>CM002496.2:6407647-11365147 GCA_000573905.2 Oryza punctata | reverse complement strand
CTTCAAGGCATAATACGGAGAATGCGCATTCAATGAGCATTCCCCGTAGAAGTATTCCGGAAATCTGCGCCTGGCGCTCTCCTCTATCTTCTAAGGTCCTTAACCACTTCCCTGAGAAAAGGAGACAGTAAAAGCCAAAATAGACTAAATATAGCCTGAACGATCCTAAAAATCCCTCGAAGGAGATAATATAATAAAGAATCCAAAGCAGACGGTATCCTACTGCAAGGGTGGTCTTAAGAATCCAAAAGAGGTTCCTCAGAAGAGATAGATATATCCCAACCTCTATTGCTCTCGCGTAAAGCCTTTTTTTTACGCGATAGGAAAAAGTGACTACGAATTCCCCTTTTTGTTTGCGAATCCCTGTTTGTATCCTTTGAGCGCACGCCCATAAGTAGCGATCAAGGAAATCGATCAAACGATCCCAATACCGTGAAAGAGAAACTTCCCAGATCCAGGGAAGCTTATCGTAAAGGGCTTCGACAAGGGGTTTTATTCGTTCTTTGAGCAAAAAGATAAAGATCGGATAGATTTGAACCGCAATTGCAAAGGTAATCACTACTATGCCAGCCCAAATCATGATCTTCACCAACTTGGATTTGGTTCTCTCGCGAAAATCGCGAGTTGCAGATATGAGAACCATGAAAAGCAAGATCCCGAATAAGAAAACAGAAACCGAGGAAACCACAAGAGTGAAGACTAGTAGAGTCTCGTCTTTTGTCATTCTTTGCTCCTTTTTCACTCAATGATTCATTCGAATTTCCCGACCAAAAATTCTATATGTCTATTCATAGGGCCTCGTTGCTAAGTGCTACAAGATCTAGTGCACTGGAACTCGTGGTTATGGACCCGAATCCTTTAGTATGGAACATTGTCTTTTCCAAGTAAAAACCCCCAGTATATGAAAGAATGAAAAGGTGCTTTCGTTCTTTTCTTGTGGAATAAGAAGCCCTCGTACCTTAATGAAAGGAAAATAGGAATTTTTCATTAGGTATTTGACCAAATAGGATCGTCCAGTTCCTATAGAACCTATCACTAAAATACCCGATAGGGCTAAGGGGAACGAAAAGGATTTTCCCTGAGATGGTACATGAAAACGATTAGCCCCATACGAGGTTTGGGAATAAGTGATGAGCAAGGAATATACGTCTTTCTGCTAAAGAGGACCTATTAAACTCATAATTTATTAGATCCTTCTTATCAATGTCAACTAGGTATCATAAGTAAACGGATCCCGGTTGTTCAATCCTTTGATAACCAAGGTCATTCTTTGCTAAAGAGAAATGATCACTATGAGTCAGACTCAATAGAATTGGATCCATTCCAAATAGCGAGAATTAGGATTCTTGATCCCTCTCAATCTCTCTTTCAATTCGAGGATCCAGAGAGGTGTTTTCATAGTCATCTCCGAATATATGCCATCTCCGAATATTTTCGATTTCATTTTTCTATGATATGTCTTTCTATATGAAAATTGGTTATTTACGATGTACGATGATCCCTGTTAAGCATCCATGGCTGAATGGTTAAAGCGCCCAACTCATAATTGGTAAATTTGCGGGTTCAATTCCTGCTGGATGCACGCGAACCGGAACGTTCCATAAGTCTATTGGAACTGGCTCTCTATCCATGGAATCTCATCCATCATCCATACATAACGAATCGGTATGGTATATTCATACCATAACATAAGAACAATAAGAACTCGAATTCTTATCGATACTGGAACTCAGAGCATAGGAGGGAAAGTCGATTTATGGATGGAATCAAATACGCAGTATTTACAGAAAAAAGTCTTCGTTTATTGGGAAAGAATCAATATACTTTTAATGTCGAATCGGGATTCACTAAGACAGAAATAAAGCATTGGGTCGAACTCTTCTTTGGCGTTAAGGTAGTAGCTGTGAATAGCCATCGACTACCCGGAAAGGGTAGAAGAATGGGCCCTATTCTAGGACATACAATGCATTACAGACGTATGATGATTACCCTTCAACCGGGTTATTCTATTCCACTTCTAGATAGAGAAAAAAACTAAAGGAGAATACTTAATAATACGGCGAAACATTTATACAAAACACCTATCCCGAGCACACGCAAGGGAACCGTAGATAGGCAAGTGAAATCCAATCCACGAAAAAATTTGATCCATGGACGGCACCGTTGTGGTAAAGGTCGTAATTCTAGAGGAACCATTACCGCAAGGCATAGAGGGGGAGGTCATAAGCGCCTATACCGTAAAATCGATTTTCGACGGAATCAAAAAGACATATCTGGTAGAATCGTAACCATAGAATACGACCCTAATCGAAATGCGTACATTTGTCTCATACACTATGGGGATGGTGAGAAGGGATATATTTTACATCCCAGAGGGGCTATAATTGGAGATACTATTGTTTCTGGTACAAAAGTTCCTATATCAATGGGAAATGCCCTACCTTTGAGTGCGGTTTGAACTATTGATTTACGTAATTGGAAGTAACCAATTAGGTTTACGACGAAACCTAGAAATCGATCACTGATCCAATATGACTACCTCTACGGGATAGACCTCAACAGAAAACTGTTGAGTAACGGCAGCAAGTGATTGAGTTCAGTAGTTCCTCATAGAAAATTATTGACTCTAGAGATATGGTAATATGGAGAAGACAAAATTGTTTGAAGCACGCACAGAACCGGAAGCGCCCCTGGTTTCAAAGAGAGGAGGACGGGTTATTCACATTTAATTTGATGGTCAGAGGCGAATTGAAAGCTAAGCAGTGGTAATTAAGACCCCCGGGGGAAAATAGGGATGTCTCCTACGTTACCCATAATATGTAGAAGTATCGACGTAATTTCATAGAGTCATTCGATCTGAATGCTACATGAAGAACATATGCCAGATGACGGAACACGGAGACCTAGGATGTAGAAGATCATAACATGAGCGATTCGGCAGATTTGGATTCCTTTCCTATATATCCACTCATGTGGTACTTCATCATACGATTCATATAAGATCCATCTGTCTAGAGATCGTCATATACATCTAGAAAGCCGTATGCTTTGGAAGAAGCTTGTACAGTTTGGGAAGGGGTTTTTTGAGAGAAAAGAAGAATCTACTTCAACCGATATGCCCTTAGGCACGGCCATACATAACATAGAAATCACACGTGGAAGGGGTGGGCAATTAGCTAGAGCAGCAGGTGCTGTAGCGAAACTGATTGCAAAAGAAGGTAAATCGGCCACTTTAAGATTACCATCTGGGGAGGTCCGTTTGGTATCCCAAAACTGCTTAGCAACAGTCGGACAAGTGGGTAATGTTGGGGTGAACCAAAAAAGTTTGGGTAGAGCCGGATCTAAGTGTTGGCTAGGTAAACACCCCGTAGTAAGAGGGGTAGTTATGAACCCTGTGGACCACCCCCATGGGGGCGGTGAAGGGAAAGCCCCCATTGGTAGAAAAAAACCCACAACCCCTTGGCGTTATCCTGCGCTTGGAAGAAGAACTAGGAAAAGGAAAATATATAGTGATAGTTTTATTCTTCGTCGCCGTAAGTAAATACGTAACTAGGAATATGGAAAATTGCATTTTTGGAATTTGCAATAATGGGATGGGCGAACGACGGGAATTGAACCCGCGCATGGTGGATTCACAATCCACTGCCTTGATCCACTTGGCTACATCCGCCCCTTATCCAGCTAGAGGATTTTCTCTTTTTTCCATTCATCATTATTCTATTTATTCTGACCTCCATACTTCGATCGAGATATTGGACATCGAATGCCACTCTTTAAAATGGAAAAAAGGAGTAATCAGCTCTGACACGAAAAAAACGAATCCTTTTGCAGCTCATCATTTATTGGCAAAAATAGAAAAGGTCAATATGAAGGAGGAGAAAGAAACAATAGTAACATGGTCCCGGGCATCTAGCATTCTACCCGCAATGGTTGGCCATACAATCGCGATTCATAATGGAAAGGAACATATACCTATTTACATAACAAATCCTATGGTAGGTCGCAAATTGGGGGAATTCGTACCAACTCGGCATTTCACGAGTTATGAAAGTGCAAGAAAGGAAACTAAATCTCGTCGTTAACTGAATTCAGAATAGAAAGATTCAAAATAAAAAAAAGAAATTAGGTAAGCGGGGAATAACCTTATTTATGACAAGTTTCAAACTGGTAAAGTATACCCCTAGCATAAAGAAGAAGAAGAGTGGGCTAAGGAAACTCGCAAGAAAAGTACCAACCGATCGTCTACTTAAGTTCGAACGGGTTTTCAAAGCACAAAAACGCATCCACATGTCCGTTTTCAAAGTACAAAGAGTTCTTGATGAGATTCGTTGGCGTTACTACGAAGAAACTGTTATGATATTGAACCTCATGCCTTATCGAGCATCTTATCCCATCTTAAAGTTGGTTTATTCAGCAGCAGCAAATGCTACTCATTATAGGGATTTCGACAAAGCAAATTTATTCATCACTAAAGCCGAAGTCAGTAGGAGTACTATTATGAATAAATTCAGACCTCGGGCTCGAGGACGTAGTTCTCCCATAAAAAAAACCATGTGTCATATAACAATTGTACTAAATATAGTAAAGAAATCGAAATAATCTTTAGATCCATCTAAGATTTGATTCCCGGTAAAAAAAATAGAATAGAAAAATATTGAACAAAAAATAAATCCACTTGGTTTCAGACTTGGTACAACCCAAAATCACCATTCCTTTTGGTTCGCACAACCAAAAAATTATTCTGAAGGTCTACAGGAAGATAAAAAAATACGGAATTGTATCAAGAACTATATACAAAAGAATAGGAAAAAGGGCTCGAATAGAAAAATAGAAGCAGACTCAAGTTTCGAAGTAATTACACATAATAAAAAAATGGACTCAGGCTCAAGTTCCGAAGTAATTACACATATAGAAATTCAAAAAGAAATCGATACAATCCACGTCATAATCCATATTGGATTCCCCAATTTATTAAAGAAAAAAGGAGCAATCGAAGAATTAGAGAAAGATCTACAAAAAGAAGTTAATTCTGTAAACCAGAGACTTAATATTGGGATCGAAAAAGTGAAAGAACCTTATAGACAACCTAACATTCTTGCAGAATATATAGCTTTCCAATTAAAAAATAGAGTTTCATTCCGAAAGGCAATGAAAAAAAGCCATTGAATTAACTAAAAAAACGGATATAAAGGGAGTAAAAGTAAAAATTGCAGGCCGTCTCGCGGGAAAAGAAATTGCGCGTGCCGAATGCATCAAAAAAGGTAGACTTCCCCTCCAAACAATTCGCGCTAAAATTGATTATTGCTGCTATCCAATTCGAACTATCTATGGAGTATTAGGAGTTAAAATTTGGATATTCGTAGACGAAGAATAACCAACCCTGTCTTCCCATTCTGTTCAGTAATAGAATAAAAAATGACAAGAGCCTTATTTTCCCTAAAATCCCTAAAAAAAAGAAGAAATTCTACCTCTTTCTATAAGATTTAATGAAAATTGAGAAATCTTTTAATAAAATTGCTATGCTTAGTGTGTGACTCGTTAGTTTTTTCTTTAGGGTTCAAAAAGGGGATTAAAAAAAATAGAGTAAACCCTACTATGTAATTATAGAAAATGAACTAATAAGCAACCTATTGCTTCGTATTGTCGAGATCCTAACTAAGAAACAGTCACTATATGAATAAATACATCTATCATAAATGAGTAAATCTATCATATACGTGTAGCAACTGCAATTTTTTCTTTTTTTCTTTAAAAAAAATAGGATTCTAAGTTGTGAAGCAAAACTAAAGGGATGTGGATAAAAGGAAGGATGATAGAAAGAAGGAAGAGAAATAAGAAAGATATAGGATTCCAATATGTATGGTCTATGAATTACATCATAAAAAGCAATGTGATAAAGCATCAATATAATAAAAATAACAGAGAATTCGAAATCGTAATTTGATTGAAACAAGAAATACAAATTTCAAGGAATAACAAAGAGCGTCCCGAGTTAATAAAACTGAGAAATTGACTCGGAAAGAAATTTTTTGGAAGCTCCATTGCGAGATTCAAAGCTAACCATTAAAGGAGAAGCAGTGGGAATGACAGAACCTATGACTGGATAGGATTTTCTTGAAAAGAATCCCAATACTTCATTGGGTGGGATGGCAGAACAAACCAAAAAAATTGCCTTATTTGATAAGGTTATGAATTAACAAATAAGACAGGAAAGAGTAAATATTTGCCCGCGAAATTTTTATTGAATTAGAATACTTTACCGCGATTCAATAAAAGTAAAATAAAAAAAGGGGATTAAAAAAAAAGAATTACATTAAATATAGAATATAGATAAATAAAGATACACATCTAGATATATTCTAGATCCTTTTTCTTGACTATATATGTTAGTATTTTAATAAATTCAATATTAAAAACCCTAACTTTTCCTATTAATGTGTATCTATCCGTAATATTTTAGAATATTGTGGAATTAGAGAAATTTGCACACTTTCTCATTTGATTCGCGAGGAGCTGGATGAGAAGAAACTCTCATGTCCAGTTTTGCAATATATATATATATATACATATATATATATATATATATTGGAAACTTATGATTTACTTACTGCATCCATTTTTATTTATAAATTGCTCTATGATTTATCCCTTCACACAGCCTGTACGTGTATATAAGTATATTGCTGTCGATATTTGATCATATCTGATATTTCCTGCTATTAATTAGTTATCTTCAGTTTCGAGCTACCCTGGCTCTAAACGTCCAGTAAATGTGGCAGTCATCGTCGATAGATTATGCTGAAGAAATTGTAGCTTGCAGAAGACATAATAAGTTTCTTGATGCATGATAACTTTTCTTTTATCGCTGCACTAAAATTTTTACTTTAAAACTGTACATCTCTAATCGATTGCACCAATCGTTTATTTCAGGATGCTGCTAAAGGCTATATATGGACCATGGATCCAAAATATATAGTTCCTTGGCTTTTTAATTGATACTATATATTCTTGAATTAAGCATTTGCGACTCGACAAACCTACTTGAATGCTTTGGTTTTCCCCTATGGTACTCGATATTTTCCGCTGCAGTAGATGACTGGGATGAACTTCCTATGAAATCTGATATTTTAGTAGATGAAGTCCAAGTAACTTATTGTATTAATTGGATATCCCATTATCCAGTGTAATTTGTGCAGCAAAAAGCCAGTTCGAAACTCATTTGTACTCTGATAGATAGTAGTACATCTAATTTAATCTGTAGCTGCTATATAAGTAGTAGTGGTGGTTTGTTGCCAATTGCATTTCTCAAAGTGTTATTTCAATTTAAAGTGTCGGCAGAGTTATTGCATGTATAGTTGTGCTTCCAGTATCTGAAAAACTAACACTTAATTCATGTTATTGCAGCCCTATTGTTTTCTTTCACTACAAACTTTTGCAAGCAACCAGAATGGATTCTTTTCAAAAGTGAGAGAAGTATTTTGAATTTTGAGCATTCTGGTGCTTTTTGCAACTTTTGTTTTTATTTTTCCAAACACCAAAACATTCTTGTTGAATTTGCCAATGTGTTCATCAAGTAGGAGATTGTAAAATCAAAGTATATTTGATTGTTATATTGTGATGAACATTTGGTATCTGATATTATTTGTTTTGATATTGGAGATTATTGGTGAACTAGTTTTGGAGATGATAGAATTATAGCGAATGGACAGGATTGATTTGTCCGATGTTTGCGGTCTGACTGACTGGGTAAGGCCGGTCAGACCGGAGCTATGAGAGCGGTTAGACCAGCCAGCCCAAGGTCTGACCGGTCGATGTTGTGTCGGGTTTGGTTTTGGGTTTATTCTTTGGATATCCGTGAATAATTCATGTTTATGGCTTCTAGATGGATACTATGCGTATCTAATACTGTTGTTTGCTAACAATGAGTCAAGTTGGTGAGAACTCGTGCTTGGATATGGTTTCTTGGTTGATACATGTGTAGGTGATTCTTAATGCTCGGGAGAACGTTGCCGGTAATGGATCAGGAGACAACTAGGGAGAAGATGACGTTCGGACGATCAGGATATCATGCGGGATGCTGAGGCTAAAGATCATTGAACATGGTTGGTGAAGATTCCATATGGTATACAATGGAGATATTGTGTGCTTATGGGATGCGAATTGGAATTTGGAGAGAGTTCAAATGTGGTACAATTGGAGTTTGTAAAGTTTGTTTCTTGTATGGGAAGGTTTCCTAGGGGATTACAACTTCTTATACAAGGTTGGTTCATGGTTTTAGACTGCCTACCTCGGGTATAAATAGAGAGGGAAACTGGGGCCTCCCGGTATCCTTTTTCAGAGAGTTGAGTTGAGAGAAAAATTTGGTTTTCGAATTTAATCAAGATTTTCGTGAGAAGTGTTGTTGTTGCTCTTTGTAAACACAGAGAGAAGTAATAAAGTTTCAATCTACTTTGAGAGATCTTCAATTTGTGTTTGCTCGGGTGCGACGGTCCAACCAACAAAATACCTACGGTCAAACCAGCGGTAACGCACCGGTCAAACCGGCAGGAGCACGGTGGTCAGACTGACGACTGGTTCAGGCGACAATGGCGATCAGAGGGTTAGATTAGGACTGGTCGGACCAGCGGCACAGGCACGGTTAGATCGGTGAATCAACTTCGGTCAGACCGATCTACATCGGATTTGAGGGTAACTTTTAATTTCGCTTAAAGTTTCGGTTTTGCACACACCAAGCATTCACTCACTGGTTGGCTTAGTTCTTACTATTCGATGCTAGAGTATATATTGTGTGAACAAGTCCCTTATTGCATTTTTGGTAGTGGCAATAAAGAAATTGTTTTAAGCTGTATGTATTGTCAACATGCACTATATTATATTATTGGCAACAGCAATAACGAAAATTGTTTTCTTCTGTTGGATACCACACCAAGTATAAAGAGGTTCCAACTTTATATTTTTGAGATTTGGCTCATTCCTACTAAAACGGAAGTTTACAGCAAATATGCATATCTCCTAATTAAAGTTAATTTACAGCTTTTCTGGAGGAACCTGTTTATTGTAACCACTGCTTGGAGGAATGCACCACTGCTTCATTCTCACCAACGGACACCTCCTGTCTTCACCGGCCATCGTTGTTGAGCTAGGTGAGGTCATCAACCCTCGCTCATTCCACTGTTCCCCTTCTTGCTGTCCGCCAGCACGCTGTGTTGTCGCAAAAGATGACCAGGTTCCTGCTGACCGTTGTCTGTCATCTTACATGGCAGCCACAGTATTCTGCTATATGTAAGCGCCACCTACACTTTCCTATTCTCTATGTCGTCTTGTGTGACGTGCGAGATGGGATGCCATTTTGACCGGCCGATCGGTTTCTATCGATTTAGACCATCGGTTACCGTGTACCACCTTGATGGACTTGGTTCACACTGAGCATCTCTTACCTGTCTTCTGCAGTTAGTGGTGCATTACCAGTTTACCACTAATGCCACCATAAATCTTCCCGCCCAACTAGAGCCTCCAAGTGAAAAAAAAAGAACATGAAAAAATAAACCGTTATATGTACCGGTGCTATATAAATGTATTATCTATCATTGCCGCTTCGCTTTTGTGGCGCCGACAATGTAACAAATTAAGCAAATAACTCGAGGTACATTTGTGCATCAATGGAGGTATACCAAGGATCTTCTACGATGTTTCAAGATGGAGAATTGCAAGCCAATATCTACACCTATTGTTTCTACTGCGATATCGGATCCTGGTGAAGGTGGTAAAGCTATGGATCAAAAGGAGTACAGAAGTATGATTGGGTCATTTTTGTATCTTACTGCTTCAAGGCTAAACATAGAGTTTAATGTATATCTGTGTGCTCGCTTTCAAGCTTTTCCACGTGCTTCACATCGTCAAGCGGTGAAACGGATTATGAGGTATTTGAATAGTACACTTGAGTTTGATATTTGGTATTCTACTTCATCATCTATATGCTTGAGTGGTTATGCCGATGCTGATTTTGCTGGTTGTAGAATTGATAGAAAAAATACTAGTGGAACATGTCATTTTCTTGGTACATCTTTGATTGTATGGTCTTATAGGAAATTTTAGTGCTGCTGCTATTTGTTGTTCACAGATTCTTTGGGTTATATCAACTTTGAAAGATTATGGTCTTGCTTTTCAGAAAGTTCTCTCTTTTGCGATAATACAAGTGCTATTAATAGTGCCAAGAATCCTTTCCAACACTCACGGACAAAGCACATTAATATTCGCTTTCACTTTTTGAGGGATCATGTTGAGAAGGGAGATGTTGAATTGAAATTTTTGGATATAAACTTGCAACTTGCTGATATTTTCACAAAACCATTGGCTGCTTCTCGCTTTGCTTTTGTTCGTGGAGAATTGGGAATTGTTCATACTTTTGGCATGATTTGAGGGGGAGTTCGTGCTTCTGGTTTTATCAAGGAAAACTGAAAATAAAAGAAACATAAGAATAAGAGGGTTTTGTTTTATGCTTATTGTATATTCATATGCATGCTAGTAATATTTTAAAGATTTATTTGTTGCTAGTATAGCTTGTATGCATTCTAGTCTTTTTATGAGATCAAGATATTGCTTTTAAGTGAGATATTGCATGACACTTAAATTCTTCTATTTGAGTTAAGAAAATATGCAATGTTGAAAAAAGTGCTTAGTTTGGATGATTAATGCTTAGATATAAGCTTGTTGGATTATTATTCCTTGAGTTGCTCTTTAATTGCTCATTGTGCAAGACAATAACAATATTTCTATGAGAGAAAACAATGAATACTGAAATCTTGAAAACAGTCTTAACGACAAGGACGTATTCGATGTGAGCAAAAATAATAGGTATCGAATCCTTGATAACAGTCTTGACGACAAGCACGTAGCTGGATTAATTGAGAGAAAAATATGTGAGCAAAAATAGGCTCAAATTAAAGTTAAAAATTCTCTTGGTTGTTTTGTGCTAAGAGCTAATTTGAGAAAGAGTGATAAATGCAATAGATATATATGTCTAGGGCTTATTTTTCAACCTATGTACTTGTGGATATATTGCATTATAAATCATATCAAATCATGAATTTTGATTCTTGATTTAAACTTGATAGTAATATTTTTAGTTCATGATTATACTCTAGTGCATGCTTGTTATCTACTTGAGGGGTTTATCTTCTTTTTATTGCACCACATGACTTGAATTGCTCTCTGTATGATGCTAAGCTCTTGAACATTATTGGTCTTATTTTAAATGCTTGATGAAATCCTTGTCAAAGGGGGAGAAGAGATAAAAAAGTGCATGTTTTTCAGTCGAGGGAAATTTCTGAAGTCTTTTGAATTGTGAGCATTCTGGTGCTTTTTGCCACTTTTGTTTTTATTTTTTCAAACACCAAAACATTCTTGTTGAGTTTGCCAAAGTGTTCACCAATGAGGAGATTGTAAAATCAAAGTGTATTTGATTGTTATTTTGTCATGAACAATTGGTATCCGATATTATTGGTTTTGATATTTGCAGATTATTGGTGAACTAGTTTTGAAGATAATTGAATTATAGGGAATGGACAGGATTGATTTGTCTGACGATTGCGATTTGACCGACTGGGTAAGGCCAGTCAGACGAGCGCTATGAGACCGGTCAGACTGGCCAACCCGAGGTCTGACCGGCCGATGTTGTGTCGGTTCTGGTTTTGGGTTTATTCTTTGGATATCCGTGAATAATTCATGTTTATGGCTTCTAGAGGGTTACTTTGCGTATGTAATATTGTTGCTTGCTAACAATGAGTCAAGTTGGTGAGAACTTCTGCTCAGATATGGTTTCTTGGTTGATGCATGTGTAGGTGAATCTTAATGCTCGGGAGAGCGTTGCCGGTGATGGATCGGGAGTCAACTTCGAAGAAGATGACATCCGAATGATCAGGATATCACGTGGGATAGTTAGGCTAAAGATCAATGAACGTTGTTGGTGAAGATTCCATATGGCATACAATGGAGATATTGTGTGCGTATGGGATGCAAATTCGAATTTGGAGAGAGTTCAAATGTGGTACAATTGGAGTTTGTAAAGTTCGTTTCTTGTACGTGAAAGTTTCCTATGTGATTAGGACTTCTTATACAAGGTTGGTTCGTGGCTTTAGGCTGCCTACCTCGGGTATAAATAGAGAGCGAGAGTGTGGCCTCCCGGTATCCTTTTTTAGAGAGTTGAGTTGAGATAAAAATTAGGTTTTCGAATGTAATCGAGATTTTCGTGAGGAATGTTGTTGTTGCTCTTTTTAAACACAGAGAGAAGTAATACAGTTTCAATCTACTTTGAGAGATCTTCAATTTGTGTTTGCTCGGGTGCGACGGTCCAACCCACGAAATACCTGCGGTCAAACTAGCGGTAACGCACCGGTCAGACCGGCAGGAGCACCGTGGTCAGACCGGTGACTGGTTCAGGCAACAACGGCGATCACAGGGGGTTAGATCGGGTGATCAACACAGGTCAGACCGGTGGATCAACTTTGGTCAGATTGATCTACATCGGATTCGAGGGTAACTTTTAATTCCGCTAAAAGTTTCGGTTTTTGGTACACCAAGCATTCACCCCCTGATTGACATAGTTCTTGCTATTCGATCCTACAGTATATATTGTGTGAACAAGTACCTTATTGCATTTTTGGTAATAGCAAAGAAAGTTGTTTTAAGCTGTATGTATTGTGTGAGCATGTACTATATTATATTATTGGTAACAGCAATAAAGAAAATGGTTTTCTTCTGTTGGATACCACACCAAGTATAAAGAGGTTCCAACTTTATATTTTTGAGATTTGGCTCTTTCCTAATAAAACGGAAGTTTACAGCAAATATGCATATCTCCTAATTAAAGTTAACAGCTTTTCTGGAGGAACCTGTTCGCTGCTCACCACAGTAAATGCTAGCCATTCTCAGCGCCACTGCTTCATTCTCACCAACGGACACCTCCTGTCTTCACCGGCCATCGTTGTTGAGCTAGGTGAGGTCATCAACCCTCGCTCATTCCACTGTTCCCCTTTTGCTGTCTGCCAGCACGCTGTGTTGTCGCAAAAGATGAACAGGTTCCTGCTGACCGTTGTTGGCCATCTTACATGGCAGCCACAGCATTCTGCGCCACCTACACTTTCCTATTCTTTATGTCGTCTTGTGTGACGTGCGAGATGGCATGCCGTTTTGTCCGGCCGATCGGTTTCTATCGATCTAGATCATCGGTTACCGTGTGTCACCTTGATGGATTTGGTTCACACTGAGCCTCTCTTACCTCTCTTCTGTAGTTAGTGGTGCATTATTACCAGTTTACCACTAATGGTACCATAAATTTTCCCGCCCAACTAGAGCCTCCAAGTGAAAAAAAAAAACATGAAAAAATAAATCGTTATATGTACCGGTGCTATATAAATGTATTAGCTATCATTGCCGCTTCGCTTTCGTGGCGCCGATAATGTAATTGACAATGGTGAGCACCGGCATATATTTGTGCTTTTATGTACTAGTGCATATATTCCTCTATTATCTACTCCTGAGCTCCCTCCTATTCCCACGGTACACAACTTATTGTCATGTGTATTGCACGCGCACAGTAACCTACTAAGATTAACTTTCAGTCTTTTTAAAGGAAAATGTGAATTCATGCTCATTGAGATACTATTCTATTATTTTGTTTAATCATTTAGGGATTGTCCTCTAATTTTTTTTTTAGCCTGATACCCTCTCTATAGAAAAAAAAAATCTTTGCAAGTACCCTTGAATGCAAGCGGTCTGTATGGCTAGACACATAATTATATTTTTTGGAGATGATTTGAAATTAGTCAAAGCATATAGTAGAAAAGTTTATTTGGTACTCTTCAAGCTAATGCATGCAGAAATATCTCCATCTCTCCTCTCATACTCAACTCCATATATGGGCCTCAATAGGACTAATCCCAAAATTGGTATAGGAGTCACATGTAACTGTGTAAACCGTAATTTGATATGAGTTTGCTATACACAATATATAATTTCCACGGACAAGTTTAAATTCCACTATAGCGGATAGGGGTTTTGGAGAAACCACTGGCGGTTGATGATATCCTTGCCACAGGTTTAACAAAATATATATAAGTACTCCCTCTGTTCTTAAAATGCCAAATTTTATTTAACTGAAAGTGGTTTTTTTAGGACGGAGGATGAATAATTAAATTAAATGCTATATGTGTATTGTGTAACCGTGTCTCATATCGCATGGCAATAAAGAAAGTTATTTTAAAAGGTATATATTGGATGAACGCATCCCAAAATACATTTTTGGCAGCAACAGTAAGGAAACGTTTTTTCTTGTGCTGGCATTTAGCATTTATTGTTTGGCATTTAGCTATTTTCTAATTAGAACGGAAGTTTACAGCAAATATTCATATCTCCTCATCATGAAAGTTTACAGCCTTTCTGTAGCAACCTGTTCACTGCTCACACCGAGTAAATGCTAACCTTTTTCAGCACAGATATAGATATATATGAACACTTACCTCGTTTCTCCTGGATCTACCCCTAGTCCAATCCTGTCTTCTTCTCCAAATCCTCTCTTCTGTCTCTCCTTCTCTTCTTGAATTCTTGCTTCTACACCTAGGGCACCATTAGAAGGGTAGCTATGGAAGGGAAACTATCTGGTCTGATCTTCCATCTTCTAGTGACAAAGGCAAGGGTGTAGCAATAGCAGGAGCTAATCCGTGGTATTCGGGTGATGGTTCTGATGGAAAGCAATAGCAGTAGTGACAGCGAGAGAACAGTCACAGCTGATTTCAGAATATTTGTTCATCCTGGTGGTTACGGTGATCAGGAGGTGGATTCTCGTAAGGCTAGCTAATTACAATTAGGCATATTCAGAAACCGATAGCGAGAGAAGGGAAGGTTCTCGCCATTTCTCTGATGTGGATTCTGGGGTGCTCCCAGGACAAAGGCAGAAAAGTGGAGGGTTTCAACCTGGGGTTTGTGAATTTCTATCATATCCTGATTTTTTTTGTCTCCATGGTGTTTTTATGGGTCATAAAAAAAAACGATTGCAATCCATTAGTTTTGATGAGAATATCACAAACGGTGCTTTATCTCAGTTATTCTTGAAATCCAGTTCAATGTGATTGTCTTGCTTAGGTTTCTTATTCCTGATTACGATAAATAGTATTGTAACATAACAAATTTCAACAGATTTTTAAGTACAGGAACACAATCACCTGGAAAAAAAGGCAACTGTAATCTATTAATGTCGATCTCACCTTTTCTCTGTAACTAACACGACATGATTGCGCTCCATGGGGTTTTTTTACTTCCCTTATTATTTCTGTTAAAAAGTCGTGCAATCCGACATTTATTTCAACATCTTATCTGAAACTTGTATTCTTTATTACAGATATAAATATAAATAAAGATACAATTGTTGTAGTTTCTAGAAAATCGTATGCAATCAGGTGCATCCTAGACCAGCACAGTCCTGTTTGAGTCACATACATACACACACATACACACACACATATATAATATATATATATATATTTCCTATGACATGAATTATTTTAAATCGTTCACGAGACCTTGTATTGTTGTATATATGGTTGAAGATTCTCACCATAGTTATATACTTTCAGAGGATTCTAAGCGGTGTCAACAGTTATGGAGTGATGGTTGTCTATAGTAGTAACCAGCGAGATGCAGACTCTGGGATGTTCTTGTGTTCTTAGGAAAAACACAAGTGAAAAACAATGAGGAGATATTCCTGAACCATGGAAGGTTCATCCAAGAAAGGATGAGGTTGACCGAGACGGATGGGACGTCGAGATCCATCTTCGAAATGATCAGAAGACCAAGGACAAGGTATGTCAAATTATTCATGTTATATGTTGATCGGTTATATAATTTTTCATGATTGATAGAAAGAGTTATATGTATTCTGTCCCAATTTTATGAGTATATCATAAAATAAGGTTTTTTAATATGTTCTATTGATATATATGATTGTTTTGGGGAAAGATAACCAGCCCTGTCATAAATTTAACAAATAATACATAAGATTTTATATCTTAGCAGCATCAACATTTCTGAAAGTACTGCTGATTGTACACATGAAATCAGAATCTTAGAGATCGGTTGAAAATGATAAATGTAGAAGAGTTTTTGATATAAAGATCTCCTTTGAGTGTTATATGTTTATCCTAAAAGAACGATAATCCAAAAATGAGCTATATATCTATTATTTATTTTTATGGGCATTAATCCCAAACATGTGTTACTCTTTTAAAATACTTTGTATAACACTATAACTACAGTATAAAACATGACACACGGAATAATTGATATGGATATTATGGTACCCATATACCCACAGACATAAAATATCCGACTGGATTATAGGGGTATATTATGTGAACAGAATATGAGAAGTATTAGGATTCGGGTTTGGTATTACCTTGTACACCAAGTTAGAACCCGGATACCTAGTATGGTAAGATTGTATACCGGTTATAGAGATTTAGACCGTGTCGGACTAGATCTCATCTTGTAAACCTCTATCTTCCGGGTATATAAGGAGGATACGAGACCCCTTGGGGACATAAGCTTTTCGTAAGATCAATACATAACTCGGAGGCAAAACCCCGAAACAGGAGTAGGGTATTACTTCTTCGTGAAGGTCTGAACCTGTCTAAATCCTTTATGTCATAACCCATCTACTTTTCTAGCTTGATAGCCACCCCCTTTTTCTATTGCCGAAATCTAGTTTCGACAGTTGGCGCGCCAGGTAGGGGTGCGTCAAGTTCATCACCGATCAAGTACTATGGGATCTTCATCAGGCATCGACGACTTCGCCTTTCCCCCCGGGCAGGCGTACCGCTTCGGCAGCCTCGACTTCATCACCGACAACTTCAGCAAAATATCTCTCTCCGACTCGGATTCGAACCAGTCGAGAGTAGATCGCATCTCTTGGCCACTCGGGTTACCGAATATGGCCAGGATTAGCACCAAGACACAGTCGGGAGCAGATTGCATCTCTCAGCAACTCGGGTTACCGAATATGGCTAAGATTAGCATCAAGATCTTTCCCACTGCAAGACGACAATCCACTTCGGGAGTACGACTACATCGACATCCTTTTCTTCATCAAGCACTCCTCAAGACGATCAAATCTACCCCACCATCACCATGGAGATACCAGCGGATCCAGTCATTGGGTCCGGCTTCAGGGACATCAACGTTGTTCTGCCAAAACTCGGATCGTGTTCCTCCACCGAACTCGCCGCGTACGCCAGCTCCTCGGAAGAAAGCGTGCACGGCAACCCACCTGATGCTGATGTCGTAGACGACGCCAACTCGAACGACAACTACACGCCGGTGTTCAACGGCGTTTTCATGGCCAACAACGAAACCGACGCTGAAGTCGCTGCAAGATTACAAGCGAAAGAAGCAGCCCGAGTTGGGATCGAGCAACAAAGAATTCTACTGGAACAAGAACGTGCCCGACTTGAGCAAGACAGAGCAAGACTCGAACAAGAGCGCCAAGCCCAAGCTGAGCAAGAACGACAACGCAGAGAAGCTGAGGAGGCAAGACGCAAAGAAGACAAAGACCGAAGAAACCAAGATCTGGCCGTGGCAGGTCACAGGGCAAGGGATGCAATCGGACAAAGAGTGGTCGACAACACTAATATCTTCCTCACACCGTAGCAGAATGCAGTCGGCGCGGTTACCCTCCTTGACACATTGGCTACAGTTGCACCACCTCATGTTACTCCACTGCTAAATCAAGTCAAGACCTTGGTCGCAGCAATATTACCACGCACCGAATCCAGTCGGCGACCCAGTCAGTCGACCTCAAAAGCACCGAGTGGAAGTCGCGCCCCACCGTCAAGGGTCAGAGATAGCAGAAGCAAGACAAATTCACGCGCCGACCACCATAGCGGAGCACGCCGAGACCAGTCGGTCCACTCGCCTCCGGCTATCCTAGCCCGACCACCACACTATGCTAGAGACCGGCGGATTCCATCCGACTACCAGAGTCCTCCCAGGGCTTCAATCGACCCGAGGGACACCCTCAATCAAAGACGACGAGAGAGGGGTATTACAATTCAAGACGACGATGATTGCGATGGCGTTCCAGCCTTCACGAGAGATCTGCGTCGAGTGAATTGGCCGACTGGTTTCAAGCCGACTGGCATTGAGAAGTATGACGGCAAAACCGATCTAGAATCGTGGTTAACCGTCTATACTCTCGCAATTCGTGCAGCAGGAGGAGACAGCAAAGTCATGGCAAACTATCTGCCAGTAGCGCTGACCGACTCAGCCAGGAATTGGCTCGCCGGATTGCCGAAAGGCACAATCGATTCCTGGAGCGAACTCTGCGATCACTTCGTCGCCAACTTCCAGGGCACTTTCGAACGTCCTGGGACCCACTTCGAGCTCTACAACATCGTCCAGAAGCCGGACGAAATCCTCAACGAGTATATACGGCATTTCTCCGAGAAGCGCAACAAGATCTCCGACATCACCGACGACAACATCATCGCCGCATTCACTCGGGGGCTACGCAACGATCTCCTAATTGGAAAATTCAGCCGCAAACCTCCAAGGACAGTCAAGCAGATGTTTGAGAAGGCAACCGAGTACGCCAAGTCCGACGACGCAGTCAAAGCATCAAAGCAGATCTCCTAATTGGAAAATTCAGCCGCAAACCTCCAAGGACAGTCAAGCAGATGTTTGAGAAGGCAACCGAGTACGCCAAGTCCGACGACGCAGTCAAAGCATCAAAGCAGTCGGCGGGAACCTGGAAGAAGAAGGATCATGACACCGCACCAGGGCCCAGTGGGAACAACACAAAGCATAGAGAGCGCAAGCGCAAACCTGAGGATCTGGTCGCTATAACTACAAATCAAAACTACCAGAGCCAACGCCCTCGAGTCAACTCCTACGATAAGATCATGAACGGTCCATGCACGCATCATCCCGGCAAGGGGCACGCGGCCAAGGATTGTTTCATATACAAGCAATTTGCGGAAAAATATGCTGCCCAAGTCAAGAAACCAACCGAAGGAGAAGACACCACAACGCAGAAAAAGAAAGACGATGAGGAGCCAAGCCAAGGAGCGTATCAAGATCCCAGGAGCGAGCTCAACCACATTTTTGGCGGCCCACTCGCCTACGAGTCCAAGAGAAAGCAGAAGCTCACCGATAGAGAGGTCAACGCGGCGCAACCTGCAACCCCCCAGTATCTGCGATGGTCGGAAGTCCCAATCAAGTTTGACCGCTCGGATCACCCCGACCGAGTGGTCCACCCGGGGCGGTACCCCCTGGTACTAGACCCGGTTGTTCGCAACATCAAGCTCAAGCGCACCCTCATTGATGGCAGCAGCACGCTCAATATTCTCTTCGCCAAGACTTTGGATGAGATGCAGATTCCTCGATCCGAGATGAAGCCGAGTAACGCCCCCTTTCACGGAGTCATCCCAGGGCTATCTTCAACACCACTCGGCCAAATCACTCTCCCAGTGACCTTCGGGACCAAGGAGAATTTTCGGACAGAGAACATCAGCTTCGAGGTGGCCGACTTCGAGACATCCTACCACGCCATCCTCGGTCACCCGGCGCTTGCCAAGTTCATGGCGATTCCCCACTACACCTACATGATGATGAAGATGCCAGGGCCACGCGGAGTCATATCCTTACGGAGCGACGTCAAGCAAGCCCTCACATGAGACAAGGACAGCTGCGAGTTGGCCCAATCTCATGAGAGATTAGTCGGCCAGCAGGAAGTCCGATTAGCTGCATCAACATCTCAAGACGGTGAAATTCCAGTCGGTAAGGTGGCCAAGACCGAAGAAGGCGATGCCAAGACAAAGAAGATTCCCCTAGATCCCTCTGATCCTGCAAAAACTGCTGTAATAGGCGCTGAGTTAGATAGCAAATAGGAAAGCGTGCTCATCACCTTTCTTCAAGCTAATAAAGATATCTTTGCCTGGAAACCATCTGATATGCCTGCTATTCCTAGAGAGGTGATTGAGCACTCTTTAAATGTCAGAGAAGACGCAAAACCTATTAAGCAACGACTCCGCCGATTTGCACAGGACAGAAGAGAAGCTATCAAGGAGGAATTAACTAAATTCTTAGCAGCAGGATTTATCAAGGAGGTTTATCACCCCGACTGGTTAGCCAACCCGGTTTTGGTCCGCAAGAAGACTGGTCAATGGCGCATGTGCGTCGATTACACAGATTTGAACAAGGCTTGCCCCAAAGATCCTTTTGGTTTACCAAGGATAGATCAAATGGTGGATTCAACAGCCGGCTGTGAACTACTAAGTTTTCTTGATTGCTACTCGGGTTATCATCAGATTAGCCTTAAAGAATCCGACTGCTTGAAGACTTCATTCATCACTCCGTTCGGTGCCTATTGCTACATTACCATGCCTGTTGGGTTGAAGAACGCAGGGGCTACATATCAACGCATGATTCAGCGATGCCTTGCAACACAACTCAGACGAAACGTTGAAGCATACGTCGACGACGTCGTTATCAAGACCAAGCAGAAGGATGACTTGATCCAAGATCTGGAGGAGACATTTACCAACATACGCGCCTTCAGGATGAAGTTAAACCCTGAAAAATGCACCTTCGGAGTACCGTCAGGAAAACTACTCGGATTCATGGTCTCTCGGAGAGGAATTGAAGCCAACCCGGAGAAAATCAATGCCATATTAAACATGAAGCCGCCGAGTTCTCAGAAGGATGTTCAAAAGCTAACAGGATGCATGGCTGCACTCAGCAGATTTGTTTCAAGACTGGGAGAACGTGGAATTCCCTTTTTCAAGCTTCTCAAGAAGACTGACGATTTTCAATGGACACCAGAAGCACAAAAGGCGTTTGACGACTTCAAAACCTTTCTGACAACTCAGTCGGCGTTTGCCTCACCAATGCCACAAGAACCACTACTGCTTTATGTATCTGCAACTGCAAAGGTGGTGAGCATGGTTTTAGTTGTTGAGCGAGAAGAAGATGACCGCACCCAAAAAGCTCAGCGACCAATCTACTTCGTTAGCGAAGTCCTTGTTGATTCAAAGACGAGATATCCTCAAGTGCAGAAGCTTCTATATGGAGTTTTAATCACAGTCAGAAAGTTGGCTCATTATTTCCAAAGCCACCCAGTCACAGTCGTTACATCTTTTCCACTCGGCGAAATCCTCCGCAACAAGGAAGTTACCGGCCGCATCGCAAAATGGGCCCTGGAGTTAATGCCTTTGGACATAACTTTCAAGCCTCGAGTTTCTATTAAATCCCAGGTGCTAGCCGACTTCGTTGCTGAGTGGACCGAGTGCTAAGAAGACGTCCCTGTAGAAAAAATTGAGTACTGGACAATGCACTTTGACGGATCAAAAAGAATTTCAGGGTGTGGAGCAGGGATTGTTCTGATTTCCCCGACTGGAGAACGCCTCAGCTATGTTTTATGGATTCACTTTCCAGCATCCCACAATGTGGCGGAATATGAAGCACTCCTGCATGGACTACGGATCGCCATATCCCTAGGGATTCGCAGGCTGATAGTTCGTGGAGATTCACAACTTGTGGTCAACCAAGTGATGAAAGACTGGACCTGCCTCGACGACAACATGGCGGCCTACCGACAGGAAGTGCGCAAGCTTGAAGACAAATTTGATGGTCTGGAGTTAACTCATGTTCTCTGGCACAACAATGAAGCAGCCGACCGACTGGCTAATTTCGGTTCAAAAAGAGAAGCAGCTCCATCGGATGTTTTCGTCGAGCATCTCCACCAACCCACGGTTTCAAATCAATCAACTGCTAAAGATGAATCTGGAGAACAAGTCTTACTGCTTGACACCAACTGGGGAGCACCTTTCATCAAGTATCTCAAGACTCAAGAGTTGCCCCCCGACAAGAACGAAGCCGAACGAATTCAACGCCGCTCCAAGACTTACGCCCTCGTGGAGGATGACTTATACAAGAAAAGTCCTTCGGGAATATTGCAGAGATGTATCTCCATTGAAGACGGCATACAACTTCTGAATGACATTCACTCGGGAGTATGCGGGAATCACGCGGTAGCAAGAACCTTAGTCGGGAAGGCATATCGACAAGGCTTTTTCTGGCCTACAGCAATCAGCGACGCCGACAAAATCGTTCGCACATGTGAAGGTTGTCAATTCTTTGCGAAACAAACCCACTTGCCAGCACAGGAGTTACAAACTATTCCCCTTTCTTGGCCTTTCGCGGTTTGGGGACTGGATATGGTGGGCCCGTTGAAGAGGGTGCAAGGCGGATACACTCATCTTTTTGTTATTGTGGATAAATTCTCCAAATGGATTGAGGCAAAACCAGTAGCAACTATCACAGCGGACAAAGCGCGCGACTTCTTCATCAACATTGTTCATCGCTTTGGCGTACCAAACCGGATTATTACAGATAATAGAACCCAGTTTACTGGTGGCGTTTTCAAAGATTTTTGCGAAGACTTCGGAATCAAGATTTGCTATGCTTCAGTCGCTCATCCAATGAGCAATGGTCAAGTTGAGCGTGCAAATGGCATGGTACTTCAAGGAATCAAGGCTCGAGTTTTTGACAGACTATGCCCGTATGCCAGTCGGTGGATAAAAGAGTTACCTTCAGTTTTGTGGTCGCTACGCACAACCCCAAGTCGGGCCACAGGCCAGTCACCATTCTTCTTGGTGTATGGTGCAGAAGCCATGTTGCCGAGCGAGATGGAGTTCGAGTCCTTGCGAGTTCGCAGCTTCAATGAAGAACGTCATGATTCTGATAGAATTGATGATCTCACCCGACTGGAAGAAGCAAGAGAAGCAGCGCTAATCCAGTCGGCCAGATATTTACAAGGCCTACGACGTTACCACAATCGCAATGTCAAATCATGCGCTTTCATAGTCGGTGATATGGTTCTACGGAAGATTCAAACAACTAAAGATAGGCACAAGTTATCTCCCTTATGGGAAGGGCCGTTCATAATAGCGGAAGTCAGTCGCCCGGGAGCCTACCGACTCAAGCGTGAAGACGGAACTATGGTGGATAATTCGTGGAACATAGAGCATCTTTGAAGATTTTACGCTTAAAGACTATTTTGTACATCTTTCCCTTAGACTACCCACTCACCTGTCTCGGCCAAGTGGTTAGTCGGGGGCTACTAATAATAATATAGTATTTCTTTTGTTTTGTTTATGACTTGTCATTGACCCTGTTTAAATCTAGGTCCAGTGGATAAGGACTAAAAATTTTTCGATGATTGTAACAAGTTCTAGGCTTGGAGCAGTCAGACAAATGTTTTAAGAAATTTGAAACTCGATCTTAGGTTTACTGCATGGCATAAATAAGTCGTAATACATTACTTAATAATACTGTACATTACTTCATATAGAGTATCTACAAAGTTCACGATTGAGAATTTTCTAATACATCTACTGCGAGCTTCTCGGCCGAGTCCTGAGCTTGGTTGATCAATTCAATGGCCTGCTCGTCAGTTATCCCATCCGCAAAGCCATCCCCGACTGCATCGATCTCTATTCGGGGGTACAAAGACTTCAAAATTGCCATGGCTTGGCTAGCACCCATCATTGCAACATCTTTGATGTTGTTGAAATATTTAGCTGAAGCTGTACGAAGGCCTTCAAAGATCTGGACCGCATCCTTCTGACTGCTCCCGAGTCCATTCTGGAAGATTGCGTTTAGCACTGGGGCAGCAGCATTGGCAATGTCATCACGGACGGTCTCTGCCTTTTTGACCTTTTCGGCAAACACTTCAAATTAGGCCCGGGTTTTGACTTTGTGTTCTCTATATACGCAAGGCAGGACAATTTTTAAGTGACATGGAATTATTCTAAATTAATCTTTAAAGCTGTTATCATACCTTCGAGGGCAGTCTCGGCTTCAAGTTTATCAGCTTCTAATCGAGTATTGGACTTCTCGAGTTCTTTCACTCGGGCAGCCAGGGATTCTATCATCGTGGCTTGGGCTGAGGAAGTGAAAACAATTTGGTCAAGTCTACAGCATGGATTCACGGTAAAAATACGATGGAAGGATTTATACCTCCAATTGTCCCCCTGTGGTTGAAGCTGGCTTCCATTAGCTCATTGATTTGATTCTTTAACTTCCGTTCCTTGGCTTGAGCGTCTTCACGTGTTTTGGCTAGCTCTGCTTGAACTTCTTTGAGGCTCTCAAGGTGAGGCACAAGTTTTTCTAAGGCGTCAGTTTTCGCCTCATTCCTCATATGGATTCTCTGGATAGTATTTCATATCAGCGATATGGTTGGGCTAAGGCAGATAAGCACAATTTGCACTTACATTCATAAGACGAGTGGATTCGGTTAGATGCTTCTTCAGCAACTCGAGTTCTTCGTTCTCTCCCTGATGGCTGACGATGATGCCTTGAGGAGTACCGTCTCGATCTCTCCATTGAAGCTTGATTGGAGGAAGGGAGTCTTCGGTAGCCTTGATCCTCGGAATTTCTTCTTCTTTGTCGTTAGTCAGAGGGCCTAATTTGCAGATTGTCAAAAATAGTGATATGACAGATGGACCAGGTTTAAGTTCAGCTGTGTAACGTACCAGAGATAATTTTGGAGTTCTTTTTTGGGGCTTCATCTAGTTCCCCGACTGGATCAGCTGTTGTATCTGCTTCTGCCGCAACCGGACCTTGGTCGGAATCCTTGGGAATTGCTTCGGCTGACTCGGCAGGTGTAGTAGGCGCACCAGTCGGGATATCATTGTTTTCTTGTTGATCCCCTGCTGGAGCAGTGGCTTCAGGCACGCTAGAGTCCTGCTTCGGCTAGGAGTCAGTCGGGGGCTGCGGTTCGACATCTTCCACTAGTTTCCCCGATTGACTAAGAACTCGGGGTATGCGGTGTGGCTCACTTGGAACAGGCGGCACATCACCTTTCTTACCCAAATCAATATCTTGGCGCTTTCTGAAGATTAACAGATTTCAATTATATGAGTATTCTCTAATAAGTCAGCAGTAGCGCAGTTGTAACAAAAGTCTTACCTTGTTGATCTTCGGATTTTGGGCGCGGGCCGACCAGCCGGAGACTTGGCTTGAGCCGGCTTCTCGCTCGTTTGCGACTCAGTCTGTTCATCTTCAGAATCGCTGATGGCGAGTTTCCTCTTCTTCAGCTTTTTCTTAGGAATGTTCTTTTCGACAGCCTTTTTACTTTTCTCGACTGGGTTTATCTTTGGACCACCAGTCGGGAGAGGATTTTTCGGGACAGATTCCTTATGAGCAGGAGTTGGAGGGTTTGAAGAAAACCGTTTATTGTCCTATTCAATGAGATCAAACACTGAAAATGAAGTAACAGACAAAATGGAGATAGACAAATAGCAGAGTGGCAGATTTCTTACCTCGGGAGGAGGCCTGACCAAGTCATATGGAGTCACGGGCAGCTTATGGCTGTAGTCGACAGAAATCCCAGAAGAAAACATTTTATACATCCGGTTGCACTTGATTTTGTAATCAATGGAATCCGGGTCTTCGCGATTGGGATCTGACTGACCCTCATACTCGTAAGCCGGCTTACTCCTCTCCTTGATCGGGGCCAGTCGGTATTTGATAAAGTGCCGAGTGATTTTCTCTCCTTGCAAGACTTTTTGTTTGATATCAACCAGTCGGACGAGTAATTCATTGGCTTGGGCTAGTTCCGCGCTGACTGGGAGATTTTTCCAGTTTTCCTAGGGGATAGGTGGATGGCCAACAAACTCGGGAAGGCTTGGAGAAGGATTTGAAATATAGAACCAGTTTGAGTGCCATCCTTTGTTGGAAGTTTTGAACGGAAGAGAGAAGTATTTTTGTGTCAGAGTTCCTCGCAATTGGAACCCGGACCCGCCGACTACACAAGAGTTGTTTTTGTCGGGCTAGGGCTTGAGGTAGAAGATGCGGCGGAATAAGGCAAAATGTGGTTGGATACCGAGAAAAGCTTCACAGAGGTGGATGAAATTGGCAATATGAAGAACAGAATTGGGATTCAAGTGGTAGATTTGGATTTTGTAAAATGCAAGAAGACCACGGAAGAAAGAAGAAGCTGGCAAAGCAAAACCAGAGTAGAAAAAAGAAGTAAATACCACGACTTCGCCGGTGTCGGGAGTTGGAAACTCCTCGCCGTACGCCGGGCGCCATCCAATGATTTCTTTCGCGGGCAGGACTCCGTCCTTCACCATTTCTAGCAAATGTGACTCTTTCACATCAGATCTAGCCCAGTACTCAAAAGGGATTTCTCTCTCTTCGGCCATGAGGACGGATTGGATTTGCGCAGAGTTTTAGGGTTTTTGGGAGAGTGATGGAATGAAGTTTGTGCTGGAGGTGGACCGCAAGAAAGTTTGATGCGAGGGATCGAGGATTGGAGCTTGAGCGAGTGTGGATTGGAAACCCTAAATCGCCAGTACTGTGCGCGGTTTGGGGAATTTGAGCGAAGAAGACGAAGCGACGTATCCTATAACGGTTAGATCGCGTGTGTTGTGCTAAATGGGCCGTAAATTTTGGGTTTACTGTAGCCGCAAGATTTGGAAAGTCTGGTATATGTCCTTGGGGGCTTAATCTTTCCATGTGATGAGCAGGGAAGAATATATCAATGATATTAGTACAATTGCGATTTAATCTCTTCGGGGAGCAACAAGTGCACATATTGTCACGTCAGTGAGCATATCAAATTAACCAAGTATTATTACTTTGGTTTTTAATAGGCGATTGGAGAATCTTGTTAAAGATTTCTATCACATATGCCTTGCTTTGTTTCAATGAATGTGCACGTCAGTGTACGAATTATCACGTAAGTGATTATTTTTATTGACCTATATTAAAGCTTAGGCTGATGATATAATTTGGTCAATCCTTGGCGGTTGGTAAATCCTTTATGAGTTTTATTTACTCGGATTATATACCACATGTGCCTTATATTTTCCAGGAAAGTGATTATTTGTTATTTTGTTGCTAAAGTGGTTAATAAAACCACTCAGCTTATATAGTGATTCTGACTATATGTTTAGTTTTTCCAACTAAGCACATAGTCGGGGGCTACACCTAATTAGGTGCATCTAGTCGATGCACCTGGTAATATTTTTTGAAATTTTTAGCCCTTCACAGTCGCGTGATTTTGGATTCGGCGCCCAGGAGATCATGGCAGGGATAATTGAAATACTTGAAGATGATGATTTATTATTTGAGTGAAGATTATCTCGTCGACTGTAAAGGTCTCAGGGGCTACTGTGGATATTATGGTACCCATATATCCACAGACATAGAATATCCGACTGGATTATAGGGGTATATTATGTAAACAGAATATGAGATGTATTAGGATTCGTGTAGGTATTACCTTATACACCAAGTTAGAACCCGGATATCTAGTATGGTAAGATTGTATACCGGTTATAGAGATCTAGACCGTGTCGGACTAGATCTCATCTCGTAAACCTCTATCTTTCGGGTATATAAGGAGGATAGGGGACCACTTGGGGACATAAGCTTTTCATAAGATCAATACATAACTCGGAGGCAAAACCCCGAAACAGGAGTAGGGTATTACTTCTTCGTGAAGGTCTGAACCTGTCTAAAGGAATCCTTTGTCTCATAACCCATCTACTTTTTTAGCTTGATAGCCACCCCTTTTTCTATTACCGAAATCTAGTTTCGACAATTGAAATCCAAACAGGTTTAGTATTTAAACAACTGTTGGTTGGGAGTATTACCCACAGTTAGTAATTCATTAAATCTGAAGATTAAGTTTCATCTCGTCTAGCAAAAATACTTCTTATGCTACAGTTCAATAATGGTAATCAGCAATTTGCATTGATAGCATATATCTGGTGGGATATGATCACATATGGCCAATATGCATGTAACATGGAACCGTGGGAATGCATGCATAGTTCTTTACCAAGTAATGACCTGTGGCAGGATCGGAGTCGTTTGTAAAATTTCATTCCTTTTTAAAACATATTCTTGTTTATATGACATGATAATTTGTGTGCAGTGAAAAAAGGGTTCTAGCACTTAACGAGTGTTCTCAATCCGTGTTATAATGCTCAATGAAAACATATATACTAGCAGTCTTTTTAGTTAAAGTTATATGTACAAAACCAAACTATTTTATGATTGCTACCTTTAGTCTTTGTTCGGCAAATTGGGTGTTGGGAACTCATTAGCACCGTAAAAAAACGGAGCGACTCATTAGCACATGATTAGTTAAGTATTTACTATTTTTTTTGAAAAATAGATTAATACGATTTTTTAAAGCAACTTTCATATAGAAATTTTTAAAAATACACCTTTTAGCGGTTTGAAAAGCGTGCACACGGAATACGAGGAGGTAAGTTGGAAAAATTTGGGGAAAGAACTCGGCTTTAGTACAAATTGCAATCAAAAAATATATTTGACTTTTATTTTTCATATAATCACTTTCAAAACACAGTATGATGCATATCAATAAAATATCTTCTTGCTAGTTCATTAATCTCACTTATCAGTTCTAAAATGAAATGTGAGAACATCACAAATTAATTTGGATCAAAACCTGTATATTGTGAAACCTTGCACCTAGCTGGGTGGCTAGCTAGGATCATTCATGTCATGCAATGGGATTGAGTTTTTCCCTCCCGTCCCCTTCCCACCAAAGAAAAAAGAAAACAAAAATTCAGGTTCGATATTGCTGAAATATACTCATACTAAATTTATTTTGTTGATCATATTTTAAATGAAATTAAAAAAATTCTCACTTTGCAGTGTTACCGCCACAAGGACCAATCATAAATTTCGCTCGAAGCCTGAATATCAATATTTTCTAGATACTGGAAAGTTTATAGTCCGTAACGTTCCGTGCATTCTACAGAAGGTGCCCAACTACAACAGTGTTTCGAACATTAATGTATTCTTCATAATTTTCCCTTTCCAAACTTAATACTGATTCCCATACGTTGTTTCTCTACAGAGATCAGTTGATGCAAGTGTTCCTAGCAAGCGTAAGATTTCATCAAACTCTGAAGCTTGGAATTGTTAACGACTCCATAGGAATACCTTTTCATTCTTACCAATCATTGAATTTGGCGAATATGAATTGTGTTTTACATGAATCATATATGGGTAGACCTGGAGTATGATTAAAATATTTGATTGAACTGAATCAGTACCACTGATAGAAACAATAAATAGAAAAAATATATAACAACATTTATTAGTATATATCTATATATATCCATGCATGACATTTTCAAAATTTTCTTAACTGCTATGGAGAAACATTACTCACTGAATCGAACTGCTATGACATGTGCACACAGGTCGCACTAGACCATGTATGACAAGGACGATAACCCTAAATTCCGGTAATGTACTTTAATTTGATAATTTCATTACATTGTTATTTTTTAAAAATACACTGATTACTAGTTGTTAGCTCTGGATGATGAATCGGAACACTAGTAGAGAACTCATCTTTACCACCGATTAATAACCCCTATTAATTCCGGTTGTAGCAACCGTAACCAACAAATCGGGACTACATATCTCGATCTTTAGTACCGGTACTAAAGATGCATACCAAGTGAAAAATATATGTGGGATGTGGGATTCGAAAACAAGATCTCTCACCTCAGCTCTCACGCGCGTAACCATCCACCTATTATACACATCTGACTTGAATATAAATGCTTTCCTTTTGAACTAAGCTGAAGGTATCTTTAGTCCCAATTGGATACACCAACCGGGACTAAAGATGTTTCTAGGGACTTGGACTTTTAGAATCGTTACTAAAGCATTAGTACCGGTTCTTAATCTCACCGGGATATTTGTGAATTTGTGTATCACGCGAAAAAATTAGTTGTCCAGTAGTGGAATAATATATATGCTATATTTTCATCTTATGTCATGAATTTGGGTAATATAAAATGTGATCGACCCAAAGTTAATTTCACTCTTTAAACGAAAAAAGAGATCAAACATTTCTAACCAGCATGTGCACTACTACAGACTACATTTTTCCGTACGGTCAAAATACATTTTTCCGTACGGAGGATTAGGCCGTCTGCACCTAGGGGTCTGCAAAAATAAACATTTTCGCGTGCGGGCGTCCCAACCGTATGGAAAAATAGTCCTTCCCGTGCGGTCGGCTTAAGACGTCCGTACGGGATAATATATTATCCCGTGCGGTTGTGTTATACTGACTGCACGGGATAATCTATTATCCCGTGCGGACGTGTTAAGCCGACCGCATGGGAAGGACTTGATATTGCAAACACCTAGATTGCACTAGCCGTTTGGATAGATTTTGTATGGATTTGTATTTTCTTAAGTGTTGTTTATGAATGGTACGGTAGCAAATATAGTCGCAGTTATTCACGATCAATTACAAACACGATCGTTCTTTATAACGAAAGTATCACAAGTTAAACATTATAATACATTGATACGAACAAGTAATTAGCATATATATATACATGAAAGTAGCTAGAATGACGGTGTAACAAATATTACAAGTTCGGTCTCCCTCACAAATAAATCTTTTTATCTTAGTGCATGTTCTCTCTCCCACTCCCTAAGGCGTTTGAATTTGTCGTCGCAAGCAAGTTCGCTCTCAAGATTATAGAAATCCCCTAGATGGTTGCAGATGTCGTGACGAATGAACTGGCACAAGTCCCCGCACAAGTTGAGAAGCGTCTTTTTGTCGAACTGGTTTGCGGTACACGGAATGCTCGGGAGCTATTGAAACTAGGAGAAAAATGTATTTTCGTTAAAATCAATTTAAACAAACGAGATCGTATAACTAAGGAGCACGATAACTTACATCTGTAAACTCAGTTCTGTATCTCCCGCAAACTGTGAGCATCTCGCACACGTAATATCCGCACAGGCTCGTACCGGGGGTTGCTTGTAACACTTGTAAGAATAGTAGACATGTTAGTAGTAAAAACTGACAATCGCATCATTAAGTTAACGAATATATGATAATATACCGGCCAGCGTGCCTTTACGAGAAGCTTTGTTCTCTGTTGATCCTTCACGAACTCGCTATGTCTTTTTGTAATAGTCGTGTTCTCTACACAGATTAAATATTTGTTTGAGCTAACTTTAAAATTACATCTAAGCAGTATGGTATGTAGGAGGTTTGTTTAAAACTTACAAATTCAGTAAGACAAGGAACTCCATGAGCTGCTGATCGTAGTGGGCCGGATCACGAACTACGATCAAGTGGTCCCTTGGATATACGAGGAATAGTATGTAGTGATCGCTGCAAACACGGGTTATGAATTACATAAGGCATCTGGTACATATTTTGATATGCTATGATATTATTGAACGAAACAAAGGGGATGTTGCTTACATTAGATGGTATGGGACCATCAAGGCTCTTTTGTCCGCGTGCGTTAGCATAGCTTGTCCCAGGTAAGTTGCCACCTCAACCCTCTTGTTCTTGTGCAACCTGTCCACATATGCTTTTATTTCCTCCGGCGTCTTATCCTTCAGTTGCGGACCATCCAAATTTAGCCGCACGGTGTGTGCAGTCATGCAAACCCTCGTCGGGTTAGTGTAGCCTATTGAGGCCCCCATTTGTTGGACATCTACCCATTGTGACCTAACAAATTATGCAAGTTAAATGACTTATAGTTTTTTGGTACACATTCGATAAGCAAAAAACAAGCCGGGAAACTTACAGGAACCACACGCCGACGAGACTGATATCCATTTTTTCCATCTTAAAGAATGCGTATAGGTCATTGAAACTGATGATGAAGTTTCCATTTGGGTCCGTCGACGAAAGCGTTATCCGGGACCTTAACACTAATCATCCCAAGCCCCTTCTCACTTGCTCTTAGATACCAGTCATGCAGCAACCTCATTAGCAAGAACGGCTTGCCATACTCGTACAACTTTGGCACTTCTGTAGAATTCCAAGATTGCATATTATCTACATGACCTAGTATGCTTTTCTGTGCATCCGATTGCGTTCAGGTTGGCCTGGCTTTGTCAGACCCTGTCCCCTGAATGATTTGAAAACTAATCTTGCCTCGTACTCTGCCATTTCCTTAGGTTTGTACGTGGAAACCATTTGTGGTACGAGCTTGCGGGCTTGCAAAGTACTGGCCTTTTGGATGGTCGCATCTTCCTGCGAAGGTGGCATAGGTTGCACGAGAGCAGATTGCAGCGTAGGAGGTGACTGGTGAATGGGAGACTGTAACGCCCTAAAAATTCGACCAACAAAATCGAAACCCAAAAATGTGGACCTTCAAAAACTTTTTAAAATAAGTTGCATCATGCTGAATTTATTCGCACGTTTTATTTGGATTTTATTGCGGGTTAATCAATTATGTATCATAAGGAAGTAATTCGGAATAGCCCCAAAGTGATTAGCCAAATGATTAATCGAAATACACTCTGAAATATAAGTTGGTGAAGGATATAATTAAAATACAATTTAGAATAATGTTTTATGCAGGGTTTAAACAAATATTGCACCTAGTGAATGATATAATCTTAGGAGGAATTATAATAAACATATAAGAAATGCAGTGACACAAACTCAAGCGGATATATCTTGCCAATATATAAATATGTATATATGCATAGGAGGCTAGGTATACGTATGAATGTGTGAGGCTACTAGGTAAGAGAAAAGAAAGAATAAAATATATATAAATAATAAATAAATTATCGCAAATATTAAAAACATTGATCACATTGATTTGGTTGATTTTACAAAATTTTTAGAATGATTTTTAGTGGAGAAATTAACCCAAAAAGCCCAAAACACCCTGGTGGCACTATTCATAGCCCGCCAGGTGTTCGGCCGTTGCCCCCACGCGCGCCCACGCCCGTGTGCCTGCCCCAAGCCGCACGCGCTCGGACCCGCCGCCGCCGCGCGCTCACACCCCGCATGCGCCACGCGCGCCGCCCGCCGCCGCCTGCCGCACGCGCACGCGCGCCCAGACACGCCGCAGCCGCCGCGCTAGCGCCTGCACGCGGCCCCGCGCCGTGCGCCCGCACGACGCCGCCCGCGTGCGCCGCGCGCGCCTTGCCACTCGTGCCAGCCATACCGCGCCACGCCGGTCGTACGCGCGCCCGGACCCGCCGCCGCCGCGCGCTCGCGCCCGCACGCGCCGCCGCGCCGTGCGCCCGCACGACACCGCCCGCCCGCGCCGCGCGCGCCTTGCCGCCTGTGCCGGCCGTACCGCGCCCACGCCACCTCGCCATGCCGCCGTAACCTGCCCGCGCGATGCCGCCGTACGCGCCCACGCCGCCGCGCCATGCCGCCCACACCGCACGCCGCCGGCCCATGCCGCCCGCACCGCACGCCGCCGCCTGCCGCCACGCGCGCCTTGCCGCCGTGCCGCGCGCGTCGTCGCCGTTGTCCCCCCCCCCCCCCCCCCCCCCCCCCCGCGCACGCTATGAAAAACCACCCCACCCCCCCTCACACCGCCGGCCATCCTCCTCCTCCCTTTTTTTCCCCATTCTCCCTGCCTCCCCAAGCTTTCCTCGCCGCCGCTGCGCCTCGCCGACCGCCGCGTGCCCGGGAACCGCCGCCGGTAAGCCCCCCCTTAGCCCCTCCTCCCCTTATGTCGGCCGCAAGAGAGAGAGAGAGTGGTGCCGGTGAGCAGAGAGGGAGAAGAAAGGAGAAGGAGGAAGAAGAAGCAGGAAGGAAGAGAGAGAAGAGAGAGAAAAGGAAAGAGAGAAAGAAAAAGAAAAGAAAAAGAAAAAGGGAAAAGAATAGAGAGAAGAAAGAAAAAGAAAATAGGAGAGGGAAGAAAAATGGGAAAAATAAAATCTAGACCTAGAAAGGAAATTTAGGATAGAGAATAAATCGGAAGAAATAAATTTAGGATAAAAACCCGCCGATTATTTTAGAAACTCATACAAGGGATTAAATAGGATTATTTAAATGCAAATATTCACTTAACTAAATAATCCAGTTAATGATTATTCTTTTGCGGGACGTTTAGTCAAATATTTAGATTTCAATTTTTAGGATTTATCAGCTCACGTGTATACTCATTAGTTAATTCTAGAACATCTAAATTAAGCGTTGTCATTAACGTTTATTGCAATAACCGTGTAATCGTTATTTAATTTTACTCGTCAATTAGGTTATATGCTTAGGTAGCCATTGCAATTATTTAGTAGATTACCGATCACCAAAGGTTGAATATTATTATCGGATCTAACCTAGGCGAGTCGCGTAAATTAAACCGGATAAATGTTTTATTTGGCTAACGTTAAAATTTTGGGGACAAAGGTATTAACAATCAGAACGGAACTATAATATAAATGATAATGGAAGCGAAGCCAACATTCGACACTCACGTTCGATCCATTTCTTTAATTGGACTTTGTCGGATTTTAATTGAATTCTAAGTGAAATCAATTTCTTTCGCACGTAATTCTAGACACCGAGGGAGTGGTGAGTCCGACCGAAGATCAAGAATCACAGGACTTTGAGCAAGGCAAGTCATCACTATCCTTGAACATGTTGATCCCAAGTTGCGAAATTATTTTTATTTACAAATAAAGTTGCATGCGATGATGAACAACCTACTTGTTATTATGCCATACCTTGATTATTGTTTATCCCCTGTATCCCTTTGTAACCATGCTTATACATGAGTCCCTAGTCAATTATGACAAATGCTTAGTGATGCTATTCTAGAATCACGCATACTCATATTTATCAAATGCTTTATGCTTGGGCAATTACCTTGGGGAAGGTAATTGAGATGCAGCATGTGGAGACATGAGCGCCACATCGCCATGATATGATGACATGAATTGTGAAAGGAGAAATAAAGCTAAACAAGTATTTTTCGACCGGGGCGGATGGTGGATTTGGGTGGTATCCGGAAAAGGCTAGTTCCGTCCCCGGACAGTTAAGGACCGAGCTATGAAGCTAAGCATGAAACGACCCCAGTACAACCGTACTTCTCGGATGGGTATAGACCTAGCTGACTAGATAGCCGAGCAGTGGCAGTATCCTTGCATAGATGGTTCACCCCAGTGTGTGAGGCAGGTTCGCTACGACGGGGCAGCCGTTGAGGTGGGGACGCGATGCGTACCCTACATCGGTATCGCCGTTGGTAGGACTGCCACGTGTGTGAGAGTGAGAATCTAAACTTAAGTTATAAACTTGCGCGTGTGTGGGACTCCTTTCCACGGGAGCGCCAGAACTCCTCTTACTGCTAGAAACAGATACGCCTAGAGTGCACGAGGATGATAGTTCATGGAGCGGGTACTGCCAATGTAAGGTTATCGAAAGGCTTTGCCGTGACGCGTCTCATGTGTTGGGACGAGGCTCATGTGTTGGGCAGTCGCGGAGTACGGGTAAAGTGTACATCTACTGCAGTGTGAGTAAGCCAATCTATTCGAATAGCCGTGCTCGCGGATATTGAGCACCAGGACGTGCATTACACTTGGCTAGACTCTAAATTCTTAACCTGTGTGGGATGGGATATTGCAAGATGAGTTTTATGCTGTTGGAGCCACTTCCTGAGAGCAGGAAGGTGGACGTCCACAGAAAACCATGACGACCAACGGCGGGAAGCCATCCTTGGGATCACAATGGATGGTACACAGAACCGTCGTTGTTTAATTGGAACTCTGGTATTAAAACTTGATCAGTTATGCTAGGTCTTAGGTTTGTGAAAATGACTGCAAAACTAGCTTTATGCAACTGAGCCTTTGCCTTGCCTTGAATAAAATCCTTCATATGCATCGTTGCCGTGGTGACTTGCTGAGTACCGTCACCCTTGCAATTATAAACTTCATCAGAAGCCGAAGATGACACCGCGGAGGATCCATACGCCTACTACGAAGAAGATGCGGAAGAAGAGGGTGCCCACTAGGTCTAGATACGGTCGTTGCCTGTGGCTATGACGATGCCGCTGCCTTCGCTCTGCTACTTATCTATATTCTGCTTTTGGACTGTGTTCCGGACCGTTTGGTCCTTTGTTCTAAAACTACGCCTTCGGGCCTATGATGTAATAATTCGTACACGACGCATATGTATGCGCTTTTGGTAATTCAACTATGTATCGTGTGTGCCAAACTAGTGATCCAGGGAAAGGGCACAGAATACACGAGTGATTCCTGTTGCAAAACGGGGGTCCTTACAGAGACGGTTGCCGAGATAGCGGAGTTAGGGACGCTGGTGCAGCAGGCTCTACAGGTAGAGAAGGCACTCTCTTCGGGGACGGAGATCTTGCTGGCACCGGAGATCCTGGTGGGGTTGGGGAATTCGGTGGAGATGGCGGTGCTGGAGGGGCAGCCGTCTGTCGTACGTCTGGAGTTGAGGTCATCAAATTTTTATGTCCCGTGAGGATGATATCCCGACGATGCCAAAGGATGAACTGGTTCACCGCATCTCCGAGTAGTTGTATCCCCTCTGGTGCTGGGATGTCCAGCTCCAACGTCATTTGATCGGCATTAACCCTTTTGATACTTGCACCTTTGCGTAGTCCTCCGGGATTGGCGTATTATGGAACTATCTCCCTGGTATCGCTAATCCGGACCCAACCTCCTTCGTTTTCCTGGATTTTCCTATCGGAACGACAAGGGTGCACGGTGTCGAACCGGTTATCAGATCGACCGGGTAGGGTGTTGTTTCTACGGAACCGACACTGCTTGGGATCTGTACTGTCTGCTCCGCTTGAGGGACTAAGCCCGGAAAGGCTTAGGGATGTTGTGCGGCTAGACTGTAGAATTGTTGGGTTACTTGCTACATTGGGTTACTTGCTACATTACTTGTTCGGTTACTTCTTCGCGCAACTTCGCCTTGTTGGCGTCCTGCTTCTTGTAACTTTTGGATTCTGTTGGAAACCCTACCTTCCAACTCGTTCTTAAAGATTTTCCTCTTATCCTACCGGAGTGTTCGGCAGTCCCCAACGCAGCGGTAAGTTCGTCATGCTCCCTTCTGGCGACGAACTCTCCTGACTTCTCCTTCTCGACGATCTGTTGGAGAGATGTGGTCACATTCTCAATTTCAGGAGACCCGAAGAGCATCTCACCTTGATTCGTCACTTGCCCCATGCTTCGTGCCCAAACCCAGTTTCGACTCCGCGGATTTAGGGGCTGGACCAACAACGGCTTCCCTTGAGCAGCAAATTTTTCCTTCGTAGCTCGCCATTGGTCCACGTCACCGTCGTATCCACTAGACCCCAATCGGTGTGGATATTTGTTTTTCTTCGCCAGCTCCGACATCTTCTTCCTCCTTGCCAGCGCTTTAGGGGTTGTCATCTTCGCCACAAACTTGTCCCATTCAGCTGGCGGGATATTGCCGTATTTTTCAAATGGAGTTTCGTTCTTCTAAACATAATGAGTGTTCATGTCGGACTTCCACTGGCGCCACCGATGGGCCATTGTACTCAATGCAAATCTGCTCCCAAGGACCTCCGATCTAGGCGGATACAAAGGTACTTCTGCAACTCCTCTCACATTACATTCTTGATGATCTGGTTAACGTCCTTCCACTCATCCACGTTCAGTGGCCCATGAAGTCTTGCCACTGTCCCGCACGCGTTGCTAAACTTGGCCATCATGTGTTTCGGCTCGACGGGCTTCCCATCTTCATTCAGAGTAGCAATGTAGTACGACTCCTTCCGTAGCTGATTTCTGCTCCTCTCACCCTGACATTTCTTCGCACGTCCTTCTGCACTTGCTGATGTGTCAGTTGGGTCTAGCCCTGATGTGGCGGTGTCGGCCTCTGCTTGAGCCCTGACGGTAATCTGGTTGGCCTTCCGTTTCGACCTACGCCGAGTAGCCATCTGCATGAGTAAATTATTAGACGTCTATGATCTAGAACGCTAACAAATGTACAACGAGTTGGATTGTGAACTTACGGCTTGCTCGATCGAAATATAATCAGAGTCATTCTCCGGTTGCTCAGTGGCCATTTGCGCTACTTCTATTTCGAATGGGTCGCTCGGTGTGTGCCAGGATTCCTCGCTGGAGTCCGCATCATGTCCGACAGCTACTTCAGCTGTGTCTGTGCTCGGATTGGTCGTGGACTCTGCGCCCGATGCAGCTAAGTGAGTCAGGTCTGGCTGTTAGTGTCTGTGCTCGGATTGGTCGTGGACTCTGCGCCCGATGCAGCTAAGTGAGTCAGGTCTGGCTGATTAACCGCTGGTCCTGTATGTTGGTACCACTGTCTCGGAGGGAACTTTGTCCTTTGATATTTTCTTCTAATTTAGCTCGTTCTAGACACAGACACAGAAAGTGTACGAAATGCATATGTATATAGCAAAGTTAGTTGCTTATGGATAGTTCCTGAAGCAATTAATCCCTATAAAAATAACTAACATATAATGATAAAATATAATATTTGTTTATTTGTTTATCTATATAGTGTAAGTACAGTACTTTTATTCAACGCATACCACATTTGTAATATTCATATTTATTTGGTTACTTATTTATAGAGCGTAAGCACACTCAATTTATACAACAAAAATCATATTTCTGCAATAACTATTTATTTATTTATTTATTTCAGTAATTTTATACAAGAAAAACGATATTTGTAAATTAATCTATATTTTTTTCATACATTTCTTTAAACATCTCACAAAATACAAATACATTTTCTTCTCATACAACAAACGAATATATTATTTCGCACAAATTAGCATATTTCCTAAAATAATAGACAATTTCCAAAAACTTAAATAAAAAACCTCACATAAAGGAATGTGGACGGGGAGGAGGCGGCGGCGGCCTGAGTCACAGGATGGGGCCAGGGAGGAGGGGGCAGCAGCCGGTGTCGTAGGATGTGGCCGGGGGGAGGCAACGTCGGCCGGAGTCGTAGGATGGGGCCGGGGAGGAGGGGGCGGCGGCCGGTGTCGCAGGATGCGGCTAGGGAGGAGGCGGCAGCGGGTGGCGTCGCAGGATGCGGCCGGCGATCGTCGAGAAGGCGCCGGTTGTCGGCGGCGGTCGGGCGGTGTCGGCTAGGGCAGAGGAGGCGCCGGCGGCAATTTTCGGCAGCATGGCAGCGTAGATGTGTTCTTCACCGGGACATAGAAAATTTTACGGATCCTGCCAAGTCCTTATATAGGCGGTGATCATCACATGCGGGCGGACCATTCAAATTGAATGGACTAAATACCATTCAAATTTATTCATGCAAACAATACATTTAATCGACAAACAAATAGTCCATTTTAAAAAATAGAAAAATTCTTCGCTTTTAACCGATGAAATTTGAAATAAATTGGGGTAAACGTAACAAAGTACCCATTGAAAAGGTACGGACAAACTACAAACATTTTAAGACCTAATATGCAAATAATATATGTTAGCTAAAAATGAAAATGTGCCTACACTACTCCATTTGAAAATATGTAAATTACATCGCTTTGCACCGATAAAAATTGAAATAAATGGAAGCAAATGAAGGAGGATAATAAGCATGTCACCTTTTATATGGATCCTAAGCAAAGATTTTAGATTGAAAACCTCCCTCCTTAATTTGTGTCAAATATATGAGAGAGAAAACGCCGGCTTGAATGGGCAAGCTCGGGCTGAGCTCAATATATGGTATGCATCATCGCGTGCGGTTGAGTTAAGTCGACCGCACGGGATAATCTATTATCCCATGCGAGCGTCTTAACTCAACCACACGCGATAATGTCCATTTTCGTGTGCGGTTGAGTTAAGTCGACCGCACGGGATAATCTATTATCCTGTGCGAGCGTCTTAACTCAACCGAACGCGATAATATCCATTTTCGCGTGCGGTTGATTCAAGCCGCCCGTGCGGTCAGTTACCCGGTCTAGGTGGACTGGTTTTTCCAGGCGGAGCCACTTATGGCCCGCCTGGAACCAAATATGACCCTCGTAAATTTTTTTTTTCTGTAGTAGTGGTGGTTGCAGGAGCATATCCACCAGTGGATTACATAAGTAGGATGGCCTGTATTTCCGGTGTCAAGTGATGTCTAAAATCGTCTACGCACTGCGTTCGCACCTCCCCTTTCCCAACTCCTCTCTCTCGTTTTCTGCGCGCACGCTTTTCAAACTACTAAACGCGTTTTCTGCGCGCACGCTTTTCAAACTACTAAACGGTGTGTATTTTGCAAAAAGTTTCTATACAAAAGTTGCTTAAAAAATCAAATTAATCCATTTTTGAAAAAAAATTAGCAAAAACTTAATTAATCACACGCTAATGGATCGCTCCGTTTTCCACAATCACATATTCCTATCTCCCTCCTGCGAACGCTGCCTTAGTGGTTCCACTCAACTAATTCTGAAGACCGTTGTTCAATCTACATGTGTGCTTCTTTAATTATCAATGTTTTGCGATAAAGTATCTTCTTTGGCAGTTTGGCCACACTAAAACTACGATTTAGATCTATATATATTGTTATATAATCGATTGATGCACTATTTCATTTCAAAATATTGCAGACCTACATAATTTTTTTCTAGCAAACATATATATTCTTGTTCACTAATTAAGTATGTTTATATTAATTTTACACAGGTTCTGGTTCATCTACCTCTGGAGGGAAAGGTCCAACATCCCACTTACAATTCACCTAAATAGTTTTTCTTCCAAAAAATATTTCTGTTCTTGTTCACTAATTAAATATGTTTGCATCATTTTTACACAAGTTCTGGTAAGTCTACCTCTGTAGGGAAAGGTTTAGCATCCCACTTATAACTCACCTACATAGATTTTTTTCCAGAAAACTTTTATGTTCTTGTTCACTAATTGAAAGTGTTTATAATATTTTTACACAGGTTCTGGTACGTCTGCCTCTGAGAGGGAAAGGTCCAACATCCCACTTACAACTCACCTACATAGTTTTTCTTTTCCAGCAAACATTTATGTTCTTGTTCACTAATTAAATATGTTTGTATTATTTTTACACAGATTCTGGTACGTTTGCTTCTGTAGGGAAAGGTCCAGCATCCCATTCACAACTCACCTCCATAGTTTTTTTTTTCCAGAAAACATTTTTGTTCTTATTCACTAATTGAATATGTTTGTATCATTTTTACACGGGTTCTTGTACGTCTGCCTCTGAAGGGAAAGGTCTAGCATCCCACTTAAAACTTCCGCTTGGTTTTGTGTAGTGAATGCGACTACTCGAATATGCATCTTGAGAAAAGACATGGATGTGCTCCCTAGATCATGTGTCCAGGGTCTATTTCTTTCTTTAAAAACTAATTTATAATCACAACGTACCAATGGTATTCCTGAGAAGTTAAGATTTCCTTGGACAAATCTTTCATTTGCTTCTGTGAAGAAGTTTGGTACTTCAGGAGGAAATACTTTTTTTTCTCTTGTAATAGTTATGGAGTTCAGTATTTTGACATAATTAATATTGTCAAAGCAGTGTTGATTCTGTTGGATTGATGCATGTGCTAACTAGTGACGAATATGCTTTAAGGTACGATAACTAATTAGCATCTAAGTGCATGGTTTTGTTGCCCACTTATAAAAAAGTTTGGTTCTCGTTTTCATGTCCAGTTTGTCAAAACTGACAAATATTCACTAAGAATTGGTTGCTAGAAATACCAAATTAAACTGGTCATTATGTCATGATTAGGTTTTCGATAGCTTTTTATATGTCAAAAACTTGTTAGTACTGGTAGCCATTGCAGGATGCATAGTATAAATGACTTTTGAAGACCCCCTCATAGTGTCCTAAATCTCTGCCTGCAATATGTGGGGTCCGAGAATGAATCTTTCCAGACATATTCGTAAAAATAAAATATGTATATTGTTCTTTCTTAGTTACATGTTGTGTATTTTCTTTAATTTGCTCGTCTATTTGCATTGCTCTTCGGATGAATCGTTGTATTCATTATATAGTTGACAAGTGCACACTTTGAAAAAACTGATCGATGACTTTAGATGACCTTTAGAAAGAAGAATTTTCTTAGTCATGGTTGACCTACGAGAGAAAAGGGAAAGCATTGTTTCTGTAGTTTTTTAATTGAATTATTTGTGGATTTAACAACTATCTTGGTTTGTAGACCGGATTTTTTTACTTCAATTTTATAAAAGACATTAACCGCACAGAACCGGTAATTTTAACCATGAACTATCCAACCTGATATTTTATATTCTCGAATTTTGAACTATCCACTTCCCTCTACTCCTTAGGTATGTACACCTGAAGTGCTAGCTTCTATAGTTAGAAGAACAATAGAGTAGCTAGCTCCTACCACCTATGTCCGATTAGCTCCTAGTACCGGTGTTCAGTTACCTCCTACAGCATCGTGATAGCCGATAGGTGGCTCCTCCGTCGGATATAGTAGCCTAAGTCTCCCATGAACGGGAGGTGTGAGATAATAGGATTTGGCTATTGCACATCTACGCCACATCTCGTTGGCAGGGACGAGGTTAGGCCACCACATCTTGTGCAGCAAAACCGCACATACTACTACACTGTGTTCCACCAACAGGGAGGCTAAGGCTCCTGGATGCCTGGACCAGGGTTTTCAACTTCGAAATTAGGTTTTTTTGCTGGGGGGTTCGAAATTACCGAAATTACGAAAATTTTGAAATTTTTTGGCCAAAATTTTCTGAAATTTTGACTGACTTTTAATCAATTTGAATAATATTTGATCAAATTCACAAAATTTTGCAAAAAACCTAAATTTTCGGGCGTGATATGAGCTCGCCAGTGGGGACCGAAATTACCGATATTTTGAAAATTTCCGAAATTTCGAACCGAAATGGCGAACCCTGGCTTGGACTCATGCCACCAACCTAGTGCAGAAGGAGCTATCCCACGGTAGCACACAAAACACCTCATCAATGCCAGTTCTTATCATCATTGTCATTTCTAGAACTGGCACTACCAAACGAACCTGCAATCCCATACATAGACACTTGCTTTTCCATTCCAACACAACAATGAAGAACACATGATCAAAAGTGGAACCAAAAAAAAAAAAAGAAATCCTCCTGGTGCCAATGAAGAGGAGGGAGGTGGAGCTTGGATGTGACAACACAGAGAACAACCAGCTGCACCCACTCCCTTAGAATCTGTCGCATCTTCAAGAACCTCGCCGTCTCGGGGACCAAAGATGTTGATGTCAAGAGCGCCCAAGCTAACACTGTCATCGCCACCAACATCTCCTTGGCCTTCTTTCTCTTCACCACGGTGGACGAGGCACCAAGGCACATCCAACCGCCTGGCGGATGGAAATTAGGCTCATGGCGTTGCGAGCGGAGGGAATCGAGGCGGTGCCACACCACGTGGAGAAGAGAGGTGGTGGCACACTGGCAGAGGGGAGAGAGATGTGTCGTGTGGGCAGAAGGTAGGGAGTGGTGGCCCGCGATCCGTCGACTGGAGGCGATGGAACATAGGCCAAATGTGGGGAAGATCGATGAAGTTGAGGATTGGTGGCGGGAGAGACAGGGAAAAGGGGATGGGCTCTTTTGTTATTCCTATTGCCCACTCTGTCTAGGTTTATGGCAGCTCTGGCATATCCTTTGTGCCGGTTCAGGTAAAACCGGCACTAATGTTTTTCCTCAATGCCAGTTTGTTTTCTTGACGGGAGTGCTCACGGGTTAAGGGGGTGGGAAACCCTTATTGATGTCAGTTTTGTTCCAACCGATGTTGATAGGGGATTGTGCAATTCTGTAGTAGTGCCACCTGAAGGAGCACTCTCTGCGAGCACGTCAAGCCGGCGAAGTAAAGTTTACAGAAGTAAGCCAAGGCGTTAGAGTCCTTTTCTTTCTTTAATTTATTTTTACTCGAGAAACTGTATCACCCCTCATACTTGGAGATTTATAAACCGAGTAGTGGTAGAGTTCAAGCTGACAACCAATTCTAAACCCACCGTGAGGCCAATAAGAAATCATCAAGTGATCAGTACTAGTACTGCTGTTGTGCTTGCCATTCAGAATTCATTTGTTGCTTAAGTAACTTGTTGCGCCAACTAATTGTGTTATCTAGGTAGCAGGGGTGGATTTGCAGCCCGGCTACCCTAGGCAACTGCCCGGACTCATCCACTTGCAGCAGGGTAGATGGTTGAGCAACGAGCTTAATTAGCAGGCACCTAGCTGGACAACTGGACATGCGCGGCGGTAGGCAGTAGCACATGAGATGTGCACAACACACACATGTCCAGAGTGCAGCAGTAGCTTAGCTTCATTGGGTGCTTGGCTACTTAATTATGTAGGCAGAAGCAAATGGCATACTTGAACAAGCAGAACGTAAGAGATAATCCGAATGAATTGATTTGCATTGGATTTGGATCCTCCCTACTTATTTGTAGCGAGCTAGCTCTTGCTGAAATTTAGAGAAATCCATCCATCAAAAGACTTGCCCAGGCTCATAGATTTTTATCCGCCACTGGTAGGTAGCTTGCCTGTTCTCTCTCCAATACTCCCACATCCCATTTACAGTAGATGCCCTCCTTCTCTGGCCAATATTCCCAATCCTCTAGCGGCTCTCTGCCAGCGGAGGGAGGAGAGGTAGGTCAGGCCACACCGCTCCTATAGCAGTAGTAGAAGGGTTAGTCGGGTTCTCCTATTTTCTCTAGTTATTCTTGTGTCTTTTATTCTTTCGGCTCTTTTTTCTCGAAAACGCTAGACAACTGCATTTCATTTTATTAAGGAGAATAGAAACAAAGTACAAAATATTTACAAAGTAGGAGGACCCGAGCCCTCCCACGGAGACCCGCACACCCAAGACCACACAAGGGAGCACTAACTGCCTAGGTTAACCGTCCCACTAAGGAACTTTTGAAGGGCCAAAGGTCCTTCGGAACACCAAATATTACCCCCGTTTTCTACCACTTGCAAGACCGATGCAACTTTAGGATTAGTACCATTGAAAACACAGTCGTTGCGATGTTTTCAAATCTCCCAAGCCACTATAGTCACCAAAGAGTTAATCCCTTTTCACACCTCCTTTGCGGGTCTTTAGTAGCTTGGCTCCACCATCTAAAAAAAGTAATCAGTTGAAGGTTGAGGTGTCGCATCAGATAACCCCAACCTCAAGAAGAGTGTTATCCACACTTGGCGAGAAAAGACAGGAAACCAAAATGTGTTGGATGGATTCCTCATTTCGATCACAAAGGGGGCAGACCACAGGGTGCTGCAGGCCTCGCTTAGCCAAACGATGGGCTGTCCAACACCTATTATTAACGGCCAATCAAATGAAGAACTTGCATCGGAGGGGAGCCCAACAGTTCCAAATACGTTTCCAGTGAGCAAACTTGATTGATCCTAGAAAATAGGCTTCATAGGTAGATCTACATATATAAATACCATCAGCTGTGAGTTTCCGCGCATGTTGATCTTGGACATCCTGTATCAAAACCACATCTTCTACTAGCTCCGAAACGGCCAAGTATTAAACAAGAACCTTAACAGAAAGCCTCCGATGAATATCAGCAACCCATCTCCTGTTTGTCAAAGTTCGTGCCAAAGTACATTGCTTTCTTGACCTCCGGTTCCTGTATGGAACCCGTTCCTATATGGACCTCCGGTTCCTTTGTAGTTCACCGTGTTTCTTCTGCATGCCTTATTCATCGGTCGTTTGGATCTGACCGATTATTATGCAATGGCCCCTGTTGTGTTAAATTTGTGCAAGAAATCTAGCGGGAATCTTCAGTGGTGTGGCTAAAGCTTCTCATCATGTGCCAGTGCGTGAACCTCCACATTCGGGAGGCCCCATTATGGTTTGTGCACAGGCTTTCCTTTATGCAGCTCGCCTTGTTTCAAGCTCCTATGGAGTCGAGCTCCAGGCCTCTGTTATCAGCGTAACAGGTAGCTAAAGAAGAAGAACATGATTGCCTTTTCATATTCTTTTTAGCTCAGTGCTCTTCTGCAAGGAGAAGTCTTACTAAACTCTTATTGCTAACACTACGTATCACGCTGTGAGTACATCAAAATTAAACGGCTGAGATCATTGTTTGTAGGAGTTTTGTAAAAAAAATGTTAGTATGTGTAGCAGTGCTATTTCTCCAAAATGCTGATCTAAATTGTAATTTGGCCATTTCTGGAATGTCTTCTACGCAAAATTGGATGTATCGCCGTTAACAATGCTCCGTGCACTGCAATCACTCATGTATCTTGTTCTAAGCTCTGTAAATAAATTAAAAACATAAGTTTTCGAAAAATAATCCATTTAGCTAGTACTCCACCCTTCCATGGCGATGGCACCCACCTTTTCTTCCTCCTCCAGATCATGAGGAAAATGTAGTTTAACTAAAAATCTCATATAATCCACCGACTCCCAGCATTGCAACAATCGCATGAAGAAATAATCTGGTTTTCTTTATGTACTATATAGCCATTCGAAATGTTAGTGTGATACCTGCTTGCCATGATTATGTTTATTCAACAATCTGTTTTTGATGAAAGGGGCAAAGCGGCCAAAGCCATGTTTCAAGTGCTGGTTTAATTGTTTCTCGAGCAATTAATTAATGTACAATATAGGCATAACTTGTGGTCGATGACATGTGCTTGTTTTTTAAATTTGCTGTTGAACTTAAAATATAGCTTGTTTTAATTTACATTTAATAATGGCTAGAACAAGACATGAACTATAGGATGATCCTACCATGGCATGAGGGGAGTGAAGGCGAGATGGCCACCTCATAACACTAGGCAAGCAAGCGGCGTATTGACAAGTGGTACAGTTGGGCAACACGCTACAACAAGGAGGAGCTCAAGCAGCGGAAATATGGAGACTGTACCGTCCAACGGTACCATGGCTTTTTTTCTGGTGTTATTGTAGTTTGGCTTCTTTGTGATCTTTCTCATTTCTGTGATTTTTTTTCTGTTCTTAATTCAGTAAAAAAAATTGGGATTTTTCTTATTTCTCTACAAGACCCACTTATCTTTTGATGATACTGGTTTGTACATAGAGATACTTATAAACGCACGATAAGTAATATGTACCATGATACCTCCAAGTATCATAAAGGCGTCAAATGTTTTAGGGATGATATGTGAAAGTACCTTCCAGTTTCAGTTTTAAGTATAACTAGAAAGGCAAGCGCGGCGACACGCCACGCACTATGCTAGTTTAAATGGATTTGGTGAAATCTAAAAATAGTTAATGTTTTTTTCGTACAATTAAGACATTAACCAATTTATTCCGCTTTTTTACTTACGTATTTAGCAAGTTAAGTGGATTATCTGTTGATATGAGTATGTACATCTTATATTGTTACAAAATAAAAGTTTTGTGTTTATTGTTTTGAGTCCGGTTGTTGTAACCCTTTTTTTTATGTTTTTTTAAGAGCGGAAAAAAGTCAAAACAATGAACTTTTTTTTCCATAAGGATTGTTGCTGATTTGTAAGTATATTTGACAAAAAAATTGAAAATATTGAATTAGTTTCTTTTTTCAGGTATTAATATAAACGAAGCAGTTGGGCTTTCAATTTCGATGTGGGTCGTAGATGAGTTAAGCTTGCACATGGGTTATGGGGAGTGTGGCTGTTTTGGCTGGTGATGAATATATGACTTTTTTCATGTTCCTTTTTTTAATGAATATTTTTAAGTTTGAAAATTATTGCATTCTATTTTTTAATGGAAAGAGGTAATTAGTCTATCTGTATTGTCTGACAGAAAAAGTAGACCTATGAATGCATATTTGTGCTAAATAATTCTTGAGCCTCTTAATTAGATTAAAGGTAAGTAAGCACAGTTTTAAACATTTTTTTTGCATAGATCAATTAGGGATACGACAAAATTATGTGAGGTAGTATTTAAATATTTTGAGAGCATTGTTAATTAAGATATAGGTGCACTTAGTTATCGTCTGATAAGTGACACCTCAGTAAATACTATTCAGACTGTGTTCCACGTTACGTGTTGGGAACCGGCATCATACGCACAGAAAACGGAACATTCCATTAGCTGTTTATGAAATGATTTTTTAAAACTATTTATGTATATGCATTTTTTAAAAAAAAATTGTTTACCTGTTTGAAAAGTATCCGCGTGGAAAACGAGAGAGATGAACTAGGAAACTTGGGAAGAACACAGTTTTAGTAGTAGGAAGTAACAGGTACATGGCTTTATAGACTTTGGTGCTATTAGTTTTTTTGTGTGTTTTGCAGGTAGGAGTAGGTTGTTAATTGAACGGAGTAACAATGGATTATTCGATAGTTTGTATGCACAGAGTGTAGGCTTGCCTAACCCGCATCATACGCACATAAAACGAAACAGTACATTAGCTCGTGATTAATTAGGTATTTTTTATTAATTAGGTATTTTTTTAAAAAAATATCATTGTTTAGTAGTTTGAACAGCATACGCGTGGAAAACAAAAGAGATGAGTTAGGAAACTGGGGAAAAACACAGCCTTAGTAGTGGGAAGTGACAGGTACATGATTTATAGAATTTGGGTGTGTTTAGTTACGCATTAAAATTTAAAGTTTGACTGAAATTGAAAGTTTGAAGAAAAAAGTTGGAAGTTAGTGTGAGTAGAAAAGTTTTGATATGATGGAAAAGATGGAAGTTTGAAGAAAAATTTGGGAACCAAACCTACCCTTTGTTACTATTAGATTGTGTTTAGATTCAGGGATGTAAAGTTTTGGTGTATCACATCGGATATACAGATGCATATTTGAAGTATTATACATAGACTGATAACAAAACAAACTACAGAATCCATCTATAAACTACGAGACGAATTTATTAAGCCTAATTAATCCGTCATTAGAATCATGGAGTAATTAGGTTTAAAAGATTCGTCTCATAATTTACACGCAATCTGTATAATTAGGTTTTAAATTTATATTTAATATTCCATACATATCTTTAAATATTCGATGTGACAATGTTAAAAAAAATCTAAACATGGCTTTAGTATTTTTTTGTGTTTTGTAGGTAGGAGTAGGGTGATAATTGAATGGAGCAACAATGGAGTACTCGATGGCTTGCAGGCACAGAGTGTAGGCTTGCGTGTCGGTGTTGTCTGGTAATTCTTACTGCATCGATGCCATGTGCATCGATTGTTAGATTTGAGCTCGGCACGTGTCCTGTTTATATTGAAAATTATTTGGTACAACGTGTGTATATATAGAAGCACTGGTTGGGCAACTGCGTGGTATCCTCTCTTCTATCTCTCTACTTCATTCTGTTCTTTCTTTTGCTTATCCTTTCCACTTTCTTTGGTTGTGAAGCAGTGGAATAAGAGATGGCGCACACTCAGGGTAGCAGCGAAGCAATGTCCGGTTGGTTTCCGAATTCATTTTTTTTCTCTAGTTTTTTGATGGGTGTGTTTGCTCCATTTTTTTGGGATCTGAAGGAATAGGTTAACACTTATAATTCATCTGATAACATCGACATTTCTTTTGTTTCTGAAGGTGTTCCAGCGGTGGTTCGATTGTGCCGTAAGAGTATGGCTGCTGAAGTTGTTCGTAAGCTAGGTGGATCAGGGCCGAACTACGTAGCTCGCAAAACTGGCCGTGGGTTCGTTGCCACAGCTGAGGCAATGCTCCCGGTACGCCCTGGCATTCCACATGCCGAAATCGTCAGAGTTGATGGACATGTTTGTTTTTGTATTGAAACGTCTGAGGAGAGCGCTGCAGTAGTGTTTCTTTCTTTCCTTAAGAACTCATGTAATGTTGCAGTTGATGATTACAACTGGACTGATAGTGTAAACTTTGAGCATAATTATGATCACGCCCATCGTCGTAGGTTAGCAGAGATAATAGTGGAGCGTGATATGTTTCATTTGGTTGCTGGTAAGCTAAAGCATGGGTGGTCGTGTACACTGGATGATTTAGCATCTGTGTAGAACATATGCAAGGACATATGCAACGGTAAGTACGGGACTGCTGATGATTCTACTGGTGCTGAAGAAGCTGTCCTGCATGAGGTTTATCGTCTGAGTGAATGGGTTGAGGGGAGAGCAGATGAAAGCACGGCTGCATTAGAGGACATCTGTGGAACCGTGCTGTAGTACTTGTGCCTCTAGGTCTGCTAGTATTGTCGAACAATGTTATCTATTTAGGCCACTGCAGTATTTAGTTAAGTCAGAACGTTTTCTTTTGGGTAGGAAGAAATTAGTACCACTATCTTTAGGTGTGTTAGTTACAAAAATCGTTAGTAGCTATGTTGGTGCCATATTTCAGTTTGCTCTTGTAGTGTGTTAATCTGTAATGTCCTTTGTTGAGTAGGAAGGAACTGGCAATGATGTAATCTGAAATAGTCATTGCCGTACCTGTTGTATCTGTGTTAGTGCTAAACTTTAAACTGTTCTTGAGATTTTGAATAGAATACTTTCTCCCTATTTTAAAAAAAAAGGATTTGTTTTAAAATTATGACGAGTAGTTGATAAAGCACATGTGTTGGTATATAAGTTTGGCAAGTTAGGTCAATTTTCGTTGAATGAACAAACAAATTAGAAAATCATTGTTAAACGTATATGTATCCAAATGGCTATTTCTGATGGGTAACTTTCTTGTGGTGTCTTAACGGAGTAATTTTTTAAAAAAAAGCAAAAAGAAATGGCGCTAGTAGATTTCTGATAAACAACTAATTATGATTATGTATTTTGGTATACCGTTTAATGGCCTAGGTAGAATAATTTTTTTCTAAGCTTATTTTTTCTTTTTTTGATGAGTTGGAGGATGAACTCTCAGATAGGCAACGGGACATAGCCTACTACTCTAATTTTAATTAGTGAGTTATTATAAATAGTAATCTAAGAATGTTTTTTAACTAATGTATTAACTGTTTGGTTCTTTTAAAATCAAATTTATTTGTATATATCTATTGCGCGCTAAAAATTCATTTAATTTCCTAAAATATTCTCAAGTTGTTAGGGTGTTCCCTCGAAGTATTCTCAAGTTGGTACATAGCGTAACGGAAGAAGTGAGAACCTCCTAGTGCGCACGTGTGCAGCCTATGGATTTGTCGTTTGTCATGAAACTTGAACCAACAAAGTTGGTTCCATAAACGTATCTTCAAAGTAAGATATATGAAATTAATTGTAAAGCAAATATTAGGTACGTGCGTCGCATAGATTTGTCATCAACCAACGAAGGTTAGTTCCATAATTTTGTACGTGAGATAATATTTCAAATCTGTCTCAAAGCAAAATTTAAATAATAATTATGCATCAAAGATTACTTTCGTAATTGTGTACGTGAAGCAAGACTTTTAATCTATCTGAAAGCAAAATTTAAGTGAAATATGTTTGGACAGAGTTACAGAGTATTAAGTTTTTTTTGCCTACTAATTAGTACTAACCATGCGATTTGATCGAGGCAATGACGCTGCTGATATATAGTTTGTTTGGTTAAGTTTTTTTTTACTGATAGATAATTATTCCATCTAGATAGGTTAACAAATTCTAACATTCATCTGTTAACCTGTACTTCATTTAACTAACTGCTTGTTTTATCACCTTTATTTTACATTTGATTCTAAATCGTCACATGGTATTTTACAAATTATTGTGTTCTTTGGCGTGAATTAAATTTATATATTTATTAATTTTAAACAACAAAATAGAGATTATGATTATAAACATCCCTAAACTTCTTCAATTTACGTACAATTATGCATAAGTTTTTAAAAACTCATTCCAAATGTAATGAATGAATGTTTAGTCATTACAAAAAGGTAAAACTTATTAAATTTGTACTACTCTGTTCTTAAAAAAAACAAACTTTAATTATGGATCTATATATACGTGTGTCTAGATTACATACGTGTGTCTAGATTCATAGTTTTTTTTTGACGTAGGGTACTAACTAAGTACTAAAATTATTTTATTAGAAGATAAAGGCAGTCAACTATTTTATCTATTTGGCAAAGCGTCGACGCAAATTATAGCATAAGTTTTGCACAAACACTGTTGATAGTTCAACAGACAGAACTGAGACCTACAGTACTTAGTATGGTTTATTTCTGAGGTAGTAGTAGCAGTCTAGACCTGTACAGGATATGGTTTATTTATAAAGTAGTAGTAGAACTATATGGAGCAAACACTGCGCAGCTTTTATCAGCAGGGAGATCTGGTCATCAGGCAAACTTATGCTCTTGTCGTGAGGAGTACTTTTAAGTTGACTTGTTCTGTCTTTTCTTTGCTGTCCTCTTGCCTCTTTAATTACTTGATTAGAGAGGGTAGCGATGAGTTTAATTTTGTTCGTCTGAGACTGAAAAAAAAGAAGAACAAAGTGTAAACAGTTAGTTCGTCATGTAGTATAGAATAAATCAAAGTAAAAAAAATAGGTTACAGATGGTAAACCTTGATGTGGAAGAATGATAGTGGCGTTCAGGAGATGAACCAGCGAAAATGCAAACTGATCTCGGCGGTACATAAGTGGCCAAGGTCCAATACCGTTTATTATGAGTTTTTTTTGTTCGTTACCAGTAAACTCTGAGATCTGTATGGGTATCACATCAGCGAACTGTGCGGTCAGAGAGAGCAAACTGTTCACGAGAGATGTATATTTTTTCTGAAGTGAAGCAGCGAATGATACCATCTGTGAAAGCGAATTGCATAACATTGTCTGGAATGATTTAGCCTCTTCAAGTTGATCATACAAGGATATAACAGTATCGTAATTTGAGTCCACTATAATGACACCTTCGGGTTTTTTTAGGTAATTCAGTGCTGTTGTAGCAGCTGACTGTTTTGCTGAAAGACGAGTAGGCTTAACAAGACTGTATAGAATATCCTGGTTAATTATGTGACAGGGGCCCTGGTTAATTTGATTTGTAAATAGAAAATCTGTAAGGAAAGCACATAAATATAATAATTCTATTCAGTATAACATTACCACTAATTTAATTTGCTCCATTTACAAAATTAATTTTCATTACCAAAAATGCATGTTTTCTCGGACCGTACGTTTTTTTTTTACTCCAATAGCTAGTGCATAAATATACTTATATAGGAGTACCACTATGTAATAAATTAAAATTTGTGGCAATATATATAGTACTCTCTGGAGTCGCGTAGATGGATGAGCGTTTGATCATACCAAAAACGATGCTCGTTTGGGTGGCTCTCTGAGCAGCGTATCTTCACTGCCTAGGTTAATGTGTTGGTTCACATTACTCCTGTCAGCGTAGTGATGTGACCTGGGAAATGGCGTATGGTCTCCATAGCAGTGTGATATAGGGACATCTCTTACAGAGAAATTATCACTGGTACAGCATTCCAACTGCACGGTAGTTTTTCTCTGAAGAGAATGCAAGTTACGAACAAAGAAAGAAATAGTAATACGCTAGTATTAATTTAATGTAGAACTATCACCATTAGTTCGGATCTAATACTAAGGGCCTGTTTAGATCCATTTGGAATGGCAAATGGTAAATGGCAAAAGTTTTGGTGGTAAAAGTTTTGGTATTGCATTTTTGCAAGTTGGTGTTTAGAGGCATGCAAAAGTTGCCATTTTCCCATGCACCATGAGAGGTGGTCCGCGTCCCTATGCACTTTTTGGCCAATTTTGCTACTCTAGAGTGCCAAATGCAAAATGGCAAGTTGCCATTTTTTCACCATGCTGTTTAGATCCATTTTGCCTAAAAGTGTTTTAAAATGGTAAAAGTTTTACCATTTTGAAGGATCTAAACAGACTCTAATATCAGTTGAGAGTAGCAAACGGAAGAGCGTAGAGGAGAAAAACCTTTGCTGAAGGAGTAAAGCCTGGTGGCACACTACCCCAACTTCCTTCTTCCATTGATTCTGCAGGGGAGTGGAAAGTCTGCTACGAATGGGCAAGAAAAGAATCGGTAGATCAGTCCTTTATATAATAATAAGTATGAAGGGGAGTAATTTACCGGGAGGTGCAAGGTTCGTGAGAATGGGTAGAAATGCGGTGAACACAACACTTTGTTAATTTAGTGGTATGTTTAATGTATTTACATAGTCGGATTGCATTTCGCGTAAGATTTTTAAAACGAAAATGCTGTGTAAAAAAAACGTTTGTAAATAAATTTCTTGTTTAAGCTAGCGTGTACTGAAGAATTTGTGTAAGGTGGTAACATAACTGGTGCTCTATAAACTTAGGTGTAATAATTGCCTATACATGTATGTAGCTCTAGCTGACTTTACTACTTATCAATCGAGTTTTCAGTTACTTTGCTGCTTATGTGTCGAGTATATGCTTATATTATATTTAAAGGAAATAAAATAATAACTGCTGTACAAACATAGCTGTAATCAGTACCTATAGATGCATACATGTAGCCCTAGCTAGCTTGACTGCCTGTGTGTCGATTTTGCTAGCTGACTTGACTGCATGTGTGTCAACTTTGCAGTTTTTTTGCTGCACGTGTGCTTAGTGTACAGTACACTGAAGGAATGCATGTGGCAAGAGGTTGATTTGTATGACTGCATGCGTCCAGCACGTGTACTACCGAAATGCACATGCAACCAGTGAATCTATCTTATTTACATGAAGTTCAAGTAACTATTTATTTTATTTGATAGTAAGAAAATAGAGGGGCATATAGTGAAATTGCTCATGTGGTGTCCTACCTGTTCCTGTATAAAGACAATTGTCCACAACATAGAACGGGAAGAGCCTTCTTAGCCACAACCTCCGAACTCAGAGCAGGGTATAGATGAGTATAGTATTACTTGGACATAAAATCACACAGTGTACTGGAAACTGGAGGCTGGAATAATGGCGCATAGCGGCGGAGCAAATATGGGCAATGCTGAGTTGGCAGGTATGTTCTTCTCACTTCATCTAATGCAAGTTCGTTGAGGCTCATTGAAGCCTGCTAAGAAAGTTAGGAATCATTTATCTTTTATACTATGTTTTGTCTTTCCCAATTGGCATCGTTCATTCTTTTTCCGTGACTGATAAACGAAACGAGACTTTGAGATAGCTATGTCTCCTTTTTTTTTGACTCTTCTTATCATTTGTTGAAGTTGTGAACAACTAATTCCAAACGAGTTTTTTTCGATGTTTTAAGTTAAAGAAACTTGCCATCTGATTTAGCCTAATATATTGTTCTATATGATTTTATATTTGTACGATGCTGAAGTTTTTTTTATCTTGGTTAAATCTTTTTTTTTCATGCAGGTGTGCCGCTAGTCGTTCGTATTAGCCGAAGGGTAATTGCAGAGAAGATAGTCCAGGCCCTGGGGGCAATATGCAAGCCGACATATGTAACTTCCATTGAGGAGTCAGAGCAATATAATACCCTTGTTAAAGTGGAGATACCATCCCTTTCTCCAAACGGCGGTCTCGACCTGATGGGTGCTGTAAGCGGTTTTCACGATCATGTGAACGACGCAGAAGAAGACGCAGCAGGGAAGCTAATCTGCATGCTGAGGATTAAGAGGTATTTTGAGGTTGATGACTACAACCTTTCTAGGTTGGTTCCGCTTGCATACAAGCACATGGTGTTTCATGAGCAGGTTGTGGGCCTACAAGCAAAGGAAACTAAGCTGGTTGCGGCAGAAGCGGAACTTGAGGACAAGATGCATGCGGTTCTGATAAGATGGTCTAATACTATCCGTCAGCCTCTACCGTGCAAAATTGGCCGCACGCAGCCTGTGGAAAGCTTATAATAACAGAGCTATGGCCGGAGCTGTCTCAGCAGGCGAAGCTACGTTGGCATCGAGGCTGTTTGACATGCTTGATTTCATGACCCAGGACGTTCATTCGTCCACAGATCTGTTCAACACTCTTACTGAATAGGGGATTCGTCTCCATCATGGTAAGACCGTTAAGTAGTAACTTAGGTTGAACTTGAACTCATCAGCTGTTGTAAGCTCGTTTGGAGTAGCATTTCTGGTATGTACGTGCTTAAGTAGCTGGTGTAGTGCATGTCGTAGAACTATGTTGTGGTCATGCCGTGTTAGGCAGATGCACCATTTCCTTTTGCTTAAAGGGTTCTGAGGCGTGCTATGTAGGAGTAAAAGTTGTCAATCATCCTGTACTGGAGGAGCAATAATATGTATGGTGTAAAATTTGTGTAGTATGTGTTAGTGGACTGTTATGCAGCTAGTTTATGGACAGATATCTATTTTGTTCACAGTTCAATCTTGGTAGCTTAATTCGGTTATATTCTTGAACCTTTTTTAAAAGTTATTTAAATCCTCCTTGAGCAGTTCCTTTAGTGAAATTTAACAAGTTGCATGCCAATTTTTATGTGTAGTTAATAGAAGTAAGGGAACATTTTAGTTGGTTAACTCATTTTGTTATAATAAGATAAATTTTAACAGTACAAATGTATTAGAAAATATATCCTAATATAGCTAGAAAATATTGCAAACAAGATGGTTTTGAAAAAAAAAGGTAAGTGCATTACTGAGAGCAAAGGAAATAATCGATTTGACGAAAAGGAAATAATCGATATTTTAAAGTTATTAATGGTAAAGTAAATAAATAAATTTAATACATATTTAAATTATTTCGCTTTTAGTAAAGATGAGCAAAAGAAAGGAAAACTGCGGTAATATATCATATTGTCATGAAAAGAAGGTCTAAAATAATAAAAGTATTAAAATCATCGTGAATAGGAGTGGATCCAGAAGCAGGGCAACCTGGGCATTGTCCTGGGGCTCGGTATTAATGGTTCTGAGTAAGTCTATTTTATCTCCTTTATCATGAAAACTTATGTAGGTTCATGGCTCAGAACCTGGAATTTAAAACCTACTCAGAAGCATGTATTTAATCAGAGAATAAGCCTGTTTTGCATCTTTTACCATGAATTCTTGTGGTTGCTATGAATTTTAATTTTGGCCCAGTCCTAGGCCAATATGTGCGTCGGACCGTAATCGGGGAGTCCATAAATTGTTCAATTACGTATTCCATTTAGAATTGAATAGTTCTGTGAGACATTTTTTTAAAAAAGGAAATTCTATGAAGCGCATTTTTCTTAACTATGCTACATATTTGTTTAAATTAAAAAAAAATTAAAAATTGAAAGAATGGTGTATTTCAGAAACCTACAAAATTCAGATTTGCAAATGAAGTTTTTTTAAGTAACATTTTATGTAAAGAATCTAAAAAATAATTGAAACAGTAAACTTTGAAATAAAGTACGTTCAATAATTAACGATAGTATTTAAACAGTTTAAGTGAAGACGAAGGTCAGTAACAACCCAGAAAAAATACTTCTTTAAAAAAAATACAATGAGTTTTATTAGAACAGCAAAATGGAGACAAATTGAAATACTAAATTCTAGAAAGTAACGAAAATAAAAAAGAACTTATTTTGTATTAATTATAAACAAGCAGGTAAGCAAGCATTATTGAAAGGGAAAAGCGTGTAGAACAGGGTACATATTAATTAGAGGGAATATTTTAAATAAAGAGGAATAAAAAGTTATAAAATTTTAAACGAAGCTTAAATTAGGCGTTTCAATAGAAGTACATAATCTTCTAATTGAACCCAAAAAAAGTGTTAAAAAATGGTCAAAGTACCTTGATATTACTAAAGAAGCCAGTCAGTGCAATAAATAGTCGTTAAGTTATTAGGAAATTCGTGGTGAGGGTTGGTCAAAAAAAAATTTGTACGAAGAATATATGAATTAGCCGCTCCCTCCTTTTAAAATGATGTTTATATAGCATTTCACTTATTCATCTAAATTAATAGTAATTTTTTAACGTTTGTTTTTTCCTGGTGAGAAAAATAGTTCCTTTTTTAAAAAAATAAATACGTACTGAAAATACTGTTAACAAATTATTTAAAGTATTTTTACGACTAAGCTACATATATAGTAACCATGTAATAAGGATCATCATTTTAGAAATTATTCGTAATGAAATATTTTTAAGTTTTACCTAACCTTTATGAAAAATGTAAATATTATCAACCCGCAGCGAGTACTTACTTAGTTAGCAAATAAATTCTATCTTATAGATGAATATAGTTACATTTACTTCGGTTCCTTCATAGTTGTAAATTTAGTTTAGAACAAAGTAGTTTAATTAGTGTACTTGTTTGGTAACCTTTTTTCAATTATGATGCTGAATGTAAAATGTAAAGTTCACTACGGTTTCTTATCGTAATATGTGCTATTTCTTTTTTTATATCGTACTGGTTGGCTGAATAAAGCTCTATATATGCATGTAACATTCCTTTTTTTAAAAAGATATATACGAAAGTAGCAGCATTGAATATTAATATAGGAAACATGAAAAAAAAGAGTTTTCGATTTAGTTTAGAACAAAGCGATTAAATCGGCGTATGGATTTGTTAACATTTTTTTATAGAGAGACTCCATTAAATATATATATATATATATATATATATATATTACGGTTTCTTATCATAATGTATGCATCATTTTTTTGTACTATGCTTCTTATCATAGGATTCCCTTTTTAAGTGCACAAAATATATGTGAATTCACAAGTATTAAATACTAAGGTAGGAAATGCAAGTAATTGACTTAAATCGATTCGAGAGAAAAAATATTTTTGTATCATTCATAAAATATGTGTGAATCTAGTAGTATTAAACGTTATCATACAAAATACAAGTAACTGACCAATAAAAAATGGAGGGAAAGAAGGTTATAGTAATATCTTAACTATCAGTTTGTAAACTTTATTCATTAATCAGAAGGGCGAGTTAAATTTAAATGGTTCTAATTGGAATGTGTACTTGCACTAATTTTTTAAGAGTAAAACAAATTGAAGAGTTATGTGCGCTATGGTATGGTATACGCAGCATACATAATATAGGGTTTGTTGGGACTTTGTTGTGTTTTTTTAAAACCTCTTTAATGAACAACATTTTTCAATATATCTTTTTTTAAAAACATTGTTTTGGGGAAAGCTTTTTAAAAAAGAAGTAAGTTGCGTTGAATTTCAGGGAAAAAAGATAAAGATATGAGTTTGTCAATATATTATAACTTGAACGGTGTATTACTGTTTTTTTTAAAAAAAAGTAGGAAATAAAAGATTCTTTAGATGAACGGATGGATGCAAACAATTTTATATTACAAGTTGAGTACACCCCCCTCTCCTCCCTTCAAGCACACAGGTTTGAAAGTGCAAATTGAAAACTTTAATTAAGTAAGTAGAAAGCTGTGAAGTAAGAATAAAGAATGCCCTTAGAGGAAACAAAGCAAATATAGGCTGATGAGTCTTTTAAAAAAATGCACCACAAATGTACAATAAAGAATCTGTCTAGTTACAACCTTGAAAAACTTAAGAAGAAATTTTAACACGAACAGCAAGCATACATAATTTACATGCGAAGGGAATAGTCTAAGTTATAACACAAGCACAAAGGCAGAGGTCCTCACTGAGGACTAATTTGAACACGGCAATATGTCCAATTAGAACCAGTAAAAACTCAGAAAGAAAGCTGCACACGAAAACCAACCATACATCATTAACATGAGAAGGAACAGTCTTGTTTATAACACAACCACAAAGGCAGAGGTCCTCACTGAGGATTACAGCAGATTCGGCAGTGCACAGAATATAAACTTCCTTAGTGGCCTTACATACATTAATTTGGATATGGCCAACAAAGTTTATTTATCAAACATAGGAAGTAGTTCTGAGCTAAAAAGGGAACAGGTAGAAGTGTTTCAAGTGAGAGAAAAGGTTCTCTTTCGTGGCTCAATCATTGATTGTCTTCACTGCAAGATGGAAGAAAATGATATCAGTTAGGAGTAATATATTTTTTAAACAACAAAAAAAATGAAAGTGTAAAAAAAAAGACTAACGAAAACAGAGGATGTAAGCTAGCAGTAATTAGATTTTCCTAGAAACAAAACAGAGGATGATGGTATGTAAAATAAGACTGGCTAAAATTGCACAAGTAGATGGATAAAAAAAACCTTGTTTTATCCTTGTCTTCAGCAACAGGAAACAACCTTTTAGCTGACGAATGTTTGCCATGAATAGAAGCAGTCCTTGAAAAAACTAAAAAGTAAAGAAGAATAAATTGCAGAGGAGAGAAGAATTTCGTAAAGAAATATGTAAATTCTGAAAGAAATATGTATATTCTGATTACACAAAGAAATATGTAAATTCTGATTACAACTAAGATAGTTTGCTCATCCTAACCTTTTCCTGCCTGTATTCGCAAGAAATGCAGCATCAGACAAATGATCGTCAGGACAAATGTCTACATCCATCAGTATGTTGGAACTTAGCTTCTATTTTGGGGATAATTCCAACGGAAAGTGTATTAAAGCAACAAAAGGAAAGTTAATCAACAAGAACATAGTACTAAATAACATAAATGTTGAAATAGAAGGTGAAAAAAGTAACCATTGTAGTGTCTAGCTTCCAAAACAGACGGAGGAGTTGTTTGAGGTGGAGGTGTCGCAATACTCGGTGCAAGCATAGCTGTAGTAACATCTGTTGTCAGGACGTTTGATGCAGTGGTGACTAAAGTAGCCGTAGAACCTGTAGAACCAAGTTCCTGAAAAGAGCCGGAAGCAGATTGTCCAATATCGCCTGGTGGTGAGTGGTGAAGTGGACCATTGTCGTTTCCTACAATAGCACGAACACGGAACGAAGGAGATTCACTCTGAAGTGAAGCAAACGACATTTCAACAATGAGATCGTATTTGCCACCCGTCAAAGAGATTAGCTCAGGTGGCACATAAGTTTGCTGACCACGAGCATTTGAAACCAATAATATTGTTGGCTTCCCAACCAGTGATTGCCCAACTTCACCAAAGAAAAGTAGTTCCACTGGGGGTGCGTCAGGTTCTAGTCTAGAAACATCGGACGCGTAAACAGTTATTCGATACCTATAACAACACAGATAAGTAAATTTTTTAATAAAATCTAATAGATACAAGATAATGGTTAACGAACTGGAATGATTTAATATACCGAATACCTTGGGTCAGCAGTACGAGTTGGGCACCTATTGCAATGGTAACCATCATCGTCTGGAATCTTTTTTTTCCAACAAGTTGTGCACGCTAAATACCACCATGCTTGGTTTGGCACAAGACCGTCGATAACTACGCTGACTTTGAACGGTTTTCCCTAGGGACGAGATTTTTTTTTGGTAAGCACAATACTCCTAGGCAGGTAGGAAAAAACATAGTACTAACCATAGCATCGCCTGGTGTTAGCTTAGACAGATGCGACAAAGTTGATTCAATTGGGTCAGGACGTGGCGGTGCTACACAGTGCTGCTCTATTGAACGACAAATATTCCCTGAACTGAATTGCAACAAGAAGGAGAAATGAATACAATGCAATGTTTTCTAAAAAAAATATATAAAGATAAATTTAAAAGTTGATAGGAAAGTCAAACAATATACATGGTAGTAAGTTGGTGGATTTCTGGCACGAGGATGTTTATGTACCACTTAGTGGCAGAATTACTATGCAACGCAAGACGACCTGTTAACAGATAAACAGTTTGAAAGCAGGGGAAAAAAGATTTGATTTATGTGAAAGAAGGTGGAAAAATATTCCAACAGTTTAGGGTAGAAGCAGAGAATAGCATACCAGAGAATGACGTAACCGTAAGGCCAACAAAAAGAACAACTATTGGAGGTTGGTCCGCTGGGTTCAGCATATTGTCTATATTAAATTGATTAGCATGACGGCCCCACAAGGTTACTGAAATATTTTCGCTGAAAGCATAGTTTTAGGGTAAAAAATAATAAAGTGAAAATTTTAAATATTTACAAATTAATAGTTTCTTTTTAACAGATATAAGTACCTTCCATCAGTTAGATAGACCATCCTTTTGTTAGACGGGCCATTCCGTGTGTCCTTAAGGGTAACCGAAGAAACGGAGACAACAACCCCAACAGTATCTGCATTGAAAGGAGCACAAAATTTTATTTCAATACAGTGCTGTAGTGTTCATGGAAACGATAGAACATTACAACTCCTTAACACAAATATGCAAGGAACAAACCTGAAAGCAAAGTGTTGTCATTCACACGGTCGGAAAGAGTGGAATAAGATACAGCAGTGTACGCGTACACAGGGATCCCAACAGGTTCGGGAGCAATCTCACAGACGGTAGTATACTTAGTGAAACGAACCCTTATTGGTTTATCAACTGTATCTGGTCTTTGGCTCAACAACTTCCAGAAGCTTTATTCGATAAACAGAACCTTCATTCAACAAGGGAGCAAACTTAGGGATCCATCTTTTAGGAATAGCACCTTCAACAGAGTCACCCTATAATAAGAAACAATGAAGAAAAGAAAGCAAAGTATTGAACAACTTTGTGGTCAGCCAAAAATGGAATTCATAAATGAGTTTTTTAAAAAAGAGAGCTAACCTCTTCGTCTACTATAACAAAACCCAATTTCGTAAATGTTTGTTTCATCCTTCTGATCATAATATTCCCAAAGTCTGGCCATACGAACAACTAACTCCCACTTAAAAGATTGCTGATTCAAATGCTTCAGAAGAGAATACTCCATCTGCAGTTAACAAAGCAATTTCAGAGAAGGAAAACAGTATTTTTTTTTTGAAAAAGTAAGATGTTGGTGAATAATTTTGTTCTCATTAAATCCCAAGATACAATATGAAATAGTACAAAAGAATATAGAAAAACATAAGAGGAAAGTTTTTTTAAAAGAACTTAGGACTAACAGAGGTGGAACTCATACAACCCAAAAAAGGAATGTAGTAAGAAAAATGAATGAACTACTGATTAAACATCAATAAATTTTAATACAAGGAAAAGGAAGCTAAGGAGATGGAAAGATCCTTGCAGCAGAAGGAGGAAGGATAAATATATTTTGGAAATAAAAGCTTGCAACACAAGCTTAACGTAGAAAGCAAGTTAGTCAACAAGAAGGTGGCTCATATGATAAGAAAAGGGGTATAAATCTTTATCCAACAATAAAAATGAAGCAGAGTTAAAAATAGAATGCATGCAAACCAGAGTAAAAACAAATAACTCATATGTTCGTAGAGACAATGTTAAGGGTTTCAACCTTAACCAGTTTTTTTAGAGAGCCACGCATACAGAAAAGAATATAAAGTTGTAACAGCGCACAGTTTTTTTAGAGAGCCACGCATACAGAAAAGAATATAAAGTTGTAACAGCGCACAGCCTAGCAGCTATCTAGCAGTACATAAAAGTATTAAAGAAAATCAACAACTTCTTTGTACACTATATTCCTAGTTTCAGAAGTTGGTCTTCCATTATCATCCTCGATAAGCAACTTTAACCCCTGCCGAGATGTTACCCTAGAAATTGCAACGTATAACTGTCCATGAGTAAAAACGGGTCTCCGCAAGTAAACACCAACGTTGGACAGAGTCTGTCCCTGGCTCTTATTGATTGTCATAGCATAAGAAACTTGGACAGGAAACTGCCAGCGTTGTAGCATAAAAGGCCACCTAGAACTCTTGGAGTTTAGAACAATCCTTAGTATGCATACATTCTGACCAACATTGGTACCAGTGATTATTCTCCCTTCAAGAATTCTATCACCTAGACATGTAACAACAAGCCTCGTCCCATTGCATAATCCAATAGATTGGTTAATATTGCGGAGCAATATGACAGGAACACCAACCTTCAAACACAGCCTATGTTGAGGGAAGTTATTAATTGTTATTGAATTTAAGAACTCAGGTGTATACATCAATTCTGCATCTGAATTGTTGTCGTCACCAACAGCAACACTGTCACAACTGAGATACTCTCTGACACCACCTGGAGCCCTCGAAAATATAGCATCGTTTATCTCATCAACAACAGAGTTAGTAGTGCATACGATTGCACGGGCAGCCAGGTAAGAACTGTCATTGTATAATCTTTCGAAGTCGGGATAGATGAATTTTACCAATTCAATGATGTTATCTTTTGAAGGCATAAGTAACAAGTCATCAGGCACTGTTATCATGAAGGAAACGATTCACCTGATTTCTTTCGCATGGGCACCAAACCATTCCCGATATCCAAGGTCCATTTAGCAAAATCCTCTAATAAACTCCGATCCACAGAAGACAATGTAGGATTAACAAGTCTCATATTTGTGTGCAAATGGAGAACAGTAACATACTGCCATAGAGGTGACTTGATAAGAGCAGCATGTAGGACCTCATGCTTACTGCCTCCTTCTACAGCAGGTAGGACCTATCTAAAATCACCACCAAGCAACACAACTTTTCCACCGAAAGGTAAATAACTGTTAGCTGGTTCCTGAACAGATAAAATATCTCTCAAGGTTTGGTCTAGGGCTTCGAAGCAGCTCCTATGTGACATAGGAGCCTCATCCCACAGTATAAGTTTTGTCCTTATAACCAAATCAGCAAGCATAGTACCACGAGAGATAGAGCACAAACCCCTCTCATTAACCAGATGTTGCATCAATGACCTAGTTGTAAATGGAAAGCTGCTCAAAATTCAGATTATAATGCAAAGTGGCAGCCTCCTCAAGCAGAGAGACTCGGTCATAAGATAGCTCCTCAGAAATAAGACGGTTGCCATAGCTATGATGAGTAGGAATTGGGATTGCACATAAATTGTACGCTTCAAGTTTAAGTCCATTCTTGGAAAACATGACAGCAAGCTCACTTAGAAGCTGAACTTGTAAATAGTAGTCCGGAACATGGTAAGTCGGATTATTTAGCAGATTCCTTGTTTTCTACAGTATGTCATCAGCCAAGTATTTCCAATACTTGCTGAATAAAACTCGAGGGTTCCCAACCCCACAGAAACCAACAACAGTCATGAACCCACACTGCAGCTTCTTCAAACAGAAGATACCATTCTGTATCATCCCCCACAAGACCCCGTGCTTGGCAAGCTTCTTTAAAAGTCTCGTACAAAACTCCATTGTAAGTCCTGACATCTTCATAGCTTGTAGCACCACAAACAACAGTCAGAAGCATCCTAAAATAAAATAATTCCCCAGTGCTAGGTTGCACATGATACATTCTGCCAATCTTACACCTGCGTTTGCGCTTAATCCATGACTTGTTATCTGCACACCAACGCCAAATTGAAGGAAATTCACAATATTTCAAATCTCTTGAAGCTGGATACATTGCATTTGTTCTGAACCATTCAGTGAGCATAGTGCGTTGTGACCTTGGATCATTGACAACCTCCTCTACTTTTGAGTCTTCGTGGTATATTATCTTATTCATCCCTGGCATATGAACTGATAGTCTCTCCACAGATGGATTACAACCATGAATCTCAAAACGAAACAATCGCCAAACAGCTTCACATGATGAATGGTATCGACATTTAATGTAATCATTTATCTCATCTCTACCATTAGGATCATCAGTTTCTGTAGAACCATCAACAGAATCGCATGCACTGAAATACATCTTAGCCATATCTTGACATTTAGTAAGGTATTTGAAAAGATACTTCACCAAATCAGTCTTGTTGCACCATTCAACATTGATGTGCGCTTGGAATTTTTTTAACAAACACATATTATAGGGAACTATCCACCTATTGTCTAAGTTACACCCTTTTTAGTAACAAAACGACCATCTTGTCTACGTCGATAGATAGGGAACCCAGACTCATCAACTGAAGTCTCGTTATTGAACAATTTAGGATACCTCTTTGAGCAAGTGTCGTGCTTCATGCAAGGACAACGCATATTAAGATGACCACAGGGACCATGAACCATGAACTCATCAACAAGAGCAAAACCCAAATGGTCTGTTGTAGGATCAGGTAACTCAGCACATACCAAAGAGTCTATGAAAGACGGAGAAGGATCCCTCCCACGACCATCTAACCAAACAAGAACATGAACATGTGGTAAACCTCTCTTTTGGAATTCAACAGTGTAAAGAACTGCAAAACAGTCATAAAGAAATTTTGGTTAAGATCATGAAAACAAAAACTGCACAAAGCTGGGTTTTAAGAAAGTTAAACAATTTAGTTATTTAACCACTAAGAAGAAGAGGAAAAGGATTGATTTATTAAGAAAGGTAAATACCTGCTCTAACCGGACCAAAAGCAGAACCTCCCTTTATGTCGCCAATGAATTCCTGGAGCTTCATATGAAAAATACGACTAACTATGTCAGCACGATCAGAAGGTCGTTGTCCAGGCTCACAACGAATAGCATCCGTGATCTCAGGCCACTTTGGGTTGCACGTAAGTGTTGTGAAAATATCTGGAGAACCATAGTCACGACATATCGCCATAGCATCATGATAATTAAGTAACATGTAGCGGCGGCCTCCAGTAAAGCTAGCTGGCAGTAGAAACTTCACACCTACATTCTTGCCACAAGCATTCCCTTCACCAAGAGCACCAGAGATCCCCTGGTAAGTCTCGGAACGTAGTTCTTTTTGGTGGAACCGATGGTACGAAAGACGTGATGCCTCCACACACGAGTAACAATCAACCTTCAGCTGGTCAGACAGACGTCCAAAGCAGGTATAAGGATTCATCTCACCTCTTCGATAATGGCAATGGTAACAATAATACTCCAACATAGATACGCGTTCTCTAGAAGAAGAGGGTTGCACATCAATTTCCCTATAATGAATTCCAAGGTGGTATCCTGGGTCACCATATGGGAAAAGAAGAGGATATTGCAACGACATAAGGGAAGGATTGACCATTGAGATATGCTGCAGATTTCCACATGTACTCTCAACAATAACTTCGAAACGGCAGGATTCACCATCGAACTCGCCAACGATTAAACCAGCAAGCTCGTCACATGTTGGCAGAGAGTATCGACTACCAGAATCTGAAACTGTTCCGACAAGACGAATGGAGATTTCTGAGTTTTTAGAAGACAACAACCTGTCACGAGCCTTGCGGATTATACGTGTCAAGCATAACAATAAGTTCCGAAACAATGTCTTCATCTACCGACTGTCCCTCTACGTCTGACGGATTGAGAACAGATATCCTATTAGAAACCTCATTGGACGTATCATATATGTAAAGTTGAGCAAACTGAGGGTTCTTCCCTGGAGAAGGAATAAGTGACCCAATCCGGTGATAAATTACACCATTTATACGGAACACATAGGGGCCAGTGCCATTATTAATAGATCTATCAACATCAGCACCGAGGGATGTAAAAGCAAAAAGGCAATTATACTGACAGATCAAACGCATAAAAGCCATTGACCGAGGTGGTCCGGAAAAAAACAGCAAGTTCTTTGAGAGGTGGTGGGAAATCTCTGTAAGGAGGAAAAGAAACACGTCCAGAAAGACAACAACGATTATAAGAAGTGAGTCCACGACGATGATAACTCATTTTCCTTGTACTTTCATGGTACCAGAAAAATGCAGAACATTTTGGGCATGAATAATCAGGTCCACCATAATAAGATCGGCCAATATAACAAGCTAGATGGGGTAGAAAGAAAGAGAATGAAAAGTATAGTCAGGCAAGTTAAGAAAGATTGTGTACAAACAGAAACAGAATAAAATCTTGAAAGACAATCAACAAGAAACATTTGAATTTTTTTAAAAGGAAGCACAAACCTTTCAAATTTGAAATATAGTCAACTGAAAAGGTAACAGAACCAACAGGGAAAGAAGGAAGTAACGTGCGTACTGCATTTGTAGAAAAAATATGGACAGGAAGAAGGCGCAAAACAGATCAGAACAAATGGAACGAAATAGAGAAAAGTTAACACTTACATAATATAGCATACAAAGTAGCTGGAATTACCTCGTAGCACCGAAGAACGTCGGTATAAATTTGATAACTACCTTTTTCTCCGATTAACCAAAGATTCCTCACGAGTAACAGGAGGTGTACTAAGACCTATGAAACCATTCAGAAAAGAATAAATGATTACAGAAAGTTGGAACAACTGAAAGGGCAACAAGTGGAGCAAGTTTCAGACTCCCCAATAATACCAGTTTGAGCAGAAGAAACAGGTACGCTGGGCCTGATAGGAAATTGGCAAGTGGAGGGCAAATTACTTGACCAGATAAGCCGGAAGAACGAACCAAACCTTTAGACAAAATAAACATAACATGCATGTTAATTTGGCTGTATATCAGACTAAAGCAATGCATTGTAATAACATGGGACTAAACAAACCTAAGAGATTGCACTGCAAAAGCGTGGATAGACGTATAAAGGGAAAGTTTTCCTTCAAAAATGTAAAACTGTGTAACAAGAAAAAAAAAAGTTAGAAGTACTTTACCTGACGTATCGGACAAATCACATCGCGTTCGAGAGGGGTGGCGCCTACGAGCAAGCAGCGCAGCACGTCGAGACCGAGCAGATGCCGCTGATGGCATAAAAAGTAGGGAACCAGTAGAACCTACAATAATTTTACGCTGAAAGATCAAAACAAAGTAGAGAACAGTTTCCACAACACAGAGAACATCGAAAACGTGTAAAATTAGAAACCAAACAAAAAATGAACAACTATCAGGACATTGTTAGGGATTCAGATGAGGTAGAAAGAGCAAAGCGACAAGCAGTGGTATGTAGGGGCATTTGGTTGTTTTTAAAGGTGGAAACAATGTTAAGAAGAAACACGTGTAGACGCATCTAAACTTGATCATGCAGAATGACACATACGTGAGCAAACAGGGATTCAGAAACATGCAGAATGACACATAGATCTGCAAATGAAAAATTAAAGTCGTGCACAAGGACACCTAGAACAAAGAAGGAGGAGTCAAATTACATGCATGACGACACATACACCAGTAAAGAAAGACAAACCCAGACAAAGAAGAAAGGTTTAATAACACGTAGGGAATCGTTCAGCAGCGGCAATCATTGGACAACGGACAGTTGACGTGTGCACGAATGTCAGCATGTATTGGATTAAAAAATGTACCAAAAAGCTTGACAACGAATATACCCAGAAGAAAAATCGAGAAAAATGTGTTCAAAAAAGAGAGCATATCGGTACACAGTAACGGTAAGTAGCATGTCGAAGGGATATTTAAAGTCCATAAACTGAACTAATAGCAGAAGAATAGCAATAACTTGTCCTAATTTGGTCATGAAAGTATCTAAGCACAAGACAACAGGACGTAAGCACGTGACTATGAAAATAATTAAGAAAACCTTTGTACTTAGAGGGGAACAGGAAGCATCTAAGGTAAAAGAAAAGGTTAAGCACTTAACGGCTGTCGCCGCCCTGACAGAAGGAACACCACAGTGATCAACAAACAAGCCATCTACATGCATGATTAATTTTAGATAAGAAAAAAACACCATCGTGCAGATAATCGAAGAAATATTAGGAGTAGATACAGCAACAGAACTGGGCTTACTCGCAGGGAACAAAATAAAACAGAAAATCTTGAGTACACAAAGACCCAAAAAAGGAGAGGCGGAACAATTTTTTAAAAAAAATATCAAAAAAAAATTTATAGGCTAAATAAATTACATGGAACAAATTTAAAACAGTTTTTTAAAAAGTGATAGTACTGAACAAAATACGGGGCGGAGAACAAACACCTAACCTACCAAAGCTGCCAGAAAATGAGTCGTTCCTCCCGCACACAAAGAGCCGTTCCGGATTGCTGTGGGGAAAATAATCAAGATGAGATAAGCATAGTCTATCCATTTCTGCGCGAAAGTGGAAAAATCTATGGTGGCAACAACGCAGCAGAAGAACGGCAAGAAAGGAAAGTTTAGCGCGTAGCTTAAAGAAAGAGGGGAAGGAAGTTTCAGGAGAAAAGGATGGCTAACCCTTCGTTGATTCGTTGAGGCTGCACCAATCTGGGGGTGGAAGTCGCTGTCACCACCGATTTAGAAGAGGGAAAAAGAACTGGAAGAAAGCCGAGGGAAAACGAGACGCTTATCCAAAGAAGAACCAGAACGACGCCGCCCCCGATGCCGGCCACAAAATCCGGATAGAGATGATAGCGACAGGGTAAGTAGAATAGTAATAATTTTACATTAGAATGCCTAAAAAATCATAAATCACAAATATATCCTTGGAAACCTTTTTTCTCTTCTACATTTTGTATTAATAGAAACTAAAAGGGCCAAACAGGAAGAGAATTAGCGTACATTCCGTGCCGATAAGAAATACAGCATAATTTGTAGAAACAATCTGTGCAGAACAAGAAAGTGCTATATATACACGCGTTAGCTTTTTTTTTAAGAGGACCGGCAACCGCCCGCAACAGAGACCGGGAGGATGGCAGATCTTACGGCATGAACAGCATGAATTAACCGGAAAACACCGTAACAGCGGTAACAAGTTAAAAAATAAGAAGCCAAAAGAAGCCAGCCCATACGTGTAAATCAGTGAGGTGCCGAAAAAAAATTGTAAAACGCCTAAAAAAAGGAGCGGATTCAACTCTTATTATCTTCGTATATCTCTCACAATAGTATGACCAAGAATTAGCGTGGTACTATGGATTGCACACCTGACAAATCTCGTGAAATCTTTGTATTATTTTTAGAGAAAATAAGGTCTTCTGTTCGTCTAATGGGCTATTAGTGGGTTACTTAGGGAATTTCTGTTCAGGTTCAAGTCTATTCAGCCTGGCCAAGCAGAGATGGAGGGAATTAAGTTCAGGTTCAAGTCTATTCAGCCTGGCCAAGCAACTAATAGTTAGGTTTTTTTGTTTTAAGCTTTCCAACAGATCTAGTAGACAATGTTTTATGCTACCAATATATCAAAGTTGAGCGAAATCCAACACCTACAAAGAAAACATGTCTGCTAAAAGTTGCATGTTCTATGGACATCGAAATTCATGTCACGTTTTCTATATTAAATTTTGGTGGTGTAAGTGGCATACCTAGCTTTTGTGCTCAATTTATCTTAGCTTGTAGATTTGGTGTAACAAATTAATCATGGAGTAATCTTTTGTTTATGCTGGCCTTTTCTTCAGTGTATGTGTGGGTGTAGGAAAACTACATTACTGCTGCATATATATCGTGCAAATGAAAAAAATGCTAGGTAGGCTAAATGATAAAAAATGGTGCCATCCCACCAATTTCATTTCGAGTAGGCAGGAGCTAGATGTTGTTTTCAGTCTTTTGCTTATTTAGTTCTAATATCTGCAAGTGCATGTAATGATTGGTATGGTTTCTATTAATGGAAACGGTTGAGGAGTAACATTTTTCCACATAAAACTAGTCACAAATCCGTGCATTGCAATGGGATGGATACGATGAACGGGTTCAAATTTTTTTCTCTTATCCTATATTTTTCTCTTGTTTGGTTAGTTTTTTTTACACATATATTTTTAAGCAGTTTTTTAATACGTGGAATTGGGGTGGAAAGGGAAGGAGGACGAATGTGCTATGCCATCATGGCTATAGATGCTATAAGAGCATCTCCAACTGCCTAACCAAATCAGGTCTATCCATTTTAGCATTTGGCAAGTTGAACAAAAATGACTCCTCTTCATATTTTATATGTGCTCCAACAACCACTCCATCTACATTCTCTATTATCAGTCTATGATAGTACTATTTCAACCTCGCACTCCTTCTTCGGGGGCGGAGTTAGAATGAAATGGAGGAGGGTGCCTCTTACTTAATTTAATCTAATTTAGATCAAGTTTAAGCTGATGCGGGTACCTAAGTTTGTATTGAGAGGGTGCATACATGGTGAAAATAAGTGAAGTATAGCTAAAATAATTTTTTAACGGGGTTCCTAGGTACCCCCTCCCATACTCTACCTCTGCCCCTGCATCTTCCTCCCCTTCACCTTCCTCCCAACCGTTGCCTCTAATACTCCATCCTCTAGCTCTCCACCACCTACCGGCGGCAACAGGGGAAGCAAGAGAGAAGAAGCCGCCAGCAGCGACAAGCGGCGAGAGGGGAAGAAGCCAGGAACAACACTAGCACCCTAGTGAGATGGAGTGCCGACCTCGGCTGGCAATGCCGCGGTGACCTGCACGGAAACGACGGTGGGCTCATGCAGTAGGGAGGTGGAGGAATGATGGTTGATGATGGCATATGCGCACGCAGTGGGGGAGGCGGCGGAGTGGTGGCTAGAGAGGGATGGGGGAGGGAAGAGAGAAGGTGGTGTGATGGGACCCACATTTGCTGGCAAGTGATTTCAACTTGCTACATTTGGCCAGCCAAATGAGAAATTTTAGCTAGTGATTTGGCTTGCCAAGTTGGGTGGACATCTCTTGGGGGGTATTTTTTGCCCAAGTATGCTAAATTTCGAAAAAATCTATCTCAGGTGCCCGATCCAGGCCAATAGATTGGACGTCTCAGTGACTACACAGCTGCGTGCACGTGAATTTCTCTCTTCACATCCGCATGGATATAAGCCTCCTTACATGGAGGTTTTATACAGTAAATTTTTAACGGTTTTTCTCTTAAAATAATTATTCAATCTACTACGATCCGATTATAACATTCTATTTCTTAAATCTTTATTTATAACAAGATAACATAGGATTATATTTTGTAGAAAAAATAAAACGTTGTTTCACTCCTTATAAGAAATTGTTTAAGTTAATTATATGTTTTGGAGAAATACAATATTAAAAGAAATATTGACTGCAACGCAAATAACCATTTAAACGGAACATTCTATCCCAACGAGTGTATGAAAGATATGTTATATTTATCAAAGCTTGATATCGCTGAAATATTTTTTATTCATGTGTGAAACATCACGTTGTAATGGTTCAAACATTATAAAATACTTATTGAAATCAAATAACACCATGTGCAACATTTACAAATTAAATTAAATAGTTAAACATCGTAAATACTAGTACAAATATTTAAATAAAACCAGGTGCACATTTAAAATATCAATTAAAAAGCTAAATATTTTTTCAACGGAATATAACTATACGTGGCCTTGTTTTGATGATTTAATTACAACAAATTTAATGGTATAATCAAATCAGAAAGGACAAATATTTGATAAGAAAAAATATTTTGAAATTTAAAACCTTTCGTTAATATATAGTCTTGGGTAGCTTACGTGAGAAAGACATATCCCAGCCGCATGCAACAGAGCCACTTGAACCGGACAGGCGCATGCAACAATCACCTGTATCGAATGGGATGGATGGCACCAGATATTTTTCCCTCAAATCCAGTGCTGGAATTCTCTCCAAAATTTTGATTTGGAGAGCGAGATGTTGGAGAGTGAGATGAAGAGTGTGTTAGAGATGCTCAAAGGCCATGGCCAATGCAACGCTCCAAGCTGGAGCGTGGTCTCATCCTGTTAGAGGGGAATATTCGTGCCATCTCAGATGGGATCACACCCTAGCAGAACCGCACGACCCCCAACAGAGTATCGTGTAATTTCGTTAGATCCGTGGCGAGGAAAGGGCGAGGAACTACATAGGGGAGACGCCTTGCCTCGTGCCGTCACTGCGCACCGTTGCGGCTCCCGTGCCGGGGAAGAAGATGGATAGGGGGTGGACGGGGGAGAACGGCCTGCCCGATCTACCATCGTCAGGCCTGCTACTCGGCCACCCCGAGTGCCACCGCATTTATCCCCACCTCCACTGCATCGATTCATCACTGCCGCTGCATCAATCCACACCTCCGCTGCCAATTTTCCGTCAATGCCACATCAATCCCCACCTTCAGCGTCTCCATTCGCCATCCCTGCGTCGATCCGCACCGGGGAGGGGAGAGGGGAGCACGAGCTCGTCGCCTTCTTGGTGACACTACCGAAGAGAGAGAGAGGGGAGAGGCCGTAGCTAGGAAGGGAGAGCCAACGGGAGAGGCAGCGCCACTGAGGAAGGGTAAGGGGAGAGGCGGAAGAAGATGGGGAGAGGGAAGGGGTGGGCCTTTATATATGATTGTGATTTTTAGGGGGACATACTTCAAATACTAGACTTATATGCGAATAGAAAAAAATTCAAGAATTTAAAACAGAATGTGACCAACTGACAAGTGCTGAAACACAAAAGTAAGATGGAGCTATATACTATGTGAGGGATATCACAAGTGTGGTTTCATCCCACTTGACATCTCCTTTCTTATGGGGCTATAGCTTCCATTGGCCATGGCCTACCAAACCAAATACAAACATCCCACTCTCCATAATCTCCAGCCCAGTCAGTTATCAGCCCAATGGAAGCAATTACAATAGTGAGTATATAAAAAAATGCCGCACATTTTTTCTGAAAAACTTTCAGAAGTAGCTATAGTTTAATTGAAGTGTAATTACATTATAACTACGGTTTAATTATACTACAACTGCACTATAACTGCATTATATAAAACTTATTCAACTATGGTTTAATTGGCTAGCATCGGGATCTTATGCGTGACATGTGTGAAAATTTCTTTCTAGCAATTTTTTCCTTCCTGCAAAAATCTTGAGATGATCCAATAATCACAAACCTAAAAGTTTCGGGGGAAAAACTTACGGAAGTTTTGTAGCAATTCCGATTGCAATATCCACGGAAGACAAGATCATCGAAACTCAACTACAGGCGGACGGAAAGTCCTCAGCGCCTCAGCGCAGAGGTTCCCGCCCATGCTACCCATGCCGCTGCGGCGTGGAGCCCTCCTTCTCAACGCCCCGCGGGCGGCAGCCGGTGGCCTCCGCGGTGGCGGCGGCCGTGGTGGCACGCTCCTCCACTGGACCTGCTTGTCGTGGCTGGCCATAACTGACGGAGCCTTGGGCCTCAGGTTTGTAGCTCCCGACTCCCGCTACTCATTGTCTTCTTCTGTTGCACTGTAACACCCTGAAAATTTTGACTTTGAAATACGAAATTAAAAATTCGGAATAATCAAAAATCTTTTTCAAAATACTTTCATGCCAGAATTAATTTAATTCGATCTGTCGTTTTTCTTCTATGCATGGGCTAAAAAGACGAACGTCTGAGAATATGTCGGTATTTAATTTCAAATATTATTTATTCAATTAACTATGATTATGATTATGAGATATCCTAATCTTTACATATGCCAACTATTTTCGAAAAACCCTTCTCTATATATATTAAAAACCCTCGGGCATATTTCCTTTATGAATAAAGCTATATATATGTAACCCCGTTTTGATAAAACCCTACGTGGGATAATGTATTAAAACAAATACTATTTTACTAAAGAAATATAGCTTGATTATTTTCTATGAACCTTGTAGAGTCTGCCTTCGGAAAACTAAATTGCAAAATAATATCTATTGCTAAAGTATTTACTAGAAACCTTAATTGCAAAATATAAATTCCTAATAGGCTATTTTCAAAGTTATGACCTCCTCAGATAAAGTCTAGTCCTCCGACATAATTCTAGTTTGCTTGTTAATATTTATTAGTAATTTGTGTGTGTTTAGGTTTTGTGCCAAAAGATCTCGATTAAATCTTATCTCTACAGAGTCGTGCTCTGTTCAACGTCCTGCCTTTCCTTATTCCCTCTGTCGGTCGTTTCGGTGCTAATCAAATTAAAGCCCTGAAATTTCTTTCTTCGCAGTGTTATCTCTCCCTCAAACTCTCGGAAATCCTACGGTTAAATTAAAAACCACTTCACCGTTTCAAACACAATAATTCCCTCGGATATTTAGAATCTATCGGCGTATTTATCTATCGCGCGTCAATTCAAATATCCCCGATTCTTTTCCTACCACGACGATTGGATTCAAATGCCATACGTCGTCCTAGAAATTCATTCATTTTACAGTACCATCAGAGCGTTCGCAATAAAATCCTAAATCTAATTCTCAAGCGACCGAACGACCGAAATAAATTAGATTGTTTCACTTGGATTCAAACTAAAAATCCAACAACAACATATGAATAACCCATTTACACGATTTAACCCCAAAATCGACTGTCCCATTTATACGATCTAACCACGACATCCAAATTTAATTCAAAAGTCCATATATACAGTCCAGCTACAAATTCAAATTCAAAAATCCCAAACAAAATTATCAGGATCCATAGTCCAATTACAATGCTTGTACAAGTGCAAGATGGTCTACAGCCTACATGGCAAAATAGCTTGCAACAGGCATGCATGCACTCCATTTCTTCACTGAGACAAGCAAGCAACCTATTCCCGTGCATGCACCCATGCTGTTCCTCTGTCTCACTGTCTCCTCGGTGTTAAGCTGCAAACCCCGCGGTTAGGCACCGCCTCCGCTTTCTCCCCTGAAGTTAGGCACCGCTCCGCAAGCAACAGCAGAATGAAACAATGGAGGGAGAGGAGAAAACAGAAGCAAGTGCTCCCTATCCAGTGCTCCGTTGCACCACGCCAAGAAAGCACAGAGGCAACCGTCCACGCTAAAAGCAAGCGCCGTGTCCACCCCACCCAGCACCGACGTTGTCCTCGCTCTCCTGTGCCGCACTGTTGACGACGACCGCCGAGCAGGGCAGTTGGCCCCGCTCGACCGCGCTCGCCGAGCCGCCTTCGTCGCTTTCCGCCGACCGTGACGGCTATAAAAGCCGTCATCTTCTACCCACTGACGCCACCTCCTCCCCCTCAAACTGCCATGGCCGCTCATCGTCATCACGCCCGACCATCGTACAGCCGAGCCACCCGGCCGACGCAGTGGCCTAGCCATACACCGAGCCGACGCCACCCCTGCCGCGTGCGATGCCCCGGCCTCCTCCCTGCGCGCAGCCAAGGCGCTCCGCCGCGTGGCCGAGCCGCTTCGGTCGGCACCACCGCAGCCGGCCACCGCGACGTGCGGAGCCTCCCGGCCACGATAGCCGCGAGCCGCGCCGCCCGGCCGCTGCCTTGCACCGAAGCCACCTCGGCCGCGGACGCGCCGCTGCCCCGGCCCGAGTCGCCGGTGCCCGCGAGCCGTGCACCGCCCTTGCCGCGCCATCACCGGCTTGCGCCGCCCCAGCCACCGGCCCTGCCGCGCGCTGCCCGGACGCCGCCCCAGCCTCAGGACGCCGTGAACGCATACCAAGCTGCTGCGCTGATCTGGCCTAAGCCGCCCAGCTCGAGCCCGCCTCCCGGCCCCGCTCCGCTTGGACCACGCGCCGTCGCCGCGTCGCTCAACGACGACCGCCACCACCGCTTCTTTTCCTCGAGCAAAACTCGCCACCAACACCTCTACCCCACCGCCTAAACCCTCCTCTGCTCTCTAGCGTCGGCTGCCTCTACCCATGTCATGCCGTGCCGCCTTCTACCCCGACCACCCACCGCCTCCGCCTCGCGGCCACACCCGGCCGCCGCACGCGAGGCTTCTCCACGGCCGCCGCAACCGGCCACTGCCCAGGCCGCCGCGCCCTCGCCGCCCCTGCCACCCGGCCGCCGCTAGCCGCCGCCGTCACCAAGCGCCCCTCCTCCTCCTCCTGTCGACTATGTGAGAGAGAGAACGAGAGGAAGAGAAGAGAGAAGAAGCAGAAAAGAAAAGGAACAGAAGAAGCAGTGAGGAAGAAGGAATAAGGAGAGAGAAGAAGGAGAAAAGAAAGAAAAAAAAGAAGGTGGGGCCCACCACTTTGACTCTCTCTCCATGGATCCTATTCAGTTAAGAAAATAAAGTCTACATTTCCTCCCTCTGCATTCTTTGGGCTGCCATCCAAAAAGTCTGTATGGAGTCCCTCATCTTCCGTTGAGCCGAGCCCACCAACGGTCTGCCTCCTTACCAAAAGTCCATGATATATCCCTCTACACATTCAAGCTCACTCAAAAGAAAGTCCAATATACCTTCTCTGCTCACTCCCACAGCCAAGGAATATTTTTGGAAATATTCCTTTCAATTTAATAAATGCATTTCCACATTCCATAAAGTCCATTAATCTTCCAAAATTCGTATCTCTCTAACCGTAACTCCGATTAACTCCGTACAACTTCCATCATCTCTCTAAAATGGAGATCTATTTATTGGCACCATTAGTTTGTATTGAATATTATTTTATGTCATTTTTAGGATTTTGTATGGTTTTCTTCGGTCGTTGGTCGGACGTTCGGGTTTTCCGGTTATTCTTTGATCGTGGATATTCTGGTTATTCTAACTGTTGCGGATTTTTCGAAGATTATAAGAACCTAAAGCAAGGCAAGTCACTACGCCCCGTTCCTCGAACATGTTGATCCTATTTTTATAAATGTGTTGATTACAAATAAAATTGCATGCTAATAATAAAACGCGTACCTACATTTGTTAAGCCTTACCTTTGATATTGTTTACCTTTATGTACTTATACACCTTTGTTACCTGAGTCTATTATTTATGCGCGGTTAATTATCTATACTGTTTAGCGTTGCATATGTGTAGACGTTGTACACTCCATACTTATGATATATGGCTATGGATGTGGATGTGGCGATCACTCAGTGGGAGTGATTGTCGGAGACGGGTGGAGACATAAGCACCACCCGCAACATTAAAACCTTTGCGAAAACCAAAAACTTAATAAAACAAAACTATTTCGACTGGGGCGGCATGAATAGAATATGGGCGATTCTGGGAACGGTAAGCCGCCGACCCTGGTCAATTAAGGACCGAGTCAAGACGCTATGCGAGAAACGAACAGAGTACGACCGCATTTCTCGATTGGGGTATGACCCGGTGGACTAGGAAATTCTCGTGTGTTGGCACCCTAGACATGGTCGGTTCTGGACATTCGTCGTTGTGTTGATGAAGTGTTGTGGTTTAGATCGCTTGGTCGATCTGTTGAACGCCGGCAAAAACTTAAAATGCACCCTAAGTATATATTATGTAACCCCCCTAAGATCTCGGGAGCGCCAGGACTCCTCTCACAACCGGCTCGAGGTAGGAATATGGCGCTGGGGGTGCAATGGGGATTCATATTCCTTGGAGCGGGTGCCGCCATGCGAGGATAACTGAAAAACTGGGCCGTGACAAGTCTCATGTGTTGGGGTGCGTCACGAAGTGCGGGATTAAAACCGTACATCCACTGCAGTGTGAGTAAACTAAACTATTCGAATAGCTGTGCTCGCGGTTAATGAGCACCGGGACTTGTATTACTCTTTACTAGCCTCATTAATTTTTAATATCGCTTAAAATAATGATTGGAATTGACGGTGTGACCTTGCCCGATGTGCGGGAAGGTCGTAATGGTGAAAACTGTGGAAATTGGATGCGAGGGTAAACCGGACCAAGCGAGGCTTGGGGAAGATGGATGAACCCTCGCATGTTAATGACAACTTCAACCTAACGATTGTTTTCAGTTAAAACTGCTACGTCATAGGCTTGTGAAATAATTTGTGAAAACTAGCTTTACGCAAATAAATTAAGCCATCCTTGAACCCCTATGAACATTATATGCATTCTGTAGTGGTGGCTTGCTGAGCATGATTGATACTCACTCTTGCTTATTTAAATCTTTTAGAAAGGTGTTGGTGTCGACCTGTACATGTGCTATGCTGGCAAAGAGTTACCAAGGACGGTGGAATAGGGACCTAGGTTCACCAGTCGATGCGTGTGGGATAAGATGGACCGCCGCTGCTTCGCTTCCGCTACCTCATTTATTTGCTTTAGTATTTTGTGTTGTTGTCGACCATGCTTGGTCTATTCGGATCCTATTTGGGTTACCCTGGTATTACTAATTTTCTGTAAGACCTATATGACGATGTCAGCTTGTGATATACAACTGTACCATATGTGTACCATCTACTGATCCAGGGAATGGTATTGTAATACACATGGGGTTTTCGGTATACAAAACCGGGGGCTTACATGCACCGTGCGGCTTGAATTCATACTCCATACATTGTTCTGTGAAAACCAGATGGGAATTGAGCTCAAGTAAGAGTAAATTCAAAGCTAGGGGAGGAAACGTCGGAAACTGGGAGACCGGGGGTGGTTCAGAGTTCAGACTCGGTATTCAAAACTAAGAGAACATCGTAATTGAATTGGGAGGTTGGGTTTCAATTTTTACTATCACTTTGAATAATGTACCTGTACCAGTTTCTTTGGAGCTCGCATTGATTGGAGGAACTGTGTGGAATTTTGGGGGAGCAGCCGTTTTACCTTCTCCAATTCATTTGCGCACACATTTCTAGTTGGGGGTGTGTGCTCCGATAATTCCGTGGCACTCCGTTGATCCATAGGTCTAGCTTTTAGTATATCTTGTTGTGTTTATGTTTATGATGAGTTCATGCTACCTGAACCATGTCCATAGTCAGGATGTTCATGGATTCAGCACATTTTTGCTCACTGTTAGTTCGATTATATTGTCTGTTTAGATTATATTGAAGTTATGAAGCATATAGGTTAATGTAAAGCTAGGTACTTGTTGAAGAAAGATAGTTTAGGCTCATGTAAGATGGGCTCACCTAAACAAAAAGGATGTAATGAAGGGAATTGCGTTGCACTGCATGTTGTTAGGAAATGCATGCCTGCAGGTTGTGTGCTTTTTCAAGGTGACATGGATGCAGACTTTCGATAACGTATTGCATTTAACTTCTTCAAACAGTATTGTGATTATGCCACTAGGTTCCATACAAAATACAAGAATTCGGCAATATAGATATGGATTTGTGGAATCCATTAGGTCTTATTACTGTTAGTACCCATTTTTAGTTTGTATGGTATCTACCGTGTTGTGTGTTTATACCATTTTGAATAAACAAAATAAAACAATAGAACTAATCCATCTGTAATATATGACACTTTAGACATGATATGATCTATAGTGTGTGAATTGGACCGTCAATTATGTGTATAGTAATGTCAGCAAAATAACTATAATGCATTTGTGTTGCCAAAACATTTTTTAGTCATTTAATTGTATTATTTTGACATGATGAGAAATGTAGATAGTTTCTATGTTGTAGTGGTCAAAGTTCGGAACCTTTCCCCGCAAAAAAAAAAAGGTTTGGAATGTTTAACTAGTCAAATTCCAAGTTTCATATTCTTTGGGGGATGGGAGTAGACGAATTGCTAACATGTCCATCCTTTGTGGAATTACTTGTTAGTTAGCTTCAAAACTGAAGTTTTCTACAAATTGAATAAAGTACATGATCGCCACAATCAACTTCTTCAAATCTCTACCTGTAGAAGCTTTGGCAGTTGACTCAATATCTCCACTCTGTAGTTGCCAGATGAAAAGAATCAGATGGAAACAGGTGGACCATCTAATGCTGACAACCAAGACTTTGAAGATGATGGTGGCTTTCTTGGCAGGACAAGGCTGGGCAGACTCACCAGGCTGCTGCAAGGGAACTACTTGAAAAACTAAATTTTGCCAGAAACAGATCCCCCACAAAGATATTCCTTGTGCTCCTTGGTTTCTATACCGTCAATGCGTTGGCAATAGTCCTGGGGCAGACTGGTGACTAGGATATTTTTGTTGCTGGTATTGTAGTGGCTACCATTGAGGGAATTGGTATGCTCATGTACAGAAAACTGGTAAGTAGACCTCCTGGGCAATTTCGGTCAATAATCACAACGGTGAACTACTCGAAAGCTGGCGTATGTCTGGGCTTTTTCATGGACGCCTTCAAAGTTGGAAGCTGAGTTTCCAAATCACTTTCAAATATCAACTTACAAATGTTGTTGTCGATTCATTCAGCTGACAATGATACAAGGAACGAACTCCAAGGCTCGAAGCTGCTCCAGTGGTGTTGTATGCAGATTGATAGATATGTTGTGAACATTACTTCAAATGTAAAATGTACATATGATGATGTAGTATTTATCTTTTATGAAGTTCGTGTAGATATTACTCTATTCTGATGTCTATGTGTTCCTATAGACAAATAATGAAGCCTGTTTTGTCTATAATGAAGCAGCCTGTTTTGTAAGATTAGTCTGTAGTTGACTGGAGTATGTCCCAACCAGGCACACCATTTAATTAGTTGCTTCTCTCATTGATTGTTTTGTAAATTGTTTTGTGTTTCTTGGTAGCTGGAGTAGTCTACTGTCCAAACAATGTCAGAAAATCTGGCGCTTCTGTTTTCAATTTCACTTATTGGTTGTAAAAGTGTTATCATGAGCTATAGTGTTAAACAGAACTTGTATACACCACTCCCTTGTAAGCTTGCATGAGTCTTAAAGCACATCACGGCCGAATTTTGACCTAAATTCGGATGATTTCCTATATTTATATCTTTTTTGGCATGTTAAAAAATTCACCGCCTGAATTGAATTCAGAAGAGATGTCTAATTTATTTATTTATTTTTTATCTTCTTGTGAAATTCATGCATTGTAGGTAGGCCAAAACTGAGAAATTTTGTAGCATTGTAGTCCCTATTTGAAATTTTAAAATATTTCAAATGAAAAAAAAAAGAAAAAGAAAAAACTAGGCCAAAACAGAGAAATTTTGTGGCATTTTAGTCCCTGTTTGAAATTTTAAAATATTTCAAATGAGAAAAAAAAGAAAAAGCAAAAACGAGGCCAAAACAGAGAAATTTTTCGGGCATTGTTGTCCCTGTTTGAAATTTTTAAATATTTCAATGAAAAAAGAAAGAAAAATAAAAAAGCTAGGCAAAAACAGAGAAATTTTCCGGCATGGTAGACCCTGTTTGAAATTTTGAAATATTTGAAATGTAAAAAAAAAAAAGACAAAGGCAAGGAGAAAAAAAAAATCAGGAGGAATCTAGAGGCATGTAGGAACAACGAACCTTCTCTAGCCATCGTCGTCTCCCTATCCATCCATCCATCCGCTTCTCTCCTCTCTTCTCCGATGAGTCCATGACACGCGACCGACCACCTCGACGACCCACCACCACCAGCGGCAGCGGCAGCGGCGGCCGCCGAAGATGAGAGCTCCACCCCCACCGCTCTCCCGCCGCGCCTCCTCGCCTCCCCACCTGCTCCTCCTCTCCAACTCCTCCTCATCATCCCTCGCGCCGCCGCCCTGCCGCCGCGGGAGGCAGGCGGCCGTGGCTCGCTCCGTCTCCGTCTCCACCGCTGTCGAGGCGCCCACGTCCGCCGCGGAGCCCGCGCGAGGGGACGCGGCCTCCGCGGCGGCGCCGCGGCGACGGCTCATCCTCCTCCGGCACGGGGAGAGCGCGGCCGGGGGGCGACTCACCAGAGGTACGGGCCGGGTGGAAACCGTTGGTCACCCTCTCTCTCAATTCTTCCTCTCCTTTTCCTTCTTCTGAGGAATCGTGTGCCAGTCCAGTCCACGGACATCGGATAGGAGCATTGGCGATTTGTAAGGAAATCGAAATTTAGGCTTCGAATTGTCCCTATGAAAGGAAGGAATGATGATGCACTGGGTTTGCAACATTTCCTTCTACACATATCCTGTTCCGTTAAATCGCTATGATTCTGCAAGGTGCAAGTAACACTAAACTAGACTACTAGAGTATCAAATAACATAAGAACTCCATTGTTTCATTGACCCTATGACCACCCACGGTATAGCAAGATTGCAAGATCAAACACATCAAGTAGTGCACCCGGTGGGTGGTCATAGGATTAATGAAACAATGGAGTTCTTATATTATTTGATACTCTAGTAGTCTACTCTAGTGTTACGTTACCTTGCAGAATCATAGTGATTCGACGAAACAGGATATGTGTAGAAGAAAATGTTGCAAAATACTAGTTCCCAAAGAAGATGTTGTACACTTTTAGTTATCAATCCGTTGTCGGAAAAAAAAGAGTCCAAATGCGTTAGTTATTTATGTGTTATGGGTGTAACAGTAAACGGCTTACTGACTCATGGTTGTGTGCGTCCAGTTTGGATGTAGAGGGTAGGTTTCAATCCATTTTCTAAAAATGTAAAAAAAGGCCTTACTGACTCAATTAAAATGAAGAATGGTGGAAGAAGAGAACTGGGTATGAAAGAATAAAAATGCATCATTTTCTCTAGCTTGATGTTCTATACAGCATTTCGTGCTACCCTTCTGCACCCTTTTGGCAGCATCTAGTGTAACATAGATTAGGTGTAGCGATGTCCTATGTTGTAAAGTACAGTAATAAGCCTAGATGTTTTCCTTCTTGATGTTTGCTTGGCTCTTGCATTTATTTCTGAAGAACACCATTTGATATGGCAATCAATGTCAGATCATGACAGACCTCTAAGCAAAGCTGGGAAAGCTGCTGCAATCAGTGTTTCTAACAAGCTACAACAGATGGGATGGATACCTGAGCTCGTCCTATGCAGGTAACAGACTTTTCTTTTGTAAGAAAATCTGTATGCATGGACTATGCAGAAGGATGCTAGTGGATAAAAAAGCTTGAAAAGGAGTTGTAATAGGGTTATTATCACAAATGTTCCTAATATATATTAACTAATGGAGTGAGTGTTTTTCTGACTGAAACTTCTTTCCTGTCAGTAGGGTGCAGGTTCACATTTGGCTTTTTCTCTACCTGCCCCTTTCTTTGCTCTTTCTTTTTTCAGGGTAGGAGTTGTGTCATGATAATTAATACGGTATTGCTATGTGAGTTGTGATTGCCTTGGATGTGTAGTGGTTCATCATATATACTCTACCAAGTTCTTTTTGGTGATATGTTGTTTGAGTGGAATGTCCATGCATGGACTACTTCTCTATTATTCATTATATGCATCATCTTGCCTATCCAATTATTTGAACTTATGTCTCTGAAATGCCTAAATCACAGAAACGTTTTTCTGATATGCATATAAATAGAATAGGCCATCCACCTTAATGTTTTTTTTATCCTTCTTCAACACAGTGATGCAACTCGTACAAAGGAAACTCTTAAGATCTTGCAAGAGCATGTTAAGGGATTGTCGGAAGCAATCGTTCACTTTATCCCAAGTTTCTATTCGATTGCAGCGATGGATGGTCAAACTGCTGAACATTTGCAAAAGGCGATTTGTGAATATTCAAGTGATGAAATCCTAACTGTAATGTAGGTCTTCTATTTTGTTGCCAATCATCCTATGCTTTGATCTCATGCTCAGATTTTTCTTCAAGTCCGATCATGACATTTTGTAGAATAAATAATCAGGTGCATGGGACATAATAAAGGATGGGAAGAAGCAGCCTCTATGTTCTCTGGTGATTCAGTAGTGCTCAAGACATGTAATGCTGCATTGCTTGAGGCTGAAGGAAAATCATGGGTTGAGGTTAGTATTATTCCTGTGACCAAAATATGATTTCTTTGTTAGTTTTTGTATTACTTCTATTTTGTGGCTGATTTCATGCCGTCATTGGATTACATGTGAATTGTCAGTTGAGTCTAATTCCCTTTTACCCTCTTACGGATTCCCTATTTCTTAGAGATGTTATTGAACTTCCATTGAAATGTAGTTCTGTTCTTTCATGATGCAACAGTGGTCCTAAAAGGTAATTTAGAAAGCCAAGTATAACATATGATGTATTGCTTAATTTCAAGGAAATCAATGTATGGCAAATTCTAACCCTCAATACTATACTAGTGGGGACACTCAAATTTCGCAATGCAAGTGAATTTCCATAAGCCAATACCTTGTAAGTTGTCACTGTGTAATGTATATGTTAGATGAGGAAATATTCACATATACAACCTTGAGTTGATCAAGTTTCAGTAGCTTTTGCATCTTGGCTAGTCATGTGAAAGTTGGTATTATGCAAGACTCATGAGGTGACTTGGCCACATCCAATATTCTTGGTTAGTTTGTAGGTGTTTTGAAGAAGAGAAAATTCAAGAAATGCCATTGACAAACACCCAAATCCAAGAAATGCCATTGACGAGTGCAAGTTCCATAGAATGTCATTGTACAATCGATTTTGTCCCAGAAATGCCATCGTCATTAGGGTTCTGTTAGCAACCCTCCGTTAAGTGCTATAGGATGAACAGTGTATTTAACGGCGCGGGATGGACGGAACCCTAATGACGATGGTATTTTTTGAACAAAGTCGCTTGTTCGATGGCATTTTATGGAACTTGCACTCGTCAATGGCATTTCTTGAATTTGGTTGTTTGTCAATGGCATTTCTTGGATTTTCTCTTTGAAGAGATGTAAAATCAATAATCTAGCACCTTACCTACTGGAACCTAAGGTAGAGAACATTGGAATTTTGACAACTCCATTTTATGTACTTATGAAGATTGAACAATATGTGAAAAACAGATCAAATTTGTTATGCCTTTTTACCGTTTAGCTCAATTCACACACTAGTTCATGGGTACATGAAAAGGGTAGTATATTATTGGCATTCTCAAAAGAAGAAATGCATCAAATTGGCTGGCTGGGTCTAATGTAAATATAGTATGGGTTTAAAAGTAGTGAGATTGAAGCTGACTTAAATACACAGCATTTATTTTGATTGTTTTGCAAGGAATGGCATCTAGCAAGTGCTTGCAACTAGAATGTCTTAGTTTAACTAATGCATAAGTCAGTATTAGAAATGCCAACCCAAGCAAGAAGCTCCTACCATAGAAACTGTCGTGTGGCCAAATGCTATTCGGCTCGGGCATTCATCAATGTTAGAAGTTGACACATTGGGTAGGCACACGCTCTGGGGGAGGCATTTGATGCTTCCAATAGGAATGCATGGTCATCTGTGCACGTGGTATTTTGAGAGTGTTGTCTGTTTAGTGTGTTTGTCCAAATGTACTCTCTTAGGAGAAAAAAGGACTCCTATCATAGCATATCAACTATCCTTTAGTACAACAAATTATTTTCCAATTATTACACTGCAAATTGAATTCCAAAATTCATAATACACCTATTGTCACCTTTGCAGAAACACAGAAACACGTGCCCCTGTGTGCGTGCACACACATAAGTTTAGGAATGAAAGGCCATATTTCTGTAAACAAGTCAATTTGCTCGACATTTTTGTAAACGGGTTTGCTAAAAAAAAATGTCGCCACTTTTTTTGCTCGATCACAGTCAGTTTCTCATCCATCGGATTGCACGTTCATATCTTTGGCAGGCCCATCCAGCGCTAGATAGCTGTGACACTGTCTATTTTCACCGCTGCTTGATCTCTGTATAGTATGTAGTTGCTCCAATGTAATTTCCGTGGCCAATACACAACATATTACATATTTGTAGTATGCTTTTTTTTTATGTTTAGTAGTGACTGTTAGAAAATTACAGTGTAAGATTTCAAGTTACACTCTAACTTATATAGGAATTACAATATAATTAGAGTGTAAAATTTTGTAGTTACATTGTAAATATATGAAAATTACAATGTAATTACAGTGCAAATATATGATTAAAATTTTGATTGTGTTTTCATAAAAATTTTGTCGGCGTGTATATAGGTAGTTTCTTTTGTAAATGCCCTAGATCGTTTGGGTTTAGAAAATTTACCAAATCTCTTTGCGATATGGTATGCAGGCTTTTTCGCTGGCTGGACTTGGGGGATGGAAGCTTCATGGCATTGTAAAGCCATAATAAATCGTTGTAATTAAAGATAGATGTCATTTTTTAGCTGTTTTCTTAATCTTCATTCAGTCATTTTTCCTCTTGTAATTGAGTTGTAACAACCGTTAAATCTCACCGGAAGGAATTAACATGTATAGATAGATGAGATCAATGAAAACTCTAGATGCATTAAAAACTACTCCGATTTTGAGATTTTGATTTATATTGTAAGTAGTTTTGATTTTCTTTCATGGTTAATTTTTTTTTGTTTGATCAAATTCATATAAAAATTTAGCAACATGTAGAACATTAAATTAGTTTCATTAAATCTGAAATTAAATAATATATTTTTGATAATATGTTTATTTTATATTGGAAATGCTATTATATTTTGTATAAATTTGGTTGGACTTACAGGTTTGATTAAAAAAAGTTAAAACGATTTATAATATAAAACGATGTTGGAGGGAGTATTATTTTCGATAAAGCAAGGTCTTATTCGATAGACCGTGGAGCGTTCCACTTTTCACCCATGTCAAGAAAATGTGTGGTTCCAATTGACGACGCATGGCTCTAATGAGGGGAGATAATTCACTTGTTATATCTTACACACTATCGTAGGTATCAGGCCAGGGGTTGGAGGCCCATAACCTGGCCGAAGGGGAGGCGTGAACCACGAGACACTTGAGATGGTAACGGGCTGGATCAGGTATGGGTAGAGCAAAACCATGCCTGGCCTAGCTCCCGACAATGCCCGCTCGAAGCGTACCCGATAGGGTTAGCAAGCAAAAGTCGGTACCTGTACCCATGCCCGGCATGGGAATGCTCGATGGATACCCAGTGTAACAACTTGAAAAATAATTCGTAATCTAAAAACGTGAAACCCAAAGATTCATCCCAAATTTTTTTGCGAAATATTGCATCATGCTGGAATTTTATCTCGTGTGAACTATGCCAGTGCCAAAATTTTCTATTTGATTTATCCCTAGGACTATTCTTTCGAAAGAAAGTTTTCACCTGAAAAAGTCTAAGTGTAATCCCTCAGTCTAAGCCTCTATACTGTTTGAAGCTTTTTGAAAAAGTCTACTTTACCTCTCTCCCGACCCAGTGCTCCTTTACTTCTCTTTATCTGTGAGCCGGTCAAGAGTCTATGTTTCCCCTCAACCATTCGGTTCTGTTTCTCCCCCAAATCGCTGGCGAGGCCGACCGCGCGCCACCGCACGTAGCGCCGCATCGGCACAGTCCCCGCCCCTTCCTTCCCTCCCTCACCGGTAGTCTCGCCATTCCCCAGCCGCGCGCTGCCGTGCAAATAGCGGCAGGAGCCGCGCCGAGCGAGCTTTGGCTATCGCTTCCCTGCTCGGAACCTATAAATCCGCCGTCGAAGCCTAACACGCAACCCGCCCCTCCTTTCCTCTCCTCTCCCGGCTCTCCACTCCACTTCCACTTCTCTCTCCCGCGCAAGCGCAAGCACCTCTCTGTTTGCTCCGCCGTGGCTAGCAGTGGCTAAGCCTCGATTGGGCAAAGGGACAGGTAGGCCGCCGTGCCGTCGACCAACCAACCTAAAACCCTCACCCGAGTAACCCACCGCTGGTCGAACACGTGGAGTGCGAGGACGATCCGCGAGCCCGACCGACCCCAAGCTGTACCTCGACCACCGTTGTTTCGTTAGTGGCCTTCGCTCGGTGTGCCGCTACCCGGCTACCGCAGAGGCGAGCCCTCCCTTCCCCTTCCTTTTCCCTTTTTCTCTTTCCCCTCTGCCACTCCTTGCTATGTCGCAGCCACCGCGGCACGACGCCGCCCAGAGGGTGAAATGTTGTGCCCGCTTCTCGCGTTGGCCGCCGCTTCACCGGCCATCGCTACGCTCCCCTAGAGCCTTCTCCGTCGTGGCTGCTCGCCTTGTGAAGCCCTCTGGCCGCTGAGCCAGCCGTGCTGCGGAAACGCGTGCCTGCGTGCTGCGCATGGGGCAAGCTTTGTTCGAGCCTCGCACAGCCCTAACCGGCCGGTCGCCGCCGTAGGAGTCATTACATACCTTGCCCTTTGCGCCGATAGGTTCCTGACCATCCACCGCCGAAAACCCCTCCCCTAGCGCCACCAATTAGGGCCCCTCGCCAGCATCATTGCCGCGCCGCGACACCAGCCGCGCACCTCACCGTGGCCAAGTCATCCTCCTCCACCTCCGGCCGCAATATGTAGGGCTTCTGGTCGTCTAGCTACTTAGTCCACGTGTGTAATTCCGCCCTAGCCAGCAAGCCATCCGCGCTGGCGGATTTCGCCAGGCCCCGTCCCGTCCGCCGCCGCCATTAGCCACACCAATGCCCCGTTGCTACCGCCCCTCCCAGCCAGAACCTGAGGTCGCACGGGCTTCGGTGAACTCCCGCACAACTCCTCGAGCTGCCCTCCCCCGCTCCCATACTAGCCCAGCCACCGCTTCGCCGTCGCCATGACACTCGCACTCGAGCCACCGCCGCACCCAGCCGTCCCGGCCACCACAGGCCGTCCTAACCTTCTTGCCGCCTCCGAAGCCTAGCCAAGACCCCCACAATACTCCCCTCCCCGGCCACAACCACTTCCACCGCCGCACGCATAAACCCGAGCTCCGCCGCTAGCTGGCGTCGGTAAGGTAGAAAAGAGGGAAGAGACGAGTGAGAGGGAGCGAGGAGAGCGTGTGACCGACACGTGGGCCCTAGGCCAGTTAAGAACGAGTTTAGACCAGTCAACACCTTAATTCGTTCAATTAGTCAGAGCCTTTTTCCTTTATTTGATTTATTCAAAATCCTAAACTTCCAAAGCCCATATAACTCTCAATTTAAATTGGATTTTGACGAAACTTTCACCAAAATTCTTCTAATTTAAGGATATTCAAAATGGCACTAGTTTGGCTTTTTGTGATTTTTCTAGTATTTTAGCCCTTGTGTTTAATCCCTAAAGATAGTTTCTTATTGCTGACAATCGACTAAACATGTTACGTTTGCGTGGAGGAGTTTGAACCAGTCAAGGTTGAACCCTCGATTGAACAAGGCAAGTCACTACGCCCCCATCCTTGAGCATATTGATCCTATTTTTATAAATGTGTTTATTGCAAATAAAATTGCATGCTAATTATAAAACGCATACCTTGTTTGTGAGCTATCCTTGATATTGTTAACTTTATATATCTTTGTTACCTGAGTCTATTATTTATGTGTGGTCAATTATTGACACTTGTTAGCATTGCTTGTATAGACGATTATACACTCCATGCTTATTTTATGGATGTGGTTGTGGCGATCACTCGATGTGAGTGATTGTCGGAAGATGGGTGGAGAAATGAGCACCACCTAACCCAAAACATTTTGCGAAAACCAAAAACTTAATAAAACAAAATGTTTTCGACTGGGGCGGCATGAATAGAATATGGGTGGTTCTGGAAACGGTAAGTAGCCGACCCTGGTCAATTAAGGACCGAGTCAAGAAGCTATGCAGGAAACAAACCGAGTACGACCGCATTTCTCGAATGGGTATAGACCCGGCGGACTAAGAAATCCTCGTGGGGCGGCACCCCGGTCATGGCGGTTCTGCAGTTGTTGCGATTATGATGGAGTTGTTGGATCGATTGAACGCCACGGCAAAAACCTAAAATGCACCTAAGTATATTGTTATATATTGTGTAACCTGCCTAGTATCTCGGGAGCGCCAGGACTCCCCTCACTGCCATCTCGAGGTAGGGTTGGTGTTCCAGGGTGCAATGGGGATCCATAGTCCTTGGAGCGGATGCCGCAATGCGAGGGTGACTGAAAAACCTGGCCGTGACAAATCTCATGTGTTGGGTGCATACATCGACTGCAGTTTGAGTAAACCAATCTATTCAAACAGCCATGCTCGCGGTTAATTGAGCGTCGAGACTTGTACTACTCTTGACTAGCCTAATAAGTTTTAATCTTGCTTAGAATAGGTTTGGAAGGTGTGACCTTGCCCGATGTGCGGGAAGGTCGAAATGGTGATGATGGTATAAAACTGATGCTAGGGTAAACCGGACCATGCAAGGCTTGGGGAAGGTGGATGAACCCTCAATGATATACGTGTTGATGCAAAAAACACACACTGGCCTGAGAGATTTGCTTTACTCTAGTGCAGGTCCAAAATTAGTTGCTAGGTTTCAAGGGCGTGCCAACTGATTTGATCCTGCAATCAACAAGAAGAAATATGCAAATAATATTAGAAAACGATAGACAATCGGTCAGATGGCCGATTCATATCGTATGTGACCTAGCCGATGCAATAAAGCATGAATCGGCTGTAAGGTATAACCATTGGTAAAACTAACCCTAAAACTAGTATATCGGCTATAAAGATCAGTGTTGCATAATCAATATATCAATGTTACTTTAGAAATAAGTAATTGGGATAGATCGGACTGAACCGAGACAATATAAATTGCCCAAGTCTAAAGGTAACATAAAATCAAGATTATGTAAACTCATGTCATAGCCGATATCTAGGTTTAAGTATGTATCGGCTATAGCTCCGATACAACCTTATACTAAGATATTCTCTAGTATTAAATATATTCAACTATAACCAATTAAATTGGTATCAAGCTTAATACATTTATATTAGATTAGATCCTGATATAAGGGGCAGATATAAAACATTAAACAAAGCATAAAACAATGTAAAACATCTATATCAGGTAAGATCGGCTGAAACCCCGATACTATCCTTATTAACGATCATGAGGCAGGCTAGATATCATGATTCTAAGTACGACTTAATAGGTTGGACTTAACCAATGCAGCATTAAGTATACAGAGAAACATGGCATCTAGAGAATCAAGCCAATGATCGTATTTTCAAGATGGTTGATACATTACATAATCTAAACCAACAAAGTAATCTAACCGATATCGACGAAACCCTAAAAAGAATCCGGCCGATGCAAGTAGATTGCATTGCCGATTTAAATTATATAACGTATATGATAACTCGGAGATTCACAACATAGAACTAGAGTGTCATAGAGATGTAAACACTAGGCCTAATGATGCAAATCGCCATGATAAGATATACCTTTTCATCGAAGATCAAATTGATGCAGCACGACTCGAAAGCACAAACTTGTCGAAAAGTAGAAAACAAGGGTGGCGATGCGCCGAGATTGATTGAACGTGTGTTGTTATTATTTACAAGACCTCAGGATTATATTTATACCCGAAAATACAAACATTGTCCATCACGGACACGACTCATATTACCCTAATACAAATCCAACTAACAAACAAGTCCCTTAGGCGGACTCTTACCGAGAATATCTATAAGGAAATTACATAAAATATCCTAATTAATAGATACAGTTGCCTCCTCAGGACTCTATCCGTGCATGGCAATCCATATGAATCACTCTAACATAACCCGATGACGTGTACCGAGTCACGTTACTGAAATCGGCTCAATCGGCTAACCCTGTCCGAGTCTGATTCTGCCGATCCCGTCCACAGCCGATTCGGACTACAGCTGATTCTTACTCTGTTTCCGATACGATCTAATCTCTTCGATTCCTCTCTGATTCTATCTTCATCTCCGATACTTGAATTACCAAATTTGGTCGTCAACAATATGGCAACTTCAACTTAACGTTGCTTTCAGTTAAAACTACTAAGGTTTGTGAAACAATTTGTGAAATCTAGCTTTATGCAAATAAACTAAGCCATCCTTGAACCCCTATGTGCACTAAATGCATCCTATAGTGGTGGCTTGCTGAGTATGGTTGGTACTCAGCCTTGCTTAATTAAATCTTTTAGAAGGAGAAGTTGGAGCCGACCTGTACGTGTGCTATGCTGATGAAGAGGTGTTGAAGACGGTGGAATAGGGACCTAGGTTCACCAGTCGTTGCTTGTGGAATAAGTTGGATTGCCGCTGCTTCGCTTCCGCTACCTTATCTACCTCTTTGGATATTTGGTATTGTAAGTGACCATGCTTGGTCTATTTGGGTCCTACTCCAGCAACCCATGCATTATTAATATATTATAAAACCTGTATAACGATGTCAGCTTTTTGATATACAACTTTGCCATGTGTGTATCATCACTGATCCAGGGAATGGTATTGTAATCACATGGGGTTTCCGGAGTTAAAGTAGTGGCCATTTGGAACCAGCCGCTATGGGCCTCAGCCTAGTTGACATCTGCAATCACTCCAGGTCAGCCAGCCGCTTCGGTTGGTGCAACCGTCTCCAGTGCCCAAGGTTGACTACGATAGGGTACGGTCCAATCTAGTCCAGCTACAATTGACCCGACCACAAGAAACCACTTGCGAGCCCAACAACCTACGAAGATAGGGGCACAAGACGAATGGAAAGTGTCGACCATAAGGACGGTGACCCAAATAGGACCCGATAGCCCAAAATCCCAGAAAGCCGGAGCCATTGCCTCCTAATGATAGTCATGGAGACACGACAAATGGAATACATCAGCCACCAAGAGGGCTACCCTGTGAATCTGAGGCTAACCCCACCACAAAACACGCAATCATGGAAGAAGCAGGAACTACGGGCTTATAATCGCCACAAGGCCCAACAAGTAAGGACCTACAAGAGCATCGACAACCATACCCTAAGGATCCACAGTCGCATACTGTCCATCGCCAGTAAATGGGAGAGGGCACGCCGTGAGACGCTCAAGTACTGGAGATGCTGACCTCATCATAGGAACCCTCAAAGGATGGAGCCTATAAAAGGAACCCCAAGCGACCCCGAAAGAGGACACGCATTTTCCCCTCCTTCCTTACAAGCTAAGGTAGCCAAAAAGGAACCCTAGACCATGGAGAACTCCCTAGTAACCATGGAGGGGAATACCCAGGAAAGCCGTAACGGGTATGCCTAGCAGCTAGATCACCTACTCCAGCAACTCGGTTGCTTTACTGAACCAGTCCACCGTAGTGAGCAAATCGTCCGAGGATACCAAAAGTACTAGAAGGTGAAGATTTTCCTCCCCTTCCAGGGAGATGGGGAAGAAGTGATCTCCTTCCAGACCCATCACCCCCGGATCACCCTTGAAGCTGCCATCCAGGACGTGTTCCGTGAAGTTCTTTATCGGTTTTGCAAGATTTCTGTTCCTTTGGGTGTAGCTGGTGACTTTGGCTTGCACCCCTACCACGACGTAGACGACAACCGGTACCACCTCCATCTGATTGGATAGCCCAAAGGAAGCCGATGCGCCCTCCTCTCCGAGCTAGCCTGCACCACCGAGAATGCCTATGAGCAGGCTCTTGAAGAACTGGATGAACTTCGAGATCAGTATGTAGATCTGGAAGCCCGCTACCGGCGTCTATCCCTAGAGCACACCGCCACACTTCTCGAACGAGCATCCATGACGATTTGCCTAATCAAAGGCCACAAGTTTCCCAGGATCCGTAGGAAGCCTCCACCCAAGTTCGATCCACTCTCGCCTCCACCATCGCCATGAGTAGGGTTCGGTTCATAGACCCATGTTGAGCATTGCCTTGTTAAGCATGGTAGCATTACCATGTACCCCGTTGTGTTACCTAGAGATGTATTATCTCCTAGAGTTGTATTGCTTGGTACCCCGTTGTAAGAATGGATGGGTTGGAAGGTAATAGAACCTTTTGCTCACCATGATTTTATGGTTCCAAGTTGTTTGTTGGTATTAACATTTAGGCTGACTTGTCCTTCCCCTGGATAGCCCTTTTTGTCGGATTGAGTTATTCCAAGGTTGGAAGATAATCTCACTTAGCGAGAAGGCAATCCCAGATACCTAGAGCTAAAAGAGGCATAAGCATGTCGGAGAACCAGTAATACCATTAGCAATCAAACCAACCCCGAATACACATCATGAGCATCCCAAGTGGCATCCATATAAACAGATTTGAGGACATAGCTAGACAAGATCCAGGTGTTTGATTTTGCAAGGGATACAAGCCGGAGTGCAAGCACCAATCTCAATGACCAATCCCACCTCCTACAACACTGCTGGCAAGCCAAACCCAACAAACAAGGTTATCCCGACACAAGTTGATGTGACCATGGCTCATATGGATACAACCGTTGTTCACATCATGGATCAACAAGAAGACATCAAGATCAAGTCCTCCAGGTGCTGGAATCCAATTCGGCCACCTGCAGCAACGTTGAATTCAAATGGCCGCCAAATCTGCATACGAGCTCCGTTTTCGGCCCATGAGTACTTGATGGAAAGCTCTCGGAGTCCTCTTTCCAATGGATCCAGCCTCATCTCCAAATTCCATCCGAGTTGGTCGCTATTATCAAGTGTCCGTCTGCATCCCAAGGTCAGGGTTTATCAAGTGGTATCAGAGCTTTCGTTGCTCGGTGAGTTTTTTATCTACCTATAACCAGAAAATAGCCATACAAAAAAAATTTGCATCCTTTACCCAGCCATATTTGTGCCATTGCATTGTTCTTTTCAGTTTTTGCTTTGTTGAGTTTTGCGTTGCATCGTCGAGTCGTGTTGCTGGTCTTAGCGTCTAGTCCGTTTAGAGTTTCGAGTTCTTGTCACGGTTAGTACCACTGTCGCCTTCGTCACTGTGTCTTCGTTGTCGTCGGGATCTTCGAAAACGGAATCGTGCCGCCACTAGGGTTCCGTTTTTCTCGTTTCGGGCATTTTCTGTCGGTCGGTTTTGGAGATTGCTGAGTTGCATCTAGGGTTTTCTGTTCTACCCATTCTTGTGTTTGTCGTGCATGTGTGTGTTTCTGTTTTGCACGCCGAGACAGAAGGGTGAGAGTTCTGTAGATTAGATTAGTCGGTTGGTTTGTTTCCAAGCCAAGATCAGTTTGGATCGGAGTTTCCATCTAATCCATAATAGAGTCTGTCCCCACCCCAGATGAAGGCCGACTAGGACTTATCTGTTCGGTCGTTTCTTCCCCCCCCTTTGAGTTCGACTCCTCCCTCTCTTCTCTCGGTTTCAATCTATACCGTAAATTGCTAAACAGTTTGGTGAAAATTTTTGGAGTGTCGGATTCGAGATCTGTTTGCAAAAGCGGAACCTATGCGACGAGGGCATTCCATTTTTGTATAATTTTAATTTTAGGGTTTGCACTTTTACATTCGAGTCCCTGTAATTTTTATATTTACATTTTGGTCCCTGTAATCTTGCATCCAGGTCCTTGAGTCGTTTTTGCTGAAAAAAAGTCAAAAAAAAGAGAGAAAAAGGCAGAAAGGTGCAAAAAAAAAGAAAAGAAAAGCCGCACCAAAAAAAAAAAGAAAGAAGGAAAAAGAGAAAGAAAGAAAAAAAAGAAAGAGAAAATCAGTTGTTATTTTTGAGATTGCTTTCACGTATCAGAGTTGTGCTTGAGTTGTGCTATCTTGTGGTACCGTTTGTGTCTAGGCTTGCGTCTCTAGTACGTTCTAGTCTAGGACCAGCACGGTACTTGACTTTAAACGATTATTCAACTTTGCATTCTCTGATTTGAGCATTTGCTATTCCTTTGCTACATATTTAAGCCTACCCAAAGCTCCACAGATTTGATTGCAGCCGTACAGCAAGTATTTGCCTAGGCATCGATACATCCAACCTCCATCGGGGTGCTTGGTTGAGTCGGTGTATATCACCATTCCGCTTGCATTGGTAAGAACTTGTAAGAGCTCGGTTAAAAGCTTAAGTGTATGTGATATTTGAGCGTCCAATACCTAGTAGTTAATAGGAACGTGCATATTTTTGTATGTTTCTTGTTTTCTACTAACAATGGCAGCGATACGGAAGAAGACGATTGGGAATAGCTGTGCTCAACATCGACATCTTCGTCAAGACATGAGGAGTAATCAACATGACCATTATGAGGTAAGTGATGATGTTCTAGCTAAGATCAAATCTGCACTACCTTATTTTGAAGGAAATTATGATCCTCATGCTTACGTTGATTGGGAGCTTGCTGTCGATAAAGAATTTCAAAAATATAAATTGACTGAGAATCATATGGTTATGTGTGCCTCTAGTGTTTTAGTTAAACATGCTTCTGATGATTGGAAATATCTTTGTAGGCATAACAAAATACCTCAATCTTGGAAAGACATGAAACGATATTTCAGAGATATTTATGTTCCCATGTATTTGCTGATATTCTGTTCAACAAACTGCAATGTTTAAAGCAAGATACTAAAACTGTTACTTCATACTATCACGATATGCGTGCTTGTTTATTACGCTGTGGTTTAGATGAATGCGAAGAAGCTTCAGAATTGAGGTTTTTGCGTGAGCTTAACAAAGAAATTCAGGATATGCTCGCTAGTCAAAGATATAGATCTCTTTCTCATTTGTTACAACTTGCCTGCAATGTGGAAAAACAAATTGACAATGTTAATAAGCAACAAGTTGTGCCCGTGCCTCCTGTTACTAATAATTTGCAGGAAGTAAATAGCTGTCAAAAGGAGGAGAAACACATACTTGAGAAGAAAGGGGAGAAGCATGAAGCACCTGCGACATCTGAAGAAAGTTTGGAAGGTAAATTAAATGGTGCTGAGATAAATGAATGTGAGTATTCTCAAGCTGAGCTACAAATGTCCACTTTTCGTGCTATAGTAGAGCAACCTTTAGTGGAACCAATTGCTGAGATTCCTTTGTCACAAGATGATTTGTTTGTTGTTCCTTGTGATAAAGAAGAGGTGTGTGATAATGCTTCACTTATATCCATGCCACAACTAGTGAGTGAACATGCTATTTCTAGTGTTAGTTCTTTATGTGCTGATTTTAAGCATGTTGGCTATATTCAGTTTGATAAATTTTGTGAGCTCGACAATTTGAAGGAGAAATTATTTGTTAAGTCTGATTTGAGATGTCCAATTAATGCTATTTTTCATATCTTTGGAGGATATACTGATAGAGGAATATATTTGGTGCATAGAGTTTATATATATTCAGATTTGGAACCTCCTGTAGTTATGCGAGTCTGTCTTGTTTTGATTTGGTGAAACAGGTTGTTTTAAATGGACTATGTGAAGAGCACCGTATGGAAAAACCGAGGACGGTTTTCCGTGAAGAAGGGGAGGATGATGTGACCATGGCTCATATGGATACAACCGTTGTTCACATCATGGATCAACAAGAAGACATCAAGATCAAGTCCTCCAGGTGCTGGAATCCAATTCGGCCACCTGCAGCAACGTTGAATTCAAATGGCCGCCAAATCTGCATACGAGCTCCGTTTTCGGCCCATGAGTACTTGATGGAAAGCTCTCAGAGTCCTCTTTCCAATGGATCCAGCCTCGTCTCCAAATTCCATCCGAGTTGGTCGCTATTATATAAACAAGGTGCTGCGTCACCTATAATGGGCCTATGGGCTTGTAACTTCATCTGGGACCCCGGCCCATGAGGGGCCCATGTGGGGTGCGTCCCATGTAGGTGGAGCACGACCCTAGGGCTCCCTTGGTCGTCCTCCCACCCCTTTAAATAGCTAGGTACCCCTTCAGGGTTTCTTGGGTTTTGATGATTAGAGTTAGCTACTTGCTACCTGCTCGCAGCGCGCGTGTTGGCTAAACCGTCCGTCTGCTTGTAATCGGAACCCCACCGTATTGTGTCTTTCATAGTGAAGCTTTCATCTTCATCTAGCAATTCAGTGCTTGTTCTACTTGTTCTTCGATTGCCTGCAGGACGAGTGCCCTCGTGGCTGGGTGTCGCGCATCACAAGTTCGCGACAACCATTGGAGACGGTGTATCGGTTGCTAAGGTGCAGTGTCCTTGGACAGTTGTAGTCGGACCGTGAACGTCGTCTTCATCCAATCGAGTTATCACCTCTCATCGAAAGATCGGGACAGAAACCCTAACGGGTTCACATCACAAGTCCAAACCTAAGATTAACCATAATTCTAACACGGAGGCAAAAGTTTCAGATAGAGACCCACAGGATCTATACAAGAAGGGATACCTGCTAGGATCTAACAACTAGAATGCTGACCAGCTGAGCTACAGTGCACCCATGAAGTTGAGGAAGACCATGGGCGCCAACAAGGTAAGGAGAAAGATCGCCATGCACAGGTAGTCGGAATGGCCATCATCCATCAGCTCGCGCCATAACCCCCAGAGGAAGACCGCAGGGTACACCACCCAGGCCAAAAAGGCACAAATGACCGCTCCAATGGACCGCACCTTCGCCCACACCCATCGCCACGGCGGCTACTCCAGCCAAAGAGCTACTGTCACGACCAAATCGCCCCGGCATCGCCACCATCCTGGCACCACCGCTGGCGATGACTTCGCCCATCGCCTGCACTGGTGAAGGAGCTCGCCGCCGTATCACACGCTCTGCAGTGGCCAGCTCCAGCTGCCAACAAGGCATGCCCCTGCCCGCGACGCCTCGCTCCGCACCACCGTCAGAACCGTGGTCGCTAGCTCCCCGCTCGTCGCCATCCCCGGTGCCCCCGACACTGGACCGCTGCTCCGTGCTCTCCATGACTAGAGCTACACCGCTTCCACTCAACCTTCCACTCGTCGCAATGGCATGAATCGTACACAAAGCCGGCCCCCTCCCCCTTTATAAAGAGCATGCCTGACAGTGCGGATAACCAAATGCACAAGGCAATGGAAAATCCTTGGTAGACCTGTGTATTGCGGAACAAACAACCGCCTATCACCACCTGCGGATGCTGCGGTTGATAGCCATAACCCCCACAGAGGACACAGGGTATCACTGCGACATCCGGTCGTGGCATGCCTACGACTGCTACAATACGAACGTGCCTGCAAATTCCAATCAAGATGAGGGTACTAATACCTATCACCGCAAGACGTGTGAGCCCCGTTCACACTAAAGAGTTCCAAGATGATTCAGGCATCATGATCAAAAGCGTTCTTCATCGACTCCGCTCCGACCACTTGTAATTTGGGATTCAGTGTATCTTATCCTCTTTGTTTCTCCAGGAACCTTCCAAAATCTATTTCTTGAAACTTCCATCTCAGAAAGTGCCCGTTGAAAGCAAGAAGAACTCCCAAAGTGCAGTCACATCCCTCTCCTTTTGTAACACCTAAGTAATCTCGGGGACGAGATTATTTTAAGAGGGGTAGGTTTGCAACACCCTGAAAAAAAATTCGCAATCTAAAAACATGAAACCCAAAAACATCCCAAATTTTTTTGCGAAATGTTGCATCGTGCTGGAATTTTGTCTCATGTGAACTCTTCCAGTGCCAAACTTAATTTGAATTCAACTTTTGCCTTCCTTCCTTTTCTAGTTGATATATCCCTAGGACTATTCTTTCCTAAAGAAAGTACTCACCTGAAAAAGCCTAAGTCTACTCCCTCATTCTAAGCCTCTCTGTTGTTTGAAGCTTTTTGAAAAAGTCTACTTTACTCCCTCCCGGCCTAGTGCTCATTTCCTTCTCTTTATCTGTGAGCCGGCCAAAACTCATTTGTTTTCCCCTCAACCATTCGGCTCTGTTTCTCCCCCAAATCACGGGCGAGGCCGACTGCTGGTCGCTGCCCCTTCCTTCCCTTCCTCACCAGCAGTCTCGCCGTTCCCTAGCCACGCGCTGCCGCGCAAATAGCTTTGCGGCTAAAGCGCTCGGTAATCCCGCCGCCTACCACCGTCTTTCCCGTAATGGGGAGGTGGGCGTGGACGATTAGCCGCCGCCTAACGGCGTTGTGTGATGGCCACCGCCAATCATCCACCCTAGCGAAGCCTAGCTACCATGAGTGCCCGGGCGTGTGACGCCATGTCCCCGCGCCACCAGGACTTCAAACGCCCCACCTAAACACGCGTGTCACGCCCAGAGATTCGCCAACCCGAATTCCGAGCAGAATATGCATTCAACCCCTGTCCAGGACCGGCCAGGGTACACAAATGATAAAGTTGATATACAGGTCCACGTCTTACAAACACCATAACAATGTCTTACATAAATGCAGTGGAAAGAGGTAAATGAGCTATTCTAGATAACTAGACGCTCGCAGCGTGGTGATTCCAGTGCACGGGCATCCTCGACGACAGCAACAAGCCTACTCCTCCGAGTGGCCAACATCTGACGCATACTCCATCTCTGGTGTGGGGAATGATAAAGCAAGACTGAGTACTACCCACTGTACTCAACAAGTCATACCGGAAAGGAGAACAATGATGCAAGTAATACCAAGGGAGGCTAAGAGGTTTGTTTGCGTAAAGCAAGAATTTAGAAACAGTAGTTAAATGTAGTAAAACTTGTTGGATTTAATTTATCAGAATTAAACCATCACTGTCCAACGCTACACCACGTTGCGACGGGCCCAAACCACCACCTGAACTAAACCAGTTCCATTAAGTCAGGTTATTAACAGTTGGACTAATCACGATGAATCTAGTTGATCGCCCATATCGCGGGCACGGCTATTCGAATAGTTTTACTCTAATCAAAGGTGTACAACTGTACCCACAAGACATAGCCCCACGACACGTTACCGTGCGCCGGCACACCACCACAGTACACCAGAAAGGAACTGTGACAGGACCCTTCGCGTAACCTTCGCTAACCGAGTGCACCACACCTCAGGTTTCGCCCACGCCTTTTAGCCAAGGCAGGCAGCCCCCTCTCGTGCCTTGGTGAATCCAGAAGTTGATCAACGAGTAAACCCCCACCGACCCAACCCCATCACACTCACCCTTGCCTGGATGCGTCAGCTAGGTAAAGCTACACTACGAGCCCAGCCATTGCCCACGCTGGCTTGTGGAAAGCACGGTAATTCTTCTAGGGTTTCCCGCAAACCGGTCCTTAACTACCATGGGTGCGTCTAGCAAAACCATGCACCCATAGCCCACCCTTTGTCATATTTTAAGTATACATTAATACCATGATGACACAAGTTCGGTGTTAAACCTCAAAGGAATGACCCTAAGTCATTAAGTGAGATGACCCCTTTTAGTGTGCTATTCGATCTAAGCAAGGCTAAGCATCACCTTAACCAGCAACTAATTATATTAATTCCCAAGCTATCAAAGGGGCATGATAATCAAAATATGTGGCCGAGTACAGTAGGTAAATAAGCCCATAAAGTGCAGTATTTGAGAATAAATAAGACATTTGCAAAGTAGGCATAATATGGTCAAATGAAAAGCATGACTTGCCTTGCTGTTGCGCTCGATCAACCCCTGCAACAACTTCGAAGTACACAGGCGTGTCAGAACTGTCGGTTTCTACACGACATACAAAACACACAAGTAAAACCGGCGATAAGTCTACTGAAACAGGGAACAAAACCATTTTTAGTGGATTCTTGGCATTTTTTTGAATTTTCTGAGACTTCAATGGGCTGAAATGGAGCACGGATGAATTAGTTATGAATTTTAGAAGATTAGTTCTGTTTTTACCATACACAGACAAAAAATCCTAAATAAGTTATTGCGCAATAAGTACCTAGGGCTGACGTCATCAAGGGATGGGGGCGGCACCGGCAGGCGGGCACCGCATGTCAGTGGCTCAAAGGCGCCGGTCCACGGTGGACTAGGTCCACCGGACCGGGGAACGAGTGCACCACGTGGCACATACATGGCACCGACGCGGCACCAACGTGGCGGCCACGAGGCTGCCACGTGAGCGGGGAGTGAATGGCCCCGATCTACCGGGAGGTAGATCGGACGGCAGCGGCGGCCGAAGGCTCCAAGCCGGCCTGGCTAGCCATGTCGTGGGGCGGCACAAGCGCGGCCACCGGCGGCAGCAGCCGGCGGCGCACGACACGGGAGCAGCGGCGCAGGCAACGCGGCGACACGGGTGGAGGGAGGAAAGGAGGAGAAGGATAGCGGCGCCATTACCGGCCGGAACAAGGGGGCTCACCGGCACGCACGGGAAGGACGGTGGCGGCGGTTCCCAGCCTTTGGGAGGGGTGGACGAGGCGGTCCTTGGCCCGGCGAGGCCAACGGCGGTGATGGCGCGGGACGACGGCCGCGCTAGTGGTGGCTAGCGGTGGCCGAAGGCGGTGGTAGGTGGGAGCGCTTGGGGTGAACGGTGCGGCGGTGGTAGAGAGCACGGGAGCAAGCGGTAGGCGAGGGAAAACAAAGGAGAAGGATGCGGGGTGATATATTTATAGGGGCGGGGAGGTCGGACGTGGCCGGGAATAGCCCGGATTTCTCACCGGAGTAGTGGGGAAGGTGGAGAGAGAGAGGTGGCCGGGATTATAGAGATGAATCCCGCGCCTCTCGCGGCTTGAGGGCGGCGGCGGTTGCGCGCGGGGTGGGGTAGGTGGCACGGGACGCGGAGGGGGAGGCCGAGGTGGCGCGGGAGAGGCAGGGCGGAGGTTGCCGGCTTCGGCTCCATCGGCCGGAGGAAGGGGAAGGACCCGACTGGTGGGTCCCACCGGTCGGTGGCCCGGGAGAGGGAAGGAGGCGATGCGGACTTCGGCGAGGGGGCGTGGCCTGCGGGCCACGGCCTTGGGCCGGCCCGGGGGAAAGGGGAGGCGTACGCGGGCGGCCGGGAGAGAAGAGAGGTGGGCCGGCAGCCCAAGGAAGGAAAGGGGAGGGAAAAAGAAAGAGAAAAAAGAAGAAAAATATTTTCCTGGGATTATTGCACTAGATTAAAGGTTTTGTTGGTTTTAAAAAAATGTTTTTAGAGCTCTGAAAATTCCACTAAAAATCCTGTTAGTGTATTCTGGCATGAAGAACCCAAGGAAAATTCCACCATGCCGATTCCACTTAATTAAGTGTATTTATTAACCAGGGTTTGCTCTAGGTTAATTAAACAATTTCTCTTAGGCAATTTATTTTATGAATTTGAAGGTAGAAAGGGGAAACTCCAGGCTGTGACAAACCTACCCCCTTAAACGGAATCTCGACCGCGAGATTCGAAAGAGCCGGCGAAGATGTGCGGATGGGTGGCTTTGAACTCATCTTCTCTTTCCCAAGTGGCTTCTTCCTCGGAGTGGTGGCTCCATTGAACTCGGCAGAATCTGGTGACTTTACTCCTTGTTCTTCTCTCGCTGGTCTCGAGAATACGAGTTGGTTTCTCCACATAAGTCAGGTCTTCTTGAATTTCAATCTAATCAGGACTTGCCCGCTCCTCAGGTACCCTCAGACATTTCTTCAATTGAGATACGTGGAAAACATCATGGATGTCGAGCGTGTTGGAGGGGAGTTCGAGCCGGTAGGCTACTTCGCCTCTGCGCTCCAAAATTTTGTATGGCCCCACAAAGCGTGGTGCTAATTTTCCCTTAGTTTGGAACCGGTGCACTCCTCGAAGCGGAGTGACGTGAAGATACACATGGTCTCCAACTTCGAAGACGAGCTCTCTTCGGCAGTTGTCTGTGTAGCTCTTTTGCCGAGACTGTGCGATCCTCAGTCTTTCCCTGATTGTTCTGACTTTTTCCTCTGCATCGTTTAGGACTTCAATTCCAAACAACTGACGCTCACCAGTCTGGTCCCAAAAGAGTGGAGTGCGGCACTTCCAGCAGTACAGTGCTTCGAACGGTGCCATCTGCAGACTGGCTTGGTAACTGTTGTTGTAGGAGAATTCGGCATACGGCAGGCTTCTGTCCCAAGCTCCACCATAGTCAAGTGCGCAAGCTCTCAACATATCCTTCAAGATCTGGTTCACTCACTCGGTCTGACCATCAGTTTGGGAATGATAAGCAGTACTGAAGTTCAGGCGGGTTCCCAACTCCTCTTGCAATTTGAGGTGAACTGGCTCCCTCGGTCAGATACGATCTTTTTAGGTACCCCATGTAAACACATGATCCTTGCCAAATAGAGTTCTGCCAATTTCTTCCTTGAGTAGGTGGTGTGTAGTGGAATAAAGTGAGCGACCTTAGTGAGTCGATCAACAATCACCCAAATGGAATTGTGTCCGGATGCCATCCTTGGCAATCCCGTGATCAAGTCCATTCCTATTTATTCCCGCTTCCACTCGGGAATCTGTAGGGGTTGTAGCAATCCTGCTGGTCTTTGGTGTTTCGCCTTCACTCATTGACATACGTCGCAGAGCACGACGAATTCAGCGATTTCCCTTCTCATGCTGGCCCACCAGTACTTCTCCTTGAGGTCTTGGTACATCTTGGTGCTACTAGGGTGAATTGAGTATTGGGTCTGATGGGCTTCCGTGAGTATCAGGTCCTTTAATTCCTTGTCCTCTGGAACACATATTCTTTCTCCCATCCAGATTGTCCCGTGCTCATCTTCGGTGAAGCCTCTGTTGACGATGAAATTTTGCAAGCTTAAGAATCGGAAACAAGATCCAATCCGAAGCGGATTCGAAGATATGCAGAAATCTCGGAAACAGAGTGCGCATCGGCTGGAGTCTGTATTGGCTGGAAACCGAGTCCGATTGGGATAGCCGATGTAGCCGATATCGCATGTGAAGTCAGTATCGGATTCGATAGAGAGTTTGCGACGATGTTGCCAGGCAAGGATAGAGTCCAAGATTGGCAATTGTATCTATTAATTAGGAATATGTGTAATTTCCTTATAGATATTGTCGGTAAGAGTCCGCCTAAGGGACTTGTTTGCTAGTTAGATTTGTATTAGGATAATATGAGTCGTGCCCATGTTGGATAATATTTGTATTTTCGGGTATAAATATAGACCCGAGGTCTTATGAATAAACAACAACCACGTTCAATCAATCTCGGTGCACCGCCAACCTTTGTTTTCTATTTTCGATAAGTTCATGCTTTCGAGTCGAGCTGCATCAATTTGATCTTCGACAAAGAGGTAGGTCTTGTTATGGCGGTTTGCATTATCGGAATTAGTGCTTACATCTTTATGACACTCTGATTCTATCTTGTAAATCTCCGAGTTATCATATACATTATATAATTTAGATTGACAATGCTATGTATCTATATTGGTCGATCTCTATCTAGGGTTTTACTGGTAACGGCTAGATTGTCTTGTTGGTTTGAATTATACAATGTATCCACCATCCCGAAAAGGCAACCATCGGCTTGATTGTCTAGATATTATGCTTCTTTTTATACTTAATGCTGCATCAGTTAAGTTTGATCTATTAAGTTGTGTTCTGAATCATGATCTCTAGCCCGCTTTATGGTTGTTAATAAGGATAGTATCGGAGTTTCAGCCGATCTTATCTGGTATAGATGTTTTTCATAGTTCCCTGCTTTGTTTAATATGCTATATCTGCCCCTTATATCAGGATCTAATCTAATACAAATATATTGGACTTACTATTAATCTGATTGATAATAGTTGAATATATTTGTTGCAAGAGAATATCCTAGTATGAGGTTGTATCGGAGCTATAGCCGATACATGCTTAAATTTAGATATCGGCTATGACATGAGTATATATACTCGTTATTTCATGTTATTCTAGACTTGGGCAATTTATACTATCTCGGTTCAGTCCGATCTATCCCAATTGCTTGTCTCTAAAGTGATATTGATATATAGATTATGTAACACTGATCTTTTCAGCCGATGTACCAAGTTTAGGGTTAGTTTATCATTAATAAAATACCTTACAGTCGATTCATGCTTTATTGCATCGGCTAGGTTACATCACGATACGATCTCGGCTAACTGGCCGATTGACTATCGTCTACTAATAAACTTGCACATTTTTTCTTGTTGATTGCACGATCAAATCAACTGGCACGCCCTCGAACCTAAAAGCAAGTTTTGTTCCTGCACTAGAGTAAAGCAAATATCTCAGGCCAGTGTGTGCTTTTTGCATCAACAGCCTCGTGCTTTGCTGACCCTCATATTCTTCTTCAATTTGGCTATCTCAGGGTCATTGACCTGAGCTGCCCGGACCTGTTCCACGAGTGTGGGCTGTGCCTCCAGAGTCGCCACAAACCCGTGTTCCACAATGTCCAGGTTCAGGTGTTTGAACTCTCGTTGCAGTTTCTCGCACATTTCTACAGCTCGGTTGTTGTTGCAATAGCTTTTCCTGCTCAGAGCATCGGCCACCACATTAGCTTTACCAGGGTGGTAATGTATCCCCATGTCATAATCTTTGATCAACTCTAACCATCGACATTGTCGGAGATTCAAGTCCGGCTGAAACGGAGCACGGATGAATTAGTTATGAATTTTAGAAGATTAGTTGTGTGTTTACCATAAACAGAAAAAAATCCTAAATAATTTATTGCGCAATAAGTGCCCGGGGCTGATGTCATCAAGGGACGGGGCGGTGCTGGCAGGCGGGCCCCGCATGTCAGTGGCTCAAAGGCGCTGGTCCACGGTGGACTAGGTCCACGGGACCGGGGAACGAGTGCACCACGTGGCACACACGTGGCGCCGACGCGGCACCAACGTGGCGGCCACGTGGCTGCCACGTGGGTGGGGAGTGAACGGCCCCGATCTACCGGGAGGTAGATCGGACGGCAGCGGCGGCACGGGCAGCACGGGCACGGCTCCAAGTCGCCCCGGCCAGCCATGGCGTGCGGCGGCGCAAGCGCGGCCACCTGCGGAAGCAGTCGGCGACGCACGGCACGGGAGCGGTGGCACAGGTGGCGCGGCGACTTGGGGGGAGGGAGGAAGGGGAGGAGAAGGACGGCGGTGCCATTACCGGCCGGAACGAGGGGGCTCACCGGCGCGCACGGGAAGGGCGGTGGCGACGGTTCCCGGCCTTCGGGAGGGGTGGACGAGGCGGTCCTCAACCCAGCGAGGCCAACAGCAGTGACGGCGTGGGACGATGATGGCACTAGTGGCGGCTAGCGGCGGCCGAAGGCGGTGGTAGGCGGCGGCACTAGGGGTGAACGGCGCGGCGGCGGTAGAGAGCACGAGAACGAGCGGCAGGCGAGGGAAAACGAAGGAGAAGGATGCGGGGCAATATTTATAGGGGCGGGGAGGTCGGACGTGGCCAGGAACGACCCGGAAGGTGGAGAGAGAGAGAGGTGGCCGGGATTCTAGAGATGAATCCCGCGCATCTCACGGCTTGAGGGCGGCGGTGGTTGCGTGCGGGGTGGGGTTGGTGGCGTGGGACGCGGAGGGGGAGGCCAAGGTGGCGCGGGAGAGGTAGGGCGGCGGTTGCCGGCTTCGGCCCCGTCAGCCGAAGGAAGGGGAAGGACCCGACAGGTGGGTCCCACCCGTCGACGGCCCGGGAGAGGGAAGGAGGCGATGCGGACTTTGGTGAGGGGGCGTGGCGTGCGGGCCACGGCCTTGGGCTGGCCCGGGGGAAGAGGAGGTGCGCACGGGTGGCCGAGAGAGAAGAGAGGTGGGCCGGCGGCCCAAGGAAGGAAAGGGGAGAGAAAAAGAAATAGAAAAACAAGAAAAAGATTTTCCTGGGATTATTGCACTAGATTAAAGGTTTTATTGGTTTTAAAAAAAATGTTTTTGGAGCTCTGAAAAATCCACTAAAAATCCTGTTAGTGTATTCTAGCATGAAGAACCCAAGGAAAATTCCACCATGCCGATTCCACTTAATTAAGTGTATTCATTAACCATGGTTTTCTCTAGGTTAATTAAACAATTTCTCTTAGGCAATTTATTTTATGAATTTGAAATTAGAAAGGGAAAACTCCAGGGTGTGACAACGCGCGAACCCTGGGCCGTGTTGAATGCGTGCATTGGCTATCGCTTCCCCGTCTGGAACCTATAAATCTGCCGTCGAAGCCTAGCACGCAACCCGCCTCTCCTTTCCTCTCCTCTCCCGGCTCTTAACTCCACTTCCACTTCTTTCTCCCGCGCAAGCGCAGCCACCTCTCCGTTTGCTCCGGTGCGGCTGGCAGGGGCTAAGCATCGATTGGCCAAAGGGAAGGGTAGGCCGCCGCGCCGTCGACGGATCAGCGGGAACATTTGAATGAAAGAACGCTTGCACGTTTTAACGAAAGAACGTTCGCACATATTGAACGGACCTTTGAACGGTCGAACGAACAACCATTGTACGATAGCACGAAGTGAACCATAGAACGTTCGAACCCTAAGCGGCCCTAAAACCTGAGGTTCAACCAACCTAAAACCCTCACCCGAGTAACCCGCTGGCAGTTGAACACGTGGAGTGCGAGGATGATCCGTGAGCCCGACCGACCCCAAGCCGTACCTCGACGACTGTTGTTTCGTTCGTGGGCTTCGCTCGGTGTGCCGCTACCCAGCTACCGTAGAGGTGAGCCCTCCCTTCCCCTTTATTTTCCATTTTTCTCTTTCCTCTCTGCCGCTCCTTGCTATGTCGCAGCTGCCGCGGCGCTACGCCGCCCGAAGGGTGAAATGTCGCGCTCGCTTCCCGTGTTGGTCGCCGCTTCGCCGGCCATCGCTACGCTCCCCTAGAGCCTTCCCCGTCACGGATGCTCGCCTTGTCAAGCCCTCTGGCCGCTTTGTCATGTGTGTACCATCTACTGATTCAGGCAATGGTATTGTAATCATATGGGGTTTCCGGAGTTTAAAACCGGGGGCCCACACCCAGTTACTCACGCTGTTCATTGTAGCTTGGAGTAAGGCTGTTAGATGAGGAGGAGGGGGAGAAGACATCGCAGCTTCCATCGGCGGTCGTCGGGGAGCAACCAGTAGGAGTCGCTTGATTCACTGCCTACCAGCACTGCCCCAAGAGCAACCTGCACCGCTGCTCATCCGTGTCGCTCGTCAGCGCCACCGCCCTTCTGCGCCGCCCGCCAACGCCATTACCCGTTCGCGCCGCCCGTCAGTGCTGTCCCAAGAGGCAACTAGCGGCGCCACCCATCTGCACAGCCCGCCCTGTGAGCTGTCGCAGCTGCCGCTTGCGGGTTGCCCCACCTTAAGCTGTGATCTCCCGCTTCCGCTGTCGCCCTCAGAGCTGCCGTAGCCGCTTGCCTGTGCCGCCGCTTGTTTCGCCAGCCGTCGCCGTTACCTTGAAGTGGACTAGTGGAGAGGGATGTGAATTAGGTTAGGGTTTTTGTTGTTGTTGGCTATACATGTAATGGTCTAAATGGGTCAAAAATTGATACCCGGCTTGGGTTTCAAGCACACGACGCTTATATCGGGTCGGGCTTGGGTTGCTCGCGAGTAAAAATTGATACCCAGCTATTGCCAACAGGCAAAAACATATACCCATGCCCGTGCCCATCGGGCCAGGTATCCATGGATACCCGGACCATGGGCAAAACTGCCATCCCTACAAGACACTATCGCTACTCACAATGATTGGAATAAGTTAACTTTATGATTCTCAATTTGTCACCGAGTTTGAAATTAATCCCTGAGCCGTAAAACCATATATAACGCATCCCTCAATTCACAAAATCGGTGTACCTGAGATCCTAAGGCAGTATAGAGCCCGATTTTAGCTAACATAGCATGTGAGTCAGCGTGGGACCCATGAGTCAAGACAATTCTGTCCAAATAAAAATAAAATTTGATGGACCCCACATGTTAGTGGCATATCCAATCCTTCTCATTCTCTTCTCCCCCTTTTTCTCAGCGGCATCGGCGCGGCAGGTGCTACGTGCGGCGGGCGAGGCCATCGAGCGCGGGTGGCGGCAACCACCGGCGGCGTGGAGGAGGGCGTCAACGTCGGTGACGGAGGAGGAGGGATGGGGATCGGACGATGGCTCCGGTGGCCCAACCAACTGCTTTTCCGTTGTCCGCTCCGAGCCACAGTGGTAGCCTCGCGTCTCCGCCGCCAGCCGAGGTGGGGGAGGTAGCTGAGGTTGGATGCGTCGGCGGCACCGCCGAGTTTGAGGAGAGAGGCGGTGGAATCGTCGGAGTTCGTTGCCAATGTCGAGATGCGCCCCAATCCCCATGTGACCCATCGAGAAGGAAATGGCGGGCGAACAGGGCAGAGTGCCGTCGCGAGGGAGTAAAAGGCCTGCCGCGCCGCGGCGGAGTGTGGGGAGTTCGAGGCCGCCCCAACAGCCTGTCCCCTTATGCGCTCCCGCTGGACGGTGACGCCCGCACGGGACTCACCCCACATGCCGGTCTTCGCAGTGGCTACGGTGGCGGTAGGGAGGCGAGAGGCTGGCCGTGGTGGCGCCTGTCCTTGCCGCCCTCGCCACCAATGTCCTTGTCGTCATCGTCGTCGTCGTCTTTCACGGCAGACTCGCGCACCGGAGGAGTTCCACGTGTCAGATATATCTCATATGTGATAGTACCGTCCTATCAGAAATAGGGATAGAGTTTGTTATCCTCTGATTAGTTGAATGGTTGTTATTATATGTATCTAATCCTAGGATTGTGCTGCATGTTCGGCTGATCTCTAGAGACTCCTGTAATGCCACGGCAAGGGGCTGATCCTGCCATAATATAACACGCAGGCGACACACGGAGATGGTGCGATCGTTTCTCCCAAAATATTACATGGTATCAGAGCCCTGATCCAATCTAGCGATGGCAGTCATGGCGTCGTCATCCACCATCTCCAATCCTTTTCCTAGGCCATCTGGTCAGTGAGAAACTTGGGAAGAATAATCACGCATTATGGAAAGCACAGATTAGTGCAGCCGTGCGTGGAGCGCATCTCCAAGGTCATCTGACCGGGGCAACGCAGAAGCCATCATCAGAGATCGCTAGTACCAGCGACGGGAAGACGGTGAAGAAACCGAACCCGGCGTATGAAGATTGGGAAGCCGCGGATCAGCAGGTCCTCGGCTACATCCTTTCGTCTCTTTCAAGGGACGTGCTGACACAGGTCGCGATATGCGAGACGGCGGCCGAAGCATGGGCAATCATCGAGCAGATGTATTCGACCCAAACGAGGGCAAGATCAATCAACACTCGAATTGCCCTCACCAATGCTAAGAAAGGGAGTCTCTCCCTCCCAGAGTTCTTCGCCAAGATGAAGTCATTGGGCAATGAATTGTCTGCCAGCACCGGGCGGCCGATTGATGAGGAAGACCTAATCCAGTACATCATAACCGGGTTAGGGGAAGTCTACAGCGAGGTGGTTTCAGCTGTGTGCGCTCAACCGGAACCAATGACAGTGGCTGAGTTATACTCCCAGGTACTCAATTACGAGTCGCGCATGTCTCTGTACCGGGGATCTCAGGAGAACGGCGCTGCCAATCTTGTCAACAGAAGTAGTAGCGCCAATGGAGGAAATGGCAATGGTCACGGTGGCGGCAACACTCGCGGCGGTGCCAACACGCGCGGCCGCGGTCGCGGCAACGGCGCCTCTGCACGCGGTTGTGGGCGCACTCCAGGAGGGGTTGATCGGCGTCCCACATGCCAAATCTGCTACAAGCGTGGCCACACCGCTACTGATTGCTGGTACAGGTATGGTGAAGATTATGTACCTGACAATAAACATGTTGCAGCGGCGGTAGTGGCATCTTCCTCCTACGGTGTTGATACCAATTGGTATATTGACACGGGAGCCACATACCACATTACAGGAGAGTTAGACAAACTCACAGTGAAGGAAAAATACAATGGAAATGATCAGATCCACACAGCCAGTGGAGCAGGTATGGATATAAGTCACATTGGTAGTACTATTGTTCGTACCCCTAGTAATCGCAATATTCATCTAAAAAATATCTTGTATGTTCCTAAAGCTAAAAAGAACCTTGTTTCTGTACATCGCTTAGTTGATGATAACTCCGCATTCCTTGAACTTCATCGAGATTATTTCTTTCTTAAGGATCTGGCCACCAGGAAAACTCTTCTTGAAGGGAGGTCTCATCGCCGGCTCTACCCCCTTCCCAAGTCATCCTTGAAGCAAGCCTGCAGCGCAAGAAAGCTATCCTTCGCCCGGTGGCACAGTCGTTTAGGTCATCCTTCCTCTTCAGTTGTTAAACAGGTCGTTAATAAGAACAATCTTCCATGTTTAGATTCCTCAAATGAGTCAGTCTGTAATGCTTGTCAACAAGCAAAGAGTCATCAGCTACCTTTTCCAATATCATCAAGTGTTTCTCAATATCCTTTAGAACTTGTGTTTTCTGATGTGTGGGGTCCTGCCCCGGAGTTTGTAGGAAGAAAGAAATATTATGTCAGTTTTATTGATGATTTTAGTAAATTTACTTGGATCTATCTCCTACACCACAAGTCTCAAGTGTTTGAGAAATTTAAAGAATTTCAGGTGATGGTAGAACGGCTGTTTGATAGAAAAATCTTAGCTATGCAGACTGACTAGGGTGGGGAGTATCAATCCCTTAATTCCTTCTTTTCTAAAATTGGCATCATACATCATGTTTTCTGTCCCCATACTCATCAGTAGAATGGGTCTGCAGAAAGGAAGCACCGCCATATAGTGGAAGTAGGCCTCTCACTTTTGTCTCATGCAGCAATGCCATTAAAATTCTGGGATGAAGCCTTTCAGGCTGCCACCTATTTGATTAATCGTGTTCCTAGCAGAGTTATCCAAAATATCAGTCCTTTGGAAAAATTGTTTCATCAAAAACCGGACTATTCCTCCTTGCGCGTCTTTGGATGTGCTTGTTGGCCTAATCTATGTCCCTACAATAGACATAAACTTCAATTCCGCTCTAAACGTTGTGTCTTCCTTGGTTTTAGCAACATGCACAAAGGCTTCAAATGCCTAGATGTTTCCTCGGGGCGAGTTTATATTTCTCGAGATGTTGTTTTCGATGAAACAGTGTTCCCTTTTTCTGAGCTTCATGCCAATGCAGGAGCTCATCTTCGAGCTGAGATGCTCCTTTTGCCATCTGATAGCATTACTAGTGGGGGTGAACAAGTATTACATCCTGTGACTAATCCATTGTCTACTAATGATTTTCCTGATGCTTCTAATGTCGTTGTTGAGGATCCCGCTGGCTCAGACTCGGATGCAGTCCACGCAAGTCCTGACACTGTCAAGCCCTGCACGTCCTGACACGTCAAACCTGCACAGGGCTCCTGCGCGCTGGACAGTACGCCTGCTACTTCGTCACGATCTTCCAGCTTGAGTGCTTCTCCTCCTGATCGAGTGGTTCTGCCTAGTCAGGAGACAGGGAGCGCACGTCATCACGTGTCCCCTGACTTGTCTACAGGTACTGCTGGTACGAGCACTAATGATGATGATTTCATTGATAATGATGACACAGATTTAGCTTGCAATGATGATATAGTACATGAGGAGCTGGAACCAGTGGCACAGGAACCAGAACAATCTAGACCGCGCACTAGACTGCAAAGTGGCATCCGCAAAGAAAAGGTATACACTGACGGCACAGTTAAATATTCCTGTTTTACTGATTCTGGAGAACCTAGTAATGATATAGAGGCCTTAAAGGATAAAAATTGGAAGCTAGCTATGGACTCTGAGTATAATGTTTTAGTGAAAAATCAGACATGGCACTTAGTTCCACCTCAGAGAGGGAAAAATGTGATTGGATGTAAATGGGTCTATAAAATCAAAAGGAAAGCTGATGGTTCGCTAGACAGGTATAAAGCTCAGTTAGTAGTAAAGGGGTTCAAACAAAGATATGGAATAGATTATGAGGACACTTTTAGTTCTGTAGTTAAAGCTGCCACAATTAGGATGATTCTATCTATAGCTATTTCTAGGGGTTAGAGTCTCAGACAGCTAGATATACAGAATGCTTTTCTTCATGGATACTTAGAAGAAGAGGTTTATATACAACAACCCCCAGGCTATGAAGATGTCACCAAAGCACATTACATATGTAAGCTTGATAAATCTTTATATGGTTTAAAGCAAGCTCCTAGAGCTTGGTTTTCCAGGTTGAGTAAAAGACTCATTGAGCTTGGGTTTAATGCTTGAAAGGCTGACACCTCACTGTTCTTCTTGCATAGAGGAGATATCACTATCTTTGTCTTGGTTTATGTTGATGTTATAATTGTAGCCAGTTCTTCAGAGAGGGCAACTACAACACTACTTCTGGATCTCAAGAAAGAGTTTGCACTTAAGGATCTTGGTGAGTTGCATTATTTTCTTGGCATTGAGGTAAGCAAGGTACAGAATGGTATTGTGCTAACACAAGATAAATATGCTACTGATTTGTTGAACAAAGTAGGTATGATAAACTGTAAACCTGCTGCCACACCTTTGTCAGTTAGTGAAAAACTCTCTTTGCATGAGGGGACACCTTTGGGTCCAAATGATGCAACTCAATACAGAAGTATAGTTGGTGCACTGCAGTATTTAACTCTTACTAGACCTGATATAGCTTTCTCTGTCAACAAAGTTTGCCAGTTTCTTCATGCGCCAACGACAGTACATTGGATTGCTGTCAAAAGAATACTACGGTATCTTGAACAGTGTACTAAGTCGGGGCTATACATACACAGATCTAGCTCTACTCTTGTGAGTGGTTTTTCTGATGCAGACTGGGCTGGCAGCTTAAATGATAGAAGGTCAACTGGAGGGTTTGTTGTGTTTGTAGGATCGAACCTAGTGTCTTGGAATGCTAGAAAGCAAGCTACAGTGTCAAGATCTAGTACAGAATCTGAATACAAAGCTATAGCTAATGCAACAGCAGAGATTATGTGGGTTCAGACTCTACTTAGTGAGTTAGGGATCAAAAGTCCACAGGCAGCTAAGATTTGGTGTGATAATCTTGGTGCAAAATATTTATCAGCAAATCCTGTGTTTCATGCTAGAACAAAGCATATAGAAGTTGACTATCACTTCGTCAGAGAACGGGTAAGTCAAAAATTATTAGAAATTGATTTTGTTTCTTCAGGAGATCAAGTTGCAGATGGGCTTACAAAACCTTTGTCATCGCGCCTACTGGAGAATTTCAAGACCAATCTTAACCTAGTTAGGTTATGATTAAGAGGGTGTCAGATATATCTCATATGTGATAGTACCGTCATATCAGAAATAGGGATAGAGTTTGTTATCCTCTGATTAGTTGAATGGTTGTTATTATATGTATCTAATCCTGGGATTGTGCTGCTTGTTCGGCTGATCTCTAGAGACTCCTGTAATGCCACGGCAAGGGGCTGTTCCTGCCATAATATAACACGCAGGCGATGCACGGAGATGGTGCGATCGTTTCTCCCAAAATATTACACCACGACCCCCAATCGTCGTCCCGATGAGCCAGACGTTCGAGCGTGCCTACATGTTGATGACGAAATTTGGTAAGCCTCGAAGACATCATCGGCCTAGAGTTAGTATCAGCTTCAGAGTTCTAGAATCGGCCGATGGAAGCTATCAATCGCCAACAGTCGGATTCTTACTAAATTCGGTTAAGGAAATTAATCTATTAAAGAAAGTTTATCTAGAAGAGACCGAGTTCAAGGAGGATGCGGCATGGTAATTTATCTATTAATTAGGCAGAGTCGTTAGTTTCCTTTTAATTTTAGGAAAGTGTGTTTAGTGTCCGATAAGGACTTTATGTGTTTCCTTTTATCTTTAGGAAAGTTTGAGTTGTGTCCGATATGGACTAATATCTACCCATGGGTATAAATATGTACACCCGGGGTCTATGTAAATTATCTCTCGATCAATATAACTTCGGCGCATCGCCACCTTTTACCTTTTTATTTTCGACGAGTTCTTGTTTCAACTTGGGCTGCATCGACTTAGATCTCCGACGAGGGGTAAGGCTTGTTATGGCGGCTTGCGTTATCGGGATTAGTGCTTCCATCGCTTTGACACTCTAATCTTGTTCATGTAAGTCGTCGAGTTATCATATACATTATATAATCTAGATTGACAATGTTTTCTACTTGCATCGGCCGATCTCTATCTAGGGTTTTGTCGATATCGGCTAGATTACTTTGTTGGCTTAGATTATATAATGTATCCACCACCCTGAAAATCAGTCAAACGCCTGATTGTCTAGATATTATGTTTCTTTTCATACTTAGTGCTGCATGAGTTAAGTTTGATATACTAAGTCATGCTTAGAACCATAATCTCTAGCCTGCTCTTGATTGCCAATAAGGGTTTCATCGGGGTTTCAGCCGATGAGTTATCTGGACGTTGTATCGGCTTACAAGGATTACTTACAAAGTTGGTTTTAGCCGATGACAACAAAGGTTTCACTGTTTATATAATCATTTGGATCTATTGACATCAGACCACCAGCCGATGAATGCTTCAAACTTCGGATCAGTGCTTATTTAATCTATCATTACTAGTCGATTGGTTTCTACTGGATTATATTATTTTATTTTCATCAGCCGATTATCTTTATGTCATTATTTACTCAAGTATCAAGATCTATACTGGATATCGGCTGGTATCGGCATCGGCTGGAATCACTCCATCGGCTTGTCAGCCGATCGGCTATCTTTTGATCTTCAATTTATATATCTTGTCAGTTGCAGGATCAAACTGACTGGCACGCCCGCATCTCATCATTATTTTGGACCTGTACTGGAGATAAGCAGATCTCCCAGGCCATCGTGTTTTTACGTCAACACTGCATCCAGGCGTGCGTCGCGCTCACCTTCTCCCAGCCGGTCGTCGCCGTTGAAGGCGCCGCGCTCGCCTTCTCCCCACTGCCCGGGCTGCCGGATGCAGGGAAGGAGAGGAAGCAAGAAAGGAGAAAAGAGAAAAAAAAATAGAAGGAAAGAAAAGAAAAAAAAGGTGGGACCGACTGCAATGTATTTTATTTTTATCCGGACGATCACTAACATGTGGGTTTCACCACCTTTTTGATTGTTAGTCCCACGTCAACGCCACGCGGGTGGCATGTCAGCCAAAACGGTCGTCTAAACCGTCTTGGGACCTTATTTGCATTAGTTTTGAGAGTTAATGGATGTGTTATATCTGGTATTGTGGTTTAAGGATGAATTTCAGACTTGTCAACAAATTGAGGAACCTAAAGTGAACTTATTCCGCAATGACTAGGGTTCATACAATAAATCAAATACTAGTACTCCCTCCATCCCAAATTATATGGTCTATATATTTTTTACACGGTTTTTAATAATATATTTTAACCATTAATTTATTCAATGTTATATTCGTAATGAATATAAAATTAGCATTACATGAAAGTACTTCAAAATATGAGTATAGTGATATAATATGGATAATACTTAGTATATATATGGTTAATATGATTATTAGTTAAAAGTTTCCGATTTTGATTTTGCTAAAAATAAGGGTACCCTGTAATTTGAGATGGAGGGAGTAAATCGCAATACATTAGATGTACACTAGTTGTACAAAGGATCTATTCACTGTGTGCACGAATCTTGATGCAAATAGACGATGAATATATGGGTGTGCTTTGTAACTAGTTTCCTAGTTGTATTTCACTAGTGTAGATTTTGTGATCTACTCTTAGTCAAAATAGGATCACCCTAATACGGAATTTTCAGGGTTACTGACCATTGGTTGAAGCCATTGGTATAGTTCTCCATGTTCCCTCTACAATGCCGTCGGCTAGAGTGGAAATAGAGGATGAGATGGGGGATCCTACCATCAAGACATTCATGAGGTGGGCACACCGGCACAAAAAGCTCATAATCTTCTGCAAATGCTTGCTTCCAATCTGACTTTCATTTGCGCATTTTCCCTTATCGACAAACATGCTCATATTTTCCTAAAACTGTAGATATATTTTTAAAATATCTTTTATAGTGTTGTAGAGATATTTTGAAAAATGTCTCACAAGTATCTTTTGGTGAAGTGTCTCTGCGAACTAAGAGATATTTTATAAAATGTATCTATGTAAAATAGAGACACTTGATAGAGATATTAAATTGTACAGCCTATAGCAAATCAATGTGATTTCGAGACCTCTTGAGTTTGCCTTTTTTTTATCTTCAATGCACTAACCATCTCAACCTCATAAAATTACTTGTAAATATGTGTTTTGTGTTACTTATATCTAGTTACTTAGTATATATAAATATTTTAAAAAGTGACTCTACAGAAATTTAGATGCCCAAAGAAAATACCTTTACATGTGAGGCAAATTTTAAAACGCTGAAAAAATACGTCTACAAGATAAATTTAACAAAATATGTTAAAAGTATCTCCGAAGTATCTTTAGAGTTAAAATAAAAGTGCCTCTAGATTATAGAGCTTTAAATTTTAGAGGTAATTTAAAAATCGCCTCTACAAAAGTGCTTCTACATAGTATTTTTTTAGTGGTCCCACTAAATTTCAGGCGGTTCATGAGATATTGCCTGGGAAACAAAAATGTGACCATCAATCCTTGTGATTCATCCTATTAGGCATTCAATTCTTTGCTCTATTGCTTCGGTGGGTGCATAAATTGGTGTCTCTTGACGTATTCTTGTATACTCGTTGCAGCGCTCCAGCTTGTTTTTGGAGTTCATGGGGAGTTCTCTTGTCAAGCTCAGTCTATTTGACTAGGTTGTCTTTAGTTCTTGCCATCGGTGGTTGTTGCCTCAGTGGTGTTTGTTGCTAAGCTGGATCCATACACCAATCCTTGGGTAAGAACTAAAAACTATTTCTAAGGGTTGGAAGGTGAGCTACCAGGATTTAGCCAAGGAACTGGTAAGGATTTTCTTGGAGTTTAATCTTACTTAATTACTGTCGAAACAAGAATTCGGTAATATGAAAACGGGGTAGCGCACGAGACCTAAAAGTGTATAGATACGGAGATAAGGATTTAGACAGGTTCAGGCCCTCTCAATGAGAGGTAATACCCTATTCTTGTTTGGGGATTGTATCCGCCGGGTGTTGTATTGATCTGACGATCTAGTTGTGCTCATGCCCGCGAGGGGCACCCTGTCCTCCTTATACAGTTGGAGAATAGGGGTTTACAAGATAGAGATTTAACTCCTTACGGTTTAAATCTCTTATAACTAATCTACAATCTTAACAAACCAGAACTACAGGCCGTGCCTTGATACATAAGTCAACGTAATACCCGAGTCCTAGTTTTATACATATTCTATATACATAGTATATCCTCTATAACCAGTCGGATAACTAGATCTGTGGGTATGTGATGCCCATAATCTCCACAGTAGCCCCTGAGACCTTCACAGTCGACGAGATAATCTTCTCCCGAATTAAAACAATAACCACCGAGTGCTTCAATCATCTCTGCCATAGTCTCCCGAGTGCTTTTACCAAATCATAAGGCTGTGAAGGGCTGGAAAAATTTCAAAAATATACCCAGGTGCATCGATTAGATGCACCTAATTAGGTGTAGCCCCCGACTATGTGATTAGTTGAACAAACTAAACATATAGCCAAGGTCAATAATATCAACCATGTGAGTGGTTTTAAGCTTATTAAGTAGCATAATAATAGCATATACGGTATGAACCTTGAGTAAATAAGACTCAAGTGATTAAACCGGCTGCTTTGTAAAATATGATGTAAGTAACCTAAAGTTGACTACATCTTTGAAAACTCACAGAGCAAAACAGCTATAAAGAAGCCTGTATGTTGTGAATAAAAAATTCCAAAGTATCAGGCACATACCATGCGCACACTGCTTTAACAGAGGTGCTTAAGTCCCTAAAAGACACATGGTTTTACCACACCTAAAAACATACGGCATATGTAGTATAAACTCGAGTAAATAAACTCATGGAGGGTTTACCAACTGCCTGAAAAATGATCAAAATATATAATTAGCCTAAGTCATAATATTGGTTAATAAAAGTGCACACTTACGTGGCAAAAAGCAACGATATTATATTTAATCAATTGCTTTATAAACCCAAACAGTGCCTTGACTTATACATATATAAAAAGTCAGCGGGGCAGCTATATAAAGCTTCACTGTTTGTCACCTTTTAAAATGCATTGTACCAACTCCTAAAAAGTTGTGTAACAGCGGTATAAAAGTATTTTAAGGTATTGAGCACTTGATCACACGCACTTTTGCCTGAGCAAAAAATGCCTAAGTCCCTAAAAGAATGTGACTAGCCACACCTGATAATATGGGCTGCAGACATATTAGGCCTAGACCAAAAAATATGCCTTCGATACCCTAAAAAGGATGACACATATAACATGTCTCTTGACATGCTCCCGAGTGACAAATGTTCCGGGTAATATAGACCAAGTATATATCATCTGAATGGCTTCTCATCCGAGTATTTACCCCTCATGGAATGTACCATAGTAGATGTGATAATTGAATCCCAACTGGCACAAGTGCTCGGCTGATGATCCTTGTGGGAAATAATGATTGATCCAGACCTTGAGCATAGGAGATAATCTCACGGCCATGAACATGTATCAGGAACAAATCCAAATTGAAGGTATGATCCTTATGATTGAGCTGATAAGCCCTTGAGCGTATAGCTTGTTCTTCGGTTGTAGTCGAAATCATCCATTGACGGTAGCTGATGCAGTCAGCATGTAGGCGAGATGACCAACGTGGAGATGATGTGGTTCGTTAGCAGCAATAGCGAATTCCACCCACCATGGATATGAAGAAACCAGTCGGCAATACCAAGCATGACTAGTAATGAAGACGAAGTTGCTTATCCACGGCCATTAGTGACGGCGGAGACTTCATGGATGATGAAGTAGGAGCGATGCCGAAGAAGTATGACATGAGGTCGATGAAGATATTCCAATCAGATATTTAGTATTGACTAAGCATAGACCCCTGAAGCAAACACCTTGGCTGACGGTAATTGACCGGAAATCATGATAATATCGATGGAGAAGGTGCTGGTGATGACTTCAATAACAATAATCCATCAAATTGTTGAGAATATGTTGAAGCTCGAGTAGTTTCCTTGACGCTAACGCTTGCATGATGAAGATTGATGCAATGCCCGTTGATTTGTAACAATGACAGTAGAACTTTGTCATGTAACTGTCGCAGCTACTTCACTTGGAGGAAAGTAGATGTTCTTGTCCAACTCAACGAATCTGAATTGATTGGTTGACAACTCCAAACTCCCAGACACATAGATTAAATCTTGAACTTGATACTCGAGAAATTTGGAGTAAATTGTGGTAGCATCCAGAAACCAAAATTGTCAGTGAAATAATTGGAGTTGCTGAAGTAGAACAGTTGCTCTGAAGCAGGGATGAAGATAACGACTCCCGGAGTTAACTCATTGGCTGGTTCATTTATTGCTTCACCTTGACATAATGTCCATTGAATTTTGAGTCTTGTATTTGTGTAGCCCCCGACTCTTTGGTTAGTTGGGAAACAACTGAACAGAGAGTCGAGAACTGTAGCTTCTTGTCATCGAGTAACCATCACTTGAGTGAAGATATGCGTTGAGAATGTCCAAGTAGAAATCTTGAAGATTGGAACGCCACTTGTTGTAGTAGATTAGCACGGCATCATATTTGGTGGCACATGCAAAGATGTCGAGGTTCTTGGAGACGACTTGGTTGATAAAGTAGCGAAGCTTATGAAGTAGTGGCAATAGATGAAGTAGCGAAGCTTATGAAGTAGTGGCAATAGAATTTACCGGTGACGAAAATAATGAAGATGAAGTCGCCCCACAATGGTGATAGAGTTGCACTGCCGTGATGACGTGGACACGAGTCGGCAGCAACAAAAGCAAACCAGTGGCAAAGACGCGTAGTCGTGAAGATAAAAACACCAGTCGGTAGCGGCGAAACCAGTTGGCGATGAAGACGTAAACGCCCAGCAACGGTGGTGTAACCAACCAACTGTGTAGGCAAGGAAACCAGTCGGCGACGATGACGATGGCCGGCGGTGAAGACGTAAACGCCCAGCAACGGTGGTGTAACCAACCAACCGCGTAGGCGAGGAAACCAGTCGGCGACGATGACGATGGCCGGCGGTGGAGACGTAAACGCCCAACAACGGTGGTGTGGCCAACCAACCGCGTAGGCGAGGAAACCAGTCAGCGACGATGACGATGGCCGGCGGTGAAGACGTAAACGCCCAACAACGGTGGTGTGACCAACCAACCGCGTAGGCGAAGACACTAGTCGGCGACGATGACGATGGCCGGCGGTGAAGATGTAAACGCCCAACAACGGTGGTGTGACCAACCAACCGCGTAGGCGGAGACACCAGTCGGCGACGATGACGATGGCCGGCGGTGAAGACGTAAACGCCCAACAACGGTGGTGTGACCAACCAACCGCGTAGGTGAGGAAACCAGTCGGCAACGATGACGATGGCCGGCGGTGAAGACGTAGACGCCCAGCAACGGTGGTGTAACCAACCAACCGTGTAGGTGAAGACACCAGTCGGCGACGATGACGATGCCGGCGGTGATGTTCTGACTGATCCATTCCCGAAGCGTAGGAGATAAGCTTAAAGCCATGAATCCCCACTATGCATATCTGGATTAGGATCCTGCAGTATAAACATGTAGAATGAGTAGTATCTGATATAAATATAACACTTGATACAAAATCAAGCATTTTAAAATATTTATGAATATGTATTTCTCCTCTTGTCGATTTTGATTTCTCCGAGTAGATCACTAATCATGTTTAAACACTCTGCCCGACTAGCCATTGACATGAGTTCGCCATTAATGGAACAAAGCTTCACGGATCAGAATTTACTACTCGGATACTTTTGCAATTGTGAAGAGTAGAAAGCAAATTATATTATCTCTATGCTTTTGATTTCTTCTGAGTAATACTTAGCACCTTGCGTTATATACTCCATCCAACAAGCCCCCGGGTGCTAGGAATCGGCCCAAAGGCAACTATCCATCGATAAACCAAACGGAGAGCATAGGGAAATAGAGCTCCATAACTCGATAAGCACTTTTTTACTCGGATTATTTCGCAAGCAATGAAGATAAACATTATAAAAATTATTGAAAAAATATGATATAACATCTGTAGCCCCCGACTCACTACTCAATGGAGAACCAATTGATGTAGTGAGGTAAAGGAAAAGGAAAATATCATATAAAGATTAAAATAATGATGACTTAGATTTTTGGTATTTCCCTCAGTGACGATAAAGGTGACCAATGTAGAAGCAAGGTCATCCATCAATAGCGACGAAATTAACCAGTCACGAAGGAGAAGGTACCAATCGGCAGCGACGACAACGGTCGGCGGTGAAAACGATATCGCTATCAGTAACGGCTGCGGTGAAACCAACCGGTGGTGAAAACGATGTCGCCATCAATAACGGTGGAATAAAAATCCAACCGTGAAGGAGAGGATGCTAGTTGGCGACCGGCGGTAAAGATGAGGCGGCCGGTGGTGAAGATGATGTCGCCACCAGCAATGGCGGCGGAGTACACCAACCGTGGAGCGAAGAAACCAGTCGGCGGTGATGACGGCAGCCGGCAGTAAAGATGATGTCGCCATGAGCAACGGCGGCGGAGTACACCTCAAATCGATCTGCCAAGCTGGACTGAATCCGAGACAGAGGAAACGAGATTGGTAGACGCCTTCATGGTGACTGGATCTCGAGTGATGGTCGGTAACGCCCCGTGCACGTGGAGGCGAAGAAAACCAGTCAGCAGCGATGATGGCAGCCGGCGGTGAAGATGTAGACGTCCAACAGCGGTCGTGTGACCAACCAACCGTGGAGGCAAAAATACCAGTCGGCGACAGTGGCAAACCGATGGTGAGAAGGAGTAATTAGTATGAACATATATGAAAATAAATACTCAGCTGAGAATATAAAATAAAAGAAGAAATAAAGCAACTTAGCTATTCTGGTTAGATCGTAGTATCTGGCTCATGCATAGTTGCATCATTATATTATTACTCTTGTATCATATCAATCCATGCATGCACGCTTCTGTTGCTCTGTGATGACTCCTTGACGAGTATGAATGCATGTACATGTGTGAGCCATGCATGCATGCGGGAGAGTGCAACATGATAAGTGCTCCAATCTATTGGGTTGGCCGATTCTGCGTCGACTCCGATTCAAGCGATCATGCTAATAATTGAATCTTGCCAGAAATTTTGATATCGACGAGAAAAGACGCCGGCGCTTTGGAGTTGAGATGTAGATGGATATCGCGATGAAGTTGAATTGACGAGAGCAATATCTCCTCGATTCGACTGGATCCGAGGCGGGGAGAGTGAATTTGGCACACGCCTTCGTGGTGTTCGGAAGACTTGGAGCTAGCGGAGGCGGATCCGGTGACATCGGAGATTTTAGTTCCATCACACTTGTCTATGGAAAACTTAGCACCACCCCTACCTGGCGTGCCAACTGTCGAAACAAGAATTCGGCAATATGAAAAGGGGTAGCGCACAAGACCTAAATTTGTATGGATACGGAGACTAGAATTTAGATAGGTTCAGGCCCTCTCAATGAGAGGTAATACCCTACTTCTGTTTGGAAATTATATCCGCCGGGTGTTGTATTGATCTGACGATCTAGTTGTGCTCATGCCCACGAGGGGCACCCTGTCCTCCTTATATAATCGGAGAATAGGGGTTTACAAGATAGAGATTTAACTCCTTACGGTTTAAATCTCTTATAACTAATCTACAATCCTAACAAACCAGGACTACAGGCCGTGCCTTGATATATAAGTCAACATAATACCCGAGTCCTAGTTTTGTACATATTTTATATACATAGTACATCCCCTATAACCAGTCGAATAACTAGATCTGTGGGTAAGTGGTACCCATAATGTCCATAATTACTTAATGTCTTAACCTTCTACTTATGCGGAAATTAATTGATCTACTGACCTGAGATGAAGCCATTGAAACCGGTGTTTGATTTTGCTTTTGTTCCTTCAATTATTCTTCTTTCTTCTTCTCTGTTAAGGAAAGAAAACACGCAAGAGATGCCTCACGAACCCTTCGAGTGTCTAACCGATCGGGCCATTGGTTTAGGGTTTAAGGATAGAGAGATCAGCTGTAACATCTGCCTCTCCTCCTATTTCTTATATATAGCGACACTGGTGGTGCTCGGGGATTTTTCTCAATTTAAACTCGAATCTATTTTGTACTGATCACACAAAACAGATTTATCTCTTATTTTTCTTTCTTGATAAGGAAGACAATGGTGGTTTTATCTCTTCCCTATTCTTATCAGCAGTGAACCGATAAATCAACCAACATTCTCCTCTTGATTTTGATACTAACTGATAAGTCTACTAAATAAAATAGCTCCCCAAGGCAATGTGTCACAACAACATTAAACGTCACTGAGGCAATAAGACATATAGTTCACTATAGTACTTAAATAAACTCAAGCTTCACTTAGTGGGTGTTATTTGATTAAATTTAAGTCCCCCTTATCTAGGATCTTAGTCAAGGCTCTAATTTACAAATGTACTGGCCAGAGCATATCTTAATTAAACTTAACTTATGAGCCTTTACAATATGGATCCATGAACAGATGCTCAGCTTAACAATTCGATCTTGGGACATATATTTCACAACAATGTCATTGTACTAGGCAGAAAACCACTGGGGTGCCAGCCAGACCGGGTGGAGTACACTGGTCAGACTGGTGGTGTGTGGCCTGTCAGACCGAGTAGCCCGACGGTCTGACCGAGTGATTCCAGGAGGGAGTCGGTTTCGGGTTGTTTTCATGGAATTTCTAGATTGCTTCTTGTTTATGACTTCTAGATAGTTTCTATTCGTATGTGATATAAATGGTGTGTTGATGTGAGTCAAGTTGGTGCGAATTTGTACTCGGTGATGGAGTTTTTTCGTTGTTCATGTGCAGGTGTTGCTTGAGGCCATGGGAGTATAGCCAGTGATGGATCAGGACTAGGCTTGGGAGAAGTTGAGGACCAGACCGTCGAGGATATCACGGGGATGCTCAGGCTAGAGAACAATGCACGTGGAGGTGAAGGTTTCCATATGGCATACACGTGGTGTTGTGTGCGTATGGAAGCAAAATCAAATTTGGATTGGAGTCCAAGTTTGGGAAGATTGGAGATTGTAAAGTTTGTTTCTTGTACGGGAAGGTTTCCAATGGGATTAGGACTTCTTGTATGGGTTGGATTTGTGGCTAGGGGAAGCCACGTTATGGGTATAAATAGATAGGGAAGGTGTGGTCTCCCGATATCGATTTGAGACAGAGTTGAGTTGAGAGAAATGTTAGGGTTTCGAGTTTAGTTCAAGATTTTGGTGAGGAGTACTATTGGTGCACTTTGTAAACACTAGTTGATACAATAAAGTCAAGATAGATTAATATACATCTTCGAGTTTTCATCTAACGGTGTTTTTTTGAACCCGACGGTTTAACCAGAGTTCTTGGGGTGGTCTAACTGGAGGTGTGGAATCGGTCAGACTGGCGGCAACGAGCAGCAGCAGGTGGCAAGGCGGCGATTAGACTGACAACTAAAAGGCGGTCAGACCGGAGTAGATCTAACGGCTAGACCCGACTACGCCGACAACTTCGTCAGTTTGAGGGTAACTTTTATTTTTGCAAAAAAAATTGGTTTTTGGTGTTACAACCATTCACCCCCTCTAGTTGGCTTGGTTCTTGTGATTCGATCCTACAAGTAGTATCATAGCCACGTTTACTCTATTCAATCTTTGCCGATCTTGAGTTTTTGTCATGGTTAATAAGTTTACGACCAAGCTGCATGTTTTTGATGGAGTTGATTTTCCCTATTGGTGTGAAAAGATGCAATCTTATATTATGTCTAAGAGTTATGATATTTGGCAAAAAGTTGCAAATCCTTCTGAAATTCCTGTTGAGATTAATATTGCCGTTTTTAAGACCGATTTTGAAAATAATTGCAAAGCTCACAATATTTTGCTTAATGGAATTCCTCGTTCAGATTTTGATCGTGTTTCTCATCTTCAAACTGCGCCTGAGATTTCAAAGGTTTTATCTTATTTTCACCAAGGGACTTCCAATATCAAGGAACTGCACAAAGATGTTTTTAAAAAGGATTACATAAAATTTGTGATGAAATCTGGAGAGGCTTTGGATCATTATCTTGCGCGCTTTAATAAAGTTTTGAGTAATCTTAGATCTATTGATTCCTCTTACGATACTTATTACACACAATTTGAGATTTCTCACCACTTTTTGAATGGTCTTGATATGTCTGTTTGGGAGATGAAAGTTAATTTTATTAAAGAGTCTTTTATTATGTCCACCTTGACTTTGGGTTCTCTTTAGACCAAGCTTAAAACTCATGAGATGAATATTCTTGCCCGCAAGATTGATCCTAAAATTACTGCTTTGAGCTCTTCTTCGAGTTCTTTTGTGGGTGCTTCTTCTTCATCGACACTTAATTTTATTAATGCCATGTCCAATGAGCAACTCGAGCAATTCGAATAGGATGACTTGGTTTTGGTTACTAACAATCTTTCTCGAGCGTTTCAAAAAGTAAAGAATAGAAAGCGAGGAGGACATGTTCGATGCTTTGAGTGTGGCGAGTAAAAGCACATCAAGTTTAATTGTCCTAACTGCAAGAAGACGAGCAATGATGAGAAAGTGAATAAGAAGGATAGCAAGAAGAGTCGCAAGACGAGGCTAATCCGAGAACTAATAGAAGCTTTTGAGGGTGATGAATCAGAGGTTTATGAGGGGAGCAATAGCAAAGGTAAGCATGTTCTTCATTTGGCTTTTGTTGCTCGCAATGCAGAATCTGATGTTGATGAATCTGATAGTGAAAACAATCTTAGCTATGATCAATTAGAACACTATGCTTTTAAATTTGCTCAGAAACTTAAAATATATTCTAATTCGCTTGATGAGAGTAATCACACAATTGAGATTCCCAAAACCTGAAGTTGATAGATTAGAATCTGTGGTTCCTAATGATGATGATTGTAAATCTTGTGAAGTTTTATTTTCTGAAATTATTGCTTTGCGAGATGTCAATCCTGTTGAGATTGGAATTTGAGGTTGAAAAATCTGAAAGGTTTAGTCTTCTTTTGCTCTTCGATTTGCTGTCCATGCTCGTGTTGTTAATGAGTTGAATTTGAAAAAGAATATTTTCAAAAAATACAAAGTTGCTTTTTGTACGACTACTTTGTTCAATGTTTGGAGTGCGAAAAAGATTAAACAACACAAAGATATTTTGGTTTCTCCAAATTGCTCAAAGTGCTTTTTGAATGAGATAAAATTGAAAGATGCTTTAGGACGTGTTGAGTATATGGAAGATGTGAAAAAATATGAACAAAGGTGTTTTGGTTGATTGTGAAAATTGTGCAAATGTGACAATAAGTTTCATATTTGAAAAGTTCTTTGGAAAGGTTTTCTGATGGTAAAAAGAAACTTGACATGATTTTATTGATCACCAATCTGCTGTTTTGAGCATAACTGAAAAAGTTGAAGTTTTGACAAAACCTGAAGCTAAGAAAACAATTTTCAAATTTATTGGAGTTTTGCCATCTCTTTCTTCGACGATTCAAAAGAAAAAGTCTTTGAGTTCAAAACCATCAATTGCAAAACCATCTACTTCACAAACCTTTCGTGAGAAGTACACTTGTTCTTTTTTTGGAAAAGATGGACATTTGGTTGGTTTTTGTTTTAGACATGCTCAGAAACAAAAAAAAGGAAAGAGAAATTGCTTTTGCGAAACGATGGTAGAAACATCGGGTTTTGGATTGAGGAGCTTGGTTAGACCGACAATAACCAGTCGGTCAGACCGGTTGCTAACATCAGTTAGACCGCAGATGTAACGGCGGTTAGACCACAGGTGTATCGGCGTCAGACCGGTGACCAAGCCCGGTCAGACCGCAGGTACAGCGACGGTCAGACAAGCCTCGGGGCAATTTTGTGCGTAATTCAAATCGGACTTTTGCAAAGCGACAAGGTAAGTTTTCTGGTAAGTCTGGTTATGATTTTGTTCGTGTATATGTACCTATTGGTTTTGTTGGTCGTGTGACTTAGTGTTGGATTCCAAAATTTCTTATTTCTAACCCCAACACGGAGGCCTCGACATCATGATGTTTGTAGGTATTTTGGCGGCATACTTCCCATGTGCGACATCGTCGTGTGACTTCTTTTTCCAAAGAGCGGTCTCACCGCTTGATGTGGATCCACGTGTGCTTCCACTCCCTTTATCGAATATAACTTCGAGATCCTTCACCTCTTCCAAGATGTCACTGTCGGTTATGAACTTTGGACAAATCTCCTCTTCCACCGTCCAGTCAAAATCTCTTGTATTTCGATGGTACGGGTGATTCTGCCTGAGGAACCTTTGAAGGCGCATTTAGATGGTATTTCGGCAGTGATTCAGCCACCTGCCTCCTGTTTGGGCCATGCACCTTACACATGCTTTCATGCCCTTCACCATCAGGCCCGACGTGTTACCAAGTGCTGGTTAGTCTTGTATTGTCATCAACAAAATAGCCCGACTTGTGAAGTTTCTCGTTTGTAGGCATCCCACATCTTTACTCCTTCCATCCATAGTGTTGCAAGATCCTCTACCAGCGGCTAGAAGTACACATCAATATCGTTCCCATGTTGTTTTGGCCCTTGAATTAGAAGTGGCATCATGATGTACTTACGCTTCAAATAGAGATAGGAAGGGAGGTTGTAGATAATAACAGCCACTAGCCATGTGCTATGACAACTGCTCATGTCACTGAACGGATTCATGTCGTCTGTGCTGAGCGCAATCCTGACATTCCTCATGTCGTACGCAAAATGCGTTCAGTACATTTTGCCTAGCTTTCTCCATTGAGATCCATCAGTCGAGTATCGTATCATTCCATCTCTTTTACGCTCTTCGTGGTGCCAACGCAACAGCTTAGCATGTTTTTCTTGTTTGCGTACATACGTTCTAAACAAGGGATGATTGGAAAATACCATACCACCTTCACCGGCACTCTTTTCTTCCTCACTATACCATTGCTTCCATCATCAGCATCCCCATCTCCACGCTTATATCGAGAAGCCTCGCACACCGGACATTGGTCCAAACCTGCAAATTCACCCCGGTAAAGAATGCAATCATTTTGACAAGCGTGAATTTTCTGTATCTCAAAGCAAAGGGGACAGATAACTTTCTTCGCTTGGTACATTGTTTACGACAAGACATTATCCGCAGGAAGAAATTCTTTCAGCAGCTCTAGCAACTCAATGAAGCTCTTATCTGACCATCCATTGCTCGCCTTCAGGTGAAGCAGAGATAGGACCACTTATAACTTGGTGTGCTACTCCTTACATCCATTGTAAAGTGGAGTTTTTGAATCCTCCACCGTGGTTTTGAACTTGCGATATTCCCTATCATCAGTGTCAGGCCTCTCCCTATCACGCAGCATCTGATCTAGATCAGATTCACCATGATCGACACATGTTTGGTCCTCCTGCTCAGTGCCCACATGCTCATTAGGCACGTCACTATTGCCCCCCTTTCCCTCGCCTTGCTCCCCTTTGCAAAGGAACTTTTCCATAAACCCCCTCATAAGATGTGCATGGACCCGTTACTCCGAAAATTGCCTTTCCTTCTTGCAGTCACAGCATGAACACCACAAATAATCCGGCGTATCAACAGAGTTTGTGCTCGTCGCCATGCAAACGAGAGTCATTACTCCCCTAATATATTCCATGGTGTCATGATTTAGTTTATACATCCATCCTAGATCCATTACAACCGATGGGTACCAACGAATTTTATGTAATTTATTGTTTATTAAAAACCATGCAAAAAAATGATGATTTCATAATATACAAGCACATAGGAATAAATACAATGAGGAATGACCATTTTACACCTAAGACAAAATTGAGATTTTTGGCACACACCCATGTCACATTGAGTATTCTGGTGAACGAAAAGACAAACAATTAATTGTCCTTAATGGAGTTTAACTAACATTTGACTAACGGCGATGGCATAGATACGGAAGAAAATATTAATTCAAATTTAGCATGTCATCCAAGAATAGATCTAATGAGATTAATGGACACAAAAAGATAAGAAGAATTATCCCTAAAAATAACACATAATTGTTTCGATTGCACAATTTACAAGCATACACATAGCACACGGTAATTCAAATCAACAAGTAAGACTGAAATGGAGTGAGAAATAATAAAAATTGACCTTGTAGGCTTCAATCTTCAACCAAACCAACAAAAAATGGAGCAAAACCTCCCACCTCCTCTAGCTGATCAGGCAAGAATGAGAGGAACTGCTATGTTCTTGCTCGATCAGCTCGGTGGGATGACACCCATATATGTGGTCAGCTCATAAGTGCCGATTCTAAACCTAAAACCGGCACCTATGTGTGACAGTACAAAGGTGTTGGTTTATAGGGTGCCCCCCAATGGCAAGTTCAAGAGGTGGAGGGTGAAAGGTGTTGGTTCTACAACTAAAACCGGCACCTAACTCTTTCACCACAAAGATGTCGGTTCTAAGGTGGGCCCCACGCCAACAACTCCGATGAGAAGGGAAATAAAAGGTGCCGGATTTTATATACAAACTGGCACCTTTCTATGACAGGGGTAATAGGTGCCGGTTCTATTTAAAAACCACATCTATTTGAATAGAAAGGTGCCGGTTTTAGGGTTTAGGCGAGCTGGCGGGCACCTGGACGGGCGGGTGGGCGGGAACGATACTATAGGTGCCGGTTTTACTACTTATGGCACCTATAGTGCTGACCTATATTAGGTGTTCTGTGGTAGTGCTAATGACTCATACGTCACGGAGATGAGGGGTGACAAGTTACAACCCATCACATATGACTCATCTGTGATGGAGATGAGATTTTGTCATCACTAACCACTCATATGTGACGAGGTCTATAGCCGTCACATATGAGAGTGTATATTTATGTTTAAAATACTGTGGTGTGCCTCTTAGTTTTTTTTACCTAGTGAAATTAATTACTTTATAATATGGATACATAATACCAAATGTGAATTGTTTAAAGTAATTTAGTAAATTTTACAAATTCAAATGCAATTTTAATCTTGGATTATGACTTGCAATTTTAATCTAGTGCAATAAATCTAAGTAGGAGTGTTTTATATCCTAAATTTGTTTATTTTAAGACAGAGGAAGTAATTCATATATCAACGAATCTGGACGGAATTTTTGGACACATGAAATAATACATATATCAATCCTGAAGACAGGGAGCAACGATCTTCTCAGTTCTGAAGTTGGTGAGCAATGATATTTTCAATACTATGTACGTCCATCTCCCCGGAACGCTAGCATTATTGGGGATTCCAATTCTATCAAGAGTAGATCATGGAAAGAACAGCGACTTGTCAGCAATTGTAGCTCCCAAGTTGGCAACTTGAGCCAGATATTTCTGTTGACAGCATTGCTTCCTGTCTTCCTCCCATGAACCTGTTAGTACTGCTCACTTTAGTACCCTACCCTTATCCCCTCCGTCGTGGGGCCCACCAGAAGAGATTATCACTAGTACTACAAATCCTTATCGTTTCTTGGGCGCGGTTCCAGAAACTTCCGTCCAAGAACGTACGGTACTCTTACTGCTCCTTCCGTAAAAAAAAAAAATCAACCTATAAGATGATGTAAATTCTGGTAGCATCTGGATAGAGAGATACCCTCCTACGTTACCTCTCCATCATATAAATATAAGAGACTTTAACATTTCTTCTCCATCATATAAATATAAGAGACTTTAACATTTTTGGTTCTTCGTTCTAGGAGATTTTGGTATACTATTTATCACATCAATCAATTTTAATTCAAATTTTTAATTATTTTAACCCTCAACTATCCACCTACCCACAATCAGGTATTCTAGTATTTTTTTGCTATATTTAATCTTATCTACAAGGGAATAATCCTATATATTATCAAGGAGGGAGTATATTCTAGTATGAAGTAGTATAAAGGGAGTAAGCCCCTTTAGAAAAATTACAAGGATGTAAAATATAAGAATTGAGAGTTATGACCAGCGGAATTCTACCCGAATCGAAAACACATGAATTTAATATAAAATTTTATGTTGTGATCGATAGAGATTCATAGGTATTTTTTAGAAAATTAATTAGAACAGATAAAGGAGGAAAGATAAAGAATCATGTTACCTTGGATTTCAAAGGAAATTGTTGACACCCAAATTTAATATCTAGACCCGAAATAGAAAAAGATTGCCAAAGTTTACAAAGGACTAAATTTATTTCATGGAGCCGGTCTAACTATCGCTAGTGGACCGATTTGATCGGCGGCACGTGGCGTTAACATTAGATTTTTTTTTCATGATGCAACAAAGTGAGTTATATATAGGAGAGTTTATTTTCAAAATTATATTTACTAGAAAATATACTTGTGCGTTGCAATAGGTGAAGGCTATTTTATTCTTATTATTGTTAATAGAAAAAATGTCCGTGCATTGTAATGGGTAAAGATGTTTTTTAGCTATCAAGAGTTGATCAATAAATTAAAATATTAAAATCGCTATACATTATAATTAAAAAAGTTAATAAAAATTTTTCTTTCGTTTTGGGTCGAAAGCCCATTCTTCTCTTCCTTTTTAGTCCTAGCGCAGTGCGCTACCTCTCACCGCTCGGCCAGCTTCTTTTCGGCCTAGCTCACACATGGAGCTGCAGGCTCAACTCGCACAGTGCCATCTTCAATATCCAGAAGGTAGTCCTATTCCCGTATAATGCCAGAGCCGATCCTTCCCATCAAATTCGGCTAAATCTTTATCGATCTCCCAAAATTTATCAAAGGCTTTTGATCCACTCGATTTCATGTTTCCGTTTTTCCTAAAATCGGAGCAAATCAAGCATGTCGACCGGCCATCATCAGCGACTTTTAAATAGAGATTAAATTCAGCGAATTTAAGCTGAATTGAAAGAGGTAGAGATGTGGCGGTGATACTAGGGTTCGACCTGGCGGTGGCTAAGACGGGGTGCATGCGGATTGGCTATGAGATAGGGAAAAAATGGGAAAAAAACCGGACTTAACTCGTGCGGATCTGACCACGAGATCGGAAAAAAGGGAAAAAAAAACCGGACTTTCCTTACCGCGTGTGTGGAAAAAACCGTTCCGCGGAAAAAAACAGTGATAAAAAACAATGAACCGACGCACCATAGAAAATTGGAATCCTTGCGTATTTTTCTATTAGGTATATATATGGTTTAGTTAGGGTGAAAATCGCTGTAGAAATTCGCTAGGATATTTTTTTCAGAAAATCATGAGCTACAGTTAGGAGTCTAACTCTCATCGAGTTTTTTTAAAAGGATTTTTTATACAACTCCTTCTGTATTTTCAAAAGCGCCCCAAGTTAGCATGCAGTTTCTTTAAAGAGATTTATTGTACGACTCCTTATTTATTTCTAAAAGCGAACGAATTTAAAAACGGACTTAAACACGGGTCTATATTTCCAAAAGCAAACGAACCTAAAAACCGACTCAAACACGAATGACCTACTAAATTACCGGTAAAAACATCAACAATTTTTTAATAAGTAGTATTTATAAAAAAAGTAAAAAAATTGCCTTCCCCGGCCAGCCACCTATATGAACACCTCCTCCTCCTCCTGTCTCCACTGCTATGATCACACAACATCAGATATTCAGACACACGCTTCGATCACTTGCAAGAACACAAACTTGAAACGGACAAAAATATCCGAATAAGAATCAAGAACCACGATGTGTGGAGGAGCAGTGACCCCGAACAACTACGATAAGCCGCCGGCGCCGGCGGCGTGGAGGCGGCGCAGCGGCCAGCCCCCATCGGAGTGGGGCGCCGCAACGAAGAAGAATAAGAAGAAGAAGCGGTGCGGTGGCGGCGGCGACGACGACTGGGAGGCCGCCTTCCGGGAGTTCGTCGCTGGCGACGACGACGACGAGGAGGTCGGCGTTGACATGTTCCCATCAGGTGCAGGCACGATGGAACGCGCGACGACAGAGGTGGCGGTGGTGGAGAGGCCGCGGCGGCGAAGGGTGAGGCGGAGCTACCCGTACCGCGGCGTCCGGCAGCGGCCGTGGGGGCGGTGGGCGTCGGAGATCCGTGACCCCGTCAAGGGCGCCCGCGTCTGGCTCGGCACCTACGACACCGCCGTCGAGGCCGCGCGCGCCTACGACGCCGAGGCGCGCCGCATCCACGGCGCGAAGGCAAGGACCAACTTCCCGCCCGACGAGCCTCCGCCGCCGCCGGCGCTCTGCTTCCTGCTCGACGACGACGTGGCCGCCCGTGGAAACATCCAGGAGTCGTCGGCGCCGGACAGCGTTGTTTCGGCCTCCACGACGTCGTCGACGGTGTCGTGGGAGGTGTCCGACGAGCTCATACTGCTGGAGTGCTGCTCGGACGACGTGATGGACAGCCTCCTCGCCGGCTTCGACGTGTCCAGCGGCGACATGGACATCTGGACCATCCACACCCCGAGCTGAGCAAGAGACGATATCGATCGAGCAAATTCAGAAGCACAGTACGTATTTTGGTAGGATTTCTCCTTCAATTTATGATAAATATATAGCGAATGCAACAAATCAAAGTAAAGAGAAATCCCTATCCTTGCTAAAATCACAAACTTAATTTTTGTCGACAAGTTCTGAAGCAACCATGTATGAGCCAATATATACCAGAATCTCCCTACTAAATTCCTTGCTGCATGCAGTTGCTTAATAGTAGCTAGATTCTAATTAACTATCTAATTTAGCTTATCTTTAATTATTTTTTTCTGTTCGGTCTTCAGCTTAACAGGGAAGAATTAACCGAAGAAGGCCACGAGACATCAAACTTGGTTAATTAGCAGCGCGCACGCCTGGTTAAATCGGTACATGTGAACTACAAGAGAAGTAATTAAGTAGTAGCTAGGAGCAAACTTGGAGTTTCAGGAATAAAATATGCATGTCTCTGCACTATACTAGCTAGCAAGTTTGGTCACTGTTCTGTTGTCAACTTTCATGTCCATTTCAGACTTCCCAATATATGTTGTCCCTGCTGTATAAGGATGTACATATGTATGATAAGTATGACACAGTGTGCCTGTTCAATGAATGTAAATATGTTTATATTGCTTTTGTACAACAAAAATGGATCTGTTGAGACGATTTCCTCTCTCTCTCCCTCCCTCTCCCTCCCTACCTACCACTACAACGGTCATCCACATCTCAATTGAGCGGTAACCCTCATCTGTATCGGGTATGGCACCCGTCACAGTGTAGAAGTCACTGATGTGAGAAGTTATCTCAGTCGGGTCTCAACTAAAACCTGTCACCGATAGTTTTGACCCAAATGACCAGTCAAACTAGAGCCCGTCACGGATGACCTATCTCAATCGGACCCCAACTAGCGCCCGTCACGGATGACTACTAATCTTAATCGGGCCTAAACTAGAGCACGTCACAGATGACTAATAATCTCAATCGGATATAAACTAGAGCCCGTCACGGATGACTATAACTTAATCGGGCTTTAAGTTAAAGCCCGTCACCGATGAGTATAACCAAAAAAATAAATTTTGTTTTTTGGCTAGCTTCAGGCCTTTGCTAGCCATGCCCGCTGCAAAACGATAGAAACAGATATATTCCCCACTATTCCCAGCATATACGCATCCGCAGCATCCCCATTCACATGCACATATACCATTCACATATATTTCACACATCCATTCACATAACATCCATATTATTCACATATTTCACACATCCATTATTCACATATTTCACATAACATATTCAAATGGTAAGCATCATAACCTGCAAAACCGAGTTAATTGGAACAAATATATATTTAGCAAGTATTTACATAAACATAACAAATATAATAAACATCAATGTTACATAATCACATGCCTTTGACAATTTATTTAAGATGTTCAACAATGTTCATCATTTAATCTTAACCCTTTGAGGTGAATTATTTCGTGCAGGATGAAGCCGGCTATCTCCTCACAAATCTCCTCGAAGCTGCTACCCGGATCCTTTGAAATTTTGTCCTACATGTACATAATTCGAAATTAGTCGATCGATCTCTCTCTCTATATATATACTTTGATGTAGTTAGTATATCACAATTGAGACCACAGACCTCAAATTCAGCCAAAGTCTTTACCTTATCTTTAAAAAAAAGGCGCATGTTGTGGCACACATGGAATCCGCACTGATCGCCTATTTGTTGTTTTACCGGGAAGTCTTTTTTGTGGATAAGTGTGTCATGTCCTGTCTTACGAAAGCCTCCTTTTTCCACATATCGGCCCCACACTTCATCTATCGCTAGTTGAATCGGGGTCCAATCATATGCTTTCTTATCAATTCTGGAGTTTAGATAGTGGCATGTACTCCACTTAGGCGTTATGACTAGAAGGATCCAATGGGTACTGCGGCATTAATATAGTGAAAGTTAAATACTAAAGCTATATGTGTCATGCAATTGCATATATTTAGGGAATACACTTACAATTGATTATAGGCGCACATAATGTACTCCCTGTCTTGTTAGGCCCAGAAGGTGTCAAAGATTTAGTTTACCATTCCTTGATGGTTGCCTTCGAGATTTGTGATAGTGACTACTTCTGGATCAAGGAAGGCAACTTCTGGTGCATTTTTCAGACACCACTTCCAACTATACCTATACGCAAGACAACCGCTCTTATAAGCATGTTATACGGATTGAGATGACTAATTTTCGCGAGCAACAATACTTACAAGGAGTAGCACTTAAGGAGGGTTGTGTCCACCGATCGGAGCCTCTAGAGGTCGAATAGATCTTTGAAGTCGATCATGATATAATTTGGTGGCCAAAGGAATGGTGCTATGTCATGTTCGCCTATTATATTGTTCTCTCTATTCTTCCTCCTCACGTTGGATTTCTTGATGTATTACACGTGAAGCTCCTTGCAAGCAGTGCCCATCGTGCCTAGCACGTTGTCTCCAACCAATGGCATGCCTAGTTGGAAGGACGATGGAGGAACGGTCTTCTTCTTTACTACCTGCACCTTACTCATATCTAGCTTCATTGGAGCTAGAAGTGAGCCCTGCAACTTTCCTTTTCCTCACCCCCTTGTAGCAGGTTTTTCGATAGTTATTCTCTGAGGGGAAAAATGCGTCTTCCTGCTCTTTTTCATGGGTAGGGTTTAGGGATCGCCATGCTGTCGGCCTCCATATGCTCGTCCCCAAAATCCGTGTCATACTGTAACTCCATATCATAAGATTGTTCACGACGAGCGGAAGCTGGAGGGGCTGAAGGAGCAGGGCCAGGTCTTACTGGCGGACGACCACTTGGTGCAGTGGTTGGTCTCGGAATCACCCTTATCTCAATGAGGTCCTTGGGCCATTGGATGAAGGTACCACATGCATTTCCTAGGGTTAGGACCTCATCGTTCGGAGGATACTTCAGTGGGAAATGATCGAATTCGGGCTTCACCGAGTCAACTTACACTTTCGCACAATCGGCCCTAAGTTGCGCCCCGTGCGCTCTTGTCTCTGGGTTCGGCTTGAACGCAAGTCCCTCAGCTGGCGGAACCGTGAAGGTCGGCATCACCCTAACTATCAGGGTGCAGTTCGTTGGTTCCTGCGATAGATTCATCCATATTTTTAGAATATTATATAACATATGGTTTCATTAAGACTTTTATGCATTGTGGAGAGTGTTTTACCATTATGTGGTTGACGGCGGCAGGGACCGATGGTGGAATTTCCCCCACCTCAGTTGATACGCAACTACTGTGCCTTTGCGTGGGACTTGCTAAATCTTGTTTCATAGCAGTAGCGGCAGTCTCCGGGATCCGTTGCGCTTCTCGGATGTCTTGCCTGATACGGGCTCTCATCGATTCGAGCTTCTCCTTGAATTCAGAGCTCAACTCGGCTCTAACCTGCTCCCAGATCTAGGTGGCAAGGCGTGCATCTTTCTACGCCTTCGTGGCAGTCCGCTTCTTGTACTGCAACGCGTAGTCTAGAAATCCAACTTTCCATGGAACGTTGGAGCCAAGGCTCCTTGTCCATCCACAGTGTTCCTTGGTGCCCAACGCTTTAGTGAGGATGTCGTCCTCGCGTCTTTGAGAGCAGGCCTCATGCCAGGCTTGTTGCTCGGCGACAAACTCCTTCTGCAGTACAATTGAGTTCGGGTTAAATCAAAAGTCCATTGGAAACAACGCGAACATATATTGAGATGAGGCACTTATTATATTATCGTACACTTGTTGATCTTGGGGGTTTGGCAACAAAATTATCTCATCTTCATTCTTCTGATACCTTTCCCAGGCCCAGCTCCTTGCCCGTGGGTGTGGGATATCGCCAAACACTGGCGGTGTGTTCGATGCCGCTGCCGCTTCATCCTCCTCCTGCCATTTCTCCTTCTTCTCGGCATATCCTGCGTTGCCAAGCCGGTACGGGTGCAAGTTCCTAGCCTGGAGTGCTCGATAAGCCTCGTTTCTGGCCTGGTATGCGGGGGTCGACTTCTTCTCGTAGAATGTCTCCCAGACGTCTGCCGTGATGAAAGGCCAGTTCCCAGTTGGATCGGGAGTTATCGGGTTTAAGACGTACTCGGTGACCAGTCTGCTCTTAAAGTTCTTCCAAGCATTGCCCATAGTCTTGAAAGCAGTCTGCTTGAGCCTGGCCTCGTTGGCTGTAGGATACTTGAAGCTTTCCTTGAACTTTAGCCAAGCAGCGTTCTTCTCTGCTTCGGGCACTTGCTTGATGTCATCCACTAGAATTGTGAAGTTCTCCCTCCCTATGACCCCACAGATCGACCTAAACCGGCTCAAAACATTCCGAGGACGTGTCGGCTATCCAACTTGGTTCACCTCTGTTATGGTGTACCATTCCTTAGGGATTCTGTTCCCTGTCCTAGGAGTCTGTGCCCTTAAAGACCTACTTATTATCGTCGACATTGGTTCACCTTGCTGAGACATCCTCTAAATAACTTACAAAATTACAAAAATTATTAATTTCCTAAACCACATCACAAATTTCCTATCTACGTATATATTTCCTATTAAAGTTCGTTGGCACCCGGAGCACCTCGTATACTGTGCTGATTTGATAACCAAGGTACTAAATCCATACGGAAATGAATAATCCATACCCTAAGTCCTAAAATCACTAAGTCCTAAAATGGCTAGGAACCCTAAGTCCTAAAATCACTTAGTCACATAAATAAACTAAATTACACATCTCACATATAAATAAATTATTACTAATAGTATAATACACTAAATTATTCCTAAATTCATCACATTCACTAAAATCATCACATTATCAATACTAAAGGCATAATAAACAGCGCACATACACTCGGTGAGATTACAACAAAGAAAAAATCTAAAAAAAAACATGGTCTGCCTATCAACATTGCATGAATTCCAGATTAAAACAAGCATATTTTGTAAAAGGGCAAGTGTAGTTGCAGTGTTATTTATGATACTTGTATGCACAAATAGAGAAAAGCAGGACACACAGAACAAATAGTGTCAATTTATAGAATCTGCATCCATTATTATATGAATTTATAATAGTCCGACGACAATAACACCATTAATTAAAGAGAGGGCACGACATCCGCTAAAAAAAGTCCAATTATACTTCCATATGCATAAATAGTACGATTTTTTCAGCCCTTGATTAAAGCTATTCTTTTACAGTTATACTTCCATATGCAAAATCCTACTTTATTAAAGGAAAATTCTACCAAATGAATTTTATGTTTTGCAAACTAAATATTTTAATAAGAACTATACACGGTGGCATATAGTTGAAGGCTCGGCATGAGGATGAGGAGGGGTACCGGACTTGAGGATCAGGAGGAGGTGGAGGCGCTGGACGACGGCGCCCGATGGCCGGGCTCGGGGACGGGGATGCCGGTGGCGGTGAGGGAGGCTGATGACTGACAATGCCAGGCTCGGGGACAGCGGCGCTCGGCGGCGGCGAGGGAGGCCGACGACGCCGGGCTTGGGAGGCGCGAGGGAGGACGACGGCGGGCTCCCAAACGGCGGCGGTGGCACGAGGGTTCGGTGATGGCGGCCGATGGCGGCGGTCAGCTCCCAGAGGGTGGCGGCGCTAGGGTTCTTTGGGTGGCAGGATAGAGTGGCAGGACTTTGAAAAATTTTCGATGTAAATCTGACGGAGAGAACCCTAATCTTAGTACGGTCGAACAAACACCTCAATCGGGCCTAAACTAGAGCCCGTCACGGATAACTCATCAGTGACGGGCAGTAGTTTAATGCCCGATTGAGATGACGTAATCCCAATCAGACATTAAACTACTGCCCGTCACAGATGAGTCATCCGTGATGGGCTCTAGTTTAGGCCCGATTGAGATGACTCAATCTCTATCGGGCCTTATTAACGCCTATCACCGATAGTATTTTTCCATTTTTTCGATGTGAAATAAATAATGTTTATATTTGATTGCTATTTCTGAATTCACCATTGTTTACCTGTAGTCAAAATAATTAACTAAAGTACAATAATTCATTTATTTCACTAAATAATTAACTAAAGTACAATAATTCACTAAATTAACTAAATAATTCACCAAATTAACTAAATTCACAATAAAAATTATTATTTTCATAAATTGCACTAAATAATTTACTATTTTCATAGAACGGAAAGACGTGTTCAATGCTGCATCAAAAATTCATAGGAGTATAAGTACTTCGTTAGTACAAGAGGCTTTTTACTAATACAAAATACTTCATTCGTTACAAGAAATAATAGAACAAATAAGTACAATGGCATCGGTCGTAAGGTTATGCCTTCTGTATGATCTGATCGAGTATATGCCACAGGCTCTTGGGGATCATCGTTAAGGTCGATGTAAGGTCTTACATGAAGATTCTGGTTGTATTCTTCTTCATCGATGACATTGTCAACACAAACAATTCGGTGCTTGCCATCCCTCACGATGTGCATCTTCTTGTTTGCAGGGTCTTTTATGTAGAAAATCTGCTCGACCTATTTCGCAAGTACGAATGGTTCATCGGCGTATCCAGCCTTGGATAGATCTACTAAAGTGAAACCTTCCTTATCGACTTTGACACCAGTGCGTATTTTCACCCAACGGCAATGAAACAAAGGAACTTTGAACTTCACGTAGTTCAGCTCCCAGATCTGCTCAATGCGGCGGTAGTATGTGTTCGACCCAACTTGATCCTAGAATGCATCTATACGGACTCCGTTGTTTTGCACTGTGCTTTTGTCATCTTGTTTAACGGTGTAAAATGTGTATCCATTAATATCGTAACCTTGCCATGTGTCCATGGCCCAATACGGTCCCATCCCCAACAACTGTACTGTCTCATTTGGGAAATCCGTCGATATTGTAACACAATTCTTGAACCATTTGTTGAACCGAGAGTTATATTCTCTATTAATCCACGTATCTGATCGCCCTAAGTTCTCCTGCCGGATTTTCGCTAAGTGCTCCTCAAAGTATGGGCCAACTTCTACCATATGTTGGAGCACAACGAAATGAGCCTGCGCATAGGAAGCTTGGTCGGGCCTAATTCTTTTCCTCCCTATTGTACCAACACTTGACAACCTTCCTTCGTGACGAGACGCTGGAACTTCGATAGGATCGGCCTCGGACATGTAATCGATGCAGAACTCAATAACCTCCTCAGTCGTGTAACCTTCAATGATGTTCCCCTTCGGTTTTTCTCTGTTCCGAACGTACGATTTTAGAACTCCCATGTACCTCTCGAACGGGTACATTTCTCTTAGAAAAGCTGGGCCACATAGTTTTGTTTGCTTTACAAGATGAACAGGGAGATGAATCATGATATCAAAGAAAGACAGTGGAAAAAACATCTCCATGTGACAGAAGGTATTGATAATATCGATCTGCAAACCATCTAGATCTTCGGGATCTATAACTTTCTGTCCGATTGCATTGAAGAAGGCACACATATCCTTAATGCTTTAGATCGTGAGACTTCATTCCAACAAGTTTTAGATCGTCCAATTTAATGTACTTACTTATCCTCGTTGAATAGCCTGATAGAACTTTAATATCTTTCAGGCATAATAACATTACGATCTTCTCATCCTTCGACAGTGTGTGGCAGGCTAGAGGGAGGTACACTCTACCTGTTTCTGCATCTGTTACGGGCTAGAGTTCACTGCGAATATTCATTTCCTATAGATCAAGGCACGCATTCAACCCATCCTTTGTTTTCTCGGGAATATTCAGCAGCAGGCCAACCAAACTCTCACACACATTCTTTTCTACATGCATGAGATCAATGCAATGACGGACCTCAAGCTATTTCCAGTAAGGTAGTCGCAAAATATGGGTTTTTTCTTCCACATACCCTTGTCCTTTGCCTGACGATGTTTTCTTTTCTCCCCAAACTCATTGGTTATATCCTTGACCAAGTTGTGGACCTCATCTCCGGATAAATCCTTGGGAGCAGGCTGAAGTTCTCTCTTACCGTTAAAATTTTCTTCTTCCTTCTAAATGCGTGACATAGCGGGAGCCACCTCCTATGACCCATATAAACCATTTTTCGTGATTTCTTCAGCCACCGGCTGTGTGTATGTTCCATACAGTTGAAGCAAGCCTTCTTTCCTTTCACAGTTTGTCCGGAAAGATTACCGAGTGCGGGGTAGTCAATGATGGTGCAGAACAATAAAACTCGTAGCTTGAAGTTCTCCTGATCATATGCATCCCAAGTTTCCACACTTTCTTTCCAGAGAATCTCAAGATCGTCGATAACATGCTCCAAGAACACATCGATATCATTGTCCGGTTGTTTCGATCCTTGGATTATCAAGCACAGCATAATGTATTTCCTTTTGAAGCACAACCATGGCGGTAGGTTAAAGTTTGAAATAAGAACTGGCCAAGTGTTGTGAGTACTACTCATGTCTCCGAAAGGATTCATGCTATCCATACACACACATATCCTTATGTTTCTAGGGTCGGCAGTAAAGTCTTTGTGTTTTCGATCGATATTCCTCCATTGAATCGAATCCGCTGGGTGTCTTAGCATACCGTCGTTCCTTCTCTCCATGGCATGTCAACGTACTAACTTCGCTTCCTTGGGGTTGGCAAAGATTCTTTTGAAACGATCAATGATAGGTAGATACCACACAACTTTCACAGGACCACCCCTCTTTGACTTCTTTCCTTCGTCAGCACTTTTCTTTCGCTTTTCTTTCGCTTGTATCGAGAAGCCTTGCAGAAAAGACAAGCATCTAAGTCTGCATATTGCTTGTGGTACAATACGCAGTCGTTTGGACAAGCGTGAATTCTCCGGACCTCTAACCCTAGGGGACACAAAACCTGCTTTGTTTCATATGTCATCTCGGGTAATGTGTTCTCATCAGGCAGCATGGCCTTCAAAATTCCCAAAAGATTTGTGAAGCTCTTGTCTGTCCATCCACTACTTTCCTTCAGCTTCATTAGGTCCATGGTAGCTGATAATTTGGTGTGCTTTGCTTTGCATCCAGCATATAGAGGCGTCTCCGAGTCACTGACCAACCTGCTGAATTTCATGAAATCTCTCTCATTGTAAGCTGGGTCCTTAACGTCACATAACATGTCTTGCAGTAAATCGTGATCCACATCAACCATTTCACCGCCCAATTGAGAAGGTACAAACATGTCATGCTCATCTTCATCTTCCTGATTTTGCGCACTACTTCTATCTGCAGCTGCACCACTTCCTGATTCTTGCTCTCCATGCTTCACCCAACATGTGTAGCTCTCCATGAATCCTCGTTGTATCAGATAAGCGTGTACGTTCACTCGGCTATCAAACATATTCTCATTCTTACAATCTGCACATAGACAACACATGTAATCATTGTTTCTTCTTTTCCTATCCTCCTCCGCGGCGTTTATAAAATTTAATACCCCATTTCTATACTCTTGACTATGACGTTTCACAGGTCTCGCGTACATCCAACTTCGATCCATCACTAAAAAATAAAAAAAATAGAGAAACATCTTATAAGATAAGTATTGCTAAATTAATGAGAATTGATGAATTTTCTGAATTAATGATTAGTATTTCTTACTTACTTTTAGAATTTTCTATTTTCCTTGGAAAAAGATAAAAAATTGCCCCCTTCAATCTCCCACCAAAATAGTGAATAGTGGGATACAGTTACACTAGCGGCTAGGGGTATTTATAGTATGCAATAAATATATGTAACGGTCCAAAAACTAACAACAGTGACAGACATATAAGTTATCTTTATCGGGCCCAAATAAAAGCCTGTCACCAATTAATGTCATCTGTCACGGGCATTATTGTTATCTCAATCGGACCTCAAGTTGAAGCCCGTCACAGTAGACGATCAACAGTGACGGGCTTCTTTTAGGGTCCAATTGAGATATTGAAGGTTATCTCAGTCGGGCCCCAACTAGAACCCGTCACTGAGAGGTGTCATCCGTGACGAGCTTGAGTTTTATGCACATTTAACATGTCTGTGCGACCATATCTCAATCGGTATCTTTTTAGGCTCGTTTGAGATGTATTCATTGTGACAGCCCGCAAAATCCAGTTAAGTTACAGACCGTCACAGATGAGAGGATCTGTACTAGGGTACCTATATATATCTATCCCCTCCGTCCAAAAAAATCCAATACTAACTACAAATCTGGACACATATGTATCTAGATTCGTAACTAGAGTTTGCCTCCCTACCTACCTATATATATCCCATCCGTCTCAAAAAAAATCAAATACTAACTTTAAATCTGAACACATACGTATCTAGATTCGTAAATAGAGTTTGCCTTTTTTTAGACATAGTAGTATAAGGTCTACCATATTTCTTTGTCAAGCATGCATGCTTAATGTTGGCTCAAGACAATGCATTGCTTTGTAACTATATATAATAATAAATCCACACAAATCTATGAACGAATAAGTATGCAAGCACCCAGCGCATCAGCTAGCTTCCTGAGATCCATGCTGTATGTATGGTCAGCTTACATGGGCATGAGCAACGTATCTTGCCAAACTCGGTAGTAAGTGGGCCCAAGAGACAGGTGATATTAGTTCAAGAAGCAACCTACAGTGTTTATGTGTGAAGAGGAGAAGCAAGGTAGGGTCCACTTGAAAAGAGTGATTCCTATGAGCGGTGAGAGGCCATGCATTCCTGGCTCTTTCAACATGTGAGAAACATTAATCTTCATGAACTTAAGTATAAATTGTTGTATGTTCGATCATAAGGGAAAGTAATTTCATCTCATAACGATATTACCATCTTGGTACCATGTTCCATAGTCATCGACCTAGAAATCAGTGCATATACATCACTACTGCAAAAAAAAAAAAATTACAGTGGCAGCCACAACTGATTTTCAGTGGTGGCACTGCAAGCCGCCAGCGAGCAAAGGCTAGTGAAAATCAATGAAAATTTTCATTGGTAGTTGTGGTCCGCTTGTGAAAATCGATTTTCGCATGCGGATCATTAGGATAACCTACGAAAATCGATTTTCGCAAGCATCACTACTAGGAGGACATCCCACAAAAAGGTATTTCCCAAGAAAAGCAATTTGTTGCAGCGTGCAAATATCAAATCAAATCCTACGTCATATCCAAATTTAAATTCACATCCAGAAATCACTAGATTGATTTTACACTTCCATTTCAACATGCAAACATCACGAGAAAAAAAACATCATCAGTTGTCGTCGTCGCAGTGGACGAGGATCCACGGCCGCAACCCGCCCGCACCAGAGCGTTGTCGAAGCCTACACGACCGCTGACCACTGAATCCGCCGCCGGAACCCGCCTGCGCTAGAGCCCTCGCCAAAGCCCACATGAACACCGACCGCCAAACCCGCTATTTGAGCTCTCGCCGAAGCCCGCTAGAACATGAGCCCCTCCAAAGCCTTGGAGGCTGCTGTCACCACCATCGAAGCCACCCCGTCTGCTACTGTGGCCGCCATCTCCCTACGGCCAGACCTGAGAGAGGGAGGAGAGGGAGGGAGGGTGTCGCCGGAAACGCCACCCGCGGCCCTGGCCCTGCGGTGGCCGAATCTGCCGCGCCCGCGCCCGCGCCCATCCCGACCGGGGATCTACGGTCCGTCATGGTCGCCATCGTTGTCGTCACCTATCCGCCGTGGTCGCCGACACCGAGAGGAGGAGGAGGATATATTCCCGGGCTGCGGGAGGGAATAGGGGAGGAGGAGGAAGAGTACGAGGAGACAAGATCATGGGAGTCGGATTGGTGCGAAATTTTAATATAGGGAATTTCTTTCCGCAGTCGGTGCTGCATAACTACCGCCAACGAAAAGCTATTTTCACTCGCGGTCTACGTAACCCAACCACCAGCGAAAATCAACTTTCGCTGGTAGTTCTTAGCCCCTCACCGCTCATTACAATTTCACAGGAGAGTGTGCACAGGACCGTTAGCGAAAAAATATGTTACCACCATAAAAAACCGATTTTGTAGTAGTGTATGTCTACTCCTTGTTATCCTTATCCATTGACCACAACTAGGGTACCACTACTACAAAACCACTCACAGGTACCAGTTCATTTAAAACCGGCACCTATGGACCTTTTTCCACCTTCACGCGAGAAAAAAGAATAGAACCGACACCTTTGTACACTATAGGCACCGGTTACAGAGGAAAAACCGGTACAAATAGTATAGATAATAGCTTTTTAAAAGAACCAACACCTATAATATTTTATAGGTACCCTTTTTAAAAAAACCGGCACCCATACAAAACCAAGCTGAACCGGGCGAGCCAAGCATCGTTATCCACTCGCCCCTACCACCCCCTATCCTTATCCGCTCCCTCCTCCTCTCACCGTCTGCCTCTCTCTCGCTCGCTCACACACTCTCTCTCTCTATCTCACTCGCACTCTCGGACGGCGCCCCTCCCCTCTCCCTCTCCCTCCCCCATTCCCTCGCCGCCTCCCCTCTTCTCATCGTGGCTATGGGAGGGCACGGCAATGACCGGCCCTCTCCCTCTCCGACGGTGGATGTGACGATGACCGGCAGTCTCCCCCTTCCTCTCCTCTCCCCACTGTGGCCCCCAGTTTGGAGGTGGAGGCCTTCGGATCCGGCCAGTGTGGAGGTGGGGGCCACCGGCAGATCCGTCAACGTGGACGTGGGTGGTCGACGGGTCTTCTCCAACTGCTCCCCATCGCCCCACTCCCACCCGCCGTGTCGAAACATGATTTCGGCAATATGAAAAGGGGGTAGCGCACGAGACCTAAAAGTGGATGGATGCGGAGACAAGGATTTAGACAGATTCAGGCCCTCTCAATGAGAGGTAATACCCTACTCCTGTTTGGGGATTGTATCCGCCGGGTGTTGTATTGATCTGACGATCTATTGTGTGCTCATGCCCCCTAGAGGGCCTCCTACCCACCTTATATAGGATGGGTGGCAGGATTACAAGATAGAAACCTTAACCAATACGGTATCGGTTTCCTAATACTACTTTACAATATTACCAAACCAGGACTTTAGGCCGTTCCATAATACATAAGGAAACGTAATACCCAAGTCATAATCTGTTACATATTATATAGATCTAAGCTATCCCCTATAACTAGTCGGATAACCATGTTGAGTGGGTATGGGTACCCATAGTTTTCACAGTAGCCCCTGAGACCTTCACAGTCGAAAAGATAATCTTCCCTCGAACTAAATTACTCCAGAGCCGAGTGCTTCAATCATCTTCGCCATGATCTCCCGAATACTTTTACCAAATCAGAAGACTGTGGAGGGCTGAAAAATAATAAAATATAGACTTAGGTGCATCGACTAGATACACCTGATAGGTGTAGCCCCCGACTATGTGGTTAGTTGAACAAACTAAGCATATAGTCAAGGAATAAATAGATTAACCAGCTGAATGGTTTTAAGCCACCTAAGCAGCATAACGATAGCACATACGGCATGAATCCCCGAGTAAATAAAACTCAAGTGATAAACCGACTGCTTTGTGAAAATATATTGCATGCAACCTAGGTTACCACATCTTTGAAAACTCACATAGCAAAAACAGCTATAAAAAAGCTTGTATGCCGTGAATAAAGAAATTTCCAAAGCATTAAGTATACACCATGCTCACACTGTTTTAACAGATGTGCTTAAGTCCCTAAAAGACGCATAGCTTTACCATACTTGGAAACATAAGGCATATGTGGTATAAAATCCGAGTAAATAGAACTCATAAAGGATTTACCAACCGCCTGAAAAATGACCAAAATATATAATCAACCTAAGCCATAATATTGGTCAATAAAAGTGCACACTTACGTGGCGAAAAGCAACGATATTATATCTAATCGATTGCTTTATAGATCAAACAGTGCCTTGACTTATATATATGAAAAAGTCAGCGGGGCAGCTATATAAAGCTTCACTGTTTGTCACCTTTTAAAGTGCATTGTACCAACTCCTAAAAGTTGAGTAACAGCGATATAAAAGGATTTTAAGGTATTGGGCACTTGATCACGCGCACTTTTGCCTAAGCAAAAAAAATGCCTAAGTCCCTAAAAGAACGTGACTGGCCACACCTGAAATATGGGCTGCAGACATATTAGGCCTAGACAAAAAATATGCCTTCGATACCCTCAAAAAGATGACGCATATAACATGCCTCTTGACATGCTCCCGAGCAATAAATCTTTCGGGTAATGTAGACCAAGTGCATCTCATCCGAGTGGCTTCTGGTCCAAATAATTATCCCTCGTGGGGTATAATGAAGAAAAATGATAATTGAATCCCGACTGGCGCAAATACTCAGTCGATGGCCCTCATGGGGAATAAAGATTGATCCAGACCTTGAGCATAGGGGATGAGCTTACGGCCATGAATATGTATCCGGAACAAAGCCAAATTAAAGGTATGATCCTTAAGCCTGAGCTGATGAAGCCCCTGAGCATATAGCTTGTTATTATGTTGTAATTGAAATCGTCAATTAGTAGTAGCTGATGTAGTCGGCATAGAGGCGAGATGACCAATGTGTAGAATGATATCGCCCATCAGAAGTGATGAAGATGTCAGTAGTAGAGACGAAGTTGCCCATCAGCAACGATAATGAAATCCATCGATCATGAAGATGAAGAAATCGGTCGACGACAGCTGATATGACCAACGGTCATGACAACTGGTGATAGCAGCAATAGTCGTATGTGAAGACGAAGAAACCAGTCGGTAATGGCAAACATGACCAGTAGTGAAGATAAAATTGCTCATCCATGGCAATAGAGTAAACGCAACCGAAGAGGCGTAGCATATTGTTGATGAAGATGGTGATGTCGGTGATCCAATCAATGGCGGTGTAGCAGCCGATAATAATGACGAAGTCACCCATCAGCGGCGGCGTATTAGGCTAACCGTGAAGGCAAAATAACAAGTCGGCGATGACATAGGCAACCGAAGGCGAAAACATAGTCATGCATTAGCGACAGTAGTGATGTCAGGGCCGATGAAGTAGAGGTGATACCAAGGAGGCTCAGCAAGAAATCGATGAAAAATGATCCAGTTGGATATTCAGTATTGATTGAGCTTGAACCCTCGAAGCAAACTCCTTGGTTGACGGTAATGGACCGGAGATCACGATAATATCAATGGAGAAGTTGCTGGTGACGATTATAGTAACAATAGTCCATCAAATTGTTGAGAATATATCGAAGTTCGAGTAGTTTCCTTGATGCTGACGCTTGCATGATAAAGATTGATACAATGCCCGTTGATTTATAATGATGGCAGTAGAACTTGGTCCTGTAGCTGTTGCAAATGCTTTGCGTAGAGGTAAGCAAATCGTGTTGTCGAACTCGTCGAATCTGAGCTGATTGGTTGATAACTCCAAACTCCCGGGCATGGAGGTTAAAAGTTGAACTTGATACTTTAGAAATTTGGAGTAAATTGTGGCAGCATCCAGAAACCAAAATTGCTGATAAAAAATTGATGTTGCTGAAGTAGAATGCCTGCTCTGAGTTGAAGACGAAGATAATGACTTCCGGAGTTGACTCATTAGCTGGTTAATTGATTGCTTCATCTTGACATAGTATCTGTCCAATTTTGAGTCTTGTATTTGTGTAGCCCCCGACTCTATGCTTAGTTGAGAAGCAACTGATCATAGAGTCAAGAACTGTAGCTTGTCGTCGAGTAACCACCACTTGAGTGAAAAAACACATTGAGGTGTCCAAGTAGAAATCTTGAAGATTGGAACGCCACTTGTTGTAGTAGATTAGCTCGGCATCATATGCAAAGATGTCGAGGCTCTTGGAGACGTCGTGGTTGATGATGCGAAGCTTCCGAAGTAGTGGCAGTAGAGCTTGACGGTGCCGAAAATAATGAAGATGAAGCCATCCAACAATGGTGATAGAGTTGCACTGCCGTGATGATATAGACACGAGTCGGCAGCAACAAAAGCAAACCAGTGGCAAAGACGCGTAGTCGTGAAGATAAAAACACCAGTCAGCGGCGATGACGATGGTCGGCGGTGAAGACGTAGACGCCCAGTAACGGTGGTGTGACCAACCAACAATGTAGGCGGAGGAACCAGTAGGCGGCAATGACGATGGCCGGCAGTGAAGACGGAGACGCGCAGCAATGGTGGTGTGACCAACCAACCGTGTAGGCGAGGACACCAGTCGGCGACGATGAAGGCGAGTCGGCGGTGAAGTCGTAGACACCCAACAACGGTGGTGTGACCAACCAACCGTGTAGGCGAGGACACCAGTCGGCGGCGACGAAGGCAAGCCGTCGGTGAAGTCGTAGACGCCCAACAACGGTGGTGTGACCAACCAACCGCGTAGGTGGAGACACCAGTCGGCGACGATGAAGACGGACCGGTGGTGAAGAGGTAGACGCCCAGCAACGGTGGTGTGACCAACCAACCGTGTAGGCGGAGGAACAAGTCGGCGACGATGACGATGGCCGGCGGTGAAGACGTAGACGCCCAGCAACGGTGGTATGACCAGCCAACCGTGTAGGCGGAGGAACCAGTCGGCGACGATGAAGGCGAGTCAGCGGTGAAGTCGTAGACACCCAACAACGGTGGTGTGACCAACCAACCGTGCAGGCGAGGACACCAGTCGGCGGCGACGAAGGCGAGCCGTCGGTGAAGTCGTAGACGCCCAACAACGGTGGTGTGACCAACCAACCGCGTAGGTGGAGACACCAGTCGGCAACGATGAAGGCGGACCGGTGGTGAAGAGGTAGACGCCCAGCAACGGTGGTGTGACCAACCAACCGTGTAGGCGGAGGAACCAGTCGGCGATGATGACGATGGCCGGCGGTGAAGACGTAGACGCCCAGCAACGGTGGTGTGACCAGCCAACCGTGTAGGCGGAGGAACCAGTCGGCGACGATGACGATAGCCGGCGGTGAAGACGTAGACACCCAACAACGGTGGTGTGTCCAACCGACCGTGTAGGCGAGGACACCAGTCGGCGACAATGACGGTAGCCGGCGGTGAAGATGTAGACGCCCATCAACGGTGGTGTAACCATCCAACCGTGTAGGCGAGGAAACCAGTCGGCGACGATGACGATGGCCAGCGGTCAAGACGTAGACGCCCAGCAACGGTGGTGTAACCAACCAACCGTGTAGGCGAAGAGACCAGCCAGTGACAATGACGATGGCCGGCGGTGAAGTCGTAGATACCCAACAACGGTGGTGTGACCAACCAACCGTATAGGTGAAGACACCAGTCGGCGGCGGCGAAGGCAGGCCGGCGGTGAAGATGTAGACGCCCAACAACGGTGGTGTGACCAACCAACCGTATAGGCGAAGACACCAGTCGGCGGCGGTGAAGACGAGCCGGGTGTGATGTTCTGACTGATCCATTCCCAAAGCGTAGGAGATAAGCTTAGAGCCATGAATCCCCACTATGGATATCTGGATTTGGATCCTGCAGTATAAACATATAGGATGAGTAGCATCTGAAGCAAATAGAATACTTGAGAAAAATTCAAGCATTTTAAAATATTTATAAATATGTATTTCTCCTCTTGTAGATTTTGATTTCCCCAAGTAGATGACTCATCACTTTTAAACACTCTGCCCGACTAGTCATTGACATGAGTTCATCATTAATGGAACAAAGTTTCATGAATTGGAGTTTACTACTCGGGTACTTTTACAATTGTTAAGAGCAGAAAGCAAATTATATTATCTCTATGCTTTTGATTTCTTCCGAGTAATACTTAGCACCTTGCGTTATATACTCCATCCAACGAGCCCCCGGGTACTAGGAATCGGCCCGAAGGAAACTATCCATCGACAAACCAAACGGAAGGCATAGGGATATAGAGCTCTATAACTCGATCGGTACTTTTTACTCGGATTATTTCGCAAGCAGTCAAGATAAATATTATGAAAGTTTTTGAAAAATTATGATATAACATCTGTAGCCCCCGACTCACTACTCAATGGAAAACCAATTGGTGTAGTGAGGCAAGGGAGAAATAGAATAATGATGACTTAGCTTTGTTGTATTCCCCGTGGTGACGATAGGATTGTCCATCAATGATGACGAAAACACTAGTCGGCGATGGCGGGAGGCGAGCCGGCGGTGAAAACGATATCGCCATTAGTAACGGCGTGAAGGCGAAGAGACCCAACAACGGTGGTGTGACCAACCAACCGTGTAGGCGGAGACACCAGTCGGCGATGATGATGATGGTCGGTGGTGAAGAAGTAGACGCCCAGCACTGGTGGTGTGACCAACCATCCATGTAGGCGGAGGAACCCAGTCGGCGACGATGACGATGACCGACGGTGAAGACGTTGACGCCCAACAACGGTGGTGTGACCAACCAACCGTGTAGGCGAGGAAACCCAGTCGGCGACGATGACGATAGCCGGTGGTGAAGACGTGGACGCCCAGCAACGGTGGTGTGACCAACCAACCGTATAGGCGGAGGAAACCAGTCGGCGACGATGACGATAGCCGGTGGTGAAGACGTGGACGCCCAGCAACGGTGGTGTGACCAACCAACCGTGTAGGCGGAGAAACCAGTCGGCGACGATGACGTTAACCGACGGTGAAGACGTGGACGCCCAGCAACGGTGGTGTGACCAACCAACCGTGTAGGCGAGGGCACCAGTCGGCGACGATGACGGTAGCCGGCGGTGAAGATGTAGATGCCCAACAACGGTGATGTGACCAACCAACCGTGTAGGCGGAGACACCGGTCGGTGGCGATGCAGGCAACCGATGTACGTGTATACAAAATAACAGATCAAACAATAATTAGAGATCTGTGAATAAGATGGCTAGAAGAATCAGTTTTAATCTAGCTTGTGTAAGAAAATTAAAACGATAAACCTGATAAAGATTTGTGATACAGAAACTCTTGATTTAAGGCTTAACAGCCGGAATTCCTGCGGCAGATATAAATCGACTTGGAACAACCGCAGCGGGACCTTGATAACCTGATGCGAGGCTGTGTGGATGGCCGACTTCGATATAAGGTCTCTCCAGATCCGGTGTATGCTATTTGATCGGATTCGTGTATCTCCATGGCTGATTTTTGGTGGCAGCGATAAAGTCCAAGCTATTGTGGATTGGATCCTGGGGATGACGGAGGTGATGCTGGTAGCAGCCATAGTAGATTGGATCTAAGACTCGCTGTGGTAGAGTGGTTGTTATCTTCTGATTGAATCTCCTCCGACCGATTTGAAATCAAGTCAGAGAGAGCTTGTTGAAGTTGTCGACGGCAAGGAAATCAAAGCTGGTGAAGCGAAGACAAAAACCGGCGACTCATGAAGTTGATTCCATCGCACTTCTTGATGGGAAACTCGGCGTACCCCTACCTGGTGCGCCAACTGTCGAAACATGATTTCGGCAATATGAAAAGGGGGTAGCGCACGAGACCTAAAAGTGGATGGATGCGGAGACAAGGATTTAGACAGGTTCAGGCCCTCTCAATGAGAGGTAATACCCTACTCCTGTTTGGGGATTGTATCCGCCGGGTGTTGTATTGATCTGACGATCTATTTTGTGCTCATGCCCCCTAGAGGGCCTCCTACCCACCTTATATAGGATGGGGGGCAGGATTACAAGATAGAAACCTTAACCAATACGGTATCGGTTTCCTAATACTACTTTACAATATTACCAAACCAGGACTTTAGGTCATTCCATAATACATAAGGAAACGTAATACCCAAGTCATGATCTGTTACATATTATATAGATCTAAGCTATCCCCTATAACTAGTCGGATAACCATGTTGAGTAGGTATGGGTACCCATAGTTTCCACACGCCGCATCCACCTCATCCCACATGCCTCCACCATCTCATGGGCCTCGTAGTCATCTTCACCTCCTGCTACTGCTGCTGCACCACGCCCGTCACCACCTTGTCGCCAACGATCCAGGAGATGGAGGAGCAAGGCAAGGCGGCGGTCGGCTCGCAGCCAGGGATGACTATGACGTTCTCTTTGGCGTGTGATTTAATTGTTGCTCGTGTGATTAACCCTTCTTGTTTGATTTTTGGATTTGAAGATTGTGAATTTGGATTTGGGGCAACGGGGAGCACCGATGCATCAGCTCAAATCGAGCTGATGCATTGAGGCTTTTTTATCTCACATGAAATTTATAGGTGTCGGTTCTATGGTCAGAACTGGTACCTATAATACCTATAGGTACCGGTTTTAAAATCAGGTACCCTAAATTGATACCAGCTCGGAAACTGATACCTATCACCGGTGATTATACAAGTTATATATTATTCTCAATCTCTTACCGCGGCTCTATTAATTCGATCACGTAGCTCTCTTCGGTCTAGATTATGTTGATAGGAAGCTAGCATACATCCATCGTCATACACGTGCTATCCGTTCATCTCCATAAACTGACATACATTTCCACCAAATCATATGCCTGGACTATGGTATTGGCGTCACTAGTACCGATGTGTAAGGCGCGCGCTCCAAATTGTGTTTTGTTTTACTTTCATTACCTACCTACCTTTCTTTTAAAATAGTAAAATTATAATTTTAGTTTCATAGTTATTATTGAGACCGAGAGTATACCGTTCATTTTGTTCTCTTCAGTGTCTTGCCTGGTTGAAATGAGAGAAATTAATGTGAGCGAGAGCTAGCTAGCGGCCTCACCTTTACCCGTTTTAGTAATTAACCACGGATCGACCTTGCGGCCCATTGTTTCCATTTTCGGTAATTTTCTGTGAACAGTAGAGGACAAACAATTTGCGGAAATATCTTTATCAAGAAAGCCATAGTTTTGAACCATCAAATTAAACAGCTAGCAGGATGAAGTGTATATATGATGATGATGACATATGAGGAGTTTGGTATAGCATTGCCGTGTCAACAAGTTGTTACCTTCCTAGCACAACTTGCTGTGGTTTATCAAATAGGAGTAACTAGCTTTGTAACTAACTTGCTGGTAAATCATTTTCAAAACAGATCATCTATTTGTCAAGTGATTTATTTTTCTTCTCTATCAATCACTTTCCAATAATTGGCCAACATCTAAATAACATAAATTTCAGTTATTTCTTCAGAGTTAAACAACTAATGTTCTAACTGAAAATAAAATGTTAAACTTTGGTGTCAATACTTGCCTATAAGGGAAAAAAACCAATGTATTTTAGATAAGCACAAAACTAATTAAATGTGCATCATAAATTAATCTAGGACGTACTTCCTCTTTTTTTATTCGACATCATGTAAAAGAGAGAACGGATCAAGGAGTAAAAGGCAACAGAAAGGTTGTAAATCTATATATAATAGGAGATCTTTTATGGTATTTGCAAGGTATTTAAAAGATACATAGAGGTGGAGCGATGTGAACCGTTGATTAAGAGAGAGGAGATATGGAATAAAATTATTGTAACATAATGGTAGGGGAGTAATTAACTAGTAAAATATATAGTAAACTATATGTATTTTATAGGAATTGAGAGAGGTAAGATATGGAATAAAATTATTGTAATATAATGGTAGGGAAGTAATTAACTAATTTTATGGGAATTGAATAGCTGGTTCTATTGACCGGTATCATTGTACATATCGATACCTTTATAGAGAAATAAAAACGTAGATCATGGCTACCCCGATTCAATCTGTATCGGAGAGAGAAAAATAAGATTGTGTCTCCTTTTTTCTCTACCTTCAAGATTTCCATGACTTATTTACGTAGTTGATTAGATATTTACATAGTTCAAATTCCTTATATAAGAGATTGAATCGATATCTTCTAAATGTTATTCTTTTAGAATTTGAACAGGTGTTGAGGAAGAAGTTTCATGTTTTCTAGGGATAAATTGATAAAAACATTGTATAATTTGGATCGACGCAAACCTTCCGTGATATTTCAACCGGTCATATTTTTGAAACACAATACAAATCTCTTATGGTAAAAAAATATAAATCTCAAAAGAATTAAACGGAGGGGTTTTTACTTGTTCTTTAGAACATAATGTTAATCTAGAGAAAGAACGCAAATAAAAACATTTACGCCAGTACCGTCTTCTTTGGAACAAAACGTAAAGAAAATCATGCAAATGAGAATCTGAAATAACACAACATAAACTTAGAAGAAATCATGCAAATGAGAACAACTGGTACTAGGGAAATCACTTAACTGGTACCCTATGCGGTACCGATTAAAACATAGGGACAATTCTACCCTTTCTCTCAACTAGTATTTTTATGTTTGTACGCTTGGTATCTAAGTACCTATATCAATACTTAAATACTTTTCACATGGTACCTGTACCTGTTATTGAGGAGCATTGGATTTTTACCTTTTTTAACAATGCAAACACCGTAAAAGTTCTCATATAGTAGGTTTTCTTTTTTTCACCATGCAAGTTTAGTTTATTGTAGGGATGAAAACGGAGCGGATACGGACGGATAATGCTCATACCATATTTGTTTTCATATTTTTTACCGGATACGGAAACGGATATTGATAACTCGGATACAGAGACAAATACGGATTATCTCGAATACGAATAAGAATCGAATATAATCGAACACGAATACGGAAATATTTTTTTCTCGAAACATGAAAACCAACTCAACTTATAATAGAAACAAATATCATTCTATATAATTAGCTCATTTTATATAAAATATAGTATAATTTAATTTTTTTTAAAAGTTAAAATAATATTAATAGTGTGGACTAGTGTTAAGAGATGGACTACTATTAAAATCTAAAAAGATATATTGAAGGTAATAGAGTTATAAAGAAATAGGGTATGTCTCATGGCTTCTGCAGATATCCGAATAGCGTTGTTCACCGGATATCTGTATTATTATCCGTATCTAGCGGAAACCCTGATACCATATTCTTATCCATATCCGGAAGAAAATATCCGTATTCGTATCCAAATCCGAACTATCCGAGAATTACCCGTTCCGAAAGGTATCCGTATTCGTTTTTCTCCGGAGCGGATAAAAATTATCCACTCCGTTTTCATCCTGACAAGTAAGCCAAATAGCAAGATTAATTTTTAAAAATTAACCTTGATAAACGTCACTTCACTGATTGGTTTACCAACATGATGACACTGGGATGATATATCTACCACAAGACTCGTGGAGCCCAGCTGATCCAAATCTTGGGACTGGGACACCTAACATCCAAGAAAAAGATACGGCTCATGCATGTGGCTGCTGCATGCATGCATCATTATCCTCATCAGTATGTTGCACAACTTGTGTAAGCTATAGCTAACACATAGACTAATCGTGCTACTAATTCCGATCAAAACACTTACGCAAGCCGTGACAATTCGTTAACACACATGATCATTTGTAACTCTCTAAAAATATCTATATAGCTACTTGTGACTAGTAGTCTACTAGATACATGTGTGTGGAGCCCATCTAGGTGGAGGAACCAAACGGGCTCGACCAAAAAAAAGATATGACCAAGAAAAAGATATGCATGCCAGCTTGCATCACTCTCAACATGTGGCACAACTTGGAAGTATTCTTCTACTAGCTATATTCCAATTAAAGTATGAACATATATATAAGTTTGTGTTGATGATTGGAAAACTTTACAATTAATATAGTTTTCCGGCCATCAATAGTTTACCAACACATATACATACAACAGCAAACTATATGTATCGAATGACTATGAGATTGGAAGTTCTAGGTCATCCTACTACCCTTCCTTACTTTCGGTACCTCTTGGCTTGAATTCTTTCCTTACCTACTCTGAAGTCTAAATACTTTAATTATGATGACTTACAACTGGAAATCACATAGTTCTACTTACGATTCATACTTGGAATGAAATGGAGTTAATTGGACCGAAAAGGGTTCATATTTTAAGTAGGAAAAGGTTAAATTATGACAAAAATGTTGTGGTTCTCAGTTGGAAGCGTGTACTTGCACCTAAAAGAGAACTGAACGATTTGAGAAAGAATACTTCAACTCATAGGATTATCTCTTCGTGATTAATAACTTAAATAAACATGTTTTCATCAAATTAAACAAGCATATATCCCCTGCTGGATTAATTACAATCATATAATATTTATCATTAATTTTCTTAAAAATTATAAGGCATGGTCTATATCTTATTTAAAGCCTATATCCATCCCATCTTCTCTTGTCTCTCATGTTCACTTATAACTAACACTCCCGAACTATTCGATCTCTATCATATTTTTCCATTTCCTATCTCTAGCTTTTCTCTCGATCATGAAGCATGGCTCCATGACGCCTGAGAGAGGATAGAAGCAGGGGCAGAGTTAGGCCTATGGCAATTCGGACTTGAGCCTTATGTTTGGCTCCTTAATTCCACTTAAACCCTATTAAAAATTAATGAAAATTTAAAAAGATTGGCCATGTTCTTTTCAACTACCGGATTATTATCGTGGATTCTTAAGAAAAACTCTATTTCATTGCTTAGATCCCTTGTTCTACGTTATTTGCTAAGTTTTATCAAAATACTTCATATTATATCTACATATAATCATGTAGATAATTCACTGTAATAATCGTGAAGATGGCTAATAAAAATATGTTATATTAGTTCAACTCTAGAGGCGAAAATATCTAACATCACACCTAGTTAAAAGGTATTAATTAGGAAAAACATAATAAACTGATGGGCAACGATTGAAATTATATATGAGAACAGGATGGTCCACTTGCACACCTGTTGACAAATAGAAGAGGACGTAGTGCTACAAAATATCTCATGGTCTCCCCTTCTTATGGCACACCTTCATCTCATCCTTCTAGATCATGTTGTTGTTCATGACCTTCTTTCCTTAAATTGGTTGAATAAGTTAGGTGAGGCGATGCCTATATATCCTGAAAAGAAATTTTCCATATATAAAGCCCTTTGGACTGTATGAATAGGTTCCGAAATTCCTCTAGGGGTTTTTCCATTCCTCCACTCTTTGGAGGATTCTAAACATTTGATAAAATATCAAGACAATTTGTTTTACATCTCTTATGTAAGTCCAAATCAACATATCTCTTTACTTCTACTCTTTAGGCTATTCTAAAAGTAATTTACTCAAAATCATGTGATTTTCATCTAGAACAACCTTTATGAAATTTCTATCTCTCATCTTGCATAGTTAGCCATGATAACTTCACTCTATTTTTTCGTTATCTACACGATTTGGCATATTTTGATTATAAGCTATAACGGCTTATGAGTGATAAAAAATAACTTATAAGTAAAATTTTATATATGCATATGTCCTTAGAGATTTAAAAGTTAATACTGGAAATAAACTACGATCAATGGAAAAACCTCAAAATCAACTTCAAAAATTAAGTTTTAAAATTAAAATTTTGGTAACAGACAATGGTGCTATAAGTTTTTCCTATCTTAGGCATTGTTTGGAAGCTCGTTTAGCTTTTGTTTTTTATCACACACAAAACAAGAAATATCATTAATATATGATTAATTAAGTATTAACTATTGTATACTTAATATATAGCTTATAATTTTTAAAAAAATTTAAAGAAACTTTTGTATAAAAAGTTTTTAAAAAAAATTCTAAGAGTTTAAGACTAATGCCCATAATAAATGAGGGAGTTGCAAAAGTTAAAATGAGCTTTACTCACTATATATATTCAGATTTAAATCTAGAATTAGGTTTTATATGGAAAGGAGGGGGTACATTGCAGTGAGCTTTGTACCTCACTTTATCTTTTTCTTTTTTGAAAAAAATATCTCTAACCCCCCAGCTTAAAACTAACAGGGTCCCACCACGAGCAACGCAGAGCAGCCGCAAAAAAGATACGGCATCAGCATCAGCAGCCAGCTTGCACCCCGGGGCCCCACACCTTGCTGACCTTGGGCCGTCGACAGCCACAAGATGTCCAAGAGGGCACGGACAGGTGGGCCCCACCTCCGACGTGTGCAGATAAAATATCTCTAGGTTCGCTGCACTTGGGCGCCCGATGTGTAGTACACAACACGGCAATTTGCCCCTGCGTCGTTGCGCGTTCTCGGCACACGACATTTTGGACCAACTTGGCTTCTCTCCACTTGGCTGGCTCTGGATGTGTGATTAATTAATTAATTAAATTAGAAGCCAGTGGGCTAGAAGGCCATAATAGCCTCTGTCTGTCCTGTGACTATGGCAGTCGTTGCCACTTTTGCCAGATGCATTGCATCCTTACTTGCAACATGCGTATGGCAATACTGTACTGGTACAAAACAATAGTAGTACGACCTACTACTACTGCAGTAGTACTACCTACCTAAAGCTTCGTATTCTTTTTTTTTCGAAACATTTTACAAATACACCCGTGTAAGCAACTCAAAATACTGAACCGATATATAAGCTATTATAAGCTTCTTGCTATCTATGGATATATCACCGATCACTGAAACAGTAATTTGGTTACACGAGCTATGCTAATTTCGCAGCTTTGCATGTTTGTTTAGAATAAGCTCTAGCTAACATGGCGAGTAAAGTCCAATTCACTGTTGTTTTCATTCATATTCGAAATCTAAAATACTCTCCTTGTTTTATATACCATTAGTAAAACTTCTTTTAAGTATGATTGCTTTATAAAAAAATGTAGCATTATTTTCAATACAAAATAAATACACTATCGATAGTGGATTTATATAATGAAACTAATTTATTTAGTGTTGTTGATTTTATTATTTTTTCCTACAAATTTGGTTAAATATGAGAAGTTTAGCTTCAGATAAAAAAATATCTTATAATATGAAATGGAGGAAGTAATACAAGAACTAATTAATGCATATACAATAAGATCTGTTTGGGTGTTGGGTGACATTAATTGAGATGGAGGGATCGACAGTAGAAAATGGAGAGGGTTACTATTGATGGCGGTACACGGATAAAGATAGTGAGATCGTATTAACCTAATTGGTGTCCTAATCTATATATGGGTTTATTTTAGGAGCTTTTAGTAGCGGTGATTTCTTTTAAACCGTCTACCTCTCTAGGTAGTACATATTCTCACATATATTTCGAGAATATGTAGTTATAAAATTTAGAAAGTGAATTAGAGGCTAGAAATTTTTTTAAAAATTCTCATAAGCTGACATTCAACGTATTAGCTCCCAAACCGGGCGAATGTCTTGTCACCCAATCGCTAAATTCAATCATTGAAGTTCTTTTTCATCCTTGACTTGAAAAAGAGTTTATGCAGTTATTACACAATTCTATCAGCCAAACAACCAAATAGTCCAATAATAATAATGTTTATAGGAAATGTACTACTGTAAATTTTTGCGAGGTTTAAGTACTTGTGGCAACTTAGCATTAATGTGCTTAATTTACAAGATTTAATTGAATCCATTGACATATTATAACCTCATTGCAGTTCATATTGTGCCAAACACCGTTCTAGGGATTATACATTTGAACCTGTGTTCATATTTTAGGGTAGAGCAAACAATATCTTGTTTCACACACAAGTATGCAGAATGACTCATCAGTATCGATTCCAAACCCTCGTATACGCTAAATTTTGAACCGGCACTACGAAAACGTACTGATAAGGGCTAACCATCAGTGCCGGATTAAGAACCGACGTTAATAAGGTTGCACGGTATTTTTTCAAAAGAAAAAAAAGAGCCGGCACCGAGCTCCCAAACGCCGGTTCCGCCATCATAGAGCTCCTCACGTCGGATCTGCCATCGCCAAGCTCCTCACTGCTGGATTCCACCATCGATGAGGTCCCAGCGCCGAATCCTGAGCCTGCCGCTGGTTGCTCCCACCCGCTGCTAGCCGGTTGCTAACCCGCCCGCTGCTCCAACCCGTTGTCGATCGCTCGGTGGCTGGCTAGCACGCGTGAGGCGGAGAGTAAGACACATAGAGAGGGGGAAGAGAGGATAAGAGATAAGATGAGGAGGAGTGGAGGAGAGGATTTAGTTTTTATAATTCACAATGATTTTCGCAAGCGGGTAGGCGGGCCTCTTAAGGAGGCGTTTACAAAAATTATATTTTTGCATACGCCTCCATAAAATATCCGCTTGTAAAAATAGCTCTATTTTCACATGCGGACCTCATAAGATGGCCACCTTCAAAAATTAAGCGGGCCTCGATATTAACACAGGAAACCAATTATTCCATGCAGATACTATTACGGCCCGTATGGAGCCTACAGTGTGGTTCTCATATATGAAAATCAATTTTGTATTAGCGTAGGTTGGGGTGCAGCTCTCATCGAGCGAGCTCGTTCCCGCCGCCTTCTCCATCTCGCCCTCCCTTCAATAATATGAGATATATTTTTAAGTATAAAAAAATGTTGTTAAAAATTATTCAAGTTTTAATATAGAAAATTATTTAAAAACAAAGACATTAATATAAAATAGTGAGCAGACGAGGACTTAGTTTTGTTGCCATGAGACTCCAAATATCTCCTATCCACCTTTCACTCCGAGTTCGGTTGGGACTCCAGAACTTTCTTTCCAGAGAGGGTGTGTAGGACAAAGGCACAAAAGCAAAGAAAAGCAATCTGATGTACCGTGCATAATCCATTGCACCAAGAGACACTCTATAATTTTGCTTATGTTACAAACGAAAAATAATTTCTGAGTATTTCTTTATATATGTATCTTTAATGATGTAAAAGCAAATGTTGTGAAATAAACTGTGATAAAAAACCATATAGTTAACTTTAAAAATTAAGTTTTAAAATTCTTTTTGTTGTTATAATTAAACATAATTGAAATGATGAGGCTGAAGGCATCCACCACAAGTCCACAATTATATGCTCTCATGGCCTGGTAGTTGGCACTTGATAGCTTAGTGGAAAAACGTACGTGGTTTCAACTCTGAGGTCTTGTGTTTAATCCCTAATAGATCCATAATTTCTTTTTAAAAAATATTTGTAGGGAGCGACATCCCTCCAAATCTCGTTTTTTGAACTCGCCAACCTTCGATGCATCCATAATTTCTTACAGTTCCATGCATGACAAGGAAAAAAAGATAGTAAAATATGAATATATGATACAGTATAACACAAGTTAAATATTTATTTTTAGATGGGTCAGCCATCAAACAAACTTTGAGGATAAGTACAAGTTTGATTGACGTTGACGAATATAAACATATTTTTCAGTGTGTCATCCTTGACGGCTGCCCACAGGAAAATATAACCAACGTCAGGTTTTTCCAGCTCCAGTTATATGTCAAGTCTTAATTTTGAATTTTAGATCATAATCCAATATGATGGTGAATTTTAAAATTCTGTTTTAGGTTAAATTTAGTGTTTTTTCTGCAACTTTAATTGTGCACGTGCTCTCTTTTCATATTGTAATAAGACAGGAAAATATCTAAAAAGAAAATCTTAAAAAACCAAACTTCGGATTACAACCCAAACCTGAAACAACCTAGGGCCAAAGGCTATTTGGCTAAGCTTTGATTTCTGCATTTTTGGCAGATATATATAGAGTTTGTAGGCTAATGTGAAGTTTTATCAATGATGGAAATAATGTATAAACTAATTGATGCCCCTGCGCTTTTCTGTAGAATATATGAATGAATGTGTATTACATGTTATACAATGTAATAATTGTAGATGATGTGACATGTGTATATTAGATTTAAAATTATTTTTAAGATATAATAATTTCTAGAGCTGCCAATGGGTGATGAAGTGTTATGTTTGCATGCTAAACTTTAGAGTTAATTGGCTCTAACTAATAATTATTAGTGAATGATGATGTGAAATGTTTGCATATTAAACTTAGAGTTAGTGGGTTCTAACTATATATACAAAAGGTATACATAGCACCCCTTCGACAAATAGCCCTGATATGCCTTAATTGTAAGCCGAAAATATTTTTAATGATAGGGATATGGAATATAACAATTTTTCAAAGAACAAAATGGCCTTCTGAACCGGATCATCACTGTCTATTCATTTAAATTTGGCACCAACGTATCACAGCTGGTTCTTGATATCAACAAACAACAGGGGTAGGAAGGAAGTATTGATATTCAATACTCATCCGTTTCATATTATAAGTTGTTTGAGTTTTCCATTTCATATTATAAGTTGTTTGATTTTTTTTCTAGTGAAACTTCTGTAAGTTTAACTAAGTTTAAAAAAAATATATTAGTATTTTCAACCCAAATCAAACATATTATCAAAATATATTTAATTTTAGGTTGAATGAAACTATTTTGATATTTTAGATGTTGCTAATTTTTCCTATAAACTTAATCAAATTTAGTAAAATTTGACTAGGAAAAAATCAAGCGACTTATAATATGAAACGGATGTAGTATTTAATAGTGCGGACTATAGTTTGTGTATTGAGTGTTGATTCGGTAGTGATACTTATATGACAGTTTTTTAAAATAATTAATTACTTTTCATATGAAATTGGATAAAGACAAATTTTATGTTAAAGTTTGCATAATTCGACAAAACCCACGACTAGTTGACACTTTCTTTAGATTGTACACGCCCGAATATGCATTAGAGTTTTCAAATCTATATGGATAAAACTATTTTTTTGAATTTATCAAATGACTTCGAATGGAGACAAACTTATTATGCTCAACAGGATCTGCAACAACTTTGTACTAGTAGTTTTCATTTGAAACCATTTGAAGTGTCAAGAAAATTACAAGTTTCAGACAATATATGGTAAAGAGAAAGTTATACGTGCTGAGGGAGATTTTAGGTTTGAATCCTATAAACTATGCGCGCACAAAAAATATATATATACTAGTAAATATACGAAATATCGATGAATTCGGAGACGCTCTAATGGACTACCCTGAAAAAATTACAGGTAACAATATAATTTTACAAATAAAAACTTTCATATGGTAAAGTAAGCCGAAGAAAAAGTGAGAATCAAATAAAACGTTGCCTAAAAAACCCCTCCAAAAATCTTACAAAAACTTTCATGGCTAACGTTGCCTTAATTCTTCCGAAAAAATTCCCCTCCGCACGTACAGCAGCTGCACGTTGCGGCTGCGCCACCTCGCGGCCCACAAAATTTCCAAGTTTCTCGCTACTTTAAATGCACGCAGCTTAGCTACTCTCTTCCAGCATCAGAAGCAGCAATCGAGGGGACAACACGATGCGCCGCCGCGTCTCCTCCTCCTCCTCCTCCTCCTCGTCGTCTCCGACGAGGGATCACAAGACGCGGCGCAGCAGGAGGAAGCTCGTCGTCGACGAGGACTGGGAGGCCGCCTTCCGCGAGTTCCTCTCCCGCGACGACGACGACGACGACGGCGGTCACCACGTCGTTGTTGCGCCGTTGATCCGTAGTAACAAGTGCGTCCACGGTCACGAGGTGGTGACGTCGACGGTTGGCGGTGGCGCGCCGTCCTCCCGATCCCGCCGACGATCCGACGACGACGACGACGACGGCGAGCAGCGGCGGAGGCGGCGGCGGAGGGAGAGGCGGAGCTACCCGTACCGCGGCATCCGGCAGCGGCCGTGGGGGCGGTGGGCGTCGGAGATCCGCGACCCGGTGAAGGGCATCCGCGTCTGGCTCGGCACCTTCGACACCGCCGAGGGCGCCGCGCGCGCCTACGACGACGAGGTGCGCCGCATCTACGGCAGCAACGCCAAGACCAACTTCCCTCCGCCGACGCCGCCGCCGGAGCAGCCAGCGGCCCCGGTAGCGGCGGAGAGGAGCCCCTCGACGACGCCGCCGATGACCACGGAGGACTCCGGCGACTCGCGCATACTCATCGAGTGCTGCTCCGACGACCTGATGGACAGCCTCCTCTCCGCCTTCGACATGACCACCGGCGACATCGACATGCGCATCTGGAGCTAACGAAGAACAGAGCAGATTCAGGTCAGCCCACCCAAGCAGGTCTAAAAGTTTTAACAATTTCATGAAACAAAATTAACAACAAATCTAACAAGAATTATGAATAATGGTAATTATTGCACAATTTTACCATTTCGGTGCTTTCGACTGCTCAATCATCTAAAGAAATTCAGTAACTTTTGAAGAGCACTGTACACGTACTTAAATTTCTTTATTTATTTTTTTTACAAAACTCTTTCTAAGAAAGTTCTAACTGTTCCATTTAATTAGATGGGGGTAAAAAGAAATTCAGAATTACTTATAGCATGTGACCTTAGCCATGAAAGTTTTAGTAAGAATTTTTTCGCTTTTGAATGGTCTAGATCATAGAGGAAGTCGAATTCTGTATGTTCATGCCACTTTCTAGCATTTACGTGCAGTATTAAATAAAGTTACTATTTATTTTTTGTTTTCACTGTGTTATTCATCATGATTTTACATTTTCTTTCCCTTGACAGGAGAACATAAACGGAACGTCTTTGCAACCTTGACATGCGATTCGCCTAATCTTGTCAAACAAAGGGCCGCCAGCTAGCTTTTTCCAAAGGTGGGGAACAATGTGGGGGATGCAACTAGGACGCACAGATCACCCAACTTGTCAATGGGAATTAAACTCTTGATGACCTTTGTAATGATAATCAAGGCACCACATTGTGGGGTTAAGCAAAGTTTTGGCAAATTAGCTTCGGCTTGCAGGAATAAATCAGCTTTTCATTTCTTTCACTGGACTCCAATAAGGTAATTTGCATACATGACCCATGAACCAAACAATATGGAAAGTAATTGTGTAGTGTTGGTTGCTCGCTCATAGTTGCAGTGGTGACCGGGTTACCTGCGACCCTCGACTAGTCAGTCACCCTCTCATATAAGCTATTGTTGTCGTCATGGTTATGTACGTTGTGGTGCCCCGTGCCCCGTAGCCTGCGTTGTGGATATCGATGCCAAGTTTACTACTGCCTCCGTCCAAAATTACCATCTATTACAGGGGACTACTTTTTTTAAAGAAAATTAAACTCGGTAGCTTTTTACTAATAATCATACTAAGTATATATATATTATATCACTAGATTCATATTTTGAAATACTTTCATATGATATTAATTTCATATTCGTAGGAATATAACATAGAATAAATTACTGATCAAAGTATGCAATTGAAGACCGTGTAAAAAATATAATTTAGAATAGAGGGAGTACCATGTATCATAAATACAACTCTGAATCAAAATATAACCAAACACATCTTATATATTTTAATATATTCCAACGAACCTCACCCTGGTGAATGTACAACTGTCTAGAAGATGTTGAATTACCATGCCGTATCACTAGTCCTCCATACTTGTGTTGTCATCTTCGTAGCTTCATATAAATCGCTCAAAGCTCGACGAATCTAATTGTTCAAACTCACCACAACTCCACAAGAGCCATCACCGCTAGCACTCACAACTCTGGCCCCCACCACCCATCACAATATGTTAAGAACTAAGACAAACTTTGCAAGCAAAATGTAAGAACAGACAATCATCAACATGAAAATAATTAAAAAAAAAACTACTTCCTCCGTCCTAAAATATAGGGATTTTTAGGATTGAACACGAGTATAAAGAAAGTAAGTAAAATTAAGGCGCTGTTTAGAGGCATTTGGAATAGCAAATGCAAATGGCAAAAGTTTTGGTGGCAAAAGTTTTAGCATTGCATTTTTGCAAGTTGGTGTTTAGAGGCATGCAAAAGTTACCATTTTCCCATGCACCATGAGAGGTGGTCCGCGTCCCTATACACTTTTTTGCGAAATTTCCTACTCTAGACTGCCAAATGCCAAATGCCAAGTTGCCATTTTCCCACCCTGTTGTTTAGATCCATTTTATCAAAAAGTGCTTCAAAATGGTAAAAATTTTGTCATTTTGAAGGATCTAAACAGGTCCTAAATGGAAGATGATTGTGATCGGTTGAGAAGTAGATGTAAGTGTGAAAATTAAATGGTGGAGAGTTGTGATTGGTTGGGAAGAGAAGATTGGTCAAGAAATTGTTATATTTTGAGATAAATTTTGAATGCTAAAAGTTATTATATTTTAGTATAGAGGGAGTACTTTTTTCCTAATTACATATATCTCTATTACTTGTAAGCGGATTCATCCGTCCGCGCAAGCTCTCCTTCCCGCGTAAAAAAAATCCCGATTAAAAAGCGGTAGTTAAAAAAAGTCAGGTGTGGTTCACATCCATCCCATTCAAAATGGTATATGGAGCCAATACGATACACGGACATATTACTAATATTAGATAGAAAATTCAAGTAAACCCAAGTTAGATCGCCTCAGTGAGATTTCGACACAATGCCAGGAAGCAATTTATCAAGGCATTCACCATCACCGATCACCAAAAGGTTCATCGCTGACAAGTCAGAGCAAGATTGATTGCACGCATCTTTGATTCAAAACAGCATTAGCATCTCTTTTTTTCTTTTACCTGTAACAGCATTAGCATCTTTCTAGTCATGCTATGACTGGTTTCGATAATTCACTATCATGGACGCATCGCCGGCACTCGCGGCAGATCACTTAACTTAACCTTTTGTTTGATTTGATTAACTACTCCGCAACAACCAGCTAGTACTAGTGATCATCTCTTGTAGCTGCCAAATGATTTTAATCTTGAATGGCAGCTAGTAATAGTTTTATTTTTCTAAAAAGGTTAAATGGCTAAACAGCTGAATAATTTGTACTAGTAATTATTGGACGTGCAAACGAATAAATAAAATACTATAAAGTTAAGATTAAATTAAAAACGGTATAATACATGAAAAGTTTTTAAAGATTGCATGGTTTAGAAGCTTGAGAAATGTGCGCACTCATTCACCGTTCCATTCCTTAAAAAAGAACAAGTGAATCAAAATCTGAACCATGTAGTTCACTCGTTACAACTCCTAGTAAGAAAATGGTGGCCTAACCTCCTAATAACACAAAAAAGAACAAGTACGGAAGAAAAATGGAAGTATGTTGTAAATGTCAATATATCAAGCAGGTAGAGAGATCCATCGAGAGGGGGGAGCTTTCCGCCGGTGAGCCGATTAGAGAAAGGAGAGGAGGAGGAGGAGGAAGAGAAAAGTGGATCACCTGTCAGGGAGGCGGCGGGGACGCTCTTCCTTCTGCCGCTCCCTCGCCGTCGGCGGCGGAGGACGGAGGAGGCGGCGGCCGGAGCCAGAGCCCGAGATGAGGAGTTGACTCGGGCGGGTCTCAGTCTCACACTCTCACTCTGGTGGTTGGGCTTTCTGGCAGGCCAGGCCATCTGCCGCGTTGGCCTGGACTTTCACGGCCCATTTCACGCTTGACCTTTATTTTTTTAACTGAGAATGGGAATTTCTTTACCTGCTCGAACTTATTTCTTTAACTTATTATTATTTTTCTCGGCGAATATCTCTACCACTTTAAAATACAGTCGTCCTCTTCTCTCCCCTACCGAACCGGCCTACTCCTCCCTCCCCTTTATTACTCCTGATCCTGTTGCAATTCATAGGTTTAGCACTAGTGTGTAGAAAAGGTAGAATATTATTCTCCACAATTTATTCTAATAATAAAGTGGACAAAGTGTGTATAAAAGAAAGTGGTGCATAAAATCGGAAAAAAATACTAAAAAACCCATATATAAATATTGATATTCAGAGACGGGTCCCTAAGTCACATGCACGTGAAAATGCTTTTTCTTTAAGAAAAAGAAAAATAAAATAGAAATCATTTATTCAGTCCATTGGAGAGTACATCTACATTAGAGAGTACCATGGCCAAGCTCAAACATCAATAGGCACTAGAACATGAACAAGCAACAGCTTTGAACATGAGCAGCATAACATGAACAGAAGCAGTCTCACCGTCGTCATCGCAACCTTCCCTACGGTCACAACCACCGAGAACCACACCCTCAATCTGGATCTGTTTATGACCGTGGCTCTAGGAGCATTAAGTGGCCTGGAGTGGATCTAGATCCGACACTCCTGATCATCGCCACTGCTAGATCTTCCTTCTCCACCGCCACAACTCCTCCCCTTTGCGCCATTGCCGGATCGATGCTCCTAAGCATCGGTGCACAAGATCTAAACTCCTCCACCGCCATAGCCCCCTTCTCCACTTCACTGACACCACCGTCCTTTTTCCTGGGAAGCTTGAGGTGAGTGGAGAGAGAGGGAGGAGAGGTTAGGGAGAGACCGAGGAAGGTGAAGGCTGAATCACACCTTGGTTATTCCACTCTCCTACCGGAACCCATGCTAGCGCCCCGCCTGGATGGTCCCTAGCCCCGCGGGGCCTCCTCATTCTCGCCACAGTAACTATCAGGTAGTGCGATTATCGGGCTCATCACTCTCCTGCTCCACAACTAAGGCAGTGCGCCCTCCCCACCAGCACAGGTTCTACCAGCTCGCTACCTATTGACGTGGCCTGTATCTTAGCCAACAACCACCCCGAGGATGAGGCGGAAAGAAGGGTGGGTTGGTCCATGCGGGTGTGTACTTGTTAATTTGTAAAAGGATCAAACACTATAAATCTCACAAAGAAATGACTAATTGAATAGCTAAAAAAGAATATATAGGGTAGAAAAGATTTTGTGCAAATTTAAACAGTTTAATAAGCACCATCCAAAGGTGTTAAAAGATTAGTAATGGTGTAAAAACAACAAAGAAACAAAGCATACTTCTAATAAGAGTGCCACATGGTCATGTGTCACGTGTCATGAGATTTTTGATGTGATATATTTGCATGCTACTATTAGTAGAAACGTCCGTCTTATAGTAAACTAGGCATTGTTCTGACTAACTCTATCAATCTTTTCGGGAAGGGAGAAAATGATGTCTAATGTATCACAAATTTGCCCAACCTGATATGAATATGAGCGATTTTTAATCTCTGGCAACACAATCATAACGGCAGGGATTACCTTTTTATAGTAATGTACAAGAGAATAAAAAGGTAATCTCTGCCCGTCATTACAATGAACATTGTCATTACTGTAAAAAGATACAAGAGAATAAAAAGAACAAGCTCCTCATCACAATGTATAAGAGAATAAAAGGCATCAATTTATTCTTTAAGATATCTTTGGATAAAGAGTGCATACTAATCATACCTAAATTGCTTATGAAACTGACAAATCAATAAATAATGTATAAGATCATGATAGAGTTACTTAATTTGGCCTCTATTCATGGCCAACATTACATATATATATATATATATATATATAACCGCGATGATTCAATGAAGGAAAGTCAATTGACTTATTGCATCGTGTTCCCTATCCCTATGACACTTATGAAGAGCAATACAAGGGTGCTACAGCTAGTAATTTTAGTGGCCATGTCCACCACCTTCTTCTACCAGCATGTAATAGGGAGGAGCATAGGTATGCATTTCTCTCTTTTATCTACCGAATAATCACGTGAACACATATTGAAGTTAGAAATTATGTTTTGCATAGGTTTATTGGATGGTCCGGATCCAAATTGGTCATGTTCCCCGATTAGTGAATGCCTTGCCGATCAATGCATGCTCTTCTGCAAAGACCATGGTTTCGAGGAGGGTGAAAGCCCCTGCAAGATCGAAGGAGACATTTTCTGCTGCTGTGGACATATTCCATGGATTCCGCCTCCAGGGATACTATATGTTATAGCGTAATTAGTTTTTCTTAAATAAAATGTTGATCACTAAGGGTCTGAGAGATGATGCTGTGATGAGGTGGATTATGACAATCTTGTATGGTACCATTGTTTTACCATTGTTTTAAGACGTTTTTGTTGCTTAACGTTGATCACTAAAGGTATGAGAGATGATGTTGTGGTGAAGTGGATTATAATAATTTCGTATCGTACCATTAAGACGTTTTTGTTGCTTAACAAGTTGCATGTTCTTTTGTCTTCACTGTAGATATTGTTGCGCTTTAAGAACACAAGCAAAATAATTACAATATAATCACACATTGAAGTTCATAAAAAGATGAAAAAAAGCAAATACTAAGGGTTGAATCCATAGAATCCCTCCCAAGTTAGTCGGAAGCTTTAAACCTTTTAAAATGGAAAAGTTGAAATTAGGATGTGAGGCCCACTAGCAGCGCAACACGGGAAAAAAAAAACTCGGAAGAACTAAAAATTCTCCACCCACCTCGAGGGAGGAAAAAAAAAAAAAGTTCTCCCCCCGAAATCGCGACCCCACCAAAGTCCAAACCCCGCATTCCCCCACGCTTTCCCCCCGCGAGCCTTCTGGAAGAAGTACGCGCACCGATTGACCGCGACCGACCTCGCCGCCGGCGACCGTACGGATTCCCCGCCGCGGCGGCGGCATCACCGGGTCGCGCGCGGGATGGCGCTGGAGCTGAGCCTGGTGTCCGCGGCGCCCCCGGGTGCGCTAGCGGCGAGCCCGCCGCCGCCCGCCGCCATGCCGGGGAAGGAGCAGCAGGTGGCCGGGGTGGGGATCCTGCTGCAGATCTCCATGCTCGTGCTCTCCTTCGTGCTCGGCCACGTCCTCCGCCGCCACCGGTTCTACTACCTCCCCGAGGCCAGCGCCTCTCTCCTCATCGGTACGTACGCGCGGCGCTCTTGATCGTTCGAGTCACAAACCCTAGCTGTCAAGGATCGTTTCGTTTAGAGTATGGAGTAGTTTGTTGAGGTGATTATTCGTTTGTGGGATTTAGAAATTAGAAGTGGGATGTTCAGATGGAGATAGTATGGGGATTTATGTATGTTTCCGATGCCCTGCAAATACTGTGCAGGGTTGGAATTCAGTGCCGTTCTAGATGAAATGCGAAAATGAGCAGGGATCATTGCTAATAATGCAGATAATTCATTTTGTCTGCGTTTGCCACTGTGGTAGCTTTTCTACAAGAAACTTAATTCTAGATGAAATTTTTCAGCGAATGAGCAGGGATCATACTATTAATGCAGATAATTCGTTTAGGAGATGCTGCATGCTAGCACTTAATTTGTGTACTTTTGTACCTCATTTATTTGGAGACACATTCTTTCGATCCATGGCATCATAATATTACTAAAGTTTTAGCACTAGCTAGCTAAATTCTATGGCATAGGGCATCACAGCATGAGTCATTTTTTTAAAGAAAAAGATCACCACTAATATGTTCAGAGTTTATCACGGAAAGTTTTTTTAATAATTTAATAATTTGATATGAAAGAATAGAGTTGTATCAATGAGACTGTGGAAATATAGAACCTCAAGTAAAAAGGGAACGTAGAGAATAGATCAACTCCTTTTCCTTATATGGTCCTAAGCTGGTAGAGGGAATAGAAGAAGTGGATAAATTATATGTTTCGACTAGAATAATGGCAGTTTTTTGTTGGCTTATTTCTGTTTTTTGGTTGAGTTGGATGCCTTTTAAGTAATGCCATGTGAATGGGAATGCGAAAAATAAAAATAATAAAAATCAATACATAGATTTAAGGACCTCTCCCCTCAAATGTACATGGCGCTGTAAGTTTTCCTTTGTTTGATTTTTTTATATAGTTCATTTGGGGGTAGGAACTAGTTTCATGGTTTCTGTTTTACCTTGTTCCCCTCATATGGAGAACTTGCATGACCTGTCATCCATTTGTGTTACCCTGCAAGTTTCAAGTCTGGAAAAGAGAAATTTAAATGAAAATTTGTTGATTTTTCTTATTCCGCTTACCTTGATGTTACTCCTGGGAAACTCAACAGTAGGGTCAATATCAAATTCATAAATGATATATGAATAAAAACATAGGTTCTTAATAACAAACCATTTTTGAGTATAAATGCTCAATTTGCATGCCTTGATTAGAAGTAGCTATCCTTTGATCAAGGTGAACAACTACAATCCATGTTTTGCTTGCATAGAAGCGGTGCTGATGCAAATCTAGCTCAGCTACACGAGTAAAAAACTTCAAAATGAAAACAAATTGAGTTATCTAATTCTTTTATATTTTCTTAAATTTGTCATATGATTTCCTTTATGACAGACTCGCAATATCAATCTCATTTTGATCATGCATACTGTGGACATCCTTTAAGTATGGAACTTTAATGATTCTATTACAGGTCTAGTTGTCGGTGGGCTTGCTAATATTTCAAATACAGAGACCAACACTAGGTTTGTGTTGTTTTATTAACATTTATACACGATGCAAGAGTATTTTTCGCATGATGGAGCATATACTATGCAAGATTTGGGAGTTATTTCATTCCTGTATCATGTTTATTATTATCAGAAATTCAGGATCTCATGCATGATGTGAGTATGTTTTCCATTGATTCTATCTTGTTTCCTTCAATGTGCAGGATGTGGTTCAACTTCCATGATGAATTTTTCTTCTTGTTCTTATTGCCTCCGATAATATTATATCCTTTTGATTTTCAAATTCATACTTCTTAATTTCTTATACTGTTATGTACCTTGATGATTTACTACCTCTTCTAAATGCTGCTTCATAATATCTGAGTTTGTATTCCTTGACTTCAATGTACCCAATCAGGATTCAGTCTATCCCCAGTAAGTACCTCATGATGGCAATAATTCAAATTATCTAGACTTCTTTCCTTGAAATAATAATATATTGTTTTTACAGAAACCATTCTTTGCAAATTTTGGGGCTATTGTAACTTTTGCCATCCTTGGGACATTCATTGCTTCTGTTGTAACAGGAGTTCTTGTGTAAGAATTTCACAAACTTTTTTGTTCTAATTCTGTCTGAAGTATTTTATCTTACTAGTCAACCTCTATCATACTGCAGCTATCTTGGTGGGTTGACATTTCTAATGTACAAACTTCCATTTGTTGAGTGCCTCATGTTTGGTGCTCTTATATCTGCAACTGATCCTGTCACTGTGTTATCAATATTCCAGGTGCTTATTTTTTTTCACTTATCTCATTCTTGGACATGTATACTTATAATTCACATAACTACCTTGCATGGCTAGAAGGGGATTAGGATTTCATATAGATATAGATTGGGAAGAGAGAACTTTGTATGAGATGCCTAAATCTTTCATGCACGAAACTGCACACGCACTTTTTTAGGGATGCATTCATGGACTTTACCAATATAAATAGACCTCTTATCTCAGGAAACGTATCCTAAACCACGTACTACATCTATAAGGAAACATGCCTAACTAACAAGAAGACTAAGGTACCATTTAAATTAGCAAATCCATCGTTTGATTTTCAGCTTATAATAAGCTGCTGCTAAAATTAATTTTGGAGTTGATTTTGGGGTTTTTTCATTTTACACTTTGGCTTTTAAACTGCGACTAACACAGATATAAAGGGTTTACCCATAATTTTTTTTGGGTTGCTTATATGCCGTTTTATGGCTTATCAGATATAGGCCAAACGATCAGACTGTAGATGATTGGCGGATGAAAGCTGCTGGATAATCTACTTGAATATAGGGATAAAATAAATATTATATATCGTAAACTGATCAATAGCTTATAACAATTGGTCTAAGGCTCTAAGCAATGCAGTAGAAGATTTTGTTTTTTGAGAAAACATATTTTTAGAAGCGTGGAGCAAATAATCCGTGGCAATAATCTAGTGGATAGTCTGAAAAGAATGGGGCCTAAGTAATAATGCACCAGTAGGCCTAGGAAACAGCACATACTGCTACACTCTTGTGAACAGATTTTTGTACGAACTTCGCTGTTGCATTATGATTGCTATATTACATGATATTGTCTAATACAAAAAGAAAATTTAAATGAGGTTATAAGCAGTCAATAAATCAGAAGTTACCTTTGTTGTTTGATGTTTTAAAATTGTTATGTTCTCGTTCTTGAAAGACGCATCATCTTCATTTCTTTATATTGCTGATGTCTATATCGTAGCTACTACTACTAGTGAAGCATACCATACACTCTCAGTACTATGCATGGAACCCCACTGCTAGAGGCAAATACTTGTTTATGTAAGTAAATGTAAGATGGTAACCTGGTTGCAGTGCTAAATGAATATGAAACAACATGAAAGCAAATTTTATCCTCATGCCCAGGTAACTGATAAAAAATGTGCTAAATTGTAACACTGTTTTGTTGTCCAGTGTCAGTGTTGTACCATATTTTTGGTAGCATTTGGCTTGAACTTTACTACATTTTGATGCACCATCAGAATTTACAACAGAAGTTTGTGGTGGTAAAGTTACTGTATATTTCGTGTAACATACTGAATCTGTGCCATGCAGCCGTTAGTTATTCATTTTTATGCACTTTGATATATGTCCTTAGCCAATTAATATTTTTTAAAGATGTTCCATTGTTTAAATGTGGCATATTTAAGAATGTTGGAAGATTGGTGGCCATACGGATGTTGGGAATCTGAACTAATGATGCATCTCCTGAAATTATTCTGTGCAGGAGCTGGGCACTGATGTTAACTTGTATGCTCTGGTGTTTGGAGAATCTGTTCTAAACGATGCGGTTTGTTTTTACTTCTTTCAAGTGCATGCAATAGTAGTAAGTACTTGTGTTTATGACTAACATGCGTATCTTATTTGGAGAGTGCAGATGGCGATTTCTCTTTATAGGTCTGCCTCTTTCAATGACACTGGCATACATATAATTCTTTTAACATATGCATTTCTTGCTTATATATATCCTTTTCTTCAGGACAATGTCATTGGTCAGAAGTCAAGCAGCAGCTGGGGAGAACTTCTTTATGATGGTTTTCCAGTTCCTTGAGACCTTTGTTGGTTCAATGTCATCAGGTTGCATCACAGCTCAGAATATCTCAAGTATTTCAAAGGGACCTTTGACATTGTGGTTGCCTTCTAAAATTGGTTCTGTTTGACGCAAGCTAATGAACATCATATATTTTAGAGCAATATCAGAACTATTTACTAGAACTGGTAACAACAATGTTGTAAATAATTGTATGGTACCTAACAGCACAGCAGGGTACAATATTAATGGTTGGGTCTTATTTGAATATGCATCCCCTCCATGTTAGCATGCTGGTTAAAATGCTCTAGCAAGTTCAGTCATAAAAGTTCTCCCTTTTGTGCAACTAGATTCTGATGATCAAATACCAAAATTTAGTTTCATACCGTAGATGCCTGGAAAAATATGTACCTACTTTAACTCGGGGTTGAAATTTTCTGGACAACGATATATTCTCCATCACTAGTTTGAACTGATGTAGTCACTTTCATAGTCACTGCCTATCCATTAGCTTATGTAACCATTCCATTTATTTGATTGCAGGCGTTGGAGTTGGATTTATCTCTGCTCTTATATCCTTTTCCTAAATTCTACATGGAAAACTCTGTTTGCAAAATATGAAAGACTATGCATACTTAGTATTGACCTGTGTGCTTTTAATCTTATCTTCATATACTGATTCATAATCTTCCTCTTTAAACAGCTTTCACAAGAAATGTTCTTCTCTTAGATTAGCAGCAACAAAGAAACATGGTAGAATCTAAATTGTATTATTCATTTTCTCCTTATGGTCATGTTTTCCGTTGCTCTTATTGTGTTTGTTAAATCATATGCTTTTTAGTGGCAGTTGTGTTATCAGTCCTTGGCTCCTTATAGCTTCGTGTAAAATGCATTATTTTTTCTTTGTAAGTGTTAAATTGCAACATTTATATATTTCTATTTACCCATTTACCCATTGCTTGTTTTACTGTGAATGATTTTATTTACTACTAGAGCTTGTGCAACCTTGACTACTCTGTACCTGTTTAAGTATGCTGGACTGGATATTGACAAGTAAGTTATTCATGCTACCTGCTTTTAGTTCGCAAACTTTTTCATGATTTCATACGAAATATGTTGCCAGTGCTAAGCCTGCTGAGTTAACTGTTTCAGTCTTCAAAACTTGGAGTGCTGCCTTTTTGTTCTCTTTCCATACTTCTCGTAAGGACACTTATATACTTCATTCTACCCTTTTACTATATTTTTTTATTAAAATATTTCGTATCAATTCTAGGTATATGTTAGCAGAAGGACTTGGGCTGTCAGGAATTGTTTCCATACTATTCACAGGAATGGTAAGTACAATATGCAACATTGCAAAATAGCATATTATATGGAAAACCATATTTGCACACCATGGCTATGTCTCTTGGAATCATACTTGCTAGTTTTTCTCAGGTTATGAAGCACTATACATTTTCCAATCTCTCAAACAACTCTCAGCGCTTCGTCTCTGCCTTCTTTCACTTGCTGTCATCTTTAGCAGAAACATTTGTGTAAGCTCAGGAGCTTTAGTTGAGTAATAGAAAAATAACCATTCCCTTTGCTCTTAATGCGCAACTCCTGAATTGATTTTTCAGGTTCATTTATATGGGCTTTGATATTGCCATGGAAGAACATAGCTGGTCTCATGTGGGCTTCATATTCTTCTCAATAGTATCCTTAACTTTGTTTCTCATTTTCCTAAATTGCCGGTTTTGGCCTTTGCTCTGTTTGGTAGAAAAATGGTTCCTTGACTTACTGAACAACACAGATATTTATAATCATTGCAAGGTACTGTCATGACTTATGAGCCCTCTATGAAAATATAGTACTTAATTGGCGGCCAAAGCCTCATTTTGTCTAGATTTGCAAAATAATGTCTTCTCTATAGTAAATAAGCATGTGTATGAAAGATATATCCCTTATTGCTTTGCATCTATGATCATTCAATATAGTTTAGACTTTAGAGAATTGATAGATGTCATGAGGGCTTATATCATTTATCTACATGCTTGAATAAAAGCTCCATGACTGCAATAATGTTGGACCAGATGTAGAAAATCTTTCCCAAATGTCAAATTGATCAGTTCCAAGTTAAGCCTCGGTGTAGGAACATAATTGTCACAATTTTTCAGTTACGTTTATTATGTAATTTCTATGTACTCCCTTCGGTGTAGTAACATAATTGTCACAATTTTTCAGTTACGTTTATTATGTAATTTCTATGTACTCCCTCCGTTTCAAATTACTTGTGGTTCTAGGCTTTTCCTAAGTCAAACATTCTAAGCTTTGACCATCAGTTTCTATACACTTATATAGTTTAACATCATAACATTTACTCCCTCAATCCAAAAATATATTGACTTTTAGCTATGTATCTGGACATGGCTATGTGGCTATGTCTAGATACATAGCTAGAAGTTGCTATATTTTGGGATGGAAGTAGTATATTTTTAGATTCACCCTGAGAAATATATGGATTTCTAAAAATTAATGGTCAAAGATTGACATGTTTAACTTAGGAGTTAGTACAAACCTAGAACGACAAGTAGTTTGAACCGGAGGGAGTGTTCAGTTTTACATTGGTTGTTTCTCATCTTGGTGGTGATGTTTAACTTCATACATTATTTACTCTGCAGGGCAGTAAATGTCTTTTCTTGTGCATATTTGGTTAACATGTCACGGCCAGAACATCGACGCATACCTCTAAAGCATCAGAAAGCACTTTGGTTTAGTGGTGAGTGCAGATTGCCATTATAGCTGGTAATTTATATGATTCACATTTCATTGAAGATAATTGTTCTCATTTGTACAAATAGGGCTTAGAGGGGCCATGGCTTTTGCACTTGCTCTCCAATCTGCGAATGAACTTCCTGGAGGACATGGAAAAACAATATTCACAACCACCACAGCTATTGTTGTTTTAACGGTACCTGCACATTTTCCATTTTCTTTTATTTTGACTTCAATAAATGATGAAGCTATTGATTGGAATGCCATTCTTTATTCTTATGGTCTGCCTTCAGATGTCTTTCCTTTATTTTGCACAAAATAAATGATGAAGCTATTTATTCTTATGGTCATGCTTGCACATGTACTATACTAGTTGGCTAACTTTTCTCTGTGTATATGGTACATTCAAATAGGAAATTTATTCTTGATGTGGCTGCTTTACAAATCAGTTCCATAGACCAACCAAAATTTTCCAAACCATTTGGTAACTACAAGGCACAAATTCAAATCGCTATGTGCATTCTGTGCATTTTTTCCTGGTGTTGCACGTATGGGAATCCTGAATCATGAGCTAACAATGACATAATGCATCAGTAGGACTAATGCAATATAATTGGAAATAAACTGAACAGTTCTAATCAATCATCTGAAATGTCACAGGTACTTCTTATTGGAGGATCGACAGGCACCATGCTGGAAGCTTTGGATGTAATTGGTGATGAAAACACATCAATAGAAGTAAGCGTCGATTTGTTTTTCACAATTCTGAATGACTGATCACTACTTCTCTCTTTAAGACTGTTCCATTTTCTAGAAGCAAATTTTTATGTTATCATCAAAAGTGGCTGATTTGGTTGTTATCTTGTTTCCATTACCCATCTGTTTTATTAAATGAGACTATGGTTGATTAACTGCGTGTTTAAAGATTTAGGTTATTTGGTCTTGTATAATTTGCTTCTTTCTTATACTTTAAAGATAATTAGGAGTTAGGACTAAAGACTTCTGTGTGACACCACTTGCAGAATTATGACGACAACAATGGTTACATCCCCCCAACTTATGAGGAAGGTTCATCATCTGGAGGAGGATTAAGAATGAAACTCAAGGAGTTCCACAAAAGGTACTACTTGACTTAACGTTTCCATTAGCTACACATCATAACATGAAAAAAAAATGCTTATCGCCTTGTAATGATCATGCAGCACGACATCGTTCACTGCCCTTGACAGGAACTATCTGACTCCATTTTTCACCAGTCAAACTGATGAGGATGATGATGTCTTCGGTAAGTAGCTTTTTGTTTTACATGGTAGCTAGCGTACAAGAGTCTGCATGATACTGCAAAATGATCTTATTTGCCTAGTTTAAAATGTGTTGTATTGTAATTGTATTATCAACTTAGTTTTATTTGATCGTTTCCCCCAATCGCTTAGACTGTTCATTGTTGTCTTCTTGTTTTGTGATATAGGTGAACAACCCCAAAACCAGAGACGGGGATTCTATGACCAATAGCTTGGATGAGTTGCCACCTGACAGCCACATACACGATACTTAGCATGGTAGCATGTTATGAGATTGGAAGTGATCGTAAGTATACAACTTCTCATAGTTGAGTAGCATATGAAAGAGCATACCGTAGGATAGATACCATAACACAACTTGATTCGTCGGCGATGACTAAAGCATGCTGCTTCATGTATATATATTTTAGGCCTCAATTAGTACGTGGTGGAGCTGTAATCAGAAAAAAATGATTGTAAGAAAAAAATAACTGAGCCAAAGCCCATATCATGAGTTCGGTTGATTGCAATAACCCAGAGCTGATCATTCTTAGCTTACTGTGTCAGCATGGAAAAGCATGTTGTAAAGTAACCAAATCACCAGCTGTCACTGGCTGGACTTGAAGTTACTGATCATCATTGGGGCTTAAAATCATTCATGTTTGAAAACTTGTCGAGGTATAATTTCCGATGACACCTGTGGCATTTAATGTGATACTAACTGTCCTTGATATTGCATGCTGATGTTGTTCATGACAATCAAAATGTGTGCCTTTGTCCGGCTGCTGCATTCACATTAAAATGTCTGCCGTTTATGTTCCATTTATTACGGTATGACACCTTACTGTGTTGTACTCCATTGTAGCGCAGCTGCTCGTCCCTGGTAGCTGGTACTAGTCGGCTCGTAGTGGCACACTGGCACTCGGTAGTGCAGAGCTAAATAGAATCAAAATATAAGTAATAATGACGGTTGAACCAATATAACTTGTACTATGAATTTATTTGCAATGGACGTATAATAACAGGTAGATATAACTTAAGTACAAAGGCTCTATAGACAATTTGAAATGGTACCGTTCAATGTAGGGTAGTTAATTGCACCCCTTGATGATGAATGAATCAAACAAGCCCTGAACTTTCGACGATTCTGGTAAACCATCTACGGGGGAGAACATTCCCTAATAAAAATTTCCCGCTCCAATTGTTTTATGACCAAATTTTATAATACTTAAAAGAAAAAACACGCGCACACGTGTTCTAAGGCTGTTCTGACTAGAAGAGAGAAAATACCATATTTTTTGCACGCACAATTTCTAACTGTTAAAATGTGTGTGTTTCTTGCAAAAAAGTTATATCTAAAAATTGCTAAAATGATTATATTAATTCATTTTTAAAATTTAAAATAATAAATACTCAATTAATCCATGATCTTTTTCTTTTCTCTTCTCAAACCCATCCTGTGTTCGTGAGGTACACAAAATAATGAGATGGATTAGTTGCATAATTAATTACATATTAGTTAAAAAAATTGAAAAATATATTAATATAATTTTTAAAGTAAATTTTGTATAAAACTTTTTTTAATAAAATACGTTCGGGAACGGGTGGAACAAAAGAAAAAGAAGACAGGATACAAGTCTCACCATTGCCCTTTTCTTTTTACCCAAACATGTTTATGTTACGTTATCATCTTCAACTGTAACTTTGACTTATTGTTTATGAATTGAGAAGTACAGGATCTATTAGGCTTCAATTTCTAAATTTAATTTTAGAAATTAAATCTGAAGTGAAATTATGAAGCTGTCTAAACTCAGTTTTATTTCTCTAGTTTATTTTCTAATTTATTTTGGGAGAAAGCTTACGTGGATGATGCCGGAGAGCTCCTCCCGTTTTGCTCGGTGGAGGCGGCAACCCGCCATCACCACTCGACTGCAACAACGCAGACAACAGATCAGCCGATCATCAGGCTGGCGAGTATGCGACCCCACATGCCACAAAATCTCACGGGGCCCCACATTCCAGTGGGTCGCCTTCCCGTTAACCCACATCCCCTTTCTCACCGGCGCCGTATTAAACAACCCCATCCCCATCTCCACCCTTCTCGAAACTAGCCGTTACGCACCAACGGCTACTTCTCCTTATCTCCTCCTCTTTACTCTCCTCCTCCTCCACTCCGATCTGGTCAGATCGCCGCCTCCCATGGCCGCCGCGCCGCGCCCGCGTACGGACATGCCGGCGGCAGCGGATCTGCCCCCACCACCGCCGCCGCTCGCGCTCCCGCTCCCGGAGACCACGCGCCGCCCGCGCCGCCGCACCAGGGAGGTCAGCTCCAGGTACCTCTCCTCCACCACCACCACCCCGGGCCCTGTCCCTTCCTCCCCGCGCCTCTCCACCTCCTCGTCGCGGACCCCGTCCCCGAGGGCGCACCGCCCCCGCGCCGCCACCCCTTTCGCCAACGAGAACCACCCGCCTCCGCCGCCGCCTCCCCCGTCCACCGCGTCCCGCAGGCGCGCTGTCCAGAAGCTGTTCGACGAGGGTTCCTGCGCCAACCCGCGCGCCTCCGTGTCTGTCTCCGCTGCGGGGACGCCGCGGGCCCTGCCCCGGTCGACGAGCGGGCCGGCGGCGGTCGCATCATCCACCGCGCGGAGAGGGTACCCGCGCCTGCCGACGCCCGCGCGGGCCGCGTCCTGCCCGTCGTCGTCATCCACGTCCGCCTCCGCCGCGGATGATGCCGCGTCGTGCTGCTCGTCCGACACGGGGTCCACCTTCACCGACTTCTCTGAGATCGACGGGATCGCGCTACCGGCAGCGCCCTGCGAGAGCCCGCCGCTGCTCGGTCCAGCGTCCTGCCGTGGGGGCCGTCTCTCGTCGGGGCTCCGCTCGTCGGTGCCTGAATCCGGTGGATCAGTGAGGGCGTCGAACCCGCTGTGCTACCGCTCGCTCAATTCGGCCCTGTCGGGTTGCCCTGCGCCGGCGGGGAAGGCGGCGGTCAACGCCGCGAGACCGCCTCAGCCTCATGGGATGAAGGCAGCTGAATCGAAGAAGGTGGCCATGGTTGGAGGGAGAAAGGTCCCCGGGAAGCAGGAGGACGTGCACCAGCTCAGGATGCTGGAGAACACCTACCTGCAGTACAGGTTCATGAACGCCCGGGCAGAGGCCGTGGCAAGGGCCAAGGCTTCAGTGGCAGAGGTGAGGGTTGTTTTGCTGATGTGAACCTTGATGATTATGGAATTTGGAGTGCCAATTAGTATACTGATGATGTGGTTTCTTGTTCTCTTTGATGAAGAAATCCCTCTTTGGGCTTGAAGAGAGGATCGCTGCGCTTCGGGTATCTGTTGCCGAGAAGAGGATGGAGGTGGAGAGGATGAGGAGGGAGCAGACATTGTGCTCAGTTGTTGATGCTCAGGTATAGCGAAATTGGGCGCCTTCTGCTTTCTGTAAATTTTGAATTGCTATGGGGCGTGTTGCATAGTAATTGGTCCCAATGAAAATGCATGAATATAGAATTAGATGCGTGGAAAGTGGTGAATTGATGTATCACATGATGCATCAACTAATTAACTGACTCATGTGACTGGGGTATTGTTTTTTTTGCATCAACATCACAAGTTCACAACCTTTCATCTCAGTTGTTATTCTATGGTACTCAGTAAATTGGATCCATACGTTTATCTTGAAATTCAGATCAACCACCCACTGGCATCTAGGCCTGTATTACTAGTTTCTGAATATTTTTTAAGAAAAAGAGGAACATGTTATTTTTAAGAAAACTTAACCTGTTGGGCTCCTTTTGTTTTCCTATTCTAGTATTCTGTTGTACTATCAAAACAGTTTGAACCTAAGAGCTGGAAGCCACCAAATTAATTATAGGAAAAGAGAGGACCTACTGATTGCATTATTATGACAGTAGATTTATCATGTTATTATGACAGAAGTTTTACCATGTTATTATGACAGTAGTTGTCATCATGTTCGACTTGTTAAAATTTCTTTTCTGGCCGAACTTTCAGGTACCGCACTTGGATCAATGGTGTGATCTTGAAGGGGATCATTCAAGCTCTCTTACCGGGTTAACATCAGCCCTGTATAATTCTTCACTTAGACTACCAGTCATTGGTAATGTTAGGGTATGGTTTCGTTTTAACCACGTCTAATGCTACATCAATTATGAAAGTAATGCAGATTAAGCATTTCATTATTTGTATAAGGGAAAAAAATTATTCTACTGTTTACAGGCAAATAGCGAGGAAATTACAGAAGTTCTGAACTCTTCTCTACAACTGCTGGAACCAGTGTCTTCTTGTGTTAAAAATTTTCTACCGAAGGTGAGAAACCATATTATCCTTAAACTTTTTACACCTTTCCAAGAGTTTTGGGAGTTCGTAATGCCACACGTTAACTTATTGGAGTGACTCCTGGGGAGTTAATGCAATAGAACGTATGACAGCCCTATTGAATAGCAATACCAAGTCCTGATAATCTTATTTTGCAACTTTGATCCATAAAGTAAGAAAGCTTCATCTAGGAACTTCATCTATATAACTGTGTTCTTCCATTGATGCAAATAAAATCTATCTGTGTCCAGGTTCAAGAAGTTGAAGATGTGGCTGGTAAGGTTGCCCAAGTTATAGCTAGTGAAAGAGTTGCGATTGAGGAGTGCGGGAATCTCCTCTATCAAGCTCACAATTTGCAGGTATTGTTTTGGACATAGTCCTTGGGTGACATTTCGTGAAATACCTACCTATCACGCTAATGATTTTGAATTTATGTAGATGCGAGAGTATAGTTTGAGGAGCCAAGTCATGCAACTGACGCAGCAAGACGAACCAAAATGAAGAAAGAGGAGTTCAAAAACAAACACGCATCAAACTCATTTGTTTGACAGGCAGAACACGATTTTTTTTTGTCTGTGCTCATTTGTGATCAGGCCACCTGATCATACATGATTAAAAGCAGAAGCATCCTTCTGCACGCCCCAAGATTCTTTGTGGTACATATGTTATTTTTTTGTCGGTCATTTGTTTCTGTTATCATAGAAGCATTCTTGTTTCTTAGTGTTAGTAAGAACTGTCAGAATTGTGGTTCTGCAAATCAAATTTTTGTTAATTCTTTGTATATATACTTTGCATAAATAATTATTGACTTAATTTTCTTTCAGAAAATCCAGAGACGGCTTGTGTGAAGAAAGTTGTATTGCCAATTTATTTGGTGTATCCCTTAACACTCTTAGGAATGTAATGGATTAATCTTTATACGAAAATTTGGAAAGGACACCACGCGCGCACACCGTTTTACACGAGGAATTTGACATGAGCTTTGTCCTGGCAGCTATAGATGTAGAACTAAGTCGTAAAAGATTGAGAAGATCAAGTTCTTTTACCCACTGATAATCCTTGAATTGCTAAATTACAAAAATGAAGATGTTAATTAGAGCAAGAGTCATCAACTTGCAGCATTGCATTGAGGACCGAAAGTTCTTTTTTCCCATTAAAGAACAACTAGCCACAGACACAACGTTGTCAGAAAAGCCACCAAATTCACATTGATTTATTACATTGACCATACTTGCAATGCCGGATGCACTGCAACTTTTGAAGGACAAGTCTATGCATGCAAAAGTTTTCTTACAAAACTCGTACTAAAATTTTCTTACAGAACACTTATGTGGCAATGCCGTGAGTAAATCAGATTTCCTACAACTACCACCTAGTTAAACCAAATAGTTAATAACGAGTATTTTGTTTGAAAATTTTAGTACGTGTAGCGGTGCTTAATTTTAATAGTAAAAGAGAGAATAGGTGGATAAATTAAATGTAAGAAATTTGTTTGAGATAAGAGAGTAGATAAGGAGTTATATTTTAGGGAGTACTAAACTAATAGCCAAAGTTAACATGAACTTTTCCCTTATTTATATATACACCTCCCATCTTGGCTCGTGAAATATTTGTCTTATGGGATGTAGATACTACCGCCCTTATCGGTATCGCATTCAACGTTCCTTCGATGGCATTTCATCTGGTTCGGTCGATTCGCCGTTGACAGCAGCATAAATCACAACAATTTGTTTTTCAATTGGAAGTGGTTCATATTGTGGTTGTTTGGTAATGATCAAGCTAAGTATAGCGAACAGCTAATTCATGGTTGTACCTAGCTGTAAGCTTACACCCTGAAAATCCAAATGATAAAAATATGTAAAACTTTGAATTTTTGAAAACCTTTTATGTCATGCTGGATCTTTGAGCGCTTTGTTTGCTAATCAGTAAGAAGGAATTAAGTACCCATTTTAAAGGACTAAGAAAAACCTTTAGTCTACCCTTTAATTCACCAACACAGTTTTACATCCTTCATACTTCATTCATCAAATCTAACGAATAAAAAAAAGGAATTGCTACACATCTGCCTGCTGTAAGTTTTGGATTTGTCAGTCGTATCTGTGACCGGGCATACCCGTTGCTGTATGCCCGGCCCAACCAGGAGAGACGCTGTCTCCCTTCCCCATCCGTGTGCGCAGTGGCGTTCCTACAGTATGTTACCCGGGGTCCGGTGACCCCAGGTAGAATTTTAATATCTAATTGTTTTAGTCTATATTAACTATATTATTAGTTAAAAATTAAAGTATTATATGTGTTATTACATGTAAAGGAACCCCGGTAATTTTTGTTCTGGGTTCGCCACTGCGTGTGCGTGTCTCCCTTCCCAGCCGCACATTTATTATGGACGTGGCTGATGCGCGCCTGACCGCGCGCCGCTGCACCTGCGCGGCGCATCTGCCTTTAAGTCTCTTACGTGTATATATATACACGTATGTATATACTTAGTATAAATACGTATACATTTTATATTAATAATACAAAGTTTATACGTATGTATATAAAATATATACATTTGTATATATATAACTTTTATATATACCAAAAAATTATCGTATAAAAAATATACATGTATACAAAATTGTATATGTATATATATAAACTTTGCATACGCGTATATAAACTTTGTATATACATATAAAAAGTTTGTCTACGTATATACATAGTATATATACGTGTACACAAAGTTTCTATACACGTATACCAAATTTGTATATGTACATATTAAAAAACCGAGAGAAAAAACACAAATACAAAGTTTGTATACGTACGAGTACAAAGTTTATATACGTACTAATACAAACTTTGCGTACGTAAGAAACTTTATAAACATATATATTAAAAAATTTGAAAAAAATTAGAAAAAACATGATGTGTGCAAACTTTATATATATACTTATACAAAGTTTATATTCACGTATACAAACTTTGTAGACATACGTATACAAAGTTTGTAAATGTATAAATTAAAAACCGTAGAAAACCGAACCGGAAGAAAAAACAAAGGAAAAAACAAAAACTGAAGAAAACCGGGAAAAAAGTGACACGTGGCACTCCTGCACGCGCGTCCCGCCGGTCCCTCCCCTCCGCGCGCGCCACGTGCCGCGCTGCGCGCGACCATCCGCCTTTTAGCTTTTTCGCATTTATTATCCCCATCTCACCATTTCTCCTTAACGCATTCAACAGAACTAGCCGAGTAGCCCGCTCAATTACACGCAATTACACAGCTAGCACCCATATAAAATTATTTATTTTTTATATATGATTTTACTTAAAATTTATTAAATATCTATCTCGTTGTCTTAGGATTTTGAAAGACCGAACTTTATCATCTACGTGTTTCTAATTTTATAGTTTTTTAAAGTCGCTTCGGTCGCTACCCCTTACTGTCTTTATTTGTTTGTCGATCTATCACTATTTATATTAATTTTCTATGAAACCTTTAAAAATTTTAGAGTTCATTGTTTTGTTGGGTATTGTTTTTATAATTTTTTAAAGTTACGTCAAACACCGCCACTGTACTTCTCTATAGTCCCTCCATTGTCTCTTCTCTTTATTATCATTGGGATTTTAAAAATCGAACATAATTATCATTTGGGTTCATTTTTTACTTTTTAGAAGTTCCGCTAAACCATCAGCGGCTTTGTCACTATACTCCTCTACGCGCGATCCACCCGCGGCATCCCCTCTTTATTGTCTTGAGATTTAAAAATTGAACATGATTATTATTGGGGTTTACTTTTTTACTTTCTAGAATCCCGCCAATTGCCACAGCCGTGCTGCTTAATGGCTTTTCTGTTGTATGTCCTCTTAATCTTTATTGTGATTTTTTGTTTATATGTTTGTAGTTTTTACATGTCCCATGAACTGCCACCACTTTACTCCTTTACAGGCCTATTATTTTTCCCCTCTTTATTACCATTTAATATGTTCAAGTAGGAATAAAATTTACAAATGAAAAATATGGATTTTTCAAAAAGAATAGTTCATCTAGCTAGGTGGACCGTGTAATTACGCGACTAGCACCCATACAAAATTATTTATTTTTACATATGATTTTACTTAAAATTTATTAAATATCTATCTCGTTGTTTTAGGATTCTGAAAACCAAACTTTATCATCTGCGTATTTCTAAATTTTATAGTTTTTAAAAGTCGTTTCGGTCGCTACCCCTTACTCATTTGTCAGGCCTTTATTTGCTTGTCGATCTATCACTATTTATATTCATTTTCCATGAAAACTTTAAAAATTAGACCTTGTTGGGTTTTGTTTTTATAATTTTTTTTAAGTTCCATCAAACACCGCTATTGTACTCCTCTACGACCCTTCCGCTACCTTCTCTCTTTATTATCATTAGGACTTTAAAAATCAAACATAATTATTGTTTGTGTTTATTTTTCACTTTTTAGAAATCCCGCTAAACCGTCAGCGGCTTTGTCACTGTTCTCCTCTACGCGTGACCCACCCACTGCTCCCCTCTTTATTATCATTGCGATTTTAAAAATTAAATATGATTATCCTTGGGGTTTATTTTTTTACTTTCTAGAATCCCGCCAACTACCTCGACCTTGCTGCTTAATGGCTTGTCCGTTGTCCCTCCTCTTAATCGTTATTGGGATTCTATTTGGGGTTTTGTTTATATGTTTATAGTTTTTATATGTCACATAAACTACCACAATTTTACTCCTTTACGGGTCTATTATTTTTCCCCTTTTATTATCATTTGATATCGTTGTGTTCTATATGAACTATTCTTTTTGAAAAATTCGTACTTTTCATTTTAATATTTTTTGTTTGTAAATTGTATTCCTACTTAAACTATTATAATTATTTTTCTATTTTCGAGATTTATTTTATTTGTTATTTTGAATTTTAATTAATCTCGTCATATATTCTATATGGTTATCCTTTCAATAGTCTTTGTTTTTTATTACGAATTTTAGTTATTTATAAATTGTATTTCTAGTTGAACTCTTATTTTTATTTTACTAATTTCTGAATTTATTTTATTTTTTATTTCGAATTCTAATTAAACTTATGTTGTGTTATAGGTGGATTAATTGTTGTTTCAATATTTCTTTTTATTCTGAATTTTAGTTATTTCAAAATTGTATTCCTACATAAACTCTTCTTTTTCTTTCCTAATTTCAGAAATTTATTTATTGTTTATTCCAAATTTTAATTAATCACGTATTGGGTTTTTATGTGGACTCCTCTTTTAATATTTCTTATTTTTAATTTCGAATTTCAGTTATTTTTTAGATTTTATTTCTTTTTTACTCTTTTTTTCTTTTTCTTCAATTAATGTGAGAATTTCTAGCCTCCACAGTAAACGTGGTGCCTTCTTTTCGAACTATCTTAGTGATATAATAGATAGAAAGAATCAGCGCGTCGCCGGTGATGCGCAGCGTCGCCGGTGATGCGTCTTCCCCGGCGGACGACGGGCGGCGATGAAGCGGCACAGCCACAATGCCTAGTTCCTGGCTTCTTCTCCGGCGGACACGGAGCCTAGTGCAAGCTTTGTGTTTTGCTGCTGAGGTAAGTAAGGCTCCTCACAGGGTGTCTGGTAAGGTAATAGCAGCGGTTCGAGCGGTCGATCGGTGGCGAGGCTTCGCGGGGGGATGCGATGCTACCATGGACTTTCTCGTGGGCACGGGCCATAGGATTTGTCTGGAGTTGATTTGATTTTTGGTTCACATTTTGTTTTAGAAATGGTTATGGGGAGAGATGTACGATGTTTTGCTCTACCGGAGGGGGTCCAGATGTGCGCTACTTATGAATTATACAAGCACATGGACAGATAGTGCCAAACTAAGGAAGCTCCATATGCAAAATCTAAGGATCTAATTTGTTCCATTCTCACTGTACATGACTAGTTTTTTGAAGAAAACTTCAATCATCTAGTAAAATTTTCAGTGTGTGAAAGCTGGGTATATTTATTTCTGCAGTCAGCATGGTTGGTTTTGTTTGCATATTTAAATGAAACAGATTAGTTTTTAAGGAGATCTATGTCCATGTAGATTAATTCAGTTCTCTACTATGACAACTTAATTTTGTATCTTGGATCTAGAAGTTAGTATGAATTATGTAACTTGATATGTTGTTAGTAACATATAAAAGGTCAAATCAGTTTTGTTGTCACTGAAAATCAGTTTGTAAGCAACTTTCAATCACCTCAAAATTAATTAATGTAGTGATTTGTAATTTTGTATGTGTGAAATTAATTAAGTCTCGTTTTGTTAATTAATGAGTAGTTCTGTTTTGTCATTTTGTCTGAAATCAGGTTATGTTTGTACTTGCCATTTTTTTGTTTTGTAAGTTGCTGATAGTACCTGGTTTATTAGTTTTGTGAGCCATTAGTTCTATACTTGTATTACTTTTGGTTTTTTTACTAAATTTGTATTACTTTGGTTAGCAATGTTAGAAATCAGCATGCAAGTTTTTGTTAGTTATCTATTTTGTTAGAAATAGTTCTATCATGTAGGGACATTAGTTCTGTATTTTTGTTAGAATTAGTTATGTAATGTGGGGACATTACCTCTATATTTTGTTAGAAACAGTTCTATATTTGTATTTTTGTAATTTGTCAGTTTTGTGAGAAGAAGTTATGTCATTTTTATCAGCTTTGTCTTTTTTGTGAGAAATAGATTTTTCTATCTTATTTGTTTTTGTTTTTGTAATTTTTTTACTTTATCATAAATGAGCATTGTTTCTGAAGTAGCATAGTTTCTGTTATTGATTTTGTATTTTTGTATTTTTGTTTTTGTCAGTTTTTTTAAACTTCTCAAAATAAGCGGTTTTGTCATATTTGTATTATGTATTTTGTTTTTGTCAAAAATAAGTGGTCATGGATCCATTTATTTCTTTGTACCTTTTAGAGGTCACCTCTGAATGCATAGTTTAGTGTCTATGAAATCTGGTAAATTATGGATTTGAAACTGCAACAACTAGAGGATTTAAAACTCAACAAGCTGATGTGATTTTGCTGTCCACATAACACTGGTAGATTTGTACGGGTTACGTGTATCTGGGTATCCTTATCTAGCATATCACCCAGGACTGCTAAGAGATACTCTAGTTTTTCATGGTTGTGCTGAACTGTTCCAGGTTTGTGTAATTTGGATTAAATTTCTAATAATGTAATAGTAGATTGATATCTTTCTAATATCTTCCTACAATTATTGTTTGACAGGCTATTATTAGTTTATTCTTCTCTAGGATATTCATACAGGACTTTTGTTAGCAATGTCGGAAAACTTGCAGATCTGAAAACAATTATTTGAGGAATCAATCCTGAACCTAGTAATTAACTAATGACTTTTGTTTTTGTCCTATTTTTATAACAGTTCTGTTTGTGCATTCATACTATTAACCTGAGATAAAAATCATGTTTATTCTTTAGAATTCCCCTTCTACATTTTTACTTCATATGGTAGTTCGCATGTTGGACATTGTTCTACAGATGTAAAAACTTTTTTATTACTATTTTATGTAAAAATTCAAGCAACAAAGTTAATAGCCCACATGTTTCTTTTATCCAAGTATGTATATAGTTTGTATAAAAAAATATTTTGTATAATTGTTGTCCACTAATAAATAACAAAATGTCTAGAGAACTTACATGTTTTACTTTGGAAAAAGCTACTAGACAGAGTTTATTATGCTTATGTTCTTCATGTTTTAGAGAAGCACAACTAGACAGAGTTTATTATGGGAGGTTGAGTGAGCTTCTCATGTGTAAAATATTAACTAGCATCTCTATGCAAACTGCGCATTGCTGATCATCTGAGTACCTTATGGCCCTATTGCAGGCATGCATTATCATGAAGGCAAGAAAGTTACGGAGTGTTTGCACCGGTTATGTAGGGATTGCTAAGAAAAATCCATGTGATTTTCGTATGGTCCCTGAAATTATTCATGTAAATTTCTGTCAATGTCATTTCTAAAGAGTAGAACTGATTGGGGTTTTGAAATAGAATGTGGTACTTCCTTATTTTTTAAATCTGAGTGGCACAGTGTTTTTCTTTTCAGAGATGGACCTTTTGCTGAGCACATTTAGTAACAAAAGAAACAACAAAAGTGAGCATTAGAGAGAGGGCTTTTTAAAGTAACTGAAGCCTAAGCCCATGTGCTTTAGGTGAGCTTCTTCTTAAGTAATAAAGAACAAAAAGAAATGCAAAACCCAGATCGGCTTGGCAACAGAATATCGTCAATTTGCTGTGAACGAGCGCTGCTCGCACGGGTGGTGCGTGCGATGGGCGACAATAGATGGTGACAAGTGTGTTGATCCTACGACAGCGCACACACGCGGGCACGCGGGATCACCCAGTTGAGAACGTGCACGCCCTCGGGTTGATTTCCTTCCACACATCGCCGCCCCATTTTCCTTCTCACGCCTTCCTCCGCAACCTTCGTTCCCTGCCTCTAGGCGAGATGGACGACGCATCGCCTTCGTTGACGCCTCGCCCTGTGCCCTCCGAGACTCGCTGCCTCCTCCACCTCGCCGCCCACCACCGCTAGGCGCGCCCCTAGACTCCGCCTGCAACCGCTGGAGATCGCAACCTCCCCAAATCGTTGCCGCCGATCCCTCACCCTCGCCCTCATCGCCAGTCCGTTGCCACTCTGGTAATTGTATGCAATTGTGTGCATGTCTCAATGGTTCTGCACTTCTGCTGATTTAACTTCATTTACCATGCAGGTGCCGAAGAGTGAAGATCCCCGTTGATCTCCCTCTCAGTTGTCGCCGTATCACCAGAATTTCTGCTTAGTGATCTGTCTTAATGCTACAACATTTAGTACTCAGTCTGTATTCTGCAACAGTATTAGATTCATTCACACTTTATGCAACACTATGTTCTTAATAGCAACTGTCATCGGATATAGTTTTTGTTTGTCTGCACTCTGCAATGCTGCGTCGATTGAATTGATGTGATAGGATCCATGGCTACATAAGTCGGATATGTCTAATTATGTGCAAATTAAAAGGATTTTTTTAGCTTCGGTTTTTATAGTTCAGATGAAATTATGAATTTATGTGGTATAAATGCGCCCAAGAATTGAATGGTCTTGTTTTATTTTTCTTTTGTTGGTGAGCTGAAGGATGAGGTTGTTCATCTTCAGAGGGATATAAAAACTGTTGGTGATTCCATGTCTATCAAGATGCAATATTTGCAGAGCACTGCAAATGACATTGGAAATGTTGTTGGCAAATCATTTGAGAATCAGATGCAGCTTTTGGATGGTAGAGTAAGGCCATGGTCGGTCTGATTAATCTGTACAGCTTTCAGGCATAAGCTCTTATTTTTTCCGCAGATCGATGGGTAAAAGAGATGGTATTCTTGGGGTTGGCAGGAAAGGACTAGCTATAGTAAAAAGAGATAAGGCATTTGCTTGCCCAATCAGATCATTCAAGGCCAAAGAAACCATTTCCAAAGTACAAATTTTATACCAATGTTGTTGATCTGACAGCTAACCGTGGTGTGCTCACTGTAGCATGTTCACGTTGTAAATCTTAAGGTCATTCACGTATATATCATATATGCATGAGAAATGAGTTTTGTAACTTGATCAGTATACAATTTGTAACTTTCTTTCCACGTAGCATCCGAATAATTTTCATTTAAAATCTATTAACTCTGCATATGTGATGACAATTTCAATTGTTTAAATTTGTCGACAGTTTGTAAGCTTTAGGGTGTAATAATAGAAAGCCCGTGTGCTATGACAAGAAAAGAAGTTTCAGTTTTATGCACTGTTTCCTATGAGATTTGTGAAAGCTTTTGTTTGGGGGTGAATAAATATCCATATTCGATCTGTCTTTCCTTTGGCTTAAAGTGAAGCCGAGAAACAAGCCCGTAGAGGTGTGAATTGTTTTTAGCCTCCAAATATAAAATTAATTTTTAGGACTATTCATTACAATAATGGTATATCCTTGCTTGGTTATTGGATTTTAAAATATTTTAAGATTTTTTGCCAAGGTATATATTTTTAATTATTTGATTTGCATTACTAAATATCGCCGAAGCGTTAGCACGTACATATTACTAGTTTAAATAAAGACGATAAAAGTGGATCAGGATTAAAGTATTTAATCTCCTAATCAAGGAATACTTTGCAAACCCCTAACTAAAGTACTACCAACAACAAATAATAAATCTTCCAAATACAAGAAACATCACTGAACACATGAATTAAAATCCGTGCTCACAATGGGAATTGATTATATTTCCCTAAATAGTGAATACCAAATAAATTAAGATCAGTGAAATGAGTGTAGCACAACTGGTTAGGTTCTTTATGGTGGAACCAGCCTGTCCGGGTTCAAATCACAGGTGCTCGTATTTATAGCTAAATATTCTTTTAGTGATAGGTGACGTACCCGTCGACAGTGAGGCTGAAGCATCTAGGTCCCCATTGTTAATTTTGGTAATTAATGACAAGCGCCAATTCTGGACTAACTATTTTATTTCAGATTGTATATTTAAGTTAGAGCTACATGATAAATACACCATGGATGATATCGAGGATCAAAATTGATGGCGCAAGAAAAAGGAAACGAGACGGTAAAAACTAATCTTTATTTTAATTGATTGAGGTGTTGGGCGATCAAATTCTTGCTAGATTTGTTCTGTAGCTTTGCCGTACTATCAAGAGGGGTGATGACCTAAACAAAGAGTTGACAAAATGCCACATTAGGTCATATGCATACACTTATTCTTTGCTTAATCCAAAGTTTTTCCTGTGACCATCGGCGGTCTGACCGCAAGCCCCAAGCCAGTGTGACCGGCGTGTTGAGGCCTGTCTGACCGGCGGTCAGTTGTCGGTGTGACCGGCCAGTTGGGCCAGTCTGACTGTGCACCACTCGGTTTAACCGGGTGGCCGCTGTAGCCTCTGGTCTATCTCAGTGAATTATCCCCGAGCTGAAGTGAGCCGAGACCAGTCTGACCAGAGCTGACCCGGTCTGACCAGCCAGACTACTCCGGTCTGACCAGCTGGCGTCTGCTAGTGCATTAAATGCACTGCAATGGCTAGTTTTCTAGCCGTTACATTTGGGGGCGGTCTGACGGTGTAGGATCAAAGATGTCGGCTAGAGGGGGGTGAATAGGCGATTAAAAATAATTGACACCTAATCAAAACTAACCTAAGTTGCTAGGCTAGGTGAGGGACAAGTCTAACTAAGCAACTAAGTTATGTTTTGCAAATCTAGGGTGATAGTGGCTCAAGTATGTCTCTAGGAATGTAAATTGCATAAAGGTAAATGCAATAAGTAAGGGACAAGAGATAAAGAAGTTTTTCACCGAGGTTCGGAAACTTGCCGGTTTCCTACGTCCCCGTTGAGGCGAGCCCAACTCCACCGCTCAACCTCGAAGCCACCGCACGCGCCCTTCGTCAAGGGGTGGGCAAGATGGGAGCCGGCCCACGGAGAGGACTACCCAAGCCTCGATCACTAGGGTAGTTCTTCCTTCACTCCGAAGGTGGTGAACTCCGAACCACTCACAATCGGCACCGGGCCTCCTCCACAATCTCCTTGGAGAGGTCACCGGGCAAGCACTTCCACAAGCCATCTAGGAGGTGGCAACCTCCAAGAGTAATAAGCGATGACCCGACTTGGAGATGATCAAGTGCCACACTAGCTCAACAAGAAAGCAAATGCACTTGACTCTTGGCTAATCCACTCTCAATCACACAAAAGGATAAACAAAAGCTCAAGTGAGTGTGAGAGAAGTGCAAGGGGTGTATGCAAGTAAAACAAGTGCCAAGAGAGTCCCCTTGCTGCAAAATGGGGGGGTATTTATACCCCAAACCCCAAAAACTAGCCGTTGGAGACGAAATCCACCAACTCTATGTATTGCCGGTTAGACCGCCGTTGTGTGGCCGGTCAGACCGAACTACTTCGCAACGGCTGGAAAACTAGCCGTTGGACTGCGTTAAATGCATTGGGATCAGGGGCCGGTCAGACCGAAGGCAAAGTAGCCGGTCCGACCGCCCACGGCTCGGTCTGACCGGTTGCGGCTCCGGCGGCTCGGAATCGCCAGGCCAGAGGCGGCTATCTAGCCTCCAGCCGACCGTCAGACCGGCGGCAAGTGTCCGGTCAGACCGCCAAGAAGAGCCGGTCAGACCGGGGCATGCACTTCGGTCAGACCCCCAGGGACAGTCAACAGGAGAAAATAAAGATGCAAACCAATGACCTAATAGGAGAAAATAAAGATGCAAACCGACCGCCCACGGCTCGGTCTGACCGGTTGCGGCTCCGGCGGCTCGGGATCGCCAGGCCAGAGGCGGCTATCCAGCCTCCAGCCGACCGGTCAGACCGGCGGCAAGTGTCCGGTCAGACCGCCAAGAAGAGCCGGTCAGACCGGGGCATGCTCTTCGGTCAGACCCCCCGGGACAGTCAACAGGAGAAAATAAAGATGCAAACCAACCTAATGTGGCATTTTGATCATCTCTTTGACTAGGTCATTACCCACCTTGATAATACGACAAAGCTATAAATAAATTCTAGCAAATATGATCGCCCAAAATCCTCGATCAATTAAAATGAAACCGCTAGTTTTACCGTCTTCAATCCTTTTGTTTGCACCATCGAAAAACGTCCTCGGTGATCATCCATGCATTCATGTTGTGTGATCCTAACTCAAATATGTGTAACTCAAAAGAATCGTTAGTCCACAATTAGCGCTTGTCATTAATTACCAAAATTAATAGCGGGGCCTAGATGCTTCAATCTCCCCCTTTTTAGTAATTGATGACAAACACCACCAATATATAATAGACATGAATCAAGAGGACATAAATGAGCTAAGGATAGTATAAGCTCCCCCTACACATGTGCATAACAACCACAAGGGGCAAACAAATGACATAGGGAGTTTATACTATATTTTGCACCTTTCAACACAGCATGTCACATATAAAACAAGGATTGGATGAACACCACACATAAATCTCATACAAGCATAGGATGATCACAAAAGAATATCACAAAGACAATAATCATCCATTATAGCATAGAGAACACAAGATATCCATAAAACCATCAAGGCATATAGAGTTCATCCAAGGATCATCCAGTCCGCAAATAAAATTCTCTAAGCTATTACAAGACCACGAATGGTCTAAATCTCACAAGAGTTTAAACAAAACGATAAAAAAACACACAAGATATATAATAGTAGCCCATTACATATAAAAAACCTTCCACCTTAGCCTAATAGAAAAGATGACTAACCTCACTAAATCTAGTTCCATCCCACCTAAGATAAAAGAAGTCCTTTCTTCTCCCCCTTTTGGCATCAAGGACCAAAAGGCTTCACTCTTGAGGAGGTGAAGGAGGACAAGAAATAGGATAGTGAGATGGACCGGAGGGACCACGGCGTCGAGAGTATACATAGGCATTAGAGTTCTCCAAAGTAGTCATACGCCGGTCCAAAGTACTCATGTGTTGAGACATCCTGCCAACTTTAGATCTTATGCCCCTCACATCCTCATACATGGCCTCATGCCCGGTAGATAATCTCTGAATGCTATCACTTAGGGCATTGATGGCCCAAGCACCGGGTTGAAGTAGTCCTGTGGAGGCATCCCAAAATATGCATATGAAGGAGTGAAGTACTCATCGATACCTTGAGGAGGAGGAGGTGGTGGAGGAGGTGCTGAGCTGGAGCTTGCTCCATGATGGAATGTGGGTTGTCTCATCCTAGGAACACGAGGGGTGCCAAGCTGAAGTCGAGGCTTGTACTGCTTGTGCTCCTTAAGATTGTTCCCGGTACGCCCAAACTTCTCTTGAATCAATCTCATGATGTAGGACGCATAGTAGATAACTTGACCAAAAGTGCCCTAAGATATAGCAATTTCTTGCATCATGAGATTCACCACATCAAACCGACGACCCTGAAGGATGGCATCAATCAAATGCCAACCCCCTGATATCATCATTATTCCCACACCGAGGGAGGATGGTGGCTCTCACTATTCTGTTCACAACACTGGGAATAGTCCTCAACCCTGCAAACTTTCCCGTAAGTGTGTTGCCCTCCATCTTCATAGAACTGTGCTAGGTCATCAATGGAGAACGGGTTGTGGGCGTGCTCCTCATGCAGATCACCCCATAATCAAAACGAATGTTGAGCAACCTCCGGAACATCCTCCTAGAGATAGTGCACTGGAGGGTGTCAGACATCCACTTCATTTTAGAATAATCTCCAGCAACCCATACTGTAGCATAGAATTGGTGAATTAAGTCTTCATCATAGTCTTGCTTGAGGATTGCAATACGGTCAATGCCAACAGCCTTGAATAAATCTTGCAAGCCCTCAAACTCTGGGGTCTCATTTATGTTCCTCCAAGAAATCCACTTATGTTCAGCAAAGGCCTTCCTTCTGTAAATCTGCTCATACACGGTCTTCTGGAAAGCTGTGTGAAAGCGGGGATCTGTGGTGTCTCTAGGCCTCTTGAACTGACCATGATATCGCAACATAGTGTATTGAGTGGGATTCCTGATGTTCAGCACATACTGGATAAAGGGATCTATCTCCATGTCATCTCCACTTCCTTCCTCCTCACTCTCACTACCATCTCCATCTCCACTTTCCTCTTCCTCTTCTTGCTGTTCTTCATCCACTTCTTGCTCTTCTTCCTTACTTTGAGCATATTGTCCTCCACTAGACTCCTCATGCTCACTCTCTAATTCTGGCACTTGAGCTTGAGGCCACGGCTAGTGCGAGGAGGTATCTCTGAATCCAAAAGAGCAAAGAATAGGATATTAGCAACTATTTAGAAAGCACTTGGATATGTGGAAGAAGAGGTGTTCACTGCCTGTCAGGGGCGGTCAGACCGCTGGACAACAGCTGGTCAGACCAACAGCATCAGGCGGGTCAGACCGCCGAATGAAGCCGGTCAGACCGCAGGCAGCCGGTCAGACCGCCGAGTAGCCTTTGGTCAGACCGCCGGCTGGTCAGACCGCAGCCGGTCGGACCGCTGAGCAACGGCCGGTCAGACCGCCCATGACAGGGAGCTCAAAACACCCAAAGTTTCCACAACCACAAAGTGTATCTAAACATGCTAGGACCAAAGTTTGCACAAGACAAAGAGCAAGAACAACAAAGAATAGGTCTATTTCATCAATATTTGATCTAGAGGGAGGAACTACCCTTAACCCTAGAAATTGAAATAGACCGATTTGATATGCACAAGATGGGGAAAGAGAGATTACCGGTTGAGTGAGATGATTTGCACCAAAAAAAACCCCCTAATAGTGCAAATCCAAGAGCACCTCTTCCTTCATAGTGGAACCGGAGAGAAATCCACAGTTAAACCGGTGGGATTTGAGGGAGAGATGAGTTAGGGCTTGAGGGGAGAGAGAGAGGGTTCTTTTTCGGGTAGAGGAACTAAGGGGATGAGAAGAAGAGAGAAGGGGTCGGGTAGAAGAAGAAGGGGTAAAAACCTTGGGCCCACCTGACAGGCCAGTCAGACCAGTGGCTAGGTGCCGGTCAGACTGCCTCACCCGGCCGGTCAGACCGCGCATATAGCGCTGGTCAGACCGGCAGGCCCCCTGTCGGCTGTGCACAACCCTTGCACAAGCCGACAACCCCCACACAAGAAAATCCAATAAAATTTTAATTTTTGGAGCAATTTAAAATGTATGAGTTGAAATATTGCTAACCATGCATAATAATTGAAAATTATGATGATTTGCAACTTAACTCACTTAAGTGCTACGGGGTGACCTTTTATGGTCTATGGGGTTTTTGAGCCAAAAAGATTTGCAAATAACTTTTGAAGTATTTTGGTTTTTGAATATGATTTGAATATCGAAAACATTTGAATAAGTCTTCTCTACCAACTATGTTTTGATACTTTTCTCAAAATCCTTCTCAAACTTATTTTGGAGGTAAAGCTCATTTTGGCCAAAACTAAGAATCTAGTTTTTTCAAAAGAGGGCCAAAAGGTCATTTTCAATCAAACTTCATTTTTCTTGCAATGTGAGGCTTGGAAAACATATAGGGAACCTTTTCAAATATTTTCCAAGAGAGAGGTTTGAAATTACTTTGATTTTCCAAAAATTGTTTCATCCAACATGGTTTGTTTCATCCAAAGCAATTGGGCACAACAACTACCCGCCGAAACATATTCCGCCTCGGCGGTAGAGAGGGCTAGGGAGTTTTGTTTCTTGGATGACCATGACACAAGCGATCCACCAAGCAATTAGCAACTACCGGATGTACTCTTTCTATCCACTTTGCAACCGGCATAATCCGAATCAGAATAGCCAACTAGCTTGAACTTAGCACCTTTTGGGTACCATAAGCCAATAGTTGAGGAATGCTTTAAATATCTAAGAACCCTTTTCACGGCCACTAAGTGAAACTCCTTGGGGGTGGCTTGAAACCGTGCACACATGCAAACACTAAACATGATATTCGGCCTAGATGCGGTAAGATAAAGCAAGCTACCAATCATAGAGCGATAAAACTTTAAATCTACCGGTTTACCTCCCTCATCAAGGTCGAGGTGGCCATTGGTTGCCATTGGAGCCTTGATAGGCTTTGCATCCTCCAAGCCAAACCTCTTGAGTAAGTCGTTGACGTACTTGGTTTGGCTTACAAAGGTCCCGTTCTTGAGTTGCTTGACTTGTAGTCCAAGGAAGAAGCTCAACTCTCCAATCATGGAAATCTCAAATTCTCTAGACATCATATCACCAAATTTCTTGCAAAAATCTTTATTAGTAGAACCGAATATGATGTCATTAACATAAATTTGACAAACAAAGAAATCATCACCAATGATTTTAGTAAAAAGAGTTGTGTCAACTTTACCAATTTTTAAATCCTTTGATAAAAGAAAATCTCTCAATCTTTCATACCAAGCTCTAGGAGCTTGTTTCAAGCCATAGAGATCTTTTGAGAGTTTGTAAACATGGTTAGGATTTTTAGGATCTTCAAAACCGGGTGGTTGCTCAACAAAGACAAGTTCGACAATTTCACCATTTAGAAAAGCACTTTTCACATCCATTTGAAAAAGCTTTATATCAAAGCATGATGCAAATGCAAGTAGTATGCGAATGGCTTCAAGCCTTGCCACGGGGGAAAGGTTTCAACAAAATCCAAATCTTCAACTTGTGTGAAATCTTGAGCCACCAATCTTGCTTTGTTTCTTACCACCAACCCGTTCTCATCTTGCTTGTTCCTAAAAACCCACTTTATCCCTATGACATTGTGGTCTCTAGGTCTTTCAACCAAAGTCCACACCTTGTTTCTTGCAAAGTTGTTGAGCTCTTCATGCATAGCATTTATCCATTCCGGATCACCAAGAGCTTCATTTATATGTTTTTTCTCAAGACAAGAAACAAAAGAGTAATACTCATAAATCGAAGCAACACGAGATCGAGTTTGAACACCCTTACTAATGTCACCCAAAACTTGATCAATTGTGTGATCCTTGGAGAGAGCGTTGTGAATTCTTGTCGGCATAGGTGCATCTTGTGCCTTGTCCTCATCCACATCAATTTGAGCTTGGCTTGGCGTAGCGGAAGTAGTTTCCTCAACTTACTTCAACGGGCTTGATGTCTCCAATAGACATGTTCTTCATTGCCCTCATCACCTACATCGACCAAATTCTCGTGCCCCTCTTGGGAGCCATTAGTTTCATCAAATTGAACATCAGCGGTTTCTTCCACAAATCCTTTGTTCTTGTTGTAGACACGGTATGCCTTGCTATTGGAGGCATAACCTAGAATAAACCCTTCATCACACCGACTTTCAAATTTGGTTAGTCTAACACCTTTTCGATAAATATAGCATTTGCAACCAAAAACTCGAAAATAGGCAACATTAGGCTTCCTCCCAACAATTAGCTCATAGGAAGTCTTTTTCAAAAGGCGATGCAAATAAAGCCTATTGGTTGCATGGCAAGCGGTGTTTATGGCTTCCGCCCAAAAGGAATCGGAAACACCATATTCATCTAGCATAGTCCTTGCCATCTCAATCAATGTGCGATTTTTCCTCTCCACTACACCATTTTGTTGAGGTGAGTAGGTAGCGGAAAGCTCATGCTCAATACCAAGATCATCACAATAATCCTCGATATTGGTATTTTTAAACTCCGAACCATTGTCACTTCTTATTTTCACAAGAGTGCAATTAAATTCATTTTGGGCCCTTATTGCAAACTTCTTGAAAAGCTCGGCAACAATGGACTTGTCATGCAAAAAAGAACATCCAAGTATAATGAGAATAATCATCAACAATGACAGGGCAATGACTATTTCCACTAATGCTCTTATAGGTTGTTGGGCCAAATAAATCCATATGTAAGAGCTCCAATGGTCTAGATGTGGACATGATGCTTTTGGAGGGATGAGAGCATCCAACTTCCTTACCGGCTTGACAAGCACTACAAAGTTTGTCCTTCTCAAACTTCACTTCTTTTATGCCCACAATTAGATCATGTTTTGCAAGTATGCTTAATTGATGCATACCAACATGGGCTAGCCTCCTATGCCAAAGACAACCCAATGAAGTTTTCGCAACCAAACAAGTTTTCAAATTTGCTTCCCTAGAGTTGAAATCAACCAAATAAAGATTTCCATAACGAAAGCTTTTGAAAATGCAAGATTTGTCATGAAGGCTAGTAACAATCACATCTTGAGGATTAAAGATACAGGACAAACCAAGATCACAAATTTGTGCAACCGAAATCAAATTGAAATTGAGTGATCCAATAAGAGAGACATTTGTAATTGATAGATCATTGGTGATTACAACTTTACCTAACCCAATTACCTTTCCTTTGCTATTATCACCAAAAGTGACTCTCTCTTGATTTTTACTTCCTACTTCAAATGTGGTGAACATTCTCTTATCACCGGTCATGTGTTGAGTGCACCCACTATCAAGCACCAAATGGCTTCCACCGGTGTGGTAGTTCACCTACAAAAGAAAAAATCAAGTTCTTTTAGGTACCCAAACTTGTTTGGGTCCTTGAAGGTTAGAGACCAAAGCCTTTGGCATCCAAATGACATTCTTTTTACCACCAAGTATGGGGGAACCCACATATCTAGCATAGATAGTACCATCATGAGCCTTCCTAAGCATATAGTGAGAATCAAACATGCAAGTCTTAGGAGGCTTACCACCGGTGAAATCATTATCCATATGCCCAACCTCACGGCACTTATGGCAATACTTACCATTGCTCTTGACAAAATGAGGAGCACGGTGAGAAGATTTCTTACCCTTCTTTGGAATGAATCAAGTCCCTCCTTGTTAATGATGCACCGTTGCTCACTTAAGATTTTGTCAAGAGTGTTCTTACCATTGAAGCACCTTTCCAAGCTTTTGTTGAGTTTGGCCACTTGCCCCTTAAGCTCATTGTTCTCAACAAGTGTGGCATCACAAATAGAAGCACAAAGAGCTAGAGCTAGGCATATTGTTGATGACGAAATTTGGTAAGCCTCGAAGTCATCATCGGCCTAGAGTCAGTATCGGCTTCAGAGTTCTGGAATCGGCCGATGGAAGCTATCAATCGCCAACAGTCGGATTTTTACCAAATTCGGTTAAGGAAATTAATCTATTAAAGGAAGCTTATCCAAAAGAGACCGAGTTCAAGGAGGATACGTGTCACGCCCCGATTTTCGATCGGGATTAAAAATCATTAAATAATGCATTTCTAGAAATTATATTAAAACTAAAGCAAATTAATCAAGTGAAATAGTGGGGAAATTTTAAATTTTCCTTTAAAAATCATGGCTGAAAAATATTTTGTAATATTTTCCGTGCCCTAAAATACTCTCCGGAATTTTTCATGAATTTTTGGAGCTCAAGAAATAATTTTAAAGGCACAAAGTTCATTTAACCAAATTAAATAATAAGAAAAACAATTAAAATCCCCCTCCCTCACTTTGGGCCGCTTTTGGCCCAAAGTCTCCTTCTCCTTCCCGGTCCGGCCCACCCTCCTGTCTCCTTCCCTCTCTCTTGGGCTGGCCTCCCCCTTCTCTGTCGGCCCGCTTGGCCCTCTCCCTTGAAGTCCACAACACCTCCCCCAACCGTTTCCCTCTCTCACTCTCTCTGACAGGTGGGACCCGCGGCCCCACCTGTCATCCCCAACCTCCGCCTCCCACGCCCTCTCTCTCCACCACTCCACCGGCCACGTCGCCCACGCTGTCCCCCACGTCGTCGGCCTCCCACGTGCTCCGGCCGGCCACCACCTCCCACGTCGCCGTTCCCCGCGCCTCTCCCGCGCCCCATAAAAGCCCGCCACCGTGTCGCCCGCTACTGCACTGCCCTCACCGCCGCCCGCTGTCGCCCGCGCGCGCAGCCTCCCCGCGCCACCGCGCCTCTGCCGCGCCACTGCCGCCGCGCGACCTGCGCCACCACCCGCGCTGCTGCGCCGCCCGGCCACCGCCGAGCCACCCGCACCGCACCTCTCGCGCGCGCCCACGCCTGCGCCGCCCCGGCCGCGTCATCGCCCCGTGTTGCTCGGCTGCCACCGCCGTGCCCGCGCCGGCCGTCGCGCAACGTCTCCCCGCCGCTGCGCCGCCGCTCACGTTGCCGGCGGCCCTGCCTGCGCCAGTCGCCGCCCACCGCCGCCCGTGCCGCTGCTCCCGTTGCCGCGCCACCAACCGCACGCCTCGCTGCGCTGCCGCGCAGGTGCCGCCACCGCGAGCCGCGCCGCCCTCGCCGCTGCCGGCCACGCGCCGCCGCCTCGGTGCACCGCCCCGCCGTCGCTCGGCCGGGCTGGCCGCCGCCTAGCCGCGCCCTGGCCGCCTCCTCCCGTGGACCGGTGGGCTTGGTCCACGGCGCTGTTTGGGCCGCGGTGGACCGAGTCCATCGTGGACCCGTGTGCCCCCTCCCTTTGACCGGCTGACCCGCGGGGCCCGCTAGTCAGGACCTCCTCTTTTCCTTTTTCTTTTCAAAATAATTATTAATTGTGTCATAAATCGGGTAAAATTCCAGAAAATCATTTAAATGGCTCAAAACTTCTAAAATTCATAACTAATTCATACGAACTCCAAATTGGGCCATTCAACTTGTAAAATTCATCTAAAATTGAGCTCTACATGTTTGTTTACTTTCCATGTACTGTTTATTTGGTTTTTATTAGTGTTTTCCTCGTTTTGTGTGTTAACGTGTAGATTCCGCCGTTTCGGACGATCGCGTTCGTTTGGAAAAGAGTTCGGAAGATCAATCGAAGAAGCAAGGCAAGTCACACATTCCCCTTGAGCATTTTGATCCCAATTTATAAAATGTTTTACCGTTTACAAATAAACTGCATGTTTTGCTAATTACACGGGAATAGGGTTTACCTACCTGCTCGCTTGAGCCCTATTTACTTGATGTCCTTTCTTTGTCAAACTGGGTGATAATTTGACTAGCTTGTGTCTCATGTCGACCTAGCTAGAATTATTTTACGCTTACCCATGCTTAATACCACTAGCTCACAATATGGGATAATTACATTATCTATTTATAGTATCTTGATGAGCTGCGAGCTCAAGACATGTCGGCCACGTTTCGTTAGTCGTAACTATCCAACTAAAATATGGATTAATGGTGGGCTGTGGGTGTATGGTTTTGCTAGTCGCACCCATGGTAATTAAGGTCCGGTTCTCGGGAAACCCTGAAAGACCAACAGTGCTTACCACAAGCAGGCATGGGTAACTGTTGGGCTTGTAGTGTAGCTTTCCTCTAGCCGACGCTCCCAGGCAAGGGTGGGCGTGATGGAGCGGGGCGGGCCCTGCGACAGCCTCTGTCGCTTCCGGATTCACCTAGGCACGAGAGGGGACTGCCCGTTGCCCGCTGGGGATGGGGGTGAAACCTGAGGTGTGGTGTGCTTGGCTAGAGGGAGTTATGCGAAGGGCCTTATCACGATTTCCCCCTTTGCAGTACCATGGTGGTATTTCGGGGCATGGCAACATGTGTGGAATCGTGTCTTGTGGGTACAGTTGCGCACCTCTGGCCAGAGTAAAACTATTCGAATAGCCGTGCCCGCGGTTATGGGCGATCGACCAGATTCACCGTGATTAGTCCCACTTTATTAATTAACATGATTTAATGAACTGGTTTAGTGCAGGTAGAATGGTTGGGCCTGTTCAACGTGGTGTAGCGTTGTTCAGTGGAGATGTTTAATCTTGCCTTAATTGATCAACTGTTTTACTATTTTCAACTATAAATGTTTACAACCGCGTTTATGCAAATAGCCACAAACCCTCCTTGTCTCCCCTTGCACGAATGCATCGTTGGTGTGGCTTGCTGAGTACGGTGGTTGTACTCAGCCTTGCTATTATTCCCCTTTTCAGAAGTGTAGTGCTTCTGATCCGAAGACGAAGTTAGAAGACCAAGGCTTATACCCCAGTTGAGTTTTGCCTGTGGAGTGGAGCTGAAGCCCCGCTAGGATCGTCGCCTTTTTTCGCTGCTGCTTTCTTCTCGGTGTGAGGACTAAGTGCCTCTCCTGTAAGTATTTACGCTTTATTTACGCTTGGATCTGTTTATTAATTTGTCGTTTTGTGTACCCTAGCTTGATTCCTAGACAGGGATTTATACACAAAATAGTCTGGAAATTTGGGATAAATTTCCGGGCGTGACAATACGGCATGGCAAGTTTATCTATTAATTAGTCTGTTAGTTTCCTTTTGTATTTAGGAAAGTGTGTTTAGTGTCCAATAAGGACTTTATGTTTTTCCTTTTATCTTTAGGAAAGTTTGAGTCGTGTCCGATATAGACTAGTATCTACCCATGGGTATAAATATGTACACTCGGGGTCTATGTAAATTATCTCTCGATCAATTCAACTTCGGCGCATCACCACCTTTTACCTTTTTACTTTCGACAAGTTCTTGTTTCAAGTTGGGCTGCATCGACTTTAATCGCCGACGAGGGATAAGGCTTGTTATGGCGGCTTGCGTTATCGGGATTAGTGCTTCCATCGGTTCGACACTCTAATCTTGTTCATGTAAGTCATCGAGTTATCATATACGTTATATAATCTAGATTGACAGTGCTTTCTACTTGCATCGGCTGATCTCCATCTAGGGTTTTGTCGATATCGGCTAGATTACTTTGTTGGGTTAGATTATATAATGTATCCACCACCCTGAAAATTAGTCAAAAGCTTGATTGTCTAGATATTATGTTTCTTTTCATACTTAGTGCTGCATCAGTTAAGTTTGATCTACTAAGTCGTGCTTAGAACCATAATCTCTAGCCTGCTTCTTGATTGCCAATAAGGGTTTCATCGGGGTTTCAGCCGATGAGTTATCTGGACGTTGCATCGGCCACGAGGACTACATATAATTTGGATTTAGCCGATCGCAACAAAAGTTTCACTGCTTTTCTAATCATTTGGATTTATTGACATCGGATCTCCAGCCAATGAATGCTTCGACCTTCGGATCAGTGCTTATTCAATATGTCATTACTAGCCGATTGATTTCTACTGGATTGTATTATTGTTTTATTACATTATCGTCAGCCGATTATCTTTATGTCATTATTTACTCAAGTATCAAGATCTATACTGGATATCGGCTAGTATCAGCATCGACTGGAATCACTCCATTGGCTTGTCAACCGATTGGTTGTTTTATCTGCTATTCACATATCTTGTCAGTTGCAGGATCAAACTAACTGGCACGCCCGCATCTCATTATTATTTTGGACCTGCACTGGAGCTAAGCAGATCTCCCAGGCTGTCGTGTTTTTACATCAACACATATCTATAAGATCATCACAAGAAGTAGATATGCTAGATGATGCAACATGAGCAATATGACAAGAAGTACTATCATCAAGCAAATCATAAGATATGCCAATATCAATGTCAGCTCTATGTTGTGTAGTGGTAAGGAGGGTGTCATGAGCTTCCTTAAGCTTCTCATGAGAAATGGTGAGTCTCTCATGAGAAGTCTTTAGCTCCTCACACAAAAGGATGAACAAAAGCTCAAGTGAGTGTGAGAGAAGTGCAAGGGGTGTATGCAAGTAAAACAAGTGCTAAGAGAGTCCCCTTGCTGCAAATGGGGGGTATTTATACCCCAAACCCCAAAAACTAGCCGTTGGAGATGAAATCCACCAACTCTATGTATTGCCGGTCAGACCGGACTACTTCACAACGGCTGGAAAACTAGCCGTTGGACTGCATTAAATGCACTGTTATCAGGGGGCCGATCAGACCGAAGGCAAAGTAACCGGTCTGACCACCCACGGCTCAGTCAGACCGCTGTCGGCTCGCTCTGACCGGTTGCAGCTCCGGCGGCTCGGGATCACCAGGCCAAAGGCGGCCATCCAGCCTCCAGCCGACCGGTCAGACCACCAAGAAGGGCCAGTCAGACCGGGGCATGCACTTCGGTCAGACCGCCCAGGGACAGTCAACAGGAGAAAATAAAGATGCAAACCAAGACTTAAGTGCAAATGACCTAATGTGGCATTTTGATCATCTCTTTGACTAGGTCATTACCCCCCTTGATAGTACGGCAAAGCTATAAATAAATTCTAGCAAATATGACGCCCAAACTCCTCGATCATTAAAATAAAACCGCTAATTTTACCGTCTTCAATCCTTTTGCTTTGCACCATCGAAAAACGTCCTTGGTGATCATCCATGCATTCATGTTGTGTGATCCTAACTCAAATATGTGTAACTCAAAAGAATCATTAGTCCACAATTAGCGCTTGTCATTAATTACCAAAATTAATAGCGGGGCCTAGATGCTTCAACCGGCCACCCTATGACAGTTAGACCAACAGCCTACAGAGGTTGGGGTTTTCAACCCCCAATGGCTAGTTTTTGTTGGTGGGGGTATATAAACCCCCCACCAGCAACAAGGGCCTCTCTTGGCACTTGCTTCAATTGCATACACCCCTTGCATCTACTCTCACACCCATTTGAGCTCTAGTTCATCCCTTGTGTGTTAGAGAGTGCTTTGAGCCAAGATTCAAGTGCATTGCTTCATTGTAGAGCTAGTGTGATGCTTGATCATCTCCGAGTCGGGTCATCGCTTGTTACTCTTGGAGGTTGCCACCTCCTAGATGGCTTGTGGAGGTGTTGCCTGGTGACCTCTCCAAGGAGATTGTGGAGAAGGCCCGGTACCGGTTTGTGAGTGGTTTGGAGTTGACCACCTTCTGAAGGAAGAACCACCCTAGTGATCGAGGCTTGGGTAGTCCACTTCGTGGGCTGGCTCCCACCTTTCCCACCCCTTAATGAAGTGGGCTTGCGGTGGTTTCATGGTTTTGAGCGGTGAAGTTGGGCTCGCCTCAACGAGGATTAGGAAACCAGCGAGTTTCCGAACCTCGGGTGAAAAATTGATTGTCTCTTGTCTCATTTACTTATTGCATTTACATTTGTGCAATTTACATTCTTAGAGATATATTTGAGCCCTTATCACCCCAGGTTTGCAAAACATAACGTAGTTGCTTTGTTAGTGTTATCCATTTACACCAAACCTAGCAACTTATGTTAGTTTTGATTAGGTGGAATTTATTTCAAATCGCCTATTCACCCCCTCTAGTCAACATCTTTATCCTACAGAGGCGCCCGTGGTTATCTCGTCAATCTCAATATATACCGACCTAGTCTTCCGGAGGTGCTCATAGGGACTGTGTGTTTAGGGGTGAGTGTGCACGCGTTATGACTTATGAGTGCCTACATTTATAATGTGTTTCTAAAAATAATTAAGATCGGGTGCAGTTCAACTCCTAACTAATTATATGTTTGCTATAATTATAAAACCCTTCTTAAATATTAGAAAACTATTTTGTAAAACCATTCTCCTTAGGAAAATATTTTCAAAACCAGTATCTAAATTATTTCCAAAATCTTTGGGCCCAAACCCTAGCCCTAGAAAGTCTCAGTCCGGCCCAACACAACCATCAAACTAGCCCATCCAGCCACCTAACCTAGGCGGATAAGTTCACTTTGGGTCCCTTAATTTGTCGCCGAGTATGAAATTCATCCCTGAACCAAAAAAATCGGATGCAACGCATCTCCCAACCTACAAAATCAGTGTAAACGAGGTTCCTCGATAGTAGTGTCCTCAATTTTGACTAGATCTTCATCCCACATGACGCCTACATGGATTATTTGACTAGTTCATCCCACGTGGCGCTTACGTGGCAGTTTGATAAAAAAAAGATCAAAAATGAAAACTAAAAAAATAAAACAACATGTACGAAGCCCATATGTCAGTCAAAAAACATAAAAAATAATAGTGGGACCCATGCGTCAATATCTCCCACTTCCTCCACCTCACCCTCCCTACCTCTATCTCCTTTCTCCGCGGCTCCGCCAGCGAGGTGGAGTCTGTGGGGAGGCCGGCGAAGGGGCGGAGAGGCTAGAAGTGGGGGAGGGCGGAGAGGAAGGAGCTGCCATCGAGCAAGTGGCCGTGCCACCTTGTTGTGCCGGTAGCCGCCGCCCGAGCCCGACTTCATCGATGCTTGCCTAGAATGCTTGACTAACATTTTGCCCATTCTCGGCTGCAGTTCCAAATGCTAGGAACTTCTGGCCAGCCCTTGCTGTCTTGAAAAAGGTATTTTCCAAAATAGCTTCTAAAAATATTTCTCCAAGGGAATATGACTAAGAGCACTCAGATCATCTCAGAACATTGCTTGGACCCCTCTTTATAATGTGGTTTTTCCTATACTCAAGAGCAAAAATAGAAAACTACTAACATGAGGCTCCAAGTCTTCTCGCCGCTTTGGAATTGTTGTTGAGGGGGTCTCCAAGCATCATAGCACCCACTTAAGCACCCTGGGACTAAAACACCTACACTTTATCTTCAATAAACGCATTAGTCCCTTGACCGTTTTGTCACTAATCACCAAAACCCATTTAGGAATGCACTTTCAGAGACGCCCCTCTCCCTCCGTTGTAGGGCACCGTTTCCACCCTCTCCACTTGCGCTGCCCCAACTCCACACAGCAACCGTCAGTATGAGAAAGCTGGTAGTCCCAGTCGATTGATTGTTTTGTGTATGATGCAAAATCTCTCCTGGTAGTGCTTAACAATATTGCAATAGTTTTCAGAACAATTTTCACATAGCAATAATCACGTCCAGAGATAAATAACATTGTGCCAGGTAGGCTGGATGATGTGAACCAGTGACATGCCTATCTAGTTGTAGTTTAGATGCCACATTCTTTGTGTACCTTTCAGGGTTAAAAACATTGGCAGGCTGATGAAAAGCAGAATCCGGCAGATATTTATGTTAAGTTTTTTTTTACTTCATTATATCTTAAATAAGTTAGGAACTTGCTGGTTCTTCAGTGGAAGTGCAAACAGAAGGTATATGCTTGTGCGTTTCCCTGACCTCATTGTTATCAACCCCCTTGTTTATGGCTGTGAAACATGTAAAATGTAATAGTTTTGGCTGGTAGTATTTCGTGACACTTTGCTGAGAAGTTGATTCCAGCACGTGTGCTACAGTAAATTAAGAAAAAGTTTAAATGGTTCTAGTGATCTACAATCTTATTAACTGGCATAATTTAGTTGCTAGAATAGTATATACCCACCTTAATGATGATAAGAACATATTTAAGTGGAATGTTCATCAGAATGGTGCATTTTCTATTCGATCAAAGTACTCGTAGTTAATTTTTAATGGCCACGTGGAGAGAAATAAATTGTTTTGGAAATTAAAGATGCCTATCAAAACAAAGATTTATTTTTATGTGGTACTTGCTTAAAGGGGTAGTGTTAATCAAAAATAATTTAGCAAAAAGAAATTGAATTGGTACTAGTACAAAGTGTTGCTTTTGTTTGCATAAAGAGACTATCCAACATCTGAATGTCATTAAATTTCTTTGGAGAATCCTTTTTATTTCCTTTGGGTTTCAAACACCACATAATTTTCCTCAAATGTTTGGGTATTGCCTGGTAGCCATGAATTCTAAAATCAAGAAATATATTTTGATGGAACATATGCTCTATGTTGAGCTCGGCTTAGTAGGAATGATATATTTTTTACAAGACTACAACTAAATCTTATAAGCAAGTATTATTCAGAGCAACTTATTGGTTTTCGGTTTTGGAGCCAACTTCAAAGGTGTGAAGAGAAAATGGAAGTAATATGTGCTACATACCAGAATTTAGAGTCAATAGTACTGTAGGTTTTTGTCAACTTTGGATAGAGATTTAGCAATAGACTTGAACTTAGAATAAGTTCCTATTTTTCTGGTGTGGTTGTGTCAGCTTTCAATCTACCTTTGTTTATTTTTAGCGTCTATGGGCTCCGTGCCATTAACTTTGTAATAAGTGGTTGTAGTTTCGGTTGAAACAAAGGTTGGGGTTTCATATCCATTATCTAAAAAGGATCTACACCATCAGACACATTGAAGGAGAGGGCGATTTCTGGGCCCAGTTTTTCTTCGGATGGTCCCAATAAAAAATTTTTGGGAGCCCGTGCGAAGGCTGTTCGAGAGTCTATGAGTGAAAGTGTGCTCGGCCTAGGACCGCCCAAGCGAAAACTGTTCAGGAGTCGACGTGTGGCACTGTGTCCGGCCTGGGGCCGCCCATGAGTGCACTATCCGGAAGGACATGTGATTGTGCCAGGGGCAGCGACTAGCCAGCTGCGCAGGCATCCCAGGGCAAGGCATGTTGCAGAGCCAGGTTGTGCACTGGAACCCTTGGATAGGCAGTGCGTATATAGGATTTTTAATATGGGTGGTCTAACCTATATTTGTTTTTTAAAATACTCTAAATATAACAACGCTAGGAGTATAAATTGATCAAATGTACATCATAATATATTAATAAGGGAGTTATTCTTTTACTTTTTTCAAAGTTTTCTATATACATACATACATACATATCTATATACAGATGCGCTAAAGCACACCCATTGCATACGATACGAAAATCAAGCTCCTTACAGCTTGCACCCCCCACCATCCAACCCCCGAACAGCAGAACCACCGTGAAGTTTGGAAAGTAAATTGGAGGTAAAAATTAACTCACATACATGAGTTCCGTGTTTATGGGCTGTGCAGTTAATATTTTTCTTCCCAATCTATGGAGTTAAAAATTAACTTATGTCCAATCTATCTATGTGAGTTCTGGTTTGATGGGTTTGATAGTTAAAATTTTGCTTCCGAATGTATGGAGTTAAAAATTAACATACGTCTGTTGTTATGCCTGTGCGAGTTTGGCTTTGATGGGTCCAGTAGTCAAAATTTTGCTTCCAAGTGGTGTCCAATAAATAAAGATCTAAGTGGTGTCCCGATATTATAGATCTGAGTGGTGTCCAATAAATAAAAATCTTAACTACTTTCTGATCATCACACAAAAAAATTTCATCTGTAAGTACCACCGAGCAGCACCCTCCATCCCTGCTTGCGTGATGTGTTCATCGAATACGCCGACCAAAGAAAACAAATTGGAGCTCACAGATCAAATCAAAATCCTAATCAAGTACAACAGGCAAATCAAACCAAAGATCGATTAAAAACCCAATCGTGGCAAATATCATCTAGAGTTCGCATCAAATAACACAAAAAATCAGTTCATGTTACATCCCAAATACAAGAATCGTGACAACAATAATCAAATCTATATCTACTCGCAATAACCCTAATGCAGCAATCGTCCTCCTGGATCCGTCGTCGTCTCCCTTGAACCCCAGTCCCCGTCGCCACTGTTTCCCGGATCCGATGATAGAAACGAAGAGGTCGAGAGGGAGGGGGAGAGGGGGAGGGATGGCCGTCGCCACGCCATCTCCACGCTGTACCCCCACCGTCGAGGCCGATGGGGAGAATGGGAGGGGAAGGATGGCCTTTGCCGCCGTCTCCGCGCCATACCCCGCTGTCGTTGCACCGCGTCGAGCCCTCGCTGTTGCCACGCCGTGCCGGTGAGACGGGAGAGAAGGGAAGATAGAGCGGCGCCGCTGGTGGGGAGAGGCGCCGTCGATGGGGTAGGGGGAGGGGGAGCAGCGGAGAGGGAGTGGCGGAGAGGGAGTGGTGGATGGGGAGAGGCGGTGTGGGAGAGGGGCGCTTGTGGCGCCGCCGACACCATCGTTTTGAGAGAGAGAGCAAGGGGGAAATGATTTTGTGGTTAGGGTTTGGGCTGCCAAATATTTATCTAGGTCGGGATCAATCGGGACCATCCATAAAATAATTTTCATCCATTTATCTGATCGAGTGACGCCCTCCGTCCCCACATGCGCGATGTGTTCATCGCTTACACTGACCAAATCACAAAATCAAAGGTTGATTAAAAACCCAAACCCGGCAAATATCATCCTGAGTCCGTATCAAATAACAAAATAAAAAACCAAAACTAAGGAAGGAGTATAATGTATAGCGATCCAAAATATTTTTACCCGTTGCAATGCATTGGCTATTTGAGTAAATATTGATGGGAATTACCAATATGGGGCCAGTTAAAAAGTAACTGCTAGGTATGTAAGTGACTTCTAGTAAAAAAATAACTATTGTCTTGAAAATATTAACTGATAAGAGAGGTGGTGGCCGGTGGGTGGGGTGGGGGATGGGAGCTTGTTGTACACTAGAACACGCCCTTAGCGTATTGTAGCATATCTATATATATACATACATACATATATACATACATGCATACATACACACATATATATACACAAATATATACATATATACATATATACGTATATATAGGGATACGCTAAAACGCACCATGGGTGCGTAATAACTAAAACACACCCCTCATATAGTAACTGGTTTACTACATGTTATATGTTGTCAAATACCTGATAGTAATAGTTTTACTATTAGGCTTAATTTAGGGATTTATCATAATTGTACTGTTAGTAACAAAATTACTAATGTTGGGTACGTTTTAACTGTGACGCACCACGGGTACGGTATAATATGTCTATATATATACATATATATATATATATGTATATATGTATATATATATAGGGGATATATCCGGTGAAAACGAGTTAAGTGTAGGACACTCGTGAAAATCATATCTAAAAGTTCTTAAAATTCATGCAAAAATACTAGATGTAGGTATAGATATGAAATATATTCTCACCAAATCGTAACTTCAAACTCAACTTAATTTAGGAGTAACAAAAAAGACAAATTTCAGGTGAATAGTAACATGACACTATTCACCCGAAATTTGTCTTTTTTGTTTCTCTTAAACGGAGTTGGGTTTGGACTTGAGATTTAGTGAGAATGTATTTCATATCTACACCTATATCTAGTATTTTTTTCATGAATTTAAAAACTTTTAGGTATGATTTTCACGACTTTCCAACACTTAGCTCGTTTTCATCGAATATGTCCTCGTATATATACATATATATACACATACATATACACATATATATATATATATGTGAACATTGGTTTAGGATTGTTTTGGTGGTGCCAGGACTACTGGGACCACTCTTAGATCCGCCTGTGGGGAGAGGGTCACATCATTCCGCATTAATTAGGCATGCTCATGGCTGGTGAAGTGCAATAAAAATGGCTCATTCAGTGAATCGCCTCCCTCAACTATCTCTCCAACCGACATGTTCTGCTAATTATTGTAAGGGTTTATATGTTGGCTCTAAGCGAAAGGGCATGTAGTTTAGTAGTTACAGTGACCTAAGTAGTACCCCAAGAATCTGAGTTCAAATCTATATAGGAGCGGGTTTCAGATTATGTTGTTTGAGGGGCTAAGTTCCGTTTGATTCGATTTGAAGGGGAATCTATCTAAAAAAATACTCCCTCCATTTACTTTTTTTCCATGTCAAATTTTATTAAGTTTGATCAAATTTATAAAAAAAAGTTAGCAGCATCTAAATTATCAAATTAGTTTCGTTAAATTTAGCATTGAATATATTTTAATAATATATTTGTTTTGTGTTGAAAGCACTATTATATATAATTTTTTGAATGAAATACTACCAAGACTTTTCTTAGTAGTGTATTTTCATTAAATCAAGCAAAGTTATTTACAATAAAGCGGAGGAATATTACAAATGTTGTAACCAATTAAAAACTAGTTGTTTTAGATGATCATTCATTCTGCATATATGAAGAAGAACTTCTTTCCTGAACAAAGATCTCCAGGCTTCAAAGGAAGGATTGACACCCTGAAAAATTAGCCCATTTCAATGCTTCTAAATGTGCCAGGATGCAATGAAGAAAATCTCAAGAAAACCTTTTTGACCAAAGCGCAATTGATCCAACACAATCATTTGGTAAAAATATATGCTTGCGTTCCAGATAATACCAAGATGCCGCCAACATCTCCTGCTGAAAGGATAGGTGAAAAAAAGATGGAACCTGGTTCCTCTATGTCCTCCTTGGCACAACACACATGTGAGGTCATCGTTGTCCCTTGCACAATGCTTACGGTCAAGCATATCCCATGTGTTGAGTCTGTCATTGAGCGGTAACCAAGCAAACACTTTGATTTTCATGACACATTTAGTCTTCCAGATCCATAAAGGGGCCTTGGAGGTTGCAGTGACAAGAAATTTAGATTGTAAAACCTCTTTGCTGTAAAAACTTCAGAATTCCAAATAAAACTCCACTTATTCCCCTTGTTCAATCGCAAATCAATCATAGAGTGTTCATACGAGAAAAGCTGGTATTCATCGTAAGCCTGATCAGTTGAAGGCAAAAGAAAGCAGTCCTCCAAACTATTTCATCTTTATTTATGGCTAAACTGAAGAGATTGGGATACTTTGAACTTCTACATTCCCCATTCCATAGATCTTCCAAAAAAGGACTGATGTTCCGAGGATACAGTGCACTTCTCTGTGCCTTTGTAAATATCAGGCAATTCTATCAAATCACGCCACTAGAAAGATCCCAATTCAAAACCATATAAGGTGCCTTTGTATGATAATAAGAGTTCCAGATAAGGTGCACCTAAGGGAGATCGGCCCCTTTATAAAATTACACCAAATGCTTCATCAGCAAAGTTATGTTCTGTAATCTGAGATTGGTGACTCCTAGTCCACCTTTGTTTTTTGGCGTACAAACCATTTCCCAAGAAGCAAGTGTATCTAATGCTTTGACAACAGTTATGAGCACCTGCAAGGAGCACATATAATATGTAGGTATCGAAGACATCACTAAGTTAATCAGTGTTAATCTTCCTCCTTGTGGCAGATACATGGAGCTGGCAGTTAGTCTTCTTTCCACTCTGTTCACCAAAGGAGCAAAATCAATAACTCGTGGTTTTGTTGTTCCCATGGGTAATCCTAGATATGTAAAAGGGAAAGTGCCAATGGTGTAACCAAGCAAACCAGCTAACATTCTGCTTTCTCCTGAGAAAGATTCAGAGGGTAAAGGCCGAACTTATGAAAATTTACTTTTAAGCCCCGTGGATTGTGCAAAAGTGTTTAACAAAGCCTTAAAACAAACACTTCTCTATGTGATGCTTGAAGAAGAACCAAGGTATTATCAGCATACTGTATTACTGGGAATCCTTTACGATCAAGTTAAAAAAGTTTGATTAAACTTAAAAAAATTTGACTAGTAAAAAAGTCAATCTTTTGCCCAAGTTAATCAGTAACCACAAGACATGAAAATTTTGATTGCCTGCCTGGTTTAATCTCTTATGCCACAAAGCAGAAATCAATTGGCTCGTCCAATCTGGTGAAAATGTAATACAGATATTGGCCGTAGAAATCAACTGCAGGAACAGAGAGGAACAGAAATCAACTGCAGATTGAGATGAGGCCAGTCCGAGGCTGACGTAGAGCCGGGACTCCCGCGACCGCGAGCAGCAACCAGCAGGACGAACTATGTTGACCACGATCCCACGAATCAGTTCAGTTCGCTGGGTTACCGCCGCATAGCGTCTCGTTGGGCTCTCCGCGGCTCCCTAGCCTAGCGAAAGGTAGAACGGGAGTGGCGAAGAGAGAGGGGATTTTGGCCGGAGACGAAGGGGTACCTGGTTCCCTGCTCTGAGATTCGCATTGTACACGTGGTTGATAGTTAAACAAAATTTGCTCAAATATTATACAGCTTAATTTTCTTTTGGAAAATCTGGAGATGGTTTTGCTTGTTGGAAGATGTATTGTCCGGAACACTGTTATTGCGTAGGTAGAGATATTAAGGGAAGTCAACAAATTGCAAATGCTCAAGTTATTTTGTTTCGAGAAGGAATAAGTACTACTTCACTACTTCACCCCTGTAGTATTTGAGGCTGATCTACGTAACCCCTAAATTACAAAACCGGGTATTCTACTCTTTAAAATATCAAAACCAGTGTAAATAACCTTCTAGAGTGGTTTTATAGGTGGTTTTGTTGTGCACATTATGATATGGCGATGGTTTTGATCTTTTGCACTACAGAGGAGACTATTGAAATATACTAAGTATTTTATTCACAAGTGGAATGGGTTAAGAATGATGTAAATTAGTGTTAATATATACTCCATCCCATAGTATAATAATATAAGGCGCGCACATTCGAAGGTTCAACTTCTAAAATATACAACCAATAATTAATTAGTATAATATGAATTAAATTTTATTTGTTGAAAACATTATCACTGGAGAGAAATTATAAACCAACCATGCTAAGTTTGGCATGCCTTATAATCTTATATTATAGGATAAGAGGGCCTAATAATTTTTAAGCTTACCAATCAATGAGTAAAAAGCAATTATTAAATCAACTTGGGTTTACTTAACTAATCTTTATATCATGCAAGCCAATATCGCTGCCGCGTAATCATTTACATGACAAAACTACCTACAAAACTACTCTAAGAGATTATTTGAACCGATTTTCATACTTTAAGGGTAGAATATCCAGTTTCGTACTTTACGGGGTTAAGTAGACCAATCCCAATACTTACGGGGTTAAGTAGACCAATCCCAATACTCCAGAGGTGAAGTAGATTTATTCCTTTCAAGAAAGTAAAAAATAAAATCGTTAGCACCTACGGCCACAAATTTTAACTCTAGAAAAAGATCAATAAATAAACTATAAGTAAACAAAAAGCAACAAGTTTCTGTTCAAATCCGCCATCTTGGTTATTAGGCAAGGATTCTGCACTGCAATTTGACAGCACATTATAGTTTCAGCCGTTCTGCACAACGATTTTCTCTTCTGCCTCCACAATAGAGGACAAACTCCCATTTTCTAAAGAGGGGAATGTATAGCTAGAGTTTACCATGCATAGCCAGATTGGACAATTAATTCCATAGATAGCTGAAACCTCATAGGGCAGCAAATGAGTTTTTTACTTATGGTAATAATAATTTTCCAGAAAGCAAACCATCTTCCTGATCAGATTGATATTAGGACACACCTTAGTTAAAAAAGGCTAGCTAATATTGAACTCTGAACATACATGATAAGTCAGATGTCAGTAAAGTTAGAACTTTAGCCAGCGTATGGAGCCTAACACCAAAGGTTAAAGTACTAGCTAAAGTTCAACATGAACTTCCCCCGATTTACATACATATCTCCCATCTCGGTTCAGCAAACATTTATGTCTTGGCATGAAAGATCACGACAAGTATAGCGAAGAAACATATTGGTCTCCATAGCTCATGTCTGTAGGTAAAAAGAACCATAACTAGGAAAGTCAGGAGAATGCATACGCAATACTAGAGCGTATATATAATAGGGTATATATGATATTACTCAATTACCTTCTTTCTTGCCTGCGTGTCTTTGAATGCAATTCACACAGTACATCCACTTTCTGTTTCATCTCTTGTACTGTACGATTCAAGTTGGTCACCTCCATACAAAGAGGATCATAGTCTGAGCTTCGTGCCTTGTTCTTTATTCCCACAACTGGAATTTGTTGTTCCGTTTCAGGCGGGGCAGTAGAATGCTGTGTTCACATGCAAAGAACATGGATTATTTGTATGAATTCCCAATACTCCCAATGCTTATCTCACAATAGTCATATTGGTATGTGCCCTGGATGATCTTGTAAAAGTTTCAAAGATTGTATCAGAGTAGCAAAAATACCCATGCATTGCAATGGATTTTAAAAGAATGATTCTGCCTTTTGTTCAAAGATTTTAATAGTTCACAACCTAACATCAATCCAGGACTAAATAATTACTACATATAGGGATATCTCGCTTTTCCTGAGAATATCCCACCAACTTAAGAGGTGGTGGGTGGCAAATTTACCACCACCATTAACCCTCAGGAATCGAAAAATCGTAGAGGATATGCAGCAGTGCGATAAATATGGTGTTCTGGAATGGCATCGAGATTGGCATATTTTATTTGCTACTTCCTTCGTTTCATCATATTATAAGTCGCTTTGACTTTTTTATAGTTATTTTTTTAAAACTTCGACCAAGTTTATAAAAAATATAGTAGCATTTTTAACCCAAATATATTTTTAAAATATATTCAATGCTAGATTTAATTAAACAAATTTTGTATTTTAGATGTTGATAATTTTTTTCATAAACTTGGTCAAACTTGACAAAGTTTGATTAGAAAAAAATTCAAAGCGAATTGTAATATAAAAGGGAGGAAGTAGATGGATCAATAGAGAGATGATAGACAAGAAAGATACAATTTCTGTGCACAAGATGGATTGGCATATCTTATTTCTATTTGATGGATCAACAGAGAGAAGATAAAAAAAGAAACAGATTATTTCTGAGCCCAAACCAACGGGGATTATAGTTATTTCTTGTTATTTCCGCACAGCCGAGATGCATTCAATCTGTGGCTGCCCTAGCTAATTTCACATTTCACACATCCAAGGGATCCCATTCCACAAAAAGAACGGCGGGAGAGGAGAGGAGAGGAGAGGAGATTACCTTGTTCGGGTGGGGGCCTTGGGGCCCCCCGGCGGTGGCGGCGGCGGCGGCAGCGGAGCTGTAGAGGCGGCGGTCCAGAGCGCGCGGAATCGAGGTGCGGCGGAGGCAACGGGTGGCGGATCGGAGCAGCGACGAAGCCGACATGTTCCGAAGCGAGCGACGGAGGGAACCCTAGCGAGCAGAGAGAGAAGCGACTCTCTTTCTTTCTCTCTCCCTTTCTTTTCCTTTCCTTCTGATCTGATTGAGATTTCGGGGAGGTGGCCTGTGATCGTACTAGTATTAAAGGAGGGAGTGTCGGACCCTGAAGGCGAAGTGGCCACGGACTCCGGTCCGTATCCGATTTTGTGAATCCGCTCCGGGTCTGAGAGTTTTAAATTTTGAGTTGTCTTCAAAAATTGGTGGTTTTTTTCAAAGGGAAATTGAGCCCAAAGTTTTAAATTCTTAGTAGAGAGTATTTTTCAAATTTCAATTCATAATTTTCCAGTAAAAAGGTACCATTAACAACGTGAACCATGGTCCACAAAACCGCTAGGTCTCGGTTTGTGAAAACCGGTCGGTATTAACCAGTTTCCGTATGGTATTGACCAAAATTAGTTGGTTTTTATTGGTTTTTGATAAACTGATGAGGAATGGTTTTTACTTCAAAATCGAAAAGGTAAACCCTGACGTGAAATCCAAATTGAAAGCAAGGCATCGTTGTATCGGTTGCATATGCACCGCACACCGTTCCTAGAATGTTAGCACTAAGCGCTATGATACAATTAGCGTGTGGGGCTAGGGGCCTGCGCGACTTTCTTAGTGGCCTGCGCGATTGTTTGGGGCGAGGGATCTCCTCGGTATCTCCTTGCATGGTCGCGCCGTCCGCGGCTCTTCCACTGTTTGCGAGGAGAGTGAGAGAGAGATGCAGATGGATATAAGAGATGTGACTGGCATATGGGGCCGTACGCTGACTCAATGGGTTTAATCGTAGTCAATATACCACATCAGCAAAATCATCGGAGGAATCGATTTGTAGTTTTTAAAGTTGAGGTAGACGTTATACCTGATTTTACGGCTGAAAAATGTGATTTGATAAAAGGGTAAGAGATAAGGGAGATAAAATAGACTTATTCCTAACATCAGCTAGCCAAGGAATAAGTTCACTTAGATCCCTCAATGTCATTGAGTCTGAAATTTATCCCTCTACAGAAATACCGATATAACAGGTCCCTCAATTTATAAAACCGAATTACCTGAGGTCTTGGTTGATTCGGTTTTGTAAATTGAGGGACCTACTGTATATTTATGGTATTTTGGTTTACGGTTTAGTGAAGAATTTTAGACTCCCCGGCAAATCGAGGAAGTGAACTTATTCCGTTAGCCTAAACCACCTTCTTTTCCTCTTACCTAATCCAGCCCAAGCCGCTAGGGCCTACCAGGCTAACTAGGTCAGCTCGGCATCGAGGCCCAGGAGGTCTAGTCACCAGAGCTGGCCAGCCCAACCAGCCAAGGCAGGTGATTTTTTTCATACATGTAGGAAGAAATCACCACCGAAGGACTCAATTAGCAAATGGGGTAATTTCGTTCTTGCCCCTACTTCGATATCCAAATTTTGCCTCTACTTTTAAGTTTTCGTTTATGCCCCTACTATTTCAAAACGAATCAACTGTTTACCCATGTTCTGTTAATTCTTGCTAACGGTGTTAAATGTGGGTAAAAAGGACAAATATACCCTTATATACAAATCTATTGATACCATACTGCTCGGGTTGGCTTCGCCACAGCACCGCCAAACGTTTCATCGCTCTAAGTACCGGGCCCTCCAGGTCATGCCTATGCTCCGGAGGGGCGGAGGTAGCTCCAGAGCATTGAAGGGGAGAGCCCCTTTGTCTCACGGGTCTTTCCTCCTGGGAGGCTCCGATAACTGGCTTCGAATCTAGCCCTGGAGGAAGCTTCGGGGGGTCAGATTTCGTCAAAAGGACGGAGGTCTCTTCGACCGAAGTGTCGGGACTGGGCCCCTGCTCCGGAGCTGGAGGTGAAGTAGTAGGGGCACAACTCGGCCATAATGGTGCAGTAATGGCACCACCTACTGTTGATGCGAAAAACACACACTGCATGAGAGATTTGCTTTCCTCTAGTGCAGGTCCAAAACTTGCTCTCGGGTTCAATAGACGTACCAGTTGATTTGATCCTGCAATAAATAAAATAAAATATGTAAGTTTATTAGTAAACGATAATCAATTGGCCAGGCAGCCGATATCATATCGTGATATAACCTAGCCGATGCAACATAGCATGGATCTGCTGCAAGGTATGTTCAATTATGAGATAACCCTAAATTTGATACATCGGCTGAAAATATTAGTGTCACATAATCTATATAACAATATTACTTTAGAAATCAGCAACTGGGATAAATCGGACTTAAGCGAGACAGTATAAATTGCTCAAGTCTAAAATAACATGAAATAATGATTATATATACTCCTGTCGTAGCCGATGTCCAGATTTAAGCATGTATCGGTAATAGCTCCGATATAACCTTATACTAGGATGTTCTCTTGCAACAAATATATCTAACTATCGTCAATCAGATTGGTGGTAAGTCTGATATATTTATATTAGATTAGATTCTGATATAAGGGGTAGATATAGCATATTAAACAAAGGATGAAACTATGTAAAACAACTATATCAGATAAGATCGGCTGAAACCCCGATACTGTCCTTATTAACAACCATAAATGTCACACCCTGGGGTTCCCTTCTAGCCTTAATTTCATAAATAAATCGCCTGAAGAAATTATCCCTTTTAACCTGGAGCAAACCCTAATTAAAAGTGCTCTAAATAAATTGGAATCGGTGTGGAGGAATTCTTTCGGGTTCCTTCATGCCAAAATACATTAACAAGATGTTTAGCGGAATTTACAGAGCCCTAAAATGTTTCTGTCGAACCCAGCTAAAATCTCAACTTTGCGCAAAAGTCACGGGATATCTCCCTTTTTTCTCTTTCCTCCTTTCCCTTCCTTTTTTTTCTTTCCTCCCCTCCTTTTTCCTTTTCCTCCTCCCTTGGGCCACCAGCCTCTCCTTCCCTCCGGGCTGGCCACCCCTCCCCTCCCTACCGGGCTGGCTGTGTCGCTCGGCCCGTCAACCCACCGCCTCCTCCTTCCCACCCACACTCCCTCTCTCCCCTCCTCGCGGGCCGGCCCAAGGCCATGACCCGCCGGCCACGGGTCTATCGCGCCTCCCCTGGGATCGGGGCGCCGACGGGTGGGCCCCACCTGTCGGGCCCTTCTCCTAGCTCTAGCCGGTAGAGCCGCCCACGTCGCTCCACCTCCGGAACGGCCGCCGCCCACCTCCCCGGGATGCGCGCGCCACCCGCGCCCCTCCTCCCCTCCCCACGCCCCTTATCCCGCGACGTAGAGCTCGGGATTCGCAACCGAATCCCGAGTTTCTCTCCCCACTTTCCCCCACTACTCCGGCGAGGAATCCGGAGCCCGTTGGCTCCCCACTCGCGCCGGAACCACTATAAAGTCTCTCCCCTCGCTTCTCTCTCTCTTTTTCCCCGAACGCCATCGCTTCCCGTACTCTCTAGCGCCGCGCCGCCGTCGTCTTCCTCCTCTCCGGTGAGCTCCCTCCCTCTCCCTCCTCGTTGTCCGGCCATGCCGCCTCATCGCGCCGTGCGTCGCCGTGCCGCCGCCGCGTGCTCGCCTCTCCTCCCCTCGGCCGTCCGCCGCGCCGCCGCTCTCACCCGCTCGCCGGCGCCCGGCCGCCGCGCGTCGCCCGCTGCGCGTCGCTAGCTCCGCTGCATGCGCCGCCTCCCCGCCTAGCTGCGCCGCCATCGGCCGCGCCGGTCCTTGTCGTGTCGGCCGTCCGCTCGCGTCGCCCGCGCCCGTCGGCCACGCCGGCCTCTTGCCGCGCTGGGCTGCCGTCGCTGCCGGCCGTCTGCCGCCGCGTGCGCCCCTCCTCCCCTCGGCCACGCCGGCCGGTTCGCCGCCGCCGGTCGCCGCCGCCGGTCGCCCGCCGCCGTGTCGGCTGTCCGCCGCGCCACCGCTCTCGCCCGCTCGCCCGCGCCGGTCCGCCGCCGCCCCCGGCTGCTCGCCATGCCTGCCGCCGCGCCGGTGTGCCGCTGCCCGCGCGCCCTTGTGCGTCGCGCCGCGCCGCGCCACGTGGTCGCCACGCGTGCGCCACGCGTGCGCTGCATGGCAGGTCGCCGCTTGCTGGTCCCGTGGACCTAGTCCACCGTGGACCTAGTCCACCGTGGACCGGCGGTCTTAAGCCGCTGACAAGCGGGGCCCACCTGCTGGCGCCGCCCCACCCCCGTGCTGACGTCAGCCCTAGGACTTTTTGCGCATTAATTATTTAGACTTTCTGTTTAACCCTAAAACGCAGTAAAATTTGTAAAATTCATAACTAATTCATCCGGACTCCGTTTGAGTCCATGCAAATTGCAGTGAATTCATAAAAATGCCTAGAATCCATTAAAAATACTTTTGTTGTCTGTTTCAGTAGACTTATAGCCTGTATTACTTGTGTGCTTTGTATGTCGTGTAGAATCCGGCAGTTCGGACGAACCCGTCTACTTCGAGGTAGTCGCCGAGGTTGAACCAGCGCCAGAGCAAGGCAAGTCATGCTTTACCATTGACCATATTGTACCGATTTGTGCAATGCTCTATTTTCCTTTAATACTGCATTATTTTTTAATGTCATCTATATGGGTAATGCTGTCCTATTGTACATGACTTTATACATTGTTTACCTTGTACCTTTGATAGCTTGGGTAATTAAATGTGTAGTTCTTGGTTTAAGGTATGCTTAGCCCTCTTAGTCCAAATAGCTCACTAAAAGGGGATTCATTTAATAACTCTGGGACACTCTTTATACATGATAACTCTATGGAAATGCCACCATGGTAGTCTTATGAACTTAAAACATGCTAAATGGTGGGCTGTGGGTGCATGGTTTTGCTAGTCGCGCCCATGACAATTAAGGACCCGTTCGCGGGAACCCCTGGAAGAAACACCGTGCGTACCACAAGCCAGCGTGGGCAACGACTGGACTTGTAGTGTAGCTTTCCGCTAGCTGACGTACACTGGCTAGGGTGAGCGTGATGGAGTTTGGATGGGCCCTGCGACGGTCTATGCGGTCTCCGGATTCACCATGGCACGAGAGGGGGCTGCCCGCTGCCTGTTGAGGAGTGGGGGCGAAACCTGCGGTGGTACGATTGGTTAGAGGGGTTATGCGAAGAGTCCTGTCACAGTCCCTTTCCGGGGTACCATGGTGGTATACCGGCACACGGTAACGTGTCGTGGGGCTGTGTCTTGTGGGCACAGATGTACACCTCTTATCAGAGTAAAACTATTCGAATAGCCGTGCCCGCGGTTATGGGCGATCGACCAGCTCACCGTGATTAGTTTCACTTTAATATAATTGAACTAAATTGAACCGGCTTAGTTCAGGTGGACTGGTTTGGGCCTATCGCAACGTGGTGTAGCGTTGGGCAGTGATGGTTTAATTATGCTTACTTAACTTAACAGTTTTACCATTTTCAACTACTGTTTTAAATGCCAGATTTATGCAAATGAACCCTAGCCTTTCATTGGCAACCCTTGCATCATACCCTCTTTTCCGGTATGACTTGTTGAGTACAGTGGGTAGTACTCAGTCTTGCTCTTTTCCCCCACACCAGAGTTGGAGTATGCTTCTGATGGTGGTTTCTCCGAGTGATCGCCGTCCTACCGTCGAGGATGCCTGTGGAGTGGTTTCGCCGCGCTGCAAGCGTCGAGACTAGAATAAGCTAGTTTACCTTTTTCTGCTGCATTTATGTAAGACATTTGAATGTTTTGTAAGATGTGGATCTGTATGTCAACTTTGTCGTTTGTGTACCCTGGCTGGTCCTAGACAGGGGTTTTATTACACACTCTGTTTGGAAATTCGGCTTAGCGAATTTCTGGGCGTGACAAGTTGGTATCAGAGCCGACCTTGACCGTAGGACAAGCCAATCGGAAAACCCTAAGAGCCCTCTGAACTCTTTCATATGCATATGCTCTTTTGCATTTGGAGTTGTTTCAGAAAATTTGGGAGTGTGATTTCCTTGGTTTATGGGGAAAATCTTGGTCGTTTATTCGAATGGGGTATTTGGAAAATAAGTTGGTCCAGGGTATTAGCAGTTTGGAACAAATGGGTCTGGGGTTAATTGGAATTTTATTTGACAGACAGTCGGGAATATAGTGGGAATAATGCATTAGGATATGCTTAGTTCAAAAGGGGGGGTGCAAATTTTATAACTACTGCTATTATCATGCTATACGTTGTGCATTATTTTACTATCTCTGTTAAAACAATTGCGTTCTATTAAATTCCATGAAAAGGTTTGATGCATAAAAATTCACTTTTATTCGTTCATTTGCTTGAGTCCTTATTTGCTTTGTTTAAGTTGGATTTGAGCATGCATTGATTCCCCCCTTTGTCTTCTGTAGATGGCAGACTTTCCCCCTACGCACCGTGGTGAAGACATGGACGGTTGTGTGGCCGAGCTCGCCCGCATGACCTTAGTTGTGGGATACCCGGAGGCGCCTGAGTACACTACTATCGATCCCCTCGGTGGAGAGTTTCTGTGCAGAGTTCGCCTGGAGGTCCACGGCTTTGTCGGCACCAACCTTCCCAATATGGTGGTCGAAGCTTCGGGAGGCACCGTTGTGCCCGCTTGCCAGGAAGCTGCCTATAGGATGATGACTAGGCTTGGCGATCGACACTCCTACCAGTTCTGCGCCACCGCATACCGCTATCACCCTCGCCGCTCCGCCACCAGCACTGTCAGCACCTTTCGCCCGACGACCGCGGAAAATGATACCACCTTTGGGCATATGTGCACGGTGATGAAGGGACTGGACAAGATGCACGCCGATCTTCACAAGGCGTCCAAGGTGCTCAATGACCAGAAGTTGATCAAGATAGCTCGTCTGAAGGCCGAGAACGCCAGCCTGCAGGGACGTCCAGCGCCAGGTGGCCCCAGGATCCGCACGATGCCCAGGAAGACCACCACTGCCCCGGTGCGCACCCAGCTCGCGCCGAGGAACCCAGCTCCAACTCCAGCACCAGCCGCGCCACCATCGCCAGAGTTCGTGCTCACCTTCGTCCCAGCGTCCGCGTACCAGGGTCTCGCCAGTGGCAGTGGAGGATGGTTGAACGCCACACCCAGCGGCAGCAACGGCAGCAGGTCCAGCTCAGAGCCTAGCAGTGGGGACACAGAGATGGTTGACTCCAGGAACCGATCTGAGGAGGCGGGAGACGAGCAGGAGCCCAGCTACGACTCCACCGACCACAGGAGCCGCTCCGAGCATTAGGCTCGCCACCCTTAGCTTTACCGTTTCACTTAGTTTGCTTTCCTGTTAGTTTCCGTGTGCTAGGATTGATGCTTTGTGGGTTAGTTGATGGTCGATATCATGTGCCTATGGTATGGCTATCTCATTAAGGTTTCTGCTTGCTGTTTTAAGTGTTTTTAATTAAGATCAGAACAATTACAGTTTAATTCCAATGTAATGAAGTTTAGTTTCTGAGCATCTGTTTTATTTCTTTTCTATCTCTTCCTTCGAGTTCCTTCCCTCCAGATGGTCAACACGAGGACAAGCGGTAACAACAGTGGCAACGAGGACCCGGCCACCGGGGCACAAGCAAACGGGGCTAACAACAACGGCCCTCCACCACCACCACCTGAGAACCCCACCATCGCTCAGGTGCTGGCCAGCCAGACACAGATGATGGCCGCTATGATGCAGCAGATGCAGTAGCAACATCAACAGATGCAGCAGCAGATGATGCAACAGATGCAGCAACAGGCCCAGCAATAGCAGCAAAGTCAACAGAACCAGCAGTTTGGTCCCCCTCCCTAGTCCAAGCTGCCGGAGTTCCTCCGCGTCCGCCCGCCAACTTTTTCGAGCACCACGAACCCCATGGAGGCTAATGATTGGCTTCACGCCATCGAGAAGAAGCTCAACTTGTTACAGTGCAACGACCAAGAAAAGGTCACCTTTGCCACCCATCAGCTGCAGGGTCCCGCTTCGGCTTGGTGGGACAACTACTTGGTCACTCGTCCGCCCGGGACGGAAGTCACTTGGGCCGAATTCTGCCGCAACTTCAGAAAGGCCCATATCCCCGATGGCATAGTGGCCCAGAAGAAGAGGGAGTTCCGTGCACTAAACCAGGGTAGTAGGACGGTAACGGAATACCTGCATGAGTTCAACCGCCTAGCACGTTATGCCCCAGAAGACGTGCGCACTGATGCCGAGCGCCAGGAAAAATATCTGGCTGGTTTGGATGATGAGCTCACAAATCAGCTGATCTCCGGTGACTATGCCGACTTCGAGAGATTGGTGGACAAGGCGATTCGCCAGGAAGACCAGCGTAACAAAATGGATAGGAAAAGGAAGGCAGCTCAGTTCAGGGCACACCAGGGGAGTCACCAGAATCCCCGTTTCACTCCAGGACAGCAGGGTGGACCCTCCACCTTGATTGTTCGCCAGCATCGCCCTTACCACCCTGGTAACTTCCGTGCTGGTTTCAATGGAGGCAACAACAACCAATGTGGGCAGCGCAGTCGCCCAGCTCCACGCCCGCCGACTGCACCAACTCCGCCGACCCAGCCAGCCCAACCCAAGAGGGATACAGGAGCGAAGCAAGGAGCTTGCTTCAACTGCGGCGAACCGGGGCACTTCGCTGACAAATGCCCGAAGCCGAGACGTGCCAGGCCCAGGATCATCCAGGCCCGCGTTAACCATGCATCGGCAGAAGAGGCGCTGGCAGCACCAGAGGTTATACTGGGTACGTTTCCTGTCAACTCAGTCTCAGCTACAGTTCTATTTGATTATGGTGCAACGCATTCGTTTATTTCCAAGAATTTTGTGGGGAAGCATGGTCTAAGAAAAGAGGAACTTAAAATACCGATGCGGGTCTACACCCCGGTTAATAGTTCCACCTCCGTCAGTTATAGACCCTCTGTGGTGATAGTAATCGAAAGAACAAAATTTCTAGACAATCTTATCCTTCTCGAATCTAAAGACCTAGATGTTATTCTGGGGATGGATTGGTTGACAAGACACAAGGGAGTGATCGACTGCGCAAGGCGCACAGTCACTCTAACTGATGACAAGGGAGAAAAGATTATCTTCCGATCTCCGGCACCACTGATGTCCGTAGCAAGTGTGAATTAGGTTGCCACCGAGGAGCAAACCAGAGAAGTGGTGAAGGCTACTAAGAAGTTGGAGGATATTACGATCGTCAAAGAGTATCCCAAAGTGTTTCCGGACGACCTTACCTCAATGCCACCCGAGAGAGAAATCGAGTTCCGGATTGATCTGGTACCGGGAACTGCCCCGATACACAAGAGGCCGTATAGGATGGGAGCGAATGAGCTAGCAGAAGTAAAGAAGCAAGTGGATGAACAGCTGCAGAAAGGCTATATCCGCCCGAGCACGTCGCCTTGGGGTGCTCCGGTGATCTTCGTGGAGAAGAAAGACAAGACTAAAAGAATGTGCGTTGACTATCGCGCACTTAATGAGGTCACTATTAAGAACAAGTACCCTTTGCCGAGAATCGACGACCTATTTGATCAGTTGAAGGGAGCAACAGTGTTCTCTAAGATCGATCTGCGATCGGGTTACCACCAGTTGAGAATCCGTGAAGAAGACATTCCGAAGACGGCATTCATAACTCGTTATGGGTTGTTTGAGTGTACAGTTATGTCATTTGGGCTCACCAATGCCCCGGCTTTCTTCATGAACTTGATGAACAAGGTGTTTATGGAATTTTTGGACAAGTTTGTCGTGGTATTCATTGACGACATACTCATTTATTCAAAGACCGAAGAGGAACATGAGCAACATCTCCGCTTAGCTCTTGAGAAGCTGAAGGAACATCAATTGTATGCGAAGTTCAGTAAGTGTGACTTTTGGTTGAAGAAAGTTCAATTCCTTGGTCACGTCATATCAGCTCAAGGGGTAGCCGTGGATCCCTCAAATGTGGAGTCTGTCACGAAGTGGACCCCACCAAAGTCTGTGTCCCAGATCCGGAGTTTCCTTGGACTCGCGGGTTACTACCGCCGGTTCATCGAGAATTTCTCCAAGATAGCTAAACCAATGACCCAACTGCTGAAGAAGGATGAAAGATTCAAGTGGTCAGAGGAGTGCAACAGGAGTTTTGAGGAACTCAAGGAAAAGTTAGTGACCGCACCGGTGTTGATACTGCCAGACCAGGAGAAAGACCTCCAGGTTTATTGTGATGCATCTCGCCAAGGGCTAGGATGTGTTTTGATGCAAGAAGGCAAGGTGGTCGCATATGCTTCCCGTCAACTGCACCCGCATGAGAGCAACTACCCAACTCATGATTTGGAGCTAGCAGCAGTGGTCCATGCCTTGAAAATCTGGCGGCACTATCTTATTGGCAACCGTTGTGAGGTGTACACGGATCACAAGAGTCTGAAGTATATCTTCACTCAACCATATTTGAATCTCCGACAGAGAAGGTGGTTGGAATTGATCAAAGATTATGACATGGGAATACACTATCATCCCGGCAAAGCTAATGTGGTAGCCGATGCCCTGAGCAGAAAAAGCCACTGCGATGCTTTAAGCACGGAAAGGTTGTGCAGCAAACTGCAACAAGACCTGGAGCGCCTGAACTTGGGAATCGTGGAACACGGGTTCCTAACCGCTCTCGAAGCATGACCAACGCTCGTGGAACAGGTCCGAGCAGCTCAGGCCAAAGATCCGGAGATAGCAGAGCTTAAGAAGAACATGAGGGTTGGTAAAGCGCGAGACTTTACTGAGGACGAGCAGGGAACAATCTGGATGGGAGAAAGATTGTGTGTGCCTGAGAACAAGGAACTGAAGGATCTAATACCCACCGAAGCTCATCAAACCCAGTATTCCATCCATCCTGGCAGCACTAAAATGTATCAAGACCTCAAAGAGAAGTTCTGGTGGGTCAGCATGAGAAGAGAAATAGCTGAGTTCGTCGCACTCTGTGACGTTTGCCAACGAGTCAAGGCCGAACATCAGAGGCCAGCAGGATTGTTACAACCGCTCCAAATCCCTGAGTGGAAATGGGAAGAAGTTGGGATGGATTTCATCACAGGAATGCCAAGGACATCATCGGGGCATGATTCGATTTGGGTGATCATCGACCGACTCACCAAGGTCGCCCATTTCATACCAGTGCATACCACCTACACTGGGAAAAGGTTAGCAGAAATATATCTGGCAAGAATCGTATGTCTACATGGGGTACCCAAAAAGATCGTATCCGATCGTGGAAGTCAGTTCACTTCAAAGTTCTGGCAGAAGTTACAAGAAGAGTTGGGGATCCGCTTGAATTTCAGTACGGCTTACCATCCACAAACCGATGGTCAAACAAAACGAGTAAACCAAATACTGGAAGATATGTTAAGATCCTGTGCGATTGACTTTGGTGGAGCTTGGGATAAGAGTCTACCTTATGCCGAGTTCTCGTACAACAACAGCTGCCAGGCCAGTCTACAGATGGCACCCTTCGAGGCATTGTATGGTCGGAAGTGCCGCACTCCGCTCTTTTGGGATCAAACAGGGGAGCGTCAGTTGTTTGGAACTGAAGTCTTAAGTGAAGCAGAGAAGAAAGTCAAAACCGTTAGGGAAAGGTTGAGGATCGCGCAGTCGTGGCAGAAAAGCTATGCCGACAACCGCCGTAGGGAACTTGCTTTTGAAGCAGGAGATTATGTGTATCTTCGTGTTACTCCGCTTCGGGGAGTGCACCGTTTCCAGACCAAAGGGAAATTGGCACCACGTTTTGTGAGACCATATAAAATTTTGGAGCAGAGAGGCGAAGTTGCTTACCAGCTTGAGCTCCCTTCCAGCATGCTGGGGATCCATGATGTGTTTCACGTCTCCCAACTAAAGAAGTGTTTGAGGGTACTCGAGGAACAGGCCAGGCTGGATCAGATAGAGATTCAGGAGGACTTGACCTACGTGGAGAAGCCTGTTCGCATCCTTGAGACCAGCGAAAGGAGAACCAGAAATAAGGCCGTCAGGTTCTGCAGAGTTCAGTGGAGTCATCACTCGGAGGAAGAAGCCACCTGGGAAAGAGAAGATGAGTTGAAGGCCGCCCATTCGCACCTCTTCGCCAGCTCTTCCGAATCTCGGGGTCGAGATTCCGTTTAAGTGGGGTAGGTTTGTCACACCTTGGGGTTCCCTTCTAGCCTTAATTTCATAAATAAATCGCCTGAAGAAATTTTCCCTTTTAACCTGGAGCAAACCCTAATTAAAAGTGCTCTAAATAAATTGGAATCGGTGTGGAGGAATTCTTTCGGGTTCCTTCATGCCAAAATACATTAACAAGATGTTTAGCGGAATTTACAGAGCCCTAAAATGTTTCTGTCGAACCCAGCTAAAATCTCAACTTTGCGCAAAAGTCCCGGGAAATCTCCCTTTATTCTCTTTCCTCCTTTCCCTTCCTTTTTTTTCTTCCCTCCCCTCCTTTTTCCTTTTCCTCCTCCCTTGGGCCGCCGGCCTCTCCTTCCCTCCGGGCTGGCCGCACCCCTCCCCTCCCTACCGGGCCCGCTGCGTCGCTCGGCCCATCAGCCCACCGCCTCCTCCTTCCCCCCCACACTCTCTCTCCCCTCCTCGCGGGCCGGCCCAAGGCCATGACCCGCTGGCCACTGGTCAATCGCGCCTCCCCCTGGGATCGGGGCGCCGACAGGTGGGCCCCACCTGTCGGGCCCTTCTCCTAGCTCTGGCCGGTAGAGCCGCCACGCCGCTCGAATCACCCGGCCGCCCACGTCACCCCGCCTCCGGAACGACCGCCGCCCACCTCCCCGGGATGCGCGCGCCACCCGCGCCCCTCCTCCCCTCCCCACGCTCCTTATCCCGCGACGTAGAGCTCGGGATTCGTAACCGAATCCCGAGTTTCTCTCCCCACTTTCCCCCACTACTCCGGCGAGGAATCCGGAGCCCGTTGGCTCCCCACTCGCGCCGGAACCACTATAAAGTCTCTCCCCTCGCTTCTCTCTCTCTTTTTCCCCGAACGCCATCGCTTCCCGTACTCTCTAGCGCCGCGCCGCCATCATCTTCCTCCTCTCCGGTGAGCTCCCTCTCTCTCCCTCCTCGTTGTCCGGCCATGCCGCCTCGTCGTGCCGTGCGTCGCCGTGCCACCGCCACGTGCGCGCCCCTCCTCCCCTCGGTCGTTCGCCGCGCCGCCGCTCTCGCCCGCTCGCCCGCGCCCGGCCGCCGCGCGTCGCCGGCTCTGCCGCGTGCGCCGCCTCCCCGCCTAGCTGCGCCACCGTCGGCAGCGCCGGTCCTTGCCGTGTCGGCCGTCCGCTCGCGTCGCCCGCGCCCATCGGCCACGCCGGCCTCTTGCCGCGCTGGGCTGCCATCGCTGCCGGCCGTCTGCCGCCGCGTGCGCCCCTCCTCCCCTCGGCCGCGCCGGCCGGTTCGTCTCCGCCGGTCGCCCGCCGCTGTGCCAGCCGTCCGCCGCGCCGCCGCTCTCGCCCGCTCGCCCGCGCCGGTCCGCCGCCGCCGCCGGCTGCTCGCCCTTCCTGCCACCGCGCTGGTGTGCCGCTGCCCGCGCGCCCTTGTGCGCTGCGCCGCGCTGCGCCACGTGGTCGCCACACGTGCGCCACGCGTGCGTTACGTGGCAGGTCGCCGCCTGCTAGTCCCATGGAAGTAGTCCACCGTGGACCGGCGGTCTTAAGGCGCTGACAAGCGGGGCCTGCCTGCCGGCGCCGCCCCACCCCCCGTGCTGACGTCAGCCCTAGGACTTTTTGCGCATTAATTATTTAGACTTTCTGTTTAACCCTAAAACGCAGTAAAATTTGTAAAATTCATAACTAATTCATCCGGACTCCGTTTGAGTCCATTCAAATTGCAGTGAATTCATAAAAATGCCTAGAATCCATTAAAAATACTTTTGTGTGCTTTGTATGTCGTGTAGAATCCGGCAATTCGGACAAACCCGTCTACTTCGAGGTAGTCGCCGAGGTTGAACCAGCGCCAGAGCAAGGCAAGTCATGCTTTACCATTGACCATATTGTACCGATTTGTGCAATGCTCTATTTTCCTTTAATACTGCATTATTTTTTTAATGTCATCTATATGGGTAATGCTGTCCTATTGTACATGACTTTATACATTGTTTACCTTGTACCTTTGATAGCTTGGGTAATTAAATGTGTAGTTCTTGGTTTAAGGTATGTTTAGCCCTCTTTGTCCAAATAGCTCACTAAAAGGGGATTCATTTAATAACTCTGGGACACTCTTTATACATGATAACTCTATGGAAATGCCACCATGGTAGTCTTATGAACTTAAAACATGCTAAATGGTGGGCTGTGGGTGCATGGTTTTGCTAGTCGCACCCATGACAATTAAGGACCGGTTCGTAGGAACCCCTGGAAGAAACACCGTGCGTACCACAAGCCAGCGTGGGCAACGACTGGACTTGTAGTGTAGCTTTCCGCTAGCTGACGTACACTGGCTAGGGTGAGCGTGATGGAGTTTGGATGGGCCCTGCGACGGTCTATGCGGCTTCCGGATTCACCATGGCACGAGAGGGGGCTGCTCGCTGCCTGTTGAGGAGTGGGGGCGAAACCTGCGGTGGTACGATTGGTTAGAGGGGTTATGCGAAGAGTCCTGTCACAGTCCCTTTCCGGGGTATCATGGTGGTATACCGGCACACGGTAACGTGTCGTGGGGCTGTGTCTTGTGGGTACAGATGTACACCTCTGATCAGAGTAAAACTATTCGAATAGCCATGCCCGCGGTTATGGGCGACTGTCTTGCCGGAATTTTCACGGCGTGTCACGCTCTGAAGTTCTCCTCCCAAGCCTAATACATTTAATAAAAAGGCTCCAAGAAAATATCTGTAACATGGCAGAAGAGAAACCCTAATTTAACAAGTGCAGTTAATAATAGGAATGCGCATGTGGAATTTTTCTTGGATTCTACATGTCAAAATATGCTAACAGGATTTTTAGTGGAATTTTCAGAGCTCTATAAATAGCTTAAACCAATTAAAATGGAGCACAAGTAATTATTTAAACCCTGGAAAATTCCCTCTCCTTTTTCCTTTTCTTTTCCTCCTTTTTCCCCTATTGGGCCGCCAGCCCATCTCCTCCCTCCTCCTCTCCCCTTGCCGGGCCGGCAGCCCACCTTCTTCCTCCCCTCCCGCTGGGCCGGCCGAAGGCCACGGCCCAGCTGCACCCACGCCCGCGCCCCTCCTCCCCGGGGTCGCCGACAGGTGGGGCCCACCTGTCGGGCCCTTCCCTAACCTCCGGCCGGAGGAGGAGGCCGGCTCCCAACCACCTCCCCGCCTCTCCCGCCCCTCCCGGGCCACGCCGCCCACGCCACCGCCTCCCCCGCATTCGCCGCAACCGCCGCCCGCTCTCCTCGCACGCGCGCGCTCGCGAGACGGCCGGGATTCGATTTTCGAATCCCGCCTCTCTCTCCTCCCCCACGCCTCCACTCCGGCGTGGAATCCGCGCCGATTCCGGCCACGTTCAAGCTCCCCCTCCCCTATTTAAGCATCCTCGCCTCCTCTTCCACCTTTTTCCTTCTTTCGCCGCCCGCTCTCGTGCCCCCTAGTGCTCTAGCGCCGTCGCACCAAGCCGCCGCCGCTCTCGCCAACTCCGGCCGCCCCTAGCCGCCGCCGGGATCACCACCTCGCTGCGCCACCACCACCGTTGGGTCCGCGGGCACGTGGGTGTCCTCGTCCGCCGATCGCGCCACCGCCACTCGGTGAGCCCTCTCGTTTCCCCTTCTTCTTCCTCCTCTCCGGCGCCTTGGGCGGCCGCGCCGCACGCCGTCGTGCTGCGCCGCGCCCTTGGCACCGCGGGCCGCCGTTTCGACCGTGCAGCGCCGCTGCCCGCCCGCGTCGCTGCCCGCTCCCGCGTCGGTGCCACGCCCTTGCCGCGCCGGCGACACCCGTGCCGGTCTTGCCGCGCCGCCGGTCGCGCCCTCTCGGCCGCGCCGCCTGCCGCCTACCCGCGTCGCTGCCCGCCGGTGGCCGCGCCACGCCGCCGGTGTCCCGGCCGGCCGGTGTCTGCCATGCCCAGGCGCCCCGGGCGCGAGCCGCTCCGGCCGCCGCAGCCGTCCGATCTACCCACGGGTAGATCGGGGCCATCCATCCGCCACCCACGTGGCCGCCATGGGGTCGCCGCGTCGGTGCCGCGTGGTCGCCACGTCGGCGCCACGTCGGCGCCACGTGTGCGCCACGTGGTGCACCGCTCCCTCTCGGCCGTGGACCCGGTCCGTCGTGGACCGGCGTCCCGAGCCACTTACATGTGGGGCCCGCCTGTCGGCGCCGCCCTTTCTCTCTCCCGGGATTAAACAATTGCGCAATAATTATATTAAGGATTTTCTGTTTATAGTAAAAACATAACAAAACTTCTAAAATTCATAACTAATTCATCCGGACTCCGTTTGGGTCCATTCAAATTGCAGTAAATTCATAAAAATGCCTAGAATCCATTAAAAATACTTTTGTTCTCTGTTTCAGTAGACTTATAGCCTGTTTGCTTGTGTGCTTTGTTTGTCGTGTAGAAACCGGCAGTTCGGACGAACCCGTTTACTTCGAGGTAGTCGCCGAGGTCGATCCAGCTCCCGAGCAAGGCAAGTCATGCTTCATCATTAATCATATTGTACCGATTTGCGCAATGTTCTACTTTTCTTTAAATACTGCATTACTTTATAATGTCATCTACATGGGTATTACTGTCCTATTGTACTCAACTCCCTACATTGTTTACCTTCTACCTTTGATAGCTCGGGTATTTAATTGTGTAGTCCTTGGTTAGGGTATGCTTAGCCCGCTTAGTTCAAATAGCTCACTAAAGGGGATTCATTTAATAACTTTAGTATAGTCTCTATATGTGACAAGCTGGTGGGAATGACACCATGGTAGAATGATGAACTTAAAATATGCTACAAGGTGGGCTGTGGGTGCATGGTTTTGCTAGTCGCGCCCATGGCAGTTAAGGACCGGTTCGCGGGAACGCCTGGAAGAACTTACCGTACTTACCACAAGCCAGCGTGGGCAACGGCTGGGCCTGTAGTGTAGCTTTTCTCTAGTCGACGCTCCCAGGCAAGGGTGAGCGTGATGGAGCAGGGCGGGCCCTGCGACGGTCTCTGCCGCTTCCGGATTCACCTAGGCATGAGAGGGGACTGCCTGTCGCCCGCTGGGGACGGGGGTGAAACCTGAGGTGTGGTGTGCTTGGCTAGAAAGGGTTATGCCAAGGGTCCTATCACAGTCCCTTTCCGGGGTACCATGGTGGTATACCGGCACACGGTAACGTGTCGTGGGGCTGTGTCTTGTGGGTACAGTTATACATCTCTTATGAGAGTAAAACTATTCGAATAGCCGAGCCCACGGTTATGGGCGGTCAACCAGATTCACCGTGATTAGTCATAACCCTAATAACTTGACTTAATGGAACTGGTTTAGTTCAGGTGGAATGGTTTGGGCCTGTCACAACGTGGTGTAGCGTTGGACAGTGATGGTTTAATTGTGCTTAATTAACTCAACTGTTTTACCGCTTTCAACTACTGTTTTTAACTGCCAGCTTTATGCAAATGAACCCTAGCTTTTCTTTGGCAATCCTTGCATCATACCCTCGTTTCCGGTATGACTTGTTGAGTACAGTGGGTAGTACTCAGTCTTGCTCTCTTTCCCCCACACCAGAGTTGGAGTACGTTTCTGATGGTGGTTTCTCCGAGTGATCGCCGTCCTACCGTCGAGGATGCCTGTGGAGTGGTTTCGCCGCGCTGCAAGCGTCAAGACTAGAATAAGCTAGATTACTTTTCTTCCGCTGCATTTATGTAAGACATTTGAATGTTTTGTAAGACGTGGATCTGTATGTCAACTTTGTCGTTTGTGTACCCTAGCTGGTCCTGGACAGGGGTTTAATGCACACTCTGTTTGGAAATTCGGATTGGCGAGTTTCTGGGCGTGACATGGCGTTAACTCCATTTTCACCGCTTAAGCCACCAACCATCTCCGCTAACTCCGGCGATTGCTCACGACCGCTCAGGTGACCAAATCGACAACTCTACTCCCGGCGACGATCCCCCGCGCACCAATGGAATCTTCATCAAGCCCATCAAGCACTCCAGCCAAGGAATTCCCTGAGGTAAGTTCTATCGGCTCAAAACTCGTTTCGTGCTTTCTCGCTCATTTTCTGTTCTCAATCTCTCCTTTTCAATCTGTAGCATCTAGTCCACCAAATAGCCATCCCAAGTCTGAAAGATCCTAGTCACTTCTTCCTAGGTCCAATAGGCGACATAGATCCAACCTCCATAATCAACGCAGAGACAGAAAGAATTCCTTTTATACAAACGAACCCAGCCTTAACCCACTGAAGATGATGATTCTAGCCCAATGCGCAGATGCACATCCTTTGGAGAGGCAGCCACTAGTTATACAGGTTCAGGTCCATTGGCTGAACACTTCCAGAACTAGTTCGGCAATTTCTATGATGGATTCCCAAGAGACAACAAAATCTGGTTCGCTTATGAATCCTTTCCCCAATATGAACTACTAGCCGATTTCAGACTTGATGAAATTAATGATGAAAGGTTTGAAAAAGCAAGATAAGTTCTGACTGCGGCAATCTCCCCCTGCATCCTTCCCACTGGAATATCCTATGGCAGAAACATACAACCATCATATGAATTCTATCATCCGATGGTAGCAGCTAGACAACTTGGTATGGGACAACTTCCCATCAGCTTGTACAATTATGATAAAATCTAGACCAGAGGAGAAATTGTATCGGCTTTGATGATGGACAAACTCCTAAACATACCTGGTCCTCCCCTGGGCAGCGTTGACAGATTCAATATCACCTTGATGAGAAGCATCCTTTTTGACAGATGGTGGTCTGAATGGAAAACTCACATATTCCATCTGTCGGCTCAAACATATCTCATCAGGATATTACCAGACCTGACTCCCCAAGTAAGGTACCTCCTCTCATAACCTTCATCTTTTTTTAACAATCTCTTGATATTTACCACCTCTCATTTTACTTTTGCGGACATTTGAGTCACCTCCCCCTCTTATCAACCGAAGTGACAAGCCGATAGAGTATGCTGCAGCAAAACTCCCTAACAGCTATGGCCCAGCTCCTTCTGCCATCGGCTTCAATGCTCCCAAGGTGGCTACCCTACTCCAGGGTCAATTTAGAGAGCCAATACAAGCTGATGACAAACGAAAAAGAACAAAACAAGCTGCCATCAAGCCATCCATCAATCAAAAATCCACCAAGAAGCAAAAGAAGTCTGCCGATGAAGATCTCCCTTTGGACCAAGAAGTAGAGTTATATCTGAAAGAGATTGAAATGAAAGAAAGCTATCAATGAAGCAGCTGCCTAGATTAGCGAAACAGCCGAAGCTACAATGCCTAAAGCTGACACTCCACCAGCTGTTCAATCAAAATCTATCAAAACTCCAAGGCCTCCAAAACGTCACCCTCGAAAAGCACAGGTATAAATATTCTAATACATCCATCCTTCTTTATATCTTATATTTCTTAACTCAATTACTCTTTTCAGCAAAGAAGAATCAAGTTGCTATCAGAAGAAAACCAACTCCACCACCAGCATCGATAACTTTTACTCATCTCAACTCTAATTTTGTTTTCAACCGATACTGAATAACACTTGTTATTATTTCAGCCTCCACAGCCTTCACCTCCTCGTCAGCCCTCAAGCGAACACACTCCATCGGCTGCAGCAAGCCGTCATGATGAGGAAATAATTGTCGCAACTTTAGTTCCCCAAATTCCTATAAGCACACATCCAATTTTCATATATCGGCTCAACTAAGACTGTTACTTAACAATATTTCCTTATCTTCAGCTCTTAGCCGATATGTTTTCTTTCGATGTAAAGCAATTCTTAGATGAGGAAGAAGAAGATACAATGAGCAAGGCCACGTCTCCTATATCTGAAGACCTGAAGAACAAGCTAGCCAATATTGCCGATCGGCTCAATGCTTCTTTGGATGTATTGGTTGCAGATTGTGGGCTGATCAGGGCAAGATTCCAAGAAATTCAAGATCAAGTCCCTGATGAACTCGTTGACATAGTCTCTCCAGCTGTCTTCCTTGAGCAACATTGCTTCAAACTTGAGAGAGCTAGACAAATAATTGCTGATCGGCTGGAGCGTTCATCTCTTGTAGCTACCATACAAACCAGCCGACAACAAGACAATGATGAGAAGGCTAAGTTAGATGAATTGGAGGCTGGCCCAAATTCAACACAGCAGAACATTGATAGACTGAGGAAAAAGGAAGCCGATTTGCTAGCATAGCTTGAAGAATGCAGAACTGATATAGCATCTGAAGAACAAAAACTAGTTGATGTGCCTAAAACCATTGAAGCCTAGAAAACAAAGCTGAAGAACTCTGTCAAACATCTATCTTACTTGAGCAAATCTCTCAAGCCAATCCCCGGAACAGATGCAGCCGTTGCTCAAGCAATAGATGAAATAGAACAGATTAAGCAGAATGCAATATCGGCCATTCAAAAATATCTATCATGATGTAATGAACACTTGACAGCTTCTAATATTTGTAAAATTTTTACTTCTATGTAATTATAACTCTATCGGCCATCGAGCCGATTTAAACTCAAGTACATGCTTATATCGGCCATCGAGCCGATATGAATTTGTCAATATGTCTTGTAAATTTTTCCTCAATATTCAAGTATCTCAAACCTCCAATCATCAGCAGGCAAACATGCAACTTCAACCTCAACATCCTTCAACATCGGCTTGTAACCTGATGCCCCTTGATCTAAATCATTGGCTTCAACATTTTGTTCCCTAGGAATATGCTTCAAAGTAACTATCCTGAAAGTCCTCATTAACTCTTGACACCTCTCATTGTAAAACATCAAGACATCATTCTTGCACTCATATTCCCTAGATAACTGACTGATTACCAACAACGAATCACCCATGATTCAACAGCATCAGCTTCAACTTCTTTTAGCAAGTGCAACCCTTTTAGAATAGCCTCATACTCAGCTTGATTGTTAGTAGTATAAGGTCTGATAGTGAAAGCAAATTGAAAACTTTCACCCCTAGGCGATATAATTACTAAACCGATACCACATCCAAGAGTGAAAACTGACCCATCGAAAAATAAAGTCCATGGCATAATATCAACATGATCAATTGAATTATTCCTATGCTCAACTATAAAATCGGCTATCGCCTGCCGTTTTACTGCCTTAGCTGATTCATACCGTAGATCAAATTCTGTCAAAGCAAAAATCCACTTCCCAATCCTAACCTTCAAAACTGGAGCCGATAGCATATATCGTACCACATCGGCTTTACATACTATAGTGCACTCATTGGAAAGTAAATAATGCCTCAACTTTGTACAAGAAAAATACAAGCATAAGCATAATTTCTCCATAGGTGAATATCTGGTCTCTGCATCCAAAAGTCTTCTACTTAAATAAAATATAACTCATTCCTTACCCTTAAAAAGAAGCCCTTTTTGTGGTGGAACGAGGACTGAAGGAGTACTCAAATATTCCTTTATACTGTTCAAACAAACTCCTGATCGGCTTTCAACCTTAGCAATGGTGCGAACGGCTCTATTCGACCAGATAAATTAGATATAAATCGTCTAACAAAATTAATTTTGCTAATCAATAACTGCAACTTAGTCTTGTCCTCTGGAGGTTTTATTTCTTTCATAGCATTGATACTCCTCTGAGGTATCTCAATCCCTCTCTCATGTACCAAAAATCCAAGGAATTGTCCAGCCGATATACCAAAAGCGCACTTGGTTGGATTCATCCTCAATCCATATTTCATTGCTCTCCAAAACTTTGCCCAAATCGGCTATGTGTTCATCAACCTCCTTAGAATTGACTACCACGTCATCAGTATAGATCTCAACCAGCAAGCCGATAAGATCATGAAATATATAATTCATCGCTCTCTGATACGTGGCACCAGCACTCAATCCAAAAGTCATAACAACCCACTCATACAAACCGATCGCACCAGGACATCGGAAAGCAGTCTTGTGAATGTCTTCCTCAGCCATAAATATTTGATTATATCCTGCATTACCATCCATGAAACTGATAATTTTGTGCCTAGATGTTGCATCAACCAATTGATCGGCAATCGGCATTGGGTATTCATCTTTAGGAGTGGCCTTATTTAAATCTCGAAAATCGATACAAAATTCTAAGCTTGCCATTCTTCTTAATTACTAGTACTTTATTTGAAATCCACTCAGCACATCGGCATGGTCTGATGAAGTTAGCATCATAAAGTCTTGTAATTTTGGCCTTGATAGCATCATACATCTCAGCTTTACAACGTCTTGGGTTTGCTTGTATGGCCTATAGCCAGGTTTAATAGGGAGCCGATGTTCGATAATTGATCGGCTAAGTCCTGGCATTTCATAATACTCCCAGGCAAAACAATCTCTATAATCTTTCAAAAGTGCTATTAGTTACATTTAAATTCCTCTGTCAAATCTTTACTAATATATGTCGGCCTAGGTCTATCACCTCGTCCAATGTCCACTTCTTCTAATTCATCGACCGACATGAATCCTTGCCCCAGCTTGCCATCGAGATCATCTAAAGTATCCTTTGTATAAAAATTAGAACCCTCCACGGTGCCCTCAAAGTAACAATTAGGGCTCTCCATCTCCTGTTGGCTGTATATCATAATCAGAAACTCTTAGATAATCCCCTTGCCAAAACTTTTCCAGATAAACAATCAATTCCTTCCATCTCCCAAACAGACAATCGGCACTAGCTACATTAACTGACCTATCGGCTGGTACGATTTCAATCTGGTCTCCTTGCCACTGGATCAAACTTTGATGCATAGTCGAAGGAATACAACAATTAGCTTGAATCCAATCTCTTCCCAGCAACAGACTATAGGAATCATTTCCATCAATGACAAAGCATGTGGTAGGAATTGTCTTGCTGCCGATAGTCAACTCCACATTTAAAACTCCCTTGGTTTCGGATGGATTCCCTCCAAAATCTTTCAAAATCATGTTGGTCTTAATTAAATCTTCTGAATTCTTCCCAAGCTTTCAAAAAGTTGTGTATGGCATCAAATTGACAACTGCTCCTCCATCAACCAACATCTTTGACATCGGCTTTCCATTAACAAACCCCTTGACATACAAAGGCTTGAGGTGCCGATGATCAGTCCCTTCTGGTTTCTCGAAGACGGCTTGCTGTGGAGACAATATTAATTTAGCCGATTGGGGTTCATCTGCTTGTTCCACAACTTGTTCAATGGCATACTCAGCTGGCAGCATAAAAACCATATTTATCGAAGATGATGCGACTTCTTTTCCCTTGCTTTGGAGACTTTTGCCTTGATCGGCTTAGACCTCATCGGCTAGGACAATCTTACTCTTCATGCGCCAAACTTTTCTTGTGCGCTTCAGCCGATGTTCGATCTCATCTTCGACCTCCTGAAACTGCTCCCTATTCCTCATCCTCTGGACACGTCTTTTCTAACTCTTGGTGAAAATTCTAGTAGGACACCATTGAGGTTGCATGGTCTCAGTTTGAAAAATGGTCTTGTTGGATCAGCCCAAGCCTCTGGTGAACCGACAACCTTTGTTGAATCGGCCGATGTATACTACTACTCTGTCGGCTTGGTCTCTCAACATATTGCACATCGGGATCACTGCAACCAGGACAATCTTCAATAAATGGTAACCTCATCCCTTCGTTCCAGCAAAATCTAAAGAATTCACAACTCCAATAGGGATCAAAATAACTTTCATCATTGTGGTGATATGAGTCCTCTTCTCTCTGGCGTCTTTTCTGGTACTTGTTGATCATACTAGCCGATTTGACACCTCTTGCATGACTTTTACTTCCATCGGCTTGGTTCCTATTGGCTCCAGTATGAATCATGTTCACTGGAAAAGGGTGACCATCTATCTTCATCGGCCTTTTAGCTTTATCAAATTTTACCCTTCCTTGTTCTATGGCCGATTGAATCTGCTGTCTAAAAATCTTGCAATCATTGGTGCTATGAGATCCTGTATTATGCTATTTACAATACTTCCTTCTCTTCAACTCCTCAGCCGATGGTATCACGTGTCCTATCGGTGGCTGAATCCGCTTTTCTTGGAGAAGAAGATCAAATATCTTGTCAGCTTTGGTGATGTCGAAGTCAAATCTTTCTTCCTTCCCCGAATTCTTAACCCATTGGCACACTACTATCTTCTTGTTTCTAGCCCACTCACCCGCATTGACCTCTGGATCTTCATCCTCGGAGTCAGAATCATAATTGTAGATATTATTAACATTATTGGCTTTCTTAGCAAACTTTCTAGCCTCTTGGAACCGTGTCTCATGGGCCGATACCTTCTGAGCTAGATGTGCTAGACTTTCAAAGTCTTGAGCTGAAAATCTCTCCCTTATCGGCGCCAACAGCCCCTTGAAAGCCAGATCGGCTAACTGCGAAACTGTCAGGGCCAAACTATAACATCTATTTCTAACATCTCTGAATCTCTGAATATAGTCTGGCACTGTTTCATTCGGTTTTTGCTTAATCGACGTAAGATCTGACAACTTCATTTCTTGGATGCCACTTAAAAAGTATTTATGGAATTGCTTTTCTAGATCGGCCCAACTCCTGATGGAGTTACAAGGTAGGGAAGAAAACCATGTGAACGTCGATCCAGATAACGACAATGGGAACAATCCAACTCTTAACACTTCTGTAACCGATGCTTCTCCACATTGTGCTAAGAAACAGCTTACATGCTCGTAGGTTGATACATTGTCTTGTCCTAAGAATTTTGAAAAATCTAACACCTTGTATCAATTTGGCAATGGTACTCGATCAAAATATTCTGTATATGGATGCCGATACATGTTGCAATTATCCTTAGGCTTAAGCCCAAAGTGTTCCCTTATTACGTCAGTAATCATATCGGCCCACGGCTGTTGCGACGCTCCTTCGCCATATTGTTGTTGTAGCTGATCGTACTGACCATACTGCGTTGGGTATTGGAGCCGTGGAGATCCCTCAACCCGATACTGAGCTCGTGGAGAATGAGGCTGATATTGCTGACTAAGGTTGGCCCCTAAGCCCTGAGACGAGACATACGGTGGTGGCTCTGAGATATATTGCTGGCTTATCTGCTGAGTAATTCCAATCGGCTGTCGTGGAAACGATGGAATATGATATGTTGGCTCAACGATGGGCGGCTTTGCGTTAAGTATGTTTATTAATTGTTCTGGCGTCAACTGTGTTGAAGTCTGCTCCCTAGTGATCGGCTGTTGTCTCATCAAAATTGTCGGGATATTTGCGCTGGACGTGGGAGCCGATGGAGCCTGGGTTTGAAACGAGTGATGTTTCCTACCAATTTCAGTCTTCACAGTCCTATAACTTGGAAAAGTGTCCCCTGGCAGATATACGGGTCCTTTTGCTTTTTCCTCGGCTATAGTGTCATCCACCACCGTCTTGATCATATTTGTCAAAGTATTCACAAGTACTCTGGATTTGTTAATGAGAGCATGATGAACTACCGAATCGATGCGATCTTGCAATGTGTGGAGTTTCTCATTGTTTGACTCGGCTTTGATCTCTTTGCCCTTGTCATCACTTGTTCCAGATGTACTTGGCTCCATTTTCACGATCGGCGGCAACTCTACTTTGGTTTTCTAGATAATCGTGCCCTGGCGGGTCACCGCGAATGAATGAAGGTACTAGCTTTGGAGTTGATCTAGCAATTTCTTCATCTCTTCTCGCTGTTCTTCTTTCAGTTGTTCGATCGTGATTGGTAGGACATTATCCTCCGTGACTTCGGTTATGTTGGGCGTCATGATGACACAATTGTCCCACTGGGCGTGCCAAAAGTGTGTTGATGCGAAAAACACACACTGCATGAGAGATTTGCTTTACTCTAGTGCAGGTCCAAAACTCGCTCTCGGGTTCAATAGGCGTACCAGTTGATTTGATCCTGCAATCAACAAGATAAATATGCAAGTTTATTAGTAAACGATAATCAATCGGCCGAGCAGCCGATATCATATCGTGATATAACCTAGCCGATGCAACATAGCATGGATCGGCTGTAAGGCATGTTCAGTAATGAGCTAACCCTAAATTTGATACATCGGCAGAAAATATCAGTGTCACATAATCTATATATCAATATTACTTTAGAAATCAGCAACTGGGATAGATCGGACTTAAGCGAGATAGTATAAATTGCTCAAGTCTAAAATAACATGAAATAATGATTATATATACTCCTATCGTAGCCGATGTCCAGATTTAAGCATGTATCGGCAATAGCTCCGATACAACCTTATACTAGGATATTCTCTTGCAACAGATAAGATCGGCTGAAACCCCGATACTATGCTTATTAACAACCATAAACCAGGCTAGAGATCGTGATTTTAAACATGACTTAATAGATCAAACTTAACTGATGCAACATTAAGTATGAAAAGAAGCATAATATCTAGACAATCAAGCCGATGGTTGCCTTTTCAGGATGGTGGATACATTATATAATTCAAACCAACAAGACAATCTACCCGTTATCGGCAAAACCCTAAATAGAGATCGGCCGATATGAATAGATAGCATTGTCAATGTAAATTATATAACGTATATGATAATTCGGAGATTCACAAGATAGAATTAGAGTGTCATAAAGATGTAAGCACTAATTCCGATAATGCGAACCGCCATAACAAGACTTACCTCTTCGCGGAAGATCGAAACCGATGCAGCTCGACTCGAAAGCAAGAACACATCGAAAATAAAAGAATAAAGGGTTGGCGATGCGCCGAGATTGATTGAACTGTTCTTGTTTTGCTCACAAGACCTCGGGTTTATATTTATACCCGAAAGTGCAAACTTTGTCCAAGATGGACACGACTCATATTGTCCTAATACAACTCCAACTAGCAAACAAGTCCCTTAGGCGGACTCTTACCGAAAATATCTATAAGGAAATTACAGATAATCCTAATTAATAGATACATTTGCCAATTCTAGACTCTATCCTTGCTTGGCAACATTATCTCAAACTCTTCCTCTAACCCAATATTGATCATACAACCAATATCGGCCATATCGGCTATCCATATCAGACTCGGTTCCAGCCGATACGGTCTTCCAGCCGATGCGCACTCTGTTTCCGAGAATTCCGCATATCTTCAATTCCGCTTCGAATTGGACTTCGTTTCCAATTCACATGCTTGCCAAATTTCATCATCAACACCTAACTATCACATCAGGGCGTGGCCCGCGAGGTGGAGGTGCCGGCAGGCTTTAGCTTGATGCGGCCTCGAGCAGCGCATCCCGGGAGACCCACATGCCTTAGGTATGTCGCATTGATGGGCATAGCCATCCGCAGTCTGCTGGGGAATGTCCGTTGTCTCCATCGATGGGGGCTGCACGTCAGCCCCACGGGAGAGAGGAGTAGGGTTAATCTTGTAACTTCCCATGCTCTCGAGGTGCTATAAAATTTGTAATACAATCTCCTAATGAGGGGAGAGTTTTTCTGAGGCAACAATTCCATACTAGTTGGTCTATTCCAACATTGGCACCGACCGTGGGGATCAAAGAGAGAAAAAAGCACCGAGAGGAGAGGAACGATGCCTCCGAAGCGGGCGGCGAAGTGGGAGGCCGTAACCAGCACGGTAGCAATGGCTCCGCGGGGCTAGTCACGTTGGACCGTACGTCCCCCTAATCGCCTAGGGGGCGCTGAGGGCACCTCCCCCAACGCGCACACTGACAACAGTGCCACCAGAGTGGAAAGGAACCTAAAGATTTAGCCCGGTGCAAGGAGGTTACCCGGGTAGAACCGGAGGGCGCCCAAGTGGCCCCGGAAGACGCGCGCGACCTGACGGCCGCCCTCCACGCACAGATGGACGAGTTCCACGGAGTGTTGGTATTTCTTAACGTTCACAGATAAATTCCGCACACGCACGAATATACCACTGTAGCACTTCACCCAAGAGTATTCCAAGGTATCGAATCATAGGGAACGAACGTGATCAACTCTTCAACAGGCTCATCCAAGGACACAAGTTAATGTAGGTAGAGGGTAGAGAGGATTTTCTAGTGAAGCATCGGGTCTTTTAGAAAGTTTAATTTAATCCTATTACAATACTTTAGGCATTGGCTTGCTCGTTGCTACCAGAATTTGCTCTAATACGCACCCGGACAGGGAGGACTTAATTGGTCTCGAGGGATGTCACCATCTCTAAACCCACCTCTAACATATTGTGGGGTACGCTGCAAATACTAGTATTTAACAATATAGACACCACGTCTACACTATTAAAATGCTACTTACCAAAGTAATCACTATTTCTAGTGAACAATATTTTAGTATGCTTAATAGGAACTAACTAAGTAATCAATATTTCTAGTGAACAATTGTGTTCGTGCCTCTTGATTCAAGGCATGACACCAAAGACTCTTAAGTGGAAATTGTTTCCGTTTTCTCTTCATGAAGGAGCGAAAAAATGGCACACTTATATTGTTGGGAGTGTAAACGGTAGCTGGGATCAGCTGCGAGACAGATTTTTCCTCGCATATTTCCCCGTTACCCGTATTATAGCCCTCCGAGTAGAAGTCCTAAGTTTCCGATAGAAAACAATGATCCTATTGGTGCAGCTTGGGCCAGGTTTACCTCATTGGTACGGTCTGGACCAAACTTATCTATACACGAGGATGCCTTGTTGCAGGACTTTCATACGGATCTAGATAAGGACTCTGCATTCCACCTCGACATAATTGTCGGAGGGTCATTCATGCATAAAACCCCATCTAAAGGAAGGGAAATTCTTGATCTAATATCAGGAAATAATTTCTTCATTGGGCAATGCTCTGAACCCATCCCAAAGGCATCTGTGTCAGGTCGGGAGGAATCATCTCTAGCCGAACCTGAACCCGAACCTTCCACATCATCAGGATTGACTATAGAATCCTCCTTTGAGCCATCTTTAGATACCAAAGAAATTCAAGATCCGAGTTACGCTCCAGAATTCGGGGGCATTTTCCATGAAGATTATGGAAACACCCTAAATTATTTCAGTAGGAAAAAGGCGCCTATTCCTACTCCACCTCTCGATCCAATCGAAGATGAATGTCTTCAAGAAACCGTTCGGGCGCTTACCACCATTATGAGTAATGAATGCTTGTAGGAAGTTGAGTTTTCCCCCGAAGTAATTCGGATCAACTCTTCTATTCACACCATTCCTTGCCAACTGGGAGGGAATACGGTGGACATTTTGTATTGTCCAACGGTCGGTGTTAATCTTGTCTCTAAGTCTTTCTCTTTCGCTTACCTAGGCGATAGAGCACTAGCACTGACCCATAAATTCTTCAAGCACCCCTCGGGGTACTTGATTGAAGGATTTGGGATAATACAGAACGTCCCTGTCAAATATGACAGCACTGAGGATATCCTGGATTTCCATATCTTTGAAATTCAAGACTTCGATGTCCTTATTAGGCATCCTATCAAGAAATTTCTCGTAGATGCCCCAACTTTAGGAAGCCTCAAAATATCTTTAGGAGGGGATGAGTTTACTGTCTCATTCTCGCGGTCAAGAAATGCCTTGACTGACTCTGCCCTGATGAAGAACCAGGGGAGGAAGTGATGGTTGTGTTCCCTTCTGACCCACTGGAGTCCTTTCTCGAAGATGATATTCCCAATTTCATCCAGGAAGAAGAGGAGTCCGAAGAAACCCTCGAGCTGCCATCCTTTGAATCACCTCCACGGCCTCCGATCGAGCTAAAACCCCTTCCACAAGGCCTACGTTATGCCTTTTTACATGGCAACAAGGAAGCTCCTATCATCATAAGTGACAAGCTTTCAAAAGATGAAACCTCTCGCCTTCTGGCCGTGTTAGAGAAGCACAAATCTGTGCTAGGCTACTCTCTTCAAGATCTGAAGGGAACTAGTCATGTTCTTTGCACCCATCGCATCCCTATCGAACCCGAGAGCAATCCGTCTAGGGAACCACAGAGACGGCTCAACAATGCGATGACGGAAGTCGTTAAGAAAGAGGTCTTGAAACTCCTGCACACCGGGATCATTTATCCCGTTTTCATACAGTGAGTGGGTTAGCCCTGTTCACGTGGTGCCTAAGAAGGGAGGTATGACAATCGTTGCAAATGCCAAAACTCAACGAACTGTCATGGGATGGAGGATGTACATTGACTACAGAAAACTCAACAAGGCGACTAAAAAGGATCATTTTCCGCTTCCCTTCATTGATGAGATGTTGGAATGGCTAGCAAATCTTTCCTTCTTCTGTTTCATTGAGGCATTCTGGTTACCATCAAATCCCCATCCATCTCGATGATCAAAGCAAGACCATGTTCACATGCCCTTATGGTACCTACACGTTGTTGATGCAAAAAACACACACTGGCTTGAGAGGTTTGCTTTACTCTAGTGCAGGTCCAAACTTAGGGTTTTAAGTTCGAGGGCGTGCCAGTTGATTTGGTCCTGCAATCAACAAGAAAATATGCAAAGAATATTAGTAAATGATAGACAATCGGCCATAAGGCCGATTTCATATCGTATGTTACCTAGCCGATGCAATAAAGCATGAATCGGCTATAAGGTATATGAATAAGTATGAAAATAACCCTAAAATTAGCATATCGACTATAGATATCAATATTATGTAATCAATAGATCAATATTGCTTTAGAAATAAACAATTGGTATAGATCGGACTGAACCGAGACAGTATAAATTGCTTAAGTCTATCGCAACATGAAATAACGATCACATAAGACTAATATCGTAGCCGATATCTAGATCTATTTGTATATCGGTCAGAAATCCGATATGATCTCATGATAAAGCATTAAGGATTGAATATAGAACATTAAACAAAGCATAAAACCATGTAAAATATTCTAAATAGATAACATCGGCTGAAACTCCGATACTATCCCTATTGACAATCGTAAACCATGTTATAGATCATGATTCTAAGATAACTTAATAGGTTGGACTGAACCAATGCAGCATTAAATATAAAAGAAGCATGACATGTAACAAGCCAATAACATCAAATCCGGATGGTAGATACATCATATAACATGAATCAATAAAGTAAACCGGCCGATATCGCCGAAACCCTAAAACGGATCTAGCCGATATAGGAAATAGCATTATTGATCTAAGCTATATCATGTATATGATAACTGTGAAACTTGCAAGATAGAATTAGAGCATCATAAAGATGTAAGCACTAATCCCGATGATGCAAATTGCCATGACAAGATATACCTTCTCGCCGAAGATCAAACTGATGCAGCACGACTCGAGAGCACAAGCTTGTGGGAAATAAGAAACAAAGGTGGCGATGCGCCGAGATTGATTGAACGTATGTTGTTATTATTTACAGGACCTCGGGATTATATTTATACCCGAAAATACAAACATTGTCCACTACGGACACGACTCATATTAACCTAATACAAATCCAACTAGCGAACAAGTCCCTTAGGCGGACTCTTACCGGGAATATCTATAAGGAAATTACATAAAATATCCTAATTAATAGATACAATTGCCTCCTCAGGACTCTATCCGTGCATGGCAATCCATATGAAACACGTTGACACAACCCGATGACGTGTACCGAGTCATATTACCAAAATCGGCTCCATCGGCTAACCTTGTCCAACTCTAACTCTGTCGATCCAGTTCACAGCCGATTTGAACTTCAACCGATGCGCACTCTGTTTCCAATATCCTTGCATACTTTCAAATCCACTTTGGACTAGGTTGTGTTTCCGATCCTTGTAGATTAGATTTGCGTACCAAATTTCATCGTCAACACACGTACTGGCCTCATTCCAGAGGTGTATGATGTCTATCTTTTCTGACATGATCGAATATATCAAGGAAGTTTTTATGGACGATTTCTCCATCTATAGTAAAACTATCGGTCACTGTCCTCAAAATCTAGACAAGGTCTTGCAAAGGTGCCAGGAAAAGGACTTAGTGCTCAGTTGAGAGAAATGCTATTTTATGGTCTGCGAGGGCATAGTCCTTGGGCACCGAGTATTCGAAAGGGGAATAGAGGTGGATAGAACTAAGATAGAAGTAATTGAACAGCTTCCACCACAGGTTAATTTAAAGGGGATCCGTAGCTTCCTACGTCATGCGGGTTTTTATAGGCATTTTTATCAAAGATTGTTCCATGATCGCAAGACCCCTGACCAACCATTTAAGCTAAGGACGCGCCCTTCAAGTTTGATGATGAGTGCCTATAATCTTTTGAAATTCTCAAAAAGGCGCTTGTCTCCGCTCCAATCATTCAAACCCCGATTGGACACTTCCTTTTGAAATAATGTGTGATGCTAGTGACTATGTTGTTGGTGTAGTCTTAGGACAAACCAAAGATAAAAAGCATCATGCAATCTGTTTGCTAGCACGACTCTGACAGGAGCTCAATTAAACTATGCAACCATTGAGAAGGAGCTCCTGGCCGTAGTTTTTGCTATTGATAAGTTTAGATCTTACTTGGTTGGAGCAAAAATAATAGTCTATACAGACCATGCTGCTCTAAAATATTTGCTCACGAAGAAAGATGCTAAACCCCTTCTTTTAAGATGATACTTCTACTCCAGGAATTTGACTTAGAGATCAAAGATAAAAAGGGAGTAAACTCAGTAGCAGATCATTTGTCACGCTTGGAATTGACTAATATGCAAGAACCACTGATAAATGATTTCCTACGAGATGACATGCTGATGACGGTGACGGACTCCAACCCATGGTACGTGAATATTGTTAACTTTATGGTTTCAGGATTCGTACCACCGGGGGAGAACAAAAGGAAATTAAAATATGAAAGTTGTCGTCATATATGGGATGAGCCGTACCTGTATAGAGTACGTTCTGATGGACTACTAAGAAGGTGCGTGCCAATAGAGGAAGGCCTTAAAATCATTGAGAGATGCCATGAGTCACCGTATGGTGGGCACTTTGGTGCATTCCGCACCCAAGCAAAGATTTGGCAGAACGAATTCTACTAGCTGACTATGTATGAAGACTCTAAGGAGTTTGTTCGATGGTGCCAGAGCTGTCAGCGACACGGAGGGATTACCGCTCGGGATGCAGTGCCCCTCACTTGTAACCTTCAAGTAGAAATATTTGATGTGTGGGGCATTGACTTCATGGGACCTTTTCCAAAATCCCGAGACAACGAGTATATCCTAGTGGCAGTTGATTATGTATCAAAATGGTAGAAGCAATGCCGTGCAGAGCACCCGATGCCAGACACAAAAAAAGATGTTCACTGATACCATCTTTCCACGTTTTGGGACCCCAAGAATGGTCATAAGCGCTGGAGGATCGCATTTCATAGACAAGACCTTCAGAGGACTCCTAAGAGAAATGATCGCCAAGCACAACATTGCTACACCTAATCATCCTCAAACGAGTGGACAGGCTGAAACCTCAAACAAACAAATCAAGAACATCTTACAGAAGACAATTATGAAGATGGGGACGGGATGGAAGGATAAGCTACCAGATGCCCTTTGTGCATACCGAACAGCGCATCAAACGCCACTCTGTATGTCCCCATATCAGATAGTTTACGGAAAGTCATGTCGACTTCCTGTGGAACTTGAGCATAGAGCATACTGGGCAATCAAAAACTGGAATATGGATTTCGAGGGAGCTTGAGACTGGAGGAAGATGCAACTGTCAGAATTAGAAGAATGGGGAGAAAAAGCATACCACAACTCAAAGCTGTGTAAGGAGAAAAAACAAAACGCTGTCATGACAAGAGGATAAAAATCAAGAAATTCAAGACAGGGGATAAAGCACTAATGTTCAACTCCAGGGTGAAACTCTTTGGGCATGGAAAACTCCACAGTGAGTGGGAAGGGCCATTTGACGTCATCGACACTTCATCGCATGGGGCCATCACGCTTCGAGACAACGTAGGTAATAGTTTATCCAATCAGTGTGTGATGCGAATTAAGGGGTAGATCGATCTAGAATTCTCTTTAAATCTTGAGCCCCTCTCTTCTCTTCTTCACACCTTCCTTCTCCTTTTCCTCTCCTAAATTCTCCTCAAATTCTTGCCAAATCCATCCATGGCTAGGAAATCTCTCATCCCTTTCATCCCCTCTACCTCCAACTCAACCTACAACCTTGAGGGGGATCCCACTCTGGCGAATCAAATAATTCATGCTCAAGAGTACACTGTGGTGGGGTAAGTGCGGTGTGGGTTCAACCCATATCATCAATCCCTAGCTCCTCGGCTGGATTGGGACCAAGCGGTGAACTCCCTAGTTCGGCCGAACTAGAGTTTCGCCGAACCCATCCTGCGTTCGACCGCAAGATCCCTCTCGCCTAGACATGTGCATAGGACCAAAGTATGGGGTGATTCCCCTGCCAGGAGGCCGACGATGGGCGATTTAGGGCCAAAGAAGATGGCACAAAAACTGTTCCATGAAAAGGCCAATCCTTCTCCCGTCGAGAGGTACGTGGGCACGCTCTTCACCAAGGCTAGTGATGTGGTGCTACACAAATACAAGACTCCCATCGCCACTCCGACGATGCCACAAGGTGAAAGGTTTCGCATCATGGGGGTGAGGACTCCCAGCGGTGAGTACGCTAAATGATTATATTGGCCCATATCTCCCGGCGGAGAAGGACGAGGCTATGGAGTCGGTTGACTCCTCACCCGCAAAGGTGAGGCGTCATTTGACACTACCGCCTATCATTCGAGAGGCGGGTCATCTCCAAGATGATGATGCAAAATCGTCATAACCTTCGGTCACGAAACTAACAAGTCATGTGAAGAAACTCCACAAGGAGAACGAGGAGTTGCATGATCACAATGCGGAGTTAATTGTTGAGCTTGCTGAGCTTAGGCGATACGACACTTTTAGCTGTGGAATGTGTGCTAAGATCAAGCGCACATTCACTGAGATGGGGAAAGAGGATCGTTATTATGCGAATTAGATGCTTCCCCATCTAAGTAATAAGTTTTAGAGGTGCTTTTTAGTTTATTTGCTATCTTTGTTTTTTATCATGTTTTAATGTAAGCACCTGATTATTATTGCAAAATTAATAAAGTTGGCTCGTTGGTATTTACCCTAGTGGAAGCCATATTTTGGTTTATATTGTTTTGTGAATAAAGTATATGTACAAAATAAGTGTGTGGGAGTACTTCAGACTCCTAATGCGCAACAAATATGAACTGATGCATAGAGAAGAACCTTTGAACTCCACCACTAAGCAGAAAAAAAATGCAGCTAAATTGGAGCCAGGGGGGTTCAGCCGAATCATGGGTTCGGTCGAACACACTCGGCCCCAAATCCTTTGATTTTTCACTGGTGGACTGGTATGCGCGTCCTATTCCTCATTCTCCCCTGAATACTACTTAAATCTGAGTATACATCGAAATATAATTAAAATTTGACTCTTTGAAAATATGAAATTAATTAATTCTCAACAAATAAAATTTTCCTATAGAGAATTTGTATACTTTTTATTCTTTGCTAATTGTCACTTGTGAACATATATCTATCATAGGGACCCTTGCTTATGTAGGTAATTGATTTTTGAGATATGGTTTTGATAAGGGACACTCCTATCCAAATGTCTTGTTACTTGGGAATTTATGATTGCTAAAATCAAAAGTTTTCAAGCAATACTCCTCAATGACTTTATGATTACCTACCAAGGCCAAAAATAATTCTCATTGCAACCCTATATACTCTTGGCTACCTGATGTTACATTGAGTCTTGCCAAAACATTATGACTCGTGTGAGATGCTTTTCATACTCTCATGATCAAGATCACGTACACATCATACATACACAAATGCTAAAACTTCTACACTGGAAGTTAGCATAAATGATCATTTATTTCAGACTTCATCCCAAAATAAATACTCCATGTCATTTGTGCCTCTTTCTCCAAAAATCATTTCAAGGAAAAGAGAGGCATGACTATGCAAGTATGGAGCATATAAGTAAAAAAAGAAAAAGAAAAGATAGCGATGCATTCTCTCATATTTTCCAAAAAGAAATGGAGGAAGAGGTACACAAAAAGGAGTTGCCACATTTTCTTTATCCATCATCATACTACACACATGCACAATCTTGATCAGGAAGTATGACTTGCTATCTCCATTTTCTTTATCCATCATCATACTATACACATGCACAATCTTAATCTTGATCAGGAAGTATGACTTGCTATCTCCTTGAGTCCGAAATTTTGGCTTGGCAACATATGTAATGCAGGTGCACCCTGATTGATATCCACCAAGCTCCACACAAACTAGCCTTATAGAATATGGAGAAATCAGCAAAACATACCTTGGTGAGGACACAAAAATCACAGAGAGTGATTCGAGAGAGAGTCATTTGAGGGTAGAGCTAATTTGTGAAAATATGTGAAAAACCCAAGTACATGATAAGAGGAAATGGAGTGACTTGAGTCGCGACTGTTTCATTCATCAATTACTCAAGATGGTAAGTTAGACACTCCAAAATTTCACAGGGACAGGTATGTTTCAGCATAGCCTGTATACATTCATCTACCATTTAGAAGTTTTACTCCACGATAATCGTTAATCTTTACTTGGGACGAGTAAATTGCTAAGTGTGGGGGTTTGTTGATGGTTATTAACTGCAAATCATAAGTCATCAATACCTGCATGAATTTGAACATATGAAACATCCAAAGTAGTGGTAGGGTTTAATTCTAACAACCACAGTGTTGGTGTATATTTGGATGCAGGTGACAAATCAATAAAGTTAAGATAAGGTATACATGAAGAAGGAGGAGAATCAAACTCATATTCAAGCCTATGGAGTTGAGGGCCTAAAAACCTAACCAAACACATTCAAATGGGCCCATTCACCATACATATAGGCTGAGGAGTCCTCAGCAAGGGCCTAGAAGAAAAGGCTGGGCCAGCCAGGGTTCGGCCGAGCCCTTTGCCTACATTAACTTGTGTCTTTGGATGAGCCTGTTGAATAGTTGAACACCTTTGTTCCCTGTGATTTGATACCGGGTAAAGTGCTACAGCGGTATATCCGTGCGCTTGCAGAATTTTTTTGTGAACGTTAAGAAATACCAACAATGTTCGTTCCCGCCGAGGATGGGCCTGTCGGGTTGCCAGTGGCGAATTCCGGAGAGAGAGTGACCGACATAAGACACGGGCCCGTGGTCATTGCTATCTCTTGCAAGCTTCCTCCGGAGGCCTGCATAGATGCAAAACCCACCTGTTTTGCATAAGGGCACCACGGACAGCTTTCATTGATAAGGTAGGGGAGCCTACGTACAAACTAATGCCTACCAGCCCTGGAGCAAGGACCCCAGGATAAACAGTAGGGCTTCTTTACAAAAGGAACTAGAAAGAGGAAATAAAAAAAAGATGACAGTAGGCGGAGTGAAGTCTACACCTTCGGGGTCTCCTTCCTCTTTCCTTTCGCAGCCGAGGACATGGCTGCCACAGCTGCCTAATGTCCAAGGGCCGGCAAAACCTTGCTGGTGAAATCGTCCACGTCGCGCCGGGACGAGTTCAGCCCGGAGCCTGCTCCGGAGAGGGCCGTGACCACCGATGGCTCCGTGCGAGCAGACGGCCCGATGTGAGAGCAGCCCTTGTCACGGAGGAGTGAGGGCATGCACGTGGTCGCCCAAGAGCACCACGTCCCGTACGCGGACGTCGCGTTTGTCACGAAGCCTCTGGCTTTTTCCACGCAATTCAGCTTCTCCCCAATAGCACTGTCCTCCGCCGGAGCCGTCGGACCTTAGACCCTGATGCTGGCGAAGGCGCGCACCAATGCCTGCACGGTCGCATGGGCTTGCATGTTCAGCTCCGAGAGGACGAACTTGGCGCGGTTAGTCTCTGCGCGGGACGCCTCGAGTCCAGCCTCTTTGGTCTTCAGCACCTCACGCACCGCTGTGAGCTCTTCCGCCACCCGCCCTTTCTCCTCTGTCTTCAGGGCCAGCTCCGCCTTGGACACCTTGAGCTCGCACTCCACCTGTTGGTGAGCCGCTTCGGCCCTGGCCACAGATTGGCGAGAGGCCAGTGCCATCACGGCAGCAGCCTCGAGCTCCTCAATCCGGAGCCACTCTGCATGAAGGACAGCAGCGTCACGGTCCCCACGTTCTACAGCGGGAACTCCAGCCACCATTACCTGCAGCAGCCATGGGGAGCCGTCAACAAGGAAGAAAGGAAGAAGAGAAAAGGAAACATCAGGGTAGCGAGCTCCGGTTTACCTGCCAGCCGAGGATGTGGATGAGGTCTGATAACTCGGCGGAGTTAAGGGCCCCGGCAAGGGCACTAGCCCGTTCCCCGATGAGCGGACCCTATTCAAGCGAAGCCCCTTCAACCCCGATGTCGGGCAGGTTCCCCGGGGCTGCATCCCGTTGAATGCTACCTGACCAGCAGCTGGGAGAACGGAGGGCCGAGTGTCAGCTCAAGCAGTCGTGTTGGTGCCCGCTGAGGTCAACTGACACTACGGCAACCTCGGCAGCCGCTGAGACAACTGGAGCATTAGACGGCACCCTGGGCGCTGCCGCCAGAGCCTCTCCACCCGCTGCCACTTCAACGGCCCCAGAAGGCGGCTCGACAACAACAGCCACTTCCACGGCTGCGGTTGGGCGTTGATTCCTCCCTCTCCGGGGCATCGGGCGATCGCCGCCCTACATGGCGCACCTCCCCCTTCTTTATTTTCTTAAAAACTAGAAGAACGAAAAGACTAACCCGGGAGTTGCACGGTCCAACCGGACTCTCTAGTCCCCTCCGAAATGAGGTCCATGGCAGCACCGCCGCAGTCGGCTGAGCTCAACGAAGCCACCTCCACCACCTGCCCAGTGTTGGTGGATGCCTCTGAGCGGGTTGGGAGTGGTGGAGCAGCTCGGAGGGGAACGACCGCGATAGGGACATTGGAGCCCTTAGCGCATTTCGAGCGCCGAACTCCGGCTCCGCCTCCGTGAACCAACTTTCACTTCCGAGCCAGCTTGCCAGTGGCTTTGGCCTCTTCCACCTCTTCCGCCTCGCATAAGGAGGGGAGGGCCGGAAGCACGAGGCCGAATCGGGCCGCAACTCAGTTAGCTCGTTCCCATGAGCCAACTCGTTGGACCCTCTCTTGTTTCTCCTTGAGTAGAGGCTTGCATAACATCTTCTCAGCCTCCGAAATGGCCGTGGCAAGAGGGTCAGTAGGTTTGAAAAGGAAGAGGAGAAGAAAGAAGTCAAGGAGAGGAATTATTATTTTTCCCTCCGGACCCGAGGGCACTCCGAAGTTCGCATACCTGTGGTGTCCACCAGACCGAGATAGGCCCCTAGAGTCCCGGCGTCGCCGGAGGTAAGAGAGTGACTCCACCCATCCAGTAGTGCAGTGACACGGAGCAGAAGGTACTCCTCCGCCAGGTCCCGCATGCCGAGATGGTCGGAGAGTCAGCGGAGCGCTTCACTCAGTGGAGCCAGTTTTTCCGACAGGGCATCAATGTTGGGGAGGCGCTAGTAGTATATATCTTGGTTGCTTGAATGCAGGCCGGAGTCTGCTCCCACGTTGTGGTAGAACCAGCACTGTGATCACCCAGTGGCCTAGCGGTCGCTCGTGGCCCTCGCCGGGAAATACTCTGCCAGGCCGGGGCGTACTTGGAAGTTGACGGAGGCGAAGTTGAGGGACTTCGTTTCCCCCTCGTCGGTCACCAACTTCGGCTGGCAGCTAGCGAAATTCAGACTAGTGATGTGCCTGGCGGAGGCCCGGAGATTGTCCACCCGCATGGCCCACTCATATATCGCCAAGCGGGCCAGCGCGTTCGCTGTCAGCTATGGGGGCTCGAGGTGGAAGAGCTCTAGCACCCGAGCCATAAGCAGGACGGTGGGCGCCCCAAACCCGGCCGTGAAGAAAGAGTCAAAGACGACCGCCTCATGAGCCTCTGCCTTGGGTACTACTTCATCCCGAGAAGGTCACCTAGCGTGCATGACCGATGGGATCTTGCCGATGAGCACCACGTTGATCACCAGCTTTCACTGGTAGCTGGCAAACTGCAGACTGGTGGAGTGCCTGGCGGAGGCCCGGAGATTGTCCACCCGCATGGCCCACTCATATATCGCCAAGTGGGCCACCGCGTTCGCCGTCAGCTATGGGGGCTCGAGGTGGAAGAGCTCCAGCACCCTGGCCAGAAGAGGGATGGTGGGCACCCCAAACCCGGTCGTGAAGAACGCACCTCGTGAGCATCCGCCTTGGGCACCACTTCATCCCGTGGAGGCCACCGGGCGTGCGCGGCCTACAGGATCTTGCCAGCGAGCAGCAAGTTGTTCAGAAGGTGAGGCGTGATCGTCGACACCCCGAGCAGGCAAGACTGCTCGGGATACTTGCGTCTCGCCTGGTACAATGGGCCGTTGGCTTCAACATACGCACCGTCGTCGCCGCCATTGGCAGCGTAGGTGCCCATACCGTCACCGGCCTCGGCGCCGGCGCTTTTGCTGCGTCGCTAGCGGCGGCGCTTTCAGAAGTCCGGGCAGCCTCCTCGTCGCCACCACCGCTCGCGCCCCGGGCGCAAAGTTCTTCATCACCAACGTCCTCCTCCACGTCTGTGCTGCTGCTGGCTACGTCCCGGCGGTGAGAAGAGCGGTTGCTACCTTTCACCACCGGTTTTTATCCGGCGAACAGGAAAATTAAGGAGGAATCCAGAGGACTAAGGAAGAAGAAGACTAACGAAGAAGGCGAGGAGGTAACCGGTGGATTTTTTTCCACCTGTTCGCCACGCATTTTAAAGGCTCACAGGGCGTGATCCTCGCCGCACGTTCAAGGAGTGATGCATCCAGGCATGACACATGCCCCACTACTTCAACGGCAACAAGACGTGGCAGGCCACACCGATCGTTTCCCCATCAGAAGCGACACAATTGAGGCACACGTCCGACCGTTGGGTGACCCCAGTCAAGCAGGTCAATAGTCTTTGCTTGGCTCGCCAACGGGCAAATTGCGAGGCCCCTACCCACCAAGCTGGGCGAGGGCCCTCGAGGGGCCCCGGACGAGGCTCCGAGGTTGGACTCTATCCGAAGGACGGAGGTCTCTTCGACTGAAGTGCTGAGACTAGGCCCCCACTCCGGAGCCGGAGGCGAAGTAGCAAGGGCAGAACTCGGCCATAATGGCGCCACCCACCTCTCACATCGGGGCATGGCCCGCGAGGCGGTGGCCGTGGCAAGCTTTAGCCAGATGTGGCCTCGAGCAACGCATCCCAGGAGACCCGGATGCTTTAGGGATGTTGCATTGATGGGCTCAGCCATCCCCAGCCTACTGGGGAATGACCGCTGTGTCGATCGGTGGGAGCCGCACGTCAGCCCCGTGGGAGTGAGGAGTAGTCAATAGGGTTAACCTTGTAACTTCACATGCTCCCGAGGGGCTATAAAAGTTGTAATACAATCTCCTAATGAGGGGAGAGTTTTTATGAGGCAACAATTCCATACTATAGCAGTTATTTAATTTGTCAAAATTTTGTGAAAGTTTTCCAAAAATTGGGTCAAATTTGAAACATAGGAAGAATCAGTTTACAACATCTTCAAAGTTCATGTCAAAATGACTTATCTCAAAATAGGAAAAATGTGCAAGTGGTGTACAAAAGTATCGAAAAGTATCTAAGGGTATATGTGTCCTTTTTACCCCATATTTAACACCGTTAGCAAGAAGTAACGGAACATGGTTAAACAGTTGGTTCGTTTCAATAAAAGTAGGGGTAAAACAAAAATCCTAAAAAATAAGGGTAAAATCAATATTGGACATCAAAGTTGGGGCAAGAACGAAATTGTCCCTTAGCAAATAGTGTTGTGGTTGAGAGGGGCGAATGAAACTCGACTCTGAGGGACCTAAAGTGGACTTTTTCCTGCGCAACGACGGGCCGATCTGGGTGGCGCCAATTACCGGATCAGGGAATAAGTCCACTTGGACTTCCTTAAAAGTGAAAATAATCTAATTTGTGACCCTGAACCACAAAACTAGATACCTTGACCCCTAAACTGTTAAAACCGGTGCAATTTGACTCCCTCGGTGGTTTTGGAGAGCGGTTTCTTGACGTGGCATCCACTTGGCAGTATTGATCTGGTCTACCGTTGACGTGGTGCATTGGTGGCATTAGAATCTAAAACATACACGTGGGACCCATTCATCATTCACACAAAAGAAAAATTTATGGGGTCCATTGACATGTGGGGCCCATATGTCAATGTATCCCTTCTACCTCCTCGATCTCTCTAGTCTCTCCCTTATCTCTCTCTCCCCCTTGGGCAAGCGGGGGCTAGCAGCGGCGACGGGAGGGGACCGGAGTGACGGCAGTGGCTAGGAGGGTAGCCATGACGTGGGACCTAATCGTTGGCCCGCCTGACACGTGCGAGGTCGGCACGTTCGCCTCCACCGCCGCCTTATCCTCCTCCTCTAGTTGGCTCCTCTCCTCCCGTGAACCCCCGGCAACGGAGACAACAGTGTTGCGCTAGCCTGGATGTGAGTCGCCGATGCCGCCATTGTCGATTGGGGTGGGGCGGGATTGGGGATCGGGGGAAAGAGATGGAGGGGTGGTGAGAGAAAGAGAGAGAGGAGGCAGCGGGACGAAGCTCGGCGAAGGAGCTCTAGGGCGGTGGGGCCGGCTGTGATGGGACGACAGTGACAGGGGCAGGCTAGCGCACCTGCTGTCCGCCAAGGTGGCGTCGGCGTCTGCGTCGACCTCGCCACCGATGTTCGCCACCTCTGGCTCCTCTCCTATCGACCGAAGTAGGGTGGAGCGGCGGGCAAGGAGGATGCCGCCCCTTGCTCCGGGCTCTCCTTCCTCCTCCCAACTCACCAGCCACGAAGCTCGCCGCCCACGGCCTCCTCAGTGCCGCTCCCCGTCATCATCCCGTTGGCACTGCAACAGGATGGCGCGGTTCCACCTTGACTGCCCCCTTGCCATGAGCGCCAGCGCTGAGTCCGCGGCTACCTTCCCTGCTCGCTGTTGCGGCGACGTGCCCTTGCAGAGGAGGGAGGGAGAGAAAGAGAGACAAGGGGAGAAAGGGAGGAAGAAGGGGTCAAAGAGAGGTGGACATGTGGGTCCCACATGTTAGTGGCGCCCACAAGTTTATTGTGTGAATGATAAATGGGTACCACATATATTTTTTTAATTTTAATGCCATATAGAGCCACGTCAACACCACATCGGATGAAGACCAACTCAATACTGCCACATAGTCGTCACGTCAGCGAAACCGCCTAACAAAATCACTCAGGAAGTTAAATTGCACCGGTTTTAACAATTTAGGAATCAAGATTTATGATTTCATGGTTCAGGATCACGAATTAGATTTGGATCGCTTTTGGAAGAATCAAAGTGAACTTATTTCCCGGATCGGATACGGATTGGAGTGGCGGAGTGGAGTCCGACGCCACTTCGCGTTCGGTGTCCCACACTCCCTGCCGCGCCCTGCTTTAATATACGATCACCGGCCACCTCTCCTCAAATCTCACTCAATTCAGAGGAAAAAAAAAGAAATAGAAAGATATAGTCGCTTCTCTCTCTGCTCGCTAGGGTTTCCTCCGTCGCTCGGAATCAGGACATGGCGGCTTCGTTGCTGCTCCGATCCACCACCCGATGCCTCCGGCGCCCCTCGATTCCGCGCGCCCTCGACCGCCGCCTCTACACCTCCGCCGCCGCCGCCGGCGGCGGCGGCGGGTGGCCCCAACTCCCCCACCCAAACAAGGTACGCAATTTGTGCTCCTCCATCGCGACCCCGTTCGTTCGTTCGTTCATATGTGAAATTAGTCAGGGAGACCATCAATTGAATGAATCTCCTTGTTTGCTTGTCTAGGGCATCCAGATTTTTATCACCATGGGACCATGGTGGCTATAATTTGGAACATAATAGTTTTTTCTTTTTTCTTTTTTAAAAAAAGATAGCTTCCAGGGCCTATACTAATGCGAGACAAATCACTGGGGATACGTGGAATTCTAATATGAATACGTAAATAAGCCATGTTCTAATATCACTGTGGATACGGGGAATTGTAATATAAATAACCCATGTTGTAATATTCTGGGGACACGGAGAATTCTAATATAAATAACCCATGTTATTATATCACTGGGGATACGGGGAATACTAATATAAATAATCCATGTTATTTTACCGTGCAGCTTGAAATGGGACAAGAAAACAAACTTGTGGGGAAGAACAATAAGTCACAAGGGCTGGACTACGACCGTCTTGTAATTGAGGTGGCCAGCTTGAATCGTTCAGTACTAAAGATGAAAAAGAGGCTGGACACACTGTCTACCACGCAGCAGGAAGACGAAGAGAGCTACCACCAAGACAGATGGTAAGTGAATAGTAACATTTATCAGTTTTTCTACATAAACAAGTAAAATTAATGCACATTGTTCTACCGTCTATCCTAATTATTGTTCTTCTAACCTAAACAGCGATGAACTATGGAGACCAGTATGGTTCTTTGGAATAATCGGTGCTATCGCTTATGTTAAGAAATCGGTGTTTGGCTGACACAAGATGGCAGATACTCCTGTGTCTCCCTGTTTTTAGTTGCTCTGAGTAATTGTATGGTCTTGTACTACCTGGTGGCATGTGAAAACGCTGAAATGTATGGAATATCCAATTTTATTGTTAGAAATGTATGGGTGTTTTTTATAATATTTTTACATTTTTTTACTGAAATGTATGGAATATCCAATTTTCCATGCAATTTTGGAAAGATAAATGGACTGGATCTGACCCGTTTTACATATCTTTTCGACCTTTCCAACACTTTGCTTCTTTCGCCACAAACATCAACTGCACCGTCTCCTCCCAATTTGCAAACAATGCTTGAGCCATTGATCTACACCCGGTCTTATCCACTCGAGCCCAAACTGAACTACAATCGCTAATGTATAACCTTCAGGGTCAACGCCTCCAACCAGATATATCGGATGCGAGATCATTCATCACTTCACCAGGGATAACAACAATGGTAGCCTACAGACTCATCACCTTACCATGGCATGATCTGGCAACCAGCTAAATATATATGGCTCAAAGTTGTGCCCAAAACGTGCAACATTTTCTTGTGGCTAGCTTTTTGTGATAGGCTTAATACCAATGCCAACAGAGTGCAAAAACATTGTCCTCCGATCCACACTGTGAGTGTTGCCCTGCAACAGAAACAGCCGACCACATAATACTACGCTGCACGTAGATGCAATATGGAAGAAACTGAATCTCTATGACCAAGCTTTGTGCAGCACCAACATTCGATACTTTGTGGAAGAAATCATGGAAACGGCTCCGCCCATTTGCTTTGTTGCCTGTGCCCACGTTCTGTGGAAAGCGCGGAACCAAAGCCATATTTCGAGATGAAACTGTTGCCGCTTCGCGTCTTCTACATGAGATCAAGGACAAACTTGGCCCATGGGAACATCGCCTCAAATGCAGGAGCCTCACTCATATCACCTTCTGGTCGATCAAGCTTAACTGAATTTTTCCGTATTTTTTCTGAAATTTATGTTTCCATCATGTTTTCTCACCTGTTTTATTCTCCTTTTTGATCGTTTATCTCCTTTTTATCCTTCCATCCATACCCCCTTTTTCTTTTCTTCAAGTTCTGTAACTTCGGCACACCATTAATAAAAATATTGTTTTTATTATTATATATACTCATGCAAATATATAGAATCGTACTTAAAAGAACAGAGGGAAAAGGTTTATATATAAAACGGAGGGAGTATAAGATTTCTAGGGATTGCTTAATGATGATCTTCTTGAAAGATCTCAATTAGTAATGTTGTTGCAGATATTCTTCTAAAAGGAAGAGAAAAGGGGAATGATCAGATGGTAGGAATTTCGATTGAAATAGCTAGTGATATGCTTATTTGCACAGGTAGAGGAGCAATCTTGCCTATTTACTCCCTCCGTTTATAGTATACAACATGAAAATTTAAAAAATTATGTAGCTATCATTTATTTTATGTTGACTTGTTTTGTTATTAAAGACTTGTATTATCATGTACTTGCTGAAATTTTTTATAATAAAAAAAATGATCAAACATATGTCTGAAATTCAATTGTGTAATAGCAAAAAACATACGAGTACATTGCAAGGAGTCCAGATAATAATGATCACATGAAAATTAATTTTGGTTAAAAATAGTTATGTTCCATGTGTGTGTGCGGTGCTCTGCTCCACTGCTAAAAGCGGCGTAACAGAATCATCTCCTGGAGAAGAACAAGGGACAGGAGAAGCTCATGTCATCATCGCATATGGATGACACGAACCTAACCCGGATGTTAGATGAGCTGGAAGTTAAGATCGACCGCCTGGCTGCTGTTCTAAAAGAAAGAGGGGAGCAAAAGGATAAGTAATTAACTTCAGATTCCACCGATGGACACTAATGGCGGTTAGTGGGTGTCAGCTGCTGTTGCTAGGTTTACTAAAAGGAATGACGTCAAGAAACTAGACAGATACTTATGGCCATCAGCAAATAAATCCATATGGACTTCCCCATGCTATGACTTTTTAATTTGTCTAGTAAATAATTTAGTATAGATGTTCATAGAGTTCATTGTGGACTAAAGTTCAAACTGTGTATTCAACTTAATTTTAATATCAGCCATGTTTAGTGTCCCTTCGGGATTTTAATGTGGGGACTGTCTAGCTCGCATACAGAATACCCTCTCCAAAATCATGCGAGTTTTACGCACAATTTTAACCCTCTTCCCACCCCTCTCCTCGCTCCTAGCCGCCATGCGATTGAGCGCAAGTCCGCTTGACACCTCCTGCCATCGTTACAGCCATCGCATCGTCACCTAGCCAGAAGGTGTCAATGGCACCGGCGAGCCCCATCCCTCCTCCCCTTGCCCCCTTCCTCTTCTCCTCCTCCTCAACCCGGCATCAACTAGGTGCCCCCTGCTCCACCATCTTCCTTGTCTTCGGAGCCTCTCCACCACCAGATTCACCACCACCTGTCGCCATCTCCTAACCACAAGCTTGCTTTGCCCACCCCACTAACACCGCCCTACCACCCTCCTCTATCCTTGTGGCTTCGATGCTTGCCACCCGGTCATGTCCACTACCCACTGCTAGACCGCCGCCTCCTACCCTTTAAGCCCAGCAATCTCCCCCATCTTTCTCCTCCCCCCATCCCCATTCCATCCGGAACCCTAAACTCTAACTCCACTAATTTCGTCAAGATCACCAAAGCTGCTGGAGGTTGCCGGAGCTGGATAAGAAGAGCTGGGATCATCGGAGTATGAATCATGAAGCAAATCCCAATGTTAGAAATCTACAAGATTTTGGTCTCGATAACTGTCGAATGCTATTTCGTAATTCCGTTTAGTGAAATGCCACAAGGTAAAGTTTGAAACTAAAAATACACAGCCTAGACGATCACCATATTGGTGATTGTATATAACTAAAATTTAGTATGAACGAATATGTACTGCAAAGGAACTAGATTTAGGACTTGATTCAAGATTATTCTCATGTTACAAACTGCATGATAAAGAAATCAAGAAATAGAGAAGTGATGGATTTATCATCATCCTAGACTGTAGTATAGACCAACCAACATGCTGGAATTGTGCAAAGCAATGTAAACAAGAGGGTCTACCCAGCTGAGTATGGCAACGGAGGATGGCAGTGGAAGTGAGTGATGCCGCTTTCCCTGGGTACCAAAACTTCTATCCTCCACATGTGACATGTCTGTTCATGGTGAGGCCACACAAGTCGGTCATTAGCCAATCCACCATGTAGCAGTGTGTAAAAATATTGATCGGAAAATTATATGAATCTAGTTCACAAAAAGCAAATTAAACTACAACGGATAAATTTCAAAACTATGCGTGGTATAATAAACAAAATGGACAAGCATAGCCATCACCCACTAGTAGTACCAGTTATGCATACTGCTAGGATCAACCTCTTTCCTAACGGATTTTCAGACAAATACACTGGGGAGGATGACACAAAAAATTCCATTGTCTCATGGGTCCCTGGCAGGGAAATATTTTGTCCGCTGCCCAAAAGGATAGAAAAATTCCTTTCTGTCGATTCAGTAATTTCATGCCTGACATGATACCATCAAGAATAACTGATTGCAAATAGAACCCTAAAAGGATACTAACATTTTGTACATTTGAGATCATAAATGATATATTAATGCTTCAACAATTCTAATCACAAACTGAAAGTTATATGCACATCCAGTACCAATCAATCTAAGAACACATCCAGAATCAATCCATTCAAAACATGATGAAATCATGGTGTTCAAAAGACTAGTACAGATTTTCAGCCTGCATAAAATTTAACATGTCCTACTACACATGCTAGTCAAGCTCTAACTCCACACAATTTCATCCTAACATTCCACATTTAAGTCTGCCACAACATAAAGCGTAATTTCCAAAATACTACAGCACGGTTCATCGGCATAGCACATGTGCCTCTCCTTTACAAGATGGTCCCAAAAAAAGGACGATAGCTCACACGCTACAGGATAGGAAATGGGATCAGATATATCGATGGAGCTAGCTATAGGTATGCAGGGCATCGTTGAATACTTGCAGCGGCTCAAGGAGTAAGACGAATTCTCATGGAAGCAGGAAGCTAAGGCTTCAGGTCAATATAGCATGCGGTCAGCATATCAAAGTGTGGCTCACGAATCGTGGCTCGTCCCTAAAATAAAGCAAAAAAACTACACAGCATTCTGACCCCTATGGCTTGGATGATTAGTTTGGAAGGAAAGAAATGGCTGCGTCTTCAATCAGCAGCAGCACTGATCCTGGAGAGAAGTAGCCAACAACATTGTAGAAGAGGCAAAAGTTTGGTGATTGGCTGGGGCAGTTATATATCCAACATTTAGTTGTCTCATGATTAGGTTGACTAGGTCGTATTTAATGCTATATATCGTGAGATGCAGTCTAACTTTGTGCCTATTTTGCTGTTCAGCCGTTCTTCGCATCATCTTAGGGCAATACTCTCTTTGTGATTTAACTATTCAATACTTTTGCAAGCCTTTTGCATATTCACAAAAAGAGTTGCTTCTAGTGTTTTCACCACCAATGATGACCTACACAAATCCATGTAGAGCAAGCAACTCAAACAGCATTTATTGAAGAAGCATCCGTATGACCATGAAATGAACAGCAAAAGTTGAACATGTTTCAGATATAAGGAGAAAAATTTCTCATGAAACCTTTAGGTCACAATAATATATTTATCAAACAAGAACAGAACATTACCTTTTGATATTCTAAAATATAACGAATAGGTGAATATCAGCCAAGAGCTTTGGTCAAAGGAAAATATATCTTGTCAATAGTTCTAAATAATCAATGGCTATGCATTTGTGTATCAATTCATATTAGTACCTTGATTAGCTCATTATGAACTTTGTAGCTGCTGGAGTAACATCTCGTTGGATCGACCAAGCTCTTTGGCCCCTTGGCCACAGTGGTAATCATCTTAGAATAATGACCATTATTTAGTATTTACCTACAAGAGAAGCTTGTTCAAAATAACAGAAACCATAGAGAGCATACATGTACGTTTCTAAACTTTTTTGGTACTGACTGCAGTACAAGTGTTACAGTGACCACTGCTATACACATCATACCGGGTTTCATGATAGCATACATACTTAGGGAAGGCTCCTTATGAGATCCAAATTTAACCTCCTATACATTCAAGCAAGCAAAAACTTGAACTTCCAAGGCAACATGCAAGCAGGAAAAGGTGCTGAAAACTGTATAAATATTATATATATAACATACACATGCTATATATACCAGAAATTGCAGTGTCTCAATGACTCAATCCATGGTCATGAGGCATGAGCCTCCTCGATTTGGAGCAACAACTATACTTTGGAAGTCATCTATATCCTGCATTGTTGCATCCAAATGTCAAACTAATTGTGCAACCCTTGTCTTGTTTATGTTTCGGTAAAATAAAGTGAGTAGCACCGACAGACCATGGATATACTGCTCCATCCAGCTAACACGTCAAAAGCGGGGAAATCATAGACTGACCACAGTTACGAGTTCATTAACTAAAGGTTCCATTGCAACACTTAGCTTCTTTCATGGATGTTAATGATCAAGGCCAGGGTCCTGAGATAACAAGGCTGCAATAGAGAAGGAATGATCTAATATTTGTGTGCTACTACCAATCCATTCATTGGAGAAAGATTTGACACATTCCTAACCACTATAGATCCATGTATATACCAAGATTATACTACAGTAGTACACTGAACATATTTTTGACAAATTCTATGCCCATATCCAGTTAAATATAAGTAGTTGACATGTTCTGATTCCTGGCGGTGCATGCAGGCCAAACAAGAAAATCTTTGACTGTCACGATACATCCATTTTCTGGTAGTGGTGTCGTTTGCATCTTGATATTCAAATTCTATGTGACAACTCTTGTTCCCACATATGAATAATGCAGCAAAGCTTTTTATCCATACAATTCCAGTTCTCTATGGAGCCATCAACTTTAAAATAAAAATAATCTACAGCTTAAAAATGTTTCACCAAATATATGATCCTCACCACAATCTAATAAGAATCCATCCATTGCAACCAAGCAATTTGGATGTTCTACACACTCAGCAAGTACAGAATACAAGTAATGGTGACTGGACATTTTGTTCTTATAATCTCTTGTCACAACTACAATGCCACACAATTTCTGAATTAGTGACGCTGGAGGGCTCTACTGACAATTATAGCCAGATACACATGCAGAAGAACATATAGAAGCTACCTGAATGCGAATAAGGTAGATGTTGCACTCCATCCCTGAGAGGATTCTGCAAAACCCCAAAATGGTGTCAAAGCAATGCACATAGATAAGATCCATGATTGGATGAGATCTAATGCCCATTCAACTAACTGTTAACTACCATACAATTGGCCATACAGATTCTACATGGTATAATAAAAATTCAATAACAGCAAAATTGTAGTTACTCACCATGCTTTCCCCAGAAGCAAGAATAGGCATTCCATTCAAAAGCAAATGAAAAGGTCAAAAATGGCATGTGCGCAGGTCAAATTTTCTAGGTTGTGCACATGTTAGACCATAACTGACCACCACAAGAACAGTCCTTTTTTGTCTATGCCGGAGGCATTCACCAGAATAAAGGTCACATATCATCAAAGAACAGTTCCAAATGCACTAACATATGGAAAACCTTAATAAGCAGATATTGCACCAAATGATCTGTAGAACAGCACACTTATAATGGATGAAAATACACAGCTCATGTTGTTTTTCCCAAAGCAAGAAGAGATTTTGCAAAAAGAAAAAAAAACAGAAGCAGGTATGAACAATGATGCACCTTTCTAAATTAAGGAACATAAAAAACAATCATCTAGATGCAGGGTTTATTTATAGACCTCATGCACATTTTTTATTTTGAATTGTTCCCAGCTGCCCCTTCAGTAAATTGTTAATCAGTTATAACTCGGCCGTTGATAGGATTTCTCACTTTTCCAACTCAACTTGATTTGAGTATCCAATGTCTGTTATATAATTCATGCAGTATGTGAGTAGCAGTATTTGAGTATCCAACTCAACTAAGAACCTTCATATGCCTAATTGTACAGACAGAGCTAAATAAGCCTAATCAATGTTCAAAATTCCTGATAACTTATTTTATCACATTTCTACTGACCAGATAGCAGTTTGTTCCTTCCTAATAACAAATGTTTCTGAATGGTTAAATGCAGTGTCAAGCTGAAGAATTTTTTGATTATTCGATCATATTGCAAAATGGCAAGAGAAAAAAAGGGGAGGCGTAGCAAGATATATAAACAACATAAATCATATGCAGGAAGTAGCTGAGCAAGCATTTTTAGATTGTGAATTTGGCTTGTAAAGATGATGTGAATATAGCTACTCTGTAAAGCTAAAACATATATTCTAGCGTGTCAAAGTTTGAACATAATAGTTTAAAATAAATGTGCCTAACAAAACCTGTATCTCTATATTCTACAAGGAGAAGTATCAGATGACAACACATTGACAGAATATATCTAGGAATTACACCCAAAGAGAAGAAAACATTAAACATCCTGAATACACGATGTATCTTCTAACTTGCACATAGAAGCTTTGTTATTTCAATAGGTGGTGAAACTACTTAAGGAGCTAAAGAAGTACTGAATCACAACATAATACCATTAAAAATGATCAAAGCAAAAGCAGGAGAGCTGCTGGTTTTTCATTGAACAGAAGGATCTAAAGAAAATAAGGGGGAAAAAGGGGGGAGAGAGAGAGGTCACGACGAAAGGCAAAAGAAGAAAGGAAAGAAGAAACAAAGAAAATTATAAAAGGTTTACAGCGATGTAAGATATAAGGTTTACAGACATTTAAGCCTGAGTCAAACCGGAGATGATGTTTGCACTGGCTGCTGCCTATATACCAGACCCTCATCCTTCAGTAATAGTGCAATAGTAGGATAAGTAAGCCGAGCTCTCTTGATTTTAAAGAACTCGTGCATTATGTTCTTTCCAAATCGTCCGTATAACTTTAAGCTTTCTAGTCGGTGGGCCACTGAAAGTCTCCTTCATTGTTAGGTTATTTGGCACATGAATTTACCAACTGGGTACAGTGCAGTGAGATCATGAGTCAGATGGCAGAAAGTCGCAATATCATTAAAAATGGAACTCACTAAACTAGAGAACACACCGAGGACATTATCATGGTCAGAATCATCTATCAAAGGCATCGAAGGGGAGCACGTAGGGCGGCGACGGATGAGGAGCTCCGGCGCGACGAACCAAGTTCGCCAGATGTGGCGTGATTCAGTTTTATCTTCTCCGTGTCGGGTGGTGAATAGTTCCTGATTGCTTGCAGATTTGGATAAGATTGTTAGGTGTTTGTTAGGATTAATATCCACTTCTAATTAGTGATTGTTAGTTACAGTTGTAAGCCTATTAAAGGCATTGGATTCGGAATAAAAGGCAAGCAAGATCAATCTGATTATCTCATCTCCTTTCTTCCGCTTTCTCTCCTCTGTTCTGCCGTCGTGCCCATCACGGGTCGCCGGTCTTCCAAGTTACCCAAGCCTCACCCTCCTACCTTCCATACGTATCCTATTAGATCCCTCTCGACTCATAACAACTTGGTATCAGAGACCAAAGTCCAAAAGGAATCATCCACCGATAAGCAGCCACTACTGGAGCCGACCGATGCCATGGCCAAACTTCAGGACACCATGTCCGATGTCCTCACCGGAATGTTGTTTCTGGCGTCCAAAAGCGATCTTGTTGATCTCCGGCGTTCGGTGGCCATCGCCACATCCTGCATCACCTCCCTCGAGCAACAGCACGCCTCGACTTCATCATCCAACACTTCGAGCATCCCTCGCCTCGCTGGTGCCGGCGTTCTGCCTACCCCGTCAAAGCCGCCCAACGGACCGGGTGCGGCGCCGGAACACGGTGCTGGTGGCAGTGTGCCTCATTACTACAAGCTTGAGTTCCCTAAGTTCGATGCCAAGGAAGATCCGCTCAACTGGCTCAATCACTGTGAGCAGTTTTTTCCGGGTCAGCACACGGACGCCGGTGATCGCGTTTGGTTGGCAACATACCATCTTGCCGGCACAGCTCAAGAGTGGTTTTTTCATTATGAACAACACTACAGCGTGCCGGATTGGGATACCTTTACGTCCCTGTGTTATGCTCAATTTGGGCCACCCATCCGGAACAACCCATTGGGTGAGATCAAGCGTCTCACGCAAACAAGTTCGGTGGCAGCCTACCAGGAGCATTTCTTGGCGCTTGCGAGTCGTGCGATGGATCCCCTCTCCGAGAGCCAGCAGGTGTAAGGTGTTTTTTCGGATTAATATTCCCTTTTAATTAGTGATTGTTAGTTACAATTGTAAGCCTATTAAAGGCATTGGATTCGGAATAAAAGGCAGTTTTCCAAGTTACCCAAGCCTCTCCCTCCTACCTTCCATACGTATCCTATTAGATCCCTCTTGACTCATAACAGACATCATGTTACGTAGTCTTTGACTTACACAGATAAGCAACTTTGTATCAATCAGTGATACTGCCTTGCCCAAGAACAACCGTACTAGCAGGATTTTTTTGATAATTATGTTAAGTCTTTTCCTTTTATAGTGGCAGCATGGAAAAAAAAGGAAATGTTTCTATGACCATAATAGCCCAGTTTTCTTACAAGTACGTGTTTTATGGTGCTAAGATGTTAAACAATGTTTCTAGCACTAGGGCACTGGTATGTTTGGAACTGAAAAGGAAAAACATCTTCAACAACCAATTTTCCTTGATATATTCAAATGCACTATTCGATACAGCCACATGTTATATCTACATGCATAGTTCACAAGAACTAATACTAATTAATATCAAGCAAATATAACATGATTGAAGAATTGAAGTTCTTCTCAAGTCCAAAATCATACGCATGACTCTTCACATATGCGCATGTGGAAAGAATGGTATTGTTTTCAGAAAAAAAGATTTTGCAAACAGCACTACATGACTACGTATATGTAGCGACAGAACTTAAAGATTAGGAAATGGGTATGCAGCACATCATCACCCTAACTCCTCATTTTTAAATGAACGTAGATGCATCATAACGTATAAGTTACTAGTGTATAACAGTGAACAGTTCAGCTTGAATTGAAGAGCATGTTAATTTGGCTGATTCAAACGCATACCTACCAATTTAGAACGGGCATCTAGATAAACACACAATACACAGTCGTACGAGAGAGAAGGGGGGGGGGGGAATAGATAGAGAGAGGGATGAGCAATTGAGCACCTTGGAGTTGGAGAGAAGAGAGGGTCCAGCAGCTAGCAGATTTTGGGAGGGGGAGGAGGGAAGAACAACTGGATCAACTGCAGCCTTGCAATGGAAGGGCGGAGGAGGGGCGATCGACGGCGGCGGCGGATGCAAACCCTTGGCTCACACAGCTCAGGGGAGGTGAAGGACAGAAGCACGAATCTTGACGCCATCGTGCGGCGTGTATCGCGCCCTCACGTTCCGACTTCCGACCCGACCCACGCTCCGTCGGTCCAGCTGGAAACCGACCCAAGCTCTCTAACCCGACCCAACTCGAGTCTACTAAACCCTAGGAAACCACGAGCCGGTTGCCGCCGCTGCACTGTGCTGCAACTCTCTCTCTCTCTCTCGCTCGCCGGCTGCTACGCCTCCACCCCGCTCCTCCTCCTCCGCGCCGGCGCCTGCAGGTGCCAGCGACGTCCTCTTCCTGATTACGCTCTTGCGATTGCAAATTTGCAATGCTCCTCTGTTTTTTTTTTCTGTCGCATGTTTGTGTGTTCAAATATATATGAGCAACTGAGAAAGCCACAGATGGGCCGAGTCGTTGGGTTACCATGTATTGATTCGTTATGCGCTGATTAAAAGAAAATTGTTGATTTTCTTTTCTCGGATTTCTTGGTGGGGGGCGACGTTTTTTTCCCCGTAATTACCGAGTTTTTTTTACTGCTGCCGTGTAAGAGATTCAGTAGATGGAATAAATAAATCTTCTTAATTTCGTCATCAATTGACCATTGGGCCCAAAGTCCAGTAGCTGATCGAAAGCGAACATGCAGGGTTACCATTTTGTGCATAAATTCATTAGTTTTTGTTGAATTTGTAGCTGGCCCCCCCTGATGAGTCTACAGTTGGATTTTTTTTGTTTTTTTTTTTTTGAACTAGGAGAGCCAGACTCTCCCCATTTCCATTAGCAGAAATGAGCGTTTGCAATTGGATTGTGGCAAGAAATGAATATGAATAGTATGGGGGCCCGCCGTTTCCCCCAAATTTCCCTTCTGGCAATCCTAGGGTCAACTTGATCAGTCTTGCAAATGTTGCTGCGGTGCCAGCAAACATTGTTCTCCAATTTATGCACGGCTTTTAGACGTACAACGCCAATACTCATTGCACTGGTTTGTTACAGAATGTTTTCCATTTCCATAACACTTTAGCTGCTATGTGAGCAACCTCTCCCTTCACTGCTACCATCAGTAAAGGAACTCCAGTGAAGAATGGCACTATATATATATATATCTAGTTGGTATAGATATTGGATAACTAAATCAACTGAGACTGGAGCACATTGTTTGCTCACTTTGCGTCCAAGAATGCTGCAAATAGTGGTGCTGCCATCAAGATGGTTCCACTTCCACAAGTGTGGAAACTGGCCAGCATAATAAGTAGAACAACTAGGATTCCTCCAAAACCACTACTCGGATACTCATGCGTCTTCGCTTACGAATTCTGGTTCAACCTTTTTCAAAAAGTTGGGTTACAAGTTCTTTCCCCGCCAGCAAGATGATGTTTCCTTTAATGATTGGTGGACAAGTGCACGAGCTAGGACGAATGGTCAGGTTAGAAAAGGTCTCGATTCCATTATCATGCTAGGAGCCTGAGCCTGGACAATTTTGAAACATCACCGTTGTATTTTTTACAATGCCTCTCCAAAACATGGCTGGAGCCTTGTTTCTTGCTAGAGAGGAGTTGTACGAGTGGGGTCTGACCGGGCTAAGGATATTCTCTTTCTTCTTACCCTCGTGCCGGATGGACAACAGTGATGAATTGTCTAGGTTGAGGTCGTTTTTTTTTGTCGTTTGGCATAAATGTAAACAAAAATCTATGATGAATGGGTTGTAAGGGGATTTACCCACCTTTTTCTTCTTCTTAATATAATGATACGCAACTCTCCTACATGTTCGAGGAAAAAAAAGGACTGAAGGTGGTGGGCACTTTCCATTTCTCCCCTTGATACCTCCCAACACGTAATGGCGTGGACATCAATTTTAGCCTATTAAAACATGGTCCAAAATCATGTGCCACAACACCGATATTTATTTACGTACAAATTTTTGAAACTTAGATCATCAATAGATTTTAAAATACTTGGTTTCAAAATAATATAGTGTTTATAGATTTTTCTTGGAAAGTGCTTTCGTATTAGATATTGAGGGCTATCAATCCCACCAGGCGGCTGCTCACTCCCTCCTTCAACTGTATCCTCTGTGCTAATGCTTGTGTACTACACGTTGCTACATCAAATATTTGGATCTGATTTGGATTTTAGCATTTAAGCTGGAGACTATAAGCTCTCAATCTTAGGATGTACACTGCAGTCAATTCCTCTGCTGCTCATGTGATTATGCTAGTGGTACCGGCGTGCTGCTGAAGATAATGATGTTAAAGTAACAGCTAGCCTACATATATATTTTTTCCATATTCGTGTATCCTTATTAGGACATGTTGTATAGAACGTCTAAGTTGAATGCTTCATCAAAGAATAGTGGATAAATTTCTTATAATTCTTGATTATCTCAGGTGATGATGGCCATGATTGTCAGGACGATAGTGAAAAATATCCTTGAGAAAGGCCTCATGAACTTCATTCGTGAAGGAAGGTAATAAAGCATGCACACCTCTATTATGTATTCTTTTTCGTGTGTGTTGCTTACAATTTTGAATTTACAGTATATTAACGTACATTATAATTAATAGGAGGTGCCTTCTTGATGGAAACTTACTGTAAGTTTTGCCTTCCCTACTCGGGTGTTTAGATTGATTGTATACTACTAACAACTAAGTTCTAGTACTACTGCTCTTTCAGGAAAGCAAGAATCGAGAGTGTGGACGCCAGATTTGTTGGGAGTGACAGGTTTGGCAACAAGTATTACGAGAAGTTCAAGGGCACACCATATGGTGAGTGGTCATACGGATACAGGGCGGCACATAGGCAGCACATTAGTTATCCCTTTTTTAGTATTTTTATGTTTGTTTATCTTTTTTTTTTACATAATGGCAGTAACGCTTCCTTACATAATAGATTCCAGATTATTTGTTTACAAGAAATCGCAGTTAGATGTAAACAAAAGAGAAGATCAACTAAGAATTTAAATTGATAAATTGAAAGGCAATGCTCTATACCATTTTGGTTGCAGATGTAAATATAGTAACTTTCATGATATGTTGGACTTACCATAAGTCCTGGACTGGAGTAGGTCCGCAGTAATGCAGATAGACGGAGTAATTACCATCTGCTGTCCACTTATATCTGAACTATTTGGAATTGGATAAGTTTGGATCTTGGATCATAATTAGTTGAACTGCGTGATTTACCCTAGACTGAGTATTCATTTTCTCCAGTTGACCAGATTTGTGGTGTACTGACCTAACTTGTGGTGTACTGACCTGACCTTTGGTTTCTAGTTTCTGGTGATTAATTTGAGCAGGACCGGTGATGTTGTTAGGGGTGTGGTTCCCATTGCATCTGACATGCCAAATTTTGTTTTCATGTGATCATCAGTATTAATATTTATGCATACTGCAAACAGTACTTTGTCTATTGATGTTCATCTTTTCTGTCTACTTCTGAGGAGTTAGAACAGTTAGATGGTAGGTTGGCATTGGGGATAAGACCAAATAACCAAATGTTTGTTCGGCCTACTGCCAAAGAATAAATAACGTCCAAACTTGCCAACAAGGGGTTGAACACATACTGCCCTCAACCTGTTGTAGTGCAGGGGCAGCCCGAAGTATTTGCATGGGAACTGTCTATTTGCATTGTGCTGGTATAGCGTAAAGCAGCAAAAATCGTTGCATCTCATGGGGAAGATTCTGGTCTTTTACGAATTTATCAATTTATCATTAGGACCAAAGCACTGACTAAAAATGCAAAAAAAATCTTGACCACCTCAAGTTCACCTATTTTTCTGGATGAAAAAAGATTGTCTAGTCATCTCCACAAAGTTTGAATAAAGATAGTATAAAATCAAGTTGGATCTGACCTGAAATAAATTCTGCATCCTTTTAGAGTTACCTAAAAGTTCCCATGAAGCAAGGTTGCCAATCTCCTTCCCATTATTCACCATTTATTCTCCCCTTTACCATTGTCATGTGCATTGCTAGGATTCCAATAGATTGAAGATCTTGGCAGATCTAGAGGGGAATCCACAAATACTTCCAAGCCATTGTTTATAACCTTCTTGATAGGGTTGAATAAATCCTGCCAAAACGTTGTATATATGCTAGCCTATGTTCCCATGCAGTTTCTTGAGCTCTTTAATTATTAAGTTCCCATGCATCTTTGCAGTGGATCATGAACTTTGCTTGCTTTGCAGGTACAATGAGGTGGGTAGAATATGCGAAGGTAAAACACTACGATGCATCACAAGTGCTGGCTGAGTGGCATGGCTGGTTGCACTACACCACAGACGTCACTGGTGACAAGGCAAGATCTTATTTACATCGCTTCTAATGCTTCAAGTTTGTAACAAAAAAAAAAATTACGACAACGGTCGTTCTGTTTTTGCTGACATATTTCTAGTTTGTTCAGCTAGAGAAGCTCAGATTCGGGCGGTGGAGGGTTGAGCATGTTGACAACCAATCCCGTGCGGAAGAGGCTCTGAAGCGGAGGCGAAGGGATTGGTCGAGCTACCAGCCCTGGGAGCCAAAAGACGAGCAGGAGTCCTAGGAACCCCCCTATGACCTATGTGAAACTTCAAAACCGCACAGATTGTCTTGTTTTGCTGGGATATCTGAACTGAACGTACCTTGTTGTTTTCCTGGGATACTTAGACAATTAGACTGAACCTGAGTACTGCATGTCTAGACTGGCCTGAATACTTGACTAATTTCCATCGGCCATTATTTGCTGAGATGCTGAGAGTAAGTCTCAACTATGCTGCTATTTCTCCCGAATGTGTGTCTGTGTGTGTTCGTCAACGTGCTGAGGTGAACCATTACACGCACATACGCTCTCTGGGTTGTGACTGTGTGTGGCTTACGGACGAATTCCATCATACTTTGTTTGGTTCGTGCGATGTCTTTATAATTCCAACTGAATTTAAGACAGCATTCAAATTCTGTGCTTCTTCTCTACAGATTTTCGGAAGGCGCGGTAAGGAATGCACCGGGTTTGATACTTCTATCAAATTAAACCAGCAAGCGACACATTCATACTTTCAGACGAGTTATCCAGGTTACAAGGTAGCCAGACTCGGCCTGTATGTATGATCCCCCAAGTTGGCCCAACCTGAAAATGTCATGGTCAGGGTAACATATCGTCGCAGGGGTGCGCCAGCCCAGAAGGATGCGGCAGCAGGGATTGCAGCGCATCACGCCTGATCAGCCGTGCCGGACGGCTACAGTTCTATCCGCTTGCAATTTAGATAAAGTTTGTTAGCTATTTTCCTTATCAATTAGTTAGTTATTTCTTAAGGTTACCAATTGTAAGCCTATTTAGAGGCATCATTCGGATGAATAAAGCAAGCAGATTCAATCTAAATTCCTCATCTCGACTTCTCTGTTTTCTCATCTCTTGCTGTTGCCGCCACGGGTCGAAGATCGACCAAGCTTCCACGCCCACGCCCTCCAATCACCCACTCGTACCCTATTCGATCGTACGCCAGGGCTCGTAACAGCTTGGTATCAGAGCTGATGGCGACTGACGAAACCTCCACCAACACATCCGCCGCGGCTGCACAAATCGGCGACGCCCTGGCGAAGCTGCACGACTCCATGGCCAATATGCTTCACGGCATGTCCCTCCTCACGTCAAAGAGCGATCTGGCTGATCTCAGTCGGTCGGTCGCGGTCGCGGTCGCTTCATCTCGTCTTACGGCACTGGAACACTTGCAAGGCTTGTCATCGTCCTCCACGCCACCGTCCATGCCCCGACTCGGTGGTGACGGCATCATTCCCAGGCCGCCTCCCCCGCCCGCACCGCCTCCTCCACCCGGGGCACATCCATAGCTTCGGACGCAGGTGGTGGCACTGGTGTTCCTCGCTTCTACAAGTTGGAATTTCCCAAATATAATGGCAAAGAAGATCCCCTCAATTGGTCATTTTTTTCGCGGACAGAACACGGTGGATGCTGATCGCGTGTGGTTGGCTACATATCATCTCACCGGCGACGCTCAGGAGTGATATTTCCACTATGAGCAACACAACGGACCACCGGATTGGCCCGCCTTCAAGGAGTTGTGTCACGCATAGTTTGGGCGAGCTCAAGCGCTTGTCCCAGACGTCCACGGGCATAACAGACGAGGTTCTTGGCGCTGGCCAGTCGAACGACGGAGCCGCTCACAGATTTGCAACAAATCCAACTCTTCACCGCCGGCGACGACGTCGAGCTTCATCGCCCGGAGGATCTTCAGGAGGCCATGGGCCTCGCCAGAGCTTATGAACGGAAGACATCGTGACAGTCCAGCGGCGTGGGCCCAGCATATCGCGCGCCCTTCCGTGGCGGGGCGGGTGCGACAAACCCGCCTCCGGCACCAGCCGCGGGTGTTGACGCGCCTCCGGACCAAGCCAATCGTCAGTTCCGTCGCCTTTCACCGGCGGAACTCGCGGAACGTCGTCGTCAAGGGCTATGCTACAACTGCGACAAAAAATTCGTTCGCGGGCACAAGTGAGCACGCTTGTTTTACATCGAATTCAATGATGCCGCCACTGACGAGGAAGGAACGGACACGGATGCGCCTCCCAACGATCTGCGTGTGTCTCTCAACGCACTCTCCAGGGTGGATGGGGCCAACACGATGCGCCTACCGGTGGGCATTGCCAGCGAACGCGTTGTCGCGCTCGTGGATTCTGGCTCGACGCACAACGTTATCCACATCGAGCTGGCGCGCCACCTTCGCCTTCCTCTCACCTCGGTGCGCCATGACCTCCGCGTCAGCGTAGCCAACGGTGACCGCCTCGTCAGCCCAGACTGATGCTGCGACCTGCGCCTTCATATCGATAGGGAACCCTTCACCATCGACTGCTTCGCACTGGATATTTGCACCGTCGACATCATCCTCGGCACGGAATGGCTCAGCACGTTGGGGCCAATACTGTGGGATTTCAAGCACATGCAGATGGCGATCTGGCGCAGCACTCATGAGGTCACCGTCTATGGCGTCGTAGACCACCGACCACCACATTGTGCGCTGGTTGCACCTGAGGACCTCCTTCCCCATCTGCTGGAAGAGTTCGACGACATCTTCGCGGAACCACAGGACCTTCGGCCGGCACGACCAATCGACCACCGCATTCACCTGAAAAATGATTGGACACCAGTGGCGGTTCGGCCGTACCGCTCTGCAAAAGGACGATCTGGAGAAACAATACGCGGCGATGCTGCGCCAGGGGATCATTCGGCCCAGCACTTCGCCCTTCTCCCGCCGGTGCTGCTGGTACGAAAGCAGGATGCATCCTGGAGATTTTGCGCCGCCACCACCAAGGACAAGTTCCCGATTCCCATCATCGACGAGCTCTTGGACGAACATCGCGACGCTCGTTTCTTCACCAAGCTGGACCTCCGATCGGGCTATCACCAGGTCCGCGTGCATGATGCCGACATCCACAAGACTACGCTCCGCACCCACCAAGGCCACTTCGAGTTCTTGGTGATGCCGTTCAGCCTCACGAACACTCCGACGACGTTTTAGGCTCTCATGAACTCGGTGTTAGCCCCCTTCCTGCGTCGATTTGTCCTTGTTTTCTTTGACGACATTTTGATATACAGCCACATGGTCGGAACACCTGCAACACGTCCGCGCGGTCCTCCGTGCTGTCCGCAACAACAAGCTGGTGCTCAAGAGATCCAAGTGTCGTTTTGGCGAGCGCCAGGTCCAGTACTTGGGGCACACCATGTCCGTTAAAGGGGTGTTCATGGACGAATAGAAAGTTCGCGCCGTGGGCGAGTGGCCGACTCCGCGTTCCGTCCATGCGTCCGCGGCTTTCTGAGCCTCGCCGGGTACTACCGTAAGTTCATCAAGAACTACGGCATCATCGCTGCCCCCTCGCGGCCCTCCTCAAGCGGGAGGCATTCCGGTGGTCGCCAGACGCGGATGTGGCGTTCGTCGCTCTTAAGACGGCGCTCTCCTCCGCCCAGGTCTTACAAATGTCGGACTTCGCCAAGACATTCACTGTGGAATGCGACGCCTCCGGTTTGGGCATCGGCACGGTCCTTCACCAAGGTGCAGCCGCGTTGGCGTTCTTCCGCTGACCCCTCGCGCCGCGCCACGCTGGACTCGCCGGCTACGAACGCGAGCTCTTCGGGCTCGTTCAAGCCGTGCACCACTACAGCCTTAAGTTCCTCCTCGACCAGCGCCTGTCCACCATTCCCCAACATCGTTGGGTGAGCAAACTGATGGGCTTCGATTTCACCGTCAAGTTCCGGCCGGACCTACCAACGTGGTGGCTGACGCCCTGTCATGCCACGACGAAGACAGGACGACGGCACTCATGGCGCTCACAGGACCAGCGTTCTCCGCGTTCGACGACCTACGCCATGAAGTCGCAACTGACACATCCCTCGCCGTGCTTCGGGACAAGATTGCCGCTGGTGACTTGGGCGCACCATGGGCAGTCGCGGACGGCCTCATCACCAAACATGGCCGCGTGTTCGTGCCCGCAACATCACCGTCGCTGGCGCTGCTGGAGGCGGCCCACACGGGGCACGAAGGCGTGGAATGCACGCTGCATCGCCTTCGCACGGACTTCGTTGTTCCAAAGGCTAAACAAGCCATCTAGGAACATGTGCGCGCGTGCGCGGTCTGCCAGAGGAACAAGGTCGAACACCTTCACCCGGCCTGCCTTCTCCAACCTCTGCCGGTGCCGACGCAGGTGTGGGAAGACATCTCCATGGATTTCGTCGAAGGTCTCCCGCGTGTCAACGGCAAGTCGGCCTCACCGTCGTCGACCGCCTGTCCAAGTACGCGCACTTCCTGCAGCTCGGTCACCCGTACACGGCAACGTCTGTCGCCCAAGTCTTCTTCAATGAGGTGGTACGCCTCCATGGCATCCCAATCTCCATTGTCAGTGACAGAGACCCGTCTTCAGTAGCGCAGTTTGGCGTTTCACCCCCAAACTGACGGCCAATCGGAGGCGGCCAACCACGTCATCGGCATGTATTTGCGCTGGTTAACGAGCGACTGCCCTCGACACTGGTTGCGGTGGCTGCCGTGGGCGGAATACTGCTTCAACACGACGTTCCAGCCCTCCCTCCGCGCGACGCAATTCCAGGTGGTCTACGGTCAGCCGCTGCCCACTCTATGCTCCTATGATCACGGCACGGCGAGGGTATAGATGGCCATATGGCCCAAGGCCCACAGCCCGGCCCAAGGCACGCTAATTTGGCCCGGTCCAAGCACGACACAGCCCGACTGGGGTCGTACTCGTGCCGGTCCGGCCCGACAACCGGGTCGTGCTTGGGCCGCTCCCTCGGCACGGTGGACCGGACTGGCGCAGCACGATCAAAAATAAATAGTAGAGGGATGTAAAATAGACTTAATTAGCAAGACCCAAAGACAAAAGAAATACAAACTAGACTTATTTTTCAGCCATATAGATACAGCCCACAGAGTTTAGGGAGGAAAAATAGACTTATTCTGTTAGGAAGCACGATGGGCTGTCGTGCCTTCGGGCCGGTCCGGCACGGCCCGAGTCGTACTGGCCCATGCCTAGGCCGTGTATGCAGCCCGTGGGCTGGCACGGCATGGCACGAAGTTTAGATCGTGTCGTGCCGGCCCGACTGACCTCGGCCCAGGCCCGATCGTGCTTGGGACGAACCGTGCCGGGCGGCCCATTTGGCGAGGGTGCCGGCGGTCGACCAAACCCTCACGGATCATGACGTGTATCTCTTTATGGAGATATGTGTTTTTCTTCCCTGTATGTAATTTTGGATGGACAAAAATGAGAATATACTGTCAAAATTTTACAAAAAGAAATCTGTTTAATTTTGTTAAAATCATGTCAAATTGAAATCGAATTTATCAAAATGAAGCTAAATCTATCAAACTTCAAGCTATGCTCAATTCACTACAAATATATCGAAAAGTTTCGAATGAACAATATTTTTTTACAACAGGTCAAAGGAGCAAGGGGAAAAAAAAGACCATTTATCTCTTAGTTAACACCGTTATCTTATCTTCACGGAATAGTATCAACCTTGAACTTTAATCTTGAACTTTAATTTTGAAAAGCGGTGTCAAATAAGCAAACTTGAAAAAATAGAATCAGATCAATAATAGACTTCAAAACAGGGTCAAATGATCAATTACCCCTATATAAAACTTGCATTCAACCATGGTTTGGTTAGCTAGCACTGAAATCTTCCGCGTGACGTGTGAAAAATTTATTTATAGCAATTTTTTCCCTTGATGAATAAATCTCGAGGCGATCCCATGATCACAAATCAGAAAGTTTTGAGGGAAAAAAACTTGCGAAAGTTTTGTAGCGAATCTGAATTTTAACAATACCAGATTTTGGTATGCTCATACAGCACACACAACACATAAAATTCACAAACTTGAAGCACTACAAGCAATGTCAAGAGAACCATACAGGCATACAGCACTAAAACTCACAAAGCATGCAACACTGCACATAAATTCCAAAAGACCAGATGCCTATTTAGCACCACCACATACATTTCTGTATATTGTAGAACCAACCACCAGACATTTCTCTGTACATGGGGTTTACAGCAACCACCAGTCATCAGGTTAAGCTGGCAATATTACATTGAGAGTTCAAACCAATCCACTAACATTGGGTTGTCATAAAGTCGAAGGTGATAAGGTATTGCTAAGGTACTTCGATCCCAAAAGAAGGAAACTTCATCACATGAATATCTAAAACATTGACAAGAAAATGAAATCAGTAAAACACGTCACAAGCGCCACAGGGTCAAGTAAATAATTGAAACACATACCTTTATCATCCATTCAGTAAAAGGGAAAAGAGCACCAATGGCAGCTAACCAGTTACTGAAATTACAGGGAAATTAACAGGTCATAAAATGTAACCTTAATCTCATCTCATAATGAAGAAAACACATTATTGAAAGAAATTTGACTGTGACTAACAATGTATTTCCTCTGTAGACTACTGAAGTTCAGTCTGCGTGTTTGTTTTGTCTAATTTCCTTAAGCTCCTCCATAACACAATCCAACTTCACTGCCAGCCTTTGAACTTCACAGTCAATGTGTTTTTGCTGTGGGAATTAGTGGGAATAAAATAAGGTACGTAAAATAAAGAGAACTAGGGAGTACATATATACCCAAACACCAAATAGAATAAGCTAGCTTTAGCTCAGCATGCAAATTAAAATAAGTTTGAATATAATATCAAACACCAAATAGAATAAGCTAGCTTTAGCTTGCATGCAAATAAAAATAAGTTTGAATATAATACTAAAGATCTAAGTCTGACACCACATAAGGTGTAAGTTTCCAAAGTACTACACCACGGTTCATCAACATAGCACCACCATGTTTAGTAGCTATGTGCAAAATGTTTAGTAGCTATGCGCACACATTCTAATATTGACAACCAAAAGTAGTGGTATGCAAGTGGAGAATAAAGGAATTGTTGCTATTATTTTTTTGCAGGCACTGTTTGATAAGATAGTATATCGTCTTCCAACATGGAAGGCTGGCAAACTCAGTCCAGCTGGTAGCATTACGCTGGTTGCTATTGAGCTCTGACCTCGATCTCAATTTATCTCTTGGTTGCTATCGATCCACCCAAGTGAGCAATCAAGGTCATCAGAAAAACAAGAAGAGGGTAGAAGTAATGCGAATGGTGGTCAGTACCGATTAGCCTGATCTAAGGTTTGCACCCCAAAAAGGAGTATGGCATCCTTGGTGTAGACAATTGGGATCTCATGGTATTAACGTTGCAATCTCGCTGGAAGCTAATGAGATTAGTTTTATGATCTTGCTCGGTATGGTGGTCAAGTTGCAGCGATGCTTCTAAGCTACGGAAAGGTAGTGTTGGCCATTACAAAGAAGTTTGTGGCAGCATCCATGATCAGCCAGCTTGCCAAAGGCAACGACCTGTTTTGAGAAGATAATTAGCTTGAGGGAATTGGGCTGCCATTCAGATCGCCTCTCCTTCACAAGATGTCAGGAAAAAAGGACAGTATTTCACGTGCTACAGGATAGGAAATGGATCAGATATATCCATGGAGCTGTAGGTATGCCTTATGTTGTGGCAGACTTAGGTATTTAAAAGAGGCAACATTAAACATAGCACTGATCAAATAAGTGAATTTGAACACAACAACGAAGGTGGGCTTCCAGGGGCAAATAAAAAATGCTCTCATAAATAAAAGGTCAGTGATAATAGGGAAAATAAAAGGTTAGAAATAGTACCGTGAACTCTATTCTCGTGACTTGGGGTTCTTTTTGCAACGCTTCAATGAGTGCGGGAGGGATGAAAGCTGTCTATAAACAAAAATAAGCATATATATATAAGTCAATTTGGTAAAAAGAGCATCACAAGAATTCATTAGAGATACTTACTTTCCCATTCAGCTCAATTTCAAGAAGAGAAGACAAATGTGGGAACCTTTTGTTCAGTTGGAGCCCAAGATACAAGTACTCACTTGTCGTGAATCTCCCAGAATCCAACCCTGAAACTATCAGGTGAATATCCTAAACGGAAAACGACGAAAAAAAAATCATCAGATAGTATTGATTGCCCTAAATCACTAAGCTGATCCACAAGGCTATTCTTCCACTACATTCCACTAAACACTGTTTCTTATCCCAAGCTGAAATCACTAGAAAGTAATCTCTAGTGAGACATGTATCAACTAACCATTCCACCCGTAGCTTTCAGAACTTCATCCTGTAATGCTTCTTTCTCAAAGTTGGTCCAATCAACGGCCCTGATATTAGAGATAATCTTCACGAACTCCTAATAACAGCAACAGATCCACATTTCTATGCATCAATCAACAAAACTAAGGCCAAATACTACGAAACAAAGCCGTAACATTCAATTTCATGCAATAGGTGTTGAAGCATTGCGAGTTTTGCGACATGTTTATTTATTAGAAGCAGCGAAATGATGATGAGTACCTCCCCGTGCGGTGCACACCGGGGGTCGAAAGCAGGTATGGGGCGGACTGGGCGCTCCGAGGACGGGGGGTCCACGACGACATGCCTGAGCGAAGCGGATGAACACATTGATCTCGAAGTCCACGAGCTGCGGAGCCTGACCGCAGCCACCTCCGAGAAGAAGGGCACGATGAGCTTGCGCAGGGCCATCTGCGTGCGTTCTCCGTGCGTTCTAGGGTTAGCAGGTGAGAGTTGAGACAATCGGAGGGAGCAGAGAGGGGTCCGGGTAAAGGCACGCCGCACGCGTACCTGAGATATGGCCGCCGGCGGGGTCGTCATCGTCGTCGGCCTCGCTGCCGGCCGCTGCCTCGCTCCCCCTCCTCTCTCTCTCTCTATGTGTGTTCTGTGTGTGTGCGCGTCTCTCTCTATTTCGTTCTGCCCCTCGCTCGTATCGTGAGGAGAAGACGAATATGCCCTCACTCATATCGCATCGCGCACGATTGAAATGGTGAGGAGAAGACGGATATGCCCCTACAAAGTGGGCAAATTTACCACCTTTTGGCCCCAAGATTCACGAAATTATGAACAATCCCCTTCCCCTCCTTTTTTTTAACCCAAAAAATGATGCGAATTGACCTTTTGGCCCCAATCCTCTCTTGGTAAACTTTTCTTCTTGTAACCGTGTGCTGACAATTTCATTTACCATGAAAAGAATAGTCAGTGGCCCGCGCAATTGCGCGGTTAACACCCATACAAAATTATCTATTTTTTACATATGATTTTATTTAAAATTTATTAAATATTTATCTCGTTGTCTTATAATTTTGAAAGATTGAACTTTATCATCCCGTGTTTCTAGTTTTATAGTTTTAAAAAGTCGTTTCGATCGCTACCCTTTAGTCACTTGTCAGTCATTTATTTGACTGTTGATCTATCACTATTTTTATTCATCTACCATGAAACCTTTAAAAATTAGATATTTTAGCTTTTAGAGTTCAAACACCACTACTGTTCTCCTCTACGACCCCTTCGCTACCTTATCTTTTTATTACCATTGAGCTTTTAAAAATCAAACATAATTATCGTTTGGGTTCATTTTTTACTTTCTAGAAATCCCGCTAAACTGTCAGTGGCTTTGCTACTGTACTCCTCTATGACCCACCCATTATCTCCCCTCTTTTATCATCATTAAGATTTTAAAAATTGAACATGATTATCATTGAGCTTATTTTTTTATTTTCTTGAATCTCACCAACCGCCGCGACCGTGCTGCTTAATGGCTTGTCCATCGTCCCTCCTCTTAATCGTCATTGAGATTCTAGTTAAGAGTTTATATGTTTATAGTTTTTATATGTCCCATCAACTACTACCACTTTACTTCTTTACAGGCTTATTGTTTTTCCTTTCTTTATTGTCATCTGATATCATTGTGTTCTATATGAACTGTTCTTTTCAAAAATCCATATTTTTTATTTTAATATTTTTATTTGTAAATTGTTGTCGGCGTTATGGGCCCAGGGGTATGCTAACTTAGGGCTTGAGGCGTCCCCTTGCCCCCACATGGCCATCCCCCGAGGGGGGTTCGGCCCGAGGGTAACATGGCGGCCACCCTCCATGCTTCCCTGCTCCCCCCGTTCGCCACTGTAGCAGGGGTTGAGCTCCCCCGACCCTCTCGTACTACCGCCACGTGCGCCGGGGCGCTCACCTAACCCCATTAATGATGCTGCAAAATAACATAAACAGGTATATTCACATATATTCCCAGCATCCCCATTCACATATGCCATTCACATATATTTTACAGAAATAACATCCATATTGCTCACAAATTTCACACATCCATATCGGTCAAATGGTAAGCATCATAACCTGCAATATTTATCTAGGAAGAATTTACATAGAGATAACAAATATAATAAACATCAATATTACATAATAACATGTGTTTGACAATTCAAATAGGAAGTTAAAAAATGTTCATCACTTAATCTTAACCCTAAACATTCCTTTAGGGTGAATAATTTCGCGGAGGATGAAGTTGGCAATCTCCTCACGAATATCCTCAAAGCTGCTACCCGGATCCTTTGAAAATTTGTCCTACATGTACATAATTCGAAATTAGTTGAACAATCTTTACATATATATATATGTGTACTTCAATTTAGTTAGAACATGTCATGAATGAGACCACAAACCTTCAATTCAGCCAAAATCTTCACGTTATCTTTGCACAGAAGGCGCATGTTGTGGCAGACATGAAATCCGCACTGGTCGCCTATTTGTTGTTTTACTGGAAAGTCCTTCTTGTGGATGTGTGTCCTGCCCTGTCTTTCAAAGGCTTCCTTTTTACACATATTGGCCCCACGCTTCATCTATTGCGAGTTGAATCGGGGTCCAATCGTATGCTTTGTTGTGAATTCTGGAGTTTAAGTAGTGGCATGTACCCCACTTAGGCGTTATTACCAGTAAGATCCAATGTCCACTGCAGCATTAAAATAGTTGAAGTTAGTATTAAAGCTAGACGTGTAAAGCAATGTATTTAGGGAACACACTTAGCATTGATTATAGACGCACATGATGTACTCCTTGTCTTGTCGGGCCCAGAAGGTGTCAAACAAGTAGTTTACCATTCCTTGACTGTCCCCTTCAAGATTTGTGACATTGACTACCTGAGGATCAAGGAAGGCAACTTCCGGTGCATTCTTGAGACACCACTTCCAACTATACCTACACGCAAGACACACTCTCTTATAAGCATGTTACACGAATTGAGATGACTAATTTTCATGAGCAAGAGTACTTACAAGGAGTAGCAATTGAGGAGGGTTGTGTCCACCGAGTGGAGCCTGTAGAGGTCGAATAGATCCTTGAAACCTACCACGATATAGTTTGGTGGCCCAAGGAATGGTGCTCTGGCGTGTTCGCCTATTATATCATTCTCCCTATTCTTCCTCCTCACGTTAGATTTCTCCATGTAGTACATGTGAAGCTCCTTGCAGGCGGTGCCCATTGTTGCTAGCACGTCGTCTCCAACCAATGGCATACCTAGTTGGAAGGATGATGGAGGTACAGGCTTCCTATGTACAACCAGCCCCTTACTCATATCTAGCTTTGTTGGAGCAAGACGTGAGACCTGCAGCTTTCCTTTTCCTCGCCCCCTTGCAGCAGGTTTTTCGATAGCTATTCTCTAGGGGGAAGAATGCGCCTTCCTGCTCTTCTTCATGGGTGCGGGTTTAGTGATCGCGATGCTGTCGGCCTCCATAGGCTCGTTCCAAAAGTCTGTGTCGTACTGTAACTCGGCATCATCAATCTGTTCATGACGAGCGGGAGCTGGAGGGGCAAAAGGAGCAGGGGCAGGTTGTACTGGCAGATGACCGCTTGGGGCAGTGGTTGACCTCGGGATCACCCTTATCTCAATGAGGTCCTTGGGCCATTGGATGAAGGTTCCACGTGCATTTCCATGGGTTAGGACCTCATCGTTCGGTGGATGCCTGAGTGGGAAATGATTGAATTCGGGCTTCACCGAGTCGACTTGCACTTACGCACAATCAGTCCTAAGTTGCGCCCCATGCACTCTTGTCTCCGGGGTCGGCTTGAAAGCAAGGCCCTCAGCTGCAGGAACCGAGAAGTTCAGCATCACCCTTACTGTTAGGGTGCAACTAGTTGGTTCCTGCGATAGATTCATAAATATTTTTAGAATAGTACTTACCATATGGTTTCGTTAAGACTTCTATGTGTTGCGGACGAGAGATGTACCGTTATTTGGTCGATGGTAGCGGGGACCGATGGCGGCTTTTCCCCCGCCTTAGTTGATGCACAACTGCTGTGCCTCTGTGTGGGGCTTGCTAAATCTTGTTGCGTAGCAGCAATGGCAGCCTCCGGGATATGTTGCTCTTCTCGAATCTCCTGCCTGATATGGGCCCTCATCGATTCTAGCTTCTCATCGAATTCAGAGCTCAATTCGGCTCTGACCTGCTCCCGGATCTGGGCGGCAAGGCGGGCATCTTCTGCGCCTTCGTGACTGTCCGCTTCTTGTACTGCCATGCATAGTCCGGAAATCCAACTTTCCACGGCACGTTGGTGCCAAGTCCCCTTGTCCGTCCACGGTGTTCCTTGTTGCGCAACGCTTTACTGAGGTTGTCGTTCTCGCGTCTTTGAGAGCTGCCCTCTTGCGAGGCTTCTTGGGAAGCAACCAACTCCTTCTGCAGTACAATTGAGTTCGGATTCAATGAAAAGTTCAGTGGAAACAATGTGAACAAATATTGAGATTAGGCACTTACTATATTATCATACACTTGTTGATCTTGGGGATTTGGAAGCGAAACTGTCCGATCTTCATTCTTCTGGTACCTCGCTCGGGCCCAGTTCCTTGCCCGTGGGTGTGGATATCGGCAAACACCGGTGGGATATTCTGCCGCTACCGCTTCATCCTCCTCCTGCCATTCCTCTAGCTTCCCGGCATATCCTGCGGTGCGTAGCCGGTGCGGGTGCACGCTCCTGGCCTGCAGTGCTCGATAAGCCTCGCTTCTAGCCCGAGATTCGGGGGTCGACTTCTTCTCGTAGAACTGCTCCCAAGCGTCATTGCTCTGTTGGATCAGGGGTCATCGGATTTTAGACAAACTCCGTGACCAGCCTGCTCTTGAAGTTCTTCCAAACATTGCCCATAATCTTGAAAGCAGCCTGCTTGAGCCTGGTCTCATCGGCTGCAGGATACTCGAAGCTTTGCTTGAATTTGAGCCAAGTTGCGTTCTTCTTTGCTTCGGGCACATGCTTGATGTCATCCACGAGAATTGTGAAGTTCTCCCTCGCTACGACACCACAGGTTGACCTAAACTTAGCCAGAACATTCCGAGGACGCGTCGACAGTCCAACCTGGTTCACCTCTGCTATTGTGTACCATTCCTTAGGGATTCTATTCCCTATCCTAAGACCGCGTGCCCTTGAGGAGCCACTAGTTGTCGTCGACATTGGTTCACCTTGCTGAGACATCGTCTAAATAACCTACAAAATAACAAAGTTAATTAAATTTGTAAACAAATTACGTATATAAGTAGTAACTTTGATATTATAGACCGTTGGCACTGGAAGCACATAAGTCCGTAATCACTAATACCTAAAATCACTAAGTACTAACATAGCTAAAATCACTCGCTCAAACTGAACTATTCTACTTTACTTGATTCTGGCCCCTCCTCGCTTCTTTTTACACATTTCTTAATTATCAAAAAATGACAGATTACGAAATGTTCTGGTTGCCAAGGTGTCTTGGATGGTTCCGTACATGTACTAACCCAACCAAACCAACTTGGCACCCGGAACACCTCGTATTCTATGATGATTTGATAATCTAGGAACAAAGTCCTTACATAAATGAGTAATTAACAAAAAATGATAGAAACCGAGGTGCACTAGGATCTGAAGGTGTCTTAATCGGTTTTGTGAATGCACTAACTCGATCGAACTACCTTCAGACCCTAGGCACCTCGGATTCTACGATGATTTGGTAACGTTCGTACTATCTACACTACAATAAGTCCGCCATTTCGAACTTCACATATATTTCACATATTACGTATGTACGTACTAACTTTAATATTACAGATGAGTAATTATCAAAAAATGCCAGTAACCGAGGTGCACTAGGGTCTGAAGGTTTCTAAATCGGTGTTGTGAGTGCACTAACTCAACCGAACTAACTTCAGACCCTAGGCACCTCGGATTCTGCGATGATTTGATAATGTTCATACTATTGTTGATGACCAAATTTGGTAATTCAAGTATCGGAGATGAAGATAGAATCGAAGAGGATCGAAGAGATCAGATCGTATCGGAAACAGAGTAAGAATCGGCTATGAGTTGGATTGGCAGAGTCAGAGTCGGACGAGGTTAGCTGATTGAGCCGATTTCGGTAATATGACTCGGTACACGTCATCGGGTTGTGTTAGCGTGTTTCATATGGATTGCCATGCACGGATAGTGTCCTAAGGAGGCAATTGTATCTATTAATTAGGATATTTTATGTAATTTCCTTATAGATATTCTCGGTAAGAGTCCGCCTAAGGGACTTGTTCGTTAGTTGGATTTGTATTAGGTTAATATGAGTCGTGTCTGTAATGGACAATGTTTGTATTTTCGGGTATAAATATAATCCTGAGGTCTTGTAAATAACAACAACATACGTTCAATCAATCTCGGCGCATCGCCACCTTTGTTTTCTACTTTCGACAAGCTTGTGCTTTCGAGTCGTGCTACATCAATTTGATCTTCGGCGAAAAGGTATATCTTGTCATGGCAATTTGCATCATTGGGATTAGCGCTTACATCTTTATGACAATCTAATTCTATCTTACAAGTTTCCGAAGTTATCATATATGTCATATAACTTAGATCAACAATGCTATCTTCCTATATCGGCTAGATCCGTCTTAGGGTTTCGTCGATATCGGTTAGTTTACTTCATTGATCCATGTTATATGATGTATCCACCATCCTGATTTGATGTTTATTGGCTTGTTACATGTCATGCTTCTTTTATGCTTGATGTTGCATTGGTTAAGTCCAACCTATTAAGTTATTTAGAATCATAATCTATAACTTGCTTTAGGATTGTCAATAGGGATAGTATCGGAGTTTCAACCGATCTTATCTATTTAGAATATTTAACATGGTTTTATACTTTGTTTAATGTTCTATATTCAATCCTTAATGCTTTATCATGAAATTGTATTGGATTTACGATCGATACGCAATTAGATCTAGATATCGGCTATGACATCGGTTTTATGTGATCACTATTTCATGTTGCGATAGACTTAAGCAATTTATACTGTCTCGGTTCAGTCCGATCTATACCAATTGTTTATTTCTAAAGTAATAATGATCTATTGATTGCATAACAGTGATATTGACAGCCGATATACTATTGTTAGGGTTATTTTTATACTTACTTATATCCTTACAGCCGATTCATGCTTTATTGCATCCGCTAGGTCACATACGATATGAAATCGGCCCTATGGCCGATTGTCTATCGTTTACTAACATTCTTTGCATATTTTTTCTTGTTGATTACAAGATCAAATCAACTGGCACGCCCTTGAACCTAAAACCCTAATTTTGGACCTGCACTAGAGTAAAGCAAATCTCTTAGGCCAGTGTGTGTTTTTTGCATCAACACGCTTTTGGCACACCCAGTGGGACTCCTGTGTCATCATGTCACCAAACATCACTGAAGTTTCGGAGGACAACATCATCCCGGTTACGCTCGAGCAGTTAAGTGACGAGCAGAGAGAAGAGATGCAACAAATGCTGAACCAACTCCAGAACCAGTATCTGCACTCATTCACAGTCACCCGGCATGGTACAGTTATTCAAAGAGCTAAAGTCAAAGTACCGATGATCGTGAAGCAAGACCCAAGTACTTCTGGATCAGGAGAAGAAAAAGATAAACAAGTCAAAGTTGAATCAAGTGATGAAGAACTCCACACATTACAAGATCGCATTGATTCGGCTGTTCACCATGCCCTGGTCAACCAGTCTGGAGTGCTCGTGAACACATTAACAAACATGATCAAGTCGGTAGTCGATGGAACGATAGCTGCAAAAAAAGCCAAAGGACCTATATATTTACCAGACGGCACGTTCCCATGATACAGAACTGTGAAGACCGACATCGGCGATAATCAAATGAGTCAACAATTGCTTCAAACTCAGGCTCCATCGGCTCCTTTTTCAAGCTCGAATATCCCGTCTATTTTAACCAGATCACAGCCGATCGCTGGGGGGCAAGCATCAACTCAGTTAACACCAGAGCAATTGATGAATATTCTACACCCAAAACCACCGGTTGTTGACACATCTTATCAAATTCCATCGGTTCCGCAGCAGCCGATTGGAATTACTCAGCCGATAGGCCAGCAATACAGCACAAAACTCCCATACGTACCACCTCAGGGTATGTCGGCTGGCTTCAATCACCTTTATCAACCTCACTCGCCGCGACCTCAGCTGATCCAATACGACCAGATGGATCCATTTCAGCAACAATATGGTGGGGCAACACCACATCAACTCTGGGCCGATATGATCGCTGACGTCATGAGGGAACAATTTGGGCTCAAGCCAAAGGACAATGGCAACATGTATCGGCACCCATATCCAGAATATTTTGACCGGGTTCCATTACCAAACTGATACAAGGTGCCAGACTTCTCCAAATTTTCAGGACAAGACAACGTATCTACTTATGAGCATGTTAGCCGATTTCTAGCTCAGTGTGGTGAAGCATCAGCTACAGAGGCTCTCAGAGTTAGATTATTCCCACTTTCTTTATCTGGGTCGGCATTCACGTGGTTTTCATCTCTACCTTATAACTCAATCAGAAGTTGGACCGATCTGGAGAAGCAATTCAACAAGTACTTTTTCAGTGGGGTACAAGAGATGAAGCTATCAGACCTCACGGCTATCAGGCAAAAATCAGATTGAGATAGTTCCAGATTATATTCAATGTTTCAGAGGTGTGAGGAATAGATGCTACAGTCTAACCTTGACGGACTCTCAGCTAGCCGATTTGGCCTTCCAAGGTTTGTTGGCGCCGATAAGGGAAAGGTTTTCAGCTCAAGACTTTGAGAGTTTAGCTCAGCTAGCTCAAAAGGTATCGGCTCATGAAACAAGGTTCCAGGAAGCAAGAAAATTCATCAAAAAGGCAAACAATGTCAATAATGTCTATAGTTATGACTCTGATTCTGAGGATGATGACCCAGAGATCAATGCAGCCGGGTGGGCTAGAAACAAGAAGATGGTGGTCTGTCAATGGGTCAAGAGTGCAGGAAAGGAGGAGAGATTTGATTTTGACATTACCAAAGCCGATAAGATTTTTGATCTTCTTCTCCAGGAAAAACAGATTCAACTGCCAGTAGGACACGTTATCCCATCGGCTGAAGAGCTGAAGAAGAGGAAATACTGCAAGTGGCATAATACAGGGTCCCATAATACTAATGACTGCATGATTTTCAGGCAACAGATCCAGTCGGCTATCGAACAAGGCAAGATCAAGATCGATGAATCCAAGAGGCCGATGAAGATAGATGGACACCCGTTTCCAGTTAACATGGTGCACCCCGGATACAATAAGAATACAACTGATGGAGATAAAAATTACACCAGGAGCATCAGATCGACTGGTATGATCAGCAAATACCAAAAAATGCGCCAAGGAGAAGAGGAGTCATATCCTCATGAAAATGAAAGATATTTTGATCCTCATTGGAGTTGTCAATTTTTCAGATTCTGCTGGAATGAGGGTATGAGTTTGCTATCTATTGAAGATTGTCCTGGATGCAGTGATCCCGATGCACAATTCATCCAAAGACCAAGCCGACAGGGTACAAGTATACATCGGCCGATTCAGACAAGGTTGCCAGTTCATGAAAGACTTGGGCCGATGCAACAAAACAATGATGAGGACGACTCACCTGGAGGATCCAAGCCAATGCATCCTCAATGGTGCCCTTCTAGCATTTTTACCAAATATCAGAAAAGAAGAGTCCAAAGAATGAGAAACAGGGAGCAATTCCAGGAGGTCGATGGGGAAATTGAACATCGGCTAAGGCAGAAAACGAAGAAAGTCTGGCGCGTGAAGAGCAAAGTGGTGCCAGCCGACGAAGTCAAAACCGATCGTAGCAAGAACCAAAAATATAAGGGCAAAGAGGTGATGTCATCTGACATAAACATGGTCTTCATGTTACCAGCCGAATACGCGGTGGAGCAAGTTATCGAGCAAGAAGAAAATTTGCCATCGGCTAAATTGATGCTATCTCCACAACAAGTGTCACGCCCTGAAATCACTCTAAAATTATATCGTCTAAATCATTTCTAGAAATTGTAAAACCAATAGAATAGTCTTCAACAATTAAAACACACCAAGATTGATGTCAATTTGGCTTGTGGGTATTTTTAATAAATTCCCCATTGTTCAAAATGCCTAACCAATTTTTACTTTAATTTTCAGAGCACCCTACATAATTTTATAGCAACAAAAACAATTAATTTTTTTTTATAAAAAGCAAAAACCTAAAACAACTCTCTCCCTTTCCTTGGGCCATTTTCGGCCCATCTCTTCCTCTCTCTCCCTCCGGCCCGACCTGGCCTACCCTCCCTCTCTTTCTTTCTTCCTTGGGCCTTGCCCTCCTTCCCGGCCCAAGCCGAGCCACCCCAGCCCAGCCGAGCCGCAGCCCTGTGTGCCGCGCACGTGCGCTCCACGCGCGCTCCACCGTGGGGCCCACCTGTCGGAGCGTCTTCAACCTCCAGCGGTGGCTGCCTCTCTCTCTCCCGTGAAAACGCAAGCGCCGCCGCCCATCCCGATCTCCCTCCTCGACAGTTTTCCTCCAAATTAAACTGCAAAAATGGGTTCGTCTCCTCTTCCTCATCATTTCCCCCAACAAACCCCATTCAATCCCGTGCTAATTCGTGCTCAATTTAATTCTTTAATCAATGGAGTTATTTTGGGAGCTCACCGTTTCCTCGCCGTTTCCCCTCCAAGCGGCTGCTCCCTTCCCCTCCGGCCTATATAAAGGGCACCCTAGGACCTCCTCCACCGATTCCTTGTCCCGCTCGAGCGCCACGCTCGCTCCATCGCCGTTGCACCGCTTCATCCCACTTGTTGTCGTCGGCATCCGCTCCAGGCGCCGTTTTGAGTTCACCAGGACATCGCCGAGCCTCGGCAAGGCCACTGCCGGCTGCGCCGTCTCCTCATCTCCCTCGGCCACGCCTTCTCCTCCCTCGGCAAGCCCCGGAGCTCCTTTCCCGACGTCCACCGATAGCCGGCCTCCACTGTTCCGCGTCGTCAAACTTGTCGTCGTTGTCTCATTGCTGTACCGGTGAGCATTGCCGCTACCATCTCTCTCCCTCCCCTCTGTTTCTGTCTCTTTTCTCTGTGCACGTGATTTTCTTTAAGAAATATTAATTCACAAATTCGCAAAAAGACAGTTAAACAGCACCTAAATTTCAAATAGCCATATCTTGACTATTTGAACTCGGAATTGATATGTTCAAATTGCTAAGTTTGCCCTTGAACAGTAATTAACCCATTTTATGCTTTCTTTATGCATCTTATATGGTTCATATTTTTGTTTGGCCCTTTTTCTTTGCGATTGTCGTGTAGACGCTGCAGTTCCGGAAGAGCCGCTCTACCTCGAGGTTGACATTGAAGATTTTGGTAGCGAGCAAGGCAAGTCATGCCATTTTTTATCATATTGTTATCCCAACTTACAAAATTATGTTTATTTAAATTATTGCATTTCACTATATTAATTTCCCGCGCTTATCACTGTTTTATTTAGCCCGACCGATTCTCCTTGTTATAGCCTTATTATTTATCCTTGTTTAACCCTAGGAAAAATAAAACTAGTGAGGACTTTATATATGTGGTGCTTACTAGTAAATTTAGGAATATGCTTAGCCCTGCTTAAATAGAAACAATTAGATATTTTCCAATAATTAGACTTGGGCATAACTTGTAAATAATGGTAATTTTGGCTTAGTGGCTGTTTAGCCATGACACAATGTTTCCCCTTCAAAATTCCCAAACATAATTTTCGGCTGGGCTCGGGGTGCTTGGTTTCGCTAGTCGCACCTCGGCCGTCATAAGGACCGGTCTTCGGGCCTCTGTTGCAAAGCATACTCCGTACAACCACATGTCTAATGGGTAAGGCTTAACACATCGCCTAGAACGGTCATGAATGAGGAAGGCACGGATAGGGATGGATGAAACCCTTGGTGGGGTCGATGTCTCTGGCAGTACGCCCGGGGGCATAGACTGTCTGCTCGACCCAAGGCGCCTGGTGGGGGAAGTCTATGTTGGTCTTCTTTGTTTAGGGCGGTACTAAGCGATGGGTTATGTCATGGCTTCTGTCTATATACCGTGGTGGTATGTGGCACATGGTAACACATGAGGAAGACGTGTCTTGTGGGTAAATATGTACCCCTCTGATCAGAGTATAATCTATTCGAATAGCCGCGCCCTCGGTTATGGGCAAGCTGAGCAATGTACCCAAGTTAGAGTTTAATTCTACTTAAACTGGAATAACTGGAGTTAGGATCTGTGGGCCTGGGATAAGGCAAGACCGCGTTGGTGCGCGACTTGTTAATAATTTGATTAGAGATAGGATCGTGTTTTATTTAAATGCCTTTAAAAGTTTAAATGCTTTGAAATGCTAATTTTCTGCAAAATAGCCCTATAATGAATTCTTCGTACTCCTTGCATTATATTTGCATTTTTCCGGCCTGGCTTGCTGAGTACGGTGGTTGTACTCAGCCTGGCTCCTTTTTCCCTCTTCCAGCTGAGGAGTTCTTTGAAGATGAAGGTTTTGTTGTCTAGCACGTGCCTGCCGTCAAGCGCCTGTGGTGGCCCGTCGTAGTTTCCTGCTTTTATTTGTTTATCTTTCAGTGCTGGGCCCTTGGCCGCCCATGTAATAAAGTACTCGTTTCACGCTTCCGCTTATATATACTCTGTTATTTACCAACTTTGTAATATGTACCTTGCCTCCCGGGACAAGGATTTATGCACTCACAAACAGAATATAGTGTTCTATATTCCGGGTGTGACAACAAGCCATTTTTGAGAAGCCCGAGGGAACTGATCATCAGTACCTCAAGCCGCTGTACGTAAAGGGATTTGTCAATGGCCGATGTCAAAAATGCTAGTCGATGGAGGAGCAGCGGTCAATTTGATGCCATATACAACATTCAGAAAGCTTGGGAAGAATTTAGAGGATTTGATCAAGACTAACATGGTTCTAAAAGATTTTGGTGGGAATCCATCTGAGACCAAAGGAGTTTTGAATGTAGAGCTAACCATCGGCAGTAAAACAGTTCCTACCACGTTCTTTGTTATTGATGGGAAGGGTTCCAACAGTCTGTTGCTGGGAAGAGATTGGATCCATGCCAATTGTTGCATCCCTTCAACAATGCACCAGAGTTTGATTCAATGGCAAGGAGACCAAATTGAAATTGTGCCAGCTGACAGGTCAGTCAATGTAGCTAGTGCCGATTTATCTGTTTGGGAGATGGAGGGGATTGATTGTTTATCTAGAAAAGTTTGACAAGGAGATTACTTAAAGGTTTCTGATGATGCCATACAGCCAACAGGAGATGGAGAGCCCCAATTCTTGTTTTGAGGGCGCCGTGGAGGGTTCCAACTTCTACACAAAGGACACTGTTGATGATCTCGACGGCAAGCTGGGACAAGGTTTTATGTCGGCCGATGAATTAGAAGAAATCGACATTGGACCAGGTGATAGGCCTAGGCTGACATATATTAGTAAGGGTTTACCAAAAGAATTTAAATGTAAATTAATTGCAATCTTGAAAGAGTATAGAGATTGTTTTGCTTGGGAATATTATGAGATGTCAGGACTTAGTCGATCGATAGTTGAACATCGGCTCTCTATCAAACTAGCATATCGGCCGTACAAACAACCCCCAAGACGTTGTAAAGCTGCAATGTATGATGCTATCAAGGCCGAAATTACAAGACTTTATGATGCTAATTTTATCAGACCATGTCGATATGCTGAGTGGATCTCCAATATAGTACCAGTCATCAAGAAAAACGGCAAGCTCAGGGTTTGCATTGATTTCAGAGACTTAAACAAGGCTACACCGAAAGATGAATATCCAATGCCGGTAGCCGATCAACTCGTAGATGTAGCATCCGGACATAAAATCATCAGCTTCATGGATGACAATGCTGGTTATAATCAAATTTTTATGGCTGAGGAAGACATTCACAAGACTGCTTTTAGATGTCCTGGTGCCATCGGCTTGTATGAGTGGGTGGTTATGACTTTCGGCTTGAGAAGTGCTGGTGCTACGTATCAAAGGGCCACGAACTATATTTTTCACGATCTTATCGGTAGATTGGTGGAGATATACATCGATGACGTGGTGGTTAAGTCTAAGGAAGTTGATGAACATATAGCCGATTTGAAGCAAGTATTAGAAAGAGCAAGGAAGTATGGGTTGAAGATGAATCCTACTAAGTGTGCTTTTGGTGTATCGGCTGGTCAGTTTCTTGGATTTTTGGTACATGAGTGTGGGATTGAAATTCCTCACAGGAGTATTGAAGCAATCAAAGACATAAAACCTCCACAAGATAAGACCAAGCTGCAATCATTGATCGGCAAGATAAATTTTGTTCGGCGTATCATATCAAACCTGTCTAGCCGAATAGAACCATTTACTCCTTTACTAAGGTTGAAAGCCGATCAAGAATTTGTCTGGGGAGAAAAGCAGCAGCAAGCATTAGATAATATCAAGGAATATTTGAGTACTCCTCCGGTTCTTATCCCACCATAGAAAGGGATTCCGTTTAGACTATATTTGTCAGCCGACCAGAACTCTATCGGCTCAGTTTTGATCCAGGAGGTTGAAGGAAAGGAAAGAGTTATATTCTATCTTAGCAGACGTCTTTTGGATGCAGAAACAAGGTATTCACCCGTGGAGAAATTGTGCCTGTGTTTATATTTTTCTTGTACAAAGTTGAGACATTATCTACTCTCCAATGAGTATATCATAGTATGCAAGGCCGATGTGGTGCGCTATATGCTATCGGCTCCAGTTCTGAAAGGGCGAATTGGGAAGTGGATCTTTGCTTTGTCAGAATTTGATGTCAGGTATGAATCGGCTAAGGTAGTTAAAGGGCAAGCGATAGCTGATTTCATAGTTGAACACAGGGATACCAGCATTGAAAATATTGATATTATGCCATGGACTTTGTTCTTCGATGGATCCGTTTGCACTCATGGTTGTGGCATCGGCTTGGTCATTATATCGCCTAGGGGGGCAAGCTTTCAGTTTGCTTTTACTATCAAACCGTACTCTACAAATAATCAAGCAGAATATGAAGCTGTTCTCAGAGGATTGCAGTTATTGAGAGAAGTCGAAGCCGATGCTGTTGAAATTATGGATGATTCATTGCTAGTAATAAGTCAGTGATCTGGAGAATTTGAGTGCAAAAATGACATCCGGATGATCTATAATGAGAAATGTCAAGAGCTGATGAAAACTTTCAAGATGGTTACTTTAAAACATATTCTTAGGGAGCAAAACGCTGAGGCCAATGATTTAGCTCAAGGTGCATCCGGTTACAAGACGATGTTACAAGGGATTGAGGTAGAAGTGGCCTGCATTCCAGCCGATGACTAGAGGTTTGATGTTTTTGAGTATCTAAAGAATCTCTCCAGATCGGTTTCAAGGAAATTACGGTATAAAGCTCTAAAGTATGTTCTTTTGGAAGATGCATTATACTATCGGACAATTGATGGAGTTATTTTGAAATGCTTAAGCATAGAAGAGGCAAAAGTTGTCATGTGTGAAGTTCATGAGGGTATTTGTGGTACACATCAATCGGCTCACAAGATGAAATGGTTAATTCGAAGAGTTGGATACTTTTGGTCGACAATGCTAGAGGATTGTTTCAGATATTACAAAGGTTGTCAAGATTGTCAGAAATTTGGAGCAATTCAAAGAGCACCAGCATCGGCTATGAACCCTATTATCAAGCCATGGCCGTTCAGAGGTTGGGGTATTAATAAGATCGGCCAGATCAATCCACCGTCAAGTAAAAGGCATAAATTCATATTGGTTGCAACTGATTACTTTACAAAGTGGGTTGAGGCAATTCCTTTAAAGAAGGTTGACAGCAAAGATGCAATTGATCTTGTCAAAGAACAAATCATATATAGATTTGGTTTGCCACAGACAATTACAACTGATCAGAGTTCTCTATTTGTGTCCAATGAGTTTGTTTAGTTTGCCGATAGCATGGGAATTAAGTTGTTGAATTCTTCACCATACTAGTTGGATGCCCATGCGTTGCAATGGAAAAAAAATTAGGGCAACTTTAAATCTTAGCGAGATGATAAGAAATAATCAGTTCATTGCAATAGAAAATATTATTTTAGCATAAACAATAATTACATCGGATCTAATGATCTTTACATATTTAGCAACAGATACAGTGAAATATTGTGATACAAATGTAATAAAACAATACATAATAATTCCCAGGGGCATCAAGAGGAGCAAAGTTTGAAAATCTACTGAAATATCAAAAAGGATAAACATGAAGAGTAAAATACATGTATACATATATAGAGAACAAAGCATGGCAATATATTCCACATTTGAAGTCCACAAAAGCATGGGCAACGTACAATAATAGCTAGATGTCATGTAAACCGCTCCAGTGAGGCACACATGTGTCACCACGAAATAGTCCCATAATACAGTTACAACACCAATGCAACCGAGCATTGACCATAATACGGTTACAATACCAATACAATAAACGTTCAAAGTCTTACTACGAATTACATAGTGGACCATCATCTAGCAAGCATAATAGTTAGAAGTATCCTGGGCACAAGATTCCCACCTACTTCTAGCAAGCATCATTGCTATAAATAGCTTACTGGGATTATATCCTAGCCAAAAGCCAAAGGTCACATTTACTTCCACCGAACGGGATCTTATACTTCTAGCAAGCATATAGCTAGAAATAATCCCCAAAAGATATGGATGCACTTCCCACCTCCCTTCATGTATCATGGAGAAGACTTCCAGTAAGCTCCATACTGAGGCTGCAAAACCATTCATAATAAACTATATAAGTGAAAATAGTTAATAAAATAAATATTTTGGTCAAAAATCTATTTACCTCTTCCGTAATTCACGTGCAACTACAACATTAGGATCAAACTGCACCCTACTGAAGCATGTAGTGTGCAGGCTATGGTCTGAAATAAAAGGTACAACAATTATATTACATAATTTTGTTGATCATAAGATCGATGAACACAAAATTAACAAGGACACATCAGCTTACCTTCTTCATGCTTTGCTCTAAGCATTGTTGCTACAATGATAGTTTGCTCATTAGAGCATCTCGCCCATTTAGTTAAATGGTCAGTAAGCATTTTATCCGTAATAGCTAACATGACAGGTTTGAAACTACATAAAAATAAACATGTCAAATGCAAATAGTGATAAGAAATTAAGGTAGAAACAAAAAGACATATGTACTCCAAAAAAAAGTATGTGCATACCTGCCATCAATTATAAGAATATTCCTATATGGGATCCTCTTCTTGTAGCCTTCCACAAAGCATATAGAGCTTACAAAGATGACCATTCCAATAACATCTGCACATGTGAAAATTGTGTTAATAGAACTTCTATTTGTCACAAATTAATATTTGTTTGGGTGGTTAGTTAAACTACTTACCAACATAAATGTCATTATGGTAAGTAAACTCTAAAACTTGATCAAGTGGCATAAGCGGAGGGAGTAATGGCAATATCTTCTCATGCATGTTTGCAATCTCAGTAACAGTAGTATCACGTGTGAAAACACACAGAAAAGTATGGTCTGCAAGCCACTGATACAAAATCATCCTAGCTGGCTCTATGGACATCCTCGACACATAATATGCGGAACCTCTCGAAGTAGGGGATCTAAACGATCCACTTGGTCATCATAAATGATAGCTGCCATCTTTGTGCCCTATTTATAATAGATAAAGTCAAATGCCATACAGAAATCATTGCACTGTAACATATCAAAGCTCAAAATACCTGCTCATCCAATAGAACCAAGTTGAGCCTCTTCCTGCTAGGAGCAAATCTCTCAACATGGTACTTATGGTATACTCGAACACCTAGACTCCAACTACCCCTAGGACGTACGTCACTGAATGTTGGAACAGGTAGTGCTTCTACTCTTTTACGCTTCAACGACTCCATCCTAAATGCCAAAAAATACATGTTCTTAAAACCAACAAAGGTGTGTTGCTACATCAAATGATAAGGATTATACGGACTCATATAACCTAACCATTTGTAGGAAGGATTTGGCAACTTATCGGATCAAGCAGAATACCATTGATTAAATAATGTACACTACTGTCGGCATGGGACATCACTGCCCAAGTGGAAAATTCATTAAGCTAGCTAGCAATGCATGGGACAGTACTATGCATGCCAGCAGCTAGTTATATATATAAAAATACATGCTTGAACATAGACAATTATTGACGAAACAAATTAAAATCAGTTTTTTCGAAAGACCACATAAGGAAGCAAATAGATCATGCACACATATATATAATTTGGTGAAACTATCACGATACAAATGATGCCATGCTTGCTGATACTGATCAGTCGATCTCGATCTACATATGCATGTATATATAACTACAATATGCAAAGCACCTAAACTGCTTACTACAACTACAACAGCTGAACATGGAAAATGGATTTTTGAGTTGTACCTCCAATGAGCTATAGAACAAGATGACAGTGAGCCTTAGGAGGCAACTTGTTCTGCATTGTGCCAATCAAACAATATATATAGTTGTATATCCGAAAATATTTGAACTCCACCCGCCATGAATCCAAGCCCGCCATCCTCTTCTCCCAAATTCTAACCAAACCATATGTCGATTTTGTGCATTCCCCATGAATGGAAAGGTGTACTGCCATGACTTGTGCTCCTGTCATACCAGCCAACCCTACTCCTTCATATATCTATCAAGTGCTGAGAGAGGGAGAGACATGCCGTGCACACCACGCTCCTACAATCACAGTGCAATGACATGCCTTACAAAATGCAATGTGCACTGGTGAAAGGAAAAGTTGGAGGAGACTGATCTTACCTCACATTCAAGAACTGTGCAGCAAGTACCAATGTGACTTGTGAGGCACTTCACAGTGTGATGACATGCCGTATGGATTCGATGGGGCACGGCTGCGACGCGACCCCTACGAGTAGTCAGCCGCCGTTGGTGGAGCTCCGGACCTTCTGCCGATAGCTGCCCCACCGCTGCAGCTCCAAGCCTCGCCGCCCTTGCTCCGCCACCGCTCCACCCCACTGCCAGCCACCGGCAGCAAGGGCTACGATGAGTGGCAGAACGGGATGACGGGGAAGGGAACGACATCGGCCGGGGAGGAGAAGGATGGCGCCGGCCGGGGGGAGGAGTACTGCGCCGGCCGTGGGATGAGGTGGATGGCGCCGGCCGGGTGAGGAGGAGGACAGCGCCGGCCGGGGGAGGAGGGGAGGAGGAGGAGACCGGTGCTGGCAGGGGGATGAGGAGGAGGATGGCGCCGACCGGGGGGGAGGAGGATGGCGCCGACTAAGGGAGGAGGAGGCAACCGGCGCTGGAAGGGGAGAGGATGGCGCCGTCGGGTGGAGGAGGAGGAGGATGGCGCCGTCGGGTGGATAAGGTAGATGGTGATGACGCGGTGGGATGGATAAGAAACATTGACTTGGTCAATGTCTAATATATACTTATAGATTTTAAGGTTTTTTTTATAAACTTTGGGTTAATATACATATGTGGTAATTTTGATGACAAATATGAATTTCGTAATGGAGTGTTTTCACCGTATTTGTACGTATGCAATTCAGTTCAATTATGGGCTCTCAATTTTAATTTCTAAGGCTGGAATATATTATATTTGTAATTTTGAATATTAATTAATCTCGTAATGGGTACTATATGGATTCTTCTTTCATTAATACTTATTTTTAATGCAGAATTTCATTCATTTGTAATTGGATTTTATATCAAATCTTTTTTTCTAATTTTGAAAATTTAATTTATTTTTGTTTTAAATTTTAATTAATCTTACACTGCGTTATATTTGAACTTTTTTAAAATATTTTTTAATTTTTAATTCTGAATTTTAGTTAATTTCTATATTGTATTTCTAGCCTCTATATCGAGCGTGGTGGCTTCTTTTTTAGTTGCCTTAATAATATATATATAATATGATAAATAGATTGTTCATCCGTATAAACAACTGTGAATAATTTATATCAATTGTTCATCAATATGTGCAACTATGTAGCTCACCGTAAATTTGCAAACATATACCAAATAGAAAATTCCTTGTCAGCCTTGTTTGGCGCTTAAAATTTTTGAACTTAGGTGCCACCTACCGAATAGATTAATTGCTGTCGATACTGGAGTTGATCGGTCCTGCTCTTGTTCAATGTGGTCCAATAATGGTTGCAATCAATGGTTACGACAGTTATCCATGGCAATCAACCTGGTTGAGTGTGGTTACTCAGCCGTTATACTGGTTTTTCCACACACTTTCTGTTTGCCTCGTGTACCCGTCTCATCGGGCACGTCCTTTTGTTGATGCAAAAAACACACACTGGCCTGAGAGATTTGCTTTGCTCTAGTGCAGGTCCTAACTTTTGGGTTTTAGATTCAAGGGCGTGCCAGTTGATTTGATCCTGCAATCAACAAGAAAGAATGTGCAAATAATGTTAGCAAACAATAGACAATCGGCCATAGGGCCGATTTCGTATCGTGTGAAACCTAGCCGATGCAATAAAGCATGAATCGGCCGTGAGGTTGTAGATAAGCATGAATGTAACCCTAATAAAGATCTATCGGTTGTAGATATTAGCTTTATGTAATTATTAGATCAATATTACTATAGAAACAAGTAATTGGTATGGATCGGACCGAACCGAGACAGCATGAATTACTTAAGTCTATTGTGACATGAAATAACGATCACATAATATTGATGTCATAGGCGATACTTAGATTTAAACACATATATCGGTCATAGATCCGATATTAACTCATGATAAAGCATTAAGATTGAACATAGAATATTGAATAAAGCGTAAAACCATGTCAAACATTCTAAGAACAGATAAGATCGGCTGAAACTCTGATACTATCCCTATTGATGATCGTAAAACAAGTTATAGATCATGATTCCAAGATAACTTAATAGGTTGGACCGAACCAATGCAGCATTAAGCATAAAAGAAGCATGACATGTAACAAGCCAATAAAAACCAAATCAGGATGGTAGATACATCATTTAGCATGAATCAATAAAGTAAACTAGCCGACATCGTCGAAACCCTAAAACGGATCTAGCCGATATGAGAGATAGCATTATCGATCTAAGCTATATGACGTATATGATAACTGCGGAACTTGCAAGATAGAATTAGAGTGTCATAAAGATGTAAGCACTAATCCCAATAATGCAAATTGCCATGACAAACTATACCTTCTAGCCGAAGATCAAATTGATGCAGCACGACTCGAGAGCACAAGCTTGTCGAAAATTGGAAACAAAGGTGGCGATGCGCCGAGATTGATTGAACGTCTGTTGTTATTATTCACCGACCTCGGGATTATATTTATACCCGAAAATACAAACATTGTCCATTACGGACACGACTCAACTTAACCTATTACAAATCCAACTAACAAACAAGTCCCTCAGGCGGACTCTTACCGAGAATATCTATAAGGAAATTACGTAAAATATCCTAATTAATAGATACAATTGCCTCTTCAGGACTCTATCCGTACATGGCAATCCATATGAAGCACGTTAACACAACCCGATGACGTATACCGAGTCATATTACCAAAACAAACACCATCGGCTAACCTCATCCAAGTCTGACTCAGTCGATTAGTTTGTAGCCGATTCGGACTCCAGCCGATATGCACTCTGTTTCCGAGACAATCACATATCTTTGAATCCGACTTGAACTTCATTGTGTTTCCGATTCTTGTAGATAGATTCGCTTAGCAAATTTCGTCGTCAACACATGCCCCCCAAGTCCGGAATATTTAGTAATGTTTCGGATTTGCCAAATCTTATCTCCGAGATAATCTCGCTCTTTCCATTTTTGACCGTTACCGCAGCGCTTTAAATACTGTAACCGACAGCCCCGAGAAACTTCACACCGTTCATACTGTTGCCACCGCTTTAGCCCCTTCCGTCTCTCTCAACTCCGGCGATCCCCTCGGCGCAAACAGCACACACTCAAGCAACCCCTTGCTCCTCCAACTTCCGCCGGCGACAAGATGTCTTCATCATCCGCTCCATTCGCTGCCCCAACAGCCGAATACCCTGAGGTAAGTTTCATTGGCTAGATCTCTTTTTCGTTCGTTTAACCTCGTTCGTCGCAATCTTAGTCCGCTCCTTCTCTTTTTTGTTTCAGTGATGTAGCACCTTGCGAACTTAATCGCTGTCCCTAGTCTGAATCATGAGAACAACTATTTCCTTGGACCAATCGGCAACCTAGATCCAACCGAGTTCATCTCTGCTGAAACCAACAGGATCCCCTTCAGATTAGCCAACCCAAATTTAGGGCATTGGAAGAACACTTTCAAATCCTGGCCATCCCTGGAGAAAAGTTGGCCTATCTGGTATAAGCGTATATCGGCTAGCAAGTAAAACCACTGGGATGAAATAGGAATCGGCCAAGCCCTAGCCTTAACTTTGGCTAATTCGGTTAAGGATGAACCACTCATGGCCTCTGCTAGCTATTTTTGGTCCAATACTGTCAATGCATTCCTTTTCAACCAAGGACCAATGACCCCAACCCTTCTGGACATAACCATGTTAACTGGTCTTGACATCACCTCATCGGCCAACCCCATGATGTTAAACTCCAAGAACAGATTTGATTTCAAGACCAAGAGCATAGGAGGAAGGTCCGGCTTTATTTCGGCTAATATGGGTTAGGGCTCAGTTATCCCAAGAGAACACACTACATTTCTATTAATGTGGTTAGAAAAATTTCTATTTTGTGGATCAAGCTGTGGCCCAACCTCAAACTGGCAACATATAGCCGAAGCCCTTGAAGAGAAGAAACAATTTCCTTTGGGAAAAATCCTGCTCGGCTACCTATATCAGACTCTAGCCAACGCATCGGCTAAACTAACAACCGGTTCAATAGTCAACGCTGGTGGGCCATGGTGGTTACTCCAATCCTGGCTGAACCTAGTTGCAATGAAAGCTCTCAATCGGCCACCCCTGACTGAAACAGAATTTCCAAGACTAGAGCCGATCACCAATGACGATGGTGAAGAAATAACCCATCGGAGGTGCATGTCTTACGGAGAATATGCCAGCACCCCAGCCGATGCAAGAGCAAACTTATCAGCAGAATTGCTCAAAGACTGGTTCTTTAGCTTTTATGATGGCTTCCCAAAAAATGCCAGAATTTGGTTCTTCTATGACGAATCGACCAATTTTGAGCTGCCATTGGACTTCAGATTTGAAGAGATAAACCATGAGAAATTTCAGAAGTCCAGAGAAGTTTATACTACAGCCATCAGCCCATGCATTCTTCCTGTCGGCATCCACCAGGGCAGAAACATTAAAGTATCATACGAATTCTATCACCCCATGAGTTCAGCAAGACAGTTTGGCATGGGTCAACTCCCAATCGGCTTGTGGTTTGCTGATAAGATTGAATGCCGAGGAGAAATATCTTCAAACCTGATGATGGATCGGCTACTAAACATTCCAGGACCTTCCCTTAGCAGTATCAATGACATTGAGCTGGCTATGTTTAGAAGCAAAGTTTTTACTTCATGGTGGGCTGAGTGGAAGCAACATCTCTTTCATCAATCGGCCACCATCTATATGACTGATCTCTTCCCCGACATGATCCCTCAGGTATACCATCATTACCTTCAACACTATTTCTGTCTTAACATACTAGCCGATTCTGTATCTAACTTGTATATTATGCTCCCTTTTCCAGACCACAGACTCATCTCCCCCTCGTACAAGCAAAAGCGGCAAGAAAATTGAATATGTTGCAGGACTGTTGCCCAACAGATGCGGCATGACTCCTCCTGTCATCGGCTACCATGCCCCTAAAACATCAAGTTTATTACAAGGACAAACCAGGGAACCAGCCGATGTAGGCAAGAAAAGAAGAACTAGAGCATCAACTGCCATGCCACCAGCCGCAAAGAAAAAGGCCAAGAAACAACCACCCCAGCAGCTGATGAAATAGATGAAGCCCTAAAAGAAACATCGATTGAACGGGCAATGGATGAAGCTGCAGCCGAATCAAGTGATGTAGAGAAAAGAACACCTCCAGCTTCTCCAACTCCAGCTCAAACTCCCACAACACCTGCTGCTCCGGCGGTATTTGTTCGGCAACCAAGAGTAAGTTTATCTCCCTTAATATAAAAATCTTCTTGTCTGATACCAGTCTTAACTCTAAACTTTATCCATTACAGAAGAAAAGACCAGCTGAGAAGAGGAAACCTGCACCACTATCGGCTAAACCAACCGCTCAAACTCCTTTGGTAAACTTTATCTTAAAAAACTCTAAATTATCTCACTTAGCCGATATCATCTAATATTTGCATCACAATTTTCAGCCTTCTCCCCCTCCATCGCCTGCAGCACAACCAATCTCTAGTGAACATACTGCATCGGCTACAGGTAGCCCTAATATTGAAGAAGAAGTTGCTACTGCCCCTGCAATCCCTGTGAGTCTTAATCCCTCAAAATACCAAACCGGCTACCCAAAGCATTTTCTGACATATCTTTTTCTATTGCAGGTCTTAGCCGACTTGTTCTCCTTTGACATAAAAGATTACTTGGATGAAGAAACAGAAGGAGACATAACAAGCAAATCATTAGCTCCTCTAGCCGATGATGTGAAGAGGAACCTTAAGGATATCTCACATCGGCTAGAAGCATCCCTGGATAGTCTAGTAGTAGATTGCAGCACACTCCGAGCTAGATTCCAGGAGATCCAAGCTCTCTTGCCTGATGAACTATCCAATATGATCACCCCAGCGATGTACCTTGAGCAACATCAATTCAAACTGGAAAAGACAAGACAAAGGATAGTCGATCGGCGAGAAAGAAAAGACATCGAAGCTACCATTCAAGCCAATCGGCAGTTAGTGCATGATGAGAAAACCAAACTTGATCAACTAGCCGAAGAATCGATTAAGGCCTCAATAGATCAATTGGAAGCTGAGAGAATAGATCTGCTGGCCAAGCTTGAAGAGTGTAATGCCAAGATTGCACTGGAACAGCAAAAATTAGCCGATCTCCCGAAAGCTATTGGAGAACAAAAGGCAAAGTTAAAATCGGCTGTAAAGAATGTGGCCAATATGACTAAGTCCTTGAGAGTGATTCCTGGAAGCGATGCTCAAGATGCTCAAGCCATTGCAGAAGTTGAAGAAATCCGGCAACGAGCACAATCGGCTATCCAGCAGTACTTGTCTCAATAATATAATGTAATAGGACTTAGGAAAAAAAAAACTTTGTAGTCAATTCTTAAATCGGCCACTCTTGGTTTGTAATGTATACTTTAATATCATCTGAGCCGATTCCATAACTTGTCTTTAACACTATAATGCCATCGAGCCGAATTCTATCAAATTTTGCTCAAAAATTTCCAACTTTCATCTGTCTTTCATGCCCCCCAAAGTTTGTAGTAGAGAACACAATGCTGCAAACTTATATGTCTAAGGGCGATAAAAATATCGGCCATCTTAAGACGATGTAATCACATCGGCTAGCAACCATAAACCGGCAAACTGTAGCCGATCAGGAACCAATCCAAACACTTGGGTAATATTTCTTCAAATATTTTCCATTAAGCGCTCTGCCAAAAACTTCTCCATCAAGTCCTTTCAACATGTAGGCCCCTTTAGAAACACATTTGTAAATTTGAAACGGTCCTTCCCAATTCGGTGACCATTTGCCAAATTTGCTATCTCTGGCCCCTATCGGCAATACCAATTTCCAAACCAACTCGCCCTCCACAAAAGACTTGGGCACAACCTTCTTGTTGTAATGTCTGGCAACTCTTTCCAAACCAACTCGCCCTCCACAAAAGACTAGTGCTCGCAATCTAGCTTGAACCAGATCTTCAGATTCATCAACCATAAAGTTATGATAATCATCGGCTGTCAACTCATCTTGCAAAGAAATCCTCCTAGAGCCGATATTGGTTTCCCATGGTAACACAACTTCATGCCCATAAACTAGTTGATAAGGAGGTACCTGAATTGCACCATGACACGCCATCCGATAGGACCACAATGATTTAGCCAGAATAGTATGCCACTTTTTGGGATATTCGGCAATTTTTCGCTTAACCAACTTGATCAAGCTTTTGTTAGACGCTTCAGCCTGTCCATTTGCTTGTGCATAATATGGTGATGAATTTAATAACTTAATTCCCATGCCGTCTGCAAACCGAACAAACTCATCGGACACAAATATAGAACCTTGATCAGTTGTAATCGTCTGTGGTAAGCCGAATCTGTATATAATATGCTCCTTAACAAAACTAATTGCATCTTGACTATCAACCTTTTTTAATGGAATCGCCTCAACCCACTTTGTAAAATAATCAGTTGCAACCAATATGAATTTATGCCCCTTGCTTGATGGTGAATTGATCTGGCCGATCATATCAATACCCCAACCTCTGAACGACCATGGCTTGATAATGGAATTCATAGCCGATGCTGGTGCTCTCTGAATTGCTCCAAATCTCTGACAATCTTGACAACCCTTGTAATATCTGAAACAATCCTCCAACATTGTCGGCCAAAAATACCCAACTCTCTGAATCAACCACTTCATTTTATGAGCCGATTGATGTGTCCCACAAATACCCTCATGCACTTCACACATAACAACTTTTGCTTCATCCATACTTAAACATTTTAAAAGAACTCCATCAATCGTCCGATAATACAATGTATCATCCAAAAGAACATACTTGAGAGCCTTATACCTTAACTTCGTCGAAACCGATTTAGAAGGATTCTTTAAGTACTCAAAAACATCAAACCTCCAATCATCGGCTGGAATGCAGGCCACTTCTACCTTAACTCCTTGCAACATCGGCTTGTAACCTGATGCCCCTTGAGCTAAATCATTGGCCTCCGCGTTTTGTTCTCTAGGGATATGCTTCAATGTAACTATCCTGAAAGTTTCCATCAAGTCTCGACATTTCTCATTGTATATCATCAAAGTATCATTCTTACATTCATATTCCCCGGACAATTGACTTATCACTAATAGCGAGTCACCCATGATTTCAACGGCATCGGCTTCAACTTCCCTCAATAACTGCAAGCCTTTGAGAACAACTTCATATTCTGCTTGATTATTTGTAGAGTATGGTTTGATAGTAAAAGCAAACTGAAAACTTACCCCCCTCGGTGATATGATTACCAAGCCGATACCGCAACCATGAGTACAAACTGATCCATCAAAGAATAAGGTCCATGGCATAATGTCAATACTATCAACACTTGTATCTCTGTGTTCAACTATAAAATCGGCTATCGCTTGTCCTTTAACTGCCTTAGCCGATTCATATCTGAGATCAAATTCTGACAAAGCAACGATCCACTTACCAATGCGTCCTTTCAACACTGGAGCCGATAGCATATAACGCACCACATCGGCCTTGCAAAGTATGATGCACTCATTGGATAATAGATAATGCCTCAACTTTGTGCAGGAAAAATACAAACATAAACATAATTTCTCCACAGATGAATACCTTGTTTCTGCATCCAAGAGACGTCTGCTGAGATAAAATATAACTCTTTCTTTACCCTCAACCTCTTGAATCAATACTGAGCCGATAGAATTTATATCGGCTGATAGATACAATTTGAATGGAATCCCTTTTTGTGGTGGTATAAGAACTGGAGGAGTACTCAAATATTCCTTGATATTATCCAGAGCTTGCTGCTGCTTTTCTCCCCAGACAAATTCTTGATCGGCTTTCAATCTTAATAAAGGGGTGAACGGCTCTATTCGGCCTGACAAGTTTGATATAAATCGCCGAACAAAGTTTATTTTGCCAATCAATGATTGTAATTCAGTCTTGTCTTCTGGGGGTTTTATATTTTTGATTGCTTCAATACTCCTCTGAGGAATCTCAATCCCTCGCTCATGAACCAGAAATCCAAGAAATTGACCAGCCGATACCCCAAAAGCACACTTGGTAGGATTCATCTTTAACCCGTATTTTCTTGCTCTTTCTAACACTTTTCTCAAATCTGCTATATGATCATCAACCTCCTTGGATTTAACCACCACATCATCTATGTATATCTCCACCAAAGCGCCGATAAGATCATGAAAAATATAATTCATAGCTTTTTGATTTGTAGCACCTGCACTCCGCAAGCCGAAAGTCATAACCACCCACTCATACAAGCCGATAGCACCAGGACATCTAAAAGCAGTCTTATGAATGTCTTCCTCAGCCATAAATATCTGATTATAACCAGCATTACCATCCATAAAACTGATGATCTTATGTCCAGATGCTGCATCAACAAGTTGATCGGCTACCAGCATTGGGTATTCATCTTTCGGTGTAGCCTTATTCAAGTCTCTGAAATCGATGCAAACCCTAAGCTTGCCGTTTTTCTTGATAACCGGTACTATGTTAGAAATCCACTCAGCATATCGGCATGGCCTAATAAAGCCAGTATCATATAATCTTGTAATTTCGGCCTTGATAGCATCATACATTGCAGCTTTACAACGTCTTGGGGGTTGCTTGTATGGCCGATAACCTGGTTTGATAGGGAGCCGATGTTCAACTATCGATCGGCTAAGTCCTGGCATCTCATAATATTCCCAGGCAAAACAATCTCTATACTCCTTTAAGAGTGCAATTAATTTACACTTATATTCTTTTGGTAAACTCTTACTAATATATGTCGGCCTAGGCCTATCGCCTGGTCCAATGTCAATTTCCTCCAACTCATCGGCCGACATAAAACCTTGACCAAGCTTGCCGTCGACATCGTTGATTGTGTCTTCTGTGTAGAAGTTGGAACCCTCCACGGCTCCCTCAAAATAAGAATTGGGGCTCTCCATCTCCTGTTGGCTGTATGGCATCATCAGAAATCTTTAAGTAATCGCCTTGCCAAACTTTTCCAGACAAGCAATCAATTCCTTCCATCTCCCAAATAGATAAATCAGCACAGACTACGTTGACTGACCTGTCGGCTGGCACGATTTCGATTTGGTCTCCTTGCCATTGAATTAAACTCTGGTGCATTGTTGAAGGGATGCAACAATTAGCATGGATCCAATCTCTTCCCAGCAACAAACTGTAGGAACCGTTCCCATCAATGACGAAAAACGTGGTTGGAATTGTTTTACTGCCGATGGTCAACTCCACATTCAAAACTCCCTTGGTCTCAGATGGATTCCCGTCAAAATCCTTGAGAACCATGTTGGTCTTGATCAGATCTTCTGAATTCTTGCCAAGTTTTCTGAATGTTGTGTAGGGCATCAAATTAACAGCTGCTCCTCCATCGACTAGTATCTTCGACATCGGCTTACCATTGACAAATCCCTTGACGTAGAGTGGCTTAAGGTGCCGATGATCTGTTCCCTCAGGCTTTTCAAAAATAGCCTGCTCTGGTGACAACATCAATTTAGCCGATGGCATATTTTCTTCTTGTTCGACGACCTGCTCTATTGCATATTCGGCTGGAAGTATGAAAACCATGTTGATCTCAGATGATAACACCTCCTTACCCTTACGTTGTCGACTCTTGGTGTGATCGGCTTTGACTTCATCAGCTGAAACTACTTTGTTTTTCACACGCCATACTTTTTTGGTTTTCTGTCGCAGCCGATGCTCGATTGCCCCCTCAACCTCCTGGAATTGCTCCCTATTCCTCATCCGTTGAACTCTCCTCTTCTGGTTTTTAGTAAATATCCTAGAAGGACACCATTGAGGATGCGTGGGCTTGGATTCTCTGTGCGATTCATCTCCATCATCGTCTTGCTGCATCGGCCCAAGTCTCTCATGTACTGATAATCTTGATGGACCTGGCCGATGCATAACTGCGCGTTGTCGGCTTGGTTTTTGGGCGAACTGGGCATCAGGATCATTGCAGCCGGGACAATTCTCAATAGATGGTAACCTCATGCCTTCGTTCCAGGAGAACCTGAAGAATTCACAACTCCAGTGGAGATCAAAATACCTTTCTTCTTCTTCGGCATATAATTCTTCCTCCTGCTGGCGCCTGTTTTGGTGCTTGCCGATCACACCAGCCGATCTGAAGTTCCTGGTGTAGTTTTTATCTCTATCGGCTCTGTGCTGGCTATATCCGGGATGCACCATGTTGACCGGGAAAGGGTGCCCATCTATCTTCATCGGCTTCTTGGATCCATCAATCTTTATTTTTCCTTGCTCAATAGCCGACTGAATCTGTTGTCTGAAGATTTTACAATCATTGGTGTGCTGAGATCCTGTATTATGCCACTTACAGTACTTCCTCTTCCTTAACTCTCCAGCCGATGGGATGACATGTCCTGCCGGTAGCTGGATTTGTTTTTCTTGGAGAAGGAGATCAAATATTTTATCAGCCTTGGTGATATCGAAATCATATCTCTCTTCCATCCCAGAACTCTTAGCCCATTGACATACCACCGTCTTCTTGTTCCTTGCCCACTCGGCTGCGTTGATATCTGGGTCTTCATCTTCAGAATCAGAATCATAACTATAGACCTTATTCACATTGTTTGTTTTCTTGAGGAATTTCCTAGCTTCTTGAAATCTTGTCTCGTGGGCCGACACCTTCTGAGCCAAATGAGCCAAACTATCAAAGTCTTGAGCCGAAAATCTCTCCCTGATCGGCGCCAGCAAACCTTGGAAGGCTAGATCGGCTAACTGAGAATCTGATAAGGACAAGCTGTAACACCTGTTTCTCACATCTCTGAATCGCTGTATATAATCAGGGACCGATTCGTCTGATTTCTGTCTGATAGCTGTGAGGTCAGATAGCTTCATCTCTTGGACTCCACTGAAAAAGTACTTGTGAAACTGTTTTTCCAAATCGGCCCAACTTCTGATCGAATTATATGGTAATGACGAAAACCAAGTAAATGCTGACCCAGAAAGTGATAGCGGAAACAGACGAACTCTGAGAGCTTCTGTAGCCGATGCCTCACCACATTGAGCTAGAAATCGGCTAATGTGTTCGTAGGTTGATATATTATCTTGTCCTGAGAATTTTGAAAAATCCGGCACCTTGTATCGGTTTGGTAATGGAACCCGGTCGAAGTATTCTGGATACGGATGCCGATACATGTTGCCATTATCCTTAGGTTTAAGCCCAAACTACTCTCTCATGACGTCAGCGATCATATCGGCCCAAGGCTGATGAGGGGTTGATCCACCATACTGCTGTTGCATAGGGTCCATGTGACCGTATTGGATCGGCTGAGGTCGCGGTGAGTGAGGTTGATACAGATGATTGAGGCCAGCCGATACACCTTGAGGAGGCACATATGGGATTTCTGTGCTGTACTGCTGGCTTATCGGCTGAGTTATTCCAATCGGCTGTTGTGAAACCGAAGGAATTGGATAAGAGGTGTCGACAACCGGCGATCTTGGGTGAAGAATAGTGTTCAATTGTTCTGATGTCAATTGAGCTGGTACTTGCCCCCCAGTGATCGGCTGTGATCTGGTCAGTATTGATGGAATATTTGGGCTTGAGTAGGGAGCCGATGGAGCCTGGGTTTGAAGTATTTGTTGACTCGTCTGATTCCCGCCGATTTCTGTTTTCACGTTTCTGTAAGCCGGGAACGTGCCGTCTGGTAGATAAATTGGTCCTTTAGCTTTTTCCTCGGCTATCGTCCCGTCGACTACTGATTTAATCATGTTCGTCAGAGTATTGACAAGCACTCTGGACTGATTGACTAGCACGTGGTGTACAGCCGAATCGATGCGATCTTGTAAAGTGTGCAATTCTTCATCGCTTGATTCGACCTTCACTTGTTTATCTTTTTCTTCTCTTGATCCAGAAGTACTTGGGTCTTGTTTTACAATTGTCGGTACTTGGACCTTGGCCTTTTGAATAACCGTGCCTTGTCGGGTGACCGTGAACGAGTGTAGATACTGATTCTGGAGTTGATTCAACAGTTGTTGTAATTCTTCCTTCTGCTCATCGTTCAACTGTTCGTGCGTAATCCCGACGATGTTGTCCTCCGACACTTCTGTGATGCTTGGAGACATGTTGACACGTGTCCCACCGAGCGTGCCAAAAGCGTGTTGATGCAAAAAACACACACTGGCCTGAGAGATTTGCTTTGCTCTAGTGCAGGTCCTAACTTTTGGGTTTTAGATTCAAGGGCGTGGAAGTTGATTTGATCCTGCAATCAACAAGAAAGAATGTGCATATAATGCTAGCAAACGATAGACAATCGGCCATAGGGCCGATTTCGTATCGTGTGAAACCTAGCCGATGCAATAAAGCATGAATCGGCCGTGAGGATAACCCTAATAAAGATATATCGGCTGTAGATATTAGCTTTATGTAATTATTAGATCAATATTACTATAGAAACAAGTAATTGGTATGGATCGGACCGAACCGAGACAGCATGAATTACTTAAATCTATTGTGACATGAAATAACGATCACATAATGTTGATGTCATAGCCGATACTTAGATTTAAACACATATATCGGTCATAGATCCGATATTAACTCATGATAAAGCATTAAGATTGAACATAGAATACTGAATAAAGTGTAAAACCATGTCAAACATTCTAAGAACAGATAAGATCGGCTGAAACTCCGATACTATCCCTATGATGATCGTAAAACAAGTTATAGATCATGATTCCAAGATAACTTAATAGGTTGGACCGAACCAATGCAGCATTAAGCATAAAAGAAGCATGACATGTAACAAGCCAATAAAAACCAAATCAGGATGGTAGATACATCATTTAGCATGAATCAATAAAGTAAACTAGCCGACATCGTCGAAACCCTAAAACGGATCTAGCCGATATGAGAGATAGCATTATCGATCTAAGCTATATGACGTATATGATAACTGCGGAACTTGCAAGATAGAATTAGAGTGTCATAAAGATGTAAGCACTAATCCCAATAATGCAAATTGCCATGAAAAACTATACCTTCTAGCCGAAGATCAAATTGATGCAGCACGACTCGAGAGCACAAGCTTGTCGAAAATTGGAAACAAAGGTGGCGATGCGCTGAGATTGATTGAACGTCTGTTGTTATTATTCACCGACCTCGGGATTATATTTATACCCGAAAATACAAACATTGTCCATCACGGACACGACTCAACTTAACCTATTACAAATCCAACTAACAAACAAGTCCCTCAGGCGGACTCTTACCGAGAATATCTATAAGGAAATTAGGTAAAATATCCTCATTAATAGATACAATTGCCTCTTCAGGACTCTATCCGTACATGGCAATCCATATGAAGCACATTAACACAACCCGATGACGTATACCGAGTCATATTACCAAAACAAACACCATCGGCTAACCTCATCCAAGTCTGACTCAGCCGATTAGTTCGTAGCCGATTCGGACTCCAGCCGATATGCACTCTGTTTCCGAGACAATCACATATCTTTGAATCCGACTTGAACTTCATTGTGTTTCCGATTCTTGTAGATAGATTCGCTTACCAAATTTCATCGTCAACACCTTTAAATTGAGGGGAGAGGTGGGGGGGTCTAGGCACGGTTTCCTTGGCCTGCTTTTGTGGAGCACGCGGGCAAGAGAGTGGAGAGGGTGAGTGGAGGTGCTGTAGCTTGGGTGAGGGGAAAAAATGGAGAGGAGGGCCGACATTGGTGGTTGCGGCAATGGAGGCGAGCGAGGTGCTCGCCGTCGAGAGGCCGAAGGCTATGTGGGACAAGGGGCTGCTGGCGGGGGCCTACATCACCGGCAGTTGGGAACGGAGGTGCCGGAGATCAAGGTGCAGCAGCGAGCTATTCCACCGGCGCAGGCGACGGGTGGCGCTGCTGTTGGCGGGGGCGCTGGGACGGTGGTGCCTAAGCGTTCCCGACAAGGGGAAACCTTACTGGTAGGGGTGGCCACTGTTTTGCGCTGGGTATGCTCTAGTCTGCGATTTGTCGGGGCAACTATCTTCACCATCTTAGCTTGGATGGTTCGCCCGGTGGTCTTGCTCTGGTAATGGTGGCAAGATCTGATCGGTGATGACCACTCTGATTTCTTATGCGTGGCAGTTTGTCTCCTCATTGTCTTTGCACAGATCATTTTTGTTTCTACTCTGATAGCACTGCTGGAGTAGATGATTGATGAAATTGTTGCCGAGTCTTGGCGTGTATCCCTTATGTATGAACTTGCATGATCTCTACTTTAATCTTCCTGCCTATGTGTCGTAAGTATGGTCACCTCTAACTGATACATGTGCCTGACTTGTGTTGCTTGTGAATGTGGGATTTCTGGTTTTTCTCAACATTCTTAGTCGCTTTTAGGTTTGGGCATCCTCTTTATTCGACGGGATAATCCATTCTTACTCGATAAATGATTTCATGTTAGAAGGGCACTTCGACGTAAGGGTGATTATGGACAACCATTTCTGAACCACTAAGTCATGGGGGAAAGAGATTGCATTACTCCATATTCAATTTTCTTTTACAACAAGATACCAGGTAATACATCTCTAGAAAGGGGAAGGGAACTACTAATACTGGATTGGGTAGTGCCAAACAGGGCCTATGCATATGCCTTCTCATGGTGATGGTGGGGGCAAGAAGGGATCAACTGCCAACGGACGCTTCCGACGGATCCTGCCCACCCTCCCGCTCTCGATGTAGCGGGCTATCGTGAACACCTGGTAGAGAAGTAAGGTTGTGTTCTCTTGAGCTAGGCATCGATAGCGGAATTCCAGATCGGCATATCGATCCCGAAGTTCGTCAAGTTCTTCAAGAGCTTGCTCGTAGGCATTCTCGGTGGTGTGGGCTAGCTCGGAGAGAAGGGTGCACCTGCTCCCTTCAGCCACTCCAGTCAGGTGGAGGCGGCACCGGCTGTCGTCTTCTTCGCGGTACGGGGTGCATGCCAAAGTTGTTGGCTACATCCAAGGGAATGCTTATCCCGCAAAGCCATAGGAGGGCTTCACGGAACGCATCCTGAATGGTAGCTGCAAGGGTGATCCGGGGATGGCGAATCTGGAAAGTGAGAACTTCTTCTCCATCTCCCTGGTAGCGGAGGAAGATTTTCACCTTCCAGATCTCCAAGGATCCCTGGGTGATCCGCTCACAAAAATAGACCGGCTCCTGAAAGTACGCTACTTGGTCGAGTAGGTACTTCAACTGTTGGGCATACCCGTTAGGGTTTTCCATGGGCTAAGATTTTTTTGACTGGCTTAGTTCAAGAGGGTGGTGTGCCCTTTTCGAAGTTGCCTTGGGTTCCTTTTATAGGCACAATTTTGTCGGTGGTTTCTGTATCCCATCAGCTGTGTTCCCATTAACATTGCTTGGGAAGGGGCGAGTCCGGATTTTCTGGGATTCTGGATCTGCGGGGTTCATTTCGAATCGTCCTGTGGTTGGTGCGTGTCTCCAATGTCGTACCATCCCTCTCTGTGGTGTTTCCAAGGTGGTTTTGGATAGAACGGGTGGACTGATCATGCTAGTTTAAGCAGATCAGGTGGGGAGGGGTAATTCGAGATGGTTCCCAGTTGTCTTTCTCACTGGCCATATCATGGGCTGCTCAACCGGTTAGACATAAATTGTGAACCACTTCACAAATGAGACCATCGCATGACACAAACATTTCCATAGTGTTATGAATTCAACTGATATTTCCAGAATAATACAAATTATGTGGTTATGTTACAGGAAATCATAAGTGCATAGAAAGCTAAGTGCTAATATATATCTTACATCTGAAATTAGGTAAAAACAAACATCAGCACATAAATATAGTGCTGGTACGGCAAAAGCTAGCTACTTGCATGCTAGCTCAGAGGATTGATGTTCAAAGCAACATACTACAGTGGTGCTAGCTCCGAAATCAGTACCTCTATGACGTGAGAACCTCTCTATATACAATGTTCCTTGTGTACGTCCCACGAGACATGGAACGATGGCTCTTGTCCTTGCTTGGTACCGCAAGGATCTTAATGTTCATTTTTGCTGTTGCTCTAGACAATGCAACATACAACTGACCATGAGAGAACACCGGGTCAGGGAGGTACACACCAACATTTGGAATGGTCTGGCCTTGCGCCTTGTTAATGGTCATGGCAAAACTAAGTCTGACCGGGAATTGCTTTCTCTTAAAACGAAATGGGAACATCTCATCGTCGGAGGGGCATAGGGGTATCCTAGGAAGGAACACCCTCTTCCCAGCATGTTGACCAAGCACTATCTTGGCGTCGATAGTGTTTCTCTAGAATCCTCGAACCACCAACCTCGTCCCGTTACAGAGTCCGTTGGCAGGATCAATATTCCTCAGAAGTATAATGGGGCAATTGATTTTAAGCTTTAGCATGTGCGGAGGCAATCCATTAGGGCTCAATGAATTTAAGAATTCAGGAGGATAGTAGTTGTGAGGATCATCCTCGGCACGATCGAAGCTGTGGTATAACATCTCCTCCCCTCGAAAACGATCGATCATCTTCATGTTTATCTGTTCAACATACTCGTTCCGTGTTGACAAGATGGCTCGAGATGTGATGTAGTTTGGGTCGGCTAGATTAGCATCAAGCATCGGAAACACAATATCTATTAAATTGTTGAGGTCGTCATCATTCCCGGTGCATGGCACACATATCTCATCTGGAAGCCGTATGTAGCCATCATCACATGCCTCCTCTATGCCGTTGCCAACGTGAAGAAGAAATTCGGCAAACCATCGGTCATTTTGCGCTCTCATATTTGTAACCAACCTTAGTTGGCGCATACAATCCCAAAGGTAGGACTAACGTAGTGTTGCATCGGTTATCTGAGGTCTCGTTCCCTTCCGAACAAAAGGGAGTACCTGTCTAAAGTCTCCGCCGAACACAACTGTCTTCCCCCCAAATGGCACGTCAGGACGGTCCATGATGTCACGCATGCTTCTATCTAGGGCCTCGACTGCTTGCCGTTTTGTCATAGAAGCTTCGTCCCATATAATTAGGGAAGCTCTCTGGAGAAGTTTAGTTGTCCCACTCTGCTTTGTAAAACTGCATACCCCTCCATCATCAATGTTCAGTGGGATCTTGATTCTTGAGTGGGCAGTCCTACCGCCAGGCATGATGGAAGCAGCTACACCAGACGTCGCAGTTGCAACGGCTATCTTTCCCTGACCACGAATAGTAGCAAGTAGAGTCTTGTATAAAAAAGTCTTTCCAGTACCTCCAGGGCCATCTACGAAGAAGATGCCTCGTTGTCCGCCCTCAATAGCGGATAATATCTCATCATAAGCACATATTTGCTCAGGGTTGAGTGAGCTTGACAAATCCATGTGCTCATGATCCACCTCAATTGTAGACTCCTCAAAGATCTCTCTAGGCTCGCTGCATGCAGTGTCGTACGACTCATCAATTTCGGGTAGAGGAAACGACGTTATTTCTTTTCCCATCGACTGGAGCATATTTCTAATGTCCAAAAGCACCATCTGCTCAATTGTACGTGGGCACGTGTGGGAACGACGATAGTCATCCGACATTCCCTCCAAGTGCTTGTTCCATAGACCAAGTACGTCGCTTGGCTCACAAAAGACCAATATCGTGGCAAAGAGCCTCCGTAGCGATGATGGCATTTGGAACACCTCAGCCTTAGTAAGGCACTCATCTAATGTGTTGTCTGCCTCAATAAGACCCCTTTTTTCTGCAGCTTCACGAAAGGACGAGCAGACTTCACCGTCCACTGTCCTAAGGTGTTCAAAGGAGGTGGCGCCGGTCACATGGGTTAGCAGCACCCTAAGGTAGTATTGCTCCCCCTCTGCAGGATGAGCTGTCACGATTCTCCCAATTTGAGTGACTCGTCGTTTCCTCCGTTGCCATACTTTTGGGCTAGCCTGCCAAGTAAATGCCTCTGGAAAATCCTTGTAGAGGATTCCTCGGGCATCTTCGTTAACTTTATTTGCCTCAAAATACTCAGTTAACATACTCTTCTCGACTCCATTTCGCTCTACGACACCATGGAGATCTTGCCCCGCACGAAATGAGACCATGTGCATGTTTGGAAGATGCAGTTGTAGCTGTTTCACAGGCGGATGTACCTTACTAAGGTCAAAGCTATATATACGCCATAGTGCTTCTGGTGGGGTGACCCACCTTGCATCTCTATATTGTTGAATCTCATCAATGTTACCATTGCTATCAGCCTCGCCTAGGCCGACAGATGCTCGATCATGCCCCTTGTAAATGTACTTGCATAGGTATTTCACAGCCTTGATGCTAGAGCAAACCTCCACATTATGTGGCAATTGTACATCCTTAGGAGGTAAGGATTGTAGGGCACTACCCACCTGTTGTCCAGCATCTGCTTTCGAACCTTAGCACATCGCTTGTTATCGCGTCTCCTGTACACAGGGTAGGAGTCCTTGCCATTTATGGTAACCGCGTTGAAAGCTCGAGGATAGCGGTTTTTGCATGAACCGTCTTGCATGCACACATTTTTACGATTCAGAGTCCCACATGGGCCATGCATCATATGCTTGACGACCATCTCGTACAACTCCGGATACTTATGCTTGTTTGGAAGTTCAGCGGAAATGATACAATCATATTGATCAGGAGAAGTGAGCTTGTATTTTCCGTCCATGATCAAAAGGAAATGTGCATGTGGAAGACCCCTCTTTTGGAACTCAACCACATACGCATAAGCAATCACTTTGCCAATGATATGCTTCTCAGGTAATTGTTTCTTGAGGTCCTCTAGTTTCGCTCGAAACACGCGCGCTATGAGATCAGGCCTATCTTGGGGTGTCTACCCTTGCTCAAGGTTACCTATTATCTCTTCCCAGTTAGGGTTGCATGTCATTGTCAAAAAATGTCCGGCTTCCCGTATTTTTGCACTAATGCCATAGCGTCCATATACCGATGTTTCATGTCTCGATTGCCCCCAATGAATGATGCTGGGAGCACAGTACGTTTGCCTACCTGGCTCGCACGGCTCTCTCTAGCATGAATGCTATCAACCACACCTTTGTATAGGTCAGCCCTTATCTCTACCTGGTGACGCCTTATGAAGTCTAGTCGAGTGCTTTCTACTTTAATGTACATATCAACTGCAAATTGCTGGAACAAGCGCTGCCCATACAATAGTGGGTTGAATATACCACGACGCATTTGGAACTTGTAGCAATAGTAGTCTCTAACGGAGACACATAGTCTGCTATTTGAATCTGCACAAAGAATGAGAGCAAAAACATCATAAGAGCTAAGGGAAGTAAACCATCACATAAAAAGGGATGAGCTAGCAATACATGGATGGAAATGATAACCTGAGTCAGCATGATTATTTCCACGAGATGCAATTACATCCTCTATGGACACGCCTACTTTTGGAATTTCTGGGTGCCATCCGAGCTCTCCTTTCGGAAAGAACAGAGGGTATGAAAGTGGGTCGTAGTATCCGTAATATGACTGCATGCTGTACTTGGTATTGTTGTTCCCATATAGCACAATGCTACGTTCGAAATGTGTACGCAGTTCATTCCCCTCTACCCACACGGCAGCCACTTCCGAAGTCACCGGCACATTATACCGCCTCTGATCCAAATGGTTATCAAGATTTAGTGTGACACGATATTCCTCAAGGTCATCAGCTTGCGCTAGACATCTGAAGGTTTGGGAGTAGGGGTTGCCACGGAGGATTTCAACAAGTCTTCTAACAACCTCTTGGTCAAGGCTAGGGGAGCGACGAAACCGATGATTTAGACTTGGATCGTCATCATAGAAGTATAGCTCAAGATGCTCTGGGGCATTATCTCGCTACCCAAAAGAGTGTATGTTGTGGTATATATGGCCGTGGGCTCGAAATGTGTAGACGCCTGACCTCATATAGGTGTAGCGCTCATCAAGGCTAACACCAAGGGTGGTGAAAGAAAAATGTCCATTGAAGAATCTTATGTTGTCTCGAAAATGTGTCGCATCAGAATCCATGCTTGACCAGAGCCTCATTAGTTCAGGGGGTGTTTCCAAATTAGATAGTTTGATCTTTCCGCCCCGGCAACAAAACCCGTTTGTCTCATACTGGAACTTCTTAGCACCACAATGCTTGCAACTTGCTGTGGGCTTGAGGACGTGTGTGTTACGAGGTATGTTACTGTACACATGGTCGTAGGGATCATGTTCAACGGAGTCCTGTTCTATTTCATTTAAGTCTATGTCCTCCTCGTCTTCCCCATCTGTATGGATTTGTTTTAAGGAGTCACACTATGCACTACAAGATATGGTAAGAAGAGAACTATGCCAAAAATACCTCCACTAGCAAACATGTAGTACTCGTCATCGTCATCATCATCAAAGTCCATATCTGGATGGATTTAGTTTTGAGTCACACTATGCTCTACATGATATAGAAAAGAAGGAGAGTTCTGCCAAAAATACCTTCACCAGCAAACATGTGGCACTCATCATCTATGTCATCTTCATGGGTAGTTTCCATTGTAACTGCCACTTGTGAGAGTAAGGTACATGTACATATATTTTATATTTTTATAAAAGTAATAAGAAAGCGAATATTACCATCATCCATAACAAATGATTATGGTGTGGACTCTGCACCATTAAGGTTGTGTGAAGATGATGGATTTACCGCTGATGAAGCACCAAAATTCGGGCATTCCATCGCGATGGATTCAAGACATGGTGTATCCCGTCTAGCTGCATCGCTTGTATTTCGTCGATCTAGCAGTGCTTGCCTCTCATTAGGCGGTAAACTTTACCTAGCTGATCTTCTACGGGCATTCAACTCTTGCCTCTCATCAGGTGTCAAACGTTGCCTACGAGCTTTTCGGCAGGCACTTTCTTTTTGCCTCTCACTTGGTGTTGCGTTTTGTCGCTTTGCTCTTTGACGATCTAGCTTTGCTTGCCTTTGTTCCGGTGTAAGGCTAGCATAGCGAGCCGCGTGACGAGAACGTTCCCGTGCTAAAATAGATTCATTGAATAATTTTATTTGTGTGCTGTGTCATGTAAAAAAGAATGCTTATAGTTTTATGTCGATACCATTTGCGCTTTCTCCCTGTTCCAAAACTTGAACCAATGTAAAGGTACTTATTTTTGTTTTGTTGGATTTATTCTCCACTGCCAAAACAATTCGTTACCACCACCATGAGCGTGGGGATGTATTCAATACTCATACAAAATGTATTGTTATAAATATTTAATACTCATCCAAAGGTACTGTTGTAAATAATTTGGAGGGCGCAAAGCACCTTGTTTTCCTTTACAAGAGTGTTTGGTAGGAGGACGTGTCATTACTGAAATATGAAAGCAATATGTTAGCATATAAGAAAGAAGTAACCTTGCTTGCAGTATTACATTACCCACAAGTTGCAGCTAACAATTCTTATTTTGTTTGTCCAACTCCAACATTCTTTCAGTCCACACCCAACAATTATATTCTATCGTGCAGTCAATAGTAAAAGTTAACTCTTGTTAATGACTGTATCCATAAAAATGGGAAGAACAAAAAGCATTTAAATCATTTTGTTTTTCCTAAAAAGAAAATCATGTTCGAAGTCGACACATTAGTTGATTGGATATATGTTGAGCTGCAATCAAAGTTGTTTCTATTGCTAGCTCCAAGATGTTTTTGGCATACTGCCTCCTATTATTTGGTACGAATGGGCCCAAGCTAAGCTATTAGCTCCGAATCCAACATTGTAGCTCTAGTTTGGGGGCCACATCGGTTGAGAGAATAATTTACCACTTTTATTTACAAGCTGAACTATGCTTAAATTAATTATAGTGAGAAGTAAATTACACTGGCGATAATATCAGGTTCCTGTCTTGAATGTATAGTATTAGTAGTTAATTGTTCTTACATATTATTCTTGTTCAAGTTCATATCTAAAAATACACTTTTTAATAAACAAACATAGTATGTGAGAAAAATATCATGTAGACATATATACACTGGTTCAATAAAATATAGTATGAGATATAATAACCGTAGAGAGAAAGACATGAAAACCAAAGAGTGATGTAAGGGGTAGAAACATAAAAATAGAAAATATAAACTAAGTTTACAAATATAATATGTCTCATGCATGCACCTCAAGTCCTAATCAACGACAACTTAGTAAAATTAGTCTTCCTGTGTTATTTTATCCTTAATGCAAAGGGCTATTTACGTGTTTTCGGGAAGTTCAGAGTTTAAAACGCAAAGTTTCCAACTCATAGGAACATGTGCTTAATTTCCAAAAACAACAAGGACCTTTTTGCAAAATCGTGAGATTCTTTCCATTTTTCTTTTCCTTTCCTTTTTTTTTTCTTTCCTTATCTTCCTCCCCCGTGGTGTCCGGCTCCTTCCATATGCGGCGGAGAGAGGCGGCGGCGGTGGCGGCAGTGAGGGGCGGCAGAGAGGGGCGGCGGCGGCGGAGGGGAGGCGGAGAGGGGCGGCCGCGGGGGCGGGCCGGCTCGACGGCGGTGGCGGCAGAGAGGGGCGGCAGCGGCGGTGGAGGGGAGGCGGAGAGGGGCAGCTGCGGGGGCGGGCCGGCTCGACGGCGGGGGAGGACCGGGGGAGGGCCGGCACGGCAGCGGCGGCGGGGGATGGCCGGCGCAGCAGCGGCGGCGGAGGATGTGCGGCGCGCGGGCGTGACGGCGCGGGAGGGGCGACGGCGCTACGATGAGGCGAGAGAGATGGCTCGGTGAGGCGCTGAGGCGAGAGAAGAGAAGAGAGAGGGAGGCGCTTTTATTGGGAGCAGGTTCGGTGGGAACGGACACCACGGTTCCTTTCTTTTTAATATGGTATAGATTATGCACAAGCAAATGGACAGGCTGAAGCATCTAATAAGAGCTTGATTATGTTGGTTAATAGAAAGATAGCCGAATATCCCAAGAAGTGGCATACTATTCTGGCTGAATCATTGTGGTCCTAGCGGATGGCTTGCCACGGTGCAATTCAGGTACCACCTTATCAACTGGTCTATGGGCATGAAGCTATGTTGCCATGGGAAATTAACATCGCTCTAGAAGGATTTCTTTACAAGATGAGTTAACAGCCGATGACTATCATAATTTGATGGTTGATGAGTCAGAAGATTTGGTTCAAGCAAGATTGTGAGCTCTTGAGAAAGTTAGGAAAGACAAGGAGAGAGTTGCCAGACATTATAATAAAAAGGTTGTGCCCAAATCTTTTGAAGAAGGAGAGTTGGTTTGGAAATTGGTGTTGCCAATAGGTTCCAGAGATAATAAATTCGGCAAGTGGTCACCTAATTGGGAAGGGCCGTTTCAAATCCATAAATGCGTTTCTAAGGGGGCCTACATGTTAAAAGGGCTTGATTGAGAGGTATTTGGAAGAGCACTTAATGGAAAGTACTTGAAGAAATATTACCCAAGTGTTTGGATTGGTTCATAATCGGCCGGTGTATGTTTGATAGCCGATGTCTTTACATCGCCTTTAGATGGCCGATATTTTTATCGCCCTTAGACATATAAGTTTGTAGCATTTTGTTCCCCAGTACAAACTTGGGGGGCATGAAGGATGAAAGTTGTAAATTTTTTAAGCAAATTTTATCTCGATGGTCGATACATATATTATAGCAAAAGTATTAATCGGCGTAACGGATATCAGAGTATGTGTTACAAGACAAGTGTTTTGGCCGATTACAGAATTGGTTACAAAATTTTTTCTAAGTCCCTATTACAATGCAGTTATTGGGATAGGTAGCGCTGGATAGCCGACAGTGCCCATTGTCGAATTTCTTCAACTTCTGTGATTGCTTCGGCATCTTATGCGTCGGTTCTAGGGATCACCTTCAGGGACTTGGTCATGTTGGCCACATTCTTTATAGCCGATCTTAGCTTTGCTTTTTGTTCTCCAATAGCCTTTGGGAGATTGGCTAATTTCTGTTTCTCTAATGCAATCTTAGCATTGCATTCTTCCAGTTTGGCTATCAAGTCAATTCTTTCAGCCTCCAGTTGATCTATGGTAGTTTTAATCGGCTCTTTAGCTAGTTGGTCAAGCTTGTTCTTCTCATCATGTACTAACTGCCGATTTGCTTGAATGGTGGCTTCAATACTTTTCATCTCCAGCTGATCGTCTATTATTTGTCTAGCCTTCTCCAGTTTGAATTGATGCTGTTCAAGGTACATGGCTGGAGTGATGATATTGGACAACTCATTCGGGAGTAGAGCTTGAATTTCCTGGAATCTCGCCCGGAGAGTGCTGCAATCAACTACTAGGCTATCTAAAGATGCCTCTAGCCGATGAGAGATGTCTTCAAGGTTTCTCTTTACATCATCGGCTAAAGGAGCTAAGGTTTTGCTTGTTGCTTCTCCTTCTGCTTCTTCATCAAAGTAGTCCTTTATATCAAAAGAGAATAAATCGGCTAGGACCTAAAAGTAAGAGGAATAAAAGGGATATAAACAACAAAGGATTTTATGTAGCCGATTGAAAATTTTTAAGGATGTACTACTTACAGGAATAGTAGGAGTAGCAGTTTCTTTTTCTACAATATGGTGACTGTCTACAGCCGATGCAGTATGTTCGCTAGAGATTTGCTGTGCTGTAGGCGATGGAGGGGAAGGAGGCTGAAAATTTTGGATTTTTATGCAAGTGTTAGATAGTATCGGCTAGCAAAGGTGTTTGAAATCTTAAAGGTTTGAGGCCTACCAGAGGAGTTTGAATGGTTGGCTTAGCCGATACTGGTGCAGGTTTCTTTTTCTCGGCTGGTCTTTTCTTCTTCAAAATACAAAGTTTGGAAATTTAAAGTGATGATAAATGAAGAATTTTTGTGATAAAGGATATGAACTTACTCTGGGTTGCCGAGAGAAGACTGCTAGGGCAGCAGGAGTCGTGGGAGTTTGTCTTGGAGCTGGAGAAGCTGGAGGTGTTCTTTCTCTTGCGTCACTGAGTTCAGCTGCAACCTCATCTATTGCTCGCTCAATGGATGCTTCTTTGAGAGCTTCGTCAATGTCATCGGCTGGTGGAGGTGGTTGCTTTTTAGCCTTTTTCTTGGTAGCTGGTGGCATGGCAGTTGGCACTTTGGCTTTTCTTTTTCTACCCGCATCAGCTGGTTTTCTCAGTTGTCCTTGGAGTAGGCTTGATGTTTTAGGGGCATGGTAGCCGATGCTAGGAGGAGCCAGACCATATCCGTTTGGTAGCAGCCCTGCAGCATATTCGATATCTTTGTTACTTTTGCTTATGCAAGGAGGAGATGAATCTGTAGTCTGAAAAGGAAAAAATAGTTCATAAGTTAGAGACAGAATCAGCTAATATGTTTAAAACAGGAAAAATACAAAAGAAATAAGGGAGTTACCTGAGGGATCATGTCAGGGAAGAGGTCTATCATATAGATTGAAGCCGATTGATGGAAAAGGTGTTGTTTCCATTCGGCCCACCATGTAGTAAAAGTCTTACTCCTGAACATGGCCAACTCAATATCATTAATACTGCCAAGGGGAGGTCCTGGGATATTAAGTAGCCGATCCATCATCAGACTTGAAGTTATTTCTCCTCGGTATTGAGTTTTGTCAGCAAACCACACGCCGATTGGGAGTTGCCCCATACCAAACTGCTTAGCTGAACTCATTGGGTGGTAGAACTCATATGATACTTTTATGTTCCTGCCTTGATGGATGCCGACAGGAATAATGCATGGGCTGATGGCTGTGGTATATACTTCTCTGGACTTCTGGAATTTGTCATGGTTGATTTCTTCGAATCTGAAGTCCGATGATAGCTCAAAGTTGATTGAGTCTTCATAGAAGAACCAAATTCTGGCATCTTTCTAGAAGCCATCATAGAAACTGAAGAACCAGTCCTTGAGCAGTTCGGCTGATAATTTTGCTCCAGCATCGGCTGGTGTGCTGGCATACTCTCCAAAAGATGTACACCTCCGATGGGTCATCTCTTCACCATCATCATTGGTGATCGGCTCCAGTTTTGGGAATTCGCCTTCAGTCAAGGATGGCCGATTGACAGCTTTCGTTGCTACTAAATTTAGCCAAGTCTGGAGTAGCCACCATGGACCACCTGCGCTAACCACTGAGCTGATAGCCAGCTTGGCCGATGCATTGTTTATGGTCTGGTATAGGTAGCCGAGCAGGATTTTTCCTAAGGGAAACTGCTTTTACTCCTCGAGTGCTTCGGCTATGTGCTGCCAGTTTGAGGTTGGGCCACAGCTGGATCCACAAAACAGGAATTTCTCTAGCCACATCAGTAAGAAGGCAGTGTGCTCTCTAGGAGATACTGAACCCTGACCATGTTAGCCGAAATAAAGCCGGACCATCCACCTATGCTCTTGGTTTTGAAGTCAAATTTGTTCTTAGAGTTCAAGATCATGGGGTTGGCCGATGAGGTGATGTCTAGCCCAGTCAACATGGTGATGTCCAGTAAAGTTGGGGTCATTGGTCCTTCATTGAACATGAATGCATTGATGGTATTGGACCAAAAATAGCTAGCAGAGGCCATCAACGGCTCGTCCTTAGCCAAATTTGCTAAAGTTAGGGATAGTGCTTGGTCGATTCCTATCTCATCCCAATGGCTCTATTTGCTAGCTGAAATGCGCTTAAACCATGCGGGTCAGCTTTTCTCTAGGGATGGCCAAGACTTGAAGGTATTCTTCCAATGCCCAAGATTTGGGTTCGCTAACCTAAAGGGGATCCTGTTGGTTTCGGCAGTGATAAACTCAATTGGGTCCAGGTTGCCGATTGGTCCAAGAAAATAGTTGTTTTCGTGGTTCAGACTGGGAACCGCAATTAAGTTTGCAAGGTGCTACATCAACAAAGCAACAGAGATGGAAAGCGGACTAAGATTGCGAAAGATGAGATTTGATGAGGAAAAAGGAGATCTAGCCGATGGGACTTACCTCAGCATACTCGGCTGATGGAGCAGCGGATGGAGCGGATGAAGAAGAAATCTTTCTCGCCGGCGGAAGTAGGACGAGTGGAGGGTTGCTTGAAGGTTGCTTGCTTGGGCCGAGGGGATCACCGGAGTCGGGAGAGACGAGGATTGCTAAAGCGGTGGCAACAGTATAACGGTGTGAAGTTTCTCGAGGTCATCGATTAGGTATTTAAAGCAGTCTGGTAATGGTCAAAAACGGAAAGTGCGATATTCTCTCGGAGATAAGATTTGGCAAATCCGAAACATTACCAAATATTCCGGACTTGGGGGGCATGTGTTGATGACCAAATTTGGTAATTCAAGTATCGGAGATGAAGATAGAATAGAAGAGGATCGAAGAGATTAGATCGAATCGGAAACAGAGTAAGAATCGGCTGTGGTCCGAATCGGCTATGAGTTGGATTGGCAGAGTCAGAGTCGAACGAGGTTAGCCGATTGAGCCGATTTCGGAAATATGACTCGGTACACGTCATCGGGTTGTGTTAGCGTGTTTCATATGGATTGCCATGCACGGATAGAGTCCTGAGGAGGCAATTGTATCTATTAATTAGGATATTTTATGTAATTTCCTTATAGATATTCTCGGTAAGAGTCCGCCTAAGGGACTTGTTCGTTAGTTGGATTTGTATTAGGTTAACATGAGTCGTGTCCGTAATGGACAATGTTTGTATTTTCGGGTATAAATATAATCCCAAGGTCTTGTAAATAAAAACAACATACGTTCAATCAATCTCGCCGCATCGCCACCTTTGTTTTCTCCTTTCGACAAGCTTGTGCTTTCGAGTTGTGCTGCATCAATTTGATCTTCGGCGAAAAGGTATATCTTGTCATGGCAATTTGCATCATTGGGATTAGTGCTTACATCTTCATGACACTCTAATTCTATCTTGCAAGTTTCCGAAGTTATCATATATGTCATATAACTTAGATCAACAATTCTATCTTCCTATATTGGCTAGATCCGTCTTAGGGTTTCGTCGATATCGGTTAGTTTACTTCGTTGATCCATGTTATATGATGTATCCACCATCCTGATTTGATGTTTATTGGCTTGTTACATGTCATGCTTCTTTTATGCTTGATGCTACATTGGTTAAGTCCAACCTATTAAGTTGTTTAGAATCATAATTGATAACTTGCTTTACGATTGTCAATAGGGATAGTATCGGAGTTTCAGCTGATCTTATCTATTTAGAATATATAACATGGTTTTATGCTTTGTTTAATGTTCTATATTCAATCCTTAATGCTTTATATCTAGGCACCTCGGATTCTACGATAATTTGGTAACGTATATATCTAACATTTTAACTATTCACATAAATACTTACATGCATAAAAAGATAGAGCCTAAAGGTAAAGTATATTCACTAAATTACTGTAAAATCAATAAAATACCATAAATTCACTAAAGTACCCTTAAATCACTAAAATAACCTAACTAACACCAAAATCAATAAAATCACTAAGTGCCATCCTATCTAAATACAAATTTCACTAAAATCACTAAAATAACCTAAATTTCACTAAAATAACCTCAATTCCACTAAATTCACTAAACCTAAATTTCACTAAAATCACTAAACCTAAATTTCACTAAATTCACTAAACCTAAATTTCACTAAAATCACTAAAACTAAATCACTAAGTTTCACTAAAATCACTAAACCTAAATTTCACTAAATTCACTAAACCTAAATTTCACTAATATCACTAAACCTAAATCACTAAGTTTCACTATTGCACATTGTAATATTTCAACTCACTGGCGCTAGGGTTGGAGAGGAGGCGGCCGGCAGCGGCTTGGCAACGGCGGCGGGTTGGGGAGGAGGCGGCCGACGCTAGGGTTGGAGAGGAGGCGGCCGACTGCTGCTTGGCGACGAGGTGGCCGGCGTCGGCTTGGTGAGGAGGCGGCCGACAGCGGCTTGGAGAGGAGGCGGCCGGCGACGGCTTGGTGACGGCGGCGACTTGGAGAGGAGGTGGCCGACGTCGGCTTAGGGAGGAGGCGGTTGAATGCGGTGGCGGTGGCTTGGGAAGAGGTGGCTGGCGTCTTGGTCGTCGGCGGCGAGCTCTCAATGCTAGGGTTCTGTGACTTAGAATTTTCGAATCCAGATCAAGATCCAGCGCGGTTATCTTAGTACGGGCAGTGAACATCTCAATCGGGCGTAAGTCATCTGTGACGGGCTCTAGTGTAGGCCCGGTATAGATGACTCAATCTCTATCGGGCCCACACTACAGCCCGTCACAGATGACAACATCCGTGACAGGCTCTATTGTAATGCCCGATAGAGATGACATCTCTATCGGGCTGTAAACCAGCGCCCGTCACGGATGACAACATCTGTGACGGGCTCTAGTGTAGGCCCGATAGAGATGTTGTCATCTGTATCGGGTCTACACTAGCGCCCGTCACAGATGACATTTGACTCCTGTTCATCGTTGACTTGAACTGATAATAAATAACTGCAATACAATACTTCACAATGAAAGTGAGCTCATTTTACTAAACTCACAATAATTAATTTACTATCCAAAGTAATTAAGAGAAGTACAATAATTCACTAAATTTACTAATTTCAGAATAAAATTATTACAAGTTGCACCAATTTACCTAAGCTTTTTTTCTTAAAAATACTTCACTAGTATCCAAAAACAACATAACAAATAAGCACAACTAAAATCACATGGTTATGCCTTCCGTATGATCTGATCAAGTATACGCCACATGCTCTCGTGGATCATCGTCAAGGTCGATTTGAGGTCGTACGTGAAGATTCTGGTTGTACTCTTTTTCGTCGACGACGTTATCAACACCAAAAATTTGGTGCTTGCCATCCCTCACAATGTGCATCTTCTTGTTTGCGGGGTCTTTAATTGCGAAAATCTGCTCGACCTGTTTCGCAAGTAGGAATGGTTCGTCGGTGTATCCAACCTTGGATAGATCTACTAAAGTGAAACCTTCCTTATTGACTTTAACACCAGTGCGTATATTCACCCAATGGCATCGAAACAAAGGAACCTTGAACTTCACGTAGTTCAGCTCCTAGATCTGCTCAATGCAGTCGTAGTATGTGTTCGACCCAACTTGATCATGGAAGGCATCTATACGGACTCCGCTATTTTGCACTGTGCTTTTGTCATCTTGCTGGACGGTGTAAAATGTGTATCCATTAAATATCGTATTCTTGCCATGTGTCTATGACCCAACATGGTCTGATCTCCAACAACTGTACTATCTCATTGGGGATATCCGTCGACATTGTGATACGATTCTTGAACCATGCGTTGAACCGAGAGTTATGTTCTCTGTTAATCCACGTATCAGACCGACCCAAGTTCTCCTGCCAGATTTTGGCTAAGTGCTCCTCAAAGTATGGGCCAACTTCTGCCATATGTTGGAGCCCAGCAAAATGAGCCTGCGCGTAGGAAGCTTGATCGGGCCTAATTCTTTTCCTCCCTATTGTGTCAGCACCTGACAACCTTCCTTCGTGACGAGACGCTGGAACTCCGATAGGTTCGGCCTCGGACATGTAATCCACGCAGAACTCAATGACCTCCTCGGTCGTGTAGCCTTCAATGATGCTCCCTCCGGTTTTGCTCTATACCGAACCTATGCCTTCAGAACTCCCATGTACCTCCCGAACGGGTACATTTCTCTTAGAAAAGCGGGGCCACATAGTTTTGTTTGCTTCACAAGATGAACAGGGAGATGAACCATGATATCAAAGAAAGACAGTGGAAAAAACATCACCATATGGCAGAGGGTTTTAACAATATCGGTCTGCAACCCATCTAGATCTTCGGGATCTATAACTTTTTGTCCGATTGCATTGAAAAAGGCGCACAGACATTGGATCGTATGATGGACTTTGGGTGAAAGAATACCTTTGATAGCAACTAGCAAGATTTGTGTGATTAGCACGTGGTAATCGTGCGACTTCATTCCAACCAGTTTTAGGTCTTCCGATTTGACGTACTTACTAATCCTCACTGAATAGCCCGATGGAACTTTAATATCTTTCAGGCATGATAACATTGCGATCTTCTCATCCTTCGACAGTGTGTGGCAAGCTGGAGGGAGGTACACTCTACCTGTATCTAAATCTGTTACGGGCTGGAGTTCACTACGAATGTTCATTTCCTATAGACCAACGCGCGCATTCAACCCGTTCTTTGTTTTGTTGGGAATATTCAGCAGCAGGCCAACCAAACTCTCAGACACATTCTTTTCTACATGCATGAGATCAATGCAATGACGGACCTCAAGATCTTTCCAGCAAGGTAATCGCCAAAATATGGACTTTTTCTTCCACATACCCTTGTCCTTTGCCTAACTACGTTTTCTTTTCTTCCCATACTCGTTGGTTATGTCCTTGACCAAGTTGTGGACCTCATCTCCGGACAAATCCTTGGGAGCAGGCTGACGTTCTCTCTTACCATTAAAAATATTCTTCTTCCTTCGAAATGCGTGACGTAGCGGGAGCCACCTCCTATGACCCATATAAACCATCTTTCGTGATTTCTTCAACCCATATAAACCTTCTTTCCTTTCACGGTTTGGCCAGAAAGATTACCGAGGGCGGGATAGTCATTAATGGTGCAGAACAGTAGAACTCGTAGCATGAAATTCTCCTGACCATACGCATCCCAAGTTTCCACACCTTCTTTCCAGAGCATCTCAAGATCGTCCATAACAGGCTCCAAGAACACATCGATATCATTGCCTGGTTGTTTCGGTCCTTGGATTAGCAAGCACAGCATAATATATTTCATTTTAAAACACAATCAAGGCGGTAGGTTAAAGTTTGAAATAAGAACTGGCCAGGTGCTGTGAGTACTACTCATGTCTCCGAAAGGATTCATGCCATCTGTACACAGACATAGCCTCATGTTTCTGGGGTCGGAAGCAAAGTCTTTGTGTATTCGATCGATATTCCTCCATTGAGTCGAATCCGCTGGGTGTCTTAGCATACCATCGTTCCTTCTCTCCATGGCATGCCAACGCACTAACTTCGCCTCCTTGGGGTTTCCAAATATTCTTTTGAAAATGATAGGTAGATAACACACAACGTTTGCGGGACCACCCCGCTTTGATTTTTTTCCTTCGTCCGGACTTTTCTTTCGCTTGTATCGAGAGGCCTTGTGGACAGGAGAAGCATCTAACTCCGCATATTGCTTGTGGTACAATATGCAGTCGTTTGGATAAGCGTGAATTCTACGGACCTCAAACACCAGGGGGACACAAAACCTGCTTTGCTTCATATGTCGTTTCGGGCAATGTGTTCCCATCAGGCAGCATGGCCTTCAAAATTCCCAAAAGCTCTGTGAAACTCTTGTCTGTCCATCCACTACTTGCCTTCAACTTCATTAGGTCCAAGGTAGTTGATAATTGTAGGATCGAATAGCAAGAACTAAGCCAACCAGAGGGGGGTGAATGGTTGGTATGCCCCAAAACCAAAACTTTTAGCAGAAATAGAAGTTACCCTCAAATTCGACGGATCCCGGTTTGACCAAAAGTGTTGCGCCGAACTGACCGCCTGGTACACGTCGGTCTGACCGAGATCGATCTCCGGTCGAACCGCCGAGATCGCCTGCCTCTGCCTGTTGACGCCGCCGGTCTGACCGCCGCCTTGCCGCCGGTCTGTCGCCGGTTGGACAGCCGAAGCCTGGCGAAACACAAATCGAAGAACTCTTAAAGTGGATGACGACTTTATTGATTCTTTCTGTGTTTACAAAGTGCACTAACAGCACTCCTTACAAAAATCTCGACTAAACTCGAAACCCTAGCAAAACTACCAACTCAATTACTCTCAAAATCGATATCGGGAAGCCTCACGCTCCCTCTCTATTTATACCCAAAGTAGGCACCCTAAAGCCTCGAACCAAACTCATACTAGAAGTCCTAATCACCCTAGGAAACCTTCTTGTACAAGAAACAAACTTTACATAAACAATCCTACCAAATTTGGACTCCTTCCAAATTCGACTCCGCATCCCATAAGCACACAATATCTCCATCGTATGCCATATGGAACCTTCACCTTCCACGCACATTGAACTCTAGCCTTAGTATCCCACATGATCTCTGACCACCCTTGACATCGTCTTATCCCCAAGCCGACTCCCGGTCCATCACCGCAAATACTCTCCCGGCATAAATTCACCTACACATGAAACAAACAAAGAAACCATATTCCGACACCAAGCTATCCCCAACTTGACTCATTGTTAGCAAACAACAGTATTACATACGCATAGTATTCATCTAGAAGTCATATTCATGAAACAATCTCGGATATCCAAACAAACAACCCGAAACCGAAACCAATATAGCGTCGGCCGGTCAGACCGTGGGCTGCGCCGGTCTGACCGTGCAATACATGCCGGTCTGACCGGCAGCAACTGCCCGGTCTGACCAGTCCCAATCCAGCAGAACCTATATATCACCTATGAAATCCAATCATCTCCAAAACCACTTCGAAATTAAATTCCAAATATCAAAACCAATAATCTCCAATGCCAATTGTTCATCACAGAATAACAATCAAAAACACCTTTGATTTTACAATTTCCCCCTTGATGAACAAATTGGCAAACCCATCAAAAATGTTTTGGTGTTTGGAAAAATAAAAACAAAAGTGGTAAAAACACACTTCGTACAAACGTACACATCGTGCTCGTAAATCCAAAGAAAAATTCCCAATTGAACCAAAAACTCATTTGCTTCTAAAAAATTCACCTTATTTCTCCCAAAAACACTTCTCCCCTTTTGACAATGAATTCATCAAGCATAAGAATTATATTTATTAATATATAAGAGCTGAGCATACATATAGCTTATCAAGCCATGTGTTGCAATAAAAAGAAGGTGAACCCATCTATATCATAACAAGCATGCATTAAAGTATAAGCATGAACCAAAGATTTTACAATTAAGCTTGAATCAACAATCAAAATTCATGATTTCATACGATTTATAATGCAACATCTTAACAAACACATAGTTTGAAGAATAAACACTAAACACATATACCTATTGCATTTATCATACTTTCTCAAATAAACTTTAGCACAAAACAACCAAGAGAATTTTGTAACCTTTTCTTTTTCTTGAGCCTTTTTGCTAATTTTTTTTATTATCCCAGGTACGTCCCTATCGTCAAGATTGTTTCCAGGGATTCGGCTCCCATTATTTTGCTCATATTGAATACGTCCTTGTCATCAAGACTGTTTCCAAGGATTCGGTATTCATTTTTTATATTTTTTACTCTTTGCACAATGAGCAACAAAGCTGTTTGAGAAAAAAACAATTCAATAAAGCATGTATATAGAGCATTTAAAAATCAAACCATATGATAGCATCCATATTGCACATTTACATAAGTATAGAATTTAAGTGTCATGCATCATCTCCCTTAAAAGCAAAATCTAAGTCTCATAAAAAGATTAGAATACATACAAGTTAAGCTAGAGACAAATAAACCTTCATAGTATTGCTAGCATGCACAAAAAATACCATATGTATAAAATAAAGCTCTCTTTTTCAATTTTTTCATTGTCATATTGTTTGCTTGATAAAACCATGAGGTACAAACTCCCCCCTCAAAACATGCCAAAAGGATGAATTATGCCCAATTCACCACGAAGAAAAGCAAAGCGATTAGAATCCAAAGGTTTAGTAAAAATATCAGCAAGTTGTAACTTCGTGTCCAAAAACTGCAATTCAACATCTCCCTTCTCAACATGATCCCTCAAAAAGTGAAAGCGAATATCAATATGCTTTGTGCGTGAGTGTTGAACAGGATTCTTAGCAATATTAATAGCACTAGTATTATCACAAATGAGAGGTACTTTCTCAAAAGTAAGACCATAATCTTTCAAAGTAGATAAAAGCCAAAGAATCTGTGAACAACAACTAGCAGCAACAACATATTCAGATTCAACAGTTGATTGAGCAACACTAGATTGTTTCCTAGAAGACCATGCAATCAATGATGTACCAAGAAAATGACATGTTCCACTAGTACTTTTCCTATCAATTCTACAACCACCAAAATCAGCATCTGAATATCCACTTAAGCATATAGAAGATGAAGTAGAATACCAAATTCCAAACTCAAGTGTATGATTCAAATACCTCATTATTCACTTGACCGCTTGACGATGTGAAGCACGAGGAGAAGCTTGAAAGTGTGCACACAAACACAGCAAATTGTATGTCTGGCCTAGAAGCAGTTAGATACAACAATGATCCAATCATACTTCTATACTCCTTTTGATCAACAGCTTCACCATCTTCATCAGGATCCAACACAGCTGTAGAACCAATTGGTGTTGAAATTGGCTTGCAATTCTCCATCTTGAACCGTCTCAACGGATCTTTCGTATACTTCGTTTGATGCACAAATATACCATAAGGTGTTTGCTTAACTTGCAATCCCAAAAAGTACGATAACTCATCCATCATACTCATCTCAAATTCCCTGCGCATAGTCTCAGCAAACTCTACAACCAAAGCGTGAGACGAACAACCAAGGATAATATCATCCACATAAATCTGAACAAACAGTTGATTATCACCATGCTTAAGAACAAAAAGCGTTTTGTCAACCTTTCCCATTGTAAAAGCTTTCGCTAGCAAAAGTTTTTAAGCTTATCATACCATGCTCTAGGTGCTTGTTTCAAACCATACAATGCTTTAGACAATTTAAAAACATGCTTAGGAAAATCAGGATTTTCAAAACCAGGTGGATGTTTGACATAAACTTCCTCTTGTATAAAACCATTTAGAAAAGCACTTTTCACATCCATTTGATACAATTTAAAACCTTTTGAAGCTGCAAAAGCCAACAAAAGTCTAATTGCCTCAATTCTAGCAACAGGAGCAAAAGTTTCATCAAAATCCAAACCCTCCACCTGAGTAAAACTTTGAGCAACAAGTCTAGCTTTATTTATCACAATCAAACCATCCTCATTTTGTTTATTTTTGAAAACCCACTTGGTTCCAATAATATTATGTCCAGAAGGTGGTTCAACTAAAGTCCAAACTATATTTCTCTCAAAATTTTCAAGTTCTGCATGCAGGGCGTTAATCCACGATTCATCAGTTAATGCATGTGACACATCTTTGGGTTCAAAAGAAACAACAAATGCAGAATTTGCACAAACATCATGAGTCGTTACCTTAGACCTAGTAGTCCGCTCACCTAAATTACCAATGATTTTTTCTGGCGGATGTCATCGTTGAATGTGCAAAGGAGCAGCGTCTTCTGAAGTTGATTCACGTTCTGTATCAGTACCGGTCGAAGTTGAAGTCTCTGGAGGACCATCTCGAACAGCGTCAACAGAACCCTCAGCCGACGACCCTGGTCGGTCTGACCGCACATCCTGCGCCGGTCTGACCGAAGTTGTGCCAGCGGTCTGACCGACCTGGAGCCCGGTCTGACCGGCCGAGCCGACCTCGTCGTCATCGTCGCTCTCGTCTTCAAAAATACGACCATCCTCCCCCTGAACCTGTGACAATGTACCTGCAATATCAGGTCTAGTACCTGGACTAGCCTCATCAAAAGAAACTTCGCAAGTCTCAACGATTTTGTTAGTCTCCAAAATAAGTACACGATAGCCATGAGAGTGTGCGGGGTAACCAAGAAACATTCCATCGGTAGAGCATGCCTCAAACTTATCCAAATTTCCAGATTTCAAGACAAAGCATTTGCAACCAAAAACACGCAAATGTGAAACTTTGGGTTGATATCCAAATCGAAGCTCATAAGAAGTTTTTCCATGTTTTGATCTGAAGAAAACCCGATTTGAAATATAGCATGCGGTGTTAATTGCCTCAGCCCAAAATTTTCTAGGAGTGTGATACTCATCCAACATCGTTCTAACCATCTCAACTAAAACACGGTTCTTTCTTTCAACAACACCGTTTTGTTGTGTAACACGAGGAGAAGAAAATTCATGTTCAAGACCTCTTTCGTTGCAAAACTGTTCAAATGAAGCATTGTTAAATTCACCACCATTATCACTTCGAATTCTTTTCAAAGAACCAGGAGATTCACGATCCAATCGAAGAAACAAACCACGAAAGTGTTGAAACGCCTCATCCTTAGTTGCCATAAAGAAAACCCGAGAGTATCTAGAAAAATCGTCAACAATAACCAACACATACCAGTTTCCTCCAACTGATTGCACTCTAGCTGGCCCAACAGTGTCCAGGTGTAATAGCTGTCCTGGTGCATCAATCATCACAGAAACAATAGGAGCATGTGAAGAAGCAACCATCTTAGCATGACGACATGGTGCGCAAACCAAAACAAGATCTTTCTTAAGTTTAGGCAAACCATGAACAAGATCCAAACTACTTAACCTCGTGAGATGATCAAAACCAACATGTCCAAGTCTACGATGCCAAAACATCACATCTTTACTAAACTTAGCAACCAAACATGTTATCACAGGGGAAACACGATTTTCAAAATCAGCTTTAAACACTCTACCATAGCGAGAAATATTCAACACAGAATTACCATGAGAATCAAAAACTTTACTTCTAGTTTTCTTAAAATGAACCTCAAAATCTTCATTAAGAATTTGTGAAACTAAAAGCAAATTATACTTTAAGTCCTCAACCAAAACTACATTCTTCAATTCAAATCTGTCATTTACCTTAACCAAACCTGTAGCGAGAACGGCACTAGTAGAAGCATCACCAAAGATAATCGATTCAGTCTTGGATTTCCGTTTGAGGGAGGAGAACCAATTTTTATCTCCGGTCATGTGCCGCGAACAACTGGAATCCACGATCCACACGTTCTCCTTCCTTGCCACCTACGCCTACACACAGGCAGAAGTCGAAGCCTCAGTACTGGGGGTTAGATGATAATAAAAATTTAGGAATCCAGTACTGAGACACACGACCAGATGATCCAATAGGCATATATCCACGTGCAAAAACAGTTTGAGAATTTTCAGAAAAATTTCTCCGAGGCCGGTCTGATCGAGGTACAGTGGCCGGTCTGACCGGGGGCTGGTCTGACCGCTTTTGTACCGCCAGTCTGACTGGTCGCCGGTCTGACCGCGGGACCCACTGCGGTCTGACCGGTTTACTCGAGGGAAAACCAGATTTTCGCCACTTTGATTTTGCAAAAGCAATCTCTCTCTCCTTTTTCTGTTTATGAGCTAATATGAAACAAAAACCAACAATATGTCCATCTTTGCCACAAAACGAGCAAGTATATTTTTCACGATGAGTAGAAACATTGGTAGAATCATATGACTTAGCAACACCAGCAACAACAGGAGATTTTGCATGCACAACATTGGATTTTGAAGAAGATGCACTCAAAGTAGACATGATGCCAGCAGATTTAAACATAGTGTTCCTAGTTTCAGGTTTAACCAAAATTCACCACTTCTAGCACCAACACATAACACAATAGAAGGATGCCTAGTATGATAAGCATAAGGATTAAAACCTAAACCACAGTTATGTGTGCTAACCTTACATTGATCTAAGATCATATTGAGGTTCTTTTTACCATCAGAAAATCTTAGCAAAGAATTTTTCAAATGAGAAACCTCTTTTTCCAAAATAGCACAGTTTTCACAATCTATCATGACACCTTTTACTTTTATGACACTTGAGGTAAGAAAGCACTTCATTGTTTTTCACAACATCTTCCATGTACTCAACACGACCTAAAGCATCTTTTAATTTCAACTTATTCAAAGTACATGTTGAGCAATCCAAAACATCATGAGGTTGTTTTAACTTTTTAGCACAAATCATGTTAAACATCAAACTAGCATGAAAAGCAATTTGATATTTTTGCAACAACTTTTTAGTTAAAATCAACTCATCCAAAGTGCGTGTGTGCAAAGCAAAACTAAGAGCAAGAGAAGATTTACTTTTCAAATCATGTGCAGCATTGACATCTCTAATTTTAGAAATTTCATTCATTAAAACCTCACAACTTTGACAATCATCATCATTAGGAATAAGAGATTTTAATCTATCAATTTCAGAATTAAGAGATTCAATGATAAACACATGTTTTCTATATATCTTCTCACACTTCATATTTTTTGCACTCAAAATATTAATAGCTTCTTCAAGAGCACTTACCTCATTGTCTTCACACTCTGAATCCGATTCACCACGCGCCATGAAGCAAACACCGGAGATGTTCTTTCCCTTATCATCATCTCCACTCTCACCATCTACATCGCTTAGAGGCTCAAACGTGGCGTAGACTTGATCAAAAGCCTTTTTGAGACTCTCCCTGATCTTCTTTCCTCCTCTAACTGTACTCTTTGGCTTGTTGTCATTGGTCTTCTCATCACCATTATCTTCCCTCTTATTTCTCCCAAGCTTAGGACAACGTGAAGAAAAGTGATCCGTAACACCACATTCAAAGCAATGATTTGGTCCACCTCTTTTCCTGTACCTAACATTAGTCACAGCTCGAGAAAGTTTGTTAGATAACAAAACCAAGTCCTCCTCCTCGAACTGTTCGAGTTGATCATCGGACATGGCATTAAACAATGCAAATACGGAAGACTTTGATGAAGAAGCATCAACATCCAAGGAAGTTGAGGAAGAAACCAAAGCACTCGACTTAGAATCAACTTTACGAGAAAGAATATTCATCTCATGTGTTTTCAATTTTGTGTAAAGCGAATCCAAAGTCAAGGTAGACATGTCATCAGACTCCTGAATAGATGTAACTTTCATCTCCCAAATAGACATGTCAAGACCATTCAAAAAGTGGCGAGAAATCTCAGATTGTGTATAATTAACATCATAAGAAGAATCAACAGATCTAAGATCACTCAAAATTTTATTAAACCTAGAAAGATAGTCATCCAAAGCTTCTCCAGGTTTCATCTCAAATTTAATATACTCCTATTTGAAAAGATCTCGACGAAGTTCTTTAATGTTATTTGTTCCTTGATGAAAATTACTCAAAGCAATCCAAATCTCATGGGCAGTTTGAAGATGAGCAACACGATCATAATCCGAACGAGAAATCTCACTCAAAAGAATATTGTGAGCTTTGCAATTTTGTTCAAACTCAGTTTTTAAAGCAGCAGTATTAATTTGTTCAAGGATCTCATAAGGATGAGAAACTTTTGTACAAATATCATAATCCTCAGCCATAATATAAGACTGCATCCTACTACACCAATGAGAAAAATCCGTTCCATCGAAAACATGAGGCTTAGTTGAAAAACTATTAGCAGCCATGGCAAAAACTCTAGATTGATTAAAATCCAAAGAAGAAAACAAGGCATTGATACCACTTGTAGAATCGAACAGCAAGAACTAAGCCAACCAGAGGGGGGTGAATGTTTGGTATGCCCAAAAACCAAAACTTTTAACGGAAATAAAAGTTACCCTCAAATTCGACGGATTCCGGTCTGACCAAAAGTGTTGCGCCGGACTGACCACCTGGTACACGTCGGTCTGACCGAGATCGAACTCCGGTCGAACCGCCGAGATCGCTTGCCTCTGCCTGTTGACGCCGTCGGTCTGACCGCCGATCTGTCGTCGGTCTGACCGCTGCCTTGCCGCTGGTCTATCGCCAGTTGGACCACCGAAGCCCGGTGAAACACAAATCGAAGAACTCTTAAAGTGGATGACAACTTTATTGATTGTTTCTGCGTTTACAAAGTGCACTAACAGTACAAAAATCTCGACTAAACTCGAAACCCTAGCAAAACTACCAACTCAATTACTCTCAAAATCGATACCGGGAAGCCTCACGCTCCCTCTCTATTTATACCCAAAGTAGGTAGCCTAAAGCCACGAACCAAACTCATACTAGAAGTCCTAATCACCCTAGGAAACCTTCTTGTACAAGAAAGAAACTTTACATAAACAATCCTACCAAATTTGGACTCCTTCCAAATTCGACTCCACATCCCACATGCACACAATACCTCCATCGTATGCCATATGGAACCTTCACCTTCCACGTGCATTGAACTCTAGCCTTAGTATCCCGCATGATCTCTGACCACCCTGGACGTTGTCTTATCCCAAGCCGACTCCCGGTCCATCACCGCAAATACTCTCCCGGCATAAATTCACCTACACATGGAACAAATAAAGAAACCATATTCCGAGACTAAGCTATCCCCAACTTGACTCATTGTTAGCAAACAACAGTATTACATACGCATAGTATTCATCTAGAAGTCATATTCATGAAACAATCATGGATATCCAAACAAACAACCCGAAACCGAAAAAAACACAGCGTCGGCCGGTCAGACCGCGGGCTGCGCCAGTCTGACCGCGCAATACATGCCGGTCTGACCGGCAGCCACTGCCCGATCTGACCGGTCCCAATCCAGCAGAACCTATATATCACCTGTGAAATCTAGTCATCTCCAAAATCACTTCGCCAATAAATTCTAAATATCAAAACAAAAAATCTCACATACCAATTGTTCACCACAGAATAACAATCAAAAACAGCTTTGATTTTACAATAATTTGGTGTGCTTTGCTTTGCATCCAGCGTATAGAGGCGTCTGCAAGTCACTGACCAACCTGCTGAACTTTATGGAATCTCTCTCGTTGTAAGTTGGATCCTCAACGTCACGTAACATGTCTTGCAGCAGATCATGATCAACATCAACCATTTCACTGCCTAGTGGAGAAGGTACAAACATATCATGCTCATCTTTATCTTCCTGATTTTGCGTACCAGTACTGTCTGCAGCTGCACCACTTCTTGATTCTTGCTCTTCATGCTTGACCCGACATGTGTAGCCCTCCATGAATCATGAATGTGTACGTCCACTCGGCTATCAAACATATTCTCATTCTTGCAATCTGCACATGGACAACACATGTAATCGATGTTTCTTCTTTTCCTATCCTCCTCCGCGGTGTTTATAAAATTTAATACCCTATTTCTATACTCTTGACTATGATGTTTCATAGATTTCGCATACATCCAACTTCGATCCATCGCTACAGAAATGAAAAAAGAATCAGAGAAACATCCTTTATGAATCAGAGAAATGAAATAAGATAAATACTGCTAAATTAATGAGAATTGATGAATTTTCTAAATTACTGATTACTATTTGTCACTTACCTTTATGAATTTACTGTTTTCTTTTGGGAAAAAGTTAAAATTTCGCCCCCTCCAACCTCCCACAAAAATTGTGAATAGTGGGATACAATTACACTGGTGGTTGCTCTATTTATATTGTGCAATAACTATCTGTAACGGTCCAAAAAATGACTTCTCTGTCGGGCATATAAGTTATCTTTATCGGGCCTAAAAAAACCCGTCACAGAGGAGTGCCATCTGTGATGAGCTTTGTTGTTATCTCAAACGGGCCTCAAGCTGGGGCCCGTCACAGATGATTGTCATCTGTGACGGGCTCCAATTATGGTCCAATTGAGATATTTAAGGTTATCTCAAACGGGCCTCAAGTTGGGGCCCGTATGATTGATATCTGTGACAGGCTCTAACTATGGCCCGATTGAGATATTTAAGGTTATCTCAATCGGACCCTAGTTTAGGCCCGTCAAAGATACGTGTCATCCGTGACGGGCTTCAGTTCTACGCATATTTAACATGTCTCTCCGACCATATCTCAATCGGCCTCTTTTTAGGCCCGTTTGAGATGTATTCTTTGTGACGGCCCGTAAAATCCAGTTATGTTACAGCCCATCACAGATGAGAGGATCTGCACTAGTGACATAAATTTTATATATATATACATTCTATATATACGTATGTATATTCTTTATATGCATATGTATAAACTGTGTACATGTATATGAAGTTTATACACATGTATATAAATATACACATATGTACATAGAGGAGAGAGAGAGAAGAGACTACAGTCTAGAGGGGGTGGACTGACTGCGCGGGCACGCGCCCATCCGCCGATCAGCGGCCCCCAGCCCATATCGTTATTCGTTTGATCGTTTCCCTTCCCACCGGTCACAAGCATCGTATATTCGCATCTCCCCACAAGAGAAGCCCAAAGATCAGGGCTCCAACACATACTCAAAACCACTCCCAAATTTACCTCGCACCCAAAACCAGTGCCGCCTAGGATTGAGGTACTGCTCGGAGCTCCCAATCCAGCTCTCGCGAGGAAATCATCATGATCCAGAGTCCATACATAGCCATGGGCCCATGAGATGTCGTTGGTGGTCGGCCTAGCTACGTTCTCATGCTCGCTCACTGTGGGTGCTGCTACGCGACCACACGCTGTCTGTGCAGGGAGTAGGCAAGGTCCCGCCTTCGCAAGGCTCACCTGCTCCCCGACCGGCTGCACCTCTCCCTCCGCCGGCCGTCTCCACTCTCTCTGTCACCGATCATCACTACTCTCGTCTCCGACGGTTGCACTGCTCCCTCCACCACCCATCTCCACCATCTCCACTCTAGGGTGCCACCGCTTCCCTCTACCCTCTCCACTGTGGGGGCAGGGACGCCCCTCGCCCTCCGCGGTAGGGCACCGTCTCCACCCTCTCCAACGGCGTCGTTCCACTCCACACAGCAACAAACAGTATGAGAAATCTGGTAGTCCCAGTCAATTGATTGTTCTCTGTATGATGCAAAATCTCTCCTGGTAGTGCTTAACAATATTGCAATAGTTTTCAGAACAATTTTCACATAGTAATAATCATGTTTAGAGATAAATAACATTGTGCCAGGTAGGCTGGATGATGTGAACCAGTGACATGCCTATCTAGTTGTTGTTTAGATGCCACATTCTTCGTGTACCTTTCAGGGTTAAAAACATTGACAGGCTGAAGAAAAGGAGAATCCGGCAGATATTTATGTTAAGTTTTTTTACTTCATTATATCTTAAATAAGTTAGGAACTTGCTGGTTCTTCTGTAGAAGCGTAAACAGAAGGTATATGCTTGTGCGTTTCCCTGACCTCGTTGTTATCAACCCCTTGTTTATGGTTGTGAAGCATGCAAAATGTAATAGTTTTGGCTGGTAGTATTTCGTGACACTTTGCTGAGAAGTTGATTCCAGCACTTGTGCTACAGTAAAGTAAGAAAAAAGTTTAAATGGTTCTAGTGATCTACAATCTTATTAACTGGCATAATTTAGTTGCTAGAATAGGATATACCCACCTTAATGATGATAAGAATATATTTAAGTGGAATCTTCATCAGCGTTAATTTTTAATGGCCATGTGGAGAGAAATAAATTGTTGTGGAAATTAAAGATGCTTATCAAAACAAAGATTTTTATGTGGTACTTGCTTAAAGGAGAGGTAGTGTTAACAAAAAATAATTTAGCAAAAAGGAATTGAATTGGTACTAGTACAAAGTGCTTTTGTTTGCATGAAGAGACTATGCAACATCTATTCTTCGAATGTCATATTGCTAAATTTCTTTGGAGAATCGTTTTTATTTCCTTTGGGTTGCAAACACCACATAATTTTCCTCAAATGTTTGGGGATTGGCTGGTACCCATGAATTCTAAAATCAAGAAATAAATTTTGATAGGAACATCTGCTTTATGTTGGGCTCTATGGCTTAGTAGAAATGATATGATGGCTTAGTAGAAATGATATGGTTTTTTGACAAAACTACAACTAAATCTTATAAGCAAGCATTATTCAGAGCAATTTATTGGTTTCAGTTTTGGGGACAACTTCAAAGGTGTGAAGAGAAAATAGAAGGCATATGTGCCGTATACCAGAATTTAGAGTCAACGGTTCTGCATGTTTTTGTCAACTTTGGATAGAGATTTAGCAATAATAAATTCCTATTTTTCTTGGGTTGGTGTGGTTGTGTCAGCTTTCAATCTACCTTTGTTTATTTTTAGCGTGTTTGGGCTTCGTGCCATTAACTTTGTAATAAGTGGTTGTAGTTTTGATTGAAACAAAGGTTAGGGTTTCATATACATTATCTAAAAAGGGATCTACACCATCAGACTCATTGAAGGAGAGGGTGATTTCTGGACCCAGTTTTTCTTCGGATGGTCCCAATAAAAAATTTTTGGGAGCCCATGCGAAGGCTGTTCGAGAGTCTATGAGTGAAAGTGTGCCCGGCCTAGGACCGCCCGGGAGAAAACTGGTCAGGAGTCGACGTGTGGCACTGTGTCCGGCCCGGGGCCGCCCATGAGTGCACTATCCGGAAGGACATGTGATTGTGCCAGGGGCGGCAACTAGCCAGCTGCGCAGGCATCCCGGTGCAAGGCATGTTGCACGCCTCACATCCAGAGCCAGGTTGTGCACTGGAACCCTCGGATAGGCAGTGGCGTATTTAGGATTTTTAATATGGGTGGTCCAACCTATATTTCTTTTTTAAAGTACTCTAAATATAACAAAGTTAGGAGTATAAAATTGATCAAATGTACATCATAATATATTCATAAGGGAGTTATTTTTTTTACTTTTTTCAAAAGTTTTCTATATATATATATATACATATACATATCTATATACATCTATATACAGACACGCTAAAGCACACCCGTTGCATGCGATACGAAAATCAAGCTCCTCACAGCTTGCACCCCCCACCATCCAAACCCCAAACAGCAGAACCTCCGTGAAGTTTGGAAAGTAAATTGGAGGTAAAAATTAACTCACATACATGGGTTCAGTGTTTATGGGCTGTGCAGTTAATATTTTGCTTCCCAATCCATGGAGTTAAAAATTAACTTATGTCTAATATATCTATGTGAGTTCTGGTTTGATGGGTCTGGTAGTTAAAATTTTGCTTCTGAATATATGGAGTTAAAAATTAACATACGTCTATTGTTATGCCTGTGCGAGTTCGGCTTTCATGGGTCCAGTAGTTAAAATTTTGCTTACATATGTATGGAGTTAAAAATGCTTTCTACATCTATAATCCTTAGGCCCACGTGTTTAAGAAATTTGACATTTTTAACTCAATAGCCTATGGAAAGATTTTGTATATTGAAAAAATGTTGGTTCCAGTGATATACACCTTGATGGGTGTCCTGATATTATAGATCTATGTGGCGTCCAGTAAATAAAGATCTTAACTACTTTCTGATCATCACACAAAAAATTTTCATCCGTAAGTACGACAGAGCAGCGCCCTCCATCCCCGCATGCGTGATGTGTTCATCCAGTACGCCGACAAAAGAAAAAAATTGGAGCTCAGAGATCAAATCAAAATCCTAATCGCGTACAACGGGCAAATCAAACCAAACATCGATTAAAAACCCAACATGGTAAATATCATACAGAGTTCGCATCAAATAACACAAAAAAATAAACCAGTTCATGTTACATCCCAAATACAAGAGTCGACGACAACAAGAACCAAATCTATATCTACTCACAGTAACCCTAATGCACCAATCGTCCTCCCGGATCCGTCGTCGTCTCCCTTGAGCCTCAGTCCCCGCCGTCACCATCTCCTGGATCCGATGATAGAAACGAAGAGGTCGAGAGGGAGGGGGAGAGGGGGAGGGATGGCCGTCGCCACACCATCTCCATGCTGTACCCCTGCCGTCGAGGCCGATGGGGAGAATGGGAGGGGAAGGATGGACTTTGCCGCCGTCTCCGCGCCGTACCCATCGTCGTTGCACCGCGTCGAGCCCTCGCCGTTGCCACGCCATGCCAGTGAGATGGGAGAGTAGGGGAGATGGAGCGGCACCACCGGTGGGGGGAGGGGAGGGGAGGGGGAGCAGAAGAGAGGGAGCAGCGGAGAGCAAGTGGTGGATGGGGAGAGGCGTGTGGGAGAGACCACGCTTGTGCCGCCGCCGACGCCATCGTTTTGAGAGAGAGAGTAAGGGGGAAATGATTTTATGGTTAGGGTTTGGACTGCCGAATATTTATCTAGGTCGGGATCAATCGGGACCATCCATAAAATAATTTTCATCAGTAAGTCTGACCGAGCGACGCCCTCCGTCCCCACATGTGTGATGTGTTCATCGCATAAACCGACGAAATCACACAATCAAAGGTTGATTAAAATCCTAAACGCGGCAAATGTCATCCAGAGTCCGTATCAAATAACAAAAAAAAATCAAAACTAAGGAAGGAGTATAATATATAGCGATCCAAAATATTTTTACCCGTTGCAATGCACGGGCCATTTTTCTAGTAACAATTAGATTTGTGTAAATGTTGATTGGAATTACCAATATGGGGGCCAGTTAAAAAGTAACTACTAGGTATGTAAGTGACTTCTAGCAAAAAAATAACTATCAGAGATGAAATTGCACAGGAGGGATGTGCATAGAGATTGATACTAAAAAAATAACTATCCAATCTGAGGAGCAAATGATTGGGTCTGTGATGCGGTAGTGGGTTATGCCTTGGAAGATATTAACTGATAGGAGAGGTGGTGGCCGGTGGGTGGGATGGAGGATTGGAGCTTGTTGTACAGTAGAACACACCCTTAGCGTGTTGTACTATATCTTTAAATATATATATATATACATACACATATATACATATATACGTATATACACATATATATATATGGGGGACATCCAGTGAAAACGAGTTAAGTGATGGAAATTCGTGAAAATCATATCTAAAAGTTCTTAAAATTCATGCAAAAATACTAGATATAGGTGTAGATATAAAATATATTCTCACCGAATCGCAACTTCAAACTCAACTTAATACTTAATTTAGGAGTAACAAAAAAGATAAATTTCAGGTGAATAGTAATAGGACACTATTCACCCGAAATTTACTATTACTATTCACCTGAAATTTATCTTTTTTGTTTGTCTTAAACGGAGTTGAGTTTGGATTTGAGATTTGGTGAGAATATATTTCATATCTACACCTATATCTAGTACTTTTTCATTTTCATGAATTTAAAAACTTTTAGGTATGATTTTCATGAGTTTCCAACATTTAGCTCGTTTTCACCGGATATATATATATAAATCTTATCTTATAACTCTTATCCTCCAGGTATATAAGGAGAATAGGGTGCCCCTTGCGGGTATAGTCTTTGAGAGATCAATTCAAAACTCGAAGGCAAAACCACCGAAACAGGAGTAGAGTATTACTTCTTTGAGAAGGCCTGAACCTGTCTAAATGCTTTGTCTTATAACCCATCTACTTTCCATCTTGATTGCTACCCTTTTTCATATTGCTAAAATCTAGTTTCGACAATAGCGAAGAAACATATTGTTCTCCATAGCTTATGTCTGTAGGTAAAAAGAATCATAACTAGGAAAGTCAGGAGAATGCATACGCAATACTAGAGCGTATATATAATAGGGTATATATGATATTACTCAATTACCTTCTTTCTTGCTTGCGTGTCTCTGAATGCAATTCACCCAGTACATCCACTTTCTGTTTCATCTCTTGTACTGTACGATCCAAGTTGGTCACCTCTATACAAAGAGGATCATAGTCTGAGCTTCGTGCCTTGTTCTTTATTCCCACAACTGGAATTTTTTGTTCCATTTCAGGCTGGGCAGTAGAATGCTGTGTTCACATGCAAAGAACATGGATTATTTGATGAATTCCCAATACTCCCAATGCTTATCTCACAATAGTCATATTGGTATGTGCCCTGGATGATCTTGTAAAAGTTTCAAAGTTTGTACTAGAGTAGCAAAAATACCCATGCATTGCAATGGATTTTAAAAGAACGATTCTGCCTTTTGTTCAAAGAGTTTAATAGTTCACAATCAAACATCAATCCAGGACTAAATAATTACTACATGTAGGGATATCTCGCTTTTCCTGAGAATATCCCACCAACTTAAGAGGTGGTGGGTGTTAGTGATATGCCCTAGAGGCAATCATACAGATGATTGTATCACATACTATGTTTGCATATTTATCTGATATTGTTCCTTGAAATAGATAACTCATTATTGGCTAATGAATATGTGATTCATTTATGAGACTCTTTATGTTATATGTTGCTATTTCTAAAGGATCCCTGATCAAATATCATATGTGGAACAAATATGGTTAAATGATCAGCACATGTATTGATTGATGATCATGTCTCATGGATCATGGTATGGAGATACCAAATTGATAATGTGGACATATGTTGGGGAACATGTTGTTGGATAGACCCGACATGAGACACTGCAGGAACTAATTGTGTAGTGCCATCAGTGATCTCGATTAGTGTTGGTATAGAATTCTTAGACCTGAGATTATCATGGTTTCCAACATGTGTAGTGACTTACTTAGGGACTGCTAAACGCTATTCCGTAACTGGATAGTTATGAAAGTAGTCTTCGGGTGTGTTATGAAATATGTAGTGGGATATGAATAATCAAGATGGGATTTGTCCCTCCTATGGAGAGATATCTCTGGGCCCCTCGATGTTATAGATTATGGAAGTGCATGGCCATGCTAAAAGTGATTGAGGAGTCCATCACAGGTTATATAACCTATCACAGGATCGAGTGAATGATTGAGCTATTAGAGGATGGCACATATCTAGCCTTGAGCTTAATCGATATCGTGAGGCAAAGGGATTCATACAAGTAAACACTAAAGGTTCAGCTGATATAATCTTTATGTATGCTCGGTGGGTCAATACGTTCTGCTAGGGGCCGCTGTTGACACGTGGACCGAAAAGGAGTTTTCGGGTTGCACCCGAGTGTGCATGAACCTACAGGGTCGCACGCTTAAGGGGCCGGAATAAAGGGATTGGATGGAGATCCAATATGCGCTCAATTTCGGATAGGGATCCGACTAGGACTCCTATGGGCCTTGGAGGCCCGGATGTGGTTCCTATATATACGTGAGGGGGTGTGGCCGGCGGAATTAACAGATCACGCCACGTGAAACCCTAGCCGCCACTTCCCTCCACGAGAAAACCCTAGCCGCGCGTGGGTGCTAGCAAATCTGCGCGTGGTGTTCCTTCCCTGGACGTTTGGATACCGGTGGAGGTGCCGCTGTCTTACGGTGCTGATAGGCGTGGAAGCACGACGAGGAGAACGCACGAGGAGGAGAAGGTCAAGCCGCTGCGATTGACTACTTCCTCTACATCGGCGCGCGCTACATCGCAAGGATTCCTTCGGCTCGTTAGCGCATACTTCCGCTGCACAGCGCGTCGAGTGGTAACGATCTATGATCTCATACTTGCATGGTTTCTTGTTTACGCGGTACAAAATTTTTTTTTATACTATCGTAGCCTACGCGTATCCCAACAGTGGGTGGCACATTTACCACCACCATTAACCCTCAGGAATCGAAACAATCGTACAGGATATGCAGCAGTGCGATAAATATGGTATTCGGGAATGGCATCGAGATTGGCATATTTTATTTGCTACTTCCTCTGTTTCATCATATTATAAGTTGTTTTGACATTTTTATAGTTATTTTTTAAAACTTTGACCAAGTTTATAAAAAAAAATATAGTAGCATTTTCAACACAAAACAAAACTTCGAGCCCTCGCCGTCGCCACGCCGTCCCGGTGAGACGGGAGAGAAGGGGTGATGGAGCGGCACTGCCAGTGGGGAGAGGGGAGGGAGGGGGAGAGGCGCTGTCGATGGGGTCGGGGGAGGGGGAGCAGCGGAGAGGGAGTGGCGGATGGGGAGAGGCAGTGTGGGAGAGGCGACGCTTGTGGCGCCGCCGATGCCATCGTTTTGAGAGAGAGAGAGAGAGCAAAGTGGAAATGATTTTATGCTTAGGGTTTGGGATGCCGAATATTTATCTAGGTCGGGATCAATTGGGACCGTCCATAAAAAAAATTTCATCCGTAAGTCTGACCAAGCGACGCCCTCCATCCCCACATGTGCGATGTGTTCATCGCATACACCGACCAAATCACAAAATCAAAGGTTGATTAAAAACCCAAACGCGGGAAATATAAATAAACCAAAACTAAGGAAGGAGTATAGCGATCCAAAATATTTTTACTCGTTGCAATGCACGGGCCATTTTCTAGTAACTATTAGATTTGTGTAAATGTTGATGGGAAATACCAATATGGGGCCAGTTAAAAAATAACTACGAGGTATGTAAGTGACTTATAGTAAAAAATAACTATTGGAATTGTGTATATGCCGATATCCAATCACCAAAGCGGGATGGTCCTCGGGTAAAGAAAAACTATTAGAGATGAAATTGCACGGGAGGGATGTGCATAGAGATTGATAGTAAAAAAATAACTATCCAATCTGAGAAGCAGATGATTGGGTCTGTGATGTGGTGGTGGGTTATGTTTTGGAAAATATTAACTGATAGGAGAGGTGGTGGCCGGTGGGTGGCGTGGGGGATGGAAGCTTGTTGTAGTACATCTATATATACATATATACATATACATATATACAGGGATACGCTAAAACGTACCCTGGGTGCGTAATAATTAAAACACGCTCCTCATATAGTAAATGGTTTACTACGTGTTGTATATTGTCAAATACCTGATAGTAATAATTTTACTATTAGACTTAATTCATGGATTTGTCATGATTGCACTGTTAGTAACAAAATTACTAATATTGTGTGCGTTTTAACTATAACGCATCCTGAGTGCGGTATAGTATGTCTATATCTATACATAGGAGATATATCCGGTGAAAACGAGTTAAGCGTTGGAAACTCGTGAAAATCATATCTAAAAATTCTTAAAATTCATGCAAAAATACTAGATATAGGTGTAGATATGAAATATATTCTCACCAAATCGCAACTTCAATCTCAACTTAATTTGGGAGTAACAAAAAAAATAAATTTCAGGTGAATAGTAACATGAAATTATTCACCTGAAATTTATCTTTTTTTGTTTCTGTTAAACGGAGTTGAGTTTGGACTTGAGATTTGGTGAGAATGTATTTCATATCTGCACCTATATCTAGTACTTTTTCATGAATTTAAAAACTTTTAGGTATGATTTTCACGAGTTTCCAACACTCACTAGATATATCCTCATATATATATACACATACATAAGACACCCATATGGGGCCAGGCACCATGGTGTGAAATGCACAACTTCATTCAAATTTTTCAAAATTTTCAAACTGTGAGTATATACCTAGGTATAAGAATTTGATTCATACCTATACCTGACAGTAAAACAACTCAAATTCTAACTTTATTTAATTATACATTATTACATACCTAACTAATTATATATGTTTGTTTGGATGTTATATAGCTAGGATCAAAATCTAACCAAAACAAGTTCAAATTTAGTTCAAACTTGTTTTGAACTAGTTAGTAAAAGTAGTTAATGTTAATACCTAAATATTTAAAAAAATTCATACTCATTTGAATTGGGTATATACTCAATTTGAAACATAGAGCACGAGCACCATGAAGCACCAAACAAATTTACCACATATATATATGTGTATATATATATATATGCGTATTAGGTTAGGATTGTTTTGGTGGTGTCAGGACTACTAGGACCACCCCTAGATCCGCCTGGTGAGGAGAGGGTCACATCATTCCGCATTAATTAGGCATGCTCATAGCTGGTGAAGAGCAGTAAAAATGGCTCATTCAGTGAATCGCCTCCCTCAATTATCTCTCCAACTGACATGTTCTGCTAATTACTATAAGGGTTTATATGTTGGCTCCAAGCGAAAGGAAGTTACAGTGACCTGAGTAGCACTCCAAGGACCTGAGTTCGAGTCTCTATAGGAGCGAATTTCAGATTGTGTTGTTTTAGGGGCTAAGTTCCGTTTGATTCGATTTGAAGGGGAACCTATGTAAAAAATACTCCCTCCGTTTACTTTTTTTCCATATCAAATTTATTAAGTTTGATCAAATTTATAAAAAAGGTTAGCAACATCTAAATTATCAAATTAGTTTTATTAAATTTAGCATTGAATATATTTTAATAATATATTTGTTTTGTGTTGAAAACAGTATTATATATAGTTTTTTGAATGAAATACTACCGAGGCCTTTCCTAGTAGTAGTGTATTTTCGTTAAATCAAGCAAAGTTATTTACAATAAAACGGAGGAATATTACAAATGTTGTAACTAATTAAAAACTAGTTGTTTTAGATTATCATTCATTCTGCATATATGAAGAAGAACTTCTTTCTTGAACAAAGATCTCTAGGCTTCAAAGGAAGGATTGACATCCTGAAAAATTAGCCCAATTCTTTGGTTCCAAATGTGCCAGGATGAAATGAAGAAAATCTCAAGAAAACCTTTCTGACCAAAGCACAATCCATCCAACACAATCATTTGGTAAAAATCTATGCTTTTAATCGGTTTGGATAAAAGACCCAAGCTCCTAATACTTTGCTCAAACTTAAAAAAGTTTGCCTAGTAAAAAAAATCAAACGTCTTGTAATATGAAACAAAGGGAGTAATAAACTTTTGCCCAAGTTAACCAGTAACCACAAGACATGAAAATTGATTGTCTGCCTGGTTTAATCTCTTATGCCACAAAGCAGAAATCAATTGGCTCGTCCAATCTGGTGAAAATGTAATACAGATATTGGCCATAGAAATCAACTGCAGGAACAAAGAGCTGGGACTGCAGCAGATTGAGATGAGGCCAGTCCGAGGCTGACGTAGAGCCGGGACTCCCGCGACCGCGAGCAGCAACCAGCAGGACGAACTATGTTCACCCACGATTCCACGAATCAGTTCAGTTCGCTGGGTTGCCGCCGCATAGGGCCTCGTTGGGCCTCACCAGGCTTAAGGCGAACGTACGGTAAAAGAAAAACCGCGGTTACCATCTTAAATTCAAATAAGTATAAGAAATAATTTGAAATTTTGATAAATTTTATACGAATTTCGTACGGTTTACCACGGTTACCGTGGTTACCGCGCGGTAACTGTGCTTACCGTCGGGGCACAGTAACCGCGCGGTAAACGGTAATGTAAACCCTAGGCCTCACCGCGGCTCCCTAGCCTAGCGGAAGGTAGAACGGGAGTGGCGAAGAGAGAGGAAATTTTGGCAGGAGACGAAGGGGTACCTGGTTCCCTGCTCTGAGATTCGCATTGTACACGTGGTTGATAGTTAAACAAAATTTGCTCAAATATTATTCAGCTTAATTTTCTTTTAGAAAATCTGGAGATGGTTTTGCTTGTTGGAAGATGTATAGTCAGGAATACTGTTATTGCGTAGGTAGAGATATATTAATGGAAGCATGAGTCACCAAACTGCAAATGATCAAGTGATTTTGTTTCAAGAAGGAATAAGTACTACTTCACCCCTGAAGTATTGTATTGATGCTGATCTACATAACCCCTAAATTACGAAACAGGAACTTTACACCTTAAAATATCAAAACCAGTGTAAATAACCCTCTAAAGTGGTTTTATAGGATGGTTTTCTTGTGCGCATGATGACATAGCGATGGTTTTGATCTTTTGCACTATAGAGGAGACTATTAAAACATGCTAAGTATTTTATTCACAAGTAAAATGGTTAAGAATGATATAAATTAGTGTTACTATATACCCCATCCTATAATGTAAGGCGCGCACATTCGAAGATTCAACTTCTAAAATATGCGACCAATAATTAGTATAATATGAATTAAATTTTATTTGTTGAAAATATTATCATTGGGATTGACATTTTAAATTTACATTCATATGATTATAATTCCGTTGCTATTAACCTTATATTATATGAGAAATTATAAACCAACCATGCTAAGTTTAGCATACCTTATATTATAGGATAGAGGATCTAATAATTTTTAAGCTTGCCAATCAATGAGTGAAAATCAATAGTTAAATCAACTTGGGTTTACTTTTAACTAATCTTTAACTAACCTTTGTATCATTCAAGCTAATATCGCTGCCACATAATCATTTACATGGCAAAACTACCTATAAAACCACTCTAAGGCCCCGTTCGCATGTGCGTGTTCGGAACACGGCTGTGTTCCGTGTAGTACAAGCAGCAACGTCGCACGGTTGGAGCACCGGTTGTCGACGGAGAGGAGCTAACAGCCGTCGACGGACGTTGGTGCGCCGTTTCCAGCCGAGGCAAAACCTGAGAAGAGAGCGCAGCTTCCTCACTCTCGTCGCTCTCACCGATCCCCTTTCTTCCTCCTCTCGCTCCCCGTCTCCCAGCCGATTCGACCAAGGCGGACGAATCTCGAATCGTGTTCGCCTGCAGACCCGTGCTGCACCATCGATTCCCGCCTGCAGCCTCGTGCTCCCAGCGATTCCTTGCCCGTGCGTCGTCTTGCGGGACCGGTTGGCTAAAGGTGGTGGAAGCGGCGGAAGCCGAGGAGCGAAAGCTCTCTCCACCTGTCAGCGTCGCCCACGAGGGCAGGGAAAGCCGACTGGCGTGCTCGCTGTGCGCGTCATCATCGGCGCCTGTCAAGGCCGGCAGCTTTTCCACGGGGGCCCGAGGGAGTGCTCGTACTCTCGGGTGGTACTGTGCTGGCGTGATTCGTCGCATCGGCGCAGCCAAGCTGGCGGACTGCGGCTGCCCGGTCTATTTGAGGAGCCGTGGTTGCAGCGCACGATGGAGACGAGAGCGAGGAAGCGGAAGCGAGAGCTCGAGCTTTTGCGGACCGCTTTGGAAGGGGCGATTGTTGAATCCCCTCAACCCGTGCCGATCTCTGTCCGTGGCGGCGACCTGGAGTCCGGTGAGGGTTCCTCCAACTCCGTCACCTCCGACGCGGGCAACGCCCAGGCTGCTGCCGACGACGTTGTCCATGTCGCGCATGCCCTTTGTAAGGTTTGCGCCAAGTCTCCGATAGCCATCATCGACTTTGTTCGCAGACTGAGCCCTTCCACCGTCGGCCGTTCGATCGATTGGGACCTCGTCCGTGACCCGGAGTCATCGAAGGTATTGCCGGCTTGTGTATTTCAGTTTTTGCAAATCATGTTAGCATTGACTTGCGTGTAGTAGATGTCCGATGGCCGCCAACGCTGGACCGATTTGGAGGTCCGTGTGTTCCTTAAGAGTTGCTTGGAGGAGATGGCAGCCTACAACATCACCTCCAACACCCCCAAAGCCCAGGCATGGGAAAACTTGGTTATCAAAATGTACACCAAGTGCAGGAAGAGGGTGAACAAGGCTCAACTGGAGTACATCTGGGGTCATTGTAAGAAGCGGTTCCACATGTGGGTGTGGCTAGAATCACAGGCCACCGGACTAGGTCGTGACCCCAGTACCGCTGCCATTGTAGCCGACGACGAATGGTGGAACAGCAAAAATAAGGTTTGTCTCTTCGTGAAAAACTTACTTGAGGACCATTTTCATTACTACCTAATGCAGTGCAATGTACTCCATGCAAGTGGTTGTTCTACATACATATGCTTTACAGTACGTTGACCGGCAAAATATGAAATCCTGTGCTAGTGTACATAATGTGCCCATGTTTTCTAGTAACGATGCCATCATTGGGTTGGTAGTGTCGTACATGATATACATTTTGTGCCCTAGTTTTTTTGTATGTGCCAATGTATTAGCTGATAAAAAAGTAGCATCTATTGAGAAATTTAGGACCATGTATAAATTTGTAGTTAAAATATGCTTTGAATGGTAGTACGTTGCAGCACCGCTATGGTAGTAAGCTTTATTGCCATGAAAAACCTTTTCTTTTTTTGTGTCGGTACAATCTTATCACTCCAATTGAGATAGACTTTTCCATGCATAATAAAAATGAATAAATTTGTCATTTTGAAAGCATTTAGATTTTAGACAAGACCAAATTTTTTGAGCTGTTCTCCATCAGTTCTAATTGAGTACATTTGTTCATGGGATGTTACAAATATGCGAACTACTGTATTTCAAGGTGATGGAGAACATCATGGTGCCGCATGTAGATGCATTGCGCTAGCTTCTTCACAATAGGATCCATCTGGGCATGCATGGGGCTATTTCACATGTTTTTAGGCTTGAAAAGACTAGGATTGCACTGATTTTCGACTGACAAAACAGAGGAAATGGAATTGAGGGATAAAAAAGAGACCCTTTTTGTGCAAGAGCAGTACAGTAATGGTTTTATTTGTTGTAAAAGTAAGCTTTTAAAGACATGTACAGATATTACTGTCCAACACTGTTTGCTGCAGTTATGTCATGGCCACATGTGTATTGCTGTAACAGATGTAGTAATTGGCTCAATGGATGTTAAAACTTCCTAATGGCAATGAATTCCTGTTAGTGTATGGTAACAGATGCATAAATCCTAAAAGCCTTTACTGAAATATGACTTATATGTTTGCAAGATCTTGGACAAAAGTTAGAAAAGTTGCCCTATAGGTAGATGTTTTCACATATTCCTGTTGAGCTATGAAATTTCTATTGCAGTACCCTTTCCCTCTCCATGGCCGATAATATGCCACCTTCAGTCCTAATTTATTTGATTATAACTAGGGCATGTGTATTGTTGTTACAGGTGAAAAAAGGTGTGATCACCTTCAAAAATGATCCTCTGAAGCACATTGACCTTCACCACGCGGTGTTCAGTGGGCGCACCGTTGTCGGCAACCACTCGGCGGTTGCGGGAGCACATCCAGCCACCCCGCAGGGAGCAGTTTCAGTGGCAGACATTAAACATTTCGCAGCTCGCAGCCAGTTACAGCCCACCAATGCCATCTCCACCACCACCGACTGGCAACCCCGGTAAGGGCAAAAGGCCGGCTAGAGAGAGTGGTGGCTCAGGGGGGTCTTCAAAGAAGTCCCGCACCGACTCCACTGGCATGGCGTTGGAGAGGCTATGTGAGTTGCGTGAGCAGTCCATGCAGAGTCGCGCAGCTAAGGCTAAAGGTCTCGACGCGTGCTTGTATTTGTTGGAGAGTGATGGGCATCGCACTGGCTCGCAGTTGTGGTATGCTGCTTGCCGTTTGTTCCGTGACGAGTTTCACTGCGGATGTTTCGTTCGGCTCAAGGATGCAGCTGAACGCCTAGAGTACATCACCACTCGTGGATTCGGCATTAACCCTTTACCGCCGGGTGGCACATCTGGTGGCACTCAGTAGCTTGTATCATGTATTTCTTTGCATGTTATGCTGTGTACTGTACTGCTTTGAAAACATTTTCCCTTAGTTAATTTCATGCAGTATGACGTAGTAACATTTGCTTTGAGTCTATGAGTTTATGCAACAATTTCGGCTGCACTAAATTTGTTATATGCACCTACTTTTCCATGCTTATTACTATGGTAGATTTCGGCACAGATTATTGCTATATTTCCATTAATGTTCTTCTGCTCAAATGTTTTTGCTACCAAATTTATATGATCGACCGTTTGCAAATTTTCGTGTTGTTTGCATTAAAGGAATTTCGTGATGAGTTATGGGGGGGGCGGTTCGAGCTACACTGGAGGCCACACAAGCAGCGACGAGGACGATGCCATCATCGACATACTGGCTTCTACTCTTGACATAAACGAGAGAGCACCAAGGCGAGTACCGATGCAAACTGGAATCAGCTGGATGTTGGAAACCATGGGGAATCGAAGGCAATGTTGGGCAATGTTCCGGCTGACTGCAGAACAAATTCACAATTTGCATGACCTACTCAGCACGTCGTTCGGACTTACAGGAACAGCTGGGGTATCGTCACTAGAAAAATTGGGAATTTTCTTGTACACTATGGCTGGAAATCGTCCTTGCAGAGATGCCAACAATCGGTGGGTCCGATCCAACTCAACAGTGTCTATTTCCTTTCACCAAGTGCTGACAGCTATGAACAACCTCACCGGGAACATTTTGAAATCGGTCGATCCCAACTTCACTGAATATCACCCAGTCATCAATGAGAATGATTGGTTCAAACCATTCTATCAGTCAGTGGGGGCTATCGATGGCACGCATGTGTTAGTCGTGACATCTTCTTCCAGATCTATGCAACATAGGAACCGACACCATGTAACTACCAAGAATGTTCTAGTTATATGTGATCACGATGGCCGGATTATTTTCTGCGATGCTGGATGGCCAGGATCGGTTCATGACCAAAGGATTTTGAACGAGGCAGTGCAGAATTACCATACGAGTTCCCGCGGTTACCGCTTGGTGAGTTTTTCTATTTCACTAATTGAATTGAAAGGCATATGTTATTGTATTTCAAGCATGACTTGGACTAACAAATTTTTGTTATACAATTTTGAAAATCAGGTAGGTACCTACTTGTGGATTCCGGATTTCCTAGTAGAATGGAATTTCTTGCACCGTATCCGCATGTGCGGTACCATAGGGATCAACTTGGTAATGAAGGAGCACCGCCACCCATATGCCGCGAAGAGACATTTAACCATAGACACTCCAGCTTGTGAGGTATTGTTGAAAGGACATTCGGCATCGTGAAAAAGATGTGGCAAATATTGAAAGAAATTCCGTATTACCCGGAGGAGGTGTTCCTACACGCATCATACATGCTGCCTTTGCTCTGCACAATTTTAGGTTGGACAGCACGGATGCGAACTACCGATAGAATAATGCTCTGTACAACGGCTATCCCGTGCCACCGGTGAACGACTCCTTCGACCAAATGTATTATGCAATAAATAGCGAGCAAGCTATGAATATGTTGCGTGACTGCATTGCCGATGAGTTGTACTATCGTTATCCTTAGGTGTTGGGTGACATTCCTGTTAGCAATGAAGTATGTATTTTATGTATCTATTTCATTCATTCGAGAGATGGCATGCTTGTCAGCAGTACTGACTTACGTACGGTTCTGAGTACCATCATCTGTATTATGAATTTTAAGCTCTTTCGTCTTCAAATATTATGCATCGATTTATCGCAACTGCGTTACATAATAAGTACGACCTTGTATTAATATGCACGATGCTATATATAATATTGTTTGCAACAATCTTTTAAGCTTTGCGACACCAATTTGTATTTCGTGATTCTATCATAACGAATTAGTTACGACGTTCAACAATTATTTTCTTAACTATATATTTCGACAATTCGGCAAATATAACACGATAAAAACACTGCACAGATTCATTACATAAAATCCTTTATAGCTAATAATGGATTTCGCAGCTTAACATCACACCACTACGAAAATTAAAGCATGTATCTGCATGTATTAATTAATTAATTTTACCCCATTTCCTTGACAACGTACTACTCTTTTTTGTACGTGTAGCACATTTCCTTTCTGCACTTCTTTTTCTTTTTGCAACAGCGCTCGAGCCACCGCTGGCCGCATGCACGCGTGGACGAAGCGGCGACGCCCGTGACCATTGGACGGATATTGTCGGCAGGCCGACGGCACGATTCGGCCGTTTCCACCGCCGTTTGCGCGTTCACGCCCTAAACAGTACGTGAACAGTGCTGCTACAGTACTCGGTTTCGGAAGTTGCAAACAGGTTACCATCCAGCGCTTGCCAACGAAGCCTAAGGGATTATTTAAACTGGTTTTCATACTTTAAAGGTAGAATATAAAATATACAGTTTCAAGAAAAACTGATTCCTTTCAAGAAAGTAAAAAATAAAATCGTTAGCACCTACGGCCACAAATTTTAACTCTAGAAATAGATCAATAAATAAACTATAAGTAAACAAAAAGTAACAAGTTTCAGTTCAAATCCGCTATCTTGGTTATTAGGCAAGGATTCTGCATTGCAATTTGACAGCACATTGTAGTTTCAGCCGTTCTGCACAACGATTTTCTCTTCTGCCTCCAAAATGGAGGACAAACTGCCATTTTCCAAAGAGGGGAATGTATAGCTAGAGTTTACCATGCATAGTCAGATTGGACAATTAATTCCATAGATAGCTGAAACCTCATAGGGCAGCAAATGAGTTTTTTACTTATGGTAATAAGAATTTTCTAGAAAGCAAACCATCTTCCTGATCAGATTGACATTAGGACACACCTTAGTTAAAAAAGGCTAGCTCATATTGAACTCTGAACATACATGATAAGTCAGATGTCAGTAAAGTTAGAACTTTAGCCAGCGTATGGAGCCCAACACCAAAGGTTAAAGTACTAGCTAAAGTTCAACATGAACTTCCCCCGATTTACATACATATCTCCCATCTCGGTTCAGCAAACATTTATGTCTACGCATGAAGGATCACGGCAAGTATAGCGAAGAAACATATTGTTCTCCATAGCTCATATCTGTAGGTAAAAAGAACCATAACTAGGAAAGTCAGGAGAATGCATACGCAATACTAGAGCGTATATATAATAGGGTATATATATGATATTACTCAATTACCTTCTTTCTTGCCTCCGTGTCTCTGAATGCAATTCACACAGTACATCCACTTTCTGTTTCATCTCTTCTACTGTACGATTCAAGTTGGTCACCTCCATACAAAGAGCATCATAGTCTGAGCTTCGTGCCTTGTTCTTTATTCCCACAACTGGAATTTTTTGTTCCATTTCAGGCTGGGTAGTAGAATGTTGTGTTCACATGCAAAGAACATGGATTATTTGTATGAATTCCCAATACTCCCAATGCTTATCTCACAATAGTCATATTGGTATGTGCCCTGGATGATCTTGTAAAAGTTTCAAAGTTTGTACCAGAGTAGCAAAAATACCCATGCATTGCAATGGATTTTAAAAGAACGATTCTGCCTTTTGTTCAAAGAGTTTAATAGTTCACAATCAAACATCAATCCAGGACTAAATAATTACTATATGTAGGGATATCTCGCTTTTCCTGAGAATATCCCACCAACTTAAGAGGTGGTGGGTGTTAGTGATATGCCCTAGAGGCAATCATACAGATGATTGTATCACATACTATGTTTGCATATTTATCTGATATTGTTCCTTGAAATAGATAACTCATTATTGGCTAATGAATATGTGATTCATTTATGAGACTCTTTATGTTATATGTTGCTATTTCTAAAGGATCCCTGATCAAATATCATATGTGGAACAAATATGGTTAAATGATCAGCACATGTTTTATTTGCTAGTTCCTCCGTTTCATCATATTTTAGAGTTATTTTTTTAAAACTTCGACCAAGTTTATAAAAGAAATATAGTAGCATTTTCAACACAAAACAAATATATTTTTAAAATATATTCAATGCTAGATTTAATTAAACAAATTTTGTATTTTAGATGTTGATAAATTTTTTCATAAACTTGGTCAAACTTGACAAAGTTTGATTAAAAAAATTCAAAGCGAATTGTAATATAAAAGGGAGGAAGTAGATGGATCAATAGAGAGATGATAGACAAGAAAGATACAATTTCTGTGCACAAGATGGATTGGCATATCTTATTTCTATTGGATGGATCAACAGAGAGAAGATAAAAAAAGAAACAGATTATTTCTAAGCCCAAACAAACGGGGATTATAGTTATTTCTTGTTATTTCCGCACAGCCGAGATGCATTCAATCTGTGGCTGCCCTAGCTAATTTCACATTTCACACATCCAAGGGATCCCATTCCACAAAGAGAACGGCGGGAGAGGAGAGGAGAGGAGATTACCTTGTTCAGGTGGGGGCCTTGGGGCCCCCCGGCGGCGGCGGCGGCGGCGGCGGAGCTGTAGAGGCGGCGGTCCAGAGCGCGCGGAATCGAGGTGCGGTGGAGGCAACGGGTGGCGGATCGAAGCAGCGACGAAGCCGACATGTTCCGAAGCGAGCGACGGAGGGAACCCTAGCGAGCAGAGAGAGAGAAGCGACTCTCTTTCTTTCTCTCCCTTTCTTTTCTTTTCCTTCTGATCTGATTGAGATTTTGGGGAGGTGGCCTGTGATCGTACTAGTATTAAAGCAGGGAGTGTCGGACCCTGAAGGCGAAGTGGCCACGGACTCCGGTCCGTATCCGATTTTGTGAATCCGCTCCGGGTCTGAGAGTTTTAAATTTTGAGTTGTCTTCAAAAAGTGGTGGTTTTTTTCAAAGGAAAATTGAGCCCAAAGTTTTAAATTCTTAGTAGAGAGTATTTTTCAAATTTCAATCGATAATTTTTCACTAAAAAGGTACCATTAGCAACGTGAACCATGGTCCACAAGACCGCTAGGTCTCGGTTTGTGAAAACCGGTTCGATATTAACCAGTTTCCGTATGGTATTGACCAAAATTAATCGGTTTTTATCGGTTTTCGATAAACTGATGAGGAACGGTTTTTACTTCAAAATCGAAAAGGTAAACCCTGATGTGAACTTCAAATTGAAAGCAAGGCATCGTTGTATCGGTTGCATATGCACCGCACACCGCTCCTAGAATGTTAGCACTAAGCGCTATGATACAATTATGCTCCGGAGGGGCGGAGGTAGCTTCAGAGCATCGAAGGGGAGAGTCCCCTTTGTCTCACGGGTCTTTCCTCCAGGGAGGCTCCGATAACTGGCTTCAAATCTAGCCCCGGAGGAAGCTTCGGGGGGTCGGATTTCGTCAAAAGGACGGAGGTCTCTTCGACCGAAGTGCCGAGACTGGGCCCCTGCTCCGGAGCTGGAGGCGAAGTAGTAGGGGCACAACTCGGCCATAATGGCACAGTAATGGCACCACCTACTGTTGATGCGAAAAACACACACTGCATGAGAGATTTGCTTTACTCTAGTGTAGGTCCAAAACTTGCTCTTGGGTTCAATAGGCGTACCAGTTGATTTGATCCTGCAATCAACAAGATAAAATATGCAATTTTATTAGTAAACGATAATCAATCAGCCAGGCAGCCGATATCATATCGTGATATAACCTAGCCGATGCAACATAGTATGGATCGGCTATAAGGTATGTTCAATTATGAGATAACCCTAAATTTGATACATCGGCTGAAAATATCAGTGTCACATAATCTATATATCAATATTACTTTAGAAATCAGCAACTGCGATAGATCGGACTTAAGCGAGACAGTATAAATTGCTCAAGTCTAAAATAACATGAAATAATGATTATATATAGTCCTGTCGTAGCCGATGTCCAGATTTAAGCATGTATCGGCAATAGCTCCGATACAACCTTATAATAGGATATTCTCTTGCAACAAATATATCTAACTATCGTCAATCCGAGTGGCGGTAAGTCTGATATATTTATATTAGATTAGATCCTGATATAAGGGGCATATATAGCATATTAAACAAAACATGAAACTATGTAAAACAACTATATCAGATAAGATCGGCTGAAACCCCGAAACTATCCTTAATAACAACCATAAAGCAGGCTAGAGATCATGATTCTAAACATGACTTAATAGATCAAACTTAAGTGATGCAATATTAAGTATGAAAAGAAGCATAATATCTAGACAATCAAGCCGATGGTTGCCTTTTCAGGATGGTGGATACATTATATAATTCAAACCAACAAGATAATCTAGCCGTTATCGGCAAAACCCTAAATAGAGATTGACCGATATGAATAGATAGCATTGTCAATCTAAATTATATAACGTATATGATAACTCGGAGATTCACAAGATAGAATTAGAGTGTCATAAAGATGTAAGCACTAATTTCGATAATACAAACCGCCATAACAAGACTTACCTCTTCGCCGAAGATCGAAACCGATGCAGCTCAACTCGAGAGCAAGAACTCATCGAAAATAAAAGAATAAAAGGTTGGTGATGTGCCGACATTGATTGAACTATTGTTGTTTTGTTCACAAGACCTGGGGTTTATATTTATACCTGAAAGTACAAACTTTGTCCAAGATGGACACAACTCATATTGTCCTAATACAACTCCAACTAGTAAACAAGTCCCTTAGGCGGACTCTTACCGAAAATATCTATAAGGAAATTACAGATAATCCTAATTAATAGATACATTTGCTAATTCTGGACTCTATCCTTGCTTGGCAACATTATATCAAACTCTTCCTCGAATCCGATATTGATCATACAACCAATATCGACCATGTCTGCTATCCATATCAGACTCGGTTCTAGCCGATACGGTTTTCCAGCCGATGCAAAATTTGTTTCCGAGAATTCCGCTTCGAATTGGACTTCGTTTCCGATTCATATGCTTGCCAAATTTCATCGTCAACACGGGCCCCCCAATTCCTATGTTTTATATAATGCAACGGAATTATCTCGTCGATCCCGCAAAAATCTAGGGTTACCCTGTTGACCGTTACACACCTACTTTCATAAATAGCAACTGCCTTGCCGTCATTTTCACGACGTTAACTCCATTTTCACCGCTTAAGCCACCAACTATCTCCGCTAACTCCGGCGATTGCTCATGACCGCTCCGGCGACCAATCATTTTCCTTCTGATCTGATTGAGATTTCGGGGAGGTGGCCATTGATCGTACTAGTATTAAAGCAGGGAGTGTCGGACCATGAAGGCGAAGTGGCCACGGACTCCGGTCCATATCCGATTTTGTGAATCCGCTCCGGGTCTGAGAGTTTTAAATTTTGAGTTGTCTTCAAAAAGTGGTGGTTTTTTTTCAAAGGAAAATCGAGCCCAAAGTTTTAAATTCTTAGTAGAGAGTATTTTTCAAATTTCAATTCATAATTTTCTGTTCAAAAGGCACCGTTAGCGCCATGAACCATGGTCCACAAAACCGAGGAAATTTCGCAAAAACCGGTCGGTTTTCGTGAAACTGCTAGGTCTCGGTTTGTGAAAACCGCTCGGTATTAACCGGTTTCCGTACAACATTGACTGAAATTCATCAATTTTTATCGGCTCGATAAACCAGTGAGGAACGGTTTTTACTTCGAAATCGAAAACATAAACCCTGACGTAAACTCCAAATGGAAAGTATGGCATCATTGTATCAGTTGCATATGTACCGCGCACACCGCTCCTAGAATGTTAGCACTAAACGCTATGATCAATTAGCGTGTGGGGGTGGGGGCCTGCGCGACTTTCCTAGTGGCCTGAGCGATTGTTTGGAGCGAGGGATCTTCTCGGTGTCTTCTTGCATGGTCGCGCTGTCTGTGGCTCTTCCACTGTTTGCGAGGAGAGTGAGAGAAAGATGAGGATGGATATAAGAGATGTAGTTGACATGTGGGGCCGAACGCTGACTCAACGGGTTTGATTGTAGTCAATATACCACATCAGCAAAATCATCGGAGGAATCGATTTGTACCTTTTTAAAATTGAGGGAGACGTTATACCTGATTTTACGGCTGAAGAATATGATTTGATGGAAGGGTAAGAGATAAGGGAGACAAAATAGACTTATTCCTAACATCAGCTAGCCAAAGAATAAGTTCACTTAGATCCCTCAAATGTCATTGAGTCTGAAATTCGTCCCAATACAAAAATACCGATATAATGGGTCCCTCAATTTACAAAATCGGATTACCTGAGATCTCGGTTGATCCAGTTTTGTAAATTGAGGGACCTACTATATATCTATGATATTTCGGTTTAGTGACGAATTTTAGACTTCCTCGACAAAATCGAGGAAGTGAACTTATTCCGCTAGCCTAAACCACCTTCTTTTCCTCTTACCTAATCCAACCCAAGCCGCGAATTTTTTTTATTTTTATATTTTTTTTAATATTTACAGAAATATTATAGCACCGAAAAATATTACAAAAGTAGACCCTGCCGCCCTTGCATAGGGCAGCAAGCTGACGTGGCACACGGCGTCGTGTGAGCTTTCACGGCGTCGTGCGCGTCTTTCACTGTTCTGCCCCTTGCCGCCCTCTGCAAGGGTGGCAAGGTTGGTAATTTTCATTTTGGCCCCTAGCCGGCCGGCCTTAGGTTTTAAAAAGTCTAATTAGGGTCCCTTGCCGCCCTAGGCAAGGGCAGCAAGGTGGGCCACCCCACTTGTCCCCCCAATTGATTTTAATTTTGTTGTTACAATAAATTAAACTTTGTTGATTACATTTAAAGAGTAATTTGTTGATAAATACTGTGGACGTTTTTTTTGCAAATTTTATTGAAGTCGGTTGTTTTGCAATTCCTATTTTAAATAAGAGTTGATGTTGTAACTTATTTGTGCTATTAATGTACGAAAATAATAATATACTATCATAGTCTCGCTCGCAGAAATAGTATATATACTGAAACAAGGATAATTATGTCACGTAAATAAGTAGTAGTACAATTTAAACAGGATACATCTGATTCCATTGCGGTTACATAGATGAGAATAGATTCGAACTAGAAGGGTTGTAGGGCAAGAGTTGAACACGACGAGGATATAGTAATGGGACAACGAAACAGGGCATTACATATTTGATTAAAATAAGTTGTCCGATAATAGCTAATCCCTACGTGAGGTTCCCTCCCCCCTCTCGAACTGCGTTTTTTTAACCTGTATTCCTCTGGCAATTCAAGCTGCACCACAAGGGAATTTGGATCTCTTATAACCTTTGTGGTGTCTATCCATTGTTTGTATGGACATCTTCTTGGACCCTCCTGGGAGAAACGAACAGATAAAGGGAACAAATTTAGTGAATGTTGTGATAAAATAGGATTCATGGTAATGAAAATATTTTTACCATAAAATCACGGTCTAGAATATTTGGCCAAACAAAGCACCGCTGACCCAAAGTACTAGGCTTTTTAGAACGAAGAACCGTACAACGATCACCGCATATGCAGTTTGGACGGGCTTCCCATGGAGGTAGTACCATCGTTAGCACCCGCCAGTCGCACTATTGTTCACGACATTGGCGTTCATAAGCTTCCTTTCTCTGAAATATTGCTCAGTACTTTCTGATGAGAAATACCAGCGTCAATCTTGTAAACAGGTGGTCATGTCGAGAACTGGAGGTGCTGTATCGACCCATTCGATGTATCGACAAGACGTAGCGCGGGTCTAACAAATAGAGTAGGATGAAGAGTAAACAATCACGCATCCTTCATGTGTATAAGCATAGTCGACAAGAGTGAAATACCTCTTGGTCATAGTTTGGGCACCTAAAAAAGCGCATTCCTCGTAGGTCTGGATCCCGTGCAGCCATTAGTTGGCATCGGTCACCGCAAAGGCAGAGAGGCCGCTGGCACCAAGGTGGAAATAGGTATGCACAAGGATCGCTACGCTAGTTGGGATTCTCAACGCCCCGGCGTCCAGCCATTGCCGAAAGCTGTTAGGATGAAGGGTTGTGCTAGCTCTAGTTGGAGGTCTTGGATGAAGAAATCTTGTGTTACGGCGCTCGTTATATAGGCACCAAAATCGCAGTGATAATCTTCACATGTGTACATCCCTGCCTCCCTTCTAAAGGGCGACATGTCGCCGAAAGTAGATTGGACGGCATGACACCGAAAGTAAGATTGGACATATGCGGATGTATACCCTGCCGCCCTTTTAAAGGGCGGCATGACGCCGAAAGTAAGAATGGACGTGTGCCGATTTGACATGGTAGATTTTATGTTTGAGAAAGCGTAAGGGCGTTAACAGCGATTCCGCAGTCATACTTCACGCAAATAAATGAGGTTGCATCTGTGTAGCCGAAAGTATTCGTGCATGCGGCGAAAGGTATCGTGCTTTGTAAAAAGTAACAGCGAAGTCTACGAAAGCAAACCACGAATACGAACAATGTACAAAGTCTACAAGCATGGAGTACTAGCATGTCAAGAAAATAATAAAACATAAGTCTACTCTACTGGCCCTGCCCCGCACCGCGACCACGCTTGGTCCTCCGGGCCTGCGCTCGCACGTGGTCCTTGTAGTACGTGAAGCGATCGGGTGGGATAGCCCGGGTAGCGCGGCTGTGTGGGTGCAGAGCGGAGGGTCCGGAACGGTGCTCGCTGGTCTCGCTGCACGCTGATCACTGCATTTTGCTGTCAACTCGTCCAACCTCTTCCAAAGTTCATTGAATTTCTTCTCCTGGTTCTGATTGCATAGCCTCTTGAACATATTCATCAGCTCCTTTTTCTTGAATTGCTTGAAGAAATTAGCTCCCATATGGCGCATGCACCACCGACTCTGTACATCATCCCACTCACTAGGGTATCCTCTATCCATACTCCCAAATTTTAACTCTTCTATCGCTCGAAGCATACCAGCGTGCCTGTCATTTATTAGGCACACATTGGGCCTCATACCAACAATTTCTTTTTTAACCAGATGGAGGAACCAGTACCAGCTATCGGTGTTCTCACTCTTGACAAAAGCAAATGCCAAGGGCAATACCTGATTGTTCCCATCTACTCCAATTGCTGTTAGTATCTGGCCCCTGTACTTCCCAGTCAAGAATGTGCCATCAATGCAAAGAACTGGACGACAGTGCACGAATGCCATCTTGCATGCATGTAGAGCTAAGAAGGCTCTTTGCAGCACAGTCTTGCCAGGATGATCAATTGGAGGGAATGTCTTGATTGCCCAAGAGCTCCCAGGGTTTCTTTGTTGGATAACAGATAACAAACGCAGTAAATTGTCATATGAGGCTTCATAAGTTCCAAATCTCATCTCTATTATTTTTTGTTTTGCACTCCACACCTTGGCATAGCTAATAGTATACTTGAATTTCTGTTCGATATGACGGATTATTGACTTAGGCTCATATGTCAGATTGTCCACGACGTGCGCATACATCTCAGATGCAACAAATGCACGCTTGGTTACGACTGACACTGTCCAATAATCCTTCCATTTTCCCTTGTAAGCATGCATTCTCCAGGGACACCCGTCTTTTTCGTTAACACACCTAACTTCATATTGTGACCGGTTCGACTTGGCAACCCAAAACTCTCTTTGCAATGACACTGCAAAATGTCTCACCGCCTCCTTCATGTCTTCTCGATCACCATACCTTGCTCCCTCAATAACCTCATTCTCTTTGTACTCCCATCTGACATTTTCCCCTTCAGATACGACCAGACCAGAAAAATCATCACTAGCCCATTCAGCTGGATTAATATTGTTCTCCTCATCATCTGACGAATCATCTTCTTCTACACGCTTGTTGTCAGAATCCTCTCTTTCCATTTCATCCACAATGGCTTCGACAGTCTCCCCCTCGTCAGCCACTCCACCAGGTTGCGTGCCTACTGGAGGTACTACGACATCTTCTTCTATTGTGTTGACTTCATCCACTCCAGTCTCATTCACTTCAGCACTTGGCCCCTCGTCATCACCCATGTTCATCTCCACATTTGGATCCTTTGAATGAACATATGGAAGCATAGCTAGAGGCCACCCGCGTTGCAATGCATTCTCCACATACCATCTCCAGATCCGAGAGTTTTCAACTGGCATTAGTTCCCAATAAAAACCCCAGTTGCCCGACTTACTATAACATGGATTGTAATATCAGCGGTCTGTGGATCAACTCCCAAGCCCCTCATCAACCATTTTTTAATAGAAGTTACACTTCTCCCAACTGGTCTATCAATTCCCCTTGGTTTTACAATAAATTCTGACAGATCTACCCCACTCGGCCTGTAACGGACGTTTCCTTGACCATGGTATAGTTGAAATATAAGTTTACTAGATATATCTGTAAGTAAATCACTGTGTGACTATTTTACTGGACATATCTGAAATATAATTTTTATGTATGCTACTCTAATGCTACTCACAAATATTTAAAACTACAAATCTAATTACTATAATTACTACAGATCTACTAATTTACCTACATCTGACAATACAAAGTGCTACTGTGCCCATACTATAACCCTAGATCAAATAATGCATTTAATTACAAAAAGTTCTACGGAAATATAACTAAAATCTATTTAATATCATACATTTAATCAGGTATATGATCTACAAATATTAAATCACTATGTCACTATTTTACGTAATAAACGAGTACAACGTAATATCTACCACAATTTTTAAGTATGCTACTGTTATGCTACTCACAAATATTTAAAACTACAAATCTAGTTACTATAATTACTACGTATCTACTGATTTACCTACATCTGACAATAAAAATGCTACAGTTCCGCTACTAAAACCCTAGATCACAAAATGCATTTATTTAAATTTAGTTCTACACAAATATGACTAAAACATATTTAATATTATACATTTAATCATGTATATGATTTACAAATATTACCTGAAATCGAAGTTCAAACCGGCAGGGCTTCGCCTCTTCTTCTCTTCTCCTCCCCTTTTCGCACTGTGCACATGTGAGAAGAATGGAGAGAGGAGCAAATGAGCTGCTTTGCCGGGCGGCAGGGCTTATATAGGCGCTGGAGCCTGCCGCCCTAGCAGAGGGCGGCAAGGGTGGGCCTGCCGCCCAGCCAGAGGGCGGCAAGAGGCCTCCTGCAAAATGGCAGGAGCCAGGTCGAGGAGCTGTGTCAATTTTGTAGGAGGCCCCCTTGCCGACAGCTTGCCGCCCTCTGCCTGGGTGGCAAGGGGGCCACGTGCAAAATGGTAGGTGCACCCTAAACGGCCGTCGCGCGCGCGTGAGCGACGTCAGCTTGCCGCCCTCTGTCAGGGCGGCAGGGTCTATTTCTGCTATTTTTTCCGCGCTATAATATTTCTGTAAATATTAAAAAAATATAAAAATAAAAAAATTCCCCAAGCCGCTAGGGCCTACCAGGTTGACTAGGCCCGCTCAGCATCGAGGCCCAGGAGGCCTAGTAACCAGAGCTGGCCAGCCCAACCAGCCAAGGCAGGTGATTTTTTTTTCATACATGTAGGAAGAAATCACCACCGCTCAATTAGCAAATGGGGTAATTTTATTCTTGCCCCTACTTCGATGTCCAAATTTTGACTCTATTTTTTAGGTTTTCGTTTTTCCCCAACTGTTTCAAAACGAATCAACTGTTTACCCCTGTTCCATTAATTCTTGCTAACGGTGTAATATGTGGAGTAAAAAGGACAAATATACTCTTATATTCAAATCTATTGATGCCATACTGTTGGGGGTTGGCTTCGCCACGGCACCGCCAACAGCTCATCGCTCTAAGTACCGGGCCCTCCGGGTCATGCCTCTACTCCGGAGAGGCAGAGGTAGCTTCGGAGCATCAAAGGGGAGAGCTCCCATGGTCTCGCGGGTCTTTCCTCCGGGGAGGCTCCGATAACCGGCTTTGAATCTGGCCCCGGAGGAGGCTCCGAGGGGTCGGACTCCGTCTGAAGGACAGAGGTCTCTTCGACCGAAGTGCCGAGACTGGGCCCCTTCTCCAGAGTTGGAGGTGAAGTAGCATGGGCAGAACTCGGCTATAATGGCGCAGTGTTGGCGCCACCTACCTATCACATCAAGCGCGGCCCGCGAGGCGGAGGCCACGGCAGGCTTTATCTAGATGCGGCCTGGAGCAATGCATCCCGGGAGACCCAGATGCCTTAGGTATGTCGCATTGATGGGCATAGCTATCCCCAGCCTGCTAGAGAATGACCATTGTGTCTATCGGTGGGGGCTGCACATCAGCCCAGTAGGAGAGAAGAGTAGTCAATAGGGTTAATCTTTTAACTTCCCATGCTCCCGAGGGGTTATAAAATTTCTAATACAATCTCCTAATGAGGGGAGAATTTTTCTGAGGCAACAATTCCATACTAGTTGGTCTGTTCCAACATTGGCACTGACCGTGGGGATTGAAGAGAGAAAAAACACCGAGAGGAAAGAGCCTCCAAAGCGGGTGATGAAGATGAAGGTCGTAACCGGCACTGTAGCAACAGCTCCGTTGGGCTAGTCACGCTGGACCACATGTCCCCCTAATCACCTAGAGGGCGCTGAGAGCACCTCCCCAACGCGTGCGCTGACAACAGTGCCACCGGGGCGAAAAGGAACCCGATGATTTGGCCCGACGCGAGGAGGGCACCCAGGTAGAACCGGAGGGAGCCCAAGCAGCCTCGGAAGAAGCGGGCGACCTGATGGACTTGGACAGGGAGGACTTAAGTGGTCTCGAGGGCTATCCCCACCTCTACACCCACCTCTAACGTACTGTGGGGTACGCTGCAAATACTAGTATTTAACAATATAGACACCACATCTACACTATTAAAATACTACATACCAAAGTAATCACTATTTCTAGTGAACAATATTCCAGTATGATTAATAGGAACTAACTAAGAAATATACTTTACAGATAAATCTCAATTACTTATATAAGATAATAACAATTATATCAAAGAAATAGCTATGGTAAAAAAGACTTAGAGGAAAGTACCAAAAACTCCGGGATTCCTCTGATCCTTATCCCTTACTCTCTCTATTCTAAGTATATAATAAAGTGTACAAAGAGCCTCTTATAATTCAGCTCAAACTTGGTGTGTCTTGGAGGACCGGATGAGAGCTCTTTGTATAGGGGTGGAGAGAGTGGAGATTCCAAGAATCTAAAGAGCATCTTCATCCTTGAGTAGCCAAGTGTCCTCCATGGCAGCTTATTCCGATAGAAAAAGTCGCAACCGCCTAGCATAGTCGGTAACTACCGACCATTGAAGCTGATTGGGACCTTTCCTAGTTGGGCCGAACCAAGGGTTCGGTCGAAACCTTTCTGGCCCATTTGGCCCCCGGCCTTTTTCCTGGACTCCGGTGGAGGATTCCTTAGTCCATATGTATGGTGAATGGGCTGATTTGAATGTGTTTTATTAGGTTTGTGAGCCCAAAACTCTATGAGCTTAGATATGGAAGTTTAATTCTCCTCCTTCTTTATGTATCCATTGTCTCAACTTTGATGGTTTGTCACCTGTATCCAAATATGTACAAACGCTAGTGAAAACCGTTAGAATTAAACCCTACCAATATGTGTAAATTCGGCAGTTAATAGCCGTCAACACGGGGCTCTGGTGTCCCTTAGAAGGGATGGGAGCATTCCAGCTACGGCCATGCAGGCCCAGCTGGATGAGCTCAAGAGCGCTTTAGCATTTCTCCAAGGTGCGTCCACCAGCACCGCCGGGGGTCCTGAGCATGGTGATGCTGCAGCTACACGTCTTTTTCAAGGCTCCGCGGGGTTGACGACACGTAGTACGCGACCACCACCGACAGCAACCAGTGACTCCCCGCTTACCCTTTCACTGCAGCTGGAGCCGTACCCACCGGGCTTCCGTCCCCCGAAGCTCTCCTAGTATCGCGGGGAATCGGATCCCGAAGAGTTCATCAAGAGTTTCACCCTCGCTATCGAGACTAGTGGTGGGAGCATGGCCACCATGGCCAAGTGTTCCCCCTGGCCCTCGACGAGGTCGCGCAGCGCTGGTTCTAGGCCTTGCCCGATGGCTCCGTAGCTAGCTAGGAGCAGCTCTGCGGGGCCTTTTGCAATAAATTCCAAGGAACCTACATCAAGCTAGTCACCGCGGGGAGTTTGTTCGCGATCAAGCAGGGCCCGGAAGAGTCCCTTCGGGATTACTTCCAGCGCTTCATGATAGTCAAGTCCCAAATCTGGTGTCTATCTGACTCCACCGTCATCGACACTACCAAGCAAGGTTTGGCCGAGGGGTCGAAGTTCTTTAGCCGCCTCCATCACAAGCCCATCAAGATAGTGGATAAGCTCATGAACAAGTTCGAAGAGTATGCCCGCTCCGAAGAGGAGACGATTAGGCGCCGGGTGGCCAGGGGATTGCCCCCTCTTCCACCGCAGCCAAATGAAGCGCAACGCGTGGCTCCGAGCCCAGTCCCTCAAGCACAGCCTCCACTTCATTCACATGCGGCAGACCCCCCAGCAAGTCCCGACAGGATCCCCCCGCGGTGCAGGCAGAGGCAACCCCGCATGCAGGCCAGAACAACAGACGGGGCCGAGGGGTGGGGCCCGCCATGAAGTCAACCCGTTGGAGTTTGCCTCAAAGGACCAACTCCGGGGAAAGCCCCGCGGTAGGGGTCGCGGTGGCGGTCCGCACGAAGGTGGCTGAGGTCAAGGCGGAGGCCGTCAAGGAGCCGCCAACGGTGCCTTCTGGTGTGCCCTCCACGGAGCCAACTCCACTCACATCTCGGACGATTGCCGGACTATCACCGTGAAACGAGGAGACCATTTCACTCGTGGATCCGGGGGTAGCACCGAGGCTAGACCTGTGGAGTACAACACCTATGGGCAGTCCCCAGATCCATGGTTGCATCAAGCCTACCCGAGGGTGGTCGAGCACATTCCCCAAGGCCATTACTACCCCTCGCAGGTCTACCACGTGGCTTCGGCCATGCATCCGCCCCTGCATCAAAGCTCACACCCGCAGGCGTATCGAGCCCTGCATCCGTCGCTGCCTCCGCACAGTGTACATGCCTCCACCCCCGCACGTGCAACACGTCAGGACGAGGAGCCCAGGCAGGTGGTTCTACTGATCACTGGGGGAGCGCGACAACGCACGAGTCCAAGCGCCAATACCATGACTACGCGCGCGGAATCCTTCATGTGGGAACTAGCGCCCCGGATCCGCCTTCAGCATGGGAGATGGCCCCGATCTCTTTCGGGCCTGAGGACTGACATGGCCATTTATACCCTCACAATGATGCCATGGTCATCACCGCGTGTATAGCGAACGTCGACGTACACGGCGTCTTGATAGACGGTGGCAGCTCCGTGGACGTTTTGTTCGTGGCATCCTTCGAGTAGATGCAGATCCCCCGAAGTCACCTGACTAAGGCCAAGTGGCCCCTTAAGGGGTTTAGTGGAGACACGATCGAGGCGTTGGGCCAGATAAGCCTATCGTTGTCCTTCGATCGGGGCAGGCCGTACGAACGGAGTATATTACCTTCAACGTGGTCGATCTGCCTTATGCGTACAACACAATCATGGGAAGGGGATCCCTGAACCATTTCGGTGCAGCAGTCCACCAGAATTACTTAAACATGAAGATGCCAGGCCCGACTAGCGTGCTGGTAGTGCGGGGCAACCAGCTGGGCGTGCGAAAGATCCCGTACGGTCACGGCCCGCAAAGCGGAGGCCAAGTTGGTGCACAAAGTCGGCAGCCAGCGGCTAGCCGGGGGAACGGATGCAGAGCCACTGCCCAAGGCCACGCAGCCAGAGGTGGACGTGGGAAAGCATTTGGTCCATCTAGACCCACCTAATCCCCACCGTGCCTTTCGCATCGGTGGCGGCCTCACCCCGGAGACCGAGTCTGCCATTGCCAAGGCCCTCTGGGAGAAGTTGGACGTGTTCGCTTGGTCCACAGCGGACCTCCCGGGGATGGATCGGTCCATCACCGAGCACCGTTTCCACGTTCACCCGGAGGCGCGGCCGGTGCGCGGGGTGCTCCAGAGGATGTCCGCCAGCAGGCTATGGCAGCCCGCGTGGAGGTCCAAAAGCTTCTCGCGGCAGGAGTGATACGCGAGGTTGTTAACGACGAAATTTGGTTAACCTCGAAGTCATCATCGGCCTAGTGTCAGTATCGGCTTCAGAGTCCTGAAATCGGCTGATGGAAGCTATCAATCGCCAACGGTCGGATTCTTAACAAATTCGGTTAAGGAAATTAATCTATTAAAGAAAGCTTATCCAAAAGAGACCGAGTTCAAGGAGGATGCGGCATGGCAGTTTATCTATTAATTAGGAAGAGTCTGTTAGTTTCCTTTTATCTTTAGGAAAGTGTGTTTAGTGTCCAATAAGGACTTCATGTTTTTCCTTTTTTCTTTAGGAAAGTTTGAGTCGTGTCCGATATGGACTAGTATCTACCCATGGGTATAAATATGTACACCCGGGGTCCATGTAAATTATCTCTCGATCAATACAATTACTCTCAGCGCATCGCCACCCTCTTTTTGAGGTTTTTACTTATCAACCGGCGGAATTTGGCACCTGACGCGGGGCTGCATCGGTTTTCGATCTCCGGCGAAGGGGTAAGCCCTACGTTCCGTCGGGCCCTGGTGAATTTATCGGCTACATTGGTGTTGTTCCAAGGCTGCATCACTTCAATCTCTTGGATCGCTCTGGTTTGGTTGATATATTTATGTGATATCTCAATTCTATTTTAATTGCATTGTGTTTAGAGACGCATCGGTTTAATTGGGACTATCTTGGTTAGGTATGGTCTTCTATCTTAGCCGATATATCTCTGAAATCACAATGTTGTTTAAATAGATTTGTTATATCCATCACATTAGACAGATCTATCGGCTCATTAAGTATTAAATTATCATATACAACCTTGTGCTGCATCGATTATGTTCGACCTACTAGATTGTTATTGATAATATAAATCTTGTTAAGCCGATAGGTTCATGCTAATGTTTTATCGGAGTGCTAGCCGATGAGTTATCATATAGGTTATATAATCTAGATTGACAATGTTTTCTACTTGCATCGGCTGATCTCTATATAGGGTTTTGTCGATATCGGTTAGATTACTTTGTTGGCTTAGATTACATAATGTATCCACCACCCTTAAAATCAGTCAAGAGCTTGATTGTCTAGACATTATGTTTCTTTTCATACTTAGTGCTGCATCAGTTAAGTTTGATCTACTAAGTCGTGCTTAGAACCATAATCTCTAGCCTGCTTCTTGATTGCTAATAAGGGTTTGATCGGAGTTTCAGCCGATGAGTTATCTAGACGTTGCATCGGCTTACAAGGATTATATATAAGTTGGATTTAGCCGATCGCAACAAAGGTTTCACTGTTTATCTAATCATTTGGATTTATTGACATCGGATCTCAAGCCGATGTATACTTTAACCTTCGGATCAGTGCTTATTCAATCTATTATTACTAGCCGATTGGTTTCTACTAGATTATATTATTGTTTTATCACATTATCATCAGCCAACTATCTTTATGTCATTATGTACTCAAGAATCAAGATATATACTTGATATCAGCTGGTATCGGTATCAGCTGGAATCACTCCATCGGCTTGTCAACCGATTGGCTGTTTTATCTGCTATTCACATATGTTGTTAGTTGTAGGATAAAACTGATTGGCATGCCTGTATCTCATTATTATTTTGGACCTGCACTGGAGCTAAGCAGATCTCCCAGGCCATCGTGTTTTTACGTTTAACAGAGGTGTAACACTCCGAGTGGCTGTCCAACCTAGTCCTCGTCAAGAAGGTGAACGACAAGTGACGAATGTGCATCGGCTTCACCATGCTGAACAAGGCATGCCCACGGGACCCTTTCCTGCTGCCCCGCATCGACCGGCTAGTTGACTCTATCGCGGGCTGCGAGTCTGCTGAGCAAGCTCGCCGAAGGCCACGTAGCCTACCTCCGGGAAACCTTCGCTAGTCTGCGCGTGGCTGGCATCAGGTTGAACCCTGATAAGTGCACCTTCGGAGCTACCACTAGGAAGCTCTTGCGCTACCTCCTCTCCAAGCGGGAAGTCGAAGCCAACCCTGAGAAAATTAGGGAAATCACCGACATGGATGCTCCGTGGAAGCCCAAGGAGGTTCAACAGCTGATGGGGCACCTCGTAGCTTTGTCTCGTTTCCTCGCCAAGTCGGTGAAGAGTTGCCTCCCCTTCTTCGCCGTCCTCCGTGGAGCGTCCCCTTTCCAGTGGACGACAGTGTGCCAGTAGGCCTTCGAGGGACTCAAGGCGCACTTATCGAAGTTAACCGCCCTCGCCACGCCGCCCCCAGGCAAGGGGCTTCTCATGTACTTGTCCGCTTCACCGCTAGCTAGGGTTCGGTCGAACTGCCATCGGTGGCAATCGCCATCTCCTTACATGTGGACGTTCCAGATGGCCTCCTAATGATGGTGGAAGGGTAGTTAGGACAATTCCAACTGCCACAATTGTCATATGAAGGCTATAAAGGAGCTCACATGCTTCATTCAACACGGACCAAGTTTGAGCTGAATTACAAGAGGCTCTTTCTACACTTATTGTATACTTAGAATAGGGAGAGAGTAGGGAGAAAGATCAGAGGAATTCCGGAGTTGTCGGTAATCTTCCTCTAATTTCTATTGAACCTGATCAATTACTTTGATATAATTGATATTATCTTTTATAAGTAATTGAGATTATCCTGTGAAGTGTATTTCTTAGTTAATTCCTATTAGCATCCTGAAATATTGTTCACTAGAAATAGTGTTTACTTTGCTGTTTGATCAACATTAAAGTAGTTTTTGAATAGTGTAGATGTGGTGTCTATATTGTTAAATACCAGTATTTGCTGCGTACCCCACAGTATGTTAGAGGTGGGTGTAGAGGTGGTGACAGCCCTCGTGATCACTTAAGTCCTCCCTATCCGGGTGCGTAGTAGAGCAGGTTCTGGTAGCAGCGAGCAAGCCTGTCCCTGAGGTATTGCAATAGGATTAAATTGAACTTTCTACACGACCCTGTGCTTCTCTAAAAAATCCTCTCTACCCATTGCCTACATTAACTTGTGTCCTTGGATGAGACTTTTGAAGAGTTGAACACCTTCACTCCCTGTGATTTGATACATTGGAATACTTCCGGGTGAAGTGCTACAATGATATATCCGTGCGCTTGCGGAATTTATCTGTGAACATTAAGAAATATCAATAAGCATTTCTGGCGCCGTTGCCGAGGAACGGTTGCTGTTGATCTCCGAACCATAGTCATTCTCGTATCTTTTTATTTCTCTTTTCTTTCTACCCTTTGAGAAGTTTTCTGTGTATATATCTTCCATGGAGCATCTTTCAATCTATTAAATATCTGCTCCTCGGGGTGAATTGTCACACCCTGATTTTCATTTCAGGGATTTATAAATTATTAAATAAATTATTCCTAGAATTTATATTAAATTTTCATTAATTTACAAGTGAATTTAATGTGGGAAATAAAATTTCCTAAATAAAACATGGCTGGATTTAATTTTATTAAATTCTCCATCGTTAATTCTATCCTCTGGAATTTTCTCGGATTTTTCAGAGTTCAATTACTAATTTTAAACATACAAAGAACATTTCAGTAATTATTTAAATAATAAATTTATCATTAAATGGTCCGGTTATAATTTTGTTAAATACTTTGGGTGTTTAAGTATTTGCAAAATTTTCCTTGGAATTATTTGAACATTACAAGTATTTTTAACAATTCAAAGATCATTTCAGTGATTAATTTAATTAGAAACGTAATTAAAAATCCCCCTTCCCGGTTTGGGCCGAAACTGGAAAAGTCTGCTTCCTGTCCCTTTGTTTCTTCTCTGTGCAACCTGTTTCTTTCCCTCCCCTAAGTCTGCTTTGCCTCCCTTTCTTTCTTTTCCTTTTCTTTCTTGGGCCAGCCTTTTATTCAGAAAGTCTACTTCACCTCCCTGCGCACTATGCTTCTTCAACCTCCCGAACATAGCGCTCTCTCCCGCATGTGCACAGTACTGCCACCAACTCCTCCACCAAATCCGACCTCCCCGTGCTCCCCTTCCAAAATTTGTTGCAGGAACGGATTCCCCTCAATCTCCTCCACCTTATCCCCAAGAAATCCCCATCAAAATCGTGCTAAATCCCATGAATTTCGGTCTCGTTCTTATCCATTGAACTCGGGATAAACCAAATTTTCCATCGCCAAAAACTCTCATTTTGGACCCGGATTCTTCCTCTTATGCCTATAAATATCACTCCCTCGGTCCCCTCCTCAATTTCCCTCCTTTTTCCCGAGTTTTATCGTGCCCTAGCCGCCTCCCCGTGAGCTCCTTCTCTCTCCGTTGCCGGCCTCACCTCCGGTTGCCTTTTCCCATCGTCTCGGCCGACACCGTCTAGCGCAGCCACCCTCCCCAGGCTTCGGAAGGCCGAGCTCTACCCCGGCCACCCCTTCTCCTCCACCAAAACCCGTCGATTTCCATTGTCACCGTGTAGGTCGAGTTCGCCGTCGTTTTTTTGATCTCCGACAAAGCCCTGTTGCGTCTCCCGTCATCGCCTTCGGTCGCCGCCGCCTCCGTTGGATTGCAGCTGCGAGGAGAACACCGTCCACCCCTCCGTTGCCGCCGAAGTTCGCCGGAACGCTGTCGTCACCATCAACCCGACGTCGCCGCCGCATCTACCCCGCCGCCGGTCATCGTCCGTCGTCGCGCCACCCCTTGGTGATCTCCTCTCATCATGCTCTCTCTCCTGGTGTTCCCTGTGTCCGTCGTCGCGTTGCCGTCCGCTCTAGGTCAAAATCCGGTAAACCGATCTCCGCCATCCAAATCAATATAGATTATTTCCTTTCTCTTTTCAATAATATATTAGTCTTTCTACTTTATATCCTCTACCAAATTTGATCCAATCTTTTTACGGGAGGATGTTTTTAATCTTCTCTCCCAGTTATAAATCATTTGTAAATTGTTTAATTAATTTGGAATAGTCCTTTCTTTAATAGGTTTAATTGGATTAAATGTTGTACAATTCATAATTAATTCATTTGAAATCAGAATGAGGCCGTTCAAGTCTCTAAATTAATCTAAAATCATGGTCTACATGTTTGTTTAGTTTTTATGTACTGTTTATTTGGAGCTTCTTAGTCTTTTTCCTCGTTTTGCGTGTTAGCTTGTCGTTTCCGTCGTTTCAAAGGTTCATGTGAGCGTTGGAAGTGGTCCAGAAGACTAATTGAAGACCGATTATTGCAAGGCAAGTCGCACAGATCTTAAACGCAATCCTTTGAGCATGTTGATCCTATATTTAAATTCTCTATTTATTTCAAATGTGCATTTATTTTTGAATGTCACCGGGTGGTGTGAACCTGTTCCTTTGTTTATGGCCATTTTGCATTGATTACCCTATTTGTTAATACCTTGGGTTATAAATTTGACTAGTTGGACTTTATATATTGGTTCAACTAGATATTAGATATAATTGTTTAGCCATGCTTAGAAACTTTAGTATCATTTTATACGGGATAATTAATGTTTCACTTATATCTTAATGATGGCTATTTAATGGTAGCTCACGATGGTCAATCGTGATTGTTAAATTAATTAATTATCAACTAAAACTTGATTATTTGTGTGTTATGGGCACATGGTTGGAGATGACATTTGGATAGTCGTGCTCATGACAAGTAAGGACCGGTTCGCGAGCTATTGTTGTGAAACATTAACAGTGCCAACCACAAGGCAGCGTCGGCAACGGCTTGACATTTGATGTAGCACGATTCAATGTGGAGTGCTAGACTGTGAAGTGGCGGAGATAAGCCCACGGGGGTTCGTTGGGGAGTCCATACCTTGGCTAAAAGGGGGTGACTATGATCCGGGAGCGGTGCACTACATTGAGTTGGGTTATGTTGGGTGCCCTGTCACAGTCCCGTTTCGAGGTACCGTGGTGGTACTGAGGGCATGATAACATGTTATGGGGCTGTGTCTTGTGGGTACAGTGGTACACCTCTGGCCAGAGTAAAACTATTCGAATAGCCGTGCCCGCTGTTATGGGCGGGTCTAACAATGTTTTTTCGTGATTAGTCCCACACTACTCATTAATAATAATAATGTGATAAGTGATGATACTTCAGTTTAACTCCTGGTTTGGAATGGTTAATTCCTGGTTTGGAGGTTTGATCTGTAAGACCGGGGTTGGTTGTTCAGGTTTGGTTGGGCCTGTGCAGCAGTGGTGTGCTGTTCAGTGATGATTAATATTGATAATTAATTACTGTACTATTTTACTACTCTTAAATGTTTGCTAAATGCTATTTTTACAAATGAGCTCTATATATTATGCCATCCTTTGGTATCTTTGTGCACTTGCATATTTGCTATGCAGCTTGCTGAGTATTCCATGTACTCACCCTTGCAATAATCAATCAACCTCAGTTGAAGAATGTTTCTGAAGAAGAAGACGTTTGGCTTATACCCCAGTTGAGCTGCCTGGGAGTGGAGCTGAAGCCATCGCTAGATTTTGTTTTCCGCTGTAGTTTGTTTATGGTGAGGATTAAGTGCCTTTTCCCTAAGTATTTAACATTATTATGATGATGGATTTCTATATTAAATTGACGATTTGTGTACCTCGGCTGATTCCTGGACGAGGATTTAATGCACAAATTAGTTCGGAAATTACTTGTGAATTTCCGGGTGTGACAAGTTGATATCAGAGCCATCTCGACTGTAGGATAAGCCAAATGGTCAAACCTTAAGGACAAATTTTCCGAAAACTGCATTTGCGAAAATTTTCCTTTCTTCCTTCCCCAGAATTCTTTGCAAATTGTTTTATGAATCTTCCCCTTCCTTCTTCAACCTTGATAGTTGCTAAATTTGTTGGAGAAACTCGAAGATGTCGATGTTGACTACTTCTGGAAGTCGAGTGGATCAAGGAACAAGAAGATGGTGGTCGACCTAGGTGTCAAGCTGTCAAGATTGATTGAAGTCTAAATCCTGCTTAGAACCTATGCCACCAAAGTGACTTTGAAGAATAGTTAGTAGAATAGAACGTTTGTTGCTTGCTTGTGTGTAGGTATGGTTGCATTCCCGTCAGTGATGTAGTTCATTGATGAGTGTGTAACTGTATTAGGTTGTTTGCTTAATCAATTTGAACAATATAATAGTCTACCAACATTAGAACAGTGGTAACATGGTTAAGTTCTTGTCTTTAGTGTAACCTCTCTTTCTATCTTCTCCAAACCTTCAATAGATGGTGAACACTCGTGCTTGTGGAAGTGGAAACAATAACAATGAAGAGAACCCGACCCTTGCCCAAGTTCTGGCTCAACAAACCCAATTGATCAACCTGTTAATGCAGCAAGTGCAGAACCAACAAGAGAACAATAATGCTAATCCTCTGCCACCCAAGAAGAAGCTAGCTGATTTTCTTCGTGTGAGGCCGCCTATCTTTTCTAGCACTACCAACCCAGTGGAAGCAGGTGACTGGCTACATGCTATCGAGAAGAAGTTAGAACTGCTCCAGTGCACAGACCAGGAGAAAGTTATTTTTGCTTCACATCAGTTGCAAGGACCTGCTTCAGAATGGTGGGATCATTTCCGGATGAACAGAGCAAAAGCTCAAACAATCACTTGGGTAGAGTTCACTGAAGCATTCAAGAAGACACACATACCTGCAGGAGTTGTTGCTATAAGAAGCGTGAGTTCAGGACACTAAAGCAAAAGGATCGTACCGTGACATATTATCTTCATGAGTTCAACCATTTGACAACCTATGCTCCAGAAGATGTGCGTACTAACGAAGAAAGGCAATATAAGTTTTTGGAAGGACTGAAGGATGAGCTGTCAGTTAAGTCAATCTCTCGAGACTATGATGATTTTCAGAAGCTGGTTGACAAAGCAATTTGACTAGAAGACAAGAAGAACAGGATGGATAACCGCAAGAGAAGAATGGTTGTTATAAAGGAAGCATCGGGTAGTAGCCAAAGGCAGCGTATCAAGCAACTCCAAGTTGGTGAATCAATTCCAACATCTCAAGAGCCATCGTAACAGTTCAATACCGGTGGTGAGATCAACTCAGAGACTAATGCAAGCAATAAAGTTAACATCGAGCAGGCTACTCAATTAGTGTCAGTTCAACAGAATCAGTCTCAAGAGGACAACAGAAATGGAAGGAAGCAACTTGCATGTTTCAACTGATATGAGCCATGTCATTTTGCAAGAGTGTTCGAAGCCGAACCATCAGCAGTTGCAGGGTCAAGTCAACAACATTGTCATCACAGGAGCCAATGCAGTACCAGTTGCATCTTCAAGTGATCTAGCTCATCCATCAGTTTCAAGGCAGTAGTAGTTTTCTTTAAGCTTTAGAATAATTATCGCAGTTATAGAATAGAGTAGACTGTAGTTTACTCATGCCCTTTTTCTTTCTAGCCGTTTTGAATCTCAAGACGAGATTCTTTGTAAGGGGGGTAGATCTGTCACACCCTGATTTTCGTTTCAGGGATTTATAAATTATTAAATAAATTATTCGTAGAATTTATATTAAATGTTCATTAATTTACAAGTGAAGTTAATGTGGGAAATAAAATTTCCTAAATAAAACATGGCTGGATTTAATTTTTATTAAATTCTCCATGGTTAATTCTATCCTCTGGAATTTTCTCGGATTTTTCAGAGCTCAATTACTAATTTTAAACATACAAAGAATATTTCAGTAATTATTTAAATAATAAATTTATCATTAAATGGTCCGTTTATAATTTTGTTAAATACTTTGGGTGTTTAAGTATTTGCAAGATTTTTCTTGGAATTATTTGAACATTAGAAGTATTTTTAACAATTCAAAGATCATTTCAGTGATTAATTTAATTAGAAAAGTAATTAAAAATCCCCCTACCCTGTTTGGGCCGAAACTGGAAAGTCTGCTTTCTGTCCCTTTGTTTCTTCTCTGTGCAGCCTGTTTCTTTCCCTCCCATAAGTCTGCTTTGCCTCCCTTCTTCCTTTTACTTTTCTTTTATGGGTCGACCTTTTACTTAGAAAGTCTGCTTTACGTCCCTGCGCACTGTGCTTCTTCAACCTCCCGAACAGAGCGCTCTGTCCTGTGTGTGCACAGTACTGCCACCAACTACTCCACCATATCCGGCCTTCTCGTTGCTCCCCTTCCAAAATTAGTTGCGGGAACGGATTCCCCTCTATCTCCTCCACCTCATCCCCAAGAAATCTCCATCAAAATCGTGCTAAATCCCACGAATTTCGGCCTCGCTCCTATCCGGTGAATTCGGGATAAACCAAATTTTCCATCGCCAAATACTCTCGTTTTGGGCACGAATTCTTCCTCCTTTGCCTATAAATATCACTCCCTCGGTCCCCTCCTCCGTTTCCCTTCTTTTCCCGAGTTTTATCGTACCCTAGCCGCCTCCCCGCGAGCTCCTTCTCTCTCCGTCGCCGGCCTCACCTCCGGTTGCCTTTTCCCATCGTCTCGGCCGACACCGTCCAGCGCAGCCACCCTCCCCAGGCTTCGGAAGGCCGAACTCTACCCCGGCCACCCCTTCTCCTCCACCAAAACCCGCCGGTTTCCATTGTCACCGTGTAGGTCGAGTTCGTTGTCGTTTTTTTTTGATCTCCGGCGAAGCCCTGTTGCTTCTCCCGTCATCGCCTTCGGTCGCCGCCGCCTCCGTTGGATTGCAGCTGCGAGGAGAACACCGTCCACCCCTCCGTTGCCGCCGAAGTTCGCCGGAACGCTGTCGTCACCATCAACCCGATGTCGCTGCCGCATCTACCCCACCGCCGGTCATCGTCCGTCGTCGCGCCACCCCTTGGTGAGCTCCTCTCATCATGCTCTCTCTCCCGGTGTCCCCTTTGTCCGTCGTCGCGTTGCCGTCCGCTCTAGGTCAAAATCAGGTAAACCGATCTCCGCCATCCAAATCAATATAGATTATTTCCTTTCTCTTTTCAATAATATATTAGTCTTTCTACTTTATATCCTCTACCAAATTTGATCCAATCTTTTTACGGGAGGATGTTTTTAATCTTTTCTCCTAGTTATAAATCATTTGTAAATTGTTTAATTAATTTGGAATAGTCCTTCTTTAATAGGTTTAATTGGATTAAATGTTCTACAATTCATAATTAATTCATTTGAAATCAGAATGAGGCCGTTCAAGTCTCTAAATTCATCTCAAATCATGGTCTACATGTTTGTTTAGTTTTTATGTACTGTTTATTTTGAGTTTCTTAGTCTTTTTCCTTGTTTTGTGTGTTAGCTTGTCATTTCCGTCGTTTCAAAGGTTCATGTGAGCATCGGATGTGTTCCAGAAGACTAATTGAAGACCGATTTTTGCAAGGCAAGTCGCACAGGTCTTAAACACAATCCTTTGAGTATGTTGATCCTATATTTAAATTCTCTATTTATTTCAAATGTGCATTTATTTTTGAATGTCACCGGGTGGTGTGAACCTGTTCCTTTGTTTATGGCCATTTTGTATTGATTACCCTATTCGTTGATACCTTGGGCTATAAATTTGACTAGTTCGACTTTATATATTGGTTCAACTAGATATTAGATATAATTGCTTAGCCATGCTTAGAAACTTTAGTATCATTTTATACGGGATAATTAATGTTTCACTTATATATTAATGATGGCTATTTAATGGTAGCTCACGATGGTCAATCGTGATTGTTAAATTAATTAATTATCAACTAAAACTTGATTATTGGTGGGTTGTGAGCACATGGTTGGAGATGATATTTGGATAGTTGTGCTCATGACAATTAAGGATCGGTTCGCGAGCTATTGTTGTGAAACATTAACCGTGCCAACCACAAGGTAGCGTGGCCAACGGCTTGACATGTGATGTAGCACGATTCAATGTGGAGTGCCAGACTGTGATGTGGCGGAGATAAGCCCACGGGGGTTCGTTGGGGAGTCCATACCTTGGCTAAAAGGGAGTGACTATGATCCGGGAGCGGTGCACTGCATTGAGTTGGGTTATGTTGGGTGTCCTATCACAGTCCCGTTTCGAGGTACCGTGGTGGTACTGAGGGCATGGTAACATGTTATGGGGCTGTGTCTTGTGGGTACAGTGATACACCTCTGGCTAGAGTAAAACTATTCGAATAGCCGTGTCCGCGGTTATGAGCGGGTCTAACAATGTTTTTCGTGATTAGTCCCACACTACTCATTAATGATAATAATGTGATAAGTGATGATACTTTAGTTTAACTCCTGGTTTGGAATGGTTAATTCCTGATTTGGAGGTTTGATCTGTACGACCGGGGTTGGTTGTTCAGGTTTGGTTTGGCCTGTGCAGCATTGGTGTGCTGTTCAATGATGATTAATATTGATAATTAATTACTCTACTGTTTTACTACTCTTAAATATTTGCTAAATGTCGTTTTTACAAAAGAGCTATTATGCCATCCTTTGGTATCTTCGTGCACTTGCATATTTGTTGTGCAGCTTGCTGAGTATTCCATGTACTCACCCTTGCAATAATCAATCAACCTCAGTTGAAGAATGTTTCTGAAGAAGAAGACGTTTGGCTTATACCCCAGTTGAGCTGCCTGGGAGTGGAGCTGAAGCCATCGCTAGATTTTGTTTTCCGCTGTAGTTTGTTTATGGTGAGGATTAAGTGCCTTTTCCCTAAGTATTTAACATTATTATGATGATGGATTTCTATATTAAATTGACGATTTGTGTACCTCGGCTGATTCCTGGACGAGGATTTAATGCACAAATTAGTTCGGAAATTACTTGTGAATTTCCGGGTGTGACAAGTTGATATCAGAGCCATCTCGACTGTAGGATAAGCCAAATGGTCAAACCATGAATTTCCATGCGTGCCATGAATTTTACGAGCCACCTCCTTCATCGGAGCCTATTATTACATCTAGCTAGGACATTTGTCCCGAATTCATAAATATGGTTATGGAAAAACCGTTTTCCGGGTTAGACCAAGAAAATCTCTACCATCATCTACAGGAATTTGAGTAATTGTGTTCGTGCCTTTTCATTCAAGGCATGACACAAGAGACTCTTAAGTGGAAAATGTTTTCGTTTTCTCTTCATGAAGGAGCAAAACAATGGTACACTTATACTATTGGGAGTGTAAACGGTAGCTGGGATCAGCTCCGAGATAGATTTTGCCTCCTCGTTACCCGTATTACAGCCCTCCGGGTAGAAGTCCTCAGTTTCCAACAGAAAAACAATGAATCGATTGGTGCAGCTTGGGCAGGTTTACCTCATTCGTACGGTCTGGACCAAACTTATCCATACCCGAGGATGCCTTCTTGTAGCACTTTCATACGGATCTAGATAAGGACTCTGCATTCCACCTCGACATAACTGCCGGAGGGTCGTTCATGCATAAAACCTGATCTGAAGGAAGGGAAGTTCTTGATCGAATATTAGAAAATACTTCCTTCGTTGGGCAATGCTCTGAACCCCTCCCAAAGGCATCTGTGTCAGGTCGGGAGGAATCGTCTCTAGCCGAACCTGAACCTGAACCTTCCACATCATCAGGATTTACTAAAGAATCCTACTTTGAGCCATCTCCGGATACTGAAGAAATTCAAGCTCTGGGTTACGCTCCAGAATTTGAGGGCGTTTTCCATGAAGATTATGGAAACACCCTAAATTATTTTAGGAGGAAAAAGCCGCCTACTCCTCCTCCTCCTCCCGATCCAATCGAAGACGAATTTCTTCAAGAAACCGTTCGGGAGCTTACCGCCATTATGAGTAATGAATGGTTGAACGAAGTTGAGTTTTCCTCCGAAGTAATTGGATCAACTCTTCTATTTGCACCATTCCTTGCCAACAGGGAGAGAATACGGTAGACGTTTTGTATTGTCGAATGGTCGGTGTCAACCTTGTCTCAGAGTCTTTCGCTCTCGCTTACCTGGGCGATAGAGCACTAGCACCAACCCACAAATTCTTCAAGCACCCCTCGAGGAACTTAATTGAAGGATTTGGGATAATACAGAACGTCCCTGTCAAATATGACAGCACTGAGGCTATCCTGGATTTCCATATCTTTGAAATTCAAGACTTCGATGTCCTTCTTGGGCATCCTATCAAGAAATTTCTCGTAGACCCCCCAACTTTAGGAAGCCTCAAAATATCTTTAGGAGGGGATGAGTTTATTGTCTCATTCTCGCGGTCAAGAAATGCCTTGACCGACTCCGCCCTGATGGAACCAGCGGAGGAAGTGATGGCTGTGTTCCCTTTTGACCCACCGGAGTCCTTTCTCGAAGATGATATTCCCAATTTCATCCAGGAAGAAGAGGAGTCCGGAGAAACTCTCGAGCTGCCATCATTTTAGTCAGCTCCGCAGCCTCCGATCGAGCTAAAACCCGTTCCACAAGGCCTACGTTATGCCTTTTTACATGGCAACAAGGAAGCGCCTGTCATCATAAGTGACAAGCTTTCAGAAGATGAAACCTCTCGCCTTCTAGCCATTTTAGAGAAGCACAAATCTGTGCTAGGCTACTCTCTTCAAGATATTAATGGAATTAGTCCTGTTCTTTGTACCCATCACATCCCTATCGAACCCGAGAGCAATCCGTCTAGGGAACCACAGAGACGGTGTTGATGCAAAAAACACACACTGGCCTGAGAGGTTTGCTTTACTCTAGTGCAGGTCCAAAATTAGGGTTTTAGGTTCGAGGGCGTGCCAGTTGATTTGATCCTGCAATCAACAAGAAAAAATATGCAAAGAATGTTAGTAAACCGGCCATAGGGCCGATTTCATATCGTATGTGACCTAGCCGATGCAATAAAGCATGAATCGGTTGTAAGGATATAGATAATCAAGGAAATAACCCTAAAATTAGTATATCGGCTATAGATATCAATGTTATGCAATCAAGAGATCATTATCACTTACAGAAATAAACAATTGGTATAGATCGGACTGAACCGAGACAGTATAAACTGCTTAAGTCTATCGCAACATGAAATAATGATCACATAAGACTGATGTCATAGCCGATATCTAGATCTAACTATATATCGGTCGCAAATCCGATACAATCTCATGATAGGACATTAGATATTGAACATAGAATATAAAACAAAGCATAAAACCATGTTAAATATTCCAAATAGATAAGATCGGCTGAAACTTCGATACTATCCCTATTGAATATCGTAAAGCATGTTATAGATCATAATTCTAAACAACTTAATAGGTTGGACTTAACCAATGCAGCATCAAGCATAAAAGAAGCATGATATGTAACAAGCCAATGAACATCAAATCAGGATGGTGAATACATCATATAACACGAATCAACGAAGTAAACTAGCCGATACCGATGAAACCCTAAAACGGATCTAGTCGGTATAAGAAGATAGCTTTGTCGATCTAAGCTATATAACATATATGATAACTTCGGAAACTTGCGAGATAGAATTAGAGTGTCATAAAGATGTAAGCACTAATCCCAATGATGCAAATTGTCATGACAAGATATACCTTTTCTCCGAAGATCAAATTGATGCAGCACAACTCGAAAGCACAAGCTTGTCGGAAATAGAAAACAAAGGTGGCGATGCGCCGAGATTGATTGAACGTATGTTGTTATTATTTACAAGACCTCGGGATTATATTTATACCCGAAAATACAAACATTGTCCATTACAGACACGACTCATATTAACCTAATACAAATCCAACTAACGAACAAGTCCCTTAGGCGGACTCTTACCGAGAATATCTAGAAATTACATAAAATATCCTAATTAATAGATACAATTGCCTCCTGAGGACTTTATCCGTGCATGGCAATCCATATGAAACACGCTAACACAACCCGATGATGTATGCCGAGTCGTATTACCGAAATCGGCTCAATCGGCTAACCGTGTCCGACTCTGACTCTGCCGATCCAGTTCACAGCCGATTCGGACTACAGCCGATTTTTACTCTGTTTCCGAAAATGATCTAATCTCTTTGATCCTCTCTGATTCTTCTCGATTCTATCTTCATCTCCGATACTTTGAATTACCAAATTTGGTCGTCAACACATGCCCCCCAAGTCCGGAATATTTGGTAATGTTTCGGATTTGCCAAATCTTATCTCCGACAGAATATCGCACTTGCCGTTTTTGACCGTTACCGCAGCGCTTTAAATACCTAACCGACGACCTCGAGAAACTTCACACCGTTATACTGTTGCCACCGCTTTAGCAATCCTCATCTCTCTCGACTTCGACGATCCCCTCGGCGCAAGCAGTCCATCTCCAAGCAACCTTCTGCTCCTCCAACTTCCGCCGGCGAGAAATGTCATCTTCATCTGCTCCGTCTGCTACTCCATCGGCCGAGTACGCGGAGGTAAGTCCTATCGGCTAGATCTCCTTTTCGCTCATCTCATCTTGTTTTCCCCAATCTTAGTTCGTTTCCTTTTTCTTCTGCTTTGTTGGTGTAGCACCTTGCAAACTTAGTTGTTGTCCCCAGCCTGAATCGCGAAAACAACTATTTTCTTGGACCAATCGGCAATCTGGACCCAATTGAGTATATCACTGCCGAGACCAACAAAATCCCCTTTAGGTTAGTAAACCCAAATCTAGAACACTGGAAGAACACCTTCAAATCTTGGCCATCCCTAGAGAAAAGCTGGCCCGCATGGTTTAAGCGCATATCAGCTAGCAAACAGAGCCATTGGGATGAAATAGGAATCGGCCAAGCACTATCCCTAACTTTAGCAAATTCGGCTAAGGACGAGCCGTTAATGGCCTCTGCTAGTTATTTTTGGGCCAATACCATCAATGCATTCATGTTCAATCAAGGACCAATGACCCCAAATCTCTTGGACATTACTATGTTGACTGGATTAGATATCACCTCATCGGCTAATCCCATGATCCTAAACTCCAAGAACAAATTTGACTTCAAAACCAAGAGTATATGAGAATAGTCTGGTTTTATCTCAGCCAATATGGGTCAAGGCTCAGTTATCCCAAGAGAACACACTGCCTTCTTGCTGATGTGGTTAGAGAAATATTTGTTCTGTGGATCTAGCTGTGGCCCAACTTCCAATTGGCAACACATAGCCGAAGCACTTGAGGAGAAAAAATAGTTTCCTTTAGGAAAAATTCTGCTCGGCTATCTATACCAGACTCTGAATAATACATCGACCAAACTAGCTGTCGGCTCAGTGGTTAGTGCAGGTGGTCCATGGTGGCTACTACAGACTTGGCTAAACCTGGTAGCAATGAAAGTTGTCAATCGGCCATCCCTGACTGAGGCAGAAGTCCCAAGACTAGAGCCGATCACCGATGATGATGGAGAAGAAATAACCCATCGGAGGTGTACATCTTTTGGAGAGTACGCCAGCACACCAGCCGATGCCGGTGCAAAGCTGTCAGCTGAACTGCTCAAAGATTGGTTCTTCAGCTTTTATGACGACTTTCAAAAAGATGCCAGAATTTGGTTCTTTTATGAAGATTCAATCAACTTTGAGCTGCCATCGGACTTCAGATTTGAAGAGATCAACCATGACAAATTCCAGAAGTCCAGAGAAGTATATACCACTGCCATCAGCCCATGCATCCTACCTGTCGGCATCAAGGTAGGAACATCAAAATTTCATATGAGTTTTACCACCCCATGAGCTCAGCTAGGCAGTTTGGAATGGGGCAACTCCCAATCGGCTTGTGGTTTGCCAACAAGATCCAGTGCAGAGGAGAAATATCATCAAGTCTGATAATGGATCGGCTACTCAACATTCCAGGACCTCCCCTCGGCAGCATTAATAACATTGTGTTAGCCATGTTCAGGAGTAAGGCTTTCACTTCATGGTGGGCTGAGTGGAAACAACACCTTTTTCACCAATCGGCTACTATCTACATGACCGACATCTTCCCTGACATGATCCCTCAGGTAACTCCTTTATTTCTTCTGTCTTTTTCCTGTTTCAAATATATCAGCCGATTCTATTTCTGACTTATGAACTATCTTTGCTTTTTCAGACCACAGACTCATCTCCTCCTCGCACAAGCAAAAGTGGCAAGGAAATTGAGTATGCTGTAGGGCTGCTACCAAATGGATGTGGTTTGGCCCCTTCTAGCATCGGCTACCATGCCCCCAAAACATCAAGTCTGCTCCAAGGACATATAAGGGATCCAGCCGATGCAGGCAGAAAGAGAAAAACCAAGGCACCAATTGCCATGTCACCAGCTACCAAGAAAAAGGCTAAAAAGCAAACCTCCACCAGCCGATGACATTGACGAAGCCTTGAAAGAATCATCCATTGAACGGGCCATAGATGAAGTCGCAGCCGAACTTAGCGACGTGGAAGAAAGAACACCTCCAACCTCTCCGGCTCCAAAACAGGCCCCCACAACTCCTGCTGCCCCAGCAGTCTTTACTCGGCAACCCAGAGTAAGTTCATTTCATTTAGTATAAATCTTCTTGTTCATCATCAATCTAAATTTCCAAACCTTTTTGCAGAAGAAAAGACCAGCCGAGAAGAAAAAACCCGCTCCAGTATCGGCTAAACCAGTTATTCAAACTCCACCAGTAATTTTCAACTCCCAAAACTCCAAATTTATTCTTTAGCCGATACCATCTAACACTTGTTCCACTTATTCAAAATTTGTCAGTCTCCCTCTCTACCATCGCCTGCAGCAAACCCAATCTCCAGTGAACATACCACATCGGCTGCAGGCAGTCACCACGTTATAGAAGAAGAAGTTGCTGCCCCTGCAATTCCTGTTAGTCTCAAACCTTCAAAAATATCAAATCGGCTACACAACACATTCCTTGACTTATATCTTCTTTATCTTCCTTTCTTTGTAGGTCCTAACCGATTTATTCTCTTTTGATATAAAGGACTACTTTGATGAAGAAGCAGAGGGAGAAGCAACAAGCAAATCCTTAGCTCCTCTAGCCAATGATGTAAAGAGGAATCTTGAAGACATCTCACATCGGCTGGAAGCATCTCTGGACAGCCTGGTGGTTGATTGCAGCACTCTCCGGGCTAGATTTCAGGAAATTCAAGCTCTACTCCCAGATGAGTTATCCAATACCATCACTCCATCCATGTACCTTGAACAAGATGCCCAAGCAATTGCAGAAGTTGAAGAAATTCGACAACGGGCGCTACCGGCTATCCAGCGCTACCTCTCTCAATGATTTCGTGTAACAGGGACTTAGGAAAATTTTGTAACTAATTCTGTAATCGGCTAAAAACACTTGTCTTGTAACACATGCTTTGATATCCTTTATGCCGATTAATACTTTTGCTATAATATATGTATCGGCCATCGAGCCGATTTTATACTTAGCCAAATTCTGTGATAAAACTTGCTCAAAAAATTTCCAACTTTCGTCCTCCATGCCCCCCAAGTTTGTAGTAGGGAACACAATGCTGCAAACTTATATTTCTAAGGGCGATAAAAATATCGGTCACCTAAAGGCGATGTAAATACATCGGCTATCAACCATAGATCGGCAAACCATAACTGATTATGAACCAATCCACACACTTGGGTAATATTTCTTCAAATACTTTCCATTGAGCACTCTTCCAAATACTTCTCCATCAAGCCCTTTTAACATATAAGCCCCTTTAGAAACACATTTGTGGATTTGAAACGGCCCTTCCCAATTCGGTGACCACTTGCCGAATTTATTATCTCTGGCCCTTATCGGCAGCACCAACTTCCAAACAAGCTCACCTTCCTCGAAAGATTTGGGCATAACCTTTTTGTTATAATGCCTTGCAACTCTCTCATTATCCTTTTTAACTTTCTCAAGAGCTCGCAACCTAGCTTGAACCAAATCTTCTGACTCATCAACCATCAAATTATGACAATCATCGGCTGTCAACTCATCTTGTAAAGAAATCCTTCTAAACCCGATGTTGGTTTCCCATGGTAACACAAATTCATGCCCATAAACCAATTGATAAGGAGGTATCTGAATTGCACCATGACAAGCCATCCGATAGGACCACAATGATTCAGCCAGAATAGTATGCCACTTCTTGGGATATTCGGCTATCTTTCTCTTAACCAACTTAATCAAACTCTTATTAGATGCTTCGGCCTGTCCATTTGCTTGTGCATAATATGGTGAAGAATTGAACAACTTAATTCCCATGCTATCAGCGAATTGAACAAACTCATCAGACACAAATATAGAACCTTGATCAGTTGTAATCGTCTGTGGCAGACCAAATCTGTATATGATATGTTCTTTGACAAAATCAATTGCATCTTTGCTGTCAACCTTCTTTAAAGGAATTGCCTCAACCCACTTAGTAAAGTAATCAGTTGCAACTAATATGAATTTATGCCCTTTAATTGATGGTGGATTGATCTGGCCGATCATGTCAATACCCCGACCTCTGAACAGTCATGGCTTGATGATAGGGTTCATAGCCGATGCTCGTGCTCTCTCAATTGCTCCAAATTTTTCACAATCTTGACAACCTTTGTAATACCTGAAACAATCCTCCAGCATTGTCGGCCAAAAATACCCAACTATTCGAATTAACCATTTCATCTTGTGAGCCGATTGATGTGTCCCACAAATACCCTCATGAACTTCAGACATGACAACTTTTGCCTCTTCCATGCTCAAACATTTCAAAAGAACTCCATCCATCGTCCGATAGTATAATGCGTCATCCAACAAAACATATTTTAGGGCTTTATACCGTAATTTCCTCGAAACCGATCTAGAAGGATTTTTTAAGTATTCAAAAACATCAAACCTCCAATCATCGGCTGGAATGCAGGCCACTTCTATCTCAATCCCTTGTAACATCGGCTTATAACCGGATGCACCTTGAGCTAAATCATTGGCCTCAACATTTTGCTTTCCTAGGAATATGTTTTAAAGTAACCATCTTGAAAGTTTTCATCAGCTCTTGACATTTCTCATTATAGATCATCAGGGTATCATTTTTGCACTCATATTCTCCAGATAACTGACTTATTACTAGCAATGAATCACCCATAATTTCAACAGCATCGGCTTCAACTTCTCTCAACAATTGCAACCCTTTGAGAACAGCTTCATATTCTGCTTCATATTCTGCTTGATTATTTGTAGAGTACAGTTTGATAGTAAAAGAAAACTGAAAACTTGCCCCCCTAGGCGATATAATCACCAAGCCGATGCCACAACCGTGAGTGCAAAAGGATCCATAGAAGAACAAGATCCATGACATAATATCAATACTGTCAATGCTGGTATCCCTATGTTCAACTATGAAATCAGCTATCGCTTGCCCTTGAACTGCCTTAGCCGATTCATACCCGAGATCAAATTCTGACAAAGCAAAGATCCACTTCCCGATTCGTCCTTTCAGAACTGGAGCCGATAGCATATACCGCACCACATCGGCTTTGCATACTATGATACACTCATTGGAGAGTAGATAATGTCTCAACTTTAAACAAGAAAAATATAAACACAGGCACAATTTCTCCACGGGTGAATACCTTGTTTCTGCATCCAAGAGACGTCGGCTGAGATAAAATATAACTCTTTCCTTCCCTTCAACTTCCTGGATCAAAACTGAGCCGATAGAGTTTTGGTCGGCTGATAAATACAATTTGAATGGAATCCCTTTCTGAGGTGGAATAAGAACTGGAGGAGTACTCAAATATTCCTTGATATTATCCAATGCTTGCTGCTGCTTCTCTCCCCGGACAAACTCTTGATCGAATGTCAAACTTAATAAAGGAGTGAATGGTTCTATTCGGCCAGACATATTTGATATGAAACGCCGAACAAAATTTATTTTGCCGATCAATGATTGCAGCTTGGTCTTATCTTCTGGAGGTTTTATATCTTTGATTGCTTCAATACTCCTCTCAGGAATTTCAATCCCACGCTCATGTACCAAAAATCTAAGAAACTGATCAGCTGATACACCAAAAGCACACTTAGTAGGATTCATCTTCAACCCATATTTCCTTGCTCTCTCTAAGACCTGTTTTAAATCGGTTGTACGGTCATCAACTTCCTTAGATTTAACCACCACATCATCAATATATATCTCTACCAATGCACCGATGAGATCATGAAAAATATAATTCATGGCCCTCTGATATGTAGCACCAGCACTTCTCAAGCCGAAAGTCATAACCACCCACTCATACAAGCCGATAGCACCAGGACTTCTAAAAGCAGTCTTGTGAATGTCTTCCTCAGCCATAAAAATTTGATTATAACCAGCATTGCCATCCATAAAGCTGATGGTTTTGTGTCCAGATACTACATTGACGAGTTGATCGGCTACCGGCATTGGGTATTCATCTTTCGGTGTAGCTTTGTTTAAGTCTCTGAAATCAATGCAAACCTTGATCTTGCCGTTTTTCTTGATGACTGGTACTATATTGGAAATCCACTCAGCATATCGGCATGGTCTGATAAAGTTAGCATCATAAAGTCTTGTAATTTCAGCCTTGATAGCATCATACATTGCAGCTTTACAACGTCTTGGGGGTTGTTTATATGGCCGATATCCTGGTTTGATAGGGAGCCGATGTTCAACTATCGATCGGCTAAGTCCTGGCATCGATCGGCTAAGTGCAATTAATTTACATTTAAACTCTTTTGGTAAACCTTTACTAATATATGTCGGCCTAGGCCTATCACCTGGTCCAATGTCGATTTCTTCTAGTTCATCGGCCGACATAAAACCTTGTCCTAGCTTGCCGTCGAGATCATCAACAGTGTCCTTTGTGTAGAAGTTGGAACCCTCCACGGTGCCCTCAAAACAAGAATTGGGGCTCCCCATCTCCTGTTGGCTGTATGGCATCATCAGAAACTTTTAAACAATCTCCTTGCCAAACTTTTCTAGATAAACAATCAATTCCCTCCATCTCCCAAACAGATAAATCTGCACTAGCTACATTGACTGACCTGTCGGCTGGCACGATTTCAATTTGGTCTCCTTGCCATTGAATCAAACTCTGATGCATTGTTGAAGGGATGCAACAATTGGCATGGATCCAATCTCTTTCCAGCAACAAACTGTAGGAACCCTTCCCATCAATAACAAAGGACGTGGTAGGAATTGTTTTACTGCCGATGGTGAGCTCTACATTCAAAACTCCTTTGGTCTCAGATGGATTCCCGCCAAAGTCTTTTAGAACCATGTTAGTCTTGATCAAATTCTCTGAGTTCTTTCCAAGCTTTCTGAATGTTGTATATGGCATCAGATTAACAGCTGCTCCTCCATTGACTAGCATCTTTGATATTGACTTGCCATTGACAAACCATTTTACATACAGTGGCTTGAGATGCCGATGATCAGTTCCCTCGGGCTTCTCGAAAACGGCTTGTTGTGGAGATAGCATCAATTTAGCTGATGGCAAATTTTCTTCTTGCTCGACAACTTGCTCAACTGCATATTCAGCTGGTAACATGAAAACCATATTTATGTCGGATGACATCACCTCTTTGCCCTTATATTGCTGGTTCTTGTTACAATCGGCTTTGACTTCATCGGCTGGGACCACTTTGCTCTTCACGCGCCAGACTTTCTTCGTACTCTGCCTCAGCCGATGTTCAATTTCCCCTTCGACCTCTTGGAATTGCTCTCTGTTCCTCATCCTTTGAACTCTCCTCTTTTGATTCTTGGTGAAGATGCCAGAAGGACACCATTGAGGATGCATTGGCTTGGGTTCTCCAGGTGAGTCATCCTCATTATTGTTTTGCTGCATCGACCCAAGTCTTTCATGAACTGCAACTTTGTCTGAATCGGCCGATGTATAGTTGTACCGTCTCGGCTTGGTCTTTGGATGAATTGTGCATCGGGATCACTGCATCCAGGATAATCTTCAATAGATGGCAACCTCATACCCTCGTTCCAGCAAAATCTGAAAAATTCGCAACTCCAATGAGGATCAAAATATCTCCCACTCTCATGAGAATATGTCTCCTCTTCCCCTTGGCGTCTTTTCTGGTACTTGTTGATCATACTAGCCGATCTGATGCTCCTGTTATAATTCTTACCTCCATCGGCTGTATTCTGGTAATATTCAGGGTGCACCATGTTAATTGGAAAAGGATGTCCATCTATCTTCATCGGCCTGTTGGATTCATCGATCTTAATCTTGCCTTGTTCGATAGCCGACTGGATTTGTTGCCTGAAAATCTTACAGTCATTAGTATTATGGGATCCTGTATTATGCCACTTGCAGTATTTCCTCTTCTTCAACTCTTCAGCCGATGAGATGACATGTCCTGCTGGCAGTTGAATCTGTTTTTCTTGGAGAAGAAGATCAAAAATCTTGTCGGCTTTGGTGATGTCGAAATCAAATCTTTCCTCCTTTCCTGCATTCTTGACCCATTGGCAGACTACTGTCTTCTTGTTCCTAGCCCACTTGGTTGCGTTGATCTCCGGGTCATCATCTTCAGAATCAGAGTCATAGCTATAGACATTGTTGACATTATTCGCCTTTCTAATGAACTTTCTTGCTTCCTGAAATCTTGTCTCATGAGCCGATACCTTTTGAGCTAGGTGAGCTAAACTCTCAAAGTCTTGGGCCGAAAATCTTTCCCTTATCGGCGCCAACAAACCTTGGAAGGCCAAATCGGCTAGCTGAGAGTCCGTCAAGGTTAGACTGTAGCATATATTCCTCACGTCTCTGAAACATTGAATATAATCTGGAACTATCTCATCTGATTTCTGCCTGATAGCCGTGAGGTCTGATAGCTTCATCTCTTGTACCCCACTGAAAAAGTACTTGTGGAATTGTTTCTCCAGATCAGCCCAACTTCTGATTGAGTTATACGGTAAAGATGAAAACCACGTGAATGCCGACCCAGATAAAGAAAGTGGGAATAATCTAACTCTGAGAGCCTCTGTAGCCGATGCTTCACCACACTGAGCTAGAAATCGGCTAACATGCTCATAAGTAGATACATTGTCTTGTCCTGAAAACTTGGAGAAGTCTGGCACCTTGTATCGGTTTGGTAATGGAACCCGGTCAAAGTATTCTGGATATGGGTGCCGATAAATGTTGCCATTGTCCTTTGGCTTGAGCCCAAACTGTTTCCCTCATGATGTCAGCGATCATATCGGCCCAAGGTTGATGTGGTGTTGCTCCTCCATATTGCTGCTGAAGTGGATCCATCTGGCCGTATTGGATCGGCTGAGGTCGTGGTGAGTGAGGTTGATATAAGTGATTGAAGCCAGCCGATATACCCTGAGGTGGCACGTATGGGAGTTCTGTGCTGTACTGCTGGCCTATCGGCTGAGTAATTATAATCGGCTGCTACGGAACCGATGGAATCTGACAAGAAGTGTCAACAACCGGCGGTTTTGGGTGTAGAATACTCATCAATTGTTCCGGTGTTAACCGAGTTGATGCTTGCCCCCCAGCGATCGGCTGTGATCTGGTTAGAATAGATGGGATATTCGAGCTTGAGAAAGGAGCCGACGGAGCCTGAGTTTAAAGCAATTGTTGACTCGTTTGATTCCCGCCGATGTCTATCTTCACAGTTCTATCTCCTGGGAACGTGCCGTCTGGTAAATATATAGGTCATTTGGCTTTTTCTTCGGCTATCGTCCCATCGACTACTGACTTGATCATATTCGTCAAGGTGTTGACAAGCACTCCGGACTGGTTGAATAGCGCGTGGTGTACAACCGAATCAATGCGATCTTGTAATGTGTGGAGCTCTTCATCACTTGATTCGACTTTGATCTGTTTATCTTTTTCTTCTCCTGATCCGGAAGTACTTGGGTATTGCTTCACGATCGTCGGCACCTTAACTTTAGCTCTTTGAATAACCGTACCTTGCCGTGTGACTGCAAATGAGTGCAGATACTGCCTCTGAAGCTGATCCAGCATTTGCCTCATCTCTTCTGTCTGCTCTTCATTCAGTTGCTCGACCGTGATCGGCAAGATGTTGTCCTCAGAAACTTCAGTGATGTTTGGCGACATGATGACACTTGGTCCCACTGCGCGTGCCAAAAGCGTGTTGATGCAAAAAACACACACTGGCCTGAGAGGTTTGCTTTACTCTAGTGCAGGTCCAAAATTAGGGTTTAAGGTTCGAGGGCGTGCCAGTTGATTTGATCCAGCAATCAACAAGAAAAAATATGCAAAGAATGTTAGTAAACGATAGAGAATCGGCCATAGAGCCGATTTCATATCGTATGTGACCTAGCCGATGCAATAAAGCATGAATCGGCTGTAAGGATATAGATAATCAAGGAAATAACCCTAAAATTAGTATATCGGCTATAGATATCAATGTTATGCAATCAAGAGATCATTATCACTTCTAGAAATAAACAATTGGTATAGATCGGACTGAACCGAGACAGTATAAACTGTTTAAGTCTATCACAACATGAAATAATGATCACATAAGACTAATGTCATAGCCGATATCTAGATCTAACTATATATCGGTCGCAAATCCGATACAATCTCATGATAGGACATTAGATATTGAACATAGAATATAAAACAAAGCATAAAACCATGTTAAATATTCCAAATAGATAAGATCAGCTGAAACTCCGATACTATCCCTATTGAATATCGTAAAGCATGTTATAGATCATAATTCTAAACAACTTACTAGGTTGGACTTAACCAATGCAGCATCAAGCAGAAAAGAAGCATGATATGTAACAAGCCAATGAACATCAATCAGGATGGTGGATACATCATATAACACGAATCAATGAAGTAAACTAGCCGATACCGATGAAACCCTAAAACGGATCTAGTCGGTATAGGAAGATAGCTTTGTCGATCTAAGCTATATAACATATATGATAACTTCGGAAACTTGCGAGATAGAATTAGAGTGTCATAAATATGTAAGCACTAATACCAATGATGCAAATTGTCATGACAAGATATACCTTTTCGCCGAAGATCAAATTGATGCAGCACAACTCGAAAGCACAAGCTTGTCGGAAATAGAAAACAAAGGTGGCGATGCGCCGAGATTGATTGAACGTATGTTGTTATTATTTACAAGACCTCGGGATTATATTTATACCCGAAAATACAAACATTGTCCATTACGGACACGACTCATATTAACCTAATACAAATCCAACTAACGAACAAGTACCTTAGGCGGACACTTACCGAGAACATTTATAAGGAAATTACAGAAAATATCCTAATTAATAGATACAGTTGCCTCCTCAGGACTCTATTCGTGCATGGCAATCCGTATGAAACACGCTAACACAACCCGATGACGTATACCGAGTCGTATTACTGAAATCGGCTCAATCGGCTAACCGTGTCCGACTTTGACTCTGCCGATCCAGTTCACAGCCGATTCGGACTACAGCCGATTTTTACTCTGTTTCCGAAAATGATCTAATCTCTTTGATCCTCTCTGATTCTTCTCGATTCTATCTTCATCTCCGATACTTTGAATTACCAAATTTGGTCGTCAACAGACGGCTCAACAATGCGATGACAGAAGTCATTAAGAAAGAGGTGTTGAAACTCCTGCACACCAGGATCATTTATCCTGTTCCGTACAGTGAGTGGGTTAGCCCTATTCACGTGGTGCCTAAGAAGGGAGGAATGACAGTCGTTGCAAATGCCAAAAATGAGCTAATCCCTCAACGAACTGTCACGGGATGGAGGATGTGCATTGACTATATAAAACTCAACAAGGCGACTAAAAAGGATCATTTTCCGCTTCCCATCATTGATGAGATGTTGGAACGGCTGGCAAATCATTCCTTCTTCTGTTTCCTTGATAGGCATTCTGGTTACCTTCAAATCCCCATCCATCTCGATGATCAAAGCAAGAGCACGTTCACATGCCCTTATAGTACCTACACGTACCGTAGGATGTCTTTTGGGCGGTGCAACGCACCGGCCTCATTCCAAAGGTGTATGATGTCTATCTTTTCTGACATGATCGAATATATCATGGAAGTTTTTATGGATGATTTCTCCGTCTATAGTAAAACTTTCGGTCATTGTCCTCAGAATCTAGACAAGGTCTTGCAAAAGGTGCCGGGAAAAGGACTTAGTTCTCAATTGAGAGGAATGCTATTTTATGGTCCGCGAGGGCATGGTCCTTGGGCACCGAGTATCCGAAAGGGGAATAGAGGTGGATAGAACTAATATAGAAGTAATTGAACAGCTTCCACCACAGGTTAATATAAAGGGGATCCGTAGCTCCCTAGGTCATGCGGGTTTTTATAGGCGTTTTATCAAATATTTTTCCATGATCGCCAGACCCCTGACCAACTTGTTAAGCTAAGGATGCGCCCTTCAAGTTTGATGATGAGTGCTTAAAATCTTTTGAAATTCTCAAAAAGGCGCTTGTCTCCGCTCCAATCATTTAACCCCCAACTGGACACTTCCTTTTGAAATAATGTGTGATGCTAGTGACTATGTTGTTGGTGCAGTCTTAGGACAAACCACAGATAAAAAGCATCATACAATCTGCTATGCTAGCAAGACTCTAACAGGAGCTCAGTTAAACTATGCAACTATTGAGAAGGAGCTCCTAGCCTTAGTTTTTGCTATTGATAAGTTTAGATCTTACTTGGTTGGAGCAAAAATGATAGTCTATACAAATCATGCTGCTGTAAAATATTTGCTCACCAAGAAAGATGCTAAACCCCGTATTTTAAGATGGATACTTCTGCTCCAGGAATTTGACTTAGAGATCAAAGATAAAAAGGGAGTAAACTCAGTAGCAGATCACACTTGGAATTGACTAACATGCAGGAACCACCGATAAATGATTTCCTACGAGATGACATGCTGATGACGGTGTGGACTCCATCCCATGGTACGCGAATATTGTTAACTTTATGGTTTCAGGATTCGTACCACCATGGGAAAACAAAACGAAATTGAAATATGAAAGTCACCGTCATATATGGGATGAGCCGTACCTGTACAGAGTATGTTCTGATGGACTGCTAAGAAGGTGTGTGCCAACAGAGGAAGGCCTTAAAATCATTGAGAGATGCCACACGTCACCGTATGGTGGTCACTTTGGTGCATTCCGCACCCAAGCAAAGATTTGGCAGAGTAAATGCTACTGGCTGACTATGTATGAAGACTCTAAGGAGTTTGTTCGACGGTGCTAGAGCTGTCAGCGACATAGAGGGATTACCGCTCGGGATGCAATGCCCCTCACTTATAACCTTCAAGTAGAAATATTTGATGTTTGGGGCATTGACTTCATGGGATCTTTTCCAAAATCCCGACACAACGAGTATATCCTAGTGGCAGTTGATTATGTATCAAAATGGGTAGAAGCAATGCCGTGCAGAGCATCCGATGCCAGACACACAAAAAAGATATTCATTGAGATAATCTTTCCACGTTTTGGGACCCCAAGAATGGTCATAACGATGGAGGATCGCATTTCATAGACAAGACCTTCAGAGGACTCCTAAGAGAAATGGGTGTCAAGCACAACATTGCTACAACGAATCATCCTCAAACGAGTGGACAGGTCGAAACCTCGAACAAACAAATCAAGAACATCTTACAGAAGGCAGTTATGAAGATGGGGATGGGATGGAAGGATAAGCTACCAGATGCCCTTTGGGCATACCGAATAGCGCATAAAATACCACTCTGTATGTCCCTATATCAGATAGTTTACGAAAAGTCATGCTGACTTCCTGTGGAACTTGAGCATAGAGCATACTGGGCAATCAAAAACTGGAATATGGATTTCAAGGGATAGAGAATGGAGGAAGATGCAACTGTCAGAATTAAAAGAATGGAGAGAAAAAGCATACCACAACTCAAAGCTGTACAAGGAGAAAAAACAAAACGCTGGCATGACAAGAGGATAAAAATCAAGAAATTCAAGACAGGGGATAAAGTACTAATGTTCAAATCCAGGTTGAAACTCTTTGGGCATGGAAAACTCTGTAGTAAGTGGGAAGTGCCATTTGACGTCATCGACACTTCCTTGCACGGGGCCGTCACCCTTCGAGATGACGTAGGTAATATTTTTAAGGTAAATGGTCAACACTTAAAAGTTTTCCTAGAACCCAGAGAAATTTTGGACGAAGTTGACAATATAGATTTAATAGATTTTGAACCACAATAAATTTGTCCAAAATTATCAAAAACCCTGTAGAATATTTTCTTTCCCCTAGTTAGATTTTCCTAAAAAAGTTGGAAGTGTTCTGGGCCCAAATGGGTTCGGCTGAACCAGTGGTTCGGCCTAACCATGGCTGAGCCCAAATCGTCCCAAATTTAAACTGATGTTTATCCTGCTCATACCTAGTTTATCCAATCGGTGTGTGATGCGAACTAAGGGGCAGATCAATCCAGAATTCTCTTGAAATCTTGAGCCCCTCTCTTCTATTTTTCACACCTTCCTTCTTTCTTTCCTCTCCTAAATTCTCCTCAAATTCTTTCCAAATCCATCCATGGCTGGGAAATCTCTCATCCCTTTCATCCCCTCTACCTCCAACTCAACCAACAACCTTGAGGGGGATCCCACTCCGGCGAATCAATTAATTCCTGCTCAAGAGTACACTATGGAGGGAGTGAATGCGGTGTGGGTTCAACCCATATTGTCAATCCCTAGCTCCTCAGTCGGATTGGGACCGAGCGGCGAACTCCCTAGTTCGGCCGAACCCATCCTGATTCCAATCTGTGCCGCGTTCAACCGCAAGATTCCTCTCACCCAGACATGTGCATAGGACCAAAGTACGAGGTGATCCCCCTGCCAGGAGGCTGACGACGGGCGATTTAGGGCCAAAGAAGATGGCGTGAAAACTGTTCCATGAAAAGGCCAATCCTTCTCCCGTCGAGAGGTATGTGGGCACGCTCTTCACCAAGGTTGGTGATGAGGTGCTACACAAATACAAGACTCGCATCGCCACTCCGACGATGCCACAAGGCGCAAGTTTTTGCATCATGGGGGTGAGGACTCCCAGCGGTGAGTACACTAAAGGATTATACTGGCCCATATCTCCCGCGGAGAAGGACGAGGCTATGGAGTCAGTTGATTCCTCACCCGCAAAGGTGAGGCGTCATCTGACACCACCACATATCATTCGAGGGGTGGGTCATTTCCAAGGCGATGATGCAAAATCGCCAAAACCTTCGGTCACGAAACTCACAAGTCATGTGAAGAAACTCCGCAAGGAGAACAAGGAGTTGCATGATCGCAATGCGGAGTTAATTGTTGAGCTTGCTGAGCTTAGGCGATATTTCAACACTTTTAGCTATGGAATGTGAGTTAAGATCAAGCGCGCATTCGCCGAGATGGGGAAGGAGGATCGTTATTATGCGAATTAGATGCTTCCCCATCTAAGTAATAAGTTTTAGAGGTGTTTTTTTAGTTTATTTGCAATCTTTGTTTTTCTATCATGTTTTAATGTAAGCGCCTGATTATTATTGCAAAATTAATAAAGTTGGCTAGCTGGTATATACCCCAGTGGAAGCCGTATTTTGGTTTATTTGTTTTGTGAATAAAGTATATGTACAAAATAAGTGTGTGGGAGTACTTTGGACTCGTAACGTGCAACAAATATGAACTGATGCATATAGAAAAACCTCTGAACTCCACCACTGAGCAGAAAAAATGCAACTGAATTGGAGCCGAGGGGGGTTCGGCCAAATCATGGGTTCGGCCGAACCACACTCAGCCCCAAATCCTTTGATTTTTCACTGGTGGACTGGTATGCGCGTCCTATTCCTCATTCTCCCCTGAATACGAGTTAAATTTGAGTATACATTGAATTATAATTAAAATTTAACTCTTTGATAAAATGAAATTAATTAATTCTCAACAAATAAAATTTTCATATAGTGAATTTGTATACTTTTTATTCTTTGCTAATACTTGTCACTTGTGAATATATATCTATCATAGAGACCCTTGCTTATCTAGATAATTGATTTTTGAGATATGGTTCTGACAAGGAGCACTCCTATCCAAATGTCCTGTTACTTGGGAATTTACGATTGCTAAAATCAAAAGTTTTCAAGCAATACTCCTCACTGACCTTATGATTACCTACCAAGGCCAAAAATGTTTCTCATTGTAACCCTATATACTTTTGGCTACCTGATGTTACATTGAGTCTTGTCAAAACTTTGTGACTCGTGTGAGATGCTTTTCATACTCTCATGATCAATATCACGTACACATCATACATACACAAATGCTAAAACTTCTACACTGGAAGTTAGCATAAATGATCATTTATTTCAGACTTCATCCCCAAAATTAATACTTCATGTCATTTGTGCCTCTTTCTCCAAAAATCATTTCATGGAAAAGAGAGGCATGGCTATGCAAAAGAAAGAGATAAAAACAAAGGTCTTGCTCATACAAGTATGGAGCATATAAGTAAAAAAAGCAAAAGAAAAAGATAGCCATGCATTCTCTCAAATTTTCCAAAAAGAAATGGAGGAAGAGGTACACAAAAAGGAGTTGTCACATTTTCTTTGTCCATCATCATACCTCATACATGCACAATTTTGTTCAGGAAGTATGACTTGCTATCTCCTTGAGTCCAAAATTTTGGCTTGGCAACATATGTAATGCAGGTGCGCCCCGATTGATCCCTACCAAGCTCCACATAAACTAGCCTTATAGAATAGGGACAAATCAGCAAAACATACCTTGGTGAGGACATAAAAATCGCAAAGAGTGATTCGAGAGAAAGTCATTTGAGGGGTAGAGCTAATTTGTGAAAATATATGAAAAACCCAAGTACATGACAGGAGGAAAAGGAGTGACTTGAGTCGCGATAGTTCCATTCATCAATTACTCAATATGGTAAGTTAGACACTCCAAAAGTTCACAGGGATAGGTAAGGTTCAGCATAGCCTGATACATTCATCTACCGTTTAGAAATTTTACTCCACGATAATCTTTAATCTTTACTCGGGATGAGTAAAGAGCTAAGTGTGGGGCTTTGTTGACGTCTATTAACTGCAAATCATAAGTCATCAATACTCTCATGAATCTGAACATATAAAACATCTAAAGTAGTGGTAGGGTTTAATTCTAAAGAATTCCACAACATTTGGTTGCAGGTGATAAATCAATAAAGTTGAGATAAAGTATACATGAAGAAGGAGGAGAATCAAACTCGTATTCAAGCCTATGGAGTTGAGGGCCTAAAAACCTAACCAAACACATTCAAATGGACCCATTCACCATACATATAGGCTGAGGAGTCCTCAGCAAGAACCCAGGAGAAAAGGCTAGGCCAGCCAAGGTTCGGCCGAACCTCCATCAGTGCCAATCGCCATCTCCTTACATGCGGATGTTCCAGATGGCCTCCTAATGACGGTGGAGGGGTAGTTGGGAAAATTCCAACTGCCACAACCATCATATGAAGGCTATAAAAGGAGCTCACATGCTTTATTTCCATGCTTGAACCGAATTACAAGAGGCTCTTTGTACACTTACTGTATACTTAGAATAGGGAGAGAGTAGGAAGAAGGATCGGAGGAATTCCGAAGTTGTCGGTAATCTTCCTCTAATTTGTTTTGTACCTGGTCAATTACTTTGACATAATTGATATTATGTTTTATAAGTAATTGAGATTATCATGTGAAGTGTATTTTGTAGTTAGTTCCTATTAGCGTACTGGAATATTGTTCACTATAAATAGTGTTTACTTTGGTGTTCACTTTGGTGTTCGATCAACCGTAAAGTAGTATTTTAATAGTGTAGACATGGTGTCTATATTGTTAAATACGAGTATTTCATGCGTACCCCATAATACGTTAGAGGTGGGTGTAGAGGTGGTGACAGCCCTCGAGATCACTTAAGTCCTTCCTGTCCGGGTGCGTAGTAGAGCGAGTTCTGGTAGCAGTGAGCAAGCCAGTGCCTAAGGTATTGCAATAGGATTTAATTAAGCTTTCTAAACGACCTTGTGCTTCACGAGAAAATCCAATCTACCCTTTGCCTACATTAACTTGTGTCCTTCGATGAGCCTGTTGAAGAGTTGAACACCTTCGTTCCTTGTGATTCGATACCATGGAATACTTCCGGTCCGGGTGAAGTACTACAATGGTATATTCGTGCGCTTGCGGAATTTTGTTGTGAACGTTAAGATATACCAACAATGTTCGTTTCCACCGAGGATTACTACATGGTGTCTATCTTAATTGCATTGTGTTTAGAGACGCATCGGTTTAGTTGGGACTGTCTCGGTTAAGTCTGATCTTTTATCTTAGCCGATATATCTCTACAATCACAATGTTGTTCTAAATAGATTTGTTATATCCATCACATAGATAGATCTATCGGTTCATCAAGTATTAGATTATCATATACAATCTAGCCGATGACAACAAAGGTTTCATTGTTTATAAAATCATTTGGATTTATTGACATCGGACCTCTAGCCGATGAATGCTTCAACCTTCGGATCAGTGCTTATTCAATCTATCATTACTAGCCGATTGGTTTCTACTGGATTATATTGTTTTATTACATTATCATCAGCCGATTATCTTTATGTCATTACTTACTCAAGTATCGAGATCTATATTGGATATCGGCTGGTATCGGCATCGGCTAGAATCACTCCATCGGCTTGTCAGCCGATCGGCTTCTTTTGATCTTCAATTTATATATCTTGTCAGCTGCAGGATCAAACTGACTGGTACGGTCGCATCTCATTATTATTTTGGACCTGCACTGGAGTTAAGCAGATCTCTCAGGCCAGTGTGTGTTCTTTGCATCAACAGCGGGTGTACAGGGTGCTTCACAAACAGTTGGTGCAAAATGTGGAAGCCTATGTCGAAGACATCGTCATAAAAAGCCGCAAGGCTTTCGACCATGCGTCCAACTTACAGGAGACCTTCGACAACTTGCACACAGCGGGTACGGAACTAAACCCTGAGGAGTGTGTTTTTGGAGTTCGCGCGAGCAAGTTGTTGGGTTTTCTTGTTTCTGAAAGGAATATCGAGGCGAACCCCGAGAAAATCGATGCCATCCAGCAAATGAAGCCACCATCGAGCGTACGCGAAGTACGAAGGCTCGCAGGCTGTCACACCCTGGAGTTTCCCTTTTAGCTCTAAATTCATAAAATAAATTGCCTAGAAGAAATGGTTTATTTAACCAGGAGCAAACCCTCAAGTTGACAATGTGCGTAATAATCGGAATCGTCAGGGAGAATTCTTTTTCGAATTCTCTTTGCTTCAAATCATTAACAGGATTTTCGGCGGAATATGCAGAGTAGACGAAGTAATAATGTTAATTTAAAATGTCAGAATTTGAATTAATAATTCCTTCCTTCCCCTCCTTTGGTCGTGAACCGTTCCCGGTTCACTCTCCCTGTTCGCGGTTCGTTGTATCCGCTGACCCCTTTTACCGCCGCGGTTTCGTTTTGTATGACGAGCCAAATCCTACTCATTTTCTGGTTCAGTTTCTTCTTCCTTTCCCAAAAAGGCACCGCATTTGTTTCCCCACCTTTCCTTTTTGGGCTTCCTTTTACCCCGTATTCTTCCCCCCCTGCCGTAATCTTTCCCCCCTTGCCGAGCCTCTCCACCTTCCACCACCTGCCGTGCGTCCCCCCTTTCCTTAGGCCGGCCCAACCAGCACCCCTCCTCCACCTCTATAAAAACCACTCCACCCACTCTCCTGCGCCCCCTAGCCCTAGCCGCCCCCTCCCCTGCGCCCCCAACCCTAGCCGCCGCCTTCTTGCGCCGCCGTGCCGCTGCCCGGTTGCCGCTTCGCCCTAGCCGCCGTTGCATACCGCCGCCGCCGCAGCCGCTGCCTCAGTGCCGCTGTCGCTGCTGCGCCGTTGCTGCTGCCGTGCCACCGCCGCGCTGCCTCGCCGCGTGCCGCTGCCGCTACGCCGCCTGCCACCGCACTGACTTGCCGCTGCCGCTCCAGCCGCGTGCGTTGCCGGTGCTGCATCGCTGCTGCTGTCGCTGCTGCGCCGTTGCCGCTGCCGTGCCACCGCCGCGCTGCCTCGCCGCGTGCCGCTGCCGCTGCCGCCGCCTCGCCGCCGTGCTGCCTTGCTGCAGCCGGGCCGCCGCTGCCGCTGCAGCCGCGTGCATTGCCGGTGCTGCATCGCTGCCGCTGCCGCTGCTGCCTCGTGCCTGCCGTTGCTGCCGCGTGCCGCCGTCGCTGTGCGCTGCCGCGTGCCGCTGCCGCTGCCTAGCCGCCGCTGCATGCCGCCGCTTTGCCCTAGCCGCAGCTGCGCGTCGCTGCTGCCCTAGCCGCCGCCACGCGTCGCTGCTGCCCTAGCCACCGTCGTATGTCGCTGCTGCCCTAGCTGCCGTTGCCATGCCGCACGCAGCCGCCGCATCGCTGCCATGTCGCCGCCGCGGCTGTACCACACGCCGCTGTTGCCGCGTTGCTGCCGTGTCACATCGCTGCTGTGTCGCCTCGCCGCCGCTGCCGTGTCGTGTCACTGCTGCGTCGCCTCACTGCTGCGTCGCCTCGCCGCCGCTAGCCCCCGCTGCCGTGCCGGCCCTACCACCCCGTGCCGTGCCGCTGCCGCTGCCCTAGTGCCGCACGCCATCGCTACTCCGTATGCCGGTTACCGCGCTGCTATTTTCCTGCAGTCGTGCCGCTGCCGCTGCTTTGTCGCATACGGTAGTCGTGCTCCCGACCCGTTACCGTATCGCTACCACTTCGCCGTGTCGCTTGCCGCGCCGTTAGCCATCTAAAACCCTAGCTACCTAGCAGCCGCCTACCCTGTTGGTTTACCGACCCCGCTACCGCCGCACCTAGCCATAGCCGCAGCCGTGCCCTCGCCGGGGTACGTATGCATTCTCTAGCCGCTCGCTGCCTACGCTCGTGCGTAGTGTGGCGTAGTGTCTTGTCGGTTTGGTCGTACCGAGTCGTTCTAAAACCCAAGAGCCTTTCTGAGCTGCCGGTTCTGTTCGCCGGTTCGGTTGACCGTTTGCATGGTCCCGTGCCATGGTAGCTTGACTCGTTGAGTCGCTGACCCGTGAGGCTCGTTAACCGGAGTTTGTTTTCCATCAACCTTGTCCGTTCGCGGGCATTAAAACATATCAATTAAGTAAGGTTTTTCAGTTAATAATAATTACAAAGCTCATATTCTAAAATTCATCTAAAATTGAGCTCTACATGTTTGTTTACTTTTTATGTACTGTTTATTTGGTTTTTATTAGGATTTTTCCTCGTTTTGCGTGCCAACGTGTAGATTCCGCTATTTCGGGCGATCGCGGTCGCGAGGAAAAGAGTTCGGAAGATCAATCGAAGAAGCAAGGCAAGTCACACATTCCCCTTGAGCATTTTGATCCCAATTTATAAAATGTTTTACCGTTTACAAATAAATTGCATGTTTTGCTAATTACATGGGAATAGGGTTTACCTATCTGCTTGCTTGAGCCATATTTACTTGATGTCCTTCCTTTGTCAACCTTGGGTGATAATTTGACTAGCTTGTGTCTTATGTTGACCTAGCTAGAATTATTTTACGCTTAGCCGTGCTTAACACCACTAGGTCACAATATGGGATAATCACATTATCTATTTCAAGTATCTTGATGAGCTGCGGGCTCGAGACATGTTGGCCAGGTTTCATTGGTCGTAATTAACCAACTAAAATATGGTTTAATGGTCGGTTGTGGGTGGATGGTTTTGCTAGTCGCACCCATGGAAATTAAGGACCGGTTCGCGGGAAACCCTGGAAGAATTACCATGCTTACCACAAGCTAGCGTGGGTAATAGCTTGACTTGTAGTGTAGTTTTTCTTAGCCGACGCATCCAGGCAAGGGTGGGCGTGATGGAGTTGGGTCGGCGGGGGATTTACCCGTTGATCGGCTGCCGGATTCACCTAGGCACGAGGGGGGCTGCCTGCCTTGGGATTAAAGGTGGGGGCGAAACCTGAGGTGTGGTGCGCTTGGTTAACGAGGGTTATGCGAAAGGTCTTGTCACAGTTCCCTTTCCGGTATACCGTGGTGGTATGCTGGCGCACGGTAACGTGTTGTGGGGCTGTGTCTTGTGGGTACAGTTGTACACCTCTGATCAGAGTAAAACTATTCGAATAGCCGTGCCCGCGGTTATGGGCGATCAACCAGATTCACCGTGATTAGTCCCACTTTATTAATTAACATGACTTAATGAACTGGTTTAGTTCAGGTGGAATGGTTGGGCCTGTTCAATGTGGTGTAGCGTTGTTCAGTGGAGATGTTTAATATTGCCTTAATTAATCAACTGTTTTACTGTTTTTGACTATAAATGTTTACAACCGCTTTTATGCAAATAGCCACAAACCCTACTTGTCTCCCCTTGCACGAATGCATCGTTGGTGTAGCTTGTTGAGTACGGTGGTTGTACTCAATCTTGCTATTATTCCCCTTTTCAGAAGTGTAGTGCTACTGAGCTGAAGATGAAGTTAGAAGACCAAGGCTTATACCCCAGTTGAGTTTTGCCTGTGGAGTGGAGCTGAAGCCCCTAGGATCATCGCCTTTTTCCGCTGCTGTTTTCTTTTCGGTGTGAGGACTAAGTGCCTCTTCTATAAGTATTTACGCTTTATTTACGTTTGGATCTGTATATTAATTTGTCGGTTTGTGTACCCTGGTTCGATTCCTGGACAGGGATTTATGCACAAAATTGTCTGGAAATTTGGGATAAATTTCTGGGCGTGACACAAGCCGAATTGCAGCGCTTAGTCGTTTTCTCTCAAAGGCAGCCGAAACGGGCTTGCCATTCTTCAAGACCCTCCGGGGTGCAGGAAAGTTGAGCTGGACTCCCGAATGCCGGGCCGCGTTCGAAGAGCTAAAGCAGTATCTGCAAAGCCCACCCGCCCTGGTCAGCCCAACCCCGGGAAGTGAAATGCTGTTATATCTAGCAGCTTCGCCAGTGGCAGTCAGTGCAGTCCTTGTCCAAGAGACAGAATCAGGACAGAAACCAGTGTACTTCGTCTCTGAGGCTTTGCAAGGGACGAAGATAAGGTACATTGAGATGGAAAAGCTTGCTTACGCCCTAGTGATGGCTTCACGCAAACTCCGGCACTATTTTCAGGCCCACAAATTCACTGTGCCATCGCAGTATCCTTTGGGCGAAGTGCTCCAGGGCAAGGAAATCTCTGGTAGGCTCAACAAGTGGGCAGCGGAGTTATCTCCCTTCGACCTACATTTTGTTGCCCGCACTGCTATCAAATCCCAAGTCCTAGCCGACTTCATGGCCGAATGGACACCGGCGTCCGCCCCTGAATGTCAGCCCGTTGAACAGCCTTGGACAATGCACTCCGATGGCTCGTGGTCGCACAAGGGGGCGGGCACCGCGGCAGTACTCACTTCGCCAGGGGCGTGCTGATTCGGTATGCCGCAAGGCTGCAGTTCGACACGACCAATAACACAGCAGAGTACGAAGCAGTATTGTTGGGTCTAACAGAGGCAAAAGCATTGGGGGTTCGGCGTTTTCTCATCTGAACAGACTCCAAATTGGTGGCAAGTCATGTTGACAAGTCCTTTGAGGCAAACGAAGAAGGAATGAAAAGGTACCTGGAGGCTGTTCGATCCATGGAGAAGTGTTTCGCCGGCATAATGGTCAAACATTTACCTAGAGGTCAGAATGAGGAAGCAGATACCCTGGTGAAATATGCCACCTGCGGAGGCTCGCATTCAGCAGGCATCTTTTTTGAAGTCTTGTATGCACCAAGCGTGCACACAGAAACCCTTGATATCACGATTGTTGACCAGGCGAACCTGGGCGAAGACCCAGAGGACTGGCGAACTCCGTTCGTAAAATACCTCATGAACGGCCGGCTCCCAGAGGATGAGGCAGAAGCAAAGCGCTTACAGATTAGAGCTAGGCAATACAAGCTGGTCTCAGGGTAGCTGTACCGCTCTGGGGTGCTCCAACCTTTGCTTCGATGCATCTCCTTCGCCGAAGGCGAGGAAATGGTGAAAGAAATACACTAGGGGCTGTGCGGTGCACAGCAGGCTGCAAGAACAGTTGCCTCCAAGGTGTTTCGCCAGGGATTGTATTGGCCCACCGTGCTGAAAGTCTGTGTTGTGCAGGCCAAAAAGTGCGAAAGCTGTCAGCGACACGGTCGAAGCCAGACCGCACCACAATACGAGCTGCAGCCTATCGCACCAGTCTGACCTTTCGCCAGGTGGGGGCTAGACATCATTGGCCCATTCCCTATGGCGCGAAATGGATACAAGTTCGCAATTTTAGCCATTGAATACTTCTCACGATGAATCGAAGCCGAACCACTCGGTGCGATCACTTCGGCAGTAGTACAGAAGTTTGTGTGGAAAAACATTGTGTCGAAACTATATTTCGGCAATAAGAAAAGGGGGTGGCAGTCAAGACGGAAAAGTAGATGGGTTATGAGACAAAAGGTTTAGACAGGTTTAGGCCTTCACGAAGAAGTAATACCCTACTCCTGTTTCGGTGGTTTTGCCTCCGAGTTGTGTATTGATCTTACGAAAAGCTTATGTCCCCAAGGGGTTCCCTATCCTCCTTATATACCCAGAGAATGAGGATTTACAAAACAAGATCTAGACCGACACAGTCTAGATCTTCCCTAATTGACTTGCAATCTTACCATACTAGGTATCCGGGCTATGCCTTAACAAAGAAAGCAATATTATACCCGAATCCTAGTACTACTCATATTCTGTTTACATAACACACCCCTATATTCAGTCGGATATTTTATATCTGTGGGTATATGGGTATCATAATATCCACAGTAGCCCCTGAGACCTTTAAATTCGACGAGATAATCTTCTCTTAAATAGAAAACCATCAGCTCCAAGTACTTCAATTATCCCTACCATGATCTCCTGGGCGCCAAATCCAGATCGCAAGACTGTGAAGGGCTGAAAAAATTTCAAAAAATATTTCCAGGTGCATCGACTAGATGCACCTAATTAGGTGTAGCCCCCGACTATGTGGTTAGTTGGAAAAACTAAACATATAGTCAGAATTAATTAAAAATATACCAGCCGAGTGGTTTATTTGCCACCTAAGCAGCAAAATGATAAACAATCCTAAGATTGTTTTTATCAAAAAAGTTGGACAATAAAATTGGTTATTCAAAACCATTTACATTACAAACTCAAGTCATGTTATGTCCACATTATTAAAATAAATGTGTTTCAGCCCCTAAGGACACATTACTTCACCTTATTTGGAGAAAATAAGGCATATATAGCAGAAACCTCTTACAAGATTCTCCAATCGCCTGAATTTAACCAAAAGTGATTAATAAATCGAAGTAATAATACTTGATTAATTTGATATGATCACTAACGTGGCAAGATTTGTACTGTATGCTCTCCAAAGAGTTTAAGTCGCAACAGTATAAAATTTTCCTGATATATTCTTTTCCGTTTATCACAGAAAAGATTAAGCCCCTAAGGACATATAATCAGACTGTCCAAACTCCATTGGCTACGGTTAAGGCACAATCCACGGCCCATTCTGCGCACGAAAAGGCCGACCTAACCATTAAAACACTTGCCGCTTCATCTTCTTCACCAAAAAAATCCCCAAACCGCGCACAGTGACAACGAACTAGGGTTCCAAATCCACGTGCGCACAAGCCACAATCTTCAATCCCGTGCATCAAACCTCTCTGTGGTTCACCTCCATCCCAACCTTTTCCCCGTCTCATCCGCAAAAATTGGGACATTCTGCTTAAATCCAATCCACATCCATGGCCGAGGAGAGAGAAATCCCCTTTGAGCAGTGGGCGAAGTCTGACGTGAAGGAGTCGAATCTACTGGAGATGGTGAAGGATGGGGTTCTGCCTGCCAAGGAAATCATCGGGTGGCACCCTGCTTACGGCGAGGATTTTCCAACCGCTGACACCGGTGAAATCGTGGTATTCTCTTCCTTCTTCTATTCTGGCTTTGCTCTTTGTTGACGTAAAAACACGACGGCTTGGGAGATCTGCTTAGCTCCAGTGCAGGTCCAAAATAATGATGAGGTGCGGGCGTGCCAGTCAGTTTGATCCTGCAACTGACAAGATAGATAAATTGAAGATCAAAATATAGCCGATCGGCTGACAAGCCGATGGAGTAGTTCCAGCCGATGCCGATACCAGCCGATACCCAATGTAGATCTTGATACTTGAGTAAATAATCAGCTGATGATAATGTAATAAAACAATAATATAAACCAAAAGAAATCAATCGGCTAGTAATGATAGATTGAATAAGCACCGATCCGAAGGTTGAAGCATTCATCGGCTGGAGGTCCGATGTCAATAAATCCAAATGATTATATAAACAATGAAACCTTTGTTGTCATCGGCTAAATCCAACTTATATATAATCCTTGTAAGCCGATGCAACATCCAGATAACTCATCGGCTAGCACTCCGATAAAACATTAGCATGAACCTATCGGCTTAACAAGATTCATATTATCAACAACAATCTAGTAGGTCGAACCGAACCGATGCAGCACGAGATTGTATATGATAATCTAACACTTGATGAACCTATAGATCTGTCTAAGGTGATGGATATAACAAATCTATTTAGAACAACATTGTGATTGTAGAGATATATCGGCTAAGACAGAAGATCAGACTTAACCGAGACAGTCCCAACTAAACCGATGCGTCTCTAAACACAATGCAATTAAGATAGAATTGAGATATCAGGTAAATATATCAACCAAACCAGAGCGATCCAAGAGATCGAACCGAACCGATGCAGCCTTGAACAACACCAATGTAGCCGATAAATTCACCAGGGCCCGACGGAACACAGGGCTTACCCCTTCGCCGGAGATCGAAAGCCGATGCAGCCCCGCGTCAGGTGCCAAATTCCGCCGGTTGATAAGTAAAAAACCTCAGAAAGAGGGTGGCGATGCGCCGAAGTTGTATTGATCTAGAGATAATTTACATAGACCCCGGGTGCACATATTTATACCCATGGGTAGATACTAGTCCATATCGAACACGACTCAAACTTTCCTAAAGATAAAAGGAAATACATAAAGTCCGTATAGGACACTAAACACACTTTCCTAAAATTAAAAGGAAACTAACGACTCTACCTAATTAATAGATAAATTGCCATGCCGCATCCTTCTTGAACTCGGACTTTGATTTATATCCTTAACCGAATTCATCAAGAACACAACTGTTGGCTATCTGATAATACCCATCGGCCGATTCCAGAACTCTGAAGCCGATATTGACTCTAGGCCGATGATGACTTTGAGGCTTACCAAATTTCGTCGTCAACACATGCCCCCCAGTTTTGGAGTATGAGGATTCATGCTTCAAAATTCTCTTCTATCTCGCCTTAATTACTCCAAAATTGATCTTCCTTTACTTCTCGCAATCGGCTCTCGTAAGCCGATACCGTCTGCGCTAGATGAGCTAGATTGTCAAACTCATGGCAAAAGAACATGTCTCTGATAGGTGCTGATAATCCTTGGAATGCAAGATCCGCTAGCTGCTCATCACTTAGGCTCAAACTATAGCATCAGCTGCGGACATTACGAAATCTTTGAATATATTCCATAGCCGATTCTCCCTTTTGCTGCTGAACCAATATCAAGTCTGAAAGCTTTATCTCATTAATTCCAGCAAAGAAATAATCATGAAATTGCTTCTCAAGATCGGCCCATCCTCTGATAGAATATGGAAGTAATGATGAAAACCATGTGAAAGCCGATCCAGTCAAAGACAATGGAAAAAGTCTAACTTTCAAAGCTTCTTCAACCGATGCCTCCCCACATTGCACTAAGAATCGGCTGATATGTTCCATTGTAGATATAACATCTTGCCCTGAAAATTTGGAGAAGTCTGGAATTTTGTATCGATATGGAAGCGGAACTCTATCGAACCATTCAGAATATGGCTGCCGATACATATGGATCTGCCCCTTAGGTCTAAGTCCAAACTGCTCCTCTACAAACTTCGCAATTCCATCGGCCCAACCATTGTTCATCTGATGGCATTGTTCCTCTGGCCGATATTGTTGTTGTTCTTCAATCTGCCCCCCGAGCTGGCCTCTTTGAACAACTAACTCATCAACTTTTCCCTTGATTAAATCTTGCAATGTATCCACCAAAACTCCAGATTGAATAAACAATGCGCGATGAACTGCTTCATCAACTTTATCTTTAAGTATTTCAATCATCGGCTTGGCAAATTGAGATTTCTGAATTGGCCCTTCTCGTGTCATGACGAAACATTGAAGATAACGATTTTGAAAATCATATTTAAATTTCCCCAACTCTTGCTTCTGTTCCTCAGTCAAATCCTGCATTGCGACTATGATCTTGGCGTCAACTTCTTCTTCAGACATGTAGGTATAAAAATTGTGGTCCCACCAGGCGTGCCAAAATGTGTTGATGTAAAAACACGACGGCCTGGGAGATCTGCTTAGCTCCAGTGCAGGTCCAAAATAATGATGAGATGCGGGCGTGCCAGTCAGTTTGATCCTACAACTGACAAGATATATAAATTGAAGATCAAAATATAGCCGATCGGCTGACAAGCCGATGGAGTAGTTCCAGCCGATGCCGATACCAGCCGATACCCAATGTAGATCTTGATACTTGAGTAAATAATGACATGAAGATAATCGGCTGATGATAATGTAATAAAACAATAATATAAACCAAAAGAAACCAATCGGCTAGTAATGATAGATTGAATAAGCACCGATCCGAAGGTTGAAGCATTCATCGGCTGGAGGTTCGATGTCAATAAATCCAAATGATTATATAAACAATGAAACCTTTGTTGTCATCGGCTAAATCCAACTTATATATTATCCTTGTAAGCCGATGCAACATCCAGATAACTCATCGGCTAGCACTCCGATAAAACATTAGCATGAACCTATCGGCTTAACAAGATTCATATTATCAACAACAATCTAGTAGGTCTAACCGAACCGATGCAGCACGAGATTGTATATGATAATCTAACACTTGATGAACCTATAGATCTGTCTAAGGTGATGGATATAACAAATCTATTTAGAACAACATTGTGATTGTAGAGATATATCGGCTAAGACAGAAGATCAGACTTAACCGAGACAGTCCCAACTAAAACCGATGCGTCTCTAAACACAATGCAATTAAGATAGAATTGAGATATCAGGTAAATATATCAACCAAACCAGAGCGATCCAAGAGATCGAACCGAACCGATGCAGCCTTGAACAACACCAATGTAGCCGATAAATTCACCAGGGCCCGACGGAACACAGGGCTTACCCCTTCGCCGGAGATCGAAAGCCGATGCAGCCCCGCGTCAGGTGCCAAATTCCGCCGGTTGATAAGTAAAAAACCTCAGAAAGAGGGTGGCGATGCGCCGAAGTTGTATTGATCTAGAGATAATTTACATAGACCCCGGGTGCACATATTTATACCCATGGGTAGATACTAGTCCATATCGAACACGACTCAAACTTTCCTAAAGATAAAAGGAAATACATAAAGTCCTTATAGGACACTAAACACAGTTTCCTAAAATTAAAAGGAAACTAACAACTCTACCTAATTAATAGATAAATTGCCATGCCGCATCCTTCTTGAACTCGGACTTTGATTTATCTCCTTAACCGAATCCATCAAGAACACAACTGTTGGCGATCTGATAATACCCATCGGCCGATTCCAGAACTCTGAAGCCGATATTGACTCTAGGCCAATGATGACTTTGAGGCTTACCAAATTTCGTCGTCAACACTCTTCCGGCCTCTTCTTTCTTCTGTGGTCTTCTTTCTTTTTACAAAATCCAATTATATCACTTGATTCCCAACTTTGTTCTCCACATTGCCAACTTCATTCATCTCTGCGAAGCTTTCCTCGGCATCCAACCTCATTTTGCTTTATCCCGGCGCATTTTCTACCTCAAACCCTAGCCTGACAAAAACAACCCGCGCGTAGTCGGCGGGTCTGGATTTCAGTTGCAGGGAACTCTAACCCAAAAATACTTCTCTCTTCCTTTTAAAACTTCTAACAAAGGATGACACTCAAACTGGTTTTACATCTCGAATCCTTCTCCAAGTCTCCCCGAGTTTGTCGGCCTTCCTACTATCCCTCATGAGAACTGGAAAAATTTTCCGAATGGCGATGAACTCACCCAGGCCAATGAGTTGCTACTCGACTGATGGAAATCAAGAAACGAGGCCTACAAGGGGAGCAGGTCACTCGGCACTTCATCAAGTGCCGACTGGCCCCAATCAAAGAAAGGAGCAAGCCGGCCTACGAGTACGAGGGGCAGTCAGATCCCAACCGTGAGGACCCGGATTCCATTGAATACAAAGTCATGTGTAACCGGATGTATAAAGTATTCTCCTCTGGGATTGGTATCGACTACAGTCAAAAGCTCCCAGTGACTCCATATGACCTGGTGCGGCCCCTCCCGAGGTAAGAATCCGCTAGCCTTTTTACCCGACTGCTACCAATTTGTCTGTTATCTTAACTCATTCTCACAATCCATTGATTAGGACAATAAGCGCTTCTCCTCGAATCCTCCAGCTTCAGCCCATGAAGAATCTGCTCCAAAAAAGCCTAAACCGACTAGCGGTCCAAAAGTCAACCCAGCCGGGAAGAGTAAACGAACTGTCGAAGAAAATGTCCCTAAGCAGAAGCTGAAGAAGAGAAAACTAGTCTGCAATGACTCCGAAGACGAGCATACTGAGTCTCAAACTAGCGCCAAACCGACTCTGGCAAAATCTCCAGCCAGTGGGCCAGCGCCCAAAATTCGGAGATCCACAAGGTATCACTCTTGCTATCATTGTGTTATTTTTGATTTCTTGGAAAAAATATGTTGTTGTCGAAAGCTATCGTGCTTCAGGAAACCCCAAGACATTGATCTGGGTAGTAGAAATGATGTCCCGCCTGCTACAACACCAAGCGAGCCACGGCCTGAGCCCCGGACTTACAGTCAGTCGGGGAAAACCATCAATACTGCCGAAGTCCAGCCCCCGACTGGCAGCCAGTCGGAGCAAGACACAAGTGGCCCTGAAGTCGGATCAAGCGGGGGAAACTGATCCCGACTGGTGCTCCAAAAACATCTGCCGAGCCAGTCGGACAAGATCCAAAAGAATCTGACCAAGGACTGACTCCCGAGAACATCAAAGGGAAAACATTCGAGGTCCCTCCACCGACTTCCGCGGAAACAAGCATGACAAATGATCCAGTCGGCGGATTAGAAAAAACTCCAAGGAAGTGCTGCAAGATAATATCTGGTACATCGTGTGACTAAATTTTAAATTGATTTGCCTGCTGCATTCCAGTTATCTCAAAATCTGCAAACCAGGTCCATTGATTGATGATAATGAAGAAGAGATCCCGAGAACAAAAGTAGTCGAGGACTCCTTTCCTCCGACTAAACTGCAATGGAGGGATCGGGATGGTATTTTGCAAGGTATCATCATCAATCGTCAAAGTGAAGACGAGGAGCTCGAGATGTTGAAGAAGAATCTGACCGAGTCCACTCGTCTAATGAATGTAAGTGTTTCTTTGTTGTATTCTACAGTCTTATTCTAGCTGTGTTGCTGACTTGATGTATTATCTAGAGAATCCATATGAGGAATGAGGCTAAAATGAGTACACTGGAAAAACTCGTGCCTCACCTCGAGAATCTTGAGCGAGTCCAAGCCGAACTAGCGAAGACTTGAGAAGATGCTCAAGTAAAAGAAAGAAAATTGAAGGACCAGACCAACCAGCTCATGGATGCCAGCTTCAATTATAGGGGCACAATCGGAGGTAAGAATCACTCTGCCATAAATTTGTTGTTCATCCAATCTGTATATCTGATTGATCTGTTTATTGCACTGCAGCTCAAACTACCAAGATAGAATCTCTGGCTGCCCAAGTAAAGAAACTTGAAGAGATCAATGCTCAACTGGTGGCTGGCAAGATTGAAGCTGAAGATGCCCTCGAAGGTACTATCTCATCCTTGTTGCGTGAGTTAAAGTTATGCCATACCGCTAGAATCTGTTTCTGACTTGTATAAATGCAGAACAGAAAGTGAGGACTAGAGCCCAATTTGAAGTCTTTGCTGACAAAGTTAAGAAGGCTGAAAGTGTCCGAGATGACATTGCCAACAAAATATTTCAGTAATATCAAGGATGCCGTCACAATGGGCGCTAGTCAAGCTTTGGTGATAGTGAAGTATTTATATCCCCGAGTAGAAATCAACGCAGTCGGGGATGGCTTCGCTGATGGGACAACTGATGAGCAAGCTATGGAGCTGATCAACCAAGCTCAAGATTCTGCTGAGAAGCTTACTGCAGATGTCCTGGAGAATTTTCAATCGTAGACTTTGTTGGCAGTATGCCATTAGGCCCTTCGACCGGACCTGCCGAAATCAATTAAGCAGCGAGGATTCGGACTCAAGGCACCCAAGGCCTGTCGAGGCGAAGCCCCATGGCGAAGACCACGAGGCGAAGGGGGCAAGAGGCGAAGGGTCGCACCAGGTCCCCGTCAGCCCAGGCGAAGCCTGCATGGCGAAGGCATGTGCCGAAGGAAGACAACTTCGCTAGGGCGGTCCTGATCCTGAGAGGTCTGGTGGGCCGACCCAATCGCCCTGGCCCATGGGCCACGGAGTCAGTAGCCGCCCGGCAGCCCATTAAGAGCCCACGCGTCTTAATTACATTGAATACCCATGTAAGGGCCCCTTTATGGGGGAGACCATGTAAATTCCCCTGTAATAGCCCTAAACCCTAATAGGGGGATCTGTAATGGGGTTATAAATAGCGGCCTAGGGCCATGTAAAAGGGGATCCGAATTTAATACAAAATTTATTGCACTTTACTTTCCCAACATCCGTTGAGTATCCACGTCCTTCGACCTATGCAGTTGTCCTTTCGACAACAGCTGGCACCGACCGTGGGGACGTCTAAGCGAAACCACTGAGAGCGAATGCCACCGAAGAAGGTCTCAAAAGAGAGGGTTGCAAACCCGAAGGAGAGCGTAGCGGAGGAGGTGATGGCCACCGACGAAGGCGCGGAGCCTTCGGTGCCTGTCGAAGTGGCAGCTGCGCCGTCGGCTTCGGCGCCCGCGCCGCAACCGCCTACTTCGGGTCCGACTACCGCTCACCGCTGCGCCAGCCGACCTCATCCTCGGCACGCAAGCCGAAGCAAGCATGGAGGCCATGCGGCAGAATATGGCGCGACTTCCGGACATGCTTCGCCAAATGCAGGAGCAGCAACAAGCCTACGAAGCGACACGACAAGCCAACATCGCTCCGGCCCCTATCCTCTAGTATTCGGCAGGCTACATCCCGCCTCAAGCCTATCAGCAAGCTCCTCCGCCGCAAGCTGCGCAAGGACCAGTGTGCTTACCTAACCAGCCTTCGGCCACAGTAGCGCCCCCGTTTCCCGGTGCACGGCCACAGGTTCGGCCGGCTGCAATCCAAGTACACTCTTCGCCACCTGGTCAAATGTCGCAAGCGATGGCGGAGGGAGCTTCGACACTGCAGGTGCAACTTCAAGCTTTCCTTCAGCAGCTCAACCAACCCCACAACATCTCAAGCACAACCCCTTCGGCCCAGCCGGAGGGAGGCTCAAGGCAGGGCGCACCAGGTTGGCCGCCATCGAACCAGCCCGGGCCTGGGGCTTCGCCCTGGGGGCTGGCGCCGCAGTTTGACTTCTACAACATCACCCAAGCGCCGCCGTTCGGAAGTGGGCCACCGAACGTCGCAGCCCAGCAGCTCCCCAAGGCTATCACTTCGCCCTTCGCCACGCCGTATCCGTAGCCAAGCGGGCCTTCGCTGCAGGGCACCATGGTCAAGGCCGGGGGCGAAAAGGGGCTGCCACTGAGTGGGGGAATCAAAAATCATCCGATCCCACCTCATTTCAAATTCCCACCCGTTCTGCGGTACTCGGGCGAAACAGACCCAAAAGAGTTCCTCTCAATCTACGAGTCCCCGATTGAAGCTGCTCACGGTGATGAAAACACCAAAGCGAAGGTAATTCACCTTGCTCTGGACAGCATCGCCCGTTCTTGGTATTTCAATCTGCCGTCCAATAGCATTTACTCATGGGAGCAATTGCGCGATGTTTTTATCCTTAACTTTTGAGGCACCTACGAGGAGCCAAAGACGCAGCAGCATTTTCTCGGCATTTGCCAGAGGCCGGGCGAATCGATACGAGAGTACATGCGTCGCTTCTCGCAAGCACGGTGCCAAGTTCAAGATATAACGAAAGCATCCGTTATAAATGTCGCTTCAGCCGGGCTGCTCGAGGGCGAAATCACAAGAAAGATCGCTAACAAGGAGCCGCAAACTCTCGAGCACCTGTTTTGCATCATCGATTGGTACGCAAGAGGTGAAGAAGACTCCAAGCGGAGGCAGGCGATTCAAGCGGAGTATGATAAAGCCTCCATCGCTGCGGCCCAGGCCCAGATGCAAGCGCAGGTCATCGAACTGGCTCCCCCCGCCGTTCGCCAGCCCCAGCCGGCGAACCAGGGGCAGCCGCTCAGACAAGGCCAAGCTCCCATGACCTGGAGGAAATTCAGGACCGACCGAACAGGCAAGACGGTAATGGCTGTCGAAGAAGTACAAGACCTTCGCAAGGAGTTTGACGCCCAGCAAGGCGGCAGCCACCAGCAGTCTGTTCGCAAGAAGGTCAGAGAGGACCTCTATTGCGCCTATCATGGGCGTTCTTCGCACACCACTGAGCAATGCCGCAACATTCGCCAGCGAAGCAACGCTCAAGAACCAAGGCCGCACCAGGGTGCCGCCGTCGAAGCACCTCGCGAGGCGGCCCGGGAACAGTGGCCTCCAGCCGAGCAGCACCAAGACGTGCAACGCCAAACATCCAAGTGATCACAAGGGCTGATCCACTGGTGCAGCCGTCGAAGCGGCAGAGAAAGATGCAGCTGTGAACGGTGCATAACATCACCGCCACGGGCGAAGGGGTCCCAAAGTACTTGGGCCAGCAAATCTCTTTCGGGCCGGAAGATGCCGAAGGAGTGTTGTTTCCTCACCAAGACCCCCTGGTGATTTCGGCTGGGGTGGCCGGCCTTGAGGTCCGACGCATTCTGGTCGATGGAGGTAGCTCGGCCGATGTCATTTTCGCCAAGGCATACGCCAGGATGGGGCTACCAACTTCGGCTCTCACTCAAGCGCCGACCTCGCTTCGCGGCTTCGGCGGTGAGGCGGTTCAAGTTCTCGGCCAGGCACGGTTGAAGGTTGCCTTCGGCAAGGGCGAAAAGAGACGCAAAGAGCAGATATTGTTCGACGTCGTCGACATCCCGTATAGCTACAACGCAATCTTCGGCCGTGCAACCCTGAACAAGTTTGAAGCAATCTCCCACCAAAACTACCTGAAGCTCAAGATGCCGGGTTCAGCAGGGGTCATTGTTGTCAAGGGGCTTCAACCTTCTGCTGCACCGAAAGGCGACTTAGCCGTGATCAGCAGGGCGGTGCATAGTGTAGAGGCTGAACCGCGTGTTAACCGTGTGCCAAAGCCAGCCCCTCATGGCAAGGTGGTCAAGGTGCAAGTAAGTGAGGCGGACCCGGCGAAGCTTGTCCAGATGGGGGGCGACCTAGGTGAAGAGGAGAGCGTGAAAGTTCTAGAAGTACTCAAGAGAAACATCGGCATCTTCGCCTGGAGCCCCAGCGAAGTGGGGGGCGTTTCGCCAGAGCTCATCATGCATCGCCTGGCCGTCAGGCCAGACGCCAAGCCAAGGAAACAAAAGCTGCGCAAGATGTCCGCTGATCGCCAAGAAGCAGCGAAGGCCGAAGTGCAAAAACCTCTCAGGGCCGGGGTGATCAAGGAGATTGACCACCCGGAGTGGCTGGCGAACCTGGTCCTGGTGAAGAAGTCGAACGGGAAGTGGCGCATGTGCGTCGACTTCACGGACCTCAACAAGGTTTGCCCGAAGGACGACTTCCCCTTGCCGCGGATCGACCAGCTTATCGACTCGACAGCTGGCTGAGAGCTCATGAGCTTCTTGGACGCCTACTCCGGCTATCACCAATCCACATGAATCCAGACAACATCGCCAAGACCGCCTTCATCACGCCGTTCGTCACTTTCTGCCACCTTAGGATGCCTTTCGGCCTGAGGAACACCGGAGCAACGTTCGCCAGGCTGGTGTACAAGGTGCTTCGCAAGCAGCTGGGGCGAAACTTGGACGCATATGTCGACGACATCTTCGTAAAGAGCCGCAAGGCTTTCGACCATGCGTCTGATCTACAAGAGACCTTCGACAAATTGCGTGCGGCAGGTATGAAACTAAACCCAGAAAAATGTGTTTTTGGAGTTCGCGCTGGCAAGTTGTTGGGTTTCCTTGTCTCTGAGAGGGGTATCGAGGCGAACCCCAAGAAAATTGATGCCATCCGGCAAATGAGGCCACTATCGAGCGTACGCGAAGTAGAAAAGCTCGCAGGCCGAATTGCGGCACTCAGTCGTTTTCTCTCAAAAGCAGCCGAAAGGGGCTTACCATTTTTTAGGACCCTCCGGGGCGCAGGCAAGTTTAACTAGACTCCCGAATGCCAGGCCGCATTCGAAGAGCTAAAGCAGTATTTGCAAAGCCCACCCGCACTGGTCAGCCCAACACCAGGGAGCGAAATGCTGTTGTATCTGGCGGCTTCGCCAGTGGCAGTCAGTGCAGTCCTAGTCCAAAAGACGGAATCAGGGCAGAAACCGGTGTACTTCGTCTCCGAAGCATTACAAGGGGCGAAGATAAGGTACATTGAGATGGAAAAGCTCGCTTACGCCCTGGTAATGGCTTCGCGCAAGCTCAAGCATTACTTTCAGGCCCACAAAATCACAGTGCCTTCGCAGTATACTCTGGGCGAAGTACTCCGGGGCAAAGAGATCTCTGACAGACTCAACAAGTGGGCGGCAGAGCTATCCCCCTTCGACCTGCATTTCGTGGCGCGCACTGCCATCAAATCTCAAGTCCTAGCCAATTTTGTGGTCGAATGGACTCCGGCGTTCGCTCCCGAACCCCAACCTGTCGAATAGCCTTGGACAATGCACTCCGATGGCTCGTGGTCACACAGGGGGGCGAGCGCCGCGGTCGTGCTCATTTCGTCGGGGGGTGTGCCGATTCGGTATGCCGCAAGGCTGCAATTCAACACAACCAATAACACGGCGGAGTACGAAGCGGTGCTGCTGGGCTTAAGGAAGGCAAAAGCGTTGGGGGTTCGGCGCTTGCTCATCCGAACTGACTCCAAGCTGGTAGCCTGTCATGTTGACAAATCTTTTGAGGCAAAAGATGAAGGGATGAAGAGATATTTGGAGACTTTTCAGTCAATGGAAAAGTGCTTCGCTGGGATAACGGTCGAACACTTGCCCAGGGGGTAGAATGAGGAGGCAGACGCCCTGGCGAAATCTGCTGCCTGCGGGGACCGCATTCGCCAGGCATCTTTTTCGAGGTCCTGTACGCACCAAGTGTGCCCGAAGGAACTGAGGATGTCATGGCCATAGACCAGACAGGCCAGGGCGAAGACCCGGAGGACTGGCGAACGCCGTTCGTAAAGTATCTCAAGGATGGCTGGCTTCCAGAGGATGAAGCGGAGGCGAAGCGCCTGCAAATCAGGGCCAGATAATACAAGCTAGTTTCATGGCAGTTGTATCGCTCTGGAGTACTCCAACCTCTGCTTCGTTGCATATCCATAGCCGAAGGAGAAGAAATAGTGAGGGAAATACACCAGGGGCTTTGCGGGGCACACCAAGCTACCAGAACCGTCGCCTCCAAGGTGTTTCGCCAAGGAATATATTGGCCCACTGTGCTGAAAGTCTGCGTTGCGCACGCCAAAAAGTGCGAAGGCTACCAACGACATGGCCGAAGCCAAACCGCACCACAGTATGAGTTGCAGCCGATCGCTCCGGTGTGGCCCTTCGCCAGGTGGGGGCTAGACATCATCGGCCCATTCCCGGTAGCACGAAATGGATAAAAATTTGCAATCGTCGCCATCGAGTACTTTTCGCGCTGGATCGAGGCCAAACCACTCGGCACGATCACTTCGGCGGCAGTGCAGAAGTTTGTTTGGAAAAACATCATTTGCCGTTTTGGAGTTCCAAGGGAATTCATCACAGACAATGGCAAGCAGTTCGACTCTGACAAGTTCAGAGAGATGTGCGAAGGGCTAAACCTGCAAATCAGGTTCGCATCGGTCGCGCACCCGCAGTCGAACGGGGCGGCCGAACGCACAAATGGCAAGATCTTGGAGGCACTCAAAAAAAGGCTTGAGGGGGCAGCGAAGGGCAAATGGCCAGACGAAATGCTATCTGTCCTTTGGGCCCTCCGAACAACTCCCAGAAGGCCAACCAAGTTCAGCCCATTCATGCTCCTCTACGGAGACGAAGCGATGACCCCAACAGAGCTAGGGGCTAACTCACCAGGGGTGATGTTCTCGGGGGGCGAAAATGGGCGCGAAGTGTCGCTCGAACTACTGGAAGGGGTATGAGTCGAAGCACTGGAACACATGCGCAAGTACACCACAAGCACTTCGACAACCTACAACAAGAAGGTTCGCCCTACAGAGCTCCTACCGGGCCACCTCGTTCTGAGGAGAAAGGCGAACCCAGTAGCGGTGGGGAAGCTTGAGTCAAAATGGGAGGGGCTATACCTTATCAAGCACAAGCCAAGGACGGGCTCTTTTCGCCTAGCAACACTAGAGGGCGAAGAGTTCGATCACTCGTGCAACGCCGCTTCACTCAAGCGTTTCTATGTCCAGAGAGGGTGGCACCCTGTTCGCCAACATGTAAAAGTGTACATATTGCTGTGTAGCTTTTCGGCATTTGCCATTTTGTAAGCCTTTCGGCACAAAAATACAAAAAAAGGGAGAAAATGAAAAAGGAAAAAAAACTGGACGTAGGGCTATTATCCACCTTGGAGGCCCGAGCTAGTATAAAATCTCTGTGTCTTTTGCCTTTTTTAATTATGTGCGTGATAATTCGTGGAAAAACCCCAAGGCTAACGCCTGATCAGCGAAAGCGCCAGGGGGGCGAAACGAATCGGCCGAAGCATCGCTCACCAAACGTTGAAACCGCGACAGCTTGTTTCGGTAAACAACAAAAGAAAACCCGAACACCGTAATAGTCGATCTACGCAAAATCATGTTGTTAATGCAGAGTACCAAAGATCGACAAACGGAAGTTGAAAGCTGAAAAGTCAGCATACCTATTTTGCCAATAAACGCAAAGGGGCCAATACATTACGACCCAACAAAAGCACAAAGTGTGACAATGCAGAAAATGGCGAAAAGGAAACAAAAGCACACCTTTATTAACTTAGAAAATACACTCAACAGCGTACATTGTACAGCACGATACAGGCGAAACGATCTAGACGTTCGCTTACAAGTAAATTACATCGTCGCCCCCAAGATAACTACTAAAGGAGTGATCCGGCGAACCCGGTTCATCATCACTACTAATATTGTACACTACCCTAAGGGGAGAGGGGGGCGAAACTACAGTAAGGGCGTAGCGCCGTTGGGCGATCACCTCCTGCCGATCGGTTCGCCGGTGGTTTCGCCAGAAACGGGCCATGCCCTCCAGGCGTGCCACATGGACACGATCATAATCCTCCAGCGTTCGCCCAGGATGGGTTCGCATCCAGTTGTCAACATCCACAACCTTATAGTTGTGACCATTGATTGTCATCTCGCGGTAGATAGGCCGAAGTATGTAGCGAACCTTCGGCAAGTTCTTCGCCGCAACAAATTTCTCGTTTCTGCTTCGCCAATCCCCGAAAGGGGACGAGCGCAAAGCTTTCGACATCGACCCTGCAGAAAAGGAGGATGTCATGAAAAGTAGAGGAAGTAGAAGTTGGGGCGAACAAGCTGGGCGAAAGGACCAAGCAAGCATCTCAAACATGTTTCGTGCATTGCAAAATGAAAATGACACATATAGCAAAAAATAGTCATATATTTCAAGCGATTTGATATCCTAAAAACAAGGTAGGCCTTGGCCAAATTTACATAGTTGTCCCTACAGGGCAAACATTAAAAGTAAAAACAAAACTACAAAGAGACGGGCGGAGGGCCTCACACCTCTGGGTGGTCTTCGGCTCCACCTCCGCCCCCCCGGCAGGTTCTTCCCCCTGGTCCGCCGCCTCTGTCTTCGCCAATTGTTCAAGCAGGCGGGACTTGGCGGCAGAACGGCCCACCTTTTGCCAAAATTGTCTTCGCCAGGCGCGAAGGGCAAGCGGTACGTCTAGGGAGCTAACTTCCCAGTCCCCCTTCGCAAACTCGGGAAACTGGGCGACGTGCTCGCACCCGTGTTGCTGAAGCAGCCCTAGGGCGAAGGCCGCTGACACGCGTGCATAGCAATCACCGTACGCGGTGGCGCAGTCCGAGACCTCGCAGCCAGCCTCCTGACTCCACTCGCAGAAGTCGAGAGCAGGGGCGTTTTCGCCCGGGACGCCTTGCACCTTCGCCCCCATGTCGTTGAGTGCGAGGCGAAGGGTGCGACAAGCTGTCTTTGCTGAGGCAGCCGTCTTCGCCGCCTCGCGAGCAAGCCGTTGGGCCTTCGCCTCCGCTCGGCTCACCTCCTGGCGAATGGCTTCCATTTGGGGCTCGGACATGTTGTAGTAATCGGTAAGGACGGCCGACTGCCACCGCTCCTCCGCCAGCTCGGCTTTGAGGCGCTCAATTTCGGCCCTCGCCTCGCGGCCCTTGTCGAGTTCGGCTTGAAGGCGCTTATTCTCCGCCTTCGCCTCCCGAAGGGACCGGGCGAGCCCCTCCATCTCTAGGCCTTTTCGGCCTAGCTCGTCATCTTTCGCCTGAAGCCGGTTCTTCAGGCCATCTAGGCGTGCACGCATTATCCGCTCAGTCGAACAATGGGCTGCAAGTAGCTGGCGAACAAGAAAGGGCGAAAGCGTAAGCCAGACGTCGAAAGCAAGAAAAAAGAGAGGGGAGATTATGAAAATGACTTACCCGCACAGCCAGGCTCTTAATGGCGGAGCAGCCCTCGTCGAACTCGTTGAGCTCGGCGAAGCGGCTGGGGCCGCCAGCCGGCGCGACAATTTTACTCATCCCCTCAACAAAGGGGACGAGCTCCGCCTGGGTTTCAAAATCCCTGGGGGCGAAGCGGGGTGGCCCCTGCGAGTACTCGGAGCCGGACCCCTCGGCCGTCTTTTTACCCTTGTTGAGGACGAGCGGCGAAACGGGCTGGCGGACCGGACTGGCGAAAATCCCGGTGGCCGCCTCCATCACCAATTCGGACGAAGCCGAAGCCCCAGCCCCGTTGATCGCCCCAAGGGAGGTGTAGGGTCCCTGGCTACGCCCCGTGGGCGAAATGGGAGTGCCGCCCGACGACTCCTCGTCGCAAAATACGCTGGTGATATAAACAACCCCTTTCTTCCGAGGGGCAGACTTCGCAGCCCTGCCTTTCGCCACCTTAGCCGCGGCGATAGCGACTAAGGCCTTCGCGCCTTCCACATCCTTCGGGCGCAGGGGCGAAGAGGTTGACTCTGCCCCGGTTTCGACGCGCTCCGGGCTGGGAGTTGGCGTATAACCGCGTGTCCCGGAGCGGCTATCCCCCGCCTCATCGCCAGCCTCTTCGGCCGCGGCATCGGCTTCCCCCGCTTCCTCTTCTTCGACATCATCCTCGTCTTCGACGTCGGAGTCCGCCGGAATAGGGGCCTTCTGCTTGCGGGGGGCGAACCTCACTTGCCCCCGCGGACGTTTCTGGGACGGGCCGGCTTCGCTGTCGGCCTTGAAGGGCTTCGCCCTTGGGGGGAGCTCACCGGTGTAAACCCGGTTCGCCCTACCAACCGCTTGCCGAGTAAGCAGCTAGCTGTATTCCGTTACCGACACGTCACCAACAAGCCTTCTGGCTTCGGTGTCGGCTTGGGCTAACGTCAACACTGGAAAACGGCGAAGCAACATGTCAGATCCGAACCAAAAACACAGCGAACAAGCAAAGCAAAGAAGTGGGAGAAAATAGAAACTCACCGTTCGCCCCTGTGGGTAGAATGAGTTTTGGTAGGCCGTCGACCGTTTCGCCCGGGTCGACTTCAACCTGCCATGCCCGCGAAAGCGGACATATCCGCAGCATGCAGAATTCCTCAACCAAGTCCCGGCAACTTAGCCGGGAGCACACCCTGCGCAGCAGGGCGAAGCGCGACTCCAGGGTGCCGGTGACGGCAACCCTTGGCTTCCGCGCCGGTGAAATGGCACGGCGTCGCTAGCACAGGGCCCTCGACGCATCGGAACCCGCCTCGAACGGGATGGTGTGGTAAAACCACTTCGCCATCCAGTGGCGGTCCCACTTCGACATTGCGGCGTTGACCGACCACAAGTCGGCCCGTTCGGGGCGAACATTGAAGTTCACGCTCCCCAACGCTGTCTTCCAGGTCCCGGCGGGGGTGATCACCGTCTTCGTGTTAACGGCAGCTGAGAAAATGACGCCAAAGAGGTCGCGCTAGGCTCGAACCCCGCGGTCCGGCACGCCCAGTCGAATATGGTGATTCGCACTAGGGCCGAAGGGCTCAGCTAGGGCAGTTCGACCTGGAAGAGGCCGAGGATTTCCGGCAACAGAATGTTGCACGGAAAGCGGAGGCCGGCCTCAAAGAAAACGGCGAACACCAACGTCGTGTGTTCGCCACGATGCGGCACTTCAGCTTCTCCGGGGGCGAACGCCTGCCCCTCCGCCACCAGGCCAGCGTCGATCATCCTAGCCAGCTCATCATCGTCGATGAGCGAGGCCCCTAGGAAGGCCGTGGTGTCTTCATCGATCTGGCTGGGGTCAGGGCCGGTCGCGGTAACCGGGTTCGGCTTGCGGGGAGCCATGGCGAAAGGGAAATGTGTTGGCGAAAAGTGTCAATTAGGCGAAGCAAATCGTTCAAGGTTAGCCGAGAACAGATGGGGAGGAAAGTGACTGCGGTGAAAACGGGGGGTGAGAATATATAACCCACCAAACGACGCTTCGCCTTCTCATCCAATCAGGAGCAGCCACGTGTCGCAGGGTAGGCGAAACGGTAAAATCCCATGGATCAGGCCGTGCAGTAACGGGCTCCCAAAGAGAAGGCCCACTACTATTCACTGCGGCCCCATGGCCCATCACTGTTCACTACGGCCCAACAGGGCGATACGGGCCAGTTTATGGCTCATAAAGGGCGAAGGCCCAATATTGCACACATTGGGACCGGTAAAAAAAACCCACAATTGCCCGAGGTGGGCGAAGGCTATACATAACAATCCTTTTTCGCATATCGCAAACTTTTTGCAGGACCCAGAAAGGTAAGTTTCGGCAGGAGCATCGGTCGAAAGGTGGCGCCTCATACCATACTACATGGTTTGCATGGTCTCGACCGAAGCTCCTATCTCACCGTTGCCCGTGAGGGGCTTGTTGGCAGTATGCCATAAGGCCCTTCGACCGGACCTGCCGAAATCAATTAAGCAGCGAGGATTCGGACTCAAGGCACCCAAGGCCCGTCGAGGCAAAGCCCCATGGCGAAGACCACGAGGCGAAGGGTCGCACCAGGTCCCCGTCAGCCCAGGCGAAGCCTGCATGGCGAAGGCATGTGCCGAAGGAAGACAACTTCGCCAGGGCGGACCTGATCCAGGGAGGTCTGGTGGGCCGACCCAATCGCCCTAGCCCATGGGCCATGGAGTCAGTAGCCGCCGAGTGGCCTATTAAGGGCCCACGCGCCTTAATTACATTGAATACCCATGTAAGGGCCCCTTTATGGAGGTGACCATGTAAATTCCCCTGTAATAGCCCTAAACCCTAATAGGGGGATCTGTAATGGGGTTATAAAGAGTGGCCTAGGGCCATGTAAAAGGGGATCCGAATTTAATACAAAATTTATTGCACTTTACTTTCCCAACAACCGTTGAGTATCCACGTCCTTCGACGTATGCAATTCTCGTTTCGACAACAGACTTAGTTAATATCATGTATGAAGTGATGTAAAGTATTCTTAGTAATGTATAATGACTTATTTATGCCATGCAGTAAACCAAAGATCCAGTTTCAAATTTCTGAAAATTTTTGTCTGACTGCTTCGAGCCTAGAACTTGTTACAATCATCAAAAAAATTTTAGTCCTTATGTGCTGGACCTAGATTTAAACGGGGTCAATGACAAGTCATGAACAAAACTAAAATAATACTATATTATTATCAGTAGCCCCCGACTGGCCACTCGGCTGAGACAGGTGAGTGGGCAGTCTAAGGGAGAAATGTACAAAATAGCTTTTAAGCGTAGAATCGTCGAAGATGCTCTATATTCCATGAGTTGTCCACCATAGTTCTGTCTTCATGCTTGAGTCGGTAGGCTCCCGGGCGAGTGACTTCTGCTATTATAAACGGCCCTTCCCACAAGGGAGACAAAATTTGTGCCTATCTTTATTTGCTTGAATCTTCCGTAGAACCGTGTCGCCGACTATGAAGGCGCGTGACTTGACGTTGCGATTGTGATAGCGTCATAGACCTTGAAGATATTTGGCCGACTGAATAAGTGCTGCTTCCCTTGTTTCTTCCAGTCGGGTGAGATCGTCGATTCTGTCAGACTCGTGGCGTTCTTCGTTGAAATTGCGAACTCGTAGGGACTCGAACTCCATTTCACTTGGCAACATGGCATCTGCGCCGTATACCAAGAAGAAAGGTGACTGGCCCGTAGCGTGACTCGGGGTTGTACGCAATGACTGTCACGCCCGGAATTTCTATCCAAAACTCCAAACGCTTACATGTGTGTAAACCCTCGTCCAGGAATCAGCCGAGGCACACAATAACAAATTGATAATAGAGTGCAATATTTGACAAGGGCTACGCCTAATCCTCCACACCTTCAGCATCACTATAGAACTCCTCCTCTGATGATTGATTGCAAGGTGAGTATATGGTATACTCAGCAAGCCACGCAGCAAATATGCAAGTGCAATGGATAACAAAGGACGGCATAATATAGTCTCATTTGTGTAAATGGCACTTAATAAATACTACAGAATTTAGCAAAACAGTAAAGTATTTAATTAAACAATATTAATCCAACGCTATGCAACACACCCGTTGCACAGGCCCAACCATTCTGAACAACCATTCCCGGCTGTACAGACCTATCTCCAAACCAGGAATATGCCATTCCAAACCAGGAGCTAACAAATTATTACCAATTATAGAATCATCTATTATGGTGAGAAGTGTGAGACTAATCACGAAAGACATTGTTAGACTCGCCCATGACCGCGGGCACGGCTATTCGAATAGTTTTACTCTGGCCAGAGGCGTACCACTGTACCCACAAGACACAACCTCAACATCATGTCAACCATGCGTCGCGATACTTAGCAAGTACCCGAATAGAGATTGTGACATTACCCTCCGCATAACGCAATTCAAAGCAGTGCACCAATCCTGGATCATAATCACCCCCTTATAAAATAAGACATGGACTCCTCAGTGACCCCCGTGGGCTTATCTCCACCACATCTCAACCCGGTGCCCCACAATGAACCTCACTACACAAAGGGTAAAGCCGTTGCCCACGCTAGCTTGTGGTTGGCACGGTTAATGTTTCACAACCGAAACTCGTGAACCGGTCCTTAACTGTCATGAGCACGACCATCCAAACCATGTGCTCACAACCCACCATTATCAAGTTTTAGTTGGCATATTTATTAATCACCCTATCATGATTAACCATCATAATCTACCATTAATCCATCATCAAATAATAGTGAAGCATTAATTATCCCATTCATGTGAGCTAGTGTCTCTAAGCATGGCTAAGCATCCTAATTAATTTAGCTAAAACCATATAATGTTCTAGCTAATCCAATTATTAACCATGTGACAAAGTATAGGTAATCAAAACAAAGGGGCTTTAGCAAAGACAATAGGTTGTTCCCACCCCGATGACATTCAAAAATAAATGCAGTAGTTGAATACAAACAAATAGATTTAAATGGGATCAACATGCTCAAAGGTGTATTTAGGATCTGGGTGACTTTCCTTGAGCTTCGTGAAAAACTTCAGAATCTTCCTCCACGTAAACGCTTTCCTCCGGAACATCGGAAACTAAAGCGAATGAACATAATCAATAAAACAGTACAAAAACAAGCACAAGCAGTACATGTGGATATTTTTAACATGTAGATCTCGATTTTAGACGAATTTAGCAACTTGAACCACTCAAATCCGAGTTACGATGATTTAGTTATGAATTTCTGAAGATTAACAAAAATTTCACCTAAAACAACATAAACGCCGGCGACGAACCGACAGCGCAGCAGCAGCTAGGGTTGGCGGTGGTGGCGACTTCCGACGACTTTTGGCGGAGATGAGTGGGTGGCCGGGCTTCCCCTCGTTGCTGCGAACCCAACGGTGGTCCTCCCGAGCGACGGCGACGACCGGAACGACGGCAAAGCTCGACTGAAAACTCCTCCCGGCGACAACGGCGCACAAATTGCAGCGGCTAGGGCTCCACGGTCGACGAGAGTTTGGGGCGAAGGCAGTGGCGGATAGAGGAGGTCCAGGGGGTTCCATTTTATAGGGGCAGGGGCGGCGGCTCGGTGTAAGGCAACCGGAATCGGAGAAGGAAAAACTAGGGTTAGGAAGGAAAGAATGAGTCCGAATCAATATCCAAATCCGGCGATTACCAAACAAATTAGATGGAACTTTCTATAGAGAAGAGATAGAGGAGATCAAGGGGATTATTTCCCCTCTATCAATTTAATCAAATCGGGCAAGAATCGGAGAGATTTGGAAGGGGCAGCGGCAACAATGGCGCTCTGAGGCTCGGCTGGAGGCGGCGGGAGGTAGAAGACGATGCCGACAGGTGGGACCCACCTGGAGGCGCCAAAGAGAGAGAGAGGGAGAGAGAGGGGCGGCTGCCAGGGCTGGTGGGCTGCGGTCCAACCGAAGAGAGGAGGGGGGGAAGAGGAAAGAAAATGGGCTTTTGGCCCAAAACCTAAAGAGAGAGGGGTTAAACTATTTTCTTTTTATGTGTTGCATGAAATGCAATTCCATTGATTAAAAAAAATACTTTCTTGGCTCAAATAAATCCCAGAAAAAAATCTAGGAACAATTGAAACAAGAGAAGTATTTATTAAAATTTTATCTAGCCCACTTTTATATTGGAATTTATTAACTAAAATTAGATCTTTTCTTCTAGGCTTTTAAAATCATTTCTTCTAGTTCCATTTAAACAACAATTTATAATTTAGAGATTTTTAGGGTGTGACAAACCTACCCCCCTTAAACAGAATCTCGTCCACGAGATTCGGAAGAGCTCGCGAAAAGATGCGGATGAGCTGACTTTAATTCATCTTCTCGTTCCCAGGTAGCTTCTTCTTTCGAGTGGTTACTCCATTGGACCTTGCAGAAACGAATAACTCGATTCCTGGTTCTTCTCTCATCTGTCTCCAAGATATGAATTGGTTTCTCGATATAGGTCAGATCCTCATGGATTTCTATCTGCTCAGGATTAGCTTCTTCAGTGGGTACCCTTAAACACTTTTTCAGCTGCGACACATGGAACACATTATGGACACCTGCCAAAGACTGAGGTAACTCCAACTGATAAGCGACCTCTCCTCTTCTACTGACAATCTTATAAGGTCCGACAAAACACGGCGCCAATTTCCCTTTGGTGTGAAAACGATGAACTCCCCGAAGAGGCGTGACACGAAGGTACACATGATCCCCTTCCTCGAAACTCAGGTCCGTGCGGCGATTGTCAGCATAGCTCTTATGACGAGACTGGGCTATACGCAATCTTTCTTGAATGATCTTTACTTTCTCTTCTGCTTCCCTAAGAATATCAGTTCCGAAAACCTGACGTTCCCCTGTTTGATCCTACAAAAGCGGAGTACGGCACTTCCGACCATACAATGCTTCATACGGGGCCATTTGAAGACTAGCTTGGTAACTGTTGTTGTATGAGAACTCTGCGTAAGGCAAATTCTTATCCCGACTTCCACCGAAGTCTAAAACACAAGCTCTCAACATATCTTCCAAAATTTGATTCACCCTTTCAGTTTGTCCGTCTGTCTGCGGATGATATGTTGTACTGAAATTCAGCTTAGAACCCATCTCTTCCTGAAGCTTTTGCCAGAACTTTGAAGTAAACTGGCTACCTCGATCGGATACTATTTTTTTAGGAACACCATGTAAACACACAATCCTTGCCATATACAATTCCGCCAAACGATTTCCGGAATATGTTGTCCTCACAGGGATGAAATGAGCAACTTTGGTAAGCCTGTCGACTATCACCCAAATAGAATCATGGCCAGACGATGTTCTGGGCAGACCAGTGATGAAATCCATCCCAATTTCCTCCCACTTCCATTCTGGTATGTTCAAGGGTTGCAGCAAACCTGCGGGTTTCTGATGTTCTGCCTTGACTCGTTGACATACATCACACACAGCTACATACTCTGCTATCTCGCGCTTCATACTTGCCCACCAAAACTTCTCCCTGAGATCTTGGTACATCTTGGTACTACCAGGGTGAATGGAGTATAGAGTGTTGTGAGCTTCTTTCAGGATTGTATCTTTTAATTCCTTGTTGTTAGGGACACAAATTCTTTCACCCAACCACACAGTTCCTTGCTCATCTTCTATGTAACCGATGGCCTTTCCTCTCCTCATATTCTTCTTGATTTCTTGAATATCAGAGTCGTTGATTTGAGCTTCTCTAACTTGATCCATGAGAGTGGGCTTCACTTCTAAAGCTGCAACAAAGCCTCTACTGACGATTCCCAAATTCAGTCTTTCAAATTCCTTGCATAACTCCCACGGCAAATGTCGTCCTTCTGTAGCATGGCAATAGCCTTTCCTGTTGAGGGCATCTACTACAACATTAGCCTTCCCCGGGTCATAATGTATTCCCATGTCATAATCTTTGATCAGTTCCAACCATCTCCGCTGTCGCATATTCAGATCCGGCTGGGTAAAGATATACTTCAAACTCTTGTGATCCGTATACACCTCCGTACGAGTACCAAAGAAGTAGCGGCGCCAAATCTTCAAGGCATGAACCACTGCAGCTAACTCAAGATCATGGGTAGGGTAATTCTTCTCGTGGGGACGTAACTGACGAGATGCATAGGCAACCACCTTCCCATCTTGCATCAAAACACAACCTAACCCAAGCTTAGATGCATCACAATACACTTGAAAACCCTTCTTTGGATCAGGCAAGATCAAAATAGGTGCTGATATAAGGCGGTTTTTCAACTCTTGGAAACTCTGCTCACATTCTTCTGACCACTTGAACTTCACGTCCTTCTGAAGCAGACGAGTCATTGGCTTAGCAATCTTGGAAAAATTCTCTATGAACCTCCGGTAATAGCCTGCAAGACCCAGGAAACTACGAATCTCTGAAACTGTCTTTGGTTGTTTCCAATTAGTTACGGATTCCACATTACTAGGATCAACGGCAACTCCTCCGGCTGAAATGACGTGCCCAAGAAACTTTACTTCAGACAGCCAAAATTCACATTTGCTAAACTTGGCATACAGCTGATGTTCTCGTAGCTTCTCTAGTGCAAGGCGAAGATGTTCTTCATGCTCTTCTCTGGTTCGGGAGTAGATGAGAATGTCATCAATGAAGACCACCACAAACTTATCCAGATATTCCATAAACACCTTATTCATCAGGTTCATGAAGAAAGCAGGGGCATTGGTAAGTCTGAAAGACATAACAGTACATTCAAACAACCCATACCGAGTGGTAAAGGCCGTCTTAGGTATATCTTCCTCTTTGATTCTCAACTGATGATACCCTGATCGAAGGTCGATCTTGGAGAAAATGGTGGCACCTTTAAGTTGGTCAAACAAATCATCAATTCTAGGCAGAGGGTACTTATTCTTGATGGTCACATCATTCAATGCACGATAATCCACACACATCCTCTGAGTATGATCCTTCTTTTCCACAAAAATGATCGGAGCTCCCCATGGAGACGAGCTTGGTCTAATGTATCCTTTCTGAAGCAGGTCATCTATTTGTCTCTTCACCTCTGCTAATTCATTGGCTGCCATTCTGTAAGGCCTCTTATGAATTGGGGTTGTCCCTGGTACCAGATCTATTCTGAATTCTATATCTCTCTTAGGCGGCATACCAGGTAAATCATCCGGGAACACCTCAGGATAGTCCCGTACTATGGGAATCTCCTGCAAAGTTATTTGGTTCCAGCTCGACCTTAATGGTTCGGAAGGCAAAGCGTGAACAGTTACAACTTGACCATCACTGCTGGTGAGAGTTACTTTTCTATTGGCACAGTCTATCACACCTTTATATCTAGCTAACCAGTCCATCCCTAGGATGACATCAAGGTCTTTGGACTCTACCAAAATAAGGTTGGCTAGAAATGGAACACCTTGAATCTCTATTCTGACAGAAGGGCTACGTTGTGATGAGAGGGCTTGATTACTGGGAGTACTAACCATCAAAGGACGTCTAAGATCTTCAATTTCCATCCCATGATTTCCCGCAAAACTCATAGACAAAAAGGAATGTGTAGCACCAGAATCGAAAAGCACTGTTGCAGGAACTGAGTTAACAGGGAACGTACCCAAAATCACATCTGGAGCACCCTGGGCTTCTGCAGCAACATGGTTGACACGAGCCTTTGATGCTGGTGCTGTGGAGTTATTCTGTGCAGGAACAATCTTCACCCGTCGAGGCTTCGGACACTTGTCGGAATAATGACCTGGTTCGCCACAGTTGAAGCACACTACTGGCTTGTTTCCTTGCTCCCTCCTGACAGGCTGGTGCTGGATTGGGGTTGCGGTAGGACGTGGAGCTTGGTTACGGTTGTTATTGCCAGCATTGTTGTTGTAGAACTGGCGCTGTGGGCGAACAATCGATGAAGATCCTCCCGGCGGTGCTGCCTGAGGTCCCAAAGTAAGACGTGGCCTCTGACTATTCCCTTGCTGAGCCTTGAAGTGAGCAATCCTGCGTTTCTTCTGCTCCATACGGTTGTACTTATCTTCCTGGCGAATGGCCTTATCCACCAATTTCTGGAAATCAGAATAATCCCCAGTCATCAGTGTGTAAGATAGCTCATCATTTAGCCCTTCCAAGAACTTCTCTTGGCGCTCTTCGTCAGTGCGGACATCCTCTGGAGCATAACGGGCCAAACGATTGAACTCATGCAGATACTCGGTGACGGAACGAGATCCCTGAGTGAGCGCCCTGAACTCCTTCTTGAGAGACACCACTCCCGATGGTACATGAGTCTTCTTGAAAGCAGTAGTAAACTCAAGCCAAGTGATTGGTTCAGCAGTAACTCTGTTGAGACGGAAATGGTCCCACCACTCAAAGGCAGGGCCATGAAGCTGATGTGAAGCAAAGGAGACTTTTTCTTGGTCAGTGCACTGAAGCAGGTCCAACTTCTTTTCTATGGCGTGCAGCCAATCACTAGCCTCAACCGAATTGGTAGTGCTGGAAAAAGTGGGCGGCCTCACACGAAGAAAATCTGCTAACTTGTTCTGGGGAGGAGCATGATTGTTCCCTTGGTTCTGTTGGTTCTGGAGTTGTTGCATCATCATGTTCATAAGTTGAGCTTGTTGAGCAAGGACTTGGGCAAGCGTGGGATTCTCGCCATTGTTGTTGTTGTTGGACCCATTTCCATTGCTGCGAGTGTTCACCATCTGGCAGAGATAAGAGCATAAGGAGGGAAGCAAGGGAGAAAAACCACTTAGGACATGGAACTAATTTCTTCTTGACTTTTATTAATCTGAACTGAGTTGTCATTATTACATATAACTGAAGACTCTCACACCACTTAACTCACCAACTTCCTAACACTCAAAAGCAAGCAAATACATGCCTTTACATCCCACCAACGATGTAAACCACATGCAAGACCCACACACACAACCAAACTTAAGCAAGCAAACTAACACAACGAACTAAAGCAACGACTTAATCTAAACATCTAGGTCTTCCTGGCATCGGAGTTGACTGAAGGCTCGTTCGGCTCCTCCTCGTCATCTTGAGTAGCACCCCACTCGACCTCTGAATGAGTGCGTGCATGGCCTTCTTCCTCATCATCAGTCAGAATGATGACTGGTGGATCCGCTGGTACTGGGACAGCTTCACTTGACACCACGCGAACCTTGGGCGCCAGCTGGTAGCGGGGAACAGAAAGGGCTCTCTTCCTTGCAGTAAGACGAACCCTGGCCCTCTGGGCTGGCGCTACTCCCTTCAATTCCGCCAGTTCCTTTTCGCAGACGATCAATCTTGTCCTGCAGCTTACATATCTTGCCACAGTTATGGTCTTCACGAGCTTGAGCAGCCAACACGATGTCAGCGCGGGTCTCATCCATGGCCCAAAGCATCACGACCAAATGTCTTGTGGTAGCATCATTCTCAAGTCCTTCAGGATCAACGTAGCTGGCACGGTCACATCCCTGGGGCTGACAAGGATAGTAGTGATACTCCGTGTCGGCCAACTGCTCATCGTAGTGGTCTCGAAGCTCTCCTATGGCGATCCTTGCCACCTCCTGACAAGCGTGAGGATAGCTTTTCCCTCCAGCTTCACACATCACCGATGGGATATCTTCATGATCACTGTTCAAGGTGACCCTGACGTGGCACTTCTCTTCATCACGATCATGGGGAATCTGGGCATAGAGAGGGGCACACACGAATCCTATTGCGAAGGACATTGTACGCAGCTCCGGAACAAAACCCTCAAAACCGAACAAGTATTCCGGCTTGAAGAGCGGCATCTAAAGACAAATGAAAGGAGAGAGTTAAGACATTTATCCAATTAATAGCACATGTTTTTGGGTTAATTTAGATAGAGTTAGAAAATCAAAGCAAAATATAAATAAAGTAAACTAGCCTTGCAGATAAGATGAGAAAGTTGAAACAGGATTATAAACTTTTGCACTTTTGAATGACAGATTTTCAAAATAAAAGAAAATAGAGTTATAAATCCAGCATACTAATTGCAACATGATTAGATAAATAAAAAATAATGTTGTAAAACTTTTGCTGGTAAATGGGCCATTAGTACAGTAATAGATGTACAGTACTAACAACACAGGAATAAATAAATTTTGAATGAGAACAATTAAAGAGAGTATAATCTGCATGTGCCATTAGCTTGGTTTAATTAAAAGAGAAATATAGGAGAACAGTCCTATTTTTTTTTCAATATTTTTAGAGGGCTTCTATGGGTGACCATTTGGCATAACCTAGGGTCAAGGAGGCTCTGATACCAACTTGTCACGCCCGGAATTTCTATCCAAAACTCCAAACGCTTACATGTGTGTAAACCCTCGTCCAGGAATCAGCCGAGGCACACAATAACAAATTGATAATAGAGTGCAATATTTATCTAATTAATCGACGAATATAAAGTCATTATAGAGGTAGATAGTTCCTCTCAAACAATAAAGATCTAAGCAGCGGAATATAAAATAAATAGCGCAGGTGACTCCAATCCACAAGCATCTTGACCAGGGCTACCCCTAATCCTCCACACCTTCAGCATCACTGTAGAACTCCTCCTCTGATGATTGATTGCAAGGTGAGTATATGGTATACTCAGCAAGCCACGCAGCAAATATGCAAGTGCAATGGATAACAAAGGACGGCATAATATAGTCTCATTTGCGTAAATGACATTTAATAAATACTACAGAATTTAGCAAAACAGTAAAGTATTTAATTAAACAATATTAATCCAACGCTATGCAACACACCCGTTGCACAGGCCCAACCATTCTGAACAACCATTCCCGGCTGTACAGACCTATCTCCAAACCAGGAATATGTCATTCCAAACCAGGAGCTAAACAAATTATTACCAATTACAGAATCATCTATTATGGTGAGAAGTGTGAGACTAATCACGAAAGACATTGTTAGACTCGCCCATGACCGCGGGCACGGCTATTCGAATAGTTTTACTCTGGCCAGAGGCGTACCACTGTACCCACAAGACACAACCTCAACATCATGTCAACCATGCGTCGCGATACTTAGCAAGTACCCGAATAGAGATTGTGACATTACCCTCCGCATAACGCAATTCAAAGCAGTGCACCATTCCTGGATCATAATCACCCCCTTATAAAATAAGGCATGGACTCCCCAGCGACCCCCGTGGGCTTATCTCCGCCACTTCTCAACCCGGTGCCCCACAATGAACCTCACTACACAAAGGGTAAAGCCGTTGCCCACGCTGGCTTGTGGTTGGCACGGTTAATGTTTCACAACCGAAACTCGTGAACCGGTCCTTAACTGTCATGAGCACGACCATCCAAACCATGTGCTCACAACCCACCATTATCAAGTTTTAGTTGGCATATTTATTAATCACCCTATCATTATTAACCATCATAATCTACCATTAATCCATCATCAAATAGTGAAGCATTAATTATCCCATTCATGTGAGCTAGTGTCTCTAAGCATGGCTAAGCATCCTAATTAATTTAGCTAAAACCATATAATGTTCTAGCTAATCCAATTATTAACCATGTGACAAAGTATAGGTAATCAAAACAAAGGGGCTTTAGCAAAGACAATAGGTTGTTCCCACCCCGATGACATTCAAAAATAAATGCAGTAGTTGAATACAAACAAATAGATTTAAATGGGATCAACATGCTCAAAGGTGTATTTAGGATCTGGGTGACTTGCCTTGAGCTTCGTGAAACACTTCGGAATCTTCCTCCACGTAAACGCTTTCCTCCGGAACATCGGAAACTAAAGCGAATGAACAAAATCAATAAAACAGTTCAAAAACAAGCACAAGCAGTACATGTGGATATTTTTAACATGTAGATCTCGATTTTAGACGAATTTAGCAACTTGAACCACTCAAATCCGAGTTACGATGATTTAGTTATGAATTTCGGAAGATTAACAAAAATTTCACCTAAAACAACATAAACGCCGGCGACGAATCGACAGCGCAGCAGCAGCTAGGGTTGGCGGTGGTGGTGACTTCCGACGACTTTTGGCGGAGATGAGTGGGTGGCCGGGCTTCCCCTCGTTGCTGCGAACCCAATGGTGGTCCTCCCGAGCGACGGCGATGACCGGAACGACGGCAAAGCTCGACTGAAAACTCCTCCTGGCGACAACGGCGCACAAATTGCAGCGGCTAGGGCTCCGCGGTCGACGAGAGTTTGGGGCGAAGGCAGTGGCGGATAGAGGAGGTCCAGGGGGTTCCATTTTATAGGGGCAGGGGCGGCGGCTCGGTGCAAGGCAACCGGAATCGGAGAAGGAAAAACTAGGGTTAGGAAGGAAAGAATGAGTCCGAATCAATCTCCAAATCTGGCGATTTCCAAACAAATTAGATGAAACTTTCTATAGAGAAGAGATAGAGGATATCAAGGGGATTATTTCCCCTCTATCAATTTAATCAAATCGGGCAAGAATCGGAGAGATTTGGAAGGGGCAGCGGCAACAATGGCGCTCTGAGGCTCGGCTGGAGGCGGCGGGAGGTAGAAGACGATGCCGATAGGTGGGACCCACCTGGAGGCGCCAAAGAGAGAGAGAGGGAGAGAGAGGGGCGGCTGCCAGGGCTGGTGGGCTGGTGGGCTGCGGCCCAACCGAAGAGAGGAGGGGGGAAGAGGAAAGAAAATGGGCTTTTGGCCCAAAACCTAAAGAGAGAGGGGTTAAACTATTTTCTTTTTATGTGTTGCATGAAATGCAATTCCATTGATTAAAAAAAATACTTTCTTGGCTCAAATAAATCCCAGAAAAAAATCTAGGAACAATTGAAACAAGAGAAGTATTTATTAAAATTTTATCTAGCCCACTTTTATATTGGAATTCATTAACTAAAATTAGATCTTTTCTTCTAGGCTTTTAAAATCATTTCTTCTAGTTCCATTTAAACAACAATTTATAATTTAGAGATTTTTAGGGTGTGACAATGACCATAGTATTGAGAGGAATTCTTCCATCCACTGGCCAGCATACGGACGCAGCCTGTCAAAAACTCGAGTCTTGATTCCTTGAAGTACCATGCCATTTGCACGCTCAACATGGCCGTTACTCATTGGGTGAGCGACTGAAGCGTAGCAGATTTTGATACCAAAGTCCTCACAAAAATCTTTGAAGACGCCACCAGTAAACTGAGTTCCATTATCGGTAATGATTCGGTTTGGTATGCCAATGCGATGCACGATGTTGATGAAGAAGTCGCGTGCTTTATCCGTAGTGATGGTAGCCACTGGTTTTGCCTCGATCCACTTGGAAAATTTGTCCACCGCGACAAACAGATGGGTGTATCCGCCTTGCACCCTTTTGAAAGGGCCCACCATGTCCAGTGCCCAAACCACGAAAGGCCAAGAAAGGGGAATAGTTTGTAACTCTTGTGCTGGCAAGTGGGTCTGTTTAGCAAAGAACTGACAACCTTCACATGTGCGAACGATTTTATCTGCGTCGCTGACTGCTGTGGGCCAAAAAAAGCCTTGTCGATATGCCTTCCTGACTAAGGTCCTTGCTACCGCATGATTCCCGCACACTCCCGAGTGAATGTCATTTAGAAGTTGTATGCCTTCTTCGATGGAGATACATCTTTGCAATATTCCAGATGGACTTTTCTTGTATAATTCCTCTTTCACAAGGGCGTAGGTCTTGGAGCGGCGATGAATTCGTTCAGCTTCATTTTTGCTGGGAGGCAACTCTTGATTTTTCAAATACTTGATGAAGGGTGCCCTCCAGTCGGTGTCAAGCATCAGTACTTGTTCCCCAACTTCCTCTTTAGTAGTTGAATTGTTTGAAATTGTAGGTTTATGGAGATGCTCGACAAAAACATCTGATGAGGCTGCTGCTCTCTTTGATCCGAAGTTTGTCAGTCGGTCTGCTGCCTCATTGTTGTGCCTAAGAACGTGGCTTAACTCCAACCCATCGAATTTTTCTTCTAGCTTGCGCACTTCCTGTCGGTAGGCTACCATGTTGTCGTCGAGGCATGTCCAATCTTTCATCACTTGGTTGACCACAAGTTGGGAATCTCCTCGGACTATTAGCGTGTGAATCCTTAGGGATATGGCGATCCATAATCCGTGTAGGAGCGCTTCATACTCTGCCACATTGTGGGATGCTGGGAAGTGAATCCATAGAACATAGCTGAGGCGTTCTCCAGTCGGGAAAATCAAAACAACCCCTGCTCCGCACCCTGAAATCCTCTTTGACCCGTCGAAATGCATTGTCCAGTATTCGATTTTTTCTGTCGGGACGTCTTCTTGGCACTCGGTTCACTCAGCGACGAAGTCGGCTAGCACCTATGATTTGATAGAAACTTGAGGCTTGAAGGTTATGTCTAGAGGCATCAACTCTAGGACCCACTTGGCAACGCGGCCAGTGACTTCTTTGTTGTGGAGGATTTCACCGAGTGGAACGATGTAACCACTGTGATTGGATACTTTGGAAATAATGTGATAGCTTCCTGACGGTGATTAAGACTCCATATAACAGCTTCTGCACTTGAGGGTATCGGGTTTTGGAGTCGACAAGAACTTCGGTAACGAAGTAGACTGGTCGCTGAACTTTTTGGGTGCGATCATCCTCTTCACGCTCAACGACTAAAATTGTGCTCACCACCTTTGCAGTTGCCAACACATAAAGGAGCAATGGTTCTTGCGGTAGTGGTGAAGCTAGAGCCAGCTGAGTTGTCAAGAAGGTTTTGAAATCATCAAACGCCTTCTGTGCTTCCGGTGTCCATTGAAAATCATCGGTTTTCTTGAGTAACTTTAAAAAAGGCATTCCTCGCTCTCCAAGTCTTGAGACGAATCTGCTAAGAGCGGCCATGCACCCGGTAAGCTTCTGGACGTCCTTCTGAGAACTCGGGGGTTTCATGTTCAATTTGGCGTTGATCTTTTCTGGGTTGGCCTCGATTCCTCTACGAGACACCATGAAGCCGAGTAGTTTCCCTGATGGTACTCCGAAGATGCATTTTTCGGGGGTTCAACTTCATCTTGAAGGCGCGTATGTTAGCAAATGTGTCCTCCAAATCTTGTATCAGATTGTCTTTCTGCCTGGTTTTGATGACAACGTCGTCGACGTAAGCTTCCACATTCCGTCCGAGTTATGTTGCGAGTCATCGTTGGATCATGCGCTGATATGTAGCCCCTGCATTCTTCAGCCCAAAGGGCATGGTGATGTAGCAGTATGCTCCGAACGGGGTGATGAATGAAGTCTTCAAGCAGTCAGACTCTTTATGGCTGATCTGGTGGTAACCCGAGTAACAGTCAAGAAAACTAAGTAGTTCACATCCGGCTATTGAATCCACCACTTGATCTATCCTGGGTAATCCGAAAGGATCTTTGGGGCAAGCCTTGTTTAAATCTGTGTAGTCGACGCCCATGCGCCATTGACCAGTCTTCTTGTGAACCAGTACCGGGTTGGCGAGCCAGTCGAGATGATAAACCTCCTTGATAAATCCTGCTGCTAGCAGCTTGGTTAATTCCTCCTTGATGGCTTCTGTTCTGTCCTGTGCAAATTGGCGGAGTCGTTGCTTGATAGGTTTAGCGTCTTCTCTGACATTTAAAGAGTGCTCAATCACCTCTCTAGGAATATCAGGCATATCAGATGGCTTCCAGGCAAAAATATCTTTATTAGCTTGAAGAAAGGTGATAAGCGCGCTTTCCTATTTGCTATCTAACTCGGCGCCTATTACAACAGTTTTGGTAGGATCAGAAGGATCTAAGGGGATTTTCTTTGTCTTGGCGTCGCCTTCTCCAGTTTTGGCCACCTTGCTGACTGGAATCTCTCCATCCTGTGATGTCGATGCAGCTAGTCGGACTTCCTGCTGGCCAACTGATCTCTCACGAGATTGGGCCAACTCGCAGCTATCCTTGTCGCATGTGAGGGCTTGCTTGACGTCGCTCCGTAAGGATATGACACCACGTGGCGCTGGCATCTTCATCATCATTTAGGTGTAGTGGGGGATCGCCATGAACTAGGCTAACGCCGGGTGACCGAGGATGGTGTGTTAGGCTGTCTCGAAGTCGGCTACCTCGAAGCTGATATTCTCTGTCCTAAAATTCTCCTTGGTCCCGAAGGTCACAGGGAGAGTGATTTGGCTTAGTGGTGTTGAAGATAGCCCCGGGATGACTCCGTGAAAAGGGGCGTTGCTCGGCTTCATCTCGGATCGAGGAATCTGCATCTTATCCAGGGTCTTGGCGAAGAGAATATTGAGTGCGCGCCACCATCGATGAGGGTGCGCTTCAACTTGATGTTGCGGAAGACTGGGTCTAGTACCAGGGGGTACCGCCCCGGTGGACCACTCGGTTGGGATGATCCGAGTGGTCAAACTTGATGGGGACCTCTGACCATCGCAGATATTGGGGACTGCAGGTTGCGCCGTGTTGACCTCCCTATCGGTGATCTTTTGCTTCCTCTTGGACTCGTAGGCAAGCGGACCACCGAAAATGTGGTTGAGTTCGCTCCTGGGATCTTGATATGCTCCTTGGCTTGGCTCCTCATCTTCTTTCTTCTTTTGAGTTGAAGTTTCTTCTCCTTCGGTTGGCTTCTTGGTTTGGGTGGCGTACTTCTCCGCAAACTGTTTGTAGATGAAGCAATCCTTGACCGCGTGTCCCTTGTCGGGGTGATGCGTGCATGGACCGTTCATAATTCTGTCGTAGGAGTTGACTCGAGGGCGCTGGCTCTGGTGGTTTTGATTTGAAGCTGTGGCAACTAAATCTTCAGGCTTACGCTTACGTTCCTTGTGCTTCGTGTTGCTCCCACTAGGCACTGCCGTGGTGTCGTGGTCCTTCTTCTTCCAGGAGCCCGCTGACTGCCTTGATGCTTTGACTGCGTCGTCGAACTTGGCGTACTTGTTTGCCTTCTTGAACATTTGCTTGACTATCCTTGGAGGTTTGCGGCTGAATTTACCAATCAGTAGATCGTTGCGTAGCCCCCGTGTAAATGCGGCGATGATATTGTTGTCAGTGATGTCGGAGATCTTGTTGCACTTCTCGGAGAAACATCGTATGTATTCGTTGAGGGTTTCATTCGGCTTCTGGACGATGTTATATAGCTCGAAGTGGGTACCAGGACGCTCAAAAGTGCCTTGGAAATTGGCGATGAAGTGATTGTGGAGTTCGTTCCAGGAGTCGATTGTGCCTCGTGGCAACCCGGCGAGCCAGTTTCTGCCTGAGTTGGTCAATGCTACCGACAAATAATTTGCCATGACCTTGTTGTCTCCTCCTGCTGCGTGAATTGTGAGTGTGTAGACGGTTAACCATGACTCTGGGTCGGTTTTCCCATCGTACTTCTCGATACCAGTCGGCTTGAAGCCAGTCGGCCAATTCACTCGACGCAGGTCTCTGGTGAACGCTGGAATCCCGTCGCAGTCATCGTCGTCTTGAATTGTGATACCCCTCTGTCTTCGGCTCTGATTGAGGGTGTGTCTCAGGTCGATTGAAGCCCTGGGTGGACTTTCATAGTTGGTTGGAGTTCGACGATCTCTGGTGTGGTGTGACGATCGGGCGAAGTTGCCTGCGGGCGAGTGGACCGACTAGTCTCGGCGTGCTCCACTGTGATGGTCAGCGCGCGAGTTGGTTTTGCTTCTGCTGTCTCTCACTCTTGATGGGGGTGCGTGACTACCACCTGGCGCTTTTGAAGTTGACTTGCTGGGTCGCCGGCTGGACTCGGCACGTGGTACTGTTGCCGCGACCAGGGTCTTGACTTGGTTTATCATCGGAGTGATGTGAGCTGGAGCGGCGCCGAGTAACGTGTCGAGGAGGGTGACTGCCTCGACTGCGTTTTGTTGAGGTGTGAGGAAAACATTGGTGTTGTCGACCACGGTCTGCCCGATTGCGTTTCGTGCCCTGCGTCCTGCTGCGGCCAGATCTCTGTTTCTACATTCTTTGTCTTCTCTACGTCTTGCATTCTCGGCTTCTCTGCGTTGTCGCTCTTGTTCTGCTTGGGCTTGCCGTTCTTGTTCAAGTTTGGCTCTGTCTTCTTGAAGTCTGGGACGTTTTTGCTACAGTAAAATCCTCTCTTGCTCGACCCCAACTCGGGCTGCTTCTTCTGTTTGTAGTCTTGCGGCTATTTCAGCGTCAGTCTCGTTGTTGGACACGAAGACGCCGTTGAAAACCGCTGTGTAGTTATCGTCGGAGTTGACGTCGTCAGCAGCTTCGGTGTCGGGTGGGTTGCCATGAACGCTTTCCTGCGAGGAGCTGGCGTAGGCGGTGAGTTCGGTGGAGGAGCAAGATCCGAGTCTTGGTAGAACGACGTTGATGTCTCTGAAGCCGGATCGAATCATTGGATCCGTTGGTAATTCCATGGCGATCGTCGGATAGATCTGATTTTCTTGAGGTGCACTTGACGTAGGAAGTGAAGTCGGCGTAGACGCCTTCCCCGTGTGGTTTAACACCATGCTACGGGAAAACATCTTGGTGTTGATCTCAGCCATGTTCGGTAACCCGAGTGGCCGGGAGATGCAATCTCTTCCCGACTGGCTCGGAGCCGAGTCGAGAAGAGTAATCTTGCCGAAATCGTCGGTGATGAAGTCGAGGCTGCCGAAGCGGTACGCCTGCCCGGGAGGGAAGACGAAGTCATTGATGCCTGATGAAGATCCCATCTTACTTGATTGGCGATGAGCTTGATGCACCCCTACCTGGCGCGCCAGCTGTCGAAACTAGATTTCGGCAACAAGAAAAGAGGGTGGCAGTCAAGACGGAAAAGTAGATGGGTTATGAGACAAAGGGTTTAGACAGGCTCAGGCCTTCACGAAGAAGTAATACCCTACTCCTGTTTCGGGGGTTTTGCCTCCGAGTTGTGTATTGATCTTACGAAAAGCTTATGTCCCCAAGGGGTCCCCTATCCTCCTTATATACCCGAAAGATGAGGATTTACAAGATAAGATCTAGTCCGACACGGTCTAGATCTTCCCTAATTAACTTACAATATTACCATACTAGGTATCCGGGCTATGCCTTAACAAAGAAAGCAATATTATACTCGAATCCTAGTGTCGAAACTAGATTTCGGCAATGTGAAAAGGGGGTAGCGCACAAGACCTAAAAGTGGATGGATGCGGAGACAAGGATTTAGACAGGTTCAGGCCCTCTCAATGAGAGGTAATACCCTACTCCTGTTTGGGGAATGTATCCGCCGGGTGTTGTATTGATCTAACGATCTAGTTGTTCTCATGCCCCACCTCCTACCCACCTTATATAGGACGGGGCCAGGATTACAAGATAGAAACCTTAACCAATACGGTATCGGTTTCCTAATACTACTTTACAATATTGCCAAATCAAGACTTTAGGCCGTTCCATAATTTATAAGGAAACGTAATACCCAAGTCATAATTCATTACATATTATATAGATATAAGCTATCCAACTAGTCGGATAACCATGTCGTGTGGGTATGGGTACCCATAATTTCCCCAGTAGCCCGGAGACCTTCACAGTCGAAAAGATAATCTTCACTCGAACGAAATTACTTCAAAGCCGAGTGCTATGATCTCCCGAGTACTTTTACCAAATTAGAACGAAATTACTTCAAAGCCGAGTGCTATGATCTCCCGAATACTTTTACCAAATCAGAAGGCTGTGGAGGGCTGAAAAATAATAAAATATAAACTCAGGTGCATCGACTAGATGCACCTGATAGGTGTAGCCCCCGACTTTGTGGTTAGTTGAACAAACTAAGCATATAGTCAAGGAATAAACAGATTAACCAGTTGAGTGGTTTTAAGCCACCTAAGTAGCATAACGATAGCACATACGGTATGAATTCCCGAGTAAATAAGACTCAAGTGATAGACCGACTGCTTTATGAAGTATGATGCATGCAACCTAAAGTTACCACATCTTTGAAAATTCACATAGCAAAAATAGCTATAAAAAAGCTTGTATGCCATGAGTAAAGAAATTTCCAAAGAATTAAGTGTACACCATGCACACACTGTTTTAACAGATGTGCTTAAGTCACTAAAAGACTCACGGCTTTACCATACTTAGAAACATAAGGCATATGTGGTATAAAATCCGAGTAAATAAAACTCATAAAGGATTTACCAACCGCCTGAAAAATGGCCAAAATATATAATCAGCCTAGGCTATAATATTGGTCAATAAATGTGCACACTTACGTGGCAAAAATCAACGATATTGTATCTAATCGGTTGCTTTATAAACCCAAACAGTGCCTTGATTTGTACATATATAAAAAGTCTGCGGGACAGCTATATAAAGCTTCACTGTTTGTCACATTTTAAAGTGCATTGTACCAACTCCTAAAAAGTTGAGTAACAGCGATATAAAAGGATTTTAAGGTATTGGGCACTAGGTCACGCGCACTTTTGCCTAAGCAAAAAATGCCTAAGTCCCTAAAAGAACGTGACTGGCCACACCTGATAATATGGGCTGTAGACATATTAGGCCTAGACCAAAAAATATGCCTTTGATACCCTCAAAAGGATGATGCATATAACATACCTCTTGACATGCTCATGAGTCATAAATCCTCCGGGAAATGTGGACCAAGTGCATCTCATCCGAGTGGCTTCTGGTCCAAATAATAATCCCTCATGGGGGTATAATGAAGTAAATATGATAATTGAATCCCGCCTGGCGCAAATACTCAGTCGATGGCCCTCATGGGGTATAAAGATTGATCCAGGCCTTGAGCATAGGGGATGGGCTCACGGCCATGAATATGTATCCGGAACAAAGCCAAATTAAAGATACGATCCTTAAGCCTGAGCTGATGAAGCCCCTGAGCATATAGCTTGTCATTATGTTGTAGTCAAAATCGTCAATTAGTAGTAGCTGATGTAGTCGGCATGAGATGATATCGCCCATCAGAGCTGATGAAGATGTCAGTAGTAGAGACGAAGTTGCCCATCAGCAGCGATAATGAAATCCATCGATCATGAAGATGAAGAAACCGGTCGACGACAGCTGATGTGACCAACGGTCATGACAACTCGTGATAGCGGCAATAGTCGTATGTGAAGACGAAGAAGCCAGTCGGTAATGCCAAACATAATTGGTAGTGAAGATGAAATTGCTCATCCATGGCAACGGAATAGGTGCGGCAGGAGAGGCATAGGATGATGTTGATGAAGACGATGATGTTGATGATCCAGTCAATGGTGGTGTAGCAGCCGATGATATGACAAGGTCGCCCATCAACGGCGGTGTAGTAGGCCATCCGTGAAGGCAAAATAACAAGTCGGCGATGACATAGGCAACCGAAGGCGAGGACATAGTCATCCATCAGCGACAGTAGCGATGTCAGAGCTGATGAAGTAGAGGTAATACCAAGGAAGCTCAGCAAGAAGTCGACGAAAAATGATCCAGTTCGATATTCAGTGTTGATTAAGCTTGAACCCTCGGAGCAAACTCCTTGGTTGATGGTAATTGACCAGAGATCACAATTATATCTGTTGGCAGCATGCCATGAGGCCCTTCGACCAAGCCTGCCGAAACCAACCAGGCGGCAAGGATCCGATCTCCCAGTACTCAAGCCCCGTGGGGCGAAGCCCTATGGCGAAGCCGGATGGCGAAACCCGATAGCGAAGCCCGGTGGCAAAGCTCGATGGCGAGGGGCTCCAACCGGCCTGGGCGAAGCCTACATGGCGAATGCATGCGCCGAAGGAGAATGACTTCGCCACGGTGGGCCTAATCCAAGAAGGGCCAATGGGCCGGCCCAATCGCCCCGGTCCATGAACCAAAGAACCAGTAGCCACCGGGTGGCCCATTGAGGGCCCACATGCCTGGATTACATTGGATACCCATGTAAGGGCCCCTTTATGAGGGTGACAACGTAAATTCCCCTGTAATAGCCCTAAACCCTAATAGGGGGATCTGTAATGGGGTTATAAATAGCCACCTAGGGCCATGTAAAAGGGGATCCGAATTTAATACAAAATTTATTACACTTTACCTTCCCGACAACTGTTGAGTATCCACGTCCTTCGACGTATGCAGTTGTCGTTTCGACAACAGCTGGCGCCGACCGTGGGGACCTCTGAGCGAAACCACTGAGAGCAAATGCCACCGAAGAAGGTCTCAAAAGAGAGGGTTGCGAACCCGAAGGAGAGCGTAGCAGAGGAGGTGATGGCCACTGACGAAGGTGTCGAGCCTTCGGCGCCTATCGAAGTGGCAGCTGCACCGTCGGCTTTGGCACCCGCGCCGCAACCGCCTACTTCGGCCCCGACTTCCACAGCGGAGCAGGTACCGGAGGTCCCTTCGGCAACTCAGCCTGCTTCGAGCGCGCTCACCGGCCTCGCTTCGCGGCTTCGCGGTGAGGCGGTTCAGGTTCTCGGCCAGGCACGGTTGAGGGTTGTTTTCGGCAAGGGCGAAAACAGACGCGAAGAGCAGATATTGTTCGACGTCGTCGACATCCCGTACGGCTACAACGCCATCTTCGGCCGCGCAACCCTGAAAAAGTTTGAAGCCATCTCCCACCACAACTACCTCAAGCTCAAGATGCCGATCCGCAGGGGTGATTGCTGTCAAGGGGCTTCAGCCTTCGGCTTCGCCGAAGGGCGACTTGGCGGTGATCAGCAGGGCAGTGCACAACGTGGAGGCCGAACCACATGTTAATCGTGCGCCGAAGCCAGCTCCTCACGGCAAGGTGATCAAGGTGCAAGTGAGCGAGGCAGAACCGTCGAAGCTTGTCCAGCTGGGAGGTGATCTGGGCGAGGAAGAAGCTGCAAAAGTCTTGGAAGTACTCAAAAGAAACATCGACATCTTCGCCTGGAGCCCCAGCAAAGTGGGAGGCGTTTCGCTAGAGCTCATTATGCATCACCTGGCTGTCAAGCCAGACGCCAAGCCAAGGAAGCAGAAGCTGCGCAAGATGTCCGCTGATCGCCAAGAAGCAGCGAAGGCTGAAGTGCAAAGGTTTCTCAAGGCCGGGGTGATCAGGGAAATTGATCACCCGGAGTGGCTGGCAAACCTGGTCCTGGTGAAGAAGTCGAATGGCAAGTGGCGCATGTGTGTCGATTTCACGGACCTCAACAAGGTTTGTCCGAAGGATGACTTCCCCTTAACGCGGATCGACCAGCTTGTCGATTCGACGGCTGATTGCGAGCTCATGAGCTTCCTGGACGCCTACTCCCGCTATCACCAGATCCACATGAACCCGGACGACATCGCCAAGACCGCCTTCATCACGCCGTTCGGCACTTTCTGCCACCTCAGGATGCCGTTCGGCCTGAGGAATGCCGGGGCAACGTTCGCCAGGCTGGTGTACAAGGTGCTTCGCAAGCAACTGGGGCGAAACGTGGAGGCATATGTTGACGACATCGTCGTAAAGAGCCGCAAGGCTTTCGACCATGTGTCCGATCTACAAGAGACCTTCGACAATTTGCGTGCGGCGGGCATGAAACTAAACCCAGAAAAATGCGTTTTTGATGTTCGCGCCGGCAAGTTGTCGGGTTTCCTGGTCTCTGAGAGGGGTATCGAGGCAAACCCCGAGAAAATCGACGCCATCGAGCAAATGAGGCCACCGTCGAGCGTACGCGAAGTACAAAAGCTCACGATCCGAATTGCGGCACTAAGTAGTTTTCTCTCGAAAGCGGCCGAAAGGGGCCTACCATTTTTCAAGACCCTCCGGGGCGCGGGCAAGTTCAACTGGACTCCCGAATGCCAGGCCGCATTCGAGGAGTTGAAGCAGTATTTGCAAAGCCCACCTGCCCTGGTCAGCCCAACACCAGGAAGCGAAATGCTGTTGTATCTAGCGGCTTCGCCAGTGGCGGCCAGCGCGGTCCTAGTCCAAGAGATGGAATCAGGGCAGAAACCGGTGTACTTCGTCTCCGAAGCCCTGCAAGGGGCGAAGACGAAGTATATTGAGATGGAAAAGCTCGCCTACGCCCTGGTAATGGCTTCGCGCAAGCTAATTCTGTGTCTTTCAGCTTTTTTACTTACGTGCATGATAATTCGTGGAAAAACCCCAAGGCAAACGCCTGATCAGCGAAAACGCCAGGGGGGTGAAACGAATCGGTCGAAGCATACCTCACCGAACGTTGAAACCGCGACAGCTTGTTTCGGAAAACAATAAAACAAATCCCGAACACCGTAATAAGTCGATCTACGCAAAATCACGCCATTAATGCGAAGTGTCAAAGATCGATAACGGCAGTCAAAAGCTGAAAAGTCAGCATACCTATTTCGCCAGTAACCGCAAAGGGGTTGATATTTTACGACCCAACAAAAGCACAAGATGTGATAATGCAGAAAATGGTGAAAAGGGAATAAAAGCACAACTTTATTAACTCTGGCAATGCGTCATACAATATAATACAGGCGAAACGATTTACATGTTTTGCTTACAAATAAATTACATCTTCGCCCCCAGCAAAACAATCAGGAGAGTGATCTGGCGCACACGGTTCGTCGTCACTACTGATATTGTACACTACCCTGAGGGGGGACGGCGGCAAAACTACACTAAGGGCGTAGCGCCGCTGGGCGATCGCCTCCTGCCGGTCTGTTCGCCGGTGGTTTCCCCAGAAGCGAGCCGTGCGCTCGAAACGCGCCACACGGACACGATCGAAGTCCTCCAGCGTTCGCCCAGGGTGGGTTCTCATCCAGTTAGCGGCGCTTATAACTTTATAGTTATTTCCATTAATCGTCATCTCGCGGTAGATAGACCGAAGCTGGTAACGGACCTTCGGCAAATTCTTCACCGCAATAAATTTCTCGTTCCTGCTTCGCCAATCCCCGAGAGGGGGTCGAACGCAAAGCTTTCGGCATCGAACCTGCAAAAAACGGGTGTCATGAAAGTGAACGGGGGGAGAAAGTTGAGGCGAACAAACTAGGCGAAACGGTCACGAACATTCCCGAGCGTATTCCGCGCGTCTCGACACAAAAATGATACATATGGCGGGAAAAGTCATATATTTCAACCGTTTTAACGTCCAAAAAGACAAGGAAGGCCTTGGCCATATTTACATAGTTCGCCCTAAAAGGTAAAAAAAAAGGGGAAAAAACTACAAAAAGGAGACAGGCGGAGGGCCTCACACCTCGGGGTGGTCTTCGGCTCCTCCTCCGCCCCCTGCAGCTGGCTCTTCGCCCTAGTCCGCCGCCTCTGTCTTCGCCAGCTGTTCGAGAAGGCGGGACTTGGCGGCAGAGCGGCCCTCTTTCTGCCAGAATTGCCTTCGCCAGGCGCAGAGAGCAGGCGACACGTCTTGGGAGCTGACTTCCCAGTCCCCCTTCGCGAACTCGGGAAACCGGGCGACGTGCTCGCACCCGTGTTATTGAAGCAGCCCCAGGGCGAAGGCCACCGACACGCGCGCACAGCAATCGCCGTACGCCGTGCGCAGTCGGAAACCGCGCAGCCGGCCTCTTGGGTCATATTGTAGAAGTCGAGGACGGAGGCGTCTTCGCCGAAAACACCGCCCGCCTTCGCCCCCATGTCCGTAAGGGCAAGGCGAAGGGTGCGGCATGATGCCTTCGCCGCCTCGGTCGCCTAGGCTGCTTCTTCGGCAAGGTGTTTTGCCTTTCCCTCCGCCTTGCGCGCCCTCTGGCGAAGGGTTTCCATCTGGGGCTCCGCCGAATCGTAGTATGCTGTGAGCATGGCGGTTTGCTCCCGTTCCTTTGCCAGTTCGGCCGTAAGGCGCACGATCTCGGCCTTCTCCTCGCTACCTTTGTCGAACTCGGCCTGAAGGCGTTTGTTTTCCGCCTTCGCCTCCCAGAGGGACCGAGCAAGTCCCTCCATCTCGAGGCCTTTTCGGCCTAGCTCATCGTCCTTCGCCCGGAGCCGGTTTTTCAAACCATCCAGGCGGGCCCGCATTGTCCGTTCGGTAGAACAATGGGCCGCTAGAAGCTGCCGAAAAAGAAGAGGCGAAATGTTAGCCAAGTCTAAAAAAAGGAGCAAGGGAGGTTACAAAAACTTACCCGCACAGCCAAACTCTTCACGGCGGAGCACCCCTCGTCAAACTCATTGAGCTCGGCGAAGAGGCTGGGGCCGCCAGCCGGCGAAACGAGTTTGCTCACCCCCTCCACGAAGGGGACGAGCTCCGCTCGGGTTTCGAAGTCCCCAGGGGCGAAGCGAGGTGGCCCCTGAGAGTGCTCAGAGCCGGACCCCTCGGCCGCCCTCTTGCCCTTGTTGAGGACGAGCGGCGAAATGGGCTGGCGGGCCGGGCTGTTGAAGATCTGGGCGGCCGTCTCAACCACCAATTCGGTCGAAGCCGAAGCCCCGGCCTCGCCGGTCGCCCCAGGGCTGCACCCCGCGGGCGAAGTAGGAGTGCAACCCGACGATTTCTCATCGCTGAAAGCACTGGCGATGGTGATGACCCCTTTCTTCCGAGGAGCACGCTTCGCGGTGCCGCTCTTCGCCGTCTTGGCCGCGGCAATGGCCACTAGGGCCTTGGCGCCCTCCACGTCTTTCGGTGCAAAAGCGAAGAAGCCGATTCCGCCCCGGTTTCGGCACGCTCTGGGCTGGGAGTTAGCGTATAACCGCGCGTCCCAGAGCGGCTATCGCCCGCCTCGTCGATGGCCTCTTCGGCCGCAGCATCGGCCCCTCCCGCTTCCTCCTCTTCAGCATCCTCATCTTCTTCAACGTCGGAGTCCGTTGGGACGGGGGCCTTCTGCTTACGGGGGGCGAATCTCACCTGCCCCCGCGGGCGCTTCCGAGAAGGGCCGGCTTCGCCATCCACCTTAAAGGGCTTTGCCCTCGGGGGGAGCTCGCCGACGTAGACGCGGTTCGCCCGGCCAGCCGCTAGCCGCGTCAGCAGCTGGCTATACTCAGTAAACTAGATATTGCGAACAAGCCGTCTGGTTTCGGTGTCGGCCTGGGCCAGCGTCAACGCTGGAAAAAGGCGAGCCGCTAAGTTAGGGGGCGAAGCAAAAGCATAGCGAAAGGGCGAAGCGGAAAGTAAGAAAAAAGAAGAAAAAAAGAGGAAAGAACTCACCATTCGCCCCTGGGGGAGAACAAGTTTAGGCAGGCCGTCGACCACTTCGCCTTGGTCGACTTCGACCTGCCATGCTTGCGAAAGTGGGCAGATCCGCAGCATGCAGAACTCTTCTACTAAGTCCCGGCAGCTCAGCTGGGAACACACCCTGCGGAGCAGGGCGAAGCGAGTCTCCAGGGTACCGGTAACGGCAACCCTGGGCTTCCGCGCAGCCGAAATCGCGCGGCGCCGCTAGCGCAGCGCTCTCGCTGCTTCGGAATCCGCCTCGAAGGGGATGGAGTGGTAGAACCACTTTGCCATCCAGTGGCGGTCCCATTTCGACGTGGCGGTGTTAACCGGCCATAAGTCGGCGCGTTCGGGGCGAACGTTAAAGTTCACACTCCCAAACGCTGTCTTCCGGGTCCCGGCGGGGGTGATCACCGTCTTCGTGTTCCCCGCGGTCCGGCAAGCCCAATCGAAGATCGCGATCCGCACCAGGGCCGAAGGGCTCAGCTGGGGCAGTTCGACTTGAAACAGGCGGACGATCTCCGGCAACAGGATGTTGCACGGAAATCGGAGGCCGGCCTCAAAGAAAACGGCGAACACCACAGTTTGGTGTTCGCCAGGTTGCGGCACTTCGGCTTCTCCAGGGGCGAACGCCTGCCCCTCCGCCACTAGGCCAGCGTCAACCATCCTAGCCAACTCGTCATTATCGACGAGCGAAGCACCCAGGAAGACTGTGGTGTCATCGTCGATTCGGCCGGGATCGGGACCAGTCGCGGTGATTGGGTTCGGCTTGCGGGGAGCCATGAGCGAAGAGGGAGATTGCTGGCGAAAAGGGTTACTTGGGCGAAATAGGTCGCTCAGAGATTAGCCGAGAGCAAATGGAGAGGAAACTAACTGCGGTGAAAGTGACAAGGGTGGCGACGGTGAAAGCGGGGGGTGAGAATATATATCTCACCAAACGACGCTTCGCCTCCCCAGCCAATCAGGAATGGCCACGTGTCGCGGGGTAGGCGAAACGATAAAATCCCATGGGTCAGGCCGTGCAGTAACGGGCTCCCAAAGAGAAGGCCCGCTACTGTTCACCGCGGCCCCATGGCCCATCACTGTTCAAAACAGCCCAACAAGGCAATACGGGCCAATTTATGGTCCATAAAGAGCAAGGGCCCAGTACTGCACACATCGAGATTTAAAAAAAAAATCCCACAACTGATCGAGATGGGCGAAGATCATACACTATAATCCTTTTTCGAAGGTCGCAAACTTTTTGCATGATCCAGGAAGATGGGTTTCGGCAGGAGCATCGGTCGAAAGGGGGCGCCTCATACCATACTACATGGTTTGCACGGTCTCGGCCGAAGCTCCTATCTCACCCTTGCCCGTGAGGGGCTTGTTGGCAGTATGTCATGAGGCCCTTCGACCAAGCCTGCCGAAACCAACCAGGCGGCAAGGATCCGATCTCCCAGTAGTCAAGCCCCGTGGGGCGAAGCCCTATGGTGAAGCCGGATGGCGAAACCCGATAGCGAAGCCCGGTGGCAAAGCCCGATGGCGAGGGGCTCCAGCCGGCCTGGGCGAAGCCTACATGGTGAAGGCATGCGCCGAAGGAGGATGACTTCGCCAGGGTGGACCTGATCCAAGAAGGGCCAATGGGCCGGCCCAATCGCCCCGGTCCATGAGCCAAAGAACCAGCAGCCACCGGGTGGCCCATTGAGGGCCCACATGCCTGGATTACATTGGATACCCATGTAAGGGCCCCTTTATGAGGGTGACCATGTAAATTCCCCTGTTATAGCCCTAAACCCTAATAGAGGGATCTGTAATGGGGTTATAAATAGCCACCTAGGGCCATGTTAAAGGGGATTCGAATTTAATACAAAATTTATTACACTTTACCTTTCGAACAACTGTTGAGTATCCACGTCCTTCGACGTATGCAGTTGTCGTTTCGACAACAATATCAATGGAGAAGTTGCTGATGATGACTTCAGTAATAATAATCCATCAAATTGTTGACAATATGTCGAAGCTCGAGTAGTTTCCTTGACGGCAACATTTGCATGATGAAGATTGATGCGATGCCCGTTGATTTATGACGATGGCAGTAGAACTTGGTCTTGTTGCTGTTTGTAAATGCTTTGCTTAGAGGTAAGCAAATCGTGTTATCCAACTCGTCGAATCTGAGCTGATTGGTTGATAACCCCAAACTCCCGGGCATGGAGGTTAAATATTGAACTTGATACTTCAGAAATTTGGAGTAAATTGTGGCAGCATCCAGAAACCAAAATTGCCGATAAAAAATTGATGTTGCTAAAGTAGAACGCCTGCTCTGGGTTGAAGACGAAGATAATGACTTCCGGACTTGACTCATTGGCTGGTTAATTGATTGCTTCATCTTGACATAGTGTCTATCCAATTTTGAGTCTCGTATTTATGTAGCCCCCGACTCTATGCTTAGTTGGAAAACAACTGATCATAGAGTTAAAAACTGTAGCTTGTCATCGAGTAACCACCACTTGAGTGAAAATACGCATTGAGGATGTCTGAGCAGAAATATTGAAGATTGTAACACCACTTGTTGTAGTAGATTAGCTCGGCATCATATGCAAAGATGTTGAGGCTCTTGGAGACGTCGTGGTTGATGATGCGAAGCTTCCGAAGTAGTGGTAGTAGAGTTTGCCGTAGCCGAAAATAATGAAGATGAAGTTGCCCCGCAATGGTGATAAAATTACAATGCCGTGATGACGTGGACACGAGTTGGCGGCAACAAAAGCAAACCATTGGCAGAGACGCGTAGTTGTGAAGATAAAAACACCAGTCGGCAGCGGGAAACTAGTCAGCGGTGAAGACGTAGATGCCCAGTGATGGTGGTGCAACCAACCAACCATGTAGGCAAGGAAACCAGTCGGTAATGATGACGATGGCCCGTGGTAAAGACGTAGACGCCCAACAACGGTGGTGTGACCAACCAACCGTGTAGGCGGAGACACCAGTCAGCGACGATGAAGGCGGACCCGTGGTGAAGTCGTAGACGCCCAACAACGTTGGTGTGACCAACCAACCATGTAGGCGGAGACACCAGTCGGCGATGATGAAGGCGGACCGGTGGTGAAGTCGTAACCAACCAACCGTGTAAGCGGTGAAGACGTAGACACCAAGCAACGGTGGTGTGACGAACCAACCGTGTAGGTGAAGACACCAGTCGGCGGCGGCGAATGCGAGCCGGTGGTGAAGACGTAGACGCCCAATAACGGTGGTGTGACCAACCAACCGTACAGGCGAAGACACCAGTCGACGGCGGCGAAGGTGAGTTGGTGGTGACGACGTAGACGCCCAACAACGGTGGTGTGACCAACCGACCGTGCAGGCGGGAACACCAGTCGGCGACGATGATGATGGCCGGTGGTGAAGACGTAGACGCCCAACAACGGTGGTGTGACCAACCAACCGTATAGGCGAAGACAACAGTCGACGGCGGCGAATGTGCAGATGCCCAACAGCGGTGGTGTGACCAACCAACCGTGTAGGTGGAGACACCAGTCGGTGACGACGAAGGCAAGCCGGCGATGAAGACGTAGACACCCAACAACGGTAGTGTAACCAACCAACCGCGTAGACGAAGACAACAGTCGGCGATGGCGAAGGCGAGCCGGCGGTGAAGACGTGGACACCCAACAACGGTGGTGTGACCAACCAACCGTATAGGCAAAGACACCAGCAGGCAGCGGCGAAGGCGAGCCAGTGGTGAAGATGTAGACGCCCAACAACGGTGGTTTAACCAACCAACCGCGTAGGCGGAGACACAAGTCGGTGATGGCAAAGGCGAGCCGACGGTGAAGACGTAGACGCCCAACAACGGTGGTGTGACAACCCAACCGTATAGGCAAAGACACCAGTCGACGGCGGCGAAGGCGAGCCGGTGGTGAAGATGTAGACGCCTAACAGCGGTGGTGTGACCAACCGACCGTGCAGGCGGAGACACCAGACGGCGACGACGAAGGCGGACCGGTGGTGAAGACATCGACACCCAGCGATGGTGGTGCAACCAACCAACCGTGTAGGCAAGGAAACCAGTTGGCGACGATGACGATGGCCGGTGGTGAAGTCGTAGACGCCCAACAACAGTGGTGTGACCAATCAACCGTGTAGGCGGAGACACCAGTCGGCGACGATGAAGGCGGACCGGTGGTGAAGTCGTAGACGCCTAGCAATGGTGGTGTAACCAACCAACTGTATAGGCGGAGACACCAGTCGGCGACGATGAAGGCGGCCGGTGGTGAAGACGTAGACGCCCAACAACGGTGGTGTAACCAACCAACCGTATAGGCAACGACACCAGTCGGCGACGATGACGATGGCCGGTGGTGAAGTCGTAGACGCCCAACAAGGGCGGTGTGACCAACCAACCAACCGTGTAGGCGGCGACACCAGTCGGCGACGATGACGATGGCCGGCGGTGAAGTCGTTGACGCCCAACAACGGTGGTGTGACCAACCAACCGTGTAGGCTGAGAAACCAGTCGGCTATGATGAACACGGACTGGTGGCGAAATCGTAGACGCCCAGCAACGGTGGTGTGACCAACCAACCGTGTAGGCGGAGAGACCAGTCGGCGATGATGAAGGTGGACCGGTGGTGAAATCGTAGACGCCCAACAATGGTGGTGTGACCAACCAACCGTGTAGGCGGAGACTACAGTCAGCGACGATGACGATGGCCGGCGGTGATGTTCTGACTGATCCATTCCTAAAGCGTAGGAGATTAGCTTAGAGCCATGAATCCCCACTATGCACATCTGGATTTGGATCCTGCAGTATAAACATATATGATGAGTAGCATCTGATGCAAATAGAATACTTGAGGAAAATTCAAGCATTTTAAGATATTTATAAGTGTGTATTTCTCCTCTTGTTGATTTTGATTTCCTCGAATAGATGACTCCTTACGTTTAAACACTTCACCTGACTAGCCATTGACATGAGTTCGTCATTAATGGAACAAAGTTTCATGAATTGGAGTTTACTACTCGGGTATTTTTACAATTGTTAAGAGCAGAAAGCAAATTATATTATCTCTATGCTTTTGATTTCTTCCGAGTAATACTGTCACGTCCTGATTTTTCGTTTTCGTTCTTTACGTCTAATTGCGAAAATTCACGTTGGTTTAACCCTCTAAAATAGCTTAATGAAAATTTCGTTAAATAAAAAGGTTTTAATGTAATTAATTAATTAATTACGTCGTTGGCTTTGTCGTATTTTAGTTTGAGTTTATTTGGATTTAATTGGAGTTTCGGAAGTGGAGCTCAATTCCTTAATTAAATTTGTGCCGAAATTCAAATTCCTATTCAACTCCGAATATCCGAAATCCTCCAAAAATTCCAAGTATTTTATATTTGGAATTTTCCAGAAAATTCCCTACCCTTTTTCCTATTTTCCTTCCTCTCTTTCTCTATTATGTCGCTTTTGCAGGAAAGTCCCTCCCTTTCTTTCTTTTTCCTTCTCCCTCCATCTTCTTCTTCCTCTAGCTCCTTCTCTCTCTGTCTTGTACAGCAGGCTCGGGGAGGCGGCGCCGCCAGCCCAGGCCGCCCTCGGCCCAGCCGCCCCCTTCCCCCACGCGCCGCGTCAGCCCACGCCGCCGCCGACCGGGCCCGCGCCAGCCCACGCCCGCGCCGCGTCGCCATGCCGCTTGCCGCGCCGGCAATACCGCGAACGCTGCCGCCTCTCCTTATAAAAATTCCGGCGCGCCCTAACCCTAGCCTCCCTCCCCTATAAATACCGCAGCCGCCACCCTTCCTCCTTTTTCCAAGCCGCCGCCACCGCCGTTTTCGCCACCGTCGCCGTTGCACCGCCGCCGGGAGCAGCGCCGCCGTTGTCGCCTCATCCTCCCTCGCGTTGCCGCGCCACCGAGTTCGCCTCTACCTCCTCCTTCCGGCGCCGCCCTTCGCCACAGCCGCCACTCGCCGGAGCCGAAGAACGCCGCCGCGCCGCCGGTCTGTGCCATGGTGCCATGGCGCTGGGCAGGGAGCTGCTGCTGCCTTCTCTTTCTTTTCCCTTTCTCTTTTTCTCTTCTTTTCCTTTGTGTCATTGCTATGTGGGTCCCGCTACCAAAACCTTCAAAGCAACCACAGCCATCCAATCTTTTGAATCCAATCTCAACCCTTGAATCTACATAACCCTAGATCTATTCCATGTCATCACCACGTCAGCCCTAGATCGCCACATGTCGCCACGTGTCTGTCCATGTCATCCAGTCCACCATGCACTGAGTCCATCATATTTTTTCCTAATAAAAATAATTCAATTTTCGAAATTAAATATTCAGAGAATATTCTCGGAATATTCCTTTTTCTTTTATCCTCGGATTTTCTTTTAATTCAAATTTCCGGAGGTCATAACTTCTCCGTTTGAACTCCGATTCGATCCGTTCTTTTTCCTAAATTTCTCTATAATCGAGCTCTACCTCCTAGTTCAGTTGATTATTTTATTTGATGTTATTTAGTTAGCCTTTTCTTTTGTTTATTTATTTCTCGTTTGCGATCGTGTAGACGTCGGAGCAGAGGAGCAGTTCGTTGCCGAAGACGCAGTGCAGGGACAGTACTGGGAGCAAGGCAAGTGCACACTTTGAACATATTGATCCCATTTTATAAAATGTTTTATTTTCAATTCATGCATTATTTTATTTATAAACTATCGATGGGTAGTGTGACCTAATTGTTTTATTTCCTACCTTTGATAATTGTTGATTACCTATGATACCTTGTCACCCTAGTCACTGTGAGTTGAATATTGGGCTCAATTCAAGGTAGAGTAGTTATGCTTAGCCCCGCTCAAGGTTGTTTTACAAGCAAAATATAATTTTGATTAACCTTATACTTATAATTGATTTAGTAAGAACTGTGTGGCGCTATCTTTCCGGTAGCATGTGTTGCACCGTGTAGTAAACAACGGGCGGATAAAATGATTTGGACTGGGGTGATGGGTGGTTCTGTGTGAACCTAGTTAGGCGGTAATGTATCTGTGTGATCATTATCAGGTATGGTCTCTGTGTGAGCCTACTGCTGAGCTGTGTGCTAATGTAGTTCGTAAGTTGCCCTGGTCAATTAAGGACTTCACTTCATAAGTCATTGAACTGAGCCTAACGTGCAACCACATGTTCTCATGGGAAGAACCTGGCCTAGTAGGATTCCGAGTCTTGGCACTATCGGCCCAGGTGGCTAGATGATAGGTGTTAAGGTTGGCCATGGGTACTTTCTTGTCTGTGTGAGGGAAAGATGACTCATGGGGGAAGACAGTGTTGGGGCGGAGTTTCTAAAAAGCCTTGTTACAGACTCCTTGGCCGCACACAACCTGAAGTGTGACATTTGCGCATGGCCGCTAAAAGGACGATGTATCTTGTGGGTCAAGCTGTACAACCTCTGTAGAGTGTTTAATTAATCTATTCGAATAGCCGCGTCCTCGGTCATGGACATGCTCGGTGACATCTCATGAGGGGTAGTTTGCGAAAACTGGGAATGATCTGTGTGCAGGTTGATGAATATAGCTGAGTAGTCCTGTGTGGACAGATCCTGTGTGGATGGTTGGTTGGTAACACCTGTTATTTATAAATGTTGTTTCTAACTTCTGTTTCTAAACTGTTTATAACTGCAAATTGCTGTGTTATGCAAAATAGCCATAGCCTTTCTTTGTCAGTTGTGCATATGCATATTTCCGTGTACTTGCTGAGTATTCCATGTACTCACCTTGCAATTCCCCCAATTCTAGAAGAGAGGTTCCCGCTGTTTCCTGAGGAGTTTGCTGGTGAAGACGAGGAATAGGCCGCGTGTCCCAGTTGACTGCCTGTGGCAAGTTGAATGGAACTACTACGCGTTTATCTTATTTTCGGCTGCTATTTTATTATTTTCTTTAGGCCCTTCGTGGCATAAATAATTGTAAACTCTAGCCATAAGGCTTATCACAGTCACTTTATTAATAAATGTTAGGTTTCCTGCGTGATGTTGGCTGTGATATTATCTTTGTGTCTGTGTGTGCTAGCTTGATCCTGGACTAGCACTTATACACAGGAGGTCCTATTTTGGGTCCTCACAAATACTTAGCACCTTGCGTTAGGAATCAGCCCAAAGGCAACTCTCCATCGACAAACCAAACGGGAAACATAGGGAAATAGAGCTCTTTAACTCGATCGGTACTCTTTTGCTCGGATTATCTCGTAAGCAATTAAGATAAACATTATGAAAATTTTTGAAAAAACATGATATAACATCTGTAGCCCCCGACTCACTACTCAATGGGGAACCAATTGATGTAGTGAGGCGAAGGAAAAGAAAAATATCATATAAAGAGTAAAATAATGATGACTTAGCTTTTTGGTATTCCCCTAGGTGATGGCAGAAGTGGCCGATGTGGGGAGAAGGTCATCCATCAATGGCAATGAAAACACCAGCCATGGAAGTAGCTGAGGCGACTGGCGATGAAAACGAAGACACCCATCAACGGCGGCGGAGTCCGCCAACCGTATAGGCGGAAACACCAGTCGGCGACGAGGAAGATGATCAACGGTGAAAGCAAAGACGTCCATCAAAGGTGGCAGAGTCCACCCACCGTGAAGGCGATGATACCAGTCGGCGACGATGACAGTAGCCGACAGTGAAGACGTAGACGCCCAACAATGATGGTGTGACCAACCAACCGTATAGGCGAGGACACCAGTCGGCGACGATGACGGTAGCCGGCGGTGAAGACGTAGATGCCCAACAACAGTGGTGTGACCAACCAACCGTGTAGGCGAGGACACCAGTCGGTGACGATGGCGGTAGCCGGCGGTGAACATGTAGATACCCAACAACGGTGGCGTGACCAACCAACCGTGTAGGCGAGGACACCAGTCGGCGACGATGACGGCGGTTGGTGGTGAAGATGAATGATGTCACCATGAGTAACGGCAGCGGAGCACACTACTAATGTTGTAAACTACCCTAAGGGGAGAAGGGGGCGAAACAAGAGATAGACTGTAGCGGCGCTGGGTGACCACCTCCTGCCGATCGGTCCTTTGGTGATTTCGCTAGAAGCGAGCCATGCCCTCCAAGCGTGCCGAGTGGACACGATCGTAGTCTTCCAAGGTTCACCCGGTGTGCGTCCGCATCCAGCTAGCAACATTCACGACTTTGTAACTGTTGCCGTTAATCATCATCTCGCGGTAAATAGGTCGAAGCAGGTACCGGGCCTTCGGCAAGTTTTTTACTGCAACAAACATCTCGTTCCTGCTTCACCAATCCCCAATGGGGGGCCGAACGCATAGTTTTCGGCATAGACCCTGAAAACAGTGGAAAATCAAGTGGCGAAACGCAGAAAGCGAAGCTGGAACATATAAGTTAGGCGAAAAGATTAAGTGAAGCAATCCAAGCACAAGCACCAAAGGCATCAAACGCAGTTGGCGAAGATTGTCATATATATTCCATATGTTAAAACATTCTACAATAAGATTGGCCATCGGCCATATTTACATTGTTTGCCCTACACGGCAAACACCAAAAAGCGAAAGCTATTAAAATCTACAAAAGCGGGCGGAGGGCCTCACACCTCTGGGTGGTCTTGGGCATCATCTCCACCCCCGCCAGCTGGTTCTTCGCCTTGGTCCGCCGCCTCCGTCTTCACCAACTGCTCGAGCAGACGGGCCTTGGCAGTGGATCGGCCGTCCTTTTGCTAGAATTGCTTCCGCCTGGCGCGGAGTGCGGGCGAAATGTCCTAGGTGCTGACCTCCCAGTCCCCCTTCGCGAAGTCAGGGAACGAGTGAGGCCTTCCATTTCCAGGCTCTTGCGGCCCAGCTCGTCATCCTTGGCCCGAAGACAGTTCTTCAGGCCATCCAGACGGCCCCGCATGGTTCGCTCCGTCGAACAGTGGGGCGCGAGGATCTGGCAAAAAAGGGAGGAAGGGCGAACGATAAGACAGGTTATCGAAAACGACGACGCAAAAAAAACAAACAAAACAACAAACACCAAAAAGAGAAGTCAGCATACCTGCACTGCCAGGCTCTTGACAGCGGAACAGCCCTCGTCGAACTCGTTAAGTTCAGCGTAAAGGCTCGGGCCGCCAGCCGGAGCAACGATGTTGCTCACCCCCTCGATGAAGGGGATGAGCTCCGTCCGGGTCTCGAAGTCACCGGGGGCGAAGCGGGGCGGCGCCTGGAAGTAGTCCGAACCAGATGTCTCGGACGCCTTCTTACCCTTATCAAGGGCAAGAGGCGAAACGAGCGGCCGGCGAACAGCGCTACTGAAAACCCGGGCCGCCGTCTTCATGACCTGTTCAGTTGAAGCCGAAGCTCCAGCCCCGCCCGCTGCGCCAAGGGCGGTCGAGAGGCCCAGGCTTCGGCCGGCGGGCGCAGTAGGTGTATCGTCTGAGGACTCACCGTCGCTGAATACGCGAGCGATGGCGACGAGCCCCTTCTTCTGAGGGGTTTTCTTAACGGACTCCCCCTTCACCGTTTTGACCGCAGCGATCGTGACCAGGGTTTTTGCCCCCTCCACGTCTTTCCAGCGAAGGGGGGAGGAGTTCGACTCCGCCCCAGATTCAACGCGCTCAGGGCTAGGAGTCGGGGTGTAGCTGTAAGGACCCCCGTTTTGCAACAGGAATCACACGTGTATTTCGTGCCATTTCCCTGGATCAAGTAGTTTGGCACACACGATACAAAGTTGAATTACCAAAAGCACATACATATGCGTCATGTACGAATTATTACATCATAGGCCCGAAGGCATAGTCTTAGAACAAAGGACCAAACGGTCCGAAATACAGTCCAAAACAGAATATAGATAAGTAGCGGAGCGAAGGCAGCGGCATCGTCATTGCCACAGGCAACGACCGTATCTAGACCTAGTGGGCACCCTCATCTTCCGCATCCTCTTCGTAGTAGGCGTATGGATCTTCCGCGGTATCATCTTCGGCTTCTGATGAAGTTTATAATTGCAAGGGTGAGTACCAACCGTACTCAGCAAGTCACCACAACAACGATGCATATGAAGGATTTTTATTCAAGGCAAGGCAAGGGCTCAGTTGCATAAAGCTGGTTTTGCAATCATTTTCACAAACCTAAGACCTAGCATATCTGATCAAGTTTTAATACCAGAGTTTAATTTAAACAACGGCGGTTCTGTCTGCCATCCATTGTGATCCCAAGCATGGCTTTCTGCCGTTGGTCGTCATGGTTTTCTGTGGACACCCGCTTTCCCTGCTCTCAGGGGGTGGCTCCAACAGCATAAAATTCATCATGCAATAACCCATCCCACACAGGTTAAGAGTTTAGAGTCTAGCCAAGTGTAACACATGTCCCGGTGCTCAATATCCGCGAGCACGGCTATTCGAATAGATTTGGTTTACTCACACTGCAGTGGATGCACACTTTACCCGTACTCCGCGACTGCCCAACACATGAGCCTCGTCCCAACACATCAGACGTGTCACGGCAAAGCCTTTCGATAACCTTACATTGGCAGTACCCGCTCCATGAACTATCATCCTCATGCACTCTAGGCGTATCTGTTTCTAGCAGTGAGAGGAGTTATGACGCTCCCGGGAAAAGGAGTCTCACACACGCACAAGTTTATATCTTAAGTTTTAGATTATCACTCTCACACACGTGGCAGTCCTACCAACGGTGACACCGATGTGAGGTACGCATCGCGTCCCCACCTCAACGGTAGCCCCGACGTAGCGAACCTGCCTCACACACTGGGGTGAACCATCTATGCAAGGATACTGCCACTGCTCGGCTATCTAGTCGGCTAGGTCTATACCCATCCGAGAAGTACGGTTGTACTGGGGTCGTTTCATGCTTAACTTCATGGCTCGGTCCTTAACTGACCGGGGACGGAACTAGCCTCTTCCGGATACCACCCAAATCCACCATCCGCCCCAGTCAAAAACACTTGTTTTATTTGTTTTCCCTTTTTCAAATCATGTCATCATAACTTGGCATTGTGGCGCTCATGTCTCCACATGCCGCATCTCAATTACCTTCCCCAAGGTAATTGCCCAAGCATAAAGCATTTGATAAATATGAGTATGCATAATTCTAGAAAAGCATCACTAAGCATTTGTCATAATTGACTAAGGACTCATATATAAGCATGGCTACAAAGAATATAGAGGTTATACAATAATCAAGGTTTGGCCTAACAACAAGTGGGTTGTTCATTATTACATGCAACTTTATTTGTAAATAAAAAATAATTTTTGCAATTTGGGATCAAAATGCTCAAGGATAATGATGACTTGCCTTGCTCGTAATCCGGTTGCCCTTGGTCTTCGGTCGGACTCACAGTCCCCTCGGAATCTATAATTACGTGCGAAAGAAATAAAATTCTTTTAGAATTCAATTAAAATCCAACAAAGTCCAATTTAAAGAATAGATCGAGCGCGAGTGTTCGAATGTCGATGTCGATCCCATTTTATCTATGAGGTAATCTTATTTTGATTTTTAACACTGTTATCCTAAAATATTAGTGTTGGCCAATATTAATTCGATTTAAATTACGTGACTAGAATAAATTAGATCCCGACAATAGTACTTAACCTTTGGTGATAAATAGTTGATTAAATCATCGCGATGGCTAATTAAGCGGATAACCTATTCAACGAGTATTTAACGAGTAAGATTAAATAAATAGTGATTACATGTATATTTTAATAAATATTAAACGGCAACGATTAATTTAGAAGAAATAACCGGCGAATAAATCCTCTGGTTTAATGTATGCGCGGGTTGGCAAAACCTAATGAATGTAAATCTAATTAATTGACTAAACATTCCGCAAAGTAATCATTTAAACGAATAACCCAATTATGTGTATATTTGCAATTTTAAATACCCCGATTTAATCTTACGAGTTTCTAAATTAACATACGGCGACGAATTTATTGATTTCCCAAGCTAATCAATTTATATTAGTCTAGCACCTAAAAAAAATTAAATCCCTAACCAAGCCTAATTTATTTTTCCCCCTTTTTTCATCTTTATTTCTTTTTCCCTTTCTCCCTTTTTTTTCCTTTCTTTTCTTCTCTTTATCTATTCTCCTTCTGTCTCTCTTCTCCTCTCTTCTTCTTCTTCCTCTTTCTTCTCTTTTCTATCTCTGTTCCTACAGCCTCTCTCTCTCTTCGTCGGCCAAAAGGGAAGTACAGAGGGGGAGGGGCTGCTCACCGACGACGACGGCGACCGGGGCAGGGGCCCGGTGGCGAGGCGGCGAGGATGCGCAGTGGCTTGGGCGCGGTGGAAGGGGATGGCGACGGCGCTCGGCAGTGGGGAAAGAGGAGGGGAAAATGAAGGTGGAGGGAGGAGGGGCTCGGCCGGGGAAATTTATAGGCGGCCGGGGTGGCACGGTGGACACGGCGGCATGGCGCGCGGCGTGGGGGAGGCGTACGGCGACGTGGGCGCACGCGGCGGGTACGGCGGCGTCGTGCGGCGCATGGCTCGAGGGCGACGTGGGTGCGCGGCTCGGCGCAACGGCGTGGGGTGGCGCGTACGGGGCGGCGCGGCGGCATGGCGCGGTGACGCGAGCGCGTACGGGCGCGGGATGGCGCGGTGGTACGGCGGTACGGTGGCGCGGCGCGAAGGTACGGCGTGGGCGGCGAGGGCACGGAGCGCGAGCGGCTCGAGGGCGGCCGGTGTGCGGCGCGGGGCGGCAGGGCGGCACGGCGTGCGGGCGCAGGAGCGGGTGCGCGCGGGCGTGTGGGCGCACGCGGCGCGGCGGGGAACACGGTCGGGACGGCAGGCGGCGCGGTGTGAGGGCGCGCGGGCGGGACGGCATGGCGGCGCGCGGTCGCGGGCGACGCGGGCGTGAGCGCGGCGGGCGGGGCCCGGGCCGAACAGGTGGCGGCCCAGGAACAGTGCCGGCAGGTGTTTTTTTGGGCTTTTGGGGGTTAATTCTCCACATAAATTATTTTGAAAATTGTGTAAAGTCAACCAAACTAGCGTGATCTATATTTCCTAATATTTGTGATAATTTATTTACTATTATTTATATATATATATTTTATTCTTTCCTCTTTTTACCTATCAGCCCCATCTATTTGCACGTACGCCAATATATTTTAATACCTACGACTTATACCTACCCTCCTACATTTGCGTACATATTTATATATACGTAAGAAAATGGCCTCTTAAATTTGTGTCACCATATTTAATTTACTCTTCATAATACACAATTGATTAATCTACCGTAAAGTCCAATAAAATGTGCGAATAAATCCGGCATGATGCAATTCATTTCAAATAGTTTCTGAGGGTCCATATTTTAGGGTTTCGATTTTTGTTGGTCGAATTTTTAGGGTGTTACAGTAGCCGCGTGTCCCGGAAGGGCTGTCGGCGGCCTTATCCGCAGCCATTTCGACCGCGACCTCTGTTTCCCCCACGTCTTCTTGATCTTCGACACCATCCTCATCGTCGGCGTCGGAATCAGTGGAGGCAGGGGCCCTTCGCTTGCGAGGGGCCAGCTTCACTTGCCCCCGCAACTGTTTTCGAGAGGGGCCTTCTTCACCGTCGGCTTTAAATGGCTTCGCCCGAGGGGGGAGCTCCCCGACGTGAACCCAGTTCGCCCGGCCAGCCGCTTGCCGCGGTAGCAGCTGGCTGTACTCTGTGACCGGCACATCGCCGATCATCTTTCGGGCTTCGGTGTCGGCCTAGGCGAGGGTCAACACTGAAAAAGAGACATGTCGTTATGTCAGGTGTCGAACAAAAGAAAAACAAAGAGCGAAACATATAAAAGTGAAGAAAGGATAAACTAACCATTCGCCCCAGCAGGCATAACAAGCTTTGGCACTGTTGACCACTTCGTCCTGGTCAACTTCGAGCTACCACGACTGGGAGAGGGGGAATATGCGAAGCATACAAAACTCCTGTACCAGATCGCAGCAGCTCAAGCGAGGCGAACCGCGCCTCCATGGCACTGTTGACGGCAACCTTGGGCTTCCGATTTGGCGAGATCGCCCTACGCCGCCATCGGAGGGCCTTCGCCGCTTCAGACCCGGCCTCGAAGGGGATCGAGTGGTAAAACCACTTCGCCATCTAGTGGCGATCCCACTTCGACATGGCAGCGTTAACCGGCCACAGGTCGGAGCGCTCGAGGCGAATGTTGAAGTTCACACTCCCGAACGCCGTCTTCTTCGTCCTGGTAGGAGTGACCACCGTCTTCGAGTTTACGGTGGCCGTAAAAACTGCGCCGAAGAGTTCGGCACTTGGTTCAAACCCAGCGGTCCGGCATGCCCAGTCGAAGATGGCAATGTGGACGAGAGCCGAAGGGCTCAACTGGGGAAGTTCCACCTGAAAAAGGCGAAGGATTTCCGGCAATAATATGTTGCATGGAAATCGAAGCCCGTCCTCGAAAAATATGGTGAACACAACCGTCTGGTTGTCACCCGGCTTCGGCACTTCAGCATCCCTAGGTGTGAAGGCCCGTCCTTCCGCCACCACGCCAGAACTGACCATCTTCGCCAGCTCGTCTTCATCTATGAGTGATACCCCTAGGAACGCGGTGGTGTCTTCATCAATTCGGCCGGGGTCAGGACCCGTTGTGGAGACGGGGTTCGGCTTACGTGGGGCCATGGCGAAGCGAGTGCGTAGTAGCGAAAGGGGTCAACTGGCGAAAGGGTTCGGTTAAGTCAGAGCACCATGAGTAAAAAGGTGAGAAAAGAGAGCGCCTATGGTGAGAATGACGGGGGTAAGGGCGGTGAAAAGAGGGATGGAGGAATATATAGCCTACCAGGCGAAGTTTCGCCTTCCCGGCCAATCATGAACTGCCACGTGTCGCAAGGGTAGGCGAAACGGTAAAATCCCATGGACCAGACCGCATAGTGGCGAGTCCTCAGGGAAAAAGCCCATCACTATTCACTTCGGCCCAGTGAAACAGTAAGGATAACTTCGCTGTTTACGGAAGGCAAAGGCCCATCACTGTTCATTTGGACCCAGTCAAACAGTAAAGATAGCTTCGCCATTCACGAAAGGCGAAAGCTATAAACAAAAAAAATTTCAATCACAACAACACATACAATGCACACATTCTTTGCAGGGGCACAAGACAGGTTTCGACAGGAGCATCGGTCGAAAGGGGGCGCCTCATACCATACTACATGGTTTGCACGATCTCAGCCGAAGCTCCTATCTCACCCTTGCCCGTGAGGGGCTTGTTGGCAGTATGTCATGAGACCTTTCGACCAGACCTACCGAAACCAAGCAAGCAGCAAGGATTCAGACTCGAGGCGCCTAAGATCCATCGGGGCGAAGCCCTATAGCGAAGACCACGAGGTGATGGCGGCGAAGGGCGAACAGTCGCGCCGGGTCCCTGCAAGTCTGAACGTGCTCTGGGCGAAAGCTACAAGGCGAAAGGCGTACACCGAAGGAGGGTGACTTCGCCATATCGGGCCCCATCCAGGAAGGCCCAGGGGGCTGGCCCAACCGCTCCGGCCCATGGGCCAATGGACCAGCAGCCGCCAGGTGGCCCGTTAAAGGCCCAGATACCTTAATTACATTGAATACCCATATAAGTGTCCCTTTTATAATGGTGACCATGTAAATTCCCCTGTAAAAGACCTAAACCCTAATAGGGGGATCTGTAATGGGATTATAAATAGCCCCCTAGGGCCATGTAAAGGGGGCAGACCCCAATAATTCCTGAATTTAACACACTTTACTTTTCCCAACAACCGTTGAGTAACCACGTCCTTCGACGTATGCATTTCTCTTTTCGACAACACATATGAATCGGAAACAAAATCTAATACCGAAGCGGATTTGAAGATATGTGGGATTCTCGGAAACAGAGTGCGCATCGGCTGAAAGAATGTATCGGCTGGAACCGAGTCCGATTGGGATAGCCGATGTAGCCGATATTGCATGTGAATCAGTATCGGATTCGTTGGAGATTTTGTGACAGTGTTGCCAGGCAAGGATAGAGTCCAGAATTGGCAATTCTATCTATTAATTAGGAATACTTGAAATTTCCTTATAGATATTATCGGTAAAAGTCCGCCTAAGGGACTTGTTTGCTATTTGGGTTTGTATTAGGATAATATGAGTCGTGTCCATGTTGGACAATGTTTGTATTTTCGGGTTTAAATATAGACCCGAGGTCTTTTCACACCCTGGAGTTCCCCTTCTAGCCCTAAAATCATAAAATAAAATTGCATAAAAGAAATTGTTCTTTTAACCTAGAGCAAACCCTAATTAAAAGTATATTTAATTATTTGGAACCGGCAAGGTGGAATTTTTATGGCGTTCCACTTGTTAAAATATATTAACAGGATTTTTACTGGAATTTTTAGATCACTGGGAATAATTTTAAACATTTAAAAACCACCACAGCAATATTTTTAAACCCCTAAATCCCCCTTTTCTTTTTCCTCCTTTTCCCTCCTTTTCTTCCCCCGGGCCACCGGCCAACCTCCCTCCTCCGGCCTCCTTCCTCCCCGCCGGCCCACTCCCTCTCCCGGGCCGGTCTTCTCTCCCTCTCCCTCTCTCTTGGGCCGCCGCCTCCTCTCCCTCTCCCTGGGCCGCCACCCCTTCCTCCTCCTGGGCCAGCCTGAGGCCACCTCCGCACCCGCGCGAGGTCTGCACCACCTCCCTCCCGCGCTGAGGTCACCGACAGGTGGGGCCACCTGTCGGGCCCGTCTTCTCCGGCGCCGCAACGGCCGGCGCCCACGCCGCCCACGCTGCCCACCTCCGCTTTCGCCGTCCACCTCGCCGCCTCTCCCGGCCGCCTCGACCACTGTAAAAGGCACCCCGGCTGCCACCCTCTCCCTTTTCCGCTGCCGCCGTTCATCCTCACCGCCGGTGAGCTCTGCCGCCTTTCCCCTCCCCCTCCGGCCACCGCGCCACCGTGCCGCTCCCGGCCACCGCCACGCCGCCTCCCAACCGGCCGCTCCCGCGCCCGCGCCGCGGTTGACGTCAGCCCTTGCGCTGCTGGTGCTAGCCGCTGATGTCAGCCCTAGGGGGATATTGCGCAATAAATCATTTATGGTTTTTCTGTTTTACTAAAAACACAGTAAACTTCTAAAATTCACAACTAATTCATCCGGACAATGTTTGAGCCCGTTCAAGTTTAAGAAAATTCATAAAAATATCTAGAATCCATTAAAAATACATTTGTTCTTTGTTTCAGTAGACTTATAGCCTGTTTGCATTGTTTGCCTTGTATGTCATGTAGAATCCGCCTCTCCCAATGCTCCGGTGTACTTCGAGGTAGTCGCCGAGGTCCCTCCAGCAGCAGAGTAAGGCAAGTCATGCTTATCCCTTGAACATATGGACCCTATATTGCAAATGCTCATTTATTCTCTCTAAATTACGCATTGTTTTACAATATCACTGTATGGGATGTTTACCTATTGTACTCAGCGCTATTGTTTGGGTACCTTTATTCCTTTGTTAGCTTGGGTTATAATATGTTTAGATGTTGGTTTAGGACTTGCTAAGCCTTGCTTAGTTGAACTAGCACACAATGGGGATTCACATTAAATATTCAGACATTGGTTTACCTTATTATTCAACAAGTACCACCACCTTGGTATTGGCTAATTAAAATATACTAATGGTGGGCTGTGGGTGCATGGTTTTGCTAGTCGCACCCATGGCAATTAAGGACCGGTTTGCAGGAACCCCTAGAAGAAACACCGTGCGTACCACAAGCCAGCGTGGGCAATGGCTGGGCATGTAGTGTAGCTTTCCGCTAGCTGACGTACACTGGCTAGGGTGAGCGTGATGGAGTTTGGATGGGCCCTGCGATGGTCTATGCGGCTTCCAGATTCACCATGGCACGAGAGGGGCCTGCCCGCTGCCTGTTGAGGGAGTGGGGGCGAAACCTGTGGTGGTACGATTAGTTAGAGGGGGTTATGCGAAGGGTCCTGTCACAATCCCTTTCCGGGGTACCATGGTGGTATACCGGCACACGGTAACGTGTCGTGGGGCTGTGTCTTGTGGGTACGGATGTACACCTCTGGCCAGAGTAAAACTATTCGAATAGTCGTGCCGGTGGTTATAGGCGATCGACCAGCTCATCGTGATTAGTCTCACTACTTTCAATTGTTTTATACAGTGGTGAGATAATATTGCTTAATTTATACAATAGTTTTACTACTTTCAACTACTGTCTTTAAATGCTAGCTTTATGCAAATGAACCTTAGCTTTCCCTTGGGAACCCCTGCTTCATACCCTCTCTTCCGGTATGACTTGCTGAGTACAGTGGGTAGTACTCCTTGCTCTGTTTTCCCCCACACCAGAGTTGGAGTATGCTTCAAGTCTTTCACCGCGCTGCAAGCGTCAAGCCTAGCATAAGCTTGTTTTCCTTTTCCGCTGCATTTATATAAGACTTTTGAATATTTTGTAAGACGTGGATCTGTATGTCAACTTTGTCATTTGTACCCTTGCCGGTCCTGGACAGGGGGTTCAATGCACATTCAGTTCAGAGATTCGGTTTAGCGAGTTTCTGGGCGTGACAAGTTGGTATCAGAGCCGACCTTGACCGTAGGGCAAAGCCAACTGGAAGCCTTAAGAGCCCACTGAACTCTTTCATGTGCATTTGCTTTTTCATTTGGAGTTGTTTCGGGAAAACTTGAGATTTCTGTTCCTAGGGTTTATGGGAAAAATTTGGGTCACTTGTTCGGTGGGGATTTCTTCGATTAAAGTTAGTCTAGTGTTTTGGAAAATTTGGGATGGCTAATTTCGGAGTTCGGATATTTTGGGTCTTACTGTGAATATTACATTTACTAATACTACTATGATATTTCCACATTACTTATTTTCACACTACTTTCTTGTATGGTGATAGCTTTTATTTGATTCATATAAAAATATTCCCTGTTTAAAATTTTTTCTTTCACTTGAGTCCTTTAATCATTTCTCTAATTTGGAGTTGAGCATGCATTGCTTCCTGTGGTGATTATGGGTACCCCATATCCAACGACATGGTTTTCCGATTAGTTATAGGGGATAGCTTATATCTATAAATATGTAATGGATCATGACTTGGGTATTACGTTTCCTTATGTATTACGGAATGGCCTAACGTCTTGATTTGATAATATTGTAAAGTAGTATTAGGAAACCGATACCGTATTGGTTAAGGTTTCTATCATGTAATCTTGCCCCCATCCTATATAAGGTGGGTAGGAAGCCCTCTAGGGGGCATGAGCACAACTAGATCGTCAGATCAATACAACACCCAGCCTATACAATCGCCAAACAGGAGTAGGGTATTACCTCTCATTGAGAGGGCCTGAACCTGTCTAAATCCTTGTCTCCGCATCCATCTGCTTTTAGGTCTCGTGGGCCACCCCCTTTTCATATTGCTGAAATCTAGTTTCGACAGTTGGCGCGCCAGGTAGGGGTGCGTCGAGTCTCTATCTACAAGTACAATGGAATCAACTTCATGAGTCGCTGGTTTTCGTGTTCGCTTCTCCAGCTTTGACTTCCTTGACGCCGACAACTTCAACAAGCTCTCTCTCTTTGACTTGATCTCAAATCAGTCGAAGGAGATTCAATCAGAAGATAACAACCACTCTACCACAGCGAGTTTTGGATCCAATCTACTATGGCTACCACAAGCATCACCTCCGTCATCCGCAGGATCTTTTCTACAATAGCTTGGACTTCATCGCTGCCACCAAAAGTCCAACCAGCTCTAATCAGTCGGCCAAGAGATCACACACCAATTAAAGCAATCAGCACTGAGATAACAGACCAAGTAGCCATGAAGTTTTCTCTACTTTTCTCAGATCAGCCATGGAGATATACGAATCCGATTAAACAGCATACACCGGATCCGGAGAGACTTTATGTCGAAGTCAGCCACGCAAGCTTTGATCGGTCCTGTCTCAATCTAGCCAAACATGTTTTCTGCTTTATAGCCTTGGTTCTTGCTACATCCGTACAAGACACCTACACAATCAAAAGGATGACCAGGTCAATGCATGCAAAGCTGACACCATGCAAGCCACACAGCCTCGCATCAGGTTATCAAGGTTCCGGTGCGGCTATTCCGAGTCGATTTATATATACCACCGAAATTCCGGCCGTTAGGCCTTAAATCAAGAGCTTCTGTATCACAAACCTTTACCAGGTCTATCGTTTTAATTTCCTTACATAAACTAGATTAATATTGATCCTTCTAGTCATCTTCTTCACGGATCTCTAATATTTGTTTGCTCTGTTATTTTGTATGCACGTACATCGGTTGCCTGCGTCGCCACCGACTGGTGTCTCCACCTACACGGTTGGTTGGTCACACCACCGTTGCTGGGCGTTTATATCTTCACCACCGGTACGTCTTCGTCGCTGTCGACTGGTGACCTTGCCTACACGGTTGGTTGGTCACACCACCGTTGTTGGGCATCAACGTCCTCACCACCGGCTCGTCTTCCTCGTTGCCGACTGGTGTCCTCGTCTACACGGTTGGTTGGTCACACCACCGTTGCTGGGTGTCTATGTCTTCACCACCGGCTTGCCTTCATCGTCGCCAACCAGTGTCCTCTCCTATACGGTTGGTTGGTCACACCACCGTTGTTGGGCGTCAACGTCTTCACCACCGGCTCGTCTTCCTCGTTGCCGACTGGTGTCCTCGCCTACACGGTTGGTTCGTCACACCACCGTTGCTGGGCGTCTATGACTTCACCACCGGCTCGCCTTCATCGTCGCCGACCGGTGTCCTCGCCTATACGGTTTGTTGGTCACACCACCGTTGTTGGGCGTCTACGTTTTCACCACCGGCCGCCGTCATTGCCGCCGACTGGTATCATCGTCTTCACGGTTGGTGGACTCCGCCACCGTTGATGGACGTCTTCGCTTTCACCGTTGATCGCCTTCATCGTCGCCGACTGGTGTTTCCACCTATACGGTTGGCGGACTCCGCCGCCGTTGATGGGCGTCTTCGTTTTCATCGCAAGTCGCCTCAGCTACTTCGATGGTTGGTGTTTTCATTGCCATTGATGGATGACCTTCTCCACACATTGGCCACTTCTGCCATCACCGAGGGGAATACCAAAAAGCTAAGTCATCATTATTTTACTCTTTATATGATATTTTTCTTTTCCTTCGCCTCACTACATCAATTGGTTCTCCATTGAGTAGTGAGTCGGGGGCTACAGATGTTATATCATGTTTTTTCAAAAATTTTCATAATGTTTATCTTGATTGCTTGCGAGATAATCTGAGTAAAAAAGTACCGATCGAGTTACAGAGCTCTATTTCCCTATGCTTCCCGTTTGGTTTGTCGATGGATAGTTGCCTTTGGGCCGATTCCTAGCACCCGGGGGCTCGTTGGATGGAGTATATAATGCAAGGTGCTAAGTATTACTCGGAAGAAATCAAAAGCATAGAGATAGTATAATTTGCTTTCTGCTCTTAACAATTGTAAAAGTACCCGAGTAGTAGACTCCAATTCATGAAACTTTGTTTCATTAATGACGAACTCATGCAATGACTAGTCGGGCAGAGTGTTTAAACGTGATGAGTCAGCTACTCGAGGAAATCAAAATCAACAAGAGGAGAAATACATATTTATAAATATCTTAAAATGCTTGAATTTTTCTCAAGTATTCTATTTGCATCAGATGCTACTCATCCTACATTATTATACTACAGGATCCAAATCCAAATATGCATAGTGGGGATTCATGGCTTTGAGCTTATTTCCTACGCTTCGGAAATGGATCAGTCAGAACATCACCGCCGGCTCGCCTTCGTCGTCGTCGACTGGTGTCTCCGCCTACACGGTTGGTTGGTCACACCTTCTACGTTTTCACCGCCGGCTCGCCTTTTTTGTCACCGACTGGTGTCTCCACCTACACGGTTGGTTGGTCACACCACCATTGTTGGGCATCTATGTCTTCACCACCGGCCATCATCATCGTCGCCGATTGATTTCTCCGCCTACACGGTTGGTTGGTCACACCACCATTGTTGGGCATCTACGTCTTCACCGCCAGCCATCGTCATCGTCGCCGACTGGTTTCTCTGCCTACATGGTTGGTTGGTCACACCACCGTTGTTGGGCGTCTACCTCTTCACCGCCGGCCATCATCATCATCGCCGACTGGTTTCTCTGCCTACGCGGTTGGTTGGTGTTGATGCAAAAAACACACACAGGCCTGAGGTTTGCTTTACTCTAGTGCAGGTCCTAACTTTTGGGTTTTGGATTCAAGGGCGTGCCAGTTGATTTGATCCTGCAATCAACAAGAGATAATATGCAAAGAATGTTAGTAAACGATAGACAATCAGCCATAGGGCCGATTTCATATCGTATGTGACCTAGCCGATGCAATAAAGCATGAATCGGCCATGAGGTTACATATAAGCATGAATGTAACCCTAATAAAGATATATCGGCTGTAGATATTAGCTTTATGCAATTATTAGATCAATATTACTATAGAAACAAGTAATTGGTATGGATCGGACCGAACCGAGACAGCATGAATTACTTAAGTCTATTGTGACATGAAATAACGATCACATAATGTCAATGTCATAACCGATATTTAGATTTAAACACATATATCGGTCATAGGTCCGATATTAACTCATAATGAAGCATTAAGATTGAATATAGAACATTAAACAAAGCATAAGACCATGTCAAATATTCTAAGAACAGATAATATCGGCTGAAACTCCGATACTATCCCTATTGATGATCGTAAAACAAGTTATAGATCACGATTCTAAAACAACTTAATAGGTTGGACCGAACCAATACAGCATTAAGCATAAAAGAAGCATGATATGTCATAAGTCAATAAACATCAAATCAGGATGGTGGATACATCATATAACATGAATCAACAAAGTAAACTAGCCGATATCGTCGAAATCCTAAAACAGATCTAGCCGATATAGGAGATAGCATTATTAATCTAAGCTATATGACGTATATGATAACTGTGGAACTTGCAAGATAGAATTAGAGTGTCATAAAGATGTAAGCACTAATCCCAATAATGCAAATTGCCATAACAAACTATACCTTCTAGCAGAAGATCAAATTGATGCAGCACGACTCGAGAGCACAAGCTTGTCGAAAAAGGAAACAAAGGTGGCGATGCGCCGAGATTGATTGAACGTCTGTTTTTCTTATTTACAAGACCTCGGGATTACATTTATACCCGAAAATACAAACATTGTCCATTATGGACACGACTCAACTTAACCTATTACAACTCCAACTAACAAACAAGTCACTCAGGCGGACTCTTACCGAGAATATCTATAAGGAAATTACATAAAATATCCTAATTAATAGATACAACTGCCTCTTCAGGACTCAATCCGTGCATGGCAATCCGTATGGAACACGCTAACACAACCCGATGTCGTATACCGAGTTATATTACCAAAAACCGGCACCATCGGCTAACCTCATCCAAATCTGACTCAGCCGATGTCACATCCTAAAAATCTCTAAATTATAAATTGTTGTTTAAATGGAACTAGAAGAAGTGATTTTAAAAGCCTAGAAGAAAAGATCTAATTTTAGTTAATAAATTCCAATATAAAAGTGGGCTAGATAAAATTTTAATAAATACTTCTCTTGTTTCAATTGTTCCTAGATTTTTTTCTGGGATTTATTTGAGCCAAGAAAGTATTTTTTTAATCAATGGAATTGCATTTCATGCAACACATAAAAAGAAAATAGTTTAACCCCTCTCACTTTAGGTTTTGGGCCAAAAGCCCATTTTCTTTCCTCTCCCCCCTCCTCTCTTCGGTTGGGCCGCAGCCCACCATTCCACCAGCCCTGGCAGCCGCCCCTCTCTCTCCCTCTCTCTCTCTTTGGCGCCTCCAGGTGGTCCCACCTGTCGGCATCGTCTTCTACCTCCCGCCGCCTCCAGCCGAGCCTCAGAGCGCCATTGTTGCCGCTGCCCCTTCCAAATCTCTCCGTTTCTTGCCTGATTTGATTAAATTGATAGAGGGGAAATAATCCCCTTGATCTCCTCTATCTCTTCTCTATAGAAAGTTTCATCTAATTTGTTTGGAAATCGCCGGATTTGGAGATTGATTCGGACTCATTCTTTCCATCCTAACCCTAGTTTTTCCTTCTCCGATTCCGGTTGCCTTGCACCGAGCCGCCGCCTCTGCCCCTATAAAATGGAACCCCCTGGACCTCCTCTATCCGCCACTGCCTTGGCCCCAAACTCTCGTCGACCGTGGAGCCCTAGCCGCTGCAATTTGTGCGCCGTTGTCGCCGGGAGGAGTTTTCAGTCGAGCTTTGCCGTCGTTCCGGTCGTCGCCGTCGCTCGGGAGGACCACCGTTGGGTTCGCAGCAACGAGGGGAAGCCCGGCCACCCACTCATCTCCGCCAAAAGTCATCGGAAGTTGCCACCACCGCCAACCCTAGCTGCTGCTGCGCTGTCGGTTCGTCGCCGGCGTTTCTGTTGTTTTAGGTGAAATTTTTGTTAATCTTCGGAAATTCATAACTAAATCATCGTAACTCGGATTTGAGTGGTTCAAGTTGCTAAATTCGTCTAAAATCGAGATCTACATGTTAAAAATATCCACATGTACTGCTTGTCCTTGTTTTTGTACTGTTTTATTGATTTTTGTTCATTCGCTTTAGTTTCCGACGTTCCGGAGGAAAGCGTTTACGTGGAGGAAGATTCCGAAGTGTTTCACGAAGCTCAAGGCAAGTCACTCAGATCCTAAATACACCTTTGAGCATGTTGATCCCATTTAAATCTATTTGTTTGTATTCAACTACTGCATTTATTTTTGAATGTCATCGGGGTGGGAACAACCTATTGTCTTTGCTAAAGCCCCTTTGTTTTGATTACCTATACTTTGTCACATGGTTAATAATTGGATTAGCTAGAACATTATATGGTTTTAGCTAAATTAATTAGGATGCTTAGCCATGCTTAGAGACACTAGCTCACATGAATGGGATAATTAATGCTTCACTATTATTTGATGATGGATTAATGGTAGATTATGATGGTTAATCATGATAGGGTGATTAATAAATATGCCAACTAAAACTTGATAATGGTGGGTTGTGAGCACATGGTTTGGATGGTCGTGCTCATGACAGTTAAGGACCGGTTCACGAGTTTCGGTTGTGAAACATTAACCGTGCCAACCACAAGCCAGCGTGGGCAACGGCTTTACCCTTTGTGTAGTGAGGTTCATTGTGGGACACCGGGTTGAGAAGTGGCGGAGATAAGCCCACGGGGATCGCTGGGGAGTCCATGCCTTATTTTATAAGGGGGTGATTATGATCCAGGAATGGTGCACTGCTTTGAATTGCGTTATGCGGAGGGTAATGTCACAATCTCTATTCGGGTACTTGCTAAGTATCGCGACGCATGGTTGACATGATATTGAGGTTGTGTCTTGTGGGTACAGTGGTACGCCTCTGGCCAGAGTAAAACTATTCGAATAGCCGTGCCCGCGGTCATGGGCGAGTCTAACAATGTCTTTCGTGATTAGTCTCACACTTCTCACCATAATAGATGATTCTGTAATTGGTAATAATTTGTTTAGCTTCTTGTTTGGAATGGCATATTCCTGGTTTGGAGATAGGTTTGTACAGCCGGGAATGGTTGTTCAGAATGGTTGGGCCTATGCAACGGGTGTGTTGCATAGTGTTGGATTAATATTGTTTAAGTAAATACTTTACTGTTTTGCTAAATTCTGTAGTTTTTATTAAATGCCATTTACGCAAATGAGACTATATTATGCCGTCCTTTGTTATCCATTGCACTTGCATATTTGCTGCGTGGCTTGCTGAGTATACCATATACTCACCTTGCAATCAATCATCAGAGGAGGAGTTCTACAGTGATGCCGAAGGTGTGGAGGATTAGGCGTAGCCCTGGTCAAGATGCTTGTGGATTGGAGTCACCTGCGCTATTTATTTTATATTCCGCTGCTGAGATCTTTATTGTTTAAGAGGAACTATCTACCTCTGTAATGACTTTATATTCGTCGATTAATTACATAAATATTGCACTCTATTATCAATTTGTTATTCTGTGCCTTGGCTGATTCGTGGACGAGGGTTTACACACATGTAAGCGTTTGGAGTTTTGGATAGAAATTTCGGGCGTGACAAGTTGGTATCAGAGCCTCCTTGACCCTAGGTTATGCCAAATGGTCACCCATAGAAGCCCTCTAAAAATATTGAAAAAAAAATAGGACTGTTCTCCTCTCTTTCTCTTTTAATTAAACCAAGCTAATGGCACATGCTGATTATAGTCTCTTTAATTGTTCTCATTCAAAATTTATTTATTCCTCTGTTGTTAGTACTGTACATCTATTACTGTACTAATGGCCCATTTACCAGCAAAAGTTCTACAACATTATTTTTTATTTATCTAATCATGTTGCAATTAGTATGCTGGATTTATAACTCTATTTTCTTTTATTTTGAAAATCTGTCATTCAAAAGTGCAAAAGTTTATAATCCTGTTTCAACTTTCTCATCTTATCTGCAAGGCTAGTTTACTTTATTTATATTTCGCTTTGATTTTCTAACTCTATCTAAATTAACCCAAAAACTTGTGCTATTAATTGGATAAATGTCTTAACTCTCTCCTTTCATTTGTCTTTAGATGCCGCTCTTCAAGCCGGAATACTTGTTCGGTTTTGAGGGTTTTGTTCGGGAGCTGCGTACAATGTCCTTCGCAATAGGATTCGTGTGTGCCCCTCTGTATGCCCAGATTCCCCATGATCGTGATGAAGAGAAGTGCCACGTCAGGGTCACCTTGAACAGTGATCGTGAAGATATCCCATCGGTGATGTTTGAAGCTGGAGGGAAAAGCTATCCTCACGCTTGTCAGGAGGTGGCAAGGATCACCATAGGAGACCTTCGAGACCGCTACGATGAGCAGTTGGCCGACACGGAGTATCGCTACCATCCTTGTCAGCCCCAGGGATGTGACCGTGCCAGCTACGTTGATCCTGAAGGACTTGAGAATGATGCTACCACAAGACATTTGGTCGTGATGCTTTGGGCCATGGATGAGACCCGCGCTAACATCGTGTTGGCTGCTCAAGCTCGTGAAGATCGGAACTGTGGCAAGATATGTAAGCTGCAGGACAAGATTGATCGTCTGGAAAAGGAACTGGCGGAATTGAAGGGAGTAGCGCCACCCCAGAGGGCCAGGGTTTGTCTTACTGCAAGGAAGGGAGCCCTTTCTGTTCCCCGCTACCAGCTGGCGCCCAAGGTTCGCGTGGTGTCAAGTGAAGCTGTCCCAGTCCCAGCGGATCCACCAGTCATCATTCTGAGTGATGATGAGGAAGAAGGCCAAACACGCACTCATTCAGAGGTCGAGTGGGGTGCTACTCAAGACGACGAGGAGGAGCCGAACGAGCCTTCAGTCAACTCCGATGCCAGGAAGACCTAGATGTTTAGATTAAGTCGTTGCTTTAGTTCGTTGTGTTAGTTTGCTTGCTTAAGTTTGGTTGTGTGTGTGGGTCTTGCATGTGGTTTACATCGTTGGTGGGATGTAAAGGCATGTATTTGCTTGCTTTTGAGTGTTAGGAAGTTGGTGAGTTAAGTGGTGTGAGAGTCTTCAGTTATATGTAATAATGACAACTCAGTTCAGATCAATAAAAGTCAAGAAGAAATTAGTTCCATGTCCTAAGTGGTTTTTCCCCCTTGCTTCCCTCCTTATGCTCTTATCTCTGCCAGATGGTGAACACTCGCAGCAATGGAAATGGGTCCAACAACAACAACAATGGTGAGAATCCCACGCTTGCCCAAGTCCTTGCTCAACAAGCTAAACTTATGAACATGATGATGCAACAACTCCAGAACCAACAGAACCAAGGGAACAATCATGCTCCTCCCCAGAACAAGTTAGCAGATTTTCTTCGTGTGAGGCCGCCCACTTTTTCCAGCACTACCAATCCGGTTGAGGCTAGTGATTGGCTGCACGCCATAGAAAAGAAGTTGGACCTGCTTCAGTGCACTGACCAAGAAAAAGTCTCCTTTGCTTCACATTAGCTTCATGGCCCTGCCTCTGAGTGGTGGGATCATTTCCGTCTCAACAGTTACTGCTGAACCAATCACTTGGCTTGAGTTTACTACTGCTTTCAAGAAGACTCATGTACCATCGGGAGTGGTGTCTCTCAAGAAGAAGGAGTTCAGGGCGCTCACTCAGGGATCTCGTTCCGTCACCGAGTATCTGCATGAGTTCAATCATTTGGCCCGTTATGCTCCAGAGGATGTCCGCACTGACGAAGAGCGCCAAGAGAAGTTCTTGGAAGGGCTAAATGATGAGCTATCTTACCCACTGATGACTGGGGATTATTCTTATTTCCAGAAGTTGGTGGATAAGGCCATTCGCCAGGAAGATAAGTACAACCGTATGGAGCAGAAGAAATGCAGGATTGCTCACTTCAAGGCTCAGCAAGGGAATAGTCAGAGGCCATGTCTTACTTTGGGACCTCAGGCAGCACCGCCGGGAGGATCTTCATCGATTGTTCGCCCACAGCGCCAGTTCTACAACAACAATGCTGGCAATAACAACCGTAACCAAGCTCCATGTCCTACCGCAATCCCAATCCAGCACCAGACTGTCAGGAGGGAGCAAGGAAACAAGCCAGTAGTGTGCTTCAACTGTGGCGAACCAGGTCATTATTCCGACAAGTGTCCGAAGCCTCGACGGGTGAAGATTGTTCCTGCACAGAATAACTCCACAGCACCTGCATCCTGCATCAAAGGCTCGTGTCAACCATGTTGCTGCTGCAGAAGCCCAGGGTGCTCTAGATGTGATTTTGGGTACGTTCCCTGTTAACTCAGTTCCTGCAACAGTGCTTTTCGATTCTGGTGCTACACATTCCTTTTTGTCTATGAGTTTTGCGGGAAATCATGGGATGGAAATTGAAGATCTTAGACTCCTTTGATAGTTAGTACTCCCAGTAATCAAGCCCTCTCATCACAACGTAGCCCTTCTGTCATAATAGAGATTCAAGGTGTTCCATTTCTGGCCAACCTTATTTTGTTAGAGTCCAAAGACCTTGATGTCATCCAAGGGATGGACTGGTTAGCTAGATATAAAGGTGTGATAGACTGTGCCAATAGAAAAGTAACTCTCACCAGCAGTGATGGTCAAGTTGTAACTGTTCACGCTTTGCCTTCCGAACCTTTAAGGTCGAGCTGGAACCAAATAACTTTGCAAGAGATTCCCATAGTACGGGACTATCCTGAGGTGTTCCCGGATGATTTACCTGGTATGCGGCCTAAGAGAGATATAGAATTCATAATAGATCTGGTACCAGGGATAACCCCAATTCATAAGAGGCCTTACAGAATGGCAGCCAATGAATTAGCAGATGTGAAGAGACAAATAGATGACCTGCTTCAGAAAGGATACATTAGACCAAGCTCGTCTCCATGGGGAGCTCCGATCATTTTTGTGGAAAAGAAGGATCATACTCAGAGGATGTGTGTGGATTATCGTGCATTGAATGATGTGACCATCAAGAATAAGTACCCTCTGCCTAGAATTGATGATTTGTTTGACCAACTTAAAGGTGCCACCGTTTTCTCCAAGATCGACCTTCGATCAGGGTATCATCAGTTGAGAATCAAAGAGGAAGATATACCTAAGACGGCCTTTACCACTCGGTATGGGTTGTTTGAATGTACTGTTATGTCTTTCAGACTTACCAATGCCCCTGCTTTCTTCATGAACCTGATGAATAAGGTGTTTATGGAATATCTGGATAAGTTTGTGGTGGTCTTCATTGATGACATTCTCATCTACTCCCGAACCAGAGAAGAGCATGAAGAACATCTTCGCCTTGCACTAGAGAAGCTACGAGAACATCAGCTGTATGCCAAGTTTAGCAAATGTGAATTTTGGCTGTCTGAAGTAAAGTTTCTTGGGCACGTCATTTCAGCCGGAGGAGTTGCCGTTGATCCTAGTAATGTGGAATCCGTAACTAATTGGAAACAACCAAAGACAGTTTCAGAGATTCGTAGTTTCCTGGGTCTTGCAGGCTATTACCGGAGGTTCATAGAGAATTTTTCCAAGATTGCTAAGCCAATGACTCGTCTGCTTCAGAAGGACGTGAAGTTCAAGTAGTCAGAAGAATGTGAGCAGAGTTTCCAAGAGTTGAAAAACCGCCTTATATCAGCACCCATTTTGATCTTGCCTGATCCAAAGAAGGGTTTTTAAGTGTATTGTGATGCATCTAAGCTTGGGTTAGGTTGTGTTTTGATGCAAGATGGGAAGGTGGTTGCCTATGCATCTCGTCAGTTACGTCCCCACGAGAAGAATTACCCTACCCATGATCTTGAGTTAGCTGCAGTGGTTCATGCCTAGAAGATTTGGTGCCGCTACCTCTTTGGTACTCGTACGGAGGTGTATACGGATCACAAGAGTTTAAAGTATATCTTTACCCAGCCGGATCTGAATATGCGACAGCGGAGATGGTTGGAACTGATGAAAGATTATGACATGGGAATACATTATCACCCGGGGAAGGCTAATGTTGTAGCAGATGCCCTCAGCAGGAAAGGCTATTGCCATGCTACAGAAGGACAACAGTTGCCGTGGGAGTTATGCAAGGAATTTGAAAGACTGAATTTGGGAATCGTCAGTAGAGGCTTTGTTGCAGCTTTAGAAGTGAAGCCCACTCTCATGGATCAAGTTAGAGAAGCTCAAATCAACTACTCTGATATTCAAGAAATCAAGAAGAATATGAGGAGAGGAAAGGCCATCGGTTACATAGAAGATGAGCAAGGAACTGTGTGGTTGGGTAAAAGAATTTGTGTCCCTAACAACAAGGAATTAAAAGATACAATCCTGAAAGAAGCTCACGACACTCTATACTCCATTCACCCTGGTAGTACCAAGATGTACCAAGATCTCAGGGAGAAGTTTTGGTGGGCAAGTATGAAGCGCGAGATAGCAGAGTATGTAGCTGTGTGTGATGTATGTCAACGAGTCAAGGCAGAACATCAGAAACCCGCAGGTTTGCTGCAACCCTTGAAGATACCAGAATGGAAGTGGGAGGAAATTGGGATGGATTTCATCACTGGTCTGCCCAGAACATCGTCTGGCCATGATTCTATTTGGGTGATAGTCGACAGGCTTACCAAAGTTGCTCATTTCATCCTTGTGAGGACAACATATTCCGGAAATCGTTTGGCGGAATTGTATATGGCAAGGATTGTGTGTTTACATGGTGTTCCTAAAAAAATAGTATCCGATCGAGGTAGTCAGTTTACTTCAAAGTTCTGGCAAAAGCTTCAGGAAGAGATGGGTTCTAAGCTGAATTTCAGTACAGCATATCATCCGCAGACAGACGGACAAACTGAAAGGGTGAATCAGATTTTGGAAGATATGTTGAGAGCTTGTGTTTTAGACTTCGGTGGAAGTTGGGATAAGAATTTGCCTTACGCAGAGTTCTCATACAACAACAGTTACCAAGCTAGTCTTCAAATGGCCCCGTATGAAGCATTGTATGGTCGGAAGTGCCGTACTCCACTATTGTGGGATCAAACAGGGGAACATCAGGTTTTCGGAACTGATATTCTTAGGGAACCAGAAGAGAAAGTAAAGATCATTCAAGAAAGATTGCGTATAGCCCAGTCTCGTCATAAGAGCTATGCTGACAATCGCCGCAGGGACCTGAGTTTCGAGGAAGGGGATCATGTGTACCTTCGTGTCATGCCTCTTCGGGGAGTTCATCGTTTTCACACCAAAGGGAAATTGGCGCCGCGTTTTGTCGGACCTTATAAGATTGTCAGTAGAAGAGGAGAGGTCGCTTATCAGTTGGAGTTACCTCAGTCTTTGGCAGGTGTCCATAATGTGTTCCATGTGTCGCAGCTGAAAAAGTGTTTAAGGGTACCCACTGAAGAAGCTAATCCTGAGCAGATACAAATCCATGAGGATCTGACCTATATCGAGAAACCAATTCGTATCTTGGAGACAGATGAGAGAAGAACCAGGAATCGAGTTATTCGTTTCTGCAAGGTCCAATGGAGTAACCACTCGGAAGAAGAAGCTACCTAGGAACGAGAAGATGAATTAAAGTCAGCTCATCCGCATCTTTTCGCCAGCTCTTCCGAATCTCGTGGACGAGATTCTGTTTAAGGGGGGTAGGTTTGTCACACCCTAAAAATCTCTAAATTATAAATTGTTGTTTAAATGGAACTAGAAGAAATGATTTTAAAAGCCTAGAAGAAAAGATCTAATTTTAGTTAATAAATTCCAATATAAAAGTGGGCTAGATAAAATTTTAGTAAATACTTCTCTTGTTTCAATTGTTCCTAGATTTTTTTCTGGGATTTATTTGAGCCAAGAAAGTATTTTTTTAATCAATGGAATTGCATTTCATGCAACACATAAAAAGAAAATAGTTTAACCCCTCTCTCTTTAGGTTTTGGGCCAAAAGCCAATTTTCTTTCCTCTTCCCCCCCTCCTCTCTTCGGTTGGGCCGCAGCCCACCAGCCCACCAGCCCTGGCAGCTGCCCCTCTCTCTCCCTCTCTCTCTCTTTGGCGCCTCCAGGTGGGTCCCACCTGTCGGCATCGTCTACTACCTCCCGCCGCCTCCAGCCGAGCCTCAGAGCGCCATTGTTGCCGCTGCCCCTTCCAAATCTCTCCGATTCTTGCCCGATTTGATTAAATTGATAGAGGGGAAATAATCCCCTTGATCTCCTCTGTCTCTTCTCTATAGAAAGTTTCATCTAATTTGTTTGGAAATCGCCGGATTTGGAGATTGATTCGGACTCATTCTTTCCTTCCTAACCCTAGTTTTTCCTTCTCCGATTCCGGTTGCCTTGCATCGAGCCGCCGCCCCTGCCCCTATAAAATGGAACCCCCTGGACCTCCTCTATCCGCCACTGCCTTCGCCCCAAACTCTCGTCGACCGTGGAGCCCTAGCCGCTGCAATTTGTGCGCCGTTGTCGCCGGGAGGAGTTTTCAGTCGAGCTTTGCCGTTGTTCCGGTCGTCGCCGTCGCTCGGGAGGACCACCGTTGGGTTCGCAGCAACGACGGGAAGCCCGGCCACCCACTCATCTCCGCCAAAAGTCGTCAGAAGTCGCCACCACCGCCAACCCTAGCTGCTGCTGTGCTGTCGGTTCGTCGCCGGCGTTTCTGTTGTTTTAGGTGAAATTTTTGTTAATCTTCGGAAATTCATAACTAAATCATCGTAACTCGGATTTGAGTGGTTCAAGTTGTTAAATTCGTCTAAAATCGAGATCTACATGTTAAAAATATCCACATGTACTGCTTGTGCTTGTTTTTGTACTGTTTTATTGATTTTTGTTCATTCGCTTTAGTTTCCGACGTTCCGGAGGAAAGCGTTTACGTGGAGGAAGATTCCGAAGTGTTTCACGAAGCTCAAGGCAAGTCACCCAGATCCTAAATACACCTTTGAGCATGTTGATCCCATTTAAATCTATTTGTTTGTATTCAACTACTGCATTTATTTTTGAATGTCATCGGGGTGGGAACAACCTATTGTCTTTGCTAAAGCCCCTTTGTTTTGATTACCTATACTTTTTCACATGGTTAATAATTGGATTAGCTAGAACATTATATGGTTTTAGCTAAATTAATTAGGATGCTTAGCCATGCTTAGAGACACTAGCTCACATGAATGGGATAATTAATGCTTCACTATTATTTGATGATGGATTAATGGTAGATTATGATGGTTAATCATGATAGGGTGATTAATAAATATGCCAACTAAAACTTGATAATGGTGGGTTGTGAGCACATGGTTTGGATGGTCGTGCTCATGACAGTTAAGGACCGGTTCACGAGTTTCGGTTGTGAAACATTAACCGTGCCAACCACAAGCCAGCGTGGGCAACGGCTTTACCCTTTGTGTAGTGAGGTTCATTGTGGGACACCGGGTTGAGAAGTGGCGGAGATAAGCCCACGGGGGTCGCTGGGGAGTCCATGCCTTATTTTATAAGGGGGTGATTATGATCCAGGAATGGTGCACTGCTTTGAATTGCGTTATGCGGAGGGTAATGTCACAATCTCTATTCGGGTACTTGCTAAGTATCGCGACGCATGGTTGACATGATGTTGAGGTTGTGTCTTGTGGGTACAGTGGTACGCCTCTGGCCAGAGTAAAACTATTCGAATAGCCGTGCCCGCGGTCATGGGCGAGTCTAACAATGTCTTTCGTGATTAGTCTCACACTTCTCACCATAATAGATGATTCTGTAATTGGTAATAATTTCTTTAGCTCCTGGTTTGGAATGGCATATTCCTGGTTAGGAGATAGGTCTGTACAGCCAGGAATGGTTGTTCAGAATGGTTGGGCCTGTGCAACGGGTGTGTTGCATAGCGTTGGATTAATATTGTTTAATTAAATACTTTACTGTTTTGCTAAATTCTGTAGTATTTATTAAATGCCATTTACGCAAATGAGACTATATTATGCCGTCCTTTGTTATCCATTGCACTTGCATATTTGCTGCGTGGCTTGCTGAGTATACCATATACTCACCTTGCAATCAATCATCAGAGGAGGAGTTCTACAGTGATGCTGAAGGTGTGGAGGATTAGGCGTAGCCCTGGTCAAGATGCTTGTGGATTGGAGTCACCTGCGCTATTTATTTTATATTCCACTGCTTAGATCTTTATTGTTTGAGAGGAACTATCTACCTCTGTAATGACTTTATATTCGTCGATTAATTACATAAATATTGCACTCTATTATCAATTTGTTATTGTGTGCCTCGGCTGATTCCTGGACGAGGGTTTACACACATGTAAGCGTTTGGAGTTTTGGATAGAAATTCCGGGCGTGACAGCCGATCAGTTCGTAGCCGATTCGGACTCCAGCCGATGCACACTCTGTTTCCGAGATAATCACATATCCTTGAATCCGACTTGAACTATATTGTGTTTCCGATTATTGCAGATAGATTTGCTTACCAAATTTCATCGTCAACACATGCCCCCCAAATCCGGAATATTTGGTAATGTTTCGGATTTGCCAAATCTTATCTCTTTTCAACCGCAAAATTCTAGGGTTACCCCCGTGACCGTTACGCACCTAATTCTTTAAATACCAACCGCTCCCTCGGATATTTCACGGCGTTAACTCCGTTTTCACCGCTCAAACCACCAAACTTTCCCGTGAACTCCGGCGAACACCTTCTCTCTCCACTCCGGCGACCAAGACAGCGAATCCCTCTCGACGATAATCCCCGTACTGCAATGGCCACTCCACCGAATCCATCACGATCTGCCGCCATGGAATATGCTGAGGTAAGTCCCCTATCAACTCTAATTTGTCTATCAAACCTCTTTGTTCTACTCTGCCCTCATCTTCTCTTTTCTTTTTAATCTGCAACACCTAAGTCATCAAATAGCCATTCCAAAACTCAGCGAACCCAACCACTTTTTCTTAGGTCCGATAGGTGACTTAGATCCCACCGAAATCATCAATGCAGAAACAAATAGAATCCCTTTCAGACAAACCAACCCAGCTCTCTCCCATTGGACCACAACTTTTAGGTCTTGGCCTTCCCAAGTTGACAAGTGGATAGATTGGTATAAAAGGGTTGCAGCTAGTAAACAAGATCACTGGGATGAAATCGGGATAGCCCAATGCCTGTCTCTATCGATAGCCGATATGAAAAAAGATGAGCCAATGCTGTCCTCAGCTGCATATTTTTGGTCAGATACCTTCAGCTGCTTCATGTTCAACCAAGGGCCGATGACTCCCACCTTGCTGGACATAATCATGATCACTGGCCTAGACATAACCACATCGGCTAATCCTATCAGTATGAAAACCAAGTGCACCTACAAGTTCAAAACCAAGAATATCGGTGGCTGGTCTGGTTTCATTTCTGAAAATATGGGAACAGGTTCTGTATCGGCCAGGGAACATGCCGCTTTTCTGATGATGTGGCTGGACAAGTTTTTATTTTGCGGATCCACTTGTGGCCCAACAGCAAATTGGCAGCACCTAGCCGAAGCCCTAGTTCTGAAGAAAAAATTCCCCTTGGGAAAATACTTGCTAGGAGCAGCATATCAGATGCTAAGCCAATCATCGGCTAAGTTGATAATGGATGCCAATGTGAACACCGGTGGCCCATGGTGGTTTATTCAATTATGGTTAACTCTGCACACCCTGAAGGTTGCTCAAAGACCACCACTCTCAGAAGCAGAATTCCCTTCTACAGCCGATCCTGAAGACAATGAGGAATCAAACCATATGCGCCGATGCATGTCGTTTGGAGAAGCAGCCACTAGTTACACCGGACATGGACCATCGGCTGAACACTTCCATAACTGGTTCGGCAATTTCTATGATGGATTCCCCAGAGATAACCGAATCCGGTTTGCTTATGACTCCTACAAGAACTTCGAACTGCCAACCGACTTCAGGTTGAACGAGATCAATGATGAAAGATTCGAGAAACCTAGAGAAATCCTGACTACTGCGATCTCTCCATGCATACTCCCAGTCGGCATATCTCAAGGGAGAAATGTTCAACCTTCTTACGAATTTTACTATCCATCATCGGCTGCAAGGCAACTTGGTATGGGCACCTTACCCATCGGCTTGTATTATGCCGACAAGATTCAAACCAGAGGTGACATTATATCAGCTCTCATGATGGACAAGCTGCTCAACATCCCTAGACCCCCTCTCGGCAGTATTGATAGATTCAACCTCATTCTGATGAGAAGCATCCAATTCGACAGATGGTGGTCAGAAATAAAAAGCCACATATTCCATCTACCAGTTGACTCATACCTTACTCGGATTCTTTCAAACTTGGTCCCTTAGGTAAACCTATCTAACAAATCTTTGCATTTCATTAACATCGGCTTAATACTTATACTTTAACAATTTTGTCTGCAGTCAACAGATTCTCCTCCTCCTTCAACCAGCCAAAGTGGTAAGCCCATAGGATATGCTATGGCCAAACTCCCAAACGGCAGTGGACCACCCCATCAGTCATCGGCTTCAATGCCCCGAGAACCACCACCCTGCTCCAAGGTCAACTGAGAGAGCCGATGCAAGTAGGCGACAGAAAGAGAAGAACAAAACAAGCTGCCGTAAAGCCAACACTTCTGAAGAAACCAACTAAAAGACAAAGAAAGCAGCTGATGCAGATATCTCCCAAGCTCAGGAGATAGAAGATATCCTGAAAGACATTGAGATGGATGAGGCTATCAATGAAGCCGCTGCTCAAATTAGTGATACAGCTGAAGCAGCTACACCCCAAGCCGATACTCCCTCTGCAGCACAATCTCAAGCTGCGAAAACTCCAAGTCCTCCAAAACCACCTCAAAAAACACAAGTAAGATAACCTTGGCTACCATCATCTATTTTCATATCTTAAATCCTTCTTAACTCAATCATTTCTTTTCAGCTCAAGAAGAAACAAGTTGCTGCAAGGAAGAAGCCACCTCCACCACCAGCATCGGTAATTTTACATCACTCATCTTCAGTTTCCTTTCTAACCGATACTAATCAATTGTTACTATTATAGCCTCCTCAGATACAATCCCCTCAACACATATCCAGTGAGCATACGCCATCGGCTGCAGCTAGCCGACAAGATGAAGAAATTGCCACTACAGCTCCTGCTCCTCAAATTCCTGTAAGTATTCTCTATACTTAAATCTATCGGCTAACTCCTCATTATATTACTTATCAACCTTTTTCAATTTCAGATATTAGCCGATATGTTCTCTTTTGATATAAATCAGTTCCTAGATGAAGAAGAGACAACCAGCAAGGCCATTTCCCCAATTACTGAAGACTTAAAGAAAATCTTAGCTGATATCGCAGATCGGCTAGGTGCTTCACTTGACACACTGGTTGTAAACTGCGGGCCGATCAGAGCAAGATTTGAAGAAATTCAAAATCAAATCCCCGACGAATTAATCGAGATGATTTCTCCTGCTGTTTTCCTTGAGCAACATCGCTTCAAACTAGAAAGGGCAAGACAAAGAATTGCAGATCGGCGAGAACGTGCTGCCCTTGAAGAAAATATGCAATCCAGCCGACAACAAGTTACTGAAGAAAAATCTAAGTTGGACGAATTGGAAGCTGGACCAAGCTCAACTCAACAGAAGATTGAAGAGCTCAAAAAGAAAGAAGCCGATCTACTACAGCAACTTAAAGCCTGCAGAGCCGAGATCACTACCGAATAGCAAAAACTAGCCGATTTGCCCAAAGCCATTGAAGCTCAAAAATCTAAACTCAAGAAATCTGTGAAGCATCTTGCTGCCTTGAGCAAAGCCTTAAAGCCAATTCCAGGAACCACTGAAGCCGATGCTCAAGCTATTGAAGAAGTAAAGCAAATTAGGCAGAGAGCTATATCGGCTATCCAAAAATATCTGGCTTAATGTAACCTGAACTACAATTTGCCTTGGAACAATTTTGCTGTAATATATGTTTTGGCCATCGAGCCAATCTTATACTTGGCCAAATACTGAAATGTCCTCTGCTATCGGCCATCAAGCCAATTTGATACTTGTCTGATTATTGAAATAAAATTTTAAAAAAAATTCCAACTTATTATTCTCCATGCCCCCCAAGTTTGTAGTAGGGAACACCATGCTGCAAACTTATATGTCTAAGGGCGATAAAAATAGCGGCCATCTAAAGGCGATGTAGACACATCGGCTAACAACCATAAACCGGCAAACCGTAGCCGATCAGGAACCAATCCAAACACTTGGGTAGTATTTCTTCAAATATTTTCCGTTAAGCGCTCTTCCAAAAACTTCTCCATCAAGTCCTTTCAACATGTAGGCCCCTTTAGAAACACATTTGTGAACTTGAAACGGTCCTTCCCAATTCGGTGACTATTTGCCGAATTTATTATCTCTAGCCCCTATCGGCAATACCAATTTCCAAACCAATTCGCCCTCCACAAAAGACTTGGGCACAACTTTCTTGTTATAATGTCTGGCAACTCTTTCCTTATCTTTTCTAACCTTTTCAAGTGCTCACAATCTAACTTGAACCAGATCTTCAGATTCATCAACCATCAAATTATGATAATCATCGGCTGACAACTCATCTTGCAAAGAAATCCTCCGAGAGCCGATATTGGTTTCCCATGGTAACACAGCTTCAGGCCCATAAACTAGTTGATAAGGAGGCACCTGAATTGCACCATGACAGGCCATCCGATAGGACCACAAGGATTCGGCCAGAATAGTATGCCATTTTTTGGGATATTCGGCTATCTTTCGCTTAACCAACTTAATCAAGCTTTTGTTAGACGCTTCAGCCTGTCCATTCGCTTGTGCATAATATGGTGATGAATTTAATAACTTAATTCCCATGCCGTCTGCAAACCAAACAAACTCATCGGACACAAATATCGATCCTTGATCGGTTGTAATCGTCTGTGGCAAGCCGAACCTGTATATAATATGCTCCTTAACAAAATTGATTGCATCTTGACTATCAACCTTTTTCAATGGAATCGCCTCAACCCACTTTGTGAAATAATCAGTTGCAACCAATATGAATTTATGTCCCTTGCTTGATGGTGGATTTATCTGGTCGATCATATCAATACCCCAACCTCTGAACGGCCATGGCTTGATAATAGGGTTCATAGCCGATGCTGGTGCTCTCTGAATTGCTCCAAATTTCTGACAATCCTGACAACCCTTGTAATATTTGAAACAATCCTCCAATATTGTCGGCCAAAAATATCGAACTCTTCGAATCAACCACTTCATTTTATGAGCCAATTGATGTGTCCCACAGATACCTTCATGCACTTCACACATAACAACTTTTGCTTCGTCCATACTCAGGCATTTCAGGAGAACTCCATCAATCGTTCGATAATACAATGTATCATCCAAAAGAACATACTTGAGAGCCTTATACCTTAATTTTCTCGAAACCGATTTGGAAGGATTCTTTAAATACTCAAAAACATCAAACCTCCAATCATCGGCTAGAATACAGGCTACTTCTACCTCAACTCCTTGCAACATCGGCTTGTAACCTGATGCCCCTTGAGCCAAATCATTGGCCTCAGCGTTTTGTTCTCTAGGGATATGCTTCAATGTAACTATCTTGAAAGTTTCCATGAACTCTCGACATTTTTCATTGTATATCATCAAAGTATCATTCTTGCATTCATATTCCCCAGACAATTGACTTATCACCAATAGCGAGTCACCCATGATTTCAACGGCATCGGCTTCAACTTCCCTCAATAACTGCAAGCCTTTGAGAACAGCTTCATATTCTGCTTGATTATTTGTAGAGTATGGTTTGATAGTAAAAGCAAACTGAAAACTTGCCCCCCTAGGTGATATGATTACCAGGCCGATACCGCAACCATGAGTACAAACTGATCCATCAAAGAATAAGGTCCATGGCATAATATCAATACTATCAATACTGGTATCCCTATGCTCAACTATGAAATCGGCTATCGCTTGTCCTTTAACTGCCTTAGCCGATTCATATCGGAGATCGAATTCTGACAAAGCAAAGATCCACTTACCAATGCGTCCTTTCAAAACTGGAGCTGATAGCATATAACGCACCACATCGGCCTTGCAAACTATGATGCACTCATTGGATAATAGATAATGCCTCAACTTTGTGCAGGAAAAATACAAACATAAACATAACTTCTCCACAGATGAATATCTTGTTTCTGCATCCAAGAGACGTCTGCTGAGATAAAATATAACTCTTTCTTTACCCTCAACCTCTTGAATCAATACAAATTCTTGATCGGCTTTCAATCTTAATAAAGGGGTGAACGGCTCTATTCGGCCTGACAAGTTTGATATAAATCGCCGAATAAAGTTTATTTTGCCAATCAATGATTGTAATTCAGTCTTGTCTTCTGGGGGTTTTATATTTTTGATTGCTTCAATACTCCTCTGAGGAATCTCAATCCCTCGCTCATGAACCAGAAATCCAAGAAATTGACCAGCCGATACCCCAAAAGCACACTTGGTAGGATTCATCTTTAACCCGTATTTTCTTGCTCTTTCTAACACTTTTCTCAAATCTGTTATATGATCATCAACCTCCTTGGATTTAACCACCACATCATCTATGTATATCTCCACCAAAGCGCCGATAAGATCATGAAAAATATAATTCATAGCTCTTTGATATGTAGCACCCACACTCCGCAAGCCGAAAGTCATAACCACCCACTCATACAAGCCGATAGCACCAGGGCATCTGAAAGCAGTCTTATGAATGTCTTCCTCAGCCATAAATATCTGATTATAACCAGCATTACCATCCATAAAGCTGATGATCTTATGTCTAGATGCTGCATCAACAAGTTGATCGGCTACCGGCATTGGGTATTCATCTTTCGGTGTAGCCTTATTCAAGTCTCTGAAATCGATGCAAACCCTGAGCTTGCCGTTTTTCTTGATAACCGGTACTATGTTAGAAATCCACTCAGCATATCGGCATGGCCTAATAAAGCCAGCATCATATAATCTTGTAATTTCGGCCTTAATAGCATCATACATTGCAGCTTTACAATGTCTTGGGGGTTGCTTGTATGGCCGATAACCTGGTTTGATAGGGAGCCGATGTTCAACTATCGATCGGCTAAGTCCTGGCATCTCATAGTATTCCTAGGCAAAACAATCTCTATACTCCTTTAAGAGTGCTATTAATTTACATTTAAATTCTTTTGGTAAATCCTTACTAATATATGTCGGCCTAGGCCTATCACCTGGTCCAATATCGATTTCTTCTAACTCATCGGCCGACATAAAACCTTGACCAAGCTTGCCGTCGAGGTCATCGATTGTGTCTTCTGTGTAGAAGTTGGAACCCTCCACGGCGCCCTCAAAATAAGAATTGGGGCTCTCCATCTCCTATTGGCTGTATGGCATCATCAGAAATCTTTAAGTAATCGCCTTGCCAAATTTTTCCAGACAAGCAATCAATTCCTTCCATCTCCCAGATAGATAAATTGGCACAAGCTACGTTGACTGACCTGTTGGCTGGCACGATTTCGATTTGGTTTCCTTGCCATTGGATTAGACTCTGGTGGATTGTTGAAGAGATTCAACAATTAGCATGGATCCAATCTCTTCTCAGCAACAAATTGTAGGAACCCTTCCCATCAATGACGAAAAACATGGTTGGAATTGTTTTCCTGCCGATGGTCAACTCCACATTCAAAACTCCCTTGGTCTCAGATGGATTCCCGCCAAAATCCTTAAGAACCATGTTGGTCTTGATTAGGTCTTCTGAATTCTTGCCAAGTTTTCTGAATGTTGTGTAAGGCATCAAATTGACAGCTGCTCCTCCATCGACTAGCATCTTCGACATCGGCTTACCATTGACAAATCCTTTGACGTAGAGTGGCTTAAGGTGCCGATGATCTGTTCCCTCAGGCTTTTCAAAAATAGCCTGCTCTGGTGACAACATCAACTTAGCCGATGGCAGACTTTCTTCTTGTTCGACGACCTGCTCTATTGCATATTCGGCTAGAAGCATGAAAACCATGTTGATCTCAGATGATAGCGCTTCTTTACCTTTACGTTGTTGACTCTTAGTGTGATCGGCTTTGACTCCATCAGTTGAAACTACTTTGCTCTTCACACGCCATACTTTCTTCGTCTTTCGTCGCAGCCGATGCTCAATTGCGCCCTCAACCTCCTGGAATTGCTCCCTATTCCTCATCCGTTGAACTCTCCTTTTCTGATATTTAGTAAATATCCCAGAAGGACACCATTGAGGATGCGTTGGTTTGGATTCTCTGTGCGATTCATCTTCATCATCGTCTTGCTGCATCGGCCCAAGTCTCTCATGTACTGATAATCTTGATGGACCTGGCCGATACACAACTGCTCGTTGTCGGCTTGGTCTTTGGGTGAACTGGGCATCAGGATCACTGCAGCCGGGACAATTCTCAATAGATGGTAACCTCATGCCTTCGTTCCAGCAGAACCTGAAGAATTCACAGCTCCAATGGGGATTGAAATACCTTTCTTCTTCCTTGGGATATAATTCTTCCTCCTGCTGGCGCTTGTTTTGGTGCTTGCCGATCATGCCAGCCGATCTGAAGTTCCTGGTATAGTTCCTATCTCCATCGCCTCTATGCTGGCTATATCCAGGATGCACCATATTGACTAGAAAAGGGTGGCCATCTATCTTCATCGGCTTCTTGGATCCATCAATCTTAATTTTTCCTTCCTCAATAGCCGACTGAACCTGCTGTCTGAAAATTTTACAATCATTGGTGTGATGAGATCTTGTATTATGCCATTTACAATACTTTCTCTTCCTCAATTCCTCAGCCGATGGGATGACATGTCCTGCTGGCAGCTGGATTTGCTTTTCTTGGAGAAGGAGATCAAATATTTTATCGGCTTTGGTAATATCGAAATCATATCTTTCCTCCATCCCAGAACTCTTAGCCCATTGACATACCACCGTCTTCTTGTTTCTTGCCCACTCGGCTGCATTAATGTCTGGATCTTCATCCTCAGAGTCAGAATCATAACTATAGACATTGTTCACATTGTTTGTTTTCTTGATGAATTTCCTGGCTTCTTGAAATCTTGTCTGATGAGCCGACACCTTCTGAGCTAAATGAGCCAAACTATCAAAGTCCTGAGCCGAAAATCACTCCCTCATCGGCGCCAGCAAACCTTGGAAAGCTAGATCAGCTAACTGAGAGTCTGATAAGGATAAGCTGTAGCACCTGTTTCTCACGTCTCTGAATCGTTGTATATAATCAGGGACCGACTCATCTGATTTTTGTCTGATAGCTGTGAGGTCCGATAGCTTCATCTCTTGAACTCCGCTGAAAAAGTACTTATGAAACTGTTTTTCCAAATCGGCCCAACTTCTGATCGAATTATACGGTAACGATGAAAACCAAGTAAATGCTGACCCAGAAAGTGATAGTGGAAACAGACGAACTCTGAGAGCTTCTGTAGCCGATGCCTCACCACATTGAGCTAGAAATCGGCTGATGTGTTCGTAGGTTGATATATTATCTTGTCCTGAGAATTTTGAAAAATCTGGCACCTTGTATCGGTTTGGTAATGGAACCCGGTCGAAGCATTCTGGATACGGATGCCGATACGTGCTGCCATTATCTTTAGGTTTAAGCCCGAACTGTTCCCTCATGACATCAGCGATCATATCGGCCCAAGGCTAATGAGGGGTTGATCCACCATACTGCTGTTGCACAGGGTCCATGTGACCGTATTGGATCGGCTGAGGTCGCGGTGAGTGAGGTTGATACAGATGATTGAGGCCAGCCGTTACACCTTGAGGAGGCACATATGGGATTTCTGTGCTGTACTGTTGGTTTATCGACTGAGTTATTCCGATCGGCTGTTGTGAAGGAATTGGATAAGAGGTGTCGACAACCGGCGGTCTTGGGTGAAGAATAGTGTTCAATTGTTCTGATGTCAATCGAGCTGGTACTTGCCCCCCAGTGATCGGCTGTGATCTGGTCAGTAAATTTGAGCTTGAGTAGGGAGCCTATGGAGCCTGGGTTTGAAGTATTTGTTGACTTGTCTGATTCGCGCCAATTTCTGTCTTCACGTTTCTGTAAGCCGGGAACGTGCCATCTGGTAGATAAATTGGTCCTTTAGCTTTTTCCTCGGCTATCGTCCCGTCGACTACTGATTTAATCATGTTTGTCAATGTATTGACGAGCACTCCGGACTGATTGACTAGCGCATGGTGTACGGTCGAATCGATGCGATCTTGTAAAGTGTGCAACTCTTCGTTGCTTGATTCGGCCTTCACCTGTTTATCTTTTTCTTCTGTTGATCCAGAGGTACTTGCGTCTTGCTTTGCAATTGATGGCACTTGGATTTTAGCTCTTTGGATAACCGTGCCTTGCCGGGTGACCGTGAACGAGTGCAGGTACTGATTCTGGAGTTGATTCATCAGTTGTTGTAATTCTTCCTTCTGCTCATCGTTCAGCTATTCATGTGTGACCCCGACGATGTTGTCCTCCGAAACTTCTGTGACGCTTGGAGACATGTTGACACGAGTCCCACTGGACGTGCCAAAAGCGTGTTGATGCAAAAAACACACACAGGCCTGAGAGGTTTGCTTTACTCTAGTGCAGGTCCTAACTTTTGGGTTTTGGATTCAAGGGCGTGCCAGTTGATTTGATCCTGCAATCAACAAGAGATAATATGCAAAGAATGTTAGTAAACGATAGACAATCGGCCATAGGACCGATTTCATATCGTATGTGACCTAGCCGATGTAATAAAGCATGAATCGGCCATGAGGTTACATATAAGCATGAATGTAACCCTAATAAAGATATATCGGCTGTAGATATTAGCTTTATGCAATTATTAGATCAATATTACTATAGAAACAAGTAATTGGTATGGATCGGACCGAACCGAGACAGCATGAATTACTTAAGTCTATGGTAACATAAAATAACGATCACATAATGTCAATGTCATAACCGATATTTAGATTTAAACACATATATCGGTCATAGGTCCGATATTAACTCATAATGAAGCATTAAGATTGAATATAGAACATTAAACAAAGCATAAGACCATGTCAAATATTCTAAGAACAGATAAGATCAGCTGAAACTCCGATACTATCCCTATTGATGATCGTAAAACAAGCCATAGATCACGATTCTAAAACAACTTAATAGGTTGGACCGAACCAATACAGCATTAAGCATAAAAGAAGCATGATATGTAACAAGTCAATAAACATCAAATCAGGATGGTGGATACATCATATAACATGAATCAACAAAGTAAACTAGCCGATATCGTCGAAACCCTAAAACAGATCTAGCCGATATAGGAGATAGCATTATTAATCTAAGCTATATGACATATATGATAACTGTGGAACTTGCAAGACAGAATTAGAGTGTCATAAAGATGTAAGCACTAATCCCAATAATGCAAATTGCCATAACAAACTATACCTTCTAGCCGAAGATCAAATTGATGCAGCACGACTCGAGAGCACAAGCTTGTCGAAAAAGGAAACAAAGGTGGCGATGCACCGAGATTGATTGAACGTCTGTTTTTCTTATTTACAAGACCTCGGAATAACATTTATACCTGAAAATACAAACATTGTCCATTATGGACACGACTCAACTTAACCTATTACAACTCCATCTAACAAACAAGTCCCTCAGGCGGACTCTTACCGAGAATATCTATAAGGAAATTACATAAAATATCCTAATTAATAGATACAACTGCCTCTTCAGGACTCAATCCGTGCATGGCAATCCGTATGGAACACGCTAACACAACCCGATGTCGTATACCGAGTTATATTACCAAAAACCGGCACCATTGGCTAACCTCATCCAAATCTGACTCAGCCGATCAGTTCGTAGCCGATTCGGACTCCAGCCGATGCACACTTTGTTTCCGAGATAATCACATGTCCTTGAATCCGACTTGAACTATATTGTGTTTCCGATTCTTGCAGATAGATTTGCTTACCAAATTTCATCGTCAACAGTTGGTCACACCACCGTTTTTTGGCGTCTACGTTTTCACCGCCGGCTCGCCTTTTTTGTCGCCAACTGGTGTCTCTGCCTACACGTTTGGTTGGTCACACCACCGTTGTTGGGCGTCTGCGTCTTCACCGCCGGCCATCGTCATCGTCGCCGACTGGTTTCTCCGCCTACACGGTTGGTTGGTCACACCACCGTTGCTGGGTGTCTACATCTTCACCACCGGCAATCGTCATCGTCGCCGACTGGTTTCTCCACCTACACGGTTGGTTGATCACACCACCGTTGTTGGGCGTCTACGTCTTCACCGCCAGCCATCGTCATCGTCGTTGACTGGTGTCTCCGCCTACACGGTTGGTTGGTCACACCACCGTTGTTGGGCGTCTAGGACTTCACCACCGGTCCGCCTTCATCATCGCCGACTGGTGTCTCCGCCTACACGGTTGGTTGGTCACACCGCTGTTGTTGGGTGTCTACGTCTTCACCGCCGGCCATCGTCTTCGTCGTCGACTGGTTTCCTTGCCTAAACGGTTGGTTGGTTACACCACCATTGCTAGGCGTCTACGCATTCACCACCGGTCCGCCTTAATCGTCGCCGACTGGTGTCTCCGCCTACACGGTTGGTTGGTCACACCACCGTTGTTGGGTGTCTACGACTTCACCAATGGTCCGTCTTCGTCGTTGCCGACTCGTGTCTCCGCCTAGATGGTTGGTTGGTCACACCACCGTTGTTGGGCGTCTACGTCTTCACCGCCGGCCATCGTTATCGTCATCGACTGGTTTCCTTGCCTACACGGTTGGTTGGTTACACCACCGTCGCTGGGCGTCTACGTCTTCACCACCGACTGGTTTTGCCGCTGCCGACTGGTGTTTTTATCTTCACGACTACGCGTCTTTGCCAATGGTTTGCTTTTGTTGCCGCCGACTCGTGTTCACGTCATCACGGCATTGCAATTTTATCACCATTGTGGGGCAACTTCATATTCATTATTTTCGGCACCGGCAAACTCTACTGCCACTACTTCGGAAGCTTCGCATCACCAACCACGACGTCTCCAAGAGCCTCGACATCTTTGCATATGATGCCGAACTAATCTACTACAACAAGTGGCGTTCGAAACTTCAAGATTTCTACTCGGACATCCTCAATGCGTATTTTCACTCAAGTGGTGGTTACTCGACGACAAGCTACAGTTCTAGACTCTGTGATTAGTTGTTTCCAAACTACGCATAGAGTCGAGGGCTACACAAATACGAGACTTAAAATTCGACAGACGCTTTGTCAAGATGAAGCAATCAATTAACCAGCCAATGAGTCAACTCCGGGAGTCATTATCTTCGTCTTCAATTCAGAGTAGACATTCTACTTCAGCAACTAGAATCATTTCACCGACAATTGTTGGTTTCTTAATGCTACCACAATTTACTCCAAGTTTCTCGAGTATCGAGTTCAAGATTTAATCTATATGTCTGGGAGTTTGGAGTTGTTAACCAATTAATTCAGATTCGATGAGTTGGACAACACCATCTACTTTCCTCCAAGTGAAGCATCTTCAATAGTTACAACACCAAGTTCTACTGCCATCATCATGAATCAACGGGCATTGCATCAATCTTCGTCATGCAAGCGTTGGCGTCAAGGAAACTACTCGAGCTTCGACATATTCTCAACAATGTGATGGATTATTGTTACTGAAATCATCACAAGCACCTTCTTCATCGACACTATCATGATCTCCGGTCAATTATCGTCAACCAAGTTGTTTGCTTCAAGAGTCCATGCTTAGTCAACGCTGAATATCCGACTGGATCATTTTCGTCAACTTCTTGCTGTGCCACCTTGGCGTCGCCTCTACTTCATCGGCCCTGACGTCTCCGCAGTTGCTAATGAATGACTATGTCTTCGCCTTCGGTTGCCTATGTCATCGCCGACTTGTTATTTTGCCTTCACGGTTGGCCTACTACGCCGCCGCTGATGGGCGACTTCGTCATTATCATCGGCTGCTACGCCGCAATTGATTGGATCACTGAGATCACCATCTTCATCAACAATATGCTATGCCTCTTCAATCGCGCTTACTCTATTGCCATGGATGAGCAATTTTATCTTCACTATTGGTCATGCTTGGCATTACCGACTGGTTTCTTTGTCTTCACATACGACTATTGCTGCTATCACCAGTTGTCATGACCGTTGGTCACATCAGTTGTTGTCGACCGGTTTCTTCATCTTCATGATCCATCGATTTCACTATCGCTGCCAATGGGCAACTTCGTCTCCACTATTGACATCTTCATCACCTCTCATGGGTGATATCATCTATATATTGGTCATCCCGCTTCCATGCCAACTACATTAGCTACTGCAAATGGATGATTTCAACTACAACAGAAGGACAGGCTATACACTCAGGGGCTTATCAGTTCAAGCATAAGGATCATATATTCGATTTGGATTCATGGTCAGGAGCTTATTTCATACCCTGAAAGACTGGACCAGTCTCTATTCCCCTTGTGGGCCATCGACTGAGTATTTGCACCATCGGGATTTAATTATCATATTTACTTCATTACACACCATGAGGGATAATTATTTGGACCAGAAGCTACTCGGATGAGATGCACTTGGACTACATTACTCGGAAGATTTATTACTCGGGAGCATGTCAAGAGGCATGTTATATGCATCATCCTTTTGAGGGTATCGAAGGCATATTTTTTGGTCTAGGCCTAATATGTCTGCAGCCCATATTTCAGGTGTGGCCAGTCACGTTCTTTTAGGGACTTAGGCATTTTTTGCTTAGGCAAAAGTGCGCGTGATCGAGTGCCCAATACCTTAAAATCCTTTTATATCGCTGTTCTCAACTTTTTAGGAGTTGGTACAATGCACATTAAAAGGTGACAAACAGTGAAGCTTTATATAGCTGCCCCCGTGACTTTTTATATATGTACAAGTCAAGGCACTGTTTGGGTTTATAAAGCAACCGATTAGATATAATATCGTTGCTTTTCCCCACCTAAGTGTGCACATTTATTGATGAATATCGTGGCCTAGGCTGATTATATATTTTGGTCATTTTTCAGGTGGTTGGTAAATCCTTTATGAGTTTTATTTACTCGGATTTTATACCACATATGCCTTATGTTTCCAAGTATGGTAAAGCCGTGCGTCTTTTAGGATTTAAGCACATTTGTTAAAACAGCGTGTGCATGGTGTATACTTAATGCTTTGGAAATTTCTTTATTCACGACACACAAGTTTTTTATAGCTATTTTTGCTATGTGAATTTTCAAAGATGCGGTAACCTTAGGTTGCATGCATCATATTTTCATAAAGCAGTCGGTTTATAACTTGAGTCTTATTTACTCGGGGATTCATACCGTATGTACTATCGTTATGCTATTTAGGTGGCTTAAAACCACTCAGCTGGTTAATCTTTTTATTCCTTGACTATATGCTTAGTTTGTTCAACTAACCACATAGTCGGGGGCTACACCTATTAGGTGCATCTAGTCGATGCACCTAAGTCTATATTTTATTATTTTTCAGCCCTCCACAGTCTTCTGATTTGGTAAGAATATTTGGGAGATCATGGTGAAGATGATTGAAGCACTCGGCTTTGGAGTAATTTAGTTCGACAGAAGATTATCTTTTTGACTGTGAAGGTCTCAGGGGCTACTGTGGAGATTATGGGTACCCCATATCCACACGACATGGTTATCGATTAGTTATAGGGGATAGCTTATATCTATAAATATGTAACGGATCATGACTTGGGTATTACGTTTCCTTATGTATTACGGAATAGCCTAAAGTATTGGTTTGAAAATATTGTAAAGTCGTATTAGGAAACCGATACCGTATTGGTTAAGGTTTCTACCTTGTAACCCTACCCCCCATCCTATATAAGGTGGGTATAAGGCCCTCTAGGGGGCATGAGCCCAACTAGATCGTCAGATCAATACAACACCCGGTGGATACAATCCCAAACAGGAGTAGGGTATTACCTCTCATTGAGAGGGCCTGAACCTGTCTAAATCATTGTCTCCGCATCCATCTACTATTAGGTCTTGTGCGCCACCCCCTTTTCATATTGCCGAAATCTAGTTTCGACACTTCCCACCCGTTGCCTTCGGTAGATGGCAAACTTTCCCCCTAGCACCGTGGTGAGGTGATGGCCGACTCCAGGAGCCGATCAGAGGAGCCGGGAGATGAGCAGGAGCCCGGTTACGACTCCACCGACCGCAGGAGCCGTTCGGAGCACTAGGCGCTACCCTGGCTTTTACCATTTTCATTAGTTTGCTTCCTTGTTAGTTTCCGTGTGTTAGGTGTGCTGTCTTGGGCTAGTCGACGGTCGCTACCATGGTTATGGTATGGCTGTCCAAATAAGGATTGTTGGGTGTTTCAAGTGTTTTTAATTCAGATCAGAACAATTGCACAATTTATTTATCTTGTAATAAAGTTAAGTTTCTAAGCTTTCTGTTTTCCTCCTTTTCCATCTCTTCCTTCGGGTTCCTTCCCTCCAGATGGTCAACACGAGGACGAGTGGTAACACCAGCAGCAACGAGGACCCGACCACCGGGGCACAAGCAAACGGGGCTAACAACAACGGCCCTCCACCAGCACCACCTGATAACCCCACCATCGCTCAGGTGTTGGCCAGCCAGACGCAAATGATGGCCGCAATGATGCAGCAGCAACACCAGCAAATGCAGCAACAAATGATGCAACAGATGCAGCACCTGGCCCAGCAACAGCAGCAGGGTCAATAGAACTAGAAGTTTGGTCTCCCTCCCCAGTCCAAGCTGCTGGAGTTCCTCCGTGTCCACCCGACCACCTTCTCGAGCACCACCAACCCCGTGGAGGCCAATGATTGGCTTCATGCCATCGACAAGAAGCTCAACTTGCTGCAGTGCAACGACCAAGAAAAGGTCGCCTTTGCCACCCACTAGCTGCAGGGTCCCGCTTTGGCTTGGTGGGACAATTACTTGGTTACTCGTCCGCCTGGGACGAAAGTTACTTGGGCTGAATTCTACCGCAGCTTCAAGAAGGCCAAATTCCCTATGGTATAGTGGCTTAGAAGAAAAGGGAGTTTCGTGCACTAAACCAGGGCAGCAAGATAGTGACAGATTACCTGCACGAGTTCTACCGCCTCGCACATTATGCCCCAGAGGACGTGCGCATTGATGCCGAGCGCGAGGAGAAATTTCTTGCTGGTTTGGATGATGAGCTCACAAACCAACTGATCTCCAAAAAAGGGTGACTATGCCGACTTCGAGAGACCGGTGGACAAGGCAATTCGCCAGGAAGACTAGCGTAACAAGATGGACCGGAAAAGGAAGGCAGCTCAAATCAGGGCACACTAGGGGAGTCACCAGAAGCCCTGCTTCACTCCGGGACAGCAAGGTGGACCTTCCACCTTGATTGTTCGCCAGCATCGCCCTTACCACCCTTGTAACTTCCACGCTGGTTACAATGGAGGCAACAACATCCAAGGTGGGCAGCACAGCTGGCGAGCTCCACGCCCGCCAACTGCACCAACTCCGTCAACCCAGCCAGCTCAGCCCAAGAGGGATACTGGAGTGAAGCCCGGAGCTTGCTTCAACTACAGTGAACTGGGGCACTTCACCGACAAATGCCCAAAGCCGAGACGTGTTGGGCCTAGGATCCTCCAGGCTCGCGTCAACCATGCATCGGCAAAAGAAGCGCTGGCAGCATCGAAGTTGTACTGGGTACGTATCCTGCCAACTCAGTCCCAGCTACAGTTTTATTTGATTCTGGTGCAACACATTTGTTTATTTCCAAGAATTTTGTGGGAAGGCATGGTCTAAGAAAAGAGGAACTTAAAATACCAATGCGGGTCTACACCCCGGGAAATAGTTCCACCTCCGTCAGTTATAGCCCTCTGTGGTGATAGAAATCGAAAGAACACAATTTCTAGCCAACCTTATCCTTCTCGAATCTAAAGACATAGATGTCATTCTTGGGATGGATTGGCTGACGAGGCACAAGGGAGTAATCGACTGCGCAAGACGCACCGTCACTCTAACCAATGACAAGGGAGAGAGGATTACTTTCCGATCTCCGGCACCACAGAAGTCCATAGCAAGTCTGTATCAGGTTGCTACCGAGGAGCAGCCCAGAGAGGTGAAGAAAATCACTAAGAAGTTGGAGGATATTCCGATCGTCAAAGAATATCCTGAAGTGTTTCCGGATGACCTTACCTCAATGCCACCCGAGAGGGAAATCGAGTTCCGGATTGATCTGGTACCGGGAACTGCTCTGATTCACAAGAGGTCGTATAGGATGGGAGCAAATAAATTAGCAGAAGTAAAGAAGCAAGTGGAGGAACAGTTGCAGAAAGGCTATATCCGCCCGAGCACGTCACCTTGGGATGCTCCAGTGATCATCGTGGAGAAGAAAGACAAGACTAAAAAAATGTGCGTAGACTACCGCGCACTTAATGAGGTCACTATCAAGAACAAGTATCCGTTGCCAAGAATCGACGACCTGTTTGATCAGTTGAAGGGAGCAACAGTGTTCTCTAAGATCGATCTGCGATCGGGTTATCACCAGTTGAGAATCCGAGAAGAGGACATTCCGAAGACGGCATTCATAACCCGTTACAGGCTGTTCGAGTGTACAGTTATGTCCTTTGGGCTCACCAATGCCCCGGCTTTCTTCATGAACTTGATGAACAAGGTGTTTATGGAATTCTTGGACAAGTTTGTCGTGGTATTCATTGACGACATACTTATTTATTCAAAGTCTGAGGAGGAACATGAACAACATCTCCGTTTAGCTTTTGAGAAGCTGAAGGGACACCAATTATATGCAAAGTTCAGTAAGTGTGATTTTTGGCTAAAGAAGGTTCGATTCCTCGGTCACGTCATATCAGCTCAAGGGGTAGTTGTGGATCCCTCAAACGTGGAGTCTGTCACGAAGTGAACCCCAGCGAAGTTGGTATCTCAAATTCGGAGTTTCCTTGGACTCGCGGGTTATTACCGCCGGTTCATCGAGAATTTCTCCAAGATAGCCAAACCGATGACCCAACTGTTGAAGAAGGATGAAAGATTCAAGTGGTCAGATGATTGCGACAAGAGTTTTGAGGAACTCAAGGAAAAGTTGGTGACCACACCTGTTTTGATATTGCCTGATCAGGCGAAAGACTTCCAAGTTTATTGTGATGCATCCCGCCAAGGGCTGGGATGTGTTATGATGCAAGAAGGCAAGGTGGTTGCTTATGCTTCTCGTCAATTGTGTTCGCATGAGAGCAACTATCCAACTCATGATTTGGAGTTAGCAGCAGTGGTCCATGCCCTAAAAAACTGGCGGCACTACCTTATTGGCAACCGTTGTGAGGTGTACACGGATCAAAAAAGTCTGAAGTATATCTTCACTCAATAAGATTTGAACCTCCGATAGCGAAGATGGTTGGAGTTGATCAAAGATTATGACATGGGAATACACTATCATCCCGACAAAGCTAATGTGTTAGCCGATGCCTTGAGCAGAAAAAGCCACTGCAATGCCTTGAGCACGGAAAGGTTGTGTAGTAAATTGCAACAAGACCTTGAGCGTTTGAACTTGGGAATCATGGAGCATGGGTTCTTGGCCGCTCTCGAAGCACAACCAACGCTCGTGGAACAAGTCCGAGCAGCTCAGGCCAATGATCTAGAGATAGCGAGCTTAAGAAGAATATGAGAGTCGGTAAAGCGCGGGATTTTACTAAGGACGAACATGGAACAATCTGGATGGGAGAAAGATTGTGTGTGCCTGAGAACAAGGAACTGAAGGATCTAATACTCACTGAAGCTCATCAAACCCAATATTCCATCCATCCTGGCAGCACTAAAATGTATCAAGATCTCAAAGAGAAGTTCTGGTGGGTTAGCATGAGAAGAGAGATAGCTGAGTTCGTCGCACTCTATGACGTTTGCCAGCGAGTCAAGGCTGAACATCAGAGGCTAGCAGGGTTGTTACTACCGCTTTGAATCCCTGAGTGGAAATGGGAAGAAGTTGGGATGGATTTCATCACAGGAATGCCAAGGACATCATCGGGGCATGACTCGATTTGGGTGATTGTTGATCGACTCACTAAAGTCACCCATTTCATACCGGTGCATACCACTTACACAGGGAAGAGGTTAGCAGAGCTTTATGTCGCAAGAATTGTGTGTCTACATGGGGTACCCAAAAAGATCGTATCCGATCGAGGAAGTCAGTTCACTTCGAAGTTCTGGCAGAAATTGCAAGAAGAGTTAGGGACCCGTTTGAATTTCAGTACGGCTTACCATCCACAAACCGATGGTCAAACGGAACGAGTGAATCAAATACTGGAAGATATGTTAAGAGCCTGTGCGATTGACTTTGGTGGAGCTTGGGATAAGGATTTACCTTATGCCGAGTTCTCGTACAACAACAGCTACCAGGCCAGTCTATAGATGGCACCATTCGAGGCACTGTATGGTCGGAAGTGTTGCACTCCGCTCTTTTGGGTTCAAACAGGGGAGTGTCAATTGTTTGGGACTGAAGTCTTAAGTGAAGCAGTGTGAGTACTAGAAATAGGACAACCTGTGTAAAAATGCTAGTCCAGGATCAAGCTAGCGCACACAGACACAAAGATAATATCACAGCCAACATCACGCAGAAAACCTAACATTTATTAATAAACTGACTGTGATAAGCCTTATGGCTAGAGTTTACAATTATTTATGCCACGAAGGGCCTAGGAAAAATAATAAAATAGTAGCGGAAAATAAGATAAACGCGTAGTGGTTCCATTCAACATGCCACCGGCAGTCAACTGGGACACGCGGCCTATTCCTCGTCTTCACCAGCAAACTCCTCAGGAAACAGCGGGAACCTTTCTTCTGGAATTGGGGGAATTGCAAGGTGAGTACATGGAATACTTAGCAAATACACGGAAATATGCATATGCACAGCTGTCAATAAAGGCTATGGCTATTTTGCATAATACAACAGTTTGCAGTTATAAACAATTTAGAAATAGACATTTAAAATAGCATTTATAAATAACGGGTGTTACCAACCAACCATCCACACAGGATCTGTCCACACAGGACCACTTAGCTATATTCATCAACCTGCACACAGATCGTTCCCAGTTTTCACAAACTACCCCTCATGAGATATCACCGAGCATGTCCATGACCGAGGACGCGCCTATTCGAATAGATTAATTTAACACTCTGCAGAGGTTGTACAGCTTGACCCACAACATACATTGTCCTTTTAGCTGCCATGCGCAAATGTCAAACTTCAGGTTGTGTGCGGTCAAGGAGTCTGTAATAAGGCTTTTTAGAAACTCCGCCCCAACACTGCCTTCCCCCATGAGTCATTTTTCCCTCACACAGACAAGAAAGTACCCATGGCTAACCTTAACACCTATCATCTAGCCACCTGGGCCGACAGTGCCAAGACTTGGAATCCTACTAGGCCAGGTTCTTCCCAGGAGAACATGTGGTTGCACGTTAGGCTCAGATCTATGACTTACGATGTGAAGTCCTTAATTGACCAGGGCGACTTGCCAAACTACAATAGCACACAGCTCAGCAGTAGGCTCACACAGAGACCATACCTGATAATGATCACACAGATACATTACCGTCTAACTAGGTTCACATAGAACCACCCACCACCCCAGTCCAAATCATTTTATCCGCCCGTTGTTTACTACACGGTGCAACACATGCTACCGGAAAGATAGCACACAGCCACACAGTTCTTATCAAATCAATTATAAGTATAAGATTAATCAAAATTATATGTTTTGCTTTTAAAACAACCTTGAGCGGGGCTAAGCATAACTACTCTACCTTGAGTTGAGCCCAATATTCACTCACAGTGATTAGGGTGACAAGGTATCATAGATAATTAACAATTATCAAAGGTAGGATATAATAACAATTAGGTCACACTACCCATTGATAGTTTATAAATAAAATAATGCATGAATTGAAAACAAAACATTTTATAAAATGGGATCAATATGTTCAAAGTGTGCACTTGCCTTGCTCCCAGTACTGTCCCTGCACCGCGTCTTCGGACACGAACGGTTCCTCTGCTCCGACGTCTACACGTTCACAAACGAGAAACAAATAAACAAAAGAAAAGCTAAATAAATAACATCAAAAAAATAATCAACTGAACCAGGAGGTAGAGCTCGATTTTAGAGAAATTTAGGAAAAATAACGGGTTGAATCGGAGTTCATACGGAAAAGTTACGAGCTCCGGAAGTTGGAATTTAGGGAAAATCCGAGGATAAAAGAAAAAGGAATATTCCGAGAATATTCTTTGAATATTTAATTTCGGGAATTGAATTATTTTTATTAGAAAAATGATGGGGCCCAATGGTAAGTGGCTAGGTGTATGGTGGACTTAGTGTATGCTAGACTTGCTGACATGGACATGCAACGTGGCGACACATAGGTAAAAGGGGATTATGTGGCGGTGACGTGGATAAATCTAGGGCTGACGTGGCGATGTTTAGGTTTATGTAGATCCAACGGCTGAGATTGGATCTAAAGGATTGGATGGCTGTGGTTGCTTTGAGTGTTTGTGCCAGCGGGACCCACATGGCATTGGCATAAAACAAAAGAAAAGAAAGAAAGGGAGCTGCTGCTGTTGCGCCACACGGCAGAGCCATGGCCGGCGGCGTGGGCGGAGGGCGACGGCGCACGGCGGCTGTGGCAAATGGCGGCGCCGGTAGGAGGAGGTCAAGGCGGCTCTAGTGGCGCGGCCCCGAGCTCAGGGACGGCATGGCAACGGTGCCCGAGCTCGCCGGTCTCGGGAGAGGAGAGAGACAAAAAGGGGAACAACGGCTCACGGCAGCGCAAGGAGAGGGGCGTTCGGCCTCGGGGCTCATTGGCAGTGGCGCGGCAATGCGAGGGAGGATGAAGCGATGACGGTGGCGCGGCTTCCGGGGACGGCCGCGGCGGCTTGCGGTGGATGAAACAGCGGCGTCGGCACAAGGGTGGACGGCGACGGCTTCGGAGAAAAGAAAAAGAAGGGCGGTGGTAGCAGCTATTTATAGGGGGGTTTAGGGTTAGGGTAGCGCGTGCGGCGTTGGGGGCAAGGCGGCGCGGCTTGCAGCAAAGGCGGCGCACGGCGTGGCAGGCGGCATCGCGACGCGGCGCGGGTGTGGGCCGGCCCGGGCTCGGCCCCTGGCGGCGGCGTGGGCCGAGGGTGGCACGAGGGGGAATGGGGCGGCCGAGCCGAGGGTGGCATGGGCCGATGGTTGGCCTCCCCGGCCTGCTGCACAAGAGGAGGAGAGAGAGAGCTAGAGGAAGAAGAAGATGGAGGGGAGGAAGAAAAAGAAAGAAAGAAAGGGAGTTTTCTGCAAAAGCGACAGAATAAAGAAAGAGAGCAAGGAAAAAGGGAAAAAGGATAGGGAATTTTCTGGAAAATCCCAAATATAAAGGATTTGGAATTTTTGGAGGATTTAGGATAATCGGAATTGAATAGGAATTTGAATTTGGGCGCAAATTTAATTAAGGAAATGAGCTCCACTTCCGAAACTCCAATTAAATCCAAATAAACTCAAATTAAAATACGATAAAGCCAACGATGTAATTAATTAAATGAATATATTAAAACCTTCTTATTTAGTGAAATTTTTGTTAAGCTATTTTAGGCAGTTAAACCAATGTGAATTTTCGCAATTAGACGAAAAGAACGGAAAGCGAAAAATCAGGACGTGACAAACCTACCCCCCTTAAGCAGAATCTCGACCCCGAGATTCGGACTGGCTTGGAAACAACTCCGGAAACTCTGCCTTCAGATCATCCTCACGATCCCATGTAGCTTCAGCTTCGGTATGATGACTCCACTGCACCTTGCAGAAACGGATAGTCTTACTCCTCGTAGTTCGCTCTGCAGTCTCAAGGATTTTGATTGGAAGCTCACGATAGGTCAAATCCGGTTGTAGGTCAAATCCGGTTGTAACTCCACTGACTGCAGTGGTGTCTCCTCTTCTGGCACACGAAGACATTTCTTCAATTGAGACACGTGGAATACGTCATGAATACCGAACATTGAGGGCGGCAGCTCTAACTGATATGCAACTTCTCCTCAACGAGCAATGATCCGGAATGGGCCAACATATCTGGGGGCTAGCTTTCCATTCACATGAAACCTCTTGGTTCCTCTCATTGGGGTATCCTTTAAATACACAAAATCTTCCTTCTCAAAGGTTAAATCCCTTCGACAATTATCTGCATAGCTCTTTTGACGAGATTGGGCTACCTTTTAATCTGTCCCTGATTAGAGCAACCTTTTCTTCGGCTTCACGGATTACATCCGGTCCAAAAAACATTCTTTCTCCAGTCTCGTTTCAATTCAAAGGTGTCCTGCAAGATCGTCCATACAAAGCTTCAAACGGTGACATCTGCAAACTTGCTTGGTAACTATTGTTGTAGGAGAACTCGGCATAGGGTAAATTCTTGTCCCAATTTGAAGTATAGGCTAAAGCACAAGCTCAAAGCATGTCTTTCAAGATCTGATTAACTCTTTCTATCTATCCATCCGTCTATGGATGATAGGCTGGTCTGAAATTAAGGTGAGTACCCATCGCTTCATGAAGAGCCTGCCAGAAACGCGAGGTAAACTGGCTTCCTCGATCTGAGACTATCTTCCGTGGTACTCCATGTAAACATACTATCCGGTTCACATAAAGTTCTGCTAACTTATCACCCGAGTATGTTATCTTGACTGGGATAAAGTGAGCCACTTTAGTGAGACGGTCCACTATAACCCAGATAGAATCATACCCTGACTGAGTCTTGGTCAAACCTGTGATGAAATCCATGCCAACCTCATCCCACTTCCATTCCGGTACCTTCAACGGTTGTAGAAGTCCTGTTGGTCGTTGATGCTCTGCCTTAACTCGTTGGCAAACATCACAAAGTGCCACATACTCTGCGATCTCACGTCTCATACTGGGCCACCATATTCTGTTCTTGAGATCCTAATACATCTTGGTACTCCCAGGATGAATAGAATAACGAGATTCATGTGCCTCTGACAATATAAGCTTCTTGAGTTCTGGCTGATCTGGTACAAACAACTTCTCATGTAACCATATAACACCATTCTCATCCTCAGTGAATCCTATGGCTTTTCCTTTCTTCATGTTGAGCTTGATCTCTTTGATGTTAGCATCACCTTTTGAGCTTCCTTGATTTGATCTTCTAATGTGGGTTTCACTTCTAGACTAGCCACATACCCTTCAGGTACTATCTCCAAACTCAACCTTTCAAATTCCTGATAAAGAGACAACTGATTCTCCTTGACTTCTATACTGTTGTAATAAACCTTCCTGCTCAAGGCGTCGGCAACAACATTAGCCTTGCCTGGATGGTAGTGGATTCCCATGTCATAATCCTTTATCAACTCTAACCATCTTCTTTGTCTTAAGTTCAAATCATGTTGTGTGAAAATATACTTCGGACTTTTGTGATCAGTGTACACCTCACATCGATTGCCTACAAGGTAATGTCTCCATATCTTCAATGCATGTACCACTGCGGCAAGCTCCAAATCATGGGTCGGATAGTTCTCCTCATGGGGGCGTAACTGTCTTGATGCATAGGCGACAACCTTGTCGTCCTGCATCAGAACACAACCAAGTCCTGTACGAGAGGCATCACAGTCGATATCAAATCCCTTGTGGATATCTGGCAAAACTAACACTGGTGCTGATGTCAAACTCTTCTTCAAAGCTTCAAAGCTACATTGGCACTTTGGTGTCCACATAATTTCTTCTCCTTCTTCAACAATTGTGTCAAAAGACGAGCAACTTTGGAGAAACCTTCTATGAACCTTCTGTAGTATCCTGCCATACCAAGGAAACTGCGAACTAGTGTCACAGTCTTGGGCGGCTGCCAATTGATAACTGTACTCACCTTCTTTGGATCGACTACAGCCAATTGATAACTGTACTCACCTTCTTTGGATCGACTGCAACTCCAGCGGCAGTCACAACATGTCCAAGGAATTCAACCTCTTTCATCCAAAACTCACACTTGCTGAACTTGGCATATAACTGATGCTCCCTTAGCTTTTCTAACACAAGCCTTAAATGAGTCTCATGCTCTTTTTCATTTTTGGAGTAGATGAGAATGTCATCAATGAAAACAACAACAAACTTATCCAAATACTCCATGAATACCTTATTCATCATGTTCATGAAATAAGCAGGGGCATTTGTCAATCCAAAGGACATAACTATAAACTCATAGAGTCCATATCTGGTAGAAAATGCCGTCTTCGGGATATCCTCTGACCTGATCCTAAGCAGATGATACCCGGATCTGAGATCAATCTTGGAGAAAACTCCTGCTCCTTTCATCTGGTCAAAGAGATCATCAATCCGCGGCAAAGGATACTTGTTCTTGGTCACATCATTTAAGCTTCTGTAATCAATACACATTCTCTTGGTTCCATCTTTCTTCTCGACGAAAATAACTGGGGCTCCCCAGGGTGATGAACTGGGTCTGGCAAAACTTTTCTCTTGCAACTCCTGTATCTGCTTCTTCATTTCAGCTAGCTCATTTGCTGCCATACGATATGGTCGCTTGGATATAGGTGATGTCCATGGGACTAGATCAATGACAAACTTAATATCCCTATGTGGTGGCATGCCTGGTAACTCTTCCGGGAAGACATCTGGATACTCTCTAACAATAGGTACATTTTGTAGCTCAGAAACTTCCATATGGTGCACTAGGGCTCCTTTCCAAGGGGGATTAATTACGGCTTTGAATTTGACTCTCTCCTTAGAGTTTTCTAAGGTGATAGATCTACTTCCACAATCTAACACTGCCTTGCTGCTGTGCAACCAATCCATCCCTAGGATAACATCAAGCTGAGGTGTATCTAACATAATTAGGTTAGCAGAGAACTCTACACCCTCTATTTCAATCTTCACTCTAGGACAACCAGTCTGGGTTCTCATCTCTGACCCCGGTGTTTGAATAAGCAAAGAACACTTAAGAGGAATAGTGGGAAACTTATGTTGAGAAGCAAAAGACCGAGAAACAAACGAATGCGAAGCTCCAGAATCCAACAAAACTGTTGCAGGTATTGAGTTAACCAGGAACTTACCTAGAACAACGTCCGTAGAGGTCTGAGCTTCCTCTGCAGTGACATGATTCACACGTCCCCTGACGATAGTCTGCTGAGTTGCTGGTGCAGTTTGCTGTGCTGCTCCAGGTGCTAGTGTCTTGACCGGGGTATTTCCCTAGTTAAACTTCATTGGAGTAATGTTCTTGGGATGAGGGCAGTTGTTGGCGAGGTGACCAGACTCTTTACAGTTGTAGCAACGACGAATGAAAGATTGACTTCCTTGACCCTGCACGGACTGAGTGGGAGTTGCCTGCCGAGGTGTCTGAGTCGCTGCAAGTGGTGTCTATGGAACAGTTCTGAACTGTGGAGCAGCTGGCGGACGGTTGTGGTACTTCTGGAATGCTCCACGCAGCCTCTGGCTGGGACCACTTGCTTGCTGGTTCATCTTGCGTTTGCGATCTTCACCAAGCTTCCTGCGTTCTTCCTCTAACAGCAGGGTCTTGTTCACCAGGCTCTGGAAACTACCAAAATCATGAGCAACAAGTCCCAGCTTGAAACCAGAATTAAGACCCTTCAGGAAATGCCTCTGGCGATCTGCATCTCTAGCAACATCCTCGGGTGCATAGCGGGCAAGACAAGTGAACTGAGTCAGGTACTGCTGCACTGTCTTGTTATCCTGCCGAAGGGTACGAAATTCTTCCTTCTTCAGCACCTTGATACCAGCGGGGACATAGTAATCACGGAAAGCTGTACGGAAATCCTCAAAGGACAAGGCTTCAGGGTCATCCAAGCCTCCCCTAAGGTTCTCATACCAGTAAAGGGCAGCTCCTTCCAACTGTTGGACAGTGAAACGAACATTCTCTGCATCTGAGCATTGAGTGACCTCCAACTTGCGTTCCATGGTACATATCCAGTCTTCTGCATCAAGCGGAGTACCTACTCCCTTGAAGGTTGGTGGCTTGGTGCGCAGAAACTCGAACATCTTGCTCTGTTGAGGTGGGGCGTCTTGAGGTTGTTGTTGCTATTGACGCTGTTGGTTCTGAAGTTGTTGCGTCATCATCCTCATGAGCACAGTCTGGGCCTGCATGAAGACTTCAAAGTTCCGCTGGTTCACTTGGGGTGCTTGAGACGATTGCTGACCACTAGCGTGGGAATCGTTGTTCTCGTTCTCTCCATCATGAGTTCCAGTCCTAGTGTTCACCATCTGTTCAACATATGGTTGGTCAGAAAAGATACTAAGGAGAAAAGAGCAGCTCTAAGAAAAAGACGACTAAAAGGGGTAGACTGCACATCCTGACAAAACACACATACGATTGTTTAGGAGCTGGAGGGCTACAAACAGACCGTACGACAAACCGGAAGAACCAAGAACTGAAGCAAGCAACGCTTCTAGCACACAAGCTTAACGTCTTACTAACATGAGCTACTAACTAAAGGCAAAGCGGCACAAGGACGAAAACCACTTCTAGAACTAAATCCTAGTTCGCGACGAATCTTCTTGAAGACTCCAATGCAATGTCGGTGTAGATCCCCATTCCATGACTGATGATAGAAATCAAAACAGATAGAAGGATACTCGAGAGTGAGAGAAGGCCAGAAAGAATTAGGAAAGAAAGAGCAATTTATATTCGTTTGTGTTTCATGAAAACAGTTTTGAAAAAGACCAGGCTATCTAAGGCTGCGGCCTACAGTCAACTTGGCTCTGATAACAACTCTGTGAGGACCAGAAATAGGACCTCCTGTGTAAAAATGCTAGTCCAGGATCAAGCTAGCGCACACAGACACAAAGATAATATCACAACCAACATCACGCAGAAAATCTAACATTTATTAATAAACTGACTGTGATAAGCCTTATGGCTAGAGTTTACAATTATTTATGCCACGAAGGGCCTAGGAAAAACAATAAAATAGTAGCGGAAAATAAGATAAACGCGTAGTGGTTCCATTCAACATGCCACCGGCAGTCAACTGGGACACGCGGCCTATTCCTCGTCTTCACCAGCAAACTCCTCAGGAAACAGCGAGAACCTTTGTCACGCCCGGAATTTCTATCCAAAACTCCAAACGCTTACATGTGTGTAAACCCTCGTCCAGGAATCAGCCGAGGAACACAATAACAAATTGATAATCGAGTGCAATATTTATGTAATTAATCAACGAATATAAAGTCATTACAGAGGTAGATAGTTCCTCTCAAACAATAAAGATCTAAGCAGTGCAATATAAAATAAATAACGCAGGTGACTCCAATCCACAAGCATCTTGACCAGAGCTACGCCTAATCCTCCACACCATCAGCATCACTGTAGAACTCCTCCTCTGATGAATGATTGCAAGGTGAGTATATGGTATACTCAGCAAGCCACGCAGCAAATATGCAAGTGCAATGGATAACAAAGGATGGAATAATATAGTCTCATTTGCGTAAATGGCATTTAATAAATACTACAGAATTTAGCAAAACAGTAAAGTATTCAATTAAACAATATTAATCCAACACTATGCAACACCCCTGTTACACAGGCCCAACCATTCTGAACAACCATTCCCGGCTGCACAGACCTATCTCCAAACCAGGAATATGCCATTCCAAACCAGGAGCTAAACAAATTATTACCAATTACAGAATCATTTACTATGGTGAGAAGTGTGAGACTAATCACGAAAGACACTGCTAGACTCGCCCATGACCGCGGGCACGGCTATTCGAATAGTTCCACTCTGGCCAGAGGCGTACCACTATACCCACAAGACACAACCTCAACATCATGTTAACCATGCGTCACGATACTTAGCAAGTACCCGAATAGAGATTGTGACATTACCCTCTGCATAAAGCAATTGAAACAGTGCACCATTCCTGGATCATAATCACCCCCTTATAAAACAAGGCATGGACTCCCCAGCGACCCCCGTGGGCTTATCTCCGCCACTTCTCAACCCGGTGCCCCACAATGAACCTCACTACACAAAGGGTAAAGCCGTTGCCCACGCTGGCTTGTGGTTGGCACGGTTAATGTTTGACAACCGAAACTTGTGAACCGGTCCTTAACTGTCGTGAGCACGACCATCCAAACCATGTGCTCACAACCCACCATTATCAAGTTTTAATTGGCATATTTATTAATCACCCTATCATGATTAACCATCATAATCTACCATTAATCCATCATCAAATAACGTTGAAGCATTAATTACCCCATTCATGTGAGCTAGTGTCTCTAAGCATGACTAAGCATCCTAATTAATTTAGCTAAAACCATATAATGTTCTAGCCAATCCAATTATTAACCAAGTGACAAAGTAAAGGTAATCAATACAAAGGGCTTTAGCAAAGGCAATGGGATGTTCCCACCCGATGACATTCAAAAATAAATGCAATAGATGAATAAAAAAACAAATAGCTTTAATTGTGATCAACATGCTCAAAGGTGTATTTAGGATCTGGGTGACTTGCCTTGAGCTTCGTGAAACACTTCGGAATCTTCCTCCACGTAAACACTTTCCTCCGGAACATCGGAAACTAAAGCGAATGAACAAAATCAATAAAACAGTTCAAAAACAAGCACAAGCAGTACATGTGGATATTTTTAACATGTAGATCTCGATTTTAGACGAATTTAGCAACTTGAACCACTCAAATCCGAGTTACGATGATTTAGTTATGAATTTCGGAAGATTAACAAAAATTTCACCTAAAACAACATAAACGCCGGCGACGAATCGACAGCGCAGCAGCAGCTAGGGTTGGCGGTGGTGGTGACTTCCGACGACTTTTGGCGGAGATGAGTGGGTGGCCGGGCTTCCCCTCGTTGCTGCGAACCCAATGGTGGTCCTCCCGAGCGACGGCGATGACCGGAACGACGGCAAAGCTCGACTGAAAACTCCTCCTGGCGACAACGGCGCACAAATTGCAGCGGCTAGGGCTCCGCGGTCGACGAGAGTTTGGGGCGAAGGCAGTGGCGGATAGAGGAGGTCCAGGGGGTTCCATTTTATAGGGGCAGGGGCGGCGGCTCGGTGCAAGGCAACCGGAATCGGAGAAGGAAAAACTAGGGTTAGGAAGGAAAGAATGAGTCCGAATCAATCTCCAAATCTGGCGATTTCCAAACAAATTAGATGAAACTTTCTATAGAGAAGAGATAGAGGATATCAAGGGGATTATTTCCCCTCTATCAATTTAATCAAATCGGGCAAGAATCGGAGAGATTTGGAAGGGGCAGCGGCAACAATGGCGCTCTGAGGCTCGGCTGGAGGCGGCGGGAGGTAGAAGACGATGCCGATAGGTGGGACCCACCTGGAGGCGCCAAAGAGAGAGAGAGGGAGAGAGAGGGGCGGCTGCCAGGGCTGGTGGGCTGGTGGGCTGCGGCCCAACCGAAGAGAGGAGGGGGGGAAGAGGAAAGAAAATGGGCTTTTGGCCCAAAACCTAAAGAGAGAGGGGTTAAACTATTTTCTTTTTATGTGTTGCATGAAATGCAATTCCATTGATTAAAAAAAATACTTTCTTGGCTCAAATAAATCCCAGAAAAAAATCTAGGAACAATTGAAACAAGAGAAGTATTTATTAAAATTTTATCTAGCCCACTTTTATATTGGAATTTATTAACTTAAAATTAGATCTTTTCTTCTAGGCTTTCAAAATCGTTTCTACTAATTCCATTTAAACAACAATTTATAATTTAGAGATTTTTAGGGTGTGACAAACCTACCCCCTTAAACAGAATCTCGTTCATTAGATTCGGAAGAGCTGGCGAAAAGATGCGGATGAGCTGACTTTAATTCATCTTCTCGTTCCTAGGTAGCTTATTCTTCCGAGTGGTTACTCCATTGGACCTTGCAGAAACGAATAACTCGATTCCTGGTTCTTCTCTCATCTGTCTCCAAGATACGAATTGGTTTCTCGATATAGGTCAGATCCTCATGGATTTCTATTTGCTCAGGATTAGCTTCTTCAGTGGGTACCCTTAAACACTTTTTTAGCTGCGACACATGGAACACATTATGAACACCTGCCAAAGACTAAGGTAACTCCAACTGATAAGCGACCTCTCCTCTTCTACTGACAATCTTATAAGGTCCCACAAAACGCGGCGCCAATTTCCCTTTGGTGTGAAAACGATGAACTCCCCGAAGAGGCAGGACACGAAGGTACATGATACCCTTCCTCGAAACTCAGATCCCTGCGGCGATTGTCAGCATAGCTCTTATGACGAGACTGGGCTATACGCAATCTTCTGCTTCCCTAAGGATATCAGTTCCGAAAACCTAACGTTCCCCTGTTTGATCCCACAAAAGTGGAGTACAGCACTTCCGACCATACAATGCTTCATAAGGGGCCATTTGAAGACTAGCTTGGTAACTGTTGTTGTATGAGAATTCTGCGTAAGGCAAATTCTTATCCCAACTTCCACCGAAGTCTAAAACACAAGCTCTCAACATATCTTCCAAAATCTGGTTCACCCTTTCAGTTTGTCCATCTGTCTGCGGATGATATGCTGTACTGAAATTCAGCTTAGAACCCATCTTTTCCTGAAGTTTCTGCCAGAACTTTGAAGTAAACTGGCTACCTCGATCGGATACTATTTTTTTAGGAACACCATGTAAACACACAATCCTTGCCATATACAATTCCGCCAAACGATTTCCGGAATATGTTGTCCTCACAGGGATGAAATGAGCAACTTTGGTAAGCCTGTCGACTATCACCCAAATAGAATCATGGCGGGACGATGTTCTGGGTAGGCCAGTGATGAAATCCATCCCAATTTCCTCCCACTTCCATTCTGGTATCTTCAAGGGTTGCAGCAAACCTCCGGGTTTCTGATGTTATGCCTTGACTCGGTGACATACATCACACACAGCTACATACTCTGCTATCTCGCGCTTCATACTTGCCCACCAAAATTTCTCCTTGAGATCTTGGTACATCTTGGTACTTCCAGGGTGAATAGAGTATCGAGTGTCGTGAGCTTCCTTCAGGATTGTATCTTTTAATTCTTTGTTGTCAGGGACACAAATTCTTTCACCCAACCACACAGTTCCTTTCTCATCTTCTAAGTAATCGATGGTCTTTCCTCTCCTCATATTCTTCTTGATTTCTTGAACATCAGAGTCATTAATTTGAGCTTCTCTAACTTGATCCATGAGAGTGGGCTTCACTTCTAAAGCTGCAACAAAAACTCTACTAACGATTCCCAAATTCAGTCTTTCAAATTCCTTGCATAACTCCCTCAGCAACTATCGTCCTTCTGTAGCATGGCAATAGCCTTTCCTGCTGAGGGCATCTGCTACAACATTAGCCTTCCCCGGGTGATAATGTATTCCCATGTCATAATCCTTGATTAGTTCCAACCATCTCCGCTATCGCATATTCAGATCCGGCTGGGTAAAGATATACTTCAAACTCTTGTGATCCGTGTACACCTCCGTACGAGTACCAAAGAGGTAGTGACGCCAAATCTTCAAGGCATGAACAACTGCAGCTAACTCAAGATCATGGGTAGGGTAATTTTTCTCATGGGGGCATAACTGACGAGATACATAGGCAACCACCTTCCCATCTTGTATCAAAACACTACCTAACCCAAGCTTAGATGCATCACAATACACTTGAAAACCCTTCTTTGGATCAGGCAAGATCAAAATGGGTGCTGATATAAGGCGGTTTTTCAACTCTTGGAAACTCTGCTCACATTCTTCTGACCACTTGTACTTCACGTCCTTCTGAAGCAGACGAGTCATTGGCTTAGCGATCTTGGAGAAATTCTCTATGAACCTCCGGGAGTAACCTGCAAGACCCAAGAAACTACGAATCTCTGAAACTGTCTTTGGTTATTTCCAATTAGTTACGGATTCCACATTACTAGGATCAACGGCAACTCCTCCGGCTGAAATGATGTGACCAAGAAACTTTACTCCAGACAACCAAAATTCACATTTGCTAAACTTGGCATACAGCTGATGTTCTCGTAGCTTCTCTAGTGCAAGGCGAAGATGTTCTTCATGCTCTTCTCTGGTTCGGGAGTAGATGAGAATGTCATCAAAGAAGGCCACCCCAAACTTGTCCAGATATTCCATAAATACCTTATTCATCAAGTTCACGAAGAAAGCAGGGGCATTGGTAAGTCCGAAAGACATAACAGTACATTCAAACAACCCATACCGAGTGGTAAAGGTCAATCTTGGAGAAAACGGTGGCACCTTTAAGCTGGTCAAACAAATCATCAATTCTAGGTAGAGGGTACTTATTCTTGATGGTCACATCCTTCAATGCACGATAATCCGCACACATCCTCTGAGTATGATCCTTCTTTTCCAGAAAAATGACCGGAGCTCCCCGTGGAGACGAGCTTGGTCTAATGTATCCTTTCTGAAGCAGATCATCTATTTGTCTCTTCACCTCTGCTAGTTCATTGGCTGCCATTCTGTAAGGCCTCTTATGAATTGGGGTTGTCCCTGGTACCAGATCTATTCTGAATTCTATATCTCTCTTAGACGGCATACCAAGTAAATCATCCGGGAACACCTAAGGATAGTCCCGTACTATGGGAATCTCTTGCAAAGTTATTTGGTTCCAGCTCGACCTTAAAGGTTCGGAAGGCAAAGCGTGAACAGTTACAACTTGACCATCATTGCTGGTGAGAGTTACCTTTCTATTAGCACAATCTATCACACCTTTATATCTAGCTAACCAGTCCATCCCTAGGATGACATCAAGGTCTTTGGACTCTAACAAAATAAGGTTGGCCAGAAATGGAACACCTTGAATCTCTATTCTGACAGAAGGGCTACGTTGTGATGAGAGGGCTTGATTACTGGGAGTACTAACCATCAAAGGACGCCTAAGATCTTCTATTTCCATCCCATGATTTCCCGCAAAACTCATACACAAAAAGGAATGTGTAGCACCAGAATCGATAAGCACTGTTGCAGGAACTGAGTTAACAGGGAACGTACCCAAAATCACATCTGGAGCACCCTGGGCTTCTGCAGCAGCAACATGGTTGACACGAGCCTTTGATGCTGGTGCTGTGGAGTTATTCCGCACAGGAACAATCTTCACACGTCGAGGCTTCGGACACTTGTCAGAATAATGACCTGGTTCGCCACAGTTGAAACACACTACTGGCTTGTTTCCTTGCTCCCTCCTGATAGACTGGTGCTGGACTGGGGTTGCAGTAGGACGTGGAGCTTGGTTACGGTTGTTATTGTCAGCATTGTTGTTGTAGAACTAGCGCTCTGGGCGAACAATCGATGAAGATCCTCCTGGTGGTGCTGCCTAAGGTCCCATAGTAAGACGTGGCCTCTGACTATTCCCTTGCTGAGCCTTGAAGTGAGCAATCTTGCGTTTCTTCTGCTCCATACGGTTGTACTTATCTTCCTGGCGAATGGCCTTATTCACCAACTTCTGGAAATCAGAATAATCCCCAGTCATCAGTGGGTAAGATAGCTCATCATTCAGTCCTTCCAAGAACTTCTCTTGGCGCTCTTCGTCAGTGCGGACATCCTCTGGAGCATAACGGGCCAAACGATTGAACTCATGCAGATACTCGGTGACGGAACGAGATCCCTGAGTGAGCGCCCTGAAGTCCTTCTTCTTGAGAGACACCACTCCCGATGGTACATGTGTCTTCTTGAAAGCAGCAGTAAACACAAGCCAAGTGATTGGTTCAGCAGTAACTCTGTTGAGACGGAAATGATCCCACCACTCAGAGGCAGGGCCATGAAGCTGATGCCAAGCAAAGGAGACTTTTTCTTGGTCAGTGCACTGAAGCAGGTGCAACTTCTTTTCTATGGCGTGCAGCCAATCACTAGCCTCAACCGGATTGGTAGTGCTGGAAAAAGTGGGCGGCCTCACACGAAGAAAATCTGCTAACTTGTTCTGGGGAGGAGCATGATTGTTCCCTTGGTTCTGTTGGTTCTGGAGTTGTTGCATCATCATGTTCATAAGTTGAGCTTCTTGAGCAAGGACTTGGGCAAGTGTGGGATTCTCGCCATTGTTGTTGTTGTTGGGATCATTTCCATTGCTGCGAGTGTTCACCATCTGGCAGAGATAAGAGCATAAGGAGGGAAGCAAGGGGGAAAAACCACTTAGGACATGGAACTAATTTCTTCTTGACTTTTATTGATCTGAACTCAGTTTTCATTATTACATATAACTGAAGACTCTCACACCACTTAACTCACCAACTTCCTAACACTCAAAAGCAAGCAAATGCATGCCTTTACATCCCACCAATGATGTAAACCACATGCAAGACCCACACACACAACCAAACTTAAGCAAGCAAACTAACACAACAAACTAAGGCAACGACTTACCAGACGTCTAGGTCTACCTAGCATCGGAGTTGACTGAAGGCTCGTTCGGCTCATCCTCGTCGTCTTGAGTAGCACCCCACTCAACCTCTGAATGAGTGCGTTCTTGGCCTTCTTCCTCATCATCACTCAGAATGATGACCGAAGGATCTGCTGGGGCTGGGACTGCTTCTCTTGCCACCACACGAACCTTGGGCGCCAGCTGGTAGCGGGGAACAAAAAGGGCTCTCTTCCTTGCCGTAAGACAAACCATGGCCTTCTGGGGTGGCGCTACTCCCTTCAATTCCGCCAGTTCCTTTTCCAGACGATCAACCTTGTCCTGCAGCTTACATATCTTGCCACGGTTCCAGTCTTCACGAGCTTGAGCAGCCAACACGATGTCATCACGGTCTCATCCATGGCCCAAAGCATCACGACCAAATGTCTTGTGGTAGCAACATTCTCAAGTCCTTCAGGATCAACGTAGCTGGCGCGGTCACTTCCCTGGGGCTGACGGGGATGGTAGCGATACTCCGTGTCGGCCAACTGCTCATCGTAGCGGTCGCGAAGCTCTCCTATGGCGATCCTTGCCACCTCCTGACAAGCATGAGGATAACTTTTCCTTCCAACTTCAAACATCACCGATGGGATATATTCACGATCACTGTTCAAGGTGACCTTGATGCGGCACTTCTCTTCATCGCGATCATGGGGAATCTGGGCATACAGAGGGGCATTCCCGAATCCTATGGCAAAGGACATCGTACGCAGCTCCCGAACAAAACCCTCAAAACCGAACAAGTATTCAGGCTTGAAGAACAGCATCTAAAGACAAATGAAAGGAGAGAGTTAAGACATTTATCCAATTAATAGCACAAGTTTTTGGATTAATTTAAATAGAGTTAAGAAAATCAAAGCGAAATATAAATAAAGTAAACTAGCTTTGCAGATAAGATGAGAAAGTTGAAACAGGATTATAAACCTTTGCACTTTTGAATGACAGATTTTCAAAATAAAAGAAAAGAGAGTTATAAAACCAGCATACTAATTGCAACATAATTAGATAAATAAAAATAATGCTGTAAAACTTTTGCTGGTAAATGGGCCATTAGTACAATAATAGATGTACAGTACTAACAACACAGGAATAATAAATAAATTTTGAATGAGAACAATTAAAGAGACTATAATCTGCATGTGCCATTAGCTTGGTTTAATTAAAAGAGAAAGAGAGGAGAACAGTTCTATTTTTTTTCAATATTTTTAGAAGGCTTCTATGGGTAACCATTTGGCATAACCTAGGGTCAAGGAGGCTCTGATACCAACTTGTCACGCCCGGAATTTCTATCCAAAACTCCAAACGCTTACATGTGTGTAAACCCTCGTCCAGGAATCAGCCGAGGAACATAATAACAAATTGATAATCGAGTGCAATATTTATCTAATTAACTGAGTGCAATTCCATTTGTAAAAAAATACTTTCTTGGCTCAAAGAAATCCCAGAAAAATCTAGGAATAATTGAAACAAGAAAAGCATTTATTAAAGTTTTATCTAGCCCACTTTTATATTGGAATTTATTAACTTAAAATTAGATCTTTTCTTCTAGGCTTTTAAAATCGTTTCTACTAATTCCATTTAAACAACAATTTATAATTTAGAGATTTTTAGGGTGTGACAACCTTTCTTCTGGAATTGGGGGAATTGCAAGGTGAGTATATGGAATACTCAGCAGGTACACGGAAATATGCATATGCACAGCTGTCAATAAAGGCTATGGCTATTTTGCATAACACATCAGTTTGCAGTTATAAACAATTTAGAAATAGACGTTTAAAATAGCTTTTATAAATAACGGGTGTTACCAACCAAACATCCACACAGGATCTGTCTACACAGGACCACTTAGCTATATTCATCAACCTGCACACAGATTGTTCCCAGTTTTCGCAAACTACCCCTCATGAGATATCACCGAGCATGTCCATGACCGAGGACGCGGCTATTCAAATAGATTAATTTAACACTCTGCAGAGGTTGTACAGCTTGACCCACAAGATACATCGTCCTTCTAGCGGCCATGCGCAAATGTCACACTTCAGGTTGTGTGCGGCTAATGAGTCTGTAACAAGGCTTTTTAGAAACTCCGCCCCAACACTGCCTTCCCCCATGAGTCATCTTTCCCTCACGCAGACAAGAAAGTACCCATGGTCAACCTTAACACCTATCATCTAGCCACCTGGGCCGATGGTGCCAAGACTCGGAATCCTACTAGGCCAGGTTCTTCCCATGAGAACATGTGGTTGCACGTTAGGCTCATATCTATGACTTATGAAGTGAAGTCCTTAATTGACTAGGGCGACTTGCCAAACTACAATAGCACACAGCTCAGCAGTAGGCTCACACAGAGACCATACCTGATAATGATCACACACATACATTATCGCCTAACTAGGTTCACACAGAACCACCCACCACCCCAGTCCAAATCATTTTATCCGCCCATTGTTTATGACACGGTGCAACACATGCTACCGGAAAGATAGCACACAGCGACACAGTTCTTATCAAATCAATTATAAGTATAAGATTAATCAAAATTATATGTTTTGCTTTTAAAAGAACCTTGAACGGGGCTAAGCATAACTACTCTACCTTGAGTTGAGCCCAATATTCAACTCACAGTGACTAAGGTGACAAGGTATCATAGGTAATTAACAATTATCAAAGGTAGGATATAAAATGGGATCAATATGTTCAAAGTGTGCACTTGCCTTGCTCCCAGTACTGTCCCTGCACTGCTTCTTCGGACACGAACTGTTCCTCTGCTCCGACGTCTACACGTTCGCAAACGAGAAACAAATAAACAAAATAAAAGCTAAATAAATAACATCAAATAAAATAATCAACTGAAGCAGGAGGTAGAGCTCGATTTTAGAGAAATTTAGGAAAAAGAACGGGTCGAATCGGAGTTCAAACAAAAAATTTACGAGCTCCGGAAGTTGGAATTTAGGGAAAATCCGAGGATAAAAGAAAAAGGAATATTCCGAGAATATTCTCTGAATATTTAATTTCGTGAATTGAATTATTTTTATTAGAAAAAATGATGGGGCCCAATGGTAAGTGGCTAGGTGTATGGTGGACTCAGTGTATGGTAGACTTGCTGACATGGACATGCCATGTGGTGACACATAGGTAAAAGGGGATGATGTGGCGATGACGTGGATAAATCTAGGGCTGACGTGGCGATGTTTAGGTTTATGTAGATCCAACGGCCGAGATTGGATCTAAAGGATTGGATGGTTGTGGTTGCTTTGAGTGTTTGTGGCAGCGGGACCCACATGGCATTGGCACAAAACAAAAGAAAAGAAAGAAAGGGAGCTGCTGCTGTTGCTCCACACGGCAGAGCCATGGCCGGCGGTGTGGGCGGCGGCGTTCCCGGGTGACGGCGCACGGCGGCTGTGGCAAATGGCGGCGCCGGAAGGAGGAGGTCGAGGCGGCTCCAGTGGCGCGGCCCCGAGCTCCGGGACGGCATGGCGACGGCGCCCGAGCTCGCCGGTCTCGGGAGAGGAGAGAGACAAAAAGGGGAACAGCAGCGCACAGCAGTGCAAGGAGAGGGGCGTTCGGCCTCGGGGCTCACCGGCAGCGGCGCGGCTACGCGAGGGAGGATGAGGCGACGACGGCGGCGCGGCTTCCGGGGGCGGCAGCGGTGGCTTGCGGTGGATGAAATAGTGGCGTCGGCACAAGGGTGGACAGCGATGGCTTCGAAGAGAAGAAAAAGAAGGGTGGCGGCAGCAGCTATTTATAGAGGGGGTGTAGGGTTAGGGTAGCGCGTGCGGTGTTGGTGGCAAGGCGGCGCGGCTTGCGGCAAAGGCGGCGCACGGCGCGGCAGGCGGCATGGCGATGCGGTGCGGGCGTGGGCTGGCGCGGGCTCGGCCCCTGGCGGCGGCGTGGGCCGAGGGCGGCGCGAGAGGGAAGGGGGTGGCCGAGCCGAGGGCGGCGCGAGGGGGAAGGAGGTGATGGCCGCTGACGAAGGCGTCGAGCCTTCGGCGCCTGTCAAATTCGGCACCTGCGCCGCAGCCGCCTACCTCGGCCCCGACTTCCGTGGAGGAGCAGGTACCGGGGGCCCCTTCGGCAACTCAGCCTGCTTCGAGCGCACTCACCGCTGCTCCAGCCGACCTCAACCTCGACACACAAGCCGAAGCAAGCATGGAGGCCATGCGGCAGAACATGGCGCGTCTCCAGGACATGCTTCGCTAAATGCAGGAGCAGCAACAAGCCTACGAAGCAGCGCGACAAGCCAAGACCGCTCCGGCCCCTGTCCTCCAGTACTCAGCAGGCTACATTCCCCCCAAGCCTATCAACAAGCCCCTCCACCGCAACCGGCATCGGGACCAGTGTGCATACCCGGTCAGCCTTCGGCTGCAGTAACGCCTCCACTTCCCGGCGCTCGGCCACAGGTTCGACCGGTCGCAATCCCTGTACACTCTTCGTCACCTGGTCAAATGTCGCAGGCAATGGCGGAGGGGGCTTCGGCACTGCAGGCCCAACTCCAAGCTTTTCTTCAGCAGCTCAACCAACCCCACAACATCTCAAGCACAACCCCTTCGGCCCAGCCGGAGGGGGGCTCGGGCCAGGGCGTCTCGGGGTGGCCACCGTCGAACCAGCCCGGGGTTTCGCCCTGGGGGCAGGCGCCGCGGTTCGACTTCTACTAAACCACCCAAGCGCCACCGTTCGGAAGTGGGCCACCGAACGTCGCAGCCCAACCGTTCCTCCAGGCCGTCACTTCGCCCTTCGCCACGCCATATCCGCAGTCAAGCGGACCTTCGCTGCAGGGCACCGCGGGCAAGGCCGGGGGCGAAAAGGGGCTGCCGCTGAGCGGGGGAATCAAAAGTCGCCCGATCCCACCTCAGTTCAAATTCCCACCTGTTCCGCGGTACTCAGGCGAAACAGACCCAAAAGAGTTCCTCTCAATCTACGAGTCCGCGATCGAAGCTGCTCACAGCGATGAAAACACCAAGGCGAAGGTAATCCATCTCGCTCTTGACGGCATCGCCCGTTCTTGGTATTTCAATCTGCCATCCAATAGCATTTACTCATGGGAGCAATTGCGTGATGTTTTCATCCTGAACTTCTGAGGCACCTACGAGGAGCCGAAGACGCAGCAGCATCTGCTCGGCATTCGCCAGAGACCGGGCGAATCGATACGGGACTACATGCGCCGCTTCTCGCAAGCACGATGCCAAGTCCAGGACATAACGGAAGCATCCGTCATCAATGCCGCTTCGGCTGGGTTGCTCGAGGGCGAACTCACAAGAAAGATCGCCAACAAGGAGCCGCAAACCCTCGAGCACCTGCTTCGCATCATCGACGGGTACGCCAGGGGCGAGGAGGACTCCAAGCGGAGACAAGCGATTCAAGCCGAGTATGACAAGGCCTCCATCGCCGTAGCCCAAGCCCAAATGCAAGCACAGGTCGCTGAACAGGCTCCTCCCGTCGTTCGCCAGCCTCAGCCGGCGAACCAGGGGCAGCCACCCAGGCAAGGCCAGGCCCCCATGACCTGGAGGAAATTCAGGACCGATCGAACCGGCAAGGCGGTCATGGCTGTCGAGGAAGTGCAAGCGCTTCGCAAGGAGTTCGACGCCCAACAGGGCGGCGGCCACCAGCAGCTTGTTCGCAAGAAGGTCAGAAAGGACCTCTACTGCACTTATCACGGGCGGTCTTCGCACACCACCGAGCAGTGCCGCAACATTCGCCAGCGAAGCAGCGCTCAAGAACCAAGGCCGCATCAAGGCACCGTCGTCGAAACGCCTCGCGAAGCGGCTCGTGATCAATCACCTCCACCTGAGCAGCACCAAGACGCGCAGCGCCGGGTCATCCAGGTGATCACGAGGGCCGATCCACCAGTTCAGCCGTCGAAACGGCAAAGAAAGTTGCAGCTACGAATAGTGCACAACATCACCGCTGCAGGCGAAGGGGTCCCAAAGTACTTGGGCCAGCAAATCTCTTTCGGGCCCGAGGACGCTGAAGGAGTGTTGTTTCCACACCAAGACCCCCTGGTGATTTCGGCTGAGGTAGCCGGCTTCGAAGTCCGGCGCATCCTGGTCGATGGAGGTAGCTCAGCCGATGTCATCTTCGCCGAGGCGTACGCCAGGATGGGGCTACCAACTTCGGCCCTCACCGAAGCGACGGCTTCGCTCCGCGGCTTCGGCGGTGAGGCAGTTCAGGTCCTCGGCCAGGCACGGTTGAGGGTTGTCTTCGTCACAGGCGAAAACAGACGCGAAGAGCAAATACTGTTCGACGTCGTGGACATCCCGTACGGCTACAACGCCATCTTCGGCCGTGCAACCCTAAACAAGTTCGAAGCCATCTCCCACCACAATTACCTCAAGCTCAAGATGCCGGGTCCGGCAGGGGTGATTGTAGTCAAGGGGCTTCAACCTTCGGCTTCGCCGAAGGGCGACTTGGCTGTGATCAGCAGGGCGGTGCACTATGTGGAGGCCGAACCACACGTTAATCGCGCGCCGAAGCCAGCTCCTCACGGCAAGGTGGTCAAGGTGCAAGTAAGCAAGGCGGACCCGGCGAAGCTCATCCAGCTCGGCGGCGATCTGGGCGAAGAAGAAGCCGCAAAAATCTTAGAAGTACTTAAGAAGAACATCGACATCTTCGCCTGGAGCCCCAGCGAGGTGGGGGGAGTTTCGCCAGAGCTCATCATGCATCGCCTGGCTGTCAAGCCAGACGCCAAGCCAAGGAAGCAAAAGCTGCGCAAGATGTCCACCGATCGTCAAGAAGCAGCGAAGGCCGAAGTGCAAAAGCTTCTCAAGGCCGGGGTGATCAAGGAGATCGACCACCCGGAATGGCTGGCGAACCTGGTCCTGGTGAAGAAGTCGAACGGCAAGTGGCGCATGTGTGTCGATTTCACGGACCTTAACAAGGTCTACCCGAAGGATGACTTCCCCCTGCCACGGACCGACCAGCTTGTCGATTCGACAGCTGGCTGCGAGCTCATGAACTTCCTGGACGCCTACTCCGGCTATCACTAGATCCACATGAACCCAGACGACATCGCCAAGACCGCCTTCATCACGCCATTCGGCACCTTCTGCCACCTCAGGATGCCTTTCGGCCTGAGGAACGCTGGGGCAACGTTCGCCAGGTTGGTGTACAAGGTGCTTCGCAAGCAGCTGGGGCGAAACGTGGAGGCGTATGTCGACGATATCGTCGTAAAAAGCCGCAAGGCTTTCGACCATGCATCCGATCTACAGCAGACCTTCGACAACTTGCGGGCGGCGGGTATGAGACTAAACCCGGAAAAATGTGTTTTTGCCGTTCGCGCCGGCAAGTTGTTAGGTTTCCCAGTCTCTGAGAGGGGTATCGAGGCGAATCCCGAGAAAATCGATGCCATCCAGCAAATGAGGCCACCGTCGAGCATACGCGAAGTACAAAAGCTCGCGGGCCGAATTGCGGCACTCAGTCATTTTCTCTCGAAAGCGGCCGAAAGGGGCATGCCATTCTTCAAGACCCTCCGGGGCGTAGACAAGTTTAGATGGACTCCTGAATGCCAGGCCGCATTCAAAGAGCTAAAGCAGTATTTGCAAAGCCCACCCGCCCTGGTCAGCCCAACACCGGGAAGCGAAATGCTGTTGTACCTAGCGGCTTCGCCGGTGGCGGTCAGCGCAGTCCTAGTCCAAGAGACGGAATCAGGGCAGAAACCGGTGTACTTCGTCTCCGAAGCCTTACAAGGGGCGAAGCTGAGGTATATCGAAATGGAAAAGCTCGCCTACGCCCTGGTCATGGCTTCACGCAAGCTCAAGCATTACTTCCAGGCCCACAAAATCACAGTGCCTTCGCAATATCCTCTGGGCGAAGTACTCCGGGGGAAGGAGATCTCTGGCAGACACAGCAAGTGGGCAGCAGAGTTGTCCCCTTCGACCTGCACTTCGTGGCTCGCACCGCCATCAAATCTCAGGTCCTGGCCGATTTTGTGGTCGAATGGACTCCGGCGTTCGCTCCCGAAGCACAACCTGTCGAACAGCCTTGGACAATGCACTCTGATGGCTCGTGGTCGCACAGGGGGGCGGGTGCTGTGGCAGTGCTCATTTCGCCGGGGGGCGTGCCGATTCGGTATGCCGCAAGGCTGCAGTTCGACACAACCAACAACACGGCGGAGTATGAAGCGGTGCTGCTAGGCCTAAGGAAGGCGAAGGCACTAGGGGTTCGGCGTCTGCTCATCCGAACAGACTCCAAACTAGTAGCCTGTCATGTTGGTAAATCCTTTGAAGCAAAAGATGAAGGGATGAAAAGATATTTGGAGGCCGTTCGGTCAATGGAGAAGTGTTTCGCCGGAGTGACGGTCGAACACCTACCTAGAGGGCAAAATGAGGAGGCAGACGCCCTGGCGAAGTCCGCCGCCTGCGGGGGACCACATTCGCCAGGAGTTTTTTTCGAAGTCCTCTACGCACCAAGTGTGCCAGAAGAAACTGAGGACGTCATGGCCATAGACCAGACAGAACCAGGCGAAAGCCCAGAAGACTGGCGAACGCCATTCGTAAAGTATCTCAGGGATGGCTGGCTCCCAGAAGATGAAGCAGAGGCGAAACGCCTACAAATCAGAGCCAGACAATACAAGTTAATCTCGGGACAGCTGTATCGGTCTGGGGTGCTCCAACCGTTGCTTCGCTGCGTATCCGCAGTCGAAGGCGAAGAAATGGTGAGGGAAATACACCAGGGGCTTTGTGGGGCACACCAGGCCGCCAGAACTGTCGCCTCCAAGGTGTTTCGCCAAGCAATATATTGGCCAACCATGCTGAAAGTCTGTGTGGCGCACGCCAAAAAGTGCGAAGGCTGCCAACGGCATAGCCGAAGCCAAACCGCCCCACAGTATGAATTGCAGCCGATCGCTCCGCTGTGGCCCTTCGCCAGGTGGGGGTTGGACATCATAGGCCCATTTCCGGTAGCACAAAATGGGTACAAGTTTGCGATCGTGGCCATTGAGTACTTTTCTCGCTGGATCAAGGCCGAACCACTTGGCACGATCACTTCGGCGGCGGTACAGAGGTTTGTTTGGAAAAACATCATTTGCCGCTTCGGAGTTCCAAGGGAATTCATCACAGACAATGGCAAGCAGTTCGACTCTGACAAGTTCAGAGAAATGTGCGAGGGGCTATACCTGGAGATCAGGTTCGCATCAGTCGCGCACCCGCAGTCGAACGGGGCGGCCGAACGCACAAACGGCAAGATCTTGGAGGCACTCAAGAAAAGGCTTGAGGGGGCGGCGAAGGGCAAGTGGCCTGACGAAATGCTGTCTGTCCTTTGGGCCCTCCGAACAACTCCAACAAGGCCAACCAAGTTCAGCCCATTCATGCGAAATGTCGAAGATCAGTAACGGCGGTCAAGGGCTGAAAAGTCAGCATACCTATTTCGCCAGTAAACGCAAAGGGGCCGATATATCACGACCCAACGAAAGCACAAGTTGTGACAATGCAAAAAATGGCGAAAAGGGAGTAAAAGCACAACTTTATTAACTTTATCAATATGCTGTACAATACAGGCCAAACGATTCACATGTTTGCTTACAAATAAATTACATCTTCGCCCCCAGCGAAACAATCAACAGTGATCTGGTGAACACAGTTCGTCGTCACTACTAATATTATACACTACCCTGAGAGGGAACGGGGGCGAAATCACGCTAAGGGCATAGCGTCGTTGGGCGATAGCCTCCTGCCGGTCAGTTCGCCGGTGGTCTCGCCAGAAACGAGCTGTGCGCTTGAAACGCGCAACCCGAACGCGATCAAAGTCCTCCAGCGTTCGCCCAGGATGGGTTCGCATCCAGTTCGCGACGCTTATAACTTTATAGTTATTCCCGTTAATCGTCATCTCGCGGCAGACGGGCCGAAGCTGGTAACGGATCTTCGGCAAATTTTTCGCCGCGACAAATTTCTCGTTCCTACCTCGCCAATCGCCGGGAAGGGGCCGAACGCAGAGCTTTCGGCATCGACCCTGCATAAAACAGGTGTTAGGAAAGCGAATGGAGGGGAGGACGTCGCGGCGAACAAACGGTGCGAAACAATCGCAAACATCTCGAATGTGTTTCGCACATTTCGACACAAAGATGAAACAAGTCATATATTTCCACCGCGCCAACATTCGAAAAACATAGAAGGCCCTAGCCATATTTACATAATTCGCCCTAGAGAGCGAAAAGAAAAAGGAAAATTTACAAAAGTAGACAGGTGGAGGGCCTCACACCTCGGGGTGGTTTTCGGCTCCTCCTCCGCCCCCGGCGGCTGGCCCTTCACCCTGGTCCGCCGCCTCCGACTTCGCCAGCTGCTCAAGCAGGCGAGTCTTAGACGCAGAATGGCCCTCCTTCAGCCAAAACTGCCTTCGCCAGGCACGAAGGGCGGGTGATATGTCTTGGGAGCTAACCGCCCAATCCCCCTTCGCGAACTTGGGAAATTGGGCGACGTGCCCGCACCCGTTCTGCTGGAGCAGCCCCAGGGCGAAGGCGGCCGACACGCGCGCGCAACAATCGCCGTATGCCATGGCACAGTCGGAGACGGCACAGCCGGCCTCCTGGCTCCAGTTGCAGAAATCCAGGGCGGAGGCGTCTTCGCTAGGAACGCCACCTGTCTTCGCCCCCATGTCGGTCAAAGCGAGGCGAAGAGTGCTACAGGACGCCTTCGCCGCTTCCGTCACCTCGGCCGCCTCTTGAGTGAGGTGCTTCGCTCTCCCCTCTGCCTTGCGCGCCCTCTGGCGAAGGGCCTCCATCTGGGGCTCGGCCGAGTCATAGTAAGCGGTAAGCATGGCGTTATGCTCTCGCTCCTTCGCCAGCTCGGCCGAAAGGCGCTCGATTTCGGCCCTCGCCTCGTTGCCCTTGTAGAGCTCGACCTGGAGGCGCCTATTCTCTGACTTCGCCTCGCGAAGGGACCGAGCAAGGCCTTCCATCTCAAGGCCTTTTCGGCCAAGCTCGTCGTCCTTCGCCCGGAGCCGGTTTTTTAGGCCGTCCAGGCGGGCCCGCATCGTCCGCTCAGTGGAGCAATGGGCCGCGAGAAGCTGGCAAAGAATGAAAAAAAAGGGGAAAAAGGGGGAAGCGAAGCGTAAGCCAAGTATAAAAATGGGCGAAGAAGCGAAAGACAACAAAAGAAACGTGGGGGACACCGAAGCTTACCCGCACGGCTAAGCTCTTCACGGCGGAGCACCCCTCGTCGAACTCATTGAGCTCGGCGAAGGGGCTGGGACCACCAGCCGGCGAAACGATATTGCTCACCCCCTCCACGAAGGGGATGAGCTCTGCCCGGGTCTCGAAGTCCCTGGGGGCGAAGCGGGGTGGCCCCTGGGAGTAGTCAGAGCCAGACCCCTCGGTTGTCTTCTTGCCTTTATCCAGGGCAAGTGGCGAAAGCGGCCAATGTACGGGGCTGCCGAAGATGCGGGTGGCCACCCTCACCACCCGTTCGGCTGATGGCGAAGCACCAGCCTTGCCAGCCGTCCCAAGGGGCATCGAAGGCTCCCGGCTTCGCCCCGCAGGCGACGTAGGAGTCCCGTCGGATGACTCCTCATCGCTGAAGGCGTTGGCGATGGCGACAACCCCCTTTTTCCGGGGGGCCGCCTTGGTTCCGCCGCTCCCTGCCGCCTTAGCCGCGGCGATAGCGACTAAGGCCTTGGCGCCCTCCAGGTCTTTTCGCCGAAGGGCCGAAGAAGCGGACTCCGTCCCAGTATCGACGCGATCCGGGCTGGGAGTTGGCGTATAGCCGCGCGTCCCAGAACGGCTATCGCCCGCCTCCTCGCCAACCTCTTCGACCTTGGCATCGGCCACCTCCGCCTCCTCCCCTTCGGCGTCCTCATCCCCTTCGACGTCGGAGTCTGTTGGGATGGGAGCCTTTTGCTTGCGAGGGGCGAACCTCACTTGTGCTCGGGGCTGCTTCCGGGTCGGGCCGGCCTCGCCGTCAGCCTTGAAGGGCTTCGCCCTCGGGGGGAGCTCGCCAGTGTAAACGCGGTTCGCCCTACCAGCCGCCTGTTGGGTCAACAGCTGGCTGTACTCCGCCACCGACACGTCCCCAACAAGCCTTCGGGCTTCGATGTCGGCTTGGGCCAGTGACAACACTGCAAGAATGGCGAAGGCCCGCGTCAGAACCGAACAGAAAAGTGAAGCAAAAAAAAGGAAAGGGACGAAGGAGTAAAACACTCACCGTTCGCTCCTGGGGGCAACATAAGTTTGGGCAGGCCGTCGACCGTTTCGCTTTGGTCGACTTCGACCTGCCACGACTGCGAAAGCGGATGGATCCGCAACATGCAGAACTCTTCTACTAAGTCCCGGCAACTCAGCCGGGAACACACCCTACGGAGCAGGGCGAAGCGCGACTCCAAGGTACCAGTAACGGCAACCTTGGGTTTCCGCGCTGGCGAAATCGCGCGACGCCGCCAACGCAGCGCCCTTGCCGCTTCGGAGCCCGCCTCGAAGGGGATGGAGTGGTAGAACCACCTCGCCATCCAGTGGCGGTCCCATTTCGACATGGCGGCATTACGGTCACAAATCGGCGCGTTCGGGGCGAACGTTGAAGTTCACACTCCCGAACGCTGTCTTCTGGGTCCCAGCGGGCGTGATCACCGTCTTCGTGTTGACGGCGGCGGAGAAGATGGCGCCGAGGCGGCGGAGAAGATGGCACCGAAAAGATCGGTGCTGGGCTCGAACCCCGCGGTCCGGCACGCCCAGTCGAAGATCGAGATCCGCACCAGGGCCGAAGGGCTTAACTGGGGCAGCTCGACTTGGAAGACGCGAAGGATCTCCGGCAACAGGACGTTGCAGGGAAACCGGAGGCCAGCCTCGAAGAAAACGGCGAATACCACCGTTTGGTGTTTGCCAGGTTGAGGTACCTCGGCTTCTCCTGGGGCGAACGCCTGCCCCTCCGCCACCATGCCGGCATCAACCATCTTGGCCAACTCGTCTTCGTCGACGAGCCAAGCCCCCAGGAAGGCCGTGGTGTCGTCATCGATCCGGCCGGGGTCGGGACCAGTCGAGGTGACTGGCTTCGGCTTGCGGGGAGCCATGGGCGAAAAGGAAGATTGTTGGCGAAGAGGGTCACTTGGGCGAAGTGGGTCGCGCAGAGATTAGCCGAGAGCAAAGTAGAGAGAAAAGTAACTGCGGTGAAAGTGACAAGGGTGGCGATGGTGAAAACGGGGGTGAGAATATATACCTCACCAAACGACGCTTCGCCTCCCCAGCCAATCAGGGATGGCCACGTGTCACGGGGTAGGCGAAACGGTAAAATCCCATGGATCAGGCCGTGCAGTAACGGGCTCGCCAAAAGCAAGCCCACTACTGTTCTTCACGGCCCAACAGATCAAGGCGGGCTGTTTCACTGTTCATAAGGGATCAAGGCCCAGCACTACACACGCTAAAAAAAAATCGCAGATACCCGCGGTAGGCGAAAGCCATACACTATGATTTCTCTCCGCACATCACAAACTTTTTGCAGGATCGACAAAGATGGGTTTCGGCAGGAGCATCGGTCGAAAGGGGGCGCCTCATACCATACTACATGGTTTGCACGGTCTCGGCCGAAGCTCCTATCTCACCCTTGCCCGTGAGGGGCTTGATGGCATTATGCCATGAGGCCCTTCGACCATCGACCAAGCCTGCCAAAACCAACCAAGCGACAAAGATCCAATCTCCCAGTACCCACGGACCACGGGGCGAAGTCCCGGGGAAAAGCCCGAAGGCGAAGTCCAACGGCGAAGCCCGATGGCGAGGAGCCGCGCGGAGCACCGGTCGGCCCGGCCCAATCGCCCCGACCCATGGGCCGAAGAATTAGAAGCCGCCAGGTAGCCCATTGAGGGCCCGCATGCCTGGATTACATTGAATACCCATGTAAGGGCCCCTTTATGAGGGTGACCCGGTAAATTCCCCTGTAATTGCCCTAAAACACTAATAGGGGGATCTGTAACAGAGTTATAAATAGCCACCTAGGGCCATGTAAAGGGGGATCCGATTTTGAATACAAAATTTATTCACTTTACCTTCCCAACAACTGTTGAGTATCCACGTTCTTCGACGTATGCGGTTGTCGTTTCGACAACAGGGACTTTTCTGGAAAATCCCAAATATAAAGGATTTGGAATTTTTGGAGGATTTAGGATAATCGGAATTGAATAGGAATTTGAATTTCGGCACAAATTTAATCAAGGAAATGAGCTCCACTTCCGAAACTCCAATTAAATCCAAATAAACTCAAATTAAAATACGACAAAGCCAACGATGTAATTAATTAAATGAATATATTAAAACCTTTTTATTTAGCAAAATTTTCATTAAGCTGTTTTAGGCAGTTAAACCAATGTGAATTTTCGCAATTAGATGAAAAGAACGGAAAGCGAAAAATCAGGACGTGACAAGCAGAGGAGAAAGTCAGAACCGTTAGAGAAATGTTGAGGATCGCACAGTCACGGCAGAAAAGCTATGCTGACAACCGCCGTAGAGAACTCGCTTTTGAAGCAGGGAATTATGTGTATCTTCGGGTCACGCCACTTCGAGGCGTGCACCTTTTCCAAACCAAAGGGAAATTGGCACCACGCTTTGTGGGACCATACAAAATTTTGGAGCGGAGAGGCGAAGTTGCTTACCAGCTTGAGATCCCTTCCAACATGCTTGGTATCCATGATGTGTTTCACGTCTCCCAGCTAAAGAAGTGTTTGAGAGTACCCGAGGAACAAGCCAGGCCGGATCAGATTGAGATTCAAGAGGACTTGACGTATGTGGAGAAGCCTGTTCGCATCCTTGAAACTAGCGAAAGACGAACCAGGAATAAGGTCATCAGGTTCTGCAGAGTTCAGTGGAGTCATCACTCTGAGGAAGAAGCCACCTGGGAAAGGGAAGATGAGTTGAAAGCCACCCATCCGCACCTCTTCGCCAGCTCTTCCGAATCTCGGGGTCAAGATATCATTTAAGGGGGGTAGGTTTGTGACACCCTGGAGTTCCCCTTCTAGCCCTAAAATCATAAAATAAAATTGCCTAAATGAAATTGTTCTTTTAACCTAGAGCAAAGCCTAATTAAAAGTATATTTAATTAATTGGAACTGGCAAGGTGGAATTTTTCTGGAGTTTCCATTGTAAAAATATACAAACTGGATTTTTACTGGAATTTTTAGGTCACTGGGAATAATTTTAAATATTTAAAAAACCCCAGCAATATTTTTTTAATCCCCTAAATCCCCCTTTTCTTTTTCCTCCTTTTTCCCTCCTTTTCTTCCTCCCGGGGCCACCGGCCCACCTCCCTCCTCCGGCCTCCTTTCCCCCCGCCAGCCCACTCCCTCTCCCGTGCTGGTCTTCTCTCCCTCTCCCTCTCTCTTGGGCCGCCGCCTGCTCCTAGGCTGGCCCGAGGCCACCACCGCGCCCGCGCCAGGTCCGCGCCACCTCCCTCCAGCGGCCGGGCCACAGATAGGTGGGGCCCACCTATCGAGCCTGTCTTCTCCGGCGCTGCAACTGCCGCCGCCCACGCCGACCGCAACGGCCGGCGCCCACGCCGCCCACCTGCGCTTTCACCGCCCACCTCACTGCCTCTCCCGGCCACCCCGACCGTCGCCCTCTCCCTTTTCCACCGCCGCCGTTCATCCTCGCCGCCGGTGAGCTCCGCCGCCTTTCTCCTCCCACTCCAGCCGCCGCGCAGCCTCCTCCCCGCCGCCGCGCCCGCGCTGTGGCTAACGTCAGCCACGTCAGCCCCTAGCGCCGCGGCTGATGTCAGCCACATCAGCCCCTAGCGCCGCGGCTGACGTCAGCCCTTGCACTGCTGGCGCCAGCCGTTGACGTCAGCCCTAGGGGGATATTGCGCAATAAATCATTTAAGGTTTTTCTCTTTTAGTAAAAACACAGTAAACTTATAAAATTCATAACTAATTCATCCGGACTCCGTTTGAGCCTGTTCAAGTTTCAGAAAATTCATAAAAATGTCTAGAATCTATTAAAAATACTTTTGTTCTCTGTTTCAGTAGACTTATAGCCTGTTTGCATTGTTTGCCTAGTATGTCGTGTAGAATCCACCTCTCCCGACGCTCCGGTGTACTTCGAGGTAGTCGCCGAGGTCCCTCCAGCAGCAGAGCAAGGCAAGTCATGCCTATCCCTCGAATATATTGACCTTATATTGCAAATGCTCATTTATTCTCTCTAAATTACGCATTGTTTTACAGTTTCACTGTATGGGATGTTTACCTATTGTACTCAGCGCTATTGTTTGGGTACCTTTATTCCTCCTTTGTTAGCTTGGGTTATAATATGTTTGGATGTTGGTTTAGGACTTGCTTAGCCTTTCTTAGTTGAACTAGCACACAATGGGGGATTCACATTAAATATTCAGACATTGGTTTACCTTATTATTGGACAAGTACCACCACTTTGGTATTGGCTAATTAAAATATAATAATGGTGGGTTGTGGGTGCATGGCATTGCTAGTCGCACCCATCGCAATTAAGGACCGATTCATGGGAACCCCTGGAAGAAACACCGTGCATACCACAAGCCAGCATGGGCAACGACTGGACTTGTAGTGTAGCTTTCCGCTAGCTGACGTACACTGGCTAGGGTGAGCATGATGGAGTTTGGATGGGCCCTGCGACAGCCTATGCGGCTTCCGGATTCACCATGGCACGAGAGGGGGCTGCCCGCTGCCTGTTGAGGAGTGGGGGCGAAACCTGCGGTGGTACAGTTGGTTAGAGGGGGTTATGCGAAGGGTCCTGTCACAGTCCCTTTCCGGGGTACTGTGGTGGTATACCGGCACACGGTAACGTGTCGTGGGGCTGGGTCTTGTGGGTACAGAGGTACACCTCTGGCCAAAGTAAAACTATTCGAATAGCCGTGCCCGCGGTTATAGGCGATCGACCAGCTCATCATGATTAGTCTCACTTTAAAGTAATTTGACCCAATGGAACTGGTGTAGTTCTGGTGGCTGGGTTGTGCCTGTCGCAAGGTGGGGAAGCGTTGGATAGTGGTGAGATAATATTGCTTAATTTATACAATAGTTTTGATACTTTCAACTACTTTCTTTAAAAGCTAGCTTTATGCAAATGAACCTTAGCTTTCCCTTGAGAACCCCTGCATCATACCCTCTCTTCCAGTATGACTTGCTGAGTACAGTTGGTAGTACTTAGTCTTGCTCTGTTTTCCCCCACACCAGAGTTGGAGTATGACTCAGACGGTGGTTTCTCCGAGTGATCTTCGTCCTGCCATCAAGGATGCCTGTGGAGTGGTTTCGCCGCGCTGCAAGCGTCAAGCCTAAAATAAGCTTGTTTTCCTTTTCCGCTGCATTTATATAAGACTTTTGAATGTTTTGTAAGACATGGATCTGTATGTCAACTTTGTCGTTTGTGTACCCTTGCCGGTCCTGGACAGCGGGTTCAATGCACATTCAGTTCAGAGATTTGGTTTCGCGAGTTTCTGGGCGTGACAGGTCTTATGAATAAACTAATAATCACAGTTCAATCAATCTCGGCGCATCGCCAACCTTTGTTTTCTGTTTCGACAAGTTCATGCTTTCGAGTCGAGCTGCATCAATTTGATCTTCGGCAAGGGGGTAGGTCTTGTTTTGGCGGTTTGCATTATCGGAATTGGTGCTTACATCTTTATCACACTCTAATTCTATCTTGTAAATCTCCGAGTTATCATATACGTTATATAATTTAGATTGACAATGCTATCTACTTATATTAGCCGATCTCTATTTAGGGTTTTGCCGATAACGGCTAGATTGTCTTGTTGGTTTGAATTATATAATGTATCTACCATTTCAAAAAGGCAACCATCGGCTTGATTGTCTAGATATTATGCTTCTTTTCATACTTAGTGCTGCATTAGTTAAGTTTGATCTATTAAGTCGTGATATGAATCATGATCTATAGCCTGCTTTATGGTTGTTAATAGGGATAGTATCGGGGTTTCAGCCGATCTTATCTGGTATAGATGTTTTACTTAGTTTCATGCTTTGTTTAATATGTTATATCTGCTCCTTATATCAGGATCTAATCTAATACAAATATATTGAACTTGTTACCAATCTAATTGGTTATAGTTGAATATATTTGTTGCAAGACAATATCCTAGTATAAGGTTTATCGGAGCTATAGCCGATACATGCTTAAATCTGCACATCGGCTATAACATGAGTATATATAATTGTTATTTCGTGTTATTTTAGACTTAGGCAATTTATACTGCCTCGGTTCAGTGCAATCTATCCCAATTGCTTATTTCTAAAGTAATTATGATATATAGATTATGTAATATAGATATTTCCAGCCGATGTACCAAGTTTAGGGTTAGCTTATCATTGACAAATACCTTACAGTCGATTCATGCTTTGTTGCATCGGCTAGGTTAGATCACGATACGGTATCGGCTAACTGCCCGGTTGACTATCGTCTACTGATAAACTTGCATGTTTTTTCTTATTGATTGCAGGATCAAATCAACTGGCACGCCCTTCGAACCTAAAAGCAAGTTTTGGACCTGCACTAGAGTAAAGCACATCTCTCAGGCCAGTGTGTGTTTTTTGCATCAACACGTTTTTGGCACGCCCAGTGGGACTATTGTGTCATCATGACGCCCAACATAACTGAAGTTATAAAGGCCAACGTCCTGCCAATCACGATCGAGCAATTGAACGAAGAGCAGAGGGAAGAGATGAAGAAACTGATGGATCAACTCCAAAGCCAGTACTGCACTCGTTATGGTAACCTGACAGGGCACGGTTATCCAGAGAACTAAAGTGGAGTTACCGCCGATCGTGAAATCAGATCCAAGTATGTCCGGAGCTAGTGAGGATAAAGGCAAGGAACCCAAAACCGAAGCAAACAACGAAGAACTTCACACGTTACAATATCGCATCGATTCGGCAGTGCATCATGCTCTCATCAATCAATCCAGAGTACTTATGAATATATTGACGAATATGATCATGTCAGTAGTTGATGGAACTATAGCCGAAGAGAAGGCAAAAGGACCAGTATATCTACCAGGCGGTACGTTTCCAGGCTAGAGGACCATGAAGACCGAAATTGGCGGGAAGCAACATACGTTTCAAACCCAGACTCCATCGGCTCCCCTGTCCAGCACAAATATTCCAACAATATTGACAAGACAGCCGCCGATCACTGGGGGGCAGACATCAAATCAGTTGTCACGCCCGAAAAATTTTCCCAAATTTCCAGACTATTTTGCGTATAAATCCCTGTCCAGGAATCAAGCTAAGTTACACAAAACGATAGAATTAATATACAGATCCAAACGTAAATAAAGCGTAAATACTTACAAAACAGGCACTTAGTCCTCACACCGAAAAGAAAGCAGCAGCGGAAAAGGCGATGATCCTAGGTGAGGCTTCAGCTCCACTCCAAAGGCAAAACTCAACTGGGGTATAAGCCTTGGTCTTCTAACTTCATCTTCAGCTCAGAAGCACGATGCTTCTGAAAAGGGGAATAATAGCAAGACTGAGTACAAGCACCGTACGTAGCAAGCCACACCAATGATGCATTTGTGCAAGGGTAGACAAGGAGAGTTTGTGGCTATTTGCATAAAGGTGGTTGTAAACATTAATAATTGAAAACAGTAAAAGAGTTGATTATTTAAGGCAAGATTAAACATCTCCACTGAACAATGCTACACCACGTTGAACAGGCCCAACCATTCCACCTGAACTAAACCAGTTCATTAAGTCACGTTAATTAATAGAGTGTGACTAATCATGGTGAATCTGGTTGATCGCCCATAACCGCGGGCACGACTATTGTCAGATGGTAAACTCCGCAGTGGGGGACTGTGCAGACCCCCTTTTTGAGTTCGGCCCAAGGGGATAAAGAGGCTTCCTCAGTACCGGCTCCGGTGAGGCCGGTGAAGATCAAGTATCGCAAGATAGAGGGCAGTGACTTGCGAGCAAGTATACAGGTTCGGGCCGCCGATGAGGCGTAATACCCTACTCCTGTGGGGTGGATTATCTGTGTGGATTTTAGCTCTTGAGAGCTGGACTCGACTAGTAGCAATCCAGGGAGCGGAAGCAAAAAGCCGAACAACCCCCTTCCTCTAGGCCTGGGCTTCCTTTTATACGTCAAGGGGACACCACAGGGGCCAGGGGCCAGACAGGCTATTGTCTAGAGAAAAGGAAAAGGCTAGTTTACAAACGTAAACCACATGCTGGCTTGGAGCGGAAGTCTTCCGCTCCTGCTCCACCGGTATGGCCCCTGTCAGGCCACCCATCATGTCGGTCGGCATAGCACGTCTTTCTCCATTAAACGGCTGGAGTCCGGTAGTCCAACCGCAGTCTGTTCGGCGTGCCAGGTGGTTCGGCTGGAGTCAGGATCGGCTCTCGCAATCTTGTGGCATTTCATCGGGAAGCATATCATACCTACCGGGCGTGCGCCGGCACGCGCGGTACTGTGCGCCATCCCATCGGTCATTTATGCCGGTCTCTCGCCAGTCAGCCGACGGTGATCGGTGTCAGGTGCGTGCACGTCGTTCCGCAATGAATGCGGCACGCGCGCGCGGAGCAGACGCACTACGGCTGCACCGCCATTAATGCGGGTAGGTGAGCGCTGGGAGTGCTCACCTACTTCGTTACACGTGGCGATGTCCCGTGGGTGTCGGCGGAGCCCGACCCCTGTTGAGCCGCCCCCCGAGGGGGTAACGTGTTACAGGAGGGCGGTTGCCACGTTGCCCTCGAGCCCTCTCCCCTCTTGGGGGATGGCCACGTGGGCAGACGGGGCCACCCCAAGCCCATGATCGACATACCCCTAGGCCCAGGACACCGACAGTAGCCCCCGGCGTAAAGCCTGCGAGGGGCCCCACAGTAGGTGGACTAGGTTTTACGCCACCTCGTCGAACCAGTGTGAAGTCGGCCCAAGTTTTTAAAGGAGATAGACAGCCGCTGGTTCCGCGTGCGGGGAGAGCACCTCCCAGCGATAACGGGCCCTTGTTCCATGGCGGCCTCATTATCCGAGGCGCAATCCAAATCGCCTCTCAACGGTAAAGGGCCATTATTGCGTAATGGCCCTATTATCGAGGGCGGCGTGCAAAACAGGGCACGTCCATTCGTATGCCCAAGGTAATAATGGCGGTGTATCCCTCGGCGAACGTGCACGCCCTAAAGGCTGCACGATCTGCCCTTCGTCTTCGGGACGGTAACGATGCCTTGCACGCGCGCCAGAGACGGAATAGTGGGAATGATGGTAGAAGTGCGTGCAAGAATCGAGGGGGCGAGATAGTGGGCATGGGAAAAGCGAAGCTGGGCATGGTGGCGGCTGGGCTATAAAAGGGCGTCGAGAAGGGGGCTTTTCCTTCCTTGGCCACTCTCGCCCAACTCAGCGGGCTAGGGCTGACGTCAGCGGCTAGGGCTGACATCAGCAAGGGCTGACGTCAGCGGCTAGGGCTGACGTCAGGACGACGGCAGCGGTGGCGGCGCGTGCGGGTGTGGCGACGGCCGGGCGGCGGTCGGCCGAGAGACGGCACAGCGACGGCCGAGCGGCGCAAGGCGGCGGCGCGAGCAAAGCGCGGCGGCCGGCCGAGAGGCGGTAGCGGCGGCGCGTGCGAGGCGGCCGAGAGGCGGACGGCCGGGCAACGCGAGGCGGCGCGCGCGGCGGCGGCGCCCTAGAGGCGGCCGGCCGAGCAGCGCAAGCGGCAGCGGCGCGCGGCGGCAGAAAGAGGAGGAGGCAACGCGGGTTACCGGCGGTGGAAAACGGCGGCGGCGGCGGAAAGGGGAGCTGGGAAGGGCGACGGCATGGCTTTTATAGGGTGGGGCGGCGCGCCTAGGGTGTGGCGGCGGTTGGCGGCGCGACCGTTGTGGGCGGCTGGCGGCGGAGGCGACCGGCCCCACAGGTGGGCCCCACCTATCAGCGGCCCAGTTGCGAGAGGGAGGCGAGGTGGACTACGGCACGGCCTCGAGCCGGCCCGAGAAGGAGGGGAGGGGCGGCGGCCCAGGAGGAGGGAGGCCGGCGGCCCAGGGAGGAGAGGGAGAGGGAGGGCAGCCCGGGAAGGGAAGGAGAGAGAGAGAGGCGGCCCGGGAAGGGAGTGGGCCGGCCGGGAGGGAGAAAGGAGGCCGAGGAGGGAATGGGCTGGCGGCCCAGAAGAGAAAGAAAAAGAAGAAAAAGAAAGAAAAAGGAAAAAACAAGGATTTAGGGGATTTAAAATTGCAGTGGGAGTTTTTAAATGTTTAAAATTATTTCAAATAATCTAAAAATTCAAATAAAAATCCTGTTAGTCTATTTTAACAAGGGGAACTCCAGAAAAATCCCACCTTGCCAACTTCAATTAATTAAATGCACTTTTTAATTACAATTTGCTCTAGGTTAAATAGACAATTTCTTTTAAGCCATTTATTTTATGGATTTAAGGCTAAAAGGGGAACTCCAGGGTGTGACAAACCTACCCCCCTTAAAAGGAATCTCGACCCCGAGATTCGGAAGAGCTGGCGAAGAGGTGCGGATGGGCGGCTTTCAACTCATCTTCTCTTTCCCAAGTGGCTTCTTTCTCTGAGTGATGGCTCCATTGGACTCGGTAGAACCGGGAGACTTTACTCCTTGTCCTTCTCTCACTGGTCTCAAGGATACGAGTTGGCTTCTCCACATAAGTCAAGTCCTCTTGGATTTCAATCTGATCCAGGCTTGCTTGCTCCTCGGGTACTCTCAGACATTTCTTCAATTGGGATACATGGAATACATCATGAATGCCGAGCATGTTGGAGGGTAGTTCAAGTCGATAGGCAACCTCACCACGACGTTCCAAGATTTTGTATGGTCCCACAAAGCGTGGTGCTAGTTTTCCCTTAATTTGGAAACGATGCACGCCCCGAAGTGGCGTAACCCGAGTACATGGTCTCCAATGTCAAAGATGAGCTCTCTTCGGCGGTTGTCAGCGTAGCTTTTCTGCTGAGACTGTGCAATCCTCAGCCTTTCCCTAATTGTTCTCACTTTTTCTTCGGCATCGTTCAAAACTTCGGTTCCAAACAACTGGCGTTCCCCGGTCTGGTCTCAAAAGAGCGGGGTTCGGCATTTTCGTCTATACAAAGCTTCGAATGGTGCCATCTGCAGACTAGCCTGGTAGCTATTGTTGTAGGAGAACTCGGCGTACGTCAAGATTTTGTCCCAAGCTCCACCAAAATCCAGTGCACAAGCTCTTAACATGTCTTCCAAAATCTGATTGACTTGCTCGGTCTGACCATCGCTCTGAGGGTGATAAGCTGTACTGAAATTCAGGCGAGTCCCTAACTCCTCTTGTAGTTTCTGCTAAAATCTTGAGGTAAACTGGCTCCCTCGGTCGTGTACAATCTTCTTGGGTACCCCATGCAAACTCACTATCCTTGCTAGATAGATCTCTGCTAGCTTCTTTCTTGAGTAGGTGGTGCGTACCGGGAGAAAGTGAGCGACTTTGGTGAGTCGGTCCACAACTACCCAAATGGAATCATGTCCCGTCGATGTCCTTGGTAAACCTGTGATGAAATCCATCCCGATTTCTTCCCACTTTCATTCCGGAATCTGCAACGACTGCAATAGCCCTGCGGGTCTCTGATGCTCTGCCTTCACTCATTGGCACATGTCACAGAGTGCGATGAATTCGGCGATTTCCCTTCTCATACTAACCCACCAGAATTTCTCTTTGAGGTCTTGGTACATCTTGGTACTGCCGGGGTGGATCGAGTATTGGGTCTAATGAGCTTCTGTGAGTATCAAGTCCTTAAGGTCCTTATTCTCCGGAACGCATATTCTTTCTCCCATCCAGATCGTTCCATGCTCATCCTCGGTGAAGCCTCGTGCTTTGCCGACTCTCATATTCTTCTTGAGTTGAGCTATTTCCGGGTCATTGACCTGGGCTGCTCGTACTTGTTCCACGAGCATGGGCTGTGCCTCAAGGGTAGCTACGAATCCATGTTGTACAACACTCAAGTTTAAGCGTTCAAACTCCTGCTACAAACTGTCGCATGTTCCCTATGCACAGGTAACATTGCAGTATCTTTTCCGGCTCAAAGCATCAGCCACCACATTGGCCTTACCGGGGTGGCAATGTATCCCAATTTCATAATCTTTGATCAACTCTAACCATCGACGTTGTCGGAGATTCAATTCGGGCTGAGTGAAAATATATTTCAAGCTCTTGTGGTCAGTGTAGACTTCACAACGGTTACCAATAATGTAGTGCCGCTAGATCTTCAAAGCGTGAACCACTGCTGCTAGCTCCAAGTCATGAGTGGGGTAATTGTTCTCATGTGGACGTAGTTGACGTGAAGCATATGCGACAACTCTGCCTTCTTGCATTAGGACACATCCAAACCCTTGACGGGACGCATCACAATACACTTGGAAATCCTTTGTCTGGTCAGGCAAAATTAAAACTGGCATGGACACCAATCCCCTCTCAAGTTCCTCAAAACTCATGTTGCATTCTGCTGACCACTTGATCTTTTCATCCTTCTTTAGCAACTGTGTCATTGGCTTGGCAATCTTGGAGAAATTCTCAATGAATCGGCGGTAATAACCCGCGAGTCCTAGAAAACTCCTGATTTGTGAAACAGTCTTCGATGGGGTCCACTTGGTAACTGACTCCACGTTTGACGGGTCTATGGCCACTCCTTGAGCAGTGATGATGTGGCCTAAGAACTGGACCTCTTTGAGCCAAAAGTCACAGTTACTGAACTTGGCATACAGCTGGTGCTCCTTCAACTTCTCAAGTACTAGACGGAGATGTTGCTCATGCTCCTCCTCGGACTTGGAGTAGACGAGTATGTCATCGATGAATACCACAACGAACTTGTCCAAAAACTCCATAAACACCTTGTTCATCAGGTTCATGAAAAAGGCTGGTGCATTGGTGAGTCCGAAGGACATGACCATACATTCAAACAACCCATACCGAGTTACGAATGCGGTCTTCGGGATATCCTCCTCTTTAATCCTCAACTGGTGATAGCCTGATCGCAGGTCTATCTTGGAGAACACCATTCTCCCTTCAACTGATCAAACAAGTCATCAATCTAGGATAGCGGGTATTTGTTCCTGATGGTCACGTCATTGAGAGCGCGATAACGACGCACATCGTCTTGGTCTTATCTTTCTTCTCCACGAAGATCACCGGAGCACCCCAAGATGATGAGCTCGGTCGGATATATCCTTTCTGCAACTGCTCATCGACTTGCTTCTTGACTTCCGCTAACTCATTGGCTCCCATCCTATAGGGTCTCTTATGTATCCAGGGTAATGGTGCGGCTTGTGCAATCAATAACTCCCTTGTGCCTGGTTAACCAATCCATTCCAATAATGACATCTAGGTCTTTGGATTCAAGAAGGATAAGATTGGCTAGAAACTTTGAACTTTGGATTTCTATTGTCACAGAGGGGCAGTAGTGAGCTGTGGCCATCTCATTCCCAGGGGTATGGACCCACATGGGTGTTCTAAGTTCCCTTACTGACAACCCATGTGCCCCGGCAAAATGCGTGGATAAAAACGAATGCGTAGCACCAGAATCAAAACGTACGGTGGCAGGAATCGAATTAATAGGAAACGTACCCAGAACCACTTCCGGTGCAGCTTGCGCCTCCTCTGCAGACGCATGGTTGACGCGGCCCTGGATAAACTTGGGTCCAGCACGCTTCGGCTTCGGGCATCTGTCGGCGAAGTGCCCAGGCTCGTTGCAGTTGAAACAAACTAGTGGCTTTCAGCCAAAATCCTTCTTGGCCAAAGCTGGTTGCGAAGATTGAGCCGGTTGTGTTGGTGCCATCGGTGGACGGGGTGCGGGATTAGGTCCACCCTGCTGTCCGGCGACAAGACGGGGCCTTTGCTGGTTCCCTTGATGTGCTCGGAACTGCGCTGCTTTCCTCTTGCGATCCATCTTGTTCCACTGATCCTCTTGCCGAATCGCCTTGTAGACCAGTTTCTCGAAGTCGGCGTAGTCCCCAGATATCAACTGGTTGGTCAACTCATCATCCAGGCCGGAGAGGAATTTTTCCTACCTCTCTGCATCAGTGCGCCCGTCTTCTGGAGTGTAGCGAGCGAGGCGGTTGAACTCATGAAGGTACTCCATCACTGTCCGGTTGCCCTGGTGAAGCGCTCGGAATTCCCGCTTCTTCTGTGCCACAATACCGTCAGGGATTTGGGCTTTCCTAAAACTACGGCAGAACTCCGCCCAAGTGACATCCACCCCAGGTGGATGGGTAACCAAGTAATTGTCCCACCAAGCTGAAGCGGGACCCTACAGCTGGTGAGTGGCAAAGGCAACCTTCTCTTGGTTGTTGCACTGCAGCAAGTTGAGCTTCTTCTCAATTGCATGGAGCCAATCATTTGCCTCCATGGGGTTGGTGGTGCTGGAGAAGGTTGGTGGGCAAACGCGGAGGAACTCCGGTAGCTTAGACTGAGGCGGAGGGCCAAACTGCTAGTTCTGCTAGCCTTGTTGTTGTTGCTGCGCCTGCTGTTGCATCTGTTGCATCTGTTGTAACATCTGCTGATGCATCTACTGATGTTGTTGCTGCATTTGTTGCATCGTCACGGCCATCATCTGCGTCTGACTGGCCAATACATGAGCAATAGTTGGGTTATCCCGTGGTGGTGAAGGGCCGTTGTTGTTTTCTCCATTGGTCTGTGCCCTAGTCGAGGGGTCCTCGTTGCCGCTGCTGTTGCTACTCGTCCTTGTGTTGACCGTCTGGAGGGAAGGAACCCGAAGAAAGAGATGGAAAAGAAATAAAACGGATGCTCGGAAACTAAACTTCATTATATTAGAATTAAACTATAATTGTTCTGATCTTAATTAAAACACTTAAACAGCATGAAGAAACCTTAATAAGATAGCCATACCATAGGCACATGGTATCGACCATCAACTAACACACAAAACATCAAACCTACCACACAGAAACTAACAAGGATTCAAACTAAACATGACGATAAGCTAAGGGTAGCGAGCCTAATGCTCGGAGCGGCTCCTGTGGTCGGTGGAGTCGTAGCTAGGCTCGTGCTCATCTCCCGGCTCCTCTGATCGGCTCCTCGAGTCGGCCATCTCTGTGTGCCCGCTGGTAGGCTCGGAACTGGAACCACTGCCGTTGCTGCCACTGGGTGTAGCGCTCAACCAACCTCCACTTCCACTGGGGGGACCCTGGTATGCAGATGCTGGCACGAAGGCGAGGGTGAACACTGGTGAAGGCGGCGCGACGGGTGCTGGAGCTGGAGCTAGAGGCGGGTTCATCGGTGCAACCTGGGTGCGCACCGGGGCGGTGGTAGTCTTCCTTGGCGTCGTACGGGTCCTGGGTCCACTGGGTGCTGGACGCCCCTATAGACTAGCGTTCTCGGCCTTCAGACGAGCGATCTCATGCTCCAGGCGAGCTATCTTGATCAACTTCTAGTCGTTGAGGGCCTTGGACGCCTTGTGGAGATCAACATGCACCTTGTCTAGTCCCTTCATCACCGTGCACATATGCCCAAAAGTGGTGTCGTTCTCCGCAGTCGTCAGGCGGAAGGTGCTGACGGTACTGGTAGCGGAGCGGCGAGGATGGTAGCGGTACGCTGTGGCGCAGAACTGGTAGGAGTGCCTATCACTAATCCTGGTCATCATCTTGTATGCAGCCTCCTGACAAGCATGTACCACCGTGCCTCCCGAAGCCTCCACCACCATGTTGGGAAGGTTGGTGCCAACTGTGTTTCTCCTGTGGCGCGGCTCGGGGTCGTCCGGTTTGCCCATAGCACCGCTGGTAGCTCGTCGATCCACGAGTCGCCGTGTTTCTTGAGGATGTTGTATGTCTTGGTCTTGAGGCCCTTGAGGATTTCCACGTTGGCGCGCTCCACTTGACCATTGCTCTTGGGGTGGGTGGGGGAGGCGAAGCAAAGCTTGATGCCCATATCCTCGCAGTAGTCGCCGAATAGTTCACTTGTGAACTGGGTGCCGTTGTCCGTAATGATACGGTTGGGCACCCCGAAACAGCCAGTGATGCCCTTGATGAATTTGAGCGCCGAGTGCTTTTCGATCTTGATGACCGGGTAAGCCTCGGGCCATTTGGTGAACTTGTCGATGGCGATGTAAAGGTACTCATATACTCCCAACGCCATCTTGAACGGTCCCAAGATATCCAGCCCCCAGACCGCAAAGGGCCATAAGAGCGGGATGGCATGGAGGGCCTGGGCCGGCAGATGCGTTTGCTTGGTGTGGAATTGGCACGCTCGGCACCGCCTGACCAGATTGGCCGCGTCCTGGAGCGCTGTTGGCCAGTAGAAACCTTGTCGGAATGCCTTGCTGACAAGGTGCACGAGGCAGAGTGAGCTCTGCACTCGTTTCATGAACATCGGCGAGGAGCTCGATGCCATGGTCCCGAGGGATACATTTGACGAGGACTCCGTTAGCACCGTGCCGGTAGAGGGCCCCCTCTACCAGCACATATCTCTTGGAGATGCGAATGACGCGTTCGCTCCCTTCGTGATCCTCGGGAGAGTCTCAACTTTGAGGAATGCCTGGATCTCAGTCATCCAGGCAATTTGCCTAGGGGGTCGGGTTCGACCCCTTCGGGCCCCGGGGCCTGGACTCCCACAGGTCTCGGTGGTGGCGTGGCAGCGTCTGAGTGTCTCGGGGGATCAAGACGCGTCGACGGCTGGGTAAGCCTTTCTTCAAAGGCACCCAGTGGGGTTAGGGCGCGTGATGAGGCGAGGCGCGACAGCTCGTCAGCGAGCGTGTTATCTCGCCTTGGCACGTGCCGTAGTTCTAACCCGTCAAAATGGCCCTCCATACGCCGCACCTCGCGGACATAGGCCTCCATTTGCGGGTCGGAGTAGCGGTACTCCTTGGAGACTTGGTTCACGACCAACTGAGAGTCACCTAGAACCAGGAGGCTGCGGATCCCCATTCCTGTCGCCGCTCTGAGTCCCGCAAGTAGTCCCTCATACTCCGTCATATTATTGGTCGCCCGAAAATCGAGGCGAACCAAGTATCGGAGCATGTTCCCGCTAGGCGAGGTCAAGGTGACCCCGGCGCCAGCCCCTTGGAGGGCGAGCGAGCCGTCAAACTGCATTACACAAGAGGTTGCAGTCGCGGTGCCGGATGACCTGGCCACCGATGGGCGGCCGCTGGCGTCAAGCTGCTGGTGCACTGCCTTGACCAGGTTGGCCACGTCGTCCAGCCAACGCTAGACGGGGTCCTCTAGGTCCAAGGCAATGGGCAGATAGCGCAGGAGCGCCCTTGCCGCCTAGAGGGCACCCTGAGGAGTGCTGCCATCACCGTAGGCCAGACGGCAACGCGCCTTGGGGCGGCACCGTCGCTCATCGCTGGGCCGCTGGGTGGTAGCGGAGCCCTCCGGCTCCTTCAGCGCCTTCCCCCGCTCGGGGCTCCGGCGAGGAGGCGGTGACGGAATATGCGTCTGGCGACGGGGATGCAGCCCCCCGCCATCGTCGCCGGCGCTCGGTGTGGGGGTGTGGAGCACCACCTTTTCAGCCATAGGGCTGGCTTGGTGAAGCTTGGCGCTCACGCAAGGAGCGGGAACCTGATCAAGCGTTTACGCCCCCTACCTGGCGCGCCAGCTGTCAGATGGTAAACTCCGCAGCGGGGGATAAAGAGGCTTCCTCAGGCCCGGCTCCGGTGAGGCCGATGAAGATCAAAGATCGCAAGATAGAGGGCAGTGACTCGCGAGCAAGTATACAGGTTCGGGCCGCCGATGAGGCGTAATACCCTACTCCTGTGGGGTGGATTATTTGTGTGGATTTTAGCTCTTGAGAGCTGGACTTGGCTAGTAGCAATCAAGGGAGCGGAAGCAAAAAGCCGAACAACCCCCTTCCTCTAGGCCTGGGCCTCCTTTTATACCTCAAGGGGACACCACAGGGGCCAGACAGGCTGTTGTCTAGAGAAAAGGAAAAAGCTAGTTTACAAACGTAAACCACATCGTGGCTTGGAGCGGAAGCCTTCCGCTCCTGCTACACCGGCATGGCCCCTGTCAGGCTACCCATCATGCCGGTCGGTGCAACACGCCTTTCTCCATTAAACGGCTGGAGTCCGGTAGTCCAACCGCAGTCTGTTCGGTGCGCCAGATGATTAGACCTGACGCACCGTCTTCGGCGGGGCACGAGAGCCGGATCGGCTCTCCCAATCTTGTAGCAATTCATCGGGAAGCGTATCATACCTACCGGGCATGCGCCGGCGCGCGCGGTACTATGCGCCATCCCATCGGTCATTCATGCCGGTCTCTCGCCGGTCAGCAGACGGTGACCGGTGTCAGGTGCATGCGCGTCGTTCCGCAATGAATGCGGCACGCGCGCGTGGAGTAGGCACACTTCGGCTGCACCGCCATTAATGCGGGTAGGTGTGCGCTGGGAGCGCTCACCCACTTTGTTACACATGCGATGGCCCGAGGGGGTCGGGGGAGCCCGACCCCTGTTGAGCCGCCCCCCGAGGGGGTAACGTGTTACGGGAGGGTGGCTGCCACGTTGCCCTCGAGTCCTCTCCCCCTTGGGGTATGGCCACGTGGGCAGACGGGGCGGCCTCAAGCCCATGATCGACATACCCCTGGGCCCAGGACACCGAGAGCTATTCGAATAGTTTTACGCTGGCCATAGGTGCGCAACTGTACCCACAAGACATGATTGCCATGCCCCGAAATACCTCCATGGTACTGCAAAGGGGGAAATCGTGACAAGACCCTTTGCATAACTCTCCCTAACCAAGCGCACCACACCTCTGGTTTCGCCCCCACCTTTAAGCCAAGGTAGGCAGTCTCCTCTAGTGCCTAGGTGAATCCGGCAGCCGATCAACGGGTAAACCCCGCCGACCAAAATCCATCACGCCCACCCTTGCTTGGATGCATCAGCTAGGGAAAAGCTACACGACAAGTCCAGCAGTGACCCATGCCTGCTTGTGGTAAGCATTGTTAGTCCTCCAGGGTTTCCCGAGAACCGGTCCTTAATTTCCATGGGTGCGACTAGCAAAACTGTACACCCACAGCCCACCATTATGCCATATTTTGTTTGGATAATTACGACCAATGAAACATGGTCCGTGTCTCGAGCTCACGGCTCATCAAGATACTAGAATTAGATAATGTAATTGTCCCATTGTATGAGCTAGTGGTAATTAAGCATGGCTAAGCATAATATAACTCTAGCTAGGTCAACATGCGACACAAGCTAGCCAAATTTATCACCCAAGTTTGGCAAAAAAGGACATCAAGTAAATACGGCACAAGCGAGCAGATAGGTAAACCCTATTCCCGTGTAATTAGCAAAACATGCAATTTATTTGTAAACGGTAAAACATTTTATAAATTGGGATCAAAATGCTCAAGTGGAATGTGTGACTTGCTTCTTTGATTGATCTTCCGAAATCTTTTCCATGCGAACGCGATCGTCCGAAACAGCGGAATATACACGCTGGCACGCAAAACGAGAAAGAAAACACTAATAAAAACCAAATAAACAGTACATAAAAAGTAAACAAACATGTAGAGCTCAATTTTAGATGAATTTTGCAAGTTGAATGCCAAATTTGGAGTTCGTATGAATTAGTTATGAATTTTAGAAGTTTTGAGCCATTTAAATGATTTTCTGGAATTAAATACGATTTACTGCGCAATTATCCCCCTAGGGCTGACGTCAGCGGTGCAAGGGCTGACGTCTGCAGCCGTGCTAGGGCTAATGTCAGCGGTGGTGTGAGCGACGGCCGGGAGGCGACGGCAACGGTGGCGGCGGACGGCAGCGCAGGCAGCGGTGCCACGCGGCCGGCGGGCGGGGGGCCGAGGAGGCGGTGCGGCAGCAACCGGTGGTGGGCGGCAGAGCGGGCGGCCGAGGGGCGAGCAGGCGGCGGTCCGGGCAGCACGCGGTGGGCGGCTCGACGGCGCGCGGCTGCGAGCGGTGGCCGGTCAACGGCGAGCGGCGGCCGGGGCGGCGTAGCAGCAAGCGGGTGGCGCGGGAGGCACGGGGCAGCGGCGCAGGCGGCGGCGGCTGAAAAAGGGGTCGGGCCGCCAGAGAAAGCGGGGGAGCTGGGCGGCACGGTGGCGGAAGCGGTGGCGGCGGTTGCGGGGCGGCCGACAGCAGAGAGGACGGGGCCGACAGGTGGGCCCCACCTGTCGGTGGGCCGGGAGAGGGAGGGAGGAGGAGTGGACTTGGCGCGGGCAGCGGGACGTGAGCTGGCCCAAGAGGGGGAAGGGGCGGCGGCTCGGGAAGAGAGGGGGTTGCGGGGAGGCCGTCGGCCGGAGGGGAGGAGAAAGAGGGAGAGGGCCGGCCCGTGAGAGGGAAGGGGGAAGAGGGCCGGGGGAGAGGAGGGGCGGCCTGGCCTAGGGAGAAAATAGGGGGAAGAAGGAGAGGTGGGCCAAGCGGGAGGAGAGGGAGTCTTGGGCCGGAAACGGCCCAAGTGAAAAGATGGGGGGTTTAAACTGTTTTCTTTTTATTTAATTGATTAAATGATCTTTATGTGATTAAAATTATTTCTTGAGCTCCGAAAATTCACGAAAAAATTCAGAGAGTATTTTAGGGCACGAAGAATATTACAAAAATATTTTCGGCCATGATTTTAAAAAGGAAAATTTTAATTTCCCTCATTATGTGAGTTGATTAATTTGCTTTAACTTTTAATATAATTTCTAGAAATGCTTTATTTAATGATTTTTAATCCCGAACGAAAATCGGGGCGTGAAAAATCTACCCCCCTACAGGAATCTCGTCCCGAGATTCGGGGATGGCTAGAAAGAAAGCTGGGGTGCGGGGGTGGTGCTGGACTGGTTTGCTGACTTCTGCGGTTTCTTACTGCCTCACACAAGTTGATTGACCCAATCTGCCCACTGACCTAACCGACATCAAACTGAACGCTCTGTTGCTTTCTCTAAGAACTGCACCCACTGGTTCTGCTCAATCTAATACTGATCTGGATTGCAGGTGCTCGTAGATCTTATTTCCGTGGACTGAGTTGATAACACTGACACACCTGATAATATGCTTAAACTGAACTGTTGGTGCTGTCTTCTTTGATAACCTGAGGATTCACAACGTAGACAAGGGATTGGTGGGGCTTCATCCAAATCTTGCACTGACTTTTGTGAACCCACAAACTCTGAACTGGCCTTGAACTGTCCCTGACTAGAACAATGGGTCTTCCAGGAAGTATTCCAAGAATACCAAGAAGTTGTTCGATCTGACTTTCATTCAGATCACGGGGTTCTGGATTGCTGCTTCTCTAAGCTGGATTGTCGATGCTTTGACTTGGGGTACTCTAGAATTCAACCTGTTAACTTAAGATTGTTGAAGCTCGCTTGGTACATTGGGGCCGACTTTTGGTGCAACCATTTACCTTGGTTTTGCTTGGACTACTTCGACCGAAATAACAGTGCTACAACACACGACCGGGCCTGCTTTTTAACTGGACTGCGTGACTCTAGGTCGCTGCTTTTGCGAGCTGAACAATTGATACGACAACCCGGGTATACATGAGATCTTAATATGATGGCTTGGGGTTGGTGTAGCTCTACTAAGGCTTCGCAACTGACTTCTTCATTTAGACGCCATTTGCATAACTCGGTTAGACCTCCAAGCAAACAGTTCTAGGGCGAACCCAATTTAACTCCAAGATTTCTTTACCGAGGTAGTTGATCTTTCGACTGACTGTGAACACTTAAACTGTTATCTTTAAGAATACCCAAACTTTTTTGGTTTTTCTTGTAGCCCTGACTTTGAACACTGGATGCGTTATTAGTTAATCCCATTGAAACACTGATGGCGCACTTCCATTCCAGGAAACTTGGAATCTAACATGTAATTGATGACATGAAGTCCCACAAGAGCGACTCTTATTCAGCTCACAGATCTACAAACTCTTGATCAACACTCCCATTAGCTCTGACTGCTGAAGCGACTGTTCTGTTGGTGCCATGACTTCGGTGTCGACTGCCTGAACAGGTCAATTCATTGGTGTCTTTTGAAACAAGCAAAGATCACTTACCAGATCATGCCCACAAGAGTGTTCTAACTGCGTCCTATTTCACTCGCTCTCACACCACTGACTGACACCTCTGTATTTGATAAGAACCAACTTTGTTGTTCCTTACATACTAGCATCGGAGCATGTACAACTACTGAAAACTACCCTTGAGGCTGCCGAGGCCATCTGCTTAAGAATCAAACAAGTCCACTTTCAATCCTTGAGTAGAGGTGGTTCACCGAGAGAGATCCTCTGTCATACACTCCACTGTGCTGACTACACCTTTCTGGACCTGACTCTTGTTTCCATTTACTCAGATAGAGATGGCGGGCAAATCTTTTGTTGACTTCCTTGAAATTAACCATGATTGCTAAGGTGGTAGATGTGTCTTCCGAAACGAGCACAAATCACTGGTCGTATCAAGCTCAAGAGGTTACTCCCACGGTACAACATTTCACTTCTTTGCTTCTTCTTCGCTAGCTCCTCTAGGTTTGATAAACTATAAATTATGCGGTTGCTTTCCCACCAGTATTGCGACTTGTAGACTGTTGGAGACTGACTTTGATGCTGCCAAGAGTTTCTACTCTTCGATCATTTGGTCATAACCACTTTGCCTTCAAAACTCGATTAGAGCTGTTTCACTGGCGAGGATTCTGTGCCGCTTAATCCGTTGGTTGTATTTTCTAGCATGGCACTGGCATCCATTTACTACGGACCGATGGGGTGAAATAATTCCATTGGCATCTTCCAAGACACTTTGAGATGCTTTCTGTCATACTCTCTGTTGGCTATACGTTTCGGGAGATGACTTTCACAGCTTTTCTGACCCATGTATGGAATGATTTCTTTGCTGACTTCCGAGAAACATTGAGATGGTTTCTGAAAGCTATAACTGTTGCCTTAAATTAAGAACGACCGTTCTTGATCCATGTTCACACCACTAGGGTGTTGTCACCAATTACCAACTCTGAAGAACTTCCAAAGTTACAGAGTTCCGTTAATTCTTATATGATGTCACACTCAAATATTTCCTGTATCTTTTCATCATCCTGGGGTACCACTGATACTATCCTCTTGAGGTACCTCATCATGTTGAGTGTTCTGTGATCCAACCATTCTCACTTCGTTGGTCTACCATTCCTTTATTGACTGCGCATTATGTCCTGGAGCTCAACAGCGCTGCGATGAGTTAGAGAAGAAACTCTAGGTTTCTCGCGAGCTGACAGATACACAAGTTAACTTGCTTTCAGATACTCAAGATGGATCATAAGAGAAGAAAATTGCCTAACTCATACTTTATTCAACTTCCCCTTTTCCTTACTTAACTGCCATGGAACTTTTCTGCACCAAGGAGGTACTTGAACACCAAAGACTCGTGCACGATCGATGACCCTTGTTGGCAGAGTGGTTGATCAGGTAAAACTTTGACCACTTGATTCTACCATGGTTAACTGGCTCCATCGTTGCTTACTAGCTGGAGATCTCACAAGAACAATACTAAGACTGCTCACATTCCTCAAAGAAGAATAGATTTTCGAATCTTCTTGGTAGCTGAAACAAACCAAACCTCCTGGCTGTTGGTGCCACTCTCCTGTGATTGCTGCCAGGCATCTGAATTGATGCAGCACGAGGTGCATGGTTGTGGACCCCCGTTTTTATAAATACAATCACTTGTGTTCATAGTACCATTTCCCTGGATCAAGTAGTCTGGTACCCACGATTACATTGCCGAATTATCAAGAGTGCATACACAACCGTCTTACGCAAAATATTACAATAATAGGCCCGGAGGCAATAGTCTAGAACAGGGGACCAACTGGTCCGGAATACAAGCAAAAGCAGAGTTTAGATAAGGCAGCGGAGATAAGGCAGCGGCACGCCATTGCCATAGGCAACGACTGGGTCTAAGACCTACTGGGCACCATTGTCTTCCGTACCCTCCTGGTAGTACTCGTACGGGTCTTCGAGGACTTCATCGCCCACATCTGAATGTTTTGTATATAGCAAGGGTGAGTACCAACTGTACTCAGCAAGCCACCACAGCAATAATGCACATGATAGGGGAATGTCAAGAGCGGCTGTGGTATCTTTGCATAAAGCCAGTTTTGTAATTCCTTTCACAAGCCTAAGACCTAGCATAGACTGATCAAGTTTTTATACCATAGTTTATTAATCATTGACGGTTCTGTCCACCATCCACTGTGGTCCAAGGATAGCTTCCCGTCATTGTGTCGTCATGGTTTTCTGGGGTCTACCCCTTCTCGCTTCTCGAGAAGTTGAACCACCAGCACATAAAAATCATTATGCATGCCCATCCCAATCAGTTTAAGAATTTAGAGTCTAGCCAAGTGTAATGCATGTCCCGATGCTCGGTAACCACGAGCACGGCTATTCGAATAGATTCGATTACTCACACTGGAGTGGATGTACAATTTACCTGTACTCCGTGACTTGCCCAACACATGAGCCGAAGTCCCAACGAATGAGACGCGTCACGGCAAAGCTTTTCAATAACCTCACATTGGCAGTACCCGCTCCATGAACTTACATCCTCATGCACTCTAGGCGTACACGGTTTCTAGCAGTGAGAGGAGTTCTGGCGCTCCCGGGAAGGGGAAAACTCACACATACATTAGGTTATAATAAAGTTTAGGTTTACATGTGGCGGTCCTACCAGTGGCTACTCCACCGTAGGCCCCACCCCTCGTACACATTAAGAAAACCACTATGCAGGGATACTGCCTCCGCTCGGCTATTTACTCCACTAGGTCTATGCCCATTCGAGAAGTACGGTTGTACGGGCGGTCATTTCATGCTTAGCTTCGTGGCTCGGTCCTTAATTGACCAGGGATGACACTAGCCTTTACCGGACACCACCCAAGTCATCCAGCCGCCCTAGTCGAAAATAGTTGTTTAGTTTTATTTTCTTTTCACGAATCATGTCATCATTATCATGGCAATGTGGCGCTCATGTCTCCACATGCCGTATCTCAACTACCTTTACCAAGGTGATTGCCCAAGCATAAAGCATTTGATAATATGAGTATGGATGATTCTAGAATAGCATCACTAAGCATTTGTCATAATTGACTAGGGACTCATACGTAAATATGGTTACAAAAGGGATATGGGATAAACAATAATCAAGGCTTGGTATAATAGCAAGTAGGATAATCATTATTGCATGCAACTTTATTTGTAAACAAAATAATTTCGCAATGTGGGATCAATATGTTCAAGGAATAGTGATGACTTGCCTTGCTCGATGTCTTGCGGGTCTTGATCCTTAGTCGAACTCGCAACTCCCTCGGTGTCTAGAATTACGTGCGAAAGAAATTGAATTCACATAGAATTCAATTAAAATCCAACAAAATCCGATTAAAGAAAAAGATCGAATGCGAGTGTTGAACTTCGATATCGATTCCATTATTATTTATGAAATAGTTCCATTTCGATTTTTAATACCTTCGTCCTAAAATATTAGCGTTAGCCAAGTTAGAATATTAATCCAATTAAATTTACGCGTCTCAAATAAACTAGATCCCGCTAATAATACTTAACCCTAGGTGATAAATGATTGACTAAGTAGTCGTAACGGCTAATTAAGCGGATAACCTAATCAACGAGTGAAGTTAACTAAATAGCGATTAAATGGATATTTAATAAATATTAAATGGAAACGGTTAATTTGGAAGTTTTAGGAATAACCGGCAATTAAATTCTCCGTTTAATATATATGAACGATTTAGCAAAGCTTAACGAATGAACATCTAAAATAATCGGCTAAGTAACCCGGTAAGGATTAATCATTTAAATGAATAATCTAGTTAAGTGAATAATTTAAGTTGCAATTAAATAATCCGATTTAATTTCATGAGTTTCTAAAATAATCGACGTCGATGGATTTACCGATTTCTTAACTTATTATTTTGTAATAATCTAGCATGTGTAAATATATATTCTATATAGATAAAATTAAATTCCCAATTCCCTAAATTTCTCTCTCCCTATTTTATTCTCTATTTTTCCTTTCTTCTTCTTTTCTATTTTCTCTCTCCTTTCTTTCCTTTTACTTTCTTTTCTCTGTTTTTTTCTTCTTTTTCTTCCTCCTTTTCCTGCTTCTTTCCTCTCTCTCTACCGCCTCTCTCTCTCTACCGGGCATGGCGGCACGGCGGCGAGGGCTAGCGGAGGGGGGGAACTTACCGGCGGCGGTGGCGGCGGCCCGGGGGGGCGGCGCGGTGGCGGGGTGGCGAGGGCACACGGCGACTGTGGGGCACGGCCGGCGGCGCCGAGGGGAAAGGAGGACGAGGAGTGCGGGAAGAGGAAGGGGGGCTCCGGTGGTGTGGGGGAAGGAAGGGAAGGACGGGGAGGGCCGGCTTTGATGGCCGATGCGACGGGCGGCGCACGGGGCTCGGGATGACGGTGACGCAAGCGGGAACGGCGACGGCGACGCGTGCGCGGCGTGATGGGATGGCGCGGCAGCGGCGGTGTGACGGTCAGCAGCGGTGGCTCGGGGCGCAAGGCGGTAGCACAGCTGCGGCGCGCACGGGGCTCGGGACGATGGCGATGCGAGCGGGAACAGCGACGGCGACGCGTGCGCGGCGCGATGGGACGGCGCGGCAGCGGCGGTGTGAGGGCCAGCAGCGGCGGCTCGGGGTGCAAGGCGGCAGCACAGCTGCGGCGCGCACGGGGCTCGACGCGGAGGCAGCGGTGCACGGTGATGTGACGCGCGGGCGGCGCGCGTGCGGCGTGGGATGGCAGCAGACACAGATCGAGCACATGGTGTGCAATGAATAGTGCGTTTTAGGTGTTATTAGATTTTTAGGGTTTCGGCTGATTTAAAAATTGAGGAAAAATGTAATTAAAATTTGTATTTCCTCCTAGGCATTTGAGTTACAAATTTAGGCATCCTATGATGAATTTGACCAAAACTTAATATTATCTATTATTTAATATTTATTATAGATTATTTCATGTTTTGTCGCTTAAACCTCCTAAGTTTTGGAATTTATTTACATTCACCCACAAATAAATTTGTGTTCTATTAATTTAGATTTTACCCTAAAATTTTCGATGGTGCAAATGTATTTTTATTGTATTAATTAAATGATTTTAGCCCCAAAAATTAGTCTAGATAATTTGGAGGCTTTCGATATTTCTAGAACTGGTTAAATTATTCTAGGGTGGCCTTTGTTTATATAATAGCACATTTGTTTCAATTTATTTATAAGTTATTTTGTTTTATATGGAGGGGTTTGATATATTTAATTACAACCACCCAATGCAGTTTGGAATTTCGTGCAGCATATTTGTTGGTAGCTCTAGCTGATAGGCCACTTCGCCCCTTCTGGCGGTTATCGGGAATGGCCCCACGTATCTTGGCGCAAGCTTTCCTTTGACCTTGAACTTCTTAGTACCTCGCAGCGGGGAGACTTTCAGGTACACATAATCGCCTACATTAAACTCCAAGTCCCTTCTGCGACTATCCGCGTAGCTTTTCTGTCTAGACTGGGCTACCTTTAGTCAATCTCGGATCAGACGGACCTTTCCCTCGCCTTGCTGGATTATGTCGGGTCCAAACACAGCCCGTTCACTGGTTTCAGACCACATCAATGGGGTTTGGCATCACCGACCAAACAGTGCTTCATTCAGCGACATCTTCAGACTCGCTTGGTAGCTGTTGTTGTAGGAGAACTCGGCATAGGGTAAGCATCTCTCCCAATCCTTGGTGAAATCCAATGCACAAGCTCTCAGCATATCCTCAAGAACTTGATTCGTTCTCTCCGTCTGCCCGTCGGTCTGAGGGTTGTAGGCGGTACTAAAGGCAAGGTGACTTCCAAGTGCATCGTGAACCTTTCCCCAGAAATGTGATGTAAATTGAGTACCGCGATCCGATATAATCCTTTTTCGTACCCATGAAGGCACACGATCCTGGACATGTATAACTCCGCCAACTTAGCGCTGCCATAATTGGTCTTGACGGGAATAAACCTAGCAGTTTTGGTGAGTCGATCCATGATTACCCAAATAGAGTCGTATCCCGCGGTAGTCTTGGGTAACCCGACAATGAAATCCATGCCTATTTCATCCCATTTCCACTCAGGAATCTTGAGCGGTTGTAATAAACCTGCTGGTCGCTGATGTTCAGCTTTTACCCTTTGGCACACGTCCCACATGGCCACGTATTCAGCTACCTCCCTTTTCATATTGGGCCACCAGTATTCCTCTTTCAAATCCTGATACATCTTCGTGCTGCCAGGGTGTAGTGAGTATGCCGACTCGTGGGCCTCCTTCGAAATCAGACCTCTCAAACCTCATTGCTCAGGCACATAAATCATTTTCTTATACCACAAGATGCCTTTGTCATCCGTCGAGAACTCATTCGCATGCCCAGCGGCCATGCGCTTTTGAATGGTTTGGACTTCTTCATTATCCTTTTGAGCTTCTTCTATCTGGGCCTTCAGAAGAGGTTGAATTTCCAGCGAGTTTAGTTCCCCACGAAGAATTAGGTGCAAGTTAAGTCGAGCCATTTCTTCTCGGAGCTCAACGGCCATGCCTTCTAGGTTCATATGGTTGCATTGGGCCTTGCGGCTCAAGGCGTCGGCCACTACATTTGCCTTACCGGGGTGGTAATGAATCCTCATATCGTAATCCTTGATCAGTTCCAACCACCGTCTCTGTCGCAGATTGAGGTCAGTCTGGGTGAAGATGTATTTCAAACTCTTGTGATCAGTGTATACATCGCAGTGATTCCCAATCAAATAGTGTTTCCAAATTTTTAATGCATGAACAACTGCTGCCAATTCCAAATCATGCGTGGGGTAGTTTTCCTCGTGGGGTCGCAGTTGTCTCGAGGCATATGCTACGACCTTTCTATCTTGCATCAGTACTCCTCCTAATCCTTGTCTGGACGCATCACAGTATATCACAAAGTCCTTCCGGTTATCTGGTAAGACTAAAATTGGGGCAGTGGTTAACTTTTCTTTCAACTGCTCAAAACTTCGCTGACATTGCTCGGTCCAAGCGAATTTCTTTTCTTTCTTTAGGAGTTGGGTCATTGGCCTGGCCAAGGTGGAAAATCCCTTAATAAACCTTCGGTAATACCCGGCCAATCCCAGAAAACTCCGGACCTCAGTTACCGACTTAGGTGCTTGCCATTCCGTCACGACTTCCTTAAGCCAAAACTCACATTTACTGAATTTTGCGTACAACTGATGCTCTCGTAGCTTCTCCAACACCAAGCGTAGATGTTCGACATGCTCTTCATCATTCTTGGAAAAGATGAGAATGTCGTCGATAAACACTACTACGAACTTGTCTAGGTATTCCATAAATACTTTGTTCATCAGGTTCATAAAATATGCTGGGGCATTGGTCAATCCAAACGACATTACCGTGAACTCATACAATCCATAGCGTGTAGAAAACGCTATCTTGGGAATGTCTCGGGCCCTAATATTCAATTGGTGGTATCCTGACCGAAGATCAATCTTCGAAAATACCTTGGCTCCTTTAAGTTGATCAAATAAATCGTCAATTCGGGGAAGTGGGTACTTGTTCTTGATGGTCACTTTGTTCAAGGATCGATAGTCCACGCACATCCATATACTTCCATCTTTCTTCTTGACGAACAATACCGGGGCTCCCCAAAAAGAAGAACTAGGGCGTACGAATCCCTTTTCTTGTAGTTCCTTAATCTGCTTCTTGAGTTCTTCTAGCTCGTTAGCTAGCATCCTATATGGCCTCTTGGATATGGGGGCGGTACCGGGCATTAGATCAATGATGAATTCTATGTCACGATCAGGGGGCATTCCGGGCAAATCCTAGGGAAATACATCCGGGTACTCCTGTACTATTGGCATCCCACTCATGGGAAGCATGGTAAATAACCCCTCAGCACGTTCACATAACATCGGATCTCGATCCATGGCTATGTTCATCGGAGACCCCCATGAGGTGGACACAGTGACCTCCCTTCGGGCACAATCTATGACTCCCTTGTTCTTAGTTAACCAGTATGACGTCGAGGGTTTGGGGCGGTAGTACAATAAGGTTTGAGAGAAATACCACATCACCAATGCGGATGGGCACGCTGAGACAAGCATGAGGTATGGTTATGTTTCCCCCGGGTGAGTGTACTATCATGGGCCTCTTAAGCTCCACTCGGCGTAGGTTATGTTGGTTGCTTATTTTTGATGATATGAACGAATGCGATGCTCCGGAATCAAATAAGACCTTAACTGTGGTAGAGTTGATAGAAAACATACCCATTAGGACACTCTGATCTCCCTGTGCCTCTTCGGCACGCACATGGTTTACTTGTCCGCGACGGAACCCGGTAGCAGACTCGTTGGGTCGCGGCGTCCTGAATAGACCGCGTCCAGCAGCAGGGGTAGTGGTCCCACATACAGAAAGCGGTGGTAAATTCCTCCCATGTGGGTTCTGCAGCGTCTTCCGCTCGTGTTTCCTTGTAGGTGTCCTACCAATCCCTAGCAGGTCCTTCCAGCTGGTGTCACGCCCAGAGATTCGCTAACCCGAATTCCAAGAAGAGTGTGTATTGAAACCCCTGTCCAGGACCAGCCAGGGTACACAAACGACAAAGTTGATATACAGGTCCACGTCTTATAAACACCATAAAATGTATTACATAAATGCAGCGGAAAAGATAAATGAACTAATCTAAATAACTAGACACTCGCAGCGTGGTATCTCCAATCCACAGGCATCCTTGACGATAACAGCAAGCCTACTCCTCCGAGAAACCATCCTCGGACACATACTCCAACTCTGGTGTGGGGGAAAAAAATGAAGCAAGACTGAGTACTCAACAAGTCACACCGGAACGTAAGATAATGATGCAAACAGTTCCAATGGAAAGGCTAAAGGCTGATTTGCATAATATAAGCATTTAAAAACAATAGTTGAAAACGGTAACAGTTGTATAAATTAAGCAATATTGCATCATCACTGTCCAACGCTACACCATGTTGCAACAGGCCCAACTCATTCCACCTGAACTACACCAATTCCATTAAGTCAAATTATTAAGATTATTACTAATCACGGTGAATCTGGTTGATCGCCCATAACCGCGGACACGGTTATTCGAATAGTTTTACTCTGATCAGAGGTGTACAACTGTACCCACAAGACACAGCCCCACAACACGTTGCCGTGCACCAGCATACCACCACGGTATACCGGAAAGGAAACTGTGACAAGACCTTTCACATAACCCTCGTTAACCAAGCGCACCACACCTCAGGTTTCGCCCCCACCTTTAATCCCAAGGCAGGCAGCCCCCCATCGTGCCTAGGTGAATCCGGTAGCCAATCAACGGGTAAATCCGCCACCGACCCAACTCCATCACGCCCACCCTTGCCTGGATGCGTCGGCTAAGAAAAGCTACACTACGAGTCCAGCTATTACCCACGCTAGCTTGTGGTAAGCACGGTAATTCTTCTAGGGTTTCCCGTGAACCGGTCCTTAATTGTCATGAGTACGACCTTCAAAACCATGTACTCACAACCCACCATTTATCAAGTTTTAGTTGGACCAATTAATTAACCACTCACGAATAACATCATGAGCTACCATTTACCATTAAGTAATAGAGATACATTAGTTTTCCCATTGGTGTGCTAAAGTTTCTAAGCAGGGCTAAGCATGTCCTAACGTAGCAACTAATCATATTGATCCCCAGGCTATCAAAGGTACATGGTAAACGGAATTACATGTCTGAGTATAGTGGGTAAATAAGCCCATAAAATGATATTATAAAACAATGCAGTATTTAAGAATAAACAGGATATTTGCAAAGTAGGTACAATATGATCAAATAAAAAGTATGACTTGCCTTGCTCTTGCGCGTAAGGGACCTCGGCAACGACCTCGAAGTACTCGGGAGCGTCGGAACTATCGGATTCTACACAAAGCAAACAAGCAAAACAAACTATAAGACTACTAGAACAGGAAACAAAACTATTTTTAATGAATTCTAGGCATTTTTATAAATTTTCTGAGACTTGAACGGACCCAAACGGAGTCCGTATGAATTAGTTATGAATTTTAGAAGTTTAACTGCATTTTAAACTAAACAGAAAAGAAACTAAAAATTTATTTGCGCAATAAATCCCCCAAGGGCTGACGTCAGCGGGCTAGGGCTGACGTCAGCCGCAGCCCTAGGGCTGACGTCAGCTGCGCGCGTGGGTTCGGCTGTGGCGGCGCGTGCGGGTGCGGCGTCGACCCGGCGGCGGCCGGCTGAGATGCGCTCGCAGCGGCACGAGGCAACGGCGGCGCGTGCTGGCGCGGCGCAAGGCGGCGGCGGTGCAAGGTGGCCGGCCGAGATGCGGCCGCGGGGGCGCGAGGCGGTGGCGCGTGTGCTGTCGGCGCAAGGCGGCGGCGGCGCAAGGAGGCGGCGTAAGGCGGCGGGCTTACCGGCGGCGAGAGGTGGCGGCGACGGCGGAAAGGGGAGCGGGAAGGGGCGGCGGTGCGGCCTTTATAGGGCACGGCGGCCGGGAAGGGTGGAGGCGGCGGTTGCGGGCGGCGGCGGCGGCCGTTGAGGGCGGCGGATTCGGCGGGGACGACGGGCCCAATAGGTGGGCCCCACCTGTCGGCAGCCCAGGCGCGCGAGGGAGGCGGCGCAGACTACGGCGCGACGGCCTCGGGCCGGCTCGAGAAGGGGGAAAAGGGCAATGGCCCAGGAGGGGAGAGGGGGAGGCTGCGCCCGGCCCAGGAGAGTGGGCGGCTGGCCGGCGGCCCAAGGGAAAAGAGGGAGAGAGAGAGAGGCGGCCCGGGAAGGGAAAAGGTGCTGAGGGGAGGGGGAAATGGGTTGGTGGCCCAAAAGAGAAAGAAAAAGGAGGAAAAAGAAAGAAAAAGAAAAGGGGTTTTGGGGGATTTAAAATTGCAGTGGGAGTTTTTTAATTGTTTAAAATTATTTTAAATGATCTAATAATTCCAGTAAAATCCTGTTAGTGCATTTTAACAAGGGGAACTCAAGAAAAATCCCACGTTGCTAATTACAATTAATTAAATACACTTTTTAATTAGAATCTGCTCTAGGTTAAATAGACAATTTCTTTTAAGCCATTTATTTTATGAATTTAGGGCTAGAAAGGGGAACTCCAGGGTGTGACAAACCTACCCCCCTTAAACGGAATCTCGACCCCGAGATTCGGAAGAGCTGGCGAAGAGGTGCGGATGGGCGGCTTTCAACTCATCTTCTCTTTCCCAGCTGGCTTCTTCCTCAGAGTGGTGGCTCCATTGGACTCGGCAGAATCTGGTGACTTTGCTCCTTGTCCTCCTCTCACTGGTCTCAAGGATACGTGTCGGCTTCTCCACATAAGTCAAGTCTTCTTGGAGATCAATCTGATCCGGGCTTGCTTTCTCCTCGGGTACTCTCAGACACTTCTTCAATTGGGATACGTGGAAAACATCATGAATACCGAGCATGTTGGAGGGGAGTTCTAGTCGATAAGCAACCTCACCACGACGTTCCAGGATTTTGTATGGTCCCACAAAGCGCGGTGCCAGTTTCCCCTTAGTTTGGAAACGATGTACGCCCCGAAGTGGCGTAACCCGGAGGTACACATGGTCTCCAATGTCAAAGATGAGCTCCCTTCGGCGGTTGTCAGCGTAGCTTTTCTGCCGAGACTGTGCAATCCTCAGTCTTTCATTAATCATTCTCACTTTCTCTTCTGTGTCGTTCAAAACTTCGGTCCCAAACAGCTGGCGTTCCCCGGTCTGGTCCCAAAAGAGCAGGGTGCGACATTTTCGGCCATACAAAGCTTCGAATGGTGCCATCTGCAGACTGGCCTGGTAGCTGTTGTTGTAGGAGAACTCGGCGTACGGTAGGCTTTTGTCCCAAGCTCCACCAAAATCCAAAGCACAAGCCCTCAACATGTCGTCCAAAATCTGGTTGACTCGCTCGATCCGACCATCGGTTTGAGGATGATAAGCTATACTGAAATTCAGACGAGTTCCCAACTCCTCTTGTAGTTTCTGCCAAAATCTTGAAGTAAACTGGCTCCCTCGGTCGGATACAATCTTCTTGGGTACCCCATGCAAACTCACTATCCTTACTAGATAGATCTCTGCCAGCTTCTTTCCTGAGTAGGTGGTGTGTACCGGGATAAAGTGAGCGACTTTGGTGAGTCGGTCCACGACTACCCAAATGGAATCATGTCCTGTCGATGTCCTCGGTAAACCTGTGATGAAATCCATCCCGATTTCTTCCCACTTCCATTCCGAAATCTGCAACGGTTGCAGTAACCCTGCGGGTCTCTGATGCTCTGCCTTCACTCGTTGATACACGTCACAGAGCGCGACGAATTCGGCGATTTCCCTTCTCATACTAACCCACCAGAATTTCTCTTTGAGGTCCTGGTACATCTTGGTACTGCCGGGGTGGATCGAGTATTGGGTCTGATGCGCTTCGGTTAGTATTAAGTCTTTTAGGTCCTTATTCTCCGGAACACATATTCTTTCTCCCATCTAGATCGTTCCACGCTAATCCTCGGTGAAGCCTCGTGCTTTGCCGACTCTCATATTCTTCTTGAGTTGGGCTACTTCAGGGTCATTGACCTGTGCTGCTCGTACTTGGTCCACAAGCGTGGGCTGTGCCTCAAGGGTAGTCACGAATCCATGTTGTACAACATCCAAATTTAAGCGTTCAAACTCCTGTTGCAAGCTGTCACATATTCCCTCTGCACAGGTAACATTGCAGTAGCTGTTCCTGCTCAAAGCATCGGCCACCACATTGGCCTTACCGGGGTGGTAATGTATCCCAATATCATAATCCTTGATCAAATCTAACCATCGACGTTGTCGGAGATTCAGGTCTGGCTGAGTGAAAATATACTTCAAGCTCTTATGGTCAGTGTAGACTTCACAACGGTTACCAATAAGGTAGTGCCGCCAGATCTTCAAAGCGTGAACCACTGCTGCTAGCTCCAAGTCATGGGTGGGGTAGTTGTTCTCGTGTGGACGGAGTTGACGTGAAGCATACGCGACAACTTTACCTTCTTGCATTAAGACACATCCTAACCCTTGACGGGATGCATCACAATACACTTGGAAATCCTTCATCTGGTCAGGCAAAATTAGAACTGGCGCAGACACCAATTTCCTGTTAAGTTCCTCAAAACTCCTGTCGCATTCTGCGGACCACTTGAACTTTTCATCCTTTTTTAGCAACTGTGTCATTGGCTTGGCAATCTTGGAGAAATTCTCAATGAACCGGCGGTAATAACCCGCGAATCCTAGAAAACTCCTGATTTGTGAAAATGTCTTCGGTGGGGTCCACTTGTTAACTGACTCCACATTTGACGGTTCTACAGCCACTCCTTGAGCAGTGATGATGTGGCCTAAGAACTGAACCTCTTTAAGCCAAAAGTCACACTTACTGAACTTGGCATATAGCTGGTGTTCCTTCAACTTCTCCAGTACTAGACGGAGATGTTGCTCGTGCTCCTCCTCAGACTTGGAGTAGACGAGTATGTCATCGATGAATACCACAACAAACTTGTCCAAAAACTCCATGAACACCTTGTTCATCAGGTTCATGAAAAAGGCCGGTGCATTGGTGAGTCCCAAAGACATGACCGTACATTCGAACAACCCATACCGAGTTACGAATGCGGTCTTCAGGATATCCTCCTCTTTAATCCTCAACTGGTGCTAGCCTGATCGCAGGTCTATCTTGGAAAACACCGTTGCTCCCTTCAACTGATCAAACAAATCATCAATCCGAGGTAGCGGGTACTTATTCTTGATGGTCACATCATTGAGGGTGCGATAGTCGACGCACATCCTCTTGGTCTTATCTTTCTTCTCCACGAAGATCACCGGAGCACCCCAGGGTGACGGGCTCGGTCGGATGTACCCTTTCTGCAACTGCTCGTCCACTTGTTTCTTGACTTCTGCTAACTCATTGGCTCCCATCCTGTAAGGTCTCTTATGTATCGGGGCAGTCCCCGGTACTAGGTCAATCCGAAATTCAATTTCTCTCTTTGGTGGCATGGTGGTTAGGTCATTAGGAAAGACCTCAGGGTATTCACACACTATAGGAATGTCCTCCAACTTCTTAGGGGTTTTCTCTACTACTGTGGTCTGTTCTGCCCCTTCGACCTGATTCAGGCACACTCTCTGCTTCTGGGGCGTCGGAGACTGGAAGGTGTCACGCCCAGAAATTTATCCCAAATTTCTAGACTATTTTGCATATAAATCCCTATCCAGGAATCAAGCCAGGGTACACAAAACGACAAATTAATATACAGATCCAAACGAAAATAAAGTGTAAATACTTACAAAAGAGGCACTTAGTCCTGACACCGAAAAGAAAACATCAGCGGATAAATGATCTAGCGATAGCTCCAGCTCCACTCCCACAGGCAGCTCAACTGGGGTATAAACCAAACGACTTCTTCTTCGCAACTTCTTCAACTGATGTTGATTGATTATTGCAAGGGTGAGTACATGGAATACTCCGCAAGCCGCACAGCAAATATGCAAGTGCACAAGGATACCAAAGGATGGCATAAAATATAGGCTCATTTGCAAAAGCAGCATTTAGCAAACATTTGAGAATTGTAAAACAGTAGAGTGATTATAATCATCAATACTAATCAACACTGAACAGCACACCAATGCTGCACAGGGCCAACCAAACCTGAACAACCAACCCCGGTCGTATAGATCAAACCTCCAAACCAGGAATTGACCATTCCAAACCAGGAGTTAAACTGAAGTATCATCACTTATCACATTATCATTATTAATGAGTAGTGTGGGACTAATCACGAGAAACATTGTTAGACCCACCCATAATCGCGGGCACGGCTATTCGAATAGTTTTACTCTGGCCAGAGGTGTACCACTGTACCCACAAGACACAGCCCCATAACATGTTACCATGCCCTCAGTACCACCACAGTACCTCGAAACGGGACTGTGACAGGACACCGAACGTAACTCAACTCAATGCAGTGCACCGCTCCCGGATCATAGTCACCCCCTTTTAGCCAAGGTATGGACTCCCCAGCGAACCCCCGTGGGCTTATCTCCGCCACTTCACAGTCTGGCGCTCCACATTGAATCGTGCTACATCAAATGTCAAGCCGTTGCCCACGCTGGCTTGTGGTTGGTACAGTGAATGTTTCACAACAGTAGCTCGCGAACCGGTCCTTAATTGTCATGAGCACAACTATCCAAATATCATCTCCAACCATGTGCTCACAACCCACCATTAGTCAAGTTTTCGTTGACAATTAATTAATTTAACAATCACGATTGACCATCGTGAGCTACCATTAAATAGCCATCATTAAAATATAAGTGAAACATTAATTATCCCATATGAAATGATACTAAAGTTTCTAAGCATGGTAAGCAATTATATCTAATATCTAGTTGAACCAATATATAAAATCCAACTAGTCAAATTAATAACCCAAGGTATCAAGAAATAGGGTAATCAATGCAAATTGGCCATAACAAAGGAATATGTTCACACCACCCAATGACATTCAAAAATAAATGCACATTTGAAATAAATAGAGAATTTAAATATAGGATCAACATGCTCAAAGGATTGTGCTTGGGATCTGTGTGACTTGCCTTGCTTCTTCGATTGATCTTCCGAACTCTTTTCCTCGCGACCATGATCGTCCGGAAGGGCGGAATCTACACGTTGGCACGCAAAACGAGGAAAAGTTCTAATAAAAACCAAATAAACAGTACATAAACAGTAAACAAACATGTAGAGCTCAATTTTAGATGAATTTTGCAAGTTGAATGGCCCAATTTGGAGTTCGAATGAATGAGTTATGAATTTTAGAATATGAACTATGTAATTACTATTAACCGAAAAACCTTAATCAATTGATATGCTTTAATGCCCGCGAACGGACAAGGTTGACAGAAAACAAACTCTAGTTAACGAGCCTCACGGGTCAGCGACTCGACGAGTCAACCTACCGTGGCACGGGATCATGCAAACGGTTAACAGAACTGGCGGCTCAGAAAGGCTCTAGGGTTTTAGAACGACTCGGTACTACCAAATCGACATGACACTATGCCACACTACGCGTGAGCGTAAGCAGCGAGCGGCTAGCGAATGCATACGTACCCCGGCGAGGGCACGGCTACGGCTATGGCTAGGTGCGGCGGTAGCGAAGTCGGTAAACCGACACGGCTAGGCGGCTGCTAGGTAGCTAGGGTTTTAGGCGGCTAACGACATGGCAAGCGACACGGCAAAGCAGCAGCGACACGGTAACGGGTCAGCAGCACGGCTACCGTGTGCGACAAAGCGGCGGCAGAGGCACGGCTGCAGCAAAACAGCAGCACGGCAGCCGGCAAACGGAGCAGCGACGACGTGCGGCACTAGGGCAGCGGCAGCGGCACGGCACGGGGCGGTAGGGCTGGCACGGCAGCGACAGCGGCAGCAACACAGCAGCAGCAACGCGACACCGCAGCGGCGGCTAGCAGCTGCGAGGCAGCGGCTAGGGCAGCAGCGGCTAGGGTAGCGGTGGCATGCAGCGGCAGCACACGCACGATTAGCTAAAAAAAATAAACGGAAGGATCACGAGGGTAGCTATGCCCGTAACGAAAAAAGGGGAGGCTCACCGGCGGCACAGCGAGGCGGCAACCCGGCAGCGGCACGGCGGCGCAGCGAGGCAGCGCGGCAGCGACGGCGGCGTTGTGGCGGCGGCTAGGGTTGGGGGCGCAGGGGAGGGGGTGGACTGGTTTTTAGAGAGGTGGAGGAGGGGGTGCGGGTTGGGCCGGCCCAAGAAAGGGAGTGGCGCACGGCAGGGAGAGGGGAGAAGGCGCTCGGCAAGGGGTGGGGGAAAGAAGAAATACGAGAGAAAAGGAAGCCTAAAAAGGAAAGGTGGGGAAACAAATGCGGTGCCTTTTTGGGAAAGGGAAAAGAAACTGAACCGGAATAGGAGTAAGACTTGGCTCATCATACAAAACGAAATCGTGGCAACAAAAGGGTTCGGCGGATACAACGAACCGCGAACAGGGAGAGTGAACCGGGAACGATTCATGACCAAAGAAGGGGAAGGAATGGATTATTAATTCAAAACCTTACATTTTAAATTAACATTATTACTTCCTCTTGCTCTCAATATTCCACTGAAAATCCTGTTAATGATTTGAAGCAAAGAGAATTCAGAAAAAGAATTCTCCCTGACGATTCTGATTATTAGGCACATTGTTAATTTAGGGTTTGCTCCTGGTTAAAATAAACAATTTCTTTTAGGCAATTTATTTTATAAATTTATAGCTAGAAGGGGAAACTCCAGGGTGTGACAGAAGGTCACCACTTCGCCCTTCTCATTAACCAAGGTAATGAATCGGCTTGTGCAGTCAATAACTCCCTTGTGCCTAGTTAACCAATCCATTCCAAGAATGACATCTAGGCCTTTGGATTCAAGAAGGATGAGATTTGCTAGAAATTTTGAACTTTGGATTTCTATTGTCACAGAGGGCAGTAGTGAGCGGTGGCCATCTCATTCCCAGGGGTATGGACCCACATGGGTGTTCTAAGTTCCCTTACTGATAACCCATGTGCCCCGGCAAAATGCTTGGATAGAAACGAATGCATAGCACCAGAATCAAAAAGTACGGTGGCAGGAATTGAATTGACAGGAAACGTACCCAGAACCACTTCCGGTGCAGCTTGCGCGTCCTCTGCGGACGAATGGTTGACGCGACCCTGGATAAACTTGGGTCCAACACGCTTCGGCTTCGAGCATCTGTCAGCGAAATGCCCAGGCTCGTTGCAGTTTAAACAAACTAGCGACTTCCCACCAAAATCCTTCTTGGCTGAAGCGGGTTGAGAAGGTTGAGCCGGTTGAGTTTGTGCCAACGGTGGACGGGGTGCAGGATTACAGCTGGACTGTCCACTGTTGAAATTACGGTTGCCCGTGCTGTTGTTGCCGAAGTTACCAGGGTTGTAGGGGCGGTGCTGACGAACAATCATGGTGGAAGGTCCACCCTGCTGTCCGGCGACAAGACGGGGCCTTTGCTGGTTCCCTTGATGTGCTCGGAACTACGCTGCTTTCCTCTTGCGATCCATCTTGTTTCGCTGGTCCTCTTGCCGAATCGCCTTGTCGACCAGTTTCTCAAACTCGGCGTAGTCCCCAGATATCAACCGGTTGGTTAACTCATCATCCAGGCCGGAGAGGAATTTTTCCTGCCTCTCTGCATCAGTGCGCACATCTTCTGGAGCGTAGCAAGCGAGGCGGTTGAACTCGTGAAGGTACTCCGTCACTGTCCGGTTGCCCTGGTGAAGCGCTCGAATTCCCGCTTCTTCTGTGCCACAATGCCGTCAGGGATCTGGGCTTTCCGAAAGCTACGGCAGAACTCCGCCCAGGTGACATCCACCCCAGGTGGACGGGTAACAAAGTAATTGTCCCACCAAGCTGACGCGGGACCCTGTAGCTGGTGAGTGGCGAAGCTGACCTTCTCTTGGTCGTTGCATTGCAGCAAGTTGAGCTTCTTCTCAATTGCATGGAGCCAATCATTTGCCTCCATGGGGTTGGTGGTGCTTGAGAAGGTTGGTGGACGGACGCGGAGGAACTCCGGTAGCTTAGACTGGGGTGGAGGGCCAAACTGCTGGTTCTGTTGGCCTTGCTGCTGTTGCTGCGCCTGTTGCTGCATCTGTTGCATTTGTTGTAGCATCTGCTGGTGCATCTGCTGATGTTGTTGCTGCATTTGTTGCATCATTGCGGCCATCATCTGCGTTTGACTGGCCAAAACCTGGGCAAGAGTGGGGTTGTCCGGTGGTGGTGGAGGACCATTGTTGTTTGCTCCATTGGTCTGTGCCCTAGTCGAGGGGTCCTCACTGCCGCTGGTGTTGCCACTGGTCCTGGTGTTAACCATCTGGAGGGAAGGAACCCGAAGAAAGAGATGGAAAAGAAATAAAACAGATGCTCAGAAACGAAACTTCATTATATTAGAATTAAACTGTAATTGTTCTGATCTTAATTAAAACACTTAAGCAGCAAGCAGAAACCTTAATAAGATAGCCATACCATAGGCACATGGTATCGACCATCGACTAACCCACAAAACATCAAACCTAGCACACAGAAACTAACAAGGAATCAAACTAATCATGACAATAAGCTAAGGGTGGCGAGCCTAATGCTCGGAGTGGCTCCTGCGGTCGGTGGAGTCGTAACTGGGCCCCTGCTCATCTCCCGGCTCCTCTGATGGGCTCCTCGAGTCAGCCACCTTTGCGTCGTCGGTGGTAGGCTCGGAACTGGAACCACTGCCGTTGTTGCCACTGGGTGTAGCACGCAACCAACCCCCACTACCACTGGCGGGACCCTGGTAGGCAGACGCCGGCACGAAGGCGAGGGTGAACACTGGTGAAGGTGGCGCGACGGGTGCTGGAGCTGGAGCTGGAGACGGGTTCCTCGGTGCAAGCTGGGTGCGCACCGGGGCGGTGGTGGTCTTCCTCGGCGTCGTGCGGGTCCTGGGGCCACTGGGCGCTGGACGCCCCTGTAGACTAGCGTTCGCACCTTCAGACGAGCGATCTCTTCCTCCAAGCGAGCGATCTTGATTAGCTTCTGTTCATTGAGGGCCTTGGACGCCTTGTGAAGATCAGCATGCATCTTGTCTAGTCCCTTCATCACCGTGCACATATGCCCAAAGGTAGTGTCGTTCTCCCAGTCGTCGGGCGGAAGGTGCTGACAGTACTGGTAGCGGAGCGACGAGGATGGTAGCGGTACGCTGTGGCGCAGAACTGGTAGGAGTGCCTATCGCCAATCCTGGTCATCATCTTGTAAGCAGCCTCCTGACAAGCATGTACCACCGTGCCTCCCGAAGCCTCGACCACCATGTTGGGAAGGTTAGTGCCAACAAAGCCATGAACCTCCAAACGAACACGGCACGGGAACTCTCCACTGAGGGGCTCGATGGTGGTATACTCAGGTGCTCCCGGATATCCAACAACCAAGGTCATGCGTGCGAGCTCGGCCACACAACCGTCCATGTCCTCACCACGGTGCGTAGGGGGAAAGTCAGTCATCTACAGAAGACAAGGGGTGGGAAATCAATGCATGCTCAAATCCAAACTAAAGGAAAAAAAATAATTAAAAGACTCAAGTGAAAGAAAAACTTTAAGCCAGAAATATTTTATATATGAACTTAATAAGAATTATCACTGTATAGGAAAGTAGAAAATAAGTAATGTGAAAATATCATAATAGTATTAGTAGTCATAATGCTAACAATAGGACTCCAAATATCCGAACTCCGAAATTAACCATCCCCAAATTTTCCAAAACGCTAGACTAATTTTAGTCAAAATAATCCCCATCAACCGAGTGACCCAAATATATTTTTTTTCATAACCCTAGGGACAGAAATCCCAAATTTTCCCGAACCAACTCCAAATGAAAAGACGAATGCATATGAAAAAGTTCAGAGTGCTCTTAGGGTTTCCAGTTGGCTTGTCCTACGGTCAAGGTCGGCTCTGATACCAAATTGTCTCGCGCAGAGATTCGCTAACCCGAATTCCAAGCAGAGTGTGTATTGAAACCCCTGTCCAGGACCAGCCAGGGTACACAAACGACAAAGTTGATATACAGGTCGACATCTTATAAACACCATAAAATGTCTTACATAAATGCAACGGAAAAGATAAATGAACTAATCTAAATAACTAGACACTCGTAGCGTGGTATCTCCAATCCACAGGCATCCTTGACGATAGCAGCAAGCCTACTCCTCCGAGAAACCATTCTCGGACACATACTCCAACTCTAGTGTGGGGGGAAAAATGAAGCAAGACTGAGTACTACCCACTGTACTCAACAAGTCATACCGGAACGTAAGATAATGATGCAAACAGTTCCAATGGAAAGGCTAAAGGCTGATTTGCATAATATAAGCATTTAAAAACAATTGTTGAAAACGGTAAAACAATTGTATAAATTAAGCAATATTGCATCATCACTGTCCAATGCTACACCACGTTGCAATAGGCCCAACCCATTCCACCGGAACTACACCAATTCCATTAAGTCAAATTATTAAGATTATTACTAATCACGGTGAATCTGGTTGATCGCCCATAACCGCGGGCACGGCTATTCGAATAGTTTTACTCTGATCAGAGGTGTACAACTGTACCCACAAGACACAGCCCCACAACACGTTGCCGTGTGCCAGCATACCACCACAGTATACCGGAAAGGAAACTGTGACAAGACCTTTCGCATAACCCTCGTTAACCAAGCGCACCACACCTCAGGTTTCGCCCCCACCTTTAATCCCAAGGCAGGCAGCCCCCCTCGTGCCTAGGTGAATCCGGCAGCCAATGAACGGGTAAATCCCCCGCCGACCCAACTCCATCACGCCCACCCTTGCCTGGATGCGTCGGCTAAGAAAAGCTACACTACGAGTCCAGCTATTACCCACGCTAGCTTGTGGTAAGCACGGTAATTCTTCTAGGGTTTCCCGTGAACCGGTCCTTAATTGTCATGAGTACGACCTTCAAAACCATGTACTCACAACCCACCATTTATCAAGTTTTAGTTGGACCAATTAATTAACCACTCACGAATAACATCATGAGCTACCATTTACCATTAAGTAATAGAGATACATTAGTTTTCCCATTGGTGTGCTAAAGTTTCTAAGCAGGGCTAAGCATGTCCTAACGTAGCAACTAATCATATTGATCCCCAGGCTATCAAAGGTACATGGTAAACGGAATTACATGTCTGAGTACAGTAGGTAAATAAGCCCATAAAATGATATTATAAAACAATGCAGTATTTAAGAATAAACAGGATATTTGCAAAGTAGGTACAATATGATCAAATAAAAAGTATGACTTGCCTTGCTCTTGCGCGTAAGGGACCTCGGCAACGACCTCGAAGTACTCGGGAGCGTCGGAACTATCGGATTCTACACGACAAACAAAGCAAACAAGCAAAACAAACTATAAGACTACTAGAACAGGAAACAAAACTATTTTTAATGAATTCTAGGCATTTTTATGAATTTTCTGAGACTTGAACGGACCCAAACGGAGTCCGTATGAATTAGTTATGAATTTTAGAAATTTAACTGCATTTTGAACTAAACAGAAAAGAAACTAAAAATTTATTTGCGCAAAAAATCCCCCTAGGGCTGACGTCAGCGGCTAGGGCCGACGTTAACCACAGCCCTAGGGCTGACGTCAGCCGCGCGCTGGTGCGGCGCGAGGCGGCGGCGGCACGTGCGGGCGTGGTGGCGTCGGCCGGGCGGCGGCCGGCGGGGATGCGGCCACGGCGATGCGCGAGGCGGCGCGCAAGGCGGCGGCGCGTGCGAGTGCGGCATTGACCCGGCGGCGGCCAGCCGAGATGCAGTCGCGGCGGCGCGAGGCGGCGGCGCGTGCGGGCGCGACGCAAGGCGGCGGCGGCGCAAGGTGGCCGGCCGAGATGCGGCCGCGGTGGACCGAGGCATCGGCGAGAGGTGGCGGCTACGGCGGAAAGGGGAGCGGGAAGGGGCGGCGGCGCGGCCTTTATAGGGCACGGCGGCCGGGAAGGGCGGAGGCGGCGGTTGCGGGCGGCAGATACGACGGCGGCGGCGGCGGCGGCCGTTGAGGACGGCGGATTCAGCGGGGACGACGGGCCCGGCAGGTGGGCCCCACCTGTCGGTGGCCCAGGCGCGCGAGGGAGGCGGCGCGGACTACGGCGCGACGGTCTCGGGTCGGCCCGAGAAGGGGGAAGGGGCGGCGGCCCAGGAGGGGAGAGGGGGAGGTCACGCGCGGCCGGGCGCGGGCCGGCCCAGGAGAGGGGGCGGCAGGCTGGCGGCCCAAGGGAAAAGAGGGAGAGAGAGAGAGAGGCAGCCCGGGAAGGGAAAAGGGGCTGAGGGGGGAAATGGGCTGGTGGCCCAAAAGAGAAAGAAAAGGAGGAAAAAGAAAGAAAAAGAAAAGGGGTTTTAGGGGGATTTAAAATTGCAGTGGGAGTTTTTAATTGTTTAAAATTATTTTAAATGATCTAATAATTCCAGTAAAAATCCTGTTAGTGTATTTTAACAAGGGGAACTCAAGAAAAATCCCACCTTGCTAATTACAATTAATTAAATACACATTTTAATTAGAATTTGCTCTAAGTTAAATAGACAATTTCTTTTAAGCCATTTATTTTATGAATTTAGAGCTAGAAAGGGGAACTCGAGGGTGTGACACCTGGTTAGTGGCAAAGATCACTTTATCAGCCTCACGTACACGCACCAAGGTTAGCTTTTTCTCTATGACGCGCAGCCAATCCTCTGCATCCAAATGTTCTTCCGCCGTAGCGAATGTGGGCGGCTTAGCCCTCATGAACTCGCCGAGGCTTGAGCCTCCACGGCCTCCTTGATTGTTGACGATGGCCTACAACAACTGGGTTTGTGTCACGCCCTGAAATCACTCTAAAATTAGATCGTCTAAATTATTTCCAGAAATTGTAAAACCAATAAAATAGCCTTCAACAATTAAAACTCACCAAGATTGATGTCAATTTAGCTTGCGGGTATTTTTAATAAATTCCCCATGCTTCAAAATGCGTAACCAATTTTTACTTTAATTTTCAGAGCACCCTACATAATTTTATAGCAACAAAAATAATTAAAAGAATTTTATAAAAAGCAAAAACCTAAAACAACTCTCTCCCTTTCCTTAGGCCATTTTCGGCCCATCTCTTCCTCTCTCTCTCCCTCCGGCCCGACCTAGCCTGCCCTCCCTCTCTTTCTTTCTTCCTTGGGCCTTGCCCCTCCTTCCCGGCCCAAGCCGCCCCCCAGCCCAGCCGAGCCGCCCCTCCCAGCCGCGGCGCGCAGCAGCAGCCGCGCACGTGCACCACGTGCGCTCCACCGTGGGGCCCGCCTGTCGGAGCGTCTTCAACCTCCAGCCACGGCTGCCTCTCTCTCTCCCGTGAAAACACAAGCACCGCCGCCCATCCCGATCTCCCTCCTCGACGGTTTTCCTCCAAATTAAACTGCAAAAATGGGTTCGTCTCCTCTTCCTCATCAATTCCCCCAACAAATCCCACTCAATCCCGCATTATTCGCAGTGGATTTGGATGGCGTTCATCAATGGCGAGCTCCACCATGGCCGGCGTCGATCTCCATCCCCGGCGACCCTCTCCCTCCTCCCCTGCCTACAAAAGGCAGCCCCGACCCCTTGCTCTCTCCCCCCCACACTGCTGTCCTCCCCCTCCTCTCTCCCTGGCCGCTGCGCCATTTTTTTCTCGTACCGCCGCCGTCGTGCGCTCCAGCCGCCCGTTGGAGTCAGCCTGGACGTCGCTGGGCCTTGGCAAGGCCACTGCCGGTTGTGCCGTCGCCTTCTCTCCCTCGGCCACGCCTTCACCTCCCTCGGCAAGCCCGAAAGCTCCGTTCCCGACGTCCACTGATAGCCGGCCTCCACTGTTCCGCGTCGACAAGCTTGTCGTCGTTGTCTCGTTGCTGTACCAGTGAGCATTGCCGCTGCCATCTCTCTCCCTCTCCTCTGTTTCTATCTCTTTTATCTGTGCAGGTGATTTTCTTTACGAAATATTAATTCACAAATTCGCAAAGCGACAATTAAACAGCACCCAAAATTCAAATAGCCATATCTTGACTATTTGAACTCGAGGTTGACGCTGAAGACTTTGAAGACTTTGGTAGTGAGCAAGGCAAGTTATGTTATCCCATAATTATGTTTATTGATGATATTGCTATCCCAATTTACAAAATTATGTTTATTTAAATTATTGCATTTCGCTTTATTACTTTCCTGCGCTTATCACTGTTTTATTTAGCCCGACCGATTCTCCTTGTTATAGCCTTATTATTTGTATAATTATTATCCTTGTTTAACCCTAGGAAAAATAAAACTAGTGAGGACTTTATATATGTGGTGCTTACTAGTAAATTTAGGAATATGCTTAGCTCTGCTTAAATATAAACAATTAGATATTTTCCAATAATTAGACTTGGGCATAACTTGTAAATAATGGTAATTTTGGCTTAGTGCTGTTTAGCCATGACACAATGTTTCCCCTTGAAAATTCCCCAAACATGATTTTCGGCTGGGCTCGGGGTGCTTGGTTTCGCTAGTCGCACCTCGGCCGTCATAAGGACCGGTCTTCGGGCCTCTGTTGCAAAGCATATTACGTACAACCACATGTCTAATGGGTAAGGCTTAACACATCGCCTAGAACGGTCATGAACGAGGAAGGCACGGATAGGGATGGATGAAACCCTTGGTGGGGTCGACATCTCTGGCAGTACGCCCGGGGGCATAGACTGTCTGCTCGACCCAGGGTGCCTGGCGGGGAAGTCTATGTCGGTCTTCTTTGTTTAGGGCGGTGCTAAGCGATGGGTTATGTCATGCTTCTGTCTATATACCGTGGTGGTATGTGGCACGTGGTAACACGTGAGGAAGACGTGTCTTGTGGGTAAAGATGTACCCCTCTGATCAGAGTATAATCTATTCGAATAGCCGCGCCCTCGGTTATGGGCAAGCTGAGCAATGTACCCAAGTTAGAGTTTAATTCTACTAAAACTGGAATAACTGGAGTTAGGATTTGTTGCCTAGGTTAAGGCAAGATCACGTTGGTGCGTGGCTTGATTATAATTCGACTAGGGATAGGTTCGTGTTTTATTTAAATGCTTTTCAATATTTAAATGCTTCGAAAATGCTAGTTTTCTGCAAAATAGCCCTATAATGAATTCTTTGTACTCCTTGCATTATATTTGCATTTTTCCGGCCTGGCTTGCTGAGTACTGTGGTTGTACTCAGCCTTGCTCCTTTTTCCCCCTTCCAGCTGAGGAGTTCTTTGAAGACGAAGGTTTTGTTGTCTAGCTCGTGCCTGCCGTCAAGTGCCTGTGGTGGCCCGTCGTAGTTTCCTGCTTTTATTTGTTTATCTTTCAGTGCTCGGCCTTTGGCCGCCCATGTAATAAAGTACTCGTTTCACGCTTCCGCTTATATATACTCTGTTATTTACCAACTTTGTAATGTGTACCTTGCCTCCTGGGACAAGGATTTATGCACTCACAAACGAAATATAGTGTTCTATATTCCGGGTGTGACAGTTTGTGCTGCCATGACTTCGGCCAAGGTGAGGGGATTGGGCTCCGGCGGGTCCTCGTTGTTAGCCATTGCCCGACGTTGGTGAACCATCTGTAGAGAACGTTTGGGTAAGTACCCCAATATCTAGCTAGCCCTATGGTTTTATTCGGAAGTAGCTTTGATGTGATCTTTTTTGTGGCAAGCATGGTGGAATAAACTCATTTTAACACAACAACGACAATATCATAAAACATCACATAGTTCACAAATAATACATAATCATGATGCATACGACTACCCACATATGCAGTCCAACATAGAATATAGTCCAGAGGACACCATCGAGCGACATTCTATCTACTCATTACTAATAAAAGGGGGGTGTCTCGCAATCCCAAAAACTATCCCAGGCGAGATCGGAGCAGTAGTGGGCCTCCTGGCTAGTCGTCCAGCCAGCCGCAGGAACCGGGTGTAGGAAGTGGGTGGTCCCCGGCGGACGCGAACCTGAGTCCCCACGGCTCGGAAGTGGTAGCAGCCTCCGGGTCTGACTTGGGCTTCTTGCCTGGGGGTCGTGTCCTCTTGCGAGCCGTACTGAGGGTGCGAGGGCCTCTGGCGAAGGTGACGCGGTAAGCGGGGGCCTCGTCCTCTGAAGTATCGGTGACGTGTGGCTCGATCTCCTCTGGCTCTGACTCATCCTCTAGGTCAGTGTCGATCAGGATCGGGGTCTCCACTCCGGAACCGGGCTCGGATGAAGCAACCGTGGCTATCGGTGTGGGCTCCGTCTCTGCAGCAGTAGGCTCCACCAGGTAAGGCCCGGGCTGTGTGCTCAGCATGCCAGCCTCCTCCAGTAGAGTGTGGAAAGTGGCCATGCACGGCGGAGTGAGGAAGTAGTAGTGGTCACGGGCTGGTGCAGGAGGTGGTGGTGGTGCGGTGGAAGGAGAGGTAGTCAGAGCGGTAACTGAGACTGCGCGGAGTTGCTCCTCCAGCTGACTGACCTGCCTCTGGCTCTTCCTCAGCTGCTCCTCGAGGGTGGCCATGGCCTCGCCACGGGCGTGGAACTGGTCCGAGAGCTGCTCGAACTACCCGCTGTGATCCTGGAGCTGGGCCTTCAACGAGTCAACCACGTTGCCCCAAGCGTGGTGCTCCTCCTCGAGCTCTCCCATGCACCCCAGTAGCTCGTCAATCTCTAGCAGTGCCTCCTCATAGCAGTCATCTACGGCCTCAGCCCACCGGGATAGGCGGGTCACCGTGGGATTGTAGCAGCACGGGGTAGCCTGCACCGTGCAGACGGAGTTTCCATCCTCCCGATACAGGTGATGCGCAAACTCGGTCCTCTGCACCTCTGCCCTGTGGATGGCGTTGAGGCAGAGGAATGCCTCCCGGGCGACGTCCTGAATCGCCGACTCCACCGAGTCTCGTCTGTAGCGCGTTCGGAAACGGAACTCCAGCTCGCTCACAATGCGGGGCTTGATAGCCACGATGGCCTCCCACTCGGAACGGTGTCCAGTACCGAACCTCTTCTTCTTGAAGACGGGTAACTCTGAGTATCTCAAGCTCCACATCAGCTGGCGTAGCTAGCAGACGTATCCATCCTCTCGAGGGACCTCAACCTCCCAACCTTGTCCTGCCATCTATATTTAAGTAAAACTAGAGTTAGTGAGTAGTGAAGGTAAAACAAATTTTGTAAAGATAAGGAGACAAGAGTATAGGGGGAAAAACACATTTTGCTTTATAGACATAAGGTTTTTATTTCTCAAAATAATCCTAGATGGGAATTCCTCCCTTTAGCCAACTATAATGGGGTGGGGCGCCGTTTGGTCTTTCCTACAGTCGTATGGCTCTGATACCAGCTCTGTGGACCCCCGTTTTTATAAGAGGAATCACTCGTGTTCATAGTACCATTTCCTTGGATCAAGTAGTCTGGTACCCACGATTACACTGCCGAATTATGAAGAGTGCATACACAACCGTGTTACGCAAAATATTACAATAATAGGCCCGGAGGCAATAGTCTAGAATAGGGGACCAACTGGTCCAGAATACAAGCAAAAGCAGAGATTAGATAAGGCAGCGGCACGCCATTGCCACAGGCAACAACCGGGTCTAAGACCTACTGGGCACCATCGTCTTCCGTACCCTCCTGGTAGTACTCGTATGGGTCTTCGGGGACTTCATCGCCCACATCTGAATGTTTTGTATATAGCAAGGGTGAGTACCAACCGTACTCAGCAAGCCACAACAGCAACAATGCACATGATAGGGAAATGTCAAGAGCGACTGTGGTATCTTTGCATAAAGCCAGTTTTGCAATTCCTTTCACAAGCCTAAGACCTAGCATAGACTGATCAAGTTTTTATACCATAGTTAATTAATCAATGACGGTTCTGTCCACCATCCACTGTGATCCAAGGATAGCTTCCAGCCATTGTGTCGTCATGGTTTTCTGGGGTCTACCCCTCCTCGCTTCTCGAGAAGTTGAACCACCAGCACATAAAAATTATTATGCATGCCCATCCCAATCAGTTTAAGAATTTAGAGTCTAGCCAAGTGTAATGCATGTCCCGATGCTCGGTAACCGCGAGCACGGCTATTTGAATAGATTCGATTACTCACACTGGAGTGGATGTACACTTTACCCGTACTCCGTGACTTGCTGTAAGGACCCCCGTTTTGCAACAGGAATCACTCGTGTAATCTGTGCCATTTCCCTGGATCAAGTAGTTTGGCACACACGATACATAGTTGAATTACCAAAAGCGCATACATATGCGTCGTGTACGAATTATTACATCATAGGCCCGAAGGCGTAGTTTTAGAACAAAGGACCAAACGGTCCGGAATACATTCCAAAAGCAGAATATAGATAAGTAGCGGAGCGAAGGCAGCGGCATCGTCATTTCCACAGGCAACGACCGTATCTAGACCTAGTGGGCACCCTCTTCTTCCGCATCCTCTTCGTAGTAGGCGTATGGATCCTCCGCGGTGTCATCTTCGACTTCTGAAGAAGTTTTATAATTGCAAGGGTGAGTACCGACCGTACTCAGCAAGTCACCACGGCAACAATGCATATGGAGGGTTTCATTCAAGGCAAGGCATAGGCTCTGTTGCATAAAGCTAGTTTTGCAATCATTTTCACAAACCTAAGACCTAGCATAACTGATCCAATTTTAATACCAGATTCAAATTAAACAACGACGGTCCTGTCTACCATCCATTGTGATCCCAAGGATGGCTTCCTGCCATTGGTCGTCATGGTTTTCTATGGATGTCCACCTTCCTGCTCTCAGGGAGTGGCTCCAACAGCATAAAACTCATCATGCAATATCCCATCCCACACAGGTTAAGAATTTAGAGTCTAGCCAAGTGTAATGCACGTCCAGGTGCTCAATATCCCCGAGCATGGCTATTCGAATAGATTGCTTTACTCACACTGCAGTGGATGTACACTTTACCCGTACTCCGCGACTGCCCAACACATGAGCCTCGTCCCAACACATGAGACGCGTCACGGCAAAGCCTTTCGATAACCTTACATTAGCAGTACCCGCTCTATTAACTATCATCCTCGTGCACTCTAGGCGTATCTGTTTCTAGCAGTGAGAGGAGTTCTGGCGCTCCCGGGGAAAGGAGTCTCACACACGCACAAGTTTATATCTTAAGTTTTAGATTCTCACTCTCACACACGTGGCAGTCCTACCAACGGCGACACCGATGTATGGTACGCATCACGTCCCCACCTCAACGGTTGCCCCGACGTAGCGAACCTGCCTCACACACTGGGGTGAACCATCTATGTAAGGATACTGCCACTGCTCGCCTATCTAGTCGGCTAGGTCTATACCCATCCGAGAAGTACGGTTGTACTGGGGTTGTTTCATGCTTAACTTCATGGCTCGGTCCTTAACTGACCGGGGACGGAACTAGCCTTTTCCGGATACCACCCAAATCCACCATCCGCCCCAGTCGAAAACACTTGTTTGGTTTTATTTCTCTTTTCTCAAATCATGTCATCATATCATGGCAATGTGGCGCTCGTGTCTCCACATGCCGCATCTCAGTTACCTTCCCCAAGGTAATTGCCCAAGCATAAAGCATTTGATAAGTATGAATATGCATGATTCTAGAATAGCATAACTAAGCATTTGTCATAATTGACTAGGGACTTATGTATAAGCATGGTTACATAGGAATATAGGGATAGGCAATAATCAAGGTGTGGCATAATAACAAGTAGGTTGTTCATCATCGCATGCAACTTTGTTTGTAAATAAAAATAATTTCGCAACTTGGGATCAACATGCTCAAGGATAGTGATGACTTGCCTTGCTCGAAGTCCGGTAGTTCTTGGTCTTCGGTCGGACTCACAGCTCCCTCGGGATCTATGGTTACGTGCGAAAGAAATTGAATTCATTTAGAATTCAATTTAAAATCCAACAAAATCCAATTTAAAGAAAAGATCGAGCGCGAGCGTTTGAACGGCGACATCGATTTCATTTAACTTATGAAGTAATTCTATTTCGATTTTTAACACCGTTGTCCTAAAATATTAGTGCTAGCCAATTTAGAATATTAATTCGATTTAAATTATGCGTCTCGAATAAATTAGATCCCACTAATAATACTTTAACCTTAGGCGATTAATAATTGACTAAATAGTCACGACGGTTAACTAGGCGGATAACCTAAATGAGTAAGAACTATCTAAATACCGACCAATTAGGTATTTAAATATATAACGGACAGTCGCATTCATTCGATAGCAATTTTAAAAACGACCGGTAATTAATCCTCCGGTTATAAATATTTATAAGCGATTTAGCGAAATTTCATCTCTCCATATTTTATTTTATTTTATTTTTATTTTTATTTTTCTTTCTGTCTTTTCTATCTTTTTCTTTTTCTTTTTCTTTCCTTTCTTTTTTTTTTCTGCTCCTTCTTCCTCGGCTCTCTCTCTGCTTGTTTCTCTCCTCTCTCTCTGTACAGCCGGCAGGGAGGGGGGGCTTACCCGGCGGTGGCGGCGGCGGCGGCGGCGGCGCCTAGGCGGTGGCAAAGCGGCAACCGGCGGTGCGGCGGCAGCCTACGGCGTGGCGGCGGCGAGCTCCAACCGTCGGCGGCGGCGCGGTAGAGCAAGGGGAGAAGAGGGGAAAATGGGGGAGGAGGGACACGGGGAAGAGGAAGGCTCGGCCGGGGCTTTTATAGGCCGGCCGGTGAGGGGAAAAAGGAGTGGGAGGAGGCGGCCGGCTCGAGGCGGCGATGTGCGGCGGCATGGCGCACGGCGTGGGCGCGTACGGGGCAGCGCGGGCGGTATGGCGCGGCGGTGTGGGCGGCGTGCGCGTGCGGCACGGGACGGCGCGTGCGGCGGCGGGTCCGGCGCGCGTGGGCGGTGGGCATGCGTGCGGCGCAGGCGGGCAGCGGCAGGCGGCGCGCGGCAGGGGCCCGGGACCGGATCGAACACCTGGCGGCCAATGAACAGTGCCGCTAGGACTTTTTCACAATTTAGGCGATTTTCCCACTTTAAAAACCATCCAAAAATTTTGTAATTTTAACTAAATGAATGTTGCCTAATATTTTTTAGTGTTTCTAAATATTTCTCTCCAAATTGCCATGTTTTGATAATTTTATTATTATTATATTTTTCTTATGCACATTATTCGCACATATACGTATATACGTCTATGTATATATTCATGTCTAGGATTTATACTTGTGCCCCCATATATATACATATATTTATGTATATGCAAAAATGCCCTCCTAAATTTGTGTCACCAAATTTAATTACCTCCTTATAATACACAATTGATCAATCCACCGTAAAGTCCAATAAAATGTGCGAATAAATCCGGCATGATGCATTTTATTTTAAAAAATTTTTGAGGGTCCATATTTTAGGGTTTCGATTTTGTTGGTCGAATTTTTAGGGCGTTACAAACCTACCCCCTAAAATAAATCTCGTCTCGAGATTTCTTACCGGTTGTCGAATAGGTGCGGGTACTCAGTCTTCAAGAACTCCTCGCTTTCCCATGTAGCTTCATCCTCCGTGTGATTACTCCACTGTACTTTGTACATACGCCACACTTTGGTTCGGGTTCCTTTTTCGGCCTCATCCAAGATCTTCACAGGGTGTTCCGGATAATTGAGGTCGTTTGCGATGTGGATTTCCTCCAACGGGGCTTGCTCTTCTGGTACCCTCAAGCACTTCTTTAACTAGGAAACGTGAAAAACCGGGTGCACGTCGTAAATGTTCTCCGGTAGTTGGAGCTGGTAGGCTACTTCTCCTCGTCTAGCGATTATTTGGAACGGTCCTACGTACCTTGGTGCTAGCTTTCCTTTGACTTTAAACCTTTTTGTACCTCTCAGCGGGGAGACCTTTAGGTATACGTAATCTCATTCCTTAAATTCTAGATCCCTTCTCCGAGTGTCAGCGTAACTCTTTTGGCGTGACTGTGCCACCTTTAGTCGGTCACGGATTAGGCGAACCTTCTCTTCAGCCTCTTTGATTATATCCGGTCCGAATACGGCACGCTCTCCGGTTTCGGACCACATTAACGGGGTACGACATCGTCGTCCAAACAACGCTTCATTTGGCAACATTTTTAGGCTAGCTTGGTAAATCTTGTTGTAGGAGAACTCAGCGTACGGTAGACACCTTTCCCAGTCCTTGCTAAAGTCCAGTGCACATGCTCTCAACATGTCTTCCAAGAGTTGGTTCGTCCTTTCAGTCTGGCCATCGGTCTGGGGGTGATACGCCGTGCTAAAAATGAGGTAGCTTCCGAGGGCCTCATGCACTTTATTCCAGAAGTGTGAGGTAAACTGGGTACCTTGGTCAGATATAATCCTTTTAGACACGCCGTGAAGGCACACAATCCTGGACATGTATAGCTCGGCTAGCTTGGCACTGCTATAGTTTGTCTTCACAGGGATAAACCTCGCAGTTTTGGTGAGTCGGTCCACAATTACCCAAATGGAATCATAACCTGTTGCGGTTTTAGGCAATCCAACAATAAAATCCATACCGATCTCATCCCATTTCCATTCGGCAATTTTGAGAGGTTGTAGTAAACCTGCCGGTCGCTGGTGTTCAGCTTTCACTTTCTGGAATACGTCGCAGAGCGTCACGTACTCTGCCACATCCCGTTTCATATTGGGCCACCAGTATTCCTCCTTCAAATCCTGGTACATTTTCGTACCCCCGGGTGTAGGGAGTAAGCCGATTCATGTGCCTCCTTTAGTATTAACTTTCTCAATCCTCCTTGCTCCGGCACGTATATCCTCTTTTTATACCATAATACTCCCTCCTCGTTAACCGAGAACTCCTTCGCATGTCCTGCAGCCATGCGCTTCTTTACTTCCCGAACCTCTTCGTTATCCCTCTGGGCTCCTTCTATCTGTTTCCTCAGTAGGGGCTTTATTTCCAGAGTATTTATCTGTCCTTGCAGAATTAGGTGCAAGTTCAGGTGGGCTATTTCCTTTCTAAGCTTAGGGGCCATGCCTTCCATGCCCAGGTGATTGCAATGGCTTTTGCGGCTTAGTGCGTCGGCTACGACGTTTGCCTTCCCGGGATGGTAGTGAACCTCCAAGTCGTAATCCTTGATCAGTTCTGACCACCGTCTCTGTCTTAGGTTCTGGTCGGGTTGTGTGAAGATATACTTCAGACTCTTGTGATCCATGTAGATATCGCAATGATTCCCAATCAAATAAAGCCTCCAAATCTTCAGCACATGAACTACTGCAGCTAATTCAAGGTCATGGGGAGGATAATTTTCCTCGTGCGGTCGCAGTTGTCGCGAAGCATACGCCACGACCTTTCCTTCTTGCATTAACACTCCTCCCAGCCCTTGTCTCGAGGCATCGCAGTATACCACAAAATCCTTCCGGTTATCAGGGAGGACTAGGATAGGGGCAGTGGTTAACTTTTCTTTCAATCGTTCGAAACTTTCCTGACATTGCTCAGTCCACTTAAACTCATTTTCCTTCTTGAGTAGCTGGGTCATGGGTCGGGCTATCTTAGAGAACCCTTCGATGAACCTTCGGTAGTATCCGGCCAATCCCAGAAAGCTTCGGATCTCCGTTACAGACCTGGGGTGCTTTCCATTCGGTAACCGCCTCAACCTTAGCAGGGTCTACTGCTACGCCACCGGCTGATATCACATGACCTAAAAAGGCAACTTCCTTCAACCAGAATTCGCACTTGCTGAACTTTGCATAGAGCTGATGCTCCCAGAGTTTCTTTAGTACCAAACGTAGATGTTCGGCATGTTCATCTTCATCCTTTGAGTAGATGAGGATATCGTCGATAAATACTACCACGAACTTATCCAAATATTCCATGAATACCTTATTCATAAGATTCATAAAATAAGCCGGAGTATTGGTCAATCCAAAAGACATCATGGTAAACTCATATAACACGTAGCGTGTCGAGAATGCAGTCTTGGGAATGTCTCCAGCCCTGATCTTCAGTTGGTGATACCCGGATCGAAGATCGATCTTAGAGAATATCTTGGCTCCCTTGAGTTGATCGAAAAGATCATCTATTCGCGGTAATGGGTATTTGTTCTTGATAGTCACCTCATTTAATGAGCGGTAGTCCACACACATCCTCATGCTACCATCCTTCTTCTTGACGAATAATACTGGGGCTCCCCAGGGTGATGAGCTGGGGCGTACAAATCCCTTCTCTTGTAGTTCCCTAATCTGCTTCTTGAGCTCTTCCAACTCATTGACCGGCATCCGATATGGCCTCTTGGATATGGGGGCAGTCCCGGGCGTCAAATCGATGACGAATTCAATGTCACGATCTGGTGGCATTCCAGGTAGATCTTCAGGAAACACATCGGGAAACTTCTGAACCACCGGCATTCCTTTCAGGGGTAGCCTGGTGAATATACCACCGGCACGTTCAGGTAATCTGGGGTCCCGATCCATAGTTGCTCTCATCGCTGATCCCCCGGGTGTGGTCAACGTGACTTCCCTACGGCTGCAATCTATGATCCCTCCGTTCCTTGTTAACCAATCCATGCCTAGTATGACATCGAGGGTTTGCGGCACTAGGACCATAAGATTTGAGGGAAACACCACATCCCTAAGACGGATGGGCACATCGACACAGGCTTGGTTCACATTTATCTCCCCTCCCGGTGAATGCACTATCATGGGTTTCCGCATTTCTACTCGGGTTAGGTTATGTTGTCGACTAGCCTTGAAGGATATAAATGAATGCGACACGCTTGAGTCGAAGAGAACTTTAACTGGACTAGAATTTATAGAGAACGTACCCATTAGCACGCCCTGATCCTCCTGGGCTTCTTCTGCTCGCACATGGTTCACTTGCCCATGTCCAAATCTGGTCGCGATCCTGCCGGTTTGCGGCGTCCTGAATAGTCCTCTCCCGGCTGTCGGGGTGGCAATTCCTTGGATTGTTGTGGCATTAGCTCCGGTTCGGATGGGCGTCTTGTTGGGATGCGGGCACTTGTTGGCGAAATGCTCATATTCTCCGTAGTTGAAACAGCTTCCCGGCCTTTTTACCCCTGTAGTAGCCTGGTTTGGCGCAGGTGTGCGGGTCTGTGTAGCAACCGGCCTGTTGTAAGTGCTAGGTGTAGCAGAGCGATTGACAGTCACTATCGCGGGTTTCCATCCAGACGAGGTGGCTCCTTTGGGTCGCTGAGATGCAACTTGAGGCGGACGGTTCATAGCAAGCCTTCTTTTGCGGTAGTGCTCCACGATCTTTCGATCGTTTTCCAATCTAACCACCTTGTTGATGAGACTCTGGAAACTGTCATGATCTTGCCCTATCATGGGTCCATGCAGCTCATCGTTTAACCCTTCAATGAACTTGTCAACCTTCTCTTCCTCGTCCGCAAGATCTCCAGTTGCGTAACGGGCTAGCTGAGTGAAACGGTTCAGGTATTCCTGTACTGTGGTATTTCCTTGACGCAGTCTCCTGAACTCATTTTTCTTCATGCGCATCACCGCGGCGGGCACGAAATTGTCACGGAAAGCGGTAGCGAATTCCTCCCAGGTTGGTTCACCAGCATCGTCTTCTCGTGCTTCCTTATAAGTATCCCACCAGTCTCTGGCTGGTCCTTCCAGTTGATTTACTGCGAAAATCACTTTATCCGCTTCTCGTACTCGTACGAGGGTCAGCTTCTTCTCAATGATACGCAGCCAATCCTCAGCATCCATGGGTTCTTCTACTGTGGCGAATGTGGGTGGCTTGGTCCTCATGAATTCTCCAAAGTTTGATCCCCCACGATTGCCTTAATTGTTCGCGATGGCTTGCAGGAGTTGGGTCTGGGCGGCCATAATTCCGATTAAGGTGTTTAGGTCAGGTTCGGGGGCTCCCTCATTGTTGTTTGTTGTCCGGCATCGGCTGGCCATCTGTGTGCATTAGTTGGGTAAGTACTCTGTTTCTCGAACCAACCCTTACGGTTCTATCCCGATCGGGGAGTTGTTTTTTATGTGAACTTTGTTTAGTAAGCATGGTGGAATAAACTCATTTGCAACACAACAACAACATTTCATAAAGAGCATCATAGAGTTCACAAATCCAGACACAAGTAACTGCATCTGTGTGCAGCCCAAATGAAGTTCAAACATTACAACCATCGAACTAAGACATCGAACTACTCGTCAACATACATAGGGGGATAAAGGTGTCTCGCTCTCCAAAAACCGTCTTAAGCGAGATCGGAGCCGTAGTGGATCTCCAGTCTAGTCATCCAGCCATCCGCATGATCCCGGCGTAGGAAGTGGGTAGTTGCTAGCAGATGCGAACCTGAGCTCCCCCGGCTCGGAGGTGGTAGCCTCTGGATCTGGCTTGGTCCTCTTGGGTGGTGGTCGTGTGCTCTTGCGAGCCGTGCTGCGGGTGCGAGGGCCACCGGCGAAGGTGATGCGGCAAGCAGGAGTCTCGTCCTCTAAGGGGTCGGTGATGTGCGGCTCTATCTCCTCTGGGTCAGCCTCGTCCTCTGCCCCGGAGTCAACCTAGATCGGGGTCTCTACGCAAGACCCTAGTGGTGGGGAAGTAGCGAAAGCTGGCCCTGTAACTGGCGACTGCATCGCGGTAGGGTCCACCAGGTAGGGTCCCGACTCGTTGGCTAGGGCATCCACCAGTGAGTGAAACGCTGGCGGGTACGGTGGGGTGAGGAAGAAGTAGCGGTCCCGCCCAACTGCTGCAGAAGTGGAAGCTCCAGTGGCACTGACTGTGGTGGCTCTGAGCTGCTCTGCAAGCTGGCTAACGTGCTCCTGACTCACCCTCAGCTGCTCCTCGAGTGTATCCATCATCCTGCGACACTCATCATGCTGACCTGACAACTACCGCAACTGGTCGCTGCGGGCCTGGAGCTGTGTCTTCAGTGAGTCTATCTCACTGCCCCGGGTCTGGTGCTCCTCCCCAAGCTATAGGTGCTACACTGTGAGGTTAGTCACCTCGGTCTCCAGCTCAACCAGACGCCTGTGCTGCTCGTCGATCTCCAACAGAGCTGTCTCGTAGCAGTCGTCGACAACCTCCACCCATCGGGACAGTCGGGTCACCATCGGGGTGTAGCAACAGGGTGTGTCCTGAACGGTGCACACGGAGCTGTCCTCCTCTCGGAATGGGTGATGGGCAAACTCGGTGGTCGCCAACTCAGATCGGTGGATCGAGCTGAGTCGGAGGAAGGCCTCCCGGGCAGCATCCTGCATCGTGGTCTCTGGCGTGTAGCGGCGATAGCGTGTCCTGAACCAATGGCCTGCCTCTGAAGGAACTCGGGACTCAACCACCACTCTAGCCTCCCAGGCTGGTCCAATCTGCCTCACCAGGTAGTTAGGGATCCTCGGGTACCTCACACACCTCATCATCCTGTGTAACTCCATGACATATCCCTCTGAATGGGGTAGGTCCATCTCCCATGATGCACTCGAATCTGCCATCTATTTTTAAGTAAGTTTAAGATTAGTAAAAGAAAAACTAATTTTGCAAAGAAGTAGATATGGGTTATGGAAAAATGCGTTTGGTTTTGTGAAAGTAGATTCTATGAAAATATTCCTAGCTGGGAATTTCTCCCTTGACCATCTACATTGGGGTGGGGCGTCATTTGGTCTTTCCTACAGTCGTATGGCTTTGATACCAACTCTGTAAGCACCCCCGTTTTGCAACAGGAATCACTCGTGTAATCCGTGCCATTTCCCTGGATCAAGTAGTTTGGCACACACGATACATAGTTGAATTACCAAAAGCGCATACATATGCGTCGTGTACGAATTATTACATCATAGGCCCGAAGGCATAGTTTTAGAACAAAGGACCAAACGGTCCGGAATACAGTCCAAAAGCAGAATATAGATACGTAGCGGAGCGAAGGCAGCGGCATCGTCATTTTCACAGGCAACGACCGTATCTAGACCTAGTGTGCACCCTCTTCTTCCGCATCCTCTTCGTAGTAGGCGTATGGATCCTTCGCGGTGTCATCTTCGGCTTCTGAAGAAGTTTTATAATTGCAAGGGTGAGTACCGACCGTACTCAGCAAGTCACCACGACAACAATGCATATGGAGGGTTTCATTCAAGGTAAGGCATAGGCTCTGTTGCATAAAGCTAGTTTTGCAATTATTTTCACAAACCTAAGACCTAGCATAACTGATCCAATTTTAATACCAGAGTTCAAATTAAACAACGACGGTCCTGTCTACCATCCATTATGATCCCAACGATGGCTTCCCGCCGTTGGTCGTCATGGTTTTCTGTGGACGTCCACCTTCCTGCTCTCAGGGAGTGGCTCCAACAGCATAAAACTCATCATGCATTATCTCATCCCACACAGGTTAAGAATTTAGAGTCTAGCCAAGTGTAATGCATGTCCCGGTGCTCAATATCCGCGAGCACGGCTATTCGAATAGATTGCTTTACTCACAATGCAGTGGATGTACACTTTACCCGTACTCCGCGACTGCCCAACACATGAGCCTCGTCCCAACACATGAGACGCGTCACGGCAAAGCCTTTCGATAACCTTACATTAGCAGTACCCGCGCCATGAACTATCATCCTCGTGCACTCTAGGCGTATCTGTTTCTAGCAGTGAGAGGAGTTCTGGCGCTCCTGGGAAAGGAGTCTCACACACGCACAAGTTTATATCTTAAGTTTTAGATTCTCACTCTCACACACGTGGCAGTCCTACCAACGGCGACACCGATGTAGGGTACGCATCGCGTCCCCACCTCAACGGTTGCCCCGACGTAGCGAACCTGCCTCACACACTGGGGTGAACCATCTATGCAAGGATACTGCCACTGCTCGGCTATCTAGTCGGCTAGGTCTATACCCATCCGAGAAGTACGGTTGTACTGGGGTTGTTTCATGCTTAACTTCATGGCTCGGTCCTTAACTGACCGGGGACGGAACTAGCCTTTTCCGGATACCACCCAAATCCACCATCCGCCCCAGTCGAAAACACTTGTTTGGTTTTATTTCTCTTTTCTCAAATCATGTCATCATATCATGGCAATGTGGCGCTCATGTCTCCACATGTTTTATTTCGATTTTTAACACCGTTGTCCTAAAATATTAGTGCTAGCCAATTTAGAATATTAATCCAATTTAAATTACGCGTCTCGAATAAATTAGATCCCGCTAATAATACTTTAACCTTAGGCGATTAATTATTGACTAAATAGTCGCGATGGTTAACTAGGCGGATAACCTAAATGAGTAAGAACTATCTAAATACCGACCAATTAGGTATTTAAATAGATAACGGACAGTCGCATTCATTCGATAGCAATTTTAAAAACGACCAGTAATTAATCCTCCGATTATAAATATATGTAAGCAATTTAGTGAAATTTAACTAATAAGATTCTACATAATCGGCTAAGTACCTTGCTAAGTATTAGTCATTAAAGAATAATCTAGTTAGGTGAATTATTAAAATTGCAATTAAATATTCCATTTAATTTTACTCGCCTCAAGATAATCGACGGTGACGGATATATTGATTTCCTAAACTAGTATTTTATATTAATCTAGCACGTGTGCCCATAATTTCGAGATGGTCAAAAATTAAATCCCCAAATTTTATCTCTCCATATTTTATTTTATTTTATTTTTATTTTTATTTTTCTTTCTCTCTTTTCTATCTTTTTCTTTTTCTTTTTCTTTCCTTTCTTTTTTTCTGCTCCTTCTTCCTCGGCTCTCTCTCTGCTTGTTTCTCTCCTCTCTCTCTGTACAGCCGGCAGGGAGGGGGGGCTTACCCGGCGGTGGCGGCGGCGGCGACCGGCGGCGGCGGCGCCTAGGCGGTGGCAAAGCGGCGAGCTCCAACCGGCGGCAGCGGCGTGGTAGAGCAAGGGGAGAAGAGGGGAAAATGGGGGAGGAGGGAGACGGGGAAGAGGAGGGCTCGGCTGGGGCTTTTATAGGCCGGCCGGTGAGGGGAAAAAGGAGGGGGAGGCGGCGATGTGCCGCGGCATGGCGCGCGGCGTGGGCGCGTACGGGGCGGCGTGGCACCGGCAGGGTACGGCCGGCGTGGGCCCGTACGGGGCGGCGCACGACTGGCGTGGGCGCGTACGGGGCGGCATACGGCCGGCGTGGGCGCGTACGGGGCAGCGCGGGCGGTATGGCGTGGCGCGCGGGACGGCGCGCGTGGGCGGCGTGCGCGTGCGGCGCGGGACGGCGCGTGATGAGGACATCCTCCACTATTACCCGCTGGCAAAGACGCAACAAGATGGACCGAGTGGCCCAGTTGTAGTCGGGCGGCGACCATGTGAGCCTCTGAATAATCCCACCTTGCTTAGCTTGGGAGGAGGAAGCCACCTTAAAAGGGAGAGTCACCCTTCCCCTATTAGACTAGTCTTTTAGGGCGATTGGGCCTTTCCCCGAGTGGGTGCGTCGGAGTTGCGGTGCTAAGATTGCGGGATTCGGGGAATCCGGATCGGTGTGTCGTGCTTCGGGCGTATGGTGCTAAGATTGCGGGATTCGGGGAATCCGGATCGGTGTGTCGGGCTTTCGTCCAACCCCACCTGGGCCGGACTCATCATTTGATACCACTTGATGTAGACTAGGGTTCCCAATCTTCTGAAAGGTTCTGATAATCAACGATTTTGGTGGAGGCGCAACACAAATCGATCCGACTTCTTGAACGAGCACGTTCCTGAACCCCGCAATCGCAGCACCATGTCTCCTCTGGTTATCAACCGTGCCGAAACTCGGTTGGCCTCGCCAAGAAGGCTAATCCCTGCTTGCAAATCGAAGAACACAAACAAGAACAAAGAAGATTGCAACCAAAATTGCAGATGAATGATTAAGCTCACAAATTGGGGTCTTACAAACCGATCTAGCGGCGAAACTGTTCTTGACAGATTAATCAAAGCAAAACCCATCTTTCTTAGGAACCAAAATTACAGGCACTGCACAAGGACTAAGGCTTTCACGTACATACCCGCGGTCCAAAAGATCTTGGACTTGTTGCTGAATTTCCTTAGTCTCCTCAGGATTGGTTCGATAAGCAGCACGGTTTGGTAATGTTGCTCCTGGGATCAAATCAATTTGGTGCTCGATCCCTCTCATAGGTGGCAATCCTAGGGGTATCTCAGCTGGAAAAACATCCTCATACTCCTGCAAAAGGTTAGTGACAGCAGGAGGTATCGAGCTAGCAATATCATCAAGAGAAAACAAAGCTTGTTTGCATATCAAGGAATAACAAATATGATCAGCAGAAATTTCAGCAATGTCACATTTTGTTGCAAGCATAACACCACCCTTCAATTTAATTCCCTCGACCATAGAACTAGGTGAAGGCTTATCCTTTTTAGGTGGAAAAACAGATTTAGCAATTTGCTGATTTTCAGATTCATTAAGTTTCAAACTAGCAGCTCGTTCTTTATCAGCCTCTACAATTTCAACAGGGGTTAATGGAACCAAAGTAATTTTCTTTCCTTTATGCACAAAACTGTATCTATTACTTCTATCATGTTCCCAAGGACGACCCAACAAAAGTGAACAAGCTTGCATAGGAACCACATCACAATCAACAGAATCAACATATGAACCAATGGAAAACGAAACTCTGCAAGATCGTGTTACCTTTGCCTTTCCAGAATCATTTAACCACTGAATATGATATGGATGTGGGTGCGGGCGTGTGGTCAAGCCAAGCTTCTTGACCAAGTCAGAACTCACCAAATTATTGCAGCTACCTCCATCAATGATCACACGTGCACGACGATTGTTGATGACGAAGAAAATCTGGAACAAATTGTGGCGTTGCAACCTTTCAGATTGTTGTACCTGCGTGCTAAGCACCCGCTGTACAATAATGTTCATGTAGGTCGCTGTGTCCTCACGCCCAAAGAATTCACCATCCTTAGCATCAACTCCTTCCTCCTCGTCTTCTTCATCATCCTCAACATCGGAGGTGCTGATATAGCCATCTTCTATGGCAATGTATGCCCGTTGACTAGGACAATCTTTCTGTACATGGCCAAATCCTTGGCAGCGGTGGCAATGAATGTTTGGAGTGCGTCCCGTCGAAGTGACGGAAGAAGCGCTCTTAGCGGGTACCTGCGAAGGACTTTTACCTGAATCTGATGGTCGTGGTGGAGGTGGTTTTGGCACCGCAGAAACTCCGGATGCAGCTGGTCGCTTGTTCGCTGGAGGGGGTGTCCGGAAAGTAGTCCTGGTCGGCCCCGGAGGTGGCGTCGTGCGCGGAGTGTACGTACTTGCCTTGGTCTCGCCCTGTTGATCACGCCCCTGCAATTCCTTCTCTGCAAGCATAGCAAACTGAAACAAATTGAAACAACTGGTTGACAGTGTTAAATTCCTTATAATCAACTATGTTCTGGATTTCAACCCTTAAACCCGAATAAAAACGACAAATGGCATCCTCGGTCCCCTCCACAATGCTACAGCGCATTAATCCCTTTTGTAGCTCACCATAGTAATCCTGTACAGGTTTATCCCCTTGTTCTAAACGCATCAGTTTCTTGCGTAACTCCCTATGATAGGATGGAGGAACAAATCTATCGCGCATAGCTACTTTAAGTTCTTCCCAAGTAGTAGGTAAAACACCTTCAGCAGCTAACCCAGTTCACCAAATGATAGCAAAATCTTTAAACTCACTACTGGCTTGTCGAACTCTATGCTGCTCAGGCACAAGGTGGGCACTAAATTTTTGCTCTACTGTCATCTCCCAATCAAGGTATTTCTCAGCATCATAATGACCCGAAAAGGAAGGTATTTTAAACTTAACCTTAGCATAAGGATCATCGGGCACACGATTGTTACGATTATTATTATTACCTTGTTGGTGGTGGTGTTGAGCGCCACCCATACCTGTCACGCTGAAGCGAAGACGACGTCATAACCGTGCTTGTCATGTAGCTTGTTCATCTACATTACCATTGGAATCGTATATCGTGTCTTCTGGACGTCCACCGGCGTTGCTGTCGTTCACTTCCTCATTGGATGGTTGTCGAGTCTCCAACGCAGCAACCCGATCAGTTAGTGTAGACACCCGCTTGTCCAACCTCTCCATGTGCCTGCCGAGGTCGAGTTTAATGATGGCTTCGTGGACAGCTGTTGTGACTGCCTCCATTATCTCTTTATGAGCATTTCCTACAACAGTTCGTAGTTGCTCTTGACTGACACAGTCAGCAAATTCCTTGGGAGTCATCTCCTCATCGTCTCCTGCCATTGAAACACCAAACCAGCAACCAAAGGTGAAGGTTATCCCTAATAATCTACTACACAGGTATAGTCGTGCCTCTCAACAACTCAGCAATATGGAGCACCTTACCAAGCCCTTATAAGGTTCTTACCAGCAAAGCAAAGGATATCTGGAAGGCGTAGTCAGCGATTGCAAGGCTCAAGAACCTATGTTGTCCAGAAGTAATATGTAGAGCTAGGAAAACAGTTGTTTAGTTTTATTTTCTTTTGACGAATCATGTCATCATTTCATGGCAATGTGGCGCTGTAACGCCCTGAAAATTCGGCCGTCGAAATCGGAACTCTAAAAATACGAAGTTTAAGAACATTAAAATTTAATTTGCATCATGCCGCATTTTATGATTTGTTTATTTGAATCTTTCTTTTGCGGGAGTTTAATTTATCGAAATTATTTCGGCGCGAACCCTCGAACGGAAATCGACAAGAAGAAATAATCACTGTGCATAAATTAAGAATAAAGTTCTAGATAAAATTTTAGCGAATAACATATCTCACCTTAATGTCATGAATTTATTTAGATAATAAAAATTTTATAATTGTCCACGCATATGGATGGGCGTCACGAATATAGAATATAAAATCCCGGGAAAATTTAGGGCGGAACAATTCAATATCTAGTTTATTTCATTCGTGCAAAAGAGTTATAAATTTGGACAAAATACAATACAATGCTAATAATAATAATTTCAATAATTAAATAAAAAAATAAATAAAAAAAGAGAGAAATGCTACTGTTTATCTTCCCCAGCGAGCTAGGCCTAGCCCTAGCTCAGCTACCGCGCGGTGCCTGCAGCCTGCCACTCCTCGAGCTCCACCCGAGTGGCGCTTGGAGCCCCGCTCACCCTCCCCTCGAGCCCCACCCGCTGCCGCCGCTGCTCGCAGTCCCATCGCCGCCTGCCGTGCGTCGCCGTCAACTGTCGCCGTCGCCGGTCGCCGAGCCCCGTGCCGTCCAAATCCCTCCCTCGGCCAGTTATAAAACCCCCTGGCCGAAGCCCTTCCTCCCCACACCGCCCCCTCCTCCATTTCCCCTCCCCTTTCCCTCACTGCCGAGAGCCACCGCGCCACACCGCCGCCGGAGCTGCCGCCGCCGCCGTGCGCCGTCGCCACCTCCTCTGCCGCGTCGCCGCCTGGGCTACCACCGGCCGCCGCTGCTACTAGCCACCCTCAGCCGCAGGCAAGTTCCCCCCTCCTCTATTCCCTGCTGGCTGCCGGCATACTGTGAGAGTGAGAGAGAGAAACAGTAAACAGAGCAGAGAGGAAGAAGAAGATACAGAAAAGTCTATCTCAAATATATGTGCTAGATTAATATAAAGTGTTAGTTTAATTAAATAGTAAGATAGACCGACATCGATTATTTTGGAAACGCGAGTAAAATTATATCGGACATTTAATTGCAATTTAAAATATTCACCTAACTAGATTATTATTTAATGATTAATACTTAGCAAGGTACTTAGCCGATTATGTAGAATCTTATTAGTTAAATCTCGCTAAGTCGTTTGTATATATATATATAATCGGAGGATTAATTGCCGGTCGTTTTTAAATTGCTATCGTATGTATGCGATCGTTCGTTATCTATTTAAATATTTATTTAGTCGGTATTTAGTTAGTTCTTACTCAATAGTTAGGTTATCCCTAAATTAACCGTCGCGATTATTTTAGCCGACTATTCACCGGATAGGGTTACCTTTCATTATCGGTATCTAATTTATTCGAGACGCGTAAATTAAATCGGGTTAATATTTTAGATCGGCTAGCGCTAATATTTTAAGACAACGGTATTAAAAATCAAAATAGGACTACTTCATAAATAAAATGGAATTGATATCGCCGTTCAACACTCGCGCTCGATCTTTTCTTTAATTGGATTTTGCTGGATTTTAATTGAGTTCTAAAGGAATTCAATTTCTTTCGCACGTAAATTTTAGACACCGAGGGAGTGGCGAGTCCGACTGAAGACCAAGACCCGCAAGACTACGAGCAAGGCAAGTCATCACTAATCCTTGAACATATTGATCCCAATTGCGAAATTGTTTTGTTTACAAACAAAGATGCATGCAATGATGAACATCCTACTTGTTGTTATGCCATGCCTTGAATATTGTTTACCCCATATCCCCTTGTAACCATGTTTACGTATGAGTCCTAGTCAATTATGACAAATGCTTAGTAATGCTATTCTAGAATAGCATCACTAAGCATTTGTCATTATTGACTAGGGACTCATACGTAAGTATGGTTACAAAAGGGATATGGGATAAACAATAATCAAGGCATGGCATAATAGCAAGTAGGATAATCATCGTTGCATGCAAATTTATTTGTAAACAAAATAATTTCGCAATGTGAGATCAATATGTTTAAGGAATAGTGATGACTTGCCTTGCTCGATGTCTTGCGGATCTTGATCCTCAGTCGGACTCGCAACTCCCTCGGTGTCTAGAATTACGTGCGAAAGAAATTGAATTCACTTAGAATTCAATTAAAATCCAACAAAATCCGATTAAAGTAAACGATCGAATGCGAGTGTTGAACATCGACATCGATTCCATTATTATTTATGAAATAGTTCCATTTTGATTTTTAATACCTTCGCCCTAAAATATTAGCATTAGCCAAGTTAGAATATTAATCCAATTAAATTTACGCGTCTCGAATAAATTAGATCCCGCTAATAATACTTAACCCTAGGTGATAAGTAATTGACTAAGTAGTCGTAACGGCTAATTAAGCGGATAACCTAATCAATGAGTGAAGTCAACTAAATAGCGATTAAATGGATATTTTATAAATATTAAATGGCAACGGTTAATTTGGAAGTTTTAGGAATTGCCGGCAATTAAATTCTCCGTTTAATATATATGAACGATTTAGCAAAGCTTAACGAATGAACATCTAAATAATCGGCTAAGTATCCCACTAAGGATTAATCATTTAAATGAATAATCTAGTTAAGTGAATAATTTAAGTTGCAATTAAATAATCCGATTTAATTTCATGAGTTTCTAAAATAATCGACGTTGATGGATTTACCGATTTATTAAGTTAGTATTTTGTAATAATTTAGCATGTGTACATATATATTCTATATAGATAAAATTAAATTCCCAATTCCCTAAATTTCTCTCTCCCTATTTTATTCTCTATTTTTTACTTTGTTCTTCTTTTCTATTTTCTCTCTCCTTTCTTTCCTTTTACTTTCTTTTCTCTTTTTTTTCTTCTCTTCTTCTTCCTCCATTTCCTGCTTCTTTCCTCTCTCTCTCTACCGGGCATGGCAGCACGGCGGCGAGGGCTAGCAGAGGGGGGGAACTTACCGGCGGCGGCAGCGGCGGCTCGGGGGGCCGGCACGGTGGCGGGGCGGCGAGGGCACATGGCGGCTGTGGGGCACGGCCGGCGGCGCCGAGGGGAAAGGAGGAGGAGGAGTGCGGGAAGAGGAAGGGGGCTCTGGCGGTGTGGGGGAAGGAAGGGGAGGGCGCGGAGGCTTTTATAGGGCGGGGAGGGGCCGGCTTTGATGGCCGATGCGACGGGCGGCGCATGGGGCTCAGGACGACGGCGACGCGAGCGGGAACGGCGACGGCAACGCGTGCGCGGCGTGATGGGATGGCGCGGCAGCGGCGGTGTGATGGCCAGCAGCGGTGGCTCGGGGCGCAAGGCGGTAGCACAGCTGCGGCGCGCACGGGGCTCGGGACGACGGCGACGCGAGCAGGAACGGCGACGGTGACGCGTGCGCGGTGCGATGGGACGGCGCGGCAAAAGCGGTGTGACGGCCAGCAGCGGCGGCTCGGGGCGCAAGGTGGCAGCGCAGCTGCGGCGTGCACGGGGCTCGACACGGAGGCAGCGGCGCACGGTGATGTGACGCGCGGGCGGTGCGCGCGTGGCACGGGATGGCAGCAGGCACACATCGAGCACATGGTGTGCAATGAATAGTGCGTTTTAGGTTTTATTAGATTTTTAGGGTTTCGGTTGATTTAAAAATTGAGGAAAAATGTAATTAAAATTTGTATTTCCTCCTAGGCATTTGAGTGACAAATTTAGGCATCCTATGATGAATTTGACCAAAACTTAATATTATCCATTATTTAATACTTATTATAGATTATTTCATGTTTTGTCGCTTAAACCTCCTATGTTTTGGAATTTATTTATATTCACCCACAAATAAATTTGTGTTATATTAATTTAGATTTTACCCTAAAATTTTCGATGGTGCAAATTTATTTTTATTGTATTAATTAAATGATTTTAGCCCCAAAAACTTGTCTAGATAATTCGGAGGCTTTCGATATTTCTAGAACTGGTTAAATTATTCTAGGGTGGCCTTTGTTTATATAATAGCACATTTGTTTCAATTTATTTATAAGTTAGTTTATTTTATATGGAGGGGTTTGATATATTTAATTACAACCTCCCAATGCAGTTTGGAATTTCGTGCAGCATATATCGAATTAAATACTCCCGTAATTCTATTTTATACATAGGGCTTAGTTTATTTGAATGATTATCATTTCATGTGTATTTATATTTCATGGGACATTCTTGAGGGCTATTATTTCATGTTGGTGAGTTTGTGTCTAGTAACATGTGTTTAATATTATATTGAAGACGAGGTCAAGCCATCAACACCGTTCAAGTATTTTATTATTCGATTTGTAGTTTATACTAAAGAAGCTAATAATTACATTATACTTTACTTGGCATTCTTTCATGTGCTCAGATATTTATAGGATTAATAATAAGTATTGTATCGTTGTAAATTTTAGCTATTACCCATGTGTGCATCTGTAGTTTGATTCCTCTTTGTGACAATTCACGGTTGAGCAAGCAATAAGAACCATAATAACCAGCATGATGCAAAATGTTTTAAAAGGTTCAAAATTTTAGTGATTTTTATTATTACGAATTTTCAGGATGTTACAATGGTTGATGTTGATGGCCACCTTGAAGTCTGGTACTGGATACCTTGACTGCGGCCGGTACCTAAAGAATTGAATTGTCTCACTGCAGTTAGAGTAGGTCACTGATCTTCCAACATTGCTTGCCCTGCCATACTAATCCTGTAGCCTTGAAGTGGTTGCTAGTGAAAGAATAGAGATCTTGTCAGTGCCCTTAATGACAATCCATTGTGGTGAAGGTTATACATTACAACTGAAGGTTGGCATCCACTGACTTTATGGTGTCTCTTGCTTGGGATCAGACTACTCTGTGCTAACACTGGTGTGACTTGAGGGCAGGGATGTTGGGACCAAAACTGTTGACTTGATCATATTGATGCTATGACATCGAACAATCCTTTGAGCGGTGACACGTCTCCTTACAATTGAAACAGTGGTACACTATCTTCTTTGGTCTCGGATGTGAACACTCTCCGAAGTGGGGTCCTAGATCCAGGCAGCTGAAACAATACTGATTTTATTGACCATGACATACATTCTTCTGGGTCGGCTCGCTTGCAGCAGGACCTGAAGCAAGGAGAGACTGATGAACCTTGTTGAGGACGCTTCTGCAACCACGGTTGGTCTCCACGGAGTTGGAGCTATAGTGCACCATAATTCTTGACGATCAGTTGGCTTGAAGCTTCAGTCCTTCTGGGGCACTGCACCTCATCTTCTGTCAGTGACCTGACGTACACCTTCCATGGACAGTGGGACACTTTGCAAAAACTGCCCTTGTGAACCATGACCATAACCTGCATCACTGGTTGCTTCAAGGATTGGTGGTGGCTTCGATGTACTTGTCTGCTGAGGACTTGGCGATATACTAGCTTCGACTCTGATTCTGACTCTGAGCTTACATCTGAACTTGCATCCGTTGTTGCTGGAGTAACTTCCACTGTAGTTAACCTTGCGTCGAGCTTGGCTTCTCCTACGCCAATACACCCATAATCTAATCTTGGACACCAAAAGCTGACTAGGAGTAGAGATTCATCTGGTATTGAGGGTACATTGTTGCTTTCGACTGAACCACTGATCTGTGACTTTGACTCACTGATGTTGTTGTTGTTTTTCTTCTCACTAACACTGACCATATGCTGCCGGGACGGGGAGAGAAGGAAGAGCAGGGTTGCTAAAGATAAGACCTTAAACCACTTGATTACTGATCTGTTGTAAGTAGACCTTTATTGTTCAAGTTGATTAAGCAAACAACCTAGTATGGTCGCATCCCCACCACTGATGCAAACCATACCCCTACACACAAGCAAACAACACACGTACTAGCATCTAACGAAACTACTTTTCTGGGAAAGATTGGGTTCACTTGATCTTCATGAAACGACGACTCTGATTAACCTTCTTGCTCCTTCCAACTTGAAGCCTGAGGGCTAGAGAGTTGGAGGGGAAAAGAGAGACATTTGATAAGCCATTTTGCAAACAAATGCCGAATGCTGAGAGGAGATAATTTCGCAATTAGGGTTTTCAGAAAACTTGTCCTTAGGGTTTGACCATTTGGCTCAACCTACAATCGAGTTGGCTCTGATACCACTTTGTCACGCCCGAAAATTTATCCCAAATTTCCAAACTATTTTGCATATAAATCCCTATCCAGGAATCAAGCCAGGGTACACAAAATGACAAATTAATATACAGATCCAAATGTAAATAAAGCGTAAATACTTACAAAAGAGACACTTATTCCTCACACTGAAAAGAAAGCAGTAGCGGAAAAGGCGATGATCCTAGCGGGGCTTCAGGTCCACTCCACAGGCAAAACTCAACTGGGGTATAAGCCTTGGTCTTCTAACTTCATCTTCAGCTCAGAAGCACGACGCTTCTAAAAAGGGGAATAATAGCAAGACTGAGTACAACCATCATACTCAGCAAGCCACACCAACGATGCATTCATGTAGGGAGGACAATGAGAGTTTGTGGCTATTTGCATAAAGGCGGTTGTAAACATTTATAATTGAAAATAGTAAAACAGTTGATTAGTTAAGGCAAGATTAAACATATCCACTGAACAACGCTACACCACATTGAACTGGCCCAACCATTCCACTTGCACTAAACCAGTTCATTAAGTCACGTTAATTAATAGAGTGGGACTAATCATGGTGAATCTGGTTGTTCGCCCATAACCGCGGGCACGGCTATTCGAATACTTTTACTCTGGCCAGAGGTGCGCAACTGTACCCACAAGACACGATTCCGCACATGTTGCCATGCCCCCAATACCTCCATGGTACTGCAAAGGGGGAAATCGTAACAAGACCCTTTGCATAACTCCCCCTAACCAAGCGCACCACACCTCAGGTTTTTCCCCTACCTTTAAGCCAAGGTAGGCAGCCTCCCCTAGTGCATAAGTGAATCCGGCAGCCGATCAACCTGCCGACCAAACTCCATCATGCCCACCCTTGCCTGGATGCGTCAGCTAGGGAAAAGCTACACTACAAGTCCAGTAGTTACCCATGCCTGCTTGTGGTAAGCACTGTTAATCTTCCAGGGTTTCCCGAGAACCGGTCCTTAATTACCATGGTACGACTAGCAAAACCATATACCCACAGCCCACCATTATGCCATATTTTATTTGGATAATTACGACCAATGAAACATGGTCCGTGTCTCGAGCTCACGGCTCATCAAGACACTAGAAGTAGATAAAGTAATTGTCCCATTATATGAGCTAGTGGTAATTAAGCATGGCTAAGCATAATATAGCTCTAGCTAGGTCAACATGCGACACAAGCTAGTCAAATTATCACCCAGGTTTGGCAAAGAAAGGACATCAAGTAAATTGGGCACAAGCGAGCAGACAGGTAAACCCTATTCCCGTGTAATTAGCAAAACATGCAACTTATTTGTAAACGGTAAAACATTTTAAAAATTGGGATCAAAATGCTCAAGTGGAATGTGTGACTTGCCTTGCTTCTTTGATTGATCTTCCGAAATCTTTTCCATGCGAACGCGATCGTCCGAAACGGCGGAATCTACACGCTGGCACGCAAAACAAGAAAGCAAACACTAATAAAAACCAAATAAACAGTACATAAAAAGTAAACAAACATGTAGAGCTCAATTTTAGATGAATTTTTCAAGTTGAATGGCCAAATTTGGAGTTCGTATGAATTAGTTATGAATTTTAGAAGTTTTGAGCCATTTAAATGATTTTCTGGAATTAAATACGATTTACTGCGCAATTATCCCCCTAGGGCTAATGTCAGTGGTGGTGCGAGCGGCGGCCTGCCGGGAGGCGGCTGTGGCGTAGGATGGCGGCGTGGGCGGCGGTGGCGTGCGGCCGGTGGGTGGGGGGCCGAGGCGGTGGTGCGGCAGCGACCGGTGGTGGGCGGCGGCGCGGGTGTTGACGATGAAATTTGGTAAGCAAATCTATCTACAAGAATCGGAAACACAATGAAGTCTGAAGCAGATTTGAAGATATGCAAGGATCTCGGAAACAGAATGCGCATGGATTGGAGTACGAATCGGCTGTGAATTGATCGGCAGAGTCCGAGTTGAACAAGGTTAGCCGATGGAGCCGATTTCGGTAATGTTGCTCGGTATACGTCATCGGGTCGTGTTAACGTACTTCATATGGATTGCCATGCACGGATAGAGTCCTGTGGAGACAACTGTATCTATTAATTAGGGTATTTTATGTAATTTCCTTATAGATATTCTCGGTAAGAGTCCGCCTAAGGGACTTGTTCGTTAGTTAGATTTGTAATAGGTTAATATGAGTCGTGTCCGTGAAGGACAATGTTTGTATTTTCGGGTATAAATATAATCCCGAGGTCTCGTAAATAATAACAACAGATGTTCAATCAATCTCGGTGCATCACCACCTTTGTTTCTTATTTTCGACAAGTTTGTGCTCTCGAGTCGTGCTGCATCAATTTGATCTACAGCGAGAAGGTATGTCTTGTCATGGCAATTTGCATCATCAGGATTAGTGCTTAAATCTTTATGACACTCTAATTCTGTCGTGCAAGTTCCACAGTTATCATATACATAGATCAATAATGCTATCTCCTTAGGGTTTCAACGATATCGGCTAGCTTACTTTGTTGATTCATGTTATATGATGTATCCACCATCCTGATTTGATGTTATGGGCTTGTTGCATATCATGCTTCTTTCATGCTTAATGCTGCATTGGTTTAGTCCAACCTATTAAGTTACCTTAGAATCATGATCTATAACATGCTTTACGATATCAATAGGGATAGCATCGGAGATTCAGCCGATCTTATCTATTTAGAATATTTAACATGGTTTATGCTTTGTTTAATGTTCTATATCTAATCTTTAATGCTTTATCATAAATTTACATCGAATTTATGACCGATATGCAATTAGAGCCAGATATCGGCTATGTCATCAGTTCTATGTGATCGTTATTTCATGTTGCAATAGACTTAAGTAATTTATACTGTCTCGGTTCAGTCCGATCTATACCAATTGCTTATTTCTATAGTAATATTGATCTAATAATTGCATAAGGCTAATATCTACAGCTGATATACTATGATTAGTGTTATTTCCTACGTCCTTACAGCCGATTCAAGCTTTATTGCATCGGCTAGGCCACATACGATATGAAATCGGCCCTATGGCCGATTGTCTATCGTTTACTAATATTCTTTGCATTCTTGTTGATTGCAGGATCAAATCAACTGGCACACCCTCAAATCCAAAAACCCTAATTTCAGACCTGCACTAGAGTAAAGCAAATCTCTCAGGCCAGTGTGTGTTTTTTGCATCAACACGCTTTTGGTACGCCCAGTGGAACCCGTGTCATCATGTCTCCAAACATCACAAAAGTTTCGGAGGACTACATCGTCGGGATCACACCCGAACAGCTGAGTGAAGAGCAGAAGGAAGAATTGCAACAACTGCTGAACCAGCTCCAAAGCCAGTATTTGCACTCGTTCACAGTCACTCGGCAAGGCACAGTCATTCAAAGAGCCAAAGTCCAAGTGCTGACGATCGTGAAGCAAGACCCAAGTACTTCCGGATCAGGAGAAGAAAAGGATAAACAGACCAAGGTTGAATCAAGTGATGAAGAACTCCATACACTACAAGACCATATTGATTCGGCAGTACACCATGGTTTGGTCAACCAGTCTGGAGTACATGTAAATACCTTGACAAACATGATCAAGTCAGTGGTTGATGGGACGATAGCCCAGTAGAAGGCTAAAGGACCTATTTATCTTCCGGACGGCACGTTCCCAGGGTACAGAACCGTGAAGACAGATATCGGCGGGAATCAAGGAAATCAACAAGTGCTTCAAACCCAGGCTCCATCGGTTCCTTACTCAAGTTCAAATATTCCATCAATTCTAACCAGATTACAGCCGATCACTGGGGGGCAAGCACCAGCTTAGTTAACGCCAGAACAATTAATCAATATCCTTTACCCAAGACCGCCAGTTGTCGACACATCTTATCCAATTCCTTCGGTTCCACAACAGCCGGTTGGAATCACTCAGCCGATAAGCCAGCAGTACAACACAGAACTACCATACGTACCACCTCAAGGCATATCGGCTGGCCTCAATAATCTTTATCAGCCTCACTCACCACGGCCTCAGCCGATCCAATTTGGCCAGATGGATCCACTACAGCAACAGTATGGTGGAGCAACACCTCATCAACCCTGGGCCGATATGATCGCTGACGTCATGAGGGAGCAATTTGGCCTTAAGTCAAAAGATAATGGCAACATGTATCGGCATCCATATCCAGAATATTTTGATCGAGTTCCACTGCCAAACTGATACAAGGTGCCAGATTTCTCCAAATTCTCAGGACAAGACAATATATCAACTTATGAGCATATTAGCCGATTCTTAGCTCAGTGTGGTGAGGCATCGGCTACAGAAGCAGTTCGCTTATTTCCACTCTCACTATCTGCATCGGCATTCACGTGGTTTTCATCCTTGCCATACAATTCAATCAGGAGCTAGGTCGATCTGGGGAAACAGTTTCATAAATACTTTTTCAGTGGAGTTCAAGAAATGAAGCTATCGGACCTCACAGCTATTCGGCAGAAATCAGATGAATCAGTCCCAGGCTATATTCAACGATTTACGGATGTGAGGAACAGGTGTTACAGTTTATCTTTATCAGATTCTCAGCTAGCCGATCTAGCCTTCCAAGGTTTGCTGGCGCCGATCAGGGAGAGGTTTTCGGCTCAGTACTTTGACAGTTTAGCACATTTAGCTCAGAAGGTATCGGTTCACGAAACAAGATTCCAAGAGGCTAGGAAATTCATCAAAAAGACAAACAATGTGAACAATGTCTACAATTATGATTCTGATTCTGAAGATGAAGATCCAGACATCAATGCAGCCGAGTGGGCTAGGAACAAAAAGACGGTGGTCTATCAATGGGCTAAGAATTCTTGGATGGAAGAAAGATATGATTTCGACATTACAAAAGCCGACAAGATCTTCGATCTCCTTCTCCAAGAAAAACAAATCCAGCTGCCAGTAGGACACGTCATCCCATCGGCTGAGGAGTTGAAGAAAAGGAAGTATTGTAAATGGCATAATACAGGATTTCACCACACTAACGATTGCAAAATCTTCAGACAACAGATCCAGTCGGCTATTGAACAAGGGAAAATTAAGATTGATGGATCCAAGAAGCCAATGAAGATAGATGGGCACCCTTTTCCAGTCAACATGGTGCATCCTGGATATAATAGGGATACAGCCGATGGGAATAGAAACTACACCAGGAGTGTCAGATCGGCTAGCATGATCGGCAAATATCAAAACAGGCGCCAGCAGGAGGAGGAGTCATATCCTGAGGAAGAAGAAAGATATTTTGATCCCCATTGGAGTTGTGAATTCTTCAGATTCTGCTGGAACGAAGGCATGAGGCTACCATCTATCGAAAATTGCCCTGGCTGCAGTGGTCCTGACGCCCAGTTCATCCAAAAACCAAGCCGACAACGTGCAACTACACATCGGCCAAATCAATCAAGGTTGTCAGTACACGAAAGACTTGGGCCGATGCAACAGCACGATGAAGAAGATGATTCGCGTAGAGAACCCAAGCCAACGCATCCTCGATGGTGTCCTTCTGGGATATTTACCAAAAATTAGAAGAGAATAGTTCAAAGGATGAGGAAACAGGGAACGATTCCAGGAGGTTGAAGGGGCAATTGAGCATCGGCTGCGGCAAAAGACGAAGAAAGTATGGCGCGTGAAGAGCAAAGTAGTGTCAGCCGATGAAGTCAGAGCTGATCACACCAGGAATCAACAACGCAAGGGCAAGGAAGCGATGTCATCTGAAATCAACATGGTTTTCATGTTACCAGCCGAATATGCAATGGGGCAAGTCGTCGAGCAAGAAGAAAATCTGCCATCGGCTAAGTTGATGTTATCACCAGAACAAGCTATTTTTGAAAAGCCCGAGGTAACAGATCATCGGCATCTCAAGCCACTCTATGTGAAGGGGTTTGTCAATGGTAAGCCGATGTCCAAGATGTTAGTCGATGGAGGAGCAGCTGTTAATTTGATGCCATATACAACATTCAGAAAGCTTGGAAAGAATTCAGAGGACTTGATCAAGACCAACATGGTTCTGAAGGATTTTGGCGGGAATCCATCTGAGACCAAGGGAGTTTTGAATGTGGAGTTGACCATCGGCAGCAAAACAATTCCAACCATGTTTTTTGTCATTGATGGGAAGGGTTCCTATAGTCTGTTGCTGGGAAGAGATTGAATCCATGCTAACTGTTGCATCCCTTCAACAATGCATCAAAGTTTGATTCAATGGCAAGGAGACAAAATTGAAATCTTGCCAGCCGACAGGTCAGTCAACGTAGCTTGTGCCGATTTATCTATTTGGGAGATGGAAGGAATTCATTGTTTATCTGAAAAAGTTTGGCAAGGGGATTACTTAAAGATTTGTGATGATGCCATACAACCAACAGGAGATGGAGAGCCCCAATTCTTATTTTGAGGGCGCCGTGGAGGGTTCCAATTTCTACACAGAAGATACAATCGATGATCTCGACGGCAAGCTTGGTCAAGGTTTTATGTCGGCCAATGAGTTAGAAGAAATTGATATTGGACCAGGTGATAGGCCTAGGCCGACATATATTAGTAAAAATTTACCAAAAGAATTCAAATGTAAATTAATTGCCCTCTTGAAGGAGTATAGAGACTGTTTTGGCTGGGAATACTATGAGATGCCAGGACTTAGCCGATCGATAGTTGAACATTGGCTCCCTATCAAACCAGGTTATCGGCCATTCAAGCAACCCCCAAGACGTTGTAAGGCTGGAATGTATGATGCTATTAAGGCCGAAATTACAAGACTTTATGATGTTGGCTTCATTAGGCCATGTCGATATGCTGAGTGGATTTCCAATATGGTACCAGTCATCAAGAAAAACGGCAAGCTCAGAGTTTGTATCGATTTCAGGGATTTAAATAAAGCTACACCGAAGGATGAGTACCCAATGCCGGTAGCCGATCAACTTGTAGATGCAGCATCTGGACATAAAATTATCAGCTTCATGGATGGTAATGCCGGTTATAATCAAAATTTTATGGCTGAAGAAGATATTCATAAGACTGCTTTTAGATGTCCTGGTGCTATCGGCTTATATGAGTGGGCAGTTATGACTTTCGGCTTGAGGAGTGCTGGTGCTACATATCAGAGAGCTATGAATTATATCTTTCATGATCTTATCGGCGCTTTGGTGGAGATATATATAGATGATGTGGTTGTTAAATCCAAGGAGGTTGATGGTCATATAGCCGATTTAAAACAAGTCTTAGAAAGAGAAAGAAAATATGGGTTGAAAATGAATCCTACTAAGTGTGCTTTTGGTGTATCGGCTGGTCAATTTCTTGGGTTTCTGGTTCATGAGAGAGGGATTGAAATTCCTCAAAGGAGCATTGAAGCAATTAAAGATATCCAACCTCCAGAAGATAAGAGCAAGCTACAATCATTGATCGGCAAGATTAATTTTGTTCGGCGTTTTATATCAAATCTATCTGGCCAAATAGAACCATTTACTCCTTTATTAAGATTGAAAGCCGATCAAGAGTTTGTCTGGGGAGAGAAGCAGCAACAAGCACTGGATAATATCAAGGAATATTTGAGTACTCCTCCAGTTCTTATTCCACCACAGAAAGGGATTCCATTCAAACTCTATTTCTTATTCCACCACAGAAAGAGATTCCATTCAAACTCTATTTATCAGCTGATCAAAATTCTATCGGCTCAGTCTTGATTCAGGAGGTTGAAGGAAAAGAGAGAGTTATATTCTACCTTAGCAGACGATTGTTGGATGCAGAAACTAGGTATTCGCCTGTGGAAAAGTTATGCTTATGTTTATATTTTTCCTGCACAAAGTTGAGGCATCATCTACTATCCAATGAGTGTATCATAGTTTGCAAGGCCGATGTGGTACGATATATGCTATCGGCTCCAGTTTTGAAAGGACGCATTGGTAAGTGGATCTTTGCTTTATCAGAATTCGATCTCAGGTATGAATCGGCTAAGGCAGTTAAAGGACAAGCGATAGCCGATTTCATAGTTGAACACAGGGGTACAAGCGTCGATAATATTGACATTATGCCATGGACTTTATTCTTTGACGGATCAGTTTGCACTCATGGTTGTGGTATCAGCTTGGTAATCATATCGACTAGGGGGGCAAGTTTTCAGTTTGCTTTCACTATTAAACCATACACTACAAATAATCAAGCAGAATATGAAGCTGTTCTCAAAGGTTTGCAGTTATTGAGGGAAGTTGAAGCCGATGCTGTTGAGATCATGGGTGATTCATTATTGGTGATAAGTCAATTATCTGGAGATTATGAATGCAAAAATGATACCTTGATGATATACAGTGAAAAGTGTCAAGAGCTGATGAAGACATTCAAGATGGTTACTTTGAAACACATTCCTAGGGAGCAGAATATTGAAGCCAATGATCTAGCTCAAGGTGCATCAGGTTACAAGCCGATGTTACAAGGGATTGAAGTAGAAGTGGCCTGCATTCCAGCCAATGATTGGAGGTTTGATGTTTTTGAGTATTTAAAAAATCCTTCCAGATCGGTTTCACGGAAATTGTGATATAAAGCTCTTAAATATGTTCTCTTGGATGATACATTGTACTATCGGACAATTGATGGGGTTCTTTTGAAATGCTTGAGCATGGAAGAAGCAAAAGTTGTCATGTGCGAAGTTCATGAAGGTATTTGTGGAACACATCAATCGGCTCACAAAATGAAGTGGTTAATTCGGAGGGTTGGATATTTTTGGCCGACAATGCTAGAGGATTGTTTCAGATATTACAAGGGTTGTCAAGATTATCAGAAATTTGGAGCAATTCAGAGAGCACCAGCATCGGCTATGAACCCTATTATCAAGCCATGGCCGTTCAGGGGTTGGGGTATTGATATGATCGGTCAAATCAATCCACCATCAAGTAAAGGGCATAAGTTCATATTGGTTGCAACTGATTATTTTACAAAGTGGGTTGAGGCAATTCCATTGAAAAAAGTTGATAGTCAAGATGCGATCAATTTTGTTAAAGAGCATATCATATACAGGTTTGGTTTGCCACAGTCGATTACAACTGATCAGGGTTCCATATTTGTGTCTGATGAGTTTGTTCGGTTTGCTGATAGCATGGGAATTAAGTTGTTGAATTCTTCACCATATTATGCACAAGCAAATGGACAGGCTGAGGCATCTAACAAGAGCTTGATCAAATTGGTTAAGAAAAAGATAGTTGAATACCCCAAGAAGTGGCATACTATTTTGGCTGAGTCATTGTGGTCCTATCGGATGGCTTGCCATGGTGCAATTCAGGTACCTCCTTATCAATTGGTTTATGGGCATGAGGCTGTATTACCATGGGAGACCAACATCGGCTCTAGGAGAATTTCTTTGCAAGATGAGTTGACAGCCGATGATTATCATAATTTGATGGTTTATGAATCAGAGGATTTGGTACAAGCTCGATATCGAGCTCTTGAAAAAGTTAGGAAAGATAAGGAGAGGGTTGCTAGGCATTACAACAAGAAAGTTCTGCCCAAATTTTTTGAGGAAGGCGAGCTAGTTTGGAAATTGGTACTGTCGATAGGGGCTAGAGATAATAAATTCGGCAAGTGGTCACCGAATTGGGAAGGACCGTTTCAAGTCCACAAGTGTGTTTCTAAAGGGGCCTATATGTTGAAGGGACTTGATGGGGAAGTTTTTGGACGAGCACTTAATGGAAAATACTTAAAGAAATATTACCAAAGTGTTTGGATTGGTTCATAATCGGTTATGGTTGCCGGTTTATGGTTGATAGCCGATGAATGTAGATCGCCTTTAGATGGCCGATATTTTTATCACCCTTAGATAACTAAGTTTGCAGCATTGTGTTCCCTACTACAAACTTGGGGGCATGGAGGATAACAAGTTTTTAAGCAAGTTTTTAAGCAAATATTTTGAGCAAAATTTTATCTCAGAATATAGTCAAATATAAAATGGGCTCGATGGCCGATAGCAGAAGGTATCTCAGAATTTGGTTAAGTATAAAATCGGCTCGATGGCCGATAGTGTAAGATGTTTCAGTACTTGGTTACATGCGAAATCAGCTCGATGGCCGAAACATATATTACAGCAAAAATGTTTCAAGGCAATTTATAGTCTAAAGTTACATCAGGCCAAATATTTCTAAATAGCCGATATAGCTCTTTGCCTAATCTGTTCTACTTCTTCGATAGCTTGGGCATCAGCTTCATTTGTTCCAAGAATTGGTTTCAAGGCCTTACTCAAGGCAGCAAGGTGTTTCACATATTTCTTGAGCTTTGATTTTTGGGTTTCAATTACTTTGGGCAGATCGGCCAGCTTTTGTTCTTCAGTTATGATTTCAGCTCTACAAGTTTCCAGTTGTTGCAAGAGATCGGCATCTTTCTTTTTCAGTTCCTCGATCTTCTGCTGTATTGAAGTTGGACCAGTTTCTAGTTCATCCAATTTGGATTTCTCCTCAGTGACTTGTTGTTGGCTGGATTGAACATTTGCTTCAAGAGCAGAGCGCTCTAGCCGATCTGATATCCTTTGCCTTGCCCTTTCTAGTTTGAAACGGTGTTGCTCAAGAAAAACTGCAGGGGAGATCATCTCGATCAGTTCATCAGGGATCTGATTTTGGATTTCTTCAAATCTCGCTCTGATCGGCCCACAGTTTACAACTAGTGTATCAAGTGAAGCGCCTAGCCGATCTGCGATATCAGATAAGCTCCTTTTTAGATCCTTAGAAATTGGAGAGATGGCCTTGCTAGTTGTTTCTTCTTCTTCATCCAGGAACTGATTTATATCAAAAGAGAACATATCGGCTAAGAGCTGAAATGGAGAAAGTTTGATGAGTAATACAATTATGAGTTAGCCGATAAATTCAAACATGAAGAGTACTTACAGGAATGTGAGGAGCTGGAGCTGTGGTAGCAACCTCGTCATCTTGTCGGCTAGCTACGGCCGATTGAGTATGTTCACTGGATGTTTGTTGAGGAGGTGGTACTTGAGGAGGCTGTAATGATAATAAATAGTTAGTATTGGATAAATATGAAATTGGAGTTGGGATGAGTTGAAATTACTGATACTGGTGGTGAGATTGGCTTCTTCCTTGTAGCAACTTGTTTCTTCTTGGGCTGAAAAGAGATAATTAAGTTGAGAAAACGTAAAGCATGGAAATGGATGATAATAGTCAGGGTAATCTTACTTGTGCCTTTTGGGGTGGCTTTGGAGGACTTGGAGTTTTGCAGCTTGGGATTGTGCTACAGGAGATGTATCGGCTTGGGGTGTAGCAATTTCAGCTGTATCACTGATTTGGGCAGCAGCCTCATTGATTGCCTCATCCATTTTAATATCTTTTAGGATATCTTCTATCTCTTGGGCTTGGGAGATGTCTACATCGGCTGTTTTCTTCTACCTTTTGGTTGGTTTCTTCAGGAGCGTTAGCTTTACAGCAGCCTATTTTGTCCTTCTTCTTTTATCACCTGCTTGAATCGGCTCTCTGAGTTGGCCTTGAAGTAAGGTGGCGGTCTTTGGGGCATTAAAGCCGATGATGGATGGAGCTGGTCCACTGCCGTTTGGGAGTTTGGCTATGGCATATGCTATGGGCTTGCCATTTCGGCTGGTTGAAGGAGGAGGAGAATCTGTTGACTGCAAGCAAAATTGTTAAAGTGCAAGTATTAAGCAGTTGACAATGATAAATACAGAAGTTTGAAAGGAAAAGTTTTACCTGAGGGACCAAGTTTGGAACGATTCGGGTGAGGTATGAGTCAACTGACAGATGGAATATGTGACTTTTTATTTCTGACCACCATCTGTCAAACTGGATGCTCCTCATCAAGATGATGTTGAATCTGTCAATGCTGCCGAGAGGGGGACCAGGGATGTTGAGTAGTTTATCCATCATGAGAGCCGATACAATATCACCCCTAGTCTGGATCTTGTCAGCGTAGTACAAGCCGATGGTAGTGTGCCCATGCCAAGTTGTCTTGCTGCTGATGCTGGATAGTAAAATTTATACGAGGGTTGAATATTTCTACCCTAAGATATGCCAACTGGGAGTATGCATGGAGAGATTACAGCAGTCAGGATTTCTCTGGGTTTTTCAAATCTTTCATCATTGATTTCACTCAACCTAAAGTCAGTTGGCAGTTCAAAGCTTCTGTAGGAGTCATAAACAAACCAAATTCGGCTGTCTTTCGGGAATCCATCATAAAAATTGCCGAACCAGTTATGGAAGTGCTCAGCCGATGGTCCATGACCAGCATAACTGGTGGCTGCTTCTCCAAATGACATGCATCGGCGCATTTGGCTTGATTCTTCATCATTATCAGGATCGGCTGTGGAGGGGAATTCTGCTTCTAAGAGTGATGGTCTCTTTGCAACCTTTAGAGTATGCAGGGTTAGACAGAGTTGGATAAACCACCATGGGCCACCAGTATTCACATTGGCATCCATTATCAGTTTGGCCGATGATTGGTTTAGCATCTGATATGCTGCTCCTAGTAAATATTTTCCCAAGGGGAATTCTCTTTTCAAGACTAGGGCTTCGGCTAGGTGTTGCCAATTGGCTGTTGGGCCGTATGTAGATCCACAAAATAAGAACTTATCCAACCACATCATCAGGAAGGCGGCGTGTTCCCTAGCCGATACAGAGCCCGTTCCCATGTTTTCAGAGATAAAACCGGACTAGCCGCCAATGTTCTTGGTTTTGAACTTATAGGTGCATTTGGTCTTCATACTGATTGGGTTGGCCGATGTGGTTATATCTAGGCCGGTAATCATGATTATATCCAGTAAAGTGGGAGTCATCGGCCCTTGGTTAAACATGAAGTAGTTAAAGGTATCTGACCAAAAATATGCAGCCGAAGATAGCATCGGCTCATCTTTTTTCATGTCGGCTATGGACAAGGACAGGCATTGGGCTATCCCTATTTCCTCCCAATGATCTTGCTTGCTAGCTGCAACCCTTTTGTACCAATCTATCCACTTATCAACTTGGGAAGGTCAAGACCTAAAAGTTGTGGTCCAGTGGGAAAGAGATGGGTTGGCTTGTCTGAAAGGGATTCTGTTTGTCTCTGCGTTGATGATGTCGGTAAGATCTAAATTGCCTATCGGGCCCAAGAAGAAGTGGTTGGGCTCACTAAGTTTTGGAACAACTACTTGGTGACTTAGATGCTATAGATTTAAAAAGAAAAAGGGGGATGAAGGTAGAGTAAAAGTAAAGAAATTTAAGGAAGAAATTGGAGTCAATGGGGGCTTACCTCAGCATATTCCATGGCGGCGGATCGTGGTGGATTCGATGGAGTGGCCATTGCTGCGCGGAGGTCGTCGCTGGAGGAGATTTTTTGCTCTGGTTGCCGGAGTAGAGAGAGAAGATGTTCACCGGAGTTCACGGGAAGGTTTGGTGGCTTAAGCGGTGAAAGCAGAGTTAACGTCGTGAAATATCCGGGAGAGCGGTTGGTATTTAAAGAGTTAGGTGCGTAACGGTCACAGGGGTAACCCTAGAATTTTGCGGTTGGAGAGAGATAATTCCGTTGCATTATAAATACTTCGGAATTGGGGGGCATGTGTTGACGATGAAATTTGGTAAGCAAATCTATCTACAAGAATCTGAAACACAATGAAGTCCGAAGCAGATTTGAAGATATGCAAGGATCTCGGAAACAGAATGCGCATCGGCTGGAGTACGAATCGGCTGTGAATTGATCGGCAGAGTCCGAGTTGAACAAGGTTAGCCGATGGAGTCGATTTCGGCAATATGGCTCGGTATACGTCATCGGGTCATGTTAACGTACTTCATATGGATTGCCTGAGGAGGCAATTGTATCTATTAATTAGGGTATTTTATGTAATTTCCTTATAGATATTCTCGGTAAGAGTCCGCCTAAGGGACTTGTTCGCTAGTTGGATTTGTAATAGGTTAATATGAGTCGTGTCCGTGATGGACAATGTTTGTATTTTCGGGTATAAATATAATCCCGAGGTCTTGTAAATAATAACAATAGACGTTCAATCAATCTCGGCGCATCGCCACCTTTGTTTCTTATTTTCGACAAGTTTGTGCTCTTGAGTCGTGCTGCATCAATTTGATCTACGGCGAGAAGGTATGTCTTGTCATGGCAATTTGCATCATCAGGATTAGTGCTTACATCTTTATGACACTCTAATTCTGTCTTGCAAGTTCCACAGTTATCATATACATCATATAGCTTAGATCAATAATGCTATCTCCTATATCGACTAGATCCGTTTTAGGGTTTCAACGATATCGGCTAGCTTACTTTGTTGATTCATGTTATATGATGTATCCACCATCCTGATTTGATGATATGGGGTTGTTGCAAATCATGCTTCTTTCATGCTTAATGCTGCATTGGTTTAGTCCAACCAATTAAGTTACCTTAGAATCATGATCTATAATATGCTTTACGCTTTACGATTGTCAATAGGGATAGCATCGGAGTTTCAGCCGATCTTATCTATTTAGAATATTTAACATGGTTTATGCTTTGTTTAATGTTCTATATCTAATCTTTAATACTTTAACATAAATTTACATCGAATTTATGACCGATATGCAATTAGAGCCAGATATCGGCTATGTCATCAGTTCTATGTGATCGTTATTTCATGTTGCAATAGACTTAAGTAATTTATACTGTCTCGGTTCAGTCCGATCTATACCAATTGCTTATTTCTATAGTAATATTGATCTAATAATTGCATAAGGCTAATATCTACAGTCGATATATTATGATTAGGGTTATTTCCTACGTCCTTACAGCCGATTCATGCTTTATTGCATCGGCTAGGCCACATACGATATGAAATCGGCCCTATGGCCGATTGTCTATCGTTTACTAATATTCTTTGCATATTTCTTGTTGATTGCAGGATCAAATCAACTGACACGCCCTCAAATCCAAAAACTCTAATTTCGGACCTGCACTAGGGTAAAGCAAATCTCTCAGGCCAGTGTGTGTTTTTTGCATCAACAGCGGGCAGCCGAGGCGATGGCCGGGCGGCGGTGCGGGTGGCACACGGTGGGCGGCTCGGCAGTGCCCAGCTGGGAGCGGCGGCGAGCGGCGGCAAGCGGCGCGGCGGCGTGGCTGCGGCGGCCGAGGCGGCGTGGCAGCAAGCCGGCGGGGCGGCGACGCAGGCGGCGATGGCTTAAAAAGAGGCCGGGGCGCCGGAGAAAGCGGGGGAGGTGGGCGGCGCGGTGGCGGAAGCGGCGGCTTAAAAGGGGCCAGGGCGCCAGAGAAAGTGGGGGAGCTGGGCGGCGCAGTGGCGGAAGCGGCGGCGGCCGTTGCGGGGCTGCCGGCATCGGAGAGGACGGGGCCGACATGTGGGCCCCACCTGTCGGTGGCCCGGGAGAAGGAGGGAGGAGGAGTGGACTTGGCGCGGGCAGCCGGACGTGGGCCGGCCTAGGAGGGGAAGGCGGCGGTGGCCCAGGAAGAGGGGGTGCGGGGAGGCCGTGGGCCGGAGGGGAGGAGAAAGAGGGAGAGGGCCGGCCCGATAGGGTGAGAGGGGGAAGAGGGTCAGGAGAGAGGAGGGGCGGCTTGGCCCAGGGAGGAAATAGGGGGAAGAAGGAGAGGTGGGCTGAGCGGGAGGAGAGGGAGACTTGGGCCGGAAACGGCCCAAGTGCAAAGAAGGGGGTTTAAACTGTTTTATTTTTATTTAATTGATTAAATGATCTTTGTGTGATTAAAATTATTTGTTGAGCTCCAAAAATTCACGAAAAATTTTAGAGAGTAATTTAGGGCACGGAGAATATTACAAAAATATTTCCGGCCATGATTTTTAAAAGGGAAATTTTAATTTCCCTCATTATTTCACTTGATTAATTTGCTTTAACTTTTAATATAATTTCTAGAAATGCTTTATTTAATTATTTTCAATCCCGAACGGAAATCGGGGCGTGACATCAGTTAACACCAGAACAGCTGATGAATATACTCAACGCAAAGCCGCGAGTTGTCGACCCTACATACCACATTCCTTCGGTTTCACAACAGCCGATTGGAATTACTCAGCCGATAGGCCAAAAGTACAGTCCAGAACCACTTCCTTATGTGTCATCTCAAGGTCTATCGGCTAATCTCAATCAGCATTACCAACCTCATTCTCCACGGCCTCAACCGGCACAGTACGACCAGTATGATCAGATCCAGCAACAGTATGTTGGGACATCACAACAGTCGTGGGCCGATATGATTGCCGATGTAATGAGGGAACAGTTTGGGCTCAAGCCTAAAGACAATGGCAAAATGTATCGGCATACGTATCCAGAATACTTTGATTGAGTGGCACTGCCAAACCGATACAAGGTGCCAGACTTCTAAAAATTCTCAGGGCAAGAAAATGTGTCAACTTATGAACACATCAACCGATTCTTAGCTCAGTGTGGGGAAGCATCGGCTACAAAAGCCCTTAGAGTCATATTATTTCCACTATCTTTGTCTGGATCGGTATTCACATGGTTTTCATCATTACCTTATAATTCCATCAGGAGTTGGGCCGATCTAGAAAAACAATTCCACAAATATTTCTTCAGTGGTATCCAAGAGATGAAGCTGTCAGCTCTCACGGTAATAAGGCAGAAATCAGATGAGACAGTGCGAGATTATATTCAGAGATTCAGAGATGTGAGGAATAGATGCTATAGTCTGGCTCTGATAGATTCACAATTAGCTGATCTTGCTTTCCATGGATTGTTGGCACCGATAAGGGAAAGGTTTTCAGCTCAAGACTTTGAGAGTTTGGCTCATCTAGCTCAGAAGATATCGGCTCATGAGACAAGATTCCAAGAAGCCAGGAAGTTTGCCAAAAAGGTTAATAATGTTAATAACATCTATAGCAATGATTCTAACTCCGAATATGATGATCCAGAAGTTAATGCAGCCGAGTGGGCTAAGAACAAAAGGATAGTAGTATGCCAATGGGTTAAAAATTCGGGGAAAGAGGAAAGGTTTGATTTTGATATTACCAAAGCTGACAAGATATCTGATCTTCTTCTTCAAGAAAAGCAGATTCAATTGCCGGCAGGGCAGGTGTATCTCAAGGCCGATACATACAATCCTCGTATGAGTTCTATCACCCATGATTGCTGCTAGACAACTTGGCATGGGACAGCTGCCGATTGGACTGTACTTCTCAGAAAAATCCAAACAAGGGGCATTGTTCCATCAGCTCTAGTAATGGACAGACTTCTGAGTCTTGAAAGCCCTCCTCTAGGGTCTATCCAAATATCCTTGATCAGACAAAGAAACCAGCTATTTGACAAGTGGTGGGGTGAATGGAAAACCCATCTGTTTCTATCCATGCAAGCCGATTTCTACTTGACCACCATGGATCCATCTATCAGTCCTCAGGTAATTTTTTATACCTCTTATTACATCTCTCATTATTATTTCTTTTATCCACCACAAACCTTTTGATATCTCCCTGTATATATTTCAGAGTCTCGGCTCCCCTCCTCCAACCAAAAGCAACAATGGCAAAGAAATCAACTATGCGCCTGCCAAAACATCATCTGGCAAGGATCTGGTTCCTTCTTCAATCGGCTTCAATGCCCCAGCCATCAAAGATCTACTCAAAGGTCAAATCAGGCAGCCGATTGCTACAGCTGGCAAAAGAAACAGGACCAAAAAACCTGCTATTAAGCCAACTGCACCAAAAAAGAAGATGCCTGCCAAAAAGCAAAAACCCTCAGCCGATGATGCCCCACTCGATCCAGCTGTAGAGGAATTTCTTAACGAAGCAGTCATCAAAGAAGAAATAGATGAAGCCTTCGCCGAACTCAGTGAATCTGACCACATTTCTAGTCCAAAATTCTCGAGCCGATTCATCACAAGTCAACCCAGCAAGTCCAGCTAAAACTCCAACTCCCAGACGTCGACCCCGAAAAACTCAGGTACATAAATTCTTCCCTTTTTTCGTGTATCAATTTTACCATTATCTGTAATACTTAAAAAATTTTCAGCCTACCCGAGCAATATCACCTCCTCGTCAAGCTTCAAGCGAACATACAGCATCGGCTGCAGGGAGTCACCACCTAGAGGACACGGCAACCATAATTCCTTCTTCCCCAATCCCTGTAAGATCACTATCAACTGTAACCTATATCGGCTAATTTTATGAATCTTACTTATATTCCTTTTCTTCAGGCTCTAGCCGATATGTTCTCTTTTGACATAAGGCAGTTCATGGATGATGAAGAAGAAGAAATAGCAAGCAAAGCTAAATCTCCGGTAGCTGATGATCCAAAAACAAAGCTAGCTGATATTGCAGATCGGCTGAATGCATCATTAGATAGTTTAGTTGCAGACTGTGGATCAATCAGGTCTAGATTCCAAGAAATTCAAGACCAACTCTCAGAAGATCTGATTGATTCCATCTCCCCAGCCATCTTCTTGGAACAACACAATTTCAAGCTTGAGAGAGCAAAGCAAAGGATGGCTGATCGGCTAGAATACAAAGCTCTCGAAGCAACTATCCAAGCCAGCCGACAACAAGTGAATGAAGAAAAATCTAAATTAGATGAACTAACAGCCGGCCCAGAGTCAACTAACCAAGAATTGGACAGACTAAGGCAAGAAGAATCTGATCTCTTAGTCCGACTTCGTCAATGCCGAGTGAAAATTGCTGAAGCAGAAAAGAGAATCGCCGATCTACCTCAAGCCATTGAAGAACAAAAATCCAAATTAAAATCCTCAATTAAACATCTGGCCTCTCTCAACAGATCCCTCAAGCCTGTACCAGGAACCGATGCCGCAGATGCCAAAATGATTGATGAAGTTGAACAAATTCGCTTGCGTGTGATTCTAGCAATCCAAAACTTTCTAGGTTGATGTAATGTTTAAACAATCGTCTGAAACAATATTTTTGTCGTAATATATGTATCGGCCATCGAGCCGATTTCATCCTTAGCCAAATTCTGAGACATAACCTATCATCGGCCAACGAGCCGATATATATATAACATGTGCTCAAAGATTTGCTCAAAAAATTTCCAACTTTTGCCCTTCATACCCCCCAAGTTTGTAGTAGGGAACATAATGCTGCAAACTTATATTTCTAAGAGCGATAAAAATATCGGCCATCTAAAGTCGATGAAAACACATCGGCTACCAACCATATATCGGCAAACAATAGCCGATTATGAACCAATCCAAACACTTGGGTAATATTTCTTCAAGTACTTTCCATTGAGTGCTCTTCCAAATACCTCTCCATCGAGTCCTTTTAATATATAGGCCCCTTTAGAAACGCATCTGTGGATTTGAAACGGCCCTTCCCAATTCGGTGACCACTTGCCAAATTTACTATCTCTGGCCCCTATCGGCAATACCAATTTCCAAACAAGCTCACATTCTTCAGAAGATTTGGGCACAACCTTTTTTTTATAATGCCTAGCGACTCTTTCCTTGTCTTTCTTAACCTTTTCAAGAGCTCGCAACCTAGCTTGAACCAAATCTTCTGACTCATCAACCATCAAATTATGATAATCATCGGCTGTCAACTTGTCTTGTAAAGAAATCCTCCTAGAGCCGATGTTGGTTTCCCATGGTAACACAGCTTCATGCCCATAAACCAGTTGATAAGGAGGTACCCGAATTGCACCATGACAAGCCATCCGATAGGACCACAATGCTTCAGCCAGAATAGTGTGCCACTTCTTCGGATATTCGGCTATCTTTCTCTTAACCAACTTAATCAAGCTCTTATTAGATGCTTCGGCTTGTCCATTTGCTTGTGCATAATATGGCGAAGAATTCAATAACTTAATTCCCATGCTATCGGCAAATTGAACAAACTCATCGGACACAAATATAGAATCTTGATCAGTTGTAATCGTCTGTGGCAAACCAAATCTGTATATGATGTGTTCTTTGACAAAATCAATTGCATCTTTGCTGTCAACCTTCTTTAAATGAATCGTCTCAACCCACTTAGTAAAATAATCAGTTGCAACCAATATGAATTTATGCCCTTTACTTGATGGTGGATTGATCTGGCCGATCATATCAATACCCCAACCTCTATATCCAACTCTTCGAATTAACCACTTCATCTTGTGAGCCGATTGATGTGTCCCACAAATACCCTCATGAACTTCACACATGACAACCTTTGCCTCTTCCATACTTAGACATTTCAAAAGAACTCCATCAATCATCCGATAGTATAATACATCATCCAAAAGAACATACTTAAGAGCTTTGTATCGCAATTTCCTTGAAACCGATCTAGAGGGATTCTTTAAATACTCAAAAACATCCGACCTCCAATCATCGGCTGAAATGCAAGCTCTTGATATTTTTCATTGTAGACCACCAAGATGTCATTTTTGCACTCATATTCTCCAGATAATTGACTTATTACTAGCAATGAATCACCCATAATTTCAACAGCATCGGCTTCAACTTCTCTCAAGAATTGCAATCCTTTGAGAACAACTTCATATTCTGCTTGATTGTTTGTAGAGTACGGTTTAATAGTAAAAGCAAACTGAAAACTTGCCCCCATAGGCGATATAATTACCAAGCCGATACCGCAACCATGCGTGCAAACAGATCTATCAAAGAATAAAGTCCATGGCATAATATCAACATTGTCCACATTAGTATCCCAGTGTTCAACTATGAAATCGGCTATCGCTTGCCCTTTAACTGCCTTAGCCGATTCATACCTGAGATCAAACACTGACAAAGCAAAAATCCATTTATTAATTGCCCTTTCAGAACTGGAGCCGATAGCATATATCGCACCACATTGGCTTTGCATACTATGATACACTCATTGGAGAGTAGATAATGTCTCAACTTTGTACAAGAAAAATATAAACACAGGCATAACTTCTCCACAGGTGAATACCTTGTTTCTGCGTCCAAAAGACGTCTACTGAGATAGAATATAACTCTCTCCTTCCCTTCAACCTCTTGGATCAAAACTGAGCCGATAGAGTTTTGATCGGCTGATAGATACAGTCTAAATGGAATCCCTTTCTGTGGTGGTATCAGAACTGGAGGAGTAATCAAATATTCCTTGATATCATCCAATGCTTGCTGCTGCTTCTCTCCCCAAACAAATTCTTGATCGGCTTTCAACCTTAGTAAAGGAGTAAAAGGTTCTATTCGGCCAGACAGGTTTGGTATGAAACGCTGAACAAAATTTATTTTACCGATCAATGATTGCAACTTGGTCTTATCTTCTAGAGGTTTTATATCTTTAATTGCCTCAATACTCCTCTGAGGAATTTCGATCCCTCGCTCATGTACCAAAAACCCAAGAAACTGACCAGCCGATACGCCAAAAGCACACTTAGTAGGATTCATCTTCAACCCATACTTCCTTGCTCTTTCTAAGACATGTTTCAAATCGGCTATATGTTCATCAACTTCTTTAGATTTAACCACCACGTCATCGATATTTATCTCCACCAATGTGCCGATAAGATCGTGAAAAATATAGTTCATGGCCCTCTGATATGTAGCACCAGCACTTCTCAAGCCGAAAGTCATAACCACCCACTCATATAAGCCGATAGCACCAGGACATCTAAAGGCAGTTTTGTGAATGTCTTCCTCAGCCATAAAAATTTGATTATAACCAGCATTGCCATCCATAAAGCTGATGATTTTGTGTCCAGATGCTGCATCGACGAGTTGATCGGCTACCGGCATTGGGTATTCATCTTTTGGTATAGCTTTGTTCAAGTCTCTGAAATCAATGCAAACCCTGAGCTTGCCATTTTTCTTGATAACTGGTACTATGTTAAAAATCCAATTTGCATATCGGCATGGTCTGATAAAATTAGCATCATAGAGTCTTGTAATTTCGGCCTTAATAGCATCGTACATTGCAGCTTTACAACATCTTGGGGGTTGTTTGTACGGCCGATAACCTGGCTTGATAGGAAGCCGATGTTCAACTATCGATCGGCTAAGTCCTGTCATCTCATAATATTCCCAGGCAAAAAAGTCTCTATACTCTTTCAAGAGTGCTATTAATTTACATTTAAATTCCTTTGATAAACCCTTACTAATATATGTCGGCCTAGGCCTATCACCTGGTCCAATGTCGATTTCTTCTAGTTCATCGGCCGACATAAAACCTTGTCCTAGCTTGCTGTCGAGATCATCAACAGTGTCCTTTGTGTAGAAGTTGGAACCCTCCACGGCGCCCTCAAAACAAGAATTGAGGCTCTCCATCTCCTATTGGATGTATGGCATAATCAGAAACCTTTAAGTAATCTCCTTGCCAAACTTTTCCAGATAAACAATCAATTCCCTCCATCTCCCAAACAGATAAATCGGCACTAGCTACGTTGACTGACCTGTCGGCTGGCACGATTTCAATTTGGTCTCTTGCCATTGAATTAGACTTTGGTGCATTGTTGAGGGGATGCAACAGTTGGCATGGATCCAATCTCTTCCCAGCAACAGACTGTAGGAACCCTTCCCATCAATAACAAAGAACATGGTAGGAATTGTTTTACTGCCGATGGTTAGCTCCACATTCAAAACTCCTTTGGTCTCAAATGGATTCCCGCCAAAATCTTTTAGAACCATGTTAGTCTTGATCAAATCCTCTGAATTCTTCCCAAGTTTCCTGAATGTTGTATATGGCATTAGATTAACGGCTGCTCCTCCATCGACTAGCATCTTTGACATCGGCTTGCCATTGACAAATCCTTTAACATACAGCGGCTTGAGGTGCCGATGATCCGTTTCCTCGGGCTTCTCGAAAACGGCTTGTTGTGGAGATAGCATCAATTTAGCCGATGGCAGATTTTCTTCTTGTTCGACAACTTACTCAACTGCATATTCGGCTAGCAACATGAAAACCATGTTTATGTCGGATGACATCACCGCTTTGCCCTTATCTTACTGATTCCTGTTATGATCGGCTTTGACCTCATTGGCTAGCACCACTTTGCTCCTCACGCGCCACACTTTCTTTGTTCTCTGCCTCAGCCGATGCTCAATTTCCCCTTCAGCCTCCTGGAATTGTTCCCTGTTTCTCATCCTTTGAACTCTCCTCTTTTGATTTTTAGTGAATATTCCAGAAGGGCACCATTGAGGATGCATTGGCTCGGATTCTCCAGGTGAGTCGTCTTCATCATTGTTCTGTTGCATCGACCCAAGTCTTTCATGAACTGGCAGCCTTGACTGAATCAGCCGATGTATAGTTGTACCCTGTCGGCTTGATCTTTGGATGAATTGTGCATCGGGATTACCGCATCCAGGACAATCTTCAATAGATGGCAACCTCATACCCTCATTCCAGCAAAATCTAAAAAATTCACAACTCCAGTGAGGATCAAAATATCTTTCACTTTCATGAGAATATGACCCCTCTTCCCCTTGGCGCCTTCTCTGGTATTTGTTGATCATACCAGCCGATCTGATGCTCCTAGTATAGTTTTTACTTCCATCGGTTGTATTCCGGTTATATCCAGAGTGCACCATGTTGACTGGAAAAGGGTATCCATCTATCTTCATCGGCCTCTTGGATTCATCGATCTTAATATTTCCTTGTTCAATAGCCGACTGGATCTGTTGCCTGAAAATCTTGCAATCATTAGTATTATGAGACCCTGTATTATGCCACTTGCAGTATTTCCTCTTCTTCAACTCCTCAGCCGATGGGATAACATGTCCAACTGGCAGCTGAATCTGTTTTTCTTGGAGAAGAAGATCAAAAATCTTGTCGGCTTTGGTGATGTCAAAATCAAATCTTTCCTCCTTTCCTGCATTCTTAATCCATTGACAGACCACCGTCTTATTGTTTCTAGCCCACTCGGCTGCATTGATTTCTGGGTCATCATCTTCAGAGTCAGAGTCATAGTTGTAGACATTGTTGACATTGTTTGCCTTTTTGAAGAACTTTCTTGCTTCTTGAAATCTTGTCTCGTGAGCCGATACCTTTTGAGCTAGGTGAGCTAAACTCTCAAAGTCTTGGGTCGAAAATCTTTCCCTTATCAGCGCCAACAAACCTTGGAAGGCCAAATCGGCTAGCTGAGAATCTGTCAGGGCTAGACTGTAACATCTATTCCTCACATCTCTGAATCATTGAATATAATCTGGGACCGACTCGTCTGATTTTTGCTTGATTGCTGTGAGGTCTGATAGCTTCATCTCTTGAACACCACTGAAAAAGTACTTATGAAATTGTTTCTCCAGATCGGCCCAACTTCTGATTGAGTTGTAAGGTAAAGATGAAAACCAAGTGAACGCCGATCCAGATAATGAGAGTGGGAACAATCTAACTCTGAGAGCCTTTGTAGCCGATGCCTCACCACACTGAGCTAAAAATCGGCTAACATGCTCATAAATAGATACATTATCTTGTCCTGAAAATTTAGAGAAGTCTGGCACCTTGTATCGGTTTGGCAGTGGAACCCGATCAAAGTATTCTGGATATGGGTGCCGATACATGTTGCCATTGTCTTTTGGCTTGAGCCCAAACTGCTCCCTCATGACGTTAGTGATCATATCGGCCTAGGGTTGATGTGGTGTTGCTCCACCATACTGTTGCTGAAGTGGATCCATCTGGCCGTATTGGATCGGCTGAGGTTGCGGTGAGTGAGGTTGATAGAGGTGATTGAAGCCAGTCGATATGCCTTGAGGTGGCACATATGGGAGTTGCTCTGTGCTGTATTGCTGGCTTATCGGCTGAGTAATTCCAATCGACTGTTGTGGAACTGGAGAAATTTGGTAAGATGTGTCGACAACTGGCGGTTTTGGGTGAAGAATACTCATCAATTGTTCTGGTGTTAACTGAGTTGATGCTTGCACCCCAGTGATCGGCTGTGATCTAGTTAAAATAGCTGGAACGTTTGAGCTTGAGTAAGGAGCCGATGGAGCCTGAGTTTGAAGCAATTGTTGGCCAGAACTTGGCCATGAGTTTGAAGCCGAGGAGCCGATGGCCCTCGCTCCGGAGCCGGAGGCAAAGTAGCAGCGACAGAACTTGGCCATAATGACGTAGTAATGGCACCACCCCCCTCTCACATCAGGGCGTGGCCCGCGAGGCGGTGGCCGCGACAGGCTTTGGCCAGATGCGGCCTCAAGCAACACATCCCAGGAGACCCAGATGCTTTATGGATGTCGCATTGATGGGTGCAGCCATCGTGAGCCTACTGGGGAATGACAGCTACGTCCATCAGTGGGGGCCGCACGTTAGCCCCGTGGGAGTGAGGAGTAATCAATAGGGTTAACCTTGTAACTTCACATGCTCCTGAGGGTCTATAAAAGTTCTAATACAATCTCCTAATGAGGGGAGAGTTTTTCTGAGGCAACAATTCCATACTATAGCAGTAATTTAATTTGTCAAAATTTTGTGATAGTTTGCCAAAAATTGGGTCAAATTTGAAACATAGGAAGAATCAGTTTACAAACATCTTCAAAGTTCATGTCAAAATGACTTATCTCCAAATAGGGAAAATGTGCAAGTGGTGCACAAAAGTATTGGAAAATATCTAAGGGTATATGTGTCCTTTTTACCCCACATTTAACACCGTTAGCAAGAAGTAAAGGAACATGATTAAACGGCTGATTCGTTTCAATAAAAGTAGGGGTAAAAACAAAATTCCTAAAAATAGGGGTAAAATCAATATTGGACATCAAATTTGGGGCAAGAACAAAATTGTCCCGTAGCAAATTGTGTTGTGGTTGAGAGGGGTGAATGAAACTCGACTTTTCTAAGGGACCTAAAGTGGACTTTTTTCCTTGCACAACGATGGGCCGATCTGGGTGGCGCCAATTACCAGATTAGGGAATAAGTCCACTTTGCCTTCCTTAAAAGTGACCATAATCTAATTTGTGACCCTGAACCACAAATCTAGATACCTTGACCCCCTAAACTGTTAAAACCGGTGCAATTTGACTCTCTCAGTGGTTTGGAGAGCGGTATCACTGACGTGGCATCCACGTTACAGTATTGACCTGGTCTGCCATTGGCGTGGCACATTGGTGGCATTAGAATTGAAAACATACACGTGGGACCCATTCATCATTCACACAAAAGAAAAATTTATGGGGTCCACTGACATGTGCGGCCCACATGTCAATCTATCCCTTCTACCTCCTCCCTCTCTCTAGTCTCTCCCTTATCTCTCTCTCCCTCCCCCTTCGACGAGCTTGGGCTAGCGGCGACAACGGGCGGCGGCCGGAGTGGCGGCAGCGGCTGGGAGGGCGGTGGTGACATGGGACCTACTCGTTGGCCCGCCTAATGCGGGCTAAGGTCGGCACCTTCGCCTCCGCCACCTTATCCTCCTCCTCCGGTTGGCTCCTGTCACGCCTCGATTTTCTATTGGGATTAAAAATCATAAAATAATGCATTTCTAGAAATTATATTAAAAGCTAAAGCAAATTAATCAAGTGAAATAATGAGGGAATTTAAAAGTTTTCCTTTAAAAATCATGGCCGGAAATATTTTTGTCATATTCTCCATGCCCTAAAATACTCTCTGAAATTTTCCGTGAAATTCCGGAGCTCAAGACCTAATTTTAAAAACACAAAGTTCATTTAATCAATTCAATAAATTGAAAAACAAATATTCTCTCCTTGTCTTTGGGCTGTTTTTGGACCAAGTTTTCTTCTCCTCCCCGCGACCCTTTTCCCTCTCTCCCTCCCAGGCCAGGCCACCCCTTCTTCCCCCTGGCCCACTCACCTCTCCCCCTTGTGGGCCGTCGGCCCGCCTCGCCTTCCTCTTCCGAAGTCCACCCCGCATGCCTCCTCTCCCTCAGGCCGCTGATAGGTAGGGCCCACCTGTCGAGGTCATCCCCAACCTCCCGCTCAACCGCCGGCCACGCCATTGCAGCCCATGTTGCCACCGATTCCGGCACACCTGTGCCCTCTCTCTCTTCCTAAAACCGCGGGGACGCGGTCTCGTCCACCTCCTACACCTTCCCCCTCTTTCCCCGCAAATCTGCGCCGCTTCGAGCTCCACTCCTCCAAGTCGCCGCCCCACTCCGGCCGGCGATTCCGAACCTCCCCGTCCTCCTCGCTGCCCCTCGAGCCGATATAAGGCACCCTCATGATCCCCTTATCCGTTTCCCCTCCATCCCGAGCTCTCCCATGCCCAAAACCGCCCCACCGCCGCCGATCGCCAACGCCGGCCGGGCGCCGCCGCTGTTTTAGCCACCGCCATACGGTGTCGAGGCCGCCTTCGGCTTCACCACACCGCTCCAAACCTCGGCGTCCACTCCTTCTCCCCCTCCACCACCGAAACACCGTCTCCACTGCCAACCCGCGCAGCCGTTGCGCTCGCAGCCTTCAGCCGGCGATTGCCACCGACCGGAGCCGCACTAGGCCTCGCTACCACCTCCACCACCTTCGCCGCGCCGTACCACCCCTAGCCGCGCTTCAGCTTTCACCGGGAGTGCCGGAGTGTCGCCTCCAACCCCTCGCCGTCGGCCGCCCCTCCGTGCTGCCTCCCTCGCCGTGGGGTGCCCGGTGAGCTACCTTTTCCGTCTCTCCCTTTCTTCCCCTTCCGCCGCTTCCCGCGCCGCCACTCGCTGCTGGTGTCCCCGTCAGCGTCCTTCGCGTCGCGCGCCTTCTGCCTCTACTCGCCTTGGCCGACCGAGCTGGCTTCAGCCATGCCTGTGCTAGGCCGATGCCCTCCCAGCCGCCCGATCGGTCTCGGGACCAATTTGGGCCATCCATCCCGTGGACCAGTGCTGCACCACTGTTGTGGTCCCGATCCACGGTGGACCGGTCTTCTTGTGCCCTTGTCGCGTGGGGCCGACCTTTCGTGGACCCGATCCATGCCCGTGGACCCTTTGACCACTGACTCGTGGGGCCCACCCGTTGGCACAGGCGCCCTTTGATGACGTCAGCACCCCTTTTTCTTTGGAAAAATAATTGTTAATTGCGTCATAAAACAAATTTAATTCAACAAATTCATTGAAATGGCTCAAAACTTCTAAAATTCATATCTAATTCATATGAACTCCAAATTGGGCCGTTCAACTTGCAAAATTCATCTAAAATTGAGCTCTACATGTTTTTTTACTTTTCATGTACTATTTACTTGGTTTTTATTAGAGTTTTTCTCGTTTTGCGTGCCAGCGTGTGGAATCCGTCGTTGTGGAAGATCACGATCTACAGGAGAAGTGTTCGAAAGATCAAGTGAAGAAGCAAGGCAAGTCACACATTCCCCTTGAGCATTTCGAGCCCAATTGATAAAATGTTTTACCGTTTATAAATAAGTTGCATGTTTTGCTAATTACATGGGAACAGGGATTTCCTATCTGCTCGCTTGTGTCGTATTTATTTGATATCCTTTCTTTGTCAAACTTGGGTGATGATTTGACTAGCTTGTGTCTTATGTTGACCTAGCTAGAATTATATATGCTTAGCCATGCTTAATTACGACTAGCTCACTTAATGGGATAACTACACCATTTACATTTAGTATCTTGATGAGCTGCAAGCTCATGACATCGAGCCATGTTTTATTGGTCGTAATTATCCAACTAAAAGATGGCTTAATGGTGAGCTGTGGATGCATGGTTTTGCTGGTCGCACCCATGGCAATCAAGGACCGGTTCTCGGGAAACCCTTGAAGACTAACAGTGCTTACCACAAGCAAGCGTGGGTAACTGCTGGACTTGTAGTATAGTTTTTCCCTAGCTGACGCATCCAGGCAAGGGTGCGCGTGATGGGGTTGGGTCAGTGGGGGTTAACCCATTGATTGGCTTCCGGATTCACCTAGGCAAGAGGGGGGCTGCCTACCTTGGCTAAAAAGTGGGGGCGAAACCAAAGGTGTGTTGCGTTAGGGAGAGTTATGTGAAGGGTCTTGTCAAGATTTCCCCCTTTGTAGTACCATGGTGGTACTTCGGGGCATGGTAACATGGTTTGAATCGTGTTTTGTGGGTACAGTAGTGCACCTCTGGCTAGAGTAAAACTATTCAAATAGTCGTGCCCGCGGTTATGGGCGATCGACCAGATTCACCGTGATTAGTCCCACTTTATTAATTAACATGACTTAATAAACAGGTGTAGTTCAGGTGGAATGGTCGGGCCTGTTCAAGGTGGTGTAGCTTTGTCCAGTGGAGATTTAATCCTGTCTTAATTAATCAACTGTTTTAATGTTTTCAACGATAAATATTTACAACCGCCTTTATGCAAATAGCCACAAACCCTTCTTGTCTCCCCTTGCACGAATGCACCGTTGGTGTGGCTTGCTGAGTACGGTGGTTGTACTCAGTCTTGCTATTATTCCCCCTTTTTAGAAGTGTAGTGCTTCTGAGCTGAAGACGAAGTTAGAGGACCAAGGCATATACCCCAGTTGAGTTTTGCCAGTGGAGTGGAGCTGAAGCCCCACTAGGATCGACGCCCTTTTCCCGCTGCTGCTTTCTTTTCGGTGTGACTAAGTGCCTCTTCTGTAAGTATTTACGCTTTATTTACGTCTGGATTTGTATATTAATTTGTCGTTTTGTGTACCCTGGCTAACTTCTGGATAGGGATTTAATACACAAAATGGTCTGGAAGTTTGATTAAATTTCTGGGCGAAGTGGTATCAGAGCCAACTTGACTATAGGTTGAGCCAAATGGTCAAACCCTAAGTACAAGTTTTCCGAAAACCCTAATTGCGAAATTGCCCTCTCTCACCTTTCGACACTTCTTTGCAAAACTGTTTATCAAATGTCTCTCGTTTCACCTCCAACTCTCTAGTTGTTGAACCTGGAGGATAAACCGATGGTTTCACATCTACTCTCGGAAGTCAAGTCTAGCCCTCAAGCTTCAGGCAGGAGCGAGAAGATTGGTTCAGAGTCATCGTTCCACGTTGGTCAAGTGAAGATTTCCTGGAGGTTTACCTAAACCCAATCCTTCCCGGAAGAGTAGTTTCGTTAGCTGCTAGAACGTGTGTTGTTTGCTTAAGTGTAGGGGTATGGTTTGCATCAGTGGTGGGGATGTTACCATACTAAGTTGTTTGCTTAATCAACTTGAACAATAAAAGTCTACTCACATCAGATCAATAGGTAAGTGCGTTAAGGCCTTGTCTATAGAGCAACCCCTCTCATCCTATTCCTCTCTTCTGCCTTCAACCGATGGTCATTGTCAAGGACGGTGTCAGTGGATCAGGATACCAGCAGATTCATGGAGTAAATCAGAGCAATCCGATGAGCGTTCCGCCTCTTGGGGACCTAACTCTAGCACAAGTGGTGGCTAATCAGACCCAGACGATGGCTATGATGATGCAATAGATGCAACGACAGTATCATCAACAATAGATGCAGGTACAGATACAAGCTTAGATGAAAGCTCGAAACTGGAACCAGAGGCAAAATCGGTACTTTCCAATACAAGCACCTACGACTCAAGCCAGTATACCGCTAAGATCCCACAAGACAAGTACACCTCGGTCACTCTCATACCGGGGGAAGCAAATGTTATCTGCTAGGATTGCGAGGAACAAGGTCATTGTGCGACAAATTGTCCCCGGAATGTGTATGCCAAGACGCCGACCAAATATGAGATGCAGTGCTTAAGAAGTAACCAAGCTCCAAGTCGATTTACTAGCAGGAATTATGGTACACCTAAGTCCCACCCAAGAAGAGAAGGACAATAGTTTTGAAGATGGACGATGGTAGGACCATGACCATCACTGGTTCGGAATTTACCCTAGAAGATGCAGCAAGGATACCCAAGCGCTTGAGAGGAAGTACCTTTCGTGGTGCCCATCAACTAACTGAACACCTCAAACGGTATGGTCCACCCAAGCCCGGATGTGATGAACCAGAAGAGATGCTCTCTGATGATGAGGAGGATGATGATGAGATCCTTGCAAGTTTTGGTGAAAAAGAAAGGGAGCTCAAAATATGCACCAACTGTGGAGAAGTTGGACACATAGCAAGCCGATGCACTCAGACATGTTTTTGTGGTGAAGACACCCACCTGCCAGATGAATGCCCTATTTGGAAGGTCACATGTTTCTTGTGCGAGGGCACAGATCATGTGCCTAAGGACTGCCAATTAAACATGGTCCTAGCTAAGGTCAGGGAAGATCAAAGGACAACCAGGCAACCCATTCGTCAACCTATGGCAGTCTCTAACAATAGCACCGCTCCTGATCTTCAACCATCTCCAACTCCAATTGAGGTTATCAGTGGTAGCAGACGAACTGCCAACAAGGTTCATGATTCCCCACTCACCCCTGTTTTAGTCCTGAGTGCGCAGGCCCAAGAGAATAAACATTATGATCAACCCAAAGGGTATTGTTGCAACTGCCTTGAGCTTGGGCATCACATCGGTAAGTGTCCATTCCCAAGACCGAAGAAATTCCACTGTTGCCTCAACTGTGGGGAGGCAGATCATCTACTTGAAGGTTGTCCAAAGCCAAAGCGCAAACACCCTCAAGTCATTTGTACTATTTGCAGCACCCTAATGCCTCTAGTTACCTCAGCCCCTACGGAGAGTGGCCTGAGTCAGCCAAAGAACACCAGGAAAACAAGTGTTAACAATCGTTAGTTGAATGTGAAGCCTCCACCACAACAAATTATCGTCACGAGTACCGTCAAAGGTCACATTGTTCCACCAGCAACCGCTTCAAACCTACAGAGCCAGCACCAACAGGGCAAGCTATGCCAGGAAAACAATAGCTTGCCCCAACTGCAAAGAGACAGTTCACTCATCCAGTAGTGCCCGCAGCAAGTGCCTCCAGCACCAGTTCACAAGACCGCCATCAACTCTAGCAACACACTTCATGTTGCTCCAATCCTGATGTCCACTAGCAAATCACATATTGGCGTCACCTCGAGCAAGAAGGTCCTACCTACTATAGCTACCAATAGTGTTGTTAATCTTCCTTGGAGGGTCAGCGTGCAAAGCACCGTTTTTGATGAAACCGCGGTCGGTAAGAAATGAAAGGATAGATCAACCAGGGCAGAATCACATGAGCAAATGTCGTACCAGTCAAGACTTCAGCTTGTCAAGGCCTGCAACAGTTTACAAGTGTTTAACTTTGTCGTACTCTTCTTTATACATAGAAGTTTTATGGCAACTTTGTAATGAAAAGTAAATGTTGAATAAAGTGTGAGTCATACAACTTTTCTTCTCTCATGATTCATCATGAGTATCCAAAAGCAAGTTAATTGGCGTATCTATCAGTGTCACACGAAACCTAGCTTTTTTTTAAGCTCATCGCAATTTTGTTGATCTTCAAGACCTAGTTGTCAGCCCATAAAGGAATGGTTAACCAATGAAGTGAGAATGGTTAGATCACAGTAATGCTCAACATGATGAGATTTCTCTAAAGGGGTAGTATCAGTGTTACCCAAAGATGATGAAAGAATGATGAAACATTTGAGAGTGACATCATACAAGGAATATCAGAACTCTCTAACCATAGAAGTCTGTTATGGAATAATAAGTGGAAACATCACCCTAGTGGTGTGAACATGGATCAAGAACGGTCGTTCTTGATTTAAGGCAACAGTTATAGCTTCCGAGAAACCATCTCAATGTTTCTCGGAAGTTGATAAAGAAAGCATTTTGTGCGTGGGTCAATAATGGTTTTCCTTAGTTCAAGGCAACCGTTATAGTTCCGGGAACCATCTTAAAGTTTCTTGAAAAACATACCTACCATCTTGGCAATCTTGGTTAGTTTATTGGAGTCAACAAGAGAATTGATCCATCACCTCCATCTGAAGTGAATGAGCACAAGAGTCAAGGCCAGAATGGTATAGCCAGCTGGGAATATGAAAAAATGACCTCAAAGTTCCTTGGAAAGCACCATTGGAATTGCTCCCTCACATATGTCCGTAGTAAATGGATGCGGACATCGGGCTAGAAAGTCCATGCAGCATAGTAAGCGATGGGGACTGCTTCTCAGTGGAATCATCCCTACTCAAGGATTGAAAGCAAACCGGTTACAATCATTAAGCAGATAGCCTTGGTAGTGAATGTTGTTTCTATCAATACAGAAGTGTCAGCCAATGGTGCGAGAGCAAGTGAAATGGGAAGCAGTCAGAACACTCTGGTGGGCATGATCTGGTTAGTGATTTATGCTTGTGTCAACAAACATCTGTTCAGGCAGTTGATGTAATGTCCCGCCTCTCCAAGGCCGGGCCCACTTACTTCTGGTAGCTTTCCTAGGACATAGACTACCCTCACAGACCAACACAAGTCTTTTATGCACACTTTGTCCTCACTCGTGCGCAACCTTGGTATGAAAAAATGACCTCCATCTCAAGTGAATAAGCACAAGAGTCAAGGCCAGAATGGTATAGCCAGCTGGGAGTATGAAAAAATGACCTCAAAGTTCCTTGGAAAGCACCATTGGAATTGCTCCCTCACATATGTCCGTAGTAAATGGATGCGGACATCGGGCTAGAAAGTCCATGCAGCATAGTAAGCGATGGGGACTGCTTCTTAGTGGAATCATCCCTACTCAAGGATTGAAAGCAAACCGGTTACAATCATTAAGCAGATAGCCTTGGTAGTGAATGTTGTTTCTATCAATACAGAAGTGTCAGCCAATGGTGCGAGAGCAAGTGAAATGGGAAGCAGTCAGAACACTCTGGTGGGCATGATCTGGTTAGTGATTTATGTTGATGTAATGTCCCGCCTCTCCAAGGCCGGGCCCACTTACTTCTGGTAGCTTTCCTAGGACATAGACTACCCTAGGCCGGGCCCACTTACTTCTGGTAGCTTTCCTAGGCAATAGACTACCCTCACAGACCAACACAAGTCTTTTATGAGATCGGCTTCCTGAAAAGAAGTTGCAACTTGTTGATATGACTATTCTATTAATCCTATTAAGCCCTGGCTAGGATGTCACTTCCTTACCCCCTTAAGACACCGACGTCCTCGTCGGTCAACCCTAGGCTAGGAACGTCCCCTCATGGCCACGTCAGTGTGTCCAGTGCCAGCGCATGTGCCATGCTGTGTGACCACTCCCGGTCCACACCAGCCATGCGAACCATGTCTGCGCAACTGCGACACACGTGCCCGTGAAACCGCGAGAGTCGACTCTGATACCATTCTGTAACAAGGCGAACCATGTCTGCGCAACTGCGACACACGTGCCCGTGAAACCGCGAGAGTCGACTCTGATACCATTCTGTAACAAGGCTAGGCCCACTTACTTCTGGCAGCTTTCCTAGGACATACACTACCCTCACAGACTAACACAAGTCTTTTCTGCACACTTTATTCTCACTCGTGCGCAACCGGGAAATTCGTCTGCGCAACTGCGACACACGTGCCCGTGAAACCGCGAGAGTCGACTCTGATACCATTCTGTAACAAGGCTAGGCCCACTTACTTCTGGCAGCTTTCCTAGGACATACACTACCCTCACAGACTAACACAAGTCTTTTCTGCACACTTTATTCTCACTCGTGCGCAACCGGGAAGAATTTCCCGGTTGGTCATCCATCCCAAATTGCTCCAGGCCAAGCACGCTTAACCTCATAGTTCTTTGGAGATCTGCTTCCGGAAAAGAAGTTGTAACTTGTTGATATGAGTATTTTATTAATCCTATTAAGCCCTGGCCGGGATGTCACAGTTGACACCGAAGTCAGGACATAAACAGAACAGTCATGCTAACCGCTAGAGCTTATGGGAGGGTTAATCAAGAGTCGGTATGTTCATGGGCTAAGTGAGAGTCACCTTCTGTGGAAATTTATCATCAACTAGTGCTATTTTCCTAGCCTTCTTAGAATGAAAGTGAATCGTCAGTGCCTCATTTGGGTGACCAATGGGGTACCGAGTTTTCAAAACTAGGGTTCTATGAAAGTCAAAAAGGTTTGGTCATTCTCAAGGATGGCAGTTTCATTGTTCTTAGACAGGCAAAAGCGTCACTACATTGACAAGACAAGCTCGAAGTTAAATGAGGTTTGCTCCGTAGCTGTACCGCTTGGAGGTCCAACCGAGTAAAGCAAAAAGAGTTGTAATTGAAGAAGTCAGTTGCCAAAGGTCATGGATAGTTACACCAACCTCAAGTCATATTGAGATCTCTGGTATACTCGAGTTCTTGTATCAGTTGTTCAGCTTACAGAATCAGCAACCTAGAGTCACATAGTCCAATAGGAAGGCAGGTCAAGCAGTTGGTAGGAGTGCTCGTTATTTGAGTCAAAGCAATTCAAGCAAATTCGAGGTCTGTGGCTTTGCCCAAGTCAATTAAAGGTGCTAATGGAGCTACAACAATCTCAAGTTAATATGTTGAATTCTAAGGTACCCCGAGCTACCGCATCGGCAGTTCAGCTTAGAGAGGTAGCAACCCAGAATGCCGCAACCCAAATAAAAGCCAGATCGGGCAGTTTATTGGGATACTTGTCGTTCAGACCTAGTGCAGATTAAAGCCAATTCAGAACTAGTGGGTTCACGAAAGTCATGCAAGTTTTTGGAAAAGCTCCTCCTATTCCTAGTCCTCGTGGTGATTCCTCAGGGTATCAATTAGGTAAGCACTACCAGCTCAATCCAAGCAGGTCAGGATGCCGGTCTTTCTAGCCATCACCAGACTAGTGTTAGATCGAGCAGAACTACTGGATACAGTCTTTGGGAAAGCAACAGAATGCTCAGTTTGGTGCCAGTTAGGTCAGTGCGCAGACTCCGTCAATCAGTCTGTATGAGTCAGAAAGAAACCACAAGAGTCAGCAAGCCAGCCCAGCACCACCTGCACCCCAGCTTACTTTCTAGCCATCCCCAAATCTTGGGACGAGATTCCTGTAAGGGGGTAGATTTGTCACGCCCCGATTTTCTATTGGGATTAAAAATCATAAAATAATGCATTTCTAGAAATTATATTAAAAGCTAAAGCAAATTAATCAAGTGAAATAATGAGGGAATTTAAAAATTTTCCTTTAAGAATCATGGCCAGAAATATTTTTGTAATATTCTCCATGTCCTAAAATACTCTCTCAAATTTTCCGTGAAATTCGGAGCTCAAGACCTAATTTTAATAGCACAAAGTTCATTTTAACCAATTTAAGAAATTGGAAAACAAATATTCTCTCCTTGTCTTTGGGCCGTTTTTGGCCCAAGTTTTCTTGTCCTCCCCGTGGCCCTTTTCCCCTCTCTCCCTCTCGGGCTAGGCCGTCCCCTCCTCTTCCCCCAGGCCCACTTGCCTCTCCCCCTTTGTGGGTCGTTGGCCCGCCTCGCCTCCCTCTTCCGAAGTCCACCCCGCATCCTCCTCTCCCTCGGGCCACCAGTAGGTGCGGCCCACCTATCGAGGTCATCCCCAACCTCCCGCTCAACCGTCGGCTATGCCACTACAGTCCACATCGCCGCCGATTCCGGCACGCACGCGCCCTCTCTCTCTCGCACAAACCATGGGGACCCGGTCTCGTCCACCTCCTCCACCTTCTCTCCTTTCTCCCTGCAAATCAGCGCCGGTTTGAGCTCCACTCCCCCAAGTTGCCGCCCAACTCTCGCCGGCGATTCCGCCCCTCCCGGTCCTCCTCGCTACCTCTCGAGGCTATATAAGGCACCCTCATGCTCCCCTTATCCGTTTACCCTCCGTCCCGAGCTCTCCCGTGCCTGAAACCGCCCAGCCGCTGCAAACCACCATCGCCGCCGCCGGTCGCCAACTCGGCCGGGCACTGCCACCGTTTTAGCCACCACCATACGCTGTCGAGGCCGCCTCTGGCTTCGCCGCACCGCTCCATACCCCGACCTCAACTCCTTCTCCCCTCCACCACCGAAATGCCGTCTCCGCTGCCAGCCTGTGCATTGGTGACGCTGTTTCACTGACATGGCATCCACGTGGCAGTATTGACCTGGTCTGCCGTTGGCGTGGCGCATTGGTGGCATTAGAATCGAAAACATACACGTGGGACCCATTCATCATTCACACAAAAGAAAAATTTATGGGGTCCACTGACATGTGGGGCCCACATGTCGATCTATCCCTTCTACCTCCTCCCTCTCTCTAGTCTCTCCCATATCTCTCTCTCCCCCTTCGGCAAGTGGGGGCCAGCGGTGGCGACGTGTCACACCCTAAAAATCAATAAATTATAAATTATTGTTTAAATGGAATTAGAAGAAATTATTTTAAAAGCCTAGAAGAAAAGATCTAATTTTAGTTAATAAATTCCAATATAAAAGTGGGCTAGATAAAATTTTTAATAAATACTTCTCTTGTTTCAATTGTTCCTAGATTTTTCTGGGATTTATTTGAGCCAAGAAAGTATTTTTTTTCAATCAATGGAATTACATGTCATGCAACACATAAAAAGAAAAAAATGTTTAAACCTCTCTCTTTAGGTTTTGGGCCAAAAGCCCATTTTCTTTCCCTCTTCTCCCCTCCTCTCTTCGGCCTGGGCTGCAGCCCACCAGCCCACCAGCTTCAGCCGCCCCTCTCTCCCTCTCTCTCTCTCTTTGGTGCCTGCAGGTGGGGCCCCATGTCAGCATCGTCTTCTTCCTTGCGCCGCCTGCAACCGAGCTGAGACCGAGTGCTACAGCCGCCGCCCCCTTCCAAAATCTCTCCGATTCTTGCCCAATTTGATTAAATTGATAGAGGGGAAATAATCCCCTTGATCTCCTCTATCTCTTCCCTATAGAAAGTTTCATCTAATTTGTTTGGAAATCGCCGGATTTCGAGATTGATTCGGACTCATTCTTTCCTTCCTAACCCTAGTTTTTCCTTCTCCGATTCCGGTTTCCTTGCACCGAGCCGCCGCCCCTGCCCCTATAAAATGGAACCCCCTGGACCTCCTCTATCCGCCACTGCCTTCGCCCCAAACTCTCGTCGATCGTGGAGCCCTAGCCGCTGCTGCTTGTGCGCCGTTGTCGCCGGGAGAAGTTTCAGCCAAGCTTTGTCGTCGTTCCGGTCGCCGCCGTCGCTCGGGAGGACCACCGTTGGGTTCGCAGCAACGAGGGGAAGCCCGGCCACCCACTCATCTCCGCTGAAAGCTACCGGAAGTTGCCACCACCGCCAACCCTAGCCTCTGCTTGCTTGCTGTCAGTTCGTCGGCGTTTTGTTTTTTTGTGAAATTTTTGTTAATCTTCAGAAATTCATAACTAAATCATCGTAACTCCGATTTGAGTGGTTCAAGTTGCTAAATTCGTCTAAAATCGAGATCTACATAATAAAAATATCCACATGTACTGTTTGTGCCTGTTTTTGTACTGTTTTATTGATTTTTGTTCATTCGCTTTAGTTTCCGACGTTCCGGAGGAAAGCGTTTACGTGGAAGAAGGTTCCGAAGTGTTTCACGAAGCTCAAGGCAAGTCACCCAGATCCTAAATACCCCTTTGAGCATGTTGATCCCACTTAAAGCTATTTGTTTTTATTCAACTACTGCATTTATTTTTGAATGTCATCGGAAGGGGAACGACCTATTGTCCTTGCTAAAGCCCCTTTATTTTGACTACCTTTACTTTGTCACTTGGTTAATAATTGGATTAGCTAGAACATTATATGGTTTTAGCTAAATTAATTAGGATGCTTAGTCATGCTTAGAAACACTAGCTCACATGAATGGGATAATTAATGCTTCACTATTATTTGATGATGGATTAATGGTAGATTATGATGGTTAATCATGATAGGGTGATTAATAAATATGTCAACTAAAACTTGATAATGGTGGGTTGTGAGCACATGGTTTGGATGGTCGTGCTCATGACAGTTAAGGACCGGTTCACGAGTTTCGGTTGTGAAACAATAACCGTGCCAACCACAAGCCAGCGTGGGCAACGGCTTTACCCTTTGTGTAGTGAGGTTCATTGTGGGGCACCGGGTTGAGAAGTGGCGGAGATAAGCCCACGGGGGTCGCTGGGGAGTCCATGCCTTATTTTATAAGGGGGTGATTATGATCCAGGAATGGTGCACTGCTTTGAATTGCGTTATGCATAGGGTAATGTCACAATCTCTATTCGGGTACTTGCTAAGTATCGCGACGCATGGTTGGCATGATGTTGAGGTTGTGTCTTGTGGGTACAATGGTACGCCTCTGGCCAGAGTAGAACTATTCAAATAGCCGTGCCCGCGGTCATGGGCGAGTCTAACAATATCTTTCGTGATTAGTCTCACACTTCTCACCATAATAAATGATTCTGTAATTGGTAATAATTTGTTTAGCTCCTGGTTTGGAATGACATATTCCTGGTTTGGAGATAGGTTTGTACAGCCGGGAATGGTTGTTCAGAATGGTTGGGCCTGTGCAACGGGTGTGTTGCATAGTGTTGGATTAATATTGTTTAATTAAATACTTTACTGTTTTGCTAAATTCTGTAGTATTTATTAAATGCCATTTACGCAAATGAGACTATATTATGCCGTCCTTTGTTATCCATTGCACTTGCATATTTGCTGCGTGGCTTGCTGAGTATACCATATACTCACCTTGCAATCATTCATCAGAGGAGGAGTTCTACAGTGATGCTGAAGGTGTCGAGGATTAGGCGTAGCCCTGGTCAAGATGCTTGTGGATTGGAGTCACCTGCGTTATTTATTTTATATTCCGCTGCTTAGATCTTTATTGTTTGAGAGGAACTATCTACCTCTGTAATGACTTTATATTCATCGATTAATTAGATAAATATTGCACTCTATTATCAATTTGTTATTGTGTGCCTCGGCTGATTCCTGGACGAGGGTTTACACACATGTAAGCGTTTGGAGTTTTGGATAGAAATTCCGGGCGTGACATGACGGGAGGGGGCCAGAGTGGTGGCAACGGCTGGGAGGACGGCGGTGACGTGGGACCTACTCGTTGGCTTGCCTGACACGTGCGAGGTCGGCACCTTTGCCTCCGTCGCCGGCTTATCCTCCTCCTCGGGTTGGCTCCTCTCCTTCTGTGAGCCGCCGGCAACGGAGACAGCAGTGTTGCGCTAGCCTGGATGTGAGCCGCCGATGCCGCCATTGTCGATTGGGGTAGGGCGGGATTGGCGATCGGGGGGAATAGATGGAGGGGTGTTGAGAGAGAGAGGAGGCGGTAGGACGGAGCTCGGTGAAGGAGCTCTAGGGCGGCGGGGTCCGCTATGATGGGGACGACGGTGACGGGGGCAGGCTGGCGCACTTGCTGCTTGCCAAGGCAGCGTCGGCGACTGCGTCGACCTCTCCGCCGATGTCGCCGCCTCTGGCCCTCTCCCATCGACCGAAGTGGGGTGAAGCGGCGAGCAAGGAGGATGCCGCCCCCTGCTCCGAGCTCTCCTTCCTCCTCCCAACTCACCAGCCACGAAGCTCGCCGCTCGCGGCCTCCTCAGCGCCGCTCCCCGTCGTCATCCCTCTGGCGCCGCAACAGGATGGCGTGGTTCCACCTCGACTGCCCCCTTGCCGTGAGCGCCAGCGCCGAGTCCGCGGTTGTCTTCACTGCCCACGGCTGTGGCGGCGTGCCCCTACTGAGGAGTGAGGGAGAGAAAGAGAAAGAAGGGGGAGAAAGGGAGGAAGAAGGGGTCAAAGAGAAGTGGACATGTGGGTCCCACATGTCAGTGGCACCCGTAATTAATTTTTTTGTGTGAATGACAAATGGGTACCACGTATATTTTTTTAATTTTAATACCATATAAGTACCACGTCAACACCACGTCTGACGAAGATCAAATCAACACCGCCACATAGTCACCACGTCAGTGAAACCACCCTCTAGAAGCACCCAAAAAGTCGAATTAGATCAGTTTTAATAGTTTAGGAGTCCAGATTTCTAGTTTTACGATCCATGATAACGGATTAGATTCGGACCACTTTTAAATGACTCAAAGCGAACTTATTCCCCGGATAGGATACCGATTGGAGTGGCGGAGTGGAGTCCGTCGCCACTTCGCGTTCGGTGTCCCACACTCCCTCCTGCGCCCTGCTTTAATATACAATCACCGGCCACCTCTCCTCAAATCTCACTCAATTCAGAGGAAAAAAAAGGAAAGAAAAAGAAAGATATAGTCGCTTCTCTCTCCGCTCGCTAGGGTTTCCTCCGTCGCTCGGGAATCGGGACATGGCGGCTTCGTCGCTGCTCCGATCCACCACCCGATGCCTCCGGCGCCCCTCGATTCCACGTGCCCTCGACCGCCGCCTCTACACCTCCGCCGCCGGCGGCGGGGGCTCCAACTCCCCCACTCAAACAAGGTACGCAATTTGTGCTCCTCCTCCTGCGCGACCCCATTCGTTCGTTAGTTCATATGTGAAATTAGTCAGGGAGACCATCAATTGAATGAATCTCCTTGTTTGCTTGTTTATGACATCCAGATTTTTATCACCATGGACCATGGTGGCTATAATTTGGAACATAATAGTTTTTTCTTTTTTCTTTTTTAAAAAAGGATAGCTTCCAGGGCCTGTACTAATGCGAGACAAATCACTGGGGATACGTGGAATTCTAATATGAATACGTAAATAAGTCATGTTCTAATATCACTGTGGATACGGGGAATTGTAATATAAATAACCCATGTTGTAATATTCTGGGGACACGGAAAATTCTAATATAAATAACCCATGTTATAATATCACTGGGGATACGGGGAATACTAATATATAATCCATGTTATTTTACCGTGCAGCCTGAAATGGGACAAGAAAACAAACTTGTGGGGGAGAACAATAAGTCACAAGGGCTGGACTACGACCGTCTTTGTAATTGAGGTGGTCAGCTTGAATCGTTCAGTACTAGAGATGAAAAAGAGGCTGGACGCACTGTCTACCACGCAGCAGGAAGACGAAGAGAACTACCACCAAGACAGATGGTAAGTGAATAGTAACATTTATCAGTTTTTCTACATAAACAAGTAAAATTAATGCACAGTGTTCTACCGTCTATCCTAATTATTGTTCTTGTAACCTAAACAGTGATGAACTATGGAGACCAGTATGGTTCTTCGGAATAATCGGTGCTATCGCTTATGTTAAGAAATCGGTGTTTGGCTGACACAAGATGGCAGATACTCCTGTCTCCCTGTTTTTAGTTGCTCTGAGTAATAGTATGGTCTTGTTGTTCTGAGTAATAGTATGGTCTTGTACTACCTGGTGGTATGTGAAAACGCTGAAATGTATGGAATATCCAATTTTATCTCTACTAATATAAAAAGTTCCAGTTCATCAAACACTGATCTTTTTTTGACCCTTAGATCTGTATATCCAATAGTTCATATCAAGAGTTGGATCTATCCCTGCAATTAGCGATCCAACATCGAGTAAGCAGCGGTTACAGAAATTAATTAGCGTTCATCAAACAAAAAGAAAAAAAGAAATTATTAGCGATCCATCTCCCATTCCTCTACCCTGCTGCCTCCGCCAGTTCGTCGCCATCGCCCGCCGCCTTCTCCACCGGCGCCGATGCCTCCTCGCGCCTACCCCGTCGCCGTCACCCGCTGCCTTCTCCACCGGTGCCAACTCCTCCTCCTTCGGTCCTTCCTGTGCTTTATTTGGGGATCCATCCACGATCCATCTCAGGTTCTCCCGATCTATCGGATCACATGCATCTTTCCCTTACCTTAGGATTCATATTTTTTGTAGGTCTTGGCACTTCAGTTGATTAGGAATTTCTGCAATGCTGAGCGAATCGTGTGTTTCAGTGGCATATCTTAGAGGAATCTCAGTTAGTTAATGTCTTGCTCGGTTTGCTTGTAAATTAGATTAACTGAAGTTGCTGAGAACTGTTTACTGTCACAATTTTCTCAGTGTTTGCATCCAAACTATATATATGCAATTTACAGCTGAAAAAGTAGTTCCATTGGTACGTAATTTCATAATGCATAGAGAATACCTTGTGGATATGCATGTTATTACTGGTCACGTGGGTGAACGAAGTCATCACAAGCATTGGCATCAATCAAGTTCATGTTCCCTCTGGAACTTCTAAGGAAAGATTCGTGACAACAAGTTTATACTTGACACAACTACTGCTCAGTGGATGAGGTGAGAAGCAGCAAAGATTTTGATTTCTCCTTTAATATAACTTATTTTGTTTGGTTAAAAGATTTGTATATTTCCCTAAAATTTCTTCCCACTATTATTCAAGCTTCAAGCCTTGAATGTTGTTCACTAAAGACAGGCCTGCAACATGTGCTTGTATGTACTGTTGTATAATCTATTGTCTGCTTTGGTTTTGAAGGTAATTGCTACATTGAGAGAGGTGGGTCTTCAATTATCAAATCTGATTCTTGGTATTGACTTTACGAAAAGCAATAACGAGCAATGAAACGTCAGGTGATGTTACTTCTGTATTACGGTTAAATGCACTGACTGTTTCCTTTAAGCTTAGGCTTTCTATCAGTTTTACTTGACCCGTTTGGTCTAAGAAAGCAAATTTTCTTGGTAAATTTCTGTATGCAGATATATTCCTTTAGAAGAAAATCTCTGCATGCCATTAATGGCACCCTAATCCATATTTGTTTTCGAAGAGAAGCAACCCTAATCCATATGAGGAAGCAATTTATATAATTGGAAACACTGTCACCTTTTGATGGCGATTGCAAGTGTTATTTAATTTGGATTTCTTCGTTTCCCCTTAAAGTAATGTTTCCAGTAGTATATGCTTCTTGCATGAACTGATACTATCTAATTCATTCTTATCTAATTCATTCTGTTGATCTACTCAAAAACTTCATGTGAGATGTTGTGTGGCAAAACTATGGGCCATGGTATGTTTGCTCATTGGTCAACAGTTACCAACTATTCCCTTTTAATATATTTAATAAGTTATTACTCAAGGGCATAGAACACTTTTTTTTGCATGTCCTATTCATGCATGTCTTAAGAAATTTCGTGTGATAAAATATCTACACATTCTATTTTCTTCATGAACAAGGGAAATATCTCACCGTATAAAAATGGTAAAGCTAGCTTTTTTACATAATTACATTCAACATTAATGCTTGAAATAAAGGGGTTATAATTATCTTCTGTTTGAGCTTGTTAACTCTAGCAATTATTGTCATATCTGTCCATGCATTTTTTAGATAATGGAAATGGTTTACAAATCAGGCCATGCACGCATAAGCACATCATCATGCATGTTGTTTTTAGAAAGTTTTTGTTTTCACATGGACAATGTGCTATGCTCCTGCTTTTTTTGTCTCATTATGAACGCAACAACGATGGCACTCCTTTTTCTGTTTTTGTCTTGATGGACATGTGCTCCTAAATATCGTATTTGTACAGTGATGAACCCGGTTAATGATGACAGTTCATGAATATGTACTATATACTGTTACAGGAGACCAAACTTGTGAACATAAATAAGTCACCATCTGAAGAGATCAAATTAACACCATTTACCCCTTTTTAGGTTTTCAATATAATGAAATCAATATTGTTAAGTGGAACAAATTATTAGCAGGTAAAATCAATAACTCTGCTAAGTCTAGATCCTTGATGTCATGTTCTTGGAAGTGTACTACAGCTAAATTATGTTATGATAAAATAAGTAAATTTATAAAACTACAGGGACTTTGAACAATCTATCACAAAACTACAGATGTAAGAATGTGTATAATAAAACTACATAAATCATATTTTTTTAAATAAAACTAAAGATTTAAGATATCATTTCAGAAAACTGCAGATTTAATACCAGCTTTATCACAAAATTGTAACTTTTGTAACCTCGATAGTGATGTTGATAACTCAAAAATATGTAGTTCTTTGATAACTTCATCATTAAATCTATAGTTTTTTTGATATGATGCTTTAAATTTGTAGTTCAATGATAAATTTGGTGAGAAATTTGTGGTTTTGTGATATACATCTTTAAATCTGTAGTTTCGTTATAGTTTGGTCAAAGTAGTTTTGTGAAATTTACCCTAAAAATACTGCAACATTGTTCAGATGGATATACATGCTCACCAGTTGCTCTCCCATGATCAGCAGTAGTTTGATGATTTCTCTTAAACGTTACATTTTTCAGGTGACGTGAGGTTCTGCTCCCATAGTTTGATCGCTTGGTGGTTGAGGATGCAGCAATTTGTAGTGACATCCATGTTTTGGCTTCATTAATTAGGAGGAACCAAAGCAGCAAAGGAGGTTGTTGAGCTCATGATGCATACTTTTACGTACTCCTTTGTGTCTCAGTTGTCAAACTGGCATCACAATATTTTCATGCAAACTAAGCTGACCTCGTCGCCCGCCTTGCCACGGCCGAGGAGACCGCCGCAGGGCTGCAGGAACTCCTGACGGCCCGAACTGGGGAGCTCGAGGCCCTCCAGTTGGCCAACGCGATGGGCCCCGGCATGCTCCAGGACACTGTCGTGAAGCTGGAGCGCGCCAGGCGCGAGGCGGGGTGGAAAAATCTGGGTACGTATATTTCCCGACAAACCGGTTACAATAAGACCGACGGAAACACGTATGGGTTCGGGAAAGGGATCCCCCGAATATTGGGTAGCCGTTGTTAAACCAGGTCGAATACTTTATGAAATGGGCGGAGTATCCGAAACTGTAGCTAGAGCAGCTATTTCCATAGCTGCCAGCAAAATGCCCATACGAAGTCAATTTCTTCGGTTAGAAATATAACCCCCCAAAAAAAGTAGTATTGAAAATAAAAAAGATCTTGTGACTATTAGTAGAAATGATCTTTCCCTCGCGTTCGGCTATAACAGAAACTCTCGAATCTAGAGCTGTTTGGCGTTCCAATCCAGTTCCAACAATGCACTTCTCGGACCGAGAAAGCGGAACTGCTTGGCGCTGCATATTAGAACTCAGCCCGTGACTGCTGCCTCTGTTCCCTCTCGTACTCGATCTTCTGGCGTTCTCCCTGGATCCAGGGATGACGGGATCGATGGAACCCGGGGTGGGTTCAAAATGGCAGGGACTTGCACTGCAGGAGCAAGGGGTGCATCAGCAGGGCCGGATTTACAGCTTCGGTGACACCTCGGCCAAGGTCGCCCACCGCCTCGCAAACATGGTCGAGGACCTTGGCAGGCTTCCGAAGGAGACCGAGGAGACCATCAAGGCCCAAAACGGCTAGGTAGCGGCTAGCCGCGCGCTTCCCCCGCGCGGCGCGGCACATGGCGCGCGCGGAGGGGGAGGGGCGGCGGCTAGCCCAGTTTTCCGTTTCGTTTTTTTTTGGGTTTTTCAGCGATTTTTTCCTTCTGGTTTTTCTCTTTTTTTCGGTTTTTCGTTATATAAATATATATTGGTATGTATGTATGTAGGTATGGGATAGAGGTTTGTATACGTGTATATAAAGTTTGTATACACGTATACAAAGTTCGTATCCGTGATATTATTTTCTTGTTTTTTCTTTCTTTTTTTCGGTTTTTTCTTTTTTATATGTACGGGATACAAAGTTCGTATACGTGTATACAAAGTTAGTATACGAATATTTTTTCTAGTTTTTTCGATTTTTTCAATACGTACATATATAAAGTTTATATATATATGTGTACAAAGTCTGTATACATCATATACATACTTTGCATATGTGTATGTTATATATATATGTACGGGATACAAGTTTGTATACACGTATACAAAGTTCGTATACGTGATATTTTTTCTTTCTTTTTTTTGGTTTTATCTTTTTTATATGTACATGATACAAAGTTTGTATATGTGTATACAGAGTTCGTATATGGATATTTTTTTGGTTTTTTTGATTTTTCAATACGTACGTATATAAAGTTTGTATATGTATGTATACAAAGTCTGTATACATCGTATACATACTTTGCATATGTGTATTTTTTATATATATGTACGGGATACAAGTTTGTATACACGTATACAAAGTTTGTATACACGTATACAAAATTTGTATAGGTGATAATTTTTTCTTCCTTTTTTCAGTTTTTCCTTTTTTTTTATATGTACGGGATACAAAGTTTACGTACGTGTATACAAAGTTCGTATACGTGATATTTTTCTGGTTTTTTTCAATTTTTCAATACGTACGTATATAAAGTTTGTATATGTATGTATACAAAGTCGGTATACATCGTATATAAATTTTGTATACGTGTATATATTATTTTTATATAAAAGAATTATAGTAGTAGTAATAATATTAGTAGTAGTGTAGTGGTGGTGGTGGTGGTGGTGGTGGTGTAGAGTACTAGTAGTAGTAATACTAATAATAGTAGTAGTAATACTAATAGTAGTAGTAGGAGGGCTGTAGGAGCGGACTGACCGTGCGGTGGCGCGGGCGCGCGACCACCCGCGTATCAGCCGCCCCCATCAAGGCCTCCTCGAAGGGCCTTGCCGAGGGGGTGGTGGAGTTGGTGCTGGCCAGCTGCCAAGCGCGCGACCCCGACTTCTCGCCGTGGGCCATCTTCGACGACTTCCCGCCAGGGACCAAGGCAGCCGCCCGCTCCCGAGTCCGAGAGGCCGCCCGGGAGATCGTCCATTCCTTCGAGGGGACGGCCCCCCAGTTCACCCCTCCACCGGCCTCCGACGATGAAGATGAGGGTGACGACGACGACGACACCGGCGGCGACAGCGACCACGGTGGCGAGGCGTGACCCCATAGGCCAAGGCCCACGGATGCTAGCTCCCCGCATCTTGCCTCTTTTTATTATGCTTGTCTATTAGGCCTTCGTGCTAATTATGTGATAATCGACATTTCCTCTTATGTTTGCATTTCTATTTCCCTGCAATGAATATTCCATGAGTTTATGTTAGTTTGTGATTTTGTCTTGTGATCCGACCGGATTTCCCTTGTTGATCCGTCCGGTGTTTTTACTCAAGCGGGGGTTCGGGTTCAGGCTGCTATCCCAAATAATAGGGACTGGAGCTATTGCACTTGGGGAGTTCCACATGTCGAGACTGGCCAGGCCGAGAACACGATGACCGGGGTAAGTGCAGACCCGATTGTGGGCCATTGGCAAGTTTCCCCGGAGTTCAACGTGTCTTGGGGCACGGCTCGCTCTGAGCCCCGTTGGCGTCTAGGCGGTCCGAATCACCGGGAGCAACACGAACACAAGCACCCCGAGTTAAGATAAAGCACCCAACAGATCATGCGAAAAATAAATCACAATTGGTTCGAATATATATGTAAGAAAGGACTCTACTACTTAGAAAATAAATGCGAAAGGAGAATATATTGATAGTGGGAGCCCTCGGCCAACCTCGGTGTGCCCGAGGGGGCACGCGGGGTTGGCCCGAGCCCGAGATACAACAACAGTGACTTCTTTATAGGTAGAAGTGACGAAGGTGTTCGATATTCCACGGGTTAGGCAGTTCGGTGCCATCTTCCGTGGCCAGCTTGACTGAGCCTGGCCGAGGGACACCGATCACTCGAAACGGCCCCTCCCACATGGGTGAGAGTTTGCTCAGTCCAGCATGCGTTTGGACGCGGCGTAGGACGAGATCGTTTATGCTGAGTGATCGGGCCTGAACATGGCGCTGATGGTAGCGCCTTAGGTACTGCTGGTAACGCGCGGCCTGACGAAGGGCGGCGCGCCGCCTTCGTTCTTCTAGGTAGTCGAGGTCGTCCCGTCGGAGGTGCTCTTGATCTGTCTCGTTGTACAGGGCGGCTCGCGGAGATCCCACGGTGAGTTCAGATGGAAGGACCGCCTCCGCGCCGTAAACCAGGAAAAATGGTGTTTCCCCTGTGGCATGGCTCGGGGTAGTCCGGTTGGCCCATAGCACCGCTAGTAGCTCATCGATCCATGAGTCGCCGTGTTTCTCGAGGACGTTGTACGTCTTGGTCTTGAGGCCTTTGAGGATTTCCGCGTTGGCGCGCTCCACTTGACCATTGCTCTTGGGGTGGGCGGGAGAGGCGAAACAGAGCTTGATGCCCATGTCTTCGTAATACTCACCGAACAGTTCACTTGTGAACTGGGTGCCGTTGTCCGTAATGATACGGTTGGGCACCCCGAACCGGGCAATGATACCCTTGATGAACTTGAGGACCGAGTGCTTGTCGATCTTGATGACTGGGTAGGCCTCGGGCCATTTGGTGAACTTGTCGATGGCGACGTAGAGGTACTCGTACCCGCCCAATGCTTTCTTGAATGGGCCCAAGATGTCCAGCCTCCAAACCGCGAAGGGCCATGAGAGTGGGATGGTCTGTAGAGCTTGGGCCGGCAGATGCGTTTGTTTTGCGTGAAATTGACACGCCCTGCATCGCCTGACCAGATCGGCTGCATCTTGGAGCGCTGTGGGCCAGTAGAAACCCTGTAGGAAGGTCTTGCCCACCAAGGTGCGCGGGGCGGAATGAGCGCCACACTCGCCTTCATGGACATCAGCGAGAAGCTCGATGCCATGGTCCCGAGGGATGCATTTGAGGAGGACTCCATTGGCACTGCGTCGGTAGAGGGCCCCCTCCACCAACACGTACCTCTTGGAGATGCGGATAACTCGCTCGCTCCCCTCGCGATCCTCGGGGAGAGTCTCATTTTTGAGGAATGCCTGGATCTCAGTCATCCAGGCGATTTGTCGTGGGGGGTCGGGCTTGACCCCCTGGGCCTCGGGGCCTGGACTCCCTCGGGCCATGAGAGTGGCGTGGTAGCGTCTGAGTCCCCCGAGAGATCAAGACGCGCCGACAGCTGGGTGAGCCTTTCTTCAAAGGCACCCGGTGGGGTTGGGGTGCGTGACAAGGCGAGTTTTGACAGCTCATCGACGAGCGCGTTATCTCGCCTGTCTCAGCTGTCAAAATGGCACTCCATACGTCGCACCTCGCGGACGTAGGCCTCCATTTGCGGGTCGGAGCAGCAGTACTCCTTGCAGACCTGGTTCACGACTAGCTAAGAGTCACCAAGAACCAAGAGGCGGCGGATCCCCATTCCAGCCGCCGCCCTGAGTCCCGCAAGTAGCCCCTCATACTCTGCCATATTATTGGTTGCTCGAAAATCGAGGCGAACCAAATATTTGAGGATGTCCCCGTTTGGTGAGGTCAAAGTGACCCCAGCACCAGCACCCTGGAGGGCGAGCGAGCCATCAAACTGCATCACCCAATGGTGGCTGGTGATTTGCTGTGAGGGATCGGCTCCGGTCTCGGGCTCGGGGATCCGAGGTCAGGTTCGGGGGTCGGGCTCCACTCTGCCACGAAATCGGTGAGGGCCTGACTCTTAATTGCGTGGCGTGGTTCAAAGTGGAGATCGAACTCGGAGAGTTCAATGGCCCACTTGACCACTCGTCCTGTCCCCTCTCGATTACGGAGGATTTGCCCGAGGGGGTAGGACGTCACCATTGTGACCCAGTGCGCCTGAAAATAATGGCGCAACTTCCTCGACGCCACCAGAACCGCATAGAGCAACTTCTGGGCCTGAGGGTACCAGGTCTTGGCATCTCGCAACGCCTCACTAACAAAGTAAACTGGTCGTTTTGGCGGAGCCTAGCTTCTTCGCTACGGGCGTCAGATCCCGCACATAGATGATGGGAAGGGTCGCTCTGGGCCCACTCCATCTCCATGTCGATAGCCTCGGGGTCAGACAGCACCGGGCCACTCCTCCCCTCAGAGGCCTTGGGGCCTTCCTGGGGATGGGGGCACCTAACGATGTCTGACAAGGGGATGCAGGGCCGTCGTCAACCTGGGGGGCCCCGGGGCCTTCGCCTGACTGACGGACTCCTTCACTGCCCTCTGGCCCGGGCTGTACCGATATGGGCAGGCGGAGCGCGGGCCGAGAGCTTTCCTCGGCGTGCTCCACCACTAGCACGGCGCTAACTACTTGCGGGGTTGCCGCTAAGTAGAGCAGCAACGGCTCCTCGGGCTCGGGGGCAACTAGGACCGGGGGGAAGTGAGATAAACATTCAGCTGGTTGAGGGCTTGCTCAGCTTCCTCGGTCCATCTAAACGGCCCGAAGCGCTTGAGGAGTTTAAATAGGGGCAGCGCCTTATTTCCCAACCTCAATATAAACCGACTAAGGGCAGCCATGCATCCCGTGACGCGCTGGACATCCATAAGCTTGTTTGGGGGGCGTATCCTATTTATCGCGCTAATCTTGTTGGGGTTGGCCTCTAGGCCTCGGGCCGAGACCAAGAACATGAGGAGCTTGCCCGCGGGCACACCGAACACGCACTTTTTGGGGTTCAGCTTCATGCGCGTGGAGCGGAGACTCTCGAAGGTCTCTGCCAGATCCAAGAGCAACGTCTCTTGGTTGCGCGTTTTCACAACCAAGTCATCAACGTACGCCTCAACATTACGCCCTATTTGACTACCCAAAGTAATACGAGTAGTACGCTGAAAAGTAGGGCCTGCATTCTTTAAACCGAAAGGTATAGTTGTATAACAAATAGGTGCCTACAGGAGTAATGAATGTAGTTTTTTCCTCATCTTCCCTAGCCATGCGAATCTGATGATACCCTGAGTATGCATCTAAGAAACACAAAAGGTCGCACCCTGCAGTGGAGTCGACAATCTGATCTATGCGTGGCAGGGGATAAGGGTCCTTAGGATATGCTTGTTGAGGTCGGTGTAGTCGATGCACATCCGGAGCTTGTCGTTCGCCTTGGGGACGACGACCGGGTTCGTGAGCCACTCCGGGTGTATGACCTCTCAGATGAATCCGGCCTCCAGTAAACACGCCACTTCTTCACGAATGAAGGCTTGGCGCTCAGGGGCCTGTCGCCGTACTTTCTGCCGGATGGGCCTTGCGCCCGGCCGCACGGCTAGACGTTGCTCGATCACCTCCCTGGGGACCCCGGGCATGTCTGACAGCTTCCACGTCAAGACGTCGGTGTTTGCCCACAGGAAGGAGACGAGCGTGTCTCCCTATTTGCCGTCCAGTTGACCGCCAATCTTGACGGTCTTGGACAGATCACCGGCCAAAGCCACCTCCTTCATGGGGACCTCGTCACCTAAGGTCATCCGCTTCCCCGGGGCGTGGGACGAGGAGGCCTCGGGCCTCTCATCACCGCCCGCGGGCTTTGGGACCGCGGTGAGGTCACTCACGCGCTGTTCCATGCAAGCCAGCGCGATCTTGAGATCGCCGTGGATGGTGATGGGGCCACGCGGGCCCGGCATCTTCATCTGGAGGTAGGCGTAGTGGGTGGCCGCCATGAACTTCACCAACGCGGGCCTCCCCAGCACCGCGTTGTAGGGCAGATTGAGATCCGCCACATCGAAGTCGGTCTGCTCGGTACGGAAATTATCGGGGCCACCGAACGTGACCAGGAGGTCAATCTGTCCTCGAGGCCATGTGTGCCCCGGCGTCACGCCGACGATCGGCAGGGATGGTTGGAGCTTCATCCCCGGGACCTTGATGAGGTCATAGGCCGCGGGGGAAAGGATGTTGAGGGCGGCGCCACCATCTATCAGGACGCACCTCAACTTGACATTGCAAATGGTGGGAGAGACCACCATCGCAATTTGTCCACCCCGGGCAACGCATGGGGATGGTCGGTTTGGTCGAAGGTGAGAGGGACCTCCAACCACCGAGCCCGCCGTGCGGCCTCATCAGTGGGGACCGCAGCCAGAAGCTTCGCTTCACAGTCTTGAAGCTACGGCGGGAAGCATGAGCACATGCTCCCCCATCTATGGTGGCGCCGGTGGCCTCAGGCTCCTGGAAGCCCAAGTCGTCATCGCCGTCATCATCGGCGAGGGTCTTCTGCATGGCCTCACCTCACCGGTCGCGGGTAGGGGTCGTGGCGCTCTGACCCCCACGGTGTTCCTGCCCCCGCTCCTCCTCCCACTTCTTGACGCGCTCAGCCAAGCCCTTGACCGCGCGACAATCCACGAGGTCGAGGAGAGAGGTGTTGTGCACGGAGCACCAATTGCCCGCCTGGCGCTCTCGATCGGGAGCACCGGTGTTCCTCCTGCCATCGTCCGTGGCCCTCCCCTTGCGCGGGGGCCGCAAAGCGCCTTCGGCGGCAAGGACATGCCCCTCGTCGCTGGCCTGGCACTCTCGACCGGGAACGCTGGTGTTTCTCCTGTCGTCGTCCGTGGCCCTCCCCTTGCACGAAGGCCGCAAAAAGCCTTCGGCGGTGAGGACATGCCCCTCGTCGCTGGTGCAGGCAGTCCTCTTCTTCCTCCTCTTCTCCCGCTGCCCGGAGCGGGCAGCGGACTCGGGGGCAGCCGTAGCCACCGTGCCAGAGCCGGAGTGGTTCCAAGTCCACACCTCCTCCTTCTGGGCCACACGGTCCGCGAGCTCGAAAAGCTGCGCGGTGGTCTGGGGCTTCTTGGAGGCTATGTTCTCCAACATGAGGTTATGTCGCACGCCTCCCTAATCGCATATATCACCGCGTGCGTAGGGATACATGGGATAGTGTTGCGGACCTGGTAGAACCGATGTATATATGACCGGCGGGACTCATCGTCCCTCCGCTGCACTGCGTGCAGATCAGCTTCTTCTCCTGGGCGTGGATATGTGCCCTGAAAGTTTGTGGTGAACTGTTGGCACAGGTCCTCCCAGGAGTGGACCGAGGCGGCTAGCAAGTTCATAAGCCAACCCCGCGCTTGGCCTTTCAGGGCCATGGGAAAGAAATTCACCATGACCCTGTCGTCACCCCCCGCCGCTTCTATTCCAGTCATATAGATATGGAGAAACTTGGTGGGGTTGACGCTGCCATCGTATTTCTCCGGGATGCTGGGCCGGAACTTTGGGGGCCATCGGACATTCCGAAGACTCGCCACAAAGGCACGACATCCAGCCCTGACGACGGGGGAAATGGGGGGCTGGCCTTTATGGCCGCTAGGGCGCATGGCGACTGTAGATGTGGCGCCCTCTCCCGTATGGGTGGCGCAGCGCTCGTCGCGCCGGCGCTCAGTGTTGAGCCGGGCGCCCGGCCCACCATATATGCTCTCATGACGCCTGCGAGTGGCCGTGGGCGTCGACGAGGGAAGCAAGGACAAATGGCGGGCGTGGGCCGCCGTCCGTCGAGCTCTTCGCCTTGCCGACGAAGAGGTAGCAGTCGCGGTGCCGGATGATGCGGCTGCCGATGAGCGGCCACCGGCGCCCAACTACGGTTGCGCCGCCTTGACCAGGTTAGCCACGTCGTCCAGCCAGTGCTGGACGGGGGCCTCTAGGTTTGCGGCGATGGGCGGGTAGCGCAGGAGCGCTCCCGCCGCCTGGAGGGCGCCCTGAGGGGTGCCGCCGTCGCCGTAGACCAGACGGCGGCACCGCCGCCGTTCGTCACTAGGCTGCGGGGAGGGGGCAGAGCCCTCCGGCACCTCCTGCGCTTCCCCTTCCCGGGACTCCGGTGCGGAGGCGGTGACGGGGTATGCGCTCGACGACGGGGATGCAGCTCTCCACCGTCGTCGCTGATGCTCGGTGTGGGCGTGCGGACCACCGCCTCTTCAGCCATAGGGCTGAGTTGGCGAAACTTGGCGCGCACGGATGAGGGGGGACCAAGGAGTGCGTCTATGCGCCCCTACCTGGCGCGCCAGCTGACGGATGGTAAATTCCTCAGCGGGGGACTGTGAGGGTTCCCCTTTAAGGTTCGGCCCAGGGCGCGTGAGAGAAGCGTTCCTGGCCCCGACTCTGATGCACCGATGATGTGGAGAAGCAGAGAAAAAGTTCCGTGCAAGAGAGGGCAGTGGCACGCGAGAGATTATACAGGTTTGGGCCACCGGCGAGGCGTAATGCCCTACTCCTGTGTGATGGACTATCTGTGTATTGTTGTTCTCAAGAGTCGAACCCCCTTTCTCTAGGCCTGGGCCTCCTTTTATATTCCAAGGGGACACCACATGGGCCGGACATGCTACACTCTACAGAAAAGGAAAAAGCTCTTTTACAATTAAGGGCCACACTGTGGCTTGCAGCAGAAGTCCACCGTCCTGTAGCACCGGCATGACTCCTATCAGACTGCCCATCTTCTATGTGTGACACCGCACGTCATTCTTCATTAAACGGTCGAAGACTTGCTTACCCGGCCGTGTTCGGTGATGTGTGCCAGGTGATTAGACCTGGCGCACCAACTCCAGTGAGGTGAGTGAGCCGAACCAGCTCACATGACTATTATGTGACCCGACGGGACACGTAGCATACCTACCAGGCGTGCGGCGACATGTCTGGTACTGTGCTTGCGTCCCATCGGTCATTTGCACCGGTTACCAGCCGGTCGGCCCACTGTGACCGGTGTCAGCCGTGCGCGTGCGTGTCATGTCGCATTTAATGCGACATGCGCGTGCGCGCAGGCACACTCCGCCTACACCACCATTAATGGGGGTAGGTGGGCGCTGGGAGCACTCACCTACTCCGTCACACGTGGCAGTGGCCCGAGGGGGTCAGGGGAGCCCGACCCCCCACCGCGACATTCACCGGGAGGCGCAGGACCTTAGACGGGCGGCCGCCACATCACCTTCGGGCCCGATCCCCGCTCGAGGGATGGCCACGTGGGCGTACGTGGCCGCCTCAAGCCCTAAGTCAACATACCCCTAGGCCCATGTCACCGACACCAAGCTTTCCTAGAATGGAAGTGCACCGTCAATGCTTCATTTGAGTTGGCAGATGGAGCATCACGTTTTCAAAAGTCAGGGTTTCATGAAAGTCAAAAAAGTTTGGGTATTCTCAAGGATATAAGTTTAATTGTTCATAGTCAGACAAAAGCTCAACTACCTTGGTAAAGCAAGATTGAAGTTAAATTGGGTTTACCTCGTAACCGTCGTGCTTGAAGGTTCAGTTAGGTTAAGTAAAATGAGTTGTAACTTAAGAAGTTAGTTGCAAAGGTTAAGCAGAGTTATACTAACCTCGAGCCATCATATTGAGTTCTCATGTATACCCGAGTTGCCGTATCAATTGTTCAGCTTACAAGAGCAGTGACCTAGTACCACGCAGTTCAACTGAAAGAAAGGCCAAGCATTTTGTTGGAGTGCTTGTTATTAGGTTCAAAGCAGTTCAAGCAAATTCAGAGTTTGTGGCTTCATCAGAATCAGTTTCAGGGTGCTAATCGAACTACAACAATCTCAGGTTAACAGGTTGAATTCTACAGTACCTTCGAGCTACCGCGTTGATAATCGGCTTAGGGAAGCAGCAACTCAGAACCCCGTAATCCAAATGAAAGTCAAATCAGAAAGTTTCTTGGGAATGCTTGTTGTTTAGATCAAGAGTAGTTTAAAGCAAGTTCAGAATTGGTAGGTTCATGAAAGTCAGTGCAAGATTTTGGAAATGCTCCACCTATTTCTAGTATGCATGGTGAATCCTCATGTTATCAAAGATGTCAGCACTAACGGTTCAATCCAGGCAGGTATCAAGTGTGTCCGTATTAACGGCTCAGTTCAAGGAAGTGAGATCTAAGAGCACCGGTAATCCAGATCCATGTCACATCGAGCAGATTCAGTAGGTGCAGTTTGGGAAGAGCAACAGAACACCTAGTTTTGGGTCAGTCGGGTCAGTTGCGTTGATTTGGTCAATCAGTCTATGTGAGTCAGAAAGAAACATGAGAAGTCAGCAAACCAGTCCAACACCACCTGCACCCTAGTTTTCTTTCTAGCCATCCCTGAATCTCAGGACGAGATTCCTGTAAGGAGGGTAAATTTGTCACGCCCCGACTTTCATTCAGGATTAAAAATCATTAAATAATGTATTTCTAAAACTATGTTAAAATTTAAATTAATTTAATCACGTGAAACAATGAGGGAATTAAAAAATTTCCTTTAAAAATCATGGCCGAAAATATTTCTGTAATATTCTCTGTGCCCTAATATACTCTTTGGAATTTCCCGTGAATTTTCGGAGCTCAATATCTAATTTTAATAAAACAAACTTCATTTAACCGATTAAATAAAATAAAAAACAAACTAAAACTCCCCATCTTCACTTTGGGCCATTTCCGGACCAAAGTCCTTTTTCTCCCCGGCCCGCTCACCTCCTTCTTCCTCTCCTCTCTCCTCTCGGGCCAGCCTATATCCCTCTCCCCTCGGCCCAGTCCGCTTGCCCCTACCCCTTCTCTCACGCAAAGTCCGCTTTGCCTCCCTCCTCCTCTTCCCTCACCGATGGGTGGGACCGTGGGCCCCACCTATCAGCTTTACCCCTAACCTCCGGCCGAGAGCTTGTCTCCCACGTCCCGCCGAATCCGACATCCTCCCGCGTGCTCCCACCCGCGCCCTCACTCTGAAACCACGTGGGCGCAGTCGTCGCCACCTCCTCCATCTCCCACTCTCCCACTCTAACCCATAAATGGCACCGAGCTGCCGCCACTTCGCCCACGATGTCGCATCCACTCCGCCGCTAGTTGTTGCTGTCCTCAGCCACGATTCCGTTCTCCCGATCCTATAAAATCCATCCCCGCACCTTCCTCTCTCCTTTTCCTCACTCGCCCGCTCCTCCCTCACTCTCGTCCGCTCTCTCCTCACCGCTCCTCACCTCCGCCGCTCGCCAGAGCTCCCCAGTCGCGTGCCATCGCCGGTAGAGCCGCCGCCGTGCTACGCCGCTTGCACCGCTGGCTTTGCCACTCCACGCCGCACACCGGCCGCCGCACCGCCTCCCCAAAACATCACCATAGCGCCGCTTCCACTACCAATCCGGGCCACCACCGTCGCCCGTGCTACCTCCAGCCACTCCTCACCAGCGAGTGGAGCCTCACCCGGCCATCTTGCTGCCTCCAACAGCGTCGGCGTGCACCACCACACCCCGGCCATCGGTCCACGCCACTAGAACCCCGCCAGAACTACGCCTTCACCACCAACTTGAAGCCACCGCCGCATTCACCGCTTTCGGCCGACGATTACCACCGACCGAAGCCACCCCGTGCCACTTCGCCTCGACTTACAGCTTCCCTGTGCCGTGTCACTCCCCGGCCGCCCTCTCTCCTTCGTCGAAGCTCGCTGGAGCGCCGTCTCCCCGTAGACCGGCGGGCACCGCCGACCACCTCCCACGCCTCCCTCCTTGCCCGCGCGCTCGGTGAGCATTCCCCTCTCCCTTCCCGCTTCGTCCGCCGCCTCTGCCATGTGCCACCACGCCGGTGGTCGCCGTCGGCGACCATCGGCAAGGCACCTGCGCCCCAGCCGGTCGGTCGGTTGGCGCCGCTTCCTCCGCCGTGGCCGTCTGATCCGACCTCGGGTCGATCCGGGCCATCCACGTGGCTGCCCTGGCAGCAACCCGCGCCGATGCCGTCGTGGCGCCACGTTGGCGCCACCTCGCCCTCCCCGTCTGCCGTGGCCACCACATGTGCGCCACGTGGTGCGCCTGCGGACGGTGCGCGCGTGGACTCGTCTTTAATTCCAGAAATCCATTTAAATGGCTCAAAATTTCTCAAAATCATAACTAATTCATACGAACTCCAAATTAAGTCATTCAACTTGCAAAATTCATTTAAATTGTGTTCTACATGTTTGTTTACTTTTCATGTACAGTTTACTTGGTTTTTGTTAGATTTTTTCCTCGTTTTGCGTGTCAATGTGGAGTTTCCGCTGTTTCAGAAGATCGCAGTTGTGAGGAAAAGAGTTTGGAAGATTAAAGTGAGTTTGGAAGATTAAAGTGAAGAAGCAAGGCAAGTCACACATTCCACTTGAACATGTTGAGCCCACGTTATAAAATGTTTTACCGTTTATAAATAAATTGCATGTTTTGCTAATTACATGGGATTATGGAATCACCTATCTGCTTGCTTGCACCTTATTTACTTGTTATCCGTCCTTTATCAAACTTGGGTGATAAATTGAGTAGGTTGTGTCTCTTGTGATGACCTATCTAGAATCATATGCTTAGTCATGCTTAATTACCACATTCACAAAATGGGACAACCATATTATCTACTGTTAGTACCTTGATGAGCAGCAGGCTCGTGACATAAGTCCATGTTTTATTGGTCGTAACTCTCCAACTAAATATGGCTTAATGGTGGGCTTTGGGTGCATGATCTTGCTAGTCGCACCCATGGCAATTAAGAACCGGCTCACGGGAAATCTCTAGAAGACTTACCTCGCTTACCACAAGCAAGAATGGGCAACTGCTAAACATGTAGTATAACTTTCCCCTTTCTGACGTACCGAGACAAGGGTGGGTGTGATGGAGTTTGGATGGGTCCTGCGATGGCCTATGCGGTTTCCGGATTCACCTAGGCACGAGGGGGGCTGCCTACCTTGGATATAAAGGTAGGGGCAAAACCTGACATGGGTACGATTGGTCAGGGAGAGTTATGCGAAGGGTCTTGGCAAAATCACCCGCATTGTGATGTGTCAGGCATGGCACGGTGACATACGATGGATTGTGGCTTGTTGGTACAGTTGTGCACCTCTAGCCAGAGTAAAACTATTCGAATAGAGTGCCTGCGGTTATGGGCGATCGACTAATTTCGCCGTGATTAGTCTCACACCATTAATTACTTGACTTAATGAATTGGTTTAGTTCAAGTGGAATGGTTGGGCCTGTTCAACGTGGGGTAGCGTTGTTCAGTGGAGATATAATCTTATCTTAATTAATCAATTGTTTTACTGTTTTCTAACTATAAATGTTTACAACTGCCTTTATGCAAATAGCCACAAACCTCCCTTTTTCTCCCATTACACGTCTGCATCATTGGTGTCGCTTGCTGAGTACGGTGGTTGTACTCAGTCTTGCTATTATTCTCCCTTTTCAGAAGTATAGTGCTTATGAACTGAAGACGAAGTTAGAAGACCAAGGCTTATACGTACACCAGTTGAGTTTTGCCTGTGCAGTGGAGCTGAAGCCCCTCTAGGATCATCTTTTCCACTGCTGTTGTTTCCTTTCGGTGTGAGGACTAAGTTCCTCCCCTCTAAGTATTTACTCTTTATTTACATTTGGATATGTATATTAATTTATCGTTTTGTGTACCCTGGCTTGATTCCTGGACAGGGATTTATACATAAAATAGTTTTGAAATTTAGGCTAAATTTCTGGGCATGACACCGTCGACAGCGGGGGTGGGTGGGCGGAGGAGTAGGCGTTGGTGGCGGGGAGGAGGAGGAATAAGAGTCGGCTTGACGCGGGATCTGGAGTGGAGTCGGCGCCGGGAGCATCGGTGGCGGTTGCGGGTGGGCGGCGGTGGTGTCACTGGTGGCGGCGAGTGGGCGAACAGGGAGTCATTCGTGGGAGCGGGTTGGCGGAGGAGGAGTCAGTGGCGGTGGTGAGTGGCGAGTGGTGTGGAGAAACCGCCAACGCGGTGGTGAGTGGGCGGAGAAACCATCCACGCGATGTGCGCGATGGCGATCTCTATGCACGATGGCCCGTTGGATATGATGATCTGATGGTTGATGTTGTCGAAGTGACAACTGCATACGTCGAAGGACGTGGCTATCAAAAGTTATTGGGAAAAGTAAAGTGTATTAAATTCAGGATTTTCTTCGGTTCCCCCCTTTACATGGCCCTAGGGGGTTATTTATAGTCCCATTACAGATCCCCCTATTAGGGTTTAGGGCTATTACAGGGGAATTTACATGGTCACCCTTATGAAAGGGACACTTACATGGGTATTCAATGTAATTAAGGTATGTGGGCCTTTAACGGGCCACCTGGCGGCTGCCGGCCCATTGGTCCCTGGGCCGGAGCGGTTGGGCCGGGCCCCTGGGCCTTCCTGGATGGGGCCTGATATGGCGAAGTCATCCTCCTTCGGCGTACGCCCTTCGCCATGTAGCCTTCGCCCAGAGCACGTTTAGACTTGCTGGGACCTGGCGCGACTCTTCGTGTTTCACCGCCTTCACCTTGTGGTCTTCGCCATAGGGCTTCGCCCCGATGGATCTTAGGCGCCTTGAGTCCGAATCCTCGCTGCTTGGTTGGTTTCGGTAGGTCTGGTCGAAAGGTCTCATGACATACTGCCAACAAGCCCCTCACGGGCAAGGGTGAGATAGGAACTTCGGCCGAGATCGTGCAAACCATGTAGTATGGTATGAGGCGCCCCCTTTCGACCGATGCTCCTGCTGAAACATGTCTTGTGCTCCTGCAAAAAATGTGTGCATTGTATGTGTTGAAAATTTTTTTTATAGCTTTCGCCTTTCGCAAATGACAAAGCTATCTTTACTGTTTGTCTGGGCCTAAATGAACAGTGATGGGCCTTCCTCTTCCGTAAATAGCGAAGTTATCCTTACTGTTTCACTGGGCCGAAGTGAATAGTGATGGGCTTTTTCCCTGAGGGCCCGCCACTATGCGGCCTGGTCCGTGGGATTTTACCGTTTCGCCTACCCTTGCGACACGTGGCAATCAGTGATTGGCCGGGAAGGTGAAATGTCGCCTGGTAGGCTATATATTCTTCCTCCCCCCTTTTCACCGCCCTTACCCCCGTCATTCTCACCGTAGGCGCTCTCTCTTCTCATGTTTTTACTCACGGCGCTCTGACTTAATCGAACCCTTTCGCCAACTGACCCCTTTCGCTACTACGCATTCACTTCGCCATGGCCCCGCGTAAGCCGAACCCCGTCTCCACAACGGGTCTTGACCCGGCCGGATTGATGAAGACACCACCACGTTCCAAGGGGTGTCGCTCATAGACGAAGATGAGCTGGCGAAGATGATCAGTTCAGGCATGGTGGCGGAGGGGCGGGCCTTTTTCAGGTGGAGCTTCCCCAGTTGAGCCCTTCGGCTCTCGTCCGCATTGCCATCTTCGACTGGGCATGCCGGACTGCTGGGTTCGAACCAAGCGCCGAACTCTTCGGCGCTGTCTTTTCGGCCACCGTGAACTCAAAGACGGTGGTCACTCCTACCGGGACAAAGAAGACGGCGTTCGGGAGTGTGAACTTCAACGTTCGCCCCGAGCGCTCCGACCAGTGGCCGGTTAACGCTGCCATGTCGAAGTGGGATCGCCACTGGATGGCGAAGTGGTTTTACCACTCGATCCCCTTCGAAGCCGGGTCTGAAGCGGCGAAGGCTCTCCGGTGGCGGCGCAGGGCGATCTCGCCAATCCGGAAGCCCAAGGTCACCGTCAATGGCGCCATGGAGGCGCGGTTCGCCTTGCTCCGCAAGGTTTGTTCTCGGCTGAGTTGCCGCGATCTGGTGGAGGAATTTTGCATGCTTCGCGTATGCCCCCTCTCCCAGTCGTGGCAGGTCGAAGTTGACTAGGACGAAGAGGTCAACGGCCTGCCAAAGCCTGTTATGCCCGCTGGGGCGAATGGTGAGTTTATCTTTCGCTCTTTGCTTCTTTCTTTTGTTCGACACCTTACATAACGACATGTGTCTTTTTTCAGTGTTGACCCTCGCCCAGGCCGACAACGAAGCCCGAAAGCTGATCGGCGATGTGTCGGTCACAGAATACAGCCAGATGTTAACCCGACAGGCGGCTAGCCAGGCGAACCGGGATTACGTCGGCGAACTCCCCCCTCAGGCGAAGCCGTTCAAAGCCGATGGCGAAGAGGGCCCCTCCCGAAAACGGATGCAGGGGCAAGTGAAGTTGCCCCCCGCAAGCGAAGGGCCCCTGCCTCCACCGACTCCGACACCGATGACGAGGACGGTGTCGAAGAGCAGGAGGACGCGGGGGAGACAGAGGTCGCGGCCGAAATGGCCGCGAATGAGGCTGCCGATAGCCGCTCCGGGACGCGTGGCTACACTCCGACCCCCAGCCCGGAGCATGTCGAGACTGGGGCGGAGTCGATCTCCTACCCTCTTCGCTGAAAAGACGTGGAGGAGGTGAAGGCTCTGGTCACGATCGCTGCGGCCAAGGCGAGGAATGGGGAGTCTGTTAAGAAGACCCCCAAGAAAAAGGGGCTCGTCGCCATCGCTCGCGTCTTTAGTGACGATGAGTCCTCAGACGATACGCCCACTTCGCCCGCCGGGCGAAGTCTGGGTCTCTTGACCACCCTTGGCGCAGTGGGCGGGCAGAAAACAAACGCCTCCAGGCCGAGCTGGACAAGGGCAGCAAGGCGAAGGCGGAAATCGAGCGCCTCAAGGCCGAACATGAGAAAGAGCGGGGGCACTCCGCCACCCTCACTAATTACTACAACCTGACGGAGCCGAAGATGGAGGCCCTTCGTCAGGAGGCTAACAAGGCGGAGGCGAAGTCACAACGACTTGCGTGAGAGGTGGCGAAGGCCACCGAATCCGCCAAGACCGTCTGCCGCACACTTCGCCTCGCCCTTACCAACATTGGGGCGAAGGTGCGGGGTGTCCCGGGCGAACACGCTTCTGCTTTTGAGTTCTCCGAATGGACTCAGCAGGCTGGCAACGCGGTCTCAGACTGTACCACCGCGTATGGCGATTGCTATGAGCGTATGTCAGTGGCCTTCGCCATGGGCTTGCCGTAGCAGTCTGGGTGCGAGCACATCGCTAAGTTCCCCGACTTCGCAAAGGGGGACTGGGAGGTGAGCGCCCAGGATATTTCTCCTGCTCTCCGCGCCTGGCGTAAGCAGTTTTGGCAGAAGGACGGCCGATGCACTGCCAAGGCCCATCTGCTCGAGCAGCTGGCGAAAACGGAGGCGGCGGACCAAGGCGAAGAGCCGGCGGGAGAGGGTGGAGGCGATGCCCAAGACCACCCAGAGGTGTGAGGCCCTCCACCCATTTTTGTAAATTTTAATAGTTTTTACTTTTTGGTGTTTGTCGTATAGGGCGAACAATGTAAATATGGCCGATGGCCCATCTTATTGTAGAATGTTTTAACATCTGGAATATATGACGAGCTTCGCCAACCTTTTGTACTTGTGCTTGCATTGCTTCACTTACTTTTTTTTCACCCAACTTATATGCTCTAGCTTTGATTTCCTCATTTCGCCACTTGATTTTCCACCGTTTTCAGGGTGTACGCCGAAAGCTGTGTGTTCGGCCCCCCTTTGGGGATTGGCGAAGCAGGAACGAGAAGTTTGTTACGGTAAAAAATTTGCCGAAGGTCCAGTACCCGCTTCGACCTGTTTACCACGAGATGATGATAAATGGCAGCAGTTACAAAGTTGTGAATATTGCTAGCTGGATGCGAACACACCCGGGCGAACCTTGGAAGACTACGATCGTGTCCACTCGGCACGCCTGGAGGCCATGGTTCGCTTCTGGCGAAACCATCAAAGGACCGATCGGCAGGAGGCGATCGCCCAGCGCCGCTACAGCCTATCTCTTGTTTCGCCCCCTTCTCCCCTTAGGATAGTTTACAACATTAGTAGCGACGACAAACCTAGTTCACCGGATCACTCCTTAGGAAGTGGTAGTTGTTTTGGGGATGAAGATGTAATTTATTTTTAGACTAAGCTGTAAAAGCCTCTTGTATTCCTTTCGCCTTCCAGTGTTGCTAGGCGAAAGGAGCCCGTCCTTGACCTGTGCTTGATGAGGTACGGTCCTTCCCATGTTGGTTCAAGCTTCCCGACCGCTACTGGGTTCGCCTTCTTCCTTAGGACGAGATGGCCAGGTAATAGCTCTATTAGGCGAACTTTTTTGTTGTAGGTTGCCGAAGTGCTTGTGGCATATTTGCGCATGTGTTCTAGCGCTTCGACTCGTACCCCATCAAGGATTTCGAGCGACACTTCACGCCCATCTTCGCCCCCAGAGAACATCATCCTTGGTGAGTTAGCCTCTAGCTCTGTTGGGGTCATCGCTTCGTCTCCGTAGAGGAGCATAAATGGGCTAAACTTGGTTGGCCTTGTGGGAGTTGTCCGGAGGGCCCAAAGAACAGACAGCATTTCGTCTGGCCATCTGCCCTTCACCGCCCCTTCAAGCCTCTTCTTGAGCGCTTCCAAGATCTTGTCATTTGAGCTTTTGGCCGCCCCATTCGACTGAGGATGCGCTACCAAAGCGAACCTGATTTCCAGGTTTAGTCCGTCACACATTTCTCTGAACTTGTCAGATTCGAACTGCTTGCCGTTGTCCGTGATGAACTCATTCGGCACTCCGAAACGGCAAACAATGTTTTTCTAGACAAACTTCTGTATTGTTGCCGAAGTGATCGCGCCGAGTGGTTTGGCCTCGATCCAACGTGAGAAGTATTCAATGGCTACAATCATGAACTTGTATCTGTTTCGTGCCACAGGGAATGGGCCAATGATGTCTAGCCCCCACCTGGCGAAAGGCCAGACTGGTGCGATTGGTTGCAGCTCATAATGCGGTGCGGTCTGGCTTCGGCCGTGTCGCTGGTAGCTTTCGCACTTTTTGGCCTGCTCAACGCAAACTTTTAGCACAGTGAGCCAATATACTCCCTGGCGATACACTTTGGAGGCAACTGTTCTTACAGCTTGGTGTGCACCACAAAGCCCTTGGTGTATTTCCTTCTCCCTTTCCTCGCCCTCGGCGAAGGAGATGCATCGAAGCAAAGGTTGGAGCACCCCAGAGCGATATGGCTGCCCTGAGACCTGCTTGTATAGCCTGGCTCTGATTTGTAAGCGCTTCGCTTCTGCTTCATCCTCTGGGAGCCAGCCATTCTTGAGGTACTTTACGAACGGAGTTCGCCAGTCCTCTGGGTCTTTGCCCAGATCCGCTTGGTCAACAACCATGATATCCAGGTTTTCTGTGGGCACGCTTGGTGCATACAATACTTCGAAAAAGACGCCTGGTGAACGGTAGATTTCGCCAGGGTATCTGCTTTCTCATTCTGACCTCTAGGTAAATGTTCGACCGTTATGCCGGCGAAACACTTTTCCATGGATCGAACAGCCTCCAGGTACCTTTTCATTCCATCCTCTTTTGCCTCAAACGATTTGTCAACATGACATGTCACCAGCTTGGAGTCTGTTCGGATGAGCAATCGCCGAACCCCCAATGCTTTCGCCTTTCTTAGCCCCAACAATACCGCTTCGTACTCTACCGTGTTGTTGGTCGTGTCAAACTGCAGCCTTGCGGCATACCGAATCGGCACGCCCCCTGGCGAAGTGAGTACTGCCGCGGCGCCCGCCCCCTGTGCGACCACGAGCCGTCGGAGTGCATTACCCAACGCTGTTCGACGGGCTGAGGTTCAGGGGCGGACGTCGGTGTCCATTCGGCCACGAAGTCGGCTAGGACTTGGGATTTGATAGCAGTGCGGGCAACGAAATGCAGGTCGAAGGGAGATAACTCCGCTACCCACTTGCTGAGCCTACCAGAGATTTCCTTGCCTCGGAGCACTTCGCCCAAAGGATACTGCGATGGTACAGTAATTTTGTGGGCCTGAAAATAGTGCTTGAGTTTGCGCGAAACCATCACTAGGCGTACGCGAGCTTTTCCATTTCAATGTACCTTATCTTTGCCCCTTGCAAACCCTCATAGACGAAGTACACTGGTTTCTGTCCTGACTCTGTCTCTTGGACAAGGACTGCACTGACTGCCACTGGCTAAGCCACTAGATATAGCAGCATTTCACTTCCCGGGGTTGGGCTGACCAGGGCGGGTCGGCTTTGCAGATACTGCTTTAGCTCTTCGAACGCGGCCTGGCATTCGGGAGTCCAGCTGAACTTTCCCGCACCCCGGAGGGTCTTGAAGAATGGCAAGCCTCTTTCGGCTGCCTTTGAGAGAAAACGACTGAGCGCTGCAATTCAGCCTGCGAGCTTTTGTACTTCGCGTACGCTCGATGGTGGCTTCATTTGCTGGATGGCGTCAATTTTCTCGGGGTTCGCCTCGTTACCCCTCTCAGAAATAAGAAACCCCAACAACTTGCCCGCGCGGATTCCAAAAACACACTTCTCAGAGTTTAGTTTCATACCCGCCGCGCGCAAGTTGTCGAAGGTCTCCTGTAAGTCAGACGCATGGTCGAAAGTCTTGCGGCTTTTTACGACGATATCGTCGACATAGGCTTCCACATTTCACCCCAGCTGTTTGCGAAGCACCTTGTACACCAGCCTAGCGAATGTTGCTCCGGCGTTCCTCAGGCTGAAAGGCATCCTGAGGTGGCGGAAAGTGCCGAACGGCGTGATGAATGCTGTCTTAGGGATGTCGCTCGGATTCATGTGGATCTGGTGGTAACCGGAGTATGCATCCAAGAAACTGATGAGTTCGCAACCAGCTGTCGAGTCGACAAGCTGGTCGATCCGCGGTAAGGGGAAGTCGTCTTTTGGGCACACCTTTTTGAGGTCTGTGAAATCGACGCACATGCGCTACTTGTAGTTCGACTTCTTCACCAGAACCGGGTTCGCCAACCACTCCGGGTGGTCGATCTCCTGGATCTCCCCGGCCCTGAGCAGCTTCTGCACTTCGGCCTTTGCTGCCTCGTGGCGATCAGCGGACATTTTGCACAGCTTCCGCTTCCTTGGCTTAGCATCAGGCTTGACCGCCAGGTGATGCATAATGAGATCCGTCGAAACGCCTCCCACTTCGTCAGGGCTCCAGGCAAAGATGTCAATGTTCTTCTTGAGGACTTCTAGGATGTTTCCAGCCTCCTCTTCGCGCAGATCGCCCCCCAACTGAACGAACTTCGCCAGGTCAGCGTCGTTGACTTGCATCTTGATCACCTTGCCATGAGGGGCTGGCTTCGGCATGCGCTTGGTATGCGGTTCGGCCTCGACATTGTGTACCGCTTTGTTGATTTCGGCCAATTCTCCTTTTGATGCGGTTGGAGGTTGATGCCCCTTAACGACGATCACCCCCGTCGGACCGGGCATCTTGAGCTTGAGATAATTGTGGTGGGAGATGGCTTCGAACTTGTTCAAGGTTGCACGACCGAAGATGGCGTTGTAACTATACGGAATGTCAACCACGTCGAACAGTATCTGCTCTTCGCGCCTGTTTTCACTTGTGCCGAAAGCTACCACCAACTGTACTTGCCCCAGAACTTGAACAGCCTCACCGCTGAAGCCGTGAAGCGAGGCCGGTGCTTGGGTGAGGGTCAGGGTTGGAAGCCCCATCTTGGCGTATGCCTCGGCGAAGATGACATCGGCTGAGCTTCCTCCATCGACCAGAATTCGCCGAACTTCAAAACTAGCTACCTCGGCCGAGATCACCACGGGGTCTTGATGTGGGAACAGCACTCCTTCGGTATCTTATAGCCCAAAAGAAATTTGCTGGTTCAAGTACTTTGGGACCCCTTCGCCTGCGGCGGTGATGTTATGCACCATTCACAGCTGCAACTTTTTCTGCCGCTTTGACGGTTGGACTGGTGGATCAGCCCTTGTAATCACTTGGATCACTCTACGTTGCATGTCTTGGCGCTATTCGGCTGGGGGTGCTTGCTCTTGAACAGCCTCGCGAGGCGCTTCGACAGCAGCCCCTTGCTATGGCCTTGGCTCTTGAAGGTTGCTTCGTTGACGAATGTTTCGGCATTGCTCGGTAGTGTGCGAAGATCGCCCATGATAGGTGCAATAGAGGTCTTTTCTGACCTTCTTGCGAACAGGTTGTTGATGGCTGCCACCTTGCTGGGCGTCGAACTCTTTGCGGAGGGCTTGTACCTCTTTGACAGCCATCACAGCCTTGCCCGTGCGGTCAGTTCTGAATTTTCTCCAAGTCATCGAAGCTTGGCTTGGTCTTGGCGGTTGTCCCTGGTTCACCGGCTGAGGTTGGCGAACGGCGAGAGGGGCTAGTTCGGCGACCTGTGCTTGCATCTGGGCTTGGGCAGCGGCGATGGAGGCTTTATCATACTCAGCTTGGATTGCTTGCCTTCGCTTGGAGTCCTCTTCGCCCCTTGCGTACCCGTCGATGATGCGAAGCAGGTGCTCGAGAGTCTGCGGTTCCTTGCTGTCGATTTTCCTTGTGAGTTCGCCTTCAAGAAGCCCGGCCGAAGCGGCGTTGATGACGGATGCTTCGGTTATATCTTGAACTTGGCATCGGGCTTGCGAGAAACGACGCATGTACTCCCGTATTGATTCCCCCGGCCTCTGGCGAATGCCGAGCAAATGTTGCTGCATCTTTGGCTCCTCATAGGTGCCTCGAAAGTTAAGAATAAAGACATCGCGCAATTGCTCCCATGAGTAAATGCTATTAGATGGTAAATTGAAATACCAAGAATGGGCGATGTTGTCTAGAGCGAGATGGATTACCTTCGCCTTGGTATTTTCGTTGCCGTGAGCGGCTTCGCTCGCGGACTCGTAGATGGACAAAAACTCTTTCGGGTCTGTTTCGCCCGAGTACCGCGGAACGGGTGGGAACTTGAACTGAGGTAGGATTGGATGAATTTTGATTCCCCCGCTTAGGGGCAGTCCGTTCGGCTGTGAGTATGGCGTGGCAAAGGGCGAAGTCATGGCTTGCGTGTGTGGCTGGGCCACGGTGTTCGGCGGCCCGGTTCCGAATAGTGGCGCTTGGGCGGCGTTGCAGAAGTCGAACTGCGGTCCTTGACTCCATGGCGAAGCCCCCGGCCTGGGTTGGTTCGACGGCAGCCAACCGGGTACGCCCTGGCCAGTGCTTCCCTCCGGCGAGACCGAAGGGGTTGTGCTTGAGATGTTATGGGGTTGATTAAGTTGCTGAAGAAAAGCTTGAAGCTGTGCTTGCAAGGCCGAAGCCCCCTCCGCCATCGCTTGCGACATTTGACCGGGTGGTGAGGGGTGCACCTGGACCATAGCCGGTCGAACCTGCGGCAGCATACCAGGAATCTAATGCGCTGCTGCGACCGAAGGTTGCCCGGGGAAGTACATCAGCCCTTGCACGGCTTGTGATGGAGGGGCTTGAGCCGGCGCTTGCTGGTAAGCTTGAGACGGGATATAGCCTACCGAGTACTGGAGAACTTGGCTTGTCGTGCTGCTTCATATGCTTGCTGTTGCTCTTGCATTTGGTGAAGCATGTCTTGAAGCCGCGTCATGTTCTGCCGCATGGCTTCCATGCTGGCTTCGACTTGCGCCTCAAGGTTGGGTTCGGCTTGCACAGCGGCGAGCGTGGTCGAAGTCGTAGCTGGATGTGACGAAGTGTTTTGGGGCGCCAGCAGCTGACTTGCCGAAGGGATCTCCGACACCTGCTCCGCCAAAGTGACCGGAGCAGAAAGCGGTGGTTGCGGCGCGGGCGCCGAAGCCGACGGTGCTGCCCCAGCTTCGGCGATGGGCGCCGAAGGTTTTGCTCCTTCTTCGGCGGCCATCGCTCTTCTGCTACGCTCTCCTTTGGGTTAGCAACCCTCTCCTTTGAGACCTTCTTCGGTGGCATTCACTCTCAGTGGTTTCGCTCGGAGGTCCCCACAGTCGGCGCCAGCTGTTGTCGAAGCGACAACTGCATACGTCGAAGGACGTGGCTACTCAACAGTTGTTGGGAAAAGTAAAGTGTATTAAATTCAGGATTTTCTTGGGATCCCCCTTTACAGGGCCCTAGGGGGCTATTTATAGTCCCATTACAGATCTCCCTATTAGGGTTTAGAGCTATTACAGGGGAATTTACATAGTCACCCTTATGAAAGGGACACTTACATGGGTATTCAATGTAATTAAGGTATGTGGGCCTTTAACGGGCCACCTGGCGGCTGCCGGCCCATTGGTCCCTAGGCCGGAGCGGTTGGGTCGACCCCCTGGGCCTTCCTGGATGGGGCCGATATGGCGAAGTCATCCTCCTTCGGCGTACGCCCTTCGCCATGTAGCCTTCGCCCAGAGCACGTTTAGACTTGCTGGGACCTGGCGCGACTCTTCACCTTTCGCCACCTTCGCCTTGTGGTCTTCGCCATAGGGCTTCACCCCGATGGATCTTAGGCGGCTTGAGTCCGAATCCTCACTGCTTAGTTGGTTTCGGCAGGTCTGGTCGAAAGATCTCATGACATACTGCCAACAGTTGATATTATGCGTGTCTGTCATATGCGTCTGCTGCATCAAGGTTGGCTTCACCGTCACCGGTACAGATTTAAGTAGTACAGATAGAAAAAATCCTATGAGTACCTTTGAAACAGAGGATTAAATCCTATCCTAAAAATCCTATGAGTACCTTTGAAACAGAGGATTAAATCCTATCCTATTCTTTGAAAATCCTATGGAATGGATAAATCCTATAGAGATTTTGGAGGATTAGCAAAAGCTTCAACCTCTTGGAAAATTTCCTTCGATTCTATCTCTCTCATCTGATTCCAGTGTTTTTCATGCGATCCAATCTGCGTTTTGCAATTGTCTGTCATTCATATCAGTATCCTGTATTTTACCTATTCCTCTGTTTTTTATTTCCCTAACTTTTCCAACGTCTACTCCCTTATTTTCCACATGCACGCTCCCAAACTGCTAAACAGTGTATTTTTTCTACAAAAACTTATATCTAACAGTTGTTATAAAAAATCATATTAATCATTTATTTAAGTTTTTTAAGCTAATACTTAATTAATTATGTACTAATGAGCTACCTCGTTTTCAGTGCGGGAATGAAAAAGTTCCCAACCACACATAGCAAACACGTCCTTAGGTATGTTTGAACTCCCTCTTTTTAAAAAAAATATCTATAGGAAAATGGTTTTTAAAATAGTGTTAATCAATTTTTAAAGTTTTTTAAGTTAATACTTAATTAATCATACGCTAATCCATCGCTCTCTTTTACGTGTTTAGAGGAAAGGGTTTCTCAACCCTTCCAAACTCCAAACAAGGAAAGGAAAGGGAAAGATTTAGAAGATATGCAAAATAAGAGGAGTCATTAGCACAATATTAATTGAGTATTAATTATTTAAAAATCTATCTATACCTAATTAAAAAATAAGTAAAGATTCTGATGGATTTTCGTCCATCTTCACCCAATTTTGGTGCATTTTCGTCTGCAACATCGAGATGAGAGTCTAAGATAAAAAAAAATCATCCAGTTTGCATCAACAAACATATGCCCGAGCGATCCAGCGAAAAATCATTGCGAACATAGATACAAAATCTAATAGGACAATCCAGGAAGAGAGAAAAAATAATAAAAGCATCACCAGAAGCCGCTAACGTCGTCATCGCCACCGGATCTACACAGAGGTAGCCACCGGATCTGGCACGGGAAGCCACCGCCACCGTTGGATCGGCTCGCAAGCCAGATCTACACGTGGGTAGCCGCCGGCACCGTCGGTGTCGCGGGATCCGCTGCGGGAAGCCGCCATCGCTGTTAGATCCACCGAGGGAAGCCGCCGACACCGTTGTCGCCTTTGGATGCACCGCGGGAAGCCGCCGGTACCGTCGGATCGAGCCGCTGGAAGTGGCCAGCGTCGTCGGTGCTGCAAGAAGCCGTCGCACTCCACCCCTCTCTCCTTATCCGCTCACAAATGGAGTCGTGCCCTCGTCGTCTTCGTGTCGTGCCGGCGAGATAGGAGGTAGAGGAGGAGAGGGATTGGTGAAGCTGGTGGGGGAGGGGAAGCAGCAGAGAGGGGGCAGCGGAGGAGGAGCGGTGCCGCCGGTTGGGAGAGGAAAGGGGAGAGGGAGAGGCGCTGCCAGGAGGGGAGGGAAGAGGAGCTCGCGGTGGGGAATGGGAGGGAAAGTGTGTTTAGGGTTAGGGCTTTTGGCACCGACGGTTTTGATGGATTTAGAATCGATCATAGCCATCTACCAAAACAAATGGCTCGGATCAATCCCGTGTCGGGTCAGCCTCCATCTCAGGCCGCAGCACTGCTGGGCCACACGCGCTTCATGGGCTGGGCGCACAATAGCAGGCCGATAGGGTCCAATTGGCTTTTTTTAATCATCTAATATTTTTATATTTGTTATTATTTTAGTTTACCGGTTTCAACGCACGGGTATCTTTTTTAGTTAAAAAATAAATTAATATGATTTTTTAAACAACTATAGACTTTTTAGAAAATGTACCAATAGCTCGAGAAATATACGTGTGAAAAACGAGGGACTTTGTTTCAGCATGTCATTAAATGAACGCTCCTTGGTGGTACCGAACCTTTAGCACCCAAAATTTTTAAACACTCAAATCACCTTCTAAATCAAATCGAGTGTTTTCAGTTCTACGTGACATCTGATACAAAATAAAAGAAAAGGTAAGAGAAGATTATCGATGTCACACAAAATAAAAGAAAATGTAAGAGAAGATAATCGAAACCGATTCGGTAAAAATACCTTCAATTGCAGAATTACCAAAATTGGGAAGTTAAATTTCTTTGAAGTTACTTTCTCCATTTCATGCCAGGAGTCGTTTGATTTTTTTTCTAGTCAATTTTTTTTAAAGTTTGATTAAGTTTATAGATAAATATAATAGTATTTTCGATACATAACAAACATATTATCAAAATATATTCAATGCTACATTTACTGAAACTAATTTGAAACTAATTTGATATTTTATATGTTGCTAAATTTTTCTATAAATTTGGTTAAACTTGATTAAGTTTTATAATAAAAAAAGTCAAACGATTTGTAGTATGAAACAGAGGGAGTAGATTGTAAGAGGTACATAAATCAATTTTACTATAGTTAAATATGGTTTGAACAACTTGCAGCGTTGAGAACAGAGTTTCTCTACCCTGATCTTTAGAAAATTAACTTGCATTATTTGCAACGCTTCTTTCTTTTTAAAGGAAACTACGGCGGTCGCCAGCTTAAACTTTATAATCTGTAACAGTGAACTATGACGCTTCGATGGGAATCCGTAGATGGTGTTATCGCGCCTCTCTCAATGAACTACGCATGTTGCAAAAAAGAAAAATGGAGTTGATTCTGGTCAGGTGGTTGCCAAAAAACCCCTGAATTGATGGATAGTTGCCCGGCTGATACATCGAAGAAGCAGAGTGCAGTAGTTGAAGGACCTATAGAGGGGGCAGGACTGGGGCCTCCGCCAACCTTGGAGCATCACCAATAGTCCCCTTATTTAATTGTCAATCCTAATTATATGGAATTTTGTGAAAAAAATACCTCCAACAGGTATCCTATCCTGATCCTATTTTTTGAAAACTCCATCCCCGCATCATTCGCTCTCTCCATTTGAGGGAGTGCGGCGTCGCTCCTGCCAATCCCAATCTCTCTTTCCCACGAGGTTTTTCTTCTTCCTGTGCGAGAGGCATGGCGTGGAGAGATATTGGGGCTTGGGAGCGCGTGGAGAGGAGATGGTGCACGGGAGGAGCGAACTTTTTCCTCTTGGGGACGGTGGTAAAACAAAAATTTCGGTTGGTAGTTAACAGAAGGGCTCACTTTTAGTGTTTGGGAATTAAATCTAGGCTTTCTATTGGAGAGAGGAGTTTTTTCACTTCCTATTTTCAATTTAGAAATCCCAATAACATAGTTTTGGGGTGGAATTCGCTAATCTGTTGGTGATGCTCTAATGCACGAGCATTAGCGGGTCACAAACACATCCGGATAGCCTAGCCCGCTAGCCTCCTATCTCCTACTCTCTCTACCTTATCAATACTATCTATATAGTTATATAGTTGATGCTCACTAACTCCTAAATCTCAATATACAAGTGCGTTATATCATTACCCACTAATAATTATTATATAGAGTATTTTAAATTACATGCATGTATATCACATCATCACCCACTAGCAATTATTATCTAGCAATTATTATCTAGTGTATTTTAAATATCATTCAAACATGACATATCATTTACAATTTTATTGTATTTTTAGAACTCAATATGCAAGCAATATCAAATCATTATCTTCACATCATTTTTACATTATTTAAACATATACATTTCTATAGTGTATAACATGCATTCATCCATATATCCTGCAGCAAAACACGGGGTATCAACTAGTATCTAATATTCTTGAGTGCATCAATGGCCCTCCGGCTTCGGTGATGGGAGTGGAAGCGAGAGCTTGATGTGTGAGCGATGGCCTCTTCAACGAACTCTCTCTGCTCCGCCTCTAGCGAAATCTACATCTAGGCCAACTTTGATTCCCCCGCCTCCTCCTTCGCCACCATCCAACAGTGCCGCCACCCAGCCTCGATGGCACCGAAAGACATCAACGTGCTAGTGTGTTCCCGCTCGGTGCTTTGCCCCACCATCAACATCGCCCCACCACCGGCTGCCAACGACATGGCTTTGGCAGCATCACCACCGCCTCACCGTCCTCCCTTATCCTCCATCCACTACCAGTAAGCCTCCTTCCAGGCCATCCCTCTAAGCCTGATCCCCTACTTCTCCCTCCCAATGCTACCTTCTTCCAAATCCCACCCTCGAATCCTAACCCTATTTGCAAAACATTTTATAAAATACTTACTAAAACATAAAACATTGAAAGAACACCACATGCAATATTTGTAAATTAATTAGTGAAACATCATATAAATACTAGCTGAAACATCTAAATAAAACAATGTGCAATGTTTAAAAAATCCATTAAAAACCTAAATATTTTATCATCGCGATGTAACAAGGTGTGGTCTTGTTGTAAAGATTTAGTTGTAACGAATTTGATAGTATAATCGAATCATAGATTGGAGAAGAAGTTTAAGAGAAAAATATAGTTCTAAAAAGACCTAAAACCAATATGTGGTTCTCTTTTAAGACTTGGTTACCGGCTGCATGCAGTCCTGCAGCGTGTAAAGCTTTATGAGGCGCCTACAGACTTAAATCAATTAGCGCATGCTGACCAAGCTGGAGAGCTAAAAATGGGGCACCCGATTCATAATCACTTCATAATTAATCATGCGCTAATTGAGTGTCTTCTCTCATAAGCCATCTAGCTAATTACCCTAGACGCTCAAAGAACAGGGCCTGATGAGGACATCACTCCTTTGGATACACACGAGGCTCAATTCATATCAAGTTCGAGCCCATCTCATCATTCAAGAGCAGGCCACACAAATCAATGCCCGGATCTTATTCGAACTCCGTTTTCGACATTCTACGTATGTATGGAAAACCATCTTTCTAATATAACTGGATTCATGTCAAAATTCCTTCCGAGTCAACGGAAATCACTAGCACATATTCTCACAACTGTAAGAGGCCATTTATGATGAGCCAAAATGAGCCATTACAGATGACAACATCTGTAAGGGTGACATTGGTGACCATTAGAGATAACTTAAGCAATCTCGAGTCGTTACAGATATGTAACACTCTTAATTGAGAGCGGTTACAAATGGGGTGACAGTCATATGTAATAGCTCTTAATTAGGAGCCGTTATAGAGTAATGGTAACGGCTCTTAATTGGGAGCCATTACAGATGGCAGCCACACCATCTATAACGGCTCTCAATAGAGAGCAATTATGGATAACCAACCCAAGTTAGGACTAGAGATAAAAAAATATCAACCATATTACCCCATCCTCCACACCTCCTCAACCACCGCATCTTCCTCAACCATCTCCTCCGAGTAGCGGCGGGCGTCGAGGCAAGGGCGTGGTTCTCCTGGAAGAGGACCATAGCGTGGCGGTGCGGGGAGATGATGTTGCGAGCGACGCGACGTGGCTGGTGGTGACGGGCGCATGCGGTGAAGTCACAATAGGTGTCAAGGGCGAAGGCACCGATATGGAAAAGTTACAAGGAGGGAGGTTGCCTTGTCCGCGTTTTCCCCACCTTGTCCACGTCGGCACCTCCGCCCTCCCCGTCGTCCCAAACCCCGACGCTACCTCAGCTCCTGGAGGTAGACCCAGCCTCGACGACCGTGGGGAGCTGTGGATTTGGCCTTGGCGGTGGCATGGAGTTGTGGATCTGGCCTCGGTGGCATCTTTCCTAGCGCCGCCTCTACCTTGTCCCCGGGTTGACCCCGACATATGCTCCACCTCCCCCGTTGAGCCCAACCCTGAGTCACCAAAGCCCGTCAACCCCGATACCGTGACCCTAGCAGTGCTCCTCTCTCGACCCCGCCCCCGGCGATGATCCTCCTGTGCGAGTGCTGGGATACATTTTTTTATTTTTTTGTTTGGATTTTACATGTTAGTAATGGCTCCATTACAGGTGATTCCAAAAGGTTGTGATGGCTCGGTCATCGTTATAGAAGAGAATCTTGAGCCGTTACAAATTAGGGGTTCTATGCTAGTGAATCGCCGAAATAAGAGAGCGTCCAGAGTATGTGTAGGTGGTGCATCATCATCTTTAGGTCCGTTGGGCCGTGTATCGTGATGGAGTCCATTAGGAACGGTACAGGGGTCCTATGTTGACCCTAGAACCTATTTAAATCAGTAGTCATTATCGAATTAGGGTTGAGTTTTGCTTAGATTATTCTGCCATCGTAGTTTCACCACTAAATCGGTTTGCGAAACCACAACTTGTGAGATTCATCTTAAATTCACAATATATTTAGATTGCATCTTCTTCTTTCTTGCTTATGTTCTCGACTGGCTTGCAGGAGATAACCTTATCGGCGAGGTCAACCTTGTTTTGTCTTGGGTGATAACCAATGGAGGGGTGGTGTAGTGATTGCGAGGGGTTCAATAATTCTGATCGGAACCTTTGGATCATCAACGTCGAGTCTCCACAATTAACTTATCCAATACCTAACGGAAGATTAGGACCCTAGTTCTCATCACGGCCTTAGCTAAGATAATACTTGAGTACCAGAAAATGCGGAAGTCGAGTTTGGAGCACATCTTCGTGGGAAAGGCGCTTAGCTGCGTATAAAACTTGTTTAGTTGAGTTATAACTCTTAAATTTAACTTAAATAGCTGGGTTTGAAGTGGAGTTGTGGAGCAGTCTGAAACCAATTTCTCTAATTTTTTTATGAGAGCATTTCAGTCCACTTCACTAAAAGAATCTTTTTAGGTAGAGCTAAAAACCTAAAACTAAAACTGTCTCCCAATTTAAAAAAAAGTTAGAGCGCTAAAGTCCAAACAGACCCATACACTCCACGCTAGCTCCAGTCACGAAGGGAAGAAAAAATTCCTAGTACTTACTCGAACAAAATGGAAAAAAAAAGACCTTCTTTATACACTTGCTTAAGTACACATACGTACATACGTACGAATACGCCCATTCGGATACGTACACGTACGCCGACTCATCGAGCTCGAGCCGCCTGCGAACCCCTTTCTTCCTCGTTCCCGTCGTTCCCTCCCTGTGAACCTCCTTTCAAACCCTAGAAACTCGATTCCCCACCTCCAAAACCCTAACCCTAGCTCGCCGCGGAGAGCCTCCTCGCTCCTCCCCGTTCACGCCGCCCCCCTGCGGCTCCTGCGGCCGCCGGCACCGCTCAGCCCCCAGCCTGACAGGGCCCTCGCGGACCTAGGGTTTGCGCGCGCGCTCCCCCTCCTTGGGCCCCGACCCTGCGGGGCGGTAGCGGTCGGCGCGTGTGGGGGTGGAGAGAGAGGGAGAGGAGGTGGGGGAGGTGGAGATGAGATGAGGCGGCGGGGTGGCGGTGGTGGTGGTGGTGATGGCCATGAGTAGGCTCTCGTTCAGGCCGCGGCCGCTCGACATCCACAAGAAGCTCCCCATCCTCAAGTCGGCGCGGGAGTTCGAGGACGATGACCCCACGGCCGCGGCGGTCGCGGTCGCAAGGGCAGGGGTGCTGCTGCGGCAGTCCGCGCCGGAGCTCACTGCCGCTACTACTGCCACGGAGGGCGAGGTAATTTGATTCATAATGCTTGATTGCTGGATTGTGCCACGATTCTGTGAAATGTTGCCTGGGTGTATTTTGATAGCTTTCTAAAGTTGCTGGGTTCTGTTCTACACCCTATTAGCAAGTTGAATTCAGCTCAATTATGTACATGAATGAATAATCATTTGACTCATTTTACAATCTCAGCTTTGCAGTCATGTGTTATGAATAGGAAAACGGTTATTTGGAGCAGTGAAATTAGTTGTTTGCATTTTCCGGTATTTGTACGCACTTTGCATTTCTTCGGCATTGTACTTCGACCTGTATGTGGCTAGTAACATTTAGCTGTGCAACTAGCCAATTGAACCTTTTCTTGAACCTGCAATAATGATCCTATTAGATATGTGGGTGCTGTTTGGCTTAATTGTGTCTCAGATAGCTTGCAACCCTACAACAACAATACACTTCAGTATATGAATATTTAAATCTATCTTTCTATATAAATGAGACAATATGGTTACTTTTACCTTACTTTTTGAAAAGAAAATCAAAATTGTTGAAACTGCTAATATTCTGAAAAAAAAAACTATTTATGCCACGTGTTGTGTTGTTGCTGTACTCGTTTCTTATATTAGTAGAATAGTGGACAAAGCAATCACTATTTCAGAGGGCCATATATTTTTTTTCGTTGGCATTGTGCTATTCAAAAGGGTAATCGTTACTTCTCTTTGCAGGGAAATCCAACGCCCACTAAGAAGAACATTCAAGAGATACCAACACCTCAGTTTGATGCCGTGGGCACCTATGAAAGGGATTACACTCGGACCTTCGCACAACCAACCTGTTATATACGTGGAAGAGGAGGTTTCTTTCCTACTGCCCTGGCATTGTTGTTACAATATCTTGTTTATGGCCTCTGTTCTAAGATTTGTTACACTCCACAGCCAGAGCTGAGATTGGTGAATTTGTTGAATATGATCTGGACAATGAAGATGAAGACTGGCTTGAAGACTTCAACAATGAGCGGAAGAATCTTAACCCTGAAAAGTAAGAAAGTTCTGGAGATCTAGATGACTTGGTTTGGTTTACTAGTTATAGGTGAAATGTTCATTATAATTGAAGTATGCACCATTTGAAATCTAAAACTTAACATCAGGTGTTTTTAGTTGTACTTTTAATTAGAAAAGTTTTTCCTTCCAAGACATAGGCTATAACATGTTAACTTAGAATTGAATGTAGTATTTCTGAGGAAACTTTGGTTTCAAGAGCTAAACTTACTGGTTAGGGGGGGGATAGTTTTAACTTTTAACGTTTTCTGTCTTGAGTCTGAAGAAATCTGTTGAGACACCACTATGTTATTCCCCCTGTGAAGCATGTATTTTTGCTACAGTTTGAAATGGTCCTACATTACAGGTTGGAAGTCCTCCTATTCAAGTTGGAAATTTTGGACCACAAAGCTCGAGAAAGAGCAGGAGCCATTACACCAACTTTCATAGGACCTGTACCAGTCCTCTTGCAGCTTGATGCTGCAATGGAGGTAAAGCCACATGCTAAATGGGAACCTTAAATGTTACTGATAGGATGATGTTTAAGAGGAAAGGGGATTATAATATTGGCATTTTTATCTATGTGCATGCATTTTGCAATACAGGCATACTTGTATAAACATCAAGCGGAGTGTATAGTATGTTAATCTAGTAAAATCATACCTTATCTGTTGACATCATGATCAACTGTGAGATAACAACTCATTGTTTTTAATCCATTTTACAACATGAAGTCTTTCCAATAACTTAACCATCATGATGTGTCAATTGTATTGAGACATGTTATCTAAGGTCTAGGGATCCCTCGAGCTAGAGCACATGGTTGTTTGAACACTTATCTTGAAGTGATATATGCTGTTCCACCTCAGACTTGACATGCCCAGTAAACATTGTGTGGTTTTCAAATTTTAATTCTCCCAACTCCCGTGACAGCTGCAGTTTCAGAAATTACTAACATGGGTACACAACTTCTTTATGCAGTTCTTTACTTGCTATGTTATGAAGCCATATTGGTCTATTGATATGTTATAAGTGCACTATAGTGTCACTTTCTGTGGTTGTGCTTTTCTTTTGGATGCCTCAACCAAAGACTGCGTTGCTATTTTTATAATGCCGTGGTCAATGAAGAATCCACAGAAAGTTGAATTAGATTCACCACACTCACGTCATTTGTTCTGCATGATTACAGATTCTATGCAACTTCATGGACTTCCTTATAATGTTGTCGAGATGTTTTAAATTAATGTTTGTGGTTTATGTATTGTATGATAGTAGAAGTCCTACTAGGCATAAAAACTTTGACCTTCTAGAATACAGGTAAATTAAAACATGACACACTAATTCAACATATTGTGATTATGAATGTCATTATCATCTTAATGGTGATGTTGGGGTAGATGTAACCATTATTGCCATGCCAGAGTCAGGCCAACCTAGGAAATATACATGAAAGATTAGAATGTCTAAGGTTGTAGAAATATCTTCTTCTATAGTTAATAACTATTGATTATTTATTATATAGGCTAATATTGATTCACATTTCACGCATTTGTTGTGCTGATATATGTGATCATGTTGTTATTCCATTAATATATTGATCAAAATAGGTTTTTGGTTTAGTGAGCCTTGCTAGTGTAGAGATCATATATAACTTTATTAGATTGTAAGGATTGCAAGACAATGATGTAGATAAGATTTTTCAGCGGAAACAAATATAACGAAAATCTTGTCTTGTGTTAAATTTGTAATTCACTTGATTCTGGATCTAGTATTTTCAAGATTCCTGGGAAGAAATCCATTTTTCCACTATTTCTATTTAGTTACTGCAGACTTGTAATTTTGTTAATTTCTTTTTCAATGTTTGCTTAGAATTGCTTCTCTCTGCAGGCGTTGCAGTTCTTATCTGTTCGGTATGGAGTTTTCCAAGCTGTATATAGTTATTGGAAAGACAAGGTATTCTCTAAAATGAGAATGCAACAAAAAATTTCTTGTGGTGGCGATATGCTTACATTTTCAGTTTTTGTAACAAGTCACATTGTTGTTTCCTCACATGGTCTCAGCCTTTTTTTTTTGTAGTTTGTATATTTATTTAGCGTATCAGATATTTGGTTTTAATTGTGTTTACATAATTCCTTTTGCTTGTTGATTCATTCTTTTATTAGAGGGAACGATGGCAAAAGCCTATTCTGCGGCGTTTGCAGGTTAGTGCAATTTCTTTGGTGTGTCTTTCAGTAATTTGCCATTTTCCTGGTAAAATACCAAAACTGACTGTTGATTAATGGTTTTATGGTGTGTGAATTGTGAATGCTATTTCTAGTGTCATTAATGAAATATGCATGACAGATGTGAAGTGCGACTTTTTTTGAAGTATAGTCTTAACAATGGATTTTTCGTAAATATTGTGAACTAATGTAGTACACACTATGGTTACTTCAGTTAATAAATTGTATGCATGGTTGTTATGAGGTCTAGTGTATACACAAGGAGTAGATACTTCATGAAAGCCAACTGCATATTCTGAGGTCTAACATATACACAAGATTGGTTAATTTTTTATTACAGTAGTATCCTGCCAATTGTTGAAATCAAAGTATGAAATGTTTGTTTGCATGTCAAGAAACAAGAACCAACCACTCAGGCCTTGTTTGGATGATTGGTTGAGAGGGGTGGGATTGGGATAGGGTAAGTGAAAGATGAGGATGAAATGAGGTAGGCAGAATGGGTTGCTAGGATTAAAAGTTATCCTTTAGTGGGTGGGAATCTTTTTTCCCAATCCCATTGTCCAAATGCCCCCCACAGTTTTATCTGAGAAGCTAACCAACAAACATAGTAAACTAATACCTGTTAGTTCGTTTAATGAAAAGACATCTAATAACCCTGCAGTATCAATGCAAATATTGGGCTATATTTTTGCCTTTTGGATGCTTTGTTCCGAAATGTTCATATCGGTAGTTTGGTTAAGTTCATTATCCTGGCTTCAAAATAATTCCCACTGGCAGTTTGATACATCCTTCATATGGATGTTTTTATGCACCAAATGAGTGAATTAGCTTATACTCCCTCTGTCCCAAATTATAAGGTATATATATTTTTTACACAGTCTTCAATAACATACTTTGACCATTTATTTATTCCATATTATGTTTCCAATGAATATGAAATTAACATCACATGAAAGTACATCAAAATATGAATCTAGTGATATAACATGCATAATACTTAGTAGAGATATGTTTAGTATAATCATTAGTCAAAAGTTACTGAGTTTGATTTTCCTAGAAAGGGGGTGCCTATAATTTGGGACGGGGTAAGTACATTTTAATCAGACTGCTTCAACAAATGCTGTAGTTTAGTGTGATCCCATGTGATATCTTTGGCTTACACTATTTTTTGGCTTCTAAGCAACACGCAGAACCAAAGTGAGTTACTCAGGTTATATTTTGTGTCTTTGTTCAACATAGGTTTAGCTGGAGTTTTGCTTATGTGACTTATAAGTCTAGGTTTAGCTGAATTTGCCCAAACAGCTTTAAAAGAAAGGTCACACTATGTTTGAAGTTGATGAAGATGAAGATGAAGTTAGGGCACGCAAAACGAGAAATCCATTAGCGCATGATTAATTGATTTTTAATTATTACAAACTTGAAAAATGGGTTTATTTGATATTTTAAAGCAACTTTTATATAGAAAGTTTTTGCACGAAACACACCGTTTAGCAGTTTGGAAAGCGTGCTAACGGAAATCAAGGAAAAATCTGTATCTTAATTAGAAAAGGACACCACCTAGTGAAATAGTTGGGTTTGTAAACCATCAGCCATAGAATACAAGTTTTTGTCAGGTTGGTTTTGACCAAGTTATGATCAAGTCTGGAGGACTGGAGGAACTAATTCTGTTATTTCATGGTTCTTGTTTCTCGGTTGCATTACTGTTGACTATTGCTTTTGTTTTCATGAAGCCTCCTCCACCAGTGAATGATACAAACCCTTATAATGTATTCAGACCAAGAGAGAAGGCACATCGACTTCATACAAGAAGGGTGAGTAACTTGAATATCATTTTTATTAACATAGTATGCAATCATGTGACCTTCTGGGAGCATTAGTTACTAGGCAAGGTTTTTGGAGGGATAATACCTATCTTCGATCATGTCTCTGTTTTGTATATGCATAATGTTTTCTTATTTTTTCCAGATGCAAAGACGAGAAAATAATATTCAATCATTCGAAAAACTTCGCATGGTAAGCAACAGTTTGTTTCTTTTTCTTTATAGAACCTTTTATGGCTGTTTTTTTAATCCCTTTTATCCTACTGAATACAATAACTGCATAATATTTCGATTATAGGATAAATGAGCTGTTTATAAAATCTGAATTGAAATCCTTGAAGATATTTTGTTCATTATTCTGCTATGAGGTTCAGTGTACCAGTGTATGATAAACACTAATCCTACTATATTATTGTGGAGGAGGTCTATGCAATTTACTCAGTTTTTACACCTTACTAGAAGCATTATAAACCAATTCATGTCTGCTTACACTGTCGAAGCTCTTAATTTGTTAAATCATGTCTCAAGATTACCAAGATTTGATAAGGAGAAGATATTTGTTTTTCAATCTTTTTCATGTTTCATCTGCATGTTAATTAGTAAAACTCTCTTGATTTGCTGTTGTTTGTTGACAAAGAGGAACTTAATTGTATAGTTGCTCTAGAGAAATGAACACAAGAAAGTCTTTCTGTAAATAATTTTAACTTTAATGCAAACTCTGCTGTGCTTATGTTGTCTTGTTTGGGGAGAACGTCTGTTATCTTGGTTGAAATGATTGGTTAGTTCTGCTTAATTTAATATCCATGTTATTGAATGGAATAGTTGCCATTTACCACTTTGCTTTGTTCCAAGTTCCAACAGTTTCCTCTCAAAAAGAGAAAAAGTCCCAACAGTTTCTTTATTTTTAGCTTAAGGGCTATTTGCTTCATTCTGTTTCTATTTTATACATAGTTCTCAACTTGAGTGCTAGTTTTGTGTGTATAACTTAAATTCTGAAACATCATTTCCTTGTTGTCTTACCCTGTGAATGATAATTGGTTAGCTGTGGCTTTTGAATTCTTACATTTTAAGTACTATATGCTTTTTCATTATTATAGTTCTCACAATGCTATCTTGAAAATATCTATTAGGTGCGGCGCAACTTGGACCAAGCAAAGGCACTTATGGATGCTTTGGTTAAGGTTAGTTCATGAATGAACTGGCCTTACGGTGGTTCATCAGCATTAACATGCCAAATTATACTTCTGCAACTAAATAATAAATTCTTCACAGAGGGAAGAGACAAAACGGGAGGCCATGGAATGCGAGGTCAACCTTCAACGCATTCAGATGAAATATAAGGTATAAACCATCATACATACAGTCTAAAAGTTCTCTTTATAAATAATTTATGTGCTTGTATTTGGGGTGAACGACCTAAACAGTGCCTGAATTCTGTCCATAATCTTGCTTTGGTCCATTATCTTCAAAAGAACATTTGCAGTCTGTAATATATAGCTATCCATGTGTACATGTGGAGCTGGCATGGTTTCTTGTAGACCTTAAACTTATAAGGAACAGTACGCTCATAAGAAAATGGTAGTGGCATAGCTTCAACCACTCCCATAATTGATATTGGGGAATGGTTTTATACTTTGTTCACCCAAGACCACTTGCACTTGACAGTATAATTCTATAATACAAATTTAGCACATTATAGAACAGAAAATGTCGAAGAAATTCAATAAATATCTCTGCCTGGTTATTGTCTGCTGTAGCTCATTACAGTATTCAACTTTGATTGATGTTATAGTCCTGCTATTTTTATTCTTTGGTCATACCTGGATACTTTTTATTGTTTGACTAATTTACTGTCATCCTCTTTCCTTGTTCAGCATGAAGCCCAGCTTGTTGATGAAGGGACTGCACTGTCAGGCTTCCAGCAAGTTTCTAGTAGATTTGGATCGAGTGAAGATGATTATGCAGATTCAGATGATACAACAACTGAACAACCATATATCCGGCCACCTGTTTTCCGTCCTCGATTCGCTGATCACAAGCTATCCGTAATCCCTACATTGCGTATAAAACGTGAGCGTGAACTAAAAAGGAGACCACAGCAGAATGGCTGGGTGTTTAAAAGGGTATGTGATCCCCTTTTCTCACTGCCTCACTCTCTTTCATGTAAAACAACTGGGTTACGGAACTGGTGGCAGTTTGGCAATGAAGTACTATTTTTAAACTCCACAGATTGGAGCATTAAGTGCTATTTGAATATTACTTGATTTACTTCTAAGAAAATGCAGATGATAAATTTTAGAAGGTTCCTTTTTAGAAAGTTCAGCTTTGTTACAATGTCAGATAATGGCGTGAATGTGCCATTTTCTTATAGTTCATCTCTAAGGTTATCAACCTTTAATAGAATCCAGTCATGTACGTTGTATAGGAAATTCGTTGGTTATAGTTATTTTTGTCAACTAATTACCACTTTACTGAAAAAATACAGGATCCCGAGGAGCCAGTATTGTTATTCACAAGACCATTGGATCCTGAGAAGTTGGTGGCAGCAGGTATAAAGCCACCACCAGATCCTCCCATTGAGAATGGTGCAACCATGCCACCATTTAGGTGCCGGGGTAGGATTGGGCGAGGTGGTCGCATCATCTTTGATCGATGGAACCCTCTTCTCCAAACACCAATTGGGCAGGAAACCTCCTATTATGTACCATACAGCCATAGGCCTCCCTCACCTGAAAGTTGAAGCAATTAGCCATCTGCACGTCCTACTTATGTGACCTATACAGCTAGTGAGAAGTGAAGCACTCGAGCAATTGATCCTGCTAAGGCGCCATATTGGTCCATGGAATACTTTTTTGACCACCCGGGTTGTGAGCTGTACAGCAGGCTCAGACCCCCTCAGTGAATACTGGGTGTGGCCAGGCTATATCTGCTAACGTTTCTCTTCCGATCTGGGCTTAATCATCTTTTCTCAGCTGTTGTAAAATTATTAATATGTAGGTGAAAGAGTAGAATTTTTTTGTCTAGGCTTGTAGGGTCAGTATCTAACACGTGCTCTCATTGATTATTCATTTGGAGAAGGGGGAATCCTTCTCATTGATAAATCAACCTTCTGTATAATGTTTCAACACTTGGTGCATTTGTATTCAATCAATGTGCACGTATGTATATACTGTAATCCAATGACATGTGATGTCAGATGTGACTAGGTTAGGTAGTGGTAGGGCGTGGAAATGGGATATGTGAAACAATGTTGCGTGATGTTTTGTTGAAATGTTGTATTAGCTTATGTTGTTATAACCTCAACTGTCCTACTTTTCTTTCTTCAAAGGCTAGAAAAGGAATTGTGAAATTTGGCCACACTTTCAGTGGCGATTTCCCTTGCAAGGTGCAGATAACAGTTTGAGTAACTATCTGTAGCTGAAATAATACCGTCAATGATTCATGTGGTCGAACTTTGGGGTCATTTGAGAGTGATATAGTTTACAATTCAGATGATCCAGTTTTTCAATTGCAGTTGCTTCAGCGTAGAAATGCTGGAAATGTGTTGCTCCTGTCAACAACCTGAGCTGATCATCAGAATCCCTTTTTTCTTCACTGGGCTATGTGTGTGACGCATCAGGAAATATTCCTCGGCATAGACACAGATCTGATAAACAAAATAGGTTAAGAGGGTATACATTTCATACAGCATGCAGTGCATTCTGTTGCTAGTTGCAGAGGGCAACTTATTCTAGTTAAAAGGCAGGCAGTGAATACATGTTCATATACATACTTGACCAGTAGATTTTGTGCTGATAAACTGTGCAACTCTAGGCCAGTCCTGACCAAATCTGCAGAGCCCCAGAGACATGATTGAATAAACGTTTTTTTCACCAATACTAAAGTACTTCAATAGAAATGAGATGCGGTCATAATCAATAAATTTGCAGCGATCTGCTACTCCGAAAGCTGAAGTATGAACATTAACAGGACAAATCCAGATGATCTACATAGGGTGTGTTTAATTCAGCTATCTGGTAGTCACAAACCTCAAGTTTTCTGAATATAAGCAAGATTAGTGCGAACATTTCTTTTTCATACCTTCCAAGTGCGATCCTGAAATTGACACGCTCTCTGATGCTCCAGCATTCTTGAGGAGGCCGTGCAGCGGCGGTGTACAATGGCGGCATCCTGCGTTTTTGCTGGCTATTCTTCTTCCTCCGAAATGGCGGTAAACAGCGTTTCCCCATTGTTTCCCTTTATCCTCTCATTCAGACCAATCTCGCATTTCGAGTGCCTAAAACATCAAAGCAATATATAATGCCTGGTGCTGTTGAAACAAGGGATGTATGAGTAGGAGTCTCATACAAATGGTAAGATGAACAAGGAAAAAAAAAAGTGCAGTAAAAGTTGGCTGATCTTTTGCTTGTTGGAATCATGGTTATGAATTATGATGCTAATGAGGAAGTAAAAACACACTAGTGCTTGTAGAATCATCTTCTGTGACCCTGATTTTTCTTTTGTTAAGAATGATGTTATAAATATTTTTTTCCAGTTAAATTCGTATTGTGTGTTGTTAGTACATATGTTTTGTCTTATAAATAAGGTACTGTTTTCATCCTCCTAGTATGTACTGTCAGGTCAGTCATGTTTAGGGGATGATATAGAAAGGGAAAACAGCGTGATAATTACAAACACCTCTTTCTTCTACGAGTCTTCTTTTTGGTCATTCTTGACTCTACACTTCTTAGTATAATTTAGTATAATGATGCGTAGCTCTACTGCGATTTTGAAAAAAAATATATAAACAGGAAACTGTCACCCAAAATTTTCAACAAAGAATTGTATTCAAATTTGGCAAAAGGTTCTTCACATTTTAAATTATTTCGGACCAAAATTCCAAATCACATTTTAAGATTTTGACAAACTTTTTGTGCTTTTCGTAATATAGAACCCTGCTCGTGTAGTTCATACCTGGTTTTTTTTAATTTCATGCTCATAGGTAGCATAGAGACTGACATACCTCATCAAATCAAATGCTAATAATAATTAGGTCCCGTTTGACACAATTTTAGCACCCAACTCCAACTTACCTAGAGCTGGAACTGTACTAAACGGTATAGATTCTCCATTTTGTGGAACAGAGTTAGCAGAGCTGCTCCATAAATTTGTACTATGGGGGTGGAGCTAGGTTTTTCTACTCCACTCCACCCCAAAAGTTTTCAGAGTTTGCAGAGCTGCTCCACAAATTTGTACTATGAGTCACAGGCGGTAGCGCGTGGGCAGTGGCGCGGGGTCAGCGGCGCGTGGGCGGTGGCGCGGGGTCGACATCAACACGGCAACACGCTTGCGGTGGCGGCGGCGGCGGCGTAAGGGCGACGCCAACCAGTTGTTCGATGAAATGCCAGCAAGGGATGTGGTAACATGAAGCTAACCAATCTAACCAAACACTTTCGTACCACTTCAGTTTCTATAGAAACCAGCTCTCACTGAAGTTGGAGTTTAGAGTTAGAAGTTGGTGTTTGGAACCTTACTTGATTTCAGTAGCAAAATAAGCAAAATAAGCTAAACACCTAGATTCGTTTTACAGGTTGCAGTTCTTTAATGTAAATTAATGATCCCATTGTTATATACATTGTTCATACGTTATTACTCTGATTAATACTCACAATAACAATAAAACAACACTATGCGACCACGCCTTAATAAGCTTCTTGCGCGATAAGTTGATGGCATGAACCACCCTGTGCAACGACGCAAATACCCCTCGACCTATTGGCTACGCACCGCATCCGTGTCCACGGGCACAACGGTCATTTTCTCTCATCCCCCCGCGAACGTTTTCTTCTTCTTCCCCTCTCGCAAGCTATTCTCTTCCAGACGCTTCCCTCCTCCCGCCGCCGCCGCCGCCGCCGCAAACTGAGCCGCTCCGATATCCTCCCCTCGAATCGGCCGCGGCGTACGTAGAGGGAACCGACCAGATGGTGGTGGCGTCGCGCCTCCTCGCGCGAGCGTCGAGGCAATGCGTCGCCGCGGTGGCGGCGTCGGCCGCGAGGCGGCGGCGTCCTGGGGCGGCGCTGTCGCTGTCCGTGGTGACCGCGGCGAAGGCGGCGGCTGCGGAGCCGTGGCTCGGGGTGAGCATTCTTCTAAAAGCTTCTTGTGGGGCTTGTAAATTTTACATTGCTTTCGGATGAAAGGTAGTGGGGATTGGGAGGGTTTTAGGATGTGTCGTCTCAGGTGGCTAGCTTGGCTGTGGAAATTTTGTCTATATATGTTGTTTTGGATGGTTTTAGGGTTTTTTTCTTATTAGCTAATAATCGTAGGTGAAGAAAGTTGAAGAGAATCCGCCCTTATATCGTGAGGGGTGGCAGATTATTATGTTCAGTAAACTAGTAACTATCAGAAATTATAGTCTAATGGATCAAGTATTTGTTTGTCTGAATAGTTGCTTCTGTAACATGATCGATAATACATAGTAGGAATGACTACGCCATACTCAATTTTATTTCATAAGTGTATCTTTATTCCAATGTTGCACCATTTATCATACAAGCAGGAGTGGGAAGTTGGATGATACATAATTTTTTTTTTTGTAATTATGATTAGGATTCAAGAGGTAGACTTGAGTGTATTTTATAAACTACGAATGGTTGGTACACCATTGTATCATAGCCATTCAGTTAACATACACTTCCGATATGCAACACTGAATCCACTAAATGTTTCGGGGATTCAACCTGAACTTACTACTCATGCTTGCACATATGGAAACACAAAAACCAGCGCATCTTTGAGGGCTCATAATCACTAACTTCAGCAGTCATTGCCATGATAAGGGAAAAAATAATTAGTTGGAAGCAGGTGGATAGCCATCAGCAACTGCATTAGCTAGTTGTTCTCCTGGATGTTTTTGTTATTCTTCTGTTTACTTAGGCAGCGTTCTTTCCTCCCCTTTCCCAACTCCTCTCCCTCGTTTTCCGCGCGCACGCTTTTCAAACTACTAAACGGTGTGTATTTTGCAAAAAGTTTCTATACAAAAGTTACTTAAAAAAATCAAATTAATCCATTTTTGAAAAAAAAATTAGCTAAAACTTAATTAATCACGCGCTAATGGATCGCTCCGTTTTCCGCAATCACTGTGCGGGTTCCCAACCCGGTCGAGCGAATGCTGCCTTATACCACATTCTTGAATGAAACCTGCACCTTTGTAATTTTTTTGCTCTTGTAGCAATGAATTAGCAGAGCTCCTGTTTTTTATTTTTAAAAAATAAATTTACTTTCTTATCATTTAATTTGTGAACTTCCCCTGCCCCCAACCCACACACACAATATAACCTGAATGGTGTCAGTTATAGCTGGAAGACATTGTCATATCCTTTACATTCTTAATTTGGTTATTTCTTTGACAAGCAGGTCCCATATATGTTGAATCAGCCCTTGAGATACTCAACCACCGTTTTTCAACGTTTTGGATTTTCATCCACATCCCCTGAACAAAGTGATAAGGAGGAAAACCAACACAAAGACCAGGAGAATGCCACAAATGAGTCAAATGAAGGTAGTAATTCATGTTCAATTGAGAAATCATGACAAGAGAGGTTCACAGAGCTTCATGTCCCACGGCATGAGCGTATAAGGAGTGAGGTTCTAAATGAACTGCATTTCCTGATTCAGGCACTGAAGTTGTTGATTTGTCAAAGGAGGACCTGGTGAAGCTAGTTCTTGAGAAGGATGGATTGTTGAAGTCAAAAGATGAAGAAATCAATGATATGAAGGACAAGGTTTTGCGAAGTTATGCTGAAATGGAAAATGTCATAGCTAGGACAAAGCGTGAATCTGAGAACTCAAAAAAGTATGCGGTGCAGGTCTGTTGTCATTACTTATTCACCTCCATCTTGAAATTTCAAATCACCTAGATTCTGTTATATACTTTATATGTATATTCAGTTGCATTTAAACTGTTAGTTGCTTATATAGTCTATGGCAATTATATATGCAGAATTTCTCCAAGAGCTTGTTAGATGTTGCTGACAATTTGACTAGAGCATCATCTGTTGTTAAGGAAAGCTTCTCAAAAATAGATACATCTAAAGATTCTACTGGAGCTGTTCCACTACTAAAAACACTGTTGGAGGGTGTGGACATGACAGATAAACAACTTGGTGAGGTAATCTGTTGCAGATGTTATAATTTATGCTTTGATTTTGAAACTTGTGTACAATGCCTTTTCGTAGCATTTCTCTGAACCAAATGTATGATGAAACTGACAGTGTACCCTGGATTCAATCTATGCCTTCACATTTGAACAGGTATTTAAGAAGTTTGGAGTTGAAAAGTTTGATCCTTTGAATGAGAAATTTGACCCTAGTAGACATTGTGCCATCTTTCAAATTCCTGACCCCTCGAAACCTTCAGGAACTGTAGCTTCTGTTGTAAAGGTATGGCATCATGCATTTTCTGATATCCATGTTTCTGCATGATGTGGGGAACCTAAGCATCTTGTGCTTCAGAGTTGATCATGATCTATGATTGTATTCTTCTGTTGGATTGGTTGAAATCCTCTTATTTTGAATTTTTTTGGGTAATTTACCAATGCTCTCTAGAAGCACCGCCGTTATAGTTGTGTGATCATTTGTGTAAAGTTTGAACCATTTTATTGCTTGAAGGGTGTTTCTGAACATTAAATGCATGATATTGTTCCGTCACCTGATGTGCACTTATTACGCCACCTAGTGTATCTGAACAATTTAGCACTATTTTCTTGAATTGTGCTGAATACGTACCTATTCGAATACTCAACCAGTTCTTTGGAAGAGTAATCCTGATGAACTTTTTTTTTAGGAACTCCTGTCATAACTTTGACATAGTAGTCACTGGTGGTTAGTTACATGTTGCGGTATGGATGTTAACTTCCCTACTGTTTTGATCTCATCTGTATCTGTACTCACCTTAGAATGTGATGGTTTATGATCTTGTTTTATTTTTAATGCTGACATAATGCTGACATACCTATACCTGTTGAAGTAAGGTGTTTGGTTCTGCATGTCAATCATTTCGCTGTTGTTGTATCTTCAGTCCTTCAGTCTTGAGTTTGAGCCTGAAGTTCCACCGTTAATATGATTCAGTGCAATGCCCTGGAATCAGAAGTATGAAAATGTAGCCTGTCTAGTGCAAGAGTCTGTTTCCTCAGATAAATGCACATTATCTTCGTGCTGCCAGTATTCATGACCAAAAAAATTGTGATTTCAGGTCGGGTACATGCTACACGACCGTGTTCTGCGCCCTGCAGAAGTCGGTGTTACAGATGGAGGCCCCACGACCACGAAGGAGGCAGCAGAAGATTCTGAGCAGAAATCGAGTGGGGATTAAGTTAGCTGCTGTTACTACACTTAGGACCAGATGAGATAGATGTTCTTTTAGCTGTTATTTATCATATTTTCAGACAGACATCAATCCAAGAATCTTCTCGCTATCTTTTAACACTAAACCATCATGGCAAACGAGGTAGCTGGAATGATGCCCCATTTTGGTCCTGGAGATGAGGATGACCCATGTAAGATAAAAGCGTTGTTTTTGTTCTAACCAGCACAAGTTATTGCAAACATTTCTGCAATCATTTCTTTTTATTTTTTTGCACCTGGACGTAAGCAAGGACAAATGTTTTTGTAAGTGATGCTGCAGAAAAGTTTGTTTTCTTCAATTGTATGCAAGTGCATATTGGTTTGTTATAATTATAATGTTTCATATGAGATTCATGTTCTCCAAACATGTTCATAATTGGCCAAGCAAACCATCTTTCAGAACATAACAAGGTGCCTAACTCTATTTATACAATAAAATAGAACAAAATGCAGCTCATAAAAGGGAACATGGAAAAGCCAAATGCAATCGCCAAAGGCAAACCATTACTAGCAGGCAAGCAACAAGATAACACTTGTGCAAAGGCTGCTATTTGCACCAGGTTACAAACCCTATTTCCAAACTGACAAGTTCATGCATTAACACTTGGTGCAATAACATGTTGCTACATCATCAGCTCATGGTAGGGGGCATACTGGCATAGGATGCTAACAAGACTACAACTGACTAATGCATTGTTCTGGACTACAATACACAATTGCTAATGGCTAACACAAGCTAAGAGCTAGGGGATAGATGCTAATAAGATTACATCAGTGGCTTCGCATGGCCGCATACGTTCTCATCATCTAGGTCTGGGAGGTTAAAAGGCTTTCCTCTTCAGTCTGTTGTCTGAGCGTTGGTTACTGCCACTGTCGCGTTGCTCGTCTGCGCTCAGATCAGCATCGCTGTCATCATCAGGGTCTTCCAAACCAAGGTTCAAATTCAGCTCGGTGCTGCCGCTCTTCTTGGTAGAATTTTGTGCCACGCCTGAAGCCTGAAAGAGGATACATAAATATATGAGTTGCATGGCCTTTCAGAAGGAAAATTGACATGGAAAATTTGAAAAATGCTTTGAGATAACAGGGGTAAAACTGATAGTCCCTGATACCAAAAAAGTTAAAGAACATGAGAAACTGAATTGAATGTTGAGCATGAGGGGAAGAATGTTCAGAAGCATATATTGATTTAATTGGTCACAACAGATCCTGTATTACTTCATTCAACACTAGGGACAAGAGGTGGCCACTGACCACATAACATATGTAAGTGTAACTATTATATATACAAATAGTTGGGTAGCTACAGTTCAGGAATCAGGATGGCATTACATGAAATTGTTCTGTGGTTAGAAATTATTAAAATTTAGAGACTATTCAATTATATGAACAGAAGAGGGAGCACTTCTGTTGTACGGTTTGCTGAGATGGCATATAGTCAGGAATGGTCTGTGCTGCCTATATGGACAAATTTAGCCACAGTTTCCGACATTTTCCTCTTCCTCCCATTACCTCTATCCTCTGTTTCTATGCTTTAGCAGAGCAATTGGATAGAGAGTGGGGAATAAACAGACAGTTTTTCTCTTTGCCTGCTTCTATATTTTCCACTCTTAAAACCATTTTCATGGTCTTCAATGATGCTTATTTTATTAGATCTAATTTGGCTAGTCTGCTGCTTTTGCTTTCTACAGTAGTACTGATGCTACTCGGCAACCCGTTTGGCTCATACATGTTGCCATGGAAGATATGTGCTAGGATGATGTAGAAGGAAACCAATCCTCCATAAGACACTGGTACCTAATCCATGGTCGCGAGCTCAAGGCCGCAGCAACTCCCTCTGCCGTAATTGCTTCTCACTCTGTTCCTGGATGGGAAGGCAGAGGGGAGCAATTTGGCCTGGTAGGAGATCTGTAGGCTGCAATGGATGATATCATTCAGAAGGGATTTGCTGGAGGGAGACGGGGGAGGAAGAGGGAGAGATCCTATAGATAACTGCGGGTGTGTTGCGCTTTAGAAACTAGTCTGAAACAATAGTGGGATAAATAGATTTACTCCTTCGTAGCAGGCACTTCTTTTCCATGTACACAACTATATGATATTCCAAATTTGAGTGCATATCTAGTAGCTCTGATCTAGATGCAACACGAACAACATAAACATCATTGGCAACCGACTAAGGAAAATCAAAACAAAACTAGGCCTATCCAATAATTGAGTGCATTCACAATTATATCAGATTATAGATCAGACTAGCATAACAACAAGAACCAGGTGTCCAGCCAATGTCCCGCAGGCCACAGCTAAGATAATGGGATGGTATTCAGGCTAATATCAGCCCAATGAAGCAATGATTATATTCAGAGATGTCATGAATCTCCTTTTACATTCCTAACTACATGGCCAAGATTAGACCCCTGAGAATTCAGACAATGAAACAGCATAACCAACTATCACTAAATTAAACTAGCACTAGCCCCAAGGAAGAAGAAGAAACCCCTAGAAGTAAATAAGAAAAGAATTACACCACTAAACCCTAGTAAAACCCAAGTTGATGACCAAACCCTAGCTGCCTAGCACATTAACCAACAGATTTTCATAAGACCAACTTCTCGAATCTAATTGCGCAGATTAAGGATGAAATGTTCGTCCAAGACGAACCGGAATTATCCCTCCCCCACCCTATTTTTCTAACCAAAATCGAAATCCTAAGAAGACGGAGAACACCTAAATGCCAAGCAAATCGAACCCAAACAAACGAAGCAAACAATGCAGCAAGCCAAACTATGGAGCCAAGAAGAAGCCTCACCGGAACGAAGCGCCGCCTGGTGGCCCCCGCCGCCGCCGCCGCCACCGCGGCCGACTCGTCGCCGTCACCGCTGCCACCGCCACCTCCGGCCGCGCCGCCGTTCACCGGCGCCCACCTGAACAGCACCACCTTGTTGCCCCTGGAGACACCCATGGGACCCATCATCCCGGCGTACCCCGCCCCGCCGCCGGCGATGGGGACCCAGGCCTTGCGCCACTTCCTGACGGGCCCGCTGAAGGACGACGCAGTGTTGCCGACGGGGCCGTACCGCGTCGACGAGCGGCTCAGGCGGGCGCCCACGGTGTCCATCGGCCTTCCGGACGGGAAGCTCGCGGCGGCGACGGCGGCGCGCTCCGGCGAGGCGACGGTGCGGGAAATGAGTGATGAGCTCGGAGGGAGGAGATGAGAAGAGGAGAGGATTTTTTTGCGTGAGAATGACAAGTGGGGCCCACAAGAACAAAAACGAGAGATCCGCACTACTAAACGAGATGGAACGCGAACACAAAAGGACGAATTAGAATGTCTTTAATTAACTAAATAAAATAAAAAATACAGATAGGAATATACGTCGTTGACTTATATAACCCATAGACAAATTTGAATTCTAGATCTTAATTTAGAATTATTTTGTTGTCGTTTTTAATTTTCCACAGTTTTGAACCACCTAGAAAACAAAAGTATATATATTTTTTTATCGCTTAATATGTATCCTACTTACAAACGGCGCGACCAAGCAAAACAGTTAAACTACAACTTTATTTTATTTCAGAAGCTAGAGATTTAAGAATCAACTGGTTAAATAGAAACACATATGATAGAAACTCTCGCAAAAAGATCTTACTAAGTTAAAGTTATTTCATGTCACGTTAATTGAATATTTTTTCTAAAAGAGCGGGACCTGACAAAAACCTAACTTGTTTGGAGCCAACAACGATAATGCTTTAGTGCGTCGCAATCCTCTTGAAGATGGAGTCTTGGGTTTCCAGGATAGGTGGTGGCGGTGTTGTCAATGTTGTAACCTTTATGGATGTGTCGTTTAAACATCCGTCCTCTTTCAGCCTTTTCTCAAGACCTTTGTCCTTTGTGATGGTACCTAGCTATAACAAATGGAAGAATGGTTTCATCTTCTCTCATCTTTCCCTCTACGACTAGCCAAAAAACATCGATGGAGTTTTGGTGTGTTGAGTGTCTTTGTTTCCGTTTGCTTTTCAGCTATAGTCTATTTGGCATGTGACACGACTTTTTCGTAACCTTAGTCTCCCACAACTAGTCTTATAATTTTTTTTCAACTATATCAAATACGAAACAACGCACTATCATGTTCATGTTTGTTGTTTTAAAAAAAATCATTCAAAAGATTTGTCAATAGATCATCACATAGCCCTTGTAAAAAATAAATAAAAAAGAACCCTTATTGTCACAGTGGACGGCACTTTACGATTCAGACGACCGTTAATTCGCAACTACCATTCCATTTGAACACTGAACTTTTATATCCAAAAAAAACTTTTATATCCAAAAAAAAAGTTGAACTAACCATGTATCCAGGTTCGTAGTTAGGATTGGATTTTTTTTTTTTTTTAAGGACGGAGGAGTAAGTAGCTAGCTTACACAAAGGAACAGACTGAAAACACTACAGCCATACTGGCATTTTCTAGCAGCAATGGATATGCATTCTTGGGACAGTTTGTACAAATGCCAACTAGTACAAAACTTCCTGCATTTGCATTCTGACAACAATAAATACTCAGGCACACCATTTGCATATCATTCTCTAGCACAGGATTTCCTGGGGGACAAACGGGGCTAGCAACAAAATTTTACATCATGGACCAACGCACACCCATGGAATCAAAGGAGTGGCTTCATCTACACCACTCCATTCACAGGGGCATTTTTCTCAAGCTCAAATGTGAGCAACTCTCCTGGCTTACAAATGATAAGACTGGGGGACTTAAATCAATTTATACATCTCGAAAGCACTCCTGGCTTAATAGTCTTGTAAAGCATGAGCTCATCTCATCTCAGAAAATGGGAGCCCGCAAGACTTAATCCGCCGGTGCTTGTTTGCAGGATATGTTGTACCCGCTGTTTAATCTGCGGCCTCACAGAAAGTAATCCGGTGCTGGCCTCTTTGCGGGAACACCTCTTGATTCCTGAATGCACGTATGGAAAATTTAGATGCTAATTAATAATGTGTTCAAGAGGTAATGATAAAGGTGGTTAACACATACATGTGGGGCGGCTTCAAATACACGGAACTGCTTATTCAGATTCTCATCAAGCTCTAGGATTGCAGCAACATTGCCACACCTACAAGACAATTTCAAAGGGTTAAGAACACTGTGAGGGGATTAAAATACAAGAATCTAATACAGATCTGCAAAAGCATAGCCTACACAACAGCTTATTTTAGCAATCCAAACATAATAATGTACAAAAAGATCAGAACAGTAGAAACCATAAATAGCTGTGTTTAAGATATTAATAGAACAATAGACCATCTTATGTCATCAATCTTTTTATTTTTTAATACAATCTGTACACCCCCATCTGATCCTCATTGCCTGCAGCCAATCCATTCCCAACCAATTTTGGGTAGTACTAGTGATCAAAATAAACATGGACATACTGATCATCATCAACAGCTAAACTATACAGGATTGATAATCACTTCAAAAATAATTATTATATTAGCTGAACAATAAAGTACCTGTAGCAGTAGTTAGGAGCAGACCATACAGTGACAATCTTGTTATTGAACATCCACTTAAACCCTTCCATGACTAGTTGATGAGCGCGGCAAATATAGTCTATGTTGTTTGTGTGGTTAAAAGAAGAAACAACATTTCCGCCAAATAGGAATCCTGCACCTCGTGGACTTAATCCCCAACCATCTACAGCATCCTCTGGATCAGACCAAAGAAGGTCACACATGGCCCCATCATGAGGTACTTCTTGCTTGCGATCTATTACTCTTATCTGTTGGAGGGTACATGATATATCAATAACAAAAAATAGAATGCATAACTTAAAAATAACAATGGAGAATAATTTGCCTGATCAAGAGTTGTAATATTAGGAGAAAGGCCTCCATGGACACTAAATATTTTGTTCTCAATGAGTGCAGACAAACTGAAAAGAGAAATAAGCTGCAATCAGTTTTTGTATATTTTAAACTAAAGCAGCAAAATTTCTTAATTCATAGCAAAATGAATTTAAGAAAGTTGCCTTAAATAGTCGAATATATCTGTGCAATATCTCCAGACATTCACTGAGCCATATTTACGAAGACACTCATCATAGAAGCCATACACCTGCAGAGAATGCATAAGCTCGATGACAAGATATATTTTCATAACATTAATGTAGTATATTCAGCTTAAAAGGATTCCTTACTTGTGTGATCTGTCTGCTCTCATGGTTTCCTCGTATTAAAGTTATACGATCAGGGTATCTAACCTGTATGCATATTTATCACAGCAGTTAGGATGGGAAACTAAATAACATGAACTTGCAACTTCAAACAGAACAACTGTTTAGGATATCAATTGTTTAGGTTAGTTTTTCATCCTTCCAGGGTTTTCTAGCAAATCAGGTTAGTTCTAGATCCGTTTTTTTTTCTTGTTGATGACTGAATTATATTTTCATTTACATCACTTATTTCTTTAGTTTTTTCATGAATAGAAATGGCTAATGGGTGGCTATGAGCTGTAGTTAACATTTAACAACTATACATTACTGAAATATTTGCCCCAATTCAAGCTACGAATTATTGCAAACATATATACTCTGTAAATCATTCTAACAGAAGAAGCTATCTATAATTAAAGATATTATAATTAACTCATGTTATTCCACAATATACAGGTTTCATGGAATTAACATACATCTGCATATCATGATTTCAATTTGGTCATCAGCCATTGTTCCAAAAACAGGTTTACCACTTAACTTGGCCATAAATCCAGCTATAGATGAGGAGCATTGTGGTCATTTTCCGTAACTTATCTCTATAAACATGACTAGGCATGGTATTGCACGATTAATCCTTACAATTTCTTTGGGGAATAGCATCAGCATATATTGCAAGATAAAAACAAATAGATACACCAAAAAGTGTCAACGCATACCTTTAAGGCTAACAGAAGCAAAAACGTTTCAACAGAATAAAATCCTCGATCAACAAAATCCCCTAGGAACAAGTAGTTTGTCTTTGGACAGTCACCTCCAACTTTGAATAGTTCTTTCATGTCATAGAATTGTCCATGAATATCTCCACATATCTGAGTGCAACAGAAAAATATTAATTAGCACAATAACATTTTTCTGAACTTATGGAGAAATAACTAATTAAATATCCAGCAGTAGGATATTTGCTGTATCATACCCCCATTAACGCTAGGGTAATGACCCAGGAAGAATCCATGCAAGTATGCTTTGCAACATGATACAAGCTCTGCCTGATGCAACTAAGCTTTGAATTAACTGGTTATTTTGGGTTATTAAGTTGTGTTCAGTCAATAAAATTCTACCATGAAGTTGGAATGGAGACTGGATATGACATTGTGTAAGTCCAAAACTCCTCTATTTACAATATAAATCATCTTAGAACTGTACCTTTGTTTAATAATAGAAGTTGCTTTTACGTTAATGTACCATCCTTCCATCCAATACATTTCATTTAACTGCAATTCGTGCCTAATCAATGCTTTCTTGTGCGCGCGCCGATACAACTAAAATAAGATTATATAATGTTTTATATAATGCTTTTGCAAAGAGCTAGAATGATTTAACTTATGACATCAAGTAGAAAATTGGCAGCTGTTGATAATCTTCAGGATAATAAGTTAATTCAGTTTGACATTATTTCAAGAGAAAGAACATATGCCAGGATATGGAGCTTGTCTTTTGGAAAAAAAGATGGAGCCCACTGTAGCTTTATCCTAGCTTTGCAAGAATTACAAGTGAATTATTTTTACAAGAACTAATGGCAGCTGTAGCTTTAAGTTAATCAAGTAGAAAATGGCAGCTGTATCAACATAATGTTCAGAATAAAATGCAACATGACAGGAAGAAAGTCATTACAAGAAGGCAGCAGGGTAAAAATAATAACACCACTCTAGCTTTATTCTGCAAGCGAATGTTGCCGCAAACAAAATCGAGGATTCAACTTGTGGAACAATCTATCTATGTACTTATCATTTGCATATAAACCCAAGCAGCTGTGCGATGTTTAATGGTTGGATATCCAAATCAAACATTGAACATATGTATGCTGGAGTGAATGTTGTTACATGTATTCACTGAACTAACCAATTCCTCATAGAAATAGCCAACGATCAGGTCGACTGCGATTCAACAAGAAGTTGATTTCAATGATTTAATCGTGTAGAAGTTACAGACTCATGTTTCAATAATTGCTGTCGGATGAAACAATTAGGTAAACAAATACATACAACAAACTGAAACATGCGGGAGTCCAAATAGCAAAATGTGGAGAAGGCCTCAGCAGTTGAGATCTCTAGGGGTGCTTACACACTTCCATGAACCATTTCTAATCATAGCAACTGTGACCAATCCAATGAGTACACTAGCAATCAAGCACAACAAAAGGCCAGTAAATACCCAAACCACCACATTGCTGCACACATAACACGAGCAATTTTTGCCAAACCCCTGGAACTGAACAGGAAAAAAAAACATATATAGCTAGGGTTCCCAATAAATAGGAATATTACATAAGCATAACCATTTAGCTATAAGCATAAACATCCCCAACGACGCAACAAGAAGCAGCATTTCCTCGCAAAACAACCTTCTAAGGACGATCATATAAGCATCCAGTGTATCCACCGAAAACAGGCAAACCCTAGAACCGTAATCCAAGCACGAGTTCATCACAATCACCGGGGGGTACGCCCACAAATCCAGCACCCGGGACCACTAGAATCGAAATCTTCTTACTCCTCATCAGCAAAGCTCGTTGTAATCGTTCAAAAATCGGCAAGAGCGACATCGATAGAATCGAAGCGAATCGAACCGAACCGAGAGAGAGATGGGGAAACAGGGGAAGGGGGTCACCGTGACGGGGGCGTCGACGCGCTGGACGTTGCTCTCCTCGACGAGGATCTCCATGGCCTTGAGGCAGAGAGCCTTCACCTCCGCCTCCGTCAGCGGCTCGCACCGCTTCAGCTGCTCGATCTGCCGGTCCAGATCCGACGTCCCCATCCTCCTCCCACCCACCTCTTCCCCCCGCGAGCTTCCAGAAGCTTCCGGAGGCGTGGGGGCGCGCACCTGGAGCTTTCGCGCCGCCTTGGCCGCCGCCTCCCGCCGCTTCTGGAAGGTTCTAGGGTGCGGAGGCGGAAGAGAGCGAGGGAGGAGGCGGGCGCGTGCAGGGGGCGTGGCATGGGCGAGTGGGGGACAAGGGTAAGGTTACCCACCTCTCCTTCTGCGTTTTTTATTTTACTTCATCCATCCAAAATATGATAATTTTTAACTTCTAAAATTTATTTAAAAATATAACTTCTCTACCAACATTTATTTTCCAAACAATCATAACTCTTCACTATTCAATTTTCTCATCCAATCACAATATTTCTCTATTTAATTCTATCTACTTTTATTAATAATCGTATCTATCTGTAAAAAATCAATATAATTATGTGACGGAGATATTTTTTCCCTTTTTTCGTATTGCCCAGGTAAGGGGCGGTGAGCTTACCGGAATACTGCTGGATAGCTGGAGTTCTTGCAATGTTTCTTCCAGTGTGAAAATTAAAATACGGGCCATATCTCTTTTTTCTTAGATGAATACACCGTCACGTTGCAGCGGGAAATTAAGTTGCATAATATGTACAGTGCAATATGTTATTTTAAAATCAACATAAAATGGTTTCTTATGTTTTATATAATTTGTACATGGTTACAAATATAATGCAAGGTGGACATATTTTAATTCATACTTATGAATTTTAAGGCTAAAAATAATTGAGATTGCATAGTTTTACGAGAGAAGAAAGAAGAAACAATTTGTATCATATAGTACATCTATCATCTAATTATAGAAATAATAAGGTGATGTGGCTTTATTAGAGAATAGAGAAATAGATAAATTATATGTGTGTATATATAGGACTCTAGATATTGCTTTCACTCGAGCATTTATGTGACCATCGATTATTACTCTCCCCATTCCAAAATATAGTAACTTATAACAGGATTAGATACATCATTAATAGTAAGATGTGTGTAATCTAGTCTTAGGTTATTATTTTTGGGATAGAGGGAGTATTTATTAAGCATGTTCTTACATACTAGCTAAATGATCATGCTTTCATACACACAGAAGGAAAAAAATCATAATATTGTCTAAAATAAACAAATGCATATTTTTCATGAAATATGTTTCTCCCTTTTGCTATAGGAATATTCACTTTAATGTAATTTTATATGTGGCTATTCTGTTCGAATCTATTGGTACGGCTGAGCTACTACCTCCTCTTTTACGCACACTCTTCCTGAACTATTAGATGGTGTATGCTTTGTAGAATCTTTCTATATAAAAGTTTCTTTAAAAAATAAATCTATTTTTCAAGTTTGTAATAGGAAATGCTCTAGTCATGTGCTAAAGACTTATCTGTTTTGTAAGCAAGTGAAAAGCCAAGTCCTACATCTAACTCAAACAGCCTTAGATTTACCCCGTTCTTTTATTAAGATGCAGATTTTACCTTGGATTTTGTTAGCATATGTTTCAAATTGCTAAACGATGCATTTCATGAAAAACTTTCTACACAGAAGTTGCTTTAAAATATTATATAAATCTATTTTTCAAATTTATAATAATGAAAACTCTATTAATCATGTGCTAACGGTTTTTTTTCTTCATTCTCTAACTTCATCCTTTAGAAATAAACACCACCTTAGTTGTTAGGCAACATTAAGAAGTTCAAGGTGCAATAAAAAATATAATAGAACTGGATGGTGTGAACATTCACTTCCACCATCACTTAATTCTTTTAAAGTAGTATAGATATGTATATACAGGTCATACAGAGAGAATGATAGCCGGTGTAGGATCACAATGTGAACTAGAGAGGGGTGAATGGGCTATATAAAAATTAAATCACACTTAATCAAAACTAACCTAAGTTGCTAGGCTTGGTGAGGGACAACTCTAATTAAGCAACTAAGTTAAGTTTTGCATTCCTAGGGTGATAAGGGCTCAAGTATGTCCCCATCAATATAAATTGCACAAAAGTAAATGCAATAAGTAAATGAGGCAAGAATCAAGGAATTTTTCACCCGAGGTCCAGAAACTCGCCGGTTTCCTAATCCCCGTTGAGGCAAGTCCAACTTCACCGCTAAAAACCACGAAGCCAACACAAGCCTCCTTCGTCAAGGAGTGGGCAAGGTGGGAGACGGCCCACGAAGTGGAGCCTCGATCACTAGGGTAGTTCTTCCTTCACTTCGAAAGTGATGAACTCCAAACCACTCACAATCGGCACCGGGCCTTCTCCACAATCTCCCCGGGGAGGTTACTGGGCAAGCAACTCCACAAGCCTTCTAGGAGGCGGCAACCTCCAAGAATAACAAGCGATGACCCAACTCGGAGATGTTCAAGTGCCACAGTAGCTCTAAAATGAGACAATGCACTTGATTCTTGCCTTAAACCACTCTCCAACACACAAAGGATGAACTAAGGCTCAAAGGAGTGTAAAAGTAGATGCAAGGGGTGTATGCAAATGATGCAAGTGCCAAGAGAGTACCCATGCTGCTAGTGAGGGAGTATTTATACCCCCACCCACAAAAACTAGCCGTTGGGGTCGAAATCCCCAACCTCTGTTGCTTGCCGGTCAAAGACCGCCCACATGTAACAGCTAGAAAACTAGCCATTACAGTGCATTTAATGCACTGACAACAGCCCGCCGGATAGACTGGCATAGGTCGGCCGGTTAGACCGCTATCGGCTTTGGTCAGACTGCTGTCAACTCGGTCAGACCGACATCGGCTCCCATCGGCTCTGTCTTGCCAAGCCGAGGCTAACCTGAGGACACAGTGGCCACCCGGTCAGACCGGGCAGCGTGCATATGACTGTTAACAACAAAATTTGGTACAGAAAGATTCGGAGATATAGATCAAAACATGGTGGATTTGGAGGAGATGAGTTATTTCCAGAAACAGAGTGCGCATTGGCTAGGGGTTGTATCGATCGATACAAAATCAAATACAGTTAGCCGATATAGACAAAGTTGGATTTGGATTAAAGCTTCAGAGATACTGCCAAACAAGGATAGATTCCGGGATAAGCAATTGTATATATTAATTAGGATATTAAGTAGTTTCCTTTATTGATTTCGTGGCAAGAGTCCGCCTAGGGACTTGTCGTCTGTTAATGTAATTTAGGGAAGTTTGAGTTGTGTCCGATATGGACAAGTTTGTATATTCAGGTATAAATAGATGCCCAGGACCATGTAAGAAATTAACACCAGTTCAATATACTCTCGGCGCATCGTCGAAGCTTTTCTTTTCTTTTTTCTTGATGAGTTCTTGTTTTGAGTCGGACTGCATCGGCTTCGATCTTCGACAAGAGGTAAGACTTGTCTAGTTATCATATACCTTAGCTAATCTAAGTCAACAAGTTTGTTTATTTATATCGATTGTACCTCACCAAGGGTTTCATCAATATAATCTAAACACTTCACGTTAATCTAGATTGATTAAGGTATCCACCTCTTGATGCGAAATACGGTGGTTTGGGAGATTTGCTTCACTCCAGTGCAGGTCCAAGGCTTGCCTCGAGTGTCAAAGTGTGCCAACTGGTTTGATCTACAACCAACAAGAAAGACAAACGATAGAGTTAAATGAACGATAGCCGATCGGCTAGTGAGCCGATGACATATCATTAAAGGTCTTGGCCGATGTAATTAGAGCAAATCGGCAGTGAGCTATGATAAAACAAGTAAAGCAAAACCCTAAATATGTTTCATCGGCTGTAATATATCTATTTGTCTTTTATCAATCTCTTTTCAGATAATATTATGGAAATAGCCGATGATTCAATATTTAGAGCAAAGAAAATATATTACTAGCTATTGCCTCCAGTATAAACTTATATAAGCAGATCAATCTAAATAAATATATCAGATAAAAATCAATCGTAGATACGATGATCTATTCTAGATTGACTAATACATAATATATTTATATGAAGTGATATGTCTGTATAAGTGGCGAATATACATAAAACACAAGTTAATGTATATTAGGTAAGATCAGCTGAAACCCCGATGCTATCCTTAGTTATGATTAATTCTAGGTTAGATTTTAAGGTTCTAAACACGACTAGGGATGATGCATCACAAAGTGTGTAAAGAAACTTAAAGCCTAAACAATCATGCAATTAACCAATTTTCAGGATGGTAGATACCTTAGCTAATATAATCTAACAAAATGATTTAGCCAATACCGATATAAACCCTAAAACGATTCTCAACCGATACGACAAAATCGAGATACTAAACCAAATTACTAAAATATATGATAAAGGATGATCACAAGACAATATTAATACATCTAAAATGACATAAAAGCCCCAATAATACAAACCATCGAGACAAGTTACCTCTTGTCGAGATATCGTAGCCGATACCCCAACTTGAAGTAAGAACTCGTCGAAAAGTAAAAAGAAGAAAGGTGGTGATGCGCCAAAAGTTGTATTGATTGGATTGTCCTCATTTATTACAACCATCCTAGGTTTATATTGTACCCAAAGTACAAAACTCGTCCGTAGTGGACACGACTCAAACTTTCCTAAAGATAAAAACAAACGAACAAGTGGACATTGCTGACTCTTACCATATCTCTAACTCAAACCGACATTAATATCCTAATTAATAGATACAATTGCCTTAAATGAGCTCTACTTCTGAACGACAATAACGGTTATTCCAAACCTGGCCAATACCAAGCCCAAGCTAACCCGTATCAGCTACTTTCCTTATCGGCTCAAACCGATTCAAACTCTTTTTCCAGCCGATACAGAGTCCAGCCGATGCACAGTCTGCTTTTTCCGATCCGACTCGATTCCGCACCAAATCCACTTCGATTTGTTCCTTCTTCGAGTCTGATGCTAATTTTTGCTATTAACACCACCGCCTTGAAAATCAATCACTGGCTTGATTGTTTAGATCTTGTACTTTTTTTATACTTAGTGCTGCGTGAATTAGATTTGACCTACTAAGTTGTATTTAGAATTATAAGATTCAACCTGCTTTATAATTGCCAATAAGTTTAATATCAGAGTTTCAGCTGATCTTACCTGATATAGTTGTTTTGCTTTGTTTAATCTTGCTTAACAAATTATATGTCCCACTTATATTAGAATCTCACATACTTAAATATATTGAGCTCATTATTGATCTTAATTAGATCCAATCTACCGAAAGATCGATATCTGTTTAATATATTTACTTTAGATTGACATTCTAGTACAAGGTTGTATTGGATCTGTAGCCAGTATATACTTAAACAATATCATCGGCTACGACATGAATGCTTATAATCTATAATTCATACGCTTTTGGATATGGAGAACTTATACTGCCTCGATTCAGTTCGATCTATCCTAGTTGTTCATATTTAAAAGGATTTTGAATCATAGATTATATACTGTTAATCTCTACAGCTGATGATATAAGTTTAGGGTTTCTTTTATTTACTTTACACTCAAAAGCAAGATTTGGACTTGCACTGGAGTGAAACAAATCTCTCGGGCCATCGTGTTTTTGCATCAACACGCTTTTGGTACGCCAGGTAGGACACTTCAAGACTTCCATCATGACGGTGGAGATTACTGAGGAAAATGTCATCCCCGTGATGGTTGAACAGTTGACCGAAGAACAGAAAGCTAACATGGAGAAGTTGTTGTAACAACTTCAATCCCAATATTTGAACTCATTCACTATGACTCAGTAATGGACCATCATACAAAAGATCAAGATCGTTCGGCCGAAGACCGATGAAGGTTAAGCGAGCACATCGAGGGATGATAAGGCCAAAAACAAGAGACCCAAAGAATGAAGAAGGAAGTGGAGCTGACCTTACATTACAAGATCATATTGACTCCGCTGTTCACCATGTGTTGATCAACCAATCCGGTGTTTTGGTTAACACTTCCACTAACATGATCAAGACGGTGGTGGATGGGCCAATTGCTAAGGAGAAAGCTAAGGGGCCAACATATTTTCCCAGTGATAATTTCCCTGCTTATAGGACTGTAAAGACAGAGTTGAATGGGAGTAGACAACAAATGGCCTCTACATTGGCTCCGATTCCATCGGCTCCTATTCCTACTGTTCTTGTTTCTTCTATTCCTATCCCTACATTGTTGGCAAGGCAACAACCGATAAAGGGGGGCAAACTTCTACACAGTTAACTCGGGAACAATTGGCACAAATGTTGAAGATGAAGCATCCAATCATAGAGCCAGGTTCACAGTAGATACCAATCATTCAGCAGCCTATGATTCAATAGCCTGTAATCCCTCAGCAACCTCTTCAATAGCCAATTGGGATATCACAACCAATCGGGCAACAGTATGTTCCTGAAGCCCCTCAGAATTTTCAGCATCAGTCACCTCGACAAAACCTGGGGCAAAATTTTAACCTCCAGTATCAGCCACCCTCACCCCTTCGATATCGGCCAGAGGGATCACCACAATATCAATTCATGCCTTAGCCTCACTAAATCAACATGAGCAAGTGTTGATGGCTGTTAAGACGAAATTTACGCCATCAATACCTGCATTAATATGAAAATGTAAAACATCTAACATAGTGGTAGGATTTATTTCTAACAAATTCCACGAGTGTTAGTGTATATTTGTATGCAAGTGACAAACCACCAAAGTTGAGAGCAAATATACGGGAAGGAAGGAAATATTACTTCCATATCCAAGCCTATGGAGTCTGGAGCCCACAAACCTAATAAGATCGTAATTAAATGGGCCAACTCCAGAGAAATACTAAAAGGGACCCACATGCCAAAGGTTAGGAAAAAGGCCGGGGCCAAATGGGCTACCGAGGGTTCGGCCGAACCAGGAAAGGCCCCGTTCAGCCCCATCTTTCATAGGCAGTTACTACCAACCTCCCAATGACGGTTGTGACCGTTTCCGGCACTCACAACCATCATCAGGAGGATAGATGGCAAGAGGAGAGTGAAGATGCTCCTTCGGATTCTTAGCATATCCACATTCCCAAGGCACTCCACCTATAAATACCCCTCTCTTCTCTCATTCTCAACACACCAAGTTTGAGCTAAATTACAAGAGGCTCTTTGTATTCTGTATGTATACCTTAGAATAGGGAGAGAGAGAGGGAGAAAGATTGGAGGAATTCCGGAGTTGTCGGTATCTTCCTCTTCTTCCTTTTGTAACTTGTCAATTACTTTGATATAATCGATATTATCTTATTTAAGTAATTGAGATTTATCTTTTGAAGTATACCTCTTAGTTAGTTCCTATTAGCGCACTGGACCATTGTTCACTATTGTTCATTATGAGATAGTGATTACTTTATTGTTTAGCTCACACTAGAGTAGTAATTAATTGTATAGGCGTCGAATCTAGGTAATTAATTTCCAGTGTTTACTGCGTATCCCACAGTTCGTTAGAGGTTGGTGTAGAGGTGGTGACAACCCTCGAGATCACCGTAGTCCTCCCAGTTCGGGTGTGTAGTAGAGCGAGTCCTGGTAGCACCGAGCAAGCCAGTGCAGAAGTATTGCGATAGGATTAAAAATAAGCTTTCTAAACGACCATGAGCTTTACTAGAAATCCTCTCTACCCTTTGCCCACCTTAACTTCTGTCCTTGGATGAACCTGGAGAAGAGCTAAACACACTCGTTCCCTGAGGAAATTCGATACCTTGGAATACTTCCGGTGAAGTGCTATAACGGTATATCCGTGCGCTTGTGGATTTTATCTATGATCATAAGGAATACCAACAGCAAGCACAACAGCAGTATGGAGGTGGTGGACAGCAGCAACCTTGGGCTAATATGATAGCTGACGTAATGAGGGAGCAGTTTGGGCTTAAACCTAAGGACAATGGGATCATGTATCGACATCCATACCAGGAATGCTTTGATAGAGTGCCATTACCAAACTGATATAAGGTTCCTGATTTTTTGAAATTCTCAGGACAAGACAATGTCTCGACTTATGAGCACATCAGCCAATTTTTTGCTCAATTTGTGGAAGCATCGGCTACATGGCCTTGAGAGTTAGGCTATTTCCATTATCACTGTCTGGATTGGATTTTACATGGTTTTCTTCTTTGCTGTACAATTCTATTAGAAGTTGGGTCGATCTGGAGAAGCAGTTTCACAAGTACTTTTTCAGTGGAATCCAAGAGATGAAATTGTCAGATTTAACAGCCATAAGATAGAAGTCAGGCGAATCGGTTCCAGATTACTGTTGATGCAAAAAACACACACTGGCCTGAGAGGTTTGCTTTACTCTAGTGCAGGTCCTGACTTTTGGGTTTTGGATTCAAGGGCGTACCAGTTGATTTGATCCTGCAATCAACAAGAAATAACATGCAAAGAATATTAGTAAACGATAGACAATCGGCCATAGGGCCGATTTCGTATCGTATGCGACCTAGCCGATGCAATGAAGCATGAATCGGCTGTGAGATTATGAAAGTAACCCTAATGAAGATATATCGGCTGTAGATATTAGCTTTATGCAATTATTAGATCAATATTACTATAGAAGCAAGTAATTGGTATGGATCGGACTGAACCGAGACAGCATGAATTACTTAAGTCTATTATAACATGAGATAATGATCACATAACGCTGATGTCATAGCCGATACTTAGATTTAAACACATATACCGGTCATAGACCCGATATTAATTTATGATAAAGCATTAAGATTGAATATAGAATATCAAACAAAGTATAAAACCATGTTAAATATTCTAAGAACAGAAAAGATCGGCTGAAACTCCGATACTATCCCTATTGATGGTCGTAAAACAGGTCATAGATCATGATTCTGAAACAACTTAATAGGTTGGACAGAACCAATGCAGCATTAAGCTTATAAAAGAAGCATGACATGTAACAGGTCAATAAACACCAAATCAGGATGGTAGATACATCATATAGCATGAATCAATCAAGTAAACTAGCCGATATCGTCGAAACCCTAAAACAGATCTAGCCGATATGGGAGATAGCATTATTGATCTAAGCTATATGATGTATATGATAACTGTGGAATTTGCAAGATAGAATTAGAGTGTCATAAATATGTAAGCACTAATCCCAATGATGCAAATTGCCATGACAAACTATACCTTCTAGCCGAAGATCAAATTGATGCAGCACGACTCGAGAGCACAAGCTTGTCGAAAAAGGAAACAAAGGTGGTGATGCGCCGAGATTGATTGAACGTCTGTTGTTATTATTTACAAGACCTCGGGACTATATTTATACCCGAAAATACAAACATTGTCCTTCACGGACACGACCCAACTTGACCTATTACAACTCCAACTAACGAACAAGTCCCTATGGTGGACTCTTACCGAGAATATCTATAAGGAAATTATATAAAATATCCTAATTAATAGATACAACTGCCTCTTGAGGACTCAATCCGTGCATGGCAATCCATATGGAACACGCCAACACAACCTGATGTCGTATACCGAGTCATATTACCAAAACCGGCACCATCGGCTAACTTCATCCAAATCTGACTCAGCCGATCAGTTCGTAGCCGATTCGGACTCCAGCCGATGCGCACTCTGTTTCCGAGATAATCACATATCCTTGAATCCGACTTAAACCACACTGTGTTTCCGATTCTTGCAGATACATTTGCTTACCAAATTTCATCGTCAACACATGCCCCCCAAGTCCGGAATATTTGGTAATGTTTCAGATTTCCCAAATCTTATCTCTTTTCAACCGCAAAATTCTTGGGTTACCCCTGTGACCGTTACGCACCTAATTCTTTAAATACCAACCACTTCCTCGGATATTTCACGGCGTTAACTCCGTTTTCACCGCTCAAGCCACCCAACTTTCCCGTGAACTCCGGCGAACACCTTCTCTCTCCACTCCGGCAACCAAGAGAACGAATCCCCTTCCGGCGACAATCTCTGCACAACAATGGCCACTCCATCGAATCCACCGCGATCCGCCGCCATGGAATATGCCGAGGTAAGTCCATCGACTCCAATTTGTCTATCAAATCTCTCTATTTTGCTCTGTCCTCATCTCCCTTTTTCCTTTTTTAACCTGTAGCATCTAAGTCACCAAATAGCCGTTCCAAAACTCATCGAACCCAATCACTTTTTTTTGGGTCCGATAGGTGATTTAGATCCCACCGAAATCATCAATGCAGAGACAAATAGGATTCCTTTCAGACAGACCAACCCAGCTCTTTCCCACTGGACCACAACTTTTAGGTCTTGGCCTTCCCAAGTTGACAAGTGGATAGATTGGTATAAAAGGGTTGCGGCTAGTAAGAAAGATCACTGGGATGAAATCGGGATAGCCCAATGCCTGTCTCTGTCGATAGCCGATATGAAAAAAGATGAGCCGATGCTGTCCTCAGCTGCATATTTTTGGTCAGATACCTTCAACTGCTTCATGTTCAACCAAGGGCCGATGACTCCCACCTTACTAGCCATCATCATGATTACTGGCCTAGATATAACCACATCGGCTAACCCCATTAGTATGAAAACCAAGTGCACTTATAAATTCAAAACCAAGAACATTGGTGGCTGGTCTGGTTTTATCTCTGAGAATATGAGAACAGGATCTGTATCGGCCAGAGAACATGCTGCCTTCCTGATGATGTGGTTGGACAAGTTTTTATTTTGCGGATCCACTTGTGGCCCAACAGCCAATTGGCAGCACTTAGCCGAAGCCCTAGTCCTGAAGAAAGAATTCCCCTTGGGAAAATATTTGCTAGGAGCAGCATATCAGATGCTAAGCCAATCATCGGCTAAGTTGATAATGGATGCCAATGTGAACACCGGTGGCCCATGGTGGTTTATTCAACTGTGGTTAACTCTGCACACCCTAAAGGTTGCCCAAAGACCACCACTCTCAGAAGCAGAATTCCCTCCTACAGCCGATCCAGAGGATGATGAAGAATCCACCCATATGCGCCGATGCATATCATTTGGAGAAGCAGCAACCAGCTATGCCGGTCATGGACCATCGGCTGAACACTTCCATAACTGGTTTGGCAATTTTTATGATGGATTCCCCAGAGATAGCAGAATTTGGTTTGCTTATGACTCATACAAAAACTTTGAGCTACCAACCGACTTTAGGATCAATGAAATCAATGATGACAGATTTGAGAAACCTAGAGAGATCCTAACCACTGCAATCTCACCATGCATACTCCCAGTCGGAATATCCCAGGGCAGAAACATCCAACCTTCTTATGAGTTCTACTACCCTGCATCGGCAGCAAGACAGCTTGGTATGGGCACATTACCCGTCAGTTTGTACTATGCTGATAAAATCCAGACTAGGGGTGACATCATATCGGCTCTCATGATGGACAAACTACTAAACATCCCTGGGCCCCCTCTCGGTGGTATTGACAGATTCAACATGATCCTAATGAGAAGTATCCAATTTGATAGATGGTGGTCAGAAATAAAAAGCCACATATTCCATCTGCCGATTGACTCATACCTCACTCGGATTGTTCCAAACTTGGTCCCTCAGGTAAATTTCTCTATCAAATTTTCACATTCCATTATCATCGGCTTAATACTTACACTGTAACAATGCTGCTTGCAGACAACAGACTCTCCTCCTCCTTCAACCAGTCGAAGTGGCAAGCCCATAGAATATGCTATGGCTAAACTCCCAAACGGTAGTGGGCCAGCCCCATCAATCATCGGCTTCAATGCCCTGAAAACCACCACCCTGCTCCAGGGTCAACTGAGAGAGCCGATGCAAGCAGGCGACAGAAAGAGAAGAACAAAACAAGCTGCCGTGAAGCCAACACTTCTGAAGAAACCAATCAAAAGACAAAAGAAGGCAGCCGATACAGATATCTCCCAAGCTCAGGAGATAGAAGACATCCTAAAAGATATTGAGATGGATGAAGCAATCAATGAAGCCGCTGCCCAAATCAGTGATACAGCCGAAGCAGCTACACCCCAAGCCGATACACCTTCTGCAGCACAATCTCAAGCTGCGAAAACTCCAAGTCCTCCAAAACCACCTCAAAAAACACAAGTAAGATTAACCCTGGCCACCATCATCTACTTCCATGTCCTAAATCCTTCCTAACTTAATCACTTCTTTTCAGCCCAAAAAGAAACAAGTCGTTACAAGAAAGAAGCCAACTCCACCACCAGCATCGGTAACTTTATCTTACTTTAATTCCAACTTTATCTTTAGCCGATACTGACCAATTGCTATGATTGCAGCCTCCTCAGGTACAAATCTCTCAACATGAATCTAGTGAACGTACTCCATCGGCTGTAGCTAGCCGACAAGATGATGAGATTGCCACTAAAGCTCCAGCTCCTTAAATTCCTGTAAGTATTCTCTATGTTTAAATCTATCGGCTAACTAATAGTTGTATTTCTTATCATCCTTTTCAATTTCAGCTATTAGCCGATATGTTCTCTTTCGACATAAATCAGTTCCTGGATGAAGAGGAAACAACTAGCAAGGCCATCTCTCCAATCTCTGAGGACTTAAGAAAAATCCTAGCTGACATCGCTGATCGGCTGAATGCCTCACTTGATACACTGGTTGTAAATTGTGGGCCGATCAGAGCAAGATTCGAAGAAACTCAAAGTCAAATCCCAGATGAACTCATAGAGATGGTCTCTCCTGCAGTCTTCCTTGAGCAACATCGCTTCAAGTTAGAAAGGGCAAGACAAAGAATCGCAGATCGGCGAGAGCGTGCTGCTCTTGAAGAGAATATGCAATCCAGCCGACAACAAGTCACTGAGGAAAAATCTAAGTTAGATGAACTGGAGGCTGGACCAAACTCTATTCAACAGAAGATTGAAGAACTTAAGAAGAAAGAAGCCGATCTTCTACAGCAACTTGAAGCTTGCAGAGCTGATATCACTATTGAGGAACAGAAGCTAGCCGATTTGCCCAAAGCCATTGAAGCTCAGAAATCAAAACTCAAGAAATCTGTGAAACATCTTGCTGCTCTAAGTAAAGCCTTGAAGCCAATTCCAGGAACCATTGAAGCCGATGCTCAAGCTATTGAAGAAGTAGAGCAAATTAGGCAGAGAGCTATATCGGCTATCCAAAAATATCTGGCTTAATGTAACCTGAACTATAATTTGCCTTGGAACAATTTTGCTGTAATATATGTTTTGGCCATCGAGCCGATCTTATACTTAGCCAAATACTGAAATGTCCTCTGCTATCTTAGCCAAATACTGAAATGTCCTTTGCTATCGGCCATCAAGCCAATTTGATACTTATCTGATTATTGAAATAAAATTTTAAAAATTTCCAACTTATTATTCTCCATGCCCCCCAAGTTTGTAGTAGGGAACACCATGCTGCAAACTTATATGTCTAAGGGCAATAAAAATATCGGCCGTCTAAAAGCAATGTAGTCATATCGGCTTTCAACCATAAACCAGCAAACCGTAACCGATCAGGAACCAATCCAAACACTTGGGTAGTATTTCTTCAAATATTTTCCGTTAAGTGCTCTTCCAAAAACTTCTCCATCAAGTCCTTTCAACATGTAGGCCCCTTTAGAAACACATTTGTGAACTTGAAACGGTCCTTCCCAATTCGGTGACCATTTGCCGAATTTATTATCTCTAGCCCCTATCGGCAATACCAATTTCCAAACCAATTCGCCCTCTACAAAAGACTTGGGCACAACTTTCTTGTTGTAATGTCTGGCAACTCTTTCCTTATCTTTTCTAACCTTTTCAAGTGCTCGCAATCTAGCTTGAACCAGATCTTCAGATTCATCAACCATCAAATTATGATAATCATCGGCTGACAACTCATCTTGCAAAGAAATCCTCTGAGAACCGATATTGGTTTCCCATGGTAACACAGCTTCATGCCCATAAACTAGTTGATAAGGAGGCACCTGAATTGCACCATGACACGCCATCCGATAGGACCACAACGATTCGGCCAGAATAGTATGCCACTTTTTGGGATATTCGGCTATCTTTCGCTTAACCAACTTGATCAAGCTTTTGTTAGACGCTTCAGCCTGTCCATTCGCTTGTGCATAATATGGTGATGAATTTAATAACTTAATTCCCATGCCGTCTGCAAACCGAACAAACTCATCAGACACAAATATCGATCCTTGATCAGTTGTAATCGTCTGTGGCAAGCCGAACCTGTATATAATATGCTCCTTAACAAAATTGATTGCATCTTGACTATCAACCTTTTTCAATGGAATCGCCTCAACCCACTTTGTAAAATAATCAGTTGCAACCAATATGAATTTATGCGCCTTGCTTGATGGTGGATTGATCTGGCCGATCATATCAATACCCCAACCTCTGAACGGCCATGGCTTGATAATAGGGTTCATAGCCGATGCTGGTGCTCTCTGAATTGCTCCAAATTTCTGACAATCCTGACAACCCTTGTAATATCTGAAACAATCCTCCAACATTGTCGGCCAAAAATATCCAATTCTTCGAATCAACCACTTCATTTTATGAGCCGATTGATGTGTCCCACAGATACCTTCATGCACTTCACACATAACAACTTTTGCTTCGTCCATACTCAGGCATTTCAGGAGAACTCCATCAATCGTCCGATAATACAATGTATCATCCAAAAGAACATACTTGAGAGCCTTATACCTTAATTTTCTCGAAACCGATTTGGAAGGATTCTTTAAATACTCAAAAACATCAAACCTCCAATCATCGGCTGGAATACAGGCCACTTCTACCTCAACTCCTTGCAACATCGGCTTATAACCTGATGCCCCTTGAGCTAAATCATTGGCCTCAGCGTTTTGTTCTCTAGGGATATGCTTCAATGTAACTATCTTGAAAGTTTCCATCAACTCTCGACATTTCTCATTGTATATCATCAAAGTATCATTCTTGCATTCATATTCCCCAGACAATTGACTTATCACCAATAGCGAGTCACCCATGATTTCAACGATATCGGCTTCAACTTCCCTCAATAACTGCAAGCCTTTGAGAACAGCTTCATATTCTGCTTGATTATTTGTAGAGTATGGTTTGATAGTAAAAGCAAACTGAAAACTTGCCCCCCTAGGTGATATGATTACCAGGCCGATACCGCAACCATGAGTACAAACTGATCCATCAAAAAATAAGGTCCATGGCATAATGTCAATATTATCAACACTTGTATCTCTGTGTTCAACTATAAAATCGGCTATCGCTTGTCCTTTAACTGCCTTAGCCGATTCATATCTAAGATCAAATTCTGACAAAGCAAAGATCCACTTACCAATGCGTCCTTTCAGCACTGGAGCAGATAGTATATAACGCACCACATCGGCCTTGCAAACTATGATGCACTCATTGGATAATAGATAATGCCTCAACTTTGTGCAGGAAAAATACAAACATAAGCACAATTTCTCTACAGATGAATACCTTGTTTCCGCATCCAAGAGACGTCTGCTGAGATAAAATATAACTCTTTCTTTACCCTCAACCTCCTGAATCAATACTGAGCCGATAGAATTTTGATCGGCTGATAGATACAATTTGAATGGAATCCCTTTTTGCGGTGGTATAAGAACTGGAGGAGTACTCAAATATTCCTTGATATTATCCAGAGCTTGCTGCTGCTTTTCTCCCCAGACAAATTCTTGATCGGCTTTCAATCTTAATAAAGGGGTGAACGGCACTATTCGGCCTGACAAGTTTGATATAAATCGCCGAACAAAGTTTATTTTGTCAATCAATGATTGTAACTCAGTCTTGTCCTCTGGGTGTTTTATATTTTTGATTGCTTCAATACTCCTCTGAGGAATCTCAATCCCTCGCTCATGAACCAGAAATCCAAGAAATTGACCAGCCGATACCCCAAAAGCACACTTGGTAGGATTCATCTTTAACCCGTATTTTCTTGCTCTTTCTAACACTTTTCTCAAATCTGCTATATGGTCATCAACCTCCTTGGATTTAACCACCACATCATCTATGTATATTTCCACCAAAGCGCCGATAAGATCATGAAAAATATAATTCATAGCTCTTTGATATGTAGCACCCGCACTCCGCAAGCCGAAAGTCATAACCACCCACTCATACAAGCCGATAGCACCAGGGCATCTAAAAGCAGTCTTATGAATGTCTTCCTTAGCCATAAATATCTGATTATAACCAGCATTACCATCCATAAAGCTGATGATCTTATGTCCAGATGCTGCATCAACAAGTTGTCGGCTACCGGCATTGGGTATTCATCTTTCGGTGTAGCTTATTCAAATCTCTGAAATCGATGCAAACCCTGAGCTTGCCGTTTTTCTTGATAACCGGTACTATGTTAGAAATCCACTCAGCATATCGGCATGGCCTAATAAAGCCAGCATCATATAATCTTGTAATTTCGGCCTTGATAGCATCATACATTGCAGCTTTACAACGTCTTGGGGGTTGGTTGTATGGCCGATAACCTGGTTTGATAGGGAGCCGATGTTCAACTATCGATCGGCTAAGTCCTGGCATCTCATAGTATTCCCAGGCAAAACAATCTCTATACTCCTTTAAGAGTGCTACTAATTTACATTTAAATTCTTTTGGTAAATCCTTACTAATATATGTCGGCCTAGGCCTATCACCTGGTCCAATATCGATTTCTTCTAACTCATCGGCCGACATAAAACCTTGACCAAGCTTGCCGTCGAGATCATCGATTGTGTTTTCTGTGTAGAAGTTGGAACCCTCCACGGTGCCCTCAAAATAAGAATTGGGGCTCTCCATCTCCTGTTGGCTGTATGGCATAATCAGAAATCTTTAAGTAATCACCTTGCCAAACTTTTCCAGACAAGCAATCAATTCCTTCCATCTCCCAAATAGATAAATCGGCACAGACTACGTTGACTGACCTGTCGGCCGGCACGATTTCGATTTGGTCTCCTTGCCATTGGATTAAACTCTGGTGCATTGTTGAAGGGATGCAACAATTAGCATGGATCCAATCTCTTCCCAGCAACAAACTGTAGGAACCCTTCCCATCAATGACGAAAAACGTGGTTGTAATTGTTTTACTGCCGATGGTCAACTCCACATTCAAAACTCCCTTGGTCTCAGATGGATTCCCGCCAAAATCCTTAAGAACCATGTTGGTCTTGATTAGGTCTTCTGAATTCTTGCCAAGTTTTCTGAATGTTGTGTAAGGCATCAAATTGACAGCTGCTCCTCCATCGACTAGCATCTTCGACATCGGCTTACCATTGACAAATCCTTTGACGTAGAGTGGCTTAAGGTGCCGATGATCTGTTCCCTCAGGCTTTTCAAAAATAGCCTGCTCTGGTGACAACATCAACTTAGCCGATGGCAGACTTTCTTCTTGTTCGACGACCTGCTCTATTGCATATTCGGCTGGAAGCATGAAAACCATGTTGATCTCAGATGATAGTGCTTCTTTACCTTTACGTTGTTGACTCTTAGTGTGATCGGCTTTGACTCCATCAGTTGAAACTACTTTGCTCTTCACACGCCATACTTTTTTCGTCTTCTATCGCAGCCGATGCTCAATTGCGCCCTCAACCTCCTGGAATTGCTCCCTGTTCCTCATCCGTTGAACTCTCCTTTTCTGATTTTTAGTAAATATCCCAGAAGGACACCATTGAGGATGCGTTGGTTTGGATTCTCTGTGCGATTCATCTTCATCATCGTCTTGCTGCATCGGCCCAAGTCTCTCATGTACTGATAATCTTGATGGACCTGGCCGATGCACAACTGCTCGTTGGGCGAACTGGGCGTCAGGATCACTGCAGCCGGGACAATTCTCAATAGATGGTAACCTCATGCCTTCCTTCCAGCAGAACCTGAAGAATTCACAACTCCAATGGGGATCAAAATACCTTTCTTCTTCCTCGGGATATAATTCTTCCTCCTGCTGGCGTCTGTTTTGGTGCTTGCCGATCATACCAGCCGATCTGAAGTTCCTGGTATAGTTACTATCTCTATCGGCTCTATGCTGGCTGTATCCAGGATGCACCATATTGACTGGGAAAGGGTGGCCATCTATCTTCATCGGCTTCTTGGATCCATCAATCTTAATTTTTCCTTGCTCAATAGCCGACTGAATCTGCTGTCTGAAAATTTTACAATCATTGGTGTGATGAGATCCTGTATTATGCCATTTACAATACTTTCTCTTCCTCAATTCCTCAGCCGATGGGATGACATGTCCTGCTGACAGCTGGATTTGCTTTTCTTGGAGAAGGAGATCAAATATTTTATCGGCTTTGGTAATATCGAAATCATATCTTTCCTCCATCCCAGAACTCTTAGCCCATTGACATACCACCGTCTTCTTGTTTCTTGCCCACTCGGCTGCATTAATGTCTGGATCTTCATCCTCAGAGTCAGAATCATAACTATAGACATTGTTCACATTGTTTGTTTTCTTGATGAAATTTCCTGGCTTCTTGAAATCTTGTCTCATGAGCCGACACCTTCTGAGCTAAATGAGCCAAACTATCAAAGTCCTGAGCCGAAAATCTCTCCCTGATCGGTGCCAGCAAACCTTGGAAAGCTAGATCGGCTAACTGAGAATCTGATAAGGATAAGCTGTAGCACCTGTTTCTCACGTCTCTGAATCGTTGTATATAATCAGGGACCGATTCATCTGATTTTTGTCTGATAGCTATGAGGTCCGATAGCTTCATCTCTTGAACTCCGCTGAAAAAGTATTTGTGAAACTGTTTTTCCAAATCGGCCCAACTTCTGATCGAATTATACGGTAACGATGAAAACCAAGTAAATGCTGACCCAGAAAGTGATAGTGGAAACAGACGAACTCTGAGAGCTTCTGTAGCCGATGCCTCACCACATTGAGCTAGAAATCGGCTGATGTGTTCGTAAGTTGATATATTATCTTGTCCTGAGAATTTTGAAAAATCTGGCACCTTGTATCGGTTTGGTAATGGAACCCGGTCGAAGTATTCTGGATACGGATGCCGATACATGTTGCTGTTATCTTTAGGTTTAAGCCCGAACTGTTCTCTCATGACGTCAGCGATCATATCGGCCCAAGGCTGATGAGGAGTTGATCCACCGTACTGCTGTTGCAAAGGATCCATCTGGCCGTATTGGATCGGCTGAGGTCGCGGTGAGTGGAGTTGATAGAGATGATTGAGACCAGCCGATATACCTTGAGGATATGGGACTTCTGCGCTGTACTGCTGGCTTATCGGCTGAGTTATTCCAATCGGCTGTTGTGGAACCGAAGGGATTGGATAAGAGGTGTCGACAACCGGTGGTCTTGGGTGAAGAATACTGTTCAATTGTTCCGATGTCAATTGAGCTGGTACTTGCCCCCCAGTGATCGGCTGTGATCTGGACAGAATTGATGGGATATTTGAACTCGAGTAGGGAGCCGATGGAGCCTGGGTTTGAAGTATTTGCTAGCTTGTCTGTTTCCCGCCGATTTCTGTCTTCACATTTCTGTAAGCTGGGAACGTGCCGTCTGGCAGATAAATTGGTCCTTTAGCCTTTTCTTCAGTTATCGTTCCGTCGACTACTGATTTAATCATGTTCGTCAGAGTATTGACAAGCACTCCGGACTGATTGACTAGTGCATGGTGTACAGCCGAATCGATGCGATCTTGTAAAGTGTGCAATTCTTCGCCGCTTGATTCGACCTTCGTTTGTTTATCTTTTTCTTCTCCTGATCCAGAAGTACTTGGGTCTTGTTTTACAATTGTCGGTATTTGGACTTTGGCTTTTTGAATAACCGTGCCTTGTCGGGTGACCGTGAACGAGTGCAGATACTGATTCTGGAGTTGATTCAGCAGTTATTGTAATTCTTCCTTCTGCTCATCGTTCAGCTGTTCATGTGTGACTCCGACGATGTTGTCCTCGGAAACTTCTGTGATGCTTGGAGACATGTTGGCACGAGGTCCCACCGGGCGTGCCAAAAGCGTGTTGATGCAAAAAACACACACTGGCCTGAGAGGTTTGCTTTACTCTAGTGCAGGTCCTAACTTTTGGGTTTTGGATTCAAGGGCGTACCAGTTGATTTGATCCTGCAATCAACAAGAAATAACATGCAAAGAATATTAGTAAACGATAGACAATCGGCCATAGGGCCGATTTCGTATCGTATGCGACCTAGCCGATGCAATGAAGCATGAATCGGCTGTGAGATTATGAAAGTAACCCTAATGAGAATATTAGTAAACGATAGACAATCGGCCATAGGGCCGATTTCGTATCGTATGCGACCTAGCCGATGCAATGAAGCATGAATCGGCTGTGAGATTATGAAAGTAACCCTAATGAAGATATATCGGCTGTAGATATTAGCTTTATGCAATTATTAGATCAATATTACTATAGAAGCAAGTAACTGGTATGGATCGGACTGAACCGAGACAACATGAATTACTTAAGTCTATTGTAACATGAGATAATGATCACATAACACTGATGTCATAGCCGATACTTAGATTTAAACACATATACCGGTCATAGACCCGATATTAATTTATGATAAAGCATTAAGATTGAATATAGAACATCAAACAAAATATAAAACCATGTTAAATATTCTAAGAACATAAAAGATCGGCTGAAACTCCGATACTATCCCTATTGATGGTCGTAAAACAGGTCATAGATCATGATTCTGAAACAACTTAATAGGTTGGACCGAACCAATGCAGCATTAAGCTTATAAAAGAAGCATGACATGTAACAGGTCAATAAACACCAAATCAGGATGGTAGATACATCATATAGCATGAATCAATCAAGTAAACTAGCTGATATCGTCGAAACCCTAAAACGGATCTAGCCGATATGGGAGATAGCATTATTGATCTAAGCTATATGATGTATATGATAACTGTGGAATTTGCAAGATAGAATTAGAGTGTCATAAAGATGTAAGCACTAATCCCAATGATGCAAATTGCCATGACAAACTATACCTTATAGCCGAAGATCAAATTGATGCAGCACGACTCGAGAGCACAAGCTTGTCGAAAAAGGAAACAAAGGTGGCGATGCGCCGAGATTGATTGAACGTCTGTTGTTATTATTTACAAGACCTCGGGACTATATTTATACCCGAAAATACAAACATTGTCCTTCACGGACACGACCCAACTTGACCTATTACAACTCCAACTAACGAACAAGTCCCTATGGCGGACTCTTACCGAGAATATCTATAAGGAAATTACATAAAATATCCTAATTAATAGATACAACTGCCTCTTCAGGACTCAATCCGTGCATGGCAATCCATATGGAACACGCCAACACAACCCGATGTCGTATACCGAGTCATATTACCAAAACCGGCACCATCGGCTAACTTCATCCAATCTGACTCAGCCGATCAGTTCGTAGCCGATTCGGACTCCAGCCGATGCGCACTCTGTTTCCGAGATAATTACATATCCTTGAATCCGACTTAAACCACACTGTGTTTCCGATTCTTGCAGATACATTTGCTTACCAAATTTCATTGTCAACAATTACGTTCAGAGATTCAGAGACATGAGAAACATATGTTATAGCCTGAATTTGACTGATTCACAGTTGACTGATTTGGCTTTTTAAGGGTTATTGGCGTCGATAAGGGAAATGTTTTCCTCTCAAGACTTTGAAGCTTAGCTCATCTGGCTCAGAAGGTGTCGACCCATGAACAATGATTGCAAGAAGCAAGGAAGTTTGCCAAGAAAGTTAGCAATGTTAATTATGTCTATAATTATACCTCTGATTCTGAATATGATAGAGAGATAAGTTTGGGAGAGTGGTCAAGAAACAAGAAAACTGTCATGTGCCAATAGGTTAAGGATGCTGGAAAAGAAGAGAGGTTTGATTTTGATATCAATAAGACCGATAAAATATTTGATCTGTTACTCAAGAAAAACAAATTCAGCTTCCAATGGGTCTTATTATTCCATCGGCTGAGGAACTGAGAAAAAGGAAATACTGCAAGTGGCATAATACTAGGTCCCATAATACCATGAATGCAAAGTATTTCGGCAGCAGATTCAATCGACTATTGAACAAGGGAAGATCAAGTTTGATGATGGTAAGAAGCCGATGAAAATTGATGGCCACCCTTTCCTAGTTAACATGGTCCATAAAAGAGCCAGTGATGACAAGAGTTATAGGACCGGCGAGCAAAATAAATTCGGTTCTACCAAGTTGATCAACAAGTATCAAATGAGCCAGGAAAAGTATGTTTAGAGTCAATATCAAGATGATGGAGCTTGTTTTGATCCTCATTGGGAGTGCGAGTTTTTCAGATTTTGTTGTAATGAAGGGATGAGATTGCTGTCAATTCAAGATTGCCTAGGATGTAATGATGTTGATGCTGCAATGGCTGAGAAACAGGGAGCAGATGCAAGAGGTTGAGGAAATAAACCATCAGCTGAAACGCACAAGGAAGGAAGGACTGGCGTGTAAAGAGTAAGGTTGTACCAGCCGATAAGGTTGAAGCCAATAGAGTTAAGGCTCAGAAATCTACCAAGGGAAAAGTTGTGGCCTCATCTTCAATCAACATGGTTTTTATGTTGCCAGCTCAATATGTTCATATCCAGCCGATTAAGAGGTGTGCGAGGAGTCATTGGCAAAATTTATATTATCACCACAACAAGTTGTTTTTCAAAAACCAGAGAACATGGAGCATCGACATTGTCGATTTCTAGAATCGGCAATATATTTTATGGGGTGCGCTAGATCAAGGAGAGATGGTGACACAGATGATTATACTGGTTCAGGCCCTTAGCATGAGGTAATACCTTACGTCCAGTGGTGTAGATTAGATCTATGTCGAATAAAAATGCAAGAAGAAGTCCCCTTAGGGTTCCCTCCGGTGCCCCTTATATAGTGCTTGGGCAACCGATGGCATGCATGGTACGATACCTACCATCTATTTACATGGGATAGGATCAACTTCCTTATTTCTTATCGCTTTCTTTAAGTACAACTTAGCCGCATGGGCCTAGGACACTCGGCCCACCCTATGCAATACGGCCCAAAGGCCTCCCATGGGGCACCCGGGTACCATGCCCCCTGACATCTTAGACCTTTTTATATTAAGGGGTTTGTTAATGGAAAACCGATGTCAAAATGCTAGTTGATGAAGGTGCCGCTATCAATTTAATGCCTCACACAACCTTCAGAAAGTTGGGAAAAACTCCAGAGGATTTGATCAAAACCAATATGGTGCTGAAAGACTTTGGAGGGAATTCTTCACAGACAAAGGGGGTATTAAATGTGGAATTGACAGTTGGTAGTAAAACAATTCCAACCACATTTTTTATCATTGATGGGAAGGGCTCCTACAGTTTGTTGCTAGGAATAGATTGGATCCATCCTAATTGTTGTATCCCTTCAACAATGTATCAGAACATGATTCAATAGCAAGGTGATCAGATAGAAATCGTGCAAGCCGATAGGTCAGTAGTTGTTGATATTGCCGATTTATCTGTTTGGGAGATGGAAGGAGTTGATTGTTTATCTAGTAAGGTTCGGGAAGGAGATTATTTAAAAGTGTCCGATTGTGATATACAACCAATCGGAGATGGAGAACCCAAGCTCTTACTTTGAAGGCGTGGTAGATGAACCCAATTTGTATACTGAGGATACTGTAGATGGTATGGATGACAAATTGGGACAAGGGTTTATGTCGGCCAATGAGTTAGAGAAAGTAGATATTGGACCGGGCGATAGGCCGAGGTCAGCATTTGTAAGCTCAAAGCTACCATAGGAATTTAAACAGAAATTGATTAGTTTATTAAAAAAGTATAGAGATTGTTTTGTTTGGGAATATTATGAGATACCAAGACTTAGCTGATCTATTGTCGAACATCGGCTCTCTTTAAAACCAGGGTATCAGCGAAATCAAAACTAACCTTAGTTGCTAGGCTTGGTGAGGGACAACTCTAACTAAGGAACTAAGTTAAGTTTTGCATTCCTAGGGTGATAAGGGCTCAAGTATGTCCCTATGAATGTAAGTTGCATAAAAGTAAATGCAATAAGTAAATGAGACAAGTGACAAGGAATTTTTCACCCGAGGTTCGGAAACTCACCGGTTTCCTAATCCCCGTTGAGGTGAGCCCAACTTCAACGCTCAAAACTACGAAGCCACCGCAAGCCCCCTTCGTCAAGGGGTGGGCAAGGTGGGAGCCGACCCACGAAGTGGACTACCCAAGCCTCGATCACTAGGGTAGTTATTGCTTCACTTCGAAGGTGGTGAACTCCAAACCACTCACAACTGGCACCAGGCCTTCTCCACAATCTCCTCGGAGAGGTCACCAGCCAAGCACCTCCACAAGCCGTCTAGGAGGCGACAACCTCCAAGAGTAACAAGCGATGACCCGGTTTGGAGATGATCAAGTGCCACACTAGCTCTAAAATGAGACAATGCACTTGATTCTTGGCTCAAACCACTCTCCAACACACAGAGGATGAATTAAGGCTCAAAGATGCAAGGGGTGTATGCAAATGAAGCAAGTGCCAAGAGTGTCCTCTTGCTGCTGGTGGGGGAGTATTTATACCCCCACCCACAAAAGCTAGCTGTTGGGGGTCGAAATCTCCACCTCTCTTGCCTGCCGGTCAGACCGCCATGGGGTGGCCGGTCAGACTGCCACAAATGTAACAACTAGAAAACTAGCTGTTACAGTGCATTTAATGCGCTGGCAACAGCCCGCCATCGGCTTTGGTCAGACCACCGTCAGCTCGGTCAGACCGACATCGATTCCCATCGGCTCTATCTTGCCAGGCCGAGGCCAACCCGAGGACACAGCGGCCACCCAGTCAGACTGGGTGGCGCGCGGTCACATCGGCTAGATAGGCCGGTCAGATCAGTCGCTGACCTTCATCTAGACCGGCGATGACACTGGTGCCTTGGTCTTGCAAGATCAAGGCCACACCTTTTGGTACCGCCGCTGTCCGGTCACACCAGGCCTGGCCCGGTCAGATCGTCCAGACACGCCGGTTAGACTGGCGTGTGGCACTCGGTCGGACCGGTCACTGTCATGGAGAAATGATATGAACGTATGAATCTAGTGAATGCATTTGACCTAATGTGGCATTTTGATCATCTCTTTGCTTAGGTCATAACCCCTCTTGATAGTACGACAAAGCTAGAAATAAACGTAGCAAAGTTTGATTTACCGTCTTGGTTCCATTTCCTTGTGCCATCAATTTTAATCCTCGGTGATTATCCATGGCATATCAATCATGTGGTCCTAACTCAAAATGCATAACTCAAATAGAATAGTTAGTCCACAGTTAGCGCTTCTCATTAATTACGAAAATTAACAATGGGGGCCTAGATGTCTCAGTCGGTCATGATGATGTGGTATACCTCGGTGCTTTTGATAAAGATGCTAGCCAATGATAAAATCCAGATGCTAAAGCTTATATTGAAGTCTAAAGGTAACAAAAGGTGCATCCAAACCATAACAAATAGCCAACAGTGATGTGCACTACAAAATCTAAGAGCAAATCAATAATCAATATGGTTATGTCAAATTAGTGCAATGCGAAGGTGAGAAGATACCTTATTCGGTCAATCTCATGGAATAGCAATGGATTAGCATGGGCATCTACAGTTGGGGATGAGCATTTGTGGTGCTTGCCAAAGGACGCCTAGCATCCTCTCCTTATGTTTGTTCATCATATTTTATCACACCCCTTGTCATTGAAGTCCGAATGATTTATAGCAAATAATCAGTTGACTCTCACTAGAAAAATAGTTGTGCAGAAGAATATGAATAATTTAAGAAACCATGAAAGCCAAAACCACACATTTAGTAATTATATACCTTCCTATCTGTTAAGAAGCAGTACCTTTGTTACTAGGCTTCCATGCATTGCGAGTATTGGTGGAGCAGCTGTGTAGGAAGGAGGGCTTTGATGCGTTTGAATGGATGCTGGGGCTCAGGGGCGGATCCAACATGTGTTGGGGGAACTTGAGTCCCCCTACCCCGCTGGATCACCAATGATAGAAGAAGAGAGGGGGGGGGGGAAGAAGAGTGAGATGAGGAAGATTAGGGGGGGGGGCTCAAGGAGGAAGAAGGAGATGAGTTCCCCCTCCAATTCTTTTCTGGATCCGCCCCTGCTAGGCCTGGTTCTTCTTTGAGCTAGAAAATAAACAAATTTGGTAGTATTATTTAGGGTGTGTTTGGGAGAGCCTGGAAACCTATCTCCTCCATGCACGAAAAACAGGATGACTTATTAACACATAATTAATTGAATGTTCGCATAAAAATTTGAAAAATTTGATTAATACGATTTTTAATTGCAGAAAATGCACTTCAATAGTTCGAGAAGCATGCATGCAGAAAACGAGGGAGTAGAAAATGGAAATAGAGAGTATAGAACATAGCAAGTTGTCATATGAATTTAATCTGAGAAACCACATTTGTACAGACTCTGAATTATATAGCGGTCATGCGTTTTTTTATTTTGATAATCATGTTTCACCTTTATTTGAGATTGAAAGATCAAGTCCTCTAACCTTGTGTTAGGAGGAGTTTTGGTGATTAATGACAACGGTTTTTGGAACTAACCTTTGCTTTGAGTTTGTGATGATAGGTTATATTCCGGCATCAAACGAAACGGTTGATGGCTCATATGTGAGGATCAAGTGATAGGATTATGGATTGATGATAAGAAATATGATACCTCATATATCGGGAATCAACAAGAGTGAAATGTTGATGATGAGAATGGTTGGTGAGATCCCATCATGAGTTGATGGACATGTTGAAGGAGATAAATACCATGGTTGAAATTGATAAAAATGAAGATGGTGTGAGAAACTAGAAGATTGAGTTTATCGGTTGATGAGAACCAAAGAGAAGATAATGAAGATCCGAGTATGAAGTATCTACCTATGGCAAGACGGTGAAGCGCAAGCGAAGCTCGGCTACGATGGACCATGCGGTGGTAAAGGGCAAGCAAGGGGCTTGGCACTGATGAACCAAATCCGGTGGTGAAGGGCGAGTGAAGATTTTGTTGTGACAGACCGTGCGAGACCATTTGAAGCTATGGATTACCCGTATCAATCATTTGAGAGATGGAAGATGCAATGCCAAAAATCAAGATTTGATTTGTTGATAATCGAGAAGGGTATTGATCAAGGCAAAGGTATAATTGATTTCGGACTAACATGCTTATTGAGTTGTAGGAGAATCGTCCCGAAGGTGAAATGACTTTGACATTGGCAACCCTCAAAGAGAAGAAAGAAGATGAAGTGAAGGCATTCCTATTAGCATAGCTTTTCTATTTGAATTTGAGTATAGGAATGTCGTACTATTAAGTGGGATGCAACGTTGATGTGTTTACTTATGTCCTGGTGCTCAAAGTGTCCTTGCAAGTGCTACCTAGAGAGAAACTCAAGTTTTAGCCTATCCTATGAGTGATTTGAGAGCTTGTTCTTGGTGGGGTTGGGTAGCCCTTCAATAAGCTTTCCATAGAGCCCAAGTTTGTTGAAGTCAGACTCTGGAGTAAGAAGTAATGACATTTTCCTCAGGTTTTGTTAGGTGGCCCAGAGAATCCAGGCCGGGACCCAGAGACTCCGGTCTTGTGCAAGCCAAGGCACCCGGAAGGGCTTACTGGAGACTCCGAGCCAAATCCCGGAGACTCCGGCCCTGTACTGGCCTGAGCCTAACGGCTAGTTTTTTGGGGCGTCCAGGAGACTCCAGGCATGGGGCCCGGATACTCCGGGAATGCATTGAGTTGTGAGTAACGGCTAGTTTTTGGATAGCTCGGGTATTTAAAGCACCCTCGATCCGTGGTGGCTGGCTTTGGGAAAGCTTAGAACCATCCAAAACCAAAGAGCCACTCCCCAATATCCTACCTTTGTGGTAGAACTCTTTGTGAGTGAGATTAGAGAAGGGGATTTGAGAAGAGAAGGGATTTGGGGTTAAGAGAGAGTTTGAGAGGAGAAGTTGAGAGCTAGTAGCTTCACTCCAATCTTTGAGTACTTGAGTTCATAGCAAGCAAGTCTTCGATTCTGTTTGTTACTCTTGGAGGTTAAACCTCCTAGACGGCAAGGCGTCGCCCAGTGAGCTCCCAAGCGTGTGATGAGCCGCGGGAAGTTTGTGAAGGTTTTCCTCACCTCCGCAAGGAAAGAGGTAATTTAGTGGAATCTGAGTTATCTTCTAAGAGGTTGTGTGGTGGAGCAAGCTTCACCAATGGATCGGGGCTCATCGTCCAAGCTTGGACCTTAGGTCACTTGGAGACTTGCTAATCCTAGGTGGTTGCTTGCAAGCCTAAATTTCCTCGTGGTTGATAGCTTGGTGAGGAAAGGGTTAATCGAGACCCGGCTCTTAGGAGTCCCTCAACGGAGACGTAGGATTCTTTGTGGAGAAGCCAAGTACATTGCCGCTTCTGAAGCAACAAAGGAGGCTGTTTGGATAAAGAAATTTGTTTCTCAACTGGATGTGGTGTCTAGTGCTCTCAGTCCTATGGACCTCTATTGCGATAATAGTGGGGCCATTGCGCAAGCCAAGGAGCCTAGATCGCATCAAAAGTCCAAGCACATTTTACGGCGGTATCACCTCATTCGCGAGATAGTGGATAGAGGGGATGTGAAGATATGCAAAATACACACGGATTTAAACATTGCAGATCCGTTGACGAAGCCACTCCCTCAGCCTAAGCATGAGGCACACACTAGTGCAATGGGTATTAGATACGTGCATGATTGACTCTAGTGCAAGTGGGAGACTGTTAGTGATATGCCCTAGAGGCAATCATAGAGATGATTGTATCATATACTATGTTTACATATTTATCTGATATTGTTCCTTGAAATAGATAACTTTTTATTGGCTAATGAATATGTGATTCATTTATGAGACTCTTTATGTTATATGTTGCTATTTCTAAAGGATCTCTGATCAAATATCATATGTGGAACAAATATGGTTAAATGATCAGTACATGTATTGATTGATGATCATGTCTCATGGATCATGGTATGGAGATACCAAATTGATAATGTGGACACATGTTGGGGAACATGTTGTTGGATAGACCCGACATGAGACACTGCAAGAACTATTTGTGTAGTGCCATCAGGGGTCTCGATTAGTGTTGGTATAGAATTCTTAGACCTGAGATTATCATGGTTTCCAACATGTGTACTGACTTACTTAGAGACTGCTAAACGCTAGTCCGTAACTGGGTAGTTATAAAAGTAGTCTTCGGGTATGTTATGAAACATGTAGTAGGATATGAATAATCAAGATGGGATTTGTTCCTCCTATGGAGAGATATCTCTAGGCCCCTCGATGTTATAGATTATGGAAGTGCATGGCCATGCCAAAAGTGATTGAGGAGTCAATCGCAGGTTATATAATCTATCACGGGATCGAGTGAATGATTGAGCTATTAGAGGATGGCACATATCTAGCCTTGAGCTTAATCGATATTGTGAGGCAAAGGGGTTCGTACAAGTAAACACTAAAGGTTCAGCCGATATGATCTTTATGTATGCTCGGTGGGTCAATACGTTCTGCTAGGGGCCGCTGTTGACATGTGGACCGAAAAGGAGTTTTCGGGTTGCACCCGAGTGTGCATGAACCTACAGGGTCGCACGCTTAAAGGGCCGGAATAAAGGGATTGGATGGAGATCCAATATGCACTCAATTCGGATAGGGATCCGAGTAGGACTCCTATGGGCCTTGGAGGCCCGGACGTGGTTCCTATATATACGTGAGGGGGTGTGGCCGGTGGGATTAACAGATCACGCCACGTGAAACCCTAGCCGCCACATCCCTCCACGAGCAAACCCTAGCTGCGCGCGGATGCTAGCACATCTGCGCGTGGTGTTCCTTCCCTGGACGTGTGGATACCGGTGGAGGTGCCGCTGTCTTGCGGTGCTGATCGGCGTGGGAGCACTGCGTGGAGAACGCACGAGGAGGAGAAGGTCAAGCCGCTGCGATCGACTACTTCCTCTACATCGGCGCGCGCTACATCGCGAGGATTCCTTCAGCTCCTTAGCGCATACTTCCGCTGCACAGCGCGTCGAGTGGTAACGATCTATGATCTCATACTTGCATGGTTCCTGGTTTACGCGTACCCCAACAGTGGTATCAGAGCCATCTTGTATAGTTTGTGATATAGATCCATGCATATAGTTGATATGCGGGTGTAGTAGATGAGATCTATTACATAGTAGATGAGTTCTTACTTGATTGGAACATGAGATGGACCGATAGGCACATGGGTTGATGAGATCAATCGGTATAGATGGGCGAAATTGTGTTCATCGGATGGTCCGATGTCCGCTGGAACCGCGCGCCATTGAGAAAACGAGCCAATGAGATTGACTCAGTTTCGGCATAATTTGATTACGCCGTTAAAGTTTTCACATGGCGAATCGCAGATAAGATCTGTGTACCCCGTGACCGCCGTGTGCGTCACGCCTTATATTTATTTGGGGTTTTATATCAATGATTAGAATTTGGTTCTATGCCAAATATGTACCAAGTGAGTTATACGAGGATAGAGATCACCATCACTCCTTGGATTATAGTGCAACACAGTTTAATGTACTAGCATATGATGTTTATCTATCTTACTTTATTGCCGTTGTATATTTGATATGATGACATAGTATGATAGATCCCCTCAGAAAAATTAAGTGTAATATGCTCTTCCAATAATTGTACCTATCACTATTGTGATCATAAGTGATGGGTCTGCCAAAGTAGAGTGTCACTTTTCATCATAATAAGATAGGATAGATATCGGACATCTATATGCGGAGATTGTTGGTTTACTTGACAAGGTTATCAAAACGGTTTTGGACCTTGGAGTATAGGTTGGGTTAGTACATGGAGATGTCACCTGACAGTACGAGAGTCACATAGGATGTGATTAGCAAGGTGTTGCTTACCTATTTTATTAGTTGTCTAGCCGTGATGCCAAAGCTCACTAGCCACTATTAAAATGAGGATCACGACTCATTATGTTATTAGAGGGAATTTTGTTGCACAATACATAGTGGGAGCATCTTTTGTTAAATTGTTTAATGAAAGATTAAATGTAAACATAGTGCTGATTTTGCATATATATTTCTATTGTAGATCATGGCAGTTCCTGCACCATCCAATTTTAACTTGCGGTCTATTCTTGAGAAAGAGAAGTTGAATGGAAACAACTTTATGGATTGGTATCGCAACCTGAGAATTGTTCTCAGACAGGAGCACAAAGAGTTTGTGCTTGAAGAGCCTTTTCCAGCTGATTTACCTGCCAATGCTACCGCTGCTCAACGCAGGGATCACGAAAGGCGGTGGAATGACTATCTGGATGTGAGCTGTCTCATGCTTGCTACCATGTCCCCTGAACTTCAGAGAAAATATGAGGCATTGGATGCCCATAGCATAATCACGGGACTGCGTAACATGTTTGAGGACCAAGCAAGGGCCGAGAGGTTTAATACCTCAAAGTCTTTGTTTGCGTGCAGGCTTGCAGAAGATAATCCAGTTAGTCCACATGTGATCAAAATGATTGGTTACATCGAGAGTCTGGAAAAGCTTGGTTTTCCCCTTAGCCAAGAGTTGGCTACTGATCTGATTCTCCAGTCGCTCCCTCCCAGCTTTGAGCCGTTCATATTGAACTTCAACATGAACAACATGAGCAAGACCTTGGCCGAACTGCATGGGATGCTAAAGGGTGCGAGGAAAGAATTAAGAAAAACTCCAACCATGTGATGGTAATGCATAAGCGTAAGCCCAATAAGAAGAAAGGTGGTCAAAAGAGAAAGCTAAACTCCGATGAGATCGGGAGTACTAGCAACTCTAAGACCAAGGTTCAAAAGACTGGGTCCGCTAAGGAAGCAGAGTGTTTCTTTTACAAGGAGACAGGTCATTGGAAGAGGAACTGTAAGAAATACCTAGAGCAGGTCAAGCAGAAGCAGCAGGATGGAAAGAGTTCCACCTCAGGTATTAATGTTATAAAAATTAATCTTGCTACTTCCTTTACTGATTCTTGGGTATTTGATATCGGGTCAGTTGCTCACATATGCAAATCGTTGCAGGGGCTAAAAAGAAGTAGGAATTTGGCAAGAGGTGAAGTGGACATTCGCGTGGGCAATGGAGCAAGAGTTGCTGCTATTGCGGTCGACACTATGCTATTATCTTTACCATCAGGATTAGTTTTGGAATTAAATAATTGTTATTGCATTCCAGCTTTGTGTAAAAACGTTATCTCTGCTTCCTGTTTGCAAGCAAAGGGTTATGGTTTTAGATCTGTGGACAATGGTTGTTCAGTCTATTATAATGACATTTTCTATTTCCATGCACCCTTGATGAATGGTTTGTACACTGTGAATCTTGATGGATGTTCAGTCTATAACATTAATGCGAAAAGGCAACGTCCTAATGATTTGAATCCCACTTTTATTTGGCATTGTCGCTTGGGCCATATAAATGAGAAACGCATGGAGAAGCTCCATAGAGATGGACTTCTACACTCGTTTGATTTTGAATCATTTGAGACATGTGAATCTTGTTTACTTGGCAAAATGACAAAGGCACCTTTCACGGGTCAAAGTGAGAGGGCAAGTGAACCATTGGCACTAGTACATACTGATGTATGTGGACCAATGAGCTCAACAGCCAGAGGTGGTTTTGGGTACTTTATTACCTTCACCGATGACTTTAGTAGATATGGTTATGTCTACTTAATGAGGCATAAGTCTGAATCCTTTGAAAAGTTCAAGGAATTTCAGAATGAGGTACATAATCATTTGGGCAAGACAATCAAGTATCTACGATCGGATCGTGGAGGAGAATACTTGAGCCTTGAATTTGGCAATCATCTAAAGGAGTGTGGAATTGTTCCACAGCTCACTCCGCCAGGAACACCTCAATGGAATGGGGTGTCCGAACGGAGGAATCGTACATTGTTGGACATGGTGCGATCAATGATGAGCCAAACTGATCTCCCGTTAAGCTTTTGGGGTTACGATCTAGAGACAGCAGCGCTCACACTAAACAGGGTTCCATCAAAATCAGTGGATAAGACACCATATGAGATATGGACAGGGAAACATCCCAGTTTGTCTTTCCTAAAGATTTGGGGTTGCGAGGCTTATGTAAAACGTTTACAATCAGACAAACTTGCGCCTAAATCAGATAAATGCTTCTTTGTGGGGTATCCAAAGGAAACGAAAGGATATTATTTCTATAATCGGGAAGAAGGCAAAGTGTTTGTCGCCCGACACGGAATTTTCTTGGAGAAAGAGTGTCACACCCAAAAAATCTCTAAATTATAAATTGTTGTTTAAATGGAATTAGAAGAAATGATTTTAAAAGCCTAGAAGAAAAGATCTAATTTTAGTTAATAAATTCCAATATAAAAGTGGGCTAGATAAAATTTTAATAAATACTTCTCTTGTTTCAATTGTTCCTAGATTTTTTTTCTGGGATTTATTTGAGCCAAGAAAGTATTTTTTTAATCAATGGAATTGCATTTCATGCAACACATAAAAAGAAAATAGTTTAACCCCTCTCTCTTTAGGTTTTGGGCCAAAAGCCCATTTTCTTTCCTTTTCCCCCTCCTCTCTTTGGCCTGGGCTGCAGCCCATCAGCCCACCAGCCCAGCCGCCCCCTCCCTCTCTCTCTCTAGCGCCTGCAGGTGGGGCCCCCTTGTCAGCATCGTCTTCTTCCTCCAGCCGAGCAGCCGCCAAGCCGTGACCGAGTGCTACAGCTGCCGCCCCCTTCCAAAATCTCTCCGATTTTTGCCCGATTTGATTAAATTGATAGAGGGGAAATAATCCCCTTGATCTCCTCTATCTCTTCTCTATAGAAAGTTTCATCTAATTTGTTTGGAAATCGCCGGATTTGGAGATTGATTCGGACTCATTCTTTCCTTCCTAACCCTAGTTTTTCCTTCTCCGATTCCGGTTGCCTTGCACCGAGCCGCCGCCCCTGCCCCTATAAAATGGAACCCCCTGGACCTCCTCTATCCGCCACTGCCTTCGCCCCAAACTCTCGTCGACCGTGGAGCCCTAGCCGCTGCAATTTGTGCACCGTTGTCGCCGGGAGGAGTTTTCAGTCGAGCTTTGCCGTCGTTCCGGTCGTCGCCGTCGCTCGGGAGGACCACCGTTGGGTTCGCAGCAACGAGGGGAAGCCCGGCCACCCACTCATCTCCGCCAAAAGTCGTCGGAAGTCGCCACCACCGCCAACCCTAGCTGCTGCTGCGCTGTCGGTTCGTCGCCGGCGTTTCTGTTGTTTTAGGTGAAATTTTTGTTAATCTTCGGAAATTCATAACTAAATCATCGTAACTCGGATTTGAGTGGTTCAAGTTGTTCGTCTAAAATCGAGATCTACATGTTAAAAATATTCACATGTACTGTTTGTGCTTGTTTTTGTACTGTTTTATTGATTTTTGTTCATTCGCTTTAGTTTCCGACGTTTCGGAGGAAAGCGTTTACGTAGAGGAAGATTCCGAAGTGTTTCACGAAGCTCAAGGCAAGTCACCCAGATCCTAAATACACCTTTGATCATGTTGATCTCATTTAAATCTATTTGTTTGTATTCAACTACTGCATTTATTTTTGAATGTCATCGGGGTGGGAACAACCTATTGTCTTTGCTAAAGCCCCTTTGTTTTGATTACCTATACTTTGTCACATGGTTAATAATTGGATTAGCTAGAACATTATATGGTTTTAGCTAATTAATTAGGATGCTTAGTCATGCTTAGAAACACTAGCTCACATGAATGGGATAATTAATGCTTCACTATTATTTGATAATGGATTAATGGTAGATTATGATGGTTAATCATGATAGGGTGATTAATAAATATGCCAACTAAAACTTGATAATGGTGGGTTGTGAGCACATGGTTTGGATGGTCGTGCTCATGACAGTTAAGGACCGGTTCACGAGTTTCGGTTGTGAAACATTAACCGTGCCAACCACAAGCCAGCGTGGGCACCGGGTTGAGAAGTGGCGGAGATAAGCCCACGGGGGTCGCTGGGGAGTCCATGCCTTATTTTATAAGGGGGTGATTATGATCCAGGAATGGTGCACTGCTTTGAATTGCGTTATGCGGAGGGTAATGTCACAATCTCTATTCGGGTACTTGCTAAGTATCGCGACGCATGGTTGACATGATGTTGAGGTTGTGTCTTGTGGGTACAGTGGTACGCCTCTGGCCAGAGTAAAACTATTCGAATAGTCGTGCCCGCGATCATGGGCGAGTCTAGCAATGTCTTTCGTGATTAGTCTCACACTTCTCACCATAATAGATGATTATGTATTTGGTAATAATTTGTTTAGCTCCTGGTTTGGAATGGCATATTCCTGGTTTGGAGATAGGTCTGTACAACCGGGAATGGTTGTTCAGAATGGTTGGGCCTGTGCAACGGGTGTGTTGCATAGCGTTGGATTAATATTATTTAATTAAATACTTTACTGTTTTGCTAAATTCTGTAGTATTTATTAAATGCCATTTACGCAAATGAGACTATATTTTGCCGTCCTTTGTTATCCATTGCACTTGCATATTTGCTGCGTGGCTTGCTGAGTATACCATATACTCACCTTGCAATCAATCATCAGAGGAGGAGTTCTACAGTGATGCTGAAGGTGTGGAGGATTAGGCGTAGCCCTGGTCAAGATGCTTGTGGATTGGAGTCACCTGCGCTATTTATTTTATATTCCGCTGCTTAGATCTTTATTGTTTGAGAGGAACTATCTACCTCTGTAATGACTTTATATTCGTCGATTAATTAGATAAATATTGCACTCTATTATCAATTTGTTATTGTGTGCCTCGGCTGATTCCTGGACGAGGGTTTACACACATGTAAGCGTTTGGAGTTTTGGATAGAAATTCCGGGCGTGACAAAGAGTTCCTCTGAAGAAAGGATAGTGGGAGCACGGTGCAACTTGAAGAAATTCAGGAACCACCAGAAAATGCTTCAACATCCACACAACAAGTTGAGCAAGATGTTGTTCAACAGGTTGAACAAGTTGTTGTTGAACCAGTTATAGAACCACAGGTTTCATGAAGGTCCGAAAGGATACGGCGTACACCTGCAAGGTATGCGTTGGTAACCACAGGACAACGTGAAATATTGTTGTTAGACAATGATGAACCTACAACCTATGAGGAAGCGATGGTGGGACCAGACTCTGAGAAATGGCTTGGAGCCATGAAATCCGAAATAGAATCCATGCATGACAATCAAGTTTGGAACTTGGTTGATCCACCTGATGGTGTAAAAGCTATTGAGTGTAAATGGGTCTTTAAGAAAAAGACAGATGTAGATGGAAATGTTCACATCTACAAGGCACGATTGGTGGCGAAAGGTTTCAGACAAATTCAAGGTGTTGATTATGATGAAACTTTCTCACCAGTCGCCATGCTGAAATCTATTCGGATAGTTTTAGCGATTGCTGCCTATTTCGATTATGAGATATGGCAAATGGATGTCAAAACAGCTTTCCTCAATGGAAATCTGGATGAGGATGTGTACATGACACAACCCAAGGGATTTGTCGATCCACAATCAGCTAAAAAGATATACAAGTTACAGAAATCCATTTATGGGTTGAAACAAGCATCTCGGAGTTGGAATATTCGTTTTGATGAAGTGGTCAAGGTGTTGGGCTTTGTCAAAAACGAAGAAGAGCCTTGTGTATACAAGAAGACTAGTGGGAGCGCTCTGGTGTTTCTGATCCTATATGTAGATGACATATTGTTGATTGGGAATGATATTCCTATGCTTGAATCCGTTAAGACATCGTTGAAAAATAGTTTTTTCAATGAAGGACTTAGGGGAAACAGCATACATTCTGGGCATAAGGATCTATAGAGATAGATCAAAGAGGCTAATTGGATTAAGCCAGAGTACATACATTGACAAAGTGTTGAAGAGGTTCAACATGCAAGACTTCAAGAAAGGCTTCCTGCCAATGTCACATGGCATTAATCTTGGCAAGAATCAGTGTCCTCAAACAACTGATGAGCGGAACAAGATGAGTGTGATTCCATATGCTTCGGCAATTGGATCTATAATGTATGCTATGCTATGTACACGTCCAGATGTTTCATATGCACTTAGTGCAACAAGCCGATACCAATCAGATCCAGGTGAGAGTCACCGGATAGCTGTAAAGAATATCCTAAAGTACTTGAGAAGAACTAAGGATATGTTCCTAGTTTATGGAGGAGAGGAAGAGCTTGTTGTAAATGGTTACACCGATGCTAGCTTCCAAACCGACAAAGATGATTTTAGATCGCAGTCTGGATTTGTGTTCTGTCTGAATGGCGGCGCTGTGAGTTGGAAGAGTTCTAAGCAAGATACAGTTGCTGACTCTACAACAGAAGCCGAGTACATTGCCGCTTCTGAAGCAGCAAAGGAGGCTGTTTGGATAAAGAAATTTGTTTCTCAACTAGATGTGGTGTCTAGTGCTCTCAGTCCTATGGACCTCTATTGCGATAATAGTGGGGCCATTGCGCAAGCCAAGGAGCCTAGATCGCATCAAAAGTCCAAGCACATTTTACGGCGGTATCAGCTCATTCGCGAGATAGTGGATAGAGGGGATGTGAAGATATGCAAAATACACACGGATTTGAACATTGCAGATCCGTTGATGAAGCCACTCCCTCAGCCTAAGCATGAGGCACACACTAGTGCAATGGATATTAGATACGTGCATGATTGACTCTAGTGCAAGTGGGAGACTGTTAGTGATATGCCCTAGAGGCAATCATAGAGATGATTGTATCACACACTATGTTTAAATATTTATCTGATATTGTTCCTTGAAATAGATAACTCTTTATTGGCTAATGAATATGTGATTCATTTATGAGACTCTTTATGTTATATGTTGCTATTTCTAAAGGATCTCTGATCAAATATCATATGTGGAACAAATATGGTTAAATGATCAACACATGTATTGATTGATGATCATGTCTCATGGATCATGGTATGGAGATACCAAATTGATAATGTGGACACATGTTGGGGAACATGTTGTTGGATAGACCCGACATGAGACACTGCAAGAAATATTTGTGTAGTGCCATCAGGGGTCTCGATTAGTGTTGGTATAGAATTCTTAGACCTGAGATTATCATGGTTTCTAACATGTGTACTGACTTACTTAGGGACTGCTAAACGCTATTCCGTAACTGGGTAGTTATAAAAGTAGTCTTTGGGTATGTTATGAAACATGTAGTGGGATATGAATAATTAAGATGGGATTTGTCCCTCCTATGGAGAGATATCTCTGGGCCCTCGATGTTATAGATTATAGAAGTGCATGGCCATGCCAAAAGTGATTGAGGAGTCAATCGCAGGTTATATAATCTATCACGGGATCGAGTGAATGATTGAGCTATTAGAGGATGGCACATATCTAGCCTTGAGCTTAATCGATATTGTGAGGTAAAGGGGTTCGTACAAGTAAACACTAAAGGTTCAGCCGATAAAATATTTATGTATGCTCGGTGGGTCAATACGTTCTGCTAGGGGCCGTTGTTGACATGTGGACCGAAAAGGAGTTTTCGGGTTGCACCCGAGTGTGCATGAACCTACAGGGTCGCACGCTTAAAGGGCCGGAATAAAGGGATTAGATGGAGATCCAATATGCACTCAATTCGGATAGGGATCCGAGTAGGACTCCTATGGGCCTTGGAGGCCCGGACGTGGTTCCTATATACGTGAGGGGGTGTGGCCGGTGGGATTAACAGATCACGCCACGTGAAACCCTAGCCGCCACTTCCCTCCACGAGCAAACCCTAGCTGCACGTGGATGCTAGCACATCTGCGCGTGGTGTTCCTTCCCTGGACGTGTGGATACCGGTGGAGGTGCTGCTGTCTTGCGGTGCTGATTGGCATGGGAGCACGGCGAGGAGAACGCACGAGGAGGAGAAGGTCAAGCCGCTGCGATCGACTACTTCCTCTACATCGGCGCGCGCTACATCGCGAGGATTCCTTCAGCTCCTTAGCGCATACTTCCGCTGCACAGCGCGTCGAGTGGTAACGATCTATGGTCTCATACTTGCATGGTTTCTGGTTTGCGTGGTAGAAAAAATTTTGTTTTACGCTATCGTAGCCTACGCGTATCCCAACAGGCTTAACTAGAGAGGTTCTTTGAAATCTTTTCCACCAAGCACATACAAATATTTTCATACCTTTTCTTTCTCATATTCTCCCTTTCTTAAAAATAAACTATTGTATTGCTTACTAAAAATTAGTTTAAATTTTTTTAAAATTTGAAATTTGGGATGATAAAATATAAACATAAATATTTGTGTTGCACCATGAAAAAGAAAAGTAAAGAAACAAGGTGAAACGGAGGAGAAATGCAAGCACAAGTCATGCGTATATTTAATGGTGCATTGGCTAATACCTTTTAGCCTGCATTCGCAGCTTTGAATCCCGGTCGCGCACAGTGATTACGGAAACGGAGCGATCCATTAGCGCGTGATTAATTAAGTTTTTGCTAATTTTTTAAAAATGGATTAATTTGATTTTTTAAGCAACTTTTGTATAGAAACTTTTTGCAAAATACACACCGTTTAGGAGTTTGAAAAGCGTGCGCGCGGAAAACGAGGGAAAGGAGTTGGGAAGAGGGGGACAAGAACACAGCCTTAGTGTTAGGCCCAATTTAAAACAGATTATTCAACGTATTATCTACTCTACTGTAGGGATAAATTACATTGTTATAAACAAAACTATTAAATAGCTTAGAATAAAGTTTTTGAGAAATTGTATTTCTATATACTCGGAGAAAATAATCCACCATAATAATCTGATGAATTAATTGATAAGAACAGGGCGGGAAGTCAAGATGTCCAATTTAGATGCCTTTTTCCTAACTAAATTTCATCAGAAGTTCACAATGGAATGACTAAGAAAGACAAAGTCAAGTTTGGTGCTTACTCTAAAAACACATAGCTAAATGATTAAAAAAGAAACTGCCTTTTTACCCTTTAGCTAGCCGTTACACTAGGAGCGGAAAACAATGTTTCTGCGCTATTCTCTCTTGCCAGAATTCTGTCAGTGCAGTTCTCTTTCACCATAATTATATCGATCGGTTGACCATCATATTTGAGCAATATGCCCTTATGAGTATAAAAATTATAAGGAAACCACAGAAAATATAATTTATTTTTTGGTTTTCAAAAGTTGTATAATTTTAGTAAAAATTTTCCTCCGTACGAAAAAAATAGTTCAAAATATTTATGTGTAACTTCTGTGTATAAATATTGCATAGCTTCCAATATTCTAAGAAAGTAGTGATCCACATCATTTGTAGTATAAACTATTCTGTGACATATGTAAAAACAAAACCATTCCTACGGTGGAATTTTTGAAAACAATAATAGTGCAATAATTCCAATTTTTATGTTTTTTGAAAATTTAATATCTTTCAAGTGGCCATAATTTAGTTTTCTTAATATCTTATAGTATTTGTTGAAACTTTTAAGTGATAGTTTGTTTTGGAACATCTACTAGGACACAATGGTCTTTTGGTTGCAAACTTAACGGTCAGCTACTCTTGAGTCTTGACTAGATGATCATGGCAAAACAAAAAATATACACTAACCGAAGAGTGTAAAAGGAATAATTCCAAGTTTTCGATGGAATGAGAGAGAATATAGTGTTAGTTTAATCTTGTCATTAGAGTATATGCATGGTTATATTTCGTTTACATGTAGTATAGGTCATATCCTAGAAGATGTGTACGTGAGATACGTGCATACTGCATAGCTAGTTTGTTTCTAGCTGATGGGCGAGATGCCGACGACATGCCATGCGATGCGGTGGTGCGAGTCTGCGTTGATGAATAAGTCATAATGCCAAGCCAAGCTGCATGTGAAGTGCTGTGAGTAGTGGCTGGATTGCAAGCAACGCGAGGTCTAAGTTAGCCGAAATAATCGGCTCAAGTGATAGATATATATGCATATGCATGGTGCATGCAATATTAGTTAGAGCTAGCCATGCATGCGGATGGAGGCTTGGATGCTGCTTGCACGTTCGCATGTACAAAGCGTGGCGTGAGTCTCGGCTGAGCTTTGGCCAGCCGTTAGTTTCGTGCATGTACTTGAGTATAAATGAATGAAAAACGATGAGAGCTGTGTGGGCTGCGTCAACAAAAATCTTGTTAGCTTGTGTTGTTCTGTTCGTGTGCGTGTGTCCACCAAAGAGAACGTACTTGAGTGTTTGTGATAAACACCTAGAGAGTGAGAGGAGAGATTCCCAACATATAGCTGCCATTAGTGTAAAGAGAAAATTTCCCCAAAAATTAGGGCCCCGAGATATCTATCGAACTGAGAGAACAAAAAGTGCTCTTTGGGCTAACCCCAAATGTTGGTTGTTCTCATCATTTCTCGTAAAGGAGCCTCCGGGCTGCATCAAGGAAACATATAGAAACGTGCATGTTTTCAAGGTGGGGTTTGTGATGAATTCCTAGCATCTACTGAATGTTTGTCTCCATGATCTTCTTGATGCATGGTTCATGTAAAATAACACTTACAATCCCTAAATTTTGATGAGCATACGAAACAAATTAATGGGGTTTGATCTGTCTTATTCTCTACATCCAGTACAACTTGATTGTGTTGTATATGGTGTTTTTTCCTTATTATACCTATCTTAGATTACGACGAATTGTACAATAACACAACATATTTCAATAGACTTTGAAGTTCATTGTTACAAATTAGAATATCATATAACATATAATTGAAGTATTCTTCTAGGATATATATATATATAGATCTTATTATAGGGACTCCATAGATTGATGAAACTTAATTAAGCAGTGGCGACAGAAGGTAAGTTTGACCAGCTGGCCGGGAAAGAGATGAGCTGCTTTGTTTCTTGATATGGTAGCATGCATTTAGCTAATAACTTAATTCGAGATTGTTTAGTGTTGACCAGATGACATCTAGATCATGTAATCTGATGTCAACTTGTGTCGATATACATTACAATAACCTCTGCAGCCTAAAATTTAGCTTAAAGAACATCCCTCGTCCGCAGACAACTTACCAGATTTAATTTGGCCTTTAAGGCAACGAAAGGGCCACATATTGAAAAATCGGGGTCAAAGGGATTTGGTTGTATCAGCATGCCGGTATTTGGAACGGATGGTCAGGAAATATTTTACCAGTACCGTAGAAAGCGGTCTAGAATAAAAATTGATGGTGTTTAATCAGCATTTGCTGTACTCCTTAATTTCATTATATAAACCATTTGTAGGATCATAAAATCAAACACACTTTAATTTTATACCATTGTGTGGGGATCATAGAAACTTGTGTGTAGGCATGTGTTTAGTTGTATGCATTTTAGCTATTTAGAGCCTGTACTACTTAAAAAAAAAGTATTTTCAGGCAATCAAAAAACATTTCTGTAAGCGGCCGACTCCCCGCCTGCGACCGAAGGCTAGTGATAATCGATAATTTTCAGAGGCAGGCTTTCACCGCTTGCGAAAATGCCAACCGCCAGCAAAGAGGCTTTCCAGAAAAAAGAAAAAAGAAACAAATCACCCGCCCCAAATCCCTTTTTGCCTGCAATTTCCCAAACACATGAACATGCAAGCATCAATACATATCAAAAAGATCAATAGCCACACAACATCAACATCAGTTGAACATGATGAACATGAACAAACAATAGCACAACACATCGCAAAAATATCAATTTGACGTCTCATTGCGCAATACTACATATTACATTTTCCCGTGCGGGCAAAACACGTTTTCCCGTGCGGAGGTTTATGCCGTCTGCGCGTAGGGGTCTGCGAAAATAAAAGCTTTCGCGTGCGGGCACCCCAACCGCACGGAAAATTAGACCTTCCCGTGCGGTTGGCTTAATATGGCCGCACGGGATAATAGATTATCCCGTGCGGTTGGTGACCGCACGGGATAATCTATTATCCCGTGCGGCCATATTAAGACCGCACGGGATAATCTATTATCCCGTGCGGCCATATTAAGCCAACCGCACGGGAAGGGCCACTAGCCTTATCGACTTATTATTTTTTTAATTGTTGATTATGTGTTTATGAATGGTGCAGTGACAAATAGAGTCGCAGTTATTCACGATCAATTGCAAACACGATTGTTCTTTATAAAGAAAGTGTCACGAGTTAAACTTTATATTATATCGTAACGAACAATTATTTAGCATATATATGTACATGGAAGTTGCTAGAATGCTAGTTTAACAAATATTACAAGTTAGGTCTCCCTCGCAAACAAATGTTTTTATCGTGTTGCGTGTTCTTTCTCCCACTCCCTAAGGCGTTTGAATTTGTCGTCGGAAGCAAGTTCGCTCTCAGGGTCATAGAACTCCCCTAGATGGTTGCAGATGTAGCGGCGAATGAACCAGCACAAGTCCCCGCACAAGTTGAGAAGCGTCTTTTTATCGAAATGGTTTGCGGTACAGGAGCCACCAAATTCAGGGATCGTTCCCTGTGACATCTCTTCGATTATAAAATTTTCTCCAGCATCAAAGTAAAAAACATCGGTCTCGTCATTACGAACGGCGACTTCCCTGTGACAGGTCCATGTCCTGTAATCGTCCTTAAATCCACGCTCTACAATGTGCTCCAAAATTATCTTCGGATATTGGAACATCTTTTCGTTCTTGCAATCGACACATGGACATAAAATGTCCCTCCTGTTCTCTCTCAAAGCATGTGCCTTTGCCTGATCAATAAATTTGGATGCTTCCTTCAAAAACATTGGAGAAGTTCTTCTGGTGGCATACATCTATGCCCGATCCATCTCCTAAAAATATTTTTTGATGAGTCGGATAGGACTATATTAAATCATGTAAGAACGATACGATGAAAATGCTAATCTTATTACTCCATGTACACTTTTGAGTTCAATAACATTACTTTAATAATGAGAAATAAACTACAATTATTAGACTTGCAAAATTAATATATTACACGCATTTCACCGAACAAATTTTGAAATAAATTAAGGTAACTAAACAAAGAGTAAAGTAAAGTACTATGCAAATTTGAATACCATTCAAATTTATTCATTCAAACAATACATTTAATCAACAAACAAATAGTCCATTTTCAAAAATAGATAAATTCTTCGCTTTTAACCGATAACATTTGAAATAAATTGAGGCAAATGTAACCAAGTAACCATAAAAAAGGTATGGACAAACTACAATCATTTTAATACCTAATTTGCAAATAATATATGTTAGCTAAATTGAAAATGTTCGTACACTACCTCATTTGAAAATAAGCAAATTACTTCGCATTCCACCGATAAAAAATGAAAAAAAATGGAAGCAAATGAAGGAGGATAACAAGCATGTCACCTTTTATATGTATCCTAAGCAAAGATTTTAGGTTGAAAACCTCCCCCCTAATTTGTGTGAAATATATGAGAGAAAAAACGCTAGCTTGAATGGGGCAAGCTCGGGCTGAGCTCAATATATGGTATGCATCATTGCGTGCGGTTTAGTAAAGCGGATCACACGGGATAAGGTCGGGTTAAGTCAACCGCACGCGATGATGTACATTATCGCGTGCAGTTGACTTAAGCCGACCGCACGGGATAATCTATTATCCCGTGCGGTTAGTTACCCGGTCCAGGTGGACCGGTTTTTCCAGGCGGAGCCACTTACGACCCGCCTGGAACCAAATATGATCCTCGTACAGAAAAATATTTTCTGTAGTAGTGTGCACAACACATCGCATCAACTGTGGCAGCCGGATCCACCATCATCACCGAGCACCGCGTTTGGCCAGATCCACTGCTCCCCCATCGCTGCCATTGTCGATCGATCCGCCATCATCGCCGAGGGCCACACCCGCCGGATCCACCATTTCTTGGCCCACCGCTACCAGATCCAGGAATACATAAGTGTCAGTTCTAAGATACAGCCAGCACATTTTGATCTCGCCACATAACCCTCTTCCCTCTCAAGCTGATCGGGCAAAGAACATAGCAGCAAGGTTTTGGTCTATTTTGTTTTGGTTTAGTAGGAGATTTTTATTTTTCATCGCTACAAGGTTAGTTTAGATAGTTTCTCATTCCGTTTCTCTCTTATTCGTCAAATCAATCGGATGATATTATATAAAGTGCCGAACAAAAAAGTACTTCGTTTTGTGTTAGGTGTATATTTCATTTTTGTATTTAAGTATCTAAATAAAGTGTTTGACTTTGTATTTATTCTATACGCTTTGTAATAAATGATAAATGATTTACGAACTTGTTTAATGAATATATTATTGTATTTTCTCTTCTTGCCATATTAATTAGATTCTGACATGTATGTAAATGAAATTATTTCACAGGTATCCATCTATTATAATGGATCTACGATGAGTGTATGAAGTGGATTGCTACTATATGGACTACATCAGGGAAGTAACATCTCTCGTCACCACTGTGACGAGTACAAAATCAGTGAATGTGCAGGATTACCTATGGTGTCCATGTGTTGATGGCAACAAAGATAGATACTTTCCAACACAATAGGTCCATGCACATCTACTGATAAGGGGTTTTATGCCAAACTATAGATGTCCTGAGAATTATGGCGAAGATAGGGAAGGCGAGGGAAGTGCAGATAACAGTGACATGCCGAATGAGAATGTTGGCTATGACTAGGATGACTAAACGTGTATTGATCATGGTGAAGCTGATAGCGATCAGATGCAACAAGACGGGGAGAGGGCTTGTACTGACGATAAAGAATATAACAAATTCACCACCATGGTGGACAACACAAAAAATCCAGTTTACAGTAGTTGTAAGGAGGAGCATGCTGGTATTTGACACAGTTACAGATATTGCAAGCTCAAAGATACCGCTGTAGCATATCACCAAGAGTATTCAAAGAGAATCGTATTTATATTTTTGAAGGGAAGGCAGCGGTGTAAACATAGATTTCATATATCCTTAATCAATCTGTAATTACTTTACCATAACCTAAACAGGGGTTGAGATATAATGATAGTTAGGTAGTGTGACACGTTGGATATTTATCTCTAATAAAGATACACTAGGCAGTGGACAAGAACTATAGAGAGCTAAGGTTCATATGTACTTCTATATAACTAATATTTAGTTTACACTTAACATATACATGCTTACAAGGCTAGGACTTAGTTCTAGCCACCCAGGTACTACTGAAAGACCATTCCCTATTGTTCTGTTAGTGTGGTTATGGTATTTTATGAACTCTTACGTCATACCAGGAAGTGGAGGAATACAAAGGACAGACAAAAACATTTTTTCTAGATGGCCAAAACGTTATTTTCGCGTGCAAACCTCTAGTCTGTCTGCAACAAAAGGTTTGCAAAAATCAGGCATTTTTTGTGTGGGTGGTGCACACGCACGCGAAAATTATGCTCGCGAAAATTATGGGGGCTTAGGCCGATTGTCTACGAAAATAAAAAATCACAAAAAAAATTTCAAAAATTGCCTGAAACCCTAGTTCTGCTCGGTCGCCGCCGCCACCTGGGCCATTGTTGTTGCCGTCAAGGTCGCGAGGTCGTTGTCATCGCGGGACAGGGCGGACACCCCTAGATCTGCGTGGGGGGGGGGCGCCACCCCTAAATCCGCGTGGTCACGCCTCCTCTAGCCTCCCTTGCCACCTGAATCTGTGCGGGGAAGGGCCATCTCCACCGTCACAGGCCTCCTCCACCCTCCCCAGCCACCCGAGCCCTCCACCACCGTTGGGAGGGAGGAGAGGGGAGAGGAGGAGTGGGGGAGAAGAGGAGGAAGGTCGGGACACCCGCCGTCACCGTCGCCATCACCACCGCTGCCACCGGAGCTAGCTACCGGGAGGGACGAGAGGGAAGAGGAGGTGGTGAGGAGTGCGGAGAGGAGGAGACTGGGAGAGGAGTGGGAAGAGGGGTGGAAGAGAGGATTGGGAGGTGGGAGAGAGAGGAGGGGAGAATTAAAAGGAGGGGTATTTTTGTATGTGGCTGAGTCAAGATGCCCGCATGCGAAAATACTGTTATTTTCGCATGTGGATCTTTTAAGAGGTCCGTTTGGAAAAAAATGATTTTTGCATGTGGTTGTCTTAAGGAGCTGAATGTGAAAATTTGGGGTTGATTTTTTTAGAAGCGAACACTTATGGCCCATCTACAACTTATTGGGGTGCTCGTCCCGAAAAATCATTTCTGTAGTAGTGACAGGGTTGTCACCACCTACAGCTTACCTCACTTTCTCTGGGGCATACCCGCATCCAACTACATTTAACTAACATAAGCACCATGCTTATGTTAATAAATAATATCTCTAATTTCCCTGGGACTTCCACTCTTCGAATGGATAAGTTAGAATTAGTGCAATCAGTTAAGATCATTAGACCGTTACCATATCATAAATCGTCTAGCCTAATAAAGTAAAAATATAAATGAAATACAATCTACACATAGAACAAATAACTAATGGACTTGTATATGAAGTATGAACACAAATAAGTAAATAAGATAATTCCTTTATTGCAACTATAGTCCTACAAGACCAGTAAAGTACTAAAGACATACCGGAATCTCTGAGAAGACTATAAGACCGAAGACTACTCTAAGGCTAACTCCACTATTACAAGAGAGTACAATATATGGAATACGAGAATTGCTCCTTGAAGTGTGTGTTGTGAATGAGAGAGTGATCTTTTATAGCTGCTAATGACGGTTGTTAATGTTGGTTAACACCTATAACCGCATCAGGAGCCACTCAAGAGTCGCCACGTGGAAGGCGGTGGTGAGGGGTGCCACCCCTGGTTCGGCCGAACCAGAGAAACAACCATTCTCCACCGACCCTGCTCAGAGGATGACAGGTGGGCCCCTTGGTCAGTGCACGATTGTTTGGTCCTACTTTAGGTTGGTTTGATCTAACTTGTGGGTCCATCAATCCCTGTGCTCGCATGTAATCCGTCGGAGGTGTGTTTCTTTGCATGCCAGCTAATTTCTTCTTCACTTTAGTGTATATTCACTGCATACATAGTAATTCTACACAGATGGCATGAGTCCATTTGGTCAGTCATCATAGCACTTGGCTAGTGGATGTTATTATCTACAACCTTCCTCTTTGGCTCTATTTAAATCACAAGTCACCACTTCTAATTCAAGGGCCTAAACAACCTAAAAACGATATTGATGTGTACTTCAAGCCGCTGGTAAAGGATCTTGGAATATTATGAAAGGATGGCATAATGATGTGGGATCGTACAAACGAGATTACTTCACCTGTCGGGCTGTTTTGTTCATGACAATACAAGACTACCCCATGCTTGGTAACAAGTTTGGCCAAATAGTGAAGGGCATGAAAACATGTGTAAGGTGCATGGTCTAGACAGGAGGCAAGTGGCTGAATCAATGTCAGAAGACCGTTTATATGCATTACCAAAGGTTCCTTAGATAGAGTCACCTGTACAACAGAAATACAAGAGATTTCGACGGGATGGTGGAAGAGGGAACAAGTCCAAACTTTAAGTGAAATCTGGGAGGAGGTGAAGGATATCAATGTTGTATTTGGTAAGGGGAATGGAAGCGCACGTGCATCCACATCAAGAGGTGAGACACCTCTTTGGAAAAAGAAATCCATCTTTTGGGACTTACCGTATTGGGCCATGCAATCAACACCATGTATTGTTGAACACACCCGGCAAAAGGAAGAACACTTCAAAAACATGGAGAGACCTTCAATACATGAATACCAGGAAAGAGCCACATCCTCAAGACAAAGAAAATGGTCACTACCAGCTCTCCTCAGCATGCTAAACTCTTAAAGCTGCTAAAAAGTTGGAATATTTTAGGGTATTAAATTCCCAATCTGGTTACGGTGCAAATATTAAGAAATTAGTTGACATGAAGTCACATGACTGCCATGTGCATATGACACAACTACTCCCTATCGTAATCAGAGGTATCCCTCCAAAAAATGTCAAAGGCCCAATCATAAAGTTGTGCTAGTTCTTCAAAGCCATAAATTAGAAGGTTATCAATCCAGATTCGTTGGACAAGCTTCATGAGGACGTGATTCTTGCCCTTTGCTAGCTCAATATGTTGTTCCCTCTCATTTTTTGATGTCATGGTGCATCTCGTATGTCATCATGTGCAAGAGGTAAAGATCCTAACCCCAATGTATCTGCATAGCATGTGGCCTTTTGAGAGGTTCATGGGTATTGTAAAGAAATATGTTTGAAATAGATCACGACCTGAAGGAAGCATCGTCGAGGGTTATGGAACATAGGAGTTGGTAAAATTCTATATAGATTATGTGGATCTAAAACCGATCGGAGTGCCTATGCCCCGTCATGAGGGTAGGATGTTTGGAAAAGTAACATTAGGCCATAAGAGAATTATTCCCCCCGATTGAGAAACTATAAGAAAAGCCTATTTTACGGTACTACGACAATTGTCTTTGGTGGCTCCTTACTGGATATGCACTTGGATAAAATCCACAATGAAAACCTGAGGACATGGAAGGTATGGATCGTGAAGAAGCACAAACTTCATTTTGGGAAATGGTTGAGGAAGTACCTAAGAACTATACATATCGCTAGTTACAAATTCTACACTTAGTCTCGGGGGTCATCCAACACAGTCCACACGTACCAAGGCTACAACATCAACGGGTATACTTTTTACACAAAAAAACAAGGACACCAAGAGTACTAATGAAAATAGTGGTGTGCACATAGACACCTTGGGTGACAGTAGTGGCAACAAATCAAGCGTATTACGGTTTCATACAGTCAATCTAGGAGCTAGACTATGGAGTCCTCAAAGTCCCTATGTTCCGGTGCAAATGGGTTAGAATTCCAAGGGGTTTGAAAGTTGACGAGTACGGAATGATCATCGTCGACCTCAATGATGTGGGCTATGAAGATGAGCCATTAGTGCTTGCAAAATTCGTTAAATAGGTCTTCTATGTCAAAGACCCATCCAGCCTATCCGCCAAGATGCACCATGTTATTTTTGAAGGAAAGAGAAGTATTGTTTGAATGGAGAATATCATCGATAAAGATGAGTACGATCAACCCGACGAGCAATAGAGGCAACTAATAGATGTCATCAAATCAGACAATGAGGCAACAAATGAAGAAGATGAAGAAGCCTCGTACGTACGGAGCGATCATCGAGGACTACTGGTTAGGGATTATAACATTTTGTGATTTAATTAACTGATATGTGCAATTATTATTAAATTTAAATCATCCAAATTTGGAACATATTAATATGTGTTGTATTTTTCCTAACATTTTCAGTGATTGCAAGTATAAAGGAGAAAATATATAAAATAATGGACTTATAGATCCGATGCTGCCGGTTCTTCATTAGATCCGATGCCTATAGTTGTTAGATAGGTAGCAGTACACCTTCGTGGAATAAGTCATCGTAGATTGTGGATTTGTGATCTTGGGCAACTGGGAGATCAATTTGGTGTACAGCTCGTTCCCATGGCGAGCAAGAATCTGTGTGCAATTTCTAAGATAGTAGGTATGCGTCTATTTTGCTAGATTGTGGATTTGTTTGTAAATTCGTGAATTCGATTTGATATATAAGCGGTTGTAATTGCAGTTTTATGTCTTTTCTCTGATATGTTACTGTTGAATGTATAAACACAGTCTGAGTAGCTAATTTTCGAGTAGGGAGGGTACGGGAGCATCATATGCTTTTGCATGAAATAGTATAGGAACACATATGTTTTTATCCTTTTTAACTTAACAAGATAGCTCCACAAAGTTCATGAGCTTTATAATCAACTAACCTGCATATCCGATTTGTCATTGTTATTTAGGTTGTTCATATTTTGTTTGGGTTAATTTGCTAGTGTGGTTATAGGAATTTTGTTTGGTTGTACAACCACCATCCCCCACCACCGCAACGTCTTACCCTGTCCCCCATCCTCCTACATCCCCCATCCCCCGTAGCCGCAAGGCTGACCCTCAAATGTGGAGCCGAGGTCCACCGCAATAATGCTTCGCGCTGCTACCGCTGGATTTTGTGAATTTTGGATAGTGTGCATATATTGTGCAATATGTAATTTCAGTTTTTCCATGAATTTCCACAAACTTTGAATCCAGGTTTGTGTGTGTGTGTATATATATATAAGTTCTATAGGGCGCGTAGCGCTCTACGTATTAGATGGCGCGTGACACACTGCATCCACCACCTGCAACTATCCCACTCCCACACCTGGTATATTGTTGATAGTAAAAATTTTATTCATGAACGACCAAACATGATTTTATATAGGATAGTTTCATCACGGTTGCATGAGTTAATTTTTAACTAATCCCTTTTTTTTCCCTAATCCACTCTATATAGTCATCTGTACGGTACCGCTTCCATCACAAAAATATTTTCACCAATCTATCCCGGTTTTTCTGGATCGGAACGGAGGGCACATCGGCACCAGCCAGGAGGTCGCGCATCACCGCGGCGCTGGCCACCGCCGTGTCGCCGAACGGCACCTTCTTCGGCGAGGTGGTGGTGTTTGACGACCCGATGACGGCCGGGAGGGTGCGGCCGCCGCCGTCGCTGAGGGAGACGGCGGTGGCGGTGGCGCGCGCGCAGGGGCTCTACCTCTACGACAAGAAAGAGGACTACAACGCGTGGCTCGCCTTCTCCATCGTGTTCAACTCGACGGCGCGCCGCATCACGCTCAACCTCATGGGCGCCGACATCATCGCTGAGAAGACGAGGGACATCTCCGTCGTGGGCGGCACTGGCGACTTCTTCATGTCGCGCGGCGTCGCCACGCTCCGCACCGATGCGTTCGAGGGATTCACCTACTTCCGGCTGCAGATGGACATCAAGCTGTACTAGTGCTACGTCTGATGCATCTCCTCGCGGCGGTGTCTCGGCAGATGACGGAGCATCTGGCCACGCAGTCCCTCACCGGTGTCTAACGGCAGCAAAGAGCCCAATCACAGCCGGCAGCAGAGATTTTCCTTTTTTTGCCGCATGTTTGACTGTAGTTTATCATGTCCGTGATGTACTGCTAGATTTAACTACCAGTAATTATTTTTCACACGTTATCCTAGAGTAAAATATTTATTATCACTTGTATTTTTTATTTTGTCATGGATTATAAGATTTACGTGCCATATTTTTCCGAGCAAAATTTGTGTCAGTAAAAAAAATTACTAACTAAACAAATTCTGAGTATCTATTACAACATTAAACTATAGTAAAAAATTTCTATGAATCCCTATTAACGTTACCTCGCGTGAGTAAAAAAATATTGAATGATATTTGTGGTGAGTAAAATAATTACTGAATGATCTACGTGGAGTTTTTCCTTTGCCAGTAAAAAAATTGCTGGCCATGCTTTGAACCACGGGTGTAGAATCATCATGACCGGAAAAATCGGAAGCAGATGAGACAAAAACAAACGAAAAAAATAAAAAGGTGCAAAAACGGGAAAAGGGAAAAGCGGTGACAAGGGGATGGCGCTTACCGCTGTGCGGGGGATGGCGCTTACTGCTGTGCGCGCTAGGTAGCTGCATGGCGCGCTGCGCACGCCACCGTATATATATATATATATATATATATATATATACACACACACAGTGGTGCTACATGGCGCGCAGCGCGTCACGGATAAAGTAGCGCGACACTGAACGCCCGGTTTCCTCGTCCTCCTCACCCTCAATCTTATCTTCCTTTTTTCCGTTAGACATGCACTGATTACTGATTGATTGACGCTCGTAAAACAAAACCACCTCTATCCAGCCAACAAGAAAATATCTGGCTCACGGTAAAAAAAATTACTGATTCAAGCCTACCTGGTCCTGTCGTACACAGAGTATAATTATTATACCCTAATTTGTACTTAGAATAAAACAAAGTACTACCTCATCTCTAATTTCCTTACGCACATAGTTCTATTGAACATAGTAAAAGTATTTTTATTTAACACTGAGTAAAAGTATTTTTATCATCACTTCCGAGTGCTAATAGTAAATTTTACTCGAATTTTTTTATGCAGTGTTAATAGTAAAATTTTTACTCGAATATTTATTCAGCGAAAAAAAATTGCTTGACGTACAAATCCTGTTAACCTTGCATACCGTCTAGTGGTAAAATTTTAACTTTCTTATTATAACGTCGTTGTCCTATAAGAGACCGATATTGGACTCTCTCCAATGAATAAAAATTTTACTATCGATTGTGAGGATGGGTGGAGGGGTGCATGCGCTTTGAGGTGGGGTCAGGGGCATAGTAGTCGCTGTCACGCGTCATCTAATTAGTAGAGCGCTACGCGCCGCCTAGTAGTTCTATATATATATATATATATATATATATATATATAAAAGGCTTCCGTAAGAAAAATTTCGTCCGTCGATGTCTAACTTTGATTCCTATTTCATTGCTAATCCGCGGGATACAAAATTCGGACGGGTGATGGTGATATGTCCCCGTCAAATAAAAGTGAAAAGAGAAAAAGAGAAAGCTAACGGGCAGCCCACCAAATCAGCAGTCGTTCGGCCTAGCAAAAAGGAGCTGCAGCCCAGAAGCCAGCCCACATAGCAGAGCAGCAGCAGCCCAACACAGTACCGCATGACACTGTAGCAACTGATCACTGTAGCATCTCGGTACTGTAGCATGAATAATACCACCTCGCTTTTCTAGCTTGAGCCGCACCAGCTTAAATAGAAGATTTGCCTGGGGCTGTGGATAAAACTTATTCGACTAGAAATCGGTGTAAAGATGATGCAATTTTATTTTTTTCGAAAATAGAAAACAATCACATTCTTTTGTTTTTAAAAAACATATATAATCACCAACAAACTCAATCGTGTTTACATCAAGATTTTTTTCCCTCAATTTCTCATTCGCTGTAGGACACCTAACCATATCACTTTTAATTTAAGGTAGTATTAATAGTTTTTTTTATAATCTGGTGGCTTTATGCTAAGGGTGGGCGTGGTCCACTACCCACAGACCTCGCTGGCCGTCCCAAACAAAACAATGTTGGCTCTACTAGGTACCCGGATCGGCTTCGCTAGCTAGGTCACCGAACATCCGGACGTGAGCGCGACTGCGCGAGGCGAGGCGTCGCCTCTTCTTCTCGCAACGGCGGCGCGGGTCCGCGGCATCCCTTCCTCTGCGCCGTTCGCGCGGCGCCCCCTCCTCTCGCGCGCGGCGTGCCCTTCGAGTGCGGCGGCGGCGCCCCTTCCTCTCGCGATAGAGGTGCGGGGTATGGACCTCACTACTACGGTTAGTAACTGACATCCATACTCCATTTAAATTAAGGCTTCACTTATGTCCTTTAAAACTACACATATAATATTGATATCTGTTGCAACGCACGGGCATATTTGCTAGTGTATATATATATATATAGGATAAGACTATTCTGCACCCGGGTTATAGAATAGATAGTAAAAGCGTCCTCCCTTCTTTGGGTCCAAATCCCACCTCCCACCCTAGTAAAAGCGTGGTCAAAAGGCTCCCACCTCGGTCAAAACCATCTGCTAACTCCCCCCATGTCCACCTATTTGATGTCCTTATCTCGTACGAATGGTGCAGTAATAGGACGACCACCATACAGTAACACCGAAGTTTACATGCAGTAACAATGATGAAATATAGTTAAAATATAGTCATCACGGATCTAGTTTTGTAAAGCTTTTTTTATAGCATTATGGTGCAAACGGTTCAATAATATAATATATGGTTTGACAGATATCATTGTTTAAAGATGAGAATTCTAAATATATCACATGCACTTAGCTTTAGCTTTGCTAGTTCAAGGAGGGTGGTAGGTCTTGTACCTGTGTTCATGTGTTCAGTTGTCACCACGTGTTATTGCAGTAACAGTATTAAGAAATTGCAGTAACACGCTATGTTACTATAAAAATTATAGTTATTACTACACATTTACAGTAACGTTACGATGGAATGGTAGTAACGCACAACAAAAAAAGTGGTAACAATAATGGTTTAGTATTACTACTTATGGAGAGATAAATTTCAAAAGACCAATCTTTTGAGAAGCAATATCTCTTATGATGTACTACTTTTTAAAATTGTTTGCACCATCACACTAGAAAAAAATGTTTATCAAAAGTAGATCCGTCGTGACTATATTTCAATTATATTTTAGCACGCGTTGTTCCGGCACGTAAGACATAATGTTATTGCACGTTGACCATCGTGTTACTTCACCGTTTCTATGAGACGAGAGGTGAGAAGAGGTGGGCGGTGGAGGACTTCAGCACGATGGAATTGTAGTAAAGTCATTATGGAATTGCAGTAACGTGCAACACAATAGTAATAGTAACTCCATCGAGCTACATACAAGATTTCTTCCACGCATTATAAAAGAAACTGATCTCTCTGAAAAAACTAATTGTCTGAGTAAAACCATGTTATATAGTGAGGATAATGCACCAGCCCTCTCCTAGTGGATACATGTGAAACTTATAGTCATTAATACATCTTACAGTAACGATATGATGTGAATGTAGTAACGTAAAATATACAACAGTAAAAATGATGCTATAACATTACTACTTGTGGAGAGTTAGATTAAAAAACAAATCAATCCTAGAAAAGCAATATCTCTCGCATCATGTACTACATTTAAAAACCATTTACACCATTATGTTAAAAAAGAGTGCTTATCAAAAGTAAATCCATCATGACTATATTATGGTTACATTTCAATCTGGTTAGTGCAAGTAAGACATGATGTTACTACACAATGAATATCACGTTACTACGTCGTTACGAGACGAGAGCTAAGAAGAGTGGAGGTGGTGGAGAAAGTTTCAGGTGGGTTTGACTGAGGTTTGACCGACGTGGGAGACCTTTGACCGGCCTTTGACCGAGGTGCGAGGTAGGCTTTGGGCCCTTGGGGGAGGGGAGGTGGGTTGGAGGGAGTGGGGTATAGAATAATTATTCTATACCTCGGGTGTAGAATAGTTTTGCTATATATATATATATATATATATATATATTGCAAACTTTGTGCCGATTTGCATTATGTTTGTAGTGCTCTCCGAGCGCACGTAAGCACCTTGGGACTTATTATCTTCAAACATATAGAAAAATTCATTAGTCCCTTAACCGTTTTATCCATAATCTACTAAAACCTACTTAAGAAGCTAGATGTATTTTCAGATATATAATTACGGATTTCTATTGTACTGCTGCAAGAAAACTGGACAGAAAAGTTTCGAATGTTGCACCATTGAATCTGTGTTGAGTCTTACATGCAATCTATTATATACTAAAAGTCCGTTAAACATCCTACAAACACTCCTAAACCACCACATAGTACCCTACAAACGCTCCTACAATACTATGTGGCGCTCTAATAAATCGTAGAAATTCTAAGAAAAAAGCAAAACATCTCACCATCGGTTTTCATTTAATCTGGGGACCCATTATTTTCAACCATTAGATCTATCTTAAAAACTACCAATTAAATTTATCTCTAAAAAAACCCAATATCATAATGCCGTGTGCACAGGTATTCCTCCAAAAAAAAGTACACATGTACTTTCTCGGTTCGACGTCCTTACTTTGTTCCTCCCAAAAAAATGCTATTTCATAGTAAGTCGTTGATTTTTTCCTAGTCAAATTTTATTAAGTTTGACCAAGTTTATAGAAAATATTAGCAACATATAAAATATCAAATTAGTTTCATTTAATCTAAAATTTAATATATTTTGATAATATGTTTGGTTTGGGTTGAAAATACTAATATATTTTTCTATAAACTTAGTCAAACTTAGAGAAATTTAATAGAACAAAGTCAAACGACTTATAATATGAAACGGAGGGAGTACGTACATACATACATATATATCAACCGTGTCCCCACTAATTAATCCATATGTATATAAGTTTTATATATAAACCACTATCCACCAATCACCAAGTTATATTGCTTACATGGCATCCATGCGGAGGGTACTTATAATTAGGTGATATCCAATAAACACATGTGTCATCAAGCATGGAAGATAAAGGATGATACTAAATGGGTAACTGTCAACATGATAAGTAATAGAGGATGCCACCAAACCAAATCAAACAATAGTTAACTACAAGTAGATTGTGATAGACGAGTTTGCATGCATATAACTTGAGACAAATTGATTTCTGTTTGAACCCATACGAGGTTTGGGAATAAGTGATGAGCAAGGAATATATTTATATATGATATATATATTTTCATGTTGAATATTTCACAGTATAGATATTTTTCCTTTTACGATTATACATTAATCTAGGGTTTTTTCTGTGATTATAGTGATATATGACTTTTTTTACGTATTCTTTTTATAAATAATAAATCTGTACGAGCTTACTTTCTAGTTTTGTTAAATGTTAGTTGATGTGTCTGTTTGTGTGCTATATGATATATTCTTCCGTATAGTCCCACAAAATAAACTATACGACACAAGTGATGCATGGATGGACGGCTTACGTACATTCTTATTATTACCTTTATATAGTTCTTATACAACATATACATATCTATAGATGCATATTCATGCATGCACCCCATCCAGTTGTCCGGCACGCATGCATTTGCTTATTTATATGTCATCTCACAAACCCACAACACATGATACACATATGTTTTACTATATATCGGCCGTCCACAATCAGACGCACACACTGCATACAAGCAAACACATATAGACATATATATTCTTCAGTTAATTTCTTCATCTCATGTTGGAGCACGAGCTGAAGCAGTAGTGGAAGCAGAGGCCGGTGCACTGCTGGTAGACGCTGTACTGGCACTGACGGCAAGCCTGTGGCCCTGCGAGGCTGCAGGCCTTGCCGCACGCCGAGATGGGCGCGGGCCTGCACGACGACGCACAGCTCTGATTGCAGATTGAGTAGCAATCCCGCTGCTGCGCCTCCACGGATGGGATATTGACGAGCACGGCGGCGGCGCAAACGGCGGCGACGACGACCAAAACGTTGGCGCCGCCAGAAGCCATTGTATAAGCTTAATTATTAGCTATGGAGAAGGAAGAAACAGTATATATGGTTATATATATAGCTAGAGGCTAGCTACAGGTGAGCTCAACTACTGGTTCTGCATGCCGAAGGACGGAACAGCAATGTGCTATTTATAGGAACCAATCTATTAGAGCAATTATATGGACGATAGTTATATAGTTAATTATTTTGGGAGTATATGTAGATGTAACCTACCCCATGTTACAAGTTATTTACTTTTGGATGGTTATATACAACAGTGTTGAATTCAACGTTAGTTGCTTCACTCCTCATATTGCAGCAAGTTGACTTCACCGCTCAAATTTGAACAAATTGACTTCACTCCTCATATTGAAACAAGTTGGTTCACAACTTAGGATAGCTGGATATATGGGTTACAGTTTCGTGGCAATGGTTGTAGTCAATAAACATAGGAGCTTATGGCAGTCTTTGCTGTTAAAGCCTCTTCAAATAGTTGTGATATTTGTTGGGTTATGTTCATCTTACACGACATATATATATATATATATATATATAGAGATACTGCTAGGAGCGCAGCGTGCTCCCTAGTATTTCGAGTGCCAAACATGTATCAGCCCAGGTCCACCACACCCCACATCCTGTCATTCCGCTCCCACTGTTATCGGAGTAAATTATTTACTTCGATAAAAATAACTTCTCTGTTTCCGTTCCCACCCACGTCCCATCATCTTGATCGCAACATTATCAGAGTAAATGATTTACTTCAATAAAAACAATTTCCCTGCTTCTGTTATATATTCTATTTTTCCCTTTATTTCGGATCTGAATCGTTCCACCATCCCAACCCACAGATTGGTGACGCACCATGGAGGAGGACGATGGCACCATGGTGGTTGATGGTGGTGGCCGGCGAGTGGTGGCCGACGGAGGTTGAGGCGAAGGCGCTGCATCGGGCCTCGCTGCCGGACGTTAGGCAGCACCTTAACCAGCAAGGAGGTGTTCACCTGGGCCAAGAGCAACAACCGGCAGCTGCTCCATGTCGGCAATATTGATAAAAAAGCAAGTAAAGAAATGACACCCCGATATGCATCTGCATACCCTCCTTCACCTTCACACATGAAGCCCCAATTTCTTTTTGCAAATCACACTAACTTGCAATCTCCAATATTACCTGATCTGAATTGATGGGTTGCACAGGTTCTACATTTGAACATCATGCTCCATGTGGCTGGCTGCAGAGGATAGGGTGGAGTCCACCGGTGACAGAGGTTGTTTGCTATTTATCTTTTGCTCGTCGTCTCTATGACATGAATGAAAATGTTTTTGCATTTTTTTCGTGCTTGCTAAATGATGGATGGCTGCTACTGCGCAACGTCGAGCTCATCTCTATACCACACCACTACATCCTTCCATGATTCCATCATCGACTACAGCTCACCACCCGGTTGCCCTCTCCACTACCAGTCACAAGACATAGACCAACCTCTCCATCCTTATAGCAACATTCAGCAAAGCCACCAGGCTCCTACTTCATGATGGATTTTTGGCTGAATCTTTTTTTTTCTAGTTTGATTCACTTGTGAATAATTTTTTCACTTGTGTGTGGTTGAGCCTGTAATTTTTTCATTCGTACAACCATTTTGTGATACATATTAACAATACTCTTAGTATCCGTTTTACTCTTATACTGTGTATTGAACACATCAGTAAACATATTACTACACTGTGGCTACGAGATCATGGGCTATATCGAGAGGAAGGTGGTAATTATTTTACTCGCAGACCACGAAGTCTCAGTTTTTACTCTTATACTGTGTGTTAAACACATCAGGAAACATATTACTACACAGTGGCTACGAGATCATGGGCTATATCGAGAGGAAAGTGGTAATTGTTTTACTCGCAGACCATGAAGTCTACACAATATTTATAACGCTGCTAAAAAGAATTACTAGTGTTGTAAGCTGGTAGTAATTCTTTTACAGCCATCTAGGAATGGTGTTGTACGATGTGGGGGCATTCATGTAAGTGAATTTGTTACTTTTGGAGGGGCATTCATGTGAGTAAATTTGTTACTTTTGAACGAGCAGATGTGAGAGGCTAGGAGTAAATGGAAAACTCCACATAGTAAATTTGTTACTTTTGAAATGTGGGGAGACACTAGAAAAATAGAAAACTCGGAAAGAAAAACTAAATGGTAAATATTTTACTAAAACGCAGAAACAGAAAAACTAAAGAGAAGGAACGAACAACGGAAAAATCTGGATGGTTAATATTTTATCGGGCCCTTTGATGAAGCACAGATAAGATGGAAAAGACAAAAAAAACGGAGGTGGGGTGCTAAAAAACGAACTGAGGAAAGGTGGGATACGGAGAAAAGGTGGGGTTGTAAAAAAGGGAAACCGGAAGGGGGAGAGTTGTGCGGTGCTTGAACTAATATTCCACGCGCAGCGCATGGATTAGCGCTACCGTATGTATGTATATATATATATATATATATATATATATATATATATATATGCATTTATAGAAAGGTCTAATTTATAAACTTGGATCTTTCGGAAGTCTAAGTAACATTTCTGGACTCAAAATTGGATCTTTTGTTTCAACGGACCCTTCCTCTCTAGGAATTGCACTAATATAAAAGTTATTTATACAGGCGCTAGGCTTTTACTTTCACGGGCGGCAAAAAAGAAACCGCATGAGAAAATAGTTGAGATTGCATTAGTGATAACCTATTTTTACAGGTAGGTTCTTATAAAAGGGCATAACAAGTTATTTATAAGTTATTTATAAGGGCAGTTCTCCTAAGAAACCACCTATGAAAATCACGATTCTTATGGGTGGTTTATCACCTGTAAAAATGGGGTGACTTTTATAGACCATTTTTATATGGAAAGGCATGTAAAATCGATTTTCAAGTACGTATAGTTCTAAAAACTATCAAAAATGGAATCAGTACATAGAAAAATTTAACCTTTTCAAATGAAGTCAGATAATGACAAACTTTCTACGAAAATCGCCTATCCTCCCACTGCTCCTCAATCTTGCCGCATTGGTGACCGAGCGGTTGAGAAAGCCAGCATGCCCCACGCGCGAAGGTCGACCGCATGCAGCCACAATGGAGGCAAGACGGCCGGGTGATGCTTGTTAGCGGGCTGGACTGGTGAATGGAGGTGAGATGGAGGTCATCTCCATGACGGAGCTTTAGGACACAAGATCTAAATGAAGGGTATTATTGTTTGCCTTATACTTATGCTTGTTAAACCAAATTTTGAATTTTAGAAGTTAATTTTGAATTTGATTTTTTGTTTTTCCATCATAATTCATTTACAGTATTTGCTTTTGAGTTGCTACGGACACGTATATAAAGGTTTTACTCGTAAATAATCTTTTATTGCTAATAAGCAATTTAAATAAGGATATGAATAAGTGAAACGATGGAGTTGTTAACAGCAGCGGCCAGCGGGCAGTACTCTCAGAAAAACCACCAACACCGCGATTGAGCTTACTTGCCAACGTGATGTGAGGAGGGTGAAGTGACAGGAGGAGATGCTGTGAAGAAGAATAGCCCAATGTGAAACATTTTGCAAATTTCCCTTACCCAAAGTGAAAACGGTAGTCTTACGCTTGTTGCTAGTATAAGTTTCAAGATATGTAAAAAAACAAGGCCTAATGAGGAACTTACAATTTTCTAAAGAAAAAGTTCTACAAGTACCTTAATCTAGGTCAATCTCTATACAGAATTTCATGTTCAAATTCATAATATATAAATATATCTATGAAGATAAAAATGGTCAAAAAAGACAGAAAATAGGACAAATAATGAAACGATAAAAGTATCAAATCTTTCACTTTCTCACTCTCACGAAAAATATTTTCGCAGACAGCCAGCGCACAACCTGCGATTTTAGGCATGTGAAATTCATATATTTTTCACAGGCAGACAGCCAAGTTACATGGGCTGACTGCAAAATTATTTTTCAGCATTGAAAAAAACAATTGCGGCGTCAGCTTCCAACCCCTCCAGTGAAATTTCCAAACTTACCAAATCAAAATAAGAGCAAATTCCAAAACATCCAATCAAAGTATCACAAGGGTGATAATATGTATCGGCCGTCTCAAGGCGATGTAACTACATTAGCTATATGTCATACATCAGCATAACCGGCCGATTATGAGTTAACCCATACATTTGGGTAATATTTCTTAAAATATTTTAAGTTGAGTGCTTTCCCAAAAACTTCTTGATCAAGTCCTTCAAGTATATAAGCCTCTTTTAGCACACATTTGTGAATCCGAAAAGATTCTTTCCAGTTCGGCGACCATTTTTCAAACTTATTATCTCTTGTTCCTATAGGCAATATCAACTTCCATACAAGTTCTCCATCTTCAAAAGATTTTGGCACAACATTTTTATTATAATGCCTTGCAACTCTCTCTCTTTATCTCGTTTAACTTTCTCCAATGCACGCAATGTAGTTTGTACCAATTCTTCCGACTCAGCAACCATTAAATTGTGATAATCATCAGTTGTCAACTGATCTTGTAAAAGAATTCCTCTTGAGCTGATGTTAGTTTCCCATGGCAACACAGCTTCATGCCCATAAACTAGTTGATAAGGTGGCACTTGTATAGCTCCATGACATGTCATCCGATAGGACCATAAAAACTCAACCAATGTAGTATGCCACTTTTTAGATTGCTTATCAATCTTCCTCTTTACCAATTTAATCAAAATTTTGTTAGATACTTCTGCTTGTCCATTGGCTTGTGCACAATAAGGAGAAAAATTCAAAAATTTATCCCCATACTTCCAGCAAACTGAACAAACTCATTTGAGAAAAAGATATAGATCCTTGGTCTGTGGTTATTGTCTATGATATCCCAAACCTATATCATTCCTTAACAAACTTAATGACATCTCTAGAATCAAGTTTCTTCAAAGGAATCGCTTCAACCCATTTAGTAAATTAATCTGTAGCCACCAAAATAAATTTATGACCCTTACTTGATGGGTCATAAATTTATCTGGCCGATCATATGAATTCCCCATCCTCTGAACAGCCATGGCTTAATTATTGGATTCATAGATGATGCAGGTGCTCTTTGAATTGCTCCAAACTTTGGACAATCTTGACACCCTTTATAATATCTGAAACAATCCTCCAACATCATCGGCCAAAAATATCCAACTCTTTTGATCAACCACTTCATTTTGTGAGCCGATTGATGAGTTCCATAAATTCCTTCATGTACCTCGAACATAGCAACCTTGGCTTCATCTTTACTCAAACATTTAAGCAAAACATTTAAGCATGACATATTTGAGGGTTTTATACTTCAACTTCCTTGATGCCGATTGAGAAGGATTCTTCAAATATTCAAAAATTTAATACCTCCAATCATTGGCTTGTATAGAAGGAATTTCTATCTCTATGTCATTCAACATCGGCTTGTATCCAGATGCATCTTGAGCTAAATCATTGGCTTTAACATTTTGCTCCCTTGGAATATGCTTCATAGAAACTTCCTGGAAACCTTTCATAAATCCTTGACACTTCTCATTATAAACTCTCAATATATCATTCTTGTATTCATACTCTCCAGATAACTGATTGATAACCAATAATGAATCACCCATAATTTCAATAGCATCGACCTCAACTTCCTTCAACAGCTGTAACCCTTTCAACACTCTTTCATATTCAGCTTGATTATTAGTATAATAGGATTTAATTGTGAAAGCAAACTCAAAACTTGCCCCCTGAGGCGATATGATCACTAAGCCGATACTACATCCAAGAGTACAAACTGATCCATGAAAAAATAATATCCATGGTACTAGCTCAACATATCGAACTGAATCATTATGATGTTCCACAATAAAATTGGCTATCACCTGTCTTTTTACTGTCTTAGCCGATTCATACCTTAAATCAAATTCCGTCAAAGCAATTCATAAAGTATAGCATATATTCTACTTTGCAATTCTACTTTGCAATTCTTCCTTTTATCACAGAGCCGATAGCATATATTTGATAATATCGGCTTTGCAAACCACTATGCGCTCATTTGAAAGTAAATAAAGCCTCAACTTTGTGGAGAAAAATATAAACATAAGCACAATTTCTCCACTAGGGTATACCTTATCTCAGCATCCAAAAGTCTTCGACTTAGATAAAATATAGCCCTTTCTTTCCCCTCAAACTCTTGAATTAAAACAGAGCCGATTGTTTTTTCGTCGGTAGACAAATATAGCTTGTAGGGTACCCCTTTCTTTGGTGGTATCAAGATTGGAGGAGTACTCAAATATCCTTTTATATTATCTAAAACTCACTGCTACTTCTCCCCCCAAACAAATTCTTGATTTGCTTTGGTTCTTAATAATGGAGTAAAGGGCTCTAATATTCCTGATAGATTGGATATAAACCTTCTTACGAAATTAATCTTGCCAATGAAGGATTGTAACTTGGTTTTGTCTTCAGGAGGTTCAATATTCTTAATATCATCCAAGCTTCTCTGAGTAATCTCGATCCCCTTTCATGAACCATAAAACCAAGAAATTGCCCAGTCGATACACCAAATGCACACTTAGTAGAATTTATCTTTAAACCATATTTTCTTTTTCTTTCCAACACTTGACGTAAATCGGCTAAATGTCTACAACCTCTTTGGACTTCACAACCATATCGTCAATATAAATTTCAACTAGTAAACTGATGAGATTATGAAATATATAATTCATTACTTGTTAATAGGTAGTACCAGCTCTCTTTGGCACCAGCACACCTGAAAGTAGTCTTATGGATATCTTCTTCAGCCATAAAAATTTGATTATATCCTGCATTTTCATCCATAAAACTTATAATCTTATACCCAGAAGCTACATAAACCAGTAAATCTGCAATCGGCATAGGGTACTCATCCTTAGGGATAGCTTTGTTTAAATCTCTGAAGTCCACACATACCCTGAGTTCTCCATTCCTCTTGATCACCGATACTATATTTTAAACCCACTCAGTATATCAGCATGGCTTGATGAATTTTTCATCATAAAGTTTTGTTATCTCAGCCTTAATAGCATTATATATCTCAGGCTTGAATTATCTTGGAGGTTGTTTATGTGGCCGATATCCTGGTTTTATAAGGAGTCGATGTTCAACAATAGATCGCTTAGTCCTAGCATCTCATAATATTCCCAAGCGAAACAATCATTGTACTCTTTTAATAATTCTACTAACTTATTTTTAAATACATTTGATAATCTTTCACTAATAAATGTCGCCTAGATCTATCCCCTGGTCCAATATCAACTTCTTCTAACTCATTAGCCGATATAAACCCTTGACCTAGCTTGCCATCAAGATCATCTATTGTATCCTTGGTGTAGAAATTTGATCCCTCCACAATGCCCTGAAAGCAAAAGCTGGGGTTCTCCATCTCCAACTGGTTGTATACCACAATCAGATACTTTTAGATAATATCCTTCCCAAATTTAAGCAATCGACTCCTTCCATTTCCCAAACAGTTAAATCGACATTAGGAACATTTACTGATCTATCGACTGGCACAATTTCTATTTGGTCACCTTGCCATTGAATCAAACTCTGGTGCATGGTTGAAGGAAAGCAACAATTGGTATGGATCCAATCTCTCCCCAACAACAGATTGTATGAACCCTTCCCATCAATGAAGGTGATTGGAATCATCTTGCTGTCGATGGTCAATTGCACATTCAAAAGTCCTTTCATTTCTGAAGAATTCCCCCCAAAATCTTTCAATATCATATTAGTTTTGATCAGGTCTTCTATATCCTGCCCAATTTCATGAAAGTTGTATATGGCATCAAATTAACAGTTGCTCCCCCATCAACCAACATTATAGACATCAGCTTCCCATTCACAAACATTTTAACATATAATGGTTTAAGGTGGCGATACTCTGTTCCCTCAAGTTTCTTAAAAATAGCTTGTTGTGGTGACAACACCGACTTAGCCAAGGATTCTTCAAAAACATCTTTTCCAGCTTGTTCTACTCTATATTCTGCTGGCAACACAAAAATCATGTTAACGAAGATGATGCCACTGCTTTTCCCTTAATAGATGCTTGACTTTTTGCCTTATCGGCTGGCACTATTTTGCTCTTAATACACCAATCTTTCCTAGTACGTTTCAGCTGATGATCAATTTTTTCTTCAACTTCTTACATCTGCTCTCTATTTCTCATCCTCTGGACTCACCTCTTCTGATGCTTTGTAAAAATACCAGATGGACACCACTACAGATTCCTGGTTTTAGACTCATCTTCGATCTTCTCTTCAAAGTATTCCTGATGAATCAGCCCCAATCTTTGATGAACAAGCAATTTCCTCACATCAGGATCACTATAACCTGGGTAATCTTTAATCGACGGTAATCTCATGCCCTCATTCCTATATAATCTGAAAAATTCACAACCCCAATGAGGATCAAAACAATACCAATCATCCTAATACTGCCTTTGATCTTGTCTTTCCTACATATTTTGATACTTGTTGATCATCCTAGTAGAGTTAAATATATTCCTCCGATATCCTCTCCTATGGGCTTGTTCATCATCAGCTCTAGTATGCGCCATATTGACTAGAAAAGGATGTCCATCAATCTTCATCTGCTTTTTACCGTCATCAAACTTGATCATGCCTTACTCAATAGCCGATTGAATTTGTTGTCTGAACACTTTGAACTCATTGGTACTATGAGACCCTGTATAGTGCCACTTGCAATACTTCCTATTCTTCAACTCTTCAGTCGATGGAATAACACGCCCTGCTGGAAGTTGGATATGTTTCTCTTGAAGCAACAAATCAAATATCCTATCGGCTTTATTGATGTCAAAGACATATCTCTCTTCCTTTCCGGTATTCATTACCCATTGGCAGACAACAGTCTTTTTATTCCTTAACCACTCTGCTAAGCTGATCTTTGTATCTTCATCTTCTGAGTCAGATGTATAGCTGTAGATGTTGTTAACATTATTATTCTTCTTAGGAAATTTCCTTGCTTCTTGGAATCTTTGTTCATGAGCCGATACTTTTTGTGAGAGATGAGCTAAGCCCTCAAAATCTTGTGAAGAAAAACCTTTCCCGTATCGGTGCCAATAATTCCTGAAAAGCTAAATCTACCAGTTGTGAATCAGTCAAATTCAATCTATAACATATGTTCCTTATATCTCTGAACCTCTGGATATAAACAGGTACTAGCTCATCAAACTTTTGCCATATGAATGTTAAATCTGATAATTTCATCTCTTGAATCCCACTAAAGAAATATTTATGGAATTGTTTCTCTAGAACGACCGAACTTCAGATAGAATTATATATGGTAGAGAAGAAAACCAAGAAAAAACCGATCCAGATGAAGATAATGGGAAAAATCTAACTCTCAAAGCTTTTATAGTCGATGCTCACCACATTGAGCGAAGAATCACTGACATGCTTATAAGTTTAAACCCTATCTAGAAAATTAGAAAAATCTGGAACTTTGTATCGATTTGGAAAAGGAACTCTGTCAAAATATTATGGATATGGATGCCGCTACATAATCCCACTGTCATTGGGTTTAAGTCGAAACTGTTCCCTCATCACATTAACAATCATATCGGCCCATGGCTGTTTTTGCATTCCACCTCCAAAATGTTATGCATACTGATGAAACATCAGCTGAGGTGGAAATTGGCCAATGGGAGATCCTTCCGGTCGATATTGCAATTGTGATTGTGGTTGAAACTGATTGAATCCCAAATTTTACTGAGGAAACTGGTATTGAAAGTTTTGAGGATCTGCAGTTGCATACTGTAACCCGATCGGCTGTGATGCTCCAATTGGCTACTGAATTGTCTGTTGAGAGACCACAGGCTGTTGACTTGATACTGGTTGATTTACTGAAAGCTGTATCTCTACAACTACCAGCTTCATCTTCAATAATTGAGTCAACTGCTCTTGAGTCAGAGTTTTAGAATTTTGCCCCCTGGCATCGGCTACTGCTTTGTTAACAATGTAGGAATAGGAACTGATGTAACAGGAGCTAATGTAGAAGCCGTCTGATATTGCCCACTTCCCAATTCAGTGTTCATAGTCATGTAAGGTTGGAAAACATGATTTGGAAAATATGTTGGTCCCTTAATCTTTTCCTCAGCAATTGATTCATCCACTATTGACTTGATGATGCCTGTCAATGTATTGACCAACGCACCAGATTTGTTGATCAATGCATGGTGTATTGCAGAATCAATCTGATCTTGTAGAGTTGGCTTGAATTCTTCTTCAGTTTCATTGGGATCAGCTTTCTTACTGCTTCCTTCTCCTCCAGGCTCCGGCAATTTATCCTTGGACTTCTGAATCAGTTTCCCTTGCCTAGTCATGCTTAAAGAATCAAGGTACATCTTCTGCATTTGCTGGACAAGTCGTTCCATCTCTGCCTTTTGTTCATCAGAAAGATTTTCAATAGTGACTGGAACTATGTTATCATTAGAGATGTCTATGATTGATGGAGACATGATGAATGGCTTGTGTCCCGCTGGGTGTGCCAAAAGTGTGTTGATGAAAAAAATACACTGGCCTGAAAAATCTGCTAACTCTAGTGCAGGTCCAAATCTTGACTTTCGGGTTTAGGGCGTGCCAGTTGGTTTGGTTCTACAACCAACAAGAACAAAAATACATAGTTAAATCAGTAAACAATAACCGATCAGCTGGAAAGACGATGACATACCGTCTTTAACCTAGCCAATGTTGTTGGTTAGGATCGACTGTCAGGTGTGATATTAAAATAACATAAAAGACCTAAAGTATGTCGTATCAGCTAAAGATGCATCAATCATGTAATTTCTAGATCAAACTCGTTTAAACTATAAGTAGATAACATAGATTGGACCAAACCAAGACAATATGGAATTGCTTACAGACAAAACTTAATCAACTTAGAGATTACATGTGTTTATATCATTGGCGATGAGACAATACTTAGGCAAAGAAAAAAATAATGCACCAGCTAATACGGTACAACCTTATATAATATATCAATCTAAGTAAATATATTTGATACATACCAAATATATTTATGTAGGGTGATATACCTATATATATAGGGCAGATATATCGTGTAAAGCATGATTAGATTAACTAAGCATATTAAAACATCTATATCAGGTAAGATCGGCTGAAACACCAATTCTACCCTTATTGTAATCAAAGATAAGTTAGTTTTTATGATTGTAAGCACGGTTAGGGATGATGTATCGCAAAGTATGCAGAGAAGCATAAAGTCTAAACAATCAAGTCTTTGATTATTCTTCAGGGTGGTGGATACCTTAGCTAATCTATATTGATAAAACAATTTAGCCGATACCGGCAAAACCCTAGGAAAGATCTAGCTGATACAGATAAATTGAGTCATTAATATAGATTAACTAAGGTATATGATATACAGTGATCAATTAGCAAGATTAACACATCTAAAACGATATAATAACATCGATAACACAAACCACTGTGATAAGTATTACCTCTTGTCAGGAGATCGAAACCGATGCCCTAACTTGAAGCACGAACTCCTCGAAAAGAACTAAAAGAGAAAAGGTGGCGATGCACCGAGAGTATATTGAACGTGTGTTGTTTTTAACGTGATTCTGAGCATATATTTATACCCATAGTACAAACTTGTCCATGATAGACACGACTCAATCTTTCCTATATTACAAAACTATACGAACAAGTCCTTATGGCGGACTCTTGCCAAATCTTTAAGAAGCTGACATTAATATTCCTAATTAGTAGATACAATTACCTATAATGGACTCTATCCTTCTACAACATTACTTTCTAATCCAATATGGGCCCATCGGAGCTCAAGTACACCTCTATCGGCTTCCCCATCTATATCAGCTTAAGCCATATCCAACTCAATTTCAGTCGATACAGTTCTCAGCCGATGTGTAACTGAAATTTGGAAACAACTCCTTCTCCCTCCAAATCCGCCTTGATTTGTTATTCGACTCCGAGTATCTCTCCAAATTTCACTATCAACACCCTGGTGTCAAAGGAGATGGTGAAGGAGCCCCTGGCCAGCGAGTCCCAGACGTACTGCTCATCGTCGTTGTGCTTGGTGGTGTCAATGAGGATGGCCTCGACAATGGACCCACAACAACGATGACACCCACAACAACGATGACAAAAAAAGGGTATCGGGGGCAGATCCTGACTCCCGAGGCCCGGCAGCTGCAGTCCTGCTGCTCCCGAGGACCGGCAACATTGGATCCAGGCTACTGAGGCCCGGCAGCGGTGGATCAGCGCACCTTGGCTCACTATTGCTAAACCCCCTCCCCACACCACCAACTATAAGAAGAGGGAGTGAGGCAAGAGTATTGGGCTGGAGAGGATGAGGATGGGGATGGATGTAGAAAGAGAGGGGAGAGCTTGCTGGGACTTATCCACTTAAGTATAGCTGGATGGGGCTGGATACACTTTTAATATAGCGATTTTCTTTGTGCAGGTGGCTACCTGTGAAAATCTATTTTAGTAGATTTAAATGATCCACGACAATGGAGGTCCTTGAGGTACTCTCCCTCTCTTTTAAATGATCGCCAGTGAAAATAAAACCTATTTTCACAAACAGACATCTTAAGTGATCACGTAACTTCGCAGGCAAACCTAGACCACATAAGCTTTCTCACCTATATTACAAACAGATTTTCAATGAACCGCCCGCAAAAATAAAATCCAGGTAAGTGTGAAAATCGTTTTTTACTAGTGTCTACCACAAATATATATTAAAACTGAATTTAAATTTGTATACATAGGTGGCGTAAGACTAGAAGTACATGTAAAATTTATTTTGGATTTTGGATTTTAAGATTTTTTAGTTGGTGTGGTATAGTCATAACTTATATGCATAGGGTTAGGGTTCACCTTCCCCTTATGCACCCGGTTACGGCACCCCAGCGGTTTCGCGGTTACCGCGATAACCGCGAGAAACCGCACAAAAATCATGTTCAAATATTCGAATTCAAAAATTGGCGATATCGCGGTTTGGCGCGGAAATCGCGCGATTTGCCACGGTTACGGTGATATCGTAGCCGTTATCGCCGGCTGTGCAGTTTGTTGAATATGGAAAGAAATATTGGGAATAAAAATAAAAATATGGTTAAATGCGTGTAGAAAATGGGGATAATTGGAAAAATATGTAAAATACTTAGACATTTCACTATTGAGTGTAAAATAAAAAAATTCGGCATGACCTTTGCTCTATTATGGCGTTCGAAGCATTTTAACAATTTATAGTATAATAATTGAAGAACAACAATTCAACAACATCACATTTGAAAGCATTACGAAGTCTACATAAAGTTGAAACCTATTTTCTCCACTAAAGGGCCTTAATGGGCCGAATGAACAGTGCGAAGTGCAGCCCAATCTGTTTTTAATTTTAAGATTTATTTGATTCCTTTTCGGTTTAGCCATATAATTTGAATTTCTCTAACTAGTTCTCAAAAAATTTATTCACCATATGAATATAAAATTCAAGAACTACATCCTAGAATTTTTCTTGTTTTTTTCCATTTTTTTCAGAAATTTTGAATTTGGATGAATTTCGCTAAAACCCTAACCGCGGGCTACCACTACCCCCCGTGGTAAGCGCGCGCGGTTACCGTGCGGTAGGGTAAACCCTGCATGGGGTACATGCATCCCATATCCCGGGCTCATAATTGAACCACGACGGTGATGCATGGATTGCTTACATTCAAATTGTTAACTTTACAACATACTAGCGTATTGCTCGCGCATTGCAACAAAATTTTAGTTAGTGAAAATTATCATTAGTTATTTATTATCATTATTTTCCGTATATATCATTTCTTACTTTTCAACGTAAATTTATTACTGATAATAAACCCTCTTATCCTACTATATTATTTTTTTCCTTCCCATAAAAGGTAGATTTGATGATGGGGCGGTTAACATTTGAGCTCTCGCTACACATGTCCTTTCCCATTCTAAAAAGGTAGGGAGGTGATTGTGAAGTGGTGGCAGGTTCGCTACTCATCACCACCACCACTCGTTTTTATGAACGAGTATACCAACGTCCAGTGACCAGCATGCATTTGCTTATGTATTAGCCATTACAAAACATGATGGACAACACGTCGGTTCCAAGGCATTCCAAACATACACCACAGGCCACACAAATATTTACTAACTTATTTTCACACGCTACAACAGACATCATTTGTGACGGGTATAAGCCTCATTACCACTATAAGAAAAATCCTTATCTGTGATTGGTGGTAACTCTAATCAGTGACCGTTGATAACTTACTATAGATCACAGATGACTCATCTATCTTTTACCAGCCCATCTCCCTATGCAAGCATGAGGAGAAACAGTGGATGAAGCATAAACTGGTGCAATATTATGGTATACATTATACCGGCACTGCCCGCACACCTGTGAGGGCTGGAAGTCTGGAACCCTGCAGGGCGTGCTGCACGCCGAGATGGGCGCAGACCTGCATGACGAGGCACAGCTCTGATTGCAGATCGACTTGCAGTCAGGCTGCTGGCCCTCAACTGTTGACAGGACGACTGCGGTGGTGAAAACAGCGGCGACGATGACCACAACAATAGCACGGCTGGAGCCATTGTACTCACGTCATGAAAAAAATAGGGAAGTATATAGTTAGATATAAAAATTGATCGAGTTTGTACATGAACTACTGTACCAGTGTTGCATGTCAAAGGATGGTACAAGAATGTGCTATTTATAGGAACCAATCTATGTGAGCAATTATATGGAGGATAGTTATATAGTTATTTTTGGAGTGTATATAGATGTAACCTGCCCCCATGTTAGAAGTTTACTTTTGGAGTATAAGTTTCCCTATGGAGGGGGTATACACTAATGTTAAATTCAACATTAATTGTCTCTCGCTCCTCAAATTGCAGCTGGTTAACTTCATGCTCCTAATTTCGGAACAGGTTGGCCTTTTTTTTTTGGGAAAATCAACAAGTTGGCCTTCAATACTCATATTTCAACAAGTTGACTTACAATCTAGAATTTTATGGGAGTGCAGCCACCAGAATACATGAAATGGATTTGGAAAAGCAAATGTTCTATGAATATGAAAATTGAGGTTTTGGGTTGGTTATTGCTCATTGACCGTCTGAACACTAGAGATTTGCTTGCTCATTGATCGTCTAAACACTAGAGATTTGCTAGATAGAAAGAGAGATGAAAGAGCTGATCATATTTGTGTCCTCTGTGATCATCACACATAAGAGAGACTTCTATGCATTTTTCTTTGTGTCCTTTTAGCAAGGAATGTTGGCTTAAGCTTCAATTTTTTTTGAAACACATTTGTCTAAGATCGCAGATAACTTCATGTGCTTTACTACACATCTGTCATACAGAGGTGTCTTGGAATCATTCACCAACTGGGTGAACTTTCTATAGTCTCTCTCGTTATAAGTTGGGTCCTCAACATCGTACAACATTGCTTGAAGAGTCTCATCATCAACATCCACCAAATCACCACTCAACAAGGATTGAACAAACATATCATGTTCATGTCCTTTATCGTTTAAACCGCCGCTCGCTTCATCCCCAATATTCTTTAGCTCTTGCTCTTCATGCTTGGTCCAACATGAGTAATCCCTCATGAAGTCTCGATAGATCAGATGTGTGTGTATTCTAGCACTATTCTTAAACATCTTCTCATTCCTACAATCAAAGCATGGACAAATCGTATATTCATTGTTTGTTCTGTTTTTGTTTTGCTCTATAACATCTATAAAATCGGCAACACCCCTTCTATACTCTATGCTCGCTCGATCACTTTCATACATCCATCTTCTATCCATCTGCAAATTATGAAAAAAATAGATATATATGTAGTATATGTACATCTATATATTACATGGAAATTCTAATGGTTATTTATTTATTATTACCTAGGAAGCCTTATATTTTCTTCAAAGAAGAGCAAAAATCACCCCTCTAATCCTCCCTACTGAAATATGAACAGTACACTAGGTTGGAATAACAATTTCGTAAAAGACTTGGTGTACTTATAGTGTGGGCTATTCGTAACGGGTCACAACCAAACCCCATCAAAGATTAACCCTCATCGGTAACGGGCTTTATAATCATCTTTATCAGGCCGTATCGATGGACCCGTCATCGATGACTCTCATTGGTGTTGGGGTTTTATTGTGGCCTGACACTGATTACCTTTAACGGATCACAAACAATCCCCATCACCAATGAGGGTCATCGTTGACGGGCCCAAACCTGAGGAGCAATATATTACCTCCCTCGGTGCCTCTGTGACAGGGGTTGTTCTGCCCGACAAAGATGAGTACCTTTGTAACTGGTTACACGGCTCCCACAGATGGGTCAATTGGGGTTCTATACTAGTGTACAACACATAGGGGACACACTTCATTCCTTAGCACACAAATTACACATTGGCAAACATGGATTATGCAACGCTAAAACTTTAGGTACAACATACTCATGTTTCACGCTTTCCCATACGGTTTACGCCATGAATACTTGGTTCACGCTTTGCCCTCATGGTTTACGCTTCCCCAGATATTGGGTACATTACTCTAGTATTCATACTTCTACCTTGCATTGGGTAGTTTGGCCACAGGCAGATGGAACAAGTTCTCTATTTAATCTTTTTATAAACACCAATGTTACAAAGGAAAACTTGCAAAATATATTTTGACATTTCAAGGGCAATTAGGTTTCAAGTTTTAATATTTTTTCTTTGTGTGTTAATGAGTTAAGACGATGATGATGCATGGACTGCTTACATTCATATATGAGAAAATATCCTATGCAAACAAATTTTCCGTACACACGCACTAGCAAATATCACATAAAACTATAGAAAAATTAGACACATACTTCCATTAGTATTACATCTACATGAGAAATCTTATCTTCAAATTTATTACATTTTAGCCGTAACAAAAAGACAAAATTCTGACTGATTTTTACCCTTAAAACTATCAGATTTTTCACTTTTTTATTACGGCTAAAATATAATGAATTTGAATATGAGATTTTGCAGATATGTTTAATACTGTAAGGAGTAAATGTACATTTTTTTAGAACTTTTCATGACGTTTGCTAATTGGTGTGTACGGAGTGTGCACGGCAATCTTGTATGCATATGATATGTTCTCTTCATATATTACTAACTTTACAATATACATGCATGCATGGATGATCCACGATGGATCCAGTTCAAGAGCATTGGATTTGCCCATTTATTATCAATCACAAACCACAACAAACACATCACGGCCAACACGTCGATCGGTTCATACCCATCACAGATGACTAGTCATCCATGAGCATGAGGGGAAACAATTGTTGTAGCAGAGACCGGTGCATTGCTGGTAGACGCTGTACTGGCACTGTGCGCATGCCTGTGGCCCTCCAAGGCTGCAGGCCTTGCTGCACCCAGAGCCGGGTGCCGACTTGCACGATGAGGCACAGTAATCCTTGCACATAGAGTCGCAGTTCGGCTTCTGCCCCTCCACGGATGGCACGGTGAGCGCGGCGGCGAAAACGGCGGCGACGATGACCACAACAACGGCGCCGCGGCTGAAAGCCATTAATTGCTGTATTTGTATATATATGAGCTATATAGATAGCTAGGTCGATGGTGCTGCATGCCCAAGGATGAAGCAGGAAGGTGCTATTTATAGGAACCAAAATGTATGGGACCAATTATATGGACGATAGTTGTATATTTAGTTTTGGAGTATGGACCGATGTAACCTGCCCCATGTTTCAAGTTTACTTTTGAATTCAACAGTAATTGCTTCACTCCTCAAATTTGAACAAGTTGAGTTCAGTCCTCGAATTACAACAAGTTGGCTTACAATCTAGGATATATAGGCCAGAATTTCATGGCAATCGTTGTAGCAGTCAATAAACACGAGAGCTTCCCATAGGTCGGATATGCATGCATTCAGAAAATGTCTATCTTACACTCTTGGCCCTTTCAAAACCCTAAAACTCATCTTTAAACTTCAAAACTGGATACTATGCATGCATCCAACAACTTTAATTTCGAGACCCGTTTACTTCACACCCATTGACCGATCGATATAGGGTGGGTTTTGGTTTATGTGTCATTTCGGTCAGGAGGACAATTGAAAAATCGTTGGACTAGTATATCATCCACTCCATTTTCATCCTCCTCCCCTACCTCTTATTCCTTCTCCCCGCTCGCTGTAGGTAAGCCTTCGTTATGCTGAAGCTAGCTCCACTGTCACTGATCGAGTTCTATGATCCACGGGGGCTGGCCCTGAGCCCGACGGGCGAGCGGTGCGGCCGCTCTAGCCTCCAAACAGTTGGGGCTTCCATCTACCCTAGCGCAGTCCATCGCATCGCCATTGCTAGTTCACTACCTCATCTGTTGGCTTGGTTTGCGGCGTCATTCCTAGGGTCTGCGAGAAGCTGCAGCTGCTAAAAACTCCCACTACACTAGATATGGTCACGTGTAACGGGCCCAAACCCTCACCTTTGACGGGTTTGGGCTTGGTCAGTGATCAGTGGTCACTGGTGAGTCCAGTCACCTTTGACGGGTGACCGGCCGTCAGAGGTGACACTCATCTCTGACGGGCTAATAACTAGAAGTCCGTCAGAGGTGTTGGTCTCCACTAGCCTAGGACCAGTTAGAACCCGTCACAGGTGTCTCATCTCTGATGGATGACAAAACAAAGGGCCGTCAGAAGTATCAGTCTCCGATAGTTAGAAACCGTCACAGCTGGCCTACCTGTGACGGGCAAGAAAGTAAAGGCCCGTCACAGGAGAGTCAGCTGTGACAGTCGCGTTTTACGAATCCGTCACAGGTATAGTTACTTGTGACGTCTTTTTTATTTTGACCCGTCACTGATGTGTTAAATCCCGAAAAAAATAAATGCTAAATATTGGCTAGCCTCAGGATTTGCTAGCCATGCCCTCTGGAAAACAGAAACATCACAGATATATGCCAGGCAATATTTAGCATCACAGAAACATCATAGATACAATTTTGCACAACAAATTCACAGATACATGCATGCCCATCAAATACCACAATTCTGCCCAGCAAATTCATACCCCATTTAAGCCACAAATTTCTGACCTTGCTCATGAAACCGCAAACTTACCAAACTTTCTTTTATCCTATTCCTTTTGAACCTCCACGAAAACATGTCATTTAAAAAATAGAGAAAACAATTGAATAGTACAACGTTAATCGTAGTTGATCAAATTTGATGATAATTTGGCAAACTCCCATAAGTATTACACATATGAAAAATTACATTGTATTCCGTAGCACAGAATCATAGAAAAAACTGTTTTTACATAACAGAAAATTAGATAACTGTTTTGTTCACGACATCACATCTAGCCCAGTTCAATCGTCTATTTGACGTGAAAACGTCCTTTCTTCTTCATTATTTCGGCAAGAATGAAGGTGCACAGTTCGCCTCTAATAGCAGGGGGATTGATGGGTGAAATCTTTCAGCCAGCTCTACTTTTCTGTTCAATAATACAGAAGTTAGCACGTTTATAAGATTAAAATTGGTATTGAAATGATCGAATTTGCCATTAGCAACAACTTCAGGGTCGAAATCTTTCACCTCTCTTAGAAGTATTGACATATTGTGGCACACGTGGAAACCACACTGGTCCCCGATCTGTTGTGCGTATGCGAAATTGGTGTCATGATAAATTGCGCTGACTCCTCGACCTTCCCTTTGCCTGTAGCACCCCCCGTTCACGTTTCTGTCCCTTGACAATGGGTGGGGAGCTATCAGCCTTCCTTGTGGTCTTTATTGGAGCCAGGTTTTGAGCTATGTGTGTCAAGTCCATATCGGCTGCATCAGGTGAATGGGATACTGACAACGCCGGTCCACGGGGAGCCTCAATTGATAGCTTAGACGTGGGAGGTGTTCGCTCCATCGGTCAACTTGGACGAGGAGTCATCTTCACAATTATGTCTTCTTTGGGCCATTGTATGTACGTCTTGCACGCATTGCCAAAAGTCATGATTTCATTATTAGGGGGCACAGGCAGCGGAAAGCCTGACCAGTTGTCCTTGACTGAATCTACGGACACCTTGGCATACCCATGACGTAGGTTTGCGCCGTGCACCTTTTCTGTTACTGAGGGATTGAAAGCCATGCCCTCAGCGACTTCGGGAGCGAAAGTTGGGTGGACCCTCACCACTAGGACACACTGCGCTACATCCTGCATTTTTAAAGTACGAAATTAATATTGGAACATGTAAAGGTATTTGTGTAGATATGGATCGGATAAAATCGATTACCTCTATGTTGTCCACCGCAGCTAGTGGTGCGACCGGGAGATCAGGGGCCGGCACATCTGTGGACGCACAACTACTCCTGTGCTGTGACGGATTCGCGTCGTGATGTGCACGAGGAGTTGGATGGACAACTTGTGTTGCGGCTCAGCGTATATTCATGTCGGCGAGGACCTTCTGAACCCTTTCTTCCTCCCTGGCGTCCATGTCTGCTTGGAGTTCTTGAATAACCTCCAACTTAAGCTCGGCCTTCAAACGAGCATCCCTCTCTTCCTTGGAGACTTTCCATTTCCTGTATTGGGAGCTGTACTGGGTCAGGCCATGCTTCTATGGCACATCGACGCCAATTCCCCGAGTCCGGCCGGGATGTTCTTTGGTTCCAAGCGCCTTCGTGAGGATGTCATCTTCGCATCTCTTCGGCACGGACTCGACCCTAACTATAAAAAACAGGAGTCGTTGTTACAAAACATTTTCTTAATATGAACGGAAATTAGTGAGGTTAATCAGCGAACTCACCAACTCCTGATAGACGATGGCATCACTTTGATTCTCAAATGTGACGGAGCCGTCAGGGTTTACCTTATCCCTAGCCCTCGCCCAGTTGCGAGCTCTTCATTCAGGGATGTCGGCGAACGGGGCAGGGACATTCGCTGCTACAGCGGCTGCATCCACTTGGGCCCATATTTGCTCCTTGCCGATGTACCCAGCCGTGCCCAGTCGATGCGGGTGCTCATTCCGCTGTTGCAGTAGGCGATGTGCCTCGCTTGACTCCCTAAAATCTTCGCTGTTCTTCAGCTCGCAGAATTGCTCCCACACCGTCTCAATGAACGGAATACGATTGCCGGGTGGGATGACATACTCCGTGAAGAGTTTCCACTTCCAATTCTTACAGGCTTTGCCCATCTTATGGAATGCCTTCCGCTTAAGCCTTTCCTTTGCTTCATCCGGAAATGTGAACCATTTCTCCATAGCTGTCCAAGCTCGCTCCATCTCAGCTTCTAGGACCCTGCCGATATTTTTGTGGAGGATGCCGAAATTCTCACGTGCTACCAGCCCGCAACAGTTAGACCATCTTCCTATGATAGTCCTCGGCGCCGTGGGCCTACCACTTGCGTCAACCTCTCTTATAACCTGCACTGTGGTCGGCCATCTATTTTGTGTCCGGGGGTTTCTACTTGACCTAGATGCACTTGTCCCGCCCGATAGTGACGGTTGTTGTTCATGGGGCGCTTCTGCAGCTAAGACAGAAGGAGCATTTGCTAAGGGGTGGTAGCTACACATTATGTTGTCATCTATTAAAAAGTTATCCTATAAATTACCACGAGGTTTGGGTTGTTCGGCTGCCGTCGTCGAGGGATGACCTTCGGAAACCGTCTCCGTGGCTGGGTCTGCTTCTACCTGTATCCTCGCAGGCATCGTTGAGGACGGGGATGCGCCGGGCGTTGTCATCGACTAAATAATTTGAATACGCTTATAAATTTCCTATCATTTCACTAATTGGTCTTAGATCAAACACCCCACAATAATTTATAAAACAGCCCACAATAATTTATCAAACACCCCATAGTATATATATATATTATATTCATCAATTCTATATTCATGCATCCCATTCCCCCAAAGGCACCCAAAATGCATGAGAAATCAGATCCACTATGAAGTATGAAAGTATTAAGATATGTCCTCAGTTCTGTTCAAGCATTATGCATCAATTACTATCATTTGAATCAAGGACAAAAAAAAATAGAGGGAATCAGCTAGTAGTAGAAAAAAGCAAGTGTCAAAAAAAACAAGTGTACATAATCTGTTCTTATTTATAAAACAACCCACAAGTGAAACCCAAAACTAAACAAGTGTACATAATCTCCTCTTATGCAACCAGAAAAAAGGATAAGTGTAGATAGTCTGTTCTTATGCATAAAACAACCAACAATGAAACCTAAAAATGGACAAGTGTACATAATCTGTTCTTATTCATCACTGGCCATGTAAGTCCATCCAAATGAATGGCACAACAGGGCAACACAAAATACGCATGTCATAAAAAACAGGGAGGAGAACATTTCATCACTGGCCATTTCACATAATAACTACTTGGGCTCCCATTAAAATTGAACTATATATCATGACAGTGTTTGTCATGGTGAATGTAAAAACATAAAGTCATGCATATGCTGTCCAATGTCCGCACAATATCAAGATGGAGTAAGCCAAACAGGGAAGTGAAAGATTTCAAGGTTATATTTCAATGCTTTCACTATGGGAGATTATTTTAGATAGATCCCATAGCTAATATTCCAAATCAGTTTTAAATCTCTTTTCTAGGAAAATATACACAGGTGGCATGGTCAAATGCTTGCCATAGTAAAATTTTTTCCTACCCAGTAGTATTATCCTATAAGCCATCTAGTCAGATTTTGACTTAATAAAATGTATGTGCATAGTCATGATTCACGTTTCTGTCAGCAAATTGTCACAGCAAAAGGCAGGCTATAAGTACAAATTAAATGGACAATTTGCTCAACCTGAATGTAGAGTAAATATATACTTGAGGGGGACCAACAATAATTCAATTAAATTGATCATTTTTTCAATTTTAATCAGTAACTGACATGAATTAGTGTTTAATCTCTAGTTTAAATACATAGAGCAACTATAAAGTTTAAATATTTTTTGGGACTTACCTATTGATGGTGGAGGGCGGCGTCGGTGGTGGACGGCGTCGGCGGTGGACGGCGTCGGCGGTTGAGGAGGTCAGCGGCGTCGGTGGTGGACGGCGTCGGCGGTGGATGGCGTCGGCGGTGGAGGAGGTCGGCGGTGGTGGAGGAGGGCGGCGTTGGTGGTGGACAGTGTCGGTAGTGGATGGCGTCGGCGGTGGAGGAGGTCGGCGGTGGTGGAGGAGGGCGGCGTCGGTGGTGGACGGCGTCAGTAGTGGACGGCGTCGGCGGTGGAGGAGGTCGGTGGCAGTGGAGGAGGGAGAGGGAGGTGAGGAGGGCGGTAGAGAATGGTGGGGACGGCGGTGGACGGCGAGGTCAGCGGCGGCGGTGGATGGCGTGGTTGGCAGCGGCGGTGAAGGAGGACCGTGGGGTGGTGGAGGGTGGCGAGGTTGGCGGAGCGGGCGGAGAGGAGGGTTTGCGAGAGAGAGAGAGATGCGGCGGTGGAGGGCGGAGTGCGGCGGAGTGCGGTGGAGCAAGGCGGCGGAGTGCGGCGGCGGTGGACGGCGAGGTCGGCGGCGGCGGTGTAGGACGTGTTCGGCGACGGCGATGGATGAGTTCGGCAGTGGAGTGCAGTGGAGGGAGTGAAGTGGCCGGATCTGGATCTAGAAAAAGGCACCAACGGCGGTCTTATCCTAGTCAACCACACTTGTGACGGGCTCCAGCTAAATGGCTGTCACAGGTGAGGACACCTGTGACGGCCTCCAGCTAAAACGCCATCACACGTGATGACACCTGTGACGGGCTCTAACTAAACGGCCGTCACAGGTGATATCACCTGTGACGGGCTCTAACTAAACGGCCGTCACAGGTTAGAACACCTGTGACATCACAGGTTAGAACACCTGTGACGGCCTCCAACTAAATTTAAGTTAGAGCCCGTTATTGATGAGGTTGACCGGATTTGACCTTTTGACTCCAGTATTTCATTACTATATTTTACTTTTAATTCTTTAGTTTCCTAAACATAATTTATTTTGCTTCATTATTTTATTTTACTTCATTATTTTATTTTGCTTAGTTGACTCATTTTACAAGCAATATTTGTTTTACTTCAATATTTCATTTGACATATTTTATTTCACTTCATTATTTTATTTTACTTAATTCTTTAATTTTCCTAAACATATTTTATTTTGCTTAATTGACTCATTTTACAAACAATATTTGTTTTACTACAATATTTCATTTGACATATTTTATTTTGCTTCATTATTTTATTTTACTTCATTATTTTATTTTGCTTAGTTGACTCATTTTACAAGCAATATTTGTTTTACTTCAATATTTCATTTGACAGATTTTATTTCACTTCATTATTTTATTTTGCTTCATTATTTTATTTTACTTAATTATTTTATTTCACTTATTGTAGTTATTTTGCTTAATATTTCATTTGACTTACATCACTATTTCGTAAGCAATACGCTAATGATCATTGCAAACATATTAGAGTCATACATATACTAGACATATGGACATAAATTACAAAAAAAAAATCCTTCCTCGTGGTTGATGCGTGCATGTTGAACCTCATCTTTTTCTTCCTTCAATTCTATAGGTATTTCTTGACCTATGCCGTGCACGTGCTGGTTGTAATCATTTTTGTATGAAATGCTGTCCAATCCAACAATTCTCCTTTTCCCTTCACGAACTACATGTAGTTTCTTGTTACACGGGTCAATTATGTAGAATACTTGAACAACTTGTTTGGCGAGAACAAACGGTTCATCCTTGTACGCGTTGTTAGCCAGATTGACAATGGTGAAACCTTCATTATCAACTTTTACATTCCGAAGATCGACCCATTGACAACGAAACAACGGCACTTTGAACTTCAAATAATCCAGCTCCAATATTTACTCAACTCTGCCATAGTACTGATCACGCCGACCACCGTCGATACCGGCCTCAATGCGTAACCCACTGTTCTGCACTGTGCATTTGCTGTCTTGCTTGATCGTGTGAAAGGTGTATCCATTTATGTCATATCCTTGCCAGGTGGTGGCACTCCATTCAGGACCCTGTGACAACCACTTCAGTGTTTCACTAGACAAGTTCTGCATGTTGGCACTTCGGTTCTTGAACCACTCGTTGAAAGAAGACATGTGTTTTTTTCTGACCCAACCCTCTGATCGCTCTGGGTTGTCCTGTCGAAGAAATCGCATGTGTTCGTCAAAGTAAGGCACTACCTCAGTCATATGCTGGAGTACCGTGAAATGAGCTTTATCGTACACCTTACGATCCATCCTTACAATTTTTCTTCCAACAGTGCCCACACCATCAAGCCTCCCTTCGTGATGAGATCGTGGTAATCCAACTGAAGAGGTTTCTGACATATAGTCCACACAAAACTCGATGACCTCTTCGGTGGTGTAACTCTCAATGATGCTCCCCTTGGTGTGGGATCGGTTCCGTACGAAACCCTTCAGGATCCCCATGTACCTTTCGCAAGGATACATCTGCGTCATGAAAGCAGGACCACAGCACTTTGTTTATCTAACAAGGTGCACGGGAAGATGTTCCGTTATATCAAAGAAAGTAGGAGGAAAGTACATCTCAAGATGACATATGGTTCTCACAATTTCTGCCTGTAGTTCATCTAGTCCCTCGGGATCAATGATCTTCTAGCCGATTGCATGGAAGAAGGAGCACAATCGCATTATCGTGTGTGGCACGTTAGGAGGCAAAATATTCCTTATTGCAACAGGCAACAGCTGTGTGATAAGGACGTGGCAATCATGCGACTTCATCCCTATCAATTTAAGGTCTTCCAGTGAAACAAACTTACTAATTCTTGATGAATACCCAGATGGAACCTTTATATCACTTAGACATGTCAGCAAATCCATCTTCTCATCTTTCGAGAGAGTGTAGCAGGCTGGAGGAAGGTACACACTGCCGGACTCCGTGGTTATGGGATGTAGCTCTGAACGAACACCCATGTCTTCCAGATCTCGCCGGTCGTTGAGACCATCCTTTGTACTACCAGGGTTAAGTAGTAATCCCATTAAACTATCGCATACATTCTTCTCAATATGCATCAAATCTATGCAGTGGCGAATCTCAAGATCCTTCCAGTATGGTAGTCTCCAAAATATTGACTTCTTCTTCCACATGCTTTTCTCTTTTGTCTTTCCATCTTTCCTCTTTTTTCCAAACTCGTTGGTTATTCCCATCACTAAGTTGTGCATCTCTGTCCCTGTTAGCTTTGCCGGGGGACTAGCTGTATCTCTATGTCCATTGAAATTCTGTCATATTCCTATAAGGGTGATACCTTGGGAGAAATCTCCTATGACCCATGTAGACCATCTTGCGTGAATGCTTCAACCATTTGCTCGTTGTTTCCTCCATACACTTCGAACATGCCCATCTCCCTTTGACAGTTTGGCCAGAAAGGTTGCCAAGGGCTGGATAATCGTTGATGGTACAAAACAACATCGCACAGAGGTTAAAATACTCTCGTGCATATGCGTCCCATGTTCGTGTGCCCTCATTCCATAGCCTCTCAAAGTCATCGATTATCGATTCAAGGAACACATCGATATCGTTGCCAGGTTGTCTCGGTCCCTGAATTAGCATGGCAACAATAATATACTTTCTTTTGAAGCACAACCAGGGGGAAGGTTATAGTTCACAAGAAGAACTGGCCATGTACTATGACGACTGCTCAAATCACCAAATGGATTAATGCCGTCCGTACACATGGCAAAACGCATGTTTCTTGGGTCATTTGAGAATTCGCGGTAAATCCTATCGATTGTCCGCCACTGTACTGAATCTGCTCGGTGCCTCAGCTTACTATTTACTTTCCGTTCTTCAGCATGCCAGCGCACTAGCTTAGCTTGTTCCGAATTTGCAAAAATTCTCTTCATGCACTCCGCAATTGGGAGATACCACACCACCTTTGCGGGGCCTCCCCTCTTTGACTTACTTCCTTCACCTTCACTTATTGCTCGTTTGTATCTAGAAGCCCCATAGACAGGGCAAACATCCAAATCAGCGTATTGCTTGTAATACAAAATGCAGTCGTTTCGATAAGCATGAATTCTTCTCACCTCCAGGCCCAACGGACATAAGACTTGCTTTGCTTCATATGTCGTATGCGGTAATTTGTTCCCCTCTGGCAACAGGTCCTTTAACAGCTCAAGAAGTTCTGTGAAACTCTTGTCGGACCAACCATTACCTGTCTTAAGCTTCATGAGTTCCAACACGCATGACAATTTGCTATGCTTCGACTTACATCCATCATACAAAGGCATATGACAATCTTCCACCAACTTACTAAACTTCTCAAAATCTTTGTCGTTGTCATATGCGTCTTTAACGTCATGCAACATTTCAGACAAACTTTGAGTGTCCAAATCTATGGTCTCTCCGCCTAACAGAGAAGGTACAAACATGTCTTCTCGAACTGTAGCGGCGTTCACTACATCCTGATCCGGCACTTCTTCAGCTGCGACATTAGGTGCCTCTTGCTCTCCATGCTTGCTCCAACATGTATATTTCTCCATGAAACCTCTCCTTATCAAACGAGAGTGCACATCTGAAATATCATGGAACATCTGTTCATTCTTACAGTCGTTACATGGACACAATATGTGAATGGCCATCCTGCTTTTTTTTCATTGTCCGCAAATGTGACGAATTCAGTGACCCCCTCCTTATACTCTTTAGATGAACGATGAACATGGTACATCCAACTATGATTCATCTGCAATCAACGACATAGGAAGAAAACTATATGATGATCAATTGGGAATGAAGGGAGAATAATTAATTTTTTACCTTTAAGTTCAGCACAAATTCGCCCCCCTTGCCCTCTCAACCGAATTGTGAACAGTGTACGGGTCGGGATGGAAAGCAGTTGGTAGTTGGGGGGTATTTATAGATCCAACTCACCTCAAATGGGTTAAATAAATGCAGCCCGTCAAAGGTGTCGGCCATACCTTTGACAGGCCGCAACTTAGTAGCCCATCACAGGTAACAAGATACCTTTGACGGGCCGGAAGTAACAACCGTTACAGGTGACGCCAATTACCTTTGATGAGTTCTAACTCCCTGGCCATCACAGATGAGGTGATACATGTGACGGCTAGGGAGAAATCCCCATCACTGGTATTTCTGTGACGGCTTACGGCTCCAAGCCATCATAGGTGAGGTTATACCTGTGACGGGCCGTAGCCGGATGTCTCACCGATGACGGCAAACATAAGGACCCGTCAAAGGTGACGGTCATCTGTGACCAATCCATAGACCCGTCACTAGTGTGCCGTCACAGATGTAGGGTTCTGGTGTAGTGTCCCTCAAACAGTACCCTAGTACCTAGCAATATGCGCGAGATTGTCACCGTGATGATCGAGTAGTGATCTCATCTAACATGTCGATGGCTCGATGGTAGGTCATTTGCCGGCCGGCCACCCCACTCCAACGGCCACATATCCGTGCGCACCTTGCCGCCGGCTGCCATGTCTGCAAATCTCTAAACGTCGACGCTAGCTGTAGCTGATGATCATCTGCTGCATCTGTATGTGAAAGAGAAGGTTAAGACCACGGCAACCACGAGACACCATGTTCACGTCATTGCCAATTGAATTGCTAAATTTTCATATGTTTAGTGGATAGTGACAGACGAGGACATCTTTGTTAGGTTTCTATATATCTCCTGTTCAGAACTCATAGATTGAGGATGAACGAAGCTGTGCATAGCGCATTGCTGACTCACGTTGCCATGTGCGCCCGTGATGACCTGATCGGTAAGATTTACATTTAGACGTGTTGTTTTGTATCTTTTTAATTTGTATGAGTTCAACAACTAATTGTTTTCTTTTTAACTAATTTGTTTTTTTATAATTAGCTCAGAGGGATATCTAGGTCCATAAAAATGATTCTAATTGAAGCTAGTGCTGATTGTTGATCAATTTGGTGTTATGGTAATGATGAAGTTTTTAATGGTTAACAATTATCTACCCTGTACAGGTTATCTTCATGTCTTCCTATTAGCTCCATATTTGTTCTACGATGCTACCACAGGGGAGCAGGATACTATACGCAATAGTGCTATGCTCTTGGAATCGGTAGCTAAGGGTCTCTTATTCCACTATGGATAACGTAGTTCCATCAGAACTGCGTGTTAAAAAATTCTACGTGGTTTAACGCTAGTCAATATAAAGGGGAGTTGGGAATTTATCTCATCACCTTATTTCTTATTTTTGATTTGTTTTTATGAAAAACCTTTTTTAACAAACTTATGGTTGTGTGTCTTATGATAGAAACCGAAGATGTAATCCATTTTCATTATCAAAAAGTTATTAACCCACCCTTGATACCATATCACTAAGAATCAAGAATGTATGGATCAGTTGATAGAATCTCAAAAGACATCATTGGACAAAAATTTAAGGTAATATTGTGAAGTTTTTCATATAAATTTTATTTATATCTGTGTTTGTCGGTAACCACTGTTATTATTATTATGCATACTTGACTTTTTGGGCCTCTCTCCTTCATTTTCACCGACAGCAAAATCTCGTTGAAATCACTCGTGCACAACCATGGTTTTGCTGGTTGGACGTGCAGGCCCCCGCAGTTGCTGCCACGTCCTGTATTTGAGGTCTTCCTCCGCCTCCCCATACAGCCCCGTACATCGCCAACAAAAACTATCCTCTTCCATCACATCCACATCGATATAGTACTGCAACATTACTTCTCATCGCCACATCGATTCCTCTCCACCAAGACGCAGCAATTCTCCCTCTCCTTTTCCTTCCTCATCTTGGGTCAACATGTTTGTGAGCCCAAGCATCCACCTGAATTTCTCAATTATGCGTCTGTCTAGCTTCATTTCTGACAAAAACAAAATGTCCGCCAACTCAGACTTCTGAAGATCCAGAAGTCCTCGAACTGTTGGGCGGTTTCCTAGACCCTGGCAATTCCATGCCACTATCTTCATTGATTTCCGCGGGACAGGTTTGCCTGTCCTGCTTTCTTAAGACGTTTGTTCGAATCCCCTATATATCCACCCTCTGAACTCCCCTCTCTCTCTCTTCCGCCTCCTCCATAACTGTATTCCCATACTCCTCTTTCCCGAGCTGGGTGGCAGCTTATTCTCGACCATCTCTTACCCATTGCGAGTCAACTTTTTGTATGTTCTCTTAGTACCGTGGTTTCGAGTAGGTAGTAACCCCTTATGCCCCTTATCCCCCATTTTTTTTCTTCCATGGTTTGTAGTGCACTATTCACATCAACTCCATTCTCTCTCTCATTCCACCCCACCATTGTCTACAACCTGCTCTTCAACATTCTTACTGATGTTATCATCATCATCCTTTTCTCCACCCTTATCCAAGTATTGATGGAAAAACACAGCGGCCTGAGAGGTTTGCTTTACTCCAGTGCAGGTCCAAATCTTACTTTCGGGTTCAGGGTGTGCCAATTGGTTTGATCCTGCAACCAACAAGAGTAAACAGGAAATTGAGTTAGCAAACTATAGTTGATCAGCTAAAGGGTCGATTACGTATCTGTTGACGATGAAATTTGTTAAGCAAATCTATCTACAAGGATCGGAAACACAACCTAGTCCGAAGTGGATTTGAAAATATGCAAGGATATCAGAAACAGAGGGTGCATCGGCTGGAGTCCGAATCGGCTGTGGATTGATCGGCAGAGACAGAGTTGGACAAGGTTAGCCGATGGAGCAGATGTCGGTAATATGACTTGGTGTACGTCATCAGGTTATGTTAGCGTGTTTCATATGGATTGCCATGCACGGATAAAGTCCTGAGGAGGCAATTGTATCTATTAATTAAGATATTTTATGTAATTTCCTTATAGACATTCTTGGTAAGATTCCGCCTAAGGGACTTGTTGGTTAGTTGGATTTGTATTAGGATAATATGAGTCGTGTCCGTGATGGACAATGTTTGTAATTTCGGGTATAAATATAATCCTGAGGTCTTGTAAATAATAACAACACACGTTCAATCAATCTCGGCGCATCGCCAAACCTTTGTTTTCTATTCTCGACAAGTTTGTGCTTTCGAGTCGTGCTGCATCAATTTGATCTTCGGCGAAAAGGTATATCTTGTCATGGCGAATTACATCATTAGTGCTAGTGCTTACATCTTTATGACCCTCTAGTTCTTTGTTGTGATTCTCCGAGTTATCATATATGTTATATAACTTAGATCGACAATGCAATCTACTCATATCGGCTAGATCCTTTCTAGGGTTTCATCGATATCGGCTAGATTACTTTGTTAATCTAGGTTATATAATGTATCCACCATCCCGAAAAAGCAACCATCGGCTTGATTCTTTAGATCTCATGCTTCTATTTATACTTAATGCTGCATTGGTTCAGTCCAACCTATTAAGTCGTATTTAGAATCATCATATCTAACCTGCCTCATGGTTGTTAATAAGGATAGTATCGGGGTTTCAGCCGATCTTACCTGATATAGGTGTTTTACATTGTCTTATGCTTTGTTTAATGTTCTATATCCGCCCCTTATATCAGGATCTAATCTAATGTAAATATATTAAGCTTGATATCAATCTAATTGGTTATAGTTTAATATATTTATTACTAGAGAATATCCTAATATAAGGTTGTATCGGAGCTATAGCCGATACATACTTAAACCTAGATATCGGCTATGACACTAATCTACATAATCATTATATCATGTTACCTTTAGACTTGGGCAATTTATACTGTCTCGGTTCAGTCCGATCTATCCCAATTGCTTATTTCTAAAGTAATATTGATTTAATGATTATGTAACATTGATCTTTTCAGCCGATATACTAGTTTTAGGGTTAGTTCTATCATTGACTATACCTTACAGCCGATCCATGCTTTATTGCATCGGCTAGGTCGCATACGATATGAAATCGGCCCTATGGCCGATTGTCTATCGTTTACTGATATTCTTTTCATGTTTTTCTTGTTGATTGCAGGATCAAATCAACTGGCACGCCCTTGAATCTGAAACCCTAATTTTGGACCTGCACTAGAGTAAAGCAAACCTCTCAGGCCAGTGTGTGTTTTTTGCATCAACACGCTTTTGGCACGCCCGGTGGGACCCGTGTCATCATGTCTCCAAACATCACTGAAGTCGCGAAGGACAACATCATCGCGGTTACACCCGAGCAGCTGAATGATGAATAGAAGGAAGAATTGCGACAACTGCTGGATCAACTCCAAAACCAGTATTTGCATTCCTTCACAGTCACCCGGCAAGGTACGGTCGTCCAAAGGCTAAAGTCCAAGTACCGACGATCGTGAAGCGAGACCCAAGTACTTCTGGATCCGGAGAAGAAAAGGATAAACAAGTGAAAACCGAATCGAGTAACGAAGAATTGCACACATTACAAGATCGTATCGGTTCGGCTGTACATCATGCGCTAGTCAACCAGTCCAGAGTACTTGTCAATACCTTAACAAACATGATCAAGTCGGTGGTCGATGGAACGATAGCCGAGGAAAAGGCTAAGGGACCTATTTATCTACCAGACGGCGCGTTCCCAGCATATAGAACCGTGAAGACAGAGATCGGTGGAAATCAAGGAAATCAACAAATGCTTCAATCCCAGGCTCCATCGGCTCCTTTCTCAAGTTCAAATATTCCATCAATTCTAACCAGATCACAGCCGATAACTGGGGGGCAAGCATCAACTCAATTAACACCAGAACAATTGATGAGTATTCTTCATCCAAAGCCGCCAGCTGTTGACACATCTTACCAAATTCCTTCGGTTCCACAACAGCCGATTGGAATTACGCAGCCAATAAGCCAGCAATACAGTACAGAACAACTTCCTTATGTGCCACCACAAGGCATATCGGCTGGCTTCAATAATCTTTATCAGCCTCACTCACCACGTCCTCAGCCGATCCAATATGGCCAGATGGATCCAGTACAACAACAGTATGGTGGAGCAACACCTCATCAACCCTGGGTCGATATGATCGCTGACGTCATGAGGGAGCAATTTGGACTTAAACCGAAAGATAATGGCAACATGTATCGGCATCCATATCCAGAATACTTTGATCAGGTTCCATTGCCAAACCGATACAAGGTGCCAGATTTCTCTAAGTTCTCAGGACAAGACAATATATCAACCTACGAGCACATTAGCCGATTTCTAGCTCAGTGTGGTGAGGCATCGGCTACAGAAGCTCTCAGAGTTCGCTTAATCCCACTCTCGTTATCTGGATCAACATTCACTTGGTTTTCATCATTGCCATATAATTCAATCAGGAGCTGGGCCGATTTGGAGAAACAATTCCACAAGTACTTTTTCAGTGGAGTTCAAGAGATGAAGCTATCAGACCTCACAGCTATTAGACAGAAATCAGACGAATCAGTTCCAGATTATATTCAACGATTCAGAGACGTGAGAAATAGATGTTACAGCCTATCTTTATCGGATTCTCAACTAGCCGATTTAGCTTTTCAAGGTTTGCTGGCGCCGATCAGAGAAAGGTTCTCGGCTCAGGACTTTGACAGTTTAGCACACTTAGCTCAGAAGGTATCGGCTCACGAGACAAGATTTCAAGAGGCTAGGAAATTCATTGAAAAGGCTAATAATGTAAACAATGTCTACAATTATGATTTTGACTCTGAAGATGAAGACCCAGATATCAATGCAGCCGAATGGGCTAGGAACAAGAAGACGGTGGTCTGTCAATGGGCTAAGAATTCGGCTACAGAGGAAAGGTTTGACTTTGACATTACCAAGGCCGATAGGATCTTCGATCTCCTTCTTCAAGAAAAACAGATTCAACTGCCGGCAGGACATGTCATCCCATCGGCTGAAGAGTTGAAGAGAAGGAAGTACTGCAAATGGCACAACACAGGGTCTCATCACACTAATGATTGCAAAATTTTCAGACAACAGATCCAGTCGGCTATCGAACAAGGAAAAATTAAGATTGATGGATCTAACATGGTAAAGAGGCCGATGAAGATAGATGGACACCCTTTTCCAGTTAACATGGTGCATCCTGGATACAACAGGAATGCAGCCGATGGAAATAAAAACTATACTAGGAGTATCAAATCGGCTGGTATGATCGGCAAGTATCAAAACAGGCGCCAAAAGGAGGAGGAGTCATATCCCAATGAAGAAGAGAGATATTTTGATCCCCATTGGATTTGTGAATTTTTCATGTTCTGCTGGAACGAAGGTATGAGGCTACCATCTATCGAAAATTGTCCTGGCTGCAGTGATCCTGATGTCCAATTCATCCAAGAACCAAGCCGACGACATGCAATTACACATCGGCCAAGACAATCAAGGCTGTCAGTGCATGAAAGACTTGGGCCGATGCACCAAGATGATGATGAAGATGACTCACGTAAAGAATCCAAGCCAATACATCCCTAATGGTGTCCTTCTGGGATATTCACCAAAAATCAAAAGAGAAGAGTTCAACGGATGAGGAACTGGGAGCAATTCCAGGAGGTTGAGGGTGCAATTAAGCATCGGCTGCGGCAGAAAACAAAGAAAGTATGGCGCATGAAGAGCAAAGTGGTGCCAGCCGACGAAGTCGAAGCCGATCACAGCAAAAATCAACAACGCAAGGGCAAGGACGTGATGTCATCTGAGATAAATATGGTCTTTATGTTGCCAGCCGAATATGCAGTAGAGCAAGTTGTCGAGCAAGAAGAAGATATGCCATCGGCTAAATTGATGTTATCTCCACAACAAGCTGTTTTTGAGAAGCCCGAAGGAACAGATCATCGGCACCTCAAGCCACTCTATGTTAAAGGATTTGTCAATGGTAAGCCGATGTCAAAAATGCTAGTCGATGGAGGGCAGCTGTTAATTTAGTGCCTTATACAACATTCAGAAAGCTTGGGAAGAATTCAGAGGACTTGATCAAAACCAACATGGTTTTGAAGGATTTTGGCGGGAACCCATCTGAGACCAAGGGAGTTTTGAATGTGGAGCTAACCATCGGCAGTAAAACAATTCCAACCACGTTCTTTGTTATTGATGGGAAGGGTTCCTACAGTCTGTTGTTGGGAAGAGATTGGATCCATGCCAACTGTTGCATCCCTTCAACAATGCATCAAAGCTTGATTCAATGGCAAGGAGACCAAATCGAAATCGTGCCAGCCGACAGGTCAGTCAGTGTAGCTTGTGCCGATTTGTCTATGATGCTGGCTTCATCACACCATGCCGATATGCTGAGTGGATTTCCAATATAGTACCGGTTATCAAGAAAAACGGCAAACTCCAGGTTTGTATTGATTTCAGAGATCTAAACAAGGCTACACCGAAAGATGAATATCCAATGCCAGTAGCCGATCAACTTGTAGATGCAGCATCTGGACATAAGATTATCAGCTTCATGGATGGCAATGCTGGTTATAATCAGATTTTTATGGCCGAGGAGGATATTCACAAGACTGCTTTTAGGTGTCCGGGTGCTATCGGCTTGTATGAGTGGGTAGTTATGACTTTCGGCTTGAGGAGTGCTGGTGCTACATATCAGAGAGCTATGAACTACATTTTTCACGATCTCATCGGCGCATTGGTGGAGATATATATAGATGATGTGGTGGTTAAATCCAAGGAAGTTGATGATCACATAGCCGATTTAAAACAGGTATTAGAAAGAGTAAGGAAGTATGGGTTGAAGATGAATCCTACGAAGTGTGCTTTTGGTGTATCGGCTGGTCAGTTTCTTGGATTTCTGGTTCATGAGAGAGGGATTGAAATTCCTCAGAGGATCATCGAAGCAATTAAAGATATCGAACCCCCGGAAGATAAAACCAAGCTACAATCGTTGATCGGCAAGATTAATTTTGTTCGGCGTTTTATATCAAATCTGTCTGGTCGAATAGAGCCATTTACTCCTTTGCTAAGATTGAAAGCCAATCAAGAATTCGTCTGGGGAGAGAAACAACAGCGGGCTCTGGATAATATCAAGGAATATTTAAGTACCCCTCCAGTTCTTATACCACCACAGAAAGGGATTCCATTTAAACTTTATCTATCAGCCGATCAAAATTCTATCGGCTCAGTCTTGATTCAAGAGGTTGAAGGAAAAGAAAGAGTTATATTCTACCTCAATAGACGCCTGTTGGATGTAGAAACAAGGTATTCACCTGTGGAGAAGTTATGCTTATGCTTATATTTTTCTTGCACGAAGTTGAGGCATTATCTACTATCCAATGAGTGCATTATAGTTTGCAAGGCCGATGTAGTAAGATACATGCTATCGGCTCCAGTGTTAAAAAGACGAATTGGGAAGTGGATCTTTGCTTTGTTAGAATTTGATCTTAGATATGAATCTGCTAAGGCAGTTAAAGGGCAAGCGATAGCCGATTTCATAGTTGAACACAGGGATACCAGTGTTGATAATATCGACATCATGCCTTGGACTTTATTCTTTGACGGATCAGTTTGTACTCATGGTTGTGGTATTGGCTTGGTGATAATATCACCTAGGGGGGCAAGTTTTCAGTTCGCTTTTACTATTAAACAATATTCAACAAATAATCAAGCAGAATATGAAGCTGTTCTCAAAGGGTTGCAGTTATTAAGAGAAGTCGAAGCCGATGCTATTGAGATCATGAGTGACTCATTATTGGTGATAAGTCAATTATCTGGGGAATATGAATGCAAGAATGATACCTTAATAATCTATAATGAGAAATGCCAGGAGCTGATGAAGACATTCAAGATGGTTACTTTGAAGCATATTCCTAGGGAGCAAAACGTTGAAGCTAATGATTTAGCTCAAGGTGCATCAGGATATAGGCCGATGTTACAAGGGATTGAAGTAGAAGTGGCCTGTATTCCAGCCGATGATTGGAGGTTTGATATTTTTGAGTACCTAAAGAATCCTTCAAGATCAGTTTCAAGGAGATTAAGGTATAAAGCTCTCAAGTATGTTTTGTTGGATGATTCATTATATTATCGGACGATTGATGGAGTTCTGTTGAGGTGCTTGAGTATGAAAGAAGCTAAAGTTGTTATGTGTGAGGTTCATGAACGTATTTGTGGGACACATCAATCGGCTCATAAAATGAAGTGGTTACTTCGAAGGGTTGGATATTTTTGGCCGACCATGCTGGAAGATTGTTTCAGATATTACAAGGGTTGTCAAGATTGTCAGAAGTTTGGAGCAATTCAGAGAGCGCCAGCATCGGCTATGAACCCTATTATCAAGCCGTCGCCGTTCAGAGGTTGGGGTATTGATATCATCGGCCAAATCAATCCACCATCAAGTAAAGGACACAAATTCATATTGGTTGCAACTGATTATTTCACTAAGTGGGTTGAGGCAATTCCTTTGAAGAAGGTTGACAGTCAGGATGCGATCAATTTTGTTAAAGAGCATATTATATACAGATTTGGTTTGCCACAAACAATTACAACTGATCAGGGTTCTATATTTGTATCGGACGAGTTTGTTCAGTTTGCTGATAGCATGGGAATTAAGTTGTTGAATTCATCACCATATTATGCACAAGCCAATGGACAAGCTGAAGCATCTAACAAGAGTTTGATTAAGTTGGTCAAGAGAAAGATAGCCGAATATCCCAAGAAGTGACATACTATTCTGGCTGAGTCATTATAGTACTATCGGATGGCTTGCCATGGTGCAATTCAGGTACCTCCTTATCAACTGGTTTATGGGCATGAAGCTGTATTACCATGGGAAACCAACATCGGCTCTAGGAGGATTTCTTTACAGGATGAGTTAACAGCCGATGATTATAATAATTTGATGGTTGATGAGTCCGAAGATTTGGTTCAAGCAAGATTGCGAGCTCTTGAGAAAGTTAGGAAAGATAAAGAGAGAGTTGCCAGACATTATAACAAGAAAGTCGTACCCAAATCTTTTGAGGAAGGCGAGCTGGTTTGGAAATTAGTGCTGCCGATAGGGGCCAGAGATAATAAATTCGGCAAGTGGTCACCGAATTGGGAAGGACCGTTTCAAGTTCATAAATGTGTTTCTAAAGGGGCTTATATGTTCAAAGGACTTGATGGAGAAGTATTTGGAAGAGCTCTTAATGGAAAATACTTAAAGAAATATTACCCAAGTGTTTGGATTGGTTCATGATCGGCTATGGTTTGCCGGTTGATGGTTGATAGCCGATGGGTTTACATCGCCTTTAGATGGCCGATATTTTTATCGCCCTTAGACATATAAGTTTGCAGCATTGTGTTGTTCCTACTACAAACTTGGGGGGCATGGAGGAGACAATTTAAAGTTGGAAATTTTTGAGCAAAATTTTATACAATCGGCTCGACGGCTGATAGCATAAGGTATTCCAGTATTTGGCTAAGTATAAAATCGACTTGATGGCCGATACATATATTGCAGCAAAATAATGTTTCAGATGATTGTTAAAATATTACATCAACCCAGAAAGTTTTGGATTGCTGTAATGGCATGCAGGCGAATTTGCTCGACTTCATCAATCATTTTGGCGTCTGCAGCATCAGTTCCTGGTACAGGCTTGAGGGATTTGTTGAGAGAAGCCAGATGTTTGATGGAGGACTTCAGCTTGTATTTTTGTTCTTCAATGGCTTGAGGCAGATCGGCTATTCTTTTTTCTGCTTCAGCAATTTTCACTCGGCATTGTCGAAGTTGGGTTAAGAGATCAGATTCTTCTTGCTTGAGCCTGTGTAATTCTTGCCGAGTTGAATTGGGGCCAGCCGTTAGTTCATCTAGTTTCGTTTTCTCTTCATTTACTCGCTGTCGGCTGTCTTGGATGGTTGCTTCAAGGGTTTTGTGTTCCAGCCGATCAGACATCCTTTGCTTTGCTCTTTAAAGTTTGAATTTGTATTGCTCTAAAAAGACAGCAGGGGAGATAGAGTCAATCAGATCTTCTAGGAGTTGGTCTTGAATTTCTTGAAACCTGGATCTGATTGAGCCACAATCTGCAACTAGACTGTCCAGTGATGCATTTAGTCGGTCTGCAATATCGGCTAGTCTTGTTTTTAATTCATCGGCTACTGGGACTTTGCTTTGCTTGCTGTTTCTTCTTCTTCGTCATCCATGAATTGCCTTATGTCAAAGGAGAACATGTCGGCTAAAGCCTAAGGGAAAGAGGTGTGAGTAAGATTTATAAGGTTGGCCGATATAAGTTATGGTTGATAAGTAGTCTTACAGGGATTGGAGGAGTAGGGGTTATTGCAGCTGTGTCCTCTAAATGATGACTTCCTGCGGCCGATGCTGTGTGTTCACTTGATGCTTGATGAGGAGGTGATGCTGCTCGGGTAGGCTGGAAATTTTACAAGTATTATAGACAATGGATAAAAGCTGAGACAAATAAAATTGAAGAAAGTTTATGTACCTGAGTTTTTCGAGGACGACGTCTGGGAGTTGGAGATTTGGCTGGACTTGATGGATTAACTTGAGGTGAATCAGCTCGAGAAGTGGGGCTGGAGATACGGCCGGATTCACTAATTTCAGCAGCAGCTTCATCTATTTCTTCCTCGATAATTGCTTCATCTAGGAATTCTTCCACAGAAGGCTCAAGTGGGGTTTCATCGGCTGAAGATTTTTGCTTCTTAGAAGGTAATTTCTTCTTTGGTGCAGTTGGCTTGATGGCATATTTCTTGGTTCTTTTTCTCTTGACAGCTGTGGTAATCGGCTGGCTAGTTTGACCTTGAAGAAGATCTTTGATGGCTAGGGCATTGAAGCCGATTGAAGAAGGGATCAGATCTTTGCCAGATGACATTTTGACAGCAGCATAGTTAATGTCTTTGCCACTATTGCTTTTGGTTGGAGGAGGGGTGCCAAGACTCTGAAAGATGCAAAATAGGATATTTAAAAGATAGAGAGGAATAATAATGAGGAATGTAACGAGGGGTATAAGGATTTACCTGTGGGCTGATAGCTGGATTCATAGTTATCAGATAGAAACCGGCTGGCATGGACAAGAACAGATGTGTTTTGCATTCACCCCACCATCTGTCAAAAAGTTGACTTCTTTGTATAATCAGGGATATCCGGTTGATGGATCCTAAAGGGGGAATTTCAAGATTCAGGAGTCTGTCCATAACTAAAGCCGATGGAACAATGCCCCTTGTTTGAATTCTGTCTGAGAAGTAAAGACCAATAGGCAATTGACCCATACCAAGTTGCCTGGCAGCAATCATTGGGTGATAGAATTCGTATGAAGACTGTATATATCGGCCTTGAGTTACACCTGTTGGCAGTATGCAAGGAGTGATGGCCGATACAAAGATATCTCTGAAACCAGGGAAATCTTCGTTGTTCAATTCATTGAGTCTGAGATCTGTTGGTAGTTCATAGCTGCTGAAATCTTCATAGGGAAACCGAACACGAGACTCATGTGAGAATCCATCATAGAATCTTTTGAACCACTCACAGAACTGATCAGCCGATGCACCCATGCCAGGGTAAGATGATGCTGCTTCTCCAAAGGATAGGCCTCGGCGTGTTGAATCATTATCGGTTAGAGATGGGAAGGATAGGTCATCCAGGGGGGTTCTATCTGCAATCTTGATGATATACATATTGAGCCAAATCTGAACAAACCACCAGGGGCCTCCGTAGTTGGTGGAAGTGTCCATGAGGAGTTTAGCCGATGTATGGCTCAAGGTCTGGTATACTGCTCCGAGAAGATATTTGCCCAAAGGGATGGATTTTTTGGACACTAAGGCTTCTGCCAAATGTTGCCAGTTGGCTGTTGGACCACAGGTTGAGCCACAGAACAGAAATTTATCTAACCACATCATTAGGAAAGCTATGTGTTCCCTGGGAGAGACAGATCATGTACCCATATTCTTAGTTATAAAACCAGACCATCCTCCGATATTTTTGGTTTGAAATTTGTGGTCACATTTGACTTTGAAACTGAAGGGATTAGCTGATGAGGATATATCTAAGCCTGTTAGCATTTGGATATCCAATAGTGTGGGGGTCATAGGACCATGGCTAAACAGGAAAGCATTTAGGGTATCGGACCAAAAGTAGGAGGCAACCGATAACATGGGTTCATCTTTCTTTGTGTCGGCCAAAGAAAGTGAGAGGCATTGAGAAATACCTATCTCGTCCCAATGGGATTGTTTGCTGGCCGACATCCTCTTATACCAAGCCTTCCATCCATCTACGGCCGATGGCCAAGATCTGAAGATGTTGGGCCAATGTGTGGAGCTAGGTTTGGATTCCTTGAAGGGGATGCGGTGGTCTCAGAGTTGATGAACGCAGTAGGGTCTTCGTCGCCCATCGGCCTGAGGAAATAGTGGCCTGGTTCTTTTTCGGTGGGGATTGCGATCAAATTCCTTAGGTGCTGAAAAAGGTGAAAGGGGAAAGGAGAATAAAGGTAAAAGATGATTTGAAATCGAAGATTGGATTGAAAAGATGACGGCTAGTATAAATGGGATTGAGAGGAATGGAGTACCTGGGGAATGCTTGCAGTCGTTGCCATTGGATCGAAGAGCTGTTGTTGTCGCTGAAAGAGGTGGTCGCTGGTGAGGTCGCCGGAGTGGAGAGAGAAGGAGTTCGCCGTAGTTTACGGGAAAAGTTGGTGATTTAAGCGGTGAAAGTGGAGTTAACGCCGTGAAATATCCGGAGGAGTCATTGGTATTTAAAGAATTAGGTGCGTAACGGTCACGGGGGTAACCCTAGAATTTTGCAGTTGAGAAGAGATAATTCCGTTGCATTATAAATACTTCGGAATTGGGGGGCATGTGTTGACGATGAAATTTGGTAAGCAAATCTATCTACAAGGATCGGAAACACAACCTAGTCCGAAGTGGATTTGAAAATATGCAAGGATATCGGAAACAGAGGGTGCATCGGCTGGAGTCCGAATCGGCTGTGGATTGATCGGCAGAGACAGAGTTGGACAAGGTTAGCCGATGGAGCCGATGTCGGTAATATGACTTGGTGTACGTCATCAGGTTATGTTAGCGTGTTTCATATGGATTGCCATGCACGGATAAAGTCCTGACGAGGCAATTGTATCTATTAATTAGGATATTTTATGTAATTTCCTTATAGATATTCTTGGTAAGAGTCCGCCTAAGGGACTTGTTCGTTAGTTGGATTTGTATTAGGATAATATGAGTCGTGTCCGTGATGGACAATGTTTGTAATTTCGGGTATAAATATAATCCCGAGGTCTTGTAAATAATAACAACACACGTTCAATCAATCTCGGCGCATCGCCAAACCTTTGTTTTCTATTCTCGTCAAGTTTGTGCTTTCGAGTCGTGCTGCATCAATTTGATCTTCGGCGAAAAGGTATATCTTGTCATGGCGAATTACATCATTAGGGCTAGTGCTTACATCTTTATGACACTCTAGTTCTTTGTTGTGATTCTCCGAGTTATGATATATGTTATATAACTTAGATCGACAATGCAATCTACTCATATCGGCTAGATCCTTTCTAGGGTTTCATCGATATCGGCTAGATTACTTTGTTAATCTAGGTTATATAATGTATCCACCATCCCGAAAAAGCAACCATCGGCTTGATTCTTTAGATCTCATGCTTCTATTTATACTTAATGCTGCATTGGTTCAGTCCAACCTATTAAGTCGTATTTAGAATCATCATATCTAACCTGCCTCATGGTTGTTAATAAGGATAGTATCGGGGTTTCAGCCGATCTTACCTGATATAGGTGTTTTACATTGTCTTATGCTTTGTTTAATGTTCTATATCCGCCCCTTATATCAGGATCTAATCTAATGTAAATATATTAAGCTTGATATCAATCTAATTGGTTATAGTTTAATATATTTATTACTAGAGAATATCCTAATATAAGGTTGTATCGGAGCTATAGCCGATACATACTTAAACCTAGATATCGGCTATGACACTAATCTACATAATCATTATATCATGTTACCTTTAGACTTGGGCAATTTATACTGTCTCGGTTCAGTCCGATCTATCCCAATTGCTTATTTCTAAAGTAATATTGATTTAATGATTATGTAACATTGATCTTTTCAGCCGATATACTAGTTTTAGGGTTAGTTCTATCATTGACTATACCTTACAGCCGATCCATGCTTTATTGCATCGGCTAGGTCGCATACGATATGAAATCGGCCCTATGGCCGATTGTCTATCGTTTACTGATATTCTTTTCATGTTTTTCTTGTTGATTGCAGGATCAAATCAATTGGCACGCCCTTGAATCTGAAACCCTAATTTTGGACCTGCACTAGAGTAAAGCAAACCTCTCAGGCCAGTGTGTGTTTTTTGCATCAACAGTATCGTGTATAACCTAGCCGACGCGACCAGGCTGAATCAGCGGGGAAGTGTGTGGAATAAATATAAAAAAAACCCTAAACTTGCTTTATCGGTTGTAGAGATTAGCAGCATGTAATTAAGATTCTGTATTTTTTAAGTACAAGCAGCTAGGATAGATCGAACTAAATCGAGCTTGTATAAATTGCTTATATCCAAAATAATATGAACCAAGGATTATAAGTGTTTATGTCATAGCCGATGATACAGTTCAAGTATTAAAGATAACGAATCGGCTATAGCTCTGATATAGCCTTATATTAAAATATAAACCTGAGGTAAATATATTAAACAAATATCAATCTTGGATAGATTGAATCTGATCAAGATCGATTATAAGCTTAATATATTTAAATAGATGATACTCTGATATATGGGGCATATATAACATGTTAAGATTACATATATATAAACAAGCAAAGACAGATATATCAAACAAGATTAGTTGAAACCCCGATGCTACCCTTATTGGCAATCATAAAGCAAGTTAAATCTTACAGCTCTAAACACGACTTAGTAGGTCAAACTTAATTGATGCAACACTAAATGTGAAAAGAAGAGTAAGATCTAAACGATCTAGCCAATAATTGATTTCAGGGTGGTAGATACTTTAACCAATCTAAATCAATGAACAATATTTAGCTAATGTCGACAAGAAACCCTTAGAAAGGTTTAGTCGATATATGTAAACAGAGTCAACGACTTAGATTAATTAATTTATATGATAACAGAAAATCTAACCTCTTGTCAAAGATCGAATCCTATGTAGCCTGACTCGAAACAAGAAGTCATCGAAAAGAACGAAAAGTAAAAGATTTGGTGATGCTCCGAGAGTATATTGAATTGTTGTTGTTTTTCTTACAGGACCCTGGGGATCTATTTATACCCAAAAGATACAAACATGTCCATATCGGACACTGTTGGTGATACGGACCCGGGGTTATCAAGACTAAGGGCTTGGGGCAGCCCCCTGCATCCACGTGGCACTCCCCGAGGGAGGGTTGGGCCCGAGGGTGCGGTGGAGGCTGCCCTCTCCCGTCTCCGCTCCCCTCTTACCTCACTGCCCTGGGGGTCGGGCTGCCCCGACCCCTCCACGCTTGCGCCACGTGTGCGGGGTTAGGTGAGCGTCTCCAACACCCACCTAACCGCACTAATGGCTGCTCGGACGGGCGCGCCACACCGCATTTAATGCGGCGTGGGGGGTGCGTGACCGGTCTGTGACCGGTCACGATGACTGACCGGTCTGTGACCGGCCATATGATTGATGGGACAGCGGCGCAGCACCCATACACTGTCCGCACGTCAGGCAGCGCGTAGCACGCCCCGTTCCATCCCATAAGAATGATGAGGGCTTTTTTGCCTCTTATCTCAACCGGAGCTGGTATGTCAGCTCTGGTCAGATGGCTCCCGTTTCCCAATGAAAACGGAGCACATAAATCTCCACCCATTTAATGGGGGGTGACGTGGGTGTCCCCGTGTCAGCTGGCTGATCGGATGGGGGTCATGCTGCGATGATCGTGCGTGTGGCTTCCAAGTCAAATGACAAGACAACCCTTAAATGTAAAAGAATATTTTCCCTTCTTTCTCTGAGGTAGCCTGTCAACCCATGTGGTAGCCCCTTGAGACGTAAAAGGAGGCTCAGGCTAGGGGAGAGGGGGTTGGATTTTTCCTAGGGCCAGCAACCACGAAGGGGAAAAAAGTCGCCTGTATTCTCACACATAACAGACCCTCGTCAACCACATGCACAGGAGCAGGGTATTACGCCTCCATGGTGGCCTGAACCTGTATAAACTCCTCTGTCTCATCCCCTCCAGGGAAGGATCCCTCTCGGCATCTCTCTCTCATCGGAGCTCGAATCTCACCCTGCGTCCTCGGCCGAACTCACAAAAAAGGGATCCTCGCTGTCCCCATTGAGGAGCTCACGCTCCGTCAGCTGACGCACCAGGTAGGGGATGCACGTGTGTTTTTCCAGCTCCACCCCTTTTCGTGTCCGCCAAGTTTCGCCAAGTAAGCCCTATGGCTGAAGAGGCGGTGGTGTATACTCCCACTCCGAGTGCCAGCGATGACGGTGGGGAGTTAAACCCTCGTCACCAGGCGCACACCCCGTCGCCTCCCACCCGCCGAAGCCCTAGGCGGGGGAACGCGCCCGAGAAGCCGGATGGATCCACAACCTCGCCGCTGCCAGCGACGGAGGAGGATGCCGTCGCAGGGTGCGTCGCTGCCTCACCTACGGTGACGGCAACATGCCTCAGGGCGTGCTCCAGGCTGCGGGTGCACTCCTGCGCCACCCACCCATCGCTCCCGACCTGCAGATGTCGGTCCAACGCTGGCTGGACGATGTGGCCGATTTGGTCATGGCGGTGCAGCAGCAGCCAGGCACCGGCGGGCGGCCGTCCACGGTCAGGACGTCTGGCACTGCGACCGCCGTCTCTTCGTCGTCGAGTCGAAGAGCTCGACGAGCGGCAGCCAAAGCCCGCCGCTCGTCCCTATTCCCCTCGTCGACGCCCTCGGCCAGTCGCAGACGTCACGAGGGCATGTATGGGGCCCGGACGCTCGGCTCAATATCGAGCGCCGGCGCGACGAGCGCTGCGCCACCCATACAGGGGAAGATGCCACCTCCTCTGGAGCGCCGCGCCGCTCCAGCCTTAGGGGCAGGCCCCCCGTGTCCCCAGTCGTTAGGGCCGGCTGCAGAGCCTTCGTGGCGAGTCTTCGGAATATCCGATGGCCCCCAAAGTTTCGGCCCAGCATCCCCGAGAAGTACGACGGCAGCGTCAACCCCACCGAGTTCCTCCAGATCTACACGACCGGGATAGAGGCCGCGGGAGGTGACAACAGGGTCATGGCGAACTTCTTTCCCATGGCCCTAAAAGGCTAACCGCGGGGTTGGTTAATGAACCTGCCACCCGCCTCGGTTCACCCCTGGGAGGATCTGTGCCAATAGTTCACCACGAACTTCCAAGGCACATATCCACGCCTAGGAGAAGAAGTGGACTTGCACACGGTACAGCGGAAGGACGACGAGCCCCTCCGATCGTACATCCAATGGTTCTGTCAGGCCCGTAACACCATCCCTTGCATCCCCGCCCATGCGGTCATCTACGCATTTGGGGGAGGCGTGCGGCACAACCGCATGCTCAAAAAGATAGCCTCCAAGGAGCCCCTGACCACCACGCAGCTCTTTGAGCTCGCGGGCAGTGTGGCCCATAAGGAGGAGGCCTAGACCTGGAACTCGTCTAGCTCCGGAGTGGCGGCTGCTGCTGCCCCCGAGTCCGCTGCCCGCCCCGGGCGATGGGAGAAGAAGAGGAAAAAGAGGTTGGCCCGTTCCGACGACGAGGGACACGTCCTCGCAGGGCGTTGTTGATGCAAAAAACACACACTGGCCTAAGAGATTTGATTAACTCTAGTGCATGTCCAAAACTTGCTTCCGGGTTCAAAAGGCGTGCCAGTTGATTCGAACCTGCAATCAACAAGATAGAACATGCAAGTTTATTAGTAAACGATAGTCAATCGACCAGACAGCCGATATCATATCGTGATATAACCTAGCCGATGCAATATAGCATGGATCGGCTGTAAGGTATATTCAATGATAAGCTAACCCTAAATTTCATACATCGCCTGAAAATATCAGTGTCATATAATCTATATATCAATATTACTTTAGAAATCAACAGTTGGGATAGATTGGACGTAACCGAGACAGTATAAATTGCCTAGTTCTAAAATAACATGTGTTGACGATGAAATTTGGTAAGCAAATCTAATCTACAAGGATCGAAAACACAGCATAGTCCGAAGCGGATTTGAAAATATGGAAGGATATCAGAAACAGAGTGCGCATCGGCTGAAGTCCGAATCGGCTGTCAACAGGATCGGTAGAGTCAGAGTCAGAGTTGGACATGGTTAGCCGATGGAGCCGATTTCGGTAATATGACTCGGTACACGTCATCGGGTTATGTTAACGTGATTCATATGGATTGCCATGCACGGATAAAGTCCAGGGGAGGCAATTGTATCTATTAATTAGGATATTTTATGTAATTTCCTTATAGATATTCTCGGTAAGAGTCCGCCTAAGGGACTTGTTCGTTACTTGGATTTGTATTAGGTTAATATGAGTCGTGTGCGTGATGGACAATGTTTGTATTTTCGGGTATAAATATGATCCCGAGGTCTTGTAAATAATAACAACACACGTTCAATCAATCTCGGCGCATCGCCACCTTTATTTTCTATTCTCGACAAGTTTGTGCTTTCGAGTCGTGCTGCATCAATTTGATCTTCGGCAAAAAGGTATATCTTGTCATAGTGAATTGCATCATTAGGGCTAGTGCTTACATCTTTATGACACTCTAGTTCTTTGTTGTGATTCACCGAGTTATCATATATGTTATATAACTTAGATCGACAATGCAATCTACTTGCATCGGCTAGATCCTTTTTAGGGCTTTGCCAGTATCGGCTAGATTATTTTGTTAATTTAGATTATATAATGTATTCACCATCCCGAAAAGGCAACCATCGGCTTGATTCTTTAGATCTCATGCTTCTATTTATACTTCATGCTGCATAGGTTAAGTCCAACCTATTAAGTCCTATTTAAAATCATGATATCTAACCTGTTTTATGGTTGTTAGTAAGGATAGTATCGGGGTTTCAGCCGATCTTACCTGATACAGATGTTTTACATTGTTTTATGCTTTGTTTAATGTTCTATATCTGCCCCTTATATCAGGATCTAATCTAATATAAATATATTAAGCTTGATATCAATCTAATTGGTTATAGTTTAATATATTTATTACTAGAGAATATCCTAGTATAAGGTTGTATCGGAGCTATAGCCGATACATACTTAAACCTAGATATCGACTATGACATCAATCTACATAATCATTATTTCATGTTATCTTTAGACTTGGGCAATTTATACTGTCTCGGTTCAGTCCGATCTATCCCAATTGCTTATTTATAAAGTAATATTGATATATTGATTATGTAACACTGATCCTTACAGCCGATATATTAGTTTTAGGGTTAGTTCTATCATTGACTGTACCTCACAGCCGATTCATGCTTTATTGCATCGGCTAGGTCACATACGATATGAAATCGGCCCTATGGCCGATTGTCTATCGTTTTCTGATATTCTTTGCATGTTTTTCTTGTTGATTGTAGTCTCAAATCAACTGGCACGCCCTTGAACCTAAAACCCTAATTTTGGACCTGCACTAGAGTAAAGCAAACCTCTCAGGCCAGTGTGTGTTTTTCGCATCAACACGCTTTTGGCACGCCCAGTGGGACCCGTGTCCTCATGTCCCCAAACATCACTGAAGTTTCTAAGGACAACATCTTCCCGGTTACGGTCGAACAACTGAGTGATGAGCAGAGAGAAGAGATGCAACAAATGTTGAACCAACTCCAAAGCCAGTATTTGCACTCATTCACAGTCACTCGGCAAGGTACGGTTATCCAAAGAACTAAAGTCCAAGTGCCGACGGTCGTGAAGCAAGATCTAAGCACCTCCGGATGAAAGGAAGAAAAAGATAAACAGGTTAAAGCTGAATCAGGTGATGAAGAACTCCATACATTACAGGACCGTATTGATTCGGCCGTTCACCATGCTTTGGGTAACCAGTCTGGAGTGCTCGTGACACAATAGCGAACATGATCAAGTCAGTTGTCGATGGAACGATAGCCGAAGAAAAGGCTAAAGGACCCATATATTTGCCGGACGGCACGTTCCCAGGATATAGAACTATGAAGACAGATGTCGGCGGGAGTCAAGGAAGTCAGCAAGTGCTTCAAACCCAAGCTCCATCGGCTCCTTTCTCAAGTTCAAATATTCCATCAATTCTAACCAGATCACGGCCGATCACTAGGGGGCAAGCATCAACTCAGTTAACACCAGAGCAATTGATGAGTATTCTTCACCCAAAACTGCCAGTTGTTGACACATCTTACCAAATTCCTTCGGTTCCACAACAGCCGACTGGAATTACTCAGTCGGTAAGCCAGCAGTACAATACAGAACACCTCCCATATGTACCACCTCAAGGCATATCGGCTGGCTTTAATCATCTTTATCAGCCTCACTCACCACGACCTCAGCCGATCCAGTATGGTCAGATGGATCCGCTTCAGCAGCAATATGGTGGAGCAACACCTCATCAACCCTGGGCCGATATGATCGCTGATGTCATGAGGGAGCAATTTGGGCTTAAGCCAAAGGACAATGGCAACATGTATCGGCACCCATACCCAGAATACTTTGATCGAGTTCCACTGCCAAACCGATACAAGGTGCCAGACTTCTCCAAGTTTTCAGGACAAGACAATGTATCGACCTACGAGCATGTTAGCCGATTTCTAGCTCAGTGTGGTGAGGCATCGGCTACAGAGGCTCTCAGAGTTCGCTTGTTTCCACTCTCACTATATGGATCGGCATTCACTTGGTTTTCATCCCTGCCATATAATTCGATCAGGAGTTGGGCCGATCTGGAGAAACAATTTCACAAATACTTCTTCAGTGGAGTTCAAGAGATGAAGCTATTGGACCTCACGGTGATCAGGCAAAAGTCAGATGAATCAGTTCCAGATTATATTCAACGATTTAGAGATGTGAGGAACAGATATTACAGCCTATCTTTGATAGATTCTCAGTTAGCCGATTTGGCCTTCCACGGTTTGTTGGCGCCGATAAGGGAAAGATTTTTGGCTCAGGACTTTGAGAGTTTAGCTCACCTGGCTCAGAAGATATTGGCTCACGAGACAAGATTCCAGGAAGCAAGAAAATTCATCAAAAAGGCAAACAATGTAAACAATGTCTTTAATTATGACTCTGACTCCGAAGACGATGACCCATAAGTCAATGCAGCCGAGTGGGCTAGAAACAAGAAGATTGTGGTCTGTCAATGGGTTAAGAATGCAGGAAAAGAGGAAAGATTTGACTTTGACATTACCAAAGTCGACAAGATTTTTGACCTTCTTCTCCAAGAAAAACAAATTCAACTGCTAGTAGGACATGTCATTCCATCGGCCGAGGAGTTAAAAAAGTGGCATAACACAGGATCCCATAGTACCAATGATTGCAAGATTTTCAGGCAACAGATCCAATCGGCTATCGAACAAGGAAAGAATAAGATTGATGATTCCAAGAGGCCGATGAAGATAGACGGACACCCTTTTCCAGTCAACATGGTGTACCCTGGATATAATCGGAATACAGCCGATGGAGATAAAAACTACACTAGGAGTATCAGATCGGCTGGCATGATCAACAAATATCAAAACAGGCGCCAAAGGGAAGAGGAGTTATATTCTTAGGAAAGTGAAAGATATTTTGATCCTCATTGGAGTTGCGGATTTTTCAGATTTTGTTGGGATGAGGGTATGAGGTTGCCATCTATCCAAGATTGTCCTGGATGCAGCAATCCCGATGCACAGTTCATCAGAAGCTCAAGCCGACAAGGTGCAACTACACATCGGCCGAGTCAATCAAGGTTGCCAGTTCATGAGAGACTTGGGCCGATGCAACAAGACAACAGCGAAGATGACTCACTTAGAGAGTCCAAGCCAATGCATCCTCAATGGTGTCCTTCTGGAATATTCACCAAAAATCAAAAGAGAAGAGTTCGAAGGATGAGAAACAGGGAACAGTTCCAGGAGGTTGTGGGGGAAATCGAGCATCGGCTCAGGCAGAAAACAAAGAAAGTCTGGCGCGTGAAAAGCAAAGTGGTGCCAGCCGATCACAGCAAGAAACAACAAAATAAAGGCAAGGAAGTGATGTCATCTGAGATAAATATGGTTTTCATGTTGCCAGCCGAATATGCAGTAGAGCAAGTTGTCGAGCAGGAAGAAAATCTGCCATCGGCCAAATTGATGTTATCTCCACAGCAAGCCGTTTTTGAGAAGCCCGAGGGAACTAATCATCGGCACCTCAAGCCACTCTATGTTAAGGGATTTGTCAATGGTAAGCCGATGTCAAAGATGCTAGTCGATGGAGGAGCAGCTGTTAATTTAATGCCTTATACAACATTCAGAAAGCTTGGGAAGAATTCAGAGGACTTGATCAAGACTAACATGGTTCTGAAAGATTTTGGCGGAAATCCATCTGAGACCAAGGGAGTTCTGAATGTAGAGCTAACCATCGGCAGTAAAACAATTCCAACCACGATCTTTGTTATTGACGGGAAGGGTTCCTACAATCTGTTGCTGGGAAGAGATTGGATCCATGCTAATTGTTGTATCCCTTCAACAATGCACCAAAGTCTGATTCAATGGCAAGGAGACCAAATGGAAATCGTGCCAGCCGACAGGTCAGTCAGCGTAGCTTGTGCCGATTTATCTATTTGTGAGATGGAAGGAATTGACCGTTTATCTGGAAAAGTTTGGCAAGGAGATTACTTAAAGATTTCTGATGATGCCATACAGACAACAGGAGATGGAGAGCCCCAATTCTTGTTTTGAGGGTGCCGTGGAGGGTTCCAACTTCTACGCAGAGGATACTATTGATGATCTCGACGGCAAACTTGGGCAAGGTTTTATGTCGGCTGATGAACTAGAGGAAATCGATATTGGACCAGGTGATAGGCCTAGGCGACATATATTAGTAAGGGTTTACCGAAAGAATTTAAATGTAAATTAATTGCACTCTTAAAGGAGTATAGAGATTGTTTTGCCTGGTAATACTATGAGATGCCAGGACTTAGCCGATCGATAGTTGAACATCGGCTCCCTATAAAACCAGGATATCGGCCATACAAGCAACCCCCAAGACGTTGTAAAGCTGCAATGTATGATGCTATCAAGGCCGAAATTACAAGACTTTATGATGCTAACTTCATCAGACCTTGCCGATATGCTGAGTGGATTTCTAACATAGTACAAGTTATCAAGAAAAACGGCAAGCTCAGGGTTTGCATTGATTTGAGAGGCCTAAACAAAGCTACACCGAAAGATGAATACCCAATGCCGGTAGCCGATCAACTCGTAGATGCAGCATCTGGACATAAAATCATCAGTTTCATGGATGGTAATGCTGGTTATAATCAAATCTTTATGGCTGAGGAGGATATTCATAAGACTGTCTTTAGATGCCCTGGTGCTATCGGCTTGTATGAGTGGGTAGTTATGACTTTCGGCTTAAGCAGTGCTGGTGCTACATATCAAAGAGCCATGAACTATATTTTTCATGATCTGATCGGCAGATTGGTGGAAATATATATTGATGACGTGGTGGTTAAATCTAAGGAAGTTGATGATCATATAGCCGATTTGAAACAGGTTTTAGAAAGAGCAAGGAAATATGGGTTAAAGATGAATCCTACCAAGTGTGCTTTTGGTGTATCGGCTGGTCAATTTCTTGGGTTTCTGGTCCATGAGAGAGGGATTGAGATTCCTCAGAGGAGTATTGAGGCAATTAAGGATATCAAACCCCCAGAAGATAAGACCAAGCTACAATCATTGATCGGCAAAATAAATTTTGTTCGGCGTTTCATATCAAACTTGTCTGGCCGAATAGAACCATTCACTCCTTTATTAAGGTTGAAAGCTGATCAAGAATTTGTCTAGGGAGAAAGGCAGCAGCAAGCATTGGATAACATCAAGGAATATTTGAGTACTCCTCCAGTTCTTATACCACCACAGAAGGGGATTCCATTCAAGTTATACTTGTCAGCCGATCACAACTCCATCGGCTCAGTTTTGATACAAGAAGTTGAAGGCAAGGAAAGAGTTATATTTTATCTTAGCAGACGCCTGTTGGATGCAGAAACAAGATATTCACCAGTAGAGAAATTATGCCTGTATTTGTATTTTTCCTGCACGAAGTTGAGACATTATCTACTATCCAATGAATCTGTTATAGTATGCAAAGCCGATGTGGTACGATATATGCTATCGGCTCCAGTTTTGAAAGGACGAATTGGGAAGTGGATCTTTGTTTTGTCAGAATTTGATCTTCGATATGAATCGGCTAAGGCGGTTAAAGGGCAAGCGATAGCCGATTTCATAGTTGAACACAGGGATTCCAGCATTGATAACATTGATATTATGCCATGGACTTTATTCTTCGATGGATCTGTCTGCACTCATGGTTGTGGTATCGGCTTGGTAATCATATCGCCTAGGGGGGCAAGTTTTCAGTTTGCTTTTACTATTAAACCATACTCTACAAATAATCAAGCAGAATATGAAGCTGTTCTCAAGAGATTACAATTATTGAGGGAGGTTGAAGCCGATGCCGTTGAAATCATGGGTGATTCATTATTGGTGATAAGTCAGTTATCTGGGGAATATGAATGCAAAAATGACACCTTGATGATTTATAATGAGAAATGCCGAGAGCTGATGAAGACATTCAAGATGGTTACTTTGAAACATATTCCTAGGGAGCAAAACATCGAAGCCAATGATTTAGCTCAAGGTGCATCAGGATACAAGCCGATGTTACAAGGGGTTGACGTAGAAGTGGCTTGTATTCCAGCTGATGATTGGAGGTTTGATGTTTTCGAGTATCTCAAGAATTCCTCCAGATCGGTTTCAAGGAAATTACGGTATAAGGCTCTTAAGTATGTTCTTTTGGATGATGTGTTATACTATCGGATGATTGATGGAGTTCTTTTGAAATGTCTAAACATGGAAGAAGCCAAAGTTGTCATGTGTGAAGTTCATGAGGGTATTTGTGGGACACATCAATCGGCTCACAAGATGAAATGGTTAATTCGAAGAGTTGGATATTTCTAGCCGACAGTGCTGGAGGATTGTTTCAGGTATTACAAGGGTTGTCAAGATTGTCAGAAATTTGGAGCAATTCAGAGAGCGCCAGCATCGACTATGAACCCTATTATCAAGCCATGGCCGTTTAGGGGTTGGGGTATTGATATCATCGGCCAGATCAATCCACCATCAAGCAAAGGACATAAGTTCATATTGGTTGCGACTGATTATTTCACTAAGTGGGTTGAGGCGATTCCTTTGAAGAAGGTTGATAGCAAAGATGCCATTGATTTTGTCAAAGAGCATATTATATACAGGTTTGGATTGCCACAGACAATTACAACTGATCAAGGTTCTATATTTGTGTCCGATGAGTTTGTTCAGTTTGCTGATAGCATGGGAATTAAGTTGTTGAATTCATCACCATATTATGCACAAGCCAATGGACAGGCTGAAGCGTCTAATAAAAGCTTGATTAAGTTGGTTAAGAGAAAGATAGCCGAATACCCCAAGAAGTGGCATATTATTCTGGCTGGATCATTATGGTCCTATCGGATGGCTTGCCATGGTGCAATTCAGGTACCTCCTTATCAATTGGTTTATGGGCATGAAGCTGTGTTACCATGGGAAACCAACATCGGCTCTAGGGGGATTTCCTTACAAGATGAGTTAACAGCCGATGATTATCATAATTTGATGGTTGATGAGTCAGAGGATTTGGTTCAAGCAAGATTGCGAGCTGTTGAGAAAGTTAGAAAAGACAAGGAGAGAGTTGCTAGACATTACAACAAGAAGGTTGTGCAAAAATCCTTTGAAGAGGGCGAGCTGGTCTGGAAACTGGTGCTGCCGATAGGGGCCAGAGATAATAAATTCGGCAAGTGATCACCGAATTGGGAAGGGCCTTTTCAAATTCATAAATGTGTTTCTAAAGGAGCCTATATGTTAAAAGGGCTTGATGGGGAAGTGTTTGGAAGAGCACTTAATGGAAAATACTTGAAGAAATACTACCCAAGTGTTTGGATTGGTTCCTAATCGGCTCCAGTTTGCCGGTTTATAGTTGATAGCCGCTGTGTTTACATCGCCTTTAGATGGCCGATATTTTTATCGCCCTTAGACACATACGTTTGCAGCATTGTGTTCCCTACTACAAACTTGGGGGGCATGGAGGATGAAAGATGAAAAAATTTGGAGATTTTTGAGCAAAATGTTATCTCAGAATCTAGCCAAGTATAAAATCGGCTCGATGGCCGGTAGCAGAAGGTATTTCAGTATTTGGATAAGTATAAAATCGACTCGATGGCCGAAGCATATATTATAGCAAGAATATTTCAAGGCAATTTATAGTTTGGGTTATATCAAGCCAAGTACTTCTGAATAGCCGATATAGCTCTTTGTCTGATTTGTTCTACTTCTTCAATGGCTTGCGCATCGGCTGCATTTGTTCTTGGGATTGGTTTCAAGGCCTTACTCAAGGCATCAAGGTGCTTCACGGATTTCTTGAGCTTGGATTTTTGGGCTTCAATAGCTTTGGGCAAATCGGCCAGTTTCTGTTCTTCGTTGATGATCTCAGCTCTACAAGCCTCAAGTTGTTGCAGAAGATCGGCTTCTTTCTTTTTCAGCTCTTTAATCTTCTGTTGAGCTGAGTTTGGCCCGGCTTCTAGTTCGTCCAGCTTGGATTTTTCATCAGAGACTTGTTGTCGGCTGGATTGAACATTTGCTTCAAGAGCAGAACGCTCTAGCCGATCTGAGATCCTTTGTCTTGCCCTTTCTAACTTAAAACGATGTTGCTCAAGGAAGACCGCAGGGGAAATCATCTCGATGAGTTCATCAGGGATTTGGCTCTGGATTTCTTCAAATCTTGCCGTGATTGGTCCACAATTCACAACCAGTGCATCAAGGGAAGCACTTAGCCGATCTGCAATGTCAGCTAAACTCTCTCTTAAGTCTTCAGAGATTGGAGATATGGCCTTACTAGTTGTTTCTTCCTCTCCTTCATCTAAAAACTGGTTGATATCAAAAGAGAACATATCGGCTAAGAGCTGAAATAGAGAAGGTTTGATAAGTAATATGATTAAGAGTGAGCCAATAGATATAAATGTGTGAGAGTACTTACAGGAATATGGGGGGTTGGAACTGTGGTAGCAACTTCTACATCTTGTCGGCTAGCTGCGGCCGATGGAGTATATTCACTGGATATTTGTTGCGGAGATGGTATCTGGGGAGGCTATAATAATAATAAGTGTTAGCCTGTGTCGGTTAAGGATAAAATTGGAGTTGGAGTAAATTGAGGTTACCGATGACGGTGGTGAAATTGGTTTCTTTCTTGAAGCAACTTGTTTCTTCTTGGGCTGGAAAGAGATGGTTGAGTTAAGAAAATCTGAAGCATGGAAATAGATGATGATAGTAGTCTTACTTGTGCCTTTTGAGGTGGTTTCGGAGGACTTGGAGTTTTTGCAGCCTGTGAATGTACTGCAGGAGGTGTATCGGCTTGGGGTGTAATGATTTCAGTTTCACTGCATTGAGCAGCAGCTTCATCAATTGCTTCCTCCATCTCAATATCCTTAAGGATATCGTCTATTTATTGAGCTTAAGCAGTTTCTGTGTCAGCTATTTTCTTTTGCCGCTTGGTCGGTTTCTTTAAGAGTGTTGGCTTTACAGCGGCTTGTTTTGTTCTTCTTCTCTTATCACCTGCTTGCATCGGCTCTTTGAGTTGGCCTTGAAGTAAGGTGGCAGTCTTTGGGGCGTTAAAGCCGATGATGGATGGAGCTGGTCCACTGCCATTTGGAAGTTTGGCAACAGCGTATGCTATGGGTTTGCCACTTCGGCTGATTGAAGGAGGAGGAGAATCTGTTGTCTGCAAGGAAAATTATTGAATTATGAGTGTTAAGCAGTTTGTAGTAATAAAATGTAAGGTATGAAAGAAGAAATTTACCTGAGGGACCAGGTCTGGTATGATTCGGGTGAGATATGACTCAACTGGTAGATGGAATATATGACTTTTCATCTCTGACCACCATCTATCAAACTGGATACTTCTCATTAAGATGATGTTGAATCTATCTATACTGCCAAGAGGGGGACCAGGGATATTGAGTAACTTGTCCATCATTAGAGCTGATACAATATCACCTCTGGTCTGAATTTTGTCGGCATAATACAAGCCGATGGGTAGTGTACCCATGCCGAGTTGTCTTGCTGTTGACATTGGGTGGTAGAATTCATAAGAAGGTTGAATGTTTCTGCCCTGAGATATGCCAACCGGGAGTATGCATGGGGAGATTGCAGCAGTCAGGATTTCCCTAGGTTTTTCAAATCTTTCATCATTGATTTCATTTAGCCTGAAATCGGTTGGCAGTTCAAAGCTTCGATAGGAGTCATAAGCAAACCAGATTCGGCTGTCTCTAGGAAATCCGTCATAAAAATTACCAAACCAGTTATGGAAGTGCTCAGCTGATGGTCCATGCCCAGCATAACTGGTAGCTGCTTCTCCAAATGACATGCATCGGCGCATTTGGTTTGATTCATCATCATTTTCAGAATCGGCTGTGGAAGGGAATTCTGCTTCTAGGAGTGATGGCCTTTTTGCAACTTTTAGAGTATGCAGAGTTAGCCAGAGTTGGATAAACCACCATGGGCCACCAGTATTAACATTGGAATCCATTATTAGTCTAGCCGATGATTGGCTTAACATCTGATATGCTGCTCCTAACAAGTATTTTCCTAAGGGAAATTCCTTTTTCAAGACAATGGCTTCGGCTGAGTGTTGCTAGTTGGCTGTTGGGCCGCAGGTGGATCCACAGAATAAAAATTTGTCTAGCCACATCATCAAGAAGGCGGCATGTTCCCTAGCCGATACAGGACCTATGCCCATATTCTCAGAAATAAAGCCAGACCAGCCACCAATATTTTTGGTTTTGAACTTGTAAGAGCACTTGGTCTTCATACTGATGGGGTTGGCCGATGTGGTTATATCTAGGCCAGTGATCATGGTTATATCCAGTAAGGTGGGAGTCATCGGCCCTTGGTTGAACATGAAACTGTTGAAGGTATCTGACCAGAAGTATGAGGCTGAACACAGCATCGGCTCGTCTTTCTTCATATCGGCTATGGATAAGGACAGGTATTGGGCTATCCCTATTTCATCCCAGTGATCTTGTTTGCTAGCTGCGACCCTTTTATACCAATCTATCCATTTATCGACTTGAGAAGGCCAAGATCTAAAAGTTGTGGTCCAGTGGGAAAGGGATGGATTTGCCTGCCTGAAAGGAATTCTATTTGTTTCTGCGTTGATGATGTCAGTAGGATCTAAATCGCCCATTGGACCCAGAAAGAAGTGGTTGGGTTCATTGAGTTTTGGAATAGCTACTTGATGAGTTAGGTGCTACAGATTAAAAAAGAGACAAAAAGGGATGAAGACAGAGTAAAAATGAAGAAATTGAAGAAAAGATTGGAGTCGATGGGGGACTACCTCGCCGTATTCCATGGCGGTGGATTGCGGTGGATTCGATGATGTTGCCATTGTTGCGCGAAGGTCGTTGCTGGAGGGAATTTGCTGCTCTGGTCGCCGGAGTGGAGAGAGAAAGTGTTCGCCGGAGTTCATGGGGAGGTTTGGTGGTTTGAGCGGTGAAAACGGAGTTAACGCCGTTGGTATTTAAAGAATTAGGTGCGTAACGGTCACAGGGGTAACCCTAGATTTTCGCGGTTTTGAGGAGATAATTCCATTGCATTATAAAATACTTCGGAATTGGGGGGCATGTGTTGACGATGAAATTTAGTAAGCAAATCTAATCTACAAGGATCGGAAACACAGCTTAGTCCGAAGCAGATTTGAAAATATGCTAGGATATCAGAAATAGAGTGCGCATCGGCTGAAGTCCGAATCGACTGCGAACAGGATCGGCGGAGTCAGAGTCAGAGTTGGACAAGGTTAGCCGATGGAGCCGATTTCGGTAATATGACTCGGTACACGTCATCGGGTTATGTTAACGTGATTCATATGGATTGCCATGCATGGATAAAGTCCTAGGGAGGCAATTGTATCTATTAATTAGGATATTTTATGTAATTTCCTTATAGATATTCTCGGTAAGAGTCCACTTAAGGGACTTGTTCGTTAGTTGGATTTGTATTAGGTTAATATGAGTCGTGTCCGTGATGGACAATGTTTGTATTTTCGGGTATAAATATGATCTCGAGGTCTTGTAAATAATAACAACACACGTTCAATCAATCTCGGCGCATCGCCACCTTTATTTTCTATTCTCGACAAGTTTGTGCTTTCGAGTCGTGCTGCATCAATTTGATCTTCGGTAAAAAGGTATATCTTGTCATAGCGAATTGCATCATTAGGGCTAGTGCTTACATCTTTATGACACTCTAGTTCTTTGTTGTGATTCACCGAGTTATCATATATGTTATATAACTTAGATCGACAATGCAATCTACTTGCATCGGCTAGATCCTTTTTAGGGTTTTGCCAGTATCAGCTAGATTACTTTGTTAATTTAGATTATATAATGTATTCACCATCCCGAAAAGGTAACCATCGGCTTGATTCTTTAGATCTCATGCTTCTATTAATACTTAATGCTGCATTGGTTAAGTCCAACCTATTAAGTCCTATTTAAAATCATGATATCTAACCTGTTTTATGGTTATTAGTAAGGATAGTATCGGGGTTTCAGCCGATCTTACCTGATACAGATATTTTACATTGTTTTATGTTTTCTTTAATGTTCTATATCTGCCCCTTATATCAGGATCTAATCTAATATAAATATATTAAGCTTGATATCAATCTAATTGGTTATAGTTTAATATATTTATTACTAGAGAATATCCTAGTATAATGTTGTATCGGAGCTATAGCCGATACATACTTAAACCTAGATATCGGCTATGACATCAATCTACATAATCATTATTTCATGTTATCTTTAGACTTGGGCAATTTATACTGTCTCGGTTCAGTCCGATCTATCCCAATTGCTTATTTCTAAAGTAATATTGATACATTGATTATGTAACACTGATCCTTACAGCCGATATATTAGTTTTACGGTTAGTTCTATCATTGACTGCACCTCACAGCCGATTCATGCTTTATTGCATTGGCTAGGTCACATACGATATGAAATCGGCCCTATGGCCGATTGTCTATCGTTTTCTGATATTCTTTGCATGTTTTTCTTCTTGATTGCAGGATCAAATCAACTGGCACGCCCTTGAACCTAAAACCCTAATTTTGGACCTGCACTAGAGTAAAGCAAACCTCTCAGGCCAGTGTGTGTTTTTCGCATCAACAACATGAAATAACGATTATGTGTATTCATGTCATAGCCGATGTCCAGATTTAAGCATGTATCAGCTATAGCTCCGATACAATCCTATATTAGGATATTCTCTTGCAACAAATATATCTAACTATCGTTATCAGCGATAAGTCGGATATATTTATATTAGATTAGATCCTGATATAAGGGGCAGATATAGCATATTAAACAAAGTATGAAACTATGTAAAACAACTATACCAGATAAGATCGGCTGAAACCCCAATATTATCCTTATTAACAACGATAAAACAGGCTAGAGATCATGATTCTAAACACGACTTAATAGATCAAACTTAACTGATGCAGCATTAAGTATGAAAAGAAGTATAATATCTAGACAATCAAACTGATGGTTGCCTTTTCGGGATGGTGGATACATTATATAATTCAAACCAACAAGTCAATCTAGCCGTTATCGACAAAGTCCTAGATAGAGATCGGCCGATGTAAGTAGAAAGCATTGTCAATCTAAATTATATAACATATATGATAACTCGGAGATTTACAAAATAGAATTAGAGTGTCATAAAGATGTAAGCACTAATTCCGATAATGCAAACCGCCATAACAAGACCTACCTTTTCGCCGAAGATCAAACTGATGCAGCTCGACTCGAAAGTAGGAAATTGTAGAAAGGAAAAGAATAAAAGGTTGGCGATGCGCCGAGATTGATTGAACTGTTGTTATTTTATTCCAAAGGCCTCGAGTTTATATTTATACCCGAAAATACAAATATTGTCTAAGATGGACACGACTCATATTGTCCTAATACAACTCCTACTAGCAAACAAGTCCCTTAGGCGGACTCTTGCCGAAAATATCTATAAGGAAATTACAGATAATCCTAATTAATAGATACATTTACCAATTCTGGACACTATCCTTGCCTGGCAATATCGCCTCAAACTCTTCCTCGAACCCGATATTGATCATGCATCCAATATCGGTCATATCGGCTAGATCAGACTCGGCTCCAGCCGATACGGTCTTCCAGCCGATGTGCACTCAGTTTCCAAGAATTCCGCATATCTTCAACTCCGCTTCGAATTAGACTTCGTCTCCGATTCATATGCTTGCCAAATTTCATCGTCAATAGGCGTGCCAGTTCCATGTTGTTGTCGAAACGACAACTGCATACGTCGAAGGACGTGGTCACTCAACAGTAGTTGGAAAAGTAAAGTGTATTAAATTCAGGATATTCTTGGGATCCCCCCCTTTACATGGCCCTAGGGGGCTATTTATAATCCCATTACAGATCCCCTATTAGGGTTTAGGTCTTTTACAGTGGAATTTACAGGGTCACCCTTACGAAAGGGACACTTATATGGGTATTCAATGTAATTGAGATATGTGGGCCTTTAACGGGCCACCTGGCGGCTGTTGGCCCATTGGCCCCTAGGCCGGAGCGGTTGGGCCGACCCCCTGGGCCTTCCTGGATGGGGCCCGATATGGCGAAGTCACCCTCCTTCGACGTACGCCCTTCACCATGTAGCCTTCGCCCAGGGCACGTCCAGACTTGTAGGGATCCGGCGCGACTCTTCGCCCTTCGCCGCCTTCGCCTCGTGGTCTTCGCCATAGGGCTTCGCCCCGATGGATCTTAGGCGCCTCGAGTCCGGATTCTCGCTGCTTGCTTGGTTTCGGCAGGTCTAGTCGAAAGGTCTCATGACATACTGCCAACACATGTCAAGCAAACGCATCAACCAGCCCAGGCCCTGCAGACCATCCCGCTCTCATGTCCGTTCGCGGTATGGGGGCTGGACATCCTAGGTCCCTTCAGGAAGGCCCCGGGCGGTTACGAGTATCTATACGTCGCCATCGACAAATTCACTAAGTGGCCCAAGGCTTACCCGATCATCAAGATCGACAAGCACTCGGCCCTCAAGTTCATCAAGGGAATTACCGCTCGGTTCGGGGTGCCCAACCGTATCATTACGGACAACGGCACCCAATTCACCAGTGAACTGTTTGGCGACTACTGCGAGGACATGGGCATCAAGCTCTTCGCCTCGCCCGCCCACCCTAAGGGCAACGGTCAAGTGGAGCGTGCCAACACGGAAATTCTCAAGGGCCTTAAGACCAAGACGTAGAATGTCCTCAAGAAACATGGGGACTCATGGATCGAGGAACTACCAGCAGTGCTCTGGGCAAACCGGACTACCCCAAGCCGGGCAACAGGAGAAATGCCTTTCTTCCTGGTGTACAGCGTGGGGCGGTCCTCCCATCTGAGCTCACCCTGGGGTCCCCTCGGGCCACCATGTACAGCGAAGCTGACCAAGAGCAGCTCCGACGGGACGACCATGACTACCTTGAGGAGCGAAGGAAGCGCGCGGCCCTCCGTGTCGCGCGTTACCACCAGAGTCTGCGGTGCTACCATCAACGCCATGTCCGGGCCCGGTCACTCAACATCAACGATCTCATCCTGCGCCGTGTTCAAACGCGTGCCGGATTGAGCAAGCTCTCACCCATGTGGGAGGGACCATATAGAGTGATCGGCATCCCCTGGCCGGGCTCGGTTCGACTAGCTACGGAAGACGGCACAGAGCTGCCCAATCCGTGGAACATCGAGCATCTTCACTGCTTCTACCCGTAAAGGGGTCGAAAGTTGTACCTCGGGCTCGGGCCAACCCCACATGACCCCTCGGGCATACGGGGTTGGCCGGGAGCTCCCACTATAAATATATTATTTTTCGTATTTGAAAATAGCAAGCTTTCCCTTTTATCTCTCTAAGGCTGCGCCTGCCTTGTCCTTTCCATTTTGAGTGTTTTTGCTTGGGTCGGGTCGTTCGTGCCCGTTCTTGCCCTCAACAGCTCAGGTCACCTAGACGCAAACGGGGCCCAGACCGAGCCGTGCCCCGGGACACGGCGAACTCCGGGGGGAATCGGCAATGATCCACAAATGGATCGCCACTAACCCCCGGTCACCGCGCTCCTGGTTTGCCAGTCTCGCCATGCGGCGGGAGATGTCAGACCCACGCTCGGCGATCCCCCCAAACGCTCCATCCAGCCCTCCTCGCGGAGGCGCAGGTCTTCCGCGAGCTGGCGCGTCGCGCCCTCAGAGTCCGCAAGAATGCGCGCCCGTTCGGCGACCGCGTCCTCACGGAGGCGGAGGGCGGACTCCATCTCCACAACTGCAGCCTCGTGCACCACCAGCGTCGCCTCCCGCGCGTCCAGGGCTCGGGCGCGCCCGTCCAATGCCTCCAACGCCCGGGCGCGCTGGTCGAGGATCTCGACCCGCTGACGCATGGCGGCCTCCACACTCTGTAGGCGTGAGGTCCGCTCCTCGAGTTCGCCGGTGCGTGCCTCCAGCGCCCTAGCGCGGGCCCTTAGGGCCTCCTCGCGCTGGCGCATCGACGCCTCGGTCTCCGCCACCCTCCACTCCCGGGCCACGGCAGCGTCGAGTCTCCGCGCCAAGTCCTCCATGAGGGCCTCGTGCTGGAGGCGGAGGTCGTCCAGTCTCTCGTCCAGGGCGGCAGTGGCGGCGAGGGCCGCAACCCTCTCCTCCTCCACCTCCCGAGTCACCTCGCCCAGGGCATCGACGCGAGCATCGAGCGCCGCTAGACGCGCCGCGTGCGCCTTCCGGCCGGCCTCCACCATCGCCTCCACCGAGCGACGCCCCTCGGCGACTCGCTCCCATTCCGCCTCGAGCTCAGCCCGCTCCCCCAGCAAGGCCTGCATCTAGGAGTTCAGCCCCTCCAGCACAGTGGAGTTCTCTCTCTAACCTCTTGACCTCCTCTCTCTCACACCTCCTCTCCTCTTCTCAACCCACGCCGCGTGGGGACGGGCAAGACTAGAACGGCCGGCGGTCGACAGCGGCAGGTGGCTCGGCAGTGGCGGTTGGGCAACAGCGCCTGGCGGCGGTCGACGGCGGCGAGCGACTCGGCAACAGCGGGCAGCTTGGCAGCGGCGGGAGCTGCCGGTGTTATTTTTTTCGTTTTTTATTTTTATTTTTTTATTTTACATGCGACCCACATAAGCACCCGCATGTGAAAATAGTGATTTTCGCAAAGTTTCTCGTGCATATAGGCTGGTCAACCGCATGCTAAAACCAGATCTGGCCATCTGTGAAAATCCTTCTGTAGTAGTGTGTGAGAAGTACAATAGTGAAGGAGGAAAACTCCTTTTTTTGAGACTGTAGGAGGACACACGGATACACACGCACACCACAATGACACCAATACACATGCTCACACACGCGTGTGCATCCCTAACACACACTATAAGATGAGATTGGAGGTACTAGGTCAGTGTACGGGAAAAGTGCAGTCCCACTAAACATACTCGCGTGTGTACCCTATTGCTTAATAGGACCACCTAAAGGTTATCCATGGGAGCGGGAAAAAAACCTTGGTGACGCAACGCAAAAGTCCGCTCCCGTGGAGTCAAACTCGCGCCAGCAGGTTCGAACCACGTCGAACCAGCCAACTGCGCTAGCGCAGCTACTGGACGACTGTAGTAGAGATGTGTAAAATGTATGAACTCCAAACTGTATATTTAAGTTTTAAAAGATTGAATCAATCTTACCTAAACGTCAAAAAATATTTATAAGTACTTGTCTAAGTCATAAGAGCTAATCAGCGATAGTTGATTTATTAATTAACGCTTTAATTTGAGGATTGAATATTGGCTATACTCTTTTGTTATTTCTACACATCTTTGTGATCATTTCGTTACCAATTCGTCGACGAGGCAATTGGTCACTGCGCCAACGTCACAGTTCAAGAATGAACAGCCAAGATGTTATAGATTATAGTTAAGGTCACCGTAGATCATGTCGATTCCAAAGGTAGATTCACATTTGCAGCTCAAAACTGTTGGCTTTTTGTAGGAGCGCCATTAATATATCAAATGCGAAACCATTGGCTGCAGCAGCCTCATGTTGAAGAGAACGAGTTCCTCAATGATTGATGCATTCTATTTGGTATGAAAAACCAAATTGGCATCTAACTTTGTTGCATGTAAGTACTTAGCCTCTAATGATACCCAGGCAACGAAACACTATACATCAATTACAACTCCATTCCCCATAGAGGCTCTGCTGAAGCTATGTGAATTCATCAAGTTTTGAACCTGGTGCATGCTGTGTTTTAATTAACATGTGATCCTTCAGGTATGTATCTTATCACCGGAGTAAAGTATAATTTGACCAGTTATACTTCTCTAATTAGTTTTTTTTTCTATTGTCAAAAGGTTATAAGGAAATAGAAAAGGAACTGATTATCGCCAGGGCGTTAAGTGTTCTTTTTTAGTGTCCAGCCAGTAATCTTTTTAATAAAGGATATGTTTTTACCGTTTAAGTACATAAAGCTTATTAGCAGGTAAATGTTCCATGATCTGTTGCATATCTAATAGTATATTCTTTTGGATTAGGTAGAAGATACATCCAAGAACTAGGAAGGGCTTTAATTAATTGTGACATCAATAAAAATCATCTTATCCAAGAAGGGGAATTATTCTAGATGATGTTCTAGTACTGCAGGCCAGCTTACAATACTTGCCTGGCAAAAGAATAATTCAGTTGCCCATTGTCTTTGAGGCTTACACATGTGCATATTCATTCATCAGATGAAATCTCAGGTTGATAAAGTCTACAATATCAGAGAAATTCAATCTACTGTGATTTATATCTGCAAAATTTCCTCAAAATACATGTGGAATCTCAAGTAACGATTTTTTTGAATTTCAGGATTCTAAACTAGTTACTTTTTTTACCGAAAAGCTAGTGACTGTTATTTTAAGGTATTTTCCCAAGGTGAGGTATCATAAACGAGCATCAAACATATCATAAGAGGCTGGATAAACTGTTCAAAGTGTATCACAATGATCCTGGATATAAATTGGCCAGTGGAGAACAGAACAGAAAGTCTGAGATTCCAATTGGTTGGGTTTGGGAATAGTGATTACCCTAATACTCCACTGATCAGTTTCATGAGCTAATTAGCTTCATATCCTTTTCTTGTAAAGAGAAGTCATATGCTACCAAATAACTATGCATTCTGCAGAGGCAAACACCAGTGGCAATTTTAAGATAGAATTAAATCACAATCAAATTGTCCTCCAAATGGTGATCGGCAGAGTTCCTGCCATTTTGCCTAAAAATAATCACAAACAAATAAATAGTTCTAGTCACACATACACTTCACACCACACATGATGTAGTATAATAGCATTTCAACCAGATGAATATAAATACAAAAACTACTTTGTTGGCCTTTGTACGCAAGGACAGATAAACTTTAATACCGGCTGCAAACTGTCAATTTTTTGCCATCACATTTTGGTGATCACATCATATTTTGCATAAATAATGCATGACCATCATTTCTTGACAACTGAATTGCATCGTAGTTACCATAAAATTTGATGATCATATTCCTGTGCTCCCATTGAAGGTGGCACAAGTCTAACAATGTATACAATTTATTTGTAGCTTGGATTAACAGATCACAAATGGGAACACAGGCAGAAGCATTTCTTGCTAGCTGCGTGGACAGGATTGCCAATTTGCTTGAGGAGCATGCTGTTATGATTCTTGGGGTGAAAGACGATCTCAAGAAGCTACAAGCGAAAGTGGAGCTAATCAAAGCAGTTCTAGAGGATGCAGAGAGGAAGAAACTCGAGCACAGAACAATTGAGATTTGGTTGAACAGCCTGAAAGATGTGTTATATGAATCCGATGACATAATTGACTTGTGTAGAACTAAAGGCAGAGAATTGCTTGAGGAACAACCGTCGTCTTCTGTTCAGCAAAGAAAAATGCATTGGTCTCTACCTTCTTTCTTTAGTACAGTTCGGCTGCGACATAAGATAGGAAGCAAGATCAAAAAACTCAGTGATAGATTAACTGATATAGAGAATAACCGCCTTGTGTTAAGTTTATGCCACTTGAAACCATGTGAACAACAGGACACTACTGTCAATGTAAGGCAGACTTCCCCTCTAATTGATCTTGATATTGTTGGCACAGAGATTGAAGATAGCACAAGGAAAATAGTTGACATGATCTTTTCACATGGGGATAACTTCAAAATTGTTGCAGTAACTGGAATGGGAGGGATTGGTAAAACTACACTTGCCCAAAGGGTTTATAACCATGTGAAAATTAAAAATTTCTACCCTACCACAATATGGATATGTGTTTCAAAGAAGTTCTCTGAGATTGAATTAATACAGGAGATAATAAGGCAGGCACGAGGAGATTATGGACAGGCCAAAACAAAAGCTGAACTTCTACCGATCATGGTGAATATTGTAGCCAATAAGTGCTTATTTCTTGTTCTGGATGACATTTGGAGTGCAGATGTGTGGAATGCATTGCTCTGCACTCCCTTGCATAGTACTCGGAGATGTGGATGCGTCCTAGTAACCACTAGGCATCAAGATGTTGCGAGAAGTATTAAAGCAATGTATATACATGAGGTTCAGAAGTTACATACCAGATCAAGCCTGGAGCTACTTTGTAAGAAAGCAGGGGTGAATAGAGAAGACAATATTGAAAGGTTGGTAAAAATAGGGGAAGAAATTGTTCGCAAATGTGATGGTCTTCCCCTTGCTATCAAACTGATTGGTAGTCTCTTGGCAAGGAAGGGTCACAATCCACAACAATGGAGCGATGTTCTTAGAAGTGGAATATGGAACATGAAGGAGCTACCAGGAGAGCTGAAAGGGGTATGGGGTGCACTATATTTGAGTTACGAGGATTTGCCACCACATCTGAAACAATGTTTTTTATCCTTATCACTCTTCCCTGTAGATTATGATCTTGCTGTTTGGGATCTGCGTGCACTGTGGGTGGCTGAAGGATTTTTGCATCCAAAGGAGCAGCTCATAGCAGAAGAACTGGCTGAAAACTGTTATGCCGAATTAGTAAGTAGAAGCCTCTTGCAACCAATTGTTCTCTACGCTGATCAACGGAAGTGCAGAATGCATGATCTTCTCCGGTCTCTTTCTCAATATCTATCACGAGGTGAAAGCTTATGCGGAGATCCAAGAAAGTTGGATGCCTTTTCCATGTCGAAGATTCGCCGCTTATCCGTTCTTATGGATGAAGTGGAGGAGGAGGCAGTTCCCCTCACACGATCACAGAGTAAGAATTTGCCCCTGAGGACACTGATGCTGTTGGAGGGCACTTCAATCTTTCAAAGGGAGACAATTTTTAGTTTTCCATGCCTTAGGGTATTGGTCCTCAATGGGAAAGGAATCGACAACCTTCCAAGCACCATAGAAAATATACTTCACTTGCGCATGCTTAATCTCAATTATACTAGCATAGCCAGCCTACCAATGTCCATTGGTTCCCTCAAGAACCTGCAGATCTTGTATCTCATCAGATGCTTACGTTTGCATAGCCTTCCTGCTAGTATCACTCAGCTTCATGACCTGAGATGTCTCGGTCTCAATGGTACACCTATTACACATGTTCCAAAAGGATTGGGGAATCTAAAACTTCTCAACGACATTGGTGGATTTGTTGCAGGTGGGCACAAAACATGTCACACCGAATTGCAGGAAGGTTGGGGCTTGGAAGAGCTAGAGCCTTTGGCCCAACTAAGGTGGCTTTCCATAACTAGGCTGGAGAGAGCAATGATCTTAACAACAATGCTCAAAAGCAAATGCTTCCTAAGGCACCTGATCTTGTCATGTACTATGCCGCAGTATGAGAAGTTGTCTTTTAAAGAGATCAGTACAACTGAGGCCATCTTTGAGGGGTTGTTCCCACCACCTTCATTGGAGAAGCTACAGATAATCAACTTTTGTGGACAAAGCTTGCCAGGATGGCTTATTTCTTCCTCCTTGGAAACCAATCTACCTTGCATAGAATACATACATCTCATCGGTTGCTCCTTTTGCACACAACTTCCACCATTCGGAAAACTGCCCCAACTGAGATACCTCAATATTGAGGATGCGTTCGCCATTGTTAACATTGGCACAGAGTTTGTTGGCATGCATGGAGTTTCAACTGCCTTCCCTAAGCTTGAATACCTTACATTCAATGGAATGCCCAATTGGGAAAAGTGGTCAATGACTGGGAATGAAGAAGAGGAAGAACTAGTAATGGTACAACCATCAATGCCTCGTTTGATTGAGCTTCAGATATTGGGTTGCCCAAATTTAAGATCTCTCCCCAAGACTCTGCAAAAGATCACAAGCATCCAAACGATTGGTATCACTAAATCACACTGTCTCACTTGTGTTAGCAACTTCCCTTATCTACATAATCAACTAGTTATTGAGAAGAGTGGTGGAGTAGAAATAATCTCGAACCTCCCTGCTTTGAATAAGCTGATCATCATTGACCTCCATGCTCTGAAGCACATTGAATATTTGCCTTCACTTCGATACATGGAATTGTGTAGCAGTTCATTGGATAAACTGCCCGAATGGTTTCAAGGTCTTGCTGACACAAGTAGAGACCTAGCAAATGACCTCCACCTGACGTTGAGATGCAGCATCACTCTGATGCGAAGATGCGTGAGAGAAGGCCCGGACTGGCCTACTGTCAGGCGCTTCCCCCATGTTACCGCCTACACACATGACAGGTCAGCATTGATGGAATACAATCACGAAGCAGAGTATTATTTCACCAATCTACAATAGAAAGGGATGCTGTATTTTGTCCTATAACATGGAGTAGTTATATTTCATCTTGTTTCGATTGTATGATAAACGGTTTATAGTGATCATCTTAATAAAGGTAAATGAATGACAGAAGTGTTTGCAATGGTTGCTAATAATCATGGTGAAATAATCAAGAACTGCTAAGCAAGCTGAAGGCAATGAGTAAGCAACTTGATTCCACTAATTTTAGCTAGAATGCTTGGCTATAGCAGTCAGGAAATCACAGCAGCAAGAACAGCAAGAACATGGCCACACAACTGAAATCCCAAAGAGCTGGAGTGAAAGACTGCAATAGTTTACAGCCAATCATTGTGATGGAAAGAGCTGTCCAATACAGGGAGAAAGCATCCTGCATGTACTCCATGGCATTTGTCATTGCACAGCAAGTAAATCAATTGATATAGCTATCCCTGAAAATTCAGTGCCTTGTCATGGCTTAGCAATTGAACTAACAGAGCATATTGGATTTTCTTCTGTGATAGCAATCGAAATCCCTTACATACTTCCAATTTACCATCACAAAATTTCTTCCTGTTTTTCCTGTACATGATGCTGACCTTCATGGAGAAGTAGGTTCATGATATGGGATGATGGCTGTTGCACTAACTCCCAATGCAGAGATAGCTTCACCCCTGTCCTCCAGTATCTTCATGATAGGGAATATATTCTCAGGCTTCTTCATCGCAAGAAAGGTAATTGGTTTCTTAACTTATCCAATTTCTCTCCTGGGAACTGAAAATATCCTTGGACATCATATTCAGATATATCAGAACAATGGTTGGTGTACATGATGAACTCCTATTGAATTATACAGGCAATGCCAGCATGATTGAGGTGGATGTACTAGGCAGACCCTACATCTGTATGGGCTTGTGTTCTCACTTCTCACAGCTTGGTGACCGTCCGCATGGAACTAATCAGCATGCTAGGCCAACTAGACAAATCAGTAACAGAGTTCCTGGAGGATTACTCCAAGCGACTCAGAGGCTTTACAACCAGCTAGCTCATCGTCTCTCTCATCTAGACTTTCTTCTTAGATGAATTACTCATACGGCTGGAGTAACATGGTCGAATGCTTGCATTTGTGAGGCGGCCAGAAGCAGCAATGGTGCTGGAGCTCTCTGCGTGTAGACATGCAGAATCAAATCGACACAAGGCTGGCAGGGCGTGATGCAATGGATCGATCTCTGCGATGCTGCAGCCTAGCCATAAAATCACCATTGAATCTAACCAGAGGAGAAGAAAAAACTTTAGAAGTTTGATGAGGATGGTTGCAGAGGTCGGATACTAGGATGCATTTCAACTTTTAGAGACCTTTTCTCTACGAGTGATTCTCCGGTGCTCTCTACTATAGTATAATACTACCAGTAGAATTAAGGATAAATCAGTAATTTACTAATATAGTGATTATGAGTAATTTTATCATTTATGTTTTTTCCCGGTTAAATCGATATATGCTCATCCATTGTGTTGGTATCGCTCATATTCCATCGAAAAAACCAAAAAAGAAGGAAAAAATGTTTAGTCCTAGTTAAATGATAACTATACCTCTTTGCACCTTTTTTTTAACAATAATACCCCTCCACGTTTCTACTCCCGTTAGCTAGGGTTGTAGTATAAATAGATCTAAACCCTTCGATCAAATGAGATAAATGGTTTAGATTACTTTATACTACAAGTATAGAGCACCGTAGCGAGGCTTTTTCCCTATTTGTAAAAACAATTTCACAGCAGTATTATTGCATATTAGTTTAAGACTGTTGCAGCAGGTATCACAGAATGTGGCATGATGCGAGCATCTGATGAAATTTCCCATGGGACGTCTGACACGTAGTTACTACCAAGAAAATATAATTGATTCACGGAATGGACATCTGACCCATAGTTGCCCCCAAGAAAGAAAAAACAGAGATATTCCTGAACCAAATATAATTGATTCAAGTGAGAATGCAGGTTCTCGTCAAAGTTTTCATAAATATTTGTATCAGCCAAGGCGCCAAACAACCAGAAATATAGTGGCAAACTACTAAGATTAACAAAAAAAAGCTAGCTAGCTAGCTACGCCCACAATATCTCAAAAACAAACAAAAAGAGAAAAGGAAACTGTGCATCCTTAATCAACGCAAAACAGAAAACTCCAATAGAAATGACGCACAAGGAGAGTGGAGAGAAGAGATCTCGAAACGAGGAGGTCTCATATCAACAAGATCATATGAGCGTCGCCGGGTTTTAGTCGAGACAAGCAAGATACTTACACAGACAGCCGCCGCCACCGCCGCCAGTCTGACGAGGGTGGCAGCGCGCGCATTTCGTCGAGCAGCTGGCGCGCGCCCAGGCCGAGCACACAGCACAGCTGTCGCTGGACGGCTGGACCAACGACGGGTCGGCGCGGATCTCTGGACCACCGCCTGGCTGGAGTCAATGTTGGGTTACGCGTAGGCTACGATAGCATAAAACAAAATTTTTCTACTGCGTAAACCAGAAACCATGCAAGTATGAGATCATAGATCGTTACCACTCGACGCGCTGTGCAGCGGAAGTATGCGCTAAGAAGCCGAAGGAATCCTCGCGATGTAGCGCGCGCCGATGTAGAGGAAGTAGTCGATCGCAGTTGCTTGACCTTCTCCTCCTCGTGCGTTCTCCTCGCCGTGCTCCCACGCCGATCAGCACCGCAGGACAGCGGCGCCTCCACCGGTATCCACACGTCCAGGGAAGGAACACCACGCGCAGATGTGCTAGCACCCGCGCGCGGCTAGGGTTTGCTCGTGGAGTGATCTATTAATACCGCCGGCCACACCCCCTCATGTATATATAGGGACCAAATCCGGGCCTCCAAGGCCCATAGGAGTCCTACTCGGATCCCTATCCGAAATTGAGCGCATAATGGATCTCCATCCAATCCCTTTATTCCGGCCCCTTAAGCGTGCGACCCTGTAGGTTCATGCACACTCGGGTGCAACCCGAAAACTCCTTTTCGGTCCACGTGTCAACAGCGGCCCCTAGCAGAACGTATTGACCCACCGAGCATACATAAAGATCATATCGGCTGAACCTTTAGTGTTTACTTGTATGAATCCCTTTGCCTCACGATATCGATTAAGCTCAAGGCTAGATATGTGCCATCCTCTAATAGCTCAATCATTCACTCGATCCTGTGATAGATTATATAACCTGCGATTGACTCCTCAATCACTTTTGGCATGGCCATGCACTTCCATAATCTATAACATCGAGGGGCCCAGAGATATCTCTCCATAGGAGGGACAAATCCCATCTTGATTATTCATATCCCACTACATGTTTCATAGCACACCCGAAGACTACTTTTATAACTATCCAGTTACGGAATAGCGTTTAGCAGTCCCTAAGTAAGTCACTACACATGTTGGAAACCATGATAATCTCAGGTCTAAGAATTCTATACCAACACTAATCGAGACCACTGATGGCACTACACAAATAGTTCTTGCAGTGTCTCGGGTCTATCCAACAACATGTTCCCCAACATGTGTCCACATTATCAATTTGGTATCTCCATACCATGATCCATGAGACATGATCATCAATCAATACATGTGCTGATCATTTAACCATATTTGTTCCACATATGATATTTGATCAGGGATCCTTTAGAAATAGCAACATATAATATAAAGAGTCTCATAAATGAATCACATATTCATTAGCCAATAATGAGTTATCTATTTCAAGGAACAATATTAGATAAATATGTAAACATAGTATGTGATACAATCATCTCTATGATTGCCTCTAGGGCATATCACTAACAGTCAACCCTTGCACTGCATGCTCCCGGTGGCAGGTGGTGCGCGCTGGCAGCCGGCGAGGCGCGGCGAGACCAACGGAGCGGTCACACGCCGGCGAGGCGAGGCGAGGTGAGGACAACTGTTCCGACGCAAAACCGTAGAAAATGGGAAAGTGATCGATCGGTTCCGTTCAGTTGGGTTTATTACTTTATTTACAAACTAGTAAGCTTGTGCATACTGAGTAAACAACAAGTTGTACAGTAGGTTTATTTATTTTAGGACGTAGAAAGTATCATGGAGTTTTACTAAAGTTGTTACTTTAATCATACAAGAATAGTTTACGGATAAAACTTATGAATGTATTATTAGCTATTTAGAAATTGGTGTTGGAAAATAGACTATGATAAAGAAAAATGAAAAGTCTACGTGTACCAAAATGCGTACAAACTCTAATGTAGTCAATCTAGATTTCTGGTAACTTCTAATATAGTCAATCTAGATTTCTGGTAACTCTTCCACTTAGCTTAATCAAACAGTTGAGAAATTTGTTAGTAAGAGTTTTATAAGAAAGCTATAGTATGTGTGGACATGCTCTAAGAAAAGCTCTAGTTTTTTTTTGGCTACTACCCATAACGGGAGACGATGAGAGGTTGTTGTCTTGGAGAAGATCACAAGTGGACTATTATATGTTTTGAAAGTTTCATAAAACTCCCAGACTCTTATTAAGAGTTAGTCCAGATGCCTGTATTATTATAGTTGTGGAATATAAGATTATAATTAGTAAAATTCAAAGGCATGTGATTATAATATTATAGGTATTTGAGATATGCCAGTACTTTCCCTTTTCGATGTATTGATGAAATTTTTTAAACCAAATTACCCATGTCTTCTTTATCTCCTTTTCCTTATCTCATGTAACTTTTGCATATTTTAAACAACCAGCTAAATGCCCGTACTTTGCTACCAACAAAGAAACAATATCATTATATTATATAAAAAAATAAAAGCATATTTTCCATGAAATCAGTTACCCATATTTTTTTATAGTGAAGACATCTTAATTTAGTTTTAGGAAAACTCCAAATACCCCCTTGAAAGAATACCGTCCATATTTTCCATAAAGTAGTTTTGGATAATGGTTTTTCGTATTTGGGATCTTAAACAAACGCATCAATTGTAGGTTGTCAATTTTATACTGCATATGTCTTGCTATTGTTACGTTGATACTTTTCTTTTCTTTTCTTGTAGGTGAGAGTGAATAAGTGGTAAAAGTAAATATTTAAGTGGAAACTTTAATATATATATGTCTAATGAGTATGTTACGTGATGAAAGCTCAACCAACGTACATCCAAATTAAATAAAAACACTTTTTAAAACCACCATAGGGGGCAAATATGAATGGTATTTTAAAGTTTAGGGGATTTAACGTTCGCTTTCAAACTTTAGGATGCTACATGAACTCTCAATCAAAGTTCATTAGTTATTTGAACTTTTTCCTTAATTTTATACGTGGCTATCCATTTTGATTTAGTTGCTATGTAATATGAAGAAGTTTAAGTGGTAATATATTTGTCAGACTGTAGAACTCCTCTAGCTAGGGAGCGAGTACTCCCTCTTTGGAGATTCAGCCAAGGAGTGTATCGCGGAAATGAGGCAATGCTCACGTGTCAGAGGCGTAATACTCTACTCCTGTTTTCTTTGGTGGATGGAGATAATGAAGGAATTTACGGTGAGTCTTCCAATGTTGTAAGTGGGAGAGGATGAGCACTTCTTCCGTATGTGGTTTGAATCTAACATAGTTGAGAATCGGAGGGAGGGGGTGCCTTTTAGGTGGCATGGATTAGACCAAGGGGAGTCCACAGTACATGCCACTATGTACATGTGGGAGTGGGCCCTACTCCATTAAGATTGTAATGGCTGATCTTGTCGATGTTTCCCAGTTCGATCGGAGGGGAAAGTTTCTCATGTGGGCTGACGGAAGGGGAGTGCTAAAATCAAAAAAATGCACTTGCCCCTACTATTTGTGTGGTCGCTTGGGAGACGCGTGATATAGGCACCCCATGCTCCGCACGTTGTCGACGGGATGTGTATAAGATGGATTGATATACGTCACTTCACATTAAATGTGAGGCTTGACTGGTTTGGTCTGTTGCTGCTCCCCCGGGTACCCAGGGACAGGGGATAGGTGTGCCCGAAGCACCACCTGTTGACGGTCTATAAATCATAATATCTGACCATCAATACCTGCATATAATGAAATAAAATATTGTATCCATGTTAGTGGTAGGGATTGTTACTAATCATTTCCACTAGTGTCGGTGAAATATGTGTATGCGGGTATTTTATGTAGAAAGCACACCCGTCATGCGATAAAATACACCTCTGGACAATCAAGACGCGATTACACAGATTGGAGGGCTCACATGTCAAACAAAACCACATAGAATTGAGCCCAACCAAGGTACAACATGTTGGGGGCCCACTAGGCAGCCTCCCAGCCGAAGGAGTGGTCGGGAGGTGGCCCAGAAGTTCGGTCGAACCGACATCGGCGCCTCTCGCCGTCTGCTTCCACGTGTATTGATGTGGACAAGGGTTCCCGATCTTCCGAAAGGTTCCGATAATCAACGATCTGGTGGAGTCGCAACACAAATCGATCCGGCTTCTTGAACGAGCACATTCCCAAACCCCGCAATCGCAGCACCACGTCTTCTTTGGTTATCAACCGTACCGAAACCCGGTTGACCTCGCCAAGAAGGCTAATCCCTGCTTGCGAATCGAAGAACACAAACAAGAACAAAGAAAGATTGCAACCAAAATTGCAGATGAATGATTAAGCTCACAAGTTGGGGTCTTACAAACCGATCTAGCGGCGAAACTGTTCTTTGACAGATTAATCTAAGCAAAACCTAAAAACTAAAGATGGTGATGGCTACTGATATATGGAGTTTAGGGTTGTGCAAGCACCCCTTGACGCAACCCTAATGGGCTCCAACACGATACACGGCCCAAAGGCCCAAATACGGTGTCGCAGTGCCGGAATAGATTCTGAACGTCAACTTGTTCGGTCAATTCCCGATGGCTCGTAACGAATTTGGACATGGGACTAGAACCATTGGAAATGTTATCTTCTTAGCTTTCCATCCATATAACGAAACGCCCCAATCCGAGCATGTATGCAACCTGGGCGCCCGTTTTAGTGCAGACCGGTCCTGGACTCTGAAATGAACTCGAAATCGACTTGGTTTGGGCCTCCACCTTGACTTGAACATCCTCGCTGATCCTCTACGACTCTAAGTCCTTCTCTAAGTGTTTCCTTGTCCTCTCCATTGTTCCTAATCATAATATAATCATTAGGTAGCAATCTATTCTCAAAATCATATAAAGAAGAACTTAGGAACGAGCTCACCTCTAAATTCAATTATCGTGCGCGAGCTCTTGTGATTGGACCTTGAATGACCAATGGAGGATTGTTGTGTATATCCGAAGGAATGATGTCCGCATCATGTATGCTCCTGATGACTCCCCAATGACGGTTACGTCGGTATCCCCGGCAGTTACCGCCATTACAACCGTCATATGGCCCTATAAAAGGAGGAGCACAAGTCACTCTCAACACACATTACTCTTTGGAGTACTCTCTTCTTCCTATCTAGGCTTAGCTACTTCTTCTTAGTAGAAAATAGGTAGAGAGTGAGGGGAAGCTCGGGAGGAGTGCCCGGAAGTTTGGCGCTCTCTCTGACTTCTACCTCGACGGATGTAGCTTTCTAGGAGGAATTTTGGAGGAGTACCGGATCTGTCGGTACACTCTGCTCCGGGTTCGAAGATACTTCTTCTATAAAGTAAGCATTTGGAATCCTTTCCTATGTTATTTTACATAGTCCAAGTGAGATAGACTTCCATCTTTGCGGGTTCATTATTTAGTATTTGTACTAAGTGCTCTAGTATTAGGATTCTGGATAAAGAAGAAAGTTCATGCGCAAGTATTAGAGTAGTAATTAATAACTTAGGCGTGGTGTCTAGGTTAGAGATTACCTTTGTTTGTTGTGTATCCCACGAATTTGTCAGAGGTAGATGGCATGTGGTGATAGCCCTAAATCCCGTCCTAGTAATCCTTCACGTTCAGGTACATCATAGAACTTTAGCCGGAACCACGCTGGTAGACTAGTAGGGGTCGGTGCCCGAAGCAACATATAGGAAATTATCTTTAACTTTGCTAGATAGTTAAAACATATAGAAAGTCCTCTCTAGCCTAGCTAGCCTGCCAATAGTTGTTGTCCTTGGCTCGTCTTAGTCTTAGGTAGATTACGCACGTTCTCTGAGTTCTATATCCTTTTGGGGTCACCCGAAGGTGAAGTGCTACAATGGTATTCCGTGCGCTTGCAGATTTTATCTGTGAACATTAAGAACTACTAACAAGCATTTCTGGAGTCGTTGCCAGGGAACTGTTGCTAATCTATCCGAGTCTAGGTAATCCACGTATCTTTATCTTTATTTCTTCTTTTGTCCCTTTCCTTGATGGAGCAACCCACAGTTCAAAACCTTTATGCTCCTCGGGCTAATCTTTGTGAGCCATGCTGTTCTTCAAAACCAATCCCATCGAATGGCTACGAAACCAATCCTGGCTTTATAGTCATGATTCGAGAGCAAACCTTCTCTGGTAGTATTAGTGAAAACCCATACCACCATCTTCGAGAGTTTGAGCTAGTGTGTTCATGTCTATCTATCTTAGGCATGGCACATGAAACTCTAAAGTGGAAATTGTTTCCTTTTTCTCTTAGAGATGAAGCGAAGCAATGGTACACTCTGTCTATCAAGAAATTTCACGGTGAATGGGAGGTGCTAAATTGCAAATTTTGCCTTGCTTTCTTTCCAATAACTAGTGTAATTAATCTTCGATTAGACATCTTTTCTTTCTGATAGAACGAGAAGGAATCTCTCGATGCAGCCTGGGCCAGGTTCTCACTGTTAACTCAGTCTGGCCCAGACTTGTCTTTACCTGACCATGTGTCGTTACAATATTTTCGATATGGGTTAGACAAGGAGTCTGTCACAAATGTTGATATTTCCACCAGAGGATCATTCGCACACAAGACAACTGCCGAAGAAAGAAAACTCCTAGATCTCATATTAGAGAACTCTTCTTTCTACTGAACCGAAGCCGTCCCAGAGGTTGAGATTATCCATGAGGAACCTCTGCACGTGGAGTCGGAACCCGACTCAACTGCCGAATCCTCATTCCAGTCGCTCATTCTAGTCGCAGGAGCCAGAGTAAGAAGAAATTCATCCTCCGGTAATTCCTTTCCAATTCGAGGAGGATCTTTTCGAAGATTATGGGAACACCTCGAATTGTTCCTGAGAGAAGAGACCACCGACCGGTCAATTCTGATGAACCTCTCGATAAAGCTATGCTTAAAGAGACAGTGAAGAATTTGACCACCATCATGAGTAACGAATAGTTGAGGGAAGGAGAGCTCTCCTCTGAAGCAATTCAGATCCATTGCCCCTCCTCAACCGTTACATGTCTCATTGGAGGAAATTTGGTATGTGCTCTTTATAATCCCTCCATTGGTGCCAATGTTATGTCCGCAACCTTTGCATTTGATTGCTTAGGGTAGAGGCCGTTGGAACCAACCATCAAAACCTTCCAAACTTCCACAAACTCTATGACCGAAGGATTAGGGATTATCAGTGGAGTGCCCACACGGCACAACAGCGTTGAAGCCATTTTAGATTTCCATGTGTTCGAAATCTCTGATTTCGACGTACTCATAGGCCATCCCATAGAGAAACTCTTAGATGTGCCCGAAACCGGTGTCCTCAACCTGGAAATAGGAAGAATCGCCACCTCCGTCCCTGTGTTGCAATCAACCAATTCTTTGACGGAGCCTCTTCCTGTTCCCGAGCCAATTGAGGAAGTGTTGGCCATTTCTCCATTCGAGACCCCAGAGTCTATTCTCGATGAATCCATTGAAGAATTCAATGAAGGGGAGGATGAATCTAGAGAAACGATTGATCTGCCAAAAACGGATCAGTCATCATGAACCCCAATTGAGCTAAATCCCTTACCATCAGGCCTACGCTATGCCTTTTTGAATAGCGATACGGAGTCTCCAATCATTATAAGTGACAAACTCTATGAGAGGGAGACGAAGCATCGTGTTGTTTTTGGCTATTTCCTCCGAGACTTAAAAGGCACCAGTCCGACCCTTTGCTCTCATCGCATTCCCTTAGACCCGTCCTGCACACCATTTAGGGAACCTCAGAGGAGGCTAAAAAATGCCATGAGGGAGGTCGTCAAAAACAAAGTCTTGAAACTCCTACATGCCGGGATTATCTATCCCGTGCCATATAGTGAGTGGGTTTGCCCTGTCCATGTAGTGCCTAAGAAGGGAGGCATGACGGTCGTTGAAAACTCAAACAACGAGTTGATCCCACAACGAACCGTCACGGGATGGAGGATGTGTATTGAGTATTTGAAACTCAACAAGGCTACTAAGAAGGATCACTTTCCGCTGCCTTTCATTGATGAAATGCTTGAGCGGCTGGCGAACCATTCCTTCTTTTGTTTCCTTGATGGGTATTCTGGTTATCACCAAATCCCCATCCATCACATTCACGTGCCCTTACGGAATGTATGAATACCGAAGAATGTTGTTTGGGTTGTGTAACCCGCGTCATTTCAAAGATGCATGATGTCTATTTTCTCCGATATGATCGAGTATATCATGGAAGTCTTCATGGACGATTTTTCAGTCTATGGTAAAACTTTGAATCATTGTCTGGAGAACTTAGATAGGATCTTACAAAGATGTCAGGAAAATGACTTGGTACTTAATTGGGAAAAGTGCCACTTCATGGTTCGTGAAGGAATAGTCCTAGGACATCTAATCTACGAAAGGGGACTTGAGATGGACAGAGCAAAACTCGAAGTAATTCGATAGCTCCCACCTCCTGTCAATGTCAAGGGAGCCCATAGCTTCTTGGGTCATGCGGGGTTCTATAGGAGCTTCATAAAGAATTTCTCCAAAATCGCTAGACCCCTAACTTCCTTGCTAGATAAGGATGCCCCATTTGACTTTGATGATGAGTGTCTAAAATCCTTAAGGAATCACTCATCTCAGCACCAATCATCCAACCCCCTGATTGATCGTTGCCATTTGAAATCATGTATGATACTAGTGATTTTGCATTAGGAGCTGTCCTTGGGCAAACTAAGGATAGAACACCATGCTATCGCATATGCTAGTAAAACTTTGACTGCAGCTCAGCTTAATTATGCCACAACTGAAAAAGAGCTCCTAGCCGTAGTGTTTGCCATTGATAAGTTTAGGTCTTATTTAGTGGGAGCTAAGGTAATAGATTACACTAACCATGCTGCACTAAAATACATGCTCACTAAAAAAGATGCAAAACCTCAGCTAATTAGGTGGATTCTTCTACTCCAAGAATTTGACATAGAAATTGAGGATAAAAAGGGAGTAGAGAATTCTGTTGTAGATCATTTGTCACGTATACAAATCACTAACATGTCGGAGCTACCGATAAATGACTATATGCGAGACAACATGCTATTAAAAGTCAGAAACTCTAATCTGTGGTATGCAACCATCGTCAACTTCATGGTCGCAGGGTATGTGCCACTGGGAGAAAATAAGAAGAGGTTGAACTACGAGAGCCACAGGCACTTGTGGGATGAACCTTACCTTTACAGAGTCTGTTTAGACGGTCTACTACGGAAGTGTGTTCCGACATCCGAAGGCATGAAGATCATTGAGAAGTGTGATGCTGCCCCATATGGAGGTCACTATGGAGTATTCAGGACACAAGCAATGATTTGGCAGAGTGGATTCTTTTGGCCAACAATGTATGATGACACAAAGGAATTCATTCGAAGATGCACAAGGTGCTAGGAGCATGGAGGGATCGCTGCTCGAGATGCGATGCCACTGACATACAACCTTCAAGTCGAGCTATTTGATGTATGGGGCATCGACTTCATGGGACCTTTCCTAAAGTCCCATGACTGCGAGTATATCCTGGTGGCCGTTGACTATGTGTCTAAGTGGGTAGAGGCAATGCTATACAGGGCCGCAGACGCCAAGCACACCCACCGGATGTTCCACAACATTATCTTCCCTCGTTTTGGAACTCCACGGATGGTGATAAGTGATGGAGGGTCTCATTTCATCGATAAGACCTTCCGAAGCTTTTTTCAAGAGCTTGGGGCTCAGCACAACATTGCCACTCCATATCATCCCTAGACAAGTGGACAGGCAGAAACAAGCAACAAAAAAATCAAGAATATTTTGTAGAAAACTGTCAACGAGATGGGGAAGGTATGGAAGAACAAGCTACCGGATGCACTTTGGGCATATAGGACTGCTTATAAGACGCCCATCGGCATGTCACCGTACCAACTTGTCTACGGGAAGACTTGTCACCTTCCGGTAGAGTTGGAACACAGGGCACACTGGGCTATCTGGACTTGGAACATGGACCTAAAGGGAGCCGGACAACACAGGTAGATGCAGCTATCTGAGCTAGAGGAATGGAGGGACAAGGCCTACCACAATGCCAAGATCTATAAAGACAGAACCAAAAGATGGCATGGTAGGCGGATCAAGTACAAGGAGTTCAAGGCAGGGGACAAGGTGCTGCTGTTCAACTAAAGGGTGAAGCTTTTCGGACATGGAAAACTTCGAAGTAAATGGATGGGCCCGTATACTATCGTCGACACTTCATCACATGGAGCCGTCACGCTGCGCGACAACGAAGCTAACATCTTTAAGGTAAATGGCCATCGTTTAAAAGTTTTCCTTGATCTGTTAAAAGTTGATCGTGACTTAGACGGAGTTAACCTAGTCGCTTTTAGTTTCTACCCGGAGTCTAAACCCTTGGGAAATGGGCTGGAAAGGGTCCAGCCCAAGCCTAGAGGCCAGTCACCTTGTCTTGGCCAAGGTGGGCCCCACCAGGTTCGGCTGAACTCCTGGTTCAGCCGACCCAATAGTGGCGCCGCCACCTTGGCCCCTTCTCCCACCTAACCGCCAGGTGGCTCCCTTCGCATCCTCGGGTGGATCCACGTAGAGGGGAGTACGGTGAGCTAGTTGTCGATGCTCCGAGTCCTTAGGTCCCCTCTAGCTATCTTAGGTCTAGGTTCTGATAGGCGCCCTTATATCTAGGTCGTTTAGCTTATTTTTATTTCATTTCATTCTGTCCTTGTAATGTGTCGATCATTATAAAAAGTTGGCTTCTTGGTCTTCCAACCAAGTGAGTCCTGTTTGCTTCACTCTTGTGTTTCTTTTTGTGTCCAATAAAGCATTCCAGGTACAAAGACAAGTGTGGGGGTGATCTTGCACATCAACACCGTAACCAAAGCAAGATCACCCTAGAAGTGATGAGCCATGACAAACCACACAGGGGAAATTGATGCAGTCAGACCCAATGAGGGGTCAGCAAAACCTCCAGATCGGCTGAACCACCTCTACCATGGATCGTCCTCTGTTTTATATAGAGCCAGGTTTGCACATTTTTTTCCTTTGGACATCCATTCTATCTTGAGTTTAATTTGATTATCAATTCTAAATATATCGAAGATAATTAAACTCAAGCTAGGGATGGTACAATTAGAGTTTATGGTCTGCCTGAAAATAACATGCATGCCTTTTATTCTTAGCTCATTACTTGTTGCTTGTGGTGATATATCCAATAGGGACCCCATGGTATCTAGGTAATTGATGAATGAGATATAGTCTGATGATAGAAATCATACTCTTCATGTTGCACACTTGGGAATTTTTTAAAAAGAAAAATATGTATATATAACGATGCTAAACTCCTTATTGATATTTTTATTCCCACTAGAGCCATAGGTTGATCATTCATGATTAACTTGCTACATACGCTGCTTGTCATTACATTGAGCATTGTCAAGTATTGTGACCCTAGTGAAGTACTTTTCATGCTTGCTTGATCAAAAGCCACATTGCACCCACCTATGCTTCAGTTCTACTCTGGAGGTTAGTATTCCATTCCATTTCATCCCATCTATCCACAAAATAAACACTCCACCAAAAAGCCTCTCCAAAAAGCTTTCCAAAAAGACAGCTATATAAATACAAGTGCCTATCCCAAAAGAGATGATCCAAGTATCTCTCCAAGTACTTTGCCATAGAGGGAATGTACTCTTATCCAAAAAGAGATGCAACAACTCTAAGATCAATCATGCCAAAAATAGCTTGTCCCACAATAAAGCTAAAACTGGAGTGCCACCTATCCACCATATATCCACCCATGTGCAGGTCTTGATCAAGTTGGTATGTCTTGTTTTTCCGTGGATCCATTATTTGACTTTGCAATATATGTGATGCAAGTAATGCTCTACTCTTTTCCATACCCTTAGATCCACATAAGCCTTGTTAGCTGGTAGGGAAAGAAAAGGGCATAATCATATGCCTTTGTGAGGAATCATACACCTTGCATGATCGAGAGAATCAATTGAGGAGCAAAGCAAAGTAATATTTTGTGTTACTTGAAAAAAAACCCATGTTATTCTGCATGAAAAGATAGGATGAATTGAGCCAAGATTTTTCCATTTCTCAATTGCATAGGATCGCATGGTAGACACTACAAAGACCCTCAAGTACAGGTATACTTTGAATAATTTGTTTGCATGATTATTAGTAAGAAAGTCATAACCCTTTTTGTACAGTCCATAGCCTTCACTCGGGATGAGCAAAGGTTAAGTGTGGGGGTCTTGTTGATGGTCCTTAAATCATAATATCTCACTGTCAATGCTTGCATATAGTGAAATAAAATACGGTATCCAACTTAGTGGTAGGCATTATTACTAATCATTTCCACTAGTGTTGGTAAAATATGTGTATGCGGGTATTTTATGTAGAAAACACACCCGTCATGCGATAAAATACACCTCCGGACAATCGGTACACGATTACACAGATTGGAGGGCTCACATCTCTCAGAAAACCACATAGAATTGAGCCCAACCAAGGTACAACATGTTGGGGGCCCACCAGGCAGCCCCCCAACCGAAGGAGTGGCCGGGAGGAGGACCAGAAGTTCGGCCGAACACGAAGGTCGGCCGAACCAACATCAGCGCCTCTCGCCATTTGCTTCCACATGTATGCTCCTGATGACTCCCCAATGACGATTACGCTGGGATCCCCGCACCCCAATGACGATTACGCTGGGATCCCCGGCAGTTACCACCATTACAACCATCATATGGCCCTATAAAAGGAGGAGCACAAGTCACTCTCAACACACACAACTATTTGGAGTACTCTCTTCTTCCTATCTAGGCTTAGCTACTTCTTCTTAGTAGAAAATTGGTAGAGAGTGAGGGGAAGCTCTGGGGAGTACCCAAAAGTTTGGCGCTCTCTCTGAGATTTACCTTGGCAGATGTAGCTTTCTAGGAGGAATTCTAGAGGAGTACCGGAGCTATTGGTACAATCTACTCCGGATTCGGAGAAACTTCTTCTATAAAGTAAGTATTCGGGATCCTTTCTTATGTTATTTAATTACTTAGTCCAAGTGAGATAAATTTCCATCTTTACGGGTTCATTGTTTAGTATTCGTACTAAGTGCTCTAGTACTAGGACCCTGGATAAAGAAGGAAGTTCCTGCACAAGTATTAGAGTAGTAATTAATAACTTAGGCGTGATGTCTAGGTTAGAGATTACCTTTGTTTGTTGTGTCTCCCACGGATTTGTCAGAGGTAGACGCCAGGTGGTGACAGCCCTGAACCCCATCCTACTAATCCTCCACGTTCAGGTATATCATAGAGCTTTAGCCGGAACCACGCTGGTAGACCAGTAGGGGTCGGTGCCCGAAGCAACAGATAGGAAATTACCTTTAACTTAGCTAGATATTTAAAACACATAGAAAGTCCTCTCTAGCCTAGCTAGCCTGCCAATAGTTGTTGTCCTTGGCTCGTCTTAGCCTTAGGTAGATTACGCACGTTCTCTGAGCACGATATCCTTTTGGGGTCACCCGAAGGTGAAGTGCTACAACGGTATTCCGTGCGCTTGAAGATTTTATCTATGAACGTTAAGAACTACCAACACCACCCTCGGGGGCCGGGCCTAGGGGCGGATGTGCCCCGAGTACTGGCCATGGGGGGCCACACCCGGGGAGGCATGTGCCCAGGCACAACTCGTAGGGGGCCATGCCCAGGGGCGGATATGCCCCGAGCAGTCGTTCTCGGGGGCCGTTGTGCCCCGTGCGCAACTCACGGTGGGCAATGCTCGGGGATAGGTGATAGGGATGGCCTAAATAACCGGAGATGGGGACGTTTGTTCTGAATTCTCTGACAGTAGTCCCGGCCTTGACGTCAGGCATGGAGCCAGACATGGGCCATGGTAGAGGTATTTTTTGTCGGTGTAGATCTGAATGTCTTCTTTGTTGGTGAGGTTGGTTCAACATTAGTTTGTGCCTGAGATCGGGCAGCTTGTGTGATTGGGAGCAGATGGAAGCCCTCTAGCGTGTCGATTGTGGCGCCCAGACTTCGATAGTGCCTGGAGTGGAACTGGCCAGACCGAGCACCACAACCCGTCACCGAGGTTTAAGCTAGCCCGACAGAGAAGTTTTACTTGACACCTCGAGACTTCGGCAGCGCTCGGGGCACTATCCATGTTCCGAACACCTACCCGTCATACATAGGACCTAGTCGCTCCGAGCTCGTGTGTCATATTTTGCAGTTCCATCTTGTCCTGCAGACAATTAAGAAAGATTTGTGCTTGCAAGGGTTATTCATAGTTGTTGTGGAAACGACAACTGCATACGTCGAAGGACGTGGATACTCAACAGTTGTTGGGAAAGTAAAGTGTATGAAATTCAGGATTTTTCTCCCCTTCCCCCTTTTTTACATGGCCCTAGGGGGCTATTTATAATCCCATTACATACCCCCCTATTAGGGTTTTAGGGCTATTACAGGGGAATTTACATGGTTGCCCTTACGAAAGGGACACCTACATGGGTATTTAATGTAATTAAGACATGTGGGCCCTTAATAGGCCGCCTGGTGGATATAGGCCCGCTGGCCAGTAGGTCGGGGCGATTGGGCTGACCCACTGGGCCTTTTTGGATTGGGCCCAGCTTGGTGAAGCTATCCTCCTTCGGCGTACACCTTCGCCATGCAGCCTTCGCCCAGACCGGCGGGGACCCGGTGCGACTCTTCGCCTTTTACCTCCTTCGCCCCGTGGTCTTCGCCATGGGGCTTCTTCCATATCCCAAACAGATAAATCGGCACTAGCTACATTGACTGACCTGTCGGCTGACACGATTTCAATTTGGTCTCTTTGCCATTGAATCAAGCTCTGATGCATAGTTGAAGGAATACAACAATTAGCATGGATCCAATCTCTTCCGAGCAACAGACTATAGGAACCCTTCCCATCAATAACAAAGAATGTAGTAGGAATTGTCTTGCTGCCGATGGTCAACTCCACATTCAAAACTCCCTTGGTTTCAGATGGATTCCCGCCAAAATCTTTTAAAATCATGTTAGTTTTGATCAAATCCTTTGAATTCTTCCCAAGCTTCCTGAACGTTGAGTATGGCATTAAAATGACAGCTGCTCCTCCATCAACCAGCATCTTTGACATCGGCTTCCCATTAACAAACCCCCTTACATACAAAGGCTTGAGGTGCCGATGATCAGTTCCCTCTGGCTTCTCAAAAACAGCTTGTTGTGGAGATAATATCAACTTAGCCAATTGTGATTCGTCTTCTTGCTCCACCACTTGTTCAACTGCATACTCAGCTGGTAGCATGAAAACCATGTTTATTGAAGACGACATCACCTCTTTGCCCTTGCTCTGAAGATTTTTGTTCTGATCGGCTTGAACTTCATCGGCTGACACCACTTTGCTCTTCACACACCAAACTTTCTTTGTACGTCTCAGCTGATGCTCAATTTCACCTTCAACTTCCTGGAATTGTTCCCTGTTTCTCATCCTTTGGACACGCCTTTTTTGATTCTTGGTAAAAATTCCACAAGGACATCATTGCGGTTGCACATCTTTAGTCTCTCTTTGCAAATCATCTTCATGATGGTCTTGTCGGATCGGCCCAAGTCTCTCATGAACTGACAGTCTTTGTTGAATCGGCCGATGCATACTTATATTCTGTCGGCTTGGTCTGTGAACATATTGTGCACCAGGATCACCGCAGCCAATGCAGTCTTCGATAGATGGTAGCCTCATGCCTTCATTCTAGCAAAATCTAAAGAATTCACAACTCCAATGTGGATCAAAATATTTTTCATCATCGTGATAATATGACTCCTCTCCCCTCTGGCGTCTTTTCTGGTACTTACTAATCATGCTAGCTAATTTGATGGCTCTCGTATGATTCTTGCCCTCATCGGCTCGGTTCCTGTTGAATCCAGTATGAACCATGTTTACTGGGAAAGGATGTCCATCTATTTTCATTGGCCTCTTGGATTCATCAATCTTAATCTTTCCCTATTCTATAGCCGACTGAATCCGTTGTCTAAAAATTTTGCAATCATTGGTGCTGTGAGATCCTGTATTATGCCACTTGCAATATTTCCTTCTCTTCAACTCTTCAGCCGATGGTATCACGTGTCCAGCCAGCAACTGAATCTGCTTTTCTTGAAGAAGAAGATCAAAAATCTTGTCAGCTTTGGTAATGTCGAAGTCAAACCTTTCTATCTTCCCCGAGTTCTTGACCCATTGGCACACTATTGTCTTCTTATTTCTAGCGCACTCGGTTGCATTAACCTCTGGATCATCGTCTTCGGAGTCGGAATCATAACTGTAGATGTTGTTAACATTATTGGCCTTTTCAACAAACTTTCTGGCTTCTTGGAATCGTGTCTCATGAGCCGATATCTTCTGAGCTAGATGAGCTAAACTCTCAAAGTCTTGAGCTGAAAATCTCTCCCTTATCGGTGCCAACAATCCCTGGAAAGTCAGATCAGCTAATTGTGAATCTGTCAGAGCCAGACTGTAGCACCTATTCCTCACATCTCTGAATCTCTGAATATAATCTGGCACTGTCTCATCTGATTTCTGCCTGATTACTGTAAGATCTGACAGCTTCATCTCTTGGATACCACTGAAGAAATATTTATGGAATTGTTTCTCTAGATCGGCCCAACTCCTGATGGAATTATAAGGTAGAGAGGAAAACCATGTAAATGCCGATCCAGATAAAGATAACGGAAATAATCTGACTCTGAGGGGTTCTGTAGCCGATGTCTCTCCGCATTGAGCTAAGAATCGGCTGACGTGTTCATAAGTCGACACATTATCTTGTCTTGAGAATTTTGAAAAATCTGGCACCTTATATCGGTTTGGTAGTGGCACTCGATCAAAGTATTCTGGATACGGATGCCGATACATGTTGCCATTGTCCTTAGGTTTAAGCCCAAACTGTTCCCTCATCACATCGGCAATCATATCGGCCCATGGCTACTATGATGTTGTTCCACCATACGGCTGTTGGATCTGATCATACTAGCCGTACTGTGCCGTTTGAGGCCGTGGAGAATGAGGCTAGTAATGCTGATTAAAATTAGCCGATAAACCTTGAGATGAAACATAAGGAAGTGGTTCTAGACTGTATTGTTGGCCTATCGGCTGAGTGATTCCAATCGGCTGTTGTGGAACCGAAGGAATATGATATGTTCATCAATTGGCAGCTTTGCATTGAGTATATTCATCAGCTATTCTGGCGTCAACTGATTTGAAGTCTACCCCCCAGTGATCGGCGGCTGTCTTGTCAATATTGTTGGAATATTTGTGTTGGACAGGGGAGCCGATGGAGCCTGGGTTTGAAACGTTTGTTGCTTCCCGCCAATTTCGGTCTTCACAGTCCTGTAGCCTGCTAACGTATCGCCTGGTAGATATACTGGCCCTTTTGCCTTTTCCTCGGCTATAGTTCCATCAACTACTGACTTGATCATATTTGTTGATGTATTAACCAGTACTCCGGATTGATTGATTAGAGCATGATGCATGGCCGAATCGATGCGATCTTGTAATGTGTGAAGTTCTTTGTTGTTTGATTCGGTTTTGGGTTCCCTGCCTTTATCGTCACTTGCTCCGGATGTACTTGGGTCCGATTTCACGATCGGCGGCAACTCCACTTTAGTTCTCTGGATAACCGTGCCCTGTCGGGTTACCGTGAGTGAATGCAGATATCGGTCTTGGAGTTGATCCAACAATCTCTTCATCTCTTCTCTTTGTTCGTCATTCAGCTGCTCGATCGTGACTGGTAGGACATTGTCCTCTGAGACTTCAGTTATGTTGGGTGTCATAATGATACAATGGTCCCACTGGGCGTGCCAAAAGCGTGTTGATGCAAAAAACACACACTGGCCTGAGAGATTTGCTTTACTCTAGTGCAGGTCCAAAACTTGCTTTTCGGTTCAAAGGGCGTGCCAGTTGATTTGATCCTATAATCAACAAGAAAAATATGCAAGTTTATTAGTAGACGATAGTCAATCGTCCAGTTATCGGTATCATGATGTAACCTAGCCGATGCAATAAAGCATGAATCGGCTGTAAGGTGTTTATCAATGATAAGCTAACCCTAAACTTGGTACATCGGCTGAAAATATCAGTGTTACATAATCTATAAATCAACATAAATACATAAATGGTAATGGCATTTTTCGAAACTAGCAAATTTTTAATGGTATGGATCTAATTAACCCAAACAACATTCACGACTAGATACGGGTTATATGAATGCACAGTTATGTCGTTCGGACTGACGAATGCACCAGCCTTCTTCATGAATCGGATGAATAAAGTATTCATGGAATATTTAGACAAGTTTGTCATGGTCTTCATCGATGACATCTTGATCTATTCGAAGACAGTAGAAGAACATGAGCAACACCTTCGCCTAGCACTAGAGAAGCTCAGAGAACATCAATTGTATGTCAAGTTCGGTAAATGTGAATTTCTGGCTTCCAGAAGTGAAATTTCTCGGACACGTCATTTCAGCTCAAGGAGTGGTAGTGGATCCAACTAACGTCGAATCGGTGACTGTCGACCCCCGTTTTTATAACAGGAATCATTCGTATTAACAGTACCATTTCCCTGGATCAAGTAGTCTAGTACACATGAGTTCATAACCGGAATATCAAGTGCACGTACATATAGCGTTAAAAGTGAATTATTACATCATAGGCCCACAGGCATAGTCTAGAACATAGGACCAAATGGTCCGGAATGCATGCAAAAGCAAAATTTAGATAAGGCAGCGGAATCATGGCAGCGGCAATGCCATTGCCATAGGCAACGACCGTATCTAAGACCTACTAAGTGCCATGGTCTTCAACAGCCTCCTGATAGTACTCGTAAGGATCTTCAGAGACTTCATTGCCCGCCTCTGATGATAGTACTCGTAAGTCACCTTGTCAGTCTGGCGTACACGCACAAGAGTTAGCTTCTTTTCTATGATACGCAACCAATCTTCCACATCCATCGGTTCTAATGCTGTGGTGAAGGTGGGTGGCTTGGTCCTCATGAAATCGCCAAAACCCGAGCCTCCACGGCCTCCCTGATTCTAGGCAATTGCCTGCAGTAGCCGGGTTTGTGCAAGGTTGGGTTCTGGGTGTTCTCCATTGCTAGCCGATGCCCGACGCTGGTTAGTCATCTGTGGAATGCATTTAAGTAAGCTCCTTTCCCTAACTAGGGTTACTATCCTACACTTTCGCTCTTGCTTGACAACATGGTTGGAGTAGTAAGCATGGTAGAATAAATTCATTCATAACATAACTTGAATAATACCATAAAACATCACATAGTTCCACAACATAACACAATTAATGATGCAATTGACTACACATAGACGCAGTTCAATGTGATACAACACAAAAGCTACCATCGAACTAATGTCACACTACTCATCAACTACTCTGGGGGAAGTGCGTATTGCTACCCAAAAGCCAACCAAAGCGAGATCGGAGCCACGGTAGATCACCAGTCTATTCGTCTAGCCAACCACAGGAACCGGGTGCAGGAAGTGGGTAGTCCCTGGCGGACACAAACCTGAGTCCCCACGGCTCAGAAGTAGTCGCCTCCGAGTCTGTCTTGGGCTTCTTACCCCTGGGTCGCGTGCTCTTGCGAGCAGTCCTGCGAGTGCTAGGGCCTCCCGCAAAGGTGATACGATAAGTAGCACGTGTCCGTGATACCGGGCTCTCTCTCGATCTCCTCCGGTTCTGTCTCAGTACCCAGGTCAATGTCATCCTCTAACTAAGAGTCAATCTGGATCGGGTCTCTACACTGGAACCAGGCTGTGACGGAGGAACTGTAACCAACGGAGTGGATTCTGCCTCCGCAGCTGCAGGCTGTGACTCACCGGTCTCCACCAGGTAGGACCTAGCCTCCGTGCTCAATAAGTCTCCTCTGTCCAGCAGGGTACGGAAGGCTGCGGGGTACGGTGGAGTAAGTAGAAGTGGTCATAGTGGCGGTCGCACATTGGTGCAGGAGATGGTGGTGGAGCTGTGGATGTAGAGACAGTTGTAGTAGTAACTGAGGCGACACGAAGCTGCTCCTCCAGCTGGCTAACCCATTGCTGACTCTTCCTCAACTGCTCCTCAAATGTGGCCATCGCCTCACACGGGCATTGTACTGATCCGTGAGTTGCTCGAATTGCTCATCGTGGACCTGAAGCTGGGCCGTCAGCGAATCGATCTCGCTACCCCAGGCGTGGTGCTCCTCCTCAAGATGCTACTACTGCTGGGTGACATTGGTGACCTCAGTCTCAAGATCGCCCATACGTCTCTGCTGCTCGTTTATCTCAAGCAACGCCTCCTCGTAGCTATCGTCCACTGCCTCTGCCCAATGGGACAGGTGTGTCACCACGGGGTTGCAGCAACACGGGGTAGCCTGCACGGTGCAGAAGGAGTTACCCAAATCCCTATACGGGTGATGGGCGAACTCTGTCCTGGCCAGCTCAATGCGGTGTGTGGTGTGAAGGCGTAGGAACGCCTACCTGGCCACATCCTGAACAGCAGACTCTGCCAAGTACAACGGTAACGTGACCTGTAGCGGTACTCTGGTGCACTGGGGTTGCGTGACTTGGTCGTTATAGAAGCCTCCCACTTGTAATGGTTTCCAACCCTGAACCTCCTTCTTCAATAAGTGGGCTCGTCCGGGTACCTCAAACACTGCATTAGTCAAAGCAGCTGCACAGCGTACCCACCCCCTAGTGGGATAGCGGCCTCCCAGGCTATAGTTAGTTCCTGACCTACCATCTACAGTAAGTTTTAAGGGAAAACCGAGTCAGGAAAAGTAAAAGTAAAACTTATTTTGTAAAAGTAATGAGGCGAGAAATAAGTGGGGAAACTCTTTTGCTTTGTAGATATAATGTTTTTATTTTTCAAAGTAGTCCTAAATGGGAATTCCTCACTTGGCCATACTATAATGGGGTGGGGCGCCATTGGTCTTATCCTATAGTTGTATGGCTCTGATACCAGCTTTCTCGACCCCCGTTTTTATAACAGGAATCATTCGTGTTAACAATACCATTTCCCTGGATCAAGTACGCTGGTACGCACGAGTTCATAACCGGAATACCAACTACACGTACATAAAGCATTAAAAGTGAGTTTTATTACATCATAGGCCCGCAGGCATTGTCTAGAACGTAGGACCAGATGGTCCGGAATACATGCAAAAGTAGAATTTAGATAAGGCAGCAGAATCAAGGTAGCAGCAACACTATTTCCACAGGCAACGACCGTATCTAAGACCAGCTAAGCGCCATCGTCTTCAATAGCTTCCTGATAGTACTCGAAAGGATCTTCGGAGACTTCATCGCCCGCCTCTGATGAATTTGTAAATAGTAAGGGTGAGTATCAACCACACCCAGCAAGCCACCATATCAAGTATGCATATGATAGGATGATTCCAAGGAGTGGCTAAGGTTTCATTTTGCATAATGCCAATTTTGTAATTATTTTCACAAGCCTAAGACACGGCATAACTGATAAAGTTTTAACTCCATTGTTCTTTAATCAGCGACGGTTATGTCCACCATCCATTGTGTTCCCAAGGATAGATTCCCGCCACTGGGTCATCATGGTTTTCTGGGGCCTACGCCTTCTCGCCTTGCGAGAAGTTGATCCACCAATATAAAATCATTATGCATCACCCACCCATCACTTTAAAATTTTAGAGTCTAGCCAAGTGTAATACATGTCCCGGTGATCAATATCCACGGGCGCGGCTATTCGAATAGATTAGTTTACTCACACAGCAGTGGATGTACGCTAACCCGCACTCCGTGACTTGCCCAACACATGAGCGGAAGTCCCAACGAATGAGACGCGTCACGGCAAAGCCTTTCAGTAACTTGCAGTACCCGCTCCATGAACTTGAGCCCTCATGCACTCTAGGTGTTCACGGTTTCTAGCAGTGAGGGGAGTTCTGGCGTTCCCGAGAGGGAAGAACTCGCACATGCGTTAAGTTGTACGGAAGTCAAGTCTCATTTTAGGTTACCCACCGATGGTTATCCACCTGTAGGCTCCACACCTATTCACACACCTAACTGAACCACCGCGTCTTGGGTACCGCCTCCGCTTGGTTGTTTACTCCACTAGGTCTATGTCCAATGCGAGAAGTATGGTTGTACTGGGGTCGTTTCATGCTTAGCTTCATGGCTCGGTACTTAATTGACTAGGGATGACACTAGCCTTAACTGGAAACCACCCAAGTCATCCAGATGTCCTAGCCGAAAACATTTCTTTTGTTTAGTTTTTTTCACAAATCATCTTATCAATGTCATGATAATGTGGCGCTCATGTCTCCACATGCCGTATGTCAATTACCTTCCTGAAGGTAGTTGCCCAAGTATATAGCCTTTAATAAATATGAGAGTGCAGGAATCTAAATTAGCATTATTAAGTTGTCATAAGTGACTAGGGACTCATACGTAATTATGGGTACAAGGGAATAAGATAAACAACTATCAAATAAATGGCATAACAACAAGTAGGGATTCATCATTGTATGCAAGTTTATTTGTAAACAAACTAATTTCACATTTGGGATCAACATGCTCAAAGATTAGTGATGACTTGCAACTCAGCAACTCCCTCGGAATCTATTTTTACGTGCAAAAGATTTGATCTGAATTCGGTTAGAATTCAAATTAAATCACCAAAAATTCAGGCAGTACAAAATAAATTGCAACAGAGGTAGCAATAGCTAGATATTGATTTTCGATGAATTTAGGTTCAAGTTTCACTCAAATCCGAGTTAAAACGAGTGAGTTATGATAGTTTAAAGATTCAAATTTGAATTAATTCAAGTAATTGCGAAATGGCATTGTTCCTAATTGATTTATTTTAAATTTTAACATTATCCATAAATTACAGTGGCTGATAGGTGGGATTATCCTCCTTTTATTTTCTCTATATTTATTTTTCTATTGAAAAGGGTGATGAGTCACTAACAGGAGGGCCCGACCTTTTTGAGGGTGGAGAGAGGAAGGGGGGTGGAAGAGGTGTGGAGGGTGAAGAGGGGTGTGGGGGTTTTTATAGGAGAGCGGGGAAGAGGTGGCCGGCACGGAGGTGGTGAATGGGACGCGCGGCGCGCACGGCTTGAGGCGCGGCTCTGGCGAGGGACGCAACACGTGTGGGGCTCGAGACGATGGTGACGGTGCGCGTCGCGGGCGGACGGCGACACGAGCGGCGACAGCGACGTGCAGCAGCGTCGACGGGGCGCGGCGCGCTGTGGGCGACGCGAGCACCGACGGCGACGTGCGGCAGCGCGATGGGACGAGGCGTGCGGCGCGCGGCCGGCGATGGGACGCAGCGCGGGGCGTGAGGCCAACGGCAACGGCGAGCGGCGCGCAGGGTGGATGGTGACAGCGCGCGGGTGTTCGATTGGCTAGGCCCGAATCGAACACCTAGCATATGATAAACTTGAGAAAAATGTAAACTTTAAATTGATAATATCACCTAAGAATTTGAGTGAAAATTTCTTATGTTCAAATGTGAAATTGCCCCAAATTTCATATTTACCAATATTTCATATTTACCCTAGTTTCTTTTTATGATTTCTATATTTAGGGATTTTGATATATATTTGTTTTCACCGAAAATTAATTCAGTAATTGTTGGCGATATGCCATGAGGCCTTTCGACCAAGACTGCCGAAACTGGCTGGGCGATAAGGATCCGAAGTCCAGGCGCCCAAGGCTCTTGAGGCGAAGCCCGGTGGTGAAGACATCAGGGCGAAGGAGGCCATGGGCGAGAGGTCACATGGGGCTCGTCATCCTAGGTGAAGCCTGCTTGGCGAAGGCATGCGCCGAAAGAAGATGGCTTCGCCAGGACGGACCTGATCCAAGAAGGACCAATGGGCCGGCCCAGTTGCCCCGGCCCATGGGCCAAAGAACCAGCATCCACCAGGTGGCCCATTGAGGGCCCACACACTTTAATTACATTGAATACCCATGTAAGGGACCCTTTATGAGGGTGACCATGTAAATTCCCCTGTAATAGCCCTAAACCCTAATAGGGAGATCTGTAATAGGGTTATAAATAGCCCCCTTGGGCCTTGTAAAAGGGGATCCGATTTTAATACAAAATTTATTACACTTCACTTTCCCAACAACTGTTGAGTATCCACGTCCTTCGACGTATGCCATTGTCGTTTCGACAACAGTAATCATATTTCGTTTAGTTGGCAAAATGCAAACAATACAAGACCAATAACCATGGCATGATGCAATTTTATTAAAAGTTTTTGAAAGTTCATAATTTTGGGTTTCATTTTTATGTGGTTAAAATTTCAGAGTGTTACAGTGACCAATTGGAATCAATCCAAGTCGCTGACCCAAGTCCGTTGTTTCCTTGGACTTGCAGGCTATTACCGCAGGTTGATCGAAAACTTCTCAAGAATAGCTAGGCCAATGACTCAGCTACTAAAGAAAGAAGAGAAATTCATATGGACCTCGCAGTGTGAAGTGGCATTTCAATTGCTCGAAAAGAAGCTAGTATCTGCCTAGTGCTGGTGTTGCCAAATATCCACAAGGATTTCCAGGTGTACTGTGATGCCTCTTGACAAGGACTTGGGTGTGTCCTAATGCAAGATGGACAAGTGGTAGCCTATGCTTCTCTCCAACTCCGTCCTCATGAAAGCAACTACCAACACATGACATGGAACTAGCTGCCGTGTTGCATGCTTTGAAGTTCTGGCGGCACTATCTTATCGGTAACCGTTCCGAGATATATACAAATCACTCAACAAGATCTAAATCTCCATTAGAGAAGATGGTTTGAGCTCATTAAAGACTATGACACTACTACGAAAACAATTTTTCATGGCGTTTGGAAAAACTTTTCAGCTACGAGGTGAAACCGCTAGCTCAAATAATATGGGGGATGGGGGGGTCACGGGTGATAAAGCGGCCTCCTACAGCTAGCCTCCAGAGAAGATGTGGTATTTTCTCTGGCGGCAATCTTAAGATGCCGCCAGCGAAAACACATCTTCGCTGGCGGCCTCCTAAAGTTGGCCGCCAGAGAAGATGTGGTATTTTCTCTGGCGGCCATCTTAAGACACCACCAGAGAAAATATCACATCTTCGCTGGCGGTAAGGTGACATGGCCCGCTAGCGAAGATTCCTACATCTTCGCTGGCGGGCCACTTAAGCCGCCGCCACCCGTAAATATTTTCTATGGCGGTTGTACTCAACCGACATATGTTGATCGCCAGGGAAAATACCATCACCTATATCACCTGTACAGCTAGCAGCCATGGCATTTGAGCACGATTTTCTCTGTCTTATGAACAAATACATAGGGAGGAAGGTTTTGATATTCAATCTTTTGAAAGATCTACAGCCCAGAGGATACATATACTTTCTCCTACTCTATTTGTCAAGTTTTTTTTCATTTTTATTGGTTGTTTGTTGAGATTTTGCATAGCAAAAAGTATGTGACACGGGGAAAGAAAAGTACTTTTTATTTGTTATTTGGAGCTTAAAATGGGCAAACTTTGTAAGAAATATTGTGCATGATCGATGTTCCATATATATATATATATCTAGTTTTGATATGTTTATTTGTAGCAGATCTATATATTAGTTAACTGCAGAGAACGAAGAGAAGAAGAGAAAGAGCTAGTTTTTTATTTTTTCTAGTTGTTTGTAGTTTGTAGATTTTTGGCTAGCTTTAAATATCTTGTCTAGATTATAGTGGTTATAAACATTAATTAGTATAATTTTAATGTGATATATTATCAAAAATATATAAAGTGACGAAGTTGTACATATTTTTTCACAAATAATGCATAGATGGCGGACAGAGCATGGATGTATAGAGAGAGATATCGTGCCTCATACATTGAAGGAGTTGACATATTCATGAAAGCTGCTAAGAAGAATGTTGCATCTAAGAAGACGAAGGAAATTAGATGTCCATGCTGACACTGCAAGAATCAGAAAATTTGGATCGACCCATCTATAATCGAGCAACACTTGGTGACGCATGGATTTGTTGCACGCTACACAAATTGGTCACATCATGCAGAGATCCCAAGCAAACAAGTTCCCAACCGGGCGATAGTACAGGATGAAGTGTTCAACTGGGACGAGGATTTGATGGTAGTAGCAGAAGAAGGAGAAGAGGAAGAAGAGGAAGTAGAGCCCATTAATGTTGATGATGATGTTGGTGGCGATGATGGTCAGCACAGTATAGTTGATGATGTCGATGATGGTAATGTCTGCGTAGATGATGGTAATTTTGATTTGGAAGAGATGTTGCGTCATGCTAAGCTTGAGGTTGTAGCTGGGTCCGCTCGTGGGTTGGAGAACTTCGAATCATTACAAAAGGCAACGAAGGATATTTTGTACGATGAGGCAAATGGTTGCAAGAAGGATTTCACATTGTTGCGGACGATGCTTGAACTTATGAGATTGAAGGCCTGAAACAGTTGGTCGGACAGTAGTTTCAACAATTTGTTGGTTCTGTTGAAGAAACTGTTTCCGTAACCCAACTCCCTGCCAACCAGCACCTATGAAGCGAAGAAGCTTATTTGCCCTTTATCTCTGGGTGTGCGAAAGATACACGCGTGTGTTAACCACTGCATACTATTTCATAAAGAGTACGAGGACTTGGACAGATGCCCAACGTGCAACACTAGTCGATACAAAACAAGCCGTAGCCAGTTCGAGGGTCAGGATGTTACCCAAGACGAGGTAGAAGACAATAACAAGAAGAAGATCCCCCAGTTGGTCATGTGGTACTTTCCGGTGAAAGATCGATTGAAGCGTTTGTTCTCGAACCCGAGGGATGCCGAACTGATGCGCTGGCATCATGAAAAGCAGAAAAAGGATGGGATGATTCGACATCCGGCAGATGCTCGACAGTGGAAGGAATTTGACACAAAGTACCATGAGTTTGCAGAGGACCCAAGAAATGTAAGGTTTGCATTGAGCACAAATGGAATGAATCCATTTGGTGACTTGAGCAGCTCACACAGCATGTGGCCAGTACTCCTAACCATGTACAACCTCCTTACGTGGCTGTGTCAGAAAAGGAAGTATATTTTCTTGACCATCCTTGTACAGGGATCACGGGGTCCGGGTTTGGGATGAATTCATGCAGAATTACTTCACGCTTCATGCAATTATCTTTATCACCGTCCACAACTTACCCGCACTGTTTTCCCTATTAGGACAGCTCAAGGGGAAGACAGGCTGCATTATTTGTGTTGATGGTACAGTGTATAGGTATCTTCAGGGATCGAAGAATCTAGTGTACATGCGGCACCGACGTTACTTAAGAAAGAATCACCCGTACCGCTCCAAAGCAGAATATTTCGACAACACTGTTGAGGATGGTGATCCACCAGAACCATGGAAGGGTGATAAAGTGTTCACAATAACGAAAAAGCTCAAGGTTGTTTTTGGGAAGGCCAAAAAGAAGGAAACAAACAAGCGGAAGAGAAATGAGGCCGAAGAGCCAGCAAGCGCTAGCGAGCCATTCAAGAAGCACTCCATTTTCTTTAAGTACCTTCCGTGATGGCAAGATTCAGAGATACGTCATTCTATTGTTGTCATGCACCTAGAGAAAAATGTCTTCGATAGTACCATGGGTACTTTACTAGACATACCAAGCAAGACAAAGGATGGGCTGAAGTCCCGTAAGGACCTCGTGAATATGCAAATAAGGAAAGAGCTTCACCCTGTAGATGAGGGTAACGGAAAAGTGTATCTTCCGCCGGCCTGCTACACCTTGACAAATGAGGAGAAAAAGGCAATGTGCAAATGCCTACGTGGGGTGAGAGTGCCTACTGGTTTCTCCTCAAACATTAAGCGACTGGTGTCGATGAAGGATTTGTCATTTTCAGGCTACAATTCCCATGATTGCCATGTAATGCTCACAGTATTCCTTGCTATCGCCATAAGAGCAATCGAACCATTACACGTTAAGGTGGTCATCACAAAGCTGTGTTACTTCTTCAATGCAATCTCACAGAGAGTAATTGATCTTGACGAGTTAGGTCCTCTCCGCACTTTCGCTCTAGAGACCGTGTGCGAGCTTGAGATGTGTTTCCCGCCGTCACTTTTCAATATGATGGAACACCTCATAGTTCATATTGTGCATCGGATTATTGCACTTGGTCCCCTGTACCTGCATCAGATGTGGCCATTCGAACGGTACATGTCCATTCTAAAAGGCTACGTACGGAACCGTGCCCACCCAGAGGGATCGATGATAGAGGGATATACTACCGAGGAAGTCGTTGAGTGTTGCATTGATTACCTAAAAGAGGGGAAAGCAATTGGTTTACCGGTACCTCGACATGAAGGTAGATTATCTGGAAGAGGGACAAAAGGGCAGAAAAGAATCCACGACGATGATTACAAGAAACTGAAAGAAGCTCATTTCACTGTGCTGCAACAGCTCACGATAGTGGAGCCGTACATAGATCAGCACCTTAAGGAATTACAAGCAATGAATGTGGGGTGTTCTGATGCATGGATCATGAAGCGACACAAGGCTACCTTTACTCAATGGTTCAAGAACCTCGTCCTACCAGATGGCGATACTACGGAGGAAAAAACTATTAAGAGGTTGGCTGACGGGCCATCAAGTGTTTACACCTCATGCAAGCATATGATCTGAATGGTACACATTTTATACCAAAGCAAAAGATCAAAGGAGTGCATGCCAAAATAGTGGCCTTCGAGTAGAGGCAATCGACACAACTAGCAAAAGAGCACATACTATGGATTCATAGAAGAAATCTGTGAACTGGACTATGGATCCAACATGCAGATTCCACTGTTCCGGTGCCAATGGGTGAAACACCCATCTGGCGTGGTTGTCGACAATTTTGGGCTGACAATCGTTGACCTCGTCAACGTGGGGCACAAGAATGACCCATGGGTACTTGCCGATCGGGCCACTCAGGTTTGCTATGTGACTGATCCATCTCAATTGAAGAAAGACATAGTTGTCTCGGGAAAACAAAAGATTTTGGGAGTTGATGATGTCCAAGATGTTGAGGCATATAATCAGTACGAGAACATGACACTCTTCACGGACTTTACAAACAACATTAAGGTCGCAGAAGCAATGATTGGTGAATCCCCGAAGCCATACATGAGGAATAAGGGAGTAGGGAAGAATGTGAAAGGCTAATCTATATATGTAATTAGGGTGACTTATAATGGATGATGATTATTTGTATGGATGATGAATTTTATATTATGTGATGGACGATGAATTTTATGTGAAAGGCTAGCTTTTAGAAAAGAAATATAATTACTCTTGTTAAGTGCTTGTCATTCATTTTTTTAAATTAATCAGGTCTGAAAGTCTGAAATTTGTATATATATGGGATGGTGTATATGCAGTGCGCACATAACTCCTACATATACTTAGTGTGTGTATATATATATAGGTATACATATATATGCATATATAGACATACATATATACATATACATATACACATACATACATATATATAAACTCACTTTACAGTGGAGTACTGTCTCCTTTTATAATTAGTTCTATGGATATTTTTACATTTAGTTTTGGAAAGAAATAAATATTGAATGTGTGGGCCAAAAGTTTTTCCTGGCGGTCGATGTCACTTCTCCGCTAGCGAAAACGATTTTCGCTGGTGGCCGGCTTATGTGGCCGCTAGAGAAAACCATTTTCACTAGCGGCCACATAAGGCGGCCGCAAGCGAAAATGGTTTTCGCTAGCGGCCACATAAGCCGGCCGCCAGCAAAAATGGTTTAGCTATAAGTATGGGTGCGCGGGAGTCCCAAATTTTCCTAAGTCCCGAAGGCGCAGAAACCCTAGATGTACCCCCAAGCTGCCGAAATTTTGAGCCGTCGCCGCCAGCGAAAACCTAGCGCTGCCGCCTCTTCACCCACGCTGGCCGCCTCCTCTGCACCACCGCCGCCAGCGAGCTGCCACCGCCGAGGAGCACCATGCCGGCCTCACCGACATCGTCACCTCCTCCGTGCCACCGCCGCCGGGCACCGCCCCGGCCGCCACCTCACCGACGTCTTCGCCTCCTCCCTGCCACCACCGCCGAGCACCACGCCGGCCGCCTCCTCCGTCCCCTCCGAGCACCGCCACCGCCGCCGAACACCACGCCCGCGGCCACCTCCTCCTACCCCTCCAAGCACCGACGCCGGCCGCCTCCTCTACGCCACCGCCGCCACGTGACTGCCACCGCCGAGCACAACACCACGCTGCCGGCCGCCTCCTTCCCTCGGAGCACACCGCCACCGCCGCCACCTCACCGCCGTCGCCGCCTCCTCCCTGCCGCCACCGCTGATCACCACGCCAGCTGCCACCTCACCGCGTGCCGTCGCAAATTTTGTGAGTGTGTAGTCTTCAAATTATGTTCAAAATTTGTGCTCATTTCTTGGATTGATTGGTGGATGGTTGGATGGATGGATTGATTATGTTTTTTCAATTTTTACTATGAACAGTATTTGCAGTGTCTTGTGTATTTTTATTATCTTGTGTATTATGAACAATTATTATGAACATAACTTTGTGAGTGTTGTGTATTTTTTTCTATTTGAGCGAATATTTACGTATTTTGCATCGTATACATTGGAGATGAGCAGGAAGGAAGATATTACCTTTTATAAATATATGTATGTAACATTAAAATTATACGTGTGTACATGCTTTTAGAATCCAAATTGCTCCTCTCTCTAAAAAAAGATCCAAACTGCTTGGTGTATAATATCGATGGGTAGATAATAACTCAATTTCTCGAGCTAGTATTTGTTGGACGAGATATTCAATCCATTTTTTTTACTTAAGTGTTGGTTAATTGGTAATGAGGGCTTAAAATTACTTCATATCCTTATGTATTTAATTAATGTTTTACCATTTAGTGAGTACCAACTTTTGTTGACATGTGATACATTAATAAATATAGTTGCATTAATTGTACATGATTACATGCCTATAGCAATGAAAAAATATTTTAGGATGAGGCATTTATACTTCTGCTTTTAAAGTTAGGTGACTAAAATGAAGATATTCATATATCAATTTTAAAACTAAGTACACACCACACTAACACCTAGAATAACCGTGAGAAGAAACCATTTATTATATTTTCATAAACCATCAAAGTACATTCGAGGTTATTTAATTACACCATACCATCCTCTATGCACTCCTCTACTCCATCCTATGGATATTTGAAATCCTCTTTCCATTGTAGTGAAATTTGATAAATATTTGGAGGGACCAAAAATCCGAGCTAGTCAGTAGTATATGCACTTAGGACAGTAAAACGATTCCATTCCGCATCTAATATAAACTCACCTTAAAATGATATCAATGGAAAAACCGACCAAAGCGCAACCCTCGGGTGACAAGGGCAAGCAAACTCCACCGATGGTTGAGGAGGATATTTGCACACAAGTAGTCGCGGAGGAATCGTCGCCGTCAAGATTCGGTGAGGAAGGGAGTGGATCTTATCACTCGCCGAGTAACCCCCATCCTTCTCCTGCAAGGAAGAAAAAGGGTAGGAGCGACAATGAAGAAGTCGACTCCGACTACATCCCCCGCGAACCGGTGGTACATAACATATTATATATGATTATTCCAATCCTATTAAGTATATACATGGATTATAACCGATGTTACGTGAAATGCAAATATAGAAGAATGCTCCACGCCAATCTAAAAGGAAAGCCCAAGCCGCACCCGCAGCGGAAGCCGAAGCTGGAGCTGTCGTGCGCGTCTCAGCTTCAAGCAAACCCAAGAAAAGAAGGGGCGAGTGAGGGAAGAACATGTTGTTGAAAGAAGTCAGCGTGCTGACGCGGATCAGTGAGAAAGGGGAACCCCTATCACCCGAAGATTCATGTTCCAAGTATAGCAACCAATGCTGGGCGATAGTTAGGGATATCGTGGAGATCACATGGAAGGATTGGAAGAAAGTTCCTGACACTAGAAAGAACAGCTGTTGGACGTCGCTGCAAAGCAAGTTTGTGTATCCGAAAGGGACAGATGACGATGCAACGAAGGACTATGCACTCAAGACCATGGGCAAGCTGTGGCGAAACTGGAAAACAGACCTTAACAAGAAATATGTTTAGAAGGGACGCACGCCGTTTACGGAGTACGGAAAGATAACACCAGCCCCGTGGGATGAGTTCATTGCCCTGAAGACATCGGCGGAGGAAAAGGAGAAGAACTAGAGGATGTCTGAACTAGCAAGAAGGAATGAATATCCTCATCGTTTGGGATCGACCGGTTACCGTCTAGCGGTTAAGAAATGGACAAAACAAGATGAAGAGATGGAAAAGGCTGGGAAACCGGTTCCTATGAAAAATCACAACCCACAAACCAGGAACTGGGTGCGTGCAAGAACACCGTCCTTCACCCCGGAGGGGGATGTAGTCTTCAAGGATCCAAAGCTCTAGGAGGTAGTTGTCAAGGTGAAGAACATTGTCACGCAGCAAGAGGCCGGGATGTTCATGCCAGATAGAGACTGGGACGAGCTGACCTATGCGTTGGGCAACCCGGAGCACTCTGATCGTGTCCGGGGAGTATCCTCAAAGACTAGCTGGAAGGATGGATTCAAAGAGGATGCTCATACCTAGAAGAAGCGTGATCGATATAAGGAAGAGATAGAATCCCAGGCTAGGGCAGCAGCTTGTGAGGAATGCCATAGATATTGGAGCCAGAAAATGATGCACGTGGTGCCGTTTCGTAGCCTGATCCGAGCTATCCGAACGACGATGTAACGGAGGATTCTCCTTGCAAGCTCTTGATTCCGGTCAGCAGGGCAGGAAAGAAAATACAGGTTGCAACTGGGAGGTTCATACCGGGCCACAGATTCCATTGCCAAGACATTCTGGACGACTATGCCAAGGTAGAGGTTCGGACGGTCAATGAGGCTCACCGGATGCACGAGATCGACATTCCAACACCCGAGGGGATTGTGTACCTTGGAGATGCCGTTGACCAGTTTATACTGTGGCACAAGATTGATATTCAACTAGGGTCAACGGATGGAATGGATCGTCCACCAAGGATACCGGTGTCACCGTCTCATCCACCAAGGGACCAAGAACCGAGGGATCCTCCAGTTTCATCACCTCCGCAATCAGATCATCTAGTTGCATCACCTCCAAAATCAGAGCCTCCTGTTGCGTCACCTCCAATTGAAAAACAGACAGAAGTATAATCAGGGATTCAAAAGGATCAATCAGAACTACAAATTCAGGAAGTGCCTCCGGCACAGCAATCAGAGCCTGAACGGACAATGCCCGATGAACTAGACCCATCGCAACCAAAACCATCGCAACAGGAGGAACCTAAGGGTGCCGATGTGCTAGTGATGGTAAGGACACACAAGCACAAAGGAAAAAGTGAATCGAAGAAAAGATATATGGTAACGGCATTCCGAGGAAGGGACAAAGATATCAAAGATGCCGATTTTGATGACAGAAAATTAACAGGCCTCAAGCAAACCATGGATGATTATCTCAATTATATCAACTGCCCGGATGTGCCGCACGAGTTTCAGAATGGCCAACCATTCATCCATGCCTGACAACTAACAGAAGGACCGTGGCAACTAAGGAGGTAGCATGAATGGTACATCAGGGCAAGCACCATAAAAGGCCTTTCATCGTTTACAGTTGCCGTGCAGGAGAACATCTTCTGGAGCGGGCCATGCCTATTCCAAGTCCATTTCTCCGATATGCATGCCCTCTACCTTCGGAAGAGGCTCGACGCCCAATTTGGTCGGAATCTGGTGTCTGTAAGTGCATGACTGGAACGTGTCAATAAATCATTGTACCTATGTGCGTACCTAATTTGACCTTACATTTTTTGGCAGGATGAATTACGTAAAAGCCGAAGCGATGCGAAAGCCTGTCGGCTACCTAAATCCGTGTCGGATAAGCAAGCCAAACCACACCTACGTGCTAGACGAGAAGAAGCTACCGGCACATGTTTAGTCGATGACTCGGCAAGAGAGGGATGCATATATAGAACAAAGGCATCAGGAAAAGATTCTCGATGTTGCTACTTATGTAGCTCTAGCACTTGAATCTACGCACTACAAGGAATGCGTTTACGCGCTATACGCCTTTGAGTAAGTTTTCATATCCACTACGAGTATATGCATATAATCACGGCTGGACTAACCATTTCTTTTGCAGCGACCATTGGATAGTATTTCTTCTCTATCCAAAGTACAATGAAGTCATCGTCTTGGATTCTCTTGATAAAGACAGCAATACATATCAAGAAATGCTCAGAGTTATCGATCTGTAAGTTATATACATGGACGTTTCTTATTCTTATATATTCTCATGACATGTTGTTATCTTTGAGGAATCTAAATTAATTCTGCAAACAGTGCATATAAAAGGTATTACCAGTAAGGCGGACAACGGAAAAACTCCAGACAACGAATACTCATCCGCAATAAGTGGCCGGTAAGTAAATTTGGATGCCAAACACTACTTAATTTTTATAAATGCATGTGTTTTTCCTTTTAACTAATATACTTTATAATTTATAATTGATGTTGAAAGTGTCATAAGCAACCGGTGGGAACCGTACTATGCAGATATTACACCTGCGAATACCTTAGGGTCAATGTGAGATATTGCGCGAATTACGACGATGTAAGTACAAACCGTCAATACGCTTGTTAAGTTAATCGCTAACTTGCATTACTGTGAACAATTTCCTTAATTTGTCATGATCTCGATGCAGCTTCCAAAATTTCCCAAGAAATCCATTGAGAACATATAACGGGACATGTGCTACTTCATCCACCGTGAGTGCGCACATCAGCTTGGGAGGTTTTTCGACCACGATGGAGTTTTGGCCCTGCCGGAGAACGAATGTCTGTCTAACTGGAGCAGGACTGTAATATAGATAGGATTCACGCGTATGTATATCGGTCGGGTTGTAAGACATTCAACTACTTCTATATGTGGTGTCGGTCGAATTCTATCTATATAGGTGCTTCGAAATTGTATATATCTATGCATATATTAATCTTCATGTATTATTTCCACGTGCATGTAAATTAATTATCAATGATAGCTGCACGAAAGACAACATACTTTATCGATAGCTCGATTAGTTATATCATCCACGTGTGACTCTAAAATACATGAACAAAGGTAAGAAAAAATAATTTATAATATTGTTTCAATTTTTTTTATAAATTGCATCTTCGCAGGCGGGCCACGTGTCAAAAATAGGACGATGTCCTATTTTTGCTGGCGGGCCACGTGTCTTTCCCAAGAAACTGATGGGTTTTTTTCCTAGCGGGCCACGTGTCCTAAAAGAGTGTAAGCCGCCAGAGAAGAATATTTTCGCTGGCGGCTGTCTTAAGCCAGCTGCCAGCGAAGATATGGCTTTGCTGGCGGCCGACATAAAACGGCCGCCAGAGAAAATATTTCTTTGCTGGCGGTCGACATAAAGCGACCGCCAGCGAAGATATGTCTTTCCTGGCGGTCTATAACCGCTAGCGAAGATCTTGATCTTCACTGGCCTTTGCTTTGTGGCGGCGCCAATTGCCGCCAGCGAAGATCCAAAATGGCCGCCACGAAAGGTTGTTTCCGTAGTAGTGTGATGTGGGAATCCACTACCATCCGGGGAAAGCTAACGTTGTGGCTGATGCTTTGAGTCGGAAAAGTTACTGCAATGTTATCATCCAGGAATAATGTCCGCCTGGATTATGCTGAGAACTTGAGGCCTTGAATTTGGGAATAGTCAGTTCTGGCTACGTAGTGACTTTAGAGGCCAAACCTCTACTCTACCAAATTAGAGAAGCCCAAAAATGTGCTTCTGATATCCAAGAGATAAGAAGAATATGAGGAGAGGAAAAGCAGTCGAGTTTTCTGAAGACGAGCATGGGACCGTTCGGTATGGGGACTGTGTTTGTGTTCCCAATGATCCTGAGATCAAGAAGCTCATCCTGCAAGAGGCCCACTGTCACGCCCGGAAATTCACTAGTAATTTCCGAACTAACTTGTGCATAACATCCTCGTCCAGGAATCAGCCGACGTACACAAATTGACAATTTAATATATAGAATAATCAATAATACAACGTTACATACTTACATCAGAAAAGAAAATAGAAGTAGATAAACGGTCTAGTGAAGGCTCCAGCTCTACTCCCACAGGCAGCTCAACTAGGGTATAAGCCAAACGTATTCTCCTTCGCAACTTTCTTCAACTGAGGTTCATTGATTATTGCAAGGGTGAGTACATGTAATACTCAGCAAGCCACACAACAAATATACCAGTGCACAAGGATACCAAAGGATGGCAATAATATATAGACTCATTTGCAAAAGCAGCATTTAGCAAACATTTGAGAATTGTAAAACAGTAGAGTAATTATAATCATCAATATTAATCAACACTGAATAGCACACCAATGCTGCACAGGCCCAACCAAACCTGAACAACCAACTCCGATCACACACATCAAACCACCAAACTAGGAATTAACCATTCCAAACCAGGAGTTAAACTGAAGTATCATCACTTATCACATTATTATTATTAATGAGTAGTGTGGGACTAATCACGAAAAACATTGTTAGACCCACCCATAACCGCGGGCACGGCTATTCGAATAGTTTTACTCTGGCCAGAGGTGTACCACTATACCCACAAGACACAGCCTCAACATCATGTCAACCATGCGTCGCGATACTGGAAAAGTACCCGAATAGAGACTGTGCCAAGACACGTGACATAATCCAACTCAATGCAGTGCACCACTCCCGGATCATAGACACCCCCTTTTAGCCAAGGTATGGACTCCCCAGCGAACCCCCGTGGGCTTATCTCCACCACTTCACAGTCTGGCACTCCACATTGAATCGTGCTACATCAAATGTCAAGCCATTGCCCACGCTGGCTTGTGGTTGGTACGGTTAATGTTTCACAAAGATAGCTCGCGATCCGGTCCTTAATTGTCATGAGCACAACTATCCAAATATCATCTCCAATCATGTGCTCACAACCCACCATTAGTCAAGTTTTAGTTGGCAAGTTAACTAATTTAACAATCACTATTGACCATCGTGAGCTACCATTTAATAGCCATCATTAAGATATAAGTGAAACATTAATTATCCCATACAAAATGATACTAAAGTTTCTAAGCATGACTAAACAATTATATCTAATATCTAATTGAACCAATATATAAAGTCCAACTAGTCAAATTTATAACCGAAGATATCAAGGAATAGGGTAATCAATGAAAATTGGCCATAACAAAGGAATAGGTTCACCACCCGGTGACATTCGAAAGTAAATGCATATTTGTAATAAATAGAGAATTTAAACATAGGATCAACATGCTCAAATGATTATGTTAGGATCTTTGTGACTTGCCTTGCAATAATCGGTCTTCAATTAGTCTTCTGCAACACTTCCAACGCTCACACGAACCTTCAAAACGATGGAAACGAGGAAAAAGACTAAGAAACTCCAAACAAACAGTACATAAAAAGTAAACAAACATGTAGATCATGATTTTAGATGAATTATGAGACTTGAACGACCTCATTCTGACTTCAGATGAATTTGTTATGAATTTTACAAATTTTAATCCAATTAAGCCTATTAAAGAAAAGACTATTCCAATTTTTACAAATAATTTATAACTGAGATAAGAGATTAAAAACATCCTCCGGAAATTTATTGGATAAAATTTGGAAGATAACATATAGTATAAAGGAACAATATGTCATTGAAAAGAGAGGGAAAATGACCTATATTGATTTGAATGATTGAGATTGAGTTTACCAGATTTTGACCTAGAGCGGATAGCTTAAATTGAACCTTGATCTAGGGTTTTGAGGTGCTACCACATGGCACAGCGGGAGACATGGCAGCTGAGGAGGCAACAATGTGGCGATGAGGTGGCAGCCACATAGGATCGACCCCGGTGAGCACGGAAGGATGACGGCGATGGCGAACGACAACGTGATGACGGACACTGGGGACACCGGGAGAGAGAGCATGATGAGAGGAGCTCACCAAGGGGCCGCGTGATGACCGACGACGACGGATGACGACCGACGGCGAGGCGGCGATGACCGAAGGCGGCAACGAGAGGAGCGGCAGGGCTTCGCCGGAGAGCATAAAATAACGGCAAACTCGGTCTTCACGGTGACAACGGAAACCGGCGGGTTCCGGTGGAGGAGATGTGGTGGCCGGGTTGGAGCTTGTCCTTGCGAAGCTGGAGGAGGTGATGGCGCTGACCGGCGGTGACCGGAGGCGAAGCCGGTGATGGAGAGAGGAGCTTGCGGGGAGAAGGTTTCGGGCGATGGAGGAAGAAGGGAGAGGGTGGTGGCGGCTAGAGGAGAGGGAGGGGCTCTATTTATAGGCATGGGAGCTCAGGTCCAGGCCCACATGGCTGGGAAAAACTCTAGGAAAGTTGAGGTTTTCACCGAAAAAAGGAAAGATTTAATCCACGAAATTCGAAAGGATTTGATTCGGTATTTTTGGGGATTTCTTGGGGGAAAGGTAGAGGAGACCGAGGGGAATCCGTTCCCGCAACTAATTTTGGAAGGGGAGCAATGGGGAGGCTAGATTTGGTGGAGGTGGTGGCATCGGTACGTACGCTCAGGCTCGGGAGACTCTGTCTGGAGGTTGAAGATGCACTGTAGCACGAGGGAGCTAAAGCAGACTTTCGGCCAGGCTTCTTTCTTCATTGTCCCGATTGAAGAGGGAGGCAAGGTAGACTTTGGAGAGTGAAAGAAATAGGCTTGCAACAGAGAAGAGTCAAAGGGAAACAAAACAGACTTTTCCAGATTCGGCCGAAACCTCGAAGGGAGGATTTTTAATTACTTTTCCAAATAAATTAATCATTGAAATGATCTTTGAATTTTCAAAAATACTTCCGATGCTCAAATAATTTCAAGAAAATTCCTAAGAATACTTGGGAACTCAAAGTATTTATCAAAATTATAACTAGACCATTTAATGATTAATTTTCTATTTAAATAATTCCTGAAATGTTCTTTGTATGTCTAAAATTAGTAATTGAGCTCTGAAAAATCGGAGAAAATTCCAGAGAGTAGAATTAACCGTGCAGAATTTAATAAAATTAAATCCAGCCATGTTTTATATAGGAAATTTCATTTCCCAAATTTAACTTCACTTGTAAAATAAATTCTAGGAATAATTTATTAAATAATCTCTAAATCCCTGAAACGAAAATCAGGGTGTGACAATCATCTCCGATCGGGGCAGCCAATTCACTTCTATGTTCTGGTAGAAATTGCAGGAAGAAATGAGAACTCGTCTGAACTTTAGCACCGCTTACCACCCTTAGACGGATGGCTAGATGAAGCAAGTCAATCAGATTCTTGGGGATATGCTCAAGGCATGTGCCCTGGACTTCGGCAAAAGTTAGGATGAGAGTCTTCCTTATGCTGAATTTTGGTACAACAATAGCTACCAAGCCAGTCTGCAAATGACACCTTTTGAAGCCCTATATGGCCGGAAATGTCGAACCCACTCCTTTGGGACCAGGCCGGAGAATGTCAGGTGTTTGGGACTGACATTCTCAAAGAAGCAGAGGAGAAGATCAAGGTTATCCAAGAAAATCTGAAGGTTTCCCAGTCTCGATAGAAAAGCTATACAGATACACGTCAAGGGAGTTAGCCTTTGAAGAAGGGGACTTTGTGTATCTCATAGTTACGCCTCTTCGAGGTGTTCGTCATTTCCACACCAAGGGAAAGTTAGCACCACATTTTGTGCGACCTTACAAAGTTCTTGGTATAAGAGGAGAAGATGCTTATAAATTGGAACTACCGGCATCTCTGGGAGGAGTTCATGATGTATTCCATGTGTCCTAACTTAGGAAATGCCTCTGAGTCCCAACAGAGCAGGCAGATCCAGAACAGATTGACATTCAGGAAGATCTAACTTATGTGGAGAAGCATATAAGGATTTTGGAAACATCTGAGAGATATACCCAAAGCCATGTGATCTGTTTTTTGTAAGGTTCAATAGAGCAATCACTTAGTAGAGGAAGCAACTTGGGATAGAAGATGAACTGAAGTCCGCCCATCCTCACCTCTTCGCAAGCGTCTCTGAATCTCGAGGACGAGATTCTCAGTAAGGGGTAGGTTTGTAACGCCCTGAAAATCACTCTAAGTTTAAATTGTGCTTTAATGCATTTCTAGAAATTTTAAAAGCCTAAAGCCCAAAAGAGCCTCCAACAATTAAAACTCACCAAGATTGATGTCAAATTGGCTTGTGGGTATTTTTAATAAATTTCCCATGCTTCAAAATGTTTAACCAATTTTTACTTGAATTTTGAGAGCAGCCTAAATAATTTTAAAGTAACAAAAACAATTAAAGGAACTTCTATAAAAAATAAAAGATAAAAGAAATCCCCTTCCTGCTCTTGGGCAGCTCCCAGCCCATCTCTCCTTCTCTCACTCTCTCGGCCCAGCCCGACCACCTCCTCTCTTTCCTCCCTCTCCCTTCCCTCTCTCCTCCCCGTGGGCTACCTCCTCCTCTCCTTGGCCCATCCTGCCCTGCCTCCCTCTCTCCTCCGAGTGGGCTGCCTCCCCTCGCCCGCACCAGCCCAGCTACTCCCCCTCCCGTGAACTGGAGTCCGTTTCACTTCCCCCGCGTGCCCCAGCCAGCTCCCTCCGGATGACAGGTGGGCCCCACCGTCATCCCTAACCTCCAGCCCTCTCTCTCCTCTCCGGCCGAACCTAGCAAAGGGTCATTTTATCAAATTAAAGAAGTTCATTAAGTCAAGTTAATTAAAGGTTTGAGACTAATCACGGTGAATCTGGTTGATTGCCCATAACCGCGAGCATGACTATTCAAATAATTTTACTCTGGCCAGAGGTGTGCAACTTTACCCACAAGACCCGATTCCAGACATGTTACCATGCTTTAAAGTACCACCATCATAGAGTAAAGGGGGAAATTGTGATAAGGCCATTCGCATAACCCCTTCTAACCAATCGCACCATACCTCGGGTTTCGCCCCATCCTCAACAGGCAGTGGGCAGTCCCCTCGTGGCGCGGTGAATCTGGAAGCCGATCAACTGGTTAGCCCCGGTCGACCCAACTCCATCACACCCACCCTTGCATGGGTACGTCAGCTAGAGAAAAGCTACACTACAAGACCAACAGTTGCCCATGCTTGCTTGTGGTAAGAAATGTTAGTCCTCCAGGGTTTCCTACGAATTGGTCCTTAATTGCCATGGGTGCGACTAGCGAAACCATGCACTCACAGCCCACCATTAAACCATATTTTAGTTGGATAGTTATGACCAATAAAACATGGCCAGATGTCTCGAGCCCGCAGCTCAACAAGGTACTAAATGTATAGTGTGATTATCACATATCATGAGCTAGTGGTAATTAAGCAAATGTAATTCTAGCTAGCTTACATAAGTAACATAAGCTAGTCAAATTATCACCCAAGTTAAGAAAGGACAGATATCAAGTAAACAAGGCACAAGCGAGCAGATAGGTAAATCCAAAATCCCAATGTAATTAGGAAAGCATGCAATTTATTTATAAATGGTAAAACATTTTATAAAGTGGGCTCAACATGCTCAGGTAATGTGTGACTTGCCTTGCTTCTTCAAATAATCTTCCGAATTGTTTCCTCGCGAACGTGATCTTTTGAAACGACTGAATCTACACGCTAGCATGCAAAACGAGGAAAAACCCTAATAAAAACCAAGTAAACAGTACATGAAATGTAAACAAGCATCTAGTGCTCAATTTTACATGAATTTTGCAAGTTGAACGGCTCAATGTGGAGTTCGTATGAATTAGTTACGAATTTTAGAAGTTCGTATGAATGTGGAGTTCGTATGGATTCCTGGAAATAAATATAATTTATTGCTCAATTATTAATTATTTATGACATCAGTGAAGGGGGGATAGGTGGCACTGGCAAGCGGGCCCCACCTATCGGTGACTCAAGGGGAGGGGCGCGTGGTGGACCGAGTCCACACGTGGCCGGGCGGGTGCACCACGTGGCAGACACGCGCCACCGATGTGGTGGCCACGTGGGCTGCCGAATGGATGGCCTAGATCTGCCCCGTGGCAGATCGGGTGGCTGGGGGCGGCGGTGAGCGGGCACGGGCTCGGCCAGAGCCAGCCTAGCCGAGCCATGCCGGGCGGCGGCGCGCAGTCACCGACGTTAGCCGCTGGCGATGCAGGGAGCGGTGGTGCACGGTGCGGGAGGCGGTGGTGAGCAGCCGGTGGGTGGCGGTGTACACGAGCAGCGGTGCGGGAAGAAAGGGGGAGGGGAAAAAAGAGGAAGAAGGAGCTCCTCACCGAGAAGCGGTGGTCAGTGCGGAGGAAGACGATGGCGACGGTGATGGTTCGTCGGTGTTCCATGAAGCGGAAGGAGGGGCAGTTGTGCAACTCGTTGTTGCAATGCTGACAGAGGAGGCAGCGCGACACGGGGTGGCCTCGGTCGGTGGCAAGCATCGGCCGGAGGTGGGAAAGGTGACGGTTGTTCTTGGGTTCATGGGGAGATGGCATTCCGGCGGGGTTCTAGCGGCGAGGAGTGGTGGCCGAGGTACAGTGGGGCGCGACAACGCTGTTAGAGGCGGCAGCAAGGCCGGGCTAGGCTTCTCTCGCCAGCGGGGAGTGACTGGAGGCGGTGGAAAAAGGCGATCCTAGTGGAGAGTCAGCTCGACTCCACAGGCAATACTCAACTGGGGTATGAGCCTTGGTCCTCTAACTTCGTCTTCAACTGAGCTGCGCTACACTTCCGAAAAGGGGAATAATGGGAAGGCTAAGTACAACCACCATACTTAGCGAGCCACACCAATGATGCAGACGTGCAATGAGAGACAAGGAGGGTTTGTGGCTATTTGCGTAAAGGCGGTTGTAAACATTTATAGTTGGGAAATAGTAAAACAGTTGATTAATTAAGGTAAGATTAAATCTCCAGTGAACAATGTTACCCCATGTTGAACAAGCCTAACCATTCAACCTAAACTAAACCAGTCAAGTTAAGTAATGGTGTGGGACTAATTACGGTGAAGCTGGTCGATCGCCCAAAACCGTGGGCATGGCTATTCGAATATTTTTACTCTAGCCAGAGGTGCACAACTGTACCCACAAGATAAAACCCACCATCATCTTACTGTGCCATGCATGACACGTCACCATGACGAGTGATTGTGACAAGACCCTTCGCATAACTCACCCTTACCAATCGTACCCACTTCAGGTTTCGCCCCTACCTTTATAACCAAGGTAGATAGCCCCCCTTGTGCCTTGGTGAATCTGGAAGACGCATAGACTGCAGCACGGTCCATCCAAACTCCATCACGCCTACCCTTGCCTTGGTACGTCAGAAAGGGGAAAGCTATACTAGAAGTCCAGTAGTTGCCCGTGAAGTCTTCTAGGGGTTTTCCCCTGAAACGGTCCTTGAAAGCCATGGGTGCGACTAGCAAAACTATGTATACACAGCCCACCATTAAGCCATATATTAGTTGGGTAATTATGACCAATAAAACATGGCCAGATGTCACGAGCTTGCAGCTCATCAAGATACTAAAATTAGATAATTTGATTATTCCATTTTGTGAGCTAGTGGTATTACGCACGGCTAAGCATATGTGTTGATGAGAAAAACACACACTGGCCTGAGAGATTTGCTTTACTCTAGTGCAGGTCCAAAATTAGTTCTTTAGTTTAAGGGCATGCCAGTTGATTTGAACCTGCAATCAAAAGAAGAAATATGCAAATATGTTAGTAAACGATAGTCCATCGGCTAACTAGCCGATTTCGTATCGTATGTGACCTAGCCGATGCAATAAAGCATGAATTGGCTGTAAGGTGTAGACAATGGAAGAACTAACCCTAAAACTAGTATATCGGCTGTAAAGATCAGTGTTATATAATCAATATATCAACATGACTTTAGAAATAAGCAATTGGGATAGATCGAACTGAACCGAGATAGTATAAATTGCCCAAGCCTAAAGTAACATGAAATAACGATTATACAGACTCATGTCATAGCCGATATCTAGGTTTAAGTATGTATCGGCTATAGCTCCGATACAACCGTATATTAGGATATTCCCTAGTAATAAATATATTCAACTATATCCAATTAGATTGGTAGCAAGCTCAATATATTTATATTAGATTAGATCCTAATATAAGGGGCAGATATAGAATATTAAACAAAGCATAAAACAATGTAAAACATCTATACCAGATAAGATCGGCTGAAACCCTAATACTATCCTTATTAACGACCATAAAACAGGCTAGAGATCATGGTTCTAAACACAACTTAATAGGTCGGACTTAATCGATGCAACATTAAGTATAAAAAGAATCATGAGATCTAGACAATCAAGCCGATGGTTGTCTTTTCGGGATGGTGGATGCATTGTATAATCTCAACCAACAAAGTAATCTAGCCAATATCGACAAAACCCTAAAAAGAATCCAGCCGATGCAAGTAGATTGCATTGTCAATTTAAATTATATAATGTGTATGATAACTCGGAGATTCACAAAATATAACTAGAGTGTCATAAAGATGTAAGCACTAGCTCCGATGATGCAAACCGCCATAACAAGACCTACCTTGTCGTCAAAGATCAAAGTGATGCAGCACGACTCGAAAGCACGAACTTGTCGAAAATTAGAAAATAAAGGTTTGGCGATGCGCCAAGATTGATTGAACGTGTGTTGTTTATTTACCAGACCTCGGTTCTATATTTATACCCGAAAATACAAACATTCTCCATCACGGACATGACTCATATTAACCTAATACAAATCCAACTAACGAACAAGTCCCTAAGGCGGACTCTTACCGTGATTATCTATAAGGAAATTACATAAAATATCCTAATTAATATATACAATTGCCAATTCCGGACTCTATGCTTGTACGGCAATCCCATCGTAAGCTCCTTGTTGAATCTGATATCAATTTCACATGCGATATAGGTTCCATCGGCTAACCCAATCGGACTCGGTTTCCAGCCGATACGGACTCCAGCCGATGCACACTCTGTTTCCGAAATCTCTGCATATCTTCGAATCCGCTTCGGATTGGATCGCGTTTCTGATTCATCTAGATTGGATTTCTTGCCAAATTTCATCCTCAACACATGCCTCCTAATTCCGAAGTATTATATAATGCAACAGAATTATTTCTTCAGAACCGCAAAAAACTAGGGTTACCCCTGTGACCGTTACGCACCTAATTCCATAAATAGCAACCGCTTTTTCTGACATTTCACGGCGTTAACCCCGTTTTCACCGCTTCAAACTACCAAACTTCTCCGTGAACTTTGGCGATTGCTCTTGATTCCTCCGGCGAACTTCACCAACGATCCCCTTCTCCAGCGGCGACAAGAATTCTCTGCTCCAATGGCAACCTCCACGAACATACCCCACGTACTCCACTATTTCTCTTATCCCCTGTTCATATCGGCCACCATATTTTCTATACATTCCGCGAAATAAAATCTTTTCCATTCTAATCTGTTTTTCTTCCTCGTTTTCCTCTCTTTTTCAGCATTTGAGAGATCTGATCGCAATCCCCATTGAGAGAGAACCAAGCCACTATTTCCTCGGGCCGATGGGTGATGAAGATCATATTCTCTTTATCAACTCTGAGACCAATCGTATTCCATTCAAGGAATCCAAGCCTAGCTCCATACACTGGCCCAATATCTTCAGATCTTGGCCATCGGCCGTAGATGGATGGAAGACTTGGTACAAAAGGATGTCGGCTAGCAAGCAGACTCACTGGAATATGATAGGTATTTCTCAATGCCTTGCACTTTCTCTGACCGATACCAAAAAAGATGAGCCCATGCTATCAGCTGCTTCCTACTTTTGGTCCGATACATTAAATGCCTTCCTGTTTAACCATGGTCCGATGACCCCTACGTTGTTAGATATTCAGATGCTGACAGGCCTAGATATTTCCTCATCAGCCAACCCCATTAGCCTTAAAGTGAAATATGATCACAAATTCCAGACTAAGAATATTGGAGGATCATCTGGTTTTATAACTGAGAATATGGGCACAGGATCTATCTCCCCTAGAGAACATACTGCTTTTCTAATGATGTGGCTAGACAAGTTCTTGTTTTGTGGCTCAACTTGTGGTCCAACAGCGAATTGGCAACATCTGGCAGAAGCCCTAGTATCCAAAAAGTCCATCCCACTAGGCAAATATCTCCTAGGAGCAGTGTATCAAACTCTAAGTCAGACATCGGCCAAGCTCCTCATGGATACATCAACCAATTATGGAGGCCCTTGGTGGTTTGTGCAGATATGGCTCAACATGTACACCATCAAGGTTGCTGATAGAACTCCTCTCGATGATCTATCCTTTCCATCCCTAGCCGATGATGAATCAACACGCCGATGCTTATCTTTTGGAGAGGCAGCATCGTCTTACCCCGGCATGGGAACATCGGCTGAGCAGTTCTGCGAGTGGTTCAGAAGATTTTACGATGGATTTCCTCATGAGTCTCGAGTTTGGTTCCCCTATGAGGATTATGTGAAATATGAACTACCCACCAACCTTAGACTAGATGATCTGAAGAACGAAGACTTCCCAGGAATAAGAGATATCTTTATATCTGCTATCACCCCTTGCATACTTCCAATAGGTATATCCCAAGGCCGATACATACAGTCCTCATATGAGTTCTATCACCCTATGATAGCTGCCAGACAACTTGGCATGGGATAGCTGCCCAGTGGTCTATATCTTACAGAAAAAATCCAGACAAGAGGTGTTGTCCCATCGGCTCTGGTTATGGACAGAATTCTAAACCTCGAAAGCCCTCCTCTGGGTTCTATCGGCCAGATATCCTTGATCAGACAACGAAGCCAATTGTTTGAGAAATGGTGGGGTGAATGGAAAACCCATCTATTCCTATCCATGCCAGCCGATTTCTACCTGACAATCAGGGATCCCTCTATCAGCCCTCAGGTAAATTCATATACCTCTTACTGCATCTTTCTCTGACTCACTTATGATTTCTCTCATATTTATCATGTATACATATTTTTCAGATTTCCAACTCTCCTCCTCCAACAAAAAGCAATAGTGGCAGAGATATCAATTATGCCCCTGCTAAGACATCATCTGGGAAAGACTTAGCTTCCTCTTCAATCGGCTACAATGCCCCAGCTATCAAGGATCTGCTCCAAGGTCAAATCAGGCAGCCGATTGTCACAGCTGGCAAGAGAAAAAGAACTAAAAAACCCGCTGTGAAGCCAACTGCTCCAAAGAAGAAAATGCTTGTTAAGAAACAAAAACCCTCAGCCGATGATGCCCCAATCGATCCGGTTATAGAAGAATATCTTGATGAAGCAATCATTGAGGAAGAGATTGATGAAGCTGCTGTCCAAATAAGTGAATCCGGCCATATTTCTAGTCCAAACTCTCGAGCCGATTCACCTCCAACAAGCCCAGCCAAAACTCCAACTCCTAGATGTCGACCACGAAAAACTTGGGTATACAATCTTTCAACTTTTTTTCATCAATTTCACCTATTATCTGTGATACTTACAAAAATTTTTAGCCTACCCGAGCAATATCACCTCCCCAACAAGCATCAAGTGAACATACAACAAGGGCTGTAGGGAGTCATCATATAGAGGAAACAACAACCATAATTCCATCCTCTCCAGTCCCCGTAAGATCATTATCAACTATAATTCATATCGGCTACTTTCATAATTCTTACTTATAATCAATTATCTTCTGCAGGCTCTAGCCGATATGTTCTCTTTTGACATAAGGCAGCTTCTAGATGAAGAAGAAGAAGAAGAAGAAGAAACAGCGAGCAAGGCCAAATCCCCAATAGCCGATGAACTGAAAACAAAACTAGCCGACATTGCAGATCAGCTGAATGCCTCCTTAGACAACATAGTCTCCAACTACGGCTCAATCAGGTCCAGATTTCAAGAGATCCAAGATCAACTCCCAGAAGACCTAATTGATTCCATCTCCCTAGCTGTCTACTTGGAACAACATCAGTTCAAGCTTGAAAGAGCAAGGCAGAGAATATCTGATCGGCTAGAACACAAAAAGCAACTATTCAAACCAGCCGACAGAAAGTTAATGAAGAAAAGTCAAAGTTAGATGAACTAACGGCTGGTCCAGAATCAACTCAGCAAGAATTGGATAGACTTAATCAAGAGCAATCTGAACTCCTAGTCCAACTTCGTCAATGCCGAGTCAAAATTGCTGATGCAGAAAAGTAGATAGCCGATCTGCCTCAAGCTATCGAGGAGCAGAAGTCCAAGTTGAAATCCTCAATCAAACATCTGGCCTCCCTCAACAAATCGCTCAAGCCTGTGCCAGGAACTGATGCTGCAGTTGCCAAAATAATAGATGAAGTAGAACAAATTCGCCTGCATGCGATCTTGGCAATCCAAAACTTCTTGGGTTGATGTAAGAGTTAAACAAACTCAAACATTTTTTTGTTGTAATATATGTATCGGCCATCGAGCCGATATATCATTGCCTTGACTTGTATTTTTGTTCAAAAAGTTTCAAAATTTTCAACTTTAATCCTCCATGCCCCCCAAGTTTGTAGTAGGGAATATAATGCTGCAAACTTATATATTGAAGGACGATAAAAATATCGGGCATCTAAAGATGATGTGATACATCGGCTGTAAATCATATATCAGTAGACCTCAGTTGATTATGAACCAATCCAAACACTTGGGTAATATTTCTTCAGATATTTTCCATTAAGTGCTCTACCAAAAATTTCTCCATCAAGCCCCTTTAACATATAGGCTCCTTTAGAAACACATTTATGAATCCGAAAACGCCCTTCCCAATTCAGTGACCATTTGCCAAATTTATTATCTCTGGCTCCTATCGGCAGCACCAATTTCCAAACAAGTTCTTCCTCAAAAGATTTTGGTACAATTTTTTTGTTGTAATGTCTGGCAACTCTTTCTTTATCCCTCCTAACTTTCTCAAGCGCTCTCAATCTAGCTTGAACCAAATATTCTGACTCATCAACCATCAGATTATGATAATCATCGGTTGTCAGCTCATCTTGTAAAGAAATCCTTCTGGAGCCGATGTTGGTTTCCCACGGTAACACAGTTTTATGCCCATAAACCAGTTGATATGTAGGTACTTGAATTGCACCATGACAAGCCATCCGATAAGACCACAATGCCTCGGCCAATATAGTATGCCACTTTTTGAGATATTCGGCAATCTTTCTTTTGACCAACTGAATCAAGCTTTTGTTAGACACCTCAGCCTGTCCATTTGCTTGTGCATAATATGGTGAAGAATTCAACAATTTAATCCCCATGCTGTCAGCAAACTGAACAAACTCATCGGACACAAAAATTGAACCTTGATCAGTTGTAATCGTTTGTGGCAAACCAAACCGGTATATGATATGTTCCTTGACAAATTCAATGGCATCTTTACTATCAACTTTTTTCAAAGGAATTGCTTCAACCCACTTGGTTAAATAATCAGTACCAACCAATATGAACTTATGTCCTTTGCTCGCCAGTGGATTGATTTGGCCGATCATATCAATTCCCCAACCTCTGAACGGCCATGGCTTGATAATAGGATTCATAGCCGATGCTGGTGCTCTTTGAATTGCTCCAAATTTCTGACAATCCTGACATCCCTTGTAATACCTGAAACAATCTTCCAGCATTGTTGGCCAAAAATATCCAACTCTGCTAATCAGCCATTTCATCTTGTGAGCCGATTGATGAGTTCCACATATGCCCTCACGCACTTCACACATAACTATTTTTGCCTCTTCCAGGCATAAACATCTCAAAAGAATTCCATCAATCGTCCGATAATATAGTGTGTTATCCAACAAAACATATTTGAGAGCTTTGTATCTTAATTTTCTAGAAACCGATTTAGAAGGATTCTTTAAATACTCAAATATCTCAAACCTCCAACCATCGGCTGGTAAACAAGCAACTTCTACTTTAACTCATTGCAACATCGGCTTATAGCCTGATGCACCTTGAGCTAAATCATTGGCTTCAACATTCTGCTCTCTAGGGATATGCTTCAAAGTAACCTTGACATTTTGCATTGTAGACCATCAAAATATCATTCTTGTATTCATATTCACCAGATAATTGACTTATCACCAATAAGGAATCACCCATGATCTCACAGCATCGGCTTCAACCTCTCTCAATAATTGCAATCCTTTCAGAACAGCTTCATATTCGGCTTGATTATTTGTAGAATAAGGCTTGATGGTAAAAGCAAACTGAAAACTTGCCCCCCTAGGCGATATTATCACCAAGCCGATGCCACAACTATGAGTGCATACAGAACCATCAAAAAATAAAGTCCATGGTATAATGTCAACATTATCAATATTGGTATCCCTGTGTTCAACTATGAAATCGGCTATCGCCTGCCCTTTAACTGCTTTAGCCAATTCATACCTTAGGTCAAGTTCTGATAATGCAAAAATCCACTTCCCAATTTGTCCCTTCAAAACTGGAGCCGATAGCATGTATCGTACTACATCGGCTTTACACACTATTGTGCACTCGTTGGAAAGCAAATAATGCCTCAATTTTGTACAAGAAAAATATAAACACAGGCATAACTTTTCCACGGGTGAATACCTTGTTTCAGCATCTAGAAGTCTTCTACTGAGATAAAATATCACTCTTTCTTTACCTTCAACCTCTTGGATCAAAACTGAGCCGATAGAGTTCTGATCGGCTGACAAATATAACTTGAAAGGAAGCCCTTTTTGTGGTGGTATGAGAACTGGAGGAGTACTCAAATATTCCTTTATATTGTCCAATGCTTGCTGTTGTTTTTCTCCCCAGACAAACTCTTGATCGGTCTTCAACCTTAACAATGGAGTAAATGGTTCTATTCGGCCAGACAAGTTTGATATAAAACGCCGAACAAAATTTACTTTGCCGATCAAAGATTGCAACTTAGTCTTCTCTTCTAGAGGCTTTATGTCTTTGATTGCTTCAATACTCCTCTGAGGAACTTCAATCCCTCGCTCATGTACCAGAAATCCAAGGAATCGCCCAGCCGATACACCAAAAGCACACTTATTTGGATTCATCTTCAAACCATATTTCCTTGCTCTTTCTAGTACTTATCTTAAATCGGCTATATGTTCATCAATTTCCTTAGATTTGACCACCACATCATCAATATAGATTTCTACCAATAAACCGATAAGATCATGAAATATATAATTCATAGCTCTTTGATACATAGCACCAGCACTTCGCAGCCCAAAAGTCATAACAACCCACTCATATAAGCCGATTGCACCAGGACACCTGAAAGCAGTCTTGTGAATATCTTCCTCAGCCATAAAAATTTCCTTGTAACCTGCATTGCCATCCATGATGCTGATAATTTTTTATCCAGATGCTGCATCAACCAGTTGATCGGCTATTGACATTGGGTATTCATCTTTCGGTGTAGCTTTGTTTAAATCTCTGAAATCAATGCAAACCCTGAGTTTACTGTTCTTCTTGATAACTGGTACTATATTTGAAATCCATTCAGCATATCGACATGGTCTAAAAAAATTGGCATCATAGAGTCTTGTAATTTCGGCCTTGATAGCGTCATACATGTCAGCTTTACAATGTCTTGGACGTTGCTTGTATGGCCGATAGCCTGGTTTGATGGGGAGCCGATGTTCAACAATCGATCGGCTAAGTCCTGGCATTTCATAGTATTCCCAGGCAAAACAATCTCTATATTCTTTCAAAAGCTCTATTAATTTACATTTAAACTCTTTTGACATATCTTTACTAGTATATGTCGGCCTAGGCCTATCACCTGGTCCAATGTCGACTTCTTCCAACTCATCGGCCGACATAAATCCTTGTCCTAGCTTGCCGTCGAGATCATCAACAGTGTCCTTTGTATAGAAATTGAAACCCTCCATGGTGCCCTCAAAATAAAAAATGGGGCTCTCCATCTCCTGTTGGCTGTATGGCATAATCAGAAACTTTTAAGTAATCTCCTTGCCAAACTTTTCCAGATAAGCAATCAATTCCTTCCATCTCCCAAACAGATAAATCAACACTAGCTACATTGACTGACCTGTCGGCTGGCACGATTTCGATTTGGTCTTCTTGCCACTGAATCAGGCTTTGATGCATTGTTGAGGGAATACAACAGTTAGCATGGATCCAATCTCTTCCCAGCAACAGACTGTAGGAACCCTTCCCATCAATAACAAAAAACGTGGTAGGAATTGTTTTACTGCCGATGGTCAACTCCACATTCAAAACTCTCTTGGTCTCAGATGGATTCCCGCCAAAATCTTTTAGGATCATATTTGTCTTGATCAAATCCTCTGAATTCTTCCCAAGCTTTCTGAAGGTAGAATATGGCATCAAATTGACAGTTGCTCCTCCATTGACTAGCATCTTTGACATCGGTTTACCATTGTTGAATTCTTTGACATACAATGGCTTGAGGTGCCGATGATCAGTTCCTTCAGGTTTCTCAACAACAGCTTATTGTGGAGATAACATCAACTTAGCCGATGGCAACTCATTTTCTTGCTCGACAACTTGCTCGATTGCATACTCGGCTGGTAACATACAAACCATGTTTATTGCAGATGACATCACCTCTTTACCCTTGTTTTGTTGATTTCTTTTCTGATCGGCTTTGACTACATCGGCTGATACCACCTTGCTCTTCACACGCCAAACTTTCTTTGTCTGCTGCCTTAGCCGATACTCAATTTCTCCTTCAACCTCCTGGAATTGTTCCCTGTTCCTCATCCTTTGAACTCTTCTCTTTTGATTTTTGGTAAAAATCCTAGAAGGACACCATTGTGGTTGCATATTTTTGGGCTCTCTCTGTGAGTCGTCTTCATCATTGTTGTGTTGGATCAGCCCAAGTCTCTAATGAACTGGCAATTTTCTCTGCATCAGCCGATGCACACCTTCACCCTGTCGGCTTGATCTTTGAACAAATTGGGCATCAACGTTACTACATCCAGGACAATCGTCAATAGATGGTAACCTCATACCTTCGTTCCAGCAAAATCTAAAGAATTCACAACTCCAATGAGGATCAAAATATCTCTCATCATCATGGTAATATGACTCATCTTCCCTTTGGCACCTTTTCTGATGCTTGTCGATCACACCAGCAGATTTGATATGTCTGGTATAATTTTTACCTCCATCGGCTTGATTCCGGTTAAACCCAGAGTGAACCATGTTTATTGGGAAAGGATGTCCATCTATCTTCGTCAGCCTCTTGGATTCATCAATCTTGATCTTCCCTTGTTCGATAGCCGATTGGATCTGTTGTATGGAAATTTTGCAATCATTGGTGCTGTGGGACCCTGTATTATGCCATTTACAATATTTTCTCGTCTTTAACTCTTCAGCCAATGGAATCACACGTCCTACCGGCAGTTGAATCTATTTTTCTTGAAGAAGAAGGTCAAATATCTTGTCAGCCTTAGTAATGTCAAAATCAAATCTTTCCTCTTTTCCCGAATTCTTGACCCATTGGCAAACCATCGATTTCTTGTTTCTGGCCCACTCGGCTGCATTGACTTCTAGATCATCATCTTCGGAATCAGAATCATAGCTGTAGATATTATTGACATTGTTGGCCTTCTTGACGAATTTTCTAGCCTCCTGGAATCTTGTCTCGTGAGCCGATACCTTATGAGCTAAATGAGCTAAGCTCTCAAAATCTTGAGCAAAAAATATTTCCTTTATCGGCGCCAATAACCCCTGGAAGGCCAGATCGGCTAGCTGTGAATTTGTTAAGGCCAAACTGTCACATTTGTTTCTCACATCTCTAAACCTTTCAATATAATTTGGAACTGATTCATCTGATTTCTGCCTGATAGCTATGAGGTCTGATAATTTCATCTCTTGAATTCCACTGAAAAAGTGTTTATGAAACTGTTTCTCCAAATCGGCCCAACTTCTGATAGAATTGTAAGTTAGGGATGAAAACCATGTGAATGCCGATCCAGATAGAGAAAGTGGAAACAACCTGACTTTGAGGGCTTCTGTAGCCGATGCCTCACCACATTGAGCTAGAAATCGGCTAACGTGCTCGTAAATTGACACATTGTCTTGCCCTGAGAACTTGGAAAAATCTGGCACCTTGTATCGGTTTGGCAGTGGTACCTGATCAAAGTATTCTGGATATGGATGTCGATGCATGTTGACATCATCCTTGGGCTTGAGTCCAAATTGTTCCCTCATGGCATCAACAATCATATCGGCCCACGACTTCTGTGGTGTTGCTCCACCATATTGCTGTTGAATCGGATCAAACTGGCCCTATTGAATCGGCTGCGGCCGTGGAGAATGAGGCTAATAAATATGATTAAAATTAGCCAATATGCCATGAGGTGGCACATAGGGAAGTTGTTCTGTGCTGTACTGTTGGTTTATCGGCTGAGTAATTCCAATGGCAGTTGAGGAACCGAAGGAATTTGATACGAAGTATCAGTAACTGGCGGTTTTAGATTAAGAATGCTCATCAATTATTCTGGTGTTAGCTGAGTTGACGCTTGCCCCCCAGTGATCGGCTGTGATCTTGTCATTATTTTTGGAATATTTGAACTAGAGTAAGGAGCCGATGGGGCCTGGGTTTGAAGTGTCTGTTGACTCCCGCCAATTTCTGTCTTCCTAGTCCTATAGCCTAGGAACGTACTGCCTGGTAGATATATGGGTCCTTTAGCTTTCTCCTCGGCTATAGATCCATCAATTACTGATTTGATCATGTTTGTTAATGTGTTGACAAGTACTCCAGATTGATTGATGAGGGCGTGGTGCACAGCCAAATCGATGCGATCTTGTATTGTGTGAAGTTCTTCGTTGCTTGATTCAACCTTGGGCTGCTTTTCCTTTTCTTCACTTGTTCCGGATGTACTTGGATCTTTTCTCATGATCGTCGGTACCTCGACTTTAGTCCTTTGAACGACTGTGCACTGCCGAGTGACCGTGAATGAGTGCAGGTATTGATTCTGGAGTTGATCTAGCATCTGCTTCATCTCTTCTCTTTGCTCATCGTTCAGTTGTTCGACCGTAATCGGTAGGATGTTGTCTTCTGAAACTTCAGTAACGTTTGGTGACATGATGACACGATGTCCCACCAGGCGCGCCAAAAGCGTGTTGATGAGAAAAACACACACTGGCCTGAGAGATTTGCTTTACTCTAGTGCAGGTCCAAAATTAGTTCTTTAGGTTTAAGGGCGTGCCAGTTGATTTGATCTTGCAATCAACAAGAAGAAATATGCAAATATGTTAGTAAACGATAGTCCATCGGCTAACTAGCCGATTTCGTATCGTATGTGACCTAGCCGATGCAATAAAGCATGAATCGGCTGTAAGGTGTAGACAATGGAAGAACTAACCCTAAAACTAGTATATCGGCTGTAAAGATCAGTGTTATATAATCAATATATCAACATCACTTTAGAAATAAGCAATTGGGATAGATCGGACTGAACCGAAACAATATAAATAATTGCCCAAGCCTAAAGTAACATGAAATAACGATTATATAGACTCATGTCATAGCCGATATCTAGGTTTAAGTATGTATCGGCTATAGCTCCGATACAACCCTATATTAGGATATTCCCTAGTAATAAATATATTCAACTATATCCAATTAGATTGGTAGCAAGCTCAATATATTTATATTAGATTAGATCCTAATATAAGGGGCGGATATAGAATATTAAACAAAGCATAAAACAATGTAAAACATCTATACCAGATAAGATCGGCTGAAACCCCGATACTATCCTTATTAACGACCATCAAACAGGCTAGAGATCATGGTTCTAAATACGACTTAATAGGTCGGACTTAACCGATGCAGCATTAAGTATAAAAAGAATCATGAGATCTAGACAATCAAGCCGATGGTTGTCTTTTCGGGATGGTGGATGCATTGTATAATCTCAACCAACAAAGTAATCTAGCCGATATCGACAAAATCCTAAAAAGAATCCAGCCGATGCAAGTAGATTGCATTGTCAATTTAAATTATATAATGTATATGATAACTCGGAGATTCACAAAATAGAACTAGAGTGTCATAAAGATGTAAGCACTAGCTCCGATGATGCAAACCGCCATAACAAGACCTACCTTGTCGTTAAAGATCAAAGTGATGCAGCACGACTCGAAAGCATGAACTTGTCAAAAATTAGAAAATAAAGGTTTGGCGATGCGCCGAGATTGATTGAACGTGCGTTGTTTATTTACAAGACCTCGGTTCTATATTTATACCTGAAAATACAAACATTGTCCATCACGGACACGACTCATATTAACCTAATACAAATCCAACTAACGAACAAGTCCCTAAGGCGGACTCTTACCGTGATTATCTATAAGGAAATTACATAAAATATGCTAATTAATATATACAACTGCCAATTCCGGACTCTATCCTTGTACGGCAATCCCATCGTAAGCTCCTTGCTGAATCCGATATCAATTTCACATGCGATATAGGTTCCATCGGCTAACCCAATCGGACTCGTTTCCAGCCGATACAGACTCCAGCCGATGCGCACTCTGTTTCCGAAATCTCTGCATATCTTCGAATCCGCTTCGGATTGGATCGCGTTTCCGATTCATGTAGATTGGATTTCTTGCCAAATTTCATCATCAACAATATGCAATTCTAGCTAGGTCACAATAGTAACACATGCTAGTCAAATTATCACCCAAGATGACAAAGAACAGATAGCAGGTAAACAGGGCACAAGCGAGTAGATAGGTAATTCCATAATCCCATGTAATTAGCAAAACATGCAATTTTTTTATAAACGGTAAAACATTTTATAAAGTGGGCTCAATATGCTCAAGGGGAATGAGTGACTTGCCTTGCTTCTTCAAACAATCTTTCGAACTCTTTTCCTCGTGATCATGATCTTTCGAAATGACGAAATCTACAAGTTGGCACACAAAAGGAGGAAAAATCCTAAAAAAACCAAATAAACAGTACACGAAAAGTAAACAAACATTTATAGCTCAATTATAGACGAATTTTGCAAGTTGAATTGCTCAATTTAGAGTTTGTATAAATTAGTTATGAATTTTAGAAGTTTTGAGCCATTTAAATGCATTTCTGGAATTATATTTGATTTATTGCGCAATTATTATTTATTTCTCAAAAGAAAAAGATGGTGCTCACATCAGCAAAGGGCGGGCCCCACACGTCAGCAGTACAAGGCGTCGGCCTACCGTGGACCAAGTCCATTGAGGGGCTGGGTGCACCGTGGACCGGGACCACGGGATGGCCCATCGGCATGGGTGGGTGCACCACATGGTGCACACGCGGCGCTAGCACTTTACCGACGTGGTAGCCACGTGAGCGGCACGCAGACAGCCCAGATTCACCGCACGGCGAATTGGACGGCTGGGACAAGTGGAAGTAGGGCTCATCGGTTGGTTGGCCGGGGAGCGGCGGCGCACATCTTGATGGTCGCCGAGGACGACCACCAGCATGGCGGTGCACCCGGGAGGTAGAGGAAGGAGGCGAGGAGGGGAAAGGGATGCTCACCAAGCGCCCGAGCGACGAGGTTAGCACGGGGAGCGGCAGCGAGGTCGGAGTGGCGACGAGGCTCGTGCTCAACAGCAACGATGTGCCCCGGCAGTGAATTGGGGATGTTGAAAGGGTGATGTTGATAATAAAATTTGGTAAGCCTTGAAGTCATTATCGGCCTAGAGTCACTATCGGCTTTAGAGTCTTGGAATCGGCCGATGGGCATTATCAAATTACCAAAAGTCGGATTCTTACCAAATTCGGTTAAGGAAATTAATCTATTAAAGGATGCTTATCCAAAAGAGACCGAGTTCAAGGAGGATGTGACGTGGTAGTTTATCTATTAATTAGGAAGAGTCTATAAGTTTCCTTTTATCTTTAGGAAAGTGTGTTTAGTGTCCAATAAGGACTTTATATTTTTTCTTTTATCTTTAGGAAGGTTTGAGTCGTGTCCGATATGGACTAGTATCTACCCATGGGTATAAATGTGTACACCCAGGGTCCATGTAAATTATCTCTCGATCAATTCAACTTCGGCGCATCGCCACCTTTTACCTTTTTACTTTCGACGAGTTCTTGTTTCAAGTTGGGCAGAATCGGCTTCGATCTCCGACGAGGGGTAAGGCTTGTTATGGCGGCTTGCGTTATCGGGATTAGTGCTTCCCTCGCTTCGATACTCTAATCTTGTTCATGTAAGTCGTCGAGTTATCATATACATTATATAATCTAGATTGACAATCTTTACTACTTTTATCGGCCGATCTCTATCTAGGGTTTTGTCGATATCAACTAGATTACTTTGTTGGCTTAGATTATATAATGTATCAACCACCCTGAAAATCAATCAAAGGCTTGATCGTCTAGATATTATGTTTCTTTTCATACTTAGTGGTGCATAAGTTAAGTTTGATCTACTAAGTCGTGCTTAGAACCATAATCTCTTGCTTGCTTCTTGATTGCCAATAAGGGTTTCATCGGGGTTTCAGTCGATGAGTTATCTGGACGTTGTATCGGCTTAGAAGGATTACATACAAGTTGGATTTAGCCGATCGCAACAATGGTCTCACTGTTTATCTAATCATTTGGATTTATTAACATCGGACCTCCAGCCGATGAATGCTTCAACCTTCGTATCAGTGCTTATTCAATCTATCATTACTAGCTGATTGGTTTCTACTGGATTATATTATTGTTTTATTACATTATCATCAGTCGATTATCTTTATGTCATTATTTACTCAAGTATCATGATCTATACTGTCATTATTTACTCCATCGGCTTGTCAGCCGATTGGCTATTTTTTTCTGCTGTTTATATATCTTGTCAGTTGCAGGATCAAACTAACTGGCACGCCCGCATCTCATCATTACTTTGGATCTGCACTGGAGCTAAGCAGATCTCCCAGTCAGTCGTGTTTTTACGTCAACACATTTTGGCATGCCCGGTGGGACACGTTTTGTGTACCTACATGTCTGAAGAAGAAGTCAATGCCAAGATCATGGTCACAATGGGGAATTTGACAAAGGAACAGAAACAACAGGTGGAGCAATCTATGGCTAATTTTCAGAAGTGTTGTCTTCAATCTTTCGTCATGACGTAACAAGGGCCAATTCAGACGACTCAACTTCCCAAGCCGATGGTTGAAACATTTCAAGATAAAGTTGATAAATCAATCCATCACGCACTGTTTATTCAATCTGGAGTTTTGGTGGACACATTGCAAAATTTCATTAAGAGAACAACTGATGAGTTAATTGTTCAAAGAAGCCAGCTCGGGGGGCAGATTGAAGAACAATAGTATCGGCTCGAGGGGCAAGCACATCAGTACTGGCATGATGATTCATATCAGCAGTATTAGCCACAAAAATTTCAAGAGTATCAATGTGGAAAAGAACAATGCCATCAGAGGAACGATGGTTGGGCCGATAGAATTGCAAAGTTAGTACAGGAGCAGTTTGGAATTAGACCTAAGGAGCAGATCCATATGTATCGCCAGCCATATCCTGAATGGTTTGATAGAGTTCCGCTTCCATACCGATATAAGATTCTAGATTTTTCCAAGTTTTCAGGGCTGGAACATATCAGCCGATCCCTAGCGCAATGTGGGGAGGCATCGGCTGAAGAGGCTCTGAAAGTTAGATTGTTTCCGTTGTCTTTGACTGAATCGGCTTTCACATGGTTTTCATCATTACCATCATATTCTATCAAGGGATGGGCTGATCTTGAGAAGCAATTTCATGACTATTTCTTTACTGGAAACGATGAGATGAAGCTTTCAGACTTAATATCGGTTGAGCAGCAAAAGGGAGAATCGGCTATGGAATATATTAAAAGATTTCGTAATGTCCGCAGTCGATGCTATAGTTTGAGCCTAAGTGATGAGCAGCTAGCCGATCTTGCATTCCAAGGATTGTCAGCACCTATCAGAGATATGTTCTTTTGCCATGAGTTTGAATAGCTGGCTCATCTAGTGCAGATGACATCGACTTACGAGAGCCGATTGCAAGAAGCAAAGGAAGATCAATTTTGGAGTAATCAAGGCGAGATGGAAGATAATTTTGAAGCATGACTCCTCATAATCCAAAACTGGGGGGCATGTGTTAATGATGAAATTTGGTAAGTCTTGAAGTCACCATCGGCCTAGAGTCACTATCGGCTTCAGAGTCTTGGAATCGGTCGATGGGCATTATCAAATTACCAAAAGTCGGATTCTTACCAAATTCGGTTAAGGAAATTAATCTATTAAAGGATGCTTATCCAAAAGAGACCGAGTTCAAGGAGGATGCGACATGGCAGTTTATCTATTAATTAGGAAGAGTCTATTAGTTTTCTTTTATCTTTAGAAAAGTGTGTTTTCTGTCCAATAAGGACTTTATGTTTTTCCTTTTATATTTAGGAAGGTTTGAATCGTGTCCGATATGGACTAGTATCTACCCATGGGTATAAATATGTACACCCGGGGTCCATGTAAATTATCTCTCGATCAATTCAACTTCGGTGCGTCGCCACCTTTTACCTTTTTACTTTCGATGAGTTCTTGTTTCATGTTGGGCTGCATCGGCTTCGATCTCCGACGAGGGGTAAGGCTTGTTATGGCGGCTTGCGTTATCAGGATTAGTGCTTCCATCGCTTCGACACTCTAATCTTGTTCATGTAAGTCATCGAGTTATCATATACATTTTAAAATCTAGATTGACAATGTTTTCTACTTGTATCGGCCGATCTCTATCTTGGGTTTTGTCGATATTGACTAGATTACTTTGTTGGCTTAGATTATATAATGTACCAACCACCCTGAAAATCAATCAAAGGCTTGATTGTCTAGATATTATGTTTCTTTTCATATACTTAGTGCTGCATCAGTTAAGTTTGATCTACTAAGTCGTGCTTAGAACCATAATCTCTAGCATGCTTCTTGATTGCCAATAAGGGTTTCATCGGGGTTTCGGTCGATGAGTTATCTGGATGTTGTATCGGCTCACAAGGATTACATATAATTTGGATTTAGCCGATCGTAACAAAGGTTTCACTGTTTATCTAATCATTTGGATTTATTTACATCGGACCTCCAGCCGATGAATGCTTCAACCTTCGGATCAATGCTTATTCAATCTATCATTACTAGCCAATTGGTTTCTTCTGGATTATATTATTGTTTTATTACATTATCATCAGCCGATTATCTTTATGTCATTATTTACTCAAGTATCAAGATCTATACTGGATATCGGTTGGTATCGGCATCGGCTGGAATCACTCCATCGGCTTGTCAGTCGATTGGCTATTTTTTCTGTTGTTTACATATCTTGTATGTTGCAGGATCAAACTGACTGGCACGCCCGCATCTCATCATTACTTTGTATCTGCATTAGAGCTAAGCAAATCTCCCAGGCCGTCGTTTTTTACGTCAACAGGTGACCGGGGTCCCTTGCACGGCCGTGAAGCCAAAGGACACGGCGGCGCGGTGAGAGGTGGCCCCAACCGGTGGCAAGAAGCGGTCGGACGGAGGAAATTGCGGTGGTGCTGGGAGCTCGCGGTGACGAGGTGGTTCCGGTGGCGGCGGGCAGAAGGGGAGTGGTGGATGGTCTTACCAGCATGGTGGCTATGCTAGTGGCAGCGGAGGCAGAGTATGGGAGCGGGCGGGGGGCAGCAAGCAGCGACCGAAGCACTCCTGCAAGCGCCTTCGCACGGGAGCGGCGCGGGGAGAGCGGGAGAGGGCTCAGGAAGCTCGAGTAAGGTGGGAAAATGTAGGGGAGGTGCGGGGACAGATTTTGTAGTGCGGGGAGGCAGCGGGGAGTCCAGGACGAGGCAACAATGGCTGGCAGATTGGCTGACGTGGGGGAGTGGCGGTCAGTTTTTGCGACGAGGAGTGGGAGAAGTGGGCGCGGGATCTTGGGCGATGACTCCACCACCGCGATTTAACTCGTGGGGGTGGGAGCGAGCGGCGCGGTGACGTAGGAAGTCGCGGCGTGGCCGACGGTTTCGGCCGGCTGGAGGTAGGAGGAGGAGCTGATAGGTGGGACCCACGACCCCACCTGTCGGTGATAAGGGAGAGCAGAGGGAGGTAAAGTAGACTTCGGCTAGCGGGAGAGATGCGACATGGGTTGGCACGGCCCAAGCGGAAGCAGGCCGAGGGAGGGGAAAGGGAGACTGGCCCGAGAAGGGGAGGAAAGAGGTGGAGGGAAAGGGGCCAGGGTGGAGAGGCAGACTTGGGCCGAAAACGGCCCAGTGACCGGAGAGGAGATTTTAATTTGTTTTCAATTTATTTAATTGGTTAATGAACTTTGTGATATTAAAATTACTTCTTGAGCTTCGAAAATTCACAAGAAATTCCAGAAAGTATTTTAGGGTACGGAGAGTATTAAAAAAAATTTCAGCCATGATTTTTAAAGGAAATTTTATTTCCCTTACTAATTCACTTGATTAAATTGATTTAAGTTTTAACGTAATTTCTAGAAAATGCATTATTTAATGATTTTTAATCCCGAACGAAAATTGGGGCTTGACATTTACCCGCCGAGATGATATTTTTTGACCTTAATCCAAAGTCAAAAAATGGTCACTATCTCTTCTATGGCTAGTAAAGAGGACTTGTTAGTCCATACCTACTTGGTCCTTCAAGACCGGTTAGGTGAGTTCAACCAGGGATGGTCTTTGGCCTATATGCCTGAGAACGCTGGTGTGCTAATTTGCATTGAGGTAAGGAGCTACTTTCAGTGCTTTAGATAAGGTATACCTAATATTTTTTTTTGTTAGGCTTGATAGAGCCCACCATATACTAACACTATTAGGGAATGCACCTCTAGTCCTAGTTTGCAACCCCTTTAGTCCCGGGTTGCAAAATGGGACACCCAATCCGAGACTAAAGATGTCTATCTTTAGTCCCGATTGAAATAACCGGGGCTAAATATCTATCTTTAGTCCGGTTGATGTTATCAACCGGGACTAAATATGGACACTTTAGTCCCGGTTGGTAATACCAACTGAGAGTAAAGATGGAACTTTAGTACTGGTTGGTAACACCAACCGGAGCTAAAGTTTTTTTTTCATTTTTTTATTTGCATATGTTTCTTGTTTCTTGTTTCTTGTTTATATATTATGCATTTATATATGTGTATAAATACATATGCTACTTACTGCTTGCTGCTTTTTTAATATATATGTATATATATATATTATGCATATATATGCATAATATATTTATATAATATATATATGTAATAAATGTATTTATAAATATATATATATATATTACATATGTATATATGTATAACCAAAATATATAGAGACACATAAGTAAACATATACATGTATAGATTACCAAAAATATATACAGACATATAAGTAATTACATCTATGTATGTGTCTATCTTATGCATATATATATTACAATCCTATTCTAATCGTGGGTGAGGTTGATGAATAGGTTCTCCATCGTGGTGGAATTCTCCCGCGGGATCAATAACCTGATCCATGATAAATCCCATTAGTTGTTCTTGAACGGCCTGTATAAATGCATCGTAGTCGAGTTGCTCCATCATCCAAAGAACCTATCATTTCAAACAATGAGATATAAATATATGAAATCAATAAGAAATCGAGACATAATGTATGAATAATGTTTACGTACATCGAGATCCTTATCACTGTTGATTCCATGTGTTATGGTATGAATATAGATGCAAACGTAGTAGGCGCATAAGTTCATCCCTTGCTTCTGTTTTGGACACTAAAGGAGATCGGAACGACAGATTTAATATATATATATTTATTTTAGAACAAATTAAATGATTCGATATAATTTTGGAGCATTTATTGACCGGAAAGTTCATCTTCACATCCAGTTTTTCTTTGACATTCTCGCGGACGAGTGTACGGAACCGTGTCCATGCCCTATGTACAGTAGCAAGCTATGATTAATTATCCGAGATCCGCATATATAGTAGCAACGACAAACACTAAAAATGACAATGCAATGGATGGCATTACGTATCTATCTAGCACTTCAAATATTTTGGTGAAAGTTTCTGCTGGTTTATCCATTGAGTCATAGACATGGAGTTTGCTTACAGTAAGGACTATAACAAGAAGGATCCAGTGGAATATACAAATTATGTGAGATGATATATATGTCACGGTATGAGTATGAGAAGGAAATTGCTACAAAAGGAGGTAAAACTCACAATATGTTGTACGGCAATAGTATGAAGGTCTTGAAATGTTGTTGCACTAGGAAATGGAGAATATTATCCTCGGTTTCCTGCTCAAAATCCTTTATGACCGCAATGTTAACTTTGCAGCGATCCATGAATCAAACCCTAAAAGCTCCCTGCTACGGCATATTTGAATCTCCATTCTACAACGGGAAAAAAGGACGTTTCCATCAGTTATCCGCACACTGCAATCATTCGATGCCAGATACAAGGAGCTAAGGAACGAAATAAAATTAATTAAACAATACTTAAAGAACCCATAGACTGAGAAGAGAGACGTCGAGGGCGTCTCAATGGTACACATCGAAGATTTCCTGAAAACGGACCCACAACTCATCATCTCCTTGGAAGTAATCTGAGTTTTTTACCCTCGCACCGAACATCACTCTCTCGGCGGCTGATTTTTCCATGTAGTATTGATGGAATCGGTACATATGTGTAGAGAGTGTTTTAACCTGATGAGGCTTGACAAGTGATTTAATGAGGGTAAATTTGTATTTCAGATCCTCTTCTATTGTTTTTTTGATTGGTGCGTCAGCCAGCAATTGCTCCTTCTTTAGTCTTGTCTCCACCATAAATTGTCTTATCTCCATTTCGCCAAGCGGTAGCAATGGATCAATCGACTGTTTTTGTTGCTTTCCGAGCTGAGGGACCTCTTTGGACTTTCCTTTCTCCTTCTTAAAAGACATCGTTATTGATCGGTCATATTCGTTATTGATCGGTCATAGTCGGATAGTAAAGTCTTTTTTACAGATGAGCTCATCTTCTTAAAAAAACTCCTTAGATGTTCGGTCTATAGGAATCTTCTTTACTAGACTTCGTGGCATGAAGTGCACCTTCACTTCCGCTCTAACGATCTTGTCAGTCTCCTCGGGAGTGCGGTCGTACCCCTTTTCTTGAGAGTGGGCAGCTTAGGCTCGTCGAGTCTTGGCTTCTTCGTTTGTACGCTTGATTTTGACGACGCGGGACGAGGTGGGAAAGTATTTCTTGTACGAGGAGATGGTTGCAACGTTGAAGATAGAGCAGACGATGCCCGCGGCGGAGACCTCGAAGGAGTTGGTGCCCGCCGAGGAGACGGTGCACACGGAGGAGGTGGAGGAGATGGTGCAGGCGGAGGAGGCGGAGGAGATGGTGCATGCGGAGGAGGCGGAGGAGACTGTGCAGGCGGGAGAGATGTAGGAATGGATGCCGCTTCTCGCTCGGGAAACACTATGTAGCGCTTTCACCATAGTATAATGGCGTGGGCTGTGTCTCCTAGTTTCATCTCCCCGTCTCCTCGGGGGATGTCCAGCTCGAGGTCCTCGAACCCTCGTTCCACCAGTTCTACTTCGATCCTTGTGTACCCAGGTGGAATAGGCCTATAATGGTATGTCCCTGAAGGGTCTACTAGTATGGCCATGCCCGACGCCACCTTCATGAAAACGAGGTTAATTAGTTATTAACAAGTGCACCAACTTTCGCAATGTACAAGAACATATATCATAAAACTATGAGCATACCTTGAGTGATATGTTCTTGAATGGATTATGCAGCTCACACGGTGTCTGTTGCGTGATTTCATCAATGGGGCATGGTGGCTCGTCGTGAGTTGGCCCTGCTGCAGCTTCCATGCCATGTTCTCCTACCTGCCCTGTAGAAGCGCAGCTGCTACGATTGCCTGAGGGGCTTACCATGATGGGAAGAACATGTTGTTGGCTATGCTGCCTCTGCTGTTCGGCTAGTCGTTGGTCCACCCGTCTTCCACCTCCTCTTACATCATTAAATCTTGCATCGTGACCCTATACTCAAGATTTGTTAACTTTGCCTCAGTATCTCTTTTGCTCCTCATGCGACTCTCGTACGTGTGGATGTCCTCTTGAAATCCAAATTTCCATGGAACCAAGCCTTTTCCTCGCGTTCGGCCTAGATGCTTGGCATTCTGCGGTGCGAGCGTAAGCTCATCCTTCCGTCAGTCGGCTTCCTGCTTCGCGAATCTCATCACTGAATATTAGGGAGCCATCACCGAGATTTAGCATTTTCTCCCACTTCAGCACTGCCTTCTTATAGCCGCCTAACCCTAGCCGGTGATGGTACTTCTTTGTAGCGGCATTGGCTTTATTCTTTTCTATCTATCGTTGCCCTTGCTCCCCTGTATAGTATGCGACAAGTGCAACATAATGGTCCTTTAACTTGGTCATTTTGTCCAAGTCAGATGTCAGGCCCTTCACGACATATTTCTTGCACAAATCTTTCTTGAATTGCTGGTACTGTTCAGCCATCTTCTTTAAAGTCCAATCCTTCATTTTTGGCTTTTCTGCCTCAGGGACCGTGAATGTCTCAAGCATCATGGTCCACAACATTTCTTTCTCTGTATTAGGGAGGTAAGGTTGTTCCTCCTCATCCCCGTGTGCCCTTGTTTGGTGCCAGTTTACTATGTTGATGGGCACGTGATCCCTAACGACCCATCCGTTGTATGAGACAAACTTCGTTGCTGCATCAGCAGGGGCAACTGGTCGTCCGTCTGGATTCACTTCACTGATAATGTGTCTCCCCTCCACTTTCCTCGCGGCACCTCATTGTCCGCGCCCCTCTTCTCTCCAACGTCCCATTGGCTATCACTATTCTCCTCATGCCCCTCCTCATTTCCCTCCTCACTACCCTCATCATTGCCCTCTTCGTTCAGGTACTGGTTGGGGTCCTCGTTCCCATCCCCGTCCACCCTGTATTGGCTGCTGCCCTTTGTGATCTGGTCGTAGATGATCTGTTCGTCATCGTGATTGGCCATCTGTTCGTAAAAATAACGAGGTCTATTATTATATATATATTGACATTCACGAGACCTACGATGACCGGCTAATTTCCACCTACCTAACAATATGAAACCTACGTTAAATTTCACCTATTTAAGAAAATGAAACCTACATGTGCTCATTTTAAATACAGCTAATACATTTCATACGATTATACGAAAACTTTTATAGTTTCATGTAACAGTAACGAGGTATATTATTATATATTGACATTCTTGAGACCTATGGTGTCCAGTTAATTTCCACCTACCTAAGAAATATGAAACCTACGTTAAATTTCACCTATTTAAGAAATATGAAGCCTACATGTGTACATTTTAAATACAGCTAATACATTTCATATGATTGTATGAAAACTTTTATACAATCAGCCTTAGTTTTTTCTTGGAGGCTTTGGGACCACGTAAGCTTGAGCGACGTCAGCGGTGAGCAGCTGGACCAGCTAATTCTAATAATTAAAACTAATTAGTTAAAACATGTACATTGCATATACATCGATACTTCTGCATCGTGAAAGTCGTTCGGTCATTATACTCATTAGAGGCGTGAAGTCGTGAAGTGCTGAAAATCATTAAAGGCGTTCAGTCGTGAAACTTGCTATAGTTGTTAAACTCGTTCGGTCGTGAAACTCAGTAAACTCGTTAAACTCGTTAAAATTCGTTCAGTTGTGAGAGTCATTAAAGTCGTTCGGTCGTTACAGTCACTAGAGGGTTTAAAGTCGTTAAACTCGTTCGGTCATGAAAATCATTAGAGTCGTGAAAATCGTTAAACTTGTTCGGTCGTGAAAGTCGCTAAACACGTTAAACTCGTTCGGTCATGGAAGTCGCTAAACTCATGGGGCGGTGAAAGTTGCTAAACTCATTAAAGTCGTTCGTTCACGTTCGGTCGTTCAGTCATTCATGTTAACTCATTCATTCGGTCGTTCATGTTAATTCGGTCGTTCGGTCGTCCACGTTAAACTTGTTCGGTCATTCACGTTACAGTCGTTCGGTCGTTCATGTTTACGTGCAGCAGCGCAAGCTGGCAGTGGTGGCAGTGGCGGCAAATGCAGTAGTGGCAGGTGCGTCGGTAGTGGTGGCAGTGGCAATGGCGGTGTCAGCAGCGGTGTTGGCGGCGTGCAGCAGAGCGTGCCGCGGTGATGATGGTGTGACGACGATGGCAACGGTGACGGCGGTAGCCCGGAGGAGAGAGAGATTGGAGAGGGACAAAGGGAAGGCCTAATCGTAAAATGCGGCAGCGAGGGCGACGGCGATGGAGATGACGATGACAATGCTGACGAGGCAAGATGACGGCAGCAGCAGCGGTGATGGCGAAGACGATGGTGATGGCACTCGGCGAAACGAAGACGAGTGAAAACGGCTAAGTGTTGGATCGGTGCGGAGAAAATGATGCGCATTACCTATATACCCCGTGATCTTTATCCCGGTTGGTGGTACGAACCGGGACTAAAGATATCTTTAGTCCCGGTTTAGGGCTACCAACCAGGACTAAAGATATTTTTCTGGTATTTCTAGTTTTTTTTTGTCCTAGCTAGGGTTCACAATCGGGACTAAAAATTAAATATATAAATAAAATCTGCCCGATTTTAAAAATCCTACATAAATAACTCATGCCCGATATAAATAGTTCAAAATTGTTATTAAATTTTACAAAATCATATATAAATAACACATGCCCGATATAAATAGTTAAAATTGTTATTACATTTTAAAAATCCTACCTAAATAACTCATGCACGATATAAATAATTTAAAATTGTCATTAAATTTTAAATAATCATATATAGATAACTCATGCCCGATATAAATAGCTTAAAATTGTTATTAAATTTTAAATAATCATACATAAATAACTCATGCCTGATTTAAATAGTTAAAATTGCTACAAAATTTTAAATAATCATACATAAATAACTCATGGCCGATTTAAATAGTTAAAATTGCTATTAAATTTGAAATAATCATATATAAATAACACATACCCAATTTAAATACTTCAATTTGCTACACCATTTTAAATAATCATACATAAATAACTCATGGCCGATTTAAATAGTTAAAATTTCTATTAAATTTTAAATAATCATATATAAATAACACATGCCCGATTTAAATAGTTAAAATTGCTACAACATTTTAAATAATCATACATAAATAACTCATGGCCGATTTAAATAGTTCAAATTGCTATTACATTTTAAAAATCATACATAATAACTCATGCCCGATACAAATAGTTTAATATTGTTACAACATTTTAAATAATCATACATAGATAGCTCATGGCTGATTTAAATAGTTAAAATTGTTATTACATTTTCAAAATCATACATTCAATACATTCAAAATAATTTACATCTTCCGTACAACAACCTAGGTCATTACATTAAAAATAATTTACAGCATGATGGTTGACCTCACTTTCTCCTCACGAATATTCCTTCGCTATGATCGTTGCTTGAGTAAAGGGTGTCCTCATTTGATACGAGGATGCTCGGGTCAACCGTCACCATGAACGGTGGTTGCCCGTCAAACTGATTGTAATCTTCATTAGTCTTGTCCTCAACTACGATGAATTTCCTTTTGCTTAGCAGAACCACATGGCGCTTTGGCTCGTCGGGCCCTTTACCCTTATTTGGTTTCCTAGATATGTCCTTCACGTAGAAAACTTGCGTTACATCATTGGCTAGGACGAATGGTTCGTCTGAGTATCCAACCTTGTTAAGTTCAACCGTTGTCATCCCACTGTTATCAATCGTTACGCCTCCACCACTTAGCTTAACCCATTGGCACCGAAACAGAGGCACCTTCAGATGTCCATACTCGAGTTCCCATATCTCGTCAATGCCACTATAATACGTGTTGGTTGTCTTATCGTATCTCATGGCATTGATACGAACAACACTGTTCTGGTTCGTGCTTTTTGTGTCTTGGGCTCTTGTGTAAAATGTATACCCATTGATTTCATATCCTTGGAATGTCAAGATCGAGCAAGATGGTCCCTCGCCAAGAAAGCCAGTTGTTGATCAATCATCTCGTTACCCATGAGATGTTGTCGCAGCCAAGCAGCGAAAGTATCAATGTGATGGCGTGTAATCCACGCATCGGACTTTCCGACATTGTTGGAGCGAACAATCGCCAAGTGCTCTTCGATGTAAGGAGCCACTACCGAAGGTTATTGCAAAACTGTGAAATGTGCTTTACGAAATAAATTGTTGTCTACAGTTATTATTGCTTTCCTTCCAAGAGTCCCCTTTCCCCGTAGTCTTCCTTTGTGGCTTGATTCGGGTACCCCGATTGGACGAATGTCTTCAATAAATTCTACGCAGAACTCAATGACCTCCTCTATTCCATACCCCTTGGCGATGCTTGTCTCCGGACGAGAACGGTTACGAACGTACTTCTTCAGAAGGCCCATGTACCTCTCTCTAAAGGGAACATGTTGTGTAGGTACATAGGACATTGAATACGGATCTCTTTAACAAGATGATATAGATGATACATCATTATATTGAAGAAGGATGGTGGAAAATCATCTCGAAGCTGACAAGACATTGCACCACGTTATTTTCAAGAGATATTAAACTGTCTGGATCGATGATCTTCTGCGAAATTGAATTGAGGAAAGCACATAGCTTTGTTATTGTTGTCCGGATATTATCAAGAAGGATACCTCGAATTATAACAGGAAGCAGTTGTGTCATCAACATGTGGCAGTCATGAGACTTTAGGTTTGTGAACCTCTTCTCATTCATGCTTATTATTCCCTTTATTTGTGGTATAATGCTACATTCCAACTTTGAAGTCCTATGTCTGATCTCTCAAAATAAGTACTATATCTGTTTATAAATTTATCCTTCATGCCTTAAATATGATGCTAGGACACCAATACGGATTGCTGCATTTGAAGTGTCTATAGAATGTATTGAGATCATTTTTCCTTTCACTATACCCTTGTCTAGATATACTACCTGGAGTATTCCGGTAATAATCCAACATGGAAAGATAAATAAGTTTGGCATTTTTCATTTTCCTACCTATATCCTTTTTCATTATTGCTATACATTCTATATATTTGATTTGTTATTCATGTCATTTAGGAATGTATTGATAGAGGATCTATGGTTACAGCTGAAGGAAATAACACTTTCTGGAAAAATGACTATGCTTTTTCATCAATTCTGCATACTCATGTAGACATTTTGGACTAGTTGTTTTTTAAGTTGCATGTTTATATATAATACTATAAATCTCAATAAAGCTGTAACAAAAATTCTTTTTGATGCTATTTGAAATATAGAACCATATGAATCTTCATTGGTGGATGATGAGTACAAGGAAAGACACGAGAAATTATTCACATTTGCACACGATACTAGGTTGCTTCTTCTCTCTGATTTTTTTTTTTTGCTATGACGACATTGTTTGTTGTTGATATCGGAATGTCTAATAGTGTTAAAAAAATGATGTTGATGATGTTTCTCACGACTGGAGCAACAATAATTATTGGGATTTTCATCTCGACTAGGATAGCTAATAGAAAGTGGGTTCCACTCGCATCCATGATCACCTCATTCATCTCGGTGGTGGTCTTCTATCCAAAAATTAAAAATCTACATAGAAGCATGCCTTTCGGTAGCCAAATAGAAATCTTCTCTTTGATAAATATTGGGCATTTCATGGGGGGCATCATTGTTATCATCTTCCTAAGGGGATTCATCTTTCAAACTACAATGGTATTCATGTCAATATGTTATTGTATTAGCAATTTGTTATTGTACTCCTAACTTAATATGATATTAAGTGATTATATGTTTGCAGTTCCTCATCCTACTCAAGAAGCAGACATGGGCCAAGGAGAATATACTGCAGCGATATGCAGCACTTGTCTAGCTGGCAATGGCGAGCAAAAGAACTGTATATCACGTTTGTTGTCAAATGGCAACAACGTCTGTCGAACGGACACGCTTTACTCTGGTTCAAATGAAAAGTAAATAGAATATATTAATTATGGAACTTTTTAGGATCCCCCATTACATGTCTCTTGGGATCTATTTATAGATACGGTACATGGTCTGGTAACCCTAAGATTTCTATTGTAGGGGAATTTACATGGTACCTTTATAATAATGATATTTATAAGGGTAATCACAGAAAATTAACCCACGAGGCCTACCATGGGCCCTAAGTCATATTCTTGTTTCCTTGAGTGGCCTCCCTTTGATGGGCCAGCCCACTTGGAGCACAGTTCGCCTTAGCAGGATGTCAAAAAGCCTTTGGTCTTCGTCTTCTTCCTTGGTCGATCGCCCAGTTCGGTATTTGGATACCCAAACCTTACGTTCTGATAGAGCTTCGACCAAGGTTCGCCTACTGCGTTTCTATGTCCTTGGCTTCACCTGGATTTCAGCATAGTGTGTCAGAAGGTTCGGCCGAATATCCTCATGGCATACCTCCAACAACATTCATATTATGAAGATACTGGGCAAAGAATAATGTGATGATGTAATTGAAATATTTGTACTTGCAACAGCGGGCGCCACTTGTCTAGCTAGCAGTGGCGAGCAAAAGAAATGTACATCATGTTCAGGTAATGAAGATACTAAGCAAAGAACAATGTCACGATGTAAATGAATGATACTAGATCGGCTGAACAGTTTATCCCTTTTATTACTCCTGTGTAGTGTAATGATGTCATAACAGTTTATGTTAGTGTCTTGCGGTTGTATGTGCTGACTAGTTTTTGCTTCTGGTGATAGGCTTCTGCTGGAATATTCATGGTACCAATTCAAAAGCTAAGTGGTGGTCACTTGAAAGGGAAAATATTGAGGGGAGCACTTTTGTACATTTTTTGTTGCAAAGAAACAAAAGGATTCCTCTTTTGACCACTCTTATACTAGAGAAAATATTTCACTTGGACGTTTTTATCAATTTGCTTTTATTCACACCAAAAATGGTACCTTAGTGTGTTTGCTAGTCGGTCCAATCTTCATTGGCCATGATTGCTACTAGGCATTTGATATCACTATTCAATTCTCTTCGCATAATGTTTTTTTCAATTTTTTTTTATAACGGAAGTATTCTTCCAGTACTTGAACGAAGCAACTAAATGACTGATCTATTAGGGTATCACCAATGTATCTTCACAAACTAGTAAGTAACGATGGTCATAGTAAAAGTAGGTATTTGTTGTTGAAATTCTCACAATGTATAAGCACAGTGGCGCTCCCACGTTCAATTACCCGGAGTCACAGGACCCCGGGTAAATTATTATCCTAACTAAAATGTGTTATATTATTCAATATACTAGCTAATAATTAGATAATTACTATGTATTGTAATCTCGGATATTTTTTTTTCCTAGGTTTACCACTGAGCCGGCAATAAGGTGGGTTCCACGATAATATAAAAATTTAGCAGCACAAGGAGGGAAGATAGGACCAAAGCATGCAGATAGAATCAATGTATTTTTACTTCTTATTACCAGGTTATATGTCTATGGCCCAGTATTTGTTATTTCGTGGTTCCACAATGTATGTTACAAGTTAGAAGGACTACCTATTACTTGGTTTGTAAGTACATTATGGATACTCTTACAGAGCGGTTTCCATTACTCCTTTCCAATCTGTTCAAGTGTTTTCTATTCTTTACAAATTATTTTGGAAGTTCACCATCAGGATTCAGGGTTGTAGCTTGATAGTTGATTTGATAGGTGAAAACAAATGACATGCAAATTGGTCGTGGACCGTACAAACCTACGGATTAAACCAAAATCTAAAATTCAGGCCAGCCCAGCCATTTTGCACGATGTTGCTTGAGCACCATATAAGATTGCATTTTATTTTAAAATTTAAAGCTTGACCAACAAAATTGCGCAATTCACAAATATATGAAGCAAAACAATCTAAAATTCAGAAGCAGCAACTACCAGCTCTCACTCTCCTGTAGAATATGCTTGACCAGAACTCACATTTCAAAGGTAGATGAGCATATATAAGTTGTACTCTTATGAACAATTGATAAGCCGCATAGATAATTGAGTCACGGACACTCAAGGACACAGTCCTACCTAATTAGCATCCGGATGCAATAAAAAAAAAACACATTAATGATGTGCAACAGGCAGACAGTAGCTATATGGTAGATTGTGTCACAAGCCCGAATTATTCAAATAATTTCCAACTCTCTTTATCTCAAAATAAACAACCCTAATATGAGATGTGATAATCTAAAACTACGAATATGAACAGATAATATATTATATCCGGTATAGGTTTATTTATTCTGGAATAAAAGAAGCATCTGTTTATGCCCCCAGGATTTCAGTTCTCACAAAATCTCAGTGTAGCACATTTATGTAACGCCAGTGGGAGTAGCATATGTTTCCAATTCCGGTTTTCATTTTGCTCAGGAGGGATTCCAGAAGCAGCCATATGCCTTTCTTGATGGGGGATAAATGAGGAAGAGAGGGGATGGCAAACCGTGTATAGGAGACCAAAGAAAGGAAAATTTTCAATCGGGCTGGATCACCTTGGTCGTCCAGAGCCAAAAAGCCCAAGCAAGGAAAGAACCATCCCGTCCGGCCCAGTAACATACATACATATATATACATACATATATATATATATATATATATACACTAGTTGGATGCTTATGCGTTGCAATGGGAAAAAATACACCACTTTTAAATCTTGACGAGATGATAACGAATAATCAGTTCATTACAACAGAAAATATTCTTTTAGCATAAACAACAATTACATCTGATGTTAATGATCTTTACATATTTAGCAATAGAAACAGTGAAATATTGCGATACCAATGTGATAAAACAACACATAATAATGTCAAGGGCATCAAGAGGATCAAAGTTTAGTAATCTACTGAAATAGTCCCATAATACGGTTACATCACCAATGCAATAGAGCATTGACCATAATACGGTTACAATACTAATACAGTAGACGTTCAAAGTCTTACTACAACAAATTACATAGTGAACCATCATCTAGCAAACATGTTAGTTAGAAGTATCCTGGGCACAAGATTTCCATCTACTTCTAGCAAGCATCATTGCTATGAATATCCTAGCCAAAAGCCAAAGGTTACACCTACTTCCACCGAACGGAATCTTATACTTCTAGCAAGCATATAGCTAGAAATAATCCCAAAAGATATGGATGCACTTCGCACCTCCCTTCATGCATCATGGAGAAGACTTCCTAGTAAGCTCCGTATTAAGGCTACAAAATCATTCATAATGAACTATATAAGTGAAAATAGTTAATGAAATAAATATTTTCACTAAAATTCTATGTACCTCTTCCTTAATTCACGTGCAACTGCAACATTACGATCAAACTGCACCCTACTGAAGCATGTAGTGTGTAGGCTATGGTCTCAAATAAAAGGTACAACAATCATAAGATCGATGAACACAAAATTAGCAAGGAGACATCAGCTTACCTTCTTCACACTTTGCTCTAAGCATAGTTGCTACGATGATAGGTTGCTCATTAGAGCATCTCACCCATTTGGTTAAATGGTCGGTACGCATTTTGTCCTTAATAACTAACTTCACAGGTTTGAACCTACATAAACATAAAATAAACATGTCAAATGCAAATAGTGATAAGAATTATATACATTATAAAGAATTGCATGTACAAACAAACAGTTAATCATAAATCGAATACAATAATGTTAGGAAACAATCCTGCCTGGCTATATTGAGCTATTATTTCTATTTATGAAAATTTTAACTTGTCTGTCCTTAGCAGACTTAAGCATATGCACTTATCATATAATGCATGATATTGCATTAATTAGTCACCAGAAAGGTTTTCTAATTTAGACAACAACAAATGATTGTAGCTGATGATTAAATAAATCATCAACAGAAAGAAAATTTGTTATTGCCATATTAACTATCCAAAATGGTTAGTAACTCTGTATTGTACTACTATATATACAAACTGATATATATACTTACTCCTTTTAAAATACTCTAGTGGTGGTGGTGGTGAGTCTGCCACCACCACCTTCCTTCACAATTTGATTTTGCCAAGTTTAGCAGAAATTAAGGTAGAAACAAAAAGATATATGTACCCCTAAAAAGGTGGGGTAGAGGTTTGGATTGGCAACATTTTAGGAGAATAAAGTGCAAAATGGTAAGGGGATTGAATGCAAAACTGAGTTTGTCTACTGTAGTTCACTCCCCGGGTTCTCAAAACCCCTTATATTTGTAGACAAATGAATAGAGCCAAAATTTCTTATATTTTTGGAAATTTGAGATTTGTTCAATCCATATACATGAGTAATATAGGGAAAAAAGTAATCTGAAACTTTATTTTGCAAACGAGTGGCATAATAACTCATCTGAAGAAAGTTAACAAGCATTTCATCTCTTTGATCACAAATTTTAGGGAATTTGAAAAAAAAATATGTGCATACCTGCCATCAACTATAAGAATATTCCTATGTGGGATCCTCCTCCTGTAGCCTTCCACAAAGCCTATAGAGCTTACAAACATGATCATTCCAATAACATCTGCACATGTGAAAATTGTATTAATAGAACTTATATTTTTCACAAATTAATATTTGCTCGGGTGGTTAGTTGAACTACTTACCAACATAAATATCATTATGGTAAGTAAACTCGAAAGCTTGATCAAGTGGCATAAGCGGAGGGAGTAATGGCAATATCTTCTCGCTCATGTTTGCTATCTCACTAACAGTAGTAACACATGTGAAAACACACAAAAAAGCATGGTTTGCAAGCCACTGATCACAAAAAAGCATGGTTTGCAAGCCACTGATGCAAAATCATCCTAGCTGGCTCTATGGACATCCTCGACACATAATATGCGGAACCCTCTCAAAGTAATGGATCTAAACGATCCACTTGGTCATCATAAATGATAGCTACCATCTTTGTGCCCTATTTACAATAGATAAAGTCAGATGACATATAGAAATCATTGCACTATAACATATCAAAGCTCAAAGTATATACAAGAACATAACCTGCTCATCCAATAGAACCAAATCTCTCAAGTTGAGCCTCTTCCTGCCAGGAGCAAATCTCTCAACATGGTACTTATGGTACACTCGAACACCTAAACTCCAACTGCCCAAAGGATTGCTTCTACTGTTTTACACTTCAACGACCCCATCCTAAATGCCAAAAAATAAATGTTCTAAACACCAACCAAGGTGTGTTGCTACAGCAAATGATAAGGATTATACAGAGGCATATAACCTAACCATTTGTAGGAAGGAATTGGAAACTTAAAGGATCAAGCAGAATGCCATTGATTAAATAATGCAAACTACTGTCTATTTATGAATTTATGAAGTTCTCTTAACTTGTTTTGCAATAGGCTCATGATCATCAAGTCAAGTGCAATTCAGGCTAAAATTCAAGAAACCCCAAGCAAACTAAAACTTTTGAAACGATGAAGCAAACGAAATCTGAAAAGCATTATAGTCACCTAAACTACAACATTACGCTTACTACAACTACAACATCTGAACATGGAAAAGGGGTTTTTGAGTTGTACCTCGAATGAGCTATAGAACAAGATGACAGTGAGTCTTAGGAGGCAACTTGTTCTGCAGTGTACCAAGCAAAAAATATATATAGTTGTAGCCGAAAATATTTGAACTCCACCCGCCAAGAATCCAAGCCTACCATCCTCTTCTCCCAAATTCTGACCAAATCATAGGTCGATTTTGTGCCTTCCCCATGAAGAGAGAGGTCTACTACCCTAACTCATGCTCCTGTTATACCAACCAGCAGTACTCCTTGGTATGATCTATCAAGTGCTGATAGAGGGAGAGACATGCTGTGTAGACCACTTTTCTCCAATCACAGACCTGTCGGATTTCCTATCAGAGGAGGGTGTGCGGTTACAGAGGGGGCAAAATGCAGCGTGCACTAGTGAAGAGGAAAGTTGGATGAGACTGATATTGCCTTAGATTCAGAGAACTGAGTAGCAAGTACCAATCTGACTTGTGAGGCCCTTCACAGTGCGATGACACGGCGTCTGGATTCGACTAGGGCATGAGTGCTCCGCTGCGACGCGGTTCCTCACTACACAGAATTGGTGGAGATTAATCCATCTTGCCCGAGCTCCGAAGGAGCGGGAAGCACAGCCAGTGGAGTGGGATAAAGGAGCTCGACGAGTCACCGGCCGCCGTTGGTGGAGCTCCTGACCCTCTGCCGATAGCTGTGCCACCGCCGCAGCTCCAAGCCCCTCGCCTAGATCCTCGCCGCCCTTGTTCCGCCATAGCTCCACCCCACTGCCAGCCACCAACAATAAAGGAAGCGATGGGCGGAGAACGGGACGAGGGGGAGGGAACGACGTCGGCCCGGTAGGGGGAGCTCACTGCTGGCGCCCTGCTACGCTTGCTGGACCGCACCGTCGCCTCCGAGCTTTCTCTCATCCAAATCTGGCAAGCCCAGGAAGAGGAGGGGCATCGGCCGGGAAAGGAGGCGTCCTGGCAAGGGAAGAAGGAAGAACGAGGCGTCGGCCGGGGGAGAAGGAGGAGAACGGCACTGGCAGGGGGAGGAGGAGGAGAACTGCGCTAGCATGGGGAGGAGGAGAAGAGGCACTGACGGCGCGATTGGTCAATGGCTTGGCGAGATGCGGATGATGGTGGACGGTGGGAGAGATAAGAAGGATTGACTTGGTCAAACATACTATACTTTGTAACTTTATAGATTTTAAGGTTCTTTTTAGGGGTTCATATAAATGTGTGGCAATTGATGACGAATATGAATTTCGTAATGCAGTGATTTCCCCATATTTGTACGTATGCAATTCAGTTCAATTATGGGCTCTCAATTTTCTTTTCTATGGTTGGAATATATTATATTTGTAATTTTGAATATTAATTAATCTCATAATGGGTTCTATATGGACTCTTCTTTCATTAGTACTTATTTTTAATTCAGAATTTCAATTATTTGTAATTGCATTTTTATTTGAAATCTTTTTTCTAATTTTGGAAAATTAATTTATTTTTATTTTAAATTTTAATTAACCTTACATTGGGTTCTATATGAAATTCTCTTACAATATTTTTCATTTTTAATTCTGAATTTTAGTTAATTTCTATATTGTATTTCTGCTTGAACATTTTTTTTCTTTTACTGTGGTGAATATGGAAATTTCTAGCCTCTACATCGAGCGTGGTGGCTTCTTTTTTACTTACCTTAATAATATATAATATAATAGATAGATAGATAGATTGTTCATCACTATAAACAACTGTGAATAATTTATATCAATTGTTCATCAATATGTACAACTATGTGGCTCACCATACATACGCAAAATTATACCAAATAGAAAATTCCTTGTCAGCCCTGTTTGGTGCTTAAAATTTTTGAACTTAGGTGTCGGCTACTGAATAGTTTATTTGGTATCAATACTGGAGTTGATCGATCCTGATCTTGTTCAATGTGGTCCAATAATGGTTGCAATCAGTGGTTACGACAGTTATCCATGGCAATCAACCTGGTTGAGGGTGGTTACTCAGCCGTTACACTGGTTTATCCACACACTTTCTGTTGCCTCGTGTGCTCGGGTACCCATCTCATTGGGCACGTCCTTTATATTGAGGGGAGAGGAGGGGGATCCAGGCACGGTTTCCTTGCCCTGCTTTTGTGGAGCACGCGGGCAAGAGAGTGGATAGGGTGAGTGGAGGTGGTGTAGCTTGGGTGAGGGGAAAAATGGAGAGGAGGACCGATATTGGTGGTTGCGGCAACGGCGGCGAGCGAGGTGTTGGCAGTCGAGACGCCGAAGGCTATGTGGGACAAGGGGCTGCTAGTGGGGGCCTACTTCACCGGCGGTTGGGACCGGAGGTGGCGGAGATCGAGGTGCAGCAGCGAGCTATTCCACCGGTGCAGGCGACGGGTGGCGCTGCCGTTGGTGGGGGCGCTGGGATGGTGGTGCCTAAGCGTTCCCATCAAGGGGAAACCTTCGTGCTAGGGTGGCCACTGTTTTACGCTGGGTATGCTCTAGTCTGTGATTTATCGAGGCAACCATCTTCACCATCTTAGTTTTGATGGTTCGCCCAGTGGTCTTGCTCTGGGAATGGTGGCAAGATCTAATCGAGGATGACCACTCTGATTTCGTATGCGTGGCAGTTTGTCTCCTCATTGTGTTGGCACCGATTATTTTTGTTTCTACTCTGATAGCACTGCTGGAGTATATAATTTATGAAATTGTTGCCAAGTCTTGGCGTGTATCCCTTATCTATCAACTTGCATGATCTCTACTTTAATCTTTCTGCCTATGTGTTGTAAATATGGTCACCTCTGACTGATACATGTGCCTGACTTGTGTTGCCTGTGAATGTGGGATTTCTGGTTTTTTTCAATATGCTTAGGTCCTTTTAGGTTTGGGCATCCTCTTTATTCGGCGGGATAATCCATTCTTAATCGATAAATGACTTCCTGTTAGAAGGGCACTTCGGCCAAAGGGTCAATTTGGACAGTCATTTCTAAACCACTAAGTCATGTGGGCAGGAGATTGCATTACTACATATTCAATTTTCTTTTACAACAAGGTACCAGGTAATACATCTATGGAAAGGGAAAGGGAACTACTATCACAGGATTGGGTAGTACCTGACAGGGCCTATGTGCATCCCTTCTCATGGTGATGGTAGGGGCGGGAGGGGATCAACTTCCAACGGAGGCTTCCGATGGACCCTGCCTACCCTCCCGCTCTGGATGCTGCGGGCTATCGTGGACGCCTGTAAGAGCTGTAAGGTTGTGTGCTCTAGAGCTAGGCACCAACAGCGGGATTCCAGATCGATCCCGAAGTTCATCAAGTTCTTCAAGAGCTTGCTCATAGGCATTCTCGGTGGTGTGGGCTAGCTTGAAGAGAAGGGTGCACCTGCTCCCTTCGGGCTCTCTAGTCAAGCGGACGCGGCACCGGTTGTCGTCTCCTTCGCGGCACAGGTGCATGCCAAACTTGTTGGCTACACCCAAGGGAATGCTAATCCCGCAAAGCTACAGGAGGGCTTCATGAAATGTGTCCCGTACGGCAGCTGCAAGGGTGAACCGGGGATGGCAAATCTACAAAGCAAGCACTTATTCTCCATCTCCCTGGAAGCGGAGGAAGATTTTCACCTTCCAACTCTCCAGGGATCCCCGCATGATCCGCTCACAACAATAGACTAGCTCCTCGATGTACCCTAGTTGTTGGAGTAGGTAGTTCAACTGTTGGGCATACCCGTTAGGGTTTTCCATGGGCCAAGGGTTTTTTGACTAGCTTAGTTCAAGAGGGGAGTGTGCCCTTTTCGAAGTTGCAATGGGTTTCTTTTATGTCACCATTTTGTTGGTGGTTCCTGTATCCCATCAGTTGGGTTTTCCATTAACACTGCAGGGGTGAGTCCGGATTTTCTGGGATTCTGGATATGTGGGGTTCGTTTCGAATCGTCCTGTGGTCAAACTACTTCGGAAGGGACGAGTCTGGATTCTCTGGGATTCTGGATCTGTGGGGTTCGTGTCGAATCGTCCTGTTGTCAATGCGTGTCTTCAATGTCGTACCATCCTTCTTGTGGTGTTTCCAACGTGGCTTTGGATAGAACGCGTGGACTGGTCATGCTAGTTTAAGCAGATTGGGTGGGAGTAATTTGAGATGGCTCCCAGTTGTTTTTCTGACTCGCCATGGCATGGGCTGCTCAACCGGTTAGACATAAATTATGCATCACTTTACAAATGAGAACATCACATAACACAAACATTTCCATAGTGCTATGAATTCAACACTGATACTTCCAGAATAATACAAATTATGTGGTTATGTTACAACAAAACATAAGTGCATAGAAAGGTCAATGCTAATACATATCTTACATCTGAAATTAGGTAAAAACAAACATCAGCACATAAATATAGTGATGGTACGACAAAAGCTAGCTACTTTCATGCTAGATCAAAAATTGATGCTCAAACCATCATACTCTAGTGGTGCTAGCTCAGAAATCAATACCTCTATGATATGAGAACCTCTCTATATACAATGTTCCTCGTGTACATCCCACGAGACATGGAACGATAGCTCTTGTCCTTGCTTGCTACCGCAAGGATCTTAATTGATAAACCCTGAGCTCCACTCGATGCACTCAAGGCTATGATTGGCCCGATCTTTCAGTGAGTTGAGATAACTAAGATTTGGGAGACACGTTGATGATCCGACTACAACCGTACAAGATGTTGTGTTGCGCCTTAGCGATCGATACACCTCTCCGTGGGTTGTTGATCTTGCGGTGTAGATCAACCTTATTCCTGCAAGCAAATCGAAGAAACAAGCAAGAACAAGAAAAAGCAATTTGATATTACAAATATGAATTGAATACATATGATAGGTTGGGGTTCTCAAGAACAAGCAGACGGACAGTCTAGCCGACACGCGCGCTGCAAGCAAGTAGCAATTGGCCAAACTTTAATCTAACAAAATCCAAGAAACCCTGAAGAGGTACCTAGCTATTTAAGGAGGTGGGAGGATGACTAAGGAAGCCCTAGGGTCGTGCTCCACCTAATTGGGGCGCACCCCACATGGGCCTCACATGGGCTGGGGTCCCAGATGAAATTACAAGCTCATAGGCACATTATAGGTGATGCAACACCTTGTTTCTATAATTGCGGCCAACTGAGATGGAATTTGGAGATGAGGCTGGATCCATTGGAAAGAGGACTCCGAGAGCTTTCCATCAAGTACTCGCGGGCTGAAAACGGAGCTCGTATGAATGTTTGGTGACCGTTTGAAGTCAGCATTGTAGCAGGTGGCCGACTTGGATTCCACCACTTGGGCAGCTTGATCTTGATGTGAGCAATGGTTGTATCAATGGTAGTCATGGTCACATCTTTAAGGTTCATTCTTGTTGTTGCTCTAGACAATGCAACATACAACTGACCATGAGAAAACACCAGGTCAGGGAGGTACACGCCAACATTTGGAATGGTCTGGTCTTGCGCCTTGTTAATTGTCATGGCAAAGCTAAGTCTAATCGGGAATTGCTTTCTCTTAAAACGAAAAGGGAAAATCTCATCGTTGGAGGGGTATAGGGGTATCCTAGGAAGGAACACCCTCTTCTCAGCATGTTGACCAAGCACTATCTCAGCATCGATAGCATTTCTTTGGAATCCTCGGACCACCAACCTCATCCTATTACAGAGTCCGTTGGTAGGATCAATATTCCTCAGAAGTATAACGGGGCAAATGACCTTAAGCTTTAGTATGTGTGGAGGCAATCCATTAGGGGTCAATGAATTCAAGAATTCAGGAGGATAGTAATTGTGAGGATCATCCTCGCCACGATCGAAGCTGGGGTATAACATCTCCTCCCCTCGAAAACGATCAATCATCTTCATGTTTATCTTGTCAACATACTCATTCCGTGTTAACAAGATGACCCGAGATGTGATATAGTTTGGGTCAACTAGATTAGTATCAAGCATCGGAAACACATTATCTATTAAATTATTGAGGTCGTCATCATTCCCGGTGCATGGCACACATATCTCATCTGGAAGCCGTATGTAACCATCATGACATGCCTCCTCTATGTCGTTGCCAACGCAAACAAGAAATTCGGCAAACCATTGGTCATTTTGTGCTCTCATATTCGTAACCAACCTTAGTTGGCGCATACAATCCCAAAGATAGGAATTACATAGTGTTGCATCGGTTATCTGAGGTCTCGTTCCCTTCCGAACAATAGGGAGTACCTGTCTAAAGTCTCCGTCGAATACAACTGTCTTCCCCCCAAATGGCACGTCAGGACGGTCCATGATGTTGTGCATGCTTCTATCTAAGGCCTCGACTGCTTGTCGTTTTGTCATAGAAGCTTCGTCTCATATAATTAGGGAAGCTCTCTAGAGAAGTTTAGTTGTCCCACTCTGCTTTGTGAAGCTGTATACCCCTTCATCATCAATGTTTAGTGGGATATTGAATCTTGAGTGGGCAGTCCTACCGCTAGGCATGATGGAAGCAGCTACACCAGACATCACAGTTGCAACGGCTATCTTTCTCTGACCACGAATTGTAGCAAATAGAGCCTTGTATAAAAAAGTCTTTCTAGTACCTCCAGGGCCATCTACGAAGAAGAGGCCTCCTTGTCTGCCTTCAATAGCGGATAATATCTCATCATAAGCACATCTTTGCTCAGGGTTGAGTGAGCTTGACAATTCCATGTGCTCATGATCCACCTCGATTGTAGACTCCTCAAAGATCTCTCTAGGCTCACTACCTGCATTGTCATACGACTCATCAATTTCGGGTAGAGGGAACATCGTTATTTCTTTTCCCATCGACTGGAGCATATTTCTAATGTCCAAAAGCACCATCTGCTCAATTATACGTGGGCACGTGTGGGAACGACGATAGTCATCCGACATTCCCTCCAAGTGCTTATTCCATAGACCAAGTACGTCGCTTTGCTCACAAAAGACCAATATCGTGGCAAAGAGCCTCCGTAGCGATGATGGCATGTGGAACACCTCAGCCTCAGTAAAGCACTCATCCAATGTGTTGTCTGCCTCGATAAGACCCAGTTTTTCTACAGCTTCACGAAAGGACGAGCAGACTTCACCGTCCACTGTCCTAAGGTGTTCAAAGGAGGTGGCGCCGGTCACATGGGTTAGAAGCACCCTAAGGTAGTACCGCTCCCCCTCTACAGGATGAGCTGTCACGATTCTCCCAATTTGAATGATTTGTCGTTTCCTCCATTGCCATAATTTTGGGCCAGCCTACCAAGTAAATGCCTCTGGAAAATCTTTGTAGAGGATTCCTCGGGCATCTTCATTAACTTTATTTTTCACAAAATACTCAGTTAGCATTCTCTTCTCGACACCATTTCGCTCTACGACATCATGGAGATCTTGCCCCGCATGAAATGAGACCATGTGAAGATGCAGTTGTAGCTGTTTCACAGGCGGATGTACCTTACTAAGGTCAAAGCTATATATACGCCGTAATGCTTCTGGTGTTGTGACCCAGCTTGCATCTCTATATTATTGAATCTCATCAATGTTGTGATTGCTATCTGCCTCGCCTAGGCTAACAGATGCTCGATCATGCCCCTTGTAAATGTATTTGAATAGGTATTTCATAGCCTTGATGCTGGAGCAAACCTCAACATTGATCATATGCTTGATGACCATCTCATACAACTCCGGATACTTATGCTTGTTCGGAAGTTCAACGGAAATGATACAATCATATTGCTCAGGAGAAGTGGGCTTGTATTTTCCATCCATGATCAAAAGGAAATGTGCATGTGGAAGACCCCTCTTTTGGAACTGACCCACATATGCATAAGCAATCATTTTGCCAAGGATATGCTTCTCAAGTAATTGTTTCTTGAGGTCCTCTAGTTTCGCTCGAAAAACACGCACTATGAGATCAGGCCTATCTTGGGGTGTCTGCCCACGCTCAAGGTTACCTATTATCTCCTCCCAGTTAGGGTTGCATGTCATTGTCAAAAAAATGTCCAGCTTCCCATATTTTTGCACTAATGCCATAGCATCCATATACCAACGCTTCATGTCCCGATTGCCCCCAATGAATGATGCTGGGAGAACAGTACGTTTTCCTACCTGGCTCGCACGGCTCTCTCCAGCATGAATGCTATCAACCACACCTTTGTATAGGTCAGCCCTTATCTCTAGCTGGTGACGCCTTATGAAGTCTAGTTGAGTGCTTTCTACTTTGATGTACATATCAACTGCAAATTGCTGGAACAAGCGCTTCCCATAAAATAGTGGGTTGAATATACCACGATGCATTTGGAACTTGTAGCAATAGTAGTCCCTAATGGAGACACATAGTCTGCTATTTGAATCTACACAAAGAATGAGAGCAAAAACATCGTAAGAGCTAAGAGAGCTAAGAGAAGTAAACCATCAGATAAAAAGGGATGAGCCAGCAATACATGGATGGAAATGATAACCTAAGTCAGCATAATTATTTCCACAAGATGCGATTACATCCTGTATGGACACACCTACTTTTGGGATTTCAAGGTGCCATCTGAGCTTGCCTTTCGGAAAGAAGAGAGGGTATCACAGTGGGTCGTAGCAACCGTAATATGACTGGATGCTATACTTGGTATTGTTGTTCCCATATAGCACAACACTACGTTCGAAATGTGTATGCAGTTCATTCCCCTCTACCCACACGGCAGCCACTTCCGAAGTCACCGGCACATTATACCGCCTCTAGTCCAAACGGTTATCAAGATTTAGTGTGACACGATATTCCTCAAGGTCATCAGCTTGCGCTAGACTTCTGAAGGTTTGGGAGTAGGGGTTGCCACGAAGGACTTCAACAAGCCTTCTAACAACTTCTTGGTCAAGGCTAGGGGAGCGACGAAATCGATGATTTAGACTTGGATCGTCATCATAGAAGTATAGCTCAAGATGCTCTGGAGCCTTATCTCATGGCCCAAAAGAGTGTATGTTGTGGTATATCTGGCGGTGGGCTCGAAATGTGTAGACGCCTAACCCCATATTGGTGTAACGCTCATCAAGGCTCACACCGAGGGTGGTGAAAGAAAAATGTCCATTGAAGAATCTTATGTTGTCTCAAAAATGTGTCGCATCAGAATCCATGCTCGACCAAAGTCTCATTAGTTCAGGGGATGTTTCCAAATTAGACAGTTTGATCTTTCCGCCCCGGCAACAAAACCCATCTGTCTCATATTGGAACTTCTTAGCGCCACAATGCTTGCAATTTGCTGTGGGCTTCAAGGCATGTGTGTTACGAGGTAAGTTACTGTACACATGGTCATAGGGATCATGTTCAACTGAGTCATGTTCTATTTCATTTAAGTCTATGTCTTGCTCATCTTCCCCATCTGCATGGATTTGGTTTAAGGAGTCACACTATGCACTACAAGATATGGAAAGAAGAGAACTATGCAAAAAATACCTCCACCAGCAAACATGTAGTACTCGTCATCGTCATCAACATCCATATCTGGATGGATTTAGTTTTGAGTCACACTACGCTCTACATGATATAGAAAAGAAGGAGAACTCTACCAAAAATACATTCGCCAACAAACATGTGGCACTCATCATCTATGTCATCTTCATGGGTAGTTTCCATTGTAACTGCCATTTGTGAGAGTAAAGCACGTGCACATATATTTTTATATTTTTATAAAAGTAATAATAAAACGAATATTACCATCATCCATAGCAAATGATTGTGGTGGGGACTCTACACCATGAAGGTTGTGTGAAGATGATGGATTTACCGCAGATGAAGCGCCAGAATTCAGGCATTGCATCGCAATGGATTCAAGACATGGTGTATCCTGTCTAGCTGCATCGCTTGCATTTCGTCGTTCTAGCAATGCTTGCCTCTCATTAGGTGGTAAACTTTGCCTAGCTGATCCTCTACAGGCATTCAACTCTTGCCTCTCATTAGGTGTCAACCGTTGCCTACGAGCTCTTCAGCAAGCACTTTCTTTTTCCCTCTCACTTGGTGTTGCATTTTGTCGCTTTGCTCTTTGACGATCTAGCTTTGCTTGCCTTTGTTCTGGTGTAAGGCTAGCATAGCGAGCCGCGTCACGAGAACGTTCCCGTGCTAAAACAGATTCATTGAATAATTTTAATTGTGTACTATGTGTCATGTAACAAAAAATTGCTTCTAGTTTTAAGTCGATACCATTTGAGCTTTCTCCGTGTTCCAAAACTTGAACCGATGTAAAGGTACTTCTTTATGTTTTGTTGGATTTATTCTCCACTGCAAAAACAATTCGTAACCACCACCAAGAGCGTGGGGATGTATTCAATACTCATACAAATATATTGTTACAAATATTCAATCCTCATGCAAATGTACTGTTATAAATAATTTGGAGGGTGCAAAGCACCTTGTTTTCCTTTACAAGAGTGTTTGGTATGAGGGCATATCATTACTGAAAGGTGAAAGAAATATGATAGCATATAATAAAGCAGTAGCTTGCTCTACAATATTACATTAGTCACAAGTTGCAGCTAACAGTTCTTATTGTTTGTCCAACTACAACATTCTTTCAGTCCACACCCAACAATTATATTCTATTGTGCAGCTAATAGTAAAAATGAGCTCTTGTTAACTGACTGTATCCTTAAAAAAGGGAAGAACAAAAACCAATTTAAATCATTTTGTTTTTTCTAAAAAAGAATTAGGACAGTAGAAACTCCCACCAACGGAGCGAGAGAACCGGTGGCTTGGGGTGCGGCGACGATGCCTTGGGGCGGCTCTACTTCTTCGCGGGAGAGGGGCGGCGGCGGTGGCTTGGGCCGGTGGCGACGGTGCCTTGGGATGGCTCTGCTACTTCGCTGGAGAGGGGTAGCGGCGGCAGCGGCTTTGGGCGGCACGGCGGTGGCTTGCGCGAGAGACGAAGAAGGGAGAACGCGAGAGAGCGACAGAGAGGGGAGAAGGTGAGAAACGGGAGAGGGGCGGCGGTGGAGAGGGAGAGGGGTGGTGACGGTGGCGGCAGGGTGGGCCGGCGCGGCAGCAGCGGTAGGGGAGGGTCGGTGCGGCAGCAGTGGTAGGGGCGGTGGGAGGAGGACAGGGGCCACAGCGGCGGAGGGGCGGCGGATGGGCGGTGGAGAGAGGCGGCCGCAAGGGAGGGCCAGCGCGACGGAGGGATGGCGGAGAGAGACAGAGAGGGGCGGCGGCGGTGGAGGGGTGGTGGCGAGAGGCGGTCGTGGGGGAGGGCCGGCGCGGCAGCAACGGCAGGGGCAGTGTGAGTCGGAGAGAGGCGGCCGCGGGGTAGGGCTGGCGCGACAAAGGGGCGGTGGAGGCGGAGGGGTGGTGGAGGGAGGCGGCCGCGGGGGTGGGCCGGAGCGATGGAGGGGCGACGGAGAGAGGCGAAGAGGGGTGGTGGAGAGAGGCGGTCGGAGAGGGCGGCAGAGAGAGGCGGCTGCTAGGAAGGGCTAGCACGACGGAGGGGCAGCGGAGAGAGGCAGTTTCTTCTGGAAATAAACCTTGTATTTTTCTTTTTTCTAGAAATATTAGAAATAATTTGGCGAATCCAAGACTTTGAACACATGATCTCATGGTTAATGGGAAGTTGTTTTAACCAATTCACCCTATGATACTATGTGATTTGAGATTATTGTTTGTTTCATTTGTATGTGTTTTCAAATTTTGTGGGAACAAATCAATTGTGTTACTGTAGAAATCATACCTTGTTCAGACGATTAGTGTTCAAGGGAGATCGGTTTTTCTATAATCTGTGGAAGTGCTGGGCGGAGAAGATTCGCTATCACTGAACGTGTTCCCCATCTTAACACCGCCCTTGACGGTGATCTTGGCCAATTTCTTGCAGGCGGTAGCAGCGGGGGTCGACTTCTTCGCGGTCGAACCTGCGGCAGTCTTATGGGCGATCGCGGCCAAAATCTCCGCACCGTCCAGATCCTGAGGGTGAAGGGGCGAAGAGGCAGACGTGGCTGTGGCCGCAGTAGGGCGAGCAGGGTCGGGACTTGCAGTATAACACCGAGACAACTCGTCCTCATTCGCCTCAGGGCAGGCAGAGTCGTCGCCATCTTCCGCCTCATGATCCGCCCCATCCTCAGACACAGTGTCTTTATTTTCCACGTCCGAATGCGCAGAAGAGGGATCTACAGATTTTGAAGACTTCCGGTCTTTCGCCCGACTAGTGGAAGCCCCCCTGGCGATGGCCCTCTTGTGCTTTTTTGACGGCTCGGGGTCATCACCGATGAGGACCGTCTTGATTGGGTTCACCCAGGAGGGGAGGAGTTCGCCGGTGTAGACTCGATTTGCCCGGCCCTCAAGCTGTCGTGCGAGCAGCGAACCGTACTCTCGGGAAATGAGATCCCCAAGCATTTTGTTCGCCTCCTCTTCGGCTTCCACCAGCAAAAGGACTAGAAAAAGCAAAATAGCTTTGTAAGTCCAAAAGAAAGGCAATAGAGGTAAATAAAAATACAAAAAGAAACAAAAGGGGTGAAGTAGCTTATGATCTGCGCCATCAGGGAGAACCAGGCGAGGAAGGCCATAAACCTTCGGCTTCGAATCCAGGCTGATTCTCCAGTCCCGCAAAAGCGGGAAGATCTGAAGCATGCAAAACTCTTCCACGATATGCCAGCAGCTAAGCTTGAGAGCAATATTCCAGAGGAGGTTGAAGCAGGATTCGATTCCCCTATCTATCCCCACATTTAGCTTGCAATCGGGGGTAATTGCACGACAGCGTGTTTGGATGGCCTTCTCCCTATCCGATCCAGCTTCAGAAGTGATGGTATAGTAGAACCACTTGTTCATCCAGTGGCGATCCCATTTTGGCATGGAAGCAGATATCGGCCATAAGTCTGACCGCTCGGGGCAAAGGCTAAAATTTACGCTTCCGAAAATTGTCTTCTTCAGCCCCGCCGGAGTACCCACCGTCTTGGAATGGATGACGATGGTGTGAAGGGCGCCGAACAGTCTAGCACAGGGGTGAAACCAGTGGTTCGACACATCCAGTCAAAAATAGCGATCCACACGAGGGCGGCAGGGCTTAGCTGGGGAAGCTCTAGCTGGAAGAGTCGAAGGATGTCGGGAAGGAGATCATCGCAAGGAAAGCAAAGCCCCGCGTTAAAAGTTTGGCCATCTACGGTTTGCCGGACGACTGCTTCGCCTGGAATTAAGGCCTAGCCATCGGCCACCACCCCGGAGGAAACAAGCCAAGTTAGTTTGGCTTGCTTGATGAGCCAAGGGCCCTAGTAACAAGTCAAATCGTCCGAAATCCGACCCAGATCGGGGCTGGACACGGCTGCCGAAGCCGTTTTGCGAGGAGTCATTTGAGCGCAAGTAGGGGAAAAAGGCGAAGCGGCTCAGGCGAAGAAGAAAAGTGAGGCGAAGGCAAGCATAGGAGCGAAGAGCGGAGGCAACGAACGGTTTTTTACTGTGGTGAAAATGCAAGTGAAGTCCCTAGTGAGACGAGGAGACAGCCGTCGTCCCTGTAGATTAATCTATCTCGGCAACTAGTGTTTACAAAGTGCACCAACAGCACTCCTCACCAAAATCTCGAGTAAACTCGAAACCCTAACTTTTCTCTCAACTCAAATCTCTCTAAAATTGATACTAGAAGGCTACACACTCCCTCTCTATTTATACCCATAACGTGGTGGCCCTCTAGCCATGAATCCAACTCATATAAGAAGTCCTAATCCCTTAGGAAACCTTCCCGTACAAGAAATAAACTTTACAAACTCCAATTTTCCCAAACTTGGACTCCAATCCAAATTTGACTCTGCTTTCCAAACGCACACAATACAATGTGTATGCCATATGGAAACATTCACCTCCACGTGTATTGTTCTCTAGCCTGAACATCCCGTGTGATATCCTTCATCGTTTGGACCTCAACTTCTCCCCAACCTAGTCCCAATCTATCACCGGCTGTACTCCCATGACCTCAAGCAACACCTGCACATGAACAACAAAAAAACTCCATTTCCGAGTACAAGTTCGCACCAACTTAACTCACATCAGCATACAATAGTATCACATACGAATAGAAACCATTTAGAAGTCATAAACATGAAGCAATATAGAAATTCCATGAAAGCAATCCGAAACCGACTCCCTCCTAGAATAACCCGGTCAGACCGTTGGGCCACCCGGTCTGACCGACTACACATCACCGGTCTAACCGGGGCCTCCTGCCCGGTTAGACTGGCCACCCAATACCCATTGTGTACCGTCGGAAAACACTATGCACCATATTTTCAACAAACATTCACCTTTGATAATTGTTACTCACCAAGATTAATCATCACATGATTCTACAATGGTGTATGAATCTAATGGTGTTTTCTTTCTCCATTTCAAAATATAAGACGCAATACCACTAGAAAGAATTACTATCACCTGCTCGTTTGGATCATCCCAATAAATAAATGTACCCAATTAAATTAGAGATGTTAAGGGTGGAGGATTTTTTTAAAAAAACAAATTTAAGAAAGACAGAGATACTATTGTATGCATGCATGCACATCTTATATTATGAAACATCGAAAAAAGTATGCATGCATGCACATCTTATATTATGAAACATCGAAAAAAGTTAGTTGCACCCTATATTTTAGAACGAGGGGGAATAGTTTTTAACACTGGAGTGTTAATTTATTCACACCTATTGTGTAGATGGGATGAACTGAATCTGCTAACCTGCAATATTGGATGCACAAAACAATCTGAAACAAAACCGTTCAGATGAAAACAATGAAACTCTAATTAATTGGGATAGTACTATGCTGACCTTTCCGTAGTTTTGGAATAAATAATAGTTGGAACAGCTTGGTCCAGTTCAATCGTTCAGTGACTCTTGAGATCTCTTCCGGCCGGCCACATCTCTCGTCACAAAAAAATGGTCCAAAAACTAGTACACTTCTAATTGTCCATTTCCCGTTATCCATCGTCTGGACCTCTACTCAAGGGCCGGCGGGCGGACAGCATGCATATGCAGATCATCGATCTGCATTTCTTCAGTAATTGTCTTGTCCGGCCATGCACACACATGATCATCGATCGGTCGCTATTATATTAGTTCAGAGGTACGTATTGATCGATGTTTATGAGATCACAGTACCAACTTGTATTCTTGTGTTTCTGCATGCAGATCAAGGATCGATCACGAGGCTTGCGAAAAATACACTGCCGGCAAATATATGTACAAGTTTGATTCGAACAGCTTTGATCATGTCCAATCATGCACCTACACATTCATGCATGTGGCTGCAAAGTGTAGAGACACAGTTAATTTATAATTTGCTGCCAATTAGCATTGCATGCATGCATATGCATGTCAAATATGTACGTACTTCCTCGCATTTGTTGTGTTACAGAAATACAACCTAATAATTATCGGAAAAAACTTTATTGTAATAAAATAAAATGCGTCGTTTTATCGTGCGTGTAGTGTTAATACCACAACACCCCTAAAATTTTTTTTTATTTTCGAAAGTGATTCCTACAAATTAATTGTAAACAAACATCTACATTGTCCATAGGTGGTCTCTCACAACGACATTATTGACACAAGTGAACCCAAAAAAACAACTAATAAGTAGCCAGCATGCTTGTAAGCAGTTTGTGTTCGTGCACAGCACATATATATCGGTCATCGATACATCCATGATCCATATTGGTCATCGGGGTCCAGCACTATATGCTGTTTGATCATCAAGCATCCTATTATTGTCCAAGTTCAAAAAACCCAAAATGCCTGGTCGATCGATCATCGATTGATCCTACACAAAGCCGAAAAACTACACATTCTCTTATTGTAACGTTGCCTGCATCCAAACATGTGGACATGCGTGATAGTGTTGTATTCTATGTGCAGCTTTGGTAGTGATCTACTAGAAAACAAACTCTCTTCAAGTGTACTGTGTACTGCATGCACATGCATCTGATCGATGGACCTGACCAAGCATGATGATGATGCATCCTCTTCATTCAATACACATATCTGTAAATAATGGTCGTTGTAAAAGATCTCGAAAAAGTTCAATCGGTAAGGTCAAAAAAAATGGATCTTGCAAGGCAGGTTGCACATGAATTTGTCTTATACTCTTGTGTACTCACTGTGCCATAGGCAGGAATTTTACTACAGAAGCACACACATACACACCACTACACACGTAACATCATTATATTCAAATACCCACGAATATGATCCCTTATATGTCTCTCCCTTAACACAAGCTCAAATAGGCAGAAACTAGCGGCACATTTCTAATGTCACTAAAAGTTAATTAAAAATCAATATTAATACAAGCTTGAAGGTTTATAGAAACTAAAACAAAATTAAATAGTTGACATGGTGTTAAAAAAGTCTAAATAATTGGTGTTTTGAGTGGAAAGACAACTATTAGACCAAACTATAGATAAATTCATACCTAATACACATACTACATTAAATTTCACAAAACTCATGTACTTTGACGAAACTATAAGATATATCACAAAACTATATGATCAAATTTATCAAAGAACTACAAATTTAAGGTTGAAGATACCAAACAACAAATTTAATAATGAAATTATCACAAAACTACATGTTTTACACCATGTTATAAGTACAAAACTAAAACATTTATCACACTAACATAACTGTAGAGTAGGAATTTAAGTTGTAAAATATATAGTTTTGTGATAACTCTAGTAGATTAATCTATAGTTTTGTGATAGTTGGTCTTAAATCTGTAGTTTTTCGATAAATCTTGTGTTAAATATATAGTTTTGTGTCTTAACGTTTTAAATCTATAGTTTTATAATAATTTGACCAAAATTCCTGTAGTGAAATTTACTCTTGTATTTTTTTATAAAACTTTGGGTGTACTTATGTACACCCATGTCCCTACGTTGTCTCCGTATTATTGATATACTGAGTTTTGATCCGAGGTATAGATTGCAATGCGTTCAATGCATCGATCGATCGACAGTGATGGATCAGTCGACGCCCAGGCATGGAATGCCTGCACGCACACATCACTCCAACCGTCCAACGCATGGCGAATATTAGGTCCATCTGTACTTCATATCACTATGTTGCACTACTAGAGAAAAGTGATCATCTCAATCAGACGGCAAGCCTCATGTGTGTCGGGAAGGGTTCCCGTCACTACCAAGATCACTGATGTGAGAAGTTATCTCAATCGGGCATTTAGCCATAACAGATGTCAGTTATCTCAATCAGGCCATTAATAAAGCCCGTCACAGATAGGTTTGACCTAGCAGATGAGTCAAACAAGGTTAGAAAAAACACCCATCACGGATGACAAATCTTAATCGGGCTGACCGTAAAGCCCGTCACGGATGTAGATATCTCAATTGGGTCTTTGAAAGAGCCCGTCACGGATGAAAGCTATCTCAATCGGGCTAAGAATAACGCTGTCATGGATAGGTTTCACCAAACAGATGAGTCAAACTTGGTTAGGTTCCGCGCCCGTCACGGATGACTAATCTCTATCGGTCTTATCCTTAAGACCGTCACGGATGAGGTCATCTCTATTGGTCTTTATTTTAAACCCATCATAGATGAGTATATTAACAAACAAATAAAAAAAATTTTGCTAGCATCTGGCCTTTGCTAGCTATGCCCGCTGCAAAATGACAAAAGCGAAAATATATATATATACATATATATATATATATATTCCCTTTCCCAGTAACCCCATTCACATAGTGTTGATGCGAAAATCACACACTGGCCTGAGAGATTTGCTTTAATCTAGTGCAGGTCCAAAACTTGCTTTTGGGTTCGAAGGGCCTGCCAGTTGATTTGATCCTGCAATCAACAAGAAAAAGGTGCAAGTTTATTAGTAGACGATAGTCAATCGGCCAGTTAGTCGATATCGTATCGTGATGTAGTCTAGCCGATGCAATATAGCATGAATCAGCTGTAAGGTGTTTATCAATGATGAGCTAACCCTAAACTCGGTACATCGGCTGAAAATATCAGTATTACATAATCTATAAATCAATATTACTTTAGAAATAAGCAATTGGGATAGATCGGATTGAACCGAGATAGTATAAATTGTCTAGATCTAAAATAACATGAAATAACGATTATATTTACTCATGTCCAGATTTAAGCATGTATCAGCTATAGCTCCGATACAACCCTATACCAGGATATTCTCCTGCAACAAATATATTCAACTATTACCAATCAGATTGGTATTAAGTCCAATATATTTGTATCAGATTAGATCCTGATATAAGGGGCAGGTATAGCATATTAAACAAAGCATAAAACCATGTAAAACATCTATACCAGATAAGATCGGCTGAAATCCCGATACTATCCTTGTTAACAACCATAAAGCAGGCTAGAGATCATGATTCATAACACGACTTAATAGGTCAAACTTAACTGATGCAACATTAAGTATGAAAAGAAGCATGATATCTAGACAGTCAAGCCGATGGTTGTCTTTTCGGGATGGTGGATACATTATATAATTCAAACCAACAAGACAATCTAGCCGTTACCAGCAAAACCCTAGATAGAAATCGGCCGATATGAATAGACTGCATTGTCAATCTAAATTATATAACGTATATGATAACTTGATGATTAACAAGATAGAATTAGAGTGTCATGAAGATGTAAGCACTAATTCCGGTAATGCAAACCGTCATAACAAGATTTACCTCGTCGCCGAAGATCAAATTGATGCAGCTCGACTCAAAAGCAAGAACTTGTCGAAAGTAGAAAACAAAAGGTTAGCGATGCGCCGAAATTGATTGAACGTGTGTTATTTTATTCATAAGACCTCGGGTCTATATTTATACCCGAAAATACAAACATTGTCCAACATGGACACGACTCATATTATCCTAATACAAATCCAACTAGCAAACAAGTCCCTTAGGCGGACTCTTACCGACAATATCTATAAGGAAATTACAGATAATCCTAATTAATAGATACATTTGCCAATTATGGACTCTATCCTTGCCTGGCAACATCATCGCAAACCCTTCTTCGAATCCGATATTGACTTCACATGCAATATCGGTCATATCGGCTATCCAAATCGGACTCGGTTCTAGCCGATACGATCTCCCAGCCGATGCACACTCTGTTTCCGAGAATCCCGCTTATCTTCAAATCCTCTTCGAATTCGGGCTTTGTTTCCGATTCATCAGTATCAATTAGCTTGCTAAATTTCATCGTCAACACATAGCCATTCACAAATCAAACATCCAGTACTACCACATTCACACATCCATTCACATATATGCCATTCACAACAATTCACAAATCAAACATATATATTCAGTGATTACACATATTCACACATCCATTCACATATGTCATTCACATCCATTCAGCGAATGCATCTTCAAGAGATAAGCATCAAAACCTGCAGAACAAATTTATATGTAATTAGCATTGCAAGTATATATAGAAACATCAGACTGGATTGTATTACATAGAATATATACATAAATGTACAACCATTGGAAAATCACATGTCTTTAACAAGCATTGCAAAATGTTCAGCCATTTAGAGACGAGCTAGCTACGATTGTAATCTAAAGTTTCCTTTGGGTGCAAAGATTTCATCTAGTATGAATTATTCTATCTCCTCTCTAATGACTTCGAAGTTGTGTTCCGAGATGTTGGAAAGTTTTTCCTGCATGTGAGGCGCCAAGTTAGTGTATATGTATATACTTCGAAGTACTTAGCATATATAGGCGTATACACAATTGAAGCACACACCTCAAGGTTGAGCAATGTCACCTGCAAAGTTCCTCATGTTATGGCAGACGTGGAACCCACACTGGTCGCCAACTTGTTAACGTATTGGGAAGTCATTTTTGTGACCGAGTGTGACCTTACGCCTCCCGCCCTTTTTCACGTATCGGTCCCATGCGTCGTTTAAGCCAGCTTCGATCATGGATCAATCGTATACCTTCTTATCAATTCTAGAGTTAAGGTAGTATCCAAACTCCACTTCGGCACTAAGACCAAAAGAATCCAATGGCTCCTGCGGCATTAATATATTGCAAGTTAAATACTAAAGCTATACGCATCGTGGATTTGCATCGTACACACTTACTGTTGATTATAGGCACACTGTGGATGATGGAATTTGGTAAGCATATGAATCGGAAACGAGATTAATTCCAAAGCGGATTAGAAGATATACGGAATTTTCAGAAACAAAGTGCGCATCGGCTAGGAGTTTGTATCGGCCAATACCGAGTTCGATATGGTTAGCCGATACAGCCAATGGTGGCAAGATTGGTTACGTGATCAATGACAAATTCAAAAGAAGAACTTCAATGACATTGCTAGGCAAGGATAGAGTCCAAAATAGTCAATTGTATCTATTAATTATGATTTTATGTAATTTACAGATATTTTCGGTAAGAGTCCTCCTAAGGGACTTGTTTGTCGATTAGAGTTGTGTTAGGGAAGTATGAGTCGCGTCCGTTATGGACAAGTTTGTATATTCGGGTATAAATATAAGCCCGAGGTCTTGTAAATAATTAACATCAGTTCAATCCAATTTCAGCGCATCGCCACCTTTTTTCATTACTTTTACTTTCGACGTGTTCTTGCTTTTGAATCGAGCTGCATCCGTTTCTATCTTCGATAACGAGGTAATTACTTGTTATGGTGGTTTGTGTTCTCGGGATTAGTGCTTACATCTTGATGATACTCTAATCTTGATCATGTAATCCGTCGAGTTATCATATATGTTATATAATCTAGATTGACAACGCTTTCTACTGGCATCGACCAACTTCCATCTAGAGTTTTATCGATAATAACTAGATTGACTTGTTGACTTGGATTATATAATATATCCACCATCCCAAAAAGACAACCATCAACTTGATTGTCTACATATTATGCTTCTTCTTATACTCAGTGCTGCATCAGTTAAGTTTGATCTACTAAGTCGTGCTTAGAATAATAATCTCTAGCCTGTTTTTTGGTTGTTAATAAGGATAGTATCGGGGTTTCAGCCGATCTTACCTGGTATAGTTATTTTACATTGCATTATGTCTTGTTTAATATACTATATCTGCCCCTTATATCAGGATCTTAACTAATATAAATATATTGAACTTACTACCAATTTCGGTTTCTTCCTGGTTACAAACCTTGTAATATATGGGACTGTGGATTTTCCTTGTATTCTTTTGTATTTTTCTATTTATGCTTTAATAAATTAAACTACTGGGCGGCGCCTGGTAGTATTTTGGATCAAAAAAAATCTAATTGATGGTAGTTTGATATATTTCTTGCAAGAGAATATCCTAGCATAAGGTAGTATCAGAGCTATAGCCGATACATGCTTAAATCTAAACATCGGCTATGATACAAACATGTATAATCGTTATTTCATGTTATTTTAGATCTAGGCAATTTATACTATCTCGGTTAAGTCCGATCTATCCCAATTGTTGATTTCTAAAGTAATACTAATTTATAGATTATATAGTGTTGATATTTACAGCCGATGGATCAAGTTTAGGTTTGATTTATTATTGGGAACATGCCTTACAGCCGATTCACCTCAGAATGCATCGGCTAGGTTACATCACGATATGACATCGGCTTCCTAGCCGATCGATTATTGTTTACTAATAATGTTTGCATGTTTTGTCTTGTTGATTGCAGGATCAAATCAACTGGCACGCCCGTATTTAATCATCATTTTGGATCAGCAATAGAGTAAAGCAAATCTCTCAGGCCAGTATGTGTTTTTTGCATCAACACACTTTTGGCATGCCTAGTGGGACCAGTGTCATTACGTTGCCTAACATTATTGAAGTTACAGAGGATAATGTTCCACCCATCACATTCGAGCAATTGGGCGAGGAGCAGAGAGAGGAGAGGAAGAAGTTACTGGATCAACTCCAAAACCAGTACCTGCACTCTTTCGCAGTGACTCGACAAGGTACGGTGATTCAAAAGACTAAAATCGAGTTACCACCGGTTGGAAACGCAGAGCCAAGTACATCCGGAGTAAACGATGATAAAGGCAAAGAGGTCAAGACCGAGTCAGGCGATGAAGAACTCCATACATTACAAGATCGTACCGATTCGGCAGTCCACCATGCTTTGATCAATCAATCTGGTGTACTTGTAAATACATTAACTAACATGATCAAGACGGTGGTAGATGGCACTATAGTTGAGAAAGCAAAAGGACCCATTTACCTTCCAGGAGATGCTTTCCTAGGTTATAGGGCTGTGCAAACGGAAATTGGCGGGAAACAGCAAACAACTTCAACTCAAGCCCCATCGGCCCCATGTCTAGTGGGTCTATCCCAACAATATTGACAAAGCAGCAGCTGATGCTTGGGGAGCAGAGTTCAACTCAGCTTATGCTAGAAAAGCTAATCAACATCTTAAAGATGAAGCCGCCAATCACTGAACCAACATATCACGTCCCTTCGGTATCGCAGCTGGTTGCGTCCTAACCATCTTCGCAGCAGCCGATAGGGATAACTCAGCCAATCGGCCAAATATATACTAGAGCCACCGCAATATGTACCACCGCAAGGTTTGGGAGCCAATTTCAATCACTAGTACCAACCTCATTCTCCACAAATCCAATATCGGCCCGATGGATCACCACGGTTTAAATATCCAACCCAGTTCAATCAGCATGATCAATTGCACTAGCAATATGGAGGAGGAGTATAGCAGCAACCGTGGGGCCGATATGATAGCCGACGTGATGAGGGAGCAATTTGAACTCATCTGAGACTAAAGGAGTTTTAAATGTAGAATTAACTATTGGCAGCAAGACAATTCCTACTACATTCTTTGTTATTGATAGGAAGGGTTCCTATAGTCTGTTGCTGGGAAGAGATTGGATCCATGCCAATTGTTGTATTCCTTCGACTATGCATCAAAGTTTGATCCAATGGTAGAGAGACCAAATAGAAATCGTGCCAGCCGACAGGTCAGTTAATGTAACTAGTGCCGATTTATCTATTTAGGAAACGGAAGGGGATTGATTGTTTATCTGGTAAAGTTTGGCAAGGAGATTATCTAAAAGTATCTGATTATGATATACAACCAAGAGGAGATGAAGAACCTCAATTATTACTTTGAGGGCGTCGTGGAGGGTTCACATTTATATACAAAGGATACTGTAGATGATCTCGATAGCAAGCTTGGACAAGGATTTATGTCAGCCGATGAGCTAGAAGAAGTAGATATTGGACCAGGTAGTAGGCCTAGACTGACATATATTAGTAAAAGGTTTGTCCAAAGAATTTAAATGTAAATCAATAGAGTTGTTAAAGGAATACAGAGATTGTTTTGCTTGGGAATACTATGAGATGCCAGGACTTAGCCGATCGATTGTTAAACATCGGCTCCCTATTAAACCTATCTATCGGTCATATAAGCAACCTCCAAGATGTTGTAAAGCTGAAATGTGTAATGCTATCAAGGCCGAGATTACAAGACTCTATTATGCTAATTTTATCAGACCATGCCGGTATGCTAAGTGGATTTCTAACATAGTACCAGTGATCAAGAAAAATGTCAAGCTTATAGTTTGTATTGATTTCAGATATTTGAATATGGCTACTCCTAAAGATGTATACCCAATGCCAATTGCCGATCTATTCGTTGATGCAGCATCTGGACATAAAATTACCAGTTTCATGGATGGCAATGCAGGATATAATCAGATTTTTATGGGTGAGGAGGATATTCATAAGACTGCTTTCCGATGTCCTGGTGCAATCAGCTTGTATGAGTGGGTTGTTATGACTTTTGGATTAAGAAGTGCTGGTACTACATATCAAAGAGCAATGAATTACATATTTCATGATCTTATTGGCTTATTGGTTGAAATTTATATTGATGATGTGGTTGTCAAATCAAAGGAAATCGATAGGCACATAGCCGATTTAAGAAGTCTTGGAAAGGGCAAGGAAGTATGGACTAAGGATGAATCCTACCAAGTGTGCTTTTAGCGTATCGGCTGGACAATTCCTTGGGTTTTTGGTGCATGAAAGGGGAATTGAAATATCCCACAAGAGTATCAATGCTACCAAAGATATAAAACCTCCAGACGATAAGACAAAGTTCTAATCTTTGATTGGCAAAATTAATTTTGTGAGACGATTTATCTCCGATCAAGAGTTCGTTTGGGGGGAAGCAACAACAGGCCTTAGATAGTATAAAGGAATATTTAAGTACTCCTCCAGTCCTTATTCCACCACAGAAATGTGTTCCTTTTAAGTTGTATCTATCAGCTGATCAGAATACTATTGGCTCTATCTTGATCCAGGAATTTGAAGGCAAAGAGCGAGTTATATTTTATCTAAGTAGAAGACTTTTGGATGCAGAGACCAGATATTCACCGATGGAGAACTTATGTTTGTGTTTATATTTTTCTTGTACAAAGTTAAGACATTATTTACTTTCCAATGAATGCACAATAGTTTGTAAAGCCGATGTGATATGATATATGCTATCGGCTCCAGTTTTAAAGGTGAGGATTGGGAAGTGGATTTTTTCCTTAACGGGGTTTGACCTGAGATATGAATCGGCAAAGGCAGTTAAGGGGCAAGCAATAGCCAATTTCTTAGTTGAACATCGGGATAATTCGGTTGATCATGTTGTGATTATGCCTTGGACGTTATTTTTTGATGGATCAGTTTGCACTCATGGATGTGGTATTGGCTTAGTGATTATATCACCTAGGGGACAAATTTTCAGTTTGCTTTTACTATTAAACCGTATTTTACTAACTATCAGGTTGAGTATGAGGCGGTTCTGGAAGGTTTGCAATTATTAAAAGAAGTTGAAGCTGATGCTATTGAGATCATGGGTGATTCACTATTGGTGATCAGTCAATTGTCCAGAGAATATGAATGTAATAATGATATCTTGATGGTTTACAATGAGAAGTGTCAAGAGTTGATGAAAACTTTCAGGGTTGTCACTTTGAAGAATATTCCTCGGGAACAAAATGTTGAGGCTAATGATTTTGCTCGGGGTGCATCGAGATATAAGTCGATGTTAAAAGATGTGGAAGTAGAAGTTGCATTTTTGCAAGCCTATTACTGGAAATTTGAGATAATTGAGTATTTGAAGGATCCTCCTAGATCGGTATCGAGGAAGTTGAAGTATAAGGCTCTCAAATATGTTTTATTGGATGATGATTTGTATCATCAGACTATTGATGGAGTTCTGTTAAAGTGTTTAAATCTAGAAGAGGCCAAGGTTGTCATGTGTGAAGTGCATGAGGGGATATGTGGTACTCATCAATCGGCTCATAAGATGAAGTGGCTAATTAGGAGGTTTGGTTATTTTTGGCCGATGATGCTGGAAGATTGTTTTAGATATTATAAAGGTTGCCAAGATTGTCAGAAATTTGGATCTATTCAAGGAGCACTAGCATCGGCTATGAATCCAATTATGAAGCATGGTTGTTTAGAGGTTGGGGAGTTGATATGATCGGCCAAATCAATCCACCGTCGAGTAAAGGTTATAAGTTTATATTGGTAGCTACTAATTATTTTACTAAGTGGGTTGAAGCAATTCCTCTCAAGAAGGTGGATACTAGTGATGCAATTGAATTTGTTAAAGAACATATTGTATACAGATTTGGTTTGCCACAAACGATAACAACTGATCAAGGATTTTCGTGTCCGATAAGTTTGTTCAGTTTGCTAATAGCATGGGGATTAAATTGTTGAATTCTTCACCATATTATGCACAAGCTAATGGACAGGCTGAGGCATCTAACAAGAGTTTGATCAAGTTGGTTAAGAGAAAGATTGTTGAATATCCAAAAATGTGGCATACCATATTAGCCGAGGCATTATGGTCATATCGGATGGCTTGTCATGGCGCTATACAAGTTCCACCATATCAGTTGGTTTATGGACATAAAGCTGTTTTACCGTGGGTGACTAACATCGGTTCAAGGAGGATTTCTTTGCAAGATGAGTTGTCAGCCGATGATTATCATAATATAATGGTCGATGAATTAGAAGAGTTGGTTCTATCCAGATTGCGTGCTTTAGAGAAGGTTAAACGAGATAAAGAAAGGGTTGCCAAGTATTATAATAAAAATGTTGTAACAAAATCTTTTGAAGAGGAAGAACTTGTGTGGAAGTTAGTGTTGCTGATAGGAACAAGGGATAATAAGTTTGATAAATGGTCACCGAATTGGGAAGGACCTTTTTGGATTCATAAGTGTGTTTCCAAAGGAGCTTATATGTTAAAAGGACTTGATGGAGAAGTTTTTGGATCGGCTCTCAATGGAAAATATTTGAAGAAGTATTACCCAAGTGTTTGGATTGGTTCGTAATCGGCTGTTGTACCGATGTATGGTTGGTAGCCGATGATGCTTACATCGCCTTTAGGTGGCCGATATTTTTTATCGCCCTTAGATACTTTCGCAAGTTTGCAGCATGTTATTGTTCGCTACTACAAACTTGGGGGCCATGAAGGAAAATTTTTGGAGTTTTGGGGTTTAAAAGCCGATTTTGCGAAAATTTCAAGACCAAATCAGCATGTTTCTTAGAGAAGTGTTTAACTGTGGTACAATCGGCTCGATGGCCGATGGCAGTATTTACATGAGTTGGAATTGGCTCGATGGCCGATGATAGTATAATTACATCAAAAATTTGCAAGTGTCAAATGTTACATCAAGACATATATTTTTGGATAGCCAATATAGAACGCTGTCTAATTTGTTCTACTTCTTCTATCACCCGAGCGTCGGCTACGTCTGTCCCAGGGATTGGATTGAGAGTTTTGCTAAGGGAAGATAGATGCTTAAAGGATGATTTGTGTTTTGACTTTTTAGCTTCTATGGCTTTAGGCAGATCGGCTAACTTTTGTTCCTCAGAGGCTATCTCTGATCTACTTTCATTAAGTTGTGCCAATAGATCGGCTTCTTTCTTCTCCAGTTTGTCAATATTTTGTTGAGTTGAACTTGGGCCAGCTTCTAGTTCATCTAATTTCGACTTCTCATCATTGACTTGCTGTCAGCTGGTCTATATGGTAGCTTCAAGAGATGTGCGTTCAAGCCGATCAGCAATCTAATGTCTGGCTCTGTCATGTTTGAAACAATGTTGTTCAAGGAAGACTGCTGGAGATATCATGTCAACAAGCTCATCAGGGATTTGATCTTGGATTTCTTAAAACCTTGCTCTGATTGGACCACAATCTGAAACTAATGCATCCAAAGAGGCATCTAGCCGATCAGAGATGTCTGCCACCTTGGTCTTTAAGTCTTCGGACAATGGTGATTTGTCCCTGCTTGTTGTATCTACTTCTTCCTCGTCCAGAAATTGCCTTATATGAAAAAAAGAAAATATAACGGCTAGGATCTGCAGATAAGGAAAGATGTTATGAGTAATGGATTCAGATTAGCCGATATATGAAAATTTGGATATATACTTACAGGGACTTGAGGTGTTGAAATCACGGCAATTGTTCCCTCGTCATGATGGCTTCCTGCAACTGAAGGAGTGCGTTCACTTAAGTGCTGTTGAGGAGGCGATGGAGGCTGAGGGGGCTAAAATAATATAAGGTTGTCATTGAGTACCGGCTAAAGGAAAGTTAAAATGTGAATAAGTTAAAGAGATTACTAATGCTGGTGGAGTTGGTTTCTTCTTAGCGATTATTTGTTTCTTCTTCGGCTGAAACACATGATTGAGTTATAGAGCATACTATTTGAAAGGAAAATAAGGGTTTTGAAATATATATACCTGCATTTTACGGGGATGTTGCTTTGGAGGACTTGAAGTCTTGGTTGGGCCAGATGGATCAGCTGGTGGGGTATCAGCTTCAGAGGGTTCCAGAGCAGCTTCTTCTGTTTCAATTGGCTGAGTTGTTACTTTATCCACCTCCTCCTCCATTTCAATTTCCTTCAAATATTCTTCCACATCTGGATCTAAGGGCAGATCTTCGTCAGCCGATGTATTGGATTTTTTGGTGGGCTTCTTTTGAATAGTTGAAGGTTTTATAGCAGCTTCTTGGTCCTTTTGCACTTTCCACCTGTTGGTATCAGCTCTTTAATTGACCATGGAGTAAATATGCCACTTTGGGAGCGTTGTAGCCGATGATGGAAGGGGCTATGCCATAGCCGTTTGGATGTTTTGCAGTAGCATACTCAATCGACTGGCCACTTCGGCTAGTTTGAGGGGGAGGTGATTCAGATACTGCAAGTATAAAATAAGAATTTGTAAATATCAGAGAAATATTAGTATTGAAACATGATGAAAAAGAGATAAGAGAAGATAACTTACTTGAGGAATTAAGTTAGGTAGTATTCTTATCAGGTATGACTGAGCCGATAGATGGAATATATGTGTTTTCCATTCAGACCATCATCTATCGAAGAGGATGCTTCTCATCAAGATTATGTTGAATATGTCAATACTACCAAGAGGGGGTCCAGGAATGTTTAGAAGCTTGTCCACGATTTCTCCTCTAGGTTGGATTTTGTCAGAGAAGTATAGGCCAATTGGGAGTTGACCCATACCAAGTTCGCGGGCGGTAGTTGTTGAATGATAGAATTCATGGGATGGTTGTACATTTCTACCTTCAGAGATACCTGTGGGGAGGATGCAAGGAGAGATTGCTGCAGTCAAAACCTCTCTGGGCTTTTCAAATCTCTCATCATTGATCTCATCCAATCTGACATCGGTTGACAGTTCATATTCAGAGAAGGACTCATATGCGAACAAGATTCTGCTATCTCTGGGAAATCCATCATAAAAATTTCCAAACCAATTTAGGAAGTGTTCAGCCGATGGTCCTGAGCCAGTATAGCTGGAAGCTGCCTCTCCAAAGGACATACATCGGTGTGTTGTGTTGATATCATCATCATCATCTTCTGAATCGGCTAGACAGGGGAATTTGGCCTCGAGAAGTGATGGCCTACGAGCTACTTTCAGGGTGTGCAGATTGAGCTAGAGTTGCACAAACCACCAAGGGCCACCTGTACTGATGCTTGTATCCATGATGATCTTGGCCGATGACCGGCACAAAGTTTGATAAACTGCACCTAGAAGATATTTGTCCAAAGGGAATTGTTTCTTTGATACTATGGCTTCAGCTAGGTGTTGCTAGTTGGCTGTCGGACCACAAGTGGAGCCACGGCATAAAAGTTTGTCTAGCCACATGAGGAGGAAAGCAAACATGTTCTTTGATTGATACTGCGCCTATTCCCATGTTGTCAGAAATGAAGTCTGACCAGCCACCAATGTTCTTTGTCTTGAATCTATGAGTGCATTTCGTTTTCACGCTGATGTGGTTAGTCGATGCTGAGATATCTAGACAAATAATCATGGTTATGTCAAGGAGTGTTGGGGTCATCGGCCCATGATTAAACATGAAGGCATTGAGGGTGTCAGACCAAAAATAGGCAGCGGCCGATAGCATTGGTTCATCCTTCTTTGTATCGGCTACTGAGAGTGAGAAGCATTGGGCTATTCCCATCTCATCCCAGTGATCCTGTTTGCTTGCGGCTATCCTGTTATACCAATTTGTCCATCCATCGACTTGGGATGGCCAGGATCTAAAGGTGGTAGTCCAGTGAGATAGGATCGGATTCGCCTACCTGAAGGGAATTATGTTTGTTTCTGCGTTGATCAAGGTGGTTGGATCTATGTCATCTATCGAGCCCAGGAAGAAGTGATTTGATCCTTTCAGGCTTGGGATGGCTATTTGGTGTGCTAGGTGCTACACATTGAAAAAAGGGGACATTGAGCAACAAAATAGGGCAAGAAGAAGGAAAGAGAGTTTGAGTAGATGGAACATACCTCAGGGAACTCTATGGTTGAAGTGCTTGATGGGCTCGATGAAGACACCATTGATCTGGGTGGATCACTGCGGGATACGGAGTTCACCAAGGTGATTGCCGGAATAATCGAGGGAATCGCCAGAGTTGGTGGGGAAAGTTTTTGGCTTGAGCGGTGAAAACAGAGTTAACACCGTGAAATTTCCTAAAAGGCGGTTAGTATTTATGAAAGTGGGTGTGTAACGGTCGGAAGAGATAACCCTATATTTTTGCGGGATTGACGAGATAATTTCGTTTCATTATATAATACTCAGAATTGGGGGGCATGTGTTGACGATGGAATTTGCTAAGCATATGAATCGGAAACGTGATCCAATTTGAAGTGGATTTGAAGATATGCGGAAGTCTCAAAAACAGAGTGCACATTGGCTAGGAGTTTGTATTGATCGATACCGAGTTCGATATGGTTAGCCGATACAGCCAATGGTGGCATGATTGGTTACGTGATCAATGACAGATTTAAAAGGACTTCAATGACATTGTCAGGTAAGGATAGAGTCCAAGATAGGCAATTGTATCTATTAATTAGGATTTTATGTAATTTCCTTACAGATATTTTCGGTAAGAGTCCACCCAAGAGACTTGTTTATCAATAAGAGTCATATTAGGGAAGTATGAGTTGTGTCCGTTATGGACAAGTTTGCACATTCGGGTATAAATATAAGCTTGAGGTCTTGTAAATAATTAATATCAGTTCAATCCAATTTCGGGGCATCGCCACCTTTTCTCATTACTTTTCCTTTCGACGAGTTCTTGCTTTTGAATCGGGCTGCATCGGTTTCGATCTTCGATAACGAGGTAATTACTTGTTATGGCGTTTTGCGTTCTCGGGATTAGTGCTTACATCTTGATGATACTCTGATCTTGATCATGTAATCCGTCGAGTTATCATATATGTTATATAATCTAGATTGACAATGCTTTCTACTGTCATCGACCAACTTCCATCTAGGGTTTTGTCGATAATGACTAGATTGACTTGTTTGACTTGGATTATATAATATATCCACCGTCCCGAAAAGACAACCATCGACTTGATTGTCTACATATTATGCTTCTTCTTATACTCAGTGCTGTATCAGTTAAATTTGATCTACTAAGTCGTGTTTAGAATCATAATCTCTAGCCTGTTTTTTGGTTATTAATAAGGATAGTATCGGGGTTTCAGCCGATCTTACCTGGTATAGTTATTTTACATTGTCTTATGTTTTGTTTAATATACTATATCTGCCCCTTATATCAGGATCTTAACTAATATAAATATATTGAACTTACTGCCAATCTAATTGATGGTAGTTTGATATATTTTTTGCAAGAGAATATCCTAGTATAAGGTAGTATCGGAGCTATAGCCGATACATGCTTAAATCTGAACATCGGCTATGATATAAACATGTATAATCGTTATTTCATGTTATTTTAGATCTGGGCAATTTTTACTGTCTTAGTTAAGTCCGATGTATCCCAATTGCTGATTTCTAAGGTAATACTAATTTATAGATTATATAGTATTGCTATTTACAGCCGATGGATTAAGTTTAGGTTTAATTTATTATTGGGAACATGCCTTACAACCGATTCACCTCACAATGCATCGGCTAGGTTACATCACGATATGACATCGGCTTCCTAGCTGATCGATTATCGTTTACTAATAATGTTTGCACGTTTTATCTTGTTGATTGCAGGATCAAATAAACTGGCACGCCCGCATTTAATCATCATTTAGGACCTGCACTAGAGTAAAGCAAATCTCTCAGGTCTAGTCTATGTTTTTTGCATCAACACACACATAATGAACTCTTTGTCCTGATGGGCCCATAAGCAGTCCTTGATATATTCTACCATGTTTTCTCGATCGCTACTTAGATTTGTCACGTTGACGACAGCTGGGTCAAGTAAGACAACATGGGGTGCATGTCTATGGATATGCGTCCAAGTTAACCTACAAGCAAGACAAAGACTCGTATAAGCATAATATATGGATTGTTATAACCATAATTTGTATGCAACAATACTTACAAAGAGTTGCACTTAAGGAGATTGGTGTCCACTGCTCGTAGCTTGTAGAGGTCCCATAGATCTGAAAAGTCTACGGCAATAAAGCCTTCTGAGCCGAGAAATGGCTGTCTATCGTGATGGCCCGTCATGGAGGTCTCTCTAAGCTTCCTCTTTGCGTTGGACTTCTCCGTGTAGTACCTGTGCAACTCCTTGCAAGCAAGGCCCATCTTAGCTAATGTGTCGTCTCCGACCAATGGCATGCCTAATGTGAAGATGGTCGGAGCCGCAGGACGTGCTGGCACCATGCCCAGAACTAGTTTCTTTGGAGCTAGAAGCGACTATTGCAGGTTTTCTCTCCCCCTTCTAGCAGCTTTTTTACGTGTTTCATGCTGTGGTGGAGAAGATTGTGCCTTCTTTCTCTTTTTGGAAGGAGGGGGATTGTGCGCCCTGTTGTCGACCTCCAACCCTTTGTCCCCAAAATCTGTATCATATTGCTTGTGGACACATTAATCTTCTTCAATGGCAGGAGGGGCAGATATGAGTGTTGGAGCGGGTCTTGGAGGCTGACGAGTACTTGGTGCAGCAATATTTGACCTGGGAACCATATCTATCAAAATGAGGCCCTTCGACCATTGGATAAAGGTCCCACGTGCAGCTCCTAGGGTCAAAACCTCGTCGTTTGGTGGATGGGATAAAGTGAAGTTGACCCATTAGGGCTTGACTAAGTCCGCATGAACTTTAGCATGCCCAGCCATCAGTTGCGCCCCATGCACACGGGTTTCCGGCGTAGGCTTGAACGCAAGACTCTCAGCGGCAGGAACAGTAAATGTTGGTGTCACCCTAACGACAAGGGTGCACTTTGTGGGTCCCTGCGATAGATTCATCCATGTTCTTAATTAGAATATAATATATGGATATGTTAAGACAACATATGCATTGTTTGTTTGTTTTACTGTTATGTGATCGACTGCGGCATGGACTGGTGGTCGTTCTTCCGCCGCCTCAATTGATGCGCAACTGCTACGCCTTTGTGTGGGGCTCGTCTCTACTCTAAGAGTGGCGATGGGGTCGGTGTTTTGTTGCTGGAGCTCACCCCTGATGCGTGCCTCCACTTGTTCCAACTTCTCATCAAAATCATAGCTCCGCTCGGCTCTGATCAGCTCCCTAAGCTGATCCTTGAGGCGTGCTTCTTTCTCCGCCTTTGTCAGCTTGTTCTTGTTGTACTGCCACGCGTATTGGGGAAACCCAAGCTTCCATGGAATATTGGAGCCAAGACCCCTTGTTCGTCCACGGTGTTCTTCGTTCCCAACGCTTTCGTGAGGATGTTATCCTCGCGTCTTTGTGAGCAGACCTCTCGCTAGTAATGTTGATTTGCGGTACATTTAAGGTCGGGTTAATTCAAAACTTTGATAGAAACAAATTAAACATATTCGAAATGTTGAACTTACTATTTTCTGGTAAACTTGTTGATATTTGGCATTTGGGAACGTAATTGTTCCATCGCTGTTCTTCTTGCCCCTTGCCCTTGCCCAATTCCTTGCCCGGTTGTCCGGGATATCAGCGAATGGAGGTGGGTGTTAGATTCCGCAGTAGCATCATCCTCCCTCTGCCATTCCTCTTGCTTCCTGCTGTATCCTCCGGTGCCAAGCCGGTGCAGGTGAAGGTTTCTTGCCTGCAGTGCCCTAGAGGCCTCGCTTTTTGCCCGAGACTCAGGGGTTGATTTGGTAGCATGAAACTGCTCCCACACGAGGGAGGTGATAAACAGGTACTTCCTATATGGTGTTGGCTAGACAGGGTTGAGGACGTACTCGCCGACCAGCGTTGTCTTGAAATTTTTCCAACAGTTACCCATCTTTCGGATAGCACAATGCTTGAGTCTTTCCTTGTCCTCTTCGAGGTAATCGAAGATAAGCTTGAACTGCTTCCAAGCTTCATCCTTTTCTGCCTCTGGGACAAGATCGATGTGGTGGACCAAAATGGTGAAGTGCCGCCTCCCTAGCACCCCGCATATCGATCTGAACTTCTTAACAACTTTGGCAGGAGCCACCGGGAATCCTAGAGCGTCGACCTCTGTTATGGTGTATATTTCCTTAGGACCTAGGGTTCCGGGTCGATGTGGTCCCACTAGTATTCTGAGACGTGGGTTCGCCTTGTTGAGACATTTTCTAAATAACTGGTGTACGACAAAAAGTAAAAACAAGCATTACTATGTCACTGAAAGTATACAAAATACCATTAATTATATCACTTAGTCACATGATATCTAAATTACCCTAAAAATTCATTAAAATACTCTAAGTTACCACAAACGTACCCTAAATACCCTAAATACCCTAAAATGCCCTAAAATGCCTAAAATTCACTTACATATATAAAAGTTTCTTAATTTATCAAAAATAACAGAATACGAGGTACTGGGAGTCCGAAGGTGTCTCGATCGGTTCAATGAATGCACTAACCCGATCAAACCAACTTTGAACCCTTAGCACCTCGTATTTCGTGATGATTTGATAACCTAGGTACTATCTACACCAAAATCCATCATCCATCATCCATATATAAAAATGCACCTCTCAAATAAATAAACTAAATTGCACATCTCACAAAAATAAACTAAAGTGCACATCTCACATATATAAAAACCAAGATATATAAAAATGCACCTCTAATTAAATTCATCACAAGTCCACAAATATCCACATATATCCAAAAATTCGTCACTGTGAAACATCTCTAGCTAAATTCATCACAAATGCATCTCTATCTAAATTCATATCACAAGTCCATTTGCACATAAACGTCACATATTCATCACAAATCACACATAAAGATTGAGTAGGACGTGCACTAACCGGCGTGGAGGAGGGCGACGGTCGGGCTCGGCGTGGAGGAGGTCGGTGGCGATGATGGCCGAGCTCGTAGGGGGTGATGGAGGATGGCGCCGGGCTCTGTGAGGAGGTCGACGGCGCGGTGGCAGCGCCGGGCTCGGTGGACGACGGCGCCCGACATGTGGCACCAGTCTTGGGGACGAAGGCGCCAGGCTCGGAGGAGGTCGAGAGCGCCTGTCGTGCATGGGGAAGGTTGAGGAGGCGGCGGCCAGGCTTGGTGATGATGACGACGAGTACGGCGGCCGATAGCGCAAGGGCTAAGGACTTAGAAATTTTATATCTTAGAGTGAAAAGAACCCTAGTCTTAATGTGGTCAAACCGCATCCGTAACAGGCTTCAATTCTAGGCCCGTCACGGATGACAGTCATCCGTGACGTGCTTAACCTTATGCCCGATTGAGCTCTGATCCGTGATGGGCCTAAGCTTAAACCTGATTGAGATACGATCATCCGTGATGTGCTTAAGCTTAAACCCGATTGAGACGAGCTCATCTCATATATAATTATCATATGCCCTTTTAAAATAGTTTAAAATTGCTATTAAATTTTAAAAATCATGTATAATTAACAAATGCCCTATTAAAATAGTTCAAAACTGCTATTTAATTTTAAAAATCATGTATAATTAACAAATGTCCTATTAAAATAGTTTAAAATTGCTATTAAATTTTAAAAATCATGTATAATTAACAAATGCCATATTTAAATAGTTTAAAATTGCTACTACACTTTGAGACATAGAAGTAGTATCAAGATGTTTAAGTTACTGGAATGGCATGAAACATATGCAAATCATTCATTACAAAGGAAATGACGTGCAGCTTGCCATCCACAATTAATACAAGGTCTTCGGTTACAAGGGTATGCCTTCCGTATGATCTGAATGGGCATATGCCACATCCTCTTTGGGATCATCGTCAATGTCGATGTTAGGTCTTACATGAAGATTCTGGTTGTATTCTTCTTCATCGACGATGTTATCAACCCCAACAATTCTTCGCTTGCCATCCCTAACGACCTGCTCGACCTGCTTCGCAAGTACGAATGGTTCGTCAGTGCATCCAACCTTGGCTGGATCCACTAAAGTGAAACATTCCTTGTCGACTTTGACACCAGTGCGGATATTCACCATACTGCAACGAAACAAAGGAACTTTGAACTTCACGTAGTTCAGCTCCCAGATCTGCTTTATGCGGCCATAGTATGTGTTCGATCCAACTTGATCCTAATATGCATCTATACGGACTCCACTGTTTTGCACTGTGTAAAATGTGTATCCATTAATATTGTATCCTTGCCATGTGTCAAAATCCCAACATGGGCCCATCGCCAACCTCCGTATTGTCTCATTTGGGCTATCGGTCGACCGTGCAATACGATTCTTGAACCATTCGTTGACGCGAGTGTTATATTCTCTGTTGATCCACATATCCGATCGACCCATGTTCTCTTGTCGGACCTTCGCTAAATGCTCCTCAAATTATGGGGTAACTTCTACCATATGTTGCAGCACAGAAAAATGAGTCTGGGCATACGAGGCTTGATCTGGCATAATTCTTTTCCTGCCTATTGTGCCAACACCTAACAACCATCCTTCATGACGAGAAGCTGGAACTCCGATAGGATCGGTCTCGGACATGTAGTCGACGCAGAACTCAATAACCTCCTCCATCGTGTACCATTCAATGATGCCTCCCTCCGGTTTTGCTCTATTTCAAACGTACGACTTAAGAACTCCCATGTATCTCTCGAACGGGTATATTTCTCTTAGAAAAGTCGGGCCACATATTTTTCTTTGCTTCACTATATGAACAGGGAGATGAACCATGATATCGAGAAAAGATAGTGGAAAATACATCTCCAAGTGACAGAGGGTTTTGACAATATCTTTCAAGCAGGATAACATTGCGATCTTCTCATCCTTCGATAGGGTAAGTATGGCAAGCTGGAGGGTGGTACACTCTTCCTGTCTCTACATCTGTTACAGGCATGAGTTCACGGCGAATGTTCATCTCCTATAGATCTAGGTGCACGTTCAACCCGTCCATTATCTTTCCAGGATTATTCAGCAGTAGCCCGACCAAACTCTCGCACACATTCTTTTCTACGTGCATCAGATCAATGCAATGATGGACCTCAATATCTTTACAATAAGGGAGTCACCAAAATATCAATTTTTCTTCCACATAACCATGTCCTTTGCCTTACTACGTTTTCTTTTCTTCCCAAACTCATTAGTTGTGTCCTTGACCATATTGTGGACCTCATCTCCGAACAAATCCTTGGGAGCAGGCTGAAGTTCTCTCGTACCGTTGAAAATTTTCTTCTTTCTTCTAAATGCGTGACGTAGCGGGAGCCATCTCCTCTGACCCATGTAAACCATCTTTCTTGATTTCTTCAGCCACCTACTGCGGTGTATGTTCCATACAGTCAGAGCAAGCCTTCTTTCCTTTCACTGTTTGTCTAGAAAGATTACCAAGTGCGGGATAATCATTAATGGTGCAGAACACTAGAACTTGTAGTTTGAAGTTCTCCTGACCATACGCATCCCAAGTTTCCACACCTTGTTTCCAGAGAATCTCAATATCATCGATAACAGGCTCCAAGAACACATCAATATCATTGCTGGGTTGTTTCGGTCCTTGGATTAACAAGCACAGCATAATGTATTTCCTTTTGAAACACAACCATGGCGGTAGGTTATAGTTTGCAATTAAAACTGGCCAAGTACTATGAGAACTGCTCATGTCTCCAAAAGGATTCATGCCATCCGTACACAAACACATTCTCATGTTTCTAGGGTCGGCTACGAATTCATTGTGTCTTCGATCGATATTCCTCCATTGAATAGAATCAGCAGGGTGTCTTAGCATACCATCGTTCCTTCTCTCTGTGGTATGCCAACGTAATAACTCTGCTTCCTTGGGGTTGGCAAAGATTCTCTTGAAACGATCAATGATAGGTAGATACCACACAACCTTCACCGGACCACGCCGCTTTGACTTCTTTCTTTCGTCAGCACTTTTCTTTCGCTTGTATCGAGAAGCCTTACTGTAGGACAAGCATCTAAGTCCGTATATTGCTTGTGGTACAATATGCAGTCGTTTGGACAAGCGTGAATTCTACGGACCTCTAACCCCAGGGGATACAAAACCTGCTTTGCTTCATATGTCATCTCGGGCAATGTGTTCTCATCAGGAAGCATGGCTTTCAATATTCTCAAACGATCTATGAAACTCTTGTCTGTCCATCACTACTTGCCTTCAGCTTCATTAGGTCCAATGTAGCTAACAATTTGGTGTGTTTTGCCTTGCATCCGGCGTATAGAGGCATCTCCGAGTCACTGACCAACCTGTTGAACTTCATGGAATCTCTCTCATTGTAAGTTGGGTCCTCAACGTCACGTGACATGTCTTGGAGCAGATCGTTATCCACATCAGCCATTTCACCGCCCAATGGAGAAGGTACAAACATGTCATGCGCATCTTAATCTTCCTGATTTTGTGCACCACTTCTGTCTGCAGCTGCAACTTCTTGTTCTCCATGCTTCACCCAACATGTGTAGCCCTCCATGAATCCTCATTATATAAGATGAGCATATACGTCCACTCTGCTATCAAACATATTCTCATTTTTGCAATCTGCACATAGGCAACACATGTAATCATTGTTTCTTCTTTTCCTATCTTCCTCCGTGGCGTTTATAAAATATAATACGTCATTTCTATACTCTTTGCTATGACGGCGCACAGTTTTCCCATACATTCAACTTCGATCCATCGTTGCAAAAGTGAACAAAATATTAGCGAAACATTTTGTAAGATAAGTATTACTAAATTAATGGGAATTGATTAGTGTTTTCACTTACTTTTATGAATTTTCTGTTTTTCTTAGAAAAAAGAAACAAAAATCGCCCCCTTCAACCTCCCACCAAAATAGTTAACAGTGGGATAACCATTCCCGGGGGAGTATTTATAGTGTGCAATATATATCAGTAACAGCCAATGAACGAACATCGGTGACGGGCACTCGGTTATCTCAATCGGGTATAACACCGAGCCCGTCACCGATGACTGTCATCGATGATGGGCCTTAAAACAATCTCAATCGGGCCTTTTTTGGTGCCTGTCACCGATGAGTCGATGGGAGTTCATTTAGGGCCCAACAAAGATTACACAGATAATCTTAATCGGGCCTAAACATAAGCCCATCACCGATATGTGTCATCGGTGACGGGCTCCAGATACATGCATATGAATTATGTCTGTACAAGTATATCTTTGACAGTCTTTATTTAGGCCCATTTGAGATGATGACACTGTGACGGTCCGCAAACCCCCGACATGGCAAGGGTCGTTGCAGATCAGAAGTTCTGTACTAGTACCCCCATTATTACCTATTATAGCTACCGAGACTAAATTTTCGGGACTAATGATCTCGAACCGGTTATAACTACCGAGATTAAATTTTCGGGACTAAAGATCTCGATTTTTAGTACCAGATGAAATAACCGTTACTAAAGATGCATACTCAATCAAAAAAATATACGGGTTGCGGATTCGAACTCAAAATCATCCTCACACACATTACCATATCACCTACCACACATATATGATCTGTAAAGATATTTTTTTAGCTAGACCCTGGAGCCATATTTACTCCCGGTTGGTGTTACCAACCGGTACTAAAAATATCTTTAGTCCCGGTTGGTAACACCAACCCGAACTAAAGATCCTCCCTCTTTAGACCTGTTTGGTGTTACCAACCAGGACTCAAGATATTTTTCGGACTTAGATTTTTAGAATCAGTACTAAAAACATCGTTAGTACCAGTTCGTAAGATAACTAAGAAATTTGTAATTTTAGCCCACCAAACAAAGATCGGTTTTCCAGCAGTTTTGCTAGCTAGCATACAGGCACACCTACATGCAAACCCTCATAATTATAATTAACTTTCTTACATATATATATATCCTTTTTCAATTATACAGAAAACACATATAATGTACACAAAGACACGTGCACACGACAAACACACACCCACATGTAGACGGGAGCGTGCGTAATTGTGACAATTAAGATTTGAACCTTAGTAAATGGAATCCTGTAGCCTGACTTTGCCACACACATATGATGTTCGTATCCTTTAATTTCTTATTTGTACCTACCAATTATTTACCTCTTCCGGCCATCGATCCATGCATGCACATCTGAGCAAATATATATATGACATGTATAATATGCAGGAGGCCCTAGGTACGGCATAAAATTCAGGTCTCACGTGAGTGTCTGATAATATAAAGTCGCGGTTCATCGATGTTTTGTGCATGTGTCCAACAAGAAAAGACCACAGTTTGCTCAGAGTATGATCCTCTTACGTATGACCAGTGCTTCTTTTGGGCTGGACCATACCCTGATACCCTGATACCCCATCATGGACAAAGCAATATTTTTTTTGAAAAAGAAAATCATAACGGTACTAACAAACGAAGTCTATCTTAATGAAGATTCTAATGTCCTAAATTGTATGGACTTCTCCAATCTCTATAATTCACGAGAAAATAACTTAATATTTTTTAATAAAAATACTATTATTTAAACTTAGCAACCTTGATGAAATTGATAGACATGCTGCTCTTAGGAAGCATTGCTCAAGCATCTTGTTTCAAGTCCGAGTGACGGCAGTCTTGAAAAAGAAGAACACAATAGATTATAAAATAAAAAATGGATTACATTTCAAATTTCCAATTTTGCATCGGGACATTTTCCTTATACTATTTGAAACTTTAGAATATAGACTAATATTTCTTGGTCAACAATTTCAATTGTGATTATGAACTCATGAGACATATAGTTCAGAAGTTGATTTGCTTGATTTCAGGCATCAATCTAAAATTGTGTACATTTCCAAGCTTAAAATTGTACGTAGTATGTGCAGTTTTAGTTCATTTTAACATGGTATTATTTTATTTTTCTCTAGGTTTAACTATTTCATGTATTTTTCAAATCTTTATAAGTTTATTTCATGTAATTTTGTATTTGTAGTACTAATAAGGAAGTGATGAGAATCATCAAATGCATGACTGAAATTTTTTAAAATTTCAGGCGACTGAACTACCTAGTAAAACGGTCTGCATGGATGCAGCTGGTACGGTAGAATCTCTAGGTAGTAACTTGTTTAGCTCTCCTTCAGAGCTTATAGCAGCAGTGATCACTGAAATACGTACATGGCTGCTCCTCGAGGGTAGACATATATGGCAGCACGTAGCCTTGTCACGTTGCTGTTGGATCTCAACGTATTTTACAATATCTGCACGATCGAGATGATCCAAAAATAATAATTTAACCCCACATATATGTACGTATATATGCGTATAGCTAGCGAACCAGTTTAGCTGCTGTCAGATACAGGACATATATATGTAACTGAATATATAGACATATATATACGCCCACATATACGTACGTACACTGTAGTTGCAGAAAGGCTGTGCATGCATCACGGGTGTGCAGGTTGAATATGCACAATATGTATATATATAGGACATGCTATGTTCAGAGGATAACGGAATATAACGTACACATTCCGTGGATTAACTGATCGTCGTCAGTAGTCAGCATATATACTGAAGTAAAACCTCTATATGGGTACTTCCCTACCCTGTTTATTTCAGATTCGGATTTGTGATGCATGCAGCGGTTAAATTAAAGACAACTGAAGTAATAAAATGATAAAATCCTACATGTTACAATTAAAAATGTACGATTAAGACGAACTTATAAAAAAAACCTGAGGGTAAATTTGGGAAAAAAGAATATTTATCAAAACTATCACTCTCCTACGCTGGGTTTGGACGAATATTAACTGTCCATGCAGAAGCTCCGAATTAAAATTAATGGAGCCCCGACAAAAGGTAAAAAACAACTTGAATGTGGGCACATCCTGAGGAAACATTCCTCTCCTCTTGTTGAGTGCAGAAGCCATGCATAGCAAATTCATGGCAAAGCTGCACCAGCTCCCAAAACACATGGAATATTTCAGCCAGATCGATATATATGCGCAGGCTGTGCCTGCCTGCAGATCGACAGGCAAATGCAAGAATCAGATCGATCGAGGGAAAAAGCTGTAGCATGCAGGCAGGCAGCAGTTAGCTAGCAAGCTGTGAAGAAAACTTGCACAGTGAAGTGGCATATATATTACAGTGTCTAGTACCCTATTCTCACTGTGTGGCCAGATCATCATGCGTGAATGCATGCACAAAATACTCGTGATCAGCTGGCTAGCGAGCATCAAGAACATCCAAAAGCATCTTGACTTATGCATGGATGTGGTTTTCAATGGGGAACAGTTGTATGTTTGCAATTAGCTAGTAAACTCAACTTGAAAAATATATCTAATTCCTTACAACACTAGAGATTAATGTGATAATCTCCGTAAATTATATTCCAGTCTTACCCTTACAAATCATAAATCCATTACATCAACATTACTTGACCGTAAAAATGACTCACTTTTTCCAATTGCACCCTTTCCCGCTCTCTTATATCTCATTGATGTACAAATGGAGCAATACAAGCAAACTGGCAGATCTAGGATTTGTAGGATGCATATTTGGAATTCTAAAGTATCTTGCTTAGATATAACGATACTGATGTCGATCGATATGTCGATAGTACGATGCACCAGTTTCATATATCATTTTTACTATGACTAGCTTGTGCGTATATACGAGGAAATAGATAGAATTTATGATTTATTATAATCAGCATCAATCTTTTTAAGTGAAAAATTGGCAGGAAATGATTTTTCTATTGACCATGTTGATTTAAGTAAGAGTGAAGAGTATAGAAGAATTCAGAATTTCAGGAGATTGCATAGCATAAGTTTGCAGCTTTGTGTAGCAAAGATATTTTGATTTATTGCTAATGAAGAAAATAACTTACAAACCACAAAGGAACTACTGGCATATTGCATATAACTTCGTCATACGGGATAATTGACATCAATTATTACACAGGGAAATGTAGACAAAAACAACAGGGCATGGGTGAAGCCGTGAAGCTACAATCATGTTCTATTGCTATAAACATAGGAAATAGATGTGTGTGTGTGTGTAACTTGCAGATAACTAGATATTCATTAACCAATTGCTCATTAATTGCCAAACCCAGAATGTGAACAAAATAATCAAATTAGCATGAATTGCAATAGAAAAGGAGGGACAAGCGACGAGGGATGAGGTTGTTATTGATCTTGTGGGTTAAGGGCTACTGGAAGGGGGTGGAATTGAATTGTTAGGGTATATATCACAAATCTAGATAGATTATTGTGCTACATATGTATTATGGGCAACATATACTGGGTTTTTTTATCCAAAATTCATGGGTATTCACCTGAAAACCCATGAATTACATTGGATCGACCCGACTATTGAGTTTGACCTCTTCAATACCCAGTCCAACAGCACGGTCTTCTTCTACTTCACCTCCCTATGTGTAGGTGGGCTGGTGGTCGTGAATGCCTAGCTCCCAAAGGCGTGTTGGTTCATGCCAAAGAACCGAGATCTGGTCAAAACCAAGCGGGCCAAGGTGGAGTCCACGGTTTTTTTCCTGATCACCAACAGCCAGCAGAGCTAAAGGGGGTATAGCGAAGGAAGGGGCATGAGATCAATAATGGGGGTGGATTAATATAGGTGGAAAATTAAAGCTAGTTTGCTAGCTAGAGGGTTAATTTGAATAATGGACAATGGTATACTGCTAATAGCTAGTAAAGTAGCATGTCTTCGAATTAGATGAAAAATTAGATGAGATTAATTCGTGGCCAGTAAAAAAATTTAAGAAATCTAATAGGTATACAAGTACCATACTTGCCTCTAGTGGCCCAAAATCTCGCTCAATATATATACGTATATATATAGCCCACAAAAATAATTGTTGATCCCTCATTGTCTACGTGATGATCGATCATATGATATTCCCCTGAAGATGGCCTAGACATTGGTAAATCCATGAGATTTTTATATAGAACAAATTAACCTACAAAACAAATTTCAGTGGGGTCCAACACATGCCAAATGTTTGTGGATTTATGTGGAATTGTTAGCACAAATGTATTGATATATACCCGTGGGATTACTGACCCTTGATGGTTATATATAGACACATACATATTGCATCTAGCCTATGCTAAGACTTGATCAAAAAGGGTTAAACTACAGATCAATCCCTAGTATGGTGGATGGTTACATTTCAATGATGTTTTTTTTTTGAAACGATAGATGGCAGGAGGACTGTCGGTTATATTAGAAGGAGTAAAGCCAGTTTAGGAAAATACAAAAGGTTCAACAAACTTAGATACATAATAGAGAAAGAAACACAGCAGCTAAGAAGAAAGATGGACTAGGGGATACTCAGGGAGGCTTGAAAGCGAAGTTTCATTGCTCTATGTCTTCTAGGATTTGTCCTTTGACCTCTTCCAAGGGTCGCGAGTTTCCCTGAAAAATTTTTGAGTTTCTCTGTAGCCAGTTGTGCCACCAAGTTGTGATGAGAGCTCCTAAGGTGTAGAGATATTTTTTACCCAAGCATGAATGTCACTCTTTGGGTCGCCATTTGTTATGCATGTTGCTGAGGAGACAGAGATCTAGACCCGACGCATGAAAGCGCAATCCCTGAAGAGGTGGTACGTGTCTTCGAAGGCATTTGTGCATAGAGGACAGATCCAGTCACAGGGCCAGTGTCTGATCAGGAAGTTTTCCACTGTTAAAGCTTTTTGATGTAAGATTAGCCAACCGTGGAAGCGCTGTTTTGGTTGGGCTTGCAATTTCCAAATCACCTCGAAGGCAAGGTCAGCTGTGGATCCCAAGACCTGTGCTTGGTAAGAGCTTTTAGTTGTAAAGGTTTCTGAGGAAATCCTTATCCAGATGACGATATCTTGTGTGCTTTCAGATATGCTTACAGTTGCAAGGGAGCTTTCCAACTGGACTAGCTCGTGTATGCTCTTGACATCCTTAATTTGCCTGAAAGAGAATAACCAAGAATTGTTGCTTATCTCTCGACATCGTGTATCTCAGGACACCGTGTATGCTCTCGATATTTCAATGAGGTTTAGTTTAAGAAATTAAGATGGTCATGTGTGGAGGAAACTATTTATCATTGAATGCGTCGATTTGTGCACTACATGATGACCCATTACCTACGCACCAAAATTCGGCAAAAGGTATGTTCAGCAACTCAAAGATTATTGGGAAAGCCTTTGCCGACAGATAATTGATATCCACAAAAATAAATTATCCAACATAACAGCTCATCACTGATGGTAGATATATCTCTATTGTAGGCTAGACTACAAACCAGTGGTGCCAACGGTTCAAGGCGTAAATCGGTAGTGATGCATAAACCATTGTGAACAGGCAGTGATATTACATCATATTATACTATCCCAAGTCTGCCGTCGGTTCAAAAGGCAACAGCAATGCTGGTTATGAACCAGCAGTAAAGCCCTAGAAGTGATGGAATAGCTAGAGACGGATCGGAATGAATCGCAGTACGGTTTGGGCTAATTTAGTTCTCTCCTTCATGTGACAATTTCCATAACAGTGAGGCGCATCTTTGCAAACTGCTTGACCCTACATTGAGTTTCAATTTTATATATAAATATGTAAATATAATGGATGACACTATTGTTATATTCCGCAAATTCTTGGCTGTAATATAATTGGATAATTGGGTTATAAAATGTCTCTTAGTTCGAATCTTCTTTCTTTGTCATTATCTCCCTTAGGATGATCATCATCCAAACAGTTTGATTGTAGAGGACCACCGCGATCGATCGATCACCGTTCGTTTAGCGCCAATATATGCGCATCGATCTCTCTCTCTCTCTGTCTCTCTCTCGATCATATTTTGGAAACTAGTTGGGCAACCTAGGTAGATAACAAGAATATATGGGCTGTAGCTAGCTAGCACTGTGGGGGTGCCCCAGCAAAGAACAATATCAGGACTTGTTGACCCCTTATAGTCACATGCCTACAGGGTTTGGGAATAATAATGGAGTTAGATTTTACACTGCATATGTGCATGCAGCTGCTATACCTAATGCTGTAGCGAAACAAAGACGCCAATATTGTGCTGATCATATTATTCTGGCTCTTCAGGAACTCGTTGTTGTCTTGCGACGAGATAAATAGTCGTTGCAGATGGAATGAACCCTGCTGATCCTTATGCAATCACATGCAAACAGGTAGTAGTGTTACATAGCATCTTGCATCTAGTCATTGGTCAGCTACAGATCGATTACATGGCAGTATATATATATGATCATATGCATGCTGGGCATTGTGTGGCATCCTGTTATTTTCAGGTCTGCTGTGTGCATGCATGATCACACAATATGTGCCCCATATGCTTGCATGGATTCCTTGGATTATACATGTATGATTTCGTTCTGGCCTATGCTTGAGCTGGAGATGTCGCCTCAGCTCATCAATTAAAATTAATAAGAAGGCCAGAAATATGCCACACGCTAGCTAGCGTTATAGTTACTGCAGGGATGAGTAATATATATATATATATATATATATATATATATGTGTGTGTGTGTGTGTGTATAAAAATATGTGTGTATATATATATGGTGTATATATATGTGTGTGTATATATAGGTGTGTATACATATATATATATATATATGTATATATATGTATATATATAGGGATGCGCTAAAACGCACCCTGGGTGCGTAATAAATAAAACGCGCATCTCATATAGTAATTCCTACACGTTATATGTTGTCAAATACCTGATAATAATAATTTTACTATTAGGCTTAATTCAGTGATTTGTCATGATTACACTGTTAGTAACAAAACTACTAAAGTTATGGTGCGTTTTAACTATAGCGCACCCCGCGTGCGTATAATATGTCTATATATGTATATGTGTATATATATGTATATGTATATGTGTATATATATATTTGTATATGTATATGTATATGTATATATATGTATATATATGTGTATATATATATAGACATACTATACCGCACCCAAACGCACCCCAACGTTAGTAATTTTGTTACTAACAGTGCAATCATGACAAATCTCTGAATTAAATCTAATAGTAAAATTATTACTATCAGTTATTTGATAACATATAACGTATAGTAAACCAATTACTATATGAAGGGCGCGTTTTAGTTATTACGCACCCAGGGTGCGTTTTAGCGCATCCCTATATATATATGTATATAAATTTGTTTATATATATGTATGTATGTATACATATACACACCCCAACGTTAGTAATTTTGTTACTAACAGTACAATCATGACAAATCCCTGAATTAAGCCTAATAGTAAAATTATTACTATCAGGTATTTCACAACATATAACGTATAGTAAACCAATTACTATATGAAGGGCGCGTTTTAGTTATTATGCACCCAGGGTACGTTTTAGCGTATCCCTCTATATATGTGTGTGTGTGTATACATATATGTATGTATGTATGTATGTATATATGTGTATGTATGTATGTATGTATATATGTATGTATGTATGTATGTATATATATGTATATATGTAGGGATGTGCTAAAACGCACCCTGGGTGCGTAATAACTAAAACGCGTCCCTCATATAGTAATTGGTTTACTACACGTTATATGTTGTCAAATACCTGATAGTAATATTACTATTAGGCTTAATTAAGAGATTTGTCATGATTGCACTGTTAGTAACAAAATTACTAACGTTGGGGTGCGTTTTAACTATAGCGCACACCGGGTGCGGTACAGTATGTCTATATGTATGTATGTATGTATATGTATATATATATTGTATGTATATATATGTGTGTATATATATGTATATACATGTGTATATATATGTATATATATAGGGATGCGCTAAAACGCACCTTCGGTGCGTAATAACTAAAACGCGCCCCTCGTATAATAATTGGTTTACTACACGTTATATGTTGTCAAATACCCGATAGTAATAGTTTTACTATTAGGCTTAATTCAGGGATTTGTCATGATTACACTTCTAGTAACAAAATTACTAACCTTGAGTGTATTTTAACTATAACGCACCCCGGGTGCGGTATAGTATGTCTATATATCTATATATATACCGCATATATATATTAGACATACTATACTGCACCGAGGGTGCCTTATAGTTAAAACGCACCCAACGTTAGTAATTTTGTTACTAATAGTGCAATCATGACAAATCCCTGAATTAAGCCTAATAGTAAAACTATTACTATCGGTTATTTGACAACATATAACATGTAGTAAACCAATTACTATATGACGGGCGCGTTTTAGTTATTACGCACCGAGGTGCGTTTTAGCGCATCCCTATATATATACACTATACTATACCTGGGTGTAGTATAATACAACACAACCCACCCCCACCCCCAACACCCCCCACCCCCAGCCTGCACTCTCCGGAGTGTTAGTAACTCATTTACTTATAGTCTGATAGACTCAGTAATCTTATTACTAATGAGTCAATCACGAAAGAGTGCGGGAGGAAAGAAAAAATGTGAGGGCTAATTCTGTGGGATTGATGGTGTGAGGAACATTTTGATATTAATTTATTTACTTATCGAACTAAAACAACTTATAGTAACTTATTTACTTAACGAAAGAATTTTTTGGAGAGAGAGGGATGGGGGAGTGTTTGTGCGGGATGGATGTGTGTGTGGGGGGTGGAGGGTAGGTAGGGGAGGGGGCGCTGTGAGGGGAATAGTTTAGTTATTGCGTACCCTAGGTACGGTTTAGCGCATCCCTATATATATATATCAAATATTAATCTTTGATATATACATGACAAAAATGGTGGCAATATATGTAGTACCTATTTTGGATGAAACTATGCAAATTAAATAAATACTCCTCTCCATATTAATGTGGGGCTGGCATATACCATGATTTATATTGCAGTTGGGATAATCAAACTATTTAAGAAGATGATTTTTTTTTGCGGGGAACTTTATGAGAAAATTGATCAGTTAACTGGCTTGGTAACCTTTGAAAAAGTTGTTCCAAAGCTACTGTTCAACCATTCAAAAAAGAAGAGGTTGTTTCGAGAGAATCAGATATATGGCACTTACCTTCACCAGTGACACACATGACTTTTGTTCATAGTTATGGAGTTTTTCTTTCCGTCGAAAAAAAATTCATAGCTAATTAAGCATGAAATTATTCAGTAATTAGAATTAAATAGATGTTAAAAAATAATAGCATTGGCTCACAAAGTATTTTTTATGTCCGATAATATATATTGCAACAATTGATTAACGTGCTGCCACGTACACACTTGGATTAAATGATGTACATATATTTTCACCTGGCCATAATTGCCTAAGTACGTACATATATACCCATCATCAACTGGTGGGCCGACACGTCACTTACGGTGGGCCCTACGCGATGCGTGCTCATTTGGGTTTTCATTGTGTTGTGGTCACACCTACAATAATCACCCATGAACAGGACTCTTTCAGCTCTTCGATCTGATCATTGTGCCAGTTGAATTGGACTTCCGAGAATTTAGGTCATATAAATCAATTAATTAATGATTAAGTACTCACAAGCATTATTCCCCTTAGTGATCTTAATCACAAGGTATGTAAATGTGAATAAAAATATCCAGGGATCTTCTGACTTCCATAATGGTGGGCTAGTCAGTTTGATTTAGGTTCGAAACCTTACCTCTTTTATTTATTTAATATTAATTAGGTATTTTCCTAATATTCATGTTTTTTAATATGAATAACACGGATACTCTAGCTAGCTATCAACAGGGCTGTCCCGGACTAGCACAAGCTCGATACAAATTCGAGTTCGAGCCGAGCGTGAATAACCTTCGAGCTTCTATACCGGCTCGGTTCAAGCTCAATTCGAGTTTGGGTTATAAGTAGTACAATGTTTATTTTCAAGGTAATATTTTGAAGAAAATATTTAATTTATATTTAATCAACATATCAATGAAAGAGGAAAAAAGAATAAGCTAAATAGATATATGATGCCACTACAAGATACTTCACTGTTTGCATAGATACAAATGGCATATTTAATCCACTAATTTATTAAACAAATAAAAACTATATATTGTTAAGTTCGTTAGGAGTGCAAGTTCAGTTATAACAACCGTGACTAAATTTTTGAAACTAAAGAGCTCGTTTTTTTAAGTACCGGTTGAAGTAACCAGTACTAAATATGCATACTCAATCAAAAATTATGCGGGTTGCGAGATTCGAACTCAAAATCTCTCACCTCAACCATACGCGCGTTACCATCTCGCCTATCTCACACATCTGACCTATATAGAGATGCATCTTTAGTCCCGGTTGGTGTTACCAACCGATACTAAAAATATCTTTAGTCCCGATTGGTAACACCAAACCGAACTAAAGATTATCCATCTTTAGTCCGGGTTGGTGTTGCATTTTTAGTCCCGATTGGTGTTACCAACCGGGGCTAAAGTTGTTTTTGGGACTTGAACTTTTAGAATCAGTACTAAAAATATTTTTAGTACCGGTTCGTAAAATAACCGAAAAATTTATGTTTTCGGTACACCGAGGAAAAATCACATCCCTAGTAGTGTCACTAGTCTTGAGTTTTTTTTATAGCCCTAACTATCGATATCTTTTATATACTTTTTATGTGAGCTACTACCTCATTTTTTTAGCCAGCTTCCTAAACTGCTAAAACAGTGTGTTTTATGTAAAAGTTTTTATATACAAGTTTTTTTTCAAAAATATATATTAATATATTTTTAAAGTTTAAAATAATTAAAACTAATAATGTGCTAATGTTATGTCTCATTTCGCGAGCCGCAGAGTAGCTCAGCCCAAACATTCCGCTCAGCCCAAACATTCCTTCGAACTCAGCCAGCCTATACTATTAATTAGACGTATTTATAAATGGCATGTTCAGAATTTATCTTGAAAGTATGTTTTGAAGAAAAAGGTACATTTTACTCCCATGAAGTATTTTGCGGAAGCACTTAACCCTGAAACAATTTTTCATTTCATAACCAAAACTATTGAAAACAGTCCACTTTACTTCCTAGCATTGTTTCTTTTTTTCTCTCTGTGTAAGTTATATTTTGCACTAAAATTTGATAGGACTGATAGATGCATTATACCCTATCTCTTAAAAAAATTTAAAATTGTTTTATCATTTTTACATAGGTTGGAAGCACTAAGACTGATTTAAATACCAAGGCTTTAAATTTCAAGCAAATAGTCACGAAAAATTTTAAAAATATTTTGGAATTTTTATAATGGTGTTATTTATGTCTGTAAAAAAATTCAACTCAGTATACAATTCGTATAAAGAGATATAAAGAAGAGAAATATCATTAAGCAGTAAAGTTGATCATTTTTAAAAGCATAGAGTGTAAAATGAGCCAAAAGTAGTTTAGAAGGTTAAGTGATACTTTGAAATAGTTTGGGGGGAGTAAAACAGACTTTTTTTCATTATTTTAAATGGTATTTTTAATTAAATTTTTGCTATAAATATTAATTAATATTTAATAGAGAAAGTTGTACCAAACCAATTATTTTGTGAATTAATGGGAGAATAATATATCATGGAGATTTCCCTAGCAATATATAGGAAGGGATGCTTTTAAGCGCCAGATCTCACATTGCGTTTCGATATAATTAAGTATATATGTGATACAACTTTTCATTGTCTCCGTGCCCTTACGTTGTGAAGGTATCATCAACAGTTCTTGTGAAAAGTGATGATTAGAAAAGTCAAGCATGCTACATACTATATACACTGGACAGTGCTCTCTCTAGCCAGCTTGTGTAGTAGTATAGTGGATGGAACAGATGCGTGCATAGTTAGACCTTACCGGCCGCTTGTCGATATAAAGATGAAATTTGGAACCTAAAGTTTGTACGTTTCAGTGTAAACAAGAAAAGAGGTGTAGTAAATAGGAAAATGTCAAAAAGTTATGCCAAAACTTCATAATAGTAACATTGCTCACCGGCCCTAAACTTTCTATACATATACAGTTCGCTAATTAATATGTGGCACCTCATGGCGCTTACATGGCAGCCCACCAATCAGGAAATACAACTTTCGTGCATGTCATTCTTCACTCATTCGATCCTTTCTTCATCTCCCTGTATCTCCATCTCTCAGGTTATGGATAAGGTATACCCTATAATTATGGTTTAAACTCGATGGGGTCCACCATATACCAAGTCTTATACGGAATCAGGTCTCATATACGGAAGGTATTCCGAATAAGGAAGAAGAAGCAGAATTATACATGGAGACTATAAGGACTATACAGACCGTATTTATATTTGTCTCTCTAGTTCTACTTGGACAAGGGGACATCTATGGGAATAAATACAAGACCCCCTAGGAGGAGAGGGGAGGAGCCCAGTCAGAAGGGAAAAACGGAATAGTTAGAATAGATATCAATACATGCCGCCAGACATCGATATCTTCGAGGAGGAAGACTATCCCGCCGTCAACTATGTGTGGTGGTTCATGTTGTCGTGTCGACGATGACGATTAAATAGATTATCCCAAATATTGTACTCGAGTGATACTGATACATAATAGAAACACTGGCTTTGGTCAACAGGAGTAAGGTTTACATAGTACCCGATATTTAATCTATGTATGCTCGCAATATCCTGATAATTCTAGAAGATTTATACAATATTTCGAGTACTCGCTCGGTATTCTCTACCATATATATATTGTCTTCTGGTAAATATTTATCAGGAACAATCGAGCACCCGAGTAGGTAGCGGTCGGGTACAACACCATTATCGAGAACGCTCTCGAACAAATGCGGAGTTGTCGGACCAAACCCACCGACGAAGATCAACGACCTATCTCACGTATAGTGTTGGCCATCACCGAACTATTTGAAAATAGGTTGACAACGGATAATTCCCCTCGAACATTGTTAGCTTGATCACCCGGCATGATTATGAGTGGACATCTGGATATGCTACAAGTTGGGTATGTGAATCATGCTGGCCACATGACATGCACATGTAATAACCAACTCTAGCGGCCCTTCAGGCTAGGGAGAGTATCCAACTTCCTCGACTGCTGAGCGCAGCTCTAGCGAGAGTACTCTTTTATTTTCATATGTAGATTCAATTTATTTCTAATCCGTACTATATCATGTTACCCCTAAGCATTCGCTCGGGGGCTTTTTCTATCTAACAATTTGGTTTGAGAATTGATTTCAGGAAATTCAGATATCAGAACAATCAAGTCAGATTTCAGGGCTTTGTCACAGACTCTACAGCTACTCGCGAGAACGGTTGTTGGGGTTCGACAAGGATTACGTAATGAAGCGATGGTGTACCCGTCGAGATGGAATTCTTTGACTTCAATCCAAATTCTCGATCATGATTAGACAGGGAACTTAGTCGCATATTCCACGCCTTCTCAGTCGTCCGAGAATGGTTAAGTGGGTTCGACAACTATTGTTCTAAGGTTTTTGGTCGAGAACGTCAACTCGTTCATTTGCATTAAAGTCGGAGGCTACTGTCAGGGTTATGGATAAAGCATACCCTATGATCATGGGTTAAACTCGGCGGGGCCCACCATATACCAAGTCTTATACGGAATCAGGCCTCATGTACAGAAGGTATTCCGGATAAGGAAGGAGATGCAGAGTTCTACATGGAGACTACAAGGACTATACGGATCGTATCCATATTTGTCTCCCTAGTTCTACTTGGACAAGGGGACATCTATGGGCATAAATACAAGACCCCCTAGGAGGAGAGGGGAGGAGCCTATTCAGAAGGGAAAGACGGAATAGTCAGAATAGACATCAATACACACCGCCAGACATCGATATCTTCTAGGAGGAAGACTACCCCATCGTCGACTACGTGTGGTGGTTCGTGTTGCCTGTCGATGATGACGATTAGATAGGTTATCCCAAATATTGTACTCGAGTGATACTGATATATAATAGAAACACCGGCTTCGGCCAACAGGAGTTGAGCTATTACCTGTCAGATATAGAGCCCGAACCTGTATAAAAATCCTTGTCTTTAGTCTCTTTTACCTCAATCTCACATATGCCCTGGTACCAACAATCCCAATACCATGCAAATACCGTAGTCGTGATCTAGAACATCGACACCATCCTTCTTAGTTTCAGCTCGAAATTGCTCTATCATTCATTCCTATCTAGCACAATGATCTCAAGGAGGGTGGCAGCCCAGCGGTGGTGACCTGTTGTCAAGACCGTGGTCTAGGCATCGTGTGACCCTAGCCTCTGCATGTCTATAAAATATCATTTTCAGAGACACACCCGCTTTATTTATACAAGTGGTTCATAAGAAGTCGTGCCGGTAAAAATACAATAAAAGGTTGTCGGTCACGCGGACTGTCTACGGAAACCAATTTTTGTAGGTAATCGTATTAAGAACACCATTCATAAAAATAGAGCTATTTTTATAGGGCAACCCTCCTAGGGCATCCACAATATGGTGCAAAAGTAGTCCATAGGTAATATAATATTCCATTCAGCCACTTAGTACCATTGTGCAACTAGTCCGTATAAAAGAAATAAAAAAAGATACCCATATGCATAGAGACTACCCATAAAGAAAAAATTATATTATCTATCTCTACTTCTCTCTCTTCTCCTAATGCTATATTGTATCTATAAACATTGTGGGTATTGCTATAGTTAAAGTCAATTTATGTAGGCCCCATCTATATGGATCACTTTTAACGTATACATTGGTGATGCCTAAAAGGGATCACCTGAACAAAAATCACTATTTTTACATAGGCAAACCTCTAGGAGGACCGCCTATGAAGGGCCTCATCTTTTGCTTATGCTTATGCTTATCAGTCACAATTTGAATTTTCAACCTTAAATTTGGAGCTAATTTTGGGGTCTTTTCATCGAAATTTATTTTTCAGCCTTTGCTTTTAGATCTCTAAGAACACGCATATAAAAGTTTTATTCACAAATTACTTTCCGTTTGCAAATATGTCGTTTGCCTTATTCCACAAATAACAAAACCAAGGGGCCGGAAAATAGGAGTATTGTCATAGGCGGATCTCTTAGGGGTCTCTCCTGGTAAAATAATGAATTGTACACAAGCGGTCCCTCTCCATGAACACATGAACTATAGTCAATAATCTCCAAAAAAACAACACATCTAGATTAAACAATACACATCTAGATCAACAAATCACAAATCAACAAATCACAAACCATCAAGATCCGTCGGCCGCTGCTACCGCGGGGCCGACGCCGGATCCCTGTCGCCTCCCGCCGCTACCACTGTCGGGCCATCACCGGATCTAGCAGAACGGAGGGCGTCGCCAAGCCACTGCCGGATCCCCGCCTCCCTCCCGCCACTGTTGCCGCCGTCGGGCCACCCCTCCGGGCCACCGCCGGGTCGCCGCCTCCCCTCCCATCGGATCTGGCGGAGGGGAGGACGCCACTGAGCCACCTCCGGGCCACCACCGGACAACCGCAGTGCCAGATCAAGAGAGAGAGCGAGAGAGAGGTGGGAGGAGGAGGAGAAGAAGAAGAGATAAGGGAGAGAGAGATACTCGGCTGAGATAGAGATAAGAGAGAGAAGAAGACGAGAAGAGGAGGATAAAAAGAATCTCAATGGTGTCGCATCATCTCGGCTCTATTTTAGAAGGTGTCGGGTTTTTTAAATTAACCAACACCTATAATAGATTAAAGGTGCTGATTTTTCTTTAGAACCGACAGCTTTAGTTGCTTAAAGGTGTCGGTTTTTGTGTTTTCAGCCCGTGGAGGTGGGAAAAGGTCTATAGGTACCGGTTTTAGCACTTCTGGCACCTATAGCTCCGACCTCTATGTGTCTTTATGTATTAGTGTAGTAATCTATAACGTAGATGTGAAAAAGGTGTCTAGGTTAGAGGTTACCTTTGTTTACTGTGTGATCCACAGAATGCAGAGGTAGGTGGTAGGTGGCGAAGCCATATCCGTCCTTCGCACTCCTCCATGTTCGGGTATATCATAGAGCTACAGGCTGAACCAGTGCCCGAAGCAACTGATAGAGTTTTTTTACCTTAACTTAAGCAAGAACTTTAACCCATAGGAATTCTCTAAGTCTACCATTTAGTTGTTGTCCTTGGATGATTCATGTTTTTAGATTACACATGTTCCCTATGATTCGATATCCTTGGAATACTCTGAGGTGAAGTGCTACATCGATATCCATGCGCTTATGGATTTATCTACGACCGTAACAAATACCAACAAGGGTATGTATGAATGATATGTGGGTTGCACCACTTTTTAATTTTTTTAAAAAAAATGCTCCTATACCTAAGTTAAAATCTCAATTTGGGTTCCACTATAGATGGGACGTAAGGGCATAGAAAGTTTAGCAGGTGAATTGTGGAGTATTTTCTTCTAAAGTTTATGACCTTAAGGCCCCTCTAAATTGGAGGATTGCTATAGGAATTTTTGTAGGATTTAATTTCCTAAGAATTCCACGGAACCTTCTGATTTATAGAAAAAGATAGGATATTTTCCATAGGAAAGTACGTAAGAGGTCCGTTCTCTTGGAAACTATCATTTGCTTCGTTTGTTTCATGTGATGGTATCAAAGGAAGGGATCCTGTTCATCTATTCCGTGTTTTTCATTCACGTAGAATTAGAGAAACATGTCACTTCAACTTCTACGTTTTTCTTATTTTCTACTATTTTTTATATATATCCTGTGTTTTGAAGATTGCAAATTTTTCCTTCTAATTTTAATAATATTTATTATCGTTAAGTAAGTTCACATGTGCAACAAACTATTGTGTCCTGCCACCTGCTGATTAGACATTGCCATTTTATGTATTGATTATATATTGTCTTCCTATCTTTATGAGCTACAGTCCATGTTTTACCTTTATCTATACATCCTTATGCACCTAGGTCGATCATAATGTATGCAGAAACAAAGGAATTAATTGATATAGATCTGTCCATCGATCCCTCTAATTGCATTATACGCCTCTCTCTCTCTCTCTCTCTCTCTCTCTCTCTCTCTCTCTCTCTCTCTCTCTCTCTCTCCAGCCCCACCTCACAGTCCCAAAGACCACATACATCATCATATATATGATGTATACATGCACATATGCACCTTACTGTAGTGGATAGGTTTATACCCATTATCAACTGTCATACAGTACTATCAATCATCAAGTAGTTTAATATACGAAGACAGGGTTGTAAGATTTTTTTTGTGTACTTCTATTTTCCTGATAATTGATATATAGTTGTAGCGTAATTAAGATTCATTTGGAAGCATCTCTAATTCTTCTGTGAACTTCTTAATTATCAGGCTTGCTCTGTATGTCGTTTTGTGTGAAATTTTGCACATCTAAAAACATAATATTCTAAGGATGCAACTTAAAAAAGTTCCGACAGGGCATTAATCCTTGCAATATATGTATATTATAAGTACATGTACATAGTCTTCAAATAAAGAAATGAACAAAATAAAACTAATATATAATGTTTTCAATAAATAAAATCAACGAATGGTGATATGAACCAGCTGGTCTCCTGAAATTAACATAGAAATTAATATATAGCGCTCACAAGACAATAGAATTAATTTCATCAAAAAGAAGACAATAGAGTTAATTAGTGTCGCATCACATGCATACATAATACACCATATAAACGTACGTATATCATGCATGGAGTTGTAAAAACATTATTGTAGCACATGATTTTTTTTCTTTTGTTGAATATATATATATAATTATGTATTTTAAGTTAAAAAATATAATAATATATTTTGATCCGTGAAGAGGGAACCTGTAATATGGGAGAAGAAAACCCATGCCACTTGGACAGAATTGCATGAGAGCCCTGGACACAAATGAGAGATGAGACTGCTACATGGCCTGCAGGGTTATACATGAGCCTGGTGCAAGTCTATGTGCACTGAGAAAGCCACAACCACATCAACCACTGAGGCATATACTTGTTGTCACGGGTCACATGATGAAACATCCACATCTCTCTCCCTCTCTCTCTCTCTCTCTCTCTAGCTCTAGTTCTTCCTTCTCTCTATAATACATATCTCCTTGCTGCACTGCTCCTCCACTCCAGCAAGTAATCTCTCCAAGCTGCCATGGCTAATCCAAGCAAAGATCACATCTTCCCCAACCAAAGAAGCCTAATCTCTCAATCCTCCTCTCCCCACAATTCCCTTCTTAAAAAGGAGGAAATCCCTCTTCTCAGCCTCCTCCCTTCAATCCATGATCACAACAAGATCCATGGCTGTTATAAGCAAGAGAAGGAAGAGGAGGTCATGGAGGATGTGGACATATCACTCCAAATTGGCCTACCTTCTCCTGATCCTAACAGCTCGGTCGTCGATTTCACGAAGAGCCATCTTCTCGGCGCGACCGCGACGACATCACAAGAGATTGATGGTGATGATGATGATGATGATCACAAGGTGGAGGTGGAGAGGGAGGAAGAAGAAGAAGAAGCTAGTGATGACCTCTGCTTGGACTACTTCTCTATGGGAAAGCTCACCAAGGGCAAGTATTGGATCCCTACCCCAACCCAGATCCTCATTGGTCCTACACACTTTGCCTGCCCTGTTTGCTGCAAGACCTTCAGCAGATACAACAACCTGCAGGTTTGATCACGAACAAGCTTACATAAGACAAGTTAATTCTTGTGTTTGTTAATTTCTCTCATGCTGCATGCATGCTACATGGCAAATTAGTAGCTCATCTCCTTCTCTTCTTTTAGTAGAGGTGTTACAACCTCGATCGACACAATGAAAAATAGAATCGAAGATTCAGTCTAATAGTATGTTCAAAGGTAAGTGCGTAGTCGTCGAGGGAAGCGTATATAGCATGATATGGTGATCACAATAAGATAGAACTTGCATGTGTCATTGGGGGTAACTAGGGGAATCTAGCTTGATCGGTGTGAGTGTGTGTGTGTTGCATGCATGTGCAAAGGGGGGGCCATATGCATGTACAAAGGCAGGAGGGGATGGGGGGCCATAAAACCTATGGAAGATGATGAGATGAAGGGCTTTAGGGGTAGGATCATATGCATGATCAGCATTTTCTGTGATTCAGCTGCTAGATTGGTTAATTTGTACTTGCTTTGTTAGCTCCCTCATTTTGGCCTAGCCTAGCTACTAGTACAGATGTGTTGTGTGCTTCCTAGCTCCCATCACGGCCTTTCTGTTTGTTTCATGTATGTTTTGGCATGTTATGTGTGTGTGCATTGGTGTGATCCAGGCTAGAGATCAAGAGACAGAGAGGGACCAAATTCTCTCTCTCTCTCTCTCTCTCTCTCTCTCTCTTTCCCCTGCTAGTTTGAGCTATACTCCTAGTATATGGATCAATTTGTGGCATCTGCAGTACTAGTCGTAGCTAGCTCCTAGAGAAAAACGCCTTGTCGTTATGTCTGCATATTATTTTTAACAATGACCAAGAGCTATTTATTAACAGATATCCCAGAATTAATCCAAGAAGAAAATACAGATTTACAGATCTTACGTGCAAACTAAAAGACTGATCACCACATCATCTATCTCTATCTCTCTCTCTCTCTTCATAAAATGGACGTCGTTAATTTACTTTTATATTCTTAATAGTGATTTGGGTTTTTTTCCTGGATTATATATATATTGTTCCTTGAAATAATTCAACTCCTCGCATGCAAGCATATGCTTGCTCACATATATAATATAAGGGAAAAAATCACCATTTATTGCCGGCCGGAAAAATTCTAGTCTTTTGACATGGATCTAAGTCAGAAAAATTGTACAATGTTATAACAAAGCTTTCGATCGAAATAATTCTGCATGGTATGCATATTGTTGAAAATTATTTGGGTTTTTTTTCCTATTCAGCACTCACATACACGTGCTCTCCTACGATTCATTTGTTGTTGCATGAAACCTCCAAGTTCATATTTTTAGTGGATCGTATATTTTTCACAAGTTAACACATAGTTTTCGACCGACCAACAGTATGGGAGGTCCCTAAGGTTTATTTTTCCATTATTGAAGAATGTAAAATGGAAAAAGATTACAAATTGTGTGCTATATATTAGCCATGTGTCAGTTCCTTCTTTATTTTTAAGCTTCGGTTACTTTGAACTAAAGCAGGAGCAACATCCTCCATGAGATCTTTTTTTTTAAATCTTCTAAATTTTTTATTTTAAAAATAGACTATCCCAAACTTATTTCTAAATCCAAACCTTTTACATTTTAGACACTAGTCAGACTGCATGGTAAAAGTTTTGTCATACCGGTTAGAGATTGGTGTGGCAAGATAATATTATCATGTCCATTACGGTGGCACGGCAATGTTGTTTCGACAGGCCATGTAGGGTGATATGGCTAAAATGTTCAAATTCAATAATTAGATTTTGGAGGATTTATTTTTAAAATTAAGAATTAAAAAGGTTATGCCGTGCTTGACTGCTCTCCGGCAATCTGCTATATATTACTGGCGGTATATTTTCAAAATATTTGCATTTCACCTTTCCATATGTACTAGCAACTGATGAGAAAAATATTCATAAAACAATCTCCATGGCTTTGCTCTAACAAATTACTAACATATAGTGGCCCTGTTTCGACAGGTCTCCGTTCTACAATTTTTTTTTTGAAGTTGAGAGCTAGAATTTAGGTTATTTTGGCACGGTATTGCTATATCTTCCATATTTTATTCTAAAAGTAAATATTTAAAATATTTTTTAGCCTACAAACTACACACTATTCTGCAAGATGCAGGAGCTGGAGCCGTATGTATGCCAAACATGGCCTAATTTTTCACGATCTCATCTGGAACCTGCACATAATTTAGGTTATTTCACTTACCCATTTTTGCCCTTTTAGCGGTAGTGAGAACTACTGATCGTGTGATACAACTACAAACTGGATATCTAGCTAGTACAAACTTTTCAGTCTCGCTCGTACTTAAAAATTGACCTCCGGCCCAAAGGACATTGCGTAGTATGTATAGTCTACTCCTATGTATTTTCCCAGAGCTAATCGAGTGAGCGCGTACGTACTTGCGTCATCCATAAGATCATCATCACGATTAATTTCCCTGAATATATAGGGTCTATTTAGGGAGCTTCTATTTGCTGCAAGTTCTCTCAGAATCAGAAACTCCCCCATCCAAAAGAAAGTCCATCTTTTAATCCAGACTTTAAGAAGATGTAGTTGTAGAATCTAGAAAATAAACTAGAAGTCAGAAACTAGGAAACTCAAACTTTTCGAGATTCTTAGAAGTTGACTACCAATCAATTGTTTCTCAGAATCTTTAAGCTCCCTACCAATCAATTGTTTCTCAGAATCTTTAAGCTCCCTAACAGACCCATACTTTATTGAGACTATATTAAGCTAGAATTAAGAAAAGCATCATATATACACTCTCTCTCCGTTTCAAAATATAAGGGATTTTAGGTGGATGTGACATATTCTAATACTATAAATCTGGACAGATAGAGGGAGTATGCATCATCATATATACTCCCTCAGTTTCATATCATAAGTTGTTTGACTTTTTTCATAGTAAAACTTTTGTAAGTTTAACCAAGTTTATAGAAAAATATATTAGTATTTTCAACCCAAAACAAACATATTATCAAAATATATTCAATGTTAGATTAAATAAAACTAATTTGATATTTTTTATGTTGTTATTTTTTTATTAAACTTAAAGTTCGACTAAGAAAAAAATCAAATGACTCGTAACATGAAACGGAGGGAGTAGTACTTTAGTTGTATCTTCTGTTATGAAACAAAGGCTGAGATTCCAACTATCTTTTTAAAAAAATGCATCATCATACTACATGTAACTCTAGCTAGCTAACTAGCTATAGCTCTTCAAAATATTTGAAATATATATATTGATGGAGATATATGTGCATACATGGGTGATATATGATTGCAGATGCATATGTGGGGGCATGGGTCGCAGTACAGAAGGGGGCCGGAGTCGCTGCGTGGGACGCAGCCGGCGGCGATGCTGCGGCTGCCGTGCTTCTGCTGCGCGGCGGGTTGCCGGAACAACGTCGACCACCCTCGCGCGCGGCCGCTCAAGGACTTCCGCACGCTGCAGACCCACTACAAGCGGAAGCACTGCGCCAAGCCCTTCGCCTGCCGCAAGTGCGGCAAGCCCCTCGCCGTCCGCGGCGACTGGCGCACCCACGAGAAGAACTGCGGCCGCCGCTGGCACTGCGCCTGCGGCTCCGACTTCAAGCACAAGCGCTCCCTCAAGGACCACATCCGCGCCTTTGGCCGCGACCACCTCGAGCGCCCCCCACCCGGCCCTCTCCTGCCGTTGCCGTAGCCGTTCCTGTCCGCCCGATCATCTGCATATTCTTTCTTTTAAACGAACCGTACAAGATAGTACGAGTTGCCGTAACCATTCTCGTCTGCCCGTTGATCTGCATCATCATTTGTTTTCTAAACGAACTGTATAAGATAGCGCGAGTTGCCGTAGCCATTCCTGTCCGCCCGGTTATATGCATCGTCATTTTTGTTTTTAAACGAATCGTACGCATTGGTTAGGTGATGGATATGTATATGTATGTTGCATGTGTAAACTTGATTTGTTTAGTTTTTCTAGTCGATAAATTTGTTATTAATTTGTTGTATGTTTGTTCGTGGAGATAGACTCTTTTTATTTCTTTATCTCATGCTCTTGCATGGTTATGTATATTAATTAGGTGCTAGCTTTGTACAAAGATCAAACATTTCTTAATTTATTCGTAATGTGTTAATTAAGACGATTACTAAAATAGTGTGTAGTAATAATTAGTACGTGGAGTAACAAGCTAGTATGTGCCTATCGCTGACTATATATGTAGCTCTGAATAATTGATACCATTATATATTTTCCCTACAACAATGTAAATCTGTTTTTCCCTTACGTCACGTACTTATCCAGCCTGAATTATATTCTTTGGCCACTTCCTCCGTTCAAAAAAATCTAATCTAGAAGGGGATCTAACCCATTCTATCCAGATTCGTTATATTAGAAGGAATTACATCCTCTCCTAGATTAGATTTTTGTTGGGATAGAAAAAAGTAGTTTCTAGTACTAGAGTAATTCTCCCGTGTGATGGGTGGTGTGGACCCACGAGTTTTTTTTATTTCTCTTATAGTGGATCTTACTTTGTGAATGGTACTCCTATATGGTACATGGTACATAATAAAGTCTTCAAACTACTATATAGGTTTTGACTCAGCATGTTATATTCCATCGATTATTTATGACTGAGTACAGGTGTTGAACGATCTACTCTACACAGGTGTGGGCTTACAGGAACTGTGATTGACATCCGTGGTTAACCCTCTCATCAAGACATACCCAATACACATCAAGAACAACTCGAGAAAACAATTTCTGACGATATATCTAGACATAGCCACTGAGGGAATACGAATTTAAGACCCAATTAATACTTAAATATAAAGTGGGCCTTACATTTAAAAAAGGTAAAAGAAAAGAAGAGGGGGGTAGATTTCACTGCTTCAGAAAAAAAAAAGTTAGCTATCTATCTCACATGCATGCCTCTCGAGCATGCAACCGAACGAACATGTACGCAATCAACGTGGCTGGAGCTATGTGGGAAGACAAAAGATGCACGACTCGAGAAAGCTCACCAGCTAATGCTATGCCTAATTTTGGGATGAAGAAATATCCTGATATAGTGATTTCTTTCGCTACACAAAGTAAAAAATAGGAGATATATTTAGCGACCAAGACAAATTGTTCGCATTATCATCATGCTTATAGTTACTCCATGTGACCATGACTGTAATGGGGCACTTATCGAAGCCTATGAAAAGAACCTATTGCAACAGAATCGGTGGAGAAAGAGGGCATTGAATATTGATGTGATCATGACCAGTATACATACCAACATTGTTCACATCACAAGTTAACCGGAAAACATCAAGATCAAACAGTCAAAGTTCTTTAATTCAATTCAGCCAACTGTTATATTACTGACTTCAAACGGACGCCAAATGTGCATACGAGCTCCCTTTTAGACCCGTGAGTACTTGATGGAAAGCACTCGAAGTTCTCTTTCCAACGGATTCAGCCTTATCTCCAAATTATCAATCGATAAAGCCTGAGCTCCACTCAATACAAGCCGGGATCCCAGATGAAGTTACAAGCTCATAGGCTCATTATAGGTGACGCAATACCTTGTTTCTGTGATTGCGGCCAATTGAGATGAGGCTTGATCCGTTGGAAAGAGGACTCCGAGTGTTTTCCATCAAGTACTCACGGATCCAAAGTAGAGTTCGTATGCAAATTTGGTGACCGTTTGAAGTTAGCAATGTAGCGGTTAGCCAAATTAGAATCCAGAACCTTGACAGCTTGATCTCGATGTCTTCCAGTTAACCTATGATGTGAATAATAATTGTGTCTATAATAGTCATGGTCACATGAGGTATCTTGGAAGAAATGGAGTGAAGAAGTACTAAAACATATTGGAGCGTGTTGCTTTGGACTAAAAAAAATTAGCACCTATGTGGTCACTCATTTTACACTACTAATTGTACGAGACTGAACATAGCGAGCCGCGAGGTGTACTCGCGAGGATGTACCAGTATAATGTATAAGTGTACCTCATAGGTGTCGGCTCATAGGTGTCGATTTATTTAAAACTGATACCTATTACCGTTTTCTACCTCTACAGATAAAAAATATAGATAAAAACCAACACCTATACTACAGGTGCAGGTATTTTTAAAACGATACCTATATTTATATTATAGGTATTGGTTCCAGATAAAAACCGACACCTATATTATAGGTGTTGTTTTTAAAAAAATACTTATATTTATATTATAGGTGCCGGTTTATTAAAAATCAGCACCTATAATATATTATAGGCACCAGTTTTTAAAAAACCAGCACCCATACAGAGCCAGCGGCGAGCCGTTGTCCGATCCAACCACCCATCATCCTTATCCATCCACCCAGAGCGCTTTGTCCTCACCATCTCTCTCTACCTACCGCCCCTTTCCTCTCACATCTCTCTGTAGTGTGCTCCCTCTCACATCTCTCCTTCCTCTCAGACCTCACCTCGTCGCTTCTCCGGCCTAGAGCGACAACGGAGGACACGGCGACGCTAGCGTGGAGATGGAGGCGGTAGTGGTAGAGGAGGCTCGTCGGCCCCCTCACTCTCCCGATGGCCCTCCCTCCTCTTCGTCCGTCTCCCTCTTCTCCTCCTTGTGATCCAGTGGCGGTGCGGAGGCCAGGCGAGGTGGCAGCGACAGTGGCGGCGGTGGTGGCACCATCCTCTCCCCAGCAACACCCCTCCGTGCCGCGCGCTCCCAACTTCCTCCTCTCCGCATCCGAGCCACGACGCTCCTTCTCCTCACCGCATGGCACGCCAGATCTGGCCGCCTATAGGTCGGGGGTTGCCGGATCCGACCTCCTTGAGGTTGGGGCTCACCGAATCCAGCCGCCTCCAACCTCGTCGCCGTGGATCGACGCCTCCAACTCCAGCCACCACTTCCACGTCATCATCTCCGATATCTGCGCCGTCGCTGTGGCCTGCTGGACTCCGCTGCCCGAGGGTTTTTGAATGTTGATTGATTGTGTTCATGATGTTGTTGAATGTTGATCAATTTAGTGATTGTGTTCATGATGTTCTTGAATGTTGACCTTTTTTATTGTGTTCATCTCATCGTGGTTTTGGATGGGATCATTGAGCTGTATTTTTTTTTTTTGAATCGATTATGGGTTCAGAACCGGAACCTATGTTTATAGGTGCTTGTTCTAAAAGCGACACCTTTGTGATTGGGTAAAGGTGCCGATAAATTGGTGCCTGTTAGGAAACCGGTACCTATAGCTAGTTCCCAACCGACACCAATAGAGATTTGTGTAGTAGTGGTAAGTATGTGTTTTTACGTAATGAAAATTTATATAGATGAACATTCACCTCCGCACGAACTAAGAACTAATGCACACAACTATATTGTGGCCATCATCATCTGACTTTGGTGTATGGAATCATTCATACATCGCCGCATTGTCCATGTTATTTAAAGATTTTCTCTAGATCTTTGGTTTGGATTATTTTCTCAACTCTTCTACTCCCTCCGTCCTAAAATATAAAAAATTTTGGTCAGATGTGATACGTTCTCGTATAATGGAATTGGATAGAGTCTGTATTTCTTATATTTTATATTGTAAACTATATGAATTTATGCTCCGATAGACACCTACTTTTCTGGATATATAAGACGCGTTTGGTTTGATGTGAAAATTAACCCTACTAACGTATTAGCAACATCAGGTAAGGTAAAGGTTTGTGGGTGTTATCTGGTTTAATATTTTACCATTTGTTTTTGTGTAAAGTCATGTGAAGTTTCTAGAAAACTGCCATATTTTCGTTGGGTAAGATATGATACAGTATTATTAATTTGAGATATGTTTGGATTAATTACTACCTTGCCAACATATGGTATGATTAAAAATGACGCCAAAACAAACATGTCCATAATGACAATCAATAATTTAAAATTGCAATATTTAAAACTGGAAAATTTGTATGCGTACGCACTAATATATAGATTCAATATATACACTTTAAATGAGCGAAAAAGAAAAGTTAAAATGAGAGGGGGCAGAATCGGAGAGTGAGAGGAGTTGCTGAGAGTTGGATGGGTCGGGTCTGGCCAAAATTTTCAGGCCTACGCTCGGCCCAATTTGGATGTTGAGGAAAAAAAAGAATAAGTCCATTTTACATATCTATTTCTATGAGTTTAAGGAAAATTTTATTTTGACTCTCTCAAACATAGGTTAGATTCTATTCGTATCCCTCAACCGTAAAACCGTGTAACTTCTTCAACTATTAAAACCATACAAATCGACTCCCTTAACAGTTTTAAGGACGGTTTGACTGACGTGATGTTCACGTTTAAACCCAATCATAAAAATAAAATAAAAATTAGACGTGAGTTCCATGTGTAGGTAACTACTATCTTTCTAACTATTATCTTTCTCCACCACTCCCCTCTCCCTTCTCTCTCTAGCACCCCACCTATGGACAGGAGTTCGACGAGCTGTTCTGCTTCGGCTTGGAGGCCGGCTCCAAGCCATGAGCTGTCTCGCCACGAGCAGCAACCCAGACGCCCTGCTTAGTTGCACCAGGCCCGACGTGGAGGGTTTCATCCTCGTCATCAAGCGCACCATGGTGTTCTACCAACAGCTCGGAGATTGGTTAGGGATTTCAATTTCAGTCAAAGTTTATTCAAACGCAAATTCAATCTTTGTTAAATTTTTAAATAATTCAGTGCTGAAAAAGTATGAAAATTTCCGAAATTTTCGGAAGTTTTGGTGCCACCAAAATTTCGGTCCAAAACGAAATTGTTAACTGCTAACGCTGAGCCCCTACAGACTCCAAATATAGATGGCCAAGTGGATCACATGGCCCGGGTACAACTAGGCCTAGCCTGAGATCAATCAGGTCGGTACGACCCGATCTACACGGCAGGCCAAGCCATGTTCGCCCACGGGCTGCACCAACAGCCTAGGCCTGACTCAACAAGATTCAGGCCGTGTCAGGTCGGTCCGAAGGTATGAAACCCCATCGTGTTTCTCTTTAGAATAAGTATATTTTTATCTCCCTCATTTCTTTGGGCCATATCTTTTTATGACTGGAATATATCTATTTTGCATCACTCTTCTCTTTGGACCTACCTTATATGGCTAAAAATAAGTCTATTTTCACTCCCTTATCTATTTTTATTCCCTGATCATTGGACCGTACCATTCGGGCCAGCCCACCATGCCAAAGCAGCAGCCCAGGTATAACCCAACTATCAAGCTAGGCTGGCACGGGTCCAAAAACAGTCGTGCCATGGTGTGCCTAGATCAAGCCAAATGACCGTGCCATGGATCGGGCCATCGGGCCTCAAGACCTTATGGCCATCTATAACACCGAGTCCAAGACCCGGTGGAAGAAGAACGCTTACAAAGCCGAAGGCAACGAGGTGACGATGGCAACTCTGGCACCGCCACCATGCTCCTTGCTTCACCCAATATGGCGCCTCCCAGTACCAGGGTACACACAGACAGTCATATACTCACCAAACTGTTTGATTTAATGAATTGATGGCATGCATCAACTCATTAAATTTTTTTGGTGCAGCTGAACGAGCTGGGCGTGTGCCGGGTTTACATCAGCACGAGCACGCTGAGATCGTTCGACCGCCTCCGGCTACTCAACAATCAAGCGTCCACCCAGCAACAGGGGGTGGGTGCCATCTTTGACGGTGGCGGTGGTGAACACAAATCTTGGCGGCGGCGGCGGCGGCGTCGTCTTCCCCGGTGCACAAGACGACAGCTCCCGCCACTGCATCTCGTCGTCAGGGTCGCGAGAACTCACGGCGGTGCCGACGGGTCTGAGGACGATGCACCATCGACTGGAACTCGTTCATCAGTAGCGTCCAACGTACACTGCCGATGATCGTACGTTGTCCTTGTAGCTGTTGCAGATGAACAGGGCGTCCGGGTTGCCGCGCGCGTGGCTAGGGCAGTTCATGGCGAGTACCAGCTCCGACTTGGAGCGGAATGGCTCGCTGAATTCCTGTTCATGGGCGAGGTGATGTGGAGAAAGAAGAGAGAGGGCCGGACGGAGAATTTTGATTATTTACCATTAAATTCGCGCGCATTGATCTATTTATCACCTAATCCGCATGTCTTCTACCTAATCCGCGTGTCTTTATAATATGTAATCGGGACTGCGAACGCCGGGCGCCACCGAGCGTCGCCGCCGCCCCAGGAGACGAGCTCCACCGCCCCGGCCCACCACCGAGCGCCGCCGCTCGCCACATCGCTGGCGAACTCCGAGGACCTCCATGGACAAGCCTTGCTGCCGCCGCGCAGCGCCGGCTCCTGCTGTCAAGAAGAGGAGGAGAAGTAGCAACTGGGAATTGCTTTGTACTCTTTTTTTTTTTGGCAAATTTTGATCTGTTGTATAGTGTGAAGAAGAAGAGGAGCAGTAGCCCTGCTGTCAAATTTTGTTGCAATTTTTGATCTGTTGCCAAGAAGAGGAGAAGCAGTAGCCCGTGCTGTCAAAATTATTTGCAATTTTCGATATGTTGTCAAAAAGAGGAGGAGCAGCATTTCTTTGTGCAACTTTCGGTGGCGCCCGGCGGCAGGGGCGGCCGTCGGTGGCGAGGCAAGCGGCGGTGGTGGGGGCTATCGGCGGTGCCGGTCGGCGTCGGGGCGGTGCTTCTCGCTCGCGGCGAATGGATGGATCGATCGATCGATCCAAACAGAGAGAGGAGCCCCCTCTCTCTTTGGATCTGACAGATGGGACCAGGGGCAAAATAGTCCACATACCTGCGAAATTAATTAAAATGGAATGAGAAAATCAAAAAGACAGGACAAGTGAAGAGAGTGGTACTAGAATAATTCGCAGGCCCGGTTGTGTAATACAGAAGACGTGTGGATTAGGTGGTAAATAGATCAAGGCACGCGAATTGGATGATAAATAATCAAAAATCTCGGCCGGGAGTGGTGGAGGAAGAAGATATATAGTCACTTACATGTAAGGTCCATGTCTATTTTTTAATTCTTTGATGATTGGGAAAACAGGTAAGGGAGTCATTTTACACAATTTTAATAGTTGAAGGGTTCATATACCCGGTTTTATGGTTGATGCATGCGAATAAGATCCAGCCTTTATGTGAAGGATTTAAAATGGACTTTTTTTGAGTTTAAATCATGTTCCTGAACTGCAATACCGGAAGTCTTGATTCGCAACTTATAAAACCGGGTTAAATTATGTCTCATGATAATTTGGGTGGATGGTTTCACTGATGTGGTGAGTTGACAGCAGTCAATCCGTCCAAGTCAATCGAAGGCCTACCTCGTCCCATCAACCCCTCCACTAGACTCCACGTGTCAGCCCGCACCTCGGCATCCCTTTCCCGAACCCAAAAGGCCACTGGAACCTGTCGTCGCGTCACTCCATCCCCTCTCCCCCGCGTCGTCTCCTCCTCCAGCTTCCCATGTGGGGCTCGCAGGTGAGGATCTGAGTCACCATCGCTGATGTCTTGCTCCTCTCCCACCGGTCACCATCCCTCTCCCCACGAGCGAGCTCCTAGGGAAGAGAGGGGAGAGGTGGAGAGATGAGAGAGAGGGATAGGGCGGGGAGAGGTGGAAGTTCACTTGCATATGGGTCTCACATGTTTTTCTTTCTTTTTCTAATTAGGATGTCATCAGCGAAACCAATCATCCTTGTCATGGGATCTAATTTAACCTTGTTTTGTAAGTTAAGAGGTCAAGATTTCCGGTGTCACGTTTTGAGGATATGATTTGAACTCGTTGAAAAGTTGAGGGATGTAAAGTGGACTTATTCAAAAAAAAAAAGAGAAGCTTGATATTGGCCAAACAGGTTCTTCTAAGCTGTTTATTACTAATTAATTAACTTATTTTGGTTTTTCAGATTGTAATTAACTAATGCTAACAGTTTGTACTTAACTCTCGCTTTTGTGGGTAACATAAGTTTCACTTTGACCTGACCTGTTCTAACGGGTGCTTTCATTTCTATTTAAATGATTGTTGGAAGTTTTTTTTTTAACATGATGATGTAATATTTTCTGGATGGAAAAGCTTGTAAGTCGTAAGTTTGGGATGGCTAGTTCTTTTTGTTTGTCGAATAATGAATGGAGGATAGATTATTAATATTTCAAAGTAGAATTAGCTATGGTAATTTACACTAATAATACGTAGTAATATACTCGTGCTAACGCTACAATTCATAATAATATTTTTGTTAAAAATGACTAAAACTATGTGTTAGTAAAAATAATCAGTTTAATCGGAGCTTTAATTCGATTTAGGCCATATACATTAAATATACTTAAGATAAATTACAAAATAGGTATTTCACTGCATAGGTAATTTTGTTGGAATGGGCGAAGTAATTTTCAATTATACATATTAGGTAAGCAGTCAAATTGCACGTTGCTTAGTGGGAAGATGGTACAGAAAGAAAAAACGGAAAAGACACAATTGTCGTTACATCTTTTTTTTTATTTATTAGCTCAAATCACTGTGTACATTGGCTTTTGCCATACAGATTATAGAGACTTCAACCCATTTGAGATAAACAACAGAGCACCCAAGGTGAAAATAATGGAATAACCGAATAGTGTATTTATGAATATCTCGGTTTCAAAAAGAGAAATGAAATCAGGAAGGATACCTAATCGCACATGTCAGGAGTTTAAAGGATAAATTTTTCTCATAAATGGCAGGAAGCATCAACAGAAACTGCCCAGGGAAGAGAAAAATCTACTTTGCTCTTGCTCTGTACAAAATTTTATTATCCTGTGAATATCGCGCTCGTCTATTATGCACCAAAATTAGCCAAGTTTGTTCTAAAGCAACACAATTTCTTTTGAAAATTTACCAACCGCCCAAGCTATTAGCAGTACTAATTTAGCACCATACGACCAATTCTAAATCAGCCATAGAAACCTGTACAAGGTATCATCTAGAATTTCCTTAAAACCAATTCACCATTTGCTCAGAATTTTAAATCAGATACAACAACATTTTTGGTGATATTGAACAATCAGACTACTACTATTCATGGTAATGTAGGTTGATACTGCAATGGAAACAACATATTCTACATCAGACAAAACCTCTTGCTTTTAATTTGTGATTTGTACTAAACTTAATTGCAAAATGGGTTCTGGAATAGTTTGATACTAATCACTTGTCATCAACCATTGCTATTGTCGGGAGGACCGTGTGGCCCCCCTTTTGGTTCGGACCAAGGGTACGGTGAGATCTTGAGACACGAATGGATGTCTTCGGGGACGAAAAAGGCACAGCAATGAATACAGGTTTAGGCCGCCGTGGAGGCGTAATACGCTACTCTTGTGTATGTGGTTGATGTGTGTTCGTTATGTGGGAAAATACAAGCGTTTCTCTCTTGGTGCTCGTCGGAAAACCAGAAGCTAACCCCCTCTCCCTCGGCTAAGACCTCCTTTTATACCTCAAGGGGCTTTCACATAGGCCTCTGACTTAGCTTCGAGGGAAAGAGAAAAATGTGAAACGCGGTCGATATAATGATGTACGCGCCGCCTTTTTCAACGTGCCAGGACATGCACGTTCTATTATAGTATGCCTTCAACCGTCATTTCGATTAACCGGGCGAACACCCGGTCATTCTTCCTTTTAATGGCTGAAGAAAGGCCGAAGACTTCCGGCCTCTAGGGTCCTCCACGTGGTTGTGCAACACCGCAGGAAAAAAGGGCAGTCAAACCCCATGGACGGGCAAAAAGACCCACATTAAATGTGACGGGATGGGGCATGCGCCTAGCGCGCCCTACGCCGGTAGGCGTGTGCGCACAGGGCTATCCATCACATCCGCCATCAAATCTCTCATGTCAGCCCACGTGGCCCTCATGTCAGCCCACGTAGCTTTCTGGCACCCTCAGCCACCGCATTGAATGCGGTAGGTGGCGCCAGTGATAGCTACCCAGCGGACGCACGTGGGGCTGACCGTGGGCGAGGGGCTCGGGGCAGCCCGACCCCCCACGCGGGAGTCAGCTGCCGCTCCACGCATGGCCCGACCCCCTTCGGAGCGTGCCACGTGTACTCGGGGTGGCCTTCTCCCTTTACTCGCGATACACCCGGGCCCATATCACCGATAGCAGCCCTCGGTGTTTGCCCTAGGCGACGCTTCTTGCCGGTGGTGAGGGTTGACGCCACCCCTAGTGGTAAAAGGTGTGAGGGCCTGGCTTCGGCAGTGGGTCCCGCGCGAAGCGGAATCGTCTCCCCAGTAACGATGGGCCATTACTCGGTAATAATGGGCCGTTACCCGGTGATGATGGGCCTTACCCGATAGTGATGGGCCATTACACGATAATGATGGGCCATTACTTTGTGATTGCCACATCTTTCGGGTGATGTGCGGAAACCGAAACGGTCTCCGAGTAATGATAGGCGCGGTTATCGCGCTCACTTGAGGAGATCTTGGCCCACTCCGTCCTGGCCAAAACGACCGCACGTGGTACGCACGCGCTGGACGTGGGCGCGTGGGGAAGTGGGCGTGAGAAACGAGGGGGCAAAGGACGTGGCCGCGAGAATCGAGGGGGCGGAGGAAGTGGGCGCGAGAAACGAGGAGCTAGGGCGCAGAGGGAGGTATAAAGGGCGCCGCAAGGGCTGCTCTTTTCCCCTCCTTTCGCCACTTCATCTTTCCAGCTCTTGCGCCCAAGCTTTTCCTGCGCTCTTGCTCATCTCCGCCGCACTCTCGCTCGCCGCTCTATCCGCGCCACACTCTTGTTTCTCGCACCTCCCGCCGGCGGTGTCATGACGCAGAGTTCGGTGCCGCTTCCCAGCAGCATTCTCCCTCCTTCCCGGATCACGAACGATCGATTCGTGGGACTGCCGAGGAAGTTCGTGCCGATGCGGTCCAGTCGGGCGATGGTGATCTTCGGCGAGGACCGGCCGTCACCGCAGTACCCGGAGCGGTCGGTCTTCTTCCTTTCCTTCACCATGGTGGGGTTGAACCCCCCATTCTCCTCCTTCTACGACATCTTGGAGTTCCACGAAATCCAAATGGCGCACCTCACCCCCAACACCGTGATCACGCTGGCCATTTTTGCACACCTGTGCGAGATGTTCCTCGGGGTAAGGCCTAGCCTCTAGCTCTTCCGGTGGTTCTTCACCTTGCAACAGTCGTCCCCCCCCCCCCACAGAGGCTGGGGGATGCTACTTCCAGCCGCAGGCCAATGCGCAGCGGCTCTACATTGAGCAGAAGCTGCGCAAGAAGTGGGACGATTGGAAGCACGACTGGTTCTACACCGTGCTCCCCAACCATCCCCGACTCCGGCTCCCGACTGCGCCGCCTGTGCCGACCCCGAGTTGGGGGACGCATACGACGCGGTGCTGGACCGTCTCCCCGGGTTGCGGGCCCTTGGGTTGAACAGCACCGTCATCTTCGGTGATTACACCCGCTGGTGAATAGCACCCCTCCTGGAGCGGATCCGGCCTTCATGGATGTACACCGGTCCCGATGACACCATATGGACCCAACAGGGAAGTGCCTGGGATTGGCCCCCGACCGACTTAAAGGTGGTGATCCAAAAGGTGCTCTGGCTCGGTGACGTCGAGCCGTCCTAGGTCCCCTTGGGCATCCTTCCGCTCTGCTGCGACCCGGAGAAGGGCTCCCTCGTGGCCATCATGCAGGCGGTGGGCGCCGGCGTGGAGCGCGGCGGGGCCGCCGACGCGTGCGGCAGCCACAGTCAGTGGGAGCAGCGGCCTCCCGCCCGAGGGGGCCACGGAGGGGGCGCAACCGGCGGGGGCTCGGGCAGCGCTCGCCCTTCCCACCCGAAGGGGAAGCTGAAGCAAATGGAGTCCTCCTGCTCCCCGTCTCCGCCCCGAGGGGGCGGCACGGAGCGCGCCACCTCCCACTACCCAGCGGGGGCCACGCCAACGGCACCGTCGGAGGTCGAGAAGAAAAAGAAACGGCTGCGGAAGGTGGGACAATCCGAGCTGTGTTGGGGAGAGTACATTGAACCCCCGAAGTGGAGCTTCAAGCATCGCCCCTAGAGGTATGATCCCGGCCCAATGTTCTGCATGCGCCCTTTCGATTTTTGCTGTCTTCACTGACTCCTTTCTATTTCTTTCTTTAGTGAGGTCCCTCCCCGCGGTGCTCCCGCAGATGATCCCCTTCGTCGGCCCAGAGCGCTCGAGCGGGCGGAGGCCGTGGCCAGTGGACGGGCCGCCGAGGGGGGCCAGGGCGCAGGCGCGGAGACCCAGGCATCGAGGGGGCGAGCGGGCCCCGGCGCTCTTCTCAAGACGGAGCCCGAGGCGAGGGCCCCGGGAGGAGCACCCGGCTCGGGGGCTAGCGCGGCGCGCCTAGCAACTGGCGAGGCCTCTCCGACCGCGCTCAAGGCGGGGACCACACGTGGGGCCCCTACCGCTAACATTGCGGGGGGCTCTCCCGGCGCCGGCGGGGGTGGCACCAAGGAAGGACGGGGTGATGTGTGGCCCCGGAGGCTGTTGCCACCACCGGCCCGGAGGTCACCATCGTCGTAACCCCGCGGACGGTACATGAAAAGGGACGCTTCCCCCAGCCCCCGGTCTTGGGGCCCGACCGCCGGCAGGTCGAGTTAGACCAGGTCGCAAAGATGCGGCGGTCTCCGTTCACCCCGTCCGCCCCCACGGGCTCGGAGCCTCTCCTGCAGGCACTGGCGGTAGCGAACACCACCGTCATCGAAGGGCTGAACGCCAGATACAGTCTCTGCTAGGGGAGCAGGCTGAGCTGGAGGCAGGATGGGAGCGCCTCGAGGAAAGGCGCCGCTCACTGCAGTCCATGGTCGCCGCCGGCCGCACCGCGTACAACCACCGCCTAGCAGAGTTGGACGCGCGGGTTGCGGCTATGGACGAGGTAATGCGGGAGACCGAGGAGGAGAGGGTCACGGCGCTCGTCACCACGGACGCCCTGGAGAAGGCGGTGGGCGACCTTCACCTCGCCCACGACGCCTATGCGGAGTCGCTCTGAGCAAGGGAGGATGCCGTGGTGACTCGGGAGTAGGAGGCACCGCGGGCCGAGGGGGCCCTACGCCAGCGGGGGGAGGTGGCGGAGCAGCGGGCCCGGGAGCTTGAGCGACAGGTCGAGGAGCTGGAGGAGCGGGCCCGGGCTCTAGACGCCCGGGAGGCGACTCTAGAGGTGCACGAGTGCGAGGCGGCGAATGCCGAGGCCGTTCTTCGGGTGGATGAGGAGGCGAACGCCGAACGGGCTCGGGCCCTCGTGGACTCTGAGGCTGCCGCACAGGAGCTGGAAGGTAGCCTACGTCTCCAGGAGGAGGCCTGGTGGAAGTGCGACGGGAGGGTCTCGAGCGCAAGATCGAGGTCTCCCACTGCGAGGCGGCGGCACGGCGACTCGAGGAGCAGCTCCCAAGCGCGAGCTCGCTGTGGCCGACCGCGAGAGCCGACACCTGGAGGTCGCCCATACGGAGCGGGCCGCCTTGGAGCAGCGCGCCGCCGAGCTGGACGCGCAGGAGAGGGTCCTGCCCTCTGTGGCGCAGGATGCGGCGGTGCTGGTGGACGGGAGCGAGGCTCTGCGGGAGCACCTCGTCACGACGGAGCACACCGTTTCAGAGCATTGGGAGTCCATACTCCGGCGGGACTGGCGGATCGACGCCCTTCAACTCAAGCTCCACATGGGGCCCGAGATGCTGAAGGGTGCCCTCGAGCGGCTAACCCGCGCAAGGCACAGGTTGTGCATTCTGGGTCACCAGAACCTCAAGCTGCCCACCGGCCTAAGCGGGATTGCCCACCGGCTCGGGGAGATGGCCGGCGACCTGGAGCGGCTTCCCGAGGAGGTGGAGGACGCCATGAAGCGGTCGTTGGCCGCGCTGGCGCGGGAAGCGGTGGAGCTGGTACTCACCAGCCACTGGGCCCGCGACCCAAGCTTCGCGCCCTTCCTATCGCTGGACGACTTCCCCCGGGACGGAGGAGGGGGCCCGGGCCGCTATTCGGGAGGCCGCGGAGGCCATCATCGGCAACTTCGAGGGGACAATCCCCAAGTTCGCCGGTGCAGCCCCATCCGACGATGAGGGCGACGACGACTAGGAGGGCCTCGACAACGACGACGCCACCGATGCCCCAGGCGCCTCGGGAGGAGCGGGAAAGTCCGGCCCGGAATAATCCGCGAGCCGCCCGCCTCGAAGATCTGCACCACCTTATGCATATGTATATATAATGTTTTATTTCTCTGTGTATTTTGTTTACGTTAAGTGTTTAGACTTCACATCGAACTCCATCCGGTTTCGTTGGTTGAATTTATCGGTATTTGTTGTTCCTGCATCGAAGAACATTTGTATGCTTGTGAGTTCGATATTGTGTGAGGGCGCCGGTCCGCCTTCTTTTCTCTTTCTGCTAGGTCTATTTTGAACGGGTCTGGGCTCGGGCTACGCTCTCTGCGATAGGGTTCGCACTTAGAACCGTGGGGGAGATCCGCTGGCGAGGCTGGCCAGGTCGAGGGTGCAGTGATAGGGGGTCGGGGATGACCTGATTTCGGTCCTTCCGAAGTCACCTGCCCTTACAACGCCTCGGGGCATGGCTCGCGTCTGGGCCCTGCTTGGTGTCTAGGCGAACCGAGTCGCTGATAGTAGTGTGAGCGCATAGAGTACCCCGACCCAAAATAAGCCCGAGAGAGAGAGAGGAAGGGAGGTGAAACGTGCCAGGTTCATTCGAACGGGGTCCGGGCTCGGGCTGCAATCTCTCGCAACGGGGGTTAGCACTTAGTACCGTGAGGGAGATCCGCTGGCGAGATTGGCCATGCCGAGGGTGCAGTGACAGGGGGTCGGGGATGACCTGACTTCGGTCCTTCTGAAGCCCCCTGCCGCGGCAACGCCTTGGGGCATGGCACGCGTCTGGGCCCCGCTTGGCGTCTAAGCGGACAGAGTCGCTGATAGCAACACGAGCGCACAGAGCGTCCCGACCCAAAAACAACCCGAAATACAAGGAAATGTTTACCACAGAAAACATGAGTGTACAAACATAAGTGTAGAAATAAGGGTAGTGGCAGCCCCTGGCCAACTCGGCACGACGCGAGGGTCGTGCGGGGTTGGCCCGAGCCCCGAATACAAACACCTCGCGTATTTAAGGATAAAACTAGCGAAGATGCTCATTGTTCCACGGGTTAGGCAGCTTTGTGCCATCCTCCGTGGCTAGTCGGACAGAGCCCGGCCGGTGGACTCCGATCACTTTGAATGGTCCCTCCCACATGGGGGAGAGCTTGCTCAAGCCCGCGCGCATTTGGACGCGGTGCAAGACTAAATCATTTACTTGTAGTGATCGGGCCCGGACGTGGCGCTGATGGTAGCGCCGCAGGCTCTACTGGTAGCGGGTGGCCTGAAGGGCCACGCGACGCCTTCTTTCCTCGAGGTAGTCGAGGTCATCGCGCTGGAGCCGATCTTGATCAGCCTCGATGTACATCGTGACCCGGGGGGATCCCAGTGCCTGCTCTATGGGGAGGACTGCTTCGGCTCCGTACACCAGGAAGAAAGGTGTTTCTCCTGTTGCACGGTTCGGGGTGGTCCGGTTTGCCCAGAGCACCGCCGGGAGCTCCTCAACCCATGAGTCCCCATGCTTCTTGAGGACGTTGTATGTCTTGGTCTTCAGGCCTTTAAGAATTTGCGCGTTAGCACGCTCCACTTGACCATTGCTCTTGGGGTGGGCGGGTGAGGTGAAGCAGAGCTTGATGCCCATGTCCTCGCAATAGTCGCTGCAAAGTTCACTCGTGAATTGGGTCCCGTTGTCCATGATGATGCGGTTGGGAACTCCGAAGCGGGCAGTGATGCTCTTGATGAACTTGAGGGCCAAGTGCTTATCGATTTTCACGACAGGGTAAGCCTCGGGCCACTTGGTGAACTTGTCAATGGCAACGTAAAGGTACTCGTACCCCCCGAGGGCCTTCTTGAAGGGCCCAGAATATCCAGCCCCCAGACCGCAAATGGCCACGAGAGTGGTATCGTTTGCAGGGCCTGGGCCGGCTGATGGGTCTGCTAGCGTGGAGCTGGAATGCCCGACACTGCCGGACCAGGTTGGCGGCGTCCTGGAGAGTTGTCGGCCAGTAGAATCCCTGGCGGACGGCCTTACCAACCAGTGTGCACGAGGCGGCATGGGCGCCATACTCACCTTCATGGATATCGGCGAGGACCTCGATACCCTTTGCCTGGGGGATGCACTTGAGGAGTACTCTGTTGGCGCCGCGTCGGTAGAGAGTCCCTTCCACCAACACGTACCGTTTGGTGATTCGAGCGACTCGCTCGCCCCCTTCGCGCTGCTCCGGTAGAGTCCCGCCTTGGTGGAATGCCTGGATTTCAAACATCCAAGCAACCCGTCGAGGGGCATCAGGGGTGACACCGTGAGGGGCATCGGGGCTTACCCCCTCGGGCTTCAGGGCTCGGACTCCGTCGGTCTCCCGAGGCTGCATGATCGTGTCCTGGTCCCCTGCATGGGGATCAAGGTGCACGGTCGGATGGGCAAGCCTTTCTTCAAAGGCGCCTGGTGGGGTTGGGGCTCGCGAAGATGCGAGCCTTGAGAGCTCATCGGGGAGCGTGTTCTCCCGTCTAGGCACGTGCCGAAGTTCTAACCCATCAAAATGACGCTCCATACATCGCACTTCACAGACGTAGGCCTTCATCTGTGGGTCGGAGCATTGGTACTCCTTGGAGACTTGGTTGACGACTAGCTGAGAGTCGCCCAACACTAGGAGGCGTCGGATCCCCATTCCGGCCACCGCCCTGAGTCCCGCAAGGAGCCCTTCATATTCCGCCATATTGTTGGTTGCTCGGAAATCCAAGCGAACCACATATTTGAGGACATCGCTGCTCGGCGAGGTCAAGGTGACCCCCATGCCGGTGCCCTGCGGAGTGAGGGAGCCATCGAAGTGCATGGTCCACTGACCATGGTCGGGGTTGTCCTCGGCCTCAGGGGCGGGGAATGGGGTCCACTCTGAGGGCCTGACTCTTGATAGCATGGCGTGGCTCAAAATGGAGGTCGAACTCTGGAAGCTCGATGGCCCACTTGACCACTCATCCACTACCCTCTCGGTTGTGCAAGATTCGACCAAGGGGGTAGAACGTCACCACCATAACCCGATGCGCCTAAAAGTAATGGCGCAATTTCCTCGATGCCACCAGAACGGCGTACAGCAACTTCTGGGCCTGAGGGTATCGGGTTTTGGCGTCTCGCAGCACCTCACTGACAAAGTAGATCGGCTGCTGCACCTTTCGGCTGGGCCTGGTCCCTTCGCTAGGGGCGCAGGGCTCCCGGGGCCCGGCTCTTGGGGTTCCTTCTCGGGCCCGCAGGGCATCCGCGTTAGTGGCCTCGGGGTTGGGAGCCGTCGGGCCGCTCCTCCCTTCGGTGGCCTCGTGGCCATCCCGAGGGGGGAGGGCACCCGTGTCGGTGGCCTCGGGATCGGGAGAAGTCGCGCCGCTCTCCCCTTCGGTGGCCACGTGGCCATCCCGAGGGGGAGGGCACCCGTGTCGGCGGCCTCGGGGTCGGGAGGTGTCCCGCCGCTCTCCCCTTCGGTGGCAACGTGGCCATCCCGAGGGGGGAGAGCACTTAGCACTTCCTGATAGGGGGCGAAGGGCCACTTGCATGCTGGGGGGGCCCGGGGCCGCCTCCCAGCACGGGGGCCTCTCCAGCCACTTCCAGCCCGAACCTCACCGTTACGGGATGGGGGAGTCATGGTTGGGGGTCTTCCTCATCGCGCTCCACCACCAACATTGCACTGACCACCTGCGGGGTCGCCGCTAGATAGAGCAGCAGCGGCTCTTTTGGTTCCGGGGCCACGAGGACCGGGGGAGAGCTGAGGTAAGCTTTTAGCTGATCTAATGCTTGCTCTGCCTCCTCCGTCCAGACGAATGGCCCGGAGCACTTGAGGAGCTTGAATAGGGGCAGCGCCCGCTCTCCCAACCTTGGGACGAACCTGCTCAGGGCGGCCATGCACCCTGAGATGCACTGCGCATCCCTGAGCTGGCTGGGGGGCGCATCCTCTCTATTGCTCTAATCTTCTCGAGGTTGGCCTCTATGCCTCTAGCCGAGACCAGGAACCCGAGAAGCTTGCCCGCTGGAACCCCGAACACGCACTTTTCGGGATTCGGCTTCATTCGCGTGGAGCAGAGATTATCGAAAGTCTCTGCTAAATCTGAGAGTAAGGCCTCTCGATCGCGTGTTTTTACGACCAAGTCGTCGACATACGCCTCAACATTATGCCCTATCCGGTCTTTTAAAGTGATGCGAGTAGTTCGCTGAAAAATAGGGCCTGCATTCTTTAAAACAAATGGTATGGATGTATAACAATAAGTGCCAATAGGTGTAATGAAAGCAGTTTTTTCCTCATCCTCCCTAGCCATGCGAATTTGATGGTACCCTGAATCGGCATCTAGGAAACACAAAAGGTCGCACCCCGGGTTGGAGTCGACTATTTGATCTATGCGTGGCAGGGGGAAGGGATCTTTAGGGCATGCCTTGTTAAGGTCGGTGTAGTCGACGCACATCCGGAGCTTGCCATTAGCCTTGGGGACGACGACCGGGTTTACCAGCCACTCTGGATGGACCACCTCTCGAATGAATTCAGCCTCCAGGAGCCACGCCACCTCCTCACGGATGAAGGCTTGCCGCTCCGGGGCCTACCGCCGTACCTTCTGCCGGACGGGTCTCGCATCCGGGTGCACGGCCAGACGGTGCTCGGTCACCTTCCTGGGGACCCCGGGCATATCCTATGGCTTCCACGCAAACACATCGGCATTTGCCCGCAGGAAGGAGACGAGCGCGTCTTCCTATTTGGCATCCAAGTTACCACCAATCCTGGCGGTCTTGGACGGATCGTCACCAAGCTAGATCTGCTTGACGGGTACCTCGTCGCCCGAAGCCATCCGCTTCTTCGGGGCACGTGAGGCTGGGGCTTCTGGCCTTCCGCCGCTACCCTCGGGCTCATCGACCGCTACAAGGCTGTTCGCGCGCTGCTCTGTGCAAGCCAGGGCGATCTTCACGTCACCGTGGACGGTGATGGGGCCACTCAGGCCCGGTATCTTCAGCTGTAGGTAGGCGTAGTGGGCCGCTACCATGAACTTCATCAACGCGGGTCTCCCGAGCACCACGTTGTAGGGTAGATTGAGATCTGCCACATCGAAGTCAATCCGTTCGGTGCGGAAGTTGGGGAGCGAGATGTGCCCCAGCAGCCACGTGTGGCCTGGGGTGACGCCGATGATCGGCAGCGATGGCTCAAGTTGCATCCCCGGGGCCTTGATCACGTCAAAGGCTGCAGGGGACAAGATGTTGAGGGTGGCGCCGACATCGATCAGGACGCGCCCCACCTTGATGTCGCAAATGGTGGGGGAGACCATCAATGCCAAGTGTCCACCCTTAGCCAAGCAAGTGGGGTGGTCGCTTTGGTCGAAGGTGATCTTCACCTCCGAGCAGCACGACCGCCACGCCACCTCGTGGGTGGGGATGGCGGCCAGAAGCTCACGCTTCATAGCCTTGAAACTTCGACGGGAGGCGTGGGCGCACGCTCCTCCGTCGACGGTGGCGATGGCGTGCTCAGGCTCCTCGAAGCCGAGCTCCACGTCATCGGTGTCCTCGACGGGGGCCTTCTCCATGGCCTCACCTCGTCGGTTACTGGACGAGGTCGCCGGGAGCTTGTCCTCACGGCGACTCTCCTTCCGCTCCTGCTCGTACTTCCTGACGCGCTCGGCCAAGTTCTTGACCCAGCGGCAATCAGCGAGGCTGTGGCGGGAAGTGTTGTGCACAGAGCACCATTTGTCCGCTGAGCGCTCCCCGCTAGGGGCACCGGCGTCCTTTTGCTTGCCGCCCACGGCCTTCCCCTTGTGCGGGGTGCGCGGGGCGCCTTCGGCGGCGAGGATGTGGCCCTCGTCGTCAGATCTAGCCGACCTCTTCTTCTTCCTCCACTTGTCCCGCCGCTCGGCATGAACGGCGGGCTCAGGCGTAGCTGCGGCCGCACCGACACTAGAGGAGTTCCAGGTTAAGCCTCCTCCTTGCGAGCCACTCGGTCCGTGAGCTCGAAAAGCTCTGCGGTGGTCTAGGGCTCCTTGGAGGCTATATTCTCGAGCATGCGGTTGTGCCGCACGCGCCCCTTGAACGCGTAGATCACGGCATGAGCAGGGATGCAGGGGATGGTGTTGCGTACCTGACAAAAACGCTGGATGTACTGGCGGAGGGACTCGCCGTCCCACCGCTGCACCGTGTGCAGGTCCGCTTCCTCTCTCGGGCACGGATACGTGCCTTGGAAGTTCGTGACGAATTGCCGGCACAAATCCTCCTAGGAGTGGACCAAAGCGGGTGGCAGATTCATAAGCTAAGCCCGCGCTTGGCCCTTAAGGGCCATGGGGAAGAAGTTCGCCACGACCCGTTCGTCGCCCCCGGCTGCCTCTATGGTGGTAGTGTAGATCTGGAGGAACTCGGAGGGGTTGACGTTGTCGTTGTACTTCTTGGTGAGGCTGGGCCAAAATTTCGAGGGCCATTGGACATTTCGAAGACTCGCCACGAAGGCCTAACAGCCAGCACTGTGCGACGGGGGAGTGCGGGGCAAAGCCCCCTGCTTGGGGTAACGCGACGCTCCATAGGAGGCGGCACCTTCCCCTGTACAAGTGGCACAGCGTGCATCACGCCGGCGCTCTATGTCGAGCCTGGCATCGGCTCCTCCGTATATGCCCTCACGGCACCCGCGGTCTGCACTGGGTGTCAGTGAGGAGGATGACGCCGCCATGCACGTGGCGGTTGCCGACCGGCGGGCTCTCCGCCTTGAAGACGACGAGGCTGCGGTCGGGCTTCGGGGTTTCCCGACCGTCGGTGCTCGCCCACCGGCGATCAGCTGCTGCTGCGCGGTGGTGACCAGGTTGGCCACGTCCTCCAGCCAGCGCTGGATCGGGGTCTCCGGCTCTGGGGCGATGGGTGGGTGGCGCAGGAGCGCGCCTACCGCCTGGAGTGCACCCTCAGCGGTACTACCAACGCCGTAGGTGAGGCGTTGGCATACGCCACCGTGGAAGCCTCCTCGATGAGCCGCCGAAGAAGTCTCAGAGCCCTCGTCCTTATTCCCAGCGCCGCCATCCTCAGGGGACGCCGGATCATGCTCCTCCACCCGCCGAGGCGCTCGATGGTGCGGCGGAGATGGGGGAGTGCGGGCCCGGTGCCGAAAACTCGGGCTGTGGTCCCGCATGTCGCCATCAACTGCCTCGTCATCTCCCGCCCGACCAGGCGGAGGAGCGCGCGGGGCGGGCTCTCCAACCATCTTGCTTACTACGGAAAACATAGTGTGCAAGAAACACGATAAACCTCAAGAAACCCGGACGTGCCCCCTACCTAGCGCGTCAGCTGTCGGGAGGTGAAACCCCTCTAGGAGGGAACCGTGTGGCCCCCCTTTTTGGTTTGGACCGGGGGCACGGGTGAGATCTTGAGGCACGAATGGATGTGAGACTGGAAGGGCTCGGGCCCTTCGGGGACGAAAAAGGCACAGCGATGTTTACAGGTTCAGGCCACCGTGGAGGCGTAATACCCTACTCCTGTGTATGTGGTTGATGTGTGTTCATTATGTGGGAAAATACAAGCGTTTCTCTCTTGGTGCTCGTCAGAAAACCAGAAGCTAACCCCCTCTCCCTTGGCCAGGACCTCCTTTTATACCTCAAGGGGCTTCCACATAGGCCTCTGACTTAGGTTCGACGGAAAGAGAAAAATGTGAAACGCGGTCGATATAATGACGTAGGCGCCACCTTTTTCAACGTGTCAGGACGTGCACGTTCTATTACAGTATGCCTTCAACCGCCATTCCGATTGACCGGGCGAACACCCGGTTATTCTTCCTTTTAATGGCCGAAGACTTCCCCGCCTCTAGGGTCCTCCACGTGGCTGTGCAGCACCGCAGGAAAAAATGGCAGTCAAACCCCATGGACGGGAAAAAGACCCGCATTAAATGTGATGGGACAGGATATGCGCCTGGCACGCCCTATGCCGGTAGGCGTGTGCGCACAGGGCGCACCGTCACGTCCGCCATCACATCTCTCATGTCAGCCCATGTGGCCCTCAGGTCAGCCCACGTAGCTCTTTGGCGCCCTCACCCACCGCATTGAATGCGGTAGGTGGGCGCCAGCGATAGCTGCCCAGCGGACGCATGTGGGGCTGACCGTGGGCGGGGGCTCGAGGCAGCCTGATCCCCTGCACGAGAGTCAGTTGCCGCTCCACGCATAGCCCGACCCCCTTCGGAGTGTGCCACGCGTACTCGGGGTGGCCTTCTCCCTTTACTCGCGATACCCCGGGCCCATATCACCGACAGCTATAGACAGGAATTTTCTTCATACTCACATATCATCATATAAGAAAGGGACCAACAGTGTTCTTAAAAACTCTATTACCATAACTCATTTGGTAAATGTCAACGGGAAGGAAAAAATCAGAGAAAGTATTCAAACGTTTGATAAAAATGGAAAAAAATTGCAGAACCAATTGTGGATATTATGGGTACCATATACCCACAAGTATAGATTATCCGACTGATTATTGGGGATATGTAATATAAATAGAATATGAACAATATTAGGACTCGGGTATTGTGTTGGCTTGTTTATCAAGGCATGGCTAGTAGTCCTAGTTTGTTAAGATTGTAAATTAGTTATGTAAGATTTAAACTGTAAGGGGATAAATCTTATCTGGTTTTGTAAGGGGATAAATCTTATCTTGTAAACCATCATCTTCCGTGTATATAAGGAGGACTGGGTGCCCCTTGCGGGCATAAGCATCGTGAGATTAATTCATAATTCGGAGGCAAAACCACCGAAACAGGAGTAGGGTATTACTTCTTCGTGAAGGCCTGAACCTATCTAAATCCTTTGTCTCATAACCCATCTACTTTTCCATCTTGATTACTACCCCCTTTTCATATTGCCGAAATCTAGTTCGACAGTTGGCGCGCCAGGTAGGGGAGCGTCAAGTTCATCGCCTATCAAGTAAGATGGGATCATCGTCAGGCATCGACAACTACGCCTTCCCCCCTGGGCAGGTGTACTGCTTCGGCAGCCTCGACATCATCACCGACGACTTCGGCAAGATCTCTCTTCTCGACTTGGCATCAAACCAGTCGGGAGGAGACCAAATCTCTTGGCCGCTTGGTTTGCCAAATGCGGCCAGGATCAGCACCAGAATACTTTCCCGTAAGATGGCTTCAAGCCACCTGGGAAAAGCGTCTACATCAACTTCTCTTCCTACGTCAAGCCCACCTCGAGATAACCAAGTCTACCCGACGATCGCCATGGAGTTACCAACGGATCTGCTCACGATTTCTGGTTCAAGGTAGCCATCCCTTCGAGGGATGAGATCTGATCCAATCTCGTTTAAGTTCGGATCTGGCTTCAGGGAGGTCAACGTCGTGTTACCCAAACTCGGATCCTGCTCCACCACCGAGCTCGCCGCTTACGCCAGCTCTTCGAAGGAGAGCGTTCACGGCAACCCACCCGACGCTGAGGCTGGAGATGACTCCGACTTCGACGACGACTACACACCGGTCTTCAATGGCGTCTTCATGGCAAACAACGAGACCGATGCCGAAGTGGCCGCGAGGCTGGCAGAAGAGGCAGCTCGAGTTGGAGTTGAACAGGAGAGGATCCGACTGGATCAAGAACGCGCCAGACTGGATGAAGATAGAGCCAGGCTGGAACAGGAACGACAAGCCCAAGCAGAACAAGAGCGCCAACGCAAGGAAGCTGAGGACGCAAGACGTAGAGAAAATGAAGAACGCAGAAACAGAGACCAGATTGGGCAGACTGTCATCGACAACACAAACGTGTTTCTCACGCCGCAACAAAACGCTATCGGGGCGGTCACCCTCCTTGACGCGTTACTCGGCGCAGCTCCACCACATGTTACACCGTTAATCAATCAAGTCAATACTCTTGTTGCAGCAACTGTCCCGAATGCTGAAGCAAGCCGGCGACCCAGCGAGTCCACATCAAGAGCACCTGGTGGCAGTCGCGCAGCTCAATCAAGAGTAAGAGAAAGCAGAAGCAAGACCAATTCGCGCGCCGACCACCACAGTGGAGCACGTCGAGATCAGTCGGCCCAGTCGCCCGCGGCTCACTTTGCCCGCCCGTCACATCACACCAGAGACCGGAGGATTCACTCCGACTACCATAGTCCCCAGGGCTTCAATCGACCTGAGGGACACCCTCAACCAGACGCGAAGAGAAAGAGGCATCGTAATACAAGATGACGAAGACTACGAAGGGATTCCAGCCTTTACCAGCGATCTGCGTCGAGTGAATTGGCCGATTGGCTTTAAGCTGACTGGCATCGAGAAGTAAGACGGCAAAACCGACCCCGAGTCGTGGTTAACCGTCTACACGCTCGCAATTCGCGCAGCAGGAGGAGACAGCAAAGTCATGGCAAACTATTTGCCGGTGGTGTTGACTGACTCGGCCAGAAACTGGCTCGCCGGGTTACCGCGAGGCACGATTGGTTCCTGGAGCGAGCTTTGTGACCACTTCATCGCCAATTTCTAGGGCACTTTCGAGCGGCCCGGGACACACTTTGAGCTATACAACATCATCCAGAAGCCGGACGAGACCTTGCACGAGTACATACGGCGCTTCTCCGAGAAGCGCAACAAGATTTCTGATGTCACCGACGACAACATCATCGCCGCATTCACACGGGGGCTTCGCAACGATCTACTGATTGGAAAATTCAGCCGCAAACCTCCGAAGACAGTCAAGCAGATGTTCGAGAAGGCAAACGAGTACGCCAAGTCAGATGACGCAGTCAAGGCATCGAGCCAGTCGGCAGGAAGCTAGAAGAAGAAGGACTCCGACACTACAGCGGGACCTAGTGGCAGCGGTGGAAAACACAAAGATCGCAAGCGTAAGCCCGAGGATCTAGTTGCTACCACCTCTAACCACCAGGGCCAGCGCCCCCGAGTCACCACCTACGACAGGATAATGAACGGCCCCTGCACGCACCATCCCAATAAGGGGCACGCAGCAAAAGACTGCTTCATCTACAAACAGTTTGCGGAAAGATATGCCGCCCAGATCAAAAAGCTGACTGAAGGAGAAGGAACTTCCACACAGAAGAAGAACGATGATGAGCCAAGCCAAGGAGCATACCAAGATCCCAGAAGTGAGCTTAATCATATCTTTGGAGGACCGCTTGCTTATGAGTCCAAGAGAAAACAGAAAATCACCGACAGAGAAGTCGACGCGGCACAGCCAACAGTCCCCTAATATCTGCGATGGTCGGAGGTCCCTATCAGGTTTGACCGCTCGGATCATCCCGACCGAGTGGTTCACCCGGGACGGTACCCCCTGGTACTAGACCCAGTCGTCCGCAACGTCAAACTGAAGGGCACCCTCATTGACGGCGGCAGCGCGCTTAACATCCTCTTCTCCAAGACCTTGGATGAGATGCAGATTCCTCGATCCAAGATGAAGCCGAGCACTACCCCTTTTCACGGACTCATCCCAGGGCTGTCTTCAACTCCACTCGGCCAAATCACTCTCTCGGTCACCTTCGGGACAAAGGAGAATTTTCGGACAGAGAACATCAGCTTCGAGGTAGCCGACTTCGAGACGGCCTACCACGCCATCCTCGGTCGCTTGGCGTTAGCCAAGTTCATGGCGATACCCCACTACACCTACATGATGATGAAGATGCCTGGACCACGCGGAGTCATATCCTTGCAAAGGGATGTCAAGCAAGCCCTCACATGCGACAAAGAGAGCTGCGAGTTGGCCCAATCTCGTGAGAGATCAGTCGGCCAACAAGAAATCCAACTGGCTGCATCGACATCACAAGAAGGCGAGATCCCAGCCAAAAAGACGGCCAAGACTGGAGAAGGCGACGCCAAGACCAAGAAGATTCCTTTAGACCCCTCCGATCCCTCTAAAACTGCTGTAATAGGCGCTGAATTAGATAGTAAATAGGAAAGCGCGCTCATCACCTTTCTTCAAGCTAATAAAGATATTTTTGCGTGGAAACCATCTGATATGCCTGGTATTCTTAGAGAGGTGATTAAGCACTCTTTGAATGTTAGAGAAGACGCAAAACCTATCAAACAACAACTCCGCCGATTTGCACAAGATAGAAGAGACGCCATCAAGGAAGAGCTAACCAAGCTGCTCGCAGCGGGGTTCATCAAGGAGGTATATCATCCCGACTGGCTCGCCAACCCGATCCTGGTCCGCAAGAAGACTGGACAATGGCGCATGTGCGTCGACTACACAAATTTGAACAAGGCTTATCCCAAAGATCCTTTCGGCTTACCCCGGATAGACCAAGTGGTAGATTCAACAGCCGGATGTGAGCTACTCAGTTTTCTCGGCTGTTACTCAGGTTACCACCAGATCAGCCTAAAGGAGTCCAACTGCTTGAAGACTTCATTCATCACCCTGTTCGAAGCATATTGCTACATCACCATGCCCTTTGGACTGAAGAATGCAGGGGCTACCTACCAACACATGATCCAACGGTGCCTTGCAACCCAACTCGGACGGAATGTGGAGGCCTACGTCGACAACGTCGTCATCAAGACCAAGCAGAAGGATAACTTGATACAAGATCTGGAGGAGACATTCGCAAACATACGCGCATTCAGGATGAAATTGAATACCGAGAAATGCACCTTTGGAGTACCGTCAGGGAAACTACTCGGCTTCATGGTGTCTCATAGGGGCATCGAGGCCAACCCGAAGAAAATCAATGCAATATTAAAAATGAAACCCCCGAGTTCTCAGAAGGATGTCCAGAAGCTTACCGGGTGCATGGCTGCTCTTAGTAGGTTCATTTCAAGGCTTGGAGAGCACGAGATGCCTTTCTTCAAGTTACTCAAAAAGAACGACGATTTTCAATGGACACTGGAAGCCCAAAAGGCATTTGAAGATTTCAAGACCTTTCTGACAACTCAGCCGGCACTAGCTTCGCCACTGCCACAGGAGCCGTTGCTTCTCTATGTATCGGCGACTTCAAAGGTGGTGAGTACAGTCCTGGTCGTTGAGCGCGAAGAGGATGATCGCACTCAAAAAGTTCAGCGACCGGTTTATTTCGTAAGCGAAGTTCTTGCCGACTCCAAAACTCGGTACCCCCAAGTGCAGAAACTGTTATATGGAGTCCTAATCACCGTCAGGAAGCTAGCCCACTACTTTCAAAGTCACCCGGTCATGGTGATCACATCGTTTCCACTCGGCGAAATCCTTCGTAACAGAGAAGTCACAAGCCGCATCGCTAAATGGGCCCTAGAGCTGATGGCCTTGGACATCACTTTCAAGCCCCGAGTTTCTGTCAAGTCACAGGTGCTAGTCGACTTCGTTGCTGAGTGGATCGAGTGCCAGGAAGAGGTGCCCGCAAAGAAGATGGAGTACTGGACGATGCACTTCGACGGGTCAAAGAGGATTTCTAGAGCTGGGGCAGGAGTCGTCCTGACTTCCCCGACTGGAGAACATTTGAGCTATGTCCTCTGGATTCACTTCCCCACATCCCACAATGTGGCCGAGTACGAAGCGCTTCTACACGGATTACAGCTCGCCATATCCCTAGGGATTCGCAGGCTAATAGTTCGAGGAGACTCCCAACTTGTGGTCAACCAAGTGATGAAGGATTGGACATGCCTCGACGACAACATGGTGGCCTACCGACAAGAAGTCCGCAGATTAGAAGATAAATTCGACGGCTTGGAATTAACCCATGTCCTCCGGCACAACAATGAGGCAGCCGACCAACTGGCCAATTTTGGATAAAAAGAGAGGCCGCCCCATCAGATGTCTTTGTCGAGCACCTTTACCAACCCACCGTTTCGAGCAACTCAACTACTGAAAAAGAAGATGGAGAACAAGTATTACTGCTTGACACCGACTGGAGGACACCATTCATTAAGTATCAAAAACATCAAGAGTTGCCTCCCGACAAAAATGAAGCCGAACGAGTTCACCGCCGCTCCAAGACTTATGCCCTCGTAGAAGAAGAATTATACAAGAAAAGCCCATCTGTAATACTACAAAGATGTATCTCTCTCGAAGAAGGCATATAGCTCTTAAATGATATTCACTCGGGAGTATGCGACAATCACACGGCAGCACGAACTTTAGTCAGGAAGGCATACCGACAGGGCTTTTTCTGGCCTACAGCAGTCAGTGATGCAGACAAAATAGTCCGTACATGTGAAGGTTGTCAGTTTTTTGCCAAACAGACCCACCTGCCAGCCCAGGAATTACAGACTATTCCCCTTTCTTGGCCTTTCGCGGTCTGGGGACTGGACATGGTAGGCCCTTTCAAAAGGGCACAAGGCGGATTCACTCACCTGTTTGTAGCAGTAGATAAATTCTCCAAGTGGATCGAGGCAAGACCAGTGGCAACTATCATCGCGGACAAAGCACGCGACTTCATCAACATTGTACATCGCTTCGGTGAGCCAAATCGAATCATCACCGACAATGGAACTCAGTTCACTGGTGGCGTATTCAAGGACTTTTGTGAGGACTTCGGTATCAAAATCTGCTATGCTTCAGTAGCTCACCCAATGAGTAATGGATAAGTTGAGCGTGCAAACGGCATGGTACTCCAAGGAATCAAGACTCGAGTTTTCGACAGGCTGCGCCCGTACGCCGGCCGGTGGACGGAAGAGTTGCTATCAGTACTATGGTCACTGCGCACTACCCCGAGTCGGGCTACGGGCCAGTCACCCTTCTTCTTGGTATATCGCGCAGAAGCTATGTTGCCGAGTGAGATGGAGTTCGAGTCCCTCCGAGTTCGCAACTTCAATGAAGAACGCCACGAGCTTGATAGGGTTGATGATTTAACCCGACTGGAAGAAGCCAGGGAAGCAGCACTCATCCAGTCGGCCAGATATCTGCAAGGTCTACGACGCTATCACAATCGCAACGTCAAGTCACGTGCCTTTATAGTCGGTGACATGGTTCTTCGGAAGATCCAGACGACTAAGGATAGACATAAATTGTCCCCCATGTGGGAAGGGCCGTTTATAATAGCGGAGGTCACTCGCTCGGGAGCATACCGACTGAAATGTGAAGACGGAACCATTGTGGACAACTCATGGAATATAGAACATCTTCGGTGGTTTTATACTTAAGAGCTTCTTTGTAATTTTTTCCCTTAGACTACCCACTCACCTGTCTCTTTCGAGTGGCCAGTCGGGGGATATCAATAATATGGAGTACGATATCAGTTTTGTTCATGTGATTTGTCATTGACCCTGTTTAAGTCTAGATCTAGCAGATAAGGACTAAAAACTTTTCGATGGCTATAACGAGTTTTAGGCTTGAAGCAGTCAGACAGAAGTTTTAAGAAATTTGAAACTAGATTTACGATTTAATGCATGGCATAAATGAGTCACTATACAAGAATAAAAGTACTTTACATATCACTCCACACTCGGAAACAAAAGCCTATGTCTGGAAGTTTTCTAACACGTCAGAGGCAATTTTTTCAGCAGTCCTAAGCCTGGTTGATCAGCTCCAGGGCTTGTTCGTCAGTCGTCCCGTCGGCAAACCCATCTCTGACAGCATCAACTTCTACTCGGGGATACAGAGACGTGACTATGGCCAAGGCTTGGCTTGCACCCATCGCAGCTGCGTCCTTGATATTGCTAAAGTATTTTGCTGGAGCAGTGCGAAGCCCTTCAAATATCTGGACTACGTCCTCCTGACTGGTTCTGAGCCCGTTTTGTTATATCGCATTCAGGATCGGGGCAGCGGCATTAGCGAGTCGTCTCGGACGCTCTCTACCTTTTTCACCCTCTCGGTGAAGACTTCAAATTGCGCTTTGGTCTTCACCTTATGTTCTGCATCTTCGCAAGTCAGAGACAGAATCCGACTACACAGCATAATTCCATTTGCAAAGAGAGACGGATCACTACCTTCGAGAGCCTCTTCAGCTTTAACCCTGTCAGCCACCAGTCGGGCATTAGCCTCTTCAAGCTTCTTCAATTTGGCGGCTAGGGACTCAATTCTTGTAGTTTGAGCTACAAAAAGACAGATAAGTTAGTCGGACTGGTCTGACAAACGACGAGTTTATGGCGAGGAAATCCTTACCTCCAATCGTAACTCGATAATTGAAGCTGGCATCCATGAGCTGGTTGATTTGGTCTTTCAGTTTCCTCTCTTTGCTCTGGGCGTCCTCCCGAGTCCGTGTCGGCTCAGCCTTGACTTGCTCGGGGGTTTCTAGATGGGGCACGAGTTTCTCCAATGCAGTCATCTTAGCCTCATTCCTAAGATGAATTCTCTGAATAATACGCTGGGTCAGCGGGACAGCTGAAGCAGATCACTAAAATAAAAGAAGAAAGACTTATGTTCATTAGCCGAGTGGACTCAGTCAGATTCTTCTTCAACATTTGGAGTTTTTCGTCCTCCTTCTGATGGTTTATTACTATCCCTTGTAGAATGTCGTCCCGGTCCCTCCATTGGAGTTTGGTTGGAGGAAGGGAGTCCTCAACTGACTTGACCCTTAGGATCTCCTCTTCGGTTTCATCAACCAAAGGACCTGGTTCGTGAAGTTTTAAGGATGATTGAAATTGAATATTAAAAATAAGTTGGAATACAGCAAGAAGGCGTACCGGACATTATATTCGCACGTTTGGTGGGTGTCTTTTTCGATTGGTTAGCTTGCTGGCCGGAGGCGCTTGGCTATTCAGAGTTTGGTGGAGGGGCTCCAGGCGTTGTCTCCCTATTTTCTTTTTCAAGGCTTTTGGGAGCCAGCCTCTGGTCAAATCTCTCGAGACCCCCCTTGTCTGGCTGGGCTTGCGCTTCAGGTGCGCCAGTCGGAGTAGCTGCTGTTTTCTCCGACTGGTCTTCAGTCGGGGGCCCGACTGGGGAAGCGGCAGCGGCACTCTCCGACTGGTCCTCAGTTGGGGGCTCGATTTCGGTAGCAGTGGTGGTTTTTCCCGACTGACTCCTAGTCAGGGGTTCGGGACTTGACTCAGATGGAGCAACGACGGGCGGAATTTCATCTTTGCTACCTAGATCAATGTCTTGAGGTTTCCTGTACCCGACATGTTGGATTTCTGTATCATTGCTTTTTTGGCCAGAGATAAAAGAGTAAGGCTTGAATAGAAACGGTACCTTGAAGATCTTCGAATTTTAGGTGCTGGCCGATTTGCAGGACACTTGGTTGGAGTCGGCTTAGTGCTAGCTTGTGGTTCAGTTGCTTCATCTTCAGAATCACTGCTGATCAGTTTTCTCTTCTTCATCTTTTGCTTTGGATCGTTCTCTTCGACAACCCGCTTGCTCTTTCCGGCTGGATTGATTGTTGGCCCGCCAGTTGGTTGAGGTTTCTTTGCAGCAGTTTCTTTGTGAGCAGGCACATGCGGCCTTGAAAAGAAGCATTTGTTTTCCTGGCAAAAGGATTTTTTGCACGAGTTAATATAATAATTGAATGGATGACAGTATTCATAAAAAGGCTAGCAGATGTTTACCTCTGGGGGTGGCCGCACCAGACCATAGGGAATGACTGGAAGTTTGTGGTTGTAGTCAATCGCAATCCCAGAGAAGAAGACCTTATACATCCGGTTGCACATAATCTTGAAGTCAATAGAGTCTGGATCCTCCCGATTAGGATCCGACTGCCCTTCATATTCATAAGTTGGTTTACTCCTCTCCTTGATTGGAGCCCGTCGGCATTTGATGAAGTGCCGAGTGACTTGCTCTCCTTGGAGGCCTTGTTGTTTAATTTCCATCAGTCGGAGCAGCAGTTCGTTGGCCTGGGCGAGTTCATCGCTGACTGGGAAATTTCTCCAGTTCTCTTAGGGAACGGGGGGAAGACCGATAAATTCGGGGAGACTCGGCGACGGATTGGAAATATAAAACCAATTTGAGTGCCATCCTTTATTGGAAGTCTTGAACGGGAGAGAAAAATACTTTTGAGTAAGGGTTCCTCGCAATTGAAACCCAGACCCGCCGACGACACAGGGGTTGTTTTTGTCAGGTTGGGGTTTGAGGTAGAAAATGCGGTGGAACAGAGCAAAATGAGGATGGATGCCGAGGAAAGCCTCGCAGAGATGGATGAAGTTGGCTATGTGCAGTATTGAGTTGGGATTTAAATGGTATATTTGGATTTTGTAAAAAGCCAGAAGACCGTGGAAAAAAGAAGAGGCTGGAAGAGCAAAGCCAGAGTAGAAGAAGGAAGAAAATACCACTATTTCACCGGTGTCGGGGGTTGGAAAATCCTCGCCGTAGGCGGGGCGCCATCCGATGATTTCCTTGGGTGGAAGGATGCCATCCTTCACCATCTTCAGAAGATTTGATTCTTTCACATCGGATTTTGCCCATTGCTCGAAAGGAATTTCTCTCTCTCCAGCCATGGATGTGGTGTGGATCTGAGCGAAATGGACAGATTTTTGTGGGAGAGTTGGAGGCAAGATTCAAGTGGAGTCTATCCGCTGTAGAGCTTGATGTGAGGAATCGAAATTTGGAGGCTGCGGGTGTGAGGATCTGGAACCCTAGACTGCGATTACTGTGTGCGGTTTGGGGATTTTTTTGGCGAGGAAGACGAAGCGGCGAATGTTTTACGGTTGAGTTTGGTTCCTGTGTGATAAATGGGCTGGGAACTGTAGCTTGACTGTGGCCGGTAAGGCGTAAAAAGTCTGACATATGTCCCTAGGGGCTTAAGCCTTTTTTGTGTTGAGCATAAAGGAATATGTCCAAAATATTTTATATTGCTGTGATCTAACTCTTTGGAGTGCATGCAGTGAAAATTTTGCCACGTTAATGAGCATATTAATTTGATCAAGTATTATTGCCTTGGCTTATTAAATACTTTGGTTATTTTTTGGCGGTTGGTAAATCTTATATGAGATTAATGCCACATATGCCTTATTTTTCCAAATATGGTGAAGTCGTGGATCCTTAGGGGCTAAAACACATTTGTTTTGACGGTGTGTACATGGCATGACTTGGATATTTTGGGAAATTTCTTATTCATAACATATATGCTTTTTAATAGCTATTTTTGTTATGAAAATTTTTTGATGATATCTAGGTTGTTTATTATTATATTATTAGTTTGCTATTGAGGTGGCTAATACACCACTCGGCTGGTTGATTTCATTGATTCTGACTATATGTTTAGTTTGTTCAACTAAGCACATAGTCAAGGGCTACACCTAATTAGATGCATCTAGCCGATGCACCTGGGTATATTTTTTGTAATATTTTTGAAAGATTTTCAGCCCTTCACAGTCTTGTGTTTTGGATAATGCACTCGGAAGACTATGGCAGAGATAATTGAAGTACTTGGAGTTAATTATTTTAATTTGGGAGAAGATTATCTCGTCGACTGTAAAGGTCTCACGGTTTACTGTGGATATTATGGGTACCATATACCCACAAGTATAGATTATCCGACTAGTTATTGGGGATATGTAATATAAATAGAATATGAATAATATTAGGACTCGGGTATTGTGTTGGCTTGTTTATCAAGGCATGGCTAGTAGTCCTAGTTTGTTAAGATTGTAAATTAGTTAGATAAGATTTAAACCATAAGGGGATAAATCTTATCTTGTAAACCCTTATCTTCCGGGTATATAAGGAGGACGGGTTGCCCCTTGCGGGCATAAGCATCGTAAGATTAATTCATAATTCGGAGGCAAAACCACCGAAACAGGAGTAGGGTATTACTTCTTCGTGAAGGCCTGAACCTGTCTAAATCCTTTGTCTCATAACCCATCTATTTTTCCATCTTGATTGCTACCCCTTTTCATATTGCCGAAATCTAGTTTCGACACCAATCAACCAACAAATCCATATATTTTCTTGTTTGATATCCTCTTCCTGCACAATCTCGAGACCTCATTTTCAGTTTTGACATGTAAAACTAAAAAATAGAGCATATCATGTTCAGGTGAAAACATCGACAAAATATGGGCGATTGGTTACACTGGCATTGGTGAAGCCGCAGTCATCGGGCTGAGCACCATGATCACCTACGTGTCGGTGGTGGTGTTCAAGAGAACCGCTATGCTCGATGTGCTCATCCACTAAATTACTGAATAGGCTCATCCACTAAAACTAATCAAACCGTCACAAATGCCTAATACTCACGAATTCATCCACCACAAATGCCTAATACCTGAATAAAGCCCATGAGATTTAACTGAGAACAAGTAGCAAACAAATATAGATTAAGTGCAATCAGAGAACATGCAAGGATACTTGAACTCATGGCAGAACATATTTGCTTGCACTTGGCATCTGAACTGACTTTCAGAGCTCTCTTAAAATTGAGAAGTAACAAGTTATGTTTGATTTTCAAGATTCATGAACAAATTACACAAAATCAAATATCAAATCATCTAAGCTTTATTTTGATTATGAGTTTGCCATCAGATCAAGGGTTTTGTTTAGAAAACCCGCAATTCATAAGCCACAAAAATTGGATGCAAGTAGAATTTTGCATCCAATTCATAAGCTAGCTACAACAATGATGGCTGTACAAAGCATGGATTTACTGGACCATTTCTAAAACCATAATGGATTTATGCAATGAAAGAGGGAAAAGTGAGCGTATGTATATTATAGGAACATAAAAAACCTTAAAACTCCATGCACAATAAAATAGCAAATTGAGAAAGAATCATTTGACCAGGTTGCATGGAAAACTGATAAGACTAAAGTTTAGAGATTGTCTCATCTTGCACTTTCTGTTGAATAAACAAGAATCATTTCATAAAAGCATTGTTCCTACCTGTCCCGAACAGAAAATAGGAAGTAAAGGGCAGCAAAACTGCATAGTAATGTTGACAAACCCTTCTCTTGATTTCACAAAAGCAATTTGTCAAAGACAAAGAGAATGGATTTCTAAAATTATGTGCCTCACAAAATTAGTTTATGAACAGTAGCAGATATGATGTTGTACTGGGAAGTGCTATGTTCCCAATGTATCAGTTATACAAGAAAAAAACAATTAATAGGACTGAAAGGCAAACCTCTGATTAGTGGTCCATATAAAGACTCATGTACACCTTTTAAATCAGGGAGCTAAAAAAACACATTATTCGTTTGAAATACCACCAAAATACATACAACCTCTCCAATACAGTGTTTCATGTTCCAGTATATTTAAAACAGTTATTTCATATAGTGTATCAAAATGTTTCATTACGTATTTTGATTGTGTTTTAGCATTTTTAGTATTGAAATATTTTTTTAGAAGGGGTGAAACAGCGCCCGATTTGTAGGTGCTTCCAAACTTTTGTGCTTTCAGTTAAAAATTGTAAACATTAAACATCAAGTATACAGTGGGAGGGAGGAAAATTAAACAGCAAGTATATATTCATTTTTTCACTATTTTATCTATATTTCAGTCACTTATGAACAGATGCATAATAGCCATTTAATTTAATATATTAGGATGATTCATCGGTCCCGTATAACGCAGCTGCTCCCTAATTATCGAGCGTCGTCACGTTGATCCAATGAAAAAAAGAAAAAAAATAAAACTAAACGACCAGCTCAATCAGATGATGACGATGTTAGCCTACGATTTGCAAGGAATAAACAAAGAGACTAAACAAAATTGCAAGGAGGGCTAGAAAGGTGCTCACCGAGGTGGAACTCATGACCACCCCGCAGCCTTGTCATAGACCACCGTGTCAAGGCAGATCGAGCACTTGATCAGGGTGGAGGGCGGTGAGGCCTTCCCAGCGATCGTCTGCGGAGGCTGCACATGGCACGGCGTTGGCGAAAGATCACGGCGGACGGCAGCATTTCGTTGGCGTCAGACCATCGGCGGGGACTAATGGAAAGAGAGGGGAGGCAAGGTATGGAGATTTCAAAGGGGGAGGCTCAGGACAACCCAGAAATGATATAGCCAAATTCAGAAATGAGAGGAACAGGGATGCCCTTAGCTGGTCAAATGTATGGTGCAATTAATACAGAAAACATCATTATATTCACCATAACTTGACACAAATAATAATACCAAAATGATTGTTTTGGCCATTACATTTTGTTTGATTCTGTAATATATTAACTTATTAAGAACCATATGATGAAACGAGAGGAGACATAGTAAGGATGGGGGAGAAAGAGAAGGGGGAGGAGGTTTATGTACCTTTGTGCTCTCCGGCACGGAGACGGTTGATGGCGCCGGAGGCGTCGATCTGGAGGCGAGGATTGACGTTGGTGTGATGGCGGGGCGTCGGAGGCATCGCAAGTCGTGGTCGGAGTTAGGGGTCGCCGGCGGCGTGATGGTTCTATTGAAGGATGGTTCTTCCTATCCTGCCCTACCCTATAAGATTGAGCATTTTACTATTGATCAATCGCCTAGCTGCAGCAATTCATAAGCTCCTTCCCCGCAAAAGAAAAAAATCATAAACCCTTGACATTAGTTGTTATACACATGGATATATAAAGGACAACATAGTTTTTTAGTAATTAAGCTCAACTGAGAGTCATCACGATAAAAAGGCATTACAAGCACAGAAGGGTAGTAATATACAAAACAAAATGCAGAGATTCATGAATCAGATAGTATCAAGTCAAAACTAAATTGGTCAGATAGATCAGTTCATATAAAAGTCCTATAGGGAGAGGAGATCTATTTTGCAGCTTATTCCCGGATTATGCTTGATCACTCCAAAAAAGAATAATACCTGTAGCCTTCAAATGTGATGAAGCCATGTAATTCTCTGGTGCCATAGAATTAATAACTGATATATATGGTTCAGAGACGAACTTCTATTTGAAGCATGATTCAGAGAGTATTATGGCAAAACTTATAAAATGTGAACGGAAAATTAGCAACCGGTTGATATATAAATCAGGCTGAACAGTTTCAATGAATAGCACAAATAGAATCACAATTATCCCAACCTGGAGAAGAAATGACTGGCTGAGTGACGGGGACGATGTGGTCAGGCGAGCGGTGCTAGCTTCGGTGGCGCCGGTCAGTAGCGGCGCGGAGGCGACGATGGTCAGCAGCCCTCGGTGAGGAGATCGGTAAGTATGGTGTCACTGGAATTGGCAGTCCTCAACGAGGAGGTGCACTGTAGAATCAACGATGCCGGAGTTGGTGCCGGTCGGCAGCGGCCGCGGAGGAGATAGGCGAGGCGTCGCTGGTATTGTCCTCGACAGTCGGTGGCGGCGCGGATGAGGGAGAAGTTGATATCGGCGACATCGAATCGGCTGATGTGGCGCGACGTTGATGGCGAGGTGACAGCGATATGGTCCGGCGAGAGTCGTAGACTTCAAGCGACGGTGATCGCGGCGGCGTCGAATCGGGCAATGCGACGCGATGGTGAGGGCGAGGCGACAACGATTTGGCGAGAGATGGAACACGATGCAAGGGGACGGGGTTGCAGCTTTGCGGGGGGGTTTGGCGGAGATCGCGTCGCGCTAGGGGATGGGGAGGAGACCGCGGCGATATTAGGGTGGGGTGAGAGGAAGGTACGGGTGAGGCGGATCTGGGAGGGAGGTATGGGAGGGAGGCGCGGATGTGGTGCGGGAGAGGCGCGCGGTGCCATCGGATGTAATTTGGATTGTTAGATGTGTCACGCGATAAATGAGTGAAACGAGTTGGTAAACTATAGATGGATGTATCACACGATGAATAAGTAAAACGAGTTGGTGAACTAATGAGTCGATGTAATAATAAGAGAAAAAGAATTGAACCTCATATATAAAGGAGTAAATTTCATTTTTTTAGATAATGAAGGAGTAAATTTCATAAAACATCTAAGTTAATAAAATTATAGCAATTTTAATACGTGACATGTAGTTATGATCATAAAGTTTCACAAACCAGGTCGCTAACCAACTTAACATATTCTGATATCAAAAATTAAAAAGACTAGTTACATGATGTAACTAGTTTGGTTTATGAAATAGTATGGTTTATGAAATATAATTACCATAATACTTGTGTTACGTGCCACGTGCCAAAACTATGTTATTTTATACCATTTAGATCATAGTTGCGGGGTAGGTGAAATTTACTCAATATAATAAGCTTATATGGATAAACTAAATTTTAGTTTTGTGATAATTTAATATTAAATATGTAGTTTTGTGATAAATTTAATTTTAAATTTGTAGTTTTGTGATACAATATCTTAAATCTTATGATAAATTTAGTGTTATGTGATACAACATTTTAAATCTGTATTTTCACGATAATTTGATCAAGTTTTGCGAAATTTACTCAAATTAAAAAAAATTGTAATTCCTTACCTGTGAAGAAATTCAGGAAAGAAAACGCTTGTTCGAACTCGAAGTCGAACTCCTACATCTCCTTTGCCGTTGATTTCCGGATCGGACGGCTCATAAATAAATACGCGCGGCCCAGGTAGTTTTCCTACGCACGCGTCCATCCACTATCCACCACTCCCTCCCGTTGGAGACACCGACCTAGCCCCCCATTCCTATTCGCCGCCACCGCCGTCGTCTCCACCGCCGGCGATCCTCCTCGGCCTCCTCCACCAAGGCGGCCTCTCTCCTCCCTCGCCCGTTCCTCACCGGCGGCCTCCTCAACGACGTCCCCCCTCCGACACTCTCTCTCTCTACACGTGCGTCGCGCGCGACCGCTGAATCCTCGCGCCTCATCACCCGTGCTGGGGGTGCCACCACTGAGGCGGCGGCGGAGGATCTCCGGTTCCGCCGCCGGCGCATGCGGGTCACTGGTGGTGGGTGGGATTCATCGGGCCCCTCTCGCGCGCGGGGGTGGGGGGAAGTGAGGGCGGGCGGCGGGAAACCCTAGCTCCGGGCGATTATGGCGGCGGGGGAGCTGGGACAGCAGAGGGTGGAGCTGGGCGCGGTGGTGCAGCGGGCAGCGGAGGAGTCGTACCTCTCGCTGCGGGAGCTCGTGGAGAAGTCGCAGGCAGAGGGTGAGGGGAAGGGTGGCGCCTATGGCGCGCGGCAGCGGTCCGACTCCGAGAAGAAGATCGACCTGCTCAAATTCATCGCCCGCACACGCCAGCGCATGCTCCGCCTCCATGTCCTTGCCAAGTGGTGCCAGCAGGTCCGTGTGTCTTCACATTTTGATCTTGTCGCCTCCATACTGATGTAGTCTGTAATGGAATGTGGATAATAGGGTTGGTGAATTCCTAGCCAAGATTTCAGTCCCCATCCATCCTTGCATGCTTTTCACATTACAGAGGATATCCTTTTTGATTGATTGATACAAATGGCTTCTATTCTGTAGTAGAAAGATAGCCTGGTGTTAACAACATTAATATTTTAGAGGTTACTTATTTTCCTAGTGTACTATACTGTACTTTCACCTGGGCCATCTGTAGTGTACTTTCACCAGGTCAGGTTTATTGGTTAGTTGTTACTGTTGGGTGGTGCCATCTGATCCGCCACTCTAGATTTGCTTTTAAAGGGAAGTACACTGTCAGCATATATTGATAACCAGTAAGTTATTGACTTGATACTGTTGTCATGCTTATGTACATTTTTTCAAAATGTTGGTGCAGACAATTTTTACACTTTTCGAATCTAGAAACATATATTTTTAAGACTTAAGAGCAGCATTTTAGTTTTTCTGATACTTTGGTTTGGTGGTATGCTCTAGCAATGCATTTAAGAACATAGTCTCTTGTAGTCAAGAAACAGTAACTGAAATCACGATTCTATCTACAAACAATTGTTGCGGACTGATGTTTGGACAAATTCTGTTAAACAGATGATATTCCTATCATCTATACAGGTTGAGAATGGAAATCTTTAAGGTTGATATAATGTTCCATCAGTTATTCCGTCCAAGTACCTTGCAGTCTTCTTCTTGTGTGTGTAGATTCAAAGTGATTTGTGTGATTCCACCTAGCTATTATCTTGCACTAGATATTGTTGTTTCTCGATTGAACCTATCTAATATTTTGGTGCAAATGCTTTGTTTGTGTTGGACAGTTACTCTTCAAAAGATTCATTACTTCTATTTTGCAAATAAGATTTTCCTTTTAATTTATGCAGGTTCCATTGGTTAATTATTGTCAACAGCTTGGATCAACTCTCTCCAGCCATGAAACATGTTTCACGCAAACAGCTGACTCGCTGTACTTTATGCATGAGGGGTTGCAGCAAGCTCGAGCTCCTATGTTTGACATCCCTTCTGCTTTAGAAGTCATGCTTACAGGAAACTATCAAAGATTGCCATTATGTATAGAAGATATAGGAAGCCAAAATAAACTTTCTCCGGATGAAGAGAAGCGTGCTTTACAGAAGTTGGACGCAAGCGTGCGGTACAAAGTTCTTGTGACTCCAAGACCCAAAGAAGTTTCTAATTTTTCAGTAGCTGATGGAATAGCTGTTTTTCGTGTGGATGGAGAATTTAAAGTTCTTCTTACACTAGGTTATCGTGGCCACTTAGATTTATGGAGGATTTTGCATTTAGAGTTACTTGTTGGTGACAAAGGCGGGCCCATTAAGCTGGAAGAAAGGAGGAGATTTGCACTTGGTGATGACATAGAAAGACGAATGGCAGTTTCTGAGAATCCCTTCATGGTGCTGTATGCCATACTTCATGAGTTGTGCATCTCACTTGCTATGGACACTATCATTAGGCAGACCAATGTTCTTCGGCAGGGAAGGTGGAAAGATGCAATAAGATCTGAACTTGTCTCAGATAGCACCACAGGGCAAACTGGGAATGCTCCTCTAATGCAGCTTGGTCAGGATGGGGAATATGATTTGAGTGGTTCTAGGATACCTGGCCTAAAAATAAATTACTGGCTTGATGAAAAAGTTGGGGGCTCAGCAGAATCTGATTCATCACCATTTATCAAAATTGAGGCAGGGCAAGACATGCAGATAAAGTGCCAGCATAGTTCGTTTATACTTGATCCTTTGACAGATAAAGAAGCCAATCTTTCTCTTGATCTATGTTGCATTGATGTTGAACAGCTCATTTTGAGAGCGATTGCTTGTAATAGGCACACTCGTCTTCTTGATATCCAGAGACAGCTGTCCAAAAATGTTCAAATTTCTCAGTCGCCAAAAGATGTTATCCTGAAACGAGATGTTGAAATAGCAAAGGACCTGGTGAAGGTAAAATAGGAAATATCATTCTTACTTACATTCATGTTTGTAGCAGCATATTACAATCCATAACAGATCTACTGTTGACTAAACATTAATTCAATATTATGTCTGAGCTGAGCTGGTATAGTTTATCTAAATTCAACCTATTCCGGTTATCCCTTACCTCACCTGTTACTCTGCCGTATTTACAGATTTACTTGTAAAAGACAAAATAATGTTTGGGCGATTAAAAGAACTGAGTACAGTTATAGTGCTGTAGTACGTTTCATACTTATTTGTGTAGTCTCTAGTAACTTATATTGTTACGTGCATGCATGTGTTAGTTTGGTTGTGCTAAAAATAGTTTACCTTATGATGTTTAAACTACATGTTGTATTGACACTTTTCTGTTTGCTGGCATAATCAAATTATTAGTTATTTTCAAATCTCAAACTTCTATACATGATTATATGAAACCAATCAGCCACCTGCTTATACTCATATGCAAAGATGCAATATTTTTCTATCAAAATCTTACAACTAACATATGTTTTCCTACATATTTACACCCGCAAATGATCTGCAGTGCAGTGGTTGTAGAACTAACATATGTTTTACTCCCTCTTGTAAGGAGTATAAGATAAGATATGTATATTCTAGGTAAAATTTACAGCTTTAGTTGTAACATCAAATCAACTGATGGTTTGTAAGATGAAATTCTGAAGAACTCCATACGGAGCATATGATATTTCCTGAGAGGTCTGAGAGCTGAATGTTTTGTTTTGTTCAATTTATTATTATTATTATTGGTTCTGAATCTAGTGAAAGGAAGTTGAGAATGCTTCTATTGGAAGTTGATCTACAAAGGATCTCACCGGGATAGGGGACATAAGTTGTTTCTTTCCTAACTTATCCTTCTCTGCTGTGGTCATGTTTGAATGTGAAATTTCTAATATTGTAGCTCAGTCCATATATAAATTTTGTCCTCATGGGATACTTTTATATGTATCTGATAACTGAACTGGTAGAATTAGCATGTTAGTACCAAATTTGTTGTCTGAACTCAATAAGCCTCTATACAGTCACTTGATTCGTGGCATGCTTGCTTAATTTCGCACCATACAACCTTTGTTCAGTAATAACTTCTAGTGATGTGCAAAGTATTGATAGATGCGCGCCATCTGAGTACTGATTATTTACACCAGGATAACATGGTAATATAATTCCTGAACAGATGATTAATAAATGAGGCACAGACATGGAATGATATATTTTTCATGTAGTAATTTTAGTTGATGCATTATGGATTTTTTGTTTACATCATCTCCTTTTGCAGTTGTGGCTATATATTAATCTTGTTCATTTGATTGAACTTTAATGTCAAACATTTACGAACTTGCGCAGAAAACAGAGCAAAAGGATTTTGCAGATTGTTGTGGAAATGAGGTGCTTCAAGTGAGGGCCTATGGTCAAGCATATGTTGGTCTTGGAATAAATATCAGGTTGCTCAATTCTCAGTACTTCATTAACCGCCTCGTGCTAGTCTTCTTTATTTGAAAATAGAAAGTTTCTTTGTTTTGAATAAATCATTATGCCTGTAATTGCGCAATTCTTTGTCACCTCTACTCAGCATATAGATACACATCATTATAACGATACTCATATTACTTAGCCAATCACAATAGACATTCCAATCAATGAAGTTTCTCACTTCTCGGTGCTTCATTGATCTTACATATTGGATGTACTGTTGTTACTAATGTTATTTACGAAATATCTTATTGGCCCTAGTGGTTATCTTTCTAAATAGAAGAATATTTTGGTTGCCTCGTCTCATCGGCTGTGCTTAGTTTATAGAACCAGGCTGTTCGAGCTATAGGTAATCCCAAATTACATGTGTTATCAGAGGACACATTCCGGTGCTGAATGACAGACCACCTCTTTTACTGATGAATTGATCCTAGCAATTCAAACTGATTGTTAGATGGTTGATTGCCTGTGGGCATCTTTTCCTTCCCTACTCTAAAAGCATGTGGTACGTATAGTTGTTTGATGGGTCTTTTCCTACTTATAATGTTGTTCGAAGTTCGAACAAATCTGGTCTGTCCCAGGTCTAAACACCTACTTCAGACTGAGAATCTTGGACAGAAATCGTTCCTTCAATTTTGGAACCAATTTAGTACTGACTTAGATTGATTAGATTGAAGCATGACCTGCCATTTCAGTGCTTGGTGCTTCTCTTGGGAACATTGTTATGAATTAGTATAATAGAATATTTCCGCCCATAGTTGAGCACTGAATTATACCATTGTTTTGCCGTTTGCCTTGTTGCAATGATACCATTGTACCGTCTACACCCTCCGTCCCATAAAAAACCAACTTCTGGGGATGAACTTGGACACATGAAGTTCATCCGCAGAAGTTGTCTTTTTTTGGGACGGAGGGAGTATGTCTTGAACACGAACTCTTGACTGACCTTTTTCTTTCTCCTAATATTTTAACTCTTTCCTAACTTTAATAGGAGTGGTCGCTTCCTCCTCCAGTCGCCGGAAAACATCTTACCCCCCTCTGCGCTGCTAGATTGTGAAGAAGCTCTAAATAAAGGGAGTATTACAGCAACTGATGCTTTTGCAAGCTTAAGAACCAGGAGCATCCTCCACCTATTTGCTGCTACTGGAAGTTTTTTTGGCCTTAAGGTTGTCAACTGTCTTGATCATATCATAACTTCTTGACCATTGAAATTTGTATCACATATGCCTACAAGAATGTCATTGTAGAGTGTGTTGCAGACACACTTTTGCAATTTTATTGAATAATAATATCCTTAAAAATAGCATTATGAGGACATGTTTTTCCCCTGTTGACCCAGGATTTAGTTCGTGCTATTTATTTGCTAGTCAAACTTTTTTCTCTTGACAATTAGCCTATGGTACAAAAAATGTGTTTTTAAAGAGCATTAAAAAAAATGCATGTAGCCATATATCATAGTCACTACAATCAATATGATCTTAATAATGCTTTGCTGTCACCTGTCGGACAACTCATGGGGTTCTGAAGTGTGAACCAATAACATTTCTGAAAGATTTTTTAACTTAGGGTCAACATGTTAATTACTGATATTTCCACTATTCGCAACCTTATGAGCTTTCTTCTGTGTGTTCTGCTGATAAGAGTGTCTGGCTGTGGTTACACAGTTGCCATCCTTTGTTAGTTACTAGGCTAAGTTTTCTATGGTTCCTAGGTATGAAGTGCTAAAATTCTGTTATTGTCCAGGTTTATGAGAAGTCTCAAGGTACTCTAAAGATTCCAAAGGACATACTGCATGGTTCAGACTTGATGGTGATGGGATTTCCACAGTGTGCAAATGCTTATTATCTATTGATGCAACTTGATAAGGACTTCAGGCCTGTTTTTCATTTGCTTGAGACACAATCTGATGCAAGTGATAAGACAAACACAAATGCATGCACAAAGGAAGCTTTGAGGTTTAATAAGATTGATATCGGACAGATACATATTAGTAAAAGTGAACCGAATGCAAATATGTTTGATGTGAAGCTGCATGCCCTACAGAATATAGGGAATTGTGATGACGTAATGGAAAATAGACTTCCCATTCAAAGTGGCATTGAGCCTCTTCCACTGCTGCCTGCTTGTTCACCATCATTCTCTTCTGTTGTTGATGAAGTTTTTGAATATGAACACGGGGCTCTTGCTGTTCCAAACCATTCTTTGCCACAAACTACTTTGCAGTCTACTTCTCATCCAGGTTCTCTTTCAGTTGGTTTTCAAGGAGCAGGTACTAGAGCTAATGCATCAATTCAGGAAGGGGTCTCATCAGCTTACAGTGGATCGAAATTTTCTCCGGGCGTTAGTTTGAACAGTTATTTGCCAAGTAATTTGAGACATGTACAAAGTACAAATGCCTTTTCCTCAAGCACTGTAACGAAATCATCTTCAATCAAGTTGCCAAGTTCTAATTCTAATCATGAACTGAGCTCATTGAGCTCTCCAACTGAACATGTTTTTGCTGATGGAAGTAAATCACTTCAGCTTGTCCCTTCAAGCAAGATTAATGGTAATTAAATCCCTGCTCAAAGCTCATATACAGGCAGTTTTGGAATAAGTTTTATGATAAATTAGATAATGTTATAGTTTCTCTCTCATCAACAAATTTGTCCAGCCACCTTGCACAGACCAAGACACCAAGCCAAAGAAACTGTTGATAATAATATGGGCCATGCACACCCTATTTAATGGAATTACAGATATATTCAAATTTATATCAGTAAGATAGGGGTGGAGAGTGCAAATACAATACAATCATATTCTTAATTTGAATAAGCAACACATAGCAAGAAAATGGACTTAGGGTTTGTTACTGATGTGGATTATGATAATCTCCTTTGGTGCAACTGCTTTTAGGCATTTTTTTCCTGTTTGGTGAACTGCTTTCCTTTTAATCTAAGTTGCAAATGTAATACTAATTGTATCAAAAAAGATTGCGCACCTGTGAGAAAACATTACAGTTGAATGGCATACTTTCTGTAACATTAATTTGATATGTAAATCAAACCACAAGGATTATATAGTTACATTTCTATAGTAACTTAAAAATAAGCACGGTGCAGCACAGCAACCAGAAAATAAGCCTTTGGTTGTGAAGGGATTATTGTGAATATGTTTATCTTACTTGGGCATTTTGGCAGGATCGATCAACCTTATCACTATGGGCTCTGATGGTGCATCTAGAAAGCGTTCTATTTCGGATTTATTTTTGAACCTCCCTTCATTGCAAGGATTGAAGCCCAGTAGCCCAAGGAAGCGAAGAAAAATATCAGAATCAATGGAGAGTTGGTCTCCTTTGCAAGCATATTCATCAGACTCACAATCAAGAACAAGCCTCACCTATGGAAATATTCTGGCTGAAAGAAATAATTGTGTCCCAGCAACTACATATGCTTCCGTGCTACTACATGTCATAAGACACTGTTCATTGTCCATTAAACATGCTCAAATAACTGCCCAGATGGATTCTCTTGCCATTCCATATGTCGAAGAAGTGGGCTTGCGATCACCATCCTCTAATCTTTGGCTAAGGTTACCCTTTGCCCGGGATGATTCTTGGAAACACATATGCTTACGCCTCGGTAAGGCTGGAAGTATGTCTTGGGATGTTAGGATAAACGATCCACATTTTAGGGAACTCTGGGAGCTAAGTACAGGAAGCACCACAACCTCATGGGGTGTTGGTGTTCGTGTCGCAAACACCTCTGAGATGGATTCGCATATCTCTTTTGATGCAGAAGGTGTTATTTTAACTTACAGCAATGTTGAACCAGACAGTGTTCAGAAGCTTGTGTCAGATCTACGAAGGCTTGCGAATGCCCGTTCATTTGCCCGTGGAATGAGGAGATTGATTGGTATCAAACTTAATGACAAGCTAGATGATGATCAGACATCTACGGATATAAAGTCGCAGCCTGTTAATAAAGGTAATAGTGATGCTGCAGACAGGCTATCTGAACAAATGAGAAAGACTTTCAGGATTGAAGCTGTTGGCTTAATGAGCTTGTGGTTCAGTTATGGCACAATGCCTATGGTACACTTTGTTGTTGAGTGGGAAAGTGCTAAGGGAGGCTGCACAATGCATGTTTCTCCTGATCAGCTTTGGCCACACACAAAGGTTTGCCAGTTCTTTTGTTTTCTACTTACGTTTTTCTACTGAGAATGTTTAATAGTTATAATCAATTTCACATAAATGCAGTTTTTGGAGGATTTCGTGAATGGTGGTGAGGTAGCATCCTTCCTGGACTGCATTCGGCTGACAGCTGGGCCTTTGCTTGCCCTTGGGGGTGCAATTCGTCCTGCAAGAATGCCTGTAACAGTTTCTTCTGGATACAACTCCATGCCAAAGCAGACAAACAACATCCCCACCCAGGGACCATTAACAAATGGTTCATCATCAACAACCATGCATCATGCACCTGCCCCCGCAAATGCTGCTGCCACCCATTTGGGCAGTCATAATCTCCACACTGCTGCGATGCTTTCCGCTGCTGGACGGGGTGGACCTGGACTTGTTCCTAGTTCTTTGCTGCCCTTTGATGTTTCTGTTGTGCTCCGTGGGCCATACTGGATACGCATTATATATCGCAAGAAATTTTCTGTTGACATGCGCTGTTTCGCTGGGGATCAGGTTTGGCTACAACCAGCAACTCCTCCTAAAGGAGGACCTCTGGTTGGTGGATCGTTGCCGTGCCCACAATTTCGACCATTCATAATGGAACATGTTGCTCAGGGTCTAAATGCTCTTGAACCCAGTTTCATGAATGCTACACAGGGTGGTGCACATTTAAATAGCAGTGCTGGAACTCTGCAATCTGCACCCAATGCAAATCGTGTAAATGCAACTCAAGGTATTGGTATGTCCAGGCCTGCTTCTGGAGTTGCTAACCATGTAGCAGCCAATTTGAGTCGAGCAGGTAATGCCATGTTGGCCTCTTCAGGACTTGCTTCAGGGATTGGTGGGGCCTCTGTGCGACTAACATCTGGAGCTAACCTCCCTGTTCATGTGAAAGGAGAACTGAATACAGCTTTCATTGGGCTTGGGGATGATGGTGGCTACGGTGGTGGTTGGGTTCCTTTGGCAGCTCTCAAGAAGGTTTTAAGAGGGATCCTCAAGTACCTTGGAGTTCTATGGTTGTTTGCACAATTGCCTGAACTTCTGAAAGAGATACTGGGGTCGATTTTGAAGGAAAATGAGGGTGCTCTCTTGAATTTGGATCAAGAGCAACCTGCACTCCGGTTCTATGTGGGGTAAAATTACTGTTCTAGTTTCCACTATTGCTTGAGAACCTGAAGTGCGTTGTCATGTTCTAATTTATACTATTCACTTCTCCATTGAATTAAGCTACAATAAAATAGTCAATGGCTAATCAGGGTTCAAAAACCAATGGCAACCAGCCAATCACTGGTCTAGGGTAGTTGAGTGGTTAGAGTGGTTATCAGTTGGAAGGCTGTGAATTCAAATTGAAAAAGAATATAAGATTTACTATTTAAATTTAGATTTTGTCTGGCCAGTTGCTTTTCAAAATTTCAAATAAATGGATTTAATTTTTTTGTCCAGAAAAATTTGGTAATTGTCCAGTTACTGGATTTCACGAGGTTCTGGTACTTCTGGCAAAACTGGCTTTGGAACCTTGGGGTCAATACTCAATAGCACAATAACCTTATTGTACATATTCAGTTCCCATCCATATCACTCTAGTGTTAACAATATTAAGCTCTTCCTGATTTTCTTTGGGAAATAGTGCCATTGCCCGGTGCCCACTACCCTTGAATGCTTTTTTTTTTGTAGTGACTATTGTTCTGATGTTCATTTTCTTTGTTGGGCTGTGATCAACATAACTGTGCAAACCTAGGCTCAGGCGATAAGCTGGAAAAGTGACTCTTTATGCAGCTCAAAATGCTTCTTATTTTGTGTTCTTTCAAGTTCAAGTATTGAAGAATTTAGTATCTCTGGTAAATATTTTCTTCTATCTTGCAGAGGTTATGTATTTGCAGTTAGTGTTCATCGGGTTCAATTGCTTCTACAAGTTTTAAGCGTCAAACGATTCCATCACCAGCAACAGCAGCAGCAAGCTCAGAACAATGCACAGGAAGAGCTAACTCCACCTGAAATCAACGAGATATGTGATTATTTCAGCAGACGTGTTGCCTCTGAACCATATGATGCTTCCAGAGTTGCTTCATTTATCACTTTGCTTACACTACCGATTTCAGTGCTGCGAGAATTTTTAAAACTGATTGCTTGGAAGAAAGGTTTCTCCCAGGCTCATGGGGACATTGCCACTGCTCAGAGAGCCCGGATTGAGCTTTGTCTGGAAAATCATTCAGGATCAGTTTCAGATGATATCACAGAAAGCACTTTGGCTAAGAGCAACGTTAAGTATGATAGAGCCCACAGTTCTCTAGAGTTTGCTCTGACCTTTGTACTTGATCATGCACTCATTCCTCATATGAATGTAGCTGGCGGAGCTGCCTGGCTTCCGTATTGTGTATCCGTACGACTAAGGTATTCTTTTGGGGAAAGCAATCATATAGCATACCTTGCGATGGACGGTAGCCATGGTGGCAGAGCTTGCTGGTTGCAATACGAGGACTGGGAAAGATGTAAGCAGAAGGTCGCCAGGGCAGTGGAGACTGTGAATGGCTCTGTTGCGGTTGGAGAATCAGGCCAAGGGAGATTGCGAATGGTCGCCGAGATGATCCAAAAGCAACTTCAGCTCTGTCTTCAGCAGCTGAGAGATGGTCCTCTTTCTGCTGGCTCAACTGCATCATGAGCAGACAAGTGTGTTGGGGGAATTTAGTGGCCAGGTTAGAGAATTTTGTCGCAACAGTTTGTCTCATTGAGTGCTGGGGATAGTCTCTCAGCCAAAGGCTTACTGTTATGAATGTTTTGTACAGTAAAGGTGTGAAGCCGTGTTGTCAGCCCTTGTGTTGCTTAACCTAGCCCCTTCCTGTAACATAGAAAATGTGGTTAATAATGCACCTAGTTGTGGTTGCTCATGGACTTCAGCAGTTCAAATTCAGCATAGATCTGTCCATACAGAAGTTCTTATTTCCTTTTATCAGAAGGGAGCTGGTGTTTTTGTTGCTGTTAATTTAGACATTTTATCAGGTGTGAGCAGTGTAGTGTACATTATATATAATATACTGGACTTAATTAGACAATTAGTACACCCTTTGGTTGTATTCAAAATTTCCCAGTAAAACTAGATTTTTTTTGTGCTACACGCTAGTTCTTTTTTGTGTTGTCTGCCGTAATAAAGAATTCACTTCATTATTTCAGTGTGTTGCACCCTGCATTTCATTGGTCTCACACTAGAACCTGCATCGCTCTGAACATTGTACTTATTTTTTTCTTAAAACGAATTGTACGTACTCAAAAAATTGAAATCACATTCAGAACAACGATTGGATTGTATCGGAAGCCAGATTTGACTGATCATTGATTATGTTCCAAGATTAGTGTAGAGATTGTATTTTCGGGTATACTAGGCTTACCTACAAATAGCAAGTACAATTATTACAGGGGTTTGAGATGAAGAAAGATCAAGACAATATATCAGTGTTTTTCTACTCCCTCCTAAAAAAACTAATCTAAATTAGGATGGGATATAATCTAATATAATGAATCTTGATAGGTTTAGTATTCAGATTCATTGTAAGGAGGGACTATACTAGCTATCTAGGGCTCAAATATCAGTGGATGATTCACCGTCACCACCATAAGGAACATTTACAGAAATATCAGTGGATGAAATACTTCTTTCGTTCCAAACTGTTGCTACCAATATGAGGTTAGGAAGTGTCCAATCTCATATAGCAACATTTTAGGATGAGAAGTATTGTGCTCGGATCCAATTTTATGCTATTAACTATTCTGTCGATTCTTTTCCAAACAGGACCACTAATTTACAAATTTTAGTAACCACAGATTTTAGTGAGTTGACAGGTAGATCTAAAAAAATATTTTTCAGAAAAAAATAGCAGTTGGTGGTGGTTTATGTTATATTTATCTCTCTTTTCAACCATTCTTCTGAAATATGAGTACATGTACAATATATAAGTCCAAATTTATCGTACTAAACATATTTTAGATTGAAAGAAGCACAAAGGATGTTCGACTAGTAGATACAGAGCTGGCCGTATATTTTAGAGGATCCTAAGCGAACTTCGTAACATACGTCCTCAAGAGTAAATACACTTTTATTTATAATGCATACTTTTGTAAATCATATATCATCGAAAATAATGCGAACAAACATTATAAACATCTAAAATTACGATGTAAATTAATCAATAAGAACAAAACAAAATCCTAATGCAATTTTCAGATCAAATAGATGTAAATGAGAAGATGAGAAAATCACAAGACCTTACTTTCACAGGATGAAATAAGGTGTGGCCGTGTAGGAGTGGGATATGAGGTCGGACAAAAATATCCTGCTTACTGAGTTAGTTGGTGATGGACCATGTATTGGTTTGGGTTCAAGACAATCGTACAATCGACTTAGACCCCTAAGACGGTCACGAGTAGATAGAGCCTATGCGTTATAACAGTCAGTTGACTGTAGGAGACACAGAAAGATCTGAATATAGCAGTAGGCTTGCACTGTTAAACTTGCTCTTCATACCACTGCGTCCGTCCTCGCGGAACGGAAGTATTGGGTACCCGTAAATTAGCAAAATAAACGACCAAATAGACTTTGGAAACATGCTCATTTAGCACTAGCTAGCAAACAGTAGTTCTCTATTACACAATGTGTAAAACACACATCTTTTTCTTGTTAAAAGTTAAAAAGAAATTCACAACCAGCTGTCCGGGAGGAGGTCGATGTTCTGGAACCTGAAGGACGAGTCCTTGCCACCCTTGGCGCCGCCGCCGGCGGCCTCCTCGCTGTCGCCACCGGGCGGCGCGTCCCCTTCTGCATCGGACGGCGGTGGCGACGGTGGCGACGGCAGCATGAGCATGGTCGGCTGCGGCGGCTTGGCCACGTCCTTGACGGCGACGCCGCTGTCCCACATGAGGAAGTGGAGCGTGATCGGACGGAGCGCGTGGCGGTGCAGCGACAGCTTCTGGCTGAGCGACACCGTGTCGAAGCACTTGACGTCGCCGGCGGTGGACACCATCCAAGGCAACACCTTCTCGCCGCCGACGCGCGACACCACCAGCAGCCGCGACGCCCTGCGCGCGGCGCGATGCAGCTCGAGGAGCCCCGACCGCGTCGACGCCACCCCCGGCGTGCTCTCCTCCGCCACCGACGACACGTAGATGAACCCTTCCTCGGTGCGGCTGATGGCGAATCCCAGCCGCGTGTCCCCCGGCATCAGCTTGATCTCCAGCGCCGCCTCGCCGGCCACCGGCGTGTACCACAGCCGCACGGCGCGCACGACGCCGATGTCCACGCCGTGGTAGTCCTCGAACCCGTACAGGCTGGCGTTCGCCATGTTGGCGAGGTCGGACAGGGAACCCATGTTCACCGTCGACAGTGCCATCTCGCCGGAGATCTTGGTGAGCAGCGCCTCCGTCTGCACGTTCATGAAGGCGATGGGGATGCCGGCAGCCTGCGACGACGCCAGCCACGCATCGGCGCGGGCGAGGGTGTCCTCCAGCGAGTTGTACCGGGTGTGCGACCCGTCGGCGGACTTGGGCAGCAGCAGCAGCGACATGAAGCAGCTCGCCGCCGGCACCGGCAACAACTCCTTCATCTTCTTCTCCCACGGGAACGATTCATAAGCGTAGCTGATCTTCGCCTCGCGCAGCGCCGCCAACACCTTGGCATTCTTGGATCCTTCATCAAAGATCAAATTATCAAACACTTCTTGATTCTCACAATCTCAATGTCATCACATGCATGAGTTGAGTCCATTTGATATGAAATTAACCTAATTAAATTAGTATGTGAAGAACTGGAGATTAATTAGAAAAAGAAGTGCAAATGATGTGCAGATTAACTAACATTTTTTTATTATGCCAATCTCAATCTCATGTGAGTCTATTTGATACGCAACTAAGCTAATTAATTAGTATTTGAAGAGCTGATGATTAGAAAAGAAAAAGGCAAATTCTGTGCAGATTAATTAACATTTCTTGATTATAGAAATGAGTTTTGGATCAAGGGACACAGTTTATCAAATGCTCACAAGTGGTCTCCACATTTTATCAGTGATTAAGATCACTTGTTTACTGAAAGATATGCAACCTTGGCATGTGTTTCTTTGACATTATTCAGAATGTCACAAAGATCAAGACATGCTTTGCAAGTGGAATTATTTTGTTTCTTGATTTCTAAACTGCCACTCTGCTAGTGTTTAAGGAAGCATTGGAGATCTAGCTGGCCGATCATGACGGCTCGCTCTTCTCTCCATGAACTTGTTGGGATCCAACAGAAGATCCAGTGGGAATCTTTTAACCAAATTGGCAGCTAGAAAGATGGTCATGAAGATAATCATAAGAGGCTCCAAATGCAGAGATTTTTAATAAAACAAGTGAGAGCATGAGCACAATGCACGAGTCAATTGTCGCTTAACTGTCAGACAAGCTATGTCTAAATTTCAACCGAAAAATAGTCGATTTGCAGGCATTTTCTACAAAATTCAACTGGCATTTCTAAAATGGCCCTGCATCTAAAACAATTATAGAAAATTTTCAGTTATATTTTTATGCTAGTATGCATCAAGAAGACCATTTGTGGGTGCCACGTTTCATCATTTTCTACAAAATTCAACTGGCATTTCTAAAATGGCCCTGCATCTAAAACAATTGAAGAAAATTTTCACTTATATTTTTATGCTAGTATGCATCAAGAAGACCATTTGTGGGTGCCACGTTTCATCAGTATTCCTTTCCTTCAGTATGACTACACTGCCAAGTGTTCAGATCCAACCTAAAATTGCTTCTTTTTTAAAAATAAAATTAAGTGTTCTGAGAAAAATGTATGGACTGTTTGAGAAAGGGACTGCTCAATAAATTTGATCTGCTGTCCAAACTGATATTAGCCACCAATTTGATTAGCATGGGGCCCAAGGTATTTTTCTTATGCTCTAGAACATTAAAAAGAGCAGGCCCAGTAAGAAAAGGGGAGCCTTCTTGTGAGACTTTGTGATATATGAAAGCTACATTTAGGAAAGAGACAACTTTTCATGTTCTTCAGCTAGTTCAGCAGCAAAGATCTTTAATATGAAAAGGCAACTTTCATCCTCTACATTTGCAAAAAAAAAAAAAAAAATTGCAAGAACTAAAAGCTAACTATTCATTAGCGAGGCTTAAGAGGAACGGTTGGATTATTTTACCAAAAAAGACAAGGAAAAGGGACAAAACCCAGCAATCCTGTGTTCTTAAGGAAAATTAAGAATGGCAATGTTCCAAACTACGGAAAATTTATTTCTTGTGTAGTTAGTACTTAGTGTAGCTTCCAAGAACATGACCCTTCATTACTTCTATTAATTACAGAGGAGACTTCGTTGGATAATCATCGATGCTTACGGCGCCACTGAATCATATTTGGAGTATCTTATTACAGTACATCCTAACTTCCGTGGTGTTAGTACATGTCTTTCACTTTCCTAAACATGGCACTGTCATGAATGACAAAAATATTGTAGTTAAATATTGGAATTAGGTGAATACAAGAATGGGTGAGCTCTGCAACTAACAGCTTCCACGACCAGCACAAACCAATCATAAGTCATTGCTTGTTATATAATTTTTGCAACAGGGAATAAACATCACACTACTTAAGAGAGGGGAAAGATACAACAAAAAATTAGCAAGTCATAACGCACGATCTCTGATTTGTTGTATTTCATGAAAAGGAGTAAGGACCATGTATTGTGCTAAGAAACCCCATTAAAGTAGAATATAAAATATAAATAGTAATTCTAGGAAAAGATAAATGAAACAAACTGTATCACCCTTTTTTTAAAATTAAGAGTAGTTTCACAGAGCGCCGTGCATTACACAATTTATATTTTTGCTAACGCTATATTTTTAAGACTAATTTATTCTTATTGGTGAATGGACAAACAATTAACAGTTTTGTTTTTTTTTTAATTTGTTGCATAAACCCCAGCTTGAACAGTGTACGCAGACTGTCTTTAATTATGTGTTTGTTGGTCAGTATTACACAGTGTTATCATGCCTACGATTCTCACTATTATAAGCTGTTGTCTTGCGACAATTTTCTATAGATTGTTGACTAGCTAAAAAAAAATCTAGCACTAAAAAAAAATGCAGAAATAGTTATCGAGAATTTCTCATTGTTTTAAATTTTCACCAAATCACATAAGATTTACTCTAGTTTCACCTAATTGATCCAACGAAGCAGAGACCAGTGGAGAAAATTAGAACGAATTACTCCAAATTAAGGAGGCAGGCCGGCTGCTCACCGTCGAGCTCGCCGCTCTCGCCGTCGACAGAGGAGCAGGCGTCGTCGCCCCTCCTCCCGCCGCCCCGCCTCCCGGAAGACGACGACGCCGCCCTGCTGCTGCTCGCCGCCGACGTCGAGGACGACCCGGACGCCGACCGGCTCAGCAGATCCCCCTCCTGGTCGCCGCCGCCGCCACCGCCGCCGCCGTGGTGGTGGTCACCACCGCGCTTGAACGCCGACTTGAGCAGCTTGTGCACCTTCCCGCCGCCGTGGTGGTGGCCCTTCCCCGCCGCCGCCGCCGCCGCCGCATCCGGGTGGTGGTGGTCGGTCGGCATGGCTTGGCTAGCTTCGTCGTCTCCGGCGCCGGCGAGCTGCTCCCTCCTCGGCGGCGGCGATGGAGAGGTGGAGGGGAAGAAAAGGACAGGAGTGGTTTGGTTTTGATGCATTTCATTTCGTGGGGTTGTGGTTATTTATATATGGGGAAGAAGGGGCGTTGGGATCCGGGGTGGGACTAAAAAAATTGTGGATTAATATTGTATCTGGGCCGTCCAATCGCGTGCGGATGGTCCCGATCCAACGCTGGGAAGAAAATGGAGGTTGGGATTCCGAGATTTTTGTTGCGCTTTTCCGGACAATCGCGTTGGTTATAGAGGGACAGGCTTAACTGACAAACGCAGCCAATCACGTCCGTAGACAGCTATCTCAATAGGGCATGGTCACACGATTAGCGATTGCTGGGTTAATCTCCAAGAGGGATCGGAGGGAATTGATTGAAAATAATTCTACATCTTCCTTCCTTCAAGTTCTCTCCAACTCTCCTAGAAGTGGGATTAAGTGGATAAGAGACTCTAGGAAAAGATTTTTAGTTAAGTATATCCAAGATCACAAACTATGCATGTGATGTGCCTGTATATGTGTTGTGAAGAATCGTCACCGATAGAATTGATAATATTTTGTGCTCACAGTTGGACGGAAACGATGGAGCCACACTTTGGCTAGCAAAAGAGATGAAGTATCTACCAATGTAAAACAGAAATGAATGTTGCAACAAGTATAATTTTGAATAATTAGGCTATTATTACGTCGGCCAAAATTTGTGTAACTTTATGCGTGGTCAATGCAGGACAATGTTTTGCTGCGAAGAACTAAGACATGACCTTAATTTCAACTTACTCCAGAGGCTATTCTCTTCATGTTTTTAACTGATAATTTCTGGTACTTTGTAGGAATTAACATTAAGGACATTCTTTTTTTTTATGCTGATTAAGGACATTCTTCAAAAGGGCCAGCTATCTGTAACCATAGTTTTTCTTTATATGACTATGATTAAACTTGTCATCTAATCACCCTCTTCTTGTTTCTCATACCAAACCAGTTATGTGTTATCCGTCCAACCCTAGAAGTCAGGGAAGCAAAAAGTTCTTCAAAAAGGTTAGGGAAGCAAGCATGACCCATTGACCTGACAGGTGGGCCCGATGGAATCCGATTAAAGCACAATAACAGGGTTCAGAAATTCAGATAAGAAACTGGAACCAGTTATTCAGCAGCTGAAATATTGTCTTCTCTAATCCATCCACCAATGATGCATCTACCTTTAGTACTATTTATTTTCTTTAGTTCTGAATAGATTACTGCGCTCAAATGAGGATAAATTCAGAGCACGTTTTTTCTAGGTCAAGCTCTCGGAGCAAGCAAGATCGAATAGATTAAGTTATGTTTCTTTAACATTGGTCAGGAACTCTGGCTTTCACTAATGATCAAGTTCAGTTCAGTTCCAAGATAAAAACTAAACTTACAGAAACTTCAGTTTAACAGGGGACCAAGAACGCATTCACTTGCAAAGAAAATACGATCTAATTCAATTCCGAGGCCAGAATTTATGCAGAGGCATGGAATCTCCAAGGTAGATTCTAACTAGCTACTGGTAACTAGTGACCTGGTGTCAACTGATCAATCAATTTTGTTTTGACTACTGGTCCAAATCTGCTGTCTAATCTTGACATTCCAAGCAGATGATCACTTACTCTGACCTCCCAAATTGTGCCCAAAACACTTCTTTTTTGCCAACTGCTATTACCAAGTTGACAACTTGACAGTCTAATCTCTTGCCTATGATCTCTGCTTGATGACACGCAGTTTGCATTGCTAATTTTTAATTTGTGCCGTACAAACGAAGTAAACTCTGAAACATTGAAAAGTTGATTCCAACCTAATTAACCGATTAATTAGTCAAGGGAAATCGGAATACCTTTGGTTGGACTTGTAGGTGACGAGTTCTTCAGTTTTGGAACGCTCTTCGAACGAATCATCTTCCAATCCATGCCGATGAATTCGACTTCTTGAAATAGTTGGGTCTGAAACTCAGTTTCTACTCAGTCCCCTTTCTGAACCAAGAAACAGTTTGAACAATTAATCCTCGATTTGTTCAAGGTAGAGAATCATCCAATGCCAGCTTTCCTTGTTGCAATGCTCATCTTATGCGTTGTCTATATACCTATAAGCTGCCAAGGGCAAAATGCCATTTCTTTCAATGTAATTGGTTTGTCTGAAGATGAGAGCTAGCTTCTACATTTTTCCAGATTTAACATGTAATTTTGTTTTTGTTCATATCCAAAGTAGCATGCAAGAATGCTGATGGAGACAGGTGGACGGTTCATAGAATTCATCTCCACCATCACAAACCAAACATTGAACTTCTGAGTATTGCAAAGCTGAAATGAAGTACAGTCTATGGTTATTATCAATTCAGGAAGTAGTCTTTTTAGATAAAAGTACAAATTGAAACACTTTTTAAATTTTCCAATTGTACTGAAACTTTATTGGCCCAACCAAACAGGAATTCAGGAAACATATATTAGCCCAACTGGTTGGCTGCTTCTCGCTCATTGTGCAATTTACAATCTGATCATGCAAATGGAACTAATTTTTAAGTATCAGAGTCAAGCTATTTTCAAATACTAGATACAGCATTGGCATGTTCTTGAAAAATACTAGCGTACTGCAAACTGTACCCATGGAACCTGTGTTGAATGCTGTGAACAAACAACCTATGAAAGCTAGAAGATTTTCTTAATTACTTTGCATGATCCACTGTGCCAAGGTTTTTAACAGACAGTATACTTCCAGTAATCTTACTTGATGTTTTCCCAGCATCAAAATTAATCACAGTGGATGATCTAATGTCCAATAATATGAAAGTGAGGATTATCTTTTCAGGGCCAACCAGTGATATGTCCTTAACATGCAGGCAACACATCGATAAGAGGACTTAATTTGTGTGCAAGTGGAAGGATTTATTATAATGAGGCTTAGCATGCAGATTAATTCAGCTGCAGCTTGTACATATACTATTATGCTGTAGTACACTGAATCAGGCAGTGTCCTTGGTCTTGGGGACTTGGGAGTGATTAAAGCTTCTTGATTCTAGAAGAAAACACACCTAAGAAACGAGCAACCATGAACCATCCACACATATAGTACTGATTGATTGTAAAGTCAACAAAAGATTATCATGCTCGGCAACCTTCCACTGGAGTTTCGGTGTTGGAAGTGCAGCTGGAATGCATGATTCCTCATGGAATGATGAAATCATTGAATCTTCATGTTTCTTTATGTTAATTAATTCTTCAATTTTGGAGCAGGATAAGACATTTCAGTATGTCATGAAAGATTATTATATATGGATCATTATTCTTCAGAGGATCTAAATATGAAATACTTGAAGGTAAATAACTAAATACGGGCAAATTTTGATTTGCACATTAAAATTACAAAAGGACAATTGAGGTATTATTATACCTTAAGTTTATTTTCAGATTAAATTTACACATATACAGTTACCTTGACAAAACTATCACAAAATTACAGGGTTGAGTCTATAAAAACAATACATATTCAGTAGAGAATTTAGAGAAAATAACTACAGATGCAAAGTACGTTATCACCACATTTAGATTTAGCAATGAATTTTTCACAAAACTAGGGATTTTAGAAAATAGATCACTAGGACTATCGTTATGATGATAGTTTTGAAATTTGTAGTTTATGATATATTTGGTGCTAAATCTTTTGCTTTAAGATACTTGGCACAAATATGTAATTTTGTAACAAATTCAATGTTAAAATTTTAATCTGTGATATTGCATCTTGAATCTAGTTTTGCTATAATTTTATCAAAATATCTGTAGTTTGTGAAATTTATCATATTTTATTTTCTTGTCTTTTCTATGTCATTTCAGTTCCAATGGTTTATATTTATTGTTTTGTGATAATTTTGTCAAAACTAGTTTCTTTTCACAAATGCGCTCAGAACTCTAAGGACATCACAAATAAACCGTTTCTCCTCTTCTTTTCTGAAAATCAAGTATCCTTATCTTCCAGCTCAGAGCTGAAGACGTGTGAAAATAGTGCATGAACAGTGTTGTCATGTTGGGTGTATCATTCTCATCTCTGCATCAAGATGGAGAGACACACAACCTTTTTTAAAGACATTGCTTTCCAGGTTTTCAGTAGGGGACAATGGATATTCTTGAATCTATCTGTTAGGAACCTTGAAAGATCCCCTTATGGAACTTTGGAAGGATCCCCAGCTTCTGATTTTTGTGCATCAAGAAGATCTATTGGAAAGAGGGAGCTGAAACAAGGGGCTCTTCTTGGAAAATTCCCCAGACTAGCTAGGAACTTGATATGTAGAAGCTTCTTTTTTCTGGACTTCTCCCTTCATTAGAGGAATAATAATAATACCAGTGAGATGTGATCATGGTAATTAGACAAGGTAACATGGAAGTTCCTGAGTTGTGAAGAAAAGTTGTGTCCAAATTGCATGAAGGATATAACAGAATATTTCACATCTCATAAAGCTTGGGCTTTGTTGTAAGATTTCACTGTTAGCATGAAAATCAATTTGGGAGAGGCCCACTACACTACATGATTCATTAACTCATTGCTCAAGAATCAAAACCTGTGGGTTGTGCAAAAGATAAGTGCCTACATTCTTCACACCTGAATATTTGAAGCAGTTTTGGAAACAGTGAACCCTGCACTGGTTGTGTACTGGCCTCAGGGTCAAGTAGCTTCAACCTTTATCTATGAATATTTTCCACTCTCTACATTTCAAAATGTAAGAATTTCTATGTTGTTTAGCAGAAATTAAAGTACAGGGGAAAAGACTCCTCGTTAAATAAGGGACAGTTGAATGTGGGATGGTAGTTGGAAGTAAAATGGGAAGTAAACGATGAGAAAGTATTACTCTCAATAGTGCTAGAAGTGTTTATATTTTGGTACAAATTTTAAATACTAGAAATACTTACATTTTGAAATGGCGTGAGTATCAAATTGAATATACAAAAGATGAATTATAAAAAAAATATACAAAAGATGATCCGCTGAAGTCTTTGTTGATATATCCTCTTATCGGGCAAAAATTGCTGGGACAGAAATTCAATACCACAAGAAAGGGTTGATTTAAGCACGAAGTACTTTTTTCCAGTTTTGGATAATATTGGCAGCAGGAAAAGCTGGCACCTTCAGACTTCAGGAAAACAATATCCTGAATCATTCCAACGTAATGTTAAATTATAGCGTGACCCTTTTTTCTTTAATTACAGAATGGATTTTCTCTATGTTTTCCAGATGGGCAGAAGTGAGAACAGATAATAAAAGGTTAGTATCTCCTTTTTTTTATTACACAGGTAAGTAAGGTGAAACAAATGCATATATGTTTTGTGCTTGGATAGAGTTGGGCCAATTATATCTGAGAATGCTCTGAATGACTACACACACCATCACACAATCAGATACAAAAAGTGATCCATAAAATTACAACATATGTGAGTTAACTGTCCACATGTAGATCTTAGCTATTCAGTGTTGATATGGCAGGAGTAGTTTAAAACTCCGAAACAACACAGTACAATGCTATGCCTAGGAGGACATACAACATGATGCTTTGGTTGGAGGGGCTGGCTCCTGACCTGGGACAACAATTTTTGTACCTTTCAGTAAGCTCGAGTTTCCGCTAGAATCAACCTCCTCGTTTGCAACAAGGTTTTTCTTGCTGACAATACGGTAAATCTCCGTAAGTACGGTCATGAAAGCATTTTCAACATTGGTAGACTCAAGAGCAGAAGTCTCCATAAAGAAGAGATTCTCACGCTCAGCAAATTCCTTTGCATCCTCAGTTGGAACAACCCGAAGCGTTCCTAGATCAGATTTGTTACCGATAAGCATAATAACAATGTTCTTGTCAGCATGGCCTCTTAACTCCTCGAGCCACCTAGCAACATGATCAAATGACTGACGCTTTGTTATGTCATATACTAACATAGCTCCCACTGCACCTCGGTAGTATGCACTTGTTACTGCTCGGTACCTATTATCACATTCAGAGAGGTTACTTAGCCAGTGAACAATATTAGATGAAATGCACCGGAAACAAAAAAAAAAAGCTACAATATTGGAGTATGCATTCCAAAATGGAAATGTTAGTGTACAACGAACCATTCAACTATAGCAGATCTTACAATAAATCATCTGTACTTTGTTCAAGGGAGTAATCATTAAAAATGTCACTCTGATACTTCTTTTAGTGCTTTCCAACAAGTATCTTATTTACCATTTCTTACAATTTAACAAAATATGTGATAGGAAACATCTATGAATACTTAAGATGTAAATTGCTAAACATATTACTATTGGGGTGCCAAAAGTCACTGGGACTAGAATAGAAAATTCTGGCTTCAGAGATATATCTAATTTCTAAGTCGTAAAAGCAGTGTGCAATAAGAGAGTATTACTAGATAACATCCTGTTTTACCAACTGCAGCAAGAATATAGATAATCTTTATTTTGGGTAAAATATTTAATTTCTCTGAAAAAAGTTATTGCCTAAGAAGTTGCTTAAAGTGATATTTACCTCGACATGTTTTATGATTTTCTCAAGAAAAATGTATCTAGTTGTGTTTACATGTGGCATCTGCTTTGCTCGATACAAGTATCAACTACTGCTACATGTGTTCAGTAAAACGAGAAATAACTGTAATATTCACTAACTGAATTGTTAAATATCTACATAGGGATAAGTTAAAACATGTAGATGTCAAATATGAGTTTGTCTTGAGTCCACTGATCAATTATTACTCCTTTATTCCACCTGGTTCATGGGATAAGAACATATTTTGATGTTCCATACAGGGCTGTAAAAAATGGCAGGAATCTGCCAGTTCCCTGTGGTAACTCTGTAGCACGAGGTTCATAAGTTGTTTTGGCCAATTTTAGCTCTTTTTGTTAAAAAAAAACTCCACTTCTTGGTACGTGCTGTTGGAATTGAATTGCAGAAATATTTTTAAAAATATATTTTGAATTTTATCTGGGATTAGATAAGTAATCAGGTCCAAAGAAATACTTCCCAGAAGGGGATTGAAACCCTGGCCCAAAGGATATGCACACTATTCAATTCAACGTTATTGTATGGCACCATATACATTGTTCCTTGCTATGGTGCTAGTAGCAAAAATAACAGCTCAAAAGGACATTCATGTATGCAAGTAATAGACATATTTCACTTTTTTGAGGATTTTAATTTTTTGAGAATGCTTGCTGTGCTGCTTGTCGATATTTCTTATTTCTTGTTGAAAGCGCAAGTTATATGATTTTGTACTGAATAAAATGATAGGTAACCATAATATCTCAAGGGTGTTGGAATATAAACATATTGTTTATCATCTTGCAAGTCATAACTATCTGATGTGTACGCAGAACAAATATCTTACATGTTGTAAATATCTGATCTGTATAGTAGAACTCCAATTTCAGTATGCATTTCATTGAAGCCTCCTCTTATGTGTTCCTTGTGGGATTTGTGCTAGGTTTTGGCTTTTGGGTTAAAATTCTCACTCGATCTGGATTTGCACATGTATTCAGTTTGAGCATCAATTACTAAGGCCCAGTTCTTTTTCTCAACTCCAAACTTCAACTTTCTCATTTTCCGTTAGCACGCTTTTTAAACTGTTAAATGGTGTGGTTTTGACAAAGAAGTTTCTATATAGAGGTTGTTTTAAAAAATCAAATAAATCCATTTTTCAATTTTATAATAGTTAATACTTAATTAATCATGTGCTATAAGTTTTCTCGTTTCGTGTGCACGGGAAATATCTCTCTAATTGGAGAGAAAGAACTGGCTATGGAACTTCTTTCTGAGAAGATAATGTTCCCATTTCATCATGTTGGACACAACAAAATACAGCTCCTCCAGCAGACAAAGTCAATACTTTATCACTATTTCATTTTGCTAAACATTATGGGCAAAGCAGATTCCAAAAGCAGCACACACGGCCTTGCTAAACACATGACCCTACATCTGAAATTCTCTAATTTACACCTATTAATGGAATGAAACTATTGAGTGCACACTACCTTAGCCGAAACCATTAACCATACCATAAGCTCATACAGGAGCACAGTAGCATCAGTTGTTGTGGTTGGATCAAGAGTTCACTTTTTCTTTTACCATCTCATTATGCTTAACAAACAGAAGAAGCAAACACAGAGAAAGAATTCACCTTTCCTGCCCGGCGGTGTCCCAGATCTGGGCCTTGACGGTGCGGGCGTCGATGTGGAGGGTTCGCGTCTGGAACTCGACGCCGATGGTGGCCTTGGAGTCGAGGTTGAACTCGTTGCGGGCGAACCGCGCCAGAAGCTGCGATTTCCCCACCGCGGAGTCGCCGATGAGCACCACCTTGAACACGTAGTCGATCTTCTGCCCCACCTCCCCGTAGCTCCCTCCCCTCGACATCCCTCCTCTTTTTCTACCTCAACAACAAAGAAACACGCAATCTTTGGCCTTCTTCTTCTCCGTTCTCTCCAATCCAAGAACAGAAAAAAAAAGAAAGCGATTCTTGGATCGCTCCTGCTCTCCTTTTCTCGGGCCAGCGATCCAAGAATGAGTTGTTGATTTTTTAGGATCAAGAAGGGAGGGGGAGCTAGGGGTAGAGACGGCGGCGGTGCTTGGATTTCTTTGGTATTGTTTTTGGGAGAAGAAAGGAGGATGATTACTGGATTAGAATAAATAATGGAGATGATACTCAAGTAACTCAACTACTATTAATTGGATGGTAAAATAGGGTGGTGTTGAAAGGATCAATGGGAAGCCGCCATGAGCATGAGGAGGTGGAAGGGGAGAGGAGAGGAGGGTGACCAACTGACCAAGACGACGACCACGCCAACACTAGCAACCAAAGAGGAGCGTGCGTGTTCAAGTGTCAACGCAACAGGGTCCTATGAGGAGCTCTCTGTAAGATTTTCTCTTTGTTTACTCATATATATTTTGAGATAGGATTTGATCAAAAGTTTTAAACTTTTTCCAAACAAAAGGGTGCAATTATATTAATTGAGTAAAGAATTTGACATCATATCCTTTCAACCTACAAATACCTAATTCTTTGAGCTAATTGAGCTAATTCATGGGCGATCTTATTAGGGGTTGAGAACCTCTCCCCTTCACACGTAAAATGTAGTAACAAATTAATATGTGATTAATTAAGTATTAGCTTTAAAAAATTAAAAAATAGATTAATATAATTTTTTACCCTTTTTTACCATAACTTTTGTATAGAATTTGTTTTAGAAGTTTAGGAAACATACACGTAAAAAATAAGAGGTGGGGTTGCCATATAGACCGGTTTCTCCTATTGAGAACAGAACCATAATCATCAAAGAGCTATCAGATTCCACGGTCAATAGTGTACAAAAGTATCTATATTCATAATTTTGACTTCATAATTATTGTTATCGTACGTTTATTTACATGACGCACTCTACTAGTATGTACTTATTAGATTTTACAAATTTGTTCTAATAAAAAATAACAATAAAAAATTAGCGCAACTATGAAGTACTTATTGCATAATCTTGTGCTAAGTGTCTGATATCTAGTATGACAATATTTTTGCAAATCTTTACCTGAATTGAATTGCTTGAAGAGACAACGAAGGGGACAAATTGTCGACTAATTTCAAGTTCTGTAGCTATTGTGGATTCATGCGCATGTTGACCTATTCTTGATTTGATTGTGAAGTTGTAAACGACAATTTTTTAAGATGGATTGAGGCGTGAAGAGGACAGTTTGTGCCTACGCGTTGATTAAGACCGAAAATAAGTACGGTAAAGAAATGAAAAACAAATGCATGACGAATGATTATCAATAATCCATTTGCCCACAAGTGCAAATAATGCCATTGCTTCAGGTTCTTTTAGTTTTCTTCTCGCAAATAGCACGTGTATGGGCCAGAGGTAGATAGGGAACACCTCAATTAGAACTAGAATAACTTTTGATTAGTATTTCGGAATATGCTTTACAGTTTCCACATATTTGCAGAAACAAGGAGCAGCAATCACATGACAGAAGTTTAATATGGGTTGAATAATCAGGAAGATACATTATTCATCAATAGCAACATAAATACATCATGTGAAACAAAAGGGAAAACACACCAAATGACATGTTCAAAGCAACATAGATGTAACACTACATAAAACCAAAGCTACTGCAGAACACCGGGAAGCCTCTGGCATTCAAAGATTATATGCTGAATAAATGAACTTCTTGGCTTCTCTGCTGGTGAACAAAAACTTTCAATACCGTTAGTGATATCCCTAGGCAGTAGTTAGTTCCGTTAGCTTAAATATAACAAAATTGTGCCTTACATCTCCCCTTAGATGACCTCCCATTATATCAGTAGTATGCTTTCCTTGGATTATTCTGTAAAAGTGAGATGATCATTAGGTGAACAGGGATGACCAAACCACTCATTTACACAGCTTATGGCAGACAACATACCAGTGGGTTTGGCCTATAACGGTAGCCAAGCATCATTCGCTTCTTGTATTGCTCATAGATATCATCTTCAGATGTGACCTCACCAGGTTGCACAGCGCCAACACCAAGATGGTCCTTCTTCACGTCTCCAGCCATAATGGGATCTGCACGGCCACTTCTCTCACTGCCAAGACCCTCACCTGCACAAGACAACTAAGCATCTCAAAATCTGATGTATAAAACATAACCTTGAGAAAACAGGAAACATCAGCAACAGTTGCGTTCTGTTAATCAAGAATGAGAAATTCGTATCACAATTTTTAGCACGGTATCTGTGGGCAGAGTTGCTAATTTGTGACAGAACTGTACAGCAACAAATATTTGCTGGAAGAACACAGGAAACAGGATATGGCAGATAGACAGGAGGAGATGGGCAGAAACCAGCAAGAGACAACACAGAATCAAGAATTCACCAGAATTCAGATAGGATTTGAAATGAAATTTACAGTTTACCACTACCAGACACCCAATTGATTTCTTTGCTGGGGAGTTGATTTGAATTTCGTACTGATTAAAGGGAAATCCAAGAGGAACAAAGTAAAATCCAACTGATAACAATATTCAAGGACTAACCTTCCCTCCAGCCCATCTTAGACAGAAGTTTGTGTCCGATATTGTCAGCCTGAATCTTAGCCTTCTCTGCAGCTTCTTTCGTAGCTTTTTGTGCAGCAGCATCGTTACAACGTGCCATAAACTTTTCAAGTTCTTCTTGAGGAATGAAGTCACCCATGTGATGCCCCTTCTTGGAAGAAGGACCTGAAAAACAAAGACCAGATAAAAAGGAAACAAATATGAGGTCTCCGGTTTCCCCAACCCTTGAATACAGACAAACAAATACTATAAAAGAAGGGTACCTTGAAGAGAAGGAGGTGGTGGCATTTCATCTTTTGATTGTTTCAGTGGCCTTTTCCGTTCTTCCTGTGCAGCTTTCTTCATGTAGAATTCCATCAATGCTACTGGATCCTTGGGAGGCTCGCCTGCAAAAAAATGAAGCTACACTGAGCACATCAAAAAAATTTAAGATGAAAAGATCAAACATATCAAGTTGGAAGAAAGACAGACATGACAACTTCTGAGGAAAACTAAAAGTTAGAAATAGAACAGCCAATAGAGCTTGAAGCATGAAAAAAAAAACTCGTGATGGTTCTGTTTGTTGCATTACACCCCAACAATAAAACAGGCCATGCAACATAGTTGTAGCAAAAAAAAAAAAATAGAAGTAACAATGGCAATTGAAGCAGCAAACTTACATTGGGCATAAAAGTTTGATAACCAGAACACAGTATAGAAACACGGGTAATGTAATTGAACACTCAACCACACAAGACAATAAAAAACAACAATGAAACAACGAATATAACTTACCATAGACAGATGAGCTTCCTTGGGAAGAACTACCCTCATATGCCCCATACAAAGCTGAAGCAGGTGTTTGATAATTAGTCTTTTGTTCAAATGAGCTTCTCTGTGGGGCACTTGGTGCTCTGGAGCTTGGAGTGCTTGAGCTAGCTGAATTTGACAAGGGCATGTAATGTGATTACTTGCACTGAAGCCGAATTAAACCAAAAACCACAGAAATTTTGTGTCACAAACCATGTTTTGATGCCTGGGCCTCCTTTGACTGAGCGAGTAACATTTCTTCTTCAGAAAGCCGAAACTCATAGTATTTGTAGTCTGAACAGTTCTTATCAAACAGAAACCTGAAAATCACCAAAGAATTGTATTAACACAATGGTGCAGCTAGTCTTACAAGCTGATAGTCAAAACTCAAATACATTTATCTATAAATTATTTTTTAAAAATAAATTCATAGAATAGAATAGTGATAACGCGATCAGAACAGTTTAGCCTGCATACTTGAATGGTGTATCTCCAGGATTCCTTTGACGCGTGACATTCTCAAACTGTCTCCCATTTTTGGCAACAAAATTTGCTAATTTGTCGGCAACTTGCTTCACAGTCATATCATTTGGTGGTGATGGGGCTGCATGTCACTTAAATAACTGATTAATATCAAGCGCATGAACAAGGAATGCAAATTACTGCTGTAGCAGTAATGCATCCAACTCTTTCAATCAACATCCTTCCCATCAATGTCGATACAGTTAATCTATAAGCTGCAGTCAGAAGAAAAAAAACCAAAGCCTTCACAAATTTCTGTTGCCAATACCAGTTCCAAGTAATTTCATATGCTGGGAACAGATGCTTATTTTTGACAACCTAAACAGTATATCATATATGCATGAATCATATATATTATGTCCACAGCTCCTTGGTTTAACAGTAAATTGTCCTGGTATAAGAGCCTGAGAGCTTTACAATAGGCAGACCATGTCAGCCAGCAGCTCAAGGGATACTTATGTAGTATCACCGGTTACATGTTCAGCAGTTTATCAGAAACCTACGACATATCAAATGCTTGTATAAAGACTGCAACAAATTCAATGAGCTAATCTTAACCATGGACAGAAGCTATAGTGAATAATGATGAATACCTACAATTTCGATTGCGCTTTCATTATAATCAAAATACATCCAATGATTAAATCCAAAGTTCCAATCCAGTTGGAGATGGACTATAACCCACAGTAACCAACAAAGATATAACAAAAGTATTTGATACTATGTCATAAGAAAAGAATGCGATTACAGTAACAAATGTGAATAAATGATTACCAACAACCCCTGACGGGGCAGCCGCCGCAGGAGCAGGAGCATTGGGTTGCGCATACTTCTGCCGCTTCACAGGCTCCTCCCTGTCAGCACCAACGTCTTCCTCATCCTCCTCATCGTCAGCCGCAAACTTGACGGGCGCCACGGTGACCTTATTCTTCTTGAGGCTAAAGGCAAGCTTGGCGCCCGACGAGATCGACCCGGCCTTCTTCACCTCGCCCCCCTTGAGCTCCAGTGGCCTCTTGCTCGCCGACAACGAGGTGTTGGTGGTGACGACAACCGGCTTGGGGTTGATGGCCTTGGGCGCGGCGGCGGCGGAGGACGAGGCGGCAGCTACCTTCTCCTTCTCCTTCTCCTGCATCTGCTTGAACCGCTCCATGAAGGAGCCGTCGTTGGCGAAGAGCCCCTTGTCGCCCATGGCTGCTGCTGCTGCTGCGGCTACTACACAAAATCCTTTCAAGCCCCAATCAACAACGCCATCGTTACACCACAAGATGCAGTAGAACTACGCTGACCGATCCAACCCCAACGACAGCAAACCACCCTAGCGGAAGCGATTGGTTCCGGCTCGAATCTAGCACGAATCCGCAGCGAGAGCGATGCAGGGAGAGAATTGGGAGCGGCAAAAAACAAGATAAAAAAGAGGGGGGAATTGGAGGAGGATGGAGGCGCGAGCTAGGCTAGTCGCCGGATTGGGGAGGGGAGAGGCGGTTACCTTGGTCGGCCGGGAGGGATCGGAGCGGAAACCCTAGAGAAAAAAAAATTTGCTGCGGCGGAATCGCGTTGGTGTGGGTGGGGATCGGGAGGAGAGAGAGAGGAAAGAAAGAGAGAGAGAATATGACGATAGGATCAGGCGAGGATGCCGACCGATTCCGCGATTCGTGACTGGGTTCGGGCCGAACGGGCTTCTTCTCGAGAGAAGAATATGGGCCGATAGATCATATGGGCTTGGGCTCTTTTTAAGAACCTTTGGAACAAGTCCACTTGCCGTCTTACTGTACGTCAAGTTTGATTGATAACCCGAATCCCAAATACCAGAAATCATCTAAACGGTACAAGACCATACAACTTAGGTTCCATGGCAGCATAGACTCTATTTTCCCCTGTTTTTGCTTACATGATAAATGGTAGACTCACTTTATTAGCATGCTAAATCACCGCTGCCGTTTGTTAAACGTTGTGAGCAATATGGACGCCAGTCACCTGCCACGAGTTCAACACAAACTCACTCCGCGCCTTTGTGGTGCGGTGCATGCACGGGTGCCTCCCCTCACTGCTACAGCGTGTCACGGTGGAGTGTCGCACGATCGATCTTCAGGACGCGCCCAAACACTTCGCATTCAACATCTGTCGTCATAATAACAAGTTAGCGTGCACGTGCAAGGCACATCGACATATATCAAATGGAGTACCACTAAGTCATGAACAAAATAGTGGTGTTTTGTTTATTCCAGCTGTAAGGGAGTAGATTTCATGTTAGCTGTGCATTGAGAAGTATTAGTGATATTACCGTATAAAAAACCATATGTCGAGAAAGATTAGTGATGTTACTGTATAAAAAACCTTCAGGAAATGCATATATCGAATGGAATAACACTAAGTCATGAACAAAATATTAATATTGGTTCTTTGTTTATTCCAGCTATAAGATTTCATTGTGACTGTGCAACGAGAGATTAGTGATGGTGCTTTATAAAAAAAGCTTTAGACCCTATTTGGATCCTTTAGCCCCTAGACTAAAATTAGTCCCAGGACTAAAACTTTTCTAGTCCCCTCCTGTGTGGATCTAGGGACTAAAAGGGACTGAAGGTCATTAATTGCCATGTTATTCCTAACAGGTCAGTCACGCATAAATAGCTCGCAAAACATGTTTTTGAAACATCACGCAAGAACATGAACATAAGTGATCAACCCAGTCCTAGTACTTATTAATACAAATTACATGTTTCACAAGATAAAAAAAAACAGAAATTACATTTATTTCAAACTACACAACCGGAATTGATTCATCACCTGGCTGTCCAAATAGTTTGTTGTATCATTTGATGGAGAAGACCATATTTCGGCCAATGGAACATAGTTTTCATCTTGGTCACAATGGTCGAATTTTGTATCGGCTAGTTGACTGTCTCTAATGAAATTATGCAGTGCTATGCAGGCGATAATTATTTTTGCTTTGCTTTTTTTGCGGGTAACTTGGTAAATGAAACAAAATCCTCCACTTATTCTTCAGGACTCCAAATGACCTCTCTGTAATATTTCGACAAGAAGAATGGTAGTAATTAAAGTGCTCTTTTTTACCTCTGGGCATTATGTCTTCGTTGTACTCCTGGAAATGATATGTTAGACCCTTATATGGTGCAAGGTAACCTGGGCTGTTTGGGTATCCTGAGTCGACGGGATAAAACTTTCCTGGAGGTGGGCTTGGAAACTTATCAGCAAATCTGCTATGAGCATCATTGAAAACCCTCATATCATGAACCGATCCAGGCCATCCGGCAAGAACGAAAGTAAATCTCATATCAAAGTCACATACACACATCACATTCTGACTCTTCTCCTTATGTCTATTCCTATGTTGGACAACAGTGAACACTGGCACCACAACTTCAATATGTGTCCCATCTATTGCTCCAATGCAATTATCCAAGTACGGTGTATACTTTGGAGATAGTATCTTTTTATGCACAGTTGTGAATTGAGGATCTTTTGGCTTAATGATATCTTTTGCAAGCTTGATTATCACTCTCAAAACTTCATTAAACTTTCTAACTATTGTCTCCAAAGACCTAACAAATCGATCTTCAACCTATCTAAGTGATTGGGGGGCACCTACTATCCACAAAAAAGGTCTTAAAGCCTCCACTGATGATATTTTGGTGGTGAACTTCAACCCATAAGACCCCACAAGAATAGTATGTAACTTCTCAAATACTGGTCTGTGCATTCTAAACATGTTGTAACAAGAAGTTATATTGCCTAGTGTTCTCATAACCCAATCATATCCAGAGTCTGGTGCTACCTTTCTTGGAGTTTTGTTTGAGTAACAGTCCAAGTAATACGTACCAACCATACCGGCGAGCATAAGTAGTCTTCGCTTCCTTGTTTCTTGCATCATCAAAAGAGACATCAGTCCTTTCCCCTCTTCATCACTGTTGTCCTCATCCCTGCTGTACTCATCAACACATGAGTCATCACCATTCTACATGAAGAAGATCAGCATAGCAGGCAAGCACATGATCAATAAAAGATCAACAAAAAATCTGGTCACATATAACAGGTTCACTGCATAACATGAGAAGGCAAATAGGTCCAGTACATAACAAGATAAAATAATCAAGTCCAATACATAATAAGAAAGATGCAGCCAAGAAAGACATCCTCCAATGCAATTATCAGCTAAGAAAGATGCAACTAACACAGGTTCTTTTGCTGACACCATCACTTCAACCACAATAATCTTTCTTCCTTAGTGCTCATGTTCTGAAACATAACTCTGTTGCCTTTTTCCAGAAACAGTTGTGTTGCACAGAAGTACTTCACAGTTTCTTCTGTTGCCCCACACTCAACTGCTAACTTTTGACAATGCATCAATGATTGCTCATACTTGTCTGATTTGTTCTCCTTTGACTTCCCCTGATTTACAAGTCCAGTCATGAGTTGAGTTGACCTTTCACTATCAATGCTCAAAGTATTGAGCAGCCCCTTCATCAGCTTCACCACTGGGCTCTTGCTTTTTCCCCAGGACTTGTAGCTGTGGACAATTCAGACGTGCTGTTGCCCCTCTTTTTGATGTTGGTGCTCATGGGACTGTTCTCAAATCCATCCTCAGCATCTTCACCTCTTGCTGCTTCCTCTTCCTCTTCCTCTTCTTCATCTCCAGGGAAATAGGCAGAGGATCCATTAACTGCCACACCTTAGAAGAGCTCTACAAGCATATCTAAGTACTTAGGGTTGCCATAGCAGAATTTCTTGGCGTCTGGTTTTTCCAGTAATGGCATCGAATCAGCACAGAACTAAGCTCCTAAATCATGCAAACTAAGTCAATGATTGGCACAACTGCGTACCTTGATTTTTCCTTTCCACCAACCATCTGTACCAATAATTTCTCCATTTGGTCCTCGACCACCTCCAGTTTGTTGATTCAGCCACACCCAAGCAAGGTAAATACTCTTTAGTTGAACCATTTTGTTCTTGATTTGTTTGGTTGAATGCTTCAGATGAGCCCTTTGTAAATATTTCCCCTTCAAATTCTGATAGCCTCTAGTTGTCCATGTTCCATTGGGACAATTTCCATCCCTCATTTCCTCACAGGCTATTACACACAACTTAAAAGTATTTTCTTCTGTCCAACAAGCCTTGTCAGGAGAATTCTATTAAACAAAACTTAATTAATAGGAACCCACATAGGATTAAACCAAAGATTAACCACAGATTAACCAATGGAAGTCACCCATTCTACTCTGTTCTATGTGCTAATAGTAATGCAGAGCTTGCTACTTCTATGTTAGTACTAGGTAAATACTCATAAGTAATTCATGATAAGTAAAATTCAAGGACAATCTTGGGCCATGGGGGTTTACCGTGCGCTGACCATCGGGGCCGATCTCATCTTCGTCTTCAACGTCGTTGTCATCATCATCAGCCACTGGAGTCCCACAGATGATGATGCACGATGTCGGCCACCTCCTCCAAAGGCCCCAAATCCGAAGAAGCTTGCAACCATGTTCGACATGGAGGCCCCACGGCCTACGACGTCTCCATCACCGGAAGCTGAGCCAGGGGGAACGAATCCCTGCATCCTCCTACCGAATCCCGCGCCAATGGTCAAGGACCTGGCGCGACCTCGTTCTCCTCTTCCTCCACAACTTCTGCCGCGACAGACCACCAGGAAAGGAGGGCGCGATGGGGCGACGGTGGATCTGCTGCTAGGGCGAATTGGAGGTAATCCATGGCCATCCGGTTGCAGGATCTGCTGGTAGGAGGCGAAGTCGGGGAAGGTGTCGGCCTGAGAGTTCAGATCGAGGCCACCGGATCCCCTTCCCCGACCGGCGGTGCTAGACCTGGCATCGGAGGCGTCGATGGCGGCCGCCGGGTGATGTGTGCGTCACTGGGAGAAGAAATCCACTATGTCTTCCTCATTGCCTGCCATGGCTGATGGCTGATGTGCGACTCGCGGTGGCTTGCGCGGATGGCGGCGGCTTGCACAACGCCACCGGGGCTTGCATGTGGCAGCGGCGGAGCTTTGTGCAGGGTGTACCGGCAGCGGTGGCACGGGGTCGAGAGGAGAAAATGAGACAGATGAGAAATGGGAGGAGATAGGGTTGTGCCGGGGGCAGCGGGGTAGTAGGTGGAAACCAAAGATTTTAGTCCCTAAAAGCTCCTCCCACAGGGACTAATGGACTAATGCACCCTTTTAGTCACCCCTGTTTGGAATTTTAGGGACTAAAGGGGAGTAATGGATTAGTCCCTTCAACCAAACAGGCCATCAGTTTCCTGTGCACGTATGGCTTGTTGACCTGGTAAACAGGCCATTGATATTTAGATATGATTTAGCTTTTATAAAATCTGCGTCCATATCAGTCCTTCGATTTGAACTTTTTTGCACTTTATTTTCGTAAGGTTGCTATAAATTGTGGGAATGCACGGTAGTAAAAGTGGAATATATATGTACATTGTACAGACAATTCAACAGGGAGAATTCATGAAGGATGCCAGAGCAACCTCCTCAAAAACCGCATCAACAGAAGCATAATAACAGTAGGCAAAAATACTTCATGTATACATGATAATTCCAACAAAATAAACCTATTGTTTGCTAGTTTGCTGTGACCTCAGTACAAATCAAGTGAAAAATAGCAGTGCTTTCAATTAGCCATGGCATAAGCAAATCAGGTGAAGGAAAGTGATTTAATCTATCTGTTGGCGATATGCCATGAGGTCTTTCGACCAAGACTGCCGAAACTGGCTGGGCGACAAGGATCCGGAGTCCAAGCGCCCAAGGCTCTTGAGGCGAAGCCCGGTGGCGAAGACATCGGAGCGAAAGAGGCGATGTGTGAAGGGCGAAGGGTCACGCTGGGCACCCATCGGCCTGGGCGAAGGCTGCATGGCGAAGGAACGCGCCGAAGGAAGGTGGCTTCGCCAGGACGGGCCTGATTCGAGGGAGTCCAGTGGGCCGGCCCAATCGCCCTAGCCCATGGACTAAGGAGGCAGCAACCACCAAACGGCCCATGGAGGGCCCGCACGCCTTAATTACATTGAATACCCATGTAAGGGCCCCCTTTATGAGGGTGACTATGTAAATTTCCCTGTAATAGCCCTAAAACCCTAAAAGGGGATCTGTAGTAGGGTTATAAATAGCCCTCTCGGGCCATGTAAAGGAGGATCCGATTTTAATACAAAATTTATTACACTTTACTTTCCCAACAACCGTTGAGTATCCACGTCCTTCGACGTATGCGGTTGTCGTTTCGACAACAGCTGGCGCCGACTGTGGGGACCTCCGAGCGAAACCACTGAGAGCTAATGCCACCGAAAAAGGTCCCAAAAGAAAGGGTTGCGAACCCAAAGGGGGGCGTAGCTGAAGAGGTGATGGCCACCGACGAAGGCGCGTAGCCTTCGGCACCTGCCGAGGTGGCGGCTGCGCCGTTGGTTTCGGCACCCGCACCACAACCACCGCCTTCGGCTTCAACCACTTCGGCGGAGCAGGTACTGGAAATCCCTTCGGCAACTCAGCCGGCTCCGACTACAGTCGCCACTGCGCAAGTCGACCCCGGCCCTGATGCACAAGCCGAAGCGAACATGGAGGCCATGCGGTAGAACATGGCACGGCTCCAAGACATGCTTCGTCAGATGCAGGAGCAGCAGCAGGCATACGAAATGGCACGGCAAGCCAAGATCGCTCCGGCCCCCATCCTCCAGTATTCGGCAGGCTACATCCCGCCTCAAGCCTATCAGCAAGCGCCGGTACAAGTCCCTCCGCCACAGACTGCGCAAGGACCAGCGCGTTTTCTCGGCCAGCCTTCGGCCGCAGCAGTGCACTCACTCCCTGGCGAGCGGTCGCAGGTTCGGCCGGCCACGATCCAAGTACACTCTTCGCCGCCCGGTCAAATGTCACAAGCAATGGCGGAAGGGGCCTCGGCACTGCAGGCACAGCTTCAGGCTTTCCTTCAGCAGCTCAGCCAACCCCACGTCTCAAGCACAACCCCTTCGGCTCAGCCGGAGGGGGGCTCTGGCCAAGGCGCTTCTGGGTGGCTGCCGTCAAACCCACCTGTGCCAGGGGCTTCGCCCTGGAATCGGGGGCAACAATCCGACTTCTACAACACCATCCAAGCGCCACCGTTCGGAAGTGGGCCACCGAACGTCGCAGCCCAACCGCACCCCCAGGCCATCACTTCGCCCTTCGCCATGCCATATCCGCAGTCGGGCGGGCCTTCGCAGCTGGGCGCTATGGGCAAGGCCGGGGGCGAAAAGGGGCTGCCACTGAGCGGGGGAATCAAGGGCCGTCCGATCCCACCACAGTTCGAATTCCCACCCGTTCCGAGGTACTCGGGCGAAACAGACCCAAAAGAGTTCCTCTCAATCTACGAGTCCGCGATTGAAGCTGCTCACGGCGATGAAAACACCAAGGCGAAGGTAATCCATCTCGCTCTAGACGGCATCGCCCGTTCTTGGTATTTCAATCTGCCATCCAATAGCATTTACTCATGGGAGCAATTGCGCGACGTTTTTATTCTTAACTTTCGAGGCACCTACGAGGAGCCGAAGACACAACAGCATTTGCTCGGCATTCGCCAGAGGCCGGGCGAATCAATACGAGAGTACATGCGTCGCTTCTCGCAAGCACGGTGCCAAGTTCAAGACATAACGGAAGCATCCATTATCAACGCCGCTTCGGCCGGGCTGCTCGAGGGCGAACTGACAAGGAAGATCACGAACAAGGAGCCGCAAACTCTCGAACACCTGCTTCGCATCATCGATGGGTACGCGCGGGGCGAAGAGGACTCCAAGCGAAGGCAGGCGATTCAAGCTGAGTACGACAAAGTCTCTATCGCTGCGGCCCAGGCCCAGATGCAAGCGCAAGTCATCGAAACGCCTCCCCCTGCCGTCCGCCAGCAGCAGCCGGTGAACTAGGGGCAGTCGCCCCGGCAAGGCCAAGCTCCCATGACATGGAGGAAGTTCAGGACCGACCGAACCGGCAAGGCGGTGATGGCTGTCGAAGAAGTGCAGGCCCTCCGCAAGGAGTTCGACGCCCAACAGGGCGGCAGCCATCAACAGCCTGTTCGCAAGAAGGTCAGAAAAGACCTCTATTGCACCTATCATGGGCGGTCTTCGCACACCACCGAGCAGTGCCGAAACATCCGTCAGCGAAAAAACGCCCACGAACCAAGGCCACATTAGGGTGTCGCTATCGAAGCACCCCGCGAAACGGCCCGGGAACAGTCGCCTCCAGCCGAACAGCACCAAGACGTGCAGCGCCGAATTATTCAAGTAATCACAAGGGCCGATCCACCAGTCCAGCCGTCGAAGCGACAGAAGAAGTCGCAGCTGCGAACGATGCACAACATCATCGCCACGGGCGAAGGGGTCCCAAAGTACCTGGGCTAGCAAATTTCTTTCGGGCCAGAAGATGCCGAAGGGGTGCTGTTCCCGCATCAGGACCCCCTGGTGATTTCGGCTGAGGTGGCTGGCTTCGAAATCCGACGCATTCTGGTCGATGGAGGTAGCTCGGCCGATGTCATCTTCGCCGAGGCATACGCCAGGATGGGGCTGCCGACGTCGGCCCTCACTCAAGCGCCGGCTTCGCTTCGCGGCTTCGGTGGCAAGGCGGTTCAAGTTCTCGACCAGGCGCGTTTGAAAGTCGCTTTCGGCACGGGCGAGGGTAGACGCGAGGAGCAGATATTGTTCGACGTCATCGACATCTTGTACAGCTACAACGCCATCTTCGGCTGCGCAACCTTAAACAAGTTTGAAGCCATCTCCCACCACAACTACCTCAAGCTCAAAATGCCAGGCCCAGCAGGGGTGATCGTTGTCAAGGGGCTTCAGCCTTCTGCCGCGCCGAAAGGCGATCTAGTCGTGATCAGTAGGGCGGTGCACAATTAGAGGCTGAACCGCGTGTTCACCGTGTGCCAAAACCGGCCCCTCATGGCAAGGTGGTCAAGATGCAAGTATGTGAGGCGGACCCGGCAAAGCTTGTCCAGCTGGGGGGCGACTTGGGCGAAGAGGAGACTGCGAAGGTCCTAGAAGTGCTCAAGAAAAACGTCGACATCTTCGCCTGGAGCCCCAGCGAAGTGGGGGGCGTTTCGCCGGAACTCATCATGCATCGCCTGGCTGTCAAGCCGGACGCCAAGCCAAAGAAGCAAAAGTTGCGCAAGATGTCCACTGATCGCTAGGAGGCAGCGAAGGCCGAAGTTCAAAAACTCCTAAAAGCCGGGGTGATCAAGGAGATCGACCACCCGGAGTGGCTGGCGAACCTGGTCCTGGTAAAGAAGTCGAACGGCAAGTGGCGTATGTGCGTTGAATTCACGGATCTCAACAAGGTTTGCCCAAAGGACGACTTCCCCTTGCCGCGAATTGACCAGCTTGTTGATTCGACGGTTGGCTGCGAGCTCATGAGCTTTCTGGACGCCTACTCTGGCTATCACAAGATCCACATGAATCCAGACGACATCGCCAAGACCGCCTTCATCACGCCGTTCGGCACTTTCTGCCACCTCAGGATGCCTTTCGGCCTGAGGAACGCCGGAGCAACGTTCGCCAGGCTGGTGTACAAGGTGCTTCGCAAGCAACCGGGGTGAAACGTGGAGGCGTACGTCGACGACATTGTCGTGAAAAGCCGCAAGGCCTTCGACCATGTGTCCGATTTACAAGAGACCATCGACAACTTGCGTGCGGCGGGTATGAAACTAAACCCAGAAAAGTGTGTTTCTGGAGTTCGCGCCGGCAAGTTGTTGGGTTTTCTTGTTTCCGAAAGGGGTATCGAGGCGAACCCTGAGAAAATCGATGCCATTCAGCAAATGAGGCAACCGTCGAGCGTACGCGAAGTACAAAAGCTCGCGGGCCGAATTGCGGCACTCAGTCGTTTTCTCTCAAAAGCAGCCGAAAGGGGCCTGCCGTTTTTCAAGACCCTCCGGGGCGCAAGCAAGTTTAACTGGACTCCCGAATGCCAGGCCGCATTCGAAGAGCTAAAGCAGTATTTGCAAAGCCCACCCGTCCTGGTCAGCCCAACACCAGGGAACGAAATGCTATTGTATCTAGCGGCTTCGCCAGTGAAAGTCAGCGCAGTCCTAGTCCAAGAGACAGAATCAGGGCAGAAACCGGTGTACTTCGTCTCCGAAGCATTACAGGGGGCGAAGACGCGGTACATTGAGATGGAAAAGCTCGCTTACGCCCTGGTGACGGCTTCGTGCAAGCTCAAGCACTATTTCCAGGCCCACAAAATCATAGTGCCTTCGCAATACCCCCTGGGCGAAGTACTTCGGGGTAAAGAAATCTCTGGCAGGCTCAGCAAGTGGGCGGCGGAGCTATCCCCCTTCGACCTGCGCTTCGTGGCGCGCACCGTCATCAAATCTCAAGTCCTGGCCGATTTTGTGGTCGAATGGACTCCGGCGTTCGCCCCCGAACCCCAACCTATCGAACAGCCTTGGACGATGCACTCTGATGGCTCGTGGTCACACAGGGGGGCGGGCACCGCGGCCATGCTCATTTCACCGGGGGGTGCGCTGATTCGGTATGCCGCAAGGCTGCAGTTCGACACAACCAACAACACGACGGAGTACGAGGCGGTACTGCTGGGATTAAGGAAGGCGAAAGCGTTGGGGTTCGGCGCTTACTCATCCGAACAGACTCCAAGCTGGTGGCTTGCCATGTTGACAAATCTTTTGAGGCAAAAGATGAAGGGATGAAGAGATATTTGGAGGCTGTTCGGTCAATGGAAAAGTGCTTCACCGGTGTAACGGTCGAACACTTGCCAAGGGGGCAGAATGAGAGGCAGACGCCCTAGCGAAATCTGCTGCCTGCGGAGGACCGCATTTGCCAGGCACCTTCTTTGAAGTCTTATATGCACCAAGCGTGCCCAAAGGAACTGAGGATGTCATGGCCATAGACCAGACAGACACGAGCGAAGACCCAAGGGACTAGCGAACGCCCTTTGTGAAGTACCTCAAGGATGGCTGGCTTCCGGAGGATGAAGCTGAGGCGAAGCGCCTGCAAATCAGAGCCAGACAGTACAAGCTGGTTTCAGGGCAGTTGTACCGCTCTGGGGTGCTCCAACCTTTGCTTCATTGCGTTTCCTTCGCCGAGGGCGAAGAGATGGTCAAGGAAATTCACCGGGGGCTCTGCGGCGCACATCAAGCGGTAAGAACAGTCGCCTCCAAGGTGTTTCGCCAAGGGGTATACTGGCCCACGGTGCTGAAAGTTTGCGTCATGCAAGCCAAAATTTGCGAAAGCTGCTAGCGACATGGCCGAAGCCAGATCGCACCGCAATATGAGCTGCAGCCGATTGCACCGGTTTGACCCTTCGCCAGGTGGGGGCTAGACATCATTGGCCCATTCCCGGTAGCGCGAAATGGGTATAAGTTCGCAATAGTGGCCATCGAGTACTTTTCGCGCTGGATTGAAGCCGAACCACTCGGCACGATCACTTCGGCGGCTGTGCAGAAGTTTGTTTGGAAAAACATCATTTGCCTATTCGGGGTTCCGAGAGAATTCATCACGGACAATGGCAAGCAGTTCGATTCTGAAAAGTTCAGAGAAAAGTGCGAAGGGCTAAACCTGGAAATCAGGTTCGCATCGGTCGCGCACCCGCAGTCAAATGGGGCGGCCGAACGCGCAAATGGCAAGATTTTGGAGGCGCTTAAGAAAAGGCTTGAAGGGGCAGCGAAAGGCAGATGGCCAGACGAAATGCTGTCTGTCCTTTGGGCCCTCCGAACAACTCCCACAAGGCCGACCAAGTTCAGCTCGTTCATGCTCCTCTACGGAGACGAGGCGATGACCCCAACAGAGCTAGGGGCTAACTCACCAAGGGTGATGTTCTCTGGGGGCGAAGATGGGCGCGAAGTGTCGCTCGAACTCCTGGAGGGGGTACGAGTCGAAGCACTGGAGCACATGCGAAATTACGCTGCAGGCACTTTGGCAACCTACAACAAGAAGGTTCGCCCAACAGAGCTCCTGCCAGGCCAACTCGTCTTGAGGAAAAAGGCGAACCCAGCAACGGTTGGAAAGCTTGAGTCGAAATGGGAGGGGCCTTATCTCATCAAGCACAGGTCAAGGACGGGCTCTTTTCGCCTAGCAACACTGGAAGGCGAAGAGTTCGATCACTCATGGAACACTGCTTCACTCAAGCGTTTCTATGTCTAGAGAGGGTGGCACCCAGTTCGCCAACATGTAAAAATGTACATATTACCATGTAGCTTTTCGGCAACTGCCATTTTTGTAAGCCGTTCGGTGCAAAAATACAAAAAAAAGGAGAAAATGAAAAAGAAAAAAAACTGGACGTAGGGCTATTATCCACTTGGGAGGCCCGAACCAGTATAAAATTTCTGTGTTTTTCGCCTTTTCTACTTATGTGCATGATAATTCGTGGAAAAACCCCAAGGCAAACGCCTGATCAGCGAAAGGGCCAGGGGGGCGAAAAGAATCGGTCGAAGCATCGCTTGCCGAACGTTGAAACCACGACAGCTTGTTTCGGGAGAAAAAGGAAAAAGAAACCCGAGCACCGTTATAATCGATCCATGCAAAATCAAGCCGCTAAACGCAAAGTGCAAGAGATCGACAACGGAAGTCGAAAGCTGAAAAGTCAGCGTGCCTATTTCGCCAATACAGCAAAGGGGTCGATACATCACGACCCAACAAAAGCACAAAATGTGACAATGCAGAAAATGGCGAAAAGGAAACGAAAGCACATCTTTATTAAACGTTGAAAATACACTCAATAGCTTACATTGTGTAACGCGATACAGGCGAAACGATCTAAGCGTTCGCTTACAAGAAAATTACATCTTCGCCCCCAAGACAACTACTAAAGGAGTGATCCGGCGAACATGGTTCGTCGTCACTACTGATATTGTACACTACCCTAAGAGGAGAGGGGGGCGAAACTACAGTAAGGGCGTAGCGCCGCTGGGCGATCGCCTCCTGCCGATCGGTCTGCCGATGGTTTCGCCAGAAACGGGCCATGCCCTCCAGGCGTGCCACATGGACACGATCGTAGTCCTCCAACGTTCGCCCAGGATGGGCTCGCATCCAGTTACCGATGCTTACAACTCTGTAGTTGTTCCCGGTAATTGTCATTTCGCGGTAGATAGGCCGAAGCTGGTATCGAACCTTCGGCAAATTCTTCACCGCAATGAACTTCTCGTTCTTGCTTCGCCAATCCCCAAGAGGGGGCCGAACGCAAAGCTTTCGGCATGGACCCTACAAAAATGGGGAAGTCATGCAGGCGAACGGAAGAAGAGAAAAGTGGAGGCGAAAGAACTAGGCGAAAGGATCACAAAAACATCTCAAACGTTTCGCGCCTCAACACAAAAATGATGTGTATGGCGAAAAAAGTCATATATTTCAACCGGTTTAATATCCAAGAACAAGGTAGGCCTTGGCCAAATTTACATAGTTCGCCCTACAAGGTGAACATCAAAAGAAGAAATTACAAAAAGAGTCGGGCGGAGGGCCTCACACCTCGGGGTGGTCTTCGGCTCCTCCTCCGCCCCCGGCAGCTGGTTCTTCGCCCTGGCCCGCCGCCTCTGTCTTCGCCAGTTGTTCAAGCAGGCGGAACTTGGTGGCAGAACGGCCCTCCTTCTGCCAGAACTATCTTCGCCAGGCGCGGAGGGCAGGCGACACGTCTTGGGAGCTAACTTCCCAGTCCCCCTTCACGAACTCGGGAAACTGGGCGACGTTCTCGCACCCATGTTGTTGAAGCAGCCCCAGGGCGAAGGCCGCTGACACGCGCGCACAACAATCGCCGTACGCCGTGGCGCAGTCGGAAACCGCGCAGCCAGCCTCTTGGTTCCAGTTGCAGAAGTCAAGAGCGGGGGCACCTTCGTCGGGAACACCACCAGCCTTCGCCCCCATGTCTGTAAGGCAAGGCGAAGGGCGTGGCATGATGCCTTCGCCGCCTCGGTCATCTGAGCTGCCTCTCAGGCGAGGCGTTTGGCCTTCCCCTCCGCCTCGCTCACCCTTTGGCGAAGGGATTCCATCTGGGGCTCTGCCGAGTCATAGTACGTGGTGAGCATGGCAGAGTGCTCCCGCTCCTTCGCCAGTTCGAGTGTGAGGCGAACGATCTCGGCCATCGCCGCACTGCCCTTCTCGAGTTCGGCTTGAAGGCGCCTATTCTCCGCCTTCGCCTCCCGAAGGGACCGGGCGAGCCCCTCCATCTCCAGGCCTTTTTGGCCTAGTTCATCGTCTTTCGCCCGGAGCCGATTCTTTAGGCCATCCAAGCGTGTCCGCATTGTCCGCTCAGTCGAACAATGGGCCGCGAGAAGCTAGCAAACAAGAAAGGGCGAAACCGTAAGCTAGACGTCGAAAGCGGAAAAAGAGAGAGAGGGGGGTTACGAAAGCAACTTACCCGCACGGCTAAACTTTTCACGGCGGAGCACCCCTCGTCGAACTCGTTGAGCTCGGCGAAGAGGCTAGGACCGCCAGCCGGCGAAACGATCTTGCTCACCCCCTCCACGAAGGGAATGAGCTCCGCCCGGGTTTCAAAGTCCCCGGGGGCGAAGCGGGGCGGCCCCTGCGAATACTCGGAGCCAGACCCGTCAGCCGCCTTCTTGCCCTTGTCGAGGGCGAGCGGCAAAACGGGCTGGCGAACCGGGCTGTTGAAGATTCTGGTGGCTGCCTCCACCACCAGTTCGGCCGAAGCCGATGCCTCAGCTCCGCCGGTCGCCCCAAGGAAGGCGGAGGGCCCTTGGCTTGGCCCCGCGGGCGAAGTGGGGGTGCCGCCAGACGATTCCTCATCGCTAAACGCGCTGGCGATGGCAACGACCCCTTTCTTCCGGGGGAAAAGCTTCGCAGCACCGCTCTTCGCCGCCTGAACCGCGGCGATGGCGACTAGGGCCTTGGCGCCCTCCACATCCTTTCGGCGCAGGGGCGAAGAGGCTGATTCCGCCCCTGTTTCGACGCGCTCTGGGCTGGGGGTTGGCGTATAACCGCGCGTCCCAGAGCGGCTATCGCCCGCCTCGTCGCCATCCTCTTCGGCCGCAGCATCGGCCTCCCCCGTTTCCTCCTCTTTGACGTCGTCTTCATCTTCGACGTCGGAATCCGCCGGGACAGGGGCCTTCTGCTTGCGGGGGGCGAACCTCACTTGCCCCCGTGGGTGTTTCCGTGACGGGCCAGCTTCGCCATCGGCCTTGAAGGGCTTCGCCCTTGGGGGGAGCTCGCCGGTGTAGACACGGTTCGCCCTACCGGCCGCCTGCCGAGTCAACAGTTGGCTATATTCGGCCAGCGAGATATCACCAACAAGCCTTCTGGCTTCGGCGTCGGCCTGGGCTAGTGTCAACACTGGTAAATGACGAAACGCTAGGTTAAGGGTCGAAGCATAAACACAGCGAAAAGGTAAAGCGAAAAAGAAGAAAAAAAAAGAGAGAACTCACCATCCGCCCCTGGGGGTAGAACAAGTTTGGGCAGGCCGTCGACCACTTCGCCCTGATCGACTTCAACCTACCATGCTTGCGAAAGCGGACAAATCCGCAGCATGCAAAATTCTTCCACTAAGTCCCGGCAACTCAGTCGGGAACACACCCTGCGGAGCAGGGCGAAGCGAGACTCCAGGGTACCGGTAATGGCAACCCTGGGCTTCCGCGCCGGTGAAATCGCGCGGCATCGCCAGCGTAGAGCTCTCGCCGCTTCGGAACCCGCCTCGAATGGGATGGAGTGGTAGAACCACTTCGCCATCCAATGGCGATCCCATTTCGACATCGCGGCGTTAACCGGCCACAAGTCGGTGCATTCGGGGCGAACATTGAAGTTCACACTCCCGAACACGGTCTTCCAGGTCCCGGCGGGGGTGATCACCATCTTCGTGTTGACGGCGGCGGAGAAGATGGCGCCGAAGAGTTCGGCGCTGGGCTCGAACCCCGCGGTCCGGCACGCCCAGTCGAAGATAGAAATGCGCACCAGGGCCGAAGGGCTCAACTGGGGCAATTCGACTTGGAAGAGGCGCAGAATTTCCGGCAACAGGATGTTGCATGGAAAGCGGAGGCCGGCCTTGAAGAACATGGCAAACACCACCGTCTGGTGTTCGCCAGGCTGCAGCACTTCGGCTTCTCCGGGGGCGAACGCCTGCCCCTCAGCCACTAGGCCGGCGTCAACCATCCTGGCCAACTCGTCGTCATCGATAAGCGAAGCCCCCAAGAAGGTTGTGGTGTCTTCGTCGATCCGGCTGGGATCGGGACCGGTCGCGGTGACTGGGTTCGGCTTGCGGGGAGCCATGGGCGAAGAAGTGTGTTGGCGAAAAGTGTTAATTGGGCGAAGTAGGTTGTTCAAAGATTAGCCGAGAGCAGAGGGGGAGCAAAGTAACTGGGGTGAAAATGACAAGGGTGGCGACGGTGAAAACGGGGGGTGAGAATATATAACTCACCAAACGACGCTTCGCCTCCCCAGCCAATCAGGAGCGGCCACGTGTCGCGGGGTGGGCGAAACGGTAAAATCCCATGGATCAGGCCGTGCGGTAACGGGTTCCCAAAACAAAAGGCCCACTACTGTTCGCCGCGGTCCAATGGCCCATCACTGTTCACTAAGACCCAACAGAGTGATATGGGCCACTCCACTGTTCATAAAAAGGCGAAGGCCCAACGTTGCTCACATTAGGACCGGTAAAAAAAAACCCCACAACTGCTCACGACGGGCGAAGCCCACACGCCAAAATCCTTTTTTCTTGTATGCCACAAATTTTTGCAGGTCCCAGGGAGATAGGTTTCGGCAGGAGCATCGGTCGAAAGGGGGCGCCTCATACCATACCACATGGTTTGCACGGTCTCGGCCGAAGCTCCTATCTCACCCTTGCCCGTGAGGGGCTTGTTGGCGATATGCCATGAGGCCTTTCGACCAAGACTACCGAAACTGGCTGGGCGACAAGGATCCGGAGTCCAGGCGCCCAAGGCTCTTGAGGCGAAGCCCGGTGGCGAAGACATCGGAGCGAAAGAGGCGATGGGTGAAGGGCGAAGGGTCACGCTGGGCACCCATCGGCCTGGGCGAAGGCTGCATGGCGAAGGAACGCGCCGAAGGAAGGTGGCTTCGCCAGGACGGGCCTGATTCGAGGGAGTCTAGTGGGCCGGCCCAATCGCCCTGGCCCATGGACTAAGGAGGCAGCAACCACCAAACGGCCCATGGAGGGCCCGCACGCCTTAATTACATTGAATACCCATGTAAGGGCCCCCTTTATGAGGGTGATTATGTAAATTCCCATGTAATAGCCCTAAAACCCTAAAAGGGGATCTGTAGTAGGGTTATAAATAGCCCTCTCGGGCCATGTAAAGGAGGATCCGATTTTAATACAAAATTTATTACACTTTACTTTCCCAACAACCGTTGAGTATTCACGTCCTTCGACGTATGCGGTTGTCGTTTCGACAACACTATCCATTATATCCAATCTCTTGAATGGACAGTGCAACCCAGATGCAAATTGACCATGAATTTAGAATCACCACAAACGCACAACACATATAGCTGAAAAATCCGAACTATTAGGCTACTACTATAGTTTCAGACAACTGAAGCACTCCTTTTATTCAGTCCTGTTGCGGTAGTTACACGTAAAATTAAATCGAAATAAATCCTACAAATATTTATCAAACATCATTAATAGAGCCTCTGCCATTGTGTTCTCCCCTGTGCAAAGTTGAGCCCAGGTTTGCACAACCTTACTGCCCTGCATCAACTTAGTTGAGCTGCCAAGCTTCTTCATGAAAGGCCACATCCTGCAACATCCCAAGGCAGATCCATGCAAGCACCTCTGACCTGTATAAAGAAAAGCACCCAGCTTAGTAAAGAGAGAAATTAGTTAACATAAAAATAATGACTTGAAAGCTTACCGGTAAGCATTACACTAAAACCTCCATGTGGACAATGTTTTTTTTGGTGCATTTTCGAGGGGATCGATTTCCTTGCTTGGCTTGGCTAGAATTCTCGTCGTCTCCCTTATACCCCTCGATAATGTAACATACAATTACCCATGCGAGAATATAGACTCAGGAAGGTAAACCCCCACATATGGGATCGTTTATCTTATGTCTTGTTAATTGTCATTGCAAAGCTGAGTCGAATTGGGAACTGCTTCCTTTTGCTTAAAAGGAAGAGATGTTCTCCGAGGGGCATAATGGGATCCTAGGTACGAACATTCTCATCCCAGAATGTTGTTGATCACCAACAATCTCCGCGTCAATTACATTATTCTGGAAATCTCTAATCACTATCCTTTTGTTCCATTGTACACGTCATTGTGATGGTCAAGATTCCGCAACAAAATCACTGGACAATTTACCTTCAACTTTAGAATGTGTGGAGGGAGTCCATTGGCGTGAGAGAATTAAGAAACTCATTGGTGTGGTTGTTGCTTAAATTATCCTCAGCTGAATTAAAGCTATAGTATATTCTTTCCTGCCCTGAGAAACGGTCAACCATCTTTTCATTAAGCTCAGTAACGATGTTATATGAGAGATGTATGAAATCATCCTTGAATGTTTCTTCAGTTCCATTTCCAACGTTTAGTAGGAACTTTGAGAACCATGAGCCCGATTAAGATGTGCGTATTTTCTTATATCCTTATAAAGATAAGATCTTTGTAGCGTTGCATCAGTGATTTGTGCTCTAGTACCACACCTCACCACAGGCAACACATGCTTGAAATCCCCTCCAAACACCATAACCTTTTCACCAAAGAGTAAAGTACATCATGTAGCATCATGTAGTTATTAATAATAAAAAGTTAGAATTTAACTTTTAAACCGTTATTTGACTACGAATATAGATTTGTGGTAACCAAGAGAAAAAAAAATGTGAACCTGTCTTTCCTTCAAGTTTCTTTATATAACCAGCAGAAAAAAAATGAAGAAAAGGGAAAGTGGAAAGGGAGAGAGAGAGATTGGGAGGCTTCCACTTTCCAGGCTGCCCTAGCGCCGCCATCGCTGCTGCGCCGTAGCCGTCGCCGTCGCCGTCGCCGGTCGTCGCTCGCCATCACCAGTGCTGCTGCTTCTCTCGTCCCACTCACACCAGTGCTATCTTTCCCCTATTCACAGCTGCCTCCATCTCTGGTCTCCCCGTGCAGCCGTGCTCACTCACTCACTCACTCACTCACTCACCAGTCACCAGTGAGGAGCAAGCGAATCCAGTGAGCAAGTGCGTCGAGGACAAGGGGAGAGATGGGGGACACCGAGAGGAGCTCTATACTGGTCCACATCTTGGTCATCGCCCTCTGCCTCACCGCATTTGGCTTCGCCATCGCCGCCGAGCGCCGCCGCAGCACGGTACTCAACTTCTTTTTCTCTTTTATTTTCCTTCCAGTAATCCTGCAAGAATCGATCTTCCCGAGTAGCGTGGATCGGAAGGATTTGAATAGATCAACACATAAGTATAGAACATTGATTGTACTTTTGTTAAGGGGCTGGCTACCGATGATTTTTAGTTTAGCCAACGTTTTTTGTGACCAAGATTCTCGATATGAATTGTTTTGTCTTTGGATGAGGGAGATTAACTTGTGTTTCAGTTGCTGTACTGGATGTCCTAACTTGGCTTCTTTATGAAGTGCATAACTAGTAGTCGTGAGTCCAGATTAATCCTTAGTCATCGGAATCGCAAATTAGCACTAACCGATGTACGGTCACTCAATGTCCAACTGCTTACTGTTGAGGTTAGATACTTAGATCCACAGTTTTTCTAAGCTAACGTGCTATAGAGTGTAATGGAAGGGTTAGGAGTAGGGGAATTGCTCTGAGAATTTTCGGGATTTAATTTGAACTAAACCTAATGGTTGGGTGTAAGGCATCCAAACATCGAATGGAAGTGTATTTCTCTTGGCAATCCCAACCAATATCTCAATAGATTGTAAGATGACTAGAAATTCGTTCTGAATCTTAACAGCCCTATCCCAAACATGCAAGCACAACTTATGTGGACTTACTGTGTTTAGAATGGTATGTGGTATTAACATGTGCTTTTTCCTATTCAGTTGTTAAATTCCTATATGTTAGAGTTCAGTTCTTAAACTCTTTTTAGAACAATAGGAAGGGTTTAAAATCAGGGAAAAAATGTGAGTGAATTACTCAAGCAATTTGTTATATTTGTTTTTGTCTCTCATCTAATTGGACCATGTGATTTACATAGGTCAAAAGTACATATCTAAGATACGTTTTGAATTTTGTTTTTGAGTATATGAATGGAGTACTTTTTACAATTTACATAGATCAGGTAATTTGCAACACATTCCAACCTAGTTATGACATTGTGTGAAGTTGCATGTCTTTTTTTTTTTGGAACTCTAGTGCTAGTTGATATTATGGAAGCTTTGTCTAGGTACTTATTGACTGCTTATCTCTTGCTGATAAAAAATTAAGGGTTGGAATCAAGTTTTATCATACTGAAATAAAGTACATATTTTGTTAGCATTAGTTTGTACACTCATGTTCTTGGGTTTCTACCTTATTACATCTAGTCGTAGATATCTTTTTTTTTCTTGAAAATGCATGAGGCTTGAGCTTCATTTCATTAAGAAGAGAGGAAATACACAAGCGAGGCCGAAAGGGCCCTCCCCAAAACACGTCAGGCAAAGACGCACCACCAAAACCCCTACTAAGTCTTAAGGATCTTATAGATATACATCTGATGCTTTTGCAAACTTCACACAAAGCTAACTCTGAAGACCAAAACGTTGGTCAAATCTATTTTCATATGAAAGTAACTCCATAAAACTTTTACCCAATCCTATGCACGAACTCGTTTGCATGTAACAAAATTTGGATTTTTAACAATAATTTAAACATTGCATGTTCAGGATTGAACTAATTTGCAAATGTATATACTGCACTAAAAAGGTAAGTTTGTTGCAATAATGAACAAGAAACAAAACAAAGCAGATTGTAAGACATGTATTCACTAATCAAATATCAAAGTGGATATGTGGTATAAAGATTATTTTAGTTCACTGCCTTAGCTATCTGGATGGTTCTTTTGTTTGCAACTTCTCTCCCTAGCGGTCCTTGGAGATTACCTACCTATAAGCATAGATGGTTCAGCCTCCACCAGATTGTGCTTTCCCCATGCATTATTTCGACATTGGCAGCGTGCTGGTGGACGATTTGAGACAGCAGTGAAAAGGACAGCTGATTAATCTAGGGTCAAAGATCTGAAACAATAATGGGCTGGACGGTTCAGTTAAGTGAGGACAGTCCATTGCTTATACTCTAACCTAGCTTAGAACTCTTGGGCAGGATGATCTGCTCCTTTCGTAGGACGGTCGGTTCGTTGTATCTTAACCAGCCAACATCTCTATGTGGCGGATGGTCCGCCCACCTTGCCATACTGTCTTGCCCATAGAGATTACCTATACATGCTCTATGATGTACGGACAGTCTGGCAACACCGGACAGCCCTGTCCATTTAACTGGGGAGCCATTTGCCCTATGCAATTATTATTGAACATCCAATTAACTTGGAACTGTTTTGTACAATGCAATAGTATGAGCTACTATTTCAAGCAAATTTTCATTTAAAATTAAAACAAAGATAACATAATTGAATGCACAGTACGTCAACATAAATACAAGCATATCAGAGAATAAAACTTCTATGTCAAAACTACAAAGAATTGTGCCTACAGTAAGAAAAGAACTAAACAAATACTAGCATATTTTTCGTATTAGTTTAATCAGTTCTGAGGTGTTGGGCTGCTAGAGAACTAGTCTCTTGTATCCACAACAACAGGGTCAATATGTCAATGATTAAGCTAGACTTATTTATCAGAAGTGGTACTCTCACTATGCCATATAATGCATATATGCAGAGCAAGGTTACAATGCACTATATATATTTTGCTATGATGTATCAGAATTCTAATACTTTCTATTCAGTCAACGATAGGGATCATACTGAATAGAAAACAGCTACTGAACCAAATAGGACCAATGTACAGTGTAATACTAATAGAATAATCAACTGTATGTGGCCACGTACTGATTGCATGTTCTGGACAACAAAACTAAGACAATTTCTAACCAGCGTCCAGGCCAAGATATTAACTAGTATGGAAAGAAGTAAATAACTCGATTTAGTCTTAGGGCCAAATTTGCTCTCTCTAAAGACCCAATTTCATCATCGAGGAGCATACAAGAAAAGGAGAGTACTACATAACACACAGATGAACAAGCATTCGAAGCTGTTCAGAAGTCAAGAGTAGAGCATGGTAGTATTGCCTCTATCCCAAAAAAAATCCAATTGATGCCATTGAGAAATCCACCATGCCACTGCGATTTGAGTTGTTTCTGGCTCATGCCAATGGAGGAGCAGAGATGGAGGTACCGCTGGCAGACGGATTATGTAGAGAAATGAGTGGAGAGGTAGTTAGAGGTGGGAAACAAGTGGCAGAGGGTACTAGGCACTGCGGCGACACTATCTCCTTTTGGTGAGTCATCAGTGAATGGAGGGCAGCACAGAGATGTGAAGCCGGATTGGAGGACTTGGCCAGTGAAAAATAGGCGGTGCGGCAGGGTAGGTGCATTTTGGTGGGCATGGCTCTAATCAGAGGTGGGTGACAATGGGATTTCTAGGACAATGGGAACACTGTGTCTTGTCTTGATCTTACTTCTAAATAGTTTTGAATCTTGTTTATCTGTGAGTTTTGTGCGAAGCTCCCTTTTCTTGTATGCTTGATGAAAATGGACCATAGAGATTAATAGAGAGAACTTTAGTTGCGGTTTTGTGCTGCATATGGTATTTTGTTACTTGTTGTCATACTAGTTAATATCTTGGCATGGTCCCTGGTTAGAATTTGCTTTAGTTGCATTGCTGGATTGTGGTATGAGCTTGGCAACTTTGGAGACAATTCTGGAAAAAGGCTAATTAGATTGTCATAGTTGTGCGGAGGAATTAGTACGAGCCCACTAATTTGACCATTTATCTAGACATAATTGGAAGCAATAAAATTCTACAGTACACAGTTCACTAATTGACCCTCATGAGCTTATTCCTCACCATTGGGAGATGCAGTTAACAGTGCCACAGCGTTGTTGATTCATATGCCTCTATGGTAAAGTGATAAACTGATAATATTCAGAAGCAAATGTGGAGTCTACTATAGCATTCATCTAGGAGTACTTCAAGGGTATGTTTTATCTTTGCAAGATTCAGGATGTAAATCCTGAAATCTCCTTTTATCTCCAAGGCACAAACAAAGTTAGGCAAGTGCTCGTAGTCCTAGTAATAAAAATGGACCTAATTTCTTCTGTGTGCTTAAGATATCTACATTCTATCGCACCATGGCCCATCGAAGTAGTAAAAAAATGACTATCCACAATTCCTGGTGCCAATCATCCTAGTTGATCCTTAGATTGTTTGCAGATTGCTCTAGGTGGCTGAGTGTGGTGGTCAGCCTAGGGTACATTCCGTTGTTGACATGAAATATGCAAAATATTTTTAATACCAAACGATTGTACTGGGTAACTGTACCTTTTCCTCCAGAGTATTGTATAGCTATCTTAAGTCTTAACCATAAGTAATCAACTACGGAACAATTCAGGTTCCCTAACCAATATATAGACTAACCTCAAATCAAAACTAAGGTATTGCATGGCCCAGAGTTGTTTTAGTGCATATTTGTATTTTGGCAAGAAAGATTATAATTGCATTAATAATGGAAGGATGAGAAACAGCCATCTTGCTGTATTTTGAAGGTCAAATAAGAAATGTGTTCTTTAACCACCAAAGTAGCTTCACTAATCAATTCACCGCCTTATAATGTTATCTGAATCTTCAACATTAACACAGAGTTACACCCTTGCCCAAAGGTCCATTTGCCTCTGTTGCTATATATTGAGACTGTTGCCCTTATGAAGAATTCGGACTGAAATTTTCACAGAAAACATCAACCATCTTGTATAGTAAAATATTGTTAACTGGGAATTTTGAAGTCAATTTTATTGGGGATGTACACCTGAACTTTTTAGTTTCAACATGGTTTTACTCGTTTGTCACCAACTTCTGGTTGACAATCTTGTTCTAATTGCAGTATTGCTACACTAAAGTTAGTTATGATTTTTTTTTGAACAAATTTAGCTTCTATGTTCTATCAGAAGAGGAATATGTTTCTACTGCAAGCACTTATCCAAAGGGCTAGCATGTAATAATCTCTATTATGCTAAACATTGATTTTTTTTTCTAGTTTATACTAGTCGTATGTTGTCTTGAGTTGATTCTGTTTATCTGACATTTCTGCTGACCATAATATCTTGTCAATTACTTTGTACATAACAGGGCTCAATCGTTACAGACAGCTTCAATTCCACATTTTGTGTTTATGACTCTGATATTGCTACTGGCTATGGTGTTGGTGCATTCCTGTTTCTCCTCTCTGGTCAGTCACTTCTTATGGTAGTTACCAAATGCATGTGTTTCGGCAAGCCACTTGCACCTGGAGGAAGTAGAGCCTGGTCAATCATATACTTTGCATCTTCATGGTAAATTCCTAAGAACACCAATAGAAAATTTTTTGGGTCGTGCCCATTTCTTGTTTCCTTACATAATAAATATTTCCTGCCCCATTGTCAGGGTCACATTCATAATCGCGGAATCGTGCCTGATAGCTGGAGCAACAAAGAACGCATACCACACCAGGTATAGGCATATGGTATACGCGGGGAGCTGGACTTGTGAGTCCCTGCGCAAAGGAGTTTTTATCACAGGAGCGGTCTTCGTGGTGTTCACTATGATTCTGAACGTGTACTTCTACATGTACTACACGAAATCGACAAGCCAGGCTGCCAAAAAGATCAACAAGACCACCCCCAATGTTGGTATGACTGGCTACGCATGACAATTGGATTTCGGTGTATCCTGGGACAGAAGATTAGTTTTTGGAAAACGTGGCTACGGTGTCATGGTACTATCAGATGCTTCAGAAGAAGCATGTGGTGCAGGGTTGTGCAGGTTTTGGCCTGTCAGAGCTAATTCTAGTCAGTTTATGGCTGGGTGCCTGGGCCAAGCCCTAATATGTTGTGATGGGAGTAACTCGTTTTTGTTTTGTGCTGGTTAGGGTTAAGCACATCATATTCTGTTTGTTAACTGGTGAAGCTGCCGCCTGGAGCTGCTTGGCAGGCTAGCAATTTGGTGTGTTGTAGTCTGTTGTAAGTCGATTGCCTATATTTTATTAGTGTGCGCTAGAAAAGAGTTGAATCTGTTGGTTTCAGTAATTTCCTGGCCAAGGACATCAGTTTATTAGTTTAGGGGAATCTGAGCCAATCTATAAATCCTATATAAGTGTCACAATTAGTTCGGATTGTGTGTAGCCACATCATCAATAATAGGCTGACCGTTGGATTTCATCTAAATATCTGAAAATAAGTGCCTGCACACCTGATGGTTCGGTGCCAACATGCAGCCCAACCGTTCCACCTTCTATCAATGATATTATTTTCTTTATCTTAGTAATGGTGTAATTGATGCATCAACAAATTAAATTGTTAAAGCACGCGGACAGTTCACAATTAACTCCCTAAGTTGACTCCATAACACTATATATATTTGCACTAGCACTAGATGTCACTTATTCACACAGTATGCATCTACTTTTGTTCCTCCGCACAACTCATCCGCCAGTCAATCCACATAAACTTCCTCAAGAACATATCAGCATTCATTTAGGCGATTGGCCATGTTTCTAGCTGATGATTCTTCTTCTTGTGTGCTTAACCGTTGCTTTTCTTTTCTCAAGTTACCACAGAGCAATTGCTAGGCCGTGCATGACTTCAGGTAAATCCTAGAGTCCAACACAAGATAGGTCACTCTCATCGATTATTTACTAAGTACTCTTCAGGTTTCATATAATTTTATTGACAAGAATCATTTATTAGACAAATTTGTAAGATTTTCACATAACTTAGTATGTAATATTCCGTTGCTTGTATGCCTTTCATGTGCATAGAAGACCTTGAGTTCATACGCTCAGTGACTTTGCTCATATGACTCATTTGCATTGTGCGTCATACGTTGTATTGCTTTCAAACAGGGGATGTGATAGTTTTCAAACCACATTTGTTGGAAGGGGGTAACCATCTCTCAAAGCTCTGCCGAGGTTAGCCAAGTGTGGTTGAACTGATGTACTAGACTTCCATCTGTTACATGTTTTTAACTACAAGCGCAAGCATTATTTGGATTCATCCTAACCTTTCATTTCAAATCAAACTCAAATTCAAAATGAACGAGTTTGTTTTTTCAATTCTTTCTAGATTATTCTATTCGTTCTATATTGGTTCGGGACCTAGTACTTCTCTATTTACTGTTATGCAAATGTCTTATCCAAGCTCCCGAAGAATATCCATTGGTTTTATCTTTAATTTTGTTAATATTCAGGTTGAGTTTTTCTTTTCAACTTCTAATTGATTAATTCCATTCAACTCCTGGTTTACTACCAACGAATTTTGCTATCTAAAGGAAACACTGCCCATAATAGGTATCATTGCCAACTTCTATTGGTTGTATCAGACCTCTATTCGAGTATCCATGGATATACGAGGATATGCATTTTTATATGCTTTTTCTTCTTGCTTAATGCTTCTTGAGGTGAGCATGAACCTTTTAGTGTACCAACACTAGTGTACACTCAAACTGCTGATTTTCTTCCTTGATGGAAAGATGTGGCACACCTGTTCTGAAGTTTCATACCACTTGCCAGATCTCAACTGGCTCCCTTCTATTCGGTGGGGGTACTTTTCGTGACTTTGAGTATGATAGTCCCTCTTGCCCTGTTTTCACTATAAGTTTTGTCATGCCTAGAAATTTAGCCCAAATTTTCAGACTATTTTGTGTATTAAATCTCTATCCAGGAATCAGCCAGGGTATACAAAATAAAAAAATAATATGCAGATCCAAATGTAAATTAAGCGTAAATACTTATAAAAGAGGCACTTAGTCCTCACACCGAAAAAAAAAGCAGAAGCAACGGAAAAAGGCGATCCTAGTAGGGCTTCAGCTCCACTCTACAGGCAAAACTCAACTGGGTATAAGCCTTATCTTCTAACTTTGTCTTCAGTTCAGAAGCACTATACTTCTGAAAATGGATAATAATAGCAAGACTGAGTATAACCACCGTACTCAGCAAGCTACACCAATGATGTAGACGTGTAAAGGGAGACAAAGGAAGATTTGTGGCTATTTGCATAAAGGAGATGGTAAACATTTAGAGTTTAAAACAGTAAAATGATTGATTAATTAAGACAAGATTGAATATCCACTGAACAACGCTAAACCACGTTGAATAGGCCCAACCAAACCACCTGAACTACACCAGTTCATTAAGTCAAGTTAATTAATAGAGTAGGACTATCCACAGTGAAGCTAGTTGATCGCCCATAACCGCGAGCACAACTACTTGAATAGTTTTACTCTAGCCAGATATGTACAACTGTATCCACAAGACACAATCCACCGTCATGTTACCGTGCCAGGCTAGACATGTCACCACGCCGAGTGATTGTGACAAGACCCTTCGCATAACTCCTCCTAACTAATCGCACCACGCTAAGGTTTCACCCCACCCTTAACTGGGGAAATTTAACTATTTGCCTCTATTAGGTTTACCAATTACTCTTACAATTTGCCCTTACCCCTCTAAGCTGGTGGCTTCTTAACTACTTGCAACTTTTGCCCATGTGGCATGCCAACGTGGTAGCACAGTGCAAAAAATGATGTGGGACCTACTTGTCAGTCTCACAACTCTTCTCTTCCCCCTCTCTCTCTTCGGTCAGCCCCGCCGTCCTCCCCTTCATCGCCGGCGTTGGCCACGGGCGTGCGGTGGGGACGGGTCGGTCGAATTCGCCCGCGTTGTCAGTGGGCGGCCGGGGGAGGGAGGGACGCCGCGTTGGCCGACTGGAGGCCCCGGTTGTGGCGGAGCGCGGCAAGGCGAAGGTCGCACTCGAGGTGGTGCTCGACTCTTCCTCCAGTGGCTCCCCCTCCTCCCATGGCTCCCTGTCGAGGGAGGCCACATTGCGCCGCTCTGTATCGATGTCGGCGTCCCCCACCAGCTCGTAGTCGTAGAGTTGCTCGGCGAGGACGCCGACCACCGTTGGTGCAAATGACGCGAGCACAACCTCACACGTCCGGTCCAGCGCGTACGTGCTCGTCCTCGACCGCGACGGTGCTCGGCTCCCCCTCCTCCTCCGCTGCCACAAACCGGCTCGCCGCCGCCGTTGCCGTTGAGAGGATTTGCTGCTAGGAAAGAGAGGGTTGCCGCAGCCATCAACCATCGAGGACGACGCGGCGTCGCTCCCTCCTGGACCGCCCACCAACGACGCAGGCAGATCCGGTCGACCCGTTCCCACCGCACGCTCGTGGCCAGCGCCAGCGATGAAAGGGAGGACGGCGGGGCTGACCAGAGAGAGAGAGGGGAAGGGGAGAGTTGTGAGACTGACCAGTGGGTCCCACGTCAATTTTTGCACTGCTTTGCCATGTTGGCATGCCACATGGGCACATGGGCACAGGCCACATGGGGAACGGGGAGGAGGGGTTAGATGCGGGGAAGGAGGTCCACAATGACGAGGGGCACTAGCCGGAAAAGGTGGCTGGAGCGGAACTCACCGGCGCACGAGGAGAAGCGGGCTCCAGCGATGGCTTGGGACGGCAAAACAGTGGCTGAGGGGCTCCTTGACCCACCGAAGCTGAAGGAAGAGATGGCGCGGCCCAGCGGTGGCTCTAGCTCCGGCAAATGGTGACTGGAGGTGTCAAAAAGGTGGCGGCGGCCGGGTATGCAGTGGAAGCGGGGTTTCGATAGCAGCAGGAGAAAAAGATGCAGTTGGCCACGCGACACGGTGCGGCGGTGGAGCTCGGGCTCGCATGGAGGAGTGAGCTAGGGGGCATGGCGGCTTGAGAAAAATGGGGAAAACGGACGAGGAGGGAGGAGCTTTATAGCCTCGGGGAGAGGTGGGATCGTGGCCGGGGAGGGGAAGATGGTTGCCGGTGCGATGTGGGGGTGAGTCCATGCCAGATTCCGTGGGGAGATGGGGAAAACAGACACGGGTGGTGGAGGTGGGCGTCTACCACGTCCCATGCAAGTGCGGGGAGGTGGGAGCGAGTGAGGGCACGCGGGCGAGCACGACAACATGGGGAGTGGTGGCATGGCGGTTGCTGTCGGAGGGAGGTGGGCCCTCGATCCCACCTGTAGGTGAGAAGGACATGTAGGTGAGAAGGACAGAGAGCAGGCCAGAACAGGGAGGAAACATAGACTTTGAGGCAAATGGGAGCCGAGCGGGCCGCGCGGGGAGGAAAAAGGAGCCGACCTGCGGGAGAGAGAGGGGAGTGGGGATAGGCTGGCTCGGGGAGGGAAGACAGATGAACTTGGGCCGAAAATGGCCAAAAGACAGGGGGAGAGTTTTAGTTTGTTTCATTGAAATTACTTATTGAGCTCCAAATATTCATGGGAAAATTCAGAGAATACTTTAGGGCATGAAGAATATTACAAAAATATTTCCAGCCATGATTATTAAAGAAAATTTTAATTCTCTCATTAAGTTCACTTGTTAAATTGCTTTAACTTTTAATATAATTTTAGAAATGCATTATTTAATGATTTTGAATAAAAAAACTGGGGCGTGACACGCTTCCGATTACTTAGGGGCGTGAGGAGCCGAAGTTATTGTCCCATTGTTTTTATTCGAGGCCTCTAGACAAGATGAGGGAGACCTTTACTTTCTTCGGTATTTCATCCTCCTACGGTGCATTTCATTCATGCAGCTTAGGCAAACTCTTCGCAATCACAAAAATAATCACAAAGTGATTTGTCAGTTTTGATTCCGTAAGTATACTTCCATTACTTAGTTTGCATTCACTAGTGCAATGTAAATGCATTAGTCACTTTCTACTATCATATTTTCTTACATTTCCTATCTATGTGTTCATTCTCTCCCCCTAAATGATTGGAAATAATTCTTATTTAGTCAAGGAATTTAGGCTTCATAACTATATCCGTTTAAAGTTCCTGACTTTTGGAGAGAGCCTTTTGCAATGCACTATGATAATGGGATATGCACATAAACCAAGTAAAATTGGTTTCTTTGTGATGTATTATATTTGTGAAAATTGCCAAGATTTAATATTGTATCATTGTTTTTTATGGCTTTCTATTAGTCATCTTAATGCACATGGAACATATCATGAGATGTATGGAAAATCGAAAAACACTTCAAAATGATTCAAAGCACCCAATATCAAGCATGCATTGTACCTCACATCATGTTTGTGATTTTTAAGTTTACTAGCAAAATGCCGGGGCGCAGCAACGGGAAAAACTAAAATCACGCTATAGTAGGAAGCACCATCTATAAAAGTCGATCTTACATCACGTAGGAATCGACAAGCTGAGATGAGAATCCACATGACCAACAAATTCTTTTAGAAGTTAGAGGTACCGAATATTGATCACCAAAACATCGAATCAATTAGGCAAACAATGGTCTTACAAATTCGGTTACTGGTAATAGTAAAAAAAGGTTAATCAAACAAAATAATCACCAAACCACAAAGAGCGATGTTCCGGTGCGCTATTATACTACCATTAGAATTAAGGATAAATAAATAATTTGTAAATACAGTGATTAGGAGTAACCTTGTCATTTATATTTTTCATCTAGATTGACCTGTGTTCCAGCATAGCTCATATTCCATAAAAAACAAAAGAAGAAGAAAAGTTTAATCAATGCTAAATGATGATTATATCCATTCACATCTATTTTTTTTATCTCTCTACATTTATACTATCGCTAGGTAGGGTGATAGAACAAATAGATCTAAACCCTACGATTAAATGAGATCAACGGTTTATACTGATTTCTACTACTAATAAAAAGCACCATAGTGGGGCTAAACCACAAAACAGTAGAAGCATATCGAGCTAAAGATCTCAAGAGTAGCAGCTGAAGCTTTAAAACACCACCACTATAAAACTTGATCATGTCTGCATGTAGAAAATGGATTCCTCTAACAATTCCCCTCAGCCTAATTGCCATGAGATCGATCACAATGGATAAGAAGAAATCAATCTATCTATCTATATCTATACTAATAGAGTATTTCCTACGAACACTTACTTTTTCCTACGAACACTTACTTTAACCAGAAAGATCTAACCGTCGATTAGATCAATCATATTATCACTACTGTAGATCTTATGTTTAACAACGTGGTGGGGTCACCTTTTAAAGTAGGTTCCCGTAATCTTATCTTTACGTAGCCGATCGTATCTCATCGTGAATACAAACACACTCGACATCAGGGAACGAAAGACAGGCTCCAGTCGCCGTCGAATCTAATCACCCATCAACGGCAAGTTCGACCGTTTTTTTTTTCTTTGACGATTTCCTCGAATGTTGACGGTGCATATGGAGAGCAGATGGGCATCAAACATCACGACTTCACGCAAGCAGACGTCCATCCAGATCGGCAGCGATTTATATACCGTGAACCAGCAGGCTTCAGAGTAGGCTCATCGGCAGCACACGCAACCTGAAGACTTGTACAGCTCAGGTACAGTTATATATTTTTTAATTAATCAATCAGTACTCTCGATTTTAGCTTCTACCTGTATTATTTTCCAATCAAGATTAGATTCTAATTCCATTCTTCCCTCATCCGAATTTTGAAAAAGCATGAACCATTCCTAGTCCCAGCCATCACACGAAGAATGATGATTCTTACTTAATTTACTCTATTTTAAATTAAGTTTAAACTAATACGAGTGTCGTATATTGAGAGGGTGCATATATAGTGAGAATATGTGAGGTATAACTAACAAAAATTTCTTCCTGACTGGTTCCTGGGCACCCCCTCCTACTCTACCTCCGCCTCTGATCACATAGCTCTATGAGTTCTTCAGGTGTTAGATTAAATTCACAAATCGAAAAATTTCCTTTCATCCAAGAAGATCTATCGGTGATAGTCCAATATACAATCTACGAACATATTCCAGGTCACATGTGACCTATTTAAGAATTTCTTGGATTTTGGTTTCAATCAATTTCTTGAATTTTGGTTTCGATTGAAGTAACGAATTATGCTGATGATGTATTGTCTATTGAATGATAAAGTTCACTGAACAATTGTGTTTACGAATAATTTTAAGTAGAGAACATATATAGATAGTATATATTGTCTATATGCACTACGTGGAGTATTATAAAATTCCCTAACATCGGTGGGTTCTTTTTCCCTATTTTTTCGAATTATTTTCTCTCCTCTTGATTTAATGGCGTGTCGATTTACTAGTGGGCAGGGTTGTTTATTTTATGTTTCGTGTGTCACAAAGATGTTACCCAATTGATGCTTGTTTGCGGATGCATTCTTGGGCAGATGTATAGTCGTTGGCAGCATCCGTAGTTTAGTTTTCCTTCTTCTTGTTTTGGTGCGTGTTTAGTGTCCGTTTAACTTGCTTGCTGCATGGATTGGTTCGAGTCCGGCCGGCTCCAGTCTTGCAAATACATTTACGTACTACAATATCAAAACAGTACTGCCGCGGACGGACGCCAATTATTTTTCACCCGGCCATGGACGCATATTTAATTATCGACCATGGACACCAATTATCGGACACAATCGGAGATGGCAGCTACGTGTCAGTTACGTTTATTAAGTTGTGATTCAAATTCATATAAAGATCTACTTCGGATGGAACGAAGTGGAGAGAACGTTTAGGGGTGCGGGGGCGAAGCCCCTGCGGTATGGATCGTCGCCCTTTAGGGTTTTACCTTTATATATACTTCTTGTAAACCGTCGTTCGGCGTTCTGTAATCTCATCTAATATAGTGAAGTTTTACTAGCTAGCGTCCATGGTTTTTCTCTCCTACTTTAGGAGATTTTTCCACGTTAAATCTCGTGTCTTCTATATTTGATCTCTTGTTCTTCATCGTTTATTTGCAATTCGTTTCCTAACAACGTTGCTTCCTCTGTGTGCTCTATTGTGGTTTACTTGTTTCGAAGTCCTTTCTTTCATTCTTTGGTCCTATAAATAAGATGTTAGCTCAGCTTACTCCTCATCGGTCGGCTCCTCTGTGATCGGCTGTCCCTGCCGCACACGTATTCTTTTCCATCTCAACTGAAGTAGGATACTTGTTCTAAATATATGTCTGCTGCAATGTTTGTGCAGGACGTTTCTTTCAGTTTTTCACTCGGTCCATTTGCTGATTGCGTCGTTGTTTCAACGTCGAGGTCTTTAGTTTGTTTTCCCTTTGTTTAATGTTATTTTCCCTCCCTAACCCTTCCCCTTGTTTGTCTGGTTGATATTAATTAGGAGTGTTTTTCTTTGTGACCAACGCCATCCTAATGAATTAGGATTTCCCTGCTGCCATGCTCCGTTCTAGGGTCCTGACTGCTGGATCTGTTCCAACTTGGAAGAAATATGAATAAAAGAAATTAAGTATTGTAGGATCGAACAGTAAGAACTAAACCAACCAGAGGGGGGTGAATGGTTGGTATGCCCAAAAAACAAAAGTTTTAGTGGAAATAAAAGTTACCCTCAAATTCGACGGATCGCAGTCTGACCGAAAGTGTTGCGTCGGTCTGACCGCCTGGTACACATCGGTCTGACAGAGATCAAACTCCGGTCGAACCGCCGAGATCATCTGCCTCTGCCTGTTGTCACCGCCGGTCTGACCGCCTATCTGCCGCGGGTCTGACCACCGCCTTGCCACCGATCTGACCGCCGAAGCTCGATGAAACACAAATCGAAGAACTCTTAAAGTGGATGACGGCTTTATTGATTCTCTCTGTGTTTACAAAGTGCACCAACAGCACTCCTTACAAAAATCTCGACAAAAATCGAAACCCTAATAAAACTATCAACTCAATTGCTCTCAAAAGCGATACCGGGAAGCCTTACGCTCCCTCTCTATTTATACCCAAGGTAGGCAGCCTAAAGACACGAACCAAACTCATACTAGAAATCCTAATCACCCTAGGAAACCTTCTCGTACAAGAAACAAACTTTACATAACCAATTCCACTAAATTTGGACTCCTTCCAAATTCGACTCCGCATCCCATACGCACACAATACCTCCATCGTATGCCATATGGAACCTTCACCTTCCACGTGCATTGAACTCTAGCCTTAGTATCCCGCATGATCTCTGACCACCCTGGACATCGTCTTATCCCCAAGCCGACTCCCGGTCCATCACCGCAAATACTCTCCCAGCATTAATTCACCTACACATGGAATAAACAAAGAAACCATATTCCGAGACCAAGCTATCCCCAACTTGACTCATTGTTAGCAAACAACAGTATTACATACGCATAGTATCCATCTAGAAGTCATATTCATGAAATAATCATGGATATCCAAACAAACAACCTGAAACCAAAACCAACACAGCGTCGACCGGTCAGACCGTGGGCTGCGCCGGTCTGACCGCGCAAGATACGCCGGTTTGACCGGCAGCCACTGCCCGGTCTGACCGGACCCAATCCAGTAGTACCTGTATATCACCTATGAAATCCAATCATCTCCAAAACCACTTCGCAAATAATTTCCAAATATCAAAACCAATAATCTCCAATACCAATTGTTCATCACAGAATAACAATCAAAAACACTTTTGATTTTACAATCTCCCCCTTGATGAACATATTGGCAAACCCATCAAAAATATTTTGGTGTTTGGAAAAATAAAAACACAAGCGGTAAAAAGCACACTTCGTACAAACGTACACATCGTGCTCGAAAATTCAAAGAAAAACTTCTCTCATTTTTGAAAAGAAAGAAATTCCCAATTGAACCAAAAACTTATTTGCTTCTCAAAAATTCACCTTGTTTCTCCCAAAAACACTTCTCCCCCTTTTGACAATGATTTCATCAAGCATATGAATTATGTTCATTAATGTATAAGAGCTTAGCATACAAATAGCATATCAAGTCATGAGTTGCAATAAAAAGAAGATGAACCCATCTATCACATAACAAGCATGCATTAAAGTATAATCATGAACCAAAGATTTTACAATTAAGTTTGAATCAACAATCAAAATTCATGATTTCATACGATTTATAATGCAACATCTTAACAAGCACATAGGTTGAAGAATAAACACTAAACACATATACCTATTGCATTTATCATTCTTTCTCAAATAAACTTTAGCACAAAACAACCAAGAGAATTTTATAAGTTTTTCTTTTTCTTGAGCCTTTTTGCTTATTTTTTTGTTATCCCGGGTACATCCCTGTCGTCAAGACTGTTTCCAGGGATTCGGCACCCACTATTTTGCTCATATCGAATATGTCCTTGTCGTCAAGACTATTTCCAAGGATTCGGTATTCATTTTTTTATATTTTTTATTCTCTTTGCACAATGAGCAACAAAGCTATTTGAGGAATAACAATTCAAAAAAGCATATATATATAGAGCATTTATAAATCAAACCATATTCTAGCATCAATATTGCACATTTGCTTAATTCACGTATAGAATTTAAATGTCATGCATCATCTCCCTTAAAAGCAAAATCTAAGTCTCATAAAAAGACTAGAATACACACAAGCTAAGCTAGAGACAAATAAACCTTCATAGTACTGCTAGCATGCATAAGAAAATACCATATGTATAGAACAAAGCTCTCTTTTTCAATTTTTCTCATTGTCATATTTTTTGCTTGATAACACCATGAGGTACAAACTCCCCCTCAAAACATGCCAAAAGGATGAATGATGCCCAATTCACCACGAAGAAAAGCAAAGCGATTAGAATCCAAAGGTTTAGTGAAAATATCAGCAAGTTGCAACTTCGTGTCCAAAAACTGCAATTCAACAGCTCCCTTCTCAATATGATCCCTTAAAAAGTTAAAGCGAATATCAATATGCTTTGTGCGTGAGTGTTGAACAGGATTCTTAGCAATATTAATAGCACTAGTATTATCACAAAAGAGAGGTAGTTTCTCAAAAGTAAGACCATAATCTTTCAAAGTAGATAAAAGCCAAAGAATCTGTGAACAACAACTAGCAGCAGCAACATATTCAGATTCAGCAGTTGATTGGGCAACACTAGATTGTTTCCTAGAAGACCATGCAATCAATGATGTACCAAGAAAATGACATGTTCCACTAGTACTTTTCCTATCAATTCTACAACCACCAAAATCAGCATCTGAATATCCACTTAAGCATATAGAAGATGAAGTAGAATACCAAATTCCAAACTCAAGTGTATGATTCAAATACCTCATTATTTGCTTGACCGCTTGACGATGTGAAGCACGAGGAGAAGCTTGAAAGCGTGCACACAAATACACAGCAAATCGTATGTCTGGCCTAGAAGCAGTTAGATACAACAATGATCCAATCATACTTCTATACTCCTTTTGATCAACAGCTTCACCATCTTCATCAGGATCCAACACAGCTCTAGAACCAATTGGCGTTGAAATTAGCTTGCAATTCTCCATCTTGAACCGTCTCAAAAGATCCTTCGTATACTTCGTTTGATGCACAAATATACCTTGAGGTGTTTGCTTAATTTGCAATCCCAAAAAGTACGATAACTCACCCATCATGCTCATCTCAAATTCCCTGCGCATAGCCTCAGCAAACTCTACAACCAAAGCGTGAGTCAAACAACCAAAGATGATATCATCCACATAAATTTGAACGAATAGTTGATTATCACCATGCTTAAGAACAAAAAACGTTTTGTCAACCTTTCCCATTGTAAAACCTTTCGCAAGTAAAAAGTTCTTAAGCCTATCATATCATGCTCTAGGTGCTTGTTTCAAACCATACAAAGCTTTAGACAATTTAAAAACATGGTTGGGAAAATCAGGATTTTCATAACCAGGTGGTTGTTTGAGATAAACTTCCTACTATATAAAACTATTTAGAAAAGCACTTTTCACATCCATTTGATACAATTTAAAACCTTTTGAAGTAGCAAAAGCCAACAAAAATCTAATTGCCTCAATTCTAGCAACAGGAGCAAAAGTTTCATCAAAATCCAAACCCTCCACCCGAGTAAAACCTTGAGCAACAAGTCTAGCTTTATTTCTCACAATCAAACCATCCTCATTTTGTTTATTTTTGAAAACCCACTTGGTTCCAATAATATTATGTCCAGAAGGTGGTTCAACTAAAGTCCAAACTTTATTTCTCTCAAAATTTTCAAGTTCTTCATGCATGGCGTTAATCCACGATTCATCAGTTAATGCATGTGACACATCTTTGGGTTCAAAAGAAGCAACAAATGCAGAATTTGCACAAACATGATGAGTCATTACCTTAGACCTAGTAGTCCGCTCACCTAAATTACCAATGATTTGTTCTGGCGGATGTCGTCGTTGAATGTGCAAAGGAACAGCGACTTCTGAAGTTGATTCACGTTCTGTATCAGTACCGGTCGAAGTTGAAATCTCTGGAGGACCATCTCGAACAGCGTCAATAGAACCCTCAGCCGACGACCCTGGTCGGTCTGACCGCATGTCCTACGCCGATCTAACCGGAGGTGTGCCGGCGGTCTGACCAGCCTAGCGCCCGGTCTGACCGGCTGAGCCGACCTCGTCGTCGTCGTCGCTCTCGTCTTCAAAAATATGACCATCCTCCCCCTGAACCTGTGACAATGTACCTGCAATATCGGGTCTAGTACCTGGACTAGCCTCATCAAAAGAAACTTCGCAAGTCTCAACGATTTTGTTAGTCTCCAAAATAAGTACACGATAGCCACGAGAGTGTGCGGGGTAACCAAGAAACATTCCATCGGTAGAGCGTGCCTCAAACTTATCCAAATTTCCAGATTTCAAGACAAAGCATTTGCAACCAAAAACACGCAAATGTGAAACTTTGGGTTGATGTCCAAATCGAAGCTCATAAGAAGTTTTTCCAAGTTTTGATCTTAAGAAAACCCGATTTGAAATATAGCATGGGTGTTAATCGCCTCAGCCCAAAATTTTCTAGGAGTGTGATACTCATCCAACATCGTTCTAGCCATCTCAACCAAAACACGATTCTTTCTTTCAACAACACCGTTTTGTTGCAGAACACGAGGAGAAGAAAATTCATGTTCAAGACCTCTTTCGTTGAAAAACTGTTCAAATGAAGCATTTTTGAATTCACCACTATTATCACTTCGAATTTTTTTCAAAGAACCAGGAGATTCAAGATCCAATCGAAGAAACAAACCACGAAAGTGTTGAAACGCCTCATCCTTAGTTGCCATAAAGAAAACCCAAGAGTATCTAGAAAAATCATCAACAATAACCAACACATACCACTTTCCTCCAACTGATTGCACTCTAGCTGGACCAACAGTGTCCATGTGTAATAGCTGTCCTGGTGCATCAGTCATCACAGAAACAATAGGAGTATGTGAAGAAGCAACCATCTTAGCATGACGACACGGTGTGCAAACCAAATCAAGATCTTTCTTAAGTTTAGGCAAACCACGAACAAGATCCAAACCACTTAACCTCGTGAGATGATCAAAACCAACATGTCCAAGTCTACGATGCCAAAACATCACATCTTTACTAAACTTAGCAACCAAACATGTTATCACAAGTGAAACAGGACTTTCAAAATCAGCTTTAAACACTCTACCATAGCGAGAAATATTCAACACAGAATCACCACGAGAATCAAAAACTTTACTTCCAGTTTTCTTAAAATGAACCTCAAAATCTTCATCAAGAATTTGTGAAACTGAAAGCAAATTATACTTTAAGTCCTTGATCAAAGCTACATTCTTCAATTCAAATTTGTCATTTACCTTAACCAAACCTGTAGCGAGAACGACACTAGTAGAAGCATCACCAAAGATAATCGATTCAGTCTTGGATGCCCGTTTGAGGGAGGAGAACCAATTTTTATCACCGGTTATGTGCCGCGAACAACCAGAATCCACGATCCACACGTTCTCCTTCCTTGCCACCAACGCCTACACACAAGCAGAAGTCGAAGCCTCAGTACTGGGGTTAGATGATAATAAAAATTTAGGAATCCAGTGCTGAGACACACGACCAGAAGATCCAATAGGCATATGTCCACGTGCAAAAACAGTTTGAGAATTTTTAGAAAAATTTCTCCAAGGCTGGTCTGACCGAGGTACAGTGGCCGGTCTGACCGGGGGCCGGTCTGACCGCTTTTGTACCGCCGGTCTGACCGGTGCCCGGTCCGACCGCCACTCAGTATCCGGTCTGACCGGTCGCCGGTCTGACCGCAGGACCCAGTGCGGTCTGACCGGTTTCCTCGAGGGAAAACCAGATTTTCACCACTTTGATTTTGCAAAAGCAATCTCTCTCTTTTTTTTTCTGTTTATGAGCTAATCTGAAACAAAAACCAACAATATGTCCATCTTTGCCATAAAACGAGCAAGTATTTTTCACGCTGAGTAGAAATATTGGTAGAATCAGATGACTTAGCAACACAAGCAACAACAGGAGATTTTGTATGCACAACATTGGATTTGAAGAAGATGCACTCAAAGTAGACATGATGCTAGCAGATTTAAACACAGTGTTCGTAGTTTCAGGTTTAACCATAATTTCATCACTTCTAGCACCAACACCTAACACAATAGGAGGATGTCTAGTATGATGAGCATAAGGATTAAAACCTAAACCACGGTTATGTGTGCTAACCTTAGATTGATCTAGGATCATGTTGAGGTTCTTTTTACCATCAGAAAATCTTAGCAAATAATTTTTCAAATAAGAAACCTCTTTTTCCAAAATAGCACAGTTTTCACAATCTATCATGACACCTTTACTTTTACGACACTTGGGGCAAGAAAACACTTCATTGTTTTTCACAACATTTTCCATGTACTCAACACGACCTAAAGCATCTTTTAATTTCAACTTATTCAAAGTACATGTTGAGCAATCCAAAACATCATGAGGTTGTTTTAAATTTGTAGCACAAATCATGTTAAACATCAAACTAGCATGAAAAGCAATTTGATATTTTTGCAACAACTTTTTAGTTAAAATCAACTCATCCAAAGTGCGTGTGTGCAAAGCAAAACTAAGAGCAAGAGAAGATGTACTTTTCAAATCATGTGCAGCATTGACATATCTAATTTTAGAAATTTCATTCATTAAAACCTCACAACTTTGACAATCATCATCATTAGGAATAAGAGATTTTAATCTATCAATTTCAGAATTAAGAGATTCAATGATAAACTCCTGTTTTCTATACATCTTCTCACACTTCATATTTTTTGCACTCAAAATATTAATAGCTTCTTCAAGAGCACTTACCTCATTGTCTTCACACTCTGAATCCGACTCACCACGCGCCATGAAGCAAACACCGGAGATGTTCTTTCCCTTATCATCATCTCCACTCTCACCATCTACATCGCTTAGTGGCTCAAACGCGACGTAGACTTGATCAAAAGCTTTTTTGAGAGTCTCCCTCATCTTCTTTCCTCCTCTAACTGTACTCTTTGGCTTGTTGTCATTGGTCTTCTCATCACCATTATCTTCCCTCCTATTTCTCCCAAGCCTAGGACAACGTGAACGAAAGTGATCCGTAGCACCACATTCAAAGCAACGATTTGGTCCACCTCTTTTCCTGTACCTAACATTAGTCACAGCTCGAGAAAGTTTATTAGATAACAAAACCACGTCCTCCTCCTCGAACTGTTCGAGTTGACCATCGGATATGGCATTAAACAAAGCAAATACGAAAAACTTTGATGAAGAAGCATCAACATCCAAAGAAGTTGAGGAAGAAACCAAAGCACTCGACTTAGAATCAACTTTACGAGAAAGAATATTCATCTCATGTGTTTTCAATTTTGTGTAAAGCGAATCCAAAGTCAAAGTAGACACATCAACAGACTCCTGAATAGATGTAACTTTCATCTCCCAAATAGACATGTCAAGACCATTCAAAAAGTGGCGAGAAATCTCAGATTGTGTATAATTAACATCATAAGAAGAATCAACAGATCTAAGATCACTCAAAATTTTATTAAACCTAGAAAGATAGTCATCCAAAGCTTCTCCAGGTTTCATCTCAAATTTAATATACTCCTTTTTGAAAAGATCTCGACAAAGTTCTTTAATGTTATTTGTTCCTTGATCAAAATTACTCAAAGCAATCCAAATCTCATGGGCAGTTTGAAGATGAGCAACACGATCATAATCCGAACGAGAAATCCCACTCAAAAGAATGTTGCGAGCTTTGCAATTTTGTTCAAACTCAGTTTTTAAAGCAGCATTATTAATTTGTTCAAGGATCTCATAAGGATGAGAAACTTTTCTCCAAATATCATAATCCTCAGCCATAATATAAGACTGCATCCTACTACACCAATGAGAAAAATCCGTTCCATCGAAAACATGAGGCTTAGTTAAAAACCTAACAGTAGCCATGGCAAAAACTCTAGATCGATTAAAATCCAAAGAAGAAAACAAGGCTCTGATACCACTTGTAGGATCGAACAGCAAGAACTAAGCCAACCAGAGGGGGGGGGTGAATGGTTGGTATGCCCAAAAAACAAAAGTTTTAGCGGAAATAAAAGTTACCCTCAAATTCGACGGATCGCGGTCTGACCGAAGGTGTTGCGCCGGTCTGACCGCCTGGTACACGTCGGTCTGACCGAGATCAAACTCCGGTCGAACCGCCGAGATCATCTGCCTCTGCCTGTTGTCACCGCCGGTCTGACCGCCTATCTGCCACCGGTCTGACCGCCACCTTGCCACTGTTCTGACCGCCGATTGGACCGCCGAAGCTCGATGAAACACAAATCGAAGAACTCTTAAAGTGGATGACGACTTTATTGATTCTCTCTGTGTTTACAAAGTGCACCAACAACACTCCTTACAAAAATCTCGACAAAACTCGAAACCCTAACAAAACAATCAACTCAATTGCTCTCAAAAGCGATACCGGGAAGCCTCACGCTCCCTCTCTATTTATACCCAAGGTAGGCAGCCTAAAGCCACGAACCAAACTCATACTAGAAGTCCTAATCACCCTAGGAAACCTTCTTGTACAAGAAACAAACTTTACATAACCAATTCCACCAAATTTGGACTCCTTCCAAATTCGACTCCGCATCTCATACGCACACAATATCTCCATCGTATGCCATATGGAACCTTCACCTTCCACGTGCATTGAACTCTAGCCTTAGTATCCCGCATGATCTTTGACCACCCTGGACGTCGTCTTATCCCCAAGCCGACTCCCGGTCCATCACCGCAAATACTCTCCCAGCATTAATTCACCTACACATGGAATAAACAAAGAAACCATATTCCGAGACCAAGCTATCCCCAACTTGACTCATTGTTAGCAAACAACAGTTTTACATACGTATAGTATCAATCTAGAAGTCATATTCATGAAACAATCACGGATATCCAAACAAACAACCCGAAACCGAAACCAACACAGCGTCGGTCGGTCAGACTGCGGGCTGCGCCGGTCTGACCGCGCAAGATACGCCGGTCTGACCGGCAGCCACTGCCCGGTCTGACCGGACCCAATCCAGTAGTACCTATATATCACCTGTTAAATCCAATCATCTTCAAAACCACTTCGCAAATAAATTCCAAATGTCAAAACCAATAATCTCCAATACCAATTGTTCATCACAGAATAACAATCAAAAACACCTTTGATTTTACAAGTATCTATCGAGAAAGATTCCACAAAGATGCAATTTATTTAAACCCATATTAATGAAATATAGTTAAAATAAAGGAAATAAACAAGTTTGGTTAATACTTATTTATTATGAAATCTCCATCCTCAACATAGGATTCGAGATGATCAATCCTGATGACTCTTCTCCAACAAATAAACTATCAATCTCGGTTCAATTAATTTAATTAACGAGGATTTAATGGTTTAGTTACTCTACCGATTTGTGTATACAGAGGGTGTGATTACAGCCTAGAAAAAAAAAGGGCTTCCTTCAGAGGATTATGACCCATTTCTTAATACAATAAGTTCAGCTAAACTTCGGGCCAACCACAAAAAAAAAACACAGATAACGAAAGTTATTTATCTGCTGACCGCACGCGTGCGCGCGCGGGCACTTCTAGTAACTAACGTACTGTTACCAGCCGTGCCCCCTCCCCCCCGCGCGCTTGCTGCACGGGCATTTGATACAACCTTAATTATAAGGGTTAAATAAATAAAAATAAAAAAATACAAACAATGAACATGATAAAAAAAATCATGTCACATGTGTACTTGTTTTACTAGAGTGGAGCACATCACAACTCATATTGTATATATTTTATATTCTATACTAAATTGTCCATTAACAAAATAAAACAGAAATCAAGGTTGATTGCTGTGGATCCTAAACTACACAGGCAATTCATTTAGTTGATTGGTTTAACTCCTTTAGCTTGGCCTACTAATGAAATGAAAGAGGTGACGGATATGTGGACATAATTCTTGCTAATAAAAAATTCGATTTTCTCAAAATCTTAGGGTGTGTCTAAGGAGAATTTCCTTTCAGAAATTGTAGAGGTGGAACAACATAAGCACATAACAGACTCACGGTTGGTTGGAGTATCGTCCTTTCCATCACAACTATAAATCAGCGTCAGTAAAAGTTGCATAGTTAATTTGAAGCCATCATTGTGGGCATGGTAATATAAATCTGAGAGAATAAAAGATGCACAATATATTTGAAGTCCTCATATTTGAAGGGCATCTCAGCAAATGTACAGATTAAGGATCGGAAAAAAACAATTATGAACACATCTACTTCATAATAGCCTAGCAGAAAAGTAAGGTGCATATACTGATTTAAAATGTTTCCTGAATTGTGACAAAATATTCCAGGACCAAATCAAGGTAACATACAACATAAGTTGGTTGTGATGTGATCTAATTATACCGCAAACAATCGGCCTAGAGTACAATAGTTAATATTAAATTCTTATCAACCGAACCATTAGGGTAAAATTAAAAAGACTACGTTCCATAATTCTGATACTTTTATTAGGATAATGGAAGCTTTTTTAAGTCAATTACATCAAGGTGATACAATTTTCCCGAGGACACTCCCGGTCTTTGCATAACTAAGATGCACACAGCCAAACATACAAGAACCCACATAAAAAAAAAGAATGGCATGAAGTATCGAGGGCTATCAATTCAAAGATTAAATCACCACCCATGAACAACTCCTTGGCCATCTCCTCCAAAAGAGGAGTATTAAAAGCTACCAATTATAAGACTAGATCACCACCCATATCCCTGGGTAAAAACTCCTTGACCACCTTCTCCAAATGTAGACATGTCGTAACCACCATATTTAGCAAACCAGGCTTAAGTAGGACAACCCATGTACCAAGCCAATGGATAAGAGAATATATAACCTGCAAAGGTGAAGATATGACTTTTTTTTTATCAAAAATCACATTATTCCTATATAGCCAAAGCGACCAACAAGTAGCAGACGCTCCTAACAGGACATGTGCTTTCAAATTATTATGAATTCCAGCAAGCTAGCTCCCGAACATATGCACTACACAATGCGGTGGAGGAAGACCAGATGCTACTTGGATGATGGACCAAACAGAATGGGAAAAACGACATTCGAAGAAAAGATGTCTAATTGTCTCGTCATTGCAACAAAAACAACAGTTCTTGTTGCCTTGCCATTTTCTTTTTGTCAAATTATCCTTTGTTAACACCACTCCACGATGCAAGTACCAAAGAAAAATCTTAACTTTTAGGGGTATCTTTAATTTCCAAAGACGCTTATTAATATTGGGAACATTGTTGTGAATTAGAGCTAGATAATGAGACTTCACGGAGAACTCCCCATTTGAGGTTAAGTTCCAATGAAACTCGTCTTGCTCCCGAGTTAGTTGAAAACCAGTGATACGTGGTAATAAATTATTCCACGCCGCTAGTTTTGATCCTATAAGGTCTCTTCTCCATGAAAAAGATGGAGGATTGGTTTCAAAGACTTGTGCAATTGTAGCCTGCTTATGCCTAACTATGTTGTAAAGGCAAGTATACTGTTCTTTCAAGGTTGAATTGCCCAACCATTTGTCTTCCCAATACCCGATTTGGGAGCCATCTTTAATTATAAAGGATCCAAAACGAAGAAAGTCCCGTTTCACCTTCATGAGGCTAGACCAAAAGTATGAGTCCCCGACCTTCCACTGAGCTTGAGAAAGAGGTTTATCACCTAGATACTTATTACGTATCAACTATTGCCAAATCCCTTTCGTGGAGAGCAACTTGAATAACCACTTACTAAGTAGAGCCATATTCTTAATTTCCAAATCATGAATTCCTAATCCCCCTTGTTCCTTGGGGCGGCACAATATGTTCCATTTAGCTAGACGATACTTTTTTTTTGACCATCACTTTGCCAGTAAAACCTGGAGCGAAAGTAGTTAAGCTTTGTAAGTATCCCCTTGGTATGGCAAAGAAAGACACTATATACAACGGGAGGCTACTTAGCACTGAATTAATCAATGTTAGCCATCCTCCGGTGGATAGGAGTTTTCCTTTCCAGCTTCTTAGAAGTTTTTCAAAGCGTTCTACCACCTCTTTCCAATCGACATTTCTTAATCTCCTATAACGAATAGAGATACCTAGATACTGAAATGGAAATTGACCAGTGGAGCAACCAAAGAGTTCCATGTATTCATTTTCAAACTCTTTCGCTTCACCAAAGCAATATAATTCACTTTTATGGAAATTTATCTTAAGACCCGATAATTGCTCAAAGCAAAAAGCAACAGCTTCCGGTTACGAGCTTTTTCTAGGTCATGATCCATAAAGAGAACTGTATCATCGGTATATTGCAAGATGGAGAGACCATCATAAATTAGATGTGGTACTACTCCTGCAATTTGCCCATCTGCTTTGGCTCTATTAATCAGTACAGTCAACATGTCAGCTATAATATTAAATAATGTGGGTGATAAGGGATCACCTTGACGTACCCCTTTCTTCGTCTAAAAATATTGTCTAACTTCATCATTAACCTTTACCGCTACGCTTCCTCTAGAAATGAAGGACTCAACCCAAGAGATACACTTAGGCGAGAAACCTTTCATACGTAGAGTTTGCAAGAGGAAAGGCCATTTGACTTTATCATAGGCTTTTTCAAAATCTACTTTAAAAATCACCCCATTTAGTTTTTTACGATGTAATTCGTGTACAGTTTCATGTAGGACAACAACTCCCTCAAGGATATTCCGTCCTCTCATAAAGGCTGTTTGAGAAGAGCTCACCACATGGTCCGTTACAGAATTAATTCTATTTGTTGCGACCTTGGTGAAAATTTTGAAACTGACATTCAATAGACATATTGGCCTGTACTGTTGTATACGGTTTGCCTCATGAACTTTTGGAAGAAGTGTTATTACCCCAAAATTGAGACTAAACAAAGGTAAATCACCCGCATGGAGATCCTTGAATAGATTCATCAAATCATCTTTGATGACCTCCCAGAAATTCTGGTAGAACTCCGCCGGGAAACCATATAGACCAGGAGCTTTGTTGTGTTCCATTCCAAACAGCTCTCCAAACCTCATCCTCCGAGAAAGGTGTCGTTAGGAATTCATTTTCCTCATTCGTCACCTGCGGAATATCCTCAATTCTAGATTCATCTAGTGTGATGGAAGTACCCTCAGGTGGTCCAAAAAGGTTTTTATAGAATTTAGTAATATAGGACTTCAATGCTATATTACCTTCTATTTTCCTTTCATCCTGCTCAAGGAAAAAAATACGTTTTTTCCTTTGCTTACCATTGGCATCCGTATGGTAATACTTGGTGTTATTGTCCCCTGGTAGGACGTCAGTAACTTTTGCCCTTTGGTACCATTTGATTTCTTCTTCTCGAAGAAGTCTGGATAACTGATCTCTAGATTGAGCCAGGTGCTCTCTCTCACTATCAGTTAATTCCCGTACCTCGGCTGTGACGTCTAACTCATCAATGATATTTGGTAAGATGGTTTTTTCTTGTTTGTAAGAACCATTGGTGTGAGCCGCCCAACCTCGAAGATGTCTTCTCAAAGCACTCATCTTATTGTTCCATCTTTGAACAGGGTTGCGGCCCTTAACTGGCTTGTTCCACATTTCCACAACATGATCACAGAAATCATCCCAAAGGAACCAGCCAAGTTCAAGTTTGAACTGTGGATGGTTCCCCGAAAAAGCCGCCGATCCAGTGTCTAGTAACAATGGTGTGTGATCTGATAGACCTCTATCTAATGCACGAACAGAGACCAAAGGATATTTGGATTCCCATTCCGTAGTCATTAGCACTCTGTCTAGTTTCTCATAAGTTGGGGATGTTAGGGAGTTAGCCCAAGTAAATTGTCTTCCCGTCAAAGCACTTTCTCTTAAATCAAAGCTGTCAATAATAGCGTGGTGGGGGACAATGCCAAACGAAATCTACACCCCTAGATAGACGATTCAGATTCATCTTTGACATATCACTCTTACCTGTTTCCATAAAGTGCAACAAAATCTAAATTGTGCTCCTTTATACATTCTGCCACATATCGGTATTTAGCCAAGTCACCGAGACCTCTGCTATTCCAAAATATGGCTTTCATGAGAACACAATTTTAAAGATTATGTAAAGGAACAGTTTCTCTGTCTCTTTTTCCTATTTGATTTAGATTTTGTCGCGGACACCATTATGTCGCAAATTTTGTTACTCATGTCCACATCATCTAAATCCACCTCAGAGACATCTTTCACTAAGTGAGCGAGTAGGGTACCGTCAAGTTCGGTATTCTCGTCATCACTTAAATCAAAAGGATTGTCTTTCTCCAAAGTTTGATTCTTAGAAGGTTGGTGAGAGCCATTTATTTTGGGTGCTGCTATTGAACGATCTATTTCAATATGTTTCAATTTATTAATTGAAATTGTAATGTCAGAGCTAGAAGAACCCAAAGAAACACCCACATTACTTAGATGAGAAGATACTCTGTCATCTGGTAAAGACGTAATTGAAAAAACATGTTTACCTTGTGGGGGAGAACTTGGTGTAGACAAGAGCTTGGCGGAGAATCAATCACAGCCAACTCCTTCTCTGGACCATCTAGGTTGCAGATAGCTTTTCTTCTCATTGCCCTGCTGAGTGAATCCCCATCAGTCATCGCGATTCCATTGATCTGTTCAGCATTCGAACTATCACTTCGACGAAGACCATTGCAATCTCCTGGAGAGGATAACACCGGCCACTGTTCATAGTTTCCTTGTGTCACTTGCTGAGAGCTCAGTGGTGCTGAAACAGAGCCCATGCGCACCTTACTAGTGCTCCCAAAAGGAGAAACAACACTACCTACATTGCACTTCTTCACTAGTGGCACCGAAAGATGACCATCCCTCAAGTTAGATGGTGATGGGTTTTGTTGCTTGCTGATCTGATTTGCCACCCGGACAAAATATTGCTTTCTAGTAGATTGCACCTCTGTTGCTGATAGCGTGTGTGGCACTGCCTCGATCTCCTGCACCTCATGCGTTCTTACGCGTATACTCCTCTGGGCCAACCGATCGGGGAGTAGCAGGTGGTGAGAGGCCCTCTGGACTGATCACCGGTGAAACACTTCCAGTCCACCGGTGAAACACTTCCCTCCTTTGAATGGACATCAGGATGCTGTAGCTGCAGCCGTACCAAGTCTATCTCCATAGGCCGGTGAGAAGGAGACGACCTGTGAGGTCCAAAAGGGGTGAACACCAACTGCATTGGTGTTGGACCAGACCCCTGATCAGTTTGTGTAGTTGTGGAAGAGCTGCTTTTGTGTTTCGTTACAATGTCATTTGTATTGTTTTCTTCCTTAGGATCCCCTTCTTCTTCTTGTGCACCCTCATCACCACCACCTGAAGGCTCATCCACCACATGCATAGCCGGCTGGAATCCTTCTTCCTCAAGAGAGAAAGTGATACGGTATCCAATCTTTCCGAAGACGATATCAGTCTTGATTGGTAGATCCGCATGGCTAAGAACTCCCACTTTGACCCGAATGTGCCCTTCTTACGAAAAGGTCAACATATCTACCTCTTGTGTGGCTCCAACTACTGTGCCCAAAGCCCAGAAACAAAGATAGTGTCACCAAAAATGCGGCACTCCAGAGACGTGCACCACACCTTGTTAAGCTGGTACACCGTGATTCTCGTACCTTGCTGTTTGGGGTCAGATAAAAGTTGCCTCCTTTGTGCTAAATCATGATATGACATTTCGTTAACCATTCAATATTCAATAGTGAGATTTCTAGGTATTTTTTTTCAAAAAGATAAGTGAGTAATTTCTAGATTTCTCAATGTAACTTCACAAATCGAAAGATCTTCCACCTACAGAAATGAGAAGATATGCATGCGAAATTTATGCTGAATTTTTAGATTTGAATGAACCTTTTTGTCTGCTTCTAATTTTAAAGAATGAACCAAAGTTGAATGGATGAATGTATTTAGCACTTCAATTCGAAAAGATGATCTTGCATAACGAAATTTTTTTACAAATTGATAATGGAATTTTTTAGATGATGAATTGATTAGGATTTGAATTTATGTTTCAGTTGTGAGGTGTACGAATGTAAGTTACTTTAATTTAAAAAGATTTATTTTAAAAGAGGTAAATATATTTTATTTATAAAATAGAACACTCCATGCATGCATGATCAATCTCTCAATCACCAATAAAAGCTTACTGACAATGTTTTAAATCTTTTTGTTTACCATCTCCTCTCAATTTATGTCATAAGATCAAACCAGGACATAATTCTCTTGACGTTGTGTTCAAATCTCTAGATTTATTTATTATTTATTTTTTCTTGCATCACTTAGGGCATCAACAATGTATGCTATCGACATGGGTATTAACGTGGGCCTAGATGACAGGCGGTAGTAGAGGAAGACGCGCTCCACATTGCTTATTTCTACGAGATGGCAATAAGGTGGGGTCCACAGGGAAAAAAATCACCACTCACATTGCTTTTTTGCTTTTGCTGTCAGATAACACTGTGTACATGCATATTCTATTTCCTTACTTCCAGCAGTAGGGCTATGATCCGGCTGTACTTACATACTACTCTCACAATGCTTAATAGCAGGTAGTAAGGATGCATTTATTACTTACTACCTGGTTGTAGAGCACATTGTGGGTGCTCTTATGGTAGGAGATCCATTACTCATGCTACTACGAAGAGAGGGGGAGAAGTTACACGCGTCAGCATTTTATTGTTCACTACGCCCACCAATCAGCTGCTAGGAAACCACCTGACATACACCCACTAACTCGATGCCCGCTCGACCGGCTGTCCCAAATGGCAGGTGAAATTTTACAAAAGTATTTATTTTTTTTACCTTAACCTCCTCCTTTTCTACTTGCTCGTGTGTGATCAAGCGAGAAGATGATGCGAAATGGGAGCGTTTTTTCTTTCTTTTTAATATCGATCAATCGAGAAAGCACGAGAGACCGCGCCGACAAATGCGCATTCCTCCAGCAATTAAAATTCTGGCAAACCAGCCAGCTTTATAGTAGTAGATTTTAACTTTCAAGCAATATATTCTGCAAATAAGTGGAAATTTTATTTCAATAAACACTAAAAGAGCTTTTCAAGTGAAGATTTTGTACGGATTTAATTTCCATTCTAGTTTATACTGCTATAAAATATATCATGAAGTAAAAATTATTTATTAGTTTATTTTATCATTAAAGTTAGTACTCCTAATTTTACATGAGCCGCTCAAATTTCACGGGATAGCCATGGTTAAACAAATACCTATTAATTACATATTAATTAGCAGCAGTTACTGTGTAGGATGGTGTCGAATAGGATGGAGAAAATGATGGTGCTCCTTAGGACCCTGTGCCTCTTTTTCTGTGCGGCGGCATTCAGGATGGCCTTTGCGGCTTTGCTTTCAGGTGGCATCTCTCTTGCTCGGGCTCGCCGCACCGCAGCCGGGTAGAAACACCCTCACCGTTCTGACCATCGAATGGGTAAATCCTGCAACTATAATGTTTATTAGACGTTGACAAATGCCGCACAAGTTTACTTTAATAGCGTAGTGCATATGTATAACTAGTTTATGTACGGAGTATGTATATACTAATATACGTCTGCATTGATCGCATGTAGATTCTGATGTTGGTAACCTTTGGAACGGGTTGGTCCACTGTCGCCATGGTTGTGTTCCTCAAGAGAGACACCAACCTCTGCAGCGAACTCCCTGTGAGCTGCCAAAATTACGTGGCTGCCGCTGTGTTTGCGCTAGTGGCCGGATATCTAAGCCTGACCATAGCAATTGTGGCGTTCTGGGTCGAGGGACGAGCACACCACCACGCTATTTAAGAGCAATCTTCATGCACACTCCTTATATGACATGTAATTAATATAACTAGAAGGGTATGCGCGGTGTCACGCCGTGCACAATAATATTTGCATGAGTTAAGTGGAAGGCAACGCGTATACAAAGGGTCATGAATAAAATGACACATTCTTCCTACATAGCATAATCAAATGTCAACTCAACATCACATTCTTCGTAATTCTCAACTGAAATAAAACATCATCTTGCTCAAGTGAAACGGTAACAACCATCATTTACTCATTGATTTCTTCCATAATTCACCAATTTACATTCAACTAATATAAAAGTACAGATTCAATAAGCCACACATTTGTGTCAACTTTATAATATTATAACACCTCACAGGAAGTATAACATTTCAATTTATTGTTATACAACACCTCACAGGAAACATTACAATACTTGAATGAATATTTCCTATTCCTTACCTACAAAAACTAAATGCATTTCCACTCCAATTATTAATAAGGATTGTTTTACCTCTAAGTAGTCCCCTTACTTTGGAATCTCCCTGGCCTACACTCTCTATCTATAAACGACCAAAAAAGTTATAAGGCTAAAGCCAAATCATTATTCAGACCAAAGCGTATCAGTTGTAAGGCTGTGCAGGTTTGCTTGTCAGATATCAGTTACCCCTAGAGCATTTGGCATACTACAATAATCCAGATATCAGGTATCAAACGTCTCCTTTAACAAAATAACCCCATTGATTTAGTGATAGTAGAAACCCAAGCTCACAAAAATATAAAACCCAAGCTCATAATCCAACTGGATGCGCCGATTACCCAAGAAACATATCACCTCTACATAGCAAGCAGATGGCGATGCCCTAACCCATTATTATGCTAGGCTAGAAATTCCCTTGCGTGTTGGCAACGGACACCAAAAAGATGGTTGCGAAACTTAGGCAAGAGCGAGCTAACGGTGAAAGTCAGACGCAATGATGCTCCCAATCATGGACCTAATTCGACGCAAGAGCACTAGAACAGCACGAAACCACTACAAAGCGATGCCGCCAAAGCACGTGGAAAAAGAAAAGGGGGGAGATGGGCAAACCTCGAGCAGCGGCTGCTGCTGCTCTATCGTGGATCCACCGGAGGAGATAGGGAGCCCACGGATCGGAGGAGCCGAGCCGAGGCTTGAGAGGGTGGAGGTGGTGGTTGGGTAATCCACAGGGGTCTCTGGACTTGTTCGGAATAGAGGCGGAGATAAAGAAGAGGTGCGAATATGTTTCACTTTTCTTTTCCATGGAGGACTTCCTTTCCTTCGATTAAAACACAAAGGGTAGATGACTTAAGGTTAATTAAGACACAAAGAGACCAAACTAAAAGAATTGCTTCGTGGTGGAGGGCTCTTAATCCCTTTTCTCTTTTAAATGAGTACTTCATGTGGTGCTTACCATGTCATATCATGTAGGATTATTCATTGTATAGGTGAATACTTTTCCTTAAAAATATTGTAGGTAAACAAAGAGATTCATGAAGCCCAAAAATTGCAATTTAATCAAGCATTAGTGTCACTCCAATGTAATAAGCAGCTTGACTATTCTACTTAACAAAATAACATATGGTGTTGTTTCCTTAAGCACATGTATAATGTATACAAATCTCTTCTTAAAAAACTTATGTGAGTTTGGATGAGTACAAATTATGTGAGCTTACATTTTTCGTTCTAATGCAACTATTCTAAGGGTGTTTGGATGAGATTCAGTAACAAAATGTTGGAAACTCAATTAGCTCAGCTGGCTGCTACCGTTACCTCTGCGAGACAGGGAAGATCCCGGGGCAACCCAAGCCATCCCTAGAGAATGTCAACGCAGTAACCACATGGAGAGGCAGGTCCACTCATGACCCGCCATGTCCGACTGGGGCAGCTAAGGGAAAGGAGATTCAGGAGGAGGAACCCACTCTTGACAACTCTGAAACGGCACAAGATGGGAGGACGGTTCCACAGGAATTTGTTGACACGGACATCTTGCCGTTTCCTCACCGCAACAAGAAGCCGACCGTGGACAAGCGGTTCAGCCGGTTTATTGAGGTAATCCAAAAGATTTTCGTCAATATCCCATTACTGGATGCTATTATTGACGATTGTTAAGTGCAAACTTTAGCCGTCAACTCCTGCATAAATATATCAAATATACTATCAAAACTTAGTGGTAGGAGTTTACACTAACCACTTCCACTAGTTTTGGTGTGTCTATATGTGTGTGTGTGTATATATATGCATGTCATTTAAGGAGAAAATACACTCAACATGTGACGAAAATGAGCCTCTGATCAATCATGCGCGAGTACAATGATTGGAGGGCCCACAGGTCAGTCGAAACCGATTTAAAGTGGGGCCAAACCATCCTAACGGCCATAAGGGGCCACCAGTCAGTCTCCTAGCCAAAGGATAGGCCAGAAGGTAGGGCCCACGGGTCGGCCGAACCCTTGGTTTGGCCAAACCACCTGTGGCGCCTCCCATTCTGGCCTTCCATGTGGATGTCCCAGATTGCTTCCCAATGATGGTTAAGGGGTGTGACCGACATTTCCAACCGCCTACAACCGTCATAAGAAGGCTAGAAATGGAGGAGCTCGTACACACTTCAACACACACAACTTTGAGCTCAAGTAGAGTATAACTCACTTGTAGTTGCATATTTAGAATGTTAGTTTGGTAGAGAGTGGGGGGAAGCTCCGGAAGGAGTGCCCTGAAATATCGGAGTTCCTCCGAGAATTTTATGGTGGAGTGCCAAAGTGTCGGTATTTTTCTGACGGAGTTCCGGAGAAAGCCGGGATTGTTGGCCTTCTTCTCTCGCTTGTACCTCGGCGGATGCTTTCTTTATCAAAGTAAGTGTTCGAGGTCCTTTATGTTATTTAATTTGTTTATTTAAGTAAGATATATTCTCGTCGGTGCGGGTTCGATCGCTTAGTGTGCAACTAAGTACTCTAGTACTAGGACTCTGAATAAAGAAGGAAGTTCCTGCGTAAGGCTAGAGTAGTAATTAATAACTTAGGCATGGTGTCTAGGTTAGAAATTACCTTCGTTGTTATGTGCTCCACGAAAAGTGAGATAGACGGCAGGTGGTGATAGCGATGTCCATCCTTCATATTCCTCCACGTTCGAGTACATTATAAAGCTCAAGGCCGGATTCAGCCTGGCAGACCATGGAAGGGCCGGTTCCCAAAGCATTCGATAAAGTTTTACCTTTAACTTATTAACTAACTAAAAGGCATAGGAATCCTCTCTAGCCAATTTATCCTAAGTTGTAATGGTTGGATTGAATCCTGATTGTAGATAATACATACACGTTCCTCGTGTTCGATACCCTTGGAGTACTCTAAGGGGAAGTGCTACAATGGTACTCCGTGTGCTTGTGGATTTATATGTGATCGTAAGAAATACCAATAACACCTACCATAGTTGTTTTACCTCTATACTAGGGGATATTAGCCACATTTCCATCCACAAAATAAATACTCCACCATGTCAGTCAAAATGTCTCTCATAGTAGTTTGCAATAAGAGATGGCTGAAAAAAACAGAGATAAAAAGGAGATGGAATGTAGAATCCTCTCTATCCTAAGCCTACCATTTAGTTGTTATCCTTGGTTGAATCCTATTCTTAGATATACACCCATGTTCCTTGTGTTCGATACCCTTGGATCACTCTAAAGGGAAGTCATTGTTGATGCAAAAAACATACACTGGTCTGAGAAATTTGCTTTACTCTAGTGCAGGTCCAAAAGTTACTTTTAGGTTCAAAGGGCGTGCCATTTGATTTAATCTTGCAATCAACAAGAAGAAACATGCAAATTTATTAGTAGACAATAGCCAATCGGCCAGCTAGCCGATATCGTATCGTGATGTAACCTAGCTGATGCAATAAAGCATGAATCGGATGTAAGGTGTTTATCAATGATGAGCTAACCCTAAAACTAGTACATCGGATGAAATGATCAGTGTTACATAATCAATATATCAATATTACTTTAGAAATAAGCAATTGGGATAGATTGGACTGAACCGAGACAATATAAATTGCCCAAGTCTAAAATACATGAAATAACGATTATGTATACTCATGTCATAGCCGAAGTCCAGATTTAAGCATGTATTGGCTATAGCTCCGATACAATCTTATGCTAGGATATTCTCTTGCAACAAATATATTCAACTAGTACCAACTAAATTGATAGTAAGTCCAATATATTTGTATTAGATTAGATCCTGACATATGGGGCAGATATAGAACACTAAACAAAGTATAAAACTATGTAAAACATTTATACCAGGTAAGATCGGCTGAAACCCCGATACTATCCTTATTAACAACCATAAAACAGGCTAGAGATCATGATTCAGAACACGACTTAGTAGATCAAACTTAACTGATGCAACACTAAGTATGAAAAGAAGCATAATGTCTAGACAATCATGCCGATGGTTACTTTTTCAGGATGGTGGATATATTATATAATTTAAACCAACAAGATAATCTAGTCGTTACCAGCAAAACCCTAGATAGAGATCGGCCGATATGAATAGATTGTATTGTCAATCTAGATTATATAATATATATGATAACTCGGAGATTCACAAAATAGAATTAGAGTGACATAAAGATGTAAGCACTAATTCAGATAATGCAAACCGCCATAACAAGACCTACCTCTTCGTCGAAGATCAGATTGATGCAGCTCGACTCGAAAGCATGAACTTGTCGAAAAAGTAGAAAACAAAAGGTTGGCGATGCGCCGAGATTGATTGAACTTGATTGTTAATTATTTACAAGATCTCGGGCTTATATTTATACCCGAAAATACAAACATTGTCCATCACGGACATGACTCATATTAACCTAATACAAATCCAACTAACGAACAAGTCCCTTAGGCGGACTCTTACCAATAATATCTATAAGGAAAATACATATATTCCTAATTAATAGATACATTTGCCAATCTTGGACTCTATCCTTGCCTAGCAACATTGTCGCAAACTCTCTGTTGAATCTTATATCAACTCCATATGCGATGTCGGCCATATCGGCTATCCAAATCGGACTCGGTTTCCAGCCGATACGGTCTTCAGCCGATGCGCAGTCTGTTTCCGAGATTTCTGCATATCTTCGAATCCGCTTCAGATTGGATCTTGTTTTTGATTTACAGGCTTGCCAAATTTCATCGTCAACACATGCCCCCCAATTCCGAAGTATTATATAATGCAACGGAATTATCTCTTTGTAACCGCAAAAATCTAGGGTTTTCTCTGTGACCGTTACGCACCTAACTTCATAAATACCAACCGTTTCCCCGGAGATTTCACGGTGTTAACTCTGCTTTAACCGCTCAAGCCACCAAATTCCTCCGTGAATCCCCAACGATTGCGATCTTCCCCTCCAGCGACCTCACCAGCGAACCCGCTCCCGGCGACGATCTTCACGAACCAATGGCGGCATCATCAAGCCCATCAAGCACCACGGCCAAGGAGTTTCCTGAGGTAAATCCCCATCGGCTCAAAATTTACCTTGCATTTTTCGTTCATTCTTTAGTTCTCAATCCTTTTCTTTCAATCTGTAGCATCTAGTCCATCAAATTGATATCCCACGACTCAATGACCCCAATCACTTCTACTTGGGTCCGATAGGTGACATAGATCCCACTTTCATCATCAATGCAGAAATAGAGAGGATTTCCTTTAGGCAATCAAATCAATCTCTCACTCATTGGTCTGCAACCTTTAGATCTTGGCCTTCCCAAGTAGATAAATGGACAAATTGGTACAAGAGGGTTGCTGCTACTAAACAGGATCACTGGGACGAGATGGGAATAGCCCAATGCCTATCTTTGTCCATAGCCGACATGAAGAAGGACGAGCCGATGCTATCTTCGGCTGCATATTTCTGGTCCGACACCTTAAATGCTTTCTTGTTTAATCATGGGCCGATGACCCCCACTCTACTGGACATAACCATGATTACTGGCCTAGATATCACCACATCGGCCAATCCCATCAGTCTGAACACCAAATTCACTGATAGTTCAAAACCAAAAACATTGGGGGTTGGTCTGGCTTTATTTTAGAAAATATAGGAACAAGCCTTGTATCGGCTAGGGAGCACATCGTTTTTATGATGATGTGGATGGATAAGTTCCTGTTTTGTGGATCCACCTGCGGCCCAACAGCCAACTGGCAACACTTAGCTGAAGCCATTGTAGCAAAGAAACAATTCCCCTTGGGCAAGTATCTACTTGGCGCAGCATACCAGACTTTGAGCCAGTCATGGATTCAAGTGTTAGCACTGGTGGCCCATGGTGGTTTGTTCAACTTTGGCTAACTCTGCACACTTTAAAAGTTGCACTAAGAGCATCACTCCTTGAGGCAGAATTCCCATCTTTAGCCGATCCTGGTAGTGATGATGAAACAAGCCCAGTGCGCTGATGTATATCTTATGGTGAGGCAGCCACTGGCTATGCTGGTTCTGGACCATCGGCTGAGCATTTCCAGAATTGGTTCGACAATTTTTATGATGGATTTCCTAGAGATAGCCGAATCTGGTTTGCTTATGAGTCCTTTGACAAGTTTGAACTGCCAGCTGATTTTAGATTGGACGAGATAAATGATGACAGATTTGAAAAACCCAGAGAAGTCCTTACTGCCGTAATTTCTGCATGCATACTCCCAACCGGAATATCTCAAGGCAGAAACGTCCAGCCGTCTTATGAGTTTTATCATCCAATGGTAGCAGCAAGACAGCTTGGCATGGGACAACCGCCCATCGGCCTGTATTATTCTAACAAGATTCAGACCAGAGGAGGCATAGTATCGGCTTTGATGATGGACAAGCTGCTCAATATCCCTGGTCCCCCACTAGGCAATATAGACAGATTCAACATTACCTTGATGAGAAGCATACTATTTGATAGATGGTGGTCTGAAATAAAAGCTCATACATTCCATCTGTCAGCCGAAGCATACCTCACCAAGATTGTACCAGACTTGGTCCCTCAAGTAAGTTACCTCTCCTTGTATCTTATAATTTTATTCCATCTCTTTCTTAATACTCAATATATTTCATCTTCCTTTGTAGATATCAGATTCTCCTCCTCCATTTGTCAGCCGAAGTGGAAAGCCGATATAGTATGCTGCAGCTAAACTCCCCTACAGCTGTGGCCCAGCTCCTTTAGTCATCGGCTTCAACGCCCCAAAGACAACCACCCTGCTCCAGGGTCAACTCAGGGAGCCGATGCAGACTGGTGATAAGCGCAAGAGGACCAAACAAGCTGCTGTTAAGCCAACCATACTAAAGAAACCAATCAAAAAGCAAAAGAAGGTAGCCGATGTAGAAATCCCCTTGGACCAAGAGGTGGATGAAATTCTGAAGGAGATTGAAATGGAAGAGGCCATCAATGAGGCTGCTACTCAGATCAATGAAACAACCGAGATTGAACCTCCTAAAGCCGATACCCCTCCTGCAGTCCAATCTAAAGCTGCCAAGACTCCAAGTCCTCCAAAATAACCTCAGAGAGCACAGGTAAGAACATTCTAACAACCATCTTCTCTTTTTTATGCTTCATATATGCTTTAACTCAATTATCTCTCTCAGCTGAAAAAGAAACAGATAGCTGCCAGGAAGAAGCCAACTCCACCTCCAATATCGGTAATTATTACTTATACAAATTTCAACTTTATTTCCAGCCGATACTCACCAAACACTTGGTATTATTTCAGCCTCCTCAACCCATGTCCCAACTAAACCGATGCGTCTCTAAACACAATGCAATTAAAATGGAATTGAAATATCAGGTAGGTAAATATATCAACCGAACCAGAGCGATCCAAGATATCAAAGCGATGCAGCCTTGAACAATACCAATATAGCCGATAAATTCACCAGGGCCTAATGGAACGTAGGGCTTACCCCTCCGCCGGCGATGCAGCCTCGCGTTAGGTGCCGAATTCCACCGGTTGATAAGTAAAAACCTCAGAAAGAGGATGGCGATGCACCGAGAGTAGTTGTATTGATCGAGAGATATTTTCATGCACCTTGGGTGTACATATTTATACCCATGGGTAGATACTAGTCCATATCGGACACGACTCAAACTTTCCTAAAGATAAAAGGAAAAATATAAAGTCCTTATCGGACACTAAACACACTTTCCTCAAGACAAAAGGAAACTAACAGACTCTTCCTAAGTAATAGATGAACTGCCATGCCGCATCCTCCTTGAACTCGGTCTCTTTTGGATAAGCTTCCTTTAATAGATTAATTTCCTTAACTGAATTTGGTAAGAATCCGACTGCCGGCGATTAATAATGCCCATCGGCTGATTCCAGGATTCTGAAGCCGATACTCTAGGTCGATGATGACTTCGAGGTTTACCAAATTTCGTCGTTAACACATGGTCTCCAGTTTTGGAGTATGAGGACTCGTGCTTCAAAATTTTCTTCTGTCTCACCTTGATTACTCCATAATTGATTCTCCTTTGTTTCTTGCCATCGGCTCTCATAAGTCGATACCGTGTGTGCTAGATGAGCCAGATTGTTAAACTCCTGGCAAAAGAATATATCTCTGATAGGTGCTGACAATCCTTGGAATGCAAGATTGGCTAGCTGCTCATCACTTAGGCTCAAACTGTAACATCGGCTGTGGACATTACGAAATCATTGAATGTACTCCATAGCCAATTCACCTTTTTGCTGCTCAACCGATAGTAAATCTGAAAGCTTCATCTCATCAATTCCAGCAAAGAAATATTCATGAAACTGTTCCTCAAGATCAGCTCATCCCTTGATAGAATATGGAGGTATGACGAAAACCATGTGAAAGCCGATCCAGCCAAAGACAATGGAAACAATCTAACTTTCAGACCCTCTTCAGCCGATGCCTCCAACATTGAGCTAAGAATCGGTTGATATGCTCCATTGTGGATATATCGTCTTGCCCTGAAAACTTGGAAAAGTCTGGAATCTTGTATCGGTATTGAAGTCTATTGAACCACTCAGGATACGGCTGCCGATACATATGGATTTGCTCCTTAGGTCTAATTCCAAACTGCTCCTCTACTAACTTTGCAATTCTATCAGCCTAACCATCATTCCTCTGATGGCATTGTTCTTCTCCACATTGATGCTCGTGAAGTTCCTCTGGCCGATACTGCTGATATGAATCATCATGCCGATGCTGATGTGCTTGCCCCCCGAATCGATATTGTTGTTCCTCAATCTGCCCACCCCCTCCCGAGCTGGCTTCTTTGAACAATTAACTCATCAACTATTCTCTTAATCAAAATTTTCTCTATCTCCACCAAAACTCCAGATTGATTCAACAATATGCGGTGAACTGCTTTATCAACTTTATCTTGAATTGTTTGAACCATCAGCTTGGGAAGTTGAGTCATCTGAATTGGTCCTTGTTGCGTCATGACGAAAGATTGAAGACAAAACTTTTGAAAATTAGACATAGATTACTCCACCTGTTGCTTCTATTCCTCAGTCAAATTCTCCATTGTGACCACGATCTGGGCATCGACTTCTTCTTCAGACATGTAGGTATAAAAATCGAGTCCCACCGGGCGTGCCAAAATGTGTTCACGTAAAAACACGATGGCTTGTGAGATCTGCTTAACTCCAATGCATGTCCAAAATAATGATGAGATGCGGGCGTGCCAGTCAGTTTGATCCTGCAACTGACAAGATATATAAATTGAAGATGAAAAGAGTCGATTGGCTGACAAGCCGATGTAGTCATTCCAGCCGATGCAGATACCAGCTGATATCCAGTATAGATCTTGATCCTTGAGTAAATAATGACTTAAAGATAATTGGCTGATGATAATGTAATAAAACAATAATATAATCCAGTAGAAACCAAACGGCCTCTAATGATAGATTGAATAAGCACTGATCCGAAGGTTAAAGCATTCATCAGCCGGAGATTCGATGTCAATAAATCCAAACGATAAATAAACAGTGAAACCTTTGTTGCAATCAGCTGAATCCAACTTGTAAGTAATCCTTGTACGCCGATGCAACGTCTATATAACTCATCAGCTGAAACCCCGATGAAACCCTTATTGGCAATCAAGAAGCAGGCTAGAGATTGTGGTTCTAAGCACGACTTCGTAGATCAAACTTAACTGATGTAACACTAAATATGAAAAGAAACATAATATCTAGACAATCAAGCCTTTGACAAATTTTCAGGGTGGTGGATACATTATATAATCTAAGCCAACAAAGTAATCTAGCCGATATCGACAAAACACTAGCTGGAGATCAGTCGATGCAAGTAGAAAACATTGTCAATCTAGATTATATAACGCATATGATAACTCATCGGATAGCACTCCGATAAAACATTAGCATGAACCTATCAGCTTAACAAGATTTATATTGTCAATAACAATCTAGTAAGTCGAACCTAACCGATGCGGCACGAGATTGTATATGATAATCTAATACTTGATGAATCGATTGATCTGTCTAATGTGATGGATATAACAAATCTATTTAGAACAACATTGTGATTGTAGAGATATATCGGGTAAGACAGAAGATCAAACCTAACCGAGGCAGTCCCAACTAAACTGATCCGTATCTAAACACAATGCAATTAAAATAGAATTGAAATATCACATAGGTAAATATATCAACCGAACCAGAGCGATCCAAGAGATCAAAACGATGCAGCCTTGAACAACACCAATGTAGTCGATAAATTCACCAGGGCCCGACGGAACGTAGGGCTTACCCCTTCGCCAGAGATCGAAAGCCGATGCAGCCCCGCTTCAGGTGCTGAATTCCACCGGTTGATAAGTAAAAACCTTAGAAAGAGGATGGCGATGCACCGAGAGTAGTTGTATTGATCGAGTGATAATTTACATGGACCCCGGGTGTACATATTTATACCCATGGGTAGATACTAGTCCATATCGGACACGACTCAAACTTTTCTAAAGATAAAAGGAAAAATATAAAGTTCTTATCGGACACTAAATACACTTTCCTAAAGATAAAAGGAAACTAACAGACTCTTCCTAATTAGTAGATAAACTGCCACGCCGCATTCTCCTTGAACTCGGTCTCTTTTGGATAAGCTTCCTTTAATAGATTAATTTCTTTAACCAAATTTGGTAAGAATTTGACTGGTGGCAATTAATAATGCCCATCGGCCGATCCCAGGACTCTGAAGCCGATGCTCACTCTAGGCCGATGATGACTTTGAGGCTTACCAAATTTCGTCGTTAACACAGATTTATTTGTGTGCGTAGCAAATACCAACACACATACCGTCGTGGTGGACCGGAGGTGGCGCTCGGCGAGAGAAGGCGACCGCTGGAGATGGGGAATACCGAGAGGGACAACGAAGCTTGGATGGCAAGGAGCTCACCGGTGGTGGCGGTGGTGTTGGATGCGTCGGTGATGGCGATGCGCATAGGTGGCAATGGCGGTGGCGGCTTTGGAAAAGGGGGGAAAAGAGGTGGCGGCCGGTGGTATTTATAGGGAAGGAGGAGAGCTAGGTCGAGGACTAGGGTGGCGGATTTGGAAGGCGGCATCGGTCCGTGTGTGTTAATGGTGAAATTTGGCAATTTCTGTTAGTCAAGTTCGGGTCAAAGAAGGATATCACACCATGATTTTAGGGGATTCAGTTGGTGGAGTTATTAATGTTTTGGCAAGATTCCTGGATAAGAAAAGTGTATCGCAGTTCCTATTTTTTTTTTGAGCTGATGGAGTCATGTTAGAATCGGACTTGGATATGTTTTACTAATGTTTAGCCAATACGAGTCGTATGGGTGTTGGAGTCTGTAATAATTTCCTTAATTAGAGATAGAGTTCTAGATCAATCCGATCATGATAGAGTCGGACTTCGTATTGCTTATGGGTATAAATATGTACACCCAGGGTCTTTATAAGACAATAACAATTCAATAATACAACTTTCGGTGCATCGCCATCCTAGTTTTCTAGGTTTTCTTGATGAGTTCTTATTTTCGAGTTGGGCTGTATCAGTTGAGTTCGATCTCCAACGACAAGGTGAGTTCCATCTATATCACTTGTATTGGTGGGGCTAGGGATTCCTTGGTTGGGTGTGATACTCTGTTCCGACCGGCGTAAGCGTTATTTATCACATATATTGTTTAATCTTAGAAGATTGTTTTGTCACCGTGGATTGATTAATGTATCTATCATCCTGAATAGCAATTATTGGTTGTTTATATCTATCAAATTCAATTATAACTTGGTGCTGCATCGGTTAGGTTTGATCTACTAAGTGGTAGTTTAAGTTGTAAGAACTACTTGCTCCGTAATTGCCGACAGGGATTTCATCGGGGTTTCAGCCGATCTTACCTAATATAACCAATCTTGTTTAAAAATGCATGTTTTATTTACTTGATTTGTTATATCTATCACCTTATGCAAATATACCACTCCTTTGAATCTATTATGCTTGCTATCGGCCTTACATGGTCTCGGTTGGGTCTGATATGCTAAAGAACATGGCTAGATTAATAGATTTAACTAAATTTGATATTTTTTATAAGGCTGTATTAGAGTTTTAGTCGATACATTATCTGTTTCCTGCCTAAATAACCCTATCGGCTACTGTTTAAATCCATATAATTATTAATTTATCTGATCTTTGATACCAGCAACTAATATTGTCTCGGTTAGGTCTGATCTATCGTATTTGCTTGTAGTAAATAAGAAGATTAAATTAATAATTTTATGACATTTACCTTTGAGCCGATCATGGCGATTGCAGGCCTTGTTCATATTATTACGTACATTGGCTAGTTATTTAGATCATATAATTGTACAATAAGTGATTTTGGTAGTATCAATTTTGTGCTGCATTGATTTGGTTCGACCTATCAAGATTGATCTGTCAAAGAAACATTATTTACAATTATATCCAATCTAAATCTTCTTAATGCACAATAACCTTTAAGCTCTTTTGAGTATAGCCGATTCTCCCAAGCACCGGCTAGACAGTATGATCTCTAATTGGCTTTTCAGCCGATTGGCTATCATTATCTAATATCTGCTTTGTTTATCTTGTTGGTTGCAGGATCTAACCAACTTGCACGCCCTGAACCTGATTTGATAGGAACTGCACTAGAGCAAGAAAATCTCTCGGGCCTTCGTGTGTACGATGATTTTTACTTCAAAAGTGTGTGAGTCCGGTGGTGGCACGTTGCGGCGCAAGCTAGCGACAGGATGGCTTGGGCAGGACTCGAGTTGGTCGTGTGGGCCGAGGGCGGCGTGGAGGAGACTGCTAGTCTCGGGGCTTTGGCTCTCCATGGCCGGGCTGGAGAGGGAGAGAGGTGGCTTCAGCCTCCCATTGCCGAAGGTTGAAGAAGAAGAAGAGAAAAGGAAAAGGAAGAAAGAAGAAGTGGCAAAGTGGAAAAATGGAAAAGAGAGAAAAGGAAGGTAAGGGAATAAGTGAAAAGGCTTGGGACTTTTCTAGAAAATTCCAAATTTAGAATATTTGGAATTTTAAGAGGGTTTAGGCAAATAGGAATTGAATAGGAACATTTTGGATTTGTGTGAAATTTGAGCTCTACATTTGAAATACAAATCAAATCCAAATAACTTCAATTAAGAAGAGACAACGCCAACGACGTAATTAATTAATTAATTAATTAATCAAATTACATCATTTTGGTTGACGAAATTTTCATTAAGCTAATTCTAGGCGAACAAACAAAAGGTGAGTTTTCGCAATTCGGCGAAAAGAACAGAAGACGAAAAAGTGAGGGTGTAACATGGCATGACCAAATTACCCCCTCCTTTCTCTTTCTCTTCCTCTTCCTCTCCTCTTCCTTATGAGTGCATCAACCGGTGCTCAAAGATGCTCTCTCGTCTCTATTTGTCTATTGATATGTATTTCAGTATTTCAGATAAGTGGATCTTCCGATGCTCAAAATCTCAATATGCCCTACTTTATCCGATTATATGTCCCATCGAACATCGCGGAGACATTGCAATAAGTTACCATCCATTTTTAGTAATGCCAATAAAATCTAGATAATGATAATATCCACCAAATTTGTTATCATTAAGTTATTACAAAAATAGCAAGACAATATGTCATTAGTTCAAGATGTCTCTTTAAGATCTAGGATGACATTGTGATACATTGTCATCCAACTTTAGCATTGGCCATAAAATAGAAATGATAAGATTATCCACCAATTTTTTTGCCATTGATTTATTATAAAAATGACATTTAGGATAAGTCTGAAATTGGATGATATTAATGCTGCCGATATTAAATTCAGCTATCTATTGCAATTGTGCTATATATATATATCACCAAGCAGAAATAAGAAGATACACAAGCTACAACCTCGTACATATTAAGCAAATGGGCAAGCAAATGAAGCACTGTAGCCAAGGACTCTTGGTTCTGTCCTTGATTCTTCTGGGATGTTTTACCAATCCTGCCCATGTATATGGTAATTTGCTAACTGTTTTTCATTCTCAAGGTGAAATTCAGTGTATATTTTGATTTAAGAGTTATTTCATCGATCTCAAGTAGTCACTGTATAGTATGAAAACAAATCTTTCCCATTTCATTTTTTTTTTCAATTTCCATGCAGGCCTTCTTCAAACATCCATGCACTTTGTATTTTTTATGTTTTCATTATAAAATTGTTTGCTTTGATCTTTAACATAAAAATATGGATTACACAGGGAATGGAACAAGGAACGGGGAAAGCTACGGGATCGACATCAATAATGTGACAGCTTGCATCAGAAAACCATTCTCATCGCAATTCTGTTGTCAGAACAAACACAGCCCGAATCTCGGGAGGTGCTACGGCAGCGTGTCAGATTGCCAATCCAATTGCCCTAATGATCCTGACCCTCATGTGTGATCGACTGCTCCTGCTTGTAATCTCAAAGGCATTATAACAAGATAACAATGTTGTCCAATATTCATCTTTTCAGAGATTAAACTGTGTGTTTACCGATAAACTTTGATTTCTTGCAACAATCGGGCTAAAATGTAGACCCCGTACATCTATTTGTTGGGTTGCATAAACGTTGTTACAACCTTTTGGCCTTGATTTTTGAGTTATTGTTTAGCAAAATAATCTATCTTGCACTCTGAAAACAAAAGTTCATAGATTTTCAAAGTGGACTATGTATCGCTATTTCTTTAACATATATAAGTACAGGACTTATTCTGGTGCAGTTGATCAACGTAAGGAAAATTGATCTAACATGGTGATAATATTACTAGCATAAGTATGGTGCGATACATATCGTTGGATGCGGATGTGCCCCACGGAAAGTGAGGTAGGCGGTCGGTGGTGACAGTCCTATCCATACTTTGTATTCCTCCAAATTTGGGTATGACGTAAGAGCGTGTAAATACCATAACCACGTAGACTAGTTGGGAGTGGTCTGTCGGTAGTACGTGGATGCCTAGAACTAAGTACTATGTTGTAAGCATGTATATATTAAGCGTATATTAGACATGATTAGTATAGAAGTAAAGTTGTATTGTAGTTTCCTAATGTTATTTTCTACTAGACATTATTATATAGGTGAATCTCTAGTGTATCCACTACCTTATCAATTATTATCTTAAGCCCTGTTTAGACTTTGGTGAATTAATTATAGGTTAAATAATGAGATATAAACCATATCTTTATATCACCGCCTTCCGTGTGAAATATAAATACGATACCTTTGGGAATACTCATGGGTGAAATGCTGCAGCGCTATCCGTGCGCTTGCCGATTTATCCGTGGACGTAAGAAATCCCAATATTTCTCTCCACCGATCTACAAGCTTGGATTTCGTGTGTGTGTGAGTGGTTGATTTGAGTTTGTTGGTGTTGACTTCGTGAAGATATGTTGAGCACTCGATTCATCCCTAAGGCAGCGTTGGCAGCTCCTGGATCCAAACATGCACAGTGATTGCGGAAAACGGAACGATCCATTTGCGCGTGATTAATTAAGTTTTAGCTAATTTTTTTAAAAATGGATTAATTTGATTTTTTTAAACAACTTTTGTATAGAAACTTTTTGTAAAAAACACATCGTTTAACAGTTTGAAAAGCGTGCGCGCGGAAAACGAGAGTGGTTAGTTGGAAAAAGGGGAGTAAGAACACAGCCTAAGAAATATTTGTTGCATTTGTTACTCTTGGTGGTTGAGGATACCTAGTCGGCTGGAGTCAATTTCGAGACACCGATTTATTTGTGCTGTGCTGAGGGAGTTTGTGAAGGTTGGATCTCACCTCCGAAAGGGAAGAGATACCCTTAGTGGAAGGAGGAGTGCATTTGTGTAACCTCACGAGGATAGTGTTGGAAAAGACCCAGCTCATTCTGAGCTCCTCAACGGAGAGTAGAATCCCGGTGATATCTCTCTCACTCATCTAGCTTTGCTATTTGGTATCGCTAGTAGTTTAGTTGCTATTTATGCAATCCCTTCCATAATTGTGCCGCTATCCCCTTTTGCTTGCCTTGCTAATTTGCTTGTATGTATGAGATTTTCAGAAATATCAGAGAATATTTGGAAATATCTGAAAAGTCCAGCTTCCACATTTACATAAAAGTTTTAAACGCGTATTCACCCCACTCTGGGTGACATCAAGGTCCTTTCAGATTAAAATGCAAAGGAGATTAAGACTTACCAATAATGATTTTGGGTCTTTTGCTAGGCTAGCTCTACGTCTTCTCCAGCTTGTTGTCCTCATTCCTTGGATCTATTTCAGGCTGCGTCGGCTACTCCCTAGTTAGGGGCTCTTCATTATAAGTTGGGTGTTCAACTTGTGCCGACTGGTTTTCAGTCGGGGGAATTCATCAGCAGTTGTTTCCTTCATTGGGGAGATTGGGTCCCGGTTGAAGGTTCATGGGAACTCTCTCCTGTGCCTTGGCCGTATTTGTCCTTGTCTACTGGGGTTTGTTTTTCCTCTGAGTGACCGGTGGAATCAATACAAGACACGAAGCGAAGTTTTTATGCTGGCTCGATTGACACCAATTACATCCAATCATCCATTGCAGTAATCAAATCAGTTATGTTATGGCTGGAAGGTTTATCTTGATGATGTTCTGATTTTGGGGCTAGCTCTTTCCGGAGGAGGCGTCGCCCGAGTGGTGTCAATACTTGGGGCTGGGTCTTCATCTTCATCCGATGAGCTTATGACCAATTTCTTGTGTTTCTTTCTGGCCTTTGGAGTTTTCTGCTCTGTAGCAGGCTTCTTCGTTCCTTGTTGCGGCTTCATGGTTGGCCTGCCACTGGTTTGACTGTTGCTGCTGGGACCCCTTCTTGGAGAATGTCTGATAGCCGCAGGAGGGTTTGAGACAAGGAGAATGTCTGATAGCCGCAGGAGGGTTTGAGACAAGGAAATTATTTTCCTGCAATGATGAAAGGATTAATACTTATGCAATTGTCAGTTTGCTGATAATGAATCTGAAGGGCTATGTTTACATACCGGAGGAGGAGGTCGGTGCAAGCTGTATGGAATGACTGGGAGCTTGTGGGAGTAGTCCACAACAATTCCCGAAGAGAAGACATTATACATCCTCGAGCACATGATTTTGTAATCAAGTGACATGGGATCTTCACCGTTTGGAACTGACTAGCCTTCATACTCAAATGCTGGCTTAGATCTCCACCGTGATAGGAGCCAAATGACATTTGAGGAAGTATCGAGTGACTTGTTCCCCTTTCAAGCCAGTTTCTTTGAATTCAGCAATTTTTGCAATGAGATTGTTGGCTTCTACCAAATCTTGGCTCTCTAGCAAAGAATTCCAGTGGGGCTTATGGACAGGTGGAAGATTGATGAAGTCGGGAAGGCAATGAGTTGGGTTTGAAATATAAAACCAATTGGAGTGCTAGCCCTTGTTAGAAGATTTCAGAGGAAGAGAAAAATAGCGCTTTCGGAGATCATCTCGCATCTGGAAGCCCGAGCCTTCGACAACACAAGGGTTCTCTTTACTCGGTTGGGCTTTCAAATAAAACATACGGTGAAGGAGACTGAAATGAGGGTGGGTTTCGAGAAAGGCTTCGCATAGATGGATAAAGATGGCAATGTGGAGAATAGAATTAGGGTTAATATGATAAATCTTAATCCCATAATAATGGAGATGATCACGGAAGAAATTGGAAGTTGGAAGACCAAAGCTGCTATAAAAGTGAGCAAATACCACGATTTCTCCAGTGTTTGGTGTCGGGAATTACTCGCCGCAACCCGGTCACTACCTGATGATGTCCTTAGCGAGGAGCACACCTTCCTTCTCCATGTCATTCAGATCTATCTCCTTGATATTCGAGACTACCCATTGATCAAGCGGGATTTCTCTCTCCTCCGCCATGAGTGGAGTGGGAAAAGCTTGGATTGGATTTTTTTTCTCTGGGATTTGAGGGCGGAACCGGAGCAAAATGGATGCGGCTTACTAACTGATAATATTTGGAGGCGATTTGGCAATGGTATTTGTGGGAAGGCTTTGCCCTATCTTTGGCGGCAGTGGTGTTGAACAAAAGCATGAAGGGGTAATTTAGAAGATGAAGCATCAGAGACGAAGGCACGCAGTACTACGGTGCTTTTTTAAGGGTATAGATAAATAGTTTCAATTGGGCCGAAGCCCATTAAGCATTTACAATCCATTCTTAAGTGCGGCCTGCCACACGTCTATAGGGACTTAAGCGCATTTGTTTTTTGCAATGTGCGTGTGGATAAGTGCCAAATACCTTTAAAATCCTCTTTTTCTGCTGTTACACAACCTTTTAATAAGAGTTGGCACATTGCAATTTAAAGAGGTGGCAAACGGTGAGCTTTATAGCTTATACTTTAACCTTTTCATATTGAAGTTAAGCATTGTTTAGCTTATATTTTGCAATGCAGTTGGCCAAGTGCTATGTCATTGATTTTTCTAAAATCCACTTGTGTGTTTGACTTTTTAAGACCAATATCTTTAGTTCTTGGCTATTCATAATGTTTTTTTGTTGTTAACATGCGGTTGGTAACTCCATTTTGAGTGTTATTAATGCGGTTGGTAACTACATTTTGAGTGTTATTTAACTCAGAATTGACACTACGTATGCTTCAATTTTTTAATAAAACCTTTTGGCTGGTTGATTTATTTACTCTCTGACTATATGTTTAGTTTATTCAGCTAATCACATAGTCGGGGGATACTCCTAATTAGGTGCATCTAGTCGATGCACCTAAACATACTTTTTTTTATTTCTCAAATTTTTTCTGCTCTCCACAGCGTCATATTTGGGATAAAAGCACTCAAAAAGTTATGACAAGGATATTGAAGGACTCGGCTTTTTGATGAATCGCTCGGGAGAAGATAACCTTTTCAACTTTGAAGGTCTAAGGGGTTGCTGTGGAGATTATTAGTACCGTATACCCATACGAACAACTTGTCCGACTAGAGATAGCAGGTGGACCTATTCCATATATTATATAATCAGATTAGGCTTTGACATTATGTTGCCTTGTGTTACAAGGCATAGTTAGTAGTCTTAGTCATATACGATTGTATAGTGTATAAGGAAAGCCATGTCGTGTCCGACTGGGATTTCCTCCTAGTAATCATGTACCAAAAGCTATATAAGGACGGTAGGAAGCACCCCCAAAGGGCATAACCAAACCTCGATCGTCAGATTAATACAATACCCGTGGATATAATCCTAGAAACATGAGTAGAGTATTACTTCTCATCAAGAAAGCCTGAACCTGTCTAATTCTTGTTCATTTATCCACTTTAGATCTCGTACGCTAACCCCTTTTCTTATTGCCGATTTCTAGAATCGACCATATCAACAGATAAATAGAGAAGAGAAAGCGTCTTTGAGCACCGGTTGATGCACTCGTAAGGAAGAAGAGAGGAAGAGGAAGATGAAGAGAAAGGAGGGGTAATTTGGTCATGCCATGCAAAAAAGTGGGCCACTCCAGCCTCGTTAGCACGAAAACACTAATTTAACCACATTTACACAGTACATTTCCCAAAAGTGACTTCGTGTGGTGTTCTACAGCTAAAACCACAAAATCACGATGTTCTGCAGAAAAAATTGCCAAATATAAATTGTCTTGGTTGTGAACATAAAAATGAACATTGAACATCATTGAACGAGATATATACATGATCAATATTTTCAAATACATGAAAAGTGAAATTTTCATAGCTAATTTCTGTTTTCTTTGGATTCCAAATATGATGTTCAAAACATGGTCGTACGTTAAGATGCCATGTCATCAACGGGCACCATGTTAGATCAATTTTCCTTACGTTGATCAACTGCACCAGAATAAGTCCTGTACTTATATATGTTAAAGAAATAGCGATACATAGTCCACTTTGAAAATCTATGAACTTTTGTTTTCAGAGTGCAAGATAGATTATTTTGCTAAACAATAACTCAAAAATCAAGGCCAAAAGGTTGTAACAACGTTTATGCAACCCAACAAATAGATGTACGGGGTCTACATTTTAGCCCGATTGTTGCAAGAAATCAAAGTTTATCGGTAAACACACAGTTTAATCTCTGAAAAGATGAATATTGGACAACATTGTTATCTTGTTATAATGCCTTTGAGATTACAAGCAGGAGCAGTCGATCACACATGAGGGTCAGGATCATTAGGGCAATTGGATTGGCAATCTGACACGCTGCCGTAGCACCTCCCGAGATTCGGGCTGTGTTTGTTCTGACAACAGAATTGCGATGAGAATGGTTTTCTGATGCAAGCTGTCACATTATTGATGTCGATCCCGTAGCTTTCCCCGTTCCTTGTTCCATTCCCTGTGTAATCCATATTTTTATGTTAAAGATCAAAGCAAACAATTTTATAATGAAAACATAAAAAATACAAAGTGCATGGATGTTTGAAGAAGGCCTGCATGGAAATTGAAAAAAAAAATGAAATGGGAAAGATTTGTTTTCATACTATACAGTGACTACTTGAGATCGATGAAATAACTCTTAAATCAAAATATACACTGAATTTCACCTTGAGAATGAAAAACAGTTAGCAAATTACCATATACATGGGCAGGATTGGTAAAACATCCCAGAAGAATCAAGGACAGAACCAAGAGTCCTTGGCTACAGTGCTTCATTTGCTTGCCCATTTGCTTAATATGTACGAGGTTGTAGCTTGTGTATCTTCTTATTTCTGCTTGGTGATATATATATATAGCACAATTGCAATAGATAGCTGAATTTAATATCGGCAGCATTAATATCATCCAATTTCAGACTTATCCTAAATGTCATTTTTATAATAAATCAATGGCAAAAAAATTGGTGGATAATCTTATCATTTCTATTTTATGGCCAATGCTAAAGTTGGATGACAATGTATCACAATGTCATCCTAGATCTTAAAGAGACATCTTGAACTAATGACATATTGTCTTGCTATTTTTGTAATAACTTAATGATAACAAATTTGGTGGATATTATCATTATCTAGATTTTATTGGCATTACTAAAAATGGATGGTAACTTATTGCAATGTCTCCGCGATGTTCGATGGGACATATAATCGGATAAAGTAGGGCATATTGAGATTTTGAGCATCGGAAGATCCACTTATCTGAAATACTGAAATACATATCAATAGACAAATAGAGACGAGAGAGCATCTTTGAGCACCGGTTGATGCACTCATAAGGAAGAGGAGAGGAAGAGGAAGAGAAAGAGAAAGGAGGGGGTAATTTGGTCATGCCATGTTACACCCTCACTTTTTCGTCTTCTGTTCTTTTCGCCGAATTGCGAAAACTCACCTTTTGTTTGTTCGCCTAGAATTAGCTTAATGAAAATTTCGTCAACCAAAATGATGTAATTTGATTAATTAATTAATTAATTAATTACGTCGTTGGCGTTGTCTCTTCTTAATTGAAGTTATTTGGATTTGATTTGTATTTCAAATGTGGAGCTCAAATTTCACACAAATCCAAAATGTTCCTATTCAATTCCTATTTGCCTAAATCCTCTTAAAATTCCAAATATTCTAAATTTGGAATTTTCTAGAAACGTCCCAATCCTTTTCACTTATTCCCTTACCTTCCTTTTCTCTCATTTCAATTTTTCCACTTCGCCACTTCTTGTTCTTTTTCCTTTTCTCTTCTTCTTCTTCAACCTTCGGCAATGGGAGGCCGAAGCCTCCACTCTCCCTCTCCAGCCCAGCCATGGAGAGCCGAAGCCCCGAGACAAGCGGTCTCCTCCACGCCGACGTCGACCCACACGACCGACTTGAGTCCTGCCCAAGCCGTCCTGTCACTAGCTTGTGCCCACCGTGCCCGCCACCGGACTCACGCACTTTTGACGTAAAAATCATCGTACACACGAAGTCCCGAGAGATTTTCTTGCGCTAGTGTAGTTCCTATCAAATCAGGTTAAGGGCGTGCCAGTTGGTTTGATCCTGCAACCAACAAGATAAACAATGCAGATATTAGTTAATGATAGCCAATCGGCTAAGAAGCCAATTAGAGATCGTACTGTCTAGCCGATGCTAGGGAGAATCGGCTATACTCAAAAGAGTTTAAAGGGTATTGTGCTTTAAGAAGATTTAGATTGGATATAATTGTAAATAATGTTTCTTTGATAGATCAATCTTGATAGGTCGAACCAAATCAATGCAGCACAAAATTGATAATACCAATATCACTTATTATACAATTATATGATCTAAGGCTGCGTTCACTCCTCCAGCTTCAGAACACGCACAGTGTTTGCGGAAAACGGAGCGATTCATTAGTACGTGATTAATTAAGTTTTTGCTAATTTTTTTCAAACATGGATTAATTTGATTTTTTAAGCAACTTTTGCATAGCAACTTTTTGCAAAATATACACCGTTCACCGTTTATTAGTTTGAAAAGCGTGCGCACGGGAAACGAGGGAGAGGAGTTGGGAAAGGGGAGGAAAGAACGCTGCCTAAATAACTAGCCAATGTACGTAATAATATGAACAAGGCCTGCAATCGCCATGATCGGCTCAAAGGTAAATGTCATGCAATTATTAATTTAATCTTTTTTTTTACTACAAGCAAATACAATAGATCAGACGAGACAATATTGGTTGCGGGTATCAAAGATCAGATAAATTAATAATTATATGGATTTTAACAGTAGCCGATAGGGTTACTTAGGCAGGAAACAGATAATGTATCGGCTAAAACTCCAATACAGCCTTATACGAAAATATCAAATTTAGTTAAATCTATTTATCTAGCCATGTTCTTTAGCATATCAGACCCAACCGAGACCATGGAAGGCCGATAGCAAGCATAATAGATTCAAAGGAGTGGTATACTTGCATAAGGTGATAGATATAACAAATTCAAGTAAATAAAACATGCATTTTTAAACAGTTATCGACTGAAACCCCGATGAAATCCCTATCGACAATTACACAGCAAGTAGTTCTTACAGATCAAACCCAACGGATGCAGCACCAAGTTATAATTGAATTTGATAGATCTAAACAAACCAATAATTGCTATTCAGGATGATAGATACATTAATCAATCCACAGTAACAAAACAGTTTAAACAAAACAGTTCAAGATGAATCGGCTGATAAGAACAAACATTAATGTCTTCTAAGATTAAGCAATATATGTGATTAAAAACGCTTACGCCGGTCGGAACAGAGTATCACACCCAACCGAGGAATCCCTAGCCCCACCAGTACAAGTGATATAGATGGAACTCACCTTGTCATTGGAGATTGAACTCAACTGATGCAGCCCAACTCGAAAATAAGAACTCGTCAATAAAACCTAGAAAAGTAGGGTGGCGATGCACCGAAAGTTGTATTATTGAATTGCTATTATCTTATAAAGACCCTGGGTGTACATATTTATACCCATAAGCAATACGAAGTCCGACTCGGATTTATCTAGAACTCTATCTCTAATTAAGGAAATTATTACAGACTCCAACACCCATACGACTCGTATTGGCTAAACATTACTAAAACATATCCAAGTCCGATTCTAACATGACTCCATCAGCTCAAAACAAAAAAAAAATAGAAACTACGATACACTTTTCTTATCCCGGAATCTTGCCAAAACATTAATAACTCCATCAACTAAATCCCCGAAGATCATGGTGTGATATCCTTCTTTGACCCGAACATGACTAACAGAAATTGCCAAATTTCACCATTAACACACACGAACCGATGCCGCCTTCCAAATCCGTCGCCCTAGTCCTAGACCTAGCTCTCCTTCTTTCGGCCACCACCTCTTTTCCCCCCTTTTGCGAAGCCACCACCGCCACTGCCACCTATGCGCATCACTGTCACCGGTGCATTCAACACCACAGCCAACACCGGTGAGCTCCGTGCCATCCAAGTTTTGTTGTCCCTCTCTTTCTTCCCCATCTATGGCGTTCGCCTTATCTCGCCGAGTGCCACCCCCGGTCCACCACGACGGTATGTGTGTTAGTATTTGCTACACACACAAATAAATCTGTGCTAACGACGAAATTTGGTAAGCCTCGAAGTCATCATCGGCCTAGAGTGAGTATCGGCTTCAGAGTCCTGGAATCGGCTGATGGGCATTATTAATCGCCAGCAGTCGGATTCTTACCAAATTCGGTTAAGGAAATTAATCTACTAAAGGAAGCTTACCCAAAAGAGACCGAGTTCAAGGAGGATGCGGCATGGCAGTTTATCTATTAATTAGGAAGAGTCTGTTAGTTACCTTTTTATCTTATCTTTAGGAAAGTATGTTTAGTGTCCGATAAGGACCTTATATTTTTCCTTTTATCTTTAGGAAAGTTTGACTCGTGTCCGATATTGACTAATATCTACCCATGGGTATAAATATGTACACCCGGGGTCCATGTAAATTATCTCTCGATCAATACATCTACTCTCAGTGCATCACCATCCTCTTTCTGAGGTTTTTACTTATCAACCGACGGAATTCGGCACCTGACGCGGGGCTGCATCGGCTTTCGATCTCCGATGAAAGGGTAAGCCCTACGTTCCGTCGGGCCCTGGTGAATTTATCGGCTACATTGGTGTTGTTCAAGGCTGCGTCGCTTTGATCTCTTGGATCTCTCTGGTTCGGTTGATATATTTACCTACCTGATATTTCAATTCTATTTTAATTGCATTGTGTTTAGATACGCATCGGTTTCGTTGGGACTATCTCGGTTAGGTATGATCTTCTGTCTTACCCGATATATCTCTACAATCACAATGTTGTTCTAAATAGATTTGTTATATCCATCACATTAGACAGATCTATCGATTCATCAAGTATTAGATTATCATATACAATCTCGTGCCGCATCGGTTATGTTCAACCTACTAGATTGTTGTTGATAATATAAATCTTGTTAAGCTGATAGGTTCATGCTAATGTTTTATCAGAGTCCTAGCCGATGAGTTATCATATACGTTATATAATCTAGATTGACAATGATTTCTACTTGCATCGACTAATCTCCAGCTAGTGTTTTATCGATATCGGTTAGATTACTTTGTTAGCTTAGATTATATAATGTATCCACCACCCTGAAAATCAGTCAAAGACTTGATTGTCTAGATATTATGTTTCTTTTCATACTTAGTGCTGCATCAGTTAAGTTTGATCTACTAAGTCGTGTTTAGAACCACAATCTCTAGCATGCTTCTTGATTGCCAATAAGGGTTTCATCGGGGTTTCAGCTGATGAGTTATATAGACGTTGCATCGGCTTACAAGGATTACTTACAAGTTGGATTCAGCCGATTGCAACAAAGGTTTCACTATTTATCTAATAGTTTGGATTTATTTACATCGGACCTCCGGTCGATGAATGCTTTAACCTTCGGATCAGTGCATATTCAATCTATCATTACTAGCCGATTGGTTTCTGCTGGATTATATTATTGTTTTATTACATTATCATCAGCCAATTATCTTTATGTCATTATTTTCTCTAGGATCAAGATCTATACTGGATATCGGCTGGTATCCGCATCGGCTGGAATGACTACATTGGCTTGTCAGCCGATCGACTCTTTTGATCTTCAATTTATATATCTTGTCAGTTGCAGGATCAAACTGACTGGTACGCCCGCATCTCATTATTCTTTTGGACCTGCACTGGAGTTAAGTAGATCTCACAGGCCGTCGTGTTTTTACGTCAACACATTTTGACACGCCCGGTGGGACTCGATTTTTATACCTACATGTCTGAAGAAAAAGTCATTGCCAAGATCATGGTCACAATGGAGAATTTGACAGAGGAACAGAAGCAACAGGTGGAGCAATCTATGTCTAATTTTCAAAAGTATTGTCTTCAATCTTTCATCATGATGCAACAAGGACCAATTCAGATGACTCAACTTCCCAAGCCGATGGTTCAAACAATTCAAGATAAAGTTGATGAAGCAGTTCATCGCGTATTGTTGAATCAATCTGAAGTTTTGGTGGAGACATTGCAAAATTTGATTAAGAGAATAGTTGATGAGTTAATTGTTCAAAGAAGCTAGCTCGGGTGGGGGGGAGATTGAGGAACATTAGTATCGACTCGGGGGGTAAGCACATCAGCATCGGCATGACGATTCATATCAGCAGTATTGGCCAGAGGAACTTCAAGAGCATCAATGTAGAGAAGAACAATGCCATCAGAGGAATGATGGTTGGGCTGATAGAATTGCAAAGTTAGTAGAGGAGCAGTTTGGAATTAGACCTAAGGAGCAAATCCATATGTATCGGTAGTCGCATCCTGAGTGGTTCAATAGACTTCGATACCGATAGAAGATTCCAGACTTTTCCATGCTTTCAGGGCAAGACGATATATCTACAATGGAGCATATCAACCGATTCTTAGCACAATGTGGGAGGCATCGGCTGAAGAGGCTCTGAAAGTTAGATTGTTTCCGTTGTCTTTGACTGGATCGGCTTTCACATGGTTTTCGTCATTACCTCCATACTCTATCAAAGGATGAGCCGATCTTGAGGAACAGTTTCATGAATATTTCTTTGCTGGAATTGATGAGATGAAGCTTTCAGATTTACTATCGGTTGAGCAGCAAAAAGGTGAATTGGCTATGGAGTACATTCAATGATTTCGTAATGTCCACAGCCGATGTTACAGTTTGAGCCTAAGTGATGAGCAGCTAGCCAATCTTGCATTCCAAGGATTGTCAGCACCTATCAGAGATATATTCTTTTGCCAGGAGTTTAACAATCTGGCTCATCTAGCACACACGGTATCGACTTATGAGAGCCGATGGCAAGAAACAAAGGAGAATCAATTATGGAGTAATCAAGGTGAGACAGAAGAAAATTTTGAAGCACGAGTCCTCATACTCCAAAACTGGAGACCATGTGTTAACGACGAAATTTGGTAAACCTCGAAGTCATCATCGACCTAGAGTATCGGCTTCAGAATCCTGGAATCGGCCGATGGGCATTATTAATCGCCAGCAGTCGGATTCTTACCAAATTCAGTTAAGGAAATTAATCTATTAAAGGAAGCTTATCCAAAAGAGACCGAGTTCAAGGAGGATGCGGCATGGCAGTTCATCTATTACTTAGGAAGAGTCTGTTAGTTTCCTTTTGTCTCGAGGAAAGTGTGTTTAGTGTCCGATAAGGACTTTATATTTTTCCTTTTATCTTTAGGAAAGTTTGAGTCGTGTCCGATATGGACTAGTATCTACCCATGGGTATAAATATGTACACCCTAAAATATTTCTTTGCTGGAATTGATGAGATGAAGCTTTTAAATTTACTATCGGTTGAGCAGAAAAAAGGTGAATTGGCTATGGAGTACATTCAAAGATTTCGTAATGTTCGCAGCTGATGTTACAGCTTGAGCTTAAGTGATGAGCAGTTAGCCGATCTTGCATTCCGAGGATTGTCAGGACCAATCAGAGATATATTCTTTTGCCATGAGTTTGATAATTTGGCTAATCTAGCACAGATGGTATCAACTTAGGAGAGCCGATGGCAAGAAACAAAGGAGAATCAAATTTGGAGTAATCAAGGTGAGACAGAATAAAATTTTGAAGCACGAGTCCTCATACTACAAAACTGGGGGCCATGTGTTAACGACGAAATTTGGTAAATCTCGAAGTCATCATCGGCCTAGAGTGAGTATCGGCTTCAGAGTCCTGGAATCGGCCGATGGGCATTATTAATCGCCAGCAGTTGGATTCTTACCAAATTCGGTTAAGGAAATTAATCTATTAAAGGAAGCTTATCCAAAAGAAACCGAGTTCAAGGAGGATGCGGCATGGCAGTTTATCTATTAATTAGGAAGAGTCTGTTAGTTTCCTTTTGTCTTTAGGAAAGTGTGTTTAGTGTCCGATAAGGACTTTATATTTTTCCTTTTATCTTTAGGAAAGTTTGAGTCGTGTCCGATATGGACTAGTATCTACTCATGGGTATAAATATGTATACCCGGGATCCATGTAAATTATCTCTCGGTCAATACAACTACTCTCAGCGCATCGCCATCCTCTTTCTGAGGTTTTTACTTCTCAACCAGTGGAATTCGGCACCTGATGCGGGGCTGCATCGGCTTTTGATCTCCGGTGGAGGGGTAAGCCCTACGTTCCGTCAGGCCCTGGTGAATTTATCAGCTACATTGGTGTTGTTCAAGGCTGCATCGCTTTGATCTCTTGGATTGCTCTGGTTCGGTTTATATATTTACCTACCTGATATTTCAATTCTATTTTAATTGCATTGTGTTTAGAGACGCATCGGTTTAGTTGGGACTGTTTCGGTAAGGTCTGATCTTTTGTTTCAGCCGATATATCTCTACATTCACAATGTTGTTCTAAATCGATTTGTTATATCCATCACATTAGATAGACCTATCGATTCGTCAAGTATTAGATTATCGTATACAATCTCGTGCAACATCGGTTAGTTTCGACCTACTAGATTGTTGTTGATAATATAAATCTTGTTAAGCTGGTAGGTTCATGCTATTGTTTTATCAGAGTGCTAGCTGATGAGTCATCATATACGTTATATAATCTAGATTGATAATGTTTTCTACTTGCATCGACCGATCTCCATCTAGGGTTTTGTCAATATCGGCTAGATTACTTTGTTGGCTTAGATTATATAATGTATCCACCACTCTGAAAATCAGTCAAAGGCTTGATTTTCTAGATATTATGTTTCTTTTCATACTTAGTGCGGCATCAGTTAAGTTTGATCTATTAAGTCGTGCTTAGAACCACAATCTCTAGCCTGCTTCTCTATTGCCAATAAGGGTTTCATCAGGGTTTCAGCTGATGAGTTATCTGGACGCTGCATCGGCTTACAAGGATTACTTACAAGTTGGATTTAGCCGATTGCAACAAAGGTTTCACTGTTTATCTAATCGTTTGGATTTATTGACATCGGACCTCCAGCCGATGAATGCTTTAATCTTCGGATCTGTGCTTATTCAATCTATCATTACTAGCCGATTGGTTTCTACTGGATTATATTATTGTTTTATTACATTATCATCGGCCAATAATCTTTATGTCATTATTTACTCAAGGATCAAGATCTATACGGGATATCGGCTGGTATCTGCATCGGCTGGAATAGCTACATCGGCTTGTCAACCGATGTACTCATTTGATCTTCAATTTATATATCTTGTCAGTTGCAGGATCAAACTGACTGGCACGCTCGCATCTCATCATTATTTTGGACCTACATTGGAGTTAAGTAGATCTCACAGGCTGTCTTGTTTTTACGTCAACAATCTGTAAGCGCACGGATACCGTTATATAACTTCCCTTTAGAGTGACCCAAGGGTATCGAACACAAGGAACATGGGTGAATATCTAAGAATAGGATTCAACCCAGGATAACAACTAAATGGTAGGCTTAGGATAGAGAGGATTCCTATGGATTCAACCAGCTAACTTATGTTAAAGGTAAAACTCTATCGAATGCTTCGGACACCTGCCAGGGGCGGGCCCACTTCAATTCAGATGAATACCCAAGATTTTTGATAAAAGAGTATGTATATATAGTATGTACTATGTACATGACGAAAATGAAAAAAATGTCATATTCAGTTCATCTTCTTCACTGCTTGGGCCTCCTTGCCTCCTCCCTGCTTTCCTGGCCCAATTCACTGGCCTAAACAGTCCAAAACCAGTAGGTAAACAACTCAAAACCAGCAGGTAGCAGTGCAGCAGTCATACACCATCTTGTCTAGCACTTGCAAATTTTAATGGATTTTTAGTACATAATTTTAAAGGATTTTTAGTATATAATAGATTACTCGTATGTAATTTATAAAGGACTTTTGGGTGTAAATTTTTTTCCCCTTTCCTATTTCGAATACCCAATCTCTAAATCTTAGGCCTGCCCCTGGCACCTGCCCTCCCCTGGTCTGCTAGGCTGAGTCTAGCCTTTAGCTCTATGATATAACCGAACATGGATGGATGCAAAGGACGGACAAGACTGTCACCACCTGCCGCCTACCTCACTTTCCGTGGAGCACAAGAAATGAAGGTAACCTCTAACCTGGACATCACATCTACGTTATCGATTACTACTCTAGCCTCAGCTAAGAACTTCCTTCTTGATCCAGAGTCTTAGTACTAGAGCAGTAAGTTGCACAATAAGCAATGAACTCGCACCGATGAGAATATATCTCACTTAAGTAAACTAATTAAATAACATAAAAAATCTCGAATACTTACTCTATAAAAGAAACATCCGTTGAGGTACAATATCGGAGAGAGTGCCAACACTAGGCCACTCCTCTAGGACTCCAATGGAGTGAGTGCCGACATCTCCGACACTCCTCCGGAACTCCCCTGGAGAGAACTCCGAACTTTGAGGCACTCCTTTTGGAGCTTCCTCTCACTCTTTTCCCATATTCTAACTCTACTAGAGCGTAGCCTAAATATCAAACTGAGTTGTACTTCACTTGAGTTGTTTGTGTTGAGAGTGAGAGCTTCTCCTCCTTTTATAGCCATCCTATGATGGTTGTGATAGTTATCCAGGTCGGAAACCATGCATAACCACCATTGGAAAGTCATGAGGGATGTACACGTGGAAGTAGATGGCGAGAGGAGCCAAGGTCGGTTCGGTCGACCACTTAGGCCCACCTCCTGGCCTCTTCTTTGGCTGGGAGGCTGCTTGATGGGCCCCTAACATCTTATACTATGGTTGGGCTCAATTCTAGGAGGTTTTGATTGACATGTGGGCCCTCCAATCCGTGTAAATGTGTCCTGATTGTCTGGAGTTGTATTTTGTCGTATGGCGGGTTGTTTTTGTCCATAGTTCACTTGTATACAAATATTCACCACTTGTGGAAATGGTTAGTAATAACCACTACCTCTATGTTTCGTATTCCATTTTATATTCTTTCATTTGCTTTTATGCAGGATTTGATGGTCGAATTTGGTACTTAAGGACCGTCAACAACACCCCCACACTTATCCTTTACTCGTCCCTGAGTAAAGCTCATGCATATCAAAAATAGAGCAAGGACTTCCTGTGTAATACTGCAAAAATACAATGTAATCCAAGCCATACTTGTACCCATGAACTTTTGAAGTGTCTACCAAGTCATCTTGGGTGAAGAATGGAACAGCCTTGATTCAAATCACCTCTACTACTCCTGAAAAATTACCTTGGGGTTTTTCTTTATTCTCATAAAAACATAACTTTACTTTCACTCCTCAATTGATTCTCTCATATCACTCAATGTGTTTAATCCTCACCAATGTGTTTAATCCTCACCAAGGCATTGTTATTGCCTATTCTTATCCTACCTTTCTTATAAGGCTTTTGTGGAGCTCATGGTACGGAAATAAGAATGACATACTTGCATCAAATATTTCGTGAAGTCAAAGAGTAGATCCAGGAAGAATACTTGACGTGCAACCATGATCAAGCTTGTGCACAAATGTGGAGGGGATATTTGACTGGAAAATGGAAAAAATGAGTTGGTGACTCCTTTTTGTATGATCCTCCTCCCTATGTTTTATTTGGAGAACATGACTCTTTTTTTTCTAATTTTTTTCTTTTTTTCTCTTTTCTTTCATCATGCTCAACAATATTTTGTTTATTCTCTTGTGAGCATTCTGATTTTTTAACATCATCATCATTTTTTAGCTCATGTCTTATTTGGCATGGATAGGAGGATGAAGAATCATACTGATGTGGAGTCTTTATTTGGTGGATGGATGATGGTGGATGTCGACTTCCGGTATAGAAGTTTAGCATATCGTGGTGGATGGGATGTTCTTGCTAAACCTCCAGTCTAGAAGGAGAGCATTGGATATGATGGATGTGCACACGACTTTGATCATGAAAGCATGAAAATAATCTAACAAGGGTCTAACCATTTGACCAACTCAAAATGAATACAAGCAGCATATGCAAAAGGTTTATCATGAAGATCGACATATGGCTCTGGTGGGAATAAAACATCAATGAGGAGTATGTAGAGTATAGTATTTTATTTTTATAAAACTCCCAAGGATTTAACAGAAGAAAGCAAGCATAATTTCATTAGGCAATCTCTCATTCATCATTAGATGACATGTGTTCCTAATGATATATGTTCACAAGCACAAGGTAAGATGCGAGGAATAAAGAGTACGCATGATATTTGCAGACATGTCATATACTCTAGTTTGAATTATCTAGGCTCATGTTAAAAGTTGATTTTAATTCTTTTATATATATTCCATGATGAGAATTTATCAAACTCAAAATTTTAGGGGATGAGAGGATAAACGTGCAAACCAGTGTGTAGTGAGCGTAGAGGCGAACAACCATTGTGCAATGGATGCTTCATCTCGTTTCGTGAATGTGCAGGCATCATGGTGAAGCACGGACATGTGTGATCTTGGTATGTGAGTGTGCAATGTGAACACAAGATCACCCCATGCTTGTTTTTGTACCTGTGGTGTGGTGTTTTAAAGACACGAGGACAAAAGTGAAAGAAAATAGACTGGACTGGTAGAAACCAGGCGAGTCTTTTATTTTATTCAACGGAAACTAAACAATTTCCACCTGAGGACTATGTGTGCGAAGGCTGGGAGGTGGCGTCACCACCCATAGGTCGTTTTATTCATAAAAACAAAGAAAGAGTAAAAGTAAAACAGATACTTACCTTTCTTACCTGTTTGTAGTGACATGTTGTCCAATATGTCCAAAGTGTAGTTGCAACGTTGTGATGTGCCCTAAGCTTTCAGCATCAGCGGCTCAGCATGGCATTGCTTTTACCCACATGAACGCACAGTCGATGGCTACTTAAAGTGGTGTTGCATGATATCTCTGGATGCCATCAGCTATGTACACCCCTTCCTAGTAGACCGTCCATACAGACTCAAGGATTGGAGTATGCCACCTTTAATAGCATGTCATCCCATAGGGTATCATTTTGTTGATGGAAAAAACACACACAGGCCTAAGAGATTTGCTTCACTATAGTGCAGGTTCAAATCTTGCCTCTGAGTTCTGAGCGTGCCAGTTGGTTTGATCCTGCAACCAACAAGAATAAAAGAAATAATTAAATTGACAAACCATCACCGATCGGCTAGATAGCCAATGATGTATCGTATATGACCTAGCCGATACATTTAAACTGAATCTACTGTAAGGTGTAAAGCAAACAAATGTTGACAAACCCTAAATATATTTCATCGACTGTATATGTAACCAATCATGTAATCCCTAATTCCATCTTTTCTGAATTATGAGCAAACGATATAGATCGGATTTAATCGAGACAGTATAGATTACTTATAGATCATATTAACGAAGTTAAAGATTAAATGTGTTTGTATCATAGCCAATGGTATAATATTTAGCTTAAAATAGATAATGCATATACAGCTTTATACAAGAATATCAATCTGAGTAAATATATTAAGTGTGAGCTAAATATGTTTAAGTAGAGTGATATGCTTATATAAAGGGTAGATATCACATGTGAAGCATGATTAAATTAATTTAACATGATAAAACAACTATATCAGGTAAGATCTGCTACAACCCGATTCTACCCTTATTAGCAATGAAGAGACATGCTAGAGATTATGGTTCACAGTACGACTTAGTAGGTCAAACTCAATTGATGCAACACTAAGAATGAAAAGAAACATAACATCTAAACAATAAAGCCTATGACTGATTTCCAGGGTGGTAGATATCTAAGTTAATCTTAGATCAACAAAACAGTTTAGTCGATATCGGCAAAACCCTAGAAAAGATTCGGCCAATACAGATAAATGAGCACATCGACTTAGATTAACTATGATATATGATAGCCAGTGATTAAGTAAATGAGATTAACACATCTAAAATGACGTAATAACATCGACAATGCATACCACTGTGACAAGCAATACCTCTTGTCGGAAGATCGAAACCGAAGCCCAAGTCGAAGCAAGAACTCTTTGAAAAGATTAAAACAAAAGGTTGGTGAGAGTATATTTAATGGATGTTGTCTTTTTACATGACCTTGGGCATCTGTTTATACCCAGATTATACAGAACTTGTCCACATCGGACACGACTCAAACTTTACAAAGATATAACAACACACGAACAAGCCCTTTAGGCAGATTCTTGCCACAAATATATTAAAGAAAACTACGTATTATCCTAATTAATAGATACAATGGCCTATTACGGACTTTATCCTGCCCGGCATTATCTCTGAAGCCCCAATCCAAAATCAACTCTATCTGTATCAACAGACCATATCCAACTCGGTATCGGCCGATGGGCACTCTGTTTCTGGAAACAATGCACCTCCTCCAAATCCACTTTGGTCTTATCTCCAACTTTGAATATTGTTCACCAAATTTTGTCGTTAACACATGCCCCCCAATTCCATAATATAAACTGATATGCTGCGAAATTATCTCCAATCCGCACGGAAATCTCAAGGTTTCCATATTCTCACCATTAACCCCAAGTGCCTATGAATACAATGGATACTTTTCTCAACCTTCACGCCATCACCTTTTCTGCAACCACTTAAGCCACGCAATCCCTTCCTCTCGAAGCTCCGGTGATCTTCGGCGGTGCAATCTCCGTGCAGCGACTCCATTGATTCCGCCTCCACTCTCAAGTGCCACGGCCACCGATCTAGAAATCCCCGAGGTAATATTTTTCATCCATGAATACTTTTATTTTCAATCCTGCATCGGCTTGGATTACATTTGATTATAGATCTTTTTCGCTTCTATTGATCCCCTTTTCGCTACTCTTCTCTTCTGTAGCACTTGAGACACCAATTTGCCATCCCAATACCTAAGGAACCCAACCACTTTTTCCTTGGTCTGATGGGCGAGACAGACCCCACTTATTTCATAAACACCGAGACCAATAGAATTCCTTTTAGAGAAACAAAACCGAACTTCGCCCATTGGCCCTCAGTTTTTAGGTCTTGTCACGCCCAGAAATTTAGTCCAAATTTCTAGACTATTTTGTGTATAAATCCTTATCCAGGAATCAAACCAGGATACACAAAAGAACAAATTAATATATACAGATCCAAATGTAAATAAAGCATAAATACTTACAGAAGAGGCACTTAGTCCTCACACTGAAAAGAAAGCAGTGACAATGGAAAAAGGCAATCCTAGCAAGGCTTCCGCTCCGCTCCACAAACAAAACTCAACTAGGGTATAAACCTTGGTCCTCTAACTTTGTCTTCAGCATTGAAGCACTACACTTCTGAAAAGTGGGAATAATAGCAAGACTGAGTACAACCACCGTACTCAGCAAGCCACACCAATGGTGCAGACGTGCAAGGGGATACCAAGGAGGTTCGTGGCTATTTGCATAAAGGTAGTTGTAAAAATTTACAGTTGAAAACAGTTGATTAATTAAGGCAATATTCAATCTCCACTGAACAACGCTACCCCACATTGAACAGGCCCAGCAAACCACCTGAAATAAACCAGTTCATCAAGTCAAGTTAATTAATAGAGTGGGACTAATCACGGTGAATCTGGTTGATCACCCATAACCATGGGCACGGCTATTCGAATAGTTTTACTCTAGCCAGAGGTGCGCAACTGTACCCACAAGACATGATTCCACACATGTTGCCATACCCCGAAGTACCATCATGGTACTGCAAAGGGAAAAATCGTGACAAGACCCTTCGCATAACCCCCTCTAACCAATCGCACCACACCTCGGGTTTCACCCCCACTCCTCAACAGTCAGTGGGCTACCCCCCGTCGTGCCTAGGTGAATCCGGAAGCCGCATAGACCATAGCACGGTCCATCCAAACTCCATCACGCCCACCCTTGCCTCGGTACATTAGAAAGAGGAAAGCTATACTACAAGTTCAGCAGTTGCCCACACTTGCTTGTGGTAAGCACCGTTAATCTTCCATGGTTTCTCGTGAACCGATCTTTAATTGCCATGGGTGCAACTAGCAAAACCATAAACCCACAGCCCTCCATTAAGCCATATTTTAGTTGGACAATTATGACCAATAAAACATGGCCAGATGTCACGAGCTTACTGCTCAACCAAATGCTAAATATACAGTGTGATTATCCCTTTTTGTGAGCTAGTAGTAATTAAGCATGACTAAGCATATTTAATCCTAGCTAGGTCACATAACTAACATAAGCTAATCAAATAATCACCCAAGTTGACAAAGGACGGGCGTCAAGTAAACATGGCACAAGCGAGCAGATAGGTAATTCCATAATCCCATGTAATTATCAAAACGTGCAGTTTTATTTGCAAACGATAAAATATTTGTAAATTAGGATCAACATGCTCAATGGGGATGTGTGACTTGCCTAGCTTCTTCGATTGATCTTCCAAACTCTTTTCCTCGCGACTGCGATCTTCCGAAATGCCGGATTCTACACGCTGGCACACAAAAAGATAAAAAAATCCTAATAAAAACCAAGTAAACAGTACATGGAAAGTAAACAAACATGTAGAGATCGATTTTAGACGAATTTTCCAAGTTCAATGGCTCAATTTAGAGTTCGTATGAATTAGTTATGAATTTTAGAAGTTTTGAGCCATTTAAATGAATTTCTGGAATTATATTTGATTTATGATGCAATTAAGGTGATTTATGATGTCATCCGAGGGGGGAATAGGTGGCGCTGGCAAGCGGGCCCCACCTATCGGAGACTCAAGGCGGTTCGGTCCACTGTGGACGCGATCCACACGCATACCGGTCCGCGGGCACACCACGTGGCAGCTACGGTGGGCGGGGAGGATGAGGTGGCGCCGACGTGGCGCCACAACAGCACACATGCAGGGCTGAGCGGGGATGCCACTTGGATGGCTCGGATTCAGCATGGGTGAATCGAGCGACCACGGCAAAGGGGAGCTGGCTCACCGGCCGACCGGCCAGCGAGCAATGACGTGCGTCCCGATGGTTACTGACGGCACCCATTGGCGCGATGGCGCTTGCGGCTAGCGGCGGAGGGAGGTGAGGAGGGGAAAGACCCTTCCTCTAACATTTTAATTGTTTTTTCCTATGTGGTATCGCTATCTGGTAGGCCGAGGTCCTTGAGCTATTCGGTAAAATGATATTTGTGTTTTTTCATGATCCATGCATCAGAGCACCCCACATTTGTTGCTTGTAATTCCTTCAGGTGCTGCTCTATGTACGGCTCCACTATCGCAAGCTGTTGCAGGACAATGAAATGAGCATCTTTCACTTTTTTGTAGTCATTGTCGAGGATTCTTTTGTCCCTTTTGTCCCTCTTTCAAATAATCTACCTTCATATCGAGGTACCGGTAAACCAATTGCTTTCCCATTTTATCGGTAATCAATGCAACACTCAACGACTTCCTTGGTAGTGTATCCCTCTATCATCGATCCCTTTGGGTGGGCACGGTTTCGTACGTAGCCTTTTGGAATGGACATGTACCGTTCGAATGGCCACATCCGATGTAGGTACAAGGGCCCAAGAGAAATTATCTAAGGCACAATATGAAATATGAGGTGTTCCATCATATTGAAAAATGACGGAGGGAAACACATCTCAAGCTCGCACACGGTCTCTATAGTGAAAGTGCAGAGAGGACCTAACTCTTCAGGATCAATTACTTTGTATGAGATTGCATTGAATAAATAACACAGCTTTGTGATTACCATCTTTACGTGTACTGGTTTAATTGCTCTGATTGCAATAGCGAGGAATACTATGAGGATTATATGGCAGTCATGAGAATTGTAGCCGGAAAGTGACAAATCCTTTATCGATAGTAGTCGCTTAATGTTTGAGGAGAAACCAGTAGGAACACTCACCCCATGTAAGCATTTGCAAATTATCATTTTCTCCTTATTTGTTAAGGTGTAGCAAGCCGGCGGAAGGTACACTTTTCCGTTTCCTTGATCCACAGGGTGAAGCTCTTCCCTTATCTGCATATTCACAAGGTCCTTACGTGAATTCAGCTCATCCTTTGTCTTGGTTGGTACGTCAAAGTCCCAATAGTGCTATCGAACACATTTTTCTCTAGGTGCATGACATCGACAGAATAATGTATCTCTAAATCTGGCCAGTACGGTAGGTACTTAAAGAACATAGAGTGCTTCTTGAATGGTACGCTAGCGCTTGCTGGCTCTGCTACATCTTTTCTCTTCCGCTTGTTGGTTTCCTTATTTTTCACCTTCCCAAAAACAACCTTGGGATTTTTCATCAATTTGAACACTTTGTCACCCTTGCATGGTTCTGGTGAATCATCATTCTCTTCAGTGTTGTTGAAATATGCTGCTTTGGAGCGGTATATGCGGGCAAGTCGTTGATACTGACAAAGATAATTGCATGCAGCGTGAAGTACTCTCATAAGAATTCATCCAAAACTCGTATCCCATGTTTACATAGATCCTCCATACTCTCCATCAAAGGCTCCAGAAACACATCCACATCGATGTCAGGTTATCGTGGTCCCAGTATACGGATGTGCAACAAAATATACTTCTTTTTTTGACATAGCCATGTAGGGAGGTTGTACATGGTTAGGAGTACTGGCCAAGTGTTGTGTGAGGTGCTCAAGTCACTAAATGGATTCATTCCATCGGTGCTCAATGCAAACCTTATGTTTCTTGGGTCCTATGCAAACACTTTGTACTTTGTATTAAATTCTTTCCACTGCCGATCATCTGCTGGGTGTCGAAGAATCCCATCCTTTTTGCGTTTTTCATGATGCTAGCGCATCAATTCGGCATCCCTCAGGTTTGAGAACAAACGCTTCAATCGATCTTTAACTGGAAGGTACCGCATAACCAGCTGTGGAATCTTTCTTCTTCTTGTCTTTGTATGGAGCAGACCCTACTACCTCGTCAAGTGCAACATCTTTACCCTCAGACTGGTTACCTCTTTTTTATCGACTGGTGTTGCACATTGGGCATCTATCCAAAGTCTCGTACTCTTTACAGAAAATGATATAATTGTTAACACATGCGTGTATCTTTCACACACCAAGTGATAACGGACAAATAAGCTTCTTCGCTTCATAGGTGTTAGTTGGTAGGGAGTTGGGTTTTGGAAACAATTCTTTCAACAGAACCAACAAATCATTCAAACTACTATCGGACCAATTGTTTTTGGCCTTCAATTTCAGATGTTCAAGCATTGTACGCAACAACATGGAATCCTTGCCACAACCCTTTGCCTCATCGTACAAAAGTTCCTTCACTGCCTTTTGTAATGCATTGAAATTATCCAAACCACGAGCAGAGTCAGCTACAACTTCAGGTTTAGCATGGCGCAACATCTCCTCCAAATCAAAAGTAGTGCTATCAGTAACATCAGCATCATCTACTGTGGCCTGACCATCATCAGCATCATTAACTGTGTGATGACCATCATCACATACATTATCATCCAACTCATCATCAACGAATTCTTCTACTACCACGAAATTCCCACCCATGAACACTTCATCCTATGTCTCTTGGTTCGGAACTATACAGCTTGTAGGGATTTCTCCATGGAATGACCAATTTGTGTAGTCAACAACAAATCCATTCTTCACCAAGTGTGTCTCGATTACAAATGGATCTTCCTAAATTTTTAGATTTTTGCAGCATGCACATGGACATCTAATTTCCTTCGTCTTCTTAGATACAACATTCTTCTTAGTAGCTTTTATAAATCTATCGACTCTTTCAATGTATGACTCACGATATCTCTCTCTACACATCCATGTTCTTTCTACCATCCATGTAGTGCGAAAAAATAACTAACTTAGTTTAAATATTTTTAATAATATATATATGTCACATTAAAATATTGCTATATCAAAATTAGTATAAGCTAGATGCAAGGTAATTAAAGCTAGTCAAAATTATATTATGACTGATTATTTTCAAAAAAAACTACCACTTATATATTGATTCCCAATAGATGGAACTACATACAACTAGACAAAATTACCAAACTACCCTCTAGATGTATATAGATCTATAAGTGCATAAAAACTACCATGGCATATAGATCTGCTACTAATAAACCCACCAAAACATTGTAAAATCTATGGTACCTCGATCATGTACAATATTGCATAAAAAATTTGACCATTTTGAGCTCCGCATAATAAATAAAAAAACATGACATGGTCAGGCCCATATATGACCTTGACCCTACTAAATTCTCAACATAAAACATATAAAAATGAAAGAAACTTGAGAAATAGATATAACTAACCTTTGGTACAATAGATCTATCAAACCATTAGAATTCAAACGTCCCCCCTATCTTTGTGTTCATAGGAGAGAAATTCATGCTTAAATGGCATGGTAGCTCGGGCTCGGTCCTATATAGGAGAAGGCATCTTCTCATGCGGCCCACTTAAGCCACCGCCACAGAAAATAAGTCGAGTGGCGGTGGCTTAAGTAGGCCGCCAGAGATGATATATTCATCTTCGCTGGCAGCCCATATAAGCATGCCACCAGCGAAGATGTGCTATCTTCGCTGGCGGTGCATAAAGCACGCCGCCAGCGAAGTTGGCTACATCTTCACTAGCGGCCCACCTAACTCGTCCGCTAGCGAAGACCCGTTTTCACTGGCAGTAGTTCCCCCACCCCCTCGTTAAGTGCTTGCTCACGGTTTTTGCCTATGGTCACCAGCAAAAATCATAGGGCAACACCATTAAAAATCTTTTTCTTCCCAGTAGTGGCTGTGATGCCGGAGGTGGCGGTGGTGCGGTCAATCGGTGCATGGGCGAGGAGGAAGGGCCGACCGGGGAACTCCGGTGAGGCGGATGGAGAGGCCGGTGCGACGGACTCTAGGCAAAACCGAGAGCAGGCCAGAGGAGGGGATGACGCTGTGATGTTGGGGAAGGAGACGGTGACGTCGGCCGGCGCACCAGCGAGGAACAGTGGACGGCTGGAGGGTTGGAGTTACTGTATGCTGGCGAGGACACTGCTCCGGCAAGATTCGGGCGAGGAGGCGGTGAGGCCGGGGAAGAGGACGGTGTTGCAAAGCCAAAGGAGGTGACAGTGTGCCCTACCAGCGCACGGGCACTGAGACAGAGGCGACCTGCGCCGAGGAGAGAGAAGGAGGAGGCCGGGAGGGATGGTGTGGCCACGGGGAAGTTCGGGAAGGGGCAAAACAGAGAGAGGGGAGGGAAGGGTCCGGTTATATAGGTGAGGGGAGGGAGCCGGCCATGGGAGAGGGAGGAATGGCGCGACAAATCCGGTCAATGACCATTGATGTAGAAGTTTCAAATCCGAGTTATTAAGAGCACGAATCAAGGGGGAAATTAGGGGAAACAGAGAGAAATCAATGGGAATTAATTTCCCAAATCAATTTGGAATTATGGCATTTGATTCTGGCGGATTTGGAGGAGGAAGAGGCTAGGGTTTTCACAGGAGAGAGACTGGTCGAGCGGGAGAAAAGAGACGACCGGGTGGGTGGGACCCACCGGTTAGGTGCGGGGCAGCGCGCGCACTCGCGCGCACGTGCGGGAGGGGCGCGGCGCCCTGGCTGGGCCGACCCAGACAAAGATAGTGGAAGGAAAAAGAACGAGGGTAGAACGGGCTGGCGGGTAGAGGAAGCAGACTTTTGTCCGGATTCGGCCCAAAGGGAGGAGGAGGATTATTTTTCGTTTTTCTTTATATCAACTGTGACATTTGCTTTTGTTGCTTAATAAGCATTTCCGATGCTATTAAAATTCAAGTAAAATTTGTGGGTTCCTTTTAGGCCATGGAGAATTTAAGAAAAATAATCCGGGCAACATTCGGATTTTTCTTGTATGTATTTTATTTTTTACCAATTTCTTTTAGGATTTTAATAAATTCTATAATTTCTGTTAGAAAAAGATTTTTAATTTGGAATGAATTTATCAGGACGTGACAATGTTGGCAACGGATTTCATCGAGGGATGGAAAGATTTGATGGCTGAAAGTGGGAGGAATCGAAACCCTATCTTCAGCAGCTTCGATTGTGAACAGGAGCGCGAAAAGGGAAGATTTGAGAAGACGAAACGGCGTGGAAGACGATGATCGCTTCGGTGGTTTTCTATTTTAGGGTATCGACGTATGTTTTTGTTTGGGTCGAAGCCCACGAAGCATTTTGCGGTCCATATTCCAGGTGTGGCCCATCACGCGTCTGTTGATGCAAAACACGGAGGCCTGGGAGATTTGCTTCACTCCAATGCAAGTGCAGGTCCAATGCTTGCCTCGAGTGTCAAGTGCAGGTCCAAGGTTTAATCTACAACTAGCAAGAAAGACAAACAATAGAGTTAAATGAACGATAGTGGATTGGGAGATGAGCTGATGATGTATCGCTAAAGGTTTTAGCCGATGTAGTCGCTAAAGGTTTTAGCCGATGTAGTTAGACCAAATCGACAGTGAACTATGATAGAACAAGTAAAGCAAAACCCTATATATGTTCCATCGGCTGTAATATATCTATTTATTTTTTATCAATCTCTTTTTAGATAATATTATGGAAATAACTGATGGTCCAAATATTTAGAGCAAAGTAGATAGTATTCTAGATATTACTCCAGTATGAACTTATATATGTAAATCAATCTAAATGAATATATCAAATAATAATCAATCTTGGATACAATGATCGGATCTAGATTGATTAATACTCGATATATTTATGTAGACACGACTAGGGATGATACATCACAAAGTATGTAGAGAAACCTAAAATCTAAACAATCAAGTAATTAACTACTTTTTAGGATGGTAGATACCTTAGCTAATCCAATTTAGCCGATACCCATATAAACCCTAAAGCGAGTCTCAGCCGATATGACAAAATTGAAGTACTAAACTTTGATTTAACTAAGATATATGATAAAAGATTATCACAAAAACGAGATTAATATATCTAAAATGAAATAAAAGCTCTGATAATGCAAACTATCGAGACAAGTTACCTTTTGTCGATAGAACGTATCGGATGCCTGGACTTGAAGCAATAACTCATCAAAAAGTAAAAAGAAAGGTGATGATGCACCGAATGTTGTATTGATTGGATTGTCATCCCTTTTTACAATGATCATGGGTTTATATTTATACCCAGAATACAAAACTTGTCCATGGCGGACAAGACTCGAACTTTCCTAAAGATAAAAACAAACGGACAAGTCCACATGGCGGACTCTTATCATATCTCTAATTCAAACCAATATTAATAACCTAATTAATAGATACAATTGCCTTAAATGAGCTCTATCTTTGAACGGAAATAACGGTTATTTCAACTTTGGCCCATACTGAGCCCAAGTCAACCCGTATCGACTACTGCTTGAACTAACTCCAATGGCGCAAACAACTGAAGTTCACGAGGTAAGTTCATCAAATTCCTCCCATCGACTTTTATTTTGAATCTCCATCAACCTTTTGAGCAGTAGGATCTCTTTGTTTTTCTGACCCATCTTAACCCTATATTTCCTTTTAATCTTACTAGCATCTTAGAGGCCAAATCCTGATTCCTGTTCTCCAAGAATCCAATCACTACTACCTTGGTCCAATGGGTAACCCTGATCCCCTAGAGTTCATTAACGCTGAAACCAATAGGATCCCATACAAGCAAACCAAGCCTGATCTAGCCAAGTGGAAATCAACCTTCAGATCTTGGCCATGAAAGTGGAATGGCTATAGGACTTGGTGAAAAAGGATAGCAGCTGCCAAACAAACCCATTAGGAAGAAGTAGGAATAGCTCAGTGTCTTGCCCTATCCTTGGCCGAAAACAAGAAAAATGAGCCAATGTTGTCTACAGCCAGTTACTTTTTGTCCAATACATTGAATGCTTTCATGTTCAAACAAAGACCTATGACTCCAACCCTACTTGATATCAAGATGCTGACCGGTTTGGATATCCTTACATTAGCCAACCCTTTCAGTGTACTCAAACTCAAAACCAAGAATATTGGAGGCTGGTCTGGATACATCACAGGGCATATGGAAACCAGAGCGTTTCAGAAAGAGAACACATTGCTTTCTTGGCTTTGTGGTTGGAGAGAGACATATTCTGTGGATCAACTTGTGGGCCAACCACTAATTATCAACACTTTGCTCAAGCCCTTGTAGAAAAGAAGAAAATCCCTCTAGGCCAATATTTGCTTGGGGCAGTGTACCAAATGATGCATATAGCCACCAGTGATATATTGATGGACAAACCTGTCAGTTATGGAGGTGCTGCTCTGGCTTACCATGCACACCAATATTATGCCCAAACGACCATCTCTGACTGTATCGACTTTCCCAACCAATTCTGCCGATAATGAAGAATCGAGCACCAGGAGATGTATGTCATTTGGAGAAACTACCTCAGTATATCCTGGAGTCATTCAATCAATAGAAAACTTTAAGTTATAGTTCAACCGGTTTTATGATGGTCCCGAACTTCCTGCCAGAGTATTCTTTTCATATGATACTTTTTCTGAGTTTGAACTACCCGTGGGTCCGAGGTTGAATGACTTGAATGATGGAGCTGATCCAAGATCCAGAAATAATTTTGTAGCAGCTATATCTGCTTGTATCCTACCAACTGGAATTTCTCAAGGCTGAAATGTGGAAACTTCATATGAATTCTATCACCCTACATCGGCTACCAGAAAGTTGGGATTAGGCCAGCTTCCATCAGCTTACCCCTTATCAGAAACATAGAAACCAGAGGCAAAGTAACATCGGCTATGATAATGCACAAGTTGCTAAATCTTGAAGGTCCTATCCTAGGCACTTGTGATCGCATCAACCTTCACCTCTTCAGACACCTAATGTTTGATCAATGATGAGGAGAGTGGAAGAAACATCTATTTTTCACGCCATCAGAATTCTATTTCACTATTATAGATGATACCATCCAACCTTACGTAAGTTGACTCTCATCCCATGTACTTCTTCTCTTTTATTTATATCGTCATCAACTTTTATATTTCTCATTGCAGTCTCCTGAATCTCCACCTCCAATAGTCAGTGTAAGCAACCAACCAATTGTCTATGCTGCAGCACTATCTCCTTCAGAAGAACACCTTCTCCCTTCGCTGATCGGCTTGAATGCCCCGGAAATAAACTCTCTCCTCCAAGGTGAAATCAGGGAGCCGATAGCCAAAAGCCCAAAACGAAAAGGAGCTGGCAAGCGCAAACAATCCAAGAAAATTACCAAGAAACCAGCAGCCAAGAAAAAGAGAATCAGCAAGGGTGAGAACCTGGAAGATATTGACCCAGCTTTGGATCCATTCCTGGAAGATGAAGTGCTGGATGAAGAAATCGATGAAGCTGCTATTGGCTTGAGTGAAGAAGATGAACGGTCTGAGCAGGATCTAGCCGATGATCCCACAAATGCTGCCAAGGACTTAAGAGATGACCCAGCCGATGTACCTCCATTGTCTCCATCACCTCCTTACCGACTACGCAAGATTGTTACAAAGGTGAGAATAACTTCATCAATCTTCTTGTAAATCTTTGCCCTTTCAATTATTCCATTAATTATCCCTTGTTCCTTGTAGAAATAAACCAAACTAAAGAGGGTACAAACATCATCGGCTCATTCTCCTCCTCCCCAGGCTACATTTGTAAGTCTTTTAAATCTATAAATATCAATTGCTTTTGCCAATATTAACTCCATATTTTCTCGAACCAAAACAGTTGCTCAAAAGAAACAAGATCAGCCGATACCATCCAAGATCAGAACACCTTCACCAACACCTCCTACCTCTCTAGTGTTATCAGTAAGTTTTATTCATATCGGCCCTATTCTTGATCCTAAAACTATTGAACCGATATCACATTGTATACTTGTAATTTTTAGCCAAGAGCTCCATCGCTTGCAGCTGATTGGCCTACCTCAAGTGAACACACATTATCAGTGGCCAGTCGACAAGACGATGTCTTGCTCCAACTTCTCCCAAGTCAAGGTAAACTTTAGTAGCTCAACTGCTATCATATCGGCAAAAATGCCCCTAACAACTCATTCCTTTGCTCTTTTGTAGAACTTAGCCGATATGTTCTCTTTTGATATAAGACAGTATCTTGATGAGGATGATGAAGAAACAACAAGCTTGGCCAGGGCAGAAGTATCAGATGATCTGAAAACTAGGTTGATCGATATTGCCGAATGGCTAAATGCCTCTCTTGACACCTTGGTAACAGATTGTGGGCCAATCAGACAATGGTTCCAAGAAATTCAAGATCAACTTCCAGACGATATAGTAGATATCATCTCCCCTGCCGTATATTTGGAACAATATCAACTCAAACTTCAAAGGGCGATGAAAAGAATGGTTGATCATCAAGAAGCCCAAGCTCTGGAATCAATTATTGAAGCCAGCTAGAACAAGTAAATAAATAAAAAGCCAAATTGGATCAGCTTGTTGCAGGCCTAACTATCCACAATCAGGAGCTTTATGCACTTAGAAACAAGGAAGCTACTCTACTGGTGGAACTTAGGTAGTGTCGATGGATATAGATTCCATAGAAAAGGAGATAGCCGATCTACCTAAAGCAAGTGAAGAACAAAAATCCAAGCTGAAAGCATCGGCTAAACACTTAGCCAGCTTGACCAAGATGATGAAACCAATCCCAGGTTCAGATGCCGAAGATATGAAAATTGTTGAAGAAGTTGACAGCCTTCATCAGTGTGCCATCAATACAATCCAGAATTTCCTAGGTTTATGTACCAACTTAAGCTTCAAAACACTTCTGCAACTTTAAGTCCTGTAATATTTTTGTATCGGTCATCGAACCGATAATACATTTGTTTATATTATATTGGGGTTAACTTGCATATTTTGTCTAAGGGAAATATTGCTATATCGGCCATCTCAAGGCGATGTAATTTACATCGGCTGTAGTGAACCCTACTATCTTATCGGCAATTGAGCCAATATTAACTTCATCTTCTGAAACTTCTTGCAAAATTTTTTCTTAAACCCAAAATTCAACTTTGTATCATATATGCCCCCCAATTTTGAAATATGAGGAGTCATGCTTCAAAATTACACTCAATCTTAAGGCGATAATACATATCGGCCTTCTTAAGGTGCTGTATTTTACATCGGCTATATCATGAATCGGCAAATCAACCGATTATGAATTGATCCAAACAGTTAGGTAATATTTCTTCAAGTATTTTCCATTAAGTGCTTTACCAAAAACTTTCCCATCTAATCCTTCAAGCATATAGGCATTCTTGGGAACACAACGATGAATCTAAAAAGGCCCTTCCCAGTTAGGTGATTATTTGCCAAATTTATTATCTCTTGACCCTTCTGTGAAAAATTTTGGCACTACTTTTTTGTTATAATGCCTTGAAACACGTTCCTCATCCATCTTAATCCTCTCCAAAGCACGCAACTAACTTGTGCCAAATCTTCCAACTCATCAATCATCAAGATGTGATAATCATCGGCAGACAATTCATTTTGTAATGAAATCCTACGAGAGCCGATGTTAATTTCCCAAGGAAAAACAACCTCATGTCCATATACAAGTTGATAAGGTGGCACTTGTGTACCTCCATTACAAGCCATACGATATGCCCACAATGAATCAGCTAAAGTTGTATGCCACCTCCTAGGCTGCTCATCAATCTTTCTCTTTATCAACTTCATCAAACTTATATTTGAAGCTTATGCCTGCCCATTGTCTTGTGCATAATATGGAGACGAATTTGAAAGCTTAATTCCCATACTATCGGCAAATTGTAGAAACTCGTCCAATACAAAAATAGATCATTGATCCGTAGTCAACGTTTGAGGAATTTCAAACCGATAGATAATATGCTCCTTTACAAATTCAATAGCATCCCTAGAATCAACCTTCTCACTTTGACAAAATCCATTTTCTTGATAATATTCATCATGTTGATAATGACTATCTTGATGATACTTATAACTTTGATAATTTTTCTGGACTTGTTTCTCATGTTTCCTCTAATACTTGTCAATCAACTTGTTGTATTGGCTTCTCATGTTTCCTCTAATACTTGTCAATCAACTTGTTGTATTGGCTGTTGGAATTGGTCCGATGATTGCTTCTATCAGCCTTTTGTTCATCTAGCCTTACGTGCACCATGTTAACAGGAAAATGATGGCCATCAATCTTCATCGGCTTCTTGCCATCATCAAATTTTATTCTACCTTGCTCAATAGCCGATTGGATATGTTGCCTGAACACTTTGCATTCATTATTGTGATGAGATCCTGTGTTAAGCCACTCACAAAATCTTCTCTTCTTCAACTCTTCAGCCGATGGAAGCACATATCCTACAGGTAGCACAATCTGCTTCTCCTGTAGCAACAATTCAAATATTCTATCGGCTTTGTTGATATCAAAATCATACCTCTCTTCTTTTCCACCATCTTTAACCCATTGGCACATAGTAGTATTTTTATTCATTGACTACTTAGCTAAACTAATCTATGGGTATTGATCTTCACCTGAATTAGAGGCATAATTATACATGTTGTTAATCTTTTTCGCTGCTTTTCTTGCCTCCTGGAACCTTTGTTCGTGAGCCGATACCTTTTGAGCCAAATACGCTAAGCTCTCAAAATCTTGTGATGAAAATCTTTCCCTTATCGTCCCAAGTAATCCCTGGAAAGATAGATCGGCTAGTTGTGAGTCGGTCAAGCTCAGGCTATAACATTTGTTCCTTGTATCCCTAAACCTTTGAATATAATCTGGCACCGATTCATCAACCTTTTGCTTCATCTCTTGAACCTACTAAAGAAATATTTATGAAACTGCTCCTCCAGATCAACCCATCCCTAAACTGAATTATATGGTAACGAAGAAAACCAAGTAAAGGCTGACCCAGACGAGGACAAGGGGGAAAATCTAACCCTCAAGGCTTCCACAGTTGATGCTTCACCACATTGTGATAGAAATCGACAGATATGTTCATAAGTTGAAACATTGTCATGCCCTGAATATTTAGAAAAGTCAGGAACTTTGTATCGGCTTGGCAAAGGAACCCTATCAAAGTATTCAGGGTAAGGGTGCTGATACATGGTTCCACTATCTTTTGGTTTTAATCTAAATCGTTCCCTCATCACATCAGCAATTATATCGGCTAAAGGATATTGTTGCACTCCACTTGCGTACTGTTGTTCGTACTGGTTGTACATTGGCTGATGTGGAAATTGGATTTGAGGAGATCCTTCCAGCCGATAGTGCACTGGTGATAGAGGTTGAAATTGATTATGAAAATTGAATCCCGTAGTAGGTTGAGGCTGAAACTGGAAACTCTGGGGATCCATATTGACATACTGTAAGGACCCCCGTTTTGCAACAGGAATCACTCGTGTATTCTGTGCCATTTCCTTGGATCAAGTAGTTTGGCACACACGATACATAGTTGAAGTACCAAAAGGGCATACATATGCGTCGAGTACGAATCATTACATCATAGGCCCGAAGGCATTGTCTTAGAACAGGGGACCAATCGGTCTGGAATACATTCCAAAAATAGAACATAGATGAGCAGTAGAACGAAGGCAGCGGCATTGCCATTGCCACAGGCAACGACGTATCTAGACCTAGTAGGCACCCTCTTCTTCCGCATCGTTCTCGTAGTAGGCGTATGGATCCTCCGCGGTGCCATCTTCGGCTTCTGATTGAGTTTATAATTGCAAGGGTGAGTACCAACCGTACTCAGTAAGTCACCATGGCAACAATGCATATGACAAGTTTTATCCAAGGCAAGGCATAGGTTCTTTTGCATAAAGCTAGTTTTGCAATCCTTTTCACAAACCTAGGACCTAGCATAACTGATCAAGTTTTATTACCAGAGTTTGCTTTAAACAACGATGGTTCTGTCACCATCCATTATGATCCCAAGGATAGCTTCCCGTCATTGGTTCGTCATGGTTTTCTGTGGACGTCCACCTTCCCCTCTGCTCAGGAAGTGGCTCCAACAGCATAAAATTCATCATGCATTATCCCATCCCACACAAGTTAAGAATTTAGAGTCTAGCCAAGTGTAATGCATGTCCCGGTGCTCAATATCCGCGAGCACGGCTATTCGAATAGATTGGTTTACTCACACTGCAGTGAATGTACACTTTACCCGTACTCCACGACTGCCCAACACATGAGCCTCATCCCAACACATGAGACGCATCACGGCAAAGCCTTTCGATAACCTTGCATTGGCAGTACCCGCTCCATGAACTATCATCCTCGTGCACTCTAGGTGTATCTGTTTCTAGCAGTGAGAGGAGTTCTGGCGCTCCCGGGAAAAGAAGTCTCACACACACGCAAAGTTTATAATTTAAGTTTAGATTCTCACTCTCACACACGTGACAGTCCTACCAACAGCGACACCGATGTAGGGTACGCATCGCGTCCCCACCTCAATGGTTGCCCCATCATAGCGAACCTGCCTCACACACGGGGATGAACCATCTATGCAAGGATACTCTGTCTGTCTGCTTCTTCTTCCTCCCTCTCTTTCTTCTCCCTCCTCTGCCTTCCCTCACTCTACCGCCTCTCCCTCTCTCTGTCTTGGCCTACGGCGCGGCGGCGAGAGGCTTACCGGCGACGGCGACGGCCGGGGGGCGCGGTGGCAGTCGGCGAGGCGCGCGGTGACCCGGGGCGCAGCGGCGGTGCACGGCAACAAGGTGGAGAGGGGGGAAGGAGGAAGGGGAGGGCGTGGGGAGGAAAGGGGGAGGGGAAGGGCTTATATAGGGTGGAAGGGGCGGCCGGGCTCGAGGCGGGCGGCGACGGGACGAGCGCGCGGCGCGGCGTCGTCCGCGCGGCGTGGGGATGCGGCGACGTGCACGCGGCGGCAGCGGGCGGTGCGCGTGCAGGCACGGGTACGGAGGTAACAGGGCGACGTGCGCGCGCGGTGCGGCACGGGGCGCAAGACGCGGCGCGGGGGCACGCGCGGGCGGCTTGGTACGGCGGCGACGTGCGCGGCGTACGCGCGGCAGCAGCACGGGGCGCGAGGCGCGGCACGGCCGGGTGAGTGCGCGCGGCGGCCGTGTACGGCGACGTGCGCGGGCAGCCGGCGACAGTGGCCCGGGTGCGGCGGCAGCGGGCGACGGCGTGCGCGCGGCGACCGGCGGGCGGCGCGCGTGCAGGCGGGCGTGCGCGCGCGGGGCGCGTGGCGCAAGGGCGCGGCGCGGCAACGGCAACAGGGGCGCGGCAGCGACAACGGGGACAGTGCGCAGAGGGGCGGCGGGGCAGCAGACACCCGTCGAACAGTTGGCGGCCGAGGAATAGTGTTTTTCTTAATTTTGCCGATTTAGACCGATTTCCATTTAAAAATTCATCCAAAATTTTGTAATTTCACCTAAATGAATGTTGCCCAATATTTTTAGCGTTCCTAGCGTTCCTAGATATTTCACTCCAACTTTCCATGTTTCGATAGTTTATTTTTATACACATTATTCACACATATACATATGTATGTCTATGTATATATATTTATGCCTAGGATTTTTACTTATGTCCCTATGTATATATATATATTTATATATTTGCAAAGATATCCGCTTGAATTTGTGTCACCATATTTCATATTTATACGCATTATACACATATATATATACAGATATATGCATAGGCATCGATAATTGTATATATATATATGTGAAGTCTCCCATCAAATTTATATCACCCCAATTAAATTGGTGGTATTTATATAGAATATTTTCTTTACTACAATGTTGCCTCACCACATATTTTAGTATATTTTCCTTAATTGTGCACTTAGTTGATTTTTGTTTTTAGGGTTCGCGCTTAAATGGATTTGATAAATCCGAGCTTCGCAATTAAAGATCGAATAAACGAGCGGTTAAACGCGGCATCATGCAACTTAATTTAAATGTTTTTGAAATTTCGTATTTTAGTATTTTATATTCGATGGTCGAATTTTCAGGGCGGTACACATACTGAGGTGCGTTTGGTTGTGAAGGCCCAACCGGCTGCTGTGATGTTTGTTGAGAACCCGAGGTTGCTGACTTGAAATCGGCTGAGTTGTTGGTATTTGTGTTTCACCGATTGGTTGTTTCATCTTCAACAATTGAGCTAATTGTTCTGGAGTGATAGTGTTGATGCAAAAAACACACACTGGCCTGAGAGATTTGCTTTACTCTAGTGCAGTTCCAAAACTTGCCTTTAGGTTCGAAGGGCGTGCCAGTTGATTTGATCCTGCAATCAACAAGAAAAAATATACAAGTTTGTTAGTAGACGATAGTCAATCGGCCAGTTAGCCGACATCATATCGTGATATAACCTCGCCGATGCAATATAGTATGGATCGGCTGTAAAGAGTATTTGATGATAAGACTAACCCTCAAGCTGATACATCGGCTGGAAATATCAGTATTACATAATCTATATTTCAATATTATTTTAGAAATAAGCAATTGGGATAGATCGGACTTAACCGAGACAGCATAAATTCCTCAAGTCTAAAATAACATGAAATAATGATTACATGTACTCATGTTATAGCCGATGTCTAGATTTAAGCGTGTATCGGCTATAGCTCCGATACAACCTTATACTAGGATATTCTCTTGCAACAAATATATTCAACTAATATCAATCAGATTGATAGTAAGTCTAATATATTTGTATTAGATTAGATCCTGATATAGTAAGTCCAATATATTTGTATTAGATTAGATCCTGATATAAGGGGCAGATATAACATATTAAACACAGCAAGAAACTATGTAAAATAACTATATCAGGTAAGATCGGCTGAAACCCCAATACTATCCTTATTAACAACCATAAAGCAGGCTAGAGATCATGATTCCAAACACGACTTAATAGATCAAACTTAACTGATGCAGCATTAAGTATGAAAAGAAGCATGATATCTATACAATCAAGCCGATGGTTGCCTTTTCGGGATGGTGGATACATTAAATAATTCAAACCAACAAGACAATCTAGCCGTTATCAGCAAAACCCTAGATAGAAATCAGTTGATGCGAGTAGATAACATTGTCAATCTAAATTATATGATGTATATGATAACTCGGAGATTCGCAATATAGAATTAGAGTGTCATAAAGATGTAAGCACTAATTCTGATAATGTAAACCACCATAACAAGACCTACCTCTTCGCCGAAGATCAAATTGATGCAACTCGACTCGAAAGCAAGATCTTGTCAAAAATAGAAAAGTAAAAAGGTTTGGCGATGCGCCGAGATTGATTGAACTGTTGTTGTTTTATTCATAAGACCTCGGGTCTATATTTATACCCGAAAATACAAACATTGTCCAAGATGGACACGACTCATATTGTCCTAATACAAATCTAGCTAGCAAACAAGTCCCTTAGGCGGACTCTTACCGAAAATATCTATAAAGAAATTACAGATAATCCTAATTAATAGATACATTTGCCAATTCTGGACTCCTTTCTTGTCTGGCATTATCATCTCAAACTCCTTTTTGAACCCGATACTTACTTCACATGCAATATCGGCCACATCGGCTATCCAAATCGGACTAGGTTCCAGCCGATACGCACTCTGTTTCCGAGAATCCCGCATATCTTCGAATCCGCTTCGAATTAGATCTTGTTTCTGATTCATTAGCTTGCCAAATTTCATCGTCAACACATGCCCCCCAATTCCAAAGTATTATATAATGCAACCGGATTATCTCTTCGATCCGCAAAAATCTAGGGTTACCCCTGTGACCGTTACGCACCTAATTTCATAAATACTAACCGCTTTTCCGGAGTTTTCACGGCGTTAACTCCGTTTTCACCGCTTAAGCCACCAAACTCCTCCGCGAACTCTGGCGATTGCTCTCAACTCCTCCGGCGACCACATCGACAAGCCCACTCCCGGCGACGATCCCCTACACACCAATGGCATCCTCGTCGAGCCCATCAAGTGCCCCAGCCAATGAATTCCCCGAGGTAAGTTCTATCGGCTCAAAACTTATCCGGTGCTTTCTTGTTCGTTCCCTATCCTCAATCTATTTTTTCAATCTGTAGCACCTAGTCCACCAAGTAGCCATCCCAAGTCTCAAAGATCCCAGTCATTTCTTCTTGGGTCCAATAGGCGATATAGACCCAACCTCTACAATCAACGCAGAGACAGAGAGAATCCCTTTCAGACAATCAAACCCATCTCTTGCGCACTGGACAGCCACCTTTAGATCCTGGCCTTCTCAAGTAGATGGATGGACAAATTGGTATAAAAGAATTGCCGCAAGCAAACAAGACCACTGGGACGAGATGGGAATAGCCCAATGTCTGCCTTTGTCTATAGCCGATATGAAGAAAGATGAGCCGATGCTATCTTCTGCTGCGTACTTCTGGTCTAACACCATGAATGCCTTTTTGTTCAACCATGGGCCGATGACCCCTACTTTGCTTGATGTCATTATGATCACTGGTTTGGACATCACCACATCGGCTAACCCCATCAGCCTGAAAACCAAGTGCACTCACAAGTTTAAAACCAAAAACATTGGGGGTTGGTCAGGCTTTATTGCAGACAACATAGGAACAGGCCCTGTATCGGCTAGGGAGCACACAACTTTTCTCCTCATGTGGCTAGACAAATTCCTCTTTTGTGGATCTACCTGCGGCCCAACAGCCAACTGGCAACATCTAGCCGAAGCCATTGTAGCAAAGAAACAGTTCCCTTTGGGCAAGTATCTGCTAGGTGCAGCATACCAGACCTTAAGTCAATCATCGGCTAAACTCATCATGGACTCAAGTGTCAGTACAGGCGGTCCCTAGTGGTTTGTGCAACTCTGGCTCATTCTGCATACTCTGAGGGTTGCATTAAGACCATCACTCAATGAAACAGAATTCTCATCCCTAGCCGATCCTGATAGTGATAATGAATACAGCCCAACACGTAGATGTATGTCCTTTGGAGAGGCAGTCACCAGCTATGCCGGTTCAGGCTCATTGGCTGATCATTTTCAGAACTGGTTCGAAAATTTTTATGATGGATTTCCAAGAGATAATAGGATTTGGTTTGCTTATGAGTCTTTCTCTGATTATGAACTGCCAGCCAATTTCAGATTAGATGAGCTGAATGATGAAAGATTTGAGAAACCAAGAGAAGTCCTAACTGCTGCAATCTCCCCATGCATCCTTCCAACTGGCATATCTCAAGGAAGAAACGTACAACCATCATATGAAATTTATCATCCGATGGTAGCAACAAGGCAACTTGGTATGGGACAACTTCCCATCGGCTTGTACTACTCTGACAGAATCCAAACTAGATGAGACATTGTATCGGCCCTGATGATGGACAAACTGCTCAATATACCAGGTCCTCTCCTTGGCAGCATTGATAGATTTAACATCACTTTGATGAGAAGCATCATGTTTGATAGATGGTGGTCTGAATGGAAAACTCATATATTCCATCTAATGGCTCAAGCATATCATGTCAAGATACTACCAGATCTGGTCGCTCAAGTAAGTTACCTCTCCTTACACCCTGTATCTTTATTTTATCAATCTCTTAATACTCAATATCTTTCATCTTCTTTTGTAGACATCAGATTCACCCCCTCCTCTCATCAGCCAAAGTGGCAAGCCATTAGAATATGCTGCAGCCAAGCTCCAGATTTAAGCGTGTATCGGCTATAGCTCCGATACAACCTTATACTAGGATATTCTCTTGCAACAAATATATTCAACTAATATCAATCAGATTGATAGTAAGTCCAATATATTTGTATTAGATTAGATCCTGATATAAGGGGCAGATATAACATATTAAACAAAGCAAGAAACTATGTAAAATAACTATATCGGGTAAGATCGGCTGAAACCCCGATACTATCCTTATTAACAACCATAAAGCAGGCTAGAGATCATGATTCCAAACACGACTTAATAGATCAAACTTAACTGATGCAGCATTAAATATGAAAAGAAGCATGATATCTAGACAATCAAGCCGATGGTTGCCTTTTCGGGATGGTGGATACATTATATAATTCAAACCAATAAGACAATCTAGTCGTTATCAGCAAAACTCTAGATAGAGATTGGCTAATGCGAGTAGATAACATTGTCAATCTAAATTATATGATGTATATGATAACTCGGAGATTCGCAAGATAGAATTAGAGTATCATAAAGATGTAAGCACTAATTCCGATAATGCAAACCGCCATAACAAGACCTACCTCTTCGCCAAAGATCAAATTGATGCAGGTCGACTTGAAAGCAAGAACTTGTCGAAAATAGAAAAGTAAAAAGGTTTGGCGATGCGCCGAGACGTATCGCTAAAGGTTTTAGCCGATGTAGTTAGACCAAATCGATAGTGAACTATGATAAAACAAGTAAAGCAAAACTCTAAATATGTTCCATCGGTTGTAATATATATATTTAGTTTTTAGCAATCTCTTTTTAGATAATATTATGGAAATAGCTGATGATCCAAATATTTAGAACAAAGTAGATAGTATTCTAGCTATTACTCCAGTATGAACTTATATAAGTAAATCAATCTAAATAAATATATTAAATAATAATCAATCTTGGATACGATAATCTGATCTAGATTGATTAATACTCGATATATTTATGTAAAGTGATCTATTTGTATAAGTGGCAAATATATATAAACCGCAGATTAATGCATATTAGGTAAGATCGACTGAAACCCCGATACTATCCTTAATTATGATTAATTCCAGGTTAAATTTTAAGGTTCTAAACACGACTAGGAATGATGCATCACAAAGTATGTAGAGAAACCTAAAATCTAAACAATCAAGTAATTAACCACTTTTCAGGATGGTAGATACCTTAGCTAATCTAATCTAGTAAAATAATTTAGCCGATACCGATATAAACCCTAAAGCGAGTCTCAACCCATATCACAAAATTGAAGTAGTAAACTTAGATTTAACTAAGATATATGATAAAAGATTATCACAAAAACGAGATTAATACATCTAAAATGATATAAAAGCCCCTATAATGCAAACCATCGAGACAAGTTACCTCTTGCCGACAGACCGTAGCCGATGCCTCGACTTGAAGCAAGAACTTGTCGAAAAGTAAAAAGAAAAGGTGGTGATGCGCCAAAAGTTGTATTGATTGGATTATCGTCCCTTTTTAACAATGATCACGGGTTTATATGTATACCCAGAATACAAAACTTGTCCATGGCGAACACGACTCAAACTTTCCTAAAGATAAAAACAAACAGACAAGTCCACATAACGGACTCTTACCATATATCTAATTCAAACCGATATTAATATCCTAATTAATAGATACAATTGCCTTAAATGAGCTCTTTCTCTGAATGGCAACAATGATTATTCCAACTCTGGTCCATACCGAGCCCAAGTTAACCCGTATCGGCTACTTTCCTTATCGACTGAATCATATATGACTCTGTTTTTCTAGCCGATACAGAGTCCAGCCGATGCACAGTCTGTTTTCTCGATGCGACTCGATCTCGCACCAAATCCGCTTCGATTTGCCTTCTTCTTCTTTGAGTCTGATGCTAATTTTTGCTGTTAAAAGCATTTCTAGGGACTTAGGCATATTTGTTTTAGCAATATGCACACTCAACTTTTTAGGAGTTGTTACAATGCAATTTGAAATGTGGCAAGCAGTGAGAGATTTTATATAGCTGCTCTGTTAACTTTTTTATAAGTTTAAGGACACTGTTGATTTTATATTATATCATAGCTTTTCGCCACCTATGTGTACATTTTTATAAACTTAGTCTGATTATATGTTAGTTATTATTTGGCAGTTGGTAGATCCATTTATGGGTAATATTTTACTCAGATTTTATATTGCAGATGTAATTTGTTTTATAGGTGTGGTGAAAATTATGTGTCTTATAGGGACTTGAGCATATTTGTTTTGGGTAATATGCACACAATGTGAAACTGGTGCCTAATATTCATTATGCAACAGACTTTGTTTTCAAAGTTATTTGCTAAGTGCTTTTTATGCATTTAGCTTAGGTTGTACATATTATAGTAAAAACCACTCGGATGGTTAAATTGACTATATGCTTAGTTTGTTCAACTAAACATATAGTCAAGGCTATACCTAATTAGATGTATCTAGTCGATGCACCTAGGTATACTTTGATTTTGATTTTATTTTTTATTTCAGCCCTTCACAGTCAATTGATTCGGTAAAGGTACTCAGGAGACTATGGTAGAGATGATCAAAGCACTTGGCTTGGATTGATTTGGTTCGAGAAAAGATTATCTTGTCGACTGATGCCTCAGGGGTTACTGTAGAGATTATGGTACCGTAAACCCACGTAGCTAAACTATCCGACTGACTACTAGGATATGTAAAAGATTGAAACTTGCGTATTACGCTTATTTGTATATCAAGGAAACGACATGTAGTCTTAATTAGATAAGATTGTAAAGTAAATATAGGGAACTTAAACCATATCAGGTTAAGTTTTTATCTTGTAAATATGCCTTTTCCACATATATAAAAAGGGCAGGATGCCCCTTGAGGGTATAATTAGATCATTAGATCAATATAATATTTGGCGGATACTATCTCTGAAACAGGAGTAATATATTACTTCTCATCGAGAAGGTCTGTCTGTATAAACCTTTGTCCCATCTCCCATCCACTTTAGATCTCGTGCACAACCCCTTTTCGTATTGATGAATTCTAGTTTTGACAATTAATATTTTCTCCTGCTTTCAGATCTTTCAATCTTTTTGGCGAAATGTACTGTTTTTCTTTATTGATTCAGTGGTTAATAGTTTTGTCATATGAATAAAAGGAAAAGGTTATGGACTAGCAACCAAATTGGTTTAATTTATTTCCTTTTTTCTCTCTTTTATATTGACTAAATTTTTTGGAAGCTAAGATTATGTTTAACTATAGATTCTCGTTTTACTGTGTGTGTGTATATATGGGGTACTATGGTCCACATCAAGCAGCCATAAAAAAATCAGGTATCGAATAATTAAACAGGTTATCACCTATTAGGATTTATCATCTATTGCTTGCTAGGTTAAGGATCTTCTAATGTAGCTAATACCGTATTGCTGCTGTAGAGATCAAATCGTGCCATCTTCTAATTAAGCGGCTCTGATTATTTCAGTTACCTTTGGTTTTTCATCATAGTATTGTATTTAATCTTGCTGAAACTTTTTCATCAGAGCACTATTTTGCAGAGGATGTAAATGAACAATGCAACCCTTTTAGTGCTACATATTGGAATAAGTGATAATTTATGAATATCTTTTTCATGTGCAATATGGATATCGGTGCAGTTAAATAGTTTGCACCTCTCTACCTAATTTAAGTTTGTTCTAAAAATTGGTTTAGGTCACAATACCTAATAATTATATACTATATTATCTTATCTAATCATGTATAATAAAACAAACAAGTTAGTACTTAAAAGGAAAAAGATAAAGATGGTGTTATGTGCAAAATAAGTAACAGTACTACGTGCGACTACGAGGTGAAGCAAAGGAAAGTTAATGACTAATAAATAATTGAATTAGATAGATAAGTAGCTTTTTGATACCACGGTTGTTATCTTTATACTAATACAATAAAGATGATTTAAAATTATTGATGATGTGACTTTTTCATATCTTGCTCTATGGGTGGATATCAACTGATGTGTTGTGATGAGTCCGGCCCAGGTGGGGTTGGACAAAAGCCCGACACACCGATCCGGATTCCCCGAATCTCGCAATCTTAACACCGCAACTCCGATGCACCCACTCGGGGAAAGGCCCAATCACCCTAAAAGACTAGTCTGATAGGGGAAGGGACCGCAACTCCGACGCACCCACTCGGGAAAAGGCCCAATCACCCTAAAAGACTAGTCTGATAGGGGAAGGGTGGCTCTCCCTTTTAAGGTGGCTTCCTCCTCCCAAGCTAAGCAAGGTGGGATTATTCAGAGGCTCACACGGTCGCCGCCCGACTACAACTGGGCCACTCGGTCCATCTTATTGCCTCTTTGCCAGCGGGTAATAATGGAGGATATCCTCATCATGTTGTGTTGTTCATCTACCTATGTATCTCATTTCACATGTTCTATTGATATCGAAAACAGAGCATTGAGATAATACACAATGACACTTTAAAAAATAAAACATGAATCGTATTATAATAATGTAGGGTATATATAAAGCCTCGTTATCATATATATTGTATATACGTAGAGTTGCACCTAATCATTTAAAAACTGTGTTTTTTCTAAAAAATAGAAAACCCGTTGCAAGAGGCAGGGTGCCAACTAGTATATATATAAAACACTAACAACTTTAAATTTTCTAAAGCAGTTTAGTTCAAATCTTTTATAGCCTTAGCCATGTAACCACATATAACTATACGATGTGGACAGATTAAGCTGAATGGATGAGACTCCCCTTAATTTTATGTAGTTTGCAGTTGTGGCACTAACATGTGGTCCTGTTACATGTAAGTGCTACAACTGTAAACCGCACAAAGTTAGCAATCTGTTTCCAACTGAATCAGAGCCATTCAATGTAATTGGATGGTTTATTTTGCTCTCTACAGCACCTGCAATATTAACTGTACAGTAGACGATTCCTTTCCGGAGAAGAACATACCGTGCCTATATATCCGCGATCAATCTAATTCATCGCGTTGACTCCATGTACTTTCTCTGGAAAAGAAAAATATCCTCTGAAAAAGAAAAAAAAATAAAAGAAGATCTCTCCATCATTTGGGACAGAAATCCCTCGCTCTCTCCATTTGAGCGCGAAATCGAAAAAAGATCCCGATCCCTTCCGCGCCGCCTTGCCCTCGCCGCCGCCGCCGCCCGCCAGTCCGACCCACCGGGATGGTAAGGCCCCCCTCCGCTGCTCTTCTCGCCCCTCGTCTTCTTCGTCTGGAGATTTTCCCTGGCAGCTGCGGTCTACGGCCATGGCGTTTTTGTGGGCTTTGCCGCGGGGATTCTTTCTCCCAGTGAGGGGTTGGTTAGGATTCCAGTTCTGGTTATCGTTTTCGGCGATTGCAAGGGTAGTTGTGCTAGTCATTTTCTGCCGACGAAATAGGAACGGTGATGGATTGCCGGATTTGGGGTGTTGACGAAATGTGGGATTCGCTAAAACTCTGAGATTTCCAGGTGGAGGATTGAGTGATCTGGATAGGTTATGTTTGTGTAACTAGATGGACACATAGATACATATTCATGTTGCAAATGATACTGAGGTATTCTGTTTTTGGGGGGCGGGGGGAACCCAGGTTTCTGTACCACACGGTCTTGATGCGTGTCAGATGTTTGTTGAAATGCTGGTCGGTGGATCTTTGCTGTGCTGTTCAAATGTGATAGAATTGTATTCTACGTTACTTAATTTGTCTTACAAAACCCATCATTCGAATATGTTTTACATCATGCCATATTGCCATCCACTGCAAATGTCTGACTGAAGAAACAACCATAAGAAATATAACTGATTTTAAGATGCTTAATGCCTAGAATGCTACACCTTGCTAACTGATAGTTCCATTAAGTTATTTTGGTACATGAGCACAGAATTTTTCTTCTATTTAGTATTTAGCAACCACCTTGTTTAATTTTTAACTGTCGCTTTCCATATGGCGCTTAGTCGAAGAAGAGGGGTCTTTCATTGGAGGAGAAGAGGGAGCAGATGCTACAAATATTTTATGACAGTCAAGACTTCTATCTGGTAAGTTCTTCTGTCAAGATTTCATGATATCTGCAATTCTGCCTTAGGATTGCCGTATTAGCTGTTTGCAAGTTATCTCTAACAAATTCAAGGGTTATGTTATTTCTTCTGCTAATGTGGAGGCACTGGTTGGCAGATGTCCCAGTAGCTCTTTTTATTTCTTTCTGCTGCTGCTTTATTATGCTTTATAATGTAGGTCAATAAATGAAACCAACCAGCGCCCAAGTGCCAATCTAATACTGTAATTTGTTTCCAGTTTCTCGTTTTTTTTTATTTTGGTTTGTAAAGTTGACATGTCAATGCTTCGTTACATGTTTGCAGGAAAAGTCATTATCTGTTCCAATTTGTAGTAAAATTAACTGATTATCAATTTTCAGAAGTAATCCTCGGATATACAATTATGCAACTATTAATGCTAGTGCAAGCATTATGCACATACACCCATATATTAGTGCCAGCAGGTTAATGTTTTGATGCATTTGTATTTCTGTTACTACAAATTTAGGTTGAGATGTTCATACTGGTCATTGTTATGTATTTCTGTTGTTTGCCCACGTCATACATTGCTATTTTAAGCGCTGTTCTGCTAGGTTTCTTCGTGTAGACTATATTTTTATATGTCCTAAGTCCCAATCCATGTTCTGCTTTCAGCTTAAAGAGCTTGAGAAGTTGGGTCCCAAAAAGGGTGTCATCAGTCAGTCAGTGAAGGATGTTGTGCAAAGCCTGGTGGATGATGATCTTGTCTTGAAAGATAAAATAGGGACTTCAGTAAGTATAGCTGCTTATCTAAATTGTGGCATGGACCTAGATTAGTCAAACTGCTTTCTCAGTAATGCAGCCTTGTCATCCAAGGTTTTTCATCAAAGTTAATGCATCTGTAACTCAAGAAATGTTTCTTTTGTGTATTCTTCAAGAGCTAGTGCACTGAGTTTCATGTAGCTAGCTCTCTACATTCTGCATGTTTTACAAAGGGCCAGTTCTTAGTTATTTTTTTGTTTACATATCCTCACCGATGTGCCTTTTGTGGTTGGTTTCTCAAACTAAATAGTTTCCTTACAGGTGTACTTTTGGAGTCTTCCCAGCTGTGCTGGAAATCAGGTATTGTTTGATACCACTATCACCCATTTAACCTTGCATGTGTCAATTCTCATGTTTGATTTTATTTTTTTGGTGATAACATGGCACATATTCGGTACCAAGAGTTTGATCCCCTGACCATATATTTTATTTCTAATGACAATTGGTAACACAAGTAAAAGTAAGCAAGCTAGAAGGCACACTCTGTCCTTTAAATTCTTCTTACAGAACTGCGAAGAACGACATACTTTTTATGTTAATTTTCTTAGTATATAGTGTGGTACTGGTTCCATTTATCAGTATCACAACTAGCTTTGGAAGCTTTACAGAAGAGAGTATTAGCTGCCATGAATCATTCCTATTAGTGCAGCATACCCTAGTGGTTTGAGAATCAGGATAAGATACAGGTAAGAAGAGCTTTTGTTTACTCATCAAGATAGAGGCAAGCAAAGAGGGATTTTCATCATTTTGTTGATCACTTGGATAAATGCAGCAACTAGTAATATATTTCTTATTGCAACTTTTAGTGCACATTAATACCTTCATTCATCATTACTTGTCATAGTTTAAGCTAATCCATCCATGGATCTGTTTATAGCTGAGGACTACTTACAGCAAACTGGAATCTGACCTTTCAAGCTCTAAAAAGCGCTACATGGAGCTTGTTGAGCAGAGAGAGAATTTGAAAAGAGGAAGAGAGGACTCTGTAAGTAATTGTGCATTTTTCTACAACGTTATGACAAACATGTAAATCCAATTCATACACACTGATCTAGGATGAGAGAGAAGCTGCTTTGGAGGAGCTGAAGGCTGTAGAGGAACACCACAAGAAGTTAAAGGTGTATTTACACTCTTGTCTTTTATTTAATTTATCTTTTCCATTTAGGTATCTACAACTCAACTGTTTCGCACTGTTTTCCAGGAGGAACTGGCTGCTTATGCTGATAGTGATCCAGCAGCACTAGAGGCAATGAGTATGGCATAAACATCCCTTTTTTGTTTCCATTTACACCTTTGCATGTCTGTTATCTGATGATACAATCATCTGAAATTGTCAATTATTTTCCATGTAGCATCTCTTTTTCATCCTAGTTTAGCAGCAACTTAACATTGCTTAGGATATTCCGTGCACAAAATTATTCCACAATTTAACTACTGTAAAATGGTGATTGCAGATGATGCTATTGAGGTTGCTCATGCGGCAGCTAACAGATGGACAGGTATCAGTGGTCTTGCTAGACACATTCCATATAGATTTATATTCTGCAGCTTGTCTATCATCAGAACAGGCTAACGGAATTCTGAATATAATTTCAGACAATATCTTCACTCTGCAACAATGGTGTTCGACCACTTTCCCACAAGCAAAAGAACAACTCGAACACATGTACAGGGAGGTAGGTTCTGTCCTCTTACCATCTATTTTTTCTTTCTTACAATATCTTCCATCGCTTCAACAATACATATCCAAATGATAAAATCTTAGCATGTTGTTATTTTCCAATGAATATCTGACAGACTAGTCATTTGCAAGAGATGTTTTCTTATATTATTGAGTAATACATATATTCAGTTATAGCTTGCGTATTTAAAGAACCTAGGTGGTAATAATAAAAAAATCTGCTCTGTACATAAAAATTCAGATTGATAAAGCCTGCAACAGTCTGTCCTGTTCAAACCTGACAGTAGGCCATCCAGATCAGGCAAGCCATGGATGACAAGTTACCTCTGGACATTTGTTAGTATCTGGTCGTCCAATCAGGTTTTTGATGATTCTAGTGAGTCATCAATCATGTTCTGATCGGTCAACTAATATACGATTATTATAGTTTATTAGCATTACTGACCCACAATCTGGCCATCTGAATACTTGTTGTGTATCTTTAGACTATATCATATATAAAATAACTTAAATTCTGTCATACTTAACAGAGGATATTGAAATTAGAGAAAAAATATAGCATTTCGCAACTTAACTTTTGGGTTCCCATTGTAGAACTAATGATACGGAGATCCTTTGAGCTTTGGTGAATCAGTTGTAAGTAATAATTACTGCATGGATGTGATCACTAATTAGTGAATTGTTGTGGTCCTCAAATGGCAAAGAAAAATTTATTCAAAGGGTATAAGAACCTTCAAACAGCCTCATTAAATGCAGTAAGCATTTTATCATGTATGCATGTTGTACCGTATTCTTTTGAGTAGTTATGTTAGGTCCTATTTCAGTTAGACAAAGCACTATATATCTTTTCCTTGTCTAACATCTTACATATTGGTCTTGGATGCATTTTTTGTAATAATATTGTTTAAGGGTATGAGCATTTTGAGGCCATGCTGATGATGTTAGATAAAAAGCTTGTCATGTCCATCTGTTTTAATTAGTTCTTGGTGTTATTTGTCTTCTCTTAGCTATCATACCAAACTTGTTACTCTCACTACTTCTAGGATTGGTTATAATATCCACATGAGTACAATATTTCTGCATGTTGTAAATTATGCTAAGCACCCTCAAATATATGTATCATACTTCCTTGGCTTGAATGATCACTAAATTGCAAGGGAGCAAAGTTTGTAGAACATTTCTACACTTCCTGTGTCTGGCTCGAGTGATCACTAATTAAATTTTAGAACTAAACAGTAAAGGAATAGATGGAATATGTCATACTCATACCCCAACCCAGTGACATTCCATATCAGGACTCAAAAGCTTGTCATTCTCTCGGGTTGATAGAAGCTTGTTCTAAAAATATTGAGATGTTTGTGAGTGATGGTCCAATAGTTGAGCTTTGTCCACATTACCACAACTAAAGTTTGACATCTGTTGCGCTGCTGGTTTTTTGAGCATTCTCAATGCTTTTCTTTCACACTAGTAGCCTTTAACTGAATGACATGATCCATAGTTCCATACCTCTGTTTGTGCAACTAGGCGTTTTCACTTCTCATAGTTTCCTCTGTTCTTATTTACCCTTGTGAAATTTCAGGTGGGGATAACTGAAGATTTTGAATATCTGCAGTAATGCATAACATCCTGCTTGCCCTGTTACAAAACCGTATGTAACCCAACTCAGCAAATCTAGAGTAGTTCACCTGGAATCTGTAGAAGTTTATTCATACCCATGTTAGCAATCTTACAGTAAATGATCCCAATATGCTCCATATTTTCTGCTTTGTAAGTAAGGTACCTATGGAATGCTGTCAGAAAAACAGTTCTCTATGATGATAGCACACTAACAGATGAGATATCGGATGAATTTGGTAGATGCATGTCAGATATTGATAACTCATTTTAACCAGGTAGATGCATGACTGAACAAATTGCAACAGAAATCAAATTTTCTGACCATCGGAGAGATGTCCGCTTTTCATGTACCACATATCAATCATTCTTAAATTTGACTAATGAGAATAAATTGTGACATGTCACATATTTTCACTAGATTATTCACACCCACTACTGCTTGTTTTTTTCTTCAAAAATTATGCTTGACAATGTATGCAGCTACATCCATCCGATAAGACGTTAGTCAGGAAGATTATCAACTTGTTATCTTAATATAATCATTGCATTATTTGCAATGCCTGAAGAATGACACGTAGCTAATAAGGATGTGGATAGCAGGAGTTGTTGCCCTGGCCCAGTGTCTCTTGAATTTATGTAACAGATGTTGGGAAGTAGAAACAGGCTTTCTCCTAAGATGTGCTTTCACATCAATCAATTCAAAAGGGTCTCAAATTTGTCTTCTGCGATGGCATCATCTCCTTTTCGTCTTGTTTTCAGATATGATGCAACTTGATAATTGATTAAGCACAAAGCTTTAACCTGCTTAATTATAAAACTGTTATCAGAAGCAGCTAACATTAACGATCTATGGGCAGCGCGTATCACGCAATTATTCTGCGATAGTTTTGAAGCACGTCTCCAAGATCGTGTCAGAATGCTACGTCTGAACATTCAGAGGCTTGAAATTTATCCCTGGAGAACATTCAAGAGTTCAGACATACTAAAAATGACCACCAGGATTATTGAAACATATAATCTGTCCTATTAAATAGTCGAGGGGAAAGATAACTTCCTTGCAGAAGTGGTTAACCTGTAAAACTTGACACTTTCAGTAACAAGGAGTCGACCTATGCTTATATGACATTGGGTATTAAAGTGAAAATGGTCGCCACGTTGCCCTGTTCCTTTACAAGGAATGGATGAATGGACTAAGGGGTATGATTTTGCAAAAACAATACAAATTTAATTCCCCATCAAACGGAATTTCTTTCGCCGTAGTCATGCTCTGGGATGTAGATATGGTCAAATCGGTGGATTTTGGATGGGGAAACTGAAGGAAAGATAGGATTAGAGTTGTTGGTGGTGGATTTTGGTCAATGGCGCAAGGATTGGGTGGCTGGAAATGCGCAGAACGAAAACCCTAGCTCCAGCGGCGGCTAGGAATAGGAGCGCGAAAGGGGAAATTTTGAGAAGATGAAGCGGCGAGGAAGATGATGACCGTTTCGGCGATTTATTATTTAGGGTATCGGCAAATGTTTTTGTTTGTGCCGAGGCCCACGGAACGTTTGCAACCCATAATCTAGGTGTGGCCTGTCACGTGTTCTTAGGGGTTTAAGCATTTGTGTCTTGGTAAAATGTGCGTGTTCAAGTGCCCAATACCTAAAAATCATTTTATACAGTTATCAACGAGGGATACTCGCGAACCGTTTTCTGGGGGTATTGTGGTACATTGGTACAAGGGTCTACACGATACGACATCAAGCACGCACAGAAAGACGGATTATACTAGTTCAGGCCTCTCGCAAGGCAATAGCCCTAATCCAGTTTATATAGGATTATAGAAGAAAACCACATAGTATAATAGAGAACAGCAGAACTCCGAGATTACCGACGAGATCTTAGTCGAGCAGGGCTCAACGAGATCTTATCGGTGATTGGTCTTCAAGTCCTCCGGATTGTGTCTACGGTGTGACGGGTGTCTGGCTCAAAGATTCGATGCCCTGAACCCCCAGGGAGGCATGCTTTTATGCTGCAGATCATCTTAGTCTCCAAGTTAAACTCGAAGACAATAGATCTCGTACGGTAAGGCAATATCCTAAACCTCTCCTAGTAGGAACTATTATTTCCTCCTTCACAGAGACTATTTCCTCTTGTTTGCATACGACCAACAAGACAGAAGGGAGTTCTTCAACCCAGCGCGTATCATAGGCCATGAGCCTATCGTATACGCGTGTTTTGATCCCTTGGAGCACGATACCCTTAGCCCGCTTGACTTGTCCGTTACTCTGAGTGTGGGAAACTGAAGCGAAGCATATCTTGACTCTGAATTCAATGCAGTAGTCTTGGAAAGCACCACTTGTGAATTGGGAGCCCTTGTCTGTTAGGATGCGATGAGGCAACCCGTTTCTGCAGAATATCCCTTTCATGAACTTGATTGCGTGTTCAGCTTTGATTTCTCTTGTTGGCTCCGCTTCAATCCACGTAGTGAATTTGTCTATAGCCACGAACAAGAATTTATAGCCGCCTTGTCCTCGTGGAAATGGCCCGAGTATATCGAGCCCCCAGCATGAGAACGGCCAAGTGAGAGGGATTGTCTGGAGTGCTTGGGCTAGCATCTTGGTGTGTTTGCTATGAAATTGATAGGCTTCGCATCGTTGTACCAAGTCACAAGTGTCTTTGAGGGCGGTTGGCCAGAAAAACCCTTGTCAAAAAGCTTTTCCAACCAGCGTTCATCCGCCAGCGTGAGATCCGTAGATTTCTTCGTGGATGTCGAGTAGCAAATCTTTGCCATCCTCGGGAGATACACATTTAAGGAGAACTTCATTTGGGGCTTTCTTGTAGAGGTCGTTGTCGACCATACAATAGACCTTAGCATGATAGGAAAGCTTCTATGCTTTTGTGTCGTTCTTCGGTACTTTGTCGGCATCCAGGAAATCGATGAGCGGTCTACGCCAGTCTTCGACCACTTCGATGTCTGCCACAACATTGTTGACCTCTGTAGTAGCTCACCGCAACGTTGTTGCCCCCGAGCTGTTGTTAGAGTTGGCTATGGTGCCTTCATCGTGGGACTCCTTTACAGAAGGTTTTGTCAGGATGTCTAGGAAAGTGCCTAGCTCTAGAGATTCTCTTCTAGACGTGCGCCGTGCCAGGTTATCGGGTTCGGTGTTATCCTTGCGATAAACGTGCCAGACCTCGATACCGTCGAATTTCCGCTCCAACTTCCTGACTTCAGTGAGGTATTTGGCCAACTCGGGGTTGGAGCATTTGTAATCCTTGTGCACTTGGTTGGCGACCAACTTTGAGTCCCCTTTCAAAATTAATCGCTTGACTACAAGTGACGTTGCAGCTCGTAGCCCGGTGAATAGCCCCTCGTATTCCGCGATGTTGTTTGTTGCCCAAAAGGTTAGGTTGATTTGCATGTCTGAACTGATCTCCGGTTGAAGATGTTAGAGTGAACCCTGCCCCTGCTCCTTGGCTGTTGAGTGCTCCATCGAACACCATTGTCCATGTCTCATTATCTGTCTGACTGTTTGAAACATTCTCGGGAATAGTCCAAACATTCTCGGGAATAGTCCAATCGCCCACAAAGTCTGCGAGAACCTGGGACTTGATGGCTATTCTCGGCACGAACTGGACATCAAATTGGCTGAGCTCGACCACCCATTTAGCGATGTGCCTCACAACGTCTTTGTTCCTGACAACTTCTCCTAACGGAAAGGAGAAGACAATTGTGACCTTGTGGGCTTGAAAATAGTGTCGCAGCTTCCTCGATATCATGATCACAACATAGAGTAGTTTCTGTATTTGAGGATAACGGGCCTTGGCGTCGTGGAGGGCTTCGCTGACGTAGTATACAGGATGTTGTATTTTTTCCCTCTCGACGATGATAACAGTGCTAATGGAATATGGTGTGGCAACAGCATCAAGAAATAGCTCTTCCATTGGTTGTGGGGCAATGAGTAGGGGGAGTTAGACAAGTACCGTTTGAGCGCGCTGAACGTGTTCTCGGCCTCCGGAGTCCACTCGAATTTATCTTGCTTCTTGAGTAAAGCGAAGAAAGGTTGTCCACGTTGTCCCATCTTGGCCATGAAGCGATTGAGTGCTGCCATGCATCCTGTTAGCTTTTGTACCTCCTCGAGTCTTGTCGGCGACTTCATGTTCTCGATGGCCTTGATCTTCTCGGGGTTAGTTTCAATGCCTCGTCCGGAGATGAGAAAACCGAGCAGTTTTCCTTATGGTACTCCAAATGTGCACTTCTCCGGGTTCAGCTTTAGACGATGTCGCCGGAGATTGTTGAATGTTTCCCTCAAGTCATCAATCAGCTTGACGCTTGTCTACGTTTTGACCACTATGTCGTCTACGTAGGCCTCCACATTTCAGTCGATTTGGTCGCCAAGAGCCCCCTAGATCTCGCACTGATATGTGTTGCATGTGCTGAGTAATCTGAATGACATCTTGGTATAGCAGAAAACACCGAAGGGCGTGATGAATGCCGTCTTCTCCTCGTCCTCTTTGGCCATACTGATTTGTTGGTAACCGGAGTAAGCATCAAGAAAACTCAGCAACTCACAACCGGCCGTTGAATCCACAAGTTGGTCAATGCGGGGAAGGGGGAAGTAATCCTTTGGGCACGCCTTGTTGAGGTCGGTGAAGTCCATGCACATTGTCCATTTGCCTTTGGCCTTGCGAACCATGACTAGGTTTGCGAGCCACTCTGGGTGAAGAACTTCTCGGATGAAGCCTACCTTGAGAAGTTTGTCCAGTTCTTCTCAAATGGCTTATTTTCTCTCTGGTGCAAATCGGCGCAGCTTTTGTTTGACTGGCTTGGCGTCGGGTCGCACCATGAGTTTGTGCTCGATCACCTCCCTGGGGACCCCGGGCATGTCGGATGATTGCCAAGCAAACACGTCTGCATTGTCACGGAGGAAGGTGATGAGCTCGATTTTCTATTTGTTGTCCAGCGTCGCCCGATCTTGATAGTCTTGTTGGGGTTGGTGCTGATCAGGGGGACAATCTTGATGGCGTCGTCTGGCCTAGGCGCCTTGTATGGCTTGGTCACTTTTTTGGGTGGGCTGTAGTGGTGGGTGGTGTAGGAGTATGCTCGACCATGTCGAGGCGCCGCTTGTCACACTACACCGCTAACTTAGCGTTCCCCGAAATAGTGATCGGCCCTTTTGGTCCTAGCATTTTGAGCAATTGGTACGCGTATTGAGATGCTGGCATGAACTTCACGAGTGCAGTCCTACCTAAGATGGCTTTGTTGGCGGTGTCGAATTCCGCCACATCGGCCCTTTTGGTCCTAGCATTTTGAGCAATTGGTACGCGTATTGAGATGCTGGCATGAACTTCACGAGTGCAGTCCTACCTAAGATGGCTTTGTTGGCGGTGTCGAATTCCGCCACATCGAAGGTGATCTACTCTGTTCGGAAGTTGTCGGCTTGACCGAAGGTGACGGCTATAACAACCCTCCCTCCAGAACCGCGTAGCCTAGCCCATCAGACGGGCGGACCCACTTGCACATACCACCTCACTTACACTTTCGTCCTCGCTTCGTGTAAAAGGGTTAACCCGGGAGTGATATGGTTAGAGAGAAGAGGCCTTATAAGTTGGTTCTACCCTTGCTAAACTAGCAAGGTGGTACTAAACATGTGCACACAGCTCTAATGGGCCACACAGGCATAGTCCTAATTGGGCCAGGATGTCACATACACCCCCACTCAAAGGACCCGACGTCCCCGTCGGTCCAACTCACCCACTTAGCCACACAGGCATATAGGCAAATGCCCAGGAACACGCCCCCTCTTAGCGCACGTCCGTACGTCCAGTGCCGGCGCCATATGCCATGCCATGTGCCTCACACAGAGCCCACATGCGCCATGCACCATATGCCCGCACACTGACCCGTACGCGCAACCGCGAGGGTCAGCTCTGATACCATTTGTAACAGCCCTCCCTCCAGAACCGCGTAGCCCAGCCCATCAGACGGGCGGGCCCACTTACACATACCACCCCACTTACACTTTCGTCCTCGCTTTGTGTAAAAGGGTTAACCCGGGAGTGATATGGTTGGAGGGAAGAGGCCTTATAAGTTGGTTCCACCCTTGCTAAACTAGCAAGGTGGTACTAAACATGTGCACACAGCTCTAATGGGCCACACAGGCCTAGTCCTAATTGGGCCAGGATGTCACAACGACTAGCGTAATCTTGCCCAGTGGCTTGGATGATGATTTGGGAGTGATTCCATGGAAGGGCTGATCAGAAGGGACTAGTTCGCTTCGAGGAATTCCTATTATGTCTAAGGCGCCTGCGAAGAGGAGGTTGATGGAGCTGCCGCCATCGACGAGAACCCGTGCGACTTTAATGTTCCGAATAGGGGGCTCGATCACTATGGGATATCGTCCTGGCATTGTTGTAGTCGACGAGTGGTCTGCTTCAGAGAACTCAATCTTCTATTGAGACCACTTCATCTTGGCAGCAACTCCTTGCGAGGTGGAACAAACTTCGCGTTCTATCTTTTTGTACATCCTTTTCGAGGAGTATGTCGTAGAACCGCCGAAGATGGGTGTGGCATGAAGGTCGAAATCTAGGAACATGAGTTCGTTATCGGGCGAGAGATCATCAGTGCTCTTCTCGACCACACGAACTCGCTTTCCTTTTTCCGCTGCCAACTGTTTTGCCAATGCTTTAGTGAAGACTTGACATTCTTCCAAGGTGTGAGCGTTTGATTTGTGTATCGGGCACCATTGTCATCGAGGTTCATCTCCTTGAGGGGTTGGGCGCTTAGTGGGTGGGTTTGTTAGATGTGTACCGAGAACCTTGGTACCTGCTTTGCGCTTCCCGTTCTTTTTGTTCTTCTTCTTGCTAGACTCTGGTACGTCTTTGTTGTCTAGTTTCTTTTCGTCGCTTGTCTTTCTCTTCCCCTCCTTTCTCCTGAGGGCATCGTCCGCGTGGGCGCATCTATCGATGATCCTGAACAGCTTCCGAGCAGAAGTAATCCGTCTTGTTGCCAACTCTTGGGTGGTGTAGCGGTCTCGAACTCCTGATTTGAATGATGATTTCAGGGATCGTATTCCGGCATTTGTTGAATCACCGTATATAGTCCCTCAAAGATTCACCTGGGTTTTGAGTTAAAGCATGAAGGTCATCCTCGACTGCATGATGCTTATATGTCCCTTGGAAGTTGGCGACGAATTGCTGCCATAAATTCTCCAAGGAAGAGATTGAGCGAGGCAAGAGATGAACGAGCCACGATCGGGCAGATCCTTTCAATGTGGCTGGCAAGTAGTTTGCGAGCACATTGTCGTCTGCCCCAGCGGCGTAGAGAATTGTGGAATAGGCGTGTAAGAACTGCTTTGGGTCAGTGCTTCCATCATACTTCTCTATAGCTCACGGATGGAATTTCTCGGACCACCTTACTTCTCACAACGTTGGAGTGAACGCTCTACATCCTCCTTCGGGTATAAGAGGTGGTCGATAACCCCGTGGTCTTCGAGAACCGTCCGCTGATGATGACAAGGACGACGAACGATCACTGTGATATGGGGTGCGATTCCTCAGAGAACCCGGGGATCGCGAATCCCGACGTCGCCTGTTGTCATTGTGACGTTGTTGGCCCTAACCGTTGTCGCCCTGACCTTGCCGACCTCGATTGTTCTCATCATGGTGGTTTTGGCGATTCGGTCGGTCTCGGTCCTTGTTTGGGCGATGTTCTCGATTATCGTCGTTATTGCATTGTCGAAGTGGAGAACGTCGCTGGTGGTGATGGACATCATCTTGTTCCCGTCATTCCTGCCTACGCCTGTTCAAGTAGTCGCGGAGGTCGTGGTCGTCTCGGGGCGGTGGGGTTCGCTGACGGGGTCTTCTCGGCGAAGCGTTACGAGGGTTTCGGCCTGGATCTCAGCTCGGGTGCTCACTGGGGACCTCTTAGATGTTGATGTTATGAGTGTTGTGATGCTCTTCTCCTTGAGCTAAAAGACAAGAAGGGCCCAGAGCTGCTGGTCTAGCTGCGGCCAAGAAGGTGTTGTTTAGGTTGGCTATTGTAGACCGTAATCTTCCAACCCAGTTATCTGCTTCAGGAAACGTGACTGGGTCGAAAGGACTCTCTCTTATATCTAGTTGATCGTGGTAAAATGTTGTGTAGGAGTGCGGATGGGATGTGCGATCACTCGAGGAGGCGAATCCTGTGGATTGCTGAGATCATCTAAGCCGACTTCACCCTCCTCTCATCCGTTGTGGGCATCTCTTTGACAACGTTCACATCGCGTAGAGTGTTGGATCCCAAGATTCTCAATCCTCCATGCTATGTATAACTGAGGGCTCGTGAGGGTCGATGTCAGTGATTCCTATGAAGCGATTTGGAGACTCCTCCGTGCTCTCTTCCTCTGCAACGTGCTAAGATTGATCTCGCCTTTGTTTGATCTGGGGGCACGGAGATCAGGCCATAGATCTAGTAGCATCAAAGAAGATCTTGCAATATGAGAAAGCGTGTCCTTTTGACTTGTGGATTGGACACCGACCCTTGATTGGCGAGGCGCGCTAAACATCTCGATCTTTGCCAGCTTCGAGTTCGGACTTCACATGGTGTACCACCTTGCAGTCCATCAGGGAGTGATTGGCCATCAGGTATTTTAGTGGCATACTCATAAGTGTTCAATGTGGAGACGGTGATTGCTTTTCAGGTAACATCAATGTACTTTTGGATTGACATAATTTTGTTCTACTTCTTCGGTTATTAGCTTTTCATGCTAGTGTTTGAAGTGGTAGTTTTTATAATACAAGTGGATACATGTCAATTCATGAGAATCTTGGTGATATTATTGGCAATTGGATGTCTTTTTAAAAATTTTTGATTTCTTCTTGATTTTTCTTTGGGGAGAATTGGAGGTTTATTTGAGGGGGAGTTTGTGCTTTTTCAGTGCATTCATGTCTATTTTTATGCATTTCTCTAAATCTGAAAATAAATAAAAATTAGAAAAAGAAGAGTTTTGTTTTATACCTCTAGTATATTCTTGTGCATGCTAGCAAAATAATTGAGGTATATTTGTTGCTATGTTAATTTGGATGACTAATTCTTATATATATGCTTGTTGCTTTGTTATTCCTCAAATATCTTTTTAATTGCTCATTGTGCAAGAGAATAAAATATTTCTATGAGAGAAAAAAATGAATGCCGAATCATTTGAAACAATCTTGGTGACAAGGACGTATTCGATGTGAGCAAAAATAATAAGGTCCAGATGGTCAAGGATATCACCCGGGATGCTCAGGCTAGAGAACAATGCACGTGGAGGTGAAGGTTTCCATATGACATACACGTGGTGTTGTGTGCGTATGGAGAGTGGAGTCAAATTTGCATTGGAGTCCAAGTTTGGGAAGATTGGAGTTGTATGGGGATGTTGTTTTCCTGGTTTGATAGATTTCCTATGTGATTAGGACTCCTAGATTTCGTTGGATTCGTGGCTAGGTGGTAGCCATGTTTTTGGTATAAATAGATAAGGGGTTGAGGCTAGAATATATCGACTTTTTGGGAGATAAAAGTTAGGGATTACTTCGAGGTTTCAATCCTAGTTCATGAGTTGATAGAAGAGTTCTTTAGATGCATTTTGTAAAGACATATTGTGATGTAGACTAGGGTTCCCAATCTTCCGAAAGGTTCTGATAATCAACGATTTTGGTGGAGGCGCAACACAAATCGATCCGGTTTCTTGAACGAACACGTTCCTGAACCCCGCAATCGCAGCACCACGTCTCCTCTGGTTATCAACCGTGCCGAAACCCGATTAACCTCGCCAAGAAGGCTAATCCCTGCCTGCAAATCGAAGAACACAAACAAAAACAAAGAAGATTGCAACCAAAATTGCAGATGAATGATTAAGCTCACAAGTTGGGGTCTTACAAACCGATCTAGCGGCGAAACTGTTCTTGACAGATTAATCTACGCAAAACCCAAAAACTAAAGATAGCGATGGCTACTGATATATGGAGTTTAGGGTCGTGCAAGCACCCCTTGACGCAACCCTAATGGGCTCCAACACAATACACGGCCCAAAGGCCCAAATACGGCGTCGCAGCACCGGAACAGATTCTGATGGTCAACTTGTTCAGTCAATTCCCGATGACTCGTAATGAATTTGGACATCGGACCAGAAGCATTGGAAATATTATCTTCTTAGCTTTCCATCCATATAAAGAACACCCCAATACAAGCACGTATGCAATCTGGGCGCCCGTTTTAATGCAGACTGGTCCTGGACTCCGAAACAGACTCGAAGTCGACTTGGTTTAAGCCTCCACCTTGACGTGAACGTCCTCGCTGACCTTCCACGACTCTATGTCCTTCTCTAAGTATTTCCTTGTCCTCTCCATTGTTCCTAATCATAATATAATCATTAGTAGCAATCTATTCTCAAAATCATATAAAGAAGAACTTAGGAACGAACTCACCTCTAAATTCAATTGTCGTGCGCGAGCTCTTGTGATTGGACCTTGAATGACCAATGGAGGCTTGTTGTGTATATCCGACGGAATGTGTCCGCATCATCCTCCCCCTCTTGAATTGAAGTCGTCCTCGACTCAAGCTCATCTTCCTCTCCCAAGTATGGCTTCAAATCTGAAATGTTAAACGTGGGACTAACCCCAAACTCGGAAGGCAACTCAAGTTTATATGCATTATCTTAATCTTCTCAACAATTTTAAAAGGACCATCAACTCTAGGCATCAATTTAGACTTTCGCAATTCTGGAAATCTATCCTTTCGCAAGTGCAACCAAACTAAATCACCCGGTTCAAGCTTCACTTCTTATCTACCTTTGCTACCAACAATTCTATACTTTTCATTCATCTTTTCAATGTTGTGCTTAGTTGTCTCATCCATTTTCAAAATAAAATCAGCACGTGCGTTAGCACCACTGTGAACCCTCTCACTAGTAGGTAAAGACAAAATATCAATAGGAGCATGGGGGTTGAAACCATACACTACCTGAAAAGGACTTACCTTGGTAGTAGAATGTGTTACCCGATTATATGCAAATTCCACATGTGGCAAACATTCCTCCCACATCTTCAAATTTTTCTTCAAAATAGCCCTCAACATTGTACCCAAAGTGCGGTTGACTACCTTCGTTTGTCCATCTGTTTGTGGGTGACATGTAGTAGAAAACAATAACTTTGTACCCAACTTGTTCCATAGCATGCGCCAAAAATGACTAAGGAATTTTGCATCACGATCTGAAACAATAGTAGAAGGCATACCATGCAAACGAACAATCTCATGGAAAAAGAGGTCAGCAATATGAATAGCATCATCACTTTTATGACATGGTATGAAGTGTGCCATCTTAGAAAATCGATCGACCACAACAAAAATACTATCCCTCCCCCTCTTAGTCCTAGGCAATCCCAAAACAAAGTCCATAGAAATATCTGCCCAAGGAGTAGAAGGAACAGGAAGAGGCATATACAAACCATGTGGATTCAAACGAGACTTAGTTTTTTAACAAGTGGTGCAGCGTGCCACAAACCTCTCAACATCTCTCCTCATCTTTGGCCAAAAGAAATATGAAGCCAAAACATCCTCCGTCTTCTTAGCTCCAAAATATCCCATCAATCCTCCTCCATGCGCTTCCTATATCAACAAAAGACGAACGGACCCAACTGGAACACATAGACGGTTAGCTCGAAACACAAATCCATCATTGATCACAAATTTATTCCAAGTGCGTCCCTCTTTACAATTCAACATCACGTCTTTAAATTCAGGATCAAGCGCATATTGTTCTTTAATTGATTCAAGACCAAAAATCCGACAATCAAGTTGGGACAACAAAGTATAACGTCTGGACAAAGCATCAGCAATCACATTATCTTTTCCTTTCTTGTGTTTGACGACATAAGGAAAAGATTCAATAAACTCAACCCATTTAGCATGTTTACGATTCAAATTATTTTGAGAGCGAAGATACTTAAGATTCATGATCAGAATGAATAACAAATTCTTTAGGCCATAAATAATGACGCCACGTCTCTAAAGAACGTACAAGAGCATACAATTCCTTATCATACGTGGAATAATTCAAAACAGGGCCATGCAACTTCTCGCTAAAGTATGCAACAGGTTTATCATCTTACATCAAAACACCTCCTATGCCAACTCCACTAGCATGCAATAAGGTTGATCTACTTTCAAGAGTTTCTTCGATATGTGTTTTTCTGGATCCCGACGGTTTGACCGACGGCAAGGCAGCAGTCTAACCAAAGGCGATCAACCGGTCAGACCGGCGACAACAAGCAGCGGTAGCGAGCAGTGGCAAGTGAGGAGGAGGCGGTCCAACCAGTCGGACAACACCTGTCAGACCAGTGACATAGGGGTGGTTAGACTAGTGTGTACACGGCGGTCAGACCGGCTATGCCGACTTCGTCAAGTTTGAGAGTAACTTTTATTTCCGCTAAAAGTTTTTGCTTTTTGGTGTTACAACCATTCAACCCCCTCTGGTTGGCTTGGTTTTGATGATTTGATCCTACACCCGTTGGTTTCACCAATCGGTACTAAAGATTATATTGATCTTTAGTACCAGTTGGTAACACCAACTGGTACTAAAGATTGTGTCCTTCATCAATGGTACATAGAAAAAGCAGCCAAAGGTAGAGAGATGTTCGATGTGAAGATTAAACACACCGATTACTTCAATGGAGATAAAATTATGTGGGTCTGTTACGAGGACGTCTTCGATGTATACCACCTACACACCCTCGATGTATATGGATTTTGTAAGTGTCATTCAATTTTATTTCGTTACTTAGCTTATCGTAGGCTCCTTACAATACCGTGTTCGCATATCTGATCACATCTTTTCTTTCCCCTGTAGAATGGAGATTAATGATGCCGTAAGTAGGGACCTTATAGGGTTGGTTTCATGGACCCCTACAGAGTTAATTGCAAGAATCTGGAGAAATTTGAAAAAGAAACAGAGGACAACATCTTAAAATTCTTGGTGGAGCAACATTACAAGACCTTTATACTATTGCCTTACAACACAAGGTATGTTTTTACCGCCTTTTGTAACAATTTCCTTCTCCTATTCATACCATCACATGTAAATCATCTCATGCAATTTGCAGCTTCCACTAGGTTCTTTTTGTCATAGACTTTTCTGCAAGCAAGATCCATGTCTTCGACTCCATGTCGAAATCCAAGGAAATCTTTACACACTTTTTTGACGTGCTTAACATGTACTATCATCCATTCCACTATCATTATGATTGCTTCTTTCGCTGCTATGTGGATCTCAGATCATTAATCATATGTTGCAACTACAGGGCATGAGCACGGTTCCGTACAACCATCTGTGGGGTATTCAAAGAAGAACTGGAACTGAGGATGAACTTTCCCGTAAGGACATAGTCCAAAATTATGTATCTCTCTTATCCTACAGATGTAATATATATTTCATAAATTTGTTTCTCCTTTAGTGTGCACAACAGGGACAGGGAAACAACCTGTGTGCCTATTATATTTGTCAGTACATGCACACTGTAGCACACAACATCACCAGTGATAAGGATCTGGATGTACGTAAACATCATTCATAGTTTATTTACTATGTTTCTTATTGACTTCATATATTTTATATCGAATTGTTTTTCAAAATGGCAGATTGCTTACATGATGGACCAACTCCCCCACGCGGACTTCATAAAGGTTGTTCAAGAACAAATAATGGGATTTATCATGGACGAGATTGTTAGTCCGACATGAGAATTCCATGTAGATGGAAAACCTATTTATCATCCTCACCCTACGATAGAAAAGTAGAAATTAACAACGATTATAATATTACATGTATTTACTAACATGTCTATGTATATTAATCATGTGTAGGGAATAACTTATATGTATTTAGTTCTATTTTTATGTCTCACGTTGATATATGCATGTATATATGTAATTAATTATAAATAAATATGTCTTTATATATGAAGACATATATATTTATAATTAATTACATATATATATATATGCATAGATCTATGTACTTGTAAATATATATTTACAAATATAACCATGTATATATTATATATATACATGCATATATATGTGTGTATACATTTATACATATTTATGCATGTATATAAAAATCAACAAGCAATAAGAAGCATTTGGGAAAAAAGAAAAAAAATCTTTAGTACCAGCTGGTGTTACCAACCGGGACTAAAAATACTCATCTTTGATTCCGGATTGGTTGTTCCGGTTGTATACCCAGGACTAAAGGGGTTGTGAATCGGGACTAGGTTCGGTAGCAGTGAGTTGATTGGAAAGGAGCGATGGGCTTGTGTACGCGTACATAGATAAGTGAAGGAAAAAAATAAATTTTACAAAACTTGCAAGAGATCGATAGTGTATATTGATGGAAAGTAAAGAAAACAAAATCTCAGTGTGAAATTGTATTTGCATAATGTATATGTGTGTGATAAAGTTACCTATGGTTACACGTGGACCTTCTACAGATAATTAAGTTTTTTCTTTTACTGAATCACTGCAGGGGAGTCACCCACAGTTTTAAATTTTACAAATTAAAAATATGTTAGTATTTTGTTGAAATATGCAACATTAATTATTGAGAATGCTGTAGTAAGGAAATTAACTAGACAGAAGAAAACATGGTTTGGACTATAAATTTTATTGGGTGCAGGGATTTTAGACCTGGTATCTTGACCTGAATGATAAAATGCACTGAATGTGCCAAGTGTATCATATACTGCCGCCGCTCTTTTTTAAGTTTTGGACCATCGACACAATCTCCAATGCACATGTTTCATCATTAACTTTTTCTAACTGTTAATTAGAAATATAACCATATGAAATTGCATTTCATGACAATTCTATCATTTTCTTATGTCAAATTCTAATATTTTTGTATTAGTTAATTAATTAACTTTTGAAGGTTAGATTACACATTTAAGGACATCTATTTAAGAACAGGTAGTAGTATATAAGTACATTGTGATCTTAGTCTAAGGTAAACGTCATCGGGCATGACTTTTAACCTGTTATCCCCAATACGGCTCATGTCTATGGACACATGCCATGCTTTATTTTCTTTTAGAAAAGATACGACCTGTACTGAATATTGTAAAATTTCACATTGATATAGTAGGAAAAAAAATATAATCATGAAAAAACTAAAATTTACCACCACTGCGTGCTAGCAGCTCCTCACACAACTCAAGAGAAGGCACTACCAAGCTAGCCACTACTAACTGTGACCGATCGCTATTAGACCTGCAAGGGGGTCGCAAATGCCCCGCCAAACACCGACTGCACATAGAAAATCATCAACGCGACTTCCTGGTCATCTTTGACATAGAGTGATTGAAGAGGGAGGGGCTACGAGAGAAGAAGATCCGCTCATCCCTCGCGCCAACTAGATGACGACAACCAAGAACCCACCAAAGACCAAGCTAAGAGGAGACAGCAAAGGCGAAGAACGAAGACCTCCAAAGCATCGCCTCCAACGAGGTCATGACGCCTTAGACGCCACCGTCGCCCATCCATCCAAACTGGGTTTCTACTTGGAGAATCCTGTCAGGGAGTGAGAGGGTGGTAGCCCGGCAACGCCCCATGGTGGGGTCATGCCTCTCGAAGATGTTGTCATTGTCACCTTTAGCACCCACACTTGCACCAATTCTGACCACCCTAGTGCTCCACCAACTGAACAACCTCCGCTAGCCTGAGGTTCTACCGCACCAATGCCCCACAGCCAACCAGCCCAGACCCGCAGGTCTCCAATGCAGCCATCACCGCTACCTCCCGCAGCGAACCATGCTGCAATTCCCACAAATCCTCATCGCTGGAACGTCCTCTTCCCTAACCGCCACCAATGCCATCTCACCAAGGGGGAAGCTCCCTAGATAAAGAAGAGGGGAACAGTTGGCTAGCTTGGACGATTTGACTCCGGTAGCTCCCATGCTCACCACGGTGTTGCCATCTGCCGTCAGCCCCTGCTGTCGGTGTGGGTGACTAGTGCTCTGTGCTCGCCATCATCCTCACCGGCTAGACCCACCGTATGCACTGGTCTCCACGCCCACTAGCTGTTGCCAATCGCATCACGCCCACGGCCAGCCTCCTGCTACCGCCAGTAGCACCACGCCCTCCACCGGCCACCTGCTACCATCACCCGCGCTAACCTAGCACTGACTATGGCCATGCCACGCCTGTGCCAGCCTACCACTGGCGATGCCTATGCCACGCCCATCGCCGTCACCATCACCACCCATGCCGGTTGCTTGACCTCAGCTGGATCTTGTCATGAGAGCAACGGATTCGGCCACTGAGGCACCGGATCCCTAGCCTCCCTCTATGGTGTGGGCTGTCGTGGCCTCCAGTTCTCCATCATGGTTTGCTGCACCACCACACCTCCCTTGCATTGGAGACGGTTCGTCGCCGTGATTTGGCCCCGCTACCACCATCCCAGCTCACCGCATGGTTGTCCGGTGGCGAGTTGGAGAATGAAGGGGAAGGGAGGGTGGCGGCTGTGGCTAGGTTTTCTCCCACGCCACCCATGCGAGGATGACACGGGGGTCATAGTAGCGACAATAACTCCTCCCCCCCCCTCTTTATCCTTTTTACAACTACCAGACTTTCCTTAGGTTTCTCTTTCAGTCTATGAGTCCCACCAAAGGTAAATTCCCACCAAAGGTAAATAGCAAACCAACCAAATCTAGGTGATGCCCTCTAATTACTCTGACTGTCGAATGGTGTGCTTCGTTTGTCCGAGGGGATACACGGGGGCCACTCCTAACAAAGGATATTATGCTAACCTAGCTAGATTAGGATGAAAAATGGCAATTGTACAATATGCACATTAGAATCATTTCATTAACTATTTATGCTTAAATCTAATAGGTTCTAGCAGCTATATGCATGGATGGACCAAATATAGGTTTCTTGGAAAATAGTAATATTGTTACCATGCGTTACTTGCACAACAATGAAAACACGCCTGCAGCTGATTATATGGTGATTATAAGCTGCAACACTTATCAGTGACAAAAAATAATTCGTGAGTAAAACTTTTATATATATGCTCAGTATTCTTAGAGACTTAAAAGTCAATACTAGAAAATAAATTATGATGAAAAACCATCAAAATCAACTCTAACATTAAGTTTTACATTTAAATTTTGGTTGTGGTTGATTTGCTCTTTAATTGGTAACTACATTGATGCCCTACTAGACAAAGTGTACATATACAAATCCTACAATTTCTTGCTAACAATCAATTGAATCAGTTTGATTACCATTATTTAAAATACTTGAGCAATCAGGCAAGGTTTGAGTAGAGAATTAAGGAGATGGGCACACAGGGCAGAATTGAACATAATATAATAAGCTGGGATGGATGTTATTTGTTGAACATCTCCCAGTACAAGGTCACTGATGGTCTATTCCCAATTTTTGTTAAACTTGAATTGAGCTCTGATGAAAAACTTTTGAATAATACATTAGTTTGAGTGGAAAGGACTAAACAAACGCACAACATCGACGGAAAAATTTGAGAGGGAATACGAGATTCTGCAAGTTTTTTTTCCCCTTAGAGCATTTATCTCATGATTTTGTTACCAGCAAGTATTAGAAACACTATCCAAATCAATGATGCTAGCTCCAGGTGAACTTAAATCTAGCTGGCAAAGAAGTAGAAGAAGTCAGAGATAAAAAGAAACAAAAGAAAGTTCAAATTAAGTTTCCACTATATCCTACTTCTATTCTTCTCTAACACCTAAGAAGCTATGTACTTACAAAGTTGCAAGTTTCACATCTGAGAGAGCATTACTCTCACATACAACTCTCTTCAAATGTGCTCCCTAGTTCAATTCACTGCATGCAGCTAACTACCTAATTCTTAATCAGGTTAAATTTTGCAAGCATTGTTGTTGATATTCTGATCTTCTCTGAGACACTTATTCTACATTGCTGGCCCCTCCTCCGGCCTCGGCCTCGCAACCCATAGTGTGCTGAGTGCGCGTAGGCGGTGGAAGTAGTCCGAGATTGCCACAAAGCACCGGGCGGCTTGCCGGATGGTCAGCATATGCTGCAGCTTGTGCAGGGTCTGCTGCCTCAGGCCATCTGCCTGCAGTACAAATAAGAGACAGTTGCACAAAAGGTTAGTACTTGTTGACAAAATATTTCGAGAATAACTCAGGTTCACAAGCTGATGCTATTGATAGATGAAAGTAATGTTTCAACCAAAGGAGAAGCAGTTGCACCTGCTCTCCATAATCAATATATAGGGAACTTATGGACTGCTATTCATTAATAACTACTACATACTCCCTCCATTTTAAAATATAAGAACTTCTAGCATTTGAAATATGTAAAAAAATATTAACTCTTCTAGCACTACGCAAAGTACTACTTATTCCATTATTAATCATCTTCGATTTAAATTAATTTCTTCCGAATTAATTTACCCCAATCATCCCTCATTTAACGAGGGCTACCACTTTTGTCTTTAACCTTAATCTGCTAAACAATCTAGAAATGCTTATACATTGGAACAGAGGAAGTACATTTTTAATTTTTAAAGGTAGGATAACCAGTACTATTAATCATGGGAGAAAATACAATTCAATTTTGTGAAGGGTGCTCCCAAAAAGAACACAATTAATTTCCTTACCAAATGGAAAAAAAATAAAAGAGGGATTAGCTGAGCTTTTTTATTTGAATTCAAAATCAGTACCATTCTAGTTAATTTTGGGATGAGTTAGTGCTTTGAGAAGGGTTTATACAAAGATCTAGTCTCATATATAAGATCATTTTCTTAATTAGCAGATCGAGGTTGGGTATATGTTTTGCTAGTGTGTGTTTTTCTTCAATTCAAGTAAATTGATCAGTTAATTGTACTCCTTACATTAATGGGTAAATGTTGTTTTAAATGGTTAAAACATTTTCGATATTATTTTCCATTGCAAATTTAAGTTAACGTATCTACCGAATCATGTATCCATTCATATGCATGTTTTTCTAATGGAGAAGTGTTACATTTCTAATATAGTGTCTATATGCTTTTAAGCTTGTTCTTATAATTAGTCCTTACAAAATTCTAAATATATTACCTTACATATGTTACACTATTTAATTTGTATTTTTATCCATGAAAGAAGACCAATATATTCAATTTGTGTTCGATCCGTTGACACTCCTAATTAATTCATTTAACTGTGCATGCATGTGAAACTAACAATCATGCACAAATATACTATTCTAGCTAGCTCATCTGATAATTGGTTCCCCAGAATACAAGACAAATATATGTTAATTTGACAGACTGAAGATATGTTCTGCAGCGTTTAGTTTGAGTATACGAATATTTTATACAGTGTGCTGTGTGCATATATGCATTCTAAATCTAGCTTTTGACTTGACAGCTGCTCGAGGTTATGTACGTCTAATATATAGGAGATGAATTGACTATCGCATACACACTCAACAACCATATGATGACGAGATGATGACCTTGTGATGATCTATAGATGAGTAAGTCATGTTCATGTAATTGTTGGATCCTACATAAAACGGTCTCTTATTATTAATCGGTCACAAATTGCAATCGACCACGCCCAATCGCAATAACATATATAGATTTGTACAGAATACATTTTTTTAGCCAATTAAAATATGTGTAACTAACACTTTTGTAATTGGGTACACCCTCTATTTTAAAATATTAGAATGTATTTTGTTTTTGTTATGATAAGACTTCAACCAATAATTACTCTATTATAATATAACTTTTTGAAGCAAAAATTATGTTATCAGATCTGTTATCTTCAAGATCACTTGCGTATAATTATTATACTTTTGCATAAAGTAATTATCCTAAATACGTTCAATATTTTAAAATAGTGAGAGTACGAGGCACTATTGATTAGTTGAATTAATTGTACAACATACCTGCCTGACGACGTCCTCCATGGCGGAGATCTTGTTCATGGCGAGGGACATGTGTCCCATGAAGCCGCCGGCGGCGGCGACGTCCGGGGCGGCGACGGTGTCGGAGAGCGACTGCTGGAGGCTGTCCATGGCGTGGCTGAGGGCGTCCTCCGTCCCCTTCGCCGCTTGCTGGAGCTCGTAGATGCTCATCAGCTGCCCCTCCGGCAACGGCTCCACCTGCTTAAGCATCACCTGCATGCCAAGAATGCAGATCAATTAATCCATCTCTAATTATTTCCACGCATTATTGATGAGAGATATTAATCGAAAAGATATATATACTCCCTGCAGGTTGAAAAATAATTATCATTTATTAGACAAGAACACGGTCTCCAAAAGATACTTTTAGTTACTATTTTCTATTACAATATATATAAATGACGTAGCAACAAATATATAATTTTGTTGAAGCGTATTTTATCTTACTAAGATATTGCAGTTTAAGGTGCTGCTGCTCCATACACCCCACCCTAAGAATTATGACTGTGATTTGCCGATTTTCAAATGGGTAGTGTTAAAATTAACCTATACATACGGTCTCTATGTTTTCAAGACAAATATTTTAGAAGTTATTTATAGTTAAAGTTTTTAAAGTTTGACATCAATCTTATCTAAAATGATAATTATTTTTAACCTGGAGGGAGTATGTATACAAGCTAGGACTACAGTGAAGAGGCAAACTTTTGTAAAAAAGAAAAGCAAAATGGAAGGAAAAAATGGTCCTGTATAGTTAATTAGTTATTAATGTTAGGACTAACTTAGAGACCAATTAAAGGAGTATTTTTGGATTACATATATATCGTTTTAGCTTAGCTTGTTGTTTACCAGAAATTTGGTACACTTACTACGTACGTAAAATTGTCCATACACTACTATATATAGACAAGTCTAAGAGAAAGTGTGTGCGAGGAACAGTATTTAATCAGTGATTCGTACATTCCATCTGAAATGTGTACTAGAGAAGTTCAAAACATAAATGTGATGGAAAGTCCACATGAAAAGACACATAAATTTTGTGGATGTTTTATTTATGAGAAGAATATTGTTGCAGGTGATCTTCTCACATCAAATTATGAGCATATCAAGGAATGCCTTCTAGAAGGTCAAAGCAATTGATTAGTCGCAGAATATAAGTGGTAAAGATAAAACAGGAACCTAAGTCCTTCCAATCACCCAATTATATATGCGGTAACATCATATATGAAATATGCATGATCAGTTGAAAATTTATAAAATTAAATTGCAGGTTGTTTGAAGAAAAATTGTAGGACTGATACATATACTAAGAAAAATCTGCTCAATCAAGTTCCAAAATCGTACCCTTTACTTCAATAAATGTCATTAATTACTTTTCATCAATCAATTTGTTAAAACCACTAGTGCAAATTATGTAGTTTCTACAACGGTTTTTAGTTATGTAGTATCCACGTAACATCGTTTCGGAAACCCCACAAATTTCTTTGCATAATCATCACACATTCAGGCCATACACCATGTAGGATATGCCGCTTCACCAACCCTAAAAAAAATGTACCGTGCAGGATGGTTTCTAATCAATATTCTTGAAGTTTATGGTGCAAATTAAAACCGAACGATATTTTTTTTGGAATAGACCAAACAAGAATCGTCGGGGCCGGGACCAAAAATAGACTATTTTAAACAAATACGAATGCTTTACAATTGAAGAAAATTTCCAAGCAGAGTATCAAGGATCTCTGTTATATTACTGTTTATTTTTGGAACATATACACAGGAGGTTGTAGTTCTAATTACCCAACTAAAGGTGTGCAATATATAGACTCCATTCACCTCTATATATAGTGTGAGCATACATATGCATGAGATATATCATGTCTCTTCTAGAAGGCCAAAGTAATTTGATGAATTATTGGCTAGACTAATTAAGCGAATGGAAGAAGGGCCAAACACCCAGGGATCATCATCTTATTATTTGGAAACCATCCCCATCACACATCTAACCTCTCCCATACCTGTTTCTGTCCAATTACCTACTCCCCAATCAATATACCTTCTGTCCCAGCAAATTCATATGGATCCAAATATAACTATTCCCATCTATATAGTACTTACTTGGACCTCCTACCACATCAGCCAACCTTTTTCAAATCTCTATCGATTATGGAATCAATTAAGGGACCTATCTAATTGTTTGATCAAGTAAAATGGGGAAAAGTTGAGTTGGGCAAGCATTCAAACTTTTCAAAGCTTGTAGTTGGTGGAGACTACAACAGCAAACCAAGACAAGGGAGGCTTGAAAATTCATTCAGATGGAAACGAGTTTGAAGTTACTTAATCTGACACTTGGCATATGTTTACTAAGACACTTAACCTACCATTTTATATACATATGGAATTAATTATGCATCCTAGAAAAGCGAGGGTAGCCTCTATTATTCAAGGAAGAGTCCATGAATGCATTAGAACCTTTTGTTTATTAAAGTTTACTTCCCCATGCACCCACAAATATAAGAGATTCTCGATATACACCTATACAAAGATCTAGAATCCTTTATATTTATGGACGGAAGTAGTAGATAACTAGATTATATAAAAAAAACTTCGTGAAGACAGATACTTTGTATAAAAGCAATCAGTATTATTATATAGAGTAAGGAAAATAATGGAAATTAAGTCAACCCAGAGCTGGACGTATACACTACTAACTTCTGACTTTATAGTTTGGACCGGTATGTTCGTCGAGTACGTAATGAAAATTATGAAAGAAAAAGTAATAAGTTAATCCCAGATTAAAAATTAAAGGGATAATATGAATGTGTATCCGCGGCCTGGTTAGCTTGTATAGACTGTACATTGATAGGGTTAGTTGAGCTCTTGAACAAGTAAAAGAATGGCTGTGTACGTACGTGGCTGTTTAAGTTTTCACTAAACAATGACTAGCGTGAAAGCTAGAATCTTTTGGCCTCATATATCTCGAAAGGTCGATGTATTAGTTTTTCATGCAAAAAGTAAAGATGTTTTTCGTGGATAGATATAATACCATCAAGGGACGACCAACCATATATATATCATAGTTTCTATGTGCATGCCAATGGTGCAAACTATGGTTTACTACTCGATTTTTTTTTGTTCTCTCATATAATTCCACATTTTAAAACATCGCCCACATATATACGAATGCAAAATCTTATCTAACAGAAGATCTGTGCATATGCACAAATTAAGGTATACAAATACAAATGTTTTTTTTTCTCAAAAAGATTTATACAAAAATGTTTGTGAACTTGTTTTTAAACTGGAGTGCACATTATGAACTGTTGCGTATATCATGCCGTCATGGTATATTTTGGGAATATATAGCAAAACTTATTCAGAGAAAGTGGATTTAGCCAGATTAAATTGTGTTCTTTTTATATAAAAAACTGATTTATCAGTAGCACTAGCAACGCAAACACAACCTAAATATTCTACTCTATCTTTTTAGGGTGCTACATGCATAATTACTACCCCTCTGTTTCAAATTACTTGTTGTTTCCAAAATCAAACATTTTAATCTTTTACCATTAATTTCAATACTTATATAGTTTAACTTCATGAGATTTATGTTTATAGCTAGATTAAATCACTGTGAGAATTATTTTCATAATATATAATTTACATGTCATTAAACAATACGGATTTCATTAGTTTTAAAGATAGAAATATTTGTAAGTAGTACATTACTATATATATATGCGCATTGGTGCAGCAATAATTTCCTTTTTAACAGCATACCTTGATGGCCTCAGAGGGTCTAAACCCACCCAGCCAAAGGAAGCAGCGTTCGGCGGGGCTAGCCCAGACTCCACAGAGGAGATGGAAGATGTCAGCCCTAGCAATGGCGCCCTTGAGGCTCAGCAGCTCGTCGTGTTGCGCCATCGCGCCATTGACGAACACCTGCAGCTGGTTGTCCGGCATCTGCTCGTTCAGGGCAGCCCTCAGCTGGAATATCAGCTTGCTGTGCTCTTCCACCCATCTCCCATACTCCAGGTCAAACAACGAAGCTGCTCATCATATATATATAAGAGATTGTTATTTAATTATTTGTATTTGTTTTTCAAATAAACCAGCAGGAGAACTGCCAATTATATTGATAAAGTACTGGTAGGAGAAAAATGCTACGAAGGAAAAAAAATACGGGCTTTGTATTAGTTCTTGCTAAAATACAGTTTAAATTAGAGGCATATCCTTAATTGTAATAAAATTGAGTACTCCGATCCATCCGTCCTAATATATATCAATTTTTAGTTATAAAATGTTTGTTCAGGTAGATGAAAGTAACTGTATTTTGGATTTTGGAATGGATGGAGTAATTGATAAGAAAAATAAGAGATAGGTTGGAGTGTCTCATTACCAGCTGAAGGGCCAGAAGGAAGGCCCTGGTGCTGATCTCCAGTACCCAACATAGCACCCTGAAATATAATATATAGTAGTTATTTGTCAGGACTTGCATTATGTGGAGGCCAGAAATTAAATATTTTTTTCAGAAGAAAATAAAGAAGTAAGTTTCCAAATGAAATGCTGGGAGATATAATTAATATATTAATAATTAGACATTTTCAAGCCTAGCTTTTTACCTGTACTCTTGCCACGTGAACTTGTTGTTCAAGCTGGCTTAGCCTAATCCTACTTGACTCCAACTGTTGAATGTAAGCCTGAAGAATAAAGCAGTGTATATATATACTCATCAATACATATAGTATAAATCCACATCCAGTTTTGGCAGAAATTATCGATTTGTGCTCGTACGTGTCCATAAAACGAATATATGAAATATTGGAGGCGATTTTTTTAAAGAAAACTGCTACTAACTTGAATTTTACTGACACTTTATTTAATGGATTTTTCTGGCTAATTAATGGATTTTTTAGATGATGACTAATTATTAATGGATGGTACATAAAAAATCATGGGCATTATTATTCTTAAGATAAGACTCATGTTTCAAATAGCCAGTACCATCATAATAATTCACACCTGAGACCATAAAGAAATTGGAAATGTACATATGAAAAGTGATAATGTTTCTTGCATTGGTTGGCCGGTCAAATTCACAATAAAGCTAGTAAAAATAATTATATCCTTCAGCACATAAGTCCCAAAGAAAGAGCCAAAAACAGCTACATCACGAAGTCGGTCAGTGCATTTAATCGCGAGCAATCCATGCATGCATGTATAGCAAACAAAATGAAGTTGATAACAAAAATACATATGCATGGGAGCACTTGCGTGAACAACATATACATGTCATCTATATTAACATTATTGTTAAGAGATATGTTTGTACTTTTCCTAAAGTACTATACGTTTCAGTTGCAAGCACATATTTATACAAAAATACACACACACACATGTAGGAGAGATTCCTTTCTAGCTTGAATTAATAAGCTGTTGAGTTTCTTGGTTGACCCACTCACCTTCTTCCTAAGCCTACTTTTCCTTGCTGCCTCTCTATTCTGTGCAAGCCTCCTCAGTGTCTACAGCATGTGCATATACATACACACATATTCACACAATTAAGTTGTCAGGCTCAAAAAAAGTCATAAAATATGCAGGTTATTTCCTGCAGACAGTGACTGTTCAACCTCCTAATTACTTTCTTATGCACTTTTGTGTGCTGTTGAAGTCCTGCAGAGAAAGATCATCAAATGTATCAAAGGATATGGATGGATGATTGACTCACTAACCTTAGGGTCTAGTGTCCTCCTTCCTTCTCTCTCTGGATCACTGGATGTTGTTGCACCCTTCCCACTGCTGCTTCCTTCCTTCTGCAAGCCACATTTTTTTGGCCCCTTCAGAAGACACACAGAAAAAAAAAGGTATACATATATATGCAGCATATATAACGAGAACAACTTATGGATATAGAGAACGGATTTTTATTGATCATTATCTAAAAAATATAACGAGAATAAGAGAGATAGAGAGATGAATACCTTAATGAGGCTACTATTCTTGTTATCCTTGGCAGAGTTAGGCAAGGGAAGATTAGGGCCAGGAGGATTAGGGACACTGGAATTAATCTTTTGACCACCTTGCTGATCAGGTTTCTTGCTGGGATGAGAAGGAAGAACCTGCAGCTGGTTGCCATTGGGAAGCATGGCCATGGCTACCCCAGCACTCTGCACATATATATACATGTCAAAATTCAGAAGACAGTAACTACTAACTAGTACTCCACATGTGGTCCAAGAATTAATCTGCATGCATGCACACACACGTACCTTTGCTTCATGATCTGGGTCGGCTACATGCATCGGCTGGGAAGGGAAGATGTTCAGAGTTTCTGCAAATTAAACCATGCAATTAGCAAATTAAGCAACTAGTGTGCATATGTAAGCATTCAGAAAGGCTATTAGTTCAGTACTTTTAATTAGGAAGTTTCTGGAAAGTAGTCCAGTCTAAGCTACTCTTGCTTCAGTAAAACTGCTTATTAATTACATGTTTACAAAATCTCTCTCTCTCTCTCTAGATCTCTTTCTCACTCTATGTCTGACATATATGCACGGTTAGAGAAGGGACACAACAGGTAGTACTGGTGGTATAGCAACAGTTGGAGAGGATGCTTCTGGGGCTATGATTCAGTAGAGTACATGAGAAGCTTGGAAATGGAAAGGAATGGGGGAGAAATGGAAAGAAGGAATATTTATAGCTTCTTTTAGATCAAGTTCTTTGAAGAGAGAGAGAGAAGGTCATCGTCAGAGAGTCTGTTACATGTCACACTCCTCACACAGGAAAGAAATACCAAATCCCAAGAAAAAGAGAACAAAAATTAACACAACAAAATATGACAAGAAAAACACATGAATCAGGAGAAAAAGAATCAGAGAGATACATACATACATATATACATGTGACAAACTCACACACACACACATCCTATGAAAAGGCAGGGGACAACACATTATGGTGTTCAAAATGGAAAAAGAAAAAATGGAATTACCCACACATTTGTACACACCATCATCAGTGTATTTTGGGAGGAAAAAGAAACTAGGGAAAGATCAGGTTTTTCGCTGTAACGTACGTCGTTGTTCTTGGATGGATTGTTGATCATGACTGTCTAGGTAGAGAAAAAGCGAAGCTTGATCAAAATCGGCCATGTCGTAGCTGCTCGATTCCTTGCTCCTAGAAAGGAAAGTAGAAGGTGAAACAAGCAAGAATCAGTAGGTATATTGCATACATTAGAAAGCAAGTAGGAGGAGTATAACTTTTTGTTTAATGGAGCAGATAGAAGAGTCGGTATGTGAAGACCATTAAAAACCATCTCTGATCTAGCTACTTGCTTGTTGAAAGATACAAAGAAAAGAAATATATCCTAGTATTTTTGGTGATTTGTTGTCTAGCTTCTCTCCTTATCTTAGCCCATGGCTAAACAATTTCCATGATCCCTAACTAACCAATAAACTATCTTATACTGTGATCCCTGATGGGGCTTGTGCGTGTCTTTCTCTAATTATCCCCATATGTCCATGGTTGAATTTTCGAAAACAATTAATTAAAAATTCAAACTTGACAAGATGCAAGCTACTGATGAGATATCCTCTACGGCAGAAGAAGAATCAATGGAAAATTAAACCCCAGTAGCAGAAGAATGATTCAATCTCTTTGCAGTAGCAGAGGAAATCAGCAAGATGTCAGGAAACCAAAAGGGTAAGAAAAAACAACTGAAGAAGGTGTTAGGAATTTTCAATTCCTAATCTAAAGAAACAAGAAACCAACTGATGGATAAAACACCAGCAGGGCTCTGAAGAAGGTGCAAATTAAACTAGGCACTCTGAATTAGCTTCATGGCTGGCATAATTCAGCAACAAACAAACATATTGTCTTACATGGAGGAAGAGGCGATCATCGTCGTCGGTGAGGAGCTCCGAAAGCCGAGGGGGAGCTCAGAAGGGAGGTGATTGTGGTGCTGCCGGTCTTCCTCTCTGGAACCCCCCATGAAGCCCTTATGAAGGTCCTGACCATCCTCCTGCAGCACACCTCTACTACTCTCTTAATTTCTCTCTTGTTGTACCTCTCTCCTCACACTATGCACATCCCCTCTTGCTAGCAAAAGATACAAAATCAGACATTAATGGCAAAACTGACTTCTGTTTGCACCCTTGTTTTTATACTTGTAACAAAAGGCTATAAAGAAGGGGCTGAAGCTTTTCGTTTGGATGTCACCTAAAATCTCCTCCTCTTCTCCCCTCACCTTTTGACCAAGAACTTGAAAGGAGACTTTTAAGAGGAGAGGGTAGAGAGAGATAAAGAGAGGTGTGAAAATTACCAGGTCTATGTGTCACTTGGAAGCTTGTGGGGAGGTAAGCTTACTCACCTGGCCATATATATCTCTCACTAAAAGTGGGACCGAATGTCAGCGGCTCCGTTCCTATGAAGTTGGGAGGCTATTTTGTTGCTAAGGGGTCGTGTTAAACGTGATCGAGTCTCGCTCGCAGCATGCGTTTCACTAATTATGACTTATATCTCAAACACCTGAGTTGTAATAACTACATATATATCAAGATATCTATGTAAGTAGGATCATTTACAACATACTTACATAAGTGTAATTATGTGAATATCTGAATTAATCAATAGTATCTTGAAATATACAATTATTCATATGCGTCAATATTTCTTTGTCACCTATGTCCAATGTATGCCTTGCCATGAACAAAATAAAGATTTTAAAATGAGCATGGTTACATATGATTATTGACATACATATCACAAGCTAGAATATTTGCTAAAATGGTATTTTGATTGTATAAGGTAAACGAACTTTAGTTTGGTGCAATTAGTTATATATGTTGATAGAGGTACACAGGAGCCATAAAGTATTCTTGTTCATGTGCCTATCAAAGTATCCATTAGTGTCAAATTATAAAAGAAGTATATAATATAATCTAAATACATGGTTCATGTATCCCATAATTCCTCAATTTACCTACATTCACGAAAGATAAAATCAACTTGAAAAGGTCTCCGTAGTAATTCTAGAAATTAAACAGATCAGCAAATTAAAGGATGCTGCTAAATGCAAGACATACGAGAGTCAGCAATGTAAGATTATTAGTAAAATTGATACCAAGCACACTTTGATCTAAGGGTTTCCAAACTAGATATTGCCTTCTTACACTCCAATAGATTTATCGGCTATTTTTCTGTTAGCTATGTGTACAAGGTGTTTGACAACTTTTGATGAATATATGGTTTGGATGCATGCATGAGAAAGCATCTTTTGTATTGATGCAGGCATGCATGACACTCTTTGACTCTTACAGAAGTCTTACAAGGGTCGGAGAGAGCTATAAATCAGCTGAATTGTCCTGTTGTAAAATCAATCAACTTGCATGCCATTTATGCTGTGTTTGTATGTATATGTAACTGGTGTTGAAAAGATGGTAGCATTAATTTCAGCAAGAATTTGGTCAATGCAGCTGATTTTTAAACTCTCTAGAAAAATTCGACAGACCAAAAGTGTTTTTTCTAGTTTGTATATGCGTATCTGTATATCAGATCTGTATATGCAAAGATGTAGCTGATTTAGCATATGTCAAATTTGTATAATCAAAGTTGTAGCTGATTTAGTATGTATGTATTTGTGTATTGGATCCAATAAATGGAGAGCATTTGCAAGGTAAATTTTGTTTAAGGAACAGCTGTAGAGGACATTGCTTAGTTAATTACTTACCTCTTTGTCATAATGGTAGGGAATAGTAGAGATGAAGATCAAGCAATAAGGGGAGATTTTTAGATCACATATTTTTGCCTAAGTCAATCGCAAATAAAACTTTTGGATCACATATTCTTGCCTAAGTCAATCGCAAACAAAACAGAGGACGATTTCCTTGTAATGAGAAGGCTTTCCCTCCGTTGTTTTCCCGTTTAGCACTAGTTTTCCCTGAAAGAGCTACTTTATGTAAAATTGACAACTAAAGTGTCGTCTCGAAACAACTGATTAACCGTACGCAAAACAATAAATATGATTAACATATGATTAATCGAGTATTAATTATTAAAAACTTTAATATATTTATTTGTTTTTTTAAAATAAATTATGTATAGAATTTTTGCACAAAACATATTGCTTTTAGTAGTTTGAAAATTGTACTATGGAAAATCGAGGAAGGGGGCAAACTGAAACGCAATTCAGGATGGGCTCTAAATCTAATTAATGAGTTCAGCTTTAAGTTTCATGGTAACTAAATATTGAATTTATCACTTAACAGAGTGTTCCACTGGGAAGTTGTTAACTAAATATTAATTTATACAATTAAGCTAGTATAAATTACTTTTGCAATTATTTTGTAATAGCTTTACATGCAAGGGCGTTTGAGAGCATCAAGCGTGTACAACCTTTTACTGCAAATTCTTGTAAATAAGTCTTCTAATAAATCATATACTGATCTTTAAAAGTGTGTAAAAATTTTATGATATAAGTAAAAGAGAAAATATATCTTAAAAAACTAACGAAAATGATATTGGGAATTGAAGTCGGAAAAGTAACTAGTCCATAAAATTGTTCACTAAAACTGACCTAAATACTAGACTTCCACCAATTAAGAAGTTCATAGAACTAACTGGGGCAAGTAAATTAGAACTATAAAGAATTAGATATCTCTACAGTTGATTTATCATTTAAATAAAAGCAATCTTTTGTCCTTCAAAAGCAATTCACTCAGTTTTTTTTCACCCTTTGACATTATGACAGCAAAAGGGGTGCCCAAGAATAAAATAATCTTAGACATTGACTCCTCATATACAATAGCAAAGGAATAAAACTTGATGTCCCGCTCCAACACAAATAATCAAGTAAGTTAGGCTAAAAGTCAAATAGTTGTTCTCATTTTTCTTAAATTAGCCTTTGGTGTCAATGTCACTCAGAGCTTCTACTTGCACTAGTTGCGCATCTTGCACATCATATATTATTAAAGCATAATAAATTTGTTTCTCCTACTAGTAACTCTTATCATGATGTTACTTACATGATATTAGTATGTAAACTAAATATCAAAAAAGAAGTTCATGGTTATAATCCAAATCATATCCCAAGCAGTTCTTAACTTTTTTGCGATCTACATAATTTGGCAACATGTTACGTAGGAGACAAAGAATTTCAAATACCAAGATGTACAAAACGATATCACCATTCATTGCAAGGATGCATGTTAGGTACTCTACAACTCTTCCTTAAATACCAAATATGCAAATCTAATAGTACTTGGCACTAAGTACAACACTGCAAACATGGGATTTTGCTGGCTAACGAATGAAACTATGGATCTATTTGACTAGACAATGCAAACACATATATCGTACTTTCCTAGTTACACTGATGATGCAAGAGGGAAAAAATTCATTCACAGGAATAGACACCATTTCCACCCACGGGCAGATAGAATTAAGATCATGCAACAAATAGGTCTACTTTTCAATATATAACTCCAAAACAAAGGAAACACCCAACATTAAATCACATAGAAGTAATACGAAAGAAGATTAACCGTGCATTCAAAGTTTGCAACAATGCACAATACTATTCACTAATCCAAAACAATCCAACATTAAATCACATACATGAATAGACTGTGCAACAAGATTCTAATTAAGGTCTTATAGCACAATATCTCCTAGCATGCTATCTATTGTCCTTTGAAGCCTTCTGAAGAAGTTGAGAGTAATAGATAGAAGCCTTTGGTAGAATCTAGGATGCCTCAACCCATGTATATTTTATTGGGGGAGCTCAAGGTTTTTTTTTTAACACAGGGGAGGTATCATTCCATTAAGAATTAAATAGAGGAGAAGGTATTACAAGAAAAAAAAATAAAAAAACAAAAACACACCCATGACGCACACCCTCTTCAGGGATTTTGAGAAGTAGCTACGAGAATTTGGAAAAACGTGTGTTTCCAGCTTGTGGCTTCTATTTTATTTTTTGGATTCTATTCCCAAATACTAGTTTATTTTCTGGGCTTTTCATTTTCTAGCTAGCTCCTGGTCCAAATTTTGAAAATTTTCATTTCAAATATTTGTTTTTATAAAAAATATTCTGAAATAGTAAACTCCAATAAGATCTTGTGCCTCGATGTACCAAAGCTTAGAAGTGTGATACACCTTGGACTTTATGCTTGCTATACCATCTCTGGTACCGTTTTGGCATTACTCATTAGATTGTAATGCTTCTAGGGAAAGTATTATCTATTGGTGTACCCACCTAAACAACTAACATAAGTCCCCTTTCGGTTCCCCCTTCTCGTCACCATCTAGACAGTACCATCGTGGCGCCAAGGGGCTATGATACACAACCCTCTTTGGAACTTCATTATGGTTAAGTACAACTTGCCCAATGAAAACATCCTTAGCAAAGTCTTTGTCTTTGAAAATTATCTCAGCATAGGAGAACTGGATTTGTTCCTTGGAGGCAAAGACATGGTTCCACTCTGGGTTAGTACTCTTTTCTAAGTGAGGAGTGGTGCTCTGCTTAGTCTCAATATATGGGTCACACCTCCCAGTAATTTCTTTTGCATGGACATCCCTACACACATAGAAATAACCTATTTCATAAGATCAAAATGTACTTCTGAGTATGTCATTATATTAGCTGCCACCCTGAGGTGTTGTCCCCTCAGAGCCATGGCTATTGTATCTGTAACTTTCTAGCTCACAACAGGATGTCATAGCTAGTGTCTACATGACAGTAAATTCAAAATCAATTAATCTCCACATCGAAATATATAAGCGTACTTATCCAACTGCTTTCTCATCACAACCAATAACCATTATCTCTCATTTAATTTCAAGGAAATTCCTTCTATACCCCTGAAAGTTTAGCCAATCCCTTCTACGTCCCCGAGTTTTGTCCACTCCCTTGTATGCCCATGAATTTTGGTTTTGATCCCTTTCATACCCATTCCGTTAGTTGACCGTTAGTTGAATGTTTAATTCCTATGAAAAAGACCATTTTGCCTTTAGACATGAAGGAAATCTGGAAATTGTAGATTAGCTATATTATTGGAAGTGTATAATTTTATTATACAAGACTATTATATTCATGGTTTTATTGTACAAGGTATTATTCATAGCAAAGTTTATTTTTACATAATAACATAAAACTAATCTTTGTTTACTTATTAGAAGAGTATATGTAGCATTTTTTATGGTAGTTCAATATATTTTTTCCCGTTGTACATATGTTGATGAAAAAACACACACTGGCCTGAGAGATTTGCATTACTCTAGAGCAGGTCCAAAATTAATCTTTTAGGTTAGAGGGCGTGTCAGTTGATTTGATCATGCAATCAACAAGAAGAAACATGCAAATATATTAGTAAACGATAGTCCATCGGCCAGTTAGCCGATTTCATATCGTATAGTTACCTAGCCGATGCAATAAAGTATGAACCGGCTGTAAGGTATAGTCAATGATAGAACTAACCCTAAAACTAGTATATCGGCTGAAAAGATCAGTATTACACAATCAATATATCAATATTACTTTAGAAATAAGCAATTGGGATAGATCGGACTGAACCGAGACAGTATAAATTGCCCAAATCTAAAGATAACATGAAATAACGATTATATAGACTCATGTCATAGCCGATATCTAGATTTAAGCATGTATCGGCTATAGCTCCGATACAACCCTATAATAGGATATTCTCTAGTGATAAATATATTCAACTACAACCAGTTAGATTGGTAACAAGCTCAATATATTTATATTAGATTAGATCCTGATATAAGGGGCAATATAGAACATTAAACAAAGCATTAAACTATGTAAAACATCTATACCAGGTAAGATCGGCTGAAACCCCGATACTATCCTTATTAACAACCATAAAACAGGCTAGATATCATGATTCTAAATACGACTTAATAGGTTGGACTTAACCAATGTAGCATTAAGTATAAAGAGAAGCATGAGATCTAGACAATCAAGCTGATGGTTGCCTTTTCGGGATGGTGGATACATTATATAACTTAAACCAATAAAGTAATCTAACTAATATCGATGAAACCCTAGAAAGAATCCAGCCGGTGTAAATAGATTGCATTGTCGATCTAAATTATACAATGTATATGATAACTTGGAGATTCACAAAATAGAACTAGAGTGTCATAAAGATGTAAGCACTAGCTCCGATGATGCAAACCGCCATAACAAGACCTACGTTGTCGTCGAAGATCAAACTGATGCAGCACGACTCGAAAGCATGAACTTGTCGAAAGTAGAAAATAAAAGGTTGGCGATGCGCCGGGATTGATTGAACTTGGTTGTTATTATTTACAAAACCTCGGGTCTATATTTATACCCGAAAATACAAACACTGTCCATCACGGACACGACTCATATTAACCTAATACAAATCCAACTAACGAATAAGTCCCTAAGGCGGACTCTTACCGTGATTATCTATGAGGAAATTACATAAAATATCCTAATTAATAGATACAATTACCTTTCCAAGACTCTATCCGTGCGTGGCAATCCGTATGAAGCACCTTAACTTAACCCGATGATGTGTACCGAGTCATATTACCAAAATCGGCTCAATCGGCTAACCCTGTCCGACTCGAACTCTGCCGATCCTGACCACAGCCGATTCAGACTCTAGACGATTCTTGCTCTGTTTCCTATATGATCTAATCTCTTGTATCTTCTTCGATTATATCCTTATCTTCGATACTTGAATTACCAAATTTGGTCATCAACAATATATTATATAGGAATGTTTTCCAAAAATATGTTTATCATCTAAAAAAATGCTATACATACCATTTTAATATATATTAAAACTTCTATGTACAACAAACTTATGAATATTATAGTCACACAACAAATTTCTATACTTCCAAGAATATAGTCTACAAATTTCTACATATTCCTCACATATTGAAGGGTAAAACTAACTTTTCAATACCTATTAAACGGTCAACTAACGGTCAATTGACAGCAAGGGTATGGAAGGGATCTAAATAGAAATTCAGAGGCATACAAGGGAGTGAAGAAAATTCAGGGCCATAGAAGGGATAGACTAAAATTTCAGGGGTATGGAAGGAATTTTCTCAATTACCTACTTTCCCATCTCAACCGACCAAAACTATCCCTTGACTCAACCTTAATGTCTCGAAAAGAACTCCAAATGCGCTTATATTCTTGGACAGAAGGAGTAGCACACAAAGTTTTAAGTTTAAGCATTGTGGAACATACAAGAGAACACAAATTTAGAATGTGGTAATGAAACAAAAAATTAAGTAGAAAGCCAGTTTGTTGTTCAAAGTTAAAACAACCGCACATGAAATCACTCAAGATCGGCAATAGAATATGAGGAATCACTCAAAGTTAAAGAGAGAATTCAGACCATACTGCATTGTACTATATATGCTTAAGGAAAAGGCATAGACTTGCTTCTCTATCCTATTTATATATGTTCCCTTGCACACTGAAAAACCCAACCTTTGCTGACATAATTACAACTGCTCTCCATAAGAAATTAGGGAAGTCGATATCTTCACAAAACTTAGTCCAAGACATGGCAAGGGCAGCTTGCTATTCAGGGTCAAACTGTAACTAACATTTTACTCTTACTACAAACACCTTGCCAACTTGCCAACTAGCTATATTTAATCTACAAGAAAAGTAACAGCGATAAGGAAATTTACCTCACTAGGCTCTTTATACAACAAAGCATATGAATACTAATTTTGTATATATAGTTTTTTATAAGGGGAAACAGTGGGAGATCTCCTACCATCATGGTATATTAAATTAAAGGTTTACATATATATATGTACTCAGCGGTACTTTTCAGTTTTGACAAGGTAGTAGAGATGGAACGAGTACAGGCAAGGTCCTCAAGAAAGCATGATCTATTCAAATATTTTTCCAAATGTAACAAATGGTTTGAACTTCTTTCTTACAATTATGCAAAAATCTCCAACTGTAGAGTGCATGCAAATAAAGTTACAAACATTGAAAAACATAAGGAAACTGTGATTAATTAAAAACAGCTATGTAATTCATTGGCTAACAATGGTAACCATCACAAACATTAATTGTTTCTAACTCTATTTTACGAACTTCACGAACAATGCTCACTACTCTGGTACTCCTGCTCACCACGGTCATGGCGGATAGATTGTAATACAACGTGCATATATAGGGACGTATATGATGGCAACGGTGCAATTATTGTGAGAACCATAGCTTGGGGTATGGGTGTATGGCCAAGTCCGTGCAGAGAGGAAGCTTGAGGAGAGAAGACGACGATCAGTAGACTAAGAGGAGAAAAAGAGGTATAATTATGATTCAGTGGGGTAAAAGTGTAAAATTGGACAAATGATCATCAAATCATCACTAAACTTGATGGCAAAACTAGCATGACCAAAAAAAGGAATAAAACTTGGTGGCATTTAACACGATGGACGCCACCAAACCAAGATCGTATATTAGCATGTGTAAGATGTGTAAATGTTTGGTACCCCTAAAAAATAGGAGCACTCAAATCTAGTCTCAGTACTAATTGTTTATACTTGGATTAGCGGCAAACTACACGGCCCACCTAACAGAAAGAGAGAAAAAAAGCCCAGAAAGATACAAGGCCCAAACCCATCCCTGAGGCTTGACGTTTCATTTCCTCCATCGTCGCCCGTTGCCGGCTCATCAACATCATCCAGCAGCGGACTCGCCAACTCCCTATTCCCTAATCACAATCTTATAAATTATAATTATAGAAGTATTTTATGTTATACTGAAGTTTTATGCTTTGGTCATTATATTGTATTTTTAAATTTTATGGTTTCATTATTCGTTACGTACCTAGGCTTCTAATTCCTAGGTGTGCACACTAAACTTATATATTTGAGAAAAGGACAAGTTTTATCTCCTTTCTGGGCTAGGTGCAGAGCATCCTAAAAGCATCACCAATAGTATTTTTTAAAATGTATCATACCACTAACTTTTTACATACAATTTAACCAATCATCTTAAAAAAAATAATACAAAAGTATAAGCTAAGATTATAAGCTATAATAAAATAAATAGTATTTATATATTTTTTAATAAGAAAGTGGTTAAACATTATGCGAAAAATTAACCGTGGTGTTGGGAGTAGCTTGAATGAAGATAGTAAAATAATAATTAATAATAACCCACACGTACGACTGTGACGAACAGAACCACGCAAGTTTGTCCTGTTGGAATACGCGTAGGCTACGATAGCATAAAACAAAATTTTTCTACTGCGTAAACCAGGAACCATGCAAGTATGAGATCATAGATCGTTACCACTCGACGCGCTGTGCAGCGGAAGTATGCGCTAAGAAGCCGAAGGAATCCTCGCGATGTAGCGCGCGCCGATGTAGAGGAAGTAGTCGATCGCAGTTGCTTGACCTTCTCCTCCTCGTGCGTTCTTCTCGCCGTGCTCCCACGCCGATCAGCACCGCAGGACAGCGGCGCCTCCACCGGTATCCACACGTCCAGGGAAGGAACACCACGCGCAGATGTGCTAGCACCCGCGCGCGGCTAGGGTTTGCTCGTGGAGGGAAGTCGCGGCTAGGGTTTTACGTGGCGTGATCTGTTAATCCCGCCGGCCACACCCCCTCATGTATATATAGGGACCAAGTCCGGGCCTCCAAGGCCCATAGGAGTCCTACTCGGATCCCTATCCGAAATTGAGCGCATAATGGATCTCCATCCAATCCCTTCATTCCGGCCCCTTAAGCGTGCGACCCTGTAGGTTCATGCACACTCGGGTGCAACCCGAAAACTCCTTTTCGGTCCACGTGTCAACAGCGGCCCCTAGCAGAACGTATTGACCCACCGAGCATACATAAAGATCATATCGGCTGAACCTTTAGTGTTTACTTGTATGAATCCCTTTGCCTCACGATATCGATTAAGCTCAAGGCTAGATATGTGCCATCCTCTAATAGCTCAATCATTCACTCGATCCTGTGATAGATTATATAACCTGCGATTGACTCCTCAATCACTTTTGGCATGGCCATGCACTTCCATAATCTATAACGTCGAGGGGCCCAGAGATATCTCTCCATAGGAGGGACAAATCCCATCTTGATTATTCATATCCCACTACATGTTTCATAACACACCCGAAGACTACTTTTATAACTATCCAGTTACGGAATAGCGTTTAGCAGTCCCTAAGTAAGCCACTACACATGTTGGAAACCATGATAATCTCAGGTCTAAGAATTCTATACCAACACTAATCGAGACCACTGATGGCACTACACAAATAGTTCTTGCAGTGTCTCATGTCGGGTCTATCCAACAACATGTTCCCCAACATGTGTCCACATTATCAATTTGGTATCTCCATACCATGATCCATGAGACATGATCATCAATTAATACATGTGCTGATCATTTAACCATATTTGTTCCACATATGATATTTGATCAGGGATCCTTTAGAAATAGCAACATATAATATAAAGAGTCTCATAAATGAATCACATATTCATTAGCCAATAATGAGTTATCTATTTCAAGGAACAATATCAGATAAATATGTAAACATAGTATGTGATACAATCATCTCTATGATTGCCTCTAGGGCATATCACTAACAGTCTCCCACTTGCACTAGAGTCAATCATGCACGTATCTAATACCCATTGCACTAATGTGTGTCTCATGCTTAGGCCGAGGGAGTGGCTTCGTCAACGGATCTGCAACATTCAAATCCGTGTGTATTTTGCATATCTTCACATCTCCTCTATCCACTATCTCGCGAATGAGGTGATACCGCCGTAAAATGTGCTTGGACTTTTGATGCGATCTAGGCTCCTTGGCTTGCGCAATGGCCCCACTATTATCGCAATAGAGATCCATAGGACTGAGAGCACTAGACACCACACCCAATTGAGAAACAAATTTCTTTATCCAAACAGCCTCCTTTGCTGCTTCAGAAGCGGCAATGTACTCGGCTTCTGTTGTAGAGTCAGCAACTGTATCTTGCTTGGAACTCTTCCAACTCACAGCGCCGCCATTCAGGCAGAACACAAATCCAGACTGCGATCTAAAATCATCTTTGTCGGTTTGGAAGCTAGCATCGGTGTAACCATTTACGACAAGCTCTTCCTCTCCTCCATAGACTAGGAACATATCCTTAGTTCTTCTCAAGTACTTTAGGATATTCTTTACAGCAATCCAGTGACTCTCACCTGGATCTGATTGGTATCGGCTTGTTGCACTAAGTGTATACGAAACATCTGGACGTGTACATAGCATAGCATACATTATAGATCCAATTGCCGAAGCATATGGAATCACACTCATCTTGTTCCGCTCATCAGTTGTTTGAGGACACTGATTCTTGCCAAGATTAATGCCATGTGACATTGGCAGGAAACCTTTCTTGGAGTCTTGCATGTTGAACCTTTTCAACACTTTGTCAATGTATGTACTCTGGCTTAATCCAATTAGCCTCTTTGATCTATCTCTATAGATCCTTATGCCCAGAATGTATGCTGCTTCCCCTAAGTCCTTCATTGAAAAACTATTTTTCAACGATGTCTTAACGGATTCAAGCATAGGAATATCATTCCCAATCAACAATATGTCATCTACATATAGGATCAGAAACACCAGCGCACTCCCACTATTCTTCTTGTATACACAAGGCTCTTCTTCGTTTTTGACAAAGCCCAACGCCTTGACCACTTCATCAAAACGAATATTCCAACTCCGAGATGCTTGTTTCAACCCATAAATGGATTTCTGTAACTTGCATATCTTTTTAGCTGATTGTGGATCGACAAATCCCTTAGGTTGTGTCATGTACACATCCTCATCCAGATTTCCATTGAGGAAAGCTGTTTTGACATCCATTTGCCATATCTCATAATCGAAATAGGCAGCAATCGCTAAAACTATCCGAATAGATTTCAGCATGGCGACTGGTGAGAAAGTTTCATCATAATCAACACCTTGAATCTGTCTAAAACCTTTCGCCACCAATCGTGCCTTGTAGATGTGAACATTTCCATCTACATCTGTCTTTTTCTTAAAGACCCATTTGCACTCAATAGCTTTTACACCATCGGGTGGATCAACCAAATTCCAAACTTGATTGTCATGCATGGATTCTATTTCGGATTTCATGGCTCCAAGCCATTTCTCAGAGTCTGGTCCCACCATTGCTTCCTCATAGGTTGTAGGTTCATCATTGTCTAACAACAATATTTCACGTTGTCCTGTGGTTACTAACGCATACCTTGCAGGTGTACGCCGTATCCTTTCGGACCTTCGTGAAACCTGTGGTTCTATAACTGGTTCAACAACAACTTGTTCAACCTGTTGAACAACATCTTGCTCAACTTGTTGTGTGGATGTTGAAGCATTTTCTGGTGGTTCCTGAATTTCTTCAAGTTGCACCATGCTCCCACTATCCTTTCTTGAGAGGAACTCTTTCTCCAAGAAAACACCGTGTCGGGCGACAAACACTTTGCCTTCTTCCCGATTATAGAAATAATATCCTTTCGTTTCCTTAGAATACCCCACAAAGAAGCATTTATCTGATTTAGGCGCGAGTTTGTCTGATTGTAAACGTTTTACATAAGCCTCGCAACCCCAAATCTTTAGGAAAGACAAACTGGGACGTTTCCCTGTCCATATCTCATATGGTGTCTTATCCACTGATTTTGATGGAACCCTGTTTAGTGTGAACGCTGCTGTCTCTAGAGCGTAACCCCAAAAGCTTAACGGGAGATCAGTTTGGCTCATCATTGATCGCACCATGTCCAACAATGTACGATTCCTCCGTTCGGACACCCCATTCCATTGAGGTGTTCCTGGCGGAGTGAGCTGTGGAACAATTCCACACTTCTTTAGATGATTGCCAAATTCAAGGCTCAAGTATTCTCCTCCACGATCCGATCGTAGATACTTGATTGTCTTGCCCAAATGATTCTGTACCTCATTCTGAAATTCCTTGAACTTTTCAAAGGATTCAGACTTATGCCTCATTAAGTAGATATAACCATATCTACTAAAGTCATCGGTGAAAGTAATGAAGTACCCAAAACCACCTCTGGCTGTTGAGCTCATTGGTCCACATACATCAGTATGTACCAGTGCCAATGGTTCACTTGCCCTCTCACTTTGTCCTGTGAATGGTGCCTTTGTCATTTTGCCAAGTAAACAAGATTCACATGTCTCAAATGATTCAAAATCAAACGAGTGTAGAAGTCCATCTCTATGGAGCTTCTCCATGCGTTTCTCATTTATATGGCCCAAGCGACAATGCCAAATAAAAGTGGGATTCAAATCATTAGGACGTTGCCTTTTCGCATTAATGTTATAGACTGAACATCCATCAAGATTCACAGTGTACAAACCATTCATCATGGGTGCATGGAAATAGAAAATGTCATTATAATAGACTGAACAACCATTGTCCACAGATCTAAAACCATAACCCTCTGCTTGCAAACAGGAAGCAGAGATAACGTTTTTACACAAAGCTGGAATGCAATAACAATTATTTAATTCCATAACTAATCCTGATGGTAAAGATAATGGCATAGTGCCGACCGCAACAGCAGCAACTCTTGCTCCATTGCCCACGCGAATGTCCACTTCGCCTCTTGCCAAATTCCTACTTCTTTTCAGCCCCTGCAACGATTTGCATATGTGAGCAACTGACCCGGTATCAAATACCCAAGAATCAGTAGAGGAAGTAGCAAGATTAATTTCTATAACATTAATACCTGAGGTGGAACTCTTTCCATCCTGCTGCTTTTGCTTGAGTTGCTCTAGGTATTTCTTACAGTTCCTCTTCCAATGACCTGTCTCCTTGCAAAAGAAACACTCTGCTTCCTTAGCGGGCCCAGTCTTTTGAACCTTGGCCTTAGAGTTGCTAGTACTCCCGATCTCATCGGATTTTAGCTTTCTCTTTTGACCACCTTTCTTGTTATTGGGCTTATGCTTATGCATTACCATCACATGGTTGGAGTTTTTCTTAATGCTTTCCTCGGCACCCTTTAGCATCCCATGCAGTTCGGCCAAGGTCCTGGTCATGTTGTTCATGTTGAAGTTCAATATGAACGGCTCAAAGCTGGGAGGGAGCGACTGGAGAATCAGATCAGTAGCCAACTCTTGGCTAAGGGGAAAACCAAGCTTTTCCAGACTCTCGATGTAACCAATCATTTTGATCACATGTGGACTAACTGGATTACCTTCTGCAAGCCTGCACGCAAACAAAGACTTTGAGGTATTAAACCTCTCGGCCCTTGCTTGGTCCTCAAACATGTTACGCAGTCCCGTGATTATGCTATGGGCATCCAATGCCTCATATTGCCTTTGAAGTTCAGGGGACATGGTAGCAAGCATGAGACAGCTTACATCCAGATAGTCATTCCGCCGCCTTTCATGATCCCTGCGTTGAGCAGCAGTAGCATTGGCAGGTAAATCAGCTGGAAAAGGCTCTTCAAGCACAAACTCTTTGTGCTCCTGTCTGAGAACAATTCTCAGGTTGCGATACCAATCCATAAAGTTGTTTCCATTCAACTTCTCTTTCTCAAGAATAGACCGCAAATTAAAACTGGGTGGTGCAGGAACTGCCATGATCTACAACAGAAATATATATGCAAAATCAGCACTATGTTTACATTTAATCTTTCATTAAACAATTTAACAAAAGATGCTCCCACTATGTATTGTGCAACAAAATTCCCTCTAATAACATAGTGAGTCGAGATCCTCATTTTAATAGTATCTAGTGAGCTTTGGCATCACGGCTAGACAACTAATAAAATAGGTAAGCAACACCTTGCTAATCACATCCTATGTGACTCTCGTACTGTCAGGTGACATCTCCATGTACCAACCCAACCTATACTCCAAGGTCCAAAACCGTTTTGATAACCTTGTCAAGTAAACCAACAATCTCCGCATATAGATGTCTGACATCTATCCTATCTTATTATGATGAAAAGTGACACTCTACTTTGGCAGACCCATCACTTATGATCACAATCGTGATAGGTACAATTATTGGAAGAGCATATTATACTTAATTTTTCTGAGGGAATCTATCATACTATGTCATCATATCAAATATACAACGGCAATAAGGTAAGATAGATAAACATCATATGCTAGTACATTAAACTGTGTTGCACTGTAATCCAAAGAGTGACATGATCTCTATCCTCATGTAACTCAGTTGGTGCATGTTTGACATAGAATTAAATTCTATTCATTAATATAAAGCCCCAAACGAAGTATAAGGGGTGACGCACACGGCGGTCCCGCTGAGTCAATCTCATTGGCTCGTTTTCTCAATGGCGCGCGGTTCCAGCTGACATCGGACCATCCGATGAACGCAATTTCGCCCATCTATACCGATTGATCTCATCAACCCATGTGCCTATCGGTTCATCTCATGTTCCAATTAAGTAAGAACTCATCTACTATGTAATAGATCTCATCTACTACACCCGCATATCAACTATATGCATGGATCTAGATCACAAACTGTACAAGATGGCTCTGATACCACTGTTGGAATACGCGTAGGCTACAATAGCATAAAACAAAATTTTTCTACTGCGTAAACCAGGAACCATGCAAGTATGAGATCATAGATCGTTACCACTCGACGCGCTGTGCAGCGGAAGTATGCGCTAAGAAGCCGAAGGAATCCTCGCGATGTAGCGCGCGCCGATGTAGAGGAAGTAGTCGATCGCAGTTGCTTGACCTTCTCCTCCTCGTGCGTTCTTCTCGCCGTGCTCCCACGCCGATCAGCACCGCAGGACAGCGGCGCCTCCACCGGTATCCACACGTCCAGGGAAGGAACACCACGCGCAGATGTGCTAGCACCCGCGCGCGGCTAGGGTTTGCTCGTGGAGGGAAGTCGCGGCTAGAGTTTTACGTGGCGTGATCTGTTAATCCCGCCGGCCACACCCCCTCATGTATATATAGGGACCAAGTCCGGGCCTCCAAGGCCCATAGGAGTCCTACTCGGATCCCTATCCGAAATTGAGCGCATAATGGATCTCCATCCAATCCCTTCATTCCGGCCCCTTAAGCGTGCGACCCTGTAGGTTCATGCACACTCGGGTGCAACCCGAAAACTCCTTTTCGGTCCACGTGTCAACAGCGGCCCCTAGCAGAACGTATTGACCCACCGAGCATACATAAAGATCATATCGGCTGAACCTTTAGTGTTTACTTGTATGAATCCCTTTGCCTCACGATATCGATTAAGCTCAAGGCTAGATATGTGCCATCCTCTAATAGCTCAATCATTCACTCGATCCTGTGATAGATTATATAACCTGCGATTGACTCCTCAATCACTTTTGGCATGGCCATGCACTTCCATAATCTATAACGTCGAGGAGCCCAGAGATATCTCTCCATAGGAGGGACAAATCCCATCTTGATTATTCATATCCCACTACATGTTTCATAACACACCCGAAGACTACTTTTATAACTATCCAGTTACGGAATAGCGTTTAGCAGTCCCTAAGTAAGCCACTACACATGTTGGAAACCATGATAATCTCAGGTCTAAGAATTCTATACCAACACTAATCGAGACCACTGATGGCACTACACAAATAGTTCTTGCAGTGTCTCATGTCGGGTCTATCCAACAACATGTTCCCCAACATGTGTCCACATTATCAATTTGGTATCTCCATACCATGATCCATGAGACATGATCATCAATTAATACATGTGCTGATCATTTAACCATATTTGTTCCACATATGATATTTGATCAGGGATCCTTTAGAAATAGCAACATATAATATAAAGAGTCTCATAAATGAATCACATATTCATTAGCCAATAATGAGTTATCTATTTCAAGGAACAATATCAGATAAATATGTAAACATAGTATGTGATACAATCATCTCTATGATTGCCTCTAGGGCATATCACTAACATGTCCATCTCCCGCGCTAGCTAATTTGATGATTAACGCGATCAGTAGGTCGATAACGACAAGTGTAGGAGGGATTTATTTTATTGGTGTTGGTGGCAGACAGAACGGCCACGTCGCGGCGCCGGCCGGAGCCCGATGGAGCAGCAGACGCCGCCGCAACACGACCACGTGTACCCTGTACGACGCCCAACAGAAAGCGAGCACAACTACTGGGCCTTCCTATCCAACGCTCCGATGCAGATTTTCTTGGGTGGATTGGCCTCAGGACTTGGGCTCATCAACTTCCGGGCTTACTTACCTTCACTAACCTCCCTCCGGCCCATGTGTACGAAACAAAGCTTACAGATATAGTTTGTTTCCCATCTCTAAACCGCAATACCGAAAATCTTTAACCTCCAACTTATAAACCCATGGTAGTATATATTACTAACGTGACATCCTAATCAGAAAAAAAATATTAAACCCACATATAAGTAGCCATCTCCTCCAGGGTTTGTTCGGTTCCTAGGGATTAAATCCCCAAAGGGAATCCTAGGGATTAAATCCCCAAGGGGAAGCAAACTATGGAGGTATTAAGTGAATCCCTCTCATATCATTTAAACCCTGTGGGGATTAAATTTCTTTTCTCCTAATCCCTCTCTCAGAAACTTTGTGTTTATTTTGACAGGGAATATAGCAGCGTATTGGCAGGGATAGCATTGTATTGCTAGCTCTCTTTATGATCTGAGTATATTTGGTTACCACTATTTCACCTAAAACCAGTAGTGTTAGTACCCTGTGATAGCAACATAGGAGCAAGATCAAAAGTAGCATCAGACATTTTAGAGGAAACTAGAAAACACATACATGCATGTGTATGAAAGTTGATGCCAATGCAGTAGCTAGTCAAAAGTACAGGAAATGTTTGTAACATTCCAATTATATGATATAATAAAAAAATGTTCTGATTCTATTTCACTGCTTGAAAGGCTACTATGTTCCCCAACAACTGATGGCTGAATGAACTACATTCAGTCATAGTTGAAGATCTGACATGTCACAATGTCAACAATTACACCTCATCAAGAATTAAGCTATTTTCAGTTGGAGGCATAGTGTTGTAATAAAAAATTAACCATTTATTGGATGATTAATTCATCGTCATTGGTTTCCTTAGTACACACATCAGTAGGCACTGATGACACTCAGCAAGTTGAATCCATCTGCCGACGACTTTGATGATTAATTAGTCTAAATGGACAACAAACCCTAAACTTTTCCCAACATCCCCAAAATAACATATCAGTAGATCATTCATTGGATGGTTAATTAGTCTAAATGCCACCATCAGGAAATTGCTACCATCAAAGAAATTCTGTGGAACATCCCTACCAGTCAATTTCAAGGAGCCTGTAAGCAAAATAAATGAGTAGCCATCAGTTTACCTATCTCTGAAACAGAGAGAAAACAAAACTTTGGTGAATACATTGGCACACAAAACTAACAATTTATATTTTGAACTACTACCATCCAATTATTTGTTTTCCCTTCTACCAAACATAATGCAATGAATGAACATTATAATGCACAAAGTTTCAGATTCAAGTGTATAATAGATGTGAATCTTGAGTTGTCTGAATTCTAAGAAGATACAGAAATCATGTATAATGGATAGACATATATATGGCGAATGTAGAAAAGGATGACCACCTCAACCTTCTTCTAGTTTCTGTCTCTGGAAATTAGAATGTGTGAAAGAAAAAAAAATGGGAGCCCACAATTTTTGCTGTCACATCAAGGAATACTGCTAGACCATCTTCAGAAGTCAACAGTTCAACACTGCATTAGAATTTATCCGTTCCCATACTTAGTTTTAGAGTAAAAATATATTACATATCAAAAATCTATACTGGAACATACCGCAAAAAAATATATTACATATTGCCACAAAAGACTTGAACATGAGTTCTCAAAAATATAGAACCTAAAACATACATATATATCATAAAGTATCAGTCAGGTAGGACTAGTTCTTGGTGAATCAAAGACAAGGAAATCAAATCAAGGGTACAGTATATAACTTGCACCTATTGTTGCAAGGATGAACTGTGGTGCTTTGCTTTCTTTTGGACTAAAAATAGATAAAATTGTGCATCCTAAAAACAGTAACACCAGATATATGAGAATACACTAGCAGCGCACTAAATTGGTTAAAAATAAACAAAATAAGTGCATTTGTAGTACTGACACAAACCTATTCTTTTTTAGCTGAAAAACATTGATTCCATTCCATTATACCGGTTGCACGATAGAATTGTCGGCTACCAAACTAAGTAAATCACCTGGGAAGTGCTCTGTCCACAGAGTAAGGTCAAGAGCCTCCCTGTTGCAGCCAATCTTCGCCAAGAAGTGAGCTACACTGTTACACTACTGGGGACAGTCTGTTTCGAAAATCATATTATTCATGCGCCATTGGGCTGCTGCAATGAATCAGCCTTCATCCTCCCTCTCCTCTCTGGCAAGGCGACGAACCAAGAACCAAACCCTATGTAGGACACGGAGAAAAGAGGGGAAGTAAGAGAGACTCACCGGTGAGAAGGTGGCCACCAGAGGGGACAGTCGTCGGAGGGAGAGCGCCACGTTGCTGTCGCGCCGTCGATTCCCTGTCGCGCCGCCGCCACTGCTGCTTTCTCCTGTGCGCTGCTCGTCTCCTCCTGTGCACGAGGGTTTTTTTTCCGCTCCACATGAGTAGAAATTTTTTTTCCCGACCCAGGATGAGGTGGAAAGGCCGGGGTTGGCCTGGATTCAATCCGCGACAGGCTTAACCGAATGCACATTTTTCAGTGAACCGGGCTTCAATCCACGGCTGTCCGATCCACGGGGATCGCAGCCCAATCTCGGCCATTCCCGGCCCAACCGAACAAAGTCCTACTTTCTTCCCCTCATCTCCATGTCGGGGGCAGGGCACCCGCAGGACACAGCACCAGCCTCCCCACCTGACTCGGCCTTAGCACTTATGCGCCAACACGCGGCAGCACCGCCGCGGGAAGGAGCCATCGACGCGGAGGAGCTCGGCAAAAGCGTGCGCACAGGATGAGAAGGTTTGAGCGGGGTGAGGAGCTCGACGGCATCGCCAGTCGCGCGTGGCTCCGTCGAGGGCTTCTGGCCGTCTATGTGGGCACCGAGGAATCCCTCCTAGCGGTGGTGCAGGGACGGGTACCGGCGGCGGACGGTGATGAGCGCCTTGCCTACAGAGGCGCCTTCCCCTGCGTGGTCGTGGCCGTAGGTGTCGGCGCGGTGGTCGTAGGCCGCAAAGCCGTGGCCGGGGGAGAAGTGGGAGGTCTTGCACACCATGAGCACCCGCTCCTCGACGGTGCAGTACTCCTCGCGTGCGGAGGCCGAGGCGACGCCAATGATGGGGATTGAGCAGACCGGGCTCACCCAGCTCCGATGTCCCCGGCCGCCGCAGCCGGCGACGCTCTTAGAACCTGTCGCATGTAATGTTGAAATTCCTCCAAAACGAATAGGCACTACAAGTTATTAATTATTATCCATTTACCTTTTATGAAACTTTTACAATTTATTTTTTCACAATTTATATTCTCAGAAAATATTAAATATGAAGAATATTTTTAGTCATCAATGGATTAGAAAAGGAAAAGAAAACAGTGAGTGGACCATGTGACCAGCGTGAGCTCAGCTCTTTTTTTCTTGTCACGCCCTGAAATTTAGATAAATTTTCAAACTATTTTATCTATAAATCCCTATCCAGAAATCAAGGCAGGGTACACAAAATGGTAGTTAAATATACAAATCCAAACATAAATAAAACGTAAATACTTACAGGAGAGGCACTTAGTCATCACACCAAAAAGAAAACAATAGCAGCGGAAAGAGGTGATCCTAGCGGGGCTTCAGCTCCACTCCGTAGGTAAAACTTAACTGGGGTATAAGTCTTGTTCCTCTAAATTCATCTTCAGCTCAGAAGCACTATACTTCAGAAAGGGGGAATAATAGCAAGGCTGAGTACAACCACTATACTCAGTAAGCCACACTAATGATGTAGATGTGCAAGGGGAGACAAAGGGAGGTTCGTGGCTATTTGCATAAAAGGCGGTTGTACACATTTGTAGTTTTGAAATAGTAAAACAGTTAATGAATTAAGGCAATATTAAATCTCCACTGAAAAACGCAACCCCATGTTGAACAGGTCCAACCATTCCACCTGAACTAAACCAGTTCATTAAGTCAGATTATTTAATAGAGTGAGACTAATCACGGCGAAGCTAGTCGATCACCCATAACCGCGAGCATGGCTATTTGAATAGATTTACTCTGGCCAGAGGTGCACAACAGTACCCACAAGACACAATCCACCAACATGTTACCGTGTCTGACCGGACATGTCACCATCTTGAGTGATTGTGACAAAACCTTTCGCATACCTCCTAACCAATCGTACCCACCTTAGGTTTCCCCCACCTTTAAAACCAAGGTAGGTAGCCCACCCTCGTGCCTAGGTAAATCCGGAAGCCGCATAGGCCGTCATAGGACCCTTCCAAACTCCATCACGCCCACCCTTGCCTCGGTACGTCAGAAAGGGAAAGTTATACTACAAGTCCAGCAGTTGCCCATTCTTGCTTGTGTTAAGTGCGGTAAGTCTTCCAGAGATTTCCCGTGAACCGGTCCTTAATTGCCATGGGTGGACTAGTAAAACCATGCACCCACAACCCACCATTAAGCCATATTTTAGTTGGATAATTACAACCAAAAAACATGGCCAGATGTCACGAGTTTGCAGCTCATCAAGATACTAAATGTATATAGTGTGATTGTCCCATATTGTGAGCTAGTGGTAATTAAGCATGGCTAAGCATAACATAATTCTAGCAAGGTCAACATAAGTGATACAAGCTAGTCAAATTATCACCCAAGTTGACAAAGGACGGATATCAAGTAAACATGGCACAAGCGAGCAGATAGGTAATTCCATAATCCCATGCAATTAGCAAAACATGCAATTTTATTTGCAAACGATAAAACATTTATGAATTAGGCTCAACATGCTCAATGGAATGTGTGACTTGCCTTGCTTCTTCAAGCGATCTTCCGAACTCTAATCCTCGCGATTGCGCTCTTCTGAAACGGAGAAATCTACACGCTGGCACGCAAAACAAGGAAAAACCCTAATAACAACCAAGTAAACAGTACATGGAAAGTAAACAAACATGTAGAGCTTAATTTTAGATGTATTTTGAAAGTTGAGTGACTTAATTTGTAGTTCATATGAATTAGTTATTAATTTTAGAAGTTTTGAGCCATTTGAATAAATTTCTGGAATTAATTATAATTTATTGCTCAATTGTTTACTATTTTCTCAAAGGAAAAGGATGATGCTGACGTCATCAAAGGGCACCACATGTCAGCGGGTCAAGGGGAAGGCAGTCCACCGTGGCTCAGGTGCGGGCGCACCACGTGGTAGCCACGGGGCGGCCACGGCAACACGGCACGGTGAGGAGGCGCCGAGGTGATGCCAATGCAGGACGGTACCATTAGGCGCAGAAGTCGGCGGTAAGGGCGCAGGCCCAGCTAGAGCCGGCCCGCCCGGGCATGGCGCGGCGGTGGCACGTGGCCACCGGCGACTGCGCCGATGGCACAGAACGACGGTGAGCGGCCGGAAGGCAGTGACATACCCCAAGAGGCGGCGGCAGGGGCAAGGAAGGGGGAGGGGAAAAAGAGAGAAGGAAGGAGGAGTCCTCACCGGAAAGCGGTGGCCGGTGCGAAGGAAGATGATGGTGATGGTCCGGCGGTGTTCCGCGAGCGCGAATCGGCAGCTGGCGGTCGGAAGTACCTAGGGAAGGTGGAGGGGGTTAGTGTGAGAAAGGAGGCGCGAGGCGGCGTGAATCACTGGCTGGAGGAGGAAGTGGTGGAGCTCACCGGCGCGTGAGGGGAATGTGATAGAGATGATTATATCACTTACTATGTTTACATATTTATCATAAGTTGTTCCTTGAAATAGATAACTCATAATTGGTTAATGAATATGTGATTCGTTCATGAGACCTTTTATGTTGTATGTTTCTATTTCTAGAAGATCTGTGATCAAAATATCATATGTGGAACAAATACGGTTTAATGATCAATACATGTATTGATTGATGATCATATCTCATGGATCATGGTATGCAGGTACCAAATTAATAATGTAGACACATGTTGGGGAACATGTTGTTGGATAGACCCAACACGAGACACTGCAAGAGCTATAGGTGATGTGCCATTGGTGATCTCATTTAGTGTTGATGTAGAATCCTTAGACATGAGATTATCATGGTTCCCAACATATGTAGTAGCTTACTTAGGGACTACCAAACGCTACTCCGTGATTGGGTAGTTATAAAAGTAGTCGTCAGGTATGCTATGAAACATGTAATGGAATATGAATAATTAGATGAGATTTGCGCCTCCTATGTAGAGATATCTCTGGGCCCTTCAATGTTATAGATAATGGAAGTGCATGGCCATGCCAAAAGTGAATGAACAGTCAATCACAGGTTAAATAATCTATCACAGGATTGAGTGAATGATTAAGCTATTAAAGGATGGCGCATATCTAGCATTGAGCTTAATCGATATTGTGAGGCAAAGGAGTTCATACAAGTGTACACTAGAGGTTCAACCGATATGATTTTGATGTATGCCTGGTAGATCAATATGTTCTGCTAGGAGCCATTGCTGACACTTGGACCGAAAAGGAGTTTTCGGGTGGCAGCCGAGTGTACATGATCCTATGGGATCGCACACTTAACGGGCCAAAATAAAGGGATTGGATGGAGATCCAATATGTGCTCAATTCGGATAAGGATCCGAGTAGCACTCTTTTGGGCCTTGGATACCCAGTTATGGATCCTATATATATTCTTGAGGTGATGTGACTGGTGGTCCATGAGAAACCCTATCCGTCACTCCTGTCCCGAGCCAAACCCTAGTTACACACGGGTGCTAGCACGTCCACACGTGTCGTTTTGTCCCTGGTCATGTGGATACGATAGAGGCACCGCTGGTTTGCGGTGCTGATCAGCGTGGGAGCACAGCGAGGCAAAAACACGAGGACGAGAAGGTTGGGTTGCTGTGATCGACTACTTCCTCTACATCGACGCGCGCTACGTCACTGACGTTCCTTCAGTTTCTTAGCACCTACTTCCACTGCACATCGCGTCGGCTGGTTATGATTCATGATCTCATACTTGCATGGTTCCTAGTTTACGCGGTAGAAAAATTTTGATTTATGCTATCGTAGCCTACGCGTATCCCAACAATTGTTCCATGATGCATTTAAAAAAAGGCGACACGGGAACGGGCGAGAAAAGGGGATCGGTCTGGCGACGTGGAGTAGTGCGATGGGGATGAGAGGATGAGCGAGGCGATGGAAGAGGGATCTCGGCCGTTGGATTTGGCGATCGAATGGTTCGTATTATGTGGGTCTGTCTGTGTGTGGATTCAAGACCACCACTACACTTTTTTAAGTAGTACAGATGAGGGTGCTCTTGTAGACTATTCATGTTACTTTTAAATCCTGAATGTCGTTGCTTTTATACTAACATTTGAGCCCTATAAAGTGGGCCCCACATAAACTAGTATATGCAGATAATTCAGACCAATTCCCTGCCCTCCTCAATCCAGTGCCTCTCTCTGGTGATTTTTGATGGCTGTTGTTGTGTCCAAGCAGAGGATCTCTGGCGGCGGTCGGTTTCAACAGCGTGGGTGGCTATGTTGGACCGCCGGTTCGGCCACACCATCCTCGTCAGCACCGCCGGCGGCGAAGCTGCGGTGGAGCGACCTGTGGCCAGAGGTGCTGGTCACGGAGGCTAGAGCATGCAGAGCTTGTCGGAGCTCTGCAGCCATCATCATCGTGCGGAGCCTATCGTGATCCACGGTCGTGTGCTGACGTCATGGATGAAGGTGCTATAGTCTTGGTCCAGTGTCCCAGTGGCCCAGTGGCAAGCAATCTATATAGGCTGAGGTCCGAGAAGAGAGGCCCTTGACCTGTCGCTTCGTGTGCCTCTCTAATGCTTCTCAACCCGATCACTTTGTGTGCCTCTCCGGTGCCTGCCTCTCGGTCAGTCACGCCACACCGCTGGCTGGGGCACTCCTTCCGTGTAAGTTCCCTCAGGTACCATAAATAGGTCATAATATGAAATTCAGGGAAATGGTGTTAGAGTTAGAATGTGTTGCCTTTGATATCCGCTACTATTCAATACTTTGGATTTTCTTTTGTTAGTTGTTACTGTCCATTTTCGTCTATATTGCTTTCATTCCTTGTTACATGTACGTTCCCTCATGTACCATTCCCTAGTTAATGTTTTCCCTAGTTAAGTTTATAGCCTTTTACCGTCCATTGGTTCTTACAATGTCAGTACCTATGTCAATTAGGCCTTAGTTGTGTCTAGTATTGACCAACTATGTCATTGACCCATCGAATTTTTGTGGTGGTTATAAATCAAGGCACTAATTGATACCAACTATTATAATCCACCCTGTCTGCAATTATTATAGTGTTACTTACATCATATTTTGGGTGGGCGATTTGAATCACGTGTTTCGTGTCCATGGAATGTTTCGCAGGTTTAGCTACATTTTACTGGTCCTTGTCCTTGAATGCATTATATGAATTGTTTGAATCTGAGCAACGCTCACTTTATACCACAAGTGTCCAATTTAGATGCTGAGTGAAATCCAACTGGCATCATGGTTTACTTGGTCCAATCTATGTTGTACATTTCTAGTAAGTTATGTCAGACGTTAGTTAGTTAATCCTATCACCTGAGGGATTAAGAGTCATGTTGGTAAATTAGTATTTGTTTAGCCTGCCATTAGTAATTCCATATCTGTTTGATAGGATATGTCCCATCTAAGATATAACTGAGAAACTAAGTAACAATTCAGTGTGGAACATGATTCTGCTATTATCCTACTACCTCCGTTTCATATTATAAGATGTTTGACTTTTTTCCTAGTCAAATTTTATGAAGTTTGACCAAATTTATAGAAAAAATTAGCAATATCTAAAATATTAAATTAGTTTCATTTACTCTAACATTAAATATTTTTTGATAATATGTTTGGTTTGGGTTGAAAATACTAATATATTTTTCTACAAACTTGGTCAAGCTTAGAGAAGTTTCACTAGAAAAAAGTCAAACGACTTATAATATAAAATGGAGGGAGTATTCATGTTGACAGAGATGTAATTTTGTTGGATTTATGTTGATTCGAGACAAATTTGTGTTGGATTTAAGTTGATTACTGCTGGTTTTCCAATGTCAATAATATATTTGCTTTCATTCTTTTTCTTGGCACCCTCATGTACCACAAATAACTAATAATAGAAAATTCGGGAAACTGGTGTTGGGGTTAAAGGGCAGGTCAGTTTGCCAAACGAGGTTAGAATGTGTGGATCCCCTCACGAGCATAGTTTATGATAAAGCGTAGGTCAGTTTGCCACACAAGGGTAGGTCATCTTGCTTTTTAATTCTAAATATCGTTGTCATATTAGGATAAGTTTTTTCCGTTAACGTTGTAATTTGCAGAGATGTTCTAACCTAATGGGAAGACGCTGCCTGCGGAAACCGCTGCGCAAAGGTGAATCATTTTCCAATGTTTTATTGCTTGAGGTCAAATAGCTCTCATTAGCCCTGATTTTGACCTTTAGGTTGTAGGTAAGCCACTGTCCTGTTCAAAATGATTTCAAACTTGTATTGTTGCTCAACCTGTGGCCAAAATGAAAGACATGCAGATATTTCTGATAATGAACCTGTTTACATAGGAGATGATACACTATTTACTTGTTCCTTGTTTGTATGTTACTGTCGATTTTCATCTATATTGCTTTCATTCCCTGCTACGTGTACGTTCCCTCATGTACCGTTGCCTCGTTATATGCTTGCCCTAGTTAAGTTTATAGCCTTTTACCGTCCATTGGTCGGATTAAGGGTAACAGGGAACACATACTTAACAAGCAATACATTTATCAAATTCAAAGTAGTTTCGCCCCTGGAAACGCTCCGATGTAATTGATTTTTCATAGGGGTAGTGAATTGTTATAGTAAACAATTTGTGTGGGATGAGATAATTATGAAACTTTGACCAATGTACCTTGTTGCACGTATTGTTTGTTGACCATAACTCATGAACCTAGTTACCATAGGGAACATATTCGAAATATCTATGAAAAAGGTATATTTCTTTCTCTTGTTTGAGAAGACTTTTGTGTTGAGAATATTCTTAATGTTATTCTATTCTCTTATTTTATAGTGAAACAAGTTGGGAAGTAGTTGTTAATAAGAGATTGGCCAAGGAAATAGGTAAAAGAAAATTCCATCCAAGATTTTTCGGATAATGTACTAATAGCTTGGTACAAGATTTTTCAAACCATTTTACTAGTCCCTGTCCTATGAATGCATTATATGATTTGTTTGAATCTGAGGAACACTCACTTTATACCACAAGTATCCAATTTAGATGTTGAGTGAAATCCAACTGGCATCATGGTTTACTTGGTCCAATCTATGTTGTACATTTCCAGTAAGTTATACTAGATGTTAGTTAGGTAATGCCAATCACCTGAGGGATTAAGACTCATGTTGGTACATTAGTATTTGTTTAGTCTGCCATCAGTAATTCCATATCTGTTTGATAGGATCTATCCAATCTACGTTATAACTGAGAAACTAAGTTACAATTCAGTGTGGAACATTTTAGATACCAAGCTTGTGAACAAAAAATTGTTTTGCATAATTTCACAATGGTGAAGAAGAAGCAGGGGCAAGACCAACCTGATCAGGTCAAAGGGCTGAATATGCAACACAAACCTAGTGAGGACAAAGGGCCGGAAACACGGTGCAATCTTCACTGTGTGAGTTCGTTAGCTAAGCACCATCCACCAGAAGCAATTCAGAGAATTAAAGAGTTACGTTTCAGTAAGTTGCTCAACTTGCAGCTAGATGCCCTCGGCAGCAGAAAAATCTGCGGATTGCTTATGAAGAAAGATATTGTTCATGCGGAGTCAAATCAAATTGAACTCCGCATCAAGGATGGTATATCATTGTGGATCACGCAGGAAATGGTGCGGCATGTTCTTGACATGCCAATTGGCTATCTATGGAGCTCCCAAGTTAAGAAGCAACAGCAGAAGAATACAACATGATATACAAAGCTTTCAAGTGCGTAACTAAAAAGCACATGGACAAAATACCAGATCTTGCTGCTGCGTATCAGGAACAGGACAATGATGATGGTGAGAGCCTTGGCAGGGACATGGAGGCTAGGGGTGAGGGCCATGGCGGGGACATGGAGACTAGTGGTGAGGGCCATGATAACAATTAGCATAATGATTAAGTGGAGGCCGAGGATAAAAGAAACATTTTCAGGGTGAATAACATTGAGTTGTTGGTTACAAATTCTCGTGACGAGGACATCTCCAAGCATATTGACACGGATATGCTTGTCAAGCTTTTCTTTGGGGTAACCTCAGTTTATGTAATCGCAACTACACTTGAAGTAGTACAGGACCTAGAACAATTGTGTGACATTGACTGGTCATATCCATTCTATGAACGCTTAAAGACAACTTGTTATGAGTTTGCGAACAAACCAAATCAGATGAATGGTTGTGTGGCTATGTTAATGGTAAGTACTAGGAGCTGCTGCAAGTAATAGCTTTTCTCATTTTGGGTAGGTAAGTAACAAATTGTAGAATCATTGGTTCACAGGTTGTTTTTATGGACTGCATTGAGGGGAATTTTTTTAAAATGGAATAATCTTGTAGAATTAACTTGTATACTAGTAGGATGCTCAAGCACCATTTGCAGGAAGAACGAATTGAGCAAATTGGTGGGAATAAGAAAAGGAAGTGTCAGGTACAAAAAGGAACCAGTAAGAAAGTATGTAGCATATTATGACTGCACCTGGTTGTTGATGCAACATCTTATTTCTTTATGTCCCTTTTAGTTGATGATGACGCAGAAGTGTGGGCCGAAGAAACTGAAGTCACTAGATATTATTAATGTAAGTACAAATCATCTGTTATCGTTCTATAATTATGACTGCACCTGATTGTTATTGCCACTTTATATTTCTTTGTCCTTTTCAGTTGATGAGGTGCGATGATAGTTGCTACAGATTTATAGTGGTGCGTGAGTATGACAGGCTTGAGGTAAATATCCCTACCCCTATTCAAGGTTAGGGAGAGCATTGCAGAATTTCTGATGCTATCCTTTATTTCTATCATCAGAATTCTGATGGCTAGAAGTCTTCTAGTAACAAGAGGTAAACTAGAAGATTTGGTAGTTTTTAAACTCTATTGCCAATTTACCTAATTAAATTTTGAACTTTTCAGCAATCTTGATGATATAATTGACTAGATAGTGTGTACAAGAAGAATCTTTTACAAAGATCCCAGGACAAAATTGTATTGGACTTACTGTCGTGTAACTGAGTCTACTTTTGTATATCGCTTCAAATCACGTGGTCCTATGCAACAAACATACTGCATTTAGTATATGCCACATGTGGTCAATGGACTGGAATGATAAATTATCCTTGGTGAATTAACGTTGTAACTACTTAACCAAGAACTTAGCTCATGGATTTTTTTATGTTATTTTTCTTTACCTATGATTGTCGTCTCTTTGATTATTCCAGAAAGATTTGCTGAATCAAGGACATAGAGCTTATAGCAGAGAAGGTGAAGGGCGTGACGTAAGTCTGTGCATTATCTTTCTCAGATCTTTGTATTTCAATGTTAACAGGTCCATGAGTTTGACAATACATTTTTTTCAGATATTCATTCCTATAGTTTCTTGTGGTCACTGGTCCTTGGTTGTTGTTTCCAGTATGCTGAAAAAAATATATATCCTTGACTCCATTCTAGGGACAAATAAAAAGGTGGCAGATGATTTGTTAACTAAACTGCAGATATGTTTGCGTAGTAAGTACAATATTGACATCTCTGGGTATGATGTAGAAACGCCACAGGTTCAGCGTCAAAATAACAAGTGGATGACACAAACCGTAGTCTATGTTTATTTGACTGAATACTAGTAGATGTCCACCTATTTTAGCGCTGAAATTATCTTACCAGTTCTTTTATACCTCAAATTTTTGGTAATCACTGTGATTATTGCAATTATTGCAGCTACGATTGCGGCTTTCATGTTTTGTTATATATCCAAGGGTTTAAGGAGATGGAGATATCTAACATCAACAGGGTAACATTTAGCCTTGTGATTTCAAGTTTTGTTTTATTCAAATTCTAGAACAAATAATTTATGTCTCAAAAATGCAGGAAAAATGGACTTAATGTGCCCTTTGGGAATGTTTGAGGCATAAATCATTTGTTCTAGAATTTGAATAGAACAAAACTTGTAAATCACAAGGCTCAATGTTTACCCTGTTCATGTTAGATATCTCCATCTTCTTGAACCCTTGGATATATAACAGAACAAGAGAGTCGCAATCGTAGCTACAATAATTGCTGCAATAATCACAGTGATTACCACATAATTTGAGTTATTAAAGAACTTATAAGATAATTTCAACGCTAAAATAGGTGGACATCTTCCAATATTCAGTTAAATAAACACACACTACTATTGGTGTCATCCACTTACTTGTTATTTTGTCGCTGAACCTCTAGCGTTTCTACATCATACCCAGAGATGTTAATGTTGAGCTTACTGCACAAATATGTATGCAGTTTTGTTAACAAATCATCTGCCACCTTTTTATGTGTCCCTAGAAAGGAGTCAAGGATATATGTCTTTTTTGACATAGTGGCAACAACAACCAAGGACGAGTAACCACAAGAAACTATAGGAGTGAATATCTGGAAAAAAAGGGGATAAGTCCATTTTACACCCTCGAACTATTATGCTTATCTAAAATACACCCCCGAACTATAAAACCAGATATAATACACCATCGAACTGTCAATACTGGTCACTTAAACCCCTAGGCCGTTTTTACCGTGGTTTTTGACACGTCGGATGCCACGCCAGCCCTCGCCATGTCAGCTCACAAGATTATATGGGCCAAGCCCATATTCTCTCTCTCTCTCTTTCTCTCCCTGCCCTGTTCGTGCTTCTCTCCCTCAGGAGCGAACGAGCAAGCGCACGGGGGTGGTGGTGGTGGCGGCAGGGGTGGCTGAGGTTCTCACCGCCGGCGCAGGTGGTGGTGCTCGAGACCAGCGCAATTGAAAGGAAGTCTCCGTGCTTGTTTGGGGAACAAGAAGGTATGTGCATTGGGAAAATTTGTGTTTTTAGGGTTAGAGGTGATTCCATTCAATCTTTGATAGATCTAGTGAAATTGGTTGTAGGGTTTGTTAGATGGATGTAGTAGATAAGCTTGCGGTCAGATTTCATTTCGATGGTTAATTTCTTTTTGATGGCAAGAACACACGTTATGTCAATGGATTTGAGGCATTGTCTTACATTGACCGCAAGAAGGTTTCCCTCAATGAGATTCGTGGTCAGGTAAAGGATCATTGTGAGGCTGCAGAAAAGGCGTTGTTTCACTGGTGCTTTCCTGGGAAATCAATGGCCGATGGACTCAGGGTTTTGCATGATGATAAGACTTGCCATCTGATGGCAGAGCATACCACACAAGGAGTTGTGGCAGATGTTTATGTTGAGTAGGTTGATATTTAGGAGATAGATGCTGAGGCAAACAAGGATGAAGTTGGTAGTGATTTTGAGGATGAGATAAAAGAAATTAGTGATAACGGTGATTTAGATGACTATCTTGTAGAGCTGATTGGAGGTAATGAGGTAATAATGATAAATTCTTCACCAACTCATGTAAACAAGAATGATATGTGTGGTGGAAATAGAAAGGTGATCAAGACATCTAGTCTAGGTACACAAAGTCAAGAGATAGTAGCTCAGACAGTGAGTACCTTCCCGGTGATTCATCTACTTCGGGTGATGATTAAGAGGCTAACAAAATTGAGGAGACATTCAAAGAGTTTAAGAGGAAGTTCGAGGTTGGTCATGTTGCTGAGCTTGATTAGATTACATGGGCTAGTGAGGCTGAACCAAGTAGGGGTATTGTGCCATATGTGGTAGAGGAAGGACATGACACCCCATATTATGACTCAAGTGATGATGAGGCCTCTTTTGATGAACAAGGAAGTAGTGGTGAGTTGGTAAGTCATGAATCTAAGTACCCAAGGTTTAGAAATAGCAATGCTTCAACCTCTCCATTTTCTATGGGAATGAAATTCAGTAGTAAAAAGGAATTCAAGATGCAGTAATTCAGTATACCTTGGCTGAAAGGGGGTTATGAACTTAACAAAAGATGAGCCACATAGAGTTAGAGACAAGTGTGATTGGGCAACATGTCGTTGGTACTGCCTACTATCACTCACAACTAGGTCAGAGAGTTGGCAAATAAATAGTTTTACTACTGAGCACACATATCTACAAAGGAAGAAAAACAGGCTTGTCACGTCAAGAAGAATTGCTGAGAAGTATGAGAACATGATCAAAGCCAATCCACATTGGAGTTTGAATCACATTTAGAGTACTATAAGTGAGGAGATGTTTGCCAATGTTAGTATATAGAAGATCAAAAGGGCCAAAGCTTTAGGGATGAAGAAAATGTTTGATGATAAGAAGGGTGAATACAGTTTGGTGTTTAATTATCAAGAAGAATTACTGAGAAGTAATCCTGGAAGCACAGTGGTGGTAAAACTAGATATAGATGAAGTAGAACCCGTGTTTCATAGATTTTATGTTTGTTTTGATGCTTGCAAAAGGGGCTTCCTTGCTAGCTGTAGGAAGGTAGTTGGTTTAGATGGCTGTTTTTTCAAGGGAGTAACCAACGGTGAACTTCTTTGTGCTATTGGTAAAGATAAAAATAACCAAATGTATCTTATTCCATGTGCAATGGTTGAGAAAGAGAATAATGACTCTTGGGACTGATTTTGTAGCCTCCTCTTAAGAGATTTGAAAGTTGGTTCTAGTGAAGGATGGGTCTTCATATCTGACCAACAGAAGATGAGACATTTAATTCATTGAAAGCATTTAGCTGACCATCAATTTAACCATGTACTAAATGATTGTCTATTTTCACATTGTAGGGTATTCTGAATGCAGTCCACCATTGGGCACCCTTAGCTGAACATAGAAACTACGCAAGACATATCTATGCCAATTGGAAAAAGAAATTCAGGAACAAAGAGTGGCAAAAGAAAATTTGGAGGTGTGCCAAAGCTCCAAACTCTATTCTTTTCAATCTAGCAAAGGCCCAACTTGCTCAGTTTACCATGGATGGAGCGAGGGAGCTAGGGCAATTATGGATACAGACCCTCATCACTGGAGCAGGGCATGGTATAAGATAGGATCTAATTGTGATTGAGTTGACAACATGTGTGAATCTTTCAATAAGTGGATTGTGCAAGCCAGATATTTACCAATCATTAGCTTGCTTGAGGCCCTTAAAAGCAAAGTTATGGTCAGAATACAAGAGAATAGAGACAAGGCTGCTAAGTGGCAAACTCTAATATGTCCAAACATATACAAGAGATTGAAGAGTTATATAAGAGAGTTACCCTTTTGCCATCCTATTTACAGTGGGATGATAGCTTCGAAGTAAAGACACAGACTAGTAGGTTCACAGTAAATCTTTCCAGCAAAACATGTTCTTGCAGATACTGGCAATTGTCAGGACTTCCTTGTGCACATGCCATATCGTGCATATATTACAAGTCTCCTAGTCTTGGACTCTTTCATTGCAAGTTGCTATAGTGTGGATCACTTCAAGAGCACATATCAGCATTGTCTCAAACCTGTGGAGGGCATTGATGCTTGGCCAATATCTCAGAGACCAAAACCATTAGCTCACAGATATGTGAGGATGCTTGGTTGACCTAGAAAGGAGAGGAAAAGAGATACAACTGAGAAGTGCAAGACAACTAAAACTTGCAAATTGGGCACTATAATAAGGTGTAGTAAGTGCAAAGGGGTAGGCCATAACAAGTCGACTTGTGATTCCAGGCAGGGAGTTCAATCTGCACCAAAGGCTAATGGTCCTCCAACAAAAGCTATTGTATGCCATCTATTTATACATTGTACTATTTCTCCTTCACATGTAATGAAACTTTAACTATCTTTTGTTTTCCATGTAAACCAATAGCTAGCTCTACCAGGATCACAACAGAGCTCCACTAGTTGCCACAAAAGGAAGCCAAATGCATCAACTAGAGCAATTTCTATAGAGAAGGCAAAGAGAACATGCACTGATCTTGGTGTACAATCTGGGAAGTCTTCACAGGATATAGTCAATGTAGGTTAATTACATCATCTGAATCTGAGACCTGAATTTGTGCATACTAACATTTTGCTCTTCTCTTGCATCTTTACATCGGTAAGAGGAGAGTCATAAGGACTTCTGCCACTGCAAGGGTGGCAACAATTTCAGGTGGAACGGCAACAATGAACCTGCATGCTCATGGACGATCAACACATGCCTCCTCAAATGTGACCATTACTGTGACATCTAGAACTGCAAGTGCTCATGTACAAACTCATGAACCAGTTCCTAGAACCAGTTCACCACAAAGAGAGAAGGCTACCACAACTTCTACTATCACCCCCAAGATTTGATGGCAACGAGTACTAAAGCCATTGCTACCAATTAGCTCCTATTATGTATTGCTAAACTTATGCATGTATTGTACTTTGTAGTGCCAAACTTATGGTCTTTTGTCAGTTATGATGCTAAACTTGTGGCCTATTGTCAGTTATGATGCTAAACTTGTGGCCTATTGTTAGTTATGATACCAAACTTATGGCCTATTATCAGTTATGATGCCAAATATTGGCTTACTGTGTTCTAAATGCCAAACCATTAGCTTGCTTAATTCATGTTCATTGCCTTATTGTGTTCTAAATGCCACATTTTACTTCTCTTAATTTTTAGACAGGTTTCACAGAAATTTTACACATATCAGACTCCCGTACCTATTTCAGTGCTGCTCAGACTAGCAAAATACATGTCGACAAACATATCAATTGAGTAGACAACTAAATTTCATTGCCATCATATACATAACATACATACAGATTGCATCCATAAGGAGCTACCACTGAATCTGAAACTTGTCTGAAAACATAATCATGCCTATCCCCTAAGCCACAATGCAACTGTCAGTAATACTAATCCAGCAAAAGTTGACAACGGAAATTTCCTTCCCTCTTCTAATTCAACAACTCTAGCTCTAAGTTTACAAGCTAAATCATCTTTCTCCTTCCGTTTTCTTCTCCAATCAGCCACATCTCCATTGCACGCCGCCGTTAGCTCATCAATTTGTGCTCTTGCACTCACAAGAGATGCTCTCATATCTGACTTCTCCTCCTTCAAACCACGAACAACGTTGTGCAAATCATTTAACACCTGCCTCAAATAAGGTGTAGTTTCCAGCTCATACCAACTCTAGAAAGAGCAGCCACCATCCTGCTCAATACATAAGAAAAATGGAGTAGCCTGCTAGGGCATTCGCGCGCGCAACCTACGGAAGTTGTAAAAAATTTCATAATTTTTAGCAATTTTAAGTTATTAAAATGATACTAATGCTATCTCTGAAAATAGAAAATACTGAGAGAGAAAAACATTGATTTTAGCTTGGCCCAAAATTGCTTCTATGTGGATTGCTTCTATGCAGATCATGTCATTGATTTTAGCCCAGCCAAATATTGCTTCTATGCGAATCGCGCTATGCAGCCCATGAGGTGGCCCAGCAGCACGGCGGCCGATAATTTTGCCAGCCGACGTGGGATCGATTTGAGCCGATCGTTTTGATGGACGGCTCGGACTGGTTCCGAATCCATCAAAATCACCGGTGCCCAAAACCCTAACCCTAATTTCACATTTTCCCCATCCCTCCCCTCCCTTCTTTCCATAGGCGGCGCCTCTTCCCCTCTCCTCCCCACCAGCGGCACCTCTCCCCCTCCCCTCCCCTCTCCTCTCCCCATTGACGGTACCGCTCCCTCTCCCCTCCGCCCACCAGCATCGCCGCTCCCTCTCCGCTGCTCCTCCTCCCTCTCCCCGCACTGCCGGCTCTTCCCCTCCTTGTCGGGTGCCACCGCAACCCCGCTTCTCGCTAGATCCAACGGGTCGGCAGCTCTCCGAAGGTGCAGCAACTCGAGATCTAGCTCCTCCCTCTCCCTCTTGACATCCAGGGCATTGGCGGGTCGACAGCTCCTCGGTGGTGCGGCGGACCCCGGTGCAGCGGCGGGTCAGTGGGCTCAGGATTTGGCCCCCCGAGTTCGGGACCTCCACGGCAGCGACGTGGCGAGGAGCAGCGCCTGGCGGTCTCCCGCTCGCCACTTCCTCTCCTCTCATCATCTCTTGTGTTAATATTTTGGATGTTTTTGTGATTATTCCGATTTGGATTTGCACTGCGATTTTGTTTTTGGTTTGGATTGTGATGATTTGAGATTTGGAGAGGAGGTGTGCACAATGTGGGCGATGGACCAAGACGGACAAAAATCCTCATCTTCATCATTATCTGCCCCTGAGTCCACGGACCAAGGGCCAATGGACTTGACAGACTTTCGCGCCTTTGGCAATTGCTCTTTTTCTCGATTTTTTCTGTTCGGCATCATCGTCAATGACGTCCGTCTTAACCGGGTTCGCCCGGGCGGGAAGCTCGCCAGTGAAAATGCGATTCGCACCAGCCATCAGGTTGCTGCTAGTGCATCTTCTTTGCTTCTTCTTCGGCGTCCTCCAGCGAAAGGACTAAAAAGAGAGAAAATCTCGTTCATTCCCATTAGCAACCCAGATGACAAAGAGGGACTGGGCGAAAAGATACGATAAAAAGAAGGGCGAAAAACTTACGGTCAGCGCTATCGGGAAGAATAAGGCGGGGCAGGCCGAACACTTGCTAGGTTGCATCCAGCACCACCCTCCAATACCGTGAAAGCGGGCATATCCGAAGCATGCAGAACTCTTCGACCAAGTCCCGGCAACTGAGTCGAAGAGCAGTCTTCCGAAGGAGGCTAAAACGCGCCTCCATCATCCCGTTGACCGCCACGTTCGGCTTGCAGTCCAGGGAGATCGCACGATGACACGACCGAATGACCTTTTCCCTGTCCCATCCAGCCTCATAGGATGGTAGAACCACTTCTCCATCCAGTGGCGATCCCACTTTGCAATGGAGGTAGGAATAGGCCATAGGTCTGATCGCTACGGGCGAAGGATGAAATTCGCGCTCCCGAAAACCGTCTTTTTTTGTCCCCGCTGGGGTAACCATGGTCTTGGAGTGGATGATGACGGTGAAAAGGACGCCGAAAAGCCTTGTGCTTGGGGTGAAACCGGTTGTTCGGCACATCCAGTCGAAAACCGCAATCCGCACGAGTGCGGAAGGACTCAGCTTCGAAAGTTCAAGTTGAAAGAGGCGAATGATGTCCGGGAGAAGATCATCGCAGCGGAAACGAAGGCCCGCATCAAAGAAGGCGGTGAAAACCACCGTCTGGTCATCCTCTGGGCACGGAACGATCGCTTCGCCTGCAAGGAAGGCCTGTCCTTCGACAACCGCCCCAGAGGCGGCAAGCAAAGCGAGTTCGGCCTCCTTGAACAGCAAAGGGCCCAAAAAGCAAGTTAAGTCATCCGTCACTCACCTCGGGTCGAGACTAGTATTGGCGGTGGAAGTTGACTTGCGCCGAGCCATTTAGGTTTGGTGAATAGGGTTGGCAAAAAAGGGCTTGGAGGTTTGGCGAAAGGAGTTTGCGAAAAAGGTGCAGAAGCAACAAATGTTGAGATGCAAAGAGAACCCGACTAAGGTAAGACTGAAAGTGACCCCCTCGGAGGGAGAAAACGGGGAGGGATTAATACCCCTTTCATCCTCGCGCCCATTTGGTGCCAAGCTAGTGGTAGCAAGCCACGTGGTGCTCCAGCACCACTACAATGGTTACTTTCGGAGGCGGTTCATGGGCCGTATAGTAAAAGGCAGGATGCCATAGTAAAAGGCCGAAAGCGGACCAGCGGTTGAAAGGGCCGAAGATTAGCCGCAAAAGCCTGGACAAAAATAACACAACTTTGCATAAGCCTTGGTTTTTGCGAATTTTTTTCTTTTTTTGTTTTCCAGATCAGATAGGTTTTGATAGGAACATTGGTTGAAAGGGGGCGCCTCATGCCATACCTAGGATCTCACACGGTCTCGGAAGTACCTCCCACTCACCCTTGCCCGCAAGGGGCTTGTTGGAGGCATGCCACAAGGACTTTCGACCGAGTTGCTGAAACCTATTCACAGCCACCTGGGGGAACCACAGGGCGGCGAGGGGGCACACCGGGAGGGGGCAGCTGCTGCCACCACGCCGGGGAGGGAAGAAGCCGCCGCCGCTGCCACCATGCCGGGCAGGGGGACCAGCAAAAGCCGCCGTCGGCTCCATGTCGAGGAGGGTAGGGGGCAGCTGGGGAGGGGGGAGCAGCCACCCGCCACGCCTGGGAGGGGGAGCAGCAGCCGCCACCGCCGCCGCTACGCCAGGAAGGGGAGTAGCCTCCGCCGCCACTTAGGATTTGAGGAAACTGCAGAGGAGGCAAGAGAGGATGGAGGTGGCGAGAGAGGTGGCGTAGAAAAAGAGAAGGAAAAAAGATAGAGGTGTGCCGGCGGGGCAAACGAGGGGAGGGCGAAAAAAGATATTTTAAGTTTAATTTTTTGTGCGTTGAAATTTATTCATCATTTATCACTTTTTGTAAGTTGGGTATTTCAAGGGAATTTCACAAAGGTCCAATGTGAAGAAAAGTGCCAACCAACTAGGGAAGAGTGACTTGTTTTGCGACTACATATGGAAAATACACACGTACGCACACCACGACACACACATCATACTCACACGTTCACAAATTGCTATAAAAGAATTCTTTTATGTCAACTGAATCTAGATACTAAGATAAATTAAGAGTGAAAAATAAATATTGTACTGTTTTTAATGATAAAAATCGATAATCCTTATACACAGGCGCACAATGAGTGAGAAAAATATTGGGCGCCCGCGTGTCTCATTCCGAGTCGCTCGGGCTCCCAGTGCCTCCCTCGCTCGCGTCGCCTCCTCTCCCACGAGCTCCCTCGCCCGTGCCGCCGCCTCTCCCCCGCCGACCTCGCCCGGGTTGCCTTCTCCGTTGGATCCACCGCCACTTCTCATCTTCCTTGACATCAACGGCGGCTTCGTCCCCATGGTGGTGGCCAATGCGGAGGACGATGCACGCGCAGCGAGGTGGTGGCGGTGGTGACAGTGGTGGTGGTGAAGCAGGCTCGCCGGCTCCCTCTCTCTCCCGGGAGCTCCCTCCTCATCTCTGCCGTCCTCCCCCTTCTCCTCCTCTAGATCCGGTGATGAGGGCGGTGGTGAAGACTGATCCGGGCAACCCTGTGTTTGTTGGAGAGGAGGAAGGTCCAGTTCAGACCAGGTTCTGTGTTTTTTCTGTGTTTGTTGAAGACTGATCAAATGTTGTAGTGGATATTTTGATAGTGTTCCATATTTCTATTTTCAACACACGGGGTTTGTTGTTGTTTCAATGGTTCAAAAGCAATATTTCAGCTAGTGTACTCGTGATGTGTCTTTGTGTGTGGATCAAATGTTACTATCGATTTTATGGATTTTAGATAGTGTTTAATATTTTCATCTTGATGTACACAGGGTTTGTTTTGATGTACACGGGGTTTAAGTGTTTCAATAGCTTAAATCTTTTTGTCAAATTGTTTCATCCAACGATGTCACCATGTTTCATTTTTTTTTAAGAACTGAAACATTTTTCGCTAAGTGCTGAAACATTATTTTTATAAAGGGTGAAACAGTGTCTAATTTTTTGGGGAAAAATCGGGCGCCCGATTTATAGGCACCTCCGATAAAAATGGGTTACATTTTTTATCTAATCCACTATTGTTAGAAGGCACGCGGCCATAAACGTTTTAATAGCAGAGTCAGCATTATATTCCTCCATCTCCTCCCCCTGTCACGTGAAGGACGTAATCCTTTGAGCAATCACGGCAGATCCGGTGCTATATCTTTATCCATCCACCAAACCAATCCTTAATAATTTGTACCTAATCTGTTACAAACGTTTTCATATTATAAGTTGTTTGACTTTTTTTCGAATCAAATTTCTCTAAGTTTGAGAAAAGGATATTAGTATTTTCAATCCAAACCAAATATATATCAAATATATTCAATGTTAGATTAAATAAAACTAATTTGATATTTTAGATATTGCTAATTTTTCTATAAATTTGGATAAACTTAATAAAGTTTTACTAGAAAAAATCAAACAACTTGTAATATGAAACGGAGGTACTACATAGCTATTTTGAATTTAATTATTAGCTATTGACAGTAACATCGATACAAATAAACAATTCGTAGATAACAAGCCTCCGACCGTGTCAATCTCTGTGTGTCAACTAGCAGGTTGTATTGTCAGTGCAATTATAGACAGATAGATGTTGATCCGAATCACATGCAGGAAGACTACATTAAGAATCGGTTAATGACGGTCTTCTTCACTACAATAGTACACAATTGGTGGTTAGAGTCATGTCTTCAGCATATATATGTAACATTAAAAATTACAACTTGTCGTTCGTTAATTAATAATAGTCGTAAATAGTATTTATTTTGAGGGGAATTAGTCTCACAATTTAAGATAGATACTAGAGAAGTAGACAAGTATCTACCATGAGCTTTGAAGTAGACAACTTCAGTCATGCATGTATATAAATCTACACTGGATATATATGGCGGCGAGGCCAGAAGCTTTGCTAGCTAGGGCCTATATGCATGGTTGCTAGCTACTTGCTAGACAGCAATGGCGATGGCATCAGGCAATGGCAACGCGGCCGAACTGAACGCAGAGGCCCACCGCGGCGAGCCTCACGCACTGGCCATGGCGATGGCTGTTTGCTCGCTGCTGAACGCCTCACGCACCGGCAATGACGCGGAGCTCAAACGTCTTCTGCTGCGTACGGGGGGAGACGTGGACGGGGCAGCAGCCCAACACCAGCCGGCGCCGGCGAGGCCTCCTCGGGTCCCCCGCGACGACGTGCACGTGTCGCCGTTGGAGCGGCTGACGTACCAGGGCGACACCGCCCTCCACATGGTGGCCGCCGCCTCCGGCGACGAAACCAAGTTCCTCGATTGCGCGACGACCATCTGCGGCACGGCCATGGAGCTCCTCGTCACGCCCAACTGGAACGGCGACACGCCGCTGCACTCCGCCGCCGCGGCCGGGAACCTGGCCATGGTGAGGAAGCTCATCGAGCTCAGCAAAGGTGCGGATGGATCAGCGACGGCGGCGACGGCGGCGATGCTGAGAAGTGGAAACAAGAGCGGGGAGACGGCGTTGCACGCGGCAATCCGCTTCGACGACAGCGTGGACATGGTCAGAGAGCTCTTGGAGGAGGATCCTGAGCTGGTCTGCGTCCCGCGCGGCGCCGGCGGCACCGGCACGTCGCCGTTGTACCTCGCCGTGCTGCTAGGGCGCACACAGATTGTACAGGAGATACACAAAGTTATTGCTAAAGCTCCCAATCAGATGTCCTTCTCTGGCCCGGATGGCCAAACTGCCATGCATGCTGCTGTTCTCCGAGGAGAAGGTACGCCCTATATTACAACAGGGGAATATGTATATATATTATTATACAGAAATTGTGTGAGAATTGTATTAATTACTAATCCATCTATTTCCTATTATAATTCGCTTTAACTTTTCTCACTTTCATCAAGTTTATAGAAAAATATATCAACATTTTGAAACACAAAACAGACATATTATTGAAATATATTCAATATTACGTTTAATAAAACTAATTAAATTGATGTTATAGATGTTGCCAAATGTTACTATGAATTTCATCGAACCTAAAATTTTGAACTTAGAAAAAAAATCAAAACGATTTATAATATCAGATGTAGGTAGTGTAAAATTCTTGGGTTCCAAAAAAATCCCTAAATTTTTAGAATTTTTACGACATTAGAAAGAACTTCATCGTATTATTATATCGTACACCATATATGCAGCATCCAAGTATCTAACCGTTGAATTGTTTGATATTATTATGAAGAAATTTCGCCTAAACTCATGAAAAATAATACTTTTCCTTTCTTTTCTACATATTACAAGGAAGTTACGATCATAAAAACACATAGAAAAATAAATTTCACAAAACTGTAGATATTTTAGTCAAACTACAGATTTAAAGCGTGGTATCATAAAACTACATATACAATACTAAATTTATCACAAAATTATATATTTAAAATCAAATATCACAAAACTACAAATCACAAAACTACAAATTTAGTATCGAAGTTATCTCATAAAACTAAATACTTGGGAGTTTAAACCCTTAGCAGTACCACACTACTTTGGAACTATAAACATTATAATTTTATGATCAAATAGGCACTAGATGTGTAGTTTTGTGATAAATTTGCTACTTAATTTATGATACTCCTTGTTAAATACGTAGCCAGTTTTGTGATAAATTTGATGATAAATATATAGTTTTATGATATAACATATTAAATGTGTTCTTTTATGATATATAGTATGTATAGTTATATGTTATTTACTTTAAGAAAACCATCATACTAACTGAGAGTGCCTCCTTAACGCACTTAACTAGGCATCTGATCGATAGACAAATTTAATTTGTGAACCTAATAAATATGCTCACAATTCCACCATGACACTGAAGTAACTGAAGTTGCTTCCCAATATAATATGTTGGTTAAACACCGGTAGACAGACATATCTGTTACTTCCCTATTTGCCATAATAACATTTCATCTGGCTTTCTTGACTTTACGTGTATTTGGAATTAATAATATTTCTAACTTTGTCGGTGACCTTTACAACGAACTTCATGTCGATCTTATGTATATCATAGGGCCGTTAATTAATTCCCGGTTTTCAACGAAACCGTGTGAAACATGCCATAGTCATTTTCCAGTGTGCTAATCGTATCTGCTTTTGATTTTGATGGGTTTGCAAAAACAAGTTATTTTTGGATCTCTTTCTTCTAAGCAGAGTATCCGTAATTTCTTGGACAAATGTCACTCGATGCGTCTGTTTATATTGTTTTATTTCTTAGAAAGCAGGTGGGAAACTTAGATCAGCTAGCTTCACCCGTAGAGGTCAACACCTAAAGGCAAAACACACGATCGATGCTGTCCATTTGTTTGTTTAAGTTGTTTTCAGTTATAATGAAATACGATAATTTTATTCTCAAAAGTTGACTAGGTAGTGGACAGATTAACTCAGACTGTGAACAATAAAAGATTAAGATTAACTTGGACTAAATCTTCTCATAGAAAAGAGTTGAGTTGTAGAGCTGCAACTATCTCCAGAATATCACGTGGATACATCACATACTCGCTCTGTTTCATATTATAATTCGCTTTGACTTTCTTTATGATCAAACTATGTTAACTTTGACTATGAGTTTATAAAAAAATTAGCAACATTTTAAACACCAAATTAGTTTCATTAAATTTATCATTCAATATATTTTGATAATATGTTTGTTTTATCTCAAAAATGCTACTATATTTTTCTATAAATTTAGTCAAACGTAGATAAATTTAACTAGGAAAAAATCAGAACAACTCGTAATATAAAATATAATATAAAAAAGATGGAGTAGCATGCATCTCTCCTACTCAAAGATAACGTCGTTCTCCTCCCACACCCTTCCACTCAAGCGTGCGCAATATTAGAAAAACCCTGAAAAAAATCAAACTGGCCCACCACCATACCCCACCGTGTGAGTGAAATAAACAGCACAATTCCAAGTTCCACGTCGTCACCTCGCCAAAAAAAATACCACCTAAAATGATTCAATAGGTCCACGTAAAAAAAGAATGCCTAAAGACTGGTTTAAATGGACCCAAAATACAGAAATAGGACAATTATTTTTTTATGAGACTGTTGCAACGAACGAGCATTATATTTTAACGAGTATAAAATTGGAGATCTAAGTGTTTTAAACAGTGAACATGCACATGGATTAATTCATCGGAAAATATGTATGTTATTAAAATCAAGTGAAAAGGTTCCACTACAAGGACCTAACATATGTTCAATTTGTATCTCTAAAGGTGTGTTTTGACCCTATATATATATATATACACTCACACACACTTTTGGACAACAACAATAGTTTAGCATCTCTCTGTATATATGATTATCTTTTCCCTTCTTAGAGTTAGTGTTAGTTTTGAATATTTTGATGACAAAAGGAATAATTAATGAACTCTGCAGCTATGACAGGAATGCTGATTGAACTGAACGAGAAGGTATACTTTACCGATATGTCATGCAACCTTTACCTGATGCAAAGAGCAGACAACCATGGGAGTACACCTCTCCACTTTGCTGCATCACTGGAAGGACCATCTAGTAGCAAATATGTCCAGCTCCAGCTTCTCCTTTTGTACAGTGGAATCGCTCGGTTTCTGTCTCGCCGTTTTTCCTGCATCGACGAAAGAAACTGCGTGACATCCCAGCTGCTGGAGATCAGCCTGGATGCAGCATATCAGCCTGACAAGAGAGGCATGTTCCCAATCCACGTCGCTGCATCGGCAGGCAGGCACAAGGCCGTCACTGTTCTGCTCAAGAAATGTCCCGGGACAGCCGGGCTGCAGGACGCCAGGGGGAGGACCTTCCTTCACATCGCTGTCGAGAAGAGAAGGCATCGCATCGTCTCCTACGCCTGCAGCATGGCGCCGGCCGGAGGGCTCATGGATTCGATCCTCAACATGCAGGACAAGGACGGCAACACCGCGATACATCTCGCTGTCCAGCTTGGCGACATGGACCTCGCGAGCTGCCTGATGATGAACCACAAGGTTCGCCTGAACCTGGCTAACAACAAGTGGCAGACTCCTCGGCATCTCGCGGAGATTGGCATCCCTCCCGGGCTCTATTACTCAAAGGTAATTAATTACGAACTCATTTCTCGAATTAACTATTAACATCGTGATTGTATATATTACTCTATTAGTCAAGAGATTTTTTTCAATTGAGAGGTGACCAAATTTTGGCGGGATTATATTTGACCAGTTCTTTTAAATTAGAAAAAAAAATTCGAATTTTTCAGCTGCAAGAACATCCTACCAGGGGAGGGGATACCCCAGAAAGATAAATAAATATAAACATTTGATTGTTTGTATTGAGCCCCATAAAACTGGCATATATAGGCACTGCTATATAAAAAAGCTCATAGGTGTTAGTTCTAAAGGGCTCACAGGTGCTGGTTCTTTGAACCGATACCTATAGGAGGTGCACCCGTTGATTTAACATGATACTTTATGTGTTGACGTCCGTATGATGCATACCAGATCTAGTACCGAGGGTGATAAAGTGTGGTACCTAGGTACCATGCTTATGTCATTGTAAAGTTATCACGGTGTCAATCACATAAATCTTTTTTTTTCTCTAATGGTATGTCGTGCTGTAGTATTTTTTTTAAACAACCCAAACAACATAGTGCGACATTTCTATTGATATAGCAAGAAAATTTATAAGTCTATAGTCCTAGGAGACTATAGTCAGGGAAAAGAAAAAGACAACCAAACCACATGCCTACGTTTGATCCTACTGCTAGAAACAGAACAAGCACATAACACCCCTGAGGAATGGGTATTCTAAATGATGCCTCCAAGGAGGAAACGACATCACAAGCATCACTGCCGCCCATCCTAGGGAAGCAGGATGTGGTTTTCACCTAAAGAATTCATTGGGAGAGGAGAGAAACGTAGCAACGCCCCAAGGGGAAAACGGTGCCCGCGGGCGTCGGCGTTGCTGACCCGATGACTAGGCCTTCGCTCGTAGTTCCTACTCTCCCGCGCCATAGAGTGCATGTTAGATTCAGCAGAACCACCAGCTAATCTCCTTCGACGCACAGCCACCGCGCCGACGCCTCACCGCTGACCAACCATCAAAGTAGAGTCTCAACCTCCGGCGCACTTCAACTCCATCCACGTGGTTAGGTTGGAGAGGGAGAGGGTGAGAGAGAAGAATGGATCCCCTCTTTCCCGTACTAGCCCATCCAGCATGGCCATCTTACAGTGGCAAGCTACCGCTGCAAAAGGACTGACACCTAGAAAGAAGCTCGCTGCAGGCTTCAACGCCATCTCATGGCGCTACCGTCGTTGCCACTTCGACCAGGCTGCTCGTGTTCCAACAGGCCGCCTGGTTGCATCGCCATCACCTCCGTCCTTCCGCCGCGATAGACTCACCACCGCTGCGCACCAATGGTCCCGTTCGCCATAGCACCAACGCTGTCCCCGGTCATCCACCACCTCCTTGTCACCACCCACCATCCAACTGCCAGCGTCAGCCTCTCGCTGCCAATGCTGTGTATGCCGTGATGCCTCCGCCAGATCCGGTGTGGCCAGATCCATCATGGGGGCTCCCGTGACCTCCACCACCACCATCGTCCAGGCACAAGTGTTCCTGACCGCCCCATCACCGTCCTCTCCAACACCGGTGCCCTGCCGGCCATCGTTGAGGCTCGCCTACACGGGGGGCTGTCTCCCTCGTCGGAGAGGGCCAAGTCTGGCGGAGGGGCACCGGAATTGGCCAAGGGGCTCTATATCCGATGACTCCCTTTTGCCCCGCCGCATTATCTCCTCCTTGTGCCACCTCCCCGCCCTCAACCCCGCTGTCCACACCTCCTCCTCTGCCATCGCCGCCTCGCCCTCCTCGGAGACGCCGAGCCTCCTCCGCGCGAGCGTGCCTCAGTGTTGCACCCTTCCTATGTCTTTGCGGCGCCCCGGTGCCCCGTCGTCGTGCCTCCTCGCGCTACAACACCCTTCTCTCCTCCCCGTCGCCGCGACCTCCTCCCGCCCGACAAGGCGTGGTCAGCACCGCCACTCCCCGATCTGCCCACGAGGGGGCCAAATCCAGCTCAGGCGATACCGGATCCGCCGCGACCGGCCCCAACGGCGCTGGACCCAGTCGCCAAAGCTCGCCACTCGTTCGCTCGAAGCTCGTCGGTGCCCTAGCCGCCAAGCATAGCGCGAAGGGAGAAGACCCGCCACCGCCATCCTTGCCGCCGCTCAGCTTTGCCGGTAGCTGCTCGGGCGGCGGTGACCTGCGGTGTCACCTCCCGTGTCGCCTGGAGCGGGGCGACACAGAAGTCTATAGGATTGCCATGTAACCTGTTAACCATCGTGCTGTTGTATTTATGTAGGTAATATTATCCTGGTTTAATATTTTGTGCACTTGTTAATCTTACAGCATCAACGGCGGATGATCTACCGATCGTTATTAGTCTACTGCGGTGCACCCGGTGGCAACCTTCGGCACGACCACTTTCTTGAGCAGGACGTCGCCAGCCGAAACGAAGCCGAAGAATCGAAGAAAATCATCGAGTCAACCCAGATTCTGGGCATCGGCTCGGTGCTCGTCGCGACCGTCGCGTTCGCCGCGGCTATCACCGTGCCCGGCGGCTACCGCGCCGACGACCACCGCGACGGCGGCGCGCCGACGCTGGCGGGGGGCTACGCATTCAACGCGTTCATCGTGGCCAACGCTCTGGCGTTCGTCTGCTCCCTGCACGCCACGCTCGGGCTCATGTACGCCGGCATGGCGTCCGTCGACTTCACCACCCGCTCCCGGCACTTCACCTCCGCCGTCGGGCAGGTGCGGAGCTCCATCCGGAGCTTGGCCGTCGCCTTCGCGCTGGGAACGTACGTGGTCCTGGCGCCGGTGGCTCGGACGACGGCGATGGCGGCGTGCGTGTTCGCGTCGACCATCTTGGTGTACGGGAACAGTGAACTGATGTCCATGATGGTTCTTGCATGGACGATGAGCAGAAAGTCCGTGGCGAAGATTGCTGTTGGTTCTTTGTCGAAACTGTGGCCCTACGTATTGATCTTTGGTCTGCCTGCTGTCCTAAAGAAGTGAAGAAACCAAGTCTGAAGTCTCCGTAGCAAATTAAATACTACTCTCTCCGTATCAAATTAGAACTATACTTTTTTTAACAGATCTTTAATTTATATCAATAAATATAAAATTAGCATTACATGATAATATATCAAAATATAAATCGTAATATAACATGCATAATAGTTAACATATTTAATATGATCATTAGTCAAAAGTGGGTAGCACATTGATAGCAGATAGTGGGTAGCAAGTGCATGCTATGTAAGAATATTGTGAATTTATATTGTATATGTGCCTATGAATAAATTTTATGTGTTGATCTAGTGACATAAATATAATATATATATATATATATGCACTATGATGTGAAATACACAACTACACTCAAAATTTTCAAATTGTTAGTATATACTTATATATAAGAATTTGATTTAGATCTATACCTAGCAACAAAACATCTCAAATTCAACTTTATTTTACAATCTATTATTACATACTTAACTAATTATATTATAAACTTGTTTTGAACTCGTTAGTAAAGTAACATATTCAATTTGAATACTTTACAATCTAAAAAAACATATTCAAATTTAGTTTAAACTTGTTTTGAACTAGTTAGTAAAGTAGTTAATGGTAATACCTAAGCATTTAAAAAAACATACTCATTTGAATTATGGAGTCTGGGCACCATGGAGCACCAAACAAATTATATATATATATATTGGTTTATTATGATTTAATAAGCGTATATATTTAGGAATTTAATTGAGTGAATTGTACCTGGATCACCTTTTATTACCGAAGACTTTGGACCTCTGTCTATCAACCACACACATCCAACCCCATCACCGGTAAACATGTGAGCTACACATAAATAGAGGAGGTTGTCGATATGAGGGTGCGTTACGCTTGAGGTCACTACGCCAGATCCTCACACCTCTGACGAGATACCAGTGATGGGCAAAACAAATGGTCACTGATGACCGTCACCTTTAACGGGTCATACGGGATGCCGTCATCGGTGAGGCATGTGGCCGCGGCCCGTCACAGGTATCACCTCACCTGTGACGGGCCGCAAGACTAAGCCATCATAGGTGAGTCAGTGACGGGTTATACTCCCAACCCGTCATTGGTATGACCCCACCTGTGACGGGTCCCTTTCACTACAACCCGTCACAGGTGATTGGCTTCACCTGTGACGGGTTTTTCTCCCGGACCGTCACAGGTATCAATCTACCTGTGACGGGCAACTCAGTTGAGGCCCTTCAAAGGTATGATCAATACCTTTGACGGTCCTTTTTTACCTAACCCGTTTGAGGTGTGTTGGGTCTATAAATACCCCCAAACCACCAACTACTTTCCATCCCGACCATTTACTATTCAGAAATCAGTTGGGAGGGCTAGGAGGGCGATTTTTTGCTAAAATTCAAGGTAAAATACACATTATTCTTGCCTTTATTCTCAATATATATCGATCATCATATATTTTTCTTCCTATGTTGTTGATTTCAGATGGATCGTGGTTGGATGTATCATGTTCATCGTTCGTCCACAGAATATAGACAAGGGGTCACTGAATTTATCACATTTGCGGAGAATGACAGAAAAAGTAGGATGAGCATGTACATATTGTGTCCATGTAGGGACTGTAAAAATGAAAAGATGATCCGTGATAGCTCAGAAGTGAATTCTCATTTGATAACGAATGGATTCACGAAGAAATATACCTGCTGGACCAAGCATGGAGAGCAAGAGGCGCCTGATATCGCAGCTGAAGAAGTGTTGGAACAGGATGTAGAGAACACCGCCGCAGCTCGAGAAGGCATGTTTGTACCTTCACCGTTAGGTGGAGAGACCATAGATTTGGATACTCAATGTCTATCTACAATGTTACATGACATTGAAGACGCAGAGGACAATGACAGAGATTTTGAGAAGTTTAGTAAGTTGGTGGAAGATTGTCAGATGCCCTTGTATGATGGATGCAAGTCGAAGCATAGCAAGTTGTCATGCGTGTTGGAACTCATGAAGCTTAAGGCTAGTAATGGCTAGTCGGACAAGAGTTTTACTGAACTTCTTGAGATGTTAAAGGACCTGTTACCAGAGGGGAACAATTTACCGCAGACGACATATGAAGCGAAGCAAGTATTATGTCCGTTGGGCCTGGAGGTCAGAAGAATTCATGCTTGTCCGAACGACTGTATTTTGTATTACAAGGAATACGGTTACTTGGATGTCTGCGCTGTCTGTGGGGTATCTAGATACAAACGAGCAAAGAGTGAAGGTGAAGAAAGGAAGTCAAAGAGGGGAGGCCCCGCAAAGGTGGTGTGGTATCTCCCAATTGCGGAGCGCATGAAGAGAATGTTTGCGAATAATGAACAAGCTAAGCTAGTGCGCTGGCATGCCGAAGAACGGAAAGTCGACAGTATGCTGAGGCACCCAGCAGATTCAGTACAGTGGAGGACAATCGATAGGATTTACCAGGAATTCTCAAAGGACCCAAGAAACATGCGTTTCGCCATGTGTACGGACGGCATTAATCCATTTGGTGATTTGAGCAGTTGTCACAGTTCATGGCCAGTTCTGCTTGTTAACTATAACCTTCCTCCATAGTTGTGCTTCAAAAGAAAGTATGTTATGCTTGCCATGCTCATTCAAGGACCGAGACAACCTGGCAACGATATCGATGTGTTCCTTGAACCGATAATCGATGACTTCAAAAGGCTATGGAATGAGGGCACACGAACATGGGACGCATATGCACAAGAGTATTTCAACCTCCATGTGATGCTGTTTTGTACCATCAACGATTATCCGGCCCTTGGCAACCTTTCTGGCCAAACTGTGAAAGGGAAATGGGCGTGTTCGGAGTGTATGGAGGAAACAAGAAGCAAATGGTTGAAGCATTCACACAAGACGGTCTACATGGGTCACAGGAGATTTCTCCCAAGGTATCACCCGTATAGGAATATGAGAAAGAATTTCAATGGACACAGAGATACAGCCGGACCGCTGGCAGAGCTAACAGGGACAGAGGTGCACAACTTAGTGATGGGAATAACCAACGAGTTTGGAAAAAAGGGGAAAGTTGGAAAAACAAAAGAGAAGAGCATGTCGAAGGACAAAACAGAAGAGCATGTGGAAAAACAAAAGAGAAAAGAGAGGAGCATGTGGAAAAAGAAGTCAATATTTTGGAGACTACCATACTGGAAGGATCTTGAAGTTCGCCACTGCATAGATTTGATGCATATCGAGAAGAATGTATGTGAGAGTTTAATGGGATTACTGCTTAACCCAGGTACTACAAAGGATGGTCTCAATGCCCGACGAGATCTGGAAGACATGGGTGTTCGCTCAGAATTACATCCCATAACCACGGAATCCGGCAGGGTGTACCTTCCTCCAGCCTGCTACACTCTCTCAAAAGAAGAGAAGATTGATTTGCTAACATGTTTGAGTGGTATAAAGGTTCTATCTGGTTACTCATCAAGAATTAGTAGGTTCGTTTCACTGCAAGACCTTAAATTGGTAGGAATGAAGTCGCATGACTGCCACGTTCTTATCACACAGCTGTTGCCCATTGCAATAAGGAATATTTTGCCTCCTCAGGTGCGACGCACGATCCAGCGGTTGTGTTCCTTCTTCCATGCAATCAGCCAGAAGATCATTGATCCCGATGGATTAGATGAACTACAGGCAGAACTTGTGAGAACCCTATGTCATCTTGAGATGTACTTTCCTCCAACTTTCTTTGACATAATGGAACATCTTCCCGTGCACCTTGTGAGGCAAACAAAGTGCTGTGGTCCAGCTTTCATGACGCAGATGTATCCTTGCGAAAGGTACCTGGGGATCCTTAAGGGTTTTGTACGGAACCGTTCACACCCCGAGGGGAGTATCATCCAGAGTTACACCACCGAAGAGGTCATCGATTTTTGTGTGGACTACATGTCAGAAACATCTTCAATTGGATTACCACGATTTCATCATGAAGGCAGGCTTGATGGTGTTGGTACTGTTGGAAGGAAGATTGCTAGGTTGGATCGGAAGGTGTATGATAAAGCTCATTTCACGGTACTACAGCATATGACTGAGGTGGTGCCGTACGTTGACGAACACCTTGCAGTTCTCCGACAGGAGAACCCAGGCCGATCTGAGAGTTGGGTCAGAAACAAGCACATGTCTTCTTTCAACGAGTGGCTGAAGAACCGAATTGCCAGGTTGCAGAACTTGTCTAGTGAAACACTTCAGTGGTTGTCACAGGTCCTGAATGGAGTGCCACCACCTGGCAAGGGTATGACATAAATGGATACACCTTTCACACGGTAAAGCAAGACAGCAAATGCACAGTGCAGAACAGTGGGTTACGCATCGAGGCTGCTAGTGACGGTGGTCGGCGTGATCAATACTATGGCAGAGTTGAGCAAATATTGGAGCTAGATTACTTGAAGTTCAAAGTCCCGTTGTTTCATTGTCGATGGGTCGATCTTCGCAATGTAAAAGTTGACAATGAAGGTTTCACCACTGTCAACTTGGCTAACAACGCGTACAAGGATGAACCGTTCGTTCTCGCCAAACAAGTTGTTCAAGTCTTCTACGTAGTTGACCCGTGTAACAAGAAACTACATGTTGTTCGTGAAGGGAAAAGGAGAATTGTTGGATTGGACAATATTGCAGACGAGGATGATTACAACCAGCACGTCCACGGCATAGGTCAAGAAATACCTCTAGACGAGGAGGAAGAAGAAGATGACGTTCAGTACGCACACGTCGACCATGAGGAAGGATTATTTTTGTAATTTATGTACGTACGTTATGTCTACATGTCTGTTATATATCTGTATGACTATAATATATATGTTCACAACGATGAATAGTATATTGCTTATGAAATAGTCAAATAAAATAATTAAGTAAAGCACCCACTAGTAAAATAATAAAGTGCAATTACTACTGTTAGTGAAATAAAATAATTAAGTAAGAAAATATGTACTTTATGTGGAAATATGTTAAGGAAATTAAAAGAACTAAGTGGAATAAAATAAAAATGAAATAAAATAAAAGAACTAAGGAAAATAATGAACTAAGTCGAACTAAGTCAGAGGTGACCACACCTGTGACGGACCCACAGTTGGAGCCCGTCAGAGGTGAGTTCACCTGTGACGGACCCACAGTTGGAGCCTGTCAGAGGTGAACTCACCTCTGACGGGCTTGCAGTTGGCGCCCGTCACAGGTGAGTTCACCTGTGACGGACCCACAGTTGGAGCCCGTCAGAGGTGTACTCACCTGTGAGTTGGCGCCCGTCACAGGTGAGTTTGACTAGGGCTGATCTAGGGTTGGACCTCTTCTAGATCCAGATCCGTTCACTCAAATCACTCACTCACTCACTCACTCAAACCACCGCCGCCGCCTCGTGTGCTCGCCGCTCTCCGCCGTCCGTCCTCGCCGGCCATTGACTTCTCCGAGGCCCACGCCGCCGCCCTCATCGCCGTTGTGAACCACATCGACCGCTGCGCCCTTTGCTGCACCGTGTCCACGCCGGTCTCCACCTCCTCCCCCTCGGCGCCTTGGGCCTCCTCCCGCCGCCGACCAAGACCGACGCCGCCGGCCTCCCCAAACCGCCGACCGCCACCGGCCTCCTCCTCCCCGCCGTCACGCCCACCTCCACCGAGCCCACGCCGGTCTCCACCTCCTCCCCCTCAGTGCCTTGGGCCACCTCTCGCCGCCGACCAAGTCCGACGCCACCGGCCTCCCCAAGCCGCCGACCACCACCGGCCTCCTCCTCCACCGAGCCCACGCCGGTAAGTGATATGTTGATTTAGGGTTATTTTTGGTGTTGAGATGAGATGTAAGATTTTAGGATAATTTAGGTAATTTGTGATGTTGAACACTAGACATGTACATATGCTATGTAATTAGGATGAATTTAGGAGGAATTTAGGATGAATTTTGCTATTAGAGAAATTAAGATGATTTTAGGATGAATTTTGGTATTAGATGATTTTAGGATGAATTTTGGATATATGATTTTAGGATGAATTTTGGTATTTGATGATTTTAGGATGAATTTTGGATATATGTATATGTTGGAGATGTGAAATATATGCCCCTGCTGCCCCCTTCCTCATTTTTTCCTATGTTTAGATGATTTTAGGAGGAATTTAGGATGAATTTTGCTATTAGAGAAATTAAGATGAATTTAGGATGAATTTAGGATGATACATAGATGTGAAATAGATGTGACATTAGATGATTTTGGATATATGATTTTAGGATGAATTTTGGTATTAGATGATTTTAGGATGAATTTTGGATATATGTATACGTTGGAGATGTGAGATATATGCCCCTGCTGCCCCTATGCCCCTTGTTCAGTGATGGATTATTGCTAAATGACCAGTGATGAATGCTCCATAACATTTGTGCATAAGAACAGATTATCTACACTTGTTCTTTTTTTTGCATAAGAACAAATTATCTACACTTGTTCTAATTTTTTTGCATAAGAACAGGTTATCTACACTTGTTCTTATTTTTGTGCATACGAACAGATTATCTACACTTGTTCTTTTTTTTTTGCATAAGAACAGATTATCTACACTTGTTCTTATTTTTGTGCATAAGAACAGATTATCAACACTTGTTCTTTTTTTACGCTGACTTTGGGTTGCTTTTTCCTCCTAGTACCTGATTTCCTCTTTTTTTCCATTCATGCAAATGATAGTAATTGATGCCTAATTTTTGAGCAAAACTAAGGCCATATCTTTCATAGTATACCCCGTATTACATGTATGTAGTGCTAATTAGTATAATGATAGGAAATTTATAAGCTTTTTCGGAAAAAATAGACCATGACAACGCCCGGTGCAAACCCATCTTCCCCGACACCTGCGAGGATACAGGAAGAAGCAAACCCAGCCACGGAGAAAGTTGACGAAGGTCATCCCTCCACAACGGTGGTCCAACAACCTGCAATTCATGGTAATGTTTAGGATTAATTTTCACTACATGAGATGGTGAATTATAGCTAGCTGCCCCTTAGCATATGTTGTCTTCTGTGTGTGCTGCAGAATCGCCCCAGCAAGAACATGCGTCGATGTCGGCGGGACAAGTGCGAGTAGGTCGAGTAGGAACCCCCGGACACAAAATATATGGCCGACCATAGTCCAGGTTATAAGAGAGGTTGACGCTAGTGGTAGGCCCACGATGCCGAGGACTGTCATTGGAAGATGGTCTAACTGCTGCGGGCTGGTGGCACGTGAGAATTTCGGGATCCTGCATAAAGATATCGGCAAGGTCCCAGAAGCCGAGAAGGAGCGAGCTTGGGCGGCGATGGAGAAATGGTTCACATTTCCGGCAGAAGCAAAGGATAGGCTCAAGCGGAAGGCATTCCAGAAGATGGGCAAAGCTTGGAAGAATTGGAAGTCGAAGCTCTTCACCGAGTTTGTCAACCCGACCGGCAATCATACACCATTCGATGAATACCCTCAAATAACCGAAGCGGTGTGGGAGGAATTCTGCTCGCTGAAGAACACCCAAGAGTTTAGGGAATCAAGCGAGGCACATCGCCTACTGCAACAGCGGAATGAGCACCCGCATTGGCTGGGCACAGCAGGGTACATCAGCAAAGAAGCAATATGTGCCCAAGAGGATGCAGCCACTGCAGCAGCGAATGTCCCTGCCCCGTTTTCGGACATCCCTGAGCAACGAGCTCGCAACTGGGCACGTGCAAGGGGTAAGGTCAACCCCGACGGCTCTGTCACATTTGAGAACAAAAGTGATGCCGCCGTCTATCAGGAACTGGTGAGTTCACTACTTGACCTTACTAATTACCGTTCGTATGAAGTAGAAGTTTACATAAACGACTCTTGTTTTTTATAGTTGGGGTTGGTTGCTGAACAAGCTTCACAAAGCGAGGTGGAGTCCGCGCCGAAGAGGCGCGAAGATGATATCCTCACAAAGGCGCTCGGAACCAGAGAACATCCGGGCTGGACTCGAGGAATTGGCAGTGATGTACCTTGGAAGCATGGACTGCCGCAGTATAGCTCCCAATACAGGAAACGGAAAGTCTCCAAGGAAGAGAGGGACGCTCGTTTGAAGGCCGAGCTAAAGATGGAGGTCATTCAAGAACTAGAGGCTAGCATGGATGCTAGGGTGGAAGAAAGGGTTAACAAGGTCCTCGCCGACATGAATATACCCCGAGGCACAACACATGCTGTGCATCCAACTCCTCGTGCACAACACGACGCGAGTCCGTCACAGCATAGGAGTAGTTGTGCATCCGCAGATGTGCCGGCCCCTGGTCTCCCGGTCGCACCACTAGCTGCAGTGGACCACATAGAGGTAATTTATGTTGTCCGATCCATATCTAATCAAAAACCTTTACACGTTGCAATACTAAATTCAAACTTTTACATATGCAGGGCGTAGCACAGTGTGTCCTACTGGCGAGGGTCCACCCAACCTTCGCTCCCGAAGTCGCTGAGGGTATGGCTTTCAAACCCTCGGTTACGGATAAGGTCCACGGCACAGACCTGCTAGCTGGGTATGCCAAGGTGTCCATCGATAGAGTAAAGGACACCTGGTCGGGCTATCCGCTGCCCGTGCCCCCCAATGACGAAATCATGACTTTGGGCGATGCGCGCAAGACGTTCATACAATGGCCCAAAGAAGACATAGTTGTGAAGATAACTCCTCGTCCAAGTCGACCGACGGAGCTAACACCTCCCAAATCTAAGCTATCAATTGAGGCTCCCCGTGGACCGGCATTGTCAGTACCATGTTCTCCTGATGGAGCTGATATGGACTTGGCAGATATAGCTCAAAGCTTGGCTCCAATAAAGACCACAAGAAAGGCCAATAGCTCCCCACCAGTTGTCAAGGGCCAGAAGCGTGAACGGGGCAAGGGGAAGGCCCTGGAGTTGGCCCCCGTGCCAAAAAGGGGCAAGGCTGCGACGTCGATTGACCCAAGAAAAGCGGGGAAGGTCGTGAGGGCGCCAGCCCAATTTGAGCTAGGCATGCCATTGGTGGAGGACAATGTTTTAGCCGTGATGGGTATTGCTTGCCGAGAGCTACATAAGCAATACATGGAGCTAAGCAATGCCAAGCGGAAAATGAGGGAGTCATCCATAGTTGGACATCACGACCACCAGCCGTTCCTATCGTCGCCTGCCTATGTAACGATAGGCTTTGATGACCTCTTTGACCTTTTCAGGATCCGGAAGTTGGACACAGGACTTCTAAAATGCTACTCCTTGTAAGTGCAGACCTTCTATACTTGTGATATGATTGGACTATATCTCCTAATTAAATTAGTTCCAATACGTAATTTTTTTAAGGTTGTGTTGGGTCGAGAGTCGTCGCCTTGGTAATCAGGTTGGGTTCCTTGATCCATCCATCGTGAACGAGGTTAGTTTACGACAGAGCTTCACTGATGTGGTTGATTATGTCAACCGGTGTTTATGGGCCCACCAAGACAAGGAGTACATCATGTGCGCATACAACCAGGAGTAAGAGGACAATACCCTTCGTGCATATTGTTTTTTAAGTTAAGGTTCTTATTACTAACGCTACGTAACCACCGCGCAGGCAACATTGGATTCTCTTAGTCGTCGTACCAAAGTGGAGTAGGGTTTACTACCTTAACTCCAATAAGATGAAAGATTATGATTTCACTGAGATCACCAAGGCCTTAAATGAAGCTTGGGGCTCATATGTGGAAAAGGGTGGTAGGCATAAGGAGGGCAAGGATGAATTCTATGATGACACCATGTTCGCATGCGCACAACAGATCGGAGACCAATGTGGTTTCCACGTGTGCCACAACATGTCAACACTTCTAAGAGAGGTGAAAGATTTCGACCCTGAGGTTGTTACTAATGGCGAATAAGCTCATTTCAATTCCAACATTGCTATTCTAAACGTGCTAACCTCTGATATATTAAACAGAAAGGTAGAGCTGGCTTCAAGATCTCACCCATCAACCCCCCGCTATCAGAGGCGAAGTGTGCGCCTTCATTCTTGCAGAAATAATGAATAAAAAAGGACATTTTCATGTCAACTAGACTCATGAACTTGGTTAGATAATTTATTGTGATGTAAAAAAAGGTTGTTTTTTATTATGGAGTGCAATATAATTTACTTTCATATGTGCAAATTTGTGGCTTGAAGCAAAATTATGGCATTTCAACTGCATATGTGAATGATGTCAATTTTTGAGATGGATCTGTGATGTTGGGGATCATATCTGTGATGTTTGAGATGGAACTGTGATGTAGTATTATGTGAATATATCTGTGATGTTTCTGTTTTTCAGAGGGCATGGCTAGCAAATCCTGAGGCTAGCCAATATTTAGGATTTATTTTTTTTCTGGAATTAACTCATCGCTGACGGATCAGAACCAAAATCCGTCACAGGTAACCTCACCTGTGACGTACTCGCAAATAAAGACCCGTCAGAGGTGACCTACCTGTGACGAGCCTTTACTTTCGGGGCCGTCAGAGGTAGATCACCTGTGACAGCTTGTATCTACGGATACCATCACCTTTGACAGCCTTTATTTAAAGGGCCGTCAGAGGTGAGTCACCTGTGACGGGTCCCAACTGATCCTAGGCTAGCGGTGACCAACACCTCTGACGGCCTTCTATTAACGTGCCCGTCAGAGGTGGATGTCACCTGTGACGGCCGTCCACCCGTCAAAGGTGACTGGACTCACCAGTGACCACTAATCACTGACCCTGCTCAAAGTCGTCAAAGGTGAGGGTTTGGGCCCATCACAGGTGACCTTGGCCAGTGTAGTGGGTTGTGATGTGCCCGTGAAAAGAGATTCAGATGATCGAATATGTAAAAGTGGCAAAATTATCTAGTTTAAAGTGAAAAGATTAGGTAAATTGTTATCTAAAATAAAACTTTGAACAAAAAGTGCAATTCGCTCTATTTAATTGCAAATACGACTATCGCTGCCGCGACCTACGACCCATATTTACCTAGCATGAACATAAGTCGAAAAAAGACAAGGGCCATCAAGCTGATAGCTGCAAGATTAAAATTTTGGCATGCGACGACAAGTTAACTTGCCTGTGCATGCAGTTGCAATTTGCAAAACAACAAGCAAGAGTGCATTGATTATAAGAAAGGACACAGAACTGCGGGTTATAAGAAAGAATCAACTGCTGTTTGCACCGCGGTAGTTTTGAGTTTAAGAAAACATTGATTCTATAGAAACACTGATATTTGCACACTGTACTCTCGATGGTACGTACGAACTTTGAATTTACTTGTTTGTCATATTAGATTTGCAATTATCCAAATGTCCCGATCACTATTTTTTTAAGTTTATATAAAGTTTATACATATAGAGTTTACACACCTAAATTTATAGGTCAAAAGTTTATATACTCGATTCAAATATGAATTCGGATTCAAATTCATCTTTAAATGTATTTGAATCCGAATTCGAATTTGAATCGGGTATATAAACTTTTGACTTATAAACTTTGGGTATACAAGCTTTAGATTTATAAACAAAACTTGAGATGCACAAACTTTAGATGTATAAACTTACTAAAACAAGAAAATAATACGAAGCAATGTGGGGGAGGGGGACTGATCGCCGTGGGTGGTCGATCGCCCGTCAGCCTTTTCGTCTTTTAAGTTTGCTTTTTTTTAAGTCACTCTTACTATTTAGCACCTTTGCTTACTTAGTATGCCAACGTAGCTTATTACGGTAGAACCGCGGTGTGGGAAGGGACCTAATAGCCCGTCTCCCCCCTCCCATTCATCTTCCCCTCCGGCATCCTCCCCTTCACTCAACGCAGAAGAGCTCGCCCCACCTATCCTCGGGGATGGCAGTGAGGTCACGCGTGAAGAGGGCGCCATGCGCAGTGACACGGGACCATCGGCTGGCGGCGGAGCACCAAAGATACCGCATCGGCATACCTTAATCTCGTCGAACTTGAGATGCTAGAGAGGAGGGGCAAATCGGATGCAGCTGCTCAGCAAATCGGACGTATTGTCATTGAGCTCAGCTGTAAAGCAAGGAGCCAGGATGAGGACAGGCGCCCCCGGCGAGTGCGTTGGCCGGCTACAACGTCGACGTGCTGGTCTATTCCTTCAAGCCGCCATCAAGCTTACGCCACCAACGGTGAGGATTTCTTCTTGTGGATATTATGGTACCCATATACCCACAAATACAGAATATCCGACTGATTATAGGGGTATATTATGTAACCACAGAATATGAGTAGTACTAAGATTCAGGTGTTTTATTGCCTTGTTTGTTAAGGCATAGTCCGGATACCTGGTATGGTAAAATTGTAAGTCAATTAGGAAAGATTTAGACCGTAACGGACTGGATCTTATCTTGTAAACCTTCATCTTCCGGGTATATAAGGAGGATAGGGTACCCCTTGGGGGCATAAGCTTTCGTAAGATCAATACACAACTCGGAGGCAAAACCATCGAAACAGGAGTAGGGTATTACTTCATCTTAAAGGCCTGAACCCGTCTAAACCTTTTGTCTCGCAACCCATATACTTTTTCGTCTTGATTGCCACCCCCTTTTCTTCTTGCCAAAATCTAGTTTCGACAGTTGGCGCACCAGGTATGGGTGCATCAAGTCATCGCCGATCAAGTAAGATGGGATCATCATCAGGCATCGATGACTTCGTCTTCCCTCCCGAGCAGGCGTACCGCTTCGGCAGCCTCGACTTCATCACCGACAAATTCGGCAAGATTACTTTTCTTGACTTGGCTTCAAGCCAGTTAGGGGGAGATCGCATCTCTCGGCCGCTCGGGTTACCGAACATGGCTGAGACCAGCGCCAGCATGATGACAAGCCACTCGGGAAAGGCGTCCACACCGACTTCACTTCCTACGTCAAGCCCACCTCAAGATAATCAAATCTACCCGACGATCGCCATGGAGTTACCAACGGATCTCAAGATCGGATCCGACTTCAGAGATATCAACATCGTTCTACCCAGACTCGGATCCTGCTCCTCCACCGAGCTCGCCGCCTACGCCAGCTCCTCGGAGGAAAGCATTCACGGCAACCCACCCGACGCCGAAGCTGCTGACGATGTCAACTCTGACGACAACTACACACCGGTTTTCAACGGCGTCTTCATGGCCAACAACGAGACCGACGCCGAGGTAGACGCAAGACTACAAGCAGAAGAAGCAGCCCGAGTTGGGGTCGAGCAAGAGAGGAATCTATTGGAGCAAGAACGTGTCAGACTGCAAGAAGATAGAGCCAGACTCGAACAAGAACGGCAAGCCCAAGCAGAACAAGAGCGACAACGCAGAGAAGCTGAGGATGCAAGACGTAGAGAAGACGAAGAACGCAGAAACAGAGATCTAGCTCTAGCAGGACGCAGGGCAAGAAACGCGATCGGGCAAACTGTGGTCGACAACACCAACGTCTTCCTCACACCTCAACAAAACGCAGTCGGGGCAGTCACCCTCCTTGATGCATTACTCGGCGCAGCTCCGGCTCATATCACTCCAATGATAAATCAAGTCAAGACCCTAGTCGCGGCAACAGTCCTGCGTGCCGAGTCATGTCGGCGACCCAGCGAGTCAACTTCAAAGGCACCAGGCGGCAGCCGCGCACCACCATCAAGAGTAAGAGACAGCAAGAGTAGAATCAACTCGCGTGCCGACCACCACAGCGGAGCACGCCGAGACCAGTCGGTCCACTCACCCGCAGGCAACTTCGCCCGGCAGTCACACCACATCAGAGTTCGCCGGATTCAATCTGACTACCAAAGTCCACCCAGGGCTTCAATCGACCTGAGAGACACCCTCAATCAGAGATGAAGAAAGAGGGGCATCATAATTCAAGATGACAAGGATTGCGATGGAGTTCCAGCGTTCACTAGAGATCTGCGTCGAGTGAATTGGCCGGCTGGCTTTAAGTCGACTGGTATCAGGAAGTACGACGACAAAACTGACCCAGAGTCATGGTTAACCGTCTACACACTCGTAATTCGCGTAGCAGGAGGAGACAGGAAAGTCATGGCAAACTATTTGCCGGTAGCGTTGACCGACTCAGCCAGAAACTGGCTTGCCGGGTTGCCATGAGGCACAATCGGCTCCTGGAGCGAACTCCGCGATCACTTTGTCGCCAATTTCCAAGGCACTTTTGAGCGCCCTGGGACCCACTTCGAGCTATACAACATCGTCCAGAAGCCGGACGAAACCCTCAACGAGTACATACGGTGTTTTTCTGAGAAGCGCAACAAGATCTCCGACATCACTGACGACAACATCATCGTCGCATTCACACGGGGGCTACGCAATGATCTACTGATTGGGAAATTCAGCCGCAAACCTCCGAGGACAGTCAAGCAGATGTTCGAAAAGGCAAATGAGAACGCCAAGTCGGATGACGCAGTTAAAGCATCAAGGCAGTCGGCGGGCACCTAGAAGAAGAAGGACCACGACACCGTGGCAGGGCCTAGTGGGAGCAACACGAAGCACAGGGAACGCAAGCGTAAACCTGAAGACCTAGTCGCCACAGCTTCAAATCAAAACCACCAGCCAGCGCCCTCGGGTCAACTCCTACGACAGAATCATGAACGGTCTATGCATGCACCACGCCGGCAAGGGACACGGGGCCAAGGATTGCTTCATCTACAAACAGTTCGCGGAGAAAGACGCTGCCCAAACCAAGAAGCCGACTGAAGGAGAAGGGACTTCAACTCAAAAGAAGAAAGACAATGAGGAGCCAAGCCAAGGAGCCTATTATGATCCCAGGAGCGAGCTCAACCACATTTTCGGCGGTCCGCTTGCCTATGAGTCCAAGAGGAAACAAAATATTACCGATAAGGAAGTCAACGCGGCACAGCTTGCAGTCCCCCAATATCTGCGATGGTCGGAGGTCCCCATCAAGTTTGACCGGTCGGATCATCCCGACCGAGTGGTCCACCTGGGACGGTACCCCCTAGTACTAGACCCAGTCGTCCGGAACGTCAAAGTGAAGCGCACCCTCATTGACGGCGGCAGCACACTCAATATTCTTTTCGCCAAGACCCTAGATGAGATGCAGATTCCTCGATCCGAGATGAAGCCGAGCAACGCCCCTTTTCACGGAGTCATCCCGGGGCTATCTTCAACTCCACTCGATTAAATCACCCTCCCGGTGACCTTCGGGACTAAGGAGAATTTCAGGACGGAGAATATCAGCTTCGAGGTAGCCGACTTCGAGACAGCCTACCACGCCATCCTCGGTCACCCGGCGTTAGCCAAGTTCATGGTGATTCCCCACTAAACCTACATCATGATGAAGAAGCCAGGGCCACGCGGAGTTATATCCTTACGAAGCGACGTCATGCAAGCCCTCACGTGCGACAAGGACAGCTGCAAGTTAGCCCAATCTCGTGAGAGATCAGCCATCTAATATGCCTGGTATTCCTAGAGAGGTGATTGAGCACTCTTTAAATGTTAGAGAAGACACTAAACCTATCAAGCAACGACTCCGCCGATTTGCACAGGACAGAAGAGAAGCCATCAAGGAGGAATTGACTAAGCTGCTCGCAGCAGGATTCATCAAGGAGGTTTACCATCCCGACTGGCTCGCCAGCCCGGTACTGGTTCGCAAGAAGACTGGCCAATGGCGCATGTGCATCGACTACACGGATTTGAACAAAGATTGCCCCAAAGATCCTTTCGGCTTACCCAGGATAGATCAAGTGGTGGATTCAACAGCCGGATGCGAACTACTCAGTTTCCTTGATTGTTACTCGGGTTATCACTAGATCAGCCTTAAAGAGTCCGACTGCTTGAAGACTTCATTCATCACCCCGTTCGGAGCATATTGCTACATCACCATGCCTTTTGGGCTGAAGAATGCAGGGGCTACATATCAGCGCATGATCCAGCAATGCCTTGCAACACAACTCGAACGGAATGTGGAGGCTTACGTCAACGACATTGTCATCAAGACCAAGCAGAAAGACAAACTAATACAAGATCTGGAGGAGACATTTACCAACATACGCGCTTTCAAGATGAAGTTGAATCCCGAGAAATGCATCTTCGGAGTATCGTCAGGGAAACTACTCGGTTTCATGGTGTCTCATAGGGGCATCGAGGCTAACCCAGAAAAGATTGACGCCATATTGAACATGAAACCCCCGAGTTCTCAGAAGAACGTCCAAAAGCTTACCGGCTGCATGGCTGGTCTTAGTAGATTCGTTTTAAGGCTTGGAGAGCGTGGGATGCCTTTCTTCAAGCTACTCAAAAAGAATGATGACTTTCAATGGACACCGGAAGAACAAAAGGCGTTTGATGATTTCAAAACCTTCCTGACAACTCATCCGGCGCTAGCTTCGCCACTACCACGAGAACCATTGCTACTTTATGTATCGGCAACCGCAAAGGTGGTGAGTACAGTTTTAGTCGTTGAGCGTGAAGAGGATGATCGCACCCAGAAAGTTCAGCGACCAGTTTACTTCGTCAGCGAAGTTCTTGCCGACTCCAAAACCCGATACCCTCAAGTGCAGAAGCTGTTATATGGAGTCTTAATCACCGTTAGGAAGTTGGCTCACTATTTCCAAGGTCACCCAGTCACAGTGGTTACGTCGTTCCCGCTCGGTGAAATCCTTCGCAACAAAGAAGTCACTGGTCGTAACGCCAAATGGGCCCTAGAGCTGATGCCTTTGGATATCACCTTCAAGCCTCGAGTTTCTATCAAGTCACAAGTGTTAGCCGACTTCATCGCCGAGTGGACCGAGTACCAAGAAGATGTCCCAGCAGAAAAGATCGAATACTGGACGATGCACTTCGACGGGTCAAAGAGGATCTCATGCTGCGGAGCAGGAGTTGTTCTGATTTCCCCGACTGGAGAACGCCTCAGCTACGTCCTATGGATTCATTTCCCAGCATCCCACAACGTGGCAGAATTTGAAGCACTCTTACATGAGTTACGGATCGCCATATCCCTAGGGATTCGCAGGCTCATAGTCCGAGGAGATTCCCAACTTGTGGTTAACCAAGTGATGAAAGACCGGACATGCCTCGACAACAACATGGCGGCCTACCGACAGGAAGTGCGTAAGCTAGAAGATAAATTTGATGGGTTGGAGTTAACCCACGTTCTCAGGCACAACAATGAGGCGGCTGACCGACTAGCTAATTTTGGATCAAAGAGGGAAGCCGCCCCGTCAGATGTTTTTGTCGAGCACCTTCACCAACCCACAGTTTTAAACAATTCAACTGCCGAAAAGGAAGCTGGAGAACAAGTACTGATGCTTGACATCGACTGGAGGACACCTTTCATCAAGTATCTGAAAAATCAAGAGTTGCCTCCCGACAAAAATGAAGCCGAACGAGTTCACCGCCGCTCCAAGACTTATGCCCTTGTGGAGGAGGAATTATACAAGAAAAGTCCATCTGAAATATTACAAAGATGTATCTCAATCGAAGAAGGTGTTTAACTTCTACATGATATTCATTCTGGAGTATGCCGAAATCATGCGGCAGCAAAAACGCTAGTCAGGAAGGCATATCGACAAGGCTTTTTCTAGCCTACAGCACTCAGCGATGCAGATAAAATCATTCGCACATGTGAAGGTTGTCAGTTCTTCGCTAAACAGACCCACTTGCCAGCCCAGGAATTACAAACTATCCCCCTTTCTTGGCCTTTCGCGGTCTGGGGACTGGATATGGTTGGCCCTTTCAAAAGGACGCAACGCGGATACACTCACCTATTCGTCGCAGTGGACATATTCTCCAAATGGATCGAGGCAAAACCAGTGGCAACCATCACCGCGGATAAAGCACGCGACTTCTTCATCAACATTATACATCGCTTTGGTGTGCCAAATCGAATCATCACCGACTACAGAACTCAGTTTACTGGTGGCGTCTTCAAAGATTTTTGTGAGGACTTCAGTATAAAAATCTGCTATGCTTCAGTCGCTCACTCAATGAGTAACGGCCAAGTTGAGCGCGCAAACAGCATAGTACTTCAAGGAATCAAGGCTCGAGTTTTCGACAGGCTGTGTCCGTATGCTGGCCGGAGGACGGAAGAATTACCCTCAGTGTTGTGGTCACTGCGACAACCCCGAGTCGGGCTACGGGCCAGTCACCTTTCTTCTTGGTATACGGCGTAGAAGCTAGGTTGCCGAGTCAGATGGAGTTCGAATCCCTACGAGTTCACAATTTTAACGAAGAACGCCACGAGTCTGACAGAATCGATGATTTAACCTGACTGGAAGAAGCAAGAGAAGCAGCACTTATCCAGTCGGCCAGATATCTTCAAGGTCTGCGATGCTATCACAATCGCAACGTCAAGTCACGCACCTTTATAGTTGGCGATATGGTTCTACGGAAGATTTAAACAACTAAAGACAGGCACAAATTGTCTCCCTTATGGGAAGGGCCATTTATAATAGCAGAAGTTACTCGCCCGGGAACCTATCAACTGAAGCGTGAAGATGGGACTATTGTAGCCAACTCATGGAATATAGAGCATCGTCGACGTTTCTATGCTTAAGAGCTGTCTTGTAAATTTCTCCCTTAGACTGCCCACTCATTTGTCTCAACCGAGTGGCCAGTCAGGGGCTATCGATAATAATGCAATGTTAAATTAGTTTTGTTCATGACTTGTCATTGACCCTGTTTAAATCTAGGTCCAGCAAATAAGGACTAAAAATTTTTCAATGGCTGTAACAAGTTCTAGGCTTGAAGCAGTCAGACAAAAATTTTAAGAAATTTGAAACTGGAACTTTGGTTTACTGCATGGCATAAATGAGTCATTGTACATTGCTAAAGAATACTCTACATGTCATTATACATGGCATAAACTGGAGCTACGATTGAAAGTTTTCTAGGACATCTGTGGCAAGCTTCTCGGCAGAATCTTGAGCTTGGTTGATCAGCTCCATAGCTTGCTCATCAGTCGTCCCATCAGCAGAGCCATCCCTGACTGCGTCGACCTCCACTCGGGGATACAAAGACTTCATTATCACCAAGGCCTGGCTGGCACCCATCATAGCTGCATCTTTAATGTTGCTGAAGTACTTTGTCGGAGCAGTTCGAAGCCCTTCAAATATCTGAACGGCGTCTTCCTCACTGGTCCCAAGCCTGTTTTGGAATATCGCATTCAACACTGGAGCAGCGGCGTTGGCGATATCATCTCGAACGCTTTTAGCCTTTTTTACTTTGTCGGCAAAGACTTCAAATTGGGCTTTGGTTTTCACTTTGTGTTATGCATTTGTACAAGTCAGAGACAGAATTCGGCGGTATGGCATAATTTTAATTCGCACAATAGGGATGGGATAGTACCTTCGAGGGCATCTTCAGCCTAGATTGCCAGTCACCAGTTGAGCATTGGCCTCTTCAAGCTTCTTTACTTGGGCAGCTAAAGATTCAATCTTGGTAGCTTGAGCTGTGGAGAAAAGAGGTAAATCAATTAAATAATTTGGACAAGCAGCAAGTTTGAGGCAGAGTGTTTTTTACCTCCAATTGTGCCCCGATAATTAAAGCTGGCGTCCATAAGCTGGTTGATTTGATCCTTCAATTTCCTTTCTTTGACTTGAGCGTCCTCTTGGGTCTTCGCTAATTCAGTTTGGACTTTCTCAAGACTTTCAAGGTGAGGCACGAGTTTTTCCAATGCACTCGTTTTAGCCTCGTTTCTCAGATGGATCCTCTGGATAATACATCAATGCAGCAGCACGGCTACACTAGACTATTGAATACAAGAAGAAAAATACTTACATTCATTAGGCGAGTTGACTCGATCAAGTTCTTTTTAAGCATCTCGAGCTCCTCGTCCTCACTCTGACGGTTAATGATTATACCTTGTAAAACGCCATCTCGGTCCCTCCATTGGAGTTTAGTCGGAGGAAAGGAGTCCTCGACTGCTTTTATTCTTGGGATCTCCTCTTCGATATCATCGGTCAAAGGACCTAGTTTGCAAACTTTGAGACGAATGAAGCACAGCGTGAAAATCAAATTGAAAAACAGCAAGGTGACGTACCAGATATTATCTTGGAGTTCTTCCTTGGATTTTTTTCCGACTCGCCGACTGGATCATTTGTCATACTTGGCTCTGCGGGAGTTGGTGCAGGAATCTCAGATGTTCTCCCTTCATCTTTTTCTGTGAAGTTCTCGGGAGTTGGTCCCTGGTCAGATTCTTTGGGATTCTCTCCAACTGCACGGGCAGACGTTTCAGGTGCACCAGTCGAGACATTTGTTTCCCCTGCTTGATTTCTGGTTGGAGGAGTGACTTTAGGGCCACCTGCATCTTTCTCCGACTGGCCACCAGTCGGGGGCTGGAGTATCAATGGTTTTCCCCGACTGGCTGTAAGTCCGGGGCTCAGGGCGTGATTCGCTTGGAGCTGCGACAGATGGAGCATCGTTTCTGCTACCCAGATCAATATCTTAGGGTTTCCTGAACCACGCAAGATGGCTTTCGACATCGACATTTTTTTCCAAGAAATCAAAAATAACAAGAATGAGATATATGAGTAAAAATGGTACCTTGTGAATCTCCGAATTTTGGGCGCTAGCCGACTGGCTGGAGATTTAGCCGGAGCCAGCTTGGCGCTCGTTTGCGACTCAGTCTCCTCATCTTCGGAGTCACTGCAAACTAGTTTTCTCCTCTTCAGCTTCTGTTTGGGGTTGCTCTCTTCGGCGGCTCGTTTGCTTTTCCCGGCTGGGTTGATCTTTGGTCCGCCAGTCGGTAAAGGCTTTTTTGGAGTTGGTTCCTTATGAGCTGGAGCAGGTGGACTCGAAAAGAAGCGTTTGTTGTCCTAATCAAAAAGATTTCCATATGAGCTAAAGTACAGATCAGATTGGTAATAGTTGGATAAAAAGGTTAGCTGATTTTTACCTTTGGAAGGGGCCGCACCAGGCCGTAAGGAGTCACTGGAAGCTTGTGGCTGTAGTCGACAGCGATCCCCGAGGAGAACACCTTGTACATCCGGTTGCACATGACTCTGTAGTCGATGGAATCCGGGTCCTCTCGGTTGGGATCTGATTGCCCCTCATATTTGTACGCCGGCTTGCTCCTTTCTTTGATTGGAGCCAGTCGACACTTGATGAAGTGTCGAGTGACTTGCTCCCCTTGTAGGCCTCGTTGCTTGATTTCCATTAATTGGAGTAGCAACTCATTGGCTTGGGCGAGTTCATCGCCATCCGGGAAATTTTTCCAGTTCTCGTGAGGAATAGGAGGAAGACCGACAAACTCAGGAAGACTTGGAGATGGATTCGAGATATAAAACTAGGTTGAATGCCATCCTTTGTTGGAAGTTTTGAAGGGAAGCGAGAAGTATTTTTGGGTTAGAGTTCCCCGCAACTGGAATCTAGACCCGCCGACTACACATGGGTTGTTCTTGTTAGGTTGGGGTTTGAGATAAAAAATGCGTCGGAACAAGGCGAAATGAGGTTGAATGCCAAGAAAAGCTTCATAGAGATGGATGAAATTGGCTATGTGGAGAACAGAGTTGGGATTCAAGTGATATAACTGGATTTTATAAAAAGAAAGGAGACCGCGGAAGAAAGAAGAAGCCGGAAGAGCGAAGCCAGAGTAGAAGGAGGAGGAAAATACCACAATCTCGTCGGCGTCGGGGGTTGGAAAATCCTCACCGTATGCAGGGTGCCACCCGATGATTTCTCTGGCCGGCAGAACCCCATCTTTCACCATCTCCAGCAGATTTGACTCCTTCACATCACATTTCGCCCACTGCTCAAAGGGGATTTCTCTCTCCTCAGCCATGGATGCGGATTGGATCTAAGTGGAATGGTTCGTTTTTTGCGGGTGAGATGGAGGCAAGATTGGGATGGAGGTGAACCGCAGAGAAGCTTGATGCACGGAATCGAAGTTTGGAGGTTGTGCGCGCGTGGATTTGAAACCCTAGATTGCTGTCACTGTGCGCGGTTTGGGGATTTTTGGCGAAGAAGACGAAGCGGCAAGTGTTTTAACGGTTAAATCAGGATTTCGTGCGCAGATTGGGCCGGGAATTGCGGCTGAACTATAGCCTATGAAGTTTTAAAAAGTCTGATATATGTCCCTAGGGGCTTAATTTTTTCTGTGACGTGCGGAAAGGAATATATCAAGAATATTTCATGCTGTTGCAACTTAAACTCTTCGGAGTGCATACAGTAAAAATTTTTGCCATGTCAGTGAGCATCAAATTGATCAAACATTACTGATTAGGCTTATTAACTATTTTTGGTTATTTTTGGCGATTGGAGAATCTTGTAGGAGATTTTTGCCATATATGCCTTATTTTGTCCAAATAAGGTGAAGTCATGTGTCCTTAGGGGCTGAAACACATTTGTTTTAATAATGTGTACATGACATGACTAATTGTTTGGGAAGTCTTATGTTTATAACATAAATGGTTTTGAATAGCCGATTTTGTTGTCAAACTTTTTGATATAAGCAATTTTAGGATTGTTTATCATTTTGATACTTAAGTGGCTAATAAACCACTCGGCTAGTTAATTTCTATTGATTCTGACTATATATTTAGTTTTTCCAACTAAGCACATAGTCGGGGGCTACACCTAATGAGGTGCATCTAGTCGATGCACCTGGGTATATTTTTTGAAATTTATTAAAGATTTTCAGCCCTTCACAGTCTTTCGATCTGGATTTTGCACCTATGAGATTACGGCAGAGATAATTGAAGTACTTGGAGCTGATGATTTTCTATTTGACAGAAGATTATCTCGTCGACTGTAAAAGTCTCAGGGGCTACTGTGGATATTATGGTACCCATATACCCACAAATATAGAATATTCGACTGATTATAGGGGTATATTATGTAACCAGAATATGAGTAGTACGAGGATTCGGGTGTTTTATTGCCTTGTTTGTTAAGGCATAGTCCGGATATCTGGTATGGTAAGATTGTAAGTCAATTAGGAAAGATTTAGACCGTAACATACTGGATCTTATCTTGTAAACCCTCATCTTCCGGGTATATAAGGAGGATAGGGTACCCCTTGGGTCATAAGCTTTCATAAGATCAATACACAACTCGGAGGCAAAACCACCGAAACAGGTGTAGAGTATTACTTCTTCGTGAAGGTCTGAACCTATCTAAACCTTTTGTCTCGCAACCCATCTACTTTTCCATCTTGATTGCCACCCCTTTTTTTATTGCCGAAATCTAGTTTCGACACTTCTCAACCTTCCCCCTTTTCCGCCGCCATAGTTGTCCTTGTGTTTGTTGCTGTGACCCCACGAAGCTGCCACTCCCACTTTGTGCCTTCAAGCCTTCAACTTCAAGGGAAGCAAGTTCTCCATGTCCGGGAACACATCGTGACGCCTCTAATCAACCGAGATTACAACCGGAGCTTCCTAGTCATCTTTCTATCTTCGCTGGGATCTCAACCTTGGCACTCACGTTCCGGCCATCTCCATCGTCTTCCAGGCCAGCCGGCGCCATATGTGGACTAGCCAAACTTCGGGACACCTCCTGCCGCCCGTCGTCCCGGCCGTTCCATCACCAGAGCTCGGCTTCCTTGTTTGCAGCCCGGCGCCCTCGTTCGTCCTACGTCCCTGATTGCTCGAGTCTGAACGAACGAGAAGATGAACCATCGTGGCATCTGAGCTGGCATGCACGTAGGCAAAAAGTGACAAATAGCTAAAAAAAGACCTTTTAAAAGTGGTAAAAAATTAATAGCAAATTTAAGAGTAGCAAATTTACCCGTGAGTTACAATGGGAAGAAAATTTTTTAAAGAAAGTTAAAAGAAAAGAGATTGAGCATGGCTTATAGATGGCCGAGAGAGGGCCAGAAATATGCCTAATATGTTTTTGCTACAATTGCTTTCTATGATCAATTAGTTAAAATGTTTTTTTGCTTCCACCGCCATGGGTCTAAGATTGCTTTATATACTAGTGGTGATTGTAAACAGGTTTAGTAAGATACAATTCTCTCAATGAAAAGTTTGACAAGATCAGTACAACACTAGTGTTGCTGATCTTTTAGGAGCGACGAAATTATCATCAGACTTTTTTTTAGATTATAGGTACAATATACCCATATGGCTAGCTTATCTGATTAGTTAGTTATAAAGGATAGATTATATTTGTAAAATCAAACTATGTTTGATTATTATTTGATGATTAATAATGGGCATGTGAGATTATTGGTTTTGATATTTGGAGATTACTGGCGAAGTGGTTTTAGAGATGATTGGATTTTCAGATGATGAACAGGGACCGTAGTCTGTTTTGGGACCGGTCAGACCGGGCAGGGGTTACCGGTCAGACCGGCGGTATGTGCACGGTTAGACCGGCCGACGTTGTGTTGGGTTTGGTTTCGGGTTGTTATTTTGGATATCCATCATTATTCTATATTTATAGCTTCTAGATGGATATTATGCGTATGTAATACTGTTGTGCGTTAACAATGAGTCAAGTTGAAGAGAACTTGTGCTCAGATATGGTTTCTTGGTTGATGCATGTGTAGGTGGGTCTTGACGCCTCGGGAGAGTGTTACCGGTGATGGATCGGGAATCAACTTGGGAGAAGATGACATCCGGATGATCAGGATATCATGCGGGATGCTTAGGATAGAGACCAATGCATGTGGATAGTGAAGATTCCATATGGCATACGATGGAGATATTGTGTGCGTATGGGATGCGGAGTTGAATTTGGAAGGAGTCCGAATTTGCTTAAATTGAGTTTGTAAAGTTTGTTTCATGTACGAGAAGGTTTCCTAGGGGATTAGGACAACTTGTACAAGATTTGTTCGTTGCTTTAGGCTGACTACCTCCAGTGTAAATAGAGAGGGAGGGTGTAGCTTCCCGGTATCGATTTAGAGAGAGTTGACTTGAGAGAAAAGGTAGGGTTTCGAGTTTAGTCGAGATTTTCATAAGGAGTGCTATTTTTACACTTTGTAAACACAGATTAGAAGTAATAAAGATCAATCTACTTTGAGAGTTCTTCGGTGCGGCGGTTCAACCGGCGAGTGATCGGCGGTTAGACCGGAGGCACCTGCCCGGTCAGACCGATGGCTTCACGGCGGTTAGACCAACGATGATTGTGGTGATAGGAGGTGACGATCTCGGCGAATCGGGCAGCATGAGTACGCGTGGCACGCCCCGAGGAGAGTCGAGCCATGCATGGAGCGGCAGTTGCCTCCCGTGCGGGAGGAGGAGTTGGGCCGCCCCGAGCTCCCCTCCCACGTCAGCCCCACATGCATTGGCTGGGTAGCCGTCGCCGGTGCCCACCTACCGCATTTAATGCGGTAGGTGAGCGTGCCAGGGGCTACGTGGGCTGACATGAGGATGTGACGGCGCGCGTTGTGCGCACGCACCTACCGGTGTAGGGCGTGCCAGGCGCATGCCCCGTCCTATCACATTTGATGCGGGTCTTTTTGCCCGTCCATAGGGTTTGACTGGCCTATTTTCTCCTGCGGTCACTACGGTGCTGCATAACAATGTGGATGATCCAAGAGGCCGAAAGTCTTCGGCCTTTAAAAGAAAGAATGATCAGGTGTCCACCCAGTCATTATGAATGATGACTAAAAGCATACTACGATGGGACGTGCACGTCTTGGCACGTTGACAAGGAGGGTGCTCAGGTCTTCGCATCTGTAGCGCTTTTATTTTTCTCCCTCCCTTGAACCTAAGTATGAGGCCTATGTGGAAACCCCTTAAAGTATAAAAGGAGGTCCTGGCCGAGGGAGGAGAGAGAGCTTCTGGTTTTCCAGCAAGCACCCAAGAAGAGAGCTTCTGGTTTTCCGGCAAGCACCCAAGAAGAGAGAACAAGCGCTTGTATTCCCCAACATATCATTCACACATCAACCGCACACAAGAGTAGGGTATTACGCCTCCATGGTGTCCTGAACCTGTATAACTCGCTGTGTCTTCTCCATCCCCGAGGGGCCCGAGCCCTTCCAAACTGACCACTCTTCGCGCCTCAAGATTGCGCTCGTGCCCCTGGTCCGAACGAATAAGGGGGCCCCACGGTTCCTGCTAGAGGAGTTTCACCTCCCGACACATGGGTATGTATATAGCTGAGTTGAGGTGACCATATTAGTTGGGCACTGTTAGCAATAGAGCTCAATCAACCTATTTACCAATTGTGGAGATTATGGTTACCACACACTCATAGATCTAGTTTATCCGACTAGATATAGGGGATAGATTATATACATCGATTATGTAACAAGTTAGGATTTGAGTATTACGTTTACTTGTAAATCAAGGAAATAGCCTATTGTCCTGATTCGGTAAGATTGTAAAGTAGTTATAGGAGATTTAAACCGTAAGAAGTTAAATCTCTATCTTGTAAACCCTTCCCCTCCGGCTATATAAGGAGGACAAGGTGCCGTTCGTGGGCATAATTCACAACCAAATCGTCAAACCAATACAACACTCGACGGATACAATTCCCAAAAAGGATCGAGTAGGGTATTACCTCTCATCGAAAGGGCTTGAACCTGTCTAAATCCTTATCTCTGCATCCATCCACTTTTAGATCTCGTGCGCTACCCTCTTTTCATATTGCCAAATTCTAGTTTCGGCCGTTGGCGCGCCAGGCAGGGGTTACATCGAGTTACCTGTCAAAAAGTGCGATGGATTCAACTTCAAGATAAGCGTTGAGATCAATCTCAATAATTTCGATGGCTTGAATCTCTAACTTAGATTTGTCGTTCCAATCTAACTTATTTCTAATAGTGGATTAATCTCCTGTTACTTTCTTATTTTTATGTGTCGACTGAGATCAAGATAAGTGGTTGTCATCCTGGTGCGTCAGCCCGACTCCAAGTACTTCTTGATGCACTCAGTACACACGACGGCGTGGGTCGCGCTCAGCACACGGGAACAGGGAAGCTCTACGGGTTGTGTCTACAAGCTATTGTCGATTAATTGCACACGGAGCCACTATTGACCAGGATTTAACTCATGTTCTCACCTGATGAGATCGATCAAGCCACCTCCGTCCGTGCTATACATGCGCGTGCGTGATCTACCTGCACAAATACGTAACCACATGCATGTGCATGTGTACATGACATCTTCGTCAAGCATAAATCGAGGACCCAAATTATCAAGCTATTGACAAATAGCACAGTATCATCAGCTACATTATCCATGTTTTATCTTTTTGAATCTCTTGATTATTATATCAATTTTCTTCCTGATCACTAATTAATCACATGCTACTATGTGATCTATCTCTTGCATGTATTATCAATGACCGAGTCCGATTCCCATCATTTGAAGCCTCTGACTTGGGTTTGATCTGGACTCCGACCTACGACCTGAACGCGCGTACGGCAGAAGTAATGGACCGGTCTAGTGATGTGCATGTGTGGATGCATCCAACGTCCATGCTACAGGAGATCAATTGGTCAATCAAAAAATATGTGCGAGCTGCATATATTCATTGAAATATGCAAAAATACTTACGCAAGCTTGTTTATTACCATATTTATGTTTTGTGGTACTAAACATATTGATCTGTTAATTTATTTATTCTGCATGCACCCGAGCCGTGGTTGATTCCGCTGCTGCCGACTGGTGTCCTCGCCTCCACGGCTGTGCGACTCTACTGCCGTTGCTGATGGCGACCACTGGCTGCCGTCATCGTCGCCGACTGATTTCTTCGCCTCCACGCTGTTACTGATGACGACATCGTTTTTACCATCAGCCGCCGTCATCGCTACCGATTGGTGCCTTCACCTCTATGAATGGCCTGTTTCGTCGCTATTGATGGACGACATTGTTCTCACATCGGTCACCTTCATCCTCACGGAGGGAAATACCAAAAAGCTTAGTCATTATCAATTTTCTTCGCTATATGATATTTTCCTTTTCCTCTCCTCACTACATCAATTGGTTCTCCATTGAGTAGTGAGTCGAGGGATATAGATGTTATATCATATTTTTTCAACAATTTTCATAATTTTTATCTTGATTGCTTAGAAAATAATCTGAGAAAACAAAGTGCCTTCTGTTTGGTTTTTCGATGGATAGTTGCCTTTGGGCCGAATCCTAGCACCTAGGGGCTCGTTGGATGGAGTGTATAACACAAGGTGCTAAGTATTACTCGGAAGTAATAAAAAACATAGAGATAAGATAATTTGTTTTCTGTTGTTAACAATTGCAAAAGTACCTGAGTACTAAATTCCAATCCGTGAAACTTTGTTCCATTAATGACAAACTCATGTTAATGATTAGTCAGGAAGAGTGTCTAACCTGAGGAGTCATCTACTCGAGGAAATCAAAATCGACAGGAGGAGAAATACATATTTATAAATATTTTAAAATGCTTGAAATTTTTCTTCAAGTACTATATTTGCATCAAATGCTACTCATCCTACATGTTTATACTGCAGGATCCAAATCCAGATATGCATAGTAGAGATTCATGGCTTAAGCTTATCTCCTACGCTTTGGGAATGTATCAGTCTCACTGTTGGCTTGTCTTCACCGCCGCTGACTGGTGTCTTCGCCTACACGGTTGGTTGGTCACACCACCGTTGTTAGCGTCTACGTCTTCACCACTGGTCGCTTTCACCACCACCAACTGGTGTCCTCGCCTACACGGTTAGTTGGTCACACTACCGTTGGTGTGCGTCTACGTCTTCATCATCGGCCGCCTTCGTCGCCGCCGACTGGTGTTCTTGCCTACAAGGTTGGTTGGTTACACCACCGTTGATGGGTGTCTACGACTTCACCGCCGGCTTGCCTTCATCGTCGCCAAATGGTGTCCTCGCCTTCACGGTAGGTTGGTTACACCACCGTTATTGCATGTCTATGTCTTCACCACCGACCTGCCTTCGTTGTCGCCGACTGGTGTCTCCGCTTACACGGTTGGTTGGTCACACCACCGTTGTTGGGCGTCTATATCTTCACCGTCGTTGCTGCCGTCGACTGTTGTCTTCGCCTACTATCATGCCTCGATTTTCTATCAGGATTAAAAATCTTTAAATAAGGCATTTCTAGAATTTATTTTAAAATTTAAAGTAATTTAATCAAGTGAAATAATGAGGGAATTAAAATTTTTCCTTTAAAAATCATGGCTGAAATATTTTTGTAATATTTTCCGTGCCCTAAAATACTCTCCGAAATTTTCCGTGAAATTTCAGAGCTCAAGACCTAATTTGAATGGTACAAAGATCATTTAATCAATTAAAGAAAAATAAAAACAATTTAGACCCCCTCCTTTGCACTTGGGCCGTTTCCGGCCCAAGTCTCCCTCTCCTCCAAGCTCGGCCCGCCCCTCCTCTCCCCCTCCCCCCGAACCGGCCTCTCTCTATTTCCTCCCTTGGCCCGTTCGACCTACCTCTCCCTCGAAGTCTACTTCCCCTCCTCCAACCGGCCTTCTCTCTCCCTCTCACTGACAGATGGGACCGGTGGCCCCACCTGTCAGCGCCTTCTCCTACCTCCAGCCTCCCCAACCGCCTTGACCGCCAGCCCCTCTCTCCCCCACGTCGTTGGCCACCCCGCGCGACCCGGTATGCCCCGCCCCACACCTCGCGGTCGTCGGCCTCCACCCCGCGCCTCTCCCGTGCCCACCTCCCCTCTCCTCCCCGCCCGATCCGGCCGCCACTCCCCCATGTTGTCGCCTCTTCCCTCTCTCTCTCCCACTTTGGCCGGTTCCGCCTCCCCGCGCCCATAACCCCCCCGACCATCCTCTCCCGCTTTCCCTCCCCACGCCGGCCGTTGCCGCGCTGCGTCGCCCGCACCTGCCTCCTGCGCCGCTGCCCGAGCCGCGCCACCCACCGCCGTACTGTACCCGAGGCTCGGCCGCCTCCCGTGCGCGCCGCCTCCCCGCAAGCACCGCCGCGCCGCCCGCGCGCTGTCGCCCGTGCGCCTCCATCCGCTGCCGCGCCGCGCCGCCGCTGCACCCCGGCCACTGCCGCGCCGCCTCTCGCGTGCGCCGCTACCGCCGCCCCGTGCACACCGCCGACGGGCTGGCTAGAGCCGAGTCCACGCCTTGGCTGCCTCCTCGTGTGGGCCGGCCGTGGACTTAGTCCACGGCGCCACCCCGGCCGCGGTGGACCGAGTCCACCGTGCGCCCCTTTTTTTGCCGGCTGACCCGTGGGGCCCGCGTCTCAGTGTCGGCCCCTTGCTGACATCAGCATCGTCCTTTTTTCCATTGAGAAAATAATTAAAAATTGCGTCATAAATCGGGTAAATTTCCAGAAATTCATTTAAATGGCTCAAAACATCTAAAATTCATAACTAATTCATACGAACTCCAAATTGAGCCATTCAACTTGAAAAATTCATCTAAAATTGAGATCTATATGTTTATTTACTTTTTATGTACTATTTACTTAGTTTTTATTAGAGTTTTTCCTCGTTTTGCGTGCCAACATGTAAATTCCACCGTTTCGGACGATCGCGCTCGCAAGGAAAAGAGTTCGGAAGATCAATCGAAGAAGCAAGGCAAGTCACACATTCCCCTTGAGCATTTTGAGCCCAATTTATAAAATTTTTCACCGTTTACAAATAAATTGCATGTTTTGCTAATTACATGGGAACAGAGTTTACCTATCTGCTCGCTGTGCCATATTACTTGATGTCCTTTATTTGTCAAACTGGGTGATAATTTGACTAGCTGGTGTCGAACGAGCTAGAATTATATTATGCTTAGCCATGCTTAATTACCACTAGCTCACATAATAGGATAATTACATGATCTACTGCTAGTACATTGTTGACCTGCCAGCTCATGACATGTCAGCCATGTTTCATCGGTCGTAATTATCCAACTAAAATATGGCTTAATAGTGGGCTGTGGGTGTATGATTTTGCTAGTCGCACCCATGGCAATTAAGGACCGGTTCTCGGGAAACCCTGGAATACTAACAGTGCTTACCACAAGCAGACATGGGCAATCCTGCTGGACTTGTAGTATAGCTTTTCCCTAGCTAACGCATACAGGCAAGGATGGGAGTGATGGGGTTGGGTCGATGGGGGTTTACCCATTGATCGGCTTCCGAATTCACCTAGGCACGAGAGGGGGCTACCTACCTTGGCTTAAAGGTAGGGGCGAAACCTGAGGTATGGTGCGTTTGGTTAGGGGGAGTTATGCGAAGGGTCTTGTCACAATTTCCCCCTTTGCAGTACCATGGAGGTACTTCGGGGCATGGCGACATGTGTGCAATCATCTCCTGCGGGTACAGTTGCGTACCTCTGGCTAGAGTAAAACTATTCGAATAGCCCTGCCCACGATCATGGGCGATCAACCAGATTCACCGTGATTAGTCCCACTTTATTAATTAACAAGGCGAAATGAACTGGTTTAGTTCAGGTGGAATGGTTGGGCCTATTCAACGTGGTGTAGCGTTGTTCAGTGGAGATGTTTAATATTGCCTTAATTAATCGATTGTTTTACTGTTTTCAACTATAAATGTTTACAACCGCCTTTATGCAAATAGCCACAAATCCTCCTTGTCTCCCCTTGCACGAATGCATCGTTCGTGTGGCTTGCTGAGTACGGTGGTTGTACTTAGTCTTGCTACTATTTCCCCCTTTTCAGAAGTGTAGTGCTTCCGAGCTGAAGATGAAGTTAGAAGACCAAGGCTTATACCCCAATTGAGTTTTGCATGTGGAGTGGAGTTGAAGCCCCGCTAGGATCGTCGTCTTTTTCCGTTGCTGCTTTCTTTTCGGTGTGAGGACTAAGTGCCTCTTCTGTAAGTATTTAAGCTTTAGTTACATTTGGATCTGTTTATTAATTTATCGTTTTGTGTACCCTCGCTTGATTCCTGGACAGGGATGTATACACAAAATAGTCTGGAAATTTGGGATAAATTTCTGGGCGTGACACCTACACGGTTGATTGGTCATACCACCGTTGGTGGGCGTCTACGTCTTCACCGCTGGCCGCCTGCTCCGCCGCCGACTGGTGTCCTCACCTACACAGTTGGTTGGTCACACCACCGTTGCTGGGCGTCTACATCTTCACCGCCGACTGGTATCCTCGCCTTGACGGTAGGTTGGTTACACCGCCGTTGTTAGGCATCTACGTGTTCACCACCGGCCTGCCATCATAGCCACCGACTAGTGTCCTCGTCTACACGGTTGGTTGCTTACACCACCATTGATGGGCGTCTACGTCTTCACTGCCCGCTTGCCTTCACCGCCGTCAACTAGTGTCCTCACCTACACGGTTGGTTGGTTACACCACCGTTGTTGGGCGTCTATGTCTTCACCGCCAGCTTGCCTTCACCGCCGCCCATTAGTGTCTTCGCTTTCACGGCTGGCTTATTATGCTACCCCTCATGGACATCTTCATTTTCATCATCATTCTACTTCTTCCGTCACCGACTGGTTTTGCCGCCAACGACTGGTGTTTTCATATTCATGACTATGCTTCTTCGCCATCATTGTTGGAACCTCGTCTTCACCACCGGTTTGCCTCTGTTGCCACCGACTCGTGTTCACGTCATCACGGCTATGCAACTCTGTCACCATTGTGGGGTGACTTCATCTTCATTGTCTTCAGCATCGGTAAACTCTATTGCCACTCCTTCGCAAGCTTCGCTACTTCACCAACCACGACATCTCCACGAGCCTTGAAATTTTGGCATGCGCCACCAAATACGACGCCGTGCTAATCTACTACAACAATTGGTGTTCCAAACCTCAAGATTTCTACTCGGACATCCTCAATGCATATTTTCAATGAAGCAATGGCCACTCATTGACAAGCTACAGTTCTTGACTCTATGTTCAGTTGTTTCCCAACTAAGCATAGAGTCGAGGGCTACACAAATACAAGACTCAAAATTCAGCATGCGTTGTGGCAAGATGAAGTAATCAATTAACCAGCTAATGAGTCAACTCCGGGAGTCATTATCTTCGTCTTCGCTTTAGAGCAGCCGTTCTACTTCGGTAACTCCAATTATTCCATCAGCAATTTTGGCTTCTGGACGCTGCCACAATTTACTCCAAATTTCTCAAGTATCAACTTCAAGATTTAATCTACATGTCCAGGAGTTTGGAGTTATCAGCCAATCAACTCAAATTCGATGAGTTGGACAACATCTACTTTCCTCCAAGTAAAGCATCTACAACAGCTACAAGATCAAGTTCTACTACCATCATCATAAATCAACGGGCATTGCATTAATCTTCGTCATGCACGTGTTAGCATCAAGGAAACTACTCAAGCTTCGATATCTTCTCAACTGCTTGATAGATTATTATCATTGACGTCACCATTGACACCTTCGTCATCACCATTGTCTTCATCTCCAGTAAACTACCGTCAACGAGATTTTACGGAATCACCTCTACTTCATCGGCCCCGATGTCTCCATCATTGCTAATGGGTAACTACGTCTTCGCCTTCGGTTGCCTTTGTCATCGCCAACTTGTTATTTCGCTTCACGGTTGACCTATTACGCTGCCGCTGATGGGCGACCTCGTCGTTATCATCGGCTGCTACACCGCTATTGACTAGATCATCAACATCATCATCTTCATCAACATCCTTCATGCTTCTTCGGCTGCACCTACTCTGTTGCCGTGGATGAGCAACTTCATCTTCACTAATAGTCACGTTTGGCATCGCTGTCGACTGGTTTCGTCGCTTCCATGGTTGGTATACTCTACCGTCGTTGCTAATGGCGACATCGTCTTCACCACCGACGTCTTCGTCACTTCTGATGGGCGATATCATCTCCATGTTGGTCATCTCGTCTCTATGCCGACTACATCAACTATCGCTAATGAACAATTTCGACTACAATAGAAGGACAAGCTATATGCTCAGGGGCTTATCAACTCAAGCATAAAGATCATACCTTCAATCTGGATTTATTTTGGATATATGCGACATAAATTTATGGTCATGAGCTTATTTCCAGCACCTAAGGTCTGGATCAGTCATTATTTCCCACGAGGGTCATCGGCTGAGTATTTGCACCAGACGAGATTCAATTATCACATCTACTTTGGTGCAACCCATGAGAGATAACCACTCCGGATTAGAAGCTGCTCAGATATGCATTTGGTCTATATCACCTGGGAGATTTGTCACTCGGGAGAATATTAATTGACGTGTTATACACATCATATTTTAAGGGTATCGGTGGGCACATTTTGGGTCTAGGCCTAATGTGTCTGTAGCCCATATTTCAGGTGTGGCCTGTCGCGTGTCTCTAAGGACTTCAGCATATTTGCTTTGACAATGTGCACATGTTCAAGTGCTCAATACCTTAAAATCCTTTTATACCGCTGTTACTTAACTTTTTAGGAGTTGGTACAATGAATTTTAAATGGTGACAAACAGTGAAGCTTTACATAGCTACCCCGTTGACTTTTTTATATATGTATAAGTCAAGGCACTGTTTGGGTTTATAAAGCAATTGATTCTTTGCTTTTTGCCACGTAAATGTGCACTTTTATTGACTGATATTATGGCTTAGGCTGATTATATATTTTGGTTATTTTTCCAGGCGGTTGGTAAATCCTCTATGAGTTTATTTACTCGGATTTTATACCACATATGCCGTATATTTCTTGATGTGGTGAAACCACGTGTCCTTTAGGGACTTAAGCATATTTGTTAAAGCAATGTGCGCATGGGGTGTGCCCGATATTTTGAAAATTTCTTTATTCACATCATACAAGCTTCTTTATAGCTGTTTTGTTATGTAAATTTTCAAAGATGTAATCAACTCTATGTTGCTCGCATCATATTTTGTAAAGCAGTTGGTTTTATCACTTGAGTCTTGTTTACTCAGGGGTTCATACCACATATGCTATTATTATGCTACTTAGGTGGCTTAAAACCACTCGATGGTTGATATTATTAACCTTGACTATATGTTTATTTTATTCAACTAATCACATAGTCGGGAGCTACACCTAATTAGGTGCATCTAGTCGATGCACCTGGGTATATTTTTGAAATTTTTTCCAGCCCTTCACAGCCTTGTGATTTGGTAAAAGTACTTGGGAGACTATGGCAGAGATGATTGAAGCACTCAGTTGTTTGTTTTTTGACTCGAGAGAAGATTATCTCGTCGACTGTGAAGGTCTCTGGGGCTCCTATGGAGATTACGGGTACCACATACTCACAGATCTAGTTTATCCGACTAGATATAGGAGATAGATTATACACATGGATTATGTAAAAGTTAGGGCTTAGATATTACGTTTACTTGTAAATCAAGGAAATGGTCTATTGTCCTGGTTCGGTAAGATTGTAAAGTAGTTATACGAGATTTAAACCGTAAGGAGTTAAATCTCTATCTTATAAATTCTTTCCCTTCAGCTATATAAGGAGGATAGGGTGCCTCTTGCAGGCATGATTCACAACTAGATTATCAGATAATACAACACTCGGTGGATACAATCACCAAACAGGAGTAGGATATTACCTTTAATCGAGAAAGGCTGAACCTATCTAAATCATTGTCTCTGCATATATCCACTGTATATCTCGTGCGCTACCTCTTTTCATATTGCCGAATTCTAGTACGCAATCATGAATGAGTATGCTGACATAGTGAACTACGCATTAGTATTATGCTCCACGTGTAGGTCTAATAGTAGTTCGATTCGATGGCTGCAGTCCACGAATTGTTCGATTCATATGGTTGACGAAAGATGAACAAAAGTTCGATCGATGGCTGCAATGTTTAAAATATCGATCTATGGGACCCATGTGAAAAATATGAGATTCACCTGACCTGGTCTCCCTTGCTCACCTCGCTGGTAGGCGGGGCCATGTGCAACAAATATTATTTTAACTGGTTGTGTTCGACTCTTATTTAAACATCGATCATTTCTCTGACAGGTGCCATCAGGGTTTGCAATACCGGCAGTAACCGCGCGGTTACCGGACTTACTGCCAGGGTACGGTTACCCGTACCGCACGGTACGGTTTGGTGAATTTTGACCGAATTCAAAAATTCGAAAAAAATGAAAAAAATGGTGAAAGTAGTGCTTGATTTGTAGTGTCTTATGGTGATGAAATTTCTTGAAAAAGAGTAATATAAATTCAAACTTGAGGGCAAAACCCAAAGTCAATTAGGAAATAGGAAAAAGAGAAAAGTAAATGGGCTGGATTTAGTACTCTTCATGCGGACCATTAAGCAAGGAGAAAATATCTCCTTCTTCCCTGCATCTCTCTCTTTCGTGTTGTCTCTCTGGTCGCTCTCTCTCTCTCCCTCCTTAGCCACGGCAGCGGTAGAAGCGGCGTAACCGCGCCAGATCCGTCGCCACCGCACCGGAGAGCAGCGATACCGCGAGGTAGCGGGTGGTAACCATAGGGTACGTCGCGGTAACCATCTAAGCGAGCCGCTGGAAGGTAATATTCTCTCCTCATTCTTTACCGCACGATATGGGACAGTAACCGCATGGTTTGGGGATAATATCGCGCGGAAACATGCGGTTACCGTGGCCGCCTTGAGCGCGAACCATGAAGCATAGCGTGCGGTAACCATGCTTTACCGCGCGGTAATCGCGCTGAAAACCGTGGTTACCACGCACAAAACCGTGGTAGATTTGGTTTGCACTGAAAATATTAATATGTTGGTATTATATGTTCCTCTTCACTAGATGGATGGAGTGATAATATTATATGTTTCGCTATAGCTATATGTTTGGAGAATTAATTAATTAAGCTATAGCTATATGTTAGGATCAAGGTTTGCAATACCGGCGGTAACCGCGCGGTTACCGCGGTTACCGTCCTTACCGCCAAAGTACGGTAACCCATACCGCATGGTACGGTTTGGTGAATTTTGACCGAGTTCAAAAATTCGAAAAAAAATGAAAAAAATGGTGAAGGTAGTGCTTGATTTGTAGTGTCTTATGGTGATGAAATTTCTTGAAAAAGAGTAATATAAATTCAAACTTGAGGGCAAAATAGAAAGTCAATTAAGAAATAGGAAAAAGAGAAAAGTAAATGGGCTGGATCTAGTACTGTTCATGCGGCCCATTAAGCCAGGAGAAAATATCTCCTTCTTCCCTGCATCTCTCTCTTTCGCGTTCTCTCTCTGGTCGCTCTCTCTCTCTCCCTCCTTAGCCACGGCGGCAGTAGAAGCAGCGGAACCGCACCAGATCCGTCGCCACCGCGCCGGAGAGCAGCGATACCACGCGGTAGCGGGCAGTAACCGTCTAGGCGAGCCACCGGAAGGTAATATTCTCTCCTCGTTCTTTACAGCATGATATGGGACAGTAACCGCACGGTTTGGGGCTAATATCGCGTGGAAATATGCGGTTACCGTGGCCGCCTTGAGCGCGAACCATGAAGCATAGCGCACGGTAACCATGCTTTACCGCGCGGTAATCGCGCTGAAAACCGTGGTTACCGCGCACAAAACCGTGGTAGACTAGGTTTGTACTAAAATATTAATGTGTTTGGCATTATATGTTGCTCTTCACTAGATGGATGGAGTGTTAGTATTATATGTTTGGCTATAGCTATATGTTTGGAGAATTAATTAATTAAGCTATAGCTATATGTTAGGATTATATGTTCAACATCATTATATGTTTGGAGAGTTAATTAATTAAGCTATAGCTATGCTCTGCCAAATAACTAGATATGATGTGCAAAAAACCGTGTTACTTTGTATCATGTGATGTGAATATATTTGACAATGATGTGAATCTATTTGGCAGATAGTCTAATATTTCTTACAATGATGTGAGTATATTTGAGGTTTGCATTACGTAAAGATAGCTATGCGGCCTTGGTGATTTCATTCCGAATGGTATAATTTTTGCATATGTTACAGGGTGGAGATGGCAGATAGTAGGGACTCTGTGTGCGAGCACGGGGAGAGCATAGCACCTGGATGGTGTTGTATGTATTGTAATCAGAAAAAGGGCGATGGTGGGGCAACTCAATTTAAAATCCATTTGGCTGGAAAAGGCAAGGGGGTTACATATTGCAATTCAGTGCCTCCAGATGTCCGTGAATTCTTCAAGCGCGATTTGGGAGAGGATAAAAGATGCAGGTGATAATCGTCAGAGTGAGAGGTCAAGAAGGGTTGAAGATGCAGGGGTCAACTATTATGACCTAACAGGTGATGCCGACGAGGAAGAACAAATGCAAGCAGCCATGCACGCCTCACGGCAAGAGGCAAGCTTTAGGAGGGGTGTGGAGGATCGAGGTGGCACATATGAGTGTGGCGGTGGAAGTGGATCCGCTCAGCCCGAGGCACGGAAAGGTAGAAGTAACCCAATTACCAGTTTGTTACGAAGGGCTACATCTTCTGAGATATCAGTTGTTGAAAATGGAGTACGACAGTCTTTTTGTGAATCAAAGGGATAAGTTTGAAGCATACATGGAAATTGTTAAGAGAAGGATGCACGACCTCAAAAATGAAATTCTCATCAATGCCAATAAGTAACCGTTATTACATTATGAGCATGGTTCGTATTGTATGACTCTTACCGAACTTGTTTCATGTTTTGCAGCTACGGCATTTAACCCTAGGACGCACTATGCGTACTCTCCAAGTGCCTCCATCATCCAAGACCTCCGTCAGGCCTTTGAGTGGATGATGGACATCGACACGGCTGTTGCCGCTTTGCTGGAGGTTGAGATGTATCACCGTAAGGCTGGCGAATTTGGGAGGGCGCTTGCAAGAAAGATGGCCATCAATGGGAAAACTTCCCCTGGTATGTTTGTAATCATGAAACTATCATATGTCCTATTCATTTTGTCGTATTTAGAATTGTAAATTGACATGGCACTTGGCATTTACAGCGCAATGGTGGTCAATGTTCGCCTCAGACACGCCGACTTTGAAGAAGCTTGCGTTGCGTTTGGTTGGTCAATGCTGCTCATCAAGTGAATGTGAACGGAATTGGAGCACATTCGCATTCGTACATACCAAGGTCCGTAATAAACTTACCCACAAGAAGCACAAGCTGGTTTATGTGAACTACAACCTTCGCCTTCGAATTCAGCAAGCAAATGCCCAAGTTAGGAAGGAGGACGACGATCCCCTTCAAAGACTAGCGGACCTATCATTTTACGAAACTAACAATTAGATTAAATAATGGATGGACAATGCTCGGTCCAATGCTTGCCCAGAACTAGATGAAGACTCAACTGAGAGTGACGCCCCCATACCTAGTCCACTTGTAGCCAATCTAGTGGACTTGACTGACCTGCGCAGGACCATGGGAGCTTCTACTATTGCAGAGTGGGCTGATACAAATATAGGTGACACTCATATTGGGAAAAGGAAGACTCGACAGCCACCAAAAGCACCTCCATCCAAAAAAGTTAAGGGCAAAGGTCCACAGTCGAGCAATGTTGATAGCGATGAAGAGACTCAAGAAAGCCCAGAGTACCAAGAGTCAAATGATAGTAGCTCAAGAACTGATACACACGACGGAGACGACGATGGTTAAGGAGGCCAAGGCACTACTGATGTGCCTTTTAGGAGTCACACCCAACAGTCTTATCACCACAGCCCTCTTCACTTCACTGGTGCGATGTACTTCAATTACCATTTCAACCTTTACCATGCATTTCACTCCCGATTAATTTTCTTCCTACTATTTCATTTGCAGGTGAGGTCGACTTCACTCACGCTACTCAGGACCGGGATCACGGTGCTCCAAGCTCTCAACGAACTACCATTACTCGAAGAGGCCAACAACAGCAGCAACATCTTGACGTACCACAGGATAGTTATAGCTCATTCAGTGCCTCTAGTGTTGACAGTGGCTATCCAATGTATGCGTACAACCGTCCCCAACCTTCTGATTATCCCCCTCCTACATGGGTCTATGAGTGGCAAGAGCCCCAGTGGTATGCTCAATTGTATGCTCAATGGCAAACAACAGTATCATGGATAGGCCAAAGTTGGGAGGAATATAAGGCGGGGTTGCTACACTCACATAGTTTGATGCTCATGTTCATAAAGGGGTACAACATGGCATATAATCAGTGGAACGTATAGCTATGCTCTATGTTAGTATATCCTTGTTTATTTCCTTTGATTGAAAATAGAACTATTTTTATGTTGCTTGTCATATGAACTATCATATTATGGACATTATATTGTGAACTCTACCGTCAACTCTATTTTGTGGACTATATTCATTTACCTACATGTGGACACGTGGACATCATGATATATTGAGATTGTTGATTGTTCTTCTTAATTATCGTTGTTGAAATATTATGTTATGATTGTTAAATTGATTCCATGTCCGTAAAATAGAAAAGGTCATGCCATTTTTTTGTATTCTATATATTTTTATTATTATCCCTAAATTCTACACACATTTAAGTGTTTCTCCAAAAAAAAATTCACCTTCTTCATTTCGTTCTTCTTTTGGCCACACATCGAGCGCGGTTACCATGTTACATACCGCGGTATCTCGTTCTTTTAATTCAAAATTTCAAAATCAAATTTATCGTGGTTTTTGGCAGTTACCGCGGTATCGCTAGGGGAGGTAACCGCCCCGATAACAGTACTGCAAACCCTGGGTGCCATAGCCCATTGTTTATAAGGGAACAACCATATGGATATGAGAACCATGTCTCCAGGCATCAGATAACAAATCCTTGGCGGCTAGCGTCGACTTTGACCGTTAGAGGGGTGTTTTAATAGTGTTATCCAATTAATTGGTACGGTATTTTTGGAATATTTACATGCATCAGATAACAAATCCTTGGCGGCTAGCGTCGACTTTGACCGTTAGAGGGGTGTTTTAATAGTGTTATCCAATTAATTGGTACGGTATTTTTGGAATATTTACATGTAGATTTGGACATAAGTATGAAGTGGGATGAATTTAATTATTGTATTAATGATGTGTTAGGTTTATTTTATCGTACAGATACAATTTCAGCTATTTAAAAAAAGACAACCAGCTTTCAAGAAAATGGCAATAAGTCATGGTAATAGACGAGTTTATATATAACCGGCAAAAAGTGACCTTTGTTTGAATCTGCGAGATATTCTTATCAGATATTCATATTATCAAGGATATCAACGTCTATGGGAGATATTCTTGTCAGAGACATTCATATCATTAAGGATATCAAAGTTTATAGTCTATTTCACGGCATAGATTTTTCTTTCTGATTTAAGGTAATCTACAATCTTTATATTTATAGTGAATATGGTAACATGGAACTTCTTTTAGCATTATTTTTATAAAAAATAAATAAGATACCCACACATCTGCGCAGGCTTCCTTTCTAGTTTGTATAATTGACAAATCTAATAGTGGCAAATAGTTAAATTCTCATGAAAAGAATGTTCCTTGTATGTAAAGCCACAAGATGGTGCAATCCTAATTGATGTATCAACTGAAGAATATTTCCCTTTGTTTTCTTTTGAGTAACTTTATCGGTGTTAGAATTTCTTCACTTGGACCGTCGCTCCTTGCTTCGCACTAGATTCAAGCATGGCTTCTAGAACAGCAACATCACGAGCGCCTTCAACATAAGAACTGCGGGATTCAGCCTTGTGATCCCCATCCTGCACGACCAAGCAGCAAGAGCAAGTCAGCAGGACTAGTCAAAATCCTAGCATATTTTAACATTTGAATGGAATTCGAAGAAAATATGCATTTTTATTTAACATTTTGGGGGCTTGATATAAATTGCATCTGATACAAGCTGGTTAGAAATGTTCTGCAGATGTACTCTAAAGTCATCCAAGACTACCCTAAACCCTAAACCTTGGACTATGGGATCTTAAATGGAACAACTGCCCATGAGCAAGTTGGCTATATGATTAATATCATAGTATTTCTTTTCTCAAAGGAAATCCTAAGATACCTAAATCATTGTTCCATGATGCACTGAAGAAAAAAAAAGAAAATTTTAAAATTTATCGGTATAAATAATAGTACTTTTTTAGCCTGCACGATGTCATGAACAAAAGCCTTCAGTTCCTCATTCACACCACAGAATGGATAAAATGTCATCTGGCATTGCCCATTTTCGTTGGTGAATAAGACCTGAAATGCATAATTGGTTCATACTTAAGATGTTCATTTGAGCTTCAGGAGAATCTTGCTTGAACAGATATAATTATTTTTAAAAAATTCAATGCGTCAATATTGCTTATAAGCGATAATAAATTGATGATTTTGAAATGGAGGTTACCTGGTAGCCATGCTTCCCACTAGCAATTCCACGTTCTATTTGCACTGTTCCTTTAGTTCCATCCACCCGCCATAATATCTATAAACATCAAAACAAAACAAAAAATGGAAAGAGAAAATATACTGTTGTTAACTTTGTGCCCTAGAAATTGAAGATAATAGTATGTTTGCGATAGAACTTTTCAAACAATATTTAAGTTAACCTTGGGTGATCTTGAGTTGACTGCAAACACAAAGACCCCAGCGCATCCATTTTCTAGCTGGCTGCATCAACACATCAAAATTTTGTAAGATCTGAAAACTTTCCATTACAAAATCCACATGGTATTAAGAAACTTACAAAAGAGAACATATGTTATCAGGTGGTGGTAAAGCCTTATCCACATGACGGGAGATAGACGATACAGTTGCTACTTCTGAACCAATCATCTGTTACAGAAGGGCTCATCATCTTAAAAAAGTAAGGAACGAAAAACAGATGGGCATATTCGTACTCTTAAGGAACAGCCTGCTCCAGCTGACTAAGCCTACTAGAAGAGAGTGGAGATGAGAGGCGACTTGGAAGGCGACGTGGGAGGTCGAGGCGAGACCCCTTGCCAGCGATCGCCGGCGCCGGCGACGCACAAGGCGACTCAGGGAGGTGGTGACGAAGCGCGGGAGGTCCATGGGGCGAGAGGATTAGGAGGAAACTGTGGAGCCCAGCTATGGTGGCCCAGTGCCTGTGCTGAAGTGGAAAGGAGCATCCAAATTCGTAGCACGAGGTAAACTAGCACACATCGAGTCGTTGTTCGAGCGCTTGAGAGGGAACACAGAGAAGCTAGGGTTTCGGGAGGGGTGTAGGCGAATCTCACCAGATCTGTGTGAGAGAGAGGAGTGGCCACAAATTGGGGCAGGGGGCGGCGGCGCGAGGTGGCGGGGTACAATCTCCTTGCGAAGGTAGTTCAAGGCAGAGGCATGCGAATCAGGGCGGTGGGTGGCGTGGGCGAAATCAGCCAAGGCTAGATTTCCGCAACAATCAGTGGGGAGGCTATGGTGGCGGCGGAGGTGGACAAAGGTGGGAGGATGGTGGATTCCAAAATCCACCAATTACCCTCAACAATTTCAGCCTCCACGGTGATTTCCAGCACAGGGTTTGGAAGGGGACAAAGGAAAGGATCCAAAAGGGCATCAGCAAGGTGAAGAGAAGCAAACTCAGCAATACCGCCCGGTGAAACCAAGAGATACAGATCAGGGACAGATGGGAGGAAAGAAGGGAGGCGCAGAACAGCAAAAAGGCGATCAGATGGCAAATCCCAATCCCAATCACCCTGTGTTAACACCAGAATTTGGTAAGTCCGAAGTCATCATCGGCAGAGTCAGTATCGGCTTTAGAGTCCTGAAATCGGCCAATGAACATTATCAGTCACCAACAATTGTATTCTTGATGGATTCGGTTAAGGAAATTAATCAAAGGAAGTTTATCCAGAAGAATCTGAGTTCAAGGAGGATGTGATATAGCAGTTTATCTATTAATTATGAAGAGTCTGTTAATTTTCTTTTATCTTTAGAAAAGTGTTTTGTGTGTCCGATAAGTACTTTATGTTTTCCTTTTATCTTTAGGAAAGTTGTGTCTTGTCCAATATCTACCCATAGGTATAAATCTATACACTCGGGATTCATTGTAATCTCTCTCGATTAATACAACTACTCTCTTTTCTGAGGTTTTTATTTATCAACCGGCGGAACTTGGCACCTGACGCAGGACTGCATCGGCTTTCGATCTCCGGTGAAGGGGTAAGTCCTACGTTCCGCCGGTCATGGCAATTGTGTCGGCTACATTGGTGTTGTTCAAGGCTGCATCGCTTCGACCTCTTCGATCGCTCTGGTTCGGTTGATATATTTGCCTACATACTTATCACATATCTTAGTTAAACTAGTTTGGTAGCTCGATTGACTTGTATCGGCTGGGATCTGCTTTAGGGTTTTTGCCGGTATTGCTTTGCCAGATTAGATTAGCTAAGGTATCCACCACCCTAAAACATAGTCAAAGACTTGATTGTTTAGACTTTTATGCTTCTTTGCATATTTTGCGATGCATCATCCCTAGCTGTGCTTAGAATCATAAAGGATAACCTGTCTTTGATTATAATAAGGGTTTCATCAGGGTTTCAGCCGATGAGTTATATGGACGTTGCATTGGCTCACAAGGATTAGATACAAGTTGGATTTAGCCGATAACAACAAAGGTTTTATTGATTATCTGATCGTTTGGATTTTATGATATCGGACCTCCAGCCGATGTATGATTAACCTTTGGATCAAGCAATTATTCTATCATTTTACTATTAGCTAATTGGTTTCTTTTGGATTATATTATTGTTTCATTACATTATCATCAGCCGATTGTATTTCTATCGTTATCTACATTGGATATATAGTCGATTGTTCAAAACCCTATCGACATCGGTGGGCATTGACATCAGCTGGTATCACTATCGGCTCGTTAGCGGATTGGCTCTTTGGTGATCAAAATATTTATTTATCTTGTTAGTTGCAGGATCAAACTGACCGGCACACCCGCATCTCATCAATATTTTGAACCTACACTAGAGATAAGCAGAACTCCCAAACCGTTGTGTTCATCGCCTTAGTTCGCACCAACACAGATCTAGTACCATCGGCCGAGTGCGGATTTTTCGTCAACACCCTGGTATGTTCCTAAATCAGAAACTCATTTGTCTCAGATGCAAAGAGGGCGCCTTGCTAGGGATTGCACGGTAGGATCTTTTGCACCAATTGTTTTAAGCCAACTCATAAGACTGAGGATTGTTTGTATGACAAACCCAGAATGAATTCTATGGCAATGGTGAGAATTGTGTATGTAGATATATCTGAAGCAAAATTGAAGGATATAGGCAACAGTTCTAGTGGAATTGGGAGTGGAAAGCTAAGAAACAACCAAATAGCACTTTTTAGATCAGATTCCCAAATAAGATGAGGTTGTCTGAATTGACAAATTTTGATCAGTTCAATGTGAAGGGCACCCAAGTAGAAGTCAATGTATATAAGTGGACTAGTGAATCAACTGCAATAGGAAAGATGCATGTAGTTTGGGTGGTGGTGGAAGGACTACCTAATGAAATGAAAGGTTATCAAGCTTTATATGAAGTGGGCTCCAATCTTGGGGTGGTGATGGAGGTGGACATGCCTTTGGTAACTGCAAAAGACACTATCAGAATGAAAATAGGAATGATGGACATTAAACAGTTTCCTTATAGGCTGATTCTATCCACTCCTGAAGCATTGATGTATGAGGCTTGCTTTACCCTAAAGAAAGGGGTGGAAAAGGGTTGGTTCAAGGATCAACAACTGATAGGAAAGCAATGCTCACAGATGAGGCATGGTGACAAAGGGGATCAGAAGGTAAAAAACTAAGGCAAGCAATGTATGGAGTTAATAAAAATAGTCGAACTGTTAACTATTGAGCAGAAGAAAGGAGAATGTCGTCGGGCTCAGTACCCCAATATTGAGCAGGTGGACATGCTGCCTGAGGAAGACAAGAACAGGGCCATACAAGTCTTGCAGGACAGGAAGTTGGCAATGGCATTACAGGAGAAAGAAACAAAAGGACACACCAGTGAACTCAGGGTTGTGAAAGCAGTAAGGTGGACTGCCCAGCCGAGATTATGAAGAAAACTGAAAAGACTGCATCTCAAGACATGATAGCAGGCAGAGGGCTGCAGGAAGGGCAGCAGGATAATCTCAGTGAAGAAGGGGTGGAAGAGGAAGGTGATGATGGGAAGCTGTAGCTAGGAGAGAGTGAGGAACTCGACTCACAAGACTCTGAGAATACTTTTGCTAAAAGCTTAGGAGTGGTGCTGCTTGAAGAAGAGATGGGGAGCCAAGAAGAAGAAAGGAGAACCAGCAAAAGAGTTAGGGGAAGAGACGACAAAAAGACCCTAGAGATGGCCGTGGACAGAAAGGAAGCTCAAAATGCTTTTGTTAACAAAGGTCAGGACTTAATCCCACATACCATTAATGATTCAAATATCTCTAGCTGGTTTAGCTAGTTTAATAGGTGTAAGTCTGGGATGCACTATTGAATCAATAGATACAAACACAAAACTCATCAATGATTTGGAAGAAGCAAGAGTGAAACTTTTTTTGAAAGAACAACAAAATAAAGAGATCTGTAACAATGGTGAAAAAGAAAAAAGGAGACTCTAGTGACATAGAAGATTTATTAAAAGAGTTTGAGGATTCTGATTCTGATAGTATTGGTTCTGATTTTGACATTGCTGAATCACTTCTTTTTAAGTCTCACTCAAAAAAGGGAAGAGAAGATGCAACAGAGGAAACCTTGCCATTGTCAAGGTCACTCCTATGACAAATAAGAAGAAACTTGACAAAAAACAAAAAATGAAAAAATGAAAGGCATTGTTTGGAATATTAGGGGTATGAAGGATCCAGAAAAACTAAAGCATTTGAGAGACTTAATAAAAGAACATAAGGTGGATTTTGTGGGTTTACAAGAAACTATGAAACAAGATTTTCCTGCTCTTTTTTTATAATCACTTGGTCAAGAGAGAAGATTTGTTTGGAACTGACCCAGCTTTTGGGAGGTCTGGGGGATTTTGTTAGGCTTGGATGAGGAAAAATTCAATACACTGTAAGAAAAAGGGTAGTTCTTTCTGAAGACAAAGTGAAAAATATAGATGATGGGCAGACATGGGACCTTATGATTGTATATGGTGCTACTCAAAAAGAACATAAAGAGGAGTTTCTGAGAGAACTAGTGCAAGAACTTAACACACAGAAAAACCCTCTGATCATGGGGGGAGATTTCAACATAATTAGAAAAGAAAGTGAGAAAAATAAACCAGGAGGATGTAACAGATGGAGTTTATATTTAATGCAATTATTGAGCAAGCAAATCTGGGAGAAATAGATATGGGGCTGAGTAAATATACCTGGCGCAGTAGTCATGAAAATCCAATTTATGAGAAACTGGACAGAGTTTTGGTAACAAATGAGATTGAACAAATTTACCCACAATTATCTATGCAATGCCTGGATAGGTTTTTTTTTACCACAATCCCTTGCTGCTGAATTCAGAAGATCCCTGTAGTAAAGATATATCCTTTAAATTTGAAACTAGCTGGTTTCTGGGGGAAGATTTAGATCTGATTGTAAGTGAAGTCTGGACTTCATATAAAGGTGAGGGATCCAGTTTAGATATTTGGCAGGGTAAGTTAAGAGCTGTTAGAAAGAGACTCAAAGGATGGAATAAAAATTGGGAGGGGCAAGTATAGAAGAGAAGGCTGAGATTCTAGCACAAATAGGGATGTTAGACAAAAAACTGAATCATTTGGAATGACAAGTCAGGACAGAGAAGTAAGAAGAGAGCTGGAACAAAAACTTAATTATACCATTAGGGAGGAAAGGATTAAATGGTTTTAAAGATGCAAGACCAGGAAGTTTTAGAAGGAGATAACAACACAAAATACTATCATGCAAAGGCAAATGGTAGAAGGAGAAAAGGGCAGATAAATAAGTTATTACAGGAGGAAGGTGAGATCAAAGGACATCAACAACTTATGACATATATTACCAATTATCATAAAACTCTGTTTGGGAAAAACAATCTGTCCTCAGACATGTCATTAAACATGGATGGCTTCTCCAAGTTAAAAGAGGAAGATAGGGATGAACTAATAAAAATGATTGTGCTATTCATTGTTTTTCTGCTCTTTTTCAACTGTTTCACCTAGTAATCATTCATGTATTGTTTTTTTATTTTTTTTTAAATTCATACAAAGTCACAGAAAACTGAGAAACTCAGTGCAGTCCAGATATCCCTGTTTTAAGCCTAAAACCATCTGTTCGAAAAACATTACAACTGATAGCTAGCACAGCCAGGATCCTAGGTTTTAAATCTTTTGGCTGTAAGTAAACTAAAATGCCAACTTCAAAAGTAGATGGCTTGGCAAGACACTTGTATGCATGAATTACTAGTCTTCACATGTCTAGATGGTGCACTTAACTAGCAAAATTTGAGCAAATTTAACCTATATTCGTAGAAACAGTTTTGTATTTCGAACATTATATTTCCTCTAATCCTATGTTGGTGTAGATTGTAGAGTGTCAAATCCTCAAAGTATAATAATATTTATTAACTTGTTGCAGACATTAATATAAGCCATAAGCTGGTCCATTAATCCCAATATAACATGATTAACATACCATTCTTAGTCCTGCTATGAAATGCACACCCATATCAAGTATAAAGCCACCCTGCAATGTCAAGTTATCAGAATAAGGAGAAACAACACAGATCTCAAGTCCGTTACATTGTAATCTTTGTAAAATAATAATAAAAAAAGGCCAAGTCATTAATTTGCACTTTGCAGTGACTACTTATTTGCATAAATAAATAATAAGAAATTGAACGAATTGTAGTTGCCAAGGACAACTGCAAATGTTTGAAATTTGAATACTTCACAACTGCAAAAGCTGAATGACCTTATTGCAATCATTGGACATGAAATTGCAGTTTGAAGTGAAATTAAATATCCAAATGTTGATAGAACTAGATTTTTTTTATTTTAGAGGTTAACAAATGTATGCTAGCAACACCTCGTGTTTGAATTATCTATCTAAAAAAACCAAGGCAAACTTTTGCAAAGGTACAGAATTTTTTTAAGAAAATTGTTGAAAGAAATATAAATTGTTCAATTCACAATGATAAAGCACCAACCAACTGATTAAAATATTTAATTAATTTCGTTAGGATAAAAGAACATTGATTGACAAGATGCGCATAAGGACTACAATTTTGGTATGGAAATCCAAAAGATTAATATTTAGTAAACCTAATAGCTAATTAGTATAATCCAAAGAACTATACATTACCCATATGTGCTATTTGGTAAGTTTAAACTTAAAACATTTGTAACTATTATTTAGTAATAGAACTGAGCTGTAGCATCAAGTTTTGAAGTGAAGTGATGGGCATAGTATGAAACATGCAGATAAAGCTTGCAAGAGACAGGAACACAGTAGTTCACTACTTGATTCTTACCACAAAATTTCTTCTCCAGGAGCTATTAAAGTATGGATTTGAACTATTCATTGATCCTTCAACAATAACTTGGATGTTCATCATATCACCAATATCACTTATCAACTTCCTTGACTGAAGATAAGAGTCTTGAGATTACCAATGTAATCTAGCAAGAAAAAAACAAATTATAAGATTGAAAATGTGTACCTCCACAAATGCAGGTTCGAATCTGTAGTTTTCTGCCAGAGCCCAGATTGGTTTGTATGGGAATTGGTTTGGAAATGAATTGTAAACTGACAATGCTGTTTCTGCTTCCATTGTTGCTGAAGTTTTATGAGGAAGATGGTCACATATATTGACTTAATTTTTATGATTCTTGTACAAGATTCGGAAACAAACAAATTGAAGTACTTACATCCAGAAGCAGGTTTCTCTTCGAGCCACAAGACGAACATATTATGCAAACATGCGACAACGAATTAGAAAATTTAAAGAAACAAAAACTTTTCTATCTAAGAGAAGGAACTCCTTTTTATTTTGTGTAGAAGTCCTTTAGCCCAAATCACAATGTCAAGATATATTTTGTTTTACCTTGAATCACATGCTTTCCTGCCTTGAGCATTTTTAAGGAGAGGTCAACCTGCATATTTCAAACAACTTGTGAGAAATTCCTGTGCACAGAGTAAATGTAATTTTCTAGAAGCATAGTCATAGATATCAAAATAGTTAAGACAACGTAACATTTGGTGAAACACTGAACTATAGGTTATTAAAAGGAAAACAATCAGAGAAAATAAAACAGAAGTGCATGTACATGTAACTATGTGAGGGTCATGAACATAATGCATTACAACTCTTGTCTTATAATGGTGATCTGGAGTAAATGGCAAAGACATAAACTCAACAACAGTTTGACACAACGGTTAGTAAGTCAAAGGCTACAAGGTTCAATTATTCGATTGAACCTGAAGACTTATAACTCTTATGAAGACAGTCCCTCCATTTTAGGTAAATTTGTGTTATAAATATATTATACTTCTTCCTTCAGTCAAAATGGTGATATATACTAGTAGATCATGTTTCTTTCTTTTCAGTCCGAGCTCTTCTGAAGTACTACCTATGTCCCATTTTAAGTGCAATTGTGGGTTTCCGTGTTCAACTCTTAAACGTCCATCTTATTTGAAAAAAATAAAAAAAATTAGTCACACATAAAGTACTATTCATGTTTTATCATCTAATAACAACAAAAATACTAATGGTAAAAAATTTTCAAATAAGACGGATGGTCAAACATTGGATATAAACAATGCAAAACTACGGTCTTTCTGACACAGAGGTAGTAATTGGTAAACTGCTGAAAACAAAGAGGGATATAATACAGTAGCTGGAAACATAGCAAAGCTTGTGCACATTGACTTTTCTTCCTTGGCATGCTAATAAGTGATAACTCAATCTCAATGTATGACCAATTGACCGTGCTTAACAGCTTGCATTTAGAACCAAAAGCAATACGGTTTCATCTGAAATCCCCCATGAAAGAGAATCTAGTTCATATGTAGGATCAAACTATGCATAGCTAACTCGTATCGTAATGTAGGTAGTAAATGATGGAAGCAAGCAAGTGAATGTGAATCCACGGAGGACCCCGGACCTGCACTTGGCCAGCAAGAACGACGGCGACGGCGGAGATGGAAGCGTCTCCCATTATCTCCTCCAGGCCCGCGTCGCCCCATCTGGGCTGGATCTCGGGCGCGAAGTCCCGGGCGAGCTCCGCGGCGGCCTCCGCAGATTCCTGCAACGAGTGGTCTGTCAGTGTCAGAGGGCGGTGCAGCGGAGTAGGTGGACTGACCTTGGTGCGGCTCCAGATGGCCTTGAGGAGGACGTGGTGGGCGATCTCGCGGAGCCTTGGGATGTACTGGGTGCGCGCGAAGATGCCGCCGCCGACCACCGCGATCCGGGGAAGCCCGTCGCCTGCCATAGTTGGTTCTTGGCTTCTTGCCCGAACCGAACCAACTGCAGCTGACACAGCTTTTAGATCTGATGAGACGAGGCTTCCTTGCTTTGCTTTGCCTTGCGTGCGTCAGTGCGTGTGCTCACGCGACTCAACCGATGCTCCGTGATTTTAGGATTTATTTTTCTTCTTTAATATGAAAAGAACTTTTAAATGGAATACTAAAATTTTCCTTACATTTGCAATAGCAATGGCGTAGGAGGATAAAGATGTCAGGAGAGGTGAACAGGAATCCTGAACAACAAGGCTCAATTTAAACGCTAATTGCAACAATTAAACCGTTCACATTAACTCTCTATATTATAGTTTGGATCTAATTCGTATCCATCAATCGTAAAATTAGGTATGATGACTATTTTAATTGTTAAAACCATCTAAAATCACTCCAAGGTAGTATTTAAAGTGATATTCGCTGACGTGGCAATCCAGCCATCACCGAAATTATTTAAAAAGCCGATGGAACCACATGTAAAAGAAGCTATCCTGTTGCCGCTGTCATCCTGCACAGAGAAGAACACAACCGAGGGATGCCTCCACGGCCACCGCCGACCATAGTAGTCGCCTGTTGATCCGCTCCAGCATCCACCCGTCGACGCCTGCATGTCTGACAGGTTCGTGCTCGAGCACGGGATCGTCGGAGACGACGCTGCCGTCCTTCTCCTTCATCTGCTCCATGTCCATCTACAGATCGATCAACATCCCAAGTTAGCAAACAAGTGATCACCAGAACAGACAGAAAAATCAATCAAGCATGTAATGGTCAACTCACATCGGCTTGGGCCTTGACAACAAGTGCAGCATGTCGGCGATGTGCGACCCTGGCAGCGGGGAAGCCTACCGCGGCGTGGCCAGTGCCAACGGCTGAACGACACGCCATGGCGCGCCGGCGGTGGCAGCGAAGGAGCTGCTCAAATGCTCAGCACCATGGTTGTGATGCTAACTCATACACCGCAGATGAAATCAACACAAAATAGCTTAGCTGGATCACTCTATTGAAATCAACTCAAATGCCAGTTGCCTCTTCACCTCGAGGCATCGAGGCCACCTCTCTGCCTTGGGGTCGCGTTGTCGCTCTACCTCGAATCCGTGTGACCGCCGCTTCGTCTTGAGCTCGCTACGCGTCGAGGCCGCCTCGTCGCCGCTCTGCTCTAGAGGCTAGGCCACCGCTACGCGTCGGGGCAGCCCAGCTGCCATTCCACCTCAAGGCCGTCCTGTTGCCGCTCTGCTGGAGGATGCGTCGTTGCCAGCCACGGCCACGGGTGTGGCCTTCCGCCCTCGGACAACGGCGCCGCCCCGCGCCTGCGGGAGCTCCATGAGTACGACGATGATGATGACAAGGAGCAGACGCCGCGCGGGCCGTGCCTGTTGAAGCGAGTCGCGTCATTTCCTGAGCTTCGCACCACTTACCGCTGCTTGTCGTGCCGGCCTGGAGCTCCATGTCCTCCGGTCTCCGCCCTGGATGTGAGCCGCCGACGCCGCCATCATCGACTGCGGTGGGAGCAGGATGAGAAAAAGGGGTAATATACCACTCTTCACATAAGATTTCGATAAAATACCACTCATTAGGATGCACCCGATAAAATAACACTCAATACGTTGCCATTCGGTTAAAATGCCATTTTGAAGAGTTTTGGACAAAAGTGCCCCAACTGTTGAGAAAGAGAATTGAAGGAGAAGGAAAAACGGGAAGGGTCAAGCTGGACGGCGGCGAGCTCGCGGGCGGGTAGCGCGGTGCGGGAGACGATGAGCGCGCGGGTTAGCGGCGCTGAAGGCAGGGTGCTCTCTGGCAAGTGGGGGACGTCTAAGGCGGGGTGCTCGCTGGCAAGCGGGGGACGCCGGATGGCGGTGAGCTCGCGGGCTGGGGTGTGGCTGTTGATGACGAAATTTGGTAAGTCTCAAAGTCATCATCGGCTTAGAGTCAGTATCGGCTTCAGAGTTCTAAAATCGGCCGATGGAAGCTATCAATCACCAATAGTCGGATTCTTACCAAATTCGGTTGAGGAAATTAATCTATTAAAGGAAGCTTATCCAAAAGAGACCGAGTTCAAGGAGGATACGACATGGTAATTTATCTATTAATTAGGCAGAGTCGTTAGTTTCCTTTTAATTTTAGGAAAGTGTTCAGCGTCCAACAAGAACTTTATGTTTTTCCTTTAATCTTTAGGAAAATTTGTGTCGTGTCCGATATATACTAGTATCTACCCATGGTTATAAGTATGTATACCCGGGGTACAAGTAAATTATCTCTCGATCAATACAACTACTCTCGGCGCATCGCCACCCTCTTTCTGAGGTTTTTACTTATCAACCGACGGAATTTGGCACCTGACACGGGGCTGCATCGGCTTTCGATCTCCGGCAAAGGGGTAAGCTCTACGTTCCGTCAGGTCCTGGTAAATCTATCGGCTACATTGGTGTTGTTCAAGGCTGCATCACTTCGATCTCTTGGATCGCTCTGGTTTGGTTGATATATTTACCTGATATCTCAATTCTATTTTAATTACATTGTGTTTAGAGACGCATTGGTTTATTTGGGACTGTCTTGGTTAGGTCTGATCTTCTGTCTTAGCTGATATATCTCTACAATCACAATGTTGTTTTAAATAGATTGGTGTTATATCCATCACATTAGACAGATCTATCGGTTCATCAAGTATTAGATTATCATATACAATCTCGTGCTGCATCGGTTAGGTTCGACCTATTAGATTGTTGTTGATAATATAAATCTTTTTAAGCTGATAGGTTCATGCTAATGTTTTATCGAAGTGCTAGTCGATGAGTTATTATATACGTTATATAATCCAGATCGATAATGTCTTCTACTTGTATCGGCCGATCTTTATCTAAGGTTTTATCGATATTGGCTAGATTACTTTGTTGACTTAGATTATATAATGTATCCACCATCCTGAAAATCAATCAAAGGCTTGATTGTCTAGATATTATGTTTCTTTTCATACTTAGTGTTACATCAGTTAAGTTTGATCTACTAAGTTGTGCTTAGAACCATAATCTCTAGCCTGCTTCTTGATTGCCAATAAGCGTTTCATCGGGGTTTCAGCCGATGAGTTATCTGGACGTTGCATCGGCTTATAACGATTGCATACAAGTTGGATTTAGCCGATCGCAATAAAGGTTTCACTATTTATCTGATTATTTGGATTTTATCGACATCGGACCTCCAGCCGATGTATGTTTTAACCTTCGGATCAATTCTTATTCAATCTATCATTACTAGCCGATTGGTTTCTGCTGGATTATATATTGTTTTACTACATTATCATCAGCTGATTATTATTATGTCATTATTTACTCAAGTATCAAAATCTATATTGGGTATCGGCTGGTAGCAGCATCGGCTAGAATCACTCCATCGGCTTGTCAGCCGGTCGGCTATCTTCTGATCTTCAATTACATATCTTGTCAGTTGCAGTATCAAACTGACTGGCACGCCCGCATCTCATCATTATTTTGGACCTGCACTAGAGTTAAGCAGATCTCCTAGGCCGTTCTCGCAAGCAGGCAACATCGGCGACGAGTAGCTCACGGGCAGGTGGCGCTAGAGGTGGGATGCTCGTGGGCCGGAGGTGGGGCAGGGCGGGCAGCGAGCAACGTTGGAGGCGGCACACGGGCGAGCGGCGCTAGCGCGTTCCCTTCTCTCTCTCCACAGCTAATTGGGGTGTTTTGTTCCAAAACTCTCTAAAGTAGCATTTTCACTGGAAGATGACGTATTAAGTGGCATTTTATCTGGTGCATTCTAATGAAATGAGTGGTATTTTATCGAAACCACGTGTAAAGAGTGGCATATTGTGCTTTTTCTCGAGCAGGATTGGGGATCGGTCCGAAGAGATGGAGTGGTTGAGAGACAGAGGAGGGAGGAAAAGAAGCAGTCACCAACCCGTGGTCCCATGCATTTTATTATTACTTTGGTGCAATTACTTTTGTTATTGTAATGCCACAGATGATGAAGATTAAGTGAATTTAACGCATAGATACCATATCAGTGAAAACCACCTTTAATACTACTTGGAGAGTTATTTTGCATTAGTTTTAAAAATTGGAGAATCAAGATATCTGTATGGTGGTTGAAACATACAAATCAGGTTGGACCTATATTTAAGGAGTCAAAGTAGACATTATTCCATTAAACAACAACATACTGTACCTAAGTTTTAAAGACTGCCTAATTGAATTCCTATCCATCTAGAAAAGGCAGTGTCACACCTGAAAATTCACGAAACCAGAATTTCAGATAAAATATGCATTAATTTTCCGTGCAGTATATATGCAGGGTAAAAAGAAAAGACAAAGTTTGATACACATTTCTGCTTATATAAATAAAAAGGACTTTCATAGATAGCAGAGTCTAGCAGCGAAAGAATTTTTTTTTGATAACTCAAAAGATTTATTTATATTAGAAACATAGTACTCCTACATGGTTTATAGTGCAATTAGTTGCACTGGAAGAGTGTTGTAACCGTACCAACCAAGCATAAGCTTGCAGGATAAGCTATATGAGTTATATATATTTTGACAGTCGTAAACAGGTGGATCCATCTGATTATTTCTCTGGCTAACTTGTCAGACAAACGATTTACTTCTCCAGACAAACGATTTACTTCTCTCGGGATCCAAACAACTTTCCGAGGTTCGGGCGAAATTAAACCATTCATTTGACTTAAGATCGGTCTTAGACTCCAATGTCCAGATCTTCTTGAGGATCTGTCTTCTGTAAAGTTGTAGTAATTGTTGAATTGCCCGTGAGGTAGACAGTACCTGCAATATTTAAAAAATTGGCCACTTCCATCGCCAACTGGAGAGCTAAGAGCTCTGCCTGCAAAGAAGATTCAGCCACATTGTTAATGAACAAAGCATTGTGTGAGTAAGGAAAGTGAAAAAATATTCCAATCCCTGCTATTCCTTTAATCCAAGCTGCATCCACATAACATCAGTCCTGGAGGTATCAACGTCCTTGTTCTATTAGTGCAGCGAAAGAATTAAACTAGATAAAGCGGCGGCCTCCATTCCTCAAACATCCTGATGAGTAGAGAACAAGCCTACTCCTCCTAGTTTGTCATCCTCTAAGTACTCACTAGTACACAAATAATTTTCTGTACAAATATCTTAATAGGTTACAGACAGACCATAAGTATCCGCGCTTGCAAAAATCAACCATCATTTTTGCATACGGCTCCTTAAGAGAGCCGCACGCAAAAATCGGTTTTTCTAAACGGACCACTTAAAACGTTCGCACGCAAAAATAAGGGTATTTTCACATGCGGGTCTCTTAACTCACCGCATGCAAAAATACCCCTCCTTTTATTATTCTCCCCTCCCCCATCTCTCTCACCGCATGCAAAAATACCCCTCCTTTTATTATTCTCCCCTCCCCCATCTCTCTCCCGGCCTCATCCACTCCTCTCCTCTCTTTCACTCCTCTTCCCACTACATTGGGTATGGTTACGTGTGACGGGCCCAAACCCTCACCTTTGACGGGTTTGGGCTTGGTCAGTGATCAGTGGTGACTGGTGAGTCCAGTCACCTTTGACGGGTGACCGGCCATCAGAGGTGACACTCATCTCTGACAGGCTAATAACTAGAAGTCCGTCAGAGGTGTTGGTCTCCGCTAACCTAGGACCAGTTAGAACCCATCATAGGTGTCTCATCTCTGACGGACAACAAAACAAAAGGCCGTCAGAGGTTGTTGATGCAAAAAACACACACTGGCCTGAGAGATTTGCTTTACTCTTAGTGCAGGTCCAAAATTAGTACTTTTAGGTTCAAGGGCGTGCCAATTGATTTGATCCTGCAATCAACAAGAAAAAATATGCAAAGAATGTTAGTAAACGATAGTCCATCGGCTATCTAACCGATTTCGTATCGTATGTGACCTAGCCGATGCAATAAGGCATGAATCGGCTGTAAGGTATAGTCAAAGATAGAATCAACCCTAAAACTAGTATATCGGCTGTAGACATCAATATTACATAATAAAGATATCAATATTACTTTAGAAATAAGCAATTGGGATAGATCGGACTGAACCGAGACAGTATAAATTGCCCAAGTCTGAGGATAACATGAAATAATGATTATATAAACTAATGTCATAGCCGACATCTAGATTTAAGCATGTATCGGCTATAGCTCCGATACAACATTATACTAGGATATTCTCTAGAAATAAATATATTCAACTATAGCCAATTAGATTGGTATCAAGCTTAATATATTTATATTAGATTAGATCCTGATATAAGAGGCAGATATAGAACATCAAACAAAGCATAAAACTAAGTAAAACATCTACACCAGGTAAGATCGGCTGAAACCCCGATACTATCCTTATTAACAACCATAAAGCAGGCTAAATATCATGATTCTAAACATGACTTAATAAGTTGGACTTAACCAATACAGCATTAAGTACAAAGAGAAGCATGACATCTAGAAAATCAAGCCGATGTATGCTTTTTCAGGATGGTAGATACATTATATAATTTAAATCAGCAAAGTAATCTAGCCGATACCGACGAAACCCTAAAGAGAATCCAGCCGATGCAAGTAGATTGTATTGTTGATCTAAATTATATAACATATATGATAACTCGGAAGTTTAATTACAAGATAGAACTAGAGTGTCATAAAGATGTAAGCACTAGCTCCGATAATGTAAACCGCCATAACAAGATATACCTTTTTGTCGAAGATCAAACTGATGCAGCATGACTCGAAAGCACAAACTTGTCGAAAAGTAGAAAACAAAGGTGGCGATGCGCCGAGATTGATTGAACTTGAGTTATTTTTCTTACAATACCTCGGGACTATATTTATACCCGAAAATACAAACATTGTCCATTACGGACACGACTCATTTTAACCTAATACAAATCCAACTAACGAATAAGTCCCTAAGGCAGACTCTTACCGTGATAATCTATAAGGAAATTATATAAAATATCCTAATTAATACATACAATTGCCTCTTCAGGACTCTATCCATGCATGGCAATCCGTATGAAGCACCTTGGTTCAACCCGATGACGTGTACCGAGTCACGTTCCCAAAATCGGCTCAATCGGCTAACCCTGTCCGACTCGAATTCTGTCGACTCTGCCCGCAGCCGATTCGGACTACAGCCGATTCTTGCTCTGTTTCCGATACGATCTAATCTCTTGGATCTTCTTCGACTCTATCCTTATATCCAGTATCCGAATTACCAAATTTGGTCGTCAACACATGTCCCCCAAGTCCGGAATATTTGGTAATGTTTCGGATTTGCCAAATTCTATCTCCGAGAGAATATCGTACTTTCCGTTTTTTGACCGTTACCGCACCGCTTTAAAAATTAACCATCAGCCCCGAGAAAATTCACACCGTTATACTATTCCACTGCTTTAGCAATCCTCATCTTCTCTCTCTCCGGCGATCTCCTCGGCGCGTCAAGGCAATCTCTAGGCAACCCCCTCTCCGTCCAACTTCCGTCTGCGGCGATGTCGTCTTCATCCGCTCCTGCCACCGCTCCATCGGCTGAATACGCAAAGGTAAGCCCCATCGGCTAGATCCCTTTTTTATGCAATAGATTTAGTTTTCTGCAATCTCAATCTACTTTCTTGCTCTTTTTGCTTCTCTATTGTAGCACCTTGCGAACTTGATTGCAATCCCCAGTCTACACCACAAGAACCATTACTTTCTTGCCCCGGCAACCTTGACCCAACTGAGTTCATCATTGCCGAAACCAATAGAATCCCCTTGAGGCTAGCGAATCCCAATCTAGGGCATTGGAAGAATACCTTTAAGTCTTGGCCCTCTCTGGAGAAAAGCTGGCCTGCATGGTTCAAGCGCATATCGGCTAGTAAACAGAGCCACTGGGATGAGATAGGAATCGGCCAAGCCCTTGCTCTGACAATAGCAAATTCGGCTAAGGATGAACCCCTGATGGCCTCTGCTGCTCATTTTGGTCAAACACTTTAAATGCTTTTCTATTTAGTCAAGGGCCGATGACCCCAACTCTGCTTGACATCACTATACTCACCGGCCTTGACATCACTTCATCAGCCAATCCTATGACTTTGAACTCCAAAAAGAGATTTGATTTCAAAACCAAAAGCATAGGAGGATGGTCTGGATTCATTTCAGCCAACATGGGTCAAGGATCTGTTACTCCCTGAGAACACACAGCTTTCCTATTGATGTGGCTTGAAAAATACCTTTTCTGTGGATCGAGCTATGGCCCTACTTCGAACTGGCAACACATAGCCGAAGCCCTCGAAGAGAAGAGACAGTTAACTTTAGGAAAAATCCTGCTCGGCTATCTTTACCAAGCATTGAGCAATGCATCGGCTAAGCTAGCCGTCGGTTCTGTAGTCAGTGCAGGTGGTCCCTAGTGGTTACTCCAGTCCTAGTTAAACTTAGTAGCCATGAAAGCTGTAAACCGGCCATCCCTGACAGAAGCAGAATTCCCAAGACTTGAGCTGATCATAGATGAAGATGGAGAAGAAATTACCCATCGAAGGTGTACCTCCTTTGGAGAATATGCATCCACACCAGCCGATGCTGGAGCAAAGCTATCGGCTGAGTTGCTGAAGGACTGGTTTTTCAGTTTCTATGATGGCTTTCAGAAGAATGCCAGAATTTGGTTCTTTTATGAGGACTCAACCAACTTTGAACTGCCATCGGTCTTCAGAATCGAAGAGATCAATCATGAAAAATTTCAGAAGTCCAGAGAAGTATTCACTACTGCCATCAGCCCATGCATCCTCCCTGTTGGTATCCATCAAGGCAGAAACATCAAAGTGACCTATGAATTTTACCATCCTAACCTCAGCTAGACAGTTTGGAATGGGGCAATTGCCAATCGGCTTGTATTTTGCCGAAAAGATCCAGTATAGAGGAGAAATCAGCTCAACTTTGATGATGGATCGGCTGCTCAACATCTCAGGACCTCCCCTTGGCAGCATCAACAATATTGAGTTAGCCATGTTTAGGAGCAGAGTCTTCAATGCTTGGTGGGCTGAATGGAAAGAACACCTCTTCCATCAATCGGCCACAATCTATATGACTGATCTATTCTCTGACATGATCCCTCAAGTAAGCCCTTTTGTTCTACTATCAATTCCTACTTTATATCTGTCAGCCGATTCTGAACTAACTCCATGTTCTATCTTTATTTCTGCAGACAACAGACTCATTACCTCCTCGTACAAGCAATAGTGGCAAAGACATTGAGTATGCTGCAGGTCTCTTGCCAAACGGATGTGGTCTAACTCCACCCAGCATCGGCTACCATGCCCCCAAGACTTCAAGGTTACTCCAAGGGCAGATAAGGGAGCCAGCCGATGTCGGCAAGAAAAGGAAAACCAGGGTATCAGCTGCGAAAAAAAATCCAAGAAACAACCAGCTCAACCAGCCGATGATATTGAGGAAACCTTAGCTGAAGCAGACATTGAAAAAGCCATTGATGAAGCTACAGCCGAACTAAGCGATGTAGGAGAAAGAACACCGTCGGCTTCTCCAGCCCCAAAAGAACTCCTACAACTCCTGCTGCTCCAGCAGTATTTTCTCGGCAACCAAGAGTAAGAACATCTTTTACTTGCAAAAAGAATTTCTTTTTTATCAATCTCCTCACTTAAACCATGTATCTTGCAGAAGAAAAGACCAGCCGAGAAAAAGAAACCAGCTCCAGTATAGGCTAAACCAACCGCTCAGATTTCTCCGGTAATTCTCAACTCTTAAAACTTCAATCTTACTTTGTAACTGATACTAGCTAATACTTGTCAAAAATTTTTTTAAGAAAACCTTGTCAGCCTCCTTCTCCACCATCGCCTCCAATACAGCCAATATCAAGTGAACACACACCATCGGCTGTAGGCAGTCACCACATTAAAGAAGAACAAGCTGTTGCCCCAGCTATACCTGTAAGTCTAAAATCTAGCAACCCGAATCGGCTGTATAACACATCCTGTTACTTAAATTCTTTCAACTTTCCTTTGTGCAGGTCTTAGCCGATTTGTTCTCCTTTGACATTAAGGATTATTTTGATGAAGAAATAGAAAGAGAAACAACGAGCAAAGCTCTAGCTCCTCTAGCCGATAACGTGAAAAGAAATCTTGAAGATATATCCCATCGGCTAGAAGAATCTTTGGATAGTTTGGTGGTTGACTACAGCTCTATCCGGGCAAGATTCCAAGAAATTCAAGCTTTGATCCCGGACGAACTATCCAATGCTATTACTCGAGCTGTTTATCTTGAACAACACCAATTCAAGTTGGAGAAAGCTAGACAAAGGATATCTGATCGGCTAGAAAAGAAAAAAGCATTGAAGCTACAATCCAAGCAAATCGGCAGATTGTACATACTGAAAAAGCAAAACTGGATCAACTTGCTGAGGAGCCGATCAAAGCTGCTATAGATCAGCTGGAAGCCGAAAGAATCGAGCTCCTGGCCAAGCTTGAAGAATGTAATTCCAAGATTGCTTTGGAAAAGCAAAAACTAGTCGATCTTCCGAAGGCTGTTGGAGAGCAAAAGGCAAAACTGAAATCGGCTATTAAGAATGTAGCCAACATGACCATGTCCCTCAAAATCATCCCTGGTACCGATGCTCAAGATGCCCAAGCAATAACTGAAGTTGAAGAAATTTGAAAGAGGGCAATATCGGCTATCCAACGCTATCTATCTCAATGATAGCTTGTAACTTCTACTTCAACTCCTTGTAACATCGGCTTGTAGCCTGATGCACTTTGAGCTAAATCATTGGCTTCAATATTCTGCTCCCTAGGGATATGTTTCAAAGTAACTATCTTGAAAATCTTCATTAACTCCTGACATTTCTCATTGTAGACCATCAGAATATCATTTCTGCACTCATATTCCCCAGATAACTGACTTATCACCAATAATGAATCACCCATAATTTCGACAACATCGGCTTCAACCTCTCTCAACAGTTGCAGTCCTTTCAGAACAGCTTCATACTCGGCTTGATTATTTGTAGAATAAGGTTGATAGTACAAGCAAACTGAAAACTTGCCCCCTAGGCGATATGATCACTAAGTCGATACCATAACCATGAGTGCAAACAGATCCATCAAAGAACAAAGTTCATGGCATAATATCAATATTATCAACACTTGTATCCCTGTGTTCAACGATTAAATTGGCTATTGCCTGCCCTTTAACTGCTTTAGCCGATTCATACCTGAGGTCAAATTCTGATAAAGCAAAAATCCACTTCCCAATTCGTCCTTTCAGAACTGGAGCCGATAACATATATTTGACTACATCGGCTTTACATACTATAATGCACTCATTGGAAAGCAAGTAATGCCTTAGTTTTGTAGAAGAAAAATATAAACACAGGCATAATTTCTCGACAGGTGAATATCTTGTTTCTGCATCCAAAAGTCTTCTGCTGAGATAAAATATCACTCTTTCTTTACCTTCAACCTCTTGGATCAACACTGAGCCGATAGAATTCTGATCGGCTGACAAATATAATTTGAAAGGAATCCCTTTCTGTGGTGGTATGAGGACTGGAGGAGTACTTAAATATTCCTTGATGTTGTCCAATGCTTGCTGCTGTTTTTCTCCCAGACAAACTCTTGATCGGCTTTCAACCTTAACAATGGAGTGAACGGTTCTATTCGGCCAGACAAGTTTGATATGAAACGCCGAACAAAATTTATTTTGCCAATTAGAGACTGCAACTTAGTCTTATCTTCTGGGGGTTTTATGTCCTTAATTGCTTCAATACTCCTCTGAGGTATTTCAATCCCACGCTCATGTACCAAAAATCCAAGGAATAGCCCAGCTGATACTCCAAAAGCACATTTAGTAGGATTCATCTTCAAACCATACTTCCTTGCTCTTTCAAGTACCTGTCTTAAATCGGCTATATGCTCATCAACTTTCTTGGATTTGACCACCACATCATCAATATAGATTTCTACCAGTAAGCCGATAAGATCATGAAATATATAATTCATAGCTCGTTGATATGTACCACCAACACTTCTCAGTCCGAAAGTCATAACAACCCACTCATATAAGCCGATTGCACCAGGACATCTGAAAGCAGTCTTGTGAATGTCTTCCTCAGCCATAGAAATTTGATTGTAACCTGCATTGCCATCCATAAAGCTGATAATTTTATGTCCAGATGCTGCATCAACCAATTGATCGGCTACTGGCATTGGGTATTCATCTTTTGTTGTAGCTTGGTTTAAATCCCGAAAATCAATGCAAACCCTGAGTTTACCGTTCTTCTTGATAATTGGTACTATGTTTGAAATCCATTCAGCATATTAGCATGGTCTGATAAAATTAGCATCTTAAAGTCTTGTAATCTCGGCCTTAATAGCATCATACATTGCAGCTTTACAATGTCTTGGAGGTTGTTTGTATGGCCGATAGCCTGGTTTGATAGGGAGCCGATGTTCAACAATCGATCGGCTAAGTCCTGGCATTTCATAATACTCCCAGGCAAAACAATCTCTATATTCTTTCAAAAGTGCTATTAATTTACATTTAAATTCTTTTGACCAACCCTTACTAATATATGTCGGCCTAGGCCTATCACCTGGTCCAATGTTGATTTCTTCCAACTCATCGGCTGACATAAACCCTTGTCCTAGCTTGCTGTCGAGATCATCAACAGTGTCTTCTGTGTATAAGTTGGAACCCTCCACGGCGCCCTCAAAATAATAATTGGGGCTCTCCATCTCCTGTTGGTTGTATGGCATAATTAGAAACTTTTAAGTAATCTCCTTGCCAAACTTTTCCAGACAAACAATCAATTCCTTCCATCTCCCAAACAGACAAATCGGCACTAGCTACATTGACTGACCTGTTGGCTGGCACGATTTCGATTTGGTCTCCTTGCCATTGAATCAAACTTTGGTGCATTGTTGAGGGGATACAACAGTTAGCATGGATCCAATCTCTTCCCAGCAACAGACTGTAGGAACCCTTCCCATCAATAACAAAGAACGTGGTAGGAATTGTTTTACTGCCGATGGTCAGCTCCACATTCAAAACCCCCTTGGTTTCAGATGGATTCCCGCCAAAATCTTTCAGAACCATATTGGTCTTGATCAAATCCTCTAAATTCTTCCCAAGCTTCTTGAATGTTGAATATGACATCAAATTGACAACTGCTCCTCCATCGACTAACATCTTTGATATCGGCTTGCCATTAACAAATCCCTTGACGTACAATGGTTTAAGGTGCTGATGATCAGTTCCTTCGGGCTTCTCGAAAATAGCTTGTTGTGGAGATAACGTCAATTTAGCCGATGGTAGATCTTCTACTTGTTCTACGACTTGCTCAACTGCATATTCGGCGGGTAGCATAAAAACCATATTTATTGCCGATGACATCACCCCTTTGCCCTTGTTTTGGAGACTCCTTTCCTGATCGGCTTGGACATCATCGGCTGGCACCACCTTGCTCTTCACACGCCAAACCTTCTTAGTTTTCTGCCTTAGCCGATGCTCAATTTCTCCTTTAACCTCCTGGAATTGTTCTCTATTTCTCATCCTCTGAACTCTTCTCTTTTGGTTCTTGGTAAAAATTCCAGAAAGGCACCATTATGATTGCATATTTTTAGGCTCTCTCTGTGAGTCATCTTCATCATTGTTCTGCCGGATCGGCCCAAGTCTCTCGTGAATTGGCAACTTTCTCTGAATCGGCCAATGCACGCTTGCACTTTGTCGGCTTAGTCTTTGAACAAATTGTGCATTAGAATCACTACACCCAGGACAATCTTCAATGGATGGCAACCTCATGCCTTCATTCCAACAAAATCTGAAAAATTCACAGCTCCAATGAGGATCGAAGTACTTCTCATCATCATGGTGGTATGACTCCTCTTCCCTCTGGTGCCTTTTTTGATATTTGTTAATCATGCCAGTTGATCTGATGTTCCTGGTGTAATTTTTACTTCCATCGGCTGAATTCCGGTTAAACCCGGAGTGCACCATGTTTACTGGAAAATGATGTCCATCTATCTTCATCGGCCTTTTCGATTCATCAATCTTGATCTTGCCTTGTTCAATAGCCGATTGGATCTGTTGCCTGAAAATTTTGCAATCATTGGTGCTGTGAGATCCTGAATTATGCCACTTGCAATATTTTCTCCTCTTCAACTCTTCAGCCGATGGGATCACATGTCCTACCGGCAGTTGAATCTGTTTTTCTTGAAGAAGAAGATCAAATATTTTGTTGGCCTTAGTAATGTCAAAATCAAATCTCTCCTCTTTTCCCGAATTCTTGACCCATTGGCAAACTACTGTTTTCTTGTTCCTAGCCCACTTGGCTGCATTGACTTCTGAATCATCATCTTCAGAATCAGAATCATAGCTGTAAATATTGTTGATATTGTTGGTATTCTTGATGAACTTCCTAGCCTCTTGGAATCTTGTTTCATAAGCCGATACCTTTTGAGCTAGATGAGCTAAACTCTCAAAGTCTTGAGCTGAAAATCTTTCCCTTATCGGCGCCAACAAACACTGGAAGGGCAGATCGGCTAGTTGCGAATCTGTCAAAGTTAAACTGTAGCATCTATTCCTCACATCTCTAAATCTCTGAATATAATCTGGTACTGATTCATCTGATTTCTGCCTGATGGCTGTGAGATCTGACAATTTCATCTTCTGAACTCCACTGAAAAAGTATTTGTGAAACTGCTTCTCCAGATCGGTCCAACTCCTGATAGAATTGTAAGGTAGAGATGAAAACCATGTAAATGCCGATCCAGATAAGGAGAGGGGAACAATCTAACTCTGAGGGCTTCTGTAGTCGATGCTTCACCACATTGAGCTAAAAATCGGCTAATGTGCTCATAAGTTGATACACTATCCTGTCCTGAAAACTTGGAGAAGTCTGGCACCTTGTATCAGTTCGGCAGTGGAACCTGATCAAAGTATTCTGGATATGGGTGCCGATACATGTTGCCATTGTCCTTGGGTTTAAGGCCAAACTGCTCTCTCATGACATCAGCGATCATATCGGCCCACGGCTGCTGTGGCGTTGCTGCACCATATTGTTGTTGCATCTGATCAATCTGGCCGTATTGGATCGGCTGAGGCCGTGGAGAATGAGGCTGATAGACATGATTGAAGTTAGCCGATATGCCTGGAGGTGGGACGTAAGGGAGTTGCTCCATGCTGTACTGTTGGCTTATCGGCTGAGTAATCCCAATCGGCTGTTGTGGAACCGAAGGAATTTGATATGAAGTATCAACAGCTGGTGGCTTTGGATTGAGGATACTCATTAACTGCTCTGGCGTTAACTGAGTTGATGTTTGCCCCCCAGTAGTCGGTTGTGGCCTTGTCATTATTGTTGGAATATTTGAGCTAGAGTAGGGAGCTGACGGGGCCTAGGTTTGAAATGTCCGTTGATTCCCGCCAATTTCTGTCTTCACAGTCCTGTAGCCTGGGAACGTACCATTTGGTAAATATATGGGTCCTTTAGCTTTTTCTTCGGCTATCGTCCCATCAACTACTGACTTGATCATATTTGTCAATGTGTTCACAAGCACTCCAGATTGGTTGATGAGGGCGTGATGCACAGCTGAATCGATGCGATCTTGAATAGTGTGGAGTTCTTCATCACTTGATTCGACCTTGAGCTGTTTGTCCTTTTCTTCACCTACCCTGGACGTACTTGGATCTTGCTTCACGATCGTCGGCAACTCAACTTTAGTTCTCTGAACAACTGTGCCTTGACGGGTTACCGTGAACGAGTGCAGGATCATCGCTGAGTTGGTTCTCACGATCGTTGGTTTAGCATCTGCTGCAGCTCTTCTCTCTGCTCGTATGTGACCTAGCCGATGCAATAAGGCATGAATCGGCTGTAAGGTATAGTCAAAGATAGAATCAACCCTAAAACTAGTATATCGGCTGTAGACATCAATATTACATAATAAAGATATCAATATTACTTTAGAAATAAGCAATTGGGATAGATCGGACTGAACCGAGACAGTATAAATTGCCCCAAGTCTGAGGATAACATGAAATAATGATTATATAAACTAATGTCATAGCCGCTATCTAGATTTAAGCATGTGTCGGCTATAGCTCCGATACAACCTTACACTAGGATATTCTCTAGAAATAAATATATTCAACTATAGCCAATTAGATTGATATCAAGCTTAATATATTTATATTAGATTAGATCCTGATATAAGAGGCAGATATAGAACATCAAACAAAGCATAAAACTAAGTAAAACATCTACACCAGGTAAGATCGGCTGAAACCCCGATACTATCCTTATTAACAACCAGAAAGCAGCCTAAATATCATGATTCTAAACATGACATAATAAGTTGGACTTAACCAATACAGCATTAAGTATAAAGAGAAGCATGACATCTAGAAAATCAAGCCGATGGATGCTTTTTAGGATGGTAGATACATTATATAATTTAAATCAGCAAAGTAATCTAGTCGATACATGACTCATTTTAACCTAATACAAATCCAACTAACGAACAAGTCCCTAAGGCGGACTCTTACCGTGATAATCTACAAGGAAATTACATAAAATATCCTAATTAATAGATACAATTGCCTCTTCAGGACTCTATCCATGCATGGCAATCCGTATGAAGCACCTTGGTTCAACCTGATGACGTGTACTGAGTCACGTTCCCAAAATCGGCTCAATCGGCTAACCCTGTCCGACTCGAATTATGTCGACTCTGCCCGCAGCCGATTCGTACTACAGCCGATTCTTGCTCTGTTTCCAATACGATCTAATCTCTTGGATCTTCTTCGATTCTATCCTTATATCCAGTATCCGAATTACCAAATTTGATCGTCAACAGAGGTATCAGTCTCCGGTAGTTAGAAGCCATCACAGCTGGCCTACCTGTGACGGGCAAGAAAGTGAAGGCCCGTCACAGGAGGGTCAGCTGTGACGGCCACGTTTTATGAATCCGTCACAGGTATGGTCACCTGTGACGTCTTTTTTATTTTGACCCGTCACTGATGAGTTAAATCCCGAAAAAAAATTAAATGCTAAATATTGGCTAGCCTCAGGATTTACTAGCCATGCCCTCTGAAAAACAGAAACATCATAGATACATGCCAGGTAATATTTAGCATCACAGAAACATCACAGATACAATTTTGCACAACAAATCCACAGATACATGCATGCCAGTCAAATACCACAATTCTGCCCAGCAAATTCATACCCGTTTAAGCCACAAATTTCTAACCTTGGTCATGAAACCGCAAACTTACCAAACTTTCTTTTATCCTATTCCTTTTGAACCTCCACGAAGACATGTCATTTAAAAAATAGAGAAAACAATTGAATAGTACAACGTAAATCGTAGTTGATCAAATTTGATGACAAATTGGCAAACTCCCATAACTATTACACATATGAAAGTAAATTACATTGCATTCCGTACCACAGAATCATAGAAACAACTGTTTTTACATCACAGAAAATTAGATAACTGTTTTGTTCACGACATCACATCTAGCCCAGTTCAATCAATCAATTTGACGTGAAAACTTCCTTTCTTGTTCATTATTTCGGCAAGAATGAAGGCGCACAGTTCGCCTCTGATAGCAGGGGGGTTGATGGGTGAAATCTTCCAGCCAGCTCTACTTTTTTGTTCAATAATACAGAAGTTAGCACGTTTATAAGATTAAAATTGGTATTGAAATGATCGAATTTGCCATTAGCAACAACCTCAGGGTCGAAATCTTTCACCTCTCTTAGAAGTGTTGGCATATTGTGGCACACGTGGAAACCACACTGGTCCCCAATCTGTTGTGCGCATGCGAAATTGGTGTCATGATAAAGTTGGTCCTTGCCCTCCTTGTACCTACCACCCTTTTCCACATATGGGCCCCAAGCCATATTTAAGGCCTTGATGATTTCAGTGAAATTCTAATCCTTCGCCTTATTTGAGTTAAGGTAGTAGACCCTACTCCATTTAGGTACGATGACTAAGAGAAACCAATGTTGCCTACGCGGTGGTTATGTAGCATTAGTAATAAGAACCTTAGCTTCAAAAACAATATACACGAAATGAGTATTGTCTTCTTACTCTTGATTGTGCACGCACATGATGTACTCCTTGTCTTGGTGGGCCCATAAGCACCGGTTGATGTAGTCAACCAATTCATTGAAGTTAGTTTGCAGATTGAGCTCGTTGACCATCGATGGATCAAGGAACCCAACCTGGTTACCAAGGCGACGACCCTCGATCCAGCACAACCTTAAAACAACATATTAGCACTAATTTAGGAGATGGTACATTAATATCACAAGGAGGAATGTTTGCACTTACAAGGAGTAGCATTTTAGAAGTCCTGTGTCTAACTTCCGAATCCTGAATAGGTCGAAGAGGTCATCAAAACCTACAGTTATATAGGCAGGCGACGATAGAAAGGGCTGGTGATCGTGATGTCCAACTATGGATGACTCCCTCATTTTCCGCTTGGCATTGCTTAGCTCCTTATACTGTTTGTGTAGATCTCGGCAAGCAGTACCCATCACGGCCGACACACTGTCCTCCACCAACGGTATGCCTAGTTCAAATTGTGCCGACGGCTTCACGACCTTCCCCGTTTTGGTCAACGGCGCCGACACTGCAGCCTTCCCCTTTTTTCTCACCGACGCCGACTCCTCGACCTTCCCTTTGCCTGTAGCACCCCCCATTCACGTTTCTGTCCCTTGACAATGGGTGGAGAGCTATCAGCCTTCCTTGTGGTCTTTATTGGAGCCAGGTTTTGAGCTATGTGTGTCAAGTCCATATCAGCTGCATCAGGTGAATGGGGTACTGACAGCCGGTCCACGGGGAGCCTCAATTGATAGCTTAGACGTGGGAGGTGTTCGCTCCGTCGGTCGACTTGGACGAGGAGTCATCTTTACAATTATGTCTTCTTTGGGCCATTGTATGTACGTCTTGCACGGATCGCCCAAAGTCATGATTTCATCATTAGGGGCCACAGGCAGCGGAAAGGCTGACCAGTTGTCCTTGACTGAATCTACGGACACCTAGGCATACCCATGACGTAGGTTTGCACCGTGCACCTTTTCTGTTACCGAGGGATTGAAAGCCATGCCCTCAGCGACTTCGGGCGTGAAAGTTGGGTGGACCCTCACCACTAGGACACACTGCACTACGTCCTACATTTTTAAAGTATGAAATTAATATTGGAACATGTAAAGGTATTTGTGTAGATATGGATCGGATAAAATCGATTACCTCTATGTTGTCCAACACAGCTAGTGGTGCGACCGGGAGATCAGGGGACGGCATATCTGTGGATGCACAACTACTCCTGTGCTGTGACGGACTCGCGTCATGTTGTGCACGAGGAGTTGGATGGACAACTTGTGTTGCGGTTCAGCGTATATTCATGTTGGCGAGGACCTTCTGAACCCTTTCTTCCACCCTGACGTCCATGTCTGCTTGGAGTTCTTGAATGACCTCCAACTTAAGCTCGGCTTTCAAACGAGCATCCCTCTCTTCCTTGGAGACTTTCTGTTTCCTATATTGGGAGCTGTACTGGGGCAGGCCATGCTTCCATGGCATATCGACGCCAATTCCCCGAGTCCGGCCAGGATGTTCTTTGGTTCCGAGCGCCTTCGTGATGATGTCATCTTCGCGTCTCTTCGGCGCGGACTCGACCTCGCTCTGCGAAGCTTGTTCGGCAACCAACCCTAACTATAAAACATTTTCTTAATACGAACGAAAATTAGTGAGGTTAATTAGCGAACTCACCAGCTCCTGATAGACGATGGTGTCACTTTGATTCTCAAATGTGACGGAGCCGTCAGGGTTTACCTTACCCCTAACCCTCGCCCAGTTGCGAGCTCTTCGTTCAGGGATGTCGGCGAACGGGGCAGGGACATTCGCTGCTGCAGCGGCTGCATCCTCTTGGGCCCATATTTGCTCCTTGCCGATGTACCCAGCCGTGTCCAGTCAATGCGCGTGCTCATTCCGCTGTTGCAGTAGGCGATGTGCCTCGCTTGACTGCCTAAAATCTTCGTTGTTTTTTTGCTCGCAGAATTGCTCCCACACCGTCTCTGTTATTTGAGGGTACTCAACGAACGGAGTATGATTGCCGGGTGGGATGACATACTCGGTGAAGAGTTTCCACTTCCAATTCTTCCAAGCTTTGCCCATCTTATGGAATGCCTTCCGCTTAAGCCATTCCTTTGCTTCATCCGGAAATATGAATCATTTCCCCATTACCGTCCAAGCTCGCTCCTTCTCAGCTTCTGGGACCCTGCCGATATCTTTATGAAGGATGCCGAAATTCTCACGTGCTGCCAGCCCGCAGCAGTTGGACCATCTTCCTATGACCGTCCTCGACGCCGTGGGCCTACCACTTGCATCAACCTCTCTTATAACCTGCACTATGGTCGGCCATCTATTTTGTGTCCGGGGGTTTCTACTTGACATAGATGCACTTGTCCCGCCCGACAGCGACGGTTCTTGTTCCTGGGGTTGGGGTTCGGGTTCGGGTTGTTCGGCTGCCGTCATCTCCGTGGCTGGGTTTGCTTCTACCTGTATCTTCGTAGGCGTCGTTGAGGGCGGGGATGCGCCGGGCGTTGTCATCGACTAAATAATTTGAATACGCTTATAAATTTCCTATCATTTCACTAATTGGTCTTAGATCAAACAGGTGAGGAGAACATTTCATCACTGGCCATTTCACATAATAACTACTTCAAACTAACAGAACAATCAGAACATAATTAATTATGATAACATCGACACCTTAGATAGTCTTGTGATATAACTAATTAAAAAAAATCTCTAACATTAGTCACTAAATGGATTGCTCCTATTTCGAAAGAACGACCTTAAAAATAACTCTAACTTCCATTAATGATATGAACCTTATTAAAGTATACTACATTTTACATTTAAAAAATATGATACCTACTTGTACCTTTTTTAGGATGACACAAAATACCCATAACTAATACTTTTTAGGGAGAAAGCAAACAATAATCAGATATATTAATGATATCACAAAATATTTTTTCATTAAAAAATGGTACTCCATCCATTTAAAAAAAATTGAGGTTTAGGACAAGATTTGGCCAAACTTGAAATTCCGAGCAATAATTTTATATCATAAAAATATATATAATCCAATAAGTTTATGATAGTATTGAAGTACTTTTCTAGGAAAATCTACACATACCATTGTTTTTGTAAACTACAGAATTTGAGACATTATTGATGATTGGAATTTTAGAAGTTTGAATTAAATCTTTCCTAAGCATAAAAAAAAATTTGACGGGAGGGAGTACTACAAACTCCCATCCAATTAGGAGTTATTATAATACTAGTAACATCATTGTTAAACCGTTAACTATCAAGTTAGCCTAGCCATTGACTTAGTGCAGCTATATATCCTCTTAAGATATGAGTCCAACAGGAGAGTTCTCCTCAATAACTCCCTTGTACCAATTTAAGAAGAGAATGAATATTGGTCATCTTAACTATTAAATTACCAACCACATACCGACCTCACCAATACATTAATACTGTGCAGCCAACTACAGAACTGATAGGCATGTAAGGCATTATAACAATGTTGAAATGCATCACATCAAAGTGTAAAATCAACTAAGCACGTGACCACAGAAACAAAACTATGAAGTATAAACTAGTAATGCAATATATTCATTACAAAGCAGGTCTACATACTTCGTTTCAGCGGGACGGTGGAGGAGGACCGCGGGGTGGTGGAGGGCGGCGTCGGTGGAGGGCGGTGTCAACGGTGGTGGACGTCGTCGGTGGTGGAGGAGGTCGGCGGCGGTGGAGGAGGACAGCGGCGGTGGATGGCAGTGGCGGTGGTGGAGTAGGGCGAGGGAGGTGAGGATGGCGGTGGAGAATTGCGGGGGCGGCGGTGGACGGCGAGGTCGGCGGCGGCGGTGGAGGGCGAGCTCGACGGTAGCGGTGATGGACAGCGTCGGTGGTGGAGGGCAAGGTTGGCAGCGGCGGTGGACGAGTTCGGCGGCGAGGTGTGAACTTTGAATAGTGCGCTACTAGGTACTGCACGTGGCGGTGGATCTGGATCTAGAAAAAGGCACCAACTGCGGTCTTGCCCTATTAACCACACCTGTGACGGGCTCCAACGAAACGGCCATCACAGGTCAGGACACCTGTGACGGCCTCCAACTAAATGGCCGTCACAGGTGAGAACACCTGTGACAGCCTCCAACTAAACGCCGTCACAGGTGAGGACACCTGTGACGGGCTCAAACTAAAATACTTGTAAGTTCAAGTATAATGTTGATCTATATCCTTCATATCCAAATGTGGTTATTATTAATGGATTTGTCATCAATCACCAAAAGGGGGGAGATTGTAAGTTCAAGTGCCTTAATTTGTGCCTTCTTTGGCTTTGTGAGTCTTTTTTTTCCTTTTTGGGCTTTTGTAATTGCCTATTTTCTAGCCCTTTTGATTTTTGGGTGATTAATGACAAAAGGGGGAGAATATTTGAGGATCCCACATTTGATCTTAAAGGGAGAGAATATTTGTGATCTCCTTATGATCATAGGTACAAAAGGAGGAGATATTCTAGGATCCCACATCATACCATTACATATGCATCATATGCATAAGCATGTCATTGGCATATATTTTACTTCTATTTACTCATTGACATGCATGGATATAATTCAATTGTCAAGCTTCAATATAATGTTGATCTATATCCTTCTTATCCAAATGTGGTTATTATTAATGGATTTGTCATCAATCACCAAAAGGGGGGAGATTGTAAGTTCAAGTGCCTTAATTTGGTTTTGGTGATTAATGACAAATCTAATTATATGAGACTAATCATTTTTATGAGCCTTTCTTTGACTAGTCTCATTTGGATATGAAAGTAAAAATGATGAGAGGTATGTATTAAACTTCACATATTTTAACTTGGTCTCTCTTGTGGATCCAAAATATAGTGTGAGCTTCCTCATTGATCTTTATTGATTATGTGCATATGCGTTCCTTCATATCCATATATATGCATATCTTGATGGGGAGCTTATTCTATATTTTGTTTTTTATAAGATCTCTACCTTGATTTGAAATTATCTTTCATCTCATCTCTCTATATTGTTTATATCGGGTTATTATCTATCACAAAAGAGAGAAAAAGATTGAAAGATCTTGGATTAAACAATTTGTGTAATTGTTGCTTTGATGATAGATGATAAACCGATATTTATGGGATTAACCTCTCTTTTACATAAGTTGTCAACTAGGTTATTTCCCGATAATGAGATGTGGTAGATGGAACTTAATCATGACAAGGATGAAATGCATGGAGATAAAGCAATATGTATCACTTCTTATCTCCTACATTTTGATAGGTTCATATATATGATTTCCATGTTATTGTTATATAAGTGTGAGACTAATGTTTACTTGAGCCTTATCTTATTTAGTCTCCTTTACTTTGAGAACATGGAGATCATGAAGGTATGTGTTTTTATTTGTCTTGTCATTGCTACGTGCATTCTCCATGTGTATAGGATAAACCCAACTGGTTCTTCTTTACTTATGCATACACTTGCCTCTCTTGTATATTTATTTGTATGCATATATTTAGGGGGAGCAAATCCTATACATTTATTGTGCATGTTTTAGATCCATGCTGTTCACCTATTATTTATATCGGATCTTTGCACTTGAGCTTGCATACGAGTATATGACACTTGTGATGTTAATGAATACTCAACAAACATGTCCATATCTTTCATATGCAACCGGTTGGTCACCAAGTGGAGGATGACAACCGATTTGTTGGGACTAATGTTCTCCTTTGAGATGTGAAAATGAATAGGTTCCACCGTAATAAGGCTAATGGATGACACCATGGATTGATGGTCACCAAGCCAAGGACATCGCCATATCGACAAGAATGAAGTCAAGATTGTGATGAGAAGAAAATCTTAACAAAGGATGGTCAAGACCTCGGCATAAACATGGTTCAAGCGAATGGTCACGAGTGTTGATCTTGGCTCAAGCATTAACCCCAAGTTCAATGGCGCAAGGCAAAGGTATAATTGAACTAAGAATGTTTTCTTAGTCTTTTCCCGGTCTTGGTGTTTGGTGTAGACCGGATTTGCTAGATAGGCGTCGTACTATCAAGAGGGGTCTATGAGGCGAGCATGTGGATGATCTTGCGCCATATTTGGTCATATGCATGTAGGTGCATTTGGTGGGCTTGTATAGCCAAGTGTGGTGAGTTTTCTCAAGTCCTAAACAAAGAGAGAAGTGGACAAATCCTATAGGTTTGGGTAGCCTCATGTGGTTATGTCCGGTGGAGTATCCTTTGGAGTGTGAGCCCTTTCTCACTGAGAAAAGTTGTGTTTCTTGGATGATTTGTTCATGGGTTGGATAGCCCTTTGAATAAGCTTTCCATAGAGTCCAAGAACGCCAAATTCCGAGACCCGAATCAAGAGATATCGTCGTTTTACTAACGGTCGGTTGTGCTGAAAAGTGACCTGCGGTCTGACCGTGGGCCATAGGACGGTCTGACCGGGGCTGTTAGCCGGTCTGACCGGTGTGGTAAGGCCGATCTGACCGGACCCACTGGTCTGTTGCACTGGTCTCGCCTTGGCGATCCAGAGCCGCCAGAGCCGCAGTCGGTCAGACCGAGCCGATGGTGGTCTGACCGAGCCGTGGTCGGTCTGACCGGCCATTTGGACGCCGGTCTGACCAGACCCCCTGCTGTCAGTGCATTAAATGCACTGTAACGGTTAGTTTACTAGCCGTTACACTTGAGGCCGGTTTGATCGGCCACCCTTTGCCGGTCTGACCGGCAGACAGCAGAGTTGGTGGATTTCGACTCCAACGGCTAGTTTTGGTGGTTGGGGGTATATATGCCCACTCCCCAGCAGCAAGGGTAAGGTTTTGGCACTCCGTTGCATTATCTTGAACCCTTGCAAGAGCTCTCACACCCTTGTGCACTTAGTTTATCTAGTGAGGTGTTGGATAGTGAGTTAAGCCAATCCAAGTGCATTGCTTCATTGTTAGAGCTAGTGTGGCACTTGATCATCCTCGGCAAGCATCCTAGACTTGTTACTCTTGGAGGTTGCCACCTCCTAGACGGCTTGTGAAGGTGTTGCCCGGTGACCTCTCCGAGGAGATTGCGGAGGAGGCCCGGCGCCGGTTGTGAGTGGTTTGGAGTTCACCACCTTCGGAGTGAAGGAAGAACTACCCTAGTGATCGAGGCTTGGGTAGTCCTCTCCGTGGGCCGGCTCCCACCTTGCCCACCCCTTGACGAAGGGGGCGTGCGGTGGCTTCGTGGTTGAGTGGTGGAGTTAGGCTCGCCTCAACGGGGATTAGGAAACCGGCGAGTTTCCGAACCTCGGTGAAAAATTCCTTGTCCCTTGTCTCATTTATTTGTTGCATTTACATTTGAGCAAGTTTACATACTAGAGCTTATTTGTGCTATTATCACCCTAGGCTTGCAAACCTTAATATAGGCTAGCTTCTTTGTGCACTTACTTGAGACTAGTTGATTTAGGTTTTGAATTGTGCAAAACCGTTTTGATTTACGCTTCCGCATACAAAACTTGGTTTTAGCCAAAAGTTTTAAAACCGCCTATTCACCCCCCTCTAGTCGGCCTCCTTGATCCTACAATACTGTCACAGGTGATGACACCTGTGACGGCCTCCAACTAAACGCCGTCACAGGTGAGAACACCTGTGACGGCATCCAACTAAAGAACCGTCACAGGTGAGGACACCTGTGACGGCCTCCAACTAAACACCATCACAGGTTAGGACACCTGTGATGGGCTCGAACTAAAAGGCCGTCACAGGTGACTTATTTCACAAACAATATTTGTTTTTCTTCAATATTTCATTTGACATATTTTATTTCACTTCATTATTTTCTTTTACTTAGTTGACTCATTTTACAAACAATATTTGTTTTACTTCAATATTTCATTTGGCATATTTTATTTCACTTCTTATTTCATTTAACTTAATTATTTTATTTTTCTTAATCATTTTATTTCACTTACAATAGTTATTTTGCTTAATATTTCATTTGACTTACATCACTATTTCGTAAGCAATACACTAATGATCATTGCAAACATATGAGAGTCATACATATACCAGACATATGGACATAAATTACAAAAATAATCCTTCCTCGTGGTCGACGCGTGCATGTTGAACCTCATCTTCTTCTTCCTCCAATTCTATAGGTATTTTTTGACCTATGCCGTGCACGTGTTGGTTGTAATCATCTTCGTCCGAAATGTTGTCCAATCCAACAATTCTCCTTTTCCCTTCACGAACTAGATGTAGTTTCTTGTTACACGGGTCAATTATGTAGAATACTTGAACAACTTGTTTGGCGAGAACAAACGGTTCATCCTTGTACGCGTTGTTAGCCAGATTGACAATGGTGAAACCTTCATTATCAACTTTTATATTACGAAGATCGACCCATCGACAACGAAACAACGACACTTTGAACTTCAAGTAATCCAGCTCCAATATTTGCTCAACTCTGCCATAGTACTGATCACGCCGACCACCGTCGCTACCGGCCTCAGTGCGTAACCCACTGTTCTGCACTGTGCATTTGCTGTCTTGCTTGATCGTGTGAAATGTGTACCCATTTATGTCATATCCTTGCCAGGTGGTGGCACTCCATTCAGGACCCTGTGACAACCACTTCAGTGTTTCACTACACAAGTTCTGCATGTTGGCAGTTCAGTTCTTGAACCACTCGTTGAAAGAAGACATGTGCTTTTTTCTGACCCAACTCTCTGATCGCCCTGGGTTGTCCTGCCGGAGAAATCGCAGGTGTTCATCAAAGTACAGCACTACCTCAGTCATATGCTGGAGTACCGTGAAATGAGCTTTATCATACACCTTATGATCCATCCTTACAATTTTCCTTCCAACAGTGCCCACACCATCAAGCCTCCCTTCGTGATGAGATAGTGGTAATCCAACTGAAGAGGTTTCTGACATATAGTCCACACAAAACTTGATGACCTCTTCGGTGGTGTAACTCTCAATGATGCCCCATGTACCTTTCGCAAGGATACATCTACGTCATGAAAGCAGGACTACAGCACTTTGTATGTTTAACAAGGTGCACGACAAGATGTTCCATTATATCAAAGAAAGTAGGAGGAAAGTACATCTCAAGATGACATATGGTTCTCACAATTTCTGCCTGTAGTTCATCTAGTCCCTCGGGATTAATGATCTTCTGGCCGATTGCATGGAAGAAGGAGCATAATCGCATTATCGTGTGTCGCACCTTAGGAGACAAAATATTCCTTATTGCAACGGGCAACAGCTGTGTGATAAGGACGTGGCAATCATGCGACTTCATCCCTATCAATTTAAGGTCTTCCAGTGAAATGAACTTACTAATTCTTGATGAGTACCCAGATGGAACCTTTATACCACTTAGACATGTCAGCAAATCCATCTTCTTATCTTTCGAGAGAGTGTAGCTGGCTGGAGGAAGGTACACACTGCTGGACTCCGTGGTTATGGGATGTATCTCTGAACGGACACCCATGTCTTCCAAATCTCGCCGGGCGTTGAGACCATCCTTTGTACTACCAGGGTTAAGCAGTAATCCCATTAAACTCTCGCATACATTCTTCTCAATACGCATCAAATCTATGCAGTGGCGAACCTCAAGATCCTTCCAGTATGGTAGTCTTCAAAATATTGACTTCTTTTTCCACATGCTTTTCTCTTTTGTCTTTCCATCTTTCCTCTTTTTTCCAAACTCGTTGGTTATTCATAAGTTGTGCATCTTTGTCCTTGTTAGCTCTGTCGAGGGACTAGCTATATCTCTGTGTCCATTAAAATTCTTTGTCATATTCATATAAGGGTGATACCTTGGGAGAAATCTTCTGTTACCCATGTAGACCATCTTGCGTGAATGCTTCAACAATTTGCTCCTTGTTTCCTCCATACACTTCAAACATGCCCATCTCCCTTTGACAGTTTGGCCAGAAAGGTTGCCAAGGGCCGCATAATTGTTGATGGTACAAAACAACATCGCACGGAGGTTGAAATACTCTCGTGCATATGCGTCCCATGTTCGTGTGCCCTCATTCCATAGCCTCTCAAAGTCATCGATTATCGGTTCAAGGAACACATCGATATTGTTGCCAGGTTGTCTCGGTCTTTGAATTAGCATGGCAAGCATAATATACTTTCTTTTGAAGCACAACCAGGGAGGAAGGTTATAGTTCACAAGAAGAACTAGCCATGTACTATGACGACTGCTCAAATCACGAAATGGATTAATGCCGTCTGTACACATGGCAAAACGCATGTTTCTTGGGTCATTTGAGAATTCGCGGTAAATCCTATCGATTGTCAGCCACTGTACTGATCTGCTGGATGTCTCAGCTTACTATCGACTTTCCGTTCTTCGGCATGCCAGCGCACTAGCTTAGATTGTTCCGGATTCGCAAAAATTCTCTTCATGCGCTCCGCAATTGGGAGATACCACACCACCTTTGCGGGGCCTCCCCTCTTTGACTTACTTCCTTCACCTTCACTTATTGCTCATTTGTATCTAGAAGCCCCACAGACAGGGCAAACATCCAAGTCAGCATATTGCTTGTAATACAAAATGCAGTCGTTTCGACAAGCATGAATTCTTCTCACCTCCAGGCCCAGTGTATTGCTTGTAATACAAAATGCAGTCGTTTCGACAAGCATGAATTCTTCTCACCTCCAGGGAGAAATCCCCGTCACTGGTATTTCTGTGATGGCTTACAGCTCCAAGCCGTCACAGGTGAGGTGATACCTGTGACGGGCCGCAGCTGGATGTCTCACTGATGACGGCAAACATAAGGACCCGTCAAAGGTGACGGTCATCTGTGACCAATCCATAGGCCCATCACTGGTGTGCCGTCACAGATGTAGGGTTCTGGCGTAGTGTCCTCTCCCGGCTCCTCTTCTCCCCTCTCCTCCATCCGAACGGCGAGCACTGGCGGTGGCAGTGGCGACAGCGGTGGTGGCGGCGGTGGGCGAGGACACCGGCGGGCTGCTGCGACGCAGGGCGCGGATCCGGCGGTGGGCACCCTCGGGAGCGGTTGCTACGACGAAGGGCGGCGACGGCGGGCAACGGATCCGGCGACTACGGCGATGGCGGCAGCCCCCTCGGCCCTCCCTGATGTGGATCTGGTGACGGGCTCAAGCGGGAGGCCAGTGGCGGCTCTCCCCCGCCCTCCCCCGCACGGATCGGGCGGTGGGCTCGAGCGGGAGGCCGGCGGCGGCTCTGCCCCGACCTCCCCCGTGCGGATCCGACGAAGGGTGGCACGGTGGTGGTGGGCGCGGGCGCGGGCGCCGGCAGCGGCGCGGATCCAGCCTCCACGCGTGCGGGTCCACCGCCGGCGACGACGGGAGGTGCGGATCTGCCGGTGGGACGACAGGAGGTGCGGATGCAGCCTCCACGCGCACGGATCCGCTGCCGGCGATGACGGGAGGTGCGGATCCGCCGATGGCGGAGACGGGAAAGGCGGATCCGCCGCCGCCGCCAGCGGCGGCTGGCTAGGGTTAGGGTTAGGTTTTGTGTTTTTGAATTTCTATTTTTTTGCGATTTTCCTTTTTTGTGTGTGGTCCACTTAACCCGACTGCATGGGAAGATCAATTATCCCGTGCGGTTGGGCCGCCCGCACCCGAAAATATTTATTTTCCCAGGCACCTGGGTGCATACGAGCAAGACCTCCGCACGTCAAAACCCTTTTTGACCGCACGGAAAATCCTTTTCGTAGTAGTGACTACTCCATCTTTTGGCATAAGAAAACTATAATAAGATTAAATATCACCAACCGTAGTTAACAAGTCATATTTCTTAAACACTATAAGAATTTTGGGTTTTTAATATATTCATGCAGAAATCCATGTATGTGCTTCATGTCCAAATTTATATAGATATTAGTGCATCCATACGAGAGATGAAACCAAAATATCTTATAATGTAGAATGAATATTATAAAATGAAGGTAGTACCGGTTATGCATTTGTGCACTTGGTGTCAAAGAAATGTGTGTGTTTCTTCTACGTAAAGGCGGTTGCAATATTCACATTTTAAAATAGTAAAACAATATATCAATAAATTCAAGATTAATCAACATTAAATAACGTTACACCATGTTGCCACCATCTGGACTACACCAGTTCCAACAAGTCAAGTTGTGTAATAGTGAGACTAATTATGATGAAATTAGATTAGTTGTCCATAACTGTGGTCTCAACTATTTACAACTTTACCTGCAAGAGACAACCCAACATATGTACCATGTGATGGTGTGCCACCATGATACTCTTATGGTGTGTGAGAGAACCCTTTGCATAATCTACCCTAAACAAAAAAAAAACACCATGCTAAGGTTTCACCACTTGCTGACCGCACCTAGCTAGGTCAGAATCGTCTTTCACCTTGATGGATCTGGAAGCCCCTCAGCCCCGACATCCTGTTCAAGGGGATTCCATCATGCCCATCCTCTTCGTCTATAGTGCCTAAAGCTGCGTTCCAGATGGTGCAACAAAATGGGCGGGACTTATCAATCAAAAGCCCTTCCTCCATGTCCCACATTCGGATCACAGAGTCATTACCACCAGTAAATATCAGATATACTGATGCTAGAAGGAACACAGTGCGTACATCCTCACTGTGGTCGCAGAGAACATCCACAGTACTGAATCTTCCCATGAATGATTTACTTCGAAACTCAAGGTCCACAAACAATGTTTTCCAAGACTTCCAATCTGGAGTTCCTCCTGGAACAAAGGGCCCATTGAGGGTGACTGGAGTAGCAATCCCCCATCTTTCACACATAAAATAGATCGACTCATTAGCGCATGATTAATTAAGTATTTGCTAATTTTTTTAAAAAATAGATTAATATAATTTTTTGAAACAACTTTCATATAGAAACTTCTTGCAAAAGTCACACCGTTTAGCAGTTTGAAAAGCGTGCACGCGGAAAAAAAGAGTGGTGAGTTGGGAAAGTAAGAGGAAGAACCCACTCTAAGACATTAACGCAAGCTACATTGCAACTCACTACTACAAAAACGATTTTCCTGTACAAGCGCCTCCTTAGATTGCAGACGGACCGTAACTAGTCGCGTCTGCGAAAATCGTCCTCCATTTTCATGTGCGGCTCCTTAAGAGGACCGCACAGAAAAATCGATTTTCGCGGACGGGCCTCTTAAGCGGACCGCACGGAAAAATCAATTTTCGCCGATGGGCCTCTTAAGCGGACCGCACGGAGAAATCGATTTTCGCAGATGGGCCTCTTAAGTGGACCGCACGGGAAAATGAGCCAATCTTCGCAGGCGGGCCTCTTAAGTGGACCGCATGCATATTTTTTTATCCCATCCTCTCTCTCTTTTCCCTCTCACTCACTTCAAAATTTTCACCTCCTCTCTCTTCCTTTCCTTTTTATTTTCACTCCTCTCTCTTTCTGTCCTCTCTCTCTTCGACTCTTCCTCTCCTCCCCTCCGAGCGCGCGGGGTGCAGGAGGCGGTCGGCTCAGCGCCGCCGCCGACGAGGTGGTGGCCGGGAGGGGGTGGGAGGTGGCGCGGTGGCTGGAGACCGGCGGCGCCACTTTGGGCGCTGGCACGACAGTTGGAGACTAGATCAGCGCTGCCCCACCACCGCCGCCGACGACGACGAGGAGGACATGGCAGGAAGTGGCCCCACGACGGTCCTCTTCGCCACCTCTGCCGCTGCGCGTGTGCAACGGCCGGATCTGCGCCACCACCGCCGCTGACGACGACGAGGAGGAGGCGGCCGGGAGCGGCGCCACCCTCCCCACGCGAGGCAGCGGCGGATCTGGCGGTGGTGAGTCACTGCGGTCGTCGCCCGCATGGATCAGACTGCGGCCTCCATCCCCTCGCGCGGCAGCGGTGGATTGGACAGTGGGGAGGCACGGCGGCGACGGCTCGCTAGGATTGGGGTTAGGTTTTGTGTTTTGGAATTTTTATTTTTTTGTGATTTTCCATTTTTGCATGCGGTCCTCTTAACCCGACCGCATGGGAAGATCGATTATCCCGTGCGGTCGATATAACGCAACCGCACGAGATAATGTATTTTCCCGTGCGGACGAGTTAAGCGGACCGCACGGGAAGTTTATTTGTCCGTGCGGTTGGGACGCCCGCACGTGAAAATGTTTATTTTCGCAGACCCCTCGGTGCAGATGGCCTAATCCTCCACACGAAAAAACATGTTTTGACCGTACAGAAAAATGTAATCTGTAGAAGTGACTATTGCTTGCGCTGGCTTGTGATGAGTACAAAATGGCTTATAAGTGTTTCCTAAGAACTTATCGTTAATTGCCATGGTATGCCCATCAAAACCATACACCCACATCACACCGATAAGTGAACAATGAACCATATCCAACATCTCCACAGGTTACTATGTCATAAGTAAGATAATTGTCCCATTATTAGTTAGTGATCTAGTTGGACTATGCATAACTAAGTAAGTCCTGTTTCTAGCCATGTCATCAGAGGGGACCTAAGCTAGTCTAGTGAATGCCCAAGCCATCAATGATTGAATATCAGGTACAAACATGGTTACCTAATATGTAAAATCAAAGTGTATTTGATTGGTATTTTATGATAAACAATTGATACCTGAGATTATTGGTTTTGATATTTAGAGATAATTGGTCAAGTGGTTTTGGAAATGATTAGTTTTTCGATAATGAACAGTGATTGGTACTGACAGGTTTGGACCGGTCAGACCGGCTGGGGTAGGCTGGTTAGACCGGAGGTATGTGTGCGATCAGACCGGCTAGCCCGCAGTCTGACCGGCCGGCTATGTGTCGGTTTCGTTTAGGGTTGATTTTTTGGATATCCGTGGATAATTTATATTTATGACTTCTAGATGGATCTATAGTATGTAATACTATTATTTGCTAATAATGAGTCAAGTTGGTGAGAACTTGTGCTTGGATATGGTTTCTTGGTAGATGCATGTGTAGGTGATTCTTAATGCCTTGGGAGAGCGTTGTCGGTGATAGATTAGGAGCAACTTGAGAGAAGATGACGTCCGAACGATCATGATATCATGCGGGATGCTTAGGCTAAAGATCAATGTACGTGGTTGGTGAAGATTCCATATGACATATGATGAAGATATTATGTGCTTATGGGATGCGGAGTCGAATTTGGAGAGAGTTCAAATTTAGTACAATTGCAGTTTGTAAAGTTTGTTTCTTGTACGAGAAGGTTTCCCAGGGGATTAGAACTTCTTGTACAAGATTGATTCGTGGTTTTAGGCTGCCTACCTCGGATATAAATAGAGAGAGGGTGTGGTCTCCTGGTATCGATTTTGGGAGAGTTGAGTTGAGAGAAAAGTAAGGGTATCAACTTTTGTCAAGATTTTCGTGAGGAGTACTGTTGTTACAGTTTGTAAACAAGAGAGAGGTAATAAAGTTTCAATCTACTTTAAGAGTTCTTCGATTTTTGTTTGCTCGGTACGGAGGTCTAACCAGCGGGACACTGGCGGTCAGACCAGTGAGGCTACTCCGGTCGGACCAGCGACTGCGACAAGAGGTAGCGGCGCTTCAGGGTGGTCAGACCGAGTGATCAACTCCAGTCAGACCGGTGGCTACCGAGCGGTCAAACCGGCAGATCAATCTCGGTCAGACCGATCACCATCGGGTTTGAAGGTAACTTTTAATTCTACTAGAAGTTTTAGTTTTTGGGTATGCTAACCGTTCACTTTCTTCTGATTGGGTTGATTCTTGTTGTTCGATCCTACATAATATACATATAGGTAATCCCAAAACCACATATAATTAATAAAGCATGCAATTTTATTTGTAATTAAGTGATAAAGCATTTCACACAGGTAGCAATATCATCATGAATTGCGTATATGACTCGCCTTGCTGTGCTCCATGAACCTCGGCAACAATTTCTTAATAAACAGGAGAATCGAAAACATCAGACTAGCAATAAATTACAAAGCAAATTCTAAGGGACTCTTTACAATCTTAGATAAATAGTTGAATGGCTCAATCCCAAATTAAATAAATTAGTTATAAATTTTAAAAGTTTTAAAGATATTTTACACATATAAAAAGGATTTTTCGGATTACAGATACTAGGAAACGACATCCTGTCGCTGCATCCCCCACGGTATTGGCCAACAAAACATGTGTAGCTATCTCATATCTAATACAATGATAATTTTCTATAAACTATATGGTTTAGCATTATATTTATAATTTAGCATCATAAGATTTATTTTTATTAGATATAGTTTCGTAATATCGTTAGATTCAAAAAATTGTAAACATTAATAGTCAAATACGGTCATGTTTCATTTAGGATAGAACGACGAGTAACTTTTGTAACTGGTGGTAATAAACTCGTCCACGTATATATTTATTATAAATCATGTCGTCAAATAACAACATTCATTAAAAACACACAAGGTAGATTCTGCTTGTATCACTTAGCCGCACCTCCACCTTGGAGCGTTTTAATAATCTGGCTAATAGAAGGCCTTTCCCTCGGCATGGCTGCCACACAGTTTAGCGCAATCTCGATGCATGTTTCTATTTGAGTGAGATGTTCTGAATCCAGTGATGAGTACTTAGATGTTACGTACTCTCTATTTTTCCAGTTTTGGCGTACCTATGAATAGAGTACAACAAAAAAATGTTAATGACATTGTCCAAAATAAAATATGTTATGATTCTATGGTAAAAATTGACAAAAAAATAATCTTTGACTGCGCATATCACTAGTCTTACATTCCCGATGAAAAACCTTCCGCTAGCATCGTTCTCAGGGTGGCTATTTTTCTCTCCAGTTGTGATCTCAATGATTAGCATACCCAAGCTGTATATATCACACTTAGTTGAGATTTCACCTCTTTCCAAATATTCCGGAGCCATATATCCTCTGAATCACATCCACGAATTAAAACCATTGAAGTACCATGGAAATTGTGCAAGAAATTGAAATTTTCTTTTATTACGAAAGAGGAATTTGTTACTCTTTATGGAGCTTACATTGATCCCACAACATTTTGTGTGTAAGTTCGGGTTTGTTGTTCTCCGAATAGCCTTGATAGGCCAAAATCCGCAATTTTTGGCGACAGATTGCTATCCAATAAGATGTTGCTAGGTTTAAGATCCAAATGAATAATAGGGTTGTCATATCCTTCATGTAAAAAACATAAACCTCGGCAAATCCCATTTATTATATTGAAGCGCATGGGCCAATCCAGTTTACTAGGATCATCTGAAAATTTAATATATATGGAGAAAGAGTATGGCTCATCATCAAAAGAAATAAGTATAGTAGTAAAAACATAACTCAAAGGTACGTCACAACTGCACGTCGATAATGCATATTAATTTATTAAGAGTTTTCATCAGTTGCATGCATTAATCAGATAAACACAAAAGTTAAGACTGATGGAAGAAAGAGGTTGGACAACGAGCTTATAATCCAACACTCCCTCATGTGGAGATGCATTAAGAGAACTGTATTAGATCCAATCTTTCAGTATTTAACTTTCTAAATGTGTAATAGAAGGTTGGAAATCTTAAAATATTTTAAGTAGTAGAAACCCCGCATACTGAGACGTGATTTTAGAAATATTTCAACTTAAAAAAAGAAGAATTCAGTTAATGGTGAGATAATGTGATGGACAATGCATCATATCTTTCTATAAAGTTGATGTCCATTAACTTCTAAAGCTTAACATGTAAGTGTGTCACATTATCAACTACTAATAATTATTGTCTTGAGTATTTTAAATCACATGCAAGTGTGTCACATTATCACCCACTAGTAATTATTATCTAGAATATTTTAAATATAATGCAAACATGACAATCTCATTTACAATTTTGTTTTATGTTTAGAACTTAATATGTAAGCAATGTCAAATCATTATCTCCACATCATTTTCACATTATCTAGACATATACGTCTACCATTTCTATAATGTATAACATGTATTCATCTATATATCCCGCAGTAAAGCATGGGGTATCAACTAGTATTAAGTATAATAATTGGAGAATACTCCTAATCGGTCAACCCCGCGCTTTGCTGCGGGATATGTGGATGACTACATATTATACATTGTCGAAATGATAGATGTATATGTTTAAATAATGTGAAAATGATGTGAATATAATGATTTAACATAGTTTGCATATTGAGTTCTAAAAATAGAACAAAATTGTAAATGACATATCAGATTTGCATGATATCTAAAATATTATAGATGATAATTTTTAATAGGTGATGATGTGGCACACTTGCATATAATTTGTAGAGATCCAATTGGACTTATAGTTTAATTGGTTGAAACGTACAAATATTCCAGATAATAATTGTTAATGGGTGATAGTGTGACACACTTGCATGTTAAGTTTTATTAGTTATATAGTGGGCATCAACTATATAGACAGTGTTGGATAGTATAGATTTTCCACGCTCTCGAGTCCTAACACAGGAGTCAAATTTAGAACCAGCACATAAAACAGCTCATATGCTAGTTATAAAATATATCCAGCACATAGAGCCTCCCAAACCTTTATAAGTGCCAGTTATACTTATCAACCGACACAAATAACAGCCCCATGGTCCCCAAACTACTTGTTGGTGATGGCCGGATATTAAACCAGCACATTTGTTATGTGTACATGTACGTTCTCATCGGACGTCACATTTAATGAACCCCACCATCGACCAATCGATTTTTCATCGATATTTATTGGAGTACAAATTATTCATACATAAAAGAGGAACTAAACCTATGGAAACATGTAAACAAACCATTTTTTTGACTTCTTGAGGGATATATATTTAGGACATCTAATTAGTAACACTCCATTTTTTGGTTAGTGCCTCACATAATTATTCTAATTCAAAACTAACTGCCAATCTATACCCGCAGAAACGTGCGACGTTATTCCTGGTTATTGTTGGAATTAATATATGGGCTAAGACCCATATGAAGATTAATTCTTTGGGAAATCACAAAAACTCACCTCATGGGATGATATGCATGGGGAGTTTTATACCACCTTGCCACTTCTAGAAGAGGAAGACCTTCTTACAAGGGAGGATGCTCTCCTATCGACTTGAGATATGTGTGGTGCAGAGAATAAGGAGAATACACGCGCGCTCGCTCGCTAGGCCAGGTGGCGCGTGTACACGATGGTACACCAAAATGGGTTCCTCACCCTTGCGCAGATGCGGTTTCCTTTTGCAGATTTGTTTTTGGAAACTTAGTTATTGGAAACACACCGAATAATCCTGTGCGTGAAGTGGCTTAGAGCCCGGATAAGTTACGCACGTCTTATCCGGTTCGATTATGCGAAGTGGAGAACATGCAGGCGACCTGATCAAGAGTCCTGATATCTCTACATAAACACAGCTATCGCCTCCATGCAACACACGCGAAATCAATCTAGGGTTTACCTCCTCCTCTGTACTGCGTTGTCGCTCCTAGTCTACTCTGTCCCGCTCGCCCGCGTGCACCGATGATCGGGAGAGCAGGTCTCGGAACCTTGGTCTTCGACGTCATGCAACGGGAGAAGGCGGCAATAAGGTTTTTTGGAAGCGTTTCACGCGACTGCTTGCTAGTGTTCCACGACGGCTCGTCTTTCTCTTCGCTTGGGTGTGCGCGATCGTCAACATCTGGTACCGCGAGTCCTTCCCGTTGTGCAACCGACCATCGAAGGTTCTCGGTACGTTTTCATTATGTTTCGCATATTTCATCTGTTCATGTTTTACTGTTTAGTTTATATGTGTAGATCGAATGATACGATCATGCTACTTTACGTTTGCAATGTTATGATTTATTCGTGGAATAAATTAAATCAATATGTGCTTATATATTCAACAATCAAAAAACCCTATTATAGGCACTCTGATTTTACTATGGCTGGTTTTGCCGAAGCACTGAGGCCGGATAAATTCACAGGTGTGCACTTCAAGAGATGGCAGATCAGGGTCACTCTGTAGCTGACAGCTATGGAATGCTTCTGGGTTTGTAATGGCAAACCTGATGGAGTTCTTACTGCTGAAAAGCAGAAACAATTCGAGGAGACCACTAATCTTTTTGTGGGATGCATTCTTAGTATTCTTGGGGATCGTCTGGTCGAGGTGTATATGCATATGACCAACACTAAGGAGTTGTCGGATGCACTGAATACCAAATTCGGTGCTACTGATGCTAGCAATGATCTGTATGTCATGGAGCAATTTTATGACTAAAGGATGGCTGACAACCGTTCTGTAGTTGAGCAGACTCATGACATACAAACCATGGCTAAGGAACTCGTACTCCTTAAGTGCGCCCTACCTGACAAATTTGTGGCTGGGTGCATTATTGCGAAACTTCCTCCCTATGGAGAAGTTTCGGTACTGCACGCAAACATAAGAGACAGGAGTACTCCGTTGAGGGGTTGATAGCGTCTCTTGATGTTGAGGAGAAAGCTCGGGAAAAGGATGTTGCATCTAAAGGCGCTGGTGGGCAGTCTAGTGCAAATGTGGTGCACAAGGCCCAAAACATGAGCAAAGGGAAATACAAAGCACAGTAGACAACGGTCACACCCTAATTTTTGTTTTAGGGATTTATAAATTATTTAATAAATTATTCCTCAAATTTATATTAAATATTCATTAATTTACAAGTAAAGTTTAATGTGGGAAATAAAATTTACTAAATAAAACATGGCTGGATTTAATTTTTATTAAATTCTCCATGGTTAATTCTACTCTCTGAAATTTTCTCGGTTTTTTTAGAGCTCAACTACTAATTTTAATCCTACAAAGAACATTTCATTAATTATTTAAATAATAAATTAACCATTAAATGATCTGGTTCTAATTTTGTTAAGTACTATGAGTGCTCAAGTATTTGCAAGATTTTTCTTGGAATTATTTGTGCGTTGAAAGTATTTTTAACAATTCAAATATCATTTCAATGATTAATTTAAATGAAAAAGGGATTAAAACTCCTCCTCAGCTTGGGCCCTTTTCAGCCCATTCATCCTTCTCTCTTCCGAAGTGTACTTTCCACCCCTCCTCTTCCTGTTCGGCCTAGTAGCAGCAGCACCGAAAGTCCGTTTTACCTCCCTCTTTCTCCCTTTCCTCTCGGGCTGGCCCTTTTTTCCAAAGTTTGCTTTTCATCCCTCACGCACAGTATCATCTTCAACCTCCAGATAGCCGGCCGAACCTGACACCACCCAACCCGATGCCCATCCCGCTTCAAATCCGACCTACCCATTGCTCTCCTTCCAAAATTAGTTGCGGGAATGGAATCCCCTCGATCTCCTCTTATTTTTCCCAAGAAATCCCCAAAAATCCCGAAGTAAATCGCGCGGATTTGACGAAGATTGGAGCTTTCCTTTTGCCGGCCAACTTTTGCCTTCTGCCACCAAATCCCATTGTTTCCGTTCCGATCTCTCCCTCCTCCGCCTATATAAATGATGCCCGGGGTCTCCTCTCTCGTTTCCACCCCTTGCCCTAACTTGTCGCCAACTGAGACCTCCTCTCCGCACGCGCCTTCTCTCTCCACCACCGGGAGCCGCTTCAGCCATCTTTTTCCGCCGCCTCGGCCGACGTCGTCCTTCGCCTCCACCATCCTCGGCACTGCACCAGCCATGCGAAGCTCGGCCACCACCTCTCACCCACTGAAACCCGCCAGAAGCCCCCATCACCGTGAAGGCCGAGTTCGCCGTAGTTTTTTTGATCTCCGGTGAAGCCCTGCCACTCCTCTCATAATCGCCAAGATTCGCCGCCGCCTCCATTGGATTCGCAGCTGCGAGGAGAACACCGTCCACCCCTCCGTTGCCGCCGAAGTTCACCGGAACATCGTCGTCACCTTGGACCCAACCTCATCGCCGTTTGAAGCTAGTCACCGGCCATTGTTCTTCGTCGTTCGTCGTCGCTTCCGTGTTGGTAAGGACCGCCGTCCCATGCTCTCTTTCCCGGTGTCCCCTGTGTTCATCACCGTGCCACCGTTCGCCATCACCTTAGTCCTTCCATGCTCGTCGGTGTCGAACCTGCGTGGTCACCACGTCACTACCTCCTCAGTGCCACCTCACCCTCCTCGCTCATGTGGTTGTTTGCATGGCATCCCATGTGGCATCTATCAAGGTTCAATTTAAGCCGTCCGCTCTAGGTCAAAATCCGGTCAACTGATCTCCGCCATCTAAAATCAATATAGATCATTTTCCCTCTCTTCGGTGACATATTGTTCCTTTTTGCTATATGTCATCTACCAAATTTGATCCAATCTTTTATCCGGAGGATATTTTTAATCGCTTCTTTCAGTTATAAATTATTTGTAAATTATTTAATTAATTTGGAATAGTCTTTTCTTTAATAGGCTTAATTGGATTAAAACTTGTAAAATTCATAACTAATTCATATGAAGTCGGAATGAGGTCGTTTAAGTCTCATAAGCTTACTTTTTATGTACTGTTTATTTGGAGTTTCTTAGTCTTTTTCCTTGTTTTGCGTGTTAGCTTGTGGTTTTCATCATTTCGAAGGTTCGTGAGTGCGTCGGAAGTGTTCCAGAAGACTAATTGAAGACCGATTATTGCAAGGCAAGTCACGTAGATCCCAAACAAAATCCTTTGAGCATCTTAATCATATGTTTAAATTCCCTATTTATTTCAAATGTCATGGGGTGGTGTGAACCTATTCCTTTGTTATGGCCAATTTGCATTGATTACCCTATTTCTTGATACCATGGGTTATAAATTTGACTACTTGAAATTTATATATTGGTTCAACTAGATATTAGATATAATTGCTTAGCCATGCTTAAAGACATTAGTACACCAATGGGATAACTTATGCTTGATGTTCACATATTGATGGATATTTAATGGTAACTTCCGATGGTCAATCGTGATTGATAAATTAATTAAATGCCAACTAAAATTTGATTAATGGTGGGTTGTGAGCACATGGTTGGACACGAGATTTAGATAGTTGTGCTCATGATAATTAAGGACCGTTTTACGAGCTATCGTTGTGAAACATTAACCGTACTAACCACAAGCGAGCGTGGGCAACAGCTTTACCTTTTGTATCACATGGTTCCTAGCGGCGCACCAGACTGAGAAGTGATGACAAGTCCACGGGGGTCGCCGGGGAGTCCATACCTTTGGTTTTAAGGGGGTGACTATGATCCAGGAGCGGTGCACTGCTTTGCATTGTGTTACGTGGAGGGTACTGTCACAGTCTCGTTTCGAGGTACCGTGGTGGTACTGAGGGCATGGTAACATGTTATGCGACTGTGTCTTGTGGGTACAGTAGTACACCTCTGGCCAGAGTAAAACTATTCGAATAGTCGTGCCCGTGGTTATGGGTGGGTCTAGCAATGTTTTTTGTGATTAGTCCCACACTACTCATTAATAATAATAATATGTTAAATGATGATACTTTGATTTAGCTCCTTGGTTGGAATGGTTTATTACTGGTTTGGAGATTAGACTACACAATCGGGCATGATTGTTCAGAGATGGTTGGGCCTGTGCAGCATTGGTGTGTTGTTCAGTTATTGGTTAATTTTGCTAATTAATTACTCTACTATTTTACTACTCTTAAATGTTTTGCTAAATGCTGCTTTTGCAAATGAACCCAATTATTGCCATCCTTTGGTATCCTTGTGCACTTGCATATTTACTGTGTGGCGTGCTGAGTATTCCATGTACTCACCCTTGCAATAATCAACCTCGGCTGAAGAAAGTTGCCAAGGAGAAGACGTTTGGCTTATACCCCAGTTGAGCTACCTGTGGGAGTGGAGCTGAAGTCATCACTAGATCATTTTTCCGCTGCCATTTTCTTTTCTTTTGTAAGTATTTAACACTACTATGACGATGGCTTTGTATATTAAATTGTCGATTTGTGTACCTCGGCTGATTCCTGGATGAGGATTGTATGCACAAATTAGTTCAAAAATTACTAGTGAATTTCTGGGCGTGACAACCACCAACTTTAAGAAGAAGAAAAACAACAACAATCCGAATCAGGATAAAAGAACTTGCTTTGTGTGTGGCTTGCCTGGTAATTTAGCCAAGAAATATCCACAACGCAAGGGGATGAAGGCATCTATAGGGCAGACTTCTAAGTCTGCCAATGTGACCATTGGCAACACTAGAGAAGGAAACAGGTATGGTAATTTACCTACTGTTTATTCAGTTAATCAGTCTACCAACTGGTGGGTAGATAAAGGAACCAATGTACATGTTTGTGCTGACATCTTGTTGTTTTCCTCTTGTTAGGTCGCACGGGATTTCTCTGTCCTAATGGGGAATGGGTCACATGCTTCTATTTATGGTGTTGGCACGGTAGATCTGAAGTTTACTTCGGGAAAGATCGTGCAACAAGTCCCTACTATCGACAAGAATCTCGTTAGTGGCTTCCGTCTATGTAGAGACGGGTTTAAGTTGGTGTTTCAGTCTAATAAATTAGTCGTGTCTAAACATGGATATTTTATTGGTAAAGGCTATGAATGCGTAGGCTTGTTCCGCTTTTCCCTTTCTGATTTCTGCAATAAGTCTGTGAACCATATTTTTGGCAATGTGGATGATGAGGCTAATGTTTGGCACTCACGGTTATGTCAAATTAATTTTGGCTTGAGGCTGGGCTTTCCAGTATGTGTTTAATTCCTAAGTTTTCCATTATCAAAGGTTCTAAGTGCCATAGTTGTGTGCAATCAAAGCAACCTCGAAAGCCTCACAAGGCTACCGAGGAGAGAAACTTGGCACCTCTAAAACTCCTACATTCAAATCTTTGTGAAATGAATGGGGTGTTGATGAAGGGTGGAAAACAATATTTCATGACGTTGATTGATGATGCTACTAGATTTTGCTATGTGTATTTGTTAAAAACCAAAGATGAGGCTCTAGACTATTTTAAAATTTATAAGGCAGAAGTTGAGAATCTACTAGACAGGAAGATAAAAAGACTTAGGTCTGATCGTGGTGGAGAGTTTTTTCTCAAACAAATTTGACTTATTCTGTGAGGAACATGGCATCATACATGAGAGGACGCCTCCCTATTCTCCCGAGTCTAATGGGATTGCTGAACGGAAGAACCGCACGTTGACTGACTTGGTTAATGCTATGTTGGATACTGTGGGACTACCTAAGGCATGGTGGGGGAGGCATTGTTGACCTTGAATGATGTGTTAAATAGAGTTCCTAACAGAAACAAGGACAAAACACCATACAAGGTATGGATTGAGATAAAACCATCACTATCTTACTTGCGTACATAGGGGTGCTTGGCGAAAGTCAATGTACAAATAACAAAGAAACGGAAGCTTGGACCTAAGACAGTGGATTGTGTCTTTCTGGGATATACTCACCATAGCATTGCCTATAGATTTTTAATAGTTAAATCTGAGGTACCTGACATGAATGTTGGTACAATTATGGAGTCTCGTGATGCTACCTTTTTTGAGAGCTTTTTTCCAATGAAGGATACAGATAGTACTTCTAGTCAACCTTCTGAAATAATTCCCAATTCAATCACAGCACCAGATAAACTGAACATACAAATGAACTTGTCACTGAGAAGGATGACAGTGAAGCTCCTCGAAGGAGCAAGAGACAAAGGACAACTAAATCCTTTGGTGATGATTTCACTGTGTACTCGTGGACGATACTCCTAAGTCAATTTCAGAAGCATATGCATCTCCTGATGCTATCCATAGTGAAATGGATTCCATTATCACTAAAGGCACTTGGGAGATGATAGAAGCGACCGTATGGTTGTAAACCCGTGGGGTGCAAGTGGGTGTTCAAGAAGAAGCTTAGGCCTGATGGTACTATGGAAAAGTACAAGGCTCGGCTTGTTGCAAAGGGCTATACTCAGAAGGCGAAGATTTCTTTGACACTTACTCACATGTTGCTAGATTGACCACAATTCGTGTGCTATTTTCCCTGGCAGCCTCACATGGTCTTCTCGTTCATCAAATGGACATTAAGACAACTTTTCTTAATGGAGAGTTGGATAAGGAGATTTATATGGATCAGCTTGATGGGTTTGTAGTGGAAGGTCAAGAAGGCAAGGTGTGCAAATTGTTGAAGTCTTTGTATGGTTTGAAACAATCGCCTAAGCAATGGCATGAGAAATTTGATAGGACATTAACATCTGCAGGATTCGCAATCAATGAGGTATATAAATGTGTATACTATCACCATAGTGGGGGTGAGGGAGTTATTCTGTGCTTGTATGTTAATGACATACTCATATTTGGGACAAATCTTGAGGTGATTAATGAGGTTAAATCATTCTTGTCTCAAAATTTCGATATGAAGGATTTGGGAGTAGTTGATGTTATCCTAAACATTAAGCTAATTAGAGGTGAGAATGGGATTACACTCTTGCAGTCTCATTATGTGGAGAAGATCTTGAGTCGCTTTGGCTAACTTGATAGCAAATCTTCTCCAACACCTTATGATTCTAGTTTGTTACTTCGTAAGAACAAGAGAATTGTTAGGAATCAATTGGAGTACTCCCAAGTCATTGGCTCACTTATGTACCTAGCTAGTGCAACTAGGCCTGACATCTCCTTTGCTGTGAGCAAGTTGAGCCGATTTACCTCTAATCTGGGAGATGATCACTGGTGTGCACTTGAGCTAGTGATGCACTATCTAAGAGGTACTATAGACTTAGGACTTCACTATTCAGGTCACCCTGCGGTACTTGAGGGATATAGTGATTCTAATTGGATCTTTCATGCTGATGAGATCAAAGCCACTAGTGGATATGTTTTCACGCTAGGTGGTGGTGTTGTTTCATGGAGGTCTTGCAAACAGACCATTTTGACAAGGTCAACCATGGAAGAGAGCTTACGGTACTAGATACTGCTACTGTTGAGGCAGAATGGCTACGTGATCTACTGATGGATCTGCCTGTTGTTGAAAAACCGGTGCCGGCTATTCTTATGAACTGTGATAATCAAACGGTAATTGTCAAGGTGAACAGTTCTAAGGACATCACGAAATCATCTAGGCATATGAAAAGACGATTGATGTCTGTCAGGAAATTGAGAAACTTCGGGGTTATAACATTGGATTACATCCAAACAGCTAGAAACCTGGTAGATCCCTTCACAAAGGGACTATCACGGAATGTGATAGACAATGCATCGAAGGAGATGGGTATGAGACCCATGTGAGTTATACTATGGTGGCAACCTAACCTATGTGATCAGAGATCCCGTGAATTAGGACTTGGGAAGAACAAACCATTAGTTAACGAGAGGAGAGTACTTTTCTAAAACTCTCTCTAAGTGAAGATGCATGTACTCTCATGAGCTGCAGGATAGGTTGGCTATGCCTTAGTGCATTCTGTTGGCTTTATTTAGCGAAGATGCTATCCTGCAGAGCATTCTTGAAAGAACACACCTATGTAAGTTTGACTGTTGGTCGCAGACTATGAAGATCTTGGGTGAACCTTCTAGGAAGCCTACTAAGAAACCATGGAGTATGACTTATACGCTTCACCCAAGGGGTAGTCTACTGACGGCCTAGTACCAGATAAGACTCTGAGTGAAACTTGCTTACACAAGACTTGCAATTCAACGCATAGTCCATTGTTCAAGTTGTGAGTAAGTGTAGCTTGGAGTTCTAGGATGATGTTCAACCTTAACCGATCTCCATCGAACCGCTGGTATATAAACAATACATTGGAAAATGGTAAATCTTTGTGGGATTTTGAGATTTGGTGGGGGTTGTTGGAATTAATATATGGGCTAAGGCCCATATGAAGATTAATTCTTTGGAAAATTACTAAAGTCCAACATCATGGGATGGCATGCATGGGGAGTTTAGTACCACATTGCCAATCCTAGGAGAGGGAGATCTTTTTATAACGGAGGATGTTCTCCTAGCCACTTGAGGTATGCGTGGTGTAGAGAATAAGGGGAACACGCGCGTGCTCGCTCACCTCGCCTAGCCAGGAGGCGCGCGTACGTGACATGCACGTGAAGGGTCCGCCAAAATTGGTTCCTCAACCTTGCGCATATGCGGTCTCCTTTTGCAGTTTTGTTTTGCTACAAAAATTCGATTTTGTTTTTGGAAACCTAGTTTTTGGAAACACACCGAATAATCCGGTGTGTGAAGCAGCGTGGAGTTCGGATAAGTTACGCGCGATTTGTCCGGTTCGGTTATGCGGAGTGGAGAACGTGCAGGCGACCTGATCAAGCGTCCTGATATCTCTATATAAACGCAGCCGCCGCCTCCAAGCAACAGATGCGAAATCAATTTAAGATTTGCCTCCTCCTCTGTAGTACATCGTCGCTCGTAGTCTACTCCATCCTATTCGCAGGCGTGTACCGGAGAATGGGTGAGTAGATCTCCGGAACCTTCATCTTCGATGTCCTGTACCGGGAGAAGGTGGCAATAAGGTTTTTGGGAAGCGCTTCGCACGCTTGCTTGCTGGTTTTCCACTACGGCTCGTCTTCCTCTTCGCTCGGGTTCACGCCATTATCAACATCTTGTACCGCGAGTTCTTCTCGCTGCGCAACCGACCATCGAAGGTTCTCGGTACGTTTTTATTATGTTTCACATATTTGATCTGATCATGTTTTACTGTTTAGTTTACATATGTAGATCGAATAATGCGATCATGTTACTTTACATTTACAATGTCATGATTTATTAAATCAATATGTGCTTATACATTTAGCAGTTATAATACATAATGGTTTGCACACACACGATACGTTGATGTTGTGATTAAGCTTGGAACTGATGATGTGTATCGATACATGTTAAGTATCTTTTAATTATTAGCATAGAACCTGTGCATTGTAACGGAAAACAAATTGACTTTCTAGCTTATTAATTATTTAGTTTAAATAATAATATCGTTTTTCTTATTCAACAATTATGTGATTTTGAAATAGTGAAATAGCGAACGATTTGTTGAAAGATAGTGTAATAGTATAAATTGTGATGCTTAGATGTCAGGTGATATGGGAATGGACACCACCATTAATATATTTTAAGTAGTATAGATATATATAAGAATAGATGACACCATGTGCATTGTGGTAGATTCGTAAAAGAAAACACTCGTTGTAGCTATATTTTTTACAATTATCTATTGTTAAAAAATGCAATCATGAATCATGTGCATTGGAGAATGCCGATCTAAAAAATGTAATGTCGAGTAAAGAAGAACATATTTGTTAGTAGTCAATAGTGGTTGTATATTGAACATGATTTTATAGCTAATATATAGATGTATCCCTCAAACTACTTTTAGATATATACAGTATGTGATATGTCCATATAGGTATTGTATGCATATGCATATGTTCTATTCAATATATTTCATAAAAGAAAAGAGATGGACGACGGCGTTTTCATACCGAAAAGATGCTTGTCCAAGCTTCCCTCAGGAAGATATTCATAGCATAACAGTTTATCTGTCGCCTCGTTGTACATCATTTTCCCGTTGGACTCCACCAGTTTGCATCCATCTTCATAACAGTGGCCAGTTAGCTTCACAATATTTTCGTGCTCGATATCCATGAGACTTACCACCTCGTTCTGAAAGTGTTTATCTTGATCAGCCGGTGACGAATGAAGCTTCTTCACAGCGATTATTTCTCCACTGGGAAGAATTCCCTGTAAGTTTAATGAATGAATTAACTCCTCAGTGTTTTGCTGCCTTAATCCGTACTTTCTATATAATTGAGACTTACTAGAATTGATATTACAAACGAGCATTCATGTAAAGACATGTCATCAAGAATACATGAGCCATAAGATTTCATATCGCGACCTAAGATACTTTGGGTATGTAAGTCCTTAGTTCCCTGCTACAAATTCTTTTTTTAAGGTAAATCTCAAAGGAAGACAGGGAGTTCCTGTTTTCATTTAAGAAGAAGAGAGTTTGCTCAGTTTTTAATGCAAAACCAGACCCAAAACCCTTACAAACGTGTGGTTAATTGGGAAAAACTGGCGTAAAACCCACACAGCTAACAAAGGAACAATAACACAAGCGACAACACAACTGAAGACCTAAACACAAGGCACCGTTGCCGAGCTTGAAAGAGCAGCTCCAACTTCCTATGAACTGCCGGACAACAAAACAATGTAGGACAAAATTTTCTAGACAAAGCCCCCAAGGAGCAAAGCCTCCAAGACACAAACAACGCCCACCTGAGCAACGGGACAAGGTTTTCACTTGAAGAAAAGAAGAGAGCGAACTATGACACCTTCAAGAAGGAGAACGGCGTCCGCGGGAGTCGATGTCATTAGCACTAGTCAAAAGACTAGGCAGGGCTTTCGCCCAGGCTCTCCCTCCCCTGCCAACTACGAACACCAGAGCCATCACAGCACGGCCGAGACGATGCAACAGAGGGTTATCATTGCCGAGTTTGCCAACCGCGGCAAACAGCTCCAACTCCACCTCAATAAGCCAACGCACAACCTCACAGTGGAAGCCGCCCTATGCAACACCTTCTCGACGCTGCCAAGATGAGGGGGAAAGGGGTTATCGTTGCCAAGTTAACCACACGGCCAAGCAGGTTCGATTGCTACCCAACACACCTACATATGGCCGCACCAATGAGGCCTCATGCACCACCTCTCCCCAAGCCAAACAACTCGCTACCGCAAGGGCTATCAAGGCATAGTCGATGATTTCGGCCACCCATCCTCCACCGATCGAGAATGACCCAACCAACCAACCAATGTCTCATCTCTTGCCATGGAACTCCCCATGACTGGAATCTGGAAGCAGATCAGTCATAAGAGGGGGAGCAGCTTCATGGATTGGGAGAAGACCTAGTTGGTCAGAAGGGAACCCTCGTCGTCGACCAGGCCACCGTCCACACCGAAGTTAGTCGTGTCCCACGGCTAACCGACCAACAAAAAGCATTGGCAACAAGACTCCTACCTAAACCACGGCCAACTCCTCCCAGCGGTAAAGCAACCAACCACCAACAGAGCCTCCAACTCCACCTCGCCGGCCTCTCATCTTCACCGGCAAAAATGTACTCCACCTCTCAGAGGCGCCTTCACCTCCACCTCACCGGCAACAACTCCAGCTCGCCAAGCAACTCCACCTCGCTGGCACCACTGCATGCCAGGACGTCTCCCCCTTGCTGGCCACTGCGGATCCAGGTTGGGGGCTGGATCTGGCCTAGGGGCCGAACAGGCCACCCCTCCCGTCTCTGACCGATGCCGCTTCCATCCTCACCATCTTCTTCCCCACCACCTCCACCTTGCTGCCGCCGCGTTGGGAGCTCGTCGCTGCTGCTGCCGATGCACCTCATCGTTGGGTCGCTGCGAGCGCCAACGACCACCAACACCCCTTCTGTCTCGCGTAGATCTCGACGCCACATGGTCTTCAGCCCTGCCGCCGCCTTCCTAGCTCGCTGCGCCGGAGCCCGATCGCTCGCTCTGGCGGTGGCGAGGCGGAGGAGGAGGAGGGAGGTGGCGGCGGCTAGGATTTGGTCTCCGCCTGTCACCCTCGCAGGGAGCGACGCGGGCGGCGTATCCCTCGGAGCTATTTCATTGATAGCCCCCTGCTACAAATTCTACCAAGACCAGCCCATAACAAAAGCCTCACTTTGAGCTGACATAAAGCTCACTTGAGAAAAAAACATGCAATTTAAAAAAAATAGGGTAATTTTACCATTTTAGAGAATGTACCGGAAGGTACACATTTTTTAAGTAAAATTTATATCTTCATGTACTATCTACCTCGAGATATAAAAAATTTAAGCGTAAAATTTAAATACCTCGAAGTACTTTCTCAAGTTCTGTAAAATTTCTACAAAATTTAACATTGTGATTCAAAGCTGTTCGTCATGATGCCATCATGTTTTATAAAGTTTTTCCTCTGTATTTCCCTGTAAATTCGGACAGCAACGTGCGATGTACCACCTAACTGAGGAGATCAGAGAAGGAACAGAACGAGGTTTAATCAGACGTATATACCTTATAGACAATTCCAAATGCACCTTCACCTAATTTTTGATCAGCAGAGAAACCTTTGGTGATGTCGCTAAGAAATTTTAAAGGTAGCTCCCCAGGTAGTGGTTGTCTCTCCGGTTTCTTGTTGTCCTTCCTTCGGATGGGGGTCTCCTGCTTGCTAGCTTCTGCGCCCATTTCCGATTGCACAATCTTTTTGGCGAGAAAATGATCGCTGTAAATAGTCGTCTTGCCATGAGAGAACATGAAAAACTACAATAGTCAGTCTCTTTGATTAAAGATGGAAGTGAGATTGCACACAGATGGAGATGGGAGAGACAAATAAACTACAATATATATAGGTCCCTCTATGTATAAATTCTTGAATATATATTCACATACAACTTTGTAGACTAGAGTTCATGTATCCGTCTCATCCAAAATTTACTGGGAAACTTTTTTCCAGTTTGACCAAATTCTTCCGGTACTACAGACCTTACAAAGCACACATGCCACATATATGAGCAAGGTTTTCCCATGAATTTGAATCCTACCATCTTTTTGTTTCTGCCAAAACAATTAAGCAAATTAATATATAGAGCCTGAAAGATTAACCTGGAGCGTCCAGATCGAAGGCCAGCGAGCCGGTAAGGATGCTGACAAGATGATCCGGGAACAAGCAGCAAGAAAATGAGAGATCTCTCCGATCTCTCTTCTTTCTTTCTTGAGGTCGATCGGAGCCCTTTGCGAGGTGAAGATGTTTGAACCGAATGAACTGCTGGGCTACACATGGATACATGATCGATACTAGTAGCTACGAGGTCAAGTTTTTCTTGCTCTTAAAAAAATGACCAGGTTAAGTTGTGGATCATCGCGGTCAGTATAATAACGCAAGATGTGCATCTACCGAAAGTTCGAAGTTGCTGCGCTCCTATTGTGACCTTCGAACATTAATTGCAGGCCATCTGTCGAGATCAAACATTAATTACCATCTCTCGAGATCAAACATTAGTTAATTAGCATCATCCAGGGGAAGTGCTCGATGATGGCCTATATAGTTTATTGTGAAAGGACCAAATGAGAAAAAACGTAGTCATGAGAAGTTGTTACCGTGCCATTTTAAAGGGAATACCGTAAGGATTACATATATGTGCTCACCATGTCAATCGGACTTAAATTCAATTTTCTACGAATCTTTTAAGTCTGTGAAAATTATTTTTACAAAGAAAAATACTCTATTACCCGGACGGACGGAGACGAGCACCGCCCGAATTAACCATTTACACGGACGGACGGCTAAAGAAGATGCTCGTGTTATGCCATTTCTATGATGTTTGCATCGACTAATTAACATGGTCAGCCTTCACGACAATCAGCTCATGTTAACTTCTTACGCAGACGATGTCATGGCCGCCCAAGTAACTACTTTTCTTAGAGCAAACTACGGATCGGTCGCCTGAATCCTTAAAAAACTAGGTGGTCAAATGTTATACTTGATCAACAAGTGAAACATTAAGTTATATGGTGAAATAAAAAAATCAGCAACTGGAACATTTAAAATTTTTGTGAAACATGGTGATGATACACGTTGAAACATGTCATTATCATGTACGAAATAACGAGTATTAACGGATTGAAGCATATATTTTTCTTCACCAAAATATAGTCACGCGATATCTTGTTGTAAAGATTTAATTACAACGAATACAACGGTGTGATCGGATCGTAGATTGGATGAGTAGTTTAGAAGAAAATTCATTTTGAAGATCACTAGTACGTATGCATGCATGCATGAATAGTGTGGAGAAAGAGGGGAGAGAGTAGTGGTAGGTGGTTAAATGAATTTTGTGGAACACACTAAATACACACATTGAAATATATCAATATCACGTACGAAACATTAAGTTTTAATGGTTTGATACAATGTTTTTCTTTTATCAGAATATAATTATATGATATTTGTTGTAAAGATTTAATTAGAATGGATATAACGGTATGATTGAAATCGTAGATTGGATAAGTAGTCTAAGAGAAAAAAATATTTAAAGAGAGAAGAAAGGAAGAAAGAGAAACTAGCTTGTGGTATACTTGCATGCATCCAGAACTGTACAGTCTGATTTTTATTCATCTAATCGGGCACTCTATCCTAAGCATTCTCCCTTTTCTTAGGTGGTGATATTTTTTGTCTGCCCATAAGACCATAACAACTTACCTCCTATTTATAAATATGCCAGACGCCAGAATCATCTAATGTATATAAAGTTATAGAACATCAGGTACAATACAATACAGCCAGCACAATGCTTTAGACAACAAAACAAATAACACAATACATGTCTAGTTGCCTTCTACAACCTTTCCATTACCGCCATTTCATCGTAAATATATCATGAAATTTTTCCCAATTGTGCCCTCTAAAATGTTGATTTTATCAGGGTCTTCAAGAGAGGCATCTCTATCAAACTAGATGTATTATTCGTCATCTTCCACTTTTTAGCTCCAATAACTCTTTGGTCACCACCAACAACTATGTGCTTCTTTAGATTGGGGACCCAACTACATAGAAAACTTGTCCAATTTGAGAGGATAGGACCCACAGATCGTCTTTGTGCTCTAGTTTGTTGTGGTTCACAATTATAAAGGTGTAGTTGTCGACTTTCACACCAGCTCGGTGTCTAACCCAATAGCATCGAAACAGTAGGACATGCATATTTACGACATAGTCTAGTGCTCATATACTCCCTCCATCCCAGTTTGGTCATCCTCTAAGCGAATGACACCAAGACCAAGAACACCAAAATATTTATCATTCACAAATTAATCCTAATCGGTTAAGGTGTTTCATCGTTTCGTGTCCCGTGTATTGCTCATGTTTTAAATATTATATGTCATTGCACCAATAGAAATTAATCTTGGTTGGTTGTATGCAACACAATCAATGATGCACCTTTGCACAAATAAACAAAGAGATACTTGTTAGATATGATCATTTTGGAAAGACCTCAAAAATCTTAGGGGATGATCAAAATGGGATGGTAGGAGTATCTATTATGCCATAGTAGACGATCTTCAGTCCTGTACCCTGAAGGGCTTCAATACGAGCCCCGTTGTTCTGTCTTTGTCTTCTTATTCTTTTCCATGGTATAAAGTGTATACCCAGAAATATCATACGCTTGCCATAATAACTAGAATATACCTTTAGTCCCAGGTTGTAAACCATGATGTCTAATCCGGTACTAAAGATGCATATCTTTAGTCCCAGTTGATAATACCAACCGGGACTAACCGGGACTAAAGTTGGATCTTTATCCCGGGTTGGTGTTACCAACCGGGGCTGTTACCAACCGGGGCTAAAGTTTTTTTTATATTTTTTTATTTGCATACTTTGTTTGCTGCTTGTTTATATATTATGCATTTATATATATGTTTAAGTATATATGCTTGCTGCTTTTTTTATATATTTGTATTTATATATATTATGCATATATAAGCATAATATATTTATATAGAATATGTATATGTAATAAATGTATTTATACATATATATTGCATATATATGTATAAATACATATATATATATATTACATATGTATATGTGTAAAACCAAAATATGTAGAGACACATAAGTAAATATATACATATATAGCTTACCAAAAATATATATTGATATATAAGTAATTACATATGTGTTATATGTATATTTTATGTATATATATTACAATCCTATTCTAATCGTGGGTGGGGTTGACGAATAGGTTTTTCATCGTGATGGAATTCTCCCGCGGGATCAATAACCTGATCCATGATAAATCCCATTAGTTATTCTTGAACGGCCTGTATAAATGCATCATAGGGGAGTTGCTCCATCATCCAAAGAACCTATTGAGATATAAATATATGAAATCAATAAGAAATCGAGACATAATGTATGAATGATGTTTACGTACATCGAGATCCTTGTCACTATTGATTCCATGTGTTATGGTATGAATATAGTTGTAAACGTAGTAGCCGTATAAGTTCATCCCTTGCTTCTGTTTTGGACACTGAAGGAGATCGAAACGACAGATTTAATATATATTTTTATTTTAGAACAAACTAAATTATTCGATATAATTTTGGAGCATGTAAGCACTGGAAAGTTCATCCTAACATCTAGCTTTTTTTGAAATTCCTGCGGACGAGTGTATGGAACCGTGTCCATGCCCTACATACCATTGCAAGCTATGATTAATTATTCCGGATCCGCAATATAGTAGCAATGGCAAACACTCAAAATGACAGTGCAATGGATGGTATTACGTACCTGTCTAGTACTTCAAATATTTTGGTGAAAGTTTCTGCTGGTTTATCCATTGAGTCATAGATATGTAGTTTGCTTGCAGTAAGGTCTATAACAAAAAGGACCCAGTGGAATCTGCAAAATGCATGAGATGATATATATGTCACAGTATGAGTACGAGAAGGAAATTGCTACGAAAGGAGGTAAAAGTATGAATGTCTTGAAATGTTGTTGCACCAGGAAATGGAGAATATTATCCTCGGTTTCTTACTCAAAATCCTTTATGTGTTAACTTTGCGAGGATCCATGAATCCAACCCTGAAAGCTCCCTGCTTACGGCATATTTGAATCTCCATTCTACAATGGGAAAAAAGGACGTTTTCATCAGCTATCCACACACTGTAATCATTCGATGCCAGATACAAGGTGCTAAGGAACGAAATAAAATTAATTAAACAATACTTACAGAACCCATAGACTGAGAAGAGAAAGTCGAGGGCGTCTTGATGGTACACGTCGAAGATTTCCTGAAAATGAACCCACAACTCGTCATCTCCTTGGAATCTGAGTATTTTACCCTTGCACCGAACATCACTCTATCGGCGGCTGATTTTTCCATGTAGTACTGATGGAATCGGTACATCCGTGTAGAGAGTGTTTTAACCTGATCAAGCTTGACAAGTGGTTTACCGAGGGTAAATTTGTATTTCAGATCCTTTGCCATTGCTTGTTTCATTGGTGCATCGGCCAGCAATTGCTCCCTCTTTAATCCCGTCTCCGCCATAAATTATCTTATCTCCATTTCACCAGGCGGTACTAACGGATTAATCGATTGTTTTGGTTTCTTTCCGAGCTGAGGGACCTCTTTGGACTTTCCTTTTGTCTTCTTAAAAGACTTCGTTATTGATCGGTCATAGTCAGATAGTAAAGTCTCTTCTACCAATGTGCTCATCTTCTTAAAGAACTCCTTAGATATCGGGTCTATAGGAATCTTCTTTAGTGGACTTCAAGGCTTGAAGTGCGCCTTCACTTCCGCTCTTACGATCTCGTCAATCTCCTCAGGAATGCGGTCGTACACCCTAGTCTTGAGAGCGGGGTGCTTAGGCTCATGAAGTCTTGGCTTCTTCATTTGTACGCTTGACTTTGACGGCGCGGGACGAGGTGGGCAAGTCTTTCTTGCACTTGAAGATGGTTGCGGCGTTGAAGATGAAGCAGACGATGCCCGCGGCGGAGACCTCGGAGGAGTTCGTGCGCGCCGAGGAGACGGTGCATGCGAAGGAGGCGGAGGAGGCGAAGGAGATGGTGCAGGCGGAGGAGGCGGAGGAGAGTGCATCCGAGGGAGGCGGAGGAGACGGTGCATGCGGAGGAGGCGGAGGAGACGGTGTAGGCATGGGAGATGTAGGAATGGACGTCGCTTCTCGCCCGAGAAACACTATGTAGCGCTTGGACCATAGTATAATGGTGTGGGCTGTGTCTCCTAGTTTTGTCTCCCCGTCTCCTCCGGGGATGTCCAGCTCAGGGTCCTCGAACCCTCGTTCCACCTGTTCTACTTCGACCCTTGAGTACCCAGGTGGAATAGGTCTGCAATGGTATGTCCCTGAAGGGTCGACTGGTATGGTATGCCCGACGCCACCTTCATGAGAAACGAGGTTAAATAGTTATTAGCATTGCACCAAATTTCGCAATGTACAAGACATATATCATAAAACTACGAGCATACCCTAAGTGATATGTTCTTGAACGGACTATGCAGCTCACACGGTGTCCGTTGCGTGATTTCATCAACGGGGCATGGTGGTTCGTCGTGAGCTGGCCCTGCTACAGCTTCCATGCCACGTTCTCCTACCTGGCCTGTAGAATCGCAAATGTTACGATTGCCTGAGGGGCTCACCATGACGGGAGGAACATATTGTTGGCTATGCTACCTCTGTTGTTCGGCTAGTCATTGGTCCACCCATCTTTCCACCTCCTCTTGCATCCTTAACTCTTGCGTCACGACCCTATACTCAAGATTTGTTAACTTCGCCTCAGCATATCACTATTGCTCCTCATGCGACTCTTATACGTGTGGATGTCCTCTTGAAATCCAAATTTCCATGGAACCAAGCCTTTTCCTCGCGTTCGACCTGGATGGTCACCATTCTGCAGTGCGAGCGAAAGCTCGTCCTTCTCTCTGTCGGGCCAGAATGTTCCCTGAGCAGAGGCCTCTACTGGTTCCATCAGTTGGTTTGCTACTTCGCGAATCTCTTCACCGAATATCAAGGAGCCATCACCGAGATTTAGCTTTCCACCGTGAGTGTAGTACCAATGCTTTGATCATTCCGGTGGATCGGCTGTGGCCGGAACGATACCTCTTTCTAGAAACCTTGCTTCCATTTTCTCCCACTTGGGCATTGCCTTCTTATAGCCACCTGACCCTAGCCGGTGATGGTATTTCTTTTTAGCAGCATTGACTTTATTCTTTTCTATCTATCGATGCCCTTGCTGCCCTATCCTGTATGCGACAGACGCATCCCAATGGTCCTTCAACTTGGTCATTTTGTCCAAGTCAGGTGTTAGGCCCTTCATGGCATATTTCTTGTACAAATCTTTCTTGAACTACCGGAACTATTCGGCCATCTTCTTTAAAGTCCAATCCTTCACTTTTGGCTTTTCCGCCTCAGGGACTGTGAATGTCTCAAGCATCGTAGTCCACAACATTCCTTTCTCTGTATCAGGGAGGTAAGATTGTTCCTCCTCATCCCCATGTGCCCTTGTTTGGTGCCAGTTTACTATGCTAATGGGCATGTGATCCCTAACGACCCATCCGCTGTGTGACACAAACTTCGTTGCTGCATCAACAAGGGAAACTGGTCGTCTGTCTGGATTCACTTCGGTGATAATGTGTCTCCCCTCTACTTTCCTTGCGGCACTTTGTTGTCCGCATCCCCTCTTCTCTCCAACGGCCCGTTGGTTGTTACTATTCTCCTCGTGCCCCTCCTCGTTTCCCTCCTCATTACTCTTGTTGTCACCCTCTTCGTTCAGGTACTGGTTGGGGTCCTCGTTCTCATCCTCGTCCACCCAGTATTGGCTACTGCCCTCTGCAATCTGGTCGTAGATGATCTGTTCGTCACTGCGATCGGCTATCTGTTCGTAAATATAACAAGGTCTATTATTATATATATATTGACATTCACGAGACCTACGATGACCAGATAATTTCCACCTACCTAATAAATATGAAACCTGCATGTGTACATTTTAAATACAGCTAATACATTCCATACGATTGTACGAAAACTTATATAGTTTCATGTAATAGTAACGAGGTATATTATTATATATATATTGACATTCTCGAGACCTACGATGTCCAGCTAATTTCCACCTACCTAAGAAATATGAAACCTACATTAAATTTCATCTATTTAAGAAATATGAAACCTACATATGTACATTTTAAATACAGCTAATACATTTCATATGATTGTACGAAAACTTTTATAGTTTCAAGTAACTTGCCTTAGTTTTTCTTGGAGGCCTTGTGACACCGTAAGCTTGAGCGATGGGAGCGGTGAACAGTTGGACCAGGTAATTCTGACAATTAAAAAATAATTAGTTAAAACATGTACGTTGCATATACATCGGTACTTCTGCGTCGTGAAGGTCGTGAAAATCATGAAAGTCGTTCGGTCCTTATACTCGTTAGAGGCATGAAGTCGTGAAGTGCTAAAAATCATTAAAGCCGTTCGGTCATGAAACTAGCTAAACTCGTTAAAGTCGTTAAACTCTTTCGGTCGTAGAACTCGCTAAACTCGTTAAAGTCGTTCGGTCGTGAAAGTCGCTAGAGGGGTTAAAGACGTTAAACTCGTTCGGTCTTTAAAATTGTTAAACTCGTTCGGTCATGAAAGTCGCTAAACTCACTAAACTCGTTAAACTCGTTTGGTTGTGAACGTCGCTAAACTCGTTAAAGTCATTAAACTCGTTGGGCGGTCAAAGTCGCTAAACTCGGTAAACTCGTTCGGCCGTTAAAGTCGCTAAACTCGTTAATGTCGTTCATTCATGTGCGGTCGTTCACGTTAGCTCGTTCATTTGATCATTTGTTCATTCACGTTAATTTGGTCGTTCGGTCGTTCACGTTAATTCAGTCGTTTGGTCGTTCACGTTAAACACGTTCGGTCGTGAACGTTACACTCGTTCGGTAGTTCACGTTCACGTTCATGTGCAGTGACGCAGGCTGATGATGGCCGCAGTGGTGGCGCGTGGCGGCGGTGGCGGAAAATGCAGCTCCGACGGGTGCATCGGAAGTGGCATTAGCGGTGGCGACAGTGGTAGCAGCGGCGGTGGCGGCGAAGATGATGGTACCGACGCTCGGCGAGACAAAGATTGATGAAAAAATGGTTGTGTGTTCGATCGGCGTGGAGAAGACGATTCACTTTACTATATATACCCCGGGACTAAAGATATCTTTAGTCCCGGTTCAAGCCATCAATCGGGACCAAAGATATTTTCTCGCTATATCCAAAAACATTTTCCCGGCAAGGGTTCACAACCGGGACTAAAAATTAAATATATAAATAACACATGCCCGATACAAATAGTTAAAATTGTTATTACATTTTAAAAATCGTACATAAATAACTCATGCTCGATATAAATAGTTTAAAATTGTTATTAAATTTTAAATAATCATACATAAATAACTCATGCCCGATATAAATAGTTAAAATTTCCTATTAAATTTTAAATAATCATATATAAATAACACATGGCGGATTTAAATAGTTAAAATTGCTACAACATTTTAAATAATCATAAATAAATAACTCATGGCTGATTTAAATAGTTAAAATTGCTATTAAATTTTAAATAATCATATATAAATAACACATGCCAGATTTAAATTGTTAAAATTGCTACAAAATTTTAAATAATCGTACATAAATAACTCATGGCCATTTAAATAGTTAAAATTGCTATTAAATTTTTTACAATCATATATAAATAAAACATGCCCGATTTAAATAGTTAACATTGCTACAACATTTTAATTAGTTATACATAAATAAGTCATGGCCGATTTAAATCGTTAAAATTGCTATTAAATTTTAAATAATCATATATAAATAACACATTCCCAATTTAAATAGTTAAAATTTCTACAACATTTTAAATAATCATACATAAATAACTCATGACCGATTTAAATCGTGAAAATTGCTATTAAATTTTAAATAATCATACATAAATAACACTGCCAGATTTAAATAGTTTAAAATTGTTACAATATACTCATGGCCGATTTAAATAGTTAAAATTGTTATTACTTTTTAAAAATCATACATTCAATACTCAAAATAATTTACATCGTGATGGTTGACCTCACGTACTTTCTCCTCACGAATGTTCCTTCGCTATTATCGTTGTGTAAGTAAGGGGTGTGGTCATTTGATAATTTAGCTATGCTCGGGTCAACCATCACCGTGAACGGGGATTGCCCATCAAACTGATTGTAATCTTCGTCAGTCTTGTCCTTGACTCCGACGATTTTCCTTTTGCTTGGGAGAACCACATGGCACTTTGGCTCGTCGGGCCATTTCCCCTTCTTTGGTTTGCTAGACATGTCCTTCACGTAGAAAACTTGCGTTACATCATTGGCTAGGACAAATGGTTCTGGATGAAGGCCGTTGCGTTGTTTCATATGCTTTAGATCATTACATGCTTGAAGTGTATCTTTCGACTTCCCATATAAACCTAGGAAGCCGAGCAGGTTAATGCAAAGGTTCTTTGTGAGGTTCATCACGTCGATTACGTGGCGGACGTCCAAGACTTCCCACTAGGGTAACTCCCAAAAAATAGACTTCTTCTTCCGGATCGTCGCATGATCATCTTCACTTGCTATAGGTTTGCTGCTAGGTCCCTTTACAAATATTACTTTCAGATCTTTCACCATAGTAAACATGGCTTTTCCGTTACGATGTTTAGTCTTAATATGGTGGTCGGCCTTCTGTTCAAAATGCTTGCCTTTCTTCCGGACAGGGTGGCATGTAACAAGAAATCGACGATGACCCATGTACACAACCTTCCTACAATGTTTCAGATACATACTTTCAGTTTCATCCATGCAGTGAGTGCAAGCCTTGTACCCTTATTTGAATGTCCAGATAGGTTGCTAAGTGCGGGCCAATCATTAATGGTTACAAACAGCAACGCTCATAGGTTAAATTGCTCATGCTTGTCCTCATCCCACACGGTTATACCTTCTTTCTTCCACAGAAGTTTAAAATCTTCAACTAGTGGTCTTAGGTACACATCAATGTCGTTACTAGGGTGCTTTGGGCCTTTAATGATAATTGGCATCATGATGTACTTTCGTTTCATGCATAGCAAAGAGGGGAGGTTGTAGAACACATGGTCACAGGCCAAGTGCTATGGCAGCTGCTTATTTCTTCAAATGGATTCATGCCATCCGTACTTAAACCGAACCTTACATTTTGGGCATCCTCTCCGAAGTCTTGATATACTCTGTCGATGTTCCGCCACTGCGACCCATTGGCGGGGTGTGTCAGCATCCCGTCTTGTTGACGTTCTTCTGCGTGCTAGCGCCTCATTCTTGCATGCTCTTTGTTCCTGAACAAACGCCTCAGTCGTGGTATTATAGGGAAATATCACATCACCTTAGCAGTAACTCTCTTCTTCGAGGCATATTCGTCAAGATCACCTGGGTCATCTCGTCTAATCTTGTATCGTAGTGCCTTGCAAATCAGGCATGCTTCTAGGTTCTCGTACTCCTCATCATGATAGAGGATACAATCGTAAGGACATGCGTGTATCTTCTATACTTCCAAACCTAGAGGGCAGACTACCTTCTTAGCTTCGTACATTGTTTCGGGCAGTATGTTTCCCTCCGAAAGAATGTTCCTTACGAGTTTCAGTAACTCACCAAATGCGTTGTCACTCACTCCATTTTTTGCCTTCCATTGCAAGAATTCCAACGTGGTATCCAACTTTTTGTACCCCTGTTCGCAACCTGGGTACAACGAAGTTTTGTGGTCTGCTAACATACGCTCCAAATTCTGGACCTCCTTTTCATTTTCGCTATCCTTCTTTACGTCGCCCAACATCTGACCAAGATCATCCGCACTATCATTATCTTCATCAACCCCATCCGTCTCGCCTGTTGTATTTCCTTCAAATCCACTGTGTTGAGCCCTGTATGGAATGTTTGCGTCTTCTTCTTCATCATCTTCCATTTCAACCCCTAACTCTCTGTGAGAGGTCCAACAATTATAGCTAGGCATGAATCCCAACTCAAACAAGTGGACATGAATAGTTCTTGATGTAGAATACTCATTCTGATTTTTGCACTTTTTGCACAGACAACATATAAAACCCTTATGCTTGTTGGCATTGGCAATGCTCAAAAAATAACGCACGCCTTCAATAAACTCTAACGACCATTGGTCCGCGGTGTACATCCATTGCCTATTCATCTACCTGAAATGCACACAAACCGGAAAAACAAAATCCACGAGAGTCAAACTAATTAAATAATCGTACCTAAGAAATATGAAACCTATGTTATATATAAGTAATCATACAACAATTGACAATAATCCGATTTATTATTAATGTTTGATTTATTTTTAAAGTTTCAAACAAATATTTAATGTGGTTTTCTAACTATTTTAACGATTTTTAAATTAATTTGGTTTTCTATTTTGTAATCGTAATTTTCTATATTTTTTCCTTTGTCATCTCTTTTATAACATTTGTATCCACTTGTTTCTAATTTTAAAAAGTAACCTCATTTTCCCTAAACAAATTTTCTCTCTCATCATTTCCATAAACCTTTTTTAGAGACAATAATGTATAGAATCATAGCTATAAATGTAGTATGCTATGTATAAATCATTAAAAGATGAAGTTGCTAACCTTTTAGAACACTCCAATTTATATATTATCACCAAAACAATTTTACAAAAGATTTTGGTAGCATCTCCCTTCCTCCTCCCGACCTTGCAGCAACGGCTCGGGCTGGAGGAGGAAGAAGGAGAAATACAAAGGCTTTTGATCTTTTTCTCTCGGTTGGTAACACCAACCAGGACTAAAGATGCCCGGCGGCCTAACATGGCCTGACACAAAGTGAATCGGGACTAAAGATCATAAAGTCCCGGCTCACTTTTTAACCGGGACTAAAAATGATCTTTAGTCCCGGTTCATATTCGAACTGAGACTAATGTGATGTTTGCCATTCAGGTAAAGATCACTTCTCCAGTAGTGAATGTAACCATACTCGCTGGCTGGCGGCAAGTACTTTCAATGTTTGTTTGTCCACATCATCACCATTGTTCAGTATGTCTTGGCTCTTCAACCAATGTGTAAAGGTGTGCTTGTGCTCTTTCAGGATCAATTCCAACAAACAACTTTGGTTGCACATTTCTAGCTCATGAAGGTGTTGCGTGATGAAGTACTCGACTACCTTCAATCCTTGCAAAACGGTAAAATGAGCCCGGTCCACTACCTTGTACTCATGATCAATGAATATTTTCTTTCCCTTGGTTCCTTTGCCAGCCACCTCCCTTCATGCCGGGGAACAGGTATCCCATTGGTCTTTCAAAGACTTATATAAATCGGTGCAACATTCAATAACTTCCCCCCTATTGTATCCCTCAATGAAGGAACCCTCCGAAGGAACCCTCCGAAGTTACTCGATTCCAAATGGTGCCTTTAAGCAAGCCCATCCATCTCTCAAATGGAAACATCCACTGTAAGTAAACATGCCATAGTACCTCTATCTCACAGAAGGGGTGAATCAAGAGGTGCGACATTATATCAAAAAATGAAGGAAAGAAACATATCTCAAGTTGGCTCATGGTCTCCACCAAATTAGCCTACAAACTTAGTTTTTCGGCATCTATTTCCTTCTGTGAAGTTCTGTTGAAGAAATGGCAAAGACGAGTTAGTGCCACCATGAGAATTTTTGACTTTATACCCTAATTTTACTGGGAGAAGTTGTGTTATAAACACATGGCAATCATAAGACTTCATTCCTCTTATCTTCGAATCCTTCATCAAAACTATGTTTCTGATGTCGGATGAGTACACAATAGGCATTTTCAATCTGTGTAAGCACTTGCACACAGATTTCTTCTCCTTAGCAGCCAGAGAGAAGCTAGCCGGTAGTAGGCAATACTTCCTATTTATCAATTTTATAGGACTTAGTTCTTTCATTATTCTAAGTTTTGCAAGGTCTTGCTATGACTTCAATCCATCCTTTGTCTTGAACTGGATGTCCAATAATGTGCCAACAATGCTTTCACACACATTCTTGATAATGTGCATGGCATCAATGCCATGGCGAACATCTAGATGCTAGTATTACAGCGGATATTTATAGAAGATTGGCTTCTTCTTAAACATCCGTGCGTTTGAAGGATCTGTTAACATGCATATATCCTGTATATGGTATAGGATAGCTTGTATATCAAGTCCTTCCTTTTTATACCCAGATGGCTATATATATAAAACGAAGGCCGCCATGATTTGGTGCACTGTGCTTTCCCAAATTCTCGCTTGTTACATGGTATCAGGCGGGTTCTCTCCCTGAGACCCCATCTTCCGCTGCCTCAAACCCTAGTGCTGCCGACGGCCATGTCAGGCACCATAGTTGCCACGACATCTGCTACTTCTAGTTCTTCCAGCTTAGAGGTCATCTCCACTATCATTCCTCCAGCTCCTTCCCCTACTACTGTTGCCCTTGTTATCTCTTCCATCAAGTCTCATGTGCTGATCTCGCACTACACCAACTGGTCCATCCACTTCGAAGCCATGCTTGGCAAGTACAGCCTCTCCTCCCATATCAACGGTTCTGCCCCAAGCAACTCCTCCGACCTAGCTTGGCAGCAGGCTGACTGCACCATCCGGACCTGGCTGTATGGTTGTGTCCAAGAGGACGTCCTCAACATCACGATCTAGCTGGGCCAGACTGCTCGCCAGCTCTGGGTCCGGATCAAGGAGCTCTTCAGCAGCAACCGCGACGCCCACTCCATCTACCTTAGCCATGAGTTCCACTCGCTAGTTCAAGGCCATCTGACCATCACCGAGTACTTCCAGCGCCTGAAAATGATGGCTGATACACTTCGCGACGCTGGCCGGCTGATCAACGACAGTGATCTCATCATCAACACCCTTTGGGTACTCAGTTCGTGCTTCAAGGAGGCTGGCGATATCATCGCCTCCAGACCATCCTAATGACGTTCTGGTAGGTGCACAATCTTCTTCTCCTTCAGGAACTCAAGGATGCCAACAACACCAAGGTCTCCAACGCTACTACCCTCCTGTCCACCACATCTTGTCCCTGCGGCTCTTCCTGTGCCGGTGCCAGTAGTGGTGCTGCTTGGGAATGACGGTGGTGGGGGCAACAAGAACAAGGGAAAGGGTCATCCCTCCCATTAGGACATGTGGTTGCACGTTAAGCTCAGATCAATGGCTTATGAAGTGAAGTCCTTACCTGACCATGGTAACTTACCAAAACTACAATAGCATAGGGTAGCAGCTTAAGGACACGTAGTTGGCCCTTTGAGTAACTAAATAGCACACAGCTTGAAGTAGGCTCACACAGAGACCATACCCGATAATGACCACACAGATACATTATCACCTAACTAGGTTCACATAGAACCACCCATCACCCCGGTCCAAACTATTTTATCCGTCCGTTGTTTACTACATGGTACAACACATGCTACCGGAAAGATGGCACACAACCATACAGTTCATATAGAAATAATTATAAGTATATGATTAATCAAAATTATTGTTTGCTTGTAAAACAACCTTGAGTAGGGCTAAGCATAACTACTCTACCCAAAGTTGAGCCCATTGTTCAACTCACAAAGTCTAATGTGACAAGGTATCATGGAGAAATCAATAATATCAAAGGTGGGATATGGTAACAATTAGGTCACGCTACCCAGCGATAGTTTGTAAATAAAATAATGCATATATTCAAAACAAAACATTTTATAAATTGGGTCCAATATGTTCAAAGAGTGAACTTGCCTTCCATCCAAGTACTTTCCCTGCACTGTGTCTTCTACAGCGAATAGCTCATTTGCTCCATCGTCTACACAAGCGCAAACGAGAAACAAATAAACAAAAAAAGGTAGCTAATAAACATCAAATGGAACAATAAATGGAACCATGAGGTAGAGCTCCATTTTAGAAGAATTTAGGAAGAAGAACGGATCGAATCAGAGGTCAGACAAAAGAAGTTATGGACTCTGAAAGTTTGAATTCAAAGAAAATCCGAGGATAAAAAGAAAAGTAATATTGCAAGAATATTCTTTGGATATTTAATTTCAGGCATTAGATTATTTTTTGAATAGGAAAATATGGTGGGGCCCACTGGTCAGCGACTTAGAGTGTGGTGGACTTGGTGTATGGTGGACTGGATGACGTGGATGAACATGTGGTGACACATGGTGACGTGTGGCGTTGAGAACGTGCTGACTGGGATGGAGCTAGGGCTGGCGTCGTACTCGGTCGAATTATGAAAATCCGACATTTAAGATCTAATCTAGGAGATCGGACGACTCAGATTAGTTTGGGGATTTTAACCACGGGACCCACATGTCGGTCACAAGGGAGGGGAGAGGAGCAGATGCTCCACCGTGCCATGGCCGGGGCACCACGGTTGGGACCACCTAGAGCGCGATGGCGCTCGACGACAACGGCTATCAGCGGCGACCGTAACTGGTGGTGCCAGTAAGAAGAGGAGACGGAACCAACGGCGCAGCACAGGGCTTTGAGGTGATCCAACGGCAACTCACGATGGTGTGGATGGTGGCGCCGGAGAGAGAGAAAGAGGGGAATAGAGAGGGAACCAGTGCTGGGAGGTGGCGCAAGGCTCACCAGCGTCGGCTGCGGCTTCGGAAGGATGCGGCGACGACGATGCAGCTCTCGATGGTGGTTGTGATGCGGACATCATTCCGTCGGATATACACAACAAGCCTCCATTGGTCATTCAAGGTCCAATCACAAGAGCTCACGCACAACAATTGAATTTAGAGGTGAGTTCGTTCCTAAGTTCTTCTTTATATGATTTTGAGAATAGATTGCTACCTAATGATTATATTATGATTAGGAACAATGGAGAGGACAAGTAAATACTTAGAGAAGGACATAGAGTCGTGGAAGGTCAGCGAGGACGTTCAAGTCAAGGTGGAGGCTCAAACCAAGTCGACTTCGAGTCCGTTTCGGAGTCCAGGACCAGTCTGCATTAAAATGGGTGCCCAGGTTGCATACATGCTTGGATTGGGGCGTTCTTTATATGGATGGAAAGCTAAGAATATAATCTTTCCAATGGTTCTGGTCCCATGTCCAAATTCATTACGAGTCATCGGGAATTGACCAAACAAGTTGACCTTCAGAATCTGTTCCGGCGCCGCGACGCCGTATTTGGGCCTTTGGGCCGTGTATCGTGTTGGAGCCCATTAGGGTTGCGTCAAGGGGTGCTTGACGACCCTAAACTCCATATATCAGTAGTCGTCGCTATCTTTAGTTTTTGTGTTTTGCTTAGATTATTCTGTCAAGAACAGTTTCACTGCTAGATCGGTTCGTAAGACCCTAACTTGTGATCTTAATCATTCATCTGCAATTTTGGTTGCAATCTTCTTTGTTCTTGTTTGTGTTCTTTGATTTGCAAGCAGGGATTAGCCTTCTTGGCGAGGTCAACCGGGTTTCGGCACGGTTGATAACCAGAGGGGACGTGGTGCTGCGATTGCGGGGCTCAGGAACGTGCTCGTTCAAGAAGCCGGATCGATTTTGTGTTGCACTTCCACCAAAATCGTTGATTATCAGAACCTTTCGGAAGATCGGGAACCCTAGTCCACATCAAGTGGTATCAGAGCTCTAGGTTCACTGTCAGGTTCACTCAGTTTCTTTACCCTAGTTTAGTTTTTGATTTCTCTGTTATCCTAGAGTCTACAGAAAAGCCAAAAAAAATTATAGTCGATAGTCTCTCCTTAACCTAGACCGTGTTTAGCCTTTGCATGATCCTTTTCAGAGTCCGTAGTGTTGAGTTTGAGTCCTAGTTTAAGTTCTTGTTGCTGGTTTAGTTCATGTTTTAGGCTAGTCGTGTGTTTTCCTTTGTAACCCTAGCCACCACCATCTTCACCCTGTTTGTTAGGGTTCATCCTTTGAGAAACCGTTTCCGTCATTATAAACACTTACCAATATCACCACGCAACACCAGAACACCTTTCCAAACTCCGCTGCCACCATATCCATCTCCACTGCTAAAACCGATTAGGTTATAACCCCTCTGGAAAACCTAGTCGGAAGCCACAACTTTAAACAGCCATAACTTTTGCATACGGACTTAGAATCAGGCAAAATTTAACTTTTCGGATAAGAGAAAAATTTTACATCCGTTTTCCCCCCTTCGGTGGGTTTGACGAAATCAGAATTCCGAAATTTGGCTTGCAAAATATTCTGTTCGAGCTCTCAAGATTCCTCACTCCCTTAATAGTGGTTTCAGAAAATTCCATAGGCCACATATCAACTCCGATTGAGCTATAACTTTGTGGTGTCCCTATTTTCGTGCTCCTGGAAAAGAAAAAAATAAAAGAAAAATAAAAAAAAGAAAAGTTGATTTCCACTAGTGCCTCGAGCTCACGACGTGCTCCGTTGATCTTATCAGCCTTACGGTTTTGCTGTTTTTGCTGAAACTCACCAAAACTTGCCTGTCCGTCTTTCCTGGCTGTTTACCAGTGACATATTCCTTTGCGCCATCATTGGTACCACTACTGTCTAGGACACGGGTAGACCAGCAACTGAGGGCAAGTGACTTGGGATTTCTTATTCAGCATTATTATCATTGGATTGTGTACCACTCACATATATTTGGCCTTCCTAGCTCTACATATTACTTCTGGATAGCACAGGTTCTTGATCCTTGCAATCGCTGACTACGCCTTCCAGGTATCCTTTGCTTTGCTGGTAAGAACCTTATAAGGGCTTGGTAAGGTGCTCCATATTGCTGAGTTGTTGAGAGGCACCACTAGACCTGTGTAGTAGATTATTAGGGATAACCTTCACCGTAGGTTGCTATTTTGGTGCTTCAATGGTAGGAGATGATGAGGAGACGACTCCCAAGGATTTTGCTGACTGTGTCAGTCAAGAGCAACTACGAACTGTTGTAGGAAATGCTCATAAAGAGATAATGGAGGCAGTCACAACAGCTGTCCACGAAGCCATCATTAAACTCGACCTCGGTAGACACATGGAGAGGTTGGACAAGCGGGTGTCTACACTAACTGATCGGGTTGCTGCGTTGGAGACTCGACAACCATCCAATGAGGAAGTGAACGACAGCAACACAGGTGGACGTCCAGAAGACACGGTATACGATTCCAATGGTAATGTAGATGAACAAGCTACACGACAAGCACGGTTACGATGTCGTCTTCGCTTCAACATGACAGGTATGGGTGGCTTTCAACACCACCACCAACAAGGTAATAATAATAATAATAATCGTGTGGCCGATGATCCTTATGGTAAGGTTAAGTTTAAAATACCTACCTTTTCAGGTCATTATGATGCTGAGAAATACCTTGATTGGGAGATGACAGTAGAGCAAATTTAGTGCCCACCTTGTGCCTGAGCAGCATAGAGTTCGACAAGCCAGTAGTGAGTTTAAAGATTTTGCTATCATTTGGTGGACTGGGTTAGCTGCTGAGGGTGTTTTACCTACTACTTGGGAAGAACTTAAAGTAGCTATGCGCGATAGATTTGTTCCTCCATCCTATCATAGGGAGTTACGCAAGAAACTGATGCGTTTAGAACAAGGGGATAAATCTGTCGAGGATTACTATGGTGAGCTACATAAGGGATTAATGCGCTGTAGCATTGTGGAGAGGACCGAGGATGCCATTTGTCATTTTTATTCGGGTTTAAGGGTTGAAATCCAGAACATAGTTGATTATAAGGAATTTAACACTGTCAACCAGTTGTTTCAGTTTGCTATGCTTGCAAAGAAGGAATTGCAGGGGCGTGATCAACAGGGCAAGACCAGGCAAGTACGTACACTCCACGCACGACGCCACCTTCGGGGCTGACCAAGGCTACCTCTTTCCGGACACCCCCTCCAGCGAACAAGCGACCAGCTGCATCTGGAGTTTCTGCAGTGCCAAAACCACCTCCACCACGACCATCAGATTCAGGTAAAAGTCCTTCGCAGGTACCCGCTACGAGTGCTTCATCCGTCGCTTCGACGGGACGCACTCCAAACATTCAGTGACACCGCTGCCAAGGATTTAGCCATGTGCAGAAAGATTGTCCTAGTCAACAGGCATACATTGCCACAGAAGATGGCTATATCAGCACCTCCGATGTTGAGGATGATGAAGAAGACGAGGAGGAAGGAGTTGATGCTGAGGATGGTGAATTCTTTGGGCGTGAGGACACAACGGCCTACATGAACATTATTGTAGAGCGGGTGCTTAGCACGCAGGTACAGCAATCTGAAAGGTTGCAACGCCACAATTTGTTCCAGATTTTCTTCGTCATCAACAATCATCGTGCACGTGTGATCATTGATGGAGGTAGCTGCAATAATTTGGTGAGTTCTGACTTGGTCAAGAAGTTTGGCTTGACCACACGCCCACACCCACATCCATACCATATTCAGTGGTTAAATGATTCTGGAAAGGCAAAGGTAACACGATCTTGCAGAGTTTCGTTTTCTATTGGTTCATATGTTGATTCTGTTGATTGTGATGTGGTTCCTATGCAAGCTTGTTCACTTTTGTTGGGTCATCCTTGGGAACATGATAATGATGCTACACACCATGGTAGAAGTAATAGATACAGTTTTGTGCATAAAGGAAAGAAAATTACTTTGGTTCCATTAACCCCTGCTGAAATTGTAGAGGCTGATAAAGAACGAGATGCTAGTTTGAAACTTAATGAATCTGAAAATCAGCAAATTGCTAAATCTTTTTTTCCACCTAAAAAGGATAAGCCTTCACCTAGTTCTAAGGCCGAGGGAATTAAATTGAAGGGTGGTGTTATGCTTGCAACAAAATGTGACATTGCTGAAATTTCTGCTGATGATATTTGCTATTCCTTGATATGCAAACAAACTTTGTTTTCTCTTGATGATATTGCTAGCTCGATACTTCCTGCTGTCACTAACCTTTTGCAGGAGTATGAGGATGTTTTTCCAGCTGAGATACCCCTGGGATTGCCACCTATGAGAGGGATCGAGCACCAAATTGATTTGATCCCGGGAGCAACATTGCCAAACCGTGCTGCTTATCGAACCAATCCCGAGGAGACTAAGGAAATTTAGCGGCAAGTCCAAGATCTTTTGGACCGCGGGTATGTACGTGAAATCCTTAGTCCTTGTGCAGTGCCTGTAATTTTGGTTCCTAAGAAAGATGGGTCTTGACGAATGTGTGTTGATTGTAGAGCCATTAATAATATTACTATTCGGTATCGTCATCCTATTCCTCGGTTAGACGATATGCTTGATGAGTTGTGTGGTTCAATAATTTTCACAAAGATTGACTTGCGTAGTGGATACCACCAAATTAGAATGAAACTTGGAGATGAATGGAAAACAGCTTTCAAAACCAAATTTGGATTGTATGAGTGGTTAGTAATGCCTTTTGGTTTGACTAATGCCCCTAGTACTTTCATGCGCTTAATGAATGAGGTTTTAAGGCCTTTTATTGGACGATTTGTGGTGGTCTACTTTGATGACATCTTGATTTACAGCAAGTCTTTGGATGAACACTTGGATCATTTACGTGCTGGTTTTCATGCCTTACGTGATGCACGTTTGTTTGCTAACCTTGATAAGTGCATGTTTTGCACAGAACGAGTCTCTTTTCTTGGCTATGTTGTTACTCCACAGGGAATTGAGGTGGATGAGACAAAAATTGAAGCCATTAAGAGTTGGTCGGTTCCCCAAACCATCACACAGGTGAGAAGTTTTCTTGGTCTTGCAGGATTTTATCGCCGTTTCGTCAAAGATTTCAGCACCTTTGCTGCACCCTTAAATGAGTTGACGAAGAAATGGGTGGTCTTTCATTGGGGAAAAACATTGGAGGAGCCTTTTGTCACTTTGAAGGACAAGCTTACACACGCACCTTTGCTCCAACTTCCAAACTTTGGTAAGACTTTTCAGCTAGAATGTGATGCTAGTGGAGTTGGCTTAGGAGGTGTTTTGATGCAAGATGATAAACCTGTTGCATACTTTAGCGAGAAGTTGCATGGCCCTGTTTTGAATTATTCCACGTATGATAAGGAATTGTATGCTCTTGTACGTTCCTTAGAGACGTGGCGTCATTATTTGTGGCCTAAAGAATTTGTTATTCATTCTGATCATGAATCGCTTAAGTATCTTCGCTCTCAAAATAATTTGAATCGTAGACATGCTAAATGGGTTGAGTTTATTGAATCTTTCCTTATGTCATCAAACACAAGAAAGGAAAGGATAATGTGATTGCTGATGCTTTGTCCAGACGTTATACTTTGTTGTCCCAACTTGATTATCGGATTTTTGGACTTGAATCAATTAAAGAACAATATGCGATCGATCCTGAATTTAAAGAAGTGATGTTGAATTGTAAAGAGGGACGCACTTGGAATAAATTTGTGATCAATGATGGATTTGTGTTTCGAGCTAACCGTCTATGCGTTCCAGTTGGGTCTGTTCGTCTTTTGTTGATACAGGAAGCGCATGGAGGAGGATTGATGGGACATTTCGGAGCTAACAAGACGGAGGATGTTTTGGCTTCACATTTCTTTTGGCCAAAGATGAGGAGAGATGTTGAGAGATGGACAAACGGAGGTAGTCAACCGCACTTTGGGTATCATGTTGAGGGCTATTTTGAAGAAAAATTTGAAGATGTGGGAGGAATGTTTGCCACATGTGGAATTTGCATATAATTGGGCAACACATTCTACTACCAAGGTAAGTCCTTTTCAGGTAGTGTATGGTTTCAACCCCCATGCTCCCATTGATATTTTGCCTTTACCTACTAGTGAGAGGGTTCACAGTGATGCTAACGCACGTGTTGATTTTATTTTGAAAATGCATGAGACAACTAAGCACAACATTGAAAAGATGAATGAAAAGTATAGAATTACTGGTAGCAAAGGTAGGCAAGAAGTGAAGTTTGAACCGGGTGATTTAGTTTGGTTGCACTTGCGAAAGGTTAGATTTCCCGAATTGCGAAAGTCTAAGTTGATGCCTAGAGCTGATGGTCCTTTCAAAATTGTTGAGAAGATTAATGATAATGCATATAAACTTGAGTTGCCTTCCGAGTTTGGGGTTAGTCCCACGTTTAACATTTCAGATTTGAAGCCATACTTGGGAGAAGAAGATGAGCTTGAGTCGAGGACGACTTCAATTCAAGAAGGGGAGGATGATACGGATATCATTCCGTCGGATATACACAACAAGCCTCCATTGGTCATTCAAGGTCCAATCACAAGAGCTCGCGCACGACAATTGAATTTAGAGGTGAGTTCGTTCCTAAGTTCTTCTTTATATGATTTTGAGAATAGATTGCTACCTAATGATTATATTATGATTAGGAACAATGGAGAGGATAAGGAAATACTTAGAGAAGGACATAAAGTCGTGGAAGGTCAGCGAGGACGTTCAAGTCAAGGTGGAGGCTCAAACCAAGTCGACTTCGAGTCCGTTTTGGAGTCCAGGACCAGTCTGCATTAAAATGGGTGCCCAGGTTGCATACGTGCTTGGATTGGGGCGTTCTTTATATGGATGGAAAGCTAAGAATATAATCTTTCCAATGGTTCTGGTCCCATGTCCAAATTCATTACGAGTCATCGGGAATTGACCGAACAAGTTGACCTTCAGAATCTGTTCCGGCGCTGCAACACCGTATTTGGGCCTTTGGGCCGTGTATCGTGTTGGAGCCCATTAGGGTTGCGTCAAGGGGTGCTTGACGACCCTAAACTCCATATATCAGTAGTCGTCGCTATCTTTAGTTTTTGTGTTTTGCTTAGATTATTCTGTCAAGAACAGTTTCACTGCTAGATCGGTTCGTAAGACCCTAACTTGTGATCTTAATCATTCATCTGCAATTTTGGTTGCAATCTTCTTTGTTCTTGTTTGTGTTCTTCGATTTGCAAGCAGGGATTAGCCTTCTTGGCGAGGTCAACCGGGTTTTGGCACGGTTGATAGCCAGAGGGGACGTGGTGCTGCGATTGCGGGGCTCAGGAACGTGCTCGTTCAAGAAGCGGGATCGATTTGTGTTGCGCTTCCACCAAAATCGTTGATTATCAGAACCTTTCGGAAGATTGGGAACCCTAGTCCACATCAGGTTGGAAGTGACGCTTGCTTCGGCTTCACTCGTGGCAGCGACGAGAGAAGCGGCAGCGACGCGAGCTTGGGCGGCGGCAGCTTCGGAAAAAGAGGGGAAAAGGGGCAATGACCGGTGGCTTTTATGGAGGAGGGGAAACCTAGGTTAGGGTGCACGGCGCGATTTTGGAAGGTGGTGCCGGATTTTTTGGAAGGAGGTGGCATTTGCAGACGGCAGCGGTGTGGGCTGAGTCAAGTTGATGGTGGGAGCATGAGCTCTGTGGTGGTGGCTAGGGCATCGGGAATGGGGAAAAATAAGGCGGCAGCATCAGCTGTTTATGGGGGAGGAGGAGAGCTAGGGCAGTGACGATAGGCTGGGTCGAGGTGGTGTGCAGTGGAGAAGGTCGGGCCGAGGTTGCGGAGGAGATGGCCGGGCCAAGGGCAGCACGGGATCTCCCGGGCCGGGCTGGAGAGAGAGAGAGAAGCTTCGGCTCCCTAGCGAGAGGATGAAGGAGAAGGAGAGCAGAAAAAGAAAGAAGCAGAAGGGGCAGAATGCAAAAAAGAAAAGTAGAGAAAATAGAGGAAGGTAAAAGGGAAAAGGCTGGTGACTTTTCTGGAAAATTCCAAATTTATAATATTTGGAATTTTGAGAGAATTTAGGAAGTTAGGAATTGAATAGGAACATTTTGGAATTGGTTGGAATTTGATTAGGAATTGAGATAAAATCAAATCCAAATAACTCCAATTAGGAAGTGACAAAGCCAACAGTGTAATTAATTATTTAATCATACTAAACCCTTTGTGATTGATGAAATTTTCATTAAGCTAATTTAGGCGAATAAACCAAGAGATGTCATGGCGTGACAAAGAATCAGAGATTTATTTATCTAAAGACTTCATATCACTTTTTTCAAGCACTAGCAAGCTCATCATGCAAAGCAACGCAAGAATCACATAGCATAGAAGCATTGCACTTTAAAACATCAATTTCAGAAGTTAAACAAGATATTGTTTCCTTCAACCTCTCATTCTCTTTAAGTAAAGAGTCACAAGTATCACAAGACTTCCCTTGCTTTGAGAGGAAATCAACTGATAGTAGATCATCATCGTCATTGTCAAATTTAGCAAACACCTTATGAGCAAGCTTGATCGATGATGACTTCTTGTTCTTTGGATGTTTAGGGTTTCTGTTATTAATATCCACAGAAACACAAGACGATGACTTCTTGTTCTTTGGAAGTTTAGGGTTTCTGTTATTATTATCCACAGAAACACAAGACAGCGAGGGACACATACAAGGCTTGTCGCAAAAGCTCAAAATCAACAAAGATCAAAAAGAGCAAATGTGGCTCTTGTAACACTTGTAGGATCGAATACAAGAACCAAGCTATCCAGAGGGGGATCAATAGTTAGAACACCAAAAACCAAAATCAAAACTTTTAGCGAAAATAAAAGTTTATCCTCTAACCTGAAGAAGTCGCACCGGTCAGACCGCTGGGTTGCCGCTGGTCAGACCACTGCCCAGCCGCAGGTCAGACCTTTTAGTCATTTGTCAAACCGTCGCGTTCCCACTGATTAGATCGGGATCCAGAAAAACACGTATCGACGAGACTTTTGAAAGTAGATCAACTTTGTTGCATCAATATGTGTTTACAAATGCATCTAGATCACTCCTCTCTCAACTCAAGAACTAGGATTGAAATCTCGAAGCAAACCCTAACTTTTCTCTCTTCTATTTATACCCACAACGTGGTTGCCTCTAGCCACGAATCCAACTAGAACTAGGACTCCTAATCACGTAGAAAACCTACCAAAACAGGGAAATATCATTCCCATACAACTCGTCACTCCAATCTTACCAAACTTGGACTCCAATCCAAATTTGACTTCTCTTTCCATACACACACAATACCACATGTATGCTCTAGCCTAAGCATCCTGCGTGATATCATTGACCGTCTGGACCTCAACTTATCCCAAGCCTAGTCCCGATCCATCACCGGCTATACTACCATGGCATCAAGTAACACCTGGACATAAACAACAAAGAAACTACATATCCGAGTATAAATTCGCACCAACTTAACTCATATCAGCACACAATAGTATCACTTACGAATAGATACCATGTAGAAGTCATTTCCATTAATCTATCTAGAAAATCCACGAAAATAATCCAAAACCGACTCCCTCCTGGAGTTTGTTGGTCCGACCGTCGGGCTACCCGGTCAGATTGCCAAAACACCACCGATATGACCGGCGGCACCCGCCCGGTCTGACCGACCACCAGAGTCAACAATCAAAACACTATTCACCGTATTTTCACAAACACTTGCCTTTGGCAATTGTTCATCACATAGATTAAATCATCATATGGTTCTACAAATCAAATTGTTATTGTCGAAGTTAACAGTTCTAAGGAGAACATGAAATTGTCTAGACATGTGAAAAGACGATTGAAATATATCAGGAAATTGAGAAACTCTAGAGTTATAACATTGGATTACATCCAAACAACTAGAAACATGGCTGATCCCTTCTCGAAGGGACTATCACAGAATGTGATAGACAATGCATCGAAGGAGATAGGTATTAGACCCATTTAAGTTATAATATTGTGGTAACCCAATCTATGTGATCGTAGATCCCATGAATTAGGACTTGGGAAGAACCATCCATTAGTTAAATGGAGGAGAGTACCTTTCGAAAAACCCTCTCTAAGTGAATTTGCATGTACTCTCACGAGCTATAAAGCAGGTTGCTTATGCCTTAATGTGTTATATTGGACTAGTACCAGATAAGACTCTAAGTAAAACATGCTTGCGCAAATTTGCAATTCAAGGCATATTCCATTGTTCAAGTTGTCAGTAAATGTAGCCTAGAGTTCTAGGTGGATGTTCAACCTTAATCGGTCTCCATCGAACCGCTGGACTATAAACAAACAGTACATTGGAAAATGCAAATCTCTAGGCCCATATGGAGATTAATTATTTGGAGAATTACAAAATCCCACTTCAAGGGAAGGCATGCATGTGAACCTTTACAACCACCTTACCTATTCTAGGATAACGAGACCTCTTTAAAAGGAGAGTGCACTCCTAGCCATTTGAGCCATGTGTGGTGTAGAGAATTAGAGGAACGCGCGTGCTCACTCACCTAGACTGGCCTGGCTCGAGCTCGGGATCCAGCTAGCGGCGCATGTACGTGACATGCACGTGAATCGTCCACCGAAATGGGCTCCTCATGCTTTCACAGACCCGACTTCCTTTTGCAGTTTTTTTTTGGTCCAAAAATTTCTTTTTTTTTGGAAACACATCGAGTAATCCGGTACGTGGAGCGGCGTGGAGTCCAGATAAGTTAGACGCGACATATCCAATTTGGTTACACGGTTGGAGATCGTGCTGGCGTCCTGATCACGTGTCTTGATATCTGTATATAAACCGAGTTACCACCTAGCAACACATGCGAAATCAATCTAGGGATTATCTCCTGCTCTGTATTGCACCGTCGCTCGTAGTCTACTCCGTTCCGCTCGCTGGCTCGCACCCGTGATCGGGAGAGCAGGTCTTCGAAATCTTCGCCTTTGAAATTCTGCATCGGGAGAAGCCGGATATGATTTTTTGGGAAGCGCACTGCGCGACTAGTTGTTGCTCGTCCACTATGCCCGTCTTCCACTTTGCTCAAGTGTTGCGCGCCATTGTCAACGTCGGTACCGCGAGTTGTTCCTGCTGTCCAACTGAACGTCTAGAACCCTCGGTACGTACTCACAATGTTTCGCATATTCTATCTATTCATGTTTTATTGTTTAGTTTACATCTGTAGATCGTATGATATGATTATGTCACATGTTCAATTGTTCAATGTCGTGATTTATTTATGTAATAAATTAAATCTATATGTGCTTATATTTCTATCACAACGCACAGGTATTTTATAACGCACAGATACTTTTTTTAAGTGTATACTCATTATTACTAAATGTATGGTTTTACCATACAAACATGATAGATCAAAAATTACTTTGTGGCCGCTCACTACAAGAAAAAAAGAGTTTTTCCTGACAGCAAAAATTGATTTTCATGGCACCGCCAGCAAGCAAAGGCCAGCGAAAATGAACAATCCTCGCTAGGGGAACTTTACCGCTTGTGAAAATCAATTGTCACAAGCGGTTAAGTTACACCGACCGCTAGGGAAAATGATTTTCGAGCGAAAAAAAAATCGTAAATCTATTACCGACCGCAAGGAATTATTGATTTTGGAGGAAAAAAATCCACCGCCGTCCTCCACCCGCAAGCACAGCCCGCCGTCGCCGCCGCCCACGAAGCCCACACTGTGGTCGCCAAGTGGTAGAGGGTAGGGGGTTAGAGGAGCTCGGCCATCATCGTCGTGGTAGTCGTCGTCGTCGTTGCAGCCGCCGCCGGATCCACCCAGTGGAGGAACCGTCGTCGCGGCGGTGGATCTGGCCACCCCAGTCATCGCGGCGGCGGATTCGGCCTCCTCCGTTGTCGGAGAGGCAAGCGGCGAAGAGGAGGAGGCCGCACGCAACAATGGTGGAGAGGAGGAGGTCGCGCCCCGCTACCGTGGAGCTGCCGAGGTCGAGGTCGCCGCTACCATCACCGAGCCACAACCCTAGCAGCCGGATCCATGCCACCGTGACCCATCGCCGGATCCGCGCCCTTCCATCCTGCTGCCGCCGGATCCGTGCCCCTCCGACCTGCCACCACCGGATCCGCGCCCCCTCCACTCCTGCCAGATCTGGGAGAGGTTATGGAGGGCCAAGTCGCCATCACTGCTCCCTGGAGCACGGTCGCTCAGTCGCTGAGGGGCAGGGCTGGGTCGCCGTGCGTGCTGGACCGCACCGCCGCCTACGCCGCCACACACTACCGCCTGCGTGGGAGAGAGAAGTCGTGAGAGAAGCCGAGAGAGAAGTCGTGAGAGAGAAGTTAAAAGAAGAAGATATGGCCTGCGAGGATTTTTGCTGGCAGAAGTTAAAGAGAGATAAAGACCTGAGATGGGGATTTTTGCTGACGGTGGCTTAGGTGGGCCGCCAGCGAAAATAGATTTCTGCTAGCGGTGGTTTAGGTGGACCGCCAGTTAAAAGGGTGCATCTTCGCTGGCGGTCCGCTTAACCCGACTACCAACGAAGATCCATTTTCGCGGGCGGTTCTTAGCCCCTCACCCATCATTATATTTTCACTGGTAGTTTCCAGGTATAACCGCTAGAGAAAATAATAAGGTGATAACATGGAAAATCGATTTTGTAGTAGTGGTTGTTGCTTGTTGATGCTGGGTTAGCTGTCTCTGTCCAGGACATGTCCAGATCGGTTGCATGTAGGATAGTACTAGTGCATCACTATAGGACTTCTCTCTGTGTGTATATTCGGTATTGTAACAGGACTCTTCGCCACTCGCCAGTGCCAAATATAGTTAATTATTCCAACAAAACATGACCTGCTGGTCGACTACCGACATCGAGCGGCTGCAACGCGTCTACAGGTCCATTCGAAGTGGAGTACTCCTCTCTCGTCTAGATTTATTTATTTAATAATCATATTAGATCTGTTCATTTTAAAATTAACTAACTAGTACCTACACCGTAAGAGAGTATTATTAAGCTATCCCCAACCCTTCATATTATATAGTGTTCCTAACCCTTTATATTATCTAGTGTTCATAGTATTTAATACATTATCACATAAGTAAAAATCTAATGCGTTAATAAGGAGAGAGGTAAAAGGATGAAGAAACCATGTCTACACAAAAATAAATAATAGAAACATGGAGATAGGTGGATAAAAAGTGAGAGAAGAGATGTGATTGGAAGAGAATTTAATTTCAAGATATTATTCATTGGATACATGATAGCATACATAGTACCTATATGACATGCTAAGTATGAAAACTAGTTGACGGTTGTTAGGTCAGGATAACCTACAATGATTTCAAGACGAACTAAGAGCGTTGTGAACTGTGCATCGATAATTTCAAGACGAACGCATCGATCAGCTCCGAACTTTCGTAAGGTCAATGGCACTGTTCACATGCATGTCAGTATATATTTTGTTGGAGGAACATTATTTATTTTAAGTAATTAATTAAGCTTGTTGCAGGTGCTGACATTACATGGCACATGGTAGAGGGTTGACCCATCGCCAAAAGCTGGACTTTATTAAAAGTTCTCTTTTCAGAGACCAAGTTTTATTGGGTCTTATTATTTACTATATTTTTTCACTTATCAGAAAATTCTTTGTACGCATTTAAGTTTTTACCGAATCCCTTGCATGTTCTCGTTTTGCTCCATCCCATAGACACCCCCGGAGTTTTCTATAATTATCACCTACGTGCATCTTCTTTATGTTCGATTTATATTGTCCCTGGTTCGTAGCAGTAAATAATCCACTAAAAAAATAAATTTTAGTAATGAGGAAAATATTATAGTAGGCCAAAATGCATAATTCACAACAAATGTGCTCTTTTCCCTTGAATTTCGAAAGCAAAAAATTAATTTTTTGGGAAAAAATAAATTATGGATATAATGGAAATAGAGATTGATAAATTCGAATAAATAGAATGGGAAAATTCACAGTATTTAAATTTTCATTAAAATTCACTAAAAAATTACCTTTCAAACTCGAAGCAAAATTTCTAAATTTTGAATTTCAATTATTTTGTAATATATCCTTTACTTTTTTTTCTTTATGACCAAAAATTAAATTCATTTGGATTGTGTGAAAGGCAATGTTGTCAATTTCTAAAAGTATAAACAGTCAAGTCTAGTCAACTAACGTAACAAAATGGGTGGCCAGGGGATGAAAACAAAAACTCATGTGCATATATGATGGATTGGACAAACATCAGGGATATGAAGAGGATAAGGTAAAACCTTAAGGACGCATGGGGCAATTTTCTCTTCGAAGATCTGTACACCTTGTATATAAGAACTCAGAGACCCTTGGAGCAGATCGACCCTCCATTTGAAGGGATATTAGATGGATCGCTCATTTTCATGCTGAGCGTACGTACATATACTGTAGCATCTACGATAGCATCGTCCCTCGTCAAGCTACCGCCATCTGCATGCCCTGGAATTAATCCATTTGGCCGTCGAGGTTAGCCCTGTTAATTAGACGATCATATATACATATATATACATATATACATATATACATATATACATATATATATGTATATATGTATATATGTATATATGTATATATATATGTATATATATATATATATATATATATGTTTCAAACAAGGTTTTGTTGTGTGTGTAAATGTGGGCATCTCCTTTTAGAACGTACAGTAGTACGTAACCTGACAGTTTATTTCTCTTGTGAGAATCGATTCAATCAACTCTCGCGGAAAACTCACGTACGTATTCCAGGATGGAGGTTTATCTTATGAGTTTCTTTACGTTAAGGTACACCATACTACTACTAATAGTAGATCGTATTGATCCAACGATTCAAATTCACTCTATACTAATAATAAAATTCACTATAGTATGAATAATATATCTAAGTAGTCCGTACGTATATACTAATTATGGGAAAAAAATGTCATGATATTTTAGCAATTTGTTAGATAATTTGTGCAAAGATTAATCCCAATGGTACATCTCTAATAGATTCGTGCAAAAAAAAAAATCATTGAAGCAGCCTGTTCGTTCTAGAGATCCTTTACGTTGTTCGTGCAGAAAAAAAAAATTCATTGAAGCAGCATGTTCGTTCTAAACCCACCTTCTCTTCCAGGGAAATCGCACGGACTACTTCTTGGCCACATTGACTACAGGCCCTTCTCCAGGTATATATTTCTATATTTATGTTCTCAATTAATTTTGAAATGCTCTCCTTTCCATGCGAAAAGGACTCTTTTCTTTTGAATTGATCATGGAAATTGATTTATGCACCAGAAGATATATATATCATGGGGAACAAATTAAGCCACACAAGTGATGGACCAAAGGAACTGTCATTCCGAACAATAGAGACAATTACCAATCATTTCGATGAAATACTCGGGCGTGGTTCTTTTGGAGTTGTTTTCAAGGTATGACTAATTAAGACCCTGCCAGATTAGCTAACCTACCCCACCTACACCTCATAAAAAGGCAAGTCTATATAGGTTAAAACATCTCGAAACATTGCCTTTATAGATCAGACAAATTTTAGTGTCTAAAATAATCTCTGCAAAGTAAGTTATATAGTACTAATATCTCTAAAATATCTTATAACTGTCAAAGGAAGGTGTTTGGTTGATTTTTTAAAAAATATCCATAAAAAGTGCCTCTAGATTATATATGCATCTTTTGATCAAAATTGTATCTCTCTATACAGTTTTTGTTTATGAGGTTGTCGGCGATGCCAATATGCGCGCATGCGCCGGGGGAATAAGCCGCACAGATGCGAACCCCTGGGTTCGTCCCTTTCCATTGCTTTGTTGTTTGCGATGGGAAGACTTAATACCAGTTTGTAAACCACAAAATACCAAAATGCATGTATATATGGGCATATCTATACCTAATATAAAAATTCGTAAGGTTTCCGATCATCCGCTTCGTCCATCGTCCTCTATTGAGTCCGAGTCCAGATCAAAATCAATCAGAAAATCACTCAATTACAATCCCAGTTCAAAATCAAGAATCCACACAAAATCAACATCCTAAATCAAACATCCTTCGTACTATGGTTACTAAATCAACACACCACACCGGAGAGGGAAGCAGCTACCGCCGCCAAGCCGGGGAGGGGGAGCAGTAGCCACCGGATCCACTGCTGCGCCGGATACACCCTCGGTCGCCGACACCACCGCCAGATCCACATGCGGTCACCGCCAGCGCAGCCACCGCCATCAGATCCGCCGCGGGAGGGAGCCACCACCGCCGGATCCGTCCTCGGCCGCCACCACCGTGGCTGGATCCACCCGCGGTCACCGCCGACACCGCCACCAGACCGCATGCGGTCGTCGCCGGCGCCGCCACCGCCGTCAGATCCGCTATGGGAGGGAGGCGAGAGGGGGCGGAGGGAGCTGCCGCCATCGGATCCGTCCTCGGACACCACCATCGTGGCCGGATCCACCCACAGTTGCCACTGATGCCGCCATCGCGGGAGGGAGGTGAGAGAGAGGGGGAGGGGAAGGATGGTCATCGCCGCTGTCTCCGCGTCGTACCCCCGCCATCGCCTACACCGCGTCGAGCCCTCGCCGTTGCCGCTCTATGCCGGCGAAACGGGAGGGAGATGGGGAGATGGAGCGCTGGTAGGAGGGAGAGGGAGGGAGACGACGATGTTGGTGAGGGGAGGGAAGAGGGAGCGGCGCCACCGATGGGGAGAGGTAGCGGCGCCGCCGGTTGGGAGGGGGAGAGGCGGCCTGCGGTGTGGGGTGGGGGAACTAGGGTTAAGGATTTGGGTATGCACGGTTTTGATGGATTTGGACTCGATCCGAGCTATTCATCAAAACGAACGGCTCGGATCGATCTCGAGTTGGGCCGGCGATATTCCCAGGTGACCTCGCAGCTGGGCCGCCTCATTAGCCTCAAGTTCGTGTGCCAGGCTAAAATTAGTTGACTTCTCTCTGTTAGTATTTTAAGTATTTTTTATTTTCAGGAATAACATTAGTACCATTTTCATTGCTTAAAATTGCACAAAATTGTTTTCTTTCTTTTTTTACTTACTTTCTTTATTTAGAAATATATTTTCTTAAATGGCTCATATCATGAAAAACTAAACCTAATAAGCTAATATTTTTATATTTTTTATAATTTTAGCTTGCCCGTTGCAGCGTACGGGCATTTTTTTCTAGTATACCTTAAAAATGCCAATTTTCAGTCACAACGTCCTTGACAATCTCCACAGGTTGTTGGACAGCACATTGGACGGTAAGAAAAACGATCATATGAAACAAAAGTTTATCCTATGGACCCTAATAAAAAGTCATTTTTGACGACACCCCTTTTATTTTAACAGGTGGATTAAAAAAAGGCATGCATGTGAATATGCCTTTAGAGATTTAGATCACAGGTCACCCGTTAAATTGATTTTTATTTTTATTTTTATTTTCACATATGGATCACTAATGAAGCCCCCTTATAAAAATAAGTAAAACGTCCACTTTAGGTCCCTCATCTTAAGGCTCAAGTTTGAATCGCATCCTTCAACCACAAAATCAATTACAACATATCCCTCATCTCCCACATCTGGTGCAATCAAAATCCCAAGTTTGAATGACGATTTTCGGCTATCGTGACTGGTTTGCCTCCATCCTCGTCTAATGTGAAACTAGAAAATAAAGTTGAAAAGTTAAAAAAAATTGGGGGACCTCTATATCAGTTATATCAGTCTAATAAAAAGATAAAAAATAGTGGGACCCACATATCAGCCTTCTCACTCTCCTCTCTATCTCCTCCAGGTGGTGGTTCCTCCTTCCACTTCTCCCCTCTCCTTCCATCCTTCCCTTCTCCCTTCTCGAGCTCCCTCGCTGACCAACCACTACCGCTGCCACCTTCTAGCTGTTGCCGTTGCCGACAACCGAGCATAGGTGGGAACGCCCCTCCCTACAATGGAGGAAGAGGAAGGCAGGGTGGTCGTGGGTGCCCATGAGAAGATCGAGGAGGAAGGAGGGAAGGCCAACAAGCTCCTCATGTCGCTTGGCCTCCACGAAGGCTGAATTGCGCCATCACCATGGAGCTTGGCTTCTATGCCGCTGGCCTCAAGACCCCTCCGCTGCTGCCAGCCACCACCACACCCGTATGCAGCCAAGGGAGAGGGACGGGTTGCACTAGAGGGAGACATAACAATTCTCGAGCTCAACATCTGCCACCTCTTCGATGGTTGGCAACAGCAACAGCTACAGGAAGAGGGGAAAAAGGGGTAGGCAATGCCAACCATATATGGGAAGGGAGATGGGAGAGGGGGAAGGAACCACCATTGGATAGGAGATGGAGATTCAATTTTTGAGTGTGTTTGATTGGTGGGCACGCAGCCCACGAAGAGGAAGGTACATCCCTCTCCTTGTAGTTCCCACTCTCACCAGCGACAACTGGGGCACGAAGGAGGCGGCAGTGATGGCCGGGAGCACAGAGAAGAAGGCAGCTATGATGAGGATGAGCCAGGAGCGAAGGGTAAGCCTAAGTGGAGTGCTCAGCCACGATGACAAAGCGGACAACAAATATATATATTCATAAGTCTTCCCAAAACCTATTCCTTGACTTCAGCAAAATTTCCCTTAATTCAAACACCATGTTTGAATCCATATCTCAATGGCACTACTATAGAATATGGTAGCACTAATGGTTCAAAGCGGTAATATGAAGCTCATTCTTTCATGTGATGTAAGAAATGGTAATGTCAAAGCCACAACTTAGACCCCTGTTGATATAGATCCAGAGAAGCTCAGCCACACCAAAAAAAAAGAATTTGACAATATCACAAATAGAACGTGAAACCATACTGAGCTCGCAAACAGTGGAAGGATAAAGTGATCACTGACTGCATGTCTGTTGAAGAATGAGCCAGTAACTCATAGGCAGTGGCTTGATTAAAGGAACGGAGCCCATCGAAATCGCAGCAGAAGTGTACTGTTTCCTATTCGACATTAGCCTTCTCAGTATCAGTTACTTTTTCATCTTTTCTTCCCTGTTTTCCTTCACAAAATAAATTCTACCCCCCTCACAAATACTAGTGACTCCTTTTCCAATATATAATGAATGAGGTCAACAGATCGACATTTGATTTGTTTTTTTCTTTTGTGCATTCATATAGAACGATTGTTATTGGTATTAAAATTGAGTATAAAAATGGCTACATAACACTTTTAACTTTTGGACATATATCTGACCATACGTTTTATTTAAAAAAATTATGTAAACATGCAACAATGTAAGTTATCTTTGATGTACCTTTAATGATAAACCATGTTACAACAAAATAAACTATAACTACGTGTAAGAGGTGCACTATTTATTAACCAGAGATGTCTATCAGGGGATGCTCATGAATGGAGAAGAGGTTGCTGTGAAGAAGATTCATAACAGCATTGGAATTCATGAAACGCAATTTTTGAAAGAATTCGAAAACCTTACGAGGCTCAAGCATCCAAATATTGTACGGTTGGTGGGTTTCTGCAACGAGACACGGGACGTAGTGGTAGAGGTTGATGGCGAGGATACGGTTGTTCTAGAGGCGTGTAGAGCGCTCTGTTTAGAGTACATGCCAAATGGAAATCTTAGCAAGTACATTTCAGGTACAACTGTGCTTCCTGTCAAAGATGTAATTTATTGTATAATTCCATGCACACTTAAATGTCCGTGGTCCGATTTTCCTTTCTAATTTTTGCAGATGAACATCATGGACTCGATTGGTACATGCGCTACAAAATAATTAAGGGGATATGTAAGGGCTTGGAATACCTTCACGAGGGAACAGAGAAACCTGTTTATCATTTTGACCTAAAACCTGAAAATATATTACTTGATAAGGATATGGTGCCAAAACTTGGAGATTTTGGTTTGTCCGGACTCCTTGAGCTAACTGGAGCGGCAACCGTTCCCGTTGGATCAAGGTAAGCATAATGGCTCGTGTTTTTCTGTGTTTTTTTTCTTTTGTGTGTTTGTTTTGAGGGGGGGGGGGGGGGGGGGGGGGCGCAAGGCTGCGCGCGCGCGAACGGAAGACAATTGATCTATTGATAATCCCTGTCGGTCCACTAACAGGAATATGATTCCTGATGGTATAATAATGTATTTTTCTGGCGGTTTTAGCCTACAGGTTGCTCTCAAGTGTGGTAGTGGTGGGCCGCTGACAGATAAAAAAAAATTGTGTTTTTATCTACACTAATCAATCGTTTGTATCATTTATAATATAATGCAGGGGATACTTGCCACCAGAATATGTATATGAGAACTTAGTGTCACGTAAATTTGACATCTTTGGTCTCGGAGTTATAATAATACGCATGGTGGCAGGAGATACGGAATTCTCTCCGTCTCAGTTTACTGAAGAATCGTCCGCCGAGGCGTTTGCTAATAATGTAAGAGAACTTTTGTTTTCTTAATTTGCTTTGCGTGTGTGTGGAGACTCATCTGAACTTTTGACAAATTTTGCGTTAAGATGAGTTTTGCAAGCTTTCAGCATGTCAATGCAAGCTGTGCATATACCTACAGGTTATCATTAACTTACAACTTTGTAGATACGTGAAAACTGGAGGAAGAGGCCACAGAAAAAATGGGGGTGCACATCGTTGGAAGTAGATTGCAATCAAGTGAAGACATGCATCAAAATAGCAACAAAATGTGTCAATAGTGACAGATCGAAAAGGCCTCCAGTGGGGGATATCGTCAGACAACTGAATGAGACAGAAGTAATGGATCAGAAGGTTAGCTTGTTAATTATATAATTCCATGTCGTTTTTTCTTTATCATTGTATGTAATGCAGTGCAGGCCGCGTTAAATTAGGAACCAAATATATATATAGACAGTTAAGATACTTGTTACTTTGAGGAACATATATATTAGCATTAAAATTGACGTGATCAAAATGTATTCATCCCCATAATTAGCCCCATGTATATATTTTACAGGAGAATTCTGAGTCGGATGAATTGCTCAGGATTGAGCCACTAGAGCTTCAGTTTCCCATTAAACCAAAGGAGGCAGCGCCAGCTTGCTCGCTGCAACTGACCAACTGGACGCATGACTACGTGGCCTATTTACTGACATACACAGGGTCCAAGAAATACTTCAAAAGGGCAGACAGGGGGGTCTTGCCGCCGCGATCCACGGTCGGCGTCGAGGTAACAATGCAGGAGGCAGCGCAGGAAGACTCAAGCTCACAGCACTCGCGGTTAAGGGATGGTAGTAGCTCAATCATCGTGCGGAGCACTCGAGTAAGCGAAGACGTCGATCCCAGCCAGATCACCAGGGCTTTGTTCGTCAGGAACAAGAAGATGGCACCAGCCGGTGGGATCCTCTCCTTTCTCCGGACCACACCGGAAGTCAGTAGAGTCGTGAACAAGCTGACTGTCAAGGTTGTTCACGTCTCGCCGCCGGCGACGACCCAGCAGCAACCGGACAAGGACAAAAAAGGAAAGCAGATATGTTCCCAGAAGGAGAGGTCTGGTACAGATGACGTTGTACATGAGCTGGGTCGACTCAACTACCCGACCACCGAGCCTGTGAAAAACAAGGACAAGACCCAAACCCCATGGATCGACCCACCAAATATTTGGGGCCAAGGTGGGTCGAGGTTCAGTGGCCCACGCAACAAAGTTGGATCGACACAACATACTTGTTTCCCAAAGTCTCAAATCATAAAGGCGAATAGGCTATCCATCGGCGGAGGAAATGACAGGGGAGAACAACACCGCTCCAACGCCACCACCGAGCCTCGCCCGCAACGAGAACGGTGGCGGTGACAGGGCGCCACTGGCCGCCGTGACTGCATGGTGGCTTCGTCGGCTGCTCTTGGATGATAAGACTCGGAAGATGGCTTGCTTTTCTCTCTATTTATCGATTCAACTTATTAGATGCATGGTTAAAGGTAAGTTGCTAACTCAAGTCTTACAGTTCACAACTACTACTGATTTTCATCTTTAGAATATCTTTGTAATTGAGGATTTCAACTTCAATAAATTCTCATGTTGAGAATATCTTTGTAAAATGAGGATTGCGACATCAATAAAGTCTAAAATTCTGCATTTTAGTTTTGTGTGCGTGATTATTATTTCTTATATATTAGTTATCCAAACGGTCTCCTTACAATCATACCCCAATTATATATGTTTCTACAAAATCGATTTAGTGCATAAGGAAGTTGCCGCTCCCATTTTCCATAGGTAAATTTTGCTACATGACACTCTGACTTTGCGGTTTTAGCTCCTGGACACAGCAAGAGTAGATCTTTGGGGAGGCACTTTCAAATGCAGTAATTTGTGTTAAACACCGCAACCAATAAAATGATACATTTTGCTACAGGATAATTCAAATTTGTGTAATTTGCTAGTAGACATCGTAAAAAGTATCATGGTTGAAAGACCCAAAAAACTGGTAATTTGTTGGAGGATATTTTTGGTTCAATTGGCGAGAGAAATTCTTTAAAAAGACAAGAATACCCTTAGGACCAAAAGCTTCTGACCTAAGATTAGAGTGAAGATGGAATATGGTGTGTACTAGCGATATACTTGGGGTGATGACATATTTAGATTTCAACACAGCAGGTCTTTCCCATGTCAAACGAGATCTAAGACTAAATTGAATCTATTACATATTGAAAAATTTGCATTAAAAAACCAATAAAAAAGGGCGGGCGTAGTAAGTGATGGAAAAACTTTGTTCTTTGTTCATCCCTCTTATATGAAAAATATAACCCATTCCTTTGTTTTGTAGCTCATTAGCCATCCGCTGGGAGTTTCAGCCTTAATATCGATATTTTAGCAACAAAATCTAATAAAACTAGAGTTGTATAACTTTCAAATTTTCACTCCAACACCATGTTTGAAGCCAATGGTCCCAAGGGTATTCTCATCTATTTGAAGTATTTCTCTCTCGAATTGAGCCGAAACTATCCCCTAGCAAATTAGCAAATTACCAGTTTTTTATGGTGTGTTTCAGCCATGACATTTTGCTATGTCTACTAGCAAATTACACAAATTTTAGGTGTTATGTAACAAAATTTGCCTTAAAATCTATATTTCGGGTATAATGAGAGAAGTAGTGTGTAACATCAAACATACCCTTGGGCCCACCTGTCATATCCTTCCTCTTGCTCCCTACTCTCCCTACCCAGGCCACGTGGTGGCCAGCGCGGAGGTTGTGGCCACATGCGCGGAGACCGGTGTGGGCTACTCCGTGTAATGGGGCAAGCCAGGCCGTGTCGTAGCCGACGGGGGCACAGGCTGTGTTGCACGATGGGGTCGGTTGGACACCATGGCCGTGCTGGTGGTAGCCAGTGTGGGGGAGGGGGCTCCATGCGACATGTTCAAGCCAACGCAGACACGGGCAACACCGTGCAATAGGGCCGGGCGAGGCCAAGCCAGCATGGGCGTAGGTGACACCGCGCGGCAGGGTCGCACGCAGCGAAGGTTGGTGTCGTGCCGCTGCGGCCACAACGGGGCGCGGCAGGGCTAGGCAGAGCCAGTGCATGGTGGACAGGGAAGGGGATAGGGGGAGAGAGAAGAGAGATGGTGGACTGACATTGGGGCAAGTGGTATTTCTGACCTCTCATCCTATTTCTCTCTTATTCAACCGAAAATATATTATTTTAATGAGTGCGGTGTCCAATAGTAAATATCCACATTTTGAGTGTCTTCCTCAGTCTGGTACAGATGTGCATCAACAGCAACCTGAGAAGAAAAGGTCTAACTGCTTCCAAGGGCTGGCAACACCAGGGTAACTCGGTGGTGGCGGCGGTCGGGGGAGTGAGTTGTGATCGTAGTAGGATAGAGGTTTTATCTCCAATCTAAAAAAGTTCCTGGTGGATGCGTCCAAAGGAGTCTATGGTAGAGAGAATCCCTTCTCGTGCCATATGGAAGATGGACTCGTTTCCAATCTACTATAAGAGGAACCGGAGCCTGGAGGGCGCTTGTCGATGGGAACCAAAAGTTCTTGATCAACAAAGGTGCGCAAGTCTTCGACCCAGGAGAACATTGCATATCAATCTCGGCGTGCACATGATCGATGTCAACTTCTTACGGTGGGGGCACTACATGCCCGAAGCATGTCAAGAGTGGGCTAAAAAGTTTGCTCCAGGAGGTGCAAATTCATCAACTAAAATTCAACAAAGAAGAGGGACAAGAGAAGAAATACCAGAACGAGTAGGAGCCCCGTGATGGCATTGACCTGATGGAAGCTACAGGGAACCCACCAAATGTTGATCTAAATTTGGCTTTGATGACAACACAGTTGCAGGTGGAGAAGAAGGTTGGGATCAATGATGTTACTCCTAATACAAGTTGATACAGAGCACCAAGTGCAGCCATCTTTGAGTGACATGATCCCCTGCAATGAAGAACTTAAACTCGTCTGTGTCCTTCGGTGGATCAGTATCAGTGGACGATGCTATGTTAGCAAGAAAAAGAATTGTGAAACAGAAGGATGTTCAGAACAGTATGGTGGAACATGAGAAAGTTCTGGTGGTTCATGTGAAGCAGGGAAGTGGGCATACTCAAAAGAAACCAAAGTTACATAATCTCATCGGAATGGAGGTTAGAATCATGAATGCAACTGGCCATGGGGCTGCCGGTGAACTGATGGGGCATGAGGAGTAGCCTCGTCAGGAGCAATAAATTGGTTAAGCTGGAACCGTCGTGGTATTGGGAACACCACGACAGTTCGTGATCTCGTGTCCCTTGTTAAAACTCATCAACCTAGCTTAGTTTTTCTTTGTGGGACTAGACAAAAGTGTGATCGTGTTAGGCATCTAAGGATCATACTTGGTTTGTGTGGTTTTGTAGGAGTTAGTAGTGATGGACTTAGTGGTGGCTTAGATTTATTCTAGCATGAGAATATGTATGTTGAAATGTGGGGACACCCCGGGCTAAGTAAGCTACTTGAAATCATAATGCGAATATTTAGTTGGGTGGGGTCACAATTAAACACATATAAAGTGGCAACCATCTAACCATTGTTGCCTTATCAAGTCAAATAGCATACATATTACAAAGCTCGAAGGCCCGAGTAAAGGACATAGGGGGATATAGCTGGGACTTTAGCACGCCAGTCAACTTTAGCTTGAGACGTGCTCGTCAAATCACACGAAAACGGTGACCAGATGTGTTACACATCTCAGGAGACTTAACAAAATAGCTAAAGCTCTACAACATCCCAAATGTCCTAAACCCATACTCGTTTGAAACTTGTTCCCAGAATGTGCACTAGTTTCACACTTTTTGTTTCCGCAATGAAACACAGATTACATTGATAAAAGTTTAATAGAACTAGATTTTGCAATAATAATATTATCTAGGTCAATCGGCTGAATAATTGATAAACCTCTCTGATCTATTACCTAGGAATTACTATATGAGCTAAGTGTCTTAATTTTTGGTGGAAGAGGATGGAGTTGTATCCTCTCTGGTCCATCTAGGATATATTTGTTTTATTTGGAGCTAGCGTGCACTTTATATATTTTTCTTAACTAACAATATGTGATTAGCTCCTATTTTATCAATTTGAAGTTTGGAGATATATTTTGTACAGAAAGTGCTGCATTTTATTTTACTGGATTGAAACTCTCTACTTTCTGGTTATATAGAAATTTAGTTCACTCCATTTGGACTAAAGATGAATTTTCTACAAATTTTACAAGTTGAAGTGTGCTCTATGTTGTTTATTCTTTACATGAAAATCTAGGGGCTTTTCTTTTACTTTAAGTGTATCTTTTCATTTTACAACATTGAAGTACACGATTTTGCAATTCTACAGAAATCGAGTTCACCCAAACAAACCCACCTGCCAGCCCAGGAATTGCAGACTATTCCTCTTTCTTGGCCTTTCGCGGTCTAGGGACTGGACATGGTAGGCCTCTTCAAAAGGGCACAAGGTGGATACACACACCTCTTCGTAGCGGTGGACAAATTCTCCAAGTAGATCGAGGCAAAACCAGTGGCAACCATCACTGCAGACAAAGCGCACGACATCTTCATCAACATTGTGCACCGCTTTGGCGTGCCAAACTGAATCATCACCGACAATGGAACTCAATTCACGGGTGGTGTGTTCAAGGACTTTTGTGAAGATCTTGGTATCAAGATTTGTTATGCTTCGGTAGCCCACCCCATGAGTAATGGACAAGTTGAGCGTGCAAACGGCATGGTGCTTCAACGGATTAAGACTTGAGTTTTTGACAGACTGTGTTCGTACGCCGGCCGGTGGTCAGAAGAGTTACCCTCAGTCTTGTGGTTATTGCGTACTACCCCGAGCCGTGCTACGGGCCAGTCGCCTTTCTTCTTGGTATACGGCACAGAAGCTATGTTGCCGAGTGAAATGGAGTTCGAGTCCCTCCGTGTTCGCAACTTCAATGAGCAACGCCATGAGCATGACAGAGTTGATGATTTGACCCGACTGGAAGAAGCCAGAGAAGCAACACTCATCCAGTCGGCAAGATATCTACAAGGTCTAGGACGCTATCACAACCGCAACATCAGATCACGAGCCTTCATAGTCGGCGACATGGTTCTTCGGAAGATTCAGACGACTAAAGATAAACACAAACTGTCACCCTTGTGGGAAGGGCCGTTTATAATAGCGGAAGTCACTCGCCCGGGAGCCTACCGACTGAAATGTGAAGACGGAACGATCGTGGACAATTCATAGAATATAGAACATCTTTAACGTTTTTACACCTAGAAGTTTTATTGTAAATTCTCTCCCTTAGATTGCCGACTCAATACTTTCTCTTGAGTAGCCAGTCGGGGCAATCAATAATAATGGAGTATGATATCAGTTTGTTCACATGATTTATCATTGACCCTGTTTAAGTTTAGATCTAGTGGATCAGGACTAAAAACTTTTTAATGGCCGTGACGAGCTCTAGGCTTGAAATAGTCAGAGAGAAGTTTTAAGAAATCTTAAGTTAGATTTACAACTTAATGCATGGCATAAATAAGTCACTATACAAGAACAGAGTACTTCGCGAATCAATCTACACATCGAAACAGAAGCCTAAGACTTAAAGTTCTCTAATACATCAGAGGCAATCTTCTCGGCTGAATCTTGGGCTTGGTTGATCAATTCAAGGGCCTCCTCGTCAGTTGTCCCATCAGCAAAGCCGGCCCCAGCAGCCTCCACTTCAACTCGGGGATACAGAGATTTAACTATAGCTACGGCTTGGCTCGCACCCATCGCAGCTGCGTCCTTGATATTGTTGAAGTATTTCACTGAAGCAGTACAGAGTCCTTCAAAAATCTGGACAGCGTCTTCCTGGCTGGTTCCGAGTCCATTCTGATATATCACATTCAGGATCGGGCCAGCGGCGTTAGCTATATCATCTCGGACGCTTTCTGCTTTCTTCGCCCACTCGACGAAGACGTCAAATTGAGCTTTGGTCCTCAGCTTATGATCTGCATCTCCGTAAGTTAAAGACAGAACCCGACTAAGTATCACAATTTCATTTGCAAAGAGAGACAGAATATTACCTTCAAGGGCCTCTTCAGCCTTGGCCTTGTCAGCCGCCAGCTGGGCATTAGTCTCTTCAAGCTTCTTTAATTGGATAGTCAGGGATTCGATCTTCGTTGTTTGAGCTGCAAGAAGACAGATAAGTTTGCTGGACTAGTTTAACCGCAACGAATTCGTGATGAAGCGATTCTTACCTCCAATTGTGCCCCGATGATCAAAGCTGGCATCCATAAGCTGGCTGATCTGCTCTTTTAGTTTTCTCTCTTTGTTTTGGGCATCCTCCCGAGTCCGCTTCAACTCGGCCTCGACTTTTTCAAGAGTTTCGAGGTGTGGCACAAGTTTCTCCAGTGCGCATGTTTTCACCTCGTTCCGAAGATGGATTCTCTGAGAAATGCTTTGATTTAGCAAGACGACTAAGGCAAATAGCAAGGATAAAAGAATAAGGGCTCACGTTTACTAGCCGAGTGGATTCACTCAGACTCTTCTTCAGCATGTGGAGTTTCTCATCTTCTTTTTGGCGGTTTATCACCACGCCTTGTAAAACGTCATCTCCGTCCCTCCATTGAAGTTTGGTCGGAGGAAGGGACTCTTTGGCCGACTTGATCCTCGGATTTCTTCTTCTTCATCATCAATTAAAGGGCCTGGTTTGCGCAGTTTTAAATCATTGAATTGAAGTGCAGAGATGAGTCCGAAATAGAGTGAGAAGGTTTACTTGATATAATCCCGGGACATCTAGAGGACGGATCTCTGACCTCGCTAGTCGGCTGGCTTGCAGGGCTTCATTTCTCAACGCTTGGAGCTAGAGAGCTCGTGGGTCTTTCTTTTTCTCCTCCTTGGTGATCTCCAGGAAGCGGGTCTTGGATGGATGCCTAGGGATCTCCCTTGCCCGACTGAGTCTTGGCTTGGGGTTCTGTTTCTGGAGCAGTGGCAGTTTTCTCCGACTGGCCTTCAGTCGGGGGTTCGGTTTCTTGAGCTACGGTGGTCTTTTCCGACTGGCTCCCAGTCGGGGGCTCAAGCCTCGACTCGGATGGAGTAGTAGCAGATGGAGTTTTATCTTTATCACTTGGGTCAATATCCTGTGGCTTCCTGCATTTGGTGTGTCGGATTTTTGATATTAATAGTTTCTCAATTGAAGACAAGAAGATGCAAGTATGAAAATACTTGGAGATTAAAATATTACCTTGAAGATCAGATCTGCGGAATTTGGGAGCTCACCGGGTGGCAGGAGACTTGGTCGGAGCTGGCGTAGCACTGGCTTGCGGCTCGTTTGCTTCATCATCAGAATCGCTGCTAACCAACTTTCTCCGTTTCATCTTCTGCTTTGGATCGTTTTCTTCAGCAACCCGCTTGCTTTTGGCAGTCGGATTGATGGTGGGGCCGCCGGAAGGCTGAGTTTTCTTCGCTGCCGACTTTGTAGGAGCAGGTGTTGGAGGTCTAGAAGAGAAACGCCGGTTCACCTGGAAAACAGATTTTGGAAAGATTGTTACAATGTTCGAGTTAATATCAGTGATTCACAGCCGAGTTGAAGTTGCCTACCTCTGGAGGTGGGCGCATTAAGCCGTATGGAGTGATCGGGAGCTTGTGTCCATAATCGATGGCGATTCCGGAAGAAAATACTTTATACATGCGGATGCACATGACTTGTAGTCAATAGAATCTGGATCTTCGCGGTTTGGGTCTGACTGACCCTCATACTCGTACGTCGGCTTGCTTCTCTCCTTGATGGGAGCCAGTCGGCATTTGATGAAATGCCGAGTGACTTGCTCTCCTTGGAGGCCTTGTTGCTTGATCTCCATCAGGCGAAGGAGTAATTCATTGGCCTGGGCAAGTTCGTCGCCGACTAGAAAATTCCTCCAGCTTTCCTGGGGAACAGGAGGAAGGCCGACAAACTCGGGAAGACTGCACGTTGGGTTGGACACATAGAACCAGTTGGAATGCCAGCCTTTGTTGGAAGTTTTGAATGGAAGAGAGAAATATTTTTGGGTAAGGGTTCCGCGCAGTTGAAACCCAGATCCACCGACAACGCAAGGATTATTCTTGTCAGATTGGGGCTTGAGGTAAAATATGCGGCGGAACAATGCAAAATGGGGCTGGATTCCAAGGAAGGCTTCACAAAGATGAATGAAGTTGGCTATGTGTAATATAGAGTTTGGAATCAAATGGAAGATCTGGATCTCGTAGAATGCAAGAAGACCACGGAAGAACGAAGAAGTTGGAAGAGCAAAGCCGGAATAGAAAAATGGAGAGAATACCACGATTTCGCCGGTGTCCAGAGTTGGGAAGTCCTCGCCGAAAGCAGGGCGCCATCCGATGATTTCCTTTGGCAGGAGGACGCCGTCCTTCACCATCTCCAAAAGATTTGTCTCCTTAACATCGGACCTCGCCCACTGTTCAAAGGGGATTTTTCTCTCTCCAGCCATGGGTGCGGGATGGATTTGGACGAAATGGAAGAGCTTTTTTGGGAGCAATTGGGGCGAGAAGCGAATGGTGGTTATCCGCTGTAAGTTCTGATGGGGGGAGCAGGGATTTGGAGGCTATGTGCGCAAGGATTTGGAACCCTAACTGCGGGCACTGTGCGAAATTGGGGATTTTTGGCGAGGAAGATGAAGAGGTGAATGATTTAATGGTTACTTTGGATTCTTCTGTGGCAGATGGGCTGGGAACTGTTGCGTGATTTTAGCCCATGAGTTTGGAAGAAGTCTAACATATGTCTCTAGGGGCTTAAGCTTTTTTTATGATGAACAAAAAAGAATATTTTGCTGACATTTGATATTTATATTACTGTGCTTCAACTTTTCAGGAGTGAGTACAGTAAATCTTTGCCACGTCAGTGAGCATTTTTACATAGATCGGGTATTATGGCTTTGGCTTATTAAATACTTTGGTCGTTTTTGGCGGTTGCTAAATTTGTTATGAGTTAATACCACATATGCCTTATCTTTCCAAATACGTTAAAGTCATGGATCCTTAGGGGTTACAATGCATCTGTTTAGACAGTGTGTATGTGACATGAGCTTAATATTTTGGAAATTTTGATGTTACCAGTTTTGGGTTGTTCATCATTATATTATTATTATGCTACTTAGGTAGCTAAAAAACCACTCGGATGGTTGATTTTGTTGACTTTGACTATATGTTTAGTTTGTTCAACTAAGCACATAGTCAGAGACTACACCTAATTAGGTGCATCTAGTCGATGCACCTGGGTATATTTTTTAAAATATTTTTGAAAGTTTTTTAGCCCTTCACAGTCTTGCGATTTGGTAAATGCACTCGAGAGACTAAGGCAGAGATGATTGAAGCATTCGTGATTATTGTTTTAATTTAGGAGAAGATTATCTCGTCGACTACGAAGGTTTCAGGGGCTATTGTGGAGATTATGGGTACCATATACCCACAGATCTAGTTATCCGACTGGATATAGGGAATATGTTATGTATAGAGAATATGTACAATACTAGAACTTGGGTATTACATTGACTTGTTTATCAAGGCACGGCCTGTAGTCCTGGTTTGTTAAGATTGTGAATTAGTTATATGAGATTTAGACTGTAGGGGATAAATCTTATCTTGTAAGCTCTTTTCTATCCGGTTATATAAGAAGGATGGGGTGTTCCTTGCGGGCATAAGCATTGAGAAATCATTAGATCAATACGTTGACGACCAAATTTGGTAATTCAAGTATCGGAGATGAATAGAATCGAAGAAGATATAAGAGATTAGATCGTATCGGAAACAGAGCAAGAATCGACTGAAGTCCGAATCGGCTGCGGACAGAATCGGTAGAGATCGAGTCGGACAGGGTTAGCCGATTGAGCCGATTTTGGTAATATTACTCGATACACGTCATCGGGTTAAGTTTAGGTGCTTCATATGGATTGCCACGCACGGATAGAGTCCTGGAAAGGCAATTGTATCTATTAATTATGATATTTTATGTAATTTCCTTATAGATAATCGTGGTAAGAGTCCGCCTTAGGGACTTGTTTGTTAGTTGGATTTGTATTAGGTTAATATGAGTCGTGTCCGTGATGGACAATGTTTGTATTTTCGGGTATAAATATAGACCCGAGGTCTTGTAAATAATGACAACCAAGTTCAATCAATCTCGGCGCATCGCCAATCTTTTGTTGTCTACTTTCGACAAGTTCATGCTTTCAAGTCGTGCTGCATCAGTTTGATCTTCGACGACAAGGTAGGTCTTGTTATGGCGGTTTGCATCATCGGAACTAGTGTTTACATCTTTATGACACTCTAGTTCTATTTTGTAAATCTCCGAATTATCGTATACATCATGTAATTTAGATTGACAATGCAATCTATTTATATCGGCCAATCTCTATTTAGGGTTTTCTCGATATCGGCTAGATTACTTTGTTGGTTTAGATTATATGATATATCCACCATCCCGAAAAGGCAACCATCGGCTTGATTGTTTAGATATCATGCTTCTCTTTATACTTAATGTTGCATTGGTTAAGTCCAACCTATTAAGTCGTATTTAGAATCATGATATCTAGCATGTTTTATGGTTGTTAATAAGGATAGTATCGGGGTTTCAGCCAATCTTACCTGGTATAGATGTTTTACATAGTTTAATGCTTTGTTTAATGTTCTATATCTGCCCCTTATATTAGGATCTAATCTAATACAAATATATTGAGCTTGATACCAATCTAATTGGTTGTAGTTGAATATATTTGTTACTAGAGAATATCCTAGTATTCTCTATCCTAGTATAGGGTTGTATCGAAGCTATAGCCGATACATACTTAAATCTAGATATCGGCTATGACATGAGTCTATATAATCGTTATTTCATGTTATTTTAGACTTGGGCAATTTATACTGTCTCGGTTCAGTCCGATCTATCCCAATTGCTTATTTCTAAAGTAATATTGATATATTGATTATGTAATACTGATCTTTTCAGTCATATACTAGTTTTAGAGTTAGTTCTACCATTGACTATACCTTACAGCCGATTCATGCTTCATTGCATCGGCTAGGTTACATACGATATGAAATCGGCTAGTTGGTCGATGGACTATCGTTTACTAACATTTTTGCATATTTTTTCTTGTTGATTGTAGGATCAAATCATCTAGCACGCCCTTGAACTAATTTTGGACCTGCACTAGAGTAAAGCAAATCTCTCAAGCCGGCGTATGTTTTTTGCATCAACAACCACTCGGAGGCTCAAACCCCCGAAACAGGAGTAGGGTATTACTTCTTCGTGAAGGTCTGAACTTGTCTAAATTCTTTGTCCCACAACCCATCTACTTTTTCATCTTGTTCGCTACCCCTTTTCATATTGCCGAATTCTAGTTTCGACAGTCTCCTTGCAATCCTATCCCAATTATATATGTTTATGTTAGTCGGTTTAGTAGATAAGGAAGTTACTGCTCTTACTCTATAGGTAAATTTTACTACAGGGTACTCCTGGACATATCAAAAGTCGATATTTGAAGGAAGACACTTTGAAAATATGATTATGTGCTGTTAGATACCTTAACTATTAAAATATATATTTTCGGTAGAATAGGACATAGAAATAGTGTGCAAAGTCAAAAAAAAAAAAAAACTCCTTAGGCTCACCTGTCATACTCTTCCTCTCCCTCCGAACTCTCCCTACCTAGGCTGCGTGGTTGCTGGCGCAGGCGGCGCCGGACGGCGAGGCAGGGGCCGAGCAGAGGCCGTGGCTGCGCGCGCGGAGTCTGACGCGGGCTGCTCCGTGTGACGAGGACAGCCTGCAGGCTGCGTGGTGGCCGACGCGGGCGTAAGCAGTGTCGCTCGACGGGCCCGGCTGGACACCGTGGCCGAGGCCGACGCAAGCGCGGGTGGCACCGTGTCCGTGTGACAGGGCCACGCAAAGGCTAAGCCGGCATGGTCGCGTGCAACACTACGCGGCAGGGCTAGCCGGCCAGGCAAAGCGAAGGTTGGGGTCGTGCCGCCACGGCCACGGATAGAGAGAGACAGAAAGAGATGGCGGACTGACTTGTGGATCCAAGGGTCATTCACCCTGTTTCTCTTCTTATTCAACCAAAAATATCTCTTATTTAACCGAAAATATATATTCCTATTTTAAGAGTGTCTTCCCCTCAAAGATTAATTTTTACCGTATCCTGGAACTAAATCCGCAAAGTCAATTTACGCTCCATATGGTGATATATGGACTCCTAGCTTGGCTCGAACCACAGCACTTGCCGGGACATCGCCGTTCACAGCCACCCTCCAGTCCGTGACGTCCATAGATCTCTTTTAATGAAGCATCCATCGTCTGTTTACAAGAACTGTGTTTTCGAACAACGCAGTATGCAAACATATCTTGGATCTAAATCACTTTAACACATTATTATGTAGTGTAACTTACAATCATACCGGCAAGCACACACTCTAGTGCTTCCTATTCCTAAAAATGAATGGGTACAAGTGAACAAATGAATCTCCATGAATGCAACATAAACATATCATGGACCTAAACTACTCTAAAAATCTATAATGTGCAAGTTACAAACTTGCGGTCATGACTGCTGAATCGCCAAAAGGTTCATAAAACATCCGCAGTACAATGGGAAGTAAATATTAATCAACCTGGCAACAGATGGACATGCAAGTTGCACTCAAGGAATAAATCTGAACACAAAAACAGGGCTCTGGAAATCGATAAACTTGTAAGATCCTTCAAGGGAGTTCAAATATAATGCTTCACGAGGTTCCTCACTTACTCCACTCTGCATGGCGTACTCCAATGCCATTTCATAATCAACCTGGTTGTTGTTTCATGTTAAAACCATCAAAAATTAGTGTAAAAGAAAAACTTAAAACCGTAGATGGTAGCAGGACATATGGGACCTAGTTTCTATCAGGATTCATGGCCTAACCCCGTTTGCAATTTGAAACGGAATTAACCATTGAAATGTCATCAGGGTTCTAGGATTTTAACATTGAGATGCCAAATTTCATTTCAGAAATAACAGTCATTTTGAACCAGCTGTTTCTTAGAGAAATACTGCTGCTAGTTCATAAAACAAAGGTGAGACTGTAGTCATGCTTTGCTACTGCCCAGAACAAGACATGCATGCTTTGCTACTGACTAAATTAAAACGTATTGCTCTGCATGTTTTTTCAGAGAGCATTTTCCTTACCTGTTCAACATGTTGTGTTAAGCAATCCCTAAAAGTCATCTCTGTCACCTCCTGAGAATTTACTTTCTCGAGGAGTTCCTCATCTTCCTTATCATAACGTGGCCTCTTTGGGGGAGATTCATCTGCAATTTCTCCCAGGGTCTCCATAACTGCCCTCGCAACATCAGGAATGTATCTACAAATGGAAAAGAGAACACATAAATATATCATATATGTAGTTGCGAAGTGCTTTGTGTCATGTGATAAAGCACACAGAATTAATGAGTGCTGCTGACAGTCCATAAATAAATCTTTGAATAAACCATGAGTGCTGCCACTGCAGAAACACACATGCATGTGCCAAAAAAATCTAGCCTATCAAATGAATACTGCCAAGGTTGTGCAAAGCTAATTTTTGTCCACACTGTCCACTGTGAGCCTGATCTCAGTGATGCCACCAAAACCAAGTATTACGCAACATTCAACAAGCATCACGTGATCACAGGATGTGCCCTTAAGCAAAATTACAGATTCAGGTTTCAGAATTACATAAAAATCAAAATACCAACAGTTTGAACCCATCCTAATAATAATAATAATAGGCATCACCATGTGCCAAATGTTCCAGCATGGATATACGGGTGGAGAAATCACCTGTTCAGGTTCCTCTTCCTGTCCTGCCGTTCACGAGCCTGTAGTTTCTTTACTATCTTTGACTTCAGTTGAAGACAACACTGCTTAAGGGCTGACTGAAAGGGCAAAAGGATCATTATTACATGACCTCACAGAGAATAAATATGGTATGTATGTTGGATCTACCTGAACAGCAGATGCTATTTCGGTTATGTCATCCCCAATGTACTCTTTCCCAGTTCCTTTAAAAGGTATCTTTGTACTTACAATGCTAACAAAGACACCAATCTTGTCCTGCTGTTGATTTATTTTGTAGCTGCTCCAACTAAAGACAAGGAAAGGCAAGAGTTATAAAAGTGAACCAACATCTGAAACTACAGTTGAAGTGAATCTGTGAATACAAAAGAAATCTTACTTGATTCTTTTTAAAGCAGTTCTTGTGATGACATCAGCACCTTGTTCAAACAGAAGTGGGATTCGGTTTGCATATCTAAAAATGTTTAGACCCTGAATACAACAGATATGAGAATTTCAATCGTCGGTATGCTTGTCAGCAAGGAAAATGCAGGACATAGATGCAATCCCTCATAATTGGGACCTAGTGCATGATATTAGTAAAAAATAACATGTTTGCTCATGTGGACGAATATTCATTGACTGAATCAATAAAATGGAACAACTCTGGGGATATTAGATATGCAGGTAACTTTAAAAATCTAATCTGAGCCAACAAAACCGCGGATAATAGCCAACATTGACTTTTCTTCTTATATTTTCAAGGCAGTTGAATTTGGTAATCCCTTCCAACCCCCCCCAAAAAAAATGTTGCTCACTGCAACATCATAATGCCATATTTTTTTTCATTCCAAAGTGAGTCATTTAATGAATACCAGACCCTTCTAGGAGTTTGATTCAATATAAAATCAGGTAATGAGGCTAATCCAGATGTCTATATCTATACTACTTTTAATTATGCTAGTGGTGGTGTCCGAGTCTGCCTCCAACACCGCAAGCTGACATTTTCGGCTATAAGGTCTCCACCGACATGATTGATCCTGGAATTGTTATCTGATCATATGCCTTATGGAAATAGATAGAGAGGATAAAAAGATGTGATCTAGCAGTATATTTTAAAATGGCTGCCTTTGGAGATGGCATTATATGCCTAATCAACTAACTATACTATAAACTTGTAATTTTTTTCTTTTGCTTTTATCTCTTATAATATCCTTTGCAATGCACGGACCTTAAGAGACAAACAGAAAAGGATTGTTCCAAGTGCTCTAAGAAGAGAACTGAGAAGCCATATAATCATACATGCGAACAGCTTCATAGTTTTGGCTACCTGGGATGGACAATTACTTCATTTTTTTGTAAATGCATGACATGTAGTAGCTAACAAGGAGATGATTAAGTGCTTGCATGTGAGTAAACATTTCCAAGTTGATGCCAATATGCCATGTCAGCGAATCGGACAAGAGGAGAGACAGAGAGAGGGATGGAGGAGGATAACTATTTTCTAATTCATTAAGATGCATGTATAGCTAACAAGTAGATGATTAAGTGCTAGCGTGTGAGTAAACTTGTCCAAGTAGATGCCATGTCAACCGAGGTGGATTTACTGCCATGGGAGTTGAGGAATATCAAACAGAGTTTTGTAATTAGGTATTGAAAACCAAATTTTAACAATAGTTGAAGTGGGTAAATGGGTTATTTGTAAAAGCAGAATGATTCTCTTACATGTTTAACATCTTTTCCACCAATACTTATTCCAGCTTCAACAATGAATGGATGACCTTCAAAAACCTGTGGGCTAGAGAATAGCATTGTGTCATAAGGGCATTCAACATGTAGTCATCAACACTGTATAGTTCAATGGTATACCTGCTTGCATGTGTAGCAACTAGATCAGGGTGCAGCTCTTTTATGATACCTAGACGTAAGTTGTATTCACCTGCAGGACTAAGACACTACAGAATTGGTTGGTTTCTATATTTTGTAATCATTCACTGCATATTTGTGAAAGAAGTAGGAAATAAACAGAAAATACAAAAATCAAGGTGGACAGGGTACATACATTGCCACTGGGATCATCAAATTTAGCCTGCCGAAATAACTGATGTATCCGAACTAATTGCTGTGATGTAAGGCTCTTAACTGTCGTTTTTGCACTGAAATCAGGCCCCATCTCCCCTGTTTATTTGAAAATATGTAATATGAAAAAAAAATATAGAAGTAATAACAAGAACAACAGGTTTAGGTGGAACAAAATTATGCAATGGATTTTTCATCCACTAACTAGGTTCCAAATAGGATGTATCGGTCATGTGTATTGCAAACAGAAAAAAATGAAACATAAATCAAACTTAATAAGCTAATATGTTTATAAAGAAAGACAGCATGAATTTGCCAGAGGTAATTTACATCACAATCGCTAAATAATGCCCATTATTACCAAAGAAGCTATATTGCTTTATTGTTTATTTTCATGGACTACCCCAAAAACCCACACTGCATATCATGCATCTCACCGATTAAACGTTCAGCATGAGATTTGCTAATATTCACAAACTCATGTTGGAGGAACTGCAAAAGGTTTTGCTTTGTAGTCTCTGATATTAAGCGCTTTATCAGCAGTAAATCAACAGCAGAGGGATGATGCTTAGTTTGAAGAGGAATAGGAGGCATAACATCTGTCCTCCGTGCAAACCGTATTGTCAAATTTTTGCTACAAAACCAAAGCCATAACAAAAGGAATTAGAAGATCACCAATTTAATAGAACTCAAAAGAACAGAGGAGAAGATGCATACTCAGGTGAGTCTGAGAGAAATCTAAAAAGGAATTGAGCGTATGGTGTGATGACAGCCATCTGCCGCATGTAATGTAGTATCTTCGACTGCAAAAGATAACTTGTGATTTTCTCCACTGTGCAGTTCCATAATTCAATTTCAAAAAAGAAAAAGAAAGAAAATATGGTTCTCACACGATGAGTTGTCCAATTCCCCTCAATTATAACTTGAAGCTCTGCCCCATGCCAGCGATCCTTATTCTCCCTTTTCTCATGTAAATGAACATGAGGGACATTCCTAAATTGTGGGGATCAATGTTAGTCATGATAAACTCTACATGTTTACATCCAAAAAAGAACTGTATATGTTTGTAAAAGGTACCAATAAATCAACTCCTGTGTTGAGCCGATGACCCAACAAAATGTACTTACTTATGAATATCGATATCGAGGCGACAAAATGAAATAAAACTCTGGCCTTTCATCGATGACTTAATCTCAATAGGAAGGCCTGTGCTCATCTTTGACCATATGAGTGCCTGTTTAATTAATTAACTCATTCACATTAAATCCACTGAAATTACCAATGAACTGCAATGAAATTAAAGTAGACAGAACGAATAGCCAATAAAGAACCACAGCTGCAATATGTCTACAACTACCGAGTAACAGAACAAAAAAAAAATCCATCGCAGTATTAGTCTTGCACATCTTGTCTTCACAGTCTGCTACTGGCAGCTACCTACATTACAGGCAAAATTCCCTAAGGCCTTGGTTGAGCTTAACGTAAATAGTTGTTTGTTTATTCATGATTGTGACCAAGGTTATCATGGCGCTCACGCAAGCAAGCCCATGACCCACGCCATAATGAGAGTTAGAGGTGGCTTAAATTAAACTAATCAGAACATATGTCCACATATAGTGAAGAGAAAATGAGGATATATGATAGATAGGCCAGACTCCCACTAAGCTCACTGCCAATTCAACTTAAGCCTGAAATTTCATCTAAGCAAAACCCTCTATAATCATCTTGTGACCTATCGCTAGCCTGTTCCCCCCATTCCCTCAACTCGTAGCCGTCATCAATCTCCCTCTCCCTCTCCCTCTCATGGTAGCACCTCTGCTACTGCTACTGCTCTATGGAACCTTGAAGTTGAGTGAATTTCATATCCCCGTCCATCTTCCTGTCACCCTCCCCTTGTCACATCCCTTCTCCAGATAACTACCAGCTGTATAGATAGGGGACACGATAGTGAAATAGAGGGGTGACAGGCAACAGCACTGGCAGAAAGGAGGGACGGCAATGACTGGAGAGTCTGTATCCAGGAAGCCCTTCAATCCCCAAATGCCCTCCCTTCCTCCTGTCCTCCCCTCCCCTCCCCTCCAAATCATTGACTAGCCTACACGAAAGGCCCTGGTGAATGCCACAGGCTACCAGGACAACATTGCAATGCCAGTGATAACCTTGACTGCAAGTCAAACTTTTAGTTTCTTACTGTTATCTCTCTAACATTAATACATAGGACTTAGAATAGAAAAAAAGGATCATGAAGAAAAGCACATGACGATCGATGTTTCCATGCAGTATCACATGGGTGCACACTTGCACTACACAAGTACACAACCCAAATAATAAAGCATTCAGCTATGAACCAAAATAATGAAAGCATGTCAAAATTTTATGAAAGAAAGGGCAAAATCTGATAATAAGCTGCATTTTTTCCCTAGAAAGCACGGATGCTACATGTTATTGATAAAAAGGACAGTTGCCAAAAAACTAGGGTGTAGAAAGCTTAATATTATGTGCAGAAAATTTACCATTTTAGCACCAAGTCCAAATTTTAAAACTAGGGTGTAGAAAGCTTAACAGTATGTGCAGAAAATTTACCATTTTAGCACCAAGTCCAAATTTTCCACGTGTTTGCCTCAAACCATACTTTGTGCCCGATAAAACTGCACCAAATTTAAACAGATTTAGTGATATCGTACAGCATTTTGCTATCTTAGTTTAGTAAAATTGCCACGCTTATCTGTTCCATTACTTTTTATCAATATCAACATTCAAAACATACCTCTACCAAGCATATTTGGGATATCATCATGTGGCATACCTCGACCATTATCCTAAGTCCATGGAAGCATTCGAGATTATAAGCTAGTAATATAGATTATAAGCATTCGAGATTATAGTTTCATCATAAAAACTAAGTTATCATGGAATACCTTACAAGTCACCCTAAAAAATGCAGCCTCACCCCGACCTTTCACTCGAGCAGCTGGAGCCTCCTTAACCTTCTTCCCAAGAGCAGCATTTTTGGCTTGCGTTTCTTGGAAGCGTGCTTCTTTGGCAAGGCGTTTCTACATGTGAAAATTATACGGTACTGTCAGAATAGAAAAGTGAAAACATGGATGATCCAAAAACACAAGTAGGCAATCTTCATTAGAAAGGTTATCAGGAAAATAAGAAGTTAATTCAGCTAACATTGTTTCAAGTAATAAAATTGTAGGTCATAATATTACCTCACGAGCCTTAGCTGATTCAAAGTCATCATAGAGCTCTTCATCAATACGCTCTCGATCAACTAGCCCTATCATTGTGTTGAACTTGCTCTTCGTGATCTCTTCTCTATCAAAGTATAACATAAAGATTGTTAGGATGATAACCCACATTTTGAGAGGAAAATACCAAAAACACTGCCCTTGATAATCACTTACATTATAATTTCTATGTCAGGGAGCTCAGAGATGGACTCGGCTGAATCAAGGGCATTCTCAACTAACTCCCGCATCGTCGTGTACAGTGACTTTCCAGGCTGTCCAGCATTTTTTATGTCAATCAAAACCTTCAAATCTGATATATAATAGATTTCCTCCTACAACTATTATTATGGTTCGTACTACCTAGTGAAAAAAATCAAGGAATTGATATTTTCTGCTCTAGCCAACTGTATACCAGTGCATTCCACGTTAGCTATTAAGTGGAGTAACATTATGATGAAGCTAGAATCAAACAAATGTGCATGATCTACATGAACTTAACATTTTAATCATTTAACCTGACAGCAGACTAATGCATCAGTATTAACCATTTCACCCGAGTAGACTAACAATCAGCAGGAGACAAACAACTCACATTGTCAAACCCCGCGATGTTCTTGTTCTCCGCGAAGAACTCAGCGGGCGATTCTGCAGCACAGCACCGAGAAAAGGGAGGGAAACCCCCCCAAGAATCGTCAAACCAAAGAGCCAAAAAAGCAAGAACCAATTCCTCGAAAGAAGCGAAGATACGGAGGTTGCGCCAGATGCTGAGGCTAACTCTGCTTGAGGAGGCTGCTCTCCTTGGCCGTGGCCCACGCCGCCGCCGCCTTGGTGGCGGCCTTCCCTTTCCCGGCCGCCTTCTCCTTGGCCGCCGCCGACGCCGCAGGGGCCTTCCTCTTGGTCCCGCCGCTAGCGGCACCGTCGCCGGCGTCGTCTTCCATGGCGATGGGGATGGCGCGGGGTCGGAGATTTGGGATTCGAGGGCTAGGGTTTTGGGGGTTGGCCGGATTGGAGAGGTGAGCTCGCTCTCAGCACTCAGCAGCGGCGGGAGGACGAAGACGACGAACAAGTGTACTGCTCACGGCCTCTCGGTGGGGAGATCAGGACGGTCCATCAAAGGATGGACGGTCCAGATAATTCGCGTGAAAAATTAAGGAAAAAGAACTCTCCATTCTAGTTAAACCTTAGTGGTAGCTGTGTTCGTACTGGTTTAGTGACTCGTTTCCCGCGCAGTAGCTTAAAAACATTAATATAGGTTTTAAAGCAATTTTTTGTATTTTTAAAAAAGTACGGTTTAGTAGTTCGAAATACGCAGAACACACCTTATTAACGATACTTCCTCCTTTTCTTAAGTAGAGTATGCAGTTTTTCCCGTTACTTGTTCATCCTAAACTAAAAATTTAGTGTTTTTGGCTTCCCAAAGCCACAAAAAAATTAACGCATTAAACCTCATTTCAACATGCTTTGGTTTTGAGGTAGCGATAATTTTCATACACTTAAAACATCTAACGGCTGAGTTTTATTGATTTGGAAAGAAACAAAAGATATTTAAAAGATATTTCAGAAGTGCTCATAAGGGTAGTGTGGACGTATGTTTACGTAGGGGTAGTTGCACACGTATTATGAACATCTACGTTTGTATTGTGTTTAAAAAAGTAAATAAGTGGTATTTGTATAAATTAGAACATGATCAAGAGGAATACTAGTTTGCCATAAACCCATATCAACACGAATTGTTTGGGAAACATGGTTCAAAGTTTTATTTGATTAGTATAAAATCGAGAGCGAAGAATAACAAATTTTAAACTCAGATAAAAATAATATTCATGCCAAAATTTATTGAGCATTCCTTGCTTAAAGAAAAAAATACACTTAAAAACGCACTTGGCTAGTGACCAAAGTTGCAACACCACTTAGGTTGTTAGGTTGTGTTCAGGATGTGAGGTTAGGAGCTCACCTTCCACGCAAGTAAAACGGAGCAACGTATTTTCTTATGATTAATTAAGTATTTACTAATTTTTTTAAAAAAATAGATTAATATATTTTTTAAGAACAACTTTCGTATAGATTTTTTTCAAAAAACGCACCATTTAATAGTTTGAAAAGTGTGTGCGCAGAACACGAGGGATGTGAGTTGGGAAAGATGGGGAAGAACACATTCTTATTAGGTTGTATTCTTCCCTACACTTTTCCAACCTCTGCTCACTCGTTTTCCGTGTATACGGTTTCCAAACTGCTAAACAATATGTTTTGAAAACTATTATAAAAAGGTAGTTTAAAAATTATATTAATTTATTTTCAAGTTTTTTTAAAACTAATACTTAATTTATCGTGTGCAAATCATCACTTCGTTTTATGTGCTAAATCTTATTTTATTGCCCACCTCTTGGCCAGTTGGCTAACACCAGCCTATATTGCTCTGAAGTTTGATGATCTCCACCACAATGACACTCATCTGGGATGTGACGATGATACCCTGGATAATGTTAGAAGTACTTGTATTTTTATATAAATTTAATTTTTTTTGTTTCAGGATATAGAAGTCTAGGATTTTAAATTTATACCGTAATATAAGTATTATTTCTTAGACACAAATTCTAATAAAAAATTTATACATTTTCAATCAATTAGATGCTTAGGAGGGATTCGAAGCAATTTAAAATGTGTGACTACAACATTTTTTTTCTTTGTCATAGTTTTTTAAAGAACATAAAATGCTTATATTTTGAAAATGAAAGAAGTGCTTATATTTTGAAATTAAGGGAAATTGAGGGAGTATTTTATATCGGCCTGCATTATATTTTAAAATTTTGAGAAAATTGCATAAAACCACATGTTGTGTGATCACAGTTGTAGAAAATCACACATACTTTAGTATTTATCACTTAGCTATAAGTATTATGGTATTAGTGTTTCACATATGTTATGTGTGGATTCTTACGCGTGTTGTTCAACTATCAAATATTATATGGATATGTCACCTACACGTAAGAATTATAAAATTCTTCGTTAATATACATGGTTTTTTAACTTTAATCACAAAACATGTGGTTTTTTTTGCTAGAAACCTAAAGTTTCATAGCCCAAAAATGCCAAAATATCGGTCTGCATAGCATCCAGCGTTGCAGGACGCGAGGAGGGTTTTATCACCAAACGCCGGTCCGGATAACGTCCTTGTTCCTTCTCCCTCGCTCGCTCACCCACCTCTCCACCAATGGCGACATCCACCACCATCTCCTCCTCCCTCATAACCCCTCCTGCGGGCGCCCTCCACCGCCGCAGCTGCTGCCGGTGCCCGTCCCGCCTCACCGTCGGGGCCGCGCCGTTGGCCCTCACCGCCGCAAGATGGGCGAGCCGCCGGCATCCGGCGGTGGTGCGGGTGGTCGCCTCCTCGTCGGTGCTCGAGGCGCCCGAGGAGGTGGCGGCGCGGAAGCTCTACGTCGGGAACATCCCCAGGACCGTCACCAACGATGAGCTCGCCGCCATGTTCGCCGACCACGGCACCGTCGAGCGCGCCGAGGTAGTGACCCCCGCTCAATTGCTTCTCGGATTCCCGTTTCTTGTTTTTCTTTTTTATGAAATTTACTCTAGTTTAGTTCTTTCTCTTTGATGTTTTGAGTATTCTAAGCATTACTCTGCTTCATGGAAGTTTAATGCGTACCTTTGTGGGCTTATTACTGTATTGATCGATGCCGAAATGGTGAGTACAAACTTATCAGAATGTTGGCATAAAATCCTCTCATGAAAAAAAAATTGTTGCCACAATAAAAGAGAAACAGAACTACACTTACATAGTTTGCTGCTGCTGTATTATAGTAGAAGTTGTAAATTACTCAACTTGCAGCTGGTTGTGGTGTGCTGAATTGATTGCTGAATTATCGCTCTCCGATGTAAATGGGGATTTGCACCGATTGGTTTTTGCAGGTTATGTATGACAAATACACCGGCCGGAGTCGGCGCTTTGGGTTTGTCACGATGGGCACACCGGAGGAGGCTAATGCTGCAATTGAGAGCCTGAATGAAACTGTAAGATTCAATCATTTGTATCGATATTGTTGTCATTTGCAATTCTTGTTCCAGGACATGTGTACTGATGTATTTCATTTTTATCAGGAGGTTGGCGGTAGGAAAATTAAAGTTAATGTGACGGAGAGCTTCTTGCCAAACATAGATCGGTCTGCACCAGAACCAGAGCCTGTATTTGTGGATAGTCAGTACAAGGTTTATGTCGGTAATCTTGCCAAGAGCGTGACCACAGAGATGCTTAAAAACTTCTTCTCTGAAAAGGGAGAGGTTCTTAGTGCCACCGTGTCCCGGATTCCAGGAACCGCAAAGTCCAAGGGATATGGTTTTGTCACCTTTTCTTCGGAGGAAGAAGTTGAGGCTGCGGTTTCTACTTTCAACAATGCGGTGAGCTTCTTTTGTTTAACTGTTACCATGTCTGCCAGTGCCCCAGTTTCTTTCTGCTTATAGTACATCGCACTTGCCAATCAAAATCATAATGTGGTGTCGTAACTTGAAACCTATACCATCTCTTTCTTAGGATAATCAAAATTAACTTGGTCAGTGTGACATGTTCAGATAAACTAGCATCAAATGACCTTATGTGCATTCACTAATGCTATATTGCCATAATGTTTGAAGTGTGTCATACAGAACCAATCTTATTTCTGATGTCCTATGCATTTTAGTCCATTTTTTATAATTTGGTATTTCATTGCATGGATTATCACAAAATTGTTCGAAAAATGTCTTCTTCATTCCATATCAAAAGAAGAAAGAAATATGCTGCCGTTTCCAGGCTGAATTGTGATGATCAGCTCCTAAGAGCGAAGTAGTACACATGGATTCTCTTTGATTGCCAAACTTGAAATCCTCCAGTATACCTTAAAATGATATTTGTATGACTCAGTCTAAAACTTCAGATCGTTGCATGCTTGTGATTTATTTGCGACTGAATGTGATTTCAGGAATTGGAAGGACAACCCATCCGTGTCAATAAAGCATAGGCATCTAGCAGATATTTCCGGACTGGTTGATGGCAAAGTGGGTACCTCTGAGGCTGAAGTAACTTTGTGAACACCTGTAGACTGAGGGGAACTTTGAGGCTAGATATTTGCAACAAAGTGGGAAGACCTTCCATGCAATTTCACTTTGCAACTAAACAAATTTTGTATAATAACAGCATATTTGAGAAATTTTATTGGTGTTCATATAAAGATTATATTGTTTACCACCATACCAGCATGTTTTTTGTTTGATTAGTTGTGTAACATATTTGTTCAGTTGGATTGAAATATCTACTTGGCAGTCATCTCAGTGACATATTTTGGTTCACTGTTTTTTCTTTCACATTTTCCAGATGTGATGCTTCCAGTTCCAAATACATTACGTTACGGGTTTCACAATCACTTTTTTTTTTGGTCATAGAATTTAGATGTTCCCCAATTCATTTAACAGCATTGGTGATGAGATGATTCTACTTTTTAAGGGATGGCTCACATGTCAGCGAAAGAGAAAAACGGGTTAGATTGTTCACCGATTTTTGAGGGACGAGGCCAATCCGGATCTTAAGAAAATATTCTCTTTTCGGATGATCATGTTCCACCTATTTCTAAACCAAACATTTTTTAAAGTGGGCTTGACCTGTTCCATCTCACCACATTCTATGAACCGAACACATGAGTTACACTGACTGTTTGTTTGATATAATTGAAAATATCACAAATGATTTGCAGCTGCAATTGGTATTACATTCAACGGACCACATTTTTTGTTCAACTTTCTATTCTGTGGTCTGCTTGAAATCCTGAACCATTACTCTGCTCCGGCCTAACTTTCTTTCTCGGAACAAAAAAAAACTTGATAAGCAAAACACACAATTGGAAAAGGAAAGGATGCATGCGAGAAAAAGAATGTATTCAAGAGGAAATACATTTGAAAATGTCACCAATTTCCTACATATTACACATTGACCTAGCTTTCTTTTCATCATGAGAAGATCTCCCCCAGTCCACCTACTGATAAGTTAACCTGCACTAAAACAAAAAAAGAAACAGGAAATTAGTTTGCATCCAGCTAATTAAGGTTTTCAAATGATCATAGAAGAATGGATTTCAGTGGGTCGAAATCAAAACATGAACATGTCCTCTGACTTGCTTGTTGAACTATTAAGTTCATTCAATATCAATTCATTTATCATATTATGTTTCATATCTATGGACATGCATAGTTGATCACTAGATCTGAAAATTATCAGCGAAATGGCCGTGAGATAAAGATCAGAGAAAAAATCTGAAGTTTATGATTCACGATTTCAATATGCTTCAGGCATCTTCACTTTTGCAGTAAAACACAATGCTGTAACCATGTGCCACTCAGTTCACTAGTTGAATTAGACTAGAAAATGGTGAATCAAATGGTAACATGTTGTTTTCTCAAGAAAAGTAACCTGGTTAAACTTCAGAAAAGATTTCAGAAACAGAAAACAAAGAGGGAACTTCATTGTGAAAGCTGCAAATCAATTCATCAGTAGTCACTATAACCTCTCTGCTTTGGGCATAAAGGCATCCCCAGTCCCTAGATATGCAGAATGGTAAACATCACGTGCACACATTGAACTTGAAATCATGAAGAATTCCATACCTTGAAATGGGAACAATGCATGAAAAGAGATACAATTCTGATCACAATTTGATTCCGGCCAAGTCAAAAAGCTTTTCAGCCTGGTCCGGGAACAATGTTATGAAAAGGTAGGCACCTGAAGATGAAAATGAAATTCCCATAAGACAAGTTGATGATCTCATGTACTTATCTCAAATAAAATAGTTTCAGTCATCTTACTTATTAACACAGTTCCAAGAACAGCTGAAATCTTCCCTTGCACTGTCACAAGTCCGGCTTTCCCTGCGTTTTGTAGCTCACTTTTGCCAACAGATTCAAATGTTCCTACGAAACGCAAAACTCTTTTAGTAAGTAAGAAATGTAATGTTTTTCATGAAACAAACGCTCAGTAAGAGAGAATTTTAGCTTCACTGTACCTGGTTTCAATGTCTGAAGACCTGATGTGATGCATGCCAGATTCTGGAATCCTTCTCTCTCCAATGCATCTGCAGCTCCTGTGGACCTGCATAGTTTAAGAGGGTAAGAGCTGCTGACACTAAAAATGTATTCTGTTTTCTAAAGTTGTAGTCAGTCTAGGTTAACAACAATTGTTGTTTTCGACAAAGACATGGCCTTATATTCTATTGCAATATAGATAGAAATATCAACAAATATATATTTTTATTGAAGTATATTTTAAGATTAATCTATACACATGGTCTCCAAGTTTCTAAGGCAAATATTCTGAAAGTTATTCATAGTCAAAGTTTTTAAAGTTCAATATCAGTCTAGTCCAAAGCAACAATTATTCTTAACTTGGAGGGAGTAATTGAATTAGTGTTGGCATATTGAAGACTAACTGAATATAAGTAAACTAACCCAAATTTCTTCTGAAAAATAAAAAACTGATTTAAGATCATCCAACAAAAGAGGCATGACCACTGCACTGGTCACCTACCTGAGCCCTTCCTGGCAGACCACCAGCAGCTTGCTCTCCGGCGAGAACTTCTCCTTCACCGTCTTGGTGAACTCCTTGTTCAGCTTGGTGAACGGTAGCCCGAAGAACAGACCGGCAAAGTTGTTGTGCACCGTACGCTTTATAATAGTTCCTAGAAGAGAAACCCAAACGGCCAGTAAGTTGAAGGACCGATGTTGTGACTAATTCCAGCAAAAAGTATTTATTTTTCGAGAGAAAAGTGTAGTGATAATTTCTAGTTTATAGAATTCTATAAGATACACTCTCCATTCCTAAATATAAGTATTTCTATTCCTAAATATAAGTATTACTAGGGTGTTTAGCAAATATTTACGATTCAATAACCCCATAGGCCAAATTTTGAATTGGTTTAGATTCCCCTCCTAAGTTTTTAGTCTCTGTCACATCGAATGTTTCTACACTAATTAAAAGTATTAAATGTAGACTAAAAATAAAACCCATTTCATAATCCTGTATTAATTTGCGAGATGAATCTATTGAGCCTAATTAATATTAGCCTATGTGATGCTACAGTAAATATGTGCTAATTATGGATTAGTTGGCTTAAAAAATTTATCTCGCAAATTAGCTATCATTTATGCAATTAGTTTTATTATTAGTCTATGTTTAATACTCTTAATTAGCAATCAAACATCCGATGTGACAGGGACTAAAATTTAGTCTCTAGATCCAAACACCCCTAAAAATGGTTGGATTCCCATGCATTGGAATTAGTGTATTGTGTACTACAATATTTGGATTCTAGGCATGCTTATATTTTGAAACGAGGGGAGTATATTATTTTCGAGAAGTTTTTGAGATTGAACTTTGACCATTACTCCATTAGTTATCATAAACATATCCTTAATAATAGCAATAAAACCATTTTGTGAAACATTTTGAAAACATTAGACTATTGGTATTAATTAATAACTATACAGCAAACTGAACTTGCAATTTGACTACTTTATTTGTCAAAATTTACAGAGTTTGACTTGCTAAAAATGAAATCAACTGAGAGAGAGAGAGAGAGAGAGAGAGAGAGAGAGAGAGAGAGAGGAGAGCAGTGGTGAATCTGAATATTACCAATGTCGCTGTCCTCGTTCTCGACGAAGAGAGGAATATGCGCTGAGTTCTTGATATGCGCCCTCTCGCGCTGCGTCCGGTCCCGGATGTCCAGCACCGTGTACCCCTCCTCGGCGACCAGCCGCTTCGCCTCGTCGCCGTCGACGAAGCTGACCTCCGCACGGACGGCAATGGCGCCGCCGCCGGTGCTCCTCCTCTTCAGCGATAGGTTGCTCCTTGCAGGCCTTGCGCCATGCCTGATCCTCACTGCTATCCAAGAACCTCTGAAACAAAGACAGATATATATATATGATGCATGGATGGATAAATTCTTGTCCAGAACAAAAAAAAATCAGATAAATTTCGATAGATATGATGCATGAATGGATAAATTCTTGTTCCAAAATCATAACAAGCGAAGGCAGAGAATTGTTTTGCTCACCTGGGAGGAGAGAAGGTGGTAGATAGACCAAGAACTGCCATTTTTGTTTGATACAAATCTACAAAAGATTTTTCTTGTGCTCCGGGAATGGATTTTTTTGGCGTGATTTTGTGAAGTTTTTGGAGCGGGAGAGAAGAGTGCAAGGCTGCACAGCACAGCAATGGATTTGCTGCATGAAGAGAGGAGGGAAATCCAGGGGACCAATGTGGTTGTGCCACGTCGGATCCATGGTGAAGAAGGAAGAGGGAGGCAGAGTTTGGGGCCCAGGAGGCAGAGAATATGGCTTTTTCTATACCTTTTGTTTTATGCTGATTCTGTTGGCCATTTCTGATGGAGGGCCACCAAATTCAGCATGCAGAGTTTGTTTGGTTGAATGAACCAAAATTTCACTTCAAACAGAAGAACAACACTAGCTTGTCAACATGACATAACCATTTTCTTTTTGGTTACAATTAAAAAAACGAAGGTGAAAGTGGTATAATCATCAAGGAAAACAGTCAATTGGCTCTGGAATCAAGATCAATCTCCAGTTGTTTATGTAAAACGAAAAAGCACATCGCCTTCAAAGGATGCAATAGAACATGCAAAATGTATTAACCAGTTTGCACTTTCCAGCTCACCACAACACATATCCCCATTAATAGATAGTAAACACAAACTGGAATATAGCTCACACAAAAGGCAAGAACCAACTGTCAACAAATTCTTCCGGTTAACACCGGCAAAAGTAAACATCCACCACTTGTGCAAAACAATGAGTCACATTTCGTGCATGATTGTATTTGAGCAACTGACTACCAGTTCCATTTACACTTTGAACTTCAGAATTTTCCGGATGCAGATGGAAAAATGCCGAAAGTACCTTTGCAAGAGTGTGGTTAGAACAGACCACTACATTGTGTATATATACCCTACTGTCTGTAATATGAACAAACTAGTTTAGTGTGATTATAGGATAGAAAATAAACTACTCTTGTCGTGCAGACGGCTATTAGCATCTCTGGAATAAGGAAGGTAATTCTCTGAACGACATTTGTAAACTTGTAAATACAGCTCTTTTACTTAGTTGCATGAGTAGTGATGCGCGTTTCCTGTTTTTCTTTCCTCATCGGTAGTTTTCATCCCAGTCACATCCAGCAGTACAGAAGTCAAAGCGACCGCACAGCCTGAGAAGACAGCTGTTGGGAGACTCCTCGCTGTGCACACAAGGTTGATAATGTTAGTTTAGCAATAATGTATCCAATTCATTGAGCAAGATAAATCATGCATGAAGAAAAATGATCCAATGACCATAAATAAGAATCATAATAAAGGAATAGTAACAGGGAAAAAAGAGATTATGTTCTATGACGTTTAAGGCCCAGTAACTATATCGGTCCTAACAGTGGAAAATTGCTTAATGATTCATGATGAAATTTTGTTGGGTTTAATTTACATCGTATGGGTAATTTCTGAGTTTTGACCTCACAACATTTCTATCATGCATTTTGACATTGTGCTTCTCTTGCTAATGTTTAAACTTAGGTTCTGGTTATGTGTAAAACAACCACCGATATAATTCAGCATGGTACATAAAAGTTCTGAGCTGATTACTAAATAACTGGGTGTACAAATCCTCTAAGCTATAGTTTTGGCTGTGTGCTTATTTCTACTGCTGGGGCACACGAAACTCCAGTTGTGATGGTGCCAATTGTTTACAAGGAATATGTAATCAGAAAGTAACACTGTAGAAACAGAATAACATGGACCAATATCAGTTCATATAAATGTGGCATACTACTAGGTAGGGAAGGTTCACAAGGATAATAAACATGGAAGGCATTTGTTCATGTTAGATTTGGCTGTAAGAACATTCAATCAAACAACATAAAACAATTTCGATAAAGATGTTTGGACAACTGAATTTGAACTTTTTTCAATTCAAGTCAGGTATAGAAGTTCAACTAAGCTGAATATGTTTACCTCCGAAACCCAGGACAGTTGCACCAGCGGTAAAACCAGCTACAGCACCATTAATGTAGTCCTTCTTCTTCCTGTAATTTTCAAGGGACTGCTCGATGCCTACATATGTAGCTCCAAGAAGTGCAAAGCTTGCTGCATAATTTCCAGAGACCTTGCCAATTCTAGCCAGTTCAGGATACTTGACATTACTGCCAACGTGAGGCCCATTGAACTGCATAGCAACCACCCCACCCCACACAGTGCCAGAAGCTAAACCAATGCCTGCAGCCTTGCCCGTTTTCATGACAACTTCGTCAAATACTGGATTTCTCAAATTGGACAACTCCATGTTCCCTGTCAACCAGAAACTGACCAAAAATCCAATAGAGGTGCAAGGAGTCAGAATAGCATTAAATTAAGAAATATACAGTAATGGACAGACATTACACCATATAAACAACCAAAAAATGCACTAAAAGGTTGGCAAAACACAGATCTTAAAAAACTATGACGGCAACCAGAAGCACTATGAACTTGCAGAACATGATTTCAGCATTATTTTTTGTGCAGTAATGTGGCTTTAGGAATCATCCAGTTCAAGGACAAATTCAATGACATCTGTTAATGCTTTCAACGATATGTTAAATGACGATTTCTTTGTATGATACTATGGTTTGAAAATACCACTAACCTTATGAAAGGTTCTCATAAACAAGGCAATCACAAACAAGCAACCGATCGAGCAAATTTCAGCGCGGCAGGCATACATTGTCATATTTTGCACATAGAAATTGCTAAAACAGAGGCGGACCAAATCACCTAACGCGCGTTGGTGGCCCAAAAAAAATTTGTGCAAATTAAACAAACCGCAATTGGTACGACTAGGGTTAAGGCGAAGAGAAACGCCTCCGGATCTAGAAAGAAGAAGGTGGAGGGTAGAGAGGGAGAGGGAGGGGGGAGGAGGAGGAGGCGCGCACGAGGGTGCTCACCGGCGATGATGATGCCGATGCGGCGGCGGAGATCGCGGTGGAGGCGGCGGGAGAAGTCGGGAGGCCGAAGGCGAGGGGGGCGCGGAGAGGAGATCGACGAGTCGGATCGAAGCCGAATATTCTAGGCCGATGGTGCGTGGTGGGTGCGGTACGGGCTTTATATACGGCCCGTCTCCAATCACGGCCTAAATCCGACTACGGCCCCGCTGAAATAGGCAGGCCTACTTTGATTTAGATTCCACGTGCAGAATCTATCCATCTCTTCGGTAGAGCTCTAACTCTTAAATTTAGCTTTAAAAGTTAGGTTTACAGTAGAGTTGTAGAGCAGCTTAAGGATTTATTTGAAGGAGTTTTTGGTAGTTGCAGTGGAGTTGTGGATCAGCCTAAGGGTTTGTTTGAAGGAGTTTTTGGTAGCTGCAGATTCTTCTATAATCTCCAGCTGTCATAAGCTCCCCCAAACAGTTCAGATTTTCACCTAGATTTTGTAGAATCGAGAAAATGAACTAGAATTCAGAAGTTGGGTTTCCCAAGTTCTCCAAATTCTCACCAGCTAGCTTCTCACCAGTCGCTTCTCAAAATTTTAAGCTCCTCCAAACAGACCCTAAACTCAGCTCCTCCTAGGGATGGAAATGGGTCAGGTCGGGTCGGGCACGGGTAAAGCAAAACCATGCCCGACCTGGTGCCCGAACCTGCCCGCCCGAATCCTACCTGATAAGGTTAGCGGGCAAAACTCCATGCCCATACCCATGCCCGACGGGCACGGGTATGCCCGGTGGATATCCAGCGGGTGCGCCTTCCGCTTCCATCACCGGCTCGCCTCCCTCGGTCGCCGTCGCTGCTCACCGCCCTCAGCCATCGTCGCCCTAAGCCATCGTCGCCGCCATCGTCGCCCTGAGCCGCCATTGCTCCCTACCATCGCCTGCGCGCCCCGCCACTACGCCGTCGCCTGCCCACGCCGCCACTGCACCGTCTCCTACTAGGGGCGTCGTCGCCGTCACCAGCCTGCGCCGTCGTCACCGGCCTGCGCCGCCACCGCCGCCGCTGCTGTAGGGATTAGGAATTTGGGATAGGAGAGGGGAGTGGGGAATATTTTGGTTAGGGTTTCTAGCGTATATATATGACCATGGTAAGTGGGCCAAAGGGGCCAAGAGAAAGAGGTACGAGGAATAAGAGATGGGCCAAAATTAGCTCATACATATATACCGGGTCCGGTATGGATTACCCGTGGGCAAAAAAACAATACCCAGCTGTTGAATGCTACGTTCTAGGGTCTCGGGTGAGCGTGCCCATGGGCAAAATATTACACCCATGTCCATGCCCATTGGGTCGGGTAACCGTGGATACCCGGACCCGCGGGCAAGATTGTCATCCCTAGCTCCTCCTGTGAGAGCACTCCACCCAGCTCCACTCCTATTTTAGGTGGAACTGAAACTGTTTGGCCACGCTCCTGGAACTGGAGGAAAAAAATAAACTGAAAGCTACTACCCGTCCTATTATGTATATAAGAGATATTTTTCATGCAACTAAATGAGTAAAAATCTCTTATATTCTGAGACGGAGGTAGTAAAGCTCGAAAATCAAGCGTTCCCGCATTTTCATCAACTGCCTATGAAATATCAAGTCCTCTAACGTTGTGTTAGGAGGAGTTATGGTGATTAATGATAACAGTTTGTTGGAACTAACCTTTGCTATGAGTTTGTGATGATAGATTATGTTCCGGCATCAAGCAAAAAGGTTAATGGCTCATATGTGAGAATCAAGTGATAGAATTGTGGATTGATGACAAAAAAGATGATACCTCACATATCAAGAATCAATAAGAGTTAAATGTTGATGGTGAGAATGCTTGATGAGATCCCATCATGGGTTGATGGACATGTGGAAGAATATACACTATGTTTCAAGATTGTTAGAAATGAAGATGATGTGAGCTAGAAGATGGACTTTACCGATGGATGAGAATTAAAAGCGAGAAGTTGAAGATGCGGGGTATGAAGTGACTACCTATAGCAAGACGGTGAATCGCAAGCGACGCTCAGCTGCGATGGACCATGCAGTGGTGAAGGGCAAGCAAGGGGCTTCGCACCGACGAACCGAAACCGGTGGTGAAGGGCGAGTGAAGACTTTGTCATGATGGGTCGTGTGAGGCCATTTGAAGCTATGGATTATCTGCATCAATCATTTGAGAAATAGAACATAAATTATCAAAGATTAAGAAGATGTGATTTGTTGGAGAATAGTCCCGATGATGAAAACGACTTTGACGTTGGCAACCCTCCAAGTGAAGAAAGAAAATGGTGTGAAGGTATTCCTATTGGTATAGCTTTCCTTTTTTTACATTTGAGTTTAGGATTTCGTACTATTAATAGGGATACCACATGCATATAATTGGTCGAATACTAATGCTCAAAATGATTCATCTTTGTGTGAGTTGAAAATCCAAAGTCAAAATTCTAACTCTGGGTTATTTGTCATGTCACAACACTAACACAGAGTTTCTTTTCAAGTTTTCATCATCTCTTGAAGGTTTTGGATCATGTTTTATGTTGGGTTTGATAGCCCACGAAACTAGCTTTCCAGATAGTCCAAGATCATCGAAATCGGAGTAAAAACTTCTTGCCTTTTTACTTGAGCAACATAAAACTATCCGATGCATCAGACTATCCGATTTTTCACAGAACTTCACTCTCCATCTTGATTTGCAAAATCCTCAATGTCGATGTTCTAGATCACAACTACAGTATTTGCATGGTATGGGGATCGTTAGTACCAGGGCATACGCGAGATTGAGGTAAAAGAGATAAGAGACAAGAATTTTTATACAGGTTCGGGCCCCTTATCTGACAGGTAATAGCCCTACTCCTGTTAGTTGAAGCCGGTGTTTCTATTATATATTAGTACCACTCGAGTACAATATTTGGGATAACCTATCTAGTCATCGTCGACACAGCGGCATGAACCATCACACGTAGTCGACGACGGGGTAGTCTTCCTCCTCGAAGATATCGATGTCTGGCGGCATGTATCGATATCTATTATGACTATTTCATCTTTCCCTTCTGACTGAGCTTATCCCCCCTCCTCCTAAGGGGACTTGTATTTATATCCATAGATATCCCCTTGTCCAAGTAGAACTAGAAAGACAAATATGGATATGATCTGAGTAGTCCTTATAGTTTCCATGTAGAACTCGTCTTCTCCTTCCTTATCCAGAATACCTTCCGTATGCGAGGCATGATTCCTTATAAGACTTGGTGGTGGGCACCGCCGATCTTAACCCATGATTATATGATATGCCTTATCCACAACCCTGATAGTAGCCCCCGACTTCAATGCAAATGAACGAGTTGATGTTCTCGACCGAAGATCTTAGAACAGCAATTGTTGAACTCACTTGACCGTTCTTGCATGACCGAGAAAGCATGGAGTATACGACTAAGTTCCCTGTCTAACCCTGATCGAGAATTTGGATTGAAGTCAAAAATTTCATCTCGGCGGGTACACCATTGCTTCATTCCGTAATCCTTGTCGAACCCCAACAACCATTCTCAAATAATCGAGTAGCCGTAAAGTCTGCAACAAAACCAAGAAATCTGACTTGATTGTACTGATATCTGATTTTCCTGAAACCAATTCTCAAACTAGATTGTTAGATAGAAAAAGCCCCTGAGCGAATGCTTAGGGGTAACATGATATAATATGGATTGAAAATTAGAATTAAATTGAATCTACATATGACAATAAAAGAATATTCTTGCTAGAGCTGCCCTCACCAATCAGAGTGTGATACTCTTCTTAGCCCCCTGCTATGCCCTTGGAGAACTCATTCTCGGATGAAAACCTATAACCTAGGCTAGGCGAGCTGCGAATACCTAGCCCCCAGCCGTGAAGTTGGGAAAACCAATTCCCGGTTACACAGCTTAGTTAATATGCTGCCATTGAGCACTCTGACATGACCAAATATAACATGATCGCTTGGCTCTGCAGTGCCTAACATCACCTTATTAGCTCTGGCCGTCCCCAACCGAGGACCGTGAGGACCTCGGAGGTGTGTCAGATTAGCGTAAAGGAACAATAGGTAAGACTTCGGCATAGGGCATTATATGGGTACGGGATCTCTGGGTAAATATTGCATGTTATATATATATATATATATATATATATATATGAAAACACTTACATAGATTGATGCACGGGGGTGATGAGATGAGCACCACACTGGACAAAAACCAGGTGTGTAGTCGTACTCGATCACTACGCGGAAACGGTGGGAGAATCGCTACCATCGCTAGTCGAGGACCAGGTATGTAAATGTACTCGGCCACTCGAGGATGTGGTGCGAGAACCACTAAGCCATTGGTTAAAAACCAATTGCAGTCGTATCTCGACCATTTAAAGTCGTGATGCGAGGACTACTACACCTCTGGTTGAAGACCAGTGTAGTCGTACATCGAACATTTGAAGTCGTGGTGCGAGGACCGCTACTCCGCTGGTCGAAGACTAGTGTAGTCGTACCTCGACCACTCGAATAGATGGTGAGATAGCTGCCACTCATGTACTCAGACCAGGTGGGTAGCCGTATCTCGACCACTCGAAGTCGTGGTGTGAGAACCGCTACGCCGTTGGTTGATGACCAGGCGTAGGCATCCTCTCAATCATCTGAAGGCAATTGATAGGTGGCGAGAGATGGCTACAATCGACTTGTCGATGATCAGGAGTAGGCATCTTCTCGATCACCTGAAGGCAACTGATAGATGGCGAGAGATGGCTACAATCGACTGGTCGATGACCAGGAGTAGGCATCTTCTTGATCACCTGAAGGCAACTGATAGGTGGCGAGAGATGGCTACAATCGACAGGTCGATGACCAGGAGTAGGCATCTTCTCGATCACGTGAAGGCAACTGATAGGTGGCGAGAGATGGCTACAATCTCAACTGGTCAATGACCAGGAGTAGGCATCTTCTCGATCACGTGAAGGCAACTGATAGGTGACGAGAGACAGCTACAATCGACTGGTTGATGACCAGGAGTAGGCATGTTCTCGATCACCTGAAGGCAACTGATAGGTGGCGAGAGACGGCTACAATCGACTGATTAATGACCAGGAGTAGGCATCTTCTCAATCAACTGAAGGCAACTGGTAGGTGACGAGAGACAGCTACAATCGACTGATCGATGACCAGGAGTAGGCATCTTCTCGATCACCTGAAGGGCGCTAGAGTTGGTTATTACATGTGCATCTCATGTGGCCAGCATGATTCACATACCCAATTTGTAGCATAACTGGATGTCCGTTCGCAATCATGCTGGGTGATCAAGCCGACAATGTTCAAGAGGAGTTATCCGTTATCAACCTATTCTCAAGTAGTTCGGCGATGGCCGGCACTATACACTCGATAGGTCATCGGTTTTTGTTGGTAGGTTTCGTTTGACAACTCCGCATTTGTCCAAGAATACTCTCAATAATGGTGTTGTACCCGACCATTGCTTACTCGAGTGCTCGATTGTTCCTGAAAAATATTTTCTAGAAGGCAAGTTATATAGCAGAGAATATAGACTATGTTCTAAAAAACCGCCTAAGACTTTTAGCATTACCAGGATATAACAAGGAGACATAGATTAAATATTAGGTATTATGTAAACCATAAGCAAGCATATTTTATATAAAAGGAACAGAGCGAGCCCCAGCATTAAACCATAGTCGGCCTAATATGGGGAACACCCGTATAACAAATATTATATAAAAACGTGCTCTAGGTAAACATAATAAATTATTAATCTGAAAATTGGTACAAAAAATTGTAAACACAAAATATGTGTACCTATGTAGATATATGTCAGGATATATCTACGAAATTAAATTAGTAGATCAGTTTAGAAAATTAATCTACTAACTAGTAATATGTCCGTGCTAAACGCTACGGTGCAATTCGATTTTTATCTTAAATAATTTTTAAAATTTCATTTTAGAAAAAGTTATTTTTATATGATATGTATATTTGAAATTTAATTGAATTCATGTTGCAGGACAAATATATTTAATGTTAAATACAATGCTGGGAGATAATGTCACTAATATTTTTTACGTTGGCAGTGCGATGCTCAGCACAATTATTTTTCCATTGGTACGACAAACATATATTTTCATTCAAACTTTAATTTATTGGACGAGTAATATGAAGATATTTTACATGGTCCATATACAATATCTTTCTATTATATCATGAATTAATTAAATATGAAAGATTTTTACCTTTTTCAATTGTACGGACAAACCCTAGAAAAAAATATTTGCCAAAAGAAAATTAAAAATGGGAGATGATGGGACATATTTTTTTTAGTTTTCCATTGTCACGATGAGTATGTATATTATTTTTCCACCGTAGCGTTTACAAGGATTATATAGGGCAATGGCAGTTGTTGCGGAGTCGGTGTCGATGGAAGTGGCGGTTTATATTATCGTGCAACTATATTTTATTTTATGGAAGGAACTATTGGTGTGTCCCATATATATTTTATACGATACAAATACTTTTTATTTCATTGTGACACACAACATTTATTCACAACGGTTTTTATATAAAATATTTAATCATCCCATGCGCTTATTATAAAATATAACATATTGATTTTTCTATTTGTCACACAAGCCACACGTAGCCCATTGAGGACATAGCATGAGGGTGTGCATATAAAGTCAAATAACAGTTTGATATGATACACATATCGAAATAATAGTTTCACAATGTATAACAATATAACAATTGTTGGTCATCGCATTAACATCTTCTTTCATGATTACAAAAATAGTCAGGTTATCAGCCCGGTGCAAACTGACACATGTAGTATGAGATGGTATGTATAAGATAATCACACAATATTCTACTTGGAAAGTGATGGTGTGCTGTACAAAACAAGAGGATGATGGTGAGTAACAGTCCGATAAACAATTTATTATCGTCTAAAATATGTTTTCGAATTTACTTTGATAATGCGAACCTACCTTTGCTCACCAGTCAAGAACGTCTTTATACACAATATTCCTAGTGCTCTTCCCTGTGGGGTCAATTTCTTTCTTTGGCTTGATAATGCGACATATAGTTGACCATGTGAAAGCACGGGCTCTGGAAGATAGATCCCTACATTTGGGATGGTTTGTCCTTATGATTTATTAATGGTCATTGCAAAACTTAGACGTATTGGAAATTGCTTCCTCTTAAATTTGAATGGAAGAGATATGTCGTCAGAGGGAGACAAAGGGATCCACGGGATGAACTCCCTTTTGCTAGCATGCTATCCACCAACAATCTCCGCATCAATTGCATTACCTTGAAATGCTCTTATCATCAGTCTAGTCCCGTTGCACAATCCATTATTAGGATCAAGGTTGCGAAGAAGAATCACGGGACAATTGATTTTTACTATTAGCTCGTGTGGTGGGAGACCATTTGGAGTGATGGAGTTAAGGAAGTCCAGAGGATAGCTATTGTGAGGGTCGTCATCAACAGAGTCAAAGCTGTGATAAACCTTGGCCTGCCATGGAAACCTGTCGATCATATTTACATTCAGCTTGTCCACATAATCATTTTTAGTGGATAGAATGGCCCATGTGCTTATATATGCTGCAGAGCGTGCATTCTTTTCATCATGAAGCGAGGGAAAAACATGATTAATCAATTCGTGTACTGAATCTTCGCTATCCCCGTAAGCTATCACAATTTCATCAGGCAAGCGAACGTAATCATCTTTCATAGTGTTTTCAGTGTCATTTCCAATTCTAAGGAGATATTCCGAAAACCAAGGATCAGATTGAGCCCTCATGTTACGTGACAATCGTATCTTCCTAATATTTTCCCATAAATACGATCTCTGCAATGTTGCATCAGTTATTTGGGCCCTTGTCCCACGCGTAACCACAGGAAGAACCTGTCTGAAATCACCGCCAAAGACAATCACTTTTCCGCCAAATGGCAATGAACAATCCATAATGTCTTGAAGAGACCTATCAAGTGTCTCAACAGATTGACGTTTCATCATTGCAGCTTCATCCCAAATAATTAAGGACGCCATGCGAAGAATTCCGCAGTGCCACTTTGCTTTTTAAAGTTGCACATAGTGTTGTGAGCAATTTTAATGGGTATTTTGAATCTTGAGTGTGCGGTACGTCCTCCGGGCAAAATCGACGCTGCTATACCGGATGTCGCAGTTGCAATGGCTATTAATCCCTCGGACCGCACTCTAGCAAGAAGCGCCTTGTACAGAAATGTTTTGCCAGTGCCTCCTGGACCATCGATGAAAAATACCTGACTCTTCTTATTAGTTACATGATCAATTATCTCATCAAAACCTACACGTTGCTCATCATTAAGGGATGTGTATATGTCTAAATGATCTTGGTCCACTGGCACGTTAAGTTCCTCTATAATCTCTGTCATTACATCGTTACAACATTCACCTGATTAGTGAAAATAAATATATGCATCATGAAACTATCAGTGGTTGTTCGAATATAAATTTATAAGAAAAAAATGTGGTAGTATAACAAGAAATACCTATATCATTGATCTCGGGAAGACCATAATCCGTGATATCCTTCCCCATGGAATGAAGCAAATCACATATGTCTCGTAGCACCATCTGCTCTACTGTTGCAGGGTTGGTGTTCTGTCGGTTGTAATCTTCAGACATTGAAGCCTTGTGATTGTCCCATAGTGCACAGACATTGGTGACTTCGCAAAATACCAGTATGGTTGCAAATAACCGACGTAGAGCAGATGACATTTGGAAAGTGGATGCCTCATTCAAACAATCGGCATGTGACTTGTCCGACTCCACAAGTCCTCTCTTCTCGCATGCCTCTCTAAAAGTAGAGTACGTTATACCTGACACGGTCCTCAAATTTTCAAATGAGGTTGCACCTCGCACGTGGTTGAGAAGAACTCTCAAGTAGTATCTCTCCCCCTCTGCAGGGTGAGCGTACACTACCCGTCCAACCTGGCCTCTCTTTCTTTTCCTTTTCTACCACACATTTTGTCCGGTTATCCAGCGGTAGTGTTCGGGGAACTCCCTATATAGCAACTTCCTTGCTTCCGGGTCTACTTGATACATTTTGGAATACTCAGTAAGTGTTATCCTAGAAGAAGATGAACGATTGACAACATCCTCGAGATTACCATCCTCATCATAGGTGACATACTACATGTTAGGAAGATGAAGTTGGAGCTGCAAAACAACTGGATAGATGCCGAACAGCGGGAAACCGAGCATCCTATATATAGCCTCTGGTGGTGTCACATATCTAGCATTTCTGTACTATTGTATCTCATTTATTTCCCTAGATGGATCAACCGAGAAAGATGCACAGTCGTGTCCTTTACACACATACTTATATAGGTACTTTACAGATTTGATGCTTGCACAAGCTTCAACATTGATGTGATAGTTATACCGCATAAACAGTCCTGGATTATATGGGACAACCCACCTGTTGTCTAACTCTGCACCCCTAATCTTGACACGCCATCCGTCATCTCTCCTCCTATACAAAGGGTATGAGTCCTTTCCTTGTTGTGTTGCCTAGTTGAACTGTCGAGGAAAGTCGAAGCGACACTCTCCATCCACCATACAAGCACAATTCTTGTTTAGTGCGCCGCAAGGTCCATGCAACATATGCTTGATGACAAGACGATGTAAAACAGGGTATTTGGCCTTGTCTGGTGTCTCCGTGCAAATCACTTTATCGTACTCATCTGGGTTTGTCAATTTACTACCTGACTTCATGATCAATAGGATATGTTCATGTGCAAGTCCCCTCTTTTGAAACTCAGTGACGTGCTCATAAGCTTGAACTTCCCCAAAATATTTTTTCTTCACAAATAGATCCAGCATGTCACGCAGCTTAGCCCTAAAGACTCTTGCGACAAGGTCTGGTCGATCTTGCGGTAATTGGCCAGGTTCGAGATTTTCCGTTATCTCATCCCAGTATGGGTTGCAGGTTATTTTGATGAAGTAATCTGGTCTCCCAAAACAGTGAACAAGAGCCATCGCATTGAGAAACCTTCGTTGCATGTCGCGATCACCTCCAGGAAAAGAGCGAGGTAGCACAACCCTCTTACCAACTGCTAAACCACTTGTCTCTCCAGAAGAAATCACGTCAACCACACCCTGCAATCATTAAATAACAAAAGGATCAAATAACTTCTCTGTTTAATCCTAGACGGTCGACAGTGTGAATGATCATGGAAATATGTTATACCATTTACCTGGTATAGCTCAGCCCGTATCTTTTTTTGGTTCTCAGGGTTTGAGTACCAATCGATTCTCATAGACTCGATTTTGATGTACATGTCAACAGCCCATTGCTGTAAAAGTAGTCCTCCGAACAAAATGATGTTTAGAAGTCCCCTTCTAACCTGCAGCCTGAAGCAATAGTACTCCCTCGCTGTGACAAACCTATCCTTTTTTCCTTTGCCAGGTATGCTATTGTCACCATTATCATCGTCATTGTCTAGATAATTATCAATAACCTCGTTCTCTGCGTTCAAACTTACCAGTTAATATACATAAACAATGCTTAAGGGCATAGACTATAGATATTATTATTTGACAAAAATCACGAGTGTACATACCCGGAAGATCATCAAAAGTATTTCCATCATTGGTTACATTAACAAAAGTCAGTGTCTCACATGTTTCATCCATTTCCACATCACAAGGATTCTTGTTGGGATCCTCGTACGGCATTTTCAGGTTCCACCTAGTCTCCCCGTTAGGGTTAAATAAAGGATACGCCAAAGGATCATAACAACCATGGTATGCTTTGATATAGCAGGGTTTATCACATTTGCCATGTACCAAGACATGCCTATCAAAATTTCTCATTGGATCATCCCCTTCTAACCAGATAGCAGCAACCTGCGAGGCAGTGGGTGCATTATATCTTCGTTGATCAGGCGTCACATTAGTGTTGAGCTCAATCAAGTAGTCATATAGGTTAGGCATGGATCCAATTCTGTTAAATGTGTGTACATACGGATTATGAGCCAAAATACCTAGAATGACCCGAACAAGGTTGATATCAAGGTCAGGAGACCTCCGAACCCTATGTGCAAGTGCATCAGCGTCGTCTGTATCATAAAAGTAAAACTGCATATGGCGAGGCCCTTGAGAACCTGGAACCAAATTATCCAGTCGATGGTACAACGCACCGTGCAAACGAAATGTATACACACCAGTACCCGCTGCAGTGTTGACTTGTTGGTCAAGTGTCACTCCAAGGCTCATGAATGAGAAATGTGAGTTGAAGTACCGTATGTGTTTTCTGAAATACTTTGCATCATTATGCACTTGGCTGGTAAACAGTCGTATTAACTCCGCAGGCACTATTGGAATCTTAACATTTATCTTTCTCTCCCTACAACAGAACCCAGGAGACTCAAATTGAAACCTTATCGCGTGGCAGTGTTTGCAGTCTGGAACTTTTTTTAATACATGGTGTGTCTTTGGCAATTTATGGTACACGCGATCGTGTGGATCATCAATACTAAACCCATTAACACCACTGACATGAACATGATATGACTCGTATCCATCGCCCTCCAGAACTTGAATGGTTTCATCAAAATCATTGTCCGCACCCTGGGCATCCTCAACACGACCTATAGAATGATAGTTGATTATGCGAGAGACAATATATTTATTTAATATACAAAATGCACTAAATGATAAGTGATTGATGAGAACTCACCATCACCGACACCACCATTTGCAGGCTCGAATAATGCACTATCAAATTCGACGTAGTCGGTATCTAGAATGGTTTCATGAACAGTTTGTACTTGTGTAGTTTGACATTGCGTAACTCCATCTAGTTACAAGGGGACAAGTACTGATTAACAACGATTATCATGACTTTCTATGAGATTAATTTATAGAAGTATATACAACGGTCTCACCTAGAACTGATCCGTCTCGTGACTGGTGAAGGCTTGATGCGTTTCTTGCACTGAATCGAGGTATATAGGCATCGTTTCTATGTAACCATTCATCTGGTTCGCAATTTTCATTGTCAACCACGTTAGCATCTTGTAGAATGGTAGAACAAACCGTTCCATGTAGTGATCCTTCATAAAAAACAGATGAAGCATCTCTATAACAAAATAAAATCATAAGACTTGATTAAAAGGAAGGATGAACTCCTAGCTAACAAATTTATATTTACCAATAGCAAGGGTGCTTTGTGTAGAACAATTGCCATCAACATTGGTCAACTGTGCCTTTTTTCGTGCACGCCATTCACGCATATATTTGGTCTTCTGTTCTCTCTTTTTTATATGTTCGACATTTCAGATCGATTGTCTTCTTCTACTTCACTCAACTGCGAATGGCTAGATGGTACACTATCTTCAACCAAGTTTGACTCAGCCTTTCACTTTGCGCGCCATTCACGTTGTTTTCTATTCTTTTCTTCTCTTTTTTCTTTGGCTAACAATTCAGCTTGTGATAGTAGTTTTGGTGTTGTAAATACAAAAGGACTAATAACTTAGTTGGATGCAGCCTTCTTCCTTGCACGGTATTCACGTTGTTTTGCGTTATTTTCATCCTTACTACGTTGCACCTCAGAAGGTGTACATTGAGACGATGTAGCTGTGATTATTGCAAAACCAAAAACAAACAATACATGTAACTCATAAATGTCACGGGTGTATATAGAACTCAATAACAAAGTACAAAATATCTAACATGTTACGACACCTGAAGAAACATTTGTTATATCTTTGAAGGCAATACGCCCCCGATTGGACGAACCATTTGGATCCATTCCTAATCGATAAAATATAAATAAAATGAGGTGACAATATCAATCTGATTGGTTCACTATCAATGCCAATAACAAAGCACAATATAACATATAACATTCTATTCGGTTTACTCTGTCAATCAACAGAAGCTTCTTGCGTACAAAGCATTATATAGTACAATGTATTAGAACCTTGGTGTTTCCTGTTGTCAATCATATGACCTACTTTATACAACAAACTATTTGAAACTATCAATTCTTACGAGTCGTATTTGCTGAGATGACGCAGTAGTAGTGGATGTGCAATGAGGACACTATCTGCATCTGAATCAAGGTTGTTCCCTTGAGCCGTGAAAAAACTATTGACAATATCATTTGCAAAATAAAGTAATATGGATTAAATGCATGCTTAATAGTCATTCCCAATATAATATTATGATAATTCATAGCTCTTGTCTTTGTGATCCCGTACAACGCACCTGCTTCCAATACAGGAAGCGTCGTCACGTTGATCCAATGAAAAAAAACTAAACGATCAGGTCTGATAAACATCAGATGACGGTGATGCTAGACTATGATTTGCACGGAATAAACAAAGAGACTAAAAAAAATTGCAAAAATGGCTAGAAAGTTGCTCACCTTTGCCTTAGGCCACCGTGTTGACACAAATGAAGCAAATTCTGATGAAGTTAAAAATGAGGAATAATTAAATCCGTGGCTTATAACTCAATTTGATCTGATCGGAAAAAGATTTAGGCTTGAGCTTTGACAAGATAGAACTAAAAATACAGGAATTTTTAATGAAAAAAGATGGGAACTCTGAATTATTCAAGTCACCAGCAGCAACATTATCATCAAGTAGTACACGAATCTTTTCGGCATTGGCTGACCTGTTCTGCTCCATCTGATGGTGAATGAAAAAATGTGTGCAGGACTTTTTTTGCAAAATATCCAGCCGGGTGCGGGCGGTTTCCTGCAAAAGTGCATGGAGCAGGTGAGAGAGTGGACGGGAGCTTATCATGGATGTTGAGATTGGATGCAACAGTGGAGATTAGTATTTCCATGTTTGCAACATTTGGTGCATTTGCACCTGATATGGCCTCAAGATAGATAGATAGATAGATAGATACTCCAATATCAATGGACGGAGGCAGAGAAAGAAACGGGCATGCTTGGTGGAGGAGGTGCACGTGAAAAGCGAAAAATTCGGTGCATGGAGGAGATCTGGAAAGCAGCTTGTAACAGATTTACTACCACACTACGCGCGAGAGGAGGGTAACGTTCCCGCAAAAAACCAGACTGGAGCATGATTGGAGGCGTTTTAAGTAGGTTAGTAGCATGCCCGTGCTAACGCTACGGTATTATTTTATTATCTAAATTAAACAATTACAAAAAGATGCATGAATTAAAGTCATACCGAGAAAGGAAAAGTAAAGAATTAAACTACACGTCGATCCCTTTTTGTTAGGTTGCCACGCAAGTTTCACCATCGAAATAAATTTGAAAAAAAAAACCAATGCAATCCATGTGGCATAGTATTCGATAAATAAATCATTCAAATTAAATTTCCATGTCAAAAGGAGACATCAGATACGAATTCTTCCTATTAAATCACGTTGTGTAGCCATCAGCTGGATTTGTCTTTGTAAATAACACCAACAATTGTTATTACACTCACTGAAGTTGCAGAAGTTGTAGCATTACAGTAATGAGATGTTTTAAGCTAACTGAAAATAGTAATCACAAAGTCCTTTTTTGTGCGTAAGAAACAAATTGGCCAAGATGTTCAAGGATTTCATATACTGTTTTCAGTTCGAAAAATCTGCCTAGCTAGTAGATAGTATTTGCTTTTGGCATTCCATATCTTCATCGATGTGTGCTCCATGTTCGAGAGCACAGTGGAAAAAAATGGTCAGTCCAAATATCCAGAAGATTTCATCCCTTAATTAACCAGCGATAGAGACAAGTTTAAACATGCAAAAGTGTGGGCATTAGCGTCAGTTAACCAGTGGTTGAGACAATTAATCAAGCTTCTTTTTTTTTTTTGCATTCAAGCTGAATGATAAAAACGGCACTTCACTGCATAAAGAAACATCCTGGTAATGCGAATGGAAACCATATAGCTATAAGAAACAAAGCTAATAAAATATGGGTTCAGGCTTCATTTACATTTCAAAGCAAACTGAAAATGAATCAAAAACAACTCCAGTTGGTGCAACCAGAGCATACAACGGTGCACATCTAGCTTTAGATACAGAGATAAAAAGACACCCTCTTGCACTCGAGACTAATTTGAAGAGAGTGCACATCCCGTGTATCTCCAAACTGAAGTCAAATTCATCCACCAAATACACTTAGAATTGATTAATTGACATCAATTTGAAGCGTGAAACTTGTACATATTCACATGGACTTGGGAGTATTTGACAAAAAATGCATAGGAGAATTTGATGCTCCAGAGACAAGACAGTATACTTAATAGAAGGAAGATTTGCATATAAAGTTAGTCTAAAAATTATTCATGTTTTTCCTAATTTTTTTTTTAATATGACAAGCAAAAGTTGAATATTCCTGAAGTGATGGCAGTGAAAAATTATAGGAGATATTTACTGAATCAAATATCAAGCATGTTTGGCAGTAACACGCGTATATGGCTTATATATGGCTGATATGTTAAAAAATAAATTAATTAGAGACATGAAATATCACAAGAAGCATCAATTTATAATCTGTAAGAACAGGCTATACGATTCTTTGTTAACAAATAGGGTTTGGACTATGGTTCCATTTAGCAACCCCAAAGAAATAGTTGAGGACTAGTACGATTTGATCCGCTCTTACAGCATGTAGTTAATTCCAAATTAAAAATTACATTATCATGCAATCATGCAACGGAAGTCCAGAAATAAAATATAAAAATGGCTACACAATTCCACATGCACATATGCATAAAAATCACATATGTGTGCAGAAGTGATGTGTTGGTTGCTCGTGCGAAAGGACGGTGATACAGGTAATCAAATTGATTTGAGTGTCTTTTAGCCACTGTCATGAGATAGGTACTGCTACTGCTGCAAATTATTTCCATTTAGCAACAACCCTGTTATCTGGATTCAGTACTTATATTTGTGTAAGTAGATACCGGGGTAGGTAGATAAATATGTTTCTGATGAACTTCAAACATACGAACTTTTTAATGTCCAATATCTCATCATATATAACTATATATAACTATGTATGTAAAAAAATGGGTGCTTTACATTAGGGCCTTTGATTTTGTTGTTAGCTTTATATTCACTAAACCCTATTTCTTCAACCCTATTTCTTCAAGTGTCTGAATGATTTGTAGGTGGATGTAATTTATTCATGGAATGCTTGATTGGTGCATGAACTGGCTTTAAATTGCAGTCAAAGTCCATCCATGTGCAAAATGCTTATTTCATGAATTTCTTTCATAAATTTTCGTGAAAGAATTATCTTGATTGAGCTGTATTATGTGCTAATACAGTGCTTATTACAGCTACAGGTTTGTAGTCAAAAGTGTTTATAGTCAAAAGCGTGTGAATTTGGTCTACTTTGAATTTGAAGCACATAATTTGTTTGCATGGAAATCTGCTGAAATTTTTACCAATGACTTCACATATTTATTTGTGATGTGTTGGTTGCTCGTGCGAAAGGATCCTAAATGAATCCAATAATTATGTTCCTGTAGAATCAATACATCAATTCAGCTTAATGTACAATTGATTTTTATGCATATGTGCATGTGGATGTAATATTCTGAAACATACCTTTCACTTCTACATATGTTTAATATTCTGAAAAAAATGTGCAGGACTTTTTTTTGCAACATTATCATGAAGAGAGAGCGGTAGGGGAGGGTTTCTGTACCTTCTCTCGGTGGTCGAGGGGATTTGGGTTGGCGGTGGTGGTTCGTGTTGGAGGAGGCAGCGGCGTGTCGGTGGAGTAAATCGGCGAGGGAGGAGACGGGATTGGCGACGATGAGCCCCGTGACTCTAGCCGATGATGATCTAGCTATGCAGAGGCGGGTGCTCAGGTGTAGATCGGAGGCGGCGAGGGCGTGGGTGTTCGGTGTTCCGGCGGAGGGGCGGCGCGGAGGAGGTCGTCGTGGTGGTAGCGACGTGGATCGGTGGAGGAGGCGGCGGTGTGGCGCGGATCGGTGTTCCGGCGGAGGGGCGGCGCGGAGGAGGTCATCGTGACGGTGGCGGTGTGCGAGCAGTGGGACGGGGACTCGAGCGGCGGCGAAGGGAGCGGGGTTGGAAGGGGAGGAGGCACGATGGAGGGCGGTGAAAGGGGAGGGGCGTCGGCGGTGGCCGAGGAGGGGATCGTCACTGGATTCGGTGGTGTGGTGGCAGGGGATGGAGGAGGTCAAGAGGAGGTGGTGGCGAGGGGATCTGGGCGAGAGGGGAGGTTGGGGGAAGGAGCGTGTAAGGGAGGAGGAGCGATACGAGCAGCGGCTGAGAAGCGATGGTTTCTGGCTGAGGGGTACGTAGGACAATCTGAGATGTTGGATCAGATGATTTTGGATCGTTGGATTTGATGAATGAGGTATGTAGGAGTGTAGTTGGTGAATTATAGGGTAGATAGATAATTACCTTGATTAGCCATGCTAATCGGCTTGGTAATGCATGACGTGTGTGTAGGTTGCTGTTGCTAATATGCCGTATACGTGGGAACATCTGAGTAGAAGTCAGGTTGACGGATGATGGGTCGAGGTCTTGACTTGACTCCGATTGAACCCGTCCGACAATGCCATAGGCCAAGCAGAACAGCACATATACCAATAGTTTGGTCAGTGCACGTCCTCATAGTTGATTGGTCTTGAACCGACCTGGTTTTTGGCCGCCGCAGTGGTTAGTCGGATTGGGAGTAGTCGGCCTAGACCGAGGTATCGTGGCTAGGGATGAAAATGGAGCTCCGTCCACTTCGGAGAAAAACGAATACGGATACACTACTACAAAAATCATCATAGGGACCGGCCCAGCCTTACAAGTGCCGGTTCATTTAAAACCGACACCTATGAGTTTTTTCCCGCCTCTCCGCACGATGAAAAAATATAGAACCGGCACCTATAATATAGGTGTCGGTTTTTCAATAGAATCGGCACCTATAATATAAATATAGGTGTCGGTTCTAGAGAAAAACCGACACCTATAGTATAGGTGTCGGTTTTTAACAGAACCGACACCTATAGAATTAGTATAGGTACCGGGTTTTTTAAAAACCGGCACCTATTTAAAAAACCGGGCGCGCCATCCTTTTTTGACCGACCAAATCGATCTTATCCACATCTCTCTCGCCACATCTCTCTCTCACATCTCTCCCCCCTCCTCTCCCTCTGCCTTCCGACGGCTGGAGCGGCAGCGGCGGCCGACGGAGGATGGGCTGCGGGTGAGTCATGGGGGCCCTCCCCCTTCTCTCCCCCTCCAGGGCCGCACGGCGGTGGAGAAGGCCGGTTAGCGCGGGCGAGCTAGCGGCCGGCCCGGGTGAGGTGGCGGCCGGCCCGGAGGCCTCTTCCTCCAGCGCGGCGCGGGTGAGGTGGCGGCCGGCGCGGAGGCCCCCTCCTCCAGGCCGACGCGACGAGATGGTGACGACAGCGGTGGTGGAGGAGGCCTGGATCTCGCCGGCCTCCTCTCTCCCGGGGGACCTCCCCCATTCCCTTCTCCTCCTCTAACACGACGTAGGGTGGCGGCCGGCGCGGCGAGGTGGCGGCGCGGTCACCAGATCTCCCCTCTCTCCCGAGGGACCTCCCACCTCCTCCAGAGCAGTGTTATGTGGTGGCCGGCGTGGCGAGGTGGCGACATGGAGGCCGGCACAGCTAGGTGGCTGCGTGAAGGCCGGGCGAGGTGGTGGTGGCGGCGGTGGAGAAGACCGGCATGGGCATTTGGCGGCCGGCGGCAGTGTAGGTGCCATTTTTTTAATAGTATAGGTGCCGGTTTTAGAACCGGCACTAATAAGATTGAGGCAATGGTGCCGACCAATAGGTGTCAGTTGGGAAACCGGCACCTATAGGCAGTTCCCAACCGACACCTATAAGGATTTCTGTAGTAGTGATACTTTTCGGAGTAGATAATTCTTAGATAGTTCAGATACGGATATGAATACGGATATTTTCTCCCGGATACGGATACGAATATGGTATCAGGGTTTCCGCTAGATACAGAGAATAATACGGATATCCGGTGAACAATACTATTCGGATATCCATAGAAGCCATGAGACATACCCCATTTTTTATAACTCTACTACCTCCAATATATATTTTTAGATTTTAATAGTAGTCCATCTCTTAACACTAAGTCCACATTATTAATATCATTTTAAATTTTTAAAAAAAATTATAAATTATACTATATTTTATATAAAATGAGCTAATTATATACTATGATATTTGTTTCTATTAGAAGTTGAGTTGGTTTTCGTGTTCCGAGAAGAAAATGTTTTCGTATTCGTGTCCGATCATATCCGATTCTTATTCATATTCGAGATAATCCGTATTTGTTTTCGTATCCGAGTTATTCGTATCTGTTTCCGTATTCGGCAAAAAAATATGAAAACAAATATGGTAAAAAATAAGAAAAAATCTTAAAGAGTTCAAATTCGATCTCTTTCCAATTTCTCAAATTTTATTTTTTTTTCTTTCCATTGGGTTCATTTTGGCCTTCTTTTTATTTTTTGTTGTTATATATCAAACTATGTTTCCCGAGAAGGATCCAAAGATTTTGCCTAATCCACTTCAGGTAATAGCACAACCATCATGCTTTTTATTTTTTTATTACAATCAAAGAGGGGATGTCCGGCAAAGACACCTCTGTCTTTTGATTCTATGAGCATTATCCATCCATATCCGCTCCATTTTCATCCCTAATCGTGGCCGATGATACTGAATTGACCTTCTCCGCAGCGACAACGTCTCGAAATGTGGCTGATCTCGAAAGATTGAATTGTTGGTGACGATGATTCCGATCTCATCGGGGGACGTACTCTGGTCGGGTCTGATCTCCCAGGCCAAAGTCGTTGAAGTATCCAACGTCGAAAAATCCCCAGCGGCGATGGCTTGACGAAGCTTGAGATGACGAGGGTACCGATCTGTCGGAGAACGCACTTCGATTGGGTCGTACCCCTACATCCGAAGTCATCGAGTTGTTTATCATCGGAGAATCCGTCTTCTTGAAACCCATCTTGTCAAAACCTTGAAGCACCAAAGTCCCCTACCTAGCACGCCACTGTCGATGTTCTAGATCACGACTACGGTATTTGCATGGCATGAGGATCATTGGTACCAGGGCATACGCGAGATTGAGATAAAAGAGACAAGAGAAAAGAATTTTTATACAGGTTCGGACCCCTTATCTGACAGGTTATAGGTCTACTCCTGTTGGCCAAAGTCGGTATTTCTATTATATATCAGTATCACTCGAATACAATATTTGGGATAACCTATCTAGTCGTTGTTGACACGGCGGCATGAACCACCCCACATAGTCGACGACGGGGTACTCTTTCTCCTCGAAGATATCGATGTCTGGCAGCGTGTATCGATGTCTATTCTGACTATTCTGTCTTTCCCTTCTGACTGAGCTTGTCCTCCCTCCTCCTAAGAGGTCTTGTATTTATACCTATATATATCCCCTTGTCCAAGTAGAACCAGCAAGATAAATATGGATATGATCCGAGTAGTCCTTGTAGTTTCCATGTAGAACTCTGCTTCTCCTTCCTTATTCGGAATACCTTTCGTATGCAAGCCATGATTCCGTATAAGACTTGGTATATGGTGTGCCCCGTCGATCTTAATCCATGCTTATAGGGTATGCCTTATCCATAACCCTGACACTCAGAGTATCTGATTTTGGGTCAGATAGTCCGATGATACAGAGACTCTGAAATTTCATGGAACTTGAGTCTCTGTTTGAGGACGAAGTTCTTGCTTATAAAATATAGGACTATCTGATTTCACATCAGATAGTCCAATGTCTCAGAAAGTCCAAAATTTCATGGAACTTCGTTCTCTGTCGCTCATTGCCTTGGAGGTTTAAAATATCGGACTATCCGATGTAGGCTGAAAGATTCCCGACCAACGGCCATATTTTTGGGGGATCTATATGAACCCCCCACCAATCCTTCTCTAGGGTTAGTCCTTTCATTCCAATCTTTGTGGCTTGTGGTTTGGAGCTTTTCTGCTAAGTGTATTAGATCTTTGAGCTCTCTCCCTCTCTCTCAAATCCTCCTTATTCTTTGTCTCGGATATTTGTGGTTGTGGATTTAGTGTTTGGGAGCCTAGTGTGTGTTTCTCTCGATCTTGAGCACTAGGATTTGTTCAAGAGTTGTGTGGTGTTTATTACTCTTGGAGGTTGAGGACTCCTAGACAGTTAGATGTCGTTCTTAGGCCACCGATCTACTTGTGGTTGGCTAAGATAAGTTTGTGAAGGCCGGATCTTACCTCCGCAAGGAAAAAATACCCTTAGTGGAAGGAGGAGTGCATTTGTGCAACCTCACGAGGATAGGGTTGAAAAAGACCTAGCTCTTTGCGAGCTCCTCAACGGAGACTAGAATCCCCTCAAGGATTTGAACTCCGAGAAATACATCGTCGCGTAAACCTCGGTGATATCCTCTCTCTCTCTTTACCTTCTTGTTGCATTGCTTTGTGCCACGCTAATCTTGTTGTTGGTTGAGTTGACCTCCTTGCTTATGGATTGGATCTTGAGCTTTTTGGTTGTTGTTTGTTTGATTGTTACTATGCATGTCAGATAGTCCGAACTCAGTTCAGACCATTCGATCTACATAGGACTATCCGAACCAGTCAGATAGTCCGATCTCAGCTCAAACAATCCGATCTACATAGTACTATCCGACCCGGTATCGGACAATCCGATCCTGTTTTGTTTTATCTTCCGTATTTATTTTTAAATCGCCTATTCACCCCCTAGACGACATCAAGGTCCTTTCAGGCTATACATCAGTTGTTTCTTAAAATGTCAAACTCCCCAAACATCCTCAATTCGATTCAAATCGAGATGTTTGTTAGCCGGTATACAAGAAGAGTGCGTAGGAAAGAGAGTAGGGTGGGTGGCCGCAAAAGGAAGAGAAGGTCTAGATCATACCTTACGGTGAAGGCTGAGGTCTTGTTTTGGGGAGCTTAAGATTTTTTAGAAGTAGCTGGTTGGTAGCTAGCTTCTATTTTTAGTTCATTTTCTGGATTAATTAATTATAGCTTCTCGGAATCTTGATGAAAAATTGAACTATTTGAGGAGCTGCAACAGTCATAAGCTCTCCAAAAACAGGCCCTGAGTTTTATTAAGCTACTAGGTTTAGCAACTTTCTCGTATTCCAAGGGCACATCTCCTAAACCATTAAATGACATGTTTCATGCAAAACTCTATATATAGAAGTTTCATAAAAAATTAAATCCATTTTTAGGTTTGTAATAATTAATAATTAATTAATCACTCATTAATAATCTTTCTCATTTTCCATGCTACGGAGAATTTCAATCCTGTCGCCCAAACGAATGGACTCCAAGTCACCAATCAAGTGCAAAGGGTGACGCTAGGAAGAAGACAGATCTAGGGTAGAGGGTTTCTAGCCTTGGTTGGCAAGACCTAGTGTTTGGTAGGTTAAAAGGGCTAGCTTTGTTAGGTAAAAGGGTAGTTTTGACAAGAATTTCCTTAGGCCATTCACACTGCAAAACCCTTATACGAGGAGTCTCATAGTGTCACGTAGGATGATGCAATTGGTCTCAACTTTGTTTATCCCACAATGCAAAGGAGGTCTAGTTGTGGCTTTAATTTTTCATGTCAGCCCCTAATATTTTATATTTAAGTCCTCATAGTTTTTCAATTTAGAGAGTAGTTCAAAATTTATATTGAACACCCTAAAAAAACAAATTCTCCTTCCCCATTCCCCTCTGCGATGTCGTCGATTCGGTGTCGCCACCTACCACCGGATGGGCCACCACCACTAGCTCCCCCATTGCACCTCACCTCCATCTTTGCTCGCCGCCGATCCCATCGCTCGAAGACGAGGGTTATTGGTGACGATGGCTCCGAGGATCTGGTGAAGAATCTGAGGTATCGCCGGTGGTCGAGGATGCCTAGCGACGGTAGCAAGGACCTTGACAGTGGCAAGCAAGCCGAGACAGTCTTCCCCAACTCCTCTGCCAACTTTCCCTCCCCATCTTCGCCGATGCCGCCTTTCCCTCTCCCTCCGGCGATGACCTCGAGGCTGGTCGTAGAGCTTCGACGGTGACTAGATCAGCACGCCGTGACCATCCTATCCTCTTCCTCGTGAGAGTCCTCCGGCGGCAGTCATCAATCTCTCCGAAGGAGTGGGAGATGGTGACAAGGTCGGTGGCGGGTAGCGGGGGACGATGACGAGCCCCGTGGCAGCGTGGATCCGGGGGCCGCGACCTGCTTGGCAGCACAGAGAGCAGGACGATGGAGCTCCTCGGCACTGCACGGAGTAGGGACACGGAAGATTGGGCGACGGCTCCCTCTCTGGCCGCCGAGACGAGCTCCCTTTCCTCTGTCTCCCTTGTCCCTCTCCCTTTCCTGGCGGCACGGGGGTGTGGGCCGGCCCTAACGAACATCGATGATTTTGACGAGGAACCCGTGGCTTAGATAGGCTCCGCAGTCCTCACTTGGTAACGGGAGATGCTGACGTGGCGTGGAATCTCCTACGTGGAATGTTGGAGCTGAATGACATGCAAGCGCACTGTGAAAGCTCTTAGCCCGACAGGAGAGCAGATTTGGCTCCAATCGCAACATTGTTAGTGAATAACTGCTCCCATAGGCAAAACAACCAAACAAGTCTCCTTTCTCCTATGAGGTAGTGTTTTCTTGCCTAGCTAAGCAAGCTGGGCAACACAACCGAACATAAGTAAAGCTTGGCTCGTATTTTCATGTCTTCGGAAGTATAATGGGGACTTTTAGACAAGAGTATAGACATATGTGGTAAACATGTAAATTGTTATTTTTTTAAGCATTTAGTAGAATTATCTTTTTTTTCTTTAGCTTTCATAAAATTGCTCGGTTACTATTGTGTACTCCATTCCAATTTATCACATACTTGATAGAAATTTTACACATTTTATACGCGTCCACCTATTTAAGCCATCTTCTCACCTCAGACCCCATTTAGCCTTGCTTGCACCGTGTTGTGTTGGCTCGTCTTCGACCAGACTTGTGAGGCCACTATCCATAATGTCACCTTGCGTAAGCTCGAAGGCAACATTTTCGCTCAAGGAAAAAAAGAGTGACCTTTATTATATTTCATTAAAAGAAAGAATTCATAATGACATACAGAATAATTTCTGCTCTATATACATGCTTGGCTACTTTTGGTGCTATACTGTTGACTGCAAAAGGAAGAAACCAGGCCAGTACATTGCAGAGGAATAAAGCTCCTATGATGTCTGTACTACATCCTTCACAAAAGCTAAAAAAGACTGAAGAATGCGTATGGAAGTGGTCACTACTACTCCGTATTCACTGGTACTAATTAATTAACTTCCATGCTAGTAGTTGGTACCAATAAAGTTGGCCAAAGATCTAGCTATTCTTCTACTGTTGATTAATTACCTTATCCATCACTCCTGAAGTGTGTTGACAGTTAGTTTCATGGAGATAAGGGTGCGTCAACCTATTTCTTTTCGAAATATGTGTCAATCTATTATAGGTATTTATAGACTAGGATAACTCGTGGATCAACCTACTTAATTAGCTTATAAATAGATTCACGGGTAGACCCACTTACACCTCTATATGAAGGAAGAACAGAGACTCAAAAGCAACACTTAATTTGATAAGTTTCTAAACAAACAATCATTTTCATTCATGTGATCATTTCTATTTGTGCAGAAGAGATAAAACATGCCTGAGAACACTTGCAAAGTCTGAAGTTTCAGGTTGAACAAAATGGCAAGCATCTACACATGAACAGGTTAACATTGGCTGCTTCTTTTTGCAGACATTGCAGTCAAATTTAATCCTGGTTTGTTGGCCAAGGACAAGAGGAATTGCCTGTGAGTTGATCTATTAGGTTTAGGGACCACATTGTCCCTGTGATCTTTTATTCCCTTTTTTTATGTTGAAGGCAGTGAGTGAACTCTTTGGTTTATTCAGAAGAATGGAATCTTCCGATTTTGTATGACCAAGTAGCAAGCAAAAGCAGTTGAGAAGTGAGGGATACAAATAAAGAAAATAGTTGTTTGAAAAAAAATAAAGAAAATAAAAAAGATTCACAAGGGGGGTAATGAAACAATGGCATATGTTCTCTTTTTTGTTTGCATCATTTGATGATTTTACAAATTAATTGCAAGATAAGAGAAACATGTGAAACAACCATCAGAGAACTCATGAACAGGGGTAGTTTCAGCACCTGGATAGCATGACATACAAATCACACAACTCTCATTACTAGTAAGTTCATTTTGCATGCCCGGTAAGTACCTATCTTGGTGTTCTCATTTCGATAATCGGATATCACCGTATTAACAATGACAGGTACAAAATCAGAAGGATTTCGATAATCAACAGCTCTAAATGTCTCAACAACCCTGTCAAATTCAAACAAAGTATAAATCTTGTACTTACTAGGGAGTAAGTCCAAGATCTATTTCTTTTTGGTTTTTTCAAAAGTTTCTATGTTCTAAATTCAATTATTAAGCGGAACCCAAGAAATCGATATCTTAGTACTTATTGGTTATATGCATGTGTATAGTATATCGGTTTTGTCATACGGTGAATGAGTTAATTAATCTATAGTTTTGATTATAAAAGAAATAGGTTTTAAACTTTTGAATGGAGTGGTATTACCTTTGCTCCCTTCATCATGAATTAATGAAACTAATAGCATTTTTTTCTGCTAAACCAATGAGTTGATCCTTTGTCGGTGGGGCCCACTTCCCAGCTAGAGCCACATATACATATGAGCTATAGCTAAGCTAAACCACTAGACAAGCAAACTCAATTCACCAATGCTAGTAGGTGCATGTCTCCATGGGTCACCTACTTCTTCCTCCTCCTCCCCCTCACTCCAGTGAGCTCAAGCTCGTCAAGATCAAGCACCTCTTCCACGCCTTCGTCCTCAAGCACGGCGGCCGCCTCGCCGCCGCTCTCGGCGGTGCGGCCAAGGCGCTGCTTCTCACCATTGCCGCCCGGGGCAGCATTGCCAGGCTGAGGAACAAGACCAGGAGGAGGAAGAAGAACACCAAGAAACCACGGTGCCGCGGTGGCGACGGCGATGCCATGATGACAATGCAGCTCAAGCTACAGCTTCCCGCCGTCGCCGTGCCGCCCTCGTCGGAGATCGGCGGCGTCATTGAGCCGTTCGACGCCGAGCTGGCATACTACGACTCGTCGTGGAACACCATGATCCCCGCGGAGGAGCAGCTGCTGCGCCCGATCACCGGCTACCTCAGCTGGCCTGAGCAGGAGGAGGAAGACGACGATCAGGGCGAGGAGGAGGAGGATGAGAAGAACGAGATCGACAGGCTCGCAGACAAGTTCATAGCAAGATGCCATGAGAGGTTTATTCTTGAGAAGCAGGAGTCCTACAGGAGGTTCCATGAGATGCTGGCCAGGAGCTTGTAGGCGCACAGCTCGATCAGATTAATTCTTTTGGTGGTTTAATTTGATTTTGATTAGTGATTCTTTTGTTCACACATTTTGTTTCATGTGGGAGTAGCTAATTATTTATGGTTTAACTTGTAAGAGCTCATGAATTCAGTGGTTGCTGGTGGAGATCGATCACTGATCACTAGGATTTTAATTTAATTTCTTGCCCTGAAGAGTCCTTGTTTTTGTTCACTTTCTTGGTTTTTAAGTTCAGGATTAAGGGTTCCTTAATTCTTACTCCATGGATATGTTCATGTAACTCTTTTTTTCTCCTAGGATTATTTAATGAACCATCAGGATACTCAATCATCTTTCCAGATCAATTTACATATCTGAAATTGAGACATTTCCTATTGGTGTCAATTTGTTCATTCCTGCAATGTTCTGTATATGCTTCTGCTGCTAACTGTTCTGATATGTGACTGATCTGATATGTCAGATTTTAGTATGCAACTTTTCTTGCACCGTCTTGATCCCCTTCCTAGACATTCTGCAACTTTGCTTTTTGCATCTTTTGAGGCAAATCTTGGAACAAAGCTTTGGAAGTTCACAAATCATTGCATTATTATTCCCTGTCAGTTTCACCATAAAGATGTACATATAACACAGCAACCTAGATATCAGCAAGATCCTGAGCAAAAAGTTGGTCAAGCAGTTATTAGCTGCCAATCTAGGCAGGTCATTACTTCACCCAAAGCGGGGCCAAACGGCACTAAACATATGGTACCAGTAGACTGATAATAATCGTTGTGTTCAAGTTATTCTACCCTATGGTAATATAAATATAAATATAAACAGATATAATCTATTGATTAGAAAAGATAAACAATCTAGATTGTACTACTAGTAAAGACCACTGTAAAACATTTACAACAAACAATATAAGTTGCTGAGGCAATGGCTCGAGACTATACCAGCATGTTAACCAAGGTTGCGTTCGATTTGAGTTTTTTTGACTCGCTCTCTTTTTTTTAAGCTTCTCGAACTATCAAACGATGCTAATGATTTTTTAAGTTATAATAGTTAATACTTAATTAAACATGTGTTAATAAATTTTCTCATTTATATGGTTGTTTAGCTCAGCCAAAAGCTCACCCTAAACACTAGTACCTCTATCTAAAAAGTGTGTATTTCTGACTATACACTTGGAAAAGGAATTACCCTCACAAGAGTCCATACCCTTATAGAGAAACTACGGATAAAGAAATAATTGTTGACATTCTCCGTGGAAATTAGGACACAACCAGCATGACTCCTAGTTTGGCCATCCTCATCTCTTGGACAGGGGAGCGATGGTCATCCACCTGCAAAAATCAATCTTCGTATGTAGAAGGTTTAAGATGTTGTCTGTGGAAATATATCACGACGCCTTAAATCATCCGCATACGAAGATAACGCATACGAAGATATATGTTCGTAGGTGACACCTTAATTCATCTGCCTATGATAATTCCCCTATATAGCATTCTTCCTCTCCTGACCCTGTTTATTTCGCCCGAGGTTTCTCTCTCCTAAACTAAACAAAATATAGGGGGAGGTTTTGAACTCAAAATTTTTGGTGGATTTTTCTATAGTGGTTAGATTCATGCATTCGCACATTTGTTATGATTTGTTTTTTTCTTTTTCCCTTGGTTGTGATGGATCGATGTATGTTGAATTGTGAGAGCTCTATGTATACAACTTTTTTTTACTTCTTATGCTTTTCTATGCTTTAATTGTGATGGATCTATGTATAAAATGTGATGCCATGTTGTCTACTCATCACTTAGTGGTTAAATGCGGTGCTTTTATATGTAAGATAGGTATTTGTTTCACTTCAATTTTGTAGATCTAGATAGCAGAGAGAAAAAATGTGTTTCGCCCATGTCAAGTTTGTAGATCTAGCTAGTTAGGAAAGAGAAAAAGTTTATACATTGTTGATTTATTTTTATTCCTCATTCCCTAGTTATTTTTATTCCTCTTTCCCTAGTGAGCAAACTTGATCTTCTATAGAAAAATATATATATTTGTGCAATTTTTTATAGCAAAATAGGCATAGCGAGCACCTATTTTTCACTAGCGCGACATCTACTTGGAGAACTGAAGCAGGTTTCCTTCTTGAACTACCTAGCTCGAGCCCATTTCATTTTTGAAGCTCTTCGATCTTCTCTTCCCCCTAGTTTTAACCTCCAATTCTGAATCCGCAACAAATTCTTCACATCGTATAGTGGCCACTGTGTGGGGTCGAGGTATGCCTCAAAGTGACTAGCCCATGTGTTTACAACCGCTTGGGATGAGAACTCGTACGACATACGATTGGGAGTTTCCAAGTCGAGTGCATGGACCCGACAAACGAAGATGAGATTTGAACACGGCACATGGTACAGTAACAACATTTGGAAAGTATATGTGTTCCTCTCACCTTCTACTTCAAACGATCTTGCACCGTACCTAAATCGCCATGTGCTATACCACCCCTCTCGATAACCTCGTATGTCTTAGTCTGCTTATCAAAGCAATTTGAATTGTTCCTATTCGCCTTGCTGTTTTGCATCTTGATCTCACTAGCAACCTTCTCAGACCATCTTTCCCCTAACTCAAGGCATTTTACTACTTTGTTATGTATGTTTGAAGAAGGCTGCATATATCCGGTTGGATATAGAGGCCGGGTAAAAATTACCCTTCTTAAAAAAAAGTTCACAAAGAACTCATTACACTTGAGGAAGGTAAAGGCTTCTATGGTAGCCACCGGTAGCTTCCAAACACCGATTAGCACACTGTTGAACTACTCGGCCATGTTGGTTGTCATATAAGCTCATCGCTATCCATTGTATCACACGCACAAGACCACTTGTCTTTATCCGACAACAAGGCTTCAAGCCATTTACGAGACTCTTCAGCTACCATCAGTCTAAGTTTCTTGATATCCCTCTCAAATATCTACTTCTTGCCTATCTGACATATCCTTAGCAGTTCTTTTGTCTGACCCTAATCGGCGTCGGCCTTATGAAAATTAGCATTGAAGTATCTCATGCACTATCGGTGGTGAACAGCTAGCAATCTTGGAATTGGTATCCTCATGGCATTAATTATATCGGGGTGACGATCAAAAATAATACAAATTTCTCTGCGTTGCTCAATCACAACCCGTCTGACAAGATCAATAATGTAGCACCAATATCACGAGTTCTCCTTCTCCACAAAGATAAAAGGTAAGGGTACAAGTCGGTCCTCTGCATCAATCGACGGTGCAGTCGTCAAGGTGCCCTTGTATTTCTCAGTTAAAAAGGTTGCATCGATAGCGAAGATTGACCTGTAATGCTTGAATGCCTTCACATAAGGATCAAAGCACCAAAATACACACAAAAATATTTTCTTCCACCCCACCAACCTTTTTCACTTTATCGGGATGGGTATCAAATATGGTAGACCATACTCAGATTTCTCGGCTTGATGGCTTGTCAAGGTAGGCAAAAAGGATGTATGTTTCACCTCATTCTCCACAAATCAGTTTCATGACTTACTCTCTTATCATCCAAGTTTTACCACACTTCACCCTATACTGAAATCTATACTACTAGAGTGGTGGTGGTGAGTTTGCCATCACTACCACCACCACACCACTGATCTATGGATCAAGATATAAGAATACTCTAGCTTTTTATTATACTTGTATAGAGTAGTACGTTATTACGTAGTTTTTAGTTACTCTTATTTCGGTAGACTAACTATGATATTTTTGTTCTTGTTTTTAAGATGAAGAATCTTGTTTCAACCAAATAGAAGCTAATATTTTTTTCAACGAAGATAATATTTTTTTTTGCTATTTAGCTAGTATCTCAAATATACAGATAGAGCTAACTTTTTGAGTAGTAGGTTGCAAAAGGGTAGCCAAACCACTTCCATCCCCATCTCAATCCGCTGGCTGACGCTTCGGCGTGGGATGGCAACCAAACCCGACCGAAACAAACGTGGGAATCAGTCTCCCTCCCCACGCCACGCGGAGGCCGAGCCGACGAACTGGACAAGCAAAGCAAGTGCAAACCCCCATCCCTACCACTCACCCCTCGCCGCCGTGCCCGTGCGTGCCGCACCCAAAACCTTTCCCCCTCCTCCCGGCCGCCGCCGCAGTCTGCCTCACACCCTCCGCGGCCTCCAGATCCCACGGCAAAGGCTACCTGGATCCCCGATCCCACGGCAAGGCTGATTGCTGATTGGGTTCTTGGTTTCTTGGCCGACCAAGATCCATTTTCTTCAACCCCCCCCCCCCCCCCCCCCGATCGTCTCGTTTCCTGCCCGTGTTGCTCTCGTTCGCCTCCCCGGCGATGGAGGCGCCGAGCTAAGCTTCCTAGGCAGATCTGGGTGAAGAAGTGGTGGAGACGTTTTGTTGTCTCAAGGTCAAGCTCGGTTCTTGCGTCATCAGCTTGACCGACCAAGGCGCCTCCCCTCCGGGTTGATGCTTTACTGCGTCTTGTTCGATCCTACTTTGTTTAGTTTCATGTGCTATTGATTTAGTAATTAGCAGTAGTTTTTCAAGCTATTCGATCGCTTCGCAATAGACTAGTCTGCTACTGCGGCCGCGGCCTGGCTGTCTGTGGGGATTGAGTCAACCAACCATCATGTGGAGGTTGAAGCAGTTCATGCCCAGGGAGCAGCCGTCCGGGCTCGAGGGCCGGACCGTTGATGTCGGCAATGTCAGGGTGCATGTCCGGGAACCTGTCGCCGAGGGGGGGTTCTCCTGCGTCTACCTCGCCAGGGACGCGGCGAACCCGGCGAAGCAGTACGCGCTCAAGCATGTCGTGATCCAGGATGAGGAGTCGCTTCACCTGGTACGGAAGGAGATCACGGTGATGAGGTCGCTCAAGGGACACCCCAATGTGGTGGCGCTCGTCGCGCACGCCGTGCTCGATATGGGTGGCCGAGCAAGGGAGGCGTTGCTGGTTATGGAGTTCTGCGAGAAGTCGTTGGTCGCGGCCTTGGAGAGTAGAGGCACTGGCCATTTTGATGAACAGCAGGTGGCTCTCATCTTCCGGGACGTTTGCAATGCCGTCTTTGCAATGCACTGCCAAACGCCACCAATTGCTCACAGGTGCGCCCAACATGTTCGTAACTATGGTTTCCCTGTGAAAATAGTTTCCATCAAGCAATTCTATGCCTTGAAACATTTTTGGTGTGTGTAAAATGATATATTTTTATGATTTACAGTTTTACGCTTGCTCTGTTAGATGCAAATCTAGTTCACCGACAAATGATGAAACAACTGAAAAATCATGTCAATCGCTCTATCATGTCTTAACCGTAGCATTGCATTTCTAGCATACTACTACAACATCTTGCACAGCCTTGCAAACTAGACAGAGATAGGTACCTTGTTTACTCACTTGCGTGGTTTGCTGCTTAAATCTTACAAATTATTCATGCTGTTGCATTTTTTTTTCCATTTGCTTAGCTTCAACTCTGGTATCACAAGCTCTAGTTACTTGTAGATTGCGAATTGATTTTCGTTTTGGAGACATCATGGCAAAGATAATCTCTTCACAGGGACCTGAAGGCTGAAAATGTTCTTCTTGGTGGTGATGGGACCTGGAAACTATGTGACTTTGGTAGTGTATCGACCAACCATAAGTGCTTTGATAAACCTGAGGAGATGGGTATTGAAGAAGATAATATTCGAAAGCACACAACTCCTGCATGTAGAGCTCCCGAGGTTCAGATTGGACGTACCTGTTTTGAGCTCTTTTTCAGGAATTTCTTCTTATCTACCTTTTGTTAACATGATTACCGATTGTAGATGTGGGACTTGTACCGGAGAGAGGTTATTAGTGAGAAAGTAGATATATGGGTAAATCCTCTCTGTACTTATTGTACATCAATATTATGTTTTTAATTGAAAGTTGATTGAATGGTACAAATTATATTATACGTAGTTGTATCTGATTACTAATTAATGATTTTTTTAATTTGCTATTCTTTGCAGGCTCTTGGATGTCTCCTGTATAGAATCTGCTACTTGAAATCAGCATTTGATGGAGAATCAAAGCTCCAGATACTCAATGGGAACTATCGTATCCCAGAGTTACCAAAGTACAGTTCCCCCATTACAAGTCTGATCAAAGACATGCTTCAATCTTCTCCAGATGCCAGACCAGACATTACACAGGCAAGGGCTTTGCTTGATTGGCCATTCACTTCCATGAATTTAGGTTGGTCTTAATTAGTTCATGCTCTGTAAAAGTGAAATGTAAAAGGTCTTCTTGTTTCTCTAATTGTATTTCATTTACCATTGTAGGTGTGGTTCCGTGTCAATGAATTGCTTCCGTTGGAGCTTCAAAAGGATTTACCTGATGGATCTCCATCTGGATCAGCTTTTGAGTTGCATACTACTGAGGATGAAGGTTATTTCCATAAATTTTGTGTATTCGTTTTTTCAAACTATCGGAACAACTTTGCTATACTTGGTTTCCTGTGTTCCTGTTAGGCATATATAGAGGGCTTAGGATATGTATGTTGTGTTGTGAAACTTAATCTACTTAGATAGTGTAATGCAGAAGGATTCTAGTAGTTGCTTAGCTCTTTCATCTCTAGGTCACAACTTTGCACTGAAAACATTTCATTTGTTGCCAAGAAAACGAACATTTCATCTTCTATGTTTGTTTAATAATAAAAATTCATGTTTTTCAGCACCGAGCAGAGGAACTATTTCACCATCAACGAACAACACGAGGAGCACTCCTTCTGAGAATCCTTCCAAGTTGAGGTCGGAAGGTCTCTCAAAGGCTGCTGAGAGTAAGGGTTCTATGGGGGCGTTTTGGTCAACTCAGCATGCCCAAGAACTGGCTTTTGTGGATGACAAGGGGTCAGCTTTTGATCAAGAGACCGTACACCAAGTCAGCTCAAAGCAATTACAATCAAAGAACCATAACACTCCAACGCATAATACATATCGACAGTCTCTCTCTGCCTCAGTAGATAGTTCTCCTGGGGATTTTGAAATTAGGTTTTCTCCTAATGGCTCAGAATATGGGCTAGAGAAGACCAAAGAAACAAAAACAGAGAATAAAACCAATGTACAGGCTACCAATTTTAACTCCTTTGTGGCAGACTTTGATAATCTCAAAGTGAATTTTCAAAACAATGTAAGTAGCTTAAATGCAACTCGTAGACTGAAAGAGCAGCAGCTGGAAGCTGAAGTAACTTTACTCAAGGAACAACTGAAGATAGCAAACTTAGAGAAGGAAGAAATTTCATTGAAGTTTGATAAACTGTCAGCCATTTGCTCTTCTCAGAGGAGAGAGATTCAAGAACTTAAACAAGCCCTAGCTAAAGCTTCTGCTACGCAACCAGTGAAGGAGTTCAAAGAAAACTCGAAGGCTGAACTCTCCCCACCCAGTACAAGCCTTGATACTCCGGTATGGTTACTCCATGCATAAACTATGCTTTCAACTGTAGTCCGCATCGATGATTCTACTTTTGATTTCTCCTGGTTAACTAACTAAGCATGAGAGGTCCTCAGAAATACCAGTTTTCTCATTTAACATTGCTTATTATTCATTATTACTGCTAGAATCATGTATGCTTGGTAGCACATTAGCACTATCGGTTTTATTTATATCAGGAAGCTGCTATATTTATATAGAACTCTATTATCACAGCCGCGAGAGAAGATTGAAGGTACTCCTCCAGAACTCCGTCAAGGCCTATTTACATCAAGCCCAGGGACACCGAGCCCTGATCCGAAGCCATGGTCAGCTTTTCCTGAAGAACCAAAAGCTCAAGCAGCTGTGACTGTGAAAGGTGCCCACCCGAGGTCAGTTCGCACTCTGCGGGCATCAAACAGCAACAAAGCCAGCTCCCTTGGACAGTCAAACACAAGCTCTAGTGCTGACCCCTTTGCCTTTGGTCAAGATAACTTTAAGGCTGCTCCTTCTCGAGCCGTACCATCCAAGATGTCGAATCTAGGGAATGGCGCTCAGTCTTCCAAGATGTCAAATTTGGGTAATGGTTCTCAGTCTCTCAATGCTCTGAAGGCAGAAGCAAAGCAAGATTCATCCTACCAACCGGCTGGATGGACTGGGTTTTAATGTGCTGTTGTCAATGAAGATACAGTGATAATGTATGCCAGAAAAGTTAGGGAAGATGGTTGAGTGTATCATAATCATATATATTAGGGGAGGGTCTAGGATCAAGATGAGTCGGTACATATATGGTGGTATTGACGAAGCATGATGTAGTGCCCAACCCAGGTATGCCAGAACTGATGTAATCATGTAGGTATGTTCGGTGATGCTTCTGTATAATTAATTCTTTTGGTGCTGAATTCGCATCGCAAAAGCATCGATCTGTAACATAGGGCACATGTAAGCTGTAACATGCAAATATTTACTGAAACATGAGTCAAGTTGAACAATACTTGCCAGATATCAGAAATACAAAGTCAGATTTTTTTCCCCCTGTAGTCAACAGCTTCTTGTATTAACATAGGAGTACTATCTTTTAGAAATCCATTGCCAATGTTTGAGCAAAATTAAAAAGCCGCTTGATCTTAGTATACTAGCTTTGTTTGAAGTTCATATTGAATAGCTTTGTTTGAAGTTCATGATGAAGTTAACCGGTTTGCTTTGCTTGAAACCTTTGAGATCATAATTCATTAAGTAATCCTGTTTTATATTTTGGAGGTCAACACATAGCCTTTTTGTTCTGCTAGAAACATTTTTACGAATTCATTTCTGTGATTTGTCAAGCATACATACCCTGCATCGCATTATGTCGTTTTCCATGCACATAGTCTTTTGCCAAGACCTTTACTCCTGATGGGAATGTTGATGGACTTTCAGCTACATTTCCCTGCAAAAGAAAAGGTTTTATTTGTCTTTCTTGTTGATAAATTACCTAGGAGGATAGCTTTGTGCAAGACCACAGCTAATTACAAGTTGTAACGCTTATTAGCAATTAAAAAAAAGTTGTGCATAAAACTTTTTTTATACGTGTTTAGCGAGTTAAAAGTTAATGTTGAAAAACAAACAGGATAAAAAAAATCAAAAGTAACTATAAAATTTAAATTTTGGTTGCGGCTAAACGATGGAGCTGCAATAATGGCCTTGGCATCAGCTGCAGAAACAAATCATGGTATGCAGCAGAGTAAGAGGCATCAGGAGACTCACTTTGTGGTGACTGATAAATAATACATAATAATATTTAACAATTTTGTGATTTCGTAAAAAAAAAAGTAACCTAGCCCAAAGTGGTTTTTGGAGTTCAGCGAGTCTTATCGCAAGCTGGTCACTTTGAGCTTTGCTCCTTCTGAAGCTGATGATTTTTTGCTATGAGAAGAACGACACAAAGAAGAAACTAAAACTAGCTTAAATCAGATAGCATATTTGCATGAAAATTAATCAGCGTAAGACTAATCAAGTTCACAAGTGCATTACATAACCCATTTGGGGATTCCGGTCAGGTCCATTCCCCAGGGCAGTCGCTGCTCGCCGTGGTGGCTGCCGCCGCCGGCGACAGCGGCGCCGGCGCCGGCAAGAGGAAGATGAAAGGGAGAAAGGCTAGTTGGACGCCTCTGTTGCCATGAAAAAAAATCACGGCATGTTATGTCTCTGTATTTGACAAATGTCAAATGAAATGTCAAATGTGTATCCAAATTTCTTTGCAAGCTGCCATGACAAGGCAGACAACTTGTTCATCAGCTTAGGATCCCACGGGTCCGGAGGCCGGCAATTTGGTTACTAGTACTTAATTATGCTGATGCAGTTGTTAGCTCCGTCAAAATGGAAGGGCACTTGTTTGATAGCTGCATGTCACCTGAATTTATACTCCTTTAAAAAGAAAAGGTGATTGGTGTGACTATTCCCCCTGATATGGCCTTATCCAATACTTCACTTTTTGAACGAAATTCTCCTTGCATTTCTTTAATATTGCACTACCAACGTTTGATGTGAAGTTGCTTTAATTATTCAGCCTCTAATATCACAGTGTAAGTAAAAGGTCCAAGACGATAAATGTGTACGTATATATACAATGTAGCTTGCAAGCATTATCAAATGCTACTTAAAATTGAAAGACATGCTCAATGCAAAGCTATCTATGTTTATTTGTATCTAGCAATATTAAAAAAAATGCATAATTTAAAGAACACACCGATGCTAAGTGGTGAACCCAGAACAAAAATTATTCGGAATCCAATACATAATAATTATCTAATTATTCACTGATATACTAATCAACATAGCATAAATTAGCTAGAATTTAACACTTTACCTGAGTCCTAGGACCCCTGTAAAATATATGTGAGCACGCCACTAGATACTATAGCGGTGGAGTTGTGAGTGTATGGCTCCACCCGTTCAGAACCTGTTGGCGGTTCTCATGGTTATTATTCACATGTAAGTATGCTTTTAACACGATTTTAGTGAGGCTATGGAGTTATCAGTCTCCGGCTTTTCGAGCGTGTGTAATTATACATCTTTCATATAATCGTAAAAATATGTATAGTTTATTTTATTTTGATTGCACCATATGCAATTGGCATTAATGAATTCAACATCCATAAGAATACATAAATTTCTTCTCGGTCTTACAAAATTCAAATAAAACTTTAAAGGTGCAACGGTGGAGTTGTGAGAGACTGAGAGTATAAATTACGGTTACAGTTGCTTACCACTTCTACCGTAAGTGTATAACTACGCAACCAAAACTACAATTGTGCAAGATGCGTAGCCCCTAACCAGCTCCACCGAGTTACAACCAGGGTTTACCAAACCGTTTTGGATGGGGTTACCACTACCTCATGGTAAGAAGGTTATCGTGATAACCACGCGGTTATCGAGTGATTACCGTGCGGTTAACTTGAAGTTTACCGTGGTTTCAAAAACTGATAAGGTCATCATACATGATAACCGTACAGTTTGTAAACCCTGGTTGCAACCTTCATCCATAAGAAATAAAAAAATCTTATCTAAAAGTATGCACACGATGATACACATTCGCTATGTATTTTAGCAATAGTAAGATCTGCGGAACCAAGTCCCCCTGTAGCGACCACTGTTCCTTCAAGATCACATAATAACTAATGCAGCTCTTAAGTGCATTGTATGTGTTTATGTGTTCCGTACAAAATAAAATAAAAGTGAGCTGAAAATTTAAAATTCAGTTCGTATTTTTTTAAATTGATTGAAAAACCGAGTTATTTGTGTTTTTACCCGGTCCAAAAAAATTGGGATTTTGCTAAATCCAAATTGGATTCCACTAAAATTGTGAACAATTTCCTGCATTGCACCTGTTAGGGCCCATTTGAATTACATGAATGAAAAAACAGAGAAATAGAAAAAATACAGAATTCTAATAGTAATGCAAGTGAAAAAAGATTATTGCAAAACAAAAAAAACACGAGAATAACCCTTTGATTGGACTACAGAAAAACACAAGAATCGGATGAGAGAGATAGATTCAACGAAAATTTTCCAAGAAATTGGAACTCTTATTACGTTCGCTCAAAATCTTTGTAGGATTATCCATTTCATATAAATTTCAAATGATATGATAGAATTCAATATTTTTTTTTAAAGATATTTATAAAAAAAATTCCTATAAAATTGAAATCTTTCACAATTCATATGTTTTTTATGCAAATCGATGGTCCCTTAGTTCGTTAAAAACAAAAACAAAACGAATTTCGCTCGAGGCGTTCCGGTTGGCGGTGAGGTTACCTCCCGTGGTCCAATCACCCTTTGACCCTTCGCCTCCGTGGCGCGTCCTCTCTTCTCTCCTCGTCGATCACCTCGCTTCCCCCCCGCCTCCCAAATCTCGCCGGATTCCGCCGCCGCCGCCGCGCCCGCTTCCTCCCGAGGTGAGCCGCCCGCGGATCTCCCCTTGCGGCGCCACGCGCGCCTTCGCCCATTCTGACCCCCCGTGTTCTCCTCCCCCCGGATTAGGGGGGTGGTTTTGATTTCAGGTGCAGCTCTGGCCGGGGCACGCGCGCGCCTCCCCGGCGGGGGGCCGCCGCAGTCGGTGGACTACGGCGGCGGCCAGGCCTCCGACAGCAGCGGTGAGTAATTTGGTAGAGAGAGAGAGAGAAGGGCTACGCCCTCGGCCGCCCCCCCCCCCCCAACCCCCCGCGTTTTGGGGATTTTTAGGGTTTGTTTGTTCGTTCTTGCGGCTGCGGCTCGCGGGGTTCCTGGTTGCGGCGCGTGGTTGCTAGGGTTTTTCTTGGGCGCCATTTTACTGCGAGCGTCGACGAGGGGTGGAGGGAGCTAGGGTTTGAGCTTTTGCCTTGTAGGGGGGTTTTGGGTTAAGGGTTCTCGTGAAATTAGCTTCGGGGAAAGATTTGAGGCGTTGTAGGGGGAGTGGATTACCGGCGAATTCTAGCTGAATTTGTTTCCCTGGGATGTGTTTGTTCGTGCAGGTGAATAATGAGAACCTGTGGTGTAGCTTGTGCAGGTAAATTCCATTGGATTTAGGGTATTTGTGCCGTTTGTCGCATGGGAGTTAGGTTTTCTTAAATTGTCTGGAGAATGTGAGTCCTTCTGGTGTGAATTTGATTGGCATGTTGTCAATTGGTTACCCTTGGGTTGGCATAATAATTTAGTTGGGCACCTGTTTTGTTGGAGCTTCTTTCATAGCCTTGTGGCAGCTCACTGTGGGAGTTACTTTGAAAGGTACTTTCTGTGGTTCAGGGACCTGTCATACCTAGAGTACCCTCCTGTTACAGAGCTTGGAAGTTGTTCCTTTTGTTTCTTTAGCTGTATGCTGATGAAATGTGATTTCATGTTCTGTTTTGGAGCTTTTGATATGAAACAGTTTCTGCTCTGGGCTTAACATGATTTTTGCTTTTATGGTAAGGGATTTTCTTATGCTTCTTAAATAACCTCGCTGTTCTTGGTGAACAAAAGGATCTTTCGTGTTGAATCAGGACTCATCTGTAGAAATGAGCTCAACTGTCACGCTAAAAAATCATTTTCTTTTACTTCTTTTGGTAGGTCCTGGCATTTGCAAAAAATAGTGGTCCTGTTGAGTGTCTTGGGAAATTTCTAACTTCTCCACTGGTTGGATATGTCGTGAATTGATTTCAGTCCTTCAATGTTGTATGAATCCAGGAATATTTAAGTTCTGATGTATTGCAATATGATTTACATGTGTTCTTTGATAGTGGGAATTGTGATAGTATTTATCCTTAAATTGTATCAAAGTACAATTTGTTACACAGATAACACATGTTTTCACCTTTTGGAATCAACAAATGCCTCATATTTCTCCTACAATAGTAGTTAGTATGTCGTATGTCTATCAACCTATAGGGTTTTGATGAAATATGCTACTTTTCATTTTGAGCTGTATATTGTGTTATTTCTTGGAACATATTTTCTCTCTTTCTCTTAATTTCAAGAGCAATATGAGCTATTTTCTTTAGTCGGCTAGCAATGTAGGAAATTCTATTGCAAAGCTGCTGTGGTACTTTTCCTAAATGCTGGGTTTTCAAAAATGTATTGGCTGCAGGAACTGCTGATGATCTTCCACCAACATATCCAAGCAGTAGGGGCATTAGAGGCAGTGGACGTGTCAGTGGTAATGGAAGAGCTATTGTTCCTGCTGGTTCATACACTAGAGCCCATACTGATATGGCAACGCAAATCCATCATCTTGAACAAGAAGCATATTGCTCGGTTCTTCGTGCATTTAAAGCCCAGTCTGACGCCATTACATGGGTTGTTAACCATTAAACTATGGTTTTATTATCTTTGGGGTCTGTGCTGATTCATCTTGAACATTATATCTCAAAGCTGTTTCTCATTTCCAGGAGAAAGAAGGTCTCATAACAGAACTTCGGAAAGAGCTAAGGGTATCTGATGTAGACCACAGGGAACTACTAAATCGGGTCAACAGTGAAGATATTATCCGTAGCATAAGGTAGAATATATAAAGAAGTGTTCATGTGTGTTCTGTTTTCAACATTCTGAATTTCTTTCTTCCTTGTAATCAAGGGAATGGAGATCAGCAGGAGGGCCTCAAGCAATGTTACCCAATAATCCTCAGCCTATGCATGATCTAGCGCCTAGCCCTACCACCTCGGGTCGTAAGAGGCAAAAGACATCGCAATCATTTCCTGCCCTGCCTGCACCGCCTCCTGTTATGCATTCACAGCAGTTGGCTTTACAAGGGCCACCATCATCTTCAACAGCTAAAAAGGGAGCTTCATCAGGAGCTAAAGGCAAAAAGACAAAACCAGTAAGCACATAATTCTGATGGCTTCTTATTAAAAAATGAAATCGGGTTTCTTTGATGCAGTTTCATGTGCTTCCAGGGTCAGAAGGTGCCAGGGGGCCCTTCAGTCAAGGCCATGACATCTTCAGCAGGTCCTAGCGGAAGGGGACCGCATATGAATAGAAACTTTCCTGTTGGCCTTGTTTCTTTTGAACCTTCCGAAGCACTGCATATTAATCCATTAATTAATCGTAAAGTCATGAGCCGGTGGCCTGAAGATAACAGTTTTTACGAAGCAACTATTACTGATTATAATCCAGAAGCGGTGTGTTCTTATTTCATTATAGCTACAGTTCTGTTGATTCAGGCCTTTGGGCTTTTCTAAGGGATTCCATTGCAGGACCTGTATGCATTGGCTTATGACATAAATACAGCTAATGAATCATGGGAGTGGGTTGATCTTAAACAGGTTTGCAACCTTTTTCCTGTGAACATTTGAAAAATCTTCACTTTAGGTTTTCATTGTTTTCTCGGGGAACATTGCATTGAAAAAATCTATTGAATTATTGGGATGCTTGGAGATGAGCATGATGTAGGTTAATATTTCATGGTTGTCAGTACTGCTGGATTAACTTTTGAAACAGTTGTCAGGGGCAAGGAAATCATGATTTTGTTTTACCTTTTGATTTGAACCAGGACTTTTTACTGTTTATAAGAAATTAGGAACTTGACCATACCATGCACATCTCTAGCACTCTTGAATCAACATCCATGCAAAAGCAAAAGGGAATGGCCTATTGGTTAAGCTTTTATACTTATTCTTGTCTGACATGCTCGTGAAAGTAAAATATTATTGTTGACTAATCTTCCAGACCAATCCATACTCTGCCCATATGTTTCTAGTACCAGTTCGTTTTGGGTATATTTGTTGTCTGTAGCAAAAATTGGCAACTACATTTTTCTCTTAACTTATAGTCCTTTACCCATTATCACATTTACATCGATATTTCACTTCATTTTCTAGCCAAATTGTTGTCCATCAATTTCTTTTGAAAGTTATGTCACAAACATTTGGCACTGAGGATTTGGGAAAGAATGTAGAATCTGTCAGATTTGTTCACGCTTCCATTGCAAAATGGAAAATTTGGAGGATTCCATCAGGAATCAAACTAATTCCTGTGAAAATCTTGGAAAATTTCTGGATTTGTGAGGAAGCCTTAGGATTGTCTGTACAAATGAGAAACTGGGTACTTGGGGGGTGCATTTGGACCTTTTATGCATTTTTCTTAGCCCTGTGATGTGAGGATAAGCTAGCCAAGCTGGGCAAATACCTCGGACCTGTTTGGCAGGGCTCCAACTCCTAAATTTAACTCGAAGAGTTGTGCCTGGAGTGGAGTTGCGGAGCAGCCTAAACCACTCTCTACCTCCCTAGTTCATTTTGTGAGAGCACTTCAGCCCGATCCGCTCCATTTTTGGGTGGAGCTTAAACTGTTTGGTTGGGCTCCAGCTTCAGTAGAGATGGAGCTGGAGCTCTGCCAAACAGGCTCCTCGTGTAGGGGTAACATAGGGAATAGTGCAAATGTATGGCTACCAATAAACAAGTTGAAAGATGGTTGGGTGGGAATCCAAGTAAGAGCATTTAAGTAATTTCCCCTTAATCTTTGCTAAACAAACTAGAAATGCTTATATTTGGGAATGGAGTACCTTTTTTCTCTTTGTGTAGAATGAATTTAGGTTAGAATTTTTGTGATGATTGATTTTATGTCAATGTTCTCAAGTTCTCTTTTTTTTTGAAAATTTTCATGGTAACTTGTATTGTTCTTCGAAGAGGATGCATGAGTGCAGTGCTACAAGGACATCTGTGTCTATCTTATTTTTCTGAATTAATACATTCCAACCCCGGATACCATGTAGTATTTTGCATTTCCAATTTTGTAAGCTGAATTAGAAACGCGAATCTGAGGATTCCAGTGCATGTCTGCGTCCAGTTAATACTGTATGTGAACACAAGGTACTCCCTGAAGATGGGATGGACTAGATATTTTCCTGTTGAATCACTTGCCAGCACATGTTTCATCATTCTTGCTGGGGAATGTAGTAAATGCCATAGTGAGATTAATCTTGTCTCTGAGCACTTACTTTGTTCATAGCATGAATCTCACTTTTTTGTTCTTAAGGGCACTAACTAGTAATGTACATCAAAATCATCTGTGGACTTGTTCTTATTTCTTGGGTTGCTAAATTACAGATGGGACCTGAAGACATACGATGGCAAGGTGATGACCCTGGGATATATCAGGGAGTCCGAGGTGCTCCAGGTAGTGGAGGTAAGAAGTCATCTAGCCGAGGTGGTCCAACACCAGGTACAGGAAGGGGGAGGGGATTACCAAAGCATGTGTCCCGGAAGGATTTTCCACCCTCACAAAATGGAGTTGGCAAGAGAAGTTCTGATGACATTGATATACTTCATACCGAGAGCCTTATAAAAGAGGTTAGCCTGGTAACATATTTTGGTTATTTATAACCACAAACATTGTGTGCATTATTGTGATTATCTTTTGACATAGGTGGAGAGGGTTTTTAGTGTTAATAATCCAGATCCCCTGGAGGTAGAGAAGGCAAAGAAAGTGCTGAAGGTAAAAGACAACTTTTATGCATATTATTTAAGCCTTTCATTTTCAAGTAACACGCAATGTTTGCAGGAGCAAGAGCAATCATTGATTGATGCCATCGCAAGGCTTGCTGAGGCATCTGATGGTGAAAGTGGTAAATACTAATCTATTCGTTCCTTGAACATAAGGATATGGACGTTCTGATGTTGCGGAAAACATTTATTTCTATTTCTAGTTTAGGAAGGTTGCCCCTAAGTCCCAAATAGGTGTAGCAGGTTCAACTACCATGGTTGTACACCGGTTGCTTATCTTGTATATTTTGTTGTATTTATTTCTTCCTGGGAGGTAGGATCCTTGTAACTCAATGAACATTTCGTCAGAATTATCGTCAGCCACAACATTAATATGCTTTTCGCAGTCGCATTTTACATTTATGGTTTGTGGCATCTCTTTGATGGCCAAATGGTTACAAATTATGGTATCCCGTACATGTGCAACAATAAGCATTAGCATCATGTCATGATAACTGTGAGATCAACATACAAACGAACTATGTATAAGTGACAAGCCTTTTCCTTTTTTGTTGAAATCAGATGAGCACAATCGTGTGCGAAGGAATGCACCATATGCTGGGAGCCAGCATCAAGCAAACTATGCAGACGCTATGGCTGTTGATGGTGGCCACATGCTTGGAGGCGCTGATGCCGTGTAAAACAATTGCTGGGACATGAATACAAAATTCCATCAGAAGCCTGCATGTTGTAAAATCTGACCACTGAAATTTATTCTGAAATTAGCTCTAGGTCTAGTATCTTTTATTTTGGAGAATGGAAGTGCTGTTTTGTAGAAAAAGTTAGCATCCTGACCATGTAAAATATCCAGATGTGGAGCTAACTTTCGTGATGCTGCTTTTTATGTTGCTAAGTTAATGGATAATCTCATGTTTTGCATGCGTATTGGCCAACAGAAAAGAAATGTGCTCCAGGATTTGTAAAACCTATTGCATTGTATTCAGTGTCATGATGGTCATCTGAACCTTTGAAAGTCTATGGTGCACTTACTTGAAAACAATAATTTTTGGTCTACAAAATAATCCAGACAAAATGCTAAAAATAATTCAATTTCCTGTAGACGTGTGACATCATTGTAACATACTCACTCCATCCCATAATACAAGGGATTATATTATATATAGGGTATGTTATGCCTTTGGCGTGCATTTACTACTTGAATTCGTATTCAAGTTGTTACTCTTAACCGAAACAAGCAGAGCTCTTGCATGAATGGACATGAAATCCATCATCTATTGCTCAATGCTGCTAATAGAAAATAACTAGTTTAGAGAACAGTGGAGGAGAAGGGAGGACATAATACCTTACAATGATGAACAAGCAAACGATGTGAAGACTGTAGTCTCTGAGGGCATAATACTTTACAATAATGAACAAGCAAACAATGTGAAGACTGTAGTCTCTATTTCTACAGCAAAAAAAATGTCTTCAGTTAGTTCATATATCGTCTTCAACCTGCAGGCTGACCCCAACTGAACTTATAGATTGCTATTACAAGATGCAAGTAAAGGCGTAAAGCAATAATAGGCTTGAGCATTTCAGAGAACTGCTGTTAGTCTTTTGAAGTTCGATGTACATGGTTTTTGTAAAACTCATTTTGGATGAAATTCTACAAAACATGTCTTGGATTTGTCCAGATGCAAAGGTAATCCAACAGGTTTAAAATAAATATGGAATTACTGTCTGTCTATAAACTGAGATTATTAAGAAGTCATTTTTTAACAGTAAACAATAAACTGGAGCAGGACATTTTGACAGTTACAACACAAAGATACATATCAACTACTCTCTCCATTCCAAAAATATAAGCATTTCTAGGACATTGATTCCAATGCACGGAAATCCAAGCATTTTCAACCAATCAGACGCTTAAGAAGGGAGCCTAAGCAATTCAAAGTTCAAAATTTGACCAATGATGTGACTGAAAAGGAATCTTTTCCCTCAACCTTAATCTTTGCTAAACAACATAGAAATGCTTATACTGTGCTACACTGACTATACATTATTGGTGTCAAATTTGTGATCCTTCAGTAGTTCAGTTAATACTGGATACACACACACACACACACACACACACACACACAACACACACACATAAAGATGCCTGTTAGCACACAATTACAGGCCAGTGTACAAGAGAACTTTAGGTGAAGAAGGATTATAAGGTCATAACAGACGCATAATGCCAACTGATAGTGATAACATGTGCATATAATAACTCCTTAATTTCTACATTTTTGGGGTCTCTGTTTCAAGTTTTAACTAATTCATTGTTCTCTAAGGAGGGGGGGGGGAATTGAACTAGAAAGGGCGCAATATAAGGAAAGATTAAGGAACAACAAAGAAATATACAATCAAACCTAAGTTAAGACATAAAAATGCTACAATCTTAACTACAGAAAGTACTTCACAAGAAAGTACAACTACATGGAGTATAGGACACATGGAAAGTAACATTTACGGATTTACCTACGAGTGCAACTAACAAAGCAGAAAGGAAATACTAGTCATGAAATCTCCCAAATAAACCAATTTTTGGTAGAAACAATTAATGTTTGGTGAAAGATAGCAGTTTAGTGTCGAGGTCTAACAAAGCAACAACACCATTCTAAAGCATCCGAATTGATAGTATACATCATGGTGCCACAGGCCGACCAAAAGAAAGAACAGAGTGTAAGGTAAACACCATTATGTTCTTTAACATGCTTAAACTGAATGACTGCGGCATCATAATAGTTATCATGAGCCAAATAAGGCATACAATAGACAATAAAATAATAATTCAGCAACCTTCTTCGCACAAGACAACACTAAGTAATTTGGGCATTAAGCTTCTTTCCAAGTATTAAAGATATAAAAAGGTCCCACTATCCTACGAAAACAGATGATGGTGATCATCTATTCTCACATCATGCACAAATTTCATATAAATTGAAACAAGTATCCAATGGTTCATGCAGTGAGAACAAAAGCAAGGATCACCTTGTATGAAAAATAGAAGGGTACCTGAAGCAATACTGCATATATAAGGCTGAACCATCTCCACCAGAACTATCCTGTTTGAGTTGAGCAAGAAGCTGTCTGAATAAGAAAAACCAACTTAGAAAAGTCAAGCTTTCTCAAAATACTTAGAATATGCGCAGGAAAATAGGCAATTGATGGTATATAATATAAACAGGATTCTTGACTACAAGGGTAACAGATACCACCAAAGCATGTGTCTTCCCACAATACAAATCTATGGAGTTCCTTCCCCGTGCAAGAATTGGGTGAAAATATATCGAAAGTGTTCATCAGCACAAAGTTAACAAAAGATCGGACATTAGCAATTCATAGAAGAAAAGATCCAATGACTGGGATCAAAATAAACCATGAGCTCTTTTGTTTTATACTAAGGTTCCAATTAAACAATGGAAGTGGAATTACAAAGGGATAGAACAGGCCCAGATTTCATACTTCGTTCTTAAGGGTGACTGTCTTGCTCAGATGACTGACATTTGGTGAGTCGATGAACATGCCTTTCCTCATCTCAGCCAATGATTTGCACTATCATGAGCTAATCCACCGTGTAGTTATCATCTGAAATCAACAGAAGTTGCTGATAAGAAAAAAGAAAGAAAAAAATCAAATCAAATCTGAATACTTAACCAACCAATACAACTTTGGGAAGCAGATGCTTGAATGAAGGGGAAATCCAAGAAAAATCAAACCCAGAATTTAAAACAATCTCCACCATAGTTATCCTCTAGAAAAGGCTAAAAGAGATTGCAAGATTTGCAAAAAACAAAGATCTATGAATAAGAAATGGTGTAGCCCCAAATCCAACCCGAAATAGCCACAAGATGCCGAAGATTTGCGTTGTTGAGTGACCAAACAATCAATCAGAACAGCATCTGACAGAGGATTGCCTCTTGACAAAAGGAGATTAGGAGTTCCCCGTCAGAAGGATCCATCACTGTCCAAATTACACTCCTCAATCAGGTGGAGGGAAATCTATCAAGAAATCCAGTCAGTTATCTTCTAAAATAGGCAAATACATTCGAAGTTCTCTGCTAAATAGGCGATACATTCAAAGCTGAAAACCATAGCAAGATAAGAGAACCAAATAGACAAATCGGATAAAAAAAGAATCATCTTAAGAGCTGCAAAACATCTCAGCACTCAGCAGGGACGCCAAGAACGGCGTCCATCCCATCAAGAACAGCAGCCGTGAAGCATCAAGAACACGAATCTGCGACAAAAACGTGCGGCGGATGTTCCGTGCCGCGTGTCTGCAGGTCTCTGGCAACCAAGAAATCGCTGGAGAAAAAAATGAATACCAGTACTACAAAGACAGATCCAAAACAGAGGGGGAGGGAGGTCAGATGGTCAGATACCTCTGGGTTTTTTCCCCCTTTTTTCTACAAGATTTTTTTTTCTTTCGCCATGAGCGATTTCTTGATGATTTCTTTCTTCTTTTCTAATCGGAAGATAGTAGTAGTTGATGATGGATGATTAGGTGGAGTTTGGGTTGGCATTTGGAGGGGAAGGAAAATAGAGGAAAGAAATGGAGATGTGCATAGAAACTTAGAAAGGAAGGTGGTTACTTCTACTTCTCTCGTCTGGCATAGGCGTACACACATCTATCCCAGTCGTTTCTCTCCTTTTTTTTTTCTTTTCCTTTTTGCAAAGGAAAAACTTCTAATATAGTTCAAAGTTACCTTTTTTTCTCTTTTGCAAAAGACTTGGTTGTACCTTGGGTTAAGTAATTTTAAAGATTAAAGTTTGATTTTTCAAATGATTTTGAGTTCCATACTTGCCTTCTAACCTTCTTAACCTTTTGTAAAAAAAAGGAAAGAAGGAAGGAAACCTCTAATAATTATTTATAAAATAAAATTTATAAATTATAAATTATAAATAGCTTTGGATTACGTTCAACACATAATCAGGTACAACCCAATCATCAAATAAAATTTTGGGAACATGAGCTACGTAATTTAGAGATGAACAAGCGATGTTTGGTTATCTACATCGCACCTGCCTTGTATGAGTAATGCAAAGAATAAGTTGTTTGGTTACTTCGGCGAGTGTTAGGGCGTGGCTTAACTTGTGCAATAGTCTCGAGTGAAATACGGTCTTTGTACTTCACCCTGTGTGGTGCAACATGCTTTTTCCTCACATTCACGTATGTAGCTAGAGGTTAGGGTCACCACCCCACGCACATGAGTTACTTCTCATTTGCCTTCTGCCATCTCGTGCATTAATTTGCCTTCTGCCATCTCGTGCATTGTTGAAAATTTGTAATTTAGAGAGGAGGAAAATCTGAACAAAAGAGACACATCCATAAAGAGAAAGGAGAAAGGAGAAAGTCGATATTACCAACCATCAAAGACTAAAAGCCAACTCCTCTTGAGAACGTGCATGACACTTTTGAAATAAGCCAAAGCAAACCAAAGCTTGGCTTACATGATCAAAGCTTTAGAATTTTATTTACTTATATATATATATATATATTAAAAAAATACAAAAATATTTTTGTGCTTTCAAAAACGACAAAAATGTACTCCTAGCGCTCTAAAATGCAAATTTTGTATTTGCATTTAGATCCTTCCAGGTTTTAATTGCTATTAAAACTAATAATACTTATTTGACACTTCAAATAAATTTAAATGCAATTGGAATAAACTACAAAGCTGTAGTTTGCATCAAGATCTAGTGGTTTGTATAGAGTTTGTCTCCATGGGAGGTCCTTTGAAATGTAGATATGATTTTTCGTAAAAATAGATTTTAGATTTTATAATGAATATTTGACTCCTAAATAATCCTGAATGAAAAGGTTGTCAACTACAAAGTTACATATCTCATCGAGCACCACAATTTTGATGCAAAGTTTAATTTCATCTGGCTTCAAATAACATATTTTTAAATTGTAAAACTATAAGGTTGGCAAGCTATATAAGAAAATTTGCATTTAAGGTTCTTCTCGCTCTCTAGGACGATTTTTTAATTTGTGTTTAACAAAACACCCACCTGAGGGACGTTAGGGTATATTACTATAAACTTTGAAAAAGTATTTTGTAAATTTATAAAAAATATAAAAAAAAGCTTTACCACCCTGATCCTCTCTCATTTTGTCTTGCTTTTCTTTGTCACAGTAATCCACCCTCGATTCGATCATATCGCCGCGAGTAAGTCCTTGTTCGATTCCGATCTAGATCCCATTTGACCACAGTATTGATCTCGGGTCTTTGCCAGTGGTCGCCGATCTCGCCTCACCGAGTAGGCGGCCAGTGCATGGGTCTCATCCTAAATATGTAAACGAAGTATTCTTTATTTCGAACTTAAAAATTCAGCGAAAAATGCGTAGTGTCCGGTCCCTTTTTTTATATTTGAAGAATTCGAGTTCCATACCTTTTGACAATTTCTTAGCAAACATCGTTATCGTTGGAACTGAGACTTAATTAGCCACGCACCATTCAATTCACAAACAAAACATACATCTGAACATGAATTCTTCTGAACAATTTCTTCAGATTTTCGAGAAGTTCACTGATACATTCGCTACTGTCCTATCCTATGTACATGTGAATCCAACGGCCAAGAATCAGCGGCCCAAATCAATGGTCTTCCGATCGCCAGCCATCTCCGGCGACCTCCACCCGCTGCTCCGGCGACCAGTTGCAGCCGCCACCGTCGTCGCCGATGTCATCTTCTTCTCCGTTGCCGCTGCCCGGAGCTCGTCCAGCTCCCTTGTCAGCCTCTCGTTCTCCCTCCTCGTCTTCTCCACCGTCATCGTCTCCTCTTGCGCTCTGGCGCTGCTCGCCGCCGGCGGTGGCGGTGGCCGCCTCTCGACCGTTACCTTGCCAAGAACCAAGAACGGCAGCCTCCGCAGCGCCAGTGCCGCCGCGCCCTCCTCCCCGCCGGCGGTCACCTCGGCGGGTATCCTCACCCCCCACCTGACGCTCACTGCCGCCGCGCCGCCCCGCACCGGGATGGCGCTCCTCATCGTCACCTCCGACGCCGTCGCGGCGGCCGTCGTCGGCGCCGAAGCCGAAGAACCTGAGCCACCTCCTCCGGCGGCGGCGGCGGCGGAGTCGAACCGCTTGCGCACGGCGAAGTCGCCCAGCGAAGGCTTGAGGGCGAGCGAGAAGGAGACGGCGCCGCCGGTGTTGACCTCGACCGCCATGGTGATGGCCGAGGCGGCGGCGGCGGCGCCGGAGGAGGAGGAGAAGGGGCAGCCGCCGGGGCCGGAGCCAAGAACAACGGCGAGGGAGAGCGGCGAGGAGGTGCGGTTGGGCGCGTAGGAGAGGCGGAGGGAAGGGAGCGCCGGTGCGGCGGTGGCGAGGGAGAGGCGTAGGTCGGCGGGGTCACCGGCGGTGAGGGACGCGACAGCTGGCACCGAGAAGAGCGCCACGGGGAGCTTCGCGCGCAGCAGCGGCGCCGCCCCGTCCTCCCGGAGCTTCACCGAGGCCTTCATGGCTCCGTGGTCGAGCGGCGCATCGCCGGACGCGGACGCGGACGCGGACGCGGACGCGACGCCGGCGACGAGGCGAGGCGAGGGGAGAAAGGAAGAGGTTTTCGGGTGTTTGAGTGACACGTGGCGTTTGTGCTGCCTCTGCTGAGGATTACGTGGAGGTGAGCTTTGGTTGGCTACTGCTCATGTCCTCGCCGGGTGACGTGGAGCAAATCCCAAAAAGCGTTTTTTTTTTTTTGCTGCTGAATATTTTTACAAACACGATACAAACGGGTATTTACAGCATGCGCATACTATTCACATACCGCTACGAATATTTCCGAAAAATTAGACCGATATACGTTGAGAATTATGAATTCATCATGAATATCCTATTTGTCGATGATACCTTATCAACCACTAAAAAGAACACGCGAACACTCGTATTAAATCTAGGGTTTAATTTAAGTAGATGGGTTTCACTGTAAATAATAACATAACTAGTTGGCATAATTAGAAGGCTAAAAATAAGAGAAATTTCAAAATTAATATTGATGGGCTTTGTGATAAGGGAAATCACCCAACCAAACGTTATTATGGGCTAAAAGGCCATACTGTTAATTCTGATGCAATGGGGCTGTGTTTTTTCTCAGAAGAAGAAACGCAATGGGACTCCACAGACTATAAGCTGTTGTGTGTAGTACAGTAACACCCTTGATTTGGGTCAGTAAAACAGGCCTAATAAAAATCCCAATATTATCAGTTAGGTCATATTTAGCAATTAGCATAACTAGATCTAAGATTTTTTGAACTAAGTATTTCTAGATCCACAAATCTATGGATTTGGATCTGCAACTACGATCATGCTGATAACATTTCATTAAATCATTTATTCCCATGTTAGATTAAATATAAAAGTTAAAATCACTATAATTTAATATTCAAGCTTTAAATCTAGCGTAGATCGGGAATCTTGAGTTGTGTCCAACCCTTAGGCTATGTTCGGGAGATGAGGTTGGGAACTCACCTTCCGCGTACGTAAAATGGAGCGATATATTTTCTTATGATTAATTAAGTATTTACTTTTTTTAAAATGAATTAATATGATTTTTAAAACAATTTTCGTATATAAACTTTTAAAAAAACGTACCGTTTAATAGTTTGAAAAGCGTGTGTACGGAACACGAGGGAGAGGAGTTGGGAACACACTGGAAAGAACGTAACGTTAATTGCTCACCCTATACTTTTATTTTTTTTTCTCTCTTTCAACTGCACCCTTAGTTTCTTTGATTGCTAATCAAAAAGCAAATTTATTTATGTAGAAGCACCCCAGAGTTTTCGCGTCGAGGAGCTTTCTTTGCACCTTTTGAGCTGTGGTGCAAGTGTGCAAGTGCAACCGAGACGAATTCGAATCCAATACTAGCTAATTACTAATTAATACTACATCACTCTTTTTATCTGGTATAATAACTCGATTGGGGATGATATACAGAGACATATTTAATCCGTTGTTTGACTAATTGTGCCAACAAGAACTGGACGTCTTATCTTCTTTATTTTTTTAAAAAAAATGTTGATTTATCTGAGGATTTTTTATATCTAGCGATTTAAAACCAAGCGTATATATATGTCCAATTGTCGCATCGTGAGAACGACCGGATATAATATAATGTAATATAATGTTGGGTAATAATCGGCGAGTTATTATTAGCCAGGAAAACGACGGGAAGATAGTTTCATTCGACGGCAAATGGAATTACTTGCTTTCATTACCATATTGACTTACTATTTTATTTAGCAATAAATAGATAAATAAATAAAACTTGTTGCTATCAGGTGCTGTGATCTTGGTACAACAAACTTGGTCACAGAAAGACCCCTGAAGGAGCACACATGTGTACACATGGGCACATGCTGGTCAGATCATATCAGATTAATTAACACGCGAACTCCGTGTTCCCCACAATAAGTTGATTGCGGAGGGCAAATTTTGTCCCAAAATGGACTTGTACTCCCTTTCTTCGGTTCACAGATTAAGATTTTTTTTCCCTCCCTGATCGCTCACTAACATTATTAGATTTTTTTTATTAATGCGAGACACTTTAATTATTTCCTCTCCCTACTGAAGTTTCATCGGAATGCGAGGTATGTTTTTATTTGATATTTTTTCCATGTCAGTCTAAATTTGTACGATATGCGCGTGTAAATCGTGGTGTTCTAGAGCAAAACCACAAAAGAGTGTTATACGGTAGATTTTGTATTTTTTTTATTTTGAAACTGAGGAAGTGCATATATATATATATATATATATTCATCACATCTGCTTACTCCCTTGGAAAACAACTTTCCTCCATCCTAATATATTTTCAGAATATTTTAGGATTGAAGGAGTAACTTCTATCATCTATGTAAATTACTTCATCGATTTGATTGGATTGGATAGATTGTCAAAACTCCTTATAGCTTGGAATTAGCTTAGAATGGAAGGAGTAATTTTTTCAGGGATGGTAAAGGTACGTTGGCCAATCTGCAGTGGCTAGATGATGCGTCTTTCGGGGGCTTAGACGGCAGTACGCCGTATGCATCAGATAGGTGGCGCCATGGCACGTACTAGTCCCCGTCGATCGTATACATAGGTGGCATTTGAATATTATGAGTTATTAAGTACATAATTTATTAAGTTTTAATTATTATAAATTTGATAAATAAATATATTTAATATTTTAAAGCTACTATTATATAGAAAGTTTTTGCATAAAACATATCGTTTAATATTTTAAAATACATGCTACCGGAAAACGAGGTAATAATCTTAAAGAGAAAAAGTACATTACCATACTTCCTCCAAATATATGACGCAGTCAATTTGCCTCTTTGATCCCCGTCGTCGTCGTTTCAACGTTCGTGCATGTATGTCTCAGTCCAGCGAGAGCAGAAAATCTGTGTGCTCTTTTCTTAAATGAGTGAAGTATATGGATGGTTCAAATTATGTATCATTTAGATTCTTAAACTTTTAAAATAATATACTTTTATGTTTTTAAACCCGTATTAGGTGTCGTACATATCCCAACGAATCCAATGCACTCCGTGCGCTTACATATCAGTGAGATCCACGTATCAGTCACATAGAAAACAATAACCTAATAACGGGAGAAAATGATATTTTTAAAATTTTATTTCCTACCTAAGAGGAGATAATAAATTTTTAAAATGCTATTGTTTTATATATGGTTTGACATGTTGGATCCTACTAACATTTCCTCGGTGCTACAACGAGATGACACAGCAGTGCACACAGCAAATTGAAGCCCATTTAAGGCAGCGTTCGCTCGACGAGGTTCGGAACATGCACGGTGATTGCGGAAAATGGAGCGATCCATTAATGCGTGATTAATTAAGTTTTTGCTAATTTTTTTTCAAAAATGGATTAATTTGATTTTTTAAGCAACTTTTGTATATAAACTTTTTGCAAAATACACATCGTTTAGTAGTTTGAAAAGCGTGCGCGCGGAAAACGAGGGAGAGGAGTTGGGAAAAGGATGAAAAGAACGCAGCCTAAACTTACATGACACCCAATACAAGTTGGGGGGCATGAAAATTCATTTTGAGAGCTCAGCGACCTAGATGACGTATCCGAAGTTTAGGAGAATCGTGCACTTCACTCTTTCATAAATTTTTTGGCACACAAACATCATAGATTTAGGGGAAACAAAATGAAAATTTCCGACCATATCGATACCACTTGTCGAGGGAGTGATTTTCCCCGGACAACGGGAGGTGCAGTCGTGTAGAGCCCATCCCTCGGGTTTGAAGGTCCGACCAGGAGGTTGGTTGTGAATGGTGAAGACGTTATGTGCGGGGGATCGAACTTACGAAGGGACTAAGAGACGCAAAGAGTTATACAGGTTTAGGCCACCCGATGGTGTAATACCCTACTCATGTTTTTTTGTTGTCTTTTATCTGACTCCAACCAAATACAAACTACCTCTTTCAGCTGAGAAAACCCCCACCTCCTCTAAGTGGTATATCCCCTTTCTTTTATATTTCAAGGAGGGGCTCACAATACCATCTAACAACTACCTGGAAATTTGTTACTTATGTTGTGTTGTCGTTGCTAGTTAGTTCTCTTGAACGCATCCCAAGAAATCAAACAAAATCTTACTGTTAGATTGTCCTTGGGGTCCGCGGGCACCATCCTGTGCTGGTCGGGTCCCCTTGATGTCCACCACGTGCCATGTGGTGGGCCTAAGGGGCCCCGACCTCACCAAGAGAGCGTCACGATCCCCCCTCCACCCACTTGGCACAACCGGGTGTTGCTGGGCATGCGCGACGCGTGTCTAGATGCGCGGTCATCCCACATGACTTAGCGTTGTCGTCTATTCGGCGTCATTTCAATCCCATCGACTTGAAATCTCTCTCCCGAACTTGTTTCATTTATGGCTGTAATTGTTGGGTTGCAGCTGGCAGGGAGGACGGAGGCTTGACCTTTGCAGATATACGCCCACGTCCCTATGCCCCTTAATAGGAAATCAGGATGTTTCAGATGAGCTTCTCGAAGATGTCATTGATGAAGGGGATATGTGACTTTATAATCTACACACTCCTCTCAAGAGTGCAAGACTTGTAAGGAAAATGAGGGGTTGGGTCCTCGACAGGTTGGGTCCCGGACACCCTCATCGCCTGAGGTTGGGACCCAGGTTGCTCTTGTTGCTTCTTCATCTTAAGATGTAGTTTTTATAGGTCTCCACATTCTTCTTGGTGAAGAACATGAGCCCGATAAAGATGGGTGCAGGATCCCGACCCGGGCTAGGATTCGGGCCCCTCTAAGTTTGTAATACAATAAGTAGATCTTGTATGTCTCGACGCTCTTCTAAGGAAGAGTGTAAAACCTACAAGGATAATGGAGATCGGGCCCCAGCAGGCTGGGTCCTAGGCTACTTATTATCTACAAACTTTGAGATATGAATCTTATAGGTCTTGATACTCTTCTTCCGTGAAGAATGTAAGCCCTATAAGAGTAGTGATATGGGGGCCCAGGGTCCCAGACAGGGCCAGAACCCTGGTCCACCAGGTTACCCAAGACAGGCCAGGGGCCCCAGGTTTCTTCCCAGAAGTGGGCCCTATACTCCTACTTACTGATTGACGTTTTAGCTTAAAGATGGCTTAATTAGGGTTTAATTTTATAGTTAAATCATTAATATTTTGGGAAAGGGGTACCCTGGTTCCCATTTCACCGACACCACTTTCATAAGAATAATATAAAAATAATATCGTTTCCAATGATTCCTGTTCCTTTTTTAGAAACATAGTACAAATGCAGGCACCCACAACGCGCACACACTCACCCCTATGAATGCACACATGGTCGGCTCGCTGTCGATAGGTACGTCGCATACCACTGAAAGAATAATTAGCCGTAACTATGAGCATCCGTGTCAATCTAATTAGCCGTAAATACGAGCATCCGTGTTAATCTAGGATTTGGATCTGGGTGGACTGGTTACACCACAAGGAATCTAACCGTTTGAGCTACGCTCACTTCACAATCGTTTGTGTTTCTATTTATATATAATTTAGTTTTTTTATTTATGTTAGTATTGTATTAAGTCACCATCAATAGTTAAATTTATAAATATGAAAAATCTCAACCATAAAAAACGTTTTGTAATTCATTTCTATAAAGATTACACTTCATCAATCTTAAGATATACCGATCCAATCTTTCGGAAATGCTTGATATGCTTGTGTATTCATAGAGGTGGTGTGTGCGTATTACGAGCGCATGCGTTTGTACTTTATTTTTTAAAAAACAATGATATCGTTTTGGATCGTTTCCATATGATCGATCGATATCCATATGAGATGGATAGTGAGAGACAGTATGCGCGCGCCAGCCGCTGGTCCGATGGATGTTGGTGGGCATAGGGATGCAAGCGGGTTGACCTGCGAACCCACTTGTAAACAAAATTAATCGGTAACCCGTAAATGGACTCGCGGGTTATCTACTAATTTAATTTATACATGAGTTTACGAGTCAATCCACTTGTATCTCAAGATGCGGTAACCCAAGCAACGATTCGAAAACCCACACTTACCATTTATTTGATCTATTAGTGAACTTGTGGGTTAACCCGTTTGCATCCTGGTTACGCATAAAAATAACGGTCGTCAGCGTCTCGATCGTCCGGATGAAAAGCCAAGATGAAACCGCCGTCAGTTATGTTCTTCTAGCTTAGATATGGCGTGTTTTGGTGGTTAGGGAACCGCCGGCTCTGTTTCCCTTTTTTGTCGGCTCTGTTCCCTTTCGGCCCAAGGAACCTCCTCAGTCTTTGCGAATTGCTACTCATCCCAAAAAAAATTCCCACCCGTGCATTGCATGATCGATGTCGATTACCAAAGGATAATAATGCATGTAGCACTCACTTCGTTCATAAATATAAATATAAATATAAATATTTTTATTTACTTAGTATCTTATTGATTTATTCCATAAACTACTTGTAAACTATTTATATTTAAGTAGTATTTTATTATTTGTTATTTGCATTACCGCTGACGATAATGATACAAGTGCGCTAGAACTTTCTATAACTATTGAGTGTAACAAGCGTAACACGGTAGGACTGTGGGCCGAGCCAAACTTTTATCTCATTAACCTTAACGAGCTAGGTTGGGCTCTATAAATACAACAGCCTATCTTCTATAATTAAATTTGATTAAATATTTTATATACAACTAATTATGCACAAAATACCATAATCATCATTGAACATTGAAGCAAACCATTACTGGAGCTGTTGTTGAGCCCTGGCAACCATCTGACCAACTTGGGAGATGGTTCTATCCCAATTCACCAAAAAACTAAGCACATGTTCTAACATAAGCTCTTACTAGTATACAAACTCGCTCCTTGATTGCCGCTGATATGGAGATATTGAGACAAAAGTACAGGTTGCCATAATTTAGAGTTGGCATCGAATGTTAAAATAAACATCAGTATACATGTTTGAAACATAACTGAGCTTTTATTCAAACTAGCTCGTAACCATTGATATAGAGGGATCTTACTAGTATATAAACTAACTCCTTAATTATCACTCATATAAAGATGATCAGACAAAATTATAGGCTAGCATAATTTAGAGTTGGCATCAGACATTGAAATAAACACCAATATACATGTTTGAACACAGCTATAGAGAGCTCTTACTAGTATACAAACTAGCTCCTTAATTACCACTGATATGGAGATGATCGGACAAAAGCATAGGCTGGCATAATTTAGAGTTGGCATCGAACGTTGAAATAAACATCAATATACATGTTTGAACACAGCTAAGCTCTTCTTCAAACTAGCTCGTAACTATTGATATAAAGATGCCTGGACAAAACTAAGCTGGCGTAAAACCATTTCTAGAGTTGGCATTGATGTAATTGAGGGAATGAGACAAATACATGCTGCCACGCTGGTGCCTACGTGCCACATTTTCTGACGCATAATATTAGCTCAAAACTTAGTATAATGAAGCAATGGTTGATAGTTTAAACCAATGGTGTAATATTCAGGATAACTTCATATAATTACTTACTCTACTGAATAATTATCATCGAATTCTAGTGTACAGTAATTATTGCGATGAAATAAACTTAAGAACATTTCAAAAGGTAATTTAATCAGATAACTTGGTTATCATAAAACCTACTAGCATATGTGTCACCATCACATGGTGCGCATGTGTCAAAGAAAAACTGGTCACCACACCGTGTAGCTGTAGCATACCACCTCCTTCCGCGCCAGCCAACTCATGTGCAGCACGATCCCTCGCTTTCACATTTCACGCCACAGTATTCCCGGTTTCGGAAGCGGGCCCCACACGCCGTGACCCCACCACTGACACGCGACGAAAACATTGGTCTCGGCGTCTCGCGCCCACCTGCCCATGTCAGCGGAGCATTACCTCGAACACGCCGTGAAGATATATATACAGCTCATCCATGATTTCCTCCCCCCGATTTCTCCATCGGATTCCAAATAAATTTCTCTCCAGATTGATCGATTCCCCCCCCACCCCACCGAATCCACGAGATTTCGGAGATTTCTCCGCGGCGCGGTCGGTTCATCGTCCCTTCCGTCGTCCGCCGGCCTCGCTCGCCGCCGCCGCCGCCATTTGGGAGGAGGGGACGCGTTGGCTTGATGTTGTTGTCTGGTTGACGGATTCGTCCGGTGGATTTGGAACATTTTCTTTTATTGGCTTCTCCACCCCTGCAAGTAAGCTTCGGTGCTTTGCCCTCTCGCCAATCGAATCGCTCGGGTTTTTTGTTTTTTATTTTTGTTCTCTCCTGGGTGCTCGGTTTGATGAGGATGTGAAGAGCAGAAGAGGTGGTCATCGCCGTCGAGGTTGAGAGGAGCCGCGCCGGCAAGGCGATCGCGAGCGAGAGAGTCAGTTGGTTTTTTATTTTTTTTTCTGGTAGTTTGGTTTCCGGCCATCGCCGCCGCCGCCGCCGCGTCGTCGTAGGTGTGGTTTTGCTTTGCTGCAGCAGCTCGTGCTGTGTCACGTCGTGCGGCTTGGCATTGCGTTTGCCCGAACAACATCGTCGTCCTGGGCGCCTCTCGCCTCCACCGCGCGACGCGGCCGCCCTCTCCACCTCAGGAGTCAGGCCGCCGCCCCGTCGCCACCACCGTTGTCGCCGCCGCAACCTTTTCCCGCTCCCCACCCACCGCTGGGGTGTCCTCGGTCTGCGGCACCGCCCCGCCGAGGGGGAATTGTCGATCTGCACCATCGCCGGTGGGGGCGGCCTCATTCATTCTGAGTCGCCGAGGGGCGCCATAGATCTGCTCCGTCACCGGTCTTCGATCTGAGCCGCCGCCGCCGCCACCGACGTGTCCTCTTGCACGACACCATTGATCATAGTGGCTGGGAAGCACCTCGGTGGCTCGGTAGGTGAAGAATTTTTCAGTTTGTTCTCTTGTGTGGTCGTGTAATATGAGGATTTCAAGCTTTGAGTCGATTTTTTTTGTGTAAGCTATGGGGACTCCGGGAATAATCGAGCTATTGACTGACAGAGCCTCGTTTACTCTTGAATGGTTGGAATAAGGCCTCAATTTGACGTTCTGTTCTGAAATTTCGATGAACAATGTGATTCAATCTGAATTTATTGGTTTATCAAATTTTGTAGTTCCAGATTGCCATGTAGGATTCAGTTCTTACAAACATATGAAGTAGAGCCTAGAGGGGGTTTCACTGTTATTTTTGGGTAATCCAAATTTACAGGTGTTTTACTTTACAGCTGAGGAAAAAAAAAAAACTAAACTCCCAAGCAGGCACTGAATGTGTCACAAACATTTGGTTCCAGTACCCTTCTACTAGTACAGTATTTAGTGATTTGTTTTATGTTTTGAGTTTAGTGTTGTGATCTTTTTGTAGCATTCATTGCTTGTTTTGGTTGTTTCTGTTAACTTGCAGTATATTCCATCTCTTATTCTGATCTGTCCTCAGTGACCTTGCGAATGCGCTTCCCTAATTTCTTTTAATTTTTATCTGTTTTACATGCCACCTTGAGAACTTATAGTTTACTATGCATTGGAGTTACATTCCAGTGGAAGTTGTTACTTCATAATATTGGAGTAATATTATATTCCCAAACTAGTGTGTCTGGTTTGTCTAAGCTTTGAGCCTTGCTCTTTGATATCTGCTATTCAGTTCATTACAATCTCCTGGCATGCAATTATGAGTTAGCTTAACTTCCTGAGTTCAATTGTGTACTGCTCTGAGAGAGTATAAATCAATAATTTCAGAACTTAGCATCAGCTTTGACAATTGTGCCCTGATTCTTGTTACCCTGTCTTCTGACTTTGCAACATTTTGTACTGCTTTGACAAGTATTTAATATTTGTGAGTAGTCTATCAAGTTTTGAGTTCAGCAGAGAATAATTTCGAGAGTATTTGTTTGCAGGTGATCAAATGAGTGACTCAATAATCTAGAAAATTTGTATCATGAGAAAAATGTGCCATGCATGTGAATCAGAAGATGCAACAATGGATGGGGTCGATGATGGCCTTATCTGTAGTACTTCTTGCTATAAGATGTGTGGCCATGCTGACAAATCTTCAAGTACTGATGATGAGATTGGTTGGCCGAGCATGGAAATAAGCCCTTGCAGCACTCCTTATGGCACCCCTCTTTTTAGCCGAGAAAGTTCTTGTTCAAGCTTTGCCAGTTGCTTTTCAAGCCTCGGTGAGTGTTGTTGCACTGTTCTCCTGTAGATGAAATGCTGTCATTGCTATCATTTACGATTTTTTTTTCTAGCATAACTAAATATTTTTTATGCAATTTATTTCCTAGATGACTACCTAGTTGAAACTGACTCTGAAGAGGAAATTGAGGTCCTAGATACTGGCCAACTTCAACCCGGTATCTTATTCTCTGATGAATCGATGGAGCAAAGAAAAGCGGTTTCTGTACAAGTGGAAGAATGTCAAGTCAGTCATGCTGCTGTTGTTGATGATAATTCTAGTATTTCCATTCCAACAAACCAGAACATTTCATCTGGTCAACTGCAGTTGGAGATACATCTTGATGCCACCAATGAAAACTCTGTTCCATCCAATGCTATTTCTGATCCTCATCAAGATGTCATTTCCAATGGTGGACTTACAGAAGCATGTTATGGTGTACCAGTGGATGATATTGACCTCAAACAATCCAATATCTTAGATGGTGAAGAGATTACTAGCCTTCCTATGGCAGACAATGAAATGACTCCTCTGGATGATCAAGTTATGGACCAAATCGATGATATGAAGGAAATTAGTAGTATAGTTTACAACAATACAATGAGCGCTGAGCAGCATGCGAATTTGGGTTCAGAGTTTGAGAAAGGAAATGAATCCAATGATAACCTTTATCCACTAGTAATGCCCAATTTTGATACAGACCCTCACATTTGGTTACCACCAGAACCAGTCAATAAGGACGATGACACTGATATTGTTGCTAATAACGATGACAATAGTGACAACAATTATAGTTGGGTACAGTCAAGTTTCAATATTAGCTTTGATGCAAAGAGAAACAAGACTAATTGTGAAGACCAATTGCAGAAAGCAATGTCAGAAGTTATGAATGGGCAATTCAAGATTCTTGTTAGTCGTTTTTTAGCTGCTGAAGGGCTCTCTTTATCTGATGGAGAAGCTGACAAGAACTGGCTTGATATCGTTGCTTCATTATCATGGCATGCTGCATTACTTATCAAGCCTGATGCCAATGTTGGAAATGCAATGGATCCTTGTATGTATGTTAAGGTGAAATGCATAGCTTCAGGATCTATCAAGCAGAGGTAATTTACCAACATTCTTCCTCATTCTGCTTTTTTTTCTTTGCTTAGTAATGTACAAATGCCTTAACTAGCTCCCTTTTCTATCTTTTTTTTGACAGTCAAGTCATCAACGGTCTTGTTTTTAAGAAGAGCGCTGCTCATAAGCAGATGCGTGCCAACATAAAGAATCCTAGACTGTTACTTCTGCAGGGTGTTGTTGGCCATTCTTCTGCAGGGCTATTGTCAATGGATTCAATGAAACAGGTGTGCATATATGCCCTTAGTAGTCAAGCATATTTGCATTATGTAGAGAGTTATGCCATATGATATAAGATATACAAATTTCTTTCATTGTCATTGATCAGGAAAACGATCACTTGGAGAAAATTCTCAGTGATGTAATTACCAAATGCAAACCTGATGCTATATTGGTGGAGAAAGCAGTCTCACGAAATGTAAATGAATATATTCATAAACAAGCAGTCACTGTAGTTAGTGACATGAATATCCGTCGGCTGGAAAGAATTGCTCGTTGTACTGGTTCTCCAATTCTCTTGTTGCAGAATGTTCTTGCAACACCCAACCTTATTAAACAGTGCGAGTCTCTCCATTTTGAAAAGTTTATTGAGGAGCATAATATAACTGGAGGAGGAAAGAGGTCAGCCAAAACTTTGTTATTTCTAGAAGGTTTTCGAAAGCCTTTGGGATGCACGGTATGTTGTTTTCCTATCTTGTTTTTAGTTTGTAGGTCATCTTTTTTCTTTATGTAGGACTGATTTTCTCATGACTGGTCAGAGTTATTCTTTCTCTGATACCTTGAGCTGCATTTAGTATATTGTTTCAGTATATTATTTACATTACATGGGTTAGCCTTCTATGATAAATATTTTTTTCTGCCATTTTTTTTGACAAACTGGTATATATAATGATAAAACATAATCCTGTCCATTTGGAATCAGCAAAAATATATTAATTAATTTTGAAGCTAATGAATTTCCTTATTGCAGACTTGACATCATGATTTAGACTGAAAATGCATTGAATCAGATAATATAATCTTCATTGTTGGGGTTCTGAATCAGAATCTTACCTTGCATTTATTTGTGTTATTTAGTGAAATTATGTTGATAGAACAAACCAATTATCTTTTTAAATATACTTTTCCCCCATGACATTAGAGCTTCACACCTTGTTTCCTGCTTAACATTGAGTTATATCCTAAAGATGTATTAGTACAGAAATTGGGACAAAGTATCACAGTTAGGATTGAGTTGCTCATATTGATTTTGATTATAGTATTTTCTTTGAAGAAAATACAATGTTAGCTATTAGCTATATATCATCCAAATTGCTTTTAGGGGCTTTATATGTTATGCACAAATGCATAAGATATGAAATTGTTAAAACTTGGATGCACTAAACCATTTGTGTTATTGAATTGAAGCAAAATCTAATCAGCTTGAAACTATTTTGTAGATTTTGCTGAAAGGATCAACAAGTGAAGAACTGAAGAAAGTTAAGCGTGTTCTTCATTTCACTGTTTTTGCAGCTTATCATTTGATCCTTGAAACTTCATTCTTTGCTGATCAAAGGTTATTTGCAACGGGAAAAAATGCCATGGAGAAAGCCAACTGTTTGAAAACTGATCCACAGCTGCTTGTTCCTTGTACTGCTGCTCCGTCCTCCAAATTCTGTTCTGATATTGCACAAAATAGTGACCCCACACAACATGCTTTGAACATTCTTGCTTCTGATGGAGAGTATGTTAATCAGGATGATTTTGTTAATCCAGAGAAATCCGTGGGCATGCACGATTCCAAAATTGAAACATCTAGAGAGCATGAGGACAGAAAACTTCATGACAGCAGCAACATTCAGTCATATCCATCATTGCCAGTTCCTGACCCCTCGAGAAATCTTATTGGCGACATATCATTAGATTTTGCCAAACTGACATCATGTGATGACTTCGCCGATTCCACCTCTGGAGCTCCTTCAAACAATGGGGTTTTGCAGACGAATGGGGCGGATGGCAAAGATTGTCTAGAAACTATTAGTGATGGAATATCTACAGAGACTAGGACTTCTTTAGATTCTCAGAACATATTGATTTCGATGTCTAGCCAACATATCAGAAACCAAGCAATCTGTGAGCAGAGTCATCTTTCCCGCATAACTTACTACGGGTATTTTGATACATCACTTGGTCGTTATTTGCAAGATAGTTTACTTAATGAGGTCATACATCCTTAACTGCTTGTTGATTTGGCAGATGCTTATTTTATCTTATGATGTTTCAATTGACAATATATTATTTGCAGAAACACAGCTGCTTATCTTGTGGTGAACCTCCAGAAGCTCACATGTACTCTTACACCCACCACAATGGCACTCTAACTGTTCTTGTGAAAAGCCTCCCCTTGGATGTAACTCTTTCTGGTAAGGATCAAGGAAGAATTTGGATGTGGACTAGGTGTTTGAGATGCAATGGTAAGCCCACACAAAGGGTTATAATCTCTTCCTCTGCGCGCAATCTGTCATTTGGGAAGTTCTTGGAACTCAGTTTCTCAACACATTCTGCTGCTAAGAAGTTATCAACATGTGGGCATTTGCTGCATAGGGACTGCCTACGCTTCTTTGGGTAAGTTCTTTCCAAGATGCTCTTACCTAAAGGACAAGTCTTTTCATAATGACATCACTAAAGTTACTTGTTTCATGATTTGCAGAATGGGACCCAAAGTTGCTATGTTCAGATACTCATCTGTTGAAATATATTCTGCCTTTAAGCCACCATTAACTTTGGAGTTTCATAACCCAAACAAAAGAGAATGCCTGGAAGTTGAATTTAATAATGTATGCCTCTCCAAATATTTTTCTGAAACATCCTCTTTTAGCTAATTACATATTTTAATCCTAATATACTTGGTTATTCAAGGTACTTCGAAAATGGAGGCTACTCTTTTCTGAAGCTGAAAATGAAGTACAAATCTTGAAATCAGCAGACTCTGGTCAAGCCTTGGGAGAAAACACCAAAGTTTCAGTACACGAGGAATTATTTTTGGAAGTCAATAGGATACTTGCACAAGAAAAAAATGAATTTGAGGTAAGCTTGATATCAGCTTCTATTTTGTTCTCCTATTCCTTCCCAGAAGATTTGGATCTACTTTTGATATGCTAACATATCTTGTCAACACAAGGTTTATCTGAAGACATTTGACCTTCTTGTAAAATCTGGGACTTGTGCTCACGAGATCCTTGGGTTGAACTGGCTACACCAGCTACTTCTTCTTGGATTTTACATTTGGGATGTCCGGTTGCAACATATTCTTCAATACTGTAAAGCTAACGCTGTATCTTCAGACAGTACTATCCAGATAAAAACACCAGAGAACAAGCCAAAGAATTCTGAACTAACTTCTGTCCATGGGGATACACTATCTCTTACCAACGTTGGAATGGAAAGGCAGGAGGAACGTATCGATACTTGTCATTCTTTTGATAGTTTATTTGGCAGTATGATTTTGGAGAATGAGCAGCTAACTGAGAAATCAGTAATCCAAGAGCCTGGGTCACATGTTAGTCCAGATCATGGTGAAGATGGTGGATCACATGAAGTCGACAAATATGCACATATCTCTGACAGTTTTTGTTTAGAAAAATCAATTGACTTACCAGTTAAGAATAATGAACTGCCAAAACTTGCGAGAGGTAATGAAATGTATCCTGTTGCCAAGCCAAGCAAGTGTTTTCATATATTCCTGAACCTATTAGATTTCTTAAGTAATGATGCCAGAAAATGGGTCTGGGGTAGTTTTAGTCACTTGGAAAAGGAGTACAAGAAAGAGCTTAAGGGTGGCTCTTTGGACAAGTTTCATCTCATCAACAAATACATCCCCACCTTTTCATTACTGGCTCAGCTTAAGTCCCAAATGGACATGGTACAGTTTATTGTTGGCCCTGGTGGTAGTATCTTGTCCATTGTTGAGGAAGAGGCATCTAGTATGATTGCTTATGCACTATTGATATCTGAGCAGCAAGGAATATATTCGGAAGCTGCAATTGTAAAGGATGAAGTTATTGCTGGTAGAAAAATTGATAAAGTAACACCAATCAACTCGATCGGATATACTCCTGTGCAATCTGCAATTTTATTTCCAAATGATTCTTCAGAACAAGATCCTAACCTATCAAGAAATGTGTCGTCATTATCATCCGAGGAATCAACATCTGGATTTTATGATTCTTTTCTATCTGCCTTAAAAGATCTGCATCCTGAATTTTGTTTGAATAATGAAAAGCTAACTTTGAAGAGCAAATACTCTGTTCTGTGTATATATGCGAAACAATTCTACGATCTTCGGAAGAATTGTTGCCCATCGGAGATTGCGTATATTTCATCTATAAGCCGTTGTAAAGAATGGAGTGCACAAGGTGGAAAGAGCAAAGCTTTTTTTTCGAAATCAATGGATGACAGATTTATCATCAAACAAATTAAGAAGACTGAGTTTGACTCATTCTTGAAGTTTGGCCTTGAGTACTTCAAGCATTTCGGTGTATCTCAGGCCTCAGTTAACCCTACATGCCTTGCCAAAATTCTGGGAATATATCAGGTCTGCCAAAATTTTGAGTACTTAAAGCATTTCTCTTGAATGTAATAAGAAAATGTAACTACTTATTTCTAATATTGTAATTCTCTCTAACAACCATGTCAGGTTAAGGAAATCAGGAATGGCAAGGAGACAAGGACCAATTTCATGGTTATGGAAAATCTTTTGTTTGGACGAAATATAATACGAAGATATGATCTGAAGGGTGCTCTTTTCTCACGATATGTTCTTGACTCAAAAAATCCTGAGAATGTGCTGTTGGATCAAAATTTCATTGAAGATATGCGTTCTGTGCCTATCTACATTGAAGGCAAAACCAAGAACCTCTTGGAGCGTGCAATTTGGAATGACACGGCGTTTCTAAGTGTATGTGTGCCTATTGCTAGAAAACGGTTTTTCGCTTGTGTATATGCATTCCTTTTCTTCATAAGAGTATATTCAGGATGCTAGCTCTCTCTCTTTTTTTTTTTACTTTTGCGGGGACACGATGATAGCTCTAAAGTTTACAGTTTGCATTTCTTTTATTTGCAGCGCATGAATGTCATGGATTACTCCTTGTTTGTTGGAGTGGACAAACAGAAGAAGGAACTTGTGTTTGGAATTATAGATTATTTGAGGCAATACACCTGGGACAAACAATTGGAGTCTTGGGTGAAGACATCACTTTTTGTTCCCAAGAACCTATCTCCGACTGTAATTTCCCCGAAGGAGTACAAGATAAGATTCAGGGCATTTATGTCTCAGTATTTCCTATCAGTTCCAGATGCTTGAGTTGATGAGTTCTGAGGCATTGAACATACTGTGGCTTTTGGTGGCTGAACTTATGTTGAGTATGGTTGGTTAAATGCCTGTTTGGGATACAATAAATCATCTCATGAGTTCAGCTTTAAGTTTCATTTTATTCATTTTTTCTGGTGTAGGTCTATCACCATCCATACTGCTTCGCAGCTGTTGTACATAGCATTTAGGATATAGGTTCCCTGGGGGACCACAAATTTTAATCAAGGGAGTGGTGACTGGACCTACATATAACCAACATGTTCGTTTTTTGATGAGCATTAAGGTGGAGTTCACCTTTTGGACAACTAGCTTGGAGTGTTATAGAGAATAGGGCATTCATGTATTCATTTATGTTATTAGGAGTAGGTTTCTGGAATCAAATCGATATCTAAATGTGTCAAGAGTTATAACTTGTTGCTTAAGCATCCATGGTGGTATGACATGTGTTATTGTCGTCCTAAATTCCTAATGCTATTTAAATCAGTCATTGTCTCTTATAAACTGATCTTTACTTATTTATAAGTTCCCTCCTAAAGATCTGTAACAGGTGATCAATCGACAAAATTATTTCCATGATTTGTTAGGATTTATAAAAATGGGTTGTGATTAATCTGCATATATCCAGACAATTGCATTTTGTTGATTGAGATATACGGACAGAAGTATATTTCTCCTGCACCTCTGCAAACTTTGGGGTCAACATCCAGTCCTACTCTTGTACCTCTGCATTCTTTTAGCTGTTTACACAGGTCTCCTCCCCAAAGACTGCATCATGGGGCTTGAGCTGCCTTCTGGTGGTCATGTCAGCTGTCGATACAGCACACCAAGTGGTAAGCTGTCTAGCACTTCTATATTCCTTGATAAATTGTCGTACAAGGTGAATCCACAGAGTGGGTATATTAACAAGCTTGAGGAACGGGCAAAGATTTCCACACCAAGATTCTCATATGTGGTGGGAGCTCATACCCCAGAGCGGGATTTTGCATGGATGAGGCTCATTGCTGAGAAGTGCGGTGCGGTGCTCATGTGCAACCTGACGCACATCAGAGGGCTTGTCACCACGACGGTAAATAACTACCAGCATATGGAACATTTCTTTATCTTGTATGTGTAATATAGCAGAATATCTCTCATATTAATACAATCAAAATTAGTTGCTAGAATTGTTTGCTTCTAGCTGATTAGGTTGATACTATAGCCCTGGTGAAACTATTTTGCAGGTATCATATTCAAACTAAGTTTGAACTTAGTTTATCATAGATCATTCTGATTTTCAGAATAACGAAGGTAACATTTTGAGGTATGTTTACATGAGCGTGAGATAACTACAAAATTATATTTTCGACCAGTCCGGACAGGCTAATTCTTAAGTTGGATCATTTCCACATCAAAATTATTGTGCTATTTATGTTTTTTTTTCTCTAGTGATGGAAATCATTCTGATGGACTAAGTAATCAGCATTTCATGTTGTTATCAACTGCAGTGTCTTGTTAATTTTTACACCTTTTAGAAACTGCAGTCTCCAAGGGGCATATACACAAGATAACATCATGAGAGCATTTTTATGCAGATTTATTGGTACCATTTTCATATGGCTTGTTGAGAATTGAGATAGTTTCCAAACTTTGAGAAAGTTGACTGTGAATACCATAGCTATACATTTGTAAATAAATAGAGTAACTTTTGTTACAATTGTCATAAATCTCTTTATTGCATTTCATGTTCCTTTACATGCTATCTCGCTTGGGAATGCAAGCCAGCCAGCCTGCAAGAGGGTTCAATTCTGGCTTGCTTGCATATCCTTATGCTTTGTTACCCTCTAGAATTGTTTTATTTCCCTAATATGGGCTCCCCTGCATAATGAAAAGAAACTCCAGAAAGGCCTTCTATGTTGCTGCTGCTGCTGCTTAATTTGGCTAGTTCAATGTTCTTAACGTCCATATTATAATGACAATATTGTTCCATGCTCCACTGTTACAAGTTTCTCATTCCTACAAGGTGGTCATACTGTGGTTCCTGAGTATTTGCTGTCTATTGATGGTTTGAATCTTGCTGCTTGATGTGGTTAGATCGACTAACAAGAATCTAACAGGTCCTAGATGTGATACAATATTTTTCAGGAGAGGAAAAAAAATGTAAGGAGGACTATTCTTTTTTTCTCAAGGGGATGAAAATGAATTGTAACTTCGAGGACATGATAAATTTTGTTGTTTTCCGTTCAATGCAACTATGCCATGAGGACCCCATGGCAATCATATTGCTGCCTTGGCTATAACTTCGAAGCAAGTTGCAAAACCTGAATATAAAGCATAGATTCAACAAATTAAGAAAAACGCAAAAGTTTTGGCAACAGCCTTGCTCAGAAGAAAATGCAGAACTGTTACTATTTTAGATGATGGAAGATGTGAATAGTACATGCAGATTGGTTACTGGTGGCACAGATGACCCACTACTTTGGGATCCCGGAACTTCTGGCCTAACCGGTGTAATTGTGCCTATCATTTTGTTAATTAAGTGTTAGCACGATCTCTCTTAAGGAAGAACTCAACCAAACACCGAAAGAATTATCGATGAGATCAACGAGATCCTATCGCCTTCGCCGCTAACGCCGCCGATATATTGATCTCAAGGATAAAGTTCAGAGTTCAGACTATATATAGATTCAAATATGGAGGATGCCCGGACTTTACATTATATTATATTTGTAAATCAAAGTGAACATATCAAATCAATTTATAAGCATAATATAAACTCCGAAGTCTTGAGTAAGGAACATAGGGGATGAAGCTGGGCCTTTAGCTTGCTAGTCAACTTCAACCTGAGATGTACCCGTCAAACCACATGAAAGCGGTGACTAGATGTGTTATATATTCAGAAGACATAAAATAGCTAAAGATCTACCACATGCCAAAGATCTACTCATGTGAAGCTTCTCAGGACGTGCACTAACTCCACAATTTTCATCTTAAGCAATGATACATAAAGCAAATACAACTAAGACAATTTAAATTCAGATTACAACTATTGAAGTTATACATAGGCCGATCGGCCAAATAAATCAGAGATTCACGGAAGTTTGGCTACCCAAACCACAAGCAAACCGACTAGGGGTTGACCTCTAAATGAATCAAGTCCTAAAAGAAGCAGTCAAAACCCGCATCACTCAAATTAAACTAAGTCTAACACCTGTAGAAATAGATATTCCAGTATGACAAGAGTCAGCACATTATTAGAAATAATATACTAGCAAGGGTACAATCAAACCTACATACATGAAGGCTATAATCAAAGAGAGGCAATCTGTGGTCTCATATTTTCAGCATAAAGTAAATTTTAGTTCACAAACATTTTGCAATGAATTTAAGCCAAACATCTTTACAAAGTATAAAGTATAATAATCATGGCATGGTCAACATAAATAGATATGCATCATTCCCTTACCACCCAACCGGTAGTAAGGCAATCATAGACATATATCAATCTCATCATCATTTCATTTTAGTTTCAAAAACATTTAGAAATCACAAAATTATACCCATAGCACATCATTATGTCGCTCATGACCGTGAGCACGGCTAATCGATTAATTTTTAGAACTTTGCAGAGTTTGTACAGCGTGGACCACATGACGTGAATCGCTCTAGTTTATCCGGTACCCGTCGGAACCACCACACTCTACACATTGAGTACGGTCTAGAGGTCACAACGAGGCTTTTACATTAAGTATTGTCTAACCTTGCATGAGCACGATAAGTGTGAATCCATCCTAGGCTTAAGTCCTAGAACTGTTAGGTAGCGGGCCCACACCTTAAACCTAATGCTGTGGCAACGAACACATCCATTTCCTCACAAGGCACATTATCGTTGTATTGGACACACTTAGACACCCATGCTGTGAGGTGGAATAGTACAGTCGTCCCCTCACAGAACATACACGTAGGGAAATTAGTCATCCTACAATCAAACGCACACACATAGGTAGTTCCTCTAGGCAGCCCACAGTACACTCGTGGCCCCTACCTATACTACAACGGTCTCCCGAATGCAAGGTCAGACAAGTGCTTAACTTAATAGGCCAAGGTCACCCCATAATAACACATGTGGATGTACAATAAACATAATGGATGATATGATGTTCAGTCCTTTATCAACTCAGGTGAACATTCCCCCTGTCGGTATGCCACTACAACCATATGCATATCACTTACCGCCCAAGTATAAAATCACATTTTATCTCATTTTATTTTACAAATACACAGAGAATCACCTCTGTCCATAATGTTTAAAAAGGAGTTTCAAATAGTATAATAAGTGACCCATAACCATGTTTTTATTTAATACTAAGCAAGGCTAAGCATTTGCACTTTATAAAAACATTTTATAGTCATATGAGCACAATTAAAGTACTCTAATTAATCCTAAGGTTCAAAACAGCAAGGGGTGATTTTTAAAAGGGGAGTTATGCATGTTTAGGACATAAGTACGATGTATTATTTTGGAGATACCGAAAATTAATAATACGCGTGCAAAATTTACAATCAAAATATTTAGCCCAAAAACATAGGATTCAATATGTTCAAAGGAAGGGAAAACTTGCCTTGATTGATATCCCTACTGGGGTCAATCATAAGTCCACTTCCCTCACCGATAACAATTTCGTCTCATAAAATAAATAGCGATAACGACAAATGCCAAAACATGTAAAAATATAAAATGCTCTAAAATGCATGAGTTCTATACTATGGATAGGTGTTGTGTGGATAGGATTTTTGGTGGAAGAATATCTATTTTATCACTTTGCATTTGTGTGTTATTAATTTTCAAAATTTAATACTAGCACTAGGTTAATTAAGACATATTAGTCCTTAGATGCAATTTAGGTCCAAGTTTTGTAAAGTGTTGGCTTTCTGCAGTGGAGGGTATGTTCTCAGGAGTACAACAGAATTGGTTTTACAATTTTTAGAGTTAACATGATTTTCCTATGGATTTTATAAGCTGCATGTCACATTTTAGACCTTATTAGCTATTTCGAAATTTTAGAAATGTTTTGGGTGCTGTAAGTCCCACCTTTTATTGTACATAAATTAAGTTCATCATTTTACCAATCTAATAAATCTTGAATCACCTCATTTGGAGTTGTATTGAATTTTATATGATGTTTTAGAATTTTCTATACCGTTCTTTAACATGAATTCGTTATTCACATTTTAGTGATGTTTTGAATATGGTTTCTTCCAGATATTTTACTACAGAACTAAAGTACATGTTTTTTTGAAACTAACAAATTTTGGTTTGGCTCATTTGGAGTTAAAATGAATTACTTATGGATTTTGTAGTTTCTAGTTTGCACTATACTAGTTATTTTACTAGATAAATATTTGCTGATGTTTATACTACAGAAAGTGTCAAGTTTTAGTTCATAACAATTAGGAATATGGTTTTTTTGAGCATACTGGAACTTCATTCACTCCAAAATAAGTTAAGGTGAATTTTCTATGAATTTTATAAATTGGAGGTTGCTCTATGTTCATTAGTTCATAAATGAATTTTTAGAACTATCTCTTCGACTGTAAGTGCCAAATTTTATGTTTCCATATTAAAGTTCATAACTGTGTGAATCCACAGAAATTTGATTCATCTTATTGGGAACTAAAATGGATTTTGTTTGCAATTTACAAGTTTGTGCATTTTTCTGTTGATTAAATTTTGGTTTGAGTATTTCCTTTAACATTTTTCCAGATTTTAATAACAGGGGGTCCACATGGCAGTGAGAGAAAATATGCATAAAAGTCCCTGGGATTTGTAGGAATAGAAGCCGAAGTCCTTAGCACATGTCTAATACCATTTTCATTAAGATTACTCCAAATTTTACATATTTAGAAGTAGGTCCTGGGTCCACATGTCATATATAGAACTTTTACAGAGAGAACATTATATGTTTTAAACATTTACTAAGTAGGATTCTTAGCGTTTGGGGCCCACATGTCAGTGTCACAGTGAGGGAGAGAGCAGAGTGGCAGCAGGGCAATGGTGGCCAGTGAACTTGTCGCCGTTGCCGGTGGCGATTGGTGATAGATCTCGCGATGTGACCAAAAGCAAAATGGTAGAGCGAATCCATCAGTGGTGGTTTTGTGCAATATGGTGGCCGGAATAGTGAAGGCGGAGAGCTCGAGCAGCAGGTTCTCTCGGCATGCAAGTGCATGTTGAGTCCTGACCCGATTTGGTGTAAACTAATGCATGCGCATGCATCTACGAGGTCCCTAGATGCTCACTTGAGGTTGTAGGGGGGTCGGCGATGCTTGAATGGCGACGGTGATGTGCAGGATGCTCCGACAGTGGCAGAAACGACAAGGCGACGGCGACGACCTCCTTCCGGACTCCGGGCTGCCAAGAGAAAGAATGGGACGACTCAAAGACCACCTAAGGATGTTTTCTTGTGCGAGGAATTGCACCGAAGCTCACCCGGGAAAGAGGATTCGATGGCGGCGGCGGTTGGCCGGAGTGGAAGAAGATGATGCCGATCTCCCAGACGATGGTGCTTTGGCTCGATTCCTCTGGACGTCTTACTCCTGGATCCATGGCGGCACCGTACGCGCAGCGGCTTGGCTTGAGACGGATTGGGTCAACGGGAGCGGCGAGATGAGCCGATGGCGGCGCTCTGGACACCGAGAACGTCGTCGAGAGTGACACAGGTGTTCGACCTACGCCAAAATGGAAACAAGGGACATGGATAGATCAGGTAGAGAAAGTAGATCATGTTCCCATGGTTGGAATGTGGCAAAGATCACCAAAGAAGGAATACTTTGGATCAAACACCTTTGGCTCAGAGATTGAAGTGAGTGTTCTTAGCTATATAGAGGAGATCTTGGTATGATTCTTGGTGGAACATGATGAAGAAAGGATGTAGTTTAGGCTGGCGAAGTGGTCGGTCAAATGGTGGATGTTGTGCTGGTAGGGCATGGCTAGGTGACAATATATGGCATGGACACGATTTTGGTGTGTTGGCAAGCAAAGGAGGCTGTGAATCAACTTGTACTTCACTCATGGGAGCTAGAAGAGATGTCATGTGGCCCCATGTGGTTATTTCCTAGAATAATTGAGGGGTGTGGGTATGTATATGGTGAGAACTGATTTATACTCCCTCTCTCTCTCTCTTTGATAAACAAAAGGTAGATCAAAGGAAGTGATTAACCAAGGTTGGGTATAGATATGTGGATGATAAGTGGGTCCTTATTAATATACTCTAGGTACTAGTGAGAGGTAGGGTAGATAGTTAAGTGTAAATTGGATTTTAGGCCTTCTCTCTCTCCTTTTGATATATAAAGGAAAAGTTGAATGAGAGATGAGTAGATGTTGTTTGGGCTGTGGTGTAGATTACACATGTGTCCCACAATGGCTTGGCCCCACATGTAAGAGAGATATAGAATGGAGAGACCTAGAAGCTCTAAATTTTCTAAGTGTTGAATCTATTCCAACATGTTGTTTATTTCCTTCTCCTCTCTTCCATTTATTTAAAATTTTGGGAGAGACAAGGCTGTTGCAGGGTGGACAAGGATTTGATCTCTCAATGTGCCAAGTTCCAAGGTTAGACCACTTTTAGAATTACCAAGGTAATTTAGTAAAGTTGACTAGTTAAAATATTGGCTGCAGTCAAAATACTGTTTAAGGAACTTGTGGCTCTCATTTCATGGGGTTACATTTTGAATTTAATTGAGCCATTGCACCAGGTGACCAAGTGGTTTTGCTAGATGAGTTATGGTTAAATGTTGGTGCAGCTGCAAAGTAGGCTAGGTGGTAATGCTGTTTTCAGTATTTTAGCTGAGTTAAAGGATTCATTTGAGGTAGCACATGATGTGATAAATTCAAATTAAAATTACTGGGAGCTTAGGGTGTTGTGTAGTATTTATGAGAATTTTGGTGTGATTTATTGTTGCTTCATTTATGTTTAGGAATTTTCCTTTAGCCATGTCATGCATATTGATCCTATTATGAGATGCATCAAGAAGGTCAAAAACACTTCCAAAATAATAAAATGCAGATGCAACCAAGTTTATAGTAATTGTATTTAGGTTTGGATATTTGGAAACCTATATTTTCATTTGTTTTATATTTAACCTAAAGATTTCTAGTTGAGTTAGAATGCAAAACTGAGTGGGCCAACTATCTAATTTTAGTTTACGGTTGAACCAAATTGTTTGAGTCGAAAATTTGTTACAACAAAAAGTTGTAAACTTTCATTTTGGGCCTAGGTCTGACTTGCCCAACAATTATGTGTTTTCATTTTATTTACAGAATTTAAGCTCTAAGATGAGCTAATGTGTTCACAAAAAAAATTAGTTTTCAAAAAGTTTTAAATTTTCCTCAAAAATTTTCATAGGTGAAATTCCTGTATGTTACATTAAACTATTACTCTCTCACTGGGGCCCTTGCCAGCTAAGCTATTACAAGGCCCATTCTGGCCCATTCAAGCATACGTTTGGCCTGCGGTCTCTTGCTACTCGCCTGGACGACCCATCTCTGTCAGCCTCCTGTAGCTTGTCCGGCATAGCTGCCCTGCTGTTGCTGACAAGCCCTTCCCCTTGGAAACTGACTTGTCCCCAAGTCAGTGCAGCCGGAAATCTTTGCTTGAGCTCAGCTTCATCTTCCCATGTAGTTGCATTTGCAGGAGAGTTAGACCAACACACAAGTACTTGATGAACCACTCTGTTACCTTTCGTGTGAACCCTGGTGTCCAGAATTTGTTCAGGGATTTGAATGTGATCTGTTTCAGCTGGCAGTTGATGATGTACTGCATGCCTGAAACCCATAGAACTCTTCAGTTGAGAAACATGGAAGATGGGGTGTATGGAACTCCCAGCTGGTAACTGCAACTTATATGCAACATGATCCACTCTGGTAATGAGTTGATAGGGACCAAAATACTTGAAAGACAACTTGTGGTTAGCTCTCTTGGCAACAGAAGATTGGACATAAGGCTGTAATTTGAGAAATACCCAATCCCCAAACTAAAACTCTCTAAAACTCCTCTTCTTATCAGCATGGTGTTTCATAACTTGTTGAGCTCAGTTTAGGTGTTGTCTGAGTAGCTGAGTCATCAATTGCCTCTCAGATAGCCACACTTCTAGATCAAGAATGCTGCAAGAGTCCTCTCTAATACCAAAATGGGAAGGAGGATAACCATAAAGAACTTCAAAAGGAGTTTTGTTTAAAGCAGAATGGTAGGAGCAATTATACTAATACTCTACCAAATGCAACCAGGCTAACCATTTACAAGGAGCTGCATGCACAACACACCTCAAAAAGATTTCTAAGCACTGATTAACTCTTTCAGTTTGATCATCTGTTTGAGGATGGAACTTAGATGCAACTTAGTTCTAGATCTGATGAATAATTGCTCCCACAGAGAACTAGTGAAGATTATGTCTCTATCTGAAATGATAGACTGTGGTAGCCCATGCAAATTGTAAACATTTTTCATGGAAACCTTAGCTACATCCATGGCTGAAAAGGGATGAGTTAATGTCATGAAGTGAGCATACTTAGAAAATTTATCCAACACCACAAGGATGCAGTCCTGCTTGTCAGATTTTGGTGGCCCCTCTATAAAATCCATAGAAATTACTTGCCAGAGCCATTCAGGAACAGGAAGTGGCTGTAAAAGCCCTAGGTATTTAGACCTGTCAGGTTTTGCCTGAATGCAAATGGAACAAGAATCCAAGTATTGTTGTATGGTGGATCTCATGTTAGGCTAGGAAAAAAGAGATTTAATTCTTTCGTAAGTCACAGGAAAACCTGAATGACCTTGTGGAGATTATGGGTACCCCATACCCACTCAACATGGTTATCCGACTAGTTATATGGGATAACTTATATCTATATAATATGTAACGGATCATGACTTGGGTATTACGTTTCCTTATGTATTACGGAACGGCCTAAAGTCTTGATTTGGTAATATTGTAAAGTAGTATTAGGAAATCAATACCGTAGTGGTTAAGGTTTCTATCTTGTAATCCTACCCCCCATCCTATATAAGGTGGGTAGGAGGCCCTCTAGGGGCATGAGCACACAATAGATCGTCAGATCAATACAACACCCGGCGGATACAATTCCCAAACAGGAGTAGGGTATTACCTCTCATTGAGAGGGCCTGAACCTGTCTAAATCCTTGTCTCCGCATCCATCCACTTTTAGGTCTCGTGCGCTACCTCCTTTTCATATTGCCGAAATCATGTTTCGACAGTTGGCGCGCCAGGTAGGGGTACGCCGAGTTCCCCATCAAGAAGTGCGATGGAATCAACTTCATGAGTTGCCGGTTTTCGTCTTCGCTTCACCAGCTTTGATTTCCTTGCCATCGACAACTTCAACAAGCTCTCTCTCTGACTTGATTTCAAATCGGTCGGAGGAGATTCAATCAGAAGATAACAACCACTCTACCACAGCGAGTCTTAGATCCAATCTACTATGGCTGCTACCAGCATCACCTCCGTCATCCCCAGGATCCAATCTACAATAGCTTGGACTTCATCGCTGCCACCAAAAATCAGCCATGGAGATACACGAATCCGATCAAACAGCATACACCGGATCTGGAGAGACCTTATATCGAAGTCGGCCATCCACACAGCCTCGCATCAGCTTATCAAGGTCCCGCTGCGGCTGTTCCAAGTCGATTTATATCTGCGCGGGAATTCCGGCTGTTAAGCCTTAAATCAAGAGTTTCTATATCACAAATCTCTATCAGGTTTATCGTTTCAATTTTCTTACACAAGCTAGATTAAAACTGATGTGACAGATCTCTAATTATTGTTTGATCTGTTATTTTGTATACACGTACATCGGTTGCCTGCATCGCCGCCGACCGGTGTCTCCGCCTACACGGTTGGTTGGTCACATCACCGTTGTTGGGCATCTACATCTTCACCGCCGGCTACTGTCATCGTCGCCGACTGGTGCCCTCGCCTACACGGTTGGTTGGTCACACCACCGTTGCTGGGCGTCCACGTCTTCACCGTCGGTCAACGTCATCATCGCCGACTGGTGCCCTCGCCTACACGGTTGGTTGGTCACACCACCGTTGCTGGGCGTCCACGTCTTCACCATCGGTCAACGTCATCATCGCCGACTGGTTTCCTTCGCCTACACGGTTGGTTGGTCACACCACCACTGTTGGGCGTCTACATCTTCATCGTCGGTCATCGTCATCGTCGCCGACTGGGTTTCCTCGCCTACACGGTTGGTTGGTCACACCACCGTTGCTGGGCGTCCACGTCTTCACCACCGGCTATCGTCATCGTCGCCGACTGGTTTCTCCGCCTACACGGTTGGTTGGTCACACCACCGTTGCTGGGCGTCTACGACTTCATCACCGGTCCACCTTCATCATCGTCGCCGACTGGTGTCTCCGCCTACACGGTTGGTTGGTCACACCACCGTTGTTGGGCGTTCACGTCTTCACCGCCGGCTATCGTCATCGTCGCCGACTGGTTTCCTCGCCTACACGGTTGGATGGTTACACCACCGTTGGTGGGCGTCTACATCTTCACCGCCGGCTACCGTCATCGTCGCCGACTGGTGTCCTCGCCTACACGGTCGGTTGGTCACACCACCGTTGTTGGGCGTCTACATCTTCACCGCCGGCTACCGTCATCATCGCCGACTGGTGTCCTCGCCTACACGGTCGGTTGGTCACACCACCGTTGTTGGGCGTCTACGTCTACACCGCCGGCCTGCCTTCGCCGCCGCCAACTGGTGTCTTCGCCTATACGGTTGGTTGGTCACACCACCGTTGTTGGGTATCTACGACTTCACCGCCGGCCATTGTCATTGTCGCTGGCTGGTCTATTCGCCTACACGGTTGGTTGGTTACACCACCATTGCTGGGCGTCTACGACTTCATCACCGGTCCATCTTCATCGTCGTCGACTGGTGTCTCCGCCTACACGGTTAGTTGGTCACACCACCGTTGTTGGGCGTCTACGTCTTCACCGCCGGCTCACCTTCATCATCGTCGACTGGAGTCGTCGCTAGGCATCTATGTCTTCACCACCGACTGGTTTTGCCGCTGCCGACTGGTGTTTTTATCTTCACGACTACGCGTCTTCACCATTGGTTTGCTTTTGTTGCTGCCGACTCGTGTCCACATCATCACGGCAGTGCAACTCTACCACCATTGTGGGACGGCTTCATCTTCATTATTTTCGGCACCGGTAAACTCTACTGCCACTACTTTGAAAGCTTCGCATCATCAACCACGACGTCTCCAAGAGCCTCGACATCTTTGCATATGATGCCGAGCTAATCTACTACAACAAGTGGCTTTCCAATTTTCAAGATTTCTACTCGGACATCCTCAATGCGTATTTTCATTCAAGTGGTGGTTACTCGACGACAAGCTACAGTTCTCGACTCTATGTTCAGTTGCTTCCCAACTAACCAAAGAGTCGGGGGCTAAACAAATACAAGACTCAAATACAAGACTCAAAATTGGACAGACACTATGTCAAGATGAAGCAATCAATTAACCAGCCAATGAGTCAACTCCGGAAGTCATTATCTTCGTCTTCAACTCAGAGCAGACGTTCTACTTCAGCAACACCAATTATTTTATCGGCAGTTTTGGTTTCTGGATGCTACCACAATTTACTCCAAGTCTCTCAAGTATCAAGTTCAAGATTTAATCTACATGTCCGGGAGTTCGAAATTATCAACCAATCAACTCAGATTCGACGAGTTGGACAACAACATCTGCTTTCCTCCAAGTAAAAGCATATGCCACAGCTACAAGATCAAGTTCTACTGCCATCATCACAAATCAACGGGCATTGCATCAATCGTCGTCATGCAAGTGTTAGCATCAAGGGAACTACTCGAGCTTCGACATATTCTCAACAATTTGATGGATTATTATTACTGAAGTCATCATCAACAACTTCTCCATTGATATAATTATGATCTCCGGTCCATTACCGTCAATCAAGGAGTTTGCTTCGAGGTTTCAAGCTTAATCAACACTGAATATCCAACTGGATCATTTTTCGTCGACTTCTTGCTGAGCCTCCTTGGTATTGCCTCTACTTTATCGGCTCTGACATCGCTACTGTCGCTAATGGATGACTATGTCTTCGCCTTCGGTTGCCTATGTCATCGCTGACTTGTTATTTTGCCTTCATGGTTGGCCTACTACGTCGCCGCTGATGGGCGACTTCGTCATTATCATCGGCTGCTACACCACCATTGACTGGATCACCGACATCATCATCTTCATCAACAATATGCTATATCTCTTCGGTTGTGCTTACTCTATTGCTATGGATGAGCAATTTTATCTTCACTACTGGTCATGCTTGGCATTACCGACTGGTTTCTTCGTCTTCACATACGACTATTGCCGCTATCACCAGTTGTCATGACTGTTGGTCACATCAGTTGTCGTCGACCGGTTTCTTCATCTTCATGATCGACGGATTTCATTATCGCTGCTGATGGGCAACTTCGTCTCTACTACTGACATCTTCGTCGCTTCTGATGGGCGATATCATCTCATACCGACTACATCAGCTACTACTAATTGACGATTTCGTCTATAACATAATGACAAGCTATATGCTCAGGGGCTTCATCAGCTTAGGCTTAAGGATCATACCTGTAATTTGGTTTTGTTCCGGATACATATTCATGGCCGTGAGCTCATCCCCTATGCTCAAGGCTTGGATCAATCTTTATACCCCATGAAGGGCCATCGACTGAGTATTTATGCCAGTCGGGATTCAATTATCATATTTACTTCATTATACCCCATGAGGGATAACTATTTGGACCAGAAGCCACTCGGATGAGATGCACCTGGTCTACATTACCCGGAAGATTTATTACTCGGGAGCATGTCAAGAGGCATGTTATATGCGTCATCCTTTTGAGGGTATCGAAGGCATATTTTTTGGTCTAGGCCTAATATGTCTGCAGCCCATATTTCAGGTGTGGCCAGTCACGTTCTTTTAGGGACTTGGGCATTTTTTGCTTAGGCAAAAATGCGCGTGATCGAGTGCCCAATACCTTAAAATCCTTTTATATCGCTGTTACTCAACTTTTAGGAGTTGGTACAATGCACTTTAAAAGGTGACAAACAGTGAAGCTTTATATAGCTGTCCCGCTGACTTTTTCATATATATAAGTCAAGGCACTGTTTGATCTATAAAGCAATCGATTAGATATAATATCGTTGCTTTTCACCACGTAAGTGTGCACTTTTATTGACCAATATTATGGCTTAGGCTGATTATATATTTTGGTCATTTTTCAGGCGGTTGGTAAATCCTTTATGAGTTTTATTTACTCGGATTTTGTACCACATATGCCTTAGGTTTCCAAATATGGTAAAGCCATGCATCTTTTAGGGACTTAAGCACATCTGTTAAAACAGTGTGAGCATGGTGTATACTTAATGCTTTGGAAATTTCTTTATTCACGGCATACAAGCTTTTTTATAGCTGTTTTTGCTATGTGAGTTTTCAAAGATGTGGTAACATAGGTTGCATGCATCATATTTTCACAAAGCAGTCGGTCTATCACTTGAGTCTTATTTACTCGGGGATTCATACTGTATATGCTATTGTTTTGCTACTTAGGTGGCTTCAAACCACTCAGCTGGTTAATCTACTTATTCCTTGACTATATGCTTAGTTTGTTCAACTAACCACATAGTCGGGGGCTACACCTATCAGGTGCATCTAGTCGATGCACCTAAATCTATATTTTATCATTTTTCAGCCCTCCACAGTCTTCTGATTTGGTAAAAGTGTTCGGGAGATCATGGCGAGGATGATTCAAGCACTCGGCTTTGAAGTAATTTAGTTCGAGAGAAGATTATCTTTTGATTGTGAAGGTCTCAGGGGCTACTGTGGAGATTATGGGTACCCCATACCCACTCAACATGGTTATCCGACTAGTTATATGGGATAGCTTATATCTATATAATATGTAACGGATCATGACTTGGGTATTACGTTTCCTTATGTATTACGGAACGGCCTAAAGTCTTGATTTGGTAATATTGTAAAGTAGTATTAGGAAACCAATACCGTAGTGGTTAAGGTTTCTATCTTGTAATCCTACCCCCCATCCTATATAAGGTGGGTAGGAGGCCCTCTAGGGGGCATGAGTACACAATAGATCGTCAGATCAATACAACACCCGGCGGATACAATCCCCAAACAGGAGTAGGGTGTTACCTCTCATTGAGAGGGCCTGAACCTGTCTAAATCCTTGTCTCCGCATCCATCCACTTTTAGGTCTCGTGCGCTACCCCCTTTTCATATTGCCGAAATCATGTTTCGACAGACCTCCCATTGGGCTATCATGTAGAGCAGATATGATTTGATGTTGTAGAGTGGAATTATTGCCCACCCAAACTCTTCCCTTGTGTTTTAGGATTCCCTTGGAAATAGAGTAAGGTGAATGAACAGTGGGGTTAACAGATAATTCAGTCAGCAGTTTCATGGATACTGGGTCCTGCTTATACCCACTCAGAATGTCCTGCATCCATGTTGGTGAGCAAATAGAAAGAGCTAAGAACTCAGAAGTTTCAGCAGAAGAGTTCCTTGATAAAGCATTAACAACTGCATTATGTTTGCCCTTCCTATACACAATTTTAAATTGTAGTTCAAGCAGTTTGGTAAAAGCTTTATGCTGCCAAGGGGTGTTGAGTCTTTGTTCAGTTACATGCATCAAGCTGTGATGATCTGTAAGAATAATGAATTCTTGAAACTGTAGGTATGGTCTCCAATGATCTATTGCCATCATAATAGCTAGACATTCTTTTTCATAGGTTGATAGCCCTTGGGTTCTTGGACCTAATGCCTTGCTCACATAGGCAACAGGATGTTGCTCCTGGGATAAAACTGCCCCTATACCCATCTCACTTGCATCAGTCTCTCATGTGAAACTTTTTTGGAAGTTGGGTCATGCCAGCACTAGAGTAGACACTAAGGCATGTTTCAATGTTTGGAAAGCCTGATTCACCTCTGCAGTCCACACAAAAGAGACATCCTTCTTCAGAAGATGTGTTAGAGGTTTACTGATTGATCCAAAATCTTTCACAAATTTCCTATAATAACCTGCCAATCCCAAAAATCCCCTCAACTTCTTGACTGTGGTAGGAATTGCCTAGTTAACCACACTCTGAATCTTAGCAGGATCAGTAGAAACACCTTGTCCATTGATTATGTGACCAAGATAAGAAATTTGTTCCTGAGCAAAATCACATTTACTCAATTCCTTCCATTGATGGTTGGACAATAGCTGCAGAACTTGTTTCAAATGGCACACATGGGAGTCCAAATCAGGGCTGTAAATTAGAATATCATCAAAAAAACACCAAAGCACACTTTTTCAGGACTAGACTCAAAGTATCGTTCATGGCACCTTGGAAGGTAGCCGGGGCTCCAGTGAGACCAAATAACATCACTCTATACTCATAATGTCCACTGTGAGTTTGAAATGCAGACTTATGTTCTTCACCCACAGCCATCCTGATTTGATGGTAACCAGCCCTTAAATCCATCTTGGAAAAGAATTTTGCTCCTGACAACTAATCCAATAATTCATCAATGACTGGCATCGGGTAAGTTCCCTTCTGGGTTACTGCATTCAACTGTCTATAATCCTTACAAGCTCTCCAAGAACCATCCTTCTTCTTGACTAAGAGTGCAGGGGACAAAAGAAGCACTGGAACTAGGTTGAATGACTCCATTCTGAAGCATTTCCTTGACCTGCCTCTCAAATCTCATCCTTCTGACCAAGATTGTGTCTATAGGGTATGATAAAAACAGGTTTAGACCCTGGAATCAGAGGAATTTTATGATCACAATATCTCTTGGGGGGGTAATCCTTTTGATTCTTGGAACACATCTTGAAATTCTTCCAATATATGTTGAATAACAACAGGTATTGGATGTGATTCTGAATACTGTACTCCTTCCAGTTGTATCAAATACATGATTCCTCCAGTCTTAGCTAACCCAGTCAGTTGTTCAGGGGAAATAGACAAGCAGCTACCATTTTGTCATTAAACAGGAACTCCAACCATTTATTTCCCCAATCCACCTTCATTGGACTAAATTGTTCTTGGAAATCCATACCTAAAATCACATCATAGGTACCCAAAGGAAGCAATCTAAAATTACTCTTGAAATTCAAGCCTTAGAGTTAGCCAATCACAATTGCTCACATGTAAATAGCAATTTAAATGGCCACCATCAGCAATTTTGACCTTAGTAGGAGAAGGCATGGCTTGAACACCTGACAAATTCAACCCAATTTGCTGGTCCACAAAAGAATGAGTGCTACCAGAGTCTATTAGCATGAGTACTTCAGTGCCTTGTACCCATCCCATCAACCTTATAGAGTGATTAAATTTAGTTCCACTGATTGCTTGCTGAGATATGGCCATTAGTACATCTTCTTCCTGAGAACAATTAGCATCCTCTGCTGAGGTTGGTACAGAAGAACCTTGCAAAACTTCCAATAATTCTTGTACAACATGCAGTTGGATAGATGAAGCACATTTGTGATCCCTACCCCATTTTCCCCACAAGTAAAATAGAGTCCTTTGGACCTTCTATAAGCCTTTAGAGCAGATAACCTGTCCAATTCCCTGGATGCTGTCTTATACTATCAGAAGTTTTTCTATCCTTAGGAATAATAGGAGGTCCACCCTTCACTGCAGGTGGTAAAGGTAATGGAAAAGCTCCTCTGACAGGATTCTTGTGGTGAACAGGACCATCAGGTCTCTTGTACTCCCTATGCTTATCACCTTCCAAAGCTTCTTCCTGTAAAAAAGAAAGAGTGCAAGCAGCATCCAAGTCTCCAGGTCTTTGAAGCAAAATAGCAGAACGGATTTCATGTTTTAAGCCCTCTACAAACTTAGTTACAAAATAAATGGGTTTGAAGGTAGGATCATAAGCCATCAGCTGATGCATAATGCAATCAAACTTCTCTACATACTCGACAACTGTACCAGTTTGGCCAATTTTGATCCATTGCCTTCCGTGATGCGAACGTACCATTGGCCGGGGGTGTTGTCAGGGTATTGTGAGACCCATCTGCTTCCGCCCGTGAGAGATTTGCAACGCAGTGGCCATTCAGACCCGGTGGAGCATTTGGTCGAGCACCTGGGGCATCCAGATTCGATGCCAGTGGTGGATTTTCTGATGTGCTCGGTGGAGCGCTAGATAGCTTCTCCACTTGAGATTGCAGCATATCCACGGTGGATTGAAGCACATCTACTTTCTTTTCCACCACGGGAATCCACGCTTCTACCGCCGCCTTGAAGGATTTTATCTCCAAACTCTGCTTCTTCTCTCCTTCCTCTCTCTTACGCTCTGTTTCTTCCATTTTCTTCAGCAACAGATCCAATTTCATCTCATTCTCCAAGATTTTGGCCGTCTGTTTCATCACAAAACGTGGTTTCTCCAGTGTTCCAGGTCTTGAATCACCTCACCCCGAATCCAACCAACTCAAGCAAAGCAAGTTATCTTTTCGCGGATTATACTCAAAGAGCAAAATCAATCCTTGCTCAAGAATTTTACGGTCGAATCAAGGGAATTCCGAGGATAACGAGGCTCTGATACCAAGTTGTTAGCACGATCTCTCTCAAGGAAGAACTCAACCAAACACCGAAAGAATTATCGATGAGATCAACGAGATCCCATCGCCTTCGGTGCTAACGCTGCCGATATATTGATCTCAAGGATAAAGTTCAGAGTTCAGACATAGGAGTATATATAGATTCAAACTATTACTGTCTCTCACTGACTACTGGGGCCCTTGCCAGCTAAGCTATTACAAGGCCCATTCCGGCCCATTCAAGCGTACGTTCGGCCTGCGCTCTCATGCTACTCGCCTGGACGGCCCATCTCTATCAGCCTCCTGTAGCTTGTGTGGCATAGCTGCCCTGCTGTTGCTGACATTAAGCTATTTTTAAATCCATGAGCACGGTGTATATTCATTTCATTAGGCCTGTTAGTTTCTTGGGTTGCTCTTGGACTCTTGATTTCTATAGATTACATGATGTGTACTAATGTGTAGATGCATGTAGTTCATAAGTAGTATGTAAATTTTGGCAGAGAAGGACTTTGAGGACTAAAAGGCATGGCTAATCTCTATTAATAAGACGCCAATACATGGGGATAATGGCTCAATATCTTTTGGGAGTGTTCGGATTGATTAATGGTCACACCATGACATTCTCTTTAATCTGTGTGTGTATAAAACAAAGACTATTGTACTGCTGATGATTACTTACATGTTGTGTACGTGAACGCCTGCAATGAATACTAGAGCTTGCTTAGCTTTGGAGGATGAATTTGAGGAGATCGCAGATTTCTTCGTCAGAGCCACACAAATGGCCAATAATCTTCAGAACGAACATAGCAAAATGCAAAAGGAATTTCTGAGAGGCCAAGCATATTGTAGTATTCTGCATCACATTTTGCAATGCCAGGTTTTGATGTATAGATATGCATGTACATGTACATATCTAGGTGGTTGTCCGTCCAGACTCATCGGGATGTAGCAGCCGTTCCACACATTGTCGAGAGCTGTTTCTTCCAAGATAATAGAGGTAAAAGAAAGAAACAGAGCAGCAGAATAGAGAAAGATTTTATTTTCTTAATAACGACCTCCTTTGGTCATTCCGACAAAAAAAAAAAGTTGGTCTGGACTCTGAAACTATTGCGTGCATGCTTTAATTGCAGGTTGTGATTTATGTACGCATGCAGTGAGCCTTCGTGTGACAGGTTTTTTTAAGTAGGATGATTTTCCTCCATGCTACTTATCCTCCAGTCGGCGTTGGAGTATCGATGGATATATGTTATGGGATTTTGGTCTTGTGGGGGTAGTAACGCTTCATTCCTGCAATACCACAGCATATGGAGAGTATACATCATTATGCAAGCTTCTCCTTTTCTAGATGAGTGATATTTTACATGTAGTAGAGCCCTAGCAGTGTAGCACCGGCACATTGGCATGGATGGATGTACTACTACTGTATAAGTATATTACAGTTTCAAAATATAGCAGCATAAGTGTAGGATGGGTCTATTCAGATTATTATAGTAGAAATCATATTTTAAGATGGATGAAGTAATCGCCTTCCCTGTTGGCTGGCTGTAGGAGGGAAAACAATGAGATCTTCTCATTTACTACTATAAAGAAAAGTTGGTAGATATGTCATGTGTAAGTGGTTCACGAGCCAATCCTTGAGCACACACTTTCGATGACCATTCTTTCCGGAAATTAGTTGAGGCGATTCTGCTGGTTCTCGACGGGAGCTCGGCCGGTGGCTGGCTTCGCCGCCGGGGGACAATCTCCAGCAGTGTGTGCGGCTGGCTGGCTGGTCATTCTACTGTGCCTGGTCCGACAATAGGTTTTCCATGGTGGAACGATGAGAAGGCACGGCGGCAATGGCCATCGGTGCCTCACATTGGCTCCGGCGTGGGTGGCGCCATCTATGTTGACGAAGTTACTGTCAAGCCACTCGTTTGACGGTCTCTCGGGATGAGTGCGATGAACGTGCTCGGCTTAACTGGCACGTTTGGTGGAGGTGGCGGCGGCTTCTGCGACTAGGCCAAAAGCATTTCATGGAGTGTTGGCTTCGGAGGTTTTAGAAGGTAACGAGTTCGGTTCATCATTGCGGTCTCGTTTTTTTGTGTTGCAGGCATTGCAAGATGATGGGGCTCAGGTGCTATAGCCATTATTGGAGAGGCAGTCGGCTCAACCTTGGAGTGGACCTATTCTTTCTCCGAGACGGTCTCCACCAAGAACCCTAGGAGTAGTGATATCTTCAGCTTTGCATGGAAAGGTATAATCGGTTTTTCCGTCAACTTTACAAGTCAACAAGTTTTATTCTCTGGTTTCTTCTTCCGTTCCAGCGAGACATCAGTCTCCTCCGACGGTGAAAGTTTCTACTCGATCTGATTTAGATGAGTTTCCACGACTTCCGGGGGATTCAAATGTTGCGAATTTTGTGTCTTTACAATCGGCGATACAAGTCTGCCTCCGAGGCCCATTATTCCTTTCCGGGCCACTTCTGACTTGGTCTCTCTTTTCGCCAAAACGGGAACTACCCGACGTAAGATTAGGGCTTCATCTGATGGACAGAAACCAACAAGCGACGTAGGGGGCCATCGAACAGGGAAACCTTGCCTCTAGGGGTTTCCACCTTGTGTATGGCAGTGGAGGTCCTTAGGCTGGCAGAGGTCGGTTCGGAAGGGGAAGATTTGGAGCCAACCGGGGTTTTGGTGGTCGCGGTTTCCATCATGGACAAGGTCAGGGTTGTAGAGGTTGGTAGAATAATGGTTGGCAGGATGATGATGGAGGTGATCGTTGGTTCGGTCAGCCGAACAACTGGAACACTGGGAGAAACTTTGGGGCACATGCTGGACCATTTGATGGCCATTAGATGAATAATCCATATGGGCTAGGGTTTAGTTAGCTCAATTTTGCTGCCGGTATGTCGTCAACTACTGGTCAGGGTGCCTTTTCTTTTGGTAGAGGGCATGGCGGTGCTCCAGCCAGACATCAGTTTTCCTTTGGTGGTGGCACTTCGGAGGGAAGGGCGCTGCCTCCGGGTGCACCTGTGTTTGGTACCGGTTTCCATGGCGAGGACTGGAGGGAATGGCGCCTGCTGTCTTCGGTGGAACTCCAGCTGGTATGGCCCATGTGCATGTCTCGGCTGGGACTCAGGTGGCTGGAGCTAGAATGGCGTCTGCAGCTGGGATTCAACCGGCTGGAACTAAGATTGTTGATGGGGTTTCTGCTGCAAGTGAGGGTGATATCTCCTCTCTTGTGATGATGGCAACATTGGCAGTATCGTCCTTTGCCTCGGGGTCGTCGGCTGCAATATCGTCTACAAGGGGTGTGAGTGAACCAGGCATGACAGGGACAGTAGGAATGTTATCATCGCATATTGGTGTGTTGTGTCCTGTTGACTTCAAAGGTAAAGCAAAGGTGGAAAGTAAAGGTACTAATAAAAACCCTTACTGTCATAGATGTTATACCAAAGGTCATACACTGCAAGAATGTTCATCAAAGTTTCACTGTGAGATTTGTGAAATTGAGGATCATGCTGGTTCTCGTTGCCCAATTTTTAGATCACATAATAAACCTACAGCTGAACTTTGTGGAATCGCAGTAGATGGTCTTGGTTTTTTTCATGTTCCTCTTACAACTAGTCAAAAGATAAAACATGAGTCCAAGGCACCACTGGTTAAAGTGACTGGAGGGTAAATGTTAGCAAAGAATGTAATCTGAGAGCTAGAAAGGTTAATTCCAGGTAAATGGAAGTAGGAGGTACAAGGTAATGGTGATAATTCTTTTCGCACTATTTTTCCTTTTGCTACAGAACTAAAAGCATGGTAGAATGGGTATAGTGCATACTAAGATGGGGGAGACTAAAATGCAAATTGTTGAAAGAGGGGTTGGTAATGAGGTTAAATATGTAATTCCAAAAGTTTGGGTTCAGTCCAATGGTCTACCTTCTAAATTAAGGGAATATTTAATCATTTGGGTTGTTGGTTCTATTTTGGGAATTACTAAGATGGTTGATATGAACTTTACCAGAAGATATGATATAGCTCGGTTACAAGTGTTTGTTTTAGATCCATCATTAATCCCTAATGTGGTTGATGTGGTAATTGGTGACTATTTGTATGAGCTGTATTTTAAAGTGGAGCCTGAGAATGGACCTGATGTACCTGAACCCATGGATACGGAGAATGAAGAAGGTAGGGATAATAACAAAAAAAATATGATGGGAGTAATGTGCAAGGTAAAGATAAGGAAATAGATATGTCAAATCTAGATAAAAGTTCTACAATTGACATGAGTGATCAGTCCAGTTTAGAAGGGTGGTATTTCTCTTCCATCTACTCAGGTAATGCTTATGCTTGAGTCAAATGGATTGAATATATTTAATGAAGAATATGATGGATTAGTGGATGATACTTCTATGGTGGAGGTAGTTCAATCCCAGGACAGTCTAGTTAGGAAGCTTGCTGCTGTTCCAAAGGCGTTATTATCTCCAGCTAGGAAGAGTAAGAGGAGTGCAAGTGACAGTGATCAACATACTTTACAAAAGGGCAGAGAAGCTTAAGGCTAACAGAAACCTGGAGAATCAAGAGGCTAAAGGTAATCTGCAAAAAAGTTTCTTTTTTACAATTTTCTAATGATGAAATTTCTGCTTCCTTTCATAATCTTGGAATGATTGTTGCAAATAATGAGGTTAGATTAGATGATGTTATTAATGACATAAGGAGTGTGGAAGAAGATAGACTAAGGGATCATGATAGTTTGAAGAATAATCCGGATCCTAGTTTAAAAATTGATAGTGATTTTGTAGAAGACCAGTTAGAGGATAATTTAATACTACAACAATTATGTAGTGAAATTATGGATGAGATAATGGATATCTTAATAGGTCAAAGAAACAAGCTTTATGGAAGGAGGATGAGCCATGTCATCTAAATAGCTAGGACTGTTGGATGGATCTTCTCAAAGAGCACACACCATTGGATCATCTACTAGATAGTATATGTTGGACCAATCGAGAGGCTTATCTGTAAGAGTGGAAAACCGTCAGACCATTCAGGAGGCTTCTAGACAAAAGTTCTCAAAAAACAGATAACTCATGTGCCTATATTTTTTAGCACCTTGTTTGATTAATTAATCTTCTGATTAAATAAAGAAAAAGTAAATGAAACTAGCCTCAGCCGTACATTCCCAGAATTAGCATTAATTTACATTTTTAATCACTAAAAAGGTCTAAAGGTAACTACTTCCTCCATTCCTAGAAATAAGTATTTCTAGGATTCAAATTTTATATAGAAATGTAAGCATTTCTAGGACATTGATTCCAACACACGAAAATCCAAGCATATTTAGTCAACCAAAGAAATCTAAGCGATTCAAAATTCAAAATTTGATAATAACATGATTGAAAGAGGACATTTTCCCTTAATCTTAATCTTAAACTTTACTAAACAAACTAAAAATGCTTATATACACACGGGTGAGCGGAGTATATTTTACAACAAAGAAGCAACGCGCTTACGAAACCACCCCACCCCTGTCAATGTTATGATAGGCCCACTCATACAGGTAGGTTATGTCGGTGCTCAGAGTCACGCAAAGCATAACTGGGTGGCTAGTGAGTGGTGATTATGGTAGTAATATTCAAGCCACTTCTGATTCAATGTTACCATCTCTAGGAAAAAAGAAGTGTAAAAAAGACAGGGGTAAGAAAGAATTTATAAACAAGTTAAAATGAAAGGGGTTTTTTGGAATTGTAGTGGGTTCAAAGACCCAAAAATACATAAGTTCATTTATGATCTTACTAAAGAACAACAACTTGATTTTATTGCCTTATCAGAGACTGTTAGGAGAGATTTTACTTCTGGTACTCTCAAAAATCTATGTGCTTGAAAAGATTTTTTGTGACGTTGTAAACCTCCTAGAGGTAGATCTGGTGGCATGCTTTTAGGAATTAATTTACAAACTTTTGATATTGGTTTATTAGATGAGGGAGATTTTTATATAAAGTTTCATTTATGTAATAAATTGGATAAGTTCAAATGGGCTTTGGTGTTGGTTTATGGTCTGGCACAAAATGATTTTAAAGAACATTTCCTTGTTGAATTAGTGAATATGTTTATTCATGAAACTCTACCAATTCTCATTAGTGGGGATTTTAATATTTTGCATAGTCCGGATGAAAAAAATATGACAACTTTGATGATAGATGACCCTTTCTTTTTAATGCAATCATAGATGGCCTGAGTCTTAGATAGCTTGTGATGTCTAGAAGAAACTTTACTTGGGCAAATAATTTAGTGAATCCAACTTATGAGAAATTAGATAGAATTTTAATATCGACGGAGTGGGAACATAAATTTCCGCTATCTTCAATATTTTCTCTAAATAGAGATATTTCGGATCATACTCCTCTACTCTTAAATACAAATTCTTCATCACCATGCAATGGTCAACAAAATTTCAAGTTTGAATTTGGTTGGCTGCTACGGGATGGTTTTGTTGATATGGTAAAGGAAATTTGGTCTTCGGTAGATGAAGGTAATACTCCTTTAGAGCGTTGGCAGGACAAAACTCTTAGATTAAGACAACATTTGAGAGGATGGGCTAAAAATACTAGTGGTGTTTATAAAAAAGAGAAGAAAGATTTATTAGATAACCTTGATGTGCTAGATAAAAAGGCTGAAACAGATTTTTTTGACTCAGGAAGAAATTGATATTAGACATTATTGGAGGAATAAACTAGCTTGTTTGTTGAGAGAAGAAGAAATTAAATGGTATTAGCGAGCTAAGACTAAAGATATTTTGGAAGGTGATTCTGATACTAAATATTATCATTTGGTTGCAAATGGCAAACATAGAAAAACAAGAATTTTTCAATAACAAGATGGTGACCAAGTTATAAATGGTGATGTGAATTTAATATCGCATATTACCACTTATTACTAAGGTTTGTTCGGGCCACCTAAGGATTCTGTGTTACAACTAGATGAGAGTAGAATAATTGACACTCCTCAGGTATCTCAAATGGAAAATGATGCTTTAATGCAAGAATTTAGCGAGAAGGAAGTTAGAGATGCAATTTTTCAAATGGAATGTAATAAAGCTCCTTGTCCAGATGGTTTTCCAGCTGAATTTTACTAAGTTTTTTGGAATGTTATTAAGTTTGATTGCTAGATTTATTTAAAAATTTTCATAGTTGAACTTAACCGTTACATTCTCTTAATTTTGGTACAATTATTTTACTGCCTAAGTGCAAGGAGGCTATAAAGATTCAACAATATAGGTCTATTTGTTTACTTAATGTCAGTTTTAAAATTTTTACAAAAGTTGTTACAAATAGAATCATTGATGTTGCCCAAAAAGTTATTAGTCCTACTCAAACAACTTTCATTCATGGGAGAAATATGATGGAAGGGGTTTTCATATTACATGAAACTATTCATGAAATGCATCGCAAAAAGAAGAATAGTGGAGTAATCTTTAAGATTGACTTTGAGAAAGCATATGATAAAGTGAAATAGTCTTTTGTTCAACAAAAACTAAGGATGAAAGGCTTCTAACCGAAGTGGTATCAATGGATAGCTGCTTTTTATCCGAGGTGGACATGTTGTGTATAAGAGTAAATAATCAAGTTGGATCTAATTTTCAACCTTACAAGGGACTTAGACATGGGGATCCTTTATCTCCAATCCTTTTGAATATAGTTATTGACATGCTAGCTATATTAATTAAGTGAGCTAAGGATGATGGTCAAATTAGTGGGGTTATACCTCATCTGGTGGATGATGGTTTATCTATTTTGCAATATGCAGATGATACTCTCATTTTTTAAGCATGATTTACAAAAAGCTAAGAATTTAAAATAGTTATTATCAGCTTTTCAAAAGTTATTAGGCCTATTGATAAATTTTGACAAAAGTGAATTGTTTTGTTTTGATCAGGCACTGGTTGTAGGCTAGGAAATTTTCGTTCGGGTATCTAGGCATTCCTATGCATTACAGGAAATTGAGTAATAAGGATTGGAAAACAATTAAGGAAAGAATTGAAAAGAAACTTAGTAGTTGGAAAGGTAAACTTATGTTTGTAGGGGGGAAATTAGTTTTGATAAATTCTATGCTCTCAAGTCTGGCAATGTTTATGATATTGTTTTTTAGATTCCAAAAGGGGTTCTTCAAAAATTGATTATATAGATCACTTTTCTTTTGCTAAGTTGATGAGTATAAGAAGAAGTATATGCTTACAAGATGGGATATAATTTGTCAACCAAAAGATCGAGGTGGTCTTGGAGTTCATAATTTAAAGATTCAAAATCAATATCTTTTAAGTGGTTATTTAAGTAATAAATGAGTAAGGTGTTTGGCGAGATATGTTGAAAAGAAAATATTTCAATAATCAATCTTTAAGTCAAGTTGAAAGGAAACAAGCGGTTCCCATTTTTGATCGGGACTTATGAAAGTTAAGAGTACATTTCTAAATATGGGTTCCTGGATTGTGAATAATGGTGAAGTTAGATTTTGGGAGGATAAATGGTAGGAAACCATACTTTTAAAGATAGGTACCCATCTTTATATGCTATAGTTCGAAGGAGAAACTCCTCGATTGCAAATGTTATGTGTTCTGTTCCACTGAATGTTTCTTTTAGGAGAGCTCCAGTAGGGTAGAACCTGACTAATTGGTATAATTTGTGTGCTTCAATTGTGAATATTAATTTGATAGAAGAGAATGATATCTTTAGATGGAATGTACTTAGCTGTAATTAATAATGGCTACATTGAGAGGACTAAGTTTATTTAGAAACTTAAGATACCTATTAAGATTAAGATTTTTACGTGATACCTGCTTAAAGGGGTAGTATTAACAAAGGATAACTTGGTTAGGAGGAATTGGTATGGTAGTTTGAAATGTTGCTTTTGCATAAAAAATGAGACTATCCATCATCTATTCTTGGAGTATTATTATGCAAAATTTCTTTGGAGAACACTACAGTTTTCTTCTAGTTTAAATATTCCACATAGTAAGAATTGGTTTGTAGTGGTTGATAAGAAAACCAGTAACTTATTCTTATAGGAGCATCCACTACATATTGGACTCTATGGTTGAGTAGAAATGATATGATTTTTGACAAATCACCATCTATATATCTTATACGCAGGTTCTTTTTTCAGGGTAACGTACTGATTCCGGTCCTAGGCTCTACTACAAAACTGTGATGATGATATCAAGCTAATAAAAGCTACATGTCGTAATCTTGAATCAATAGTTATGTAACTTTTTACCAACTTTGGATTCGGATGAAGATTCACAAATGTGAATCCAATAATCTTGTGGTCTTTTCTTGTGTTGATTTTTAATAGTTTGCGTGTGCTGTGTTTTATAACTTGTTGAGATGGGTTTTGTGTTTGTTTGAATTACTGTAATAATTAGCTATAGCTATGTAATAATTAGCTGTAGCTATTTAAGTAAAGATTGAGATTCTATTCGATTATCTTAAAAAATATCATGCGTAAGTGGGTGCAAACCGAGTGAAATAGTAAAAGCATCACAGGAATACATGGTTGTATGCGTAAGTGTGTGCAAACCGAGTGAAATAGTAAAAACATCACAGGAATACATGGTTGTAACTAAATTTATAGGAATACATGGTTACAACTAAATTTATGATTTACTACTGTCTTAAAAGTTAAAATATACCTAGCTATTTTTTAAGCATAATAAGATATTTTAAAATAAAGTTATTCCTTCACCTACATCAATCGGCAATCTTTTCTTATCAAGAATCACATCAACTCTCCATTTAATCTCAACCAATCACAAAAATTCTCCGCATGACTTCATCAACTTTGTTTTTTCGACCGATCGTAAACCCTTCTTTATTTTTTAGAAAATAGGTGTGTCCATCTTGCTTACATTTGATTTTATTAATACCTGTGTCCATCTTAAAACTGAGAATGGAGGTGGTATGAACATAACCAAACTTCAAAGAAAATTTCTTTACCACAAACCAAGCATACATTTTTCTTTACAGGATCAATCTCCTCACAACTCACACAACTCGATCACAATTCACAAGCCAGCATCATCATACATATCAATTCACCAAAACAGCGTAATATTTATGAAAACCGTGTTAATTTCACACCAAACCAAAGACGCAAAGAAATCTCGGATTCATGGACACACTCGAACTCAATCGTGGCAGGCAGAGCTCTTTCCGCTCAGACGCGCGCCGGCGGATAGCCGTCGCCCGCCGCGGCAGGCGGGCCGCCGTGCGCGACGTCGGTCGGCCCGGCCGCGCCGCCGCCGCCGCCGCCGCCCGCCGTAGTGGCGACCGGCACGCTGCCTGCGTGTCCCTCCACGTCGCCGCCGCCGGGCGCGTCGACGGCGCTTCTGTCTTCCCCCGCGGCGGCCGCCGGGCGGCCCAAGGCACCTCCCGCACCAGCGATGGCGCCGGGCGCGACACCGCTGTTGACCCCCGCGCCCACGGTGTGTGTGGGCGCCGCCGAGCTGTCAATGGCGCGTCCGCCGAGTCCGACGGGCTGTGCTTGAGCTGCTGGCGGCGCGGCGGAGCCGGAGGACGGGTGGTAGGTGGCGGCGGTGGCGCGCTCCTTGGCGGCGGCGTTGGCGCGCATGGCGTCGCGCTTGGTGGCCTCCACCTCGCGGATGCGGTCCACCTTGCGCGCCTCGGCGGCGTCCTTGGCCGCCGTGTCGGGCGCCCTGGCCTTGTCGACGGCGCCCTCCACGACGGCCTTGGTCTTCTCCTTGCCCGCCCACGCCGACGCCCCCACGTTCGCCGCCGCCTCCTTCGCCGCCTCCACCGCGCTCGTGCTCCTCCCGCCCTGCATCTCCCTCTCTCCAAAAGCTAAAACACAATCTCTCTTGAGAAAATCTGTGTGTGTTCTTGTGCTTGTGATTGATTATTTGCTGTGGCTGCGTTATTTATAGGAGTAATTGTTTTGCAACTAAATTTAAGTAGAGCGTGAGCGTCTGTTGCTCAAGATCACTTGGTGCGTACGTGGAGTCCACGTGTCCCTGACTGGGGCACGTGGCGGCATGTAGTAGATGCACGTGTGGCGATTGGGAGAAAGTGCATATATATTCTGGCTTCTGGACTATGGAAGGATGAACGATCGAGAAGCAAGGATCTGATTCCCTTGATTAACTTACAACATAATGTATACGGGCAAATTTTACCGAACACGCTAGAGATAATGATACTCCCAGTCCCACGTATTACAAGTTAAAATAGTAAACTATACTGTCTCTTCGGAGACATCCGATAAAATAAATTAGTAAACTAAACTGATGCTACGTAAACTTGTAATTCAATAAATTAACTTTAAAAATATGATTTTAACTTATCTAATGCGTGCAAATTAAGACCAAAATAGCTTGCGAGGAAATTTTAATTATCAGGTTAATGCTGATTAGTATATAATGTGTTCCCGTAAAAGTGGATATGTATGAGACATACTATATTTATAAACTCGATTTCTACTTTATCCTTTTCCTTATCTTTCTAACCCTTCCTATGCAATAAATCTATATCCTATTTAGAGAAGTTTTTAATTGCTGCAGTTTTTCTTAGAAGTTCAAGTTCCTCAAAACAGTAATTCTGAGAATCTGTAGTTATAGAATCGAATTAGAAGTCAAAAACTAGAAAAACCCAACTTCTCCAGATTTTCAGTAGTTGACTACCAACCAAATAGTTTCTCATAATATTAAGTTTTTCCAAACAGATCCTATGTCTATATAACAATCTTCTCACACGTGTGTTTGCCCATAATTAAATCAGCAAGATTAACAATTTCATTTTTTTACGAAAATAAATGTTTTACAAGTTTATACGCTAGATTGTATGCACCTGATAAATTTGGTACACCAATATTTACTCTAAAGTCTAAACTAAAATAAATGTTTAAAAATAAAGTAAATTTTAGAGAACCCTATTTTATGGTTAAAGTTGCAAAGAACCCAAGGTGTTACGACGTGTGGAAGGTAACCTCACGGTTCTAAAGTTTCATAAATTTACATTGAGTATGAATTTACTTCAAATTCTAAAATAGATGGTATATGAAAATTTTAATTATTAAAATTTTAACTCTTCACTGCTTTAAAAAAAATTCAGATAATCAAGGGTCTAAATCATAAAAAACCTGTGTGATTATATACCACACGTTATAATACCTATAGATTTTTACAACTTGATTATAAAAACCCGAGAGAGAGATAACACTACACGAAAAAGAAACAACGCAATAGACAGAACTTCGATTTCCTGTTCTTTTCTCCTTCCATTATTCTCTTTCTTCAGATCAGATCCTAGGGAGGCTAGGACTAACATAAGAACAATCAACAAACTGTACTCCTACAATGCTAATTCTCATTACTAGCATAGAGACCAAAATGAATAAAACCCAGGAACTCAACTTTCTAGAAAGTCTGCATCTTCAAACTACCATCTTTCCTCATTTTCATATCAACATCTTGAGCTTCAGTTGGGGCCTAACGTCCATCTACCAAACGGAACATCCAGGAGAATGGTTACACGTCTATGTGGATAGTGTAGGGCTGTCAAGTGCAAGTCCCATTGTATTGAGCCCATTGTCAACATAGATAGTTGATCCAGTGATTGCAGATGCCAACGGCGATGCTAAGAATGCTGCTGTGTTCCCCACTTCATCTGTTGAACATGCAAAGCTTTTATAAGTGACCTTTGGTGGATAAATAGGCATTCCAATAGATGCAAACTGAAAGAAGGTAATTTCGACCTGCCAAGAGTTCCTTCTGCAGCGGTGCGTTCATGTACGAGTACTCTATCATCTTCTCGATGAAACCAATAGCTTTGGCTGCTCGACTTCCCAATGGACCTGCAGAAACAGGATATGGGCATGTAATGTCGCCAAGTAGTTTAGAACAGATGTACTCAAAACCCGTACATTGAATAATGAAATAGCATGTAGGATTCAAGTGCAAATGAAATTGTATTATCATATAGCAGTGATGCAATTGCTGCACATACAAAAGGATTGTACATATCTGGGATTGAACTTATTGCTGCCTGAATGTTGACACATAAATGATTAATTTCTATGAGACTTCACGCATATGAAAAGAAGATTAATTCCTGTTAGATACCTGCTGATATTGTATTCACTCTGATCTTGCCTTTTCGACCTGCTTCATAAGCAAGAACCTACAAGGACAAAAGAATGGCAAGTAAATATTTGCAAACCAAGCATTATTTGGGATCTTAATAGAAAATATGCACGACTTTCACACAGAAGTTCATACTCTTGTATCACTCTCAAGTGCTGCTTTTGCTGAGCTCATGCCACCACCGTATCTAGAAAAGCAATAAGAACAAAACATAAGTAATAATACTCACATTTTAGAAGTGATATACATTGAGAGAGTATTCACCCAGGAATTGTCCTCTCGGAAGCTATGTAGGTCAAGGATATAGTAGCACCCCCTGCAAATCAGTGACATGTACCGTGAAGCAGTGCTGAAATGGAAATGACTTTTGAACTAGAACAACTAGATTCTGACCTAAATAAATACAACAAAATAATCTAAGAAACATGAGAAAGGCCCATAGGGCTTGTTTGATTGCCAATCACAGTTTCCACACCTAAGCACATGGCAAACAAGTTAATAGCCAGGAGTTAATAACCAAAAGTGCGCTAATTATTTTCCATCTGACGATATTTAAGGATTGGTAGCAAGTAATTTCTTCAGAATATTTTGGATAAAGCCAAGGCCCAACACTCGCACACCAATGTGTTGTCATTAAATAAGTACTGTTATACAACACAAGTGGTAGTATGAAAAACTGGCCAAATAAATTGAGAAAGTAGCATGGTTTTTAAAAAACCCACACCTGAACAAAAACAGAAAATAATAATAGCTACAGAGCACTAGCAAAGATTGTTTGATACCTGGATTCATTATAGGAAGGAAGTGCTGAAGTAAAGAGATGAAAGAGTAACTAGATGCTGAAACTGCAGCAAGATACCCTTTTCTTGATGTCTCCAGCAAAGAGTTTTTTACCTTTCAGCAGAAAATAAGAAAAATTAGATGCTAGTGATGATGAGGATAATCAGATGATGACAATGAGATAAATAAAGAGAAAGAAAGTGGCATACCTCAGGACCATTCGCAAGAGAGTGTACAAGGATGTCAATGGTACCAAAGTCATTCTTCACAGTTTCAGCAACTTCCTATGAAACAAAGACAGATTAGGCCTTGGGTTGGAACTTGGGAGGATCGTACAAATTAGTAATCCTCATGGTTCACAAGTATCTATTTCCAAGTAATATGGAGAAAAAGGCATACTACAGCTTACCTTAACAGTCCAGTTTGAAGATCCAGCATACCTTTTGTTTGCTTTAACCTACACCAGAGGACCGATTCAGAATGCAGAACAGGAGTTGACATGAAAAAGAAAATCATGAACATTACATCATCAGGAACATGTTCAGGAGAGTCAAAAACTGCATCCAATGGGTAGACTTTTGTAATCTCCATAAGAGATCCATCAGGAAGCCTGCAACAAAGGTAATCAGACACCATGGAGATGATAACCATTCCAGCATGGAACACTGAAATGGACTACATAAAACATTAAATAACTGCAAGTACACTTAAGAACGCACTTTCGTGATTCGTCAAACTTCCCACGCCTCAAGCTTGTCTCAAATATGTTCAGCGCCTGAAGATGAGAATGAGACTGAGTGTTTTCACCAGAACATCTATAATGATACACTTCGTGAATGAAGTAAACTTACAGGCACCCATGTACCAACAAGAATCTCGGCACCAGCTGCAGCAAGAGCTTTTGCTATTGCCCAGCCATAGCCATTATCATCAGCAACTCCAGCAATAAATGCTCTTTTACCTGTAAAAAAATGCAACAAGTTAGGGACTTCATAATTGAATTTTGGGTTATTATACATTTCCTTCAGTTATAACAAGTTAGTAGCAATTTTTGTGTCTGAGGAGTCAGTGCATCACTCAAATATAGAAGGGACCAAAAGGGTTAACCATGTTCACTCATGTTTAATAAAAAGTTTACAGATAATTAAATAACAGACTTAACAGATAATTCAATAATGCATCAAGGTAGTCCATTCTATGGCATAATACATCTTAGAAACCCATTAACATACTAAAATACAACACTAATAGAAATTAGTGACCACTAAAATGTTTTTAGCCATTATGAGTGACGAAAATAAACACCATTCACAATCTTATCTGGATATTACAGCTCAAAAATCGAGTTAAAGAACTTTTTTTTGGTTAAGTTTTGACTGAGAGGCATCTGAGTAAAGCTTTACCTCTGAGATCAATGGGGAGTCCCTGGGCAGACATTGCCCTCACGGCAAACCTCTTGTGGTTCAGAGAAACAAACGGCCCTGCTGAAGCTGTTTTTCTGCAGCTTGCGAAGCCAGTTTGGGTACTAAGCGCCCTTGCAAATGAAGGAATTGGGGCTCTTGACCCTAGCAGGCGTTGGCAAGCTGGGATACAAGGGCGTGCCGCCACCATCTGCAAGCCAGTAGTCACTGATGCGCCCATCGTCTGTAATGTAAAAGTAACGTCAGGCTGCGATGAGATTAATCCGAGCATAATGTCATACCACATGCATATTGATAGAGCATGGAGGCATCAATCAATTCTGTTTCCGATAATTTTGACTGTTACGGGTCAATGTCAGCAAAATGCCGTAAAAGAAAACTAAAATTGGAGTTGTTAAGTGGAGCAAAATCATCACTTCTGCAGAGTAAATCATGGATAATTCGGTATGCACAAGTTATTTAAAACTCGGTTGCATGGAGCATCCCATAAAATCTTTTTTTTAAAAAATAAACAGAGAGATTGCTCACGCTGATGTCCCAGAAAAAAAATCATAAATAGAACCTAAAATTCAAGCATCGCCTTAAAGGCAAAGGTATTTTTTGAACGAACCGGCATTAGACATGCCAATTTCATTGAATAAAGCAGGAGTAAAATTTTTTGTACAGGTGTAAAAGAAAACTGTACAAAAAGGAAAACTAAGGGATGAAGAAAGGCAAAGGCATTGACAAGACGCAGAAGCGCAACGCGATTCCCCATTTTCGCCAGCCAAGAACAGCCAACACTCCCCCACCGGATTGGCTTCGGCACCGCACTGACTCCCCCGGGGAAAAGGAGAGCGAGCCAATCTCGTCTACCCGTCGCCAAGAAGAGGCCTCGGGTGGTTTTTCGCGTAGAAAACCTCGTCGGGAGCGCGAAAGGTGACGGCGGCGGAGCGGGTAGAGAGAGAGAGGGGGGGTGGCGAGGGTGGGGGGAATGCGGCCGCAGGGAGGAGGGGGTTACCTCGCCGGAGGACGCGGCAGCGGCGGCTCGGGGTGGGGTGGGATCCAATCCGATCCGATTCCTCTCTCTCTCTCTCTCTCTGTTCGTTGGCGTTGGAGATGGGAGAAGAAATGGAGGAAGAGTGTGAAGGCGTGGCGGCGGAGGTGATGGGGTTTGGGTTTGGGTTTGGTTGGAAGTAGGAACAGCGATGGGAACGGCTGGCTGGCGGCAGGTGGGGCCACGGGATTTAGGGTGCTGAGTTCGCTAGTAGTAGATCGAGAGAAAAAAAAAACATATTCGTTTTCTACACGCATGCTTTCCGAACCATGGAACTAATATTATTTTAAAAACTATAATAATCTACTTTTTAAATTTAGAAAAATTAATATTAAATTAATTATGTGCTAATGATTTACCCCGTTTTACGTATCTTTTCAATCTTGTTCTCTCCCCTCACAAGCTTGTTCAAATTTTGTTGAAATTCATTAAGAGTTATCAAAACTCATTGAAAGAAAAATGCAAGCAAGTGATGTCTATAGTGTGGAGACAGTCTAAGATAGAGCCCTATTAAATTCTCTCAAGATTTAGGGTCTGTTTAGTACAGCTCCAACTCTTAAATTTAACTTCAGTAGTCTGGAGCAGAGTTGTGGAACTGCCTAAACCCAGCTCCACCTCTCTAGTTCATTTTGTGAGAGAGCTCCATCCAGCTCTACTCCCAGTTTAGGTGAAGTTGAAACTGTTTGGTTGAGCTCCAGCTCCAGGAGAGGTGAAGCTGGAGCTGGAGCTTTGCCAAACAGGCACTTAGTGCAAATTTTGAAAATATAAAAGCGTCAGTCCTACTCTTGAAAATTTCCTAGCTCCATCGCTGGACCTCTTCGTGAGGTTCACTAGTGTTCCACTTGGCCTAACGGCTTAGCTACCTCGTTTTTAGTTAGTGCCTTTTTTAAGCCCTCGGTTGTGTATACCGGAAACCCCATGTTTATTATAATACCATTCCATGGACTAGTAGATGGTACACACATGGCACAGTTGTATATCACAGGCTGACATTGTCATACAGGTCTTACAATATATTAATAATACAAGGGTAGCCCAAATGGGACCCGAATAGACCAAGCATGGTCGACAACAACACAAATATCAAAACAGATAAATGAGGTAGCAGAAGCGAAGCAGCGGCGGTCCATCTTATACCACACGCATCGACTGGTGAACCTAGGTCCCTATTCCACCGTCCTCGGTAACTCCTTGCCACCATAACACATGTACAGGTCGACACCAGCACCTTTCTAAAAGATTTAAATAAGTAAGAGTGAGTACCAACCGTACTCAGCAAGCCACCACTACAGAATGCATATAATATTCATAGGGGTTCAAGGATGGCTTGATTTATTTGCATAAACCTAGTTTTCACAAATTATTTCACAAGCCTATGACGTAGCAGTTTTAACTGAAAACAATTGTTAGGTTGAAGTTATCATTAACATGCGAGGGTTCATCCACCTTCCCCAAGCCTCGCTTGGTCCGGTTTACCCTCACATCCAATTTCCACAGTTTTCACCATTACGACCTTCCCGCACATCGGGCAAGGTCACACCGTCAATTCCAATCATGTTTTAAGCAATATTAAAAATTAATGAGGCTAGTCAAGAGTAGTAGTCCCGGCGCTCATTAACCGCGAGCACGGCTATTCGAATAGTTTAGTTTACTCACACTGCAGAGGATGTACGCTTTTAATCCCGCACTCCGTGACGCACCCAACACATGAGACTTGTCACGGCCCGGTTTTTCAGTTACCCTCGCATGGCGGCACCCGCTCTAAGGACTATGAATCCCCATTGCACCCCCGGCGCCACATTCCTATCTCGAGCCGGTTGTGAGAGGAGTCCTAGCGCTCCCGAGATCTTAGGGGGTTACATAACAGATCGACCCAAGCGATCTAAACCACAACATTTCATCAACACATCAACGAATATCCAGAACCTAACATATCTGGGGTGCCACCCCACGAGAATTTCCTAGTCCACCGGGTCATACCCCACTCGAGAAATGCGGTCGTACTCTGTTCGTTTCTCGCATAGCTTCTTGACTCGGTCCTTAATTGACCAGGTTCGGAGGCTTACCGTTCCCTGAACCACCCATATTCTATTCGTGTCGCCCCAGTCGAAATAGTTTTGTTTCATTAAGTTTTTGGTTTTCGCAAAGGTTTTAGTGTTGCGGGTGGCGCTTATGTCTCCATCCGTCTCCGACAATCACTCCCGCTGAGTGATCGCCACATCCACATCCATTGCTATATATCATAAGTATGGAGTGAACAAACGTCTACACATAAGCAACGCTAAGCAGTATAGATAATTAACCGCACATAAATAATAGACTCAGGTAACAAAGGTGTATAAGTACATAAAGATAAACGATATCAAAGGTAAGGCTTAAATAATGTAGGTACGCATTTTATAAATAGCATGCAATTTTATTTGCCATCAACACATTTATAAAAATAGGGTTAACATGTTCGAGGAAGGGGGCGTAGTGACTTGACTTGCTTTAGGTTCGTATAATCTTCGAGAGTTCCACAACGGTTAGAATAACCGGAATATCCACGATCAAAGAATAACCGGAAAACCCGAACGTCCGACCAAAGACTAAAGAAAACCACACAAAATCCTAAAAATAAACTAAAATAATATTTAATACAAACTAATGGTGCCAATAAATAGATCTTGATTTTAGAGAGATGATGGAAGTTGAACGGAGTTAATCGGAGTTACGGTTAGAGAGATACGAATTTTGAAAGATTAATGGACTTTATGGAATGTGGAAATGCATTTATTAAATTGAAAGGAATATTTCCAAAAATATTCCTTGGCTGTGGCAGTGAGCAGAGGGAGGTATATTGGACTTTCTTTCGAGTGAGCTTGAGTGTGTAGAGGGATATGTCATGGACTTGTGGTAAGGAGGCAGACCGTTGGTGGGTTTTGGCTCAATGGAAGATGAGGAACTCCATACAGACTTTTTGGACGGCAGCCCAAGGAATGTAGGGGGAGGAAATGTAGACTTTAGAGGGGGAGAGATCTCAGGGAAAAATCTAGAGTGCGGGCCCCACTGGTGGGCCCCACTTATTTTCCTTTTCTTTCTCTTTTCTTTTCCTTCCTCCTCTCTCCTTTCCTTTTTCTCTTTCTTCTTCCTGCTTCTTCTTCCTCTCCTTCTCTGTCTCTCTCTCACACACACAACCGGTAGAGGAGAGGAGGGGCGCGGCTGGTGGCGGCAGCTGGCGGTGGCCGGCTAGGGGGCGACGCCGGCGCGAGGCTGCGGCCGGCGGTAAGTGGAGGCGGCGGCCGGGACAGGGCGCGGTGCCGGCAGCTGGGCGTGGGGGCCGGTGGCCGACAGTGGGGACCGGGGAGGCAGCGTGCGGCGGCGGTGACAGAGGGGCTTGGCCGGGCGCACGCGGGCGGCGGCCTGGCGCGGCGCCGGCGCTGGCCGCGGCCGGTGGAGGCGGCGACAGCGCGGCTTGCCAGGCGCACGCGGGCGGCGGCCTGGCGCGGCGCCGGCGCTGGCCGCGGCCGGTGGCAGGGGCAGCAGGTGGAGGCGGCGGCCGTCTCGACAGCAGGGACAGTGGCCGGCACGGCTTGCGCGGCCGGCGGCGGTTGGCGCGAGGCAGTGGCTGGGCGACGTGCGACCGAGGTGGCGACGTCGGTGCAGCTCGGTGGTTCGGCCAGCGGCTTGGTGCGGCGCGCAGCTTGCGGCCTAGCGCGGTGCGCGCCTTGTGGGCTGGTGCAGCGGTGTGGTCGGCGAGGTGGCGTGCGGCCGAGCAGTGGGGAAGGTGTTGGGGCACGGTAGTGTAGTGGATGCCGCGGCAGGATGGAGGTGGCAGCGACGACGGCTTCGACGGTCCTCCGGCTAAATGCGACAACGTTGCATGTGGTGGTAGTATCGCCCAAGACAGAAACACAGCGAACAAAGAGGGACAGAGAGGAGGGAAAACAAGGGAGGAAGAAATGCTCACCTCGTGGCAGCCGGGTAGCGGCACACCGAGCACGGACATCGGGGTGCGGCTCAACTCGCGGTTCATCCTCGCATGCCAGGCACTCGAACACATTCACAGAGGTTCGTTCTTTTCAATTTTAGTTTCAATTTTAGTTAGTTACGTCCAAGGTTTGAGTTCTACTCGTTCGTTCGCTTGTTCGTGCAAGGAGGTTCACTGATCGGCGCGGCAGCCACTCCAATCCCCCTTGCCCAACCGAGACTCGGCTCGTGGCCAGCTGCAATGGAGCAAGCAGTGGAGCGGCTGCTAATGCGCATGGTGGAAGAGGGCAATGGTAGAGCAAGAGCAGGGAGAGAAAGAATGAAATGGAGAGGCAAGGTGGTGCTGAGCTTTGGCGGTGGTTTTATAGGCTTGGTTGTGGCTGCATGTTGTTGAAATGTTGGTGAGGGGGTCCCAGGCATTTGATAGCCAGCAAAACTTGGTTCAGTTCAAAGCTGTGGCTTGTATGCATTTCATCGAACACGTTCTGTGCATGCGTGGTGACTGCTTTGATGCAGAGGGAAGCAATGCAGACTTCAGCTGAGGAAGCTAGATGGAGTGGGCTGACAATGGCCCATGTAACAGGAGCTTTTATATTTTACCTAGGTTTGTATTTTGTATTTGAACAAGGACTGTACTATAACTTGGATAATCGGACTGTATAATTGGGACCGTATAAATTGAGACGTTTGAGTTTGGTATACTTGGATGTAATTGGTTTGTATAATTGGACCGTTATTTGGGATTTTTAAATTTGAATTTGTATGTGGTCTGTACATATGGACTTTTGAATTAAATTTGGATGTCGGAGTGGGATTGTATAAATGACACAGTCGATTTTGGGATTGAGCTGTGTAAATGGGCTATTCCCTGGTTGTTGGGTTTTTAGTTTGATTCCAGGTGAAATAATTCGGTCGCTCAGTTGCTTGAGAATTAAATTTAGGATTTTATTGCGAGCGCTCTGACTGAATAAAAAAAAGGAATTTCTAGGATGACGTATGGCATTCAAATCCAACCGTTGCGGTAGAAATAAAATTGGTGGTATTCGAATCGACGCGCGATAGATAAATACGCTGATCGATTCTAAATATCCGAGGGAATTATCGTGTTTGAAACGATGAAGTGGTTTTAATTTAACCGTAGGGTTCCGAGAGTTTGAGGGAAAGGTATCACTGCGAAGAAAGGAATTTCGAGACTTTAATTTGATTAGTACAGAAACGATTAAATGGAACAGACGGAGAGGATGAGGGAAGGAAGGTCGTCGAACAGATAGAGATAAGATTAAATCGAGATCTTTGGCACAAAACCTACACATGCAAATAAATAGCAAATTCTAATATGCAAACTAAGCTAGGCCTTTCCGGGAGAAAAGCAGACTTTAACTGAGAATACCATTTACTTAAAAAGTCTTTGAGGAAGTCCTTTCACAAATAGAATTCCGATAAATAGTTTACCGATAGATTTTATTTGCAATTTATTTTCCAAAGGCTTACTCCTTTTTAAATAATCTTTGAAAATAATCTAAGCAATATTTCCTTTGTAAAATATTATTCATTTTAATGAACTCTCCTGCGGAGGGTGTCCAATCAAAATAGTAATATATAATTTTATTTAGAGAGCAAATATAGAGAAAGTTTTATAAGAAAATATTTGGTATTTGTAAATATTTAATTATGATTCCGTAAATAAATAATTTTTCTAAAATCAAAATATTAGCATATTCTCAGTCATCCGTCCTTTTAGCCCATACATAGAAGAAAAACGACATATCGAAGTAAATTAATCCCGGCATGAATGTATTAAATTTTTTTTGATTATTCCGAATTTTTGTTTTCGTATTTCAAAGTCAGAATTTTCAAGTCAGAATTTTCAGGGTGTTACACTTTTTGACCGCTAAAAGTGCATATTTTGCAAATACTTTCTTTAAAAATTAAATATATAGATATACTTTTTAAGTTTATATAATAGTTAATATTTAATTAATTCTACACTAACTACTTGTCCAGTTTACGTGCAACACTGCCCCCGACAACCCTTTGTTTTATAAGCGAGGTGAAATTGGTTTCTAAATTCTAAATTATTTCATCTATTCATGCCAAAAACTCTAGAATTTCAATACATGATTCCCTAGAAGGCTATCTCATGATTTAAATGGGCGATCTGTTAAGGACTGCAATAGCTACAAGAAACAGCGTTCTCGAGCTTTCTCTTTGACGTCAATGCACCAGGGGAATTCACGCGGTTGATTTTCGTTAACAATAGAGGAAAAGAGCATTTGCAAAGAGGGGAAAATATTTAGAAAGAAGTGAGGCATTGATTTAATTGATCTCTCTCACTGATATTCAAGTGATTGGAGAGGAGCCAAAAGAAGCTTGCAATGTCATTAAAAGAAGAAGAAAAAAAAACACTACAACACAGCTTCCAAATGTTCCATGCTGCCACAAGACACTTTTCCATGAAAAAAAAGATCCTTGGAATTGACCAGTGCTTGTATTTTTGAGTCACAGTAAAATTAAGCAAGGGATGATGGTGAAAAACTCATGAATTCCTAGGAGGTAGAGCTAGCTAGCAATGGCGATGCCGTCCTACAAAGCGGTGTTTAGGCTGCGTTCGGGAAAACGAGTTCCCAGCCCACACAGTGATTACGGAAAACGGAGCGATCCATTAGCGCGTGATTAATTAAGTTTTAGCTAATTTTTTTTCAAAAAGGATTATTTTGATTTTTTTAAGCAACTTTTGTATAGTAACTTTTTGCAAAAAAACATACCGTTTAGTAGTTTGAAAAGCGTGCGTGCGGAAAACGAGAGAGGTGAGTTGGGAAGAGGGGGAAAGAACAAAGCCTCAGTGACAAACCGTTTTTTCTGCACATGAAAAAATATCAGCAAGTCAGTGAGAGCCATTTAAGTAATTCTTGTTCAAATTCACAGAAGTATAGCTGAATACAACACCGCTTAGAAACAAATGTCAGGCATAAATATAAATGAGAGTTCCAATATATATATATATATATATATATATATATATATATATATATATATATATATATCCAATTATACACAAGGAATCGCCTTATCCAAACAGTAAAGATGTATCTGGCCCTATTTGGTCTGCAGCACTTGTAACATTTCTAATCAACGGAATATGGAGCTGCAAGGTTATATCTTGAGAAAGAAGAAGAAGACAGACACTTGGACCTAGAGGAGCATTTGGCTTAAGTTTACAAGATCAAGTGAAACGTACATCACTATAGTCAAAACGGGAATAGGATTGCAATGCCAGCACCTTTCTGAGGATCTCCTCTTTCTTATCATTTCTAGCATTGGATTTTGCTCTTATTGGCAGCAGCTGTTTATTGTATTCCAGAACCTTTGCTTCAGGAAATTTACCTCAAGCCATCGGGTCGTCCACCAAGCGTCACAAGCTCATCATCCTCAGTCGACTTCTGATGCTGTATGCAAGAAGAAGGAAACAGAGGAGAGGAGGTTAGAAGTGTACTCTTATATTCCCTTGAACAGGAAAATATATATATATATATAGAGAGAGTGTGTTTCTCCTCAAAGGGTGCGGGATCGAACCAACCGAACCTCGATCGGCGATCTTGGCGTTGAGCTCCATGCACGCGGTGCTCATCCGAGTTTAGGGTGGAGGCGCAGCACCCGGATGGCCAAGGCCGACCACCTTTCAGAACCCTAGCTGCTACTGAGGAGAGGAGGGGAAGCGCACCAGGTGTAGGATCGACAGCGGCGGCGAGGAAGGGGAGCGGAGGTTGGCGGCGGTGGCGGTGGTGAGGCCTTAGGTGTGCAGCGCCTCGGTGATCCGCCCCGGTGTCTATCTCCGGGAAGGAGAAATTCACCGCCATCCTCGCCGCTGCCGCCACTGCCACCGATCTCTCCATCTTCCTTCTCCGGAATGCGAGGGAGCAGTTTCAAATAAAAAAGAAAAAACAAATCCGGGAATGCGAGGAGTTCAAGGGGATGATGCATTCAAAGAAAAGAAGTATGTTGATGCGTCAGCTCACTATACTGTGGTAAAATTTTTGGGTCACATGCATTTTCATTAGATTTAATATGCGGTTTACTTTCTGATAATGATTGGGAATCAAATATATTAGTTAAAGGCAAATTTGTCACTCATGTTAAAGTTTCAAAGCAATGATTTTTTTTTATTCATGCATGCTTCTGAACTGGTTCCGGTAGTTGTTGTGAACTCCAATTAGCTTCTTCTCCGTGTCAATTTTGTTGTCCATTGAATACAATAAATATCTATGAAAGCTCCCCCCAACACGCACACACCCGTTCTGATTACTAAATAGTGTCATTTATGAGCTAACTTCATCATTGGCATAATATCACGCCACTGTTGCAGGCAATAGAGACTGACACCGCTGATTCAACCTTGTATGCAAAGAGGAGCCTTTGTGGGTTGCATTTGAGTGAAAGAAACAAGGCTTTTGATGATGCTCGTACCTACAAAGAAATGGGACCAGATTTTTCAAAATCCTGCTATGAGCAAGGAGCAGCTCTGATACTATTGAAGGTGAACTGTAAAGGAAGTGGCAATGGCAATTTGATTTTCGACAGTCACAGTGTTCCCTGGTCATGTATTGATCTTTGTATTTTTAGGACTATGACCAAGCATGCAAGGCACTTATGTCTGGCTTGAAATTGGATTTTGGAAGCGACGTGATTGATGAAGCATCCAGGTACCCTCTGCTCTTTGCTTAAGCTTGGTGTTGTTTATAATAAATCATCTGTACATGGTACAATTGCTTAGATGTCTTACTGATAGAGTTATGCTGTTTTCCCAAAAGAATGGAGAGTTCATACTGTGCCTTATAAGAAAAATATAATTTTGTATTATGTCACAACTCACACCAACATATATATGTACCCGCAACAGTTAATGGTAGGATACTCTAGTTTCGTTTATTTGCTAAAAAAGCACAATGCAAAAACATGGTTATTTTCCATGAGACAGTCTAATAATTTTTCCAGCTATATTGGAGAGATTTTTGAAAAATGACTTTGAGCGCTTCTGAACATTACAATCTTGATGCTGGTGCTATCTAATTAAATCAATAATGACATAATGTGCATGTACTGCCTGTATGATTTTTCTTTCTGGTTTGACATGGCGTAGCAACATTATTAAGAATTTTCTGTAATTTCTGTTAAATTTGAAATGGTATGGTCCATATTTCAATTTTGGATTCATGCTTTGTTTAGAACTTCAAAGATAATTTTGGTACACCAAATTTATACTGGATTATGAAATGTTGAACCGTATCATCCATTGTACTGCACAACTCAAAGAGGGCATTTTAAGCATTTTGCATGTACTCAATGTTCCCCCTACTAATCAAGGTGTATTAGTTTAATGGCCTCAATGTTCTACAATAAATAGCTAATACATTTTTACAATGTGTTCTAGCAAAGACACGGAAATATGATTTCCTACAGAGAATACCACAAAAATCGTATTATGTAGTCAATTTTGCCAGTTATTTTACTTTCCTGCCATGCTCAGTGGCATTGCTTTACTCCACGGAATGTAAATTTGATCTCGTTTATTTTTTTTCTATTTTAGTTTGCTAACGAGCCATTGGTTTAATTAAATATTTTCACACTAGGTTTGCGATGAATGGTAGGTGAGCACATAGTGCTACTATTAACTTCTGATTTAAAACTGCAGGAAGGAGCTACCTTGAAGGGAAGTTGTTGCTTAGTTACTGCAGTGACTACATGACAAAACACTAATAGCACGGCAAGCATGCACGGAAGCTGTGTGACTTTTTTCTTTTCATCCATGGAAGCTGTGAAACGTGTGCCAGTTTGCAGGATACAGAATATGTAGCCAGTGGAGTTAAAAGCTATTTTTGAAAGTAAGATTATAGTCCTAAAATATAACTAGTTCTGGCAACGTAACTGGAATGGAGGTAGTATTTTAAAATTTTGGTCCTTCCAAGTTCATTAAGTAGTATCTAGTACCAAGATCTCAATTTAGTAAATTAGATCTAAAAATAAGTTCATTAGGTATCTTTGTACCAAGCAGTAGGGTTTATAAAACCGTGCGATTATCAAGTGAAGTAATATTCTCGGTTTTTAAAACCACGGTAAATCTCACGGTAACCACAAGGCTTTTACGATAACCATGGTTATCGCGATAACCATTTTACTGTGAGGTGGCATAACCTAGTCTAAAATGGTTCGGTGAACTTTGGTACCAAGATCCCAAGTTAGTAATTTAGATCCAAAAATTACTACCCTCCGCATGCTGCATGTTGTGTAGCACTCTCACTTTGATCATGCAGAGGTAGGAGCAGGTGTTCATCATCTACCATCACGGACTATACTCTTATGTAAATAAATAATATATAAATCTTATTTATTAAATCCAACGACTTAAAATAATCGAAGTCATATCATCCCACGAATACATCATGCTTGTCTCCCCTCCTCTCATTCGCACCCACTGGAAATCACGCCACCCCACCACCCTCACGCTAGCGCCAACATCGATTTCCGCCTCGGGAAGCAAACGTCACCGCTGAATCGCGTCTTCGTCAATGCGGATCCAACAGATCCCTCTCCACTGCGTCACAAGGTCATCGGCAATCCCTCGTCGTGAGCGCAGGATTGAGCGCCGTTGCCAAGGATGATGCTCCTCCGATTCCCTCGCCGTCCGTCGCTGCGCTTGTTCCTCCAAGTAACAACGGAGACCGGCACGAACGCCGGATGGGGCATGGCGTCGTGAATGAGGGATGGCTGATCGACGCGATGGAGGAGACGAACGCTCGGGGTGGATGGTGCGAACGCGGACGATCGATTTCGCCAATCCTGTGGCGGGCAGCAACTCTCCCATCGCCACCTGCCGCCTCCACTCCGCCGCGTTCACTCTTTCGGCACCGCCATTGTCATCACCTCCGCTGCGTCTCCATCGCCTCATCCGCGCCCCTATCATCGGCGCTGCCTTCACTGAGCCGCGTGTGAAGAAATCAGAGGTGCCGAAGCGTTAAACCCCATTAGGGGCCACACCTTTGTTTATATGAGGTGATAACAACCATCACCGTGGGATTACAGGTTGTTGGTGCAGTGATAGGATGGATTAGCCGGCAGCTAGCTACGCTAACTAACCTGATCATATCTGATTAGCCAGACTATCTAACTTGATCATATCTAAACAACCTATCCATCCAATCACATGCGCACATACATATAGAGAATATGAGACTATATTTAACAGCCCCCCTCAATCACAACTTCCCTAAGTTGAGATTGTGTTTAAAATTCTCTAATTGTCGAACAGGCAACGCATTTCTAAAGCCATCTGCAACTTGATCTCCTGTTGGTACAAAATCAATTTCTAAGAGCTTTCTAGAAACTCTCTCACGAACAAAATGATAGTCCACCTCAATGTGCTTTGTCCTAGCATGAAAAACAGGATTAGAAGATAAATATTTTGCACCTAAATTATCACACCATAACTTAGCCATTGGAGGACTTGATATTTGCAATTCTGCCAACAAAGTTTGTACCCACATAATTTCTGCAGTTGCATTTGCCAAAACTTTATATTCTGACTCTGTACTGGACCTTGAAACTGTAGCTTGTTTGCGTGCACTCCATGACACAAGATTCTCTCCTAAAAATACTGCAAAACCACCAGTTGATCTTCTGTCATCTAAAGAACCAGCCCAGTCTGCATTAGAGTAACCATTGACTAGCAATGACTTGGACTTGCATATCCTGAGACCAAGACTGGTACATTGTTTTAAATATCTCAAAATCCTTTTAACAGCTGTCCAGTGGTGTGTAGTTGGAGCATGTAAGAACTGACAAACCTTATTTACTGGAAAAGCTATGTCAGGTCTTGTTAAAGTAAGATACTGCAAAGCTCCTACTACACTTCTATAATGTGATGCATCATTCTGTCCTAGCAAATCTCCTTCATTTATAGACAGTTTTTCACTAGTAGACAGAGCAAGTCAAACACATTAACTCTTTTCAACAAATCACAGGCATACTTGTCTTGTGTTAATATTATAGCATCACTAGTCTTATTTACCTCAATACCAAGGAAGTAGTGTAGATCTCCTAGATCCTTCAGGGCAAAGTCTTTCTGAAGATCTTTAGCAATGCTGGCACTGCCTCCTGTCTAGAACTTGTAACAATTATGTCATCCACATAAATCAAGACAAATATGATTAGACCTTCTTTATTAAAGAAAAACAAAGAGGTATCAACTTTAGATCCCTGAAAACCAAGATCATACAATTTTCTGCTAAGTCTGGAATACTAGGCTCTTGGAGTTTGTTTAAGACCATACAGTGCCTGTCAAGCTTGCAAACATAGTTTGGACATGAAGCATCTTCATATCCTGGTGGTTGCCTCATATAAACTTCTTTTTCTAGGATCCCATGGAGAAAAGCATTCTGCACATCTAGTTGTCTCATGCACCATCCCCTAGAAACAGCAATAGATAACACAATTCTAATAGTAGCTGCCTTAACCACAGGACTAAAAGTATCCTCATAATCTATACCATATCGCTGTTTAAAACCCTTTGCAACCAATCTAGCCTTATATCTGTCCAGACTTCCATCTTGTTTTCTTTTAATTTTATATACCCACTTACAGTCTATAATATTTCTGCCTTTCTGAGGAGGAACTAAGTGCCAAGTCTTATTGTTTAGTAATGCCATATACTCCACATCCATAGCCTGTTTCCAATTCTTATCCCGCAGTGCATCATCTAAATTTTCAGGTTCCCCAGTAACAGTAAGAAAAGTGGTTTTATATTTAACAGTACCATCAGTATAGACCTTTTCTTTGCGAATACCATGTTGTAAACGAGTAACTGGTCTAGGTGCTACCTGCTGCAGTACCTGATTGTTGTTGTCATCCCCCTGTCGTCAGCTGTCCCATCATGGTCGCCAGAGTCATCATTGCTGCTGTGGCTGAAAGTGCGACGGAACAGGCGAGGACGGCTCAGTGTCAGCAGCTGAAATGAGAATCGGAGATTCCATCCGTATGGAAGGAGCAGGAGATGACACAGGAGAGTGAACGGCTGGCGACGTGGCGCCCGCGCTATGTCTGCTGGATGATGCGCCGCCGCCAGCAGAGGGATCTGCACCGAATCCCATGGGATTTTCCGTGGTAATCGCTGCTTCATGCGATGAAGAGTCCTGGGACACATTTTCTTCAACAGATTGATTAGTAGGGTTAGTAGGAATATTAACCACAATGTCACTAGATTGTTGCACCCCGGGATTTAACAGATGTGTGGGTAGAAGGAGGACTTCAGACCGAAGTCGAGCGCCAGAATTTGGATTAAGCTTAGAGAAAGGAAACACCGTTTCATCAAATATTACATCTCGGGAAATATAAACTCGGCCAGTAGCAGGATCTAGACATTTGAATCCCTTATGGAGAGTGCTATAACCTAGAAAGGTGCACTGTTTGGATCTGAATTGGAGTTTATGAGAATTATATGGTCTCAAATGTGGCCAACATGCACACCCAAAAACTCTAAGAGAGTTATAATCAGGAGTTTGATGAAACAATTTTTCCAAAGGTGTAGCAAACTAAAGTAGTTTACTTGGGGTGCGATTTATGAGATAGACTGCCGAGGAAAAAGCTTCATCCCAAAACTTTAAAGGCATGGATGCATATGCAAGAAGAGCAAGGCCAACCTCAACAACATGACGGTGTTTTCTTTCGGCGGATCTATTTTGCTGATGGGTATGAGGGCATGACACATGGTGTGTGATGCCGATTTTACTAAAGAAAGAGTTGAGTTTTTCATACTCACCTCCCCAGTCGGTCTGCATGGTTAGAATTTTTCTATCGAACAAACGCTCAACAAGAGCTTGAAATTCATGGAATTTTTGGAAGATTCAAACTTGTTTTTGAGCAAATAAAACCATGTAAACTTGCTATAATCATCAATAAAACTGACATAATATTGTTTTCCACCAACAGAGGTAGATGCAGGACCCCAAACATCAGAATAAATAAGTTCCAGAGGATGACTAGACTTGCTAGTAGATCTAAAATAGGGCAATTAATGACTCTTTGCCCTTTGACAAGCATCACAGACCGACAATTTATTTGATTTATCTAAACAAGACAGATTATTTTTACTAATGACCTTCTCCACAATTGGAGAGGAGGGATGACCAAGACGACTATGCCACCTTTCGAAGGATGGCTTGAAAACTCCATGAGCTTCTTTATTTGGATGCAGATGCAGCGATGCAGGTGGCAGAACATACAGGCGTCCACGGCTGGGTCCTCTAAGCAGAGTTTTCTTCGTGGCCAGATCCTTAAGATTAAAATATTCTTTGTAAAGTTCCATATAAGCAGAATTATCAGAAACAAGACGATGAGCAGAAACAAGGTTTTTGCTGGCTTTAGGAACATAAAGAATATTTTGTAGATGAATATCACGACTCGGGGTTTTAACAATAGAGTGACCAATGTGGCTAATTTCCATACCTGCACCACTCGCAGTGTGGATTTGATCTTGTCCCTTGTAGCGATCACGCACGGTGAGTTTATCCAGCTCCCCTGTCACGTGATCTGTTGCTCCAGTATCGACATACCAGTTGGTATCTACTCCATAAGATGCCGCTCCTGCACATTTCTCATCTGGGACAAAATCTTCATCATAACGATACCAACAGTTAATTACCGTGTGTCCCCTCTTGTAGCAGAGCTGACACTTGGGTCTGTTGTCGTTGTAGTTGCCGCCCTGTCAAAAATTGCTGGAGCCGCCTCCTCGTCCTTTATCGTGACCAGGATTGCCGCCGCTGCCGCCGCCGTTGTTGCCGTGACCGCGGTTAGCAGCAGGATTGCCACCGCCACGCCCGCGCTGTTGTCCACCAGACCGGCATCCCTTGTTGGCTAGATTGACGCATCTCCTGCTTGACGAAGATTCTGGCGCTGCTCAAAGCTGAGCAGCTGGGAGTATGCCTTTCCCACGGTCATCGGCTCTGTTTTTCCAACGATGGAGGACACCACTGGCTCAAAAGTTTCATCAAGACCAGCAATGATATAAGAAATTAGATTATCATCATCAACTTTCTTACCAGATGCGCTTATTTCATCAGCTAGCGCCCTCATCTTGGTGACGTATTCCGACACGGAGAGATCCCCTTTCTTTGTGTTAGAAAGAGCGATCCTTGTGTTGATGAAGCGCGCCCGCGACACCGAGGAGTACATCTCCCCAATCATCCTCCATGCAGCAGCCACGGTTTCACATGCCGCAACCTGTGTCAGGATATCCCTGGATAGGGTTGACAGCAGAAAACCAAGAACTTGCTGATCAGTCGCCATCTATTCTTCATATTTTGGATTTGGTGCTGAAACCTCCTTCTCGCCTTCCATGACTGTCGTCGTGGCTGGAGGGATTTTTGTGGCACCGGTGAGATGGCCCTCAAGACGGGCTCCTCGAACCGATGTCAGAACCTGCAGTTTCCATAGTGCATGGTTGCTCTTGGAGAGCTTCTCCGAGATCACGCTACCGCCGAGCGCGTTGCCGGCCGCCGTCTTCGACGAACTCGTCATGAGTCGGTATAGATGTGATTTGATAGGTAGGCTCTGATACTATGTGAAGAAATCAGAGGTGCCAAGCGTTAAACCCCATTAGGGGCCACACCTTTGTTTATATGAGGTGATAACAACCATCACCATGGGATTACAGGTTGTTGGTGCAGTGATAGGATGGATTATCCGGCAGCTAGCTACGCTAACTAACCTGACCATATCTGATTAGCCAGACTAACTAACTTGATCATATCTAAACAGCCTATCCATCCAATCACATGCGCACATACATATACAGAATATGAGACTATATTTAACACCGCGCCCTCATCACCGTGCTTGGTGCTGTCGTCTCCACATCTGCCATAGCGCGAAGGCGTCGTCGCTCAACTGTCCCCGATGTGGAACCTGGAGCTGCCGGCCATGAGGTAGAGCCCTCCATATTGTGCAAATCCGGAGCGTGCCATCGTCGAGCTCGATCTGGATATTTTTTTTTTATTTGGCAAAGATAAGAGAAGGGGAGCAAATGATGTTCTTCTCATCCTTCTATATTTTGGGTTGACAGGTGCGGTAAAAGCTCACAGGCTCTGATGTTGATTGCTTATAAACAAAAGGAATCTTAAATTGCATTCAGTTAAGTGTTCTAATATGTAGGACATTAACTTTTTTTAAATCATATATTGCTTTATTTTATCAGATTTTACAGCTTGTTTACACAGATATAGTAGCACTTGCTTTAGTGAGCATGTTTTTAGCCTGTTGTAACTACTGCGCCACAAGTTCACTAGAAGACAATCTTTTTGTTCTTCAGGGAAGATAGCTGCAATATTTTTTCATTTTTAGGCCTATCAGCTCAGTGTGGAAAAACATTGGATTGCAAGAGAGGGAATTGTGCTTTAATATGAGTAACAACACAAAGGCAAGAATCATGTGTACAAAGAAAAGCAAAATCTGGATTACTGAACATTCTTGTTTTTTTCACAAATGAATTAATGCAGTCTAAACTAATCAGTGAATGTACTGCAGCTGAGCAAAAAGAAGGATCAATTGCTCAAGGAAAGAGATGTTGCATATTTCAGGAGGCTCATATGTGACGCACTGAGTTATGGAAAGCTAGAGGAGTAAGCACTGAAACAATACAAGAAGCAGATATATCACTAGATCAGATGACAAGGTAAGGGTGTATATTCATTATATTTAACTACAAATAAAAGATTCGGTGCTTTCACAAACTATGTATGATAAAAGAGTTTCAGTTGATGCCAGCTGCCAAATTTACATTGTTCATCATAGGGGATACTTTTTCTCAGATGTATTTATTAACTTCAAATTCTGGAACTGTATATGGTAAAAGAATTTCAGTGTCATATTGCTACCTGCCAAATCGACATTGTTCATGTACACAGGGGATATATTTTTGGTTCAGGTTCATAGGTATGCATTATGCGATTGTATAAGTGATTTAGTAGGATTCGTTATCATGGTTGTTATTGAAGCCTCAACTGTGTTGGGCTGCTCCCTCTATACTCAATTCTCATCGTAGTGATACATGATATTTGGAGTAGTGCGATTCTTTTCTAACGGTATAATTGCTGGAGGTTACGAATCTTTTTTCTTCAGTTGGTTAATGCACCTTCTTCTTCTGTCTTCCACCTATTTTTTTATTTGATCATCATTCAGCCAGGGAGATGAATTCCAATTCTGGAGATAAAGAGAGAGAGAAGGGAATGACAGAAAAAACTTTTGGTGGCCGTTCATTGTGAAAGATTTCTGTACAAAGCAAATACGTGATGACGCTATTGGTACAGTTAGCATTACATGACTTATGTTTTGACCCATTTTTTCAAAAAAAATTCATGTATAGCACGGGATTCTAAAATTAGGAGATTTTGATTGACTGAGTTGTGATATAAAAAGCACTACTGTACATAATCGTGTTTCTTATTGAGTAAATTTCATATTTGACTACTTTTTCCAATGTTCCACATTGGACTAGAGTTAAGATTATGTATCATTACCAAAAGTTGCACTTTGGGACAAGGCACGAGTCTTTGTTGTAAAACATGGTCATAAGTGGAAAGATTATCCGTGGGAAGGTACAAAGATGAAACTTTGGGTAAAAAATATCTCGTGTAATTTGAAACGATGCCCGTGCTATGTTTCTTTGTCATTTAAAACGATGCATTATTTTTCTGTTATATGAACTTTTGCTATTCATTCACTTATTGGAGCACAATGAGAATTTATCTAAAAATGAATTATCTGTAATTATATAGGAATTTATTTAGCGCAGCAAATTAAATGATTTTGAAAGATAAAAAAGTTTATTTTAGACAGAAGCTACATAATTAATACTAATATATGTTCCTTTCTCAATCAATCTTGAATATATCTCATTGTTTTAAAAAAATGTTATCCTTTTTTATTGTTTGGTTTGCATCACCAAATATCATCCTAGTGTTAGCACGGACATATTAGTCTCTCTTTCTTCCAAGCTCTCTCTACTCTCATACAGTATAGTTCTCTTACCTTACTCTTATCTTAGTAAACTTTAAACTATTTTTTCTATTATTGTTTATCTGATCTATTAATTTAGGAGAAAAAAATGCTTTAACTCATGCTATGGACTTGTATGCATGCATGCAAGATACTTGGCTGCAAAGGGTACCTGCAGAGAGAAATTTCATGTGTGCACGCAGGAAATGCGGATGCACGAGGGGCTGTGCAGAGAAAAATGATTGCTGGAGGCGGAGGCAGTTGGGGGCCTGATCTTTTTGGCAGCGATCAATTTCTCTATGAGACCTTGTTCAGTTTGGAGATGATTGAGGGGATTCCTAGTTAACATGCGCCCTCTTCAACAACTGCTTTATTAACGCTAATGTAGTAGTAAGTATTATTTTCTTTAAAAAATACATAAATAATTTAGTTAAAAGTTTTAAAAGGAAAGTTGAATGTTTTTTATTTTTGAATTCAAAGTTTTGAATTTTGCACTGGAAGTTTTCAATTTTGAGATCAAAATTTAAAATTTGAGTTCAAAAGTTTATAAGTTTGAGATGAAAGTTTTTTATTTCGAGCTGAAAGTTTTCGATTTTGAGATGGAAAACTTGAATCTTGAGTTGAAAGTTTTTTAACTTCGAGTTGAAGGTTTTGAGTTCAAAATCAAAGTTTTAAAATTTGAGTTAAAAGTTTTAAAATTTGGATGAAGATTTTTGATTTCAAAGTTTTAAATTCCAGTAGAAAGTTTTGCTCCTCTTTTTTCAAATTTGAGTTGACTCTGGACATCTCTTTTTTTTTTTTATAAACGGGCATCACATGACATCGTTTATTCATGCCTAACCCCGGGTGGGTTTGATGGACAGGGCAGCGTATGCCAGCAACTAAGCTAGCGCATTTTACGCTTATAGTAGGTTTCTTGCAATTGGAGGGGACACAGACAGGGTGGGTCTGATAGATAGGCAGCGTAGTCCAGTAAGTAAACTAGAGCATATGTACTTATAATAGGTTTCTCGCGATTGAGAGGGATATAATAAATATGAAATAAATCCCTCTCACTTTAGAATAATCAACTAGACTCTAAAGCAATCGGTCCAACTGATAAGGTTTATCGTCTTCCTTCCAGTGGCAGAGCCAGTAATTTTACCCTGTGGGATCAATTATCATTGCTTGATATTTCAATGGGGTCATTCACGTAAAATTTAGTGGATTTTCATGGAAAATTTAGCACCCATAAGGGAATTAGTGAAAAACCTATGGGGTCAGCCAACCCCACAGCTTGTACATGGCTCCGCCACTGCTTCCTTTCCAAGCCAGGCTTTCTCTCTCTTCTCGGCCCATCTCTTTATCGCACACAGCCCACCACTGCTTCCTTTAGCACAACCCAGCAGACCAACCTGGCCTAGCCAACGGGTCATGGCCATGTCACAAGTTCTACGGCACGCTACAAGTCAGCGTGCTCATCGTGCACAATCTCGCAACAAGGGAACCCATCGGTAGTATACACACCAACCCGTGTTACCCCTATGCATCCACGTGTCACCAGATCACTAGTTAGTGATCAAACATGCGCGGTCAGTTTTGGGCTCATAGAATATTCTATTTTCCGTGCGTGTATAGTCTATTTTCCAATTTATATGTATACTAGCAAAGTGCGCGTGCATTGTACTGGGTAATGATGGGTGGCTGAAGTTTGATCTCAATTATTTATCGAAGCACCCGAGCATAATCATAAGCATTGGCGATGTTTATAATGACCAAAAAGTCATGTTTGTTCTTGGACAATTAATCTATTTTATATTTTGTGGGATGTGGATGACGCTCGTGACACGAGGAATGATAGTTATAGCATATAGGAGGAACAAGTGGGCGAACAATGTGATGGCGCTTTTGAGCAGGAGACAACGGATGGAAATTTGTGTGATGAACGGAAAAATTGTTATTTTCTTCAAGTAGATAAGCCTTAAAAAGTGGAATTGAGCAAACAACACATCTGAATCATGACACATAATATAGAAATTGTATTTTCTTGTACTCTATGTAATGTAATTGTAGGAATATACTCATGTGCTGCTACATGTTGAAAATGCCTGAAGTTGAACCGATCGATACATCTAAATTGTGGCACATCGAAATTATATTTTTCTTGTACTCTATGTATGGTTGTCCTCATTGGTTGGCCAAATCTGATTATGGCCATAAGGACTTATTAGCGACCAAAATATATTTTGCAGATAAAACATTTATATACGTGTCCTTCGTGACTGTTGATGACCAAATTTGGTAATTCAAGTATTGGAGATAAATATGGAATCAAAGAAAATTTAAGAGATTAGATCGTATCGGAAACAGAGTGGGAATCAGCTGTAGTCCGAATTGGCTGCGGACAGGATCAGCAGAATCAGAGTCGGACGGGGTTAGCCGATTGAGCCGATTTTGGAAATACAACTCGGTACACATCATCGGGTTGAGTTAGAGTGCTTCATACGGATTGCCATGCGCGGATAGAGTCCTGGAGAGGGAATTGTATCTATTAATTAGGATATTTTATGTAATTTCTTTGCAGATATTCCTGGTAAGAGTCCGCCTAAGGGACTTGATTGTTAGTTGGATTTGTATTAGGTTAATATGAGTCGTGTCCGTGATGGATAATGTTTGTATTTTTGGGTATAAATATAGTCCCGAGGTCCTGTAAATAACAACAACATAAGTTCAATCAATCTCGGCGCATCGCCACCTTTGTTTTCTACTTTTCGACAAGCTTGTGCTTTCGAGTCGTGCTGCATCAATTTGATCTTCGACGAAAAGGTATATCTTGTTATGGCGGTTTGCATCGTTGGAGTTAGTGCTTACATCTTTATGACACTCTAGCTCTATCTTGTAAACTTCCGAGTTATCATATATGTTATATAATTTAGATCAACAATGCTATCTTCTTGCATCGGCTGGATTCTTTTTAGGGTTTTGCCGGTATTGGCTAGTTTACTTTATTGATTTAGGTTATATGATGTATCCACCATCCCGAAAAGGCAACTATTGGCTTGTTTTTCTAGATGTTGTGCTTCTTTTATGCTTAATGCTGCATTGGTTAAGTCCGATCTATTAAGTTGTTTTAGAATCATGATTTCTAGCTTGCTTTACGGTTGTTAATAGGGATAGCATCGGGGTTTCAGCCGATCTTATCTGATTTAGATATTTTACATGGTTTCATACTTTGTTTAATGTTCTATATCTACCTCTCATGCCTTATTATAAGATTGTATCGGAGTTATGGCCGATACATATTTAAATCTAGATATCGGCTATGATATGGGTTTTATGTAGTCATTATTTCATGTTACAATAGACTTGAGCAATTTATACTGTCTCGGTTCAGTCCGATCTATACCAAATGCTTATTTCTAAAGTAATATTGATTATTTGATCACATAATACTGATATCTACAGCCGATATACTATTTTTAAGGTTAGTTCTATCTTTGATTATACTTTACAGCCGATTCACGCTTCATTGCATTGGCTAGGTCACATACGATATGAAAATCGGCTGTCTGGCCGATGGACTATCGTTTACTAACATGCTTTACATATTTCTTCAGGATCAAATCAACTGGCATGCCCTCGAACCTAAAGAGCTAGCTTTGGACCTGCACTAGAGTAAAGCAAATCTCTCAGGCCAGTGTGTGTTTTTTGCATCAACAGTGACTTAAAAGCCAATGTTGAAAAACAAACTACATTAAGAAAACTTTAAATTTTTTTTAAAAAATTAAATTAAAATTCAAAATTATATTGGAGAAAATATGACTTTTTCCATTTATAAATTTCATTTGAGGTAAAATATCTAGAAATAGACATTGAAAATAATTAGAAGTAGAGCAGATGAGGAGGGAAAAAGATAGAAGAAAATGAAATGAGAGCGGATAGGGTCATAGAGAGGGAAAAAAGTATCATCGCTTGTTTCTTCCTCTCCTCTCGGTCTCTCTCCCCACCCCACACAGCATTTCTTATCCTTTTACTTACCCTCTCCCAATTCCCCTCCTCTCCTCTGTCAAAGTTCCCACCAACCAGTGAGACATCCATGGGCCCGATGATGACACGTGCTATTGTTATTCCTTATCCCTGATCCAAAGCGTTGTCACCCTCGATCACCGGAATCTCACTCAAGATCAATAGGATGTCGAAAGGGGTGAGAAAGAAGGGGATGTGGCGGAGAGTGTGCAGGTGGAGTGGGTTTGTCGCCTGCACTCTTTTTCTCTGGCATGTACTCAAATCGACGTGGTCAGCGAGCTCGGTGCCATCGGATGGGGTTGGTTTTGTCAGATCCATCCTCTTCCTCCTCATTACTGTTGCTAGATCCTATCGGTTTTTCTTGTCTCGTGATCTCCTCCATGGTATTTGGTCTAATTTGAGGGTTTGTTTTGTGAGACTTCTCGGGATTTGGTGCAGCAGATGAATCTAGAAGTGACGTCGTGTGCTCCTCGTGACCTCGCCTTGTCGTCCATCGAACCTTGGGGTCGTCCTTGAGTTAACTACGATCCATCAATAGAAGGGAGACGACCTCCTTCCACGTGCACGCGACCCCTTCAATCTCGAAGTGGTGGACATCGATCTGCATGTGCGGGCTTGATGCATGTACATGATTCGGATATATTGTTATTCTTTTTTCTTTCTTTTTAGATAGAAAAAAGTTCAGTGCATTGTAACGGGAAAATAAACCTTACACAAACATTAAATGATGCTTGCCTCGCTGGCTTCATCGCCTACCCACCACTTTGCCACAAAGTCCATCTCCCGTACAAGGTATGCCATAATCCGATCTATATATCAACTTTCTCTCACCCTCGTCTCTTAATAAGATATTGCATTGATGACCATTTCAGTAACCGTTTATTAAAAATAAACTAACACAAATATCGTAAGTGTTAATTCTGAAAACATACTCCTATTTGATTAGCTTAATTTTGCGCAGGGGACGGATGCACATATATATATATATACCTGCAATATAAGTACATGTGTTGTAGCTGGCAGCTAGTCAGTCAGCTTGGTTGATCAAACTGAGGCGACGCTGAGAGAGAGGTTGGGAAGCACAACAAGCAACTGCTCCATAGTACCGGACCTAGCCGGCATGCCAATCCATGGCCACCATGAGCTCGAATGAGGCCACCGTCTCACCTCTCACATGCTGTCCCGATGTCCTTTGCGTGACACCTCGCCATCGACCACTCCTGATGACTCGCACTCCTCACAGAGCTCCCATCTCGCCATCTTGTCGCCACCTGCCGGACATGGCTATAATGGCCAGCACGCCCAACCACCAACCTTTTCACACCCACAACCCTTTCCCACCCGATCTCTGCTGAGCTGCCTCTCAGGAAAACCGTTTTGTCTTGTCACCATCTATCTCCATACCAAGGATTACATTTTCTATGGGCTTACAAATCCCAGTACCTATATCAGGACCACTGGTTTTTATGGAAAATGAAAAAAATGATAAAAATCGGACGAATCTTGAAACAAAAAATTTCAATTTAAATCTTGAGCTTAGTACTGGAACCGACCAGTTTTACTGGGATATCAATCGACCTGTGTGAGTGAGAATCCGGTGATTTTTTTGTTTGCTGAAATTTGGAAAGTAGTCGAGAGGTGCGGAATAGTCTGTGAAAAATTGTGGAAGCATGTAGGATATGCTGATAACCTATAAAAAAATTGGTATAACCTTTGCTATAATTTTGATAACCTCATAACATGCGACATAATTTATAATGTCATGAAGGTAACATATCACTCAGAGTCAATATGCATCACTAATTATATGATAAATATAATGTCCATCAACATTTCAACAGCATAGTCCAACAAGAACAAGGAAAAAATGGCCCCAAGCTTGGCAAACATGGAGTTACTATTTCACTGAAGCTATTGTTATGAACCTAATCACAATAACAAAGGGTGTGAGATGAGGAAGAAAGGGATAAAGCCCAAGAACAAGATAAGAAATAAAAATGTTGATAACACATGTAATTGGTTCAGCTATATAAGTATATTGTAATACTGCCTTCTAGTGCTAACTATATTGTGTTGCAAGAGTTAATAGGTCCATAATACTAAAGTCCATTACATAGTGTCTTTCTGTCCATTAAATCTCTTTCATCTTCTTCAGTTTCCATTCTTTCGTACGTTGTAGTTTAAAAAAGATGAATATTAATTATTTTTTGAAATTCATTTATTCCATTAGATTCTATAAATATCATAGTTCATATCGCGATCTTATGATTTTTTATTTTCCCTCAAATCAAATTTGAGTTTGTCGAATAACTTCAATTTTTTCATCATAAACATATAACATTCCACTCCGGGATAAATTTGAGTTTATGTTCGGATTTTACAAAACCTTCTGGAGTTGTGAATTAGGAGTAAAAAATAAGTTTAATGCAGATTCAAGAATTGCATTTTTACAACAAAGAGGAGGAAGATAAATTTATAAATGCATAGAATAGATTACTGCTAGACAAGTAGATCTACAGGAGAATAAATGGCTTGAAAGGAGCAATGTGCATCAATGTATGGGAGAAATATATTTTTTATTGATATCACTGTGAAATATGACATGACTTCAAGCACTTTGTCAGGTTGTTATAAGACAAGGTGAAAAATAACTTCAACACAACACAAAATTAAAACAAAGCCCAAAGCAGAACTGTCAATATTCATGCATTCAGAAAATTTATACTGATCAATATTTAAGGTATTTCAAGAACTACTATCGTAATGCCGATGTTAAAAGGGTGTGCAAATTGAAAACTCATGGTAACTGAGCACCATGAACATTTTTTAAAACATTACCCAGGTTTGTATAGCTAAAAAGGTTCAGATTTATTAAGTGATCCTATGTTTCCATTCATTAAATGATACTTGAAGTTAACAATGCAAACTAAAAGAAATACCCGAGGAATACATATAACTAAGATGGACAATTGATGAAAAAGCCATGTATAAATAAAGCAACTGCAGTAAAGATGAAGATCCAAAAACAAAGTATGGAGAATGTTTGTTCTTCCAAGAGTTTCTCAAGTGGCAGAATCTGAACAAACATACTTTATGGCTACCGTGCAACAATGCACATAAATTGGCAACGATAAACACTGATCTAGATAATTCAGGTGTGTATTAATTCTGCTTTGAATTGAATAGTACTTATGCTATTGAGTACTATGTTATAAATATAACGTATAGCGGTCTCCAAAGTACTCACTCCTAGTTTGTTTTTATATAGGGGCATATTTCCATTAGGCACGCGAATTAAGATGACTCCAACGTTGCAAATACCATATGACAAAAGACCAAACTATCCTCGCCTGGCTACCTAGAAATATGAAAAAGACACTCGAAGCACCTTCTCTCTATATGCCATCAATCATTTATTTTTCAAATTTGAGTTGACTGTGGACTCTCATTTTTTTATAAACGTAAAACATCACATGCGCGACGCATCGTGTATTCATGCCTAACCCCAGGTGGGTTTGATGGATAGGGCAGCGTATGCTGGCAACTAAGCTAGCGCATTTGCGCTTATAGTAGGTTTCTCGCGATTGGAGAGGACACAGGGTGGGTCTGATAGATAGGTAACGTAGGCCAGCAAGTAAACTAGCCCACTTATAATAGGTTTCTCGCGATTGAAAGGGATATAATAAATATGAAATAAATCCCTCTCAAATCCCTCTCACTTTAGAATAATCGACTAGGCTCTAAAGCAGTCGGTCCACTGATAAGGTTTGTCGCCTTCCTTTCCAAGCCAGGCTTTATCTCTCTACTTGGCCCATCTCTTTATCGAACACATAGCCCACCACCGCTTCCTTTAGCACAACCCAGCAGACCAACCTGGCCTAGCCAACAGGTCATGGCCATGTCACATGTTCTACGGCACGAGCACAAGCCAGCGTGCTCGTTGTGGACAACCTCGCAACAAGGGAACCCTGTCTACAGTGTACACACAAGCCATGTTACCACTATGCACCCACGTGTCACCGGATCACTGGTTAGCGATCAGTCGTCGCAATCAGTTTTGGGCTCACAGAATATTCTATTTTCCGTGCATGTATAGAGTCTACTTTTCTTACGAACGTATAGACCTTATATGTATATGTTTAAAATTTGTACGTGCATATATTTTTTTATACGTTCAAAGTGTATAAGTACGTGCATAAAACATATACATGTATAAAAAATGTATACAAAGTTTATACTTATATACTTCACATATATACATAAAACTTTGTATATATCCGTATAAACTTTGTATATCTACACAAATATACAAAATTTATATGTATGTATACAAAGTATATACATATATATATAGACGCATCGTGGTACAGGGGAAGGAGTAATGGTGGAAACTGACCGTGTGCGGCCATAGATCAGCCGCCCCCTTTCTCACACCATTGCCTTGCCAAGATTCACATCCGTGCTGCCTGTCTCGACATGCGCCTCTGCAAGCAAGGTAGCATGCTATTGCTCTATAGTACCGGACTGTCACGCCCAGAAATTTATCCTAAATTTCCATACTATTTTGTGTATAAATCCCTATCCAGGAATCAAGTCAGGGTACACAAAACGACAAATTAATACACAGATCCAAACGTAAATAAAGCGTAAATACTTACAGGAGAGGCACTTAGTCCTCACACCGAAAAGAAAGCAGCAGCGGAAAAAGGCGACGATCCTAGCGGGGCTTCAGCTCCACTCCACAGGTAAAACTCAACTGGGGTATAAGCCTTGGTCCTGTAACTTCGTCTTCAGCTCAGAAGCACTACACTTCTGAAAAGGGGAATGATAGCAAGGCTGAGTACAACCACCGTACTCAGCAAGCCACACCAACGATGCATTCGTGCAAGGGGAGATAAGGAGGGTTTGTGGCTATTTGCATAAAGGCGGTTGTAAACATTTGTAGTTGAAAACAGTAAAACGGTTGATCAATTAAGGCAAGATTAAACATCTCCACTGAACAACGCTACACCACGTTGAACAGGCCCAACCATTCCACCTGAATTAAACCAGTTCATTAAATCATGTTAATTAATAAAGTGGGACTAATCACGGTGAATCTGGTTGACCGCCCATAACCGCGGGCACGGCTATTCGAATAGTTTTACTCTGATCAGAGGTGTACAACTGTACCCACAAGACACAGCCCCACGACACGTTTTCGTGCGCCGGTATACCACCATGGTACCCCAGAAAGGGACTGTGACAGGACCCTTCGCATAACCCCCTCTAGCCAAGCACACCCCACCTCAGGTTTCACCCCCGTCCCCAGCGGGCAACGGGCAGTCCCCTCTCGTGCCTAGGTGAATCCGGAAGCGACAGAGGCTATCGCAGGGCCCGCCCCGCTCCATCACGCCCACCCTTGCCTGGGAGCGTCGGCTAGAGAAAAGCTACACTACAAGCCTAGCCGTTGCCCACGCTGGCTTGTGGTAAGTACGGTAAGTTCTTCCAGGGGTTCCCGTGAACCGGTCCTTAATTGCCATGGGTGCGACCAGCAAAACCATGCACCCACAACCCACCATTATGTCATATTTTAGTTGGATAATTACGACCAATGAAACATGGCCGACATGCCACGAGCTCGCAGCTCATCAAGATACTAGAAATAGATAATGTAATTATCCCATATTGTGAGCTAGTGGTATTAAGCATGGCTAAGCGTAAAACAATTCTAGCTAGGTCAACATGAGACACAAGCTAGTCAAATTATCGCCCAGTTTGACAAAGAAAGGACATCAAGTAAGTAGGGCTCAAGCGAGCAGATAGGTAAACCCTATTATTCCCGTGTAATTAGCAAAACATGTAGTTTATTTGTAAACGGTAAAACATTTTATAAATTGGGATCAAAATGCTCAAGGGGAATGTGTGACTTGCCTTGCTTCTTCGATTGATCTTCCGAACTCTTTTCGACGCGAACGCGATCGCCCGAAACGGTGGAATCTACATGTTGGCACGCAAAACGAGGAAAAACACTAATAAAAACCAGATAAACAGTACATAAAAAGTAAACAAACATGTAGAGCTCAATTTTAGATGAATTTTTCAATTTGAATAGCTCGATTTGGAGTTCGTATGAATTAGTTATGAATTTTAGAAGTTTGGAGCAATTTTAATCAATTTCTGGAATTAAATCGTAATTAATAAATATTTTAAAAGAAAAAGAAGAGGATGCTGACCGGCGGGGCCCACGGGTCAGTGGTCAAAGGGGGGCGCCGTCCACGGTCCATGGTGGACCCGGTCCACCGCAACGGCCGGCTGGGCCGTGGACCAGGCCCACGGGTCCACAGACGACCAATTAGCCTGGATCAGCCCGGGGCCGATTGGGCAGCCGAGAGCGGCGGGCTGCGGCCTGGCGGCGCGCACCCAAGGCGGCAGCGGTGCTTGCAGGCGACGGCGCGATGCTCGGGCGGCACGTCGGCCCGGCGGTGAGCGGCGGCGGTGGCGGCGAGCGGCGCGCGCGGGCAGGCGCAGGGCGGGGGCACTCGCACGGCAGGCGGCGCGGGCGGCACGGCGAGGTAGCACGGGGCGGCGCCGTGGCGGTGGTGTGGGCGGCGCAGTAGCGTGCGGCTCAGAGGGCGGCTCGCGGCGGTGCAGGTGGCGCGGTGGCGGTGGCTCGGCGGTGCACGGCGAGGGCGGCTCGCGGCGAGCGGCGCAGGGGCGGCCTTTTCTGGGGCACGAGTGAGGCGGCAGCGGGGCGACGTGGGCAGCCGGGTTTTGCGAGGGAGAAGGGGGAGGTGGAGGAGGTGGGCGGCAACGCGCGTAGTGGGGGCGGGGCGCACGGGCGCACGGGGCGGTCGGCGTCGTGGGCGGGGTCGTGGTTGCTGGCTCCGTTCGGAGGTAGGAGATGACAGGTGGGGCCCACAGGTCCCACCTGTCGGGGAGGCAGAGAGGGGAGGCCGGAAGAGGGAGGTATTGCAGACTTCGGGGAAGGGGGCCAAGCGGGCCGAGCAGAGAAGGAAGAGGGAGACCGGCCTAGGGAAAAAGAAGGAGGTGGAAGAGAGGGGAGGTGGGCCGCGCAGGGGAGAGAGGGAGGCCATGGGCCGAAAGTGGCCCAAAGCAGAGGAGGGGGCTTAAAGTTTTTTTTTAATTTATTTAAATTGGTTAAGTGAACTTTGTGCTATTAAAATTATTTCTTGAGCTCCGAAAATTCACGAAAAATTCCAGAGTATTTTAGGGCACGGGGAATATTACAAAATATTTCCAGCCATGATTTTTAAAGGAAAATTTTAAATCCCCTCATTATTTCACTTGATTAAATTGGTTTAATTTTTAAAATAAATTCTAGAAATGCATTATTTAATGATTTTTAATCCCGATCGAAAATCGGGGTGTGACAAATCTACCCCCCTTATAGGAATCTCGTCCCGAGATTCGGGGATGGGTAGAAAGAAAGCTGGGGTGCAGGGGTGATGCTGGACTGGTCTGCTGACTTCCGGGGTGTCTTTCTGACTCACTGTTGATGCAAAAAAACACACACTGGCCTGAGAGGTTTGCTTTACTCTAGTGCAGGTCCAAAATTAGGGTTTCAGATTCAAGGGCGTGCCAGTTGATTTGATCCTGCAATCAACAAGAAAAACATGCAAAGAATATCAGTAAACGATAGACAATCGGCCATAGGGCCGATTTCATATCGTATGTGACCTAGCCGATGCAATAAAGCATGAATCGGCTGTAAGGTATAATCAATGATAGAAATAACCCTAGAACTAGTATATCGGCTGAAAAGATCAACGTTACATAATCAATAAATCAATATTACTTTAGAAATAAGCAATTGGGATAGATCGGACTGAACCGAGACAGTATAAATTGCCCAATTCTAAAGGTAACATGACATAATGATTATGCAGATTGATGTCATAGCCGATATCTAGGTTTAAGTATGTATCGGCTATAGCTCCGATACAACCTTATGCTAGGATATTCTCTAGTAATAAATATATTAAACTATAACCAATTAGATTGATATCAAGCTTAATATATTTACATTATATTAGATCCTGATATAAGGGGTAGATATAGAATATTAAACAAAGCATAACACGATGTAAAACATCTATATCAGGTAAGATCGGCTGAAACCCCGATACTATCCTTATTAACAACCATGAAGCAGGTTAGATACCATGATTCTAAATACGACTTAATAGGTTGGACTGAACCAATGCAGCATTAAGTATAAATAGAAGCATGAGATCTAAAGAATCAAGCCGATGGTTGCCTTTTCGGGATGGTGGATACATTATATAACCTAGATTAACAAAGTAATCTAGCCGATATCGATGAAACCCTAGAAGGACCCAGCTGATACAAGTAGATTGCATTGTCGATCTAAGTTATATAACATACATGATAACTCGGAGAATCACAACAAAGAACTAGAGTGTCATAAAGATGTAAGCACTAGCCCTAATGGTGTAACTCGCCATGACAAGATATACCTTTTTGCCGAAGATCAAATTGATGCAGCACGACTCGAAAGCACAAACTTGTCGAAAGTAAAAAATAAAGGTTTGGCGATGCGCCGAGATTGATTGAACGTGTGTTGTTATTATTTACAAGACCTCGGGATTATATTTATACCCGAAAATATAAACATTGTCCATCACGGACACTACTCATATTATCCTAATACAAATCCAACTAACCAACAAGTCTCTTAGTCGGACTCTTACCGAGAATATCTATAAGGAAATTACATAAAATATCCTAATTAATAGATACAATTGCCTCCTCAGGACTCTATCCGTGCATGGCAATCCATATGAAGCACGTTAACACAACCTGATGACGTGTACCAAGTCATATTACCGACATCGGCTCCATCGGCTAACCTTGTCCAACTCTGACTCTGCCGATCAGTCCACAACCGATTCGGACTCCAGCCGATGCACCCTCTGTTTCCGATATCCTTGCATATTTTCAAATCCGCTTCGGACTATATTGTGTTTCCGATTCTTGTAGATAGATTTGCTTACCAAATTTCATCGTCAACACATGCCCCCCAATTCCGAAGTATTTATAATGCAACAGAATTATCTCTTTTCAACGGCAAAATTCTAGGGTTACCCCCATGACCGTTACGCACCTAATTCTTTAAATACCAACGACTCCTCCGGATATTTCACGGTGTTAACTCCACTTTCACCGCTTAAATCACCAACTTTTCCCGTGAACTTCCGCGAACTCCTTCTCTCTCCACTCCGGCAACCTCACCAGTGACCACCTCTTTCAGCGACAACAACAGCTCTTCGATCCAATGGCAACGACCGCAAGCATCCCCCAGGTACTCCATTCCTCTCAATCCCATTTATACTAGCCATCATCTTTTCAATCCAATCTCTGATTTCAAATCATCTTTTACCTTAATTCTCCTTTCCCCTTCCACCTTTTTCAGCACCTAAGGAATTTGATCGCAATCCCCATGGAAAAAGAACAGGCCACTATTTCCTCGGGCCGATGGGCGACGAAGACCCAACTGCATTCATCAACTCCGAGACCAACCGCATCCCCTTCAAGGAATCCAAACCTAGCTCCACACATTGGCCCAACATCTTCAGATCTTGGCCATCGGCCATAGATGGATGGAAAGCCTGGTACAAGAGGATGTCGGCCAGCAAGCAATCTCACTGGGATGAAATAGGTATTTCTCAATGCCTTCCACTCTCTCTAGCCGATACAAAGAAAGATGAACCCATGTTATCGGCTGCTTCCTATTTTTGGTCCGATACTTTAAATGCCTTCCTGTTCAGTCATGGTCCTATGACCCCCACATTGCTAGATATCCAAATGTTGACAGGTCTAGATACTTCCTCATCAGCCAACCTCTTTAGCTTTAAAGTCAAGTGTGACCACAAATTCCAAACCAAAAACATTGGAGGATGGTCTGGCTTTATAACCGAAAACATGGGTACAGGATCTGTCTCACCCAGAGAACACACAACTTTTCTTATGATGTGGTTAGACAAATTCTTGTTCTGTGGCTCAACCTGCGGTCCAACAGCCAACTGGCAACACTTGGCAGAAGCCTTAGTATCCAAAAAATCCATCCCTTTGGGCAAATATCTTCTAGGGCGGTATACCAGACCTTGAGCCATACATCGGCTAAACTCCTCATGGACACTTCCACCAACTACGGAGGCCCCTGATGGTTTGTACAAATATGGCTTAATATGTATACCATCAAGATTGCAGATAGAACCCCCCTGGATGACCTATCCTTCCCATCTCTAACCAATGATGATTCAACACGCCGATGCCTATCCTTTGGAGAAGCAACATCATCTTACCGTGGCATGGGTGCATCGGCTGATCAATACTGTGAGTGGTTCAAAAGGTTTTATAATGGATTCCCTCATGAGTCTCGAGTTTGGTTCCCTTATGAAGACTACAGCAGCTATGAATTACCAACCAACCTCAGACTCGATGAACTGAATAATGAAGATTTCCCTGGCTACAGAGATACCTTTGTATCGGCCATTACTCCTTGCATACTGCCAACTGGTGTATCCCAAGGCCGATACGTACAGTCCTCATATGAGTTCTATCATCCAATGATTGCTGCCAGGCAACTTGGCATGGGACAATTGCCCATTGGTCTTTATTTCTCAGACAAAATCCAAACAAGGGGCATCGTTCCATCGGCTCTGGTAATGGACAGACTCTTAAGCCTTGAAATTCCCCCTCTAGGATCCATCAACCGGATATCCTTGATTATACAAAGAAGTCAACTTTTTGACAGATGGTGGGGTGAATGGAAAACACATCTGTTCTTGTCCATGCCAGCCGGTTTCTATCTGACAACTATGAATCCAGCTATTAGCCCACAGGTAAATCCTTATACCCCTTGTTACTTTCCTCATTATTATCTCTCTATCTTTAAAATATCCTGTTTTGCATTTTTCAGAGTCTTGGCACCCCTCCTCTAACCAAAAGCAATAGTGGTAAAGACATCAGCTATGCTGCTGTCAAGATGTCATCTGGCAAGGATCTGATCCCTTCTTCAATCGGCTTCAATGCCCCAGCCATCAAAGATCTTCTTCAAGGTCAAACTAGGCAACCGGTTACCACAGCTGTCAAGAGAAAAAGAACCAAGAAATCTACCATCAAACCAACTGTACCAAAGAAGAAGCTGCCTTCCAAGAAGCAAAAATCTTCAGCCGACGAGACCCTACTTGATCCTTCTGTGGAAGAATTCCTGGATGAAGCAATTATCGAGGAAGAAATAGATGAAGCTGCTGCTGAAATTAGTGAGTCCAGCCAAATCTCCAGTCCCACCTCTCGAGCCGATTCACCCCAAGTTAATCCATCAAGTCCAGCCAAATCTCCAACTCCCAGACGTCGTCCTCAAAAAACTCGGGTACATAAACTTTCCTCAATTTTATTTGTCTCAGCTTTTATCCATTGTCTATAACACTTGTAAAATTTCCAGCCTACCCGAGCAGCATCACCTCCTCATCAAGCATCAAGTGAACACACAGCATCGGCCGCAGGAAGTCATCATTTAGAGGACACAGCTGCAATAACTCCTACTCCTCCAATCCCTGTGAGACTACTTATCAACTACAACATATATCGGCCAACCTTATGAATCTTACTCACACCTCTTTTCCTTTAGGCTTTAGCCGATATGTTCTCCTTTGACATAAGGCAATTCATGGATGATGAAGAAGAAGAGACAGCAAGCAAAGCAAAGTCCCCAGTAGCCGATGAACTAAAAATGAGACTAGCCGATATTGCAGATCGACTAAATGCATCGCTGGACAGTTTAGTTGCAGATTGTGGCTCAATTAGATCTAGGTTTCAAGAAATTCAAGACCAACTCCCAGAAGATCTGATCGACTCTATCTCTCCTGCTGTCTTTTTAGAGCAATACAAATTCAAGCTTGAAAGAGCAAAGCAAAGGATTGTCTGATCGGCTGGAACACAAAGCCCTTGAAGCAACCATCCAAGTCAGCCGACAGCGAGTAAATGAAGAGAAAACGAAGCTAGATGAACTGACGGCTGGCCCAAATTCAAGTCGGCAAGAATTAAACAGGCTCAAGCAAGAAGAATCTGATCTCTTAACCCAACTTCGTCAATGCCGAGTGAAGATTGCTGAAGCAGAGAAAAGAATAGCCGATCTGCCTCAAGCCATTGAAGAACAAAAATCCAAGCTGAAGTCCTCCATCAAACATCTGGCTTCTCTCAACAAATCCCTCAAGCCTGTACCAGGAACTGATGCCGCAGACGCCAAAATGATTGATGAAGTCGAGCAAATTTGCCTGCGTGCGATTACAGCAATCCAAAACTTTCTGGGTTGATGTAATATTTAAACAATCATCTGAAACACTATTTTGCTGCAATATATGTATCGGCCATCGAGCCGATTTTGTACTTAGCCAAATACTGGAGTACCTTATGCTATCAGCCGTCGAGCCGATTGTATAAAATTTTGCTTAAAAATTTCCAACTTTAAGTTGTCTCCTCCATTATCAGCCGTCGAGCCGATTGTATAAAATGCTCAAAAATTTCCAACTTTAAATTGTCTCCTCCATGCCCCCCAAGTTTGTAGTAGTTAACACAATGCAGCAAACTTATATGTCTAAGGGCGATAAAAATATCGGCCATCTAAAGGCGATGTAAACACATCGGCTATCAACCATCAACCGGCAAACTATAGCCGATTATGAACCAATCCAAACACTTGGGTAATATTTCTTTAAGTATTTTCCATTAAGTGCTCTTCCAAATACTTCTCCATCGAGTCCTTTTAACATATAGGCCCCTTTAGAAACACATTTATGAACTTGAAACGGACCTTCCCAATTTGGTGACCACTTGCCGAATTTATTGTCTCTGGCCCCTATCGGCAGCACTAATTTCCAAACCAGCTCTCCTTCCTCAAAAGATTTGGGTACAACCTTCTTATTATAATGCCTGGCAACTCTCTCCTTATCCCTTCGAACTTTCTCAAGAGCTCGCAATCGTGCTTGAACCAAATCTTCTGACTCATCAACCATCAAATTATGATAATCATCAGCTGTTAACTCATCTTGTAAGGAAATCCTTCTAGAGCCGATGTTGGTTTCCCATGGTAATACAGCCTCATGCCCATAAACCAGTTGATAAGGAGGTACCTGAATTGCACCGTGGCAAGCCATTCGATAGGACCATAATGACTCAGCCAGAATAGTATGCCACTTCTTGGGATATTCGGTTATCTTTCTTTTGACCAACTTAATCAAACTCTTGTTAGATGCTTCAGCTTGTCCATTGGCTTGTGCATAATATGGTGATGAATTCAACAACTTAATTCCTATGCTATCAGCAAAACAAACTCGTCCGATACAAATATAGAACCCTGATCAGTTGTAATTGTTTGTGGCAAACCAAATCTGTATATAATATGCTCTTTGACAAAATTGATCGCATCCTGACTGTCAACCTTCCTCAAAGGAATTGCCTCAACCCACTTAGTGAAATAATCAGTTGCAACCAATATGAATTTATGTACTTTACTTGATGGTGGATTGATTTGGCCGATCATATCAATACCCCAACCTCTGAACGGCCACGGCTTGATAATAGGGTTCATAGCCGATGCTGGCGCTCTCTGAATTGCTCCAATCTTTCTGACAATCTTGACAACCCTTGTAATATCTGAAACAATCCTCCAGCATCGTCGGCCAAAAATATCCAACCCTACGAAGTAACCACTTCATTTTATGAGCCGATTGATGTGTCCCACAAATACCCTCATGAACCTCACACATGACAACTTTAGCTTCTTCCATACTCAAGCACCTCAACAGAACTCCATCAATCATCCGATAATACAATGAATCATCCAACAAAACATACTTAAGAGCTTTATACCTTAATCTCCTTGAAACTGGTCTTGAAGGATTCTTTAGATACTCAAAAACATCAAACCTCCAATCATCGGCTGGAATATAGGCCACTTCTACTTCAATCCCTTGTAACATCGGCCTATATCCTGATGCGCCTTGAGCTAAATCATTGGCTTCAACGTTTTGCTCCCTAGGAATATACTTCAAAGTAACCATCTTGAATGTCTTCATCAGCTCCTGGCATTTCTCATTATAGATTATTAAAGTATCATTTTTGCATTCATATTCACCAGATAATTGACTTATCACTAACAATGAATCACCCATGATCTCAACAGCATTGGCTTCGACTTCTTTTAAACTGCAACTCTTTGAGAACAGCTTCATATTCCGCTTGATTATTTGTTGAGTATGGTTTAATAGTAAAAGCAAACTGAAAACTTGCCCCCCTAGGCGATATTATCACCAAACCGATACCACAACCATGAGTGCAAACTGATCCATCAAAGAATAAAGTCCATGGCATGATGTCAATATTATCAACACTGGTATCCCTGTGTTCAACTATGAAATCGGCTATCGCTTGCCCTTTAACTGCCTTAGCCGATTCATATCTGAGATTAAATTCTGACAAAGCAAAGATCCACTTCCCAATTCGTCCCTTTAACACTGGAGCCGATAGCATGTATCTTACTACAGCGGCCTTGCAAACTATAATGCATTCGTAGGATAATAGAAAATGCCTCAACTTTGTGCAAGAAAAATATAAGCATAAGCATAACTTCTCCACAGGTGAATACCTTGTTTCTGCATCCAACAGGCGTCTACTGAGATAGAATATAACTCTTTCTTTTCCTTCAACCTCTTGAATCAAGACTGAGCCGATAGAATTTTGATCGGCTGATAGATAAAGTTTAAATGGAATCCCTTTCTGTGGTGGTATAAGTACTGGAGGGGTACTCAGATATTCCTTAATATTATCCAGAGCCTGCTGCTGCTTCTCTCCCCAGACAAATTCTTGATCGGCTTTCAACCGTAGCAAAGGAGTAAATGGTTCTATTCGGCCAGACAGATTTGATATAAAACGCCGAACAAAATTAATCTTGCCGATCAATGATTGTAGCTTGGTTTTATCTTCCGGGGGTTTGATATCTTTAATTGCTTCAATGCTCCTCTGAGGAATTTCAATCCCCCTCTCATGAACCAGAAATCCCAGAAACTGACCAGCCGATACACCAAAAGCACACTTGGTAGGATTCATTTTCAACCCATACTTCCTTGCTCGTTCTAAGACTTGCTTCAAATCGGCTATGTGATCATCAACTTTCTTGGATTTAACCACCACATCATCTATATATATCTCCACCAATGCGTCGATGAGATTGTGAAAAATATAATTCATGGCTCTCTGATATGTAGCACCAGCACTCCTCAAGCCGAAAGTCATAACTACCCACTCATACAAGCCGATAGCACCAGGACACCTAAAAGCAGTCTTGTGAATATCCTACTCGGCCATGGAAATCTGATTATAACCAGCATTGCCATCCATGAAGCTGATAATCTTATGCCCAGATGCTGCATCTACAAGTTGATCGGCTACCGGCATTGGGTATTCATCTTTCGGTGTAGCTTTGTTTAGATCTCTGAAATCAATACAAACCCTGAGCTTGCCGTTTTTCTTGATAACCGGTACTATATTGGAAATCCACTCAGCATATCGGCATGGTCTGATGAAGCCAGCATCATAGAGTCTTGTAATTTCGGCCTTAATAGCATCATACATCGCAGCTTTACAACGGCTTGGGGGTTGCTTGTGCGGCCGATAGCCTGATTTGATAGGGAGCCGATGTTCAACTATCAATCGGCTAAGTCCTGGCATCTCATAGTATTCCCAGGCAAAACAATCTCTATACTCCTTTAAGAGTGCAATTAATTTACATTTAAATTCGTTTGGTAAACCTTTACTAATATATGTCGGCCTAGGCCTATCACCTGGTCCAATGTCAATTTCCTCTAATTCATCGGCCGACATAAAACCTTGCCCAAGCTTGCCGTCGAGATCATCAATAGTGTCTTCTGTGTATAGGTTGCAACCCTCCACGGCGCCCTCAAAACAAGAATTGGGGCTCTCCATCTCCTGTTGTCTGTATGCCATCATCAGAAATCTTTAAGTAATCTCCTTGCCAAACTTTGCCAGATAAACAATCAATTCCTTCCATCAGTAATCGGCTGAAAAGATCAACGTTACATAATCAATAAATCAATATTACTTTAGAAATAAGCAATTGGGATAGATCGGACTGAACCGAGACAGTATAAATTACCCAGGTCTAAAGGTAACATGACATAATGATTATGCAGATTGATGTCATAGCCGATATCTAGGTTTAAGTATGTATCGGCTATAGCTTCGATACAACCTTATGCTAGGATATTCTCTAGTAATAAATATATTAAACTATAACCAATTAGATTGATATCAAGCTTAATATATTTACATTAGATTAGATCCTGATATAAGGGGTAGATATAGAATATTAAACAAAGCATAACACGATGTAAAACATCTATATCAGGTAAGATCGGCTGAAACCCCGATACTATCCTTATTAACAACCATGAAGCAGGTTAGATACCATGATTCTAAATACGACTTAATAGGTTGGACTGAACCAATGCAGCATTAAGTATAAATAGAAGCATGAGATCTAAAGAATCAAGCCGATGGTTGCCTTTTTGGGATGGTGGATACATTATATAACCTAGATTAACAAAGTAATCTAGCCGATATCGATGAAACCCTAGAAGGACCCAGCTGATACAAGTAGATTGCATTGTCGATCTAAGTTATATAACATACATGATAACTCGGAGAATCACAACAAAGAACTAGAGTGTCATAAAGATGTAAGCACTAGCCCTAATGATGTAACTCGCCATGACAAGATATACCTTTTTGCCGAAGATCAAATTGATGCAGCACGACTCGAAAGCACAAACTTGTCGAAAGTAGAAAATAAAGGTTTGGCGATGCGCCGAGACTGATTGAACGTGTGTTGTTATTATTTACAAGACCTCGGGATTATATTTATACCCGAAAATACAAACATTGTCCATCACGGACACGACTCATATTATCCTAATACAAATCCAACTAACCAACAAGTCCCTTAGTCGGACTCTTACCGAGAATATCTATAAGAAAATTACATAAAATATCCTAATTAATAGATACAATTGCCTCCTCAGGACTCTATCCGTGCATGGCAATCCATATGAAGCACGTTAACACAACCTGATGACGTGTACCAAGTCATATTACCGACATCGGCTCCATCGGCTAACCTTGTCCAACTCTGACTCTGCCGATCAATCCACAGCCGATTCGGACTCCAGCCGATGCGCCCTCTGTTTCCGATATCCTTGCATATTTTCAAATCCGCTTCGGACTATATTGTGTTTCCGATCCTTGTAGATAGATTTGCTTACCAAATTTCATTGTCAACGCTCACACTGACTGACTGACATCAAACTGAGCTCTCTGTTGGTTTCTCCAAGAATAGCACTCACTGGTTCCACTCAATCTGACACTGGTCTGGTTTGCAGGTGCTCATAGATCTCACTTCCTTGGACTGCGTTGATAACACTGGCACACCTGATAATCTACTTAGACTGAACTGTTAGTGCCTTCATCTTTGATAACCTGAGGATTCGCGATGTAGACGGGGGATTGGTGGTGCTTCCTCGAAATCTTGCACTGACCTTCATGAACTCGCAACCTCTGTACTTGCTACGGACTGCCCCTGACTAGAACCATGAGTCTTCTAGGGAGTTGCTCGATCTCAACGATGAGTATACCAAGAAGTTACCCGATTTGACTTCCGTTCGGATCACGGGTTCCGGTTTGCTGCTTCTCTAACATGGACGTCGATGCTTTGGCTTGAGGCACTCTAGAATTCAATCTGTTAACTTGAGATTGTTGGAGCTCAATTGGCACGTTGAGGCTGACTCTTGGTGAAACCATATACTTTGGATTTTCTTTAACTGCTTCGGCCTGAATAACAGCGCTACAACAAACTGTTGGGCCTGCTTTTCCGTTGGACTACGTGACTCTAGGTCGCTGCTTTCGTAAGCTGAACAATTGATACGACAACTCGGGTATGCCTGAGAACTCAATATGATGACTTGGGGTTGGTGTAGCTCAGCTATGGCTTCACAACTGACTTCTTCATTCAGACTCCATTTTGCGTAACATGGTTAAACCTCCAAGCAAAACAGTTACAAGGTAAATCCAATTTAACTCCAAGATTTCTTTACCGAGGTAGTTGATCTTTCGACCGACTGTGAACACCTAGATTGTTATCTCTGAGAATACGCAAACTTCATTGGTTTTCCGTGTAGCCCTGACTTTGAACACTTTATGTGTTATCGGTTAATCCCAATGAAACACTGATGGTGCACTTCCATTCCATGAAATTCAGAATCTAATACATAATTGATGACCTGAAGTCCCACATAAGAGCGACTCTTATTCGGCTCATGAATCTACAAACTCTTAATCATCACTTCCATTAGCTCTTACTGCTGGAACGAATGTTCTGTTGGTATCATGACTTCGGTGTCGACTGCCTGAACAGGTCAATTAGTAGATGTTTGTTGCAACAAGCATGGATCACTTACCAAATCATGCCCACAAGAGTATTCTAACTGCTTCCCATTTCACTTGCACTCTTGCCACTGACTGACACCTCTGTATCTGATAGAAACCGACTTCGCTGTTGCTTACATGCCAACATCGGAGCATGTACAACCACTTAAAACTGCCCTTGAGGCTACCAAGACTATCTGCTTGATAATCAAACAAGTTCACTTTCGATCCTTGAGTAGGGATGATTCACCGAGAGGGATCCGCTGTCATACACTCCACTGTGTTGACTACACCTTTCTGAACCTGACCCTTGTATCCATTTACTAAGACAGAGGTGGCGGGCGAATCTCTTGTTGACTTCCTTGAAATTAACCATGATTGCCAAGATGGTAGATACGTCTTTTGAAACAAGCACAGATCACTGGCTGTATCCAGCTTAAGGGGTTTTTCCCAATGTACAACATTCCACTTCTTTGCTTCTTCTAGAATGACAGACTACAAGTTCTGCAGTTGCTTTCCCACAAATACTGTGGCTTGTACGACTGTTGGAGACTGACTTCGATGTTGCCGAGAGTTTCTGCTCTTTGATCATTTGGTCATAATTACTTCACTTCCAAACCTCGGTTAGGATTAGCTCACTGGTGAGGGTTCTGTGTCGCTTAGTCTGCTGGTTGTATTCTCTGGCCTGACATTCGCATCCATTTACTCTGGACCGGTGTGGTGAAACAATTCGATTGGCATCTTCCAAGAAACTATGACATGCTTTCTGTCATACTCTCTGTTTGCTATATGTTTCGGGGGATGACTTTCATAGCTTTTCTGACCCATGTGTGGAATGATTTCTTTGCTGACTTCCGAGAAACATTGAGATGGTTTCTGTAAGCTATATGGTTGCCTTAAATCAAGAACGACCGTTCTTGATCCATGTTCGCACCACTAGGGTGTTGTCATCATTTACCAAACTCTGAAGAGCTTCCAAGATTATATAGTTCCGTTAATTCTTATAATGATGTCACACTCAAATATCTCCTCCGTATTTTCATCATCCTGGGGTACCACTATTACTGCCCTCTAGAGGGACCTCGTCATGTTTGTCACGCCCGGAATTTCTATCCAAAACTCCAAACGCTTACATGTGTGTAAACCCTCGTCCAGGAATCAGCCGAGGCACACAATAACAAATTGATAATAGAGTGCAATCTTTATCTAATTAATCGACGAATATAAAGTCATTACAGAGGTAGATAGTTCCTCTCAAACAATAAAGATCTAAGCAGCGGAATATAAAATAAATAACGCAGGTGACTCCAATCCACAAGCATCTTGACCAGGGCTACGCCTAATCCTCCACACCTTCAGCATCACTGTAGAACTCCTCCTCTGATGAATGATTGCAAGGTGAGTATATGGTATACTCAGCAAGCCACGCAGCAAATATGCAAGTGCATTGGATAACAAAGGACGGCATAATATAGTCTCATTTGCGTAAATGGCATTTAATAAATACTACAGAATTTAGCAAAACAGTAAAGTATTTAATTAAACAATATTAATCCAACGCTATGCAACACACCCGTTGCACAGGCCCAACCATTCTGAACAACCATTCCCAGCTGTACAGACCTATCTCCAAACCAGGAATATGCCATTCCAAACCAGGAGCTAAACAAGTTATTACCAATTACAGAATCATTTATTATGGTGAGAAGTGTGAGACTAATCACGAAAGACATTGTTAGACTCGCCCATAACCGCGGGCACGGCTATTCGAATAGTTCTACTCTGGCCAGAGGCGTACCACTGTACCCACAAGACACAACCTCAACATCATGTCAACCATGCGTCGCGATACTTAGCAAGTACCCGAATAGAGATTGTGACATTACCCTATGCATAACGCAATTCAAAGCAGTGCACCACTCCTGGATCATAATCACCCCATTATAAAATAAGGCATGGACTCCCCAGCGACCCCCGTGGGCTTATCTCCGCCACTTCTCAACCCGGTGCCCCACAATGAACCTCATTACACAAAGGGTAAAGCCGTTGTCCACGCTGGCTTGTGGTTGGCACGGTTAATGTTTCACAACCGAAACTCGTGAACTGGTCCTTAACTGTCATGAGCACGACCATCCAAACCATGTGCTCACAACCCACCATTATCAAGTTTTAGTTGGCATATTTATTAATCACCCTATCGTGATTAACCATCATAATCTACCATTAATCCATCATCAAATAATAGTGAAGCATTAATTATCCCATTCATGTGAGCTAGTGTCTCTAAGCATGGCTAAGCATCCTAATTAATTTAGCTAAAACCATATAATGTTCTAGCTAATCCAATTATTAACCAAGTGACAAAGTAAAGGTAATCAAAACAAAGGGGCTTTAGCAAAGGCAATAGGTTGTTCCCACCCGATGACATTCAAAAATAAATGCAGTAGTTGAATACAAACAAATAGATTTAAATGGGATCAACATGCTCAAAGGGTATTTAGGATCTGGGTGACTTGCCTTGAGCTTCGTGAAACACTTCGGAACCTTCTTCCGCGTAAACGCTCTCCTCTGGAACGTCGGAAACTAAAGCGAATGAACAAAATCAATAAAACAGTACAAAAACAAACATAAACAGTACATGTGGATATTTTTAGCATGTAGATCTTGATTTTAGACGAATTTAGCAACTTGAACCACTCAAATCCGACTTACGATGATTTAGTTATGAATTTCCGAAGATTAACAAAAATTTCACCAAAAAAAACAAAAGACGCCGGCGAACTGACAGCAAGCAAGCAGAGGCTAGGGTTGGCGGTGGTGGTGACTTCCGGAGGCTTTTGGCGGAGATGAGTGGGTGGCCGGGCTTCCCCTCGTTGCTGCGAACCCAACGGTGGTCCTCCCGAGCGATGGCGACGACCGGAACGACGGCAAAGCTCGACTGAAACTTCTCCCGGCGACAACGGCGCACAAACAGCAGCGGCTAGGGCTCCACGATCGACGAGAGTTTGGAGCGAAGGTAGTGGCGGATAGAGGAGGTCCAGGGGGTTCCATTTTATAGGGGCAGGGGCGGCGGCTCGGTGCAAGGCAATCGGAATCGGAGATGGAAATTCTAGGGTTAGGAAGGAAAAAAATGAGTCCGAATCAATCTCCAAATCCGGCGATTTCCAAACAAATTAGATGAAACTTTCTATAGAGAAGAGATAGAGGAGATCAAGGGGATTATTTCCCCTCTATTAATTTAATCAAATCGGGCAAGAATCGGAGAGATTTGGAAGGGGGCAGCGGCAACAATGGCGCTCTGTCTCGTCTGGGCGGCTGCTCGGCTGGAGGAAGAAGACGACCGACAAGGGGGCCCCACCTGCAGGCGCTGGAGAGAGAGAGGGAGGGGGTGGCTGGGCTGGTCGGCTGGTGGGCTGCAGCCCAGGCCGAAGAGAGGAGGGGGGGAAAAGAAAGAAAATGGGCCTTTGGCCCAAAACCAAAAGAGAGAGGCTTAAACCATTTTTCTTTTTATGTGTTGCATGAAATGTAATTCCATTGATTAAAAAAAAACTTTCTTGGCTCAAATAAATCCCAGAAAAATCTAGGAACAATTGAAACAAGAGAAGTATTTATTAAAATTTTATCTAGCCCACTTTTATATTGGAATTTATTAACTAAAATTAGATCTTTTCTTCTAGGCTTTTAAAATCATTTCTTCTAATTCCATTTAAACAACAATTTATAATTTAGAGATTTTTAGGGTGTGACAATGTTTGGGTGTTACTGTGGTCCAACTATTTCCACTTCATTAGTCAACCATTCCTTTATTGACTGGCCAGTAGGACTTAGAGCTCAACAAGGCTAAGGTGAGCTAGAGAAGAAACTATAGGTTTCTCATGGCACTGACAGGTACGCACGTTAACCTACTTTCGAATACACAAGATGAATCATAAGAGAAGAAAACTGTCTAACTCATACTTTATTCAACTTTCCCTTTTCCTTACTTAACTGCCATGGAACTTTCTGCACAAGGGAGGAACTTGAATACCAAAGACTCGTGCACGATCAATGACCCTTGCTGATAGAGTTGTTGTTCAGGTCACACTTTGACCATTTGATGCTGCTATGGTTATCTGGCTCCATCGTTACTTACTAGCTGGAGATCCCACAAGAATGATATCCTGACTTCTGACATTCCTCGAAAAAGAATCAATTTCCCAATCTTCTTGGTAGTTGAAACAAACAAAACCTTTTAGTTGTTGGTGTCACTCTCTTGTGATTGCTGCCAGGCATCTGAGTTGAAACAACACGAGGTGCATGGCTGATGTTGACCTTACCCTTGGAGTCTGGTACTGGAGACTTTGACTGCGGTCGATACTGAAGAATTGAACTGTCTCACTGTAGTTAGAGTAGACCACTGGTTCTCTAGCATGACTTGCCTGCTATACTGATTCTGTAACCTTGAAGGGGTTGCTAGTGAAACAATAGAGATTTTGTCGGTGTCCTTAATGACAATTCATTGCGTTGGAGGTTATACATTGCAACTGGTGGTCGGCATCCACTGACTTTCCGGTGTCTTTAGGTTGGATCTGGCTACTTTGTGTTGAAATTGGTGTAACTTGAAGGGCAGGGCTGTCGGGACCAAAACTGTTGACTTGATCATACTGACGCTGTGACATCGAACAATCTTTTGAGAGGTGACATGTCTTCTTACAATTGAAACAATGGTACGCCATCTTCTTTGGCCTTCCAAGTGAACACTCTCTGAAGTGGGGGTCCTAGCTCCAAACAGCTGAAACAACACTGATTTGATTGACCATGGTGTGCATTCTTCTGGGTCGGCTCACTTGCAACTGGAACAGGAGCAAGGGGAGACTGACGAACCTTGTTGAGGGTGCTTCTACAACCATTGTTGGTCTCCGCTGGAGTTGGAGCTGTAGTGCACCATAATCCTTGACGATCAGTTAGCTTGAAGCTTCAGTCCTGCTGGGGCACTGCACCTCATCTTCTGTCGGTGACCTGACGTACACCTTCCATGGATAGTCGGACACTTTGCATAAACTGCCCTTGTGAACCATGACCATAACCTGCATCACTGGCTGCTTCATGGATTGGCGGTGGCTTGGATGTACTTGTCTGCTGGGGGCTTGGCGGTATACTAGCTTTGACCCCGATTCTAACTCGGAGCTCGCATCTGAACTTGCATCTGATGTTGCTGGTGCCACTTCTACTGCAGTTAACCTTGCGTCGAGCTTTGCATCTCCTGCGCTAATACACTCATCATCTGATCTTGGACACCAAAAGTTGATCACGGGCGGGGGTTCATCTGGTATTGAGGGTACATTGTTGCTTTTAACTGAACCACTGATCTGTGACTCTGACTCACTGATGTCGTTGTTGCTCTTCTTCTCTCTGACACTGACCATCTGCTGCTGGGATAGGGAGAGAAGGAAGAGAGGGGGTTGCTAAAGATAAGACCTTAAACCACCTATTTACTGATCTGTTGTAAGTAGACCTTTATTGTTCAAGTTGCTTAAGTAAACAACCTAGTATGGTCCCATCCCCACCACTGATGCAAACCATACCCCTACACACAAGCAAACAACACACGTTCTAGCAGCTAACGAAACTACTCTTCGGGAAGGATTGAGTCTAGGTAAGCTTCGGGAAAACCTTCGCTTGATCCTCGCGAAACGATGACTCTGAACTGACCATCTTGCTCCTTCCGACTCAAACTTGAGGCTTGACTTGACTTCGGGAGTAGACGTGAAACCATCGGTTTGCCCTCCAGGTTCAACAACTAGAGAGTTGGAAGGGAAAGGAGAGACATTTGATAAACCATTTTGCAAAGAAATGCCGAAAGGTGAGAGGAGACAATTTCGCAATTAGGGTTTTCAGAAAACTTGTCCTTAGGGTTTGACCATTTGGCTCAACCTACAGTCGAGTTGGCTCTGATACCACTTTCTCTCTCTACTTGGCCCATCTCTTTATCGAACACATAGCCCACCACCGCTTCCTTTAGCACAACCCAGCAGACCAACCTGGCCTAGCCAACAGGTCTTGGCCATGTCACATGTTCTACGGCACGCTGCAAGCCAGCGTGCTCGTCGTGGACAACCTCGCAACAAGGGAACCCTGTCTACAGTGTACACACCAAGCCATGTTACCCCCTATGCACCCACGTGTCACCGGATCACTGGTTAGCAATCAGTCGTCGCAGTCAGTTTTGGGCTCACAGAATATTCTATTTTCCGTGCATGTATAGAGTCTACTTTTCGTACGAACGTATAGACCTTATATGTATATGTATAAAATTTGTACGTGCATATATTTTTTTATACGTTCAAAGTGTATAAGTACGTGCATAAAACATATACATGTATAAAAAATGTATACAAAGTTTATACTTATATACTTCACATATATACATAAAACTTTGTATATATCCGTATAAACTTTGTATATCTACACAAATATACAAAATTTATACGTATGTATACAAAGTATATACATATATATAGACGCATCGTGGTACGGGGGGAGGAGTAATGGTGGAAACTGACCGTGCGCGGCCATAGATCAGCCGCCCCCTTTCTCACACCATTGCCTTGCCAAGATTCACATCCGTGCTGCCTGTCTCGACATGCGCCTCTACAAGCAAGGTAGCATGCTATTGCTCTATAGTACCGGACTGTCACGCCCAGAAATTTATCCCAAATTTCCATACTATTTTGTGTATAAATCCCTGTCCAGGAATCAAGCCAGGGTACACAAAACAACAAATTAATACACAGATCCAAACGTAAATAAAGCGTAAATACTTACAGGAGAGGCACTTAGTCCTCACACCGAAAAGAAAGCAGCAGCGGAAAAAGGCGACGATCCTAGCGGGGTTTCAGCTCCACTCCACACGCAAAACTCAACTGGGGTATAAGCCTTGGTCCTCTAACTTCGTCTTCAGCTCAGAAGCACTACACTTCTGAAAAGGAGAATGATAGCAGGGCTGAGTACAACCACCGTACTCAGCAAGCCACACCAACGATGCATTCATGCAAGGGGAGACAAGGAGGGTTTGTGGCTATTTGCATAAAGGCGGTTGTAAACATTTGTAGTTGAAAACAGTAAAACAATTGATCAATTAAGGCAAGATTAAACATCTCCACTGAACAACGCTACACCACATTGAACAGGCCCAACCATTCCACCTGAATTAAACCAGTTCATTAAATCATGTTAATTAATAAAGTGGGACTAATCACGGTGAATCTGGTTGACCGCCCATAACCGCGGGCACGGCTATTCGAATAGTTTTACTCTGATCAGAGGTGTACAACTGTACCCACAAGACACAGCCCCACGACACGTTTTCGTGCGCCGGTATACCACCATGGTACCCCGGAAAGGGACTGTGACAGGACCCTTCGCATAACTCCCTCTAGCCAAGCACACCACACCTCAGGTTTCACCCCCATCCCCAGCGGGCAACGGGCAGTCTCCTCTCGTGCCTAGGTGAATCCGGAAGCGACAGAGGCCGTCGCAGGGCTCGCCCCGCTCCATCACGCCCACCCTTGCCTGGGAGCGTCGGCTAGAGAAAAGCTACACTACAAGCCCAGCCGTTGCCCACGCTTGCTTGTGGTAAGTACGGTAAGTTCTTTCAGGGGTTCCCGTGAACCGGTCCTTAATTGCCATGGGTGCGATCAGCAAAACCATGCACCCACAGCCCACCATTATGTCATATTTTAGTTGGATAATTACGACCAATGAAACATGGCCGACATGCCACGAGCTCGCAGCTCATCAAGATACTAGAAATAGATAATGTAATTATCCCATATTGTGAGCTAGTGGTATTAAGCATGGCTAAGCGTAAAACAATTCTAGCTAGGTCAACATGAGACACAAGCTAGTCAAATTATCACCCAGTATGACAAAGAAAGGACATCAAGTAAGTAGGGCTCAAGCGAGCAGATAGGTAAACCCTATTCCCGTGTAATTAGCAAAACATGTAGTTTATTTGTAAACGGTAAAACATTTTATAAATTGGGATCAAAATGCTCAAGGGGAATGTGTGACTTGCCTTGCTTCTTCGATTGATCTTCCGAACTCTTTTCCACGCGAACGCGATCGCCCGAAACGGCGGAATCTACACGTTGGCACGCAAAACGAGGAAAAACACTAATAAAAACCAGATAAACAGTACATAAAAAGTAAACAAACATGTAGAGCTCAATTTTAGATGAATTTTGCAATTTGAATAGCTCAATTTGGAGTTCGTATGAATTAGTTATGAATTTTAGAAGTTTGGAGCCATTTTAATCAATTTCTGGAATTAAATCGTAATTAATAAATATTTTAAAAGAAAAAGAAGAGGATGTTGACCGGCGGGGCCCACGGGTCAGTGGTCAAAGGGGGGGCGCGGTCCACGATCCATGGTGGACCCGGTCCACCGCAACGGCCGGCTGGGCCGTGGACCAGGCCCACGGGTCCACAGACGACCAATCAGCCTGGATCAGCCCGGGGCCGATTGGGCAGCCGAGAGCGGCGGGCTGCGGCTGGGCGGCGCGCACCCAAGGCAGCAGCGGCGCTTGCAGGCGATGGCGCGATGCTCGGGCGGCACGTCGGCCCGGCGGCGAGCGGCGGCGGTGGCGGCGAGCGGCGCGCGCGGGCGGGCGCAGGGCGGGGGCACTCGCGCGGTAGGCGGCGCGGGCGGCACGGCAAGGTAGCACGGTGCGGCGCGGTGGCGGCGGTGCGGGCGGCGCGGTAGCGTTGGCTCAGAGCGACGTGGGCAGCGCCGCGCGGCGCGGCAGCGGCCGGTGAGCGGCGCGGTAGCAGCGCGCGGCGGCCGGACGGTGGCGGTGCAGAGGCGGTGCAGCAGCGGCAACGCATGGCGGCGGTCGAGGCGGCAACGGCGGTCGCGAAGCGCGGGAGGCAGCGTGCGGCGCGGCCGTGGCACGGCGGCGCGGGTGGCTCGGCGGTGGAGCGGCGGCACAGCAGTGCGGCGACGGCATCGGGCGGCAGCGGCCAGCGTGCGGTGGCGCGGGTGGTGGCGCGGCTCTGCGGCACGCGGGCGACGGTGCAGGTGGCGCGGTGGCGGTGGCTCGGCGGTGCAGGCTGAGGGCGGCAGCGGGGCGACGTGGGCGGCCGGGTTTTGCGAGGGAGAAGGGGGAGGTGGAGGAGGTGGGCAGCAACGCGCGAAGTGGGCGCGGGGCGCACGGGCGCACGGGGCGGTCGGCATCGTGGGCGGGGTCGTGGTTGCCGGCTCCGTCCGGAGGTAGGAGATGACAGGTGGGACCGGGAGGTAGAGAGGGGAGGCCGGAAGAGGGAGGTGTTGCAGACTTCGGGGAAGGGGGCCAAGTGGGCCGAGCAGAGAAGGAAGAGGGAGACCGGCCCAGGGAAAAAGAAGGAGGTGGAAGAGAGAGGAGGTGGGCCGCGCAGGGGAGAGAGGGAGGCCATGGGCCGAAAGTGGCCCAAAGCAGAGGAGGGGTTTTAAAGTTTGTTTTTAATTTATTTAAATTGGTTAAGTGAACTTTGTGCTATTAAAATTATTTCTTGAGCTCCAAAAATTTACGAAAAATTTCAGAGAATATTTTAGGGCACGGGAAATATTAAAAAATATTTCCGGTCATAATTTTTAAAGGAAAATTTTAAATTCTCTTATTATTTCACTTGATTAAATTGGTTTAATTTTTAAAATAAAATGTATTATTTAATAATTTTTAATCCGATCGAAAATCGGGGTGTGACACGGACCTAGCCGGCATGCCGATCCATGGCCACCATGCGCTCGAACGCGGCCACTATCTCACCTCTCACACGCTGTCCCGACGTCCTCTGCGTGACACCTCGCCACCGACCACTCCCATGCCCGTACTGCTACTGAATACCGTGATGACTCACCCTCCTCACAGAGCTTCCATCTCTCCATCTTGTTGCCACCTGCCGGACATGGCTTATAATGGCTAGCACACCCAACCGCCAACCTTTTCGCACCCACAAACCTTTCCCACCCGATCTCTGCTGAGCCGCCTATCAGGAAAACAGTTTTGTCTTGTCACCATCTACCTCCATACCAAGGATTGCATTTTCTATGGGTTTACAAATCCCAGTACCTATAGCAGGACCACTGGTTTTCACTGCAAAATTTGATAAAAAACGGATGAATCTTGAAACCAAAATTTCAATTTAAATCTTGTGCTTAGTACTGGAACCGACCAGTTTTACCGGGATATCAATCGACCTGTGTGAGTGAGAAACCGGCGATTTTTTGTTTGCTGAAATTTGGAAAGTAGTCGAGAGATGAGGAATAGTCTGTGAAAAATTGTGGAAGCATGTAGGATAAGCGGATAACCTATAAAAAAGACTAGCAAATACCTCACACGTTACCGCGGACTTACTCAAAATATAACATGCGAAATTACAGGAATATATAAAGGAGCACATGTTGTGTTTAAAAGTATGCTATAACACGGAAATTCTTTGGTTTCTTTAAAACACATTTAGAAGCAAACCATGATTATCCAAAAGGATGATATTTGAGGAAATTGAACATCATTAAAGGATGGTATTTGGTTTCATTTAGAAAGCATGCACCTTCTTTTAACTTCCTGTGAAATTTAATTTAGATAAACGATACTTTTCATAAAAATTATATGAAATCTGAAGAGTACGTAGTAAATAATCAATCAGAGTGACCTATCTTGTGTTGGACTCTAGTATTTGCCTAAAGTTATGCACGGCCTAGCAATTGCTATGTGGTAACTTGAGAAAAGAAAAGCAACGGTTAAGCACACAGCAAAAAGAAGAACCATTAGCTAGCTAGATTGGGATAGAGACATGGCCAATCACCTAAATGAATGCTGAATATGTTCTTGATGAAGAAGTTTATGTGGATTGATCGGAGAGGACCAAAAGTAGATGCATGCATGCTGTGTGAGTGAGTGACATTGGTGCAAATATATATAGTGCAATGGAGTAAACTCAGGGAGTAAACGAATTGTGAACTGTTTGGGTCCTTTGACAGTTTAATTTGTTGATGCATCAATTAACATCATTACTAAGATAAAGAAAATAACATCATTAATAGAAGATGTAATGGTTGGGTTGCATGCAGGCACTGAACCATCTGGTATGCGTGCACTTCCCTTTAGCCATTTATATGAAATCCAACGGTCAACCAATTCTTGATGATGTTGCTACACACAATCCGAGCTAATGGTGAAACTTATATAGAATGTATAGATTAGCACGACCTTTCCTGTAATTTTGATGACTATTAGAATAAATGGGCTAGTCCCAATTTATTCTCAATAAATTCCATTTGCCCATAATTAGTGCTGGAGATTAATACCACATTGAAAATTTAAGTGGAGAGATCTCAACTTAAATAGGAAGCTATTAGAGAGCCCCTGTTGACTGGTTGAAGTGGAGGTGGGACTGACACATGCGAGCGTGCCGAGCTGGGCTAAGGCTGAGGCTGAAATTGATTCATATTACTCCTCCTCCTCCTCTCTAATGTTTTGCAATGGATGGAAATTGAATCATATTGATTCAATTGATCAATTCTGCAGTAACGAGTGACTTGATTCTGCGGATGGATTTCGATTTGAACGGATGGAAGTTGAATCATACTGATTCGGTTGATCAATTCAGTATTAACGAGTGACTTGATTCTGCGGATTGATTTCGCTGTCAATTACAAAATTGAATCGGATTGATTTCGATTTGATTACTCCCGAACGTTGCTATCTCGCGCGGTATAAAAAGCCCATCCCGGGACAAGTAGGAGAGCACTCATCTCTCTGGCTCTGTCTTCTCTAGTGCGCTGTTCTTCTTCCTCGGTGGTTCTCTGTTCTTCTGTATCTGTGCTGCTTCTATCTCCCCGGTCCTGATCACCTGCGCCCACGGGTGCTCGGGACAAGCAAGCCTCCGGAACTCCATCCGCTTGTGTACCTTCACGGGTAGGTGGGTGATCAAGTTTTTGGGGAGCGTCATCTAGCGTGACTACTGTTCTTCGTCATCAGCTCTGCACTGCAACGACTACTTCCTCTGCATCGGCTTCTCTGCTAATGACTACTTCCTTCCTCTCCATCACCATGTCCACTGGAGGCGGCAGCGGAACTGGAGGAGGCGAGAATGACAACAGCAACAGAGGCAACAACAACAATACCTCATATGGTACTGGAGTGTTCTTCGGGTATTATGCTACTCTCATATTCGTTTTAAACATATTGTTAGATGCTTTAGTCCCTGTTAGTATATTCATATTTATCACCATGATAGGATCACTATCCTTCGTTAGCATTGTTGATGCTTATGCTAATATAGTTAAAAGCATGCTCATGTTAAAAATGAACGCTAGATCACTCAACTATATACATATCATGTTTAGTATCTTATTTTTCTAGATTAAAATATGCCGATTTATGACCAAATTTCCAACAATAACCTCATAACATGCAATTTAATTTATAATAAGTTATGAAGGCAACATATCACTCACAGTTTGATATGCATCACCAATTATATGATAAATATAATGTCCACCAACATTTCAACAGCATAGTCCAACAAGAACAAGGAAAAAATGGCCCCAAGCTTGGCAAACATGGAGTTACTATCTCACTGCAGCTATTGTTATGAACCTAATCACAATAAGAAAGGGTGTGAGATGAGGAAGAAAGGGATTAGGCCCAAGAACAAGATAAGAAAGAAAAATGTTGATAACACATGTAGTTGGTTCAGCTACATACTTCTAGTGATAACTGTATTGTGTTGCAAGAGTTAATGGGTCCATAATACTAAAGTCCATTACATAGTGTCTTTCTGTCCATTAAATCTCTTTCATCTTCTGCAGTTTCAATTCTTTTGTACGTTGTAGTTTAAAAAAAGATGAATATTAATTATTTTTTGAAATTTCTTTATTCCACTAGATTCTATAAATATCATAGTACATATCGAGTTTATGATTTTTTATTTTCCCTCAAATCAAATTTGAGTTTGTCAAATAACTTCAATTTTTTCGTCAGAAACATATAACATTCCAAACCGGGATAAATTTAGGTTTATGTTCGGATTTTACAAAACCTTCTGGAGTTGTGAAGGAGTAAAAAATAAGTTTAATGCAGATTCAAGAATTGCATTTTTACAACAAAGAGGAGGAAGATAATTTATAGATGCATAGAATAGATTATTGCTAGACATGTATGATCTACAGGAGAATAAATGGCTTGAAAGGACCAATGTGCATTAATGTATGGGAGAAATATATTTTCTATTGATATCACTGTGAAATATGACATAAATTCAATCACTTTTCAGGTTGTTATAAGACAAGGTGAAAAATAACTTTAACACAACACAAAATTAAAACAAAGCCCAAAGCAGAACTGTCAATATTAATGTATTCAGAAAATTTATACTGATCAATATTTAAGGTATTTCAAGAACTACTATAGTAATGCCGATGTTAAAAGGGTGTACAAATTGAAAGATCATGGTAATTGAGCACCATGAGCATGTTCTAAAACATTACCCTTCTTTGTATAACTACAAAAAGTTCAGATTTCTTAAGTGATCCTATGTTTCCATTCATTAAATGATACTTGATGTTAACAATGCAAACTAAAAGAAATACCCGAGCAATACATATTACTAAGATGGACAATTGATGAACAATCCATGTATATAAAAAACAACTGCAGTAAAGATAAAGATCCAAAAACAAAGTATGGAGAATGTTTGTGCTTCCAAGAGTTTCTCAAGTGGCAGAATCTGAACAAACATACCTTTATGTCTACCATGCAACAATGCACATAAATTGGCAAAAGATAGAAACTAATCTAGATTTAGATATTCATATGTGTATTAATTCTGCTTTGAATTGAATAGTACTTATGTTATTGAGTGTTATAAATATAACTGTGGAAATTATGGGTACCCATACCCGCACGACATGGTTATCCGACTGGTTATAGGGGATAGCTTATATCTATATAATATGTAACGGATCATGATTTGGGTATTACGTTTCCGTATGTATTATGGAACGGCCTAAAGTCTTGGTTTGGCAATATTGTAAAGTAGTATTAGGAAACCGATACCGTATTGGTTAAGGTTTCTATCTTGTAATCCTGCCCCCATCCTATATAAGGTGGGTAGGAGGCCCTCTAGGGGCAGGAGAACAACTGGATCATCAGATCAATACAACACCCGGTGGATACAATCCCTAAACAGGAGTAGGGTATTACCTCTCATTGAGAGGGCCTGAACCTATCTAAATTCTTGTCTCCACATCCATCCACTTTTGGGTCTCGTGCGCTACCCCCTTTTCATATTGCCGAAATCTAGTTTCGACAGTTGGCGCGCCAGGTAGGGGTACACCGAGTTCCCCATCAAGAAGTGCGATGGAATCAATTTCAACAAAAAACGTTGAGATCAATCTCGGCGAGTTTCAATGGCTTGAATCTCCAATCAAGGTTTTTTCCCTTCTAACTTATTGCTGTTTATTAAATTGATCTGTAAATATCAGATTAATCTCTTGGTATTTTTTGTTCTTCACATGTGATGCCGCGGCACTACTGTTGCCGACTGGTCTCTACGCCTCCACGGTTAGTGTGCTCCGCCAGTGTTACTCATGGTGATATCATCTTCACCACCGGCCGCCGTCATCGCCGTCGACTGGTCTCTTCGCCTCCACGGTTAGTGTGCTCCGCCGCCGTTGCTCATGGCGATATCATCTTCACCACCGGCCACCGTCATCGCCGCCGACTGGTCTCTTCACCTCCACGGTTGGTGTGTTTCGCCACCGTTACTCATGGTGACATCATCTTCACCACCGGCCGCCGTCATCGCCACCGACCGGTTGCCTTCGCCGCAGCCGTTACTAATGGCGATATCGTTTTCACCGCCAGCTCGCCTTCCGCCATCGCCGACTGGTGTTTTCGTCGTCATTGATGGACAACCCTATCGTCACCGCGGGAAATACAACAAAGCTAAGTCATCATTATTCTATTCTTCATATGATATTTTGCTTCTCCTTTGCCTCACTACACCAATTGGTTTTCCATTGAGTAGTGAGTCGGGGCTATAGATATTATATCATATTTTTTCAAAAACTTTCATAATATTTATCTTGATTGCTTGCGACATAATCCGAGTAAAAAAGTACCGATCGAGTTACAAAGCTCTATTTCCCTGTGCTTCCCATTTGGTTTGTCGATGGATAGTTGCCTTTGGGCCGATTCCTAGCACCCAGCGGCTCATTGGATGGAGTATATAACGCAAGGTGCTAAGTATTACTCGGAAGAAATCAAAAGCATAGAGATAATATAACTGGCTTTCTGCTCTTAACAATTGTAAAAGTACTCGAGTAGTAAACTATAATTCATGAAACTTTGTTCCATTAATGACGAACTCATGTCAATGACTAGTCGGACAGAGTGTTTAAACGTGATGAGTCACCTACTGGGGGAAATCAAAATCGACAAGAGGAGAAATATATATTTATAAACATTTTAAAATGCTCAAATTTTTCTCAAATATTCTATTTGCATCAGATGCTACTCAGCCTACATTATTATACTGCAGGATCAAAATCCAGATATGCATAGCGGGGATTCATGGCTTTAAGCTTATCTCCTATGCTTCGGGAATGGATCAGTCAGAACACCACCGATTGGTTCCTCCGCCTACACGGTTGGTTGGTCACACCACCATTGCTGGGCGTCTACGTCTTCACCACCGGCCATCGTCATCGTCACCGACTGGTTCCTCCGCCTACACGGTTGGTTGGCCACACCACCGTTGCTGGGCGTCTACGTCTTCACCGCCGGCCATCGTCATCGTCACCGACTGGTTTCTCCACCTAAATGGTTGGTTGGTCACACCACCGTCGTTGGGCGTCTACGTCTTCACCACCGGCCATCGTCATCGTCGCCGACTGGTTCCTCCGCCTACACGGTTGGTTGGTCACACCACCGTTGTTGGTTGTGTCAACGTCTTCACCACCGGCCATCATCATCGTCGCCGACTGGTTCCTCCGCCTACACGGTTGGTTGGTCACACCACCATTGCTGGGCGTCTACGTTTTCATCGCCGGCCATCGTCATCGCTGCCGACTGTTTCCTCCGCCTACACGGTTGGTTGGTCACACCACCCTCGCTGGCGTCTACGTCCTCACCGCCGACTGGTTTCGCCGCTGCTGACTGGTGTTTTTATCTTCACGACTACGCGTCTTCGCCAATGGTTTGCTTTTGTTGCCGCCGACTCGTGTCCACGTCATCACGGCATTGCAATTTTATCACCATTATGGGGCAACTTCATCTTCATTGTTTTTGGCACCAGCAAACTCTACTGCCACTACTTCGGAAGCTTCGCATCATTAACCACGACGTCTTCAAGAGCCTCGACATCTTTGCATATGAAGCCGAGCCAATCTACTACAACAAGTGGCGTTCCAATCTTCAAGATTTCTACTCGGACATCCTCAATGCGTATCTTCACTCAAGCAATGACTGCTCAATGACAAGCTACAGTTCTCGACTCTATGCTCAGTTGCTTCCCAACTAACCAAAGAGTCAGGGAATATACAAATACAAGACTCAAAATTGGACAGACACTATGTCAAGATGAAGCAATGAATTAACCAGCCAATGAGTCAACTTCGGAAGTCATTATCTTCGTCTTCAACTCAGAGCAGCCGTTCTACTTCAGCAACATCAATTTTTTATTGGCAATTTTGGTTTCTAGATGCTACCACAATTTACTCCAAATTTTTGAAGTATCAAGTTGAATATTTAACCTTCATGCCCTGGAGTTTGGGGTTATCAACCAATCAGCTCAGATTCGACGAGTTGGACAACACGATTTGCTTACCTCTAAGCAAAGCATTTGCAAACAGCTACAAGACCAAGTTCTACTGCCATCATCATAAATCAACGGGCATTGCATCAATTTTCGTCATGCAAGTGTTAGCATCAAGGGAACTACTCGAGCTTCGACATCTTCTCAACAATTTAATGGACTATTGTTACTGAAACCATCACCAGCACCTTCTTCATCCACACTATTGTGATCTCCGGTCAATTACCGTCAACCAAGTTGTTTGCTTCAAGGGTCCATGCTTAGTCAACGCTAAATATCTGACTAGATCATTTTCGTCTACTTCTTGTTGTGCCATCTTGGTGTCGCCTCTACTTCATCGGCCCTGAAGCCTCCGCAATCACTAATGGATGACTATATCTTCGCCTTCGGTTGCCTATGTCATCGCCGACTTGTTATTTTGCCTTCACGGTTGGCCTACTACGCCGCCGCTGATGGGCGACCTCGTTATTATCATCAGCTGCTACACCGCCATTGACTAGATCACCGACATCACCATCTTCATCAACAAGATGCTATGCCTCTTCGGTCGCACCTGCTCTATTGCCATGGATGAGCAATTTCATCTTCACTACCAATTATTTTTGGCATTACCAACTGGTTTCTTCGTCTTCACATACGACTATTGTTGGTATCACCAGTTGTCATGACCGTTGGTTACATCAGTTGTCATCGACCGGTTTCTTCATCTTCATGATCGATGGATTTCATTATCGTTGCTAATGGGCAACTTCGTCTCCACTACTGACATTTTCATCACTTCTGATGGGTGATATCATTCTACACATTGGTCATCTCGCCTCCATGTCGTCTGCATCAGCTACTACCAATAGATGATTTCGACTACAACTCAAGGACAAACTATACGCTCAGGGGCTTATCAGCTCAAGCATAATGATCATACCTTCAATTTGGATTTGTTCCGGATACATATTCATGGTCATGAGTTTATCCCCTATGCTCAAGGCCTGGATCAATTATTATTTCCCACAAGGACCATCAGCCGAGTACTTGTGCCAGTTAAGATTCAATTATCACATCTACTATAGTACATCTCATGAGGGGTAAGTACTCGGATAAGAAGCCATTCACATGATATATACTTGGTCTATATTACCGGGAAGAATTATCACTCGGGAGCATGTCAAGAGGCGTGTTATATGCGTCATCCTTTTGAGGGTATCGAAGGCATATTTTTTGGTCTAGGCCTAATATGCCTGTAACCCATATTTCAGGTGTGGCCAGTCATGTTCTTTAGGTACTTAGGCATTTTTTGCTTAGGTAAAAGTGCGCATGATCGAGTGCCTAATACCTTAAAATCCTTTTATAATGCTGTTACTCAACTTTTTAGGAGTTGGTACAATGTACTTTAAAAGGTGACAAACAGTGAAGCTTTATATAGCTGCCCTGCTGACTTTCTAGATATGTACGAGTCAAGGCACTGTTTGGGTTTATAAAGCAACTGATTAGATATAATATCGTTGCCTTTCGCCACGTAAGTGTGCACTTTTATTGACCAATATTATGGCTTAGGCTGATTATATATCTCGGTCATTTTTCAGGGGGTTGGTAAATCCTTTATGAGTTTTATTTACTCGGATTTTATACCACATATGCCTTATGTTTCCAAATATGGTAAAGCCGTACGTCTTTTAGGGACTTAAGCACATCTGTTAAAACAGTGTGTGCATGGTGTATACTTAATACTTTGGAAATTTCTTTATTCACGGCATACAAGCTTTTTATAGCTGTTTTTGCTATGTGAATTTTTAAAGATGTGGTAACTTTAGGTTGCATGCATCATATTTCATAAAGTAGTCGGTCTATCACTTGAGTCTTATTTACTCGGGGATTCATACCGTATGTGCTATCGTTATGCTACTTAGATGGCTTAAAACCACTCGGCTGGTTAATTTATTTATTCCTTGACTATATGCTTAGTTTATTCAACTAACCCCATAGTCGGGGGCTACACCTATTAGGTGCATCTAATCGATGCACCTAAGTCTATATTTTATTATTTTTCAGCCCTCCACAGTCTTCTAATTTGGTAAAAATATTCCGGAGATCATGGTAAGGATGATTGAAGCACTTAGCTTTGAAGTAATTTCGTTCGAGAGAAGATTATCTTTTCGACTGTGAAGGTCTCAGGGGCTACTGTGGAAATTATGGATACCCATACCCGCACGACATGGTTATCCGACTGGTTATAGCGATAGCTTATATCTATATAATATGTAACGGATCATGACTTGAGTATTACGTTTCCTTATGTATTATGGAATGGCCTAAAGTCTTGGTTTGGCAATATTGTAAAGTAGTAATAGGAAACCGATACCGTATTGGTTAAGGTTTCTATCTTGTAATCCTGCCCCCCATCTTATATAAGGTGGGTAGGAGGCCCTCTAGGGGGCAGGAGAACAATTGGATCGTCAGATCAATACAACACCCGGTGGATACAATCTCCAAACAAGAGAAGGGTATTACCTCTCATTGAGAGGGCATGAACCTGTCTAAATTCTTGTCTCCGCATCCATCCACTTTTAGGTCTCGTGCGCTACCAATTTTCATATTGCCGAAATCTAGTTTCGATAATAACACATAGCGTTCTCAAAAGTACGCACTCCGAGTTTGTTTTTATATAGGGCATATTTCCATTAGGCACGCAAATTAAGATGGCTCAAATGTTACAAATATCATATGATAAAAGATGAAACTATCCTCACCTAGCTACCTAGAAATACGAAAAAGGCACTCAAAACACCTTCCCCAAATATGAAGTCAATCATTTATTTCATTTGTCTTTTCAGTTATTGCTCCTCTCTCTCCGTGGTGGATAAAATCATCAATCATCACATAGAAATATGTGTGTGCATTATAAAAATGAAAATTTCCTAAGAAAAACTATGCACCCTATATAAAAGACGGAGTGAACATTTTATTGTAGGCATGAATAAATTAATGTTTGGCCTGAGCAAACCAAGAGGCATGAGAGAGAAGGACGAAACCATCTGTGACCAGTACTTCTTTCGATTATTGGCCTCACTAACGGAACCCTATGTTGAACCATTCTTTCCTGATCAATGGCCAGGATATGCAGGGTCGCATGAAGTCATTGTTTTGCTTATCTTTCTCATTGTCTTGTAATATTTCATCATTTTTCTTCAAATTCTTTTACTGACCACAACAAAATTAAAATGATAATTACACTACTACAGAGAACCCATATTAGGAGTAGACCAAGATGCTTCATATGTGATTTTTTTTAAAAAAAAGGTAAAACTGGCACATATGAGGTATTTCCTACCCTCCCATCCCCACATGGGGTCCAATATTAATAGACCAGCACTTATGAGTGATTATTAGTGCTGATTTTTCTTTTAAAAAACCAGCAATACGACGATGGAGCTGACTCAGACGAACCGAGCTGAGCCAGTGGTTTACCTATTTATCTATTCCTATCCCTATCGATCTTATCAAGTCTCTCATCACTCTTTCCTTCTCCCAATCTTCTCTTCTCCTCCGCCTCCTCTCTCCCTGACGCCTGTAGGTGTCGCCTCCTCTCTTCCCCAGCCAGCGAGTGACGTGGTGGCACAGCCACCACCTCCTCTCTTCCCCAGCTAGTGAGCGGCGTGGTGGCACGGCTGCCGCCTCCTCTCTTCCAAGTCCTCAAGCAGCATGACCACCGCCTCTTCTACCCCTAGCCCAGGAGCAGTGCAGCTGTCACCTCCTATATATTGGTCGTATAATTATACATTAGCAAGTGTATACTAAAATAACTAGATTCTAGAAGTACAGAAATGAAGCTTTTCTTATTTCTTCTCCACTTAGCCTAGATTTATTTCATGAGAGTAATCTTATAATGATCATTTTGTGTGCCAACCTACCCTTATTTTATAATTGATTAACCTCTGCATTAAACGTTGAACTACTTAAGTGTGATGTAAATTAATAACATAGTACTCTCTTACCATATCTTCCCTTGGGATTAAATAAATACGATTCCTTCGAATACTTCCGGGTGAAATGCTACAGTGGTATATCTGTGCACTTGTGGATTTAGATATGTAATCATAAGAAATACCGACTAATGTTTTTGGCATTATTATCTGGGATTATATTTCTAGTAAGGTCGTTAAGAAATATCAACAATGAGCTTGGGACTTAGCTAGCTGAGCATGTTTCTATCGACCATGGCCACACCCTCATCTTGTGTGGAGGCGAGGGTGAGAGTGAGTGCCTTGGGGGGGGGGGGGGAGGGGGACCCGTGCAACAGAGAGGTAGAGGAGAGCAGAGCGCCGTGGTGGAGGCTTGCTTCCTAGCTCTAGCAGCCAGATTCATATGTAAGGAAGGAGGTAGGGTCATCGGTCCAACACCCACTATCTCCTAGCTGGTTGGTGCAGTAGCCACTAGACAACGGTGGCGGCGGCACGGCACAACGAAGATGACGGTGCAAGCGGAGAGGGAGGAGAGGAGGCAGAGTCATGTACCATCGGCAAGAGGAGAGGCCACCCTTGGAAGTGGTAGGTGGAGAGAGGGAGAGTGAAAGGGAGAGTAGAGAGGTGGGTAGGGATGAGGAAACTGAGTCACTACTACAAAACAAGGGTTCTTTTTGTGGTGGCCAAATCACGTTTTCACTGACGGCCCTAGGCGCCGCTAGAGAGAAAATGCCAGTGAAGATGAACCATCTTCGCTGGCGGTGGCCCACCACCAGCAAAGACATGTTTATTGCTAGCGGTCGGCTTAAGGTGGCTGCCAGCGAAGACTATTTTCACTGGCTATTGGCTTATGAAAATGTATCTTCGCTAGTGGCTGCCATATGACCGTCAACGAAAAAGCTATAAGCCAGCTGATAGACGACATGTGGCCCACCAGCGAAAAATATTCGCTTGCTGATGTGTGACACGTGGCCCGCTTGCGAAGTTGTTTACTTTTTTAAAAAATATTAAAAAAATATTTTTTGTTTGTTTGCATATTTTAGAATCACACACAGAGAATATAACTGACTGAGCCATCGATAACAGAAGTTTTCTTATTGTTCCTTGTCACCGCTATTGATAATTAATATACATGCGCAATTAATATATAAAAGTTAAATGAAGACACAATTAATAAAAGATATCTAAGTACTTAAATGTCTTACAACTCGACTGATGAGATGTACGTGAAATTTAAATTGCATGCTTGTTCCAGTTAGAAAGAATCTCGTTTTCCAGCAAGTTCAAAACTCTTTCCCAATGAAAAAACCTTCCAAGCTGATGTCAACATTCATGGTGAATGAAATAGCACATGTCTCGTTGTATGTTCTGAATGCCTTGATCATCCAACTCTCTTTCACTCTTGGGGAATTTCTGAAGCTGCATCTAGATCATGGCAATAGAAATCTTCGCTACCAGGGTATTAAGCGCACCGCTAGTGAAAATGGATGCATCTTCACTGGCGGCCCTGTTAACTCAACTGTTAGCGAAGATCTATTTTTGCTGGCGGTCCGGAGCCCCCACCCCAATGTTGTTGGGGGCGGTTCTTGCGTTTGGTCACTAGTGAAAATTTTAGGGTGGTCATGAAAAATTGTTTTTCCAGTAGTGAGTTAGATATTTTTTCTATTGTTCGATGGTTCTGCCAGGTGTCCATATATATATGAGCTCACTGGCTTTACTTTGGTTCAAGAAAAGAACCGGCAGTGATTGCATCCTCGACAGTTTTATTTATGAACCAACAGAGATGCAGGTATCACTATCAGTTCACTTTGGTTTGGTATGCGCAAATGGATAAATCCATATGAACTGGCAGAGATACTTTATTTGTCACTGCTGGTTCTAACCGAACAGACAGTGATGAGCCGACAGGGATTGCTCTTTTTTACTAGTGTAATAACTATGTACCAGTTCTGAAAGGGGGATTGATTCTCCGAAGAATAATGCTGGTTCAAGTATCGCTGCTGGTTGTTTCCTCCAATCAGCAGTGATTCATTTAATGCAAAAACAATTACACGATAGATTCTTTCTCATCACCAACAAATTACTGAAGTTCATCCGTAGATCATCAACAGTTCATCATAGGAATCACCCATAAATCAAAAGTTCACCAACACATCACACATTAGGAACACAATCATCCAACGAACTTGTACAAAGTTGCACTCCCGCTATGGAACGGGCCACTGCTGCTTCTACTCAGATCTATTAGGTCTTCCGCCCAAATTCAGCCACTCTCTCAACCACCTAGGCCTGCAAGACACGGACGACAAAGCTTAGAGAGAAAGAGAGTTGGAGGAGGAAAGTGAAAGAGAACTCATGACTTTGCTATAAGGAGATGGCCGACTGCTGTGCACCGTTCCCCATCGCCATACCACCATGTTCTAATCATCTGACCTATCAGTTTCCATCTCCCCTTTTCCCCCTCCGTCTGCCCGCTGCTCTCTGGCTCCTCCTCCTCCTCCTCCAGCTGCTTGCCTCCCTCTGTCTCCCTACCACCGTTGTCCACTTCCCACCCTGCCACCATGTACCTCCTCGCCATCTCCTCCCACCCTTCACCTTCCCCCATCTTCTTGCTGCCGCTGCCATATTCATCCCCTCCATCTCCTTGCTGCTCCTTACCCAAAGATTCCTCTGCACCAGCATGGTTGGTAGAAGGAGATAAGTGGACTTCATTAAGAAGCTCCTGGCTCGGACTCCATGCAATGCATATAGCAACATGTCGGAGTCTGAGCTCCTCTAACAGGGAGGCTGGATACCTCTCTTGGAAGTTTGGCCAGCGTGTGAGTACCCGAGCTTGTGTCGGGTCCCGTGAGAAGATGTGGACAGGCGATGCATACAGGTTCAGATTGCACGGAGGCGTAATACAATACTCCTGCTTTCTTACCTAATGGTGATGAAGGTTACAATGTGTTCTTGAGGTTGATGGTAGATGCTAGGAGGTGAGGGCTCTCACCCTAGGATGCAAACTAGATTAAAAACTAAGTCGAACCCCCTTCTTAGTAGCACTCGTCCTTCTCTTATATGTCAAGGGGATACCGTAGTGCCCATGCATGCGTACACAGGTGGGGTCTAGCTCGCAAGAGTTGGTAGGCTTAGTCTTGTTATTGTCCCTCCAAGCGGGTCAACCGGATGCGATGGGTTGACCTATCGCCTAACGTGTGGAGTAGGGTAGCTGAAGCTAACATCCAGGCAGTCACCAGCGCCACCCGTCAGCTACTAAGGTTGGTTAGAGGGGGACCTTACAAGGTGAGCGTGGAGAGTACATGGCGTCACCCACCTTTTCTATAGGGCAATGTGTGCAAGCGGGGAAAAGCATGGACCGCCATGTTGCAGGACCTTGTTTGTCTTGGGGTAGTTCCCTAGGACCCTGCGCCAGCTCTCATCATGACAGCTAGTGGGTCCCGTAGTGTCCCAAGCGGTCGATGAAGTGGGAACCCTGGTTCTCCATTCTCCGACACAAGTGATTCTGTTTGGCCACCCCATTTCAGTAAAAACCTTTGAGTAGAAGTGATTGCAACTTAACCAAATTGGTCAGTAAATTACTACGACTCCATTAAGAATGTTAGCTCTGACATTTTTATGAAATCCAAACATCTAGTCATTGAAAACATGGGTAATACCGTTGAGTGAATTTAAACCAAAAGCTATCTGAACAATTCGCCAAATGTATCGTGCAAACTTGCAATGAATAAACAGGTTGTATAGTTTCATCATCATCTTCACAAAAGAAAAAAAGCATTTCTTACTATTTCCATCTTATTTTAGCCAGGTTTCCCTTGGTTAGGACCCCTTTATGTAAGAAGCATTAAAAAAGTTTTATTTGCAGAGTCACTTTCAAGAACCAAATCTTCATATTATAATAGGAATATTCATATTAATTCATGAAGGCTCTATGCAACGGATGGACGTAAACCATCCGTGCTTGTGGAAATCTTATCTTACCTACTTAAAAAAAAATCATAATCGTCCGATCGTTACATCATTTTTTTTTCGTCCGTCGTTGCTTGGGCCCACGGATGAGATCACGCTCGTGAGCTGCAACAGCTGACAGGCGACGCGTTCTGCGTCCGTCCCAGATTGCGGAAATCGCTCGCCGCATGGCCCCGCACGAGGTGACCGATTAAACATCCATCAGAAGCTCATAATAACATCCAAATCCTGACCCAAGATTCAGTGAGCTGATTCTCTGTTGGAACTAGGTAAACCTATTATTGTGGGTTAATTAACCTACCAATGTCATGTTAAATTTAGCTATTACACATGCGCTAGCTTTGTGCAGAAATATCTTCGAAGCAAATTATTTTTTGGAGATAAAATGAAAACAACTTTTTCCTTCTCTTTTAAAGCTTCTTAGGATATATAGAAATTTCTATTAGCACTAGATCTGCAGTTAGATAAAAAGAAACTTCTGAGCAGGAACCATATATGACCCCAAAATCTCGAAATAAGTGTATTTATGTTCCTAATTATTGGATGGGCAAATGTAGGTGTAATTCCCTGTTTTCCTAGACTACTCCTTGTTAGTAAACCGATTCCCCACTCCGTCTCTACGCGCCTGATCGGGGGCGCCAACCGTACGTGGTTGTGAGCCCCTCTCACGCAGCGCTAAATAAATAGGGGGAGCCGCCGGGCACGCCGTACGAGGTTCGCCGTGCGCCACGCTCCCCACACAAAAAACCCTAGCTCCCACCGATCGGGATTCGCGCTGAAGTGAGAGGAAGTCCGCCGCCGGTTGTTGCTACCCCGCATCAACACCGTCGTCGCCCTCACTGCCGCCGCCGTCACTGCTCCAACCGTCGTCCCCAACTCCGAACACCCGCCATGGCTGCGTCGAGCTCCAAGGGTGGGGAAGGTATCGGCTCATCTCTTCTCTCTCTCCGGTTCCTCTCCCGAAGAAACCACACTCTATTAATCCTAAGAGCTAGAACCACCTCTAGATCTAAACCCTAAGGAAATACTAAACCTAACAATGGTATCAGAGCCCCCTTAGGAGTTGATCTAGGAGGGAAGAAGAAGCAAAAGGGGTCTCGGGTCCCCAAAGAAAAGATCAAAACAAAAAAAGGGGAGGGCAAAACCCTAACCTCCACCACCGCCGCCGCCGGCCGTCGCCGACGTGCGCGCGGGAAGACCGCCCCTGCCGCCGCCGGCCATCGCCGCGAAGGGGGCGGGAAGTCCGGACCACCGCCGCCGCCGGCCATCGCTGAAGCGGGCGGGAAAGGGGAGAGCCGGCGGCCAAGGGCACCGCCGCTAGGCCGCTCGACGGCGGCGCGCTCAGCCTAGGGCGAACGCGCGCGCCGGCGAGGAGCTCTGCGGCGGCACCGCCACCTTCTCCGGCCCACTGCACGGGAGAGAGGGAAGAGAAGCTAGGGTTGGGCGGCGGCTGGGAAGGGTTTTGTTCCCCGATCTCGGTGGCCAGCCATCTGATCCAAACCCTAGCGATCGGACGGCCGGCATCGACCGGGCCGAAAACAGCCCAAGTGGGAGGAGTGCCGTGGCAGCTTTCCCGGCCCAGGCCTAGGTTGCGGCCTGGTGCGCGGGAGGGCCGGCCAGAGCTAGCGCAGGCCGAGGACCGAAATAGAAAAGTCTGTTTTGCGTCCCTCGGCCGAAGAGAAGAACAAAAATAGAAGTCTGTTTAAGGCCCTTCGGCCGCAGGAAAAAAGTTTAATTTTAGTCCTTTTCCTTTTAGTTTTTTCAGAAGCATTTACAATTATAGTTATTGAATGAATTTATTTCTAAGCAATTTTAAACCAACGTGAAAATTGCTTAGAGAGTAGATAAATGTAAATCATGCTTCTGAAATTGCATATTATTATATTTTTCCGCTGCCATAATGTGTGTAATGTTTTTATTAAGCGTTGATAATAGCAATATTATAATAATGATTATCAGTTTTCCATACATTGGTTCTATTTCTGCCCAACGGTGATGTAGAATTAATGTGGTAGTATAATGTATGTTTTAGTTTTGACCAACGTTAAATTAAGACGTGCATGAGTTTTAAAAGTTTCTCAGTTCCTTTAATTTGTTTTCAGGAACAACTAACCCACTAGTGTACATCTCGGCCCTTGAGCCCCTTAACGGGAATAATTATGGCTTATGGCGAGAGAAGATTGAGATAGCACTTGCGCTATCCGACATAGATTTAGCTCTCACCGAGACTCGCCCCACTGAGCCTGTTGCTCCAGTGAGGATAGAAGGTGAGAGCGAAGATGACTTCAAGCAAAGGATGTTGGACCATGCTCCAATAAAACAAAAGTACGACACCGATCGTGCGAAGTGGGAGTCATCAAACCGCAAGTGCCTAATGGTAATTAAGAGCTCCATTGTGGAGGCAATAAGGGGAGCAATCCCACCATGTACCACCGCCAGTGACTACCTTCAGAAGGTGGAGAATCAGTTTACTGGTTCTTCAAAGGCTTATGCAAGCACTCTCATTAAGAACTTATTAACCATGAAGTACACTGGCGGAGGGGTTAGAGAGCACATTTTGAAGATGAGCGGCATCACTTCAAAGCTCAAGAAGATGGACTTGGTACTCCCTGATGAGTTCCTAGTTCACCTTGTTTTTGCCTCCTTGCCCTCAGATTTTGAGGCTTTTGTTGTTAATTACAACTCACAGCCTGAAATCTGGGACATTGAGAAGCTCATTGCCATGTGTGTGCAAGAAGAGGAGAGACCCAAGTCCCGTGGTGATTCCGCCAACTATGTGAAGCACAATAAGAAGAGGAATAACCACAACCAGACTACAGCCTCCCCTAAGGCACACGGAAAGGCACCACAAAGTGACCCACGACCAAGCAATGCAGTGGTGGTGGACAAGGACATTTGCAAGTGGTGCAAGCAGAAGGGGCACCACATGAAGGATCGCCCTGAATTCCTAAAGCACATGCTAAAGAAAGGTGAGGATATTATTACATTTGTAGATGAATCCCTGTATGTAAGTTATTCAAAATCCACTTGGTGGGTTGATTCGGGTGCGACCATTCATGTTGCAAATTCATTACAGGGATTCCGTACGAGGAGGATCCTAACAAGAGGAGAAAGATGCATTAGAGTGGCAAATGGTGTCGAAGCTGAAGTTGAAGCTGTTGGAGAACATCCATTAGAATTGAATAATGGCTTCACACTTTATTTGCAGAATGTTCTCTATGTACCCTCCTTAAGTAGAAATTTAGTTTCCATCTCATGTTTAGCGGATCATGGATATAATTGCTATTTCGATCAAGACTTATGTTCAATTATATTCAAAGATAAGTGTGTGGGTCCTGCACTCCGACAAGGCCAACTTTATATGTTGTCTAAACATGAGAATGTGAATGTTGTATGCAACGAAGAGAATGTTGCGTGCGATAGTAAGGCTTCCTCGTCTACGAATGTAAGAAGTAAGCGCAAACGATGCAATGATGAAACCTCTGCGAAATTGTGGCACTGTCATTTAGGTCACATTTCGAATGGGAGAATTGAGCGATTAATCAAAGAAGAGATTCTGCATCCTCTAGACTTTGAGGATCCAGAATATTGCATCGATTGCATCAAAGGAAAGTACATTAAACAAATAAAGAAAGGAGTCATACGAAGTTTAGGAAAATTGGAAATCATACACACAGACATTTGTGGTCCTTTTCCAATTAAGACTGTGGATGGTTACGATTCATTTATAACATTCACAGATAATTATTCGCGCTATGGCTACATCTATCCAATTAAAGAACGATCGGAGGCATTGGACAAGTTCAAGATATTCAAGGCTGAGGTAGAAAATTAGCATGATCTAAAGATTAAAGTAGTAAGATCCGACCGTGGAGGAGAATAATACAGTCGGCATACCCCTTATGGCCAAATACCTAGACCTTTTGCAAGGTTTCTGCAGGAAAATGGCATAGTAGCCCAGTACTCGACACCGGGCGAGCCTCAGCAGAACGGAGTGGCTGAAAGACGTAACCGTACTCTAATGGACATGGTCCGAAGTATGTTAAGCCACTCCACAGGCGATGAAGGCAAGGAATATGACCACCTGGACAACGCCTTCGGAAGGCCATGGCATTTTAGACGCACTGTTGCCCGTCCAGAAGGACTCGATCTTCACTTGCAGGGTCATATCAAGGGTGTAAGGGTGCCCGCTCGATAATGCCCCAAAGAGGGTACGCGACGTCCGAAAATGTAGCCATTGCCGGCTCAGGGTGTCCTGAGCTGGGCTTTCGCCTGCAAGCCTCCCTGCCACACCTGCCATCGCCACCCCCTGAGCTCCACCACTTGCACAACCTCTACCAACCTATGTCACCACCTCGGCCACACCAGCACCCCACCACAAGCCAAGCCCAGTGGCAAACCCAGAAAAAAATTACCGAGTGTCCTTTACATGTCATAACACATATAATACTTTAACTTTTAACTAATAATATAGTTAATATAGGCTAAAATAACTAAAGATTAAAATCCTACCTGGGGTCCGGTGACACCGGGTAGTATAGTGTAGGAACGCCCCTGTCCAAGCCTAACCGGCCTTCGCCACCACCGGATTCACCGCGCCAACCTCCAAGCCGTCTCCCGCGCTAGCCTCTAGCGATCGCAGGCCATGACGGCTTCCCAGTCGTCACCTGTGCCGGCTTCTCGCAGTCATAGGTTGCAGCGGCCGTCTGTTCTTGCCTGTGCCATTCCTCCTCGCCCCCGCCCACGTCATCCTCCTGCCCCATCGCCATCCGCATCGTGCTGGCCTCTCCGCCCTGCGCCCTGCTCCATCCTCCTCCTCCGTCGCCGGTCACGTCATGTCGGCCCCTTCGCCATCCACGGCCGCGCTCGCTCCACGCGACACCTCTCGCTGCCAGACTGCCGCCGTCACAGCTTGGGCGAGCTCACATGATTCGTTGTCGTCGGGGCCGTCCACTCCTGATGTGGCCTTGGGGAGGCCAAATCCGCCTCCGGTGCAGCTGGATCCACCGTGCCCAGCCATTCCAGTCGCACTCCGGCACGCCGCTCCGCCTGCCAAGGAGGAGCGTCGCTGAGGTTGCTTTGCCGGCCGCCGCCTTCCCGGCTGGCCTCTCGGTTTCCGACGGCGAGGAGGAGGTGATGAGGGGTGAGGGGGGTGGTGGCCCTAAAAGTCGTAAAGTGCTTCTAGGGTTTTGGCCCCGAGCCACCCGCATCAGAGCGACGCGGGAGAGGGGGGCTCGAATGAGTACTAATATGATGGTCAATTAGGAACGGAGAGAGTGTATATGTTTTCATGTTCTCACAACTGATGCAGTGGCTAGACAGCTTCCAATATTTTTAGGTCCGATTGACAATCAGGTCCTGTTTTTCTACTATGGATAGAACACACCACGAAAGGAATGCCAAGAGGCCCATTCTGGCTCGACAATATATTCATTGTACCCGATGGGAATGGACGAATTGATCTGCCCTAATGTATTCCCCAGGGTGCAGCTACTGTGTGAAAAAAATTCTGATCATGTTGTTTCATGGCTGAGGTTAACTATACTGCTAATTATATATATATGTTTCAATAAAATATGTACACCAGTAGATCGTTTCAATATAATATAGATACACCTGCGTGAAATACGTTTCAGATAGTTCCCGGTGATAATGCACACAACAAAATGGAAAAAAGAAACAGAACTGCAAATGAACCAAATGAATAATGAATTTGACGAACCAGGTGGCTGTGGCTGCACAGACACAGAAAAAAGAGACAACCGGGCGGCACAACGCATCAAAGGCTGCAGGACGTTGCTAGTGGTGCATATAGCATGGAGTGGTGGCAGTCGCACACACTACGCTTCCTTCAGTCTCTCTGTTAATCAGGCAGCGGGCAGCGCAATGCCAAGCAGGGAAAGGTCAGGTTCAAGGCGGCTGAATAATTCCCATCACCTCCCATGCCTACCGAGCCTACCAGAGTCGTCATGCCGACTTTGATATATATGCTGACCGAGGTCTTTTACGGTGCTTGGGAGGTACCCCAGGTACCTCCTAAACCAATTAATATCCATCCTTGATTTCTAAAGCGTAATTTAGGAATAAAAATAATGATAACAATGTGGTTAGTAATTCCTCAATCCTCAATTACCCATTTGCTGGCTAGCACCGCCCATGTCGATGTGATTATTAACTCACTCCATCTGTGTCGAACCCTAAGAGAAAGGAGCGAGAGGAGCAGTAGCAGCCGAATATGGGTGTGCACAGTGGCGGCAATCGGTGGGCGCTTACGACAGCTGATTTGATTGTTGTTGAATGTTGCGTGATGCAGATGCTACTAATGGATGTTGGCTACTAATGATATGGTTACAGAATAATATTGATTCATTTTTTATTAGCTCGTAAGCTATTAAATGGAATTGAAAAGTTTGTAGTAATTGATTTCTTGTGATATTGATGCACTTAATTGCTAGCATGATGGAAGAAGATATTCTGTTGTTAATCACTGAGCATTTAATTAAGAAGATCGGGCACAATCATAAACTAGTTAAGTATAATACTCCAAATTTGCATCAAGTGTAGCAACGTTGATAACTTTGAGCCAAAATATCTGAAATTCGTTCAGAATCGATCTACCAGTGGTTTTTTCTGAAATCTTGGATCTATGTAAAAGATAATTGTATGTATTTTCCTTAACTGCACGATAAATCATAAAAGTCAATTACCATTTTAACCTTCCACCTTTCGTACCTAGCCCACCCATTAAGTACCTTTTCCCTGGTACCTTTTATATAAGATCAACGATCGTAATCAATTCCAAGCATAGAAGAAGCTCTCATGCAGACCGGCCATCTTTAGATAACTCCAAGTCTCCCAACTCTACATGTATGTATGTTTTACTAGTAGGGCTGTTGGGGTATTCGTTAATATGCTAATCATGTATCACTTTGGCTCACTAGCTTGCTAATTGAGCATGATTTATTAAGTACTCTATGATGTATATTATAATGTTGAAAATGGAAAAGAATATGCTAAGAAAATTTTTGTAAAATCATACCGTTCAAGAGTTTGGAAACATGCCCGGCCATGACAGTTCAATCGGAATAAGCACTGAAAAGAATGATAGATATTGGATTATTAGGATCAAAATAGAAGATGGCTGAACATGAGAGATTGTTTATAGTATTGGTTGTAGCACTTAGTCAGTTGTAGGTGGACAAAGAATTTCAGAGGCAAAGAAAGGATATGGTGTCCAACAAGTAATGCATTTAATCATCCTTTTAGTGATGATCCCTTTCACTCTTTTTTCTACTAACTGGACTTAATTTGTAGTGTTTGTCGATCTCCTCAATGCTTATTTCTGAATGGAAATGATGCAGTGTTTGTTATGTTACGTTGGACAATTATTTCACCAATCACCAGCAATTTTCCACTGCTTCTCCACTTTGTCGATGCTTGTACTATATAGAGAGTCAGACTTTCTAACTTCTGATATGCATAGCACAGGATCTTACACGAAGATGAATGAAAAAGGGTTGTGAGGCTTTCTACAGTTTTTTGGATAGTCAAACTTAAGTTGCGCAAATGATGCACATGCACAATATATATGGATATGATGCAACTGTCTGAGTTGTGCAAATAATATGCACATGCACAATCGAATGCCTGGTACTACTCTTGCTCTTTGTTTCACATAGCTAGCCACCTTGTTTATCTACCTCTTATATCCTCTCTTTGGCTGCCTTTCAATGGCCTATCACTAGATACAGTGTACAGAATCTTATGATGTGCCATATTAGCCTCCCGTCACAAAATAAAGGTGTTGCTATGGTGTTTAAGACGGAATGTGCTTCATTAAAGGTGGTGTTTGGTTCGATCACGTTAATGTAAACGTAAACGTGAATGATTCCGGAGGCAACCGATTACATTGTATCATATTACGTGGTTTGTTCGGTTTGCCGCTGTAACGTATAGGAATTCATTCACGCCGTTTGGATGTGCAGCAAGGTAACATGCGCAGGGAGCAAAACAAGTGAGTGATGAGAATTCAAGAAATAGTGACACAACAAGCAAATGCATAATATGAATCCTCCTTTTTTATACAAATGCATAAAGCAAGTGCATGATATACATACCACTGTCACCTTATTAAGTGATATTTTGCAGTATTCAATCAATAATACACAAATTCAATTAATAAAGGAGTGGATGAGCAATTGATCCTTGTTGAGAGTGAGAACTTCAGAAAATCAATGAACAATAGGCAATAGTTTTGTCTGAACAGGACAAACACTTAATAACATATCACATAATGCTATAAACTGTCATAGTGCAAGCAAATAAAACCCAAAGTACTAAAAATTCATTAGGACATAAAAGAAGGTGTCCAATCCCGCAATGCATGTGCAACATACATGGAGTTATAGGAATTTAAAAACAGAACGGCTCGGAGATCAAATGCCTGACAACCCAGGATATCAGTTTGTATTCTTTTCATCTGATAATAAAAAAATTCAGAAATTAGTAAAAAAGAAAACGTGCAAAAATATATAATACTCAGCATCTTACTAAGTTAGGAATATTATAATATACTAACAAAAATAGCTTGCTTAGGCTCTACTAACAGGAGCTAAATGCACTTTACAGAGATGATGAGGTGCTAGATCTATTCTAAACAAAAGGAAATAATCTTCAGAAATGACAACAAGATTATATACAGCAATACCAAGGCTAACAACAATTGTCCACACTGGTCATTCCTCTCATGATGCAGTAGCTTGACAGAGATTGTATTCGAAGAGAAAAAAAAATAGCTTGACTATATGCCTAGCTACATGGGCAACTAAGCCATCACATTATTCTCAAATCAGCCAAGGTTGCAGCGCAGCTGTAGCTGCACACACACATACGCATTATTTCTGACATCTATTTTGGAAAAATCTAAATGTGAAACCGAGATCAGAATAGTTCATGAGAGCTTCTTTTTAGCCACTGCAGAAAAAGTAGAAGTTAGCAAACATTTTATACTACAAACACTGATTGAACAAGGTGGTTGTTTATGAAGATAGACAAAGAACACCAGTTCTCATTTCGTTTCAGTATGTAAACAATACACTATGTAACACATGGAAAATTATCAAGTTAATTACCGGTGAGTATTTTCAGCACATACTCCCTCCGAAATCCGGAAGAGTGAGAAGCATACTCATTTGAGTCGGCACTTTCAAAAACAACTGCAGCATTGACAACTTAAGTACCAATCAATCCAAGCTTTGGTATCTCGAAAATAGCTCTATTCTGAAATTTTTGTAGTGGGTCCCCCTCAGATGAAAATGATTGTTTTTTTGCTACAATTCAAATGAACAAGAGTAGAGATATTCTTTTTGCTGCTAAACATAAGTAATTCAGCGTAACATAATACATCGAGCTACATTCAGATGAACAAGAGAACAGATTAATTTTTTTCAGTAAGCATAAGTAATTAACCAGTAGAAACAAAATTTGTCAACCATCCCTTACCTGTTATGTCAAGATCATCACAAGATCATTAGCATTACAAGTATATCATCATAAAAGAAGAGATGGTTTCACTTTGGGGATGGGGAGGGTTCTCACCAGTGAAATGATGGAAGTCAAATGTCTGGTTTCTCCATGTATGTCAAGATGCAGGAAGAGGGACTGGAGTTTGAACTCCTGCAAGGTGGCAGAGCAATGGCGCGCCGGTCTTGTCGAGGTGGCCAAGCTCCGGACAGTGGTGTCGTGGTGGTGGAACACGCGAGGCGAGGAAGCATTGCCAGAGATGTGCGCGGGGAGAAGATCAGCGCTGGAGACGCGCGTGGTGGTGCTGGCGCTTCAAGCTCTCAATCTGGAGCAGTGGTGACGGCGGCGCTTCTAGCTCTCGATGTGGAGCGGCGGCGGCGGTGCAAGGTCATGCTCGCGTAGCGCTCGCTCGGTTCCTCCGTGTCGGTAACGCATAACGCCTGATCCGGAGCGGTGTCGGTGTTGTATTGGGCCCAGAATCGATTGCGGACTATCTGATTATTGTCCATCCAAAATAAACAAATGTAATGGAATCAATTCGGGTTGGTATCTGATACAGGCCAAAAACGACCCAACCAAACAGTTCCAAAGGGTGGTTTGTTTTACAGCACTATTTGCCTTTGGCTTCTCTCGCCAATTAGATCACATGTGAAATTGAGGAAGAAGTCACTACTAAAAAAGGCAAATACAGAGTAGCACTATAGGAATCGGATCAACTAAAACCGCACCTATAGTGTTTTTCCCGCCCACACAAGCACCTCTTGGTTACAACCGACACCTTTATGAAGAAATAGTTTTCAGTTCCAAATAAAAACCGGAAAGATCAATAATATAATCGCGAGTGGATTAGGTAAGCAGACTACCTCTCCCTCTCTCTTGCGACTCTCTCTCCCTCTCCTCCCCACCCGAGTGCGCCAGCGGCACCACCAGTGCCCTCCCCACCCTTGTCGGCGACGGTGGCTGTCAAATCTAGGCGCCCCACCCGTGAGTATCGGACAGATTCACCACGGCCTCAACGACTCTCTCTCTCCCCTCTCCTCCCCATCCGCGAGCACCGCAAGCGGCGCCCTCCCCACCCGCGTGCACCGGCGGTGCAAGTAGCAGCCGTCAATCCAGCCACCCCACCCGCTAGCGCCGGCGGTAGCGCCCTCCCAACTCGCATGCGGCGGCGGTGACATCCTCCACACCCACGAGCGCCGACGAGATCCACCACAGCCTCCGACGGACGACAGCAGATGGCCGGGCAGCGGTGATGTTTCCAGGGTGCGGTGAGTTTGTGCATTAGGATTTTTTCTTTTGCATATCTCGTTGTTGATTGTATATGATGTATTAACTTGTGGATGAATTTGTGAATATTAATTCCATTTCGTTTCTTTTGGATTTTTTTGGATGAATTTGATCTTTTTTGTGGACTCTGGGTAATGGGGATGATGAGGATGATTTCAGGGGTGATGCGAGCTGCTTTTTTTATTAGTGGAACCTCAAAGGTGTTTGTCGGTGAAATGGGAATTGGGGTATCTTTTCCCTAGGAACTTAGCGCACATACTCTATCAACCGGCACCTATATCCATTAATATTGGTGTCGATCAATAGGTGCCTGCTAGAAAATTAGTACTTGTTAAAGGTTCCCAACCAGTACTTATTAGTGTTTTTTACTAGTGTTCCCTCGCAGCATGCAGCATGCTCTACCTGGCGAAATGACAGCGTGAACACAGTGCCACGTTGCTGGAAGGGTGCAGTGGGTGCGCAGTATGTGAGCGGGGGCATGAAGAAGTGATTGCACATGCTGCGCTACCTCCGGCCACCACAAGAGTCAAACAGTGCAAGGCCAAGCAACGAAGGGTCGGATGCAGGGAGTTTGAATAATTCCCAACGCCTCCCATTCATCTGAGCTAGATTAGTAGACAGAACTCCAAAACTGAGTTATATATAGGTGCACATCTGCTAGTCCTTTTAGTTAACACAACTCTCTAAGTGGCACGCAACATTGGAGTGCTATATATAGATTTTGCAAACGTCCCCTCAGAGTCTCTTAGCTGAATGATTTATAAGTAGCTCAGTTCAACAGTACGTTATTTATAGATAGATGGCTTTTGTCAGCATATACATATCCTTCGCTCCACCCTGCAGGACAATGGTCACTACTATAAAACATCTTAGAGGCTCTATAATCGACATCTATGAGTTTTTTTATAAGTGCTTGTTCTAGATGAAAAGCACATTGGTACTAGTTCACATATAAAACCAACACCTATGATCCTCACCACAACTGCTCTCGGTCTACCATAGGTACTGGTACATTATTAAAAATTAACACCTTTTGATCGTATTGAATGTGCTCTTAGTGGTCCGCCTTCTATAAACCTAATGAACTCGTGCCATCTATACATAGCACTCCAATGCAAGAGCTGAATTAACTAAAAGGGCCAGCAGATGTGCACACATATGTAGCTCAGTCTTGGAGGCAGATTAAAATCGATGTCATGACTCTCATTAGAGTGCTGGTTTCTCCTAGCTAGGCTAATATGTATGGAAGGCATTGGGAATTATTCAACCTCCCTGCATCCGACCCTTCGCTGTTTGGCATTGCACTGCTTGACTAGTGTGGAGGACGGACGAAGCGCAGCATGTGCGACCACCTCTTCCTGCAGCATAGCTTGTGGTCTCCCTGCTCATATACTGCACGCCTATTATGCCCTTCCAGCAACGTGACTGTGAACGCTAAAATTTAGTAAACCCCAAAATTATCATCGGTCTATCAATTTCAGAGTCCCAGAATCGGTCAATGGAAACTATGAATCGCCAGCATTTGGACTTTTGATAGATTCAAGAAAATTAATCAGTTAAAGGAGGTTATCCAAAAGAGGCTGAGTTCAAGGATAATGCAGCAAGACAGTTTATCTATTAATTAGCCAAAGTTAGTTAGTTTCCTTTCTTTTTAGGAAAGGTTGTTTAGAGTCCGATCAGAACTTGCATCTTTTACTTTATCTTTACGAAAGTTTGTGTTATATCCAATAAAGATTAGTATCTACCCATGGCTATAAATATGTACAACCGGGATCATTGTAATCCATCTCTAGAGATCAATAAATCTATTTTGGGCTCATCGTTACCTTTTTTTCTAAGGTTTTTATTTATCACTGATGGAATTTGGCACCTGACGCGGGGCTGCATCGACTTCGATTTCCAGCGAAGGGGTAAACCCTATGTTCCACCGGCCCTGGTGAATGTATCAGCTACATTGGTGTTGTTTAAGGCTGCATTTTTGATCTCTTGTATCGCTCTGGTTTGGTTAATATATTTTCTTATTTATCATATATCTTAGTTAATGTAAGTTGATAGTCTTGTTTACTTGTATCGGCCGGGTATTTTTCAGGGGTTTTTGTTGATATCGGCTAAACAATTCCTATCAGTTTGGATTAGTTAGGATATCCACCACCCTGAAAATCAATCGAAGAGTTGATTTTCAGATTTTATGTTTTGCATCAATTGGGTTTGACCTAGTAAGTCCTGATTGGAATAATAAAAACTAACTTGGTCGTTGATTGCCAATAAGGGTAGCTACGGGGTTTCATTCGTTGAGTTATCTGGATGTTGCATGAGTTTATAAGGATTACATATAAGTTGGTTTTAACCGATCGCGGTAAAGGTTTCACTGATTATCTAATCATTTGGATTTAACGATATCGGATCTCCACCCAATATATGATTTAACTAGCGGATCAGTACTAATGCTATCATATCACTGTTAGGCGAGTGGTTCCGATTGGATTATATTGTTATATTATTACAATTTTTACTAGTTGTTTGATTGCTTTTATATCATTTATCCAAGTGTTAGACTCTACATCGGATATACAGCCGATAGTTCAAAACCCTATTAATATCAGCTAATATTGTAACATCGGTTTGTCAATCGATCGGCTCACTGATCTTCAATTTCAATTTATATACGTTATCAGTACTGGATTGCAGCCATGATTGTAACATCGGCTTGTCAAAACGCATTGAGCATGTCTCGATGAATGGAGCCGATGATTTGAGTCAAGATTAGAATCAGAAAATCATAAACTGGATTAAAAAATCTCATCACAAATCAAACAAAAACTGATCAGAATCATTACGGAGATACGATAGAATAATCACATTTGGATGCAATGTTTAGCTCTTACTAAAAAAACACAAATGTTGACATATTTGTGATACTTGAAACCATAGGAAATGAGCACGCACCGGGACATACGTAAGAGCCAAATCCGATTCTTATTTAGGTTTCATCCTCGTATTGGAGTTCATTATCGCCATGTACACAGCTAGTACAGCAAAATACTACTTCCTCCATTTCATCATATTATAAGTCGTTTAATTTTTTTCTAGTCAAACTTCTCTAAGATTATCGAAGTTTATAAGAAAATATATTAGTATATTCAACACAAACTAAACCTATTATCTATATTCAACGTTAGATTAAATGAAACTAATTTAATATTTTAGATGTTGCTATTATTTCTATAAACTCGATCAAACATAATAAAGTTTGATTAGGAAAAAGTAAAATGACTTATAATATGAAATATGAAACGAAGGTAGTATAATGACAATACAAAATTGTAATTTTCATTTGACATAGTAATTTGTTCAATCAAATATTTTGGGGTCAACAATTGCTCGCCTAAACATGAAATTAAGTGCAGTGTGTAATCATAATTTCTGGCTAGTGAATTATAAATTTCAAGCCAACTCCACAAACCCGAGTCGTTTGTGTAGTGAAAATAGTTTCTGTAGTAGTAGGTGTCCATGGTTAGATCTAGCAATAAAACGACTATTTATTTCACTCCAATAACGCAGTGGTCAGTTGCCAGCTAGTGGCTCTCTGTTTTGGAGGCAAAATAAATCGACGTGATGACTCTCAGTCTCTCCGAATGGGAGGCACCTGGAATTAGGAAATAACGAATACACATGGAGAATGAATAGATAAGTCTATGGATGGAGGTATTAAAAACCGCTGCCCATATTTTTAATCGAGTAGCAAGTAAGTCGGTGCCCAAAACACCGTATGAGTTATGGACAGGAAGGAAACCCACACTTAACTATGTACGGGTGTGGGGCTGTCCAGCTGAGGCAAAGCTATTTAACCCGAATATTGGGAAGCTAGATCCTAAGACAGTCAGTTGCCATTTCATTGGCTAAAAGGTTTTCGTTTATACTGTTCTGACAGACACACCAAGTTCGTAGAAACGAGACACGCAGTGTTTCTGGAGGATCAAATAGTTAAGGGGAGCATGGTACCCCGAGAAATTAGTCTTGAAGAGAAGCGGGTATGTGTACCTACTCCGATGATTCAAGAACCTTTTTCTCGATACCTGTTGCTGTTACACCGACAGCACAGAACGCTGCGGTGTCAACACCTGTTGTTAGTTCTCCTGTGGCAACAGTGACTGAACAGGAGGAACCTGTTATACAGGACCCTCTAGAGCCAGTTGTCACACAAGAGGAAGAGCAACATCAGCCCCAAATAGAAGATGTACCACAACTCAGAAGATCTCAAAGAGAGAGAAAGTCAGCTATTCCTGGTGACTACCAAGTCTATGCTAGTGAAGAAGTTCAAACAGAGGGAGATCCCACCTCGTTTGAAGAAGCCATGAGAAGTGCTCATTCATCAAAGTGGCTTGAGGCCATGGAAAATGAAATGAGATCAATGAGTACCAACAAAGTTTGGGACTTGGAAGAGATTCCTAAAGGAGCCAAGACAGTAGGCTGCAAATGGGTCTACAAAACAAAATGTGACTCCAAAGTGAATGTGGAAAGGTATAAAGCACAACTCGTGGCGAAAGGCTTTACTCAGAGAGAAGGAATAGATTATAATGAGACATTTTCTCCCGTGTCATGCAAAGATTCCTTCAGAATCGTAATGGCACTGGTGGCTCATTATGATCTAGAGTTACATCAAATGAATGTAAAGACGGCATTCCTTAATGGGGATTTGTATGAGAATGTCTACATGGCACAACCTAAAGGTTTTGTCGTGGAAGGAAAAGAACAAATGGGATGTCATCTGAAGAAATCGATTTATGGATTAAAACAGGCCTCCAGACAGTGGTATTTAAAGTTTGATGAAGTGATAAGAAAGTTTGGGTTTAAAGAAAATGAAGAGGACAATTGCGTTTACGCGAAGTTTAGAAATGGGAGATTCATTTTCCTTATCCTATATGTAGACGACATCCTACTCGCTAGTAGTGATGTTGATCTACTATTGGAGACGAAAAAGTTTTTGTCCTCGAATTTTGATATGAAAGATCTTGGTGAAGCCTCATTCGTTCTAGGAATAGAGATTCGCCGAGATAGAAGAAAAGGGGTTTTAGGACTATCGCAAAAGGCATATCTGGAAAAGATTCTAAAGAAATACAGCATGCATGCGAGTAAGCCTACACCTGCTCCCATAGTCAAGGGCGATAGATTTGGGAAATTTCAGTGTCCCAGGAACCAATATGAGATCGATCAAATGAAAGCGGTTCCATATGCTTCCGCTGTCAGAAGCTTACAGTATGCTCAAGTATGTACGCGCCCTGACTTAGCTTTTGTTACCGGGATACTTGGCAGATATCAGGAAAATCCAGGCATAGATCACTGGAGAATGGTAAAGAAAGCTTTGCGTTATGTGCAAGGCACAAAATGCCTCATGCTAACGTACAGAAGATTGACTCCCTAGAGATAGAAGGATATTCGGATTCAGATTTTGCGGGAGATGTAGATGATAGAAAGTCCACATCGGGTTACATATTCACTCTCGCAAAAGGAGCCATTTCGTGGAAAAGCTCCAAGCAAACCGTCATAGCATCATCTACGATGTATGCCGAGTTTGTAGCTAGTTATGAGGCCACGGGGCAGGCAAAATGGTTAAAGAAGTTTGTGCCCGGGTTGAAGGTGGTCGACAGCATTCAAAGGTCACTCAAATGTACTGCGACAATGAGCCAGCAGTGTTTTATGCTCACAACAAAAAGTCAAGTGGAGCTTCCAAACACATTGACATTAAGTTTTATGTTGTGGAGGAGAAGATTCAGGATCATACCATTAGTCTTGAGCATATAAGAATAAAGGAAATGTTAGCGGATCCGCTTACAAAAGGCTTACCGCCCAGTGTGTTCAGAGAACACTTAGCCGACATGGGTTTATAGGAAAGCCTATGATCCTTGGATCACAAAAGGGCCTAGTGTTTATTTCGAGATAGGGAGGTGCATTGTAGTCGTTGCGTCTGATGGTTAAGTGGTGACTGTCATGATGAAGCGTGCTCTATGCATCAATCTATTTAGAAGTAAATAATAAGTAAGAGAAGTAAGAAAGCCGGAGATCGAAGGGGAGAATGTTAGTTGCGATCCCGGCCGATTCCCCACTCCGCCTCTACGCGCCCTGATCGGGGACGCCAACTGTACGTGGTTGTGGGCCCCTCTCACGCAGCGCTAAACAAATAGGGGGAGCCGCCGGGCACGCCGTACGAGGTTCACCGTGCGCCACGCTCCCCACACAAAAAACCCTAGCTCCCACCGATCGGGATTCGCGTTGAAGTGAGAGGAAGTCCGCCGCCGGTCGTTGCTACCCCGCATCAACACCGTCATCACCCTCACTGCCGCCGCCGTCACTGTTCCAACCGTCGTCCCCAACTCCGAACACCCGCCATGGCTCCGTCGAGCTCCAAGGGTGGGGAAGGTATCGGCTCATCTCTTCTCTCTCTCTCCGGTTCCTCTCCCGAAGAAACCACACTCTATTAACCCTAAGAGCTAGAACCACCTCTAGATTTAAACCCTAAGGAAATACTAAACCTAACACTCCTTCGGTCGCATAATCGATAAGACATTTCATAGTATGGGATATTTTATACTGTTTCTATATTATGGTACGAAGAGAGTATATATTTATATAAATTTATAATTAAACAACACATTATTTGTGTGGAAACACCTAAAACGCTTAGGTAATTGAAATCAACATATTGGCTATTTTGAATATATAATAAAATGTCTTTGGTAGTTTCGATTTAAAATAGCGCCGGTACATTGATTTAGATTTGTTGCAGCCAATCCGAACACTTAATTATACCAGGCTACCGGTTTTGCTCCAATGATTAATTATATATTGTCCTCCGACAAGAATCTAATTAATTAAAGGAGTGTCAGGAACATATCCCGTATCTTTGTGTTAAATTGGGATGCGTTTTGTTGATGCCATATGGGACATACACATTCTACCGTATATAGTTTGCTCATGTCTATGGTCCAGTTTACCCACAACACTTGTAGGGAAAATGTACCAGTGAGAATATATTATATGCCACTGAATTTATTACGAGTCTATGAATTACCACTAATTTTTATCCAAATTTTGAACATTTTTGTCTCAGGGGTATTTTGATCATTTGGATAAAATTGTACCATACTAACGAAACACTAACTGGACCGCGATGGTAAAAATCATAGAAATTTACCAAAAGTCGATGGTATATTGTAGAACGTAAAAAAGTAATTAGCAAATCGTAGACTTGTGGTAAACTTAGTGGCATATAATGGATTATCTCTTACATACTTTCTTTGGTTGTAGGCAAATTTTGCTACAAGACATCGTGACCTCGTAGTTTTAGCTGTAGGATACCGCGCGAAGTGACTTTTGGGAAGACACTATCAAAAGTTAGATATTTGCTGATGGATATCGTATCCATTAAAATAATAATTTCCGGTTGAAGAGGAGAGAAAAATCAAGTGAAAGTTCTGAAATTCTCTAGGGCCCACATATCATATCTCCCATCTCTCTTCTTTCTCTTAATCACTTCACTTCAACAGCAGCAGCATTAGTACTACACATCTCATCTCTGACACCGACGACCAGCACAAATGACTCTTCCCGGTGGAATCACGTCTGCTGCTTCGCGGTGAACGCCTCCACTAGCCTCCGGAACTCCTCGTTGTCGTCCTCCTCAACGCCCCAGTCCCCTGACGATGACAACAGGGAACGGCAGCGGTGGCACCACTCCGACTCCGACCGACACATCTTCGACGACGCCGCCCTCATCCTCCTCCCACAGCCGACTTTCTCAGACCTGCACATGCCACCCCTGATCCGCTGCGCCCTCGTCCTGGTCGATGGTGGCACCACTCTGACTCCGATCGACACATCTCTGGTGACGCCACCCTCGTCCTCCTCCCACAGCCGATTTTCTCAGACCTGCGTGCCACCCCTGATCCGCTGCGCCCTCGTCCTGGTCAGCGGTGGCACCACTCCGACTCCGACCAACACATCTCCGGTGACGCCGCCCTCGTCCTCCTCCCACAGCCGACTTTCTCAGACCTGCGCGTGCCACCCCTGATCCGCTGCGCCCTCGTCCTGGTCTGCCGCAGCCTCCTCGGTGATCGTAGGCGGTGGCGGCAAATGCTCGCCTACGAACGAGTGGAACTAGTTGTGGTTGTCGGAGCAGGATGAGGATGATGAGGAGGAGGAGGAGGAGGACGAGGAGGAGGAGCGCTCATCGCGGGCCACATCACGCCATGCAAATGAAGTGCCACATCATGCGGAGCCTCGACACGGTGGTGACCAGTCTTGCGGCATCGTGTGCTGCTGCTGTTCCGTCGGCGGCGGCAATCATGGGGTGCCGCGGTGGTAATGGCAACGCCGGCGGTTGCAACGACACTGGCCATGGCAGTGTAGAAGGAGAGGATAGAGAGAAGAGATGGGAGATCTGAATGTGGGTCCAAGGGTGTTTTAGAACTTTCACGTGATTTCTCTCTCCTATTCAATCGGAAATTATTATTTTATCGGGTGCGGTATCTACTAGCAAATATCCAACTTTTGAGGGTGTCTTCCCTAAAAGTCACTTCTCACGGTATAATATAGCGAAAACCATGAAGTCACCGTGTCATACAGCAAAATTTGCCTTGGTTGTATATCCTTGTATCTGTTAAGAAGAAAGTACACAAAGATTCATTTTATGTTGATTTTATTTGCATTTCTTATGCTCTTGCTAGGTGCGGCACCTCTACAAAGGCTTCTTCTTCATCCAAATATTGCTAAGAGCAATTGGATTACTCTCCACTGCATTCTGCAATGTGTCGAGGTTCTCTCTCTGCCCCTTCATTAGTATGTGTGACATTTTTAGTTGTTCGTTGACCTTTTTGTTAGGCTTAATTATCATTACTCTGTTCCATATCATTTTTTTTTCAGAAAGAAATGATTCCAGTCACTAAAGGTATTGCATAATATTTAATTGAAAGCGACATATATGATGTAACTTTTAACGTAAAATAGAGCTCTTGTGTTTGCTTTTTTTCTCTTTCACATAGCTGTTTTCCATTGAGTTGCTACAGGAAACAGTAATATGTTTTTAAGTATTGGTTTCATTTGAAGGTTCATATCCACTTTTCCCGTTCCATTAATCTGGATTATTTAAAAGAAATAGTTTTTGCACAATAGGTTCATTCATCGGTCTGATCCCTTCTAAAAAATGAAATGAACATATATATCCTGAAAAATTTGTTATCTTCTATTTCGTATATGAAAAAGTTGACATGGCTATAAAAGCCTTTCTTTATTAGACTCAAGTGCTGGAAATCATTGTTTGGGTTCCTTCACTGTGGAATTTTTTAATCAATTTTTATTACTCCACAAAATATTGTAATTTTCTTAATTAATATAGATAGCTTGTAGGTTTATAGAATTGCCTTACATAGTTATATATGTGAATACATTGAGCTCTTGGCAGCGGTTGGCATTTTTATAATGAAACATATATTTGCTGGTAAGAAGTGAATGTTACCATTAAAGTTCATTTCATGGATATGTCTACGAAATAGCTGAGTTATTGTTATCAACAGAGGATCTGATTGTGACCCTTTATTTTGAAAACGAACACCACTCCACTTAGCTGCTAAAAATGGAAATGCTAGGATGATGGAATTACTGTATTCAGCATCAGGCAGTAAGAATATATCCTTCTTTTTTCTGCTTAGATCAGTAGGACTTTTTCATTAATAAAAATTGCTTACTACCCAAAAACTAATTTGTTGGTGAAACAAGCCTTAGTCTTAAATTAAGATGATTTTGTTGTGTGCTGGTTGAATGTTCATACAATCCAAATAGATGGAAATGGTAGACATTTGATGAAAAATATTGGGGGGATTGTTTTACGTCAAAAAATACATTGGTAAATTAAGTGATTGGTAGTCCATTGTGGACTTCAAGGTGTTGATTATATTCCTTTCATATTGTGAAATATATTTACTGGAAAAAGCATTACTATGCATAATTTTCATGAATGTTGGCATTTTTGATATACGCACAATTAGTCTAGTTTTCATACACTACTAGTTTCTTGATCGGAATGCAGTTATTCCATCATTAGTTCAGCATGGTCGGATGATGTTTTGTAAAATATATTTCATTTTCAATAATAGTGAAATATATTTAATTTTCAATAAAATATACTAGTTTCTTTAGCCCAATAGATCTTGTTTGCATGTATTCCATACGCCGCTGAATGTGGTTGTCTATGCTTCATCATTGAAATGCGCGGCACTTCAAATGTCAAATGTATGAAGTTAGCAACTCTTTGTATGTGGTGTGGTTTCCAGCAAAAGAAAACATATTTCTTTATTGCTTCTCCCAAAAATTCGATATGGAACGCAATCACACAATATATATCACTTAATTTTTACACCCTTCATATTAGAGAAATATTTAAAGGTCTTGTCTAATAGTGTAATTTTATAAATAAAAAAACAAAATATTGTAAATTTCATAATTAGTGTGGCCAGTTTGTAGCTTTATAGAATTGCCTTAGTTATATATACGAACACATTAAACTTTTTGTTGTAGTTAACATTTTAATAATGAAACACATATTTCAATTAATCTACCCTTGCTAGCTAGTAAGTGATGTATCTGACAATTAACGTTCATCTCATGCAGATGACTATGAAATAGCTAAGTTATTTTTGTAAGGTGAGGAGCTTACGGTGACGCTATATTTCGAAAAGGAACACCACTACTTTAGCTGCGAAAAATGGAAATGCTAGGATGATGGAATTACTGTTGCAACATTATGAATACTTCCTTTTTTCTTCTTCGATCATTTGGTCTTTTTCATTAATGAAAATTGCTCACTACCTAAAAGTTAATTAACATTTATTGGTGAAACAAGCCATAGTTTTAAATTACGATAATTTTGTTGTCTGCTGGTTTAATGTTCATACAATCCAAGCGGATGGAAATATCCTATTTATGGTAGAAGTTTTGGTGAAAAAATATTGTTGGTACTGTTTTATGTAAAAAACAATGGTAAATTAAGTAATTGGTAGTCCATTGTGGACTTCAAGGTGTTATTTATGTTTCTTACATATTGTGAAATATATTTACGGAAAGAGCATTACTTGCCATCATTCTCATAAATGTTGGTACATTTCAAATATCTATGCACACAACTAGTCCATTTTTCATAGACTACTAGTTGCTTGATCGGGATGAAATTATTCAAGAATTAATTGAGTTTGGTCAAATAATATTTTGTAAAATATCTTCAATTTTCAATAATAGTACATAAAAGTGGAACATTTTAGTTCCCCAGTTTCAATTGATTTCTACATTTGCGGCACTATAGAATCCCATCTTGCTCCTTTCAATTTGAACAAATGTGACACACTTTTTCTTTTGATAATAGTTTTTACTTGGTAATATGTGTGTATGACACATGATTCTTTTCAAACAGTACTATTAATTGTTTGTGTTTTTTACAATTAATGCGGTGTTTACCTTTTCTCTAGCCCAACAGATCTTATATGCATGTATACCATACGCTGCTGAATATGTTTGTCTATGCTTCATCATTGAAATACATGGAACTTCAAGTGTCAAATGTATAAAGTTGGCAACTCTTTGTACGTGGTGTGCTATCCTGTAGAAGAAAACAAGTTTCTTTATTGCTGCCATCAAATATTCGATACGGTCACACAATATATACCACTTAATTTGTACACCCTCCATCTTAGAGAAACCAACTTCTGGCATTGTATTTTTTCAATTGAAAATACTTAAAGGTTTTACCTGATAGTGTAATTTTATAAAAAAATAAAACACAAAATATTGTAAATTTCATAATTAGTGTAGCCAGCTTGTAGAGCTTTATATAATTGCTTTACATAGTTATATATACGAATACATTAAACTTTTAGTTGTAGTTAGCACTTTTATAATGAAACACATATTTCATTTAATCTACCCTTGCTAGTAAGTGAGATATCTGACAAATAACGTTCATTTCATGGAGATGACTATAATAACTGAGTTACTATTGTAAAGAAGGAGCTAACGGTAACACTATATTTCGAAAAGGAACACCACTACTTTAACCGCTAAAAATGGAAATGCTAGGATGATGGAATTACTGTTGCAACATTAGTCATATTTAACAATATATACTTCCTTTTTTCTGCTTCGATCATTTGGTCTTGTTCATTAACAAAAAATGCTCACTACCTAAAAATTAATGAACATTTGTTTGTTAACAAGCCATAGTCTTAAATTACGATAATTTTGTTGTGTGCTGGTTTAATATTCATACAATCCAAGTGGATGGAAATATCCTATTTATGGTAGAAGTTTTGATGAAAAAAATATTGGGGGTACTGTTTTACGTCAAAAAATGATTTGGTAAATTAAGTGATTGGTAGTCCATGGTTGACTTCAAGATGTTGATTATATTACTTTCATATTGTGAAATATATTTACTGGAAAAAGCATTACTATCCATCTTTTTGATGAATGTTGGCACATTTTAAAATATCTATGCGGATAATTAGTTCAATTTTCATATACGGGGATGGAGTTATTCCATCATTACTTGAGCATGGTCAGATGATGTTGTGTAAAATATATTTAGTTTTCAATAATAGTACATGAAAGTGGAATATTTTAGTTCCCCAGCTCCAATTCAATTATGCATTTGCAGCATTGTAGAATACCATCTTGCTCCTTTCAATTTGAATAAATTTGATACGCAGTTTTTCTTTCAATAATCGTGTTTACTTGGTAATATGTGTGTATGACACTAATAACTCTTTTCCAATAGTAGTATTAATTGTTTGTGTTTTTTACACATAATGTGGTGTTTACCTTTTTTCTAGCCCAACAGATCTTATATGCATATATTCCATACGCCGCTGAATGTGGTTGTCTATGCTTCATTATTAAAATGCATGGAAATTCAAATATCAAATGTATACAGTTGGCATCTTTCTGTACGTTGTGTGGTATCCAGTAGAAGAAAACACATTTCTTTAAAACTACTGCCAAAAATTCAATATGGAACGCGGTCACACAATATATCTCACTTAATTTGAACACCCTCCATCTTAGAGAAACCAACTTTTGGCAGTGTATTTTTTCAAATGGAAAAACTTAAAGGTCTTGTCTAATAGTGTAATTTTATAAATAAACAAAACACAAAATATTGTAAATCTCATAATTAGTGTAGCTAGCTTGTAGCTTTATAGAATTGCCTTACATAGTTATATATACGAATACATCAAAATTTTTGGCTGTAGTTGGCATTTTAATAGTGAAATAGATATTTCAATTAATCTACCCTTGCTAGTAAGTGATGTATCTGTCCATTAATATTCATCTCATGGAGTTGACTATGAAATATTTGAGTTATTGTTGTAAGGAGAGGAGCTTACGGTGACCCTATATTTCCAAAAGAAATACCAATACTTTAGCTGCTAAAAATGGAAATGATGGAATTACTGTTGCAACATTAGGCAACAGTAATTCTTTTTTTCTGCTAAGAATATATACTTCTTTTTTTCTGCTTCGATCATTTGGTCTATTTCATTAATAAACTACCTAAAAATTAATAACATTTGTTGGTGAAACAAGCCATACTCTTAAATTACGGTAATTTTTTTTTTGTGTGCTGTTTTAATGTTCATACTATCCAATTGGAAGGAAATATCCTATTTATGGTGGAAGTTTTGATGAAAAAATATTGGGGGTACTGTTTTACGTCAAAAAAATACATTGGTAAATTTAGTGATTGGTAGTCCATTGTGGACTACAAGGTGTTGATTATATTCCATTCATATTGTGAAATATATTTACTGGAAAAGCATTACGATCCATCCTTTTGATGAATGTTGGAACTTTTTAAAATATTTATGTGGACAATTAGTCCAGTTTTCATATACTACCAGTTTCTTGATCGGGATGGAGTTATTCCATCATTACTTGAGCGTGGTCAGATGATGTCTGGTAAAATATATTTAATTTTCAATAATAGTACATGCAAGTGGAACATTTTAGTTCCCCAGCTTCAATTCAATTATGCATTCTCAGCACTGTAGAATCCCATCTTGCTCCTTTCAATTTGAATAAATCTGACATGCACTTTTTCTTTTAATAATCGTGTTTACTTGGTAATATGTGTGTATGACACTAATAACTCTTTTCCAACAGCACAATTAATGTGGTGTTTACCTTTTGTCTAGCCCAACATATCTTATATCCATGTATTCTATATGCCGCTGAATGTGCTTGTCTAAGCTTCATCATTGAAATGCATGGAACTTCAAATGTCAAATGTATAAAGTTGGCAACTTTTTGTATGTGATGTGGTATCCAGCAGAAGATAACAAGTTTCTTTAACGTTGCTACCAAAGATTTGATATGGGAAGTGGTCACACAATATATATCACTTAATTTGAACACCCTTCATATTAAAGAAACCAACTTCTAGCAGTGTATTTTTTAAATTGGAAATACTTAAAGGTCTTGCCTAATAGTGTAATTTTATAAATAAACAAAACACAAAATATTGTAAATCTCATAATTAGTGTAGCCAGCTTGTAGCTTTATAGAATTGTCTTACATAGTTATATATACGAATACATTAAACTTTTGGTTGTAGTTGGCATTTTTCTAATGAAACACATATTTCATTTAATCTACCCTTGCTGAATTGCCTTACATAGTTATATATACGAATACATTGAACTTTTGGTTGTAGTTGGCATTTTTCTAATGAAACACATATTTCATTTAATCTACCCTTGCTAGTAAGTGATGTATCCGACCATTAACGTTCATCTCATGGAGATGACTGTGAAATAGCTGAGTTATTGTTGTAAGGAGAGGAGCTTATGGTGACCCTATATTTCGAAAAGGAACACCACTACTTTAGCCGCTAAAAATGGAAATGATGGAATTACTATTGCAACATTAGGCATATTTAAGAATATATACTTCTTTTTTTTTGCTTCGATCATTTGGTCTATTTCATTAACGAAAATTGCTCAGTATCTAAAAATTAAAGAACATTTGTTGGTGAAACAAGCCATAGTCTTAAATTATAATAATTTTGTTGTGTGTTGGTTTATTGTTTATACAATCCAAGCGAATGGAAATAGTTTCCTATTTATGGTAAAGTTTTGATGAAAAAATATCGGGGTATTGTTCTTGTATACAAAAAATTCATTGGTAAATTATGGAATTGGTTCTCCACTGTGGTTTCCAAGGTGTTAATTATAGTTACTGCATATTATGAAATACATTTATTAAACAAATATTGCTAGCCATCATTTTCATTGATGTTGGCACTTTTGAAATATCTATGCGCGCAATCAGTCCAATTTTAATATATTAGTAGTTTGTTGATTGGGATGTAGTTATTGAATCGTTAATTGAACATGGTCAAAGAATATTTTGTAAAATATCTTTAATTTTCAATAATAGCACATGCATGAGGAGCATTTTAGTTCCTTAGCTTCAATTAAGTTTTGCATTTGCACCACTATAGAATCCCATATTGCCCCTTTCAATTTGAATAAATGTGAAACACACTTTATGTTTCAATAATCGTTTTTACTTGGTAATATGTGTGTATGACACTTATAATTTTTTCCAACAGTACTACTAATTGTCTGTTTTGTTACAACTAATGTGGTCTTTACCTTTTCTCTAGCCCAATATATCTTATGCGCATGTATTCTATACATCGCTAAATGTGATTGTCTATGCTTTCTCAATGAAATGCATGGAATTTCAAATGTCAAATGCATAAAGTTGGCAACTCTTTGTCCGTGGTGTATGTATCCAGTAGAACAAAACAACTTTCTTTATTGCCGCTGCCAAAAATGCAATATGAGACGGGGTCACACAATATGTACCATTTTAATTTGTACACCCTCCATCTTAGAAAAACCAACTTCTAGCTTTGTATTATTTTAAGGGGAAATACTTTCAGGCTTTGCCTAATAGTGCGATTTTATAAATAAACAAAACATAAATGTTTTATAAAAGTATATACATAAAGGAGGAAAACAGAAGGAGGACAATAAAAGTTGTAACCGATCACCAACTCTTTATACGTTGTATGGTATCCAGCAGAAGAGAACAACTTTCTTTATTTGTTATTGCTTCTGCCAAAAATGTAATATGGGACGTGTTCACACAATATATATACACCACTTAATTTGTATGTGCATTGGATTAAACCAGTGGTGAGCACATCATCAGGGTTGCCAATGGTTTCTCTGAAACCACTACCCCTCTATGGAATTTAAGCTTGCCCGTACAAACTCTTTATTTTGAAAAAAAGAAAAAAAATGGAGGAAGAGGTATACAAAAGGAGTAATCTCATTCTATATCCACTACCATATCACACACTTGCACATTCTTAATCATGAGTATGTTTTGCTATCTTCTTTGGTCCGGTTTTCTGACTTAGTAATAAATGTGAATGCAAGTAATACCTCATTAGATCTCTACCAAACTCTACATATATGACCTATAGAATAGGGACAAAAGACAATATCTTGGTGAGGAATATATATACACATTCTTAAGTGAATGAGGGAATCACTTGAGGAACTTGGTTTTTATCTGTAAAATTATTTGAAAACCTCAGGATTGAAAGTTAGACAAGGAATGAGTGAGTAGTGCTCTACTAATCGTTATGTCTCTCAACCACCCAAGACAAGGAGTTGCATGATGCCCCACAGGAATTGGGTGCATGGGTAAGCCTCTGTGCCAACTTACTTGTTTCGAGAGAGAGTACTCATACTTTGCACTTTGTACATTTGAGATATGCAACATTGCAACAACTCCTAATCAACAACCAAGTTTCTATCCTTGCATATCCTTCACTTGGGACGAGCAAAGGTATAAGCTTGGGGGGTTTGTTGACTGTCGTTATAGACCAATTTCGACTGTCAATACCTCCAAAAATAATAATGAACTAGTAATACTGGCATGCATATTTATTTAGAAATAATATAGTTCCACATGTACTTGGTGAAATGTTTGAATATAGGAGATTACCTTATAAATTAAGGAGAAATGGTGGAAAACACGTGTTCAACAAATCAGAGGTCAACACGTGGCGTACACATGGATGGAAGGGCCAACAAACCTAACGAAACACCTGCAAATGGGCTCAATCACCATGCCACTGGTAGGGGAGCCAACCAAGGGACGACCGACCCAAGCCTAGCCCAGCACAGCCACAACCAACTTTGGTAGTTACTACCGACTTTCTTATGACAGTTGTGGCTGGTTCCCATGCTTCAACCGACGTCAGCAAGCTATAAAAGGTCCCCACCTCCTTCATTTCAAAAAACACCAAGAAGGAAAAGAAGAAGAAGCTCTCCATAGTTCCTTTACTTTGTTCGAGTGCTAGTGGAGTTAGAAATAGAATAGTGCTATAGTTTTTCAAGTGTTCCGGAGAATTCGACTATGATTCTAGTAGTTTATATCCCTATTGTAAGACTTTATTCCATAAGGAAATATTCTTCTTTATATAGTTTTGGTCCTTTACTTTATTCGCACAATTATCTGAGTACCAATTTTAGTCTAGACTTATGTTGTACTAATTATATGGCTAGCTTACTGGAGATATGCAGTGGTATTAGCTTAGTGTTCATTCGTATGATTGCTCTATGTCATCTACAGAGATGTAGAGTAATATTTAGCAATGTAAGCGCGGTGTTTAGATTATTGAATATCATTAAGTAGTGCTATATGCCATGGAAATATAGTGGTAGGCCGCTGGTGGTGACAGTCCAATACGGGTATATAGGGCTAAGAAAGGTTCCTGGTATGGGTACTCCTTCGTATCCATAACCAGTTGGATGGCCATGATAGATTTTCATAAGGAACTCGGCAATGAGGGGTGGTTTCTCGTTATACCAGGAGGGCATAGTTAGGGGGTTATAGCCATATAGTTGTACATTAGCAAGTGTATACTAAAGTGACTATATACTAGAAGTATAGAAATGAGGTTTTTCTTTATTTTTCTCCACTTAGCCTAGATTTATCATTTAGAGATATTTCTTCTGTGTGTTTACCTACCCTTTACCTTATGATTGATTAACCACTTCATAGACTTTGATTTACATAAGTGTGATATGAATTAGTAACATGGTATTATCTTTACCATATCTTCCCTTAGGATTAAATAAATATGATCCCTTGGAATACTTCCGGGTGAAATGCTATAGTGGTATATCCGTGCGCTTGCGGATTTATATCTATAACCGTAAGAATACCAACTAATGTTTCGGGCGTCATTGCTGGAAATTATATTTCTAGCAATGTCGTTAAGAAATATCAATAACCTCTACGGTTGGTTGGTCACACCACGTCAATGGGCATTTTCGTTTTCACTGCCAGCTTGCCTTCGTTGCTGCTGACTAGCGTCTTCGTTGTTGATAGGCATATTCCGTCTTAATTTTGTCCTACAACATATAAATTGATACAAAAATTTAAAATTTAAAGCAAGATTATGAAGTTGATTTGGTGTTTTTTATTAAAGTTTGTTTTTTGTTGGCTTTTAAATTACAAATTACTGAGAACTCCCACTACTAGTGAAAGGGACATTAGTTCCGGTTGCAACACACTTCAGTGTCAGTTGTGCAACCGGGATGCCTAATCTGAGACTAAAGATGATCATTTTTAGTTCAGGTTGAAATAACCAGGACTAAAAGTCATCTTTAGTACTAATTGGTAACACCAACCAGTACTAAAGATGATAGCGGTATGTGGCTGATGCTACCATCCTTAGTACCGATTGATTTTACTAACCAGTTCTAAAAATGTTTTTTTCATTTTTCCGTGCTTTTTATTGCTTGCTGTTTTTTATCTACATGCATACATATACTTATGGAAATATATATATATATATATATATATATATATATATATCCATGGACATATATATATAAGTACATGTGTGTATATATCTGTCTTTATATACATACAAGTAGAAGTAAATAGATACACATATGATTAATATATATTTATGTACTGTGAGAATTAAGTATATTTTTTATATATGTATAATCATTGTTAGTTTCTAATGTTCTATCATATATTATAAAAGCTAAGAGGTGATCACTTCATGATGAGGAATAGGTGATCCGTTGTCGTGGAATTCTCCTGACGGGTTAACAATCTTGTCCATAATAAATCCCATCAGCTGTTCTTGATCAACCTTTATCTAATCCGTCTTGATGAGTTGGTCCTTCATCCAAATGACCTGTCGTTCAAGAAAATGAGATATGAATATATTAAATCAATGAGAAGAGTTTAAATAATTGTAAAATGGTGTTTACGTACTTTGATATCCTTATCAATGTTAATGCTTTGTGCTATGCCGTGAACAAAATCACAAACATAGTAGCTGCACATGTTGGTCCCCTCTTCTTGTCGTAAACACTAAAGCAAAAAGGAACTTATGAAATATTTCTTTGGTAAATGAAATATATAATTTTGGACCATGTATGTAACGGAAAGTTCATCCTCACATCCAATTCTTCCTTCAAATCCCTGCGGATGTCTTTACGAAATTTTTCCCACGCCCTGCAATTGCAAACTATAATTAATGATACTTTGATTCATATAGTAGCAGCGATAGCAGCAGTAGTAATGGATGACATTACCTATTAATCATACCGAATATTGTGTTCAATGTTTCCTGTTCTTTCTGCATAGAGTCCAAGACATGAATCTTGCCTCTGAACATGTCTATGACAAAGAGGATATAGTGGAATCTGCAAATTGCGTGAAATATGATATACATATCATTTTATGAATATGAGAAGGAAATTGGTACAGAAGGCGGTAAAAGCTCAGTTCGTATTGTATGGCAAGAGTATGTACAGCTTATAATGTACTGCGCTAGGAATTTGTGAATGTTATCCTCGGTTTCTCCTAGGTAGTCATCTACAGTCTTCTCATTTATTATGTATGGGTCCATGAATCCACACAGGAAGTATCCATGCCTACGGCAATTTTGAATCTCCATTCTACAGCGAAAAGAAGACGTTAAATCTTCAATGCTACATATGATGGGCTAATGAACAAAATAAGATTAAACGGCACTTACAGAACCCAACAATAAAAAGAGAGACGTCACGGGTGTCTTGTTTGTATACATCGTAGACAACCTTGAAGTTATCCACATATCGTACATCCCACAGAAGAAGTCTTCATTTTTAATTCTTGCGGCGAAAATAATCCTACCATGAGCTGATTGATCCATGTACCATTCATGGAATTGGTACATCTGTGTACTTAGTTCCTTGACCAGACTAGCTAGACAAGTGGTCTGTGTACTTAGTTCCTTGACCAGACTAGCTAGACAAGTGGTGCGCCGATTGCGAATGGATGTTTCTGATCTTCTTTCGTGGCTTCCTTGATAGGTGCTAACCTCATTAGTTGCTCCTTGCTAAGACGTGTATCTACCATAAATTATTTTAAAGTAAATTCATCAACAGTTTGCAAGGGGTCAACCGTTTGTTTATCTTGCATTCCAAGCTACGGGCATCCTTTGTTTTTCTTGTCCACTTCTCAAAAGGCACTAAGGCCTTTTTATTCGGTTCGCTCACCTTCACGAGAAATGAGGTTAGTTAGTAACATATGCACAAATTTTCGCAAGCTATAAAGCAGGATGTGCAAACTATGAGCATACCTTGATTGATAGGTTCTTGAAGGGAATGTGCAGCTCACATGGTGTCCGCTCCATGATTTCACCCACGAGGCACGGTGGCTCATTCGGGGATGTCCCTGCGGCAGCTTCGTTTGTCTAATCTCCTACTTGCCCTATAGAAGAACAACTGCTTCGATTTCCTGAGGGGCTAACCTTGATGGGTGGAACAGATGGTTGGTTCTACTGACTCCGCTTACTTAAGCGTATATCAACCTGTCTTGCCACCTCCTCTTGCAGTCTTTGGTTGTAGCTCACGACCTTCGTTTCCAGATCAGTCAACTTCACATCCTGATCTCTCTTGCTTCTTATGCGACACCTGTACATGTGGATGTCATCTTGAAACCCATACTTCCATGCAACGACTCCTTTTCCACGCGTTTGTCCTAGGTGCTCAGGATTCTGCAGTGCGAGCATAAGATCATCCTTTTCTCCGTTGGGCAGGAATCTTCCTTGAGCAAAGGCCTCTAGGGCATCCACGAGACAGTGAGCTTCTTGGCGTATGTCATCACCAAAGATCAGGGAGCCATCAACAGCAATGAGTGTTGTCCTCATGAGCATAGTACCAACGGCTAGATCGTTCGGGCCAATCAGCTATGGCCGTAACGATAACTCTTGTGGCTAAAGCATCTTCCATTTGCTACCACTTGGGCACTGCATTCTTGTAGCTGCCCGACCCTCGCCAGTAAAAGTACTTCTTCTTAGAGGCATTGGCTTTTTTCTTTGCAATCTTGGCCCGCCCTTGCTCTCCTATCTTGTAGGCCACAAATGCATCCCATGACCCTTCAATTTGGCGAATTTGTCAAAATCCAGTGTCAGATCCTTCAGGATATATTTGTTGTACAAATTTTTTTTGTAGCCCTAGAATTGTTTAGCCATCTTTTTTGGAGTCCATTGCTTCACTTTATTCTGTCTGAGAGATTGTGAAAGTCTTGAGCATGGTGGTCCACAACATGTCCTCCGTAATTAGGAGATAAGTTTGTTCCACATCCCCTCGTGACCATGTTTGGCGCCATTCCATATCCCTCATGACCCAACCGTTGTGTGACACAAACTTTCTTGCTGCATTGGCAGGGGCAACTGGTTTGTTGTATTGTTTCACTTCAGTTATAATATGTCTCCCCTCCACCTTCCTCGCAAGACCTCGTTGTCCGCGTGCCTCTTCGAACCAACATTCAGTTAGTTGTCCTGTTGCTTATCATCGTTTCCCTCCTAATTCAAGCATTGGTTGGGGTCCTCGTTCCCCTCCTCACCCGCTCAGTATTGGCTGCTGCTCTCATTGATCTCGTCCAAGAGGATCTGTTCGTCATCGTGATTTGCCATTTGTTCATAACGTCAAGTAATACAGAAAATGTAAATTACTACAAAAGTTGCATGGTATATTGTTATATATATCCACATTGTCAACAACTACGAAGAACTTCTAAATTTCACTTACTTAAGAAATATGCAACCTATATGTATATTGTGGTATATATCAACATTGTCGACAACTACGAAGAACTTCTAAGTGTCACCTACTTAAGAAATATGCAACCTACATATATATTGTTAATATATCCACATTGTCGATAACTACGAAGAACTTCTAAATTTCACCTACTTAAGAAATGTGCAACCTACATATGTATTGTTATATATATCCACATTGTCGACAACTATGAAGAACTTCTAAATTTCACCTACTTATGAAATATGCAACCTATATGTATATTGTAATCATAATTAATATATAAACAATAATTAATTTACTAGTTTATTATTTACTTATGTACGCACGAACAAATATACATTGTATAAGTAATAGTTAATTGAACAATGTATGTGTATAATTAGAATTTACACGTCATATCAAATTGTTCATAAAACTTGCCTTAGCGTGTTATTTGGCGACCTTCGAATCACGTAATTCAACTTGACAGTTGCCCGCATCGAATCCTAGCAAGAAAACAATCGTTATGTAATTACAATATTTACATTGAACAACTAAAACATAGCAAAATTCATAAATATATTTTTTTATATTATCTATATTTTAATTATTTTTAGAAGTTTTTTAAAATTCTAAATATATTTTTAGTGTGGTCTTCTTATTTTCTAACTACTTTAATGGTATTTAAATGAACTTAATCGGAGGCATGATTAATTATATATAAATTCCATAAGATGATAAACATTGTAAATATATTTATCACGTATTAAATTGTAAACATATATTCTAATGTATTCTTTTAATTTTTAATTTTTTATGTAGTATCTTATTTTATAAAAAAATAGTTTTTATTTTTAAATCAAGGGGACTGGCAGGTCGGCCTAGCCTGTCAGCCCTCCCCTGTGTTACAGCCGGTGCATGGTGGACCGAGTCCACCGTGCGCCAGCTCGTTCGTGGCTAGCCGGCGGCGATGGTGGTGGCATTGGGCTGAACGGCCAACGGAGGCAGCGGCAACATCGGAGGTGACAACAGCGGAAGAGCGACGACGATGCTGTGGCAGCCGGGCCAGAGACAAACACACCAACCTTGGGCTGGGTGACGTCGTTAGGCGAGCTCCGGCTGTGGCGGCCGACAAGGATGGCACTAGCGGAGGCAACGGTGGTGGAGACGACGACGACAACAACGATGACGACAACAACGATGGTGTGAGCTTGAGCTCTGTGATGATGACGATGGCGAGAAGACGAGATGGTTAAAACTACTAAATCCCGATCGGTGCGCAAATATATATACAAGTATCTTTAGTCCTGGTTGATAGCAACAACTAATACTATCTTTAGTTCCGATTGTTTTTCCCATAGTCCTATTTGTTGCTACCAATTAGAACTAAAGATATTTCTCGCTATTTCCAATTTTTTCCCAGCTATGAATAACAACCGGGACTAAAATGTAAACAGGCTAAAAGTAACGGCGCGTTAAAATAGCTTTAAAATTTAGTAACTAACGGTGGCCCAACTAATTCCACTAAAATTAGGTTAAAAACTTTAGTAATTAACTGTGGCCCCATTAACTGCATTAAATTTTTTTTAAAAAAAAAGTAAAACAAATTAAAAATAGGTTTAAAAATTATATATTTTCTAAAATCGTATATAATTAACCGTGGCCCGATTAAGTCCATTGAAAATAAAAAATCATAAAATAGTGATTCGTTGACGCTTGTCAGCTCCTGAAAGTTTTCTTGGTATTTTCTTCCATCTCCAAGTTTTGAGATTATTTTCATCCATCTCCATCTTTTTCTCCAGTCTCTTCTCTTCGATGGATCTGTGTTTATGTAACAGAGATTTTTCCTGTTTTGATCACTGATCACGTGTGTTTGTCTGCCATCTACTTGGCTTGCAAGTTAGCTCTGTCACGTGGATTTGCCCTCTGCTCGTGGTCTTTATTTGGGCTGGATTTTGGTCTCAGGCTTAAAATCTGATGTATATATATCTCTTTTTTTGTCTTTTTTGTCTGGGCGTCAGTTTGGGCTTTTAAATTGGGCCCTGAAAGATGCAACCGATAACGTCAGCCCTTTTTTTCTTATTTATTTTTTATATTTTAGATCCCTCGATTACCTGCACTAACCCCCAACTCAATCGGGCGGTAACCCCATCTCAATCGAACTCAATCGGGCGGTAACCCCCATCTCAATCGGGCATGGCGTCCGTCACAACCTAGAGGTCACAGATGTGAAAAGTTATCTCAATCGGGCAAACGGCCGTTAGCCCGTCACAGATGACCCTTATCTGTGACGAGCCTAAACTATAGCCCGTCACAAATACTCTCCCAGGTCTTTTTTGTCCTCACTCGTGTGTACCTGGGAAGAACTTCCCGGTCGGTCACCCATCCCGAAATTGCTCCAGACCAAGCACGCTTAACATCAAAGTTCTTTGGAAATCGGCTTCCGGAAAAGTAGTTGTAACTTTTTGGTATTAGTATTCTATTAATCCTATTAAGCCTTGGTCAGGATGTCACACCCCAATATTACCATCATACATTTATTTACATACACAACCATCAATATATTTAACACAACCACATTCATATAACATCCATTTTGATCACATATTTCACATCCCCGATTGAGATGACCTATCTCTATCGGGCATTAAATAATACCCGCTACCGATGAGTATTTTTCCATTTTCCATATGAAATGTTTATATTCAATTTATGTGGTATTTTTTATTTTTAATTTATGAGAACTTTAAATTTAATTTTAGATCGATTTTTGTGTGTTAAATGTAAAAATTATAAACAACAAAATTGTATAACTCATCGATACCTACAACTATTGGTCCTTTGTACAAATAAGTTCATTTGAACTTAAATTCAAAATTTGATAATTTCAAATAAAAATTGGGGTTAATAAATGATTTCAAATAGAAAAGTCACCAAAACCAAAGTTGTAGAACTCATCGAGGTGCAAAATTTTTATTTTGGTCATTTCTCCATCTCACTCTATTTGGACAATTTGAAATTTAAAATTCAAAGTTTGAGAACTTCAAATATAATTTTTTGTTAGTGAATGACTTCAACTAAAAAAGTCATCAACAACAAAGTTGTATAACTCATCAAGATCTATAACTTTTATTTTGGTCATTTTTCTATATAACATTTTTTGAATAGTTTAAATTTGAATTTGAAAATATGACAACTTCAAACAATATTTTCAAATACTAAATGATTTCAACTGAAAAAGTTATTAACAATAAAGTTGAATAACTCATCAAGATCTAAAACTTTTATTTTGATAATTTCTTCATCCGACAAAGTGATACTAACATTGTTCACAAAATTGACGTATCTCTTATCTGGTTTTATAAACTATAACACGTATATGTAAAACTTTATAAACAATGTTACTAACACTTTATCGGATGAAGAAATGACAAAAATAAAAGTTTTAGATCTTGATGAGTTATACAATTTTGTTGTTGATGACTTTTTCAATTGAAATCATTTAGTATTTGAAAATGTTGTTTGAAGTTGTCATATTTTCAAATTCAGATTCAAACTGTTCAAAAAAATATTATATAGAAAAATGACCAAACTAAAAGTTATAGATCTTGATGAGTTATACAACTTTGTTATTGATGACTTTTCAGTTGAAGTCGTTCACTAACATAAATGATCAAACTAAAAATTATAGATCTTGATGAGTTATCTCTGACGGGCCTAAACTTTAGATCCGTCAGAGATAAGGGTCATCTGTGACGGGTCATAGTTTAGGCCCGTCACAGATAAGGGTCATCTATGACGGGCCTAGTTGTTATCTCAATCGGGTCCTAGTTTAGATCCGTCAAAGATATGTGTCATCCGTGACGGGTTTCAGTTCTATGCACATTTAACATGTCTCTCAGACTCTATCTCAATCGGCCTCTATTTAGGCCCGTTTGAGATGTATTCTTTGTGATGGCCCGCAAAATCCAGTTATATTACAGCCCGTCACAGATGAGAGGATCTGTACTAGTACTGACTGTTGGATCCTGATCAAGGGTTCAAAAATTCGACAGATTTGGGGTTATGTTTTCTGTCGACAGAACATATATTTCACCTAATGTTATTAAATGTTGGAAAGGAAATTAAAGAAAACATATTTTTGGAAAGGGTCGTCCCCACATGTCAAAAAGAAAATAATTTCTAATTCTGTTTGTGCATGCTGCCCCAACAAACAAACTGTCAGATTAACTAACTGTTCAGAACGGCAGCATAATTATGTACGTGCATGTACATTATTAATTATACATAAACTAAATAATTGTAGGTGATGATGCGTGTAAACGAGATCCGCACAGCGGGTACGACGACGCCGGTGAACCTGAGCGTGCTGTTCCACAGCGTCACCAACAACATCGTACGTGTTGCGGGCAGCGTTCGGGAAGAAGAGGAAGAAGGCGCCGGAGTTCATGGCGGCCATCAAGGCCGGCGTCGGGCTGGCCAGCGGCTTCAACATCCCCGACCTCTTCCCGACGTGGACGGGCATCCTCGCCAAGGTCACCGGCATGAAGCGCAGCCTCCAGGGCATCTACACGACGGTTGATGCCATCCTCGAGGAGATCATCGCTGAGAGGAAGGGCATCCGCGACGAGAAGATCAGGGCTGGCGCCGACAATGTCGACGAGAACCTCGTCGACGTGCTCATCGGCCTCCAGGAGAAAGGTGGCTTCGGCTTCCACCTTGACAACAGTAAATTCAAGGCTATCATCCTGGTACGTGACAACATTATTGTTTATTTATTTTGCAATAATGAAAATAAATCTAGCCTCTTATCTCAACTTACGTGATGATGCAATAATTTATTACTAGCGTAGGATATGTTTGCCGGAGGGATGGGGACATCGGTGTCAGCAATGGAATGGGGGATGTTGGAGCTGATGAGAAACCCCTCGGTGATGAAAAAACTACAAGCAAGCTTTCCAAGGGAAGGCGACGGTGACCGAAGCCGACATGCAAGCAGGCCTGAAAATGGTGATGGGGGAGGCGCTCCGGCTGCACCCGCCAGCACCTCTTCTCGTGCCGAGGGAGAGCATTGATGTGTGTGAGATTGACGGGTACACGATCCCCGCCAAATCACGCGTTATCATCAACGCATGGGCGATAGGCCGTGACCTCAAGTACTGGGATAGTGTCGAGGAGTTCAAGCCCGAGCGGTTTGAGGATGGAACCCTTGACTTCAAGGGTAGCAACTATGAGTTCATCCTATTCGGCTCTGGTCGAAGAATGTGCCCTGGTTTCAACTATGGTCTCGCGAGTATGAAACTAATTTCATGGGTCTTCTCTACTACTTCGACTGGTCGCTCCCGGAGGGTGTAAATGAGGTGGACATGGAGGAGGCACCAGACCTCGGAGTGCGCCACCGCTCGCAGCTGATGCTGTGCGCTACGCCATATGTCCCTGTACTCCACCAATTAGTTCCATCGACCTATGCACGCTGCGTTGCAAGTCTCTCACAGCGTAACCAAAATAAAACCTAATAAATATGTTGTAATAGATGCATGTATTTTAATTGCCTCAGAAAGTTGTGTATCCCTATCTAGCTATACCACATATATATTTTATTTGTATCTCGAGATATTTGCAACAGTATATGTATATACGTGTGTGTATGATTTACTCTGCATCTGGATTTGAAGTAATAATGGGAATTACTAGTTTCTATGCCACTTTGAATGATGCTAGTGGTGGTGTGACTCCAACATCACAAACTGATGTAGCGCTATAAGTTAAAAGTTAAAGATCCCCAACGACATATGGATAGTCGTTACTACAAGCACCTACATAGTGACCGGTTACATAGGTGTTGGTTTAATAAGAACCGGCACTTATAAGGTGTTTCCTGCTGATCAATCTAAAAACTAGCACCTATTCAAATAGTTACCGGTTCTTTGAGAAAAGGGTTGGTGCTGGTTTTACATAAATACCGGCACCAAAGACACCTCACCAACAGTCCTCTAGACTATCAGTGCTAACCTTTCATTAAAAACCAGCACCAATAAAATAGGTGACGGTTCTTGTCATGAACCGGCACCTACATTCCCTCCATATATACCACTTCCACCCCTACTAGCTTTTCATATAATTTTTTATACAAAGTTAGATGAATATAAGCTTTATATCAAATTTTTAGTGCTCGACTTTTGATTTAAGGTTGTTTGGATGTCTGTAAATGTGTTATAATGTCTCGATTCTATTTGAATAAGTGAATATTTAAAATTTCTAAATGATCTCGGATGAGACAAAACATATACATAAGTTGTAGATCTTAGTGAGATCTATAATTTTGTAGTTGATAAAAATTTCATTTCAGCTCATCTATGGTGTGAAAAATGGATTATAAGTTCAGATAACATTAATGTCAAAATAATAGCATTTGTTTCTAAGACAACGAGTGTTTGTTGGTGAGATGATAAGAAGGTTTCGAATGGAGAGAGATTTCGTGTTCGAATCTTGCTGGTGGCTTAATTATGAATATGGGTTGAAACAAAATCACGGGACTTGTCGAAAGTAAAGTGTGACAGTATAGTGTTGTAGGTGTCGGTTCGAGAACCAATACCAATGACATGGGTCATTAGTGCCGATCAATTAGTGTTGGCTCCGAAACCGACATCTATTTGACTTTCCGAAACGACACCTATGAGTCTTCTTGTAGTAGTGAGCCCTGCAATTACTAACTCGAGAAATTATAAGGAATTACATAGAAAAGCTTCGAATTAATCTTCCATCCACGGATGATTAATTATAAGCGTTCAATCTTGTATTATCTGATCGTATGTCTAGTAGAAATAGACGAAATGAAGAAAAGATCACATTATATTTCAGCATGGCTACCTTTGGAGATGACATTATATGACTAATAGACTAACTATGCTATTAACTTATTATTTCTGCTTTTGCTTTTATCTTTTATGAAATCAGTTGTAACACACAGGCCTTTCGCTAGCAAGTAATATAGTTGATCCATACGTGTAATTTAGTTGCTAGCTTGCTGACTCGTAACTATTGTGAACTCGTTTCCACTGCAACAGAATTTTGAATTTGAACCTATATACTACCTCTTTTAATAAATAATATCATTGTCTTTTTAAATAATTTTAACCATTCATCATATTAAATACGCTAAAGTATAACTCATATTTAAAATTCCTTTAATAAGAAAACAAGTCACACAAAATAAATGATACTTATATAATTTTTTTTACAAGACGAGTAGTCTAACTTCATGGCATAAGTTAGGACGTAGCTACACAGCGACCACTCCATCCGAAGAATAAATTTCCTTTAACTAAAAAATATAATGGTGCGTGTGGTTTTTTAAACTCTGTAATGACTTATATCTTTTAAATCACATATTATTTTTAAGATATATGTGATAAAACGAGATCCATATTGAATATATTCAAATATTTTATTAACTGAAAAGTAATTTATTTAAATAATATAAGTAACTTATCTATGCAAGAAGTAACTCTCTTTAGCATTATAAGTAATTACATTATAACTGAGTTAAAATAAGAAACTATGTGGAGTAAATTCACAAGCAAAGTGTAGAGAAGATTTTTAAGTAAATATATTTATGAAAGTAAATTCAATAGAACCTAAAATTAATTTATAAATTATAAAAGTAACTTAGAACAAAATACCAGTAAGTTGTTACGATGTTAGAAGTAAATCCGTTATAGGGATGAAAACATGGGTCTGAGAAATGAAATTTAATCAGTAAAAATTATGGAACTAACTAAAAATAATAATAAAATAAAAATAATAATAAAACTAATCAACTCAGAGTATTATGAATGTATAAGAAGTAATTTAGTCAAATCTAAAAAGTAATTTATATAAAGGATAATAGTAACTTACATATGTAATAAAGGTAATTTAGATATTATTTTATCAAGTAAGATCTTGTTATAAAGATTTAATGACAACTAACACAATAGTACAATCGGATTATAAATTGGATAAATATTTTAAGAGAAAATTTTATAAGAAGGAAAAAAAGACATGATTATAGCAAAAAAGATTCCAGCTCGTCTATAGACTTGTAGTACCCGTTTTTTCACGTATGGCAGCATCGCTAGTTAAAACTAAATCGCGAGGTATTTTGCCCACAAGTTAACAACGTTATTTATCAAAAAACAAAGGGAGTACTACGTGTTGGCCCGGAAATATGAAAGAATTGAATCCCAACTGGTAAAAACAATGAAATATATATATATAGAGAGCGGGATACGCGAAAACGTACGCGAAAACGCACACTGGGTACGTAATAACTAAAACACACCTCTCATATAGTAAATGGTTTATTACGTGTTATATGTTGTCAAATACCTGATAGTAATAATTTTACTATTAGCCTTATCAGTAACAAAATTACTAATATTGGATGCATTTTAATTATAACGCACACCGGGTGCAGTATAGTATATCTATATTCATACATATATGTATGCACACACATATATATATACATAAGTGGACAGTGAAATAATTTTTTTGCAATGGAAATGTTCACGATAAAATAAAGCATCAAATAACTTTATATGTAGCTTTTACCATGTTTATTCCAATGGGAAAGAAGCAAGAGAGATAGCAAACATACGAGTATAGTGATAAACTAGTTGGCACCCCGCTAGTTTTTTCAGAAGATTCTTAGCAGCTGCTAAGAAGATTCCCATATATCCTACAAGTTTTTTCAGAAGATGAGCGAATCAGTCAAGAGGGCTTTACTTTCGGATTATGAAATGACGAAGTCATCTAGGAAGCAAAAAGAGGAAGGACCGAAGAAGTGCATCAGCTCGGAAAGCAATCGAAACAATCAGTTGAGCCGTTGCTACCACCCGGTGAGGTGTTATTTAATTTTAAATATACTTACAAAAATTCCAAAACTACAAGTATAAAATGGAGGTAAAAACATAATTAATAAACAGAGGCAGGAGCTGGTATAAATATCTTTTTACCAATCACTTTTTTCAAGTCCTTTTCTCATGGTTCTACATCATCATCCATCTACACGTGTGACTTTTTTTTAAATTTATATGATTTTTTTGGTTAGAGTTTACATGAAATTTTATCTAAGTTTTGTTTCCACCACATATTTATTACTCCGGTTAATCAGATTATGTATGATTAGACCATTGGACGAAAGCTACGGGGTGTTTGTTTACAGGGATTTATTTTTAGTTCATGTCATATCGGATGTTTGAGCGCTAATTAAGAGTATTAAATATATACTAATAATAAAACTAATTGTATAAATGAGAGCTAATTCACGAGATAAATTTTTTATGCCTAACTAATCCATAATTAACACATGTTTACTGTAGCATCACATAGGCTAATCATGGATTAATTAGGCTCAATAGATTCGTCTCGCAAATTAATTCACGTTATGAAATAGGTTTTATTTTTAGTCCACATTTAATACTTCTAATTAGTGTACAAACATTCAATTTAATAGGGATTAAAAATAAATTCCTGAAAACAAATAGGGCCTGTAACTCCTGCAAACTACCTTTTCCTCGTGAGCTACAGGGCGAAACAGTTAGCCTACAGTCACAATCAGTCAATTGTCACTGATGAGTCATGACCATCTTCACAGTTTTTTTTTTGTTTGCATCTTGACTCTTTTTAAAAGTACTTATTTTATAAGTAAACCTCTTCTTTCATGAATGAATTATTTTCTCGGTGTCAATGACCCTACCTTCGAGGTCCAATATTCCAACGCTAGCTGCTAGCTACACTGTAGCTGATGTGGATAACCTCGTTGCTGATGTGGATAGCCTCGCCCAATAGTGTCTGAGTTGTAGAGGGGTCGGGGTCAGTCCGTTAAAAAGACTAGTACCGTGTAACTATTTATAAATAAATTTTATACAAAATATTACATCTAGGTCCTTAGATTTAAAGTGGCTTATGGTGAGGGTCTATATGTATGAAAAGATATTTACATTTTGATCCTTTTAAGAAATTTGTTTATAAATAGTTACTCGGCAAAGTCTTTCTGGCGCACATCCTCTTCACGTAAGTGACTTAGTTACCATGGGGGGCAAGGGGTATCGGCGTAAGTGTTGTTGGCACCTAAATATTGAACCTCGACACCAATGATCCTGGCATCGAGAAAACAGATCCAGTTTTACTAGATGTTCATATGTAAAATAAATGTAAAAATAGGGCTAAAATATAAATATTCCAGTACTGATCAGTTCACTCGCATGCATGTGCTTGGCCATGGTCTCGTCTTAAATAACCAAGAGTAACTAGGGTGTGTTCTTATACATGAGTTCCCAACTCACATTTCTTTTTTTCCACGCACACGCTTTTTAAACTACTAAACTGTACATGTTTTGCAAAAAGTTTATATAGAAAAGTTACTTTAAAAATCATATTAATTCATTTTTTAAGTTTTTATAACTAATACTTAATTAATCATGTGTTAATCTATCGCTCCGTTTTACGTGCGGAGTGAAGGGGTTCAGGCCATCCCAACCCTTCACATCATCTAGTGTACATAGCATTTAATACATTACCACATAAGTAAAAATCTGATATGACAGTAGAGTACCCAGACTACTTGTGCACGTGTTGTGAAACCAGTTTAATCGATTAACTCACACAATTTAACCTATAAGTCGTAGCAACAATTCTGGTATATTGCAACGAGTCTAAAATTAATGCAACAGTAACTAATATAGTGTTATAGTGTGGTTGGAGAGACTACGCTAATTGCCATCAAAAAACTTGTGGCAAAAAAATGACCTTCTTGCCATAGTAATTTTCTATGTGGCCATAGTCCACTTTATATTACTAAAATTACTAAATTACTAAAGTATAACAACAATTGTAAATTGTCGTAATATAATTTACTAACTGCCACAAAACAACCGGAAATTGCAATAGAATAATGCACTGGACAAGAATGAAAGTTTCTTACAATATTATCGAACCGATAGTATAATTCTATTGTAGTCTGTACATTAAGTATGATTTATATATCACATATTTAATCAAATCTATCTATTATATACTATATAAAAGTTTATGAAACTTCCTCAAATGCTCTCAAGTCATCACGTGTCACTTTTATTAGTAGAAATTCTGAGAAAAAAATAAAACATCTATCCCACCATTTTCAATTAAATTGGTGGATCCAATATTATAAACCAATCTTAAATGTCCAACTCTCCTCCCTTACGTAAGTACCTAGTCCCACCTCTCCTTCTGTTGCCTCCGTATGTACCTACGTAAGCTTCCCTCATTTTTCCATGTATATAGCTGAGACAACAATTATTATTATTATTAATGATAACAAATTTTAAATAATAGTTACTTTACAAACATAGAGTATATTAACACATAACTCTTTACAAATAGACATAAATAATTAGCTCTTTTATATTTAAAAATAAAGTTTACACTAATATATTATATTAATTATGTACCCATTATTTTATAATATTTTTTAATCTATAATATTTAAAAATAAAGTTTACAATATTATATTATATTAATTATATACCCATTATTTTAGACTATTTTTTAATAAAAGTATTTATCGTCACTTAAACCGGTGATCTATTATTTAGACCATCATATCTATCTTCTATTGAAACAACAGAAGACCTCTCTCTACCCGGCTGCAGTGCTACTGTTTTGCTAAGGTATATGACGAAGCATCGTACCTAAGACAACGAAGGTGTTCACGGCTACTGCAGTGCTACTGTTTTGCTAAGGTCAAGACGTATCCAGTTATCACTAGCAATCACTGCTAGAGAACTGATCTTTAGGTTCACGAAAACCGAAATAGTCTCGGTTTAAATAGAAACCGGGACTAAAGATCATCTCTAATCCTAGTTTAAAAGTGTATTGGGTCGCGATAATCTTTAGTCCTGGTTGGTACTACAAACCGGGACTAAAGACCATCTTTAGTCCCGGTTCACACCTCCACTGATAGTGTCAGACGCATATCAGGGGGCCGGGAATCTTTAGTCCCAGTTGATAACACCAACCGGGACTATATCCTCACTTTAGTACCGGTTGGAAACACCAACCGGGACTAATGGTGATTTAGATCTCTAGTCCCAGTTGGTGTTATTAACCGAGACTAAAGTAATCTACCTTTTTATACTTCTTTTTTTCCTCCAGCCCGAGCCATTGCTGCCAAGAGGAGGAGGAAGAAGGGAGGTGCTACCGAAATTTTTGATAAAATTATTTTTGGTGATAATATACAAATCGGAGATATCGAAAAGGTTAGCAAATCCATTCTCTAGTAATGTATGCTTAGCATATTACAATTATAACTTTGTTTCTATAAAATATTATCTTCAAGAAGGTTTATGAAAATGATGAGAGAGAAAATATGTGTAGCCAAAATTAGATTGATTTTGAAATTAGAAAATTTGGATACATATGTTATAAAATAGATGACCGAGGAAAAATATAGAAAACTAAAATAAAAGAATAGAAAACTAAGTTAGTTTAATAAAATAGTTAAAAAAAAGTATAATTCGTTAAAGATATGTTTTCAAATTTACAAACAATAAAAAAGAATAATATGTGGGACTATTGTAAATTTTTTGTATCGTTACTTGTAAAAAAAGTAGAAAACAAAGGTAATTGAAACATATGTAATATAGCTAGAAATATTGTTCGTACTTTAATAAAAATATGTGTAGTACTTTAATGAAAATTTAAGAAAAATTGTAAACTTCTCTTCCTTCTCGTCACCATCTTTGTAGCTCTTTTCTAGAAATTAGTTTCACTTTGAATCATGATGTTTTAAATTATTATATGATTATTTAACTAGTTTCAACTGTGTGGATTTCGTTAGTAACATTGGACTATTTGATGTATAGATGGATCGGCAATGGATGTACACCGTGGACCGACGGTCGAAAGAGTTTATTGAAGGCGTGCATTATTATTTTTTGAATGTGGCCAATGCTAACAAGTATAAGGGTTTCATATATTGTCCATGCAAAATGTGCAGTAACCAGAAGGAGTATTCATCATCAAGAACTATTCATGCGCACTTGTTTGAGTTTGGATTCATGCCTGGATATAATTGTTGGACCTCGCATGGAGAGCTAGGAGTTACAATGGAGTAAGATGAAGTAGAAGACAAGAATATTCCGGACTGGGCTCATCAATACGGTGGATTTGAAGAAAATCCAGGAGGCGAGGCCGACAGAGCTGTTGAAGATAACGATGTTGTAGATGATCTTGGTCAGATGTTGCGGGACGTAAAGGGCGGCTGCAAAAGTGAGAAGGGGGTCCAGAAATTGGAACGTATGTTACCGGACCACAAAACTTCGTTGTACCGAGGTTGCGAACAGGGGCACAAAAACTTGGGTATGATGCTAGAATTCTTGCAATGGAAAGCCAAAAATGGTGTGAGTGACAAGACATTTGGCGAGTTATTGAAACTCATCAAGAACATTCTTCCGGAGAGAAACGAATTGCCCGAAACAACGTACGAAGCTAAGAAGGTGGTATGTCCTCTAGGACTAGAAGTACATAAGATACACGCTTGTCCGAACGATTGTATCCTCTATCGCGGTGAGGAGTACGAGAACCTAGAAGCATGCCCGGTTTGTAAAGCACTACGATACAAGATTAGATGAGATGATCCAGGTGATGTGGACGGACAACCTTCGAAGAAGAGGGTTCCTGCTAAGATGATGTGGTATTTCCCTATAATACCGCGGCTCAGGTGTTTGTTCAGGAACAAAGAGCATGCTAGCATGATGTGTTGGCAAGCAGAAGAACGTCAACAAGACAAGATGTTGAGACACCCCGCTGATGGGTCGCAGTGGCAAAACATCGACAGAACATTTCCAGACTTTGGAGAGGATGCCCGAAACGTCAGGTTCGGTTTAAGTACAGATGACATGAATCCATTTGGAGAGATGAGAAGCGGCCGTAGCATATGGCCTGTGACCATGTGTATCTACAACCTCCCCCATTGGCTATGCATGAAGCGAAAGCACATCATGATGCCAATTATCATTCAAGACCCAAAGCAACCTGGTAACGACATTGATGTGTACCTAAGACCATTGGTTGACGATCTGCTTCTATTGTGGAACAAAGAAGGTGTCCCTTTGTGGGATGAGAACAAACAAGAGCATTTTAACCTACGAGCGTTGCGGTTCGTGACCATTAACGATTGGCCCGCACATAGCAACCTATCCAGACAGTCAAACAAGGGGTACAAGGCTTGCACCCATTGTATGGATGAAACTGAAAGTACGTATCTGAAACACTGCAGGAAGGTTGTGTACATCGGTCATCGTCGATTCCTTGTTGCAACCTATCCTGTACGGAAGAAAGGCAAGCATTTCGAATATAAGGCAGACCACCGTACTAAGCCTAAACATCGTAACGGAAAAGCCATGTTTGCTATGGTGAAAGATCTGAAAGTATTATATGGAAAGGGATCAGGCAGCCAACCTATAGAGAGCGAAGATGGTCACGCGGTGATGTGGAAGAAGAAGTCTATTTTTTTAGAGTTACCCTATTGGGAAGTCTTAGACGTCCGGTATGCAATCGACGTGATACATCTCAGTAAGAACCTTTGTGTCGATCTGTAACGATCTCAAGCATATGCAACAACGCGAGGACCTTCACCCGGAACCGAAGGATAAAGGACGCCATTATTTGAGTCCTGCAAGCTACACCCTGAGCAAGGAAGAGAAGGAAAATATTTGAATGCCTGGAGAGCATCAAGGTACCGTCTGGATACTGCTCGAATATAGAGAGAATAATAAGCATGAAGGATAAGAAGTTCACAAACCTAAAGTCTCATGACTGTCACATGTTGATGACACAACTGCTTTCTGTTATAATTTGTGGTACCCTTCCTGATAATGTCCAGGGAATAATAACAAAGCTATGTGCCTTCATGAATGCAATTTCGCAAAAGATCATCGATCCGGACAGTTTAACAACCATTCAAGATAAGGCAATGTCTTGTCAGCTTTGAGATGATCTTTCCACCGTCATTCTTCATTATAATGACACATCTTCTATGTCACCTTATGAAAGAGATCGGTATTCTCGGTCCTGTGTACCACACAACATGTTTCCATTCGAGAGGTACATGGGCATTCGAAAGAAATACGTTCATAACCATTCTCGTCCGGAAGCAATAATGACAGTGGACAACGATTCATTCCGTAAAGCATGTTTCACGGTTTTGCAACAATCTTTGTTGGTGGCTCCTTACATCGAGGAGCACCTGGCGATTGTTCGCTAAAAAAACATCGGCAAGTCCGATGCATGGATTACACGCCATCACATTGATACTTTCCCCGCTTCGCTACGACAACATCTAATGGGTACCGATACTATTGACCGACAACTAGCCGTCTTGGCACGGGGGCCTTTTTGCTCAATATCGACATTCCAAGGATATGAAATCAATGGGTATACATTTTACACAAGAGCCCAAGACAAAAAGAGCACAAACCAGAACTCTGCTATTCGTATCGACGCCATGAGATACGATGATGCAACTAGCACGTATTACGGTGTCATCGAGGACATATGGGAACTAGACTGTGGACCCCTGAAGGTACCTCTGTTTCAATGCTAGTGGGTTAGGCTCATTGGTGGAGGCGTAACAATTGATGACAGTGGGATGGCAACGATTTACCTAACCAAGGTTGGATACTCAGATGAATCATTCATCCTAACCAATAATGTAACACAAGTTTTCTACATGAAGGACATGTCTAGTAAACCAAAGAGGGCTAAAGGACCCGACGAGCCAAAGCGCCATGTGGTTCTCCTAGGCAAAAGGAAAATCGTCGGGGTCGAGGATAAGACTGACGAAGATTACGATCCGTTCGACAGGTAACCTCCGTTCAAGGTGACGGTTGACCCGAGCATCCTCCTATCAAAGGAGGACACCCCTTACTCACGCAACGATCATAGAGAATGAACATTAGTGAGGAGAAAGTACGTGAGGAAAACAGTGACATAGGTTGTTGTATGGACGATGCAAATTATTTATAATGTATTCAACGCCATGCAATGTTTCTGTTTTTTACTAATACAATTATAAATGTAGTAGCAATTTTAAATATTTAAATAGGTCATATGTTAATTATATGTGATTATCTATACTTAAATAGTATTTAAATTGGTTATATTTTAATTATATATCATTATTGAAATGTGCTAGAAGATTTAAAGTATCTGAAATTGGTCATATGTTAATTATATATATTTTTTAGATGTAATAGCAATTTTAAACTATTTAAATAGGTCATATGTTAATTATATGTGATTATCTATATTTAAGTAGTATTTAAATTTGTTATATTTTAATTATATATCATTATTGAAATGTGCTAGAATATTTAAAGTATCTGAATTGGTCATATGTTAATTATATATATTTTTAAATTTAATTGCCATTTTAACCTATTTAAATAGGTCATATGTTAATTATATGTGATTATCTACATTTAAATAGTATTTAAATTGGTCAACTTTTATCTATATATCATTATTGAAATGTACTAGAAGATTTAAAGTATCTAAATTGGTCATATGTCAATTATATATATTTTTAAAATGTAATAGCAATTTTAAAATATTTAAATAGGTCATATGTTAATTATATGTGATTATCTATATTTAATAATAATTTTAAACTATTTATATCGGCCATATGCCATTTAAATATTTTAATCTTTAGTCCCGGTTGTTAACTGTGGAGATTATGGGTACCCATACCGACACGACATGGTTATCCGACTAGTTATAGGGGATAGTTTATATCTACATAATATGTAACGGATCATGACTTGGGTATTACGTTTCCTTATGTATTACAGAACGGCCTAAAGTTTTGGTTTGATAATATTGTAAAGTAGTATTAGGAAATCGATACCGTATTGGTTAAGGTTTCTATCTTGTAATCCTACCTCCCATCCTATATAAGGTGGGTAGGAGGTCCCCTAGGGGGCATGAGCACAGCTAGATCGTCAGATCAATACAACACCCGGTGGATACAATCCCCAAATAGGAGTAGGGTATACCTCTCATTAAGAGGGCCTGAACCTGTCTAAATCCTTGTCTCTGCATCCATCCACTTTTAGGTCTCGTGCGCTACCCCTTTTCATATTGCTGAAATCTATTTTCGACTGTTGGCACGCCAGGTAGGGGTGCGTCGAGTTTCTATCGACAGTACGATGGAATCAACTTCATGAGTCGCCGGTTTTCGTCTTCGCTTCTCCAGCTTTGACTTCCTTGCCGCCGACAACTTCAACAAGCTCTCTCTCTCACTTGATTTCAAATCAGTTGAAGGAGATTTAATCAGAAGATAACAACCACTCTACCACAGCGAGTTTTGGATCCAATCTACTATGGCTGCCACCAGCATCACCTCCGTCATCCCCAGATCAGCCATGGAGATATACGAATCCGATTAAACAACATTCACCGGATCCGGAGAGACTTTATGTCGAAGTCGGCCAAGCAAGCTTTGATCGGTCCTATCTCAATCTAGCCAAACATGTTTTCTGCTTTATAACCTTGGTTCTTGCTACATCCGTACAAGACACGTACACAATCAAAAGGATGACCAGGTCAATGCAGGCAAAGTTGACACCATGCAAGCCACACAGCCTCGCATCAGGTTATCAAGGTTCCGGTGCGGCTATATAAAAATCCGAGTCAATTTATATCTACCGCCGAAATTCCGGCCGTTAGGCCTTAAATCAAGAGCTTCTGTATCACAAACCTTTACCAGGTCTATTGTTTTAATTTCCTTACATAAACTAGATTAATATTGATCCTTCTATTCATCTTATTCACAGATCTCTAATTATTGTTTGATCTGTTATTTTGTATGCATGTCTCCGCCTACACGGTTGGTTTGTCACACCATCGTTGCTGGGCGTCTACATCTTCACCACCGGCTCGTCTTCGTCACTGCCGACTAGTGTCCTTGCCTACACGGTTGGTTGGTCACACCACCGTTGTTGGGCATCAACGTTTTCACCACCAGCTCATCTTCGTCACTGCCGACTGGTGTCCTTGCCTACATGGTTGGTTGGTTACACCACCGTTGTTGGGCATCTACGTCTTCACCACCGGCTCGCCTTCACCGCCGCCGACTGGTGTCTTCGCCTACACGGTTGGTTGGTCACACCACCGTTGCTGGGCATCTACGTCTTCACCACCGGCTCGCCTTCGCCGCCGCCGACTGGTGTCTTCGTCTACACGGTTGGTTGGTCACACCACCGTTGTTGGGCGTCAACGTCTTCACCACCAGCTCGCCTTCATCGTCGCCGACTGGTATCCTCGCCTACACGGTTGGTTGGTCACACCACCATTGCTGGGCGTCTACGTCTTGACCACCGGCTCGCCTTCATCGTCACCGACTGGTGTCCTCGCCTATACGGTTGGTTGGTCACACAATCGTTGTTGGGCGTTTACGTTTTCACCGCTAGCCGCCGTCGTCGCCGCCGGCTGGTATCATCGCCTTCACCGTTGGTGGACTCCGCCACCGTTGATGGACGTCTTCGCTTCACCGTTGACCGCCTTCATTATCGTCGACTGGTGTTTTCGCCTATACGGTTAGCGGACTCCGCCGCCGTTGATGGGCGTCTTCGTTTTCATCACCAGTCGCCTCAGCTACTTCCATGGCTGGTGTTTTCATTGCTATTGATGGATGGCCTTCTCCCCACATCGGCCACTTCTGCCATCACCGAGGGGAATACCAAAAAGCTAAGTCATCATTATTTTATTCTTTATATGATATTTTTCTTTTCCTTCACCTCTCTACATCAATTGGTTCTTCATTGAGTAGTGAGTCGGGGGCTATAGATTTTATATCATATATTTTCAAAAATTTTCATAATGTTTATCTTGATTGCTTGCGAGATAATCCGAGTAAAAAAGTACCGATCGAGTTACAGAGCTCTATTTCCCTGTGCTTCCCGTTTGGTTTGTCGATGGATAGTTGCCTTTGGGCTGATTCCTAGCACCCGGGGGCTCGTTGGTTGGAGTGTATAACGCAAGGTGCTAAGTATTACTCGGAAGAAATCACAAGCATAGAGATAATTTAATTTGCTTTCTGCTCTTAACAATTGTAAAAGTACCCGAGTACTAAACTCCAATTCATGAAACTTTGTTCCATTAATGATGAACTCATGTCAATGACTAGTCGGGCAGAGTGATTAAACGTGATGAGTCACCTATTCGGGGAAATCAAAATCGGCAAGAGGAGAAATACACATTTATAAATATCTTAAAATGATTGAATTTTTCTCCAGTATTCTATTTTCATCAGATGCTACTCATCATACATGTTTATACTGTAGGATCCAAATCCAGATATACATAGTGGGGATTCATGGCTTTAAGCTTATCTCCTATGCTTTGGGAATGGATCAGTCAAAACATCACCGCCGGCTCGCCTTCATCGTCGCCGACTGGTGTTCCCGCCTACACGGTTGCTTATATCTACATAATATGTAACGGATCATGAATTGGGTATTACGTTTCTTTATGTATTTCGGAACGGCCTAAAGTCTTGGTTTAACAATATTGTAAAGTAGTATTAGGAAACCGATACCGTATTGGTTAAGGTTTCTATCTTGTAATCCTGCCCCCCATCCTATATAAGGTGGGTAGGAGGCCCTCTAGGGGGCATGAACACAACTAGATCGTCAGATCAATACAACATCCGGCGGATACAATCCCTAAACAGGAGCAGGGTATTACCTCTCATTGAGAGGGTCTGAACCTGTCTAAATTCCTGTCTTTGCATCCATCTACTTTTTGGTTTCGTGCGCTACCCCCTTTTCATATTGCCAAAATCTAGTTTCGATGTTGACCATAACCGGGATAAAAAGAAATTTTGGAAACAACGGGAAATGATCTTTAGTCCCGGTTCGTGCAACCAACCGGGACTAAAGATCTTATCTTTAGTCCCGGCTGGTTATAGAACCGGGACTAAAGATATCTTTAGTCCCGGTTGTTTCCATGAACCGGGACTGAAGATCCTGGCTATAAATAGCCGTGCGCATCGTCTTCTCCACCGATCCACACTCGCCGTTTCTCAACGCCGATCGCCTTCCCCGTGTCATCTTCACGTATCCGCCGCCGCCGTCATCTTCGCGTCTCCGTCGCCGACCTGATTGCGCCACCCCGCCGTACGTCGTCCTCTCTCCTCTCTCTATGTTCGCCGCCGTCGGCACTACCCCGCACCATAGCCGGCACGCCGCGGCGCCACTGCCATGCATGCTGCGGCAACGCCATGGCCAGCGCCGCAGTCGGCGCGGCGTGGCCTCCACTCCCTGCGCCACCCTGCGCCGTAGCCGGCACGCCGCGGCGTCGCCACCCCCGCTCCACCCCGCGGCATCGCCCGCACTCCACGGTGCACGAACGCGAACGAACGTTAACGAACGCAAACGAACGTGAACGAAAGAACGATAGAACGTGAACGACCGAACGAACGACCGAACAAACGACCGAACGAACGAACGAGATCATTTTTGTTTTTTTTCCTGACTGCTGGAATGATTTGTACATAGTTTAAAAAACTATATGTTACACATGGGCCATAAACTTTGTACTCACTCTGTTAATTACAATCATACATAGTAGAATGGAACAGATTAATTTGTAAGAAAGAGAAATAACTTAGATGACTTATTAAATGAGGGGGTGGTTATAGGGTTAGACTAGGAGAAATTAATTTAAGCAAGGGGTGTGGGTTGTATATATAGGAAAAATATTATTTAAATAGTTCTAATTTCTTCTGACCTATCTTATGAATAAATAATTCTAATTTTTCACTTGATAAAAATATTGAAATGAAAATAGAGAACTAAGTCTGGCCCCGTTTGGAACATGGAAATGACATATAATTTTAGAAACAATTTCTGAAAGAATTAGTATTTATTTCTCATGGTTGATGTAGTAAGTAATGATTTCCCTGAAGTTCAGTCTCATGAATGAAAGTAATCAAATTAAACAAAATTAGATCCAGTTATAGTACCGTGGAGATATCTTTAATTTGAATTGAACTTTTCATATATATGGACAACAAGGGAAAGGTATATATACATGCTCTAACATATACTAGTATACAATTAACTTCGTCAAGTCATGCAATTCTGTATATTACTAGATTTCTATTACTTGACAACAGCTGATATTATGTATGGAATCCCTCCATCTCATAGTATAAGATGCTTCAATTCTTTTCCTTAGTCATTTTTTTAAGTTTGATCAAATTTATAGAAAAATTTAATAACATCTATAACACCAAATTAGTTTTATTAATCTATCATTAAATATATTTTTATAGTACTTTTTATTTGTATTGAAGATATATGCTGCTATGTTTTTCTATAGTCTTGATCAAACTTATAAAAAATAACTAAAAAATCAAAGCGTCTTGTAATTATTGTAGATGGCAAATCGCGATGATGAACAGATCCTCATGGACGTGATTGCAAAGGGCAACAGCCAGTATTGGGCGGATGAGGAGCAAAAGAGGACCCCACCAATACCTAAACGAGGAGGAAAACAAGGGCACATACCAAGAGGAAAGTGAAAGGCAACCGGCCGTTGGAGAGAAGAGGGCACGCGGACAACGAGGTGCCACGAGGAAGCTAGAGGGTAGGCACATTATTAGTGATGTGGCCCCAGACAGTGAACCAGTAGCCCCAGCCGGTACATTACAGAAGTACGTGGGACACAGTGGTTGGGTCGTGAGGGATCACGCGCCCATTAGCATAGTCCAGTACCGTCAATCAAAGTTAGCTGAGGATGACCAAAGTTATCTTCTAGATACGAAGAAACATATGCTGTGGCCACTGTGCTCCAGACATTCACGGTCCCTGAGGCAGCTCAGCCAAGACTGAAAGAATGGACGATGAAGAAAATGGCTGAACAGTTCCGGAAGTACAAGTCAGCTCTGTACAAGAATTACGTCCTGAAGGGTCTGACACCTGATTTTGACAAATTAACCAGGCTGAGGGATCACTGGGATGCGTTTGTCGCATACAAGACCTCCGAGCACGGGCAAGCGCAAATAGAAAAGAATAAAGCCAATGCCTCTAAGAACCAGTACCATCACCGGCTAGGGTTAGGTGGCTATAAGAAGGCAATCCCCAAGTGAGATAAACTAGAAGCCGCGTTGATAGAGAAGGGTATTGAGCCGGCCACAACGAACTAGCCTGAATGTTCCAGAAATTGGTATTATGGTCATGGTGTAACGCTCAATCCCACTGATGGCTCCCTTGTATTCGGCAATGTGATCCGCGAAGCAGCAAGCCGACTTACGGAAGAAGTGGAGGCGTCAGATCAGGGAACATTCAGGCCTGATAGAGAGAATGACGAGCTTACAATTGCACTACAGAATCCCGAGCATCCAGGATGAACACGAGGAAAAGGCGTGGTACCTTGGAAATATGGATTTGAAGAGGATAGCCACATTTACAAGAGTCAGATTAGGAGTAAGAGGGATACGGAGGTGAAATTGAGATATCTCGAGGAGAGCGTCGCCCTGCAGGTAGGGATGGAAAAAAAGCTCGGGCTCGTGAGCTCAGCTCGGGCTTGGCTCGAGCTCGCTTAGCTCGGCTCAGCTCGAATGCCAAACGAGCCAAGCCCAAGCCTTCTTTTCAGCTCGTTGTTGAAACGAGCCGAGCCCGAGCTGGCTCGCGAGCCGCTTGTTTGGCTCGCGAGCCGCTGCCATTATGTACTATTATATACTTATATGGGTGATTTTATTTTCTAGTGAAATTATTTTTCAATATGTAATTTATCATCTAGATTTTAAAGAATTGAATACATGAACTTATTTTAATTTTATGTGTGGATGATTTGTTCTTGCTTTTCTTAATGATTACCAATTATACTTGAAGAGTTGCTTTAAATGGGAAGGCTCGCAAGCTAGCTCGATCTGGCTCGAGCCAAGAAACGAGACGAGCCGAGCTCATGTTTTAGCTCATTTCCCTAACTGATATGAGCCGAGCCAAGCCTCTTTTGCTGCGAGCCATTGCAAGCCGAGCCGAGCTGGGCTCGGCTCGGCTCGTTTCCACCCCTACCTGCAGGACATAAGGATGAAAGAGGAGGTTGAACGACGGGTGGACCAACGCCTGGCGGAACGACAAAGCCAGCAGACGGTGCAGCCGTATGTCCCTCCTATCATGGTGAGCCCCTCAGGCAATCGCAACAGCTGTGCTTCTACAGGGAAAGTAGGAGAACAGGGCATAGAAGGTGCAGCAGGGCCAGCTCACGATGACCCATCGTACCCCGTAGATGAAATAACGCGGCGAACAACTTGTGAGCTGCATAGTCCCTTCAAGAACATATCACTTAAGATATGCTCGTAGTTTTATGATATATCTCTTGTAAATTGCAAAAGTTTATGCATGCATCTATTATTTACTAAGTAACCTCGATTCTCGTGAAGGTGGTGTCGGGCATGGCCATACAAGTGGACCCTTCAGGGACATACCATTGCAGACCGATTTCACCTGGGTACTCAAAGTTCGAAATTGAATTGGTGGAACGACGGTTCGAGGATCTCGAGCTAGACATCCCCGGAGGAGATGGGGAGACGAAACTAGGAGACACAGCCCATGCCATTATATTATGGTGCAAGCGGTACATCGTTTTTCCCGAACGAGCAGCGACGTCTTCTCCTCCATCTCCTCCGCCTGCACCGTCTCCTCCACCTCCGCCTCCTCTGCCAGCACCCTCTCCTCCGCCTGCACCATCTCCTTCGCCTGCACCGGCTCGTCCACCTCCGCCTCCTCTGCCTGCAGCGTCATCGTCTGCTCCGCCTTCACGAGCTACAAAGTCGTGCCCACTTTGTCCAGCACCATCAAAGTCCGCGGAACAAATGAGGAAGCCAAGACTTGACGAGCCAAAACTCCCCGCTCTCAAGAAAAGGGCGTACGACCTCACTCCCGAGGAGACTGACGAGGTCGTACGAGCAGAAGTGAAGGCGTTCTTCAAGCCACGGAGCCCAGAAAAGAAGATTCTCATAGATCCGGTTGCTAAGAAGTTTTTTAAGAAGATGAACGAACCGGTCAAGAGGGATTTACTTTTTGCCAATTACTTTTTTCATATCCTTTTCTCATGGTTCTACATCATCATCCTATCTACACGTGACTTTTTTTTTGAATTTATACGATTTTTCGGTTAGAGTTTACACAAAATTTTATCTAAGTTTTGTTTCCTCCACATACTTATTACTCCGGTTAATCAAATCATATCAGATTATGTACGATTAGGCCGTCGGACGAAAGCTATAGCTCCTGCAAGCTACACTCTTTATTTTCGGGAAATGATAAGGCGTGGGAGCGGCAGTCAATGTCTACTTTTTCCACTTGAGCTACAGGGCGAAACAGCTAGCCTACAGTCACAGTCAGTCAATGGTCACTGATGAGTACAGTTTTTTTTTTTTCATCTTGACTCTTTTTAAAAATACTTATTTTATAAGTAAATCAATTATTTTCTCGGTGTCAATGATCCTAGCTTCGAGGTCCAATATTCCAACGCTAGCTGCTAGCTACGCTGTAGCTGATGTGGATAGCCTCATCGCTGATGTGGATAGCCTCGCCCTCTAGTAGAGGGGTCAGTACGCTAAAAAGATTAGTACCGTGTAACTATTTATAAAATAAATTTTATAAAAAATATTACATCTAGGTCCTTAGATTTAAAATGGCTTGTGGTGAGGGTCTATATGTAAGAAAAGATATTTACATTTTGATCCTTTTGAGAAATTTGTTTATTAATAGTTACTCGTCAAAGTCTTTTTGGCGCACATCCTCTTCACGTAAGTGACTTAGGCTGCGTTCGCAGTAAGGAGTTCCCAGCATGCACAGTAAACACGGAAAACGGAGTAATCCATTAGCGCGTGATTAATTAAGTATTAGCTAATTTTTTTCAAAAATAGATTAATTTGATTTTTTAAAACAACTTTTCTATAGAAACTTTTTGCAAAAAACACACCGTTTAGCAGTTTGAAAAGCGTGCGCGTGGAAAACGAGAGAGGTGAGTTGGGAAAAGGGGAAAAGAATACAGCCTTAGTTACCATGAGGGACAAGTGGTATCGGTGTAAATGTTATTGGCACCTAAATATTGAATCTCAGCACCAATGATCCTGGCATCCAGAAAAAAGATACATTCCTAAAATATAAGTTTACTAGATGTTCATTTGTAAAATAAATTTATAAAAAGGGCTAAAATATAAATATTCCAGTACTTATCATTTCACTCGCATGTGCTTGGCCGTGGTCTCGTCCTAAATAACCAAGAGCAACACAACAGGAGTAACTAGGCTGTGTTCTTATACCTATCTCACCTTCCTTATTTTCCGCGCACACGCTTTTAAACTATTAAACTATACGTGTTTTGCAAAAATTTTAAATATAAAAGTTACTTTAAAAAAATCATATTAATTCATTTTTTAAGTTTTTATATCTAATACTTAATTAATCATGTGTTAATCTATAGCTCCGTTTTACGTGTGGATGGGAGGGGTTCAAGCCATCCCAACCCTTCACGTTATCTAATATCCATAGCATTTAATATATTACCACATAAGCAAAAATCTGATGTGGTAATAGAGTACCAAGACTACTTGTGCACGTGCTGTGAAACCAGTTTAATCGATTAACTAGCACAATTTAACCTATAAGTTGTAGCAACAATGCTGGTATATTGCAACGAGTCCAAAATTAATGCAACAGTAACTAATATAGTGTTGTAGTGTGGCTGGTGAGACTAAGCTAATTGCCATGAAAAAACTTGTGGCAATGAAATGACCTTGTTGCCATAGTAATTTTCTATGTGGCCATTGTCTACTTTATATTATTAAAATTACTAAAGTATAACAACAATGGTAAATTGTTGTAATATAATTTACTAACTGCCACAAAACAACCGGAAATTGCAATAGAATAATGCACTGGCCATGAATAAAAGTTTGTTACAATATTATGGAAGCGATAGTATAATTCTATTGTAGTCTGTACCTTAATTATGATTTATATGTTACATATTTAATCAAATATGTCTACTATATACTGAAAGTTTATTAAACTTTCTCAAACACTCTCAAGTCATCACGTGTCACTTTTATTAGTGGAAATTCTGAGAAAAAAATAAAACATCTATCCCACCATTTTCAATTAAATTGGTGGATCCAATATTATAAACCAATCTTAAATTTCCAACTCTCCTCCCATACGTAAGTACGTAGTCCCATCTCTCCTTGTATTGCCTCCGTATCGTATGTACCTACGTAAGCTTCCATCATTTTTTCATGTATATAGCTGAGACAACTATTATTATTGTTATTAATAAAGAAATTTCAAATAATAGTTACTTTACAAACATATTGTATATTAACACATAACTCTTTACAAATAGACATAAATAATTAGCTCTATTATATTTAAAAATAAAGTTTACACTAATATATTATATTAATTATGTACCCATTATTTTATAATATTTTTAATCTATAATATTTAAAAATAAAGTTTACAATATTATATTATATTAATTATATACCCATTATTTTAGACTATTTGTTAATAAAAATATTTGTCGTCGCTTAAACCGGTGATATATTATTTAGACCATATCTATCTTCTATTAAAACAACAGAAGACTTCTCTCTACCCGTCTGCACAAAGCACAGGAACATCTTTGCCCACGTATATGACGAAGCATCGTACCTAAGGCAACAAAGGTGATCACGGCCACTGCAGTGCTACTGTTTTGCTAAGGTGAAGACGTATCGAGTTATCACTGAATAGCAATCACTACGCCTGATCTTTAATCGGGTTCAAAAAACCGGAATAGTCCCGGTTCGTATATGAACCAGGACTAAATATAATCTCTAATCCCGGTTAAAAGATGTATCAGGTCACGATGATCTTTAGTCCCCGTTGGTAATACAAACCGGGACTAAAGACCATCTTTAGTCCCGGTTCATACCTCCATTGACAGTATCAGACGTATGTCAGGGGATCGGGGATCTTTAGTCCCGGTTGGTGACACCAACTGGGACTATAGATCCTCACCTTAGTACCGGTTGGTAACACCAATCGGGACTAGTGATGATTTAGATCTTTAGTCCCGGTTGGTGGTATTAACCGGGACTAAAGTGATCTACTTTTTTATACTTCTTCTTCCTCTTCTAGCCCGAGTTATTGCTGGTAAGAGAAGGAGGAAGAAGGGAGGTGCTATCGAAATTTTTGAAAAAATTATTTCTGGTCATAATATACAAATCGGAGAGATCGAAAAGGTTAGCAAATCCATTCTCTAGTAATGTATGCTTAGCATATTATATTTATAGCTTTGTTTCTATAAAATATTATCTTCAACAAGGTTTATGCAAATGATGAGAGAGAAAATATGTGTAGGCAAAATTTGGTTGATTATGAAATTAGAAAAATTGGATACATATGTTATAAAAGAGATGACTGATGGAAAATATAGAAAACGAAAATAAAATAATAGAAAACTAAGTTAGTTTAATAAAATAGTTACAAAAAAGTATAATTCGTTAAAGATATGTTTTCAACTTTACAAACAATAAAAAGGAATAATATGTGGGACTATTGTAAAATTTTTGTATGATTACTTGTAAAAAAAGTAGAAAACAAAGGTAACTGAAAAATATGTAATATAGCTAGAAATATTGTTCGTACTATAAAAAAATATGTGTAGTACTTTAATAAAAATTTAAAAATAATTGTAAACTTCTCTTCCTTCTCATCGCCATCTTTGTAGTTCTTTTCCAGAAATTAGTTTCACTTTGAATCATGATATTTTAAATTATTATATGATTATTTAACTAGTTTCAACTGTGTGAATTTCGTTAGTAACATTGGACTATTTGATATATAGATGGATCGGCAATGGATGTACACCGCGGACCGACGGTTGAAAGAGTTTATTAAAGACGTGCATTATTTTTTGAATGTGGCCAATGCTAACAAGTATAAGGGTTTCATGTGTTGTGCATGCAAAAAGTGATGTAACCAGAAGGAGTATTCATCATTAAGAACTATTCATGCGCACTTGTTTGAGTCTAGATTCATGCCTAGATATAAATGTTGGACCTCACACGGAGAGCTACGGGTTACAATGGAAGAAGATGAGGTAGAAGACGAGAATATTGTGGACTGGGCTCATCAATATGGTGGATTTGAAGAAAATCCAGGAGGTGAGGTGGACGGAGCTATTGAAGATAACGATGCTGCAGGTGATCTTGGTCAGATGTTGCGGGACGTAAAGGATGGCTGTGAAAGTGAGAAGGAGGTCAAAAAGATGGACCGTATGTTAGCAGAACACAAAGCTTCGTTGTACCCAAGTTGCGAACATGGGTACAAAAAGTCCTAGGCACATTATTAGTGATGTGGCCCCAGACGGTGAACCAGTAGCCCCAACCGGTATATTATGGAAGTACGTGGGATACAGTGGTTGGGTCGTGAGGGATCATGTGCCCATTAGCACAGTCCATTGGCATCAATCAAGGTCAGCCAAGGAAGACCAATGTTATCTTCTAGATACAGAGAAAGATATGCTGTGGACCACCATGCTCCAGACATTCACGGTCCCTGAGGCAGCTCAGCCAAGACTGAAAGAATGGACGATGAAGAAAATGGCTGAACAATTCCGGAAGTACAAGTCAGCTCTGTACAAGAATTACGTCCTGAAGGGTCTGACACCTGATTTTGACAAATTAACCAAGCTGAGGGATCATTGGGATGTGTTTGTCGCATACAAGTCCTCCGATCACGGGCAAGTGCAAATAGAAAAGAATAAAACCAATGCCACTAAAAAGCAGTACCATCACTGGCTAGGGTTAGGTGGCTATAAGAAGGCAATCCCTAAGTGGGATAAACTAGAAGCCACGTTGATACACAAGGGTATTGAGCCGGCCACAACGAACTGGCCTAAACGTTTCAGAAATTGGTATTATGGTCATGGTGGAACGCTCAATCCCACTGATGTCTCCCTTGTAGTCGGTGATGCGATCCGCGAAGCAGCATGCCGACTTACGGAAGCAGTGGAGGCGTCTGCTCAGCGAACATTCAAGCCTAACAGAGAGAAGGACGAGCTTACGCTCGCACTACAGAATCCCGAGCATCCAGGACGAACACGAAGAAAAGACGTGGTACCTTGGAAATATGGATTTCAAGAGGACAACCACACTTACAACAGTCGGATGAGGAGCAAGAGGGATACGGAGGTGAAATTAAGATATCTCAAGGAGAGGGTCGCCCTGCAGGACATAAGGATGCAAGAGGAGGTCGAACGACGGGTGCACCAACGCGTGGCGGAACGACAGAGCCAGCAGACGGTGCAACCGTATGTCCCTCCTATCATGGTGAGCCCCTCAGGCAATCGCAACAGCTATGCTTCTACAGGGAAAGTAGGAGAACAGGGCATAGAAGGTGCAGCAGGGCCAGCTCACGATGACCCATCGTACCCCGTAGATGAAATCACGCGGCGGACAACTTGTGAGCTGCATAGTCCCTTCAAGAACATATCACTCAAGGTATGCTCGTAGTTTTATGACATATGTCTTGTAAATTTCAAAAGGTTATGCATGCATCTGTTATTTACTAAGTAACCTCGATTCTCGTGAAGGTGGCGTCGGGCATGGCCATACCAGTGGACCCTTCAGGGACATACCATTGCAGACCGATTTTACTTGGGTACTTAAAGGTTGAAGTTGAATTGGTGGAACAAGGGTTCGAGGATCTTGAGCTGGACATCCCCGGAGGAGATGGGGAGACGAAACTAGGAGACACAGCCCATGCCATTATATTATGGTGCAAGCGGTACATCGTGTTTCCCGGATGACCAACAGCGTCTTCTCCTCCGTCTCCTCCACCTGCACCCTCTCATCCGCCTGCACCGTCTCCTCCACCTCCGCCTCCTCCGCCTGCACCCTCTCCTCCGCCTACACCATCTCCTTCGCCTGCACCATCATTGTCTGCTTCGCCTTCACGAGCTACAAAGTCGTGCCCACTTCGTCCAGCACCGTCAAAGTCCGCAGAACAAACGAAGAAGCCAAAACATGACGAGGCAAAACTCCCCGCACTCAAGAAAAGGGCGTACGACAGCACTCCCGAGGAGACCGACGAGGTCGTACGAGTGGAAATGAAGGCGTTCTTCAAGCCACGGAGCCCAGAAAAGGAGATTCCCATAGATCCGGCTGCTAAGAAGTTTTTCAGAAGATGAGCGAACCGATCAAGAGGGCTTTACTTTCGGATTATGACCGGTTGATGACGAAGTCGTCTAGGAAGCAAAGAGGAAGGACTCAAGAAGTGCATCAGCTCGGAAAGCAACCGAAACAATCAGTTGAGCCGTTGCTACCACCCGGTGAGGCGGAACTAAGGCAATAGATGAAAGAGATGGGTCTGAACAAGGAGCAGCTAGTGGGAAATGCACCAATAACCAAAGCGACCGAAACCAATTTGAAATACAAATTTAAACTCGGTGAACCGGTTGTCAAGCCTATTCAGGTGAACACCCTCTCCACACAAATGTACCGTTTCCATCAATCGTACATGGAACGTTCATCCAAAGGTAGAACGATGGTTGGAGCGAGGATAAGGAACACAGATTACTATCAAGGAGATGATGTCCTATGGATCAACTTCGAGGATGTATTTGATGTATACCAACTAGGCGCCCTCGACGTCTTCATTCTCAGCTGCTGGGTTTTGTAAGTATCGTTTTAGCAAAATTAAATTTATTCCTTAGCTCCTTCTATGTACCGTTCAATGGTTACACTGTGTGGATAGTTGATGCAAATTTGTATATCCTTTGTAGAATGGAGATTCAATCGTGCCGTAAACAGGGGATTTACAATATGGGATTCATGGACCCCCACAAAGTCAATGTCGAAATGATACGGGACTTTGGGGAAGCTACAGAGGACAATATTGTTCATTTTCTGGTGCAACAGCATTACAAGACCTACATACTATTGCCCTATAACACAGCGTGAGTTTGAGCTGTCTTTCTAATTCGTACCAACTTCTTCCTCATACTCATACCGTGACATATGTATTATCTCACGCAATTTGCAGATTCCACTGGGTCCTTCTCCTCTTCGACCTTTCACTATGCAAAGTCCATGTCTATGACTCAATGGATAAACCGGAGTCTACTTTCAACAAGATTTTTGAAGTGATAGACAGGTAATGCCATCTATTCAACTGACATTAATTACGAACACTGCAATTGCTACTATGCAGATCTCCGATATTTAATCATAGCTTCCAACTGTACACAGGGCATGGTCAAAGTTCCTTACATTGGTCCGCGGGGTTTGGAAAGAAAAACTTGGTAGGAGGTTTAATTTTCCGGTGAGTACATGCTCCAAAAACATATTGAATCGTTAATTTGTTCTAGAAAAAACTGGTACATTAAATCTCTCGTCATTTCTCCTTAAGTGTGCAAAACAGGAGCATGGGAATAACTTGTGCGGCTAGTACGTCTCCGAATATACTCCCAGCATTATACAACAAATCAACAGTGACAAGGATCTAGAAGTACGTAAAAGTCATTCATACATTATTGTTGATGCAAAAAACACACACTGGCCTGAGAGATTTGCTTTACTCTAGTGCAGGTCCAAAATTAGCTCTTTAGGTTCGAGGGCGTGCCAGTTGACTTGATCCTGCAATCAACAAGAAGAAATATGCAAAAAATATTAGTAAACGATAGTCCATTGGCCAGATAGCCGATTTCATATCGTATATAACCTAGACGATGCACTAAACCATGAATCGGCTGTAAGATATAGTCAAAGATAGAACTGACCCTAAAACTATTCTATCGACTGTAGATATCAGTATTATGTAATCAAGATGTCAATATTACTTTAGAAACAAGAAATTGGGATAGATCGGACTGAACCGAGATAGTATAAATTGCTTAAGTCTATCGTAACATGAAATAACGATTACATAAACTCATGTCATAGCCGATATCCAGATTTAAGTATGTATCGGCTATAGTTCCGATACGATCTTATACTAAGACATAAGAGGTAGATATAGAACATTAAACAAAGCATAAAACCATGTAAAACATCTATATCAGATAAGATCGGCTGAAACCCCGATACTATCCTTATTAACAACCGTAAAGCTGGCTGGAGATCATGATTCTAAATACAACTTAATAGGTTGGACTTAACCAATGCAGCATTAAGTATAAAAGAAGCATAACATCTAGAAAACCAAGCCAATAGTTGCCTTTTCGGGATGGTGGATACATCATATAACCTAAATCAACAAAGTAAACTAGCCGATACCGGCAAAACCCTAAAAAGAATCCAACCGATGCAATAAGATAGAATTGTTGATCAAAATTATATAACATATATGATAACTCGGAAGTTATAAGATAGAACTAGAGTGTCATAAAAATGTAAGCACTAGTTCCGATAACGCAAACTGCCATAACAAGATATACCTTTTCGTCGAAGATCAAACTGATGCAGCACGACTCGAAAGCACAAGCTTGTCGAAAAGTAGAAAATAAAGGTAGCGATGCGCCGAGATTGATTGAACTTATGTTGTTATTATTTACAGGACCTCGGGACTATATTTATACCCGAAAATACAAACATTGTCCATTACGGACACGACTCATATTAACCTAATATAAATCCATCTAACGAACAAGTCCCTTAGGCGGACTCTTACCGGGAATATCTATAAAGAAAATACATATATTCCTAATTAATAGATACAATTGCCAGTTTTAGACTCTATCCTTGCACGACAATCTCATCGTAAGCTCCTTGTTGAATCCGTTATTGACTTCACATACGATACCGGCCCCATCGGCAATCCCAATCAGACTCGATTTCCAGCCGATACAGATTCCAACCAATGCGCACTCTGTTCTCTGAGATTCCTGCATATCTTCGAATCCGCTTCGGATTGGACTGTGTTTCCGATTCATGTAGATTAAATTATTTGCAAAATTTCATCGTCAACACATGCCCCCCAATTCCGAAGTATTATATAATGCAACGGAATTATCCCTTCAACACCGCAAAAATCTAGGGTTTTCTTTTGTGACCGTTACGCACCTACTTCTTTAAATACCAACCGCTCTTTCTGAGATTTCATGGCGTCAACTCCTTTTTGACCGCTTAAGTCACCAAACTTCTCCGTGAACTCCGGTGATTGCTCTCTCTCTTCTCCGGCGACCAAAACAGCAAATCTTCCTATGGCGATGATCTTCACACATCAATGGCGGAAACATCGAACCCATCCAACACCACCGCCAAGGAATTCCCTGAGGTATGTCTCCATCGGCTCAAAATTTTTCTTCGAGTTCTTCGTTTTCTCTTCCGCCTTCAACCCCTCTTTTTTTTTAAATCTGTAGCACTTAGCCCACCAGATAGCCATCCCCAGCTGGAAAGACCCCAATCATTTCTATTTGGGCTCGATAGGCGATATAGATCCGACTTATATCATCAATGCAGAAACAAACAGAATCCCTTTCAGAACATCATCCCCATCTCTCTCTCATTGGACCGCAACCTTCAGATCTTGGCCTTCTCAAGTTGACAAGTGGATAGATTGGTATAAGAGAGTTGCGGCTAGCAAGAAAGATCACTGGGACGAAATAGGAATAGCTCAGTGTTTATCTCAATCGATAGCCGATATGAAAAAAGATGAGCCGATGCTATCATCTGCTGCATACTTCTGGTCAGATACCTTAAACACCTTCATGTTTAACCATGGGCCGATGACTCCCACCTTGCTAGATATAACCATGATAACTGGCCTGGATATAACCACATCGGCTAACCCCATCAGCATGAAGACCAAGTGTACTTACAAATTCAAAACCAAGAACATCGCAGGTTGGTCTGGTTTTATGTCTGAAAACATGGGCACAGGTCCTGTATCGGCCAGAGAGCATGCTGCCTTCCTAATGATGTGGCTAGATAAATTTGTATTCTGTGGGTCCACCTGCGGCCCAACAGCCAACTGGCAGCACCTAGCTGAAGCCATCGTCTCAAAAAAAGAATTCCCTCTGGGAAAATATCTACTAGGTGTAGTATACCAAACCCTGAGCCAGTCATCGACCAAATTGATCACGGATTCAAGTATTAGCATTGGTAGCCCATGGTGGTTTATTGAACTCTGGTTAACTCTGCATACTCTTAAAGTTGCACAAAGACCATCACTCCTTGAAGCAGAATTCCCATCTTTAGCTGATCCTGAAAGTGATGACGAAACAAACCAAGTGCGCCGATTTCAGATTAGATGAAATAAACGACGAAAGATTTTAAAAACCCAGAGAAATCTTAACTGCTGCAATCTCTCCATGCATACTCCCAATCGGCATATCCCAAGGCAGAAACGTCCAGCCCTCTTATGAATTTTATCATCCAATGATAGCAGCAAGACAGCTTGGCATGGGACAACTGCCCATCGGCTTGTACTATGCCGACAAGATTCAAATCAGGGGTGACATAGTATCGGCTCTGATGATGGACAAATTACTTAACCTCCCTGGTCCTCCTCTTGGCAGTATAAACAGATTCAACCTGTCGAAACTAGATTTCGGCAATAGAAAAAGGGGGTGGCTATCAAGCTAGAAAAGTAGATGGGTTATGAGACAAAATATTTAGACAGGTTCAGGCCTTCACGAAGAAGTAATACCCTACTCCTGTTTCGGGGTTTTTGCCTCCGAGTTGTGTATTGATCTTACGTAAAGCTTATGTCCCCAAGGGGTCCCCTATCCTCCTTATATACCCGGAAGACAGAGGTTTACAAGATGAGATCTAAACCGACACGGTTAGATCTTTCCTAATTAATATACAATCGTAGCATACGAGGTAACCAGGCTATATCTTGGCGCACAAGGCAATACCATACCCGAACCCTAATACTACTCATATTCTGTTTACATAACATATCCCTATATTCAGTTGGATATTCCATATCTGTGGGTATATGGGTACCATAATATCAACAGTAGCCCCTAAGACCTTTACAGTCGATGAGATAATCTACACTTAAATAATAAATCATCAACTTCAAATACTTCAATTATCCCTGCCATGATCTCCTGGGCGCCAAATCCAAATCACGCGACTGTGAAGGGCTAAAAATTTCGAAGAATATCTCCAGGTGCATCGACTAGATGCACCTAATTAGGTGTAGCCCCCGACTATGTGCTTAGTTGGAAAAACTAAACATATAGTCAGGAATAATAAAAACATACCATCAAGTGGTTTATTAGCCACCTAAGCAGCAAAAATAATAAACAATCCTTTATATGGGAAACATAAAGCATATGTGGTATATAATCCGAGTAAATAAAACTCATAATGGATTTACCAACTGCTCAAAATGACCACAATAAATCCTCAGCCTAAGCCAAAATATGGGTCGAAGAAAATTCATTTACATGACAAATTGTACACTTACGTGCACATTTTTAAGAAAATAAGGCATATGTGGTAGAAATCTTTCACAAGATTCTCCAACCGCCTTTTAATAAAAAATGATTAAAGAACCAAAGTAAATGATACTTGGTTGATTTAATATACTCACTGACGTGATAATATCTGCACCATTTGCTCTCCGAAGAAATTAAGTCATAATAATGCATATATTGTTGATATATTCTTTCCCGTTCATCACATGGAAAGATTAAGCCCCTAAGGACATATACCAGACTTTCCAAATCTTGCGGCTACAGTCAATCCAAAATCTACGGCCCATTTAGCGCACCAACGCAATCTGACCGTTATAGGAAACACCGCTTCATCTTCTTCGTCTGCTTCGCTCAAATTCCCCAAACCGCGCACAGTACATGCGAGTTAGGGTTTCCAATCCACACGCACTCAAGCTCCAATCTTTAATCCCACGCATCAAACTTTCTTGCGGTTCACCTCCAGCACAAGCTCCCCTTCATCACCCACACAAAAACCCTAACATTCTGCCCAGATCCAAACCATCCTCATGGCCGAAGAGAGAGAAATCCCCTTTGAGCAGTGGGCAAGATCCGATGTGAAGGAATCAAACTTGCTAGAAATGGTGAAGGATGGAGTCCTGCCCGCAAAAGAGATTATCGAATGGCGCCCAGCATACGGCGAGGAGTTTCCAACCCCCGACACCGGCGAAATCGTGGTATTCACTTCATTCTTCTATTCTGGCTTTGCTCTTCCAGCCTCTTCTTTCTTCCGTGGCCTCCTTGCATTTTATAAAATCCAAATATACCACTTGAATCCCAATTCTGTTCTCCACAATCCCAATTTTATCCACCTTTGCGAAGCCTTTCTTGGTATCCAACCGCATTTTGCTCTATTCCGCCGTATCTTCTACCTCAAACCCCAGCCCGACACAAACAATCCCTGTGTAGTCGGCGGGTCTGGGTTCCAACTGCGAGGAACTCTGACACAAAAATATTTCTCTCTTCCCTTCAAAACTTCCAACAAAGGATGGCATTCGAATTGGTTTTACATTTCAAATCCTTCCCCCAGTCTTCCCGAGTTCGTCGGTCTTCCACCCGTTCCCCAGGAAAACTGGAAAAATTTCCCAGACGGCGCTGAGTTGGCCCAAGCCAATGAATTGCTTCTCCGGCTGGTTGAAATCAAACAACAGGGCTTGCAAGGGGAACAAATCACTCGACACTTCATCAAGTGCCGACTGGCCCCAATCAAGGAGAGGAGCAAGCCAGCTTATGAGTACGAGGGGCAGTCGGATCCCAACCGTGAAGACCCGGATTCCACCGACTACAAAGTCATGTGCAACCGGATGTACAAAATGTTTTCATCTGGGATTTCGGTCGACTACAGCCACAAGCTGCCCGTAACTCCATATGGCCTAGTACGGCCCCCTCCTGAGGTTAAAATCTGCCATACTGTTTTTTTTTATTCCTAATCTCTCTGTAACTTTACCTTTACTGATTCATCCCATTAAATAGGACAACAAACGATTTTCCTCAAACCCTCCAGCTCCTGCTCATGAAGAAACTGCTCCTAAAACGTCTCACCCGACTGGTGGCCCAAAGATCAGCTCAGTCGGAAAAAGTAAACGAGCTGCTGAAGAGAACATTCCCAAGCAAAAGCTGAAGAAGAGGAAGATGATCTGCAGCGACTCTGAGGATGAGCAAACCGAGTCGCAAGTGAGCGACAAGCCGGCTCAAGCCAAGTCTCCAGCTGGTCGACCCGCGCCCAAAATCCGAAGATCAACGAGGTAACTCTTTTGCTATAATCGCATCATTGTTGATTTCTCAGAAAATACTCATATAATTGAGATCCGTCAATCTCCAGTAAACCCCAAGATATTGATTTGGGTAAAAAAGGTGACGTGCCGCTTGTTGATACGCCAAGCGAGCCACAACCTGAACCCCGAGTTTATAGTCAGTCGGGGAAAACGATAAACACTGCCGAAGTTCAGCCCCCGACTGACGAACAGCCAGAGCAGGATACCAACATCCCTGAAGCCGATGCTCCAATAGGGAATCAACAAGAAAAGGGTGACATCCCGACTAGTAAACAAGCAACGCCTGCTAAATCAGCCGAGGCAGATCCAAAGAACCCTGACCAAGATCCGGCTACCGCAGAGACAAGTACACCAGTTGATCCAGTCGGGAAGCTCGAAGAAACTTCCAAGAAGAGTTCCAAAATCATCTCTGGTATGCCACACAACTGAGCTTTGATTTGATCCAGTTATTATATCTCTGTGCTCTGACATCTTGCAAACTAGGCCCATTGATTGATGATAAAGAAGAAGAAATCCCAAGGATCAAAGCAGTCGAGGATTCTATTCCTCCGACTAAACTCCAATGGAGAGATCGGGATGGCGCTCTTCAAGGTATCATAATCAATCGCCAGCGTGAGAACGAGGAGCTCACCTTGCTGAAGAAACATCTGACTGAGTCTACCCGTCTCATGAATGTAAGTATAACTCACACTCAACTGTCTTAATCCGACTGTGTTACTTATATGATACATTATCCAGAGAATCCACATGAGAAACGAGGCAAAAACAAGCGCCTTAGAGAAACTTGAGCCTCATCTCGAGAGCTGTGAGCAAGTTCAAGCTGAGCTAGCTAGGGTCCGTGAAGATGCCCAAGCGAAGGAACGGAAATTAAAAGACCAGATCAATGAACTCATGGAAGCTAGCTTCACCCATAGGGGTACAATCGGAGGTATGAATCCTTCTGTTATAATCTTACTGTGAATCCATTCCATAAACTTGATTAAGCCGTCTTTGTTTCTCAGCCCAAGCTTCAAAGATAGAATCCCTAACTGCCTGAGTGAAGGAACTTGAGAAAATCAACACTCGATTGACAGCTGACAAACTTGAAACTGAAAATGCCCTCGAAGGTATGTTGAGAACTTTAAAATTATTATGGAATAAAACCATATTACTTAGAGCCTGTTCTATCTTGCATAAATGTAGTGCACAAGGTCAAAACCAAGGCCCAATTCGAAGTGTTCGCCGAGAAGGTCAAAAAAGCTGAGACCGTCCGGGATGATATTGCCAATGCTGCTGCCCCAGTACTGAATGCAATTTTCCAGAACGGACTCGGGAGCAGTCAAAAGGATGCGGTCCAGATCTTTGAAGGTCTTCGTACGGCTTCGGCAAAATACTTCAATAACATCAAGGATGCTGTGATGATGGGTGCCAGTCAGGCCATGGCAATTATGAAATCCTTGTGTCCCCGAATAGAAATCGATGCAGTCGGGGATGGCTTCGCGGATGGGGTATTTGACGAGCAAGCGATAGAATTAATCAATCAGGCTCAGGAATCAGCCGAGAAACTTGCCGCGGATGTTGTAGAAAATTTTCAGTCTTAGACTCCGTAAATATTATGTATTAAACAGTATACAGTATTCTTAAGTAATGTATAATGACTCATTTATGCCATGAAATAAACCTAAGATCCAGTTTCAAATTTCTTAAAATTTTTGTTTGACTGCCTCAAGCCTAGAACTTGTTACAATCATCGAAAAAATTTTAGTCCTTATCCACTGGACCTAGATCTAAACAGGGTCAATGACAAGTCATAAACAAGACGAGAGAAATACTATATTATCATCAGTAGCCCCCGACTAACCACTCGGCCAACATAGGTGAGTGGGTAGTCTAAGGGAGAGATGTACAAAATAGCTTTTAAGCATAAAATCTTCGAAGATGCTCTATATTCCATGAGTTGTCCACCATGGATCCGTCTTCACGCTTGAGTCGGTAGGCCCCTGGACGAGTGACTTCCGCTATTATAAACGGCCCTTCCCACAAGGGAGATAATTTGTGCCTATCCTTAGTCTTTTGAATCTTCCGTAGAACCATGTCTCCGACTAGAAAGGCGCTTGATTTGACGTTGCGATTATGATAGCGTCGTAGACCTTGAAGATATCTGGCCGACTGAATTAATGCTGCTTCCCTTACTTCTTCCAGTCGGGTCAGATCATCAATCCTATCAGAGTCGTGACGTTCTTCATTGAAATTGTGAACTCGCAAGGACTCGAACTCCATCTCACTCGGCAACATGGCTTCTGCTCCATATACCAAGAAGAAAGGTGACTGGCCCGTAGCCTGACTCGGGGTTGTACGTAGTGACCACAAAACTGAAGGTAACTCTTCTGTCCACCGGCTGGCATATGGACGCAGTCTGTCAAAAACTCGAGCCTTGATTCCTTGAAGTACCATGCCGTTTGCACGCTCAACTTGGCCATTGCTCATTGGGTGAGCGACTGAAGCATAGCACATTTTGATACCAAAGTCTTCGCAAAAATTCTTGAAAACACCACCGGTGAACTGTGTTCCATTGTCTGTAATAATCCGGTTTGGTACACCAAAGCGATGAACAATATTGATGAAGAAGTCGCGTGCCTTGTCCGCAGTGATAGTCGCCACCGGTTTTGCTTCGATCCACTTGGAGAATTTGTCCACTGCAACAAACAGATGGGTGTATCCGCCTTGCGCCCTTTTGAACGGGCCCACCATGTCCAGTCCCCAAACCGCGAAAGGCCAAGAATGGGGAATAGTTTGTAACTCCTGTGCTGGCAAGTGGGTTTGTTTCGCAAAGAATTGACAACCTTCACATGTGCGAACAATTTTGTCGGCGTCGCTGACTGCTGTATGCCAGAAAAAGTCTTGTCGATATGCCTTCCCGACTAAGGTTCTTGCTGCCGCGTGATTCCCGCAAACACCCGAGTGAATGTCGTTTAGAAGTTGTACACCGTCTTCAATGGAGATGCATCTCTGCAATATTCCCGAAGGGCTTTTCTTATAAAAGTCGTCCTCCACGAGGGCATAAGTCTTGGAACGGCGATGAATTCGTTCGGCTTCATTCTTGTCAGGAGGCAGTTCTTGATTCTTGAGATACTTGATGAAGGGTGCCCTCCAGTCGGTGTCAAGCATTAAAACTTGTTCTCCAGCTTCATCCTTTGCAGTTGATTGATTTGAAACCGTAGGTTGATGGAGATGCTCGACGAAAACATCCGATGGGGCTGGTTCTCTTTTTGAACCGAAATTAGCCAGTCGGTCGGCTGCTTCATTGCTGTGTCGGAGAACATGAGTTAGCTCCAAGCCATCAAATTTGTCTTCAACTTTGCGCACTTCTTGTCGGTAGGCCGCCATGTTGTCGTCGAGGCATCTCCAGTCTTTAACCACAAGTTGAGAATCCCCTCGAACTATCAGCCTGCGAATCCCTAGGGATATGGCGATCCGTAATCCATGCAGGAGTGCTTCATATTCTGCCACATTGTGGGATGCTGGAAAATGAATCCATAAAACATAGTTGAGGCGTTCTCCGGTCGGGGAAATCAGAACAACCCCTGCTCCACACCCTGAAATTCTTTTTGATCCGTCAAAGTGCATTGTCCAGTATTCAATTTTTTCTGCGGGGACGTCGTCTTGGCACTCGGTCCACTCGGCAAGAAAGTCGGCAAGCACCTGTGATTTAATAGAAACTCGAGGCTTGAAAGTTATGTCCAAAGGCATTAACTCTAAGGCCCACTTTGCTATGCGACCGGTAACTTCCTTGCTGCGGAGGATTTCGCTGAGTGGAAAATATGTAACCACTGTGACTGGGTGACTTTGGAAATAATGAGCCAGCTTTCTGACCGTGATTAAGACTCCATATAGCAGCTTCTGCACTTAAGGATATCTTGTTTTTGAATCGACGAGGACTTCGCTAACGAAGTAGATTGGTCGCTGAACCTTCTGGGTGCGGTCATCTTCTTCACGTTCAACGACTAAAACTGTGCTCACCACCTTTGCAGTCGTAGATACATAAAGCAGTAGTGGTTCTTGCGGCATTGGTGAGGCTAGCGCCGGCTGAGTTGTCAAGAAAGTCTTGAAGTCGTCAAATGCTTTTTGCGCCTCTGGTGTCCACTGGAAGTCATCGGTCTTCTTGAGCAACTTGAAAAAGGGCATTCCGCGCTCTCCAAGTCTTGAAACAAATCTGCTAAGAGCGGCCATAAATCCGGTGAGCTTATGGACATCCTTCTGAGAATTCGGCGGCTTCATGTTTAATATGGCGTTGATTTTCTCTGGGTTGGCTTCAATTCCTCTGCGAGACACCATGAATCCGAGTAGTTTTCCTAACGGTACTCCAAAGGTGCACTTCTCAGGGTTCTACTTCATCCTGAAGGCGCGTATGTTGGCAAATGTTTCCTCCAGATCTTGAATCAAATTGTCCTTCCGCTTGGTCTTGATGACGACATCATCGACATATGCTTCCATGTTCCGTCCAAGTTGTGTTGCTAGGCATCGCTGAATCATGCGTTGATATGTAGCCCCTGCATTCTTCAGCCCAAAAGGCATGGTGATATAGCAGTAGGCGCCGAACGGAGTGATAAATGAAGTCTTCAAGCAGTCGGACTCCTTAAGGCTGATCTGGTGGTAACCGGAGTAACAGTCAAGGAAACTGAGTAGCTCGCAGCCGGCTGTTGAATCCACCATTTGATCTATCCTGGGTAAACCGAAAGGATCTTTGGGACAAGCCTTATTTAAATCTGTATAGTCGACGCACATGCGCCATTGACCAGTTTTCCTGCGGACCAATACCGGGTTGGCTAGCCAGTCGGGGTGATAAACTTCCTTAATAAATCCTGCTGCTAACAGCTTAGTTAATTCCTCCTTGATAGCTTCTCTTCTGTCCTGTGCGAATCGGCGGAGTCGTTGCTTGATAGGTTTAGCGTATTCTCTTACATTTAAAGAGTGCTCAATCACCTCTCTAGGAATACCAGGCATATCAGATGGCTTCCAGGCAAAGATATCTTTATTAGATTGAAGAAAGGTGATGAGCGCCCTTTCCTATTTACTATCTAACTCAGCGCCTATTACAGCAGTTTTAGTAGGATCAGAGGGATCAAGGGGAATCTTCTTTGTCTTGGCATCGCCTTCTCCGGTTTTAGCCACCTTGCCGACTGGAATTTCACCGTCTTCCGATGTTGATGCAGCGAGTCGGACTTCCTGCTGGCCGAGTGATCTCTCACGAGACTGGGCCAACTCGCAGCTGTCCTTGTCGCATGTGAGGGCTTGCTTGACGTCGCTTCGTAAGGATATGACTCCACGCGGCCCTGGCATCTTCATCATCATGTAGGTGTAGTGGGGAATCGCCATGAACTTGGCTAACGCCGGACGACCGAGGATAGCGTGATACGCGGTCTCGAAGTCGGCCACCTCGAAGCTGATGCTCTCTGTCCGGAAATTCTCCTTGGTCCCGAAGGTCACCGGGAGAGTGATTTGGCCGAGTGGTGTTGAAGATAGCCCTGGGATGACTCCGTGAAAGGGGGCGTTACTCGGCTTCATCTCGGATCGAGGAATCTGCATCTCGTCGAGGGTCTTGGCGAAGAGAATATTGAGCGCGCTGCCACCGTCGATGAGGGTGCGCTTGAGCTTGACGTTGCGAACAACTGGGTCTAGTACCAGGGGGTACCGCCCCGGGTGGACCACTCGGTCGGGATGATCCGAGCGGTCAAACTTGATTGGAACCTCCGACCATCGCAAGTACTGGGGGGTTGCAGGTTGCACCGCGTTGACCTCTCTGTCGGTGATCTTCTACTTCCTCTTGGACTCGTAGGCGAGTGGTCCGCCGAAAATGTGGTTGAGCTCGCTCCTGGGATCTTGATATGCTCCTTGGCTTGGCTCCTCGTCGTCTTTTTTCTTCTGTGTTGAAGTGTCTTCTCCTTCGGTTGGTTTCTTGACTTGGGCGGCATATTTCTCTGCAAATTGTTTGTAGATGAAGCAATCTTTGGCCGCGTGTCCCTTGTCGGGGTGATGCGTGCATGGACCGTTCATGATCTTGTTGTAGAAGTTGACTTGCGTTTGCGTTCTCTGTGCTTTGTATTGCTCCCACTGGGCCCTGGTGTGGTGTCATGATCCTTCTTCTTCCAGTTCCCGCCGACTGCTTTGATGCTTTAACTGCGTCGTCGGACTTGGCGTACTCGGTTGCCTTCTTAAACATATGTTTGACTGTCCTTGGAGGTTTGCGGCTGAATTTTCCAATCAGGAGATCATTGCATAGCCCCCGTGTGAATGCGGCGATGATATTGTTGTCGGTGATGTCGGAGATCTTGTTGGGCTTCTCGGAGAAACGCCGTATGTATTCGTTGAGAGTTTCGTCCGGCTTCTGGACGATGTTGTACAGCTCAAAGTGGGTCCCAGGACGCTCGAAAGTGCCCTGGAAATTGGCAACGAAGTGATCGCAAAGTTCGCTCCAAGTGTCGATCGTGCCTCTTGGGAGTCCAGTGAGCCAATTTCTGGCTGAGTCGGTCAGCGCGACCGGTAAGTAGTTTGCCATGACCTTGCTATCTCCTCCTGCTGCGTGAATTGCGAGCGTGTAGATGGTTAACCATGATTCTGGATCGGTTTTACCATCATATTTCTCGATGCCGGTCGGCTTGAAACCAGTCGGCCAATTCACTTGACGCAGATCTCTGGTGAAAGCTGTAACCCCGTCGCAGTCATCGTCGTCTTGGATTGTGATTCCCCTCTCTCGTCGTCTTTGATTGAGGGTGTCCCTCAGGTCGATTGAAGCCCTGGGAGGACTATGGTAGTCGGAAGGAATCCTCCGATCTCTGGCATGGTGTGGCGGTCGGGCTAGGTTAGCTGGAGGCGAGTGGACCGACTGGTCTTGACGTGCTCCGCTATGGTAGTCGGCGCGTGAATTGGTCTTGCTTCTGCTGTCTCTGACTCTTGACGGAGGGGCGCGACTACCACTCGGCGCCTTTGAGGTTGACTGACTGGGTCGCCGACTGGATTCGGCGCGTGGCACTGTTGCTGCGACCAAGGTCTTGACTTGATTTATCAATGGGATGACATGAGGTGGTGCAAACAGCGGCCAACGTATCGAGGAGGGTAACAGCGCCGACTGCATTCTGTTGCGGTGTAAGGAAGATGTTGGTGTTGTCGACCACTGTTTGCCCGATTGCATCCCTTGCCCTACGTCCTGCTGCAGCCAGATCTCGGTTTCTTCGTTCTTCAGCTTCCCTGCGTTGTCGCTCTTGGTCTGCTTGGGCTTGGCGCTCCTGCTCCAGTCTTGCTCTATCTTCTTGAAGTCGGTCGCGTTTTGCTCCAGTTGAATTCTTCCTTGTTCTACTCCGACTCGGGCTGCTTCTTGCGCTTGTAATCTTGCAGCAACCTCAGCATCGGTCTCGTTGTTGGCTATGAAAACGCCGTTGAAAACCGGTGTGTAGTTGTCGTCTGCAGCATCAGCGTCGGGTGTGTTGCCGTGTACGCTTTCCTCCGAGGAGCTAGCGTAGGCGGCGAGTTCGGTGGAGGAACAGGATCCAAGCTTTGGTAGAACGACGTTGACATCCCTGAAGCCGGACCCGTTGACTGGGTCTGCTGGTAACTCCATGGTGATGGTGGGGTAGATTTGATCGTCTTGAGGAGTGCTTGCTGAAGAAAACAATGTCGATGTAGTCGTACTTCTGAAGTGGATTGATGTCATGCAGCGGGAAAAGATCTTGATACTAATCTCAGCCACGTTCGGTAACCCGAGCGGCTAAGAGATGCGATCTGCTCCTGACTGCATCTTGGTGCTAATCCTGGCCATATTCGGTAACCCGAGTGGCCAAGAGATGCGATCTACCTCCGACCGGTTCGAAACTGAGTCGGAGAGAGATATCTTGCCGAGGTTGTCGGTGATGAAGTCGAGGCTGCCGAAGCGGTACGCCTGCCCGGGCGGAAAGGCGAAGTCGTCAATGCCTGATAAAGATCCCATCTTACTTGATCAGCGATGAACTTGACGCACCCCTACCTGGCGCACCAACTATCGAAACTAGATTTCGGCAATAGAAAAAGGGGTGGCTATTAAGCTAGAAAAGTAGATGGGTTATGAGACAAAAGATTTAGATAGGTTCAGGCCTTCACGAATAAGTAATACCCTACTCCTGTTTCGGGGTTTTTGCCTTCGAGTTGTGTATTGATCTTACGTAAAGCTTATGTCCCCAAGGGGTCCCCTATCCTCCTTATATACCCGGAAGACTGAGGTTTACAAGATGAGATCTAAACCGACACGGTTAGATCTTTCCTAATTAATATACAATCGTAGCATACCAGGTAACCGGGCTTTATCTTGGCGCACAAGGCAATACCATACCCGAACTCTAATACTACTCATATTCTGTTTACATAACATATCCCTATATTCAGTCGGATACTCCATGCCCCCCAAGTTTGTAGTAACGAACATAATGCTGCAAACTTGTATGTTTAAGGGCGATAGAAAATATCGGCCATCTAAAGGCGATGATAACACATCGGTTGTAAACCATACATCGGCAGAGCTCAGCCGATTATGAACCAATCCAGACACTTGGATAGTATTTCTTCAGATATTTTACATTAAGTGCTCTTCCAAAAACTTCTCCATTAAGTCCTTTTAACATATAGACTCCTTTAGAAACATATTTATGAATCCGAAAAGGTCCTTCCCAATTCGGTGAGCACTTGCCAAATTTATTATCTCTTGCTCCTATCGGCAGCACCAATTTCCAAATGAGTTCACCCTCCTCAAAAGACTTTGGCACAACCTTTTTATTATAATGTCTAGCAACTCTTTCCTTGTCTTTTCTAACCTGTTCAAGAGCTCGCAACCTAGATTGTACCAAATCCTCTGATTCATCAATCATCAAATTATGATAATCATCGGTTGTCAACTCATCTTGTAAAGAAATCCTTCTGGAGCCGATGTTGGTTTCCCATGGTAATACAGCTTCATGCCCATAAACCAGTTGATATGGAGGTACTTGAATTGCACCATGACAAGCCATCCAATAGGACCACAATGCCTCAGCCAATATAGTATGCCACTTCTTGCGATATTCTGCAATCTTTCTTCTGACCAACTTAATCAAGCTCTTGTTAGATGCCTCAACCTGTCCATTTTCTTGTGCATAATATGGTGAAGAATTCAATAATTTAATCCCCATGCTGTCTGCAAACTGGACAAACTCATCGGACACAATAATTGATCCTTAATCAGTTGTAATCGTCTGTGGCAAACCAAACCGGTATATAATGTGTTCCTTGACAAATTCAATAGCGTCTCTGATGTGAACCTTTTCCAAAGGAATTGCCTCAACCCACTTGGTAAAATAATCAGTTGCAACCAAAATAAATTTATGCCCTTTACTCGATGGTGGATTGATTTGGCCAATCATATCAATACCCCAACCTCTGAACGGCCATGGCTTGATAATAGGATCCATAGCCGATGCTGGTGCTCTTTGTATTGCTCCAAATTTCTGACAATCTTGACACCCTTTGTAATATCTGAAACAATCTTCCAGCATTGTCGGCCAAAAATATCCAACTCTTCTAATCAGTCATCTCGTCTTGTGAGCCGATTGATGTGCCACAAATACCTTCATGTACTTCACACATGACAACTTTTGCCTCTTCCAAGCTCAAACATTTCAAAAGAACTCCATCAATCATCCGATAATATAATGTATCATCCAATAAAACGTATTTAAGGGCTTTATATCTTAACTTTCTGGAAACCGATTTAGAAGGATATTCGAATATATCAAACCTCCAATCATCGGCTGGTATACAAGCAACTTCTACTTCAACTCCTTGTAACATCGGCTTGTAGCCTGATGCACCTTGAGCTAAATCATTGGCCTCAACATTCTGCTCCCTAGGGATATGTGTCAAAGTAACCATCTTGAAAGTCTTCATCAGCTCCTGACATTTCTCATTATAGACCATCAAAATATCATTCTTACACTCATATTCCCCAGATAATTGACTTATCACCAATAATAAATCACCCATGATTTCAACAGCATCGGCTTCAACTTCCCTCAACAGTTGCAATCCTTTCAAAACAGCTTCGTATTCAGCTTGATTATTTATAGAATAAGGCTTGATAGTAAAAGCAAACTGAAAACTTGTCCCCCTAGGCAATATAATCACCAAGCTGATACCACAACCATGAGTGCAAACAGATCCATCAAAGAATAACGTCCATGGCATAATATCAATATTATCAATGCTAGTATCCCTGTGTTCTACTATGAAATCGGCTATCGCCTGCCCTTTAACTGCCTTAGACGATTCATACCTGAGATCAAAATCTGATAAGGAAAAAATCCACTTCCCAATTCGTCCCTTCAAAACTAGAGCCGATAGCATGTAACGTACTACATCGGCTTTACATACTATGATGCACTCATTGGAAAGCAAATAATACCTCAATTTTGTAAAAGAAAAATATAAACATAGGCATAATTTTTCCACAGGTGATTACCTCGTTTCTGCATCCAAAAGTCTTCTACTGAGATAAAATATAACTCTTTCTTTACCTTCAACCTCTTGGATCAAAACTGAGCCAATAGGATTCTCATCGGCTGACAAGTGTAACTTGAATGGAAGTCCTTTCTGTGGTGGAATAAGAACTGGAGGAGTACTCAAATATTCCTTGATATTGTCCAATGCTTGCTGCTGTTTTTCTCCCCAAACAAACTCTTGATCGGCTTTCAACCTTAACAATGGAGTAAACAGCTCTATTCGACCAGACAAGTTTGATATGAAACGCGGAACAAAATTTATTTTGCTGATCAGTGATTTCAACTTGGTTTTGTCTTCTAGAGGTTTTATATCTTTAATTGCTTCAATACTCCTCTGAGGTATCTCAATCCCATGCTCATGTACCAAAAACCCAAGGAATTGCCCAGCCGATACACCAAAAGCACACTTAGTTGGATTAATCTTTAAACCATACTTCCTTGCTCTTTCCAGTACCTGTCTTAAATCGGCTATATGTTCATCAACTTCCTTAGATTTAACCACCACATCATCAATATAAATTTCTATCAACATGCCGAAGATCATGAAATATATAGTTCATAGCTTTTTGATATGTAGCACCAGCGCTTCTCAACCCAAAAGTCATGACAACCCACTCATATAAGCCAATTGCACCAGGACATCTGAAAGCAGTCTTGTGAATATCTTCCTCAGCCATGAAAATCTGATTGTAACCAGCATTGCCATCCATAAAGCTGATAATTTTATGTCCAGATGCTGCATCAACCATTTGATCGGCTACTAGCATTGGGTACTTATCTTTTGGTGTAGCTTTGTTTAAATCTCTGAAATCAATGCAAACCCTGAGCTTACCATTTTTCTTAATAACTGGCACTATATTCGAAATCCACTCAGCATATCGGCATGGTCTAATAAAATTGGCATCATAGAGTCTTGTAATTTCGGCCTTGATAGCATCATAGATGTCAGCTTTACAACGTCTCGGAGGTTGTTTGTATGGCCGATAGCCTGGTTTGATAGGGAGCCGATGTTCAACAATCGATCGGCTGAGTCCTGACATTTCATAGTATTCCCAGGCAAAACAATCTCTATACTCTTTCAAAAGTGCTATTAATTTACATTTAAACTCTTTTGATAGATCCTTACCAATATATATCAGCCTAGGCCTATCACCTGGTCCGATGTCGATTTCTTCTAATTCATCGGCCAACATAAACCCTTGTCCTAGTTTGCCGTCGAGATCATCAACAGTGTCCTTTGTGTAGAAATTGGAACCCTCCACGGTGCCCTCAAAACAATAATTGAGGCTCTCCATCTCCTGTTGGCTGTATGGCATAATCAGAAACATTTAAGTAATCTCCTTGCCAAACTTTTCCAGACAAACAATCAATTCCTTCCATCTCCCAAACCGATAAATCGGCGCTAGCTACATTGACTGACCTGTCGGCTGGCACGATTTCGATTTTGTCTCCTTGCCATTGAATCAAACTTTGGTACATTGTTGAGGGAATACAACAGTTAGCATGTATCCAATCTCTTCCCAGCAACAGACTGTAGGAACTCTTCCCATCAATAACAAAGAACGTAGTAGGAATTGTTTTGCTGCCGATGGTCAGTTCTACATTCAAAACTCCTTTGGTTTCAGATGGATTCCCACCAAAATCTTTCAGAACCATATTGGTCTTGATCAAATCCTCCGAATTCTTCCCAAGCTTCCTAAATGTTGAATATGGCATTAAGTTCACAGCTGCCCCACCATCGACTAGCATTTTTGACATCGGCTTGCGATTGATAAATCCCTTGACGTACAGTGGCTTGAGGTGCCGATGATCAGTTCCTTTAGGTTTCTCAAAAACAGCTTGTCGTGGAGATAATATTAACCTGGCCGATGGCAGATTTTCCTCTTGCTCGACAACTTGCTCAACTGCATATTCGGCTGCTAACATGAAAACCATGTTTATGGCAGATGGCATCACCTCTTTACCCTTATTTTGTTGATTTTTGTTGCGATCGGCTTTGACCTGATCGGCTGATACTACATTAGTCTTCACACGCCAGACTTTCTTTGTCTTCTGCCTCAGCCGATGCGCAATTTCTCCTTCAACCTCCTGGAATTGCTCTCTGTTCCTCTTCCTCTGAACTCTTCGTTTTTGGTTCTTAGTAAAAATTCCAGAAGGGCACCGTTGTGGTTCCATGTTTTTGGGCTCTATTGGTGAATCATCTCCATCATTGTTCTGCTAGATTGGCCCAAGTCTCTCGTGAACCGGCAACTTTCTCTGAATCGGTTGATGCATGCTTGCACTCTGTCGGCTTGGTCTTTGAACAAATTGTGCATCAGAATCACTACTCCCGGGACAATCTTCAATGGATGGCAGTCTCATACCTTCATTCCAGCAAAATCTGAAAAATTCACAGCTCCAATGGGGATCAAAATATCTCACATCATCATGATGGCATGACTCCTCTTCTCTCTGTCGTGTTTTATGATACTTGTTGATCATAACAGCCGATCTGATGTTTTTGGTGTAATTTTTACACCCATCGGCGGTATTCCGGTTAAACCCAGAATTTACCATGTTGACTGGAAAAGGGTGTCCATCTATCTTCATCGGCCTCTTGGATTCATCAATCTTCATCTTCCCTTGCTCGATAGCCGATTGAATCTGTTGCCTGAAAATTTTGCAATCATTGGTGCTGTGAGACCCTGTATTGTGCCATTTGCAATATTCCTTCTCTTCAATTCCTCAGCCGATGGGATGACATGCCCTGCTGGCAGTTGAATCTGTTTTTCTTGAAGAAAGAAGATCAAAAATCTTGTCGACCTTGGTGATGTCAAAATCAAACCTTTCTTCCTTTTCTGAATTCTTGACCCAGTGACAGACCGCTATCTTCTTGTTCCTGGCCCACTCGGCTGCATTGACTTCTGGATCATCATCTTCAGAATCAGAATCATAGCTGTAAACATTATTGACATTGTTGGCCTTCTTGATGAATTTTCTAGCCTCTTGGAATCTTGTCTCATGAGCCGATACCTTCTGAGCTAGATGAGCTAAACTTTCAAAGTCTTGAGCCGAAAATCTTTCCCTTATCAGCGCCAACAAACCCTGGAAGGCCAAATCGGATAGTTGGGAAACTGTCAAGGCTAGACAATAACACCTATTTCTCACATCTCTGAAACGTTGGATATAATCTGTAACTGATTCATCTGATTTCTGTTTGATGGCTGTGAGGTGTGACAATTCATTTCTTGTACTCCACTAAAAAAGTATTTATGAAACTGCTTCTCCAAATCGGCCCAACTTCTGATGGAATTGTAAGGCAGAGATGAAAACCAGGTAAATGCCGATCGAGATAAAGAGAGTGGGAACAATCTAACTCTGAGAGCCTCTGTAGCCGATGCCTCACCACATTGAGCTAAAAATCGGCTAACATGCTTGTAAGTAGATACATTGTCTTGCCCTGAGAACTTGGAGAAATCTGGCACCTTGTATCGGTTTAGGAGTGGTACTCGATCGAAATATTCCGGATATGGATGCTGATACAAGTTGCCATTGTCCTTTGGCTTAAGTCCAAACTGTTCCCTCATGACATCAGCGATCATATCGGCCCATGGTTGATGTGGTGTTGCTCCACCATACTACTATTGAACTGAGTCGATCTGGCCGTATTGGATCGGCTGAGGCCGTGGAGAATGAGGCTGATAGATATGATTGAAGTTAGCCGATATGCCTTGAGGTGGTACATATGGAAATTGTTCTGTGCTATATTGCTGGCTTATCGGCTGAGTAACTCCAATCGGCTGTTGTGGAACCGAAGGAAATTGACATGATGTATCGACAACTGGTGGTTTTGGATTAAGGATACTCATTAATTGCTCCGGCGTTAGTTGAGTTGATGCTTGCCCCCCAGTGATCGGCTGTGGCCTTGTCAAGATTGTTGGAACATTTGTGCTAGAATAAGGAGCCGATGGAGCCTGGGTTTGAAATATTTGCTGACTCCGTTGATTCCCGCCAATATCTATCTTCACAGTCTTGTAGCCTAGGAATGCACCGTCTGGTAAGTATGTGGGTCCTTTAGCTTTTTCCTCGGCTATCGTCCCGTCAACCACTGACTTAATCATGTTTGTCAAAGTATTCACAAGTACTCCGGACTGGTTGACTAGGGCATGATGTACAGCCGAATCAATGCGATCTTGCAATGTGTGGAGTTCCTCATTACTTGATTCGACTTTGGGCTGCTTATCCTTTTCTTCTCCCGTTCCGGATGTACCTGGATATTGTTTCACGATCGTTGGCAACTTGACTTTAGTTCTTTGCACAACTGTGCCTTGCCGGGTCACCGTGAACGAGTGCAGATATTGATTGTGAAGCTGATCCAGCATCTGTCTCATCTCTTCTCTCTACTCATCACTCAATTGTTCGATCGTGATCGGCAGGATGTTCTCTCTGAGACGTCAGTGGTGTTTGGAGAGATGATGACACTGGGTCCCACTGGGCGTGCCAAAAGCGTATTGATGCAAAAAACACACACTGGCCTGAGAGATTTGTTTTACTCTAGTGCAGGTCCAAAATTAGCTCTTTAGGTCTGAGGCCGTGCCGGTTAATTTGATCCTGCAATCAACAAGAAGAAATATGCAAAAAAATATTAGTAAACGCTAGTCCATCGGCCAGTTAGATGATTTCATATCGTATATAACCTTGCCGATGCACTAAAGCATGAATCGGCTGTAATGTATAGTCAAAGATAGAACTGACCCTAAAACTATTCTATTGGCTATAGATATCAGTATTATGTAATCAAGATGTCAATATTACTTTAGAAACAAGCAATTGGGATAGATCGGATTGAACCGAGATAGTATAAATTGCTTAAGTCTATTGTAACATGAAATAACGATTACATAAACTCATGTCATAGCCGATATCCAGATTTAAGTATGTATCGGCTATAGTTCCGATACGATCTTATACTAAGACATAAGAGGTAGATATAGAACATTAAACAAATCATAAAACCATGTAAAACATATATATCAGATAAGATCGGCTGAAACCCCGATACTATCCTTATTAACAACCGTAAAGCAGGTTAAAGATCATGATTCTAAATACAACTTAATAGGTTGGATTTAACCAATGCAGCATTAAGTATAAAAGAAGCATAACATCTAGAAAACCAAGCGAATAGTTGCCTTTTCGGGATGGTGGATACATCATATAACCTAAATCAACTAAGTAAACTAGATGATACCGGCAAAACCCTAAAGAGAATCCAACCGATGCAAGAAGATAGCATTGTTGATCTAAATTATATAACATATATTATAACTCGGAAGTTTACAAGATAGAACTAGAGTGTCATAAAGATGTAAGCACTAGTTCCAATAATGCAAACCGCCATAACAAGATATAACTTTTCGTCGAAGATCAAACTGATGCAGCACGACTCGAAAGCACAAGCTTGTCGAGAAGTAGAAAATAAAGGTGGTGATGCGCCGAGATTGATTGAACTTATGTTGTTATTATTTACAATACCTCGGGACTATATTTATATCCGAAAATACAAACATTGTCCATTATGAACACGATTCATATTAACCTAATACAAATCCATCTAACGAACAAGTCCCTTAGGCGGACTCTTATAGGGAATATCTATAAAGAAAATACATATATTCCTAATTAATAGATACAATTGCTAGTTTGAGACTCTATCCTTGCATGACAATCTCATCGTTGATTCCGTTATTGACTTCACATGCGATACCGGCCCCATCAGCTATCCTAATCGGACTCGATTTCCAGCCGATGCGCACTCTATTATCTGAGATTCCTGCATATCTTCGAATCCGCTTCGGATTGGACCGTGTTTCCGATTCATGTAGATTAAATTACTTGCCAAATTTCATCATCAACACTTATCCCATCGATTTCTTATTGACTTCATATACTTATATCTCAATTTTTTTTCAAATGATAGATTATTTACATGAGGGAAAAACTATCCATCGAAAAATTTATAAAGGTTGTTTAAGAACAATTGATGGGGTTTATCAATGAACAAATAATCGATCCCGAGGGAGAATTCCACTACGATGGAAGGCCTATCGATCATGATCCCCATGTATGACTTGTCTTAAGTTTCTTCGTAATATACAATAGAAATAAGAATTAACGAAGGATTGTTACATATGTATGTATTTAGATATGTATACATGTACTTATGTGTGTGAGTACATTTCGGTAATATAAGTATATATTTACTTGAGTGCATATATTTGAGGAACATATATATGTGATAAATATGTATTTATCACATATATATATGCAGTATATTATAAATTATATATAGATATATTACGCATATACATGATATATTACGCATATACATGTATTACGCATATACATGTATTTATACTTATATGCATAATATATAAACAAGCAGTTAGCAGAACCAACAATCTTTAAAAAAAAGAAAAAATATCTTTAGTCCCGGTTGGTAACAAAAACCGGGGTAGCGCCAGCCACGTGGCGCTACCATCTTTAGTCCCGGTTGATGTTACCAACCGGGACTAAAGATGGCTCGTTAGTCCCGGTTATTTCACCCAGGACTAAAGATGGGTATCTTTAGTCCAGGATTCGTGGTCCCGGTTGCATAACCGGGACTAGAGGGGGTTACGAATCGGGGTTAAAAACCCCTCTCCACCAGTGAATTGTTTTTTTCAATAATATGAAAACTAATCAAATTTTGGTATGATTTTTAGTGGATTCGGTCAAGGAAAGAGATAAATCAATCGATAAAAGTTTATCTAGAAAAGACCAAATTCAAAAAGAAAATCATGAAGACCACGGCATGGCAGCCGTATGGTACCTTCGAAAAATGGATTTCAAGAGGACAACCACACTTACAACAGTCGGATGAGGAGCAAGAGGAGTACGGAGGTGAAATTAAGATATCTCAAGGAGAGGGTCACCCTGCAGACATAAGGATGCAAGAGGAGGTCGAACGACGGGTGCACCAATGCATGGCGGAACGACAGAGCCAGCAGACGGTGCAGCCGTATGTCCCTCCTATCATGGTGAGCCCCTCAGGCAATCGCAACAGCTGTGCTTCTACAGGGAAAGTAGGAGAACAGGGCATAGAAGGTGCAGCAGGGCCAGCTCACGATGACCCATCGTACCCCGTAGATGAAATAACGCGGCGAACAACTTGTGAGCTGCATAGTCCCTTCAAGAACATATCACTTAAGATATGCTCGTAGTTTTATGATATATCTCTTGTAAATTGCAAAAGTTTATGCATGCATCTATTATTTACTAAGTAACCTCGATTCTCGTGAAGGTGGTGTCGGGCATGGCCATACAAGTGGACCCTTCAGGGACATACCATTGCAGAACGATTTCACCTGGGTACTCAAAGTTCGAAATTGAATTGGTGGAACGACGGTTCGAGGATCTCGAGCTAGACATCCCCGGAGGAGATGGGGAGACGAAACTAGGAGACACAGCCCATGCCATTATATTATGGTGCAAGCGGTACATCGTTTTTCCCGAACGAGCAGCGACGTCTTCTCCTCCATCTCCTCCGCCTGCACCGTCTCCTCCACCTCCGCCTCCTCTGCCAGCACCCTCTCCTCCGCCTGCACCATCTCCTTCGCCTGCACCGGCTCGTCCACCTCCGCCTCCTCTGCCTGCAGCGTCATCGTCTGCTCCGCCTTCACGAGCTACAAAGTCGTGCCCAGTTTGTCCAGCACCATCAAAGTCTGCAGAACAAATGAAGAAGCCAAGACTTTGCGAGCCAAAACTCCCCGCTCTCAAGAAAAGGGCGTACGACCTTACTCCCGAGGAGACTGACGAGGTCGTACGAGCAGAAGTGAAGGCGTTCTTCAAGCCACGGAGCCCAGAAAAGAAGATTCTCATAGATCCGGTTGCTAAGAAGTTTTTTAAGAAGATGAACGAACCGGTCAAGAGGGATTTACTTTTTGCCAATTACTTTTTTCATATCCTTTTCTCATGGTTCTACATCATCATCCTATCTACACGTGACTTTTTTTTTGAATTTATACGATTTTTCGGTTAGAGTTTACACAAAATTTTATCTAAGTTTTGTTTCCTCCACATACTTATTACTCCGGTTAATCAAATCATATCAGATTATGTACGATTAGGCCGTCGGACGAAAGCTATAGCTCCTGCAAGCTACACTCTTTATTTTCGGGAAATGATAAGGCGTGGGAGCGGCAGTCAATGTCTACCTTTTCCACTTGAGCTACAGGGCGAAACAGCTAGCCTACAGTCACAGTCAGTCAATGGTCACTCATGAGTATTGTTTTTTTTTTTTGCATCTTGACTCTTTTTAAAAATACTTATTTTATAAGTAAAGGAATTATTTTCTCGGTGTCAATGATCCTAGCTTCGAGGTCCAATATTCCAACGCTAGCTACTAGCGTACGCTGTAGCTGATGTGGATAGCCTCATTGCTGATGTGGATAGCCTCGCCCTCTAGTAGAGGGTCAGTACGCTAAAAAGACTAGTACCGTGTAACTATTTATAAATTAAATCTTATACAAAATATTACATGTAGGTCCTTAGATTTAAAGTGGCTTGTAGTGAGGGTCTATATGTAAGAAAAGATATTTACATTTTGATCCTTTTGAGAAAATTGTTTATAAATAGTTACTCGTCAAAGTGTTCTTGGCGCACATCCTCTTCACGTAAGTGACTTAGGCTGCGTTCGCAGCAAGGAGTTCCCAGTATGCACAGTAAACACGAAAAACAGAGCGATCCATTAGAGCGTGATTAATTAAGTATTAGCTATTTTTTTTCAAAAATGGATTAATTTGATTTTTTAAAACAACTTTTGTATAGAAACTTTTTACAAAAAAACATACCGTTTAGCAGTTTGAAAAGTGTGCACATGGAAAACGAGAGAGGTGAGTTGGGAAAAGGGGAAAAAAACATAGCCTTAGTTAACATTAGGGACAAAGAGTATCAGCGTAAATGTTATTGGCACCTAAATATTGAATCTCGGCACCAATGATCCTGGCATCCAGAAAAAAGATACATTCCTAAAATATAAGTTTACTAGATGTTCATTTGTAAAATAAATTTATAAAAAGGGTTAAAATATAAATATTCCAGTAATTATCAGTTCTCTCGCATGTGCTTGGCGGTGGTCTCGTCCTAAATAACCAAGAGCAACACAACAGGAGTAACAGCCTGGCTGTGTTCTTATACATGAGTTCCCAACTCACCTTCCTCATTTTCCACGCACACACTTTTAAACTATTAAACTGTACGTGTTTTGCAAAAAGTTTAAATATAAAAGTTATTTTAGAAAAATCATATTAATTTATTTTTTAAGTTTTTATAACTAATACTTAATTAATCATGTGTTAATCTATAGCTCCGTTTTACGTGTGGATGGGAGGGGTTCAAGCCATCCCCAACCCTTCACGTCATCTAATATCCATAGGATTTAATACATTACCACATAAGCAAAAATCTTGTGGCAATAAAATGACCTTGTTGCCATAGTAATTTTCTATGTGGCCATAGTCCGCTTTATATTATTAAAATTACTAAAGTATAACAACAATGGTAAATTGTTGTAATATAATTTACTAACTGCCACAAAACAACCGGAAATTGCAATAGAATAATGCACTGGCCATGAATAAAAGTTTGTTACAATATTATCGAAGCGATAGTATAATTCTATTGTAGTCTGTACCTTAAGTATGATTTATATATTACATATTTAATCAAATATATCTATTATATACTCTTAAACTTTCTCAAACACTCCTAAGTCATCACGTGTCACTTTTATTAGTAGAAATTCTGAGAAAAAAATAAAACATCTATCCCACCATTTTCAATTAAATTGGTGGATGAACCAATCTTAAATTTCCAACTCTCCTCCCATACGTACCTAAGTACGTAGTCCCACCTGTCCTTGTATTGCCTCCGTATCGTATGTACCTACGTAAGCTTCCATCATTTTTTCATGTATATAGCTGAGACAACTATTATTATTGTTATTAATAAAGAAATTTTAATAATAGTTACTTTACAAACATATTGTATATTAACACATAACTCTTTACAAATAGACATAAATAATTAGCTCTATTATATTTAAAAATAAAGTTTACACTAATATATTATATTAATTATGTACCCATTATTTTATAATATTTTTAATCTATAATATTTAAAAATAAAGTTTACAATATTATATTATATTAATTATATACCCATTATTTTAGACTGTTTTTTAATAAAAATATTTGTCGTCGCTTAAACCGGTGATATATTATTTAGACCATCATATCTATCTTCTATTAAAACAACAGAAGACTTCTCTCTACCCGTCTGCACAAAGCACAGGAACATCTTTGCCCACGTATATGACGAAGCATCGTACCTAAGGCAACAAAGGTGATCACGGCCACTGCAGTGCTACTGTTTTGCTAAGGTGAAGACGTATCGAGTTATCACTAAATAGCAATCACTATCACTACTGTAGACCTGATCTTTAATCGGGTTCAAAAAAAAACCGAAATAGTTCCGGTTCGAATAGGAACTAGGACTAAATACAATCTCTAATCCCGGTTAAAAAGTGTATCGGGTCACGATGATCTTTAGTCCCCGTTGGTAATACAAACCGGGACTAAAGACCATTTTTAGTCCCGGTTCATACCTCCACTGACAGTATCAGACGTATGTTAGGGGACCGGGGATCTTTTGTCCCGGTTGGTGATACCAACTGGGACTATAGATCCTCACCTTAGTATCGGTTGGTAACACCAACCGGGACTAGTGATGATTTAGATCTTTAGTCCCGGTTGGTGGTATTAACCGGGACTAAAGTGATCTACCTTTTTATACTTCTTCTTCCTCCTCTAGCACGAGTCATTGCTGGCAAAAGAAGGAGGAAGAAGGGAGGTGCTGTCGAAATTTTTGAAAAAATTATTTCTGGTGATAATATACAAATCGGAGAGATCGAAAAGGTTAGCAAATCCATTCTCTAGTAATATATGCTTAGCATATTATATTTATAGCTTTGGTTCTATAAAATATTAAAATATTATCTTCAACAAGGTTTATGCAAATGATGAGAGAGAAAATATGTGTAGGCAAAATTTGGTTGATTTTGAAATTAGAAAATTTGGATACATATGTTATAAAAGAAATGACCAAAGGAAAATATAGAAAACGAAAATAAAAGAATAGAAAACTAAGTTAGTTTAATAAAATATTTAAAAAAAGTATAATTCGTTAAAGATATGTTTTCAACTTTACAAACAATAAAAGAGAATAATATGTGCGACTATTGTAAAATTTTTGTATGATTACTTGTAAAAAAAGTAGAAAACAAAGGTAACTGAAATATGTAATATAGCTAGAAATATTGTTCGTACTATAAAAAAATATGTGTAGTACTTTAATAAAAATTTAAAAATAATTGTAAACTTCTCTTCCTTCTCGTCGCCATCTTTCTAGTTCTTTTCTAGAAATTAGTTTCGCTTTGAATCATGATATTTTAAATTATTATATGATTATTTAACTAGTTTCAACTGTGTAGATTTCGTTAGTAACATTGGACTATTTGATATATAGATGGATCGGCAATGGATGTACACCGCGGACCGACGGTCGAAAGAGTTTATGAAGACGTGTATTATTTTTTGAATGTGGCCAATGCTAACAAGTATAAGGGTTTCATGTGTTGTCCATGCAAAAAGTGCTGTAACCAGAAGGAGTATTCATCATCAAGAACTATTCATGCGCACTTGTTTGAGTCTAGATTCATACCTGGATATAATTGTTGGACCTCACACGGAGAGCTACGGGTTACAATGGAAGAAGATGAGGTACAAGACGAGAATATTTCGGACTGGGCTCATCAATATGGTGGATTTGAAGAAAATCCAGGAGGTGAGGCGGATGGAGCTATTGAAGATAACGATGCTGCAGGTGATCTTGGTCAGATGTTGCGGGACGTAAAGGATGGCTGCAAAAGTGAGAAGGAGGTCAAAAAATTGGACCGTATGTTAGCAGACCACAAAGCTTCGTTGTACCCAAGTTGCGAACAGGGGTACAAAAAGTTGGGTACGACGCTAGAATTCTTGAAATGGAAGGCCAAAAATGGTGTGAGTGACAAGGCATTTGGTGAGTTATTGAAACTCGTCAAGAACATTCTTCCGGAGGGAAACAAATTGCCCGAAACAACGTACAGAGCTAAAAAGGTGATACGCCCTCTAGGACTGGAAGTACATAAGATACACGCAAGTCCGAGCAATTGTATCCTCTATCGCGGTGAGGAGTACGAGAACCTAGAAGCATGCCCGGTTTGTAAAGCACTACGATAGAAGATTAGACAAGATGATCCAGGTGATGTGGATGGATAACCTTCGAAGAAGAGGGTTCCTACTAACAACGACCCCCGTTTTGCAACAGGAATCACTCGTGTATTTTGTGCCTTTTCCCTGGATCAAGTAGTTTGGCACACGATACACAGTTGAATTACCAAAAGCGCATACATATGCGTCGACTACGAATCATTACATCATAGGCCCGAAGGCATTATCTTAGAACAAAGGACCAAACGGTCCGGAATACAGTCCAAAAGCAGAATATAGATAAGTAGCGGAGCGAAGGCAGCGGCAACGACCGTAACTAGACCTAGTGGGCACCCTCTTCTTCCGCGTCCTCCTCGTAGTAGGCGTATGGATCCTTCACGGTGTCACCTTCGGCTTCTGATGGAGTTTATAATTGCAAGGGTGAGTACCAACCGTACTCAGCAAGTCACCACGGCAACGATGCATCTGACAGGTTTCATTCAAGGCAAGGCATAGGTCCTGTTGTATAAAGCTGGTTTTGCAATTCTTTTCACAAACCTAAGACCTAGCATAACTGATCAAGTTTTAATACCAGAGTTCAATTTAAACAACGACGGTTCTGTCCACCATCCATTGTGATCCCAAGGATAGCTTCCCGTCATTGGTTCGTCATGGTTTTCTGTGGACGTCCACCTTCCCTCCTCTGAGGAAGTGGCTCCATCAGCATAAAATTCATCATGCATTATCCCATCCCACACTGGTTAAGAATTGAGAGTCTAGCCAAGTGTAATGCATGTCCCGGTGGTCAATGTCCGCGAGCGCGGCTATTCAAATAGATTGTTTTACTCACACTGCAGTGGATGTACACTTTACCCGTACTCCGCGACTGCCCAACACATGAGCCTCGTCCCAACACATGAGACGCGTCACGGTAAAGCCTTTCGATAACCTTACATTGGCAGTACCCGCTCCATGAATTATCATCCTCGTGCACTCTAGGCGTATCTGTTTCTAGCAGTGAGACGAGTTCTGGCGCTCCCGGGGAAAGGAGTCTCACACACGCGCAAGTTTATAACTTAAGTTTAGATTCTCACTCTCACACACGCGGCAGTCCTACCAACGGCGACACCAATGTAGGGTACGCATCGCGTCCCCACCTCAACGGCTGCCCCGTCGTAGCAAACCTGCCTCACACACTGGGGTGAACCATCTATGCAAGGATACTGCGTCTGCTCGGCTATCTAGTCAGCTAGGTCTATACCCATCCGAGAAGTACGGTTGTCCTGGGGTCGTTTCATGCTTAACTTTATGGCTCGGTCCTTAACTGACTGGGGACAGAACTAGCCTTTTCCGGATACCACCCAAATCCACCATCCGCCCCAATCGAAAACACTTGTTTGGTTTCATTTCTCCTTCCTCAAGTCATGTCACCATATCATGGCAATGTGGCGCTCATGTCTCCACATGCCGCATCTCAATTACCTTCCCCAAGGTATTTGCCCAAGCATAAAGCATTTGATAAATATGAGTATGCATGATTCTAGAATAGCGTCACTAAGCATTTGTCATAATTGACTAGGGACTCATATGTAAGCATGGTTACAAAGGAATATAGGGGATAAACAATAATCAAGGCATGGCATAATAACAAGTAGGTTGTTCATCATCGCATGCAACTTTTTTTTGTAAACAAAATAATTTCGCAACTTGGGATCAATATGTTCGAGGGTAGTGATGACTTGCCTTGCTCGAAGTCCTGTGGGTCTTGATCTTCGGTCGGACTCACAACTCCCTCGGTGTCTAGAATTACGTGCGACAGAAATTGAATTCGCTTAGAATTCAATCAAAATCCGACAAAATCCAATTACAGAAATGGATCGAACGTGAGCATCGAATGTTGGCTTCGCTTCCATTATTATTTATAAAATAGTTCCATTCCGATTGTTAATACCTTTGTCCTAAAATATTAGCGTTAGCTAATTAGAACATTTATCCGGTTAAATTTACGCGACTCGCCTAGGTTAGATCCGATAATAATATTCAACCTTTGGTGATCGGTAATCTACTAAATAATTGCAATGGCTACATAAGCGTATAACCTAATCGACGAGTAAAATTAAATAGCGATTAAACGGTTATTGCAATGAACATTAACGGCAACGATTGATTTAGAAGTTCTAGAACTAACCAGTTATTATACACGTGAGCTGGTAAAACCTAAAAATGGGAATCTAAATTTTTGACTAAACATCCCGCAAAAGAATGATCATTAAACGAGTTATTTAGTTAAGTGAATATTTGCATTTAAATAATCCTATTTAATTCCTTGTACGAGTTTCTAAAATAACCGGCGGATTTTATCCTAAATTTATTTCTTCCAATTTATTCTCTATTCTAAATTTCCTTCCTAGGTCTAAGTTTTATTTTTCCCCATTTTTCTTCCCTCTCCTATTTTCTTCTTTTTTCTCTCCCCTCTCTATTCTTTCTTTTTTCTTTTTCTTTCTTTTCTTTTCTTTTCTTTTCTTTTCTTTTCTTTTCTCTCTCCCTTCCTGCTTCTTCTTCCTTCTTCTCCTCTCTTCTCTCTCTGCTCACCGGCTCTACTCCCTCTCTCTCTTGCGGCCGACATAAGGGGAGGTGGGGGTAAGGGGGCTTACCGGCGGCGGCTTACGGGCGCGCGGCGGTCGGCGAGGCACGCCGCGGCCCGGGGCACGGCGGTGGCGCACGGCGACGAGGTGGAGCGGGAGGGGAAAATAAGGAGAAAGGGAGGGCGTGGGGAGGAAAGGGGGAAGGGGGAAGGGCTTATATAGGGCGGGAGGGGGAAGGAGGGGCCGTCATAGCGGCGGCTCGAGGCGCGCGCGCGTGGGGAGGGCGGCGACGTGCGCGCGCGCGTGGCGGGGTACGGCGGCGACGTGCGCGCGGCGGGGTACGGCGGCGACGTGCCCGTGGCACGGGCGAGCGACGTGCGGCGCGGGGCGCGAGGGCACGTACGGCGGCGTGGATGCGTACGGCGGTCGTGGGCGCGTACGGGCGCGTACGGTGGCGTGGGTGGTGACACGCGTGCGGCGCGGCGGGCGACGTGCGGCGCGGGGCGCGAGGCGTGGCGGCGGCAGGCGGCAGCGCGCGTGCGGCACGGCGCGTGAGGCGCGCGTGGGGCACAAGGGCGCGGCGGCGGCGGATGTGCGCGCGCGGTGGCGTGCGGCGGCGGCGGGTCCGGGAGCGGCGTCGTGCGGCAGGCGGCGGCGGGCGGCGCGCGAGGCGCGTGCGGGGCGCGAGCGCGCGGCGGCGGTGGGTCCGGGCGCATGCGGCGCGGGCGCGGGCACGCGTGGGGGGGCCCGGGCCGAACACCTGGCGCACGGTGAACGGTGCCACCAGGTGGTTTTTGGCTTTTTGGCTAATTTCTCCACTAAAAATTCATTTTAAAAATTTTGTTAGGTCATCCAAACTAATGTGATCAATATCTTTAATATTTGTGACTATTTATTTATTATTTATATATATATATTATTCTCTCTTTCCTTTTACCCATTAGACTCATATATTCATACGTACGTCCATATATATATTGATACCGAGGGTTTATACCTAGCTCCCTATGTATATATATTTTATATATTGGCAAAATATATCCACTTGAATTTGTGTTACCATATTTCTTATGTATTTATTATAGTTCCTCCTAAAATTATATTATTTACTAGGTGTAATATTCATTTAAACCCTGCATAGAACATTATTCTAAATTGTATTTTAATTATATCCTTCGCCAAATTATCTTTTAGAGTGTATCTCGATTAATCCTTTGGCCAATCGCTTTGGGGCTATTCCAAATTACTTCCTTATAATACACAATTGATTAACCCGCAATAAAATCTAAATAAAACGTGCGAACAAATCCAGCATGATGCAATTTATTTTAAAAGTTTTTGAAGGTCCGTATTTTAGGGTTTTGATTTTGTCGGTCGAATTTTTAGGGTGTTACAGGTGATGTGGTATTTCCTTATAATACCACTGCTCAGGCGTTTGTTCACGAACAAAGAGCATGATAGCATGATGCGATGGCACGCAGAAGAACATCAACAAGATGGGATGCTGAGACACCCCGCCGGCGGGTCGCAGCGGTGAAACATCGATAGAATATTTCCAGACTTTGGAGAGGATGCCCGAAACATAAGGTTCGGTTTAAGTACAGATGGCATGAATCCATTTGGAGAGATGAGCAACGGCCGTAGCATATGGCCTGTGACCATGTGTATCTAAAACCTCCCCCCTTGGCTATGCATGAAGTGTAAGTACATCATGATGCCAATTATCATTCAAAGGCCAAAGGAACCTGTTAACGACATTGATGTGTACCTAAGACCATTGGTTGACGATCTGCTTCTGTTGTGAAACAAAGAAGATGCCCTGTGTGGGATGAGAATAAACAAGAGCATTTTAACCTACGAGCGTTGCGGTTCATGACCATTAACGATTGGCCCGCACGTACCAACCTATCCAGACAGTCAAACAAGGGGTACCAGGCTTGCACCTATTGTATGGATGAAACTGAAAGTACGTATCTGAAACACTGCAGGAAGGTTGTGTACATGGGTCATCGTAGATTCCTTGTTGCAACCCATCTTGTACGGAAGAAAGGCAAGCATTCGAACAGAAGGCAGACCACCGTACTAAGCCTAAACATCGTAACGGAAAAGCCATGTTTGGTATGGTGAAAGATCTGAAAGTATTATATGGAAAGGGATCAGGCAGCCAACCTATAGAGAGTGAAGATGGTCACGCGGTGATGTGGAAGAAGAAGTCTATTTTTTTAGAGTTACCCTATTGGGAAGTCTTAGACGTCTGGTATGCAATCGACGTGATACATCTCAGTAAGAACCTTTGTGTCGACCTGTTGGACTTCCTAGGTGTATATGGAAGTCGAAAGATACACTTGAAGCACGTAACGATCTCAAGCATATGCAACAACGCGAGGACCTTCACCCGGAACCGAAGGATAAAGGACACCATTATTTGAGTCCTGCAAGCTACACCCTGAGCAAGGAAGAGAAGAAAAGTATGTTTGAATGCATGGAGAGCATCAAGGTACCGTATGGATACTGCTCGAATATAAAGAGAATAATAAGCATGAAGGAGAAGTTCACAAACATAAAGTGTCATGAATGTCACGTGTTGATGACACAACTGCTTTCTGTTATAGTTTATGGTACTCTTCCCGATAATGTCCAGGGAATAATAACAAAGCTATGTGCCTTCATGAACGCAATTTCGCAAAAGATCATCGATCCGGACAGTTTAACAACCCTTCAAGATGACGTAGTCCAATGTCTTGTTAGCTTTGAGATTATCATTCCACCGTCATTATTCAATATAATGACACATCTTCTATGTCACCTTGTGAAAGAGATCGGTATTCTCAGTCCTGTGTACCTACACAACATGTTTCCATTCGAGAGGTACATGGGCATTCGAAAGAAATACATTCGTAACCATTCTTGTCCGGAAGCAATAATGACAGTGGACAACGATTTATTCCGTAAAGCACGCTTCACGGTTTTGCAACAATCTTTGTTGGTGGCTCCTTACATCGAGGAGCACCTGGCGATTGTTCGCTGAAAAAAACATCGGCAAGTCCGATGCATGGATTACACGCCATCACATTGATACTTCCCCCGCTTCGCTACGACAACATCTAATGGGTACCAAAACCATTGACCGACAACTAGCCTTCTTGGCGAGGGGGCCTTCTTGCTCAATATCGACATTCCAAGGATAAGAAATCAATGGGTATACATTTTACACAAGAGCCCAAGACAGAAAGAGCACAAACCAGAACTCTGCTATTCGTATCGACGCCATGAGATACGATGGTGCAACTAACACGTATTACGGTGTCATTGAGAACATATGGGAACTAGACTGTGGACCCCTGAAGGTACCTCTGTTTCGATGCCAGTGGGTTAGGCTCACTAGTGGAGGCGTAACAATTGATGACAGTGGGATGACAACGATTGACCTAACCAATGTTGGATACTCAGATGAACCATTCATCCTAGCCAATAATGTAACACAAGTTTTCTACATGAAGGACATATCTAGTAAACCAAAGAGGGCTAAAGGACCCAACAAGCCAAAGCGCCACGTGGTTATCCCAGGCAAAAGGAAAATCATCGGAGTCGAGGATAAGACTGACGAAGATTACGATTAGTTCGACGGGTAACCTCCGTTCACTGTAACGGTTGACCCGAGCATCCTCCTATCAAAGGAGGACACCCCTTACTCACGCAAAGATCATAGTGAAGGAACATTAGTGAGGAGAAAATACGTGAGGAAAACATTGACATAGGTTGTTGTATGGACGATGCAAATTATTTATAATGTATTCAAGACCATGCAATGTTTTTGTTTTCAGTAATACAATTATAAATGTAGCAATTTTAAACTATTTAAATAGGTCATATGTTAACTATATGTGATTATCTATATTTAAATAGTATTTAAATTGGTTTTATTTTAATTGTATATCATTATTGAAATGTGCTTGAAGATTTAAAGTATCTAAATTGGTCATATGTTAATTATATATATATTTAGATGTAATAGCAATTTTAAACTATTTAAATAGGTCATATGTTAATTATATGTGATTATCTATATTTAAATGGTATTTAAATTTGTCAAATTTTAATTATATATCATTATTGAAATGTACTAGAAGAATTGGTCATATGTTAATTATATATATTTTTAAAATGTAATAGCAATTTTAAACTATTTAAATAGGTCATATGTTAATTATATGTGATTATCAATATTTAATAATAATTTAAAACTATTTAGATCGGCCATATGCCATTTAAATGTTTTAATCTCTAGTCCCGGTTGTTAACCATTACCAGGACAAAAAGAAATTTTGGAAACAACGGGAAATTATCTTTAGTCCCAGTTCGTGCAACCAACTGGGACTAAAGATCTTATCTTTAGTCCCGATTGGTTACAGAACCGGGAGTAAAGATATCTTTAGTCCCGGTTATTTCCATGAACCGGAACTAAAGACCCTCGCTATAAGTTGCCGTGCGCATCGTCTTCTCCACCGATCCACACTTCCCGTTTCTCAACACCAATCGCCTTCCCCGTGTCGTCTTCGCGTCTCCGCCGCCGTACGCCGTCGGCGACCTCACTGCGCCACCCCGCCGTACGTCGTCCTCTCTCCTCTCTCTCTATGTCCGCCACCGCCGGTGCTACCCCGCACTGTAGCCGGCACACCGCGGCGCCGCCGTCACCCCGCGCCACCCCACCACCGCCATGCATGTCGCGGCAACGCCATCGCCGGCACCGCAGCCGGCGCGGCGTGGCCTCCACTCCCTGTGCCACCCGCGCCGTAGCCAGCACGCCCCCGCGCCGCCACCCCGCCGCCACCCGGCTCCACCCCGCGGCGCCGCCGGCACCACGTGCCAACCCGTGGCGTCGCTCGCACTCCACAGAGCACGAACGCGAACGAACGTGAACGAAAGAACAATAGAACGTGAACGACCGAACGAACAATAGAACAATAGAACGGACGAACGATAGAACGAACGAACAATAGAACGATAGAATGAAAGATAGAACGAACGAACGAACGAGATCATTTCTGTTTTTTTCCTGACTGCTGGAATGATCTGTACATAGTTTAAAAAACTATATGTTACACATGGGCCATAAACTTTGTACTCCCTCTGTTAATTACAACCATACATGGTAGACTTGAACAGATTAATTAGTAAGAAAGAGAAATAACTTATATGACTTATTAAATGAGGGGGTGGTTATAGGGGTTAGACTAGGAGAAATTAATTTAAGCGAGGGGTGTGGGTTGTATATATAGGAAAAATATTATTTAAAAAGTTCTAATTTCTTCTGACCTATCTTATGAATAAGTTCTAATTTCACTTGATAAAAAATATTTAAATGAAAAGAGAGAACTAAGTCTGGCCCCGTTTGGAACATGGAAATGACATATAATTTTAGAAACAATTTCTGAAAGAATTAATATTTATTTCTCATGGTTGGTGTAGTAAGTAATGATTTCCCTGAAGTTCAGTCTCATGAATGAAAGTAATCAAATTAAACAAAATTAGATCCAGTTATAGTACTGTGGAGATATCTTTAATTTGAATTGAACTTTTCATATATATGGACAACAAGGGAAAGGTATATATACATGCTCTAACATATACTAGTATACAATTAACTTCGACAAGTCACGCAATTCTGTATATTACTAGATTTCTATTACTTGACGACAGCTGATATTATGTACGGAATCCCTCCATCTCATAGTATAAAACGCTTCAATTTTTTTCCTTAGTCATTTATTTTAAGTTTGATCAAATTTATACAAAAAATTAACAACATCTATAACACCAAATTAGTTTTATTAATCTATCATTAAATATATTTTTATAGTACTTTTTATTTGTATTGAAGATATATACTGCTATGTTTTTCTATAGTCTTGATCAAACTTATAAAAAATAACTAAAAAGTCAAAGCATCTTATAATTATTGTAGATGGCATATCGCGATGATGAACAGATCCTCATGGACGCCTCATGGACGAGATCGCAGAGGGCAGCAGCCAGTATTGGGCGGATGAGGAGCAAGAGGACCCAACCAATACCTAAACGAGGAAGGAAACGAGGGCACATACCAAGAGGAAAGTGAAAGGCAACTGGCCGTTGGAGAGAAGAGGGCATGCGGACAACGAGGTGCCACGAGGAAGCTAGAGGGCAGGCACATTATTAGTGATGTGGCCCCAGACGGCGAACCAGTAGCCCCAGCCGGTATATTACAGAAGTACGTGGGACACAGTGGTTGGGTCGTGAGGGATCATGTGCCCATTAGCACAGTCCATTGGCGTCAATCAAGGTCAGCCAAGGAAGACCAATGTTATCTTCTAGATACAGAGAAAGATATGCTGTGGACCACCATGCTCCAGACATTCACAGTCCCTGAGGCAGCTAAGCCAAGACTGAAAGAATGGACGATGAAGAAAATGGCTGAACAATTCCGGAAGTACAAGTCAGCTTTTTACAAGAATTACGTCCTGAAGGGTCTGACACCTGATTTTGACAAATTAACCAAGCTGAGGGATCATTGGGATGTGTTTGTCGCATACAAGTCCTCCGATCACGGGCAAGTGCAAATAGAAAAGAATAAAGCCAATGCCACTAAAAAGCAGTACCATCACTGGCTAGGGTCAGGTGGCTATAAGAAGGCAATCCCTAAGTGGGATAAACTAGAAGCCACGTTGATACACAAGGGTATTGAGCCGGCCACAACGAACTGGCCTGAACGTTTCAGAAATTGGTATTATGGTCATGGTGGAACGCTCAATCCCACTGATGGCTTCCTTGTAGTCGGTGATGCGATCCGCGAAGTAGCAAGCCGACTTACGAAAGCAGTGGAGGCGTCTGCTCAGCGAACATTCAAGCCTGACAGAGAGAAGGACGAGCTTACGCTCGCACTACAGAATCCCGAGCATCAGGACGAACACGAAGAAAAGGCGTGGTACCTTGGAAATATGGATTTCAAGAGGACAACCACACTTACAACAGTCGGATGAGGAGCAAGAGGGATACGGAGGTCAAATTAAGATATCTCAAGGAGAGGGTCGCCCTGCAGGACATAAGGATGCAAGAGGAGGTCGAACGACGGGTGCACCAATGAGTGGCGGAACGACAGAGCCAGCAGACGGTGTAGCCGTATGTCCCTCCTATCATGGTGAGCCCCTTAGGCAATCGCAGTAGCTGTGCTTCTACAGGTAAAGTAGGAGAACAGGGCATAGAAGGTGCAGCAAGGCCAGCTCACGATGACCCATCGTACCCCGTAGATAAAATCACGCGGCGAACAACTTGTGAGGTGCATAGTCCCTTCAAGGACATATCACTCAAGGTATGCTCGTAGTTTTATGATATATCTCTTGTAAATTGCAAAAGTTTATGCATGCATCGATTATTTACTAAGTAACCTCGATTTTCGTGAAGGTGGCGTCGGGCATGGCCATACCAGTGGACCCTTCAGGGACATACCATTGCAGACCGATTTCACCTGGGTACTTAAAGGTTGAAGTTGAATTGGTGGAACAAGGGTTCGAGGATCTCGAGCTGGACATCCCCGGAGGAGATGGGGAGACGAAACTAGGAGACACAGCTCATGCCATTATATTATGGTGCAAGTGGTACATCGTGTTTCCCGGATGAGCAACAACGTCTTCTCCTCCGTCTCCTCCACCTGCACCCTCTCATCCGCCTACACCGTCTCCTCCACCTCCGCCTCCTCCGCCTGCACCCTCTCCTCCGCCTACACTATCTCCTTCGCCTGCACCGTCATTGTCTGCTTCGCCTTCACGAGCTACAAAGTCGTGCCCACTTCGTCCAGCGCCGTCAAAGTCCGCAGAACAAACGAAGAAGCGAAAACATGACGAGGCAAAACTCCCCGCTCTCAAGAAAAGGGCGTACGACAGCACTCCCGAGGAGACTGACGAGGTCGTACGAGCGGAAATGAAGGTGTTTTTCAAGCCACGGAGCCCAGAAAAGAAGATTCCCATAGATCCGGCTGCTAAGAAGTTTTTCCAGAAGATGAGCGAACCGATCAAGAGGGCTTTACTTTCGGATTATGACCGGTTATTGACGAAGTCGTCTAGGAAGCAAAGAGGAAGGACTCAAGAAGTGCATCAGCTCAGAAAGCAACCGAGATAATCAGTTGAGCCGTTGCTACCATCCGGTGAGGCGGAACTAAGGCAATGGATGAAAGAGACGGGTCTGAACAGGGAGCAGCTGGTGGGAAATGCACCAATAACCAAAGCGACCGAAACCGATTTGAAATACAAATTTAAACTTGGTGAACCGCTTGTCAAGCCTATTCAGGTGAACACCCTCTCCACACAAATGTACCGTTTCCATCAATCGTACATGGAACGTTCATCCAAAGGTAGAACGATGGTTAGAGCGAGGATAAGGAACACAGATTACTATCAAGGAGATGATGTCCTATGGATCAACTTTGAGGATGTATTTGATGTATACCAACTAGGCGCCCTCGACGTCTTCATTCTCAGCTGCTGGGTTTTGTAAGTATCGTTTTAGCAAAATTAATTTTATTCCTTAGCTCCTTCTATGTACCGTTCAATGGTTACACTGTGCGGATAGTTGATGCAAATTTGTATATCCTTTGTAGAATGGAGATTCAATCGTGCCGTAAACAGGGTTTACAATATGGGATTCATGGACCCCCGCAAAGTCAATGTCGAAATGATATGGGACTTTGTGGAAGCTACAGAGGACAATATTGTTCATTTCCTGGTGCAGCAGCATTACAAGACCTACATACTATTGCCCTATAACACAGCGTGAGTTTGAACTGTCTTTCTAATTCGTACCAACTTCTTCCTCATACTCATACCGTGACATATGTATTATCTCACGCAATTTGCAGATTCCACTGGGTCCTTCTCCTCTTCGACCTTTCACTATGCAAAGTCCATGTCTATGACTCAATGGTAAACCGGAGTCTACTTTCAACAAGATTTTTGAAGTGATAGACAGGTAATGCCATCTATTCAACTGACATTAATTACGAACACTGCAATTGCTACTATGCAGATCTCCGATATTTAATCATAGCTTCCAACTGTACATAGGGCATGGTCAAAGTTCCATACATTGGTCCGCGGGGTTTGGAAAGAAAAACTTGGTAGGAGGTTTAATTTTCCGGTGAGTACATGCTCCAAAAACATATTGAATCGTTAATTTGTTCTAGAAAAAACTGGTACATTAAATCTCTTGTCATTTCTCCTTAAGTGTGCAAAACAGGAGCAGGGGAATAACTTGTGTGGCTACTACGTCTGCGAATATACTCCCAGCATTATACAATAAATCAACAGTGACAAGTATCTAGAAGTACATAAAAGTCATTCATACATTATTGTTGATGCAAAAAACACACACTGGCCTGAGAGATTTGCTTTACTCTAGTACAGGTCCAAAATTAGCTCTTTAGGTTCGAAGGCGTGCTAGTTGATTTGATCCTACAATCAACAAGAAGAAATATGCAAAAAATATTAGTAAACGATAGTCCATCGGCCAGATAGCCGATTTCATATTGTATATAACCTAGCCGATGCACTAAAGTATGAATCGGCTGTAAGGTATAGTCAAAGATAGAACTAACCCTAAAACTATTCTATCGGCTGTAGATATCAGTATTATGTAATCAAGATGTCAATATTACTTTAGAAACAAGAAATTGGGATAGATCGGACTGAACCGAGATAGTATAAATTGCTTAAGTCTATCGTAACATGAAATAACGATTACATAAACTCATGTCATAGCCGATATCCAGATTTAAGTATGTATCGGTTATAGTTCCGATACGATCTTATACTAAGATATAAGAGGTAGATATAGAACATTAAACAAAGCATAAAACCATGTAAAACATCTATATCAGATAAGATCGGCTGAAACCCCGATACTATCCTTATTAACAACCGTAAAGTAGGCTAGAGATCATGATTCTAAATACAACTTAATAGGTTGGACTTAACCAATGCAGCATTAAGTATAAAAAAAACATAACATCTAGAAAACCAAGCCAATAGTTGCCTTTTCAGGATGGTGGATGCATCATATAACCAAAATCAATAAAGTAAACTAGCCGATACCGGCAAAACCCTAAAGAGAATCCAACCGATGCAAGAAGATAGCATTGTTGATCTAAATTATATAACATATACGATAACTCGGAAGTTTACAAGATAGAACTAGAGTGTCATAAAGATGTAAGCACTAGTTCCAATAATGCAAACCGCCATAACAAGATATAACTTTTCGTCGAAGATCAAACTGATGCAGCACGACTCGGAAGCACAAGCTTGTCGAAAAGTAGAAAATAAAGGTGGCGATGCGCCGAGATTGATTGAACTTATGTTGTTATTATTTACAATACCTCGGGACTATATTTATACCCGAAAATACAAACATTGTCCATTACGAACACGATTCATATTAACCTAATACAAATCCATCTAACGAACAAGTCCCTTAGGCGGACTCTTACCAGGAATATCTATAAAGAAAATACATATATTCCTAATTAATAGATACAATTGCCAGTTTTAGACTCTATCCTTGCACGGCAATCTCATCGTAAGCTCCTTGTTGAATCCGTTATTGACTTCACATGCGATACCGGCCCCATCGGCAATCCCAATCAGACTCGATTTCCAGCCGATACGGATTCCAACCGATGCGCGCTCTGTTCTCTGAGATTCCTGCATATCTTCGAATCCACTTCGGATTGGACCGTGTTTCCGATTCATGTAGATTAAATTATTTGCTAAATTTCATCGTCAACACATGCCCCCCAATTCCGAAGTATTATATAATGCAACGGAATTATCCCTTCAACACCACAAAAATCTAGGGTTTTCCTTTGTGACCGTTGCGCACCTACTTCTTTAAATACCAACCGCTCTTTCTGAGATTTCACGGCGTCAACTCCTTTTTCACCGCTTAAGTCACCAAACTTCTCCGTGAACTCCGGTGATTGCTCTCTCTCTTCTCCGGCGACCAAAACAGCAAATCTTCCTCCGGCGACGATCTTCACACATCAATGGCGGCATCATCGAACCCATCAACACCACCGCCAAGGAATTCCCTGAGGTATGTCTCCATCAGCTATAAATTTTTCTTCGAGTTCTTCGTTTTCTCTTCCGCCTTCAACCCCTCTTTTTTTTAAATCTGTAGCACTTAGCTCACCAGATAGCCATCCCCAGCTTGAAAGACCCCAATCATTTCTATTTGGGCCTGATAGGCGATATAGATCCGACTTATATCATCAATGCAGAAACAAACAGAATCTCTTTCAGAACATCATCCCCATCTCTCTCTCATTGGTCCGCAACCTTCAGATCTTGGCCTTCTCAAGTTGACAAGTGGATAGATTGGTATAAGAGAGTTGCGGCTAGCAAGCAAGATCACTGGGACGGAATAGGAATAGCTCATTATTTATCTCTATCCATAGCCGATATGAAAAAAGATGAGCCGATGCTATCATCTGCTGCATACTTCTGGTCAGATACCTTAAACACCTTCATGTTTAACCATGGGCTGATGACTCCCACCTTGCTAGATATAACCATGATAACTGGCCTGGATATAACCACATCGGCTAACCCTATCAGCATGAAGACGAAGTGTACTTACAAATTCAAAACCAAGAACATCGGAGGTTGGTCTGGTTTTATCTCTGAAAACATGGGCACAGGTCCTGTATCGGCTAGAGAGCATGCTGCCTTCTTAATGATGTGGCTAGATAAATTTGTATTCTGTGGGTCCACCTGTGGCCCAACAGCCAACTAGCAGCACCTAGCTGAAGCCATCGTCTCAAAAAAAGAATTCCCTCTAGGAAAATATCTACTAGGTGCAGTATACCAAACCCTGAGCCAGTCATCGACCAAATTGATCACGGATTCAAGTATTAGCACTGGTGGCCCATGGTGGTTTATTGAACTCTGGTTAACTCTGCATACTCTAAAAGTTGCACAAAGACCATCACTCCTTGAAGCAGAATTCCCATCTTTAGCCGATGCTGAAAGTGATGATGAAACAAACCAAGTGCGCCGATGCACATCGTATGGTGAAGCAGCCACTAGTTATGCTGGACATGGACCATCGGCTGAGCACTTCCACAACTGGTTCAGCTATTTTTATGTTGGATTTCCTAGAGATAGCTGAATCTGGTTCGCTTATGAGTCTTTTGAGAAATTTGAACTACCAGCCGATTTCAGATTAGATGAAATAAACGATGAAAGATTTGAAAACCAAGAGAAATCTTAACTGCTGCAATCTCTCCATGCATACTCCCAATCGGCATATCCCAAGGCAGAAACGTCCAGCCCTCTTATGAATTTTATCATCCAATGACAGCAGCAAGACAGCTTGGCATGGGACAACTGCCCATCGGCTTGTACTATGCCGATAAGATTCAAACCAGGGGTGACATAGTATCGGCTCTGATGATGGACAAATTACTTAACCTCCCTGGTCCTCCTCTTGGCAGTATAAATAGATTCAACCTCATTTTAATGAGGAGTATACAGTTTGATAGATGGTGGTCAGAAATGAAAACCCATATATTCCATCTGCCGGTCGAATCATACCTCACCCAGATCATACCAGACTTGGTCCCTCAGGTAAATTTCTCCTCTTCAAACCTTGCACTTTATCCCACTTGATTTCTTAATACTTATAATTCATTGATCTTTCTTGCAGACAACAGATTCTCCTCCCCCTCTTGTCAGCCAAAGTGGCAAACCAATAGAGTATGCCGCTGCCAAACTCCCAAACGGCTGTGGGCCAGCTCCATCCATCATCGGCTTTAATGCTCCGAAGACCACCACCTTGCTCCAAGATCAACTCAGAGAGCCGATGCAAACTGGTGCTAAGAGAAAAAGAACCAAACAAGCTGCTGTAAAGCCAACTCTCTTGAGAAACCAACCAAGAAGCAAAAGAAGACAGCCGATATAGAAACTCCGCAAGACCAAGAGGTAGATGATATCTTGAAAGAGATTGAGATGGAAGATGCAATAGACGAGGCTACTGCTCAAGTCAGCGAAATAGTTGAAATTTCCACACCTCAAGCCGATACACCTCCTGCAGCATAATCTCAAGCTGCAAAAACTCCAAGTCCTCCAAAACAACCTCAAAGAACACAAGTAAGATTATTCTAACGATCATCTTCTACTTTTATGTTTCATATATGCTTTAACTCAATTATCTCCTTTCAGCCTAAAAAGAAACAAGTTGCTGCCAGCAATAAACCAACTCTGCCACCAGTATCGGTAATTTTAACTCATCCAAATGTCAACCTTATCTCTAGCCGATACTGACTAACACTTGTTATTATTACAGCCTCCTCAAGTACCATCTCCTCGTCAAATGTCTAATGAACACACTCCATCGGCCACAGCTAGCCGACAAGATGAAGAAATTATTGCCACATCTCCAATTCCTCAAATTTCTATAAGTATTCTCCCACATTTATACCTATCGGCTCATCCTTAATATTATCATCTGACCAAACTTTCTCTATTTCAACTTTTAGCCGACATGTTCTCATTTGTCATTAACCGGTTTTTGGATGAGGAGGAAGAAGAATCAACCAGCAAAGCCATCTCTCCCATATCAGAAGACTTAAGGAAGAATTTAGCTGACATCGCAGATCGGCTAAGTGCTTCCCTAGATGCACTAGTCGTAAACTGTGGGCCGATCAGGGCGAGATTTGAAGAAATCCAAGACCAGATCCCTGACGAGCTCATCGAGATGATTTCTCCAGCACTCTTCCTCGAGCAACACCATTTTAAATTGAAGAGAGCAAGGCAAAGGATTTCTGATCGGCTAGAGCGCTCTGCTCTTGAGGCCAATGTTTAGTCCAGCCGTCAGCAAGTGAATGATGAAAAGACCAATTTAGTTGAATTAGAAGCTGGACCAATCCCTACTCAACAGAAGATTGAGATGCTGAAAAAGAAAGAAGCGATCTACTACTACAACTTGAAGCTTGTAGAGCTGAGATCAATACTGAGGAACAGAAACTAGCCGATCTGCCGAAAGCTATTGAAACCCAAAAGTCGAAGCTCAAGAAATCTGTAAAGCATCTCTTTGCCTTGAGCAAATCCCTCAAACCGATCCCTGGCACAGATGCAGCCAATGCTCAGGCTATTGAAGAAGTAGAACAACTTAGACAAAAAGAAGTGTCGGCTATCCAGAAATACTTGGCTTGATATAACAATTAGACAATTTCGAACAATATTTTGCTGTAATATATGCATCGGCCATTGTGACGATTTATATTTAGCTAAATCCTTGAAGTACAATCTGCTATCGACCATCGAGCCGATATATGATATATTGAATGACATTGTCTTGATTTGTATAACTCTACATTTTTGTTCAAAATATTTCCAACTTTTATCCTCCATGCCCCCCAAGTTTATAGTAACGAACATAATGCTGCAAACTTATATGTCTAAGGGCGATAGAAAATATCGACCATCTAAAGGCGATGATAACACATCGGTTGTAAACCATACATCGGCAGAGCTCAGCCGATTATGAACCAATCCAAACACTTGGATAGTATTTCTTCAGATATTTTACATTAACTGCTCTTCCAAAAACATCTCCATCAAGTCCTTTTAAGATATAGACTCCTTTAGAAACACATTTATGAATCCGAAAAGGTCCTTCCCAATTCGGTGAGCACTTGCCAAATTTATTATCTCTTGCTCCTATCAGCAACACCAATTTCCAAACGAGTTCACCCTTCTCAAAAGACTTTGGCACAACCTTTTTATTATAATGTCTAGCAACTCTTTCCTTGTCTTTTCTAACCTGTTTAACAGCTCGCAACCTAGATTGTACCAAATCCTCTGATTCATCAATCATCAAATTATGATAATCATCGGTTGTCAACTCATCTTGTAAAGAAATCATTCTGGAGCCGATGTTGGTTTCCCATGGTAATATAGCTTCATGCCCATAAACCAGTTGATATGGAGGTACTTGAATTGCACCATGACAAGCCATCCGATAGGACCACAATGCCTCAGCCAATATAGTATGCCACTTCTTGCGATATTCTGCAATCTTTCTTTTGACCAACTTAATCAAGCTCTTGTTAGATGCCTCAGCCTGTCCATTTGCTTGTGCATAATACGGTGAAGAATTCAATAATTTAATCCCCATGCTGTCTGCAAACTGGACAAACTCATCGGACACAAATATTGATCCTTAATCAGTTGTAATCGTCTGTGGCAAACAAAACCGGTATATAATGTGTTCCTTGACAAATTCAATAGCGTCTCTGATGTCAACCTTTTTCAAAGGAATTGCCTCAACCCACTTGGTAAAATAATCAGTTGCAACCAAAATAAATTTATGTCCTTTACTCGATGGTGGATTGATCTGGCCGATCATATCAATACCCCAACCTCTGAACGGCCATGGCTTGATAATAGGATTCATAGCCGATGCTAGTGCTCTTTGTATTGCTCCAAATTTCTGACAATCTTGACACCCTTTGTAATATCTGAAATAATCTTCCAGCATTGTCGGCCAAAAATATCCAACTCTTCTAATCAGCCATCTCATCTTGTGAGCCGATTGATGAGTCAAACAAATACCTTCATGTACTTCACACATGACAACTTTTGCCTCTTCCAAGCTCAAACATTTCAAAAGAACTCCATCAATCGTTCGATAATATAATGTATCATCCAATAAAACATATTTAAGGGCTTTATATCTTAACTTTCTGGAAACCGATTTAGAAAGATTCTTCAAATATTCGAATATATAAAACCTCCAATCATCGGCTGGTATACAAGCAACTTCTTCTTCAACTCCTTGTAACATCAGCTTGTAGCCTGATGCACCTTGAGCTAAATCATTGGCCTCAACATTCCGCTCCCTAGGGATATGTTTCAAAGTAACCATCTTGAAAGTCTTCATCAGCTCTTGACATTTCTCATTATAGACCATCAAAATATCATTCTTGCACTCATATTCCCTAGATAATTGACTTATCACCAATAATGAATCACCCATGTTTTCAACAGCATCAGCTTCAACTTCCCTCAACAGTTGCAATCCTTTCAAAACAGCTTCATATTCAGCTTGATTATTTGTAGAATAAGGCTTGATAGTAAAAGCAAACTGAAAACTTGCCCCCTAGGCGATATAATCACCAAGCCGATACCACAACCATGAGTGCAAATAGATCCATCAAAGAATAACGTCCATGGCATAATATCAATATTATCAATGCTAGTATCCCTATGTTCTACTATGAAATCGGCTATCGCCTGCCCTTTAACTGTCTTAGTCGATTCATACCTGAGATCAAAATCTGATAAGGAAAAAATCCACTTCCCAATTTGTCCCTTCAAAACTGGAGCCGATAGCATGTAACGTCCTACATCGGCTTTACGTACTATGATGCACTCATTGGAAAGCAAATAATGCCTCAATTTTGTACAAGAAAAATAGGCATAATTTTTCCACAGGTGAATACCTCGTTTCTGCATCCAAAAGTCTTCTACTGAGATAAAATATAACTCTTTCTTTACCTTCAACCTCTTGGATCAAAACTGAGCCGATAGAATTCTGATCGGCTGACAAGTATAACTTGAATGGAAGTCCTTTCTGTGGTGGAATAAGAACTGGAGGGGTACTCAAATATTCCTTGATATTGTCCAATGCTTGCTGTTGTTTTTCTCCACAGACAAACTCTTCATCGGCTTTCAACCTTAACAATGGAGTAAACGGCTCTATTCGGCCAGACAAGTTTGATATGAAACGCCGAACAAAATTTATTTTGCCGATCAATGATTTCAACTTGGTTTTATCTTCTGGAGGTTTTATATCTTTAATCGCTTCAATACTCCTCTGAGGTATCTCAATCCCACGCTCATGTACCAAAAACCCAAGGAATTGCCCAGCCGATACACCAAAAGCACACTTAGTTGGATTAATCTTTAGACCATACTTCCTTACTCTTTCCAGTACCTGTCTTAAATCGGCTATATGCTCATCAACTTCCTTAGATTTAACCACCACATCAACAATATAAATTTCTACCAACATGCCGATAAGATCATGAAATATATAGTTCATAGTTCTTTGATATGTAGCACCAGTGCTTCCCAACCCAAAAGTCATGACAACCCACTCATATAAGCCAATTGCACCAGGACATCTGAAAGCAGTCTTGTGAATATCTTCCTCAGCCATGAAAATCTGATTGTAACCAGCATTGTCCTCCATGAAGCTGATAATTTTATGTCCAGATGCTGCATCAACCATTTGATCGGCTACTGGCATTGGGTACTTATCTTTTGGTGTAGCTTTGTTTAAATCTCTGAAATCAATGCAAACCCTGAGCTTACCATTTTTCTTAATAACTGGCACTATATTCGAAATGCACTCAGCATATCGGCATGGTCTAATAAAATTGGCATCATAGAGTCTTGTAATTTCGGCCTTGATGTCAGCTTTACAACGTCTCGGAGGTTGTTTGTATGGCCGATAGCCTGGTTTGATAGGGAGCCGATGTTCAACAATCGATCGGCTGAGTCCTAGCATTTCATAGTATTTTCAGGCAAAACAATCTCTATACTCTTTCAAAAGTGCTATTAATTTACATTTAAACTCTTTTGATAGATCCTTACCAATATATATCGGCCTAGGCCTATCACCTGGTCCGATGTCTATTTCTTCTAATTCATCGGCCGACATAAACCCTTGTCCTAGCTTGCCATCGAGATCATCAATAGTGTCCTTTGTGTAGAAATTGGAACCCTCCATGGCGCCCTCAAAACAATAATTGAGGCTTTCCATCTCCTGTTGGCTGTATGGCATAATCAGAAACTTTTAAGTAATTTCCTTGCCAAACTTTTCCAGACAAACAATCAATTCCTTCCATCTCCCAAACAGATAAATCGGCGCTAGCTACATTGACTGACCTGTCAGCTGGCACGATTTCGATTTTGTCTCATTGCCATTGAATCAAACTTTGGTACATTGTTGAGGGAATACAACAGTTAGCATGTATTCAATCTCTTCCCAACAACAGACTGTAGGAACCCTTCCCATCAATGACAAAGAACGTAGTAGGAATTGTTTTGCTACCGATGGTCAGCTCTACATTCAAAACTCCTTTGGTTTCAGATGGATTCCCGCCAAAATCTTTCAGAACCATATTGGTTTTGATCAAATCCTCCGAATTCTTCCCAAGCTTCCTGAATGTTGAATATGGCATTAAGTTCACAGCTGCCCCACCATCAACTAGTATTTTTGACATCGGCTTGCCATTGATAAATCCCTTGATGTACAGTGGCTTGAGGTGCCGATGATCAGTTTCTTCAGGTTTCTCAAAAACAGCTTGTCGTGGAGATAATATTAACCTGGCCGATGGCAGATTTTCCTCTTGCTCGACAACTTGCTCAACTGCATATTCGGCTGCTAACATGAAAAACATGTTTATGGCAGATGGCATCACCTCTTTACCCTTATTTTGTTGATTTTTGTTGCGATCGGCTTTGACCTCATCGGCTGATACTACTTTGCTCTTCACACGCCAGACTTTCTTTGTCTTCTGCCTCAGCCGATGTGCAATTTCTCCTTCAACCTCCTGGAATTGCTCTCTGTTCCTCATCCTCTAAACTCTTCCTTTTTGGTTCTTAGTAAAAATTTTAGAAGGGCACCGTTGTGGTTCCATGTTTTTGGGCTCTATTGGTGAATCATCTCCATCATTGCTCTGCTGGATTGGCCTAAGTCTCTCGTGAACCGGCAACTTTCTCTAAATCGGCTGATGCATGCTTGCACTCTGTCGGCTTGGTCTTTGAACAAATTGTGCATCAGAATCACTACTCCCGGGACAATCTTCAATGGATGGCAGTCTCATACCTTCATTCCAGCAAAATCTAAAAAATTCACAGCTTCAATGGGGATCAAAATATCTCACATCATCATCATGGCACGACTCATCTTCTCTCTGTCGTCTTTTCTGATACTTGTTGATCATACCAGCCGATCTGATGTTTCTGGTTTAATTTTTACCTCCATCGGCTGTATTCCAGTTAAACCCAGAATGTACCATGTTGACTGTAAAAGGGTGTCCATCTATCTTCATCGGCCTCCTGGATTCATCAATCTTGAACTTCCCTTGCTCGATAGCCGATTGAATCTGTTGCCTGAAAATTTTGCAATCATTGGTGCTGTGAGACCCTGTATTGTGCCATTTGCAATATTTCCTCCTCTTCAATTCCTCAGCCGATGGGATGACATGCCCTGCTGGCAGTTGAATCTGTTTTTCTTGAAAAAAGAAGATCAAAAATCTTACCGGCCTTGGTGATGTCAAAATCAAACCTTTCTTCTTTTCCTGAATTCTTGACCCATTGACAGACCGTTGTCTTCTTCTTCCTGGCCCACTCGGCTGCATTGACTTCTGGATCATCATCTTCAGAATCAGAATCATAGCTGTAAACATTATTGACATTGTTGGCCTTCTTGATGAATTTTCTAGCCTCTTGGAATCTTGTCTCATGAGCCAATACCTTCTGAGCTAGATGAGCTAAACTTTCAAAGTCTTGAGCCGAAAATCATTCCCTTATCGGCGCCAACAAACCCTGGAAGGCCAAATCGGATAGTTCGGAATCTGTCAAGGCTAGACAATAACACCTATTTCTCACATCTCTGAAACGTTGGATATAATCTGGGACTAACTATCGTCTATCGTATATGGATCCTTTAGCTTTTTCCTCGGCTATCGTCCCGTCAACCACTGACTTAATCATGTTTTTCAAAGTATTCACAAGTACTCCGGACTGGTTGACTAGGGCATGATGTACAGCCGAATCAATGCGATCTTGCAATGTGTGGAGTTCCGCATTACTTGATTCGACTTTGGGCTGCTTATCCTTTTCTTCTCCCGTTCTGGATGTACCTGGATCTTGTTTCACGATCGTTGGCAACTTGACTTTAGTTCTTTGCACAACTGTGCCTTGCCGGGTCACCGTGAACGAGTGCAGATATTGATTTTGAAGCTGATCCAGCATCTGTCTCATCTCTTCTCTCTGCTCATCGCTCAATTGTTCAATCGTGATCGGCAGGATGTTCTCTCTGAGACGTCGGTGGTGTTTGGAGACATGATGACACTGGGTCCCACTGGGCGTGCCAAAAGCGTATTTATGCAAAAAACACACACTGGCCTAAGAGATTTGCTTTACTCTAGTGCAGGTCCAAAATTAGCTCTTTAGGTCCGAGGGCGTGCCAGTTGATTTGATCCTGCAATCAACAAGAAGAAATATGCAAAAAATATTAGTAAACGCTAGTCCATCGGCCAGATAGATGATTTCATATCGTATTTAACCTTGCCGATGCACTAAAGCATGAATCGGCTGTAAGGTATAGTCAAAGATAGAACTAACCCTAAAACTATTCTATCGGCTGTAGATATCAGTATTATGTAATCAAGATGTCAATATTACTTTAGAAACAAGAAATTGGGATAGATCGGACTGAACCGAGATAGTATAAATTGCTTAAGTCTATCGTAACATGAAATAACGATTACATAAACTCATGTCATAGCCGATATCCAGATTTAAGTATGTATCGGCTATAGTTCCGATACGATCTTATACTAAGATATAAGAGGTAGATATAGAACATTAAACAAAGCATAAAACCATGTAAAACATCTATATCAGATAAGATCGGCTGAAACCCCGATACTATCCTTATTAACAATCGTAAAGCAGGCTAGAGATCATGATTCTAAATACAACTTAATTGGTTGGACTTAACCAATGCAGCATTAAGTATAAAAGAAGCATAACATCTAGAAAACCAAGCTAATAGTTGCCTTTTCGGGATGGTGGATACATCATATAACCTAAATCAACAAAGGAAACTAGCTGATACCGGCAAAACCCTAAAGAGAATCCAACCGATGCAAGAAGATAGCATTGTTGATCTAAATTATATAACATATATGATAACTCGGAAGTTTACAAGATAGAACTAGAGTGTCATAAAGATGTAAGCACTAGTTCCAATAATGCAAACCGCCATAACAAAATATAACTTTTCGTCGAAGATCAAACTGATGCAGCACGACTCGAAAGCACAAGCTTGTCGAAAAGTAGAAAATAAAGGTGGCGATGCGCCGAGATTGGTTGAACTTATGTTCTTATTATTTGCAGTACCTCGGGACTATATTTTTACCCGAAAATACAAACATTGTCCATTAAGGACACGATTCATATTAACCTAATACAAATCCATCTAACGAACAAGTCACTTAGGCGGACTCTTACCGGGAATATCTATAAAAAAAATACATATATTCCTAATTAATAGATACAATTGCCAGTTTGAGATTCTATCCTTTCATGGCAATCTCATCGTAAGCTCCTTGTTGAATCCGTTATTGACTTCACATGCGTTACCGGCCCCATCGGCTATCCCAATCGGACTCGATTTCCAGCCGATGCGCACTCTGTTCTCTGAGATTCCTGCATATCTTCGAATCCGCTTCGGATTGGACCGTGTTTCCGATTCATGTAGATTAAATTACTTGCCAAATTTCATCACCAGCAATTATCCCATCTATTTCTTATTACTTCATATACTTATATTTCAATTTTTTTCAAATGATAGATTATTTACATGAGGGAAAAACTATCCATCGAAGAATTTATAAAGGTTGTTTAAGAACAATTGATGGGATTTATCAATGAACAAATAATTGATCCCGCGGGAGAATTTCACTACGATGGAAGGCCTATTGATCATGATCCCCATGTATGACTTGTCTTAAGTTTCTTCGTAATATACAATACAAATAAGAATTACCGAAGGATTGTTACATATGTATGTATTTAGATGTGTATACATGTACTTATGTGTGTGAGTACATTTCGGTAATATAAGTATATATTTACTTGAGTGCATATATTTGAGGAACATATATATGTGATAAATATGTATTTATCACATATATATATGCAGTATATTATAAATTATATATCGATATATTACGCATATACATGTATTATGCATATACATGTATTTATACTTATATGCATAATATATAAACAAGCAGCTAGCAGAACCAGCAATCTTTAAAAAAAAGAAAATATATCTTTAGTCCCGGTTGGTAACAAAAACCAGGACTAAAGATGGTAGCGCCAGCCACGTGGCGCTACCATCTTTAGTCCCGGTTGATGTTACCAACCGGGACTAAAGATGGCTCTGTAGTCCCGGTTATTTTACCCAGGACTAAAGATGGGTATCTTTATTCCAGGATTCATGGTCCCGGTTGCATAACCGGGACTAGAGTGGGTTACGAATCGGGGTTAAAAACCCCTTCTCCACCAGTGAATTGTTTTTTTCAATAATATGAAAACTAACCAAATTTTGGTATGATTTTTAGTGGATTTGGTCAAGGAAAGAGATAAATCAATCGATAAAAGTTTATCTAGAAAAGACCAAATTCAATAAGAAAATCATGAAGACCACGGCATGGCAGTTCAATTCTATATATTAATTAGGTAGTGTTTAGTAGTTTCATTTTATCTTTAGGAAATGTTTTTCTAGTGTCAAATCAGAACTTGTCTTTTTCCTTTTCTATCTTTAGAAAGTTTTCTCTAGTATCCGATATGATATGAAGTAGTATCCATCGATGGGTATAAATACGTACACGTGGGGTCCCTGTAATCCATCTCCATGGATCAATATAATCTACTTTCGGCTGCATCGCCACCCTTTTACTTTCGACCATTTCTTGTTTCGAGTTGGGCTGCATTAGCTTCGATCTCCGATAAGGGGTAAGGTTTATCATGGCGGCTTGTATCAGCGGGATTAGGGCTTACATCTGTGTTGATGAAAAAACCGCACTTAACCGATGGTGCCAGATCTGTGTTGGTGCGAACTAAGTCGACGAACAAAACGGTCTAGGGGTTCTGCTTAGCTCCAGTACTGTTCCAAAATATTGATGAGATGCGAGCATACCAGTCAGCTTGATCCTGCCACTGACAAGGTAGATAAATATTTTGATCACCAAAGAGTCGATCGGCTGACAAGCCGATACCGATACTAGGCCATATCGATAGGGTTGTGAATAATCAGCTATATATCCAATGTAGATAATTATATAAATACAATCTGCTGATGACAATATAATAAAATAAATATCCAATGAACCAATCAACCGATATTGAAATAGAATAGTGAATGTAGGCTCGATGATTAAAATATAGATCGGCTAGAGGTCCGATGTAAAGATAACTTATCGACTAGCACTTCGATAAAACATTAGCTGAACCTATCGACTTAACAAATTTATATTATCATCAATAATCTAGTAGGTCGAACCTAACCAATATAGCACGAGATTATATATATGATAATCTAATACTCGATGAGCTGATAGATCTGTCTAATGTGATGGATATAACAAATTTATTTAAAACAACATTGTGATTGTAGAGATATATCGACTAAGACAGAAGATCAAACCTAGAACTAACCGAGACAGTCCCAACTAAATCGATTTATCTCTAAACTCAATGCAATTAAAATAGGATTGAAATATCATATAGGTGAATATATCAACCAAACCAGAGCGATCCAAGAGATCGAAGCGATGAAGGCTTGAACAACACCAATGTACCCAATATATTCACCAGGGCCGACGGAACGTAGGACTACCCCATCGCCGGAGATCGAAATCCGATGCAGCCGCGTGTCAGGTGCCAAGTTCCATCGGTTGATAAGTAAAACCTCAGAAAAGAGGGTGGTTATGCGCCGAGAGTAGTTGTATTGATCGTTGTGATAGTTTACAGTGACCCCGGGTGTACATATTTATACCATGGGTAGATACTAGTTCTTATTGTACCTGATACAAACTTTCCTAAAGAGACAAAGGAAAAATATAAAGTCCTAATCAGACACTAAACATACTTTCCTAAAGATAAAAGGAAACTAACAGTCTCTTCCTAATTAATAGATAAACTATCATATCGCATTTTTCTTGAACTCGGTCTCTTTTGGATAAGCTTCCTTTAATTGATTAATTTCCATAACCGAAACCATCAAGAATCCGACTACTGGGGACTGATAATGCTCATCGGCCTATTTCAGGACTCTGAAGCCAATACTGACTTTAAATCGATGATGACTTCCGGGCTTACCAAATTTCGGCGTTAACAATATGCCTATTTAACATATTCTTAGTTAATCTAGGTCGCGGTAAATTGTTTTATCGATCTAGATTAGCTAAAGTATCTACCACCCTAAAAATTAGTCAAAGACTTGATTGTTTAGATTTTATGCTTCTTTTCATACTTAGTATTGCATCAATTGGGTTTGACCTACTAATTTATGCTTAGAATCATAAAAACTAACATGCCTTTGATTGCCAATAAGGTTTTCAATGGGGTTTCAGCTGATGAGTAATCTGGATGTTGCATCGGCTTTTAAGGATTACATTTAAGTTGGTTTTAGTCGATCGCAACAAAGGTTTTACTCTTTCTCTAATCATTTGGATTTATCGACATCGGATTTCCAGCCAATGGATGTTTAACCTTCGCATCAACAGTTATTTTATCATATTATTATTGACCGATTGTTTTCTATTGGATTATATTATTATTTTATTATTATTATTAGTCGATTGTCTTTATATCATTATTTATTTAAGTATCAGAATCTACATTGGATAAATAGCCGATTGCTCAAGGAATGACTATATCGACTTGCTGGTCGATCAACTCTGTAATCTACAATTTATATATCTTGTTAGTTGTAGGATCAAACTGACTAGCACGTTCGTATTCCCATAAAGTTTGAGACCTGCACTGGAGCTAAGCAGATCTGCTAGTTCTTCGTGTTTTTCGCATCAACAGATGGAGAGAGAATAAAATCAAGCATGGCGAGTTCAATTTAACTAATTTGTCTCTACATGTATATAAACATGGCAAAGCTAGAAAAAAATTACCCTGTGTCACATACTTACATATTACACTTGTAATAATCTAATTACATGTGTTAATTAAGAACATTCTTTGGCAAAAAACATTTTGGACCGTATGTCCCATGTACGACTGTGGAGCAGAGTGGTGTTGCCCCTTATGTAAACTAAATAAGTAAATAAAGTTAGGTAGAATATGGTTTATATGACTATCAGAAGATGCTAGGTGAGTGAAGGATATCACCGAGCAACGAGCAGACCGAGAATAATTACATCGAGCATATATGATCGAGTGATGGCATGGTGCCAGTTGTACAAAGAGTTTTTCTTTGATGATGAACATCAAAGAAAATGTGATTATTTAAAATAAAATAATAGGCAAACCATTTTATTGTATGTAGTCATGGTTGGCTTTATAAAGTTTCATTAATTCTGGGGATGTAAATTATATTGAACTTATTGATTACAATTTATATGACAAAATATATTCTTGATATAATAGGATACATGACAAATAAACTTGACTACAAAACACTTCAAAGCTTATAAGTAAACTACACATACTAATTAAATTATATAATTATTATGGTCTTATTTCAAACAAAAATTGTTTCAAATAAAACAATCAAACATGCAAAACTCAAAGAAATTAGCTTCAAACAATGTTGATATTTCGTACAACGAAGCCATGCAATTGTGTGGGTTATTTATGTGCACCAAAACCCTTTAAAGTTCAGTAAAACTATGGAGAAAACAATTGTTGAACTTATATAGAGAAAATAATCCAAGTTTTAATCTACCTTAATTTATTTGTTATGTGCCTTAACAAGGCGATTCAATCACAAGAACATTGAGTTCTTCCATAATTAGCTAATGGTTATTTAATATTTACTCAATGCAAAAGTTGTATGAACTTAATCCATCTTCTGTTAAACAAATCCATGAATGGTTTTTGAGATGTGTTAAAAAATTTAGAATCCCTGAATAATTTAGAAAAATTGAAAGAACATTATTCGACCTTTTGGTTTACTATCCACGAGACAACTTCTAAACAAACTAAAATCTTATATTTCAAGATTATAAATACCCGTACATACACGCGGACCACCTTCTTAGTTTTTTAAATAAGATAAATAATCAAATGTTTATCTAAAACCTAACTGCATTATCTATTTAAAAAATGGGATAGTACTGTGTGCTGATGCTGCAAAGTATGTACGTGCAGAAAGATCGGCTTTTCAGATAACGATACGAGACACGTCATCCAGTTACACTTTTCTCGTGACCGACGGGACCTACACAGCTAGTAGTAGCCTACAGTTAGTGTTAGTCACCCATGAGCCATGACCGTCTTCACAAGGGTCAGTATTCAGTTCACTGGCATTCTATTTGGCTATTCTCCTCCTTTGCCTTCGTCCCCTGCCAGTTGCCCCTACCTCATTGGTGAGCAGGGTGATTCTGGTCGACATTGGGGAGGTCACGGCAACGCGTCGAGGCATGAGCGTTGAGGAGGGTGAGGCCACACCTCCACAGATCTCTTCAACGAGCGTCAGGAAGGTGGTGGCGGAGGGGAGTTAGGAGGTAGGCTACCGGTGGTGGTCGTCGGTAGCGGCGGCGGTGAACCTAACACTTGCGGAGGCAGTGGTATCACTGATGTATATGGGCAAAGGCAAAGTTGGAAAGAGAATTTTCAGGTGTATACCAGCGTCAAATATTAAAACAGCTTTTGAGTTGAATACGGACTCAAATAAAAAAGAATCGAGTATTTCCCAGGAAGAGCAAACACGAGCAACGTCAGATTATTATGCATGGTCAGGCTGTCAAACGCAAGTTATAGCTCCTCCAAATTACTCCCTCCGTTAAAGAAAACAAATCTATATGAAAATGTAACACAACGCAAATCTATATGAAAATATAACACAATGTAGTACAACGGGTGGTGGGTACCAGGGATGCAAGTGGGTAGTCCCACTACCCGTAAAAAACCCGCTTACTAATTCATTTCCTATTTGGTAGTACAAAATTTAGAAGAAAAAATGAAATAAACGGGCTACAAAAATTCGCTTGCCCATACCGCTTGCATCCCTAGTGGGTACGTTCTGAAAGATCATTTTTTGGAAATGATACTTGACGTGAGAGCTAGCTGCAGTGACAGCCTGCACGTTTCAATTTTCTCGTGAGCTACTAGTCTACTCCTACAGTCACAGTTACTGGTCACATAATAGTTATACATGTTAAGAAAATAGATGTACAACGGAGATACGAATTTAACGTGGAAAACCTTTGCGGGAAAAACCACGGACGTCGATCGGCAATGATCACTATTGAGAAGTTGATTACAAACGTAGAGAATAACAGTGGGAACTTCTCTCCCTTCCCGTACGGTTTACAAGAATATATATAGGAGATAAAAGAAAAGACACCCAATAGGAAAAACTAGGAGTTCTACTAGAAAACTAATCCTAGTCCTACTAGAAAACTAATCCAAATATATTGTGGGCTCAAATTCGGATCACATATTTAACAATCTCCACCTTGAGACGAATTCTCTCTTGTAGCATAAAAATCATCGATCTCCAAAAATATCTCATGTAGGTAAAATCACCACGCGCCAATAGTCTCTAGCACTATATTGTAACACCAACCAAGCTTGAGCAAAGCTCAAACTTAGTAGCAGGAATTGTCTTTGTCATCATATCAGCTGGATTATCATGAATACTTATCTTGCATACTTTGACATCACATTCAGCAATCACACCTCGAATAAAGTGATATCTCACATCAATGTGCTTTGTTCTCTAATGGAACATCTGATCCTTTGTAAGGCATATTGCACTTTGACTATCACAAAATATATCAACGCAAGACATTACTCCACAAAGCTCAGTATACAAACCCCTAAGCCAAATAGCTTCTTTACAAGCTTCAGAAATAGCCATATACTCTGCTTCAGTAGTAGATAAGGCAGCAGTTGCTTGCAAACTTGCCTTCCAACTAACAGCACATCCTCCAATAGTGAAAACATAACCTGTGAGTGATCTTCTCCTATCCAAATCTCCAGCAAAATCTGAATCCACATAACCAACAAGTCCATCTCTATATCTCCCAAACTACAAACAAGCATTAGAGGTACCACGTAGGTATCTGAAAATCCACTGAACAACTTTCTAATGCTCTTTGCCAGGATTAGCCATGTATCTACTGACAACACTCAATGCATGTGATAAGTCAGGATGAGAACATACCATGACATACATAAGTGAACCAACTGCACTTGAATATGGAACTCTAGACATGTACTCAACATAAATCTGAAGATAATCTGAAATGTGCAGCTAAAGGAATACTCACTGGTTTTGTATCATGCATATTGAAACGACGAAGGACTTTTTCATTATAACCTTTCTGACTAAGATATAACTTGCCAGACTCTCTTTCTCTAGTAATTTTCATACCGAGATTTTTCTTAGCTGCACCCAAATCCTTCATCTCAAATTCACTACTCAATTGTACCTTCAACTTTGCTATCTCTGCTTTACTTTTGCAGCAATCAATATATCATCGACATAAAGAAGCAAATATATAGCTGAACCATCAACAACTTTGAGATAAACACAACTATCATAATTGGATCTTCTAAACTTCTGAGAAAGCATGAAAGAGTCAAATCTCTTATACCACTGTCTAGGTGACTGTTTTAACCCATAAATAGATTTCTCTAACCTACAGACTAGGTTCTCTTTTACAGGAACAACAAAACCTTCAGGCTTCTCCATATAAATATCCTCTTCTAACTCCCCATGTAACAATGCAGTTTTAACATCCATTTGCTCTAGTTCATAATCATGCATTGCAACAATACTGAGTAATGTGCGAATTGAACTATGCTTCACAACAGGGGAAAAGACATTATTGAAATCAATACCTGGAATCTAGCTATAACATTTAGCAACTAACCTCGCTTTGTATCTTATACCTCATCAGTTGGAGATATACATTCCTTTCTTTTGAAGATCCACTTGCAACGGATAGATTTCTTCTCCTTCGGCAACTTCACCAATTCCCAAGTACGATTCTTTTCAAGTGACTCCATCTCATTATGCATAGCAGTTATCCATCTATTGCAATCATCAGAAACAATAGCCTCAGAATATGAAGAAGGTTCTACATTACCTTCAATTTCTTCTGTTACACTTAAAGCATAAACAACTATGTTTGCTTCTTCAATATATCTTCGAGGAGGTTTAGTATTTCTTTTGGGCTTATCTTTTGCAATAGAATGTTTTGGAGACTACTCAATAGTAGAAGAATCTGAATCTTCACTGACAGGTACATCTTGGTTAATAGTAACATCATCCTTTTCTGGTGCATGCCCTGAACTGATCAAGTGCTCCACCTGCACACTTGCTTTCTGCTGACTCTCAACGGGAATATTAGTAGAAGGTTTGTCATGTAACATAACTGATTCATGGAAAACAACATTTCTACTAATCACAACCTTCTTTGTTTCAGGACACCATAACTTATAGCCTTTCACACCAGACGGATAACCAAGAAAAATGCACTTAATAGCTCTAGGCTCCAATTTATCATTATCAACATGAGCATAAGCAGTACAACCAAATACTCTTAAGTCTGAATAATTTGCTGTGGAACTAGACCATACCTCAATTGGAGTCTTTTTATCAATAGCTTAACTGGGCGATCTATTAATAAGATAGCAAGCAGTGGAAACCGCTTCTACCCAAAACTATTTAGGCAAACCTGCATTAGATAACATACAACGTGCTTTTGATATAATTGTCCTATTCATACGTCAGCTACGCCGTTTTGTTGAAGTGTATGAGAAACGGTGTAGTGACGCACAATGCCTTCAGACTTGCAATATGATTTAAATATCTTAGAACAGAACTCCATCCCATTGTCAGTACGAAGTATTTTCACCTTCCTTTCAGTTTGTCTTTCAACCATAGTCTTCAACTCTTTAAACGCATTAAAAGCTTGATATTTGTGCTTCAAGAAATAAGGCCAAACTTTTCGCGAATAATCATCAACGATAGTCATCATATAACGAGCACCTCCAAAAGATGTCTTACGAGCAGGCCCCCATAAATCAGAATGCACATAATCAAGAATACTTTCAGTAGTATGAGGAGATGTGTTGAATTTCACCCTCTTATGCTTGCCAAAGATGCAATGCTCACAAAATTTGAGCTTCCCGATGCCTTGTCCATCTAGCAATTCTCGCTTGCTCAATTCTGCCAAACCAATTTCACTCATATGCCAAAGACGCATATGCTAAAGATTAGTAGCATCGGCATTAGATGATGAATCTGAAACTGCAGCAACATTACCAAATATAGTTGTGCCTCGCAGATGGTACTGGTTGGCAGTTTTAATATCAGCTTTCATCACAACAAGAGATCCTTTGGTTACCTTCGAAATTCCGTCTCCACCGGAATATTTGTACCCTTTACGATCAAGAGTACATAAAGAGATGAGACTCCTCTTCAAATTTGGAATATGCCGCACATCTGACATGTTCTGATACAGCCATCAAACATCTTGATCTGAATTGTTCCAATACCTGCAACCTTGCATGGTGTATTATCACCCATCAAAACAGTTTCACCTTTCACAGGCTCATAGGTGTCAAACCAATCCCTGTTCGGGCACATGTGATAGGTGCTAGCAGTATCAAGAATCCACTAGTCACTAATTTGTGCACAACCAGCATAAGCAACAAACAATTCTGCACCAGATTTATCATTAGTAACAACTGCGGCTTTTCCTTTCTCTTGTTTATTATCTTTCGGTCTATAACTTTCGGTTCTCTTGTCTTTGTTTGGAGCTTCCAACACTCAAAAATATCATGTCCATCTATCTTGCAGTATTTGCATGACTTATACCTGCCTCTGGACTTTGATCTTCCACGATAACTACTTGAACTTTTATCTCCTGACTGGTTCTTTGTGTTCTTCTCCTGTTACCTGCCCCGAACAACTAAGCTTTCTACTTGTGAACTTGAACTTTCAAAGGGTACCATCTTTTTCATCTTTTCTTTGACATGCAAAGCTTCATAAACTTCTTTCAAAGTTAGAATATCATGACTATAAAGAATAGTATCCCTGAAGTTTGCATATGAGCTAGGCAATGAACACAATAGAATAAGGCCTAAATCATCTTCATCATACTTTACCTCCATAGCCTCAAGGTCAGCAACAATTTCCTTGAAAGTGGAGAGATGATCCATCACAGACTCACCATCTTGCAACTTGTGCAAAAATAACTTTTGCTTCAGGTGCATCTTACTGGTCAGATCCTTAGTCATGCATATTTGTTCCAGCTTCAACCACAACCCACCGGCTATCTTCTCCTTAAGTACCTCCTGCAAAATATTGTTAGATAGATGAAGATGAATATATGACATAGCCTTACGATCCTTTTTCTTTTCATCATCGGACCAATCCATAGTCGTTCTATCAAATCCAGATAGCGCATCATCAAGGTCTTGCTGTGCAAGGACGGCTCGCATCTTCACTTGCCATAGTGAGAATCTTGTGTCTCGGTCCAGAAGTGGTAGATCATACTTCAAACTTGCCATGGGAATTAATCCTGAATTTGCTGGTAATAAATTGGAGTAAACCTAGCAAAAACGCAAACCTCTGGGTGCACTTCCTCGTGTGCATGTAGCGTAGATCTAAAAACTCCTTGGTGCACAAGCTTTTCTTTTCGCGCGATGTCGGAGGACGATAGATGACCTCACCGAACGAAGCGATGAGACGATGACGCCGGCGCCGGGGATAGTAGTAGATCGGATCTCCAATGCTCTGATACCACTTGTTAAAAAATAGATGCACAACGGAGACACGAATTTAACGTGGAAAACCCTTGCGGGAAAAACCACGGGCGCCGACCGGCAATGATCACTATTGAGGAGTTGATTACAAACGTAGGGAATAACAGTGGGAACTTTTCTCCCTTCCCGTACGGTTTACAAGAGTATATATTGGAGATAAAAGAAAAAACACCTAATAGGAAACGACTAGGAGTTCTACTAGGAAACTAATACTAATTCTACTAGGAAACTAATCCGAATATATTATGGGCTCAAATTCGGATCACATATTTAACAATACAAGGGCCAGAATGTCAGTTCACTCGCATGTGCTTGGCTGTGAGATCTCGCCCTATAAATACCCACCGCCACTTCCCCGGGAGAGCAAAGCACGAGCAACGAACTCACCTTCAAAGCCAGGTAATGCAACCTATATACTTGCTGTAAAAAAAATCAGCTAATCGATCGATCGATCGTTCGCCATGGACGAGCTCTTCTACCAGTCGCTGCTGCTCTCCGTGGCGGCCGTGACGGTGCTGCAGCTGCTGAAGCTGCTCCTGGTGCAGCATCGTCGTCCCCGCACGCCGCCAGGGCCGTGGCGGCTGCCGGTGATCGGCAGCATGCACCACCTGGTGAACGTGCTCCCCCACCGCAAGCTGCGGGAGCTCGCCGCCGTGCACGGCCCGCTGATGATGCTGCAGCTCGGGGAGACGCCGCTGGTGGTGGCCTCCTCCAAGGAGATGGCGCGCGCGGTGCTCAAGACCCACGACACCAACTTCGCGACGCGGCCCAGGCTGCTCGCCGGTGAGATCGTCGGCTACGAGTGGGCCGACATCCTCTTCTCCCCCTCCGGCGACTACTGGCGCAAGCTCCGCCAGCTCTGCGCCGCCGAGATCCTCAGCCCCAAGCGCGTCCTCTCCTTCCGACACATCAGGGAAGACGAGGTAATTTGTCGCTTAATTACCATCCAAAACCACACAGTTAACAATTTTCATAATACCTCTCGTGTTAAAAAAAACAAACATATATTTCACCTAATGATTACTAAATGTAGTAAAGGAAATTAAAGAGAACATATGTGTGGAAAGGATCGTCCCCACATGTCAAAAAGAAAATAATTTCTAATTCTGTTTGTGCATGCTGCTCCATCAAACAAACTGTCAGATTAACTGTTCAGAACGGCAGCATAATTCTGACGTGCATGTACATTATTAATTATACATAAACTAAATAATTGCAGGTGATGACGCGTGTAAACGAGATCCGCGCGGCGGGGCCGACGACGCCGGTGAACCTGAGCGTGATGTTCCACAGCGTCACCAACAGCATCGTGTCGCGGGCGGCGTTTGGGAAGAAGAGGAAGAACGCGCCGGAGTTCATGGCGGCCATCAAGGCTGGCGTCGGGCTGGCCAGCGGCTTCAACATCCCCGACCTCTTCCCGACGTGGACGGGCATCCTCGCCACGGTCACCGGCATGAAGCGCAGCCTCCAGGGCATCTACACGACGGTGGACGCCATCCTCGAGGAGATCATCGCTGAGAGGAAGGGCATCCGCGACGAGAAGATCAGGGCTGGCGCCGACAATGTCGACGAGAACCTCGTCGACGTGCTCATCGGCCTCCAGGAGAAAGGTGGCTTCGGCTTCCACCTTGACAACAGTAAAATCAAGGCTATCATCCTGGTACATGACAACATTATTATTTATTTATTTGCAATAATGAAAATAAATCTAGCCTCTTATCTCAACATATATACATGATGATGCAATAATTTATTACTCGTGTAGGATATGTTTGCTGGAGGGACGGGGACATCGGCGTCGGCGATGGAATGGGGGATGTCAGAGCTGATGAAAAACCCCTCGGTGATGAAAAAACTACAATCGCAGATCCGAGAAGCTTTCCAAGGCAAGGAGATAGTGACCGAGGCCGACATGCAAGCAGGCAACCTCCGTTACCTGAAAATGGTGATCAAGGAGACGCTCCGGCTGCACCCACCGGCACCTCTTCTCGTGCCGAGGGAGAGCATCGACGTGTGTGAGCTTGATGGGTACACCATCCCCGCCAAATCACGTGTTATCATCAACGCGTGGGCGATAGGCCGTGACCCCAAGTACTGGGATAATGTCGAGGAGTTCAGGCCCGAGCGGTTCAAGGATGGAACCCTTGACTTCATGGGTAGCAACTATGAGTTCATCCCATTCGGCTCTGGCCGAAGAATGTGTCCTGGTTTCAACTATGGTCTCGTAAGCATGGAACTAATGTTCACGGGTCTTCTATACTACTTCGACTGGTCGCTTCCGGAGGGCGTAAATGAGGTGGACATGGAGGAGGCGCCGGGCCTCGGAGTGCGCCGCCGCTCGCCGCTGATGCTGTGCGCCACGCCATATGTCCCTCTACTCTCTACCAACTAGTTCCATCGACCTATGCATGCTGCGTTGCAAGTGTCTCACAGCGCAACCAAAATAAAACCTAATAAATACTTTGTAATAGATGCATGTATTTTAATTGACTGAGCACATTGTGTATCCCTATCTAGCTATACCACACATATACATATTTGTATCTCGAGATATTCGCTCCAGTATATGTATATACGTGTGTGTATGATTTAACTCTTATCTAGATTTGAAGTAATAATGGGAATTACTAGTTTCTATGCTACTTTAAATGATGCTAGTGGTGGTGTTCGAATCTGACTCCAACATCACAAACTGATATGTAGCATCATAAGTTAAAGATCCCCACAACATATGAATAATCACTACTACAAACACCTAGATTGGGACCGGTCACATAGGTGTTGGTTTAACAAAAACCGGTACCAATAAGGTGTTTCCCGCTGACCAAACTAAAAACTAGCACCAATTCAAATAGTTGCCGGTTCTTTGAGAAAAGGGTTGGTGCCGGTTTTACATAAATACCAGCACCAAAGACCTCACACCAACTGTCCTCTGGACTCTGTTGGTGCCAGCTTTTGATTAAAAACTGGTGCCGGTTCTTGTTATGAATCGGCACCTATATCCCCTCCATATATACTACTTCCATCCCTATCGTTTTTTCATATAATTTTTTTTATACAAAGTTAGATGAATGTAAGCTTTATATCAAATTTGTAGAGCTCAACTTTTGGTTTAAGGTCGTTTGGATGTCCATAAATGTGTTATAATGTGTCGAATCTATTTGAATAAGTGAATATTTAAAATTTCCAAACAATCTCGGATAAGACAAAACATATACAAAAGTTGTAGATCTCGATGAGATCTACTTGTAGTTGATAAAAATTTCATTTCAGCTCATCTATGGTGTGAAAAATGGATTATAAGTTCAGATAATATTAATGTCAAAAGAATAGCATTTGTTTCCAAGACAAGAAGTGTTTGTAGGTGAGATGTAAGAAGGTTTCGGATGGAGAGATTTCGAGTTCGAATCTTGCTGGTGGCTTAATTATGAATATGGGTTGAAACAAAATCATAGGACTTGTCGGAAGTGAGTGTAACAGTATAGTGTTTAGGTGTCGGTTCGAGAACTGACACCAATGACATGGGTCATTAGTGCCGATTAATTGGTGCTAGCCCCGAAACCTATACCTATGTGGTCTTTCGAAACGACACCTATGGGCCTTCCAGTAGTAGTGAGCCCTGGAATTACAAATTCTAGAAATTACAAGGAATTACATATAAAAGCTTCGAATTAATCTTCCATACATGGATTAACAATTATAAGCATCCAATCTTGTATTATCCGACCGTATGTAACGTAGAAATAGACGAAAAGTATAAAAGATCACATTATATTTCAGCATGGCTACCTTTGGAAATGACAATCATACTAGCTACGTTATAGTTAGTCATATATAACGTAGAAATAGACGAAAAGTATAAAACATCACATTATATTTCAGCATGGCTACCTTTGGAAATGACATTATATATGACTAATCAACTAACTATGCTATCAACTTATTATTTTTGCTTTTGGTTTTATCGTTTATGAAATCCGTTGTAACGCACGGGCCTTTCGCTAGTATTAAGTAACTTAGTTGCTAGATTCCTGACTCGTAACTATTGTTGAACTCGTTTCCACTGCGACAGAATTTTAAATTAGAACCCATATATCCTACCTCTTTTAATAAATAATATCGTTGACTTCTTAAATAATTTTAACCGTTCATCGTATTAAATGCGCTAAAGTACAACTTATATTTAAAATTTCTTTAATAAGAAAACAAGTCACAACAAAATAAATACAAAATAAATGATACTTATATAATTTTTTAAAAGACGGGTAGTATAACGTTATGGCATAAGTTAGATGTGACAACATAGTAACAAAATAAATATAAAATAAATGATACTTATATAATTTTTTAAAAGACGGGTAGTATAACGTTATGGCATAAGTTAGATGTGACAACACAGTGACTGGTCTCTGGTTTGGTTATACCAGCGACCACTCCATCCCAAGAATAAATTTCCTGTTAACTTAAAAATTAAAATAGTTCATGCCTTCTTTTATTCTCTGTAATGACTTATATCTTTTAAATCATATATTATTTTTAAGATATATGTGATAAAACGAGATCCATGTTGAATATATTAAAACATTTTATTAATTGAAAAGTAATTTATTTAAATAATATAAGTAACTTATCTATGCAATAGAAGTAACTCTATTTAGCATTAGAAGTAAATACAGTATAACTGAGTTAAAATAAGAAACTATATAGAGTAAATTCACAAGCAAAGTGTAGAGAATATTTTGAAGTAATTATATTTATGAAAGCAAATTCAATAAAACCTAAAATTAATTTATATAAATACTTAGCACAAAATGCAAGTAAGTTGTTACGTTGTTAGAAGTAAATCCGTCTGTGGACCGTGTAGTACTAGTTCTCTCTCGTATGACTAGCACTGCTAGTTAAAACTAAATTTAGAGGTCTCACGAAGTAGATTTTTCCCATAAGTTAACAACGTTATTTATTAAAAAATAAAGGGAGTACTATGTGTTGGCCAGAAATATATGAAAGAATTGAATCCCAGCTGGCAAAAACAATGATATATATATATAGTAAATATATATATATATATATTAAGTGGACAATGAAATATTTTTTTCAATGGAAACATCCACAATAAAATAAAACATCAAATAACTGCATATGTAGCTTATACCATGTTTATTCTCATGGGATAGAAGCAACAGAGATAGGAAACATACGAGTGTAGTAATAAACTAGTTGGCACCCCGTGTCTTGCCACAGGTTTTATAGTTCTATCATCAAACAAAATCGAAGTTTTAAATGATTAGGTGTAACTCTATGTATATATTTTATATATGATAATGTGACTTTATATATACCTGTTGTTATTACAATACAATTCATGCTTTAATTTTCAAAGCGTCATTGTGTATTTTATAATATATGAATATTATTTTCAAGCGTAATATGGGTATTATTGCAGTTAGATAATTTGCATCTCTCTGCTTCATTCAAGCTTACTCTTAAAATGGGTCTAGGTAACGATACCTAATAATTATATGCTATCTAATCATGCATAATAAACAAAACTCACAACTTAAATAATAATTTGAGCTCTATTCAGAAAAAAAAAGTTAGCATTATTTCTCAGGACTTGGAAGGAAAAAACATGGTTTTATATAAAAAATAGGTAACAATGCTTCGTGTGACTATGAGGTGGAGCGAAGGGAGGGGACTAGATGACTAATAAATGATTGAATTAAATGGATAAGTAGCTTTTGATCTAACAGTTGTTATCTTTGTACTAATGCAGGCTTAAAATAGTTAATGATGTGGCTTCTTGCATGTATTGCTTTATTGGAGTAAATGCCCCTAGCTTAGTGGGTACCAACTATATAGAAAAGATATGGTCAATAATGTCACAGTTACAAATGAATTTTTTCCCATAGTTTGCATGTCTTCATGAACTTATTTTAACAAAATTGATAAATATATGATTTGTCTATACACGAACATAGAAGTTTAAATTGATATACATCCAAGTTCGAAAAAGAAACGAAACAAAATCTAATTAACTAGTACGTTCACACTAGTTTTTATTTTTTCACATGTATTTGTATGTTTGTTAAGTCATACTCCTATATCACATATTGAATTATCTTGTTAATTTATTTTTCAAAATTTTCATCCTTAAGGGGCAAAATTATTCTCTAGACTTACCTGCTCTAGTGCCAAGATAGTGACGTTGGTAGGGCGTAGGAAACGTACGGGTATGAGTACGTGCACCACAGTCAACGTGCACAGTCAACCACGTACTTCGCCAACGCTTCAATTAATTTCTAATTATTTAGTTTAATTAGGGGCCACCTACATTATGTACGTAATCCCATCTTCATTCACGTTTTTGATTTTTGAGCAATGAATCGAAAATTCTAAGCCACAAGCATTCTGTCCTTAATCATATGAATTAAATATTGTAATTAAAATTAGGCAAGTGGCAAAATAGAATAAATATTATACCAACTGTATGAATGAACGTACCAATTTGCAAACGGATCAAACATATGCATTTGAATTAAAAAATGTGTAAGGGAAATAAATATGGATATTCTTGTTAAATTAATGATACAACATAACCACTTGGTATATTGTATTAGATTAAAATCACGTTAACAAAAAGGAACAGTTTCACGACAGTGACCTAATTAACTCCAAAAGTCCCTTCTGAAGCAGGAACAGCTGATAATCGTCAGAAGCTTTGTACAGACTACATAGTACACATTGCAGTATATAGAAGCTGGTTATATTTGTAATAATTACCCTTCACCTTAATCATCGGGGGAGAAGTCTAAAGCAAAGCTTGGGGCTAAATAAAATGAACCGTTGACAGTGTGCAGCTGTACTATAGAAGTTGCAGCTTGAGCACCTCCTTTTTAGGTTTAAATTAAAGCATGGCCAGATTTAGTTGATTCGATCGACAAAAGCATCAGGGGACAAAATCAACACATATTTACGACGTGGCCTCAAGTAGATAAAATAAACGGCAAAGAAAATTTCACTTGTAGCAATCTTCTAGATAATAGTGATAGGAAAATATAACTCTCAGAATAGAAACCGGGAGACAACAATGCACAATGCCTTTCCACCCGTTGTCCGTGCGAGATTAACGCGTTTGATTCGTGATTATTACCATAATAATGCATTAACTCACATTGATCGGTCGCACCCAAACCTTTTCTTTTGGATTGCCTCCCGATACCGTAAAAAAGGGACATTGGTGTCCTGTCAAAAAAAGGCACATCGGTGTCGTGTCACAGTGACGATTACTACACGATCATCTCGTTACCGATAAACCCTAACCAATCTGGCCCCATCCTAAACTAAGCGTTGGAGGGTCATCGAAGGGCGGTACCAGGCCACTGCAGGTGGCACCCCGAAGGATGTCGCCATCTTGCAGATGATCACCTTCAGGATCGAGCCGATGATCTCACTTGCACCGCTGCTATGGCTACTTCCTCTACACCAACTAACAATATTGGTTCAACTCATATCCAAAGACAAACGATTTAATTGTTGAATGCATATGAAAACATTATATTTTTTAATGTTATATTTGAAAACAAAATGGAGCAATTAATATTTAATTTCAACCAACTAACAAGCAAATTAAACCGTTATTTGGAAGAAGAGCATTTATTAAAGGACATGACTACGATGAGATCATTATTGTCTAGTCTTATCCAACGACCTCACTCGGGTTGCTAGTAGTAAATCGAATAGTGTTTGTTTTTCTTATAGAATATTCTCTTAAATTACTTATCCGATCTATAATCCGATTATAATTATGTTCGTTGCAATTAAATCTTTACAACAAGAGATCTAATAGAAAATATCTATATTATAAATTACTTTTACTATATATGTATGTTACTTTTATCATATATATAAATTACTTTCAGATTTGATTAAATTACTTATGACACATTCATAATGTTGTGAGTTATTTATTTTATTATCTTTTTTAGTCAATTCTATAATTTGCGATGATTAAATTTAATTTCTAGATAGACTCGTCTTTTTACGCCACAACGGATTTACTTCTAATATCGTGACAAGTTACTTTCTTTTTCTTTTTGTTTTAAGTTACTTATATAATATATCCAAATTACTTTTAGCCTTTATTGAATTTACTTTTATATGTCTAAGAAGTAACTTAATGAAATCTAAAAATAATTTAGATATATTATAAAAGTATTTGTAATTTTTCATAAAAAAATAATCATGTGATATCTTGTTATAAAGATTTAATTGTTACAGGGTGTAATCGGATCGTAGATCGGATGAGTAATTTAAGAGAAAATTTTATTTAAAGTATAGGTGGTAGGAATATATTTCTCTACTTGCTTGATTGGTAGGAATATAATCTTCCGGTCAATGCCCCGTCATTAGTTATGCATGAACCGAGATGCTGTCGATTTATATTTAACCTTTATTAAAGTATTACATTATATAGAAGTAATTAATAAACCGTCCACCATGTTAGTTGCGCTATTGTAATAGTGTAAATCTTGGTTATGAAAATTCGAACAAACTTAAGGTGGTCATGAGATCAGACCACGAACATTACACACGTTATGTGCGTTCTTATCACTGTATACTATGTGAAACCCCGTGCATTGTTGCGGAAACTTACTATGATAATAATAAGTAAAAATAATGTAGAAGATAGCTTAAACAACGTAAGCTTGCATAAACGTAAGTTTTCATAAGTTGATATGATTTAAATTTAATTAATATATAGAATGATGATTCAAATGTAAAAAGTAACATGATGTGGCTTTACGAAAGAATAAAAGAAGGATAATAATTTAGACCATACATCTATGGGCTAAAAAAATTGATGTAATGTAGCTTAATGAGAGAAAAGAGAAATAACATTACCTAATCAAGTGAGGGTGAACTACATAGGTATATATAATATTAGAAAAATGATGGACAAATATATTGAAATATTATGTGATTTATGTGGGATGATTTAATATGCTTGCATTTTAAATATCTAAAATTTAATAAATTATAAAATTATAGATAATATAGCATGTTTGCATGATGCTTAGATGTAATAATGTTAGTGGATGATGATGTGACATCTTTCTATGTTAAGCTTTACGAATTTGTGGTTGTTAGTGGATGATGATGTGGCATCTTTGCATATTAAACTTTAAGAATTAGTGGGTCTAGTTATAGTAAGAGAGGATATGACATCAACAGCAGAGGATAGATAGGATTTTAGTTCTTTATGGACTCTCAAATCTCAATAAGTAGCGTGATTTCTAATGTACTAAAAATAACATATACGAAAAAGCGTAAACAAATAAATAGCTACACCAAACGACAAACTCACCCCTCCCCATCGACCCTTCCCCTCCCCTCGCATCAGCCGCTTCGCCGCCGCTCGAGCCGACTGCCGGGAGTGCGCGCAGCAGCCAGGACAGCGGTGGCAGGGCCTTTTCCTCAGCTCCTAGACGGATGGGTTGAGGGTTGTCGCTGAATCTGGGAGCTTGGTGGTGAACGGCGGCGGCAGGTAGTGGCGGTGACTGGCGTCTCGCTGGCTCGTGAAGCGGTGGCTAGGTCGCGTCGGTTCGTAGACGACAGCGATGACGGAGCCTCTCTCCCGGTTCTTGGACAACAGTGGAGATGGAGTTCTGGTTAGCAGATCTGAGCGTGCTGAGGGATGTCGTGGTGGCAGCGGAGGGGGGGCGGCTCTCGTCGGTAGCCACTGCCGGCGCCGACGTCGGGAGGCTGCAGTAGCGGGTGGAGGCTGGTGCCAGCGCTCCAGCACTGGATCCATGTTGGGACGCTGTGGTAGCTGCTCAAAGGCGTGGATCCGGTTGGTCAGCGTCCGCTTCGGTCAGCAGTGGCAACGACGATGATGGTGGGGGTCTCCACCAGATGTGGACGGCTGGAGTGGTGCTGCCGGAAGCGGGAGTTGCGTTGGTGGTGATGGTGACGGTGGTGATAAGACTATTGAGGTGGATGGGTGGTGACGATGGTTGGGTGGCGACGGCATTGGGCGAACACGGGAGCTAGTCCTCCGCCCCTTTCTCTGTCGCAGTAGCGAGGGCTAGCAGTGTCGAACAACGGTAGCGGCTAACCCTTCCCCTCAACACGGATCAGCTGATGCGCATGGTGGCATTGGTGGATTGGTGGGTGGTCATTTCGGCGGCACAGAGGTTCTCGGCATTGACGTCCTAGGGGCATCGGCGAGCTGCAGCGCCCGGATCTGACCGCGGTGAGACAAGCAGCAGGCCTGTGGTCATTGGGGACAGGATTGGACAATAATGTGTTCATCGCCGGCTCGCTTGACACAGATGAAGACAGTGGCAACGAAGGCTCTGGACAGTGGCATCCTAGAGATGACTGCTACCAAGCGAGTGTCGGTGCCATGGTCTTGTTGTTGATAGGTATGGACGGCGGTGGAGTTTAGCGTGTTGTGTTGGATGGCTCCATGACGCTCTAGAAGTGGAGAGGAGTTTGACGGTTGGCGGAAGAAGGTGGTGGCGCAGCAGGACGGTTTCGCGATACACTAGGGGCGTGCGAAATATGGCGGTAGCGTAAGGGGATTTGGATGGTGACGGCGGACAACATACACATCAATTGGCAGCAGATTGTGGTTGTGATCTGTGAAGGTGGAGATGGTGTGGCGACGGGCAGCACAGACTAGTTCCGATTCTCCCTTCCACCCTCTCGTGCTGCGATGGAAAGTTTAAATCATCGATATAGTTGGATGCTATCTCTGTTTTAGCTTTGCTTTTGTGTGTTCTAGTGTTTTTCGTTTGTGTGAGGTTTGGAGTCTAAAAACACAACACATATGGTGTTTTGGCTGTGTATATATCCTTCTGACCGGATTAATAAAAAATCTATTATCTAAAAAAATAGCTAGCTAGTAAGGGACAAAGCAAAGAAATATACAGCCAAAAAACTCGTGTATTAATCAGATATCAGGCATCCTGTCACTAAGCAATGTAGAGATAATGATTTCATGATAGGAGTATTATAGCTACAGGGCACATTATATGGAAGCTGACAAATTGTCATGGGCTCCCGGCAATTAAGTGATTGAGACGCCCGCCGATTTAACAACACACACTATGAATGTAGCATACTTCCTTCGTTCCAGAAAAACACAATATGATCGACCACATTAGCTGGCCGTCAACGTGAGGCAACGAGCTAGGTTGAAATGCTTTGTCCGCTACAGCCATGGCAGCTGCAAACCAGGATGCAGATTTCCAATGACATGGCTGGCGACCAAATTACAGCCCATTAATATTGCAACAATCTTTCACAGCCGTATGAGACAATTAATGAATTTTCAGTATTTCATTTTTTAGGCGAAAAAACAAAAAATAATATATCACATCTTAGTAGGCATATCGTGGGTTGATACATTATGCAGCTTCACGTTAGTGAATGGCATATTAAAGGAAATATTTATCTTACCATACGAAAGAAAATATTGCAACAATCTCACTGAACTTTTGGTTCACCTCTGTGTGACTTAAAATGAACTTTCTACCAACTTTCAAATTTTAGACATTTTCAAACAGTAAAGAAAAAAAATGCTATAGGAGGGCTTTCCAAAGAATTGCCTGCACTAATCAATTAGTTTAGGCGGCTATCCACATAACAAGCTAGCTCATATGCAGTTATCCTAACAAATCGTGTAAAAATCATCTCATTTTTACGGATAATATTCTTGGTACTTTGGAAATCATAATTCTCGTAGCTGCTCCTTAAAGAAACAACCTCAAAAAGATAATAATTTTCACATGCGACCTTTTAAAAAACCACTGTGAAAATATGTTTCCATTCATAAGCTATGACCAGAAGACGCCTCAGCCATCTCTACAGGCGGGTAAAAAATAGAGCTGCATGTGGAAATGAAATTCTGGATATGTGCAAAATATTTTCTTTAGCAGTGTACAAATAATCATAAAAGCAAGCAAGCAATCAATTAATTGTGTTGCTCTCCATATTGCTTGAACCAATTTGTAAAGCACATTACTGGAAATAGTGTAATTGGAATCATGAAAGTGAAATCACCGACTTGTAGCGACTAGCTAGATTACGATATAGGAACCACTAGTGGACTGGCTGATTGGGGAACTGAAGGAGACATACGTATACCATCTCAGTTCTTAGAATCACAACGATGGTGATCGCCTGCCACGGCCAAATCGGGAGTAGTCGAGCTGTCAAGGAGAAGTCGACTAGCCACCATGCCGATCGGATTGCCTGAAACGGGAGCGAACAATATTATATATTTTGAGATAAGAGATACCATGCAACAAGTAGCCAATGTATCAGGATCAATCTTGTCATATTAAGCTACTTGTAAATAGTAACAATACGATATCCAAATCATTTCCTTCACTATAATTTTCTATGATATTATATAAAAAATAGGTAGATATATAATTTTATTAAAGTATTTCTAAGATTAATCTAAATATATCATGTTGTAGCGTGTTCAAATTAAATATTTTATAGAAGTTATTAATAGTAAAGTGTTTGATATGTTCAAAACTAACGTGAAGAATTATGGAACTGGAGGGAAGTAGGCGAGAGCCAGTGTATCACGATCAATCCTGTCATAGTAAGCTACATGATAAGATCCTTTTCGACAGTGAAACACGCCATAATTATCAATCCTGTCCAGTTAAGCTAAATGACAAGATGCATCGACAGTGAAACGCGCCTTAATTAATTATGAATGCTAGAGGACATGCATATCCATCGTGCAGGTACAACGACGCGACTATTCAAGCTATATATATGTAGCTCCAGTTAAGGCGTGACAATTATCGATATCGTCAGACGATCGATCCACAGGACAATGTTGTATAAGATTCATCGAGTTGGCACCGGGCCAATGTTGTTCCCCAACAATCGAACATTGGGTTGATGTGGTGGGGGGAGGGGGATCAGAACTCGATCGAATCAAACAGGGCCCGGGACGATTTAACTTTTGGCCACTATTTATCGTATCGGTATAATACGTCTCGAAACATGATAAATCTAATAATGCCACTCACCTCTCCATACTGGTAAACAAGTTAATTCTTCTGAATCGCACGATATATGATTGGATTGTTCAATTTTTGCATGGTTCGAACCAAATTTTCTTGTTTCTGCTATATAAGTAGATGGTATTTGCCTTTTTGTTTGGCCCAAATTGATCCAGTTGGGCCGGTTTATAATCTTGTGTTAATTAGGTAATTAAGGAGAGGAGTAAGTTCAATTTAGTTCCCTCATTTTATCACCGAGTTCGAAATTTATTCATGTACCGTAAAACTGGATACAACCCATCCCCTAATTTACAAAACCATGTAAACGAGATCCCTCGGTAATATTGTATACGGTTTTGGCTGATATGTTACCTACATGGCTATTTTAACTAGATCTTCATCCCACGTGGCATTCATATGACGCTTACCTGGTAATTCGATCCCGAAAAATAATAAAACCCGTGGGTCCACATGTCAGTTTCACACAAAATAATAAAAATGGTGGGGCCCATGTGGCCCCACATGTCACCCTTCCTACTCCGATCCCCTCTTCTCTCTCCCCTCTTATCTCTATCCCCTCTCTCTTCAGCGGGAAAGGAGCACCGCGCGGACGCTGGCCAGTGAGAAACGAGCGGCGCGCGGCACGGGCGACTATCGGTGAGAAACAAGCGGCGCGCGGGCACCGACTGGTGGGAGGAGAGGAGCCACGGTGGAGGCCGACGGGTTTGGAGAGGCAAGCGAGCCTCCTCCCTCTCCTCTTCTGCTGATCACCACACGCCCCTTCTCTCCCACCGGCTGCTACTTGCGGCTTCTCTCCTACCCCAGTGAGGTCGACGGCTCTGGCAACATCCTTCTAATCCGCTTGCCCCGCTCCACCCCTCTGCTCCGCCCGCGGCCTGCCGCAGCCCCGAGCGTCGTCTGCCCCGCTACACCGGTCGACTGCTCCGCCCCACTCGTAGCCCAATCCGGCCGCTGCCCGCCCCGCTCTACTGGCCGACCGACTCGGCCGTGCCGTGCTGGATAGAGAGAGGAGGGGGAGAGAGGATAAATAGAAAATGGGGTAGTAAGGATGATATGTGGGGCCACATGGGTCTCATCATTTTTTTTATTATTTTCTGTGTGAAATTGGTATGTGGGCTTCATGGGTTTTACTCACTAGTGCAGATCCTCTCATCTGTGTCGAGCTGTAATATAACTGGATTTTACGGACCGTCACAAAGAATACATCTCAAACGGGCCAAAAAAAGACCGATTGAGATATGGTTAGAGAGACATGTTAAATGTGTATAGAACTGAAGCCCGTCACGGATGACACATATCTGTGACGGGCCTAAACTAGGGCCCGATTGAGATAACCTTAAATATCTCAATCGGGCCATAGTTGGAGCCCGTCACAGATGACCATCATCCGTGACGGGCTCCAACTTGAGGCCCGATTGAGATAACAATTAGGCCCGTCACAGATGACCCTCATCTGTGACGGGCCTAAACTACGGCCCGTCACAGATGACCCTTATCTCTGACAGGCCTAAAGTTTAGGCCCGTCACGGATGATGGTCATCTGTGACGGGCCATAGTTTAGGCCCGTCACAGATGACCATCATCCGTGACGGGCACCAACTTAAGACCCGATTGAGATAACAACTAGGCCCGTCACAGATGACTCATCAGTGACGGGCTATATACTAATGCCTACAACCATTGTATTGGTCCTTTTTTATAAATAAGTTCATTTGAACTCAAATTCAAAGTTTGACAACTTCGAACAAAAATTAGGGTCAATAAATGATTTCAAATGGAAAAGTCACCAAAAGCAAAGTTGTAGAACTCATCGAGGTGCAAAATTTTTATTTTGGTCATTTCTCCATCTGACTCTATTTGAACAATTTGAAATTTAAAATTCAAAATTTAAGAAATTCAAATAGAATTTTTTGTTAGTGAACGACTTCAACTGAAAAAGTCATCAACAACAAAGTTGTATAACTCATCAAGATCTATAACTTTTAGTTTGGTCATTTTTCTATATAACATTTTTTGAACAGTTTGAATTTGAATTTGAAAATATGACAACTTCAAACAACATTTTCAAATACTAAATAATTTCAATTGAAAAAGTCATCAACAACAAAATTGTATAACTCGTCAAGATCTAAAACTTTTATTTTTGTCATTTCTTCATCCGATAAAGTGTTAGTAACATTGTTCACAAATTTTACATATATGAGTTATAGTTTATAAAACCAGATAAGAGATACGTCAATTTTGTGAACAATGTTAGTATCACTTTATCGGATGAAGAAATGATCAAAATAAAAGTTTTAGATCTTAATGAGTTATTCAACTTTGTTGTTGATAACTTTTTCAGTTGAAATCATTTAGTATTTGAAAATATTATTTGAAGTTGTCATATTTTCAAATTCAAATTCAAACTGCTCAAAAAATGTTATATAGAAAAATGACCAAAATAAAAGTTATACATCTTGATGAGTTATAAAACTTTGTTATTGATGACTTTTTCAGTTGAAGTCGTTCACTAACAAAAAGTTCTATTTGAATTTCTCAAACTTTGAATTTCAAATTTCAAATTGTTCAAATAGAGTGAGATGGAGAAATGACCAAAATAAAAATTTACCACCTCGATGAGTTCTACAACTTTGGTTTTGGTGACTTTTGCATTTGAAATCATTTATTAACCCCAATTTTTATTCGAAGTTATCAAATTTTGAAAATTCAAAATTTGAATAGTTCAAATGAACTTATTTGTACAAATGACCTGTAGGTATCAATGAGTTATACAATTTTGTTGTTTGTGATTTTTACATTTGACACAAAAAATCGACCTAAAATTAAATTTAAAGTTCTCATAAATTGAAAATAAAAAATACCACATAAATTGAATATAAACATTTCATATGGAAAATGGAAAAATACTCATCGGTGACGGGCATTATTTAATGCCCGATAGAGATAGGTCATCTCAATCGGGGATGTGAAATATGTGATCAAAATGGATGTTATGTGAATGTGGTTGTGTTAAATATATTGATGGTTGTGTATGTAAATAAATGTATATGAATGGGTGATATTGGGGTGTAACATCCTGGCCCAAGGCTTAATAGGATTAATAGAATACGCATAACAAAAAGTTACAACTATTTTTCCGGAAGCCGATCTCTAAAGAACTTTGATGTTAAGCGTGCTTGGTCTAGAGCAATTTTGGGATGGGTGACCGACCGGGAAGAATGCACACGAGTGAGAACAAAAAATACCACATGGGAGAGAGGCGGGACTGCATGACACGCCTAACAAATGCCTGAGACTAGCCAAAAAATAAAATTTATTTTTTTTTGGATTATACTCATCTGTGACGGGCCTAAACTATGGCCCGTCACAGATGACCCTTATCTGTGACGGGCTTAAAGTTTAGGCCCGTCACAGATGACGGGCCATAGTTTAGGCCCGTCACAGATTAGGGTCATCTGCGACGGGCTATAGTTTAGGCCCGATTGAGATAGGTCATCCGTGACGGGCTATAGTTTGACTGGTCGTCTGGGTCAAAGCTATCAGTGATGGACTTTAATTAAGGCCCGATTGAGATAGCTTCATTCGTGACGGACTTATGCCCGTTTGAGATGATTCCTCACATCACTGACCTTTACGCTGTGTCGGGCGGCATACCCGACACAGATGTGGGTTGCAGCCCGACACAGATAAGGGTTACCGTTGTAGTGATTATTTTTCAGATCGAATTGTCACGTAAACGTCACGCTAATGTCACGTCGGATGAAGACTTGGTCAAAAGAGCCACGTATGCGCTACGTCAGCCAAAACCGGGGATAATACTGCTGAGAGAAATCGTTTGCACTGTTTTGTATGTTAGGCGATGTATTATTTCCTATTTCACGGTCTAGGGATGAATTTCGAACTCGGTGATAAATTGAGGTACCTGAAGTGAACTTATTCCTGTAGGAGAACATGTATTCTATTTGTTCCATAGCAAAACATGTGTTTTCTATTTTTCCACTACTAGTAAAACATGTTTTGCTATGCTAGTAGGAAGCAAGAAAAATCACAAATGTTGTACTACTCTATTATATCCTACATGTCAGCAGCGATGGAGGTGGTGAGCTTTACTGTCGTAGTATAAATAGCCAATTGAAAACATTTGGATCCATTTTTAATTTCTGTAGGAACGTGGGGATATCTAACTAGTATATTCATTTCACAAGTTGCAAAGAAGCACTTTCGCGGGCTCTTGGCATTACCTCGTGATTAAAGATTAAGTTCACTTTAGATCTCTCAATTTATCGTTGAGTTTGAAAATTTATCCTTAAATCACAGTAACATCACTCAATTCGAAAATTTATCCTTAAATCACAGTAACATCACTCAATTCTCAAAACTAGTGCAAATAAGGCTTCAAGGTGGTTTGGATGGCGGTTTTACCTAACGTGAAAACTACGTGGCGTTGAAGTGGCATTTAAAGTCAGAAAAACCGTGGAACCAGTGTTCGAGTAAAAATCAAAAAATTGCAGTCGGACCCATATCATCATGCCCTCCCTTTCCCCTCTTTCCTTCCCTTCTAGGGATGAAAATGGAGCGGATAGTTTATGCCCACTCTGGAGAAAAACGAATACGAATACCTTTCGAAGCGGATAATTCTCGAATAGTTCGGATACGGATACGAATACGGCTACTTTCTCCCGGATACGGATACGAATATGATATCGGGGTTTCCACCGGATACTGATAAAATTGTTAACAGTACCACGAGACATACCGTATTTCTTTATAACTCTATTACCTTCAATATATCTTTTTTAGATTTTAATCATAGTACATCTTTTAACACTAGTCCACACTAAGATTATTTTAGCTTCTTAAAAAATTATAAATTGTACTATATTTTATATAAAATTAGCTAATTATATATAATGATATTTGTTTTTATTAGAAGTTGAGTTGGTTTTCGTGTTCCGAGAAAAAAATGTTTCCGTATTCGTGTCCGATCATATTCGATTCTAATTTGTAGTCGAGATAATCCGTATTTGTTTCCGTATCCGAGTTATTCGTATCAATCTCCGTATCCGGTAAAAAATATGAAAACAAGAATAGTACGAGCATTTGTCCGTCCGTATCCGTTCCGCTTTCACCCTACTCACTTGCTCCTCTCTCTCCCGAACACGCCGGTGTCGTGCCCCTGCACGTTGCGCCAGGCGTGGGGAAGCCTCGACGCGCTGCTCGGCCGCCTCCGCGGAGCATTCGAGGATAACAGGGGCTGCTCGGAGTCGAGCCCGTTTGCGGCCCCCGCGCAGGGCATTAGCTACGAGAAGAAGAAACGCAAGAAGCAACAGCACACCGACACCAGCGGCGGCAGCCAACTGCACCCGCCGCATCCTCCTCCTCCGCCACCGCCGTCTGCAGCAGAGTGGCCGGTGACCGGTCTTCACACTCCTTCTCTTTCGATCTCTAACTCTCTAGAGAGATAGGCCAAGGATGGATAGATGCATGCATCTGGCAAAACAAACTATGTCTCTCTCCATGGTCACCCACCTGTACTACTAGTTTATTCGTGCCAGATCTCGCGCTAGCTAAGCTCAGCTAGCTCAGCTGCATTAACCTCGTGTCCAAATTGAGCTGTCGATTTCAATCCAAAGGTACTCCATTTTTTTTCTTTCCTGGGGTTTCTTGTTCTGATTTGGTGCCGCTTCCTTTTTCTGGAGCTCGATCTCGTGCATGAGCCTGCACTGCTGTGCAAGCACTATCGCCGCGCACGGGACGGATGTCAAGACGACGGCTACTGTTGCTTCCCCACGCCTAGCGCAGCGGGCAGGAGCGCGGCACCGACGGGTTCGGGAGAGAGAGGAGGAAGGAAGAGAAAGAGGAGAAAGAGATGGGACTGTGATGTAAGCTTCGCTTTAATATTTTTGTTTTTAACCGAACAATCAGACATGTGGGTTTTCACTACTAAAAAAAATAATCTTTCTATACGATGACCCCCTTAGATTGCAGACAGAACGTAACTAGAGATGTCTGCATAAATCGAACTTCATTTTTACTCCTTAAGAAACCCGTATGCAAAAATCTATTTTCGCGGACAAACCTCTTAGGTGACCGTATGAAAAATAAGTCTATTTTCACATGCGGACCTCTTAAGTGGTCCGCATGTGAAAATATATCTCTCCTTTTCATAGTTTCTCTCTCCTCACCACTTCAATTTTTCACCTCTTCTTCTCTCTTGTCTCTCCACTCCGAATATTTTCCCTTCTCTCTTCCTATCTATCATCTCCACTCCTCTCCTTTATTTCTATCCTCTTCTCTCCTCTCCTCCTCCGAGCTGGTGGCGGCGGTCGCGGGTTGCAGCAGGCGACGGCTGGGCGGTGGCGGGCGGCTCGGCCACGTCAGGCGGTGCAGCGCTAGGGGTTGTCCCTCGCGCGGATCCGGCATCGGCGACCAGCAGGAGCGACGCCGGCGATGACCAGGCGGCATTGCCTAGTGCGGATCTGGCGTCGGCGTGCGTGCGGTTGGGGCGGTGGACGCGATGCTAACAACGACTGCGGGTGGCGGGCGCGGCTCGGCGCCTTTGGTTGCGCTGCCGGCAACAGCGACGGGCGGTGGGAGCGGCGGATGCAGCACCGGCGATGACGGTGCACGGTGTGGCGCCGATACGAAGCGGGCAATGACTGCGGGCAGCGGCGGCGTAGGATCTAGCCCCGGTGACGATGGTGATCAGTCGGGGCGGTTGATCCTGCACCGGCCACGATGGTGGGCTTGGATGGTGTAAGGACCCCTGTTTCGCAACAGGAATCACTTGTGTATTCTGTGCCATTTCTCTTGATCAAGTAGTTTGGCACACACGATACATAGTTGAATTACCAAAAGCGCATACATATGCGTCGAGTACGAATCATTACATCATAGGCCCGAAGGCATTGTCTTAGAACAAAGGACCAAACGGTCCGGAATAGACTTCACAGACAGAATATAGGTAAGCAGTGGAACGAAGGCAGCGGCATCGCTATTGCCACAGGCAACGACCGTGTCTATACCTAGTGGGCACCCTCTTCTTCCGCATCCTCCTCGTAATAGGCGTATGGATCCTCCACGGTGTTATCTTCGATTTCTGATTGAGTTTATAATTGCAAGGGTGAGTACCAACCGTACTCAGCAAGTCACCACGGCAACAGTGCAAATGACAAGTTTTATCCAAGGCAAGGCATAGGTTCTTTTGCATAAAGCTAGTTTTGCAATTCTTTTCACAAACCTAGGACCTAACATAACTGATCAAGTTTTAATACCAGAGTTTACTTTAAACAACGATGGTTCTGTCCACCATCCATTGTGATCCCAAGAATAGCTTCCCGTCATTGGCTCGTCATGGTTTTATGTGGACGTCCACCTTCCCTCCTCTCAGGAAGTGGCTCCATCAGCGTAAAATTCATCATGCATTATCCCATCCCACACAAGTTAAGAATTTAGAGTCTAGCCAAGTGTAATACATGTTCCCGTGCTCAATATCCGCGAGCACGGCTATTCGAATAGATTGGTTTACTCACACTGCAGTGGATGTACACTTTACCCGTACTCCGCAACTGCCCAACACTTGAGCCTCGTCCCAACACATGAGACGCGTCACGGCAAAGCCTTTCGATAACCTTGCATTGGCAGTACCCGCTCCATGAACTATCATCCTCATGCACTCCCGGAAAGGGAAGTCTCACATGCACGTAAAGGTTATAGTTTAAGTTTGGATTCTCACTCTCACACACGTGGTAGTCCTACCAATGGCGACACCGATATAGGGTACGCATCGTGGCCCTACCTCAACGGCTGCCCCACCGTAGCGCACATGCCTCACACACGGGGTGAATCATCTATGCAAGGATACTGCCTCTGCTCGGCTATCTAGTCCGCTAGGTCTATACCCATTCGAGAAGTACGGTTGTACGAGGGTCGTTTCATGCTTAACTTCATGGCTCGGTCCTTAACTGACCGGGGACGGTGCTAGCCTTTTCCAGATACCACCCAAATCCACCATCCGCCCCAGTCGAAAACACTTGTATAGTTTTATTTCTCCTTTCACAAATCATGTCATCATATCATGGCAATGTAGCGCTCATGTCTCCACATGCCGCATCTCAATTACCTTCCCAAAGGTAATTGCCCAAGCATATAGCATTTTGATAAATATGAGTATGCATAATTCTAGAATGGCATTACTAAGCATTTGTCATAATTGACTAGGACTCATACGTAAACATGGTTACAAGGGAATATGGGGGTAAGCAATAATCAAGGCATGGCATAATAACAAGTAGAATATTCATCATTGCATGCAACTTTATTTGTAAACAAAATAATTTCACAACTTAGGATCAATATGTTCAAGGAATAGTGATGACTTGCCTTGCTTGAAATCCTGCGGGTCTTGATCCTCGGTCGGACTCGCAACTCCCTCGGGGTCTATAATTGCGTGCGAAAGAAATTGATTTGAATTCGGTCGGAATTCAATTAAAATCCAATAAAATCCGATTAAAGAAAGATCAAGCGCGAGCGTCGAGTCTCGGTATCGATTCCGTTATTTTATGAGATAGTTCTGTTCCGGTTTTAATCCATTAATCTTAAAATATTGCGTCAGCCGATTAAAGTATTAACTCGTTGTAACTTATGTGCTACCGAATTTTGAATAAATTAGATCCCGATAATAATAAATAACCCTAACTAATAAATAATTGGCTAAATAATCGCAATGACTAATTAAGCAAATAACCCGACTACTGAGTAACTTCTACTTATTTTTCTCCAGAAATCCCCCAATAACAACCTATGATTAATTCGCCAACTAGCCATATTTTCTTTTCCCATTCCTAAATCCTCTTCCCTATGTTTATTTTATTTTCCCTTCTTCTTCCCTTTTCTTCTTTTCTATTTCCTCTCCTTTTCTTTTCTTTCTTTTTTTTCTTTCTCTCTCTTCCTTCTCTGTTCTGCCTCCTTCCTTTCTTCTTCCTTCCTCCTTTTCTCTCTCTCCCTACCGTCTCTCTCTCTGCCGGGCATGGCCGGTGCGTCGGCGAGGGCTAGCGGAGGAGGGGGGCTTACCGGCGGTGGCGGCGGCCTGGGAGGGGCGGCGCGGTGGCGGGGTGGCGAGGGCACACGGCGGCCTGAGGCGCGGCGGGCGGTGCCGAGGGGAAAGGAGGAGGAGTGTGGGGAGAGGGAGGGGAGCTCCGGCGGTGTGGGGAGGGAAGGGGAAGGGTGCGGGCGGCCTTTTATAGCGCGGGGGAGGGCGCGGAGGTGGCCGGCACAGTGGCGGGGTGATGGCGACGGCGCGGCGCGCGGCGACGGGACGTGGCAGCAGTGGCACAGGGCTCGAGGGCGAAGGCAGTGGCACGCGAGGCACGGCAGAGGCGGCAGTGGCGCGGCAGCGACTGGCAGCAACGTGCGCGCGGCAGCGGCGACAGCGACCCGGGCGCGGCGAATGGGACGCGGTGGCAGCGGCACGGGGCGCGAGGGCGCGGGGCGCAAGGGTGCGGCGGTAGCTGGCAGCGACGTGCGCGTGGCGGCCTGGCATGATGGCGACGGGACAGGCTAGGACTGGTCGAACACCTAGGGCCTAATGAACAGTGATTTTCTTAATTTTGCCGATTTAGGCCGATTTCCATTTAAAAATTCGTCCAAAATTTTGTAATTCCACCTAAATGAATATTGCTCAGTATTTTTGCTATTCCTAGAGATTTCACTCGAATTTCAAGTTTCCATAATTTATTATATATTTTTATATGCATTATTTACACGATATATATGTAGGTCTATATATATTTATGCCTAGGGTTTATACCTATGCCCTCATGTATACATATCTATATATATGCAAGAATACCCATTTATGTCACCATATTTTATACCTATTCACATTATATACATATATATACATATGCTTATATATATGTGCACAGGTGTAGATATTTATATATATATATATGTGTGAAATTTCCTATTTAAATTTATTTAGAATATTTTCCTTACTACAATTTTCCCAAAACTTATTTTAGTTTGTTTTTCTTAATTGTTCACTTAGTTGATTTTCGTTTTAGGGTTCACGCTTAAATAGGTTTGATAAACCTAAGCTCTACAATTAAAGATCCGAATAGCTGAACGACTAAACGCGGCATGATGCAATTCAATTTAAAAGTTTTTTGGAATTTCGTATTTTAGGGTTTCACATTCGACGTTCGAATTTTTAGGGCGTTACAAAGCTAACCCCCTTAAATAAATCTCGTCCCGAGATTTCTTACCGGTTGTCGAATAGATGCGGGTACTCGGTCTTCAAGAACTCCTCGCTTTCCCAAGTAGCTTCGTCCTCAGTGTGGTTAATCCATTGCACCTTCTACATACGCCACACTTTGGTTCGGGTCTCCTTTTCAGCCTCATCCAAGATCTTCACAGGATGTTCCTGATACGTGAGGTCATTACCAATGTGGATTTCTTCTAACGGGGCTTGCTCTTCTGGTACTCTCAGGCACTTCTTTAACTGTGAGACATGGAAAACCGGATGTACATCGGAAATGTTCTCCGGTAGCTGTAACTGGTAGGCAACTTCTCCTCGTCTAGCGATTATCTGGAACGGACCTACATACCTTGGTGCTAGCTTTCCCTTGACTTTAAACCTTTTTGTACCTCTCAGCGAAGAGACCTTCAGGCATACGTAATCTCCTTCAGTAAATTCTAGGTCCGTTCTTCGAGTATCTACGTAACTCTTTTGACGTGACTGTGCCACCTTTAGTCGGTCACGGATTAGGCGAACCTTCTCTTCAGCCTCTCTGATTATATCTGGTCCGAATACGGCACGTTCTCCGGTCTCAGACCACACCAACGGGGTACGGCATCGCCGACCAAATAATGCGTCATTTGGCGACATCTTTAGGCTAGCTTGGTAACTGTTGTTGTAGGAAAACTCAGCGTAAGGTAGACATCTTTCCCAGTCCTTGCTAAAGTCCAATGCACAAGCTCTCAACATGTCCTCTAAGACCTGATTCGTTCTTTCGGTCTGGCCATCGGTCTGTGGGTGATATGCTGTGCTAAAAGCGAGGTAGCTTCCGAGGGCTTCATGTACTTTATTCCAGAAATGTGATGTAAACTGTGTGCCCCGTTCGGATATGATCCTCTTAGGCACGCCATGAAGACATACAATCCTAGACATGTATAACTCGGCTAGCTTGGCACCGCTATAGTTTGTCTTAACAGGGATAAACCTCGTAGTCTTGGTGAGTCGATCCACAATCACCCAAATGGAATCATAACCAGTTGCGGTCTTACGTAATCCAACAGTAAAATCCATACCGATCTCATCCCATTTCCATTCTGGAATTCTGAGGGGTTGCAGCAAACTTGCTGGTGGCTGGTGTTCGGCCTTCACTTTCTGGCATACGTCGCAGAGCGCTACGTATTTTGCCACATCTCGTTTCATGTTGGGCCACCAGTATCCCTCCTTCAAATCCTGGTACATTTTCGTGCTCCCCGGGTGTAGGGAATAGGCTGATTCATGAGCTTCCTTTAGAATTAACTTTCTCAATCCTCCTTGCTTAGGCACGTAGATCCTCTTTTTGTACCATAATATTCCTTCCTCGTTAACCGAGAACTCCTTCGCACGTCCTGCGGCCATGCGCTTCTTTACTTCCCGGATTTCTTCGTTATCCTTCTGAGCTCCTTCTATTTGTGTCCTCAAAAGGGGCTGTATTTCCAGGGTATTTAACTGATCTTGTGGAACTAGATGTAAGTTCAGCTGGGCTATTTCTTTTCTAAGCTCAGGGGCCATACCTCCCATTCCTAGGTGATTGCAATGGCTTTTGCAGCGTAATGCGTCGGCCACGACATTTGCCTTTCCTGGATGGTAGTGAACCTCCAGGTCATAATCCTTGATTAATTCCAACCACCGTCTCTGTCTTAGGTTAAGGTCAGGCTGCGTGAAGATATATTTCAGACTCTTGTGATCCGTGTAGATATCGTAATGATTTCCAATCAAATAATGCTTCCATATTTTCAATACTTGAACAACCGCAGCCAACTCAAGATCATGGGCAGGATAATTTTCCTCATGCGGTCGCAGTTGTCGCGAAGCATACGCCACGACTTTTCCCTCTTGCATTAATACTCCCCCCCAGTCCTTGTCTTGAGGCATCGCCATATACCACAAAATCCTTACGATTATCAGCGAGAACTAGGATAGGAGCAGTGGTTAACTTTTCTTTTAGTCGTTCGAAACTTTCCTGGCACTGCTCAGTCCATTTAAACTCCTTTTCCTTCTTTAGTAGTTGAGTCATGGGTCGGGCTATCTTAGAGAATCCTTCAATGAATCTCCGGTAGTATCCGACCAATCCTAGAAAGCTTTGAATCTCTGTTACTGACTTGGGCGCTCTACATTCGGTAACAACCTCAACCTTAGCAGGATCCACTGCTACTCCACCGGCTGATATTACGTGGCCTAAAAAGGCGACTTCCTTCAACCAGAACTCGCATTTGCTGAACTTCGCGTAAAGCTGATGCTCCCGAAGTTTCTTTAGTACTAAGCGTAAGTGGTCGGCATGTTCATCTTCGTCTTTAGAGTAGATAAGGATGTCGTCGATAAATAGTACCACAAACTTATCCAAATACTCCATGAATATCTTGTTCATAAGATTCATGAAATAAGCTGGAGCATTGGTCAATCCAAAGGACATCACGGTAAACTCATACAATCCATAGCGTGTCAAGAACGCAGTCTTGGGAATGTCTCCAGCCCCGATCTTCAGCTGATGGTATCCGGATCGAAAATTGATCTTAGAGAATATTTTAGCTCCCTTGAGTTGATCGAAAAGATCGTCAATCCGAGGTAGTGGATATTTGTTCTTGATAGTCACTTCATTCAACGAGCGGTAGTCCACACACATTCTCATGCTACCATCCTTCTTCTTGACGAATAATACTGGGGCTCCCCAAGGTGATGAGCTGGGGCGTACAAATCCTTTCTCTTGTAGCTCTCTAATTTGCTTCTTAAGTTCATCCAACTCGTTGACCGGCATCCGATATGGTCTCTTGGATATAGGGGCAATTCTGGGCATTAGGTCGATGACAAATTCGATGTCACGGTCGGGTGGCATTCCAGGTAGATCTTCAGGAAACACGTCGGGGAATTTCTGAACTACAGGCATTCCTCTCAGGGGTAGCATGGTGAATATACCACCGGCATGTTCAGGCAATCTAGGGTCCTGATCCATAGTTGCTCTCATCGCTGATCCCCAGGGTGTGGTCGAAGTAACTTCTCTACGGCTGCAGTCTATGATTCCTCCGTTCCTTGTTAACCAATCCATGCCCAGTATGACATCAAGGATTTGCGGTACAAGGACCATAAGGTTTGAGGGGAACACCACATCCCTAAAACGGATGGATACGTCAACACAGGCTTGGTTTACATTTATCTCACTTCCCGGTGAATGTACTATCATGGGTTTCCGCAGCTCTACTCGGTTTAGGTTGTGCTGTTGGCTAGCTTTCAGAGATATAAATGAATGCGATGCGCCTGAGTCGAAGAGAACTTTAACTTGAGTAGAATTTATAGAGAACGTACCCATTAGCACGCATTGATCTTCCTGGGCTTCTTCCGCTCGCATGTGATTCACCTGCCCGCGTCCAAATCCGGTCGCGGTCCTGTTGGTCTGCGGCGTCCTGAATAGCCCTCTCCCGGCTGTCGGGGTAGTAGTTCCTTGGATAGCTGTGGCATTAGCCCCAGTGCGGAAAGGTGTCTTGTTTGGATGTGGGTACTTGTCGGCGAAATGTCCATATTCCCCGCAGTTGAAACAGCTCCCTAGCCTTTTTACTCCCGTAGTGGCCTGGCTTGGTGCAGGTATGCGGTTCTGAGTAGCAACTGGCCTGTTGTAACTGCTAGGTGTGGTAGGGTGATTGGCTGTCACTATTGCAGGTTTCTATCCTGACGAGGTAGCTCCTTTGGGTCGCTGAGATGCAACTTGAGGCGGGCGGTTCATGGCAAGCCTTCTTTTGCGGTTGTGCTCCACGATCTTCCGATCGTTTTCCAATATAACCACCTTGTTGATTAGACTTTGGAAACTGTCATGATCTTGCCCGATCATGGGTCCACGCAGATCATCATTTAACCCTTCAATGAACTTGTCAATCTTCTCTTCCTCATCCGCGAGATCTCCAGTCGCGTAACGGGCCAGCTGGGTGAAACGGTTCAGGTATTCCTGTACTGTGGTGTTTCCTTGGTGCAGTCTCCTGAACTCATTTTTCTTCATGCGCATCACCGCGGCAGGCACGAAGTTGTCACGGAAGGCGGTAGCGAACTCCTCCCAGTTCGGTTCTCCAACATCTTCTCCTCGGGCCTCCTTATAAGTGTCCCACCAGTCGTCAGCTGGTCCTTCCAGTTGATTCACTGCGAAAAACACCTTGTCGGCCTCTCGTACTCGCACAAGGGTCAGCTTCTTCTCAATGATATGCAGCCAATCTTCGGCGTCCATAGGCTCTTCTGCTGTGGCGAAAGTCGGCGGCTTGGTTCTGATGAACTCCCCAAAGCTTGATCCTCCACGATTGCCTTGATTGTTCGCGATAGCTTGCAGAAGTTGGGTCTGGGTGGCCATAATTCCGGCTAAGGTGTTTAGGTTGGGTTCGGGGGCTCCTTCATTGTTGTTTGTTGCTCGGTGTCAGCTGGCCATCTGTGTGGATTAGTTGGGTAAGTACCCTGATGTTCGAACCAACCCTTATGGCTTTATCTCGATCAGGGAGTTGTTTTTGATGTGAACTTTGTTTAGTAAGCATGGTGGAATAAACTCATTCACAACACAACGATAAAATATCATAAAGAACATCGTAGAGTTTCATAAATCATGATGCAAATAACTGCATACATATGCAGCCAAAATGGAGTTCAAAACATTGCAACAACGAACTAAGACATCAACTAGTCGTCAACATATATAGGAGGGAAAGGGTGTCTCGCAATCCAAAAACCATCCAAAGCGAGATCGGAGCCGTAGTGGACCTCCAGTCTAGTCGTCCAGCCATCCGCAGGATCCTGGCGCAGGAAGTGGGTAGTCGCTGGCAGGTGCGAACCTGAGCTCCCCCGACTCGGAAATGGTGACCTCTGGGTCTGGCTTGGTCCTCTTGTGCGGTGGTCGCGTGCTCTTGCGGGCCGTGCTGAGAGTGCGAGGGCCCCCGGCAAAGGTGATGCGGTAGGCAGGAGCCTCGTCCTCTCAAGAGTCGGTGATGTGCGGCTCTATCTCCTTTGGGTCATCCTCGTCCTCTGCCCCGGAGTCAACCTGAATCGGGGTCTCTATGCAGGAACCTAGCGGTGGCGAAGGAATAGGGGCCGGCTCTGCAACTAGCGGCTGTGTCACTGTCGGGTCCACCAGGTAGGGTCTTGACTCAGTGGCTAGGGCATCAACCAGAGCGTGAAATGCTGGCGGGTACGGTGGAGTAAGGAAATAGTAGCGATCCTGCCCAACGGATGTGGAAGTGGAAGCTCTAGTGGTACTGACTGTGGCGGCTCGAAGCTGCTATGCAAGCTAATTGACGTGCTCCTGACTCAATCTCAGCAGCTCCTCAAGTGTATCCATCATCCCGCGGCGCTCGTTGTGCTGGTCCGATAACTGCTGGAGCTGGTCATCGCGGACTTGGAGTTGTGCCTTCAGTGAGTCTATCTCACTACCCCAGGTCTGGTGCTCCTCCTCAAGCTGTAGCTGCTGCACTGTGAGGTCAGTCACCTCAGTCTCCAACTCTACCAGATGCCTGTGCTGCTCGTCGATCTCCAACAGAGCTGACTCGTAGATGTCGTCAACAGCCTCCGCCCATCGGGACTATCGGGTCACCATCGGGTTGTAGCAGCATGGTGTGTCCTGGACGGTGCAAACGGAGTTGCCCTCCTCTCGGTACGGGTGATGGGCAAACTCAGTGGTCGCCAACTCAGATCGGTGGATCGAGCTGAGTCGGAGGAAGGCCTCCCGGGCAGCATCCTGCATCACGCTCTCAGGTGAATCGCGACGATAGCATGTTCTGAACCAATAGTCTGCCTCTGAAGGAACTTGGGACTCAACCACAACTCTAGCCTCCCAGGCTAGTCTAGTCTGCCTCACCAGACAGGTAGGGATCCTTGGGTACCTCAGACACCTCATCATCCTCTGCAACTCCATAACATATCCCTCTGAGTGTGGTAGGTCCATCTCCCATGATGCACTCGAATCTGCCATCTATATTTTTTTAAGAAAATTTAAGATCAGCGAAAGTAAAACTCATTCTGTAAAGAAAGTAGATGAGGGTAAGGTAAAAATGCGTTTGATTTTATGAAAGTAGGGTTTTATGAAAATACTCCTAGCTAGGAATTTCTCCCTTGACCATCTACATCGGGGTGGGGCGCCATTTGGTCTTTCCTACAGTCGTATGGCTCTGATACCAACTCTGTAAGGACCCGTGTTTCGCAACAGGAATCACTCGTGTATTCTGTGCCATTTCCCTGGATCAAGTAGTTTGGCACACACGATACATAGTTGAATTACCAAAAGCGCATACATATGCGTCGAGTACGAATCATTACATCATAGGCCCGAAGGCATTGTCTTAGAACAAAGGACCAAACGGTCCTGAATACACTTCACAGACAGAATATAGGTAAGCAGTGGAACGAAGGCAGCGGCATCGCTATTGCCACAGGCAACGACCGTGTCTATACCTAGTGGGCACCCTCTTCTTCCGCATCCTCCTCGTAGTAGGCGTATGGATCCTCCACGGTGTTATCTTCGATTTCTGATTGAGTTTATAATTGCAAGGGTGAGTACCAACCGTACTCAGCAAGTCACCACGGCAACAGTGCAAATGACAAGTTTTATCCAAGGCAAGGCATAGGTTCTTTTGCATAAAGCTAGTTTTGCAATTCTTTTCACAAACCTAGGACCTAACATAACTGATCAAGTTTTAATACCAGAGTTTACTTTAAACAACGATGGTTCTGTCCACCATCCATTGTGATCCCAAGAATAGCTTCCCGTCATTGGCTCGTCATGGTTTTATGTGGACGTCCACCTTCCCTCCTCTCAGGAAGTGGCTCCATCAGCGTAAAATTCATCATGCATTATCCCATCCCACACAAGTTAAGAATTTAGAGTCTAGCCAAGTGTAATACATGTTCCCGTGCTCAATATCCGCGAGCACGGCTATTCGAATAGATTGGTTTACTCACACTGCAGTGGATGTACACTTTACCCGTACTCCGCAACTGCCCAACACTTGAGCCTCGTCCCAACACATGAGACGCGTCACGGCAAAGCCTTTCGATAACCTTGCATTGGCAGTACCCGCTCCATGAACTATCATCCTCATGCACTCCCGGAAAGGGAAGTCTCACATGCACGTAAAGATTATAGTTTAAGTTTGGATTCTCACTCTCACACACGTGGTAGTCCTACCAATGGCGACACCGATGTAGGGTACGCATCGTGGCCCTACCTCAACGGCTGCCCCACCGTAGCGCACATGCCTCACACACGGGGTGAATCATCTATGCAAGGATACTGCCTCTGCTCGGCTATCTAGTCCGCTAGGTCTATACCCATTCGAGAAGTACGGTTGTACGAGGGTCGTTTCATGCTTAACTTCATGGCTCGGTCCTTAACTGACCGGGGACGGTGCTAGCCTTTTCCAGATACCACCCAAATCCACCATCCGCCCCAGTCGAAAACACTTGTATAGTTTTATTTCTCCTTTCACAAATCATGTCATCATATCATGGCAATGTAGCGCTCATGTCTCCACATGCCGCATCTCAATTACCTTCCCAAAGGTAATTGCCCAAGCATATAGCATTTTGATAAATATGAGTATGCATAATTCTAGAATGGCATTACTAAGCATTTGTCATAATTGACTAGGACTCATACGTAAACATGGTTACAAGGGAATATGGGGGTAAGCAATAATCAAGGCATGGCATAATAACAAGTAGAATATTCATCATTGCATGCAACTTTATTTGTAAACAAAATAATTTCACAACTTAGGATCAATATGTTCAAGGAATAGTGATGACTTGCCTTGCTTGAAATCCTGCGGGTCTTGATCCTCGGTCGGACTCGCAACTCCCTCGGGGTCTATAATTGCGTGCGAAAGAAATTGATTTGAATTCGGTCGGAATTCAATTAAAATCCAATAAAATCCGATTAAAGAAAGATCAAGCGCGAGCGTCGAGTCTCGGTATCGATTCCGTTATTTTATGAGATAGTTCTGTTCCGGTTTTAATCCATTAATCTTAAAATATTGCGTCAGCCGATTAAAGTATTAACTCGTTGTAACTTATGTGCTACCGAATTTTGAATAAATTAGATCCCGATAATAATAAATAACCCTAACTAATAAATAATTGGCTAAATAATCGCAATGACTAATTAAGCAAATAACCCGACTACTGAGTAACTTCTACTTATTTTTCTCCAGAAATCCCCCAATAACAACCTATGATTAATTCGCCAACTAGCCATATTTTCTTTTCCCATTCCTAAATCCTCTTCCCTATGTTTATTTTATTTTCCCTTCTTCTTCCCTTTTCTTCTTTTCTATTTCCTCTCCTTTTCTTTTCTTTCTTTTTTTTCTTTCTCTCTCTTCCTTCTCTGTTCTGCCTCCTTCCTTTCTTCTTCCTTCCTCCTTTTCTCTCTCTCCCTACCGTCTCTCTCTCTGCCGGGCATGGCCGGTGCGTCGGCGAGGGCTAGCGGAGGAGGGGGGCTTACCGGCGGTGGCGGCGGCCTGGGAGGGGCGGCGCGGTGGCGGGGTGGCGAGGGCACACGGCGGCCTGAGGCGCGGTGGGCGGTGCCGAGGGGAAAGGAGGAGGAGTGTGGGGAGAGGGAGGGGAGCTCCGGCGGTGTGGGGAGGGAAGGGGAAGGGTGCGGGCGGCCTTTTATAGCGCGGGGGAGGGCGCGGAGGTGGCCGGCACAGTGGCGGGGTGATGGCGACGGCGCGGCGCGCGGCGACGGGACGTGGCAGCAGTGGCACAGGGCTCGAGGGCGAAGGCAGTGGCACGCGAGGCACGGCAGAGGCGGCAGTGGCGCGGCAGCGACTGGCAGCAACGTGCGCGCGGCAGCGGCGACAGCGACCCGGGCGCGGCGAATGGGACGCGGTGGCAGCGGCACGGGGCGCGAGGGCGCGGGGCGCAAGGGTGCGGCGGTAGCTGGCAGCGACGTGCGCGCGGCGGCCTGGCATGATGGCGACAGGACAGGCTAGGACTGGTCGAACACCTAGGGCCTAATGAACAGTGATTTTCTTAATTTTGCCGATTTAGGCCGATTTCCATTTAAAAATTCGTCCAAAATTTTGTAATTCCACCTAAATGAATATTGCTCAGTATTTTTGCTATTCCTAGAGATTTCACTCGAATTTCAAGTTTCCATAATTTATTATATATTTTTATATGCATTATTTACACGATATATATGTAGGTCTATATATATTTATGCCTAGGGTTTATACCTATGCCCTCATGTATACATATCTATATATATGCAAGAATACCCATTTATGTCACCATATTTTATACCTATTCACATTATATACATATATATACATATGCTTATATATATGTGCACAGGTGTAGATATTTATATATATATATATGTGTGAAATTTCCTATTTAAATTTATTTAGAATATTTTCCTTACTACAATTTTCCCAAAACTTATTTTAGTTTGTTTTTCTTAATTGTTCACTTAGTTGATTTTCGTTTTAGGGTTCACGCTTAAATAGGTTTGATAAACCTAAGCTCTACAATTAAAGATCCGAATAGCTGAACGACTAAACGCGGCATGATGCAATTCAATTTAAAAGTTTTTTGGAATTTCGTATTTTAGGGTTTCACATTCGACGTTCGAATTTTTAGGGCGTTACAAAGCTAACCCCCTTAAATAAATCTCGTCCCGAGATTTCTTACCGGTTGTCGAATAGATGCGGGTACTCGGTCTTCAAGAACTCCTCGCTTTCCCAAGTAGCTTCGTCCTCAGTGTGGTTAATCCATTGCACCTTCTACATACGCCACACTTTGGTTCGGGTCTCCTTTTCAGCCTCATCCAAGATCTTCACAGGATGTTCCTGATACGTGAGGTCATTACCAATGTGGATTTCTTCTAACGGGGCTTGCTCTTCTGGTACTCTTAGGCACTTCTTTAACTGTGAGACATGGAAAACCGGATGTACATCGGAAATGTTCTCCGGTAGCTGTAACTGGTAGGCAACTTCTCCTCGTCTAGCGATTATCTGGAACGGACCTACATACCTTGGTGCTAGCTTTCCCTTGACTTTAAACCTTTTTGTACCTCTCAGCGAAGAGACCTTCAGGCATACGTAATCTCCTTCAGTAAATTCTAGGTCCGTTCTTCGAGTATCTACGTAACTCTTTTGACGTGACTGTGCCACCTTTAGTCGGTCACGGATTAGGCGAACCTTCTCTTCAGCCTCTCTGATTATATCTGGTCCGAATACGGCACGTTCTCCGGTCTCAGACCACACCAACGGGGTACGGCATCGCCGACCAAATAATGCGTCATTTGGCGACATCTTTAGGCTAGCTTGGTAACTGTTGTTGTAGGAAAACTCAGCGTAAGGTAGACATCTTTCCCAGTCCTTGCTAAAGTCCAATGCACAAGCTCTCAACATGTCCTCTAAGACCTGATTCGTTCTTTCGGTCTGGCCATCGGTCTGTGGGTGATATGCTGTGCTAAAAGCGAGGTAGCTTCCGAGGGCTTCATGTACTTTATTCCAGAAATGTGATGTAAACTGTGTGCCCCGTTCGGATATGATCCTCTTAGGCACGCCATGAAGACATACAATCCTGGACATGTATAACTCGGCTAGCTTGGCACCACTATAGTTTGTCTTAACAGGGATAAACCTCGTAGTCTTGGTGAGTCGATCCACAATCACCCAAATGGAATCATAACCAGTTGCGGTCTTACGTAATCCAACAGTAAAATCCATACCGATCTCATCCCATTTCCATTCTGGAATTCTGAGGGGTTGCAGCAAACTTGCTGGTGGCTGGTGTTCGGCCTTCACTTTCTGGCATACGTCGCAGAGCGCTACGTATTTTGCCACATCTCGTTTCATGTTGGGCCACCAGTATCCCTCCTTCAAATCCTGGTACATTTTCGTGCTCCCCGGGTGTAGGGAATAGGCTGATTCATGAGCTTCCTTTAGAATTAACTTTCTCAATCCTCCTTGCTTAGGCACGTAGATCCTCTTTTTGTACCATAATATTCCTTCCTCGTTAACCGAGAACTCCTTCGCACGTCCTGCGGCCATGCGCTTCTTTACTTCCCGGATTTCTTCGTTATCCTTCTGAACTCCTTCTATTTGTGTCCTCAAAAGGGGCTGTATTTCCAGGGTATTTAACTGATCTTGTGGAACTAGATGTAAGTTCAGCTGGGCTATTTCTTTTCTAAGCTCAGGGGCCATACCTCCCATTCCTAGGTGATTGCAATGGCTTTTGCAGCGTAATGCGTCGGCCACGACATTTGCCTTTCCTTGATGGTAGTGAACCTCCAGGTCATAATCCTTGATTAATTCCAACCACCGTCTCTGTCTTAGGTTAAGGTCAGGCTGCGTGAAGATATATTTCAGACTCTTGTGATCCGTGTAGATATCGTAATGATTTCCAATCAAATAATGCTTCCATATTTTCAATACTTGAACAACCGCAGCCAACTCAAGATCATGGGCAGGATAATTTTCCTCATGCGGTCGCAGTTGTCGCGAAGCATACGCCACGACTTTTCCCTCTTGCATTAATACTCCCCCCCAGTCCTTGTCTTGAGGCATCGCCATATACCACAAAATCCTTACGATTATCAGCGAGAACTAGGATAGGAGCAGTGGTTAACTTTTCTTTTAGTCGTTCGAAACTTTCCTGGCACTGCTCAGTCCATTTAAACTCCTTTTCCTTCTTTAGTAGTTGAGTCATGGGTCGGGCTATCTTAGAGAATCCTTCAATGAATCTCCGGTAGTATCCGACCAATCCTAGAAAGCTTTGAATCTCTGTTACTGACTTGGGCGCTCTACATTCGGTAACAGCCTCAACCTTAGCAGGATCCACTGCTACTCCACCGGCTGATATTACGTGGCCTAAAAAGGCGACTTCCTTCAACCAGAACTCGCATTTGCTGAACTTCGCGTAAAGCTGATGCTCCCGAAGTTTCTTTAGTACTAAGCGTAAGTGGTCGGCATGTTCATCTTCGTCTTTAGAGTAGATAAGGATGTCGTCGATAAATAGTACCACAAACTTATCCAAATACTCCATGAATATCTTGTTCATAAGATTCATGAAATAAGCTGGAGCATTGGTCAATCCAAAGGACATCACGGTAAACTCATACAATCCATAGCGTGTCAAGAACGCAGTCTTGGGAATGTCTCCAGCCCCGATCTTCAGCTGATGGTATCCGGATCGAAAATCGATCTTAGAGAATATTTTAGCTCCCTTGAGTTGATCGAAAAGATCGTCAATCCGAGGTAGTGGATATTTGTTCTTGATAGTCACTTCATTCAACGAGCGGTAGTCCACACACATTCTCATGCTACCATCCTTCTTCCTGACGAATAATACTGGGGCTCCCCAAGGTGATGAGCTGGGGCGTACAAATCCTTTCTCTTGTAGCTCTCTAATTTGCTTCTTAAGTTCATCCAACTCGTTGACCGGCATCCGATATGGTCTCTTGGATATAGGGGCAATTCTGGGCATTAGGTCGATGACAAATTCGATGTCACGGTCGGGTGGCATTCCAGGTAGATCTTCAGGAAACACGTCGGGGAATTTCTGAACTACAGGCATTCCTCTCAGGGGTAGCATGGTGAATATACCACCGGCATGTTCAGGCAATCTAGGGTCCTGATCCATAGTTGCTCTCATCGCTGATCCCCAGGGTGTGGTCCAAGTAACTTCTCTACGGCTGCAGTCTATGATTCCTCCGTTCCTTGTTAACCAATCCATGCCCAGTATGACATCAAGGATTTGCGGTACAAGGACCATAAGGTTTGAGGGGAACACCACATCCCTAAAACGGATGGATACGTCAACACAGGCTTGGTTTACATTTATCTCACTTCCCGGTGAATGTACTATCATGGGTTTCCGCAGCTCTACTCGGTTTAGGTTGTGCTGTTGGCTAGCTTTCAGAGATATAAATGAATGCGATGCGCCTGAGTCGAAGAGAACTTTAACTTGAGTAGAATTTATAGAGAACGTACCCATTAGCACGCATTGATCTTCCTGGGCTTCTTCCGCTCGCATGTGATTCACCTGCCCGCGTCCAAATCCGGTCGCGGTCCTGTTGGTCTGCGGCGTCCTGAATAGCCCTCTCCCGGCTGTCGGGGTAGTAGTTCCTTGGATAGCTGTGGCATTAGCCCCAGTGCGGAAAGGTGTCTTGTTTGGATGTGGGTACTTGTCGGCGAAATGTCCATATTCCCCGCAGTTGAAACAGCTCCCTAGCCTTTTTACTCCCGTAGTGGCCTGGCTTGGTGCAGGTATGCGGTTCTGAGTAGCAACTGGCCTGTTGTAACTGCTAGGTGTGGTAGGGTGATTGGCTGTCACTATTGCAGGTTTCCATCCTGACGAGGTAGCTCCTTTGGGTCGCTGAGATGCAACTTGAGGCGGGCGGTTCATGGCAAGCCTTCTTTTGCGGTTGTGCTCCACGATCTTCCGATCGTTTTCCAATATAACCACCTTGTTGATTAGACTTTGGAAACTGTCATGATCTTGCCCGATCATGGGTCCACGCAGATCATCATTTAACCCTTCAATGAACTTGTCAATCTTCTCTTCCTCATCCGCGAGATCTCCAGTCGCGTAACGGGCCAGCTGGGTGAAACGGTTCAGGTATTCCTGTACTGTGGTGTTTCCTTGGTGCAGTCTCCTGAACTCATTTTTCTTCATGCGCATCACCGCGGCAGGCACGAAGTTGTCACGGAAGGCGGTAGCGAACTCCTCCCAGTTCGGTTCTCCAACATCTTCTCCTCGGGCCTCCTTATAAGTGTCCCACCAGTCGTCGGCTGGTCCTTCCAGTTGATTCACTGCGAAAAACACCTTGTCGGCCTCTCGTACTCGCACAAGGGTCAGCTTCTTCTCAATGATATGCAGCCAATCTTCGGCGTCCATAGGCTCTTCTGCTGTGGCGAAAGTGGGCGGCTTGGTTCTGATGAACTCCCCAAAGCTTGATCCTCCACGATTGCCTTGATTGTTCGCGATAGCTTGCAGAAGTTGGGTCTGGGTGGCCATAATTCCGGCTAAGGTGTTTAGGTTGGGTTCGGGGGCTCCTTCATTGTTGTTTGTTGCTCGGTGTCAGCTGGCCATCTGTGTGGATTAGTTGGGTAAGTACCCTGATGTTCGAACCAACCCTTATGGCTTTATCTCGATCAGGGAGTTGTTTTTGATGTGAACTTTGTTTAGTAAGCATGGTGGAATAAACTCATTCACAACACAACGATAAAATATCATAAAGAACATCGTAGAGTTTCATAAATCATGATGCAAATAACTGCATACATATGCAGCCAAAATGGAGTTCAAAACATTGCAACAACGAACTAAGACATCAACTAGTCGTCAACATATATAGGAGGGAAAGGGTGTCTCGCAATCCAAAAACCATCCAAAGCGAGATCGGAGCCGTAGTGGACCTCCAGTCTAGTCGTCCAGCCATCCGCAGGATCCTGGCGCAGGAAGTGGGTAGTCGCTGGCAGGTGCGAACCTGAGCTCCCCCGACTCGGAAATGGTGACCTCTGGGTCTGGCTTGGTCCTCTTGTGCGGTGGTCGCGTGCTCTTGCGGGCCGTGCTGAGAGTGCGAGGGCCCCCGGCAAAGGTGATGCGGTAGGCAGGAGCCTCGTCCTCTCAAGAGTCGGTGATGTGCGGCTCTATCTCCTTTGGGTCATCCTCGTCCTCTGCCCCGGAGTCAACCTGAATCGGGGTCTCTATGCAGGAACCTAGCGGTGGCGAAGGAATAGGGGCCGGCTCTGCAACTAGCGGCTGTGTCACTGTCGGGTCCACCAGGTAGGGTCTTGACTCAGTGGCTAGGGCATCAACCAGAGCGTGAAATGCTGGCGGGTACGGTGGAGTAAGGAAATAGTAGCGATCCTGCCCAACGGATGTGGAAGTGGAAGCTCTAGTGGTACTGACTGTGGCGGCTCGAAGCTGCTATGCAAGCTAATTGACGTGCTCCTGACTCAATCTCAGCAGCTCCTCAAGTGTATCCATCATCCCGCGGCGCTCGTTGTGCTGGTCCGATAACTGCTGGAGCTGGTCATCGCGGACTTGGAGTTGTGCCTTCAGTGAGTCTATCTCACTACCCCAGGTCTGGTGCTCCTCCTCAAGCTGTAGCTGCTGCACTGTGAGGTCAGTCACCTCAGTCTCCAACTCTACCAGATGCCTGTGCTGCTCGTCGATCTCCAACAGAGCTGACTCGTAGATGTCGTCAACAGCCTCCGCCCATCGGGACTATCGGGTCACCATCGGGTTGTAGCAGCATGGTGTGTCCTGGACGGTGCAAACGGAGTTGCCCTCCTCTCGGTACGGGTGATGGGCAAACTCAGTGGTCGCCAACTCAGATCGGTGGATCGAGCTGAGTCGGAGGAAGGCCTCCCGGGCAGCATCCTGCATCACGCTCTCAGGTGAATCGCGACGATAGCATGTTCTGAACCAATAGTCTGCCTCTGAAGGAACTTGGGACTCAACCACAACTCTAGCCTCCCAGGCTAGTCTAGTCTGCCTCACCAGACAGGTACGGATCCTTGGGTACCTCAGACACCTCATCATCCTCTGCAACTCCATAACATATCCCTCTGAGTGTGGTAGGTCCATCTCCCATGATGCACTCGAATCTGCCATCTATATTTTTTTAAGAAAATTTAAGATCAGCGAAAGTAAAACTCATTCTGTAAAGAAAGTAGATGAGGGTAAGGTAAAAATGCGTTTGATTTTATGAAAGTAGGGTTTTATGAAAATACTCCTAGCTAGGAATTTCTCCCTTGACCATCTACATCGGGGTGGGGCGCCATTTGGTCTTTCCTACAGTCGTATGGCTCTGATACCAACTCTGTAAGGACCCGTGTTTCGCAACAGGAATCACTCGTGTATTCTGTGCCATTTCCCTGGATCAAGTAGTTTGGCACACATGATACATAGTTGAATTACCAAAAGCGCATACATATGCGTCGAGTACGAATCATTACATCATAGGCCCGAAGGCATTGTCTTAGAACAAAGGACCAAACGGTCCGGAATACACTTCAAAGACAGAATATAGGTAAGCAGCGGAACGAAGGCAGCGACATCGCTATTGCCACAGGCAACGACCGTGTCTAGACCTAGTGGACACCCTCTTCTTCCGCATCCTCCTCGTAGTAGGCGTATGGATCCTCCGCGGTGTCATCTTCGACTTCTGATTGAATTTATAATTGCAAGGGTGAGTACCAACCGTACTCAGCAAATCACCACGGCAACAGTGCATATGGCAAGTTTTATCCAAGGCAAGGCATAGGTTCTTTTGCATAAAGCTAGTTTTGCAATTCTTTTCACAAACCTAGGACCTAGCATAACTGATCAAGTTTTAATACCAGAGTTTACTTTAAACAACGACGGTTCTGTCCACCACCCATTGTGATCCCAAGAATAGCTTCCCGTCATTGGCTCATCATGGTTTTCTGTGGATGTCCACCTTCCCTCCTCTCAGGATGTGGCTCCATCAGCATAAAATTCATCATGCATTATCCTATCCCACACAAGTTAAGAATTTAGAGTCTAGCCAAGTGTAATACATGTTCCCGTGCTCAATATCCGCGAGCACGGCTATTCGAATAGATTGGTTTACTCACACTGCAGTGGATGTACACTTTACCCGTACTCCGCAACTGCCCAACACATGAGCCTCGTCCCAACACATGAGACGCGTCACGGTAAAGCCTTTCGATAACCTTGCATTGGCAGTACCCGCTCCATGAACTATCATCCTCATGCACTCTAGGCGTACCTGTTTCTAGCAGTGAGAGGAGTTCTGGCGCTCCAGGGAAGGGAAGTCTCACACGCACGTAAAGTTTATAGTTTAAGTTTGGATTCTCACTCTCACACACGTGGCAGTCCTACCAATGGCGACACCGATGTAGGGTACGCATCGCGACCCTACCTCAACGGCTGCCCCACCGTAGTGCACCTGCCTCAATCACGGGGGTGAACCATCTATGCAAGGATACTGCCTCTGCTCGGCTATCTAGTCCGCTAGATCTATACCCATTCGAGAAGTACGGTTGTACGAGGGTCGTTTCATGCTTAACTTCATGGCTCGGTCCTTAACTGACCGGGGACGGTGCTAGTCTTTTCCAGATACCACCCAAATCCACCATCCGCCCTAGTCGAAAACACTTGTTTAGTTTTATTTCTCCTTTCACAAATCATGTCATCATATCATGGCAATGTGGCACTCATGTCTCCACCTAAATGAATATTGCGCAGTATTTTTAGTGTTCCTAGAGATTTCACTCGAATTTCAAGTTTCCATAATTTATTATATATTTTTATATGGATTATTTACACGATATATATGTAGGTCTATATATATTTATGCCTAGGGTTTATACCTATGCCCTCAGGTATACATATCTATATATATGCAAGAATACCCACTTGAATTTATGTCACCATATTTTATACCTATTCACATTATATACATATATATACATATGCTTATATATATGTGCACAGGTGTAGATATTTATATATATATATATGTGTGAAATTTCCTATTTAAATTTATTTAGAATATTTTCCTTACTACAATGTTCCCAAAACTTATTTTAGTTTGTTTTTCTTAATTGTTCACTTAGTTGATTTTCGTTTTAGGGTTCACGCTTAAATAGGTTTGATAAACCTAAGCTCTACAATTAAAGATCCGAATAGACGAACGATTAAACACAGCATGATGCAATTCAATTTAAAAGTTTTTTTGGAATTTCGTATTTTAGGGTTTCGCATTCGACGGTCGAATTTTCAGGACGTTACAGATGGCACGTATCCGACGCTCCGATGGCGGCAGTGGGCTAGGGTTTGGGGGTTTTTTGTATTTATTTTGTTTTCGCTGAATTTCTTTTCGCATGCGGCCGGTATAAGTGACCGCATATGAAAAATCCTATTTCCGCATGCGGTTGCGCTACCCGCATGCGAAAAATCCGATTTTTGCAGATCTTCTGGTGCATGCGGTTGCGCTGACCGCATGCAAAGATCTGTTTTAGCCACATGTAAAAAGGGTTTATGTAGTAGTGTTTTTTTTATAGTTTTCTTTAATTTTAATTGTCATGTCAGCTCAAATCAACGTCCAAACCATCATGGAACATATCACATCTGCTATTGTGGTTCATGGAAAAATTTTAGACTTGGTGACAAATTCAGCGACCTAAAGTTAACTTATTCCCGTGAGAAAACACAGGCGCACACGTAGGCAGTAACTGCTCTTCCACCGCACACATGGGCCTTGGGCCCTCAGCGCCGCCGCCTAGGAATGCCCACTTGGGAGCAACCACGCCTCATCCCTTCCCGCGTTTTCTCCCCCTCCCGCCGCTGCCATTCCCATTTCCTCTCCCCTTGTTCGCCTCCACCTGTTCGTGAAACCCTAGTCTTCTCGAACCTTCCAGATCCACGGTGTTAGCTGGTAAACCATGCATGTTTGCATTGTATTTTTCTGTTTTTCTGTTGCATTGCATGCGCGTGAGCTCCGGTTTGTGGACACCGCGTGCGTAGGGGTCATGGCGCTGGAATAGCCGCGCGCGGCCGAGATCAGCGGGGGGCATGCGCACGTCGCGAACTCGTGGGGATGGACGCGAGCGATCCGCGGCGTGGGCCGGTTCCAGAGCTGGATTTTTTCCTTTGTTGGATCTTCGTTTTTGCTATAAATAAGGAGAAGAAAACAGAAAAGCTGTAGGCAGTTTTACGCAGCACAAAATCTTCTTGTCACTGCTCGTTTTCGTATAGTCTACAGTCTCGCGTGCATTGTGTTCATCCAATATTCGTTCATGCTCGCTCGCTGATTCGTTGGGAGTTCCTGACAATTGGTATCAGAGCGAGATTCAGAGCGTCGACACGTGATCGTGCTCTCGAAGTAACATTCATGCCTCGTCGTCGCTCGTCATCCCCGAGGGGGTGTGCTCCATCAGGTTCCGGGGGCCGCGCCTCGGGCACGGCGGGAACGACCGCGGGCTGGTTATACACCGTGTGGTAAAGGAGGCGGGAGGTCCGGCGAAGTACCCCGTGCTCACGAAGACAAACTACAACGAGTGGTCCTTGTTGATGAAGATCAAGTTGCAGGCACGGTTGCCTGAGGGGTGCCATCGATCCGGGGGTCGGTGTCGAGCCCAATGAAGACAGAATGACGCTGGACGCCATTTGCAGTGCAGTTCCTGTCGAGATGATCTCAATGCTCGCGACCAAGGAGTCGGTGAAGGCGGCATGGGACTACATCAAGACCATGCGTGTTGGCAACGACCGCATTCGCAAAGCGAGTGCACAAAAGCTGCGCTCCGAGTATGAGGCTCTCATGTTCCGTGATGGGGAGTCGGTCGAGGACTTCACCATGCGGCTCAACACCATCGTCACGCAGCTGTCCACGTTGGGCGACCCCGAGCCAGACGACAAGGTGATCGAGAAGTACCTTCGCGTTGCACGGCCCAGGTTCTCTCAACTCGTTCTTTCCATCGAGACATTGCTCGACATCTCCACTTTGTCCCTGGAGGAGGTCACCGGACGCCTCAAGGCGGCTGAGGACTCCGGCCAGTCGTCGTCCTCGTCTTCACCAGGTGGCAGCGGCAAACTCTATCTCACTGAGGAGGAGTGGCTTGAACGCCACAAGAAGAAGGAACAGGAGGCGAAGAAGGGCAATGGCGGAGGCAATGGCCGTGGCAAGCGCCGCGGCGGGCAAGGGTGCAATGGCAGCGGGCGGTGTTGACGACGCGGCCTTTTGCGACACGGGCGGCGCCAGTGGTGCGGGCACATGATCCACCTCCTCGACGCACCCGCCCATCAAGAACATGAGCGTGGGCTCATCCTCCTCCTGAGCGACATGAGTCTGCTCTTGCTTGGGCTTGCTCCTGCCATCTTTGGCCCAATGGCCAAGTTTCCCGCAATTATGGCACTTGTCCGTCTTGCGCGCCGGGCTCGTGTTGTCGCCACCACCGCTGCCATTGCACCCTTGCCCGTCGCGGCGCTTGCCACGACCATTGCCTCCGCCATTGCCCTTCTTCGCCTCCTGTTCCTTCTTCTTGTGACGTTCAAGCCACTCAAGCCACTCCTCCTCAGTGAGATAGAGTTTGCCGCTTGCACCTAGTGAAGACGAGGACGACGACTGGCCGGAGTCCTCAGCCGCCTTGAGGCATCCAGTGACCTCCTCCAGGGACAAAGTGGAGATGTCGAGCAATGTCTCGATGGAAAGAACGAGTTGAGAGAACCTGGGCCGTGCGACGCGAAGGTACTTCTCGACCACCTTGTCGTCTGGCTCAGGGTTGCCCAACGTGGACAGCTGCGTGACGATGGTGTTGAGCCGCATGGCGAAGTCCTCGACTGACTCCCCGTCACGGAATGCGAGAGCCTCGTACTCGGAGCGCAGCTTCTGTGCACTCGCTTTGCGAATGCAGTCGTTGCTGACACGCATGGTCTTGATGCAATCCCATGCCACCTTCGCCGACTCCTTGGTCGCGAGCGTCGAGATCATCTCGATGGGAACTGCACTGCAAATGGCATCCAGCACCATTCTATCTTCATGGAGCTCGACACCGACCCCCGGATCGATGGCGCCCTACAGGCAACGTGCCTGCAACTTGATCTTCATCAACAAGGACCATTCATTGTAGTTTGTCTTCGTGAGCACGGGGTAATTCGCGGGACTTCCCGCCTCCTTTACCATGTGGTGTATAACCAGCCCACGGTCGTTCCCGCCGCTGCTCGAGGCGCGGCAGCCGGAACCTGATGGAGCACGCCCCGTTGGGGATGACGAGTGACGGCGAGGCATAAATGCTACTTCGAGAGCACGATCACGTGTCCACGCTCTGAACCTTGCTCTGGTACCAATTGTGAGGAACTCCCAACGAATCAGCGAGCGAGCATGAACGAATACTGGACGAACACAACGCACGCGAGACTATAGACTATACGAAAACGAGCAGTGACAAGAAGATTTTGTGCTGCATAAAACTGCCTGCGGACAAAGTGGTACCAGAGGCAACTCGACTGTAGGTTGAGCCGAATGGTCAATCCCTAAGGACATGTTTTCCGAAACCCTAATTGCGAAATTGTCTCCTCTCACCTTTTGGCATTTCTTTGCAAAATGGTTTATCAAATGTCTCTCCTTTCCTCTCCAACTCTCTAGTTGTTGAACCCGAAGGGCAAATTCTCAGTTTCGCGCCTACTCCTGGAAGTCAAGTCAAGCCCTCAAGCTTCAAGTTGGAAGGAGCAAGAAGGTTAGCTCAGAGTCATCATTTCGCGAAGATCAAGTGATGGTTTTCCCGGACCTTACCTAGACCCAATACTTCCCGAAGAGTAGTTTCGTTAGTTGCTAGTACGTGTGTTGTTTGCTTGTGTGTAGGGGTATGGTTTGCATCGGTGGTGGGGATGCAACCGTACTAGGTTGTTTGCTTAAGCAACTTGAACAATAAAGGTCTACTCACAACAGATCAGTAATCAAGTAGTTTAAGGCCTTATCTTTAGCAACCCCTCCCTTCCTTCTCTCCCCGTCCCAGCGGCAAATGGTCAGCGTCAGAGAGGAGAAGGAGAACACCAACACCAGTGAGTCAAAGTCACAGATCAGTGGTTCAGTTGAAACCAACGATGTACCCTCAATACCAGATGAACCTCCGCTCGTGGCTAGCTTTTGGTGTCCAAGATCAGATGATGAGTGTTTTAGTGCAGGAGATGCAAAGCTCGATGCAAGGTTAACTGCAGTGGAAGTGACGCCAGCAACAATAGATGCAAGTTCGAATGCAAGCTCAGAGTCAGAATCAAAGTCGAAGCTAGTATACCGCCAAGTCCTCAGTAGACAAGTATATCCAAGCAACCACCAATCCATGAAGCAACCAGTGATGCATGTTATGGTCATGGCTTACAAGGGCAGTTTTTGCAAAGTGTCCGATCGTCCATGGAAGGTGTACTTTAGGTCACTGACAGAAGATGGGATGCAGTGCCCCAAAAGGACTGAAGCTTCAGGCCAACTGATCGTCAAGAAGTATGGTGCACTACAGCTCGAACCTAAGTAGTGGAAGATAGCAACATGGACCCTAGAAAGTATCATCAACGTGGTCATGTTTGATGCAGAATTCTCTTTGGAAGATACGAAGAACTTCTGTCGTGATGCACAACAGCTGACTCAGCACCTCAGGCTGTATGGTCTGCCCAAGTTTGAAGGTGGCGAACATGAGGAAGTGTCCTCAACGAGGTTCATCAGTCCTTCTTGGCTTCAGTTCCAGTTGCAAGCGGGCTGACCTAGAAGAATGTACATCGTAATCAATCAAATCACTATTGTTTCAGCTATCTGGAGCCAGGACCCTCACTTCAAAGAATGTTCACTTGGAAGACCAAAGAAGATGGCGTACCATTGTTTCAATTGTAAGAAGACATGTCACCTCTCAAAAGATGGTTCGATGTCACCGCGTCAGTATGATCAAGTCAACAGTTTTGGTCCCAACATCCCTGCCCCTCAATTTCAACACAAAGTAGCCAGATCCAACCTAAAGACACCAGAAAGTCAGTGGATGCCAGCCTTCAGTTGCAATGGGTAACCTCTACCACAACAAATTGTCATTAAGGGCACCAACAAAATCTCTATTGTTTCACTAGCAACCGCTTCAAGGCTACAGAATCAGCACTGGCAGGGCAAGCAGTGCCAGAGAACCTGTGACCTACTATTACAGCAGTGAGACAGCTCAATTCTTCAGCATCGACCGTAGTCAATGCCTCAAGTATCAGGGTTCAAGGGTACTGCCAACATCAGCCATGCACCTCATGCTGCTCCAACTCAGATGTCTGGCAGCAACCACAAGAGAGTAGCACCAATAACCAGAAGGTTTTGTTTGTGTTAGCCACCAAGAGGATTGGGAAATTGATTCTTTTCTGAGGAATGTCAGAAGTCAGGGTATTGTTCTTGTGAGATCTCCAGCTAGTAAGCAACGATGGAGCCATTTAACCATGGTAGAATCAAACGATCAAGGCTTTACCGAACAATAATTCCGTCAGCAAGGGTCATCAATCGTGCACGAGTCTTTGGTGTTCAAGTACGTCCTTTGTGCAGAAAAGTTCCATGGCAGTTAAGTAAGGAAAAGAGAAAGTTGAATAAAGTATGAGTCAGACAATTTTCTTCCCTTATGATTCATCTTGAGTATCCAAAAGCAGGTTAACTTGCGTATCTGTCAGTGTCGCGAGAAATCTAGAGTTTCTTCTCTAGCTCGTCGTAGTTTTGTTGAGCTCCAAGGTCTAATTGTCAGTCAATAAAGGAATGGTTGACCAACACAGTGAGAATGGTTGGACCACAGTAACACTCAACGATGAGGTCCCTCTAGAGGACAGTATCAGTGGTACCCCAGGATGATGAAAATGTGAAGGAAATATTTGAATGTGACATCATCTAAGAATTAACTGAACCCTGCAACCTCGGAAGTTCTTCAGAGTTCAGCAAATGGTGACAACACCCTAGTGGTGTGAACATGGATCAAGGACGGTCGTTCTCGATTTAAGGCAACAGCTATAGGTTTCAGAAGCCATCCCAATGTTTCTCGGAAGTCAGCGAAGAAATCAGTCCATACATGGGTCAGGAAAGCTATGAAAGTCATCTCCCGAAACGTATAGCCAACAGAGAGTATGACAGAAAGCATCTCAGAGTTTCTTGGAAGATGCCAATGGAATTGTTTCACCACATCGGTCCATAGTAAATGGATGCGAATGTCAGGCCAGAGAATACAACCAGTAGGTTAAGCGACACAGAATCCTCACCAGTGAAACATCCTTAATCGAGGTTTGAAGGTGAAGTTGTTATGACCAAATGATCGAAGAGTAGAAACCCTCGGCAGCATCAAAGTCAGTCTCCAACAGTCGTACAGGACACAGTATTTGTGGGAAAGCAACTGCAGAACTTATAGTTTGTCAATCTAGAGGAGCCAGCAAAAAAGAAGCAAAGAAGTGAAATGTTGTACATTAGCAAAAACCCCTTGAGCTTGATGCGGACCGTGATTTGTGCTCGTTTCGGAAGACATATCTACCATCTGGGCAATCATGGTTAATTTCAAGGAGGTCAACAAGAGATTTGCCCCGCCACCTTTGTTTGAGTAAATGGATACAGGAGTCAAGTCCAGAAAGGTGTACCCGGCACAGTAGAGTGTATGACAAAGGATCCCTCTCGGTGAATCATCTCTATTCAAAGATTGAAAGTGAACTTGTTTGATCATTAGGCATATACTCTTGGCAGCCTCAAGGGCAGTTTTCTGTAGTTGTAGAGGCTCCGATGTTGGCATGTAAGTAACAGCGAAGTTGTTTCCTATCAAATATAGAGGTGTCAATCAGTGGTGCGAGAGCAAGTGAAATGGGAAGCAGTTAGAGCACTCTGGAGGGCATGATCTGGTAAGTGATCTATGCTTGTTCCAACAGACGTCTACTAATTGACCAGTTCAAGCAGTCGACGCCAAAGTCATGACACCAATAGAATAGTCGCTTTGGCAGTTAGAGCTAATGGAAGTGTTGATCAAGAGTTTGTAGATTCATGAGCCAAATAAGAGTCTCTCTTATGTGGGACTTCATGTCAACAGTTACGTGTTAGATTCCAAGTTTCCTGGAATGGAAGTGCACCATCAGTGTTTCATTCGGATTAACTGATAAAGCATCAAGTTTACAAAGTCAGGACTACACGAAAAACAAAAGAAGTTTTGGGTATTCTCAAAAATAATAGTTTAAGTGTTCGCAGTAAGTCAAAAGATCAACGACCTCGGTAAAGAAATCTTGGAGTTAAAATGGGTTTACCTCGTAACAATTTGCTTGGAGGTTTAACCAGGAAAAGCAAGATGGAGTCTAAATGAAGAAGTCAGTTGCGAAGCCATAGTAGGGCTACACCAACCCCAAGCCATCATATTGAGATCTCATGTATACCCGGGTCGTCGTATCAATTGTTCAGCTTACAAAAACACCGACCTAGAGTCACGCAGTCCAACGGAAAAGCAGGCCCAGCAGTTTGTTGTAGCGTTGTTATTCAGGTTGAAGAAGTCCAAGCAAAACCAAGGAATATGGTTCCACCAAAAGTCAGCCCCAATGGACCAAGCGAGCTTCAACAATCTCAAGTTAACAGATTGAATTCTAGAGTGTCCCAAGCCAAAGCATCGACATCCATGTTAGAGAAGCAGCAATCCAGAACCCGTGATCCGAACGAAAGTCAGATCGGGTAACTTCATGGTATACTCGTCGTTGAGATCGAGCAACTCCCTAGAAGACTCATGGTTCTAGTCAGGGGCAGTTCGAAGCAATGATAGAGTTTGTGGGTTCATGAAGGTTCAGTGCAAGATTTCAAGGAGGCCCCAGCAGTCCTTTGTCTACATCATGAATCTTCAGGTTATCAAAGGTGATGACACTAACCGTTCGGTTGAAGTAGATTATCTGGTGTGTCAGTGTTATCAACTCAGTCCACGGAAATAAGATCTATGAGCACCTGCAATCCAGATTAGTGTCAGATTAAGTGGAACCGATGAGTGCAGTTTTAGAGAAAGCATCAGAGCACTCAGTTGGGTGTCAGTCAGGTCATTGGGTAGATTGGGTCAATTAGTCCGTGTGAGACAGAAAGAAACCACAGAAGTCAGCAAACCAGTCCAGGATCACCCCGCACCCTAGCTTTCTTTCTAGCCATCCCTGAATCTTGGGACGGGATTAAAAATCATTAAACAATACATTTCTAGATATTATATTAAAAGTTAAAGCAAATTAATAAAGTGAAATAATGAGGGAAATTAAAATTTTCCTCTAAAAATCATGGCCGGAAATAGTTTTGTAATATTTTCCGTGCCCTAAAATACTCTCTGAATTTTTTCGTGAATTTTCGGAGCTCAAGAAATAATTTTAATCATACAGAGTTCATTTAACCAAATTAAATAAAAAGAAAAAAACAAATTAAACCCCCCTCCTTGCTATGGCCGCTTTCGGCCCATGGTTTCCCCGCCACCCGCAGCCCCACCTGTCAGCTCCATCTCCAACCCCCGCCTCCCACGCCCTCTCTCCCCTACTCCGCCGGCCACGTCGGCCACGTCGGCCCCACCCCGCGCGCCTCGGGATGCACCGCCCCAATCCGCACGCTTGTTGCCCACCTCCTCCACCACGACGTCGCCGCCACCCGCGCCCCACAAAAAGCCCGCGCCGGTCGCCGCCCACCGCAGCCCGTGCTGCTGCCCCCGCTGTCGGCCGAGCGGTGCCACCACCCGCGTTGCCCACCGCCGTGCCGCCCTCGCCGGCCGCCTGCGCCGCTGTCTCTGCCCGCCTCCCGCGAGCGCCGCCGCCGCGCGTAGCTCGCGCGCCCATGCCGCTCGCCACCGACGCGCCGCCCGCTACTCGCCGGTCACCGCACCTCGGCCGCCCGGGCGTCGCCTGCCGCTGCCGGCTGCCGTCCCGTGCAGCCTCGCCACCACGCCGCCACCGCGTGCGCCACCGCGCCACACCGGCCGCTGCCGCGCCGCCGCCCGCCGCGTGCACCGCGCCTCGCCCGCGCGCCACCGCCACCCGCCTCGCCCGCGAGCACCACCGCATCGTTGCCGCCCGCGAGCGGCCGCCTGCCGCCGCGCCCGCTCCGCCGCCTCCCAGCCGGCCGGTTGGCACCGCCCTCCCCACCCGTGGCTGCCCAATCTCCCTCCGGGACGATCTGGGCCATCCACATGGCCGTCCTGGAGCCGGCCCGCGTGTGTGCCGCTGTGGCGCCACGTCGGCGCCACCTCCTCCCTTCGGTCCACCGTGGCCGCCACGTGTGCGCCACGTGGTGCGCCCGCGGACTGGTGTGTGCGTGGACTCCGTCCACCATGCACCCACCTCTGTGAGCCGCTGACGTGCGGGCCCGCTGGTCGGTGCTGGCCTCGCTTTGATGATATTATTGCTGTTCTTTTTCTTTAAGAAAATAAATATTAATTGCGCAGTAAATCATATTTAAATCCAGAAATTCATTTAAATGGCTCAAAACTTCTAAAAATCATTACTAATTCATACGAACTCCAAATTGAGCCATTCAAATTGCAAAATTCATCTAAAATTGAGATCTACATGTTTGTTTACCTTTTATGTACTGTTTACTTTGTTTTCTTGGGGTTTTTCCTCGTTTTGTGTTCCAACGTGTAGATTCTGCAGTTTCGGATGATCGCGGTTGCGAGGAAAAGAGTTCGGAAGATCAATCGAAGAAGCAAGGCAAGTCACACAGTCCCCTTAAGCATTTTGAGCCTTTGTCATGCCCAGAAATTTATCCCCAAATTTCCAGACCATTTTGTGTATAAATCCCCGTCCAGGAATCAAGCCAGGGTACACAAAACGACAAATCAATATACATATCAAAACGTAAATAAAGCGTAAATAATTACAGAAGAGGCACTTAGTCCTCACACCTAGAAGGAAGCAGCTGCGGAAAAAGGCAACGATCCTAGCGGGCTTCAGCTCCACTCCACAGGCAAAACTCAACTGGGGTATAAGCCTTGGTATTCTAACATCGTCTTCAGCTCAGAAGCACTACACTTCTGAAAAGGGGGAATAATAGCACGGCTGAGTACAACCACCATACTCAGCAAGCCGCACCAACGATGCATACGTGCAAGGGGAGACAAGGAGGGTTTGTGGCTATTTGCGTAAAGGCGGTTGTAAACATTTACAGTTGAAAATGGTAAAACAGTTGATTAGTTAAGGCAATATTAAACATCTCCACTGCACAATGCTAGACCACGTTGAACAGGCCAAACCCTTCCACCTGAACTATACCGGTTCATTAAGTCAAATTATTTTGGAGTGAGACTGGTCGATCGCCCATAACCGCGGGCACGACTATTCGAATAGTTTTACTCTGGCCAGAGGTGTGCATTTGTACCCACAAGACACAGCCCCACGACACGTTACGGTGTGCCGGTATACCACCACGGTACCCCGGAAAGGGAATGTTATAGGACCCTGCGCATAACCCCCTCTAACCAATCGTACCACCGCAGGTTTCGCCCCCGCTCCTCAACTAGCAATTGGCAGCCCCCTCTCGTGCCACAGTGAATCCGGAAGCCGCATAGACCGTCGCAGGGCCCATCCAAACTCCATCACACTCACCCTAGCTAGTGTACGTCAGCTAGAGGAAAGCTACACTACAAGTCCAGCCGTTGCCCACGCTGGCTTGTGGTACGCACGGTGTTTCTTCCATGGATTCCCGCGAACCGGTCCTTAATTGCCATGGGTGCGACTAGCAAAACCATACACCCACAACCCACCATTAATCCATATTGTAGTTGAATAATTACGACCAACGAAACGTGGCCGACATGCCTCGAGCTTGCAGCTCATCAAGCTACTAGAAATAGATAATGTAATTGTCCCATATCGTGAGTTAGTGGTATTAAGCATGACTAAGCATAATATAATTCTAGCGAGGTCCACATGAGACACAAGTTAGTTAAATTATCACCCAAGTTCGACAAAGAAAGGACATGAAGTAAATATGGCTCAAGTGAGCAGATAGGTAAACCCTATTGTAATTAGCAAAACATGCAATTTATTGTAAATGGTAAAACATTTTATAAATTGGGCTCAAAATTCTCAAGGGGACTGTGTGACTTACCTTGCTTCTTCTTTGATTGATCTTCCGAACTGTTTTCCTCGCGACCGCCGGAATCTACATGTTGGCATGCAAAACGAGGAGAAACTCTAATAAAAACCAAGTAAATAGTACATAAAAATTAAACAAACATGTAGATCTCAATTTTAGATGAATTTTGCAATTTGAATGGCTCAATTTGGAGTTCGTATGAATTAGTTATGATTTTTAGAATTTTTGAGCCATTTAAATGAATTTCTGGAATTAAATATGATTTACTGCACAATTAATATTTTTCTTAAAGAAAAAGAACCGCGCTGACGTCATCAAAGCGAGGCCGGCGCCGACCAGCGGGCCCCTACGTCAGCGGCTCACAGAGGTGGGTGCACGGCGGAGGCAATGGCCGTGGCAAGCACCGCGGTGGGCAAGAGCGCAATGGCAGCGGTAGTGGCGACAACACGAGCCCGGCGCGCAAGATAGACAAGTGTCGTAATTGCGGGAAACTAGGCCATTGGGCCAAAGATTACAGGAGCAAGCCCAAGCAGGAGCAGGCTCATGTCGCTCAGGACGAGGATGAGCCCACGCTCATGTTCTTGACGGCCGGGTGCGTCGAGGAGTTGGATCATGTGCCCGCACCACCGGCGCCGCCCGTGTCGCCGTCCCACCAGGATGCTGTCGAACTGGTGGAGAGGAAGGTGTTCGCCGCGTTGGTCGACACCGCCGACCACGACCACAAGCGATGGATCCTCGACTCCGGTGCATCGAACCACATGACCGGCTCGAGGGTGGCCTTCTCTGACATTGACAATAACGTCACCGGCAACGTCTAGCTTGGGGACGGCTCGCTCGTCCGCATTGGCGGCTGCAGGACCGTTCTGTTTGCCTGCAAGAACGGCGAGCACCGCACCCTACACAACACATACTACCTCCCGCGTCTTGCCGCCAACATCATAAGCGCGGGGCAGCTGGATGAGACGGGGTTCAAGGTGGTGGTGGAGGACGGCGTGATGCGCGTGTGGGATGAGCAGCGCCATCTGCTCGCCCGTATTGCACGCAGCCCAGGCCGGCTCTACGTGCTCGACATCGACCTCGCACGGCCGGTCTGCTTCATGGCGCGCGCAGGTGATGATGCATGGCATTGGCACGCCCGGCTCGGCCACATCAACTTCACTGCATTGCGTAAGATGGGACGAGAGTCCCTGGTGCGTGGCCTACCCGTTTTGTCGCAGGTCGAACAGGTGTGTGACGCCTGCCTCGCCGGCAAGCACAGACGTTCCCCTTTCCCGCAGAAGGCGCTCCACCGCGCCACTGAACCGCTCGCCTTGATCCATGGCGATCTCTAGGGGCCCATCACGCCGGCGACACCAAGTGGCAACCACTACTTCCTGCTCCTCGTCGATGACTACAGCCGCTATATGTGGCTCACGCTCCTCTCCACCAAGGACGCCGCGCCAGCCGCCATCAAGCGTGTTCAGGTGGCGGCGGAACGCAAGAGCGGCCGCAAGCTCCAGGCACTCCGCACTAACCGTGGAGGCGAATTCACGGTTGCCCACTTCACCGAGTACTGTGCCGAGCTAGGACTGCGACGCGAGTTGATGGCTCCGTACTCGCCGCAGCAAAACGGTGTTGTCGAGCGCCGGAACCAAATGGTGGTGGGCACGGCACGAAGCATGCTGAAAGCCAAGAGGCTCCCAGCTATGTTCTGGGGGGAGGCAGTGAACAACGCTGTTTATCTGCTGAACAGGTGTTTGTCCAAGAGTGTTGACGGCAAGACGTCGTACGAGCTCTAGAATGGAGTCCTGCCGGCCGTGCATCACCTGCGCACATTTGGGTGTGTGGCGCACATGAAGGTGACCGCCCCGACAAAGAAGCTCGATGACAGGAGTCGGTCGATGATTTTCGTCGGCTCTGAGCCCGGCTCAAAGGCGTACCGTGTCTATGACCCGGCAATGCGGCGCGTCCACGTCTCGCGGGACGTGGTGTTCGATGAGGAGGCGCAGTGGAATTGGGATGGTGAGGCGGCCGCCAACGTCGACTCCAATTCACCGTTCAGTACACCACGGTGTAGCACCCAGCAACGACGCCCTCGGCGCCAACCGACGCGGAGAAAGGGGGAGCTCCGTCCTCGCCGCGCACGCCTGCACCAAACTCGGCGCCTCCTCCAAGCCCGCCTGCGGCCGAAGAGCCGCCGGTGGATTTTTTCTTGCCCCCGCCAGCCAGGGACTATGATCTCGATGCCGATCATGACGATGCGCCGCTACGCTACCGTCGCATCGACGATGTGCTTGGCCTGACGGTGCCACCGGGTCAGGCTGTGTGTGAGCTGAGCGAGGAGCTGTTCGTGGTGACTGCGGAGGAGCCGGCGTCGTTTGCCGAAGCAGAGCAGCACAGCTGCTGGCGACAGGCGATGATTGAGGAGATGCGCTCCATTGAAGCAAACAAGATGTGGTAGCTTGTGGATCCGCCGGCGCGCCAACGCCCGATCGGGCTCAAGTGGGTCTATAAGGCCAAGAAAGACGCTGCCGGCAACATCACCAAGTACAAGGCACGTCTCGTCGCGGAAGGCTACGTGCAGCGGCAAGGGATCGATTTCGACGAGGTGTTCATGCCGGTGGCGCGGCTCGAGTCCATGCGCTTGCTGCTGGCGCATGCGGCATGCGAGGGCTGGGCTATGCACCACATGGACGTCAAGTCGGCGTTCTTGAGCGGCGAGGTCTTGGAGGAGGTCTACATCGCGCAGCCGCCGGGATTCATCGTCGACGGCCAGGAACACATGGTGCTGCGCCTCGACAAGGCTCTCTATGGGCTTCGCCAGGCACCGCGCGCTTGGTACTCCAAGCTGGACGTGTCGCTGCTATCACTTGGTTTCCACCAGAGTCATTCCGAGCATGCCGTGTACATGCGCAGCACGGCGGAGCAACGGCTGGTGGTCGGCGTGTACGTCGACGATCTCATCATCACTGGCGGCAACCTCGGCTAGCTGAAACAGTTCAAGGAGGAGATGAAAGCAACGTTCCAAATGAGCGACCTCGGCTTGTTGCAGTACTACCTCGGCCTGGAGGTGAACCAGACGGAGGACGGCATCACTGTGAACCAACGCGCCTACGCGGAGAAGATTTTGCAGACGGCCGGCATGGCGGGCAGCAGCCCCAGCCTTACTCCAATGGAGACGCGCCTCAAGCTCAGCAAGATGAGCAACGCCCCCTCCGTCGACGCCACTGATTATCGGCGGATCGTGGGCTCCCTGCGCTATCTGGTGAACTCGAGACCGGATTTGGCGTACTCGGTGGGCTACGTGAGCAGGTTTATGGAGAAACCCACCACCGAACACCTGGCAGCCGTGAAGCGAGTGTTGTGCTACATCGCAGGCACCATCAACCATGGCTGTCACTACAAGAGGAAGAAAGATGCAAGTCTCCACTACTACAGAAAGGGCCAAAGGTGCCGGTTGGGAACCCCATATGGGTGCCGGTTTCCCAACCGGCACCTATTAGTCGGCACCTATGAGCCATCCTCAAAGGTACCGGTTTAGGAACCGGCACCTGTGAGGTTCCGGGAAAAAAAGCTCGATGCATCGGCTCGAATCGAGCCGATCCATCGAGCAACTTCACTTCATCCAAAAAGATCAAAGAACACATACAATTCAAGATTAATGAACACATGAACACAACATTGAACACGACAGCATCAAAAACATCATCCACCACTGCCACCATCGCCGCATGGGGAGGGTGCGATGGCCGCCGCCACCCCTCCCACCAGATCTGGCGGAGGGGAGGGTGGGGGTGCCGCCGCCACTTCCGCCAGCCCGCTTTTGCTTCCGTCGAGCCGCCGCCCGGCTGCCACCGCCGCAGCTACGCCGGGCCACCGTCACCACTACTCCGCCGAGCCGCCGCCCAGCCGTCGACGCCGCCGCTCTGCCGGGCCGCCGGCTGGCCACTGCCGAGGCAGGCGAGAGCGAGCGAGCAAGAGAGAGATGGAAAGAGACACGGAGGGAGAGAGAGCGAGAGAGAGACAGGGCGAAAGAGGCGAGAAAGCGCTGGATAAGGATAGGAGACGCGCGCGTATGGATAAGGCTGGCTCGGCTCGGCTCGCCGGTAGTATAGGTGTCGGTTTTCTTAATAAACCGACACCTATAATAAATTATAGGTGTCGGTTTTTCTTAAAAGACCGGCACCTATAGTATAGGTGTCGGTTTTTCATTAGAACCGGTACCTATAGTGGCTTAAAGGTGTCGGTTTTATATGTTTTCAGCTCGCGGAAGAGGGAAAAATACTATAGGTACCGGTTTTAGTTGTTCCGGCACCTATAGTGCCGATCTTTATGGGCTTTTTTTGTAGTAGTGCTCGTCGGCTACAGCGACAGCGATCTCGCCGGCGACCTCGACACCCACAAGAGCACCTCCGGCAACAACTTGATCACCTGGCAGTCGCAGAAGCAGAAGGTTGTGGCCATGTCGTCCTGCGAGACCTAATACATAGCAGCGACAACGGCAGCCTGCCAGGGCGTGTGGTTGGCGCGTCTCCTTGCTGAGCTCCACGGAGAGGACGCCGATGCCGTCATGTTGAAGATTGACAACCAATCCGCAATCATGCTCAGTAAGAACCCTGTCTTCCATGATCGCAGTAAGCACATAGACACGAGATATCATTACATCAGGGAATGCATCGAGGAGAGCAGGGTGAAGGTCCAGTTCATCGGCACTGACAGGCAGCTGGCTGACATTCTGACAAAGGCATTCGGGCGCGACAGATTCATCGAACTGCGTTCTCGGATCAGCCTCGTCGAAATCAAAACTCCATGCAAGGTTTAGGGGGAGATTTGTTAGCTGGTAAACCTTGCATGTTTGCATTGTATTTTTCTGTTTTTCTGTTGCGTTGCATGCGCGTGAGCTCCGGTTTGTGGACGTCACGCGCGTAGGGGTCATGGCGCTGGAATAGCCGCGCGTGGCCGAGATCAGCGGGGGGCATGCGCACGGCGATCCGCGGCGTGGGCCGGTTCCAGAGCTGGATTTTTTCCTTTCTTGCATCTTCGTTTTTGCTATAAATAAGGAGAAGAGTACAGAAAAGCTGCAGGCAGTTTTACGCAGCACAAAATCTTCTTGTCACTGCTTGTTTTCGTATAGTCTACAGTCTCGCGTGCGTTGTGTTCGTCCATTATTCGTTCACGCTCGCTCGCTCGCTGATTCGTTGGGAGTTCCTGACAAACGGCGGGCGAGAGCTCAGCTCCCCTTCCCATGGCCTTCTCCTACCCCTCCACCCGATCCTCCTCCTCCCCCTGCTTGAAGCGGTGGCCCTGCGGAGACACGACGGTGGCACAGATCCTCACCACCGCCACGGACGGCGTCATCCGCCTCATGAAGAGTAAGTAAGGGCATCTCATCGCGGCGCCGTGGGTGTCGATTTGTGGCGGCGACGGTGGCAGCAAGTATTGGAGGAACTGATGCGTTTTGTTGGGGTTTGGGTGGCGGAGCGGCTTTGGGAGGCTGGGAGGGTCGTGGAGCAAGCTGGCCAGGTGCTGTGGGCCCTTCCACCTAGCTGTAGATGTGCAGGTTTCTCATCAAGTACCTCCTCCTCGACGTGGACGCACCGGACAAGGGTGGTAATTCGTTTGCTATTAGCCCGTCTGCTTGCGTACTTCTCTATTGGTGCTTGGTTGCACTACGGTGTGATTGTCCTGAATCATGGGAATTGTTACCAAGTGTGCTAAAACTGTACCCTTTGTTTACCGGACCGTGGGTTTTTCTGATTTCATCAGGAGCTAGGTTTCAAATACCATTTCAGTGTGTCACGACAAGATGTTCTGTTGTTACTTTGAAATATATTGATTGCTGGTGTGCTGATATGAGCTGTTTCTCGAGCAGAGTAGATGCCATAATCTTGAGCTATTTCTCGAGCAGAGAATATCCATTGGAAATAGAAACCGCTGAAGTCTGTGAAGCTATGTGTTGTTTATTTCATTTTGGTGAAGAACAGAAGATGTGATATGATTGTGAATTCCTGTTCTATATCATTTTGCTTCTGGAGTAAAAACATGAAGTTGTTTACTTCAGTATGAAGTTTTTCAACTAGTTCGGTGAAAAACGTGTGTAAGAATCAATGATAGTTGTGCGAGAGAAAGTTCTTGTGTTCCTTTTCAATTCTTATGCTGCCTTCTCAAGCAATGCCGTGTATGCATTTTGCAGGTCCCATGATTCTCAACCATAGATCAATTATTTGCTCTGCTGGATATAAATTGATTACTGACGGAGTATTCCCTTTTCTTGTGCTCTTGTTAGGTGGGACGCCTGTAGAATTTGCAATACTTGGTAGTAAATCTACAATAATTGTAAGGCTTCATCTTGATCGTGGTGCTGATCCAAACAAAGCAAACAAGGATGCGATTACTCCGCTCCAGAATACAACAATTCAAGGCTCTTTGATCGTGCTGCTTGATTGTTTTCTGTTCTTTAATCTTTCTTTTACACCTATATTTTCAATAGTTTATGTATACTTTTTACACCTATAGTTGCGATGTCCATACTGTGAAAATCTTGTACTCTTCTATTTGTTCCTCTGCGAGCGATGTACTTTTGTAGTGATTAATACCTCAATAATATTTTTAGTCATGGTGCAATTTGGGTGATTTTACATTTGTTGGTTAGAGTCAGTCCACGATAGAAACAAACGCCAAAAATATGTATTCATTCTTCACGCAGATCAATGATACAGTGTTAGAAACATTGAATGTCCATAAAAATATATACATGCATATATCAATGTGGGACATAAAAATAAAACTAAAGATATATAAATTATTCTTTACACATATGATTAATATACATAGATATATTAGTAATTAAATACTGATATATATATATAGCAAAACTATTTTACACCACCCTCTCTCCCAAGGGTCAAACCCATCTCCCACCTCAGTCAAATACCGTCAAAGCACCTCCACGTCGGTCAACCCACTTGCTACCTCCCCTCATCACCCACCTCTTCTAAGCTCCTATCTCGCGGAGTGGTGCAGTAACGCGATGGCTACCGTGCAATAACACTTTATCTTATATGTAGTAACAGTGCTAAAATATAGTTGAAATATAGTCATGACGGATATACTTTTAATAAGCATTTTTTTCTAGCATCATGGTGTAAACGATTTAAAAAAAATAGTACATCACGTGAGATATATTGTTCTTCAAAGATTGACTTTTTTGGAATTTGACTTTAAAGAAGTAGTAATACTTTAGCATTACTTGTTACTACTATCTTTTGTAATTTACTACAATCCATCGCTAAGTTACTGTAAGAGTGCAGTAAAACCTGTAAGTTTTGAAGTAACAATATGTCTTACTGTATTTTTTGGGATAGTATTACTGTATAAACATGTGGTAACATGTATGTACCATGCAGTAGCACTCTCTACTTTTGTGTAGTAACAAATATATTTAGTATGTGATACTTCAACACATTTTTTTGATTCCTAGTTCACTACAATTTCACGATATTGTTATTGTCAAAAGTGCAGTAACGTCCTATATGTCTTGTAGTTACGGGACGTGTTACTGTACTTATACGATTAGAATCGGTCAACATATTTCTTTCTCACAAAGTGAGATACAAATGAAACAAGCAATAATCCTTAAAAAATAACATTATTGGATGGATTGGTTAGAAGAATTTGCTATGAATTATGAGATCATGGGTTCAAGTCTTGAATTCACCAATTTATTTTTATTTTTCTAGAAAAGAGAAAGAAAAGAAAAAAGGCGGGGAGGGAGGCGCGCGGGAGAGAAGGACGAAGGGAGGAGGGTGCATGGGAGGGAGGGGCATATAATAGTTATAATATAGGGGGTGTAGAATAGTTATACCATATATATATATATATATATATTACAGCATTGTTAATTTCTAAGCTAATATGTAGGGTGTGAATGACAAATAGGTTTTTAAGATGAATTCTCTCGTGGGACTAACAATCTCGTCCGTGTGGGGGAGTTTCTCTCTCATCCAAACAATCTATCATTTTGAAAAGCAATTCGATATAAATATATGAAGTCAATAAGAAACATAATAAATAATAAATAATGTATGAATGAGTTTTACGTATATCTAGATCCTTGTTAGTGTTGATGTTGTGCGTTATGGTGTGCATGTAGTGACAATATAATAGCCGCACAAGTTATTCCCCGTCCCTGTAGTGCACACTAAAGGAGAAACAAACTTATGAAATATATATTACTTCTGTATGATAAATGAGATATATAATTTTGGATCATGTCCTTACCGGATAGTCCATCCTCACATCCAGTTCATCTTTTAACACCCCGTGGACGGTTGTATTGAACCGTGCCCATGTCCTGTAGTTGCAACATATGATTTATGATCCGAGATCCGCATAGTAGCGATAGGAGTATTCATAATGACAGTAGTAAAGGTTTCATTGAATTTCTGCATAGAGTCTTGGACATGGATTTTGCTTAAAAAAGGTCTATGATAAAAAGGACCTAGTGGAAGATGTAAATTGCGTGAGATGATATATATGTCATGGTATGAATAGGAGAAGGAAATTGGTACAAAAGGCGGTAAAAACTCACTTTGTGATGAAATGCAATAGTTTAATGGTCTTGTAATGTTGCTGCACCCGAAATTTTAATATGTTTTCCTATGTATCTTTTTCAAATTTATCGAGATTCTTGCAATTAACTCTGTAGGGGATCTCAGAAACCAACCCTGAAAGATCCCTGCTTACGACATCGTTGAATCTGCTTACGACATCGTTGAATCTCCATTCTACAGTGAAAAGAAAAGATGTGATCAGGTATCCGAACGCGTTAAATATTGTAAGGAGCCTACGACGAGCTAAGTAACGAAATACAATTGAATGATACTTACAGAACCAATATATCGATAAGAGAAACGTCGAGGGCGTCTAGGTGGTATACCTCGAAGACTTCCTCGAAACGGACCCGCATATTTTCATCTCCATTGAAGTAATCGGCACGTTTAACCCTCACACCGAACATCTCTCTACCTCTGGTTGCTATTTCCATGTACCATTGATTGAATCAGTACATCTGTGTATAGAGGCTATTCAACTCCTCAGGCTTGATGAGTGGTTCGCCAAAGGTAAATTTGTATTTGAGATCCGCTTCTGTCGCTGTCTTGATAGGCTCTAGACCCAGCAGTTATGTCTTAGTTAGTTTTATATCTTTGAGATATCCTTCAATATTAATTTCGTGGTCAGATGACATCAGCTCAATGTCTTGCTTTGCTTGTTTTCCAAGCTGAGGGACATCTTTTTACTTTCCTTTGGACTTCTCAAATGATTTGCACATTGAGCACTCGTAGTCCGATGATAAGGTCTTTTTGGTCGGTTCGCTCATCTTCTGAAAGAACGCCTTAGTTGTTGGGTCTATTGGAGTCTTCTTCTGTGGAATCCACGGCTTGAAGTGGTCTTGCACTTGTTTTCTCACGACCTTGTGAGTCTCCTCGTCAGTCCTATCATACGCTCTTTTCTTGAGAGCGGCTTGTTTTGGCTCGTCAAGTCTTGGCTTCTTCGTTTGTTGTATGGACTTTGACGACGCAGGACGAGGTGTGCAGAGTGTCTGGTATTTGTAATTGGTTGCGGCGTTGAAGACGGAGGAGACAGTGCAGGCGGCGGAGACCTCGGAGGAGTCGGTGCCCGTGGAGGAGATGGTGCAGGTGGAGGAGATGTAGGAACGGACACTACTGCTCGCCCGGGAAACATGATATAGCGCTTCCACCATAGTACAATGTCGTGGGCTGTGTCTTCTAGTTTCGTCTCCCAGTCTCCTCTAGGGATATCCAACTCGAGATCCTCAAAGCCTAGGACCACCCGCTTAACTTCAACCTTTGAGTACCGAGGTGGAATCGTCCTATAATGGTACGTCTCGTCTTGCTGCACTGGTATGGCCATGCCATTAGCCACCTTCACGAGAATCGAGGTTAGTAATTAAAATATATCATAAAACTATAAACAAACCTTGATTGATATGTTCCTGAAGGGAATATCCAGCTCACACGATGTCCGCTACATGATTTCATCCACGGGGCAGGGTGGTTCGTCGACATTTGGCTCTACTGCAGCTTCCATGCTCTCATCTCCTACTTGCCCTGTAGAAGCGCAGCTGCTTAGGTGCTCACATGATGGGAGGAATGGATGGTGAGTCTGCTGGTGTGATTCACTTAAGCGTTCGTCTACCCGTCATTCCACCTCTTGCATCTGTGCGTGGTAGGTCTCTACCTTCAATTCGAGATCTGTCAACTTCGCATCTTGATTTGTCTTGCTTCTCATGCGACTCCGGTACGTGTGGATGTCCTCTTGAAACCCATACTTTCATGCATGCACGCATTTTCCACGCGTTCTTCCTGGGTGCTTGGGATTCTACAGTGCGAGCATTAGCTCGTTGTTGATGTAAAACACGACAACGTGAGAGATTTGCTTTACTCTACTGCAGGTCCATAAGCTTGTCTTCAGGCTCTAGGGCGTGCCAATCAGTTTGATCCTGCAACTGACAAGACTAAACGTGCAAATATTGTTAGTAAATGATAGCTCATCCACTAGAAAGCCGATGTCGTATCGTATTGTAACATAGCCGATGCAAGGAAAGGTGAATCGGCTGTAAGGTATATTTATAAACATAAATAAACCGTAAACTTGATCCATCGGCTGTAAAGATCAACATTACATAATCTATACATTAAAATTACTTAAGAAATCAGCAATTGGGATAGATCGGACTTAACCGAGATAGTATAAATTTTCTAGATCCAAAATAATATGAAATAAAGATTATATGTCTTCATATCATAGCCGATATCCAAACTTAAACATGTATCGGCTAGCTCCGATACTACCTTATACCAGGATATCATCTTATGATAAATATATTAAACTAATATCAATCGGGTTGATGATAAGCTTAATATATTTAAATAGTTGAGATCCAGATATAAGGGGCAAAATACAGTATGTTAAACAAGATATAAATCAAGGTAAAACAACTATATTGGGTAAGATCGGTTTAAACCCTAGTACTATCCTTAGGCAGCGTTCGGAAGAGGATGTTCGGAACCTGCACAATAGTTGTGGAAAACGGAGCGATCCATTAGCGCGTGATTAATTAAGTTTTTGCTAATTTTTTTTCAAAAATGGATTAATTTGATTTTTTTAAGCAACTTTTGTATAGAAACTTTTTGCAAAATACACACCGTTTAGTAGTTTGAAAAGCGTGCGCACGGAAAACGAGGGAGAGGAGTTGGGAAAGGGGAGGAAAGAACGCTGCCTTAGTAACAATCATAAAGCAGACTAGAGATCATGGTTCTAAGCACGACTTAGTAGATCAAATTAACTGATGCAGCGCTAAGTATGAGAAGAAACATAATATCTAAACAATCAACCCGATGAATGCCTTTTCAGGATGGTAGATATATTATATAATCTATATCAATAAGACAATCTAACTATTACTTACCAAGATCTAGATAGAAATCAGCCGATACTAGTAGATGATATTGTCAATCTAGATTATGTAACATATATGATAACTCGGTGATTCACGAAAGAAAGATATGTGCAGCCATCTTGTGAATTTTATCATCCAATGATTGCTGCAAGACAACTTGGTGTAGGCCAGCTTCCCATCGGCTTGTACTTTTCTGACAAGATCCAGCCTAGAGGAGAAATTGCATCAGTGTTCATCATGGATAAGCTATTGAATATCCCTGGACCCCCTCTTGGTAGCATTGACAGATTTAACATAATCCTGATGAGAAACATTCTCTTTGACAATGGTGGTCCGAATGGAAGAAGCATATCTTTCACCTATTGGCTCCAATATATCACCACTATCTTCCCTGACTTGAACCCCTAGGTAAGTTTTACTTGCTTTAATCACCTTTATACCTCTATACTTCTTCCACCAGTCTCTCCTTTACTTACTACTCCTTTTATTATGCAGACTTCAGAATCATCACCTCCTCGAGTCAGCTTAAGTGGTCAGCCGATTGAGTATGCTGATGTCAAACATTCAAACGACTATGGTATAGCTCCCTCTATCATTGGCTATAATGCCTAAAAATAGCTACCTTGCTTCATGGCCAGATCAGAGAGCCGATCCCTTCTAGTGGAAAATGCAAGAGGACTAAACAAGCTGCCATCCAACCCCCAGCTGTTCAAAAGAAGCCTACCACCAAGAAATCCAAAACAGCTGAAGAAGACTTGCCCCTGGATCCAGATGTTGAAGAATATCTCAAAGAAATTGAGATGGAAGAAGCTGTAGAGGAGGCAGTAGCTCAAATGAGTGAAACAGAAGAAGCTGCGGTTGATCCACCTCAGGCTGATACTCCACCATTCGATCCATCCGGCCCAGCTAAAACACCAAGTCCTTCAAAACGATGTCCCTACAAAGCACAGATATTTTCTTTTCAACTTATAATTTGATCCAAATTTATCTTCCAAAACTCAATGAAAAATTCCTTTTCAGCCGAAGAAGAAATTAGCCCAAAAGAATCAATCAAGTCCACCGCATCGGTATCTTTTAACTCCTTCATTCTTATATTCTGATCTTCTCTCCGCTGCTGTCAAAAACTTGCCTCTTTATACTACCTTTTTCAGCCTCCTCGAGCTCCGTCACCTCCTCAATCTCTCCGTTCAAGCGAACATACACCATCGGCTGCAGGAAGTCATCATGGAGAAGAAACAATTGCCGTAATTCCATTTCCTCCAATCCCTGTAAGTATATATTCAACTATCCTTCATTTTGGCCATGCCTGAATCCATTACATATCACAACTTACTTTACAACTTTAGCCGATATGTTCTCCTTTGACATAAGGCAATTATTGGATGAAGAAGAAGATACAATGAGCAAGGTCAAATCACCAATATCCGAAGACTTGAAAATCAGGCTAGCAGACATCTCCGATCTGCTAGGGGCCTCCTTAGACGCACTAGTGGTAGACTGTGGTCCGATTAGGGTAAGATTTCAAGAAATTCAAGTTCAAATCCCTGAAGAGCTCATTGACATCATATCTCCAGTAGTTTTCCTCAAGCAACACCGTTTGAAACTTGAGAGGGCAAGACAAAGAATTGTAGATTAGCTAGAGCACACATCTCTTGAAGCTACCATTCAAACTAGCTTACAACAAGTCAATAACGAGAAAACAAGATTAGATGAACTAGAAACTAGCCCAGACTCAACTCGGCAAAACATTAATCGGTAGAAAAAGAAGGAAGCCGACCTATTGGCGCAACTAGACAGATGCATATCTGAGATAGCTTCCGAAGAACAAAAGTTAGCTGATATGGCAAAGGCCATCGAAGTCCATAAGTCAAAACTCAAATCTTCCATCAAACGTCTATCTTCTCTTAGTAAATCCCTCAAGCCAATCCCTGGAGCAAATACTGCATATGCCCAAGCAATAGACGAAGTTGAACAAATTCGTCAACAAGCAATATCGGCTATTCAAAAGTACTTGGTTAATGTAATAGGGCTTAGCTTGAAAAACATAAATTGTCATTCTTTTGCTATGATATATGTGTATCGGCCAATGAGCCATTTTCGTTATGATAGTTTAACTTTCAAATTTGCATTTTAAATCCCAAAATTTATCCTCCATGCCCCTAAGTTTGTAGTAGGGAACATCATGCTGCAAACTTATAACACGTCTAAGGGCAATAATTTATATCGGCCATCCAAAGGCGATGCAAACAACATAGGCTGTTAATCATACATCGGCACAACTCAGCCGATTATGAACCAATTCAAATACTCGAATATTATTTCTGCAAGTATTTTCCATTAAGAGCTCTCCAAAAAACTTCGCCATCAAGCCCTTTTAACATCTAAGCTCCTTTTGAAACACATATAATCCGAAAAGATCCTTCTCAATTTGATGACCATTTACCAAATTTATTATCCCTTGTTCCTATTGGCCATACCAACTTTTATACAAGTTCCTCTTCCTCGAAAGTCTTTGGCACAAATTTTTTGTTATAATATCTAGCACCCCTTTGTTTATCTCTTCTGACCTTTTGTAGAGCTCGCAACCTCAATTGAACCAACTCTTCTTACTCATCAACCATCAAGTTGTGATAATAATCGGCCGATAACTCATGTTGCAATGAAATCCTACTTGAGCCGATGTTAGTTTCCCATGGCAAAACAGCTTCATGCCCATAAACTAGTTGATAAGGTGGAACTTCTATAGCACCATGACATGCCATCCGATACGACCATAATACCTCAGCTAATATAATATGGCACTTCTTGGGATATTTAGCAATCTTTCTCTTAACCAACTTGATCAAACTTTTGTTAGATGTCTTAGCCTGCCCATTAGCTTGTGCATAATATGGTGAAGAATTTAACAATTTAATCGCCTTGCTCTCGGCAAACTGAACAAACTCATCAGACACAAAAATAGACCCTTGATCAGTTGTTATCGTCTGTGGCAAACCAAACTTATATATGATATGTTCCTTTACAAACTCAATAGCATACTTAGAATCCACCTTCTTGAGAGGAATAACTTCAACCCACTTAGTAAAATAATCTGTAGCTACCAAAATAAACTTATGTCCTTTACTTAACGGTGGATTTGTTTGGCCGATCATATCAATTCCCTAACCTCTGAACGACCATGGCTTGACAATTGGGTTCATAGCCGATGCTGGTGTTCTTTGGATAGCTCCAAACTTCTGACAATCTTGACAACCCTTGTAATATCTGAAGCAATCTTTCAACATCGTCGGTCAAAAATATCCAACTCTTCTAATCAGCCATCTCGTCTTATGGGCCGATTAATGAGTACCACAAATCCCATCATGCACTTTACACATGACAACCTTGGCTTCTTCAAGATTCAAACACTTTAGTAAAACTCCATCAATTGTCCGATAGTAAAGATCATTATCTAACAAAATATATTTGAGGGCATTATACTTCAATTTTCTTGATGCTGATCGAGAAGGATCCTTTAGATACTCAACAATGTCAAATCTCCAGTCATCGGTTTGCATAGATGCAATCTCTACCTCCACATCTTTTAACATCGGCTTATATCCCGATGTACCTTGAGCTAAATCATTGTCCTAAGCATTTTGCTCTCGTGGAATATGTTTGAAAGACACTACCTTGAAAGTTTTCATCAACTCCTGACACTTTTCATTATAAACTATCAAGACATCATTCTTGCACTAATATTCTCTAGACAATTGATTGATCGCCAATAATGAATCTCCCATAATCTCAATGGAATCATCTTCGACTTCTTTCAACAATTGTAATCCTTTTAAAACTATCTCATACTCAGCTTGATTATTAATATAGTAAGGTTTAATAGTAAAGGCAAATTCAAAACTTGCCCCCTAGGCGATATGATCACTAAGCGGATACCACATCCATGAGTACAAACTAATCTATCGAAAAACAAAGTCCAAGGTACAATCTCAACGTAATCAACTGAATCATTCCGATGTTCAAGTATGAAATCAGCTATCGCCTGCCCCTTAACTGCCTTAGCCGATTCGTACCTCAAGTCAAATTCTATCAAGGAAAAAATCCACTTCCCAATCCTCCCTTTCAAAACAGGAGCCGATAGCATATACTTGATCACATTGGCTTTACAGACTATCGTGCACTCATTGGAAAGTAAATAATGCCTTAACTTTGTATATGAAAAATACAAGCATAAGCACAATTTTTCACCGGTTAATATCTAGTCTCAGCATCCAAAAGTCTTCTACTCAAATAGAATATGACTCGTTCTTTGCCCTCAACTTCCTGGATTTGGACTATGACTGAGCCGATTATTTTTTGATCGGCTGATAAATACAGCTTGAAAGGGATGCCATTATGTGGTGGAATAAAGACTAGAGGGGTACACAAATATTCCTTTATACTATGCAAAGCTTTCTGCTGCTTCTCCCCCCAAACAAATTCTTGATCGATTTTCAACCAAAGCAATGCAGTAAATGGCTCTATTCTGCTAGACAGATTAGAAATAAATCGTCTTACGAAGTTAATCTTGCTGATCAAGGATTGCAATTTCATGTTGTCTTCTGGAGGCTTGATATCTTTAATAGCATTAATACTCCTTTGAGGAATTTTAATCCCCCTCTTATGCACTAGAAATCCAAGAAACTGTCCAACCGATACTCCAAAGGCGCATTTGGTAGGGTTCATTCTTAATCCATATTTCCTTGCTCGTTCCAAAACCCTTCGTAAATCGGCTAACTGCTCATCGACCTCCTTTGATTTGACAACCACATCATCAATATAAATTTCAACATCATGAAAGATGTAATTCATTGTTCTTTGGTACATAGCACCAGCGCTCCTTAATCCAAAAGTCATAACTACCCACTCGAACAAGCCGATTGCACCAGGACACCTAAAAGCAATCTTGTGGATGTCTTCCTTTGCCATTAAAATTTGATTATATACTGTATTGCGATCCATGAAATGATAATCTTATGTCTAGATGCTATATAAACTAACAAATTAGCAATCGGCATTGGGTATTCATCCTTAGGAGTAGCTTTATTCAAATCTCGAAATTCAATGCAAACCTTAAGCTTGCCCTTTTTCTTGATCACTCGTACTAATTGAAATCCACTCAGCTATACCGGTATGGTCTAATAAAGTTGGCATCATATAACCTTGTAATTTCGAACTTTATAGCTTCATGCATTTCAGATTTATATCATCTTGGAGGTTGTTTGTATGGCCAATAGCCTGGTTTGTTAGGGAGTCGATGTTCTACAATTGATCGACTAAGTCCTGGCACCTCATAATTTTTCCAAGCAAAACAATCTCTATATTCCTTTAATAATTTTATTAGTTTGTGCTTGAACTCATCACATAAACCCTTACTAACATATGTTAGCCTAGGCCTATCGCCTGGTCCAATATCTACCTCTTCTAACTCATCGGTCGACATGAATCCTTGTCCTAACCTGCCATCGAGATCATCTACAGTGTCCTTGGTCTAGATATTTGAACCCTCCACGACGCCTTCAAAGTAATAATTGAGGTTCTCCATCTCCGATTGGCTGTATGTTACAATCAGACACTTTTAGATAATCTCCTTCCCAAACTTTGCCGGACAAAGAATCAACTCATTCCATCTCCCAAATAGATAAATCGACATTAGCAACATTGACTGACTTCTCGACTGGGACGATTTCTATTTGGTCTCCCTGCCATTGGATCAAACTTTGATGCATAGTTGAAGGAATACAACAATTGGCATGAATCCAATCTCTTTCCAGCAACAGACTATAGGAGTCCTTTCCGTCAATGGTAAAGAAAGTAGTAGGAATTGTCTTGCTGCCGATAGTTAACTCCACATTTAAAACCCCTTTAGTTTCGTATGACTAGAAAAGTTGGCGCGGCAAAAGCTGCGCCTTATGGTGAATGGGTAGTGTTTTAGATACAGGTACAAAGCAAAAGCATTAAATAATTATATAGGTATTCTTTTATTGGTAACCATATACAAAAGCTCATGATGTGATAAATAGGTGCTTTGCGGTACAAACGATATAGTTCAACACCAATTCTCCCATGAGGTTACCAATCGGCAGGAGCAAACTTTACAGCTTCAGCAAATAAGATAACTTTACATGGGGCACAGTATGCTCCGGTGAACTGGAACAAGAGGCGGAGTGGGCGACGCCACACGGCCACATGCAAATTGGGGCAGGTGATGAGTGAGCTTATTCCTCCCTCCCGGGCAGTACTACTCTCCAGCCATTGCTCCAGGCTACCCAAGATTAAACAATCATCATTCAGAAATCGATTCGAAGAATTAAGAGGAGGAAATGGATCCGGACTCCCTATCACCGTCGCCACGCCTCATCGTCCCAGAGGTGCCCACAAAGCCGTGGGAAGTGGAGGCAGAGGGGATAGAGGTGCGGGCGTGCGGCAGGGAGAGGAGGCCATGGTGGCGGTGACGTCGCTGAGGAGAATGAAACAAGCGGCGGCGAGGCGAGGCCGTGAGAGAGGAGGAAACCGAATCGATTTTGTAAAGAACACCCCTCAAACTTCGTATATTACAATGAGGTTCACCGCAGTGATCCCTCACTGTTAATATACGATCTGACGGCTGCGAGAGTGGGACGAAAGCTGGAATCGAAGAGCGCCACTTGGAGGGTCTTTTTGCACGCGAATCCGCACAAAATTCGATATGTAGAGATGAGTTTTGTCCAAAATCCATTAGCATCATGTTGGTCTTGATCAGATCTTCTATAGTTTTGCCCAATTTCCTAAAAGTAGCATATGGCATCAAATTAAGAGCTACTCCTCCATCGACTAACATCTTTGATATCGGCTTACCATTGACAGATCCCTTAACATACAATGGCTTCAGGTGCCGATACCTAGTCTCTTCTGGCTTTTCAAAAACAGCTTGTTGTGCTGACAGGATTAACTTAGCGATGATTCTTTATACATCTCCTCAGTAGCTTGTTCTACACCATATTTGGTTGGTAGTACAAAAACTATATTGATTGAAGATGAGGTGACTGCTTTTCTTTTGTCTCCTGCAAGACTCTTATTCTTGTTGGCTTTGACCTCATCGGTTGGCACGACCTTGCTCTTGACACGCCATTCCTTCCTGATGCATTTGAGCCAATGCTCGATTTCTTCTCCTACCTCTTGCATCTGTTCTTTGTTCCTCATCCTCTTAAACTCATCTCTTCTAGTTTTTGGTAAAGATCCCAGTTGGGCACCACTGGGGCCTCATGGTCCTTGATTCCTTCTCAGATTTTTCCTCGAAATAATCCTGATGAATTGGTCCAAGTCTCTGATGAATGGGTAATTTCCTCTGAACCAGCCCATGCTAATTATCAACATGTTTGCTTGATCCTCCAATGTATCTTACATCAGGATTACTACAACGAGGGTAGTCTTCGATAGATGGCAACCCCATCCCTTCGTTCCAGCAAAACCTAAATAACTCACAACTCCGAACTGAATCTTCTTGCTTGATACATCTTTTTATCACCTTGAGTTCTATCGGCCCCAGTATATACCAAGTTCACTGGGAAAGGATGTCCATCAATTTTCATCGGCTTCTTGGCTTCGTCACACTTGATCCTGCCTTGCTCTATAGCCGGTTGAATTTCTTGTCTGAAGATCTTGCAATCATTGGTGCTATGTGATCATGTGTTGTGCCACTTGCAATATTTTCTTCTCTTTAATTGCTCAGCCGATGGTATGACATGTCCTACTGGAAGCTGGATCTGTTTCTCCTAGACGAGTAAATCAAATATCCTATCGGCCTTGGTAATGTCGAAATCATACCTCTCCTCCTTCCCAATATTCTTAATGCATTGGCACACCACAATTCTCTTGTTTCTGGCCCACTCAGCCGCATTGGTTTTTGGGTATCCATCTTCGGAGTCAGAAGCATTGTTATAGACATTGTTGATATTATGTGACATCCCGGCCCATGGCTTAATAGGATTAATAGAATACTCATATCAACAAGTTGCAACTTCTTTTCCGGAAGCCAATCTCCAAAGAACTATAAGGTTAAGCGTGCTTGGCCTGGAGCAATTTGGGATGGGTGACCGATCGGGAAATTCTTCCCGGGTGCGCATGAGTGAGGACAAAGTGTGCAGAAAAGACTTGTGTTGGTCTGTGAGGGCAGTCTATATCCTAGGAAAGCTACCAGAAGTAAGTGGGCCCGGCCTTGGAGAGGCGGGACGTCACATATAAGTCCAAGGCGGGACGTCACATATAAGTGGGCCCGGCCTTGGAGAGGCGGGACTTCACATATTATTAGCTTTCTTAGCAAATTTTCTGGACTCCTAGAATAGTGTTTCATGAGCTAAATGCGCTAGTCTCTCAAAGTCTTCTGTAGAAAATCTTTCCCTTATCGGCGCCAATAGTCCCTGGAAAGCCAAATTGGCTAACTGTGAATTGGTCAAGGCAAAACTGTGACATATGTTCCTTAAACTATGACATATGTTCCTTGTATCCCTAAATCTCTTGATATAATAGTGTCTCATGAGCCAATACCTTTTGAGCTAAATGCGCTAGGCTCTCAAAGTCTTCTGTAGAAAATCTTTCCCTTATCGGTGCCAATAGTCCCTGGAAAGCCAAATTGGCTAACTGTGAATTGGTCAAGGAAAAACTGTGACATATGTTCCTTGTATCCCTAAATCTCTTGATATAATTTGGAACCGATTCGTGCGATTTTTGATTGATAAATGTTAAATTTGACAACTTCATCTCCTGAATTCCATTGAAAAAGTATTTATGAAACTGCTTTTCTAGATCGGCCCAACTCCTGATAGATTGTAAGGTAGAGAAGAAAACCATGTAAATGTTGATCCAGACAGTGATAATGGAAACAACATGACTCTTAGTGCTTCTGTAGCCGATGCCTCCCCATATTGCGCTAGGAATCGGCTAACATGCTCATAGGTTGATGCATTATCTTGTCCTGAGAATTTTGAAAAGTCTAGCACCTTGTATTGCTTGGCAATGGTACTCGATCAAAATATTAAGGACTTGGGTGCCGATACATGTTGCTATTATCCTTAGGTTTGAGTCCAAACTGCTTTCTCATTACATCAGCAATCATATCAGCCTAGGGTTGTTGTTGTACTCCTCCATATTGTTGCTGCAAGTGTTCGTACTGATTGAGAAGAGGTGTATGTGTATATTGAAATTGAGGTGATCCTTCCGGCCGATACTGAACTTGTGGAGAATGAGGCTGATATTGATAGTTAACATTGCCCCCTAGACCTTGCTGGGGTAGATGATGCTGGTTGTTGAGAGGCGGTTCTGGCATGTACTTCTGGCCAATTGGTTGAGTTATTCCTATCGGCTGCTGCAATGGTGGTTGTAGTACCATGGGTTGCGGTGCTGAAGGTATTTGAGGAATCGGCTCCATAGCTGGCGGCTTCATCTTCGACATGTTGATCAATTGTTCTGGAGTGAGTTGAGTTGAGCTCTGCCTCCCATGCATTGGCTATTGTCTTGTCAATATTGTTGGAATAGGTCCACTGGATATCTGAGCTGATGAAATCTGGGTTGGCCCTGAAGCCATCTGTTGTTTCCCGCCTATCTTAGTTTTTACTGTCCTATAGCCTGGGAAAGTGTCTTGTGGGAGATAAATTGGTCCTATTGCCTTTTCCTCAACTATAGTACCATCTACCACTGTCTTTATCATGTTAGTCAAAGTGTTGACAAGTACACCGGACTGGTTAATCAGAGCGTGATGAACTGCCGAGTCAATGTGATCTTGCAGTGTGTGAAGCACTTCGTCCTTCGGCTCGGTTTTCACGCCTTTGCCCTTGTCTTCCCCTCCAAATGTACTTGGCTCCATGCTTCCAATGGTGATAACTCAACTCTGCTCTTCGTTCAAGTGCTCGACCATTATGGGTATCACGTTCTCTTTCGTAACTTTAGTAATGACAGGCGTCATGAGTGGCGAATCTGTCCCTCGGGGCGTGCCAAAAACGTGTTGATGCAAAACATAGCAGCCTGAGAGATTTTATTTACTCTAGTACAGCTCCAATAGCTTGTCTTCGGGTTCTAGGGCGTGTCAGTCAGTTTGATCCTGCAACCGACAAGATTAAACATGGAAATATTGTTAGTAAACGATACCCGATCGGCTGGAAAGCCGATGTCGAATGGTATTGTAACCTAGCCGATGCAAGGATAGGTGAATCGGCTGTAAGGTATATTTATAAACATAAATATATGCTAAACTTGATCCATTGGCTCTAAAGATCAACATTACATAATCTATACATCAATATTACTTTAGAAATCAGCAATTGAGATAGTTCGGACTTAATCGAGAGTATATTGAACTTTTGTACCCAATATTTACAAGACCTCGGGCTTATATTTATACCCGAAAATACAACCTTGTCCATAACGGACACGACTCTTACTTTCGTAATACAACTCTAACCGACGAACAAGTACCTTAGGCAGAATTCTATCGAAAATATTTATAAGGAAATTACATAATATCCTAATGAATAGATACAATTTCCTAACTCAGATTCTATCCTTGCCTGGCAATATCATTGAAGCCGTTTACTTTGAATCCGACATTGATCACGTAACCAACCCTGCCAATATTGGTTGTATCGGCCAGTCGTATCGAAGTCGATATCGGCTGATACAGACTTCCAGCCGATGCACACTCTGTTTCCGATATTCCCGCATATCTTCATTTCCGCTTTGGATTGGATCTTGATTCCGATTTATATGCTTGCCAAATTTCATCATCAACACCCATCCTTCTCTCTGTGGGGCTAGAAATTTCCCTAGGCAGAGGCCTCTAGAGCTTCGACGAGACGCTGTGCTGCTTAGCGTATGTCATCCCTAAAGATTTGGGAGCCATCACCGCGATTCAATGTTCCCCCATGAATGTAGTACTAATGTTTTGATCGTTCAGGCCAATCAGCTGTGGCCGGAATGATACCTCATTCTTCTAATGTTGCTTCCATTCTCTCCCACTTGGGCATTGCCTTCTTGTAGCCACCCATCCTAGCCAGTGAAAGTATTTCTTCTTAGTGGAATTGGCTTTGTTCTTGGCTATCTTTGCTTGCCCTGCCTCTCTTGTCTTGTAGGCAACAAATGCATCCTAATTGTCCTTTAGTTTGGTGAATTTTTCAAAGTCCGGTGTCAGACCCTTTGCTACATATTTGTTGTACAGATCTTTCTTACAGTTCTGGAATTGTTCGGCCATCTTCTTTAGAGTCCATTCCTTCACTTTCGGCCTCTTCTGCCTGAGGTATCGTGAAGGTCTCATGCATGGTGGTCCCCAACATGTCTTTCTCTTTATTAGGGAGATAAGATTGTTCCTCATCCTCGCGTGACCTTGTTTGGCGCCAGTTCTATATACTGATGGCCACGTGATATCTCCAGCCCGACCGTCGTGGGACACAAACTTTCTTGTAGTATCGGCAGGGGCAACTGGTTGGCCGTCTGGTTTCACTTCGGTTCTAATATGTCTCCCCTCCACCTTCCTCGTGACACCTCATTGTCCACGTGACCTCTTCGAACCAACATTCGGTTGGCTATCACTATGGTGCTCCTCGTTCAAGTACTAGTTGGTGCCCTCATTCCCCTCCTCATCCGCGCAATATTAGCTATTGCCCTCTTCGATCGTGTCCAGGAGGATATGTTTGTCATCACGATCTGCCATCTGTTTGTACCATTAAATAATACACATCCACACTGTCAACAACTACGAATAACTTCTAAATTTCACTTAATTAAGAAATATGCAACCTATATGTGTAGTGGTATATATATCGACATTGTCGACAAACACGAAGAACAACATAATTCCAACTACTTAAGAGCGACTTATATATCAACCTATTTAAGAAAATATGCAACCTATGTGTATATTGTTATATATGTATTGATAGTGTTGAGAACTAAGAAGAACAACTAATTAAATTTCACATGCTTAAGAAATATGAAACCTACATGTATATTGTAATGCATTGTGTACGCAATAATTAACTAAATTAGTTATGTACGAAAAGAGTTGCATATAATAAAATTTTTATAATTTCATGTAACTTGCCTTAGTTTTGCTTGGCGGCCTTGGGACCATGTAAGCTTGAGTGCTGACCATGTCCAACTGGACCATGTAATTCTGACAAGATAAAAAATAATTAGTTAAACCATGTACGTTGCATCGGAGTCAACACAAGATAATTAGTTCTAAGTCTAATTGGTCCTAAGTCTTATAGTTAGGACCAATTGGTCCTAAATCTAAATTCAAAACATCTGCATATACATCGTTAAGTGAGAGATGATGACTCAAGACAAGATATTGGGTGAACACAACACCTCGTTTTTTCATGGCTGAACACGGATAATTTCCAAAACATATTTTATTTTGACTCCCCATGCATAGGAGTCCAGAAAAGATTTGTTTTGAAAATTATCTGTTTGTGTTCAGTCATGAAAGAGCGGGTGCTCGTGTTCAGTCAATATCCTGAATCAGACCCTCCTTGGAATGAGCGAACAAGCGAACTAACGAGAGAACGTCGACCGAACCTAAGTCTAAAACATGCATTAGTTAAACCATGTACATTTTGATCCTAAGTCTAATATGTCCTAAGTCTAAATTCAAAACATTGGCATATGCATCGTCATTCGATCGTTCCCTCGCTCGCTTGGTCCTAAGTCCAATACGTTGTTATCTCGTTCCCTCGCTTGGTTGGTCGTTCGTTCGGTTGGTCGGTCGGTCGGTAGTTCGGTCGTTCGCTCATTCGTTCACTAGTTCGTTCGTTCGCTCGCTCGTTCAGTCGGTCGTTCGGTCGTTCATTCGGTTGCTCGTTCGGTCGCTCGTTCGGTCGGTCGGCTGGCCGGCCACGGCAATTGTGTCGGTGGCGGTGGCGATGGAGGCAGCGGTGGTGGCGGCGATGGCGGTGGCGGTGGTGGCGGCGGCGGTGGCAGCGTGCGGCGGCGACGACGATGGAGCGAGGTGGAGGTGGAGGAGCACTGGAGGAGAGAGAGGTGGAGGGGGAGAGATGGCCGGCAAGGGAAGCCGAATCTTGAAGGAGACGACAACGGCGGCGGTGGTGACGGTGGTGACGATGATGGCGACGGTGGAAGGTGAAAGATCGGCGTGCGATGATTAGTAGTTGGAGATCGAAAAAACTATGTGTGGAGCTGGAGAAGACGATGCGCCCCATATATATATATATATGCCCCATATATATATATACACGATGCGCTAAGACAAGCTCAGTGCTTGTTATAAGTTAAACGCCTCACATAGTTAAATTTTTACTGGGAGATATCGTCGTGAAATACCTGAAAGTAAAATTTTTACTAATAGACACCATAGGTATCTCGTAGTTAAAAAAATACTAATAGACTCAATAGATATAAAATACCTCGTAAAAATTTTACTAATAAACTCCATACGTATCTCACAGTAAAAAACATACTAATAGAATTAATAGGGATATTTGATGATGACTGCACTCATAGTAAAAAAATTACTACCAATGCTTGGTTTAGCTATAACGCACCCATAGCGTGGTATAGTATGTCTATATATACACACACACATGCAAACATTTTAGTCACGGTTGGTACTGCAAACCGGAACTAAAAAGATTTTAAAACGTAGAAACATAACCGTGGCCAAATTAATTTTATTTAATAAAGGTTTAAAACAATAGTAATAATAAACTAAACTTAAAAGTGTTATTAAATTTTAAAAATCATATATAATTAACCCATGCCTGATTAAATGCATTAAACATGAAATAAAATAATAAACTAATGAGAACACAATTTAAATAGATTAAAATTGTTATTAAATTTTAAGAATCATATATAATTAATTCTTGCCCGATTAAATGCATTAAAGATGAAATAAAATCACAAAAAACTGACAACACATTATAACAGTTTATAGTTATTATTAAATTTTAAAAATCATATATAATTAACCCATGCCCAATTAAATGCATTAAATATGAAATAAAATCACAAAAATAATGAGAACACATTTAAAATAGTTTATAATTGTTATTAATATGAAAAAATCATATATAATTAATTCATGCCCGATTAAATGCATTAAAGATGAGATAAAATCTCAAAAAAATAATGAGAATACATTTAAAATAGTTTAGAATTTTTATTAAAATTTAAAATTCATATATAAATAATCCATGCAAAATTAAATGCATTAAAGGTGAAAATAAAACACAAAAATAGTGAAAATATATTGAAAAACAATTGAAACAGATGGACCTTCAATAAATTAAAAATAATTTACATCGTCCTTAGAACAACCTAGGTCAAAATAAATCAATTGAAATAGATGGACCTTCAATACATTAAAAATAATTTACAGCGTGATGGTAACCTCACGAACTTTCTCCTAATGAATGTTCCTTCGCTATGATTGTTGCGTGAGTAAGGGCTGTCCTCTCATTTGATAGGATGATGCTCGGGTCAACCGTCACTGCGAACGGAGGTTGCCCATCAAATTGATCGTGATTTTCATCAGTCTTATCCTGCACTTCGATGATTTTCCTTTTGCCTGGGAGAACCACGTGGCGCTTTGACTCGTCGGGCCCTTTCCCCTTTTTTTGGTTTGCTAGACATGTTTTTCACGTAGAAAACTTGTGTTACATCATTGGTTAGGACGAATGGTTCGTCTAAGTATCCTTACGCCTCAACCAGGTAGTCTAACCCATTGGCACCGAAACAGAGGGATCTTCAAAGGTCCATAATCGTGTTCCTGTATCTCATCGATGGCACCGTAATACGTGCAAGTTGTCCCATCATATCTCATGGCATCGATACGAACAAGACTGTTCTGGTTCGTGCTCTTTCTATCTTGGGCTCTTGTGTAAAATGTATACCCAGTGATCTCATATTCTTTATATTCGACGAGTAACTAGATGGTATATTGATTCTCTCCAAGCATTCAAACATACTTTCCTTCTCTGCCTTGCTCAGAGTGTAATGATTTGAAGGCCATCGCATTCATATGCTTGAGATTGAAACGTGATTCAAGTGTATCTTTCGACTTCCCATATACAAGGAAGCCCAACAGGTTTTGATGGTCATTATGGACCAATTTTGACCGTCAATAATTTCAGAAATAATAAAGAACTAGCAATGCTTGCATGCATATTTATTTAGAAATAATCTAGTTCCACATGTACTTGGAAAAATATTGGAATACAGGAGATTACCATATAAATGGAGGAGAAATGGTGGAAAACACCCATTCAGCCAATTAGAAGTCGACTAATGGTGAATAAATGTATGGAAGGGCCCACAAAACCAATGGAACACCCTGCAATTAGGCCCAACCGACACACCATTGGACCAAGGACCCACCAAGCAAAGCCCAAGATAATGGATTGGGCCAAGGGTCGGCCGACCCTAGGGTCGTCCGACGCATGACTCGTCCATTCGGCCCTTAAACTTCACAGGTCGGTAGCTACCGACTATCCAAGGCGATTGTGACCATTTCTACCGTAATAAACCGCCATGAAGGGACACGTGGTAGCTCAAGAGTTAAGATGCTCTTTTGATGATTAGCATCTCCACATTCCCAAGGCATCTCTTGAGCTATAAATACCCCTCTCATTCTCTCCTAAAACACACACCAAGAAGGAATCAAGAAGAATAAGCTCTCCCTAGCTAATTACAATTTGTCTAGTGTTACTGGAGTTAGAATAAGAATTGTTTCCTTGTTCTTCAAGACTTCCATAGAATTTGGGTATGGTTATAGTAGCTTATATCTATCTTGTAAGACTTTATTCCATAACGAAATATTCTTCTTTATATTGTCTTGGTCCTTTACTTTATTCGCACAATTATCTGAGTACCAACTTTAGTCTAGACTTATGTTGTATTAATTATATGGGTAGCTTACTAGAGATATGCAGTGGTATTAGCTTAGTGTTCATTGTAGAGTAATATTTAGTAATGTAAACGTGGTGCTTAGATTATTGAATATCATTAAGTGGTGCTATATGTCACGAACCTGTAGAGGTAGGTTGTTGATGGTGACAGCTCAGTACGGGTATTCCTCCACGTGCGTATATAGGGGTAAGAAAAGGTTCCTGGCGCGTATACTCCTCTATATCCATAACCGGTTGGATGGCCATGAGAGATTGTCATAAGGAACTTGGATATCGGGGGTGGTTTCTCTACATACCAGGAGGACATAGTTAGGGGGTTATAGCCATATTGTTGTATACTAAAATGACTATATAATAGAAGTACCGAAATGAGGCTTTTGTTATTTCTTCTACACTTAGCTTAGATTTATTATTTCGAGAGAGTTTTCTTATAATGTTCCTTCTGTGTGTCAACCTATCCTTTACCTTATGATTGATTAACCCCTGTATAGACTTTGATCTACATAAGTGTGACGCAAATTAATAACAAAGTATTCTCTTACCATATCTTCCCTTGGGATTAGATAAATTCGATACCTTGGAATACTTTCGGGTGAAGTGCTACAGCTGTTTATCCGTGCGCTTGCGGATTTTATATGTGAACGTAAGAAATAACAATAGCAGGTTGATGCAAAGGTTCTTAGTTAGGTGCATCACTTCGGTTGCGTGGTGGACGTCTAAGACTTTCCAATAGGGTAACTCCCAAAAAATAGACTTCTTCCACATCGCCATCTAACCATCTTCACTCGCCATATGTTGGCTGCTAGGTCCCTTTCCAATTACTAATTACAGATCTTTCACCATATCAAACACTGTTTAGGCTTCATACGGTGATCTACCTTATGTTCAAAATGTTTGCCTTACTTTCGGGCAGGGTGGCTTGCAACAAAAAAATCGATGATGGCCCATGTACAGAAACTTCCAACGATACTTCAAGTACATACTGTCAGTATCAACCATACAATAGGTGCAAGCCTTATACCCCTTGTTTGATTGTCCGGATAGGTTGCAAAGTGTAGGTCAATCGTTAATGGTAATGAACAGCAATGCTCGTAGGTTAAATTACTCCTATTTATCCTCATCCCACATCGGGACACCTTCTTTCTTCCATAGTCTTAGGTACACATCAATATCGTTACCAATTTGCTTTGGGCCTTGATCATCATGATGTAATTTCGCTTCATGCATAACCAAGGGGGAGGTTGTAGATACACATGGTCACAGGCTAAGTGTTATGACCGCTGCACATCTCTCCAAATGGTTTCATGCCATCCGTACTTAAACCAAACCTTATGTGTCGTGCATCCTCTCCGAAGTATTGAAATGTTCTGTCGATGTTTCGCCACTGTGACCCATCGACGAGGTGTCTTCGCATCCTGTCTTATTGACGTTCTTCTCCATGCTAGCGCATCATTCTTGCATGCGCTTTGTTCCTGAGCAAACGTCTCAGTTGTGGTATTATAGGGAAAAACCACATCACCTTAGCAGGAACTCTCTTCTTCGAAGGCTATCCATCAACATCACCTCGGTCATCTCGTCTAATCTTGTATCGAAGTGCCTTACAAACCAGGCATGCTTCTAGGTTCTTGTACTCCTCACGGTGATAGAGGATACAATTGTTCAGACATGCGTGTATCTTCTGTACTTCCTGTCCTAGAGGGTAGACTACCTTCTTAGCTTCGTACGTTGTTTCGGGCAATTCATTTCACTCCGGAAGAATGTTCTTTACGAGTTTCAATAACTCACAAAATTCCTAATCACTTACACCATTTTTTACCTTCCATTGCAAAAATCCGGCGTGGTACCCAACTTTTTGTGTCCTTGTTCGCAACCTGGGTACAAGGACGTTTTGTGGTCTTCTAACATAAGCTCTAAATTTTGGACCTGCCTTTTACTTAGTTGTCCTTATTTACGTTGCACAACATCTGACCAAGATCATCTGCACCATCATTATCTTGAACAACCACGTTTGCCTCGCCTGTTGTATTTTCCTCACATCCACTGTATTGAACCCAGTCCGGAATGTTGTCGTCTTCTTCTTCATTTTCTTGCATTTCAACCCCTAACTCTCCGTGCGAGGTTCAACAATTATAGCTAGGCATGAGTCCCAACTCAAACAAGTGGGCATGAATAGTTCCTGATGTAGAATACTCGTTCTGATTTTTGCACTTTTTGCATGGACAACATATAAAACCCTTATACTCTTTGGCATTGGCCACACTCAAAAAATAATGCACGCCATCAATAAACACCTTCGACCGTTGGTCCGCGGTGTACATCCACTGTCGATCCATCTACATGAAATAAACAAATGTAAAGAAAGTCCACGAAAGTGAAGCTAATTAAATAATCATATAATAATTTAAAACATCATAATTAAACGGACACATTTTTAATGAATCTTTCTTATTTCTAATGATTCTATCGAGTTTTAAATGGACTTAACCGAAGTCATGGTTAATTTTATATAAATCCTATCATTTTTAAAAAATTGTAAATATATTTCTCCATGTATGATCCTTATTTTAATTATATTCAAAAGTTTTTTAAAGTTCTAAACATATTTTTAATTCATTCTACCCATTTCCAACTATTTTAATGTTTTTTAAATGGACTTAGTTTTCTATTCTTTTGTCCTCATTTTCTATATTTCTCCTTTGTTATTTTTTTAACATTTTTCTCCTAACGTTTCTAATGTTATGAAATACCGTTATTTTAATTCTCTACATCAATTTTCTCTCTCATATTTTTCCATATACCTATTTGATAGATAATAACGTATACAAATATAGCTAGAAATGTAATATATTAACTATACATGAATAGAGCATGAAGTTTCTAACCTTTTAGATCCCTTTGATTTGTACAATATCACCAAAATATTTCCACAAAAAATTTTGGCAGCACCTCCCCTCCTCCTCCTTGCAAAGTTTTGCAGCAATAGCTCGGGCTGAAGGAGGAAGAAGACTATATAAAGAACAGGATCTTTTGTACCAGTTGGTGTTATCAACCGGTACTAAATATCAATATAAGTATCGGTTGGTAAGATTCTAGGCAGCCTGACAAGACTTGATAAAAAGTGAACCGGGACTAAAGATGATCTTTAGTACTAGTTGGTGTTACCAACCGGTACTAAAGATCATATCAAACTGTTGGACTTACGAACCAGTACTAAAGACCATCTCTAGTACCGGTTCATAAGAGAACCGAGAGATTTGTGATTTTGACCAACTGAGCAAAGATCGGTTCTCCAGTAGTGTATGATACTCCATATATCTCAATAATGATAGTTGGCTGATGTCCAATTTTCTATATCTGTTAATTCACTAAAATGTATATTATGTCCCTTCCAAAAAAGTGTATTATCATTTCTTTTCATCATAACCTTTTTCATTCTGAGCTCTGTTTTTCCTGCATATAATTAGGATCATCTTCCCCATGAATGTGATGGATCTTCTTTGAAAGCTCAAGGAGATGCTGTATTTGAGGAAAAGGATTATGCTAGTGCATTTTCTTTTTATGATAAGGTAAAATTTTGCAGCATATATATCTTTATCGTGAAATCTATTTCGAGAGCGCTCTCGGTTTAGCTCTATAGCACGACGCATCTCAGAGCCGTCTAACTATGCACGTCGTCATGATGTCCATCCACGTGGGTGTCTTTTTCTTTTCAAATAAAGTTCACGTGGGTGTCTTTTTCCTATTCAAATAAAGTTTCCTCTCAAATTACTTATCCGATTTACAATCCGATTACATCATTGTGTTCGTTACAATTAAATCTTCACAACAAGATCTTACATGATTATGTTACGATGAAAAAATATTTATATTTGTAAATTACTTTTATTATATACATAAATTACTTTTAGATTTGACTAAATTACTTCTTAGACATATAAAAGTAATTCAATAAACGGAAGTAACTTTGTCATGACATTAGAAGTAAATTCGTTGTAGGGATAAAATATGATTTTCTAGTTAGTTCCATAATTTGTGCTGATTAATTTAATTTCTAGATAGAGTCATGTTTTAATCTCTACAACAGATTTACTTCAAATGACATGCTAAAGTTACCTTCGTTTTATTCTAAGTTACTTCTATAATATATAAATTACTTTTAGACTTACTGAATTTACTTTTATAGTTTAGGAAGTAACTTAGTGAAATCTAAAAGTAATTTAGACATCATAAAAGTAATTTGTGATTTTTCATCAAAATATAATCATGTGAGATCTTGTTGTAAAAATTTAATTGCAATGAACACAACGGCGTAATCGGATTATAAATAGGATAAGTAATTTAAGATAAACTTCTGTAAGAAGGAAAAAAATACATAGATATTGAGAGTGTACTAGTAACTTTTTTTGGAAAGAAGGGTGTCTCTCTTTAGCACTATCCACCTAGACTATCCACCTAGTACTCTCGGTGTAGTCGCGTCCTATCTTTATATGTGCATCCTACTATCCTATATTGCCATATTTCCATTTTTCAACACATGCTGGCTTCTGCAAAATTAGGCGCTCTAGTATTTTTGACAACTTCTATTACCACCTTCATGTTCCCAATATAATGCTACCGGATTCTTGTCAAAATCAGATGCTTATCATATTTTATTATTAAGATAAGAAAGTACATCGGTGTCTATAGAAGTATGATTTTTAAGATATGCAGCCGGATTTATCAAATTCCTGCTATGAGCAAGGAGCAGCTCTTATACTGGCAAAGGTGAAGCATAATATCAAAGACAAAATGGAATTTCATATTTTGTTGTCTCTCGTAATATCTAGTCATATCGACCTTTTGCATCTTTAGGACTGCGTCCAAGGATGCAAAGCACTAGTTCTTGGTTTGCACCTCGATTTGGATCAATTAATTAACTAAGCATTGAGAGGTAACCTGTTCTCTTTCCTCGATAGTCTTTCAGGATAGCTGCAGGTTGTGAATAGCTCTATCTTCTTTTCATTGTTTGTTTGACGTGATGTTCTCTCCTTTTTTTTTTTATTTGACTAACTGGAGTACCCGCGGACAACATATTTACTTACGGTGTATCCATGGATAACGTATATGTAATACCCCAGGTAACCACGTACCTAGAGTGTCACGCCAAAATATACTTAAAAACTAACTCCCAAAATTATTAGAAATTTCGGCAGTCTTCCCTAAAAATACGGACATCCACGACAGACAGTTATAAGAAAAGTCAATACCGATATAATCCACACAATCCAAATCATCCTAGCTCCATAAATCCCACGTGAAAATAAGGACCAGAACCTTAAATGACCTTTACAAGTTCTATGCAAAACTTATTCTGAGCAAAAAATATAGTCTAAAACTAGATTTTTAGTAGTGTGCAATAATAATGTGTAGTCCAAGGGTGCTACTCCCGCCCCATGCCGATCAATGTCATTGGGTACCAAAAACCAAATTAAACACAAGAGTGAGTAAAAAAAATACTCAGTAAGTACAATATTGAACTAGTAAAACATACACAGGATTTATGCAATAAGAAACCAATATGAAGGGTTAGATTTACTTTATTTTAAACCGAAGAAATCAAAAGATAGAAGTTCCCTCCCGGGCAGGTATGAATATCCTCTTAGCATTACCGGTAAGCCGAGCAAGCGTGATCAGCGCTTCTCAAGGATCAAGAATAAAGACCCAAATTGCTCTCCCATGACTACGTATGGTTCTTGAATAATGTAAACAGAACATCCGGAATAATGAAACATGAATAAGGACATGAATTTGAATATGGATTGAAACACGAATAAGTAGCATAACATCAGAGCCATACGATCAGTAATATCAAGCAATTGAATCGTAATTATGCAAGTAAAACCAAACAAAACAACTCAGTTTGTCCATCACATAAGAAATGTAATACCCCCTGTTCTAGGGTATGATTGGGCGAATTCGAGGGTGAATTCGATTGAAGGGGGAAGAATGTAATGCCCCAGGGAATATTAGCACAAACGCACAAAAGTTCAATTTTTCAACCGTTATTCGAATAGGCGATCAAGAACCGTGGATTTGTAGAGCTCGCGGAGTAGTGCAAAATAGACTACAAGTTTATAGAAATCAGAGACCGAGCGAAGTCCCAGGGATTGAAACGATGTGGGCCGTTGATCTCCTTTTTAATCCGTTTATAATAATAATTAAAAAAAAGGGAAATAAAAGGGGAACGCTCCTGCAGCCAACCCTAGCCGCCACCACGCCTTCCGTCCTGTGCCCTCGCCGCTGCCGCTGTCGACCCGGTTGCTGCCGCCGTCTTTGCGCCGCCGCCACGGCCATAGCCGGAGGCCGCAGCCGTCGTCATCCATCACAACCGGTGTTTCCTTTCCGTTTTCCTTCTTCCCGGTGAGTTCCTGCTGCTGCTCCTTCTTCTATCGTTGTCGATCTGTGTTGCTGTGGCCTGTGCTGCTGCGGCTGCTGCCGAGCTGCTGTTGCTGTTGCTTGTTCCTTGCTGCTGCTGTTGCTCCTAACGTGGCCCTGCTGCTGTTTCTGCTGCTTGATCAGAGAGAAGGGTACCGAGAGGGTGTACAGGAGGAAGAAGGAAAGGAAAAGCAGAGCAACGTTGAGGAATTTCAGCGATTTCGTAAATTAGGAAAATTTGTCACAAGGTAGTGCACCTCCCCTGCAAAGGAAATTTCTCTTTAGTCCCTAGAAGTATAAGATTCAAATAGAATTTGATTCGATAGCTGCTCGTGCAATTTTTTTTTGAGGTGCTTGAATATAGGCTGAAGCCGTATTTTCTAATCTGGTATTAAACCATCAGGAATCAGGAATCAGGTTAGTTCTCCTAATTAAAGTTTGTAGTCATCGTTGATATCTGTCTAACGGCACTGGTTACACTCAATTCCAATAAACAGTTTGGGAGAAACAACAAAAACAGTACTGCTGACCGGGTCCGGAAATCAGGACAGCGATTCGTTTTTCTTAATCTGGGATTTACAGAGGCATAATCTGATTTTCCTCCCAGCATGAAAGTTGTAGAGAATTTTGTCTAGATGTCCAAAGTTATATTATTTTCTAGATTCCGTTTGGCGGTTTGCGAGTTACGCATAAAACACTAAGGGAACTGCTAAAGGTTATTTAATACAAATCGGTAAAAAAAGTCTATATGTTCGAGGTTATGGATTTTAGTAAATATCCCTTGTAACTGCCATTAGTTGAGTATAGTGGTTTATGCGTAGTTTTGCTCCACAGGTGTGGAGGGTTCCAACGTTGGAGGAGTTGAGTCAGATTATCGAAGGAGTTAAGGCAAGTACAAGACGAACTTATGTGATGGACAAACTGAGTTGTTTTGTTTGGTTTTACTTGCATAATTACTATTCAATTGCTTGATATTACTGATCGTATGGCTCTGATGTTATGCTACCTATTCGTGATTCAATCCATATTCAAATTCATGTCATTATTCATGTTTCATTATTCCGGATGTTCTGTTTACATTATTCAAGAACCATGCGTAGTCATGGGAGTGCAATTTGGGTCTTTATTCTTGATCCTTGAGAAGCGCTGATCACGCTTGCTCGGCTTACCGGTAATGCTAAGAGGATATTCATACCTGCCCGGGAGGGAACTTCTATCTTTTGATTTCTTTGGTTTAAAATAAAGTAAATCCAACCCTTCATATTGGTTTCTTATTGCATAAATCCTGTGTATGTTTTACTAGTTCAATATTGTACTTGCTAAGTATTCTTTTTACTCACTCTTGTGTTTAATTTGGTTTTTAGGTACCTAATGACATTGATCGGCATGGGGCGGGAGTAGCACCCTTGGACTACACATTATTATTGCACACTACTAAAAATCTAGTTTTAGACTATATTTTTTGCTCAGCATAAGTTTTGCATAGAACTTGTAAAGGTCATTCATGGTTCTGGTCCTTATTTTCACGTGGGATTTATGGAGCTAGGATGATTTGGATTGTGTGGATTATATCGGTATTAACTTTTCTTATAACTGCCTGTCGTGGATGTCCGTATTTTTAGGGGAGACTCTGCCGAAATTTCTAATAATTTTGGGACTTAGTTTTGAGTGTATTTTGGTGTGGCACTCTAGGTACGTGGTTACCTGGGGTGTTACAGTTGGTATCAGAGCCAAGTTGGTAGGTCCATGGGATGGGGTGTTACAGTTGGTATCAGAGCCAGGTTGGTAGGTCCATGGGAAGTGACTGGGTAATGTGAAATATAAATCAACATAAAATTTTGAACGAGAGTTCCTAACCAATTAAAAAAAATTTCTCTTAGGATAGAAAATAGTAAGAGTAGAACTTGGGTTAGATACAAACATCTAAAACTTGACACACTGGTGCACAATAGGATGGGGTGCATGGGTCATTCCTAGCATTTATGTTTTTCCTGCATATATACGTATATGATTGTGTTTCTTTGCATGCTATTGTCTAACCTATTGTTAAACTAATGACGTGTAAATGCTTGTGTTTGATATAGCTATGTCGCCTAGAGTGAGTGCTCGTATAGCCAATCGAGGCCGCGGGAGAGGCGGTGGTAGAGGTCGTGGTAGGGGCCACCATAATGAAGAAGTTGAGAATAATCATGATAATGAAGACGTTGGGAACAATTCGGTTGCTGAATCCCCTATTCCTAATCATGGAGGTCGGGGTAGGGACCGTGCTGGAGGCCGTGGAAGAGGTCGTGGTAGAGGTCGCCATAATGAGGCAGCATCCTCAAACCAGATAGAGGACGAGCACATGGAAGAGGAAGAGGGTGGTAGCCACTCGGTTGCTGTCTCTGATGATGCTCCTCGAGCTGCTCGGGGGATGACACTCACTAGATGGACATCCATGCGCTTAGACACATTTGATGGGTCTGGTACTCCCATTAATGCTGCAGACTGGTTACGCAAGATGGAGAAGTATATGAGGGGATCTAGAATGACTCTTGAGGAGAAGGTTACTTTCATGCCTTTTCAGTTGACTGGTCAGGCGGACATTTGGTGGGATGGAGTTGTTGAAGCGTGGAACCCTGACCGCGGTGCTATTACTTGGGAAGTTTTTCTTCAGCAGTTCAAAGCTAAGTATTATCCAGAATCATTTAGGGACAAGATGAGTGATGAGTTAAACAATATCCAACAGGGAAGCAAGACTGTTGATGAGTATCAATGAGAGTTCAGCAGTATTGTACGCTTTGTGCCTAGCATGGCAAGTGATGAGCGTGAGAAGGCTAGAAAGTTTTTTCGAGGGCTCAATGCCCGATATAGAGAAGTGATGGGAAGAAACCCGCCTACTATATACCTCAATGCAGTTGAGGAGGCTCGAGGGATGGAGGTTGAGCTCCAAATTACTACTGCACAGAAGAATCGTTCTGGCAATGTCACTGGTAATGAGCAGAAGAGAGCCCATCAGGAAGGGGGCGAGAACTCAACCATCATCCAAACCTAGGCAGTGGGGTTCTCAGCCTAATGCAGCCTCACGTCCTACGGAGTCTCAGTTGATTCGCCCTGTACCAGGGCAAGGGCTAATTTGCTTTAAGTGTGGAAAGAATCACCATTCAGCAGAGTTTGGGTTTACTAGGGCATGTCGTGGGTGTGGCAAGGCTAGACACATGGAGTTGGTATGTAAGCGTAACCCAAATTCTATCATCAAGTGGCAAAAGCTGAGCTCCTATTCAGCAACCTCTTCGACAGCTAGCTATCCTCGAGGTTCAGGTTCTTCCACTAGTACTCCCCGCGGTGCCGTTCAGATGATGACAGGTTATCCACTTCCTTACCAGCAGTTCACACATAATTACCCACCACCACCATTACCGGGACAGTATTGGTCCATGCCTCAATCTCTTGCTCCACGTGCTCCACTCTAGATGCCTGCACCGCCTATGGTGCAACCTTCTGCTTCAGCTCCACCTCACCAGCAGGCCTTAGGCTCTACTACCCCAGCTATGGCTGGAGTCTACAACATGCCTGCAACTTCATCCTTTGGTCGCCCGAATGTCGTTACAGGTACACTTTCAGTTGATTCGCATGATGCTCTAGTTATGTTGGATTCTGGTGCTACATTTTCCTTTGTTTCAATCGAGTTTGCGAAAAGAGCTAATCTATTTAGTCAAGAGGTCTCTCGATCTGTCCAAGTCAGCTCTCCAGGGGGTATAATCTCTAGTTCAGTAGTATATCCAGGTTGTGCAATCTCTATTGATGGGGAGGAATTTGTGGAAAATCTAATTGTGATTCCCTTACCGCTCTTTGATGTGATCATGGGCATGGATTGGTTGAACCGATATCGTGCTGTAATCTCTTGTTTCTGGAAGACTATTACCTTGGAATCTCCATCAGGCGAGGAGATGGTTTTCCAAGGGAGCGCGCCTCCACATTCTCTTTTCATGATGGCAAGGTTATTTCCTGGGCAGCGTGCTGTAAAGACAGGTTATTATGGGCCTTAGCCGAGAAGGCATCCAAGCCTTTATTGATTGAAGATGTTCCTGTAGTGCGAGGTTATCCTGATGTTTTTCCTGTAGAATTGCCAGGGATGCCACCTGAGCGTGATGTAGAGTTCCGTATTGATCTTGTTCCTGGTACACGACCTATATCCAGAGCCCCGTACCGGTTAGCTCGTCCTTTCCAAGAAGAGTTGAAGAAACAATTAGATGATCTATTATCCAAGAAGTTAATCCGATGGAGTGTGTCGCCATGGGGTGCACCTGTTATTTTTACTGAGAAGAAGGATGGAAGTTGGCGTATGTGTGTGGACTATCGGGCCTTAAATGCTGCGACAATCAAGAACAAGTACCCATTGCCTCGTTTTGAAGATTTGTTTGATCAGTTAAAGGGAGCGAAGTTGTTTTCTAAAATTGACTTGCAATCTGGTTATAACCAAATTCGAGTGCGAGAAGAGGATATTGAGAAGACCGCATTTTCCACGAGGTATGGGCATTACGAGTATGGAGTAATGTCTTTTGGGCTGACCAATGCTCCGGCCTATTTTATGGAGGCGATGAATAGCATGTTGCATAGCTTTCTAGATAATTTTGTGGTGGTGTTTATTGATGATATTCTGATTTACTCCAAAGATGTAGAGGAGCATGAGCGTCATCTGAGGATGGTACTAGGGACCCTACGAAAAAAGATGTTCTGTGCGAAACTGAAGAAGTGTGAGTTCTGGCTTCCTGAAGTGGCTTTCCTAGGTCATGTAATTAATCAGCAAGGTATCTCAGTTGATCCAAGCAAAGTTTCAAGTGTTGTCGGATGGGAAAGGCCGACTAATGTTAAGGATGTGAGGAGTTTTTTGGGTATCGCGGGGTACTACCGACGCTTCGTAAAGGATTTCTCGATTATCGCTAAACCAAGGGCGATGCTCACACATAAGGATGTGAAGTTTCAATGGACGGACCAATGTGAGCATAGTTTCCAGCAATTAAAGCAGAGGCTGGTAACTGCTCGGGTGCTTACTTTGCCCCAACCTGGTAAACGTTTCACTGTCTATTCCGATGCTTCACGAGTAGGCCTTGGTTGTGTTCTTATGCAAGAGGGCAATGTTATAGCTTATGCATCTAGGAAGTTAAAGAAGCATGAGCAGAATTACCCTACTCATGATCTTGAGCTTGCAGCAGTGGTCTTTGCTCTCAAAATTTGGAGGCACTACCTGTATGGAGAATCTTGTGATATTTTCACTGATCATAAGAGTCTGAAATACATCTTCACTCAGAAGGATTTGAACTTAAGACAGAGGAGGTGGCTGGAGTTGATTAAAGATTACGACCTCAACATTCAATATACACCGGGTAAGGCGAATGTGGCTGCAGATGCTTTAAGCCGTAAGGTTGTTCCTCCAACCGTGAGTTGTTTGATAATTGATTTTGAACGGATGGATATCTCCTATTGTTATGCCGGAGTGGCGAGTACCGAGTCACAAGTCATTCTTGAGTCCGCCATACCCCAACGAGTGCTAGAGGCCCAACAACACGATCGGTTGCTGCAACAAGTTAAGAAACGCGTAAAGGAAGGAAAAACTGGAGATTTCACTTTGGATTCCTTGGGAGCTGTGCGATTTCATGGGCGTTTATGTGTTCCACGGAAAGCTGAAGTCAAAGAAGAGATTTTGCGAGAAGCACACCGAACACCATATACTGTGCATCCTGGGGAGAACAAGATGTATCAAGATCTGAAGAAGATCAATTGGTGGAAGAGGATGAAAGTGGATGTGGCCAAGTACGTCGCATCATGTGGGGTATGTCAGCGAGTAAAGGCTGAACATAAGAGTCCTGCTGGAAAGTTACAATCATTGGAAGTTCCCGTATGGCCTTGGGATGATATTGCTATGGATTTCGTGGTTGGGCTACCTCCAACTCCACGAGGAAACGATGCCATCTGGGTGGTTGTAGATCGTCTGAGTAAGGTGGCACATTTCATTCCTATCCGCACCACTTATTCTGCGAGTGACTTGGCACCGATCTATACACGCGAGGTAGTGAGGTTACATGGTGTGCCTCGCTCGATTGTTTCTGATAGGGATGCTAAGTTTTCTTCTAAATTCTGGGAATCTGTGCAAGAGGCATTTGATACTCAATTGAAATTCAGTACGGCTTTTCACCCTCAGATTGATGGTCAATCTGAACGGACTATTCAAACTATAGAGGATATGTTGAGATCATGTATCCTTTCATGGAAAGGCAGTTGGGAGGATCATTTGCCGCTTGTAGAATTTGCTTACAACAATAGTTTCCATGCTAGCATTCGGATGGCACCATATGAGGCACTTTATGGAAGAAAGTGTCAATCCCCATTGTGTTGGGATTGCATAAGGGAGAGAGCTATTTTAGGACCCGATTGGGTTCAACGACAACACATGCTTGCAGCTCAAAGTAGGCAGAAGAGCTACGCCGATGTCAGAAGACGGGAATTAGAGTTTGAAGTGGGCGATCAAGTACTTCTAAAGGTATCTCCTACCAAAGGTGTTGTGAGATTTGGAACGAAAGGCAAACTCAGCCCCAGGTATATTTGTCCATTCTCGATAGTGGAAAGAGTTGGAATCCTAGCGTATCGCCTTGAGTTACCAGAGTCCATGAAAGGTGTACATGATGTATTCCATATTTCCATGTTGAGAAAATATTTGAGAGACCCTGAACATCATATTACCATAGAGCCGGTGACCATTGAGCAAGATTTGACATTTGAGTCTCGTCCTGTAAGAATATTGGAGGAATCTGAGAGGGTGCTCAAGCATAGAACTATCAACTATGTCAAGGTTCTTTGGACGCACCAGACCGAGCGAGAAGCCACATGGGAACTTGAGTCACAGATGCGGGAGAAGTATCAAGAGTTATTCACGTCTGGTGAGTTATATAACTCCTACCTATGAGTTCCTTTCCATACTTGTCCGAGGTATATCTTGACGAATTCGAGGGCGAATTCGATTGAAGGAGGGAGGAATGTAATAACTCCTTCAGTGATATCTGTCTTAGGGTTTTGTCGGTATCGGCTAGTTTACTTTGTTGATTCATGTTATATGATGTATCCACCATCCTAATTTGATGATTATTGACTTGTTAGATGTTGTGCTTCTTTTATGCTTAAGGCTGCATTGGTTAAGTCCAACCTTTTGAGTTGTTTTAGAATCATGATCTCTAACTATTTAGAATATTTGATATAGTTTTATGCTGTGTTTAATGTTCTATATTTAATTCTCATTGCTTTATCATAAGATTGTATCAGATTTACAATCGATATGCATTCAGATCTAGATATCGGCTATGACATTGATTTTATGTGATCATTATTTCATGTTGCAATAGACTTAAACAATTTATACTGTCTTGGTTCAGTCCGATCTATACCAATTGTCTATTTCTAAAGCAATAATGATTCCTTGATTGCATAACATCGATATCTACGGCTGATATACTAGTTTTAGGGTTATTTTCATACTTATTTATATCTTTACAGCTGATTCATGCTTTATTACATCGGCTAGGTCACATACGATATAAAATCGGCCCTATGGCCGATTGTCTATCGTTTACTAATATTCTTTGCATATTTCTTCTTGTTGATTGCAGGATCAAATCAACTGGCACGCCCTTGAACCTAAAACCCTAATTTTGGACCTGCACTAGAGTTAAGCTGATCTCTCAGGCCAGTGTGTGTTTTTTGCATCAACACGCTTTTGGCACGCCCAGTAGGACATTGTGTCATCATGTCGCCAAATATCACTGAAGTTTCGGAGGACAACATCTTGTCGTTTACGATCGAGCAGCTGAGTGAAGAGCAGAGAGAAGAAATGCAACAGATGCTGAATCAACTCCAGAACCAATATATGCACTCATTCACAGTCACACGGCAAGGCATGGTTGTTCAAGGAGCTAAAGTCAAGCTACCGACGATCGTGAAACAAGATCCAAGCACTTCTGGGTCAGGAGAAGAGAAAGACAAACAGACCATGGTTGAATCAAGTGATGAAGAACACACATTGCAAGATCGCATTGATTCGGCTATGCACCATGCTTTAGTCAACCAGTCCGGAGTGCTCGTGAACACCTTAACGAACATGATCAAGTCGGTGGTTGATGGGACGATTGCCGAGGAAAAGGCTAAAGGACCTATATATTTACCAGATGGCACGTTCCCAGCATACATAACTGTGAAGACAGACATTGGAGGGAATCAAACGGGTCAACAATTGCTTCAAACCCAGGCTCCATCGGCTCCTTATTCAAGCTCAAATATTCCAGCTATTTTATCCAGGTCACAGCCGATCACTGGGGGGCAAGCATCAACTCAGTTAACACCAGAGCAATTAATGAGTATTCTCCACCCAAAACCGCCAGCTGTCGACACATCTTATCAAATTCCTTCGGTTCCACAACAGCCGATTGGAATTACTCAGCCAATAAGCCAGCAGTACAGCACAGAGCAACTCCCATATATGCCACCTCAAGGCATATCGGCCGGCTTCAATCATCTCTATCAACCTCATTCACCACGACCTCAGCCGATCCAATACGGTCAGATCGATCCACTCCAGCAACAGTATGGTGGAGCAACACCACATCAACCCTGGGCTGATATGATCGCTGACGTCATAAGGGAGCAGTTTGGACTCAAACCAAAAGACAATGGCAACATGTATTGGCACCCATATCCAAAATATTTTGATCGGGTTCCACTACCAAACCGATACAAGGTGCCAGACTTCTCTAAATTTTCAGGACAGGACAATGTATCCACTTATGAGCATGTTAGCCGATTTTTAGCTCAGTGTGGTGAGGCATCGGCTACAGAGGCTCTCAGAGTTAGATTGTTCCCACTCTCATTATCCGGATCGGCGTTCACCTGGTTTTCATCTTTACCTTACAATTCTATCAGAGGTTGGGCCAATCTAGAGAAACAATTTCACAAGTACTTTTTCAGTGGTGTTCAAGAGATGAAGCTATCAGACCTCACAGCAATCAAGCAAAGATCAGATGAGTCAGTTCCAAATTATATTCAATGATTCAGAGATGTGAGGAATAGATGCTATAGTCTAGCCTTGACAGATTCTCAGCTAGCCGATTTGGCTTTCCAAGGTTTGTTGGCGCCGATAAGGGAAAGATTTTCGGTCCAAGACTTTGAGAGTTTGGCTCATCTAGCTCAGAATGTATCGGCTCATGAGATAAGGTTTCAAGAACCAAGAAAATTCATCAAAAAGGCAAACAATGTCAATAATGTCCACAGTTATGACTCTGACTCTGTCTGAAGATGATGACACAGAAATCAATGCAGCCGAGTGGGCTAGAAACAAGAAGACGGTGGTCTGTCAATGGGTCAAGAGTGCAGGAAAAGAGGAAAGATTTGATTTTGACATTACCAAAGCCGACAAGATTTTTGATCTTCTTCTCCAAGAAAAACAGATTCAACTGCCAGTAGGACATGTTATCCCATCGGCTGAGGAGTTGAAGAAGAGGAAATATTGCAAGTGGCATAATACACGATCTCATAATACTAATGATTGCAAGATTTTTAGGCAACAGATCCAGTCGGCTATTGAACAAGGCAAGATCAAGATCGACGAATCCAAGAGGCCGATGAAGATAGATGGACACCCTTTTCCAGTCAACATGGTGCACTCTGGATATAATCGGAATGCAGCCGATGGAGGTAAAAATTATACTAAGAGCATCAGATCGGCTGGTATGATCAACAAATACAAAAAAAGGCGCCAAGGGGAAGAGGAGTCGTATTCTCATGAAAGTGAAAGATATTTCGATCCTCACTGGAGTTGTGAATTTTTTATATTTTGCTGGAATGAGCGTATGAGATTGCCATCTATTGAAGATTGTCCTGGATGAAGTGATCCTGATACACAATTAATCCAAAGATCAAGCCGATAGGGTATAACTATACATCGGCCGATTCAGACAAGATTGCCAGTTCATGAAAGACTTGGGCCGATGCAACAAAACAATGATGGAGATGATTCACCTAGAGAATCCAAGCAAATGCATCCTCGATGGTGCCCTTCTGGAATCTTCACTAAAAATCAAAAGAGGAGAGTTCAAATGATGAGAAACAGGGAACAATTCCAGGAGGTCGAAGGAGAAATTGAGCATTGGCTGAGGCAGAGAACAAAGAAGGTCTAACGCGTGAAGAGCAAAGTGGTGCCAGCCGACGAAGTCAAAGCTGATCGTAACATGAACCAACAACATAAGGGCAAAGAGGTGATGTCATCTGACATAAACATGATTTTTATGTTGCCAGCCGAATATGCAGTTGAGCAAGTCGTCGAACAAGAAGAAAACCTGCCATCGGCCAAATTGATGTTATCTCCACAACAAGATGTTTTTGAGAAGCCTGAAGGAACTGATCATCGGCACCTCAAGCCGCTGTATGTTAAGGGATTTGTCAATGGCAAGCCGATGTCAAAGATGCTAGTAGATGGAGGAGCAGCTGTTAATTTGATGCCATATACAACATTCAGGAAACTTGGGAAGAATTCAGAGGATCTGATCAAGACCAACATGGTTCTAAAAGATTTTGGCGGGAATCCATCTGAAACCAAAAGAGTTTTGAATGTGGAGCTAACCATCGGCAGCAAAACAATTCCTACCACGTTCTTTGTTATTGATGGGAAGGGTTCCTACAGTCTGCTGTTGGGAAGAGATTGGATCCATGCTAACTGTTGCATTCCCTCAACAATGGACCAAAGTCTGATTCAATGGCAAAGAGACCAAATTGAAATCGTGCCAGCCGACAGGTCAGTCAATGTAGCTAGTGCCAAGTTATCTGTTTGGGAGATGGAAGGAATTGATTGTTTATCTAGAAAAGTTTGGCAAGGAGATTACTTAAAGGTTTCTGATTATGCCATACAGCCAAAAGGAGATGGAGAGACCCAATTCTTGTTTTGAGGGCACCATGGAGGGTTCCAACTTCTACACAAAGGACATTGTTGATGATCTCGACGGCAAGCTAGGACAAGGTTTTATGTCAGCCGATGAACTAGAAGAAATCGACATTGGACCAGGTAATAGGCCTAGGCCGACATATATTAGTATGGGTTTATCAAAGGAATTTAAATGTAAATTAATAGCACTCTTTAAAGAGTATAGGGATTGCTTTGCCTGGGAATATTATGAGATGCCAGGACTTAGCCGATCGATAGTCGAACATCGGCTCCCTATCAAACCAGACTATCGGCCGTATAAACAACCCCCAAGACGTTGTAAAGCTGCAATGTATGATGCTATCAAGGCTGAAATTACAAGACTCTATGATGCTAATTTTATAAGACCATGTCGATATGCTGAGTGGATTTCTAATATAGTACCAGTCATCAAGAAAAATGGCAAGCTCAGGGTTTGCATTGATTTCAGAGATTTGAACAAGGCTACACCGAAAGATGAATACCCAATGCCAGTCGCCGATCAACACGTCGATGCAGCATCTGGATATAAAATCATCAGCTTCATGGATGGCAATGCTGGTTACAATCAAATTTTCATGGCCGAAGAAGATATTCATAAGACTGCCTTCAGATGTCCTAGCGCTATCGGCTTATATGAGTTGGTGGTTATGACTTTCGGCTTGAGAAGTGCTGGTGCTACATATCAGAGGGCCATGAATTATATTTTTCATGATCTCATCGGCACGTTGGTAGATATATATTGATGATGTGGTGGTTAAATCTAAGGAAGTTGATGAACATATAGCTGATTTGAGTCAAGTCTTAGAAAGGGCAAGGAAGTATGGGCTGAAGATGAATCCTACTAAGTGTGCTTTTGACGTATCGGCTGGTCAATTTCTTGGATTTTTAGTACATGAGCGCGTGATTGAAATTCCTCAGAGGAGTATTGAGGCAATTAAAGATATAAAAGCTCCAGTGGATAAAACCAATTTGCAATCATTGATTGGCAAAATAAATTTTGTTCGGTGTTTCATATCAAACCTGTCTAGCCGAATAGAACCATTTACTCCTTTACTAAGGTTGAAAGCCGATCAAGAATTTGTCTGGGGAGAGAGGCAGCAGCAAGCATTGGACAATATCAAGGAATATTTGAGTACTCCTCCGGTTCTTATACCACCATAGAGAGGGCTTCCGTTTAAATTATATTTGTCAGCCGATCGGAACTCTATCGGCTCAGTTTTGATCCAAGAGGTTGAGGGGATGGAAAGAGTTATATTCTATCTCAGTAGATGACTTTTGGATGTAGAAACAAGGTATTCACCTGTGGAGAAATTATGCATGTGTTTATATTTTTCTTGTACAAAATTGAGACATCATCTACTCTCCAATGAGTGTATCATAGTATGCAAAGCCGATGTAGTACGATACATGCTAACGGCTCCGGTTCTGAAAGGGCGAATTGGTAAGTGGATTTTTGCTTTGCCAGAGTTTGATCTCAGGTATGAATCGGCTAAGGCAGTTAAAGGGGAAGCGATAACCGATTTTATAGTTGAACACGGGGATATTAGCGTGGACAATGTTGATATTATGCCATGGACTTTATTCTTTGATGAATCTGTTTGCACTCATGGTTGTGGTATCGGCCTAATAATTATATCGCCTAGGTGGGCAAGTTTTCAGTTTGCTTTTACTATCAAACCATACTCTACAAATAATCAAGCAGAATATGAAGCTATTCTCAAAGGATTGCAATTATTAAGAGAAGTTGAAGCCGATGCTATTGAAATTATGGGTGACTCATTACTAGTGATAAGTCAACTGTCTGGAGAATATGAGTGCAAAAATGATATCTTGATGGTCTATAATGAGAAATGTCAATAGCTGATGAAGGCTTTCAAGGTAGTTACTTTAAAACATATTCCTAGGGAGCAAAATGTTGAGGCCAATGATTTAGCTCAAGGTGCATCAGGCTACAAGCCGATGTTACAAGGGATTGAAGTAGAAGTGGCCTGCATTCCAGCTGATGATTGGAGGTTTGATGTTTTTGAGTATTTAAAGAATCCTTCTAGATCGGTTTCAAGGAAATTACGATACAAAGCTCTCAAGTATGTTCTTTTGGATTATGTGTTATACTATCGGACGATTGATGGAGTTCTTTTGAAATGTCCAAGTATGGAAGAAGCAAAGGTTGTCATGTGTGAAGTGGTTAATTCGAAGAGTTGGATATTTTTGGCTGACAATGCTGGAGGATTGTTTCAGGTATTACAAAGGTTGTCAAGATTGTCAGAAGTTTGGAGCAATTCAGAGAGCACCAGCATCGACTATGAATCCTATTATCAAGCCTTGGCCGTTCAAAGGTTGGGGTGTTGATATGATCGGCTAGATCAATCCACCATCAAGTAAAGGGCATAAATTCATATTAGTTGCAACTGAATATTTTACTAAGTGGGTTGAGGCAATTCCTTTAAAGAAGGTTGACAGCAAAGATGCAATCGATTTTGTCAAAGAGCACATTATATACAGATTTGGTTTGCCACAGACGATTACAACTGATCAAGGTTCTATATTTGTGTCTGATGAGTTTGTTCAGTTTGCCGATAGCATGGGAATTAAGTTGTTGAATTCTTCACCATATTATGCACAAGCAAATGGGCAAGCTGAAGCATCTAACAAGAGCTTGATTAAGCTGGTTAAGAGAAAAATAGCTGAATATCCCAAGAAGTGGCATACTATTTTGGCCGAAGCATTGTGGTCCTATCGGATGGCTTGTCATGGTGCAATTCAGGTATCTCCTTATCAACTGGTTTATGGGCATGAAGCTGTGTTACCATGGGAAACCAACATCGGCTCCAGAAGGATTTCTTTACAAGATGATTTGACAGCCGATGATTATCATAATTTGATGGTTGATGAGTCGGAAGATTTGATTCGAGCTAGATTGCAAGCTCTTGAGAAAGTTAAGAAAGACAAGGAAAGAGTTGCTAGGCATTATAACAAAAAGGTTGTGCCCAAATCTTTTGAGGAAGGAGAACTGGTTTGGAAATTGGTGTTGCCGATAGGGGCCAGAGATAACAAATTCGGCAAGTGGTCACTGAATTGGGAAGGGCCGTTTCAAATCTACAAATGCGTTTCTAAAGGGGCCTATATGTTAAAAGGGCTTGATGGAGAAGTATTCGGAAGAGCACTTAATGGAAAATACTTAAAGAAGTATTACCAAAGCGTTTGGATTGGTTCATAATCAGCTACGTTTTGCCGGTTTTTCTGCATGGCCGATATAAGTTCATATCGCACTTAGGCCTTTTCTCATAATCGGCTGTTGTTGTCGATATATGGTGGCCGATTTTGATATCGCCCTTAGTCATAATTTTGCTTTTGTGTATCAACATGCCAAAATTAGGGGGGCATATATATGTATAAGATGAAAAATGTGGGATTTCAACGCAAAAATATTAGTCGGCATAAAGGATATCAAAGTATGTGTTACAAGTGAAGTGCTCTAGCCGATTACAAAATTGGTTACAAATTCTTTCTAAGTCCCTATTACATGAAATTATTGAGAGAGGTAGCGCTGGATAGCCGATATCGCCCTTTGTCGAATTTCTTCAACTTCTGCAATTGCTTGGGCGTCTTGTGCATCGGTTCCAGGAATCACCTTGAGGGACTTGGTCATGTTGGCAACATTTTTTATAGCCGATCTCAGTTTTGCTTTTTGTTTTCCAACAGCCTTCGGGAGATCGGCTAGTTTCTGCTTTTCTAATGCAATTTTAGCATTGCATTCCTCGATTTTGGCTAGGAGATCGATCCTTTCAGGTTCTAGCTGATCTATGGCAGCTTTAATTGGCTCTTCGGCTAGTTGATCAAGCTTATTCTTTTCACCGTGCACGAGTTGCCGATTTGCTTGAATTATAGCTTCGACGTTTTTCTTCTCTAGCCGATCTGTTATTCTCTGTCTAGCCTTCTCCAGCTTGAATTGATGTTGCTCAAGATAAACAACTGGAGTAATGATGTTTGATAACTCATCCGGGATTAGAGGTTGAATTTCCTGAAATTTGGACCGGATAGAGCTGTAGTCAACTACTAGGCTATCTAGAGATGCTTCTAACCGATGAGAAATATCCTCAAGATTTCTCTTTACATCATCGGATAAAGGAGCCAGAGTCTTACTTGTAATGTCTCCTTCTGCTTCTTCATTAAAGTAATCTTTAATGTGAAAGGAGAATAAATCGGCTAAGACCTTAAAGCAAGAGGAACAACTAGGATATAAACAACAAAGGATTTTGTACAGTCGATTTGAAATTTTTTAAAGATGTAAGACTTACAGGAATAGCAGGAGCAGCAACTTCTTCTTCAACAACATGATGACTGCCTGCAGCCGATGCAGTGTGTTCACTCGAGATTGGCTGTGCTGGAGGTGATGGTGAAGAAGGAGGCTAGAAGATTTTGAATGTTTAAACAAGTGTTAGGTGGTATCAGTTAAGAAAAAGTTTGAAATTTTAGGAGTTGAAACTTACTTGAGAAGTTTGAGCAGTTGGTTTAGCCAATATTGGTGTTGGTTTCTTCTTCTCGGCTGGTCTTTTCTTCTGCAAAGTATAAAGTTTGGATTGTTAGATTGATGATAAATGAAGAAATTTTGTAGCAAAGAAGATGATCTTACCCTGTGTTGCCGAGAGAAGACTGCTGGAGCAGCAGGAGTTGTGGGAGTTTGTTTTGAAGCTGGAGAAGCCGATGGTTTTCTCCCACATCACTTAGTTCAGCTGCAGCTTCATCTATTGCCTGCTCAATAGCTGCTTCCTCCAGAGCTTCATCGACGTTATCGGCTGGTGGAGGTGGTTGCTTTTTAGGTTTCTTCTTGGCAGCTGGTGGCATGGCAGTTGGTACTTTAGCTTTCCTTTTTCTGCCTGCATCGGCTGGTTCCCTTATTTACCCTACAAGTAGACTTGATGTCTTGGGGGCATGGTAGCCGATGCTGGGAGGAGCTAAGCCACATCCATTTGGTAGCAGCCCTGCAGCATATTCGATGTCCTTGCCACTTTTGCTTGTGCGAGGAGGAGATGAATCTGTAGTCTGAAAAAGCAAAGATAGCATGTAAAGTTAAGAACAGAATCGGCTGATAAATTCAAAACAGGAATAAGGCAGAAGAAATAAAGGAGTTAGATCATGTCAGGGAAGAGATCTGTCATATAAATTGTAGCCGATTGGTGGAAGAGGTGTTGTTTCCATTCAGCCCACCATGAAGTAAAAACTCTACTCCTGAACATGGCTAACTCAATGTTGTTGATACTGCCGAGGGGAGGTCCTGGGATGTTGAGTAGCCGATCCATCATCAGAGTTGATGTTATTTCTCCTCTACACTGGATTTTGTCAGCAAACCATAAGCCGATTGGGAGTTGCCCCATACCAAACTGTCTAGCTGAGCTCATGGGGTGGTAAAATTCATAGGACACCTTGATATTTCTGCCGTGATGAATGCCAACAGGAAAGATGCATGGGCTGATTGCTGCAGCAAAGACTTCTCTGGATTTTTGGAATTTGTCATGATTGATTTCTTCAAATCTAAAATCCGATGGCAGCTCGAAGTTGATTGAATCTTCATGGAAGAACCAGACCCTGGCATTTTTCTGAAAGCCGTCATAGAAGCTGAAGAACCAATCCTTAAGTAATTCGGCTGACAGTTTTTCACCGGCATCGGCTGGCGTGCTAGCATATTCTCCAAAAGATGTACAACTCCGATGGGTTATTTCTTCTCCATCATCATCAGTGATCGGCTCCAATCTTGGGAATTCTGCTTCAGTCAAGGATGGCCGATTTACAGCTTTCATAGCCACAAGATTTAGCCAACTCTGGAGTAGCCACCAAGGGCCACCTGCACTAACTACTGAGTCGACGGCTAGCTTGGCCGTTGCGTTGTTCAAGGCTTGGTATAGATAGCCGAGTAAGATTTTTCCCAAAGGAAACTGTCTTTTCTCTTCAAGTGCCTCGGCTATGTGCTACCAATTGGAGGTTGGGCCACAACTAGATCCGCGGAAGAGGAATTTTTCCAACCACATTAGCAGAAAGGCAGTATGTTCCCGAGGGGTAACTGAGCCTTGACCCATATTGGCCGAGATGAAGCCAGACCATCTCCCTATACTCTTAGTCTTAAAGTCAAATTTGTTCTTGGAATTCCATATCATGGGGTTGGCCGATGAAGTGATATCTAGTCCAGTCAGCATGGTGATATCCAACAGATTTGGTGTCATTGGTCCTTGGTTGAACATAAAGGCATTAATGGTATTGGACCAAAAATATGTGGCAGAGGCCATCAATGGCTCATCCTTAGCCGAATTTTCCAAAGTAAGGGCTAGCGCTTGGCCGATTCCGAGTTCGTCCTAGTGACTCTGTTTGCTAGCCGATATGCGCTTGTACCATGCGGGTCAGCTTTTCTCTAGGGAGGGCCAGGATTTAAAGGTGTTCTTCCAATGCCCTAGGTTTGGGTTTGATAGCCTAAAAGGAATTTTGTTGGTTTCGGCGGTGATGAAATCAGTTGGGTCCAGGTTGCCGATTGGTCCGAGAAAGTAATTGTTCTTCTGAGTTAGACTAGGGACTGCAACTAGATTTGTGAGGTGCTACACCAACAAAAGCAGAAAAAAGAGGAAACGAACTAAGATCGCAAAAAACAAGGTTTGATAAGAAAAAAGGAGATCTAGCTGATGAAACTTACCTCTGCGTATTCAGCCGATGGGGTGGCGGATGGAGCAGAAGAAGACGACATTCCCGTTGGCGGAAGTTGGACGAACAAAGGATTGCTTGAGGGTTGCCTGGTTGCGCCGAGGGGATCGCCAGAGTCGGGAGAGATGAGAATCGCTAAAGCGGTGGAAACAGTATAACGGTGTGAAGTTTCTCGGGGCCGTCGGTTAGGTATTTAAAGCGGTGCGGTAACGGTCAAAAGCGGAAAGTGCGATATTTTCTCAGAGATAAGATTTGGCAAATCCGAAACATTACCAAATATTCCGGACCTGAGGGGCATGTGTTGACGACCAAATTTGGTAATTTAAGAATCGAAGAGATTAGATCGTATCGGAAATAGAGTGAGAATTGGCTGTAGTCCGAATCGGCTGAGCACTGGATCGGCAGAATCAGAGTCGGACAAGGTTAGCCGATTGAGCCGATTTCGGTGACATGACTCGGTACACGTCATCGGGTTGTGTTAGGGTGCTTCATACGGATTGCCATGCATGGATAGAGTCCTGAGGAGGCAATTTTATCTATTAATTAGGTTATTTTATGTAATTTCCTATAGATATTCCCGGTAAGAGTCCGCCTAAGGGACTTGTTCGTTAGTTGGATTTGTATTAGGGTAATATGAGTCGTGTCCGTGATGGACAATGTTTGTATTTTCGGGTATAAATATAATCCCGAGGTCTTGTAAATAGTAACAACATACGTTCAATCAATCTCGGTGCATCGCCACCTTTGTTTTCTATTTTCGACAAGCTTGTGCTTTCGAGTCGTGCTGCATCAATTTGATCTTCGGTGAAAAGGTATATCTTGTCATGGCGATTTGCATCATTGGAGTTAGTGCTTACATCGTTATGACACTCTAATTCTATCTTGCTAGTTTTCGAAGTTATCATATATGTCATATAGCTTAGATCAACAATGCTATCTTCTTATATCTGTTAGATCTGTCTTAGAGTTCTGTCGGTATCGGCTAGTTTACTATGTTGATTCATGTTATATGATGTATCCACCATCCTGGTTTGATGATTATTGACTTGTTAGATGTTGTGCTTCTTTTATGCTTAAGGCTGCATTGGTTAAGTCCAACCTTTTGAGTTGTTTTAGAATCATGGTCTCTAACTTGCTTTACGGTTATCGATAGGGATAGTATCGGAGTTTCAGCCGATCTTATCTATTTAGAATATTTGATATAGTTTTATGCTGTGTTTAATGTTCTATATTTAATTCTCATTGCTTTATCATAGGATTGTATCGGATTTACAACCGATATGCATTCAGATCTAGATATCGGCTATGACATTGATTTTATGTGATCATTATTTCATGTTGCAATAGACTTAAGCAATTTATACTGTCTCAGTTCAGTCCGATCTATACCAATTGTCTATTTCTAAAGCAATACTGATTCCTTGATTGCATAACATCGATATCTACGGCCGATATACTAGTTTTAGGGTTATTTTCATACTTATTTATATCTTTACAGCCGATTCATGCTTTATTGCATCGGCGAGGTCACATACGATATGAAATCGGCCCTATGGCCGATTGTCTATCGTTTACTAATATTCTTTGCATATTTCTTCTAGTTGATTGCAGGATCAAATCAGCTGGCACGCCCTTGAACCTAAAACCCTAATTTTGGACCTGCACTAGAGTTAAGCAGATCTCTCAGGCCAGTGTGTGTTTTTTGCATCAACAACTGGCAAGTCGGAAACAACCCTAACATACTACATGTTGGCCATACTCAAGGATAAGTTGTGTAAAGGTTAATTTGCATAAATGCCAATTTTAGTTCACAACATGTTCCGCAACAGAATTTTATAACAATAGTATAGAGTAAGTAAAACTTGTTATGTGAATGAATAAATAACACACATCTACCATCATCTCATCACCACTCGCCATCATCTCATCACCATTCACCGAACTTTACCCAAGTTCACAAAAAAAACATTCCAACCATTACATTGTTTATTGTCTAGCCTTGCACCAGCACGATGTATGTTTTACCTGCGCTACTAGCAAGGTAGCGCCACTAGGTAGCGGGACCACACTTTAACCTAGCGACGTCAAGAACCCAGCCCGGAATCCCTCACGAGGCACGACACCGTTGTATTGGACAGACTAGCCACTCAAATCATCACATACCACATGTCATTAATCAATTTCATCATATCACAAACCATAGGAAGTTCCGATAAGTTACCAAAACCCGGTAACCCATACCCTTCGGCCTACCAAGATGCAAGGCTAAACTCTAAACAACTTAATAGGTTGAGGCCAGCCCATACTTAGCACATGTGGTTTGTACTGTTTTCATTAGTTGGTGACATAGAGTGGGGTCCTTAATCGACCCGGGCGAACGCTCCCCCTATCGGTATACAACTACCACCATATGTACAACACTCGTCGCCCAAGTCTTAAAAAAAGTTATCTCCATTTTCAGTTCACAATACTCGCACATTTAAATTCCTGTCCAGCAACATCAAAATAACCATTTTCACATATAACATTTATATGTTATAAGAGCCTTGGTGTGAAATAGAAGACGAGATTTTGTTTAAGGGGGGTAGGTTTGTAATTGCACGAGCAATTAAAAAATTGCAGTGTTATAAGTAGTACTTATAACACTTAAACCGACATGTCTTTCAGGTTCTAAGTAGTACTTGGCGACAAGCCATAAATATTGGTTCATGCGGTAAGCGTGCTACCCAAAAGCCCATAGGCAAACCAACTAGGGTAAATCCCTAGTTAGAACCATCCTGGAAATCTGCAACATCACAAGCTGCATCAAACTCCTCATCCAAACAGTCATTACCTGCAGCGGGGTCTGAGCAAAAACAAGTAAAAGAAAGCAAGAAATCAGTACATTAATCAGATTAATGTACTGGCAAGTCGGAAACAACCCTAACATACTACGTGTTGGCCATATTCAAGGATAAGCTGTGTAAAGGTTAATTTGCATAAATGCCAATTTTAGTTCACAACATGTTCCGCAACGGGATTTTATAACAATAGTATAGAGTAAGTAAAACTTGTAATGTAAATGAGTAAATAACACACATCTACCCCTCAAGGTAGATCATCACCACTCGCCATCATCTCATCACCATTCACCGAACTTTACCCCAAGTTCACAAACAAAACGTTCCAACCATTTTCCAAGTTCACAACAGTTTATCAAATCACCAACTATACTCATGACACTTCACCATGCCGCTAATGACCGTGAGCACGGCTAATCGATTAGTTTTAGACTTTGCAGAGTTTGTACAACTTTTAAGTCCAATACAACGGTGTGGTGCCTCGTGAGGGATTCTGGGCTGGGTTCCTTATGGCGCTAGGTTAAAGCGTGGGCCCGCTACCTAGTGGCGCTACCTTGCTAGTAGCGTGGGTAAAACACACATCGCTTTGGTGCATGGCTAGACAATAAACAATGTAACGGTTTTGTTATGACCTCTAGATCACACTCAATGTGTAGAGTATGGTGATACCGACGGGTATCGGACAAACTAGATCGATCCATATCATGTGTGCTTAAAAGTTGTACAAACTCTGAAGAGTCTAAAACTAATTGATTAGCCGTGCTCACGATCATGAGCGGCATGGTGAAGTGTCATGAGTATAGTTGGTGATTTTGATAAACTCTTGTGAACTTGGAAAATGGTTGGAACATTTTGTTTGTGAACTTGGGGTAAAGTTCGGTGAATGGTGATGAGATGATGGCGAGTTGGCATGATCTACCTTGAGGGGTAGATGAGTGTTATTTATTCATTTACATTACAAGTTTTACTTACTCTGTACTATTGCTATAAAATCCCGTTGCGGAACATGTTGTGAACTAAAATTGGCATTTATGCAAATTAACCTTTACACAGCTTGTCCTTGAATATGGCCAACACGTAGTATGTTAGGGTTGTTTCCGACTTGCGAGTACATTAATCTGATTAATGTACTGATTTCTTACTTTCTTTTACTTGTTTTTGCTCAGACCCCGCTGCAGGTAATGACTGTTTGGATGAGGAGTTTGATGCAGCTTGTGATGTTGCAAATTTCCAGGATGGTTCTAACTAGGGATTTACCCTAGTCGGTTTGCCTATGGGCTTTTGGGTAGCACGCTTACCGCATGAACCAATATTTATGGCTTGTCGCCAAGTTCTACTTAGAACCTTATTAAGACTATTTACGCTTATTGCTTAGAACCACTTATTATTTGGATATCATGCTTGAGATGATTTATGTGAGACTATGTTGCATTCCTAGGCGACTAGTCCCACATGAGGATGGCTTTGAAATGGTTGAGATAACCAGGGAATATGCCTTTGTTGAGATCGAGTCTCTGGGTACGCTTTTGGTCGCCACCATCGAGTGGTTGACGGGCTTATGACGTAGATGACTGGTGTGGCTATTCGAGCGGTTGTGTCTTCTATTTCATATCCGATGGCTTAGAGCCTATGTAGTGAACTCATCAAGACATGTCGGGGTCTGCGATGAGGTTGGATGGTTACCGTATTTATTTGGGCTTTCTTTGAGACCCCATCCACCCAGATATTTCGCGCTGACATACCTCGGAGCGTTGCACCACCTAGGCTTTGGGACACCGTCCTGTGCCCTTGCCGCTGCCGCTGTCGACCCGGTTGCTGCCGCCGTCTTTGCGTCCCCGCCACAGCCATAGCCGGAGGCCGCAACCATCGTCATCCATCACAACCGGCGTTTCCTTTCCGTTTTCCTTCTTCCCGGTGAGTTCCTGCTACTGCTCCTTCTTCTATCGTTGCCGATCTGTGTTGCTGCGGCCTGTGCTGCTGTGGCTGCTGCCGAGCTGCTGTTGCTGTTGCTTGTTCCTTGCTGCTGCTGTTGCTCCTAACGTGGCCCTGCTGCTGTTGCTGCTCCTTGATCAGAGAGAAGGGTACCGAGAGGGTGTACAGGAGGAAGAAGGAAAGGAAAAGCAGAGCAACGTTGAGGAATTTCAGCGATTTTGTAAATTAGGGAAATTTGTCGCAAGGTAGTGCTCCTCCCCTGCAAAGGAAATTTCTCTTTAGTCCCTAGAAGTATAAGATTCAAATAGAATTTGATTCGATAGCTGCTCGTGCAATTTTTTGATGTTGGTGAAATTACAAACATTTATATGTTATAACATTTAGCCTAGTAATAACATCCAACATCAAATTTATATGTTATAACATTTAACCTTAAAGACAAGTACTACCCTAGTCGGTTTGTTTAGAGGACACATATAACATTTATATGTTATAAATGTCTTCTACCACCGGACAACCTCTTTTAAAAACAAGTCTAAAAACAAGTTATCGGTACTTAGAACCTTAATGACGAGATTTTGTTTAGGGGGTAGGTTTGTAACATACCCAGGCCTGTAAACCAGAGAACTAAATTTAATTTAAATGCATCATGTGGTTGTGGACTGATTTTAATGGTTTTTGGATCTTAATCATCTCATCATCACATGCAATGATAGGCCTAGAGTCACAAAAATAATTAATCTGGTAATTATATGCAATCAAAAATTCTACAAAATTCTCAAAAATAGCTTGATATGTCAGAAATCAGCCCACAAATTTTTAGAATTTTTCAGTAAGGGTGCTAACTCGTTGATCTACCTTAATCTCTCCCAAAATCCTGAAAAACTGCTTAGCAGATTCAAACTTGCTCTCTCTGTAAAATTTATTTCAAAACCTCTTTTTGGAGTTTAGTTTCAGCCAACGTCTTCTACTAACTTTCTTCTAACACCCTGAGGAGTGGCACACCCTAGATCACTCTCTAACCCTTTCTTCTCTCCCTCCAAAAATCCAATCAGCTGTTAACTGCACTATCAACTGCTGCTAACCAACACTATCAACACATGTTCATCACTCCATTAAACCTAAACCAGAGAATTCTAACCCAACCCACTTCAGCACATTTACTCTCCACATCACCCTTGACCAAGAGGATCTCTAGCCCAGGTTTCTTGCTGCACAAAATCCAAAGCTATTTTCGAATTTCTTTCACTGACAGTGGGCCCCACACCCCCATAAGCATATCTTCCAAGATCTAATTGGTGTGCTCAGTCTGACCTCCAGTCTGTGGGTGAAAAGCTGTGCTAAAGAACAACCGAGTACCAAGGAGCTCTCATGAAGATTCTCCCAAAACCGGGAAGTGAACTGGAGACCACGGTCTGATACAATGGGTATGTTACAAACCTACCCCCCTAAAACAAAATCTCATCTTTGGGTATGTTTACAGGCTTGGGTATGTTACAAACCTAACCCCCTTGGTTTATCCTATGTACACCACGCTTACCGCATGAACCAAGTTATTGGGACATGTCTTGTGTCTTCTATTTCATATCCGATGGCTTAGAGCCTATGTAGTGCACTCTTCAAGACATGTCGGGGTCTGCGATGAGGTTGGATGGTTACCATATTTATTTGGGCTTTCTTTGAGACCCCATCCACCCAGATATTTCGTGCTGACATGCCTCACAGCTTTCGGACGTCCTCACAGCTTTGGTATCAGAGCCAAGCTGTAGAGCCTATGTAGTGCACTCTTCAAGAGCCTATAACTTGGCTAAGTAGAGAATGAGGTTGGATGAGTAGAGAATGAGCCTATAACTTTGTGGTGAACTATAACTTCTATTTTATTTATAACTTGCACTCTTCAAGAGCCTATAACTTGGCTAAGTAGAGAATGAGCCTATAACTTTGTGTAGTGAACTATAACTTCTATTTTATTTATAACTTCTATTTTATTTATTTATAGCTCGATAGCAGCCGCTGCAGCACAGGCCGCAGCAACACAGATCGACAATGATAGAAGAAGGAGCAGCAGCAGGAACTCACCGGGAAGAAGGAAAACGGAAAGGAAACGCCAGTTGTGATGGATGACGACGGCTGCAGCCTCCGGCTATGGCCGTGGCGGCGGCGCAAAGACGGCGGCAGCAACCGGGTCGACAGCGGCAGCGGAAAGGGCACAGGACGGAAGGCGTGGTGGCGGCTAGGGTTGGCTGCAGGAGTGTTCCCCTTTTATTTCCCTTTTTTTAATTATTATTATAAAAAGAGTTTTACTAGTTCAATATTGTACTTGCTGAGTATTTTTTTTACTCACTCTTGTGTTTAATTTGGTTTTTAGGTATCTAATGACATTGATCGGCATGGGGCGGGAGTAGCACCCTTGGACTACACATTATTATTGCACACTACTGAAAATTTAGTTTTAGACTATTTTTTGCTCAGCATAAGTTTTGCACAGAACTTGTAAAGGTCATTTAAGGTTCTGGTCCTTATTTTCAAGAGGGATTTATGGAGCTAGGATGATTTGGATTGTGTGGATTATATCAGTATTGACTTTTCTTATAACTGCCTGTCGTGGATGACCGTATTTTTAGGGGAGACTCTGCCGAAATTTCTAACAATTTTGGGACTTAGTTTTTGAGTGTATTTATAGTGTATTACCTGGGGTGTTTTTGAGTATTATTATTATTTCTAATAATACTCTTCATATCCTATGCACTACATACCCTATAACTTCTATTTTATTTATAACTCCAAATAAATACGTCCTCACAGCTTTTATTTCTATTTTGGTAAAGCAGAGAATGAGCAGAACTTCTAAAATTTGTAGAAAATTCATTTTAACTTCAAAAATTATGATACAAGTTTTGTTAGATCCATAAAGTTGGGAACTATTTTCCAAAATACAAAACTGGGTACTTTCTGTACAAACTTTGCCTTTATTATTGTTTTTCCATAAATGTTGCCTAGAATTTGTTAAATCCATAACAAATTGAACATAGCTCTAAAAATTGTGAACCCACATCTGTTAACTTTCTAAAATCATGCTCTGTAACTTTGTAAAAAGAATTTTGTTCACTTATGTACAAAAATGTTGCTTAATAAAACTTAGCCCTTTTTAAACCTTTTTAACTATAAAATGCATATCTTTGTAAATAAAAAGTGACAAAATAAAAATTCCTACACCAGAGACCACCTGAGACCAGCACACACTCACTACATAAGTTTCATGCATTTTCATGCATTTTGGTTTTTATGCATTTTGTATTTATCGTATACGCGTATTTTGTATAGAGGAAGAATACGTCGAAGAAGAAGAGGGTGAGTTTGTTGATGACCAGGTTCAGGAGTTTGCAGACGAAGGCAAGTTTGCCCCTCCTTTGACCACATTGATCCTATGTTTTATTGGGCTAAATGATTCTATTGCAAACATGCATACGTTAGCTAGTATTAATTTTGGTAAAAAAATTATATAAATGTGGGAATGGTAGATATGAACTAATTGCTGCATAATCCACCTTGAAATATTGAATCCTTGCTGTTTGTAACCATAGGGTGCTTTTGAATACAATTATTGTGTTCTTTGGGATTATACTATGCTTATATTGCCGCTATATGCTTATATTCGGTTACCGCCTTGCAAATTACTCGTTTTGATAAATGTTATATGTGAAAATGGTTATTTTGATGTTGCTGGACAGGAATTTAAATGTGCGAGTATTGTGAACTGAAAATGGAGATAACTTGTTTTTAGACTTGGGCGGCGAGTGGTGTACATATGGTAGTAGTTGTATACCGATAGGGGGAGTGTTCGCCCGGGTCGATTAAGGACCCCACTCTATGTCACCAACTAATGAAAACAGTACAAACCACATGTGCTAAGTATGGGCTTGCCTCAACCTATTAAGTTGTTTAGCGTTTAGCCTTGCATCTTGGTAGGCCGAAGGGTATGGGTTACCGGGTTTTGGTAACTTATCGGAACTTCCTATGGTTTCTGATATGATGAAATTGATTAATGACATGTGGTATGTGATGATTTGAGTGGGAAGTCTGTCCAATACAACGGTGTCATGCCTCGTGAGGGATTCCGGGTTGGGTTCTTGACGTCGCTAGGTTAAAGCATGGGCCCGCTACCTAGTGGCGCTACCTTGCTAGTAGCGTGGGTAAAACACACATCGTGCTGGTGCAAGGCTAGACAATAAACAATGTAACGGTTTCATTATGACCTCTAGATCACACTCAATGTGTAGAGTGTGGTGATACCGACGGGTATCGGACAAACTAGAGCGATTCATATCATGTGGGCTTAAAAGTTGTACAAACTCTACAGAGTCTAAAACTAATCGATTCGCCGTGCTCACGGTCATGAGCGGCATGGTGAAGTGTCATGAGTATAGTTGGTGATTTTGATAAACTCTTGGGAACTTGGAAAATGGTTGGAACGTTTTGTTTGTGAACTTGGGGTAAAGTTCGGTGAATGGTGATGAGATGATGGCGAGTGGTGATGATCTACCTTGAGGGATAGATGTGTGTTATTTATTCATTTACATTACAAGTTTTACTTACTCTATACTATTTTTATAAAATCCTGTTGCGGAACATGATGTGAACTAAAATTGGCATTTATGCAAATTAACCTTTACACAGCTTATCCTTTACACAACTGCTACTCCCGTCCCATGCCGATCAATGTCATTAGGTACCTAAAAACCAAATTAAACACAAGAGTTAGTAAAAAAAATACTCAGCAATTACAATATATTGAACTAGTAAAACATACACAGGATTTATGCAATAAGAAACCAATATGAAGGGTTGGATTTACTTTATTTTAAACCAAAAAAATCAAAAGATAGAAGTTCCCTCCCGAGCAGGTATGAATATCCTCTTAGCATTACCGGTAAGCCGAGCAAGCGTGATCAGCGCTTCTCAAGGATCAAGAATAAAGACCCAAATTGCACTCCCATGACTACGCATGGTTCCTGAATAATGTAAACAGAACATCCGGAATAATGAAACATGAATAACGACATGAATTTAAATATGGATTGAAACACGAATAGGTAGCATAACATCAGAGCCATACGATCAGTAATATCAAGCAATTGAATAGTAATTATGCAAGTAAAACCAGACAAAACAACTCAGTTTGTCCATCACATAAGTCCGTCTTGTACTTCCCTTATCTTCTTCGATAATCTAACTCAACTCCTCCAACGTTGGAACCCTCCACACCTGTGGAGCAAAACTACGCATAAACCACTATACTCAACTAATGACAGTTACAAGGGATATTTACTAAAATCCATAACCTCGAACATATAGACTTTTTTTACTGATTTGTATTAAATAACCTATAGCAGTTCCCTTACTATTTTATGCGTAACTCACAAACCGCCTAATGGAATCTAGCAAATAATATAACTTTGGACATCTGGAGAAAATTCTCTACAACTTTCATGCTGGGAGGAAAATCAGATTATGCCTTTGTAAATCCCAGATTAAGAAAAATGAATCGCTGTCCTGATTACCGGACCCGGTCAGCAGTACTGTTTTTGTTGTTTCTCCCAAACCGTTTATCGGAATTGAGTGAAACTAGTGCCATTAGAAAGATATCGATGATGACTACAAACTTTATTTAGGATAACTAACCTGATTCCAGATGGTTTAATACCAGATTTGAAAATATGTTTTCAGCCTATATTCAAGCACCTCAAAAAAAAAATTGCACGAGCAGCTATCGAATCAAATTCTATTTGAATATTATACTTCTAGGGACTAAAGAGAAATTTCCTTTGCAGGTCTACCTTGCGACAAATTTCCCTAATTTACGAAATCGCTGAAATTCCTCAACGTTGCTCTGCTTTTCCTTTCCTTCTTCCTCCTGTACACCCTCTCGGTACCCTTCTCTCTGATCAAGCAGCAGCAACGTCAGCAGGGCCACGTTTGGAGCAACAGCAGCAGCAAGGAACAAGCAATGGCAACAGCAGCTCGGCAGCAGCCGTAGCAGCACAGGCCGCAGCAACACAGATCGGCAACGATAGAAGGAGCAGCAGCAGGAACTCACCGGGAAGAACGAAAACGGAAAGGAAACGCCGGTTGTGATGGATGACGATGGCTGCGGCCTCCGGCTATGGCCGTGGCGGCGGCGCAAAGACGGCGGCAGCAACCGGGTCGACAGCGGCAGCGGCAAGGGCACAGGACGGAAGGCGTGGTGGCGGCTAGGGTTGGCTGCAGGAGCGTTCCCCTTTTATTTCCCCTTTTTTTAATTATTATTATAAAGAGATTAAAAAGGAGATCAACGGCCCACATCGTTTCAATCCCGGGGACTTCGCTCGGTCTCCGATTTCTATAAACTTGTAGTCTATTTTGCACTACTCCACGAGCTCTACACATCCACGGTTCCTGATCGCCTATTCGAATAATGGTTTAAAAATTGAACTTTTGCGCGTTTGTGCTAATATTCCCTGGGGCATTACATTCTTCCCCCCTTCAATCGAATTCGCCCTCGAATTCGCCCAATCATACCCTAGAACACGGGGTATTACATTCCTCCCTCCTTCAATCGAATTCGCCCTCGAATTCGTCCAGTTATACCTCGGACAAGTATGGAAAGGAACTCATCGGTAGGAGTTATATAACTCAGCAGACGTGAATAACTCTGGATATTTCTCCCGTATCTGTGACTCAAGTTCCCATGTGGCTTCTCGCTCGGTCTGGTGCATCCAAAGAACCTTGACATACTTGATAGTTCTATGCCTGAGCACCCTCTCAGATTCCTCCAATATTCTTACAGGACGAGACTCAAATGTCAAATCTTGCTCAATGGTCACCGGCTCTATGGTAATGTGATGTCCAAGGTCTCTCAAATATTTTCTCCACATGGAAATATGGAATACATCATGTACACCTTTCATGGACTCTGGTAACTCAAGGCGATACGCTAGGATTCCAACTCTTTCCACTATCGAGAATGGACCAATATACCTGGGGCTGAGTTTGCCTTTCGTTCCCAATCTCACAACACCTTTGGTAGGAGATACCTTTAGAAGTACTTGATCGCCCATTTCAAACTCTAATTCCCGTCTTCTGACATCGGCGTAGCTCTTCTGCCTACTTTGAGCTGCAAGCATGTGTTCTCGTATTTCTGCTATCCGTTCTGTGGTCTGTTGAACCCAATCGGGTCCTAAAATAGCTCTCTCCCCTATGGAATCCCAACACAATGGGGATCGACAATTTCTTCCATAAAGTGCCTCATATGGTGCCATCCGAATGCTAGCATGGAAACTATTGTTGTAAGCAAATTCTACAAGCGGCAAATGATCCTCCCAACTGCCTTTCCATGAAAGGATACATGATCTCAACATATCCTCTAAAGTTTGAATAGTCCGTTCATATTGACCATCAGTCTGAGGTTGAAAAGCTGTACTGAATTTCAATTGAGTATCAAATGCCTCTTGCACAGATTCCTAGAACTAAGAAGAAAAGTTAGCATCCCTATCAGAAATAATCGAGCGAGGCACACCATGTAACCTCACTACCTCGCGTGTATAGATCGGTGCCAAGTCACTCGCAGAATAAGTGGTGCGGATAGGAATGAAATGTGCCACCTTACTCAGACGATCTACAACCACCCAGATGGCGTCCTTTCCTCGTGGAGTTCGAGGTAGCCCAACCACGAAATCCAAAGCAATATCATCCCAAGGCCATACAGGAACTTCCAATGATTGTAACTTTCCAGCAGGACACTTATGTTCAGCCTTTACTCGCTGACATACCCCACATGATGCCACGTACTTGGCCACATCCACTTTCATCCTCTTCCACCAATAGATCTTCTTCAGATCTTGATACATCTTGTTCTCCCCAGGATGCAACTGAATTTCAATTGAGTATCAAATGCCTCTTGCACAGATTCCCAGAACTAAGAAGAAAACTTAGCATTCCTATCAGAAATAATCGAGCGAGGCACACCATGTAACCTCACTACCTCGCGTGTATAGACCGGTGCCAAGTCACTCGCAGAATAAGTGGTGCGGATAGGAATGAAATGTGCCACCTTACTCAGACAATCTACAACCACCCAGATGGCTTCCTTTCCTCGTGGAGTTGGAGGTAGCCCATCCACAAAATCCATAGCAATATCATCCCAAGGCCATACAGGAACTTCCAATGATTGTAACTTTCCAGCAGGACACTTATGTTCAGCCTTTACTCGCTGACATACCCCACATGATGCCACGTACTTGGCCACATCCACTTTCATCCTTTCCACCAATAGATCTTCTTCTGATCTTGATACATCTTGTTCTCCCCAGGATGCACAGTATATGGTGTTCGGTGTGCTTCTTGCAAAATCTCTTCCTTCACTTCAGCTTTCTGTGGAACACATAAACGCCCATGGAATCGCACAGCTCCCAAGGAATCCAAAGTGAAATCTCAAGTTTTTCCTTCCTTTACGCGTTTCCTAACTTGTTGCAGCAACTGTTGACGATGAAATTTGGTAAGCAAATCTATCTACAAAGATCGGAAACACGACATGGTCCGAGGCGGATTTGAAAATATGCAAGGATAACAGAAACAGAGTGCGCATCAGCTGGAGTCCGAATCGGCTGTGGACTGATCGGCAGAGTCAGAGTTGGATAAGGTTAGCCGATGGAGCCGATTTCAGTAATATGACTCAGTATTCGTTATTGGGTTATGTTAACGTGATTCATATGGATTGTCATGCACGGATAAGGTCCTGAGGAGGCAATTGTATCTATTACTTAGGATATTTTATGTAATTTTCTTATAGATATTCTCGGTAAGAGTCCGCCTAAGGGACTTGTTCGTTAGTTGGATTTGTATTAGGTTAATATGAGTCGTGTCCGTGATGGACAATGTTTGTATTTTCGGGTATAAATATAATCCCGAGGTCTTGTAAATAATAACAACACACGTTCAATCAATCTCGGCGCATCGCCAACCTTTGTTTTCTACTTTCGACAAGTTTGTGCTTTCGAGTCGTGCTGCATCAGTTTGATCTTCGGCAAAAAGGTATATCTTGTCATGGCGAGTTACATCATTAGCGCTAGTGCTTACATCTTTATGACACTCTAGTTCTTTGTTGTGATTCTCCGAGTTATCATATATGTTATATAACTTAGATCGACAATGCAATCTACTTGTACCGGCTAGATCCTTTTTAAGGTTTCATCGATATCAGCTAGATTACTTTGTTAATCTAGGTTATCTAATGTATCCACCATCCCGAAAAGGCAACCATCAGCTTGATTCTTTAGATCTCATGCTTCTATTTATACTTAATGCTGCATTGGTTCAGTCCAACCTATTAAGTCGTATTTAGAATCATGATATCTAACCTGCTTTATGGTTGTTAATAAGGATAGTATCGGGGTTTCAGCCGATCTTACCTGATATAGATGTTTTACATTGTTTTATGCTTTGTTTAATATTCTATATTTGCCCTTTATATCAGGATCTAATCTAATATAAATATATTAAGCTTGATATCAATCTAATTGGTTATAGTTTAATATATTTATTACTAGAGAATATCCTAGTATAAGGTAGTATCGGAGCTATAGCTAATACATACTTAAACCTAGATATCGGCTACGACATCAATTTACATAATCATTATTTCATGTTATCTTTAGACTTGGGCAATTTATACTGTCTCGGTTCAGTCCGATCTATCCCAATTGCTTACCACTAAAGTAATATTGATTTATTGATTATGTAACACTGATCTTTACAGCCGATATACTAGTTTTAAGGTCAGTTTTATCATTGACTATACCTTATAGCCGATGCATGCTTTATTGCATCGGCTAGGTCACATACGATATGAAATCGGCCCTATGGCCGATTGTCTATCGTTTACTGATATTCTTTGCATGTTTTTCTTGTTGATTGCAGGATCAAATCAACTGGCACGCCCTTGAATCTGAAACCCTAATTTTGGACCTGCACTAGAGTAAAGCAAACCTCTCAGGCCAGTGTGTGTTTTTTGCATCAACACGCTTTTGGCACGCCCAGTGGGACCCGTGTCATCATGTCTCCAAACATCACTGAAGTTGCGGAGGACAACATCATCGCGGTTACACCCGAGCAGCTGAATGACGAACAGAAGGAAGAATTGCAACAAATGCTGAATCAATTCCAGAACCAATATCTACACTCATTCACAGTCACTCGGCAAGGTACGGTTAATCAAAGAACTAAAGTCCAAGTGCCGACGATCGTGAAGCAAGACCCAAGTACTTCTGGATCAGGAGAAGAAAAAGATAAACAAGTAAAAGCCGAATCAAGTAACGAGGAACTGCACACATTACAAGATCGCATTGATTCGGCTGTTCACCATGCCTTAGTCAACCAGTCCGGGGTGCTTGTCAACACCTTGACAAATATGATCAAGTCGGTAGTCGATGGGATGATAGCCGAGGAAAAGGCTAAAGGACCTATTTATCTACCAGATGGCGCGTTCCCAGCATATAGAACCGTGAAGACAGACATCGGCGGGAATCAAGGAAATCAACAAGTGCTTCAAACCCAGGCTCCATCGGCTCCCTTCTCAAGTTCAAACATTCCATCAATTTTAACCAGATCACAGCCGATCACTGGGGGGCAAGTGCCACCTCAATTAACACCAGAACAATTGATCAACATTCTTCATCCAAAACCGCCGGTTGTTGACACATCTTACCAAATTCCTTCGGTCCCTCAACAGTCGATTGGAATTACCCAGCCGATAAGCCAGCAATACAGTACAGAGCAACTTCCATATGTACCACCTTAAGGCATATCGACTGGCTTCAATCACCTGTATCAACCACACTCACCACGACCTCAGCCGATCCAATACGGCCAGACGGATCCACTACAGCAGCAGTATGGTGGAGCAACACCTCATCAGCCTTGGGCCGATATGATCGCTGATGTTATGAGGGAACAATTTGGACTTAAGCCTAAAGATAGTGGCAACATGTATCGGCACCCATATCCAGAATACTTCGATCGGGTTCCATTACCAAACCAATACAAGGTGCCAGACTTCTCCAAGTTCTCAGGACAAGATAATATATCAACTTACGAGCACATCAGCCGGTTTCTAGCTCAGTGTGGTGAGGCATCGGCTACAGAGGCCCTCAGAGTTCGCTTATTCCCACTCTCATTGTCTGGATCGGCATTCACTTGGTTTTCATCGTTGCCATATAATTCAATCAGGAGTTGGGCCGATTTGGAGAAACAATTCCATAAGTACTTTTTCAGTGGAGTCCAGGAGATGAAGCTATCGGACCTCACAGCTATTAGGCAGAAATCAGATGAATCGGTTCCAGATTATATTCAACGATTCAGAGACGTGAGAAACAGATGTTACAACCTATCTTTATCGGATTCTCAACTAGCCGATCTAGCCTTCCAAGGTTTGCTGGTGCCGATTAGAGAGAGGTTCTCGGCTCAGGACTTTGACAGTTTAGCACACTTGGCTCAGAAGGTGTCGGCTCACGAGACAAGATTTCAAGAGGCTAGGAAATTCATCAAAAAGGCGAACAATGTAAATAATGTCTACAATTATGATTCTGACTCAGAAGACGAAGACCCAGATATCAATGCAACCGAGTGGGCTAGGAACAAGAAGACGGTGGTCTGTCAATGGGCTAAGATTTTGGGCACAGAGGAAAGATTTGACTTCGACATTACCAAGGCCGATAAGATCTTCGATCTCCTTCAGGAAAAATAAATTCAGTTCCAGTAGGACACGTTATCCCATCGGCCGAGGAGTTGAAGAAGAGGAAGTATTGTAAATGGCATAATACAGGATCTCATCATACTAATGATTGCAAAATTTTCAGACAACAGATCCAATCGGCTATCGAACAAGGAAAAATTAAGATTGATGGATCCAACATGGTGAAGAGGCCGATGAAGATAGATGGACACCCTTTTCCATTTAACATGGTGCATCCTGGATACAACCGGAATACAGCCGATGGAAATAAAAACTACACCAGGAATATCAGATCGGCTGGCACGATCTGCAAGTATCGTCAGTTTTACGGAATCCAAATTTATCATCAAAACCCAAATTCTATCTTACACATTGCCAATTTTATCCATCTTTGTGAAGCCTTCCTAGGCATCTTCCACATTTCGTACTGTTCCACCGCATCTTGTACCTCAAACCTCAACCAGACAAAAACAACCCGTGTGTAGTTGGCGGATCTGGATTTCAATTGCACGGAACATTGTGCCAAAAATATTTTTCTCTTCCCTTAAAAACCTCCAACAAAGGTGTACAACCCGACTCCTAGCCTTCCCGACTTTGTCGTCCTCCCACCAGTTCCTCAAGAACATTGGAGAAACCTTGCCTAAGAAAATCAATTACTCAGCCGCTTAATGCAGATCAAGCAAAAAGGTCATCAAGGAAAACAAGTTGCTTGGCATTTCATCAAGTGCCGACTGGCTCCAATCAAAGAAAGATCTAAACTGGCGTACGAATATGAAGGTCAAACTGATCGAAATCGCGCAGATCCAAATTCCATAGACTTCAAGGTCATGTGTAGCTGCATGTACAAGGTCTTCTCATCCGGCATAGTCGTTGACTACAGCCACAAGCTCCCAGCGACACCATACAACCTGCATCGACCTCCTCCCGCAGTAAGTAAACTTCCGTTTTTCTATGTAGCCAAGTTATTTACACTATCACTATCTTAACAACTCTTCTTAATATTGTTCACGCAGGAAAATCTTCTCTTTTCCTCCAAGCCTCCCCTTAACGCTCCTCTCAAGTTAGCCGCTAGCCAGGCACAACCTTCAGGTGGCCCTACAGTCAACCCAGCAACAAAAAGCAAGCGAGTAGCCCAAGATGAGAATCCAAAGCAGAAACTGAAACATAGAAAACTGGTGTGTGATGACTCTAATAACGACGAACCAAGCAGTCAGCAAACTAGTACCACAACTGCACCAGCCAAATCTCCTACTACTCGGTCTACTACCAAATTTAGCAAATCATCAAGGTAACAATCACTTCCAAAATTTAATCTGCCTCAATCACTTCAACTCTGAACCATTACATCTCACGCAATCACAGGAAACCTCAAGATATCGATCCGACTAGCAAAACTGAAGCCCCACCCCCAAATTCGGAAACAACTAGCTAGAAAACTCCGGGTCCAGGAAAACTTCTGAAGAGCGAGCTAAAGCTGACAAACCATCTGTCGAATCGGAATTGGAGCCCCCGACTGGAAACTAGTCGGAAACCACTAAGTCGGTCCCTAAAATTGACCCCTCGACTGGGGACCAGTCGGATAAAGAAAATCCAAGGGCATCTCATCGAGACTCGTCAACACAAGGTCAACCAAAAGTTAATGAAGAGCGACCAGTCTGCTCCCCATCCCAAAATAGGGAAAAAAACTAAGCCCATCAATGAACCATCCAATCATGCACAAAGCACTCCTCACAAACACGCCAGAGTCATCACTGTTAAGTTTCTTATAGCTTTCAAATTCGGTCTAACATTCCACATTAATCACCCTAACTTTACAAATCAGGATCACTGATTAGTGAAGAAGAGGAAATTCCTAGGATTAGATCAGCCGAAGAATCCCGTCCTCCAGTCAAATTACAATGGAGAGATAGAGACGGAATCCTCCAAGGCATTGTTGAAGAACAACTTATGGGATTTATCATGGATGAGATTATTAATTCAGTGAGAGAATTCCACAACGAAAGGAAACCTATTCCTCGACCCGATCCTACCTCTTAGCTTCTGTAATATATGATAGAATATTATAAATTAACAATGATTGTAATATATATACCAAGAATTATATGTGTATATAGTTAATTATTTGTCTATATATATATTAATCATATGTGTATGTAATAACTTATATGTCTTTATATCTATATATAAAGACATATAAATTTATAAGTACATATATACATGTATATATCCATGTACTTATAAATATAAATATATACCTATATCGATGATTGTGTGGCAGGAATGCTTGTTGATGACACACTTCGTCTGAAAAAGGTTATGCCGCTGGTTCTGCTCCGCTTTGCCCATTTTTGCACTCAAGAAACGTTGCACAATAAGGCTCTCATACTGGTCCGCAACATCAGCCCCGATGTGTTCCCCATCCTCGCTACCTGTACTGTTAGCTGCAAGCAATGCAAGTGTATCTTCATTGAAATCACTAGCAGAGGAGTATGCACCATCATCTTTGACTACCAAAACACGCTTGCTAGGGCAGTCACGCTGCACGTGCCCAAAGCCCTTGCAACGGTGGCACTGAACATCTCTTGTTCTGCCCATGGAATTAACAGAGGAGGCACTCTTGGCGGTCTTTTTTGCAGCCTCTGCAGAACAAGAGGGGGCCGCAGAAGGTGTAGGCCGTGCTTTGTTGTCGTTGGAGGGTGTTGATGTCGATGTAGAAGCTGATGATCGACCGGCTGGGGCAGCAGCACTCCGAGTCCTCCATGTAGTTCTACCTGCAGGAATGTTAGCCCTTGCTCGCGCACGTCGTCCCTGCACTTCCCTTTTTGCTTTAAAAGCATAGTGAAATAACCGAGTCATATTATTATACTCTTTGTAACTAAGAATATCATAAATTTCTCGGTCTAAACCCCCCAAGAATCAAGCCATGGCAGCCTCCTCGTCCTCTACTAAACCACAACGCAACATACCCATTTGGAGCGCTTGGTAATATTCTTCCACACTATTACCACCCTGTTTCAATTGTTGTAGCTTATTTAATATGTCACGTGCACAATATGAAGGTACAAATCTAGCACTCATAATTCTTTTCAAATCATCCCAATTACGTGGCAAAGCATTCATATGAGTACGATGGTATTCACTCCACCAAACAGAAGCAAAATCACTAAATTCACTAGTGCCAGCCCTAACCCTCTTATCCTCAGCAACATCATGGCAAGCAAACTTTTGATCTACTGCTAACTCCCATGAGAGATAAGCATCAGGGTCATACTTACCATCAAAAGCAGGAATAGTGAATTTAATCTTACCAAATGATTCATCATTAACACGTACTTCACGGCGTGGCTGACGATGAGCCATACCACGGCGGTTGAAGCAAAGTCGTCGCTGGTCCGGATCATCCTCAGAATCACCAACGTAGTCATGGTCATCCATCTCACTACCATGGTAGGGTGCTCAGGCCATCTCATCAAGACGCCTCACAATACTATCAAGAGTGGTGTTCACCGTGGCCACGGAAGCTTCCAAGGTTGTAACCTTGGTGTTGGAATCAATTTGCATGCATTCAACATGACCAAGCTTTTCGTTGGTGATACGAACATCCTCCTCGAGCCCTTGTGTGCGGTCCCTCACCAACCTGTCAAAATGCTGAATAATTCCTTTTGTGCGGGGTGAGTGGGGGTTGGAATGCTCTTCACCTGACATGGTTAGCAACAAAAGAAATAGGCAAAACAAATACTATGGGGCAACAAATGAAATGAAAAAAGAAAAAAAAGTCCTACAAAACTACTTGGATGTGGTTCTATCAAGTCACTCACACTCAACTTGTTCCACAAGCTCTTACCAATTCTCACCACGCAGGAGGTGATGGTAACCGTTGGACTTGGACGAACCTCTGGAGAAGGTGTATTGATACCTTGGTCGCTTAACCCCTGTCAAGTATTAGTCGAACCGGTGGAGCTATGGGTGGGCTATGTAATGAAACAACGGAAAAACTAGAAACCACATTAGTCAAAAGCAAGTTGACTAATCGCTCATGGTTGGTACAATGCTGGTCCTAGGCTAGCCGAAGTAGAGACGCGAGCCTAACCACAAAGAACGCCACAATACACAAACCAAAATAAGAGCGATGGCAGGAAGGTGGTGACAAAGGGGGAATTGGTGGGGTTGTGCTCACAAGTTGGCTTTTTTTGCTTTCTCTCTCTAGTGCTGAGGAGAGAGATGCGACTTTTTTTTGATATCTTTTTCACAACCAGGAGCACACTGGAACCAACCACAGAAATTCTCAGTCCAAACGGACACAATATGAAGCATACATAATTTTTTCAAGGTTCTATCCGAATAGGTCCCGAAGCTTCTCGCCACGAAAACATAATTTTGGAAGTGGAATTTGGAGATTTTAAATTTTCCGAACCCAACAAAGTGGGGAGAATATGATGTAACTTTTTCTGTAGAAGTCCATGGATATATTATATGCCTAATTTCGAGTCTGTATGAAAAAGATATGACTGTTTTATGGAAGGCCACTCGAATCAGGGTTCTATTTCCGTTCTAGTGGCGGCAGGTGCAAAGGCAACCCCACAAACGCTATCGGTAACAGATCAAATACAAATGGAAAGGGCGTGAGTGGGTGGCTGCAGTGGTGATGGCGGGAAAAGGTGGTGAAGATGGCGATGTGCGGTGGCAAGAACTCGAAATTCTAATCGATCAACCACTAAGACCAGCAAATTAACACAACTAATGCAATCGAAAACTCAACAAGCCCTAACTAAGCAGTACTAGTAAAAAGGCTCAAGGGTTTATAGGATCATGGGAAAACTAATCTACTAACATATATTTTTTTTGGCTTTTTCTGAACTGTAGGTATAAGAAAATTATGAAACAAAAAATCTCTCACCGAGCAACTTGAGCTCTGATACCAGTTGATGCGCGCGAGGGTGTCCCGATCTTTCGATGAGAATGATAAGTCAATTGGATGGAGTAACATTGGTGATCCGACTACAACTATCCAGGGATGTTGTGCCTTAGCAATCGTTACACCAACTCCAAAGGCGGTCGTGAATCTCGACGGATGCTCGATCAGCCCAACCAAGAGGGTATTTGTACTGTAAGCAACCGAGAACTAGTAAGAACAAGATGAACAAGCAACTGAATTTGCGAATCAAAATAATGATAGATTGAATCAAAAAAAGTTGAACAAGTGGGGTTCTGTAACAAGTAATACGGCGATCTAACCGATCATGGGATGAACTCGGCAAAGTAGCGACGCTATACTTTGATCTAAACAAAACCCAAGTATTCTTGACGGCGGCCAAAGCTATAAGAAGAGGGGAGGACCGACCACAGGGGTGTTGGGGTCGTTCTCTAACCCTAGGACGCGTCCCGATTGGACCCAACTTGATACACGGCCCATTGGGCCCAAAGAGGTGACGCAGCACCGTGGATAGAAAAAGACTCGATAGTAAAATGCAGATTTCGGCCGTTCCAGAACTGATATGGACTTGAGGTTGGATCCATTTGAAAGTAGACTTGACAAGCTTTCCTTGAAGTACTTGCACGCCCAAATCGGAGCTTGCATGAAGTCGTGGCGGTCGTCAGAAGAAGTCGTGGCGGCCGTCAGAAGTTGGCGCTGTGCTGCAGTCCGAATCCATCCCGCGCGAATCCTCTCCCCGTTAGATCCTATCCATTGTTCCTGAGTAAAACAAGAGTGCACGCGTCTCCGGAGTATAAATAAGAATCACATGAATTTAAGAATGAATGCACCTGATAGTTGAGTTGACGTGCACAAGCGCGGGTAATAGGACCATAAAGTTGTACTTGTGGAGGCGTGGATGTATCGTTGGTGTTGATGTCCTCATCACAACTAGTACTAAAGATGCATCTTTAGTACCAGTTGGTAACACCAACCCGTACTAAAGATATCTTTAGTCCCATTGGTGCTATCAAACGGTAGTAAAGATACCTTTCGGGTTAGCTAAAAAAGAAATCATCTCCATTCAAGTCAAATGTGTGTGGTAGGTGGGATGGTAATGGGCGTGCGTGAGATCTAAGGTGAGGTGATTTGAGTTCCAATCCCACATTCAGCATAATTTTTGACTTATTACGCATCTTTAGTATCTGTTATTTCGGTAAAGATTCGATAATTTAGTACCGGTTGTTATATTATATCCGGTAGTAAAGAGTCGTTCTCTAGCAGTGACATTAGACATAGTTTGCATGTAAAATTTTGTGGAAGTTTACTATTTTGTTTAAATTATGATCGGTTTTAATCTCGTTAGTTTAATTATTATTGATTTAAATCTATTTACAATTCATCATGTGTTATATGGATTTTTCCAGATATTTTTTCCCATACGTAACATTATTCTCTAGGTTCATTTAATGCTGAAACAAGTATATATGTCGTTGTTAAACAAATATATGCTGTAACGCGCTCTATAATTTTCAGAATACTGATAATACGCTGCTAATATTTATTTTTATAAGTAAACGTAGCTAATTTGTATAGGAGTGCACAAGAAAATCAAACAAAGTGTATTCTATAATTATTGCTGATTTGCAAGTATCTTGTACATGCCTAGTTGAGTGCCCAAGAGATCTCCTCCCGGATCTCATTCTCCTCCTCCGGCGTGAGATCGTTAACGATGTGGAAGATCTCCCGCATCTGCTCCGGCGACTTGCCCGTCATCATGCCGGCGACCTTCTTGCAGGCGAGGTCGAGGAGGCCGTCGGCCTGGAGGTAGTTGGCGGCGAGGAGGAGGTCGAACAGCGTGTCCTGGTCGACGCCGGCGAGGAAGTCGGCGTCGAACCTGTGGAGCCCGTCGTCGTCCATGGCGTCGGCGTCGGCGGCGGCGGCGTGCCGGCCGAGGTAGTCGACGACCCTGGCGAGGATGGAGGAGGCGACGTTGGGGAGCGGGATCCGGCCGTAGCCGTCCTTGATCATCCACCGGAGCGTCTTGCACAGCTGCGCCGCGTCCCTCGCCACCTCGAACCGCTCGCCGTCGTTGCTGACGAGATCGATCGTCTTCTTCACATCCACTCCTCCGTCGCCGCCGCTGGTGCCTTCCGCCGCCGACGCCGCCATCGCTCAATCTGGTAAAACTCGATCCGATCCGATTTGGTTCGCGTGGCAGCTGCGGATTTATAGGTCAGGTCGACCGACCTACGTATACCGTATCAGGATTAAGCATCGGATTGGAGTCAGTTCGAGATACCGCACGCAAACACGTTTGGTTTTTTGTTCCCGTAATATATATATGGTCAAATTTGAATTTAGTCAGGATTTTAATAATTAGTTATTAAATACAATAGAATTGTACCCTAGTGTTTAGCACGGGTATATATTACTAGTTTTATTAATTTGTAATCTTGCAGCGTTGTAGCATAGATAAATATAGCTAGTCACATTTCATATATATGGTTAGCCTATATCCTCGTCATTTGAATTGTTTTGTACTTTGGATGATTGATTGACGGCGCAAATTGTTTTAGATTTTTTTACACACGATTAAAGGAGCAAATTATACGAAGAGCATAAAGTCGAACCGTTTAGTTACATGCAGCTCATAGAATAAGGTCGTCACACTATAAAAAAAACCGTAAGTACAAATTGGGGTATCATGTTTATCTAGTCAGCTGAATTTTTTCTAGAGCTACGTGACTTCCTTTCTCCTCGTGGAATTGGCTAGGACTCACAGCCAATGTACATGAGTTTAAGTATGGTGAATCTTTTAGTCGGTAAGAGTAAATATTGTAAGGATCTAAGCACAAGTTCATGTGTACCATCTAAGATTTAATGGTGAGATGGAGGAGACAAGAAATGAGAGAGAGGATAAGCCACCTCTCAGGGAATAATTTCTTCTCAAACTTGAAGGAAGAAAGATAAAAGAGTTATGTTGATTAGATAAGAGTGAATAAAATAAGAAATTTATTCCGGTCCAACAAAAAGAACATCAAGGTACCGGTATCTCACGGTACCAAATCGTTTCCAATCGTTGGATCTAACAATATCCATGAAACTTAGCTAGATCAAACAATCAGAAACGATTTGGTATCGTGAATTACCGGTATCTCAAAGTACTTTTCATTGGACCAGGAACAAATCTCAGAAAATATGTTAAGGTATTATGTAGTATAAGTTACCTCCTAATTAATTAGTTGATGATGATTATAATATGAGAGGTGACAATCATCTCTACCATAAACCTTACTCTTAGCAAAATTAATCTTTTTTTAAGGGTAATTTTACCATCCTTAAAAAGGTATCGGGAGGTACCATATTTTCTAGTATAAAATTTGGTACCTACAAGTACTAAGTATCTCGAGGTACAAAAAATTTTAGTGTAAAATTTAGGTACCTCGAGATACTCTCTCAAGGACCGTAAAATTTCTCTTTTTTTAATCTCGAGATGTAAAAGCGATTTTATTTGGATAATTATCTCCTAGAAATTAGGCATTGGTTAGTGATTTTAGGAAGTAATATTTTTCCATAATTCCTTACGTCCGAGGCCAATATAAGGCTAGGGTAATCGTTTTTGTAATAGGTATTTTATGATTGTGATAATGAAAAGACACCGTGTGTGTTCATGTCCTCCAATAATATGGAGTCGACACGGATAATACGCGGCTGGTCGCTCGCTGCTCCCCCGCGCGGATGGACGCGTGGCGCGCGGAGGGGGTGGCAGCCGCGCGTGTCGGGAGGTGGGGTCCATGGTTTTTTTCCCAATTCGTTTTTTTTTCCGTTTTGGTTTTCTTTCCGTGTTTTTTTCTTCCGGTTTTTTATTATATACGCATACAAAACTTTATACATGTATGTATACAAAGTTTGTATACGCATATATAAACTTTGTATACGTGGTATACATATACAAACTTTGCATACATGATACCAATTTTGTATACACATATACAAACTTTGTATACATGGTATACGTATACAAACTTTGTATACAAATATACAAACTTTTGTATACGTACGTATATAAAGTTTGTATATGTGATGTTGTTTGTATATGTATATATAAGCTTTGTATAAGTGGTATGTGCATACAAGCTTTGTATACATGGTATACAAAGTTTATATACACATATACAAACTTTGTATATCACTACTACAGAAAAGATTTCTCTGTACGAGGGTAATATTTGGTTCCAGGGGGGCCGTAAGTGGCTCGGCCTGGAAAAACCGGTCCACCTGGGCTGGGCAACTAACCGCACGGGATAATAGATTATCCCGTGCGGTCGGCTTAAGTCAACCGCACGCGATAATGTCCATCATCGCGTGCGGTTGACTCAACAGAACCGTATGGGATAATCTATTATCCCGTGCGGTCGACTTAACCCAACCGCACGCGATGATGCATACGATATATTGAGCTCAGCCCAACCTTGCCCCATTCAAGTTGGCGTTTTCTCTCTCATATATTTCACACAAATTAGGGGGGAGGTTTTCAACTTGAAATCTTTATTTAGGATCCATATAAAAGGTGACATGCTTGTTATCCTCCTTCATTTGCTTCCATTTTCTTCATTTTTTATCGGTGGAATGCGAAGTAATTTGATTATTTTCAAATGGGGTAGTGTAGGCACATTTTCAATTTAGCTAACATATATTATTTTGCAAATTAGGTATTAAAATGATTGTAGTATGTCCATACCTTTTTTATGGTTTCCTGGTTACGTCTGCCTCAATTTATTTTAAATTTTATCGGTTAAAAGCGAAGAATTTATCTATTTTTGAAAATGGACTATTTGTTTGTCAATTAAATGTATTGTTTGAATGAATAAATTTGAATGGTATTCAAATTTGCATAGTACTTTACTTTACTGTTTAGTTACCTTAATTTATTTCAAACTTTGTTCGGTGCAATGCGTGTAATATATTAATTTTGCAAGTTTAGTAATTGTAGTTTATTTCTCATTATTAAATTAATGTTATTGACCTCAAAAGTGCACAATGAGTAATAAGATGGGCATTTTTGTCGTATCATTCTTATATGATTTAACATATATAGTCCTATCCGACTCATCAAAAAATATTTTTAGGAGATATATGGATCGGGCATGGATGTATGACACCAGAAGAACTTCTCCGATGTTTTTGAAAGAAGCATCCAAATTTGTTGATCAGGCAAAGGCACATGCTTTGAGAGAGAACAGGAGGGACATTTTATGTCCATGCGTCGATTGCAAGAACGAAAAGATGTTCCAAGATCCGAAGATAATTTTGGGGCACATTGTAGAGCGTGGATTTAAGGACGATTACAGGACATGGACCTGTCACGGGGAAGTCGCCGTTCGTAATGACGAGGCCGATGTTTTTTGCTTTGATACTAGAGAAAATTTTAGAATCGAAGACATGTCACAGGAAACGATCCCTGAATTTGGTGGCTCCGGTATAGATGATGTAGATATTGATTCGATCTTGAGGATATGTTGCGACACATTGAACCAGAGGTTGTGATTGCGACAAAACAAGGGTTGGACAATTGGAAAGCGTTGGAAAAAGCAATGAAGGATCTTGTTTACGATGAATCGAAAGGGTGTGACAGCGAGTACACGGTGTTACGCTTTGTACTTGAACTACTCAGATTGAAGGCCAGACAAGGACGGTCGGACACTAGCTTCAACGATTTGTTGGATCTGTTGAGAGTTATGCTTCCGAAGCCGAACTTGTTGCCGACCAACACATATCAAGCCAAGAAACTGATATATCCGTTATCTCTAGGTGTTCAAAAGATTCATGCATGCGTAAATCATTGCATACTGTACCGTAAGGAATACGCAGATTTGGAGTGTTGCCCAACATGTGGGACGAGTCGCTACATGAAGGGGAAAGGATCCCCAGATGGAGAGGTTGGCGACCAAGAGTCATCGGTGCCACCGAAGAAAAAAATTCCATCTATGGTGATGTGGTACCTACGAGTGAAAGATCGCCTGAAGCGACTGTTTTCAAACTGTAACGATGCCGAGTTGTTGCGATGGCATCGAGAGGGTCGGAAGACAGATGGTATGATCCCACACTCCGCCGATGCTCAACAGTGGAAAAACTTCGATGCACTACACCCGGAATTTGCACAGGAACCGCGAAATGTGAGGTTTGCATTGAGTACGGATGGAATGAACCCGTTTGGTGACTTGAGCAGCTCGCACAGCACTTGGCCAGTGCTGCACACCATGTATAACTTGCCTACATGGATTTGTCAGAAGCGAAAGTACATTTTGTTAACTATCCTTATTCAAGGTCCAAAACAGCCAGGGATTGACATAGATGTTTTTCTTGAACCATTGATGGAGGACATGCAAGAAATGTGGAAAGAAGGGTTGCGAATGTGGGATGAGTACTGCAGGGAATATTTTACTCTGCGTGCCATCATATTCGTTACCATAAACGACCTACCGGTGAACTTTTCGCTTTCAGGTCAGCTCAAGGGAAAGTTTGGCTGTCTTGTATGTATCGACAACACGTCGTACAAGTACCTCACCGCCTCGAGCAAGGTAGTGTACATGCGTCGTCGTCGCTTCTTACCACAGAGGCACAGGTGGCGTGCGATGGCCAGATTTTTCGATAATACAGTAGAGAATGATCTTCCTCCCGAAACACGAACTGGTACACAAGTCTTTCACATGACAAAGAATATTAAGGTCGTGTTCGGGAAGGGAAAGAAGAAAGCCTGCAAGAGGAAGAAAGCCACGGATCAAGGTAATACAAATGCAACGGATCAGGAAAATACGTTGTCTTTCAAGAAACATTCAATATTTTTCAGGTATCTTGAATACTGGAAAGACCTGGAGATTTGTCATGCGATTGACGTAATGCATCTTGAGAAGAACGTGTTCGACAGCACTATTGGCACTTTGCTCGACATCCCTTGTAAGACGAAAGATGGACTGAAGTCACGTACAGACCTGGTAAATATGGACTTAAGGCATGAGCTTCACCCAAAAGAGCTGGCAAATGGGAAGATGGAAATTCCTCCGGCTTGCTACTCTCTGACACCAGAAGAGAAAAAGGATTTCTGTAGATGTTTGCATAGTATGAAAGTACTGACTGGTTTCTCATCGAACATCAGAAAGCTTGTATCCATGAAAGATTTGACTATCTCCGGTTACAACGCTCATGATTGTCACAAGATGTTAACTGTCTTCCTACCTATTGCTATAAGAGCTATCAAGCCAATTCACACTAAGGTTGTGATAACCAAGTTGTGCTACTTTTTCAATCGAATATCGCAGAAGGTTTTCGATCCTGAAGAGTTAGGCCGCCTTCAAACGTTCGCAATCGAGACAGCGTGCCAGCTTGAGATGTTTTCCCCGCCATCGTACTTCAATATGATGGAGCATCTGATTGTCCACATCGTTCCTCAGATTATCGAAATTGGTCCCTTATACCTACATCAGATGTGGGCGTACGAGAGGTACATGGCGGTTCTGAAAGGATATGTCCGTAACCGAGCTCATCCGGAGGGATCAATGATGGAGGGGTACACAACTGAGGAGGTTGTCGACTGCTGTATAGATTACATGAAGGACGCCACACCAATTGGGATACCCGCCCCTGTTCACGAGGGTCGGCTATCGGGGAAGGGGACCGTAGGCAAGAAAAGGTTTTATGGTAACGATTATATTTATGTAGCCGAAGCACATAGCAGCGTGCTACAACAGCTCGCGGTCCTCGAGCCGTACGTTGAGAAACACATGACGGAAATAAGAGCCGGCAACCCCAGAAGACCGGCTCCTTGGATCTCGAAGGAACAGAAGCGCAAATTTCCAGAATGGTTGAAGGATCAAAACCTCCCGTTTGGTGAATCGCCTGAGGAAAAAACATTGCAGAGCCTGGCAACAGGCCCAAGTAGCCTCGTGACCTCATGGCAAGGGTACCATATCAGCGGTTATACACTGTACACGGTAGCCAAGGACAAGAAGAGCACAACTCGGAATAGTGGAGTGCGTGTAGAGGCGTTGGATGCAACAGGCCAGAAGAAATCATACTAAGGAATCATACAAGACATTTGGGAGCTTGACTACGTTCTTAACATACAGATCGCGGTGCTTCGATGCCAATGGGTGAAAGACACGATAGGCATATGGATCGATGACTACGGCCTTACGGTTGTGGACCGCAGTAAATTAGGCCACAAGGATGATCCGTGGGTTCTCGCTGAGCGTGTCGCACAAATATTCTACGTGAAGGACCCATATGACGAGCGGATGGATGTAACTGTACCTGGAAAGCAACAGATCGTTGGTATTGATGACATCGAGGATGCGTCAGATTACAACCAATATGAGGACGTACCGTTATTCGCAGATCTTTCAAGCAGGATCAAACACTTAGAGCGAAATATTGATGAAGAGAACTTCAGCAAGAATCAGACGGACGGTGTTGTAAAGAGTGTGAAACGATAGTACATTTTGTAATTGTTTTTCTCTGTGAAAATATGTGATGGAGGTGTTGTTGGCACATGGAAATGCTAATATTTCGTAATGATTTATTTACGGACAATTGAATATATGTTGAAGGTAGGGTATGTCGTATGGTTTATTTATATGGTAAAAAATTGTAACACAAATTTTCAAGTTGTTACTTATTTTAAAATACAACGATTTTGTAAATAGTTGTCTGTCTAACTACATATGTAATTGCAACACAAATATTTATGTGCTTAAATAAGACAGTTCTGAAAATCATTATTCTGTGCGGGTGGCTTAACACAACCGCATGGGATAGGTATTATTCCGTGCGGGCTTCTTAGAGGACCGCACGGGATAATTCGTATTCCGTGCGGGCTTCTTAACAAACCGCACGGGATAAGTATTATTCCGTGCGGTTGGTTAAGAAGCTCGCAAGGAATAAGAATTATCTCATGCGGTCCTCTAAGACGCCCGCACGGAATAATACTTATCCCGTGCAGTTGCGTTAAGCCGCCCGCATGCGATGACTGCCGCCTATATAAGGAATGGCGGGATCCCTAAAATTTCTAAGTCCCGGTGAAACTATTCGTCTACGCCGCCAGGCTGCCCAAACCGCCGCCTCGTCCCTGGCTCCATCCTCCCCGGGCGCCCCAGCCTACCGCCGCCGCCTCCATCCTCCCTGGACCTCGACGCGGCTGCTGCGGCCTCCATCCCGGCCACGCCTCGACGCTGGACGCCGCTGACTCCTCCCCGGCCACAACTTGACGCCGGCCGCCGCCTCCTCCTCCCCGGCCGCCAACTCTTCCCCGGCTCCTCTGCCCTAACCGCCGCCGCCTCCTTAGGGTGATGTTTTGTTTTTTGTATTTTGTCCTTTTTTTTCTCTACTACATTCAGTGAAACACTATGTTTATTTTCATGAAAACAGAGTGAACATAGATCGAATGAAATACAAGTTAATTTCTTTGTGCAAATAGATATGTGCATTATTAAAATTTTGAAGAACATATGAAGAGCATTATGTAATTGCAATTAATAACATCTCACATTAAGATTTGTAACAAAACTATTCCCACAAATATTTATTTTTTATGTAGTTTAATCAAGTTTATATAAAAATGTAGTGATATTTTCAAAACAAAACAAAGATATTATCAAAACATATTCAGTATTTCTTTTAATGGGATCAACTTATTTTAGATCTTACTAAAATTCTTATCAAACTTAACAAATAAATAAATAGATATTGCACAAGTATGATTTTTGTTGTACGAATTGATTGTAATTACGCTCTATACGTAAATAACCAAATAATATTTCTGAATATTGCGAATGTATTACGCGTTGAATAAAAGTACTGTACTTACGCTATATAGGAAAATAAATAAACAAATATTATATTTTATCATTATACATTTATAGGGATATATTGCTTCAGGAACTATCCATAGGCAACTAACTTTGCTATGTACGTATGCATTTCGTACACTTTATGTCTCTAGAAGAAAATGTCGAACGACAAAGTTCCCTCCGAGACGGTGGTACCAACATCGGCCACAGGACCAACGGTCAATCAGCCGGACCCGACTCCCTTAGCTACGTTGGGTGCAGAGCTCACGCCCAATCCGTGCATAGATACAGCTGTCGGACATGATGCAGCCTCTAGCGAGGAATCTTGGTGCACACCGAGCGATCCGTTCGAAATAGAAGTAGCACAAATAGCTACTGAGCAACAGGAGAATGATCCTGATTACATTCCGATCGAGCAAGCCGTAAGTTCACACCCTAATCTCATTACACATTTGTTAGCGTTCCAGATCGTAGGCGTCTACTAATTTACTCGTGCAGATGGCTACTCGGCGTAGGTCCAAACGGAAGGCCAACCAAATGACCGCCAGGGCTCAACTAGAGGCCGAAACTGCCACATCAGGGCAAGACTCAACTGACACGTTAGCAAGTGGAGGTGGACGTGCGAAGAAACAACGTGGTAAGAGGAGCAGGAATCAGCTACCGAAGGAGTCGTACTACATTACTGCTCTGAATGAAGATGGGAAGCTCGTCAAGCCGAAACACGTGATGGCCAAGTTTAGCAATGCGTGCGGGATGGTGGCAAGAATCCATGGGCCGCTAAACATGGATGAGTGGAAGGATGTTAACTAGAACATTAAGAATTTAATGTGGGAGGAGTTGCAGAAGTAACTTGTGTATCCGCCTGGATCGGAGGTCCTCGGGAGCAGATTTGCATTGAGTACAATGGCCCATCGGTGGTACCAGTGGAAATCCGACATGAACACTTATTATGCTCAGCAGAACAAAACTCCATTTGAAAAATACGGCAATATCCCGCCCGCTAAATGGGACAAGTTTGTGGCTAAGATGACAACCCCTGAAGCCCTGGCAAGGAGGAAGAAGATGTCGGACCTGGCGAAGAAAAACAAATATCCACACCGATTGGGGTCCAGTGGATACGACGGTCACGTGGACCAATGGCGAGCTACGGAGGAAAAATTCGCAGCTCAAGGGAAACCGTTGTTGGTCCAGCCCCTAAATCCGCGGAGTAGAAACAGGGTTTGGGCACGAAGCATGGGGCAAGTGACGGATGAGGGTGAGATGCTCTTCGGGTCACCTGAAATCGAGAATGTGACCACATCTCTCCAACAGATCACCGAGAAGGAGAGGTAAGGAGAGTTCATCGCCAGAAGGGAGCATGACGAACTAACGGTAGCGTTGGGGACTGCCGAACACTCCGGTAGGATAAGGGGAAAATCTTCAAGAACGAGTTGGAAGGTAGGGTTTCCAACAGAATCCAAAAGTTACAAGAAGCGGGACGCCTACAAGGCGAAGTTACGCGAAGAATTATCCGAACAAGTAACGCAGCAAGTCACCCAACAATTCTACAGGCTAGCCGCACAACATCCCCAAGCCTTTCCGGGCCTAGTCCCTCAAGCGGAGCAGATAGTACAGATCCCAAGCAGTGTCGGTTCCGTAGAAACAACACCCTACCCGATCGATCTTATAACCGGTCCGACACCGTGCAGCCTTATCGTCCCGATAGGCAGAGCCGGGAAAACGAAGGAGGTTGGGTCCGGACTAGTGATACCAGGGAGACAGTTCCATAACACACCAATTCCTGAGGACTACGCAGGGGTGCAAGTATCGAGGGTCAATGCCGATCAAATGACGTTGGAGCTGGACATCCCAGTACCAGAGGGGATACAACTACTCGGAGATGCGGTGAACCAGTTCATCCTCTGGCATCGTCGAGATATCATCCTCACGGGACAACCAACTACGACGACCTCAGCTCAACAAGTGCGACATACAGCCGCCTCACCAACACCGCCATCTCCACCGAATTCCCCAACCCCGCCAGGATCACCGGTGCCAGCCAGATCTCCGTCCCCGAAGAGAGTGCCTTCTCCACCGAAAGAGCATGCTGCACCAGCGTCCCCAACTCCGCTACCTCGGCAGCCGTCTCCCGTTCACCACTCACCTCCTACATCGCAATCTGCTCCCGTTCAACCTGTGCCACCGGCACTTGAAGATGCAACCATCCAAAAGGCCAGTACTTCGCTAGCCCGCAAGCTCGTACCACAGATGGTTTCCACGTACAAACCTAAGGAAATGGCAGAGTACGAGGCAAGATTGGTATTCAAGTCATTCAGGGGACAGGGTCCGACAAAGCCAGGCCAATCTGAACCGCAATCGGATGCACAGAAAAGCGTACTAGGTCATGCAGACAATATGCAAACTTGGGATTCTATAGAAGTGCCGAAGATGTACGAGTACGGCAAGCCATTCTTGCCGTACCACGTCATGCTCGAACTCCCATGGCCAATGAGGTTGCTGCATGACTGGTACCTAAGAGCAAGCGAGAAGGGGCTTGGGATGATAAGTGTTAAGGTCCCGGATAACGCTTTCATCGACGGACCAAACGGAAACTTCATCATCAGTTTCAATGACCTGCACGCATTCTTCAAGATGGAAAAAATGGATATCAATCTCGTCGGCGCATGGTGCCTGTAAGTTTCATGGCTTGTTTTTTGCTTATCGAATGTGTGCCATGTAACTAAAAGGCGTTTAACTTGTATAATTTGTTAGGTCACAATGGGTGGATGCCCAACGAACAGGGGCCTCAATAGGCTACGCCAACCCGACGAGGGTTTGCATGACGGCACACACCGTAAGGCTAAATTTGGATGGTCCACAACTGAAGAATAAGACGCCGGAGGAACGAAAAGAATATGTGGACAGGTTGCACAAGAACAAGAGGGTCGAGGTGGCAACTTACCTCGGAAAAGCTATGCTCACGCACGCCGACAAAAGAGTCTTGATGGTCCCATACCACCTAACATAAGCAACATCCCCTTTATTCCGTTCATATAATATCATAGCACATCAAATTATGTACCGGATGCCTTATGTAATTCATAACCCTTGTTTGCAGCAATCACTACATACTATTCCTGGTATATCCAAGGGACCACTTGGTCGTAGTTCTTGATCCGGCCCACTACGATGAGCAGAAGTTCATGGAGTTCCTTGTCTTGCTGAATTTGTAAGTTTAAACAAACCTCCTACATCCCATACTCCTTAGATGTAATTCTCAAGTTAGCTCAAACAAACATTTAATCTGTGTAGAGGACACGACTATTACAAAAGACATGGCGGGTTCGTGAAGGATCAACATAGAACAAAGCTCCTCGTAAAGGCACGCTGGCCGGTATGTTATCATATATTCGTTAACTTTATGATGCCATTGTGAGTTTTTACTACTAACATGTCTACTATTCTTACGCAGTGTGACAAGCAACCCCCGGTACGAGCCTCTGCGGATATTACGTGTGCGAGATGCTCAGAGTCTGCGGGAGATACAAAACTGAGTTTACAGATGTAAGTTATTGTGTTGCTTTCATGTACGGTCTAGTTTGCATACATTGATTTTAATGAAAATACATTTTTCTTCTTGCTTTCAATAGCTTCCGAGCATTCCCTGTACCGCAAACCATTTCGACAAAAAGACGCTTCTCAACTTGTGCGGGCACTTGTGCCGGTTCATTCGCCGCGACATCTGCAACCATCTAGGGGAGTTCTATTATCCTGAGAGCGAACTTGCTTCCGACGACAAATTCAAACGCCTTATGGAGTGGGAGAAAGAACATGCACCACGATAAAAACATTTGTTTGCAAGGGAGACCGAACTTGTAATATTTGTTAAACTAGCATTCTAGCAACTTCCATGTACATATATATGCTAAATAATTATTGGTTACGATGTATTATAAAGTTTAACTTGTGACACTTTCTTTATAAAGAACAATCGTGTCGTGTTTGCAATTGATCGTGATTAACTGCGACTCTATTTACCACTGCACCATTCATAAACACATAAACAACAATTAAAAAAATAACATAGATAGGGCTATTGGCCCTTCCCGTGCGGTCGGCTTAACATGGCCGCACGGGATAATAGATTATCCCGTGCGGACGTCTTAAGCCAACCGCACGGGAAGGCCTAATTTTCCGTGCGGTTGGGCCGCCCGCACGCGAAAGCTTTTATTTTCGCAGACCCCTACGTGCAGACGGTAGAAGCCTCCGCACGGGAAAACGTGTTTTGTCCGCACGGGAAAATGTAATCTGTAGTATATACGTGATGTTTTTTCTATTTTTTGATTTTTTAATACGTATATATATAAAGTTTGTATACGTCATATATAAACTTTGTATACGTGTATATATTTTTATGTGTTAAAAATATATTTATAAAAAATATGTATTTATATTATATATATATATGTTCGTATATACCATATATACACAGGTACATATACGTATATGTATATATAGTATATAAACAAGAGAGAGAGGAGACGAGAGGGGGGCGACTGATCGCACGCGCGGGGACGCGCGGCTGTCCGCGCATCAGCGCCCCCCATATGGAGTGATCGATCTACCATGGTTTTATCATTGTGACTGGGTAGCACAGTGTAGTGTCTCATCCTCTACCCGCATAAGTTATAATTGATTCTTGATTTGCATATTGCAAGTCGAGGACTAGTTATCCTGTTTGTTCGTCCACTGTGAAAGATCGGGTTATCTGTCGCTGATTGGATCTCATCTCGAGGTTCTATCCTCATAACATCTTCACGGGAGAGGAGCAGGGGCGAGCGTGAGAGCCAGGCCGCCGGTCCCGGAAGAGATGGCTGCTGCCGCGCAACGCAGGGAAGAGGAAGAGGTGGGAACTAAAAACAAACGGAGTCAGATTTCTCTCCACATTGCCCACGCCCAACAACAAGCCCAGAGAGAGAGGGAGTGGTGTATCTAGAATTTAGAATTTAGAGCATGGGTGGTCCGATGTATAGAAAAAATTATAAACACTGTAAATGGAAAAATACCAATATATACGTTACAGATAATAGATTTATTCAAAAGTGCACTTCCCTATTTGTATTAATAAGACATCCCAAAATTAATAATTAAGTAAAAAATTAACTCGAAGATAGAAAAGTACAATAAAGATTATCGGAAAAGGGATGCAACATCTCTATCTTCCTTCATGTTATCAAAATCTGCAATGCAGCAGTACAATTTGAGATTGACAAGGGTTAAAACTGAAAATTGAAATCAATTGCAAGTTAAAACTCCACATCAAAGGATTTCTCCGGGTGAAAACCTTATGTTCGTTAGGATCGGGCGATATCGCCATTCTATCGGTGTGTCCTTCTTTAAAGCTTCATTTCATTTTAAGAGCTTTTCCCTTGTTGGATGACTATGCTTAGTTATTAGGTTCAGTCTGTCAATACTGGGGTTTTCACCGGGTTTTCCGTAAATTAATCGTGCCGTTGTAAGCTTTTTGGGTCTAAATTTCCTTATAAAATAGATCAACTCTCTTATTCTACTGTGAATTGCAGAAGTTTCCTGCCTGTTCCCTCGAAAAAAAATCAAGTGCAAGTATAGAAGACCTCACCCGTGGAGCTTGCCCTAAAACAGATTATGCCTGCAGCACTCATGCCGCAGATCGCCGAACCTGCCTGCTTCGCTGCGACGCGCCCATGCTACATCGAAGCTGAACCAGCTAACGGAGCCGATTTAGGGATCGAATCAGCCTTTAAGATCGATTTAAAGATAACTACCCATCTCGTGAGCAAATGGAAGGTTTACGGGATAAACCTACAAAGGGATAATCGCATTCTCATGGCGAAGGCGGACGATTTACAGCGCAAATCGATAAAGATGGACGAAACTAGGCTAAACTAAACAAAAAAGTAGATGTATCTTGAAAACACGAATCAATTGGCTAATTGTGTTGAAAGTTGATTGGTCCTTCAATTGAGCCGAGCCCTTACATAGGGGTTAGTATTGCCTCCTACAGGTCCTCCACGTTCAACTCAGGATAGAAACCAATGTAAATCTGAAATATACCTTCTCAAGTAAGGAAACCCAAAATCCAACGAAAATGGCTCGGAGTCAGACTCTACCGGTCTGACCAGCCAACATACCGCTGATCAGACCGGCTCATAGACAACGGTCAGATCGACTCCGTAAAGGAAACCAAAGCTTTCCTAATTTTGGTAATGGTTTTCTATTTCAATCCTAGGTACCAAATTTGGATGTAAACACTTTGATCAATTACTGTTTCTCAAATATAGCAAATAACACAATCGCTCAAGTGTATCACCAGTTTAATTGCGTAAATATGTCTCACAATTTTCATAGCCAAAAAACTTCTTTCAATTGTACTTAGCAGTGATAGCGGCATTATATATTTCCTTTGCAATATATAATTTTACACAGGGCAAGACAAGCACTTGACTACCAGGAAAACAGAATTAGGGAAGGAAGAAACCTTGCTACGGAAGTGCAGAGTGCAGACTTTGGACGTTCTTAGCGGCCAGCCGCCCTGCCGGAGGACGAGCGCCAGCGGTGTCTGCCACCTCCCGCCGCGGCCTGCGTCGGCCCTTCATCTCGGCCAGGCGGACATGGAAGAGAACAAAAAGAAAGACGAGGAAGTGGGGCCCACCTCTCCATGTATTGGCTCATGCATGCATGCTGGGGTCCACCTCTCCATGCATGATGCATGGTTGCCGTATCCATGCTTGCAGATCTGCTCTCCCGTGTTCTCTCCCCTCTCTAAAAAGATAATTTAAACTTAAAACCATTTTTTTCCTAAATTAACCGTTGGATCTTTAATCAGTTACATGGTTGTATTCGATACATGAGATTATATTTCAAATAAATATATAAAATTATAATCCCAATTAGTACATTTTTATATCATGCACAAAACATGATTTATAATTACTAAAATCTGGAACATCACAATATATTCTTTGAGACAACCATAGAATATCACATGCAACATTTGTAAATGACCTTGTGAAACATCATATAGTATTTATTGCAACGTTCAAATAGCAACACCATGTGCAATAATGACATAGTGAAACATAAAAAAATACTTAACAAAATAACACCACATACAATATTAAAAAAAAATCCAGGACATAAAACGTAATAAAACCGAGAATACCACGTTCAATATTTATAAATGACCTAGTGAACCGTAAAAATAATACTTATTGCAATAGCGAAATAACACCACGAGCAATATTAAAAAAATCCATGACATAAAACTTAATAACACTGAGAATACCACATGCAACATTTATAAATGACCTATTCAAACATCAGAAAATATTCGTTGCAACATTCAAATAATAACATTCAAAGGATGCCACGTGCAACATTCGCAAAATAATTAGTGAAACATCACGAAATACTAGTTGAAACATTTAAATAAAACCACGTGCAACATTAAAAAAACTAAACCATTTCTTCATCAGAATATGATCATGTATGATCTTGTTGTATGATTTTGTTATAAAGATTTAATTGTAATAAATTTAGTAGTGCAATCAAATCATTCATGAAAAAATAATATAAGAGAAAAAATAGTTGTTATGGATGGGAAGAATATACAGAGTAAGGTAGTAGGTGACAGCTACCTGCATACTAGTGCACAATAATAGGTAGCAGCATGCTTGCAAAAAGGTGCATTGTGCTACTTGAGGGAAGGGCATCCATTTTTTGGGCCTGGATCAGGCGCCCGAGTAGGAGGATTTTCGGCATCATCTATCTGTCTCTGGTGCGTCATGTATAGCTGCTGCTATAAAAAGCATTTTTTAATCGTCAAACACATTTTTTTTTTTTTGCAGACGGTTAGGCATCCCGCCTCTGACTAAAGCCCTGAAAAATCGGATCCCTACAACTTGGATGTAGAAAAGATTCAGATCTCAAAGTCATGTCACATTACGTCCTGGGTGCAGAAAAGAACGTCTCTGGTTATTAATAGTCGATTCAAGTTCTTTGGGCTGATTGTTTGCCTTTTTTTTTATTTTGACTGATTGTTTGGCACATCGCTTTTGATTATTGGTGCTCAGTTCTTAATTTCATCTTTTTTTTTTTCATTTTGAGAGGGACAGTCTGGAAGCTACACATGATTCATACTTGTGATCGATAGACCCATCAACAAACTGAGTATATACAGTCAATCATAATCAATTGAAGTAATTTTTAAGGGAATCAGATCACAAAAATGAAACCATAATTTCTAATCGTAATTTTACTTTTTCAGTAGCAACGCATGGGGCAAATTTGCTAGTCTATTAGAAAAAGTTATTATTTATGCTAATTGTGATTTCACGTGATTAGCATAGAGGGGCGCAGCGTGCACGGGACTTGAGAAGTCGGCGCAGCTGCGCCAATTAGGTGCCCTCATGAGAATGCCACATGTTAGAGGTTTTGAAGTAGTGACAAAAGATACTTATCCTCCTCTTTCCTGACTTCATCCCCGAACAAGAAAAAATTACCTTTTGAAAAGTTAACTTTCAACCTCGAGAATTTTTGAAATAATTGTGTGGAACAGTACAATTTAACCATGCGTAAAACAGATTCTTTGTGACAGAATCACGACACGATAAACTGAATAATGAATCCAAAAGGGAGTAAATGAAATTACATGCGCCCCCGACAAATTCACAATCATTGACTAGTACACAAAACGCAATTGAGCCGTCTGGATTGAACTAATTAACGATGTGCTTACTTCATTAGATGCTGAATAATCAAACAAACACTGGCATAATTATGCAGTAGTCTTGTAGCTAGCCTTCCTTCCCGTGCTAGGATGGCTGATGAAGCAGGAGCAAGGTTGGTTAGCTAGCGTCGTTTTTGGCTTCGGCTGGGCGGCCACAGGGGAGGCAAGCAAGGCTGCAAATGATTTAAGAGGCAATTAGTACATACATGATACATGATACATGGCGTTAAATAAAAAGAAAGCGAGAGAGATTTGTAGGTAGATCAGAGACTGATTACGGACAGGTTATCCATGAAGCCCGGTTGGTTTTTCTTGGGTGCGTTGGGCTTGCCACCGCCGGCCGCCGTGTTATCTTGGCCGGCCGCCGCCGAGGCTGGAGGACCCTGGTAGTACCCTGCGTAATCATGGCAACACTAATTTACTCCAGTTGCGTTGTCTTCCTTTCTTTCCGAACAGACATTCAAAAGGTCTCTCAAGACAGAGTAATTTTTGCAGTATTATTTTCCAGGGTTCAAAATTTTGTTTTGGCTATTCCAATCAGCGGTACCGATAGGAACAAAATTTCGGGCATTTCGATCCGAAATAATAGAAGTTTTGAACAAAATTTTCCGAATTCACAACAAACTGGATCAAAATAATTTTGTATCGGGTGAATCCGATTGATCTGAAACTTTGAACCCTATTAATTTCACAGGAACCTTTTCACTCCTTATATGAATCGGAAATAGTTCTTGTGTACTCAAAAGCAATTGAACTGATGTACTAATAATTAGAAGATAATTAAGAGATGAGCAGACAGATCTAATACCTTGAGCAGGGTTAGGGTACGTGCCCTGATCGCTCATATCTTCGCTTTTGAGAGGATGTGCTACCTCTTGCTCTGCCTTTGTCTTCTGAACTAAACTGCCACGCTAATACGATGATCAGGTCGTCGAAGCCAAGCTTCAGTAGATAGATATTAAGGCCATCTGCTCAGAGATTCGCTATTTAATTGTTAAGGGGCAACTATCAAATTAACTGGCAAAGGACAGCCAAGCAAAGACCAATTTATTTATATTGACTAACTAGCAACACATGAGACAGGTCCAATTTTTTAATAGCACCCGTAATTAATCAACTTGCAAGTCCACTTCGCAGTAGGCAACCACCCTTCATCATTTGTGGGTAAAAATCATTAACTATTCCATGCATGCAGTGAACACTTTCAATTTTTGAGGCTATTAATATCTCCAATAATATCTCTTATTTTTACATAATTTGGCCATCAATGTATGTGAAAGTTTCTTGATCAGTCGCACAATTCTTGTGGAACTTATATTTCAGGATTTCACCTTTGATATCACAAAAATGAAGTAGTGTTTGTTACTGATTCTTTCCAACAAAACTCAAAAAAGCTACTGCTGTAGAGAATCGGGTCAATGTCAACGGCCTATACGGCATGTGAGGTATACAGTAGGTACCGGGCCAGGACGATTCAGATCAAGTCATTAGATAGTCAAGTCTCCGTTAAGCAAGAGTTTACCATAATTATAAGATAGATTCTATTATATATTTGTATCAGGCCACATAATCAGTGCATGTGCAGATCATATTTGCATATACATCATGTACTGTTCTTATATGTATAGAATTTTACCTACCAAGAATGGCACAGATAAAAGGGTTAAGTCCGATTTATCCTCTTCAACTCTAACAGAAGTTCGATTTTCCTCTCTCAACTCTAATACCAGACGGTACACACGCATTAACTTTTTAAACCGGACCAAATACACCATTGTCCGAGTCAAAAGTAGTTTAGTCCTATGTAAAATACACATATTCATATGAGATCCACTGTCAGCCCCTATTCATCTTCCTCCTCCTAAGTCCTAATCCCCCTGTTTGTTGAGCTCCTCCTGTGCCTCTGCGTTCACTATTACCTGTACTCCTTATTTATTTGCGTGTGTGGCCACTAGCCGCTTTCAGATTTATGCTTTCTCATTGAAGATGATGCTTCGGATAAGGTTAAGATCAAACTTTTGTAACCTTTTTAAGAAACATAGTACAAACGCAGGTACCCACAACGCACGCATACTTACCTATATGAATGAACACACGCATACCCTACCCCTATCAGCACCTCCGAAAGATTGGGCCGGCATATCTCGCGATTGATGAAGTGCTCCGGATGTTGCGGTTTCTGTCTCCGAGATGGGATGAAGGCGGAGTACATCCCTGTGGAAATTATGGATACCCATACCCACACGACATGGTTATCCAACTAGTTATAGGGGATAGCTTATATCTATATAATATGTAACGGATCATGACTTGGGTATTACATTTCCTTATGTATTACGGAACGGCCTAAAGTCTTGGTTTGGAAATATTGTAAAGTAGAATTAGGAAACCGATACCGTATTGGTTAAGGTTTCTATCTTGTAATCCTGCCCCCCATTCTATATAAGGTGGGTAGGAGGCCCTCTAGGGGCATGAGCACAACTAGATCGTCAGATTAATACAACACCCGACAGATACAATCCCCAAACAGGAATAGGGTATTACCTCTCATTGAGAGGGCCTGAACCTGTCTAAATCCTTGTCTCCGTATCCATCCACTTTTAGGTCTCGTGCGCTACCCCTTTTCATATTGCCGAAATCTAGTTTCGACAGTTGGCGCGCCAGGTAGGGGTACGCCGAGTTTCCCATCAAGAAGTGCAATGGAATCAATTTCAACAGAATCACTGAGATCAATCTCAGCGAGTTTCAATGGCTTGAATCCCCAATTCGGCCTACCATGAGAAATCGAGCAAGATCGGCTAATACTCAACGGCTGATCAAGTCAATCTACTATATGGACAAGCTTCATGTTAGATTACACGAGCATGGATTGATGTGCGCCACTGCCTTTTCGTTGCCAACAAGATCAATCTTGACGAGTTCAACGATTTATTCTCCGAAATCACCGGGTTTTTTCCCTCTCAACTTATTGTTGTTTATTAAATTGATCCCTAAATATCAGATTAATCTCTTCGTATTTTTTTTGTTGTTTACATGTGATGCCGCGGCACTACTGTTGCCGACTGGACTCTTCGCCTCCACGGTTGGTGTGCTCCGCCGCTGTTACTCATGGCGATATCATCTTCACCACCGGCTGCCGTCATTACCGCCGACTGGTGTCTTCGCCTTCAAGGTTGGTGTGCTTCGCCGCCGTTACCCGTGGCGACATCATCTTCACCACTGGTTGCCATCATCGCCGCCGACTGGTGTCTTCGCCTCCACGGTTGGTGTGCTCCGCCGCTGTTACTCGTGGCGACATCATCTTCACCACCGGCCGCCGTCATCGCCGCTGACTGGTCTCTTCCCCTCCACGGTTGGTGTGCTTAGCCGCCGTTACTCGTGGCGACATCATCTTCACCACCGGCCGCCATCGTCGCCGCCGACTGGTCTCTTCGCCTCCACGGTTGGTGTGCTCCGCCGCCGTTAGTCGTGGCGACATCATCTTCACCACCGGCCGCCGTCGTCGCCGCCGACCAGTCTCTTCGCCTCCACGGTTGGTGTGCTCCGCCGCCGTTACTCGTGGCGACATCATCTTCACCACCGGCCGCCGTCGTCGCTGCCGACCGGTCTCTTCGCCTCCACGGTTGGTGTGCTCCGCCGCCGTTACTCCTGGCGACATCATCTTCACCACCAGCTATCGTCATCATCGCCGACTGGTTTCTCCGGCTACACGGTTGGTTCGTCACTCCACCGTTGTTGGACGCCTACATGTTCACCGCGGCTCGCCTTCGCCATCGCCACCGACAGGTGTCTCCGCCTACACGGTTGGTTGGTCACACCACCTTTGTTGGGCGTCTACGTCTTCACCTCCGGCCATTGTCATCGTCACCGACTGGTTTCTCCGCCTACACGGTTGGTTGGTCACTCCACCGTTGTTGGATGCCTACGTCTTCACCACCGGCTATCGTCATCATCGCCGACTGGTTTCTCCGCCTACACGGTTGGTTGGTAACTCCACCGTTGTTGGGCGCCTATGTCTTCACCGCGGCTCGCCGTCGACTGGTGTCTCCGCCTACACGATTGGTTGGTCACACCACCGTTGTTGGGCGTCTACGTCTTCACCGTTGGCCATCGTCATCATCGCCGACTGGTATCTCCGCAGATCTGCTTTTCTTTCTTCTTACGATCAGAATTGGCTTCTTATTTTTAATGGAATGAAATAAATATTCACGCTTTCTGACAGAAAATCCCTACACGGTTGGTTGGTCACACCACCGTAATTGGGCGTCTATGTCTTCACCACTGGCCATCGTCATCATTGCCGACTAGTTTCTCTACCTACACGGTAGGTTGGTCACATCACCGTTGTTGGGCGTCTATGTCTTCACCGCCGGCCATCGTCATCGTCACCGACGGAGTTCTCCACCTACACGGTTGGTTGGTTACACCACCGTCGCTGGGCGTCTACGTCTTCACCGCCGGCCATCGTCATCGTCACCGACTGGTTTCTCCGCGTACACGGTTGGTTGGAAACACCACCATTGTTGGGAACCTATGTCCTCACCGCCGGCTCGCCTTCACCATCGCCGCCGACTGGTGTCTCCGCCTACACGGTTGGTTGGTCACACCATCATTGTTGGGCGTCTACATTTTCACCGCCGGCCATCGTCATCTTCGCCGACTGGTGTCTCGGCCTACACGGTTGGTTGGTCACACCACCTTTGTTGGGCGTCTACGTCTTCAACGCCGGCCATCGACATCATCGCCGACTGGTGTCTCAGCATACACGGTTGGTTGGTCACACCACATTTGTTGGGCGTCTATGTCTTCACCGCCGGCAATCGTCATCGTCGCCGACTGGTTTCTCTGCCTACACGGTTGGTTGGTCACACCACCGTCGTTGGGCGTCTATGTCTTCACCGCCGGCCATCGTCATCGTCGCCGACGGGTTTCTCCTCCTACACGGTTGGTTGGTTACACCACCGTCGCTGGGAATCTACGTCCTCACCGCCGGCCAACATCATCGTCGCCGACTGGTTTCTCCGACTACATGGTTGATTGGTCACACCACTGTTGTTGGGCGCCAACCTCTTCACCGCCGGCTCGCCTTCGCCATCACCGCCGAATGGTGTCTCCGCCTACACGGTTGGTTGGTCATACCACCGTTGCTGGGCGTCTACGTCTTCACCGTCGGCCATCGTCATCATCGCTGACTGGTGTCTCGGCCTACACGATTGGTTGGTCACACTACCTTTGTTGGGCGTCTACGTCTTCAACGCCGGCCATCGTCATCATCGCCGACTGGTGTCGCTACCTACACGGTTGGTTGGGCACACCACATTTGTTGGGCGTCTATGTCTTCACCGCCGGCCATCATCATCGTCGCCGACTGGTTTCTCCGCCTACACGGTTGGTTGGTCACTCCACCGTTGTTGGACGCCTACGTCTTCACCACCAGCTATCGTCATCATCGCCGACTGGTTTCTCCGGCTACACGGTTGGTTCGTCACTCCACCGTTGTTGGACGCCTACATGTTCACCGCGGCTCGCCTTCGCCATCGCCACCGACAGGTGTCTCCGCCTACACGGTTGGTTGGTCACACCACCTTTGTTGGGCGTCTACGTCTTCACCTCCGGCCATTGTCATCGTCACCGACTGGTTTCTCCGCCTACACGGTTGGTTGGTCACTCCACCGTTGTTGGATGCCTACGTCTTCACCACCGGCTATCGTCATCATCGCCGACTGGTTTCTCCGCCTACACGGTTGGTTGGTAACTCCACCGTTGTTGGGCGCCTATGTCTTCACCGCGGCTCGCCGTCGACTGGTGTCTCCGCCTACACGATTGGTTGGTCACACCACCGTTGTTGGGCGTCTACGTCTTCACCGTTGGCCATCGTCATCATCGCCGACTGGTATCTCCGCAGATCTGCTTTTCTTTCTTCTTACGATCAGAATTGGCTTCTTATTTTTAATGGAATGAAATAAATATTCACGCTTTCTGACAGAAAATCCCTACACGGTTGGTTGGTCACACCACCGTAATTGGGCGTCTATGTCTTCACCACTGGCCATCGTCATCATTGCCGACTAGTTTCTCTACCTACACGGTAGGTTGGTCACATCACCGTTGTTGGGCGTCTATGTCTTCACCGCCGGCCATCGTCATCGTCACCGACGGAGTTCTCCACCTACACGGTTGGTTGGTTACACCACCGTCGCTGGGCGTCTACGTCTTCACCGCCGGCCATCGTCATCGTCACCGACTGGTTTCTCCGCGTACACGGTTGGTTGGAAACACCACCATTGTTGGGAACCTATGTCCTCACCGCCGGCTCGCCTTCACCATCGCCGCCGACTGGTGTCTCCGCCTACACGGTTGGTTGGTCACACCATCATTGTTGGGCGTCTACATTTTCACCGCCGGCCATCGTCATCTTCGCCGACTGGTGTCTCGGCCTACACGGTTGGTTGGTCACACCACCTTTGTTGGGCGTCTACGTCTTCAACGCCGGCCATCGACATCATCGCCGACTGGTGTCTCAGCATACACGGTTGGTTGGTCACACCACATTTGTTGGGCGTCTATGTCTTCACCGCCGGCAATCGTCATCGTCGCCGACTGGTTTCTCTGCCTACACGGTTGGTTGGTCACACCACCGTCGTTGGGCGTCTATGTCTTCACCGCCGGCCATCGTCATCGTCGCCGACGGGTTTCTCCTCCTACACGGTTGGTTGGTTACACCACCGTCGCTGGGAATCTACGTCCTCACCGCCGGCCAACATCATCGTCGCCGACTGGTTTCTCCGACTACATGGTTGATTGGTCACACCACTGTTGTTGGGCGCCAACCTCTTCACCGCCGGCTCGCCTTCGCCATCACCGCCGAATTGTGTCTCCGCCTACACGGTTGGTTGGTCATACCACCGTTGCTGGGCGTCTACGTCTTCACCGTCGGCCATCGTCATCATCGCTGACTGGTGTCTCGGCCTACACGGTTGGTTGGTCACACTACCTTTGTTGGGCGTCTACGTCTTCAACGCCGGCCATCGTCATCATCGCCGACTGGTGTCGCTACCTACACGGTTGGTTGGGCACACCACATTTGTTGGGCGTCTATGTCTTCACCGCCGGCCATCATCATCGTCGCCGACTGGTTTCTCCGCCTACACGGTTGGTTGGTCACTCCACCGTTGTTGGACGCCTACGTCTTCACCACCAGCTATCGTCATCATCGCCGACTGGTTTCTCCGGCTACACGGTTGGTTCGTCACTCCACCGTTGTTGGACGCCTACATGTTCACCGCGGCTCGCCTTCGCCATCGCCACCGACAGGTGTCTCCGCCTACACGGTTGGTTGGTCACACCACCTTTGTTGGGCGTCTACGTCTTCACCTCCGGCCATTGTCATCGTCACCGACTGGTTTCTCCGCCTACACGGTTGGTTGGTCACTCCACCGTTGTTGGATGCCTACGTCTTCACCACCGGCTATCGTCATCATCGCCGACTGGTTTCTCCGCCTACACGGTTGGTTGGTAACTCCACCGTTGTTGGGCGCCTATGTCTTCACCGCGGCTCGCCGTCGACTGGTGTCTCCGCCTACACGATTGGTTGGTCACACCACCGTTGTTGGGCGTCTACGTCTTCACCGTTGGCCATCGTCATCATCGCCGACTGGTATCTCCGCAGATCTGCTTTTCTTTCTTCTTACGATCAGAATTGGCTTCTTATTTTTAATGGAATGAAATAAATATTCACGCTTTCTGACAGAAAATCCCTACACGGTTGGTTGGTCACACCACCGTAATTGGGCGTCTATGTCTTCACCACTGGCCATCGTCATCATTGCCGACTAGTTTCTCTACCTACACGGTAGGTTGGTCACATCACCGTTGTTGGGCGTCTATGTCTTCACCGCCGGCCATCGTCATCGTCACCGACGGAGTTCTCCACCTACACGGTTGGTTGGTTACACCACCGTCGCTGGGCGTCTACGTCTTCACCGCCGGCCATCGTCATCGTCACCGACTGGTTTCTCCGCGTACACGGTTGGTTGGAAACACCACCATTGTTGGGAACCTATGTCCTCACCGCCGGCTCGCCTTCACCATCGCCGCCGACTGGTGTCTCCGCCTACACGGTTGGTTGGTCACACCATCATTGTTGGGCGTCTACATTTTCACCGCCGGCCATCGTCATCTTCGCCGACTGGTGTCTCGGCCTACACGGTTGGTTGGTCACACCACCTTTGTTGGGCGTCTACGTCTTCAACGCCGGCCATCGACATCATCGCCGACTGGTGTCTCAGCATACACGGTTGGTTGGTCACACCACATTTGTTGGGCGTCTATGTCTTCACCGCCGGCAATCGTCATCGTCGCCGACTGGTTTCTCTGCCTACACGGTTGGTTGGTCACACCACCGTCGTTGGGCGTCTATGTCTTCACCGCCGGCCATCGTCATCGTCGCCGACGGGTTTCTCCTCCTACACGGTTGGTTGGTTACACCACCGTCGCTGGGAATCTACGTCCTCACCGCCGGCCAACATCATCGTCGCCGACTGGTTTCTCCGACTACATGGTTGATTGGTCACACCACTGTTGTTGGGCGCCAACCTCTTCACCGCCGGCTCGCCTTCGCCATCACCGCCGAATTGTGTCTCCGCCTACACGGTTGGTTGGTCATACCACCGTTGCTGGGCGTCTACGTCTTCACCACCAGCTATCGTCATCATCGCCGACTGGTTTCTCCGGCTACACGGTTGGTTCGTCACTCCACCGTTGTTGGACGCCTACATGTTCACCGCGGCTCGCCTTCGCCATCGCCACCGACAGGTGTCTCCGCCTACACGGTTGGTTGGTCACACCACCTTTGTTGGGCGTCTACGTCTTCACCTCCGGCCATTGTCATCGTCACCGACTGGTTTCTCCGCCTACACGGTTGGTTGGTCACTCCACCGTTGTTGGATGCCTACGTCTTCACCACCAGCTATCGTCATCATCGCCGACTGGTTTCTCCGGCTACACGGTTGGTTCGTCACTCCACCGTTGTTGGACGCCTACATGTTCACCGCGGCTCGCCTTCGCCATCGCCACCGACAGGTGTCTCCGCCTACACGGTTGGTTGGTCACACCACCTTTGTTGGGCGTCTACGTCTTCACCTCCGGCCATTGTCATCGTCACCGACTGGTTTCTCCGCCTACACGGTTGGTTGGTCACTCCACCGTTGTTGGATGCCTACGTCTTCACCACCGGCTATCGTCATCATCGCCGACTGGTTTCTCCGCCTACACGGTTGGTTGGTAACTCCACCGTTGTTGGGCGCCTATGTCTTCACCGTGGCTCGCCGTCGACTGGTGTCTCCGCCTACACGATTGGTTGGTCACACCACCGTTGTTGGGCGTCTACGTCTTCACCGTTGGCCATCGTCATCATCGCCGACTGGTATCTCCGCAGATCTGCTTTTCTTTCTTCTTACGATCAGAATTGGCTTCTTATTTTTAATGGAATGAAATAAATATTCACGCTTTCTGACAGAAAATCCCTACACGGTTGGTTGGTCACACCACCGTAATTGGGCGTCTATGTCTTCACCACTGGCCATCGTCATCATTGCCGACTAGTTTCTCTACCTACACGGTAGGTTGGTCACATCACCGTTGTTGGGCGTCTATGTCTTCACCGCCGGCCATCGTCATCGTCACCGACGGAGTTCTCCACCTACACGGTTGGTTGGTTACACCACCGTCGCTGGGCGTCTACGTCTTCACCGCCGGCCATCGTCATCGTCACCGACTGGTTTCTCCGCGTACACGGTTGGTTGGAAACACCACCATTGTTGGGAACCTATGTCCTCACCGCCGGCTCGCCTTCACCATCGCCGCCGACTGGTGTCTCCGCCTACACGGTTGGTTGGTCACACCATCATTGTTGGGCGTCTACATTTTCACCGCCGGCCATCGTCATCTTCGCCGACTGGTGTCTCGGCCTACACGGTTGGTTGGTCACACCACCTTTGTTGGGCGTCTACGTCTTCAACGCCGGCCATCGACATCATCGCCGACTGGTGTCTCAGCATACACGGTTGGTTGGTCACACCACATTTGTTGGGCGTCTATGTCTTCACCGCCGGCAATCGTCATCGTCGCCGACTGGTTTCTCTGCCTACACGGTTGGTTGGTCACACCACCGTCGTTGGGCGTCTATGTCTTCACCGCCGGCCATCGTCATCGTCGCCGACGGGTTTCTCCTCCTACACGGTTGGTTGGTTACACCACCGTCGCTGGGAATCTACATCCTCACCGCCGGCCAACATCATCGTCGCCGACTGGTTTCTCCGACTACATGGTTGATTGGTCACACCACTGTTGTTGGGCGCCAACCTCTTCACCGCCGGCTCGCCTTCGCCATCACCGCCGAATTGTGTCTCCGCCTACACGGTTGGTTGGTCATACCACCGTTGCTGGGCGTCTACGTCTTCACCGTCGGCCATCGTCATCATCGCTGACTGGTGTCTCGGCCTACACGGTTGGTTGGTCACACTACCTTTGTTGGGCGTCTACGTCTTCAACGCCGGCCATCGTCATCATCGCCGACTGGTGTCGCTACCTACACGGTTGGTTGGGCACACCACATTTGTTGGGCGTCTATGTCTTCACCGCCGGCCATCATCATCGTCGCCGACTGGTTTCTCCGCCTACACGGTTGGTTGGTCACTCCACCGTTGTTGGACGCCTACGTCTTCACCACCAGCTATCGTCATCATCGCCGACTGGTTTCTCTGGCTACACGGTTGGTTCGTCACTCCACCGTTGTTGGACGCCTACATGTTCACCGCGGCTCGCCTTCGCCATCGCCACCGACAGGTGTCTCCGCCTACACGGTTGGTTGGTCACACCACCTTTGTTGGGCGTCTACGTCTTCACCTCCGGCCATTGTCATCGTCACCGACTGGTTTCTCCGCCTACACGGTTGGTTGGTCACTCCACCGTTGTTGGATGCCTACGTCTTCACCACCGGCTATCGTCATCATCGCCGACTGGTTTCTCCGCCTACACGGTTGGTTGGTAACTCCACCGTTGTTGGGCGCCTATGTCTTCACCGCGGCTCGCCATCGACTGGTGTCTCCGCCTACACGATTGGTTGGTCACACCACCGTTGTTGGGCGTCTACGTCTTCAACGCCGGCCATCGTCATCATCGCCGACTGGTGTCGCTACCTACACGGTTGGTTGGGCACACCACATTTGTTGGGCGTCTATGTCTTCACCGCCGGCCATCATCATCGTCGCCGACTGGTTTCTCCGCCTACACGGTTGGTTGGTCACTCCACCGTTGTTGGACGCCTACGTCTTCACCACCAACTATCGTCATCATCGCCGACTGGTTTCTCCGGCTACACGGTTGGTTCGTCACTCCACCGTTGTTGGACGCCTACATGTTCACCGCGGCTCGCCTTCGCCATCGCCACCGACAGGTGTCTCCGCCTACACGGTTGGTTGGTCACACCACCTTTGTTGGGCGTCTACGTCTTCACCTCCGGCCATTGTCATCGTCACCGACTGGTTTCTCCGCCTACACGGTTGGTTGGTCACTCCACCGTTGTTGGATGCCTACGTCTTCACCACCGGCTATCGTCATCATCGCCGACTGGTTTCTCCGCCTACACGGTTGGTTGGTAACTCCACCGTTGTTGGGAACCTATGTCCTCACCGCCGGCTCGCCTTCACCATCGCCGCCGACTGGTGTCTCCGCCTACACGGTTGGTTGGTCACACCATCATTGTTGGGCGTCTACATTTTCACCGCCGGCCATCGTCATCTTCGCCGACTGGTGTCTCGGCCTACACGGTTGGTTGGTCACACCACCTTTGTTGGGCGTCTACGTCTTCAACGCCGGCCATCGACATCATCGCCGACTGGTGTCTCAGCATACACGGTTGGTTGGTCACACCACATTTGTTGGGCGTCTATGTCTTCACCGCCGGCAATCGTCATCGTCGCCGACTGGTTTCTCTGCCTACACGGTTGGTTGGTCACACCACCGTCGTTGGGCGTCTATGTCTTCACCGCCGGCCATCGTCATCGTCGCCGACGGGTTTCTCCTCCTACACGGTTGGTTGGTTACACCACCGTCGCTGGGAATCTACGTCCTCACCGCCGGCCAACATCATCGTCGCCGACTGGTTTCTCCGACTACATGGTTGATTGGTCACACCACTGTTGTTGGGCGCCAACCTCTTCACCGCCGGCTCGCCTTCGCCATCACCGCCGAATTGTGTCTCCGCCTACACGGTTGGTTGGTCATACCACCGTTGCTGGGCGTCTACGTCTTCACCGTCGGCCATCGTCATCATCGCTGACTGGTGTCTCGGCCTACACGGTTGGTTGGTCACACTACCTTTGTTGGGCGTCTACGTCTTCAACGCCGGCCATCGTCATCATCGCCGACTGGTGTCGCTACCTACACGGTTGGTTGGGCACACCACATTTGTTGGGCGTCTATGTCTTCACCGCCGGCCATCATCATCGTCGCCGACTGGTTTCTCCGCCTACACGGTTGGTTGGTCACTCCACCGTTGTTGGACGCCTACGTCTTCACCACCAGCTATCGTCATCATCGCCGACTGGTTTCTCCGGCTACACGGTTGGTTCGTCACTCCACCGTTGTTGGACGCCTACATGTTCACCGCGGCTCGCCTTCGCCATCGCCACCGACAGGTGTCTCCGCCTACACGGTTGGTTGGTCACACCACCTTTGTTGGGCGTCTACGTCTTCACCTCCGGCCATTGTCATCGTCACCGACTGGTTTCTCCGCCTACACGGTTGGTTGGTCACTCCACCGTTGTTGGATGCCTACGTCTTCACCACCGGCTATCGTCATCATCGCCGACTGGTTTCTCCGCCTACACGGTTGGTTGGTAACTCCACCGTTGTTGGGCGCCTATGTCTTCACCGCGGCTCGCCGTCGACTGGTGTCTCCGCCTACACGATTGGTTGGTCACACCACCGTTGTTGGGCGTCTACGTCTTCACCGCTGGCCATCGTCATCATCGCCGACTGGTATCTCCGCAGATCTGCTTTTCTTTCTTCTTACGATCAGAATTGGCTTCTTATTTTTATTGGAATGAAATAAATATTCACGCTTTCTGACAGAAAATCCCTACACGGTTGGTTGGTCACACCACCGTAATTGGGCGTCTATGTCTTCACCACTGGCCATCGTCATCATTGCCGACTAGTTTCTCTACCTACACGGTAGGTTGGTCACATCACCGTTGTTGGGCGTCTATGTCTTCACCGCCGGCCATCGTCATCGTCACCGACGGAGTTCTCCACCTACACGGTTGGTTGGTTACACCACCGTCGCTGGGCGTCTACGTCTTCACCGCCGGCCATCGTCATCGTCACCGACTGGTTTCTCCGCGTACACGGTTGGTTGGAAACACCACCATTGTTGGGAACCTATGTCCTCACCGCCGGCTCGCCTTCACCATCGCCGCCGACTGGTGTCTCCGCCTACACGGTTGGTTGGTCACACCATCATTGTTGGGCGTCTACATTTTCACCGCCGGCCATCGTCATCTTCGCCGACTGGTGTCTCGGCCTACACGGTTGGTTGGTCACACCACCTTTGTTGGGCGTCTACGTCTTCAACGCCGGCCATCGACATCATCGCCGACTGGTGTCTCAGCATACACGGTTGGTTGGTCACACCACATTTGTTGGGCGTCTATGTCTTCACCGCCGGCAATCGTCATCGTCGCCGACTGGTTTCTCTGCCTACACGGTTGGTTGGTCACACCACCGTCGTTGGGCGTCTATGTCTTCACCGCCGGCCATCGTCATCGTCGCCGACGGGTTTCTCCTCCTACACGGTTGGTTGGTTACACCACCGTCGCTGGGAATCTACGTCCTCACCGCCGGCCAACATCATCGTCGCCGACTGGTTTCTCCGACTACATGGTTGATTGGTCACACCACTGTTCTTGGGCGCCAACCTCTTCACCGCCGGCTCGCCTTCGCCATCACCGCCGAATTGTGTCTCCGCCTACACGGTTGGTTGGTCATACCACCGTTGCTGGGCGTCTACGTCTTCACCGTCGGCCATCGTCATCATCGCTGACTGGTGTCTCGGCCTACACGGTTGGTTGGTCACACTACCTTTGTTGGGCGTCTACGTCTTCAACGCCGGCCATCGTCATCATCGCCGACTGGTGTCGCTACCTACACGGTTGGTTGGGCACACCACATTTGTTGGGCGTCTATGTCTTCACCGCCGGCCATCATCATCGTCGCCGACTGGTTTCTCCGCCTACACGGTTGGTTGGTCACTCCACCGTTGTTGGACGCCTACGTCTTCACCACCAGCTATCGTCATCATCGCCGACTGGTTTCTCCGGCTACACGGTTGGTTCGTCACTCCACCGTTGTTGGACGCCTACATGTTCACCGCGGCTCGCCTTCGCCATCGCCACCGACAGGTGTCTCCGCCTACACGGTTGGTTGGTCACACCACCTTTGTTGGGCGTCTACGTCTTCACCTCCGGCCATTGTCATCGTCACCGACTGGTTTCTCCGCCTACACGGTTGGTTGGTCACTCCACCGTTGTTGGATGCCTACGTCTTCACCACCGGCTATCGTCATCATCGCCGACTGGTTTCTCCGCCTACACGGTTGGTTGGTAACTCCACCGTTGTTGGGCGCCTATGTCTTCACCGCGGCTCGCCGTCGACTGGTGTCTCCGCCTACACGATTGGTTGGTCACACCACCGTTGTTGGGCGTCTACGTCTTCACCGCTGGCCATCGTCATCATCGCCGACTGGTATCTCCGCAGATCTGCTTTTCTTTCTTCTTACGATCAGAATTGGCTTCTTATTTTTAATGGAATGAAATAAATATTCACGCTTTCTGACAGAAAATCCCTACACGGTTGGTTGGTCACACCACCGTAATTGGGCGTCTATGTCTTCACCACTGGCCATCGTCATCATTGCCGACTAGTTTCTCTACCTACACGGTAGGTTGGTCACATCACCGTTGTTGGGCGTCTATGTCTTCACCGCCGGCCATCGTCATCGTCACCGACGGAGTTCTCCACCTACACGGTTGGTTGGTTACACCACCGTCGCTGGGCGTCTACGTCTTCACCGCCGGCCATCGTCATCGTCACCGACTGGTTTCTCCGCGTACACGGTTGGTTGGAAACACCACCATTGTTGGGAACCTATGTCCTCACCGCCGGCTCGCCTTCACCATCGCCGCCGACTGGTGTCTCCGCCTACACGGTTGGTTGGTCACACCATCATTGTTGGGCGTCTACATTTTCACCGCCGGCCATCGTCATCTTCGCCGACTGGTGTCTCGGCCTACACGGTTGGTTGGTCACACCACCTTTGTTGGGCGTCTACGTCTTCAACGCCGGCCATCGACATCATCGCCGACTGGTGTCTCAGCATACACGGTTGGTTGGTCACACCACATTTGTTGGGCGTCTATGTCTTCACCGCCGGCAATCGTCATCGTCGCCGACTGGTTTCTCTGCCTACACGGTTGGTTGGTCACACCACCGTCGTTGGGCGTCTATGTCTTCACCGCCGGCCATCGTCATCGTCGCCGACGGGTTTCTCCTCCTACACGGTTGGTTGGTTACACCACCGTCGCTGGGAATCTACGTCCTCACCGCCGGCCAACATCATCGTCGCCGACTGGTTTCTCCGACTACATGGTTGATTGGTCACACCACTGTTCTTGGGCGCCAACCTCTTCACCGCCGGCTCGCCTTCGCCATCACCGCCGAATTGTGTCTCCGCCTACACGGTTGGTTGGTCATACCACCGTTGCTGGGCGTCTACGTCTTCACCGTCGGCCATCGTCATCATCGCTGACTGGTGTCTCGGCCTACACGGTTGGTTGGTCACACTACCTTTGTTGGGCGTCTACGTCTTCAACGCCGGCCATCGTCATCATCGCCGACTGGTGTCGCTACCTACACGGTTGGTTGGGCACACCACATTTGTTGGGCGTCTATGTCTTCACCGCCGGCCATCATCATCGTCGCCGACTGGTTTCTCCGCCTACACGGTTGGTTGGTCACTCCACCGTTGTTGGACGCCTACGTCTTCACCACCAGCTATCGTCATCATCGCCGACTGGTTTCTCCGGCTACACGGTTGGTTCGTCACTCCACCGTTGTTGGACGCCTACATGTTCACCGCGGCTCGCCTTCGCCATCGCCACCGACAGGTGTCTCCGCCTACACGGTTGGTTGGTCACACCACCTTTGTTGGGCGTCTACGTCTTCACCTCCGGCCATTGTCATCGTCACCGACTGGTTTCTCCGCCTACACGGTTGGTTGGTCACTCCACCGTTGTTGGATGCCTACGTCTTCACCACCGGCTATCGTCATCATCGCCGACTGGTTTCTCCGCCTACACGGTTGGTTGGTAACTCCACCGTTGTTGGGCGCCTATGTCTTCACCGCGGCTCGCCGTCGACTGGTGTCTCCGCCTACACGATTGGTTGGTCACACCACCGTTGTTGGGCGTCTACGTCTTCACCGTTGGCCATCGTCATCATCGCCGACTGGTATCTCCGCAGATCTGCTTTTCTTTCTTCTTACGATCAGAATTGGCTTCTTATTTTTAATGGAATGAAATAAATATTCACGCTTTCTGACAGAAAATCCCTACACGGTTGGTTGGTCACACCACCGTAATTGGGCGTCTATGTCTTCACCACTGGCCATCGTCATCATTGCCGACTAGTTTCTCTACCTACACGGTAGGTTGGTCACATCACCGTTGTTGGGCGTCTATGTCTTCACCGCCGGCCATCGTCATCGTCACCGACGGAGTTCTCCACCTACACGGTTGGTTGGTTACACCACCGTCGCTGGGCGTCTACGTCTTCACCGCCGGCCATCGTCATCGTCACCGACTGGTTTCTCCGCGTACACGGTTGGTTGGAAACACCACCATTGTTGGGAACCTATGTCCTCACCGCCGGCTCGCCTTCACCATCGCCGCCGACTGGTGTCTCCGCCTACACGGTTGGTTGGTCACACCATCATTGTTGGGCGTCTACATTTTCACCGCCGGCCATCGTCATCTTCGCCGACTGGTGTCTCGGCCTACACGGTTGGTTGGTCACACCACCTTTGTTGGGCGTCTACGTCTTCAACGCCGGCCATCGACATCATCGCCGATTGGTGTCTCAGTATACACGGTTGGTTGGTCACACCACATTTGTTGGGCGTCTATGTCTTCACCGCCGGCAATCGTCATCGTCGCCGACTGGTTTCTCTGCCTACACGGTTGGTTGGTCACACCACCGTCGTTGGGCGTCTATGTCTTCACCGCCGGCCATCGTCATCGTCGCCGACGGGTTTCTCCTCCTACACGGTTGGTTGGTTACACCACCGTCGCTGGGAATCTACGTCCTCACCGCCGGCCAACATCATCGTCGCCGACTGGTTTCTCCGACTACATGGTTGATTGGTCACACCACTGTTGTTGGGCGCCAACCTCTTCACCGCCGGCTCGCCTTCGCCATCACCGCCGAATTGTGTCTCCGCCTACACGGTTGGTTGGTCATACCACCATTGCTGGGCGTCTACGTCTTCACCGTCGGCCATCGTCATCATCGCTGACTGGTGTCTCGGCCTACACGGTTGGTTGGTCACACCACCTTTGTTGGGCATCTAAGTCTTCACCGCCGGCCATCGTCATTGTCGCCGACTGGTTTCTCCGCCTACACGGTTGGTTGGTTACACCACCGTTGTTGGGCGTCTACGTCTTCACCACCAGTCGTCGTCATCATCGCCGACTGGTGTCTCTGCCAACAAGGTTGGTTGGTCACACCACTGTTGTTGGGCGTCTATGTCTTCACCACCGGCCATCGTCATCGTCGCCGACGGGTTTCTCCAACTATACGGTTGGTTGGTCACTCCACTATTGTTGGACGCCTACGTCTTCACCCCAGGCTATCGTCATCATCGCCGACGGGTTTCTCCGCCTACACGGTTGGTTGGTCACTCCACCGTTGTTGGGCGCCTACGTCTTAACCACCGGCCATCGTCATCGTCGCCGACTAGTCTCTCCACCTACACGGTTGGTTGCTCACACCACCGTTGTTGGGCGTCTACGTCTTCACCGCCGGCCATCATCATCATCGCCGACTGGTGTCTCTGCCTACACGGTTGGTTGGTCACACCACATTTGTTGGGCGTCTATGTCTTCACCGCCGGCCATCGTCATCGTCGTCGACTGGTTTCTCCGCCTACACGGTTGGTTGGTCACTCCACCATTATTGGACGCCTACGTCTTCACCACCGGCTATCGTCATCATCGCCGTCTGGTTTCTCCGCCTACACGGTTGGTTGGTTACACCACTGTCGCTGGGCGTCTACATCTTCACCGCCGGCCATCGTCATCGTCGCCGACTGGTTTCTCCGCCTACACGGTTGGTTGGTCACACAACCGTTGTTGGGCGCCTACGTCTTCACCGCCGGCTCGCCTTCGCTATCGCCGCCGACTGGTGTCTCCGCCTACACGGTTGGTTCGTCACACCACCATTGTTGTGCGTCTAAGCCTTCACCGCCGGCCATCGTCATCATCGGCGACTGGTATCTCCGACTACACGGTTGATTGGTCTCACCACCATTGTTGGACGTCTACGTCTTCACCACCGGCCATCGTCATCATCACCGACTGGTGTCTCTGCGTACATGGTTGGTTGGTCACACCACCGTCGTTGGGCGTCTACGTCTTCACCACCGGCCATCGTCATCGTCGCCGACTGGTTTCTCAGCCTACACGGTCGGTTGGTCACACCACCATGGTTGGGTGTCTACGTCTTCACCGTCGGCTATCGTCATTGTCGCCGACTGGTTTTCCGCCTACACGGTTGGTTGGTCACACGATCGTTGTTGGGCGTCTACGTCATCACCACCAGCTATCGTCATCGTCACCGACTGGTTTCTCCACCTACGCAGTTGGTTGGTCACACCACCGTTGTTGGGCAGCTACGTCTTCACCGCCGGCTATCGTCATCGTCACCGACTGGTTTCTCCACCTACACGGTTGGTTGGTCACACCACCGTTGTTGGGCGTCTACGTCTTCACCGTCGGCCATCGTTATCGTCGCCGACTGGTTTCTCCGCCTACACGGTTGGTTGGTCACACCACCGTTGTTGGGCGTCTACGTCTTCACCGTCGGCCATCGTCATCGTCGCCGACTGGTTTCTCCGCCTACACGGTTGGTTGGTTACACCACCGTTGTTGGGCGTCTACGTCTTCACTGCCGACTGATTTTACCGCTGCTGACTGGTGTTTTTATCTTCACGACTACGCGTCTGTGCCAATGGTATTCATTTGTTGCCGCCGACTCGTCTCCACGTCATCACGGCATTGCAATTTTATCACCATTGTGGGGCAACTTCTTTTTCACTATTTTCGGCACCGACAAACTCTGCAGCCACTACTTTGGAAGCTTCGCATCATCAACCACGACGTCTCCAAGAGCCTCGACATCTTTGCATATGATGCCGAGCTAATCTACTACAACAAGTGGCGTTCCAATCTTCAAGATTTCTACTCGGACATCCTCAATGCGTATCTTCACTCAAGCAATGGCTGCTCAATGACAAGCTACAATTCTTGACTCTATGATCAGTTGTTTTTCAACTAAGCATAGAGTCGGGGGCTACACAAATACAAGACTCAAAATTCACAGAGGCTATGTCAAGATCAAGCAATCAATTAACCAGCCAACAAGTCAATTCCAAGAAGTCATTATCTTCGTCTTCAACTCAGAGCAGGCGTTCTACTTCAGCAACACCAATTATTTTATCGGTAATTTTTGTTTCTGGATGCTGCCACAATTTACTCCAAATTTCTGAAGTATCAAGTTCAATATTTAACCTCCATGCCTGGGAGTTTGGAGTTATCAACCAATCAGCTCAGATTCGACAAGTTAGATAACACGATTTGCTTACCTCTAAGCAAAGCATTTGCAACAGCTACAAGACCAAGTTCAACTGCCATCGTCATAAATCAACGGGCATTGCATCAATATTCGTCATTCAAGCGTTGGCGTCAAGGAAACTACTCGAGCTTCGACATATTTTCAACAATTTGATGGATTATTATTACTGAAGTCATCATCAGCAACTTCTCCATTGATATTATCGTGATCTCCGGTCAATTACCATCAACCAAGGAGTTTGCTTCGAGGGTTCAAGCTTAATCAACACTGAATATCCAACTGGATCATTTTTCGTTGACTTCTTGCTGAGCCTCCTTGGTATCACCATTACTTCATCGGCCCTGACATCGCTACTATCGCTAATGGATGACTATGTCTTCACCTTCGGTTGCCTCTGTCACGCCGACTTGTTATTCTGCCTTCACGGTTGGCCTACTACGCCACCACTGATGGGCGACCTCGTCATTATCATCAGTTGCCACACCGCTATTGACTGGATCATCGACATCTTCATATTCATCAACATCATGTTATGCCTCTTCATTCACGCCTATTCTATAGCCGAGGATAAGCAACTTCGTCTTCATTACCGGTCATGTCTGGCATTACCGATTGGTTTCTTCATCTCCGCGGTTGGAGGAATTCACCATCGCTGCTGATGGACAACTTCTTCTCTACCATCGACATCTTCGTCACCTCTGGTGAGCGATATCATCTCATGCCGATTACATCAGCTACTACTAATTGATGATTTCGATTACAACATAATGACAAGCTATATGCTCAGGGGCTTCATCAGCTCAGGCTTAAGAATTATACCTTTGATTTGGCTTTGTTCAGGATACATATTCATGGCCGTGAGCTTATCCCCTATGCTCAAGGTCTGGATCAATCTTTATTCCCCATGAGGACCATCGACTGAGTATTTGCGCCAGTCGGGATTCAATTATCATTTTTACTTCATTATACCCCATGAGGGATAATTATTTGGACCAGAAGCCACTCGGATGAGATGCACTTGGTCTACATTACCCGGAAGATTTATTACTCGGGAGCATGTCAAGAGGCATGTTATATGCGTCATCCTTTTGAGGGTATCGAAGGCATATTTTTTGGTCTAGGCCTAATATGTCTGTAGCCCATATTTCACGTGTGGCCAGTCACGTTCTTCTAGGGACTTAGGCATTTTTTGCTTAGGCAAAAGTGCGCGTGATCGAGTGGCCAATACCTTAAAATCCTTTTATATTGCTGTTACTCAACTTTTTATGAGTTGGTACAATGCACTTTAAAAGGTGACAAACAGTGAAGCTTTATATAGCTGCCCTGCGGACTTTTTATATATGTATAAGTCAAGGCACTGTTTGGGTTTATAAAGCAACTGATTAGATATAATATCGTTGCCTTTCGCCACGTAAGTGTGCACTTTTATTGACCAATATTATGGCTTAGGCTGACTATATATTTTGGTCATTTTTCAGGCAGTTGGTAAATCCTTTATGAGTTTTATTTACTCGGATTTTATACCACATATGCCTTATGTTTCCAAGTATGGTAAAGCCATGTGTCTTTTAGGGACTTAAGCACATCTGTTTGTTAAAACAGTGTGAGCATGGTGTATACTTAATGCTTTGGAAATTTCTTTATTCACGGCATACAAGCTTTTTTATAGCTGATTCGTCTAGGATCTCATGGAGATCTAAATGGTTTTTATCTCCATGTAGAGGAACTCTCATCTGTTCTCATTGTCCCAAATAGTCAGCCCGAGCGCTCCCCATCCTGGACTTTGAAACCTCCCCTTACCCCCTCCCTCCAAGCCTTTGTAAACAACACCAAAAGCCTCCGAGAAGGAGGGTTATCGGAGTATGAAGTTTCTACAGACTTCATACGTCATCGAATCCAACCACTCCAGGCTCGCGCTCACCCTGTGTTCGAATACACGGGAACTGACAACGAGACACGGATCTCGAAATGGGGTATTCGTTCTCGCAACCCACCTGTCCTCGATCGTGTAGTGATTTTGTATTCAGCCTCTACTCTATGCTTGTTTTTACTACAGATCTCGATAACGACACCATGGCCACCCGAGTAGGTCATGTCGTCATCAGCCCTGCCTCCAACTTCGCACAACTACCCGCTCCCATCTGTGACCTCACGGTTGCAGATAAGAACAAGATCATCAACGTGAGTAACTTTATCTTACTACGTCCCTTTTCTTATTTTTGATTTCGAAGACGTAGTAATCTAAAGCTATACAGGCTCTTCCTCTGACGGATGCAACCGGTCCCCTCGCTGACCATCAGACCTCCTCCTCGCTAAAGGAGAAGGTTGTCGCTGAGCAGGCCGGCGCCACCACCGCCCCAAGTGGGAGCGGCACCAAGGCGCCGAAGAGAAAATGGGCGACGACGCCCAAACTCTCTTTGGGTGTTGGTACGCTGGTCCAACCAAGCAGCTCTTAGGTGAGTTCCAACTTCTCCTTGTCAAACGAACTTGATAAATATGACATCACTCTTACTTTCCTTGTTACTTAGGCCGCCTCCATTGCTCCCACTCGACCGCGTGGAGGCTCTTGAAGCGACAAAAAGCTAAGTAAGTGAAGTCTTAAGCCACGTCATACTTTAATTCTTCTGTTATCTTTTTCTTCCTGTTGTCCACTGCGTTGTCCACTCAGAGTGTTAGTCGCATGGGCACCAGCCTATCACCACCGGCTACCATTGCCGCTACATCAGTTCTGGTTCCCCCTACTCCTTCGTTGCCTTCCAACTCATCAACGCTAGGTGTCGATAGTTTGGCCGAGGTGCGCTGCCTGTTCGATGTCGGAACTCGAGACATGCTCGCCGAGATCGAGCGTCTCAAAAAGACGCATCATCCTCGGCGCAGCTCATTAACGAACGCGCGGAAGCACGCGAGGACCTTCAGAAGATGAAGAAACTCGTTGGAGGCCACGAGAAGCAGCAACAGGGGTTGGAGTTACAGATGGCGTGGACCGAAGGACATCTGGAATCCATCCGCGACAGGATATGGCAGAACTACGGTCGGCTGGACATGCTAGCACACAGCTTTAGGACTCCCGAAAGGGGTCTCGCTTTTTCTGATGGGACCTCACTCGTGTCTTTGCTCGCTGACCTTATTGGGGAACTTGAAAAAGTCCTTGGTAAGCACGCTGAGTGAGTGGCCAAGGACACATGCACCGGTCTCCGCATCTGTGTATGTCACGTTCTTGCGTGCTTGCGGCTCACACGCCCCGAGATCAACCTGAAGGAGGTCCTCGAGAAAGGTGGAGTCGACCGGTCATGCGAGGGCGTGATGTTAGAGGTCTAGTACTTGGGAGACACCGTGGTGCCATTTTTTGAACAGTAATGTCTTGTAGTCCCTTGCTGCATTAAAACGTAACATTTTCGGTTTGTTGTTCGTAGGAGAACAATTTTAGTTCTCATCACATTTTAAGTGATTTCCTTTATTGTCGTGTAATTTGTAGATGTATTGGTGACGAGGACATCCTACAAGCAGGATGCTCCGAAGATAACAACACGACGCCTACTCTTCCTGTAGACTAGTCCGCACTTGATGTCGGCGCCGTGCCTTGGTTGCAGTTAATCCCGACGATGCACTTGCACCGTTCGGAACGCATCTAAGTTCTCTTCTCCGGCACACTCAAGGTAAGGCTCTTGATTTATGCATCCTCAAACCTCGTGGCTAGCCTGAGGCGGGGTGACTAGAAATTGTTCCTTGTCTGTAGATCTCGAGGAAGCCTTGGAGGAGACAGATCGCCGCACTGATTATTGGAGGAGCAAATTGGATGTTGAGCAGCTTGAGCGGGCGATAGATGTTGCAAAGAAAGATCAAGATGTTGAAACTCTTCGAGGACGTGAGGTCTGGTTGAACTCATATTTCGCAAGTTGTTGCGATACCTTATCACGAGTCTGCGGGGAGCTCCGGGAAGCGTGGCCTCCTCCCGAGAAGTGGACTGTGGGCTACATCTCCTGGATTAAGAGAATGTGCGACCAACAGGAGGGCATCGGCAAACGCATCGATGATAGCCTGCAGCAGCAATGTCATCACGCCAGCTGATACGTCGAGGGTCACCTTCTCGCATGTATCCGAGATCGTTGTCCGCAGATTCATCTCGACTTCCTCCGTGAAGGGTTCTCACGGACGTCGATGAGGCCCTACGAGATCGACCGGCTGGCTCAATCCCTTGCTCCTCTAGCTGAGAGAGTGTACTCCTCCATGGACTGGCAATGGCCATCGTGGTAGAGTCCTTTCCTGCAAAGAGTTCTAATTGTATATATGTGAGATCTGACTATATATCATACTTTTGTAAAGATTTGAAACTATGACTTAAGCGTTAATAAATATATAGTGTACGAGTACTTCTCGATTGAGCTGATCTCAGCTTTTTTAAAGTGGGATACTCTCCCTAGTCCCCAGCCACATTCTTGGAGAAGTTGTTCTCCAAGGAGGTGGCTTGAAAACCTATAACCAACCAAGTTGAAGCTGTGAATACCTAGCCCCTAGCTGTGAAGTTGGGAAAACCAATTCCTGATTACACGGCTTAGTTAATACGCTGCTATTGAGCTCTCTGACATGACGAGATATGACACGGTCATTTGGCTCTGCAGTGGCTGACATCACCTTATCAGCTCTGGGCGTCCCCAGCCGAGGACCGTGAGGACCTCGGAGGTGTGTCAGACTAGTGTAAAGGAACAGTAGGATCGACTTCGGCTCAAGGTATTATATGGGTAATGGATCTCGGGGTAAAACAATATTAAGAAAATTTGAACAGAAATGGATATATCTTTATTAAACTGAAAAACATACAGACTTTGATACATCGATTATTATACATAGAATTTGCGTAATTGGTCGATGTTCCAGGAGTTTGTCAACTCTGGCCTTCATCATCTGCAATCTTGAATGCGCCTGGCCTCAAGACTACAACCACCGTGTATGGTCCCTCCCACTTAGGTGAGAGCTTGTTTTGCGCTACTTGGTTCTGAACTAGTCGGAGAACGTAATCGTCGATGGCAAGTTTGCAGGCCTCTTGATATGCTGCTACTCAGACAACAACCCATTTTCGATGTTCCTCTAGGTGGTTGACATCGTCTATTCGTCTTTCCTCTTGTGCCTCGTCAGAGTAGTTCTGAACACGTGAAGATCGATGACGTAGCTCCGACGGGAGCATGGCCTCGGATCCGTAAATGCGAAAGAAAGGGGTTTCCTTGTTGGGCGATGTCAGTGTAGTGCGCACGACCCACAAGACTGGCGGGAGTTCTTCAACCCAGCGAGTATCATAGGCCATAAGCCAATCGTACACACGTGTTTTGATCCCATGTAGCATGATCCCATTAGCCCGTTCGACTTGTCCATTTCTCTAAGGGTCGGAAAATGAGGCGAAACAAATCTTGACTCCGAATTCCATGCAATAATCCTAAAAAGCACCGCTCGTGAATTGAGAGCTGTTGTGTGTCAGGTGCAATGAGGCAACCTATATCTCCAGAATATCCCTTTCATAAACCTGATTGCATGCTCGACTTTGATCTCTTTTTTTGGCTCCGCTTCAATCCACTTAGTGAATTTGTCGATAGCCATGAACAATAATTTTGTAGCCACCCTATCCTCATGGGAATGGACCGAGTATATCAAGCCCCCAGCACGAGAACGGCCAAGTGAGCGGGATTATCTGGAGCGCTTGTGGTAGCATCTTGGTGTGTTTGCTGTGAAACTGACATGCGTCGCACCATTGTACCAAGTCGCAAGTGTCTTTGGGGCGTTTGGCAAGAAAAACCCTTGTTGAATGTCTTTTCCTACAAGAGTACGCCCGTTGGCATGAGATCCGTAGATTCCTTCGTGGATGTCACGTAGCAGCTTGTTGCCGTCCTCGGAGGAGACACATTTGAGGAGAACTCCGTTTAGGGCTTTCTTATAGAGGCCGTTTAGGGCTCCATACAATAAACCTTGGCCTCCCGGGAGAGTTTCTCTGCCTCCGTTTCGTCCTCCAGTAGTTTGTCAGCATCCAGGAAGTTGATGAGTGGTCTTCGCCAGTCAATAATTGTTTCGATGTTTGCCACGATGTTGTGGACCTCTGTGGTAGCCCCTGACAAGCCCCCGAGCTGTTGTCAGGATTCGCTATGGTGCCGTCGTCGTGAGACTCCTTTACGGAAGGTTTTGTTACGACGTCGAGAAGAGTGCTTGGCTCAAGAGGTTCTCTTCTAGACGCGCGCCATACCAGGTTATCAGGTTCAGTGTTATCCTTGCGATAAACATGCCATACCTCGATACCGTCAAATTTCCGCTCCAGCTTCCTGACTTCTCCGAGATACTTGTCCAACTCAGGGTTAGAGCATTTGTAGTCCTTGTGTACTTGGTTAGCGACTAACTCTGAGTCCCCTTTCACAATTTATCACTTGACTCCAAGTGATGCGGCTGCTCGTAGCCCGGTGAGTAGCCCCTCGTACTCTGCGGTGTTGTTTATCGCGCGAAAATTGAGGTGGATTGTGTGTTTGAACTGATCTCCAAGGGGAGATGTCAGAATGAATCCTACCGCAGCTCCTTGGCTGTTAAGTGCTTCATCGAACGCCATCGTCCATGTCTCGTTATCTGTTTGGTTGGTTGAACTGTTGTCAGCAATAGTCCAATTAGCAACAAAGTCTGCGAGAACCTAGGACTTGATGGCTATTCTCAGAACAAATTGGACATCAAATTGGCTGATTTCAACAACCCACCTCGTGATACGCCCGACAACATCTTTGTTCCTGACTACTTCTCCTAGCGGAAAAGAGGAGACAATTGTGATCATGTGGGCTGGGAAGTAGTGGCGTAGCTTTCGTGATGTGATGATTACAGCGTAGAGTAGTTTTTGTATCTACCGGTATCGTGCCTTTCCATCGTGGAGGGCTTCGCTGACATAGTACACGGGATGTTGTACCTTGTCCCTTTCAACGACGATGAAGTGCTGACAGAGCATGGTGCGGCTGCGATATAGAGGAATAGCTCTTCCATTGATTGTGGGCAACGAGTACAGGGGGATTTGACAAGTACCGTTTGAGCACGATAAACGCATTCTCGGCGTCCTGAGTCCACTCGAATTAATCTTGCTTTTTGAGTAAAGCAAAGAAAAGGCTGTCCTCATTCTCCCATCCTGGCAACAAAGCAGCTAAGCGAAGCCATGCACCCTGTTAGCTTCAGTACTTCCTTGAGTCTCATTGGCGACTTCATGTTCTCGATGGACTTGATCTTTTCGGGGTTTGCCTCGATTCCTCGTCTGGAGTCGACAAAACTGAGTAGTTTTCTGGATGGTACTCCAAACGTGCACTTCTCCATGTTCAACTTTAGTCGATGTCGCTGGAGATTGTTGAATGTTTCCCTCAAGTCATCGATGAGCTTGTCGCCTGTTTTTGTTTTGACCACCACATCATTGACGTAGGCTTCCACGTTCCGGCCGATTTGGTCACCAAGAGCCCCTTGGATCTCGCGTTGACAAGTATTGCCTGCATTGATCAACCCGAAAGGCATCTTGTTGTAGCAGAAAACACCGAAAGGCGTGATGAATGTTGTCTTCTCCTCGTCCTCTTTGGCCATACTGATCTGGTGGTAGCTGGAATAAGCGTCGAGAAAACTCAGCAACTTGGAACGGGCTGTCGAATCCACCAGCTGGTCGATTCTAGGAAGAGGGAAGTGATCCTTTCGATACGCTTTGTTGAGGTCGGAGAAGTCTACGCACATTCTCCACTTGTCATTGGTTTGCGAATCATGACTGGGTTTGCGAGCCACTCAGGGTGGAGAACTTCTCTGACGAAGCCCGCTTTGAGAAGTTTATCCAGCTCTTCTTGGATGGCTTGTTTTCTGCCTAGTGCGAATCGACGTAGCTTTTATTTGACTAGCTTGGCGTTGGGTCACACTATGAGTTTGTGCTCAATCAACTCCCTGGGGACCCCGGGCATGTCGGACGGTTGCTAGGAGAACACGTCTGCATTGTCGCGGAGGAAGGTGATGAGCTCGAGTTCCTATTTGCTATCGAGCGTTGCCTCAATCTTGATGGTCTTGTCAGGGTTGGTGCTGGTCAAGGGAACAATTTTGATGGCGCCGTCTGGTTTTGGCGCCATGTTGGGCTTGATCGCTTTCTTGGGTGGATATGTAGTGGTGGGCGGTGTGGGAGTGTGGTCGACCATGTTGAGGCTCCGCTTGTCGCACTGTACCGCTAATTTAGCGTTTCCAAGAACAGTGATTGTCCATTTTTGTCATGGCATCTTGAGCAATTGATACATGTAGTGAGCTACCACCACGAATTTTACTGACTATAGTCCTCCCTAAGATTGCGTTATAAGCAATGTTGAACTCTATGACATCGAAGGTGATCTGCTCTATTTGGAAATTGTTCGCTTGTTCGAAGGTGACGGCTAGAGTAATCTTGCCCAGTGGCTTGGACGAGGATTCGGGGGTGATTCCATGAAAGGGCTAATAAGTAGGAGTTAACTCACTTCTAGGAATTCCCATTGCATGCAACGTTCCCACGAAGAGTAGGTCGATGCAGCTGTCACCATTGACGAGAACCCGTGCGACTTTGATGTTCTGAATAGTGGGCTCGACTACTGTTGGATATCGTCCGGGGATTGTTGTAGTCGTTGGGTGGTCGGAAAACTCAATCTTCCATTGTGACCATTGCATCTTAGCAGCAACTCCCTATCAGGTGGAACAGACTTCGCGCACTACCTTTTTGTATTCTCTTTTTGAGGAGTATGCCGTAGAGCCACCGAAGATATGTGTGACATGGAGGTCGAAATCTGGGAACACGAGTTCGTCGTCGGTTGAGAGATCATCTATGCTCTTCTCGACCACGCGAACTCACTTTTATTTTTCCGCTGCCAACTGTCTTGTCAATGCTTTGGTAAAGACTTGACATTGTTCCAAAGTATGGGTATTGGTCTTGTGTATCGGTACAATTGTTGACGAGGTTCGGCTCCTTGAGGGGTTGGGTGCTTAGTGGGTGGACCCGTTTGATCCGCGATGAGGACCTCGGTCCATGCTTTGCGCTTCTCGTTCTTTTTGCTTTTCCTCTTGCTAGACTTTGGTGCATCCTTCTTATCTGATTTCTTCTCGTCACTTGTCTTGCTCTTCCCATCTTTCCTCCTAAGGGCATCATCCGCGTGAGGCATCTATCGATGATCTCGAATAGCTTCCACTCGGAGGTGAACTGTTTCATTGCCAACTATTGAGTGGTATAGCAATCTCGGATACCTGAGTTGGACGCGCATATAACGAAGACATCCGTGATTTCAGGTATTGTATTCCATCATTCGTTGAATCACTGTATATAGTCCCTCAAAGATTCTCGCGGATTCTGAGTTAAGGCGTGGAGGTCATCCCCGACTGCATGGCGCTTGTATGTTCCATGAAAGTTGGTGACAAACTGCTACCATAGATCCTCCCAGGAAGAAATAGAGCGAGGCAGAAGGTGAACGAGCCATGATTGGGCGGATCCTTTTAGTGCAGCCATGTCACACCCTAAGGTTCCCCTTTTCTCTGGTTTAAAATTCAATAAAATAAGTTGCCTTAAGAAGTCGTTTAATTTAACCTAGAGCTAAACCCTAATTATAAATGTGATTAATAAGTGGAAATGACATGGTGGAATTTTTCTTGATTTTCCCATGTCAAAATACATTAACACGATTTTTAATGGAATTTTCATAGCCCGGAGATAATTTTTAACCAATCAAAAACCCTTTCCCTAGCTGACGTACCGAGGCATCGATGAGCGTGATGGAGTTTGGATGGGCCCTACAATGGCCTTTGCAGCTTCCGATTTCACCTAGTCACAAGAGGGCGCTCCCCACCTTGGATATAATGGTGGGGGCGAAACCTAAAGTGGGTACGATTGGTTAAGAGAGGTTATGCGAAGGGTCCTATCACAGTCTCTTTCTGGTTTGTCGTCGTGGCATGCTGGCACACGGAAACATGTCGTGGGGCTATGTCTTGTGGGTACAGTTGTACACCTCCGTTCAGACTAAAACTATTCGAATAGCCGTGCCCACGGTTATGGGCGATCAACTAGATTCACCGTGATTAGTCCCATTATTAATAATTTGACTTAATGGAACTGGCGTAGTTCAAGTGGATGGTTGGGACTGTTGCAACGTGGTGTAGCGTTGGGCAGTGATTATTTAATTCTGATTAATTACTTCAACAGTTTTTACTGCTTTCAACTACTATCTTTAAATACCTGCTTTATGCAAATGAACCCTTAACCTTCGTTGGAATTACATGCATCATACCCCTATTTCGGTATGACTTGCTGAGTAGAGTGGGTAGTACCCAGTCTTGCTCTATCTTCGCCAAACACCAGAGCTGGAATACATTTCGGATGGAGATTACTTGGAGGAGTAGGCTTCATCGCTACCGTCAAGGATGCCCGTGGAGTGGAGTCGCCATGCTACGAGTATCAAGTTTAGAATAAGCTCGCTTCTAGTTTGCGCTGCATTTATGTAAGACATTTTAGGTGTTTGTAAGACGTGGATCTGTGTATCAACTTTGTCGTTAGTGTACCCTCGCTAGTCTTGGACATGAGTTTTAATGTACATTCTGCTTGGCATTCTATTCGTGAATTTCTGGGTATGACAAGTTGGTATCAGGGCCGACCTTGACCGTAGGACAAGCCAACTGGAACACTAAGAACCCTTTGCACGTTCTCCTTTTGCATTTGGAGTTGTTTTGGGAAAAATTGGGGATTTATTTCCTTGGGTTATGGTGAAAATCTTGGTCGCTTATTGTCACTCCCTGAAAATCGCCTAATTTAATAATTCATTCTTTAATGCATTTTTAGAAACTATTTTAAAAAGCCTACAGGGTAAACTCTAATAATATAGGAAACATCGCAACATAAAATTGAGTTAGATAAAATCTCATTAAATAATTTGCTTGTTTATCTATTTTCTAGATTTTTCTAGGAATTATTTGAGCAAGGGAAGTATTTTTAATAAATGAAACATAATTTCACGAATTATTTAATTGAAAAAGTTTTTAAATCTTCCCCTAAACCGTTGGACTAATTCCAGCCCATCTCCCTCCTTTGGGTGTGCGGCTGTGCAGCCCAAGTCAGCCCAGCCGAGCTTCCCCTTCTCTTTCTTTCTATGTTTTATTTTCAGCCGGCCCAAGACTGAAAGTCTACTTTGCCTCCCTTTGCACTGTTCTTCTTCAAGCTCTGGCAGCCGACCTGAGACCGAATTGGCTTGGTTTTTCTCCTCCAAATCCAGCCTTTCCTCTCGTGCATTTCTAAAATTAGTTGAGGGGATTTGTTTCCCTTATCCTCTTCTATCCTTTCCCCCAAAAATCCGATTTTCTCCCTTTGAGTTCGATGCGAATTTGGATTCGTTTTCGAGTTTATCTCTCCAAACAAACCATCGGATTTTCCGGCTCAAATCCTCTCGTTTGGAGTCTGATCTCCCTCACCCATGCCTGTAAATAGTATCCCCTAGTCGTCCTCGTCCGTTTGGCTCAAGTCTTAGCCGCTGCCACGTGAGCCCTAGCGCCGTCGCCACTGTAGCCGCTTCAGCCGCGCCGCGCCGCTGCTGTGGTCGCCGCTGCCGCCTTCCGTCACCACCGTCGGGTTCACCAGGTGGAGGAGTATCTCGTCCCCACCTTCGCAGCGGCCGAAAACCGCTGGAGTGCTGCCACCGACGTCAAGCCGAGCTATACCGCTGTGGGAGCTTGTTGCCGGTCATCGTTAGTCGTCGTCCGTCGTAGCTTTTTGCACCGGTGAGTTCGCGTCGTTGTCCTTTTCGTGTAGGTGTCTTCGGTTTAGCTGCCCGAGCTCTCTATCGCCGGCGGAGTCGTGGTCCAGGGCCATGGCTGTGATGATGTCATCAATGACATCATAATTCTCTTTTAAATCTCTAAAAGCTTTTTTCTATTAGATGAAATCTGATTAAACATAGAAAATTCATAACTAAATCATCGTAACTCGGATTCAGGTGGTTCAAGTCGCTAAATTCATCTAAAATCGAGGTCTACGTGTTAAAAATATCCACATGTACTGTTTATGCCTGTTTATGTAATGTTTTGTTGATTTTGTTCAATTGCTTTAGTTTCCGACGTTACGGAGGAGAGCGTTTACGTTAAGGAAAGTTCACAAGTGTTTCAAGAAGCTCAACGAAAGTCATGCAGATCCCAAACAACCCTTTGAGCATGTTGAACCCGTTTAAATCTAATGTTTTGTTTCAACTTATGCATTATTTTCGAATGTCATCGGGTGGTGAGCCTTTCCCAAATAATTATGGCCGAAGATGATTTTATTTTCCTATGAGTAATAAATTGGTTAGCTTGAACCTTATATACTGGTTTGGTCCAGCTAAATGCTATAAATATATATATTTGCTTAGCCATGCTTAGAAACATTAGCTCATTAATGGGATGAATCATACTATATTATTACTTGTGGTTATATTTAATGGTAGCTCATGATGGTTAATCGTGTTATGATAATTAATTGATAATTAAAATTTGATTAATGGTGGGTTGTGAGCACATGGTATTGATAGTCGTGCTCATGGTAATTAAGGACCGGTTCACGAGCTACTGTTGTGAAACACTAACCGTGCCAACCACAAGCCAGCGTGGGCAACGACTTTACCTTTTGTATAGCATGGTTCATTACGGGGTGCCAGACTGAGAAGCGGCGAGAAGTCCGTGGAGGTCGCTGGGGAGTCCATGCCTCTGGTTGTAGAAGGGGTGATTATTATCCAGGTATGGTGCGCTGTGGTGAGTTGTGTTGTACGAGGGGTACTGCCACAGTTCCTTTCCGAGGTACCGTGGTGGTATTGAGGCGCATGGTGACATGTCGTGGAGCTGTGTCTTGTGGGTACAGTGGTACATCTCTGGCCAGAGTAAAACTATTCGAATAGCCGTGCCCGCGGTTATGGGCGGGTCTAACAATATTTTTCGTGATTAGTCTCACACTTCTTATTGGTGATAATAATGTGATAATTAATTTGACTCCTGGTTTGGAATGGTATATTCCTGGTATGGAGGTTTGATTTGTACAACCGGGGTTGGTTGTTCAGATGAGGTTGGGCCTATGCAACACGGGTGTGTTGTATAGTGTTTGCTTAATACTGCTTAATTACTCAACTGTTTTACTATTCTCTGAAATGTTTATTAAATGCTGTTTATGCAAATAAGCTATATTATGCTATCCTTTGTTATCCTGTGCACTTGCATATTTGCTGTGTGGCTTGTTGAGTATGTCATATGCTCATTCTTGCAATATTCATTCATCAGAGGAGGAGTACTTCAGTGAAGGTGATGCTCAGGAGGATTAGGCTTTGTTCGGGTCAAGTTGCTTGTGGAGTGGAGTCACCATAGCTATTTAATCTTTTGTTTTTATTTCCATTGCGTAGAATTTATTCTTTTGAGAGGAACTATCCACCTCTGTAATGATTTATTATTTTGCGAATATTAATTAGTTGTTTGATAGTATTTTATTATCAATTTGTTATTGTGTGCCTCGGCTGATTCCTGGACGAGGATTTAACACACATGTAAACGTTTGGAATTTTGGATAGAAATTCCGGGCGTGACAAGTTGGTATCAGAGCCACCTTGACCTTAGGACAAGCCAAATGGTAAACCTTAAGTAGCCTTCAAAATATTGTGAAAAGTATAACTGCTTTTCTCTCTATTCTCTTATAAATTAATTAAGTTGGCAGCACATGCAAGGTTAGGTACAAAATTTTCTGAATCCTACTTTACCAAAACAGAAACCTGTTCTTTTCTTTTAAAAAAAGAAAAAACTTTACTGTTCAGGGTATTAAATAGTTTAATTTTATGGATTTCATTGGTTAGTCGCATTGTACATCCATTATGGTACCGATTCAAGCAAGATAGCACTAGTACTACTCATCCCTGTTAATGGTGACACTGTACCGTGCTTATGGTAGATCCTAAGTATTTAGTTTTATTTTATCCATTTGTCTAAATCTATTTGTCGCTGTCCAAAGTTGATTTCTTTTGCAAACAAAAACTTTGTTTCGTTCTGTTCCCGCGAGTACTGTACAGGAAAAAAATATATTTGCTTCTTTTTGTCTACTTCCAAAGTCTATACTCCTTTTTAAATAAAATTCTCAAAAAAAATTCTGGAAAAAAACGAAAAAAATAGTTCTGTTGGCTCTTTTTCTTTTATTTTTTCTTTTTGGTTCAAATTAATTAAGTCTAGTTTGTGCAGCTAACTTAAATACATGCATTAATTCTTCCTTTCTATGTTCCTTTAGATCTCGCCCCATCCGCCGGAAAGCTTGATCGATGCGGTAGGATTCATCAGGGAGATGAGAATGATGGCATTTGAAGTAGGCTATGACGTTGCCCCTGAGTATTGTCAAATTCCCCATGACCCCAACGAGGAGAAGTGTCGTGTTCGTGTGACGTTGACTAGTGATCGTGAAGACCTTCCGTCGATAAAGTTTGAAGCTGGAGGAAGAAGGAATAGTCTCATGCATGTCAGGAGGCAGCCTTGGTGGGCATTGGAGAGCTTCGTCATCGCTTTGATGAGGAGTTAGAGTCATTAGCTTTCTAGTATCATCCACTCAAGCCTCATGATCAAGACTATGGAAAGTACACCTGCCCTGAAGATGAGAACAACACCACTCTGAAGCATGTCGTATATATGGTTTGCGCCATGGATGCAGTTGGCGTGGAGCGGGAGAAAGCATCTCATGAGAGGGGAAACTGGAACCGTGGCAGGATTTGCAAGCTTGAGAGCAAGGTGTATCATCTGTAGAAGGAACTAGCCGAACTTAAAGGAGAAGCACCGCCACCAGCACCCAAGCTTCGTCTCACCGCAAGGAAGAGAACCCATCCACCACCTCGTATCCAGTTGGCTTCGAAGACTCGTGTGGTGGGAGATGCTGCGCCTGATCATGCTGAACCTGTCATCCATGTCATAAGTGATGATCAAGAGGAGGAAGACCCAGAAGAAAGAGAGCCAGCTACTCCAGAGGAAGAAGATCCATCTCTTCGTTCCGACGCAAGGCGGGATTAGTTGCTTAGTTAGATCGTTGCCGTAGTTCGCTGTGTTAGTTTGATTGCTTGAGTTTGCTTGTGCGTGTGTGGGTTTAGTGTGTTGCTTACATCATTGGTGGGATGTAACTACATGAGTTTAGTTCTTTTGCTTGTCAGAGAGTAAATTAACTGGTGAGATAGTGTTAATTCAATTTAAATGTAATCATACACAGTAAGAGCAATATAGAATTTAAATTAATTAAAGTTCTCCGTTCTAAGGGTATCTCTCTGTCGTTCATTCCTTTTGCCCGTGCTTTTTTCAGATGGTGAACACCCGCACTGGAAGTGGAAGTGGTCACAATGAAGGAGATCCCACACTTGCCAAGTTTTGGCTCAGCAAACTCAGCTAATTAATCTACTAGTGCACCAAGCGTAGAACCAGCAGGCAAATAACAACAATCAACCACCACCCCCACAGAACAAGTTGGCAGATTTCCTACGTGTGAGACCACCTACCTTCTCAAGCACCACTAACCTAGTAGAGGCGGGTGATTGGCTGCATGCTGTTGAAAAGAAGTTAGATTTGATTCAGTGCACCGAGCAGGAGAAGGTTTCCTTTGCTTCGCATCAGTTGCATGGTCCTGCTGCTGAGTGGTGGGATCACTTTCGTCAAAACAGAGCTGCGGGAGAGCCTACCACTTGGCGGGAGTTTACTGCTGCTTTCAAGAACACACATATACCATCAGGTGTTGTGGCACTTAAGAAGAGAGAGTTCAGAGCGCTCAATCAAGGATCCGGTTCTGTCACAGAGTACCTCCCTGACTTTAATCGCTTAGCTCGCTATGCCCCAGAAGATGTTCGCACTGATGAAGAACGTCAGGAGAAGTTTTTAGAGGGACTGAATGATGAGTTGTCTTATGCATTGATGGTTATGGAATACCGGGACTTACCAGCAGTTGGTGGACAAGGCGATTTGCCAAGAAGACAAGTACAATAGGATGGAACAGAAGAAGCGTAGGGCTGCTCATTTCAAGGCTCAACAGGGTAGTAACCTGCGGCCGCGCATTGCTATGGGACCTCAAGCCGCACCATACCCACAGGGAGGATCCTCTTCAGTTGCTCGCCCTCAATGCCAGTTTTACAACAACAACATTGGTAATCGCAGCAATGACAATCGTAATGTGGTCACTCGTCCTGTAGCAACTCCAACTCAGAATCAGCCTGTCAGGAAGGAACAGGGAAGCAAGCCAGGGGTGTGCTTCTAATGTGGTGATCCAGGACATTATGCTGATAAGTGTCCAACGCCTCGGCGTGTGAGGACTGCTCCTGTCCAGAACAACTCCAATGCTCTAGCACCGAAGGCTCGTGTTAATCACGTTACAGCTGCAGAAGCCCAGAATGCACCTGATGTGGTTTTGGATACGTTTCCTGTTAACTCTATACCCACATATGTGCTTTTTGATTCCGGTGCTAGACACTCCTTTTTGTCTAAAAGTTTTGCGAGCAATCATGGGATGGAAGTTATTAGTCTTGGGAGGCCTTTACTAGTTAATACCCCAGGCAATCAAGTACCCTCAACACAGTACTGTCCTTCCATTATTATACAAATAGAAGGAAGTCCTTTCCCATCCAAACTTATCTTGCTAGAATCCAAATATCTTGATGTTATCTTAGGGATGGATTGGCTAACCCGTCACAGAGGAGTTATAGATTGTGCTAACTGTAAGGTGACTTTAACCAGTAGCAATGGGCAAACAATGTCTTTCTTTATGTCCTCCCTTAGATCTCATGGTTTGACTTTAAATCAAATTGCTTTGCAAGAGATCCCAATAGTTCAGGACTATCCAGATGTGTTCCCTGAGGATTTGCCAGGTATGCCACCTAAGAGAGACATAGAGTTCTGAATAGACTTAGTACCTGGAAGCACCCCTATCCATAAGAGACCGTACAGAATGGCAGCTAATGAGTTAGCATAGGTAAAGAGATAGGTGGATGATTTGCTTCAGAAAGGATATATCAGACCCAGTAGTTCACCGTGGGGAGCACCAGTCATCTTTGTGGAGTAGAAAGATCATACTCAGAGAATGTGTGTGGATTATCGAGCGTTGAATGATGTCACAATCAAGAATAAGTACCCTCTACCTAGGATTGATGATTTGTTTGATCAATTGGAAAGTGCTACAGTTTTCTGCAAGATAGATCTTCGTTCCGGATATCACCAACTTCGAATCCGTGAGGAGGATATACCAAAGACCACCTTTACAACATGGTATGGTTTGTTCGAGTGTACTGTTATGTCATTTGGACTCACTAATGCCCCGGCCTTTTTCATGAACTTGATGAACAAAGTGTTTATGGAATACCTCGATAAGTTTGTCGTGGTGTTTATTGATGATATCCTTATCTACTCCAAGACAAAAGAAGAGCATGAAGAGCATCTTCGTCTTGCTTTAGAGAAACTACGTGAGCATCAGCTGTATGCCAAGTTTAGTAAATGTGAATTTTGGTTGCCCGAAGTGAAGTTCCTTGGACATGTCATCTCAACAGGAGGAGTTGCCGTGGATCCGAGCAATGTGGAGTCAGTACTAAATTAGAAGCAACCCAAGACGGTTTTAGAGATTCGTAGTTTCCTTGGTCTTGCGGGGTACTACCGCAGGTTTATTGAGAATTTCTCAAAGATTGCTAGACCAATGACTCGACTGCTTCAGAAGGATGTGAAGTATAAGTGGATAGAAGGGTGTGAGCAGAGTTTTCAAGAACTGAAGAAAAGGCTAGTGACTGCGCCGGTGTTAGTCTTGCCTGATCCAAAGAAAGGTTTCCAGGTGTATTGTGATGCTTCTAGACTTGGTTTGGGTTGTGTTTTGATGCAAGATGGGAAGGTGGTTTCCTATGCATCTAGGCAGTTACGCCCTCATGAAAATAACTATCCAACACATGATTTAGAGTTGGCAGCTGTGGTTCATGCATTGAAGATTTGGCGTCATTACCTTTTTGGTAACCGTACGGAGATGTATACGGATCACAAAAGTTTAAAGTACATTTTCACTCAACCTGATATGAACATGCGTCAACGAAGATGGTTAGAGTTGATCAAGGATTATGATATGAAAATTCATTATCATCCAGGTAAAGCAAATGTTGTAGCAGATGCTCATGAAAATAACTATCCAACACATGATTTAGACTTGGCAGCTGTGGTTCATGCATTGAAGATTTGGCGTCATTACCTTTTTGGTAACCGTACGGAGATGTATACGGATCACAAAAGTTTAAAGTACATTTTCACTCAACCTGATATGAACATGCGTCAACGAAGATGGTTAGAGTTGATCAAGGATTATGATATGAAAATTCATTATCATCCAGGTAAAGCAAATGTTGTAGCAGATGCTCTTAGCAGAAAAAGCTACTGCAATATGTCGGAAGGACGACACCTACCTTGGGAGTTATGCCAGGAATTGGAAAAATTGAGCTTGGGAATAGTCAACAAAGGTTTTGTGGCCGCTTTAGAAGCTCAACCCACTCTTTTTGATCAAGTTAGAGAGGCTCAAGTGAATGATCCTGATATCCAAGAAATCAAAAAGAACATGAGAAGAGGAAAAGCCATCGGTTATATAGAAGATGAGCAAGGAACTGTGTGGCTAGGAGAAAGAATTTGTGTGCCTGACAATAAGGAGTTGAAGGATACTATCATGAAAGAAGCTCATGAAACTTTGTATTCCATTCATCCTGGAAGCACTAAGATGTGTCAAGACCTGAAGCAACAATTCTGGTGGGCCAACATGCGACGAGAGATAGCGGAATATTATGCTCTATGTGATGTGTGTCAGCGAGTCAAGGCAGAGCATCAGAAGCCAGCCGGTCTGCTGCAACCGTTGAAGATTCCAGAGTGGAAATGGGAGGAAATAGGGATGGATTTCATCATCGGTTTACCCAGAATGTCGGCAGGACATGATTCTATTTGGGTAGTGGTTGATAGGCTTACTAAATTTGCTCATTTCATACCTGTCAAAGCAGGACATGATTCTATTTGGGTAGTGGTTGACAGGCTTACTAAAGTTGCTCATTTCATACCTGTTAAAACAACCTACTCAGGAAAAAAGCTCGCATAGTTATATATGGCAAGAGTTGTATGATTACATGGTGTTCCCAAGAAAATAGTGTCAGACAGAGGTAGTCAGTTTACTTCAAAGTTTTGGCAGAAGCTACAAGAAGAGATGGGTACTCGTTTGAATTTCAGTACGGCCTATCACCCTCAAACTGATGGTCGGACAAAAAGAGTGAATCCAATTTTAGATGACATGTTGAGAGCCTGTGTTCTAGATTTCGGTGGGAGTTGGGATAAGAATCTATCGTATGCTGAATTCTCTTATAACAACAGTTATCAAGCTAGTCTTCAAATGGCTCCATATGAAGCATTGTATGGTCGGAAGTGTCCTACCGCTCCTTTAGGATCAAACCGGGGAGCGTCAAGTTTTGGGGACAGACATATTGCGAGAGGCGGAAGAAAAAGTGAAGACTATCCAAGAAAGGTTGCGTGTTGCCCAGTCACGTCAGAAGAGCTATGCAGACAATCGACGCAGGGATTTGACTTTGGAAGAAGGGGATTATGTGTACCTACGGGTTACGCCGTTGCGCGGAGTTCATCGTTTTTAGACCAAAGGGAAATTGGCACCGCGATTTGTGGGACCTTATAAGATTGTGAGTCGGAGAGGCGAAGTAGCCTATCAACTAGAGTTGCCTCCATCAATGGCGGGAATACATGATGTGTACCATGTATCGTAGGTGAAGAAATGTTTGCGTGTACTTACGGAGGAAGCAGATCCTAAGCATATAGAGCTTCAAGAAGATCTAACTTATGTTGAGAAGCCAGTCCGAAGTTTGGAGGTGAATGAGAGAAACACCAGGAATCACGTCATACGGTTTTGTAAGGTTCAGTGGTGCAATCATTCAGAAGAAGAAGCCACTTGGGAGCGAGAAGATGAATTGAAGTCAGCTCATCCTCATCTTTTTGCTAGCTCTTCTGAATCTCGAGGACGAGATTCCGTTTAAGGGGGGTAGGTTTGTCACGCCCAGAGAATCGCCTAATTTAATAATTCATTCTTTAATGCATTTTTAGAAATTATTTTAAAAAGCCTACAGGGTAAACTCTAATAATATAGGAAACATCGCAACATAAAATTGAGTTAGATAAAATCTCATTAAATACTTTGCTTGTTTATCTATTTTCTAGATTTTTCTAGGAATTATTTGAGAAGGGAAGTATTTTTAATAAATGAAACATCATTTCACGAATTATTTTAATTCAAAAGTTTTTAAATCTTCCCCTAAGCCGTTGGGCGGATTCCAGCCCATCTCCCTCCTTTGGGTGCGCGGCTGTGCAGCCCAAGTCAGCCTAGCCGAGCTTCCCCTTCTCTTTCTTTCTTTCTTTGTTTTATTTTCGGCCGGCCCAAGACTGAAAGTCTACTTTGCCTCCCTTTGCACTGTTCTTCTTCAAGCTCTGGCAGCCGACCTAAGACCGAATTGGCTCGGTTTTCTCCTCCAAATCCGGCCTTTCCTCTCGTGCATTTCTAAAATTAGTTGAGGGGATTTGTTTTCCTTATCCTCTTCTATCCTTTCCCCCAAAAATCTTATTTTATCCCTTTGAATTCGATGCGAATTTGAATTCGTTTTCGAGTTTATCTCTCCAAACTAACCATCGGATTTTCCGGCTCAAATCCTCTCGTTTGGAGTCTGATCTCCCTCACCCATGCCCATAAATAGCATCCCCTAGTCGTCCTCTTCCGTTTGCCTCAAGTCTTAGCCGCAGCCGTCGCATGTAGCGCCGCCGCCACGTGAGCCCTAGCACCGTCGCTGTCGTAGCCGCTTCAGCCGCGCCGCGCCGCTGCTGTGGTCGCCACTGCCGCCTTCCGTCGCCACCGTCAGGTTCGCCAGGTGGAGGAGTATCGCGTCCGCCCCTTCGCAGCCGCTGAAGACCGCTGGAGAGCTGCCGCCGACGTCAAGCCGAGCTGTACCACTGTGGGAGCTTGTCGCCGGTCGTCGTTCGTCGTCGTCCGTCGTAGCTTTTTGCACCAGTGAGTTTGCGTCGTTGTCCTTTTCGTGTAGGTGTCTTCGGTTTAGCCTCCCGAGCTCTCTATCGCCGGCGGAGTCGGGGTCCAGGTACATGGGTGCGATGATGTCGTCGATGACATCATAATTCCCTTTTAAATCTTTAAAAGCTTTTCTGTATTTGATGAAATCTGATTAAACATAGAAAATTCATAACTAAATCATCGTAACTCGGATTCAGGTGGTTCAGGTTGCTAAATTCATCTAAAATCGAGATCTACATGTTAAAAATATCCACATGTACTGTTTGTGCTTTTTTATGTACTGTTTTGTTGATTTTGTTTAATAGCTTTAGTTTCCGACATTCCGGAGGAGAGCGTTTACGTTAAGGAAGGTTCACAAGTGTTTCAAGAAGCTCAAGGCAAGTCATGCAGATCCCAAACAACCCTTTGAGCATGTTGAAACCGTTTAAAGCTAATGTTTTGTTTCAACTTATGCATTATTTTCGAATGTCATCGGGTGGTGAGCCTTTCCCAAATAATTATGGCCAAAGATGATTTTATTTTCCTATGAGTAATAAATTGATTAGCTTGAACCTTATATACTGGTTTGGTTCAGCTAAATGCTATAAATATATATATTTGCTTAGCCATGCTTAGAAACATTAGCTCATTAATGGGATGAATCATACTATATTATTACTTGTGGTTATATTTAATGGTAGCTCATGATGGTTAATCATGTTATGATAATTAATTGATAATTAAAATTAGATTAATGGTGGGTTGTGAGCACATGGTTTTGATGGTCGTGCTCATGGCCATTAAAAACCGGTTTGCGAGCTACTGTTGTGAAACATTAACCGTGCCAACCACAAGCCAGTGTGGGCAACGACTTTACCTTTTGTATAGCATGGTTCATTACGGGGTGCCAGACTGAGAAGCGGCGAGAAGTCCGTGGAGGTCGCTGGGGAGTCCATGCCTCTGGTTGTAGAGGGGGTGATTATTATCCAGGTATGGTGCGCTGTGGTGAGTTGTGTTGTACGAGGAGTACTGCCACAGTTCCTTTCCGAGGTACCGTGGTGGTATTGAGGCGCATGGTGACATGTCGTGGAGCTGTGTCTTGTGGGTACAGTGGTACATCTCTGGCCAGAGTAAAACTATTCGAATAGCCGTGCCCGCGGTTATGGGCGGGTCTAACAATGTTTTTCGTGATTAGTCTCACACTTCTCATTGGTGATAATAATGTGATAATTAATTTGACTCCTGGTTTGGAATGGTATATTCCTGGTATGGAGGTTTGATTTGTACAACCGGGGTTGGTTGTTCAGATGAGGTTGGGCCTAGGCAACACAGGTGTGTTGTATAGTGTTTGTTTAATACTGCTTAATTACTCAACTGTTTTACTATTCTCTCAAATGTTTATTAAATGTTGTTTATGCAAATAAGCTATATTATGCCATCCTTTGTTATCCTGTGCACTTGCATATTTGCTGTGTGGCTTGTTGAGTATGTCATATGCTCATTCTTGCAATATTCATTCATCAGAGGAGGAGTACTTCAGTGAAGGTGATGCTCAGGAGGATTAGGCTTTGTTCGGGTCAAGTTGCTTGTGGAGTGGAGTCGCCATAGCTATTTAGTCTTTTGTTTTTATTTCCGTTGCGTAGAATTTTGTTCTTTTGAGTGGAACTATCCACCTCTGTAATGATTTATTATTTTGTGAATATTATTTAGTTGTTTGATAGTATTTTATTATCAATTTGTTATTGTGTGCCTCGGCTGATTCTTGGACGAGGATTTAACACACATGTAAGTGTTTGGAATTTTGGATAGAAATTCTGGGCGTGACACTTATTCAAACGGGCAATTTAAAAATTAGGTTGGTCTAGGGTATTAGTAAACTTGGGACAAATGGGATGGAGTCAATTGGAATTCTATTCGACAGTCGATCGGGATTCTAATGGGAGGTATGCACTAGGTCATGTCAAGTTTGGAAGGGTTGCAATTTTTATGCTTAATATTATTACATATTTATTTTACACATTACTTTATTGCTTAGACAATGTCAATAGTACTTTTATTTGACTTCATGAAAATGTTCTATGCATAAAAGCAGTTCTTACTAGCTTATTTACTTGACTCATTTATTGATTTATTTAACTTAGATTTGAGCATGCGTTGATTCCCATCCTTTGCTCTTCTCTAGATGGCATGCCATCCCCCTACGCACCGTGGTGAGAACATGGACAGTTTTGTGGCTGAGCTTGCTCGCACAATGTTGGTGGTGGGTTATCCTGAAGCGCCAGAGTACACAGCGATCTGGCCCCTCAGTGGCGAGTTTCCACACAGAGTTCGCTTGGAGGTTCACGGCATTTTGGGCACTTGTCTCCCCACCATGGTGGTTACTGCTTCGTGAGGTACTGCTGAGCACGCTTGCCAGGAGGTCTTTATCGGCTAATTCCGAGTTTGATATGGCTGGCCGATTCAGCCGATATTGGCAAGATTGGTTACATGATCAACGTTGGATTCGAAAGAAGGGCTTCAATGATATTGCAAGACAAGGATAGAGTCCCAGATGGGTAATTGTATCTATTAATTAGGATTTTATGTAATTTCCTTATAGATATTTTCGGTAAGAGTCCGTCTAAGGGACTTGTTCGTCGGTTAAGAGTTGTATTAGGAAAGTATGAGTTGTGTTTGTCATGGACAAAGTTGTATGTTCGGGTATAAATATAAGCCCGAGGTCTTGTAGATAATTACTACCAGTTCAATATACTTTCGGTGCATCGCCACCTTTTGTAACTTTGTTTCGATGAGTTCTTGCTTTCAAATCGAGCTGCATCGGTTTCGATCTTCGATAAGAGGTAAAGCTTGTTATGGCGGTTTGCATTATCGGGATTAGTGCCTACATCTTCATGACACTCTAATCTTGTTATCGTGAATCACCGACTTATCATATATGTTCTATAATCTAGATTGATAATGTTTTCTACTTATCTTGTTGGTTCAGATTATTTAACGTATCTACCATCCTGAAAAGATAGTCATCGGCTTGATTGTCTTGATATCATGTTTCTTCTCATACTTAGTGTTGCATCAGTTAAGTTTGATCTACTAAGTCATGCTTAGAACCATGATCTCTAGCCTGCTTATGATTATTAATAAGGATAGTATCGGGGTTTCAGCCGATCTTACCTGATACAGTTATTTTACTATGATTTATATCTTGCTTAATATGTTGTATTTGTCCCTTATATCCGGATCTCAACTAATGTAAATATATTAAGCTTATTATCAATCTAATTGATATTAGTTTAATATATTTATTACAAGATGATATCCTAATATAAGGTAGTATCGGAGTTATAGTCGATACATGCTTAAATTTGGACATCGGCTATGACATGAGCACATATAATCTCTATTCCGTGTTATTTTGGATCTAGGCAATTTATATTGTCACGATTAAGTCCGATCTATCCCAATTGCTGATTACTAAAGTAATATTGATATACAGATTACGTAATGTTTATCTTTGCAGCCGATGGACCAAGTTTAGGGTTTATTTACGCTCATAAATATACTTTACAGCCGATTCATAGTTCCTTGTATCGGCTAGGTTACATCACGATACGACATTGGCATCCTGGCCGATCGGCTATCGTTTACTAACAACGTTTGCATGTTTAATCTTGTTGATTGCAGGATCAAATTAACTGGTATGCCCTAGAACCCGAAAGCAAGCTTTGGACATGCACTAGAGTAAAGCAAATCTATAGGCACGTCGTCGTCTTCCATGACACTGCTTACCGCTGCCACCCAAGTCGTGTTGCGAACACCTTCTGCCCAACGTCAAAGGAGAACGACAAGATCAACACCTTTGGGCATATGTGCACCGTGATGAAAGGTCTGGACAAAATGCACACTGATCTTCACAAGGCATCCAAGGTAGTCAACGATCGAAAGTTGGTGAAGATAGCTCGCCTGCAAGACGAGGTCGCCCGACTGAAGAAGGACAATGCCATTCTGCAGGGGTGTCCAGTGCCGGGTGCAGTCAGGTTTAGCACGATGTCTAGGAAGACCACTGTAGCTCCTGTCCGTATCCAGCTTGCACTGAGGAAGCCACCTCCAACTGCCGAGCCACTTCCTCTCTTCCGGCCACCGTCGCCTCCAGCAGCTCCAGCACCAGCTCCTCCACTTTCACTAGTTGCTGCACTAGCTCTAGCCTCTGCTACAACGTGAGTTCTCACCTTCACCACAGTGTCAGCTTTCCAGGGCGCATGCAGTGGTAGTGGTTGTTGGTTGCCTGCTACACCTAGTGGTAGCAACGATAGTGTTTCCAGCTCAGAGCCACCCAGCGGTGAGATGTTCATGGCCGACTCCAAGAGCCATTCTAAGGAGCCAGGAGACGAGCAGCAGAGCGACTTCGACTCGATCGTCTGCATGAGCCGCTCCGAGCATTAGGCTCACCACCCTTAGTTTATCACTTTGTTTAGTTTGTTTCCTTGTTAGTTTCCGTGTGTCAGGTCTATTGTTTGTGGGTTAGTTGACTATGTATATCATGTGTCTATGGTATGACTGTCTTAATAAGGATTTGCTTGCTACCTTTTAAAGTGTTTTAAGCCAGATCAGAATAATTACAGTTTATTTATAATGTAATAAAGCTTAGTTTCTGAGCAGTCTGTTTTTCTTCTTTTCCAAATCTTCCTGTATCTTCTTCCCCTCCATATGGTCAACACCAGGACTGGCAACCGGGTAGCAGGACATGGTAGCAGCAGTGAGGAACAGATTGGTCATGCTCATATCAATGGTGCTTCTGGCAACGGTCCTCCACCACCACCACATGAGAATCCCACCATTGCTCAAGTGTTGGCCAGCCAGACAAAAATGATGACTGCGATGATGCAACAGATGCAGCAACAACACCAGCAGATGCAGCAACAGATGATGTAGCACATGCAGCAACAGGCGCAGCCATAGTAGCAGAACCAACGGTTCGATTCTCCACCCCCACCCCAATCCAAGGTTCCAGAGTTTCTGTGCGTCCGGCCACCAACTTTCTCAAGCACCACCAACCCCATGGAAGCAAACGACTAGCTTCATGCCATTGAAAAGAAGCTTAACCTACTATACTGCAACGACCAGGAAAAAGTCACCTACACCACCCACCAGCTGCAAGGGCCCGTTTTTGCTTAGTGAGACAATTACTTGGTCACCCGTCCAGCTGGAACAGAAGTCACCTGGGCAGAGTTCTGCCGCAGTTTCAGGAAGGCACATGTCTCTGATGGGATAGTAGCTCATAAGAAGAGGGAGTTTCGGGCACTCCACCAAGGCTGCAGGACAGTCACAAATTACCTGCATGAATTCAACCAGCTCGCACGCTATGCCCTGGAGGATATGCGCACCGATGTCGAGAGGCATGAGAAGTTTCTGTCTAGCCTTGATGATGAATTGACCAACTAGCTGATCTCAGGGGATTATGTCGACTTTGAGACGCTGGTTGACAAGGCGATCCATCAGGAAGATCAACGCAACAAGATGGACCGCAAGAGAAAGGTGGCTCAGTTCAGGGCACACCAGGAGAACCCCAGAAGCCTCACTTCATCATCGGACAGCAGGGTGGACCTTCCACCATGATTCTTCAGCAGCACCGCCCGTACAACCCTGGCAATGTCAACAGCAACAGTGGACGTAACAATAACAGTGGTGGCCAGCACAACCGCAACCCAGCTCCATGCCCAGCCATGGCTCCAACTCAGCCGGCACAGTCAGCTCAGCCCGAGAAGGAGTTTTGGAGGAAAGCCAGGAATCTGCTTCAACTGCAACGAGCCCGACCACTTTGCTGACATGTGCCCGAAGCCAAGGTGCTCTAGACCCAGGTTCGTCCAGGCTCGTGTCAACCATGCGTCTGCAGAAGAGGCGCAGGCACCACCCGAAGTTGTACTGGGTATGTTTCCTGTCAACTCAATCCCCACAACAGTACTTTTTGATTCTGGTGCAACGCATTATTTCATTTCCAAGAGTTTTGTTGGGGTATATGGGTTAAGAAGAGAAGAACTTAAGACACCCATGTAGGATTACACCCTATAAGTAACTCAACCTCTGACTATTACTGTCCCTATGTGGTAATAGAAATCCAAAGATTAAAATTTCTAGCCAACCTCATCCTTCTTGAATCCAAAGACCTAGATGTTATTATTGGGATGGATTGGTTAACAAGGCACAAAGGAGTTATTGACTGCGGGAGTCGCACCATCATCTTGATTAATGAGAAAGGAGAAGTGGTAACCTTCCAGTCTCCAATACCTCATAAGCAGAGAATGAGTTTGAACCAGGTTGGCGGTCAACAACAGACTGTAGTAGTGGAGAAAAGCCGTAAGAAATCGGAGGATATTCCCATAGTCAGAGAATATCCTGAGATCTTTCCAGAGGATCTAACCTTACCAAATGGCAGCCAATGAGATGGCGGAAGTCAAGAAGCAAGTCAATGAATAGTTACAGAAAGGTTACATTCACCCAAGCACGTCACATTGGGGTGCTCCGGTTATCTTTGTGGAGAAGAAGGACAAGACCAAGAGAATGTGCGTCGACTATCGCGCACTCAATGAGGTTACTATCAAGAATAAATATCCCTTGCCAAGGATTGATGACATGTTCGATCTGTTGAAGGGAGCTACGATATTCTCCAAGATAGACCTCCAATCAGGCTATCATCAGTTGAGAATCCATGAGGAAGATATTCCCAAGATAGCCTTCACCACTCGGTATGGGTTGTTCGAGTGCACCGTCATGTCATTCGGACTCACCAATGCTCCAGCTTTCTTTCTTTATGAACTTGATGAACAAAGTATTTATGGAATTTCAGGATAAGTTTATGGTGGTATTCATCGATGATATCCTCATCTATTCTGAGTTCGAAGAATAACATGACCGGCATCTCCGGTTGGTGCTCGAGAAATTGAAAGAACATCAGTTGTATGCCAAGTTCAGTAAGTATGCATTCTGTAACACCTTGAAAATTCGACCAACAGAAACGAAACCCTAAAATATGGACCTTCAAAAACTTTTTAAGGATTGCATCATGTTGGATTTATTCGCACGTTTTATTTGGATTTTATTGCGGAGTTGATTAATTGTGTATTATAGGTAATTGATTCGGCATGGCCCCAAAATGATTAGCCAAATGATTAATCGAGATACATCCTAAAATATATAATTTGGCGAAGGATATAGTTAAAATACAATTTAAAATAATATGCAGGGATAGAAGTAAACAAATATTACACCTAGCAAATAATATAATTATAGGAGGGATTATAATAAATATATAAGAAAACTATGGAAATGAGAAATCTGGTTAAATTGACAACGAAAAAACCCACACATGGCACAATGTATAACTGTGAGGAATTACAAATTATTTAGGGCTAGGTTTGGATTGAAAATCAACAAAAACAAAAAAAATCGGAAAAGTCACTATTCATTGCCCTACACCTGTTCGACCTAGACCCCTAACCGCCCTACCGCGCCCCCCCTGCGCGCGCCGCGCGCCACTTCCCTCCTGCGCGCCGACGGCCTCGCGCCCCGCGCCGCCTGCGCGTGCCGCGCGCGTCGCCGTCACCGTCCCATCCCGGCGCCGCCTCGCGCCCCGCGCACCGCTTCCCCTCTGCGCGCGCCGTCCACTCTGCCGCGCCCTGCGCCGGCTGCGCCACCTGCGCCGCGCCCCTCTCTACCGCGCGTTGCCGTCACCGTCGCATTCGCCTCGCGCCCCGCGCGCTGCTCCCGCCTGCGCGCGCCGCGTCGCCATCGTCGTCCGCTCTGCCGCGCCCTGTCGTACCCCGCGCGCCGCTGCCCACGCCCCCCTTCCCCCCCAGCCCTATAAAACCCCCCCGGTGCCGATCTCCTCCCCACTTCACCCCCCTCCGATTCCCCATCCACCCCCCCCCCCCCGTCGCGGCCGCATCCGCCGCCTTGCTGCCTTGCCGCCGGCCACCGCCGCCTGGCCGCCGCGTCGCCGCCCTTAGCCGCCGCGTCGCCGCCCTCCGCTGCCGCCGCCGCCGCCAGTGAGTGCCATTTTCTCCCCCTCCCTTGCCATCTGTAGCGCTGAGAGAGAGAGGGAGAGCAGAGGGAGTAACGGAAAGAAGAGGAAGAATAAGAAGAAGAAACAGCAAGAGAGAGAGAGAAAAAAGGGGAAAAGAGAAAAGAAAATAAAAAGAAAAGAAAAGAGTGAGAAAATAGAAAAGAAGAAGAAAGGGAAAAAAATAAAATAGGGAGAGAGAAATGTAGGGAATTGGGAATTTAATTTTATCTATCTAGAATATATATGTACACATGCTAGATTATTACAAAATACTAACTTAAGAAATCGGTAAATCCATCGACGTCGATTAATTTAGAAACTCATGAAATTGCATCGGATTATTTAATCGCAACTTAAATTATTCACTTAACTAGATTATTCATTTAAATAATTAATCCTTAGCGGGTTACTTCGCCGATTATTTAGATTTTCATTCGTTAAGCTTCGCTAAATCATTTATATATGTTAAGCGGAGGATTTAGTTGCCGGTTATTCCTAAAACTCCCAAATTAATCGTTGTCATTTAATATTTATCCATTTAATCGCTACTTAGTTGATTTTTACTCGTTGATTAGGTTATCCGCCTAATTAACCGTTGCGACTACTTAGTCAATTATTAATCACCTAAGGTTAAGTATTATTATCGGGATTTAATTTATTCGAGACGCGTAAGTTAAATCGGATTAATATTCTAAATTGGCTGACGCTAATATTTTAGGACGAAGGTATTAAAAATCAAAATAGAACTATTTCATAAATAATAATGGAATCGATATCGACGTTCGACACTCGCATTCGATCTTTTCTTTAATCGGATTTTACTGGATTTTAATTGAATTCTAAGTGAATTCAATTTCTTTCGCACGTAATTCTAGACACCGAGGGAGTTGCGAGTCTGACTGAGGATCAAGACCCGCAAGACTTCGAGCAAGGCAAGTCATCACTATTCCTTGAACATATTGATCCCACATTGCGAAATTATTTTGTTTACAAGTAAAGTTGCATGCAATGATGATTATCCTACTTGCTATTATGCCATGCCTTGATTATTGTTTATCCCGTATCCCTTTTGTAACCATAATTACGTATGAGTCCCTAGTCAATTATGAGAAATGCTTATTGATGCTATTCTAGAATCATGCGTACTCATATTATCAAATGCTTTATGCTTGGGCAATTACCTTGGTGAAGGTAGTTGAGATACGGCATGTGGAGACATGAGCGCCACATTGCCATGATAATGATGACATGATTCGTGAAAAGAAAATAAAACTAAACAACTATTTTCGACTTGGGCGGCTGGATGACTTGGGTGGTGTCCGGTAAAGGCTAGTGCCGTCCCTGGTCAATTAAGGACCGAGCCACGAAGCTAAGCATGAAACGACCCCCGTACAACCATACTTCTCGAATGGGCATAGATCTAGTGGAGTAAATAGCTGAGCGGAGGCAGTATCCCTGCAAAGTGGTTTTCTTAATGTGTATGAGGGGCGGGGCCTACGGTGGAGTAGCCACTGGTAGGACCGCCACGTGTAACCTAAACTTTATTATAACTTAATGTATGTGTGAGTCTTCCCCTTCTCGGGAGCGCCAGAACTCCTCTCACTGATAGAAACCGTGTATGCCTAGAGTGCATGAGGATTTAAGTTCATGGAGCGGGTACTGCCAATGTGAGGTTATTGAAAAGCTTTGCCGTGACGCGTCTCATTCGTTGGGACTTCGGCTCATGTGTTGGGCAAGTCACGGAGTACGGGTAAAGTGTACATCCACTGCAGTGTGAGTAATCAAATCTATTCGAATAGTTGTGCTCACGGATATTGAGCATCGGGACATGCATTACACTTGGCTAGACTCTAAATTCTTAAACTGATTGGGATGGGCATGCATAATGACTTTTATGTGCTGGTGGTTCAACTTCTCGAGGAGCGAGAAGGCGTAGACCCCAGAAAATCATGACGACACAATGGCGGGAAGCTATCCTTGGATCACAGTGGATGGTGGACAGAACCGTCATTGATTAATAAACTATGGTATTAAAACTTGATCAGTCTATGCTAGGTCTTAGGCTTGTGAAAGGAATTGCAAAACTGGCTTTATGCAAAAGTACCACAGCCGCTCTTGACATTCCCCTATCATGTGCATTATTGCTGTGGTGGCTTGCTGAGTTCGGTTGGTACTCACCCTTGCTATATACAAAACATTCCGATGTGGGCGATGAAGTTCCCGAAGACCCGTACGAGTACTACCAGGAGGGTACGGAAGACGATGGTGCCCAGTAGGTCTTAGACTCGGTCGTTGCCTGTGGCAATGGCGTGCCGCTGCCTTGTCTCCGCTGCCTTATCTAAATTCTGCTTTTGCTTGTATTCCGGACCGGTCGGTCCCCTGTTCTAGACTATTGCCTTCGGGCCTATTATTGTAATATTTTGCGTAAGACGGTTGTGTACGCACTCTTGATAATTCGGCAATGTAATCGTGGGTACCAGACTACTTGATCTAGGGAAATGGTACTATGAACACGAGTGATTCCTGTTACAAAAACGGGGGTCTACACATTCTGGCTCAAAGAAGTTCAGTTCCTAGGTCACATCATCACTGCTCAAGGAGTGTCAGTGGACCCATCGAATGTGGAGTCGGTTACCAAGTGGACCCCATTGAAGACAGTACCTCAAATCCGGAGTTTTCTTGGACTCGCGGGTTACTACCGTCGGTTCATTGAGAACTTCTCCAAGATTTCTAAGCCCATGACACAGTTGCTGAGGAAAGACAAAAAATTTAAATGGTCAACAGATTGCAACAAAAGTTTTGAGGGGCTTGAGAAGTTGGTGTCTGCACCGGTTTTAATTATGCCAAACCAGACGAAGGACCTCCAGGTGTATGGCGATGCATCCCGTCAAGGGTTAGGATCCGTCTTGATGCGAGAAGACAAAGTTGTCACATATGCTTCACGTCAGTTGCGTCCACATGAGAACAACTACCCCACTCATGACTTGGAGTTACAAGCTGTGGTTCATGCTTTGAAGATTTGATGGCATTACCTTATTGGCAATCGTTGCAAAGTCTATAAATAAGTATGAAATACATTTTCACCCAACTTAATTTGAAACACAATGGTTGGAATTAATCAAAATTATGCTATTGGAATACATTATCATCTTGGCAAGGCTAATGTGGTAGCTGATGCTCTGAGCAGGAAGAGCTACTATTATTCCACATGTATGGAGGAAATGTGTAGCAAGTTGCAACAAGATCTTAAACGCCTACACCTAGGTATTGTGGAACATGGGTTCGTGGCTGCTCTCGATGCACAACACATGCTCGTGAAACAAGTCCGAGCAACCCAGGCAAATGACCCTGAAATAGCCGAACTCAAGAAGACTATGAGGGTCGGTAAACCCGAGACTTCACCGAAGACGAACATGGAACAATCTTGATGGGAGAAAGATTGTGTGTCCCTGAGAACAAAGAATTGAAAGATCTGATACTTACTGAAGCTCATCAGACCAAATATTCAATTCATCCTGGCAGTACCAAGATGTACCAAGACCTTAAAGAGAAATTCTGGTGGGTCAACATGAGGAGGGAAATAGCTTTAGGATCAAGATGTCGACTTGAGGGGGGTGAATAGGCGATTAAAATAAATTTCACCTAAACAAAACTAATCTAAGTTGCTAGGCTTGGTGAAGGATAACACTAACTAAGCAACTAAGTTGTGTTTTGCGATCCTAGGGTGATAAGAATGTAAATTACAGAAATGTAAATGCAATAAGTAAATGAGGTAAGAGACAAGGAATTTTTCACCCGAGGTTCGGAGACTCATCAGTTTCCTAATACCCGTTGAGGCGAGCCCAACTTCACCGCTCAAAACCACGAAGCCACCGCGAGCCCCCTTCGTCAAGGGGTGGGCAAGGTCGGAGCCGGCCCACGAAGTGGTCTCCTAAGCCTCGATCACTAGGGTAGTTCTTCCTTCACTCCGAAGGTGCTGAACTCCAAACCACTCACAAACTAGCACCGGGCCTTCTCCACAATCTCCTTGGAGAGGTCACTAGATTCCACCTCCACAAGCCATCTAGGAGACGACAGCCTCCAAGAGTAACACACTAGCTCTACAATGAAGCAATGCACCTGAATCTTGGCTCAAAGCACTATCTAACACACTAGGGATGAACAAGCGCTCAAATGGGTGTGATAGTATATGCAAGGCGTGTATGCAATTGAAGCAAGTACCAAAAGAGTCCCCTTGTTGCTGGTGGGGGTTTATATACTCCCACCAACAAAAACTAGCCATTGGGGGTCGAAATCCCAACCTTGTGGGCTATCCGTCTGACCACCATGGTGTGGCCGATCAGATTAGCCGTTACGATGCATTTAATGCACTGGCAGACACCGGCTGGTCAGATCGGAGTAGCCTGACTAGTTAGACCGGGTTAGCTCCGCTCAGACCGCTTACGGCTCGGTCAGACCGACCTCAGCTCACTTCGGTCTGAATTACAGATGCCGCCCGGTCTGATCAATGGGACCTCGGTCAGATTGGCCCAACTGGCCGGTCAGACCGGCATCAACACTACGGTCAGACCGGCATAGAGTGCACGGTCAGACCGCCCATGGTCACAAAAAACAATGAAATAAGCAAATGAACAAGTTAATGCATATGACCTAATGTGGCATTTTCATCAACTCTTTGTTTAGGTCATCACCCCTCTTGATAGTACGGCAAAGCTAAAGAATAAATCTAGCAAGAATTTTGATCGCCCAACACCTCGATCACTTAAAATAAAGACTAGGTTTTACCATCTTGTTTCCTTTTCTTCGCAACATCAAGTTTGATCCTCGATAATCATCCATGGCGTATTCATAATCCCAAATGAAATAGTTGCAATTTTCAACATAGTATGTCACAAATGCAATATACAATCTGAACTTCAAATAAATTTCATCTATAAGAATAAGATGGTCACAAATATATCAATATAGCATCAACCATCCATCATAGCATTAAGGTCACAAAGCATTAACCATAAAATCCACAAATCATCCATAGGGCTCACAAGTAGTTCACTTAGACTATCACATGACTACGAAGGGTCCAAATCTCACAAGAGTTCAACAAAATGATAAAACACACAAAATACTAAAATATAGTCCATGCCCATACATATATAGATCCCAACCACATTAACCTACTAGGTATGAGGACTAACCTCACTACTACTAGTCCCCTCCTAACAATGATAGAGCAAGAACCATATCCTAACCCTCTTGGCATCAAGGACCAAAAAGCATCACCCTTGTGGAGGAGATGGAGGACGAATCGATATAGACGGATGAGGAGCATCGCAGTGACGATGGTAGACAAAGGCATGAGTATTCTCCAATTGTTGCACCCTTCTATCCAAAGTCCCCACTTGTGTAGACAATCTCCCCACCGAGGAGTTCAAATTCCAAACATCACTCCTCAACTCCCTTACATCATTATGCATAGCCTCATACCCGGCGTTGAACCATTCAAAGTTGTCATATAGAGTGTTGATAGCCCCAAGTACCGGGTTGAAGTAATCTTGAGGGGGCATGCCAAAGTAAGCATAGGGAGGGGTGAAGTAGGAACCAAAACCTTGAGGAGGAGGAGGAGGAGGAGGTGGTGCCACACTAGAGCTCGCTCCTTGATCAAAGGTGAGTTGTCTCACCCTAGGACCTCTAGGAGTAATGATTTGAAGGTGAGGCTTATATTGCTTGTGAGCTTTCAAATTTTCGCCTACATTCCCAACCTTGGCTTGAATCAACCTCATGATATAAGGAGCATAGTAAATGCCTTGTCCAAGTGTCCCCTTTGAGATGGCTATTTCTTGCATCATAAGATTGATGACATCAAACCGCCTCCCTTGCATGACGACATCGATCACATGCCATGCCACTCCCCTTATGTCATCGTGTAGATGCAAAAACACGATGGCCTAGGATATCTGCTTAGCTCCAGTGCAGGTCCAAAATAATGATGAGATGCGAGCGTGCCAGTCAGTTTGATCCTGCAACTGGCAAGATATGTGAATAGCAGACAAAACAGCCAATCGGCTGACAAACCGATGGACTGATTCCAGCCGATGCCGATACCAGCCGATATCCAGTATAGATCTTGATACTTGAGTAAATAATGACATAAAGATAATCGACTGATGATAATATAATAAAACAATAATATAATCCAGTAGAAACCAAACCGCTAGTAATAATAGATTGAATAAGCACTGATCCGAAGTTTGAAGCATACATCGGCTGGAGGTCCGATGTCAATAAATCCAAACGATTAGATAAACAGTGAAATCTTTATTGTCATCGGCTAAATCCAAATTATATGTAATCCTTGTGAGCCGATACAACATCTAGATAACTCATCGACTAGCACTCCGATAAGACATTAGCATGAACCCATCAGCTTAACAAGATTTATATTATCAATAACAATCTAGTAGGTCGAACCTAACCGATGCAGCATGAGATTGTATATGATAATCTAATACTTGATGAACTGATAGATCTGTCTAATGTGATGGATATAACAAATCTATTTAAAACAACATTGTGATTGTAGTGATATATCGGCTAAGACAGAAGATCAGACTTAACCGAGATAGTTCCAACTAAACCGATGCGTTTCTAAACACAATGCAATTAAGATAGAATTGAGATATCAGGTAAATATATCAACCAAACCAGAGCAATCCAAGAGATCGAAGCGATGCAACATTGAACAACACCAATGTAGCCGATAAATTCACCAGGGCCCGACGGAACATAGGGCTTACCCCTTCGCCGGAGATCGAAAGCCGATGCAGCCCCGCGTCAGGTGCCAAATTCCGTCGGTTAATATGTAAAAACCTCAGAGAAGAGGGTGGCGATGCGCCGAGAGTAGTTGTATTGATCGAGATATAATTTACATAGATCCCGGGTGTACATATTTATACCCATGGGTAGATACTTAGTCCATATCGGACACAACTCAAATTTTCCTAAAGATAAAAGGAAAAACATACTATTCCTAATTAATAGATACAATTGCCTTTTTCGGACTCAATCCATACGTGGCAATCCTCATGAAGCACTTTAAACGAACCCGACAATGGTTCCAACATCCCCTTGTCGGAATCGGCTACATCGGCTTCCTTGTCCGATTCAATATCAGCCGATGCACACCGTAGCCCATGCAGTTCCGAAGCCGATTTATACTCTGTTTCTGTTACCGATTTCCTTCCAAATCCGCTTCGGTCTTAACTCCAAATTCGATGCATGATTTACCAAATTTCGTCGTCAACACATCGTTGTTTCCACATCTAGTGAGGATGGTGGCCCTCACAATCCTATTAACCACACTAGGGATAGTCCTCAAACCGGCAACTTTCCCATAAGTGTGCCTCCCTCCATCCTCATAAAACTGAGCAAGATCATCGAGTGAGAAGGGATTGTGGGCAAACTCATCATGAAGATCATCACCATTGTTGAAACGGAAATTCAACAAGTTCTTGAACTCACTTATAGTAATGGAACACTGAATTGAGCCTGACATCCACTTCATGACATCATAATCTCCAGACACCCACACAGTGGCATAGAATTGTCTTATAAGTTCCTCATCAAAATCTGCCCTCAAGGTCACAATCCGATCAATTACAACAGTCTTAAACAAGTCTTGCAACCCTTCAAACTCAGGAGTCTCATTTATATTTCTCCAGGAGATCCACATGTGCTTAGCAAAAGCCTTGCCTGGCTTGTAGATGTTTTCAAACACAGCCTTCTGGAACAAGGTATGAAACTTGCGATCATTAGAGTCACTCTGCCTCCGGAACTGACCATTATGCCTTAGTATTGTGTACCGAGTGGGGTTCCTTAAATCAAGCACAAAGTTGATGGAGGGATCAATTTCCATATCATCCCCACTCTCCTCATTATCATCATCACCATTGCCATCATCCCCATCATCATTTTCCCTTTCTTCTACCTCAGCATCCCCTTCCTCTTCTTCTTCACTTTGAGCATATTGCTCTTCACTTGATTCCTCTTGCTCACTCTGAGACACTTGCACTAGCTCACGACGACCATGATGTATGCGGGGAGCCATCACTGATAACAAGGAGTAAAGGAGGAAACTAGTAAATATTTAGAACAGACTTTACTTAAGTGGGAATAGTTGTCGAGCTTCTACGTCAGGGGCGGTCAGATCGGTGGTACAAGGCCAGTCAGACCGTGGCATTGCCGTTGGTCAGACCGCAGCTGTGCCGCCGGTCAGACCATGGAATTGCCACCGGTCAGACCGCGTCTGTGCCGGTCAAACCGTGGCCTCGTTTGGTCAGACTGCCACTGGCCGTGACCCGAAAAATTCCACTTTCATTCAAATGATTCTAAATAAGTACAAGAGCAATTATTCCACCAGGTGAAGGTTATATGAAACAAGGATGTGGTCATATTTCATGAAGTTTGAACAAGATGGGAAAACTACCCTTAACCGTAGATATGAAATAGACCGATTGGAGATTAATCAAAAGAGGGGAGATGATTTACCGGTTGAAGGAGATGATTCACACAAAGAAACTACCCTCTACTTGCGCAAATCGATGAACACCTCCACCTTCACCTAGGGTTCCATGCCATGGATCAAAAAAATCAATAAAAACACAAAATAATCCATGGAATAGAGAGAGGAAGCGGAGGAGAATCACTTACGGTGTAACAGAAGTGAAATCCACGGTCAAACCGAGGGGATTTGATGGAAAGGTGAAGTTTGGGATTGAGAGGGGAGAGAGGAGAGATGTTTTTCGGGTAGGAGAAGTGAGGGGATGAGAAAAGAGGAGGGGTCGGGTAGAGAAGAAAGGGATTTGTCCCTGGGCCCACCTGTCTAGCTGGTCAGACCGACCCTATGTTGCCGGTGAGACCGCTGGCACAACTCCGGTCAGACCGGGCCAGTGCGGCCAATCAGACCACCGGCGCCACGCCAGTCAGACCGGGCCAATATGCGGTCAGACCGCATGGCCCCAATCGGTTGTGCGTACTCCTTGCACAAACCGACAACCCCCACACAATAAAATCTAATAAAAATTTTATTTTGGAGCATTTTGAAATGTATGAGTTCAAATGTTGCAACTTAACTCACCTCAGTGCTAGGAGGTGACCTATTATGGAGTACAGGGGTTTTTAGGCCAATTTGATTTCCAAACAACTTTTGAAGGATTTGGTTTTTGAAATTGATTTGACTACCAAAAACATTTGAAATTTTCATCTCTACCAACTTTGTTGTAAAACTTTTCTCAAAATTTTCCTCAAACTCATTTCGGGGAATTTCTCATTTTGGCCAAAAGTAAGAATCTAGTTTCTTCAAAAGAGGGCCAAAAGTGTATTTTTAATCAAACTTCATCTTTCTTGCAATGTGAGGCTTGGAAAATATTTTGAGAACCTTTTGAAACATTTCCAAGGGGTAGATTTGAAATTAATTTGATTTCTTATAGCACTTTTAGTTGATTTGTTCACACTCAAGGAAAAGTAGAGCACATGTAAGAAGTGCAATACTCCCCCTTAATGTGACAAACTCCATTTTCACAAAGAAGAGCCAAATAGCAATAAATCCAAAGAGTACGAACAAATGTGAGCAAATAAACAATATGAACAAGAAGCAACCATGGTGCATGATCTCAAGCAATATTTGAGAAATATATGACATTTAACTCATTCCTCAACTTGCAAAAGCGGGTTTCATCGAGAGGCTTGGTAAAGATGTCGGCTAGTTGATCTTTGGTTCTTGTGTGGCTTATAACTAGGTCACACATGGAAACATGGTCTCTTAGGAAGTGACGATGAATGTCAATATGCTTGGTTCTTGAGTGTTCGACCAATTTGTTGGCTACCTTCATGACACTATCATTGTCACATAGGAGTGGAGTTTTGGTGAAGGTTGTGCCATACTCCAACATTGTTTGTTTCATCCAAAGCAATTGGGCACAACAACTACCCACCGAGAGAGGGCTACGGAGTTTTGTTTCTTGGATGACCATGACACAAGGGATCTGCCAAGCATTTGGTAACTATCGGATGTGCTCTTTCTATCCAATTTGCAACCGGTATAATCCGAGCCGGAATAGCCAACTAGCTTGAACTTAGCACCTTTTGGATACCACAAGCCAATTGTTGAGGAATGCTTTAAATATCTAATAATTTTTTTGACGGCCACTAAGTGACACTCCTTAGGAGCGGCTTGATACTGTGCACACATGCAAACACTAAACATGATATCCGGCCTAGATGCGGTAAGTTATAGCAAGCTACCAATCATGGAACGATAAAGCTTTAAATCTACCGGTTTACCTCCCTCATTAAGGTCGAGGTGGCCATTTGTTGCCATGGGAGTCTTGATGGGCTTCGCATCCTCCAAACCAAACCTCTTGAGTAGGTCTTTGATATACTCCCTCCATCCCATAGTATAAGGCGCGCACGCATTCCAAGATTCAATCTTTAAAACATTTGACCAACACTTAGTATAATATGAAATGAATTTTATTTGTTAAAAATTATATCATTGGATTGACATTTAAATTTACTTTCATATGGTTATAATTTTGTTGCTACAAACCTTATAGTATATGAGAAATTATAAACTAAAGATTAGTTTTGGAGACTGTGCCAACTTTGACCGCGCCTTATATTATGGGATAGAGGGAATACTTGGTTTGGCTCACAAAAGTCCCATCCTTGACTTGCTTGATTTGAAATTCAAGGAATAAGCTCAACTCTCCAATCGTGGACATCTCAAATTCCCTAGACATCATATCACCACACTCCTTGCAAAAATCCTCATTAGTAGAACCGAAAATGATATCATCAACATAAATTTGACAGGCAAAGAAATCATCACCAATGATTTTTGTGAAAAGGGTGGTCTCAATTTTTCCAATTTTAAAACCCTTTGACAAAAGAAAATCTCTCAATCTTTCATACCAAGCTCTAGGAGCTTGTTTCAATCCATAAAGAGCTTTTGAGAGTTGATAAACATGATTAGGATTTTTAGGATCTTCAAAACCGGGTGGATGCTCAACAAAAACAAGTTCGGCAATTTCACCATTTAGAAAATCACTTTTCACATCCATTTGAAAAAGCTTTATATCACTGGTTTTGCAGATACTGGTTTTGAAGTTGATCCAGCATTTGCTTCATCTCTTCTCGCTGTTCTTCATTCAGTTGCTCGACTCTGATCGGCAAGATGTTGTCCTCTGAAACTTCAGTGATGTTTGGCGACATGATGACACAAGGTCCCACTGGGCGTGCCAAAAGCGTGTTGATGCAAAAAACACACACTGGCCTGAGAGATTTGCTTTACTCTAGTGCAGGTCCAAAATTAGGGTTTTAGGTTCAAGGGCGTGCCAGTTGATTTGATCCTGCAATCAACAAGAAAAAATAAGCAAAGAATATCAGTAAACGATAGACAATCGGCCATAGGGCCGATTTCATATCGTATGTGACCTAGCCGATGCAATAAAGCATGAATCGGCTGTAAGGTATGAGTAAACATGAATATAACCCTAAAATTAGTATATCGGCTGTAGATATCAATGTTATGTAATCAAAAGATTATTGTTATTTTAGAAGCAAGCAATTGGTATAGATCGGACTGAACCGAGACAGTATAAATTGCTTAAGTCTATCGTAACATGAAATAATGATTACATAAGATCAATGCCATAGCCGATATCCAGATCTAAACACATATCGGTTGTAAATCCGATATAATTTTATGATAAAACAAGGAAATATAGATAAAGAACATTAAACAAAGCATAAAACTATGTTAAATATTCCAATTAAATAAGATTGGCTGAAACTCCGATACTATCCCTATTAACAACCGTAAAGCAAGTTTAAGATCATGATTCTAAAACAACTTAATACGTTGGACTTAACCAATGCAGCATTAAGTATAAAAGAAGCACAACATCTAACAAACCAATAATCATCAAATTGGGATGGTGGATACATCATATAACGTAAATCAACAAAGTAAACTAGCCGATACCGGCGAAACCCTAAAACAGATCTAGCCGATATGAGAGATAACATCATTGATTTAAGCTATATGATTTATATGATAACTCCGGAGACTTGCAGGATAGAATTAGAGTGTCATAAAGATGTAAGCACTAACTCTCATGATGCAAATCGCCATGACAAGATATACCTTTTCGCCGAAGATCAAATTGATGCAGCACGACTCGAAAGCACAAGCTTGTCAGAAATAGAAAACAAAGGTGGCGATGCACCGAGATTCATTAAACGTCTATTGTTATTATTTACAAGACCTCGTGATTATATTTATACCCGAAAATACAAACATTGTCCATCACGGACACGACTCATATTAACCTAATACAAATCCAACTAGCAAACAAGTCCCTTAGGCGGACTCTTACCGAGAATATCTATAAGGAAATTACATAAAATAACCTAATTAATAGATACAATTGCCTCTTCAGGACTCTATCCGTGCATGGTAATCCGTATGAAGCACATTAACTCAACCCGATGACATGTACTGAGTCATGTTACCGAAATCGGTTCAATCGGCTAACCTCGTCCGACTCTGATTCTGCCGATCCAACCCGCAGACGATTCGGACTACAGCCGATTCTCACTCTGTTTCCGATACGATCTAATCTCTTCGATTATCTTCGATTCCATCTTCATCTCTGATACTCGAATTACCAAATTTGGTCGTCAACACATGCCCCCCAAGTCCGGAATATTAGGTAATGTTTTGGATTTGCCAAATCTTATCTCCGAGATAATATCGCACTTTCCGTTTTTGACCGTTACCGCACTGCTTTAAATACCTAACCAACGGCCCCGAGAAACTTCACACCGTTATACTGTTGTCACCGCTTTAGCGATTCTCATCTCTCCCGACTCCGGCGATCCCCTCGGCGCAAGCAGGCAACCCTCAAGCATCCCTCTGTTCGCCCAACTCTCGCCGGTGCAAATGTCTTCTTCATCCGCTCCGTCTACCGCTCCATCGGCCGAGTACGCAGAGGTAAGTTCCATCGGCTAGATCTCCTTTTTATTCATCAAATCTTGTTTTTCGCGATCTTAGTCTATTTTCTTTCTCTTCTGCCTCGTTGTTGTAGCATCTCGCAAATTTAGTTGCGATTCCCAATCTGAACCATGAGAACAACTATTTTCTTGGACCAATCGGCAATCTGGACCCAACTGAGTTTATCATTGCCGAAACAAACAGAATCCCTTTCAGGCTAGCAAACCCGAACCTAGGGCACTGGAAAAACACCTTCAAATCCTGGCCATCCCTAGAGAAAAGCTGGCCTGCATGGTATAAACGCATATCGGCTAGTAAACAGAACCACTGGGATGAGATAGGAATCGGCCAAGCACTATCTCTGACTTTAGCAAATTCAGCCAAGCATGAACCGTTGATGACTTCTGCAAGCTATTTCTGGTCCAATACCATTAATGCATTCATGTTTAACCAAGGACCAATGACCCTAACTCTGCTGGACATCACCATGTTGACTGGGTTAGATATCACCTCATCGGCTAATCCCATGATCCTGAACTCTAAGAACAGATTTGACTTCAAAACCAAGAGCATTGGAGGATGGTCTAGTTTTATCTCAACCAACATGGGTCAAGGTTTAGTTTCTCCTAGAGAACATACTGCTTTCCTGTTGATGTGGCTGGAGAAATTTCTGTTCTGTGGATCAAGCTGTGGCCCAACCTCCAATTGGCAGCATATAGCCGAAGCACTTGAGGAGAAAAAACAATTTCCCTTAGGAAAAATTTTGCTCGGCTATCTATATCAAACCCTGAATAATGCATCGGCCAAGCTAGCTGTCGGCTCAGTAGTTAATGCAGGTGGTCCATGGTGGCTACTCCAAACTTCGCTAAATCTTGTGGCCATGAAAGCTGTGAATCGGCCATCCCTGACTGAAGCAGAATTCCCAAGACTGGAGCCGATCACTGATGATGATGGAGAAGAAATAACCCATCGGAGGTGTACATCCTTTGGAAAATATGCTAGCACACCAGTCGATGCTGGAGCAAAGCTATCGGCTGAGTTACTGAAGGATTGGTTCTTCAATTTCAATGATGGTTTTCAGAAAAATGCCAGGATCTGGTTCTTCTATGAGGACTCAATCAATTTTGAGCTACCATCAGACTTCAGATTTGATGAAATCAACCACGAAAAATTTCAGAAGTCAAGAGAAGTATTTACTACTGCCATCAGCCCATGCATCCTTCCTGTCGACATTCATCAAGGCAGGAACATAAAAATGTCATATGAGTTTTACCACCCCATGAGTTCAGCCAGACAATTTGGTATGGGGCAACTCTCAATCGGCTTATGGTTTGCCGACAAGATCCAATGTAGAGGGGAAATAACATCAAGTCTGATGATGGATCGGCTGCTCAATATCCCAGGGCCACCCCTTGGCAGTATTAACAACATTGAGTTAGCCATGTTCAGGAGTAAAGCTTTTACTTCATGGTGGGCTGAATGGAAACAACACCTCTTCCATCAATCGGCTACCATCTATATGACAGATCTCTTCCCTGACATGATCCCTCAAGTAAGCCCCTTTACTTTTTCTGTCAATTCCTTCTTTAAACTTATCAGCCGATTCTGTTTCTAACTTTACATTTTTTATTCTTACAGACCACAGATTCATCTCCTCCTCGCATAAGCAAAAGTGGCAAAGATATTGAATATGCTGCGGGACTGCTACCCAGTATATGTGGTATAACTCCTCCTGTCATCGGCTATCACGCCCCCAAGACATCAAGCCTACTCCAAGGACAGATAAGGGATCCAGCCGATGCAGGGAGAAAAAGAAAAGCTAAAGTACCAACTGCCATGCCACCAGCTGCCAAGAAGAAACCTAGAAAACAACCACCTCCACCAGCCGATGACACCGATGAAGCCCTAAAGGATGCAGCCATTGAACAAGCAATAGACGAAGCTGTAGCCGAAATGAGTGACGTGGGAGAGAAAACACCCCAAGCTTCTCTAGCTCCAAAACAAACTCCCACAACTCCTGCTGCCCCAGCAGTCTTCACTCGGCAACCCAGAGTAAGTTCATCTCCTCTAATATAAAATCTCCTTATTCATCACCAATCTAAATTTCTAAACTTTGTATTTTGTAGAAGAAAAGACCAGCCGAGAAGAAGAAACTAGCACCAACATCGGCTAAGCCAACTACTCAAACTCCCCTGGTAAGTTTCAATCTCCTAAGATTCCAAACACTTTTATTAGCCGATACTATCTAACACTTGTATAATTTATCCAAAATTTGTCAGTCTCCTTCCCCTCCATCGCCTGCAACACAGCCAATCTCTAGCGAACATACTGCATCGGCTGCAGGCAGTCATCATGTTGTTGAAGAAGAAACTGCTGCTCCTGCTATCCCTGTAAGTCTCATATCCTTGAAAATCTCATATCAGCTATACAAAAACACCCTGTTACTTATATCTCCTTTATCTCCCTTGCTTGTAGGTCTTAGCCAATTTATTCTCCTTTGATATCAAAGACTACTTCGATGAAGAAACAGAAGGATATATTACAAGCAAGGCCTTGGCTCCTTTAGCCGATAATGTAAAAAGAAATCTCGAACACATTTCTCATCGGCTGGAGGCATCTCTAGATAGCTTAGTAGTCGATTGCAGCACTCTCCGGGCGAGATTCCAAGAAATTCAAGCTCTACTCCCGGACGAGTTATCCAATGTCATCACTCCAGCTATGTACCTTGAGTAGCATCAATTTAAATTGGAGAAAGCCAGACAAAGGATAGCTGATCGGCTGGAAAAGAAAAATGTTGAGACCACCATTCAAGCAAATCGGCAATTAGTTCATGATGAGAAGAACAAACTTGATCAACTGGCCGAAGAACCAATCAAAGGTACCATAGATCAGCTAGAACCTGAAAGAATCGATCTGCTGGCCAAATTTGAAGAGTGCAATGCTAAAATTGCATTAGAAAAGCAGAAATTAGCCGATCTCCCAAAGGCCGTTGGAGAACAAAAAAGCAAAACTGAGATCGGCTATAAAGAATGTGGCCCACATGACCAAGTCCCTGAAAGTAATCCCTGGAACCGATGCACAGGACGCCCAAGCAATCGCAGAAGTTGAAGAAATTCGACAACGGGCACTATCGGCTATCCAACACTATCTCTCCAATAGTTTCATGTAACAGGGACTTAGGAAAAATTTTGTAAATTCTGTAATCGGCTAGAACACTTCACTTGTAACATATACTTTAATATCCTTTATGCCGATTAATCCCACAATTTGCGTTGAAATCCCACAATTTTCATCTTATGTATATATAAGCCCCCTAATTTTGGCAAGTTGATAAACGAAGACAAAATTATGACTAAGGGTGATATCAATATCGGCCATCAGACATCGACAACAGCAGCCGATGATGATAAAGAGTCTAAGGGTGATATGAAATTATATCGGCCATAAATAAACAAAAACCGGCAAAACACAACCGATTATGAATCAATCCAAACACTTGGGTAATATTTCTTCAAGTATTTTCCATTGAGTGCTCTTCCAAATACTTCTCCATCAAGCCCTTTTAACATATAGGCCCCTTTAGAAATGCATTTGTGAATTTGAAACGGCCCTTCCCAATTCGGTGACCACTTGCCAAACTTATTATCTCTGGCCCCTATCGGCAACACCAATTTCCAAACAAGCTCACCTTCTTCAAAAGATTTGGGCACAACCTTTTTGTTATAATGCCTGGCAACTCTTTCCTTGTCTTTCCTAACTTTCTCAAGAGCTCGCAACCTAGCTTGAAGCAAATCTTCTGACTCATCAACCATCAAATTATGATAGTCATCGGCTGTTAACTCATCTTGTAAAGAAATCCTTCTAGAGCCGATGTTGGTTTCCCATGGTAACACAGCTTCATGCCCATAAACCAATTGATAAGGAGGTACCTGAATTGCACCATGACAAGCCATCCGATAAGACCACAATGCTTCGGCCAAAATAATATGCCACTTCTTGGGATATTTGGCTATTTTTCTCTTAACCAATTTAATCAAGCTCTTGTTAGATGCTTCAGCCTTCCCATTGGCTTGTGCATAATATGGTGAAGAATTCAACAACTTAATTCCCATGCTATCGGCAAACTGAACAAACTCATCAGATACAAAGATAGAACCTTGATCAGTTGTAATCATCTGTGGCAAACCAAACCGATAGATAATATGTTCTTTGACAAACTCAATTGCATCTTTGCTATCAACCTTTTTCAAAGGCATTGCCTCAACCCACTTAGTAAAATAATCAGTTGCAACCAATATGAATTTATGCCCTTTACTTGATGGTGGATTGATTTGTCCGATCATATCAATACCCCAACCTCTGAACGGCCATGGCTTGATAATAGGATTCATAGCCGATGCTGGTGCTCTCTGGATTGCTCCAAATTTCTAACAATCTTGAATACCCTTGTAATACCTGAAACAATCCTCCAGCATTGTTGGCCAAAAATATCCAACTCTTCGAATTAACCACTTCATCTTGTGAGCCTTGATGTGTCTCACAAATACCCTCATGAACTTCACACATGGCAACTTTTGCCTCTTCCATACTCAAGCACTTCGAGAGAACTCCATCAATCGTCCGATAGAATAATGTATCATCCAACAAAACATATTTAAGAGCTTTATACCGTAATTTCCTTGAAACCGATCTGGAAAGATTCCTCAAATACTCAAAAACATCAAATCTCCAGTCATCGGCTGATATGCAGGCCACTTCTACTTCAATCCCTTGTAACATCGGCCTGTAGCCTGACGCACCTTGAGCTAAATCATTGGCCTCAGCATTTTGTTCTCTAGGGATATGTTTTAGAGTAACTATCTTGAAAGTCTTCATCAGCTCTTGATATTTTTCATTGTAGATCACCAAAATATCATTTTTGCACTCATATTCCCCGGACAATTGACTTATCACTAATAATGAATCCCCATGATTTCAATAGCATCGGCTTCAACTTCTCTCAATAATTGCAACCCCTTGAGAACAGCTTCATATTCTGCTTGATTGTTTGTACAGTATGATTTGATAGTAAAAGCAAACTGAAAACTTGCCCTCCTAGGCGATATAATGACTAAACCGATACCACAACCATGAGTGCAAACAGATACGTCAAAAAATAAAGTACAAGACATAATATCAATATTGTCGATACTGGTATCCCTGTGTTCAACTATGAAATCGGCTATCGCTTGCCCTTTAACTGCCTTAGCCGATTCATATCTGAGATCAAATTATGACAAAGCAAAAATCCACTTCCCAATTCGCCCTTTCAGAACTGGAGCCGATAGCATATATCGCACCATATCGGCCTTGCACACTATAATACACTCATCGGAGAGTTGATAATGTCTCAACTTTGTACACGAAAAATACAAACACAAGCATAATTTCTCCACAGGCGAATACCTTGTTTCTCCATCCAAAAGATGTTTACTAAGATAGAATATGACTCTTTCCTTCCCTTCAACCTCTTGGATCAAAACTGAGCCGATAGATTTCTGATCGGCTGACAGGTACAGTTTGAATGGAATCCCTTTCTGTGGTGGTATGAGAACTGGAGGAGTACTCAAATATTCCTTGATATTATCCAATGCTTGCTGCTGCTTCTCTCCCCAAACAAATTCTTGATCGGCTTTCAACCTTAGCAAAGGAGTAAATGGTTCTATTCGGCCAGATAGATTTGATATGAAACGCCGAACAAAATTTATTTGCCGATCAATGACTGCAACTTGGTCTTATCTTCTAGGGGTTTTTATATCTTTAATTACCTCAATACTCCTCTGAGGAATTTCAATCCCACGCTCATGTACCAAAAACCTGAGAAATTGACCAGCCTATACGCCAAAAGCACACTTAGTTGGATTCATCTTCAACCCATACTTCCTTGCCCTTTCCAAGACTTGTCTCAAATCGGCTATATGTTCGTCAACCTACTTAAATTTAACCACCACATCATCAATATATATCTCTACCAATGTGCCGATGAGATCATGAAAAATATAGTTCATAGCCCTCTGATATGTAGCACCAGCACTTCTCAAGCCAAACGTCATAACCACCCACTCATATAAGCCGATAGCACCAGGACATCTAAAAGCAGTCTTATGAATATCCTCCTCAGCCATGAAAATTTGATTATATCCAGCATTGTCATCCATGAAGCTGATGATCTTGTGTCCAGATGCTGCATCGACGAGTTGATCGGCTACCGGCATTGGGTACTCATCTTTTGGTGCAGCCTTATTCAAATCTCTGAAATCAATGCAAACCCTGAGCTTGCCATTTTTCTTGATAACTGGTACTATGTTAGAAATTCACTCAGCATATCGGCACGGTCTGATAAAATTAGGATCATAGAGTCTTGTAATTTCAGCCTTAATAGCATCATACATTGCAGCTTTACAACGCCTTGGAGGTTGCTTGTATGGCCGATAGCCTGGTTTGATAGGGAGCCGATGTTCAACTATCGATCAGCTAAGTCCTAGCATCTCATAATATTCCCAGGCAAAACAATCTCTATACTCTTTCAAAAGTGCAATTAATTTACATTTAAATTCCTTTGATAAACCCTTGCTAATATATGTTGGCCTAGGCCTATCACCTGGTCCAATGTCGATTTCTTCTAATTCATCGGCCGACATAAAACCTTGCCCTAGCTTGCCGTCGAGATCATCAACAGTGTCCTCTGTATAGAAGTTGGAACCCTCCACGGCGCTCTCAAAACAAGAATTGGGGCTCACCATCTCCTGTTGGCTGTATGGCATAATCAGAAATCTTTAAGTAATCTCCTTGCCAAACTTTTCCAGATAAACAATCAATTCCTTCCATCTCCCAAACAGATAAATCGGCACTAGCTACATTGACTGACCTGTCGGCTGGCACGACTTCAATTTGGTCTCCCTACCATTGAATCAGACTCTGGTGCATTGTTGAAGGGATGCAACAGTTAGCATGGATCCAATCTCTTCCCAGCAACAAACTGTAGTAACCCTTCCCATCAATGACAAAGAACGTAGTAGGAAATGTTTTACTACCGATGGTTAGCTCCACATTCAAAACTCCTTTGGTTTCAGATGGATTCCCGCCAAAATCTTTTAGAACCATGTTAGTCTTGATCAGGTCCTCTGAATTCTTTCCAAGTTTCCTGAATGTCGTGTATGGCATTAGATTGACGGCTGCTCCTCCATCGACTAGCATCTTTGATATCGGCTTGCCATTGACAAATCCCTTCACATACAGTGGCTTAAGATGCCAATGATCAGTTCCTTCGGGCTTCTCAAAAACGGCTTGTTGTGGAGATAGCGTCAACCTAGCCGATGGCAGATTCTCTTCTTGCTCGACAACTTGCTCAACTGCATATTCGGCTGGTAACATAAAAACCATATTTATAGAAGATATCATCACCTCTTTGCCCTTATATTGTTGATTCTTGTTACGATCGGCTTTGACTTCATCGGCTGGTACTACCTTGCTCTTCACACACCAGACTTTCTTTGTTCTCTGCCTCAGCCGATGTTCAATTTCCCCTTCGACCTCCTGGAATTGTTCCCTGTTCCTCATCCTTTGAACTCTCCTTTTTTGATTTTTGGTGAAGATTCCAGAAGGGCACCATTGAGGATGCATTGGCTTGGATTCTCTAGGTGAATCATCTTCATCATTGTTTTGCTGCATCGGCCCAAGTCTTTCATTAACTGGCAATCTTGCCTGAATCGGTCGATGCATAGTTGTATTCTTTCGACTTGATCTTTGGATAAATTGTGCATCAGAATCAGTGCATCCAGGACAATCTTCAATGGATGGTAACCTCATACCCTCATTCCAGCAAAATCTAAAAAATTCACAACTCCAGTGAGGATCAAAATATCTTTCACTTTCATGAGAATATGACTCCTCTTCCTGTTGGCGCCTTCTCTGGTATTTGTTGATCATACCAGCCGATCTGATGCTCCTGGTGTAATTTTTTGCTCCATCGACTGTGTTTCGGTTATGACCAGAGTGCACCATGTTGACTGGAAAAGGGTGCTCATCTATCTTCATCGGCCTCTTGGATTCGTCGATCTTGATCTTGCCTTGTTCAATAGCCGACTGGATTTGCTGCCTGAAAATCTTGCAATCATTAGTATTATGAGACCCTATATTGTGCTACTTGCAATATTTCCTTTTCTTCAACTCTTCAGCCGATGGGATGACATATCCTGCTGGCAGTTGAATCTGTCTTTCTTGGAGAAGAAGATCAAAAATATTGTCGGCTTTGGTAATGTCAAAGTAAAATCTTTCCTCTTTTCCTGCACTCTTGACCCATTGACAGACCACCGTCTTCTTGTTCCTAGCCCACTCGGTTGTATTGATTTCTAGGTCATCATCTTCAGAATCAGAGTCATAATTGTAGACATTATTGACATTGTTCGTCTTTTTGATGAATTTTCTTGCTTCTTGGAACCTCGTCTCATGAGCCGACACCTACTGAGCTAAGTGAGCCAAACTCTCAAAGTCTTGAGCCGAAAATCTTTCCCTTATCGGTGCCAACAAACCCTGGAAGGCCAAATCGGCTAGCTGAGAATCCGTTAAAGCTAAACTATAACATCTATTCCTCACATATCTGAATCGTTGAATGTAATCTGGAACTGACTCGTCTGATTTTTGCCTGATTGCTGTGAGGTCTGATAGCTTCATTTCTTGAACTCCGCTGAAAAAGTACTTGTGAAATTGTTTCTCGAGATCGGCCCAACTTCTGATTGAATTGTAAGGTAGAGATGAAAACCAAGCAAACACCGATCCAGATAATGAGAGCGGGAACAATCTAACTCTGATGGCCTCTGTAGCCGATGTCTCACCACACTGAGCCAAAAATAGCCTAACATGCTCATAGGTAGATACATTATCTTGTCCTGAAAATTTAGAAAAGTCTGGCACCTTGTATCGGTTTGGCAGTGGAACCCAATCAAAATATTCTGGATATGGGTGCCGATACATGTTGCCATTGTATTTTGGTTTGAGTCCAAATTGCTCCCTCATGACGTCAGCGATCATATCGGCCCAGGGTTGATGTGGTGTTGCTCCACTATATTGCTGCTGAAGTCGATCTATCTGGCCGTATTGGATCGGCTGAGGCCGTGGTGAGTGAGGTTGGTAAAGATGATTGAAGCCAGCCGATATGCCTTGAGGTGGCACATATGGAGGTTGTTCTGCGCTGTACTGTTGACTTGTCAGCTGAGTAATTCCAATCGGCTGCTGTGGAACCGAAGGAATTTGGTAAGATGTGTTGAAAACTGACGGTTGTGGATTGAGGATACTCATTAATTGTTCTGGTGTTAGTTGAGTTGTTGCTTGCCCCCCAGTGATCGGTTGTGACCTATTCAAAATTGTTGGAATATTTGAGCTTCAATAAGGAGCCGATGGAGCCTGGGTTTGAAGCATTTGTTGACTCCTTTGATTCCCGCCAATGTCTGTCTTCACGGTTATGTACCTTGGGAACGTGTCGTCTGGTAGATATATAGGAAGAGGCAATTGTATCTATTAATTAGGTTATTTTATGTAATTTTGTTATAGATATTCTCGATAAGAGTCCGCCTAAGGGACTTGTTAGCTAGTTGGATTTGTATTAGGTTAATATGAGTCGTGTCCGTGATGGACAATGTTTGTATTTTTGGGTATAAATATAATCCCGAGGTCTTGTAAATAATAATAACAGATGTTCAATCAATCTCGGCGCATCGCCACCTTTGTTTTCTATTTCTGACAAGCTTGTGCTTTCGAGTTGTGCTGCATCAATTTGATCTTCGGCGAAAAGGTATATCTTGTCATGGCGATTTGCATCATTAGAGTTAGTGCTTACATCTTTATGACACTCTAATTCTATCCTGCAAGTCTCCGGAGTTATCATACACATCATATAGCTTAAATCAATGATGCTATCTCTCATATCGGCTAGATCTGTTTTAGGGTTTCGCCGGTATCGGCTAGTTTACTTTGTTGATTTACGTTATATGATGTGTCCACCATCCCAATTTGATGATTATTGGTTTGTTAGATATTGTGCTTCTTTTATATTTAATGTTGCATTGGTTAAGTTCAACCTATTAAGTTGTTTTAGAATCATGATCTTTAACTTGCTTTACGGTTGTTAATAGGGATAGTATCGGAGTTTCAGCCGATCTTATTTAATTAGAATATTTAACATAGTTTTATGCTTTGTTTAATGTTCTTTATCTATATTTCATTGTTTTATCATAAAATTATATCGGATTTACAACCGATATGTGTTTAGATCTGGATATCGGCTATGGCATTGATCTTATATAATCATTATTTCATGTTACGATAGACTTAAGCAATTTATACTGTCTCGGTTCAGTCCGATCTATACCAATTGCTTGCTTCTAAAATAACAATGATCTTTTGATTACATAACATTGATATCTACAGCCGATATACTAATTTTAGGGGTATATTCATGTTTACTCATACCTTACAGCCGATTCATGCTTTATTGCATCGGCTAGGTCACATACGATATGAAATCGGTCCTATGGCCGATTGTCTATTGTTTACTGATATTCTTTGCATATTTTTTCTTGTTGATTGCAGGATCAAATCAACTGGCACGCCCTTGAACCTAAAACCCTAATTTTGGACCTGTAGTAGAGTAAAGCAAATCTCTCAGGCCAGTGTGTGTTTTTTGCATCAACAGGTGGATGGTTTTTCTTCCACTTCAATGGGCTTGATGTCTCCAATAGACATGTTCTTCATAGCTCTCATCAAGCCTTCATCACCTACATCATCCAACTTCTTGTGCCCCTCTTGGGAGCCATTAGTTTCATCAAATTGAACATCGGCGGTTTCTTTCACAATACCTTTGCTCTTACTGTAGACACAGTATGCCTTACTATTTGAGGCATAACCTAGAAGAAACCCCTCATCACACCGACTTTGAAATTTAGTTAGTCTAACATCCTTTCGGTTAATATAGCATTTGCAACCAAAAACTCAAAAATAGGCAACATTTGGCTTCCTCCCAACAATTAGCTCATCAGAAGTCTTTTTCAAAAGACGATGCAAATAAAGCCTATTAGTTGCATGACAAGCGGTGTTTAGTGCTTCCGCCCAAAAATAATCGGAAACACCATATTCATCAACCATAGTTCTTGCTATCTTAATTAATGTGCAATTTTTCCTCTCCACTACGCTATTTTGTTGTGGTGAATAGGTAGCGGTAAGTTCATGCTTAATACCAAGATCATCACAATAGTCCTCAATATTGGTATTTTTAAACTTGGAACCTTTGTCACTCCTACTTTTCACAAGAGAGAAATTAAATTCATTTTGAGCCCTTTTTGCAAACTTTTTTAAAAGTTCGGAAACAATAGACTTGTCATGCAAAAAGAACACCAAAATGTATCGAGAATAATCATCAACAATGACAAGACAATAACTTTTTCCCTCCAATGCTTTTATGGGTTGTTGAGCCAAACAAATCCATATGTAAGAGCTCCAATGGTCTAGATGTGGACATGATAATTTTAGTAGGATGAGAGCATGCAACTTGCTTGCCGGCTTGACAAGCACTACAAAGTTTATCCTGCTCAAACTTCACATCTTTCAAGCCCACAACTAGATCACGTTTTGAAAGTTCACTCAAATGATGCATACCAACATGGGCTAGCCTCCTCTGCCAAAGCCAACCCAAGGATGTTTTTGTAATTAAACAAGTTTTCAAATTTGCTTCACTAAAATTGAAATCAACCAAATAAATATTTCCATACCGAAAACCTTTGAAAACACAAGACTTGTCATGAAGGCTAGAAACAATAACATCTTGTGGGTTAAATGTGCATGACAAACCAAGATCACAAATTTGAGCAACGGAAAGCAAATTGAAATTGAGAGATTCAACCAGAGAGATATTTGTGATTGATAAATCATTGGTGATAGCAACTTCACCTAACCCAATTACCTTTCCTTTCTTATTATCACCAAAAGTAACTCTCTCTTGATCTTTGCTTCCTACTTCAAATGTAGTGAACATCTTCCTATCACTAGTCATGTGTTGAGTGCATCCACTATCAAGCACCCAATGATTCCCACCGGTACGGTAGTTCATCTATAAAAGAAGATCAAGCTCTTTTAGGTACCCAAACTTGTTTGTGTCCTTGGAGGTTAGAGACCAAAGCCTTGGGCACCCAAATGGCATTGTTTTTACCACGAAGAATAGGGAACCAACATATCTAGCAACAATGCTAACATTATAAGCCTTCCTAAGCATATAATGGGAATCAGACATGCAAGTCTTAGGAGGCTTACCACCAGGGCAATCACTCACCATGTGCCTAACCTCACGGCACTTGTGGCAATACTTACCATTGCTCTTGACAAACCAAGTGGCACAGTGAGAAGGTTTCTTACCATTATTTGGAATGAATCCAAGTCCCTCCTTATTAAGGATGCACGGTTGCTCACTCAAGATCTTGTCAAGAGTATTCTTACCCTTGAAGCATCTCTCCAAACTCTTGTTGAGTTTGGCCACTTGCTGCTTAAGCTCATTGTTCTCAAAACAGGTGAGGCATCACACATAGAAACACAAGAGCTAGAGCTAGGCATATCTATGAGATCATCACAAGAAGTAGATATGCTAGATGATGCAACATGAGTAATATGATAAGAAGCACTATCATTAAGCAAGTCACAAAATATGTCAATATCAATATGACTCCATGTTGAGTAATGGAAAGGAGAGTGTCATGAGCTTCCTTAAGCTTCTCATGAGAAATAGTTTCTCATGTGAAGCCTTTAGCTCCTCGTACAAGACCTCCAAAGAAGCATGGTCCTTCTTTAGAGCCTTGAACTTGACAATCTCCTTCTCACTATAAGTATGGAGCGCCCCAAACATACACACAAGCTCATCATAGGAAACATCATCATCATCAAGATTATCATCACTTTCACTATCACTACTTGGTGTTACCTTAGTAGAGCTCTTTGCCATGAGGCAAAGTGAAGCGAAGAGTGATAGTGCCTCCTTGATAGCAACTCCGGCCATGTTCTTCTTCTTGGAGTATCCATCATCACTTTCATCGGCGTCGGATCCAGATTGAGACCCGGAACTCTCTTCATTTCAGTCTCATTGCCCTATGAAAGCCTCAATCTTCTTCCCTTCTTTCTTGAGCTTCTTCATGAGCTTGTATCCTCCACTCTTGCTCTTATTTGATGACCTGTCTCCTTCATCTTCCTTGGAAGGACACTTAGAGGCAAAGTTCCCCTTCTCACCACACTCAAAACATCTGAAGTTTGAGAGGCTCTTATTAGATATTCTACTCCTTCTATAGGAACTAGAATTCTTTCCTTTTGCCTTCCTCCTTCCTAAGAGGTCATTGAATCTTCTAGCAAGAAGTGCAATTTCTTCTTCCAAGTCATCCTTGCCTTCATCCACATTACCCTTTCCCTTGTTTTCAACCTCGGCCTTGAGAGCAATGCTTGTCTTCTTGGATGGTGAGGCTTCTGCCATCTCTTTCCTCTTCAATTTGTACATGTCATTTGTGTTGATCTTCCCCAAGAGACTTGCGGGTGTTATCCTTGACATGTCGGAGTTGATGAGCATGGCAACTAGGGTCTCATACTTGTCCGGTAGAGCCCTAAGCATCTTTTGAGCAACCTCAAGATCGTTGTAGGTTGCCCCAAGTCCCTTGAGATCATCGACAATCACACTTAGCCTCCCATACATGTCATTCACACTCTCACAGGGCAACATGGAAAATATCTCATATTATATCTTGAGAAAGTGAAGCTTGGCATCCTTGTACTCACATGTGCCCTCATGAATTTCACTCAACTTGTTACAAATCTCATAAGCGCTCTCAAGGTTGCTAACTCTATCAAACTCTTCTTGGCTCAAGTAGTTGAACAAAGCATTCATGGCTTGGGCATTGAGTTGGAGATTGTGATGGTTAACTTCCGTCAATGGACTTCCAGTATTAGCAAAACCTAGATCAACAATACTCCAAATGTGGAAGCTTATGGCTTTGAGGTGAGGAGACATTTTAATTTTCCAAGTGGAATAAATTGTGTCATTAAACATGGAAGCCTTCCCTTCATGGTTCACCTCGTTCGACATCTTCTCTCTAGGCGATAAAGCCCAATCAAGAGAGACCAAGCTTTGATACCACTTGTAGGATCAAGATGTCGACTAGAGGGGGGTGAATAGGTTATTAAAATAAATTTCACCTAAACAAAACTAACCTAAGTTGCTAGGATTGGTGAAGGATAACACTAACTAAGCAACTAAGTTGTGTTTTTCAACCGTTCGGTGATAAGGGCTCAAATATGTCTCTAAAAATGTAGATTGCACAAATGTAAATGTAATAAGTAAACGACACAAGAGACAAGAAATTTTTCACCCGAGGTTCGGAAGCTCGCCGGTTTCTTAATCCCCGTTGAGGCGAGCCCAACTTCACCACTCAAAACCACGAAGCCACCGCAAGCCCCTTCGTCAAGGGGTGGGCAAGGTAGGAGCTGGCCTACGAAGTGGTCTCCCAAGCCTCGATCACAAGGGTAGTTCTTCCTTCACTCCGAAGGTGGTGAACTCCAAACCACTCACAAACCAGCACCGATCTTCTCAACAATATCCTTGGAGAGGTCACCGAGCAACACCTCGACAAGCCGTCTAGGAGGCGGCAACCTCCAAAGTAACAAGCGATGACCCAGCTCGGAGATGATCAAGTGCCACACTAGCTCTACAATGAAGCAATGCACTTGAATCTTGGCTCAAAGCACTCTCTAACTCACAAGGGATGAAAAAGGGCTCAAATGGGTGTGATAGTATATGCAACACGTGTATGCAATTGAAGCAAGTGCCAAAAGAGTCCTGATGAGGACATCCTCCATTATTACCCGTTGGCAAAGATGCAACAGGATGGGCCGAGTGGCCCAGTTGTAGTCGGGCGGCGACCGTCTGAGCCTCTAAATAATCCCACCTTGCTTAGCTTGGGAGGAGGAAGCCACCTTAAAAGGGAGAGCCACCCTTCCCCTATTAGACTAGTCTTTTAGGGTGATTGGGCCTTTCCCCGAGTGGGTGCGTCGGAGTTGCGGTGCTAAGATTGCGGGATTCGGGGAATCCGGATCGGTGTGTCGTGCTTCGGGCGTATGGTGCTAAGATTGCGGGATTCCGGGAATCCGGATCGGTGTGTCGGGCTTTCGTCCAACCCCACCTGGACTGGACTCATCAAGTCCCCTTGTTGCTGGTGGGGGGTTTATATACCCCCACCAACAAAAAGTAGCCGTTGGCGGTCGAAATCCCAACCTCTGTGGGCTGCCGGTCTGACCGCCATAGTGTGGCTGGTAAGATCGCCCGCATTTGTAACGGCTAAAAAGCTAGTCGTTACAGTGCATTTAATGCACTCGCAGACACCAATGGCCAGACCGGAGTAGCCTAGCCCGTAAGACCGCGTCGGCTCCGGTCAGACCACTCGCGGCTTGGTCAGACCGGCCTCGGCTCACTTCGGCTCGGCCATAATTCACCAAATTAATCCAACGGCTATACAAGCTGCCCGGTCAAACCGATGGGACCTTGATTTCAGACCGGCCCAACTGGCCGGTCAGACCGGCTTCAACACTCCGGTTAGACCGGCATGGAACACGCGGTCAGACCGCCCATGGTCACAATAAAAATAGTGAATGAGCAATTTAACAAGTTAATATATATGACCTAATGTGGCATTTTGATCAACTCTTTGTTTAGGTCATCACCCCTCTTGATAGTACGACAAAGCTAAAGAATAAACCTAGCAAGAATTTTGATCGACCAACACCTTGATCACTTAAAATAAAGACTAGGTATTACTGTACTGTTTCCTTTTCTTTGCGACATCAAGTTTGATCCTCGACAACCATCCATGGTGTATTAATAATCTCAAATGAAATAAATAGTTAGTCCACAATTAGCGCTTGTCATTAATTACCAAACTTAAGAACGGGGGCTTAGATGCTTCACCCGCTTGCCGGCGCTGACCCTATCCCTTGCTGACATCAGCCGTGGGATTTAATGCGCAATAAATCATTAAGGAATTTTATGTTAATAGTAAAAACACAATGAATCCTCTAAAATTCATAACTAATTCATCCGAGCTCCGCTTAAGTCCCTTCAAATTGTAGTAAATTCATAAAAATACCAAGAATCTATTAAAAATGGTTTTGCTTCCTGTTTCAGTAGCCTTATAGTTTGTTTTGCTTGTGTGCCATGTATGTCGTGTAGAATCCGGCGTTTCTGATGTTCCGGTTTATTACGAAGTTGTCGCAGAGGGTGCACTAGCGCTAGAGCAAGGCAAGTCATGCTCTCTATTTGAACATATTGTACCTATTTTGCGAATGTCTTATTTTCCCTTAAATATTGCATTGTTTTATAATGCCACTTTATCGGCTTATTTACCTGTTGTCCTTAGCCTTATATTTTGAGTATCATGTTCCTTTCATAGCTTGGGTAATAATATGATTAGTTGCGGGTTTAGGTGATGCTTAGTCATGCTTAGATCAATTAGCACACTAATGGGGACATCTCACTTAATTATTTATTGTAGATATTATGATGATAATTGTGATTATGTGCCACCATGGTACTAACTAAACTAAAATATGCTTAAATGGTGGGATGTGGTTGTATGGTTTTGTTAGTCGCAGGCATGGCAATTAAGAATTACTGTGCTTACCACAAGCCAGCGTGGGCAACGGCTAGGTTTGTAGTGTAGCTTTTCCCTAGCTGACGTACCAAGGCAAGGGTAAGTGTGATGGAGTCTGGATTGGCCCTGTGACGGCCTTTGCGGCTTCCAGTTTCACCTAGGCACAAGAGGGGTTGCCTGCCTTGCATATAAAGGTAGGGATGAAATCTGAAGTGTTTACGATTGGTTGGTTAAGGGGGTTATGTAAAGGGTCCTGTCAAAATCTCTTTCCGGTATGTCGTCGTGGCATGTCGGCACACGGAAACGTGTCGTGGGGTTTGTAGTGTAGCTTTTCCCTAGCTGACGTACCAAGGCAAGGGTAAGTGTGATGGAGTCTGGATGGGCCCTATGATGGCCTTTGCGGCTTCCAGTTTCACCTAGGGACAAGAGGGGTTGCCCACCTTGCATATAAAGGTAGGGATGAAACCTGAAGTGTTTACGATTGGTTGGTTAAGGGGGTTATGTAAAGGGTCCTGTCAAAATCTCTTTCCGGTATGTCGTCGTGGCATGTCGGCACACGGAAACGTGTCGTGGGGTTGTGTCTTGTGGGTACAGTTATACACCTCTGATTAGAGTAAAACTAATTATTAACCAGATTATAGGCTATTAACCAGATTCACTGTGATTAGTACAATTATTAAAAATTTGATTTAATGGAACTGGCGTAGTTCAGGTGGATGGTTGGGTCTATCGCACCGTGGTGTAGCGTTGGCAGTGATTATTTAATTCTAATTAATTACTTCAATAGCTTTTACTGCTTTCAACTACTGTCTTTAAATACGTGCTTTATGCAAATGAACCCCTAGACTCCTTTGGAATTACTTGCATCATACCCCTATTCCAGTATGACTTGCTAAGTACGGTAGGTAGTACTCAGTCTTGCTCTATCTTCCCCCAACACCAGAGCTAGAGTACGTTTCGGATGGAGGTTACTCGGAGGAGTAGGTTTCCGCTATCATCAAGGATGCCCGTGGAGTGGAGTCACCACGCTGCGAGTGTCAAGTTTAGAATAAGCTCGCTTCTACTTTCCGCTGCATTTATGTAAGACCTTTTAGGTGTTTGTAAGACGTGGATCTGTGTATCAACTTTGTCCTTTGTGTACCCTGGCTGGTCCTGGATAGGGATTTTAATGCACATTTTGCTTGGAATTCTATTCGTGAATTCCTGGGCATGACAAGCCGACAAATAGTTTGCAAGAGTGTTGTTGTCGGCCCCGTGGCGTAAGGTACTGTGGAATAGACGTGTAAGAACTCCTCTGGGTCTGTGCACCCATCGCACTTCTCTATGGCTCCTGGGCGAAACTTTTCGGGCCATCGTACCTCTCGTAGTGCTGGAGTGAACGTTCTGCATCCCCCTCCAGGTACCAGTGGTGGTCGATGTCCGCGTGGTCTTCGAGAACCTCCCGCCGATGAAGATGACGATGATGAAGGGTCGGTGTGATCTGGAGTGCGGTGACTGGGTCTGCACCCTTGATCACGGTTTCTCTGAGGACTTCGAGATCGTGAACAGTGACATCGTCTGTTGTCATTATGATATCGATGGTCTCGACCATTGTCTCCCTAACTACGCTGATCTTAATTGTTCTCATCTTGGTAGCTCTGGCGATCTAGCCGGTCTCGGTTCTCGTTTTGACAGCGTTCTCAGTGTGGAGAGCGTCGCTGTCGAGGGCAGACCTTCTCCTGTTCCTGTCGATCCCAGCTACGCCCGTTTAGGTGGTCGCGAAGGTCACGATCATCTCAAGGCGGTGGGGTTTGTTGACCGGGTCTTCTTGTCAGGGCGTTCCATTGGTTTCGGCCTAGATCTCGACTCGGGTGTTCACTGGGAACTCCCTTGGCATTGACGTTGATGTCCCCTGCATTGCGTGGTTCTTCTCCTCGAGCTGGGGGACGAGAAGGGCCTGTATCCATTGGTCCAGCCACCGCCAAGAAAGCGCTATTCATATTGGCTATTGTGGAGCGTAATCTTCCAACCCAGTGATCGCCTTCCGGAAATGTGATTGGATCGAAGGGGCTCCCTCTGAATATGAAATTGATTACGGTAAGGTGTTGTGCAGGAGTCTGTATGGGGTCCGTGTTCACTTGAGGAAGTGGGTCATTTGGATTGACGTGGTCTTCAGAGCCGACTTCGCCTTCCTCTCGTGCATCGCAGTTATTTCCTTCGATAACATTCACATCGCGTGCAGAGTTGGAACTTGAAGATCCTTGGTCCTCCAAGCTATGTAGAACTGATGGTTCATACGGGTCGATGTCGATGACTCCCACAAAGCGCTATGATGATTCCTTTGTGTTCTCGTCCTCTGCAATAAACTGAGATTGATCTCGTTGTTGTTGGATCTAGGAACACGGATGTTGGGTCATATAACTGGTAACTTTAAGGGAGACATTGCAACTCATGAGAGATGTCCCCTTGTCCTGTGGATCGGACACCAGGTGACCTTGGTTGGTGAAACACGCTGGATATCTCGTTCTTTGCAAGCATCGAGCTCAGCCTTCGCGTGGTGCACCACTTTGCAGTCTTTCAAGGAGTGGTTGGCTGTGTTGTAGATTGGGCACCCGGTGACCTTAGTTGTGCGGAATGTTTTCCTTGTCGGTGCTTGGTCCTCAGTTGTTGACTAGGGTTTGGCTGCTTGTGGTCTTTTCCCAATAGCTGAAGTAGTCAACATCCTCTTTTCTGATGGGATGGGAGGAGTAGCCGAAGTGGTGCCGTTTCTCGTTGCCACGGCAGCATGGTTCTCGTTCCTGATAGATGCTGGGGCAGATGAGATCGGCGTCCCAGTGTAGACCGAAAAGACAAGGGATCCGACTTGAGTCCATAGCAACAATGTCCAGGTTAGATCTCCTGGGCCATAGTTGGTGTAGGCGTGGTTGTCGGAGCAATCTGAAGTCATCTCGACAAAACCTTGAGCACCAAGTTCTACTTGGTGCTCCACATTCAACAGGCGATACCCGCAGACCGTATTTGGATGGTACTTGGGTTTGTTGATACAAGGATCTACATGATACGATGTCAACCACACAGAAAACAAGAATTATAATGGTTCAGGCCCCTCGCAAGGTAAAAGCCCTAATCCAGTTTATATGAAATTATGTATAAAAGAGGACTACATAACTCCGAGATTACTGACGAGACCCTTTATCGACATCAGCCCAACGAGATCTTATTAGCAAGATTGGCTTCAAGTCCTCCAGATTGCGTTTGTGGTGGCGGGTCTCTAGTCCTGAGATTCGATGCCCGTACCACCTCCGGGGGTCTATATTTATACCGTAGATCTCTTTAGTCTCCCAAGTAGAACTCGAAAACATCGGATCCCATATAGTACAAACAGTATCCTACTCTTCCCTGAGTAGGACTATGTTACTTCCGCTCCGTGAACACGGGTTTTCCTTCCTCTAACAAACTCTTTCCATATATGTACAAGTTACCGTATTCGTGTATTGCATAAGTCCAAGGATGGAGGGTATGCCTTATCCGTAACCCTGAAAGTGGCTATAGTGCCTGCGAAGATGGAGATGCTTTTCGTAGGTGCACCCAATATCCGCCTGCAAAAACCGTGTACTTTAATTTGCAGGCCTGAAAATATCGTTTTGGTCCATTTGTAAAGAATTGTTGTCTAGTAATGTACCCACGGGAGATTCCGTGTATATAATAATTGATATGGATGATTGAATGTAAAAGTATGCATCATTCCTAAAAGAACATGTATTAATATGCACCGCAAAAAGAACAGGATACTCGTATTTCAATGACTGAAAAGTTTTACATGGAATGGTTGTGTAAATTTATTACTAACTAAAATAAGAAAAATAGATGTGATAAAAATATTACCGCAAACATATTTAGAGTGATATAAAAAAATTATGGGAGTGAAAAATTACTGATACTTCAGTAGTATTATTGAACCCTTGACTTTGTTCAGGAATTACAACAGTAAAAATTTACTACATGTAAAAATAGAGACGTGATTTTTCTACGCAGTATTTTTTCTGACTTTGCGAGGTAATACGAGAGTAAAAAGTTTACTATATTGAAACATAGAGACCTGATTTTTTTACTCAGTAATTACTCCGTAATTTTTTTACTAATAGTACGAAGAATTTGCTCATTAATTACGACAGTAAAAAATTTACTACATTGAAAGATAGATACATGATTTTTTTTACTCAGTAATTACTCAATATTTTTTTTACTAATAGTGGGAACCAACGGATCGAGAAAAAGAGACCTGACAAGACCAGAAGAAGGAAGCGCTTTGCCTGGGGCGGCAGGGGCGCTGGAGAAAAAAGAAAAACACGGTAAATCAGAAGAAAAGGAAAAATCCGGAGAAGTCAGTCGCGCTCGCGTTCGCCCGCCCTCTCGCGATCAGTTCACTCCGACCAATCCCATGCCCCATAAAGCGTGAATTCCTCTTTGAGCCTAATACGTATTTAGCATTTTTTTCCCATTTTAGTTCAGTCCTTATTTTCCTTTTGGGTTTTACTCATTCCCGTTTACTTTTTTGACCAAGCTAAATCTTAGGTGAGACCAACCACTTGGCCCTCACAACTACATGCAGGATTTTTCCTATTTTTTCTTGAATTCGTTTAAATTTATACATATGATATAAAATTTATGCGTATACTTTTTATGCATAAAGTTAGTTTATATGTATAAAGTTTATGTGCATAAAATTTGTACATATAAAGTTTGTCATATATTTTTTGGGACGGGTTAACACATTATCGAATTCAGATGAAATTTATATTTATGAAATTTACATGCATAAATTTTTTACATACAAAATATTTATTTCTCTCAATGTATTTTAATACGCATCATGTCTATATATAAATATTTTTTACTGAGCCATGTTGTTTTTATTGGGCTGAATTCTGGAAAAGGGAGAAAAAGATGCATGTGGAAGCCTACGAGCGTGGAAACGTGATGGAGAAATCTGAATCGTCGGCTCGTCGCGCTCGCGCCTTACCAATTCCGAGGCGTGTAAACGTGATCGTGCACGTGGCGGATCCGCGGTAGCTCGTGTATTAGACGGACCCTATGGTATCGTACCGGAAAAGAAAAGCATACGTAGCTATGTAATCCTGCGGACGCGGTGCGGTGGCGCGATTGATCGCGTACTAGATCTCCCCGAGAAGTCGTGCGCTCTGAGTTGCACCACAGTCCTCCGTAGCACGTAGCGCTCGGCGTAGCGTTACCGAATTTTCTTATATTTATATACAAACTAAGTATTTAAAAACTGAATGTATATAGAAAAAATACTCGAAATAATTAAATTGTTGCGTAACATTTTACCTTATTGTACCAAGATCGTACCTACTTTCGCAAGTTGTGGCATCCATACGTGCATTTATTATGTTCTTTTATTAGATCTTATTTCTCAACTTCTTTTACTAAATTACACCCACTCTCAAGTTGTATACCATGAATTTAATTTACAGATTAATTATATTATAAGAAAGAACCAATGTGGACAAAAGCAAAAAAACAATATACGCGAGTAGATCAGTTTTACTCCCAAAATTACAGAAACCTGCAAACCTATCAACAAAATCTATTTACAAGTATCTAGCATAAATGAATGAATTGAGGGTGCCAAGTAGAAATCCAGTCGAAGAATACCTCTCTCATGACCAAGGGTTTCCTATCGTGCGGTAACCAGGTTATCGCGCGTACCAACGGCGGTAACCAGGTTATCGCGCGTACCAACGGTAAGGAAATTCTTGTGATAGGCAGTAGAGAATGGTAAGAGTTACCGGCGGTAAAGATTAGGTAAAATTTGAGCAAATTCAATATTCCGAAAAGAAATAAAAAATCAAAGATGCAGTTCAGTGGCAAATGGTGAAGAAATTTTTCGAAAAAGAGTAAGATAAATTCAAATTTGAGAGCAAAACCGAAAGTCAATTAGAAAATAAAAAAAATGAAATAAAAACATGAGCCTTGCACTGTTTATCTGGCCCATTAAGGCCCATAATTGGAGAAAATATCTCATGGGTGGCTAGGGGCTCTCCTCACGCTCTCTCTCGGCACGGGATGGCGGAGGCTCAGGCGCTGCGTGAGAGGTGGTGACAGCGCCAGATCTGCTCAGTGCGTGTCTGAGATCATGAAAATCGCGCGGTTACCGGGGTAACCACGGCTATGGCTGCGGTTACACCTGGGAGAAACCCCGAGGTAACCCTCATTATCCCCACGGTTACCACATGATTTGTTGATATTACCACTTGATTTCGCACTATTACCACCGGTAGTGGAGCTATGTTTTGGACTCGGTAGTAACGATTACCGACCGAAACCGCGCGATAACCGTGATCATGCCGAAACCGTGGTTGATTGTTATGCACGATTTAGTTCATAAGGCTCCCTCCATCTCGCACCGCAATCAAGCAGCTCCTGCGTGAAGCACCACAGCAATGACGACGTCGCCGCAGGGCCCTCGGTCAATGCGTAACAAACAAAAAGCTGGAGAACATTAGACAAAACAAATCAAAACTTTATTGTATAATGTAAATTATGACTCAAAGCGGTTATAAGGTAGTATCACTAATTAAATAAACCACAATGAGACCGGTCTTATAGATATCAATTTACTTAAAACTCATATAACTTTTTCCACCTTTTTATGTAAAATTAAGAACCAATATGTAAATATAACCGACACCAATAATCCCTAAAATCATATGTATTGTTTTACATAGGTATCCAGGGGTGGATCCACCATGGGGGCGGGGGGTCTCGAGACCCCACTACGTACCGTCCCCAGCACCATGGAGACTCCCCTAAGCCCCCCTAAAAATTTCATCCATAGATACTCGGGATGTGGGGGTTAGAGGCTCTTCCTAGTTTATTCTGCCCCCACTATTATTTTTTTCTGGATTCGCCCGTATCGGTTCTTACAATAAACCAACACCTATAAAGGCGCTGTCTTAGGTACCGGTTTTTACCATGAACCGATACATATGGGTATAACATATGTACCGGTTATTAATAAAAACTGATAATTATGGGCTCATACATGCCAATTTGCAATTAAAAATGACACATATGATGACGCAACTCATATATCTATTTTTTATATAGTCGTATGAAAAAACATTTTAAGAAATTTGTGGACCTCAACGAGATCTACAACTTTGTAGTTTATGACTTTTCGATTTAAGATTGTTTGGATATCCAAAAGTATGTTACAAGGTCTCAGATCTACTTGATGCAAGTGAATATTTAAAATTTCTAAACATTGTCCGATGGAGACGAAACCTGTATAAAGTTATGAGAGCTACAATGTAGTTGATAAACTTTTCATTTAAGCTCATCTATAGTGTTAAATTTTGATTATACGTTTTTCAAAAGAATTACATTTGTTTCCATGATAAGTATTTGTATGTGAGATGATAAGGAGGCTTTGGATGAAGAGAGATGTCGTGAGTTTAATCTTGCTTGACCCATGTATTTGAATATGAGTTGAAAATAATCATGTGACTTGTGGGAAACCCAGGGTGACGGTATAGGTGCCTAACAAAAATGCCACATGTTTTTTTTCGATTTTTTAGCACCAACAAAATTAAAAATCGTGTGTTGTCATATATGTATGACTTGGGTTATTGGTGCTGACACCGAAGCCGGAACCTATAAGAATAGTGTATATAAGTGATTAATTAGTATAAAACACCTATCCATAAAATAAAAACCATGTATGCTTAAATTCTTCCATGTTGTTTTATCGTTATTGCTTTATACTCCAATCTAGTACTAGATAAGATAAATATTAGTACTACGAATCTAAACAGATCTTTATCCAAATTTATTCATAGTACTAGCATTTGTTTCATCCCGTAAATAGATGTAGTAGATACTACATGCAAGAGATAAATTGTGTTGTAAATAGCGTAGACATGGTTTTAATCTAGATAAAACTCTTTTTTTTCTTTCACTTCATTAATTTCCTTTCACGTATCACCTATGTAATGAGAAACTTCTACTGGAAGTTGTCTAATAATCATGTCATATCTCGCGTGATTGTATTAGTGCATTAACCAGCGGGAGATAAACGTACTCCGAATAGGAATGTTATTTTAATCTCATAAACTAACGGAGGAAAATCACCGAAAATCAATTGAAATTGGATTGAATGCGGACTCCGCATGGCCTCGCATCCGAGTTGTTTTGCCCGCTTTTCGGAATAAAAACAGACCACCTCGACGTGATACAAGCACATAGATCAGAACCGCGTTAGACTCAGATTTTCAACAGATTAATATAGACGTACTCCGTCTCGGAGTTTGACAACCTCCGGCTTCATCCATAAACACAGACCACCAAAACTAACAAATTTCCAAATTCCATCGAGTTGCAGAGAAACGCAAACATACTCGTGATCAACAAGCTAGCGCTCACTCATTCAGATCGATCACAAGTTCACGCCAGTGTTCAACAAACGTGCCACCGAGATGGCAGCAGACGGCGAAAAGATGATCCTGCTGATCAGCTCAGACGGCGAGAAATTCGAGCTGCCGGAGGCGGCGGCGATTCTGTCCAAGACGTTGGGTAACATGATCGAGGATGACTGCGCCACCGACGGCATCCCTCTCGTCAACGTCGCCTCCAACATCCTCGCCAAGGTGGTCGAGTACTGCAACAAGCACGCCGCCACGGAAGCTGGTGGGGAGGAGGAGCTCAGGAAGTTCGACGCCGAGTTCGTCAACATCGACAAGAACAAGTTGTTCGAGCTGATCATGGCCGCGAACTTCCTCAACGTGCCCTGCCTGCTGGAGCTGACATGCCAGCACGCGGCGGATTTGATCAAAGACATGATGCCAGAGCAGGTCAGGGAGATCTTTGGGATCGAGGATGACTTCACGCCGGAGGAGGAGGCGGAGGTCCGTAAGGAGTACGCCTGGGCCTATGAGATCTAGCCATCTAGGTAGTAAGATGAGGCATTTTAGGCATAAGTATGCTAATCTATTTACAGTATTATGTATGATAACATCCATGCTGAATATATAGGTTGCCTGCGTTGATTACACTGTAACAGTTTGAGCTCCAGTTTTTATCAATTTCCTTACGAAGACTCATTTTAGTCTGAATTGTAAACTTCGGTACTCCAAGGGTAGAAATGTTACTGCACAAAGTCACCGTGCTCACCAGTCTACAACTTCCTCTCTAAAATATCAATGTCGGTTGCCATCGTCAACAATGTAGAGCGTTCGTAAGTAGTTACCAAGTATTGTGTGTTCTTATACTCTCATCTGGTAGCGATCGGGAGTTCCTTTTGAAAATTTATCGATTAATATACCACTATATTTTCTTCTCAGTTCACAAAACCACATAAATCATTTAAGGGACTGCTTGGCATTAATTTTCTTATTTATTAACCACGGTTTACAATATCTGAATGGGCATTTCTGCCGTGGGGGACTGAATTTTCTGAGAATTGAAATTTTGAACAAATTGTTGACTGAATTTGACTAAATTAAAAAAGATTGAAAACTTCTTGCAGGGGAGTCCGAAATTTCTCAAACTTCAAACCGAAATTCCAAACACTGACTTACACTGATTTCAGTTATTTCCACACCACACTGCACTGCTTAATTGTTGCAATCCGAAACAACCAAACGTGCATGCATGATTACATCAAAAAATGATTGTTTGCCTGATGCTAATCTGGTTCGCTTGACAGCTTTTGGTGATCGTTAATCGGGTAGTAGCTCGTGATCTAGCAGGAGACACACTCTTTGTAATCTCATATGTAATACTCTTCTATGCAACTTCGCTCCCCGTATGCAGATGAGGAGACCCATGGGGCGTGAGAAATCGCTGGAAATTGGATGAAGGTGACAAATGGAAAGAAAAAAAAGATTTGTGGGAAGTGCTATGAACCAAATTATGTTGTACGGGGAATATGAAAAGACTAGTCACTTAGTAGGGGTATTTCGATATCTTTATTTATATCTTTACCTACTTAAAACATCATAAAAAACATGCCTCACATGATTTTTCATCCGACGTGAGAATAGTTGATCCGTTTCCATGTCCTCCGCGAGCGTCCGAATATTTCAGCTCACGTGAAACGGAAACAATCACCGATAAAAACCCCGTTTCCAATACGAGCACATCAACACACCACGACCCGCAGCCCGTGGCCTCAAGCCGCGACATGCTCCTCCTCCGTTGCAAAAACGAGAACCATAGTGCTCAGTTGGCTTTTGAGCTGACATTGATTTTTTGCTGGTGGATCCCACGAATCAAGCATATAGAAATTTTGTAACCACTACTCAACCACTTTTAGCTATTCATTATTTTTTTCCACTTATTCGCCTGTTGCAAATGTAATAGTTTGTTTTCCTTAAAAAAAATTTGTACGTGAGTACGATAAGTCGCTTTGACTTTTATAAGACAAACTTATAATACTAAATTAGTTTTGTTACATCCAAGATGTAGATTAAACATGTTTTAATATTTTGTTTGTTTTGTGTTGAAAATATTGCAATATTTTCTATAACTTAGCGAACATAGAAGTCAAAACGAATATGAAAGTGTAACACCCTGAAAGTTCCCGGCAATAAAAATCACTAAAATTTCGAACTTTTTAAAACTTTTGCATCATGCTAGACGTTATGGTTGCTATTGTTTACCAAATTATATATTGTCACACTAATGAGATAAATTGAGAATAAACGTCTCGGTAATAAATCTAGTTTACAAGAATATATTAATTATTAACCCTAAAAATATTTTTGCACAAGAAAGCAAGCCAAACGAAGTGCAAATAATTATTAACTTCTGTAATATAAAGTACAACTCAAATAATAAATACTTTAACCATGTGATGAGTGTTATAAAATATAAGTACACATGAAATAATGGTCACCACTACAATGGCCTTATTATATATGAATGTTCCGTTGGAATATTTAAAGTAATATTTAGAACAATTTACCAAGACTCCAGTCGCATAACATTCGCTTATATAAAATAATTGGTCATATAACTAAATTGTCCTCTATATGTAAGATAGGCTCATGGGAGTATTTTGATTCAATATTGGGATCGATATTATACCGAGTCTCCGGATGTCTTCATGAAATAAACACCAAATAGGTTGAACCCCTTCTATATAAAATAAACTAATCGAAATCATGTGTCACTATATTAATAGCGGTCTCATTGGAATATTTAAATCAATTTTTAAGTGATGTCAAGGCTCCCAATTATTTAGGTTAATTTTTGAATAATCCAATGTAATGCAAAACGCACTCGTTGGAGAAATAAATAAATAAATAAATAACCAAATAAGATACTTGGAATCTCAAAATCTAAAGGTGTGGGACTATATTTCAAATACACAAAAAAAATAATGATGGTAGAAAAAAAAACTACTGTTTATCTTCTTCCTCTGCCGCTATCGCCGCCTACCGCTGCTACCGACCGGCCTACCGCCGCCTCGAGCCCCTCCCGCGCCGCTCGCGTCCCATCCCCCTCTCCCCCCTCCCCCGGCCGCCCCCTCTCTCCCCCTCTGCCGCGCCTATAACCCCCCCCCCCACCCCGGCTGCCATTGTCGCCGGTGAGCTCGCCGTGGACGGGCATCCCGGGAGCCCCCTTCCTTCCATCTAACCAGCAAAACCGAACCCCCCTACCCCACTGTTGCTCCCGCGCCCATCAATTTGGCCGGAGACCATCTCTTTTGCCCTAGCCACACAGCCGGGCTCGGTGCGGTCTTGCCGTGCGCTGCCGGTCGCCGCCGCGCCACCGGGTAAGACCCCCCTCCCTTGCTGGCTGTGCACACAGAGAGAGAGGAGAGAAACAAGCCGAGAGAGAGAGGAAAACAGAAAGGGGAAAAAGAGAAACAGAGAAGAAGGCAGAAGAAGATACAGTGAAAGAAAAAAAATGGAAAAATAAAATAGAGAGAAAGAGATTGGGAAAATTTGGGGGTGAAAAACTAAATTTAATATGTTTGTTGGGAAATTTATCGTCGATTATTTTAAAAACTTCTAGGGAATAAATTGTGAATATTTGGGATTATTCGTTTAATGGGTTATTCATTTAACTATTTGGGTATTTATTGGGTTATATACGCTAATCGGTAAATTTCTACAAAAGTAAATCGGGATTATTTAGTACATTGAGATTATTCGCTAAATTGGTTATTTATTAAATGGGTTATTTGTTTAGCTAACTATTTAGATATTTATTCATTAAGTTATATAAAAATGCGTATATATTGATCGGAGGATTAGTCGTCGACTATTTATAAAAAAATCCATAGATGATAAATTGCGATTATCTATTCAATCGGTGACTTGTTTAGGTATTTGGTCTATTAATTATCTATTCATGTCTCACTCGTTAATTTATCTACCAATCCGATTATTCAATATGGTTATTTGGTCTTTCGTTAGGGTCAATTATTACCGGAACCTAGGTATTAAATATGCAGTGTTTTATTTCGGACTAGAGTTAACTATTATTTGTCCGCGTCCAAATTATTCAGAAGCGCGTAAATTAAAATAAACTAATACCTTTTAGGATAAAATATTTGGATAAAATGGATTAAGAATAAATGACTTATGAACAGTACCTTCTCACAATTTCTCAAAATAATTTGAATCTTTGAACAAACATAACTTAATCATTTTAGCTCTGATTGGTGTGAGACTTGAGCCTAAATTCATTTGAATGCATGAACTCTCCAATAAATATATAATTCACTAGTTAATAAAATATATTTGTATCTATAAAATAATTAATATCAAATGATTAGATAATGGTCAACATAAAAGTGTGCTAATAAATAAAAAGGGGCGTTTTACAGTAAACTAGGTATAGGAATAATTGTCCTTAACATGCGTTATCACTGTAGAAACCATGTAGACTAATTAGAAGTATTGTTTCAAATTAAATTGAAGCTTAGGAAATACTAGTTCCATCTATAAATCTATGCCCAAATATAATTAAACCTGCGAATTATAAATTATTTAAATAAAGTTTAGCCTTGTAGTTTCTAACTAAAGTATGAATACATATAGATCAGTCCGTAGTATTTGTGACGAATAACAACAGAGGTATTATGAATGAACCATCAAAATAGAGTTGAGTAGTACAATGCCATGTAGTTGGATTGGGTAGCACCTATTTAACATCTACAGTACTAGAACAATACCCTACTTTTGGCATATGTTAAACTAAAGAGTATATAAAAGAGACATTATATAGGTGCTAACTGAATGTCTGGACCCATATAATTTAGGCTCGACTGTAACATAGGGTTGATTATTATACAATTAAACAATGAGATAACCTTCACAAATCTAATATATATAGAGCGCGGATAATTATCAACCTTTTATGAAAGCAATTAAAATCCATGCATACACATCCTGTGAGGAATTACAATAAGAACTCTATAGATAGAATAATAATACAAATGATTCACTATGACGATTTGATTGATCCTAGGCCTATCCAATAACAAAACCAAACTTAAGCCTATAGGCCCTGACCATTTTATGTTGACAGCTGGTAATTTAGCCATCCGTACTTACACATACGGTAACACGGTCATTTGTGGTTACACCTGTCGAACTACAAATTATACGATAAAATATTTAAGGTAGAGGTGATACCAGTTATAAATCTTGATCTCATATTATAGTAGCCCAACTGCGAGTTAGGTTTATCCCTTATAAAATTATGTAATAAGATAATCTGCGCATCTAATATTATTAACCTCACAAATCTAACATATAAAACTTGGATAATTATTAACCTGTTATAGCGTCGGGTAAAATCTATCCATAATTAAAATAATGGCTCGATTGGTAAACTAATCAAACAATTCGCCGAAGTGATTCATTAATCCGACCGTGATACTTTGGCCATTATATTTAGATAGAAGCGAGTAATATGAGCGGCCCTAGTTGCGACTTCAACATTTATATTTGTTTGCGCATGTTTGATTGTTGGTTGAACATTGGTTTTTCCTCGCGTATATAGTATTGGTGAATCGATTAGTCGTGAGGCAACGTGTGCTGCTCCAGGAGGAGAAGGTTGATCAAGATCAGAGAATAAGGACTATTCTGAGCAAGGCAAGTCATCACTATCCCTTGAACATGTTGATCCCAATGGCGAAATTACTTTGTTTACAAATAAATATGCATGCAATGATAAGCATCCTACTTGTTGTTATGCCATGCCTTGAATGTTGTTTACCCCATATCCCCTTGTAACCATGTTATGTATGAGTCCCTAGTCAATTATGACAAATGCTTAGTAATGCTATCCTAGAACTATGCATACTCATATTTATCAAAATGCTATATGCTTGGGCAATTACCTTGGGAAGGTAATTGAGATGCGGCATGTGGAGACATGAGCGCCACATTGCCATGATATTGATGACATGAATTATGAAAGGAGAAATAAAGTTAAGTAACTGTTTTCGACTGGGGCGGATGGTGGATTTGGGTGGTATCCAAAAAAGGTTAGCACCGTCCCCGGTCAATTAAGTACCGAGCCATGAAGTTAAGCATGAAACGACCCTCGTACAACCGTACTTCTCAGATGGGTATAGACCTAGCGGAGTAAATAGCCGAGCGGAGGCAGTATCCCTGCATAGTGGTTTTCTTGATGTGTATGAGAGGTGGCGCCTACGGTGGCGTAGCCACCGGTAGGACCACCACGTGTAAACCTAAACTTTATATTAACTTAATGCATGTGTGAGTCTTCCCTTCTCGGGAGCGCCAGAACTCCTCTCACTGCTAGAAACCGTGTACACCTAGAGTGCATGAGGATGTAAGTTCATGGAGTGGGTACTGCCAATGTGAGGTTATTGAAAGGCTTTGCCGTGACGTGTCTTATTCGTTGGGACTTCGGCTCATGTGTTGGGCAAGTTACGGAGTACGGGTAAAGTGTACATCCACTGCAGTGAGAGTAACTAAATCTATTCGAATAGCCGTGCTCGCGGATATTGAGCACCGGGACATGTATTACACTTGGCTAGACTCTAAATTCTTAAACTGATTGGGATGGGTATGCATGATGACTTTTAAGTACTGGTGGTTCAACTTCTCGAGAAGCGAGAAAGGGTAGACCCCAGAAAACCATGATGACTCAATGGCGGGAAGCTATCCTTGGATGACAATGGATGGTGGACCGAAATGTCGTTGATTAATGAACTATGGTATTAAAACTTGATCAGTCTATGCTAGGTCTTAGGCTTGTGAACGGATTTACAAAACTTGCTTTACGCAAAAAGAACTGGAAGTCATTCCTTAAAATACCTTCTATCATATGCATTCTTGTGTAGTGGCTTGTTGAATACTTTTGTACTCATTATTGCTCTATATATCTTTTAGCAGAGTGCCTGAAGAGAAGCCCTTATTAGTATGCTTGCGTACTTAACAAGATGATCGGAGTACGGTCCTGTTCTAGGTCTCGTTCCCCAGTCGGCTGCCTGTGGCATGTCAACCGGGCCCTTGCATTATCTTGTCTTCCGCTGTTGTTCTCTGATAGTTGCTAGCCTGCCTGGCCCTAATGTAATCATTTAACCCCTTTAGCCTGAATACATTCGTGATATGTTGTGATTCGGCTATGTATGTGTGTATCAACTACTGATCCAGGGATTGGTACGGTGAAACACGTAAGATTTCCGATTTCCAAAATCGGGGGTCTACAGAAAGAGAGGTAGTACGTTTTTTTCTTAATTTATAGGGGTGGGGTTTGATTCATCTTCCTCATGCTCGTCAAGCCTGATGGATGAATGATTTCAGCCTAACACACTACTAAAACACGGTTTTTATAGATGAGTCAATTTAGCCTCCAGGACCGTGGCATCGTCCGCCTGCAATAATGTCAGTCCCGAAAGGAAACAAGACCTAACACAAAAATCAATTTTCGCGGATGCGCCTACAAAAGTATTTTTATTTTCGCGGATGGACTGCTAAGGTTGTGTTCGGAAGGTGAGGTTGGGAACTCACCTCTCACGCACGTAAAACGGAATGATGTATTTTCTCATGATTAATTAAGTATTTACTTTTTTTGAAAAATGAATTAATATGATTTTTTAAACAACTTTCGTATGAAGTTTTAATTCAAAAAACACACCGTTTAATAGTTTGAAAAGAGTATGCGCGGAACACGAGGTAGGTGAGTTGGGAAAGATGGGAGGAGAACATAGCCTAAGAAACCTGTATGCAAAAAAACTTCCCCGTGCGCACATCTCTTTTCTTCTTTAAGTTTTCAACCCTCTCCCTCTTAACATCCACCTCTCTCTCTCCCTCTCATGCAGTCCTCCCTCATCCCCTTATATTCTCCGCACGTCTCACTTCTCGACCCTTCCCTCGATCCATCGATGGCCCACGGTGGGAGAGAGTTGGCGGGCAGATCCACCACAGCTGGCCTCACGAAGTGGCGGGGAGGAGGCAGCTGGCGGCTGGAGGGAGCTGGCGGATGGCGGGCTAACAGCCGATGCCATCGGCCCCACAGCGGGTGGAGCCAACGATGGTGGTTTCGGGAGTGGCAATGGTGGTGATGGCTGCGACGATGATGGTGGTAACATGACGGCTTCCGAGACCTTGGGATATCCCGTTGCATCGCGCGCATGGGCATCTTTGCTATTTTTCTTTAGAAAGAAAAACTCCCTACTAACGTTCAATAAATTGTGAGTACTTACTAAACCGAATAGCTTTATCTCCGATCTATACCTAACTAAAAAATACGTAAGGATTCCGGTGGATTTTCATCCGCAACATCCGAGATAAAGAGTCCAAGATAAAAAAATCATCCAGAGTCTGCATCAATAACCAAATGCCCGAGCGATCCAGTGGAAATTCATCACAAACATATATACAAATTTCAATAGGACAACCAACGAAACAGAAAAAAATAAAAAAATCACCGGAAGCCGCCACCGGATCCGCCGAGGGAAGCCTCCACTGCCGTTGTAGCCATCGGATCCGGCTCGGGAAGCCACGGTCGACGCCGTCGGTGCCACCGGATCCATTGCAGGAAGCTGCCGCCGCCATCGGGGAAGCCATCGCCTCCACCGGATCAAGCCGCGGGAAGCTGCCGCCGTTGCCGGATCGGGCCGTGGGAAGCCGCCAGCACCGTCGTCGTGCTCGGATCCACCGTGGGAAGCCGCCACCACCGCTGGATTGGGCCGTGGGAAGCGACCGGCATCGTCGGTGCCGCCGGATCTACCCGCGGGAAAGGGAGAGGAGGAGAGGGACTGGCGAAGCCGGTGGGGGAGGGGGAGAGGGAGCGGAGGAGGAGCCACTCCGCCGGTCGGGGGAGGGGAGGGGAGGGGAGGAGGAGCTCGCGGTGGGGGATGGGAGGGGGAAGTGTGATTAGGGTTTTGATGGATTCGGAATCAATCTGAGCCATCGATCAAAACGAATGGCTCAAATCAACCACGCGTCGGGTCAGCCACCCTCCCTGGACCGCAACACTGCTGAGCCGCACGCGCTTCATGGGCCACGCATGCAAATACCCTAGCAGGCCGGTGGGTCCAAAAAGACCTTTTTTCTTTTTTTTTGAACTTTATTTATTTCTTTAGGAATATATTTTTTTAAAGGCTCCTATCAAGAAAAATTGAACCCTAATCATCTAATATTTTTATATTTGTTATAATTTTAGTTTACCCGGTCCGTTGCAACGCACGGGCATCTTTTCTAGAAGAAAAAAAAATCTCTTGTTGACATATGCAAAACTAACGCAGAAACAATTGAAAACTAATTGGAATTGGATTGGATTTGGAGTACGAATCGGAGCGTTGCTCGGCCTGCTTCACGCAATAAATACAGAGCACCAAACTGCTCGCCAAGCACCAATTAACGTCGTTTCAAATGTTCAGCTGATCTCTGCTACCAATCGATCAGCGAGTTAATTCGTTCGTGTTCAACAGCAGTTCACCCCGCGTGTTCGTTGAGAAACTAACCAACATCAATGGCGGCAACAAAGGAGGGAGGCAACACCGGCGGCGATATGATCCTTCTGATCACCTCGGACGGCCAGCAGTTCGAGATGACGGAGGCGGAGGCGAGCATGTCGAAGCTGGTGAGCAACATGATCGAGGACGACTGCACGGAGAACGGCGTCCCTCTCCCCAACGTCACCTCCAACGTCCTCGCCAAAGTGCTCGAGTACTGCAAGAAACACGCCGCCGCCGCCGCCGCCGCCGCCAAGGACGTCGCGGCGAAAGCTAGCAAGGATCAGGAGCTGAAGAGCTTCGATGCTAGCTTCATCGATGTTGACAATACGATGTTGTTCAACTTGATCTTGGCTGCAAACTACTTGAACGTGCCGTCTCTACTTGATCTTGCAAGCCGACACATGGCTGAATTGATCAAGGGCAAGACGGTGCAGCAGATCAGGTACCTGTTCGGGATCGTCAACGACTTCACGCCAGAGGAGGAGGAGGAGATCCGCAAGGAGAACCAATGGGCCTTCGAGAACTAGTGATTTAGACATTTGTCGCGTGTTATTTACCATTCCCTCTATTTTATTTTATATTATATTCGCTTTAATATATAACACAGTTATGTGCAATTATAAAAATATTTAAGTATGATTAAAGAATATTTGATGATGTATCATATTACAATAAAATAAATAATAATTAAATATTTTTTAAATAAGATAAATGGTTAATCGTATCTTAAAAAGTTAACGGTATCATATTTAAAAAATAAAGGTAGCAACTTATTTTGATTTTTATCTTAGTTAAAAATCTTTTAGTTTGATCATTGAATGAAACTAATTTGGTAGTGTAGATATTATAATTTTTTTTATAAAATTAGCTAAACTTAACTTAAAAAAATCAAAACGACTAATAATAGAAAACAGAAAAAGTATCTACTTTACATTGGTATGGTTTAGCCATTTAGGTGCACTGAGGTGGTTTATGCATGGTTAATCACTCGCTGCATTAGTTGCTTGCTTTTTAATAGTGTTTCGAGTCACAGTTTTTTTATTTTTACTTTGCTATAAGTCTGGGGTTTAGAATAAATCAAGTCTCGGTTTAAGCTTCATCGATCGATTTGTTCTCTCTTCCTGGATTGGATTGAGCCTTTGGCATACATCATGGAGTATCACTCTTACACATGCAAGAGAAAGCAATTGCAAATAATTCTTAACAGTTAACCTCACCAATAATTCATAAACTTTATCTCAGAAGATGGGTTCTCAAATAATTAGTCCTGGGTTCCCAAGTAATTAATCCATCTGAATGGAAGTCTCGATGATGATAGTGGGCGAGTTGCACAAGGCAGGTTTCTAAGCACCTATTTAAAATTTGTCTTGTTTAATCCATAGTACTTGAAAACATTATAGTGGTAGCGGTGAGTCATAAACAATCTAATACCTAACATTTACTTTAGGATTCTTCCGCACGATCTTAGAGCATCACCAACAGTTTTCTTATTTATTTAGTCCCAAAACCAATTTTAAAGGATTTTAAGGAAAAAAACAAGATCCCCTGTTCCCTGCATAACTTTTAGAGTTCCTTACCCCGTAATTTTCACTGTTAATATCAGTGGGAGTGCGCCCTCCTCATCCACTCCCAATCTCGCCGCTCCCACGTCTCCCCTCTCGTTCCCGCGCACCAGCGAAATGCTCCCGCCGCGCCCGCGCTCGTCGTTGTCTCGGCCGACGGCGAATCGAGGGATTCCGGCTTCATCTTCTCCCCGAACGGCCAGGAATCAACAGGAGGATCTGCAACATTCCTCGGCTTCGTTTTTCGTCCCGCCGGCGGCTCGAGGGTTACCAGCGAGGGCTTCTTCTTCACGCATATGACCGGGAATCAATCGTCGGTGTCGGGGTTCATCCCACCAGCGGCTCGTCCCGTCGGTGCGGTGACTTCTTCGCAGTTCGCCGAGTCCTCGTCGCCAATTCCTCAAGCTCCACCGCCACCTCGTTTCACTCCGCCGCCCAAAAACGGATCGACCCGGCTGGCCGCCTCTCCGCACCCCCACCACCGCCAGTCACCCATCTAGGGTTGGCGCCTTCCCGATCTGGGCATGTGCCGTCGTCCGCCAACCTGCATACACCGGAGTTTGAGGGAGAGCACGAAGCAGTCGAGGACGGCGCACAAGGGATGACTCCCGTGGAAGACTACTCCACCGGCGTGGATTTGGGTCAGGGCTGGACTATTGGTGAAGAGGAGTTCGGCTGTCAGAGAAGTTTCTGTGTCCTCGGTGCTGATTTTGTCAACAGTCAAAGTATTTGCTCCATCCTCTATATTGCTCATGATAATTTATTGTGCAATGCGTTGCAATTCAGATATGCAGTTCTCGGTGGCAAGTTAAAAATTAGCAATGTTTAGGACAATGCAGATATGCATTCCCTTTTGATTATTGGTTTTACTTAGTCCCTTTTGATTATGTATGTGGTTTTATTAAAGGTTGATATGTATGTGGTTTTGCTATGAATGGCACAATATTTGGGACAACCATGTAGATTGCTGTATGTGGACAATTGGTGATTCTATCATAATGTATTTGTTTTGATAAAAATTTTGGGAGTCAATTATTCCTAATCTATTGGGGGTCAATTATTCATATCATAATGCTCTGAGAACTTGCAACTATAATGCAAATTAGTAGCTGCTGCTGTCCTTACTGGATTGCTGGTGGTGCTGCTGGAATCTGCTGCTGTTGTTGCTGCTGGATTGCTGCTGCTGCTGCTTGTGTTGTAATCTGCTGAATGCTGCTGCTACTCCTGAATGCTACTGAATGCTGCTGATGTTGGTGTTGTTGCTGAATGCTGGTGGTGTTGTTGCTGTATGTAGGAGCTGCTGCTGATGATGATGATATGATGTTGAATGTTGCTGGTGCTGCTGGTGTTGTTGATATGATGGTGGAATTTTGCTGGTGCTGCTGTAGGAGATGCGAATGCTGCTGTTCGTGATATATATGCAGCTGGAATGTCGACAGCTTCTTGTTCCTGCGATGTAGCGGCGCGCGGGACCCGGTGGGTGGAAAGGATCACGCGGGGGAGGGGAGGCTTACCGAATTTCTGTCGGTAGTTTACTGTGGGACCCACTTTTCTGTTTTAGGGAGACAATCATACACCATCTCTTTGCATCGCGCATCCACACACCCCCCGTGCCTCCAACTGCGCACGTTGGAGCGCTCCTCCCCTTCCAAACCGTTGGCGCGTCGCCGCCGCCGTCATCCCCCACCAACACCCTCCCTTCCCTCCGCCACCGTCGTCGCCACTGCACTCGCCGTCCTCCCCTACCACCCCACCACTCACCAGGATCCCCTCCCCTGCTCTGCTCGCCAGATGGAGATCAACAAAATCCAGCACAAAATCGGAGCTAATGATCTAGACCCGTTCATTGAGGATCGGTGGGAAGAGGGTGCGGATCTGGGTCGCTCACCAGAGAGAGAGAATGCTGCTCTCCCTACGCCGTCGCGGAGTGTCATGAATCCGGGTTGGCCTCGCCGGCGATGCTACCAACCAAAGGCTTATTGAATTGGGTTAGATTGGAGGAGCTACGTCATATATGAATATTGCTATCAAATTCAGTTAAAGCAACGCTTACATAATAGAGATCGGAGGCTTATTGTTAAAAAAATTGTGCAGTCAAGTTTAGTCCTTCTCAGGTCAATATTTGTTTTAAAAAAAGGATTGTGATACCCATATTTTGTGTTAAAAAATATATGTGATATATACATATAGTGTACATCAGTTCAACATATGTGGGTCTGTGGCTTTTTGCAGTATAGATGAAAATTCTTCTCTATTACAGTTGCAGAGAACCTCAAACTTGGTTTTAATGGTGTTCAATGGTGTCTAGGCAAAATTGCTACCAGGTAAACCTTCATCCTTCTACCTTCTTCTACCTTTACTAAGGTAAACCCTCCTAATATTAGTTGGCCAAACAAATTGAGGTTTTTGTGTTTTATTTATGTATAGTAGCTCTGACCATCATTTTTCTGCCAACATGATCAATTATGATATTTCTGGTTAGCTTTGTAGACTTGTGCAGTTCTTTCCTAATTCATATAATTGATTTTTCCTGATTGCATATCACCCTTAATGCTATATTTTGTAACTTATGATTTCTTTTGATATTTGGGAGACTTATGACTTATCTGTACTTGCTCTACTCAAAATCAAAACCTACGTCAAAGTTACCATGATGTAGCAAATTAACTTTTCATCTAAAGTCTAAACCTGAGCTAATATATTGGTGTACAGTGATTTGTTAGGTTGTTCTGTGACCAATGCCAATAAATTTGACGTGTACACTCTTTTATGAAGTGAGCATCCCGTGTTGTAGCCTTCAGTGGTCCGGATTGTCAGGTCTGTGGAGGCACAAATTTATTTGTAACTGGTTGATTTCTACATAGGTTTGCTTCTCGCTTTTGATGTCTGACAAAACACTTGCAACGATACTAAGAGGCCAGCTTAGTCTGCATCCGTATTGTTGGTTGTAGACTTTGCAATTATCAGATTTCTCAGTTATGTTAAATGCATCTGTCCGGTAGGGATTTGAGGATGATATTGGAGTCCATGTAAACTGCAGATGGTAGTTTCCCAGTAAAATTAACTTCTTACTTTGGTACATCTGATGTGGATTCCTACTTATTTCCTATTTTGTTTTTTGCGTAGACATGATAAGAACCTTTTGCTACAACACTGCAAATCAATTTAACATGTACAATTCTTTCCATCATTAATGAAGCCATACAGAGATAAGCCTTCCCATCCCTTTCTCATGCGCATAGCCTTAATGAACTCCAAGATACAAACACATCCATATAGCTGGAAATTGGTCAGGGCTCTAAACAGAATATTTCTTTGTGGTAACTTGGAAACATTCTGATTACATGATTTTTCATTGCCTTTATCTCTACTAATATAAAATACACCAGTTTCATCAACACAAATCTTTTATAACCCTTAAATCTATTCATCTGCAATTAGTGATACCGAAGCAGTGGTTATAGCGATCGGTGAAAGCGAAAAAGGAAAAGGAAAAAATTTCTTCCCTCCCGTTAGTGCGCCAGCCCGCCGCCGCCGCCTCCTCGCGCGCGCCCGCCGGAGCAGCGCGCCCTACCCCGCTGCCTTCTCGCGCTCTCCCGCCGGACAGCCAGGCGCCGCCGCCTTCTGCAAATTCTGCGGCATCACCTCCTTCTACACTCCGTGGTCCAACCCCGACGGCGTCGCCTGCGTCAACCTGGGCACCCTGGCGCACATCGAGTACAGGCATGCCGACGGGAGGAACTGGGAGAAGTGGTATGATCTCTTCTACCTTCCGTTTCTATTTGATTTTGACTTGAATGATTAGAAGCAAGTTCTTACCTGATTACAGATTCTCAAGTCTTGCCCAGAGCTTTTCGATTGAATGCCACTCAACCCATCTGATACTCAGTCGTCCCTCCAACTTCCGCTTCGGGGGGTTTATGGAGTCACATTCTTTTAGTTGCAGTGTGGTATTATTGGAACCTTTCTTATAAAATGATCGCGTGTATATATAGATGGAGATGTATAATTTTGGCACCATTCACATGATTAGTTGCAGTGCAGCCAACTAATTTGGATCTTGCAGTTTCAAAATCACATTGTTCAACTTGCAGTTGCAGGTTTCTGAATTGCTGATATATTGTTCAATAGATAAATACATAACGTCTCAATCATGATACTTTGAACAAGGTGAACAACTACAAGTTACTCAGTTTTAACATATTCTAGATGCAGCATGCTGTGAGGTCAACAAAATATAAGAGCTAATTGCGTGGAACCTTGTACTTCCGTACTCCCAAAAAGTTCAGAACTTGGCTGTAACATCTCGATGTGTTAAAATTAGAAAGCATGTTTGTTTTCGAGCAAAATTATACGAGTGATGTCACTCAGAAGAACTGAATAGCCAGACATGAACCATGAAAAGAGTTCTTTTATATGCATGCTATTTTGCTTTGAATCCTTGATGGAGTCAGACGATGAATCTGGACATCATGATATAGTTACTTCACTATCAAAATCTACATATTGTTCTCTGGTTGCAGGTTTGCTTCTTTGTCGATCAGTAATTTACATGGTACACTACATTCTTTGAAGAACTGTCAGTAGGTGAAGCATGGTAGATGTTATTTTACCTTGCCAATCTAACATGTGTAATTTTTATAAATTTAGTCTTGGATAGCTACCTCTGTGTTTAGTATGGATGAGATTGACTGAGAAATTATTCATGTGGGTGAGGCCAACTGATAGATTGGTATCAACAGTCAAGATATATATGATTGTTGAAACATTGTGATCTGCAGGTGATGGTGAAGGAGAGGGTGCTTTTTTGGTTGTTGTCAATAAGTTAGGCAAATACAGCAAAGTTTCAGCTGTTGACTCTATTTTCCCTCACTATTTCTGAATTTAAGCTAGAGAACAATTCATCTCAATAATTTGGTACCATGTGAACCCTGCTCAGGCCATTCATGCCTTTCAGTGTTGATCTCTGTGTTCGAGTTACAGTTAGGTCTCAGATTACTTCAATGGATAATGTAGGAAGCCCTACACCGCAAAATTCTGCAATGACAGGTACTTTGCAATGACAAGATTTTCATGCTATTTTGTGGATGCTGGGGATTGGGGATTTCTATTCGAGGAGTTACAATGGTTTTATTTTACTTCTGTTAGACCATACTCTTATTTTGTTCTTCCGAGGTGCCTGATGTAGCAGATGGTGTTGAGTACATGGCCTCTAGGTGAAGATTATTATTCTTATTTGCCAGTGGATTATTCCTGAGGTAGGTCAACCTATTGCATATTTGAGTTGCAGCTCCTAGCTATCCCAATTGATGTACTTCTTAATTTAGTCGTGTATTTAATTGGAGTGGATATATATACCTGACTTCGATTGCCACATATAAAAAAGGTATGTGATATCTAGAAAACATTCTTGATGTTACCGTGACTTTGTCGACTATTGTGAATATTTGATTTCCTTATATATTTACTAACCAGCGCAGAAACAGTGTGGATTTTTCTTTCTAGCTAATGATCTGCCCAAACCAATATATGTTCTTGCTCCAATAAAATGATGCTTTGTAGGGATGTTCTGGGGCATATATTGGGCTGAACTTAAAAAGTTTGAACTTTGGTCATTGCTTCTGAACGATTGCAACCTCAACTTGGTGACTTAGTCTTCTATATTTTGCTTTTGCTTGTGAATTGGTTTTTCAGTATTGGAAAGCAATGTATAATGTTCTTCAATGTTCTAACATTGGTCTATGATCGAGTTAAAATGCTTTTACAACTGTAGGTATTGTTGATGCACAGTATGTGCATTTTAGTTTTAAATCTTTAGAGCCTTTAATGCAGGTATCCATCCTTGTTGTCGCTCTATTTTTGTGTGAGATCATACTGTATTACATATAATCTCAAAGTTTTGATTTTGTCGGCTCATCTTGGAAAAAACTTATGCACGTTGATATGTTTAGTCAGTATTTGTTGCTGCTTCAGATATATGCAAAGGGGAAAAATGTCAGTGTACAAAATAGAGAAAGGCATGGGGTTAGGGGGTTTATTTTTACAAATTCCAAATAAATTTGATCAAACAAGAAATCTAGAAGTACATACAGATCTTCAAATTGTAAGCTCGCCATGTGACAAGATAACCAACGAGGAATGATATGGGACTTACTATCAACATCTTTAGGAATAATATTTATTTCAATAAAATTACATTACCAGAACATAATTTTTTCATGATTTATGTTACCACGTACTAATCCTCATAATTCATTTAAACGGTGGATGTGTATGATCAATTTACTTCATTCGATATATGTTGACGTGTCTTGCATGTACACGCTCACTAGTTAAAGAAAATATATCAGGATCAGCTCCACCAGAAAAGTTTAGGTTATGTTTTTCGAGTTGCTCCGGCAGAAAACTAGAAAAGTTGAGAAAAAGCAGCCATGAGATCCCGTTGTTGCAGTAATGATGTGGTGTCTGATTAACCATTGACAGGTCCGACATATCTACGTGTACTCGTTATCTTGAAAAACAATCTGCTTGTACTATCATCACTTGAATAAATTCCTTTGTAACTAGCCGAACGTACGTATCCACTTCAATCATATCATAATCTCTTAAAGATGTTTTTACTAGGATTTTAATACGTAATTCGTGTTTTTCTTAGTTTTTACTCCAGTTTATTCGCTCATGTAGTATTTGCGTCTTCCAAACATTTTAGTTCGTCCGTCGGTCCGTCCGAGTCCACCCGCACACGTCACTCGGAGGCTCCCAGCGCGTGTAGCGTGTCCAATGGCGTTTTCCCGTTCCCAGGCGCGTTCTTTTTTTCTTTTAAGACAACCGCGTTCAGTATGCAGGGCCTACTGTTAGCATGAAGAAAACGGTGTGCTTGATCGGACATCATGCCATTTTGCTTTTGTTGGGAGCAAAATTTCAGCTTTTTTTTTATCTATCATACACCAAATAAAAGGAAAACACTGTGACTGCGTGCATGCACGCATATATGTATGTCCTACATGGAGAAGTATAATATCGATGAATATATATGGGATAAAATTTCAAACGTTACGTGAAAAAAAGTTAATAGCGTCATACATTTTTAAAAATAATGTAGTTTGATGTTCATCATAAATTTATTTTTTTCCATAGCGACGCACGGTCATTTTTTTTCATGTAAGTTGAAAAAAATCGGTGATCAATTGTTTAGGTGGACCTGAGTTGTAAATGTTGACATGAGATGAATTTGTGATCGTTTCCGAAAAGACTAATGAGCGAATACACACGTGAAGCTTGTGCACACGAACGCTTTGACTTTCCCCATTGAGTGCAGCATGTTCCCTTTCCTCTTTTTATGCCCCATTCCTTTGGTAAGAAATTGAAAGAGATATTTTTAAAACACGTAAAATGTGAATTAGTACATAATTAATTAAGTATTAATTATTATAAAATTAAAAAATTGATTTATTTGATTTTTTAAATAACTTCTACGGAGGAACTTTTTATAAAAATGTATTAAAAGTGTGTTTACGAAAAACGAGAAAGTTAAGTTTAAAGTTGAGAAAAAAACTAAGCCTAGTAAAGGTTCTGCGTATCTCCGATGGAGCTAAAACATTGTTCAATTGGCTGGTTCTCCACCAGAGAACTCTGATTGGGGAAAACCTTCTACGAAGACGTTGGTCCTGTGATTGGATTTGTTGTCTATACACTGAAGTTTTCGAAGTTTTTGAAGATGCCACACATCTGTAAGCGCGTTTTGTACAACCTGTTGCGTAGCACACCCATATCTGTACCGTTTAATATGCTTCGAGATTCGTGCAGTGCATAAACAAGCATTTGTATAGCTTTTGTGTTCTGTTTTACTTGAGTTCACCAAAATATCTAACCGTATCCGAGCACTGTCACATCGGGGTCCACAGAATCTTATTCCAAATTTGAATCAAACCGTACCGCCAACTAGTACTCCAATATGTACAATACAGACTACACAGTACAGTTACAGTGCATGTTTTCATAAAAATGTATTTAAATATTTATGTGAATCGTTTTATTAAAAACGAATCTGTAGTTTTAGTTTCACGTTATAAAAAAAATATATGCTCGTATAATACACACAATATATATATATATATATATATATATTCACTATTTAAAAAAATGTCAAACATTTCTAAATTTATATATTTGTACTTTTTGTGCACCAAAAAAATAAATATACATATTTCCAATAAAACACACAACTATACATCCGCTGTGTGTGCACAAATATGTGTTGCATTGAACATTTAGGTGTGCACAACAATGTTCCATTGAACATTTCCAACGATTGCATTGACCATTTCCATCCACATTTCCATTTCAAAATTCATCTGCACATTCCCAAGCAAAATTCAAATTAAAGCACATATTTCCAGTCTAGCACATTTTCATTAAACATTTGCACAGTCCCATTGAACATCTGCACATTTCCATTGACATTCATCTGCAAATTTATTCACAAAAAACGCTTCTGCACAATTTCATTCGCCAAAAGTACTTCAGCACAAATCCATTCAGAAAAGCACAATTCCATCATACCAAATAATTACATCTGCACATTTCCGTTCAAAAGAACACAATGTACAAATCCATTCACAAAAACTGCATTTGCACAACTCCATTCACAAAATATATTCAGCAATACTTCGGCACAATTCTACACGCAACAAAAAAAAGTGGCTAAGTGTTTGTATGCAGTGCGCATTGCTACTTTGCTAGGCAGTGAACATGCAACAGGAAAAAAAAAAGGCAGCAGAAAGGGTGTACTCATCTATGGGGCGGCAACAGAGGTCTTCACAGTGATGCACCACCAGACGGAAGTGTTCATCAGCATGGACGGAGGTGAGCACCGACGATGGTGCTGTCGGCGGAGGTGTGCACCATCAATCGTATGTGCTCATGGGCGTAAAGCTGTTCACGGGTGTGGACGGAGGTGTGCAGTCGCTATCGTCGGATGGGGTGGTGCCGAGGTCCGCACCGATCTGGAGGAGAGCGCCAGATCCGCCATGGACTAGCGAGCTCCACCTCGGGCGCTTCACCGACCGCTGGAGTGAAGCCGATAGACAGAGGTATGAAGACCACCGGCACCACCCGATCCGCCGCTTCCACACCTCACCGTCTCAAATCTGCATCACCAGTGCCGAATCCGGCACCTCCGCCTCCGCTACCACCGGGGACGGGTGAGACCCCAACGGATCTGCCAGCACCGTGCCCCCGCTGGAGTTGTCCCTTCTCCTCCGCCGCCAGGGAGAGCCCGTGCCTCGCTGCCTCCACCGGTCTCCCTCTTCGCTGCTGCTCGGATCTGACGGTCCATCTCACTAGATCCGGCCCCTCTGAGCAGCGGAATCGCTCGATCCGCCACCCCCGAGCCTTCACCACCTGTGAGAGATGAGAGAGTGTGTGGTCAGCGTCGGCGGATCTGGTGCTCCACCCCCGAGCTCGGGGTCGGCCACCCTATGTGCCACCAGTGCCCAACCATCGCCGCATTCCTCGAACGCGGATGGATCTGGTGCTCCCCCTCCTCGCTCCTCGGTCGCTCTGCCTACCCGGTCCCTGTGCCTAGACCTCCGCTGAGCTCAACCACCGGAGAGGGAAATCGTTGTACCCGATGGCCCCCGCCGGTCCGTTCGAAGCTAGAGGAGAGGGAGGAGAGAGAGGGTGGTGGGTGAAAATGATGGGAGGTGACAGCGTTATATTTATATAAAGTTAAACCGTATGCATACAGTGGGCCCGACGTATAGCAACATTTCCCTAATTTCTAATTTTTGGCTGCATAGATCTCAATACGTGGAATGGATGGCTCTGATATGGGTGCCTGATGCAATTGGTTGCTACTTTCTATTTGTACAAACATCTAGCAAAGGATTACGCCTTCACCAAAAAAGTCTAGAACACACAATTGGCTAGGGGCGGTCACACATCACAGTCACAGCACACAACATCATGTCTCATCATAGCACACAACATCATGTCTTCTCTAGGATTGGTTGAAAGCCTGTCCAGATACATGGTACTGAAATGTTTTCTTCATATTCATCCAAATCTCTTATATTTTTGGGGGGAGAATATTAACATATTTAGTCTTGAGGGCTTATGTTACAAAGTTCGCTATGGTCCTCTAGAATCAGGCTGCAGAGAGAGCCGGTTGCGACTCTGCGCGGGGAGATCGTGGCGGCGACGCAGCTGGCTCGGGAAAGTTGGGACTTTGAACGGTGCATTCTTGTTTGAATTAATCGCTCCCTAGTGCAGATCCTCTCATCTGTGACGGGCTGCAACATAACTGGATTTTGCGGGCCGTCACGAAGAATACATCTCAAATGGGCCTTAAAAGTGGCCGATTGAGATAGGGTCGGAGAGACATGTTAAATGTGCGTAGAACTAAAGCCCGTCACGGATGACACATATATGTGACGGGTTCCAACAAGGGCCCGATTGAGATAACCTTAAATATCTCAATCGGGCTCCAAGCAGGGGCCCGTCACGGATGATAGTCATCTGTGACGGGCTCCAACTTGTGGCCCGTTTGAGATTTTAAGGTTATCTCACTCGGGCCCTTGTTGGAGCCCGTCACAGATATGCGTCATCCGTGACGGGCTCTAGCTTGAGGCCCGTTTGAGATAACAAATAAAGCCCGTCACAGATTGCACACTCTGTGACGGGCATTTTTTTAGGCCCGATAAAGATAACTGGTATGCCCGATTGAGATAACAATTTTATGGACCGTTACAGATAGTTATTGACACTATAAATAGCCGTAACTGCCGGTGTAACTGTATCCCACTGTTCACAATCTTGGTGGGAGGTTGGAGGGGGCGAAATTTTAATTTTTATTTCCAAAAAAACAGTAAATTCATAAAGGTACTTAAATAGTAATCGGTACTTTAGACAATTCATCAATTATCATTAATTCAGAGTATTTATCTTCTAAGATGTTTCTTTGATTATTTTTTCATTTCTGCAGCGATGGATCGAAGTTGGATGTATGCGAAATTCGTGAAACGTCATAGTCAGGAGTATAGAAATGGGGTATTAAATTTTATAAACACCGCGGAGGAGGATAGGAAAAGAAGAAACAGCGATTACATTTGCTGTCCATGTGCAGATTGCAAGAATGAGAATATGTTTGGTAGTCGAGTGGATGTACACGCTCATCTGATACAACGAGGATTCATGGAAGGCTACACATGTTGGGTCAAGCATGGAGAGCAAGAATCTGGAGATGTTGCAGCTGCAGACAGTACTGGTGCGCAAAATCAGGAAGATGAAGATGAGCATGACATGTTTGTACCTTCTCCACTGGGCGGTGAAATGGTTGATGTCGATCACGATCTGCTGCAAGACATGTTATGTGACGTTGAGGATCCAACCTACAACGAGAGAGATTCCATAAAGTTCAGCAGGTTGGTCAGTGACTCGCAGACGCCTCTGTACATCGGATGCAAAGCAAAGCACACCAAATTATCAGCTACCTTGGACCTAATGAAGCTGAAGGCAAGTAGTGGATGGACAGACAAGAGTTTCGCGGAGCTTTTGGGAATTTTGAAGTCCTTGCTGCCTGATGGGAACACTTTGCCCGAGACGACATACGAAGCAAAGCAGGTTTTGTGTCCGTTGGGGTTAGAGGTCCGTAGAATTCACGCTTGTCCAAACGACTGCATATTGTACCACAAGCAGTATGCGGACTTAGATGCTTGTCCTGTCTGCAAGGCATCTCGATACAAGCGAAAGAAAAGTCCTGACGAAGGGAAAAGATCAAAGCGGGGTGGTCCCGCGAAGGTTTTGTGGTACCTACCAATCATTGATCGTTTGAAAAGATTATTTGCAAACCCCAAGGAGGCGAAGTTAGTGCGTTGGCATGCCACTGAGAGAAGGAACGACGGTATGCTAAGACACCCAGCGGATTCAATTCAATGGAGAAATATCGATCGAAAACACAGTGACTTTGCTGCCGACCCTAGAAACATGAGGATATGTCTTTGTACAGATGGCATGAATCCTTTCGGAGACTTGAGTAGTACTCACAGCACCTGGCCAGTTCTTATTTCAAACTTTAACCTACCGCCATGGTTGTGCTTTAAAAGGAAATATATTATGCTATGCTTGCTAATCCAAGGACCGAAACAACCGGGCAATGATATCGACGTGTTCTTGGAGCCTGTTATGGATGATCTTGAGATGCTATGGAAAGAAAGTGTGGAAACTTGGGATGCGTGTGGTCAGGAGAATTTCAAGTTACGAGTTCTACTGTTCTGCACCATTAATGACTATCCCGTCCTCGGTAATCTTTCTGGCCAAACCGTGAAAGGAAAGAAGGCTTGCTTCGACTGCATGGAACATACACGCAGCCGATGGTTGAAGAAATCACGAAAGATGGTTTATATGGGTCATAGGAGGTGGCTCCCGCTACGTCACGCGTTCCGAAGGAAGAAGAATGTTTTCAACGGTAAGAGAGAACTTCAGCAGGCTCCCAAGGATTTGTCCGGGGATGAGGTGTACAACTTGGTCAAAGATATAACCAACGAGTTTGGGAAGAAAAGAAAACGTAGTCAGGCAAAGGACAAGGGTATGTGGAAGAAGAAGTCCATATTTTGGCGATTACCTTACTGGAAAGATCTTGAGGTTCGTTATTGCATTGACCTCATGCATGTAGAAAAGAATGTGTGTGAGAGTTTGGTTGGCCTGCTGCTGAATATTCCCGGCAAAACAAGGGACGGGTTGAACGCGCGCCTTGATCTACAGGACATGAACATTCGCAGTGAACTCCAGCCCATAACAGATGTACAGACAGGTAGAGTGTACCTCCCTCCAGCTTGCCACACACTGTCGAAGAATGAGAAGATCGCAATGTTGTCTTGCCTGAGAGATATCAAAGTTCCATCGGGCTATTTAGCGAGGATCGGTAAGTACGTCAAATCGGAAGACCTAAAACTGGTTGGAATGAAGTCTCACGATTGCCACGTGCTAATCACACAAATCTTGCCAGTTGCTATCAGAGGCATTCTTCCCCCCAAGGTCCGACATACGATCCAACGTCTGTGCGCCTTTTTCAATGCAATCGGTCAGAAAATTATAGATCCCGAAGATCTAGATGGGTTGCAGACCGATATTGTTAATACCCTATGCCACATGGAGATGTTTTTTCCGCTGTCTTTCTTTGATATCATGGTTCATCTCCCTGTTCATCTTGTGAAGCAAACAAAACTATGTGGCCCAGCTTTTCTAAGAGAAATGTACCCGTTCGAGAGGTACATGGGAGTTCTGAAGGCATACGTTCGGAACAGAGCAAAACCGGAGGGGAGCATCATTGAAGGATACACGACCGAGGAGGTCATTGAGTTCTGCGTGGATTACATGTCCGAGGCCGAACCTATAGGAGTTCCACCGTCTCGACATGAAGGAAGGTTGTCAGGTGCTGGCACAATAGGTAGGAAAAGAATTAGGCCCGATCAAGCTTCGTACGCGCAGGCTCATTTTGTTGTGCTCCAACACATGGCAGAAGTTGGCTCTTACTTTGAGGAGCACTTAGCGAAAATCCGGCAGGAGAACTTGGGTCGATCTGAGACGTGGATTAACAGGGAACATAACTCTCGGTTCAACGCTTGGTTCAAGAATTGTGTCACAATGTCGACGGATATCCCAAATGAGACAGTACAATTGTTGGGGATGGGACCGTGCTGGGCCATAGACACATGGCAAGGATACGATATTAATGGATACACATTTTACACCATCCAGCAAGATGACAAAAGCACAGTACAAAACAGCGGGGTCCGTATAGATGCCTTCCAGGATCAAGTTGGGTCTAACACATACTACGGCCGCATTGAGCAGATCTGGGAGCTGAACTACGTGAAGTTCAAGGTTCCTTTGTTTCAATGCCGTTGGGTGAATATACGCACTGGTGTTAAAGTCGATAAGGAAGGTTTCACTTTAGTAGATCTATCCAAGGTTGGATACGCCGACGAACCATTCGTACTTGCGAAACACGTCCAGCAGATTTTCTACATTAAAGACCCCGCAAACAAGAAGATGCACATCGTGAGGGATGGCAAGCGCCGAATTGCTGGCGTTGACAACATCGTCGACGAAGAAGAGTACAACCAGAATCTTCATGTACGGCCCCAAATCGACCTTGACGATGATCCACAGGAGCCTGTAGGGTATACTCGCTCAGATCATACGAAAGGCATAACCTTGTGATTTTAGCTGGGCTTAATTGTTATATTGGCTTCGGATAGTAGTGAAGTAAAATGGAAAGGAAGTACTTTTTATTAGTAATTGCTAGCTTGGTGCAGCTTGTAATATATTTTGATGAATTTACTAAATTATATTGATGTATTGTGCTTCACTAAATTATTTGGTTTAGGAAAATGAATTATTGTGATTTTAGTGAAATGAGCACATGTTAAATGTGAAGTATAGTATTTTATTATCAGTTCAGGTCCACCATGTACAGGAGTCAAATGTCATCTGTGACGGGCTATAACCTAACGCCCGATAGAGATGACATCATCTCTATCGGGCCCTGCACCAGAGCCCGTCACGGATGACAACATCCGTGACGGGCTATAGTTTACAGCCCGATAGAGATGTCGTCATCCATGACGGGCTCTGGTGTAGGGACCGATAGAGATGATGTCATCTGTATCGGGCGTTGAAAAAGAGCCCGTCACCGATGTTGTCATCCGTGACGGGCTCTTGTTCAGGCCCGATTGAGATGTTGAGTACCGTACCTAAGATATAACCGCGCTGGATCTGGATCTGGGCGGATTCGAAACTTTTTCTAAGTGTCTAACCCTAGCAACCGCCGCCGTTGACCACGTGCATGACGCCGACGCCAACCTCGTCGCCAACCCTTGGATAACTCGTCGCCAACCCGCCGCCGGCCTCTCCTTCACCGAGCCGCCGCCGCCGACATCTCCTCCCCAAGCCGCCGCCGGCCGCCTCGTCGCCAACCCGCCGCCGGCCTCTCCTTCTCCAAGCCGCCGCCGCCGACATCTCCTCCCCAAGCCGCCGCCGGCCGCCTCTCCCCAAGCCACTTAGGTTAGTAATGATTTTAGTTCATTTTAGTGATTTTTAGGTATGGTAGATTTTAGTGATTTTTAGTTCATTTTATCTAAAATGATATTACTTCATTGTAGTGATGTTTAGGAATTTTTAGTGATGTTAGTTATGGTAGGTTTTTGTAACTTAGGTTAGTAAAGTTAGGTTTGGTGAAAATTAGGTTTGGTGAAAATTAGATTTAGTGAAATTTAGATTTAGTGATTTTTAGGTTTATTGATTTCATTGATTTTAGTTTTAGTTAGGTTATTTTAGTACATTTTAGTGATGTGTTGACGAATGGATGATATTTTAGCTTCACTTTAATGATTGTGTTAAATTTAGTGTAATGTAGGTTAATTTAGGGATGTTAGTACTGAGATTTTTAGTGATAGTGCAAATTAGGTTTACATAAAAATTAGGTTTAGTGAAATTTAGAAATATTGATTTTTAGGTTTAGTGAAAATTAGGTTTAGTGATTATCAGTTTAGTGAAATTTAGATTTAGTGATTATTAGGTTTAGTGATTCCATTGATTTTAGTTTTAGTTAGTTTATTTTAGTACATTTTAGTGATGTGTTGACGAATGGAAGATATATGAGTTAACTTTAATTATTGTGTTAAATTTAGTGAAATGTAGGTTATTTAAGGGATGTTAGGGTTACTTAGGTTTTTTAAAGTTAAGTTTATTGATTTTAGTTTTACTTAGGATATTTTAGTGATTTTAGTTTTACTTAGGATATTTTAGTGAACTTTAGTGATTATAGGTGAAATGTAGGTTATTTTAGTGATGTTAGGGTAACTTAGGTTTTTTTAAGTTCCGCTCATCCGGGGTGCCTAGGGTCAGAAGTTAGTCCGGTCGAGTTAGTGCACTCACAACACCGATTTGAAAAACTTCTGATCCCAGTGCACCTCGGTTTCTGTCATGTCTTGATAATTACTCCTTTACGTAAGGACTTTGTTTCTAGTAGAGTAGTCCAGGTGGAGCGAGTAAGGGTAGCTATGGTACTACTTAGTGTTTTTGGGACTTACTGAATTAACCGGGTTACGTGCATTTAGTGATTTCTATACAACATTATTAACTTTGTTATTTAAAAGCACAGTTATTTAGAGGATGTCTCAAGGGCAAGGTGAACCGATGTCGACGACAACTAGTGGGTCGTCAAGGGCAAGGGGTCGTAGGACAGGGAACAGAATCCCTAAGGAACGGTTCACCATCTCAGAGGTGAACCAGGTTGGACTGCCGACGCGGCCTCGCAATGTCCTAGTGAAATTCAGGACCCTCTGCGGTGTCGTAGCGAGGGAGAACTTCACAATCCTCGCGGATGACATCAAGGGCGTGCCCGAGGCGGAGAAGAACGCTGCTTGGCTGAAGTTCAAGGAGAGCTTCGAATATCCTGAAGCCGACGAGGAGAGGCTCAAGCAGGCCGCGTTCAAGGTGATGGGCAATTGCTGGAAGAATTTCAAGAGCAGGCTGGTCACGGAGTTTGTCCTAAATCCGATGACCCCTGATCCAAAAGACCAATGGCCCTTCATAACGGAAGAGGTATGGGAGCAATTCTACGAGAAGAAATCGACCCCTGAATCCCGGGCTAGAAGCGAAGCCTATAGAGCACTGCAGTCCAGGAACGTGCACCCGCACCGCCTATGCACCGCAGGATACGTCGGGAAGCTGGAGGAATGGCAGCAGGAGGATGAAGCGGCAGCGGCAGCGAACACACCTCCGGTGTTTGCCGACATCCCACACCCACGGGCAAGGAACTGGGCCCGCGCGAGGTACCAGAAGAATCAGGATGGGTCGGTTTCCCTTCCAAATCCCCAAGATCAACAAGTCTACGATAATATAGTAAGTGTCCTATCTCAATATTAGTTCGCATTGTCCCCACCCAACTTTTCGTTTAATCCGAACTCATTTGTACCACAGAAGGAGTTGGTTGCCTCCCAAGAGGCCTCGCAAGAGGGAAGCTCCCAAAGACGCGAGGACGACATCCTTAGTAAAGCGTTGGGCAACAAGGAGCACCGTGGACGCACTAGGGGACTTGGCGCCAATGTACCGTGGAAAGTTGGATTCCCGGACTACGCGTGGCAGTACAGGAAGCGGACAGTAACGAAGGCGCAAAAAGATGCCCGCCTTGCCGCCCAGATCCGTGAACAGGTCAGAGCCGAGTTGAGCTCTGAATTCGATGAGAAGCTCGAATCGATGAGGGCCCGTATTAGGCAGGAGATTCGAGAAGAACAGAATATCCCGGAGGCTGCCGCTGCTGGTGTGCAACACGATCTAGCAAGTCCGACGCAGAGGCGCAGCAGCTGTGCATCAACTGAGGCGGGGGAAAATCCCCCTTCGGTTCCCGCCGCCGTCGACCAAATTACGGTAAATCTCTCGTTCGCAACGCACATAATTCTTAACGAATATAATTCATAACGAAATCATAGGGTAAGTACTGCTCTAAAAATTGTTATTAACATATCGCAGGAGCCAACTAGCTGCACCCTGACAGTAAGGGTGATGCCGTCCTTCACGGTTCCTGCAGCTGAAGGCCTAGCTTTCCAGCTGACCCCGGAAACTAGAGTGCATGGGGTGCAACTACGGGCTGACTGTGCGAAGGTCCAAGTCGACTCGGTGAAGCCAGAATTCGATCATTTCCCCCTCAGGCATCCACCGAACGACGAGGTCCTAACCCTTGGAAATGCACGTGGAACATTCATCCAATGGCCCAAGGATCTCATCGAGATAAGGGTGATCCCGAGGCCAACCACTGCACCAAGCGGTCGCCTGCTGATACAACCTGCCCCTGCTCCTTCAGCACCACCAGCTCCGGCTCGTCACGACGATACAGATGATCTCGAGTTGCAGTACGACACGGACTTCGCTGACGAGCCTATGGAGGTCGACAGCGGGGCGATCATCAAACCCCCACCAATGAGGAAGAGCAGAAAGGCGCATTCTTCCCCCCAGAGAGTTGCTATCGAAAAACCTGCTGCAAGGGGGCGCGGAAAGGGAAAGCTGCAGGGCTCACGACTTGCTCCAACAAAGCTAGATCTGAGCAAGGCGCTGGTAGTTCCTAAGAAGCCCGTACCTCCATCCTCCTTCCAACTAGGCATGCCGTTGGTTGGAGACGACATGCTAGCTACGATGGGCACCGCTTGCAAGGAGCTACACATGTACTACATGGAAAAATCTAACGTGAGGAGGACGAAAAGAGAAAGTGATATAATAGGCGAACACGCAAGAGCGCCATTCCTTGGGCCACCAAATTATATCGTGGTAGACTACAAGGATCTATTCGACCTCTACAGGCTCCGCTCGGTGGACACAACCCTCCTCAAGTGCTATTCCTTGTAAGTACTCTTGCTCACGAAAATTATTCATCTCATTCCGTGTAACATGCTTATAAGTAATGTTGTCTTGTGTGTAGGTATAGTTGGAAGTGGTGTCTCAAAAATGCACCGGAAGTTGCCTTCCTTGATCCCCAGGTAGTGAATGTCACAAATCTTGAAGGAGACCGTCAAGGAATGGTAAACTACTTGTTTGACACCTTATGGGCCCGACAAGACAAGGAGTACATCATGTGCGCCTATAATCAATAGTAAGTGTGCTCCCTAAATTCATTGCATTACACGTCTAGCTTTAGTATTAACTTTAAATATTTTAATGCCGCAGTGGACATTGGATCCTACTGGTAATAACGCCTAAGTGGAGTACGTGCCACTACTTAAACTCCAGGATTGACAAGAAAGCATACGATTGGACCCCCATTCAACTCGCGATAGATGAGGCGTGGGCCCAATATGTGCAAAAGGACGGCATTCGAAAGGCAGGGCAGGATACACTTATCCATAAGAAGGACTTCCCAATCAAATAACAAATAGGCGACCAGTGCGGATTCCATGTCTGCCACAACATGCGCCTACTTTGCAGAGATAAGGTGAAGACTTTGGGTGAATTGGAGGTTTGTGGTCTCATTCGTGAAATGTTCTAACTGAATTAAAGTACATACATATATCTAAAGATCGTTCGACTAATTTCGAATTTTGTACATGTAGGACAAATTTTCAAAGGATCCGGGTAGCAGCTTTCAGGATATTCGTGAGGAGATTGCCGGGTTCATCCTCCACGAAATTATTCACCCTAAAGGAATGTTTAGGGTTAAGATTAAGTGAAAAACAATTTTTAACATTTGAATTGTCAAACACATGTTACTATGTAATAGTATTGTTTATTACATTTATTATCTCTATGTAAATTCTTTCTAGATGAATATTGCAGCTTAATTATGATGCTTACCACTTGACCAATATGCAACTGTCATTATGGATGTTATTTGTCTAAAATATATGTGAATGGCATTTGTGAATGGGGATGCAGCGATGTATAGATGTGAATAGGGATGCTGGAATGTATATGTGATTGGCATATGTTTCTGTTATTTTTGCAGCGGGCATGGCTAGCACAGGCCTGAGGCTAGCCAAAAAACAATATTTATTTTTTTTGTAGTCATACTCATCGGTGACGGGCTATAAGTTAAAGCCCGATTGAGAATACAGTCATCCATGACGGGCTGTAAGTTAAGACCCGATTGAGATTAAGTAATCTGTGACGGGCTGTAGTTGGGGCCCGAGTGCGAATATAAGTCATCTGTGACGGGCTTCTGTTTAGGCCCGTTTGAGAGGATAGACATCCGTGACGGGCGCTAGTTGTAGCCCGATTGAGATAGGTCATCCGTGACGGGCTCTCTTTGACTGGTCGTCTGGGTCAACGCTATTGGTGACAGGCTTTAGTTAATGCCCGATTGAGATAACTCCATCCGTAACGGACTTATGCCCGTTTGAGATGATTCCTCACATCAGTGACCTTTACGCTGTATCGGGCTCCATACCCGACACAGATGTGGGTTGGAGCCCGACACAGATAAGGGTTACCGTTGTAGTGGCTGCGTCGTATGTCAGCTATCTATTACTAAACCATGTTCAGTGCCGTGCCGAGTCCGATCGATCAAAATACGTTAATTCCATGTGAGCAGCCGGCCTACAGATAAAGCGCAGAGTACGTCCGATTGAGATTATGTTGCATATATATGCAACAAATCGTACGAATCCTGATTGAAGTTTGTTTCTGCATGCACACGGACACATCTGGTCGATTTCGTGAAGTAAATAGAGACCACCAATAACCTGATTGCCGCAATAACCAAAACGCTACTTACAGCCTTCCAAGACGAGTTAACCTTCTTCTACATTATTGATCTCAGCGTATATACGTGTTCGTCCGATCAATGGCGGCAACTCCGCAGGCGACCGACGGCGCCGGCAAGATGGTCACGCTGATCAGCTCGGATGGAGCTCGCTTCGACGTGCCGGAGGCGGCGGCGAGGCTGTCGCAGACGGTGCTCGACGGGATGAAGGACGACTCCTGCGCCAGCAACGGGATCCCTCTCCCTAACGTCCCCGGCGACGTCCTCGCCAAGGTGGTCGAGTACTGCACCAAACACACCTCCGTCGTCAACTCCGAGGCTAATGGCGGCTCCGCCGCAGTGCTGAAGAGCTTCGACGACGAGTTCGTCCTGGTGGACAACCACATGCTGTACGGCTTGCTCATGGCGGCGGACGGCATGCGCATCCAGGGCCTGATGGATCTGACATGCCAGCGCGTGGCGGACATGCTCAAGGGCAAGACGCCGGAGCAGATGAGGCAGACGTTGGGGATCACCAACGACTTCACGCTGGAGGAGGAAGAGGAGATCCGCCGTGAGGACGACGACCCATGGCTGTGATCCTACATCTACATGCATTAGATGAGACGAGCAACTTGTGTTCATTAATTACTGGTTATAGCAAATAGCTTAGCTAGACAATAGTTACGTTTGGTTTATGTAATTCATGCAGATATATCCCTTCCTCTGTGAACTTTGTTCTTCGTGTCTTATGTCTGCACATTATTGTACGTAATAATAAGTAATAATTTATGCATTTGAAAGAGGACACGTTGTGTAATACATGCTACCTCCCGCTTACTTAAAAAAAGCACATAGAGGTTGGTACTGTAGGAACTGGAAGTGCTAAAACCGATACCTATAGAACTTTACCCACCTTCGCAGGCTAAAAACACAAAAAAAAGACACTTTTAAACAACTATAAGTGTCGATTTCTTAAAGGTGCCGGTTCCAAATAAAAACCGGCGCATATAATAATATAGGTGCCTTTTTTTAAAAAAAACAAACTTTTAATATATTATAGGTGTCGGTTTTTTTAAAATAAACTTGGCACCTAAATTCGAGCCGAGCCGAACCGGTGGAGGTGCGTCCTTATCCTCTCCTCCTCCTCATCTCTCTCTTATTATGTCTTTATCCTCTCCTCCACCGCACCCTCTCGTTCCTCTCTTGGCTCTCTCTCTCTCGGTCTCTTGGCTCTCTCTCTCGACCCGGCGGCGTGCCGCGGCGGGAGGGAGGAGGCAGCGGCAGGTTGCCCTCCCCTCCGCTAGATCCGGCGGGAGGGGAGGCGGCGGCAACGATGTGCAGCTGCAGGAGGGAGGCGGTGGGAGGGGAGGAGGCAGCGAAAGGAGGCACCCTACCCTTCACCAAATCCTGCGGGACGCAGGCGACGGTAGCGGCGGGTGGCGGCGGGAGGGGAGGCAGCAGCTGCGGGAGGCGCCCTACCCTCCACCAGATCCGACGGGAGGCGAGGCAGTGGCAGTGGCGGGCGGTGGCGGGAGGAGAGGCAGCAGCGGCGGGAGGCTCCCTCCTCTCCGCCATATCCGGTAGGAGGGGAGGCGGCGGTGATGAGAGGGATGAGTCGGCAGCGGCGGGCGGTGACGACCTCCCTGACGTTGGTGCCCATTCTTAGTGTTTTTTTGTTCTTAGTGTTCTTGAATGTTGTTCCTGGATTGGTCGAGGTTTAGGGCAGTTGCCTGATGCATCAAGCTAACATTGTTTTGATTCATGGAACCTCAAAGATGCGAGTTCTAAACAAGCACCGGAATTGACACCTATTTCCCCTCCACATCAATGCCACCTTCTAGGTGCCAGTTGGAAAATCCGGCACCTTTGTGGGGTTCTATTTTCAACTCAAAACAAAAAAACAAAGGAACTATGAAAGATCCTCCTCAGCGGCATCCCCAGAAACAAGATACAACACGGTCACAGCATAAGGCAGGGAGACCCGCTCTCCCCGATACTCTTCATCCTTGTGATTCACCCGCTCCATATGCTACTCTATAAAGCCACCTTGATGAAGTTCATCAATAAGTTGAAAGGACGGGCAACACGAATGAGAATCTCCATGTATGTAGATGACGCAACGGTCTTCATTAATCCAAAGAAAGAGGATAACCAAGTGCTAGACCGCTTCAGCCAAACAATCAGATGCAGGGAGGTAGATTTGGACGATGTCCTGGAAGGTACTCCGGTCACGAGAGAAAGCTTCCCACTAAGGTACCTTGGCCTACCTCTCTCGCTAGGGAGCTCCCAAGCGAGACTGCGAAGGATAGAACTCCAACCGCTCTTCGATAAATCTATAGCCCAAGTGACGGGATGGAGAGGGAAACACTTAGGCCTGGCCGGAAGGGCGACTCTCGTGAAAGTGGTGCTCACCTCCCAGCCTATTTATCTCCTCACCGCACTTAAAGTGACTAATGAGTCTCTAGAAGTTCTAGACAAACTGAGGAAACGACATGTGGGAAGGATGCGGGCCCATCACAGGAGGAAAATACAAAGTAAACTGGACTAAAACATGCATGCCAACAAATACATGGTGGCTTGGGAATACTACACCTTAAGAAATTCAGGAGAGCATTACGTGTGTGTGGTTATAGCATGAATGGGAATCACCTGACAAGAATTGGTAGGGACAAAAACAACTTGTGATGACTCAGACAAGCTACTGTTCGTGGCAATAACCACGGTGTAGTGGGGGGTAGTACCACGGCTCACTTCTGGGACTCTCACTGGTTCAAGGCCAAAGGCCCAAAGAAGTAGCACTGCTAGCCTACTCGATCTCATGGAAGAAAAACTAAACTCTAAAGGCGGCCATTGACAATAACCAATGGATACATGACCTTGCCCTACCAATTAACCAGGGCACGACGATCAACTTGTAACCTTGTGGACAGCAGTGCAAAGGGTGCAGCTAGCACCAGGGCAGCCCGGACGACATTACAGGGAAGCTCACGGCACACAGAGTGTACCCAGCAACCTCAGCCTACAAGGCACGGTTTCTGGGTTCTACTACCTTAACCTACGACATGCTCATTTGGAAGCCTTGGGCTCCGAGGAAGTGCAAGGCATTCACATGGCTAATAATCCAAAATAGGGTGCGGACCTCCAATAGGTTGGTAGTCCTCAACTGGCCAAACAACACCTTTTGTCCATTTTGCCGGCATGCCTTAGAAACGACACTGCACCTAATAGCAGAATGCAGATACTCACAAAAAGTTTGGGACCTGATAGCCTCCTGGATCACGTGCGAGAAACTAAGGCCGACGGTATGGACCGTGACCACCACGGTGCACGAATGGTGGGATGCAACCGCCACTTCCAAAGGGCTATCAAAGCAAGGTGCATGGTCCCTAATCCTGTAAATAGTCTGCAAACTCTAGAAAGAGTGGAACCAATCCAACAAAAGGAGTTGCATGTGCTATTGCTTCTAGCAAAAATTAATGAAGAAGGGAAAACTTGTGCACTCGCGGGTGCAAAGAGTCTAGTGCAATTAATACCGTAAAGCGAGAGCTTTAGCATGACTCTGTACAACTCACTTTTTTCATCTGATGTACATAACTTTTATTCCCTCTATATTGAATGAAATTGGCACAGTCTGTGCCGATTTGTTCAAAATATGTTCAATGTTAGATATAATGAAACTAATTTGGTGCTATAAGTGTTTCTATATTTTTCTATACGGGAATGCTAGGGAATGGTGTCCCGTCCCTAACGGGATCACTCGCCCCTGTTTTCATCACGATTCCCAGGCGCCACGTCGGATAAAACCGTGGTTGTCGAGGAAGCGATTCCCTGGGCAAAGGGGGGTGCAGGCCCCGCCCCTAAGTGAAGATCTGACCAGGAGTTTGTTGTGAATGACGATAGGTGATATCATGCCGATTGTTGAGCTCTCTAGAATGCAAGATGACACAGATGGTTTATACAGTTTCAGGCCACCAAGAGGTGTAATACTCTACTCCTATTCTTCGGTTGGTTTTATCTGGATTTGGCAAAGTACAAGCTAGCTCTTTTTTCTCAAAAGACAATCCAAAAGGATTCAACCTCTTCTAAGTGGAATGTCCCCTTCATTTTATAGTCCAAGGAGGTGCTTACCAAACCATTTTCTAAGCTATTTTGAAACTTGTCCCTTGTGTTATCTTGTCGTTGCCAGTTGGTTCCCTTCATCTTCTCCCGAGAAATCTACCAAAATCCTGCTGTTATGTTACCCGGGCTCCCCAGGCACTGACCTAGGCCATTTGGGCTTCCACATTACCTACCACGTGTCATGTGGAGGGCCTGGTGGTACCCCGACCTCACCAAGAGGGCGCCACGGCTCCCCTTCCATCCAGTTGGCTGTAACCGGGTATCACTGGGCATGCGCGACGCGTGTCCAGACGCATGCTTGTCCCACATGTCTCAGTACTAACATCTTTTCCACGTCTTTTCAATCCCCTCGGTTCGGAATCTTTTCACAAACCTGTTTCATTTATGGTTGTGACCGTTGGACCACAGCTGACTGGGGTCGGGGCATTGACCTATGTAGATCTTCGCCCACGCCCCGTGGCCTTTAAGAGAAAGATTGAAGGTTTTAGACGAGCTTCTCGATGATGTGGAGGATGAGGGAATATATATCTTGTATTTATCGATGTTTCTCTCAAAGAGAAACTCATGACTTACAAGGGAAATGGGGGGCCGGGTCCCAAGCAGATTGGGTCCCGGGTCCCCCATCGCATACAAACCTCGAGGTGTAGATCTTATAAGTCTCTACGCTCTTCTTTTGTGAAGAACGTAAGTCCTATAAGAATGGAAGAGGACCCAGGATCCCAGGCTAAGCTGGGATTCAAGTCTGTTTTTGTTTGTAATCCTAATATGTTGATCTTCTTCGTCTCGATGTTTCTCTAAAGAGAAACGCGTGACTTACAAAGGCAATGGGGGGCCGGGTCCCAAGTAGCTTGGGTCCTGGGTCCCCCATCACCTACAAACCTTAAGATATAGATCTTATAGAGATCCATGCTATTCTTTTGTGAAGAACGTAAGTCCTATAAGGATAGAGGAGGACTTAGGATCCCAGGCTAAGCTGGGATTCAGGTCCCTTTGTGCTTGTAATCTTAATATGTAGATCTTATACGTCTTAACTCTTCTCTAAAGATGAACGCGTGACTTACAAGGGCAATGGGAGACCGGGTCCCAAGCAGGTTGGGTCCCGGATCCCCCATCGCCTACAAACCTTAAGATGTACATCTTATAAGTCCCCGCGCTCCTGTTTTTGGAAGAACGTAAGTCTTATAAGGATGGAGGGGGACCCAGGATCGCAGGCTAAGCTGGGATCCAAGTCCCTTCAACAGGTAGGGGCCCTGGGCTCTAATCTGGAAGCAGGCTCCACACTCCTGTTCGCTCATATACGACTTAACTCAATGATGGACTAACTAGGGTTTGATTCTTTGGTTAAGTCGAGTATTTGCGTTAAGACCCCGGGGAAAGGGTACCTCTATTCCCATTTCATCGACAGCGGTCAATACTGCTTAAGAATCTAGAGTGATCTGGTTTTCTAAGTTGACGGATGTGCCATTTATTTAGTTTTCTGGTTTAGGGATGATTTTGTAACTCGGTGACAAGAGACCTCATGCGAACATTTTCCAAAGTTCTGACACAATTCGTTATCGTTAATGATATGGGCCACATTAAATCGTGACATGGGCCAACTAAGCCCATCCCTAACGTCGCCGGCAGCGTCCTCGCCGAGGTGATCCGGTACTGCACGAAGCACGCCGCCTTCAGCTCCTACGCCGATGACGTGAAAGCAAGGCACGAGGAAGAGCTCAAGAAGTTCGACAGGGAGTTCATCGAGGTCGACAACGACACGCTGTGGCGCTTGATCAGTGCTGCTAATGTCACGGGCGTCGAGGACCTACTAGATCTAGCTTGCCAGCGCATGCTCAAGGGCAAAACGCCGGAGCAGATGAGGCAGGCGTTTGGAATCGAGAATATATGACTTCACGCCGGAGGAGGAGGAGGAGATCCGTAGGGAGGACGAGAATGAATTTTAAGCTCCACATATGTTAATTAAACAGTAGTGCTTAGATCTTAGGCACTACTGTTTCACGTTATAAGATGTTTTAGATATTAAGAATCAGCTATCTGGATAATTAGGTTTTAATTACTGGTTAGTATGAAGTTGGGTTTAGCCTTACTCTGAAATAGGAATATGTCGACGTCTTTGGTACTGTGTGTAAATCCGCCGTTGGTTAGATAGGTTTACCTTATGCGCTATACTAATTGTTCTTACAGAATCCATCTTATAACAGGCTGTGCTAATCCTACGCAACAGTGTTTGGGACTAGCTAGTGAGCTGTCGACAAAATTTTAGGCCCAAAACATTTGAATTTCCCAGCCACGTGATCTATCATCAACGGTTGTAGGAAAACAGCTCCACACCAGTACAAACCACAAAACCCACCCGTTTAGAGCACGCAGGCCCGTTAAGAGCACTAAGCCCAGCTACCTTGCTACTAACTGAGATCAGTACATTCAGTGCACTTGCATCACCGAAAAAACTTGCAGTTAAAATTTTGTACTTACGCATCAGAATTGAACATAAAAAAACATTATGTACTTGCTAGCAGCAGAAGAACAGACATATAGTTAGAATACCATACCACATATCATCATGTCATCTCTTCATGCATGCTCCTATAAGAAAAAATATTTACAAAGCTAATTTTATATACTGTAACTACCTTATAAGTACTGTGTAACTATCATGTAACTACTCTGTAAGTGAGATGTAATTAAGTGCTATGTAACTAGATTATAAACTGCATGTTCCTATAAGGAAAAATATATGCAAATCTAATTTTATATACTGTAACTATGTTCCGAGACCTCTCCGGAAAGAACAGAACAAGAGACGCGGCAATCACTGTTCAAAATTGGGAACAACACCGGTAAGAGGCTGACACCGAGTAGAACCCGACAAAACGAAGCTGGTTCGGATCTGATACAGAAAAAACCCATCACGGATCTTAGTGCAGATCAAACAGCCAAAAAATCGAATGTTTTAGGCTACAAAAATTGTCGACAGCTCACTAGCAAATGATCTGCACTATAAATTTATCGATAAAATTTCTCCTAAAAATTTAACAGATGTAAATATAATACATTTGGACTGCAATATTATTATAACTTGTATATAACTATAATGTAACTCGTATGCAATTATAATGTAATTTTGAACTGTTCAATTTTCTTTAAAATTCGTGCAAACGAGACATGAAAAAATCACAAAGCACGCACATGTGAGGAGATTCGGTTCCATTACCTTCATTTCACGAAAATAGTATGTCATGTAGGTGTTTGTGCAGTTTGCAGCTCATAAAACCTTGCATTTGTGCAACTCTCTGTCCAAGCTGAGGCATTAGCATGCTTAGAGGGACTTCGGGTGGCAATGAATGGATCCATATGCCTGTAATTCTGGAAACGGATAATGCTGATGTAGCTAGTTGCGACTATTTCGAACAAGAATCCCTCAAGATCATCATGGGCGTCAACGGTTGATGAAATTGAAGGTGTGAGCAATGTCTGCAAAGGGTGTAAGTGCACAAGATAAGGAGAGAGGCTAATAGGGTAGCACATTCTCTTGCTCAAATGGCTATGATGTCAAGATCTAGCCAGGAGTGAAGATTATGTGCACCAGCAAGCAAATATTTTGAATTTACTAAACCAAGAATGTAATATTTGTTCAGTCATTAATAAAGCTCTCTCTTTACTGTCAAAAACGTATATCATGTAGGGAATTTGAAGTTACAATATAATTACATCACGATTATATTATATTTACATCTGTCAAATTTCTTAGTTACGACAATGTATATCTGGTCCCATGAAAAAAAATCAGCAATTGTAATATTTAAATTTTTTTTGAAAACATCACACATTATAGCGAGAGTCAACTGAACGAACCAACCAAACTTTTCAGTTTGTGTTTCAAGCTTTCTTCAAGTGGACAAAAACCATGGAGACGGAATTTTCCAAGTTTTGCCAAAAAAATTGTTGCCGGAAACATCATTGTTTGGCGGAGATAGACAAATTTTGTTGCCAGAAATTATGTTGTCTATTAAGAAATTTAGCTTTTTCCATGAGCTGCCAACCAACATGTATAGCAGGTCTGTCCGGTGTTAGGCTACGTGTAGGTGCTATCGACATTTAACTGTGTCTTCCAAGGGATTAGCCTTGTTTTTTTTTCTACTCTGGTCAATGAATCATGGCGTGTTCGGTGCTGATCGTTAAAAAAAACCATTGTACTGTTGGGATACGCGTAGACTATCATAACATAAATAAAAAAATTTCTACCGCGTAAACCAGGAACCATGCAAGTATGAGATAATGAATCGTTACCACTCAACACACTGTGTAGCGGAAGTAGGTGCTAAGAAGCCGAAGGAACATTAGCGACGTAGCGTCCATCGATGTAAAGGAAGTTGCCGATCGCAGCAGCCCGACTTTCTCCTCCTCGTGCATTCGCCTCACCGTGCTCCCACGCCGATCAACAACCATAAAACAGTGGCGCCTCTACCAGTATCCACATGTCCAAGGATGGTACACCACGCACAGACGTGATAGCACCCGCATAAGGCCAGAGTTTAGCTCTGGAAAGGAGTAATAGCTAGGGTTTTTCACGCTTACCAGTCACCTCCCTTCCAAAATATATAGGATCTATAACCGGGCCTCCGAGGTCCGTAAGAGTCCTACTCAGATCCCTATCTGAATTAAGCACGTATTGGATCTCCATCCAATCCCCTTATTCCGGCCCGTTAAATAAGTGATCTCGTAGGTTCATGTTCACTCGTCTTGAACCCAAAAACTCTTTTTCGGTCCACATGTCAACAGCGGCTTCTAGCAGAACATATTGAACCATCGGGCGTACATAAAGATCATATCGGCTGAACATCTAGTGTACACATGTATGAACCCCTTTGCCTCACAATATCGATTAAGCTCAAGGCTACATATGTGCTATCATTTAATAGCTCAATCATTTACTCGATTCTTTCATAGATTATTTAAACTGTGATAGACTAGTCAATCACTTTTGCCATGGCCATGCAATTTCATAATCTATAACATCTAGGGGCTTAGAGATATCTCTATAGGAGGGACAAATCCCATCTTGATTATTCATATTCTACTACATATTTTATAACACACCCGAAGACTACTTTTATAACTACCTAATCACGAAGTAGAGTTTGACAGTCCCTAAGTAAGCTAGTATATATATTGGGAACCATGATAATCTCAGTTCTAAGGATTCTACACCTACACTAAATGAGATCACTGATGACACATCACATATAGCTCTTCCAGTGTCTCATATTAGGTGTATCCAATAATATATTCCCCAACATGTGATGAGGACACCAACTACAACACGAGTACATCTACACCAGCAGATGCTCCTCCACCTCAGGCGCCACCTTCTAGGCCAATCACTCGGTCCCGTGCGAGAGAATTAAACTTCGTCATGCTGCTGAAGAATGAAGGCCCAGAAGAATAGAAGCTGGCCCAACATGAGGCCCATGTGTGGGCGCCTAGGGTTGGGCGCCAGGGGCACGCGCGCATTCCCCTCCTGGCCGCGCGCCTCCTCCTCCTGGGCGCCAGGGGCGTGCCCCCTTTCTTCCTCTATTTAGATAGAGGCTATCTTTATTTTCCGATTGGAGTTTTGTTTACATCTAGCTTTAGCTACTCTCGAACACGCGCAAATCAGCGCTGTTTTCGTGTTGATTCAGAACTCCACCTTTGAGTGATATTGAGATTGCTCGTTTCATTTTCTTGTTCGTTCTTCGATTGCGGACAGGAAACGATCTTCGTGATCAGGCTGATCTTGCACCGGCAAGGTCGGTAACCACAGGGAGTTGGTTCAGTGATTGCATTGGCGCTTCGGGTTCGCTCGTCGTAGTCGGATCGTGAGGGTCTACTTCCACCAAATCGAATTTTCCTCCACTCACCGAAAGATCGGGCACTCCAGCTCTATCAAGTGGTATCAGATTTCCAGGTTGATCGGTGAGTTTATCGAGTTCTATCCCTTTAGTTTGAGAGTTGTTCCTCATCCTATCGTCCACCAGAAAAGCTCCAACAAAAAAAAATTTCAGGTTAGATCTTTGTCCCAGCACCCTTTTGAGCCTCGCACCTTCTTTCAATAATCTGCGTTGTTGAATTTGTGTGCCGTACGCATCAACTGTTGCTGGTCACTTGTGTTTTCTCTTGTCTTTTTTTTTCTCTTTTTCCTTGAACCCTAGTGCGCCACCGCCTTTTCCTCTGGAGCGCGGCATCCCCGGTTTTGCGCCGACCCCCTGATCGCCCTCCCTCCTTTCCTTGTTTTGTGTGTTGGAAAGTCAAAAAAAAAAGAAGTGTACAATCCGAAAAAAAAGGAATGCAACCAGAAAAAAAATATATAGGTTGCCTAGTTTCTGATCTCAGCTCACTCTTGAGATCAGAATACCCCTACCCTCCCAGAAAACCTGTGTGTGGTGATTTGCTCATTTGTATTCCTTTGTTCATATATTCAGTTTGTGAGTTTCTCCGGAAACAAAAAAACAAAAAAAAACAAAAAAAAGGGAAAGAGAAACGTGGTTGCCTTTCTGGTCGGTTTTGTTGGGCAAGACCGATCCTCCTGCCGCCACACACACGCCTGTGCCTAGGCGCCCCTCCCTGCGCCTTTCTCCTTTTCTATTTTCCTTTTTCCTTTTTGTTTTCTCTACTCTTGTTCCACTTGTACACTTGTGTCCAGCAGCTTTGTTACGTGTTAGCACTATTATTCAACTTTGCATTATTGTTTGATTGTGCTAACCCTTGCATTGAGTGCAGCCTACCCCGAACTCCACATAGTTCTACGACGAGCAGACTTTGTTTCTCCAGGCAATCGCTCCTCCAATCTCTCGCTGGTACTACTTGTTGGTTGCAGCTCACCCCTGTGTACTTCGTAAGCACGGATAAGAATTTGATAACAGCACTGTAGTGAGCGCCTTGTGAGCCGTTCCACCTTTGTTGTCGTCAATTTTGTTTTTTTTCTGTTTGCGCTAACCATGGCAGACGACGACGACACGAAGGATGCACAGCTGCAGGACATGCGGACTCAAGTTGATGGACTTTCCGCGGACATGCACACGATGCATGAACGGCTTGACTCCACGGTCACTTCGGCAAACGAGCGGTTCGATCAGCTCGACCTCGCGCAGACGGCCACTAAGACCACGCTCGACACCGTTGTGGCACGTCTCGATGCGTTAAACACGCTGATCATAGAGTTCCAGAAGGATTATGGCAGTGACACGGAGCAGGACGATAAAAACCGCCGAGGCCGCGCCCGCCGTGTGGTACGTCCCCCCGTTAATGACTCATTTGCTAAGATTAAATTTAAAATTCCATCTTTTAATATGATCCTGCTGCATATCTTGATTGGGAATTAGAGGTCGAACAGAAATTTTCATGCCATGATATTCCTGATAATTCTCAAGTTAAGGCTGCTATTAGTGAATTTACTGATTTTGCTTTAATTTGGTGGCGTGAATATAAACAAACACATCCCACAACCACTCCCACCACTTGGGCTCAACTAAAAGCTACCATGCGACATAGATTTGTGCCTTCCTATTATGCCCGCGATTTGCTTAATAAAATGCAGCGTTTTCAACAAGGTCAACAATCTGTTGAGGAATATTACCAGGAACTACAAAAGGGTATGATCCGTTGTGGTTTATTTGAGGAGGATGATGCTGCTATGGCACGTTTTCATGGTGGTTTGAACCGCGAAATTCAGGATATACTTGATTATAAGGAGTATGCTGATCTGACCACATTATTTGAATATGCTTGCAAAGCTGAACGTGAAGTGCAGGGACGCCGCTCGAAGACATATACTAACTCTTTTGCAGGGAGAAGTTCAGCACCGCCGGCCAGACCTGCACCGTCCACACCCACCACTACAACGCGCGAGAAGACGTCCACACCTGCCGCGCCACCACCCACGGGAGCTGTCCCTCCCACCGGACGTACACGGGATATACAGTGTCATCGTTGCAAAGGATTTGGGCACATGATTAGGGACTGCCCAAACAAGCATACTTTGCTCATCCGTAACAATGGTGAGTACTCGTCCGAAAGTGATTCCGAGGAAACTCGACATGCTATGCTTGCCACTGACCATGCAGCTAATGCGGAGGTACATGTCAACCCGGGCGACGCCGATAGGTATGAAAGTCTTGTTGCGCAGCGTGTTCTTAGTACACAGGTCGCCTCGCCCGAGAAGAACCAGCGCCACACTCTATTCCATACTAAGGGCGTTGTACAGGAGCGGTCGATTCGCATCATCATCGACAGTGGCAGCTGCAACAATTTGGCGAGTACTGTGCTGGTAGAAAAATTATCTTTACCCACTCGTAAGCATCCGAACCCGTATCACATTCAGTGGCTTAATGATGGTGGAAAAATAAGAGTAACACGCTCGGTGCGTGTTCCCTTCTCTATGGGTGCTTACTCTGATTATGTTGATTGTGATGTTATCCCTATGGAAGCACGCTCTTTGTTACTTGGTAGACCTTGGCAATATGATATTGATAGCTTGCATCATGGTCGTTCGAATCAATATTCTTTCATGTTTTAAGGGTCAGAAAATAATTATACACCCAATGACACCTGAACAAATTGTCAAAGATGATCTTGCTCGAGCTACTAAAACTACAAAGCACCTTGAACCACCACCATCCACTTCTGTTAGTTCTGAAATCAAGTTGCATGCCCCTGTTTTACTTGCCACACGTGCTGATTTTGATGATCTACGCGATGTTCAGTTTCCCTGTTATGCACTTGTATGCTATGCTCGCTTCACTTGATGATGCCCCGCTTTTGGATATTCCCCCTGCTGTAATTTGGCACATCCATACCATGATCCATGAGATATAATCATCAATCAATACATGTGCTGATCATTAAACCATATTTTTTTCACATATGATATTTGATCAGGAATCCTCTATAAATAACAATATACAAAATAAAGAGTATTAACCAATAATGAGTTATCTATTTCAAGAAAGAACATACGATAAATATGTGAACATACTATGTGATACAATCATCTCTATAATTACCTCTATGGTATATCACCAACATGTACTTCACAAACAATCTAGTGCTTCACTGAAATTTTGACATTTTGATCGTTTTCAAAAACTTGTTTTAATAATAGATTTAAAATATCATTTTCTCAAGTCAAAGCATCACATAATATAAAAATGAGTTTCTATTGTATTTCAGGGGTTTTGAAGGGAGGGAGAGGTGGTCACAGAAGGATGTTGTTTGTTCGAGTGACTAAAGAAGGTGATGATTGACTGACACATTGGTCAGCCAGTTCAGCCCTGGTGTCACGTAAGTACTACTCTGTCTAGAAAAACTAATCCTAGCTAAGAACGTGTTCAGATTCGTTGTGTCTAGATTCATAGCTTGATTGTTTGTTTTATGGAACAGAATGGGTAAAGCGGTCAGTGCCAGGGCCCCTGATGTAGAGGTGTCAGCGTCTTTGGGAGTTATGCCTGTACGGAATCTATATTTAGCTGAAGTTTTCGTATGTTTTGTTGTTAAAATAAGTTTTCAAAAAGAGCCAAATATCAAATTTTAGGGTTGCTTCAACTAGACCAACATAAATAGAACGGTAGAATGTAGTATGGATATTTATGTTTACTTCTTTTACACATAACCTACTGGTGGTGGCAGTAGTACGAAGTTAATAGAAAACAGTATTATTCGAGGCTCTGACCGCACACAAATACAATAGAGTTGGAAATTAAGACATGCATTTAGGTATCAACAGCAAGAGCTGGATTTTATTTCATATATATATATATATATATATATATATATATATATATATAGCTGCATTGTGCAGCGAGATTGGAAATTAACCGAAGGTCCAAGACCGATTCGGTTTATTTATTCCCAAGATGAACTAGTTGTTCACAAGGCAGCAGTTCTCATCGTCAGAGCCACAGCAAGCCTTGGCACACTGGATCATCGGCCTAAGTCTGAAATAGCAGCATCTGCATCCTGCGATCATTTCATTCCACAAGAAAAATCAATTAATGATTAATTCCAAATAAACAAGAAAAGTGAAATCTTCTTATCTGTGTATGTATAAAGAAAAAATTTTGCATGTATTATCACTACTACAAAACCCCTAACAAAGATACTCTGAACCGATACATATGAGACTTTTCATGTGTTTGTGGTATAATTTGGCTTATAGTTAGTTCATGATAGATCAAATTGTTTGGAATAGCTATCGTATTTGTTGAGTGGTAGGCTCGGAACCAGTTAAATATATATATACGTGGAGTGATAAATCAGTTATTTGTGCCAGCTACTAGTGGAGAGCTCTTCGTACTGATGCAGTATATGTGCTTGACTTGATTATATGCATGCAGAGGAAGCAGATGAAATGCAGCTATGGTGATTCGGTGGATGCATGATGATGTTGAACTGTCCATGATCCGTGCCCTGCAATCCTGGATACACATTTCCTTCACTGTGTTGGAGGATGATCAGGCTGTACGAAAAGGAGCCGAGGCAAAGCATGTCATCCAGGAGTCGGATTGGTTATTTGCTTCGCCGGATTGAAACCGGTGGATGTGATTAGCATGGAAGTTGGACCAGAGGAGTTAGCGATAGGATTTTGTGATCAATTTATTTCCTTTTCGGTTGAGCTTGGCTATATTTTGGGTGGGACCAGCTAGATTAATTTCCCAAGGACTGTGGCCGTCAGTATATATACCGCTGACGGCCGATTAGAAAATAACCCCAAATAAATTATCAATCTACTATTTTTTTTCTTTACTTTCCTATTATTGTCTATTTTATTTTCATTATTGAGCTCTAACAATCCTAGAATTTGATTATTCTTTATCGTTTTACGCTAAAAAATGGTCGTGCTTCTCCACGAAAACAAGAAGGTTATCCAGTTTACTCGAAAACTAGTTGTTAAGTATGATATTTATCTTCTTTGCTAATTTGATCGTAAATTAGTGGTGTGATTCTTCGAAAGTGAATTAATCTCAAAATCGGTTTAGTTAGCCTGTTTTGATTTATCGATTTTGACAACTTTATTGATTACACCGTGAACCGTTAGGTGATCTTGTGTTAGAAAGAAAGCGTCAACATCGTGCTCTCTCGTCCTCTCATGTGATCTAAAATTAAAAAATAGCACATATAACAGCTTATGCGTGCAAATTTACTAAAAGAATTATTAATAATGTGGAATAAAATATCAGTTTGAATTTTGATCAATCTCGAGGCGATGAGGGCCGGGTCGGCTTGATTCCAACCGATGCATTGAGTCTTTTTTTTAATTTCTAGACCCTCAAATATATCGGTTCCCAAATCAACCCCTATAAATGATTCTTCCCCATGAGTACCGCTAATGTATTGCCACTTAAAAATTTATCACATTCCCAACCGTCGCTCATGGGATGTGCTGTCCTAATGTGCACAGGTCTGAAGAAAAAATTGATGTAGCTTAAAACTACACAATATGCTAGGGCAATGTTAAAATGACCAAACTAACCTTGAGGATGGATCCCCTCCATCCTTGCCGTGGCTGGCACTGCCGCGGCGAAGATCACCGCAACCATGGCCCAGATGAAGAGAGCAAGGATGGTGTTCCTCTTCATCTTACTGTCTCACAGGCAACTCAACCTTGCTCCACTTTCAGAAGTGTTGATCAGTACACTCTGTGAGTGAAGTTGCTTTGGCTTTGCTACTCTCGATCACACTCACTTATTTATATGGAGGAACAGATTCCAATCCAGTGTATCACATGCAAAAATTGGAAAAGGGAGTGGATGATAAGATGGTCGACAAGATCATGCGACCGTAATGTTGGAATTTCTGTCCAAAGTATATCCATGTGACACAAGAGACAATGATGAAAGGATTAGAGTTTGACTCTATGAGGACATGGCATGGTAGTGCTAGCTAGTGATATGTCCATAGCCAGCCAAGCCATATTTGGCTCTATGCATTGGTTTGGTGGAGTAGCACTAGGTCCAATTTAGTAGGCAGCAGGAAGTCAGCAATGTGCATCACCTAGCGATGGGTTTCTTAATGATGGATTTTCATTTTTAGAACTATAAAACAGAAAATGTGTTTGCAGCAATTAGAAACTTTGTTTCTCAAAACTGGGAATTTCATTTTGGTATGAAGACGAGAAACTAGTTATCTTTTTCTATTTTTATTTTAAAGAGATATTAATCAATTTGGTCAAAAATTCAGATGCATCGAAAGGGCAAGTGGTAACTAATGAATACAAGTAAAATTATAATGACATGGCTACACATAGCCGAATAGTATTGATATATTTTAAAATCGTAAAATTTATAATATATTAATCCAAAAATTTAATTAGAATATTTTGTGTATAAATCCCTATTCCGGAATCAAACTAGGGTACATATACGATAAATTAATATAGATTCAAACGTAAATAAAACATAAATATTTACAGAAGAGATACTTATTCCTCACACTAAAAAGAAAGCAGCAGTAGAAAAAGGCGATCCTAACGGGACTTCATCTCCACTCCACAGGTAAAACTCAACTAGGGTATAAGCTTTGGTCTCTAGCATCATCTTCAATACAGAAGCACTACACTTGTGAAAAGAAGAAACAATAGCAAGATTGGGTACAACCATCATACTCAACAAGTTATACCAATGATGCAGACGTACAAGGAAAGACAAAGGAGTGTTTGTGGCTATTTGTATAAAAGCAGCTGTAAACATTTGTAATTGAAAACGGTAAGACTAGTTCATTAAGTCAAGATTAATCTTCACTGAACAATGCTATACCACATTGAACGGGTCTAGCTAACCACCTAAACTACACTAGTTTATTAAGTCAAGTTAATTATAGAGTAAGACTAATCACGGTGAAGCTGGTCGATCGCTCATAACCGTAAGCACAACTATTCAAATAGTTTTACTCTGGTCAGAGGTGTAAAACTGTACCCATGAGACACTATCCATCATCATGTCACCGTGCCTAATGCAGACACTTTACCATGTGAGTGATTGTGGCAAGACCCTTCGCATAACTCCTACTAACCAAACACACCACATTGCAAGTTTCACCCCCACCTTTAAAACCAAGGTGGGCAGTCCTCTCTTGTGCCACAGTGAATCCATAAGCCGCATAAACCATTGCCCAGTCCATCCAAACTTCATCACCCCCACCCTTGCCTGAGTACATCAGAAAGAAAAAAAACTATAAATAAGGTCCAGTAGATGCCCACGCTTGCTTGTGGTAAGCACGATAAATCTTACACCCTTGAATAAGGGTTTCCCTTGAACTAGTCCATAAATGCAATGGGTCCGACAAACGAAATCATACACCCACATCCCAACATTATGCCATATTTTAGTTCGATAATTATGACTAATAAAGTATGGCCAGATATCTCGAGCTTGCAAACTCATCAAGATACTAAAAGTAAGTAGCGTGATTATCCCATTAGATTAGCTGGTGGTAATTAAGTATGACTAAGCATATATATTTCTAGTTGGGTCCACACAAGTGACACAAGCTAGTCAAATTATCACCCAAGTATAGCAGTGGAAAAGGAGCGGTGGCCGAGGCGCTACGCGAAGCAGCGAAGCTGATGGAAGTGGTGGCATGGTGCAGCGGCAATGCTAGTGGCGGTGAGTGGTGGCTCTAGGGTGGCGCGATAAGGAGGTGGTTTCGAGACATTGTGAGCTCGGGAAACTGGGGAAAATGGGAGAGGGAGATCAGGGAATGAGCTTTATAGCCTTGAGAGGGTGAATGGGAGTCGGGACGTGGAGGGAACCGGTGGCGGAGGAGTGGGGCGATGAGTGGGAAAAGTGGGGCTTAACCCCGCAAGATTTCACAGGAAGAGAGGGGGTGCGGGCGTGGGAGCATGTGGGGACTCTGGTCCATGCACATGTGGGAGCAGGGAGGCGCGCGGGTAGGGCGACGACGGTTGCAGCCGATCACCCCAAGGTAAGGGATGACCCCGATAGGTGCCGGTGCCTCAAGGGAGAAGTGAGGCAAAGTGGACTTGGTGAGAGAGAGGAGGCGAGCGGGCCTTGGCGGAGAGGAGATGGGCCAACCAGGGAGAGGAAGCAGAGCCGGCCCGAAAGAGGAGAAGCTCGCTGGGCCCGCGAAGATCGAGGGACTAAGAACAGACTTGGGCTAGAAATGGACCAAGGAGAAAGGAGGATTTTAATTGGTTTTTTCTTTTAATTAATTGATTAAATGAACTTTATATTACAATTACTCCTTGAGCTCTAAGAATTCACGAGAAATTTCAGAGAGTATTTTAGGACATGGAGAATATTATAAAAATATTTCCAGCCGTGTTTTTTAAAGGAAATTTTATTTCCTACATTAATTTCACTTGATAAATCACTTTGACTTTTAATATAAATTCTAGAAATGCATTATTTAATGATTTTTAATCCGAAAAGTAAAATAGGGGCACAACAATTCTTGGCCAGCAGCGACGAGGCAAGTTAGTGAGGTGGTGCGGCTCCTCTCTCAACGGTGCAACAGAGAGGTTGTAGCGCGGAGGAAGGCAATTATGGCGTGAATCTGGTGAGGACATTGCCCCATGAGGATGTGGTGATGGCGGAAGGCAAGCGATAGCTGGGACAACTTGGCAACGAGGCAAGGTAGGGAGCCAACATGGATCTAAGAAGAGAGACACGTGACAATCGCTGTTGCAGGCTCCCTCGTCAACGGTTGGCTGCATGGTGATGGGAGGTGGCGCCTTAGCATCATGATTGGCGATGTAGGTCGCCGGATCCGTCCGTGGTCACAGCTCCCTCGGGCATGTCCCCTTGCTCGGCCTCCGACAGCTGTTGTCGCTGCCCACCGAGTCTATTGTCAGTTTCCTCCGAAGATAGATATCAGTTACTTTTGTGGGCACCGGATACCTTCATGGAGGTGATGTCATAATAACCTTGTATCGGTGTTATAGGATGGGCTCTTTCGGTGAAAACCTAGAAATGTCGCAGCCTTCTTGAAGGCGTCGTAGTGGAGGTTCCCTATTATTGTGATATCCTTGTGGTGTTCTCATCGGATCTGATTCATTTGGTGGTGGTAAGATCTGGACTAATGATTGATATACGGTTCAACTAATCTCCATCGTTTATTCTACTTTGGTTTGACGCCATCTGCTTATGGTGATAGGTGCAAAATTCAATCAACACAAGGATCGCATGTTCATGTCAAAGATTATGCTTTTCTGCTTTGAGGAAGACAAGAACCAGATATAAACATCGGTATACGCACTCTAGCCAAGCATATATGGAGATTTATGGTGGTTTTCTTAGCAGTTTTATTGTTTCTAACCAAGTTATAATTTTGTAACTTTTACTTATTCATCCAGCAACTCTGTAATAACTGTAATAATTGGTTGTAGTAATTGGTTATAGTTTATGTGAAGTAAAAGCCAAAATGAGTTCCATTATAAAAGAATTAACTCTTATTTAATTAATATTCTATTAGACAATGTTTTGTAGTAATTTATAGTCGCACATCATTAACTGGAGTTGAATGGACTATTTGCTATGGTTTTCTTTAGACAAACATCGATTCACATTTTCCAATGATTATATATGTTTCTCACATACTTTGGCCAACAATCACACGAATAGTCACCAACATGGCAATTTCTGCAGTTTCTGCCATATCCACCGTCCAATTTCATCGGACGGTTCTTAGTTGCCTTCTCGGCCCATCAGCATCAGGCCCTGTGCTGCTGCTCCCTCCGGTGGCGCCGGCGCCGACGAGGCGTACGCCTTCTCCGCCGCCGCCGCCGCCGCCCGTCCGGTCGGCCGGCCGGCGACATCCGCCACCAGCGAGAACCGGTTCCTTTGGTAGTCCGTGCCCGACGCAAACTAGCGGAGGAGGTTGTCCCCTTGAACCTTTCTACCACTTGAATCTTGAAATCTGGGGCGATCTTTTTATTTTTCCACCTGCAATATGATTCTCCGTTCGATTGTCCCCGCCTCTCAGATTCTGGTATCTCGACCCGTCGATTGGATCTTGTTTCATTTTCATACGAATTGTCCATTGGATTGGACGCGTGCGCTAAGAAAGTTTGTGGTACATTTTTCCCCTCTCCATTCGGAGAAAGGCCGTTTATAGTTTCTTCTGTTTATCTGGAATCAGGAGATTGACGAATTGCGATTTCGCGTTCATCTTTCTGGAAATGGAGTTAATGCAATTGTAGTTATGCTTCTATTGTTTGTACCGTGTTTGATCAGATATCCCACAATGGGCATCAGTAAGACTGAAGTGAATCTGCTGCGGTTGCTTGACTCGGCTCCGCGGCAGCAGAACCAGGTTAAACTCATTCATGTAAGTATAGCTGTATCTCGGAATCCTACCAGTTTTATTGTCCTAGTGGATTTTGCCCCTAATGAGAATGGTGCATTCTGAATAACGTGCAACCAGTTTTAGAGGAAAAATAATATAAACTAATATTTTGATGTCTTATCATTTGCTAATTGAATCGGTGATCCAACAGCTTTTGTTGGATCCTATTTAGTTCATGTGTAACATTCGAGACATGATTGGTGCTCTCTCTGGGACAACTGCATTTCACGTTTTAGATTGTAAAGTTCAATTCCATTTTCCTCTTAGCATGTGCAACCTTCAATCACAGTATGTCACCACATCGAGGGAACTGTTGGAGAAGCTGGCGGCGGAAAATATGTCAGAAGGTATATCAAGGTACCTTTTAATTTGCTTTTATCATAGTGTTCAACTGATAACATTCTGGAATAATAAAATACAATGGCATAGCCTATAATCTACTATTAGGCTTGTGTTAGATGGTGCCAATGTTAGTATTGCTGGCACTAAGACCATTTAGTCAGATTTAGTCGTCAGTACTTTGGATTGCTGCGTCTGAGGACTGAATCACATAGGAACAAAAAGAAGTGGTGGATAGCTAGTTGTCTACCAGCAATACATGTTTGGAGCGTTATAGTTAAATATTCTTGAAAAAAGGTAACACGAAAAGATAGTGGTAAACTCATGTTATTGCTGAAATAAGGACTACAATTGTTGTTTACTAATTGGGCCGATTGAAAAGTCAAAACATCACATTTAGCTGGAGACTTTCTAGTGAAATTGGACGTAATTTATTTCTTTTATTATTCGGAGGTCGTGAGTTTCTTATTACTAGACTGCACATAGTTGAAGCTACTATGGGACTTCCTAGTTTTTTTTTAAAAAAATGACCAATTTTGGCTTCTTACAATAATAGACGGGTTATTTCAAAATTATCATCTATTCATCTTTCTAGAACTGTTGAATGAAGCAATATAATCTAGCCACTGGTTCCTCTTACAGATAATTCATGTAAGACTACTTTCAGGAATAGTGATATGGACTAGTTTTAATCATGAATACTTAATTAAGATATACTACATATATACGGAGAATCATTTTTCCTGTGCAGCCTTTAAATTATACTTAGTTTATAAATTAGATATTACTTTTCTGTTTACTGGATTTTTCATACTCTTTCTGCAAGACAAGCTTGTATCAATGTCTAGAATTGCATATTTTTGTTTCTTCCTTTTAATTCATAGCATGTTTTGTACGGATTAATTTTCTATTACATTTGCTGGAAGATTCATTCCTCCATATGTTTGCCTCTACTATCTTCTTGTATTTATATAACTGTTACATCTTCATTCATGGACAACTTCCTCTTGATTCAGTATTGCAAAAGGAAAGCTAAATGAGTATTCAGACAGGATTGAGGAACTTGCCGCAAGGCTTGCTTCTCAAGTGGTATGTATTTTGTTGTTTAATTCCTCTTTGAGCAACTAGCAGATTTACTCTGTTCTTTCTTTGGGTTCAATTTTAAACAGTGTTTTCATTACTATATAATCTACCAATCTGTATCTTTTCTACTTCTGACTGTTTGATGTACTATGTATAGATAGACTAGACTATAAGTTAGTTATGTTTACAATGGCCTATATTTTTTTTTACAAATTATCCTAATCAAACACAACTGCTCACATGCAAAACATTGTCAACTTTATGTTTTCTGTTCAATCTCTCCTGTTTTAATTCCAAATTCCAACATAAGCGGTTAAATTGTTGTCTGTTTATTTACCCTGTATAAATGTAGTCCTAGGTGCTCAGTTATCTGAATGCAAACTGCTATTATAATCATATAGGCACTTTCTCTAACTATGTTTGTGCTGGTTTAGCCTGGTTACGAAAATGCTGTTGAAGCCATCAGAAAAGAAGAAAGTTACCTTGAAGGAGAACAAATTAGAAGTCCAATAGCCTTATCCTCTGGATTGAGGAGGCGATTGACGTTAGTTAATTCTGTTCCCTTGCATGCAATAAATTGGTCATGGAGCTCTTTCATTTTTTGGTAATCCATCTAATTATTATGGTTAAGCAGAACTCAGCTAGAGATTAAACAACCTACCAATGCAAAAGAAAGAAATGTTGCAGAACCTCTTAGATTGGATGCATCAGCTCAGGCTAACATAGAGAAACATAGGTATGTTCAAAATTACTAAACTCTCCTTTACCCATTACTAGTAACCAATTTCAGTCCTTTTAGCTGGTCACACAAACCAGGAGCTCTCCTTGGTTCGTCTCTTGTTTAATACTAAGTTATTTTTTTCTCTTTCTTTCTTGATAAGTATTTGCTCTGAGGAATTTAGGCTAGCGTAAATCAATGAATATACTGATTGTACTTTTATTGGTTTCATCATCTTTGCAGGAATCTGCAAGAAGATTTGACTGATGAAATTGTTGAATTAGCACGCCAGCTAAAGGATAGCAGTCTTATGATGAACCAGTCTGTGCAAGCAACAGAGAAGGTAGACTTATTCTTGTTCATACTTGATACTCTTGCGTGAATTAACTCTTCTACTGGATATAACTTGGCAGACATTCAACTCTTTTCACCACTTCTATAACTATTCCTGAATGACAAATCCATGATGCACTGTACAAGCCTATTTGTATTATACAAGCTATAAGAACAATATGAACTTCCTTGTGCGAATGGTGTTCTAATTTTGAAATATTAGTGTTATGTAACTGAATTTTTTGATATTGTTCCAAAGGACCTTGCAGACTTGAATTAATTCCCACCTGCTGATAAGTGATAATGCTGCATCAATTTAGAGCAACAGTTTAGGTGTTTTTTAATCAAGAAAATGTGAAACTACCTTAGTTTCATGCATCTTCTGGAAAAACATTGGGAACTGAATTACATACATTTTGCATCTCTTGTCAACTTTACTACTTGATAAGTGAAAGAAATAGGCTTTGACATGTGCAGCTATATTCTGTACCATCCTCCCTTCAGCCATTTCTTTCATTCATTCATATTCTCTTCAGCATCCACTGTAATATTTAGCATATAATCGGGACCACCAATTGAATAAAAGTTCCATTTTATGTTGACGATATTAAACTTAAGGACTTCTGGACTTGTATATAGGTGAAGTTCAATAAATGACAGCTAATAACATGGTTTGATTAGAAAAAATTGTCATGTTGTGGTGTAAAAGGATCATCCACTAAAAAATTATGATCATCAAACGACTGAAACTTTGATAACCTCTTGAATGTGAATGTTCCCCTTTTGCTTGCTGAAAGCATATCGAAATGTTCACTTACTGCTGTTGCAGATACTTGATTCAACTGAAAGGGCTGTGGCGAATAGCTTGGCAGGCACTGACCGTGCAAATGCACGAGCTGTGGAGGTGTCTTCGTTAACCTCCAAAACAACTTGTTTCCAGTGGTTTTTGCTTTTTGTAATGACCTGTATGTTCTTCATGGTTCTACTTATACGGGTCACCTAAGGCGTGGCATTCACTGAAATAAATGTGACCAGTTACAGTACATCATTGCTGCTCGAAGATAGACCTTCATTACAGCGACTTTGTTTAGTCAGGTAGAAGCTGTTAATAAATGGATATAGCAGGCTTTTGGCCATGTACAACCATGTTGTTGGATGTAGAGACCGGGTTTGAACCCATTACTAAAAAAAATGGATATAGCAGGCAGCCGCTGATATAATTATTTTCCTTTTTTTTTTTAAGTACAATGAGTTGTTCGGAGCATATACTTCTTAATTTCCATTTGATGTACTCCATCCGTTTCATATTATAAGGCGTTTGATTTTTTTCTAGTCAAATTTCTTTAAATTTGACCAAGTTTATAGAAAAATATACTAGTATTTTCAACCCAAAACAAATATATTATCAAAATATATTCAATGTTACATTAAATGAAACTAATTCGATATTTTAAATGTTGCTATTTTTTTCTATAAACTTGATCAAAGTTATAAAACGGAGGGAATATTTAGCTACTTGGTAGAAGAAAAGTCCTACCTTTGACGGACGTGACTAAATTGCAAGCATACGTGCTGCCTTCAAACGCAAAATGTTTTCTAATATGAGGTCCATTTGTAGCTACATTGTGAATTATGATTGCTGAATAGCCTTTCACAGGTTGGAATTGTGCAGTTCTGAGGTACTCAGTAATACTGCTGTCCAAAATGGTACTACGTTCACTTTTTTGATCCTGTAGATTAAGAGTTCATTTCTTTCTTTCTTTCTCTCTCTCTTTCTGTTTTTTTTCCCCAAAGTGAAGTTTCACCTGGCGTTGTTCTGTTTTTCCATATCTATGAATCTTGGTTGCTCTACCCTCGAAGGCATATGATATACTTTTTTGACACTGGCCAGATTGCTCCCATAATTATTGAGCAATTTTGTGTGCATCACTGGATGTTTAGCGCGCCTTACATTTTCACTGTTGCTGGCCTATCACTTTTGAGCATGATACAACATTTCATAAGTACTAGCTAAATACCCATAGATGAATTATACGCATGCTATATTATTTGGAAACATAGAAATGACCCTGTTTTTGAGGGGACCTCGCCTGATATATTGCACTTCGACAGGATATTCTCTAAAAGACTAGGGGTTTTTCGGGTAAAACACAACAGGACGTCAGGTGGTTCAAGCACTTATGCGATATTTCATACAAACACGAGGTTTTTTTTTTCCAAAATAGCCACCGCTCGTCAATTTCTCCAAAGAGCCAAAAACAATTCAAAAACAAAGAAAAAAAGAACTCTAGGAGGATCTTATTAGTTTGGCGAGGGCAAAGGGTTTTATTAGTTTTTGCCCATAAAGTTTGATTGGTCCCTGGACGTAGTTTCCTTGATTGTTGTGTTTAACACTGACCCTTAAGTGCTTGTAGGAGTGTTTCTAGACTCCCCTCTCTTTTTCTTATGTGTAGCTCTACGTGTTCGAGGGGAAAAAAAGAATTATTTGAAACAAATTAATTGTGAGGTTTAAAGAACAATTCGTCCCTATAGATGTCTTTACTTACATAACACAATTATATTTTAAGATGAAATAAGATGAACCAATATATGGAAGAACTATTTTTGTAATTTTAAAGTTCACGCAGGAGTAATTAGTAAACAAATATACAATAGCGTTAGTGGAGTGGCAAATTCATTGTGAAGAGTATAGATAGAAATCCTGAAACACAGGGTCTTAGATTCAAAAGATCTGCTCGTAAGCAGGAAAGAAATTGTGAAAAATGACAATGCAGGAGTCCTCACCTACACCGACAAAACTTGATATCTGTAGTCCAACATCTACAAGAATGGACCAGTCCAAGTCCAGCAAATCGGCTACATCTTATCAACAAATTTCAGGTATGGCACATCACTTACAAATGCTAACTCGGTCATCCTTTACAATATATATACACTACAGATCACTCCAACTGCCATATTTGCAGAGATGTCCTGAATGCTCTGTATTCTGAAGCATCAAGAGAGGAGAGAACAAGAAAGAAACATGAGGAGGAACACTGTTCTTGCCCTTGTGTCCTGGCTCATGCTGCTTGCACTCTTCATCACCACTACCACTGCATCGCTGCGTATGTCATATATCAGGAGATTTCCTGTTTATTCATCTAGTCTTTGGATTTTTTTTTCCGAAGTGTTCCTGAAATATAAGTATGTCAATCATAATATCAGTTGGGTGCTCTCTACATTGGAAGTTTGATTTTTTTGTGGTAATATTGCAGGCTGGCAGTTAGAGAGTCATGCTCCTCTGCTGTTGGCATGTTAGCATCATGTCATGTCCATTTCGTGAACTTCATCTTGGAAACATTTCTTTTCAGCTTGCAGGTGCTGCTGGCTGGTGCAGCATCCAAAGGTGACATGTGGCCATGCCTGCTGTGGCGAAAACTGCTGCCCTCCTACTCCACCGCCATCGTCGCACTGAATGAAAAAAAAAAACATGCCTCAGGCTTGTTAGTCAGTAATATGAAATATGAAATAAAGTCTACTGGCATGATGTTGTACTCAGCTGCTCTTCAGTGAACATCTACACTGATTTGCACCAATGAAACACCTTATATCAAGAGCTTAAGGCTGCAAGATATTGTCTTCTTTAAACTGGTGGTGAATACATATTACTTCAGAATTGCAAATGAGAAATTTCGCCACCAGGTCTGTTTTAATATACGACGCAACAATCTAATTTTCAATAATATAATAATACTTTATATTCACAAGGACAACATATCATTCTGGCATGCTCAAACAGATCATTTTCGACATCAGGCTGAACATATCAACTATAGATCTGTCAAAAAATTAAGATCTAAGGTACATGAACACCAAAAAAAAAGATCTGTTAAAATGTAAATTGCTGGCAAAAACATGTTTCTTCAAAATCGGGAGAAATTTCAGCACCAAATCAACTTTCATATATATATATATATATATATATGGCTAGAATTTCTCTTTTCCTAATCTCGCAACAATCTAATTTTCATATATGGCTAGAATGCCGTGGTTTCCTAAATTTACTAGAAGAAAACCTTCTATAACACCAGGCCACAGAAAGTATGCCGACATGTCCTAAACAGATCATTTTCGACGTCAGAAAGAACCCATCATTCTAAGGTACATGACCACCCAGAAAAATAGAACCCAGACCCCACAACAAACCCCACAACCACAGCCACAGGAGGCAACTGCGGAGCTTTTACTATCATCAATTCCAACAAGAAAGCGGCACTCTCCCATGGATGGATCAAGGTAAGTTATCATCCCATTCCCATCAAAGTCGCAACTCTTAGCATCCTGCTTCTGTTGCTGATAGTAGCTGTTGAAAGCATAAGAAACGTTGGCCTTCTCTCCAATGCCATAGCATGACCCTCCATAGTCGAGTGTGGTACAATCAGCCATAGAGCAAGCAAGCTTTAAGTGATTTGCAACATTATCAAGATTCTGGGCAGGGTTTGCGATGCACCACCGTGATGGAAGATATGGCACCTCTTTAGCATTCTTAAGTACCGGATTCCCTAAACCAAGATTCAATGGGTACTTGGCTTGTCCATCAAATGAGAAGATCCCCCAGTGTCTCTCAAAGTTTCCAGGTAGTATGCTCTTTTGCTCTTCATCAAAAAGGCTGAAAAGATAGACATCAGCTGGAGGTACACCAGGACGAAGCGGAGTTCCTTTGTTGTTCATAACACGATTCATAAGACCTTGGTTGAATGCCCTTGCTGCAGTTAAGTTTGCACTGGGTGCTCCTTCAGTTGGCCAGCCAACTTCACCAATTGCAATCGGTAGCTGTCCGTATCCAATTTTACCCAGCGCAGCAACTAATGTGTCGAAGTTGCCATCAAAAGCATTGTAGTATGTGTTAGGACCATCTACAACCGGGTGAGTAGATCCCTCGAAGAAGGCATAATCTTGTGGAAAGTCAGAGCTCTGATAAAGACTGAGGAAAGGGTATATATTGACCACAAATGGCGCTCCACTAGAACTGAGAAAAGCGGCAAGCTGCGTCATTATCTGAGTCAGTTCAGTCCTAAAAACTCCTTGTGATGGGAGAGAAGCACTCTGATAAGCATCAGCATTGCATGGGACAACAAGCTTCACATAGCTAGCAAGATTAGCCTTCACCAGCGATTGCTGAATGTTTGTCATTGCTGGAATAACATATGACTGGAATTGACCCTGGTAGCTCGTCAAGAACGGCTCATTTCCCACGGCAATGTATCTGCATAAAATTCATAGGGTAGTTAACCAACAGCACATAACTACACAAGATAAAATGTAGCAACAACCAATTCCAAAATGACCTTTGGCAATAACAAACTGATACTATTAATATTTCTAAGATAAAAATGGGAAATTACAACTAAATCAAATCAAGAAGATGCATATCTCCACCCAATCCCAAATCGAAGTTGCAATCTAATTATTGAAGGGAAAAAAAAAGGTAGTGACCAATCTTCATGAGTACCAAAAGGCGAATGAGATCTTCGACATAAAGCAATCAAAATAGTCTAAAGCAAAGCGAATGTGCATTTAAGTAAAGCTAAAGAGATCCAGGAGCTACGCCCAAATCAAATCCAACAATTTGAAACCAAATTAAATACAAAAATCCTACATTGGCCACCCCAAACAGCAACAATCCCAAAAAACAAGAACCAGCAAACACCCTGATCTACGGAGATAATCACAACTGCAGGAGGAGATCTCAAGACTAAAATGGCGGGACTCACTCACCGGATGTCGACGCCGCCGCGGCCGACGTAGCGCGAGACGTTCTGCGCGACCCAGGCGTCGGCGGCGGCGGGGGATCCCGCGACGGCGGCGAGCTCGCCGTTGGTGATGCCGACCATCACCTGGATGCCGCTGCCCGCGAGCGCGCGCAGCACGGCCGGGTCGGCGTCGAAGAGCTTGACCTTCCCGATCCGGTTGGCGCGGAGCAGGTCCACCACCACCGGCGGCGGGACGCGGTGGGACGACAGGGTGCCCCAGTTCACCCCGACCGCCGCCTCCGCCGGGGACGCGGCCATGGCGGCCAGCAGGAGGGCCAGGAGCACCGCCGCGCTGGCGGCCATCCCGGTGGGTGGAAATTTACGTTCTTGGATGGAAAAGGTTGGATCTTTGGGTGGGATTCGGGGAGTTGGTGAGCGGAGCGGGGAGAAAGGGACGAAGGAAGAGTGAGCTAGTGGTAGGCTGGGATTTTGTGTGAGCTCGAAGCTTCTCAAATGGCGAGCTAGTGGAGTGGAGTGGAGTGGAGGAGGGATAATTTGGTAAAAAAAAATTGGTTGTCGCTTTCTCATCAGAGTCAGGCTGACTGCTGCAACTACAACAGTAGTGTATGAATGCGAGAGCCGTTGGGTTGGAGAATCGAGGAATGCGGTAAGGGCTCGAGGCAGGTGAAAAATGTCTCCTTCGTCGGCTTCATTTGCTTGTATGGTTGCCTTGCCGTTGCTGGCTGCTAGAAAAAAAAGAAGGCGATCAGTTCATTATTTTTAATAATGGAAATGTTTCATCTCCGATATTACCTTCGTCCTAAAATATTAGGACCTAAATAAAATATAATATTTGCTATAAAATATTTGTTAGTAACATTTTGAGGGAGAAAGTATCTATTTATAGACACACGGCCAACAAGTCAAACCAAGAAAAATTAAAAACTCGAGGTTATAAGATAACTATCATCTTCATCCAGATGATATCCAATTGAAATATCAAATAAAAACACATAGAATATAGGGTTAATTTAATCCATATCATAACAAATATGTTTATTCAGATAAATGTCATTACAATTCATCTATTCACAGTCATGCTACTCAAATTTTACAAAATTAGAACCATATCATCGCCGTCACATTTTCCATCTTCTCCCATCTACACGTGGGACCTCCTTTCACCCTCCCTTATATTCTTCTTCTTTCCCATCCACTCATCGCCGTGCTCCTCTTTTCTCTCTCTCTGATCTCCTCCACCACAGATATTTCCCTTGCTAGGTTGGTTTTGTTGCGACCTAGCTCCAACACGAGTGATGGCGGTGGGGAAAAGTGAAGGCTGCGGCCGTGCAACAGAGGCGCGGGGATAGCAGCCGCGTCGTGGACTGCTGGAGCTGGCGGCGCGAGGAAGGAACATCTCTTAGAGGTTGCGACAGTCGTCGATGGAGGAGGCGTCGCGGGGAAGGGGCAACCACAAGCAACTGCATGAGGTCATCAGCGAAGGCAGTAGCACGCGGTTGCCGGTGGAGACAGCGGCGCAGGGAAGTGCAGCTCCACCAACAGCATGCGTTCGCCGGTGGAGGATGAGCTAGAGATAGGGGACGAGCTCGCTAGCCTAGATCGAGCCTGGGGTTGGGTGATCTAGAGATGGTCGGTGGCTTACTCCGTCCAGGACCAATGGGATTTATGCATGATAAGATCTCGTGTGTGATTTTTGTTAATTTTGTTTTAGTGATTCCACTTGAGATTTCATTGGCCTACAAAATTGGTTGAGGTGTGTGGAACATGTTCTTGTTCTTCGTGATGTGTTCTGATTTTAGCTCTTGTTCATCAATCTGTTGCTACTGCCTCTCCGTGCGACCTCACGCAACCGCCTCCACCAGCGACCACATTTGGATGCTTGTGGCTCCTCCTTTTCCGGCGACTGCGGCAGAGCGAGGGGCCATGGAGATGAGGTGGGACTTGAGGTGCTTTGCGAGGAGGTGGAGCAACTGGAGGTGGTTCCAATTTTGTAAAATTTGAGTGGCACAGCTACGAATAGATAAATTGTAATGTCATTTATCTAAATAGGCACATTTGGAATGGCATGAATCAAATTAACCCTAGAATCTATGACGATATTCTATAGGAACTACGTTATCCAAAGTGGAGGCTACCGAATCCAAAAATGTAGCTCTACACGCATAGTATCATAGTACTCCTATAAAAGCATCAAGGATCAAGAATGGAGTCAACTGAAAGACACGACGACAACCTACATGGGGTTAAACAATTTTTTATTATTGACAATTATATCATGGGCAACAACGCCAAATTTGACCAACATAAGACACTACTTTCAAATAAAATCAGTTTTTTTTAATAAATCTAAACATTTCCCTTAGCCTATTACCAAAAATATTTTTAGCATTTCAAGGAGGGGGTGTCGAAAGCAAAAGGACGCATCCCCAAGCACAATGTGCGACATGTCATTCAAAGAAAAAATGTTAAAGAAATCATTTCACAAATATCGTGTTCTACTATTTTCAGCATTGAAAGATGGCTCACGGGGACAGGGTAGCCTAAGCATATTATCCTGCTGGATGGATTGCAAGCCTAGGACATAGGCATTATAAGGAATCTATAATGCTGGTATCATGCTATGATCTTGGAAAGAAAAGCTTATGTCACTGTTGAGGAAATTAAGTGAACCCTGAAAAAGCAACCCGCATTGGTTATTGCTCACTCAATGCAATTTTCAGCTAGTGGTTTCACATGCTAAGCTACTTGTAAAGCTGAGTGTCCCGAACCTTCATTAAGGCACCTACATCATCATTAAGCTACTCTCTTGGGATAGGTTATATATTATAATAAGATATGTTATATCACGTTATCCTGTTTGGACGGGAAGATACTATTGCTATTAGTTGGTACCAATTTTACCATATCTAGTATCACATAGGTACCATCCAGTACCCTATTGGTACAGTTGATACTCATGAGTACCATCCCTGTTGGTACTGACCAATATCCATCGGTACCAGAAGGAAGAAGAGAAAACCACACACACCAACCAACAGTTAACAAGCAAATAGCAAGCAAGTATAAAGGTTGAAGTATTTCACCAAATCCCCTATCTTTAATTTCAGTAGTATTTGTCTAGCCATACCACCACAGAGAAGCACAAATCAGTTATGTGGTCATGCATTATGGGGATCATATAGATATCCCGCATCTACATTGCCCACCATGGTCAAGTCTCCTTGCCGTGGAAATAAGATACCGAGATCTGGCGTACCATGGAGGTATCCGAGTATTGTCTTAATGCCAACTCAATGTCTCCTCGTAGGATCTGCACTATATCTCTTTAGCAGATTTACCACAAACACAATATCAGGCCTGGTGGAGTTCACAAGGTACATCAGTGCTCCAATGGTACTTAAGTATGGGATTTCCGGTCCCAACACTTTCTTAATCTCACTCCTAGGATGGAATAGGTCTTTGTCCCCATCAAGGGATCTCACTACCATGGGTGTTTTCAAAGGGTGAGCCTTCGATATGTTAAATCTTTCAAGGACCTTTCTAGTATAGGTCGATTGGTGCACTAAAATCCCGTTAGGGAGATGCTCAACCTAAAGGCCCAAGCAAAACTTGGTTTGACCCAAGTCTTTCATCTCAAACTCTATCTTGAGATAGACAGTCGCCTCCTCAATGTCCTTTGCATTGCCAATGATATTCAAATCATCGACATAGACTGAGATGATATATATAGAAACCGCTCCAAGACTTCTTGATAAACACGAAGGGACAATCCTTACTACTGATGTATCATTTCCCTAAAATGAAGTCACTCATCTGGTTGCACCACATACGACCAGACTGTTTCAAACCATACAGCGATCACTAGCTCCAACTTCACTCTATACATGTTGTGATTTGTTTTGTCCGGGACCTTCAACCTGTTAGGGACATCCATGTAAATCTCCGAATCTAACGATCTGTATGGATATAGACATTAAGTATCGGAATGTTATTCCACTCAAAACTACGGAGTAAGTTTCATCATAGTCGATGTTGGGTCTCTGCGTGAACCCTTGTGCTACAAGCCTCGCTTTGTATCTCACCATCTTATTGTTTTCGTTCCGCTTCCGAACCAAAACCAACTTGTGAGCACACAGTAGGGTACCCAACAGGGCGCACAGCAGGGGGCATCAGGCTTACTAGCCCAAAGACACGCTTGTTAGAAAGCGAGCGTAATTCTGTCTCAGTCACTTCTTTCCATTTGACCCAATTCGAGCGCTTAGAGCACTCAGTCATGGACTTAGATTCAAGATCATGATCCATTATATTAGCGATCTTAGAGATAAAATTTATGTCAACATGTGTAGTCTCCCGGTTGCACAACTCTCCCATGATGGCATAGTTTGTGGCAATTTCCTCATTCATTTCCTCATCCTAGTTTCCAAAAAAGGATAGGGTTACGATGCATCGGTTGGACAAGGCACGTGTGCTAGTCCACTGAGCATTTCACCATTTTTTGCATCTGTCCCTAGGATGGGCTCCTTTAAAACTATTGAATGGGAGTGTGATGCAAGCAATATCGTGTTCAACTCTTGCGAACGTCTCTACTTAGCTTGAATTGGACCATACAGGTCTCTCCCCCTCTTCCTAGGCATAGGGGTTGGGCTAGAGTCTCCCTCCATGGGTATCTCTACTCTCTCTTGTGCATTTGCCATAGGTCTATGCGACTTCGACACTCCTCTTAGATCAGTAAAAACATCTACCAGATCTTTAGCTATATTTTGAAGGTGTATGATACGTTGAACTTCTTGTTCAATGTCTAGCAAACACGGGTCAAGAGTATAGATATTACTTGAGTTCCATTCAATTTCACGACATTCCTTGGATTCGAGGTGCTTTCCTCCCTCTAATACCAGAAAATGCTCTTCATCAAAGATGCAATTAGTGTACTGAGACGTAAACAAATCTTCAGTTTTAGGCTCCAATAGTAGATTATGGACAAAGACTCATAACCCACATACTCCCACGTTGCGGTGCGGTCCCATAGTTGTACCCTAGGGTGGTCAGATCGATACATACATAGCGCAACCGAACTTTCGCAGATGGGAAACCACCGGCTCTTGACCACACGCCAGTTGATGGGGTGAAGCAGAGTGATATGTAGATGGTCTATACTAGATTAGCTTTGTAGTGTGCAATATTGCATGGCCCTAATAGGTGGTGTGCAAATTGCTACCATTTAGCAACGGTCTGGCAACTAACTTGACCCTTTTGATCACTTTGCAAGTCCATTCTGAGTGTGAACATGGGGAACCGAATGCTCTACATTAATGACAAAGACCATACAATGAATACGTTTGATGTGAATTCACCCGCATTATCCATCTGAATCGTTTTAATATGATTCTCAGGGAATTCTGCACGCAAACGGATGATCCGCACGTTAAATTTGGCAAAAGCATGGTACCTGTAGACTATAAGCATACATGGCTCTACCTTGTAGAAGCATCTATCAGCACCATGAAATATCTAAACGACCTAGACCAAGGGTTAATGGGCCCATAGATATCCCCTTGGATTCTTTTGAAGAAATGTAGGGGTTCAACACTTCTCATGGGATTGTCGAATGATCAGTTTTCTGTTGCACAAGCGGGACACACAAACTCCTTAGGGAACTTCTTAGTGCTTATGCCATGACTAACGAGCTACTGACTATTTTTTGCATCATAGTCAATCCACGATAACCTAATCTGTCATGCCATATTCTAAAAGACTCTAGGTTTCTATAGATCGTTTCCATCGCAACTTATTCATTTGGGGGGTTTATATTAGTGTAGTACAGTCCATTGGAGCTCCCTAGCATTTCTCAATCACCGTGATCTCATTATCCTGAGACAATGTCAAGAAGAGAAATTCTTCTCCTTCTTCATGGATTGTTGTGAGGTGGTAACCATAGTGACAAATATCCTTAAAGGTAAGGTAGGAGTGTGTGTTCAGCACTTGGGTATAGGAACGCTTCTTCAGTGAAGATCCTTTGCTTGCCCTAAGCCAACTATGCGACCATTGCTTCTAGAAATGGTGAGGATGTTCCCATCCCACTTACGCAGTGTCGTGAATTACTTAGTCTCCCATAGTATCGCGTGTATTGCGGAGCTATTAACCAAGCACATCTCAGGCTCCATTGGATAGTACTATGCTTGTTCTATATGAGAGATTACATTAATTCAGTTCATTATCAATGAAGTGAAAACAAGACAAGGCCAAAAATAACACAACGGGAAACTTTATTAATGAGAAGGACCATCCTAAACACACACACCAGGAGACAATGTTAAAGCATCATTATTACATAAATGACTCATTATTTTGAAAAATAAATCACACTGACTCAGTATGATGAGCTAAATCATACTAATGTATGATAGCCTAGACTTAAGACACATGACTGATAACTTGGGAACTACTGTATGTCCGCATGTATGTGTTCATTCATGAGGTCATCGGCCTCGTCCTCCAGGTCGTATTCCCCGAGGTCAATGTCATCATCCTCAAGACCGACATCAACATCAACGGTAGTCTTAGGATCAACCTGTTGACGTAAAAACACGATGGCCTGGGAGACTTGCTTAACTCCAGTGCAGGTCCATAATAATGATGAGATGAGGGCGTGCCAGTCAGTTTGATCCTGCAACTAACAAGATATATAGATTGAAGATCATCAAAGAACCGATTGGCTGATGCCGATGGAGTAATTCCAGCCGATGCCGATACTAGCCAATACTGATAGGGTTTTGAGCAATCGGCTATATGTCAAATGTAGATAATGATATAAAGATAATCGGCTGATTGGTAATATAATGACACAATAATATAATCCAGTAGAAACCAATCAGCTAGTAAGCACTGATCTGAAGGTTAAAGCATTCATCGGCTGAAGGTCCGATGTCATAAAATCCAAACGATTAAATAAACAGTGAAACCTTTGTTACGATAGACTTAATCTAACTTATATGTAATCCTTACAAGCCAATGCAACTTCCAAAAAACTCATCGGCTGAAACCCCGATGAAACCCTCATTAGCAATCAAGAAGCAGGCTAGAGATTATGGTTCTAAGCACGACTTAGTAGATCAAACTTAACTGATGCAACACTAAGTATGAAGAGAAACATAATATCTAAACAATCAAGCTTTTGACTGATTTTCAAGGTGGTGGATACATTATATAATCTAAGCCAACAAAGTAATCTAGCCGATATCGATAAAACCCTAAATAAAGATCGGCTGATGTAAGTAGAAAACATTGTCAATCTAGATTATATAACGTATATGATAACTCATCGGCTAGCACTCCGATAAAACATTAGCATGAACATATCGGCTTAACATGATTTATATTATCAACAACAATCTAGTAGGTCGAACCTAACCGTTGCAGTACGAGATTGTATATGATAATCTAATACTTGATGAACCGATAGATCTGTCTAATGTGATAGATATAACAAATCTATTTAAAACAACATTGTGATTGTAGAGATATATCGGCTAAGGCAGAAGATCAGACCTAACCGTGATAGTCCCAACTGAACCGATGCGTCTCTAAACACAATGCAATTAAAATAGAATTGAAAAATCAGGTAGGCAAATATATCAACCGAACCAGAGCAATCCAAGAGATCAAAGCGATGCATCCTTGAACAACACTAAAATAGCGATATATTCACCAGGGCCCGATGGAACGTAGGGCTTACCCCTTCAACGGAGATCGAAAACCGATGCAGCTCCGCGTTAGGTGCCAAGTTCCTTCAGTTGATAAGTAAAACCTCGGAAAAGAGGGTGACGATGCGCCGAGAGTAGTTGTATTGATCGAGGAATAAATTACAATGACTCCGGGTACATATTTATACCCATGGGTAGATACTAGTCCATATCAGACACGACTCACACTTTCCTAACTTTAACCGATGAACAAGTCCCTAGGCGGACTCTTGCCAAAAATATCTCTAAGGAAATTACATAATATCCTAACTAATAGATAACTTGCCATGCCGCATCATCCTTGAACTCGGACTCTTCTAGATAAGCTTCCTTTAATTGATTAATTTCCTTAACCGAATCCATCAAGAATACAACTGCTGGCGATTGATAATGCCCATCAGCCGATTCCAGGACTCTGAAGCCGATACTGACCCTAGGCCGATGATGACTTCAAGGCTTACCAAATTTCTTCATCAACATAACCTCCATGGTAACATTAGCAGGAGCAGCATGAGTGGTAGGCACCTTGGGAGTAGGGGGACATTAGCCGTAGGAATTTGAAAAAGTGAGATTTTCAACCTTGCTTCTTCTTCCACACCTAATATATCTCAATGAGGTGAGTATCTGTGTTGCAATTGCATGCCCAATGCTTCTTCGAGCCACAACGAAAGCAACCCTCACTACCCTGTTGGGATCGTCCAACAATACCAGTAGTAGCACCAACTACAGCAGTATTGCCCTTTCGCCCTCTATGTCTATGGGGCTTCTTGCCTTCAGTAACTACCCTCTTGAAATGATTCTCGTTTGGCAATATGCAACTCCCATGTCCCTTCACCTTGGAGGAACCTTGTCTAGAACCCTTACCCCTTCTGATGAACAACATGAGCATCTGCATGTAATAGGCGACGAACCAACAGGCGAGCGTTGAAGTTGGTCATCAGAAGTTTATTGTGGCCTTCAACATTCAACAATGTCTGAATAAGCTTAGAGTACTTAGTGGACTTAACCCCGCGATACTGCTTTTGCATCATAGCATTCTTGGGATGGAAGGTGTCAAGGGTCTTCTCAATCATGTCTTCATCTATCATTAACCGATTACAGAAATGAAACTTGCTGACAATGCACAACACAATTGTAGCCTTCCACGGTCTTGAAATCACAGAATCGAAGTTGAGCCCAGTCTACTCTAGCCTTCGGGAGAATGGCAATCTTCTCTACAGCGTACCGTTCTCTCATGGCGTCCCACAACAAGAGAGGCTCACACAGCTTGAGGTACTCAGCCTTGGGGTCCTCGTGGATGTGCTTCTTGATGAACGCGAGAACCTTTGCCCGCTTCGGCATCGGAAGCGGGGCTACACTGGCCCCTTGATGACGGATGGTGTCCAACAGCTCCATCGAGGCAAGATAAATTTCACAGTCCATGGCCCAAATTAGGTAGACCCCTTTTTAATGGGGAGGATGGGAAACTCCTTGGCGAGATCCATGTCAGACATTGCATGTTTGACAGGCAAAAAACCAACACCGAGTTAACTTGCATGAAAAACTAAGTCATAGAACAAAGTAACACAGTCACATGTAATTACTGGTATTTTCCCGGAATTTTTCTTGCATTTATTGATTTTCTGTTGTTATTATCAGCATTATGGCATTAAATATTAAAATGTTATGCCCACAAAAAAAATTACATATGCAAGAAAATAAACCCAAATAATGCTTCAAGGGGGTTACTTATTCTAGCTGAATACATCAATACAATCTTTATGTAAGCATTAACCTATTTAGTTGGAGTTGCATCAAGATTAAAAAGCAATTAAATTGCTTGAAAACATCATTACATGGTTTTCCACGAGTCCAGGGATTCACATGCAAGAAACCAACTAAAACAGGGCCTATAGCAAAGTTACAACCTATGTACACCAAGACATGAAATTTCAATTAATTACACGGTCCAAATTGTAAGATTACATTAAACAATGAACTATAGATGTAAAATCGACCATTCTCAAGGACTTATAAACAAATTTTAGTAAATTAGAGTAACCAAGCTGAAAACGTCGTTAGGGCCGAGTTCTTATTGGGCCAACATGTACTATAGTGGTTCAGATATCCTAGTGGGCCGAATTCTAAACTCAAAGCCCATTAGCATTTAATTTACTATTTTTTTTCTTTGTGTGGGTCATCTCGTTCAATTGGGCTTAGGCCGTCGGTCTGGGCTGGCAGGCTGGCCCAGCCGACCCGCTTGAGAGATCGCGAGAGATGGGATAAGAAGGGATTAGGGTTTCCATCTCCCCACCGACACCTGCGATGGCGCCTGTCACTCAACGTGGTGGCCGAACAGGTATGGTGGCAGCGAAAGAAGACGCCGACAGTCAATGACGGTGGAGGGGAGGTGGCGCATGACGAGGATGCCGGCTGATGACCCATTAACTATCTAGTGGTAGGATCGCGGCAGTAGCGTCGCTCCCATGCAGCGTTCAATGCGGTGGTGGCCTGGTGTTTCCGGCAAGCTCCGCTGCGACCCACATGTCATCAAGACAGTGGCGAGGCAAGGTCAACACCGACGGCCAGGCCTCCGGAGACGACGACCGAAGCACGTCTGACCATGGTGTCTCTGCGGAGTACTATCCAAAGTCGGTGGCCATTCGTCCCATCCACCTCCCACCATGGCCCCAAGCGCGTCATTGAGGGTTAACAGCGTCGGCTTCCCGTCCTTGGCATTGAGTCCAGTGACGGCGGCGACATGGGTTTTTGTACCCCTCGTCATCGACCATTTCCCACAACAGCACCGATGCGACGGTCGGTGGTGTCTCTAACAGTGACAACAAGCAGCGGCCAGCAAACACAGAGCTAAACTAGCAGTGTGGGCGGTCTGATGGTGGTGGCACGTGCTCCCGGCGTGGCTCCGATGAGGGGGTGGTTCATAGAGGGAGAGAGCGAGAGAATTGAGAGATTCAAGAGACAGGGGCCGCGGTGAGGATGACCAGTTTGGCGCACCCGAACCGGTTCGGTCCCGGAGAAAGGCATCCCGATCAATTTTCTGATTAGAACACACGGTTTTCTTCCAATTTTCATCGTAAAGCAATAGATGAATATAGATCTAAGGCAGGAAACTTCTCTACTGCTAGATCAGAGGCAGTAAAAATAAATCTACTGCTATTATAGCATCAACAACACGATGAAATTCAAGAAAACCTAACCAATCTACTAATTGCAACCAACAATTTTTACCATAGATTGATCGGCGCAATAGGACTCGAAGCAGTGGCAAGTCGATTGCGGTGATGAGGAAGCATATGTAGCCGTAGCAACCCATCAACGTTAGCCCAACGGTAGTGCTGCTGATAACGTGTTGTAGAATGACTACATTGACGGATTGCCCAGATCCACTCCCTTCTCTCCCGTAGAAGATGAGGCGCCCAGTAGATGTAGAAGCTCTGTCTTTATTCCATCCCGATAAATCGCATCATAAGATATAATGAACACGAGATGCAGGGGTTGAGCTCTCTCTCTTTATTATCAACAATTATGTGTATAATGATAGGCACTCATACCTCTCTATTTATAGGTAGAGGGAGGCTTAGAGATAAGAACAAATTTATGTCTAAAATTGATTTGCATTGATCTACGAGAAAATAATCTTTATCTCCTCTTAGAGATAATATTCGTAACTGATTGGACTAGGAAGCTAAGTGGTAATAGCGCTCTAGTGGCTGGGCTATGCTTTGAGCCTTTGTTGTTGTTGGGCTAGAATGAGCAGCCCAGCCCATTCACAATAGTTTTCCAACCCCTTCCACAAAGTAACCTTGCAAGCCAGCGGAAAACTAATCAAAAGGTAATTTTTTTTTACATTCAGATAGAGATGCATATTTCTGTTGGACTTTCTACCAAAGGATGGATCTACGGAGTACAAAAAGTCTTCGGCCTTAAAGACTTAAACCACTGATAATCTAAAGAAATTCATATTGTTGCTCTTGAGTCCTGCAGCTTATTCCAAAGTTATCTTGGAAATCTATGATATTTGCAGGAATTAATAAGCATTTTTTTCACGCCTCATATTTCTTAGAGCTGTCCACTTCAAATATTTCTTGGAGTTATATTTAGGGTATGTTTGGTACAACTCCAGTTTATTTCTCCTGGAGTTGGAGCTCAGTCAAATAGTTTCAGCTCCACCTAAAATGGGAGTAGAGTTGGGTGAAGCTCTCTCACAAAATAAACTAGAGATGTGGAGCTGGGTTTAGATAACTACACAACTCCACTCTAGACCTAACTCCTGAAGTTAAATTTAAAAATTAGAGCTATACCAAACGGGCCTTATTAATCTATTAAAATGAATTAGATAGTTCAGTACTACTTCTACAGTGCCCTTTATTCTTGATTTTTGTTTTTGATACTAGAACATAAAATTAGAAAATAGGATAGCTCATAATCATTGAAGTGCCACTCGATAGATTGACAGATTTTAGAAATCATGCGATGCACACATAAATATATATATATATACATGCAACAAAAAGAACAAATTGAACCAAGTGGACAATAATATTCTGGAGAATAGAATGAACAGAGTATAAGCAGAATTTATGTAAAACATGATGTTTTCAGGCCACCTATATATGTTATCATATTTTCAGTGGATTTGGTGAACTGAGCTACGCTCAGTTAGTAAAGTCCCTTACGGTGAAATCTGTTCATCCAGATTTAAGCTTAGAGTTTATATGGGTATTTACATTTACGGTTAATTTATTCTTCCGTGACTTTGTCATATGCTGAGCTAGTATTTAGTATTTAGAGGTGTTTATAGGGTACGTGTATACACATGTATACGGTGTCTGTTCTGTTTTTAAATTTTTATTTTCAAATGGTACAAAAATATAGGGAGCTTCTAAGACTAAGAAAACTGTGCGCTCTGAATAGACTAATTTAATTAAGCAAACGAATCCCACAATAGATAGCATCTTACTAAAACACATAAGCATCTCGTGCAAATTGTCAAAACACCGTCCAACAACTTAATTTGCAAGCCAAGAAAACAACTTTTTTTGGACGCAAACGTAAGTCACTGAGATCCACAAGAACGTCAAGAAGTCATCATATTGTCTCCTTCAGGATCTCTTTGTTGGAGCAAATTTTGACAATGCAGTTTCGTGTGCCGCTACATATTTTAAGCTAGTCCATCTATCCCTCATGTGAAAATATTTGTCTACTACACTCAGCGACAATGACTATTTGAAAGGGAGGAAGGTTTGAAGAAATTTTGTGGGAATAATTTAACTAACAAATTAACCATTAAAGTTCCTGTTTTTTCCCAAGAAGTCCTAAGTAATTAGGGAAGCAAATGAAAAATTCACATTAAATGGACACGCAAACACCGTATTTACTCTCTCTATCATATAATACCTAACTACCACTAATAAAAGTTACCAAATAATTATTATCACCTCTTTATTTAAATCATCTTGTTCAATAAATACATGTACTATATATGCATGCACCTAATAAGATTAGGGATCTTGAGGGTAGATGATTTAAAAAGAATATTTAAAGGAGAGAAAGGTGCTAGTTAATTACATATACGTATATGCTTGTTTTCTATTATAGAATATCGGAAAAAATAGTTATTCCTATATTCTAAAATGAATGGAGTACTAAAATTGGGTTCCTTTGGAACATAATAATTCTAAATGATTTTCACATAAATCAGTTCAATTCCTGTGAAGTTACTCCAAACATTCTTCATTCCCAGGGAGGTCTTTGGTTTTGTTTTGGACTCATTTACTATTAAAGCTTTTATGAAAAGAAAAGAGCCACGTGGCAGAGCCTAGCAAATTGATAGGTCTATTGAGAATAAAATTTGAAAATATACATTATTTTTAATATTTTTACGGTTACGGTTCACATTTTTACGGTTACGGTTATATATATGTTTTTGGAAGAATTATGAAAATATACTCGTACCGCATAATGAAAACGCAAGATCGATTAATTAGCGCGACAACAAAACGCTGGACCGATGAACGAAAGAACGGTGCGTGGTACCACATCGGTCCACCAGGCCCCGCCGTGATGCAGCATGCATGTGTAGACGTATGTGCAGGCACTGCATGCTTATAACTTGTAAGCGTGCAAATATGCAGCCTGGCTGCTAGATCACGCGTGGTCGGTCCGCGGGACCGTGTTGTGCCGCAGGATCTCGTTACGTGAAATTGTTCAGTCATCAATCCCGCGTCGTGCAAAATAAATGGTCACGCGTCTCCTCACCGTGGTACGGGTATATTTTCACAATTCTTTCAAAACATGTATATAATTGTAAAAACATCAAAAATAATGTATATTTTCAAATTTTATTCATGCCTATGACACGTGGGTAGTATTAATTAAAGTAGCAAAGTTTGACATGCTTAGAAGATGTGGTTTTCACTAAACACGGGCCAAAGAAAAGTGTTCCAATGTTTAAAACACACATTAACTTTCAATTTCCTCGTTACATGGACGCTAATGCAATAACACATGACCTCTCATTCGAGAAAATAGAAAAACATTGTTTTAAATTGAAATCAACGCCAAAGAAGTGTTCTTTCAAGGAAACTAAATCAAACGGATAAACAAACCAAGATGAAAATTTTAAAAATGAAAAGTACTGTGATACTACTACACAAATTAAAAGCAAGCAATTTGGAGTAATATCTTCTTCGCTGGTGTTGGCTTCTCAAATGAAATATTGGTGACGGTTCTCATCGTTTACTCGTTGTTTTATCAACTGCAGCTAAACTTTAAATTTTAAACGATTTTGAGATTCTTTGTTGTGTAGTTTACTTTTCAGCATTTAGAGCACAGATATAAACTTTTAGACATTAATTATTTTTATAACTGCGTTTATTTTTTTCACGGCCTATCAACCGTAGAGAAAACTCCGGCCTGTGAGAAGAGAACAAGAAGAAATTAGAATTAATGGGACGTTTCAGTTTTGTTTAGTATTCCTACTACTACTATATACTTCAATGAATGTCAGGCTAGCTAACTGGATCGTGCCAAAATCGAATACTCAAGTACTTACACGTTGTTGGCTGTCAGCTGTCTCCCGTTCCTGTGGCTGATGGAAGATGTGAGACCAACACCACAACGTTGTGGTGTGTACGAAGTGGTCTTCTCTTCTTCGTGCCGTCTCCAATGCTGTCGCGACAGAAACGCAGAGCTAGCACGGTAGCCACTAGCTACAACCTAGGCCGGCTGGGCAGGACCAAGAAGCAAATCATGGTGTCCAGAAATTATAAGCATCACTGATGGTGATGCGATGTTAAGGCTGTTTTCACTTTCCCAACTCACATTTCACGTTTTTCGTGTTCACGCTTTCAAAACTTTTAACAGGTTTTAAATGGTGTGTTTTCTAAAAAATATTCTATATGAAAGTTGTTTTAAAAATCATATTTTTTTAAGTTTTTTATCTAATACTTAATTAATCATGCATTAAACAACCAATCCGTTTTACGTGCAAGGAGGAGGGTTCCCAACCCATGCTCACGGACGTAGCCTAACTTCATGACAAAAAACACTTCTAACTCAAGTTTGTAGTAGCAATTTATTTTTCGAGCGAATCGACACTTAGGCGCAAGAAAAAAATTACAATGCTAATATACTATAACCCTTAAAGATTATAGTTAGAAAAATAAAAAAAGAATACATCACCACCACGTACTGATGTCACCATCCCACACAACCGAAGATGGGACTTGCACTAATCCAAGCGTCACTAAGTGTGACCAACTGCCGCTAGACTAACGAAAGAGCTATAGTTGCACCCCAACGTCTACTACAAATAGCTGAGCATATGCTCCTAGACGTTGCTGGAGCGGATGGTTGTAGAGAGAAAGGGTGAGAGAGAAGAAATATCCCTCTCCCTCGTAAGGATCGGCCAATCCGCCACTAAGGGCTTCACATACACTGTCTGAGTGTGGTGTTGACAACAAAGGGGCCTACTAGCCAACATCTCCAGGGAGAAACACGACACAAAGTACCGTTGTCGTCCGTCAAGGTCTCAAGGAGATCGATCTCCAAGACAGGATTTTCACCCACTCGGCCCCAACAGGGAGGGAGGATGTCTCAACAATTCCCCCAAGAGGGAAAACAACGCCTAAGGCGCCCACCATTCTCGACCTAGCAAGATCGGGCTAGGCTTTTGCCTATCACCATCCCTATCAATCTGCAGCTACAGCTCCAATGCTCCACCAGCATCCACTCACTGTCAGCACGTCAACACTACTGTACTGATGCCTACCGCTAGCTAGCACCTACCTCCACATGCTAGCATGGCCCACACACTATCCATGTTGCAGGCCTCCACCTCGGGGTTCATCATCGCCGGCCACCCCCAAGCACCCCCTATCACATTGCCACCCAAGGAAGGGCACCGCAATACCCCAGCCCACCAAGCTAGCCACATGCCACATCGTTTTCATGGTTGTTGGACGCCTTTCCTCCACAGCCGCACCTCGTCTCACTTCACGGCTGCACGCTGCCTCGTCTTCATAGCCTCCTAACTCCGTAGAGGCTCCGCACACTCGGCATTGTGTTGTCGCCTCCTTCCTCAGTAAAACCCGGGAGAGATGCCACCGGGGCACCGAATCTGGCCTCCAACCACCCCCTCACCCCGTCGCCATGTTTCCTCCACCACCCACGCGCCAAAGGCTGGGGAGAAGCCCCTTTTGTTCCTGTCGGCTGTGTAGCCCATAGGCAATGTGACCACAACCTTCACTGTCTTATTTATCAACCGCACAGTTATATTTTATATACATGGAGAAAAGGAGTACATACTCAAATGTCACAATTTCTTGTCTTGGGGCAGTTAAAATATAATGCAGGGAAGATATTTCCAATCTTTCTTTAATATAAGAAAACCCTTCTCCCTCCTTTCCTAACTCACATCTCTCGTTTTTCACGTACACATTTTTTAAACTACTAAATAGTATGTTTTTTTAAAAATTTTCTACACGAAAGTTACTTCAAAAATTATATTAATCTATTTTTTTAAAAAAAATAGTTAATACTTAATTATTAATTATGTAAGTTGCTCCGTTTTAAATACGGATTAGATTAGTTCCCAACTACAACATACAAACTCAGCCTAAGAATATGCGACAGCCGGCTTTATTTGTCAGCGAGCCCATCACTGGAGACACCGTGCTAATTCTTCTTTAGTTTAATTTTCCGATTCGTCGACACACCAAAGCAACTATACAAAGTAAGCTTAATTTAATCGCAATCTTGGAGCATCAATCAACTGTACTAATCCATATTTTAGTACTCCTTCAACATCACCCACGGCAATGAACGTTCGACAGCATCCAATCTTTTTAATGTTTTTCGATATATCTATTTTGTCCAACAAGATTAACAATTCCGAATGAAACCGTACCTATCCATACATCGAGTTGTGATAAAAAACAACAATTACAATCCGTACATTGCTGTCACTTACTTCGCACTCCGTCAAGTTTATTAAGTTTCTACCACTTGACTGTAGCATTTTACCATTATACTTTAAGTTGACTGTACGAGTTAACCTCTCAAGTAAATTGCAGTTATTGGTGCTTAGCAAAGGACGTGTGTTGTGGTGTCCTCTAATTATAACAATACTCCTAGTTCAACAAATATCAGCAAATAATTAGGATTGCTTCGATAGTGAAATGCTGTTAAAAATTTACACGAAGACATCATCAATATAACTGCTCCGGTAACATCATCAATAATACTATTCTGTTAAAGGATCGGAGAACGTTGACCAAACTAATTGAACCAGAGATTTTGGTAGCACTGCTTTTAACAATTATACCCACCAAAGATCATCTTAAGAGGGTTTTCCTTTTTACCCCCATATTTTTTTACCCCACATATCCTATGCACACAAACTAGAAAATATCACAAAAAATTCTGAAAAAAATTAGACACGTACTTTCAATAGTATATGTATGTATATATGTATGTATGTATGTGTGTGTCTATGTATGGGATGTTTGGATGGGGCTCCATGGAGTCCAATGCTAGGAGATATAGGATCGCGGATGATCGGTTCTCCAATGCTAGGAGCAATAGGATTGCGGATGATCGGTTCTCCAATACTAGGAGCTATATGATCGTGGATGATCGGTTTAATCGTTTTGGTATATTAGTTTAATGGGTATACACCCGTTAAGAATATAGCAGTTAATAGTGAATAAATTCCATATATTTGAACGTAGTTATAGATAGTAAATACATTGAATCAATATTTTTCTATGCATGCATGCAAATCGGATGAGAGAATTTCCATAATTGTGTGTAAAGTGCAAAATGGAAACCTTCAATACTGTGCAATTGGAAAATAATGTCATGAAAATATAGAAACTCACTTGCATGATGTTGGGGTTTGAATAAATAGTAATATATCTACGAAATCATGGAAAGTGCAAAATTTGGAAAATGAAAACAAAGTATATGAAAAAATGAAAGGAATTATTTTAAACCAAGTATCTAATACGAAAAATTGTTCCTCGGTATTTGGAAACATGGAAACTAAATATATGGAAATATGATTTGGCAACATGGAAATACTGATCAACGGTATTTTGGAAAAAGAAAACTAAGTATTTAGAAATATATTGCGGCTGGGTATGGTAATGTTTCCGTACCTATATATTTCCATTTATGGCATCATTAATTTCACTATTTGAGGTACAAAATATGCACTACGGGTCTATTTCCAAATTTAGGCGCGTGGTTTTTTATTACTGGAACCAAAAGATACCCAATTTTTTTTTTGAAAGTAAAATATACCCAAATATTGGGTATGAGTGCGTGCATTAGTTCTTAACGTACGTAAAATAAATTCCCACGGCGTGCTAAAAAGTATCTTCATATGTGGTTGTCAGAAAATTTAACTCATATTTTTGGCACATAGAAAATGCGAAAAATTCAATATGACGTCTATCCAAATAGTTGTATTTAAAATTAAAACAAAGGGCGTGTGTGTTATTTATTTGGTTTACGCAAAAATTGTGGTTCGTTATATGAGTTTATAAGTACAAATGTGAATCATGGGCATATACTCAAATACTATGTAAGGGGAAAAAAATCACAGGCAATGAACAAATTTTCTTTTTTTATGTATTAAGTTTATGATAAAAAATCTTGGTATTTGAAGTATAATTAGGTATACTTATATGACGTATGGCGGGTATATACGCAAGAGGTGAAAATATATATCCAAACATACGTGTATACCCAAATATTCCAGGTATTCAGTTTAGGAGAACAAGTTGAAAATATAGACACAGACATACGTATATACCCAAATATACTGGGAGAACAAAATTAAAATATAGACCAAAATATACGTATATACCAAAATATACCGGGTATTCAATTTAGGGGACCAAGATAAAAACATAAACCCAAATATACATATGTACCCGAATTATGTGTATGTACAGAAATCTGGGTATGTGATCTAAATTATGTGTATGTACAGAAATCTGGGTATGTGAACATTCTTCTTCCTCCGAGGACTGACAAAGTCATCATGATCGTTCTCTATGACTCTAATGGATGGGTTGTCAGAGTGTCCGAACGACGCTTAGAAGTCTCCTCACGCTTGCACATTTTGGGAGCCTTAGCATCCTACCAACAGATGAAATTTATTAAACCGAGAAAAATTATTATTTCACGCTCACGCACTGTTGACGACGAAATTTGGTAATCCTCGAATCCATCATCGGTCTAGAGTTAGTATCGGCTTCAGAGTTCTGGAATCGGCCGATGGGCATTATCAGATCGCTAACAGTTGTGTTCTTGATGGATTCGGTTAAGGAGATAGATCAAGCTTATCCAGAAAAGCCTGAGTTCAAGGAGGATGCGGCATAGCAGTTTATCCATTAATTAGGAAAAGTCTATTAGTTTCCTTTTATCTTTAGGAAAGTGTCTTTAGTGTCCGATAAGGACTTTATGTTTTTCCTTTTATCTTTAGGAAAGTTTGAGTCGTGTCCGATATGGACTAGTATCTATCCATGGGTATAAATATGTACACCCGGGGTCTATGTAAATTATCTCTCGATCAATACAACTTCGGCGCATCGCCACCCTTTTTACTTTACCTTTCAACAAGTTCTTGTTTCAAGTTGGACTGCATCGGCTTCGATCTCCGACGAGGGGTAAGGCTTGTTATGCCGGCTTGCGTTGTCGGGATTACTGCTTCCATCGCTTCGACACTCTAATCTTGTCCATGTAAGTCGTCGAGTTATCATATATGTTATATAATCTAGATTGACAATGTTTTCTACTTGTATCGACCGATCTCTATCTAGAGTTTTATCGATATCGGCTAGATTACTTTGTTGGCTTAGATTATATAATGTATCCACCACCCTGAAAAACAGTCAAAGGCTTGATTGTCTAGATATTATGTTTCTTTTCATACTTAGTGCTGCATCAGTTAAGTTTGATCTATTAAGTCGTGCTTAGAACCATAATCTCTAGCCTGCTTCTTAATTACCAATAAGGGTTTCATCAGGGTTTCAGCCGATGAGTTATCTGGACGTTGCATTGACTTACAAGGATTACATATAAGTTGGTTTTAGCCGATGACAACAAAGGTCTCACTGTTTATCTAATCGTTTGGATTTAACGACAATGGACCTCCAGCCGATGAGTGCTTTAACCTTCGGATCATCGCTTATTCAATCTATCATTGCTAACCGATTGGTTCTACTAGATTATATTATTGTTTTATTACATTATCATCAGCCGATTATGTCATTATTTACTCAAGTGTCAAGATCTATACTGGATATCGGCTGGTATCGGTATCGGCTGGAATCACTCTATGGGCTTGTCGCCGATCGACTCTTTGATATTCAATTTATATCTTGTCAGTTGCAGGATCAAACTGACTGGCATGCCCGCATCTCATTATTATTTTGGACGTACACTAGAGTAAAGCAAATCTCTCAGGTCAGTGTGTGTTTTTTACATCAACACATACTTAACTATTGGACAAGATTTAAATGACATATCTGGTGTCACTGAGCCATCACTACAGTCACTGAGCCATCACTACAGTATCACCACTACCTGTTACTTTTCTTCACTTGATATGCAACCACAAATATTCAAACTTATAGGATTGCTACCAACAATCATCCATAATAATCATGTTTGTTTGGGTTCCAGCTGATTTCACATTGATTCAGCTGGTAAAATGCCTTTAAAAAAATAGTAAATCATCTGTACATACACACATAGAATACAAACAAATAATCACCGGTACCTTAAAAATGTCAAACAAAATACACGCGATAATTTCTGGGTTCCAGCTGATTTAGCGTACCTTGAAAGTAGGTAACAAATTACGCCGTGGGGTGATGAACGAGCTTGGGGATGGAGTCGCGGACAATCCGCGACTGCTACGATTGTCCCGGACGACGAGCGGCACAACAAAGAAGCTTGTGGATGTTTGGTGGTGCAACTGATTGGTAACGAAGATTGTGGAGGACCGGCTGCGCCGATGAATCTCACGAACGACCAGCAGCCCACGATGAAGATGCTTGGGCACGTCCGGTGGCACAATAGCTCGTTAATGAAGAAGCTCACGGACGTCCGGTGATGTAACAGCGTGGAGCCGAAAGTGGAATGTGTAAAATATGGAATATCATCTCTACCGGTGTATATGAACACAAAGAATGGAAAGTATTAATGTATTGATGGAAATAAAGCAAAGAAATTCGAAATTAGTGGATATCATTCAGTGCGATCTCAGATTTGGAAATAAATATTAGCACGATCGTGGTAATATTTCATCTTAAATTTGGATAATAAACTACCACGCAATCACGTTAATATTTCAAAATTGAAAGTATGTGCATGAAAGTTTATATGGAAACAATGGGAGTGAACGTTTATATGGAAACGCAATCACATCAGTAGATGCTAATCATGCGGGTATATCACAAATGGAAAGATCTCATCGGGTTTAACCCACTAAATAGATCTAATACTTCGGTTTGACTAGCACGGATCGCAAAGCACGCAAATGGTGGATACTGTTGAAGCCCATACTCCATGTAGCACTAGTTAATTTTACTATATGTATGTATATATATATGTATGTATGTATATATATTTGTATGTGTATATATATGTATATATAATCTGATGTTTACTTATTTGGGATGATAATTCTTGCTTAGTTCTGCAAAAGAGGTTTGTTCATCTACCTATATTTAATTTGATCAGGACTATTATTTAGACATGCAAATGCAACTGTCCCGTTTTTCATTAACTAGATGCACAAAGTCATCGCATTACCATTTGTATTAACAATAGCAAGTCCTTCACGCCTTAAAATAAGGGAGTTATTACTACTCACATTATCATTATCGCGCTCAATAGACGAAGATCAGGTAAATGGATTTTACTTAGGGGGAGGTATCAGAGATAACTAGATAATACCCAACTTTTTGCTGCAGAATATATCAATGAATATATGTTAAATATTGGGAAAATAATAGATGAATATTTGAAGTACAGTGAAAATGATGTGGGTGATGATTAGATATTTGAGTTCTAGTATAATAAATTATAAACGACGTAGCATGCAGTAAAAAAACTAGAATAATAATTACCATGCATCCCATACATACTTAGGAACGCATATATCACATCTTATACCCTGATTATTGTGGATTAATATTGAAGTTGCAGATTTTACCGGGTGTTCTAAGCACCAATGAAGCACAAAGTGGAATCGTCCTTGGTGGCATGCTTACATTCACTTCGAGATGTAATTATTACTAGTGGATATATATCAAGCTTTAAGATATTGTTTGGTTCATGTAAAATGTATAATATGTGTATATTATAATTACAATTAACATGAAGAAAAGTTCAACGAGCCTCATTTTCTTATAATTACGCACCATATTTTAAATTTGTTCCTCAATCACGGCCCTGCTCACTGTTTGAACGGAAAATGAAAGAGAGATAAATCCATATTTTGACAGCAAAGCACGGCCCACATGATTGTTGCTATATTCCTATCAAAATAATTTGTGTTAGAGACCAAATGAAGAGAACTTTCAATATGAAGTCTCTTTCAACAAATGGCTTTACTAATCGTTTTTGGGATAAATATGAACAATCCTAAACTAAAGGTTAGTAATCTCATGATCAGCTAATAGCTGGCCCCAACTTCGACAACTTTAACCCATATAAACAAAGTGTCAACCAGAAGATCTTTCTTCTTTTTAGCTCTCAATCTTGATACATTTAACTCCACAATCTCAGCATTTTTTGACTGAAATTTTCTGAAGAAATATTTCATACCATGACACTTCTAACACATGTTCTTCCAAATACCACCATTAACTTTACCTCCCCTCACCCTTCAGTTCACAGCTTCCTCATGTCTAAATTTTGAATGTTAAACATAATTTGGAATAATACTATGCGTTTTTTCTTTATTTTTTTACTGTTAGTTAATTTCTAAACCGCTTTGAGTAGAAATATAAAGCCCTCCTCTAAAATATTGGTTTGTTTATTTTTTACGGCTTATCAGTCAAAGCCAACCAATGTTAGTATTGTATATAATACTTAAAAGTTAACAATACCTTGAAAAAAATTAACCAAGAAATGCTGATAAAATTCATACTTTTAGGCTGAGTTTGGGAGGAGTTGGCAACTCCTCTTCATCGTGTTCCGCACGCACACCTTTCAAATCGCTAGACAGTACGTTTTTTTACAAAAAGTTTATATTACAAATTATTTTAAAAAATCATATTAATCCATTTTTAAAAAACTAACACTTAATTAATTACGTGCTAATTAATCACTTCGTTTTGTGTGTTTGGAGGGAGAGTTACTAACTAACCCTACCGAAAACAGCCTTAGAAGTGCGACACGAATAATTTGGTGACGATCTGCGCCCGTCCTGTTAGCTCATTCGAAGGGGTTAGTCCTGAAAAATGCCAAAGATTAGACTGATGGAATACTACTTATCATCATCATCCTAGAGCAAGAGAAAGAGATCAGAATTGGGTGCGTGAGTGGCTTGACCTGTGTTGTGACCAGAGAAAACACTAACAAATTCAGACTTGTGGAAACTTCTTCCACAATACCACCGACCAGGCCCTACCAGCCACTCAGCTGTATGTTGAGCATTCAGCAGCAGCAGCAGCAGCAGTCGCCACCTCCATCATGAGTTGTGCACTTTGGAACAGTGCTGGCTCCTGCATATAGACGTGTTCACTCATACAAAACAGATTAAAAATTATGAGTGATTGCGCTGTTTGATGATTGGTTATTTGTTCCGTTTTGGACATGCTTGTTAATTAGTTTCTCTCTCTAGACCCTTCCTTCCTTGATCTTTCCTCTCTCTCTAGTTTCTCTCTCTGCCTATATAAATGCTGGTCCTAATATCTTCCTGCTCATAGCAGGGGAGTGGCTCAGCTTAGCTTAAACCATCAGAGCTGCAAAGGAAAGTACCAAAGTACTGTACTGTACTGTACTAAAAAGTTTCAAGCCAAGAAAGGCAAGAACTTGTGAAAGATTTTTGTGCAAAGAAAGATGGCTAAGGTTGGTGGTTTACTGCTAATCAATTAGGCTCCTTTTGTTGTAGGAATAGTGTTTGCTATAATATATTGCTTGGTTTATCTGAAATTTGTGTGGTGTTCTTGCTGCAGCAAAAGATTATTGTCAAGATGCCCCTGGATACTGAGAGGAAGAAGAGGAAGGCCTTCAAGGCTGCAGTTGGCATGACAGGTACCAGCAAATCACTAACCTAAATTAGCAGCTACACTAATTACACCCTAATCATCTTCTTCATCATGCCAAGATACTGTATGTTAATTTCTGTCAGTCACTTAATCATGATGAACCTAATTATCTGACCTCTGTCGCGTGCAGGCGTGACATCCGCCACGTTGGAAGGCGACAAGCTCATCGTCATCGGCGACGGCGTGGACCCCATCGCCCTGACGACGATGCTCCGGCGTAGCCTCGGCCACGCCGAGCTGCTCAGCGTCTCTTCCGGCGACGACAAGAAGATGGCCGGCGGCGGCGGCCACGGCGGCATGGGCATGATGGGGTTCGGCGGTGGCCACGGCGGCATGGGCGGCGGCATGGGGTTCGGCGGCGGCGGCCACGGCGGCAAAGAAGGCAAGGAAGGCGGCGGCAAGATCGTCGTCGACGGTGTCCACCACCACCACCAACAGCAGCAGCATGCGATGGCTCCGCCGATGCCGCCGTACCCGGCGGCGCCGGCGTACTACAACGCCGCCGCGCCGTCCTACCCCGTCTACCCCTCCTACCCTGGCTACCCGCAGCAAGAACAGGATCCAGGCTGCAGTATCATGTAAATATTGTGCGTATCAATCAGATGAGCTAAAATCTGGCAAAAACTATGGAGAATTATTAAGGTTTTTGAGTTCAGAATCAGGCCAAGGTTTGTGCATGGCTTGAGGTGGATCATGCAAGTTCAGGCCAAGATGATCCAAGAAGTTTGCGAGTTTGATGAGCTGCATCATCGATCTGATCAGCAAAGGTGGTGAGAAAAAAAAGGCAAAATTCTGTCGCATGCTGCAGCTGAAGAAGTAGCTTTCTGTTCATGTTTTTTTTTTTTAATGTGAAGAAGTAGTAAGACTAGTAGTAGTGTATTTATCTTTTTCTTTCTGCGAGTATTTAGTGTTATTATCCGAAATAGAGGGAGAAATAATGAGCATCTGTAAATTATGTACTCAATTTTTTCTCTGAATTTTATCTGGTTTCAGAGAAGTGTTGAAGATTTGGGACTTACCGTGTCAATTGGGTATGGAAGTTTTAGGAGCAAGAGGCCTTTCTGCTTATACTAGATTTGATTGATGCTGTGTTGATAGAGATGCAGAGGCTACTGGCCCTCATGCTCTTTTCACCTTGTTCTATGAAACATTATTTATTTTTATTTATATCTGTGTCTTTCATGTAATAAAATATGATAAATTCTTCGGTGGTAAATAAAACCAGCTGAATCGATGGCAACGGATTTTTTTTTTTAATTTAGATAGAATTGTTCCACGCTAGCAGCAGGGAATAAACCCAGCACATTATCACGATCGTGCTTCCAGTCAAGAACTCACCAGCACATCTAAAACAACATTATTTTGAAGGTTCCATATAGTGCAGAATAAAAATTTGCTGTTAAGGAATTCATAGAAAAATACGAGAAAACATTTATTGTGCTTTCTCTCTCCATGTTCACTTAGAAATGTTAGCTTTCGTCAGAATCAATCCTCTGTTTAAGTACCAAAAACAACTTGTACTCTTGTAGTTACAAAGGTATGATAGCGAGTTTCCAGAGTTCCCTTTTGTAGTTTGTACATTATAGTTAGTCAAAGTACCAGACATCAAATAAACAGTAAAATTTCCATAATTCAGGAAAACACAAAAGGGAAGTGAAGAAAGATGATCACATAGTGAACAACAACAAAAAGTAAGATTTTAAATCTCCAATTATAATTGTTTGAGAAGGATTATAGCTATTTGTTCTCATGTACAATATAGTCGCTATACCTCCATTTAACCAGCTATAGCGATAATAGATGTGGGAGAGACCTACCACTAAATATCTTAGCCTGCTATTTAAAACACCGGTAAAAATAGTAATCTTTCCGTAATATGTTATTTTTTTAACTTAAGTAGTAGTGTGAGAGCAGTGCTGGAGATTCGGGACGACATATGATCTGATGTCATCTTGATTTGGTTCTGGATTTTATCTTATTGTTTATTAATCAAAATAATGAGTACGGTTGGATTGGAGCCACGGCTTTGTGCCTATTGATTTGCTTGCTGCCGTCTGGATAGAGAAACGGACGCCAATGCGCATGGGCCTCGTACTTACTTCACCTTTGTTATATGAATCTCCTTTTATTTATTATTTTTCTCAGTTAGTAAACTCTTGAAAATCAAGTCAAAACAGGCTGAATAAACGGCGGCTGAACAATTGTTTTCTGAGGTGCGTACAAAATGTTTCGGCACTTACGTCAGTAGGGGAACAGATAAACACAGGAACTCACTCACTGTCCTGACGCCGATCCGGAGCCCACCAGTTTTGCTATCCCCGATCGCATCAAGATACCCCCAGTGGGAGTTTCAGTATAATGATCAATGCCTATTTTTTTGTTGAAAATAATTTACATCAACTACAATACAACTCATAATATATAAACGATGCAAAATAGCTTAAGTCATAATAAACATTTACTGTGATACGATTACAACACCATTGCATGATACATTATACCTTCAAACAGATATGTTGACACTACAGACATTGGAACAAACATTCAAACTGCTAGAAAAACAAATGGCATAGGGAATCATAATCATCTACCAAGCATATGTTAGCTAGAAATATCATATGCTTCTACTTCTAGCAAGCACCCTTGCTATGAATATCCTAGTCAAAAGGTTCGCATCTACTCCCTTCACAGTGTACCATATCTAGTGATAGTGATGGCCCCGAGCGCTCGAACCCTAAATGTTGGTGCGAAAAACATCCATTAGGGGTGATAATAAATAAGGCTAAATCACCCCCACGGGCTCTAAGTAGCCAAAACAGCTGCCCATTGGGTGGTAGAGTGGGTTCCAGGATGTTCACCACGTCCACGTCCTCACGCCCCCACGGACCACAGAGTGTACACATCCCAACTATCCACAGGTAACATGATCGAAACAAGTTCACTTTGGACCCTTCATCTCGATGTCGAGTTTAAATTGTGTCTTTAACCTCAATACCAGATAAAGTGCGTCCCTCAACCCCAAAATAAGGGCAAAAAAAGGTCCCAAGGAGGTTTTAGCTAACATGATACCTACATGATTGGTTTAACTTGATCCTTATCCCACGTGGTATTGATGTGGCACAGGAAGCAAAACTAAAGAAATAAACAAAATATGGGCCCATGTGTTAGTCAAACAAAAAAAATAGTGGGAGCCACATATTAGTGGATCCACAATCCTCCTCCTCACCCTCTCTCCTCTCTATCTCCTCCGGTCAGTGACGCCTCGTTCCTCTTCACCCCTTTCCACCCCAACCTTCCCACCACCCTCCTCTTCTGCACACGCCGGCCGGGCACCACCGCTGTTGCCTTCCCACAACTAAAGACGAGCAGAGATGGAGGGCAAGAACGAGACTTGGAGCGTGGGCGGAGGAAGGACGGCGAGTTATGTGGCCTTCCCTTTCTCCCCTCTCCCTCCCCAACCACGGACGGTGGTGGCGAACACGACAATGTCATCGCATGCGCCACCGGTAGATTCCGCATGTGCTGGCCGATAGGCAAAACCGAAAGGCGTCCACGGGTGGAGGAAGGACGGCTATCTGTGTTGCCTTACACTTCTCTCCTCTCCCTCCCCAACCATGGCTGGTTGCGGTGAACACAACGACAATGATGCCTATGTCGTCGGTAGATCTGGCCATGCCGTTGGCAAGCAAGACCGAAAAGTGGGTGGCGAGATGGAGGGCAACGAGCTCGAAGACCACTGCTGGTGAGGGTGTGGATGGCAGGGGAGAAGGGTGTGGCGCGCGGAGGAAGGCTGGCGAGCTACGTGCGGCGATGGAGATGGTGTTTGATGCACGGAAGGAGGTGGCTAGGAGGATGATGAGGCACGGTGTCACGAGCAACGACATCATCTCGCTTCTTGGCGGGGTCAGTAGCAGTACCAGTAACTCGCTTGTCAGTGGAGCTAGGAGCAGCCCCAGTTACTTGATGAGGAGCCACGGTAGCGAACGTTGACGAAGGTCCTTCCTGTCCCATGGACCCTGATGATGCTACCACGCTCCCATGTTCCCGCGGGTCACCGTGGGCGATGAGAAGGGTGGTCGTGCCTGAGCTCCACTGTCGCCACTAGTCAATGCTGCCAGTAGTGGTGGAGCGGCGCGTAGATTTGGAGGCCCGTGGCAGTTCTTTGATCACCCTACGTGCCCCCGTGCACCCCATCCCATGCGCCCACTACCGAATCTGCGAGCATCGACATCATCACAGGTGGAGTTTGAAATCGTTGGCAACTGCGAGTGGTACAATGGCTATCGAGTCGTACAACACTCGATGGTCTAGGAGATTGGGACCTCCTAGCCTGCGAACTGCCACCTTTTCGTCATGGAAGACATTGCCGCCTGAATCACGAGACCCTCCTCCGCCCCCTCCAGCTCGAGGCACTTCTAGCGATGAAGGTGCATAGTATAGGTATAAGAAGATGCCAATGATATAAGGGGTTCACTGCCTATTTTATTTTTTAAATTCTTACTGAAATGCCATGTAGGACGAAGCCACCATCAAAACTGCCTAGCGATCTAAATTGATCTGCTTTTAATAATTGCGGCTATAGTTGAGGGAGGTAAAATGGACTTATTTCAACATGCTCAAAGGCTATATACAAAATTAAACACCCACGGTAGCCCATTTTGTATGTGCATATATCTACACCGAAGAAACCCTAAGTTTCAGTTCCTGATCAACTCCACTATCTGCTCTCCGCCTCTTCGTCTGCATAGCTGCTGCAAGCTGAGCGCCTCAGCCTCTGTAGCACGCCACGTGCTCCTGTTCTCCATGCCACGCCACCGCATCAATGGCGGGGCTTCCACACTGCTCCGCCTCAACTGCATCGGGCTTCTGCGCTACTCCACCTCAACCGCATTGGCTTCCGTGCCACAAGACTGTCGCCGTCTCCAAGCAGGGGCAGCCCAACGCGGCCTCCAAGCTACCTTCGTTCTCAACATCCCAACTTCAGTGGGGGGAGTAAGTTGTGGCGGAGAAGTTGGGGGCGCGGGTGTCTACGATTTGCCAGAGGAGTTGCCGGCACTGGCGCCGTCCTCCATGCTGAGCCACCGCATCCACGGGCGGGCTTTTGCACTAGCCTCAACCGCATCAGGCTTCTGTGCCTCAAGTCTATTGTCGTCTCCAAGCAGGGATAGCTCAACGCTATCTTCAAGCTACCATCGCTCCCAACTCCCAACCAACCCCCCTTCAATGGGAGTAGTGAGTGGCGGTGGAGAGAGGTTGGTGGCATGGGTAGCCCTGATTCACCGGGGGAGTTGTTTTGGGTGTCATCTAAGATAAAGAAGAAGTGGCGGCATAGAGGCGGTGATTCGTGTGGGTGTGGCCGACGACGATGGCTTTGGGCTGGGCCGTTGTTGCACGGGATGAAGAAGTGGCAAGAGCGAGATGGAGAGGCGGCTGTGGTGAGAAGGCAAGAGACATGATAGGGAGCGTTTTTATCTGTGGGCCGCAGGTGTTAGTTGAGGGAGACGGTGGACTTGGCAGAACAAACACTACCACTACTGATCTGTTTGATAAGGCTCCAACTTCTAAATTTAACTTCAGGAGTTGGGTCTGTAATGAAGTTGTGGAGCTGCCTAAACCCAGCTTCTCCTCTCTAGTTCATTTTGTGAGAGCACTCCAACCAGCTCCACTTTCTTTCTTATGGGGAAGCTGAAACCGTTTGGTTGGGTTTCAGCTCGAGGAGCAGTGGAGTTGGAGTTGAAGCTGTGCCAAACAGGACCGCGGTATAGATAAATGAAAATATGGTACGGATAATGAGTAGATGGGTTTCATAAAACATGTTTGGTTGAATGTGCTCTATGACAATTTCGGTGAAACTATGATGACGAGAACAGATGCTAGGTTTGTGAAGATGCTTACCAACATTGAAGGCCATGTCCTTTAGGTAGAGCCATAGAAGGGAATTGGTACAAGGGGTGTAGGGCAAAAGGGGGAGATGGGTTGGAGGAGGTAAAATGTGGTTTGCTTTAGATCTTAATTGAACGGTGAATGAAAATATGATTTAGGTTAATGAATATCTTGGACAATACTACACAACATGTGGTTTCTCATAGCCTAAACCAGTGACCCAATCCTTTCCATAACTAATACCCTGTTCAACTAAGTGCGCTTTCCGAAAGTAGACATGTCTAATTAGCGTTCATCTTTTTCCCACGTAGGAAGTATGCAAGCATGTAATAATAAGGAAAGATAGCCCTAAAAGCTAAACTTTGTTGCAATTAAATCTTTTTAAGGAAAGATAGTCCTAAAAGCTAAACTTTTCTTTCAAATTACATATCCGATCTACAATCTTATTTTACCATTGTATTTGTTGCAATTAAATCTTTTTAACAAGATCTTACATGATTATATTTTGATGAAAAGAAATATATATGTTGTAAATTACTTTTATTATATATGTAAGTTACTTTTATCATATATATATTACTTTTCGATTTGATTAAATTAATTTTTAGACATTCAGGGAACATTTTACTTTATTGGCTAGTTCTATAATATGTTGATTAAATTTAATTTCTAGATAGACTTATGTTTTTACCCCCACAATAGATTTACCTTTAATGTCGTGACAAGTTAATTTATTTTTGTTCTAAGTTAGTTCTATAACAAATGCAAATTAATTTCTTTTAGGTTTTATTGAATTTAGTTATATATGTCTAAGATGTAATGTAATGAAATCTAAAAGTAATTGGATTTATTATAAAAGTAATTTGTATTTTTTTATAAAAAATATATTCATGTGAGATCTTATTATAAAGATTTAATTGTTACAAACAAAACGGTGTAATTGGATCATAAATCGGATGAGTAATTTAAGGAAAAATTTTCTGTGAAACATAAGTGGTACGAATACATTTTCTACATGTGTGATGGACTATTACTATAGTTAAGTAGATTCATTTAGTCATGTGATGCCCCGTAGCTGGTTACAATTAAAACGAGATGCTCTCGATTTAGATTTTACGGAATATCTTATAAATTATATATCGAGTGATCTATGTGTATATATATGTGGGCCATCACATGAATAAAGACAATGTGGTACTTAATGACTGCCTTAACATTATACTTTTTTCTATTTCTGTTCGGAGTGGAAGTATTTTACAATATTAATGAATGTTGGGTTTTGTACATCTTCAAACACCTTCAATAAAAAATATTGTGTTAAAAATAGTTAAACAATATGTACCCTATAGTTCAACAAGTGGTTTTACTCATTCATCGTGTGACACATCCAACGATTGAAAACCATCTGATAAATTTGGATCCAACGTCCCAGATCCGCGCATCCCACACCACACCTCGCTCCTCATCCTCTCTCGCACCTCCTTCTCTGCCGCAATTGCCGCACCTCCTCCCTTCGCATCTGCGCACCTGTCTCACATCCTCCCTCTCTCGCGCACCTCCCTCTCTCCCGCAACCGCCGCACTCCCACCACGCATTGCCTCGACCACCCTTATCGGCTCCACAAACCACGCCATCGTCGCCGTCCCACTGCTCACGCCCCTCCGCCCATCCTTCCCCCTCCCCCCATCACCGGCGAAACCCTAGACCCACGTCGATCTCTCGCGCGCTGCCACCGGGGCCCTCTCTACCGCTCCACAGCGTCGCCAATCGGGATGGCATCGATCCCTCGCGCGCCGCCACGGGCACGATCTACGCTAGTCGCTCGCGCCAAACACCTGCACTGACACACGCCTGTCATCCTTCGCCCCCGCATCGCTCAATTTGCCGATGCCATGGCCGCCACATGTTTGATGAAATGACCAGTGAGTACTCAATCTGCGCTTGCGTCATTCTTTGGGTAAATAAGCGATCTGAACCAAATTGTTAGAGGATGTGGTTTTGAGCCACTATGATTAATAAGCCTTTTGCTTTCAGATTGGTATAGGATCCGAAACATTTTGAGGAAGCATGTGCAACTGGATTCATTAGAGTGAATTGAACATTCGGTGATATTCGGTAGACTCTTTCAGACAACGATCTTGTTTTTCTATTGATATATATGAGATGTAATGCACAGGTTCTCTTCATGCTTACTGATCTCAGTTCAGATTATAACTATGCACAATATATAGATGGAAAACTCCTTTTTTTTACTACGTAAGTTGGGTAAAAATAAATTATATTACTAATAATATATGGTTGGTTTCTCCTGCGTGTTCGAGAAAAAAGTTATATGGCTGGTGGCTATATCCAAAAGTTACTTTTCCTATAGCATGGTGCACTGGCCTGGTATATAAGGAGTATATGATCAATCTACTTATTAAGTATTCTGTTAAGGTTGCTATCTGTTTTTTAGTGCAAGGTAAAAATGGCTTAAGCCACATATGCTAAGAACTACAGCTAATGAACTACGATTGCTGGGTTATGTTATTTTTCTACATGTTTATCGGATGATTGTTGATTGGTACTTGCCATATCTAACTATGTATGTCCATGTATTTCTACTATGTATTCCTATATTCAAGTATATATGCCTACACTTTTATGATCACATAGTACTGTGTGCAATAAATCTACTATATAGTCAAATTGAAGGGGAAAGACCTTTATATTTGTGTGCTGAAATGGAAATAGAAAAATGGAACATAGTTGTTTTTAATATACATTGGGCTGTCTGAAATTGAGAACACTGAAATATACATTGCAGTTGTCCCTTGACTTTGCTTCTTATATGAGTGATTAAGTGAATTTATTACTAAATGGTTAATAGTTTTTGAATTGTGCAATGGAAATTGGGAGTTTTCTATGTTTAAAAAAGTTTGAATTGTAGAATGGTAAGTATTTAAAGTAACCTGAAAATGTTAATATGGAGCATGCTGGCATCTTGCTTTCAAAATTTCTTTGAGGAATTCAGAATATATAAATGTAACAGGTTTGCTATGGCACTTCCAAATTTGCTATGGGACTTTCAAGGAAAGCAGTGAACCTCTCCTGTTTGCTATGCGACTTCCTGATTAGGGCTAAATTTTTATACAAAATCTGTGAGTAACAGAATTGTTCTGATTTGAAACAGAGATCTCTGGTTTAGAGCATGATCAATGAGATAGTACCGGCATTGTTTTAAATTCAAGCATACTCCTCTGGTTGAAAACTTTGATCGGTCAATTTTGAATTATGTCTCCTCTTTATGCAAATAATTTCTTTCTTTTTAGGCAATGATCATTTGATTTAGAGTTTAATTTGGCACAAGTGGAGTAATAACTCTAAGTCAGGGCTAAATTTTGTACAAAATCTGTGAGTAGCAGAATTATTTTTGACCTGAAACAGAGTCCTAACATTATATCAGAGAGAGTTGCCAACTTTTTAGTGTCTGTGAGTACTAGAATAATTCTAATTTGGAACACAACTCCTCTGATTAACAACTTTAATCAGTCAGTGTGAATTGTGCCTCCTCTTAAGTGCAGATAATTTCTTTCATTTTAGGTAATGATCATTTGAACAACCCGCCGTGCTCTCTTGGGCGCACATCATGGGCAATCAAGTGTGGACCTCGGGTCATATTGGCAGCATCTATATCCAGTCAGATACTACAAGAACCCAATCCTTCAAATTTCCAGTGTAAGCATCCATACTCATACACTTACTTTATGTGCATGAATAACATCTTTTTCAAAACTGAAAGATCGAAGGTATGTTCTGCTGTGGTGGATGCACAGATAGCCCGGTGAGGATCGCAAAAGTGGAGTGAAGACGAACCAGGGTATGATGTACGTCGTGGCTAAAACAAGAGCCTCCTTGATGGAAATGATGAGCATGTTTGTCTCTTGTATTCTTTTTTTCCTACTGAATCTGTACCTCCATCATCTCATTTCTTCACCATATAAGTATGCCTTGCTAAAAGAGAAGTGAAGAGGTGAATAGATAACTTATAGCCTAGCAGGCGATGGATCATTGGATTGCATTCTATGTTTCTCTTTATCTTTCTGGTTTAAGCTTGAGAATGTATTTTTCTTTTTCGGTTTGTCTTGAAGTCACATCTGGATGGGTGGGTATTGCGGTATTTTCATTTCCTTTTACCCAACACATTTTATTTATGAATGACAATGTAAATTTTGATAATTTATTCATCCAAATATTGTGGGATAAAATCCTTATTTGACTCTGAAAGTTGGCCTCCAGTCTCTCACTGACATATGGATCCATGACCAACATGTCAGTGAATTATCATGGAAAAATTTTCATAAGAGTTGCTTGTCGTTATTTTACGCATCATAAGCAAATAGTATTTATGTACTTAAAAGATTTTCTTAGTGCATCAACAATTAGATGGTTTTCAATGAAGATATAAAAGTTACGATGCTATTTTGCGCACATGGTTGTCTTTAAAATATAACAACTCTCTATCGTTCAATCTTTACGTGAATTTTAAATTTTTCTAATTATATGTTTGATTGTGTTAGCATATTATAGTCTTTGGTTTATTGATATGTATTATTTAATGTTACCGTAGTGTTAGCACGGGTAAGTTACTAGTAAACTATAAGTAACAGTTGCAGACGTGCAGTTGGAAAGGAGGTTGGAGAAGCCCAATTTTATGGCCCATTTAGATCAAGAATAAAAGAAGGAATAAGTTCATTTGAGATCTCTTAATTTATCACCGAGTCTTAAATTCATCCCTACACGTACCATCTCAGCTATAACCATCTGGTATTTTGATTTAGGGATAAATTTCAGATTTAGCGATAAAGTGAGGACCTCAAGTGAACTTATTCTATAAAAGAACTTGGAGCCTATTTCAGCACTGGCCGATCTATCGGTGATTTTAGTTCTGCAAGCCCGTTTGAGTTACGGAGATATTCGAGATTTAGAACCTCGATCGCAGGCAGTGTAGGGGCTAGATTCCGCACTACTGCATTTGGGCTCGACAGTATCTGTGAAACTTTTGGTCTATTTGTGATGGAAAATTAGTAAGAAAATATTTAAGCATGAGTTGGTTTTTTATAAATTTGGTTTAGAATATTGGCAATTGTTGGCATGAGTCCGTGCGATTAATGTGGGTTAGGTTGTCATATCTGTTCCAATAAACGGTTTGTTTGGTCTGCGTGGGTGCATGTGATTAAAATCGACCTTATCAATAGCGAGGATCGGGACTATGCTCAGGAAGGAACACAGAGATCTACGATTGGAATGCCATGTGATAAGGTGGGATTAAAGTTGGGATCCGTGCAGGGCCGGCCCGGGGGGGTGAGCGGTGCGGCCGCCCTGGGCCCCCTAAATCGCACCCCCGCCTAACCTGGACCGATGATTCGATGATTCGAATCATCTAAGACGACGAAGCGTCGCATGCGGAACAGCGGAAGGCGAATTGGCGAAACGATGATTCGATCGTGCGCGTGATGCCATAATCTCCAGTGTTTCAGTTTTTGCCCTCGACCGCTCGAGTCTCGACGTGCCCGTCCTGCTGCCGGCCGCCGCAGCCGCGCCCTCGTCGCACCGTCGTCCGTCGCCTGTCGGCGTGTGCTGCACGCCGAGACGCCGACGCAGCGGCACAGGCAGCGAGCGCCGCGCCGCCAGCCGCCTCCGCCTGGACCGCCTGCTGCAGCGCTACCGGCCTGCCGACTGCCGTCGCCCGTTGCCTGCTGGCCTGACCTGGCCGCCTGGCTGCTGCCTCCTGCCTGCAGCGGTGCAGCCTGCCTCTGCCTGCCCGCTGCCTGACTGCCTGTCTGCTTCCTGCCTGCAGGCTGCAGCCTGCCTGCCTGCTGCTTGATAATAGTCCAGCCGGCCAGCCCCCAACCCCAAGAGGCCAAGACAGCAACACAGCAAATTGCAAACAGACAGGTAATCACTAATCAACTCAACTACTCGTGATTAGTTAATTTTAGACTTGTAATTCTGTAGTGTAATTTATATGAGTTAAAGTAAACCACTATAATAAATTAATAATGTTATTCTTTTTCAATTATCAGGTCATATCATTGAGAAAGTATGCATCGGATAGCGAGAAAAGGAAAAAAAGAAAAGGGTGTATGACTTAATAGAATCCCATAAGGAGTAACACGGACATGTCAAGGAACCCAGATGAGTTAGCTATAGATGAGTTAGCTATAGTTGTTGCGGAGGAATCAACTTACATGAACATTGAAAATGAGGGCAATAAGGATGTTACCAATATAAGTGATCATGAAAACATATTTAATTCAACTGCTACAGAATCTACTAGTGTTGATGAACAACCAGTTTTTACTACCAATATTTATGATCGAATTGGGACAAATTGATAATAAAACTAGGGACATATTAGTGGAGAAGGGGCCTATAAGAGAAGGTAACATGATCAATGTTTTCTATGTTTTCTATATAGATATCATTTCTTAATGCAATTTAAACGTTTATAGCAATAACTCGTATATATATATATATTATGTACTTGTTTTTATTATTATATAGTAGTAATGTGAAGGGTCTCTAGGTCTAGTTACGTACCAGGGGCTGAAAACTCAGGATCAGCCGTGGATTACTAGGTCAACGGTAGATCGGGAATAACTCAGGGAGAGGTTGAGGTTCAGAACGATCTAAGGATACCGGTTGATAAGATTAAATATAAAGTGGTGCACGGTGGATGACACCGTATCAGGAGGACTTCGCAGTAGGCTTCACGAGGTCGAGTGTGCAAGCACCAGAATTTGCGAAGAAAATCAAGACAGAAGGAGCAAACATTGCTACAGTAATTCGGGTACTGTAGTATGCATGGTCACGTGGCCCAAACTGGCTGGCAGGGAGGCCAGGCCTAGCTGGCCCATGTGTGAGGCACTTGGCTGGCATGGAGGCCAAGCCAATCAGGCTGGCTAGTTGCATGGCTCAGTGGACAGCCAAGCTAGCTAGTGGGCTGCTCATGCCACGTGGGCCACGGCCATCCACTTCAAGTGAAGTAAGTTCATCTAAGGTCCCTTAACTTGCCAAGGATCCAATTTTCCTCCTTCAACTGGAAAACCAGATACAATGAGTTCTCAACTGTCAAAACCGGTGCACATAGGTCCAATGATGGCTTGGATGGTGGTTTTAACTGACGTGGCGTCTACGTGGCTAATTTAACTTGATTTTCATTTGGCGTAACATTGACGTGGCATATGAAACAAAAATTAACAATTTTAAAAATGAAACAAAATATATAGGCTCAGATGTCAGTCAAATAATGAGATTAAAAAATAGTGGGACTCACATGTAAGTGGGTCCCACTTCCTCCACCTCATCCCCTCTCTTCCCTATCTCCTCCCCTTCTCTATCTCCATCGCTGCTTGGTCTGGCAGGAAGGAAGGGCGGCTTCGGGGTGCGTGGCTCCAGCGGCTATGGGTGGCAGAGGAGGGGGCACATCTCCGGCGGCCGGCTGCGTTCGCCGCGCTAGTGTCAGCGTCCGAGACGAGGAGCTCGCGGATCTGGAGCCGTCGCCTGCGTCGGCAAGTGTGGTGGTGGCGGCAGAGGAGTTCGAGACGGAGGAGAGGACGATGGCGTGGCTCTGACGGCTATGGGCGGCAGATGAGGGGGCACAACTCCAGTGGCGGGCCGCGTTCGCCGCACCGGTGTTGGCGTCCGAGATAGGGAGCTCGTAGATCGAGAAAGGGAGATCGTAGATCCGAAGCCGGCACCTGCGTGGGCGAGTGTGGTGGCGGCGGCGTTGGAGTCCGGGATAGAGGAGAGGACGATGGACGAGGCGGGGGCGCACGTCTCCGGCAGCTACGGGTGGTAGAGGATGGGGCACAACTCCGGTGGCCGGCCGTATTACTCCCATGCCGACCTTTGGCGGCCACGTTCCTCTCCCGCCGCCGATGCCCTATCACACCCTGAGGTTTCCCCTTTCCCTAGCCTAAATTAATTTAATAAATCGCTTGAAGAAATTGTTTATTTTAACCTAAAGCTAAACCCTAAATAATAAATGCATTAAAGAAGAGGAAACGATATGGTGGAATTTTTCTCGAATTCTCTATGTCAAAATATATTAACATGATTTTTAGTGGAATTTTCAAAGTTCTAGAAATAATTTTAAACCTTTTAAAACTTTTCTCTCTAATGCAATAATCCCAGGAAAACCCTTTTCCCTTTTCTTTCTCTTTCCTTTTCCCTTTTCCTCTTTTCTTTTTTCCTTTTCCTTCTCCTTGGGCTGGCGACCTAGCCCTATCCCACACGCGTGCCTCCGCCTTGCTGCGCTGGCCACAGGCCGTGGCCCAGCGAGCCCCTCCCCTCTCTACCGGACGACGTTAGGTGAGCCCTACCTGTCGGGTCCATCCCCTTCCTCCCATCGGCGAAATCGGAGGGGAGAACCGCCTGGCACCCACGCGCCCGCGCTTGGCGCCCTCCTTCCCCACTCCACGTGCGCTGTCCCACGTGCGCCGCCCATCCCGCACACTCGTGCTGCAACCGCTACCCCACATCTCCCGCTCCGCGCGCCTACCTTGCCCCTCACCAGCGTCGTTTCCACCCATCTCGGGAGGGGAGCCCCATCCACTCGCACCCTATAAACCCAACCTCGGGGCCCTCTTCCCCTCTTCCCGCAGCCACCGCCACTCCCCACTCGCTCCTCCGTCCTTGCGCCGCGTCGCCGTTTCTGCCAGCTCCGGCCACCGCTAGTCGCCGCGTCGAGGCTCACCGCCGCCGCCTTTGGGTTCACAAGGATGCGGGGATCCCCGTCCGCCGGTCGATCGTTGCGTTTCGCCACCGGAACCCCGCCCGTTGGTCTCCGGTGAGTACCTCTGTTTCTCGCAACCCCGACCGGCAATGTCGCCCGCCGTGTACCTCCTCATCCCCTCTAACCTCACCCATCCCTTCCACTAGGTGACGCCGAGCACCGTCCAACCATCATTGTCGCATCATCGTCGTCGTCGCTATCCCGTGCTATCACCGTCGCCACCCCCGGTGAGGAACCTCTCCCCCTTTTCTCCGCGCTCTTCGTCGCCGCCGTGCCGCGCTCGCCACTGCGCACGCTGCTGCGCTCGCTGCCGCCATCGCGCCGCCCGCCGCCGTCTCCTTCGCACCGCCGCCGCCTCGCTGCCAGTGGTCGCATGCCACCGCGCCTCCATGGTCGGTCGGGTCAGCCTACACTGTGCCCGAGCCCAATCTGGGTTCGCCACCACCGTTCGATCGGCCTTAGGGCCGATCTGGATCGCTTGGTCCCGTGGACCGGTGGTGGACCACCCTCGTCATCCCGGTCCACGGTATACCGGCCCCCTTGACCCATTGATAGGTGGGACCCGCTTGCCGATGCCGCTGCCCCTCCCCTCGCTGACATCAGCCCTGGGTTTATTGCGCCAATAAATTATTAAGGACTTTTCTGTTAATAGTAAAACACTATAAAACTTCCAAAAATCATAACTAATTCATCCGAGCTCTGTTTAAGTCCATTCAAGTCGCAGAAAATTCATAAAAATGTCAAGAATCCATTAAAAATGGTTTTGTTCCCTGTTTTAGTAGACTTATAGCATGTTTTGTGTGTTTGCTTTGCTTATCGTTAGATTCCAGTAATTCCAACGCTCCCGTGTATTATGAGGTTGTTGATGAGGTCGATCCAGCGCAAGAGCAAGGCAACTCATGCTCTTAATTTGAGCATATTGTGCCTAAATTATGAATGTCTTACTTTTCTCTAAATACTGCATTATTTTATAATGTTATTCATGGGCTTAATTACCTATTGTACTCAGTCTTATACTTTTGATTATCATGTTCCTTTGATAGCTTGGGAAATAATTTGATTAGTTGTTGGTTTAGGAAATGCTTACCTATGCTTAGACCAATTAGCACACTAGAGGGGTCATTCTAATTATTTAGCATAGTCTCTATGATGATATTTTCACTCATGTGCCGCCATGGCATCAATGTAAGACTAAAATATGACAAATGGTGGGCTGTGGGTGCATGATTTTGCTAGTCGCACCCATGACAATTAAGGACCGGTTCGCGGGAAACCCTGGAAGAATTACCGTGCTTTCCACAAGCAAGCGTGGGCAACGGCTGGACTTGTAGTGTAGCTTTTCCTAGCTGACGCATCCAGGAAAGGGTGGGCGTGATGGGGTTGGGTCGGCGGGGGTTTACTCGTTGATCGGTTTCCGGATTCACCTAGGCACGAGAGGGGGCTGCCTGCCTTGGCTAAAAGGTGAGGGCGAAACCTGAGGTGTGGTGCGCTTGGTTAGGGAGAGTTATGCGAAGGGTCCTATCATAGTCTCTTTTCGGTGTACCGTGGTGGTATGCCGGCACACGGTAACGTGTCGTGAGATTGTGTCTTGTGGGTACAATTGTACACCTCTGATCATTTTAGAACTATTCGAATAGCCGTGCCCGTGGTTATGGGCGATCAACCAGATTCACCGTGATTAGTCCAACTGTTAGTAATTTGACTTAATGGAACTTGTGTAGTTCAGGTGGATGGTTGGGGCTCATCGCAACGTGGTGTAGCGTTGTGTAGTGATTATTTAATTCTGATTAATTAGTATAACAGTTTTACTGCTTTTAACTACTATCTTTAAATACCTGCTTTATGCAAAATGAACCCCTAGCCTCCATTTTAATTATTTGCATCATACCTCCTATTCCGGTATGACCTGTTGAGTACAGTGGGTAGTACTCAGTCTTGCTCTATCTTTCCCCCCACACCAGAGATAGAGTGTGTGTCAGATGGAGGCTACTCGGAGGAGTAGGCTTGTTGCTGCCATCGAGGATGCCCGTGGATTGGAGTCACCACGCTGCGAACATCTAGTTTTCTAGAATAGTTTTTTTATCTTTTCCACTGCATTTATGTAAGAATTTTATGTGTTTGTAAGACGTGCATATGTGTATCAATCTTATCGTTTGTGTACCCTGGCTGGTCCTAGATAGGGGTTTTAATACACATTCTGCTTGGAACCCGTTCGGGAATTTCCGGGCGGGACACGCCCTCTCCTTCTTCCGCATCGCCGCCGCCACCACCATTGCCACCGCATCGCCGGCCGTTCGACCTCCTCTCTTACATCGCCGCTAGCTGGCCTCCTCCCTACCCGCTGGTTGGCCTTTCCAGACGAGAAGATTGAGAGAGAGAGTGGAGGAAGGGAGAGAAGAGGGTGATGACGTGGTCACCTTGACATGTGGGTCCCATGTTGACTCATCTGCCACGTGGGACGAGACCTAGTCAAACCAACCACGTAGGCGCCACGTCAACCAAAACCACCTTCCAAACCGCTGAGGAAAACCGCCTTCCAAACCGCTGAGGGATCTTGTTTGCACCGGTTTTGACAGTACAGGGACCAGTTGTATCTGGTTTTTAGGTTTAAGGACGAAAATCGGATTCGGTGTAGAGTTAAGGGATCTCTAATGAACGTATTCCACTTCAAGTGCATGTGTGGTGCCTTGGCTGGCTGGGAGGCCAGGCCGAGCTGATCCTGGTAATGGCCCAAGGAATGGATGAAGCCTAAGGAGGAGTGCGTGCGATGCACGCGAAAGAAATGTTGAGGCGGAGATGTATGGCGCGACGAGCGCGTCTACACAACAAGGTGGCGAGCTCTGAGCAGTCCCCTTATTCCATCCCCAATCCTAATTTTTTAGGGTTTTGGTGAAAAAATGCCTCCAACAGATCTCTTATCCGGATCCTAATTTTTTGGAAACCCCTTCCAAGTATCCTTTGGTCTCTTCATTTGAGGGAGAGAGATGACGCATCTGGCGTCCCCAATCTCTCATTCACGCCAAATTTTTCTTAGGGGGAGCGTGATGCACGTGGGGGGAGTGCTAGGAGCGCATGCGAGAGGGAGGAAAATGGGAAAATTTGGTGTTAGTTTAATAGAAGGGCCCACTTTTAGTTTCGGGGATAAAATTTAGGCTCTCTCTTGGAGAGACGTGACTACACAACTAGTGGTAGCTGGTTTGTCTAAACCAGCTACCACTAAATTTATAAGAGACACTATCCACCTATACTTCAAATACAATTTTCTCTTAAACTACTCATCCAATCTACGATCCAATTACACCGTTGTGTTCGTAACAATTAAATTTTTACAATAAGATCTCATATGATTATATTTTGATGAAGAATCACAAATTAGTTTTATGATATATCTAAATTACTTTTAGATTTCACTAAGTTACTTCGTAGACATACAAAAGTAAATTCAGTAAAGCTTAAAAGTAATTTACATATATTGTATAAGTAACTTATAACCAAAAGAAAGTAACTTTAATTAATACCTTTTTTCATTGAACAAATTATCATATATATAATTATCATATATATAAGTTACTTTTAAATTTGATTAAAATACTTCCTATACTTTCACAATGCTCTGAGGTGATTACTTTTATTTTTATTTTTGTTTTTAGTTAATTCCATAATTTGTGATGATTAATTTAATTTCTAGATAGAGTCATGTTTTTATCTCTACAATGGATTTACTTCAAATGACATGCCAAAGTTACGCTTGTTTTTGTTCTAAGTTACTTCTATAATATATGTAAATTACTTTTAGGCTTTACTGAATTTACTTTTGTATGTCTAAGAAGTAACTTAGTGAAATCTAAAAGTAATTTAGACATATCATAAAAGTAATTTGTGTTTTTTCATCAAAATATAATCATGTGAGATCTTGTTGTAAAGATTTAATTGTTACGAACATAATGGTGTAATCGGATTATAGATCGGATAAATAATTTAAGAGAAAATTTCATAAGAAGAAAAAAATATGCACAACCTAATAGCAAAAACTACTTGCATGCATGTCTGTAACGCTATTAGTACTTCTCATGTAATTATCCGCATCGCTCGTTAAGTCTAAATCAAGATGTCTCTCGAAATAGATTTTGCGCAGTTTTTTGGTTACCTATTTTCAATTTAGGAAACCAAAAACCATCTTTTGTGAGGAGATTATACGTAATCTTGATGCTGTCAGGTTGGTGCCTGCGAGGATGCCACAGATTGCGGGACCCACACCGAGACGGCGCGCGTGAGCTTAGTCTCTCACGCGGCAACGTGGCTGCTGTGGAATGGGTGCGCGCTGTGAGCGTGGGACCTACGCACGCAGTGGAGCGCGCGCTACCGCGTGCTGATGGCAACGTGGCGCACGGTGATTGGCTCCTGGTGGGATCCCGAGGTGAGCGCGTGGGATTCTTTGCTGCTCGGTGTGGCGCGGGTTGATCTCGGTTAGGCGCCGACGTGGTTGCTCCTGGTACATCGGGTCTTGATCTAATGGCTGAGAAGAGTCTGAGTAGGGGTCAAGTTTCAAGGGTATGTTAGGGATTTCGCATGGTTTTCTGCCACCTGGGGCTATAAATAGAGGGGTAGATGCATGGGAGAGAGAGATTTGTCTCTTTGAGAGATTTTATTAGTTTTTCTGTGTGTTTTGTGAGAGCTATGCGAGGGATTTGTCTTTTGATTGTGGAAAGTTTTGTATTCAAACATCACTAATCGCGCATATGATTGAGTGCGTTTGTTACTCTCTTGTAAAATCAAAGACACTATGAATTGAGCAATATATTTGCATTTGCGTTTTGAATTCTTGCGATGTAAATTTCGCATTTAAATTTCAAAATTTAAATTCTGCATTTAAATTCCACAATTTAAATTCCGCACGGGTTGTTGTCTTTTTCTTCAGTGGAGTGTGTCTTCTTCTCTCTCAAACTCTTTCGGATTTGTTTTTTACTTACAATGATGAAAGATGCTATCTCATCTACTTCCGAGCAATTGGAGAGGTTGAATCCCTCGATCTAGCGGGAATTGGACCGAGTTTTTCTCACTTCTCTTTTAAGATCTTTTGATTTTTCCTTGCAATGATGAAAGAGGCTTCCTCATATGCTTCGGAGCATTTGGAGAGGTTGAATCCCTCGATCTAGCGGGAGTTGGACCGAGTTTTTCTCATTTCTCTTTCCAGATCTTTTGTTTTTTTCCTTGCAATGATGAAAGAGGCTACCTCATCTGCTTCCGAACATTTGGAGAGGTTGAATTCCTCGATCTACCAGGAATTGAACCGAGTTTTTCTCACTTCTCTTTCCAGATCTAGCTAACACAATAGCTATGGTCTAAGCGAGTTTTGGAGTATTTAGGGAAACAATTTGAGTCCTATATCCACCCCTCAATAGCGACTTTTGATCCTTTAGTATCATATCATGTCTCCATGTAGCCTTCAAAATTATCCCTACATCTCTCAAAATATTTCACTGGCCTACACGAATTACAAGGAAATTTCATAGTACCAAAAAGACTGGCCAGACGTCCCAAAGCATCATAAATTTGCATACATAAATTTGAAACAAATTCAAAACAATTTAAATATATGCGCATTTGTATATAGAAATTTAAAAGGAATATAAAAATATTATGTTAAATATATGATTCGAATTTAGATCTATAATATACTCGGATTAGTTTCTTAGTAGGGCTCTATATCATTTCCTATTAACTACATCTATTTTCATAGTCAGAATCCATTGTATGCCACTGAGTTTGCCACAGATCTACGATTTGCTACCGACTTTACCACGTTTTACAATACGCCATCGACTTTTACTTAACTTCTATGATTTACCATCACCGTCCGGTTAGGCTCCATTAGTATTGTACAAATTTGTTCATAACACATTAGATTTAAAAAGTGTATGTATACGTACAAACTTTTTATGCATAATTTTAAAACAAATTCAAAAAAGAAAAGTGCAACCCAAAATTTCGTGGGCCAAAAACAGAAAATCAGGCTGCCGCAGTGAAGCCCACGAAGAAAATATTCATGCATTTCACCCATGAAAGCTATGAAATAGGCCTATAAATATCCGGGAATTACCAAAAAAAGAAAAGGAAAAGATAATGCCCCGATAAAACCCCAACTAGGAAAAAAGGCAAGTCGGTCTGATCGCGCGTCAGGAGGAGCACGCGACTAAGGGTGCGTTTGGATGGGACATTTTTAGTCACTATCATATCGAATGTTTGTAAACTAATTAGAAGTATTAAACGTAGATTAAGGATAAAACCCATTTTATAACTCTGGACTGATTCGCGAGACGAATCTATTGAGTCTAATTAATCCATGATTAGCCTATGTGATGCTACAATAAACCTGCGCTAATTATGGATTAATTAGGCTTAAAAAATTTATCTCACGAATTAGCTTTTATTTTATGCAATTAGTTTTATTATTAGTCTATGTTTAATACTCTTAATTAGCATCCAAACATCCGATGTGATATGACTAAAATTTAATCCCTGGATCCAAACAACACCTAATGTTCGTATGTTTTAGCCATCAAAATACCATTCTCTCTCACTGCATTAACAAAATGCTAAAAATTATCCATGTTGTCATTTCTAAGAACTAAGAAGTATTCTTAAACCCACCCATCCATCTGCATGGTAACGTGTTTTTATATTAGTTCAAGTTTGTAAAGATTCTTTAATTTTGATGCATGCTTACTAGTGTAGCTAGGTAGCATGCAACATATACTCTCATTACAATCGGTGCTGTTTGGTTAACAATATTCTCAATCATATCGGCTACTCAATCAAATCCGATTAAAATGGAGATAATTTGTAATTTACATAGTGTAATCTTAAATTTATTTCGTTATATAATGCAAAGTCAATGTGTGATTTTATAATTTAATGTTTTCGGTATTATAGTTACTAGTTACAGATCAAGACCAATATGTTTCCGTTCATATAATTCTGTTTCTGGTTTTCGATATTTTCGATTCCATTTCCTAAAAAAAATGATTTAGAGAAATGGTGTGACGTTTTCTGACCGTTTTCATCCCTAATGTAAGTGCTTTTCGATCAGTTTCTTCCCTGGCGCTCTCCTTCTTGCAATCTCGCTCGCACCTCCTCTCTCCCTTTCCCCAACACATGTTGGTCGTCCCCTCACTCTGACGATGCTCTGCCCTGAATCCCTCCTCTTGTGGATTATGGATTTGGCTGGTTGCTGCAACCTGCGAGAAACCAGCGCTTGCTGGGCTGCAGCCAGGCAGCAGCAGCACAACCGAGCGGAGCTAATTTGAGTTTTTACGAATTACATCATATATTCCCTTTCTTACTGAATTGTTATAAATTCTGAAAAAAAATTCACTTTTGGTCATATTTTATTACCGATGTTTCGCTTTGGACTATCCCTTAATCAATGTTTTCACTTTGGATCAGATATTTTTACCTTTGTGATACTTTGAACAACCATCAATTAATTGTTTTATTCATCCAAATCTAACTTGTCATATGGCAAATAAATAGTCTTATGTAGCTGTGGGAGTTCAGTACCGAGTAGGAGCTAATGTACTCAAGATCAAGATCATTCATATGCTTGATAAATGAGTTTGGGATGATCCAAAGTAAAATGAAGGCAAATTTACCCAATCTAAGTGAAACAGTTGTTAAAGGGTGATGTAAGGTAAAATATCAGTAAAAATAGGTGGCTTAAAGTGAATTTACTTTAAATTTTTTCATAACCATGGATGTTTAGTTGAGCCATCACCGGACGTTAGGAGCTCGTCGTGAAGTTCAAATCATTTCGGAGCACAGCAACCAAGGTTGGGCAAAATTCTCGCACTACTTTGCTGTCGCAGGAGAGATGCTGCCAAAGTTTGCAGTGCATATTGGCAGAAACAATTAAATTGATTTTCCAGTATATATATCTTGGCATAAATTGATCTTCAGACAGAAATGTCCCAGAGTCAATTCCCAAAAGCAAAAGCAAAAGCAAAAAAAGAACAGTGATTTACATATGATGTCTAAATTTGATGTTTTCTCGGCAGATGGAATGTTCTTATGGACAGACAAAATTTTGACTGAAGGTCTTCTAACGAAACAAACACCATGTCCAAGTATATCATGCGGTTGACGGTTACTTATGAGTGTGCATCCGCGCGCGCTGACTGATTGACTGATACGGGCATATTTCTATTCCATGGTTCTTTTTTTTTGTCATGTACTAGTCAACTTTTTAACCGTTCAATCGATTTTTATGGATTTCTCGTCTAATTATTGGCTTCTCAACCGCGGCTGAAATCTAAATTTTTAAACTTAATTTTATAATTGATTTCAGGTTATTTTATGGTAATATATTTTCCAGCCTTAGTTCAGAAACCTCTAATAATATAGAGTTCATTTACCAATAAATTATATTTTAGTTGCTTCCTGCGTTGTTTACACCATATTAGCTGTAGCTCAACTGATCAAAGCGAGAAACAATTTAAAGCAAATAATCTTGTAAATTAAAATGAAAGAAATACTAATTCCTGGCTGAAACCAAATGAAACTAAACGTTGCATCAAATTTAACTAAAGTCTATTATATACTAAAATTTTATTAAACTTTCTATAAACGCTCATAGGTTGCAATATGGTGTTTTGATAAATTTTAGAAAATCTAAAAAAAAATTTAACCTTCGATTTTCATTTAATATGGTGGACCCATTAATTATTTCATCTATTATAAAAATTACCAAATCAATTATCTCTTAAAAAACCAGATCAGTCCATGTACCACTACGTACGTGTCCCCAACCTACTTCTTTCTTCCTTATTTTCCTATCCACCTAGATTAGATGAAAAACAAAAAGAAGTCCATATGAACTATGCTTTAAATTTTAAAATATATATAGCATCTCTATTCAAGTTAGATGTGTGTAGCAGGTGGCATGGTATCACGCTTGAGAGCTGGGGTGAGATATATTGAGTTCGAATCCCACATTCCCCATATTTTTTTTTGACTTGGTATGCATCTTTAGTCCTGGTTATTTTAACTGGGACTTAAAAATAGGGTATATTTAGTCCCGGATTGGTTGTCCCGGTTGCACAACTGGGACTAAAAAAGGTTGTCAACCAGGGTTAAAGCTCCATTCTCTAGTAGTATCCCGGCAAGCCGGTAATAAAAAATAGAAACAATCAGATTTAACGCCACGTGTACAAAAAAAAGAAGAAAAGGCCAGTGATCGCGCGACTCCCCGATGCGCAGGTGATCGTTAACTAGTCTTTTCGGTGGGGACCTCACATAATGTTAATGTGGTAGATGGCTCTCATATCCCCACTGAGAGGTTTGAACATTCCATGGAAATAATATCCATGCCGAGGTTTTGAACGTTCCATGCAGGGAAATAATGGTGGTGACCGGTGAGTGTGCATCATTATACGGTAAGTGTGCATCATTATATTACTACAGAACATCCAAAAGAAAACGGATTTGCTATCCCGCTGTTGATAGAAACTAGGGAGCAAAACTTTCGAATTTTCGACCGTCCGATGCTCCTTAAAGATTCATGTTGTCTGGGAAGCGGAAAACTTTTTCACTTGTGTGCTAGCTTGGATCAAACTCACGACACCCAATGCAAGTCACACATGAGAAGTACTAACCTAACCACTTGTACTACCGCACGGTTTTGCTAGTTACATGCAAGTTATTAATAAGTTATAATGTAAGGTGTAATTATACTATAATATATTTATACTATAATTATATTTAACATTTTTTTACCAAAAAAATATTGAATATTATATAGAGGAACGGCAATGTTACCCTCTTAGGGAGGCCCATTTGGCGTAGCAGTGAATATGATCATCGTTCAATTACAATCACATTTAAAGTAACCTGAAAAATGACACCATCCTCTTTAGAGAAAACAAAACAAGTGCTACAATTCTACAAAAATTAATAATTGAATATATCTTCATCTAACGACACAACTTCATTTCTTAAACAAATAACTGCATTCATTTTCACTATCCCGTCTATATATATGTAGTAAGTTGCCAATTATGTATCCTTTTGGTGGGTTGTATTTTCGTCTTTAACTACAAATCATGAAATCTTTGCAAAGTGCCAGTTTCAAACATATAATTCAAACTGAAAAGTGGGTTCGTATGTCAGTATATATATATATATACGCCGGTCGACGTACAGTCGTCGACGCGAAGTATACGCTAGAGAGGAAGATTGTGACAACGGGCAATCTCAGTCATCTTTGTCAGTTCATGTCTCTGCTAGAGCTAGACTACTGGACACACATTGGAAACAGATAATATGCATGCAGGTAGACTGCTTCATAAGTTCAGACTAGGGCAACCATAAAACCCTTGGGACGATGTCGCTTTTGTATGACCCTGCAGGCCTGGACTAGCTAGCTGATGACAAGCTCAAAAGCAATAATGGATTTGGTCCATAGAAAATTAAGCTGATACTAGTCTATTATATGAACTAATTAGCTAGATGTGCTGTGAAGTCATGCATGCTGATTTCTCTAAGCTGATGGCCGGGGTGATCTATAAATTCAGTACTAGCATTCTTCAGTTCATTGCTTGCTCGCATAGTAAGATATCACATCTAGATATATAGATAGCTTCCCTGGGGGACAAAATTAAGTTTGTTGGCAATTTGTTTTTTCCCGGTGTCGACTAGCCTTCTTTGGTGAAGATATGGGAAAGGTATTGTGTCCACGCAGTAACTAGTCTTCTTTAATTTACTTCTCTTATTATTACTAATTAACTTTCGTGCTTCCTTATCAGTATCTCTCAACCGCTTCCTTCATGCCACTACATTCATTTAATTGCTAGGGGCAGCTTCTAATTTTCACCGACATCAACTTGGGTTCACACATATATATGTCAAACCTTTCAACATGTGAACAACATATAATACTGTCGGTTGGCGTGCCATTTTCATAACCTGTATAATCGTATATTGAAATTTTGCCAAGCTATACACGAGTAGTATACCTTAAATGTTATAAAATTTTATTATTAAAAATTAATGTTTTTGAAAATTACCAACTTAAAGTTAAAAGTGTATTTTATGAACAGAGGGAGTATATTTTGTGGTATATTATATTTATATGTGTTTTATGATAGTTTAAATATAAATTTCTCAAACCTTTTTTTTTAAAAAATAATTCATTCGTTTGTGTCCTCCAATAATTGTCACACACTCAGTTTTATTTGTCACCCATCAGCTAGAGACGTGGCCATAGGTTTCTCCTTTTTTCATAACAAAAATAATTCCGGTCTTTTCGTTGCGACATATAATATTTGTTGTTACAATCTCAGCATACAGTTCTTTTCAAGCCTCAATATTGAAAAAAGAATAACTACGAACGTATATATAATTTTTATTCAATTCCTTCTAAAATTGCACATAATAAATATAAAATTTTAATGATCAGCTCACATAGGCTAGCTATGATATGTTGTATATATTAATATATGGAAACAAATAATTAAATTATGATATTTGGTTTAAATTACACACAGACGTCTTCTGGTTGTGGGCACGAGAAGTTTCTAGATTCTCTTTTTACCTCGTGCATGTTTTTAACTGACATATATCTCCATTTTATCTTGATGATTTACCCTGCCATGTGGTCCAATCGGAATCCAGCAAAACTGCCGGCGTTTTGCTGCCGGCTTGAGCTTAGTTGATTTTTATCTACCGCGCAACTGAAATCATAAAAGTTTACGCTATATTTTGAAACAATAAGTACCTAGTGAAATTTACTAATTAAATCTAAGTTGTGTTGGTTGTGTCATCCATGGATTATTTGGATATTGTTTTTTTAATTGAATTAGTTACATATTGTTCTTGCCAGGCTTCAAAAATCACGATTTCTTAAACATCAGTATTGCTTTCACGACTTATTCCAAGTTATTTATTAGATTTAATATATAATATCTAATGCGTATCTATAATTAACTCCATCATCCGTAAACATTCATATGCCTTTCATCTATAAAGGATGGCTCCAATTCTATTGCTTTTGCCTGTTTGTACACCAAGCTGTAATTCATCCATCACCACCATTGCCACCACATCCACTTGCCTATTGATTTTTGTAGCCAATTCTTTCCCCACATCTGGAAATCTACTCTCTCTCTCTCTCTCTCCCCCTCCATATATAAATAAAACCATGCATGGTCAGGGAACCTTTGAATCAAAACCATATCTGCACATGTGGCAAATTTGGAAAGAGTTTGTCTTTGAGAAGTGAGCAAGCCTAAATGAACCAAATTAATTTGCATACCAAAAGTAGCAAAAATTGTGGATACGAACCAAATACTGACAAGTTCACGTAAATAACAAGGATAAAATCCTTCAAGTTTTGCTAACTCCTCTCCCTTGTCAATTTCATTATTTGCCGCTCAAAGTGTTGAGCCGATCCCTTATTTCCCCCCTCATCTCTTCATGACATTAGGGCCCACATGTTAGTGAGACATCATAAGCAAATAATGGATCACGTTAATTTGACATGGAGAGATTTTGCCACCATGGTCCTCGCCCTATAAAATTTAACATTTCCAGTTGACCTTATTGTCAATTTTCTGAAATTTGACGTTTTTAGGTCCTTGAGGAGTACCACATATTATAATAGTCTGTACTAAAAAAAATTATGAGAAATATACACTTGTTCCATCAACATTCTAAAATTTAAGGCACGCATTATCCTTCAGTCCTTACCTCATAATTCACTATTTTTACATATGGAGCTAAAAGAGCAATAAAAAAATGTCAGTGAGCAAATGTTATATTGAATATATGCATATAAATGTAACAGTTTAATCATGTGATAAAGCGGCGTTCTGATATATTTATTTAATTAGTTAATTAATTTTCATGTGGCTATAGCAAAAGGTGGAGATAAAGGTGCCAATGGTTGATGAAAAGAAGAAGTCCAAAGTTATGCAAATAATTTCTAAACAATGCGGTAATACTTCAATCACATCCTCGTACTATACCATGCATCATATATATAAATTTGTTCCGATTTTGTATTGTTTTCACACCACTTAACCTGCTAACTATAAATTAAACTATTGATGAAGATGAGTTAATTTAGTCTTTTCTGCGAGATAACTGTTTTGAGATAACATTTTGCCTAAACAAATAAGCTGCTAATGTACATAGTTTCCGCTGTAATATTATTCTTTGTGAATGAACACTCGTTATATTACACCAGTACGTATAACAAAGGCATCATATCTCATGGCCTTGGATGCAGGAATCTTGTCCATCACGGCCGATACGGAGAAAGGTAAGGTTACGGTGGTGGGTAATGACAGAATGGACATCACAGATCTGACCACGGTGCTTAGGAAGAAGATGCCGCATACCTATGTCATTATCGACACGGTCACTCAGGTTGATGAGAAGAAGGAGAAGGAGAAGGATAGGAAGAAGCTGGAAGAGGAGTGCAAAAATCTTTGGCCCAATATTATTTATCCGCCATATCAATATCCTCCCTACATGGTCGAATCATCAGGTCAATGCTGCCAGATGTAGATATATATATGTTGTAATCCCTATGGATGTGTGTATTGGAGATAAATCAAAACCGGGGGGGTTTGGGGTTTGGGTATACATATACAGAGGCATATAGCTACCTCTCACGAAGATTTTGATGGTCTATTCCAGACAGTTCATACATACACATAATAATTAATGAGATCAAAACAGGTTGTAAGTTTTCTTATTGTCGTTGTTTCATTGTTTCTACTTCTTCAACAAAAGTCTGGAGAACTGAAGTTTAGTTATTTTCGATGGGGAACTTGTGGTTTTCGTCAAGATACATACTCACTGCGTTTGTGATGTGCCATGTGATCATATCCAGTATATGCATGAACAGTTATTATGAATTATTGATTGAGAAAAATGAGATTTGTAAGGTACAAACATTTTTATGGATTTTTTTGAGGGAAAAACATTTTTATAGATTTTACATGCTGTGAAGTGAGTTAACAGTTTTCCAATGTCGAAATAATTCCTAACATGTCGATCATGTGTGTTTCAACAGATTAATTTCAGTTGAAATTTCAAGTTCTCTAGTGAGATCTTAGGTAGAGTAGAAAATATAATACTCATTGAATCACTTAAATTAAAGAGATGGTTGGATCAGACCCCAGGTAGTGTTTCTTTTTCCTTTTTTTTTAGGAATTCAAGACGATGTGTGCTATATATGATCTAGTTGCTGCATGTGTGTGGATGGTATAAATAATATGAGAAGTTGAACGAATAAATAATTTGGTTTAATTATTGTATATATTCCACTTGTGAACGTCATTGTACATTGAATTGATGGCCTAATCAACTTCATGGCAGACAACCAGTGTCATGAAAAGGCCTTGTGTACCTAAAAAATAGTTTTCTTATAACTAATATCATGTATTCAATTAATTCCTTGATATCTGTACTCCTTAAAACGTTCTCAATTGTGATGTCCATTCCGGCAGCATTGTTGGTGAATGGGCAGCCCATATCTCAACCCGGAATCAAACGCCTGCCGAAGTAGATCGATCCCCACCAGAAAGTGCAAAACACGCCACTACAAGAAACTTTATATTTGTATTCCTTGACGTACAAATTTTATCACAGTTTGCTGGGAAACCGTCATAAAGTGGCATCCGTGATGGTTTATGCTTTCATCATGTATCGCGCGTCACAGATTAACGCGCATGAGGGTTTATCTGAAATCGTCATAGACCGATGCTTATCGAAATGACGTTTGCAGCCGTCATAGAACATCCTCAGGCCCATTCAGCCTGACTCATGCCCGAAGTTAGTGACAAAAATGGACGTCACAAATCATTACCACGTAGGAATGATACCCGTCATGGATTAAATTGCCACGTCACCACGAGGCCGGAGTTAATGGACCCATATCATGGCTGGTCTACTAATCACTATAGATGGGTCATCACGGTCCGTTTATTAATGGACCCACTGCATGTTTGGCCCCAGTAACATCCTTCGAATGTTATTTAGGCCTATGTTTTATTTTCGATTTACAAAGTCCTAGTTTATATCGGCCTTTGGTCCACAAAAATTTACCATTTATCTGACCCATCAATTTAACCCAATTTATTTCGATCCATTTCTTAAATTTTCATTTCAGCCCAAGAAAAACAATAAGCCTTACAACCTTGTGAACACAACAAATTAATTCATAGAACTTAGTATCTAATCCAGGATCTAATGGCATACAAAAGTTTCAAGTTCTGATACAACATCATATTACATACAGATTCTGTTATAGTATGACATACAATATCTCAAGTTTTGATCGAGCATCACATCATCACATCAACAGAAGCACAACAAGCACTCCACCATGCCATTTAAGCCACTCAAGCAACAGAACCAGCTAAAAGCTTGCAGAATGTTATCCATCAACAAAATGCATGCAGTTGCATGAAGCAAAAGATAGTTTCCAGCAAAAGGTAAAATACTATGCCATGTAACTTAACTCCGAATATGACTTAGCACAAGCTCCAGTTTTGCATCGATGTCAGCTTGTTTCTTCTTCATCTCCTCTTGGTCCTTCATCCTTGCCTGTTCTGTTTCCTGCACTTGCTTTGACAACTTATCCATTTTTCACGTTGCGTGTCAACAATCGATCGAAGCTCAGCATTTGCTCTCTTCTCTGCTTCCAGTTCTGTTTCAATGACCTCTACACTGGATCTTGGCTGCACATTCTGGATCCCCACATTCTGAAGGAACTGGTTCTTCTCGGTATTCTCAGCAAGCACATCAGCCACAACCCGGCGGGCGCGCTGCCACACTGGCGGAGGCTGCACGCGGCACGGCGGCAGGCCGGTAGGCGGCAGCCTGGAGGAGTGGAGGGGGCGGCGGCTGGTAGCCGGTGGGGTGCATTGCCGCGCTGGCGGCTGGCGCTGTGCGACGCCGCGACAGGCCGGCGATGCCGTGTGACACTGGGACACCGCGGCAGGTGCCGTGCGAGTGCAGTGCGCGAGTGTGCGACGCCGCGACAGGTGATGGCGCGACGGGTGACGGGCGGCCTGGCGCACCGGCGCGGGCACCGCGCTGGGCGGGCAGTGGGCGGGGCGCAACCACGCAGAGTGACCGGCGAAGGCGCCGGCGCGATGCTATCTCTCTAGCGTTGCTGGTGGCCGGATCCCTCGGGTGGGGGGAGAGTTGGGAATGGGAGGTGTGGAGGTTAGAATAGATTTTGGTCTTATTTTTTTGCTATTGGGCCAATGGGCCAATAATGGGGAGAGGAAGATGGTTGGAGGGATTGTAATTTCTTTTGGATGGGTAGACCTTTTTTCGTTTTTCCTATATACATATGGAATATATATTTCATATATGTATTTTTGTTCAAAAATCAAATCATTGTGGGCCCGCCAGATATTATGTACACGTAGACATCATAGATGGGGTCCATATATTACAAGCGGGCCTAATTTTTCACATCGATTGTACTACGATGAATTTATATTTGTCACAATATTGATATCCTACCGTAGCTTAGTACATGACGTTTCTATGAGCAAATCCTGGCAGTGATGAATGATTCATACACTAGTTTGTAGGGTGGGATTTTCATAAGTCCAGATCTATGATGAAGAGAAAATAGCCATCATGAATAGTAACATATTTGTGATGTTTTCTGAATACGCCATCAAGAATCCGTCATTGATTACAAGGTTTGTTGTAGTGCGCCTTCTCCCCTCTCCGTCTCTCTCTCTCGTGCAAGCTGCTGCCACCGCCCCTTCCCTGCAAAGGAGGTAGAGCCGCCCCAAACTACTCCACCGCTGCCACGCCACCCCAAGGCGCCACTGCCGCCAGCGGAAACTCTCCCAGGAAGTTGTCGGTGAAGGGGCTCTCCGTCTCTCTATCTGCAAGCCGCCGCTGCCACCCCAAGCAACCTCTCGATGGTCTCGCTGTGGAGGTAGATCCATCCCCACCCAAATCTTGTTTCTTGCCTTCTCCCCTCCCTGTCTTCCTCTCTCGCACCACCGCCACCACCCTCCCTCCCGAAGGAGGCAGAGCCACCCCAAGCTGCTCCCCTGCCATGCACCACACCCCGCCGCCAGCAGCAGCAACTCCTCCGCGAGTTTGTCGGTGAAGGGGCTTTCCGTCTGTCTGTCTCTCTCCAAGCAGCCACCGCAGCCGCAGCGACGGCAGCAACTCCCCCGTGAAGGAGGCAGGGTTGATGCTTCGTCCAAGGAGCCTGAGCCGGTTCCAATGGAGGTAGAATGGTAGAAGTATCTCTGACCAAGGCCAAAGGGGCAGGGCCAAGGCTAGCCGCTGCAGATGTTGCGTTCTACTCTTCCATCCCAGGTTGGTCACAAATCACAACCTAGTTGTTTCAGTTTTGATGTTCAAATTCTGGTTACAAAATTACTCTATCAATCTATGTTGCTACTTTCTAGGGACAGTCGTCAAATATCTTGTGTGAATAACTGAAAAGGGTTTCCTGTGTATTGTGTTTTCATTTGATAAGTTTTGTAGGTTTTATCCTGAAAAGGCTGAGCTGCACATCTGAAACATGTGCTTTTATCCCCCCTGCACGAAATGATCAGTGCACATCTATCAATTGTTTTCACTTGTCATGAACTCATCACATTTTAGTAATTGAACTATCAATTTGAAGCAAGTAAATCTTTTGACCACCCAGCTGTTGGAGCAAATGATATTTTTTTTGAGGAGAAAAAAATGATATAAATTGCTTGTTATTCTTCCATTTTTTTAATGGATTCAGTCAGTTAACAAGAGCCTGCTTTTATTATTGGCTGAACAGTAGAATAGAATTGTTGGATGTGGACTGAAAAAATGTTGGGCAAACACAATAAAATTGTTGGCTGCAACTTGTGGGTAATGTAATATTTGAGTGCAAGCTACTTCTTTCTTATATGCTAACATATTTCTTTCACCCTTCAGTAATGCTATGCCTTCATATCAAACACTCTTATAAAGAAAAGCATGGTGCTTTGCTCCCTCCAAATTATTTATAAAAGTACATTTGCATGAGTATTAAATACATGTCCCACACTCATGGTGGTGGTAATGAATTGTTTTATTGCAGGATAAATCCGACAAAACAAAATGATTCAATCCTACAAATTGTACCTTTAGATCGGTTCAAGTTTTGGAACAGGCAGAAAGCTCAAAAGGTGTCGCCTTAAAACTAGGAGTCCTCTTTTTTACCTGACACATAGTTCAAAATTAAATTTATCCAATGAATCTATTTTAGCACGAAAATGTTCTCGTGACGTGGCTCGCTATGCTAGCGTTACACCGGAACAAAGGCCAGCAGAGCTAGATTGTCAAAGAGCGAAGCGACAAAATGCAACACCAAGTGAGAAGGAAAAAGTAAATGCCTTCCGAAGAGCTCGTAGGCAACAGTCGACACCTGATGAGAGGCAAGAGTTGAATGCCCATAAAAGAACAATTAGGCAAAGCTTACTGCCTAATGAGAGGCAACATTGCTAGATTGACGAAATGCAAGCCATGCATCTAGATGGTATACACCATGTCTTGAATCCATCGTGATGCAATGCCCAAATTCGGGTGCTTTATCCATGGTAAAACCATCATCTTCACATAATCATTTGTTATGGATGATGGTAATTCATTTTCTTTTTACTTTTACAAAAATATAAAATAGATACACACGTACCATCTCTCACAAGTGGCAGTTGCAATGGAAACTATCCATGAAGAAGGTATAGATTATGAGTGCCACTTGTTTGCTGGTGGAGGTGTTTTTGGCATAGTTCTCCTTCTTTAGATATCATGTAGAGCGTAGTGTGACTCAAACTAAATCCATCCAGATGGGGAAGATGAGGTCGACAATGAGTACTATATGTTTGCTGGTGGAAGTATTTTTGGCATAGTTCTCTTCTTTCCATATCCATCCAGATAGTGTAATTATTTTTGTAGTGCATAGTGTGACTCCTTAAACCAAATCCATCCAGATGGGGAAGATGAAGAGGACATAGACTTAAATGAAATAGAACTTGACTCAGGTCCCGTTCGTTTCTACTGTAGGAATTGGATGAAAATTTTCATCTTTGTGGCACGCTTTTCAAACTAATAAACGGTGCATTTCGTGCGAAAAATTTCAATATGGAAGTTGCTCTAAAATATCAGATAAATCATTTTTCAAGTTCATAATAAGTAAAACTCAATCAATCATATGTTAATACCACCTCATTTTGCGTAAAACACTTGACCTTCATCCTCATCTTCATCTACACCACAAAAGAACACCACCTGAGTTGAACCTGATCCCTACGACCATGTGTACAGTAACATACCTCCTAACACACATGTCCTAAGCCCGTAGCAAATTGCAAGCATTGTGGCACTAAGAAGTTCCAATATGAGACAAACGGGTTTTGTTACAGGTGCGGAAATATCAAACTATCGAATAGACCCCCCTGAACTAATGAGACTTAGGTCAAGCAAGGATCCTGACGCGATGCATTTTCGAGACAACATTAGATTCTTCAATGGATATTTTTCTTTCACCACCCTCGGCGTGAGCCTTGATGAGGGCTACACCAATATGAGGTCAGACGTGTACACGTTTGAAGCCAATAGCAAGATATACCACAATATAGACTCTTTTGGGCCACGAGATGAGGCCCCAGAGCATCTTGAGCTATACTTCTATGATGACAACCCAAATCACTGGTACCGTCGGTCCCTAGCCTTGACCAAGAGGTTGTTAGAAGGTTTGTTGACGTCCTTCGTGGCAACCTCTACTCCCAAACCTTCAGATGTCTACCGCAAGCTAATTACCTTGAGGAATACCGTGTCACCCTAAATCTTGACAACCGTTTGGACCTGAGGCGGTATAATCTATCGGTGACTTCGGAAGTGGCTGCCGTGTAGGTAGAGGGGAGTGAATGGTGTACATGTTTCGAACATAACGTTGTGCTGTATGGGAACAATAATACCAAGTATGGAATACAATCATATTACGGATGCTACAACCCACTAGCATACCCTCTCTTCTTTACGAATGGCGAGCTCGGATGGCACCCAGAAATCCCAAAAAGTGGTGTGTCCGTGGACGATGTAATCTCATCTCGTGGAAATAATCATGCTAACTCAGGTTATCATTTCCACCCATGTGTCTCTAGACCATCCCTTTTTATCCGATGGTTTATTTCCCTTAGCTCTTACCATGTTTTTCTCTCATCCTTTTTGTAGATTCAAATAACAGACTATGTTTCTCTGTTAGGGACTACGTTGCTACAAGTTCCAAATATGTCATGGTATATTCAACCCACTACTGTATGGAAAACATTTGTTCCATCAATATGCAGTTGATATATACATCAAAGTACAAAGCACTCGACTAGACTTCATGAGGCGTCACCAGGTAGAGCTAAGGACTGGCCTACACAAAGGTGTGGTTGATAGCATTCATGCTGGAGAGAGCTGTGAGGGCCAAGTAGGCAAACATTCATTGGGGGCAATCAGGACATGGATGTTGATTTTGCATTAGGTATGGATGTAGATTTTGCTGTTGTGTGAAATGATATAGGATGAGATGGTTTAGTACCGGTGAATGAGCAAGGTTCACGGTTTCTTTCTATACAATTTTTTATTGTGAGATGTGGGGGAGGTTATTACGTTCTGATTTTTTAGGACGAAATACTATCTCATATGGAAGAATCTCAGTACTCATCTGGGATTCAACAAAAGGTGCTCTGTTGATCTAGAGTAAGTGACTTAGGTTTTAACAGAAACGACTTCTGGCAACGTATTATGGGAGAATTTGTATGTAGGAAATAGCGAGTTAGCAACATTTACAATCCCACCTTGCATATGATAGACAAATGGTTGGCTTTTACTCTCTTCCCTCGGGAAGACGTGAGGCCAATTTGCAATGACGAGTTGTTAGTCGTTCCTAGCAAACCCATGATTGAAAAAATGGTTGGAAATCTTAAGATGGCTAGACCAATTGAATGCACACCTTTAATTTGCCGTATTGCTTTTTAAAGTCAGAGCGTTGGTAAATGGTCACATCAAAGACATTCCCCAGCCTCGCTTCATCTTTAACGAGGATTATCTTGTGCAAAGGCATACTTTAAAACATGGTCCAAATGCATCTCTCATATTTTTCTTCCCCAGATATACAAGGAAAATTCCGTTACCTAACCCAAAATTTCACTTGTATAATTATCAGGAGCTAACCATTCCTCTTATTGCACAAGAGGGGCTCAAAGACAAACTCGAAGCATGGCACGGAATGCTGCCACAGAGCAGCCAGAACAACAGTTGCAACATCCGCAGGCAGATTAGGGCCAGCCTTGATACACATCCGGTTGGGACCAACTGCTGCCAACATACGGAGCAGGGAGCTCGGCGTGAGCAAGTGCGAGCAGTGGATGATGGGAGCACTCCATCGACCGGCTCTGGGAGGATTCCCCCAATGCATACCACTCCTCCAGCTCCAGTGGGTTGCCCCCGCAGTCTAGTGCATGCCACTCTTTCTCGTCTCCAAGTTTTCGTGACATCGGACAAGGATTTGTAGACATTGCTCGGCAGTTGGGAGATCTCGATCTCCAGACAAACGAGATGCATGGCATGCTAAATCATCATGTCCAGGAGACCCACTTGTGGCAGCAGCATACCAGTGACTAGATGGCGGACATTAACGCCACCATACAACAGAATCAGGCTGACATGATGGCCTATTTCAGATCGCAGGGATTCGATCCACGTCATGCACCATAGCAAGAAGTCAGCTTGTGGGAGTGCCTCCCCCACAAAGGTAACTTGTATCGTGCCTCCCCCACAAAGGTAACTTGTATCTTTCTTTTATTACATGCGCATTATAAAAGTTAAAAATGACAAAAATTTGCAAAACACAAAAATATCCAAAAAAAAAAGACTTGCTTTCTATACTCGGTAAGTGTGTTTTGAGTTTTCCTAGTTGGCATGATGAATAGTTGCTCTGTAGTGCTTAGTATACAGTTTAGTCTTCACCATAGTTTTTGAGTTTTTTGGTCAAAAATCTGTCTTGAACTTGAAACTTGTGGGTTGCATATGCATGATCTAAGTTTAGGGTGTTGTTGAATATGAATTGGTGAAATAGAGTTGCTATGATTTTTCTCTAAGTGATACTGGAATTTTGGAGCATTTGTTTTTCAAAAAGAATAAAATTTATAAGTTCCTCAATAACGATAAATTCCCACCAGAGCCATATGATGATCTTATTGAATAGCCTATACTCATATGTTGCTTGTTATTGCATTGAGCTTTATCAAATTGTTGTGACCCTTGTGAGATTCTTTTCACGCTCTCTTGATCAAGATACCCACTCACGTGCACCCACCATATATGCCTGATCTCTACACTGGAGATTAGCAAAAGCGTGCCATGCACCTACCATAGTTGTTTCAACTCTACACTGGGGGTTAGTAACAATTTTCATCCACCAAATAAATACTCCACCATGTTAGTCAAAATGTTTCTCCTAGTAATTTGCAATAAGAGATGGCTGCAGAAAAAATATTGAAGGAGATAGAAAGTAGAAAATATTCTCATCATGAGAAGAAAAAAGTGAGAAAAAAGGAGAAAAGGAGTGCTCCATAGATGTTCTCGGCAGTCATAAAAAATAGTTGGAAAAAATAGCCACATCTCAAGTTAGAAATAAAAGAGAGCCATGACAAAGGAGTACCACAAACAACTTCCACCATATAGCCACACACTTTGCACATCTTGATCAAGGTTATATGATTTGTTTTCTCCTTGGATCCTCTATTTGATTTTGCAATATATGTGATGCAAGTATTGCCGTATTTTTATCCCTATCCTAAGCTCCACATATAAACTTTTAGAGGTAGGATGATAAAAGAGGCAACACTATGCCTTGGTGAGGAATATTATACACATTGAGCGATTGAGAGTATCATTCAAGGAACTTTGTTTTTATTGCGAAAGTTCTTGCAAACCTCTGAAATGAAAGATGAAACAAAGAGAGGGTGATTGATGCTCTATGATCCATTCTGTTCTGCAACCACCCAAGGCGAGGAGAAGCTACAAGCCCCATAAAGAATACAGTAATAAAGGTAAAAGTACTATTGCTAACTTATTTAAATTCTAGGTAGAAAGATATGTTGTAAACATAGTACTATTGTGAAATAAAACATGGGTAGCAACTCCTGATCAACAACCTAAGTTTCATCTTTACTCGGGACAAGCAAAGGTTTAGCTTCGGGATGTTGTTGAAGGTCATTATGTACTACTTTCGACTACTAATTAGGACAATGAATAAAGGAAAAATTAGCATTTCTTACACATCTAGTTGTATTAGGATTGGAGAAATTACATTGATGCATAAATTATACATCAAAATAAAGGAGAAATGAGGTTGTCATGCAAAGAAACACACCTCTGGCGAATCACATACGAGCACATGGATTGAAGGGCCCACAAGTGAGGCCAAACCGACCTAAAGTGGGACCAAACCGCTATGAACTACCATAGGGGCCCACAAGTCTATCCCTTTAAGAAAGGTAGTTCTGAGAGGTGGGTTAAAGGGTTCGGCCGAACTGCCATAGCCACCTCTCATCCTAGCCCTCCATGTGTTGTTTCCTCATTGGCTCCCAATGGCGGTTATGGAAGGTCGATGGCGATAGCCATCAAACAAACCTTCATTTGGAGGCTATAAATAGAGTTCACTCACTTAGAACACACACCTCGAGGAGCAATTATCTCTTCCATATTGTATTCTCTATAGTTTTAGTAGAAATAAGTCTAGAGGAGTTTTGGCCCTATAGTCTACTCGGAGTTTCCGGTATGTCTTTAGTACTTTACTCTTCTTGTAAGACTATAGTTGCTTTAATAGATTCATCTTCTTTATTTACTTATGCTCATAGCCTATATATTTCTTAATTGAGTATATGTTCTATGAGTATTATATACTTTGTATATCTGCTTCATCCTAGGCTTGTTGATCCATGCTACGGTAACAGTCCAATGACCTTTATAGGTTGCTATAGCTCTAACTTGTTCATCCGTAGGGTGAGAGTCCCGGGGGAGTTAGTGATATTATTTACTAGCATAAGTATGGTGTTTAGGCTGGATAAATGTCGTTGGATGTGGGTGTGCCCCACGGAATGTGAGGTAGGCAGCAGGTGGTGACAACCTTGCCCATCCTTTTATTCCTTCACGTTCGGGTATGATGTAAGAGTGCGTAAATGCTATAACCACGCTAGCTGACCAGTAGGGAGTGGTCTCTCGGTAGCACGTGGGTGCCTGAAACTAAGTCCTATATTGTAAGCATGTATAGTTACGTGTATACTAAACATGAATAGATTAGAAGTACAGTTGTGCCATAGTTCTCTAGTACTATTTTCTACTAAACATTATTATAGAGGTGAATCTCCTGTGTGTCCTTTACCTTATTCCTATATCATCTTCAGACATGTTTAGACTATGGTGAATTAATTATAGGTCGATTAAAGAGATATAAACTATATCTTACATCACCGCCTTCCCTATGAAAATATAAATACGATACCTTTCGGAATACTCATAGGTGAAGTGCTACATCGGTATCCATGTGCTTATGGATTTATCTGTGATCGTAAGAAATACCAACATACAACAAGAAAGAATTGTTCATGTAGAGGAAATAACAAAGGACAAAGGGGAGCTGGGCATCATCACCCTTCGAGTTCAAAATTCAGCATTACTTCTCAAGCACCTAGCAAAGTTCTATATTGGGGCTGACCTCCCTTGGGTTCAGTTGATCTGGAACTCTTATTACATTGCAAAGACCCATCATCTGGTTATGAATAAGGGCTCATTTTGGTGGAAAGATATCACTTCTCTTGTAGATATTTTCAAGGGTATTGCTCAGTGTGTGGTAACAATAGGAACATTAGTTCTTCTTTGGGATGATTTATGGAAAGGGGAGCTCGATCAGAAACTGCAAGTACATAGCCCTATATAATGCAGCATTGGATAAACATGAATCAGTTAAGACAATGTGCTCCAGACCTCTTGAGGATTCTTTTTCCTTACTCTTGAATGCAGCTGCATTCGAGGAGTTCCTTGCTTTGAAAGATAAGCTTATGCAAGTCCAGATACGTTTGGGGCATGGTGATCAATGGACTTTTATCTAGAACCATGAAAGGTATACTGGACAGAGATTGTATAAACTTAATTTCCTATCCTTGCAACCCTCGAAGCCATTAGCGCGCATCTAGAAAACGAGATGTGTAATGAAGATTAAAGTCTTTGCTTAGCTCTTGATGAGAGATAGGTTGAATACAGGAGACATGTTAGACCGTCGGCATTGTGCAAAAGAAGATGATGATCTTACTTGTGTTCTTTGCTCACAAGGTAGAAGGGAAACAAGATTGCATTTATTCTTCACATGCCCTATTAGTTCTCAATGTTATCAACACTTGGGAATAACCTGGAACCCTACTCTAAACTTTCATCAAATGATTGTGATGGCCAGACTGACTTTTGGAATGAAAGATTTCCTTGAGATATTCTTTATAGCTGCATGGCATATTTGGAACCAAAGAAATGGTCTCATTTTTCAGAATGTCCTACCTGGTTTTGAAGCCTGGAAGTCCAAATTTAAGCAATAGCTTCTTCTACATATGTGTAGAATGATGGAACCTCTAAGACAATTAGTTTTTGATTGATTACAACCTTTGTAATTTTGTTTTTCCCCCTTTTATTTTTCCCTTGTAAATAACTCTTTGCTTTAATGAAAATTATACTGTTGGGCAAAGGCCTCACAGTGATTCCCATCAAAAAAATATTCTTTACAATTATAGTTGATTCATTCGTGCATCGGCTGATAAAATACAACATCGGCCTATCGGCCGATCGGCTATTTTCTTCTAACTTTTTACTATTGTCTATATTGTTGGTTGCAGGATCAAACCAATTGGCACGCCCTAAACCCGAAGCTTTGGACCTGCACTGAAGTTACGCAAATCTTCCAGGCCGTTGTGTTTTCCATCAACAACAAGCATTTTTTCCCCAGAAATACCATCGTCGTTAGGTTCCATCCATCCCGTTTCATTAAATGCATTGCTCATCCTATAGCACTTAACGGAGGGTGTTAACGGAACTCTAACGGCAACGGCATTTCTAGAATAAAGTAGCTTGTACGATGGTATATGTCATGGAATTTGAACTTGTCGATGGCATTTCTTGAATTTGGGCCCTTGTCAATGGTATTCCTTACTTTTATCTTTATTTTATTAACTATTTTTAGTTACATGGTTTCTTATGAATGGTTTTGTAGGCTCAACATGCAGCTTACCGGAAAATCTTCTCCATGATACATGGAAGGTAAGTGCATGCATGACTTTGACGATTACTTCTGGCCATATGTTTGCTAGAAGTGGTAGATTCCGTGTGGTGGAATTAAGTGTGTGAAGGGAGCAGATGCAAATCTTTTGGCTAGGATACTTATAGCTAGCATGCTTACTAGATGATTGTTTTTAGCACTTTGAACATCTTTTGCAAGGTCCATGGCGTCACCATATCTGTTCGTAGGAATAATGTGCTAGTGTTTTCATGCAACTTCTATGTGTCTGTGAAATGGAGTTGTAATTGTATTGTGGATTTATGGTGAATGCGCTTATTATGATGTAAGTTATTTTGAACCGTTTGCACATATGAGTTGTAGTTGGTGTAAATTATTTTTCTGTTGCAACGCCACAGGTTCTTCACTAAGTCACTGATTGTGGTAAATTGGTGGCTACTACGGTGCTGCTCCTTTTTAATTAAGCACGTATGTGTTGTTATATTTATACAACTATACATGTTGAAGTGATACGGAGTAATGCGTAAGCCCTACTCCATGACTGTTGTAGTGATGTGCCAGGGAGAACAGAAATTGACACAGTTATATCAAGATTGGCAAATTGGTTTTTATTCTTCCATGCTCATGAGTTTCAAGGTGCATGCTGCAGCCATTTAGCCTTTTTATGTGAGTTTTTATGCATTTTGCAGTTAGATTTTTTAGCTTAGTCCAAATACTGGTATTAGCATTGGAGACCCATTATTTAATTATTGCAATATGTGTTCAATGTAGGTTGAGGATTTAGAGAGGCTTGAAATGGCAGAGGAAAAACAAACAAAAATCTTTAGGTGAAGGTGCTCCACAACAACAGGCCTCTTTCCAAAGAGATGCAAGATTCGGCCAAATTAATTAAGGCAATGTCCTGTTTCCAGCTCCACACAAAATTGGAATTAATGCATATCGTTTTCTTTACAAGATTGTGACATAACTGTATTTCTTCTATATTAAGGTTTTCGTTACAACAATTAGCATTCACTGATTATTTAACATATTTTTACCTGATGTGATTTGAGGTTGACTATATTCTTTTTCTCGATGGCCATTGCAACGCACGGGTACTCAAATAATTGTATATAGCTTTTCAATAATTATCATGCAATGATGCTCAACACATATACAATGTGTTTCTAGCCTACTGAGACATAAACTGTGATTTGAAATTCGCTCCATCCTTATATCTTGATCACGAGTACCTATTTTAACAAAACTAAATATAATGATTTGTATGAGAACCCTAAAGCTTAGTATAATATATGTTGAAATCTGTACTTTCACATGAACAACAGAATAGTCAGTTATATACTATGGTTACCACTGTTACATACCTTTAATGAGAATTTTTATGGTAGCACTTGCACACAGAAGCCCAAACTCATGGCTCATCTGAGTTAAAAAATAGAAGAACATTAGAGCCTATTTCAGCAATGGCCAATGCATGAATAAGTTCACCTGACGTCCCTCAACTTTACACCGAGTCTATCTGAGGTCCCCTAACTGCAATACAAGAAATGTGTACCCCTCAATTATCTAAAAACGTCCAAAAAAGGTCTCGAGGCAGTATTGACCCAGTTTTCACCTAGTTTCGCTAATGTGGCAGACGGTGGGCCCAACATGTCAGTATGTCATTGAGGCGTTATTACACGGAGCCATCTCTCTCATTGAGCCGTTGGCACGAGTTTTTCCCTTTCTCCCTCTCTTTGAAAACCCTAGTTTAGGTAGTCACACAGCGGAGGCGGCGGCGGTGATGGCGAGTTCATATGGTGAACGTTCTTCGGCTTCCTCCCATCGCATCTCGCGTTGGGCCGTTTGATTACCAACTGGCAGTGATGTGCGGGTGTGGTGCAAAAGAGGTGCAGTGGATCTCGTGGAGCATTGACCACCCAAGGCGTTGATACTACAGATGTCGCAATCAGGTAAGGGTTTTCAATTTCTTTTGGTTGGTTGTTTTCTATGGGAGTTGGGACTTACATTTTGGTGATTTGGAACCCTAAAGTTTCAGGACGCTGGATGAAATCTATTTGATTGATATGAACCCCCCAACTAGCAGTTTTTTGAGGGAGCTGTTAAATGATCTTTGAGATGTCGTGTTGTCGCTAAGAAGGGAGAAAGCTGAGTTTGAGCATGTTGTTGAAGAACTGAGGCCGAAGGAAGAAGAGCAATGTGTAGAGCTGAGAACAGCAAGGAGTGAAATGGCAGCTTTGAGGCTTGTGGCAACTAAGGATGAAGCAATAATTGGTGCACTGAGGGAAATTAATAGTAGGCTAGAGAAACAAAGGTCTGTGCTTGTAATGCTTTTACCGGCATTTGTGCTTGGGTTGTTTTTGTTGGTTTTAGGTAAGAGTTGAGTTGTAATATGTTAGCAACAACTGAGCTGTAGTGGTGGTTGTTGTACTGTGAAATATTAGTGAATGTAGCAATATGCTCTTCTGTGTTTCATGCAATTTGAGTGAATGCAGCAATATATTTGATATGAGATGAATCCAAATTAACATCAATGCATGAATCCAAATTGGTTAGTGATGAGAAATTTGAAATGCCATCTCAGATCAGATCATGAATTGTGAAACATATTGCTTATCTTAGGTAAAATAGTTGACATAATTTGAGTCTGACATCTGGCATTTAGTCTAACTGAAGATTAAATTTACATTGGCTAAGAGTTTGCCAAAGCTACAAATAGTATATGCCTATGATTTTGGCACACATATTACCTAGCCTACAAATATTACATGCCTAAGAGTGTGGCCCACATATTACATCACAAAATAGTTTGGCACACATATTACATGCCTAAGAGTTTGGCAGAACATCACAAAATAAAGTCTCAAGTTATAGCTGCTTTACATTACTGGTGGGTTTTAGTCTGGCATTACATCACAACTTGTCAGATTTCCAGGGGGAATAAGCATCAGTGGACCAGGGGCTGATTTCTTTGTCTTGGCCCAAGCTGTTTCTTGAGCTTGAACAAACACACTTGCTTTTCCAGAAGTGATCCTCACCGAACACTTGTAGAGCTTTGAGAATGTGGCACTATGGCCTGAAGATTCACACTGGCTGAACCACCTTACTGTGTTCAGACCCTAGCACTGACTGCTACCTTCACAAGTAGGTTGGTTTTGTTTGCTGCCTGCAAAGAGAAGAAACAACCGTATTAGGTTAGTGGAAGTAAATGTGGTACTATGGCCTGGAGGTGAAGTGCAGTAATTGTAACAAACCTTTTTATAGGTGGTGATCTCCTCCTTGCCTGGCAAGCAGATGTGCTAGTATTGAGCTCAGCTGGCTTTCTTTTCTTGCTTTGGCCAATGCTGTTAGGTGTTTTGGAAAGTGCCAACTTGTTAGCTGCATTGCCACCATTGGTAGTTTGCTGAGAAGCTGATGTGCTACTTCCAGCTAGGGGTGGATATCGAGCTAGCTCGGCTCGACTCGGCCCAGCTCGGTCTGGCTCGTTAGGATAACGAGCTAGCTCGGCTCGGCTCGTTATCCTAACGAGCTAGAAACCTAGCTCGGCTCGGCTCGTTCGCTAGCTCGAGCTAGCTCGTTTAGCTCGCGAGCTTTACTGGGCAGAGCTTCATGCCCCTTAGCCCCTCTTCTCCATGAGCGCGGGCGAACAGAAGGCACAAGCAAGCAAAGTGAGGAGGAGAACAGCATGGCAAGCGCTACCGGCTGACCTCGTCGGAGCGACGGGCTCCGCGGAGCGCAGAAGCTCATCAGTCTTCATTCGGAGCAGGGACTCGTCGGCGGTGCCCGAGCTCAACATCCTCCGCATCTCGCTGCCTCGGACTAGGACACCCAGACACAACAAGCATTGGACGGCGGCACACGCGCAAATGCAGCAGCTCAACGAGAAGTAAAGCGGCAAATCGCCAAATTCAGGCAGCGACAAGAATGTACACACACACATCACTCAGTCAGGGCCGATATTGTGCAGCAATGGGTAGGGCAGCAAGCATGAGCCTTTGACTGGCGGCAGCGGCGGCGAGTGCCTGTGGCGGCACTGTGCACTTGTGACTTGTGTATGTGTCCCTTATTGCATTGCGTACTCATGTGCTTTGTGGGTTGCGGCTAGGGTTTGATGGCTGTCGGCCAACTAGGCCGTGGACATGCGTTGGCTAGCTTGATGGGCTGCAACAAATTGGGTCGTGGTAACGTGGTTTGTTTAATGGACTGTTTAATATAACATATGTGCTCTAGACTTTCAGCTCGTTTGGCTCGTGAGCAGGTCACGAGCTAGCTCGAGCTGGTCATTATGACTAACGAGCTAAAACACCAGCTCAGCTCATTATCAATTCCTAACGAGTCGAGCCGAGCCGAGTTGAGATAATCACAAACTGAGCGAGCTAACGAGCCACGAGCTTTTTGTTCAGCCCTACTTCCAGCACCAGTGTACTTATGACATTATATTTGTTATGACCAGGCTACTTGCAGGTCCTGCACCTGATAACTATGCCACACTTAGATGCCTTGGTTGGTTTAGTTGGTTCATTGGGCTCCTTTCTCTTTTCAATCTTAGGCCTCTCTGGCATCTTGATGTATCCTGGTGCATTCAGGGGCTCCCTATCATCCTCTGGCCAACTAGACATGCCCTCAACTGGTTGCAGGCAGTGAGTATAGGTTTTTCTAAATTTTGCCAGTGACTAGCATGGAGCAACCCACTCAACTAGTGTAGTGGTCCTATAGAATAGGCAAGCAATAGCATGAGGGCATGGCAATCCTGACAGTTGTCAATACCTACATGAACACTCCTTGTCTAGGCGTACTGTGAATCTATGATCATGGTGCTTAACCTCAAAACTATCAACCTCATTGCTTATAGCATGGCAGAAAGCAGATTCATTTAGGTAGACATTCAGTTTTTAACTACACCAGGGCATATGACAATACTCCATCTATCACTTAATTTTCTCTACTCATTTATTCTAACCATTACTTTCCTTATAATGGATTCTAGCATTGTGATAATTGGGAAAAACCTAGCTTCTAGAATCCATTTGTTGAAAGATTCACAGATGTTGTTATCCACTGAATCACAGTCAGATCCTAACCTAAACCAGGCCCTGCTCCAATCTTCTAGGTGTGTGTTCAATATGGCTTGAGCCCAGCTAGGGTAAGTTGTGCCAGCTTTGCCCTAGCCAAGTTGAATAACATTCTGCATGGAGCCTTGGCACACATCCAAATTTTTTTCTAAAAGTCTTTGTCACTGAACTGTCTCTTCCAGTTGGCATAGATATGCCTAGCAAAGTTTCTGTGTTCTGCTTCAGAAGCCTACATGGAGATAGCATTAATAGTTCCCTGCAATGCACAAAGATAGAATGAGAAAGTTAGGATTACTAATACAACAGGTTGACTGCTGAAATTAGAGGGCAGTGGAGAAGAATTGTTACCTTTTGTTGGTCAGAAATGAACACCCATCCAATTCCATCACTAATTTTCAGGTCACAACCAGCCATGAAGCCTTGCTTATATGCATCAAAGCATATGTACACCCTCTTGAAAACAGGTGGCTCAACTCCTATAACTCTATTGATCACCACAGTGCTACCAGGGTTGCTCCTAATCAGTTCTTGCTGGTAATTATACAATTTCTGGTACTAGCCCTTAGTTACATCAAGTGCTTTCTTCATGACAAGTGACTTGGCCCTCTTTAGTTTTGAAATTGAAGTATCAACAAACATCTCCTCTTGCATTGTTGCCTTCATATAGGATAGTGGTCATCAAAGGTTAGCAGCAATAAACTTTCCATACTTCTCTGCAATTCTAACAGAAGATACCATAATATTATCTCTACTCGGTGGACAGGCATGCAGTCGCTCATAGGTTGCAATCTGCCAACTGTCACTCCTTGTTTTTTACGGTAGACAAACCCATGGACATGTAGCCCTATCACACTTTTCCCCAACCCTCTTCTGATCATCTTTTATCAAATTAATCACCTTCCTCTAAGCTAAGGCATATTATATTACTATCTTCTTGAATTGCTTCTTGGAACTGAACTTCATGCCTAACTCAAAAGTAGGAACACCTGGCTGCTTCTTGAACCTAGGAAACTTGCTATTTCTTCTAACAACCTCACCATCACTGCCAATCTCATCAAATGACTCCTCATCATCACTCTCAGCATAGGGGGTTTCATTTCCAACTTCTTCAGCCCCACCATGCATAGTTGGCTTACTTCTATACCCCTCAAAGATCACTTCATCCAGGTTATAAACCTTTGCAGTCTTCATCTTCCTCTTCAGCTCTTTGTAATGTCTCTCTATCTCCCTAGCCTCATCATCATCATCATATGGAGAATCATCTCCAGCTACGTATTCACTATCATCCTCAATGTCAGAAGGTATCACAATGGTCAGAGGTTAGTCTCCCTGTAAACCACCAACACCTTGTCACCACCATCTTACTCTTCTTACACTGCTTTGCCCTTTGCTTTAGCTCTCATTTCATCACCACCATTAATTTCTTCTTCCATAGCTTTGCCCTTGTCTTTGGCTCTAAGCTTGCTATCCTTATCTCCATGATCCTTAGATTCTTCATCCACATCCAATTCCATTTCAGCCTCACAATCAAGTCTTCATCTGAACCCTCAGACATATCAATTAATAACAATGAGCTCCTCACACACATCAATTAATAACAATGAGCTCCTCAGAATATGCCTTAGCCACACCACCCTCAGTGATACAATCAGACATGAACTTTCACATTTTATCATCCACCAACAGATGTAGCCCTGAGCCCAAATCATCCCCTGGGAATAGCGAATGCAGTAATGTCACTTCCACTACTTTGCAATGGTCACGAAGGTGTCCAAAAATTTCAAGCAGTGAGATTGTATCCATGTCTATGTATGTCTATGTATGACAACGCTTCTCTCACACCACAGTATTGCTTCTTTCTCTCTATTGACAAATTCCCCATTGAAGAGAAACATTACTGAAAGAGTGCCTAAGAGATCCATAGTCCTACATGCATATTAGTAATTAAAAATTAAGCACTTTTTACTACTCTATTAAAATACACTACATTCAGACGCCTAATACATGCTTGTCACCTAGCACCCAATAAAAAATGATCACCCAGATCAGGAAAGAAACTAAAACCACTTGCAAAACGATATTAAACTAGTAGGCATCCACACAGAAACACACAAAAGAAACAAATCTAGCACATTTTAAAACTTTCCCCAAATCAAAAAAGTGGGCGCTTGCTTCGAACAAAATGCAGAGTTTGGAACTAACTTACCAGGGTTGAATCCACCCCGCATATCGACGAGCATGACACATGTCGCCGCCAGTGGCCCTAGCTCATCGTCGCCTTCAATCCCGCCCTCACCTCCAACTCGCCTCCGGGTCGCCGCTGCTCTAGGGTTCGGACAGAACAAGCACGGGGAGAGAGAAGAGATGGAGTAGGTACTGGCACTCATGTGTTTTAACTCCATGTAATAACGCCTCAACGACGCACTGACATGTGGGCCCACTATCTACCACGTTAGTGAAACCGGGTGAAAACTAGGTCTATACTGTCTTGGGACCTTTTGGATGGTTTTAGATAGTTGAGAGGTACATATTTCTAGTATTACGGTTAGGGGGCCTCACACAGGCTCGGTGTAAAGTTGAGGGACGTCAGGTGAAATTATTCATAAGAGATTTGAATTCAGTGAGCCCATTTCAAGATTAACAAACCTAAGTGGCTAAGGCAATGTTTGAGGAGCTTTATGCCAGCAGAATTATTTTAAAGAAAAAACTTCAGCTTCTTCAAACAGTTCAGATTATCAATCTGAACGGTTATATAATCCAGAAAATAAACTTAAAAACCATAAACTAGGATAAACCTAGTAATTTTAGATTCCATATCCACTAAATCTCAAACGCCCTGAACAGGACCGTAATTAGAGCAAGATTAGTCTACGCGAATTAAACGTTTTAAATAGTATGTCTAATTAATGCTAGACGTTCTCCAAATAGCATCTTGTCAATTATTCTGCAACTTTAATGCCATCATCTCTTCGAATCTTTGTATGACGTTGGTTGATGGACGTAGCTGCTCTGTTGATCCAGGAGTTATTGACTTGGCATGCATGGATCGGCAGGTTATTAATTCGTTCAGCAAGCAACATACCTTTGTAAATAGGCTCTTCTGTTCTTAACTTCGTCCTTAACATAATTCGGCCTGTACGGTAAAATAACATCATTTGTCCTGCATTCCTTGCGCCACTAGTTATATATGCTCGAAAACTCCAAATTGTAAACAAACAAAAAAATATCTTTTAGTCTGAAATTTATTCTCCAAAAAATGAGCGAGAATTTGCGGATTTAATAGCCTATATCATTTTTTCTTTATATATTTCCTAGGTGAAAATGACATTTATTTCTCTCTTCCCTGACTAACCTGCCACTATTGCAAAGTTGCTGATTGCCTTTAGACTACAAATTAATCAAATTAATTGTAGGAAGCCTGCTTCAGTCATTTGGCCTTTCAGTATCCAATGTTCTACATATGGTAGGGTGAAAATTGATACAGAACTTATTCGTGAAGCCATTTTACCGCATTCTTCTGGATATATTTTAGAGGTTTACTGACCCAACAAGACATAGAAAATTACCTCCAAAGAAAAAGGAAATCAACAATGTTTTTTAATACCAAAGTGACTGAAACATACCATCAGAAGGGGCTGCAGACCTAGGATATGAAAACCCCAAAACGCTGCAGCACTGCCAAGCTGAGCTATGCATATTATAATCTGAAAAATATTTAAATCACAAAATTTGATTCTACAAATTATTGTAGGTGTTTGTTTGTCACTTTTATTTGATAGATTGCTTTGTTTTCATGATTGTTACAAAGATATGGTAAAAATTGTATCTAAAGCTATTCTTAATTACCATACTTCAAATTTAAATCACTTCAAAATTTAATCCGTGGCAAAGCCAAGGAAATCCACATTTTTAATTTTAGCCCCAAAATGCAATGCCCTTGGATCCTCGTGTTTTGCACTACTATACACATGTGCGCATGCGCTACGTGAGGATCAATAAAACAAAATACTCCTTGACCCACTCTAGTGCGCATTGCTATAACTTTCTTTTCTTAAAAAAGAACAAACATGCAACAAAAGTTATACTTTTTAAATAAATAGAGTGGATTAGTATATTGAACGATATTAAGGGATATGGATTTTCATCCCTCGAGGGATATCCTCTCGTTGTGTTATCAAAAAATTTGAAAAAAAACTGACTACATATATTAATATGAAATATATCACTCCACAAACATGTAAAACCAAATTCGACTTCTACAAGTTAAAAAAAACAAATTAAATTAAAAATAGTTATCGTACATTCGCAGTTATATTTGTTATTTTTGTTTCAATATGTAGAACTTGAATTTTAACTTGCATGTTTTTTAGTGATATATTTTATATTAATATATCTTTTTAATTCTTTTTATTTTTTATGACTATTAGGTAATATGCACGAAACAAGAGGAGAGGGATGAAAACACTTTCCCGATATTAAGTGGACAAAATTGCACCATGCCTCAGCACGGCCTCCTCTTCGTCATGTAGTGGTCAACAAGACCCGTGTGAGTGGCTTGTGCTTGCGCCCGGCAAGTGACGGCACACAACTCGATCATGGAGTACTAAGTAGCCAATTCGTCGTACACTGTATGCCCCATGTGGCCATGGACTAGACGAATTGAGATACCTTCTGCACCAATCTCGATCGATCATCTTTCTTCTTGTTGATCATCAATGATCAGAACTCACAGAGTAGAGACAAAGGACGAAAATGATGTCTAGATGAATGATAAAGCAATATCTATTGTCATTGCCAAGGTTATTGCTTCTAACACCAACAAATAATTAACTTATAAATGGTAAAAATATTTCAGTTTGTATGATGGTGCCATCCATCCGTTACACTGCAAATTTTAAATAAATAAACAACTTCTCTAATAAAAAACGATCAAGACAAATTATAATGCACAATTTTATTTTTTTAGTTGTGAATTGTTCTTATTGGGACATGTTCTCTGTTTTGTTGATCAACGTACTTCTATACCAAATTAGATTTCAGTTCTGACGGATTACAATATTGTTATGAAATTTTTAATAGTGATTTTGGATGTTGTATGAGCTAGCTAGTACCAATTTTAGGTGCTCATGAAGCACGTCAAATCTTCTCCAAGCATAACAAATGTTGCGCAAAATAATCATGCCTTGCTTGCTGTGTGGGAAGAAAAATTAAACTACCTACGCCACCGCCACCGCCGCATCCCACTGCCTCCTAACCACTCCCAATTATGAGCTTCTCTTGATGCAAACACCGGCCCAGCGCCATCATCCTCCTGAGCAGCTGAGGCAGCACACTAGCTAGCTACCACCTCATCAGCCACTACTACAGACAATTTACATAATGCTGTGATGGTTCGAACAAATCCAACATTGATAGGGGTTTCATGTCCCTCGGAACCATGCATCAAGCGTTCCACGTAAGCAACACCCAGCACTGATGACAACACATCAGTGCCGGTTGATGTCAAAACCTAACACTGATTGGTGGACACACCTAGGACCCCGCCGTAGTGCTCCTAGGGCTTATCTATGCTTGGTATGGGGACCGATAATGGTGATCAGTACCAAATGTATTGGAGAAAATTCCCTGTGTACCCCTGAAAATTTAATAAACTTATATCTCACAAAATATACTTATAAATATAATAGTCGCATACAGTAAATTTATACACTCCATCAATATATTTTATAACTTTATGATACCAAAAGGTAAAATGGACTTTATGATGGGAATTTAACGGTCAACTAATGGAAGGGGTATAGAAGGGATCCAAACTGAAATTTAGGGGGTATGGAAGGAAATGAGCAAATCTCTGTTGTTGCATATCAAGGATTGGGCGAACTTTCAGAGGTACACATGGAATTTTCTCAAAGTATTGTGTTGGTCTGGAAACTGGCATTGATGCCACTTCACTATCAGCACTGATGTTGATTTCTACAGTAATCACCATGACCACCAGCCTACTGCTTGGTCTCCACTGTGCCATCCATCCCGCTAAGCTGAGAAACACCTCCCACTTCCCCGTTGCTAGGCCTCCGTTGTGCCGGGCATCCCTTTAAGCTGGGGAACACCTCAACCCCCCCCCCCCCGGCCCCTCACCCCCAACCACCTCACGCAAAAAACTCTAACCACTCGGGAACTCGTTAGAGTTCATCGAAGGTAAAGCTAGAACACGAATCACGGAGCAAATATATCACACATAGAAATTCGTGTCCTTGTCCTCAAAAATGTGTCGAGTGATGTTCATTTCTGAAAACCAAACAGTTCTAAGTCTGACGATGTTCAAGTCAAACAAAATTTTCACTTAAGGTCTTCTAACAAAATAAACCATGACTATGCCCTGCGCTTGACAGTTTACATGATTTTATGAATGCATCTGTACTGACTGTAACGGATAAAATTGAAACAATCGGCCATTCTGTTTTGTTGGTGGGACGATTTTTCATGTATCAGTTACCAGTTTTGACCATTAATTGAATAAACTATATGTTCTTTCTTGCGGTGAAAGTAAAAGAATGTTGTAGCTTAAATTAATTAAAAACATACTGATTCCATGAAAAAAGTGCAAACTAAAATTTGCAGAAAATTTCGCTGAAGTTGCATTATTTCTATATATATCGACCAATCTTAAGCTACGCTTTGCAAATTTATGTGTCTGACATATAAATAAAATTATTACGTACGGATACTTAAGTGGCAAAACTTAGAAACATCACTATCGACCAGTTAAATCCAGCCAAAAAATCTAGGGAACCTGCACGTTCACTCATTCTTCGAGTGGGGGACCTGATGATCAATCACTGTGGTGATAAATTAATGGGTCATATATACATCCCGACCACTGCCGAGGTGTTGAAAATCCATGGAAATATGGGTGAGGTGTACATCATCATATTCCTAAATATATCCAATCATGTTGTGCTGGAAGATACTGTTATTCGAATGAATTATCCTAAAGATATATTAAATCAATTTGTTATTGCGAAATAATTGTGTTTAAAGTTTTTAGAAACGAAACAATTCTCTTTCAAAAAAGCATAATATTTCTTAGATAATGACACTCAATCCAACCTTTGCTTCAAGAAAAGCTATATTCAAAACTTCACATAATATCAAGTACTAAAGAACAAATAGTTAAATATCTTCGTCTAAGGACAAATTAATCTGATTGCTCAAATTACATATATAGAACAAACAACCACATTCTTAGTCTTACAACCACATAAAATACCGGAGTATATATGAGTGTTACAAATTTCTATATTACCAGGGGTTGTATTTCTTGAATTAATTCAGTCAAGGAGATAACGAAGTCAATCACACAAGACAATAACACACCTTTAGGATGTCGCCTTCTCGTATGACCGTGTCGAACTAGCTCATAGCAGTGTATCACCGTCGTAGACTTCCAAGTCAATTTGGTCCATAAAAAAATAAGTTAGCAATCCACGTTACGATTTATTCCATCTGTCCCAAAATATAACTTCTAAGGTTAAAATTTTATCCTAAAATATAGTTACTTCTTCACCAATTTCATCTCAACCAACACTACTAGAAAAATCATTTTTCCAGACAATTGTATTTTTTTTCCAGGCGAGTAGGTCTCTCGTAGAGCTAAATAACCGCCTACGAAAATGATAACCGTGAGGCGGGATAGTTGTCCGCCTATGAAAATAGATTTTTGCAGATGGATCTTTTCAGAGATCCGTCTGCGAAAATAAATAATTTCGCAGTGGACCACTTAAGAGATCCGTCTGCAAAAATTTATTTTCGCAGGCGGTACCTTAGGAGGTCCGCCTGCAAAAAGCATCTTAAAAACCACTGCATAGCCAAATTTTCTAAGTCCCTCTCACTCACCTCTCCCTCACCTCTCCTCTCCCTTCCCCTCCCCTCCACTCGCCTCTCCCCTCCCACCTCTCCTTCCTCTTCCCAATTGCGGATCCGGCCGGAGGGCTATGGCTACTGGTGGTGGAGGTGCACCTCGGCGTGGTGGCTGAAGGGGGGAGGGCGGTGGTGGCGGCGGCGGCTCCCCTCCCTCCTCCCAGATCCGGCCAGAGAGAGGTGGCGGCGGTTGCTCCCGGTGGTGGCTCCCCTCCCTCCATCCCTCCCAGATATAGCCGGATGGGGGGAGGAGGGCGGTGGCCAGCGGTGCTCCCTCCCTCCCACCCAGATCTGGTCGAAGGAGGGGAACCGGCCAGAGGTGGCGGCAGACACACCGAAAGTAACAGTGGAGGCGGCGCTACCCTCTCTTCCTCACCCTAGATCCGGCCGAAGGAGGGGAGCCGGCTGGCGGCGGCGGCGGACGCACCAATGGCAGGGGTGGAGGTGGCGCTCCCCTCCCTCCCTCTTCCCAGATCCGGCCGGAGGAGGGTAGCCGGCAGGCGGCAGCAGCGTACGCGCCGATGGCAGCAGTGGAGGTGGCGCTCCCTCCCTCTCTCCTCCCAGATCCGGCCGGAGGAGGGGAGTCGGCTAGCCGGCGGCGGCGGCGACGGACGGAGAAGGAGTGGCTAGAGGGGGAGGGGGAGGGGGAGGAGGCTGTGCCAAGACGCTGACGTCGCCATGTACGGCGACATCTGTGCCATCCGCTTCTCCGACCAGGACTTGCTCGCGGCCACGAACAACTCGCAGGAGAAGCTCGTCGTGGCCGGCTCGCAGTTGCAGAAGCTGCTCCGACCGGAGGGGAAGGGGCTACTGGGAAGGGCGGCGACGGGTGGGTGGTGGTGGTGGGGAATTTTTATATTCGATGTGGTTATTTTCACAGGCGGGTGGATTAGCGCCTGTGAAAATGTAGATGCCACTTGCGAAAGTGATTTTCGCAAGCGGAACTAATGTCCACCTGTAAAATCATCTATTTTTACAGGCTTTTGCATAGAGGTGGTCCTTTCCCCGCCTGAAAAAATGTTTTTAGCCCGTTTGCAAAAAAATGTTTTTTATTAGTGCAACCTCAACCGTCTATTATTTAATTTTTCTATCCACTTTCCCATCATTCATTTTCATCTCAACCAATCTTAACCAATCACAACCACTCATTCAAATAATTCTTATACGGTAAGATGAAGACAATACCTTACTATGCTTCATTGATTACATATGCTGCGAGCCTGCGACTGAGTCATGCCTACGATGAGAGCTCTATAAGTTCACCGCCGTTAGCTAGCTTCCTTACGAGACAGAGTTAAGTTTGTTGTCAGCGCATTTTTTTTCTGGCGCGAGAAGTACTTTGGAGAAAACATGGGAAAGGTATTGTGTCATCTCTTTGTTTCTTTTACTATGAAGAAGTTGCATGCTCAATGATTTTGGTGCCTTATATTTATATGTTAATGATTTTTATAATCAAATAAACATATTGTTATATATATATATATATATATATATATATATATATATATTTATACGCACACACACCTTTATTTAAAGTTTTTTGTCTAAGATAATTTTGTCAACCTATGGAGATTTTACTGGATGTTTATAAGCGGAGAGATGAATAACTTCACATCCCTACTCATGGTGAAACTTTCTCTGTTGATTTAATTTGCCGGTTAATTTGGTTCACCATTATAGGCCAACTCCGTTCCCTCCGCCACCACTGCCACCACTGCTCTACGACTTGGTTGCTTATGTTAGAATCAGTTCTCCTCATACATGGGTCAGGGCCCTTTTGAGCCCAAGTACTTAATTCTGCAGCAATTTTTGAATGAGTTTGTGCATATTAATTGAAAAGTGAGGTATGCGGATAAAAGTGTACTCCATCCGTCTTCATCTGTCACTGTTGACCATTAATGTTTCGAATTTGACCATTAATATTTTTAAAGGATTAATTTATGATTAGAAAGTTGTATAATTGCATTTACGTCAGAACATGTACTGCTAGTACATCACTCTTTTAAGTGTATATACAATATAAGTTTTTGCAAAAAGGACCGGTGGTTTAAGTTATAATTTGAATAGTACCTAGTAACACTATTTGACTGCCTCTTTCCAACTTTGAGCTTTTTCTAAGTCTGGCAGGAGTTACCATGCAACCTACCACTACTATAGTCCCTACTACGAGAAAAAATATGAGAAATGTCCACTTGCTTCGTCAACATTAATTCTGAAAGGGAAGGCATACACATGCATGGACTTTCATCACTTCTTTAATTACATCATCGTCTTTCATATTTCATTTCATTACACCACTTGCTTTCTGAACGTGTTATGTTAAATGTATTTAATCATTCCATTGAATAGTGTAGCAAGATTCGATTTATTTACTTTTTTTATGTCGTTGTAGATAAAGGTGGAGATAAAGGTGCCAATGACGGATGAAAGGAAGAAATCCAAAGTTATGCAAATAATTGCTAAACAGTGTGGTAATACTTCGATCACATCTTGTTCCAAGTACTATATAATACTATGCATCATGGTTTGTGTGTACTGATTTATATTTGTTCTCACGCTGCTTAACCTGCAAAAGATAAAGTTGTCGATGGAGATGAATGAGCATTTTTGTACCTTTTTTTACGGCATTTTTGCCTTCCCGAGAGGAAATGCAATTGTGAAGATTTGAGGCAACATATATATAACCTCAATAATTAATCTGCAAGCCTCCGTTGTAACATTATTCTTAGCACATAAACACTAATGGTACATGAAAACTATACACACCTACTCCATACGCCTTAGTTCATGAGGCTTATTATTGTCTTGGATATAGGAATCCTGTCAATTGCAGCCGATCGGGACAAAGATAAGGTTACGATAGTTGGCAATGAAAACATGGATGTCACTTGTTTGACAATGGAGCTGAGGAAACAGATGCGGCGTACGCACATTGTCATTGACACGGTCACACCGGTTGATGAGAAGAAGGAGAAGGAGGAGAAGGAGAAGAAGGAGAAAGAGGAGAAGGAGAAGAAGAAGAAGGAAGAAGAGGAAAAGATTCCCAAGATTGTTTGTCCGCCGTACTATACGCACATCATGGACGAGCCCAGTCCAGCATGCTGCCAGATGTAGATATATTGTATGAAATCACTATGGGTGTGTTGTGGAGAATTTTGGAAGATTTATTACCAACCATTTGCTGCAAATTGATACATGTATGATTAATGAGTTCAAAATAACTTTAGTTTTATGTTTTGTTTTTCCTTATTCTTCTTCAACGCAAGTATGAAGAACTGAATTGTACTTAAATTGGGTACGCAACTTGTGGTTTTTGCTACTCCCTACATATGGAATTGGTCATTAGATCAGATCCAATATATATGCACCCTGTTTATCAAATGTTGGTTGTGCAAAATGAAAATTTTAGAGGTATATATAAATGTGTGGATTTTACATCCTGTGAGGTGAGAATTAAGAATGTGTCTATGTTGATGTATACCTGATTACATGCATGTCCACACATTTTGTTTCTTAACTATGAAGCCGGCCGGTATCTATTATTTTCTCAACGGTCAACCATTTACATTCATTGCTGGCATTCAAGGACGTAGCGGTATGTGGAACCTCCATGAGAAAATAGTGATGACATCATCACATCAATTAATAATAAAGGGCTAAAAATAAAAAAGAAAATTAAGATAAATATTAGAAGACATGTCATCTTAACTCGTTTCCTCTGTTTCCTCTACAGCTTGTATAATTATTTTTTTAAGTAAGTCATTGATAAGGCATACCCAATAATTTTAGATTATACTCGACGGTACCCACTATATACCAAGTCTTATACGGAGTCATGTCTTATATACGGAAGATGTTGCAGATAAGGAAGGAGAAGTAGAGTTCAAGTTGGTTACTACAAGAGCTACTTGAATCGTATCAATATTTGTCTCCTTAGTTCTACTTGGAGAAGGAGACATCCGTATATATAAATACAAGACCCGCTAGGAGGAGAGGGGGGAGGTGAATGCAAACTGACGCACACCAACATGCAGGACAAGTCTAAATAAACTCAATCTGGAGCCACAAAGACCGACATGAGGGATCTAGCGTTACCTCTAATCTTACCGAGTTCATATTCGAGGAAGAATACTACACTATCATCGACTACGTGTTGGATATCCGTACCGCCAAATCGATGATGACTTGTCCCAAATACTGTACTTGAGTGATATTGGTATATAAGAGCAACACCGGCTTCAGCCAACAGAAGTACGGCTATTACCTGACAGTTAAGGGTCCGATCCTGTATAAAAATTCTTATCTCCAATCTCTTTTTCCTCAGTCTCGCGTATACCATTGCCTTGGTCCTGAAAGGTTTCAACGAGATGGGTTCAGGAGATGGATTTTCTAACGATAACCTCTTCAATGACTTCGATTTTAGGAGATACGATCCGACTGGAATTCATTATCGGAACCTTTATCATCTCAATCTTCATCCAGATACTATCGTTACTGGTTTTTCGATGAAGGTACTCCGATCACTAGAACGGGATCGGTTATCTCTAACGGGCTTGAGGCGTCATCTCTAACGGGTCGGACCCCTGTCAGTGAGCAAAGGTCAGTGATGTGAGAAAATATCTCAATCGGGCACAAGGCCGTCACGGATGGATGTTATCTCAATCGGGCCTAACACCCCAGCCCGTCACAAATAAGATTGACCGAGCGATACAAGTCAAACCAGGCTAGGTAGGAACCCGTCACGGATGACCAATCTCAATCGGGCAAAATATAAAGCCCGTCAGCGATGACTACACATCTCTAACGGGCCTTTCATCAGAGCCCGTCACCGATAGGTTTGACCCCTCCTGTTGAGTCAAAATTATCCTGTTTCGGAATACTTATCTCTATCGGGCTCAAATAGAGAGCCCGTCAGGGATGTTCTATACCCCTATCGGGCCATTTTTGGAGCCCGTCACGGATGATTATCTCTTTTGGTCATTATTAAAATGCCCGTCAGGGATGAGTAAAACAGCAAAAAAAATAAAATTTGTTTTTTGGCTAGCCTCAGGCCTTTGCTAGCCATGCCCGCTGCAAAAAATAACAGAAGCATATATGCATAGTCCCATTCCCCAGCAACCCCAATTCTTCTTATCTCCACACATATTTGCCAATTTTCAGTCAAATATTCATTCCAACCACATAACCATTCACAGCACAGCCCATTCACAAAATCAAACATATATTCATTCACATCCATAGAACCATTCACATATGTATGTCATTCACATCTTTTTTTATCCAAAACCGCCGACTTGCATCTTCCACATACCCTTATCATTTGCCTTGCTACGTTTTCTTTTCTTTCCAAACTCATTACTAATGTCCTTCACCATGTCGTGCACCTGATCTCCAGACAAATCCTTGGGAGCAGACCCAAGTTCTCTCTTACCGTTAAAAATTTTCTTCTTTCTTCTAAAGGCGTGGCTTAGTGGGAGCCATCTCCTATGACCCATGTAAACCATCTTTCTTGAGTTCTTCAACCACCTACTGCGTGTATGTTCCATACAGTCAGAGCAAGCCTTCTTTCCTTTCACGGTTTGTCCAGAAAGATTACCAAGTGCGGGATAATCATTAATGGTGCAGAACAATAGGACTCGTAGGTTGAAGTTCTCCTGACCATGTGCATCCCAAGTTTCCACACCTTCTTTCCACAAAATCTCAAGATCGTCCATAACAGGCTCCAAGAACACATCGATATCATTGCCCGGTTGTTTCGGTCCTTGGATTAGCAAGCACAGCATAATATATTTCCTTTTAAAGCACAACCATGGCGGTAGGTTATAGTTTGAAATAAGAACTGGCCAAGTGCTGTGAGAACTGCTCATGTCTCCGAAAGGATTCATGCCATCCGTACACAAACATATCCTCATGTTTCTGGGGTCGGCAGCAAAGTCTTTGTGCTTTCGATTGATATTCCTCCATTGAATTGAATCCGCAGGGTATCTTAGCAAACCGTCGTTCTTTCTCTCTATGGCATGCCAACGTACTAACTTTGCTTCCTTGGGGGTGGCAAAAATTCTCTTGGAACGATCAATGATAGGTAGATACCACACAACCTTCGCCGGACCACCGCGCTTTGACTTCTTTCCCTCCCCTGCACTTTTCTTTCGCTTGTATCGAGAAGCCTTGCAGATAGGACAAGCATCTAAGTCCGCATAGTGCTTGTGGTACAATATGCAGTCATTCGGACAAGCGTGAATTCTACGGACCTCTAACCCCAGGGGACACAGAACATGCTTTGCTTCATATGTCGTCTCGGGCAATGTGTTCTCTTCTGGAAGCATGGCCTTCAATATTCCTAAAAGATTTGTGAAACTCTTGTCTGTCCATCCGCTACTTGCCTTCAGCTTCATTAGGTCCAAGGTAGCTGATAATTTGGTGTGTTTTGGCTTGCATCCAGCGTATAAAGGTGTTTCCGAGTCACTGACCAACCTGCTGAACTTCATGGAATCTCTCTCGTTGTAAGTTGGATCCTCAACGTCACGTAACATGTCTTGCAGCAGATCAGGATCCACGTCAACCATTTCACCGCCCAACGGAGATGGTATAAACATGTCTTGCTCATCTTCATCTCCTTCTTCCTGATTGCTTGCGCCACCTCTGTCTGCAACTGCACCACTTCCCGATTCTTGCTCTCCATGCTTCACCCAACATGTGTAGCCCTTCATGAATCCCCTTTGTATCAAGTGAGAGTGTACGTCCACTCTGCTTTCAAACATATTCTCATTCTTGCAATCTCTACATGGATAACACATGTATTTGTTGTTTCTTTTTTTCCTATCCTCGTCCGCAGCGTTCATAAAACTTAATACGCCATCTCTATACTCCTTGTAGTGACGTTTCAAAGTAGTCGCATACATCCAACTTCGATCCATCACTGCAAAAAAACAAAATATTAGTTAACTTCTCGTGAGATATGTACTACTAAATTAATAAGTACTACTTACTTTAAGATTTTCCTATTTTTTTTCAAAAAAAATACAAAAATTCGCCCCCTTCAACCTCCCACCAAAATGGACAACAGTGGGATAACTTCAGACAACAGTCGGGTGGAGTATTTATAGTGTGCGAAATATATCTCAATTGGGCCAACTAAACGACATCTCTAACGGGCGCTCACTTAATTCTTACGGGCGTAAAAGACTGCCCATCATCGATGTCACTCATCGGTGACGGGCGTTTAAACTAATCTCAATCGGGTCTTACTTGGAGCCCGTCACCGATGAAACTCATTCATGATGGGCTTTTCAATTGGGCCCGATTGAGATAGTAGAGGTAATCTCAATCGGGCGGAACTATTGCGCCCGTCACAGATGAGTGACATCGGTGACGGGCTATAGTTCTATGCACTATCTACAACGGTGTTCCTTTCGGCCCGATTGAGATGACTTCGTTCTTACGGCCCACGAGGTCCAGGTATGTGCGGATCCGTTACAGATGAGAGTATCTGTAATAGTGGATGACTTTAGCTCTAAGAAATCTAATTCGGTCAGAGTACATCCTCCTACCAGATCGGAATCATCACACTAACCATTTAATCAATCAATCTACAAGACGTTGCCGCCGCGGAGAACAACGGATTAACATTGTCGGCATGTAAAGTAACGTTCATGCCTACTTAAGTGCTCGACCGCGTAGAACAATCGGGTGTAGTGGTCGGATTGGTCCCCCGGAGTCCTGCATGCCCGTATGATGCCACGTGACCAAGCAGCCGTCTGAGATCATATTGCATATGTCAAAGTACACCGTGTCGTGACCAACACCCATATATATGCCGTAACGTACATGCCTGTTTGGGCATATGAATATGTGCATGTAAAATATATGTTGGTTCAAACGGAGTCCTGACATACGGGATAACCGTCCGAGGACACCACGACATGACACACATGTCGTCCAAGGTAATTAGCTTAGATTGATTTTTAAATTAATCTACTAATATTTTTAATATATCCCGCATATATATCTACATACAGGTGTACAGTAATTTACCGTACCTATTAGATCCGTAATTTATTATGTTTATCTAGGGTATGCTTTTTATACAATATTTATTGTGTAAACATGTCTTAGACCAACTACGGTCTAACGCTGGGACTAGCTTTATTTATTTTGTATAAATCATACTTGTTTACTGTTTAAATAGTAACCGATATTCAATCTGAATATGTTTGTTATATACTGATAATACTAAAAGATTTATACATTGTCCCGAGTACGTGCCCAATACTCCCTATTATATATATTGTTTTGTAGAAAATATCTTTTAGAAACAATCAAGCACTTAAGTAGGCAGCGGTCAAGTACAGCCCATTGTTGAGAACGTTCTCGAAAAAATACGGAGTTATCGGTCCAAACCTACCAACAAACATTGACGACTTATCTCACATCTAGCATCGGTCATGTCCAAACTATTTGTGAAAAAATTGTTGTGGATAATCTCTTCGCGAACATTATTGGCTTGATCACCCCGACATGATTACATACGGAACCCCGATATATTATAAGTTGGGTATGTGAGTTATGCTGGCCACATGAGATGCACATGTAGTAACCAACTCTATCGCCCTTAAAAGTGGTAGAGAGATGACTATGCCTAGTACTCGACCAGTGCTGTAGCAATCTCTCACTACCTATCAGTTATCTTCGAGTGGTCAAGAGATAACTACACCTGGTTCTCGACTAGCGTTGTAGCAATCTCTCACCACCTATCAGTTATCTTTGGGTGGTCGAGAGATGACTACACCTGATCCTCAACCTATGGGGATTATGGGTACCACGTACCCACAGATCTTGTTATCCGACTGGTTACAGGGGATGGATAGATTATTTGTATAGATTGTGTAACGAGATAAGGCTTGGGTGATACATTTAGTTGGGAATTAGGTAAATGGCCCGTAATGTTAGCTCGGTAAGTTTGTAAGTTAGTTATAGGAGATTTGATCTGTAAAAAATCTCTATCTTGCAAACCCTTTCTCTCCAGCTATATAAGGAGGATAGGGTGCTTCTCGGGGCATAACCTCATTGAGATCGTAAGATCCATACACCACTCGGCAGAATCAATCCCCGAAAAAGGAGTAGGTTATTACTTCTTTCAAGAAGGCCTTAACCTGTTTAAATCCTTTGTATCTTAACCCATCCTCTTTACATCTTCTGCGCTACCCCCTTTTCATATTGACGAATTCTAGTTTCGACAGTTGACGCGCTAGGTAGGGGATCGTCAAGTTCTTCGCTGACAAAGTGTGATGGGATCTTCATCAGGCATCAACGACTTCGCCTTTCCTTCAGAGCAGGAGTACCGCTTTGGTAGCCTCAACTTCATCACGGATAACTTCGGCAAGATATCTCTTCTTGACTCGGCATCAAACCAGTCGGGCGGTGACAACGTCCCACCGCCGTTTGGCCTTCCAAACGCAGCTGAGATCGACTCCAAGACACCCTTTCTCGAGATGGCTTCAAACCACTCGGGCGAGGTAGCTACAACAACCCCTCTTCCTACGTCAAGTTCACCTCAAGATGCGCAAGTGTATCTGTGTTGACGATGAAATTTGGCAAGCAATTTGATATACATGAATCGGAAACAAGATCCAATCCGAAGCGGATTCAAAGATATGCAGAAATCTCGAAAACAGAGTGCGCATCGGCTGGAGTCCGTATCGGCTTGAAATCGAGTCCGATTAGGATAGCCGATATAGCCGATATCGCATGGGAAGTCATTATCGGATTCAACACAGAGCTTACGATGGTGTTGCCAAGCAAGGATAGAGTCCAAGATTGATAATTGTATCTATTAATTAGGAATATATGTAATTTCCTTATAGATATTCTCGGTAAGAGTCCGTCTAAGGGACTTGTTCACTAGTTGGATTTGTATTAGGTTAATATGAGTCGTGTCTGTAATGGACAATGTTTGTATTTTTGGGTATAAATATAGACCCGAGGTCTTGTAAATAAACAAAAAAGTTCAATCAATCTCGGCGCATAGCCAACCTTTATTTTCTATTTTCGACAAGTTCATGCTTTCGAGTTGAGCTGCATCAGTATGATCTTCGACGACAAGGTAGGTCTTGTTATGGCAGTTTGCATCATCGGAATTAGTGCTTACATCTATATGACACTCTAGTTCTATCTTGCAAATCTCCGAGTTATCACATACGTTGTATAAATTAGATTGACAATGCAATCTATTCGTATCGGTTGATCTCTGTTTAGGGTTTTGCGGTAACAAATAGATTACCTTGTTGGTTTAAATTATATAATGTATCCACCATCCCGAAAACGCAACCATCGGCTTGATTGTTTAGATATCATGCTTCTCTTCATACTTAATGCTGCATCAATTAAGTTTGATCTATTAACCGTGTTCTGAATCATGATCTCTAGCCTGTTTTATGGTTGTTAATAAGGATAGTATCGGGGTTTCAGCCGATCTTATCTGGTATATATATTTTACATAGTTTTATGCTTTGTTTAATGTTTTATATCTGCCCCTTATATTAGGATCTAATCTAATACAAATATATTGGACTTACTACCAATCTAATTGGTTATAGTTGAATATATTTGTTGAAGAGAATATCCTAGTATAAGGTTGTATCGGAGCTATAGCCGATACATGCTTAATTCTAGGCATCGGCTTTAACATAAGTGCATGTAATCATTATTTCATGTTATTTGAGGCTTAGGCAATTTATACTGTCTCGGTTTAGTCCGATCTATCCCAATTGCTTATTTCTAAAGTAATAATAATTTATATATTGCATAACACTGATCTTTTCAGTCGATGTACTAGTTTTAGAGTTAGTTTTATCATTGACTATACCTTACAGCTGATTCATGCTTTATTGCATCGGATAGGTTACAACACGATATGATATCGGCTACCTGGCCGATTGACTATCGTCTACTAATATATTTGCACGTTTTTTCTTGTTGATTGCAGGATCAAATCAACTGGCACGACCTCGAACCTAAGAACAAGTTTTGGATCTGCACTAGCGTAATGCAAATCTCTCAGGCCAGTGTGTGTTTTTTGCATCAACAATCTAATGATCATCATGTAGCTCCCGCCCGACCTCACCACGGTTTTCGGATCAAGGCCGCCATCCCCCTGTAGGTCCAGATCCAATCTGGCCTTAACCAAGATCAGATTTGGCTTCAGGGAGGTCGGCGTCATCCTTTCATTGCTTGGCACCTGCTCCTCCACCGAGCTCGTGTTGATGCAAAAAAACACACACACTAGCCTAGGAGATATGCTTAACTCCAGTGCATGTCCAAAATTTACTTTCGGGTTCAAGAGCGTGCCAGTTGATTTGATCCTGCAATCAACAAGATGAAACATGCAACTAATGTTAGTAAACTATAATCGATCGGCTAGAAAGCTTATGTCATATCGTATTGTAACCTAGCTGATACAATGTGAGGTGAATCGGCCGTAAGGTATATCTATAAGAATTATTAAATCCTAAACTTGGTCCATTGGCTGTAGAGATTGACATTATATAATCTATAAATCGATACTACTTTAGAAATTAGCAATTGAGATAGATCGGACTTAACCGAGACAATATAAATTGTTTAGATACAAAATAACACAAAATAACGATTATATACATTTATATCATAGCCGATATCCAAATTTAAGCATGTATGGACTATAGCTCCGATACTACCTTATACTAGGATATCATCTTAAAATAAATATATTAAACTAACATCAATTAGATTGATGATAAGTTCAATATATTTATATTAGTTGAGATCCCAATATAAGGGGCAGATATAGTATATTAAACAGGACATAGATCTATGTATAATAACTATATCAGATCGGCTGAAACCCTGCTACTATCCTTATTAACAACCTTAAAGCAGGCTAGGGATTATGACTCTAAACATGACTTTGTAGATCAAACTTAACTGATGCAGCACTAAGTATGAAAAGAAGCATAATATCTAAACAATCAAGCCAATGGTCGTCTTTCAGGATGGTGAATATATTATATAACTTAAGTTAACAAGGCAATCTAGCCATTATCGACAAAACCCTAGACAGAGATAAGCCGATGCAAGTAGAAAGCATTACAATCTAGATTATATAATATATATAATAATTTGGTGATTCACAAAATAAGATTAGTGTCATAAAGATGTAAGTACTAATCCTGATAATGCAAACCGCCATAACAAGTTTTACCTCTTTGTCGAAGATCGAAACCGATACAGCTCGACTTGAAAGCAAGAACTCATCGAAACAAAGTAACGAAAAAAGTTGGCGATGCGTCGAGATTGGATTGAACTGATGTTTATTATTTACAAGACCTCGGACTACCCGAATATACAAACTTGTCCATAACGGACACGACTCATACTTTCCTAATACAATTCTAACCGACGAACAAGTCCCTTAGGTGGACTATTACCGAAAATATCTATAAGGAAATTACATAAAATCCTAATTAATAAATACAATTGCCTATCTTGGACTCTATCCTTTCCTAGCAATGTCATTGAAGTCCTTCTTTTGAATCCAACATTGATCACGTAACCAATCTAAACAATATCGGATGTATCAGCTGACCATATCAAACTTGGTATTGGCCGATACAGACTTCCAGCTGATGCGTACTCTGTTTCCGAGAAGTCCGCAAATCTTCAAATCCACTTCGGATTTGATATCGATTCCGATTCATATGCTTACCAAATTCCATTGTCAACAGCTCGCCGCCTACCTCAGCTCCTCGAAAGAAAGCGTCCATGGCAGTTGCGCCAACACTAAGGCCGCAGACGACTCCGACTTCGACGATGACTATACCCCAGTTTTCAAAGGTGTTTTTATGGCCAACAACGAGTCCGATGCTGCGGTAGCCGCGAGGCTACAAGCTGAGGAAGCAGCCCGAGCTGGTATGGAGCAAGACAGGATTAGATTAGATCAAGATAGAGCCAGATTGGAGCAAGAACGACAAGTACAAGCATGTCAAGACCGCCTGCGCAGAAAGGACGAAGAAAGGAGGCGCAAGGAAGAAGAGGATCACAAACTCAGAGATCTGCCCAAGGCCGGACGCAGGGCTCGACAACTCATTGGACAAACCGTCATCGACAACACCAATGTGTTTCTTACTCTGCAGCAAAACACAATTCGAGGCGGTCACCCTCCTTGACATGCTACTCAGCGCAGCCCCAGTTCATGTTACCCCGCTGATAAATCAAGTGATGACCCAGGTTAGCCGCTGGAGCGAGTCAATGTCCCAGCGAATCTATGTCAAGAACACCCGCCGGTAGCCGCTTGCCATCTTCCAGGCCAAGAGACTGTCGGGATCTCGAGAGGAGCAAGACTAATTCCCGCACCCACCACAATGCTGAACCACGCTAAGATCAGTCAGTTCAATCACCCGCCGGCCATGTTGCCCATCCACCGCCTCGCTCTAGAGATTGGAGAGCAGATTCAGCGTATCATAGCCCCCCAGGGCTTCAATCGACCTGAGGGACACCATAAACCAACGCTGTTGAGATAGAGGCGTCACAATTCAAGATGACATCGATTGCGAAGGGGTCCTCGCCTTTACCAGCGACCTGTGTCAACTTGTTGACGACCAAATTTGGTAATTCAAACATCAGAGATAAAGATGGAATCGAAGACGATTAAAGAGATAAGATCGTATCGTAAAACAGAGTGAGAATCGGCTGTAGTCCGAATCAGCTGTGAACTGGATCAGCAGAGTCAGAGTCGGACTAGGTTAGCCGATTGAGCCGATTTTAGTAATATGACTCGATACACGTCATCGGGTTATATTAACGTGATTCATATGGATTGCCATGTACAGATAGAGTCCTGAGGAGGCAATTGTATCTATTAATTAGGATATTTTATGTAATTTCCTTATAGATATTTTCGGTAAGAGTCCGCCTAAGCGACTTGTTCGTTAGTTGGATTTGTAATAGGTTAATAAGAGTCGTGTCCGTGATGGACAATGTTTGTATTTTTGGGTATAAATATAATCCCGAGGTCTTGTAAATAATAACAACAGACGTTCAATCAATCTCGGCGCATCGCCACCTTTGTTTCCTATTTTCGATAAGCTTGTGCTCTCGAGTCGTGTTGCATCTATTTGATCTTCGGCTAGAAGGTATATCTTGTCATGGCAATTTGCATCATCGGGATTAGTGTTTACATCTTTATGACACTCTAATTCTGTCTTTCAAGTTCCACAGTTATCATATACATCATATAACCTAGATCAATAATGCTATCTCTTATATCGGCTAGATCCGTTTTAGGGTTTCGACGATATCGGCTAGTTTACTTTGTTGATTCATGTTATATGATGTATCCACCATCCTGATTTGATGTTATTGGCTTGTTGCTTATCATGCTTCTTTCATGCTTAATGCTGCATTGGTTCGGTCCAACCTATTAAGTTATTTTAGAATCATGATTTATAACATGCTTTACGATTGTCAATAGGGATAGCATCGGAGTTTCAGCCGATCGTATCTACTTAGAGTATTTAACATGGCTTATGTTTCATTTAAATGTTCTATATCTAATCTTTAATGCTTTATCATGAATTTATATCTGATTTATGACCGATATGCAAATAGATCTAGATATCGGCTATGACATCAGTCTTATGTGATCGTTATTTCATGTTGCAATAGACTTAAGTAATTTATACTGTCTCGGTTCAGTCCGATCTATACCAATTGCTTATTTCTATAGTAATACTGATCTAATAATTGCATAAAGCTAATATCTACAGCCGATATACTTTTATTAGGGTTACTCTCATACTTATTCATATACCTTACAACCGATTCATGCTTTATTGCATCGGCTAGGTTACATACGATATGAAATCGGCCCTATGGCCGATTGTCTATCGTTTACTAATGTTCTTTGCATATTCTTTCTTGTTGATTGCAGGATCAAATCAACTGGCACGCCCTTGAATCCAAAACCCGAAAGTTAGGACCTGCACTAGAGTAAAGCAAACCTCTTATGCCTGTGTGTGTTTTTTTTGCATCAACACGCTTTTGGCACACCCAGTGGGACCCGTGTCATCATGTCTCCAAACATCACAGAAGTTTCGGAGGACAACATCATCGGGATTACACCCGAACAGCTGAGCGACGAGCAGAAGGAAGAATTACAACAATTGCTAAACCAACTCCAGAGCCAGTATTTGCACTCGTTCATAGTCACCCGGCAAGGCACGGTTATCCAAAGAGCCAAAGTCCAAGTGCCGTCAATCGTGAAACAAGACCCAAGCACTTCTGGATCAGGAGAAGAAAAGGATAAACAAGTCAAGGCCGAATCAGGTAATGAAGAATTACACACGTTACAAGATCGCATTGATTCGGCTGTACACCACGCGTTAGTCAACCAGTCCAGGGTACTCGTCAATACTTTGACAAACATGATCAAGTCGGTAGTCGATGGAACGATAGCCGAGGAAAAGGCTAAAGGACCAATTTATTTACCAGACGGCACGTTCCCAGGGTACAGGACCGTGAAGACAGACGTTGGCGGGAGTTAAGGAAATCAACAAGTGCTTCAAACCCAGGCTCCATCGGCTCCATATTCGAACATCCCATCAATCCTAATCAGATTACAGCCGATCACTGGGGGGCAAGCGTCAACTCAATTAACACCAGAGCAGTTGATGAATGTTCTTCACCCAAGACCGCCGGTTGTCGACACATCTTATCCAATTCCTTCGGTTCCACAACAAGCGACTGGAATTCCTCAGCCGATAGGCCAGCAATACAGTACAGAACAACCTTCATATATACCACCTCAAGGCATATCGGCTGGTTTTAATAATCTTTATCAGCCTCACTCACCGTGACCTCAGCCGATCCAATTTGGCCAGATGGATCCACTACAGCAGCAGTATGGTGGAGCAACACCTCATCAGCCCTGGGCCGATATGATCGCAGACGTCATGAGGGAGCAATTTGGGCTTAAGCCTAAAGATAATGGCAACATGTATCGACACCCATATCCAGAATACTTCGATCGGGTTCCATTGCCAAACCAATACAAGGTGCCAGATTTTTCCAAGTTCTCAGGACAAGACAATATATCAACTTATGAGCACATCAGCCGATTCTTAGCTCAGTGTGGTGAGGCATCGGCTACAGAAGCTCTCAGAGTTCGCTTGTTTCCTCTCTCACTATCTGGATCGGCATTCACTTGGTTTTCATCCATGCCATATAATTCAATCAGGAGCTGGGCCGATCTGGAGAAACAATTTCATAAATATTTTTTCAGTGGAGTTCAAGAAATGAAGCTATCGGACCTCACAGCTATTAGGCAGAAATCAGACGAATCAGTCCCAGACTATATTCAACGATTTAGAGATGTGAGGAACAGGTGTTACAATTTATCTTTATCAGATTCTCAGCTAGCTGATCTAGCCTTCCAAGGTTTGCTGGCGCCGATCAGGGAGAGGTTTTCGGCTCAGGACTTTGACAGTTTAGCAGATTTAGCTCAGAAGGTATCGTCTCACGAAACAAGATTCCAAGAGGCTAGGAAATTCATCAAAAAGACAAACAATGTGAACAATGTCTACAATTATGATTCTGATTTTGAAGATGAAGATCCAGACATCAATGCAGCCGAGTGGGCTAGGAACAAAAAGACGGTGGTCTGTCAGTGGGCTAAGAATTCTGGGATGGAGTCGATATTACAAAAGCTGATAAGATCTTCGATCTACTTCTCCAAGAAAAACAAATCCAGCTGCCAGTAGGACACGTCATCCCATCGGCTGAGGAATTGAAGAAAAGGAAATATTGTAAATGGCATAATACAGGATCTCACCACACCAGATCTAGTCGGCTATTGAACAAGGGAAAATTAAGATTGATGGGTCTAAGAAGCCAATGAAGATAGATGGGCACCCTTTCCCAGTCAACATGGTGCATCCTGGATACAACCAGCATACAGCCGATAGAAATAAAAACTACACCAGGAATATCAGATCGGCTGGTATGATCGGCAAATATCAAAACAGGCACCAGCAGGAAGAGGAACCATATCCTGCGGAAGAAGAAAGATATTTTGACCCCCATTGGAGTTGTGAATTCTTCAGGTTTTGCTGGAACGAAGGCATGAGGCTACCATCTATCGAGAATTGCCCTGGCTGCAGTGATCCTGATGCCCAGTTCATCCAAAAACCAAGCCGACAACGTGCAACTACACATCGGCCAAGTCAGTCAAGGTTGTCAGTACATGAAAGACTTGGGCCGATATAGCAAGATGATGATGAAGATGATTCGCGTAGAGAATCCAAGCCAACGCATCCTCAATGGTGTCCTTCTGGGATATTTACCAAAAATCAGAAGAGAAGAGTTCAAAGGATGAGGAACAGGGAACAATTCCAGGAGGTTGAGGGGGCAATTGAACATCGGCTGCGGCAGAAGACGAAGAAAGTGTGGCGTGTGAAGAGCAAAGTAGTGTCAGCCGATGAAGTCAGAGCCGATCACACCAGGGATCAACAACGCAAGGGCAAGGAAGTGATGTCATCTCAAATCAACATGGTTTTCATGTTACCGGCCGAATATGCAATAGGACAAGTCGTCGAGCAAGAAGAAAATCTGCCATCGGCTAAGTTGATGTTATCACCAGGACAAGCTATTTTTGAAAAGCCCGAGTGAACAGACCATCGGCATCTCAAGCCACTCTATGTTAAGGGGTTTGTCAATGGTAAGCCGATGTCTAAGATGCTAGTCGATGGAGGAGCAGCTGTTAATTTGATGCCATATACAACATTCAGAAAGCTTGGGAAGAATTCAGAGGACTTGATCAAGACCAACATGGTTCTAAAGGATTTTGGCGGGAATCCGTCTGAAACCAAGGGAGTTTTGAATGTTGAGTTAACTATCGGCTGCAAAACAATTCCAACCACGTTTTTTGTCATTGATGGGAAGGGTTCCTACAGTCTGTTGCTGGGAAGAGATTGGATCCATGCTAACTGCTGCATCCCTTCAACAATGCATCAAAGTTTGATTCAATGGCAAGGAGACCAAATTGAAATCGTGCCAGCCGACAGGTCAGTCAACGTAGCTTGTGCCGATTTATCTATTTGGGAGATGGAAGGAATTGATTGTTTATCTGGAAAAGTTTGGCAAGGAGATTACTTAAAGATTTCTGATGATGCCATACAGCCAACAGGAGATGGAGAGCCCCAATTCTTATTTTGAGGGCGCTGTGGAGGGTCCCAATTTCTACACAAAAGATACAATCGATGATCTCGACGGCAAGCTTGGTCAAGGTTTTATGTCGGCCGATGAGTTAAAAGAAATTGATATTGGACCAGGTGATAGGCCTAGGCCGACATATATTAGTAAAAGTTTACCAAAAGAATTCAAATGTAAATTAATTGCACTTTTAAAGGAGTATAGAGATTGTTTTGCCTAGGAGTACTATGAGATGCCAGGACTTAGCCGATCGATAGTTGAACATCGGCTCCCTATTAAACCAGGCTATCGGCCATACAAGTAACCCCCAAGACGTTGTAAAGCTGCAATGTATGATGCTATTAAAGCCGAAATTACAAGACTTTATGATGCTGGCTTCATCAGACCATGCCGGTATGCTGAGTGGATTTCCAATATAGTACCAGTCATCAAGAAAAACGGCAAGCTTAGGGTTTGTATTGATTTCAGAGATTTAAATAAAGCTACACCGAAGGATGAGTACCCAATGCCAGTAGCCGATCAACTCGTCGATGCAGCATCTGGACATAAAATTATCAGCTTCATGGATGGCAATGCTGGTTATAATCAAATTTTTATGGCTGAAGAAGACATTCACAAAACTGTTTTTAGATGTCCTGGTGCTATCGGCTTATATGAGTGGGTAGTTATGACTTTCGGCTTGAGGAGTGCTGGTGCTACATATCAGAGAGCTACGAATTATATCTTTCATGATCTTATTGGCGCTTTGGTGGAGATATATATAGATGATGTGGTTGTTAAATCCAAGGAGGTCGATGATCATATATCCGATTTGAAACAGGTTTTAGAAAGAGCAAGGAAATATGGGTTGAAGATGAATCCTACTAAGTGTGCTTTTAGAGTATCGACTGGTCAATTTCTTGGGTTTTTGGTTCATGAGAGAGGGATTGAAATTCCTTAAAGGAGCATTGAAGCAATTAAAGATATCAAACCCCCAGAAGATAAGACCAAGCTACAATCATTGATCGGCAAGATTAATTTTGTTCGGCGTTTTATATCAAATCTATCTGGCCGAATAGAACCATTTACTCCTTTGTTAAGGTTGAAAGCCGATCAAGAGTTTATCTGGGGGGAGAAGCAGCAACAGGCTCTGCATAACATCAAGGAATATTTGAGTACTCCTCCAGTTCTTATACCACCACAGAAAGGGATTCCATTCAAACTCTATCTATCAGCCGATCAAAATTCTATCGGCTCAGTCTTGATTCAGGAGGTTGAAGGAAAAGAGAGGGTTATATTCTAAGCTTGTTGGTGCAAAAACTAGGTATTCACTTGTGGAGAAGTTATGTTTATGCTTGTATTTTTCCTGCACAAAGTTGAGGCATTATCTATTATCCAATGAGTGCATCATAGTTTGCAAGGCCGATGTGGTGCGATATATGTTATCGGCTCCGATTTTGAAAGGACGCATTGGTAAGTGGATCTTTGCTTTGTCAGAGTTTGATCTCAGATATGAATCGGCTAAGGCAGTTAAAGGGCAGGCGATAGCCGATTTCATAGTTGAACACAGGGATACAAGCATTGATAATATTGACATCATGCCGTGGACCTTATTCTTTGATGGATCTGTTTGCACTCATGGTTGTGGTATCGGCTTGGTAATCATATCGCCTAGGGGGGCAAGTTTCCAGTTTGCTTTTACTATTAAACCATACACCATAAATAATCAAGCAGAATATGAAGCTGTTCTCAAAGGTTTACAGTTATTGAGGGAAGTTGAAGCCGATGCTGTTGAGATCATGGGTGATTCATTGTTGGTAATAAGGCAACTATCTGGAGAATATGATTGCAAAAATGATACTTTGGTGATGTACAATGAAAAATGCCAAGAGCTGATGAAAACTTTCAAAATAGTTACTTTAAAGCATATTCCTAGGGAGCAAAACATTGAAGCCAATGATCTAGCTCAAGGTGCATTAGGCTACAAGCCGATGTTACAAGGGGTTGAAGTAGAAGTAGCCTGCATTCCAGCCGATGATTGGAGATTTGATGTTTTCGAGTATCTTAAAAATCCTTCCAGATCGGTTTCACGAAAATTACGATATAAAGCTCTTAAGTATGTTCTCTTGGATAATACATTGTACTATCGGACGATTGATCGAGTTCTTTTGAAATGCTTGAGCATGGAGGAAGCAAAAGTTGTTATGTGCGAAGTTCATGAAGGTATTTGTGGAACACATCAATCCGCTCACAAAATGAAGTGGTTAATTCGAAGAGTTGGATATTTTTGGCCGACAATGCTGGAGGATTGTTTTAGATATTACAAGGGTTGTCAAGATTGTCAGAAATTTGGAGCAATTCAGAGAGCGCCAGCATCGGCTATGAACCCTATTATGAAGCCATGGCCGTTCAGAGGTTGGGGTATTGATATGATCGGCCAGATCAATCCACCATCAAGCAAAGGGCATAAATTCATATTAGTTGCAACTGATTATTTCACAAAGTGGGTTGAGGCGATTCCATTGAAGAAAGTTGACAGTCAAGATGCAATCAATTTTGTTAAAGAGCATATCATATGTAGATTTGGTTTGCCATAGACGATTACAACTGATCAAGGTTCCATATTTGTGTCTGATGAGTTTGTTCGGTTTGCCGATAGCATGGGAATCAAGTTGTTGAATTTTTCACCATATTATGCACAAGCAAATGGACAGGCTGAGGCATCTAATAAAAGTTTGATTAAGTTCATTAAGAGGAAGATAGCCGAATTTCCTAAGAAGTGGCATACTATTTTAGCTGAGTCATTATGGTCTTATCGGATGGCTTGCCATGGTGCAATTCAGGTACCTCCTTATCAATTGGTTTATGGGCATGAAGCTGTGTTACCCTGGGAAACCAACATCGGCTCTAGGAGAATTTCCTTGCAGGATGAGTTGACAGCCGATGATTATCATAATTTGATGGTTGATGAGTCAGAAGATTTGGTTCAGGCCAGATTGCGAGCTCTTGGAAAGGTTAGGAAAGATAAGGAGAGAGTTGTTAGGCATTACAACAAGAAAGTTGTGCCCAAATCCTTTGAAGAAGGGGACCTAGTTTGGAAATTGGTACTGCCGATAGGAGCCAGAGATAGTAAATTCGGCAAGTGGTCACCAAATTGGGAAGGACCGTTTCAAGTCCACAAATGTGTTTCTAAAGGGGCTTACATGTTAAAAGGGCTTGATGGGGAAGTTTTTGGAAGAGCACTTAATGGAAAATACTTGAAGAAATACTACCCAAGTGTTTGGATTGGTTCATGATCGGCTACGGTTTGCCGGTTTCTGATTGATAGCCGATGAATTTACATCGCCTTTAGATGGCCGATATTTTTATCGCCTTTAGATATATAAGTTTGCAGCGTTCCCTACTACAAACTTGGGGGGCATGAAGGATAAGTTGAAGTTCGAAATTTTTTAAGCAAAATTTGAGAATAAAATTCGGTTCGATGGCCGATATCTGAGTTATAGGACTGAATACAGATTATGAGATCGGCTCGATGGCCAAGATGATATCAGAGTATATATTACAAACCAAGAGTTGCCAATCTCAGAGTTGATTACAAAATTTCTCTAAGTCCTATTACGTGCTATCATTGAGAAAGATAGCGCTGGATAGCCGATTGTGCCCGTTGCCGGATTTCTTCAACTTCTGCTATAGCTTGGGCGTCTTGGGCATCGGTTCCAGGGATCACCCTCAGGGACTTAGTCATATTGGCCACATTCTTTATAGCCGATTTCAACTTTGCTTTCTGTTCTCCAATAGCTTTTGGCAGATCGGTTAATTTTTGCTTCTCCAATGCAATTTTAGCATTGCATTCTTCAAGTTTGGCCAACAGATCTATTCTTTCAGCCTCCAGCTGGTCTATTGTGGCTTTAATCGGCTCTTCGGCTAGTTGATCCAACTTATTTTTCTCATCATGTACTAGCTGCCGATTGGCTTGAATGGTAGCTTCGATATCTTTTCTTTCTCGCCGATCGGCTATTCTTTGTCTTGCTTTTCTCCAGCTTGAATTGGTGTTGCTCGAGATATATAGCTGGGGTGATCATATTGGATAGCTCATCGGGCAGAAGAGCTTGGATCTCTTGGAATCTAGCTCGGAGAGTACTGCAATCCACCACCAGGCTTTCCAGGGATGCTTCTAGCCGATGTGAGATGTCTTCAAGATTCCTTTTCACATCATCGGCTAAAGGAGCTAAGGACTTGCTTGTTGTTTCCCCTTCTGTTTCTTCATCAAAGTAATCTTTTATATCAAAGGAGAACAAATCGGCTAAGACCTGCAATGAAAAGAATATATAAGTCAGGAAATGCTTTGGGTAAGCCGATTTGGTATTTTTGAGATGTTGGAACTTACAGGGATTGCAGGGGCAGCAACCTCTTCTTCTTCGATATGATGGCTACCTGCAGCCGATGCGGTATGTTCGCTTGAAATTGGCTGTGCTGCAGGCGATGGAGTGGGAGTAGGCTGAAAATATTGGTGTAAGTGTTAGATGGTATCGGCAAAGTAAAGTAATTCGGGGTTTTAGAGATATACCATGGGAGCTTGGACAGTTGGGTTGGCCGATATTGGTGCTGGTTTCTTCTTCTCGGCTGGTCTTTTCTTCTGCAATGGACAAAGTTTGGAGTTTAGATTGGTATTAAACAAGAAGATTTTATATCAAAAAAGATGAACTTACTCTTGGTTGCCGAGAGAAGACTGCCGGAGCAGCAGGTGTTGTGGGAGTTTGAGTTGGGGCTGGAGAAGCTGGAGGTGTTCTTTTCCCTGCATCACTTGATTCGGCTGCAGCTTCATCTATTGCTCGTTCAATTGAAGCTTCTTTTAGAGCTTCATTTGTGTCATCGGCTGTTGGAGGTGGTTGCTTTTTGGCCTTTTTCTTCGCAGCTGGTGGCATTGTGGTTGATGCTCTAGTTCTTCTTTTTCTACCAGCATCGGCTGGTTCCCTTGGTTGTCCATGGAGTAGACTTGATGTCTTTGGGGCGTGATAGCCGATGACAGGAGGAGTCATACCACATCTGTTGGGTAGCAACCCTGCAGCATACTCAATATCTTTGCCACTTCTGCTTCTGCGTGGAGGAGATGAGTCTGTGGTCTGGAAAAGGTGAAATAATTTATAAGTCAGAGACAGAATCGGCTAATATGTTAAAACAGAAGTGATATTGGAAATAATAAAGAGATTACCTGAGGGATCATGTCTGGAAAGAGGTCAATCATATAGATGGTAGCCGATTGATGAAAAAGATGTTGTTTCCACTCGACCCACCATGAAGTAAAAACTTTGCTCCTGAACATGGCTAGATCAATGTCATTGATGCTGCCAAGAGGGGGTCCTGGAATGTTCAGTAGCCGATCCATCATCAGACTTGAAGATATTTCGCCTCGGCATTCAATTTTATCGGCAAACCACAAGCCGATTGGTAATTGCCCCATACCAAATTGTCTTGCTGAACTCATAGGGTGATAGAATTCGTATGAGACCTTTATGTTCCTGCCCTGGTGGATGCCGACAGGAAGGATACATGGGCTGATAGCAGTAGTATATACTTCTCTGGACTTCTGAAATTTATCATGATTGATTTCTTCAAATCTGAAGTCCGATGGCAACTCAAAGTTGACTGAGTCTTCATAGAAAAACCAGATTCTAGCATCTTTTTGGAAACCATCATAGAAGCTAAAAAACCAGTCCTTGAGTAGTTCTGCCGATAACTTTGCTCTTGCACCGACTGGTGTGCTGGCATATTCTCCAAAGGATGTACACCTCCGATGGGTTATTTCTTCACCATCATCATTGGTGATCGGCTCCAACCTTGGGAATTCTGATTCTGTTAGAGATGGCCGATTGACAGCTTTCATTGCAACCAAATTTAACCAAGTTTGCAATAACCACCATGGGCCACCTGCATTGACTATTGAGCTGGTTGCTAGTTTAGCCGATGCGTTGTTCAAGGTCTGATATAGGTATCCGAGCAGAATTTTTCCTAAAGGAAACTGTCTTTTCTCTTCCAGGGCTTCGGCTATATGTTGCCAGTTTGAGGTTGGGCCACAACTGGATCCACAAAATAAGTATTTTTCCAGCCACATTAACAAAAAGGCAGTATGCTCTCTGGGGGAGACTGAGCCCTGACCCATGTTAGCCGAAATGAAGCCAGACCATCCTCCTATGCTCTTGGTTTTGAAATCAAATCTGTTTTTGGAGTTGAGCATCATGGGGTTGGCCGATGAAGTGATATCTAGTCCGGTTAGCATGGTTATATCCAAGAGAGTTGGGGTCATTGGTCCTTGATTGAACAAAAATGCATTGACAGTGTTGGACCAAAAGTAGCTAGCAGAAGCCATCAACGGCTCATCTTTAGCCGAATTTGCCAAAGTAAGGGCTAGGGCTTGGCCGATTCCTATTTCATCCCAATGGCTCTACTTGCTAGCCGATATGCGCTTAAACCATGCAGGCCAGTTTTTTTCCAAGGATGGCCAGGACTTAAATGTATTCTTCCAGTGCCCTATGTTGGGGTTCGATAGCCTGAAGGGGATTCTATTGGTTTCGGCAGTGATGAATTCAGTGGGGTCTAAGTTGCCGATTGGTCCAAGGAAATAATTGTTTTCGTGATTGAGACTAGAACCGCAACTAGGTTTGCGAGATGCTACATCAACAAGGCAAAAAAGAGAAGAAGCGGACTAAGATTGCGAAAAACAAGATTAGATGAACGAAAAGGAGATCTAGCCGATGGAACTTACCTCAGCATATTCGGCCGACGGGGCGGCGGATGGAGCGGATGAGGAAGACATCCTTCGCTGGCGGAGGTTGAACAGAAGAGGGGTTGCTTGAAGTTGACCGCTTGCACCGAGGGGATCGCCGCAGTTGAGAGAGACGGAGGGGGCTAAAGCTGTGGCAACAGTATAACGGTGTGAAGTTTCTCGGGGCCATCGGTTAAAGTATTTAAAGCGCTGTGGTAACGGTCAAAAACGGAAAGAGCGAGATTATCTCGGAGATAACGTTTGGCAAATCCAAAACATTACCAAATATTCCGGACTTGGGGGGCATGTGTTGACGACCAAATTTGGTAATTCAAACATCAGAGATAAAGACGGAATCGAAGACGATTAAAGAGATAAGATCGTATCGTAAAACAGAGTGAGAATCGGCTGTAGTCCGAATCGGCTGTGAACTGGATCAGCAGAGTCAGAGTCGGACTAGGTTAGCCGATTGAGCCGATTTTAGTAATATGACTCGATACACGTCATCGGGTTATATTAACGTGATCCATATGGATTGCCATGTACGGATAGAGTCCTGAGGTGGCAATTGTATCTATTAATTAGGATATTTTATGTAATTTCCTTATAGATATTTTCGGTAAGAGTCCGCCTAAGGGACTTGTTCGTTAGTTGGATTTGTAATAGGTTAATAAGAGTCGTGTCCGTGATGGACAATGTTTGTATTTTTGGGTATAAATATAATCCCGAGGTCTTGTAAATAATAACAACAGACGTTCAATCAATCTCGGCGCATCGCCACCTTTGTTTCCTATTTTCGACAAGCTTGTGCTCTCGAGTCGTGCTGCATCAATTTGATCTTCGGATAGAAGGTATATCTTGTCATGGCAATTTGCATCATCGAGATTAGTGTTTACATCTTTATGACACTCTAATTCTGTCTTGCAAGTTCCACAGTTATCATATACATCATATAGCCTAGATCAATAATGCTATCTCTTATATCGGCTAGATCCGTTTTAGGGTTTCGACGATATCGGCTAGTTTACTTTGTTGATTCATGTTATATGATGTATCCACCATCCTGATTTGATGTTATTGGCTTGTTGCTTATCATGCTTCTTTCATGCTTAATGCTGCATTGGTTCGGTCCAACCTATTAAGTTATTTTAGAATCATGATTTATAACATGCTTTACGATTGTCAATCGAGATAGCATCGGAGTTTCAGCTGATCGTATCTACTTAGAGTATTTAACATGGCTTATGTTTCGTTTAAATGTTCTATATCTAATCTTTAATGCTTTATCATGAGTTTATATCTGATTTATGACCGATATGCAAATAGATCTAGATATCGGCTATGACATCAGTCTTATGTGATCGTTATTTCATGTTGCAATAGACTTAAGTAATTTATACTGTCAGGAGGCTGGAGTTCCAGGAAGAAGGACAATGATAGCAGAGCCGGCGCCAGCGGAAGCGGTGGAAAACACAAACATCACAAGCATAAGCCCGAGTCAACACATACGACAAGATAATGAACGACCCATGCATGCATCACCCCAACAAAGGACACACGGCTAAAGATTGCTACATCTACAAGTAGTTCGCACAGAAGTACGCGGCCCAAATCAAGAAGCCGTCTGACGGAGAAGGCACCTCTGGATAGAAGAAGAATGACGATGAACCGAGTCAAGGAGCCTTTCAAGATCCAAGAACAGAGCTAAACCATATCTTCGGTGGTCCACTCGCCTACGAGTCAAAGAGAAAACAGAAGCTGACTGACAGGGAGGTCAATGCGGCTCAACTAGGAGTCCCCCAGTACTTACAGTGGTCAGAGATACCAGTCAAGTTCGACTGCTCGGATCATCCCGACCGAGTGGTCCACGCGGGGTGGTACCCCCTAGTACTAGACCCAATTGTCCGCAATATCAAGCTCAAGGGTGCACTCATTGATAGCGGCAGCACGCTCAACATCCTCTTCGCCAAGACCCTGGATGAGATACAGATCCCGTATTCCGAGATGAAGCCAAGCTCTGCTCCTTTCCACGGAGTTATCCATGGATTATCTTCTACACCACTTAGCCAGATCACTCTTCCGGTCACTTTCGGCACAAAGGAGAATTTCCGCACGGAGAACATCTGCTTCGAGGTCGCAGACTTCGAGATAGCCTACCACGCCATCCTGGGCCAGCTGGCATTAGCCAAATTCATGGTCGCACCTCACTACATCTACATTATGATGAAGATGCCCAGACCATGCGGAGTCATATCCCTGCGCAGCGACGTCAAGCATGCTCTCACCTGTGACAAGGAGAGCTGCGAGCTAGCCCAATCTCGTGAGAGATCACTCGGCCAACAGGAGGTTTGACTGGCTGCGTCTATATCACAAGAAGTAGAGGTCCGTGCCAGGAATACAATCAAGTCAGCAGAAAGCGACGGCAAGACTAAGAAGATTCCTTTAGATCCTTCTGATCCCTCTAAGAGTGTTGTAATAGGCGCTGAGCTAAATACCATATAGAAAAGCACGCTCATCACCTTTCTTCAAGCTAATAAAGAAAATTATTCGTCGAAACCATCTGATATGCCTGGTATTCCTAGAGAGGTGATTGAGCACTCTTTAAATGTTAATGAAGATGCCAAACCTATCAAAACAACGACTCCGCCGATTTGCACAGGACAGGAAAGATGCCATTAAAGAAGAGTTAACCAAGCTCTTGGTGGCCAGATTTATCAAGGAAGTCTACCATCCCGACTAGCTAGCAAATCCAATCTTGGTTCGGAATAAGACAGCGCAATGGCGCATGTGCGTCGACTACATGGATCTTAACAAATCCTGCCCCAAAGACCCTTTCGGCTTGCCTCGCATTGACCAGGTGGTTGATTCATGTCGACCCCTATTTTTTATAACAGGAATCATACGTGTTAACAATACCATTTCCCTGGATCAAGTAGTCTGGTATACACGAGTTCATAACTGGAATATCAAGTGCACATACCTAGAGCGTTTAGCGCGGATTATTACATCATAAGCCCGCAGGCATAGTGTAGAACATAGGACCAAACGGTCCGGAATACATGCAAAAAAAGAATTTAGGTAAGGCAGCGGCAACGCCATTGCCATAGGCAATGACCGTATCTAAGACCTATTATGCGCCATCGTCTTCAACAACCTCCTGATAGTACTCGTAAGGGTCTTCGGAGACTCCATCGCCCGCTTTTGATGAATTTGTGAAAGCAAGGGTGAGTACCAACCGTACTCAACAAGTCATCACATCAAGTATGCACATGATAAAGATAATTCCAAGGAGTGGCTCAGTTTTCTTTTGCGTAAAGCCAATGTTATATTATTTTCACAAGCCTAAGATCTAGCATAACTGATCAAGTTTTAGCTCCATTGTTCTTTAATCAGTGACAGTTCTGTCCACCATCCATTGTGTTCCCAAGGATAGCTTCCGCCACTGGGTCATCATGGTTTTCTGGGGTCTACCCCTTCTCGCCTCTCGAGAATTTGATCCACCAGTATAAAATCATTATGCATAACCCACCCATCACTTTAAAAGTTTAGAGTCTAGCCAAGTGTAATACATGTCCCGGTGCTCAATATCCGCGAGCACGGCTATTCGGATAGATTAGTTTACTCACACTGCAGTGGATGTACACTTTAACCCACACTACATGACTTGCCCAACACATGAGCCGAAGTCCCAACGTATGAAACGCGTCATGACAAAGCCTTTCAATAACCTCACTTTGGCAGTACCTGCTCCATCAACTTGAGCCCTCATGCACTCTAGGCGTACACGGTTTCTAGCAGTGAGAGGAGTTCTGGCGTTCCCAGGAGGGAAAAACTCACTCATGCGTTAAGTTATAATTCAGTTTTATTCTAGTTACCCACTGATGGTTACCAACCTGTAGGCTCCCTGCATATGCACACACCTAAATGAATCTGTCACATCTTGGGTACCACCTCCGCTTGGCTATGTACTCTGCTAGGTTTATGCCCAATGCGAGAAGTGCAGTCGTACCAGGGTCGTTTCATGCTTAGCTTCTTAGCTCGGTTCTTACTTGATCGGGGATGACACTAGCCTTAGCCGGAAACCACCCAAGTCATCCAGCTACCCCAGTCGAAAACGTCTGTTTAGTTTAGTATGTGGCGGACACAACGACGCGCGGGGTATGTGGCAGACACAATGGCGCGCGGCGCACGCGCGACCGGCGCTGGAGGGCGTGGGGCTCGGTGCGGGCAGGTGTGGGGCACGACGCTCAGCGTGGGCGCGTGGCGTGAGAAGAAGGCGACAACGCATGGCGACGGCAACGCGTGGCAGCGGCGACGAGACGCGGCGCGCGGGGGCAGTGACGGCGCGCGGCGCTGGGTGTTCGACCTGCTAGGCCCAAACCGAACACCTAGTGCATAATGAACAGTGCCAGATAGGGTTTTTTATATCTTTATTTTTTTCATATTTTTTATTTTTTTATTTGTTTAAAATTTCAGTGTGTTACAAACCAAACCCGTTAAATAAATCTTGTCCCGAGATTTCTTACCGGTTTGCGAGTAGGTGTGGATACTTAGTCTTCAAAAATTCCTCTTGCTCCTAGGTGGCCTCTTCCTCGGTGTGATTGCTCCACTGTATTTTGTACATGCGCCATGTTTTGGTTCGCATCCTCTTTTCTGCCTCGTCCAATATCTTCACCAGATGTTCAGGATAAGTAAGATTACTCCCAATGTGGACATCCTCCAATGAAGCTTGCTCTTCTGGCACTCGCAGACACTTCTTCAACTGTGACACATGGAACACCGGATGTACATCGGACATATTCTCCAGTAGCTCTAAATGGTAAGCCACTTTTCCCCGTCTAGTAGTTATTGGAAATGGGCCCACGTATCTTGGCACAGGTTTTCCCTTTACTTTGAACGTCTTGGTTCCTCGTAGCGGAGAGACCTTCAAGTATACATAGTCACCCACATTGAACTGCACATCTCTCCTTCGAGTATCCGCATAGCTCTTTTGTCTAGACTAAGCCACTTTTAGTCGGTCACAGATCAGGCGAACCTTTTCCTCAGCTTCTTTGATTATATCGGGCCCGAACACAGCACGCTCACCAGTATCAGACCACATCAATAGGGTTCGACACCATCGACCAAACAATGCTTCGTTCGGTGACATCTTCAAGCTAGCCTGGTAACTGTTGTTATAAGAAAATTCAGTATAGGGTAGGCATCTTTCCCAATCCTTGGTGAAATCAAAGGCGCTTGCTCTCAGCATGTCCTCCAGGACTTGGTTTGTTCTTTTCGTCTGCCCATCGGTTTGTGGGTGGTATGCTGTATTAAAGGCAAGGTGACTCCCAAGCGCCTTATGTACTTTGTTCCGAAAATGAGATCCGAATTGTGTGCCGCGACGGATATAATCCTCTTGGGTACACCATGAAGGCATACAATCCTAGACATGTATAACTTGGCTAGTTTGGCACCACAGTAATTTGTCTTGATAGGAATAAATCTAGCAGCCCTGGTGAGCCGATTACCCAAATGGAGTCATATTCAACAGTGGTCTTGGGCAATCCGACAATAAAATCCATGCCTATTTCATCCCATTTCCATTCCGGAATCTTAAGGGGTTGTAGCAAGCCCGCAGGTCGCTGATGCTCCGCCTTTACCCTTTGATATACATCACATAGGGCCACGTATTCAGCCACATCCCTCTTGATGTTGGGCTACCAGTATGCCTCCTTTAGGTCTTGGTACATCTTCGTACTTCTAAGGTGTAGCGAATATGCAGAGTCATGGGCTTCTTTAAGAATTAATTCCCTCAAGACCACCTTGTTCGGGCACATAAATCCTCTTCTTATACCACAAGATTCCCTTCTCATCGGTCGAGAACTCTTTTGCATGCCCTGCGGCGATGGGACGCAATGCGCGGCACGTGGGGTGCAGGGCGGACGTGACGGCGCGCAGCGCACGCGCGACCGGCACGGGAGGGTGCGGGGCTCGGCGCGGGTGAGGGGCGCGAGGCGGATGGTGACGGAGTGCGGTGATGGTGACAAGCAGCGGCTACGACGGGACGCGGCGCGTGGTGCACGGGGACGGCGATGGCGCGCGGCGCGCTGGGATGGCGACGGCGCGCTGCGCTGGGTGTTCGGCCGGCTAGGCCTGAACCGAACACCTAGCGCATAATGAACAGTGCCGGCTAGGTTTTTTATTTTTTTTATTTTTTTATTTGTTTAAAATTTCAGAGTGTTACAATTCAACAGCCGGCTGTGAGTTTCTTAGTTTTTTGGATTGCTACTCGGGATATCACCAAATCAGCTTACAGGAGTCCGACTGCTTGAAGACTTCATTCATCACCTCGTTTGGAGCATACTGCTACACCACCATGCCCTTCGGATTAAAAACACTAGGGCTACTTATCAACGCATGATTTAGAGATGTCTCCAGTCACAACTTGGGTGCAACGTGGAAGCCTACGTGGACGATGTCATCATCAAGACCAAGCAGAGGGATAACTTGATAGCTGACCTGGAAGAGACCTTTGCCGATATTTGCACTTTCAGGATGAAGCTGAATCCCGAGAAGTGCACCTTCGAAGTACCATCAAGGAAGCTGCTTGGTTTCATGGTGTCTCATAGGGGCATCGAGGCCAACCGGAGAAGATCAATGCTATATTAAATATCAAGCCACCGAGTTCCCAGAAAGACGTCCAGAAGCTTACCAGTTGCATCGCAGCACTCAGCAGGTTTGTTTCAAGACTCAGGGAATGAGGGATGCTTTTCTTCAAACTACTCAAGAAGACCGACGAATTCCAGTGGACTCCAGAAGCCCAAAAAGCCTTTGAGGATTTCAAGACTTTCCTAACAATGCCACCAGTGCTGGCCTCACTGTTACTGCAGGAGCTGCTGCTGCTTTACGTATCCGCGACCTCACAGGTCGTGAGCACAGTACTGGTTGTTGAGCGCGAGGAGGAAGCTCACAGTACTTTTAAGGCCTAGGCTTCGTGGCCAAGTGGACCGAGTGCTAGGAAGAAGTACGTGCGGAAAAGTTGGTGTACTAGAGAAAGCACTTCAATGGGTCAAACAGGATTTCAGGGATCGGACTTGGAGTCGTTCTAATTTCCCCGACTGGGAAACAACTGAGTTACGTACTTTGGATCCGCTTTTCAGCTTCGCACAATGTGGCCAAATACGAAGCTCTCCTTCACGGGTTTAGGCTCGTCGTGTCTGTCGGGATATGACATTTAGTCATACGTGGCAATTTGTCACACCCTGATTTTCATTTCAGGGATTTATAAATTATTTAATAAATTATTCCTAGAATTTATATTAAATGTTCATTTCTTTAAAAGTCAAGTTAATGTGAGAAATAAAATTTCCTATATTAAACATGGCTGGATTTAATTTTTATTAAATTCTCCATGGTTAATTCTACTCTCTAGAATTTTCTCGGATTTTTCAGAGCTCAATTACTAATTTTAAACACACAAAGAACATTTCAGTAATTATATCAATAATAAATTAAAAATTAAATAGTCCAGTTATAATTTTGGTAAATACTTTGATTGTTCAAGTATTTGCAAGATTTTTCTTGGAATTATTTGAGCATCGGAAGTATTTTTGAAAATTCAAATATCATTTCAGTGATTAATTTAATTAGAAAAGTAATTAAAATCCCATTTTCCTTTTCGGCTGAAATAGGAAAAGTCCTCTCTCTCTCGGCCCATTCTCCTCTCAGCCCACCGCCCCTCCCTGCCTTCTCTCTCGGCCAAGTCTATTTCGTCTCCCTCTTTTTCTTTCTCTCGGCCTAGCCGGCAGAAAGTCTGCTTTACCTCCCTATGCTACAGTGTCATCTTCCTCTCCAGACAGAGCCGGACCGTGCCCGTGTGTACTGTAGTGGCACCAACTCCTCCACCAAATCCCGGCCTCCCCGTTGCTCCCCTTCAAAAATTAGTTACGGGAACGGATTCCCCTCAATCTCCTCCACCTTTCCACCAAGAAATCCCCATCAAATTCGTGGTAAATCCCACGAATTACGGCCTCGTTCTTATCCGGTGAACTCGGGATAAACCAAATTTTTCATAGCCAAATCCCTTCGAATCCGAGCCGATCTCTCCCTCCTCCGCCTATATAAACGATGATCGGGATCTCCTTTTCCGTTTCCCCTCCTTTTCTCGCGCCACCGTGCCCTAGCCGCCTCTCCCCACGCTCGCCTTCTCTCTCCGCCACCGGCCGCTGCTCCAGCTGCCGCTAGCCGCCGCCTCGGCCAACACCGTCCAGCATCGCCACCTCCTCCGGCTTTGCAAGGCCGAGCTCTACCCCGGCCACCCTGTCTCCTCCACCGAAACCCGCCGGCCTCCGGTGTCACCGTGTAGGCCAAGTTCGTCGTCATTTTTTTGATATCCGGCGAAGCCCTGTTGCTTCTCACGTCGCCGCCTTCGGTCGCCGCCGCCTCCGTTGGATTAGTAGCTGCGAGGAGAACAACGTCTACCCCTCCATTGCCGCTGAAGTTCACCCGAACGCTGTCATCACCTTGGACCCGACCTCATCACATCTACCTCGCCGTAGGTCATCATCCGTCATCGCACCACCCCTCGGTAAGCTCCTCTCGTCGTGCTCTCTCTCCCGGTGTCCCCTGTGCCCATCGCTAAGTTGTCGTTCACCGTCGCTGTTGTCCTTTCATGCTCACCGGTGTTGATCCTATGTGGCCACCACCTCAACGCCTCATCAGCCGCCACATTGTTACCTCCTTAGCTGCCATATCTCCCGCTGTGCCATGTGGTACCACCTCAAAACCTTGGATCAGATCAATCCGAGCTGTCCACCGATCTCCACCATCCAAATCAATATAGATCTTTTCCCTCTCTTTTCAGTGACATATTGTTCCTTTTTGCTATATGTCATCTACCAAATTTTATTCAATGTTTGTACCGGAGTATGTTTTTCATCTTTTCTCTCAGTTATAAATCATTTGTAAATTGTTTAATTAACTTGGAATAGTCTTTTTTAATAGGTTCAATTGAATTAAATATTATAAAATTCATAACTAATTCATATGAAGTCGGAATGAGGCCGTTCAAGTCTCTAAATTCATCTAAATCATGATCTACATGTTTGTTTACTTTTTATGTACTGTTTATTTGAACTTTGTTAGTCTTTTTCCTTGTTTTGTGTGTTAGCTTGTTGTTTCCGTCGTTTCGAAGGTTCGTGCGAGCATCGGAAGTGTTCCAGAAGACTAATTGAAGAATGATTATTGCAAGGCTAGTCACACAGATCGCAAACACAATCCTTTGTTATGGCTAATTTGCATTGATTACCCTATTCCTTGATACATTGGGTTATAATTTGACTAGTGGGACTTATATAATGGTTCAACTAGATATTAGATATAATTGCTTAGCCATGCTTAGAGACATTAGTACACTAATAGGATAATTAATGTTTCACCTATATCTTAATGATGGCTATTTAATGGTAGCTCACGATGGTCAATCGTAATTGATAAATAAATTAATTATCAACTAAAACTTGACTAATGGTGGGTTGTGAGCACATGGTTGGAGATGATATTTGGATGGTTGTGCTCATGACAATTAAGGACCGGTTCGCGAGCTACTGTTGTGAAACATTAACCGTACCAACCACAAACCAGCGTGGGCAATAGCTTGACATTTGATGTAGCACGATTCAATGTGGAGTGCCAAACTGTGAAGTGGCGGATATAAACCCACGGGGGTTCGCTGGGGGAGTGCCGCTGTCGTCGCCGCCCCCTCCCCGCTCTGCGCCGCCACCGGTGAGCCCGAGGCCGAGCCTCCAACCTCAACGCCACCGTTTCTTTTTTTTTTCTTCTCTCTTTCCTTCCCCACCTCCGGCGAGCCCGTGGGCCACCTCCTCGCCTTCTCGGGGCCTTGTGCCGCGCCACCAAGCTCGCCTCCACCTCCTCCTTCTGGCATCGCCGCTTGCCGCAGCCGCCGCGTGCCGCCACCGACGAACGCCACCGCCGATGCCACCGGTCCACGCCGTGCCCATGGGGCCATGGCTCTGGGCAGAGCAGCAGCTGCTCCCTGTCTCCTCTTTTTCCCCTTTCTTTCCTTCTTTTCTTTTCTTTTTGTGTCAATGCCATGTGGGTCCCGCAGCCACAAAAACCCTAAACCAATCTGAGCCATTCAATTTCTAGATCCAATCTCCACCCTTGGATCTACATAATTCAATCCCATAGCACATCAGCCCAAGATCTATCCAACATCATCGCCACATTATCCCTTTTCAGTCCATGTGTCTCCACGTGTCAGTCCATGTCATCGAGTCCACATACACCGAGTCCACCAAATATTCCATGTCACTGACCAGTGGGTCCCACCTTATTTTCCTAACAAAAATAATTCAATTTCGAAATTAAATATTCAGAGAATATTCTCGGAATATTCCTTTTTCTTTTATCCTCGGATTTTCCCTAAATTCAAACATTCGGAGGTCATAACTTTTCAGTTTGAACTCTGATTCGACCCGTTCTTCTTCCTAAATTTCTCTAAAATCGAGCTCTACCTCCAGGTTCAGTTGATTATTTTATTTGATGTTATTTATTTATCTTTTTCTTTTATTTATTTGTTTCTCGTTTGCGAGCGTGTAGACGTCGGAGCAGAGGAACAGTTCGTTTCCGAAGACGCAATGCAGGGACAGTACTGGGAGCAAGGCAAGTGCACTCTTTGAACATATTGATTCCATTTTATAAAATGTTTTGTTTTCAATTCATGCATTATTTTATTTATAAACTATCGATGAGTAGTGTGACCTAATTGTTTTTTATATCCTACCTTTGATAATTGTTAATTACCTATGATACCTTGTCACCCTAGTCTTTATGAGTTGAATATTGGGCTCAACTCAAGGTAGAGTAGTTATGCTGGGCCCCGCTTAAGGTTGTTTACAAGTAAAATATAATTTTGATTAATCTTATACTTATAACTGATTTGATAAGAACTGTGTGGCTGTGTGCTATCTTTCCGGTAGCATGTGTTGCACCGTGTAGTAAGCAACGGGCGGATAAAATGATTTGGACTGGGGTGATGGGTGGTTCTGTGTGAACCTAGTTAGGCGGTAATGTATCTGTGTGATCATTATCGGGTATGGTCTCTGTGTGAGCCTACTGCTGAGCTGTGTGCTAATATAACCTGGCCTAGTAGGATTCCGAGTCTTGGCACTGTCGGCCCAGGTGGCTAGATGATAGGTGTTATGGTTGGCTATGGGTACTTTCTTGTCTGTGTGATGGAAAGTTGTCTCACGGGGGAAGACAGTGTTGGGGCGGAGTTTCTAAAAAGCTTTGTTACAGACTCCTTGGCCGCACACAACCTGAAGTGTGACACTTGCGCATGGCCGTTAAAAGGACGATGTATCTTGTGGGTCAAGCTGTACAACCTCTGCAGAGTGTTTAATTAATCTATTCGAATAGCCGCGTCCGCGGTCATGGACATGCTCGGTGATATCTCATGAGGGGTAGTTTGCGAAAACTGGGAATGATCTGTGTGCAGGTTAATGAATTTAGCTAAGTGGTCCTGTGTGGACAAATCCTGTGTGGATGGTTGGTTGGTAACACCCGTTATTTATAAATGTTGTTTTAAACTTCTATTTCTAAATTGTTTATAACTGCAAACTGTTGTGTTCTGCAAAATAGCCATTGCCTTTATTGACAGCTGTGCATATGCATATTTTCGTGTACTTGCTGAGTATTCCATGTACTCACCTTGCAATTCCCCCAATTCCAGAAGAAAGGTTCCCGCTGTTTCCTGAGGAGTTTGCTGCTGAAGACGAGGAATAGGCCGCGTGTCCCAGTTGACTGCCTGTGGCAAGTTGAATGGATCTACTACGCGTTTATCTTATTTTCCGCTGCTACTTTATTATTTTTCTTTAGGCCCTTCGTGGCATAAATAAATGTAAACTATAGCCATAAGGTTTATCACAGTCACTTTATTAATGAATGTTAGGTTTCCTGCGTGATGTTGGCTGTGAAATTATCTTTGTGTCTGTGTGTGCTAGCTTGATCCTGGACTAGCACCTATACACAGGGGTCCTATTTTGGGTCCCCACAGAGTTGGTATCAGAGCCTCGTCGACTGTAGGCCGCAGCCTTAGATAGCCTGATCTTTTTCAAAACTGTTTTCATGAAACACAAACCAATATAAATTGCTCTTTCTTTCCTTACTCTTTCTGGACTTCTCTCACTCTCGAGTACCCCTCTATCTGTTTTGATTTCTATCGTCAACCATGGAAGGAGGATCTATAACAGCATTGCATTAGAGTCTTCAAGAAGCTTTGTCGCGAACCATGATTTAGTCCTAGAAGTGGTTTTGGCCTTGTGCCGGTTTGCATTTAGTTAGTAGCTCACGTTAGTAAGACGTTAAGCTTGTGTGCTAGAAGCGTTGCTTGTTTTTAGTTCTTGGTTCTTCTGGCTTGTCGTACGGTCTGTTTGTAGCCCTCCGGCTTCTAAGCAGTCGTATGTGTGTTTTGTCAGGATGTTCAGTCTACCCCTTTTAGTCATCTTTTTCTTAGAGCTGCTCCTTTCTCCTTAGCATCTTTTCTGACCAGCCATATGTTGAACAGATGGTGAACACTAGGACTGGAGCTCATGATGGAGAGAATGAGAACAACGATGCCCGCGCTAGTGGTAAGCAACCGCCTCAAGCACCCCAAGTGAACCAGCGGAACTTTGAGGTCTTCATGCAGGCCCAGACTGAGCTCATGAGGATGATGACGCAACAACTTCAGAACCAACAGCGTCAACAGCAACAACAACCCCAAGGCGCTCCACCTCAACAGAGCAAGATGTTTGAGTTTCTGCGCACCAAGCCACCAACCTTCAAGGGAGTAGGTACTCCGCTTGATGCAGAAAACTGGATTCGTACCATGAAACGCAAGTTGGAGGTCACTCAGTGCTCAGATGCAGAGAAAGTTCGTTTCACTATCCAACAGTTGGAAGGAGCTGCCCTTGACTGGTATGAGAACCTTAGGGAAGGCTTGGATGACCATGAAGCCTTGACCTTTGAGGATTTCCGTACAGCTTTCCGTGATTACTATGTCCCCACTGGTATCAAGGAGCTGAAGAAGGAAGAATTCCGTACCCTTCAGCAGGATAACAAGACAGTGCAGCAGTACCTGACTCAGTTCACTTCTGTTGCCCACTATGCACCCGAAGATGTTGCTAGAGATGCAGATCGCCAGAGGCATTTCCTGAAGGGTCTCAATTCTGGTCTCAAGGTGGGACTTGTTGCTCATGAGTTTAACAGTTTCTAGAGCCTGTGAACAAGACCCTACTATTAGAAGAAGAGCGCCGGAAGCTTGGTGAAGATCGCAAGTGCAAGATGAACCAGCAAGCAAGTGGTCCAAGCCAGAGGCCGCGTGGAGCATTCCAGCAGTACAACAACCGTCCGCCAGCTGCTCCACAGTTCAGATTGTTCCACAGACACCACTTGTAGTGACTCAGACACCTCGGCAGGCAACTCCCACTCAGTCCGTGCAAGGTCAAGTAAGTCAATCTTTCATTCGTCTTTGTTACAACTGCAAAGACTCAGGTCACCTCGCCAACAACTGCCCTCATCCCAATAACATTACTCCAGTGATGTTTAACTTGGGAAATACCCCGGTCAAGACACTAGTACCAGGAGCAGCATAGCAAACTGCATCAGCAACTCAACAGACTATCGTTAGGGGACGTGTGAATCATGTCACTGCAGAGGAAGCTCAGACCTCTACGGACGTTGTTCTAGGTAAGTTCCTGGTTAACTCAATACCTGCAACAGTTTTATTGGATTTTGGAGCTTCGCATTCGTTTGTTTCTCGGTCTTCTGCTTCTCAACATAAGTTTCCTACTATTCCTCTTAAGTTTCCTACTATTCCTCTTAAGTGTTCTTTGCTTATTCAAACACCGGGGTCAGAGATAAGAACCCAGACTGGTTGTCCTAGAGTGAAGATTGAAATAGAGGGTGTAGAATTCTTTGCCAACCTGATTATGTTAGATACCCCTCAGCTTGATGTTATCCTAGGGATGGATTGGTTGCACAGCAGCAAGACAGTGCTAGATTGTGGAAGTAGATCTATCACCTTAGAGAACTCCAAAGGAGAGAAAGTCAAATTCAAAGCCGTAATTAATCCCCCTTGGAAAGGAGCCCTAGTGCACCACATGGAAGTTTCTGAGCTACAGAATGTACCAATTGTTAGAGAATATCCAGATGTCTTCCCGGAAGAGTTACCAGGTGTGCCACCACATAGGGATATTGAGTTTGTCATTGATCTAGTCCTCGGAACATCACCTATATCCAAGCGACCATATCGTGTGGCAGCAAATGAGCTTGCTGAAATGAAGAAGCAGATACAGGAGTTGCAAGAGAAAGGTTATGTTATACCCAGTTCATCACCCTGGGAGCCCCGGTTATTTTCGTCGAGCAGAAAGATGGAACCAAGAGAATGTGTATTGATTACAGAAGCTTAAATGATGTGACCATCAAGAACAAGTATCCTTTGTCGCAGATTGATGATCTTTTTGACCAGATGAAAGGGGCAGGAGTTTTCTCCAAGATTGATCTTAGATCCGGGTATCATCAGCTTAGGATCAGGTCAGAGGATATCCCGAAGACTGCATTTTCTACCAGATATGGACTCTATGAGTTTACAGTTATGTCCTTTGGATTGACAAATGCCCCTGCTTATTTCATGAACATGATGAATAAGGTATTCATGGAATATTTTGATAAGTTTGTTGTTGTTTTCATTGACGACATTCTCATCTACTCCAAGAATGAAAAAGAGCATGAGACTCATTTAAGGCTTGTGCTAGAAAAGCTAAGGGAGCATCAGTTATATGCCAAGTTCAGCAAGTGTGAGTTTTGGATGAAAGAGGTTGAATTCCTTGGACATGTTGTGACTGCCGCTGGAGTTGTAATCGATCCAAAGAAGGTGAGTACAGTTATCAATTGGCAGCCGCCCAAGACCGTGACATAAGTTCGCAGTTTCTTTGGTATGGCAGGATATTACAGAAGTTTCATAGAAGGTTTCTCCAAGGTTGCTCGTCCATTTACACAATTGTTGAAGAAGGAGAAGAAATTTATGTGGACATTAGAGTGCCAACGTAGCTTCGAAGCCTTGAAAAAGAGTTTGACATCAGCACCAGTGTTAGTTTTGCCAGATATCCATAAGGGGTTTGATATTTACTGTGATGCCTCTCGTACAGGGCTTGGTTGTGTTCTGATGCAGGAAGGCAAGGTTGTCGCATATGCATCAAGACAGTTACGCCCCCATGAGGAGAACTATCCGACTCATGATTTGGAGCTTGCCGCAGTGGTACATGCATTGAAGATATAGAGACATTACCTTGTAGGCAATCAATGTAAGGTGTACACTGATCACAAAAGTCTGAAATATATTTTAACTCAGCATGATTTGAACTTAAGACAAAAAAGATGGTTAGAGTTGATAAAGGATTATGACATAGGGATCCACTACCATCCTGGCAAGGCTAATGTTGTTGCCGACGCCTTGAGCAAGAAGGTACATTACAACAGTATGGAAGTCAAGGAGAACCAGTTGTCCCTTTACCGTGAGTTTGAAAGGTTGAGCTTGGAGATAGTACCTGAAGGATATGTGGCTAGGATAGAGGTGAAACCCACATTGGAAGATCAAATCAAGGAAGCTCAGAAAGGTGATGCTAACATCAAAGAGATCAAGCTTAACATGAAGAAAGGAAAAGCCATAGGATTCACTGAGGATGAGAATGGTGTTATATGGTTACATGAGAAGTTGGTTGTACCAGATCAGCCGGAACTCAAGAAGCTTATATTGTCAGAGGCACATGAATCTCGTTATTCTATTCATCCTGAGAGTACCAAGATGTATCAGGATCTCAAGAACAGAATATGGTGGCCCAGTATGAGACGCGAGATCGCAGAGTATGTGACACTTTGTGATGTTTGCCAACGAGTTAAGGCAGAACACCAACGACCAGCAAGACTTCTACAGTCGTTGAAGGTACCGGAATGGAAGTGGGATGAGGTTGGCATGGATTTCATCACAGGTTTGCCCAAGACTCAGTCAGGGTATGATTCTATTTGGGTTATAGTGGACCGTCTCACTAAGGTGGCTCACTTTATCCCAGTCAAGATAACCTACTCGCGTGACAAGTTAGCAGAACTTTATGTGAACCGGATAGTATGTTTACATGGAGTACCACGAAAGATAGTCTCAGATCGAGGAAGCCAGTTTACCTCACGTTTCTGGCAGGCTCTTCATGAAGCGATGGGTACTCGCCTTAATTTTAGTACAGCCTATCATCCATAGACGGATGGACAGACAGAAAGAGTTAATCAGATCCTGGAGGACATGCTTCGGGCTTGTGCTTTAGCCTATACTTCAAATTGGGACAAGAATTTACCCTATGCTGAGTTCTCCTACAACAATAGTTACCAAGCAAGTTTGCATATGTCACCGTTTGAAGCTTTGTATGGACGATCTTGCAGGACACCTTTGAATTGGAATGAGACTGGAGAAAGAATGGTTTTTCGACCGAATGTAATCCGTGAAGCCAAAGAAAAGGTTGCTCTAATCAGGGACAGATTAAAGGTAGCTCAATCCCGTCAAAAGAGCTATGCAGATAATCGTCGAAGGGATTTAACCTTTGAAAAGGAAGACTATGTGTATTTAAAGGTGACCCCAATGAGAGGAACTAAGAGATTTCATGTGAAAGGAAAGCTAGCCCCCAGATATGTTGGCCCATTTCGGATCATTGCTCGTTGAGGAGAAGTTGCATATCACTTAGAGCTGCCACCCTCAATGTCCGGTATTCATGACGTATTCCACGTGTCTCAGTTGAAGAAATGTCTTCGTGTGCCAGAAGAGGAGACACCGCTACAGTCAGTGGACTTACAACCAGATTTGACCTATCGTGAGGTTCCAATCAAAATTCTTGAGACTGCAGAGCGAACTACGAGGAGTAAGACTATCCGTTTCTGCAAGGTGCAGCGGAGTCATCATACCGAAGCTGAAGCTACATGGGAGCGTGAAGATGATCTGAAGGCAGAGTTTCCGGAGTTGTTTCCAAGCTAGTCCGAATCTCGGGGTCGAGATTCTGTTTAAGAGGGGTAGGTTTGTCACGCCCTGATTTTTCATTTTCGTTCTTTTCGTCTGATTGCGAAAATTCACATTTGGTTTAATTGTCTAAAATAGCTTAATGAAAATTTTGTTAAATAAAAAGGTTTTAATGTTATTATTTAATTAATTACGTCGTTGGCTTTGTCGTATTTTAATTGGAGTTTATTTGGATTTAATTGGAATTTCGGAAGTGGAGCTCATTTCTTTAATTAAATTTGTGCCCAAATTCAAATTCCTATTCAATTCCTAATATTCTAAATCCTCCAAAAAATCCAAATATTTCTCATTTGGAATTTTTCCAGAAAAGTTCATATCCATTTCTCTTTTTCCTTCCTCTCTATTCTCTATTCTGTCTTTTTTGCAGAAAGCCCCCTTCCATTCTTTCTTTTTCTTCCTTCCTCCACCTTCTTCAACCTCCAGCCATCTCCTTTTCTCTCTCTCCCTCTTGAGCAGCAGGCCCGGGGAGGCCAACCCCGAGCCCACGCGCGCGCCCTCAGCCCGGCCGCCCTCTCTCCTTCGTGTCGCCCTCGGCCTGCGCCGCTGCCAACCCACGACAGCCCGTCCCGCGCCGCAAGCCCGCACCGGCCCAAGCAGCCATTGCCGCCGCTGTGCCACCATTGTCGCCGCGAATGCCGCTCCTCCCAAATCGGTGCGTTGGCGCTGCCCTAGCCCTAACCCTCCTCTATATATAGCCGCAGCCGCCGCCCTCTTTTCTCTTTCTTTTTCCGAGCCGCCGCCATTTTTTTTCTGCCGCCGCGCCGTCACCGTTCGTCCCCTGCCACCGCCGCTGCTCCGTGCCGCCGCCGGGAGTAGCGCCGCTGTCGTCGCCGCCCCCTCCCCGCTCTACGCCGCCACCGGTGAGCCTGAGGCCGAGCCTCCAACCTCGATGCCGCCATTTCTTTTTTTTCTTCTCTCTTTCCTTCCCCACCTCCGGCGAGCCCGTGGGCCACTTCCTCGCCGTCCCAGGGCCTTCTGCCGCGCCACCAAGCTCGCCTCCACCTCCTCCTTCCGGCGCCGCCGCTGCGCGCCGCCGCCGACGAACGCCACCGCCGGTCCACGCCGTGCCCATGGCGCCATGGCTCTGGGAAGAGGAGCAGCAGCTCCCTGTCTCCTTTGGCGCCATGCCGATGGTCCATCTCCAGCATAACTAGTGGTTGCTTCTCCAAATGACATGCATCGGCGCATTTGGCTTGATTCTTCATCATTGTTAGAATCGGCTGTAGAGGGGAATTCTGCTTCTAAGAGTGATGGTCTCTTTGCAACCTTTAGAGTATGCAGGGTTAGCCAGAGTTGGATAAACCACCATGGGCCGCCAGTATTTACATTGGCATCCATTATCAGTTTGGCCGATGATTGGTTTAGCATCTGATATGCTGCTCCTAGTACATATTTTCCCAAGGGGAATTCTCTTTTCAAGACTAGGGCTTCGGCTAGGTGCTGCCAATAGGCTGTTGGGCCACAGGTGGATCCACAAAACAAGAATTTATCCAACCACATCATTAGGAAGGTGGCATGTTCCCTAGCCGATACAGAGCCTGTTCCCATGTTATCAAAGATAAAACCGGACCAGCCACCGATGTTTTTGGTTTTAAACTTATAAGTGCACTTGGTTTTCATACTGATGGGATTAGCCGATGTGGTTATATCTAGACCGGTAATCATGATTATGTCCAATAAAGTGGGAGTCATCGGCCCTTGATTGAACATAAAACAGTTGAAGGTGTCTGACCAAAAATATGCAGCCGAAGATAGCATCGGCTCATCCTTCTTCATATCGGCTATGGACAAAGACAGGCATTGGGCTATCCCTATTTCGTCCCAATGATCTTGCTTGCTAGCTGCAACCCTTTTGTACCAATCTATCCACTTATCAACTTGGGAAGGCCAAGACCTAAAAGTTGTGGTCCAGTGGGAAAGAGATGGGTTGGCATGTCTGAAAGGGATTCTGTTTGTCTCTGCATTGATGATATCGGTGGGATCTAAATCGCCTATCGGACCCAAAAAGAAGTGGTTGGGCTCACTGAGTTTTGGAACGGCTACTTGGTGACTTAGATGCTACAGATTAAAAAGGGAAAAGGGAGATGAAGGCAGAGTAAAATGAAGAGATTTAAGGAAAAATTGGAGTCGATAGGGGACTTACCTCGGCATATTCCATGGCGGCGGATCACGGTGGATTTGATGGAGTGGCCATTGCTGCGTGGAGGTTGTCGCCGGAGGGGATTTGTTGTCGTGGTCGCCGGAGTGGAGAGAGAAGGTGTTCGCCGGAGTTCACGGGAAAGTTTGGTGGCTTGAGCGGTAAAAACGGAGTTAACGCCGTGAAATATCCGGGGGAGCGGTTGGTATTTAAAGAATTAGGTGCGTAACGGTCACAGGGGTAACCCTAGAATTTTGCGGTTGAAGAGAGATAATTCCGTTGCATTATAAATACTTCGGAATTGGGGGACATGTATTGACGATGAAATTTGGTAAGCAAATCTATCTACAAGAGTCGGAAACACGATTTAGTCCGAAGCGGATTTGAAGACCTGCAAAATATCAGAAACAGAGTGCGCATCGGCTGGAGTCCAAATCGGCTATGAACTGATCGGCCGAGTCAGGGTTGGATGAGGTTAGCCGATGGAGCCGATTTTAGTAATATGACTCGATACACGTCATCGGGTTGTGTTAACGTGCTTCATATGGATTGCCATGCACGGATAGAGTCCTGAGGAGGCAATTGTATCTATTAATTAGGATATTTTATGTAATTTCCTTATAGATATTCTCGGTAAGAGTCCGCCTAAGGGACTTGTTCGTTAGTTGGATTTGTATTAGGTTAATATGAGTCGTGTCCGTGGTGGACAATGTTTGTATTTTCGGGTATAAATATAATCCCGAGGTCTTGTAAATAATAACAACAGACGCTCAATCAATCTCGGCGCATCGCCACCTTTTGTTTCTAATTTTCGATAAGCTTGTCGTGCTGCATCAGTTTGATCTTCGACGAAAAGGTACATCTTGTCATGGCAGTTTGCATCATTGGGATTAGTGCTTACATCTTTATGACACTCTCATTCTATCTTGCAAGTTCCGTAGTTATCATATACATCATATAGCTTAGATCAATAATGCTATCTCCTATATCAGCTAGATTCCGTTTTAAGGTTTCGACGATATCGGCTAGTTTACTTCATTGATTCATGTTATATGATGTATCCACCATCCTGATTTGATGTTATTGGCTCGTTACATGTCATGCTTATTTTATGCTTAATGCTGCATTGGTTCGGTCCAACCTATTAAGTCTTTTTAGAATCATGATCTATAACATGCTTTACGATTGTCAATAGGGATAGCATCGGAGTTTCAGCCGATCTTATCTATTTAGAATATTTGACATGGTTTTATGCTTTGTTTAATGTTCTTTATCTAATCTCTAATGCTTTATCATAGATTTATATCGGATTCACGACCGATATACAAGTAGATCTATATATCGGCTGCGACATCAGTCTTATGTGATCGTTATTTCATGTTGCAATAGACTTAAGTAATTTATACTGTCTCGGTTCAGTCCGATCTATACCAATTGCTTATTTATATAGTAATATTGATCTAATAATTGCATAAAGCTAATATCTACAGCCGATATACTATGATTAGGGTTATCTCATATACCTTACAGCCGATTCATGCTTTATTGCATCGGCTAGGTCACATACGATATGAAATCGGCCCTATGGCCGATTGTCTATCGTTTACTAATATTCTTTGCATATTCTTTCTTGTTGATTGCAGGATCAAATCAACTGGCACGCCCTTGAATCCAAAACCCAAAAGTTAGGACCTGCACTAGAGTAAAGCAAACCTCTCAGGCCTGTGTGTGTTTTTTGCATCAACACGCTTTTGGCACGCCCGGTGGGACACGTGTCATCATGTCTCCAAACATCACGGAAGTTTCGGAGGACAACATCGTCGGGATCACATCCGAACAGCTGAGCGACGAGCAGAAGGAAGAATTACAACAACTGCTGAACCAACTCCAAAGCCAGTACTTGCACTCATTCACGGTGACGCGGCAGGGTACAATTATTCAAAGAGCCAAAGTCCAAATACCGACAATCGTGAAGCAAGACCCAAGTACTTCTGGATCAGGAGAAGAAAAGGATAAACAAGTAAAAGCTGAGTCAAGTAATGAAGAACTGCACACATTACAAGATCGCATCGATTCGGCTGTACACCATGGGTTAGTCAACCAGTCCGGAGTACTTGTTAATACTTTGACAAACATGATCAAGTCGGTAGTTGATGGAACGATAGTCGAGGAAAAGGCTAAAGGACCAATTTATTTACCAGACGGCACGTTCCCAGGGTACAGGACCGTGAAGACAGACATCAGCGGAAGTCAAGGAAATCAACAAGTGCTTCAAACCCAGGCTCCATCGGCTCCTTTCTCGAGTTCAAACATCCCATCAATTTTAACCAGATCACAGCCGATCACTGGGGGGCTAGCGTCAACTCAACTAACACCAGAGCAGTTGATGAATATTCTTCACCCAAGACCACCGGTTGTCGACACATCTTATCCAATTCCTTCGGTTCCACAACAGCCGACTGAAATTCCTCAGCCGATAGGCCAGCAAGACAGTACAGAACAACCTTCATATATACCACCTCTAGGCATATCGGCTGGTTTTAATAATCTTTATCAGCCTCACTCACCACGACCTCAGGCGATCCAATTTGGCCAGATGGATCCACTACAGCAGCAGTATGGTGGAGCAACACCTCATCAGCCCTGGACCGATATGATCGCTGATGTCATGAGGGAGCAATTTGGGCTCAAGACTAAGGATAATGGCAACATGTATCGGCATCCATATCCAGAATACTTTGATCGAGTTCAATTGCCAAACCAATACAAGGTGCCAGATTTTTCCAAGTTCTCAGGACAAGACAATATATCAACTTATGAGCACATAAGCCGATTCTTAGCTCAGTGTGGTGAAGCATCGGCTACAGAAGCTCTCAGAGTTCGCTTGTTTCCTCTCTCATTATCTGGGTCGGCATTCACTTGGTTTTCATCCTTGCCATATAATTCAATCAGGAGCTGGGCCGATCTAGAGAAATAATTTCATAAATATTTTTTCAGTGGAGTTCAAGAAATGAAGCTATCGGACCTCACAGCTTTTAGGCAGAAATCAGATGAATTAGTCCCAGACTACATTCAACGATTTAGAGATGTGAGAAACAGGTGTTACAGCCTATCTTTATCAGATTCTCAGCTAGCCGATTTAGCCTTCCAGGGTTTGCTGGCGCCGATCAGGGAAAGGTTCTCGGCTCAGGACTTTGACAGTTTAGCACATTTAGCTCAGAAGGTATCGGCTCACGAAACAAGATTTCAAGAAGCTAGGAAATTCATCAAAAAGACAAACAATGTGAACAATGTCTACAATTATGATTCTGATTTTGAAGATGAAGATCCAGACATCAATGCAGCCGAGTGGGCTAGGAACAAAAAGACGGTGATCTGTCAATGGGCTAAGAATTCTGGGATGGAGGAGAGATATGATTTCGATATTACAAAAGCCGACAAGATCTTCGATCTACTTCTCCAAGAAAAACAAATCCAGCTACCAGTAGGACACGTCATCCCATCGGCTGAGGAGCTGAAGAAAAGGAAGTATTGCAAATGGCATAATACAGGATCTCACCACACTAACGATTGCAAGATTTTCAGACAACAGATCCAGTCAGCTATTGAACAAGGGAAGATTAAGATTGATGCATCCAAGAAGCCAATGAAGATAGATGAGCACCCTTTTCCAGTCAACATGGTGCATCCTGGATACAACCAGCATACAGCCGACAGAAATAAAAACTACACCAGGAATATCAGATCGGCTGGCATGATCAGCAAATATCAAAACAGGCACCGGCAGGAGGAGGAATCATATCCTGAGGAAGAAGAAAGATATTTCGACCCCCATTGGAGTTGTGAATTCTTCAGGTTCTGCTGGAACGAAGGCATGAGGCTACCAGCTATCGAAAATTGCCCTGGTTGTAGTGATCCTGATGCCCAGTTCATCCAAAAACCAAGCCGACAATGTCAAACTACGCATCGGCCAAATCAACCAAGGTTGTCAGGACATGAAAGACTTGGGCCGATGCAACAAGACGATGATGAAGATGATTCGCGTAGAGAACCCAGGCCAACGCACCCTCAACGGTGTCCTTCTGGGATATTTACCAAAAATCAGAAGAGAAGAGTTCAAAGGATGAGAAATAGGGAACAATTCCAGGAGATTGAGGGGGCGATTGAGCATCGGCTGCGGCAGAAGACGAAGAAAGTATGGTGCGTGAAGAGCAAAGTGGTGTCAGCCGATGAAGTCACAGCCGATTACACCAGGAATCAACAACGCAAGGGCAAGGAAGCGGTGTCATCTGAAATCAACATGGTTTTCATGTTGCCAGCCGAATATGCAATGGAGCAAGTCATCGAGCAAGAAGAAAATCTGCCATCGGCTAAATTGATGTTATCGCCAGAACAAGCTATTTTTGAAAAGCCCGAGGGAACAGATCGTCGGCATCTCAAGCCACTCTATGTCAAGGGGTTTGTCAATGGTAAGCCGATGTCCAAGATGCTAGTCGATGGAGGAGCAGCTGTTAATTTGATGCCATATACAACATTCAGAAAGCTTGGGAAGAACTCAGAGGATTTGATCAAGACCAACATGATTCTAAAGGATTTTGGCGGGAATCCGTCTGAAACCTAGGGAGTTTTGAATGTGGAGTTGACCATCGGCAGCAAAACAATTCCAACCACGTTCTTTGTCATTGATGGGAAGGGTTCCTACAGTCTGTTGCTGGGAAGAGATTGGATCCATGCTAACTGTTGCATCCCTTCAACAATGCATCAAAGTTTGATTCAATGGCAAGGAGACCAAATCGAAATCGTGCCAGTCGACAGCCAACAGGAGATGGAGAGCCCCAATTCCTATTTTGAGGGCGCCGTGGAGGGTTCCAATTTCTACACAGAGGATACAATCGATGATCTCGAAGGCAAGCTTGGTCAAGGTTTTATGTCGGCCGATGAATTATAAGAAATCGATATTGGACCAGGTGATAGGCCAAGGCCGACATATATTAGTAAAAATTTACCGAACGAATTCAAATGTAAATTAATTGTACTCTTAAAGGAGTATAGAGATTGTTTTGCCTGGGAATATTATCAGATGCCAGGACTTAGCCGATCGATAGTTGAACATCGGCTCCCTATCAAACTAGGTTATCGGCCCTACAAGCAACCCCCAAGACGTTGTAAGGCTGCAATGTATGATGCTATTAAGGCCGAAATTACAAGACTTTATGATGCTGGCTTCATCAAGCCATGTCGATATACTGAGTGGATTTCCAATATAGTACCAGTCATCAAGAAAAACGGCAAGCTCAGGGTTTGTATCGATTTCAGGGATTTGAATAAAGCTACACCGAAGAATGAGTACCTAATGCCGGTAGCTGATCAACTTGTAGATGCAGCATCTGGACATAAAATTATCAACTTCATGGATGGTAATGCCGGTTATAATCAAATTTTGATGGCTGAAGAAGATATTCATAAGACTGCTTTTAGATGTCCTGGTGCTATCGGCTTATATGAGTGGGTAGTTATAACTTTCGGTTTGAGGAGTGCTGGTGCTACATATCAGAGAGCTATGAATTATATCTTTCATGATCTTATCGGCGCTTTGGTGGAAATATATATAGATGATGTGGTTGTTAAATCCAAGGAGGTTGATGATCATATAGCCGATTTAAAACAAGTCTTGGAAAGAGCAAGAAAATATGGGTTGAAGATGAATCCTACTAAGTGTGCTTTTGGTGTATCGGCTGGTCAATTTCTTGGGTTTTTGGTTCATGAGAGAGGGATTGAAATTCCTCAAAGGAGCATTGAAGCAATTAAAGATATCAAACCTCCAGAAGACAAGACCAAGCTACAATCATTGATCGGCAAGATTAATTTTGTTCGGCGTTTTATATCAAATCTATCTGGCCGAATAGAACCATTTACTCCTTTATTAAGATTGAAAGCCGATCAAGAGTTTGTCTGGGGGGAGAAGCAGCATCAAGCATTGGACAATATTAAGGAATATTTGAGTACTCCTCCAGTTCTTATTCCACCACAGAAAGGGATTCCATTTGAACTCTATTTATCAGCCGATCAAAATTCTATCGGCTCAGTCTTGATTCAGGAGGTTGAAGGAAAAGAGAGAGTTATATTCTACCTTAGCAGACGATTGTTGGATGCAGAAACTAGGTATTCACCTGTGGAGAAGTTATGTTTATGTTTATATTTTTCCTGCACAAAGTTGAGGCATTATCTACTATCCAATGAGTGTATCATAATTTGCAAGGCCGATGTGGTACGATATATGCTATCGGCTCCAGTTTTGACAGGACGCATTGGTAAGTGGATCTTTGCTTTATCAGAATTCGATCTCAGATATGAATCGGCTAAGGCAGTTAAAGGACAGGCGATAGCCGATTTCATAGTTGAACACAGGGATATCAGTGTTGATAATATTGACATTATGCCATGGACTTTATTCTTTGACGGATCAATTTGTACTCATGGTTGTGGTATCGGCTTGGTAATCATATCGCCTAGGGGGGCAAGTTTTCAGTTTGATTTCACTATTAAACCATACACTACAAATAATCAAGCAGAATATGAAGCTGTTCTCAAAGGTTTGCAGTTATTGAGGGAAGTCGAAGCCGATGCTGTTGAGATCATGGGCGATTCATTATTGGTGATAAGTCAATTATCTGGAGATTATGAATGCAAAAATGACACCTTGATGATATACAATGAAAAATGTCAAGAGTTGATGAAGACATTCAAGATGGTTACTTTGAAACACATTCCTAGGGAGCAGAATGTTGAAGCCAATGATCTGGCTCAAGGTGCATCAGGTTACAAGCTGATGTTACAAGGGATTGAAGTAGAAGTGGCCTGCATCCCAGCTGATGATTGGAGATTTGATGTTTTTGAGTATTTAAAAAATTCTTCCAGATCGGTTTCACGGAAATTGCGATATAAAGCTCTTAAATATGTTCTCTTGGATGATACATTGTGCTATCGGACGATTGATGGGGTTCTTTTGAAATGCTTGAGCATGGAAGAAGCAAAAGTTGTCATGTGTGAAATCATGAAGGTATTTATGGAACACATCAATCGGCTCACAAAATGAAGTGGTTAATTCGGAGGGTTGGATATTTTTGGCCGACAATGCTAGAGGATTGTTTCAGATATTACAAGGGTTGTCAAGATTGTCAGAAATTTGGAGCAATTCAGAGAGCACCAGCATCGGCTATGAACCCTATTATCAAGCCATGGCCGTTCAGAGGTTGGGGTATTGATATGATCGGCCAGATTAATCCACCATCAAGCAAAGGGCATAAATTTATATTGGTTGCAACTGATTATTTCACAAAGTGGGTTGAGGCGATTCCATTGAAGAAGGTTGATAGTCAAGATGCAATCAATTTCGTTAAGGAGCATATTATATACAGGTTTGGTTTGCCACAAACGATTACAACTGATCAAGGTTCCATATTTGTGTCCGATGAGTTTGTTCGGTTTGCTGACAGCATGGGGATTAAATTGTTAAATTCATCACCATATTATGCACAAGCAAACGGGCAGGCTGAAGCATCAAATAAAAGCTTGATTAAGTTGGTTAAGAGAAAGATAGCCGAATATCCCAAGAAGTGGCAAGCTATTTTGGCTGAGTCATTATGGTCCTATCGGATGGCTTGCCATGGTGCAATTCAGGTACCTCCTTATCAATTAGTTTATGGGCATGAAGTTGTGTTACCATGGGAAACCAACATCGGTTCTAGGAGGATTTCTTTACAAAATGAGCTGACAGCCGATGATTATCATAATTTGATGGTTGATGAGTTAGAAGATTTGGTACAAGCTAGATTGCGAGCTCTTGAAAAAGTTAGAAAAGATAAGGAGAGGATTGCTAGGCATTACAACAAGAAAGTTGTCCCAAATCTTTTGAAGAAGGTGAGTTGGTTTGGAAATTGGTATTGCCGATAGGGGCCAGAGATAGTAAATTCGGCAAGTGGTCGCCGAATTGGGAAGGACCGTTTCAAGTTCATAAATGCGTTTCTAAAGGAGCCTATATGCTAAAAGGGCTTGATGGAGAGGTATTTGGTAGAGCACTTAATGGAAAATACTTGAAGAAATACTACCCAAGTGTTTGGATTAGTTCATGATCAGCTATGGTTTGCCGGTTTATGGTTGATAGCCGATGTGTTTACATCGCCTTTAGATGGCCGATATTTTTATCGCGCTTAGACATATAAGTTTGCAGCATTGTGTTCCCTACTACAAACTTGGGGGGCATGACGGACAAAAAGTTGGGAATTTTTGAGCAAAATTTTTGAGCAATATTTACAAGTATAAAATCGGTTCGATGACCAATAGCAGACGGCATTTCAAGTTTTCACTAAGTATTAAATCGGCTCGATGGCTAATAAGCATATATTACAGCAAAAATGTTTCAGGGCAACTTATAGTTTGGGTTACATTAAGCTAGATACTTTTGAATGGCCGATATGGCTCTTTGCCTAATCTGTTCTACTTCTTCAATGGTTTGAGCATCGGCTTCATTAGTTCCTGGAATTGGTTTCAAGGCCTTATTCAAGGCAGCAAGGTGTTTCACAGATTTCTTGAGCTTTGACTTTTGGGTTTCAATTGCTTTGGGCAAATCGGCCAGCTTTTGTTCTTCAGTCATGATTTCAGCTCTACACGTCTCCAATTGTTGCAAGAGATCGGCTTCTCTCTTTTTCAGTTCTTCAATTTTATGTTGTATTGAAGTTGGTCCAGTTTCTAGTTCATCCAACTTGGATTTCTCTTCGGTGACTTGTTGTCGGCTAGATTGAACATTTGCTTCAAGAGCGGAGCGCTCTAGCCGATCTGATATTCTTTGTCTTGCCCTTTCTAGTTTGAAGCGATGTTGCTCAAGAAAAACTGCAGGAGAGATCATCTCGATCAGTTCATCAGGAATCTGATTTTGGATTTCTTCAAATCTCTCTCTGATCGGCCCGCAGTTTACAACTAGTGCATCAAGTGAAGCACCTAGCCGATCTGCGATGTCAGATAAGCTCCTTTTAAGATCTTCAGAAATTGGAGAGATGGCCTTGATAGTTGTTTCTTCTTCTTCATCCAGGAACTGATTTATATCAAAGGAGAACATATTGGCTAAGAGCTGAAGTGGAGAAAGTTTGATGAGTAATATAGTTATGAGTTAGCCGATGGATTTAGGCATGACGAATACTTACAGGAAAATGAGGGGATGGAGCTGTAGTAGCAACTTCTTCATCTTGTCGGCTAGCTGCAGCCGATGGAGTATGTTCACTCGAAACATGTTGGGGAGGTGATACTTGAGGGGGCTGCAATGATAACAAGTGGTCAGTATCGACTAAAGATGAAGTTAGAGTTGGAGTAAGTTGAGATTACCGATACTGGTGGTGAGATTGGCTTTTTCCTTGTAGCAACTTATTTCTTCTTGGGCTGAAAAGAGATAGCTAAGTTAAGAAAATGTAAGGCATGAAAATAGACGATGATAGTTAGCATAATCTTACTTGTGCTTTTTGAGGTGGCTTCGGAGGACTCGGAGTTTTTGCAGCCTGAGATTGTGCTACAGGGGGTGTATCGGCTTGGGGTGTAGCTATTTCGGCTGTATCGCTGATTTGGGCAGCAGCTTCATTGATTGCTTCATCCATCTCAATATCTTTTAAGATATCATCTATCTCTTGAGTTTAAGAGATGTCTATATCGGCTGTTTTCTTCTGTCGTTTGGTTGGTTTCTTTAAGAGCGTTGGCTTTGTGGCAGCTTGTTTTGTTCTTCTTTTCCTCTCACCTGCTTGTATCGGCTCTCTTAGTTGACCTTGGAGCAAGGTGGTGGTTTTTGGGGCATTGAAGCCGATGATTGATGGGGTTGGTCCGCTGCCGTTTGGGAGTTTGGCCATAGCATATTCTATGGGCTTGCCACTTCGACTAATAAGAGGAGGAAGAGAATTTGTTGTCTGCAAGCAAAATTGTTAAAGTGTAAGTATTAAGCAGTTGGCAATATTGAAATACAAGAACTTGAGAGGAAAGTTTTACCTGAGGAACCAAGTTTGGAATGATTCGGGTGAGGTATGAGTCAACTGACAGATGGAATATGTGACTTTTTATCTCTGACCACCATCTGTCAAACTGGATGCTCCTCATCAAGATGATGTTGAATCTGTCAATACTACCGAGAGGGGGACCAGGGATGTTGAGCAGCTTGTCCATCATGAGAGCCGATACAATATCACCCCTAGTTTGAATCTTGTCGGCATAGTACAAGCCGATGGGTAATGTGCCCATACCAAGTTGTCTTGCTGCCGATGCTGGATAGTAGAACTCATAAGAGGGTTGAACATTTCTGCCTTGAGATATGCCAACTGGGAGTATGCATGGTGAGATTGCGGCAGTTAGGATTTCTCTGGGTTTCTCAAATCTTTCATCATTAATTTCATTGATCCTAAAATCAGTTGGCATTTCAAAGCTCTTGTATGAGTCATAAGCAAACCAAATTCGGCTGTCTCTGGGGAATCCATCATAAAAGTTGCCGAACCAATTATGGAAATGCTCAGCCGATGGTCCATGTCCAGCATAACTAGTGGTTGCTTCTCCAAATGACATGCATCGGCGCATTTGGCTTGATTCTTCATCATTGTTAGAATCGGCTGTAGAGGGGAATTCTGCTTCTAAGAGTGATGGTCTCTTTGCAACCTTTAGAGTATGCAGGGTTAGCCAAAGTTGGATAAACCACCATGGGCCGCCAGTATTTACATTGGCATCCATTATCAGTTTGGCCGATGATTGGTTTAGCATCTGATATGCTGCTCCTAGTACATATTTTCCCAAGGGGAATTCTCTTTTCAAGACTAGGGCTTCGGCTAGGTGCTGCCAATTGGCTGTTGGGCCACAGGTGGATCCACAAAACAAGAATTTATCCAACCACATCATTAGGAAGGTGGCATGTTCCCTAGCCGATACAGAGCCTGTTCCCATGTTATCAAAGATAAAACCGGACCAGCCACCGATGTTTTTGGTTTTAAACTTATAAGTGCACTTGGTTTTCATACTGATGGGATTAGCCGATGTGGTTATATCTAGACCGGTAATCATGATTATGTCCAATAAAATGGGAGTCATCGGCCCTTGATTGAACATAAAACAGTTGAAGGTGTCTGACCAAAAATATGCAGCCGAAGATAGCATCGGCTCATCCTTCTTCATATCGGCTATGGACAAAGACAGGCATTGGGCTATCCCTATTTCGTCCCAATGATCTTGCTTGCTAGCTGCAACCCTTTTGTACCAATCTATCGACTTATCAATTTGGGAAGGCCAAGACCTAAAAGTTGTGGTCCAGTGGGAAAGAGATGGGTTGGCATGTCTGAAAGGGATTCTGTTTGTCTCTGCATTGATGATATCGGTGGGATCTAAATCGCCTATCGGACCCAAAAAGAAGTGGTTGGGCTCACTGAGTTTTGGAACGGCTACTTGGTGACTTAGATGCTACAGATTAAAAAGGGAAAAGGGAGATGAAGGCAGAGTAAAATGAAGAGATTTAAGGAAAAATTGGAGTCGATAGGGGACTTACCTCGGCATATTCCATGGCGGCGGATTGCGGTGGATTTGATGGAGTGGCCATTGCTGCATGGAGGTTGTCGCCGGAGGGGATTTGTTGTCGTGGTCGCCGGAGTGGAGAGAGAAGGTGTTCGCCGGAGTTCACGGGAAAGTTTGGTGGCTTGAGCGGTGAAAACGGAGTTAACGCCGTGAAATATCCGGGGGAGCGGTTGGTATTTAAAGAATTAGGTGCGTAACGGTCACAGGGGTAACCCTAGAATTTTGCGGTTGAAGAGAGATAATTCCGTTGCATTATAAATACTTCGGAATTGGGGGACATGTATTGACGATGAAATTTGGTAAGCAAATCTATCTACAAGAGTCGGAAACACGATTTAGTCCGAAGCGGATTTGAAGACCTGCAAAATATCAGAAACAGAGTGCGCATCGGCTGGAGTCCAAATCAGCTATGAACTGATCGGCCGAGTCAGGGTTGGATGAGGTTAGCCGATGGAGCCGATTTTAGTAATATGACTCGATACACGTCATCGGGTTGTGTTAACGTGCTTCATATGGATTGCCATGCACGGATAGAGTCCTGAGGAGGCAATTGTATCTATTAATTAGGATGTTTTATGTAATTTCCTTATAGATATTCTCGGTAAGAGTCCGCCTAAGGGACTTGTTCGTTAGTTGGATTTGTATTAGGTTAATATGAGTCGTGTCCGTGGTGGACAATGTTTGTATTTTCGGGTATAAATATAATCCCGAGGTCTTGTAAATAATAACAACAGACGCTCAATCAATCTCGGCGCATCGCCACCTTTTGTTTCTAATTTTCGATAAGCTTGTGCTCTCGAGTCGTGCTGCATCAGTTTGATCTTCGACGAAAAGGTACATCTTGTCATGGCAGTTTGCATCATTGGGATTAGTGCTTACATCTTTATGACACTCTCATTCTATCTTGCAAGTTCCGTAGTTATCATATACATCATATAGCTTAGATCAATAATGCTATCTCCTATATCAGCTAGATTCCGTTTTAGGGTTTCGACGATATCGGCTAGTTTACTTCATTGATTCATGTTATATGATGTATCCACCATCCTGATTTGATGTTATTGGCTCGTTACATGTCATGCTTATTTTATGCTTAATGCTGCATTGGTTCGGTCCAACCTATTAAGTCCTTTTAGAATCATGATCTATAACATGCTTTACGATTGTCAATAGGGATAGCATCGAAGTTTCAGCCGATCTTATCTATTTAGAATATTTGACATGGTTTTATGCTTTGTTTAATGTTCTTTATCTAATCTCTAATGCTTTATCATAGATTTATATCGGATTCACGACCGATATACAAGTAGATCTATATATCGGCTGCGACATCAGTCTTATGTGATCGTTATTTCATGTTGCAATAGACTTAAGTAATTTATACTGTCTCGGTTCAGTCCGATCTATACCAATTGCTTATTTATATAGTAATATTGATCTAATAATTGCATAAAGCTAATATCTACAGCCGATATACTATGATTAGGGTTATCTCATATACCTTACAGCCGATTCATGCTTTATTGCATCGGCTAGGTCACATACGATATGAAATCGGCCCTATGGCCGATTGTCTATCGTTTAGTAATATTCTTTGCATATTCTTTCTTGTTGATTGCAGGATCAAATCAACTGGCACGCCCTTGAATCCAAAACCCAAAAGTTAGGACCTGCACTAGAGTAAAGCAAACCTCTCAGGCCTGTGTGTGTTTTTTGCATCAACAGTTTCCAATTCATGCATTATTTTATTTATAAACTATCGATGGGTAGTGTGACCTAATTGTTTTTATATCCTACCTTTGATAATTGTTAATTACCTATGATACCTTGTCACCCTAGTCTTTATGAGTTGAATATTGGGCTCAACTCAAGGTAGAAAGGTAGAGTAGTTATGCTTGGCCCGCTTAAGGTTGTTTTACAAGTAAAATATAATTTTGATTAATCTTATATTGCATATGCTATTATTATGCTATTTAGGTGGCATAAAACCACTCGTATGGTTGATATTATTAACCTTGACTATATGTTTAGTTTGATCAACTAATCACATAGTCGGGGGCTACACCTAATTAGGTGCATCTAGTCGATGCACCTGGGTATATATTTTTGAAAATTTTCTAGCCCTTCACAGCCTTATATTTTGATAAAATCACTCGGGAGACTATGGCAGAGATGGTTGAAGCACTCGGTTGTATGTATTTTGACTCAGGAGAAGATTATCTCGTCGACTGTGAAGGTCTCAGGGGCTACTGTGGACATTATGGGTACCACATACCCACAGATCTAGTTATCCGACTGGTTACAAGAGATAGATTATTTGTATAGATTGTGTAACGAGATAAGGCTTGGGTGTTACGTTTACTTGGGAATTAGGTAAATGGCGCGTAGTCTTAGCCCAGTAAGTTTGTAAGTTAGTTATAGGAGATTCGATCGGTAAAGAATTAAAACTCTATCTTGTAAACCCTTTCTCTCCAGCTATATAAGGAGGATACGTGTCACGCCTCGATTTTTGTTCGGGATTAAAAATCATTGAATAATGCATTTCTAGAAATTATATTAAAAATTGGAAATTCGGGATGAATTTCTGGGCATGACAATACGGTGTTTCTCGGGGCATAACCTCATTGAGATCGTAAGATCAGTACTCCACTCGGTGGAATCAATCCTCAAAAAAGGAGTAGGGTATTACTTCTTCCAAGAAGGCTTGAACCTGTCTAAATCCTTTGTCTCTTAACCCATCCACTTTATATCTTGTGCGCTACCCCCTTTTCATATTGTCGAATTCTAGTTTCGACACAACCAGTGTTATAGCAATCTCTCACCACCTATCAGTTGCCCTCGGGTGGTCAAGAGATGACTACGCCTAGTGCTCGACAAGTGCTATAGCGCTCTCTTACCACCTATCAGTTCCCTTCGAGTGGTCGAGGGATGATTACGCTTGGTCATTGACTAGTGTTGTAGCAACCTCTCACTACCTATCAATTGCCTTCGGGTGGTTGAGTCTCTCACCACCTATCAGTTGCATTCGGGTGGTCGAGAGATGACTACGCCTAGTCCTCGACCAGCACTGTAGCAATCTCTCACCACCTATCTATTGCGTTCAGGTGGTCGAGAAATGACTACGTCTGGTTCTTGACCAACGCTGTAGCAATCTCTCACCACCTATCAGTTGCTTGCGGGTGGTCGAGAGATGACTATGGCTGGTCCTCGACTAGCATTGTAGCATTCTCTCACCACCTATCAGTTCCCTTCGAGTGGTCGAGGAATAACTACGTCTGGTCCTCGGTCGGTAGTGGTAGTAATCCTCTCACCATCTCTCCAAGTTGCATTCGAGTGGTCGAGGGATATATAAACCTAGACCTCGGTTGGCGGTGCTAGTCATCCTCTCACCATCTCTCCGAGTTGCCTTTGGGTGGTTGTGTACATCTATAGGGGCAGAGCTAGAAAATTAGTTCATCGGGGTCACTGGGGTCAGAATACACTAATCTTTATTAATTACAGGTGTCATCTTAACTGCCTGAACAATATAACCATGGATTCCATTGGATGTCATCGGGGTCGGCTGACCCCGATGGTTCACTGTAGTTCTGCTCTTGTACTTCTACATACCTGGTCCGTGACTAGCGATTGTACCGATTCTGCCACCACCTCTATGGGTGGTTGAGTACGTCTACATACCTGGTGCTCGACCATCAGTTGTTGCGATTCTCCCACCACCTCTACGAGTGGTTGAGTACGTTTATATACCTGGTCCTCGACCAGCGGTTGTAGCGATTCTCCCACCACCTTTACGAGTGGTTGAGTATGTTTATACACCTGGTTCTCGACCAGCGGTTGTAGTGCTTCTCCCACTAGCTCTACGAGTGGTTGAGTACGTCTATATACCTAGTACTTGCCAGTGGTTGTAATATTCTCCCACCAGCTCTACGATTTGTTAAGTACGACTACACAAATATCTGTAAGTGTTTATACATATAAAATGTGCAATATTTGTCCGTTGATCCTCTTTTCATATATTGCTATGTCTCGAAGTCGATCATACTATCCTCATACGCTAGTCTGGCAAGCTTCAGGGTCCCATTAAACTCAGCTGGGGACACCTAGCCTGTGAAAGTTTACCAGGTCATGCAGAGCCAAACGACCATGTTAGATCTAGTCATGTTAAAGTACCCACTTGAGCGTATTAACCAAGTCATGTAACTGGGAATTGGTTTTCCCAACTTCATGGTTACAATTCGCTGCTTCAGTATAGTTTGGTATACACCCTCAGTTTCATATTATAAGTCGTTTGATTTTTTTCTTAGTCAAAGTCAAACTTCTTTAAGTTTGACCAAATTTATAGAAAAATATAGTACTATTTTCAACACAAAACAAACATATTATGAAAATATTTTCATTGTTAGATTTAAATATACTAATTTCATATTTCAGATATTGTTAATTTTTCTATAAATTTGATCAAACTTAACGAAGTTTGACTAGGAAAAAAGTCAAACGTCTTACAATATAAAACGGAGGGAGTAAGATTTAAGTTGTCTTTGTGGAAAAACGACTTTTCCATAAAGACTATTGGGGGCTAGAAAAGGTACCATACTCCGATTGTTGAGGGTAGCTATGGCGAGAGTACTCTTTTGTTATCATAAATAGATTTAATTTAATTTATTTTTGATTTTTTAATTCATATTTTACCCCAAGCGTTCGGTTAGGGGCTTTTTCTATCTAACAATTTGCTCTGAGTAATTAATATCAGGAGAGACATATATTAGAGCAGTTAAGTCAGATATCGGGACTTTGTCGCCTACTCTGACCTACTTGGTTATCCGAGAACGGCTGGTTGAGTTCGACAAGGGTTACTGGGTAAAGCGATGGTGTACCCACTGAGATGGAATCTTTTGACTTCAATCCAAATTCTCAATCAAGGCTGGACAGGGAACTTAGTCGCATACTCCACACCTTTTCGCTCGTCCAAGAACGGTTAGGTGAGTTCGACAACTATTGTTCTAAGGTCCTCAGTGAGAACATCAATCCATTCATTTCATTGAAGTCGGGGGCTACTGTCGTAATTATGGAAACGACATACCTAATAATCTTGGGTTAGACTTGGCAGGACCCACCATATACCAAGTCTTATACAGAATCATACGTCATATACGGAAAGTGTTTCGGATAAGGAAGGAGGACCAGAGTTCAAGTTGGAAGCTACAATACCGGTATATAAGAGCAACTCCGGCTTCGACCAATAGGACTAGGGCTATTACCTGGCAGTTAAGGGGCCTGAACATGTATAAAAATCGCTATCACCCGTCTCTTTTACCTCAGTCTCATCTATACTTTGGCACTAACTATCCCCATACCATCCCCATACCAGGCAAATACCGTAGTCACGATCTACTCCGTTGATAATTTTAATTATGGCTCTATTCGACAGACATACAAGCTGCAGCTACTGCGGCTGCTGCATCACAAATTCACTGCAAGCTTGAGCAATTCTTAACTACTGCAGCTGCAGTCGCAGCTGAAAAATACCAGCCGAACACACCCTATTCTATCACAAAATTACAGATGTAAAATGATGTATCTCTAAGCTATATATTTAATATCAAATTTATCATATAACTACAAATATAAAGTGAATTACATATTAAATTGGAGTATTGCAAAACCACATATTTAATAATTACGTTATCACAAAACTATAGCTCCAATTTTATAAAAAGATGGATTTAAACTCTAAAATCTTTCTAAAATATGTAGTTTTGTAGTAACTATCTTTAAATATGTAATTTTGCTAACTTAGTTTAAATCTATTTTTTTATAAATTTGATCTTAAATCTGTAGTGTGCACCACCTTAAATCTATATTTTTTCAATAGTTTGGTTAGTTCTTGAATATCAATTTGTTAACTTTGATGCCACATGGTGCCACATTATCAAAAATCATCCTTCCTTGAACTCAGAGGGGTAAACTATAAATGGTTTTGAGAGTTGAGTGATCAATAATAATAAGTTTCATAGTTAAGGGATAAAACCAGGACGAAAACTGCCGTGGATGGATAAAACTGTTTACTTTTCTATATTACATCATGGTCATGGTCCTGTAATGCGTCCAATTCAAACACGCAATTCTTCTTAATTGGTGTGTTCTTTTAGACTTTGTCCGTTCGAACGTACTAAAAATGGGCTAAATACAGACGCGTAAATAATTTTATCTTATTATCTAAAAGCAACTTCAAAAGTTTTTGTATGAAATACACTTTTTAACAATTTGAAAAGTATATAAAGAAAACCAACCAAGGTAAAACCTGTATCCGGTTATCTTAATCAGGTTCAAACGGGCGTTTGATGACATTATATTATGTTCATTTTGATTTCTAAAACCCTATGCCAACTGGACCGGACATGAGCCCAGAGCTCAGAGGTGAAACCATACATCCGAAATGAATGAACATTCTCGAACCTTGCCTCAGCAGAGAAGCCGTCTCCAAGCGAAATACTCCTATTCCGTCGACCTATCAACGGTCTTGATCGCCTTATGATTCGTGCGAAGAAAATAAAAAAAAAAACACCTTATCCCTCCCTACCCTCTTCTTCTGCCACCACTCGAGGAACCTCCTCGTTGTCTCCCGATCTGCGCCACCGCCGCCGCCGCCGTCTCCGGCGATCCGGCAGCCGCATCCTAAACGCTCTCCTTCCCGTTGCCGCCGCGGCCTCGCCGCTGCGCCCTCACAGCCGCCCAGGCCTGACCTCCAAACCCGGGAAACCACCCTCTCCTCCATCCATGGCGTCCGCCGCCGCCGCCGCCACCTCATCGTCGGCGTCCCTTCGCCTCCTCACCAAGCCCCCCAAGCCCCTTCTCTCCAAGCCCCACCTCCTCACGCTCTGCGCCCCGGTCTCCTTCCAGCGCCTCGTCGCCAGGTCCAGCGCGTCCCCGTCCTCGTCCCCTTCCGCTGCCGCCGCCTCGGCCTCGGGCTCCGGGGTCGATCCGGCGCAGCTTCCTCCGGCGCTGCGCGATATCGTCGCGCTCTTCCAGTCCGTGCCCGACCCGCGCACCCGGTACAAGCAGCTCCTCGCCTACGCCGCGCGGCTGCCGCCCATGGACCCGGCCCTCAAGACCGATGCCAACCGCGTCCGGGGATGCGTCTCCCAGGTCTGGGTCCATGCCGCGCCGGAGGAGGGCGCGCCGGACAGGGTCAGCTTCCAGGCGGACTCCGACGCGCAGCTCACCAAGGGCCTCGCCGCGCTGCTCGTGCTCGGCCTCTCTGGCGCGCCGGCGCGGGATGTCGCCATGGTTCCCGTCGAGTTCATCGAGCTTCTTGGGATCAGGCAGAGCCTCTCACCTTCCAGGAACAGCGGCCTGCTCAACATGCTCAGCCTCATGAAGCGCAAGGCGCTGGAGGTTGCCACCGGGGAGGCATCTGCTGAGGAAATTGCCAGCCAAGAAGTGGTCCTAGAGGTTGCCGAACCGCCTGCCGCGAAGGAGAAGGAACCCGAGTTTGCGGCTTTCGGTGCGCGAGAAGAAGAGGGTTCAGAGGTGGATAGCCATGACGAGGAACAGTTGGATGAGATTCCAGCTGATGTGATGGAAGGGAATGGTGGTTTGGGGGGTGGGAGGCAGGAGAGGATAAGGGAGAGCCTTGAGCATGGGCTTTCGCCATTGGAGCTCGAGATCGAGGACATATCGCACCTCCATAAGGGTCATGCTGGGGTGTCAGGGAGCAATGGCGAGACGCATTTCAATGTTAGGGTGGTGTCAGATGCGTTTCAGGGGAAGAGCCTGCTCAAGAGGCACAGGGCTGTGTATGATCTCCTGCAAGACGAGCTCAAGAATGGGTTGCACGCACTGTCCATTGATGCAAAGACACCATCGGAAGTCTAGGTATCTGCACGACCGCATATACAGTTAACAGAGACACCATAGATGCATTTTTGGTCATGTTATCTTTGTAAGGTTTAGTTTTGGATACATACTGTAGATTTTGAAGGATCAAAGCTTCTCAGTTCTGATAATTTTGTCTTCTTACTGCAATAATTAGTGCCTTAATACTATGGCAGAGATACACATGAATTTTGTCATGCCAGAATAAGAAGAAATGATGGCTCGTTTTTATGAGTTAACATGTATGGTTCATGGATCGATCTTACATTTTCTGTTAGCAAAAAGGGATTAGACTGTTGTTACCTTTCAACAAACTCAACTGATCTACCCTATTAATGCTGGTCCCACCTGACAATATCATCATGCTTGTGTCATTGTTTTGGAGTATGAATTTGTATCACATAGGTTATATGTCAGAGCATGACAATGTTGCAATATGTGCTTGAATTCTTCAGGTAGGTTTCAAATGTGTGACTGGTTGCTTGCGCTTTTTGTTAAATGAAGTGTTATTAGAAGTCTCTTTTGTTATTCGTGAAATTCTGTTGGGCACGTCTTCGTTGCACACCTTAATACCTTACTGTTTTGATGTTTTTTCTTCAACAATCTGGAGATTAAAGCAGGAATTTCTACCAGAAAAAAGTACAGTTTTGCGTACTGAAAGCTACATATTTATAGCATATATCTCCATTAGTTTTCACTGTATGAATTTTGAATATTTGAAGTGCCAGGAGCCAAGAGGGTACAGTGTAGATCTATTGGAGCTAACAGCTACCTGGAATGCTTAATTCCTTGTGTAATATAAAGTTTTCTGTATTCTGCAAATTCTATGCTGTGCATAAGTTAAACCATGTTGAAATGCTTGTATGGAAACAGTTCTCTGCAAGGCTTGGATATCTTCAGTGAAAATGTTCTGTCAAATATACTTTATTTGCAGTAAATTTTCTATTCAAATTTTAAAGTTTTCCCATTCTTCTTTGTCGACTTGTTTTTGGTGCATGTGTTACAGATAATATAATTTATTTTGCTAAAATGAAATCAATTGTGCTTATCTGTGAGGTTCAAAGTCACGTATTTATACTGTCCAACAACAAAATACGCCAACCATTTATACTGTCCAACAGGTAAGGAGGCTGGAGTCGTGCAGTTGTGACCCATAATCTAGTTCAAGGAATTCTTAAAGTTTTGACTCTAATAATTAGTCTTCTATTACTCCATATTATGAAAAACTTTTATATCTTGTACTGAGATAAAACTTCACAAGTTTGATTGGAGCACCATAACCTGTACTTGCAGTTGCACTAAGTAGGCTTTCTGGTGATAAACTATAACGGTAAGTTGGGCGTCCTGGTGATAAACCTTCATAGGGTTTGAGGCACATTTATCGCACAGTCTGACTAGCAGATGGATCCTGTTGCAACCACAGTTTGATACTTGAGATGGCAACCTGTCAATGTAAATTAGCATATTGGTCAGGCTTCTCTTGCTTACAACCAGTTTGGCAGTTCCTAATTTCAATTCACGGTCCCTCTTGGGAGTGGTGGATGGAAGCTTGAATATGTGTTTCAATACCAGAAGCAAGATTTTTGACATGGTCTTCATGTAACCATGTTGGAAATTTGGAATGGTTGGAAGCGTAAAAATTATCTATTTGTTTTAGCAATAGTTCATCCCATAACTTGATTCTACGTAAAGGTGTTCATTGATTTTATTCATTTGCTACAATCCTGGTTGTTTGCTGTCAGTTTGACCTTACTTGATGCCTTGGGTTTCTCCATTATACTGCTACTATTTCTTCCTGAGAAACATAGTCAGGGCTCCTGCCATTGTTTCTACTTCATATATTATTGTTGGGATGTTTCTACTCCATGCAATATTTAGTGGAATATATTATGTACAAGTACAACGGACAGTATGGGTGTTACATTACTATTCTATTGCTTCAACTTCCATGTTCAATGGCCTGTGTAGATGTTCCTCTGTATCAAGGTTAATATAATATTTGTTAATGCTATCAGGGCATAGGCAAGTATGTGTGCTTGTTTCTCAAGCTAGCTTGCCTGTGAACATGTTTGAGGCTGGAAGTTACTCGAAACTTGCGTAACGCCGTAACCTGAACAAAACTTGCAGTAGTCAAGCTGGATTATGAAGTAATGAACTTATTCAGCTCTGAACCAAGACCTGGGAACAGATAACGCAAAACCTGAAAACTTGGATGAAGTCCTCAAATGCAAAACAGATAACTTGTGAGATTTTGTTGCTAACCTTCATTTTAGGTCGTCCATTTCGAACAGATTCGTAATAAGAAGCACATGAAAAGCTACTGTGCATCAATTAATTCCACGAATCTTTTAATTGAGACAGAATCATACAAACAATTCCACCCCAGAAATACCATCAATATTAGATTTCTGTTAGCACCTTCCGTTAAGTGCTATAAAAAAATATTTTATCCCTACAAGTTGTTAAAAGTTAATTAAACCTTTTTACTCTTTCCATTAGCATACACTAAATTGTAGTTTGCTCTTTACACTAAATTATTGTAAGTTGATTGAAAGAGTAAAAGCGTTATTCATTTTTCAATAATTCATAGGGGTAAAATGGTCTTTTCAAAGCACTTAACGGATGGTTACTAGCAAAAACCTAATGAAATAATATTTTTTTGATAAAAGTGCTTGTATAGTGTCATTTTCAGAAAGTTGTATAATGTCATTTTTTTGGATTGGAGCGCTCGTCAAGAATAGTTCTTTGTTTATATACCAACACAAGATTTCTATAAATTAAATACATCCATTAAATCTTCTGAAAACTGAAGATCGAATAAACTCGGTCTTCAGTGTTTCTCGGCCTACCCTACCGTGCTGGTTGATATGTGGACGAAACATACGGAAAGGGAATAGAATTACTCCCTTGAATCAAGCTTTTTTAGTTTAACTAAGTTTATTGAAAAATTCAGCAATATCTACGATAACATCAAATTAGTTTCATTGAATATATTTGTTGGAAAATAATCTCTTGGCTAAGGAAATCGAGAGAAAATCACGTGATTTTGTTTCCACCCGTTAACCAGTGTGATTATCGAAATTAAATTGTGATTAAATTTCCTTAAACCCACATGTAATAATCGGTAGTGCTACAAATAATTTCTTTTGGAGCACCCCCTGATTCCCTCGGTGCAAAATAAAAGGTGGAGGTTGATCCGTGAGAAAGATGATAATCTCTCTCACGGTTCCAATCTCCCCAGCACCCCAAAACTCTAATTTCCCAATTCTCAGATTGTGCTGGAAGAGAAACATGGTGCGGTTCCGAAACAGTATAGGTGGCAACCGAAAGGTTGCCGTTACCCCGTTGCTGATCGCCGGCGACCTATTCTGGATGAAGCCGGCAACCTCACCGCTACGACTTCTCTCTACACCGACAATTCGTGAGGTGGTTCAAGGTTTTGCATCCTCTACATCCATTTTGGTTCAAACTAGAATAATAGTTAAACCCCAATTCCGTATTAGAGTGAACTATAGTCTTACCATATCGTGTTTTAGTAGATCGCAATATCTACAATATTTTGATAATATATTTGTTTTGTGTTGCTAATGTTACTTCTATTAATTTAGCTAAACTTAAATTTTTTTGATAAAAATAGTTAAAGCGAAGTAGAGCACAGCACAGCTTGTCTCAGTTTGCTTCTGATGACGAATCTGAGCACTCTCATCAAAATTATCTTCCATTTCGTACAACTGGCTGTTATGTTCTGTTTGCTCCTAGATCAATGAAGCAACCATCTTAAAATGAATTAGGATTTGAATTTTTTTTAAAAAAAACTTTCTAGTAAAAAATCTTTAAAAATAGAAAATATTTATCGTGTAGACTATAGCATTTAGACTTTTCCCCCTCTAATCAGACTGCATACAAGTCCAATATATTTTTTAGATAATGGTATAATCCGTCCTTTGCTTTGAAAGAAGCTTCGGCCAATTCTAAACCCCATACGAGTACATGACGGTCTCGATAGATATGCACTTAAAAAAATAATTCGAACTGCGATCAACGGTCGGGGAGGTACATGCGCAGTTGCAAGGAGTGCCGCAGCGGCGACGAGGAACGGCGAGGAGAGAGGCGCTCAAGCCTCAAGGGCGCGAGGGCCCAGTGTTTTTTCTCAGTTGTACTGGGGCGTCTCCGCGTCTGCTTTCATACAGTAAAATGAACTGTACTTATCACAACTTATAATGTGGGTGTAATTTAGTATCTTATAAATTACTCAAATGTTACTTAATTTATTTCGAAGTGCAAATCTAATAAAAAAAGTGTGCCACACGTATTATTTTTGTTGAGGTGAACAATACGTTGACAGATGTGGCAATCAATTGGCGAAAACAGTACATTTCGTAGAAAAAGCCTTCCACTCTTCTACTCTTTGCTAATCTAATTAGTCTATTAGATATGTTATGCCTGTGTGATACATCACGATCTCATGTTTGTTAGCGTGCATGACCGGACGATTCGCAAGCAGCAGAATGCAACACCAAGAAAGTCCAAAATAGCTAAGAAAATAAGTAGGAAAACCCTCCATGGTAAAATTTTAATATTAGGATTGCAACAGCTTTAATTTTGGAAATGATTTTTTTTTAGTTATGTTGATCAATGCATGTGTACTTGCATTTTGTTGCTTTGTTAATCCATCAGTACCTGAAGGGCTGCAGTTCTTTTAAAAGGAAAACATCGTGAGATTATGCCTTTACATTAAATATAGTGGAAGAAAATACAGCCCCTAAGGGTAAGAAAAAAAAAAGCACTCTATACACTATACATGGTTGGGTGTATGATTAGCCAAACATGAAATTTGCTTTTTTTTTTGGCACCCAAACTTTCCAGATCAGAGAGTCGAAGACCATGCTTGGTGCCCCTAGATACTGCACTTGGTAGGTGGATGACGCTGAGTATTGATCATGACTTATGACTTTCCACGTAATTTGTTCGGGCTCCTCCTCGTCTAGATGGGTGTCACGGATGGCCAATTAGATCAACCAAGATTGGCGGGTTTGCTTCTAGATTCAAATCCTCGACCCAGGCATAGTTTTCCTTGGTATTTTTCTGTTATCTTATTTAATCCATGCGTACGATCTCAAATTACCACATGAAGAGTACGTATATGTATTTGTTTTATTTTCCACTATAAAAGATAAATATATATCCTTGGACTAAGGCAGATTCAGTACATGCACTAAATCACGTATTGGAGATTTGGAGTATCAAACAAACCAATGTACTCAAATGAAAAATTAAAACAATACAAGAGCTACATTACATATTTGTTGCTTGCATACATGGCTAGCGTGTCCGCGTCGGCCTTGGTATAAATAATACGTGTATGGCACATTTTGACTAGATATGCAGCCCAAACAAATTGAGTGATTCATTTGATCAATTTATAAGATGTGTGACTGAATTGCACCCATCTTGGTATCTGCGACGCATTTTTCTCGCTTTGATACTATGAGCATATTTTGGGAGTTTCTGATAGTTACAACTTCTTCTAGAATGAAAAACTCTTTGAAACAATTTAGCTTTTACTACTACAGATGTGATTATCCTGGACACCGGCTCCTTTTGGTTCCAGGCGGACCATAAGTGGCTCCGCCTGAAACCAGGCGAAAGCCGGGGCCGGGCTGTGGGCCGCACGGGATAATCGATTATCCCATATGGTCCACTTAAGACAACTGCACGTGATAATCGAATTATCACGTGCGGGTGTTATGGTGGCCCGCACGGGATGATGCCCATATAAGGGGAGGCGGGCTCGGTAAAATTTCTAAGTCCCAGGCGTTCTCTCTACCGACGCTACCAGGCTGCCGAAAATTTCACCGAGCCACGCCACCCAAATCCTCTAATACCTCCACCACCGCCCAAATCCCGCCTCCGCCGCCTCCTCTCCACCTCTTCTCCTCCACCCACGCCACCTCCCCCACTCATCGGCTTCATCCACCGCCGCCACACGCCTCCTCATCCCGCCACCGTCCGCCGCCTCCTTCCCCTCGCTCCACATCGCTGCCACCGCCGCCTCCCTCTCCTCCATCCCCCTCGCCGCCTCCCTCTCCTCTCCTCCCCGAGGGACGCCGCCGCCATCCGCCTCCCCGACCGACACCGTCCGCCGCTCCCCTCCCCTCCCCTCACTCCACATCGCCGCCACCCCCGCCTCCTTCTCCTCCATCCCCCTCGCCGCCTCCCTCCCCTCCTCCCCATCCCTTCGCCTTCGCCGCCTTCTTCCCCGAGCTCCACCTCGCCCTCGCCGCCGCCGCCTCTTCTCCACCTCGCCATCACCGCCGGCCGCCGCCACCCTCCCATCCCCCTCCGCCACCACCCTCATCTCCTCCGCCAGCCAGATCTGGGCCGGAGCCACCGCCTCCTCCCCGGTCTCCACCGACGCCGCCTCCTTCCAGGCATCCACCACTGCCTCCTCCACCGCCGGCCAGATACGGGCCACCGCTGGCCTCTTCTCCACGCCGTGAAGACCAACGCCGCCGCCGGCGTCAAGACCACCGGCAAGCCGCCGGCCTCCTCGACCTCCCCCCGGCATCAAGAGCAGCGTCAAGCTGCCGGCCTCCCCGAGCAAGGACGCTGCCGTCCTCCCCAAGCCGGCGCCGTTGTCCTCCCCAAGCCGCCGATGCCGACCTTCGGGCCAAGTCACCGACGCCGCCGACCTCCTCCCCAAGTCGCCGACACCGCCGCCCTCGTCCCCAAGCTGCCGACGCCGACCTCCTACCCAAGTCGCCGACGCCGCCGACCTCCTCCCCAAGTTGCCGACGCTGCCACCCTCGTCCCCAAGCCGCCTCCTCGCCGACCTCTGCCGCCAGCCTCCCCGGCCACCTCTCCAAGCCGTCGGCCGACCATATCTTCCGGTAAACCATTTTTTACTTTTTTATATTTTGCTTGTTGTGATATATGCATGTTGTGATGATTTGTGATGTGGATTAGTATATGATGTGGTGATTTGTGAGATGAGATGAGATGTTGATATATGCAGGGATGATGATTTGTGATGTGGATTAGTATATGATGTGGTGATTTGTGAGATGAGATGAGATGAGATGTTGATATATGCATGTACGGATGATGATTTGTGATGTGGATTTGTATATGATGTGGTGATGTGCATATAGATGAGATGATATGTTGATTTGTGATCGCGGCATATAGATGAGATGAATGCATATAGATGGTGATGTGCATATAGATGAGATGAATACATATAGAATGCACGGGATAATAGGTTATCCCAGACGGCTAGTATGTGCTAGGGCGACGGCACGAATTATCCCGTGCGGTCGCCTAGCACGTGCTAGCCTGGGGGTAACCTATTGTCCCGTGCGGTCGGTATAATTTGACCGCACGGGATAATAGATAATCCCGTACGGTCCGTATAACCCGAACGCATAGGATAATCTATTATCCCGTGCGATCGGCCCGCCTGCACGTGAAAATAATGATTTTTCCAGACGAGGAGCTGCAGGCGGGTCGGGTGACCGCACGGGATAATCATTCTAACCGCCTGGAAAAATGGGTATTGTAGTAGTGAGAGGAGTCTCAGAAATTATAGGTACAAAATTAAAAATGAAATAGGAGCTAGAAACTAGGTCTTCAGCTCCTCCACATTCTTATGAACTAGCTAGAGATTTACTGTTTTCCAGAATATTTAATCTGTCCAAACAGGACCTCTATCAGCCTTGATTGGACGGCGGAATCATGATTGGGCTTTTGGATTGGATTTGCACTAAAGGTGGGGAATTTAGCTATTTGCCACTGTTAGGTTTACCACTTATCTAAATATCCCTTTTAGATTCACGCTTAATAATTTACTACCAGCTTAATAATTTACTACTGGAGAGAGGTGGTTTCTTAACTATTTATCACTTTTACTTACATAGTGTACCACCGTAGTGTGCCCGCGTGGAAATCAACGTTGATCCCACCCGTTAGCCTCTCTTCTCTCCTTCTTCTCCACCTCCAGCCATCGTAGCCACTACGAAAGGGCCGACGAGCTGCGTGACGCTGCGGGGGAGCTCGTCCGAGCCGGAGCGGACAAAGTCGGAGAGGTCGAAGGCCACCGCGTCGATAGAGGATGCGACAGTGTCGAGGAAGGCTGTGACCGCGCTAGCTAGCTGCGCGAGGCGGCGGCGACGGGCCACCACGACCGGGTGGTGGTAGATCTTGTATGCCCCTAACGCCGCTGCCGTCCCGCCCGCCACGAGGAGGATCCAGCACCGATGATGGCAGGAGAAGGCCACCAGACTATCCATGGTAGCAGTTCGCCGGAGCTAGGGTTTGGATTGGGGACGGCACATGTGGTGCGGTGCGTGTCCCGTGCCGGTCTCTCTCTATCCAATTAACGCAGTGCACCACCACCGCCATGGACTGGGCCCTTGCTCACCTCGATACGAGCTACTCCTTCTTGTTCACCTCATCACCGTCCCTTTCGCGGTGGCTGCGACAGCCGGAGGTGGAGAAGAAGGAGAGAAGAGGGGTTGATGGATGGGGTCCACATTGCTTTTCATGTAGATACGCCATGGTGTTCCTCCATGTAGATAAAAATAGTAAATAGTTAAAAAGTCATCTCCCTCCAGCGGTATATTATTAAGCACGAATCTAGTAGAATCTAATAGAGATAATTTGGATAAGTGGCAAATCTAATAGTCGCAAATAGTTAAATTCCCGACATTGGGGCCCGTCAGCATGTGCACTCGCTAATCCGTTGTAAAATACTCTCTCACGGTTGAAGATCCGACACCGGCGGACATGGAGCGCCGGGTCGCCGGCGCCCCGCCACGTCTTCCTCCTTCTCCATGTCTTCTCAACCGCCGTCGTCCTGACAAGATTGCAAGGTAAGCTGCTGAAAATACCCCGCCCTTAATTTGTGATGTCTCTTCCTCCCTTCCTTGTGTTGCGCTGGCCCAAAAGTTGGGGGTTATCATCGATCTAAGTCTGCACACAATTGTTTGGAAAATTAGTTCCTCTTTTTATTTTTAGTTAATCTGGTTGACTTCAGTTAGTTTGCTGCCGCTAGGGCGGCTGATATGGGAAGCAATGCAATCCTTCCTCCATGGTGCTTCCACGCCCCACACATGTTCGACGAATTGCCTACCTGCGTTTAAGCCTGTGTGGCTCGTAAAATCTGATCTCCATTCTTCTTCTATATCGTCTTAAACAATTAGAGATATATATTACAAATGTGGATTCATGCTTAATTTGTAACTTCCTCCGTGCTTCACTTGCAACTTTTTTTCTACTCGCTCCATCCTAAAATTTTTACATTTTTGAAGTTAGGGGCAGATATTGTGAAAGTACGTGGAATTAAATAGGGGAATTTTATGGTCGGTTGAGATAAGGGGTAGGTGCAGAAATAGCTACATTTAGAGACAAAGGTAGTAATATATAATCTCTTTATTTTAAATTACTCGTTATTCTATCAAATCTCACACAAACCAAGGAAATGTGGCTGATTTTGTTGCTATCCTCAATAAGTACATCCCAATTGTTTTCCCAAAACAGATGAGCCAATGAGTGTTGTGATTACATTAGTGAAGGATAGTGGGAACATCACCTTTAAAAGTGCTTTCGAATGTGAGAATGACAAGTATTTTGATAAAAAGAAATTTAAATGCTAGAACAACAAGTAATATGAAACAGAGGGGGGCTTCTCCTGCAGTGTTTCAATTAAAGAAAATGTTTGCGACATTCAGGCTCTCCATGGACCATGGTGCGAGATACCAGACTGCAGCATAGGCCCATGCATTACAAAATATGAAGCAAACCAAAATGTGTTTAAAATATGTGTTTGTATTACAACTTACACACATGAAAAAAAAATCACAAGTTTAGTTTTTATTTACATTACAAATAGATCCCTTACAGTACAAATCACCATGGCCAAGCAGAACATCGACGTAAACCTGAATTGCAGAGAAACCATGGAGCAATATGCAGGCTTGCAGTGTAGGTTCTGGAACATTTTATTACACATTCTGTGCTTTGACGAAAATTATGTAATGACAGGTAGATGACAGTCGGATGGTTTGATGATCATCCGATGATATTTCTTGTGCTGGTCCAACCTCCATTAAATAGCTAGCAGATTCGTAGAGAATTAACTTCTTCATCCGGTATTACCTGTTCAATACAATTTGAAGGGAAAAAGATATATATATATATATATATATATATATATATATATATATATATATCATTGTTGTTCATGTAGAGATTACCCTATCAATTATCAATGATGTTCTATCTTTACAACTTTATGTGCAGCAAGCTGAAGAAAATACACTGAGAGAAATTTAAAAAAATTATAGCAAGCTGACCTGGCTCTTGGTTGGTTTTATCTAACACTTCTATTTTCAATTTTTAAGTTTGAAAGAATGCTATAACACTTATCCTATTTTTTGTTTAAAAAAAAACAGTTTGTTTGGTCCACAAAACAAGTTGTTTTCTATGAATTGCCGTATTGTTGGTTTACACACTAGACAATCCCTTTTATTTAATCATCTATAACTGGATTATATGGTTGATAGGTCGTAACTGATTCTACTAGCTTTAATTTATGCAGTCTAGAGTTCTATACCAACCAAATCTAGAATGTTACTAAAGAGAGAAAAATAGGTATTATGCACATAACCACATAGAATGTAACACAGAAGAATAAAGGTCATCACTTTCTTACTGTTGGGTAGGAGTAGGACACGCATAACATCTGACGATAAGCTGGATGTAAACAGAGTCTTGTCCTCTCAGCCTCTCCATAAACTCTTCAGGCATATCCAGAAGAACCATCTCTTGAAGTGAGGGAAGATATTGAAACCCTGATGGAACAGCAAGCATACTTCTCAAACCAATGAGCTTTACATAATTTATGGTCTGCATGGTGCCAGCCTCCATTTCAATTGCACTGAGCTGCTCCATGTCAGCCAAGTATAGTTTCTTGAGCTTTGGAAACCGACCTCCCCGGAAAGTCATCATCTGCCCTTCATAAACCCTGTAGAGATGAAGTTGAACTAGATTCAACATGTGGGAGAATGAAGGCATTGGATCTGTTTGCATCCTGGACCACCCCATGCGCAGGTCTTGGAGTTCCGTCAAACTGGCGAATATTGGTGGGAGAACACCTCCTTGCAACTTGCCTTTCAGGTACAAATAATCCAGATTTGGCAAAGTATGTAACATTTCCAGATTAAGAACTTCTTCCTTTGCATATGAGATTATAGTTAACATGGAAAGGTATGGCATCCTTGTGATGGAGGTCCACAAGGGCTTTATATATTCATCCTTCACTTTCATTAGGGAAAGGTTACGCAGAAGCGTCAAGTTTCTAAGATTGACAGCTATATCTTGGTTAATTCTATATGTCCCAGAACCTGTAGATCCTTTAGAGAACAAATTCCAGAAGGCACTTTAGCAGCTTGGAAGCAATCAAATGTTCTAGCATCAAGACCATGTTTGACTAAAGTGCGCAGAACTCGGAGCTTAGTTAGTCTACTTATCTTGAGTGGCAATTCCGCTATGGAAGTATGATTAAGATCTAAGAACTGTAACTTTCTCAATTTACACAATGCTCCAGGGATCATTTTAAGCTTTGTGCTAAACAAATCAAGGTAGTGCAAATTGAACAGGGTGGTCATAACATCAGGGAGTGTCTCTATATTTGCAAACCTTAAGGACAAGACCCTGATCAGTCTGAAATTTCCAGTAGCAGTTTCTACCCATGAAGATGGCACTTGATGATCAAACAAAATGAAGGACCGAATCTTTTCTCCCCCTTCAAGACGATTTATAATGCTCCTATAATTTAGTACTGAGACACGACGCACTTCTCTGCTCAGCTCTGCAAGACAATGATCATCTAGAAGAACAGAAAATTTCCCACTTTTGCACTTGCTTACAACTATATCTCTTACAAGATCATGCATTTGGAATGTATTTGCTCTACCATAAGCATCCCTTTCTACCGCTTGAAGAAGTGAACGCTGAACAAGCTCCTTAAGGTACTCATCTGCTACTTCCTCCATTGTTATACTTGGGCCCCTTTGTTCAATAAAGCTTTCAGCCATCCATAACCGAATGAGCTGCTGTGTTCCAATCTCATAGTCTTCAGGAAATATGCCACAGTAGAGGAAACAATTCTTTAGATTTCCTTGTAAATGGTAAATGCTAAGATCAAGTGCATTAGTCACTGAGCTAAGATCTGAATTATTCGTCAGTTGCCAGTCCAGTTGATGATAGAAGGACTTCCATTCATTCTCATCTAACTTCTTACGTGACATCAAACTCCCAATGGCCACGATAGCAAGTGGCAATCCTTCACATTTTTTCACAATATCTTTTGCAAACTGAATAAGACTTTGGGGACATTCTTTACCTTCTAGACTTGGAAAAGCTTTTGTACAGAAGAGGTCCCATGCTTCTTTGTCTCGAAGGGTTTTTAGTTGGAAGTAGTGCTCATTATATGCTAATGAAGCAACATCTTCTATTCTTGTTGTAATGATAATTCTGCTTCCATTGTTGTTTCTAACCAATGCAGGATCTAACAATACCCAAGCATCTCGACTCCACAAATCATCCAATACAATCAAATAGCTTTTGTCCTGCAAGTAGTTTGCCATACTTCCTATCAAGCTTGGCATATCCATAGTGTCAAACTCATCACAACCACTCTTTTCCTTTTCTAATAGCTGCCTGAGTAGTTTTCTTAATAAATCATCAACATTGTAACGTTGTGAAACTGAAATCCATGCAGAACAGTCGAATTTTTGTTTAATTGTATTCTTTCTATAGACCCTACGGACAAGAGTTGTTTTGCCTAAACCGCCCATACCCCAGATAGATATGATTGTTCGTTGAACTTGCCCATGTATCACCTGATTCATGAGCCATGTCGATTCTTCTTCAATCCCAACAATGTTATCTTCAATTCCAACACAGGTAGTGTCCGATGTGTACTCCTGAAGGCTGTTATAACTTGGGTAGCTTCCTTCTCCTATGATTGAAATGCCATAACGATCTTTCATGCTGGTTAGTTTCAAAAGGTGTGCTTCAACCTGTTTAAGCTGTTCAGCGACGTTGCGCCAACCACTGATATTTTTAGAATGCTGCCATAGTTTCTTGAAAAACCGACTATGTGTTGTTTGTGCAATGAGGTATGCATACTCATCAATGACATCTTCGGCATCATATGAGACCTTCTTTACTTCATCAAACCAGGTATGATAGACCAAATTATGTGATGATTGCATTGCTGCTTGCATTAGAAAAGCTTTCATAACTGTGAACTCAATTTCAAGCTGCCTCATATTGTTCTGAACTTCAAGCAAAGCTGATGCTTCTGTTCTTAAGCGTGACTGTATTGCATTTAGTGCCTCTTGCCCCAGTATAGCTGTAATTTTTTGAAGAACCAGAAAAACCACAGCCTCTGCCATGTTTGTCAAGGACTGTCCAATATATACTTGTCTAACCTTCCAGATTAGATGCAGCAATCTTCTGTATGACTATCACTATTTAGTCCTATTATTGTTGAAAAGAGATTTACTTATCAAACATGTTTCTGAAACTATTGGGATTAATATAAGATCTGAAGTTCTGAACGTAATGTTCTGAATCTCATGTACTTTCTAGAATCAAGAAAAGCCAATTCTTACCGACTTAGGGAGTCGCAATGGAGTCGCCCCCTCCTGATATCTGAGCCATCTATCGAAGTGCTGGTGTTTCCAATTCTATCTAGAAGACTCTGTATACAACTCCACAAATTCACTTGATCACTATGTTTATGGCTTAGCAAAGGAGTATATGTGCTTGGTATAGCACAATAAGCAGCTATAGCTAGCTAGCTTGGGGAAGTTAAGTATATATGCTTGGTAGTTGGTACTCTTGGCACTATGGGTTGTTTGGATTGATACCAAAACATGCCCTACCAATATTTTGGTAGTGTGAATAGTATATATGATAAGTTTGGTTCAAAGCCAAACCATTGGCACTACCCACACTCGATTCGGCACTAATCCAAACCTTTCTAAATTCTACCAAAATGTTTGCTCCAAATTGATATCGAACCATACCTAATTATATCCTTGGGAATGTTTAAGTGTGTGTGCATGTATGTGCTATTGGCTGCAGGGATTGCTGTCGAGCGTCTGTCGGCAGGGGCGTTGTTTTCTTTTTTCTTTTTTTTTCAAATACTACAAGAGAAGCAACTGGATTGGTTGAATTAATCGATACTACTAGTAACAGTACAAGACAGTTGGGGAAGTAACTGGTGTGATGGACTCGTTATGTCTGCGGGCCGCGGCATCACGTTTGCTGTCGCGGTGTTTGATCACCGTGTGCCACATCGCCGCCGGCCAACTCTGGGTCCTCTTGAGAATTGAAGCTTTTTCTTGTGGTTGCCTGAAGTTGCATTATTTTTCGCGGGAGTGAATGCTCGAAACAGCGCACAGTAAACAAATAAATAAATATAAAAACCATTATAATTTCTAAATAATGGACACTTATATAAGGGTGTGTTCGGCAGCGCTTGCTGCTGCAGTCACTGTGGCTGCGGTTCTGATCAACTTCTAAGCACAAATAAAAAGGTAAATAACGTGTCCAAGTAAATAATTTGCTAAATAGTAGATTATGTACGAGTATGGATTTTTACATAATTTTTGGAATTCATCTGAGAGTTCACTAGAGTTCCATCGTGCATTTTTAGTTGTGATCTCAAATAAATCTTAGCTGCAGAAATGACAAGTACAAAATGATGTTGTGACTAGTGTCATTATCTACTCCCTTAGTTTCATATTATAAATCGTTTTAACTTTTTATCTAATCAGACTTTTTTAGGTTTAGGTTTGATTAAGTTTATAGAAAAATTTAGTAACATTTACAACACCAAATTAATTTCATTAAATGTAATAGAGAGAGACTAGAGGATGGGATACTTAAGTGACTCCTTCCCTCCCTTTTCTCCGTCTAGCTGTGCTTTCACGTGCAAACGAATAGTAGCTGTACTCCTCATCTCCTTGTCTCACAAGCCACATCAACAGCAGGGAAGGGTGAGGGCACGTTGAGGAGAGGAAGGGAGAAGAGGATACAAGATGGCAGTAGGAGGCTTACTGGTTAGCCTAGCAACGATGGCGTGTGCACCCCCTCGCACCTGGTATCTGGTACCTGATACTTATGGGTACCAGCTGATACCTAGGTATCAGACCTTGGTACCTGGGTACCATGCTTGATACTTGTAGGTATCAACCGTGAATCCTCGTGGTACTAGACCAGATACTTGGTATCAGCCGTGATACCATCGAGGTATCATGGCTGATACCTGATACCTGATACCAGTTAAAGATGACTTACCTTCCCACATTGAATAGGAGCAGCACGACGAGCTTGCGAGGAGTACGATGCAACAACCTCGAGAACCGCATGAACTTTGAGATTGCCTTGACGCCAAGAACAACCGCTTTATCGCTGGTGCCCTTGACCTCGTCCCCCTCAGCCTCGCCTCCTCCCTGTTCTCCCTCCCCAACCACGATGAATGCCGACCTCGTCATTGTAGTTGCCTCCCTCCTTGCCAATTTCACCGATTCCAACGGCCACATAACCTCGTCGGACTCTATATGCCCACTGATGTGGTGTAGAGAAGGAGGAAGAGGATATGGGATGACATTGGTGTTGGGGACGATGGCGGTCGGTCCTCAGGCGAAGGAGGCGGGATTGATTGGAGCAGAGGAGTCGGGGGAGGGAGCGATGAATTAGAGAGAAAGGAGGAGAAACAGATCTGAGAGAGAAATATAACGGTTCATATGTTATCCCGTGACGAACAACATCCCGTGCTATAGTATTTCTGAATGTAATATTGAATATATTTTGATAACATATTTGTTTTGTGTTGAAAATATTGCTATATTTTTCTATAAACTTTATTAAATTCAAAAAAAGTTTGACTTGAAAAAAAAAGTCAAAACGACTTATAATATGAAATGGAGGTAGTAAATTACAACAGTTATCAGTTGATTCAGAGCTGGGAACCTTTCCTTAGCATTGTGCCAATGTTACTCACCTTTTTCTACAATGAGTGAGAGCTCAGGGCCTAAACATTAAAAAACAAAAGTAATGACTCAGAATTTTTTATACAACCCAAAGAGTGCTCGAAAGTCTTGACTCTCGTAAATGGTCTTTTATTATTCTACATCATGGACAGTTTCTATATCAGTTTTATAACTAGTGATTTTCCTCATTGCAGATGGTGAATCCTATTGATGTGCTGGATGTAAACCTTGTCCTCGCCCAGTGCTCTCGTTGTGAATTCTTCAGGCATATCCTTCAAGACCATATCTTGGAGTGATGTCAGATTCTGAAATCCTGCTGGTACAGCCTTCATCTCTCTTAGTCCAATGAGTTGTATGTAAGCTATGATCTGCATAGTCCCAGCCTCCATTTCAATCTTGCTGAGCTGATCTATGTCAATCAATCTCAGTTCTTTGAGCTTTGGAAACCAACCTGTGCGGAAAGTCATCAGTTGCCCCTCATAGGCCCTGCAAAGATGAAGCTTGGCTAGGTTCAACATGTGCGAAAATGAAAGGACTGGATCCATTTCCAACCTTGACCATCCCAAACGTACGTCTCTTAGTTTGTTCATGCTGCATATATTTGATGGAAGAATACCTCCCTGCATCTTGCCTCCTAGGTACAAAGTCTCTAAATTTGGTGGGGGATCCAACCATTCCAGATTAAGAACTTCATCCTTGTCATACAAGTATATGCCCAATCTTTCAAGATTTGGCATCTTTTTGAAGGAGCCACACAATTCCCTGTTAAACTCGTGCCTCACTTTCATAACATGAAGGTTTCTTAGCTGTGTCAATTTTCCCAGATTATTAAGTAATTCTTTGCTTGCTTCTATGTTTCCCATTGTCTGCAAATTCTTTAGAAGACAAATTTCCCAGGGAAGTCTAGTTCCTTTTATGCAATCAAATATTCGGTAATCGTAATCATGAATGACACAAGTGTTCAGGCATCGAAGGTTCGTTAGCATCTTTATTTCTCGTGGCAATTCAACCACTCCAGTTGACCAAAGGTCCAACAATTGCAGTTTCCTCAATCTTCCCAATGATCTGGGTATCACCTTAACTCTTGTATAACACAAATCAAGGTAGTGCAAATTGAACAGGTTGGTCACAGCATTAGGGAGCTTTGTAATGTTGGCAAATCTTAGGGATAGAACCCTCATTAATCTAAAATTTCGAAATGCATTCTTTATCCATATACTAGATACTTCCTTGTTAAACAAAAGAAAAGACCTAAGTTTTTCTGCATTTGCAATAGGATCTATGTCCTCTTCCCCTTTCAATACAGAAATTCGGCGAGCATCACTATTTAATTGTCTAACATGATGATCACCCACAAGAATAGAGAACTTCACCCTTTTGCATTTTTCTATCATTATATCCCTTACGAGATCATGTATTTGAAATGCCTTTGCTCTTCCATTGGTATTCCTCTCCACAACATCGAGGAGTGAACGCTGGACAAGTTCTTTGAGGTACTCTTCAGCTACTTCCTCCAGTGTTATACCTTCTCCCCTTTCCTCCACAAACCCTTCAGCTATCCATAAGCGAATTATCCGTTTTCTTCTAATTTCATAGTCTTCGGGGAACAGGCTACAGTATAGAAAGCAATTTCTCAAGTTTCCTGGTAGACAATCGAAGCTAAGATTGAGGACATTTGTCACAAAATTGAGCTCTGGGTTATTAGTTAATTGCCAGTTAAAGTGACAAAAGAATGATTTCCACTCATTCTCGTCGGTCCTCTTGTGTGATAAGAGACTCCCAATGGCAACAACAGCTAATGGCAATCCCTCACACTTGTTCACAATTTCTGTTGCCCAATATGTCAAATTTTGTGGACATCGTTTTTCCTCTAATTTGTGGAAGGCCTTTCTACAGAAGAGAGTCCATGCATCAACCCATGGTAGGGTTTTCAGTTTAATGTAGTTCTGATCATGTGCTAATGAAGCAACATATTCATTTCTTGTTGTAATAATTACTCTGCTTCCTCGATTGTTGGCTGTAAGTGCATAATCTAAGAGGGACCAAGCATCTCGACTCCACATGTCATCTAAGACAATTAAATACCTTTTATTCTGTAGGTAGCTTCTTAGTTTCTCCACCAAGTTCAGTCGATCAATGCTTTCGATTTGGTTAGGGCTGTACATTTTCTTTGATAGGAATTGCTTCAGCATTCTTCTTAACAAGTCATCAGCATCATAACTTTGTGAGATAGGTATCCATGCAGAACAATCAAAAGACTGCTTAACTTCTTTTCTTTTATAGATGCTGCGGGCAATAGTTGTCTTTCCTAAACCCCCCATACCACATATGGTGATGATTGTTCGAACCTCTTGCCCAAGTAACAGCTGTTTTAAGAGCCATGTTGATTCTTCTTGATTGCCAACAGTATCATCTTCAGAAATGAAATATATAGAATCAGCATTGAAATGATGTTGTGGGTTGCTTCTTCCTCCTTGTTCACTAATTGGAATTCCATAGCGATCTTTTATGATAGTGAGCTGATGAATACGATCTTCAATATGTTTGAGCTCTGTATCAATCTTGCACCATCGACCAACATTTGCGGAATTATAAGAAAATTTGTTTACCATGCTATTTTTGGCCATTGTTTTCCCAAGGAGATACATGTATTCATCAATGACATCTTCGGCGTCATGTGCAACCTTCTTTACTTCATCAATCCAGGCATCATAGGCCTTATTTTTTGAAGGATGTATTCCTGTTTGACTGATAAAAGCTTGCATTATGGTGAACTCACTCTGAAGCTGCCTCATTCGTGTCTCCACACTTGATAACAGTGGAACCCTTTTCCCTAACTGTGAGCTTATCAAATTCAGTGCCTCTCCCCCCAAGCTGGCAGAAACTTTTTGAAGGACTACAAAAACAATGCCCTCAGCCATGTCTATGGTGAACCTATCAGTTTGAACTGGATTTGTTGATCCGTGGCATTATTGGTTTATCGCATCCTGCTTGTTGGAAGGGAAATATTAGATAGAAAAAAAGGTTTCATCTTAAGAGTCTACAATATTCATGTCATTTTTCTATGGTTTCCTACTTATGTCTTTTGATGACTTCTGCTTTAGTATTTTGTGAAAAAATAATTACTTGTCATGTTCCCACCATGATATTTTTCTGGACACAACAAGTACTGTACACTTAGATTCTTACCATTCACTCAACTTTACCTGATTTGATAACGTATCCTCTTCAATCTCGAGCTACCGATTAACTCGAATTGCTTGATCTTTTATTATCTTTTGATTATCAACAAGACCTAATAAGATTCTATCATTGTTATTCAGAATGAAAATTACCAACCACAACCTGGTTTTTCATCTTATGGTCATGGCATGAAATGAAGCATGATTGGTCCAGAGTGTTACCAGGATTATATAGAGCTTCATATCTTCCTCTGCTAAACTAGTGAGGTTTAGTACCACTTAAGTAATTCTAGCTTTTTGGATACCTGTAAGCATTCGAGTTGAGTTACTATGTACCTTTTCTTTCAATATTGTAATATTCTAGACCTGCCACTGCTCTTAAGATAGTAGACTATGCCGCTAATTGTCATCAGCTTAAATGCTTCAGACCTGATGTTATTGTGGCCAATGATTTTGTAAGGTATCTAGTCAAGTTCAGTGTCTAATTGTCACGGCACCGATGTCTCGCGCCGCGGCAACGGAGGATTTGAGAAGACTTGAGAAAGAAGAAGATGCAGAGAAGAGAACGAGAGAGAAAAAGTGCAGAGAAGCTGAGATAGAACATGGAAGATTTGAATTCATTTGGGAATATTCTTGTTACATTGTTCAATCCTCCTCTTAACCCTGCCGGCCCTTATATAGCAGTGTGCCAATGGGCTGAACTCACTCACATGGCCCAGTCGATAGCTACTGGGTCCACTCACTCCCGCGATAGGTTGGATTGGGCCGACGCTCGCGTGTAGACCTTCTGAGCCCATCCTGAAGAGTCATCGTCTCTCCATCGCTTGCCGGAACAGGTACAGTAGATGCCGTGACACTTATGACCTGTATTGTTTGCTACCTATAGTATGAACACCACCAAAATGTTCAGAGGCTACAGGTGCTTAGCAAATTAATTTTAACGGGTGCTCTAATCCTTCATCCTCTAATCTGCGTTGGATCTATGTTTTGCAGGACAGATTTTCCACATGTCCCACAGGTGGTGGAGAAATTATTGTTTAGCTACTGATGTGTTTTTTTTCCTGAAAACTAGTTATCTTGTTCTTCTCTGGAAGTCGTACCCACTAGAATGAAAATATATTGTTGCAGCTAGAACATGTCGATAAGAGAAGGGGGAAAAAAAGAAAGAGGGGAAGATCAATGAGGTAAGGTTGATTACCTGCCAGGCTCCTCCATGTCAACATAAATCATCAAGAAGTTGTAGAAGCCAAAAGGATCCACGGAAGCATCAACTCCTTCCTCTTGGATATGTGAACATCAACTCATGGTAAGGTGAGCTTCTTCCATGCTGACTAATATATAGGCCTGTTTCTTCTTCCTACAAATGAATGATTCATTCTTGGTGGGAATGATTACAGTGGTCTCAAGCTCTCAACTTTCTTGTGATCCTTAATTATTTGGTGCCAACTCCTCGAATGGTTCTCTTAATATGTATTTTCTGTGGGAGCTCTTTCCTACTAGCTACTTCACTTAGGCCTTATTCGGTTTGGAGGGGATTGAAGATGATTGGAGGGAATTGAGGGAGAATAATTCCATACCACAATAGGTATGGAGTAAATCTCCTCCAATCCCTCCAACGTGGGGATTAAGCGAACAAGGTCTTAAGGAGACGATTTTTGTATTTGTTGGAAAAAAATATGGTTAATGAACCACGTACATATTACACTCTTGTCATACCAACCATTTTCTTGGAATGAAAAATATATAGAACGTCAGCAAGATAATGAAGTTTTCTTTTTTTCTTGGAGTAGAACATCATCGGTACCAAAATTCAAACGCATCAGGCAGTCAACGATGAAAACATAGCCATGGAATTGAAAAAGGAAGAAGAATTGGCCACTATTTTGGCTAATTCGAGTAGACAAAGTTGGCAATCATCAATATGCTGACGGAGCTGCCATGTCAGCATCTTTTTTTTTTCCTAAAAACCGCTGGATGGTTTCCATGACTCCATCTCTTTGGAGTAGATCTGGTATCCATAGCAAGGGGGTTTCCTCACCTGTTTCATAGGTACAAGTTGCAAATTAGACCAGCAACAATAGTTGAGGACATAAAAATATATGTATACTCCAATTGTTTTTGCCGCCCAAACATAATAACAAAAATATTAGGAGCATATGCTGTAATATTCTGCATCTAGTTGGTCAGGACTAACAGGTACTGACTGAACTTGTCATGACCAAGACCTGACTCCTTGTTTATAAAAACTAGCTAATTGACTAATTTACTTTGAACTAGTCGAGCAACTGCTTACACTAATCAATTTCCTTCTGGTAGAGGGTTTAAACCAGTCATCTGTACTAGATCCCAATCTGCTCATCCCAATCGGCTTCCAACTTTCCACCAATGAGCAAAGAGTCTTGCATGTGACTTGCGAGCAACTGTAGGTAATACAAATTTGACAATGAAACACTGCATATATAGCACATTCAGGACCCTCCGTGGAACATATTACATGATCACTTATATATTTTGAGCTAGCATAGGGATTCATTAAGTTGATGAAGCCCGGAGAGTTTTTGAGGGTAATGACCAATATTGGTATCGATAAAGTTTAATGTCTTAACGGGGAACCTCGGAGAGAAGATATTTAGTGTTTTTTTTCTTCTCAGAAATGTCTAACAGAGAATAAAGATAGATATATGTCTCTCCATGCGTTTCAAAGGGCTGATCGTCTTCCTTGTGAGATATTCTGCCAAACTAGCTAGTTACTTCCTCTATTTCAATTATAAGTCACATTGACTTTTTTAAAGTTTAACTAAATTTGTAAAAACTAATATATTGTAATGCATACATATTATCAAAATATAATATAATGCATGTTGGTATCATTCTCTATACCTTCAAAATAAAACAAGGCATGTAGCATACAGAGAACCACCTTTGCCATGGCTATGGAGCAGTGGATACATAATTCTACTTATCAAAGTTCAAACCATGCATCATGTCTTACTTAATCAACAATACCATGTAGCTTGAGGGGGGGGGGGGGGGTCTCTTCCTCTCCCCCAGCGCTCCCCCCAGATCTGGCCCTGTCACCGCCAGAGCTGACCGGCGTCTGCGCGGCTGCTAGGACGGCGGTGGCGGGGAGGTGGGAGGCGGAGGCGCGGCGGTGGTGGCCAGAGGTAGTCGGGCCCGCGCCTGGCCGTCCGGGTTGGTGACGGCTGGAGGTGGTTGGGAGGATGGCGAGTAGCAACGATGCGTCAGTGATGGAGGGCATTCGGACGGCAGTGGGGGCAGCGGAGGACGGCGGCAGCCCTAGGGGCAGCAGCGGCCTAGGACGGCGCTGGTGGCCCTAGGGGCTGCGGCGGTTCACGTCGGCGCCGGCGGCCCTAGGGGCTGCAGCGGAGGACGACAACGGTTCACGTCGGCGTCGGCAGCCCTAGGGACAATGGTGGCCCGGGATGGCGGTGGCTCTCGTCGGTGCTGGCGGCCCGAGATGGCAGCGGTCTGAGCACTATGGGTAGTGGAGGTCTAGGAATCCGGTGAAGTGGAAGCCAATCCCATCAGTCCATGTCTGGTTGGCTAGTTCTAACTAAACGACGAACGATGACGGTTGAAAGTGGACTAACTGGTGGCGCGTGGTGTCAACTCACCTGAAATGGATAGAGATGGCACCAACGGAGGTTTGGATCGACGGTGACTAGGCGACTTCCACTCGTCAAATCTGGCTGCTTCAGGAGAATATGGTAGGACGCAGAGAAGCAGGGATGTGTCGAGGTTGTTTGGTTTTCTTTTCTTTTTTGTTATGTGTTCTCCTCCTTATTGAGGTGTAGTCTAAGTGCTCTTGAATCTTTTTGGATGCGTATATCCTTCATGGATATAGAGGCCGGATTAATGAAAATCCATTATGAAAGGAATTTTGTAAGGATTTATGGATTTATCTATGCACTCAACATGTTGAAGAGCACGTGTACGCATGTGGTATATGTGCACGTGTGTCTTCTATATAATCGAAAGGGGAAAAAAAGCATCACGGTACTATAATAGCTGCCCAATCGTTCCATCAAAAGCTGCAACTCCCACACAGCAGACAACACTGATATCACCTAGTTAAGGAACCGGACAAAGGAGAGAGATGACCTCCCTTCTTGGCAAGCTTGGAGGCGAATACAAGCTGCTCAGGGGTATCCGCAAGGAGGTTGAGTTCCTTAAGCGTGAATTGAGTGGCATGAATGCTCTACTGCAAGTGCTTGCAAATATGGAGGAACTTGATCATCCCCTAGCACTGGAGAAAGGTCCATGAGCTGAGTTATTATAGCAGCAAAGCCAAAGGCAAGTTCATGAAGAAAACCACACATCGACTTAAGATGTTGTGGGCACGGTATGATGTTGCTTGGAAGATCCAAGAGGTCAAGGGTCGTGTCATGGAGGAGAGCCAACCAGAGATGTGGGAACATGAACAACTGATTCGTAAACTTAGAGAAACCTTGAAAAATAAGAGGCGTGTACCTTTTAGTCTTTCTTCACGCATGCACCTTGAATAACAAATCTACAGATTATACCAAACATTCTTAGGTAAAAGAAAAAGACACCACAACAACAGAAATTTGAACAATGTGAACTTTACATATTTGATGAATCTGTTCTAAGTGGTCGTCCCTACCACATCAAAATAGGAGTTGGTGATGGTAATGATATATGCCCATCATATATGTAATTTATCAGTGCTTTATTGTTTCCTGTATTTTACCTGTAGAGGTTAACGTAATGTGCACAAACCCCTGATGAGTTGTTTTTTGGGATGGGAGGAGCAGTGGCGGATTTAGAAATTTTCTTGAGCCTAGACAAGCCTAACGACAAATAACAAATTACCAAGTATACACAAATTCTTACAACTATGTAGAGCATTTTATCATAGTCGGAAGCAAAATTGAGCGGTTTGGTTAATGACTAAGCACGTTATTTAGTATATAATCTAATGTTGCATGTGAGCCCGAGCACCTACCATGGTAGCCGGACCCTGGCTCCGCCACTAGGGGACCGAATTAACCCTGATGAGGTTATGGAAATGATCATATTGTATAGTAACTTGATGAATATTTATAGGGCGTATTTTATTTTGAAAAAAGCATTTAAGATTAAAATTCCACCACTAAGCTCTCGTAAATACATTCTTTAACACTAGCTACAGAACCAACATGTTGTGAAAGCACGTTGAAATGTGAACCTATTGGCATATTTTCACTCAATAAATATACTTGTATTTTGACTAACTATAATTGGACAAATCCTACAATGTTTGACTTTTTGAAATGGAAATACACCTTATAATAATCAACGGGGGGATAGTTCATAGAGTTTAAATACATGGTTACATTTTTTTTTGTTACTCAGGTATATCATTGTAATTGATGATTTATGGAGAACACAGGATTGGGAATTTATGACATTAGCACTTCCTGAAGACAAAAATGGCAGCAGAATACTTGTTACCACACGTATTATGGACGTCGCTAAGTCATGTCGTTCTCAAATTGGTGATCAACTCCTTGAAATGGCACCTCTGAATGATACTGATTCACAAAGATTGTTTTTTAGAAGAATTTTCAGCTCTGACTAGTGTTGTCCTAGTCAATTGCAAGAAATTTCTAGCAGTATCCTTAAAAAAATGCGGTGGTTTGCCATTAGCGATAATAACTTTGGCTAGTGTACTAGCAAATAAATCAGAAAGGAAGGAAGAATGGGAGATGGTTCTTCATTCTATAGGTTCCACATTGGAAAATGGTGGTGATCTACAACTGCAAACCATGAGAAATATTTTACTTCTTAGCTTTTATGATCTCCCTTATTACTTGAAGACATGTTTATTATATATGAGCATGTATCCGAAGGATTATGAGATTGACAGGAAACAACTGATATGGAGATGGATAGCCGAAGGATTTGTTACAGAACAAGGTGGCGACAGTATGGAGAAAACTGCAGAGTGCTACTTTAGTGAGCTCATCAACAGGAGTATGATCCAACCAATTTATGTTGAGTATGATGGTCGGGCTCGAGCTTGCGGAATCCATGATACGGTACATGATCTTATCATATCATTGTCAATTCAAGATAATTTTGTTACTATACTATCTGGGAATGAATGCAACTCTTTCCCAGATAAGATTCGCCGACTCTCGTTGCAGTCATGCTGCGCAGGAGTCCCGGTAATGCAGGCAATTGTGAGCAATAAGTCACATTTTCGTTCTCTATGTTCATTTGGGTTCATTAGGAGGATACCTCAGTTGTCAGGCTTCCATTCATTGAGGTTAGTGGATTTGGATGGATGTGAAAGTTCCGACTTGGAAAATCACCATATAAGAAACATTGGGAGTTCATTCCAGTTAAGGTATTTGAGACTCAATGGTTCAAGAATTAGTAAGCTTCCACAAGAAATTGGAAGCTTACAGTATTTAGAGAACCTTGATCTAAGAGGTTGTGGGTTGTTAAGAAAATTGCCTCCAACAATAGTACGACTACAAAAATTGGAACGTTTGTTTGTCGAAGAAGGTACCAAATTGCCTGACGAGATTGGAAACATGCAAAACTTACAAGAGCTGTCAGATGTATTCTCGTGTGAAAACTGTGTAAAATTTGTTGAGCAACTAAGCAAGCTTACGAAACTTACTGCAGAGTGTGAAAATGTTGAAATATGAAAGGAAATTTTGGTATCATCTCTTTGTGAGCTGGGAAGACACAGCCTTCGCTCTCTATGGATTTACTGTGAAGATCCTATAATTCATGCATTGATAGGAGGATCATGTTGCAATTTTCCACATCTCAAACGACTTGAGATAGGGACCTGGCCATATAAAATCTCTCAAGTTCCAAAGGGTATGATCCATCTTGCAAATCTAGTTGATGTACGCATCAATATTAAGACAATGGCACAGGAGGACATTGGTATCCTCATGGGTATGAGTAATCTGATTTCGCTACATATATACCTATGGGATCATCCAAATGAAAGGCTCATCGTCAACAACCCAGGATTCTCTTCTCTCAAGCAATTCCTCTTCCATTGTTTCGGTGGCCCAACGGTTGTATGTTTTTCGCCATAGCTCTATGCAAGCGCTCCAATGGCTTCATTTAGGCATTTCCCCGAAGCACACATTCTCCAAGCATGGTGGTGTTGATTGTGGCATCTTTCAGGGCTCAAAAGATTTCAATGTTTGGATATATCGTAAAGGGTCCACTATAAGGAAGGTAGCCACACGTCTACCCAACCTCATTACCCTAGACATAATGCACATTGGGCCTATGGTAAAAGATGACATGTATGCATACTAACCTCAACTTCTTAGGTTGAGTGCAGATAACTCTATAGATACTTGTTGACCCACTCTCGTTGATCCATAGATACCTACCATGCTCGTCCCTAGATGGAGGTAGTTAGAAGCATGTGGAGGGGGAAGAGAGAAGACAATGGAGAGTATTAGCCAAAACTATTTTTTATTAGGACTGTAGGGGCTTAATCTTTATCGAGTAAACCAAGAAGCCAGAGGGGTGGTCATGGACAAGGTAGATCCAGAAACAGCTACAAGGTTATTCATCAAAGAATTTCACATTTCTACCCACATGGTATGGTTGGTTTCATCTCTTATTTTTATTATTTTTGAGGGATGGCAGCAACACTCAGAAAGTTACATTTTGGAACTGATATTGCAAGTGATATCAATATGAGGTTAAATCATAAGCAGAAAAGTTGGTCAGTGTTTCGAAGAAAACAACTTTTCTCAGCAGATCAATCACGAGAAGGAACAATGTCTTCCTGGATCGTGAACGGTAAACCAAGATTCAGCACCTCCCATTTCCACAAAAGGAAGAGCAAATCATAACAACCACAGAACAGAAGTGCATAACAGAGAATTATCCATAAAAAAACAAGGAGTGCATAACAGAGAAGAGCAAACAACATTAATTGGCGCAGACAATTGCAAATCTCTAGCAAAGTCTCTTTAGAAGAATGGTGGTGCCGAAAGCGAAATGAGTTTCAAGGAGCTACGCACAGCCTTTTGTTCCCTGGTCATTCTCATCCACACGATTATCTGGAAAGAACATGAGATAGAAAGTCGGACAGCTTCTTTCCAAAGGATTGGTGTACAGGAAGATGTCCAGGCAACACTATTTTTCTTATAGCCAGCAGACTCTGAATCAGGTCATATTAATGTAACAGGCATCACCTTTGATGGTTTCCCTTTTTTGTACTCTCTCTTTCCCTATCCTAATAAAATTTAGTCAGCAGCTTACTTCTTGTCTGGTAAAAAATAGCATTAAGCGATAGTAACTAGTAAGTCCAGGGTTGTATTTTCTTCCCAGAAATTAATTACGAAAAAGTCACCTTGCAAGAATGAGCAGTTCCATTAGTTTCTTTCGTCACGGTCTTCGAATCAGAAAGTAGAAAGTGACATCTCCTTCTTTTCGGAATGTTGAAGACCTGCCCAGTACCTCAAAACTATTATTAGTCTGAATGTCCGGTGCATATTGCCGTTTTTATTTTGGAAATGGGAACAGTTCCAGGCATTCCAGACTGACCAACAGACTACCAAGAAACGCAAGGCATATGGACTAATTTTAGTATCACCTAGAACATGTTTTAGTTATGTAAGTCCCAGATGCCTAGCTTAATAATCTGTATTCATATGCAGAAATAACCAATGGTAATTCAATTTAGTTTATCTTAGGAAACTATTCACATGAAGCATTACTGACTTCTTGTGGAAGAATCGCGCAAGTGTAGACACATAATAAATTAATACTTACATCTACAAAATGGAGTGCAAATAAGAAATCTTACTGGTGAATTTCCATCGTTTCACATGGAGAGCGTGATAACGAATCTGATGAATGTGTTTAACATAGACATGATCCTCTGCATGTGTCCTCTCCATGAATTCTTTTGGCATATCCCAGAGGCGTAAAATTTGTAGTGATGTCAGATATTTAAATCCTACTGGCACAGAGATCATATTCTGCAACCCACATAATACCAAAATGCTCAAGTTTGGCATTGTGCCAGCTTCAATATCAATTGAACGTAACTGGTCCATGTCAGCTAAACCCAATTCCCTAAGGTTTGGAAACCAGCCAGCCTGAAAGGTCATCAACAACCCATCATAGGCTTTCTGAAGGTAAAGTTCTGCTAGGTTCGACAAATGTGAGATCGCAGGAAGAGGGTCAACCTGCAGCCTGGACCACCCTATACTTAGGTATCTTAATTTACTGAAATTCTGCAACTTTGATGTAGCACCTGCTCCATGCAACTTGCCTCGTAGGTGCAGCCATTCCAAATCTGGAACATGGTCCAAATGTTGTAGATCAAGTATTTCATCCTCACCATGTGAGACTATACCCAACCTAATAAGATTTGGCATACTTTTTATGGAGACACATAGTTTCTCCATATGATCCTGCTTCACGTCGCGGATGCCAAGACATCGTAGCTGTGTTAATCTACTAAGATTGGTAACAACATGTTTGCTTGCTTTTATGTCTCCTAGCACTTGTAAATCCGTCAGAAGATAAAATTCAGAACAAATTCGAGTGGCCTGGAACCGAGGAAAGTGTCTGTGTAAGTTGTTAGGATCACAGTCAATATCAACAGATAGGAACCGCAGCTTGGTTAGAAACTTTATTTCTTCTGGCAGCTGCTCTACAAATGTCTCCCTAAGATCCAAAGTTTGTAGCTTCCTCAGCTTCCCAATTGACTGCTGGATCTCTTGAACTTCTGAATGACGTAAATCAAGATAATGCAAATTGAACAGATAAGCTACAGCATCAGGAAGCTTCACAATTTTTGCATAACGTAAGGACAAGACCCTTAGCAATCTGAAATTCGAAGTTGCCTTTTGTATCCATGAGAATTGCACTTCCTCGTCGAACAAAATAAAGGACCTGATCCTTCTTGCACCTTGGCCAGATTCCATTGCTTTCCCGCCCTTCACTATGGAAACTCGGCGTGCTTCATAACCCAGTTTTGTAACACACGTGTTGTCTGCTAGGAGAGAAAACTTTTCAGTTTTGCATTTTGTCACTGTTATGTCTCTCACAAGATATGCATCCGAAATGACTTTGGTCTCTCATACTCTTTTGTCCAAGCAACTTGAAGAAGTGAACGTTGAACAAGTTCTTTGAGGTAGTCTTCAGCCACTTCTTCCAATGTGATATCTCCCCTTTCTTCAATAAAACCTTCAGCTATCCATAGCCGAATTATCTGTTTTCTTCTGATCTCATGGTCTTCAGGGAACATGCTACAATAAAGGAAGCATTTTTTTAGATTTGCTGGTAGATAATCGAAGCTGAGATTGAGAATACTTGTTACATAGTTGAGCTTTTGGTTCTTGGTTAGTTGCCAGTTAAGTTGACCATGGAACAACTTCCACTCTGCCTCATCTATTTGCTTATAGGATAAAAGACTTCCAATGGCAACAATAGCAAGAGGCAATCCTTCACACTTACTGACAATTTTTTCTTCCCAATGCATCACAACTTGAGGACAACCATTCTGATCTAGCCCGTGAAACGCTTTTCGGCAGAAGAGATCCCATGCATCCCCCCATGTTAGGTACTTAAGCTTAAAAGAACACCCGTTATTTGCAATTGATGCTACATCTTCATTTCTAGTTGTAATGACAATTCTACTTCCTTTTTTGTTTTTCACAAAAGCACGATCCAACAGTATCCAAGCATCTTGACTCCACATGTCATCCAAGAAAATTAAATACTTTTTGTCCTGCAGGTAATTTCTTAGCCTCTCTACCAAGCTTACCCTATACATAATGTCAGTTTGATCAGGAATGTGCTCATTCATATCCAGAAGCTGTTTGAGTATTCTTCTAAACAAATCTTCAACCTTGTAGTTTTGGGAGATTGTAATCCACGAAAAGCAATCGAAGTTCTTCCTAATCTCATTCTTTTTATAGATGGCCCGGGCAAGAGTTGTTTTTCCAAGCCCACCCATTCCACAAATGGATATTGCATTACGGGTTTCTTCGCCATGTATCAATAATTTCATAACTTTTTTGGATTCTTCTTTATTGCCAACCATATCATCTTCAGTATCAAAATACGCAGAATCAGATGTAAGCTCCTTTAGGCTCTGATGACTTGAAGTGCTACCATCTTCGCTGTCATTTGCTGAAATGCCATAACGAGCCTTCATGTTTGTGAGGTTTTGAAGGCGAGATTTAATTTGTGAAAGTTGTGTTGCAATAATGTGCCAACCATTGGTAGTTTTGGAGCAATGGAACAGTTTCTTTAGCTTGTTTGTTTCTTTGGGTGTCTGTCCATCTAGATAGACATACTCATCAATCACATCCTCAGCTTCATGTGCAACATTCTTTACTTCATCAAGCCAAGCATCATAGGCTCTATCTTGTGACAAATGTATTTGCTGCTGAGTGAGAAAAGCTTTCATGACATTAAACTCGATTTTAAGCTGCCTCATGTTATTCTCAACATCAACTAAAGTTGGTGGTTGTTTTTGTAACTGTGTGCCTACGATATTGAGTGCTTCTCTCCCTAAAGCAGCACCAATCTTTTGAAGGACAATAAATACCAAGGCTTCTGCCATTCTTCCACCATAGAATATTTGATAAAATTTGTGAGTCAAAAATGACTTGATGCACTTAGGACTTGTATGCAGTTAACAAATCATGCTGTTATTTAGAAAAACCATTAGACATAAAACTAAATCCATATTGAATTATTTGCAAGCCAATCAAATATAATTCAAATGCTCGCTAAATTTACATGTCAAATGAAGTATGAAAAATACTTAATACAAGTTCAATAAGCATAATGTTTTAACCTTATTTCTACCAATGCAGCATGACCATGAGGTGGAACTGATTACTAGTCTTGGTAACATCAATGATTTGCATGTAACAACTTAATCAGGCCCAAATGAAGCAGTGCAAGACTGCAAGTTTCATAATCATTGAACATAATGCAACGTATGATCAAGATTTACTTTATCATGGAATTGTACATGTACTGTCACAAAGAGAGAGAGAGAGAAGAGACCAAAATCATACATACCTGAACAACCACCAGAAGGTTGTCGAGACTGGTGATAGAATGATAGAATCATGCAATCGCAGTTACAGTAAAGCTGGAGCTCACATATGCGTATGGTAGGACTGAAATATGGGCCAATCAGCAGAGTCAGAATAGCTCTGCTCCTGAATTTCAGCAAGTAGATTCCTAGACCATTCCATGGTTATATTATACCCATGACTATTGTTCCTTGTGTCCACGTCACAGATAGAAGATATATAGTTTTGTCAGAATATATGAATTTTTTAGTCAGCATTTTCTTGCTATCTTACCTACTCACTCTCTACAATGTGAACAAAAGATCTGATTGTATCTCTAAAGTAGGCTGCTGGTATGCCAAGCAGAAGACCAGAGACTTGTCCAGACCAGCATAGGTCCTTTTCTAGTGATGTTGAAATAGAACTGTAGTAAGTCAGTCAACTAGCAGACAAACTTGCTCATGTCAGTAGCTATTACTTTGACAAAAGGTTCAACATAACTGATCTCAAGTCAGGTGGCCAAGTGCAATATAAAGTACTAAATTGAAAGCCGAAACGACAAGACCAAGTGTTTGCTGGTCAGTCGGAAACTTCGTGTGTAGACTGTGAGCTTTGACCCAATTATTCCTAAAACATATATAGCAAGTTTCCATTATATGAACAAATGTGAATCTCCTAATAAAATGTGAGTTAGGTGAACACTGGGCAGCAATACTGCAGCATACCACACCAAAAGTGAATGAAATCACACAAGCAGCAGCAGCAGCAGTCAGGAATCAATGTTCTTTTCTGAAAGGAGCAGCACAAGGAAATCGTTCCCTGTTCATGCCACATAGACACATCGCACCTTTGTGTGTAAATCAGGAATCTGAACAACTCCCACCCCACCCTCAAATCTGAAGCACCTAATATACCTTCGAGATGGCGGCGGACGATAGAGTCGACGAGACTCACGAGAGTATCGGGGAATCGGCAAGTTGGTTGCCGGCCGAGCGACGGGCGGCGGAGGCGTGAGAAGGTCCCTTGTCTTCCCCATCTCGGCTTTGCCGCCGTGCGAGCTGATGGGATGCAGCGGTGGAAGGGACGGGGCGATTGGGATTGGGCCGATCATCTTGGCCCAAAATGGGTTCGATTTATGAGATAAGAATGGGCTGGGAAACATGCATAGCCCTTCGCTCCTTTGCCCTCTTCTTATTTTGGAATAAGTTCACGCAAGGTCCCTTAACTTATCATCAAATCCGATTTTCGTCCTTTAACAAGTAAACACAACGGATCCTCAACTATTAAAACCGGTGCAATATAGGTCCTATAATGATTTGGCTAGCAGTTTTAGCTGATGTAGCGCCTACGTAGCGCCTACGTAGTTTTAATTTGATTTGGAAAATAATAAAAATTTGTGGGCCCGCATGTCAGTTACACTAAAAGAATTAATTAAAAATGGTGAGGCCCACGTGAGCTCCACATGTCATTCTCACCCCTTCTCTTCTTCCTCCTCTCTCCCCAACTCCCCTTTCTTCAACTCTTTCTCCCCTCTCCTCTATCCAGGTGCGAGTGAGGAGGGGCGGCGCACGACAGCCGGCGGGTGAGGAGGGGCGGCATGCGGCGGCCGGCGGGAGAAGGGAGAGTAGGGAGCAGCGGAGACGGAGACGAAGACAACCACCGTAGAGCTCTTCCGAGAGGGACCACCTTCCCCCGCGTGTTGCTGGAAAGCGAGATAGGAGGAAGAGAGAAAAAAGATAGAGAGAAGAGGGGAGGAAGAAGATTGGGCAGCGATACGGGACCCGTCAAAGCCGTGCCATGTCGCGGTCGCCGTCGCCGATGCTCTCCATCCCAGAGAAGAAGATAGCCGCCGCTAAGCTCTTCCGGGAGGGACCGCTACTTCTTCAACTTGGCCTACACTGACCTCTGCTCACTGCCGACCTCTCCCTCTCCACCGGTGCGGCGACCTCTCCCTTTCCGCCAGCTAGGCGACCTCTCCCTCTTCACCAGCACGGCGCTCCCACCGACGTGGCGCTCTCTGCCGCCCGCGGCTGGCCGCCGGATGCCATCCAGGGAAGGTGATCCTGCCGGATGCCGGCTGGCCGCCGTCGGACGCCTCCAGGATGCGCATGATCTCCATGGTGATCCCCCTCCAGCTCCGGCACACGTCGGCGCACCCGGTGGAAGAGGAGGAGACCACCCTCGAGCGGGAGAGGGGGAAGAGGAGGCTGGCTAGCCAGTTGCCGCCGAGTTGTAGCTGCACGAGCGCCGTTGCATTGAGGCGAAGGTGGCTGAGGCGGCTCCCCGCCCTCGGGAGCGGCGGCGACTGAGGGGACGGGCGCCGCCGGCACACGGATCTAGCCGCCCCCGCCCTCGGGAGCAGCGGATCCGGAGACGAAGGCGAAGGCAACGACTGCCTCTTTCCCCATCTCCCGCCGCCCTTATCTCCCCCTCTCCGGCCAGCACCAACGCGTGGCCTCGGCGCCAGTAAGGCCGTCGATCTCGCCGCCGCCTCTCACCCCTCTACCACCAACGGGTGAAGAAGAGAAGAGTTGACAAAAAAAAAGAAAACAGAGAGAAGAGAGGAAAAAAGAGATGCTGACTAGGATGTGGGCCCCAATCAAATTGCCACGTCAATGCCATGTCAGATAAAGATTGAGTTAATTTAGCCACGTAAGCTAAAACCGCCGTCCAAACCACCATGGGACCTATATTGCAACGTTTTGATAGTTGAGGGACCCATTTTATCTGGTTTTCTGGTTGAAAGGACGAAAATCGAATTCGTTGATAAGTTAACAGACCTCAAACGAACTTATTCCTCTTATTTTCTACTCTCTCCGTTTCATATTATATAACTCGTTTGATTTTTTCCTAGTCAAACTTTATTAAGTTTGATCAAATTTATAAAAAAATAACAACATATAAAATATCAAATTAGTTTTATTTAATTCATGATAATATATTTTCTTTGGGTTGAAAATACTAATATATTTTTTTATAAACTTGATCAAATATAGTAAAATTTGACTATGAAAAAGGTCAAATGACTTATAGTATAAAACGGAGGGAGCATTCTATCCTTTGACTTCTTCTTATTTTCTATACTATTTTAAGTGGTAGTGCTAGTGAATCATCCCGCAAACTCTAATTTATGGTGTACTTTCTTACGAATAATCTCTCCTTAAAAAAACCAATCTAGGTGGAGATTTAACACCACCTGTCCAGATTCGTTATCCTATGTGGTGTCAAATACCCACCTAAGTTGACTTTTTATTTAGATGAAGGGAGTACTCATGTTCTTTTATATTACAATACATAGCCATTCAACGCATTGTCATAATCTATTTCATCTCTAATATCAAGTTTATCTAATAGGGATGAGTGCATGCATGTAATTCATATCCATCCGTAGTAAAGTACGGGTATTTTGCCAGTACGAAAAATCAATGTTGGCAGAAAACCACGTATATTATGCCTGGTATCACATAACCATACGTATTATGGTTCTAAAATTTTACGAAACTGTTGATGCAAAAAACACATACTGGCCTGAGAGATCTGCTTAACTCTAGTACAGGTCCAAAATTAGGGTTTTAGGTTCAAAGGCGTGCCAATTGATTTGATCCTGCAATCAACACGAAAAAAAATGTAAAGAATGTTAGTAAACGATAGACAATTGGCCATAGGGCCGATTTCATATCGTATGTGACCTAGCCGATGCAATAAAGCATGAATCGGCTATAAGGCATAAGTAAGTATGAAAATAACCATAAAACTAGTATATCGGTTGTAGATATCAATGTTATGCAATCAAAGAATCATGATTACTTTAGAAATAAACAATTGGTATAGATCGGACTGAACCGAGGCAGTATAAATTGCTTTAGTCTATCGCAACATGAAATAATGATTACATAAAATCAATGTCATAGCCGATATCTAGATCTAAGTGCATATCAGTCGTAAATCCAATATAATCTCATGATAAAACAATAAAGTATAGATATAGAACATTAAACAAAGCATAAAACCATGTCAAATATTCTAATTAGATAAGATCGGTTGAAACCCCGATACTATCCCTATCGATAACCGTAAAGCAAGCTAGAGATCACGATTCTAAAACAACTTAATAGGTTGGACTTAACCAATGCAGCATTAAGCATAAAAGAAGATGTAAGCACTAACTCCAATGATGCAAATCGCTATGACAAGATATACCTTTTCGCCGAAGATCAAATTGATGCAGCACGACTCGAAAGCACAAGCTTGTCGAAAAGTAGAAAACAAAGGTGGCGATGCACCGAGATTGATTGAACGTATGTTGTTATTGTTTACAAGACCTCGGGATTATATTTATACCCGAAAATACAAACATTGTCCATCACGGACATGACTCATATTAACCTAGTACAAATCCAACTAACGAACAAGTCCCTTAGGCGGACTCTTACCGGGAATATCTATAAGGAAATTACATAAAATAACCTAATTAATAGATACAATTGCCTCTTCAGGACTCTATCCGTACATGGCAATCCGTATGAAGCACTCTAACACAACCCGATGACGTGTACCGAATCATATTACCGAAATCGGCTCAATCGGCTAACCTTGTCCGACTCTGATTCTGCTGATCCAATCCACAGCCGATTCTCGCTCTGTTTCTGATACGATCTAATCTCTTTGATTCTGTTTGATTCTATCTTTATCTCCGATACTTGAATTACCAAATTTGGTCGTCAACACATGCCTCCCAAGTCCGGAATATTTGGTAATGTTTCGGATTTGCCAAATCTTATCTCCGAGAGAATATCGCACTTTCCGTTTTTTACCGTTACCGCACTGCTTTAAATACCTAACCGACGGCCCTGAGAAACTTCACACCATTATACTGTTTCCACCGCTTTAGCGATTCTCATCTCCCCCGACTCCAGCGATCCCCTCGGCGCAACCAGGCAACCTTCAAGCAACCCTCTACTCGTCCAACTTCCGCCGGCGCAAATATCGTCTTCAGCTGCTCCATCCGTTGCTCCATCGGCCGAGTACACAGAGGTAAGTTCCATCGGCTAGATCTCCTTTTTGCTTATCAGATCTTGTTTTTCGCAATCTTAGTCCGTTTTCTTTCTCTTCTGCTTTGTTGATGTAGCATCTTGCAAATTTAGTTGCGGTTCCCAGCCTAAACTATGAGAATAACTATTTTCTTGGACCAATCGGCAATCTGGACCCAATCGAATTCATTACTGCCGAAACCAACAGAATCCCTTTTAGGCTAGCAAACCCAAATCTAGGGCACTGGAAGAATACCTTTAAGTCTTGGTGATCCCTAGAGAAAAGTTGGCCTGCATGTTACAAACGTGTATCGGCTAGCAAGCAAAGCCATTGGGATGAAATAGGAATCGGCCAAGCACTAGCCCTGACAACAGCAAATTCAGCTAAGGATGAGCCACTGATCGCCTCTGCCACATATTTCTGGTCCAACACCATTAATGCCTTAATATTCAACCAAAGACCAATGACTCCAAATCTGTTGGATATCACCATGCTGACTGGGCTAGATATCACCTCATTGGCCAATCCCATGATCTTAAACTCCAAGAATAGATTTGACTTCAAAACCAAGAGCATAGGAGGATGGTCGGATTTATCTCTGCTAACATAGGTCAAGGCTCTGTTACCCCTAGAGAGCACACTGCCTTCTTGTTGATGCGGTTGGAAAAATATCTATTTTGTGGATCTAGCTGTGGCCCAACCTCCAACTGGCAGCATATAGCCGAAGCGCTTGAGGAGAAAAGACAATTTCCCTTAGGAAAAATTTTACTCGGCTATCTATATCAGACCTTGAATAATGCATCGGCCAAGCTAGCCATCGGCTCTGTGGTCAGTGCAGGTGGTCCCTGGTGGCTACTCCAGACTTGGCTAAACTTGGTAGCAATGAAAGCTATAAATCGGCCATCCTTGGCAGAAGCAGAATTTCCAAGACTTGAGCCGATTATCGATGAGGATGGAGAAGAAATCACCCATCGGAGATGTACATCATTTGGAGAGTATGCTTCCACACCAGCCGATGCTGGAGCAAAGCTATCAGCTGAGCTACTGAAGGACTGGTTCTTCAGTTTCTATGATGGTTTCCAGAAAAATGCCAGAGTCTGGTTCTTGTATGAAGACTCAATCAACTTTGAGCTGCCATCGGACTTTAGATTTGAAGAAATCAATCACGAAAAATTCCAAAAGTCCAGAGAAGTATTTGCTGCAGCTATAAGCCCATGTATCCTCCCTGTCGGCATCCACTAGGGTAAAAACATCAAGGTTTCATATGAATTCTATCATCCCATGAGCTCAGCTAGACAGTTTGGTATGGGGCAACTCCCAATCGGCTTATGGTTTGCCAACAAAATCCAGTGTAGAGGAGAAATAACATCAAGTCTGATGATGTATCGGCTACTCAATATCCCAGGACCTCCCCTCGGCAGTATCAACAACATTGAGTTAGCCATGTTCAGGAGTAGAGTTTTTACTTCATGGTGGGTTGAATGGAAACAACACCTCTTCCACCAATCGGCTACTGTTTATATGACAGATCTCTTCCCTGACATGATCCCTCAGGTAACTCCTTTATTTCCTCTATCTCATTCCTGTTTTAAATACATCAGCCGATTCTGCTTCTAACTTCATATGCTATTTTACTCTTATAGACCACAAACTCATCTCCTCCTCGCACAAGCAAAAGTGGCAAGGATATTGAATATGCTGCAGGGCTGCTACCAAAAGGATGTGGTCTAGCTCCTCCCAGCATCGGCTACGATGCCCCCAAGACATCAAGTCTACTCCAAGGACAAATAAGGGAACCAGCTGTAACGCCCCGGCACTCGCTAACTGATATCACCAGCTAACTCATACCGAGGTGCTACGCATTACCTGTGATATAGTACCAGTCCCAGGATACACTAGCTGGTACTCACAGAATAAACATGGAATCAAAGTAGATTAATTATTACATCACTGGGTTTTAGTCCTTACATAAGTTGCTATCCCGGACAAGCCCAGAGATGAGCAACGCACAATACAAAAGTCCATAAAGCAAAAGACAAAAGCAGCGGCGGCTAAGCGTCTAGGCGACCATCTCGATCCACAGGCGACGGCTTGGGGCTAGGCACGATCCTTCTAGAAGTCCTCGTACTCGGCTTGCTCCTGGAGGTACTCCTCGGCGGTCGGGTCGACGTCTTCGTCTCCATTCTCTATAGATATTATATATATAGCAAGGGTGAGTACTTCACGTACTCAGCAAGCCGGGGAAAGAATGACATGCTTGGTTAAGACAAGGAGAGCTAGGGTTTTATTTGCGAAAGCAGCCTTTTTGGCAAAGTGATTTATTTCACAAAACTCCTAGTGAGTGAATCAAGTTTTAGTTGTCGGGAGGAGGCTCACGCCTCGACCCATTCCACAAGTTGCTTTGCAACAACTTGTCACGATTAGCGAACAACAATTGATTTGTTTCTTCCATTAGTTCCTTCTCACTTTCACGACCATACATGGTCCACACAGTCATCTCAGGACTGCAACGTCATCATGGCCCTAACAACACCTCGGTGTCGGACGACACCCCAGGTCACACAGACCCGTTCCTAACCACAAAGGTTAGCCGTTTGCCACACAAGCAAACTCTGGAAACGTAACCCTTCCCACCAATCATTTTCATCAAACATTTGTCAAACAAATCTACGCTATGAGAAACACCTTACACTCGCCCTTGACCGTGGGCACGGCTGTTCGAACAGTTCATTAAACTCTGCAGAGGTTGTACGCTTTACCCACACGACACGAAACTGACATCGTTTACCCGTCGGCAACGAAAGTTCGTGACAAGGCCTTTCCAAAGCTAACCCATGAAAATCGCATGCCACCTAGTTGGGCTAAGATCCATAGCCGAGTATCAGGCAAATCTAGCCGTCGTCCACTCAGGAAATACCGAGGATGCCTCCTACTCCTACTGGTACCATGCCACAATAGAGGCACAAAGACACCCAAGATGGGCAAAACATGCGTAACACTTCATCTCCTCATCCTCGGCATTCCACAACCATTGGCACACCAACTCCCATGTGATAACAATTTACTTAGCCAGAGGCATCCTATAAATACCCGTGTGGTCGCACTGTAACGTGTTCGGATGGACTTCCCAAAGGAATCAATCCTTAACGATAATACGTAGCCAAACCACAAAGGCTTGACTGCGCATCACCCCCATTTTCACAACACATTTTATTTCGCAACACCTCGGTACAACGTACCGGATTTTTAAACATGAAGTTTGGAAATACCCAAGTTTCCCACACGGCAACAACGTGAGCATGGCTAAGCGAAACTACCTCGGTAATCGTATAACGATACCGGCGTAAACATTTGTAGAGCTATCAAAGGTATGGAAACATCAACCTATGAAATATAAGTGCGACTACTAGGTTGGTCCGTCGGTTGTATAAACAATCCGAGGCCTAAACATGTTATTCGTGTGTACTAAACAATGCATTTTTCAAACAACATATCATTGCAAAATATAGGGGCAATGTGATCAAAGAGGCTTGCCTTGCACGAGGTGCGGGTCTTCTTCTTCGAAACCGGCGTCCGGAGCGTCCTCGTACACGTGCTCTATGCGCGGAACGGAGAACAAATAAATAAAAAGGCAATAAAACAAGCTTAAATAAAATAAACAAGTGTGCCACTGTGTAGATCTCAATTTTAGAAAAATTTAGAAATTTGAACGGGGTCAAACGGAGTTACGGTTGAATTTATATGAATTTTCAAAGGTAGAGGGGCTTTTCTGAAAATTTTGGGAATTTTTAAATAAAAGATAACAGAACGGAATATTCCGTTCCGTTAGGGTTAGGGTTAGATTTAACGGTGGTGTGGGGCCTACTTGTCAGAGAGAGGGAGAGAGAGAGGAGGGCGTGGGGCCCACCTGTCGGCTTCTTCCTCCTCCTTGCGGCTTGCCCGGCTCGGCTTGGCCGGCGGGCGCCGGGCAGCGAGGTGGCCGGGGAGGGAGGGGAGGGGGAGGCCGGCGGCGGCCGGGGGGGGGCAAGGAGCAGCGGCGCCGGCCGGGAAGGGGGGGCGGCGGCGGCCGAGAGGCGGTGGAGGCGGCCGGGAAAAGGCGGCGGCCGGGGAGGGCGGCCAGCGATGGCGGGGCCGAGAGGGGAGAGGAAGAGGGCACCGGTGAGAGAGAGAAGCCGGCGAGGGGGAGGCCGGGAGGGAGAGGGAGGCCGGCGAGGCCTTTATAGGTAGCGCGGGCGGCGAGGGACGGCGACGTGGGCGCGGTGTGGGCGGCGCGGACGTGGGCGGCGCGGTACGGGCGACGTGCGGCGCGGTGTGGGCAGCGCGGTGTGGGCGGCGCGGACGTGGGCGGCGCGGCGGTCGGCGCGGGGCGTGCGGCGGGCGGGCGGCGCGGCCGGCGTGCGGCGCGGCGGGCGGGCGGCGCGGCCGGCGTGCGGCGCGGCGGGAGGTGGGGGACGACCCCCGGGTGGGCCGGGCCGGCGTGAGGGGGAAAGGCCCGTGGGCCAAGGGGAGAGAGGAGGGAGAGCTGGGCCGGGAGGAGGAGGGGGTGGTGGGCCGGCCCATTCGGGAGAAAAAGAGAGGGAGAGGGGGAAAAGGAGTTGGGCCGAGAGGAGGGAAAAGAGAAAAGGAAGGGGAGGCCCAAGAACAGGGGTTTTCTCTCTCTGTTTTTTTTTTTTGACAAAAGGAAATTGATTTTGGAAAGAATTTTTGGAGGGAGAAAAAATGTGAGATCTATTAGGCACAAAAACAAATAAGACCCAAATTTTGAAAGTCAAATTGTTTTTAATTGGGAAAATTTTAAACAAATAAAATTTAGGTGTTACACCAGCCGATGCAGGCAGAAAAAGGAAAGCTAAAGTACCAACTGCCATGCCACCAGCTGCCAAGAAGAAATCTAAAAAGCAACCACCTCCACCAGCCGATGATGTCGATGAGGCTCTGGAGGAAGCAGCTATTGAGCAGGCAATAGATGAAGCCGCAGCTGAACTAAGTGATGTGGGAGAGAAAACACCATCGGCTTCTCCAGCTCTAAAACAAACTCCCACAACTCCTGCTGCCCCAGCAGTCTTTTCTCGGCAACCCAGGGTAAGTTTATCTCTTTTGTTACAAAATTTCTTCATTTATCACCAATCTAACTATCCCAACTTTGCATTATGCAGAAGAAAAAACCAGCTGAGAAGAAGAGACCTGCACCAATATTGGCTAAACCAACTGTTCAAACTCCTCCGGTAATTCTCAACTCCTACAACTCCTACAACTCCAAACTTTTTATTAGCCGATACTATCTAACGCTTGTTTAAATATTCAAAATTTGTCAGCCTCCTTCTCCACCATCGCCCCCAGCACATCCAGTCTCCAGTGAACACACCGCATCGGCTATAGGCAATTATCATGTTGTGGAAGAAGAGGCTACTGCTCCTACTATTCCTGTAAGCATTACATCCTTAGAAATTTCAAATCGGCTATACAAAATGCTCTATTATTTATATCCTCTTCATCTTCCTTTCTTGCAGGTCCTAGCCGATTTATTCTCCTTTGATATTAAAGATTACTTTGATGAAGAAGCAGAAGGAGATATTACAAGTAAGGCCTTGGCTCCTTTAGCCGATGATGTAAAGAGAAATCTTGAGGACATTTCTCATCGGCTAGAAGCATCTCTAGATAGCCTAGTAGTTGACTGCAGCTCCCTCCGGGCAAGATTCCAAGAAATCCAAGCTCTAATCCCGGACGAGCTATCCAATATCATCACTCCAGCCATGTACCTTGAACAACATCAATTTAAATTGGAGAAAGCTAGAAAAAGGATAGCTGATCGGCTGGAGAAGAAAAACGTCGAAGCCACCATTCAAGCAAATCGGCAGCTAGTACATGATGAGAAAAACAAGCTTGATCAGCTAGTCGAAGAACCAATTAAAGCTACCATAGATCAATTGGAAGCTGAAAGAATCGATCTGCTGGCCAAACTTGAAGAATGCAATGCTAAGATTGCATTAGAAAAACAAAAATTAGCCGATCTCCCGAAGGCTATTGGAGAACAAAAGGCAAAACTGAGATCGGCTATAAAGAATGTGACTAACATGACCAAGTCCCTGAAAGTGATTCCTGGAACCGATGCACAAGACACCCTAGCAATTGCAGAAGTTGAAGAAATTCGACAACGGGCGCTATCGGCTATCCAATGCTATCTAGCCCAATGATATCTTGTAATAGGGACTTAGAGAATTTTTGTAATCAACTTATGTAATCGGCTAGAAAACTCCAATTGTAACACATACTTCAATATCCTTTATGCCGATCAATATTTTTGCGTTGAAATCCCACAACTTTCATCTTATATATATATATATATGCCCCCTAATTTTGGCTTGTTGATAAACAAAGACAAAATTATAACTAAGGGCGATATCAATATCGGCCACCATACATCAGCATCAACAACCGATTATGACAAAAAGCCTAAAGGCGATATGAACTTATATCGGCCATGAATAAAAACTGGCAAAACTCAACCGATTATGAACCAATCCAAACGCTTGGGTAGTATTTCTTTAAGTATTTTCCATTAAGTGCTCTCCCAAATACTTCCCCATCCAATCCTTTTAACATATAGGCTCCTTTAGAAACACATTTATGAATTTGAAACGGCCCCTCCCAATTCAGTGACCACTTGCCGAATTTATTATCTCTAGTCCCTATCGGCAATACCAATTTCCAAACAAGTTCACCTTCTTCAAAAGATTTGGGCACAACCTTTTTGTTATAATGCCTGGTAACTCTCTCCTTGTCTTTCTTAACTTTCTCAAGAGCTCGCAACCTAGCTTGAACCAAATCTTCTGACTCATCAACCATCAAATTATGATAATCATCGGTTGTTAACTCATCTTGTAAAGAAATCCTTCTGGAGCCGATGTTGGTTTCCCATGGTAACACAACTTCATGCCCATAAACCAATTGATAAGGAGGTACCTGAATTGCACCATGACAAGCCATCCGATAGGACCACAATGCTTCAGCCAAAATAGTATGCCACTTCTTGGGATATTCGGCTATTTTTCTCTTAACCAGCTTAATCAAGCTCTTATTGGATGCTTCAGCTTGCCCATTTGCTTGTGCATAATATGGTGATGAATTCAACAACTTAATCCCCATACTATCGGCAAACTGAACAAACTCATCGGATACAAAGATAGAACCCTGATCAGTTGTAATTGTCTGTGGCAGACCAAACCGATAGATAATGTATTCCTTGACAAATTCAATTGCATCTTTGCTGTCAACCTTTTTTCAAAGGAATTGCCTCAACCCACTTAGTAAAATAATCAGTTGCAACTAATATGAATTTGTGCCCTTTACTTGATGGTGGATTGATCTGGCCAATCATATCAATACCCCAACCTCTGAATGGCCCTGGCTTGATAATAGGATTCATAGCCGATGCTGGCGCTCTTTGAATTGCTCCAAATTTCTGACAATCCTGACAACCCTTGTAATATCTGAAACAATCCTCCAGCATTGTCAGCCAAAAATATCCAACTCTTCGAATTAACCATCTCATCTTGTGAGCCGATTGATGTGTCCCACAAATACCCTCATGAACTTCACACATGACAACTTTTGCTTCCTCTATGCTTAAGCATTTTAAAAGAACTCCATCAATCGTCCGATAGTATAACACATCATCCAAAAGAACGTATTTGAGAGCTTTGTATCGTAATTTCCTTGAAACCGATCTAGAGGGATTCTTTAAATACTCAAAAACATCAAACCTCCAATCATCGGCTGGAATGCAGGCCACTTCTACTTCAATCCCTTGTAACATCGGCTTGTAGCCTGATGCACCTTGAGCTAAATTATTGGCCTCAACATTTTGCTCCCTAGGAATATGTTTTAAAGTAACTATCTTGAAATTCTTCATCAGCTCTTGACATTTCTCATTGTAGACCATCAAAATATCATTTTTGCACTCATATTCCCCAGATAATTGACTGATCACTAATAATGAATCACCCATGATTTCGACAGCATCGGCTTCAACCTCTCTCAATAATTGCAATCCTTTGAGAACAGCTTCGTATTCTGCTTGATTATTTGTAGAGTATGGTTTGATAGTAAAAGCAAACTGAAACTTGCCCCCCTAGGCGATATAATTACCAAGCCGATACCACAACCATGAGTGCAGACAGATCCATCAAAGAATAAAGTCCATGGCATAATATCAACATTGTCAACACTAGAATCCCTGTGTTCAACTATAAAATCGGCTATCGCTTGCCCTTTAACTGCCTTAGCCGATTCATACCTGAGATCAAACTCTGACAAAGCAAAAATCCACTTACCAATTCACCCTTTCAGAACTGGAGCCAATAGCATATATCGTAGCACATCGGCTTTGCATACTATGATACACTCATTAGAGAGTAGATAGTGTCTCAATATTGTACAAGAAAAATATAAACACATGCATAATTTCTCCACAGGTGAATACCTTGTTTCTGCATCCAAAAGACGCCAACTAAGATAGAATATAACTCTTTCCTTCCCCTCAATTTCTTGGATCAAAACTGAGCCGATAGAGTTCTGATCGGCTGACAAATATAGTTTAAATGGAATCCCTTTCTGTGGTGGTATAAGAACTGGAGGAGTACTCAAATATTCTTTGATATTATCCAATGCTTGCTGCTGCTTCTCTCTCCGAGCAAATTCTTGATCGACTTTCAACCTTAATAAAGGAGCAAATGGTTCTATTCTTTCAGACAGATTTGATATGAAACGCCGAACAAAATTTATTTTGCCGATCAATGATTGCAACTTGGTTTTATCTTCTGGAGGTTTTATATCTTTGATTGCCTCGATACTCCTCTGAGGAATTTCAATCCCACATTCATATACCAAAAATCCAAGAAATTGACTAGCCGATACGCCAAAGGCGCACTTGGTGGGATTCATCTTCAGCCCATACTTCCTTGCCCTTTCCAAGACTTGTCTCAAATCAGCTATATGTTCATCAACTTCCTTAGATTTAACCACCACATCGTCAATATATATCTCTACCAACATGCCGATGAGATCATGAAAAATATAGTTCATAGCCCTCTGATATGTAGCACCAGCACTTCTCAAGCCGAAAGTCATAACCACCCACTCATATAAGCCGATTGCACCAGGACATCTGAAGGCAGTCTTGTGGATATCTTCTTCAGCCATGAAAATTTGATTGTAACCAGCATTGCCATTCATAAAACTGATGATTTTGTGTCCAGATGCTGCATCGACGAGTTGATCGGCTACTGGCATTGGGTATTCATCTTTCGGTGTAGCCTTGTTCAAATCTCTGAAATCATTGCAAACCCGAAGCTTGCCATTTTTCTTGATGACTGGCACTATGTTAGAGATCTATTCAGCATATCGGCACGGTTTGATGAAATTGGCATCATAGAGTCTAGTTATTTCGGCCTTAATAGCATCATACATTGCAGCTTTACAACGCCTTGGAGGTTGCTTGTACGGCCGATAGCCTGGTTTGATAGGGAGCCGATGTTCGACTATCGATCGGCTAAGTCCTGGCATCTCATAATATTCCCAGGCAAAACAATCTCTATACTCTTTCAAGAGTGCTATTAATTTACATTTAAATTCCTTTAATAAACCCTTACTAATATATGTCGGCCTAGGCCTATCACCTGGTCCAATGTCGATTTCTTCTAGTTCATCGGCCGACATAAAACCTTGTCCTAGCTTGCCATCGAGATCATCAACAGTGTCCTTCATGTAGAAGTTGGAACCCTCCACGGCGCCCTCAAAACAAGAATTGGGGCTCTCCATCTCCTGTTGGTTGTATGGCATAATCAGAAACCTTTAAGTAATCTCCTTGCCAAACTTTTCCAGATAAACAATCAATTCCTTCCATCTCCCAAACAGATAAATCGGCACTAGCTACATTGACTGACCTGTAGGCTGGCACGATTTCGATTTGGTCTCCTTGCTATTGAATCAGACTTTGATGCATTGTTGAGGGAATACAACAGTTAGCATGGATCCAATCTCTTCCCAGCAACAGACTGTAGGAACCCTTCCCATCAATAACGAAGAATGTGGTAGGAATTGTTTTACTGCCGATGGTTAACTCCACATTTAAAACTCCCTGGGTCTCAGATGGATTCCCGCCAAAATCTTTCAGAACCATGTTGGTCTTGATTAAATCCCCTGAATCCTTTCCAAGTTTCCTGAATATTGTGTATGGCATTAGATTGACAGCTGCTCCTCCATCGACTAACATCTTTGACATCGGCTTGCCATTGACGAATCCCTTAACATACAGTGGCTTGAGGTGCCGATGATCAGTTCCTTCAGACTTCTCAAAAATAGTTTGCTGTGGGGATAGGATCAACTTAGCCGATGGCAGATTTTCTTCTTGCTCGACGACTTGCTCAACTGCATATTCGGCTGGTAACATGAAAACCATGTTTATGGCAGATGACATCACCTCTTTGCCCTTATGTTGTTGGCTTGTTACGATCGGCTTTGACTTCATCGGCTGGCACCACTTTGCTCTTCACGTGCCAGACCTTCTTTGTTCCCTGCCTCAGCCGATGCTCAATTTCCCCTTCGACCTCCTGGAATTGTTCCCTGTTTCTCATCCTTTGAACTCTCCTCTTTTGATTTTTAGTAAAGATTCCAGAAGGGCACCATTGAGGATGCATTGGCTTGGATTCTCTAGGTGAATCATCTCCATCATTGTTTTGTTGCATCGGCCCAAGTCTTTCATGAACCGGTAATCTTGTCTGAATCGGGCGATGCACAGTTGTACTCTATCGGCTTGATCTTTGGATGAATTATGCGTCAGAATCACTGCATTCAGGACAATCTTCAATGGATGGTAATCTCATACCCTCATTCCAGCAAAATCTAAAAAATTCACAACTCCAGTGAGGATCAAAATTGTTGGCAGTATGCCATGGGACCCTTCGACCGGACCTGCCGAAACCAGTCAAGCAGCGAGGATTCGAACTCAAGGCACCCAAGATCCATCGAGGCGAAGCCCCTGGCGAAGACCGCGGGGCGAAGGGGGCAAAAGGCGAAGAGCTGCGCCGGGTCCCCACCGATCTGGATGAAGGCTGCATGGCGAAGGCATACGCCGAAGGAGGATAGCTTCACCAAGCTGGCCGGTGGGCCTATAGTCACCAGGCGGCCCATTAAGGGACCACATGTCTTAATTACATTAAATACCAATGTAGTGCCCCTTTTGAAAGGGTGACCATGTAAATTCCCCTGTAATAGCCCTAAACCCTAATAGGGGGATCTGTAATGGGATTATAAATAGCCACTTAGAGCCATGTAAAAGGGGGATCCCAAGAAAAATCCTAAATTTAATACACTTTACTTTCCCAACAACTGTTGAGTATCCACGTCCTTCAACGTATGCAGTTGTCGTTTCGACAACAGCTGGCGCCGACCGTGGGGATCTCCGAGCGAAACCACTGAGAGCGAATGCCACCGAAGAAGGTCTCGAAGGAGAGGGTTGCTAACCTTAAGGATGGTGTAGCAGAAGAGGCGATGGCCGCTGAAGAAGGGGCAGAACCTTCGGCACTCGCCACCGAAGCCGGGGTGGCGCTGTCGGCTTCGGCGCTTGCACCACAGCCGCCGCCTTCGGCCCTAGCCACTTCGGCAGAACCGGCGCCGGAGATCCCTTCGGCAAACCAACCAGCTTCGACCACACTCGCTGCTGTGCAAGCCGATCCCGGCCTCGAAGCGCAAGCCGAAGCCAGCATGGAAGCCATGCGGTAGAATATGACGCGACTCCAAGATATACTTCGCCAGATGCAGGAGCAACAGCAAGCGTATGAAGCGGCACGGCAAGCGAAGGTTGCTCCGGCCCCCGTCCTCCAGTACTCGACAGGCTACATCTCGCCTCAAGCCTACCAGCCAGCACCGGTACAAGCCCCTCCGTCACAAGCCGCACAAGGACCGATGTACTTCCCCGGCCAACCTTCGGCCGCAGTAGCGCACCCGCTTCCTGGCGTGCGGCAGCAGGTTCGATCGGCTGTGATCTAGGTGCACCCCCCACCACCCGGTCAAATGTCACAAGTGATGGCGGAGGGAGCTTCGGCCCTGCAAGCGCAGCTTCAAGCTTTCCTTCAGCAGCTCAGTCAACCCCACAACATCTCAAGCACAACCCCTTCGACCCAACCGGAGGGGGGCTCCGGCCAGGGCGCACCAGGGTGGCTGCCGTCGAACCAGCCCAGGCCAGGGGCTTCGCCCTGGGGTCAGGGGCCGCAGTTCGACTTCTACAACACCACTCAAGCGCCACTGTTCGGAACCGGGCCACCGAACGTCGCAGCCCAGCCACACGCACAGGCCATGACTTCACCCTTCGCCACGCCGTATCCGCAGCCGAGCGGGCCCTCGCTGTAGGGCGTCATGAGTAAGGCTGGGGGTGAAAAGGGGCTGCCACTGAGCGGGGGGATCAAAAACCGTCCAATCCCACCTCAGTTCAAATTCCCACCCGTTCCACGGTACTCGGGCGAAACAGACCCAAAAAAGTTTCTCTATTTACGAGTCCACGATCGAAGCCGCTCACGGTGACGAAAATACCAAGGCGAAGGTAATCCATCTCGCTCTAGACGGCATCGCCCGTTCTTGGTATTTCAATTTACCTTCTAATAGCATTTACTCATGGGAGCAATTGCGCGATGTCTTTATCCTTAATTTTCGAGGCACCAATGAGGAGCCGAAGACGCAGCAACATTTGCTCGGCATTCGCCAGAGACCGGGCGAATCAATACGGGAGTACATGCGCCGCTTCTCGCAAGCCCGATGCCAAGTTCAAGATATAACTGAAGCATCCGTCATCAACGCCGCTTCGGCCGGGCTGCTCGAGGGCGAACTCACAGGGAAGATCGCCAACAAGGAGCCGCAAACTCTCGACCACCTGCTTCGCATCATCGACGGGTACGCAAGGGGCGAAGAGGACTCCAAGCGAAGGCAGGCAATTCAAGCTGAGTACGACAAAGCCTCCATCACCGCTGCCCAGGCCTAGATGCAAGCGCAGGTCCCCGAACCAGCTCCCCCCGCTGTTCGCCAACCCCTGCCAGCGAACCAGGGGCAGCCGCCGACACAAGGACAAGCTCCCATGACTTGGAGGAAATTCAGGACTGACCGTATAGGCAAGGCGGTGATGGCTATCGAAGAAGTACAAGCCCTCCGCAAGGAGTTCGACGCCCAGCAGGGTGGCAGCCACCAGCAGCCTGTTCGCAAGAAGGTCAGAAAGGACCTCTATTGCGCCTATCATGGGCGATCTTCGCACACCACCGAGCAGTGCCGAAACATTCGCCAACGAAGCAACACTCAAGAACCAAGGCCGCATCAGGGTGCCGCGGTCAAAGCACCTCGCGAGACGGCCCGAGAGCCGTCACCCCTAGCCGAACAGCGCCAAGACATGCAGCGCAGAATCATCCAGGTGATCACAAGGGCTGATCCACCGGTCCAGCCGTCGAAGCAGCAGAGAAAGTTGCAGCTGCGAACGGTGCATAACATCACAGCCACGGGCGAAGGGGTCCCAAAGTACTTGAGCCAGCAAATTTCTTTCGGGTCGGAAGATACCGAAGGAGTGCTATTCCCGCATGAAGACCCCCTAGTAATTTCGGCCGAGGTGGCTGGCTTTGAAGTTAGGCGAATTCTGGTCAATGGAGGTAGCTCGACTGATGTCATCTTCGCCGAGGCATACACCAAGATGGGGCTGCCAACTTTGGCCCTCACCCAAGCGCCGGCCTCGCTTCGTGGCTTCGGCAGTGAGGCGGTTCAAGTTCTCAGCCAAGCACGGTTTATGGTTGCTTTCGGCACAGGCGAAAACAGGCGCGAAGAGCAGATATTGTTCGACGTAGTCGACATCCCATACAGCTACAACGTCATCTTCGGCCGTGCAACCCTGAACAAGTTTGAAGCCATCTCCCACCACAACTATCTCAAGCTCAAGATGCCCGATCCGGTAGGGGTAATCGTCGTCAAGGGGCTTCAACCTCCAGCTATGTCAAAAGGCGACTTGGCCGTGATTAACAGGGCAGTGCACAATGTGGAGGCCGAACCGCGTGTCAACCGCGTGCCGAAGCCAGCCCCTAATGGCAAGGTGATCAAGGTGCAAGTAAGCGAGGCGGACCCGGCAAAGTTCGTCCAACTGGGGCGATCTAGGCGAAGAGGAAGCTAGGAAAATCCTAGAAGTACTCATGAAAAACATCGACATCTTCGCCTGGAGCCCCAGTGAAGTGGGGGGCGTTTCGACAGAGCTCATCATGCATCACCTTGCGGTCAAGCCAGACGCCAAGCCAAGAAAGCAGAAGCTGCGCAAGATGTCCGCTGATCGCCAAGAGGCAGCGAAGGCCGAAGTGCAGAAGCTACTCAAGGCCGGGGTGATCAGGGAGATCGACCACCCGGAGTGGCTGGCGAACCTGGTCTTGATGAAAAAGTCGAACGGCAAGTGGCGCATGTGCGTCGACTTCACGGACCTCAACAAGGTGTGCCCGAAGGATGACTTCCCCTTGCTGCGGATCGACCAGCTTGTTGATTCGACGGCTGGCTGCGAGCTCATGAGCTTCTTGGATGCCTACTCCAGCTATCACCAGATCCACATGAATCCAGACGACATCGCCAAGACAGCCTTCATCACGCCATTCGGCACTTTTTGCCACCTCAGGATGCCTTTCGGCCTGAGTAACACCGGAGCAACGTACGCCAGGCTGGTGTACAAGGTGCTTCGCAAGCAGCTGGGGCGAAATGTGGAGGCCTATGTCGACGACATCGTCGTAAAGAGCCGCAAGGCTTTCGACCATGCGTCCGATTTACAAGAGACCTTCGACAACTTGCGCGCGGCGGGTATGAAACTAAACCCCGAAAAGCGTGTCTTTGGAGTTCGCGCGGGCAAGTTGTTGGGTTTTCTTGTCTCTGAAAGGGGTATCGAGGCGAACCCCAAGAAAATTGATGCCATTCAGCAAATGAGGCCACCGTCGAGCGTACGTGAAGTACAAAAGCTCGCGGGCTGAATTGCGGCACTTAGTCGTTTTCTCTCGAAAGCAGCCGAAAGGGGCCTGCCATTTTTCAAGACCCTCCGAGGCGCAGGAAAGTTTAGCCGGACACCCGAATGCCAGGCCGCATTCGACGAGCTGAAGCAGTATCTGTAGAGCCCACCTGCCTTGGTCGGCCTGACCCAAGGAAGCGAAATGTTGTTGTATCTAGTGGCTTCGCCTGTGGCAGTCAGCGCAGTCCTTGTCCAAGAGACAGAGTCAGGACAGAAACCAATATGCTTCGTCTCTGAAGCCTTGCAAGGGCGAAAACAAGGTACATTGAAATGGAAAAACTGGCTTATGCCCTAGTGATGGCTTCGCGCAAGCTCAGGCACTACTTTCAGGCCCACAAAATCACTGTGCCTTCACAGTATCCTTTGGGCGAAGTACTCCGGGGCAAGGGAATCTCTGGTAGACTCAGCAAATGGGCAGCAGAACTATCTCCCTTCGACCTGCATTTTGTCGCGCGCACCGCTATCAAATCCCAAGTCCTAGCCGATTTCGTGGCCGAATGGACACCGGCGTCCGCCCCCGAACCTCAGTCTGTCGAACAGCCTTGGATAATGCACTCCGACGGCTCGTGGTCGCACGGGGGGGCGGGCGCCGCGGCCGTGCTCACTTCGCTAGGGGGCGTGCCGGTTCGGTATGCCGCAAGGCTGCAGTTCGACACAACCAACAACACGGCAGAGTACGAAGCAGTGCTGCTGGGGTTAAGAAAGGCGAAGTCACTGGGAGTTCGGCGCTTGCTCATCCGAACAGACTCCAAGCTGGTGGCATGTCATATTGATAAGTCTTTTGAAGCAAAAGACGAAGGGATGAAAAGATATTTGGAGGCTGTTCAATCGATGGAAAAGTGCTTCGCCGGGATAACGGTCGAACACCTACCCAGAGGCCAGAATGAGGAGGCAGACACCCTGGTGAAATCTGCCGCCTGCGGGGGGCCGCATTCACCAGGCATCTTTGTCGAGATCCTGTACGCACCAAGCGTGCCCGCGGAAACTATGGATGTCATGGTCATCGACCAGATAGATCCGGGCGAAGACCCAGAGGACTGGCGAACCCCGTTCGTAAAGTACCTTAGGGAGGGCTGGCTTCTAGAGGACGAAGCAGAAGCGAAACGCTTGCAAATTAGAGCCAGACAATACAAGCTGGTCTCAGGGCAGCTATACCGCTCGGGGGTGCTCCAACCTTTGCTTCGATGCATCTCCTTCGCCGAGGGCGAATAAATGGTGAAGGAAATACACCAGGGGCTCTGCGGTGCACACCAAGCTGCGAGAACAGTCGCCTCCAAGGTGTTTCGCCAGGGAGTATATTGGCCCACTGTGCTGAAAGTTTGCGTTGAGCAGGCCAAAAAGTGCAAAAGCTGCTAGCGACACGGCCGAAGCCAGACCGCACCACAATATGAGCTGCAGCCTATCGCGCCAGTCTGGCCCTTCGCCAGGTGGGGGCTAGACATCATCGTCCCATTCCCGGTGGTGCGAAATGGATACAAGTTTGCAATCGTAGCAATCGAATACTTCTCACGTTGGATCGAGGCCGAACCACTCGGCGCGATCACTTCGGCGGCAGTACAGAAGTTTGTTTGGAAAAACATTGTTTGTCATTTTGGAGTGCCGAGGGAGTTCATCACGGACAATGGCAAGCAGTTCGACTCTGACGGATTCAGGGAAATGTGCGAGGGGCTAAACCTGGAAATCAGGTTCGCGTCGGTCGCTCACCCACAGTCGAATGGGGCGGCCGAACGCACAAATGGCAAGATCTTGGAGGCGCTCAAGAAAAGGCTTGAGGGGCCAGCGAAGGGTAGATGGCCAGATGAAATATTGTCTGTTCTTTGGGCCCTCCGAACAACTCCCACAAGGCCAACCAAGTTCAGCCCGTTCATGCTCCTCGACGAGGACGAGGCGATGACCCCAAAAGAGCTAGGGGCTAACTCACCAAGGGTGATGTTCTCTGGGGGAGAAGATGGGCACGAAGTGTCGCTCGAACTCCTTGAGAGGGTACGAGTCGAAGCACTGGAACACATGCGCAAGTACGCCACAAACACTTCAGCAACCTACAACAAAAAGGTTCGCCCAACAGAGCTCCTACCTGGCCATCTCGTCCTGAGGAAAAAGGCGAACCCAGTAGCGGTCGGGAAGCTTGAGTCAAAATGGGAAGGGCCATATCTCATCAAGCACAGGTCAAGGACGGGCTCTTTTCGCCTGGCAACACTAGAGGGCGAAGAGTTCGATCACTCCTGGAACGCCACTTCTCTTAAGCGTTTCTACGTTTAGAAAGGGTGGCACCCCATTCACCAAAATGTAAAAATGTACATACTATTATGTAGCTCTTTCGGCATCTGCCATTATGTACGCCTTCCGGCACGAAAATACAAAAAAAAAGGGAGAAAATGAAAAAAAAGAAAAAACTGGACGTAGGGCTATTATCCACTCTGGAGGCCTGAACCAGTATAAAATCTCTGTGTCTCTCGCCTTTTTTACTTGTGTGCATGATAATTCATGGAAAAACCCCAAGGCAAATGCCCAATCAGTGAAAACGCCAGGGGGGCGAAACGAATCGGCCGAAGCATCGCTCGCCGAACGTTGAAACTGTGACAGCTTGTTTCGGAAAATGACTAAACCGAACACCGTTATAGTCGATCTACACCAAAAATTTGCGCCGCTGTTAACACGGAGTACCAAAGATCGATAACGGAAGTCGAAAGCTGAAAAGTCAGCAGACCTATTTCGCCAATGTACGCAAAGGGGCCGATATATTCCAGCTCAACGAAAGCACGAGATGTGATAATGCAGAAAATGGCGAAAAGGCAACAAAAGCAACAAAAGGCAACAAAAAATCGACAAAGTATAAAAAAATCAACAAAGTATATATCATACAACATGATACAGGCGAAAGGAATACAATAAATTACAGCATAGCTCACAAGTAAATTACATCTTCACCCCCAAAACAACTACCAAAGGAATGATCTGGCGAACATGGTTCGTCGCCACTACTAATGTTGTAAACTACCCTAAGGGGAGAAGGGGGCGAAACAAGGGAAAGACTATAGCGGCGTCGGGCGATCGCCTCCTGCCGATCAGTTCATCGATGGCTTCGCCAGAAGCGAGCCATGCCCTCTAAGCGCGCCACATGGACACGATCATAGTCCTCCAGCGTTCGCCCGGGGTGCGTTCGCATCCAGTTCGCAACGTTCACAACTTTGTAGTTATTGCTGTTAATCACCATCTCACGGTAAATAGGCCGAAGCAGGTAACGGGCCTTCAGCAAATTCTTCACAGCAACAAACTTCTCGTTCCTGCTTCGCCAATCCCCAAAGGGGAGTCGAATGCACAGCTTTCGGCATGGAGCCTGCAAACAGTGCAGGAAGTCAGATGGCGAAATGCGGAAGGCGAGACGAGGACGCATGAATCGGGCGAAATAACTATGTGGAACAGCACAGGCACAAAAAACAACAACGCACCGAACACGGTTGGCGAAAATAGTCATATATTCCAAGCATTAAGATATCCTACAATAAGGTGGGCCATTGGCCATATTTACACTGTTCGCCTATTCGGCAAACATCAAAAGTGAAAAACAAAAATTTACAAAGCAAAACGGGCGGAGGGCCTCACACCTCTGGGTGGCCTTGGGCCCCACCTCCGCCCTCTTCCGCTGGCTCTTCGCCCTGATCCGCCGCTTCTGTCTTCGCAAGCTATTCGAGCAGGCGGGCCTTGGCAGCAGACCGGCCGTCTTTTTGCCAGAACTGCTTGCGCCAGGCGCGGAGCGCGGGTGAAATATCCTGGGCACTCACCTCCCAATCCCCTTCGCATAGTCGGGGAATTGCGCGACATGCTCGCACCCGGATTGCTGCAGCAGACCCAAGGCGAAGGCTGCTGACACGCGCGCACAGCAATCGCCGTACACCATCGCATAGTCCGAAACTGCGCAGCCAGCCTGCTGGGTCCAATCGCAGAACTCGAGGGCGGAGGCGTTTTCGCCCGGAACACCCTGCGCTTTCGCCCCCATATCAGTGAGCGCAAGGCGAAGAGTGCGGCAGGCAGTCTTCACAGATTCGGTTGTCCTCGCCGCCTCCCGTGCAAGGCGTTGGGCCTTCGCCTCCGCCCTATCCGCCTCTTGACGAAGAGCCTCCATCTTCGGCTCCATCATGTTGTAATAGTCGGCGAGGGCGGCGGAGTGCTTTCGCTCCTTCTCTAGCTCGGCCTTGAGGCGCTCGGTTTCCGCCTTCGCCTCGCTGCCCGCATCCAGTTCGGCCTGGAGGCGCTTGTTTTCCACCTTCGCCTCCCTGAGGGACCGAGCGAGGCCCTCCATATCCAGGCTCTTGTGGCCTAGTTCGTCATCCTTGGCCCGAAGACAGTTCTTCAGGCCATCAAGGCGAGCCCGCATTGTTCGCTCCGTCGAACAGTGGGCCGCAACGATCTGCCAAACAAGAGAAAGAGGAGGCAAATGATAAGTCAGGATGTCAAAAACAACGACACAAAAAAGAAAGCATAAAATAAAAAGCTAACTTACCCGAACCGCCAGGCTCTTAACGGCGGAGCAGCCCTCGTCGAACTCATTAAGTTCAGCGAAGAGACTAGGGCCGCCAGCCGGCGCGACAATATTGCTCACCCCCTCGACGAAGGGAATGAGCTCCGCCTGGGTCTCAAAGTCACCAGGGGCGAAGCGGGGCGGCACCTGGGAATAGTCGGAGCCGGACATCTCCGCCATCTTCTTGCCCTTTCCAGGGGTAAGCGGCGAAACGATTGGCCGATGAATCGGGCTATTAAAAACCTGGGCGACCGCCTTCACCACTCGTTCAGCTGAAGCCGAAGCTCCAGCCCCGCCCATTGCCCCAAGGGAGGTCGTCTGACCCTGGCTTCGCCCCGCGGGCGAAGTGGGCGTCCCGTCGGACGACTCATCATCGCTAAACACATTAGCGATGGCGACGACCCTCTTTTTCCGGGGGGCCCTCTTAACAGGCTCCCCCTTCGCCGCCTTAGTCGCAGCGATCGCGACCAAGGCCTTCGCGCCCTCCACGTCCTTGCGGTGAAGGGGCGAGGAGACCGACTCCACCCCGGTCTCGACGCGATCTGGGCTGGGGGTTGGAGCATAGCCCCGGGTCTCGGAACGGCTATCGCCAGCCCCGTCTGCGACCGCTTCGGCCGCGATCTCCGTCTCCTCCGCATCCTCCTGCTCTTCGACTTCGTCCTCGTCGTCAACATCGGAGTCGGCGGAGGCGGGAGCCTTTCGCTTACGGGGGGCAAACTTCACTTGCCCCCGCAAACGTTTTCGAGAAGGGCCCGCTTCGTCGTCGGCCTTGAAAGGCTTCGCCCTTGGGGGGAGATCGCCGACATGAACCCGGTTCGCCCGGCCAGCTGCTTGTCGGGTTAGCAGCTAGCTGTACTCCGCGACCGACACGTCGCCGATCAGCCTGCGAGCTTCGGTGTCGGCCTAGGCAAGGGTCAACACTGAAAAATGGCATGTCATTATGTAAGGGGGTCGAACAAGGAAAAAGGGGCGAAGAGCGAAACATAAAGATAAGGGAAACAAAAACTCACCATTCGCCCCGGCAGGCAACATGAGTTTCGGCAGGCCGTTGACCTCTTCGCCTTGGTCAACTTCGACCTACCACGACTGGGAGAGGGGGCATACACGAAGCATGCAAAACTCCTCAACCAAGTCACGGCAACTTAGCCGGGAGCACACCTTGCGGAGCAGGGCGAACCGTGCTTCCAAAGCGCCACTGATGGCAACCCTCGGCTTCCGGACCGGTGAAATTGCACAACGCCGCTAGCGAAGGGCTTTCGCCGCTTCGAACCCTACCTCGAATGGGATGGAGTGGTAAAACCACTTCGCCATCCAATGGCGATCCCACTTCGACATCACGGCGTTGACTGGTCACAAGTCGGAGCGCTCGGGGCGAACATTAAAGTTCACACTCCCGAACGTTGTCTTCCTGGTTCCAGCAGGGGTGACCACCGTCTTCGAGTTCACGGTGGCCAAAAAGATGGCGCCGAAAAGCTCGGTGCTGGGTTCGAACCCAGCAGTCCGGCACGCCCAATCGAAGATTGCGATGCGGACTAGAGCCGAAGGGCTCAACTGGGGCAGCTCCACCTGAAAAAGGCGAAGAATTTCCGGCAACAATATGTTGCACGGAAACCGAAGGCCATCCTCGAAGAAATCGGCGAACACGACTGTCTGGTGTTCGCCGGGTTTCGGCATTTCGGCATCCCTAGGGGCGAACGCCCGTCCCTCCGCCACCAGGCCCGTAGCAACCATCCTCGCCAGCTCATCTTCGTCAATGAGCGAAGTCCCCAGAAACGCGGTGGTGTCTTCGTCGATTCGGCCTGGGTCAGGACCTGTCGTGGAAACAGGGTTTGGCTTGCGTGGAGCCATGGTGAAGCAAGTGTGGATTGGCGAAAGGGTCTAGCTAGGTGAATGGGTTCGATCAAAGTTAGAGAGCCGTGAGTAAAAAGCTGAGAAGAGAACGACTGCGGTGAAAATGACGGGGGTCACGGCGGTGAAACGGGTGAGGTAAGAATATATAGCCTACGAGGCGACGTTTCGCCTTCCTGACCAATCAGGAACGGCCACGTGTCGCGGGGTAGGCGAAACGGTAAAATCCCATGGACCAGGCCGTGCAGTGGCGGGCCCTTGAGAAGAGGCCCATCACTGTTCACTACGGTCCAATGGAACAGTATGGGCCACTTCACTATTCATAGAAGGCGAAGGCCCATCACTGTTCATAATGGGACCAGTCAAATAGTAAAGATAACATCGCTACTCGCGGGAGGCGAAAGCTATACGTAAAAATCCTTTTTCACAAAAACGCATATTACACACATTCTTTGCAGGAGCCAAAGATAGGTTTCGGTAGGAGCATCGGTCGAAAGGGGGTGCCTCATACCATACTACATGGTTTGCACGGTCTCGGCCGAAGCTCCTATCTCACCCTTGCCCGTGAGGGGCTTGTTGGCAGTATGCCATGGGACCCTTCGACCGGACCTGCCGAAACCAGTCAAGCAGCGAGGATTCGAACTCAAGGCACCCAAGACCCGTCGAGGCGAAGCCCCTGGCGAAGACCGCGGGGCGAAGGGGGCAAAAGGCGAAGAGCCGCGCCGGGTCCCCGCTGATCTGGATGAAGGCTGCATGGCGAAGGCATACGCCGAAGGAGGATAGCTTCGCCAAGCTGGCCGGTGGGCCTATAGTCACCAGGCGGCCCATTAAGGGCCCACATGTCTTAATTACATTAAATACCCATGTAGGTGCCCCTTTTGTAAGGGTGACCATGTAAATTCCCCTGTAATAGCCCTAAACCCTAAATGGGGGATCTGTAATGGGATTATAAATAGCCACCTAGGGCCATGTAAAAGGGGGATCCCAAGAAAAATCCTAAATTGAATACACTTTACTTTCCCAACAACCGTTGAGTATCCACGTACTTCAACGTATGCAGTTATCGTTTCGACAACAAAAATATCTTTCACTTTCATGAGAATATGATTCCTCTTCCCTTTGGCGCCTTTTTTGGTATTTGTTGATCATACCAGCCGATCTGATGTTGCTGGTATAATTTTTACCTCCATCAGCTGCATTCCGATTATATCCAGAGTGCACCATGTTGACTGGAAAAGGATGTCCATATATCTTTATCGGCCTTTTGGACTCATCTATCTTGATTTTGCCATGCTCAATAGCCGACTGGATCTGCTGTCTAAAAATCTTGCAATCATTAGTATTATGAGACCCTGTATTGTGCCACTTGCAATATTTCCTCTTCTTCAACTACTCAGCCGATGGGATAAAATGTCCTACTGGTAGTTGAATCTGTTTTTCTTGAAGAAGAAGATCAAAAATTTTGTCGGCCTTGGTAATGTCAAAATCAAATCTCTCCTCCTTTCCTGCATTTTTGACCCATTGACAGACCACCGTCTTCTTGTTTCTAGCCCACTCGGTTGCATTGATTTCTGGGTCATTATCCTCGGAGTCAGAGTCGTAACTGTAGACATTATTGACATTGTTTGCCTTTTTGATGAATTTTCTTGCTTCTTGGAACCTTGTCTCACGAGACGATACCTTCTGAGCTAGGTGAGCTAAACTCTCAAAGTTTTGAGCCGAAAATCTTTCCCTTATCGGCGCCAACAAACCTTGGAAAGCCAAATCGGCTAGTTGAGAATCCGTCAAGGCTAGACTATAGTATCTATTCCTCACATCACTGAATCGTTGAATATAATCTGGAACTGATTCATCTGATTTTTGCTTGATTGCTGTGAGGTCTGATAGCTTCATCTCTTGAACCCCACTAAAAAAGTATTTGTGAAATTGTTTCACCAGATCGGCCCAACTTCTGATAGAATTGTAAGGTAAAGATGAAAACCAAGTGAATGCCGATCCAGATAAAGAAAGTGGGAATAATCTAACTCTGAGAGCCTCTGTAGCCGATGCTTCACCACACTGAGCTAGAAATCGGCTGACATGCTCATAGGTAGATACATTGTCTTGCCCTGAAAATTTGGAGAAGTCTAGCACCTTGTATCGGTTTGGCAGTGGAACCCGATCAAAATATTCTAGATATGGGTGCCGATACATGTTGTCATTATCTTTTGGTTTGAGTCCAAACTGCTCCCTCGTGACATCAGCGATCATATCGGCTCAGGGTTGATGTGGTGTTGCTCCACCATATTGCTGCTGAAGTGGATCCATCTAGCCGTATTGGATCGGCTGAGGTCGTGGTGAGTGAGGTTGATAGACATGATTGAAGCCAGCCGATATGCCTTGAGGTGGCACATATGGAAGTTGCTCTATGCTATACTATTGGCTTATCGGCTGAGTAATTCCAATCGGCTATTGTGGAACCGAAGGAATTTGATAAGATGTGTCGACAACTGGCGGTTTTGGGTTGAGAATACTCATCAATTGCTCTGGTGTTAACTGAGTTGATGCTTACCCCCCAGTAATCGGCTGTGACCTGGTTAAAATTGCTGGAATATTTGACCTTGAGTAAGGAGCCGATGGAGCCTTGGTTTGAAGCAATTGTTGACTTCTTTGATTCCCGCCAATGTCTGTCTTCATAGTCCTGTATCCTGGGAACGTGCCATCTGGTAAATATATAGGTCCTTTAGCCTTTTCCTCAACTATCGTCCCATCCACCACCGACTTGATCATGTTTGTTAAGGTGTTCACGAGCACTCCAAATTGGTTGACCAAAGCATGATGTACAGCCGAATCAATGAGATCTTGCAATGTATGGAGTTCTTCATCACCTGATTCAACCTTGGTCTGTTTGTCTTTTTCTTCTCCTGTCCCAGAAGTGCTTGGATCTTGTTTCACGATCATCGGCGGCTTGACTTTAGTTCTTTGTACGACCGTACCTTGCCGAGTCACGGTGAATGAGTGCAGATATTGGTTCTGAAGCTGATCCAGCATTTGTTTCATCTCTTCTCTCTGCTCTTCATTCAGTTGCTCGACTGTGATCGGCAAGATGTTGTCCTCCGAAACTTCAGTGATGTTTGGTGACATGATGACACAAGGTCCCACTGGGTGTGCCAAAAGCGTGTTGATGCAAAAAACACACACTGGCCTGAGAGATCTGCTTAACTCTAGTGCAGGTCCAAAATTAGGGTTTTAGGTTCAAAGGCGTGCCAGTTGATTTGATCCTGCAATCAACAAGAAAAAATATGTAAAGAATGTTAGTAAACGATAGACAATCGGCCATAGGGCCGATTTCATATCGTATGTGACCTAGCCGATGCAATAAAGCATAAATCGGCTGTAAGGCATAAGTAAGTATGAAAATAACCCTAAAACTAGTATATCGGCTGTAGATATCAATGTTATGCAATCAAAGAATCATGATTACTTTAGAAATAAACAATTGGTATAGATCGGACTGAACCGAGATAGTATAAATTGCTTAAGTCTATCGCAACATGAAATAATGATTACATAAAATCAATATCATAGCCGATATCTAGATCTAAGTGCATATCAGTCGTAAATCCAATATAATCTCATGATAAAACAATAAAGTATAGATATAGAACATTAAACAAAGCATAAAACCATGTCAAATATTCTAATTAGATAAGATCGGCTGAAACCCCGATACTATCACTATCGACAACCGTAAAGCAAGATAGAGATCATGATTCTAAAACAACTTAATAGGTTGGACTTAACCAATGCAGTATTAAGCATAAAAGAAGCACAACGTCTAGAAAAACAAGCCAACAGTCATCAAATCAGGATGGTGGATACATCATATAACATGAATCAACAAAGTAAACTAGCTGATACCGACAAAACTCTAAAACGGATCTAGCCGATGTAAGAAGATAGCATTGTTGATCTAAGCTATATGACATATATGATAACTTTGGAGATTTGCAAGATAGAGTTAGAGTGTCATGAAGATGTAAGCACTAACTCCAATGATGCAAATCGCTATGACAAAATATACCTTTTCGCCGAAGATCAAATTGATGCAGCACGACTCGAAAGCACAAGCTTGTCGAAAAGTAGAAAACAAAGGTGGCGATGCGCCGAGATTGATTGAACGTATGTTGTCGAAAAGTAGAAAACAAAGGTGTCGAAAAGTATGAAGCACCCTAACACAACCCGATGACGTGTACCGAATCATATTACCGAAATCGGCTCAATCGGCTAACCTTGTCCGACTCTGATTCTGCTGATCCAATCCACAGCCGATTCGAACTACAGCCGATTCTCTCTGTTTCCGATACGATCTAATCTCTTTGATTCTGTTTGATTCTATCTTTTATCTCCAATACTTGAATTACCAAATTTGGTCGTCAACAGAAACATCACTCTATTTGTATTGAGCACGAATTTACTTAAAATTCTAAAACATGAAATTTTTAATTATTAAGTTTTTTACTATTAAGGTTGACAGTTGAACTCTTCACTTCTTTAAAAAAATTATTTCAAATAACACCGAAATTAAAAGCCATTTCAATAGGGACTTAGAGAATTCACAATGTGAGACTTAGAAGAGACACCAAAGAAGAGACAACAACTAGGGAAGAGAAAAGGAGATTGGCTTATTCCGTAAGCCAAAACAGTTTATTAGGGAATAAAAAATAATTTATAGGTAAAACTTTTATATATTTGTTCGTAACGACTTAAAAGCCAACGCTAAAAAAATTACGTTGAAAATATCATAAAATCAACTTCAAAATCAAGTTTTAAAATTTAAATTTTAGCTTTTACTTTGGCTTATTAAGCTAACCGATAGGGCTGAAGGTGTTATGGCCCACATGTTAAAGGGAGGTGACGACTTCTCTTTATTTTACTTTTACTTTTAAGAGAGGTGATCATCTCACATTTAAATTTATCTCTATTCTACCTTAACTACCATACGACTATACTTCCAACCATACATACATTATTTAATGAGGAATAATAGTCTTTTTTATCTTAAACTTTAATCTATGCTAAACTAGCTAAAATGACAATTATTTTGAAACGGAAGTAGTTTCCTACATCAAATCGTCGATCTATTCAACTAGATTGAACTCTATCTGACGACTAATGAAATACTTGGTCGTCAAAAGAAAAGGGAAGCAGAAAGCCAACAAACGTATCAATCGCTTCAACTTGTTTTACACGGCTTCATGGTCAATGAAAAATATTGTGCGACAGTAATGCACATTGCATGACTATGGATTAGCTTGGAGCTTACTGTGCCAGATTAACTTAAATTATGTGCATGGAAAACAGACGACACCCCCCAAGCCACTAAAACAAAACACTGGAGTACTGGACTGAAGCAGCATCTTTCTTTGATTGCTGACTATCCCCAAAGATTGTACACACATGGGAAATTATATTGTAGCTAGACTCGTTGAAATTCCGTAGAGTACAGCCAATCATTTGTACATTTCGTCTCTTCATTGTGAACCTGCGGGTTGTAAATTAGGGTAAATAATTAATGGGAGAAACAGATAACTTATAAATGATATAACAATATGCAGAAGTTGTATGATAGAATTATTGCATAAATCCTTCAAGCTTCTCTCATAATCTTTATTTTTTCTGGACACCCATAATTTCGGTCAACCAAATGATCATAAAGGCATAAATGAATGAAAATTTCAAAACAAAATCGGTTTCAATGTTGCTTATTGAGTAGTTTAAAGAAAGTGTGGGAAAAGCTAGGGGGTATCAAATGTTTGCAGTGACAGTTCGAACTAGATGGAAAAACTAGTCTAGGCCAGCACTAGGTTTGCCCGAGAAGTATGAGTGGAAGTGAAGATGGACAACAGCTCAATCCATAATTCAGTACATTCACATATATCACATTAGAAAAATATTTCCCTAGAAAAGCTTATGCTCCTAGTCATCAGGGACCCATGGCAACTGGCCCATGGGCCAGAGTCGCAGGTGACTAAAAGCGCAGGTACAACTGGAGCAGTGTTCTTTGGGATGATAGTTCAGAACATGGGGCACAGCCTCACTAAATCAGGGTTGGATCATTTTTGGCCCAATTATGAAGCTATATTTACCAATAAACCCTGAACAGGATAATAAAAGTTAGAACCTGAAGCATGAAGCAGCAGCACAATAAAAGTAAAGGAACAAGGGAGGGAATAATGAGCGAGACATCTAGTCCACTAGGCACAACACCTAGCCATCCCTCCCATCTCCTTCCCTTAATTATCCCAGTGTCCCAGCCCACATGAGCAGCCAGCTTCCCTCTCTTGTAATCTATCCCCTATCTCACGCCCTCTTAGCACTCACCCTCCTACTGACAGTGCCTCACCTCTCTTGTTCTCAATGAGGTTCACAGGAACAGAGGCAGCTGCTTTTGTAAGCAGCACTGTCAGCAGCTTCGAAAAAAGGGATGGAGACAACAGCAGTCACCAATTAGATGCAACATCAACATTGATATGTTGTGCGCCTACTCCTTTATCAAGAAAGGAAATCTAGCAAATCAATTCAGAACAAAAAGATGAATGCTAAAATACATAAGCAAATGAGGATATAAGAAATTGGTTCACATGATTGATACCAGCAAGTAACAAAATTCGCAGTAACTGAGAGTTCATATTATCCTGATACTCCATTCTTTGAAGTGAAGTAGTATGTAAACAATTGAGATTTGCATGTATTGATCCATGTAGCATAAGTAAGCAATTCAAATGTTTATATCATCACAATTTACATATATAATAAAAAGGTATGGTACAATCTAATCAAACAAGATAAATCAATAACCTGATCACAACGCCATTTCAGCTTGCAAGGCTGCAAGCTCATCCTCCTCAGCTGATGCTTTCTGTGGAGCAGGGCGAGTTGGTATCCTGGTGCCTGGGACCTGCACTGGATGCACAGGTGGAGCTGCAACAGGCTCGAGAAGCTGAGATTCCAATTCTGCTCCCTCCAGTTCTTCCAGTTCTGCCTCTAGTTCGTCCTGTCAGTTTTATGGTAGGTATTAAGTGCACCGCAAACAAAAACAGCCATGAAGATATTACACATTGTAAATGTCCACAGCGAGTTACCTCGTCAAAATCAGCAGATGCTCCAAGAGGGGCTGACAAAGCATCCTGTATTTGTTTCATGTTTTCAGTCTGTTCATTAATTTCATCCATAGTCTTATCAACATCGTCAATATTTCTGCAGGAACAGTAAATAGTCATTTTTGAGACATAATTTTCTTGAAAGAATTAGGGGCTAAACCACTAAACCCAAAGTAAGAAAATGATTCAGAAAATACTCACGTCGCCTTTTGCATTGCTTTCATAGCTGCAGCTCCAGTCCTCAAAGCATCAACAGTTTCTGTCGTAGCTTTTGCAGCTTCTAACATGATCATCTGTATTTTTCAAGATTATTATATAAAAAACATTTATAACATGTAGTAATCAGATATGCGGAAAAATTTAAGTTGAAAGTAACCTGATCATGAATTCTCAATTGGAAATTCCCGAGCTGCTCAATTTGTTGCTCATAAAGCTTTTTTCTCTTCAAGGATTGGATAGCCGCTGGTGAACAAGAATGAAATTATTGACAAAATATTAGCAAGGTTATGTATTACTCCAGTCCAGATTAAAATAGTTATACATCAATCCAGATCAGATCAAAAGAAAGCAAAAATTTATAATACAACTTGCACAATGGAGATAAACCACACCTCTTTTGTTCTTTGCTTTTGAGAACTCCTTAGCCCTCTCCAGTTCTGCGGCTGCCTTTTTCTCTAAGACTTTCTCCTTCTTCTCCAGCATGTCAAGGGTCTAAATGTACATAAAGTAAGATTTCAGCTCCAATATATTTGCAAGTGACTTGGGACATGTGCATTATTGAGTAACAAAGTGATCATTGAATTACGCAGGCAGCCCAAATAAGACTCAGACAATGCACATAGCACAAGAGAAACAAGGCTAAGATCATAGAATGGAGATAGGAATAAGAATACTTTTACCTCATTTAACTTATCAAGCGTGGCCAACGCACTGGCATTAGCCTGCTCCTTGGGCTTACCAAAAAGCCTGTTGAACATGGCTGCACCTGCGTAATATTAACTCCAAACCCTGCAGGACAAAAGAATAGCAGATACCATCATTTACAGGCAATCAAATGAGCCAAACAATTCAAAATCAGCGTTAGACAGAAGAAGCAACTAGGAGCTAAGCTAACTCACACCCTGATACAACTAATGCTCCCAATTGTAACATGATTACACTATCACAAAGTTTACACACGCACGCAGGTAAAATTTTGTAACAAGCGGCCGAGCAATTTAATAGCACAATCCCATTCTAATATCTAAGATGGTGGGCTAAATAGCAAAGATCAACTAAATCAGCTAGGCTGTCAACAAAAAACAACCCCCATCGCCTTCTACTAACAAACCCAAAGTCTCACTTCATGAGAAAAGCACAATCAGCTGAAGCCTGCAACAGTGTTCAACAACTCCATCGAACCACTACTTCCCGAACACTACGGAGCCCAAACGACGGCGGGACCACCGGCGATCCGATCCAAGCAGAGCCCGTCCGCCCGCCGCCGCCCTAACCCCTGCAGTCAAAACCTAGGGCGAAGGATCGGCGCGCGCATCGAATCGCGGAGGTAGGTCTCGCATGGACAGCCCGGGCGGCGGCGGGGAGATCGGCGCGCTACGGATCTAGCGGGGGAGGGCGGCGCGCGCGCGCTCACCTGATTCGTCGGCGGGCGGCGGCGGCGCTGGATTCGAGGAGGCGGTGGACGAGCAACCGCGGCGGCGGATTGGTTGGGTTGGGGTTGGGGGGATTCCGTCGGTTGAGGTTGAGGTCGCTCGTTTCGTTTTGATTGGGGGCAAAGGGAAGAAAAGGGAAGGGACGGAGACAGGTTGGGACGCGACTCGGATAATCGGACGTCACGCGGCGTAAACGTACGGGTTGTGCACGGGATGGATGCGGCGCGAGAGGGGAGGAAGATGACCACGCGAAGCAAACGGTCTCGGCTAAGATAAGTGCTGGAAATTCTCGTATATTTCGCTTGGTAAGCTACAACTTCTAAATTAAATTAAATTTCGATTGAATTTAAAGTGAAATCTTATAGTTTTATTTTATGATGAATCTTCACTCCGATTTTAGATGGAACTAAAAACTATTTAGTTAGCTCAAACTTTAGAAAAGGTGAAACTAGAGCTATAAACATACCACTTGCTTTAAATTTCGTTTTTTATGTTTATTTTGCTTGCTTTAAATTTCGGTCAACGGAATAGCATACTCAAGAGATATCCAAAATTCAACTCTAAAGTTCTGTCTTTTAGGATTCCTAAATTGATTTTAAGGTGTAAAGAGTTTTTCTTATCTAAAATCAATTCTCAATAAAATAGACCAGCCCTAACTAACAACAGATCAGAAATCGCTTCTTAACACATCTCTAAGGGAACTGTTTGATCAAGATTTTCACAAAACAAACCACAATATTAGGATTGGGTTTCACTTAGGGGTATACTCTAAGACCGGGTATACTCTGTTTCTCAACTTAAAATAGATACAGACAATTTAAAAGGGGTAAATTTAAAAGGGGTAATGCTTTTGACCTATAGGTGATGAGATTTAACGGTTGGGAGATAATTGTCAGATTTTACGATTGAGACATACAAACTATCTCAAAATAAATTCGGTTTTCATCATCTTACTTGTTCCAAAATAACTTTAATTTTTAAGCAATCATTGCATTAAAGTTTATGAAAATAAGAAATAAATGCTTTGAGGTTTGTAAAAGTAAGAAAAAATGTATTACAATTTATTAAAGTGAAAGGTATTCTATTTTTTTTTAGAATGGAGGAAGTAGTAAACTGAAACAGAGTTAATGTCCAAAGTAAAGTTTTTCGTTGATTACTCGACCACTCACTCAGCCTAGCGTGCAGCAGCAGTGCTTGCATCCCACAACCACAGTTTCAGTTTCTAGCAAGCCTGGTTCCCACAAGGCCCCTTGTGGTACAGGCGTACAGCTCAAGATTATCTGAAAAGCAATTCCTTTTGGGTAAAGCCCTTGATGTAGAACAAGATTACAAGACCTCTTATAAACCTCTTACTCTGTTAGCAGTTTCACACATAGGCCAAGCAGACACGAACAACACTGCATCCAATGTCCCAACATGGCACCAAAAAAAAAATGATTAAACAGGTCAAATAAATCAATATGCTCCTAGATTGAATAGGGATGCTATGTACAACCGTGTCAAACATGATTTTCCTATTCGCCAACCCAACTAGACAAACAGATAATCAATCAGTCGGGGATTGTAGCCATTGTATGCTCCAGCGAAGCACAACAATGTCAAAACTAACCCCTAAAAAAATATACAGATTAGAGGAGCTGCTGCCGGAGCTGTTGGTTCTCCCTTCTTAGCTGCTGCACTTCCTTTGTAAGGCCTTCCAACTTCTCTAGTACCAGGTTCAACACGCCCGACATTTCCATCTGTTGCAGGAAGGTATTAAACGTTGGACAAATATCAAGCCCTCGAATCATAGATTAAACCACCCAAAGAAAATGTCATAGCATGTGCACATGCAAGAATCCATCAGAACAGATGGAAGCTACCAACCATAATCGTCTGTTTCTAGGTACACTTGAACACTTTCGACCAAAATTTTCCTAATCTACCCCAATTAACTAGATTCATCCAATCCCACTACTTTGCCTCTTTCTCATGCTTGTGATATCATTGTAGTCTGTGAAGAATTTCTTTCTCCGCTTTTTGTTCAAAATACCATCAACTTGATACTCCCTCTGTCCCAAAAGTGCATCTAGTATAGGATGTGGCATCCTAGTACTACGAATCATGGCATCCTATTACTACGAATGATTCGTAGTACTAGGATACCACATCCTATATTAGGTGCATTTATTTTGGTCGGAGGGAGCATATGCTAAAGCATGAGCTGGTGAAGTGTCAAGTGTTTGTAAGTACTCCCTCCGTCCCAAAATAAAATGAATTTTGGTTGGATGGGACACATCCTAGTACTACGAATCTGGACAGGTTGTGTGTCCAGATTCATACTAAGATGTGTCTCATTCAACGAAAACTCCTTATATTTTGGGATAGAGGAATTATTTGGGAGCTCATGATGTCTGCAGATTGCAAAATGGCTCATGATGTCAGTGCTCCTTTTGACACCATCTAGAGTTCTCCCGGCACCATCTTTTATTAATGGAACATGTACTTCTGAAGTACTCCTTCGCCAAATTATAGCTATCTTTAGGTTCAAATGTTGTCCCAAATATACTACCTAGGAGGCAAGGATATGTAAAAGGTGACTTATACCCATTACTTCCCATGCCCCCTAGTAGGCCACATCATCCCATCAACCCCTTGATACCCACACTCCATCCATACTATTTTTAATTCTCATCACTCCATCTATTAATGAAGGCATTTTAGACCTTTCACCCCAATCCTTAATTCCCCCAAAATACTCCTAGGTAGCTATATTTTGAGACAAAGGGAGTAGGCTTTTGCATGGCACTCAGTCCCCTGAAACAGGCTATATAAGTGGTAGCCATTGACAACCCAGGTTGCTGACAGACTAGAGCTCAAACCAATGTTATCTAGTGCTTGGAAGCGGAGAAAGAATGTACACTCTAAGCAACCAACATGAGACACCCAAGAATTGTCTTACCTCTTGCATGTGAAACTGTCTTAGAAGTTCAATGTGCAGATTTCTCACGTCCTCATGGATGGACTTCTGAACAGACCCTAAGGATTCTTCAAGCATGCGCTGCACATACTGAAGTGAGAAGGATGAAGCTCCCTGTTGATCAGCTGATAAACCTGATGTTGGCAATTGTGGTGGCACCACCCCCTATTAAAACAGCACATAGTCATCCCATCAGTAAATCATGTTATTCAGACATTTACCAGTTTATGTCATACGACACTACGAGTTGGTGATACTTACATTGTTTGCTACCAGGCTGGCAGATGAAGAGGCAGCTGCTGCTTCTTGTCTTGATAGAAGACTGCTGAGCAGTTCATCTTTTGTTTCTGCCCCGGTCTTCTTTGATTTTGGTGAACCAAAGGCTGATGCTAATCCTTCACTAAAAACAGATGATGTGCTCGTTCTATCAGTATATGTTGAGGGTCTCCATTGAGAACTGGATTGTGCTGCTCCTGGCTGGTCGGAGTTCACTGGTGGCATGGTCTTGGCCATAAAGCCTGAGGGCAGTGAACTCTGGAGGCCAGAAGTTGATGTGTCCAGGGAAGGGCGTGCATTGCTCAAGACACCCTTATTTTGTAGGTTCATTAAAATATTACTTGTTAGAGAACCTTTCAGTGAGTTACCAGTTGTTGAAGCTGAATCTTGTAAGCCTGCAAATGCAAAGCTGCCAGTCTGAAAGGCTGAAGCCCCAAAGCGTGAGACTTGTTGGCGGTGAGTTAGCCTATCTGGTAATGCATTTCCAGTTGCTGTCTCAGGTGAAGTGATAGATAGTTCACTCTTCCATGATGGCATGGATGTAGTGGTCGCTGATGAGGCATCATCCTGTAGAATAGAAATATGAACAAAATTAAGAAGACTTCCATCTTTGCATGACTCAGGTATGTCAAGTCGAACAGTGATATATAGGACCAGAATAAATGAAGTAACCTGTCTTGAATTGGAAATTGACCTCCAATCTGAGATTGGATGTGGTTCATTATTGTCTTCAATATATGGGAACTTCCTAGATGTTGACAGTTTCTTCTCTCCAAGTTTATCATCTTTTTTTGTTTCATCACTTCCATGGTCATCCCACAGGCTGCCGCTGGATGGTGTGAAAGGTTGAACATCAACAAGTGGAGAGAACACATCCATATCATCCTTTAGATTGAAGTTACCACGAGGAGCCTGTAGCTTCGATAATGGTCCACCAGACAATGGTCGTGTCCTATACGGAGTTTCCTCCACGGTGGAAGAGGTAGGGGTAGCAAGAAATCCACTTGGGTTTGCTGTCAAAGAAGACCGGAGATTTGGGATGACACTTCCAGAATGAAAAGCTGAACTTGCTGAAGGCAAGGGATCTGGCATGAGAACAGATTCTTCACTACTCCCACCCAGAAGAGCAACCTCAGAAGAACTGTTCTCGTTAACAATGACAGGCTTTGACCTTTGCCAACATAAACCTGTCACAGCCTGATTAAACATTGTGGATTCAAAAATGTTATTAATGAAAGAGCAGATACAAGAATATTTGTGAAGTAATTTCACAACAGGTCCATATCAGTTAATTGAACCATGTTTGTCCTACAAGAGATAAGTTGTCACTTATCATGTTGACATGACCACAGTACAGAACAAAAAAAAAATGGTCTCCATAAACTGACAGTCAACAAATAGTTCATGCAGACATTACCGACTGCAATTTTCTCAACCTCAACAATTACTATGAGCATGCAATACTCTAGAATACAATAACACAAACTTAGTCTACAAAACATGTTCGACATGAAGTAGAAGAGTGTGCTACAAAACATGTTTTACATGCAGTAGAAGAGTTTTTATTCTCCCTTTTTTCAGGAAGAAATGGAAATTGAACTATAAAGGATGGAGTTGTGAACTAAGCAGAAGGCATAATAATAACTAAACTGCTCAATATAAGTACGTGAAATTTCACTATAGTAACAAATTCCCCACCAGTTGGTTAAATAAAATTCCATCTTTGGTTGCTTTTTTTTTTCTGAGTGATACATTTGATCTTTGAATGTGGTCTCATAACAAAGTACTAAAATAGGCTAGTTATGTAATCCCCAAAAAAGAATGAACTTTTGACACCATTCAAAATCAAGTAAGGGTTATGTAATATACTTGAACAACTAAGTTATCAGCAGACATGTGTGCAAGATCCACTGATATAAAAATCAGCGGTAATAATGACCTAAATGGTTTACACTTATACAACTGGATGCGACAGGTTATCAAGTCGTAAAGTCGAGTCGAGGTACCCCTGGACCGACTTGTCGAAACGGTCGACTAGTCCACGACTTGGTCATGCAAAAACAGGGGATGCAATATATAATCTTTACTACTATTATACTGTGCTAAGCAATGTATATAGTATAAACTATGGACTATGGAGTAGCAAAGCAAGACAATAAGTCAACAAGAAATAAAACTAAAGTACTAAACACAATAAGCCTATTAGCATGGTGAATTGGTGATTTGCTACGACTAATTTACAATGACTTTACGACTAACCACGACTAATCGCACGACTTGCTATTTGGTCGAGTCTTGGCTCTTTAGTCGACTAGCTTGACCGACTTTACGACTAATCTACGACTAATCGCAACTAGTCGAGAGCCTTGATAAGTGGATGTGTTGAACAAAATTGTTATTTGTTTTTAGGTCAGGCAATAATTTTGCATACATCAATGAGGAAAAAGAAAAATGTACTATTTCCCACCTCTGAGCTATTGTATGCACGGAGAATGGTCAATGGCTGAGGTTTTCCTCGAACGTCATAAAATACCACACGACCACTATTTGTGCCTGCAGCCAATATTGTACCATCGTCGTTGTATGCCAACGATGAGAAAGGAGCCTCATGAGGAATGGTGTGTGTTGGTCGTCTTGACCCTGAATCGAGTGTGTATAGCTTCTTGTCCAGGCCAACTGTAGTAATTATCTACAATATAAATTATAAACCTTCTTATTACCAAGATATTATTCATTCAGACAATAAGCACCAACCGTATTTACTAGTACAAAACCTTATCACTGGAGGGTGAAATACAGACACCACTTATGGGTGCAGAGTGTTGCTTCAGCCATGAGACCTGTACGATGAATAAAATCAGTTAGATAATAACAATAGAGAAAGCACAAAGCTATGTAAATGTAGCAATCACATCTAAGCCTCCATAAACAGAAATAACCATTCAAATCACTATCTGAATTTTTTGTTATTTTCTGAAAATAATAATCTGAACCAGAATTTATATAGATAGATATATTTGCTTGCTACTTTTGACTATAACATGCATATCTAGGTAATTACTTGCCTTCATATGAAAAGCCATATTGCCCTCCAAAACTAACTAGATACTTCTAGAATCACCAAATACGTGGTGGAGAGAATAGAAAGAAGGGAATTAATATGGGTAAAATAGAAATTTGTAAATTGACAGGTATTTGTGAACAAATATAATGGTCAGAAGTGACAAATATTCACAAAATGAGAAAGTATTTCCCAATGAATTTTCAAGCTTCTAACTACTAGTAACAGATAGTGAAGAGTCAACTTTGGCAGTTACTATTAAACTTAGATTTCCTTATCACCTACATGATGTGCTACCATCAAGGATATATTCTATCTTTTATGCAAATAATATAAAAATGGCATAATTTCGTTTTAACATGAACCCTAGGAGATGTTCAACTAAGCAGCATCCATTTATTTTAGGTACCTTCGGAGTTCTTGCAGTTGTATCCCAGAGATGCACAGAACCATCATCTCCTGCTGTCACCAATATATGCCTACTATTACGTGAATAGTCAAGGACCCTCAAAACCTGACCTTGCAGAAAAAGTGCAAGAAAACTAAATCAGAAGAGAAAATTTTAGGAATTCTCGAGAACTTAAAATCCACAATAGGACATGATGGTGTCATGATATAAAACAGGAACACAGAAAGTAAAAATTATTCACCTGCCCATTTGGGTCACTAAGTTCAGCAGCACGTGCTCCAGAAGCAAGATTATGGAGAATAAGATCCCCCTTCATGCTGATTGAAGCCAAATGTTCATCTTTGCAATTATACATTACACCCGTAATGGTGTCAGTGTGACCACTTAACCATTTGATGCACCTCTTCCGCTGCAAATCCCATATCCTAACGATGTGGCCGCTCCCGCCAGAGCAAAGATATCGTGAACCCTTGTTGCTAAAACTGATAGAATATATGCACTCCTGGTAATGATGTGTAATTTGTTGAGGTAAGCTACATGCTCACAGGTCACAATTACGTAGTACCAAATAACAGATTCAATGTTTCTCCAGTAGTGAAATGACACAAGGAATTAAAAAAACAAACATGAAAGATATAATATAAAAATAAACAATGTAAAAATAATTTTGGATTCTGAATTGATAAAACAGAAAGCAATAGACCATGATAGTTTATAAATCCAGAATATATTTTAAAACAAATTACATATGATATGTTATATACTAGTAACTCATGTAATTGTGTCCTCAGAACAATCATTTACAACAGTAATAAAATTCTGGAGCCCAGTAACCTACTCTAGATTTAACATTTTCAGGTTGCCAATGGTTAATGCTAAAATAAATTAAGATCATAAATTGATAGTGGGTGTAACGGCATCAACAGAAAATGATTGAAAATGCTGCCTACCCTAACATTAGATAATATATATACTTTTCGAATCGATGCTAGATGAATTACTGATAGAATAATACATGATAATGAGTACCATGCATGGCTATCCAAAGAAAGCCATGAGCAAAAATATTACAAGAGTGCACAACTACCTCTATGTCATCCCCACGATCAACAGTTGATGTTGGTAGCTGTCCTACAGTTTGACCTTTTTTGTGCCACAATGAGATCTTTTTATCATCCCCAGCACTTGCTACAATTAGATCTGCAGGTTTAAAACATTAAGTGGAAGTCATTGCTGTTACTTATAGTTGTAGCTGAGCTCATCATATAATGGCATTATTGAACCATTTCTTCTAGATGTTGAGACTAAGCTTTGGTAAAAAGCTAGACAGATAAGGAAGCACACTGTTAGACTCAGAGTAACTAAGGCACTAAGCAGACCCCTATGATAAAATAATCACAAGAAACCAGAACAGTTTGATAGTTTCAGATGGCATCTATTGAGATATATCTATTCACATCTATTGTGGTTCTTGGTCGTGCACTTTGGTGCACTTCCGACCTCAACAGTTTCTGTCGCCTTTTCTTGTAAACTTTATTCCTTCTTAATATATTCAGATGGCCTCCTTCAGCCTTCCCAGAGAAAAAGATGCAGATAATTCTGTCTTCTACTAACATGGATTATGTGCTCTTTATTAGTTGAGATTTCAATACATGACAGCACACGCATCAAGAAGAGGGACTAATTGGTGACTGCCTGCAGACATGAAAATCGAAAAAGGAGATAACTAGCATTGTTCAGAAGTAGATGGGAAGTTAATTTTTAAGCATTTTGTTTGATTACTGAAGGATACATTGCAAGTAAGCTGACAAAAGTTAACATGATAACTTGCTGTAAACATCGCATTGGTTAGATTTGCTAAGGATGAAGGAACAAAGAACACTCTACTACGTGAAGGCCTTGTTTGGTGGACCTCCAAGCTAAGATAAATCCAACAGAAGCTAAAGTCCCCCCAAACAGGGCATTCTCAAAAAAAAGACCTAAGAATTTGTAAGGAACCGTGAGCACCACCCAAATGCATGTGCATTGTAGCACAAAATATAAGGTCCATTAAGCAAGCACATGTGACATGAAACTGCTTACAAGCTCAGACTTACTACTCTATACATTACCCCCAAACATATTGTAGAACCAGCAGGTAGAATGTGCACTTTTAAGAAAACATTACTCGAGCACAGCTTTCTTCCTGCTTATATCATGAGATGGAACAGCAATAGTCCCAGTCTATCGACGAACCATCCAGTTTATGTAATAAAAATACAGCTAAAATTACAGGTAGCAAACAGAGTACATCCATTCATTAATCGTGAAAAATACAGCAAGATATCTCGATTGATTGCATTGTGTGTATCCCTTCGTATATACATAGCTAAATTCTGATTCTACATTGTACGATCAGAAAAAAAAATAAACGCAGTATATAACTAAAGATGCAATGCACAGTTTCAGAACTCGGCAAGAATGACGAGCTACTGGGATATCTTACCCTACAGTCTATCGGCACCAAGCCCACTCCACAATACCCCAGTATAGTGCAATGCTGAAAACAAGGCCACTCATTCCGCTCTCAGATTATAACGTGGGCAGGGACATCGCGCAATTAGACAAGGAAACGGACGCCCCACCCCGAATCGCCCGGCCAGTACGGATCCCCATGGCCGCAGGGAGCTCCGGCTGCGCACCGAGAGATCCTCGCGCGAACGACGGGTAAAGCGAATCAAAATCGGGAGATCTGGGAGGCGCGGCGAAGGGGGGAGGCGGGGAGGAGCGGGCACGCGGTGGAGCTGGAGCGAGGCGAGGCGAGGCGAGGGCTGGGGGTACTCACTGGTGTGGTTCCAGCGGACGGCGTTGACGGGGTGTGCCGGCGCGGGGGTGTAGGCGAGGACGCAGGGGTCGCCGGACTCGACCGTGACGTCGAACAGCTTGACGGTGTCGCCGCCGCACGTGGCCAGCAGCGGCGCCGCCGGATCCACGAACCCCATCGCAGCCGGAATGGCGCAACGGCGGCGGCGGATTTAGGGTTTCGGGGATGGCTGAGCTTGGGCTGGGTGGGGGTTTGAGGAGGAAATTTGAAAATTGAAATGGTTTTTGTGGTTTGGTGGGTGGGTTGAAATGAACACTTTGAGCTAGTGAAGTGAACCGACCGGTTGGTGACGTAGGGGGAGGAGGACAAGAGGGGATCTGAGGTGTGGCTGCTCGATGGTGTGCGTTCCAAGGTTCCTTGCTGGCTGCAATCATGGGACCGCCGGCCTCTTTGTTTCGAATTTTTGCACATGATTTTGTTATTATTTTTTTTCAAAGGCTGGAATTAGGAATGTAACGGGGGATGTGGTGTTGGTGGGGCGTGATACGTGGCATATAAGATAAACCTAAATACGTCGTATCGACTGTAGAGGTAAACAATCGTACACTTCGTAATCTCTAAATCAATTTTCACAGTATACATCGGACCTAACCGAGATAATATGCATGGTGTATAAATCAGATTAACGATATGTTTATATTATAGCCGATAGAACAATACTTACATAAGAAAGATAAGAAAGATAATGTATTAGCTAATACTCTAATACTATATACATACCCATCTAGAGAAATATATACTTAATGTAAATCACATATATTTATCCAAGATGATACATATATGTAAAGGGCATATATAACATGTAAAGCATTATTAGATTAACTAAACACATTAAAACATCTATATGAGGTAAGATCGGCTGAAACTATGATTCTATCCTTATTGTTAATAAAAAGCAGTGTTAACGATAAAATTTTTTGTAAGTCTCAAAGTCATTGTCGGTCTAGAGTCATTATCGACTTCAGAGTCCTAGAATCGGCCGATGAGTATTATTAAGTCACCAGCAGTCGAACTCTTAGCAAATTCGGTTAAGGAAACTAATCAATAAAAGGAAGTTTATCCAAAAGAGAGCGAGTTCAAAAAGGATGCGGCATGACAAGTTATCTCTATGTAATTTCCTTAAAGATATTTTTGGCAAGAGTCCGCCTAGGGACTTGTTCGTCGGTTAAAGTAATATTAGGAAAGTTTGAGTCATATCCGATATGGACTCATATCTACCCATGGGTATAAATATGTATACCCAGAGTCCTTATAAATTATCTCAACGATCAATACAACTATTCTCGGTGCATCGCCACTCTCTTTTTCGAGGTTTTTAGTTATCAACCGGTGGAACTTGGTACCTGACGCAGGACTGCATCGGCTTTCGATATCCGACGAAAGGGTAAGCCCTACGTTCCGCCGGCCCTGGTGAATCGGCTACATTGGAGTTGTTCAAGGCTGCATCGCTTCGATCTCTTGGATCGCTCTGGTTCGGTTGATATATTTGCCTACCTGATATTTTAATTCTATTTTAATTGCATTGTGTTTAGATACGCATTGGTTTAGTTGGGACTGTTAGGTCTGATCTTCTATCTTAGCTGATATATCTGTACAATCACAATGTTGTTTTAAATAGATTTGTTATATCCATCACATTAGACAGATCTATCGGTTCATTAAGTATTAGATTATCATATACAATCCCGTGCTGCATCGGTTAGGTTCGACCTACTAGATTATTGTTGATAATATAAATCTTGTTAAGCCAATAGGTTCATGCTAATGTTTTATCAGGGTGCTAGCCGATGAGTTATCACATGCTTTATATAATCCAGATTGACAATGTTCTCTACTTGCATCGGCCGATCTTCATCAAGGGTTTTGTCGATGTTGGCTAGATTAGATTATATAATGTATCCACCACCCTGAAAATCAGTCAAAAACTTGATTGTCTAGATATTATGTTTCTTTTCATACTTAGTGTTGTATCTGTTAAGTTTGATCTACCAAGTCGTGCTTAGAACCATAATCTCTAGCCTGCTTCTTGATTTCTAATAAGGGTTTCATTGGGGTTTCAGCCGATGAGTTATCTGGACGTTGCATCGGCTTATAAGGATTATATATAAGTTGGATTAAGCCGATCGCAACAAAGATTTCACTGTTTATCTAATCGCTTGGATTTGATGACATCGGATACTGACCTCGATGTATATTTTAACCTTCGGATCAATGCTTATTCAATCTTATCATTACTAGCCTATTGGTTTCTACTTGATATATATATATATATATATGTATATATATATGTATATATATATTATGTCATGACATTATCATCAGCCAATTGTATTTATATCATTATCTACATTGGATATATAGCCGATTACTCAAAACCCTATTGACATCGGCTAGTATCGACATTAGCTGGAATCACTCCATCGGCTAGTCAGCCGATTGGCTGTTTCATCTGCTGTTTACATATCTTGTTAGTTGCATGATCAAACTGACTGGTATGCCCGTATTTCATCATTATTTTGGACCTGCACTGGAGCTAAGCAGATCTCTCAGGCCGTCGTGTTTTTATGTCAACAAGGCTAGAGCTAAAGATTCAAATCACGACTTAGTAGATCAAACTTAACTGATGTAGTACTAGGTATGAAAATAAACAATATATCTAGACAATCAAGCCCTTGATTGATTTTTAAGGTGATGGATATCTTAGCTAATCTAGTTAACAGAATAATTTAGCTGATACTGGCAAAACCCTAGAGAAGATGTCACCAATATAGATAAATTGAACCATTAATATAGATTAACTAAGATATATGATAAACAATGATTATATTAACAAGATTAACATATCTAAAATGACATAATAACCTCAATATTGCAAACCACTGTAATAAGCAGTACCTCTTGTCAGGAGATCGAAACCAATGCCCTAACCTGAAACAAGAACTCCTCGAAAAGAACTAAATTAAAAAAAGGTGGCGATGCGCCGATAGTGTTGACTGATTGTTTTTTTCTTACGTGGTTCTAGACATATATTTATACTCGTAGTATAAACTTGTCCATATTGGATACGACTCTGACTTTCCTAAGTTACAGAAACATATGAACAAGTCCTTACGGTGGACTCTTACTAAATCTCTAAGAAACCGACATTAATATTCCTATACAATTGCCCATAATGGACTCCATCTTTGTACGGCAATGCCTTGCAATCTTAATCTGGACCCATTGCGAACCAAAACACGCCTGTATCGACTGCTCTATCCATATCGGCTTGACCAAGTCCGACTCTGTTCCAGCCGATGCGCAACCAAATTTTGGAAACAACTCCTTCTCCCACCAAATCTACCTCGATTTATTCTTCGACTCCGAGTATCTCTTCAAATTTTGCTGTTAACAATCATTTACAATTCTGTTATATTTTTAGAACTCAGGATGCAAGTAATGTCAAATCATCTCCACATCATTTAAACATATACATCTACCATTTCTATAATAAATAACATGGAATTATCCACATATCCCGTATCAGGGATATCAACTCTAAATCTTGAGGCAGTAGCCAGGCTACTGTAGCCTCAGCATGTAAAAAAAACCGGAGAATATCTTAATTCTTATCAATGATTTTTGGTGTTTCATTTCTCTTCTGGCTGTCTTTTTTGGGCGTAGACGTGTAGTAATAGTAACTGACATGAAACATATTTCATCATTGGCATAGAAGGGGGATCGATCAGTCTGTGATGGCCCATGATGCTTCTGAGGATTGAGCTTTGGGCCCAATTCATAGAAACAACAGGGTATCACGTGGATCAAATGAATCGAATAAAACAGTTAAACATTATGGGTATTTCACATTTTTGTACTTTTTGAAAAATTATTTTATAAATACACCCTTAGAAAAACTTATTTCAAAAATTGATCATTTTCGTAGCGCCGATGTTATTAGGACCGTGGTCCAACATGACGGACCACTTTTTATCTTTTTGAAAACTTATTTTGTAAACATTTTTTATGTAAATAGGTCCTTTTTGATCTTTTTTTATAAATAAGTCGTCAACGTCAACGATATTAATGCTGTCCCTCCAGCCTCCCCGCGGAAGCTAGTCACTAATGTGAAGGGTTTGGCACCAATGTCATTGGGGCCGAGGATTTATTTGTAAAACAATTCGAAAATAACTTGTTTGTAATAAAACTTTTTTATAAATAGGTCCTCAGTGACAATGTTATTAGCACCAAGAATCTATTTGTAAATATATTTTTATTACAATCATATCCTTTTTAGTATAAATATGTTATTTTTGATTTTTTTTAATAAATAGGTCCTCAGCGCCAATGACCTTGACGTTGTCTCCTTCATATCAGTGACTTAACTTTCACGAATAGAGTAGGAGGAAGGCACTAATATTATTGGTAATGTCATGTTAAACCACTCTTCCAATAGCGTTGAATAGAGTTTGTACTTGAAATAAGTTTTTTTATGAGTCTCTTTATAAATAAGTTTTTAGAAAGATCTAAATATAAAAAGTCAAGGTTGAATGTTCGTGATGACGTGGCTTAACCAAATATCATCTTGATAGCGTTGACTTGACAAGTTGACAACCACTGATATGTGGCCAAATATGATCGATGTTCGGGTTAGTTTATCCATTTTGAGAGATTGCTCAACAATCACAATAAAATAAATCTACCCACAAATTAAAATGGTCCGAAGAAAACCTTAATTACTATGTATTTGTTAATTTGAATGATAGTTACTCCCTTCGTTGTTTTGGATTGTTTTATATCAAAGTTATGTAAATTTGACCAAATTTATATAAAAATATAATAACATTTTCAATACAAAATAACTATATAAAAACATATATAACCATTGATTTAATGAAATTGTTTTAGCGTTATAAGTGTTGTTATGTTTTTTATAAAGTTGGTTAAACTTAAAACAAAATTAACTTAAGATAAACACAAAACATGTTATAATGTGGAGCGGGGGAGTGATCAATAAAGCTAGTCAAGAAATAATGATGAGAAACTACTTATAACTTCTGGTGTGCTAAAAATAGCTTTAAAACAAACTTTCTCCTCTCCGACCAATCATGGACTTGGGACATATTTAGCTGACTAATAATGTATAAACCTATTAATTTCCTCGTGTTAATTAATGAATCATCACGCATCTTCCCTACAATCTAAGTTCCCGCGTCTTTTCCTCCCATCCTCTAGCTCATGGTGATCGAACCAGGACGGACAAGCTCCACATATATAGCTCACGCTCTCGTCCCCTCCATGCACGGCCTACCTACCCCAACCCCCACCGTACCTCTCCTCCGCCACCCGTCGCCGGCCGGCATCTCTCTCGGAGCTAGCGCGCCGCGGCGGCCGGAGGGACAACGCACGATCTCTCTAGCTAGCTAGCTAGAGCTTAATTAGCTCAGCTAATTAGTATATATATAGCTAGAAATTAACAATGGGGAAGCGCAGCGTGCCCCGGTACCCCGACGATGGTGGCGGCGGAGGCGGCGGGTGCTGCGTCGTGCTGTGTTGGTGCTGCTGCTTCCTGCTCCTGATCATCGCGGCGATCGCCGGCGCGGCGGTGTACGCCCTCTTGCTCTACAAGCCCAAGGCTCCGTCCTACTCCGTAAGCAACATGTCGGTGTCGCAGTTCGACTTCAACTCCAACGACCTGACGCTCTACACCAAGCTGGTGGCCACCGTCCGCGCCGAGAACCCCAACGAGATGATCGGCATCAAGTACGGCGAGGGCTCCCGCACCGTCGTCTCCTACCGCGGCACGCCGCTGTGCTCCGGCCGCCTTCCGACGTTCTTCCAGGGGTACAAGAACGTGACGGTGATGGAGATCTCCATGGAAGGGCGACATGGGTTCGGATCGGGGCTCCAGAGCGCGCTGGAGGAGAGCGAGAAGGAAGGGAACGTGCCGCTGGACGTGTTCGTCAGCGTGCCCGTGTCGCTGCGCCTCGGGACGCTCGACCTCGGGGAGGTGAAAGTGAACGTGCACTGCGCTCTCGTCGTCGACAGCATCTCGCCCAAGAAGAAGCCCAACATCAAGTCGGCCACCTACCAGGCCAACGTAGAGTTTTGATCCATCCATCGATCGAACATCGATACACGCCTTCATTTAATTATTTGTTATTACTTGTATAATTAATCGAGGGCTGGCTGGGTTCATACACATTAATTAGTAACTACTTAATTACTCCTAATTGATCAAATGATTAATTATTATTGATTAACTTTGCTGTTGATCAGTGGAGTTGGGGAGGAGGAAGGAAGAATTAATACACACACATAAAGTATGTTTGTGATGTAAACACTGTAGTAAGAAATGGTTCCAAACTAAATTCCTTTGGTTGAAGTTATATGCAGAATGCAAATACTCCCTCCATCCCATACTATAAAGGATTTATTCCCTTTTGAGTAAGATTAAGGATAGAAAGAAAAGACTAGAATACCCCTATTAAATGGAGCCTCACTTCGGTGCTCTCCACATAGAAAACAATCTGAACCGTTGATCTTATTTGATTGAAGAGTTCAGATTGTTTTCTACTACCACCCTAATTAGCGGTAGTAGAAATATGAAGAAGCATTATCGTTAAATAAAGAGGTATAATTGTCATTTAGCAGTGACTAAACTTTTTTCCTTCTTTTTTTTTGCTTTTTGATGGAATATAAGTAATACCAACATAGTGGATAACCATGTATCGATCTAGCGGGAAAAAACATAAATGACGAAGTTACTCGTAATCATTGTATTAGTAAATTACTAATTTACCCTAAATATTAGGGGTAGTATAATACTATAAGTAGAGAAGTAGAGAGTACCGGAGTATCACCCTATTAAATGTGATTTTGGTTGTGGTGAGTGGGTAGTTGGTGGTTAAAATAGGTAGAAATTTAAATTGAAGTTGATGGATGTGACAAGTAGTAGAACAAAATCCCTTATATTGTGGGACTAAGAGCATTTTCAGGAGATACGCTACCCGGTACTCCATTTGAAATTTAGCGCATATGAGCGAAAAACCCGCCTCCAGCGGATGCGTCATCGAGTCATCCAAAAGTAGCGGATGCATCAAACAAGGAGAGAGAAAAGCCAAATATAGCTTGTCTCTCTCACGCCATATCACAACGACCATGTCTGGATCGAGCTCCCGGCCCCATCTGGAGTTCCGCGATCTCCCCTCCACCGTGACCTCCCCTTAATCGTCATCATCGCTGGCCGGCGAAGGTGAGTATCTCGTGCCCCTTTTTTGATTTTTTACAGGGAAGGGTGGAGAGAGAGGGTGTAGCAGTGGAGTGAGTGTTTATGGTCCCACATTGGCTGTGGAAGGGAAAATGACCTAATATATAAGTGAGGGAGCGTCTCACCTCATTGGCTAGCTTTTAGGATGGGAAAGACCATTTACGATCCTAAAATTGGTATCAGAGTCTGGCTAGTTCAACATCTTTGACCCGAGGAATAAAGTGTGTGAAGGTCTGATGGACCGTAGGTGCCTGCGGGGCCGGTATACCTGAGGAACCGTGGGGAAACGGTGAAGGGACGGTGAATGGCTGAGGGATACAATGTGTGAAGGGGAGATTGTTAAATAGTCCCACATTGGTTGTGGAAGGGCAAATGACCTAATATATAAGTGGGGGTGCCCCTCACCTCATTGGCTAGCTTTTAGGGCGGGAAAGACCCTTTACGATCCTACAATTGTTAGAATATGTGTCGAATATTCTAATCCTATTTTGATAAACCGTGAGGTCCACTCGATACGCTCAAGGCTCAGATTGGCCCGATCTTTCAATGAGTTGGTGATAACTACGATTTAGGAGAAACGTTAACGACTCGACTACAACCGTACAAGATGTTGTGTTGCGCCTTAGCGATCTGATAAACCCTGAGCTCCACTCGATACGCTCACGGCTGATGTTTGGCCCGATCTTTCGGTGAGTTTGTGATAACTACGATATGAGAGAAACGTTGATGATCCGACTACAACCGTACGAGACGTTGTGTTGCGCCTTAGCGATCGATATACCTCTCCTTTGGTTGTTGATCTTGCGGTGTAGATGAACCTTATTTCTGCAAGCAAATCGAAGAAACAAGCAAGAACAAGATAAAAGCAATCTGAATTGCAAATAGGAATTGAATACTAATGATAAGTTGGGGTTCCGAAGAACAGGCAGACGGACGGTCTAGCCGACACGCGCGCTGCAAGCAAGTAGCAATGGCTAAACTTTAATCTAACAAACCCAAGAAACCCTAAAGGGGTACCTAGCTATTTAAAGGAGTGGGAGGACGACCAAGGGAGCCCTAGGGTCGTGCTCCACCTATTTGGGGCGCACCCCACATGGGCCCCACCTGGGCCAGGGTCCCAGATAAAGTTACAAGCCCATAGGCCAATTATAGGTGACACAACACCTTGTTTCTTCAATTGCGGTTGACCGGGATGGAATTTGGGGATGAGGTTGGATCCATTGGAAAGAGGACTCCAAGAACTTTCCATCAAGTACTCATGGGCCCAAAACAGAGATCGCATGCATATTTGGCGGTCGTTTGAAGTCAACGTTGCTGCAGGTGGTCGAATTGGATTCCAACACTTGGAGGACTTGATCTTGCTGTCTTCTTATTGATCCATGATGTGAACAACGGTTGTATCCATAGTAGCCACGGTCACATCACGGTCGATACACCTTTCCGTGATTGTTGATCTTGTCTGTGCAGACCAACGTTATTCCTGCAAGCAAATCGAAGAAACCAGCAAGAATAAGACAAAAACAATATGATATTGCAAATAAGAATTGAATACACATGATAAGTTGGGATTCCGAAGATGAGTAATTAGGTGGTCTAGCCCACACACGTAACTACAAGGTAAAGTAGCAATGGCTAAAACTTTAATCAACCAAAACCCGAGAAACCCTAAACTACCTATTTAAACAGGTGGGAGGAATACCAAAAGGGGCCTAGGGTCGTGCTCCACTGGATTGGGGTGCACTCCACATGGACCCCCACTTGGCTGGGTCTCAAACGAAGTTACAAGCCGATAGGCCCATTACAGGTGGCGCAACACTTTGTTTCTTTAATTGCTGGTGAATCATTTGGAAGTTGGAGGTGAGGTTGAATCCGTTGGAAAGATGACTCCGAGATATTTCCATCAAGTACTCATGTACCCAAAAGGGAGCTCGTATGCACATTTGGTGGCTGTTTGAAGTCAACGCTGTAGCAGGTGGCCGAATTGGATTCAAGAACTTCTACGGCTTAAACTCAATGTCTTACAGTTGACCTATCATGTGAATAATGGTTTTATCTATGGTAGCCATGGTCACATCATCCTCCCCTTCTTTACTAAAAACCGTGATCGGTTTTTCCATATGGTGTTGTTCGTGCGGTCTATTTAGAATAACCTATTTTTTCAATCAAAACAAGACAAATTCGAGATAATGTGATTAGCAAAAACATGTCTTTTCATCTTGCATGTTTTATCCACATCTACAGGAGTTTCTAAATCCGAACAGATGTAAACTCTTTGCACCAAATATATTCTTCTATCATTATATTCACCAAAGATATGAAAAATAACATTAGTTAGACATGACAACTCAGACTTATTAAATAATTTCTCCTTATCGAGTTCACAAAAATCATCAAACCGAACATAGCCCAAAGTATTTAAAGAAAAATATCAATTCACGTTTCTCTACTTCATTGGCAATGTGAACAACATGCTTAAAATCAGCACATAAAAACTAACACTAGAAATAGCATGTTAATTCACTAGTTGTGGTATTGATATAAGTGAAGCATTATCACACAACTCTTTTTTATCACAAGAAACAACAAACAAATCAACTTGTGACAAAGGACTCCCAGCAATTGGTTTCACTAACGGTTGGTTTCACTAATGGTTGCTCTACTATAGCATGAAAAGTGGACAAATTTAATTCATTAACACCACACTCACTTTGATTAATTTCAGAACTATTTGGTTTACCTTTGATGCACTCTTTAGTTGATGGAGGTGCATCGAACTTAAGTGTGGACAATGGGATTGGCGGCTCATTCATGTCTCTTTTTCGTGATTATGCACTTCCTTCAAATCATTCATGTTGCTTTTTCATGTCCTCCTTGATTTGAATTTCAGCAATGCAAGCAAGTTGTAACAAATGAGAAGGAGATCTATAACTTTGACCAGCAAGTATATCTTGAGTTTCTTTATTAAGACCACGTAAAAACCTCAATTCTGTAACTTTTTCGCATTAATCTAAACCACAACGTAATAAACAAGCATGCATATCATGACAGTATGAAGTAACAGTTCTAGTATCTTTTTTAAACATTGTAGTTGTTAAGTAGAATATTAGCATAATACATGAGAACATAAACATCTCAAAAAAATCGTTTAAGGTCTTTTCGAAATTGAGGTATTTTGTTATGTCTATAAAGATGTTTCCAATTATAAGAAGCGTTTTTAATTAGAACACTAGAGACACAAATAACCTTTTGTTTCTCAGACAATCCATACCTTTTAAATTCTCTATCAACCACTAGCTCCCAGTTAATGTAAGTATGAGGATCATAATATCTTTCAAAATAAGGTAGTGCAGATGATCTTAGTTAGAACAACGTGACTTACCTCATATGTATCGTGTTACACTCCTCATGTCTCAACGAAGATGTTGAGCACGATTATCCCCATTTGTTTTGCGTAATTCTACCATTGTTAGTGGAAAACAAGAAAAATACACAAAAATATACGTACGCTCCTATCAACTACTAAATAGCTGAGGCTCAAATATCACATACATTCAAGCTTTTAGCCCAGCTCTTATAAGTTCTTACCAAAGCAAGCGGAATGGTGATACACACCGACTCAACCAAGCACCCCAATGGAGGTTGTATGTATCGATGCCTTAGCAAACACTTGTTGTATGATTGTAATCAAATCTGTGGAGCTCTGAGTAGGCTTAAATATATAGCAAAGTAATAGCAAATGCTTAAATCTGAGAATACAAAGTTAAATAATTGTTCAAAGTCAGTATTGTGCTCGTCCTAGGGTAGAACATATTAAAGAGGCGAGTCTAGACAAATAATACCATAAGATAGCACTGAACAACTGAAGCACAACTGTATTATAACAGTCTCAAAGGTAACAACTCATTTTTTCTCTTCTTTCTTATTTTTCTTTCTCTTTTTTTGGTGCGGCTTTTCTTTTCTTTTTTATGCACCTTTCTCCCTGTTTTTCTCTTTTTTTATTTTTTAGCAAAAACTAACTTAAGGATATCAATGTAAGATGTCAGGGACTCAAATGGAAATATAAAAATTATAGAGACCCAAATGTAAAATTTTAAACCCTAAAATTATAACTCCATAAAAATGGAATGATCTCGTCCCATAGATTCCCTTCTGCAAACAGATCTTTAATCAGACTTTTTATAAATTTTTTCCAAGATGTCAGAACACACGCGGAAAGGAGGGAGTCCAACTCTGTACAGTTTGGGGGGGTGGGGGGCAGCTGATCGGTGACTGGGCGCGCGCCGCGCGCAGTCAGTCTGCACCCCTCTAGTCTCTCTTCTCTCACTCTATTGTATATACTTTATATATATACGTATAAACATTGTATACTATACAAAGTTTGTACGTATGTATATAAAATATATATGTATATATGCAATATATTTTTTATACGTATATATTTTTATGTATAAAAACTATATACATGTATACATATACAAACTTTATATGCGTATGTATACACGTAGATTTAAAAAATATACCTATATATATAAACCAAAAAATATACACGTATAAAAAAATATATACATGTATGCAAAGTTTGTATGCACATATAAAAAGTTTATATACGTGTCTACAAAGTTTATATACGCATATAAAAAGTTTGTGTATGGGTATACAAACCAAAAAAATATACATACATATAAAAACCCAAAAAATATACACGTATACAAAGTTTGTATATGCGTATGCAAAGTTTGTATACACTTATAAAAAGTTTGTATACGCGTGTACAAACCGAAAAAATAAACATATATATATATAAACCAAAAAATATACACGTATATACACGTATAAAAAATTTGTATAAAAATCCAAACTTTGTATATACAAAATTTATACGTATTATATATATTATATACATATGTATATATACAAATACATAGAGATTTTTTTATATGTTTATATAAATATATATATGTATAGGAAGTTTATATACGTACATATACGTATAAAAAACTATATGTATATATACAAAATGTACCAACTTTGTGTACATATACCTACAAAGTTTATATAAGTACGTATAGAAAAACTAAAAAAATATACATATACAAAATTTGGATACGTATACAAAGTTTGTATACACGTATACATTTGTATACGTACGTATTAAAAAACCAGAAAAATTCGGAAAAATACTGGAAAGAACCAAAAAATAAAGAAAAGAAACAAGAAAAACAAAAAAAAGCGTGTGGCGCACCGTCCACTGCCCGAAAAAAACTGGAAAGAATCGAAAATAAAGGAAAGAAACAAGAAAAACGAAAAAAAGGGGGAAAAAGCACGCGGTGCACCGTCCGTCGCCCCCTCCACGCGCGCCACGTGTCCAGTCACACGGGAGGGGGCACACGTGACTGGCCGTCCATTAGCAAATCCGCGGTTTAGGAGGGCGGCAATTAGACCGAGATGAACATCAACTGCACAAGATTTTATCCTGGCTCACTTTCCATATGTTTTTCTTTCCTTCAGCTCAACTGAATTTAATCGGATCTGCTATATTTCTTTTCCCCTTCTTCCTCACGTGCAAAACATAAGCACGTCACAAACCAGCGCGACTAACAGCAAACCATATATGCAATACATAAGCCAACTGATAGGAACTTCTGACAACTACGAAAATCGAACCCTGACGGTGAGACGATTTCATTTTTTAGGTCCCGACAACAGCAAAGACATGACGGCAGTGACGACAGTGATACTATACAACACAACTCAACGATACAACGTAAAACTCAAGAAAGTAAAAACTGAAAAAAACAATACAGTGGTACAAAGATGGGTAGGTAATGGATGCACTCTTTTTTATTTACGGCTATTTTATAGTTATAGGAAGATAAAAAAACTCACTGAGTAATGAAAGCTCTGATATCACTTGATAAATCCTAAGGTCCACTTGATACGCTCAAGGCTCAGATTTACCTGATCTTTCAGTGAGTTGATGATAACTACGATTTGGGAGAAACGTTGATGACCCGACTACAACCGTACAAGACGTTGTGTTGCATGTTAGCGATCGATACACCTTTCCATGGTTGTTGATCTTCTCGATGTAGATCAACCTTATTCCTGCAAGCAAATCGAAGAAACCAGCAAGAACAAGAGAAAAGCAATCTGATATTGCAAATAGGAATTGAATACACAAGATAAGTTAGGGTTCCGAAGACGAGTAATTAGGTGATCTAGCCGACACACGTAACTACAAGGTAAAGTAGCAATGGCTAAAACTTCAATCTATCAAAACCCGAGAAACCCTAAAGGGATACCTACCTATTTAGAGAGGTGCGAGGACGACCAAAAGGGGCCTAGGGTCATACTCCACCAGATTGGGGCGCACGACAAGGGGCCCACTTGGGTCGGGGTCTCAGATGAAGTTACAAACCCATAGGCCCATTACAGGTGGATTCGTTGGACCCAAAACGGAGCCCGTATGCACATTTGGCGACTGTTTGAATTCAACACTGCATCAGGTCGCCGAATTGGATTCAAGAACTTTTGCGACTTGAACTAGATGTCTTACAATTGACCTATGATGTGAATAATGGTTCTATTTACGGTAGCCATGGTCACATCATATTTGATTATAGTTGGATTTGGAGTTGTAATAGGTGGTAAGGGGTGGAGTTAGAGTCGGACTCTATAACCCGGTAACTCTACTAAATAGAGAGGGGGACACCACATTGTAACCATGGTGACTACAATGTTGCATCCACGTAGCGAGATGATGGCGATGTGGCCATGGACTGAGGAGCGCCTTACTCAGAGCCCCGAAGATGTAGGCTTCGGCTGAACTTCGTTAACAAATATCATGTGTTACTGTGTCATCAACTGGCGTGTCTGGGATGATCAATGATTGAAGCGATCGAGAAGATTAGTCATCGTTCCGCTATATCGAATAACTTTTATAATAAGTGGTATCAGAGCAGATGGTTTCAACATTTGATCAAGAAGACATGTGGAAGAGAAAACACGAGATGGGATCGCGCATCGACTGGAGATCGTTAGCCGTGGTGATGAGATCGATGGAAAAAACGAGGACACTGCGGAGGCGATGACCTCGCTCGCGATCAAACTGACGATGGCGGAACGTGACTAGAAGACGGGACTGGGCGTGGCCGAAGGCGACCGGAGAGATCGGAGGGATAGCGCTATGGACGACGCGCTCGACGCACGTGGTGATCGCAGATCCACGGCGGTAGGAAGGCCAGTGTCGAAGGGCCAAGCCTACGAGTGCGCGCGGTGCGGCGGACGTGCAGGGCCAAGAACGACGAGGTCGTGGATAGTGAACAGGAGAGCTGTGACTGCGGTGCATGCGGAGGCGCAGACGATATGCACGAGGGGTACATCATACTACACACACAAATGCACACAGTGGCTATTAGGAGACCAATCACTACTAGCGAATCGGTCTTTAGTACCTGGTTGCAACCTCCTTTAGTCCCAGTTGTGCAATCGAGAAGCACAATCCGGGACTAAAGATAGGTATTTTTAGTCCCGGTTGAAATAACTGGGACTAAAAATGCAAGTTCTTTTTTGTTTCGTAGTAGTAGAATTGCTAGAAAATATAAGATTTCGTTGTAGAATCCTAAAATAAAGTAAGTACTTTTTTTAAGTACATGCCAATCTAGTTCTGGACCTCTACATATCAAAGTCAACTTTAGTACCGGTTGGTAAAGATGGTAGCACCAGCTGTCAGGTGCTACCATCTTTAGTACCAGTTGGTGTTACCAACCGGTACTAAAGATATTTTTTCTTTTTTTCCATATGCTTTTTATTGTTTTTTTATATACAACATACACATATATATAATATACACATGTTTATATTTGTAAATATATATTTATAAGTACATAGATATATGCATATATATGTATGCAATTAATTTTAAATTTATATGTCTTCATATATGAAGATATATAAATTTATAATTAATTACATATATACATGCATATATCTATATATGTGAGACATGAAAATGGACTAAGTAAACATTTTCAGTAATTAAATAAATGTAATTGCTGGTATATATATATTAATTACAATCGTTGTTAATTTCTAATGTTCTATCATATGTTACAAAAGTTAAGACGATGAGCTTGGTTTGGGATGGCGAATAGGCCTTCCATCTTCGTGGAATTCTCCCGTGGCACTAATAATCTCGTCTATGACAAATTCCATCAATTGTTATTGAACGGCCTTTAAGAAGACAGCGTGGGAGAGGTTCTCCATCATCCAAACAATCTGTTATTTGGAAACATATTTCGATATAAATATATGAAGTTAATAAGAAATATTATGTACTGAATAATATTTACGTACATCTAGATCTTTGTCTGAAAGTTCAAGTGCCATTAATTTGGTTTTGGTGATTAATGATAAATCCAATTATATGAGACTAATGTTTTATATTTCTTTTCCTAGTCTCATATGGATATGAAAGTGAAATTTGTGAAGAGATGATTCCCGGACTTCACATGAGTTGAGATAGAAACGTTCTTTAATGGTGGACCTAAATCACAAGGATGAAATGCATAGAGATCAAGCTATATGTATCATTCTTTCTCTCCATGCACATATTGATATATTCATATATAATATTTTCATGTGATTGACATATGTATTCAAGACTAATGTTTTGTTTGAGCCATATCTTGTTTGGTCTCTTCACATTGAGAACATGGAGATGATGAAGGTATGCTTCTATCTTAATGTCTACATATGATCAATACTTTCTTTTCTTATATAGGGTAAGCTCCCAATGTTTTATCTTTATATATGCATACTCTTGCTTCACACAAATATTCAGTATGCATACATTTAGGGGAGCAAATCCTACACCTTGGCTATGTATGTACTTGATCCAAGTTATTCACTTTCATTTAATTGGGATATTTACATTTGAGCACATATTTGAGTATATGACACTTGTGGTGTTAATTAATACTCATCACTTATTCATATCATTTTATATACGCGATCGGTTGGTCAACATGTGGAGGTTGACAATGGATCATTGGGACTAATAATTTCATTGAGTTGAATGAGATAAATAGGTTCCAATGATTGTAAAGGTGTTGATACTGAAGTGATATCATTACACCTAAAGATACCAAGGATGATAAAGTGAAGATATTGAAGATGTGGAATACGAAGTGGCTACTAAAGCAAGATGGTGAAGGGTAAGCAATGCTCGGTCACGATGGACTATGCGGTGGTGAAGGGCAAGTAAGGGGCTTGGCACCGAAGAACCAAATCCGGTGGTGAAGGGCGAGTGATGGCTTTGTCATGATGGACCGTGGAAGGCCTTTTGAAGCTACAAGTAACCGCATCAATCATTTGAAGAATATATGGTAAAACGGTTTTGACATTGGTGTCCCTTAAGACAAAGAAATGAATATGGAAAGAAGGCAGTCCTATTGGTATAATTCTCTTCTTATTTAAATTTGAGTATAGTAATACTGTACTATCAAGAGGGATGCAACGTCGATGTGTTTGTGTATATCTTGGTGCTCAAAGTGACCCATCCTAGCGCTACCTTCAAAGAAATCCAAGCTTTAACCTAATATTTGAGTGGTTTTGAACCTTGTTATTGCTTGATTTAGGTAGTCCTCTGAGTGAACTTTCCATAGAGACCAAGATCATCAAAAATGGACTCCCGAGCGAAAAGTTATGGTCGTTTTACTCTGTGCTTTCCGAAAATTCCGAAAAAATCTCGGAAGGTCCGAAATATTTCAGATAAGTCCGAAAATTTTTGGAAATTCTGAAAATGGCTGCGAAACTGAGATTGCCCTCTATTGATTTTCGGACTTGTCCATAAATGCATTTTAGAAATTCCTAAAATTGCAGTTTTGGTCTCCAACGGCTAGTTTTGAGAGGCTTGGGTATATAAACTTCTCCACCCCTCCTTTGAGTGCCTGCTGTTCTTGGACATTATTAGACACATCCAAAGCCAAATAGCCATCCCCATTCCCCTACATTTGTGGTGCTTCTGTGTGAGAGGGATTTGAGAAGGGGAAAGAGTTGGATTGAGAGATTGAGAAGTGGAGAGCTACTGAGTTTCACTCATACTTTGAGCACTCGAGTTCATAGCAAGCAAATCTTCGATTTGTGTTTATTACTCTTAGGGACTAAGGTCTCCTAGACGGCTAGGCGTCTCCAGTGAGCACCCAAGGTTGTGGTGTGCCTCGGAAAGTTTGTGAAGGTTTCAATTTCACTTCCGCAAGGGAAGAAATCAAGAGTGAAACCGAGGAGTGCATTTGTGCAACCTCATGAGGAAAGGGTTGAAATAGACCCGGCTTTTGTGGCACCTCAACGGAGACATAGATCCATGGATCCGAACTTCGGGAAACAAATCACGCGTCTCCTCTCTTGATTTGCCCGTTCTTGCCTTCTCTCATATTGTGCTTGAGCTTGTTTTTACCTGATCTACTTGCATGCTTAATTAGTATAGTTGGTGACTTTATATCTTGCTTAGATACCTTGGTTGTCACCTTTTGATTCATATACATTTTGTTTGTTTGAGCTACAAGTTCATAGCTAGTGTTTTATTACGTTATCTGCCGTACTTTTCGGTTGAGACCGGAACTTCCAATCCCATACTGGAAGTTCCGGTTTGAATCGAAAGTTCTCATAATTCTAATATGCTATGAAGTTGTGATAATTTTAGGAACGCCAATTCACCCCCCTCTAGGCGGCATTAAGGTCCTTTCATTGTCAGTAGTGATGTTGTGCGTTAAGTTGTGCATGTAGTGACAAACGTAATAGCCGCACAAGTTTTTCCCCTGTCCCTGTTGTGCACACAGATGGAGAAACAAAATTAAGAATTATATATTACTTCGGTAAGATATGAGAGATATAAGTTTGGGTTAAGTCCTTACCGGAAAGTCCATCCTCACACTCAGTTCTTCTGCCCACAGCCCGCGGATGGTTGTACAGAACCGTGCCCATGCCCTATACATAGTTGCAACGTACGATTAATGATCCAAGGTATGCATCTATAGTATCGATAGCAGCAATCGTAACGACAGTGGAATGGATGGCAATACCTGTTAAGCACGACAAAAATTTGGGAAAAAGTTTTCTTGGGTTTCCTCATGGAGTCGTAGACTTGGATCTTGCTTGCTAGAAGGTCTATGACAAAAAGGACCCAGTCTTTGCTGAAAATTGCGTGAGATGATTTACATGCTATGGTATGAACAGAAGAAGCAAATTGGTGCTATTTGCGGTAAAGACTCACCTTGTGTTGTACGGTAATAGTATATAGGTCTTGTAATGTTGTTGCACCAAGAATTTTAAGATATTGTCCTCTGTATCTTTTTCAAAGCTTTACAGTAGCTTGACATTAATTCTGTATGGGTCCATGAATCCAACCCTATATGATCCTTGCCTACGATATCGTTGAATCTCCATTCTGTAGAGGGAAAAAAAAGATGTCATCAAGTAATCTAACACGGTAAAAATTGTAAAGAGCCTGCGACGAGCTAAGTAACGAAATAAAATTGGATAACACTTATAAAACCCATATGCTCATAAAAGCGATGTCCATGGAGTCTAGGTGGTATATAGGGAAGGCATCCTCGAACTTCACCCACGTAGTCTCTTCTCCATTGAAGTAACTAGCGTGTTTTATCCTCACACCGAACATCTCTCTGCCTTTGGCTTTTTTTTCCATGTATCATTGATGGAAGCGGTACAACTGTATAGAGAGGGTATTCACATGCTCATGCTTGACAAGTGGTTCGCCCAATTTAAATTTGTATGCGAGATCTGCCATTGTCGTTGTCTGGATAGGTTTTAGGCTCAGCAGTTGCTCCTTAGTAAGATTTGTATCTTTGAGAAATCCGTCAATGTCAATTGCGGGCTCAGTTGACATCGGCTCAATGTCTTGCTTTGATTGTTCACCGAGCTGAGGGATTTCTTTGTTCTTCCCTTTGGAATTCTGAAAAGACTTGCTCATTGATGGTTCGTAGTCAGATGACAAAGTATTTTTGTCCGTTCACTCATCTTCAGAAAGAATTCCTTGGTTGATGGGTCTATTGGAGTCTTCTTCTGTGGACTCCGCAGCTTGAAGTGGTCTTGCACTTATTTTCTGACGATCTCGTCGGTCTCCTCGTCAGTCATATCATACGCTCTTTTCTTGAGAGCGACAAGTTTTGGCTCGCAAAGTCTAGGCTTATTTGTTTGTTGCATGGACTTTGATGACGCAGGACGAGGTGGGCAAGATTTCCTGGACCAAGTGACAGCTGGTTGCGGCGTTGAAGTCGGAGGACATGGTGGTGGTGGTGGTGGCGGAGGAGATGGTGCAGGCGGAGGTGAAGTAAGAACGGACGCGGCTCCTCGCCCGGGAAATACAATGTACCGCTTGCACCATAGTACAATGGTGTGAGCTGTGTCTTCTAGTTTTATCTCCCCATCTACTCCGGGGATGTCCAACTCAAGATCCTCGAAGCCGGGGACCACCCACTCAACTTCGACCTTAGATTACCGAGGTGAAATCGGCCTACAATGGTATGTCTCATTCTTCTGCACTGGTATGGCCATGGCATCCGCCACCTTCACGAGAATCGAGGTTATTAGTACTTAACATATGCAACAATTTTTGAACATAACGAGAAATATATCAGAAAACTATGAAAAAAACCTTGATTGGTATGTTCTTGAAAGGAACATGCAGCTCACACAATATCCGCTGCGTGATTTCATCCACGTGGCAGGGTGGTTCCTCGACATCATGCCCACCTGCAACTTCCATGCTTTGAGGATCTCCTACTGTAGAAACGCAGCTGCTTCCTTTCCCTAAGGGGCTCACCATGACGGGAGGAACAGATGGTTGACTGACTTAGACGTTCGTCTACCCATCGTTCAACCTCCTTTTGCATCCGTGCGTGGTAGGTCTCGACCTTCATTCGAGATCTGTGAGCTTCGCCTCTTGAGCTCTCTTGCTTCTAATGCGACTCTGGTAAGTGTGGATGTCCTCTTCAAACCCATGCTTCCATGCAATTACGCCTTTTCCGCGTGTTCGTCCTGGATGCTCCGGATTCTCTAGTGCGAGCGTAAGCTCGTCCTTTTCTCTGTCAGGCTTGAAAGTTCCCTCAGAAGAGGCCTCTAGGGCCTCGACAAGATGGTGTGCTGCTTGGCATATGTCGTCGCTGAAGACTAGGGAGCCATCGCCGGGATTCGGTGTTCCCCCATGAGCATAGTACCAGTTTTTCGAATGTTCAAGTAAATTTGCTGTTGCGGGAACGATACCTCTTAGTTCTAAGGCTGCTTCCATTCTCTGCCACTTGGGCACTGCCTTCTTGTAGCCGTCCGATCCTAACCGGTGAAAGTATTTCTTCTTTGTGGCATTGGCTTTGTTCTTGGCTACTTTCGATGGCCCTACCTCTCCTGTCTTGTAGGCGACAAACGCATCCCAATGATCCGTTAGTTTGGGGAATTTGTCGAAGTCTGGTGTCAGACCCTTCACTAACATATTTGTTGTACAGATCTTTCTTATAGCTTTGGAATTGTTCAGCCATCTTCTTTAAGTCCATTCCTTCACTTTGGCCTATTCTGCCTCAGGGAACATGAAGGTCTCGAGCATGGTGGTCCACAACATGTCTTTCTCTGAATTAGGGAGATAAGATTGTTCCTCATCCCCACGTGACCTTGTTTGGCGCCAGTTAACTATACTGATGGGCACGTGATCCCTCACGCACCAACCGCTGTGTGACACAAACTTTCTTGCAGCATCAGTAGGGGCTACAGTTGGCCGTCTCGACTCACTTTGGTTATAATATGTCTGCCCTCAACCTTCCTCGCGGCACCTCGTTGTCCGCGTGCCCTCTTCTCACCAACACTCGGTTAGCTCTCACTCTGGCCCTCCTCGTTCCCCTCTATGGTTCCTTCAACGTTCAAATATTGGTTGGTGTCCACGCTACCCTCCTCATCCGCCCAATATTGGCTGCTGCCCTCTGTGATCATGTCCAGGAGGATCTGCTCGTCCTCGTGATCTACCATCTATTCGTACCATTAAATAGTATACATCCTCACTGTCAACAACTAAATAATTCCCTTAAATAATACCATTAATTTTAATATAACTTTCCCTTACTTTTGGTTGGCGGTCTTGGGACAACGTAAGGTTGACCAGCCACCATCGTCAGCAATTGGACCACGGAAAATTCTGACAAGATAAAAAATAGTTAGTTAAACCATGTACATTGCATATGAGTTAACACAAGATATCCTAAGTGGAATTAGTCCTAAGTCTAAATTCAGAACATATACAACGGTAAATGAGAGATAATGACTCAAGATAATGGGTGAAAACAACACCTCATTCTTTCATGGCTAAACACAGATAATTTCCAAAACGGATCTATTTGAGAAGATTTATTTGAGAAATTACCTGTTCAACTGTGTTTAGTCATGAAAGAGCGAGTGCTTGTTGGTTCGCCAAGTCATTCGCTCGCTAAGTTGTTTGTTCGCTAGGTTGTTCGTTCGCTAAAGTCGATTGTTCGCTAAGTCGTTCGTTCGCTAAGTCGTTGAGGTCGTCATTCGTTCGATACTAAGTCGATCGTTCACTAAGTCGTTCGTTCGCTAAGTCGTGGAGGCCGTCATTCGTTCGTTACTAAGTCGATCGTATGCTACGTTGTTCGTTCGCTAAGTCGTTCGCTAGGTAAGTTGGTCGTTCGCTAAGTCGTTTGTTTGCTAAGTCGTTCGTTCGCTAAGTCATTTGTTCGCTAAGTCGTTCACTCGCTAAGTCGTTCATTCGCTATGTCGTTTGTTCGCTAAGTCGTAGCTGGCTGGACTCAAGTAATGGTTTCCTTTCTCCTTCGGTTCCGGATGAAGGCCTTCGCTTTGATCCATATGCTTCAGATCATTACGTGTTTGAAGTGTATGTTTCGATTTCCCATATACACCAAGGAAGCCTAGTAGGTTGACACAAAGGTTATTCGTTAGGTGCATCACGTCGATTGCGTGGCGGACGTCTAAGACTTCTCAATAGAGTAACTCCCAATAAATGGACTTCTTCCACATCGCCGCATGCCCATCTTCACTCGCTATAGGTTGGCTTCCAGATCCCTTTCCAAATACAACTTTCAGATCTTTCACCAATGCAAACACAGTTTTCCTGTTACGATGTTTAGGCTTCAGATCGTGATCTACCTTTTGTTCAAAATGTTTGTGTTTTTTTTGGATAGGTTGGCTTGCAACAAGAAATCGATGATGACCCATGTACACAACCTTCCTACAATGCTTCAAGTAGATACTGTCAGTATCATCCACACAGTGGGTGCAAGCCTTATACCCCTTGTTTGATTGTCCGGATAGGTTGCTAAGAGCAGGCCAATCGTTAATGGTTATAAAGAGCAACGCTCGTAGGTTAAATTGCTCCTGTTTATCCTCATCCCACACGGGGACATCTTGTTTCTTCCATAGTAGTTTCAGATCATCAACCAATGGTCTTAGATACACATCAATGTTATTACCAAGTTGCTTTGGACCTTGAATAATAATTGGCATCATGATGTACTTCCACTTCATGCATAACCAAGGGGGGAGATTGTAGATACACATGGTCATAGGCGAAGTGCTATGATCACTGCTCATCTCTCCAAATGGCTTCATGCCATCCGTACTTAAACCAAACCTTACGTTTCATGCATCCTCTCTGAAGTCTTGAAATGTTATGTCGATGTTTCGCTACTGCGACCCATCAGCGGGATGTCTCAGCATCCCGTCTTATTGGCGTTCTTCTGCGTGCCAATGTATCATTCTTGCATGCGCTTTGTTCCTGAACAAACGCCTCAGTTGTGGTATTACAAGGAAGTACCACATCACCTTAGAAGGAACTCTCTTGTTCGAAGGCTGTTCATCAACATCACCTGGGTCGTCCGGTCTAATCTTGTATCGTAGTGCCTTACAAACCGGGCATGCTTCTAGGTTCTCGTACTCCGCACCACGATACAGGATACAATCATTCGGACATGCGTGTATCTTTTGTACTTCCAAACCTAGAGGGTAGACTACCTTCTTAGCTTCGTATATTGTTTCAGGTAATTTGTTTTCCTTCGGAAGAATGTTCTTTACGAGTTTCAGTAACTCACCAAATGCCTTGTCACTCACAACATTTTTTGCCTTCCATTGCAAGAATTCCAGCGTGGTACCTAACTTTTTGTGCCCCTATTCGCAACCTGGGTACAAGGATGTTTTGTGGTCCGCTAACATACGATCTAAATTTTGGACCTCCTTTTCACTTTCGTAGTCATTCTTTACGCCGCACAATATTTGACCAAGATCATTTGCACCATCATTATCTTCATCAGCCCCGTCCGCCTCGCCTATTGTATTTCCTTCAAATCCACCGTATTGAGCCCAGTCCGGAATGTTCGCGTCTTCTTCTTCATCATCATCCATTGCAAACCCTAACTCTCCGTGCGAGGTCCCCCGACTCAAACAAGTGGGCATGAATAGTTCTTGATGTAGAATACTACTTATGGTTTTTGCACTTTTTACATGGATAACATATAAAACTCTTATGCTTGTTGGCATTGGCCACACTAAAAAAATGATGCACACCATCAATAAACTCATTTGACCGTCGGTCTGCGGTGTACATCCATTGCCAATCCATCTACATGTAATAAACAAGTGTAAAGTAAGTCCATAAAAGTGAAACTAATTAAATAATCATATAATAATTTAAAACATCGTATTTAAACTAACACATTTTAATGATTCTTTCTTATTTCTAAATATTTTATCGAGTTTAATTTTAAATGGTCTTAACCGGAGTCATGGTTAATTATATATAAATCCTACCATTTTAAAAAAATGTAATATGTTTCTCCATGGTTAATTATATGGTTTATCTTATTTTAACTATATTAAAAAAAAGTAGTTTAAAGTTCTAAACATATTTTAATTTATTCTACTTATTTGTAATTATTTTAATGATGTTTAAATTGGACTTAGTTTTCTATTCTTTTATCCTCATTATCTATATTTCTCGTTCTTTGACTTTTTTAACATTGTTATCCAAAAGTTTCTAATATTATTCCTTACATCAATTTTCTCTCTCATCTTTTTTCATATACCTATTTGATAGATAATAACATATAGAAATATAGCTAGAAATATAATATGTTATCCATACATCAATAGAGTATAAAGTTGCTAACCTTTTGTAACCCTTCGATTTGTATAATATCACCAAAATATTACCAACAAAAATTTTGGCAATACCTCCCCTCCTCCTACTTGCCAATTTTTACAGTAATGGTTCGAGCTGCAGGAGGAAAACGAACATATATAAAGTATATGATTTTTAGTCCTGGTTGGTAACCGGAACTAAAGTTTCTATCCTTAGTCCCGGTTGGTGTTACTAATCGGGACTAAAGCTCCCAGGGGTTTGACAATCTCTGACAATATGTGAACTGAGAGAAAAAATTACCAACCGATACTAAAGATCATAATTAGCCGTTCGGCTGTACCGGTTCGTATTAGAACCGAGAAATTTATGATTTTCAGTCACGGAAGAAAGATCGGTTCTCTCTAGTATGAATACGGGCTGCATGTAGCAAGAAGTTAATGGTTTGTGCATGCAAACATGGTCGTGGGATCATTAATTAAGGGTATAAACAGTACATGCACGTAACAGGCTTGGGCATGCAGACACGTCGGCCAACACGGATATGTGGCTGCACGCCATGCATGGGAAGAAACGCAGGGCCAAGGCGTTGGTAAAGCTGATTAGAACTCAGGTGCAAAAGCGACCCGGATCGAGTCCGAACAGTGCACGACCGGGGTCAAGTATTGTGTAGTTGGACTCGGATGTCAGACCGACTCAATATTGAACCCAGGCGAAGGACAACAGCAAACAATGACGCTTCGACAAATCCAAGGTGGAGATCGGAAGAGATCTCTTGAGCTAAGCGTCGAGCTAAGCGGGGTAGGCTTCGGGCAGCAGTTTCCAAGGTCGGGAGGTTTGGTTTAAAGAGCAGTGTGCATGGAGGTGTGTGTGGACCGAGGATGGTTGGACTGGGCTGGTAGAATGTTAGACCGATGGACTGGTTAGATGTGGAGCTTGAATAGTTAACCCAGGTAACAATGGGTGAAAATCGTTGAGGGCGTTAACGATACTGTTTGGCAGTACAAGATATATCAAGATATGCGGGTCAGTATGATGGGGATATATGAAAATCTACGTCACTTAAGAGGAGGCAAAGGTTATCGTGGTGATTCTTCGAGTGATTCGAGGCGATTGTGAGTTTCTCAAGTTATCATGGAGCTCAGTCTAAGGATGCGGAAAGCGAGGATGTTGGAGTTATTAGCTCAGTCCATAAGACAACAAGGAAGAAAGCGTTCTCTTCTTAATGGTCTGGTGAGTTTGATTTATCTATTTGGTGATGAGAACGGTTATCTTCCATAATCAAATTAGATACAAGATGAAGGTAAACATGGTCACACCACCATCATCTCCCTACGTGTCTATGCTACATTGTAGTCGCCATGGTTACAATGTGGTGTCCCCTCTCTATTTAAGATAATTCTCGGGTTACAGAGACCGACTCTAACTCCATCCCCTATCACCTATTACAACTACAAGTACAACTGTAACCAAATAGGACTAGTATACTTGACCCATATTCTAACGAGCTCCACCTTAATGAATATACGCCACCTAGAAGTCGTAGAATCACAATGTCAATCTTGTATCTAATTTGATTATGGAAGATAACCGTTTTCATCTTGTATCTAATTGGATTATGGAAGATGTAGGTTTCAGCTGAACTTCGTTAACAAATATCGTGTATTACTGTCTTCACTTGGTGTGTCTTGGGTGATCAATGATTAAAGCGATCGAGAAAGTTTTTGTCGTTCCGCTATATCGACTAACTTATATAACAGTGAGGGTGGAGAGGAAGGGGCATACCAGATCTAGAAGGAGAGCGCCCGCCGCACCATGCGTGCGGCCGCCGCCTACCGCCGTCGCACTGTGCCCGCCCGCCGTTTGCTGCCTCCACACCTCCGCGCCCCAGCCTGCCTCCTCCGCCCTCCCCCGCCCGCGGCCGCCTCCACCCATCCACAACCGCCGCCTACCTCCTCCCCTCCCATCCGCGCCGCTGCCCCTCGTCCGCTCTCTTGCCGCTGTCCTCGCGTCCGCTTGCTGCCTGCGTAGATCCGTGCGCTACCGGCTGCCACTCCCATCCGCGCTACCACCCCTCGCCCGCCCTACTAGTGCTGCCCTTCACACCTGCTCTGCCTGTGCATCTGCTGACTGGCCACTCATCGCCCGTGCACCCTCCCTGGATTAGAGAAGAGTAGAGAAGAGCTGAGAAAAGAAGATAGAAAATAAGGAATATATTAGAAACATTACTAGATATTGCTATATTTTTTCTTTGTTTTATTTTCATTTTATTTATGTTGCTATGATTTTTCTTGCTAGGTGAATCCATGGACAAATATGTTGATTTGTTGGGTTTAAGTGCGAGTAATCTAGAAAACTCTTTGCTCTCCAAGTGCAAGTAATCTATAAGTCTCAGCACTAGTTCGATAACGCAAGTACTCGTCTGCAAAAATCTCAACAATAGCTCTCACACACCGTTTGAGACTCTTTATAACGCAAAAGTACTTGTCTACAAAAATCTCAACATAGCTCTCACAAAACTTTTGAGACTCTCTATAGTGGTATTATCTGTAATTTGCAGATATTCATTTGAGTATCGGCTGCGACTCCATTGGTTATCATTCTAAGTGCAGCGGTAATATTTTGCAATAGTGATAGACCTGGAGCACAAAATAATTATCATGTGCTACCACATTATTAACTATGCGCAAGAAAAGAGGACGACTCATTCTAATCCTGCGCAACAAAATGTGAATTAAGAGAAGTGACGAACAAAACAAGATCAACCAAAAAATTCTGATTAATTGCAAACCTTCGTCGAAATAAGACTGGTCCGTATGTAGGATGCTCCGAGAAGTAGTTGAGGTGCAACCTCTCATGGCTGGCTCGACGATCACGACGAACAACTTGACGACCAGGAATAGAGCCGCCTCATCGTGGAGTATTCGATTGCTCATATTCATCTTGCATGACTATTGCAGCAACTGCGATGAGTTCATCATCGGATGACGATGATTCATCCAACAGAAGATGTCTCAAAATGAAACTCATTGAGTGATGGAAGAACTATGCACAGTAATGTAGATGGAGAAAAAAATAGCAAGCAATGTAGTGGTGTATATAGGGCTGAAATTTACATGTTGCATGTAGCCGTTGGATACAATTTGAATGAGAAATCTAGCCGTCGAACACATAAAAAATGCTTCCCTCAATTCAAATATATCAATTAAAAAATTTCCCATTAAAAACATCCGTTAAAATATACTCATTTCAAAAGATTATCGTGATAAATAACACCATTAAAATTTAGTCATTCAAAATATAGTGCTTAAAGAATACAAATATAAAGTTAGTTGGAAGATATTAGTAAAATATAGGAGGTGTGATATTGATGATGTAATATGGATGATCTGTTGCAGTGGAAAGGGATATACAGGAGAAATCTTTTTTCGATGACCATCCATATGGGGGTATATGGAGGATCGAAATTTGGATGAGTACCTGAGGATGCTCAAGGGGTAAACTCCCTTGTATTATGGGACATAGGGAGTACATCTTTTGATCAGAAGCCAGAAGGTGGTCTCTTTTCTTGAGACTAATTTCCATTGAAAGAATGAACTTGTTACTTTTAACCATTAGATTAGTTTTGATATGCGTGCATCAATTGAAGAAAGCGTTTCTATAACCATGAGATGAGTTCTGAGATGATTAGATGAGCTTTCAGAAGGTGTGCCGGTTGGAGAAGCAATTTTTCAACCATTAGATGAGTTTTGAGATGTGTGCGCCGGTTAGAGCAACCGTAAAACTGGTTAGGTTTCTTGTAGTGGAACAAGTCATCCAAATTCAAGTCCGAGACTTGATATGAGTCCTTGTATTTACGGCTAATTATTTTTTTCAGTGGTAGGCGATACCTATTGTCGTGACTTTAGAGCACAGACAAGATTGGGGATAAGCAAGAAAATAGGAATTCCCTGTTTATACTAAGAATAAGCTCGAATAGCAAATTCCCCAAGATGGTGGGATGTATCTCACTGTTTAACATGTCTTATCTAGCTATAGGGTTTGGGTTGGCTTTTATAGCCCACGATCGTACGAGTGAAGTTACAACTTTACCCTTACATTAATACACGAAGTTATTATAATGCTCTTGATAAAGTACACATTTATAGGGGTATAGAGTACATTTTAGTGATCCCAACAAATTCTGTCTCCAGCTAGCAGGAGTAGTTGAAGTGGTCCCCAGAGAATCTTCCTATGGCGTACCGCACAAGTTTTCTTCCACCTTACTCGAATGATTTCTCTTGGAGACTCGAAAGCACTTCCCCACTTGCTGGCTACTTGTGGACTCCTTTATCCTGAAAAAAAAACTCTCCCCTCCTACTTGGTTAGCAAATATGATTTGTTTAGGGAAAAGAGCACTCGAGCAAACAAAATCGCTCGACTGGACACATGCTCGAGAGAAACTTGCTTCAACCAGTGGAAGATGCTCGAAAGAAGTCTCCCAAAGGGAAACTTGCTCGAGTGAGGTTTCTCGAGCGAGAATTTGCTCGAATGAAGTTTCTCGAACGAGGATTTGCTCAAATGAAGTTTCCCCATGAGTCATTTAGAAACGATCGTTTAGACTGAATAAGGGGATGGCATTTGCCCTCTGCTACAACTCCTATCAACAACGAGATACCTGTGGTAACTTCGTCAATCTCATACCCATCAATAGCGAGACGTCAGTGGTGACTTTGTCAATATCAAGTTATGTCGGCGCACTCTTCCGGAGGTGCTCATAGGGTAGGGTGTGCGGTGCGTGTGTTCATTGGGGTGAATGTGTGTACGTTGTAAGCAACTGCGTTGTACTGTGTTTCTAAAAAATAGGCAACCTTTTTAATGCATTAGATGAGTTTTGAGATGCTTAGATGGGCTCTAAGATATGTGCACCAATTGGTAATAAAACACTTGCGCGGGGTCCAAGAATCAAACACGTGATACATTAGGCACTTGCGTGTGCCTCCTCCACCAAATCACACTAATTTATCTGAGTTACAATGTAATCACATATTTATATTGTACTTATATGTGATTTTTTTTGACAAGAACACAACAGAGGAAGCCCCTACTATTAAAGAGATTTTATTAAAAGGATAAAAAATACAAAGAATTACAAAGAGAAAATCAATTTTCTCACTACATCTTTATCATTCTCATCAAGTTTAAACATGTTTCCCTTGAGGAGTTGCCTCCAGGGAGACAAGGATGGAGGGTTATGATAAAAAATAAGACCATTCCTATATGTTCCAGGCTCCCAAGAGAAATTTCTCCATAAAACATTTACCAATATAGACAGCTCTGCTTTGTATCATCATGTTCTGAAGATTGAACGAAGTGTTCCGTACTAAGCCCAAAATATTCCAACAATGGACTGAAAAGGGGTATTGGAAAAAGAGATGCATCGTAGTTTCAATTGGTCGTTGATGACAAAGCACACGAGCCAGATCATATTCAACTGGTACTTATATGTGAATTACAACACAATTATATTGGTATCATACCATAATTACGTTCACAAGTTTTTTAGGTTTTTTTTTTCAAAAAATATGTAGGTAGTCCCTTAAAAATGTTAAAGCAAAATACATAGTCATGCTATAGAATGATACATTTGCGTATATAACCTTTACAAGGCTGAAGATGTACATCGCTAACTTGACAATCTGCTCGAGAGGTTTGTTATCAAATAAAATGTTCATCTAGGTCGCCTAAAATGACAGAAAAACCTCTAGAGTGGTAGCAATGCAAATCTTCAGCATGTTGCCAATTGGTTTGAAATTTCGGGGCGGAATTTCTGAAATCCCCAAAATTTCGAAAGACCGGTGGGTCCCGATAGACAGTTTACCTCCGATTTCGAAGCGCCGGTGCGATGCGGCGGAGGGCGGCGCCCGGCGCCCGCCGCCCGCGTGTCCCCGTGCGTGCGTGCGAGCGTCCGCCTCCCAGTCGCCGGCGCCGGCGTTTCCGGCCGTGCCGCTCGCCGGTATCGTGTCGCTCCTCGCCGCGCGCCGCTTCGAGGCCGCGCCAAGTCGCTGCTCGCCTCCCTCATCACGTCCCGCATGCTCGCTGTCCCCTTCGCTGACCTGGCCGCCTCCTCCACCGGCGCGCCGCCGGACCGCACGCCGTCACCGCCTTCTACGACGTGCTCTTCCGCGCCTACGCGGACTCGGGCGTCCCGACTCGATCGCACGGCCGAGGCCTCGGAGCTAACCATACCCCGCCTCGGCGGCCTTGATCCCCATTCCCTCACCTCCTCTTCCTCCAACGAGCAGGCCATCTCGACGCAGCCGCCGAACTCCACAAACAGGGTGCCACTTCTTGTCCCGTCCCCGTCACGCCTCTCTCCGCGTCTATTGCCGTCGACGGGTTCTCCAAGTCCGGCCACGTCACCTACGCTTGCCACCTGCTCGACGAAATGCCTCGACGCGGTGTGAAGCTTAATGCCTTGTGCTATAACTCGCTGCTCAGACGCATCCACGCGCCAGAAAGAAGTTAATCAGGTCGTTGAGGTTAATGGAAAGTGAAGGCATTGAGCCCACAGTTGGGACGTACACAATCCTCATCGATGGTTCACCGGCGGCTAGAGATATCAGCAAGGTTGAGGCTGTGTTTGATGATGTGAAGAGAGAGAATATCTTAGGGGATTTGTATTTCTATAACACGTATTGCCGTGCAGGAAATGTGCAGAGCGCGTCGGAGGTATTTGATGAATGTGTTGGGAATGAAATTCAGCCAAACGAGCATACGTACGGAGCATTGATCAATGGGTTCTGCAAGATTGGGCAGGTGGAGGCTGTTGAGAGTGCAAACTGGCTGTGCGGAGTTTGTTTCAGAATACAGAGTACATGGCATTGTTACAACTCAAGCAATTAGTTCACTATTGCAAACATATATTTTTGTTTGCGAAACAGTACTTCAGTTTGCTGGCACTGATATCCATAGACTCACTGAGTAGTGACTGCTTTTGGTCATTATTTATTCCTATGAAGTCGAAAACCATTGTTTTGAGTATGGCGACCTTAAGTTTGTCCATGCTGTTATAAAGTGTGTAGGGGATTGTAGTTCCTTTTTCAGAATATTTGTGATGATAATAAGACCACATGGCAATACTTTCTGATGATTTATCCAGGAGATAGGGTGCGATACATCGGTTTGCTACAAGCCTACAATCAACAGGAATTATCCTTGGGGGGAAAAGGTTGGTCAAGTATCAAGATTGGTTTTCTAATGTTATTTGTTGATTTATTAAATTCATGTACCTCATTATGTGAAGAAGTTTTAATCTCTGTGTTCACTTAAAGTTAAAAGTATATTTTGTGGTATGATAGTACCAAGAATGAGGAATTTTGACAGACAAATTACTATTGTGGTGCCAATCTGGAAAACATTTGCATCGCAGTAAGTTATGTCTGGCATAGACATAAGCTTACTTCAAAAATATTCAACTGATGTCACTGTTTGGAGTGCATGAGTCTCTTAAGAATACTGTAGGAATTTGTACCAACCAGACAGAGGATGTCATATTTTTCGATTCTTGTGGGATTTTTGTATTCCAAACACATCCAAGAAAGCAGATCTCATCTAGCAATCATGATAATAACCTCTAGCTCCATTTTCTTATGAACATTGCATGTGACATTATGCCAAACTTGTATTTACTATTGTAATTAGGACATTAGGTTCTATAATGAGTGTCTGATGGTCTAGATTTTTTATTGAACAAACTGCTCTGATTGGTTTGAGTTTCTGATTATCAGTCTGACATGCGATGGAGTGCAGGGTTGCTGAACTATATGTATTTTATGAATAATCTGTTTATCTTCCTTTGTTTCAAACAACCTCTTAATGTTACCATTTGCATCTTTTACTTGCAATCACCTCTGGGTCTATTTCCTTTTATTAAAACAGTCTTTTGGTGTCACATCTGCATCCGCTGAGTGGTTTCTGCCAAATGATACAATCCGCAGAGCTCCACATATGGTCACAAGAAAATGAATCCTCGAAACTTGGAGTTAGATTTGATAAAAAGATTTTCTGGTGGCATTGATCTTGGAGGTAATTCTGAGGTTGACCACGGTTTCTTCTGTCCAGTTGACTCTCTTTGCTCTGTTCTCCCTAAATAATTCAAACCTACTAATAATATACCCGTGCTAAACGCTACGGTATAATTTTATTTATCTTTAATAATTTTTAAATTTCATGTTAGAAAAAAATATTTTTATATGATATTGTGCATTTGAACTTTAATTTAATTCATATCGTACATTAAATATTTTTAATATAAAATACAACAAATAAAATTTACCATGCTGAACGCTACGGAGCAATTCTACTTATCTTTAATAATTTTTAAAATTTCATGTCAGCAAAAAAAATATCTTTTCTATGGTATGTGCTGAGCAGAGGCAGATAGAAGTGATGTGCTCGAGTTCTTGGCCCAATCGTAGCATTTGTCAGGAAAAAATGCAATATTTTTTTGTCGGAATATGCTGAAGCCACCCGTAATTTTAGTGTTACCACCCATCCAAGCACATTTTTTTATTTACATCCTGAAAAAGTTTTGTCACCATAATTTCCACCGATTTTGACCCAATTACTGTTATTCCAAGCAGGCTAATGGTTGGAAGTAGTGTAATAAAAATCAAACTATTTATCAAACGTGTGGAAAAAAAATAAAAGAGACATGTGACATTATCCTAAAATAAACTATTTTATCACAAGCACGCCCAAAAAAAACTTGACTGACATGGATCTTAATTCAAAGTTTCTTTTTTTTTAGCCCAAAAAATCTATCCGAGCTCTGCGCAGAGGATTTCTTTTTTCCACTATATAATAAAAGGATACGACATATAGACCATATAAAATATATTTATACTACCCATCCAACAAATTAAAGTTTGAACCAATATAGCTCGTCGTGCTAGTAGAAAAATAATTGTACTCCAAAAAAATCCACATTTGTTAATAAATTATTAAATTTCATAGTAGTAATCATACACATTTCTCACTATATATCTTGCTTTGGTCTAACATTTTGCACATGAAAAACTTCAGTGAAGAAATACAGCAAAAAATACAACATACAGTTGAGTCTAATTTGATAGAGTACTGGAACTAATGAGAATGTACAATTTACATATCTGCATACATTTAATATATCTCCAAACTTTGGACAGAACTATTCTTGAGACTGAACCATAATTCATGGATCAAATCTATGTAATAAATATATCATTTCAATATGCCACATTCCTCCATTTACAATTAACAGATTGTTGGCGGTATGCCATGAGGCCCTTCGACCAAGCCTGCCGAAACTAGCCAAGCGGCAAGGATCTGAACTCTAGGCGCCCAAGGCTCTTGAGGCGAAGCCCGGTGGCGAAGACATCAGGGCGAAAGAGGCGATGGGCGAAGAGTCACACTGGGCTCCCATCGGTCTGGGCGAAGGCTGCATGGCGAAGGCATGCGCCGGAGGAGGGTGATTTCGCCAAGACGGACCTGATCCAAGGGGGTCCAGTGGGCCGGCCCAATCGCCCCGGCCCATGGACCAAGGAGCCAGTAGCCACCAAGCGGCCCATTGAGGGCCCACACACCTTAATTACATTGAATACCCATTTAGGGGCTCCTTTATGAGGGTGACCATGTAAATTTCCCTGTAATAGCCCTAAACCCTAATAGGAGATCTGTAATGGGGTTATAAATAGCCACCTCAGGCCAAGTAAAAGGGGATTCCAATTTAATACAAAATTTATTACACTTTACTTTCCCAACAACTGTTTAGTATCCGCGTCCTTCGACGTATGCAGTTATCGTTTCGACAACAGCTGGCGCCGACCGTGGGGACCTCTGAGCGAAACCACTGAGAGCGAATGCCACCGAAGAAGGTCTCAAAGGAGAGGGTTGCGAACCCAAAGGAGAGCTTGGCAGAAGAGGCGATGGCCGCCGACGAAGGCGCGGAGCCTTTGGCACCCGCCGAAGTGGCGGCGGCGCCGCTGACTTCGGCCCCCGCGCCGCAACCACTGACTTCGGCTCCGGCCACTTCGGCGGAGCGGGTGCTGGAGGTCCCTTCGGCAGCTCAGCTGCCTTCGACCGCGCTCGCCGCCGCGCAAGCCAATCCCAACCTCGACGCGCAAGCCGAAGCAAGCATGGAGGCCATGCGGCAGAACATGGCGCGACTCCAAGACATGCTTCGTTAGATGCAGGAGCAGCAGCAAGCGTACGAAGCGGCGCGACAAACCAAGGTCGCTCCGGCCCCCATCCTCCAGTATTCGGCAGGCTACATCGCGCCTCAAGCCTTTCATCAAGCGCTGGTACAAGCCCCTCCGCCACAAGCCGCGCAAGGACCAGTGTGCTAACCCGGCCCGCCTACGCCCACCGCAGTGTACCAATTTCCTGGCGAGCGGCCGCAAGTTCCGACGGCCACGATCCAAGTACACTCTTCGCCACCTGGCCAAATGTCACAAGCAATGGCGGAGGGGGCTTCGGCCCTGCAAGCGCAGCTTCAAGCTTTCCTTCAACAGCTCAATCAACCCCACATCTCAAGCACAACCCCTTCGGCCCGGCCGGAGGGAGATTCTAGCCAAGGCGCGCCAGGGTGGTTGCCGTCGAACCGGCCTAGGCCGGGGGCTTCGCCCTGGGGCCAGGGGCCACAATTCGACCTCTACAACACCACTCAAGTGCCAACGTTCGGAAGTGGGCCACCGAACGTCGCAGCCCAGCCGCATCCCCAAGCCATCACTTCGCCCTTCGCCACGCCGTATCCGCAGCCGAGCGGGCCTCCGCTAGAGGGCGTCATGGGTAAAGCCGGGGGTGAAAAGGGGCTGCCATTGAGCGGGGGAGTCAAAAACCGTCCGATCCCACCTCAGTTCAAATTCCCACCCGTTCCGCGGTACTCGGGCGAAACAGACCCAAAAGAGTTCCTCTCAATCTACGAGTCCGCGATCGAAGCCGCTCACGGCGACGAAAACACCAAGGCGAAGGTAATCCATCTCGCTCTAGACGGCATCGCCCGTTCTTGGTATTTCAATCTAGCATCCAATAGCATTTACTCATGGGAGCAATTGCGTGATGTTTTTATCCTTAACTTTCGAGGAACCTATGAGGAGCCGAAGACGCAACAGCATTTGCTCGGCATTTGCCAGAGGCCGAGCGAATCAATACGGGAGTACATGCGTCGCTTCTCGCAGGCACAGTGCCAAGTTCAGGATATAACAGAAGCATCCGTCATCAATGCCGCTTCGGCTGGGCTGCTCGAGGGCGAACTCACAAGGAAGATCGCCAACAAGGAGCCGCAAACCCTCGAGCACCTGCTTCGCATCATCGATGGGTACGCAAGGGGCGAAGAAGACTCCAAGCGAAGGTAGGCGATACAAGCTGAGTACGATAAAGCCTCCATCGCCGTGGCCCAGACCCAGATGCAAGCGCAGGTCATCGAACCGGCCCCCCGCCGTTCGCTAGCCCCAGCCGGCGAACCAGGGGCAGTCGCCCCGACAAGGCCAAGCTCCTGTGATCTGGAGGAAATTCAGGACTGATCGAACAGGCAAGGCGGTGATGGCTGTCGAAGAAGTACATGCCCTTCGCAAGGAGTTCGACGCCCAGCAAGGCGGTAGCCATCAGCAGCCGGTTCGCAAGAAGGTCAGAAATGACCTCTATTGCACCTATCATGGGCTGTCTTCGCACACCACCGAGCAGTGCTAGAACATTCGTCAGCGAAGCAATGTTTAAGAACCAAGGCTGCATCAGGGTGCTGTTGTCGAAGCGCCTCGTGAGGCGGCCCGGGAACAGACGCCTCCAGCCGAACCACACCAAGACATCCAGCGCCGAATCATCCAAGTGATCACAAGGGCTGATCCACCCGTCCAGCCGTCGAAGCGGCAGAAGAAGTTGCAGCTGCGAACGGTGCATAACATCACTGCCACGGGCGAAGGGGCCCCAAAGTACTTGAGCCAGCAAATTTCTTTCGGGCCAGAGGATGCCGAAGGAGTGCTGTTTCTGCATCAAGACCCCCTGGTGATTTCGGCTGAGGTGGCCGGTTTCGAAGTCCGGTGCATTCTGGTCGATGGAGGTAGCTCGGCCGATGTCATCTTTGCCGAAGCATACGTCAAGATGGGGCTCCCAACTTCGGCCCTCACTCAAGCGCCGACCGCGCTTCGCGGCTTCGACGGTGAGGCGGTTCAAGTTCTCGGCCAGGCACGGTTGAAGGTTGCTTTTGGCACGAGCGAAAACAGGCGTGAAGAGCAGATACTGTTCGACGTCGTCGACATCCCATACAGCTACAACACCATCTTCGGTCGCGCCACCCTGAACAAGTTCGAAGCCATCTCCCACCACAACTACCTCAAGCTCAAGATGCCAGGTCCGGCAGGGGTGATTGTTGTCAAGGGGCTGCAACCTTCTGCTGCGCCGAAAGGCGACTTGGCCGTGATCAGCAGGGCGGTGCACAGTGTGGAAGCCGAACCGCGAGTTAACCGCGTGCCAAAGCCATCCCCTCATGGCAGGGTGGTCAAGGTGCAAGTAAGCGAGGCGGACCCGGCGAAGTTTGTCCAGCTGGGGGGCGACCTAGGCGAAGAGGAAGCTGGGAAAGTCCTAGAAGTACTCAAGAAAAACATCGACATCTTTGCCTGAAGCCCCAGCGAAGTGGGGGGTGTTTCGCCAGAACTCATCATGCATCGCCTGGCCGTCAAGTCGGACGCTAAGCCAAGAAAGCAGAAGCTGCGCAAGATGTTCGCTGATCGCCAGGAAGCGGCGAAGGCCGAAGTGCAAAAGCTTCTCAAGGCCGGGATGATCAAGGAGATCGACCACCCGGAGTGGCTGGCGAACCTGGTACTGGTGAAGAAGTCGAACGGCAAGTGGCGCATGTGCGTCGATTTCACAGACCTCAACAAGGTTTGCCCGAAGGATGACTTCCCCTTACCGCGGATCGACCAGCTTGTCGATTCGATGGCTGGCTGCGAGCTCATGAGCTTCTTGGATGCCTACTCCGGTTACCACCAGATTCACATGAATCCGGACGACATCGTCAAGACCGCCTTCATCACGCCGTTCGGCACTTTCTGCCACCTCAAGATGCCTTTCGGTCTGAGGAACGCCGAGGCAACGTTCGCCAGGCTGGTGTACAAGATGCTTCGCAAGCAGCTGGGGCGAAATGTGGAGGCATATGTCGACGACATTGTCATAAAGAGCCGCAAGGCTTTCGACCATGCGTCCGATTTACAAGAGACCTTCGACAACTTGCGCGCGGCTGGCTTGAAGCTGAACCCAGAGAAGTGTGTTTTTTGGGGTTCGCGCTGGCAAGTTGTTGGGTTTTCTTGTTTCTGAGAGGGGTATCGAGGCGAACCCCGAGAAAATTGATGTCATTCAGCAAATAAGGCCACCGTCGAGCGTACGCGAAGTACAAAAGCTCGCGGGCCGAATTGCGACACTTAGTCGTTTTCTCTCAAAAGCAGCCGAAAGGGGCCTGCCATTTTTCAAAACCCTCCGGGGTGCAGGGAAGTTTAGCTGGACCCCCGAATGCCAAGCCGCATTCGAAGAGCTAAAGCAATATTTGCAAAGCCCACCCGCCCTGGTCAGCCCAACACCAGGAAGCGAAATGCTGTTATATGTAGCGGCTTCGCCAGTGGCGATCAGTGCGGTCCTAGTCCAGGAAACAGAATCAGGGCAGAAACCAGTGTACTTCGTCTCCGAAGCCTTACAAGGGGCGAAGACGAGGTATATTGAGATGGAAAAGCTCGCTTACGCCCCAGTGATGGCTTCGCGCAAGCTCAAGCATTACTTCCAGGCCCACAAAATCACAGTGCCTTCGCAGTACCCTCTGGGCGAAGTACTCCGGGGCAAGGAGATCTCTGGCAGACTCAGCAAGTGGGTAGCGGAGTTATCCCCCTTCGACCTGCATTTCGTGGCACGCACCGCCATCAAATCCCAAGTCCTGGCCGATTTCGTGGCCGAATGGACACCGGCGTCCGCTCCCGAACCTCAGCTTGTCGAACAGCCTTGGACAATGTACTCCGACGGCTCGTGGTCACACAGGGGGGCGGGCGCCGTAGCCGTGCTCATTTCGCCAGGGGGCGTGCCGATTCGGTATGCCGCAAGGCTGCAGTTCGACACAACCAACAACACAGCGGAGTATGAGGCGGTGCTGCTGGGCTTAAGAAAGGCGAAAGCGCTAGGGGTTTGCCGCTTGCTCATCCGAACAGACTCCAAACTAGTGGCCTGTCATGTTGACAAATCTTTTGAAGCAAAAGATGAAGAGATGAAAAGATATTTGGAGGCTGTTCGGTCGATGGAAAAGTGCTTCGCCGGGATAACGGTCGAACACCTACCCAGAGGACAGAATGAGGAAGCAGACGCCCTGGTGAAATCTGCCGCCTGCGAGGGACCGCATTCGCCAGGCATCTTTTTTGAGGTCCTGTACACACCAAGTGTGCCCGAGGGAGCTGGGGATGTCATGGCCATAGACCAGACAGACCCGGACGAAGACCCAGAGGACTGGCGAACACCATGCGTGAAGCACCTCAAGGGTGGCTGGCTTCCGGATGATGAAGCGGAGGCGAAGCGCCTGCAAATCAGAGCCAGGCAGTACAAGCTGGTTTCGGGGCAGCTGTATCGCTCTGGAGTGCTCCAACCTTTGCTTCGCTGCATCTCCATCACCGAAGGCGAAGAAATGGTAAAGGAAATACACCAGGGGCTCTGCGGGGCACACCAGGCCGCGAGAACTGTTGCCTCCAAGGTGTTACACCAAGGAGTATATAGGCCCACTGTGCTGAAAGTCTGCGTCGTGCAAGCCAAAAAGTGCGAAAGTTGCCAGCGACATGGCTGGAGCCAGACCGCACCACAGTGTGAGTTGCAGCCGATCGCACCAGTTTGGCCCTTCGCCAGGTGGGGGCTGGATATCATCGGCCCATTCCCACCAGCGCGAAATGGATACAAGTTTGCAATTGTGGCCATTGAATACTTCTCGCGCTGGATCGAAGCCGAACCACTCGGCACGATCGCTTCGGCGGCAGTGCAGAAGTTCGTCTGGAAAAACATCATTTGCCACTTCGGAGTTCCAAGGGAATTCATCACAGACAATGGCAAGCAGTTCGACTCTGACAAGTTCAGAGAAATGTGCGAGGGGCTAAACCTGGAAATCAGGTTCGCGTCGGTCGCCCACCCACAGTCGAACGGGGCGGCTGAACGCGCAAATGGCAAGATCTTGGAGGCACTCAAGAAAAGGCTCGAGGGGGCAGCGAAAGCCAGATGGCCAGACGAAATGTTGTCCGTCCTTTGGGCCCTCCGAACAACTCCCACAAGGCCAACCAAGTTTTGCCCTTTCATGCTCCTCTACGGAGACGAAGCGATGACCCCAACAGAGCTAGGGGCTAACTCACCAAGGGTGATGTTCTCGGGGGGCGAAAATGGGCGCGAAGTGTCGCTCGAACTCCTAGAGGGGGTGCGAGTCGAAGCACTGGAACACATGCGCAAGTACGCCACAAGCACTGCGGCAACCTACAACAAGAAGGTTCGCCGAACAGAGCTCCTACCAGGCCACCTTGTCCTAAGGAAAAAGGCGAACCCAGTAGCGGTTGGGAAGCTTGAGTCAAAATGGGAGGGACCATTCCTCATCAAACACAGGTCAAGGACGGGCTCTTTTCGCCTAGCAACACTGGAAGGCGAAGAGTTCGATCACTGGTGGAACACCGCTTCACTCAAGCGCTTTTATGTCTAGAGAGGGTGGCACCCTGTTCGCCAGACTATAAAAATGTAAATATTGCTTTTCGGCATCCGCCGTTTTGTAAGCCTTTTGGCACAAAAATGCAAAAAAAAAAGGAAGAAAAAAACTGGACGTAGGGCTATTATCCACCTTGGAGGCCCGAACCAGTATAAAATTCCCGTGTTTTTCGCCTTTTTTACTTATGTGCATGATAATTTGGGGAAAAACCCCAAGGCAAACGCCTGATCAGCGAAAGCGCCAGGGGGCGAAACGAATCGGCCGAAGCATCGCTCGCCGAACGTTGAAACCGCGACAGCTTGTTTCGGGAGATAATAGGAAATAAAAAACCCGAACACTGTTATAGTCGATCTACGCAAAATCGCGCCGCTAACGCAAAGTGCCAAAGATCGACAACGGAAGTCGAAAGCTGAAAAGTCAGCATGCCTATTTCGCCAATACACGCAAAGGGGCCGATACATCACGACCCAACGAAAGCACAAAGTGTGATAATGCACAAAATGGCGAAAAGGAAACAAAAGCACACCTTTATTAACTTTGAAAAACAATCAACAGTACACATTGTATAGAATGATACAGGCGAAACGATTTAGACGTTCGCTTACTAGTAAATTACATCTTCACCCCCAAGACAACTACTAAAAGAGTGATCCGGCGAACTTGGTTCGTCATCACTACTGATATTGTACACTACCCTAAGGGGAGAGGGGGACGAAACTACAGAAAGCGCATAGCGACGCTGGGCGATCGCCTCCTGCCGATCGGTCCGTCGATGGTTTTGCCAGAAACGGGCCAAGACCTCCAGGCACGCCACATGGACACGATCGTAGTCCTCCAGCGTTCGCCCGGGATGGGTTCGTATCCAGTTGGCAACATTCACAACTTTATAGTTGTGGCTGTTGATTGTCATCTCGCGATAGACAGGCCGAAGTAGGTAGCGAACCTTCGGCAAATTCTTTGCCGCAATGAACTTCTCGTTCCTACTTCGCCAATCCCCGAAAGGGGGCCGAACGCAAAGCTTTCGGCATCGACCCTGCAAAGAATGGGGAAGTCATGTAGGAGAACGTGGAAAGCGGAAGTTGGGGCGAACGGACTGGGCGAGGGGACCACGTAAAACAAGCGCAAGCATTTCAAACATGTTTCACGCACTTCAAAATGGAAATATGACACAAATGGCGAAAATAGTCATATATTCCAAACGATTTGACATCCTAAAACAAGGTAGGCCTTGGCCAAATTTACATAGTTCACCCACACACCTCTGGGTGGCAAACATCAAAAGTAAAAACAAAATTACAAAGAGATGGGCGGAGGGCCTCACACCTCTGGGTGGTCTTCGGCTCCACCTCCGCCCCCTCCTGCGGGATCATCGCCTTGGTCCGCCGCCTCTGTCTTCGCTAATTGTTCAAGCAGGCGGGCATTGGCTGCAGAACGGCCATCCTTCTGCCTAAACTGTCTTCGCCAGGCGCGGAGGGCAGGCGATATGTCTTGGGCGCTGACTTCCCAGTCCCCCTTCGCAAAATCGGGAAACTGGGCGACATGTTCGCACCCATGCTGTTGAAGCAGTCCCAGGCGAAGGCCGCCGACACGCGCGCACAGCAATCGCCGTACGCCGTGGCACAGTCAGAAACTGCGCAGCCAGCCTCCTGGTTCCGATCACAGAACTCAAGGGCGGAGGCGTTTTCGCCTGGGACACCGCGCGCCTTCGCCCCCATGTCCTTGAGCGCAAGGCGAAGGGTGCGGCAGGATGTCTTCGCCGACTCGGTCATCCGGGCCGCCTCCCGGGCGAGGCGTTGGGCCTTCGCCTCTGCCCTGCCCAACTCCTGGTGAAGGGCTTCCATCTGGGGCTCTGTCATGTTGTAATAGTCCGTAAGGACAGCGGAATGCCCCCGCTCCTTCGCCAGCTCGGCCGTGAGGCGATCAATTTCGGCCTTCGCCTCGCTGCCCTTATCAAGCTCGGCTTGAAGGCGCTTGTTCTCCGCCTTCGCCTCCCGGAGGGAACGGGCGAGTCCCTCCATTTCCAGGCCCTTTCGGCCCAGCTCGTCATCCTTCGCCCGGAGGCGGTTCTTTAAGCCATCGAGCCGGGCCCGCATTGTCCGCTCGGTCGAACAATGGGCCGCAAGAAGCTGGTGAACAAGGAAGGGCGAAAAATGGGTTAGATGTCGAAAGCAAGGATATATAAAAAAACAGAGGAGCGCTTATCACAAAGTTGACTTACCCGAACGGCCAAGCTCTTGACAGCAGAGCAGCCCTCGTCAAACTCGTTGAGCTCGGCGAAGAGGCTGGGACCGCCAGCCGGTGCAAAAATGTTGCTCACCCCTCCACAAAGGGAATGAGCTCCGCCCAGGTCTCAAAATCCCCGGGGGCAAAGCGGGGCAGCCCCTAGGAGTATTCGGAGCCGGACCCCTCAGCCGTCTTCTTGCCCTTGTTAAGGATGAGCGGCGAAACGGGCTGGCGGACCGGACTGTTGAAAATTCTGATGGCCACCTCCACCACCTGTTCGGCCGAGGCCGAAGCCCCAAACCCGCCAGTCGCCCCGAGGGATGTCGAGGGTCCCTGGCTACGCCCCGCGGGCGAAGTAGGAGTCCCGTCGGACGACTCCTCGTCGCTGAACGCGTTGGCGATGGTGACGACCCCTCTCTTCCGGGGGGTGTTCTTTGCAGCGCCGCCCTTCGCCGCCCTAGCCGCAGCGATAGCGACTAGGGCCTTGGCGCCCTCCATGTCCTTCCGGCGTAGGGGCGAAGAGGCCGACTCCGCCCCGGTTTCGACGCGCTCTGGGCTGGGAGTTGGTGTATAACCACGAGTCCCAGAGCGGCTATCGTCAGCTTCGTCCCCAGCCTCTTCGGCCGCGAACTCAGCCCCCCCGCCTCCTCCTCTTCGGCGTCGCCCTCGTCTTCGACGTCGGAGTCCGCCGCAGCAGGGGCCTTCTGCTTGCGGGGGGCGAACTTTACTTGCCCCCGCGGGCGCTTCCGGGATGGGCCGGCTTCGCCATCAGCCTTGAAGGGCTTCGACCTTGGGGGGAGCTCACCGGTGTAAACACGGTTCGCCTGGCCAGCCGCTTGTCGAGTCAGCAGCTGGCTGTATTCGGTGACCGACACGTCGCCGATAAGCCTTCTCGCTTCGGTGTCGGCCTGGGCTAACGTCAACACTTGAAAACGGCGAAGCACTATGTCAGAGCCGAACAAGAAATACAGCGCGAAAAAGCAAGGCAAAGAAACAATAGAAATAAAAACCTACCGTTCGCCCCTGTGGGTAAGATGAGCTTGGGCAGGCCGTTGACCTCTTCGCCCTGGTCAACCTCAACCTGCCATGCCTGCGAAAGCAGACATATCCGCAGCATGCAGAATTCCTCAACTAAGTCCCGGCAACTTAGCCGGGAGCACACCCTGCGAAGCAGGGCGAACCGCGCCTCCAGGGTGCCGCTGACGGCAACCCTTGGCTTCCGGGCCGGCGAGATCGCACGGCGTCGCCAGCGTAGGGCCCTCGCCGCGTCGGATTCCGCCTCGAAAGGGAAGGAGTGGTAAAACCACTTCGCCATCCAGTGGCGGTCCCACTTCGACATTGCGGCGTTGACCGGCCACAAGTCGGCGCGCTCGGGGCGAACGTTTAAGTTCACACTCTCGAACGCGGTCTTCCGGGTCCCGGCGAGGGTGACCACCGTCTTCGAGTTGACGGCGGCCGAAAAGATGACACCGAAGAGGTCGGTGCTGGGCTCGAACCCAGCAGTCCGGCACGCCCAGTCGAATATGGCGATGCGGACCAGAGCCGAAGGGCTCAGCTGGGGCAGTTCCACCTGGAAAAGACGGAGAATTTCCAGCAACAGTATGTTGCACGGAAAGCGGAGGCCGGCCTCGAAGAAGACGGCGAACACCACCGTCTGGTGTTCGCCAGGCTGCGGCACCTCGGCATCCCCGGGGGCGAACGCCTGCCCCTCCGCCACCAGGCCGGCGTCGACCATCCTTGCCAACTCATCGTCATTGATGAGCGAAGCCCCTAGAAAAGCCGTGGTGTCTTCGTCGATCTGGCCGGGATCAGGGCCGGTCGCAGCAATCGGGTTCGGCTTGCGGGGAGCCATGGCGAAGTAGAAGTGGGTGGGTGAAGGGTGTCAGTTAGGCGAAGCAGTTCGTTCAAAGTTAGCCGTGAGCAGATGGAAAGGAGAATGACCGCGGTGAAAATGAGAGGGGTAGCGACGGTGAAAACGGGAAGTGAGAATATATAGCCCACCAAACGACGCTTCGCCTTCCCATCCAATCAGGAATGACCACGTGTCGCAGGGTAGGCGAAACGGTAAAATCCCATGGACCAGGCCGTGCAGTAACGGGCTCCCAGAGAAAAGGCCCATCACTATTCACCACGCCCCATGGCCCATCACTGTTCATTACGGCCCAACGGAGCAATATGGGCCACTTCACTATTCATAGAGGGCGAAGGCCCAACATTGCTCACATTAGGACCGGTCAGAAACAACAAAAAAAAACCACAACTGCTCGTAGCGGGCGAAGGCTATACATTAGAATCTTTTTTCGCATGTCGCAAATTTTTTGCAGGACCCAAAAAGACAGGTTTCGGCAGGAGCATCGGTCGAAAGGGGGCGCCTCATACCATACTACATGGTTTGCACGGTCTCGGCCGAAGCTCCTATCTCACCCTTGCCCGTGAGGGGCTTGTTGGCGGTATGCCATGAGGCCCTTCGACCAAGCCCGCCGAAACTAGCCAAGCGGCAAGGATCTAAACTCTAGGTGCCCAAGGCTCTTGAGGCGAAGCGTGGTGGCGAGGACATCAGGGTGAAAGAGGCGATGGGCGAAGAGTCACACTGGGCTCCCATCGGTCTGAGCGAAGGCTGCATGGCGAAGGCATGCGCCGGAGGAGGGTGACTTCGCCAAGACGAACCTGATCCAAGGGGGTCCAGTGGGTCGGCCCAATCGCCCCGGCCCATGGACCAAGGAGCCAGTAGCCACCAAGCGGCCCATTGAGGGCCCACACACCTTAATTACATTGAATACCCATGTAAGGGCCCCTTTATGAGGGTGACCATGTAAATTCCCCTGTAATAGCCCTAAACCCTAATAGGAGATCTGTAATGGGGTTATAAATAGTCACCTCGGGCCATGTAAAAGGGGATTCCAATTTAATACAAAATTTATTACACTTTACTTTCCCAACAACTGTTGAGTATCCGCGTCCTTTGACGTATGCAGTTGTCGTTTCGACAACACAGATATTTGGCCACCCAATTCATTTACATCTAACAAATATTATGTCATAATTCAGTATGGATAATTGGATATATATGCTACCAAGCCTTGAAGGGCGGTATTCTACATGGCCCAGTGTTGATGCCCATACTGCATGGAAAACCTGCTTTTGACACATATACATTCTAGTATGCTGTGTTTGGGACATTTGAAATTATTAGCCCTACATGGCGAGCTTCTCAAATCTTGAATTTGTACAGCAAGAATCGAATTAATTTAACAACAATGACCATGTAGAACTAAGGCATTTGTCACCAAAGCAAGAAAGGATCACTTGCACAATATCATGTATCTTCCATGCCACGTTACTACCTTGCACAATATAGATCTGTATAGAATGACCATCAGGAAATTGGCTATATATGATTGGTCCGGTTTTTTTAACTCTAATAACCAAGGGATATTATCAATCAGCAAAAGGTACAAATAAGATGATGTCAGGTATGAAAGCACAAAGATTTAGTATGAGGTATAAGCTACAAGGCTCCAATGGCAAGGTTCAAGCTACAAGGCTCCAATAGCAATCCATTTGAAAACAAGCAAATTTATCCATTTGCAATGTCATTTTTTTAGGGTGGCAACAAGGTACCAAGTACCTCAGCACTGGTTATATAATTGTCCTACTCCATGCAAAAAGACGAACATCATGGCACCTAATTTTATATACTTGTCCTACTCCATATAAAAAACAATGGAATGCCACTTACTTATGAAAAGAAAGAATAAACACATCACCAAGTCTATTAATCTAGAAAAAAAGAAAAAATAAAAAAACATTTGATGACTTGAAATTTGGATCATCATATACTGTAATACATGTGGCAAATTTAAAAAAAGAATCACTGAAAGATCAAATTCTGATTCAGAATTTTGGAGATCTTAACATGAGGACATATGTACAAGCACACATAAATGTTGAATTATCTCAGATGCCCTTCAAAGAAAAGATGCTCCGCAATTACTTGGGCACTCATTGAAAGGGTAATTAGCTGGGGAAAATTACATCTAAATAGTAATGCATGTTGTATCTGAATATAAATTGAATATAAAAAGATTCTAATTCTGTACAACGAAGACATTTGACAGCTCATTACCCTCTAGTCTCAAAATTAAGGCCATCACTGTATTCAGTATTGAAGCTACAGACCATTGAAAAAGTAATGTGTGAATATATGCAGCTATATTCTGGACAGTCTTGAAGATATAAAAGCAAATATAGATTCAGTAGGAACCGAAAAGTATATTCAGATGAGAATGAAATCATCTAACAACATTCTGTAACTTTGCTAAGGAAAATGTACAAGTTCTTATAATTATAGTTATGCCATTGAGATGTTAGGAGAGCACTATATCACTGAGAAAACCATTGAGATGTTAGGACCACGTGAGACTAACTCCCATGTCAATGAGCATGTTAGCTTCCCTGAAAAACATGCACAATAAAATATATTTGTTCTCAGCAGCAACTTTTCACACAAACAATATTTGTAACCATTCGATAGTCATCACATTCTAATAGAAATTAAGTATTTTCATTCACTGTTCTTGATAATTTCCTTATGAACAATTTAAGTTCCTCTAAATTCAGGCATGTAATTCGACAAGCATTTGCTGAAAAGTTAACTTTCTCATGGAACATAATTCAGGCATGTAATATGACAAGGATTTGCTAAAAATTTAACCTTCTCAGGGCCTCAGGTGCCATGCAAACTCAGTATGTACCACCATTCGGTTTTCATTGATTTCCTTAAGCATGGGAAAATTACGAGGAGAGGATGGGAGAATCGGCTTACCTGTTAACCCTTCAATTTGTAGCCAACAGAAGGAACACATTGCATATCACCATTTGGTTGAACTATATCAATCATCAAAGACATAAAACGATCAAATTTTATTTTATAAGAACACAAACTATTCCCTCAATGTAGTGGTGGACAAAAGAACATAAAATTTGAACCGTCGATTTCCGAGGAACTTACATCCTCATGTTCATTTTACCTGATTGCTGAATAAAAGCAAGGGGCAAATCAGTTATTAACAGTGATTAATGTCACTGTAAACATATATAAAAAGATATCTTTTCCACTGTGTAATAAAAAGATATGGCAAATAGACCGTATAAAATATATTCATACTACCCATCCAACAAATTAAAGTTTGAACCAATATATATGCTCGTAGATAGTGCTTCTAGTAGAACATATTCGTAATACATAGGGCACTGCATTTTAAAGGAAATAAATAACATTTTGTTCCAACTCAACCAAAACTCCAGGAAGCAAACACAAAAGGATATAAAAAAGGACACAAAACTGACGATGTTTATTAGAAGTAGAAGTAAGCAACGTAGTAGAAGTAGAAGTAAGCAACGTAGGCCTTAACATGAACAATGCACAATTCGGGCTGATTTGCTTGTAGAACATGTGCCAGAGGTTGTTATTACGAAGGACAAGCCAATCTTACTGATATATGTTCACTGAAAGCAAGCTGCGGCAAGGCTAGAACAATCATGATAAATTCTTGATACACAAACGAATGCCTACCAAAAGACTTGACAACTTCGAAACCTCACAAACGAATTTCTAGGGATACCTAGCAATCAAGTGTTATATACGTATTTGGGCTTCTCCATTGAAATTCAAATAGTTAGGGATTGGGATTTGGGAGATCGGGGATGGAATCGGGAGGCGGAGACCTTCAAGTGTTCAATGCAGGCGAGGAGAAGGCGGTCTTCGTGGTAGGGACGGGCGTAGAGGAGGCAACCGATGGCGATGGGGATGGCGGACGTAGGGTTGGCGCGACGGAGTTTTGGCGGCGCGGACCTCCGCAACTCAGGTGATGGGGATGGAGATCCCGACCGGCGTAGGAGAAGGCGCGGAGTGGATCAGAGCTACGGCGGCGGCGACATGGATCGTGAGTGGCTGAGTGCGGCGGCGGTTGAGGAGGAGCGACCGTGATAGGAGGGCGCGACGGTCGGCGTGGATCGGGGCTGCGGTGGTGGTGGCGTGGATCGTGGGAGTGACCGAGAGAGGAGGGCGGTGCGCGATCTGAGAGAGGAGGAGAGGATGCGCGATCGAGAGAGGAGGGGAGAGGTGCGTGCGGAGGGGAGAGACGGGGCACGTGGCATGATCTGAACCGTTAGATTAGATGATTCTGGATTGTTGGATTTGATGAATGAGGTATGTAGGAGTGTAGTTGGTGAATTAGAGGGTAGATATTATTCGTAGATTCTGTAATCTGGCATTTATTGCTAATTCAATCTATTGTAATTTTGTAATCACTTGTTTATGTTTCTTTGTATCTCCAGTGGATTCTCTTTGCCTTGATGTTCCAGGATAGGAAGATAGAGCTAAACCGTTCCTTTTTTATGTAATATACAAGGTGTGCACTTTCCTTTTGTGCTATATAGTTTGTCGGTGTTCCACTTCTTGTGTTTTCACTACTGGGTTCTTTTTACAATTTTCTTCTGAAGAAAGTCAGCATGGTCCTATGCTCCTATTTCTGAAGGACGTTGAGAAAATGTGTGGAAACAGTTACTCTCAACATGGCTTAAAAAATAAGCTTAAAATTTCTCCAACTGGTGTCTTTATTGTTGGATCCCAGATCCAGACGAATAGTCGGAAATACAAGGTATTGCTTGTAAGGATCATTATAAACTGTAAAATTTTACTTGTTTCCATGTAGCTAACAAACTAATATTTGTATATAGTCGAACAGCAGTTCTCCTTTATTTTCAAAATTCCATACAGCCAAACAATACTCGACCTCACTCAAAGTTCACTTTTTAGTTTTACTGAAACAACTTGCAAATTGAAGTTTGTATCACTAAGCATTCCTGAAGTAAGTAATAATTTCATGCCAAAATATGGATTATGATTGTTGGAGGCATACCACGAGGACCTTCCACCAAGTTGCTGAAACCTATTCGCGGCCACCTAGGCGAATCACAGGCGGCAAGGGCCCGCCTGGTTGAATCACAGGCAGCAAGGGCCCAAAGGCCGTGAAGATGAACTCCTCAGGGCGAAATGTTGGGCGAAGCCAAGGACCTTCGACCCGGAGGAGATAACTGAGACTTGGTGGCTGTAAAGACAATTGTCGGGGTGAAGCAGTGGGTGAAGCCAACGACCTTCGCCCTGAGGCTGGCGGTCTTCGCCCTCAGGACGAAGAGACCGAACATTAAGCAGGCCGTATGGCCCATGGAGGCCCACCGGGTGGCCCGCGAAGAGGTCTAAGGCTATATTGTCTGTAATTACCCTCACAAATGTTACTATCATGAGGGTAGCTCTGTAAATTCCTCTGTACCTAGTAACCCTAGAGTGTGTGGGTCTGTACTAAACCTATAAATAGGCCCCACTGGGCATGTATAGGGGATTCCAAGAATTTTAAATAAATATTAATATACTGTTATACTTTTCACAAGAGTGTTCCTACCTTTTGGTAGACGCAGATGTCTTTCGACAACAGTTGGCGCTGTCCGTGGGGAACCCAGGTCGAAACCACTAAATGCCACCAAAAAAGTCGGTGCGTGAGAGAGTCGTGACGAAGAGGAAGGAAGGCGAAGTAGTGGTCGAAGGAGTGAGCGAAGCCGAAGACCCACCAAGGAGCGAAGCCGGGATGGAGTTAAGAGCCGGTGCCGACGCCTCAGCACCAACAGGAGGCGAAGTGGTGCACCAAGACGGAGCCACAACTCAAGTTCAAGCTTCGACCGATGCCGCGACAGTAAGGTCACAGAGGTCAGCGCTTCGTCAGAGCAAAGGGCGGAGATGGAAGCTATGCGGTAGGAAATGACAAGGCTGCAGGACACGCTTTGCTAGATTGAAGAACAACATCAAGCGTACGAAGCTACCATGCAGGCCAAGTCATCAGCGTCGGCCAAGCAAGTTGTTGCTTTAGAGGCAGCAACAACAACCACGCAAGCTACGCCAACCATGCATGCTTCGACTCAACTGGTACAATCGTCTTCGGTAGCCCAAGCATGACTCACGCCTCACGCAAATGTTACCCAAGCAGTAACAGCTACTGTGCATGCTGCACCGACCCAACCAGTGCGGTCGATCCAAGCACCCGTCATCTAGCCTTCGATGGATGCCGCTTTGGCTCTCCAAGCGTAGTTTCAAGCCTTTCTCCAGCAACTGAACCAACCCCACACAATACCAAGTATAACCCCTTCGTCCGAAGTTGTCGGAGGGTCAAGTCAAGGCACAGTGGCATGGTAGCCGTCGAACCAGCATGACCCGTGTTCGCTGGTTCAAACGCCTTCGCCAGCCCCTTAGGGTGCCGTGATTGGAGTAGGGGGAATCATACAAGCGCCCCAGCCAAATGCCCCCATCCAGTCTCAAGCCTCTCAAGCTCAAGGGATGGTTTCCCTCTTCGCATTGCCATACCCAGGATTTTCGCCCCAGTACCAGCAAGGTTCGGCATTAAGAGCAAGTCACGAAATGAAACTACCTCTAAGTTGGGGTCTGCAGAATCACCGAATTCCCTCCCCAGTTCAAGTATCCCGCAGTCGCAAGATATTCAGGCGAAACAGACCCAAGTGAATTCCTGTTGATTTATGAATCGGCGATCGAAGCAGCTCATGGTGATGAAAATATCAAGGCCAAGGTGATACATCTCGCCCTCGATGGCTTCACCAGGTCGTGGTACTTCAATCTTCCACCAAGCAACATCTATTCATGGGAGCAACTGCGTGATGTCTTCGCCATGAATTTCCGAGGCACTTATGAAGACCCGAAGACCAAGCAAGATCTTTTCGGGATTCAGTAGAAGCCAGGCGAATCCACAAGGGATTATGCAAGGCAGTTCTCCCAAGCAAGATGCCAAGTGCAAGACATCACCGAAGTATCAGTCATCAACGCTGCTTCGGAGGCCTCCTCACAAGCAACTTAACAAGAAAGATTACAAGAAAACAACCACAAATAGTTGATCATCTTTTTCGCATCATCAACAGCTATGCTCGAGGCAAAGAGGACACCAAGCAGCGGCTCTAAATCCAAGTCAGTTATGACAAGGCGACTGCCCAAGCAAGCTTGCAAGAGCCAATCGCCCCACCAGTGGTGAATCAAGCCCCCTAGCCATCTCCCAAGACAAGGACCAGCTCCCATGACGGGGAAAAAATTCAGAACCAGAAGGGGGAAAGCCGTTATGGCAGTTGACGAGGTTCAAAACCTGCGCAAGGACTTCAACATGGCCCATGGAGGTGGCCAAGGGCAACCGATGAAAAAGAACTACAAGAAAGATAGGTACTGTGTGTACCACAACATGTCATCGCACACAACTAAACAATACCGAAACATCCAACATCAAGGTCATCATCAACCGCCGAAGCCAAACCCTGTTAATGCCGAAGAAGCAGAACGAGGGGCGGAGCAAGATAGGCTGCCGCAAGGCGATTAGCATCATGATGTACCCAGAAGGGTGATTCAAGTTATTACAGGAACAAATCCAGTGCCACGACTGTCGAAGCGCCAGAAAAAAGCACAAGCTCACATAGTCCATAACCTCATGGCAGCTTCGATAGGCGAAATGGCACCGTAGTATCTGGCCATCGAGATCTTTTTCCTCACCAAGAACCCCTCGTGGTCTCTGCGGTAATCTCGGGATGTGAAGTTCAACACATCCTTGTTGATGGAGGGAGTTTGGCAGATGTCATCTTCGCTGATGCTTACAAGCAAATGGGCTTGCCGATCCAGGCTTTGTCTCAGGTTCCCGCTTTGCTCCAGGGTTCCGAGGAAATACGATGCAGGTGTTGGGGCAAACCTAGCTTTGGGTGTCGTTCGGCCCCGAAAGAAACAGGCAGTAAGAACCAATCTTGTTCGATGTTGTCGACATCCCATATCATTACAACTCCATCTTTGGTCGTGCAACGCTAAACAAGTTTGAAGCAACAGCTCACCACAACTATCTCAAGTTGTAGATACCAGGGCTAGCTGGCGTAATTGTGGTGAGGGGATCACAGCCTCCACCGGCCGAACCACCTGTCGATGGCCGCGAAGTCAGTATCCTACAAACTGAAGTTGGCGAAAAAGCCCAAGTAGTGTCGAAGCCTTCCCCGGATAGCAAGGTGGACAAGATTCCAGTAGACATGTCTGATCCAAGCAAGACAATTTTAGTCAGGGGCGACCTGGGCGAACAAGAGAAGCAATAAATGCTGAAAGTAATTACATGCAACCTCGACATCTTCACTTGGGGACATGACGAGGTTGAGGGTGTTTCGCTAGACCTCATCATGCACCACTGGCGGTTAACCTAGACGCAAAGGCCAAGAAAGCAAAAGCTTCGCAAGATGTCTGTAGATTGCCAAGAATCAGCCAAGGCTGAAGTCGACCACCCTGAGTGGTTGGCGAATCCAGTGCTGGTGCAAAAGTCAAATGGCAAATGACGCATGTGCATTGACTTCATCGACCTAAACAAGGATTGTCCGAAGGATGACTTTCAGCTTCCAAGGATTGACCAGCTGGTTGATTCCACGGCAGGTTGCGAGCTACTCAGTTTTCTGGATGCCTACTCTAGATACCACCAAATTTTCATGAACCCAGCAGATCGGGTGAAGACAGCATTCATAACCCCCTTCGACACCTTTTGCCACCGCAGAATGCCTTTCGGCCTTAGGAATGTGGGTGTCACCTTCTCTAGGATGATTTACAAGGTCCTTGGTGGGTAGATCGGAAGGAATGTCGATGCCTATGTCGATGATATTTTCATCAAGAGCTGAAAGACATCTGATCATGCCACAGACTTCCAAGAAACCTTCGACAACCTACGGGCTACCGGAATCAAGCTTAGCCCGGAAAAATCTATATTTGGTGTTCGTGCTGGGAAACAGTTGGGCTTCCTTGTCTCTGAAAGAGGCATAAATGCGAAACTAGAAAAAAAAATGATGCAATACAGCAGATGCAGCTGCCAAAGAGCGTACAAGAAGTACAAAAGCTCACGAGGCGCATCGTGGCTCTAAGTCGTTTCTTGTCAAGAGCAACCGAAAGAGGTTTGTCTTTCTTCAAGATCTTGCGAAGGGCTGAAAAGCTCAGTTGGACCCCCGAATGCCAGGCTGCTTTCGACGAGCTGAAGTAATATCTCTAGAGCCCTCCAGCGTTGGTCAGCCTAGAGGCTGGGGGCGAATGTTATTATATCTGGCAGCTTCACCGGTCATGGTCAGCGCGACATTGGTGCAGGAAAAAGAGTCGTACCAAAAGCCTGTGTACTTCGTTTCCGAAACATTGTAGGGGGCGAAGACACGTTACATGGAAATGGAAAAAATGGCGTATGCCTTGGTAATGGCTTCACGAAAGCTAAAACATCATTTTCAAGCCTAGAAAATCATTGTGCCTTCGTACTATCCCAATGGTGAAATACTGCACGACAAAGAGATAACTAGGCGATTGAGCAAGTGGGCGACTGAATTATCACCTTTCAACCTCAATATTGTGGCTAGAACGGCCATCAAATCTCAAGTTCTAGCTGATTTTTTGGCCAAATGGACCCCAGCATTCGCCCCGGAGCCCGAACCAATCGAACAATCCTGGGTCATGTATTCTGATGGTTCGTGGTCTCACAAGGGGGCGTGCACTGCGGCGATTCTCATTTCACCAAAAGGTAACATGATCCGCTATGTTGCTAGACTCCTGTTCGACACAACAAACAATACCTCAGAGTATGAAGGTGTTTTGATGGGGCTGTGAAAGGCGCGAGCTCTAGGTGTCCGAAGGTTGCTAATCCGAACGGACTCCAAACTCGTCGCCGAACAAGTTGATAAGGCCTTTGAGGCGAAAGATGAAGGAATGAGAAAATATCTGGCGGTTGTTCGGTCGATGGAAAAGTGCTTCGCCGGCATCACGGTAGAACACTTGCCCAAAGGGAAAAATGAGGAAGCAGATGCCCTAGCGAAGGCGGCAGCTTCGGGGGGCCCCCATTCGCCAAGTGTCTTTTTCGAGATCATTTACATTCCAAGTGTGCAAGTCGCTTCGGAAGAGGTAATGAGCATTGACCCAAAAAGCCTAGTGAAGACCCTGATGATTGGCAAACACCTTTCATGAAACACATAGACACTGACTGGCTACCAGAGGGCGAACCTGAAGCTCGTCGCTTGCAGTTGAGAGCTGAGAGCTGCCAAGTACAAGTTGATTTCTGGTCTACTGTATAGAGTGGGGGTGCTACAGCCTTTGCTTTGGTGCATCTCATTCACCGAAGGGGAAGAAGTGGTAAAAGAAATCCCCCAGGGGCTGTGCGGAGCTCACCGCGCGGCGAGGACTATGGCGGTGAAAGTCTTTCAGCAAGCTGTTTATTGGCCAACTATTTTACGCACTTGTGTTGAACATGTGAAGAAATGTGAAGCCTGCCAACACCATGGCCGAAGCTAGGTAGCTCCACAGTATGAGCTACAACCGATCGCCCCAGTATGGCCATTTGCCCGATGGGGATTGGACATCATTGGCCCTTTCCCCAAGGGAAGAAATGGATACCACTTCACCATTGTTGCAGTTGCGTATTTTTCTAGGTGGATTGAGGCAGAACACGTTGGGTCCATCACTTCAGCCACCGTGCAAAAGTTTGGTGCGGAAGAACATCATTTTCTGTTTTGGCGTGCCCAATGAGTTTATCACTGATAATGGGAAGCAGATCGACTCTGAAAAGTTTAAGGAAATGTGCAAGGGGCTGGATTTTGAAATTAAGTTTGCCTCGGTGACACACCCGCAGGTGAACAGGGCAACCAAAAGAGCAAACGGAAAAATTCTGGAGGCTTTGAAAAAGAGGTTGGAAGGAGCACCAAAAGGCAAGTGGCAAGAAGCACCAAAAGGCAAGTGGCGAGACGAAATGCTTTCAGTACTTTGGGCCCTCTGAACCATGCCAACAAGACCATCCAAATTCAGCCCGTTTATGCTCTTGTATGGTGACGAAACCATGACTCCAAGTGAACTGGGGGCGAACTTGCCGAGGGTAATTTTTACCGGAGGCGGGAAGGGGTGAGATTCGAACCACTCAAACATATGGCGAAGTACGTGATGGACACCTCACTTTCTTACAACAAAAAAGTATGGCCAAAGGAGATATTGCTATGTAAGCTTTCGGCAATGAAAAAAAAGAGGAAAAAGAAAAAGAAAAAAAGAAAATTGGAGTAGGGCTATTATCCATAATGGAGGCCCAAACCAGTATAAAAAATTGTTTTGTCTTGCCTCTTATGTGCGATATCGTGATAAAATCCCAAGGCAAACGCTTGATTAGCAAAAAACACCAAGGGAGCGAAGCGAATCGGTCGAAACACTGCTCACCGAACACCAAAATCGCGTTATCCTTCTTTTCGATTCATATCGATCGTCGCAACATTCGATTAAACCAAACTTAACAAAATTTTGGCATATAAAAGTATGAAGCGAATGCCAAAGGTTGCAAAGCACACCTTACATACTACGAAAACAAGACCAAAGGCTGAAAGTGGCTACAGTGATCGAAAGCATCTTAAAGTCGAAACTTGCAAACAAGCATTTTAGGTGATACAAAATATGTATTTTATTAGCCGATAAGAGTGTACAACATATGCTCTAAGCACAACTCATTTACAAAAAGGTTGTAAAAGTTACAGATAGATTATATCATCGGTCGAAGGGCATTTGGGTTCGCAGCCCGCTTCATCAGTACAGCTAGCCCTTGCCGGTGAAACTATCTCCTCGTCGATGGTCAAATCGACAAAAGCTCTAAGACATAGTGAAATTTCACTAAAAAGCAGACATCTCACAGCAACGACAAAAATAGTTGTCGAAATCTTCAAGGGTTCGCCCGGGGTGCTTTTTCATCCATTTCTCCACCTTCAAAACTTCATAACCATGCTCGTTTATGGTCATTTCATGATAAATCGGCACACGGGGATATCTGACCTATGGATGATGCTTGATGGCGAAATATTTTAAGTTCATATTTCGCCATTCCTTAGGGGTAGGACGAACGCATGACTTTCGATGCATAACCTGTGAAAAGGAAAACATAGTCGCTGATTGTTTAAAACACGCTTCTCCCAGAAAGAAAAATACAATGGTGAACACTTTAGATATTAATTACGACACAGGCCAGCGATCAACATTTACAAAAGAATTTATCACCAAAGGCGAAAGCCGTAAGAGCTAAAAAGGCTAAGCCTAAAAAGAAAAAATACTAACGAAAGAAGGGCGAAGAAGCCTCACACCTTAGGGTGATCCTCGGCACCTTCTTCGCCCCCCTCGGCAGCATGGTCGACTTCTTCCGTGTCCGCATCCTTCGCCAATTGTTTCTGGAGGTGATCACTAGCAATTGACTTCCCTTCAGGCCCCAGTAATGGTGAAAGGCTTTAAGTTCAGCCTTAACGTTGCTAGCATTTTCAGGCAAGGGACCCTAGAGCATCTGAGGGAGGTTGGCGACATGTTCGCACCCATGCTACCGGAGCACGAATAGAGCCAAGCCGACAACGATCCGAGTGCAGAAATCACCATAGATGCCAGCCGCATCGGCGACTGCACCGCCAGCCTTCTTGCTCCACTCCGTGAAGTCCATCGTCGAAGCACCTTCGCTAGGTAGGTCGTCGGTGTTAGCACCCAAGTCCGAGAGGGCCAAGCGAAGGATGTAACTCGCATCCTTGGCCGAATCCATGATCATGGCGAGCGAGGCGGACGCTGAATCGACTTCGTCCTTAGCATGAGCCGCCATCAGCTTCGCCTGCTCGACTTCCTTGTGAAGGGCCTTTGTCATCACCTCCAAATGGTTGTAGTAGTCAACCAAGGAGTCAGCTTGGGCCTTGAGTATTTCGTTTTCGCTCTTTAGGGCCTTCGCCTCAGCTTTCGCCTTCTTAAGGGCCTCGGTGATCACCCCCCACTCTGAAATCCTTGCACTTCGCATCCTCCTCCGCCTCTCGAAGACGCTTGTTATAGTCGTCAAGACGGGCGCGAGTGGCTTGCTCCGTGTTGCTGCAAGCCGACAAGGCCTGAGTAAAAAATAACAAAGGGGCCGGTTAGTTTCGATGTCCTGAAAGGGAACCGAAATAGCAAAAGTGTGAAATGACAAGAAAGAGGGGTGAAGCTTACCCGGACGAGTAGGCCCTTAACTGCCATACCGTCCCCATCGAACTCGTTAAAGTACGAGAAAGGGTGAAGACCGGTCAGGGGCCAAACAAGCTGGGCCACTCCCCATGAAAGGGAGGAGTTCACCCGCATCTCGAAGTCCCTCGGTTTGAACCGTAGAGTGGTGAGGGTATTGTCCGAGACCGAGGTATCGGTCATTGGTTGCTTGTCGTCTCGTTGGTGGAACTGGGAAAGCATTGCCTCAACTCCCGTGAGGGTGAATGTCTCCGTCGCTGCCTTTTTGATCTTGCTAGCACTGGCCAAGGACGCACCTCAAGGCAACGTGGTTCGGTTATACCGCTGGGTGAAGGGACAATTACAGTGTTGATCAGCGGGTGTAGCGCAAGAGAGGTGGGCGTGCTAGGGGATTCGCTATCACTAAAGGCATTCCCTGGTTAACACCGCCCTTGACGGTGATCTTGGCCGGCTTTTGCGAGCAGCAGCAGTAGGGGTCGGCTTCTTTGCGGCCGAACCAGAGGCAGTTTAGTGGGCGTTCGCTGCCAAATCTTCGCCCCGTCCAGATCCTAAGGATGAACGGGCGAAGAGGTAGACGTGGTTGCAGCCGAAGCAGGACGAGCGGGGTTGGGACTCAGAGTGTAACCCCGAGATAGCTCGCCCTCATTCGCCTTAGGGCGGGCAGTCATCGCCGTCTTCTGCCTCATCATCTGCCCCATCCTCAGACACGATGTCCTCGTTTTCAGCATCCGAACCCGTAGAGGTGGGGTCTGTAGATTTAGCAAACTTGACCGAACCCGTAGATGTGAACGGTCTTGACCGGGTTCACCCCGAGGGAGTTCGCTGGTGTAGACTCGGTTCACCCGACCATCAAGCTACCTTGCTAGCAGCGAACCGTATTCCCGAGGAATGAGGTCCCCAAGCATTTTCTCCGCCTCCTCTTCGGCTTTCTCCCGCGAAAGGACTAGAAAAGCGAAGAAGCTTTGTAAGTCCAAAGGAAGGGCAATGGAGGTAAATAAAAAGACGAAAAGAAATGAAAGGGGTAAAGTGACTCACGATCTGCGCCATCGGGGAGAACTAGGCGGGGAAGGCCATAAACCTTCTGCTTCGAATCCAAGCTGATCCACCAGTCCCGTGAAAGCGGGAAGATCCGAAGCACGCAAAACTCTTCGACCAGATCCCGACAACTAAGCTTGAGAGCAATCTTCCGGAGGAGGCTGAAACATGACTCTATTGTCCCGTCTATCCCCACGTTCGGCTTGCAGTCGGGGGCGATAGCACGATAGCGTGTTCGGATGGCCTTTGCCTTATCTGATCCAGCGTCAAAAGGAATGTTGTGGTAGAACCACTTGCTCATCCAGTGGCGATCCTACTTGTGCATTGAAGCAGAAATCGGCCATAAATTAGACTGTTCGGGGTGAAGGCTAAAGTTCGCGCTCTCGAAAACCGTTTTCTTCGGTCCCTCCGGAGAACCCACTATCTTAGAGTGGATGACGATAGTATGGAGAGCGCCGAACAGTCTAGCACTGGGGTGAAACCAGTGGTTCGACACATCCAGTCGAAAATAGTGATCTGCACGAGGGCTGAAGGGCTTAGTTGAGGAAGCTCTAGCTGGAAGAGTCGAAGGATGTTGGGAAGGAGGTCATCGCAAGGAAAGAGAAGCCCCGCGTCAAAGAAGACGGTGAAGAGAAAAGTTCGACCATCTCCGGGTTGCGAGACGACCGCTTCGCCCGGAACAAAGGCCTGATCTTCGGCCACCGCCCTAGAGGCAACAAGCGAAGTCAGCTCGGCTTGTTTGATGAGCGAAGGGCCTAAGTAATAGGTCAAATTGTCAGAGATTCAACCTGGATCGGGGCTGGACACGGCCGCCGAAGCTGTCTTGCGAGGGGCCATTTGAACCCAAGTTGGGAAAAAAGGCGAAGCGACTCGGGCAAAGAAGAAGAGAGGCGAAGGCGAGCGTAGAAATAGAGAACAAAGACGAGGAGCGATTTTTGACTGCGGTAAAAGTGAGAGTGAGACCGCCAGTGAGACGGGGGCAGGGATTTTATAGCCTTCCATCCTTGCACCCGTTGGGTGCCAACCAATGGATGCGAAACACGTGGCCTGCATGCATCGAGCCATCGGTTATTTTCGCATAAACGGCCCGTGGGCCGTGCAATGAAAAATAAAAATTGCGTCACAGGGAAAGGCTGAAAGCAAGCAAGTGGCCCTCAAAGCGGAAAATGGGTCGTTAAGCCCAAAAAGGGGAAAATAAAAAAGAAATGTACCCTAGGCCAGCCTCGTTTTCTTCACGAATTTTCAGAATCAGGTTTCGGTAGGAACATCGATCGAAAGGGGTGCCTCATGCCGTACCTAGGACTTTGCACGGTCTCGGCCGAAGCTCCCTACTCACCCTTGCCCGTGAGGGGCTTGTTGGAGGCATACCACGAGAACCTTCGACCAAGCTTCCGAAACCTATTCCTAGCCACCTGGGCGAATCAGAGGTGGCAAGGGCCCGCCTGGGCGAATCACAGGTGGCAAGGGCCCAAATGCCGTGAAGATGAACTCCTCAGGGCGAAGTGTTGGGCAAAGCCAAGGACCTTCGACCCGGAGGAGATAACCGAGACCTGGTAACCGTAAAAACGATTGTCAAGGCAAAGCCAAAGACCTTCGCCCCGAGGCTGGCGGTCTTCGCCCTCATGGCCGTATGGCCCATGGAGGCCCACTTGGTGGCCCGCGGAGAGGCCAAAAGCCATATTGTTTGTAATTACCCTCGCAAATATCACTATCATGAGAGTAGCCCTATAAATTCCTCTGTACTTAGTAACCCTAGGGTGCATGGGTCTGTACTAAACCTATAAATAGATCCCATAGGGCATGTGTAAGGGGATCCCAAGAATTTTAAACAAATATTAATATATTGTTCTACTTTTCACAAGAGTGTTCGGCAGATGTAGTTATCTTTCAACAACAATGATGTTTGTCAAACGTATGTTATGGAATGTATTGAAACTTATTTTTTTTGATCTTAGGAAATGTTTTTGCAGCAGGATAACGCACTGGCTTTAAACTTGTCATTTTCTGTGAGCCTTTGTCTTCTACCAGTTATATTATCTCTGAGAACTGCTAGATGTGGAGTAAAAACCACTGCAGACCAATTGGAAGCTGAGAAAAATAGTGCGCCATTTCTAACTCTGCATATACCAAGATTCTTGATAGGAACACCTTCTGTACTGTTTCCCTAGTCTCTTGATGGTAATTTGGTGGTAATAGTAACAACAAATAGCAGACTGTACATTCTATCCCGATGTAAGGTGTTACCCATAGATCAGTTTATATACTTGTACCAGACTACCAGTAATTCGTAGAGTTTGTGGAATCTTTGCTCCTGCGCTGTTAATACGTTATAATTTTTTTGTATGTTGGTATGCACTGTAGATTTTTGTAAGTTGTGGTGCTTTCCACCTGTTGCTTTGGCTTGGGACCCCTTATCAGGTTGGATTCACATCAAGGGACTGAAAGAAGTACTGTGCATGTCCTGGTACGTTTAACTTTCGTGATATTATGTCTTTGACATCAATGTAATATTGGTAGTGACTAATGAGTAGTGAGACTGCAAAACATAAATAGTGGACCACCCTAAATTTTTGTAACACGCGAGGCATTAGCCATTTTATATATCCCATATTATATATATTTTTCAAAAATGGTCATTTTGATTTTTTGCATACTGCTTTAAGCCCAGCATATTATGACTTTATTATCTGCCATGCACGGTTGTACCACCTGCCATTACTACCTCCCAGCAGCATATGCTGCTCCCACATGTGCCAACAAGTTGTCCTGCTTGAGTTGCTGACGGTCTCACTTTAGTTTTCAATATCACCTAGTTTCTAAGCTACCAGTGTTCATGTTTGGTGCTTGCAGTACTGGTAACCAATTATTGTTGCCAGTTACTACGACTGCATTTTTAGCAATACCATTAAGTCCACCAGCTGTGAACATATTAGCTGACACATAAATAAGCTTATCTCCAAAATTCAGAATTCAAGAAATTTGGGGTGTCCATTTTCCAAGTGGCACTGAGCTATCCATCAAATTGTTTTTATCTACTGCTAGACAAACTAAAATACTAATTTCTTAACTGTGTGCTTACTATATAAGGTATCTTCCTGTTATTGTAGGCTGACCTGCATTGCTGGTATGAAGTGATTCTTCATGTTTCACTTAGTGCTGCAGCAAACAGATCCTTTTTGCTGTACTCATCACAGTTAATCATGTTTTGATTTGTAAGATGAAATCATTGACTTTTTCACTGGTACTGTGAAAGACCTAGGAATCTTATTTATCTTTGTGAAGTACATGGTTCATTTGATCACCGGAGTTCGTTGCTTCTACAGCTTGAGTACATACTACCTTATTTCGAGGATCGTTGTTTAGTAATTACTAATATAGCAGTGCTCAGCATCATTTTTTGACATTTTTTTTGCAGGGTACATATATACTCGTGTATTAAGGATTAGTACTGTTATCTTATTGACTTATATCTTCCTTTTCAATCAATTACTTTCCCGTTTTAAAATAAGTGATTTCATTACCACTTACGTGCTAAATTATGAGGGGCATCTAAATTACACAGATGCCCCTTATTAAACGAGGGATGTTTGCGAGGGGAGAGTAGTTGGTGGTAAGTTGCAACAAAAACTGAACGAAATATGATTAATGAGTTAAAATGGTTATTTATTTTGAGACAAATTTTAAATGTAAAGTGGTTACTTATTTTGAGATGGAGAGAGTACAACTGTTTTCCTAGGTTTGATGGGGAAGTAGTTATTACTGTCCTCATCCTGCAATAAAAATCAATTGTCATTGACTCATGGGATGTGTGTTTGACACTATTAAGTCCATTGATGGCTGTGTACATCTGTTTTTGTTTTTGATGTAGAGGCCGGTTTAATCTACTATTTAAAGAAAAAAAGTCGAAATCATGAGTGTACCTTTTTTCAATATTTTCTACTACTTCATGCCCGATGGTGTTGAAGTAAATGAATTGTAGTATGCCTTTTTAATTAGGAGCAGTGTATGGCCCTATATCATTTTCTTAGATTCAATGTATCCTAGTTTATGCGCATGTGCATGCGGACTTTATATTGTTGCTTGGAAAGTGTACCTTATTTCAAGCACATTTTTAATGTTCTGACTAGTTTATCATAAATTCATTGTAGATTATAAAGTAGACAACCGGTCCTAGATCTATAAACTCTCAGAATTTACATTCAGGTACTAGAATTTGTCAGGATGTGTTATTTTGGTCCTAAATTGCTATGGTCCCTTCGAGATCCTACGTGGTGTTGATGTGACATATCACATGGGCGTTGATATGGCATCATCGCTAACTCGACATTGATAAATAGAACCTCGGCATTCGAAGGAAGAAGAGAAAAGGAAATGAAAAGAAAAAAAAGGAGAAAATTCGAAAATTTCTGAGTGGGCCTCACTTGTCAGTCGGTGTAGGATTGATGAATATGCCACTTGTCTATGTGAAATGCCACATCAGCACTACGTAGGATCTCAAAGAGGCCATGATAATTTATGACCAAAATAACACACTTTGTCAGTTCTGGGAACTGAATTTGTATTTCGAGAGTTTGAGAACCTATAACACAGTCGTACAAGTTTAGAGACTGACTGTACACTAGATGTGGAGATTATGGGTACCATATACCCACAAGTTTAGATTATTCAACTGGATATTGGGGATATGTAATGTATATAAAATATGTGCCATACTAGGACTCGGGTATTATGTTGACTTGTTTATCAAGGCACGACCTGTAGTCTTGGTTTGTTAAGATTGTAAATTAGTTATATGAGATTTAAACCGTAAGGGGATAAATCTTTATCTCGTAAACCTTCATTCTCCGGATATATAAGGAGGACAGGGTGCCCCCTGCGAGCATGAGCATTACGAGATTATTAGATCAATTCATAACTCGGAGGCTAAAAACCCCGAAACAGGAGTAGGGTATTACTTCTTCGTGAAGGTCTGAACCTGTCTAAACCCTTTGTCTCATAACCCATCTACTTTTTCATCTTGTTCGCTACTCCTTTTTATACTGCCGAATTCTAGTTTCGACACTAGACTTTATTTTTCCTTTGTAGTAAAGTATTGTTTCAAACGGTTTGTGAGTTGAGGGAATTGAGAATATATAGTTATTGGCAGGGTTTCCATACCGCCCCTACTTTAACAATGTATATACAAGATGCTAACTGGTTGATGTATATCATTTACTAGGGTTATAATGTAGGGTAATTTGTCATCGACATTTGCTTAGATCAGTGCTCCCTTGTTCAACGTGCATATATCTGTAAATTAAATTTGAGGGAATACATGTCTATTTAGGAGCACTCTCTCTTCTTTTGGCATGTTTTCCGGCAAAAATAGGGTTGGTGTATATGTATGTATATGTAGGACTAGGAGAGCTCGGGTTGTTCGATATACTCTAAATTGTTGATGTACCAAAGAAGTATAAGAAGTTGTTTTGGGGTGATCCAAAGTGTAGGAACTCTAGCATGGACTGTTTTACGGCTAAAATAAACCCACGATGCAGGAGATGAACGAATGGTTGCAATGAAGAACGTGAAGAAATATAAGAGCTCTAAACTCGAAGCAGACAGGCAGGCAAGGCTGGTCTAGCATCTGTGGGCGTAATAATAATATAAGTTCTTCACCGGCCGCTATTAGCTTTTCTCTGGAATCCAAATTTTCCTTTTGCTCAAGCGGCCCAAAGTAGGAGATTGGATTTTATCTTTCTTTTTTCTTTTCGATCACTGGTCAAAATTTGGGCTATCCATCGAATGGATTCGATTCCAAAAGTAATATTCTCCTTTAAAATCATCTTCTAGATCATTAGTTCATGGACCACAGGGTAAAAGAGCGGTCCATGAAACTAATATCAAATTAGTACGAAAATAGCCTAAAAGTATAGGAGTATATATCAAAGTACGAAAATATCAGAAAAGATATGTTTGGCTGATATTTTTCATTCATCCGGATGTGTGTCGTACGTATGATCAGTCAGAAAGCCTTCCGCAAATTTGAAATTATGTTTCAGTGCAGCTTTAATTTAATTTTAAGATCTTGGTCAATCGCAATATATGCAAGTTTAATTTGGTACTAGAACCAGTTGCTTTCTGCGCCGTTTGTGGTGGTAGGATCAAATAGCTCATCACATGCCGGAGACGCGTGGCGCGTGGCGCGGGAAAGTGTTCATGCAAATGATCCTTAATTCAGAATATAAATACATTCAGATTTGCATGAAACAGGAATGTTTGGATTATTTTATATATATCCCGCGTGTGATCAATGAGCTAGATGTAAACAGTTTTTTTTCTCAATAATAGAAATCAATCCGGCATCCACAAACACGATCTCGATATCCTCCGATAATTAATAAGAGCATCTCCAAAGAGGTACCTAAAATTCGGCGCTGGCGAGGAAGAAATCGTCGCTGGTGGTGAAATTTCTCCCGCGACACCGATTGTGAATGCCCAGAGCTGCCCAAAATCTAGCTCAGGTTGGGCATTGACTATTTTTTGGGACCAGGTTTAGGCTTCTATTGGAGACTTATTTTAGACTGAAATCACAAATTTAGATTTTTGGAACTTGTTTGGGTGTCTCTTGAAGATGCTCGAAGAGTGGCGAGTTAAGTGCATTCATATTTACCTTATGTGTACTGAAGAAGAAGTATATAGGGTGCTACCATCTTTACTAACACCAACCCGTAAGAAAAGATTATTTTTTAGTTTTTTCCACAACTTTTTGTCTTGCTGCTTATATATATATATATGCATATATATACACATATATACATATATGTACCTCTACGTATACATATAGACACACTATACCGGGGTGCGTTATAGTTAAAACGCACCCAACGTTAGTAATTTTGTTACTGACAATGCAATCATGATAAATCTCTGAATTAAGCCCAAAAATTATTACTATCAGGTATTTGATAATATACAACACGTAGTAAACCATTTACTATATGAGGAGCGCGTTTTAGTTATTACGTACCTAGGGTGTGTTTTAGCGCATCCCTACATACATACATACATACATACGTATATATATATACATACATAGAGCAAGACTATTCTATACTCCCTCCCTTCCAACCCTGCCCACCTCCCTCCCCTCGCGCTACTCTTCCCGCGCCCCCTCCCTCCCCACGCGATTTCTTATCTCCCTCCCTTCTCTCCCGGCCCCTCTCTCCTCCCCCTCTCCCGCTGGCGCCCCCTCTCCTCCCCATCTCCCGCGATTTTCCTCCCTTCTCACCCGACGCCCCCTCTCTTCCCTCTCCCACGCGCGATTGGAGCCCCCTCTCCTCTCTCTCCCGTGATTCTTTCTTTTTCTTCGCTTTTTTCTCTCCCTCCCTTCTCTTATTTTTTCTTCCGGAAAACAAACCTTGTTTTTTCTCTTTTCTAGAAAAATTAATAATAATTTGGTGCATTCAAGACTTAAACACATGATCTCATGGTTAATGAGATGCTCTCCTAACCAATTCCTATGTGGTTTGAGATTATTGTTTGTGCTTTGTATGTGTGTTCAAATTTTGTAAGTACAAATCAATTATGTTACTGTAGAAATTATACCTTGTTACTATGATTTGGTAGTAAAGTTTTCGAAAATAGCAGTAACATACGTTACTACAAAACTTATAGTCTGTTACTACACTTTCGGTAGTAACATCATGATAAAAATTATAGTAACAGAGAACGTATAATAATAACAGTGGTAGTACTACTTGTGTAGAGCTAAAACCTTGAAATCTCAATCTTTAGAGAGCAATATCTCTCAAATCATATCTTATTTTTCTAATCAGTTTGCACCATAATGTTCATAAAAAAAGTTTAACGAAACTAGATTCATCATGACTATTTTGTGACGTCGTTACTGTGGAATCAGTCGTGTTACTGCACATTGATCATCATGTTACTACATCATTCCTACGAGACGAGAACTAAAAAGAGCTAAGTCTCTATCTTTAGAGAGCAATATCTCTCACCTCATATCTTGTTTTTTAATCCATTTGCACCATAATATTCGTAAAAAAGTTCTTAACGAAATTAGATCCATCGTAACTATTTTTTCATGTCGTTACTGTGGAAAACAATTGTGTTACTGCACATTGACCATCGTGTTACTACGTCATTCCTACGAGACAAGAATTGAATTACTACATAAAAATGGAAGTGTTTCTGCATGACTGTTACACGTTACCATATGTTATGCAGTAACACTATTCAAGAATTACAATAAGATACTTCGTTACTGCAAAACTTAGTTTTTACTGCAATCTTACAGTAACGTTATGATGAGATTGTAGTAACATACAATAGACAATAGTAACAAATAATGCTATAGTATTACTACTTATGGAGAGTCAAATTCCAAAAAGACCAAGTTTTGAAGAATAATATCTTTCACGTGATGTATGTTTTTTTTAAAACGTTTAAACCATGATGCTAGAAAAAAAGTACTTCTCAAAATTAGATCCATCATGTCTAAATTTCAACTATATTTGAGCTTTATTACTGCACGTAATACACAGTGTTACTGCGCAGTGGTCGTCGTGTTACTGCACTGTTCCGCAAGATGAGAGCTGAGAAGAGGTGGGTGGTGGGGGGAGTTAGCAGGCGATTTGACCGGGGTTTGACCGACGTGGGGGTGCTTTGACTGACCTTTGACTGAGGTGGGAGGTGGGTTTTGGGTCCTTAGAAAGGAGGGGAGGTGGGTTTGACCCTTGAGAGAGAGGGGGTATAGAATAGCTATTCTATATCCCGGGTGTAGAATAGTTTTGCTTATATGTATGTATGTATGTATACACACATATATATATTCATGTATATATATAATATATACATGTATATATATTTAGAAATACATACATATATATTTATAAGTACATACATATATACATTTAGACATATGTATGTCTTTATATATATATATGTATATAGACATATAAATAAATACATACACATATAATTGACGGTATATATTACTTATCTACAATGGAAATTAAATACCAATTTTCATATATGTACCATCGTTCTATCATATATTACAAAAGCTAGATGGAAGGTTTGGATCAGGATTATGTTCTCCATTATCGTGGAATTCTTCTATCTGATTAATAATCTCGTCCATGATAAATCCCATCAGTTGTTGTTGAACAACCTTTATATAATCCATCGCGGGGAGTTCCTCCATCATCCAATTAATGTGTTATTTTGAAAAAAAATGAGATATAAATATATTAAATCAATAAGAAGAGTGTAAATAATGTATGAATGATATTTATGTACTTCCATATCCTTATCACTATTGATGTTGTGTGTTGTGGAGTGCATATAGTGACAAAGATAATAGCCGCACAAGTTTTTCCCTTGATCCTGTCGTAAACACTAATGGACAAATGAACTAAATATATATTTCTATTATAAAATAAATGAGATATATAATTTTGGACCATGTACGTACTGGAAAGTCCATTCTCACTTTCAGTTCTTTGAATTCCCCACGGACGTTTGTACGGAACCGTGCCCACGCCCTACAGTTGCAAACTACCATTAATGATGCTTTGATCCACATAGTAGAGATAGCAGCAATCATAATAACAGTGGAATAAATAGCATTACTTGTCAATCATGTCAAAAATCATGGTGAAAGTTTCCTGTGGTTTTTCCATAGAGTCCAGGACATGGATCTTGCTTATAGAAGTGTCTTTGACAAAAAGGACATAGTGGAATCTACAATTTGCGTGAGATGATATACATATCATGGTATGAATACAAGAAGGAAATTAGTACAGAAGGCGATAAAAACTCACCGTGTGTTATAAGGTAATAGTATAAAGGTCTTATAATATTGTTGCACCAGGAATTTGTAAATGTTATCCTTTGTTTCTTTTGCAAAGTCCCTTACAGTCATCTTGTTAATTCTACATGGGCCCATGAAACCAATCCTGAAAAAACCCTGCCTACGGCATCATTGAATCTCCATTCTACAACACAAAAAAGGATGTGAGGTATTCGCACACGGTAAATATTCGATGTTACATACGATGATCTAAGGAACGAAATAATATTAAACGACACTTACAGAACCCAGCAACTGAGAAGGCAGACATCCAGGGCATCTAGCTGGTATACATCAAAGATATCCTTGAAATGGATCCACATATCTTCCTCTCCATTAAAGTAATCTACTTCTTTAACCCTCACAGCGAACATGACTCTACCATTGGCTGATTGTTCCATATGCCATTGATGAAATCAGCACATATGTGTAGATAGATTATTGACCTGTTCTGGCTTGAGAAGTGGTTCGTCGAGGGTGTTTTTTTTTATATCCTCTCTTGTTTCCATCTTGATAAGGGCTTTCCCTAGCAGTTGGTCCCAGCTAAATTTTGTGTCTGCCATAAATTGTTGTATACTAAGTTCATGTTCAGATGACATTGGCTCAACCGTCTGTTTTACTTGCTTTCCGTGCTGACGGACATCTTTTGTCTTTCCTTTCGTCTTCTAACAAGACATGCGTATTGAGCGCTCGTCGTCCGATACTAAGCTCAATCTCATTGATACGCTCATCTTCTTAAAAAAATGCCTTCGTTGTTGGGTTTATTGGAACCTTCTTCTCCGGACTTCACCGCCTGAAGTGATTCTTCACCCGCCTGACCACTTCCGCGTCAGTCTCCTCGTCAGTCATATCATACGGTCTTTTCTTTGGAACATAATTTTTTGGCTCGTCAGAAGTTGGTTTCTTCGTTTGTTTATACTTTGACGGCACTGGAGGAATTGAGCTGGTCCATTCTTGACAAGGTGCAGCTGGTTGTAGCTGTGGAGACGGAGGAAACGATGCAGACCGATGTTGTGGAGGAGATGGAGGAGACGATGGAGACCGAGGATCAGGCTACGGCGGTGGAGATGTACGAACCAACGCCGCCACTCGCCCGGGAAGCACGATGAAGCTCTTATTCCATAGTATGATGGAATTGAATGTATCTCCTAGTTTCATCTCCCCATCTCCTTGGGGATGTCCAGCTCGAGATCCTCAAAGCCTTGGTAGAACTGCTCCACCTCGACCTTTGAGTACCTAGGTGGAACTGGCCTACAGTGGAACCTCTAGTCTTGCTCCACTTGTATGGCCATACCATACGCTACCTTCACGAGAAATGAGGTTAATTAATTTTTATGCACGACTTAATCCTAAGTACAAAACAGGAAGTGCAAACTATAAGCATACCTTGATTGTTGGATTTTTGAATGGAATTTGCAGCTCACATGATGTCCGCTGCGTGATTTCATCCATAGGGTACCGTGGTTCATCGACAGATCGCACTGCTGCAACTTCGTTGGTCTGATCTTCTACTTGCCCTAGAAGCCAGCTGCTTCTATTGCCTGAGGGGCTAACCATGTCGTGAGGAACAGATGGCTGGGTCTGCTAGCTCCACTCGCTTAAGCGTATATCCACCTGTCTTGCCACCTCCTCTTGCAATCTTTGGTTGTAGTTCGCGACCTTCATTTCAAGATATCTCTTGCTTCTCATGCGACTCTGGTACCTATGGATGTCCTCTTGAAACCTATACTTCCATGAAACCACGCCCTGTTCCGTGCATTTGTCCTGGGTGCTCGGGATTCTCCAGTGCAAGTGTAAGCTCGTCTTTATCTCTGTCGGGCTGGAATCTTCCCTGAGCAGAGACCTCTAGAGCATCCATGAGACGGTGAGCTGCTTGACATATGTTCGCGCTAAAGATCAGGGAGCCATCAGCAGCATTGAGTTCCCCCATGAGCATAGTATCAATGTTTTGATCGTTCAGGCCAATCAACTGTGGTCGGAACAATACCTCTTGTGGCTAAAGCATCTTCCATTTTGTACCACTTGGGCACCGCCTTCTTTGTTGGCCCCTGATTTTATAGCACAGGAAACCATATGTGTTTACAAATACCAACTCCCTGGATCGATAGGTTGGTATACACACATTACAAATCTGGTACACACAGCCTGCATCACATGGTCTTACAATACCAAATAAATAGTACATGGGAACCTGAGTAGGTTCTAATAGGCCGTGTCTGGCCGGATACAATACCAAATAACATAGAATAAGATAGGATAGCGGAAGCAAGGCTGCGGCGGTCCACCTATACTCCACAGGCATCGACTGGGGATTAGTCCCTATGGTTCCTCCATACCATCACCCTCCTCGGGGATCAGTTCGACTGGCATGTCCTCATCATCAAAAGCTAAAAGGGTAGAAATATGCAAGGGTGAGTGCCAACCGTACTCAGCAAGTCACCACTATAGAAATGCAACAAACGCGTATAGGGATCCAAGACAGGTTTCGGTTTATTTGCGTAAAGCCAGTTTTCGCGAGTTATTTCACAAGCCTATGACCTAGCAGTTTTAACCATGAAAAAATGTCGCTATGTAAATGTTGTCATTAATTAGGAGTTCCTTCATCGCAATTCAACCTTCCCGCACATGGGGCAAGGTTACACATGTTTTATTTATCCCAACCTCTTCTAAACAATTTAAAAACATGTGAGTCTAGTCAAGAGTAAAACAAGTCCCGGCGCTCATTAACCACGAGCACGGCTATTCGAATAGTTTAATTTACTCACACTGCAGTGGATGTACGCTTTTAATCCCACACTCCGTGACGCACCCAACACATGAGACTTGTCACGGCCCGGTTTTTCAATTACCCTCGCATGGCGGCACCCGCTCCAAGGACTATGAATCCCCATTGCACCCCTGGCGCCACATTCCTACCTCGAGCCGGTTGTGAGGGGAGTCCTGGCACTCCTGGGATTAAAGGTTACATTATACATATATAAAGCTTTGATGTCATTAAACCACACACTTTCACATTTCCATACCGATATCCAGAACCTACCACATCTGGAGTGCCACCCCACAAGAATAACCTAGTCCATCGGGTCTAACCCCACTCAAGAAGTGTGGTCGTACTCGGTTCGTTTCCTATTTAGCTTCTTGACTCAGTCCTTAACTGACTAGGGTCGGCGGCTTACCGTTCCCAGAACCACCCATATTTTATTCGTGCCGCCCCAGTCGAAATCATTTTTGTTCAATTAAGTTTTTGGGTTTTCACAAAGGTTTTCGTGCTGTGGGTGGCGCTTATGTCTCCACCCAATTTCCAACAACCACTCCCGTCGAGTGACCAGTATTCCCACATTCACATATCCCATATACGGAATGTATAACGTCTATATAAGCAGGGCTAAGTAGTAGATAAATAATCACGTGTAAATTAATATACATAGGTAACAAAGGAATGTAAATACATAAGGATAGAAAATTTCAAAGGTAAGGCTTAAACAAATGTAGGTACGCGTTTTCAATATTAGCATGCAAGTTTATTTATAACCAACACATTTATAAAAATAGGATCAACGTGTTCAAGGGAGGTGCGTAGTGACTTGCCTTGCTCAATCGGGGGTTCGTCCTCAACTAGCTCGGTTTCCTCCTCGCAAATGTACCCTATCCGGTTGCATAATAAAATCACATACTATTCGCCAACACATAAAAGAACCAAACCAGTGCCATTACGTAGATCTTGATTTTAGAAAGATTTTGACGAAAGTTTCGTTCAAATCCGACTTAAAACGAGGGAGATACGGAATTCGAAAGATTGAAAAAGTTTTAAATCAAAGAAAAGAAAAAAGGTCAGACGGGTGGGACTGCCCTTATCTCCTCATGTGCAGGTTCTGTTTTTCTTTAAATGGATGTGGGACCCATGTATAAGCCTCTCTCTCTCCTTCTTCTCTTCTTCTCTGTCTAGTTTTCCTCTCTCTCTCACACGCACAGAGGCGACAGGAGGAGGAGGAGGGCATGGTGGCGGCGACCGGCCGGGACAGTGGCCGGGCGCGGCGGCTAGGCGACGCACGCCGGTGGCCGGTGGCTGGGGCGGCGCCTGCCGGGACGACGCGCATGGTGGTGGCCGGGTGCGGCAGCGCGGCGCGCGGCCGGCGTGGCCGGCGGAGGCGGCGCGCTACGGGCGCGGCTTGCATGGCTGGTGGCTGCACGCGGCGGCGACTAGTGCGGAGGTAGCTAGACTGGTGGCGTGGTGAGGCTGCGTGCACGGTGGCGACGGCGCGGAAACACAACAAAACAAGGAAAGATGGCAAGGAAGAAGGCGAGCAAAAGAAAATAGAGGAGGTAGACGCTCACCTTGCGGCAACCGGGTAGCGGCACACCGAGTGAGCTCCGGTCGTCGAGGTACGGCTTAGGCGCGCGGATCGTCCTCGAGCGCCCGGTGTTCGTCCGAGGTCCGCTGGGTTTGGCTTTCAGGTTTTTAGCTCAAGTTTTAGTGATTATGTCAAAGATTTTCGTTCTAACGTTCCAATCGTTTCAACCGTTCATTCGTTCGACCGAGCTACACACTTCCCTACCTCGCCTGGCGTGGCTGCCTGCCTTTCCACTTGCCTAACCTAAGTCTAGCTCATGGCAAGGCGGCGGCTATGCACATCGTGGGGAGGGGGTGAAGGGGCTGGTTGGAGAGGGATAGAGGAAGAGGATGAGGTGAGGCAGTGTGGCGTGTTCGAACATGATCGGCTTTTATAGCCTCCGGGTGTGGGAGCCAGCCATTGAAGTGCTTTCAATGTTTCACCCGGGCGTGCGGCTAAGGTTGGTGAACGGCCCTAGCTGCTGGCGAGGGGAGGAAGGTGTAGACGACGACGATGTATCGGCGGCCTGCACACACGCGCATGCTTGCTAGTAGTATATACAAAGGTGAAACCCTAAAGGGTGATGATCCATACCGCGGGGGCTTCGCCCCCGCACCCCCAGGCGTCACCGGGAGCAGGAGTCCAACTTTAATGGGCCACTTCAGCCTCCGCTTCACTCCGTCCGAAGTCAACCTTTATATGAATTTGGATCACAACTCAACACGGCGCGTGGCGATGTCGTCGCTGAAAACAGTACTAGGGAGGAGGATTGGACTTTATCCTTTATTGCTAACCCAACAGGAATGAGTGCCTTGGGGAGGTAACATGGACTTTTCTAGGGAAAAAGGCTTGCATCAAGAAGGCCACGGTAGAGGGAGTTTAAGCGGACTTTTCGGAGCAAAACTACTTTCGGTCAGGGAGAAAATCTTGGGACAAAAATCAAAAAAAATTAGAGGAGTAGAAAAATTGGAAATTTTCAATAAAAGTTTGGCACTGGCATAAAACAAATAAAGAAATTATCGGCATGTCGCAAAATTATAAAAATAAATCAGAGATGATTTTTGGTCGGTGTATTTTTATTTAGGAATTTTCTCAGGGTGTTACATTCTTATAGCCACCCAACCCTAGCCGGTGAAATTACTTTTTCTTAGAAGCATTGGTAGGCCACAAATGCACTTTTTCTTCACTATCTTGGCTTGCCCTTCCACTCCTGTCTTCTAGGCCACAAATGTATCCCAATGATACTTCAGTTTAGGTAATTTGTCAAAATCAGGTGTAAGATATTTTTGATATATTTTTCGTACATCACCGCGTGACCTTGTTTTGCATCAATTATGTATGCTAATGGACACATGATCCCTCACGACCCAACCGCTATGTGACACAAACTTCCTTGTTGCATCTTCAGGGACAACTGGTTCGCTGTCTGCTTTCACTGCAGTTATAATGTGTTTCCCTTCCACCTTCTTTGCGAGACCTCATTGTCCGCATCCCCTCTTCGATTGGGTGTCCATTTTCTCATCCTCGTTTCCCTCCTTGTCTACTTCTTCGTTCCCCTCCTCTTGCTCCTCATTCCGGTATTGGCTTGGGTCCTTGTTCCCCTCTCGTCCATCTAGTATTGGCTGTTGCCCTTATTGATCGTCTCCAAAAGGAACTGTTCGTCATCGCGATTTGTCATTTTTTCCTAACATTAAGTAGTACAGAAAATGTAAAAGTGCTTGGTATAATGTATATTGTTATATCTACAAAATGTGTATAGTATATTGTTATATCTACTTAAGTCAAAATTTTGTCTCCTTCGCTATGAAGAACTTCTAAAGATCACTTACTTAAGAAATATGCAACATATTGAATACATAAACAATAATTAATTGAACAAATGTGTACTATAATATCAATAGTTTGCAATGTTTCTAAGTTAATACGTACACAATAATTAATTATTTACTTATGTACACACGAACAAATATGCACTATAATATAAATAGTTAATTGAACGAGGTATGTAAAAAAGAGTTGCATATAATTAGAATTAACACGTCATATATAATTATCTAATTCGTATAACTTGCTTTAGCGTTGCTTAGCAACCTTCGGAGCACGTAATTAAGCCTGAGACTCGCCCACGTCCAATCCTGACAAGGAAACTATCGATAGTTAATTAAAACATATTTTTTCATGTATTTATCTATATTTTATTTAATTTTGGAAATATTTTAAAATTCTAAACATTTTTTAGTGTGTTCTTCTTATTTTCTAAATATTTTCTAACGTATTTCTAAACATGTATGTATTATTTTTATTATTTTGTAATGTATTACTTTTAGTTTTAGAAAATTATTACTTTTAATTTTATGTATTATTTCTAAACATATATTTTTTTAATTATTTTGTAATGTATTACTTTTAATTTATAATTTTTTAAGTATGTAATGCATTTTTTAATTTATAAATGTTTCTTTTTATTTTTATAAATTGGGGAGGGCTGACTGGTGGGCTCGACCTATTAGCCCTCCCCACGGCTTGTCGGTGCACGGTGGACCGAGTCCACCATGCGTCGGCTCGTACATGGGCTGGCCACCGGCAGCAGGGGCAGCGGAGGCATCATTCGTGGCGGCGGTGCCATCGGTGGCGACGGCGGAGGAAGATCGGTAGGCCAGCTAGGTAGACAAACCTCCTTGGAATCCTGAGCGGCGACAGTGGCGGCTCCCGTGGATTTGGCGGTACTGGTGGCCAAGGAGGAGGTGGGTTCCGGTGGTGGTGACAGTGATGACGAGATGGACCTCAGCGATGATGACGAGATGGAGCTCGACGAGAAGATGATGCCAAAATGGTACGTCCCGATCGGTGCTCTCGAGTAGACTAACCGCCCCCATATATATACCACAATCTTTACTTGCTACCAATTGGGACTAAATATTCTTTTCTGCCATTTCTAAACTTTTTTTTGTCCTGGCAGTGGATAACAACTGAGACTAAAAAGGAATAGGTTTTAATACAGTGCATTAAAATACATTAAGTGGCCGAATCAAGTACATTAAAAATAAAAAAATCATAAAAATAAGTAAAATACATTAAAAAGTGGTTTAAAATTATAATAAAATTTTTAAATTCATATATAATTAAACCAGGCATTAAAGTGCATTAAAAATCATAAATAATTTTAAAGTGCATTAAAATAAAAATCATAAAAATAAGTAAAATACATTAAAAAGGGGTTTAAAATTATAATAAAAATTTAAATTCATATATAATTAACAGTGGCATTAAAGTGCATTAAAAATCATAATATAATTTTAAAGTGCATTAAAGTAAACAAATCATAAAAATAAGGAGAATACATTAAAAATAGGTTACAAATTAGGTTACAAATTGTAGTAACATTTAAAAATCATGTATAATTAACCGTGGCCCGATTAGGTGCATTAAAAATAATAAAAAAATCAGACATAATTAATCAGACTTCTTTCGTTGCAAGAAAGGCTTCCACAGCAAATCAAATTAATACAGAGGCTTTCGTTACAAGGATAGGAATTCAGAGTGATCTAAACCGAGCGTATCCATTAAATAATTTACATAAGACTAGCTGTATTAGTCACATAAAACAATAAATCTCACAACTTGAAGGTTGACCTCACGTCCTTTCTCCTTACAAATAATCATTCGCTATGATAGTTGCGTAAGTAAGGGATGTCCTCATTTTATAGGAGGATGCTGGGGTCAATCGTCAACACGAACGGATGTTGCCCGTCAAACTAATCGTAGCATCAGTTTTATCCTCGACTCCGACGATTTTCCTTTTTCCTTGGAGAACCACGTGGCTCTTTGGCTCACTGGCCCTTTCCCCTTCTTTGGTTTGCTCGACATGTCCTTCACATAGATAACTTGCGTTACATCATTGGCTAGGACGAATGGTTCGTCTGAGTATCCAACCTTGTTAAGGTCAACTGTTGTCATCCCACCATAGCAAACACAATTTTTCCATTCGATGTTTAGGCTTACTACGGTGGTCTGCCTTCTGTTCAAAATGTCTGCCTTTCTTTCGTACATGATGGCTTGCAACCAGGAATCGGCGATGACCCATGTACACAACCTTCCTACAATATTTCAAATACGTACTTTCAGTTTCATTCGTGGGTCTAGGCCCTATACCCCTTGTTTTATTGTCCGGATAGGTTGCTAAGTGCATGCCAATCGTTAATGGCTACGAACAGCAATGCTCGTAGGTTAAATTGCTCCTCTTTATCCTCATCCACACAGGGACATCTTATTTCTTCCACAACAGTTGCATATGTTCAACCAATGGTCTTAAGTACATATCAATGTCGTTACCAGGTTGCTTTGGGCCTTGAATAATAATTGTCATCATGATTTACTTTCGCTTCATGCATAAGCAAGGAGGAAGGTTGTAGATACACATGGTCACAGGCCAAGTGCTATGACCACTACTCATCTCTCCAAATGGATCCATGCCATCTGCACTTAAACCAAACCTTATGTTTCGTGCATCGTTTCCGAAGTCTTGAAATGTTCTATCGATGTTTTGCCACTGCGACCCATCGGCGGGGTGTCTCCGCATCTTTTCTTGTTTACGTTCTTTTGCGTGCCAGTGCATGATTTTAGCATGCACTTTGTTCCTGAAGAAATGCCTCAGCCATGGTATTATAGGAAAATACCATATCACCTTAGCAAACACTCTCTTCTTGGAAGGTTTTTCGTCAACATCACCGGGGTCATCTCATCTAATCTTATATCGTAATGCCTTACAAAGCGAGCATACTTCTAGGTTCTCGTACTCCTCACCACGATAGAGGATACAATCATTCGAAAATGCGTATACCTTCTGTACTTCCAGTCCTAGAGGGCAGATTACATTTTACGTTGTTTCGGTGTTTCGGGTAATTCGATTCCCTCCGGAAGAATATTATTTACGAGTTTCAATAACTCGTCAAATGCCTTGTCAGTCACACCATTTTTCTTGGCTTCCACTGCAAGAATTCCTGCGTGGTACGCAGTTTTTTGTGCCCCTGTTCACAACCTAGGTACAAGGACATTTTGTGGTCTGCTAACATACGGTCCAATTTCTTGACCTCCTTTTCAGTTTCACAGTCATTCTTTGCTCACAACCTAGGTACAAGGACATTTTGTGGTCTGCTAACATACGGTCCAATTTCTTGACCTCCTTTTCAGTTTCACAGTCATTCTTTGCATCGTACAATATCTGACCAAGATCATTTGCACTGTCATTTTCTGCAACAGGTCTATCTGCCTCGCCTGTTGTATTTTCTTCAAATCCACCATATTGAGCCAAGTCTGGAATGTTGTTATCCTCTTCTTCATCTTCTTCCATTGCAACCTAACTATCCATGCGAGGTTCAACAATTATAGCTAGGCATAAACACTAACTCCAACAAGTGCACACGAAGAGTTCTTGATATAGAATACTCTTTCTATTTTTAGCATTTTTTGCACGGACAAATATAAAACCACCCTTAGGCTTGTTGGCATCGACCACACTAAAAAAATAATGCACGCCATCAATAAATTCCTTCGACCGTCGGTCCACGATATACATCCATTGCTGATTCATCTACAAGAAACGAGGAAATAGAAAGGAAGTCGACGAAACAGAAAATAGTTAAATAATCATATAATAATTTAAAATATCATAATTAAACTTAAAACTGACGGTAAACACAGAAAGACCATATGCGCTCATACACATAGAAATCATATATGAGGAGATTGTTGTAGAAGTCACAAATATCTATGACCATTTCTTAATTAAATAGGAACTATATTTTTAATGTATTATCCTTATTTTAGTTATTTTTAAAAGTTTTTTAAAGTTCTAAACATATTTTTAATGCATTCTTCTTATTTCTCACTATATAATGATTTTTAAATGGACTTAGTTTTTGTCTTCATTTTCTATAATTTTCCTTTGTTGTCTTTTTTAACATTTTTATCTAAATGTTTCTAATATTATGAAGTACCCTTATCTTCTCTATTTTTTTGTTTCTCATCTTTTTCCATATACCTTTTTGAAGAGAATGATGTACAGAAAGATAGCTAGAAATGTAATATGATAACCATACATCAATAGAGAATGAAGTTGCTAACGTTTTATATCCCTTCGATTTGTGTAATATCACCAAAATATTTTCACAAAAATTTTTGGTAGAACCTCTCTTCCTCCTCCTTCACTTTTGCAGCAATGGCTCGGGTTGGAGAAAGAAGAAGACATATAAAAAGTAAATTATCTTTAGTACTGGTTGATTTCACCAAGCGGTACTAAAGATCTACAAAATCTTTTATCCCAGTTGATGTCACCAACTGGGACTAAAGAGTTGATCTTTAGTACCGGTTGTGGGGGATGACACGCTCTGACAAGATTTGAACCGGGAGAAAAAATAAAAAAAATCATCTCTAGTATCGGTTGGTGTTACCAACTTGTAATAAAGACTGCATAGTGCCATTGGACTTTTTAACGAGTACTAAAGAATATCTTTAGTACCGGTTGATAATAGATCCAAGATATTTGTGTTTTTAGATACCACGATGAAAGATCAGTTCTCCAGTAATGAGAGAAAAACAGTGCGGTAGTAGGCTGACCATGAATCCATTACGAGGTTAACGGTATACATGAATTTTTTTTAGTTTTTTAGTCTAAAATATAAAAGATTCAATTGATTAGATAATAAGAAATATCACAAGAGCTGATACATTTATAATTAGGAGGTGAAACACAAAGTATGTAGAGCAACCTTCGTTATGGTTGGTGTGGCCTATGTGTGGCTTGAACCCACATACAAGGTAATTAATAGCGTATAGCGGGTTGGTAGCAGATTAGTGTCTGGATAGCGGATTGCGGGCGCTGTTGTGACCGCTAAGTTCCAATAGCGGAATTAAGAAAAATAACCATAAATTTAGATTATATATCAAAATATTAATATCAAGTTTCACTTAAAATTTAAAATTTAGACCACATGTTTAATTACTCCTACATTTCATAAAATAAAAATTATAAAATAGCATATAAATATATAAGATAAAGAAGACACACAATGCTAAGTTATTCTATCCATATATGAAGCACAGAGTTTAAACATTATAGCTATCTAACAAAGTCAATAACGAACTGTTATAGCTATTGTGAAGCGCTATAGCGGCTGCTAAGTTCCAATACACTATTTGTAGTCTGCTACCATGTAGCGGTAGCGGTAGAGGTCTGCTACCGCTATAGCGGTCACTATTACGGGCACTACGAACGCTTTTTATTACCGGGCCCACATAGCACATCAAGGCCACTCCAAAGAGTAGCATCCATTGCTCATGCCCTAAGCAACCTTCAATTTTCATATGCATATTATAAAGGGAAGAAAACAGCAAAGGTCACACACTACCTGGGCCTAACCAATAGGTCAAAAAACGCCAACAAACCCGTGCGATGCTCAACTCTTGTCCGTTTCCTGATCATGTATTTTTCTGAACAATGCAGACACAAAATGCTCAGAGACAAGAGGAATAGAGGAGATCAAACCATACATATATCACCAAATGCAAGGTATAAAAGCAGAGAAATTGAGGGCAAAAAAATAATAATCTAGATTCCATTGATTGATCGACAGCACAAGCTTGGATACAGCTTGTAAGCCCAATCAGGGAGCATATCGTTTCTCACTGTCTGAAGCAAGTTCCACTATCTCTTACCCATCGTACACAAAAGCTTTCTGCAAATGTCCCTAAAGATAGCGACAAACATGTACTGCATATGGGCCTCCAAAGTGCACAACAACATAGCAAATGGCTTCAGAAAAAGCTGGGTGAAAAAAGAGATTAGGTACATTAATTGTTGATTTAACCTGTGCATTTGCACAGGAATATTTCTTGTGTGCCCTAGACCTCTGGCCCGTTCCCGGTGCAAAAGAAAAAGATCTTTTTTTCCCAAGGAATTTTTCTTTTTGTGTCTCTATGTGTCAAGAAAATGGCCATGTATCTGCGCATCGGCTTTAGGCTACAACGGAAGACAATTTCACAACGAAAGATAATAGATGAATGGACCATATATAGAAGATAACTTCTCCATGAACATGTTGGAAAAAAATGCTTATACATGTTTAGCGAGGAAAATTTCTAAAAGAACTAATACTTCCGTACCAAATATAATCATTTATAGGATTTAAATTTTGTACACAATAAAAGCATTTTCAGAGGACTAATTCCAATACACGAGAATCCAAGCATTTTCAGCACATTTAGAAGTCAAGAAACTTAAAATCCAAAATTTGAACAGTAAGGCAACTAAAAGGAAATATGTCCCCTTAACTTTAATCTTTGCTAAATAATCTAGAAATGCTTATATCTAGAAACTGAGGGACTATATGGTTATCATTTGCAGTAATTTACTGAATATTCACTGTATAATCATTTTTTAAAAAAGACAAAAATTTCATCAGCATACAACATAGATTGGTAAAGATTCGTGTTGATCATGCTAGAAAGTGTTCTTGCAGTGTTCACGATAATGTTGGAGCAAAGTTCTTGAAATGTTTGTACCCCCGAAATGCCTTGGCTCTCTCTGGAATTTAAAACCGTACTCTTGATAGCTTTATGTTGGAGTTGGATAGCTCGCCTAGCTACTTGGAAGTGCTAGGACTGAATTCAGAATTTCGGATTTTATAGAAATAAAATATATCACTGAAACACCTTAATTTTTCATGTCGTTTTTGAAGAAAAAGAAAAAAAATCTTCCTCAAATAAGAGAACAGCCACAATTCCTTGTTTTCCATGAGACATGACTTTGTCAACGCACCTTTCTGACAAAAGTAAACGAAAGAAATGCACTGTCAAATCCAATTACCTGCAGCAAATCAGCAGTAGCATTAATTAATACTATCATCATGCTTCTTTCTGTCAATTTGTTCATCTGGCTGGTGAAAATGTTGTTGACAACCTGAACATTTCATAGTTCCCACATGGCAAAAGTAAATCCTCAAGTTTTGATCAGATCCATAGTCTGCATGGAAATTCACCACTTTCATCTTTGAGAAATTTTGCAGCCTTTATACTTTGGTTCATCACCTTCAAGTTTTACATATGTATCCCTACATTGAAATCTAAAGTTAGTCACCCATCACAAGCTTTTTTATTTTCTCAAGGTCAAAACTAATCTGATCGGCAGCTTATATTACCCATCATCAATGCATCATGACCTACATTGGTCTAAGTCCAACCCTAGAACCCGAAAAATCCCTTTTCAACCTAGGACAAGATATCGGCAACGACCATTGGTGCCTGCTTTCCGGCTACACATCAAGTATAAGCAGAAGTGTGGGAATAAGAGAGTGGAGGTAGAGGAAAGGGCTGGCTACCAAGCTAGCATAGGGGGGACAACATCAAACAAGAGGAATCCACAATGCCATATCGTTGTCGCCGTTGTTTAGCCTGCACCTCCTGGTGTTGCCGACAACGCGATCTGGGAGCTAGACGAGAGCCCCCTGGGGATGTGGAAGGTGACATGGAATATCCCTGCCCATTTGGTGCTGCAGAAGTAGTGGTAGTGGTGTTGGTGGTGGAGCTGATCAGCTGATCGATGGAGTGGGGCAGTGATGTCTCCCACCATAGCTGTGAAAGGTGAGCACTAGTACCACTGCAGATGAATCTGCAGCTTGCATGATCTGCTGGCTTGAATTAAGCTTCTTCCCTTCCCTTGCATGGGGCAGTTCCTGGTATAGGGAATCAATCATAGCCACTCTTCTTTTTGGCCTCGGTTCCATGGTGATAGGATGCCCTGTCATGCATGCTTGCTTGATCCTTGGAACTGCATACTAGCTGGTTGCAGAAGGCACATTTGCAACTTTTGTGAGAGGTGGTGGTGTATGATCATGATCACTTTCCTAGTTTCCTATGAGAGGGGAGCTTCTTTGGCAAATTAACATCCTTGACACTTGGAACAGAACTTGCCTTCTGTGGATGGTTGTTTCATTAGCTGGAAGTGTGTCTACGTACCTGTATATGACATAAATACCTAACTTTGATCAGCCACATTGCACCAGCACACATGGTCTACATTAGGGCCACCTTTAAGGTGGTGGATTGGGTTGGGCGGGCTGGGCCTGGGCCGCTTGAAATGCTATGTGATATTCTACTCCCTCCATTCCAAAATGTAAGACACAACTACCACTAACACAAAAAACCAAAAAAGAATTATAATCATCTTCTTATTTGGATCACCCCAACAAATACAATGTATGCACCCAATGCGATTTGAGATCTTCAGGATGGAGGATTTAAAAATAAAACATAGGTGGTATGACTTTATAAGATGAGAAAAAGGAGGAAGATAATTTGGATCATAGATCGATCATCCAAGGATCAGAAACAGTTGAGGTGTTGTGACTTAATGGGAGAAGAGAGAAATGATATTAACTACACTTAGTGGGGATTAACTTTATAGATATATAAGATTTGGGTGGTATGTTGCTGTGTGTTGTTCTTATTTCTAAATTATCATAGAAATTCAAAGTTGTAATTGTTATATTTTGTTTTACAAATTAAATTAATGTTACATCAAATATTTTATCTAATTATGATGTCTATATCTATCCCACATTTTTCAGAATACAATAGTATTGTAATTAATTACGACTTATAGGTTAAAATAAAAGTTGTTACAAAAAGCCAAAATATATAAAGTAGTTGCATCAAACGATATTATAGTAATCCACCTCAATACCAAATAGAGCCTCAGACTGCTACAATAAATAATTAATGATGCAATAGAAAATAAGAAAACTATTTTTCGAAGGTAATCGATAACCCATTTAGACATTCGTTGATTGATTCACTTGTAACATCACATAATGCCTGCAGAAATCAGCGATTTCCATGGGCGGTTCCACTCCTTGACTAGAGACTATTCTTTTAACATCACATATATCTCCGAATAAAAATATCATCAACTATCTACAATGTTTTCTGTAGAGCATATATTCATCTGAGGTCGTTTGGAAAATTCAAAAAATCATTTTTTTCAATAGATCTGAGAACTTGTAATGAATATTTGAGCCACTAAATGACCTCAAATAAAGAGAACATTCAAGTACAAAGTTGTACTTGATTTAGCTTGTTAAGGGGTATAATTTTCATAGAAAGTTTATCATCAGCTGACTTGAAAAAAGTGCTCTTTTATAAATAAAATGGGTTTGTTTTCATTTTGAGAGGCATTTTTTTTAAAGAACCACCTAAAAAATTTACGATATTTGGACATGTGGACATGTGGTTCTCTTAAGAATCTGCTTAAACAATTGTAATTTTCACAAGTGGTTTTAATTTATAAGGCCCTCTCGGTAGTATCACAAGCATATTTTCTCATATTCCTCATGTACAGTACAATGGAGGTGCCATGAGAAAATAGTTTTATATAGTGAAAATTAATCGCATTGACATGACATACCTGTCGGTATTAAACATACAATCATGTGCTAAGAGCGGGTATCGTTCTATTTTTCCCTAGGAGGGGTACTTTATATCAAATGTGTTATTTGAGAATAGGTGTACGAGATACTGACGCCAAGATGGATATAGCTGAATTGTGATCCATAAAGTGTAACTACATCATTCCCCCAATTTCTTAACTACAAATAATCTATTGGCAATGGCCTCATATACTGGTAAATTATATGTCGGGAAAAGCTTTACCGATAGATAGGATCTATCAGAATGACTTCCTACAAACGAAGATCTTTGCAGGCGGATAAATTGACATTGTAGATCGTACCACATTCCTACCTGAGAGTAAGAGTTCTCTAACATATAAACTCAAGTGCTAAATGCAGTCCAACCTCCAAGTTAACCCTTCCACTTGAAGGCTGGATCGAGACTATAACTGCAAGGGGAACAACCGCAAAAAAGTAAATAAATAATAAGAAGAATTAAATAGTTGTACTGAGGTCATTCCTTTTTGCGCTGATTGTGAAATTTCTATATATGTAGTAAAAAAAAGTGATTGATACAAATTAAACCAGTCAACCTCAGTCGATGTTGAAGTTGAAACTTGAACTCTCACCACTACTACTAGCCCACATGGTTTAGTCATCACTCCGTGACTGGACATGCACCCAGCAGACCATAGTAAGATCTCATTGGCCTGCATCTGAACGTGCATCTCACATTAGATGAAAGAGAACCATTTTCAAATCAAGGTTGTAATTGTCAACAAATAGAACGTTTCTGCACGATGAATATCAATGCACATCATGGTTACTAGTGACATTAAGAAGATGTACAATTGCCTTGCCGGCGAGGTATATGCATTGATTATTTCAGTTTTCGCAATTCTTGTCTCAGATGCAGCAAGTTCACATGAACTTAATTAGCAAGAATATATGCTTGTTCCTGTGGATTATTTTGCCAATCCTCTCTTGTCCAAATTTGATGGACCCGAATATATAGATGCAACTTGCATCTATGTCACTAGCTTCTCTTTATATATGGCCTAAAGTAAATGCTACTTAATTGTCGCAAGTTTTTTAGATGTTCAAATATAACTACATTGTACTGCCTCTCTTTTTAATATATTTGTTGACTTTTTAACCAACGTTTGACCATTCATCTTATTCAAATTTGTTTATAAATTTAAAAATATTTAAGTCATGCTTAAAGAGCATTTGATAATAAGTCAAAGTCACAACAAAATAAATTATCATTACATAATTTTTTGAATAAGATCTTTTTTAACGCTGCTATATATTAAAAAATGAAGGGAGTAACTAAACTGTAACTTCACAAAATAAAGTTAATGGAATCCTTTAGGTTTCAGAAAATAATGACTAAAATCATAGTTTTTTTCACAAATGGTAGAAGTCAATTCTATAGATTGAATTTTTGGCACCGTATAGTAATGGACAAATAATTAATTAGAGATTAATTAGGCTATCCTCAACCCTCCATATCATATGGTGTTCATAGCATTAAATACACTGTCATATAAGTAAAAATCTGATGTGACAAGAAAGTTAATGAGGAGAAAGGTAAAAAAGATAAAACATCATTTCTCATAGAAAAAATCATCTCTACACAACAACCAAAAATGAAAACAAGTGGATAGGTGGATAAAAAGAAAGACAAGAGAGGTGATTGGATGAGAATTTAATTTAAAGACACTATCCATTGGATATATAGTTTCTATATATAGTATCTATATGATATGACAAGTATGAAAATTATTGATAGTTTTTAGAATAGTTTCTGAGTTGAACATGACCATAGTTTGTCCCCTCAATGTTTAGGAAATTCACAATTAACTGTAGTACGTAGCCCACTAGCCCATTTAGGGTTTTGCCGTAGCAAAGAAGATCTAGTGCTATATCTAAGCTTTCTCTAGAGTTCTCAATCATTCATATGGTTAGGCCATCTCCGGTGTACATCGTCCCAGATCAACCAAACCGATGGCAAACATGCATCGCCTGGTTTTGGTTCAAACTGATCAGAGGGAATAGAAAATATTGCCTAAGGGCATCACCTGTGAGTTAAAAGGACAAGAGAATGGAGTTAAAGAAAACAAAAGGATAATGAAGGAGAGACGATTGCATTTTTTTTCTATTCATTATATGCCCCAATTAACTTGGACGGTAAATAAAAAGTCAATAACTACGTGAGAAGTTCGATGGTAAATTACGATCGAAGAACAACCGAGATAACACGTGGTTTGACCATAAGCCCAAAGTTAACTATTGCAGGTTGTCGGCTGGGCTACCCTTGATTTATTGGCTATGATAAGTGTGCCATAATCGTGGTTTCGAGATCCAGATATTTGTTTGTTTAGCAGGCGCAATATGTGATCTCGACCAATGTTATAGGTTGGAGAGTCCAAAAGAAATGGTTACCTGGAAACATTGACAGTGAACATTCAGGACTTGTATTTTGTTTTGATGCCTTTGTAACCTAGTTTAAATGTCAATAAAGCGCATAAACTTTTTTTTTCTTTCTGAACAATATATCGATCGAGTGTCTTTTGTTGTGTACAATGAAAACGGATTGTTCTAGAGTGCTGCCGTGGAGAAAGGGAGATGATGTGGTATGCATGATTTGATGAGTTAGGAGGGTAGTGCATCCCTATCTGTCCAAGCAAAATGCTCAGCAAGCAGCCAAATGATGTGTTCGTGACCTCTTCAAAAGTTTGTGGATGCAGTGGCACAGGAAAAGTGGAGGCTACGAGTGCTCTAGTTTCTATAGTTAGCACGGTCCATCTAAATAAACTAATTTGGCGCACATAATGGAATGTTTTACGTCGTGTATGATATAGCGGCCCGTGATAGGAAAATATGCATTTTTGGTTAGAAAATTTAATTCCGTGGTAAACTAAGTTATCTCACATTATGATTCTATTGAAAAGATCGATGCTTTTCTGTGCGTTACAATAATGCATAACTTTTACAACATATGTATCCAAAGACATTTTTAGTAAAGCTCCAACTCTCTAAGTTCTTAATTCTACCTTTGGGTTTTAACAGTGTACGACGCTATTGACTTTTCAACCTCTTTTTAGGAAAAGAGTTAGAACATTATTACAGCAGGGCATGCAAAGCAGTAGTCACTAGCCTCAACAGAGAGAAATTTAGTGGTAACTATGAATAGAACCAAAGAAAATTCCCTAAAAACAAAGAGAAAATTCACATAGACTTTTAAGATAAGCAGAACAAGTTAATAAGTATCTATATTACTCCATACTGATATGTGGTAATATTCGTTAACCAGTACACTATGAAATAAGCTGCTTATCCCTTCTATACAAGAAACGTTGTTCCCATACTGTGACATGTCACAAAAACTATGTAAACAAACAATTTAATATTTTTCATATTTTCACTAATTTTTCAATAAGATGAATAGTCAAATGGCCTGTCTAAAAGTCAATAATATCATGCATTTAGAAATAGAGGGAGTATAACAAAGAGTTTGAAGGCTACAACAAAGTGATTTAAGGCTCTATTAACAAAAAAAAATGTGAACAAAATGACATTTATAGCAAACCCTATTTTTCCAGCAGCTGCAGCTCACATAAATGTTTTGGAGCTAGAGATGCCCAACTTGAAGAGGCTGGAGTCCTGTCAATAGGTCATAATGTAGATGTATAAAGCTAGCTAGAATTGAAGCTGGCATGAGAACATATTACAAAAAATAGCTATTTGTGTTTTCCTGTAACACCTATCTTAAATAATGTGTGTTTCCATAGTTCTTATGTGTTACTTGATTGTGTTACAAGATATTGTAATGTTCTGTAGCAGTGTGGTGCCTAAAGTGGATCTGGCCCCTGGCAGTGATAACATGCATATATTAATTTCTCAACAGTTTAGCTTTTCAAGGTTGAAACCTCTGAGTGCCGGTATGTAGCACACAACTTTATTACCACGATTTAAAACATTGATACAGTGCCATCAAGTACTAATGATTGTGCCATCTATAACTTGAAAACTAATGCCATAAAAATAAGTTAGTTTTTATATTCTCTATCTATTTCATAAAAGAAAAGCCTCTTTTCTCTAAAAATCCTAACATTTATAGGCAATGCGGCGGGCCTTTTCTAGAGTTTGAGTAAAACCTACTATGATTGGTCACTGGTATGCTCGCTAGTGCCGTTGAGTCTAGTCGTGCTTTGGCGTCGGCGTCGGTCAATTTAGCTTAGTTTTATGGTCTCGATCATTTTGGTTTCAATCTCGATTAGTTCGATTTAAATTTTGGTGTCAGCCACTTTTACCACCCCTATACTCGGGTACCTACCTATCACGGTCCACCCAATGTTTGTAGGGGCACACGTGCACATATGCGTACATGGATGGTTTGAGTAGCGTATATGTTTGTTTGAGGTCGAACATATATTCTAAAAAAATCATGTAATTTTTAATTGAATTTTGGCTAGTTAGTTTTTATCCAATGGGCTACAGAAGCCATATGAAAATTTATATGGTTACAGAGTTGTACATATGCTTGTTTTCTTAATGCATAATATAATATATAGATGGAGTGATGGACCACCAAAATTAAACCGTTTAATTGACAAGATAAAGCAACATAAAGTATTATTTTATTATGAGATACATCATACATTAACCAATTAATTTCTACATTAAAGTAAATCAGCCAACCATTCTGACCAACACTACCCTCAATGCCACCTTTTTCCTGCAGTTTTCTTACAAACTCATCATGCTGCTTTTTTTTCAGCTATAGGGAGGTGAGGTTCTTCCTAGCTAGTGATGGCAATAATACACAATCCTCCGCCGAGTTGTGGGGGCAACAAGATCCTGCTGCCTCTCTCTCTCTCTCTCTCTCTCTCTCTCTCTCATGGTCTGTGCAGCTACATTGCCACCATTCCTTAACAATACAGAGGTCATGATTTGAGCCAATAAGTAGAGAATCTTTTGTTGTATAGGACATCTGGGAGCTGGAGAGGCATTTGTGGGAGGGAGGAGGATATCTCTTGATTGTCATCTTCCCCCCTCTTTCTTCCCTTCTTATAACCTTCCTCAACTCGTGGAGGCCTAACCCTCCTCTCATTCTTCTTCAACAACAACACCCTCCTCCCTTCTACTCTCTCTCTCTCTCTATCTATCTATCTATCTATCTATCTATCTATCTTGAAAAAGGAAGAGTTTCCAAGAACCCTGAATCGATCATCTGGAGAAAGATTGCTGGACTCTCGGATAGCTGCATGTATGAGAGCTTCCTAATCAAGGTGATTTCTCTCTCTCTCCCTCTTGAGGCTCTGATTACTGACTCTGATCATCATTTGCATGGATCCATGCATGGTGATTTCTTCAGAAATTTATTAAACTGTATGAGCACATATATATATATATATATATATATATATATATATATATATATATATATATATATATATATATATATGCTAAGCACAAGCTTTATTATTGCAGTTCATTCTTTCGATCCCTTGTGTCACAAGGGAGTTTCTCAGTTCTTCCATCCTAATTTCTAGTGAATCATATATGTTCTTTTTTTATTTTGTGGTGGTTTGTTTTATTTTTATTGTAGCCTTTATTGTGCATGGGCACAATCCAAGGCACATGCTGCTTTCTTTTGGTCATTTTGAGATATATATAAAAAAATGATCAAGGGGATTTGTACTTCACACCCATACTGCAAAAGGTGCAATCATGTTTACTTATCACTCACATCTAGTAACTACCTCCTTTCTTGTGTTTGTGTTTTTTTTGCATATTTTTCCTTTTTCATTCATGAAAAACGTTTTTTTCTTTGTACTTCTTTGCTCATCAACAATTAGCTATAAATACATTGAATACCAGTTGTACTAATTTTGCAAGGCACCAGCTGCAAACATTAAATCCCTGTGTTGCATGGTCCTTTTCCATCATGCAATTCTCTTCCAGGGCACCAACCCCCACTCTTCATTGAATCTGGCACATGCTGTGCATTTCATGCTAGCTGCACTTGATGCTTCAGTCCACATCCCACTTAGCTAGTGAGTTTCATTCAGAATTATGGGAAACCGAATAAGCGCGTCGCGGTCCGAAAACTCGCAACTACTATTCACATATGTTTTTTTTTAAAAAAAAGAGCCAGAGAAGAATTTTGTCCATCAATATCATGTGCTCAATTATATATCAAACTCAATATATATATATAGGTACTGATCATGGCAAGCCTGCATTTGAACACTGAGGCCGGCCTACATAAATGGACAGAGGGATGAGGCCAAGTTGGCAACATCTTGTGCAGAAAAAGGAGAACAGCAAAAGGAGAGGAAGAGCAAGTAACAAGTCATGCCTATATGATGGGGCCTTGTGCTGCTGCTGCTGCTTGAGGTGAGCACTGTTCCATCTGAAAGCAGCACAGAGCATTAGTGCAATCACCACTGTTTGTTTGTTATCCTACCTTACCTTTTATTTTTGGAGGCACACACACCTCTCTCTCTATGATTCTCTCTCTCTCTCTCTCTCTCTGAAAACTGAAGAGTATGTTTATGCTACAAGCTGGAGTTTGGTGCATGATGAGGATACAAGGGACATGAGTTGCATGGAGGACCCATATGTCTTCCTTAATGCCTTGATGCTTTGGGCATTCAAGAAAAATGCTAGGCACACAAGCACAAAACTAGCAGAAAAATCCACTTCTTTTGGATTATTCTTACAATAAAAAAGTTAAAAAAGTTGCCTTGGATTTACTTATTTATTCTCTTCTCTTCCTTGGAAAATCTTGATTACCTTATGCTGGATTTCTTCATTGCTTCCTTAAAAAAGATGCCGCTAATGAGGCGAGATCCAACTCTACTACATTTTTTTTGTCACTAATGTGGCCAGCACCCTGTCTTTGTATTGGATGATGAGTGTGTGTGTGGTTTGGGCACAAGTCACATCAACACACACCATCAACAAAAAGGACCTAGCTAAGCTAAGCTAGAGTGATCCTAATCAAATCAACAGGACCCCTAAAACTCCACCCAAGTGTTTGTGCTATGTGTGACCCTAACTGTGAAGTCATGCTTGCATAAAACACCAAGGAAATGCATACAAAAAACACACCAATAATATCTACACTTTTTTTCTTATCAGGGATACTCTCTGAAGGTGAAAGGCCATAGAAAGAGAGAGAGCTAGCATGGGGCTCACATAAAGTTAGTAGCTATGAACAGTGAACACACACACTCACACAATTGAAGGTGTGGTCCTGAAAGCTCCTCTCTTCCCTTGGAGGTTTATATATATATTAGCAAGGCTGATTGTGCCTTTTCTCTAAAGAGAGGAGAAGGGCCACATCTTATTAGTCCCCCTCACATTTGCCATGAGCTTAAGCTTCAGCTTTTTAGCTGGCAGATCTTAAGACTTCAGAGTTTCTCTTTAATTCATCAAGGTATGGATCCACTTGAGCATCATACATTGCATCTGTTTTGCCTGGATGGAGCTTTTCTTGAGTTTTAAATGTTTTGACCAATCTATTATTGTTTCGATGACATGCTTTTGCCCCTGGTTTTGATGTTTCTTAGAATCAAGCTCCTGCAATTTCATCAGCACTTTCTGGTTTTTTTTTGTCAAATACTTGCTTGTTCTGTTCGAGCAATGGTTCTGAACAATATCCAGCCAACAGCTTGCTAGCTTGGTGACTGGGATTATTGTGGGAAATACTAGATAGAAGATCAAAACAGTTTATCTAGTTATGTTCTAGGATTATTGATCGACCAAGTTATGAGAAATTTATGCCATGTTATGAAATTCTTGAAGAAATACCCAACTTGGTTATTTTGCTCTGTTTTGCTGAAAATTAGACAGAACCAGCAAGGTTTTTGTCAGTTTCAGTTTCAGTAAAGAAAAATGTCACTGTTATGTTCACCTCAGATGTAGTTCATTGAACCTGTGGCAATATTCAGTTATATTGTTTCTTAAGATAATGATGGGTTCAGTCAATTAATCAGAGCATCCTTTGCAGGATATCAAGAAGTTCTTCACCATGAAGTACATGAAGCTTGGGACAAAGCCTGACACATTCTACACCGAAGAAGCTGTCAGGTAAATGTCGTGCATTCGTATTTTCGTTTGTCGTTTCAATGAATATTTGTAATTATTTTGACTTTGTTGCACTACAGGTCGGTATTGTCAGACGTACCTGCCGATCTCATCATACATGTCAACAACACAAAGTATCAGCTACACAAGGTGCTGGTTTTCTCATTGATACAAAATTATCTTTATTACCACTTTTGAACCATTTCCTACATTCCTCGCAGTGCTGATGAAATTTCCTATCCTTTACTTTTAATGATATAAGATATACATATTGATCACAGAATTTTCTACTAGAAAACAGTATATGAATTCAATAGTCAATCAAAAATACCTTGGCCACCTAATCCAATCTGAGGAACATCTCCCCTGAAAAGATTTTGCTCCATACTGAAAGCCAAAGTTGATTGAAAAGATACTCTTGGCCATCAACTCCAGTTGCACCCTTATCAAGTATTCAAATCTGATATCCACACCACCTTTGCAAATCACTGATTTATTAAGACATTGGACATACATAGGAAACATAGAATATGATTGGAGGCGCTGAATCAGATCCATCTTTCTCTGATAGTTTATCATGTCACATGTTCCCCAATGCTACATTAGATTGTTTAAGCAATGTCACAGGCCTAATGATGATGTGAAGTTGTGAACTAAGGCAACTTTACCAAGTCGCGGATCGCAATGATTAGCACACATCAAAGCCTAATGATGGCCTCAAAACAACTCTATCTTTGTTTAGTCATCCTTTCTGAAATGACGACCGACATTGGTTTAGGTTCATAGGCCTGAAGGTCTGCTTTGCCAAGATTGTCATGGTGCAAGCATCAAATGAGGCATTAAAAATTGCTTGCAATGCCCTTTTCTGATCCACGCCTCAAAAGCTTCTTCTGAACTTCACAAAATCCCTGTTAGAAAAGTTGCAGGAATAGAATGCAAAGTTCTTTTTCAGTTCAGTCTTGTGAATGCCACTGATTGAAATAGTTTAATGGAAAAGATCTAAAGTGATCAAGTGGTAAAATTGAAGTTCTTTTAAGTAAAACTGAAGATTAAGCTGTTATTTAAGATTTTTGCAGTTTGGCTATGCTCTTGCTTCAGATCTTCTCATGATTCATGATTTTGAAAACATTATAGGACAACTGTACAAAAACTGGCTTCCTGATTTATTTTTCCATGACCAAGCTTCTGATTCAATTATGTGTATTTTGACATTTAAGAAAATAAAACTGGGAGAAACTATTTTGCATGGACACAAGTGTTACAGCATTTATGCTTTCATAAAAAATATGTTGCTTTTAGGTTGGAAAATGAAGACAATCCGTGATTAAGTTTCTCGGAATGCAGAGTAAATCTGAAGTCTGAAATCTAAATTGTTGTACTTTCTGTTCTCAAAATTTCTTGCAGCTAAAATTCTGTTCCCACTCTGAAAATGCTGATACAGAAGACACCGGTTGCAATCCGTATTATACCAAGTATGCAAGCAATTATTTAGAGAAGAGAACGATCAAAAGTTAAAGTGCTCTTGCTAAGTTCAGTTTCCTATTTGCATCAATTTCTGGTTAAAAACTAGAACAATTACCTGTAGGAAATTTCAGTACCATAACAGAAGTTCAGAGCAAACTGAAGTTAAAAGCAAATAATCATAGTTTAAGGACATAAATCTGGTAACAATTAGTCTATCAAAGCCTTTGTCATAGCAAAACTGCATCTGTATTACCTACAGTTCAGACTGAATATTGTTTTGCTGCCAATTCAAAATATCAACATGTCAAAAAAAAATCACAAACTTAAAACAAAGATTTTTGGCACATAACTAGAGGAATTCGATTTGAAAGAAATGAAGAACAGAAATACAAAACTAGAAACAAACAAATAGGCCAGAAAATTAAAATTTGGTGAGTTTTTTTCCCTCGTTTTCCAATGCCCAACCTGTTGATTGATTTCAGGTGTTTTTACCATGTAGTTCCCCATCCTCCTCAAGTGCGGCCTCCTGCAGCGCCTCTGCTCCGACACCGACGCCGACGGCGACGGCGACGACGCGGCGCCGGTGCCGGTCGCGCTGCACGACATCCCCGGCGGCGAGGAGGCGTTCGAGCTGTGCGCCAAGTTCTGCTACGGCATCTCCATCAACATCGGCGCCGGCAACTTCGTGGCGGCGGCGCTGGCGGCGAGGTTCCTCCGGATGACGGAGGCCGTGGCCAAGGGGAACCTCGTCGCCAAGCTCGACTCCTTCTTCGAGTCGTGCATCCTCCAGGGGTGGAAGGACCCCATCGCCGCCCTCATGGCCGCGTGGCGGATCTCCGGCTGGTCGGAGAGCCGCATCGTCCAGCCCTGCGTCGACGCCATCGTCGAGAAGATCCTCATGCCCCCATCGAAGGTACACGCTGTGTCTTTCGCGCCTAATTTTAATTTTGAAGCCCAGCTACCGCCAGTTGAAGTTTTTTCAGTTTCTTGGTTTTGGCGCGAAAATGGTTGATATGATAAGTGCAGATTACAGAAGAAAACCAGTGAAATTTACACAACTTTTTGCTAAAAAAATTCGAATTTTCGTTTGGATTTTTTTCAGAACATATGGAATTTTTAAGCCAAGAACCTACTCCCTTCGGCCTAAAACATCCTAAAATAAATAAATGTGTATATAAATTCGTAATGGTAGAATATATCATATTATATATTAGATTTTATTTATTTTATGATAAATGGAGTAAGCATCAAGCCGTTTGTGCATTGTTGAGAGTAGTGGTAACAGATTCACCAAATCACCGTACCCACCACTTTATTTAGAAGAATATAAATATCTTGTTTATTGAGTGTTTTTTAAATACAAATCGAGCTGTTACCGTCGCATCTTAAAACCCCGTGTCTGATTTTTGTAACCTTCCTTTAATAAAAAAAAACCCTGACCTGCTTTATTACAACCGCCGAACCCGGTTTGATTTGTTTTGAGATATGAACCGAATTCAGCTCGTATTTGACGAAATATCTGTGAAAAAATCATAAAAATATATGCTAGGTGACGTGGTCGTACACATACACGAGGCCGGGGTACGCGAAGAAGGCCCACCAGTCAGTGCCCAAGGACTGGTGGACGGAGGACGTGTCGGAGCTGGACATCGACGTCTTCCGCTCCCTCCTCTCCACCGTCCGCGCCGCCCGCCTCCTCCCGCCGCCGCTCATCGGCGAGGCCCTCCACGTCTACGCCTGCAAGCACCTCCCTGACCCACTCAACCACGCCACCGCCAACGCCAACGGCGGCCTGCACGGTGGCCAGACCTCCTCCTCCGCGGCGGCGGAGCAGCGCCGCGTGCTGGAGACCATCGTCACCATGATCCCCGGCGACGCGGGCGCGGTCACCGGCAGGTTCCTGCTCCGGCTGCTCCGCGTGGCGAACTTCGTCGGCGCGTCGCCGTCCACGCGCGCGCAGCTGGTCCGGCAGGCCGGGGCGCAGCTCGACGAGGCGAAGGCGGCGGACCTGCTCGTCCCGATGCCGTCGGACCCGCTGGCGTACGACGTCGGCGCCGCGGAGGCCGTGCTCGAGCACTTCCTGGCGCTGTTCCAGCGGCCGGCGCCGCCCGACGAGCGGCGGCGGATGAGCGCCGCCATGGAGAAGGTGGCCAGGACGTTCGACGAGTACCTCCGCACCATCGCGCTCCACGCCGACTTCCCCGTCGGCAAGTTCGTCGACCTCGCCGAGTGCTTGCCGGAAATCGCCCGGAACAACCACGACGGCCTCTACCACGCCATTGACACCTATCTCAAGGTCACAAAATCAATCACACCATCAAAATATCAATTAATTGTTTGATCATTCCAGCTGATAAATCAACAATGGCGGGCGCGCTCGTGCAGGAGCACCCGGAGCTGAGCAAGGCGGACAAGAAGCGACTATGCCGGATGATCGACTGCCGGAAGCTGTCGCCGGACGTGCGGGCGCAGGCGATCTCCAACGACCGGATGCCGCTGCGCACCATCGTGCAGCTGCTCTTCGTCGAGCAGGAGAGGGCCATGGGGGCCGGCGGCGCAAGCGGCAGCAACAGCGCCGTCGCGCCCGACGCCATCGCCATGCTCGCCGCAAGAAACAAGGAGAAGGACGACGAGCCGCCGGCGCCGGCCGCTGACCACAAGTCGGACGTGCACCGGCCGCGCGGCGACCACGGCGAACGCGCTCGAGCGGACGGTGCGGCGATGACAAGGTCGCTCTCCGCGTCCACCACCAAGACGGCCGGCGCCGCGGCGGCGGCGCCGAGGACGGCGGAGAGTAGAGGGAGCAGGATGAGGAACAAGTAAATCAATGGTGGTCACCCATGATCGATGAAGGATGAGATTCTTGTTTCTTCTGATCCCTTGCTTGAAATTTGTTGATACTTGTGATTCATGATTATTCTTTTTGTATTTTTTTTTTCTATTTTCTTCTTCATTTTGATTTCAGTGCATCCCATTTTTGGTGGGAGATGTGAGGAGCATCATTGTTGAAAGAGGGAAGAGAGAGTGAGTGAGGGGTAGATTTTGTAATTAAATGGATGGGGATAATAAGTGGCTATAATCATACGATCTAGCATAGCTCACCAATCAAGAAAATGTCCATCTTCATCATTCATTCCACATATGTATCTACTGTTACCTTCATCCAAATATTTCCTTGTGCTCTTTCGACTTAGAGGATAATATATCTCTACATATGTTCTCTAACAAATTTAAAGATTATGATATAATTATTCAACAACTGAACTTAAGATTATCATATTTATATTCATAACAACTTTAGTATTAGTTTCAGTGAGTAGTGGATAGTGTTTCATTCTATCCGTTCCAAAATACAACAACTTTTAACATTTAAAATTTATTTTAAAATATAATAACTTCTTCAAATACATTCTCTCTCAACCAATCACAATCTTTCATCATTCAAATTCTTCACCTACTTTCTACTCTCAACTAATCATAATACTTTTACATTTAATTTTACTTATTTCTTAATACCCTTGTATAATCATAGAAATCCTTATATTCTGGGAGAAGGGTAGCACTTGTGATATCCTAAGTCCCAATAGCTCCCTATAGCTTTCATTGATCACCATAAAGGTGTGAAAAATCAAAAATTCAGGAACTGTTCACTTTGATGCCTAAATCAACCTTACCAAATTTTGGCATTACCAAAATTTGGTATTGCTAATATTTGGTAAAGTTGATAAGTGTGGATTATATTTAGTTTGTTTCTTTTGTCTAGTTTTTGTGAGAAAAAGATTCTAGAATTACCAAATTTTAGTAGTGGAGGTGAGTTTTGACAATGTTTGGGTTGTTACCTTTCCAAATTTTAGGAAAACTAAAACTTGTGGTTAATTTTGGCTATAAAGTAAACATACCCACAATACCTTGGTTCATCTTCATTCTATTTTGAGTAAATTTCATATTGGGTCACATATTTTGATCATGTTTTCATATTGAACTACTACACTAAACCAGTGTTTTCACTTAGCACTGCACGTCTTTATATATAAGTTTTCAGTTGGGACTTCTTCATCTTTTTGGTGTGCGTGGTATCTAATTAACTAGTTCTATTTTCGAATTATTTTTTATTTATTTGCTCGTCTGTATAGATTAATTTGTGCCCCTTTAAAACATGTTCACATCACTATTTTACTGTGATTTACTGATTTCTTGGAAATTTTTTTATTTGAATTTGCGTTTTCTCTAAGTGGAAAATGTTGATTTGACCATTGTGTATTGTGAAATTTACATTTCCCCGGGAGGGTTGTTGGGGGGGGGGGGGGGGGGGGGGACCGGTTGGTTAAAAAGAACCCACAAACTTTAGGGTACAACTGGTATGGGTCTGTTGGAATACACGGGTATAGTCTCCTTAGGATCAAAGATTTTTCCGTAATCTTTGGTTCAGTAAATCATGTCACTGTTTTCTTGGCAAATTGTAAGCCACGTAGAGTGTGGACGACAAATAAAGAACCACAAGTTCGGCATAAAAGGTGTATATGAGAAGTGGGGCAGGGAGCTCAGCCAAAGAGAGTAACCTGTAGCACCTGAAAATGCCATATACATTTATCACACTTTTTTCCCCCTAAAGGAACCCATTCTCATTCATGAAAAAACCACTATATCATGTCGGCATTCAACAATGTACAGTTACTTGTTCCATCTTTCATGGCAAAACCGGTACAAGCGAAACAATGGACTTAAAATTGCCCCAAATCAACCCCACCTCTGATACAACACATCCAGATCATCAGAGTCTCTCATCAAAACTCCTTCACAATAGTGAAAAGAACAATATACCCTCATTTCCCTCACAAAACTGGCCTCAATGTCAAAAGCAATGCTTTGCAGTTTCCAACCATAAACCCAAAAACAGGAGCTGCTATTATACACTAATGTATCCAATTTCATATCTAAAATATACTTCTCATTTGTTAAGTCCCTATGAATGCTTCCGATGCTTTCTAGAAATAACATCCCCTCTTACTGTACTTCTTGTTTCAATAATTCTGGAAGCAAAGCAGATGAAACCGATGATTGCCAATGCATAGAGAGCCCTATAAGGAGCCAGTGCCATTGAACTAACAAATGAATGATATCCAGCTACAAGGTAGAGAAAGCTTAGTCCAACATCTCGCCCCCTCCTTCCAGGTAGCTTGAAAGATATACAGCTCACGTTTGGTGGTGATCCGAAAAGTCCATGCAGAATAGTGCCAACACAAAGTACTGAATCCACAAACCATGGAAAATTTTGACCCATTCTGATTCTCTGCAGAAAAAATAATATGATGCGATTTAAATCAACATTCAATAAGCAGCACAGCATAATTTGCTGAGCTGCGCATCCTATGAATGATTTAAAACAATGTAGGAAGAACCAAAGGACAGATCAACAAAAATATATACTAGTTCACAGATCAACAGTTCGCTGGGTTTGATGCAGCGATGTTAGAGAGCTTTGATTTCATTGGGTATATCCTGTAGCAGCTGTAATCTCCAAAACCATACACTACTCAATTTAGGGTGTGTTTGAGTGCAACTGAGGGCCTGTTTGGTAGAGCTCCAACTCCTAATTTAACTCCAGGAGTTGGGTCTGGAGTGGAGTTGTGGAGCTATCTAAACCCAGTTTCACCTCTCTAGTTTATTTTGTGAGAAAGCTCCACCCAGCTCCACTCCAAGTTTAGGTGGAGCTGAAACTGTTTGGCTGAGCTCCAGCTCCAGGAGAGGTGGAGCTGGAGCTAGAGCTGTGCCAAACAGATCCTGAAAAGAGGAGAAGAAGATACGCGAAATGAGGTGAGCTGTTAGTGTATAATTAATTAAGTATTAGTTGTTTTAAACTTGGAAAATGGATTAATATGATTTTTAAGCAACTTTTGTATTAATTTTTATAAAAATACGTTGTTTAGCGGTTCAAGAAGTGTGCGTGCGAAAAACGAGGGAAATTCTGTCTCACTCAACTGCAGCCTTAGAGCCCATAAATCCAATCAAAGTCTGATCTTAACTACAGGTGGAAAACTGCAATCAGTTAACGAGCCATACCAATCAACATCATATTTCTAACCACAAAAATCTTATTTTAGGACATTTATGTCATATCAAGGCCTTCCAGTTCCTGAAAAAATGAATTGATTCTAAATGCATTGCATTTTTATTCCACAAAAGTCAAAAACACATTATTCTAAAATATTCTTAAATAGATGAGACAAATTTCACCCTCAGTAGTTTATTAAATTTTGGTCACATGGCTGAAGTGCCATGGAAGCAATGTAGTTGCTTTGCTATAGTAATGAGTCAAAAAAATCACTGGCTCATCAATAATATTAGTCCTGGAAATGGTAGACCAATACTGTCAAAACACATGTATGCAATAAAATCGTTATTTTCAATCTACATAGCCTACTCATGCATATAGGCAAACTGATTTGAGATAGACTGGATAATGGCTTTAGCTCCATTGAGATGACCGACAAAATCAGTATGAGGAAGCATATTTTACATACATCAGTCCTCACCGGCAGGGCAAAAATTAATAACTAGGAATTTGCCAAATGACATTCAGGTGTGCAAGAACAACAAACCTGTAGCCAAGCAACAAGAGAAGGTGCAAACATTAGAGTGGCAAGAAGGTGCAAGATCATGATTCCATGTCGACAGTCAAACACTTCCAATTGGCAGTCAGTGAAACTTTTAATGGATGTTGGGCTATCATCCATCGGCAGAAGTTGCTCGAGGCCATCTTGTTTATTTTCAGGCAGAATAATATTATCACCTATGGATTTATACAAATCCTTTTTCTGAGTGATACTGCGAAATGAAGCTGCTAAGAAACTGTCACAAGATTAAAACATTAGTGTAGTAGTTGAATGATTGCAATTATGTACGAAATAGATGTACATGAGCATCCGTTTGTATATTCAAGATACTACTGAGAAATGTGAGAAATTCCTCCCAGAAAATGTTCTTATAAACATGCAATTGCAAAAGGCACAGGGAGAAAATATCTATAGAGATTTTAGTAACAATAACATGTGAAATATCAGTAAAATAAAATTGTACCTGCAAAGGGTTGAGTGTGCATGGAAGGCATGTGAGAGAAGTAATACACCAAGACCAATTGCTGGATGAACTAAGCAGGCAAGTGGTATTGTAGCAATTGCTACAATTATACTTGGATTGTTTTTAATTATCTGCACAATCTTTTCCAAGGACACATCAGCATAGTCTGAATATGATACAAGAAAACTAAACTATGTATGAAGGTCTTGATATAATCTTTACTTTCAGAAGCAATTTACCTTTAGCGACTGAAATGGTAATGAGAGAGTGAGGAAGTGGCGAACAATCATTGATTGAGTACCATCCTCCCATGATTGCCAGCTGTAGATCATACAAAATAACAGAGAAATAATATTTGGTCAGTTTAACCACAGATTAGTTTCACAAACTATATACATGCTTTTTTAATTTGACACTAGAGTATCACTAATGAAGAATTAATAAAGCAAAACATGGATTTCACAAAATGTTTCTAAAGTTCGTTTCATGAAAAACATCTTTTTTAAAGATTACCACCATGGATAAGAAAGAATAAATAGGTTCTAAATAGGCATGCATTCCCTCAATTTCACTACGAGTAGTATTTATTGACACCGCACGAATTGACCAAGGTAGCACTAATCTAGGCAACTGTTGATGACAAATTACCATACATACCCCTAATAATAAATGATATACAACAAGTTAACATCTCACATATTATTGAAGAAGGGGCAGTCTATAAACTGCCAACAACTACATGCAAAAGTCTAAGTAGTTTTTATCCCTCACCACTGCCTTAGTCTAATTTTCATCCCTCGGCTACAATGCCAGACAACTCACGTCCCTCATCTCTCAAAACCAATTATTTCCCATCACTTGCCTCCTTAGAACCCTGGTTTTGGCGACGTGGAAATATTACTCAACAATTACTGGGGTGGAACCATGCTGAATCAGCCAGGCCCATTAACCAGCCAGGAGATGAAGGATGGATATGGACCGGTTTTGAGAGATGAGGGACGTAAGTCGTCCAGTTTCGTAGTTGAGGGAAAAAATATTAGACCATGGCAATGGTTGAGGGACCAAAACTAGACCTTTTCCAACTAAATTCTCAATTTCCTCAACTAGTCAACTCACAAACACAATTTGAAATGGCACTTCACAAGAAACAAAGAAGACAAGCATAGTGAAATAGGGAATTTCAAACAGGCAATGATGATAGACCCATCAGAAGATTAAAATCTACTTGAAATAATGCACGTTTCCCAATTGGACCATACAATGCCCCTAATTATAAGGTACACTACAATTCATTTACTTTAACAGCATTAAAGGGCATGTACTGGAATTATCGCAATATTTGCACACATGATTTCAGCAATGGATTTAATAGTGTCAAAACACGCATCCCATGACAATAGACTTTTAGGAAATTATTGTAGGATGGAGAAGTAGAACCTACTGCTTTGCCCAGCGATCCTAGTAAATTAGGAAATTAAAATGTTCATCTTTGTGTTGTTCATAAATGTTCTTGTAGTTAATTGAAAAGGAAAACAGTACACCAATAAGACAATAATACTAACAGCAATACTAATTCAGGACACATGAATCAGCACACTGCACAACAGAAGTGTCAAAAGGATGATGTGGAGGACTGCTATATTGTTACCCGACAACAATCATCAAAATAAAGGTAATGTATTAAAGTTAGAAGCAAGTAACTCCAATGATCATCAAATGGACCATTTCCATCACAAAGATAAATAGCATTTTAAGATTCCTAGGTATTTCACAGTACCAGTCAAATCGTCAGTGACTGCATCCTACACATAAAAAACATTACTCAATAAAAAAGGGTACTTAGTGTACTAACCGCCTCTTGATGAAGACATGAAGAATGGCAGCAACATAAAGAATCAATTTTGAACTTAGTATCAATAAAATTGTGAAACCATTAGCAACTATGTAGCACATCATGGTAACTAGCAGGAAGGTTCCAAATGGAGGATTTTGCTCTCTTGTGAAAACTAGAAAGGCAAGAAAAAGAAGAACTGGTGTGAAGAAAAGGAACATGAATGCTCTAGGCAGCCTCAGATTAGACTCTATAGCTGACAAAATAGACGGCACAGAAGAATCATGTTCCCATGCTGATGATTGCCGCATCAGGCCAAAAAACATTACAGCAATCATGAAACCAAGAATCTGCAAAATGTAAAAAATGGAACAGTTTGATAAGTTATCTGGCCAAGCAATTCATGTAAATAAGCAGACATTCACGTGACCATAACATCCTCTGAATATGAATCAAATTCAGCAGTACAGACAGTGCCATACTTATGCATATATGCACAAAAGGATTACCTGTGATGAGTACAGCAAAAAGAATCTGCTTGCTGCAGCACTAATAGAAACACGAAGACTCACTTCATATGAGCAATGTGGATCAGCCTACAATAATAGGAAGCCACCTAATGTAGTAAGTACACAAGTTGAGAAAGTATTCTTTAGTTAACAGTAGATAAAAATAATATGATGGATAGCTCAGTGACACTTGGAAAACCAATAATGTGCAAATGGACACCCCCAAACTTTTTGAATTCTGAATTTTGGCGAGAAGATTTTGTATGTCAATAATATGTTCACGGCTGGTGGACTTAGTGGCATCGACGAAAATACAGGCCTAGTAGCTGGCAACACTCAATGGTTCAGACGTGCAGCACTGCAAGCATGAAACATGAAGGCTGGTAGCTTAGTAACTAGGGGTCTAGACAGTAGCGATGGATAACCAGAGTGAGACTGCTCAGCAACTCAAGCAGAACAACTTGTTAGCACATGTGGGAGCAGGAGCAGCATATGCTTCTGGGAGGTGGCAATGGCAGGTGGTACATCCATGCAAGGCAGGATCAAATGCTGGGATTAAAGCAGTATGCAAAAATCAAATTGACAATTTATAAGTAACGAAAAAAATATAAGCTGGCATAATAAATGGCTGATCCCTTGCATGCTACGAAACTTTTAAGGTGTTCCATGATTTATGTTTTGCAGTCTCCCTAATCACTACTGAGCTTTACATTCATGTCAAAAACTCAATATCACAGCAGATAAACTTACCAGGACAAGCACAGTAGATCTTTCAGTCCCTTGATGTGAATCCCAAAGGGCAGGTGAAGAATCAACCACTAGAGTCTCAGAGTAAATATTTGGAATAATGTGCAGACCTGATACAGGGTCCCAAGCCAAAGCAACAGGTGGGAAGCACCGCAGCTTACAAAGTTCTACAATGCATACCAACATACCAAAAAATATAATGCATTAACAGCGCTGCATGGTTGGTTACTCAAACTGTACGATTGGTAGTCTGGTACAACAAGTATACAAACTGATGTGCGGTAAAGACCTTATATCAGGAGTAGAATGTACAATGTTATTAGTTGTTACTACTAACCACCAAAGTACCATCAGAAGGAAAATAGTACAGGCAGTGTTACTATCAAGAATCTCGGTATATGCAGAGTTGAAGAGAAGAAACAGCTCACTATTTTTCTCAGCTTCCAATTGGTCACCAGTAGCTTTTACTCCACATCCAGCAGTTCTCAGAGATAATATAACTGGTAGAAGACCAAGGCTCACAGAAAACGACAAGTTTAAAGCCAGTGGGTGGTCCTCCTTCAAAAATATTTCCTAAGATCAAGAAATTTAAGTTTCAATATATTCAATATCATAGAGTCGACAAACATCATTATCCATATTTTGGCAAGACAGAATTACTTACTTCAGGAATATAGCTGGAGCCAATAACTCGGGCAGCAGAAAGTGCACTCGTCCCTTCCTCTGGATTAAAGAACTGTCCTACTGCCATAGATGCCGCTGGAGGTGGTCTACCTGAAATTGTCTGGATACAGAAGATCAGAATAACATTGACTTTTAACAATTCAGCAGGGAAGGTAAACATTTAGAATATATTTCTGTTGATAAAAAGTCTATATCCACGAAACATGACGAAATACTTAACATCCACAAGATGGATATCAATAGAGTTTGCAACTGAATTGTAGAAACGGGCATTAATGCATTGATGTGATAAGAGTCCCAATGTACTGGTCACGTGCACAGACAGACAGACTAGTCGAGACAATTATATATCAAAGTTAGAGAAGACGGTGAATCCATAACTTTCCAAATAATTCCCTTTGATTTTAATTTTTTATGGCAGTAAGGCTTGTCATCACAGCAAACCTTCAATATGAATGAGACCAAGTGCGTGGCCAATTCCCATGCAAACACAAAATCCTATATCCTCTTTCAACATTAAAGACCACTTTTTTCACATTAAATTGCACATTTCTTCTTGGTACTTCCATAGCCAACAGATGAAAGGGACAACGTCGATGAGTGAACAAAAAGATTAATAGCGGAAATAATACTCCTTTTCATTACTCCAACATTACATAAATAGACCACTCTAATTTCAAAATTTGTTAATATAACTTCATATTCACCTCATTCTGCTACAATGGATGGATCAACAACATGCAATACACATACATGTTGCTTATCACACAGAAGAACTTTCACCATTCTGTTATCGAAAGTACGTACATGAATATTGATAGTTTTGAAAAACAATTGTAGATTTTTGAAATTTACTCTAATAAGATTTAATTCTATTTGCATGTGTAGAGAAATAGAAAGGAATATGTTACACAGGAAACATGGAAAAAGATGTCTTATAGGTGAAAGTTGCATATCCAGTTAGAAAGATGTTACATAGGGAACCTTTCAAAAATCATATTGTGCTAGACTAAATGATGCCACTAAAAAGTACACAGGGAGTCAACGATTGATATGCACCGTGAAATTTAATCCTAATAATGAACAGAAAATATTATGGTGTTTCCAAAAGCTTATCTAAGTCATGCGCAAGATTTGTTCACCAATAAAGCAATATACCAATTTGTCATATCTAGGATGAACATGAAACAGGAGTTCCTGAATATCACTTAAAGTGGACTATTGTATAATAAATAAGGCTTGACTGCAACTGATCTCGCCACACATTTTTGAGAAATTAATTGATGCTGGGCAGGGGGGTTTTAGTAACACAATAGTACAGCAATAGACTATCTTTGTTCTCACTATTATTATTATTATTATTATTATTATTATTATTATTATTATTATCCAAAGCAACTAGTTTTCTTATAATAGATTATGATGGAAGGAATTCAAGACACTGTCACCAAAAGGTTGATGTGCATAAAGAAGCACAAGAACACAGTTGTTCATGCAAAAAATTATAAGAAAACAGGAATGGTACAAGGGAATACCGGTCGAGGTGCCACTGAGATAGTCATGAAGCAGAAACCACTCATTTCTTCTGGACTAAGCAGAAGAAATGCAGTAGGAGGTGGTTGCTCAGTTTGACTCCCAGGTTCAACCTGCTCAAAAGCATAGCATGTAATTATCACAACCATGATGGCAATGTGCAAGACAGCAATGAAGCAGCGCAAATCAACTGTAGTAATGGAGTTAAGTCATATCTCATGTTATACTAGCATCGTTAGAAGCTAAAGAATAAGAAAATTAAAAAAGTTCCTCATGCAACAGTTTCTGGATTAAATCTACATAAACATACAAGTGGCACTGCGAGCACAGATAAGACGAAGGGAAGGAGGAACTGTACAGTGTGAACAACAAAAGATATAAGCACAAACTATAGAAATTTGACTATTAGATCATCTGTGGTCTGTGAACTGAATTACTGCCATTTGCTTTCTCAATGTCCTAATATAATTTAGGGAAATAAGACAGAAAATGCAGTTAATAGTTTAAGAAGACAATGGTGTTGGGCCAGCAATAGTTTAAGCAGAAGAAACAGAGAAACTAGTGAACATGAATCAGAGAGTAAGAATGCCAGCAAGCAGGAACACAAGTGGTTCAAAATTATAAATACCTGTTTTGGTGCAGGTCCTGCAGGTATTTGGACCATCTTTGATGTAACTTCCACTATCTTTTTGCTGGCAGGTACTCCATTTTGTTCAGATGAATGATCCTTTTCTGGCCACAAATGAATCCTCACTCCAGAACATGGAGAAAGATTAGTTACAAAAACAAAGTGCCCTCTGCCATTTGATCCCTTGAACAAGAAAAAATAAAGCAGTCAGGCAGCTGCTCCATCTATGCTTCCAATAGGATCAATGTAAACAGAACTTTATGTAAGCTTCCCTAATTAACTTACAACAACATGCAGCAAAATAAACCACTGGTTATACACCAGTAAGCCAGTTTCACCTACCAGTTTTTTAATATCTAACCATCTTCTCTTGCCATCCATTGCTAAAACAGTAACTGAATTTGACTGAATATGCAGGTCCTTTTCAAGGCCATCACTTGTCCATTGAACAGATGGAGGGCAAGAAAGTGAATCCTTTTGCTGCAAGTCTATGATAAACATACTATGTTACATTGAGATAACAAGAAACACGTGAGATTTCGACACCATTAAATTTGATAATGCCCTACAACTACCTACATGGGTTAATGTTATATTAGGTTGAATCATGTATAAAGATTAAAGAAATATACTATTCTAATCATCAAAAGTTGTTGAATGATATAGAAACTATTAGAAATGAGTCACAATCAAAATTGCACCTTGGCTATTTATCATGCATTATACTATATACTAATATATCTTTGATTATGGTTCTAATCCAGTGCTTCCATTGATTTTTTGGGGAAAAAATTGTTTCATTTAGCCTGTCTATACTGCTATGATCTGAGGGGCATGCAATCGCGCATTTGTTAAGTTGTGAAGAGAAAATTAGTTTACTAAATTGTAAAGAAAACATAGAGAATTGCTAATTTAATATGCCATGTGTATAAATTCGAATTATCTCAACAGCAGAGCAGAATTTTGCAAGTAGAAAAAATATTTCATGAGAAATGAAATATATGCTTTTTCAATATATTCAAAAGGTGACAAGGATATTTTCAAAAAAAATTTATCATATTCTATTACTTGGAAACAAATATTAACCTAGGTTTCCATAAAAAGGTAAGCCTGATACCAACCACAAAAAAAGGTGACATATCTAACATAATATTTCATTTTCTAAGCAATCAATTTGCAATTGTGCAAAGGATGTAAGAAACTAAGAATGAAAGAACGAGCTGTACCACTAGCTTCCTGGTTACCACTTGCAATCGAATTTGAAGGCTTAACACCTGAAACAGGAGCCAACCAACTCAAAGACTGCGGAGCTGCACTTTGGAGCATTTTTGCAAATACAAAAACTCTTTTTTGTGAACTCAAAAATGGCTGTCCATTCAAAGGATCTACCATACTAAGAAGTGTGTGTGCAACCTGAACAAAGTTAAAGTCAACATAAGTAAACTGTTGAAACATACTTCACAACACAAAGATAATTTGACATGAATACACAGTTTTGACCTGTACAACTAACTGATTGCACCAGAGGATAGACTGATGTTCCATGGATAACCAAACATTCTTCATGCTTGAGCTCCCTACCATAAAACCATGAGTAGAAGGTACAATTCCATCCAGTGAAGCTAACTTTGATCTAACCTGAATCAAAATGAATGGAAACTCCAGATTCAATCAACCTTTAAGGAACGACCATACCTAATGTCATGAAGTAATCACACAATATTGAAAGTCAAGCACTGAAAGCATGCATATATCAAGGATTGAAGGATCCAAAAACTCGTGCAACAATCATTGCGATATTGAATCAATCATCACAAATCATATGAAATTCCATTAACTCTAAGTGCTGTAGGAAATTCCATTAACACTAAGTGCTGTAGGAAATTCCAAAATAGAAAAATGAATGGAACTTCCTCTGGAATACAATCATTTTAAAATGGAATGAAAAAACTTTATACCTCCAGAGTGGTAGCTAATTGCAATACTTTAAGAGATAATGTCATCTGTTCTTTTAGAGATGTAGCAGCTACATCATAAATTACAGGGGACTGAATAAGTTTTATAATCTTGATCCGGTATATGACACATGGTCTACTTTTTTTCTAATGGTCTAGTATTTATTCCCTCTAGCTCCGTTGGGAATTTCCATTCCTGTGTGTGGATGGCATATTGGCAAACAAACAGTCATAGATGCAAATTTACAGAGCATGCACATGACCAGATCTGCATAGGATTGTTATGTGAAACGAAAATTTATTATCAACAGAAAAGATACCTGATAATCATGGATGCCTCCAGCTACAGAGACAACAACAACATTTGAGAGTTTTGCACTTCTTGTGCGTGATAACCCTGTCTTGTATCCATTTCTCCATTCTTCATTGACATGGGAAAAGAACTGACCCAGAGATGGTTGCAGAGCAATTGGAGGGTACCTGGACAGGCAATCATTCTATAACGTGAACAACATGCCAAACATGTAATCAATTGCAAGAAAAGAATGATGCAGCTACCCAAGTACCAAACACATGCGCGCGTGCACCCACCTGCACATGTGCACACACACGACAAGCGCGCACACACACCCACGCATGCCCACCCACCAATATACGCACACACGCACACGCGCACAGAGTAAGAGAGGGAGGAGAGACAGAGAGAGAGAGAGAGAGAGAGAGAGATATAGTACTGATGTGGACTGGAGAGTGTCAGTATGGTTTCCACAGCCGATTTCCTTAAGCCTGGATGAACAAGAGCTGCTCGAGCCACAAAACCACCCATGGAATGTCCAACTAAAATTACACTGGATGGCAAGTTGTCAGAGGATTGAGCACGACCCTTTGATCGTGCTAAATGAGATTCTTTGTATTGATCAAGGATCTACAAAGCATAAACAAGATACAGATTAAACCGATTCAAACAAATCATGTTCAAGTGTATTCAGCGAACCTATATGAATACATTAAGCATTTGTATGTATGGGAAGTTGGGAACTAAACAGGCTTTTGATAGCAGCTTTATATCCAACCGAGCAGAAAACTTTCCTCCTTGGTGGGATGATAACAGAAGTTCAAATAAACACAGTTATGAACGAAGAGTCAATTACAGCCTATGCTAAGATGTAATCTTTAAAGTTAGGATTGGTTACCCTATGAATGGCGTAAACAACATATTCAGTATGCTCCTCAAGTATGCGTCCATCCATTGCAGAGTGTTCTCCTTCAAGGTCAACAGCAAACCAATCCAACATGCGGCCATATCTTGATGGGATTGAAAAACCTTCCAGTTCATTTACTGAAAATGCAGTAGATGCTTCCCGATAAAAGGTAGGTTCAAGTGGACCATTTTGGTATGCTCGAAAGGATTCAGCAGCCAGAGATCGGACCTAGATGCACAACATTACGATATGAGAAGCAATCATCATGTCATCAGTAACACTAGTACTAGTCATTCACAACAAAATAAGAAAAACCATAATCCATGAACGTGTAACTTGTTAATGGCAGGCATCATAACTAAGCATTTGCTAAGCATCCGACTGCCTTATCCTGCCAATATATCGTTATGGCTAGAACATGCATGATTATGTAATGCTAATATGGGATTAATCATTAGCCTAGGGTCGACAAGTTGTGCACCGGTGCTACAGTCATCTGAAATCTGATCATGTTATTTATTTTTCCAGGTTAATGGAATTCCGGAATATGTGGAGAAATGTTTGGATACTTTTTGCTATAATATTTTGGAACATTTTGAAAACTGAACATGTGTCCTATTATTTTACTAGAATATGTGAATGCATAATGATGAATCCCCGTAGCAATGTCATGTCATGTGCATCCAAGTGCAACATAAGGCTCACCTAACCAATCCATGTTGTTCACACTAAAATGTGCAGCATTACCTATCCAGAGATGAGGTCAGCAACTAAGGATAAACAACGTGTAAAACAAACAAGAACATGCAGCTTCATTTCTAATCTGTCAGCACTATGTGTGCTAATGCAGTACAACAACACACGCTGGGGCACTTTTTATGATTCTAGTACAGCAGTGATGCATCAGCACATAAGGCAGTGCATGCATCAGCACATAAGATCCAATCAGTAGTGAGTTGATCCATCAAAATAGTGTGGTGCCCAGAACCTTACTACTAAAAGCATCCTTTTCTTTTGTGCAAGTAGCATGATTTATTCCGAAATGAACTTCAAGAACGAAGAAACCCGTACACACATGGCCACAGCAGATGGACAAACAAAGGGCCTCATCATTTGCTCTATGGCTTATAAGCCAATGCCAAAAATTTGATTTTAAAGTTGATTTTGATGTTTTCTCAATGTAGTTTCCTTTTAAGCATTGGCTTTGAAGCCGCTAAGGACACATATACAAAAGTTTTACTCGCAAATTATTTTTTAATCGCTAGTAAGCGCTGATTTCACACCTGCTTGTAGCTGCCGCCATTGCCTGGGATGAAGAGAACAGGGACGCCGTTGAGGTTCCTAACGTGCTCGTGGAAGTCGATCTGCTTCCAACCCTCGTGGTAGAGGAAGAGGGCGTACCTGTCGGAGGAGACGTTCTTGGGGGTGGAGATGGGGATGTAGGTCGGGTACATGTAGGTCATGACGCAGCCGTTGGGGACGGGGCGGAGCAGCCGGTTGAGCGCCGTGAGCGCGATCCAGGCGGTGAAGAAGAGCACCGCCGCCACCCTGCACGTGCCGCCGAATCCGGCCATGGGAGGGAGGGAGGGAAGATCAGGTTGCTCGGCGGCGGCGGCTGCTACGCTCTCGCGTCGATCCCGGCATGCGGCGGCGGAGACGGAGACCCCCGCTCCAAGATTTGAGCGGGAGGTCGGGATCTGGGGAGGCCGCCTTGGGAGAGAGGCGGACCCGCGGGTGCGGGGGGAGGAGGAATGGCGGAGGAGCCGAGGAGGAGGCGGCGGCGGCGACGAGGGGGGTGTCTTGCGGTTGTCAGGGGAGGGTCAGGCTCGCCGGCTGGTGGGGCCTACATGCAGTGGCCTGTCGGATCTTGAGACGGACGGACCAGCAGGGTTGGTAGGTCTGTTAGGGCAGTCCCAACCCTTCACCTAGGATGGTTTCTATAACATTAACTATATTACCTATGATGGTTTCTATAGCATTAACTATATTGATATGTAGAACTTTTAATTTATGCGGTACTATATTAATTAAGAGAGAGAGAGTGAAGAGAGGAAGAAGGTCTCATGCAAGACCCAGCTTCAACACGAGAATCTATGCACTAACACTATCAAGTTTTACATTGTGAGAGAACAGTGTCTTCATAATAGATGAAGAATAAATATAATTAGTAGAGAAGAGAGATGATGTATTTATTAATGGCCCACTTTAAGAAATCATGGGTTGTGAAGTGTAGTTTCTATTGTGGTGTCTTATTGACATGGCACCATAGACACTGGTTATGGATACTATGGGTTAGGACTGCCCCTTAGTTTCCGGTCCGGCTTTTTCTCCTACTCCCTTCCAAAATATATGACATTCTCAACGGATGAGACACTTATTATAAATCCAAAATAAAAATAAAATGAGACACTTCTTAATACTACAAATTTAGAGAAGCTATTATACTAGGCTTAAGAGAGAAATTGAAGGAGATTCTACTAGGCTGTAGAATAAAAATCTCGCTCAATTCTATTGTGAGAGGGATTAACCGGATAAATCTAATATTAAAAACACTAACTTCTCTATTAATGTGTATATCCGTAAAATTTTAGAATATTGTGGAATTAGAGAAATTTACACACTAGCTGCTGGATATTCTAGTGTGGATGATAAGCATGTCTATATATTATATATCTTGTTTTAATTAGTTGATACCCGACGCTTTGCTGCAAGATATATGTATGAATGCATATTATACATTATAGAAATGATAGATGTATGTGTTTAAATAATGTGGAGATAATTATTTGATGTTACTTGCATATTGAGTACTGAAAATACAACAAAATTATCAATTATATGTCATACTTACATGATGTTTAAAATGCTCTACATAATAATTGCTATTGAGTGATGATTTGGCATACTTGCATGTGAATTAAAATACTCTAGATAATAATTGCTAGTGGGTAATGATGTGACACATTTGCATGCAAAGTTTTAGGAGTTAGTGAGCAAGATAGGATATGACTCCTTATGAGCATTCTTTCTAGCTACTATTATGTAAAAATAGTCAAGTTATTAATGATTGGATGAAATAACCCCTTATGTGCAAAACTATATAAGATCCCCTCTAAGATCAAACAATTCCATCAAATTGAGTATGACTGTATGTATGATAACATCTACTATACCAAGAACATCAATAAAACCCCATTCTTGCAATTGCTCGGGATACTCTCTTTTAGCTGCTAGGTCTATGTCAACGGCTATACCCAAAGTCGGTATTTGTAGAGTATGAGGAACGTTGAAATCAGGGTATACGCGAGATCGGGTCAACCAGACAAGAAACAAGGATTTATATTGGTTCAGGTCTCTCGTAAGGTAATAACCCTAATCCAATTTATATAGATTTATGGATGAGAATAGAACACAGTATACAATGGGGAATAGGACAACTAGATAAACCCGTCGACTAGATGATGTCGAGAATGGCCCGACAAGATCTATCCAGTGAATACGGCACTGGCTAGACAAACCCGCCAACTAGATGACGTCGAGAATGACCCGATGAGATCTATGGCGATTCGGCACTGGCTTCCTCGGATTGCTCCTATGTATGGCTCTGGCTATGGCTTGTAACTCGATGCCCCTATTAGGACGGGGGGCTTGTATTTATAGCGCAAATTATCATCTCCTCCAAGTAGAACTCGGAGAGATAGACTAGGATATGAACCTAAGGATCCCTTATCTCCTCCGATTAAGACTCTTGCACCTTCTCTTCAGAGGAGATAATTATCGACGGGCGATACCTGCAGACCGTATTCAGATGGTATTGGGATTCGTTGATACAAGGATCTACGCGATACGATATCAAGCACATATAAGACAAGAATTATACTAGTTCGGGCCCCTGCAAGGTAATAGCCCTAATCCAGTTTATACGAGATTATCATAAATATCATAGAGTAGAAAGAAGACAACTGAACTCCGAGATTACCGATGAGATCCCTTGTCGAGATCAGCCCGACGAGATTAGCTTCAAGTCCTCCGGATTGCGTCTACGGTGGCAAGTGTCTGGTCCTGAGATTCGATATCCATCACCCCTCCAGGAAGTCTATATTTATACTGTAGATCACCTTGATCTCCAAATAGAACTCGGAGATATCAGACCCCGTACGGTAGGGATAGTACCCTACTCTTCTCCGAGTAGAACTTTGTTATTTCCTATTCCGTAGACACGATTTCCTTAATCTGTCAAACTCTTTCCGTATATGCACAACTATATCGTATCCGTATATTACATAAGTTCAAGGATAGAGGGTATGCCTTATCCGTAACCCTGACAATAGCCCCCGACTTCAAATCAAATGAGTACTCGTTCTCGTACCCAGACTTCTCAATTAACGACGCGGCGCCTACTTTTCCTCTCAACTTGTCCGCGCCTGATGTCGGCGACCGTGCCCTGGTCACGATCAATCCTGACGATGCACTTGCGTCGTCCGGATTGCATCTAGGTTCTCTTCTCTAGCACACTCAAGGTAAGGCCATTGATTTATGCATCCTCAGGCTTTGTGTCTAGCACGAGGTAGGGTGACCAAAAATCGTCCCATGTCTGCAGATCTCAAGGATGCCTTGGAGGAGAGAGATCGCCACATCGAGTTTTGGAGACCAAATTGGAGGTTGAGCAGCTTGAGCAGGCGGTATACGTCGCAAAGAAAGAACAAGATGTTGAAACTCTCCAAGGACGTGAGGTCTGGTTGAACTCGTATCTCGTGAGTTGTTGTGACACCTTGTCGCAGATCTGTGGGGAGATCCGGGAAGCGCGGCCTCCTCCAGAGAAGTCGATTGCGGGCTACATCTCCTAGATTAAGAGAACGTGCGACCAATTGGAGGGTATCGGCAAAAGCATCGATGACAGCCTGAAGCAAGAATGTCATCGCGCCAGCCGATATGCTGGAGGTCACCTTCTCACATGCATCCGAGATCGTCATCCGCAGATGCATCTCGACTTCCTCCGTGAAGGGTTCTCGCGGACATCGATGATGCCCGACGAGATCAACCGGCTAGCTCAACCACTTGCTCCTCTAGCTGAGGGACTGTACTCCTCCATGAACTGGCAATGGCCTTCGTGGTAGAGTCCTTTCCTGCAAAAAGTTCTAATTGTATATTTTTGAGATCCGACTTTTTATCATACTTATGTAAAGAAATGAATCTATGACTTAAGCGTTAATAAATAGATTGTGTACGAGTACTTCTCGATTGAGCTGTTCAAAACTTTTTTAGAGTAGGATACTCTCTCTAGCCCCAGCGACGTCCTTGGAGAAGTCGTTCTCGAAGGAGGTGGCTTGAAAACCTATAACCGATCAAGTTGAAGCTGCGAATGCCTAGTCCCCAGCCGTGAAGTTGGGAAAACCAATTCCCGATTACACGGCTTAGTTAATACGCTGCCATTGAGCACTCTGACATGACCAGATATGACATGGTCGTTCGGCTCTGCAGTGCCTAACATCACCTTATCAGCTTTGGGCGGGTGTGTCAGACTAGTGTAAAGGAACGTTAGGATTGACTTCGGCTCGAGGTGTTATACGGGTAAGGGATCTCGGGAGTAAAACACTGTTTAGAAAATTTGAACAGAACTAGATATATCTTTATTGAACTGAAAAAACTTATAGACTTTGGCATATCGATTATTATATATAAAATTTACATAGTTGGTCGATGTTCCATGAGTTTGATAACTCGTGGCCTTCATCGTTTTCTATTTTGGATACGCCTAGCCTTAGGACTTCAACCACCGTGTATGGTCTCTCCCACTTAGGTGAGAGCTTGTTTCGCCCTGTTTGGTTCTGAACTTATCAGAGGACGTAATCGCCCATGGCAAGTGTGCTGGCTCGTATGCGCTTTTCATGATGTCAAGGCAGGTGTAACACCCAGAAAATTTCGTATTTCTAAAATTTCGGCTTTGAAATACGGAAATAAAAATTCGGAATAATCAAAAATCTTTTTCAAAATACATTCATGCCGGGATCAATTTATTTCGATATGTCGTTTTTCTTTTATGCGTGGGCTAATAGATGAACGTATGAGAATATGTCGATAGTTAATTTCAAATATTATTTATTCAAGGAACTATGATTACGAGGTATCCTAATCTTTGCAAATGCCAACTATTTTCGAAAAACCCTTCTCTATATATTAAAAACCCTCGGGCATATTTACTTTATGAATAAAGCTATATATGTGTATATATATATGTAACACCGTTTTGATAAAACCCTATATGGGATAGCGTATTAAAACAAATACTATTTTACTAAAGAAATATAGCTTGCGGAGTCTGCCTTCGAAGAACTAATTGCAAAATAATACCTTTTAGTAACGTATTTACTAAAAACCTTATTTGCGCAACGTAATTCCTAAAAGGCTATTTTAGCTACTCAGACAAAGTCTAGTCCTCAGGCATAATGATTAGCTTGCTTGTTAGTATTTATTATTTATTGGTGTATGTAGATTGTGTGCCAAAGGTCTCGATTAAATCCTATCTCCCGAAAAGATACCCTCCCATCGACCATCCTATCCGTCTGTTCCTTTTAGCGCTTCAGTGCTAATTAATTAAAGTCTCGAAGTTTTTCTCTTCTACCGCAATATTATCCCTCTCGCAAACTTTTATCCTACGGCTAAATTTTAACCGCTCCATCGAGTCGACCCCGATGGTACCCTCGAATAATTAAAATCGAACAATGCATTTATCTCTCGCGCGTCGATTCGACTACCACCAATTTTATGTCTACCGCGACGGTTGGATTTGAATGCCATACGTCATCCTAGAAATCCTTTTTTTGATACAGTCAGAGCGCTCACAATAAAACCCTAAATTTAATTCTCAAGCGACTGAGTGACCGAATTATTTCACCTGGATTCAAACTAAAAACCCAACAACCAGTGAATAGCCCATTTACACAGCTCAATCCCAAAATTGACTGTGCCATTTATACAATCCCACCCCGACATCCAAATTTAATTCATAAGTCCATATATACAGACCACCTACAAATTCAAATTTAAATATCCCAAATAACAGTCCAATTATACAAACCAATTACATCCAAGTATACCAAATTCAAATGTCTCAATTTGTACGGTCCTTGTTCAAATACAAAATACAAACCTATGTAAAATATAAAAGCTCCAGTTACATGGGCCTCTCTCTCACTGTCAGCCCACTCCATCTAGCCTTCTCAGCCGAGGTCTGCATTGCCTCCCTCTGCATCAAAGCAGTCACCATGCATGCACAGAATGTGTTCGATGAAATGCCTACAAACCACAGCTTTGAACTGAACCAAGTTTGCTGGCTATCAAATGCCTGGGACCCCCTCACCAACATTTCAACAACATCCCATGCAGCAACAGTCAAGCCTATAAAACCACCGCCAAAGCTCAGCACCACCTTGCCTGTCCATTTCATTCTTCCTCTCCCTGCTCTTGCTCTACCATTGCCATCCTCCACCATGCGCATTAGCAGCCGCTCCACTGCTTGCTCCGCTACGGCTGGCCATGAGCCGAGCCTCGGTTGGGCAAGGTGGATTGGAGTTGGCTGCCGCGCCGATCAGTGAACTCCCTTGCACGAACAAGCGAACGAACGATTAGAACGATTGAACGCTCAAACCTCGGACGTAATCAAACTAAAAATGAAATTAAAACTGAAAAACGAACCTCTGTGAATGTGTTCGAGCACTTGGCGCGCGAGGACGAACCGCGAGCAGTACCTCGACGCTCGGCGAGCCGCTACCTGGCTGCCGCAAGGTGAGCATCTCCCTCTTTCATCCCTGCTCCCCTTCCCCTTGTCGTTCTTTAGCTTTGCCGCTGCCTCACGCCGAAGTTTCCTCGGCCGCAGACGCGCTGCTGCCCCGGCCCGAGTCGCCGGCGCCCGCGAGCCGTGCGCCGCTCCACCCTTCCCTGTCGCGCCCTGCCGCCTGCCGCACCTTGGAGCGCCACGCCGCGTGCACCCATGAGCCGCCGCTCCCACGCGCACGCCCGTGACAGCCCCGCGCGCTCAGCCCCTATAAAGCACCCGCTCCACTCCTCCTCTATCAACTCCCCGTCCTCTCCACAAAACGGTCACCGCCACCCCTTTCTTCGCTGGTCGCCGCCACGGGCGCGCGACGAGGACCCCGGTCGCGCCTCCCCTCTTTCCCGGTTCCGCGCCACCGGCCTCTCCTCCCCGCGGTACACCCCCCTTTGTCGCCCTCCTTCTTGCTCCTCTCTCCGTGTAGCCGCCGCCGCATAGTCGCTGCTCACCCTAGCCGCGCGGCGCCGTCCCACGCCCGGCCGGGCTCGACGTCGCCCCTTCCCGCCGCCGCTGCACACGGGCGCCCTATCGCCGGCCGCCGTCGCTCGCCCCCTCCCTCACTCGGGCAAGCCATGTAGCTGAGAGGAAAAGAGAAGAGAGAAGGAAAAGAACACAGAAAGAAGAGAAGAATGGAGAAGGATAGAGAAGGAGGAAGAAGATGGTGGTGGGACCCACCCGTGGGCCCCACACCACCCTCCTTTTGACCGTTCTAGGCCCTCTCCCCCTCTCTCTCATAAGCCCTGGGCCGCCGCCTGGCCAGCCCGCTCGCTCCCCCGACCTGCTGCGCTCGCGCGCAGCTGGGCCGCCCCAGCCGGCCTGCTCATCCCGCGGCCCACTCGTGCCCCCGGCCTGCTGCTTTCGCGCGCAGCTAGGCCGCGCCCGCGCCGCCCACCATCCTCATCGGCCTGCTCGCCCTGGCCGACCTGCTTCGCCCGCGCGTAGCTGGACCGCCACCCGACCGGCCTGCTCGCCCCCGCAGCCCACCAGCCCTGCTCGGCCTTGGGCCGCCTCTTTCTCCCCCGGTCCGCAGGCCTCTTCTCCTCTTTCTCCCGCACGCCTGCACCAGGCCGTGGGTCGATTCGCCTTTCTTCTACTAGCCTAAAAGTCTACAAGACGCCCCCTCTTTCTTTTTCTTTTTCCAGAGAATTTAATATTTCCTTTTTCTTTAGATAGAAAATCAATAAATCTTAGGAAATTCATATCTTCCAACCGTAACTCTGATTAACTCCGTTCAACTTCCATCGTCTCTTTAAAATCGAGATCTATTTATCGGCACTATTAGTTTGTATTGAATATTCTTTTATTTTATTTTTAGGATTATCTGTGGTTTTCTTTGGTCTTTTATCGGACGTTCTGGATGATCGGGATATTCTTTGAGCGTGGATATTCCGGTTATTCTAACTGACACAGATTTCTCGAAGATTATGCGAACCTAAAGCAAGGCAAGTCACTACGCCCCCTTCCTCTAACATATTGATCCTATTTTATAAATATGTTGATCGCAAATAAAATTGCATGCTAATTATAAAACGTGTACCTACATTTGTTCAAGCCTTACCTTTGATATTGTTTACCTTTATGTACTTATACACCTTTGTTAGCTGAGTCTATTATTTATGCGCGTTTAATTATATATACTGCTTAGCGTTGCATATGTGTAGATGTTTGTACACTCCATACTTATGATATATGGCTATGGATGTGGATGTGGCGATCACTCAGTGGGAGTGATTGTCGGAGACGGGTGGAGACATAAGCGCCACCCGCAACATTAAAACCTTTGCGAAAACCAAAAACTTAATAAAACAAAACTATTTCGACTGGGGCGGCATGAATAGAATATGGGTGGTTCTGGGAACGGTAAGCCGCCGACCCTGGTCAATTAAGGACCAAGTCAAGAAGCTATGCGAGAAACGAACAGAGTACGACCGCATTTCTCGAGTGGGGTATGAACCTGGTGGACTAGGAAATTCTCGTGGGGTGGTACCCTAAACATGGTAGGTTCTAGACATTCGTTGTTGTGTTGATGAAGTGTTGTGGTTTAGATCGCTTGGGTCGATCTGTTGAACACCGGCAAAAACTTAAAATGCACCCTAAGTATATATTATGTAACCCCCCTAAGATCTCGGGAGCGCCAGGACTCCTCTCACAACCGGCTCGAGGTAGGAATGTGGCGCCGGGGGTGCAATGGGGATTCATAGTCCTTGGAGCGGGTGCCGCCATGCGAGGGTAACTGAAAAACCGGGCCGTGACAAGTCTCATGTGTTGGGTGCGTCATGGAGTGTGGGATTAAAAGCGTACATCCACTGCAGTGTGAGTAAACTAAACTATTCGAATAGCCGTGCTCGCGATTAATGAGCGCCGGGATTTGTACTACTCTTGACTAGCCTCATTAATTTTTAATATTGCTTAAAATATGGTTGGAATTGACGGTGTGACCTTGCCCGATTTGCGGGAAGGTCGTAATGGTGAAAACTGTGGAAATTGGATGCAAGGGTAAACCGGACCAAGCGAGACTTGGGGAAGGTGGATGAACCCTCGAATGTAATGACAACTTCAACCTAACGATTGTTTTTAGTTAAAACTGCTAAGTCATAGGCTTGTAAAATAATTTGTGAAAACTAGCTTTATGCAAATAAATCAAGCCATCCTTGAACCCCTATGAACATTATATGCATTTTGTAGTGGTGGCTTGCTGAGTACGGTTGGTACTCACTCTTGCTTATTTAAATCTTTTAGAAAGGTGTTGGTGTCGACCTGTACATGTGCTATGATGGCAATGAGTTACCGAGGACGGTTGAATAGGGACCTAGGTTCACCAGTCGATGCGTGTGGAATAAGATGGACCGCCGCTGCTTCGCTTCCGCTACCTCATTTATCTATTGTGGTATTTTGTGTTGATGTCGACCATGCTTGGTCTATTCGGGTCCCATTTGGGCTACCCTTGTATTATTAATATATTGTAAGACCTATATGACAATGTCAGCTTGTGATATACAACTGTGCCATGTGTGTACCATCTACTGATCCAGGGAATGGTATTATAATACACATGGGGTTTCCGGTATACAAAACCGGGGGCTTACAGCAGGGCCTGTTGATATGCAGTTGCTTGAACGACAACCCGTTCTCGATGTTCCTCTAGGAGGTTGACATCATTTGTTCGCCTTTCCTCTTGTGCCCTGTTAGAGTAGTTCTAAACTCGTGAAGATCGATGACGTAGCTCGGACGGGAGCATGGCCTCGGATCCGTAAACAAGAAAGAAAGATGTTTCCTTATTGGACGATGTCGGTGTAGTGTGTATGGCCCACAAGATTGACGGGAGTTATTCAACCCAACACGTATCATAGGCCATAAGCCTATCGCATACACGGGTTTTGATCCCTTGAAGCATGATACCATTAACCCGTTCGACTTGTCCATTACTTTGAGGGTGGGAAACTAAAGCGAAGCAAATTTTGACTCTGAATTCGATGCAGTAATCTTGAAAAGCACCGGTCGTGAATTTGGAGCCGTTGTCTATCAGGATATCCCTTTCATGAACTTGATTGTGTGCTCGGCTTTGATCTCTCTTGTTGGCTCTGCTTCAATCCACTTGGTGAATTTATCGATAGCCACGAACAAGAATTTGTAGCCACCCTGTCCTTGTGGGAATGGCCTGAGTATATCGATCCCCTAGCCAAGAATGGCCAAGTTAGGGGGATTGTCTGGAGTGCTTCGGCTGGTATATTGGTGTGTTTGCTGGGAAACTGACATGCTTCACACCGTTGTACCAAGTCGCGAGCATCTTTGACGGCGGTTGGCCATAAAAACCCTTGTGAAAAAGCTTTTCCTACCAAAGTACGCCCGCCGGCATGAGATCCGCAAATTCCTTCGTGGTTGTCGCGTAGTAGCTCGTTGCCACCTCTTCGACAAGCTTGAAGATCGTCGGAGCTATCCCCTCGCTATCAACCCATTTGTTTCCGTTGTCGTCTCCCGTTCATCGTCATTGCACCAAGCTCGTTGTCGGTCGCCGCCGTCGCTCCCTCATCTCGTCACGTTGTGGTAAGGTTCCCTCCCTCGCTGCCACTTCTTCATCCTCTTGGAATCATCACCATGCTCGTTGTACCGTTGTTAGCCCCGGTCTTGTTCGCCGGTGTTCACGATCATTCATGAGGTCGTCGCGTGCACGGGTGGTAGCCGCGTTCGTGCGCTCCGTGGCTGCCTCGTGATTGCTCACGTCGCATTTGCTTGAGGCTCGCTTGTCGGTCACTTGTTTCTGTTGACACGTAGGGTCTCACTCCGTCCATCTCGCGAATCGTCTGTGTGAACCTGTTCCATGGTGGTCTAGCCCTTTGACACATGGGTTCCGGGTGCGAGTCGCTCGATCCTTTCTTTCCTCTGGCAATATTACATTACACATAATTTAATGGTACAATAATAATTAAACAACTCGAAAATATCCACTTTAATTGCACTAAATTTCGGATGATCGTTTCTCGGCCATACGAGCTCCTAATTGACCTGTTTAAATTGCTTAATTTTTGTTATAACTTAAAGAACCTGTGTTTTTTGTTTTTATATATTGTTCTCGCTTCTTTCTTATAGTTGTAGCCTTGTTTTGTTGTTCACGTAGTCGCTTCGTTTCGGAGTTCTCGTGGTGCAGTTCGAGTTCATCGCGGAAGCTTCAGAAGCCCTTTTTTTCTGTGAGCAAGGCAAGTCACACTCTCCCAATTGCGAAAAGTATTTTCATTCAAATTATTGCATTCGCTTTGCTAAATTTACTGCGTTATAATTGTTTTACTTAGCATTTCCTTCATTCCTTGTTATGGCCTAATTTATTGAATATTGTGTAATTACCTTTGACAACCTAGGTAACAAAAAACAGCTAGTAAGAACTCTATATGTGGTGCTTACTAGAAATTTTAGGATTAAGCTTAGCCCCACTTAATTAGAAACAAAATAAATGTTTTGCAATATCTAGACTTTGGGAATGACTATAATTTGGTTACTGATGGATTAGAGGCTTGGTAGCCTGGACATGTTGGACACCCCTTTCAAAATTCCCAAACTTATTTTCGGCTGGGCTCGAGGAGCTTGGTTTAGCTAGTAACACCTCGGCCGACATAAGGATCGGTCTTCGGGGCACGATTGCAAAGCATATTCCGTGCAACCACATGTCTAATGGGTAAGGCTTAACGCATCGGTTAGTGCGGTCATGAACAAGGGAGACATGGATAGGGATAGATGAGGCCCAAGCATCGGGAGGACATTCCTGGTAGTTACGCCCGGGGGCATAGACTGTCCACCTGTCCTAGAGTCTACTGGCCATGGAAGTCTATGTCGGTCTTCCTTGTTTAGGATGGTACTAAACGGTGGGTTATGTCGTGATATTGACTCTTCGGGTACCTTTCCGGTATCGTGATACACAACTGATGTGTAGTCAAGACTGCGTCTTGTGGGTAAAGATGTACACCTCTAGCCAGAGTATAATCTATTCGAATAGCTGCTCCCTCGGTTATGGGAAGCCTAGCAATGACCCAAAGTTAGAGGTTTTATTCTAATGAACTGAAAGGATTGGATTTATCACATGTGGGCCTGGTTTAAGACAAGATCACGTGGGTACGCGACTTAATGATAATTTTACTAGAGATAGGCCATGGTTTTGAAATACCTTTAAACAATTAAATGTTTTGAAATGCTTGTTTACCGCAAAATAACCCTTATGAATGAATCCCTTGTACTCCCTTGCATTAAGTGCATTTTTCCAGTGTGGCTTGCTGAGTACGATGGTTATACTCATTCTTGCTCAATCTTTCCCCCTCCAGTCAGAGAAGCCCTCCAAGGAAAAGTCTTAGGTGGAGTCCTGACTTATACCCCAGTTGAGCACCTGTGAAGATGGAGCCGTAGGTCTGCTAGTCCGCTGTTGTTTTTCTTTTGTTGTCAGGCCTTATGTGCCTTTGAAATAATGTAAATATTATTGTGATAATTAATAAAGATGTGTCTTTTGTATTAACTTTGTGTAGTGTACCCTGGCTTTTCATGGGATGGGGATTAATACACTAGCGTTCGGGAAAGGTATTTTCCGGGCGTGACACATTTGTATTAGGATTGTGCTCCTTGCATCTCTTTAAAGTTCCGAACCACAGGAGTAGGGTATTACATCCCTTTTGGGGTGGCCTACTGTTAACGCTAAAATTAGGTAAGATTCTTAGTGGATTCGGTCAAGGAAAGAGGTCAATCAACCGATGAAAATTTATCTAGAAAAGACCAAGTTCACCTGTATATTTCTTGGTGTCTTGGCCAACTTAGATCAATCTCTCCACACTAAGAGCACACTTAGTCACAACCAGCCCCCGGTCAAATCTTCAAAAGGGAGGGGGTCTGCGCCCTCCCGCTATCGAGGCATCACGACCTCGACAGCTGGCGCGCCAGGTAAGTGGGCTCCCTTTTGATTGGGTTCGTTACTTGAGATAGCAAAACTCTCTCGCACGGGCTCCACTGCCTGACAAGATGGCGGGAGGACATTGACAAGTTGAGTTAGATGATGAGGAAGTTGTTCCTCGTGTAGAACCAGTACGGGTGGGGGTTTCACCCCAACTTCCCCTATACTAGAGGAAGAGGTTCCGGCAGATCCAGCAGCCATGGGGGCGTAAACGAACTCTTCGGGAACATCGGAAACTAAAGTAATTAAATAAAATCAACAAAAACAGTACATAAACAAGCATGAACAATACATGTGGATATTGTATAGATCTTGATCTTAGATGAATTTAGAAACTTGAACCACCTCATTCTGAGCTACGATGAATTAGTTATGAATTTTACAAGTTTAATCAACTTTAAACCTTAAACAGATAATATTTACGATTTATGACGCCATAAAGAATTAATTTTGAAAGGGAAAAGGGATTTATTGCATCATCGAGGATTCGGTCCACCGTAGACCCGTGCACAGAAGCGGTCAACGAAACCGACGGCCGAGATCTATTTGACCTAAGCATGACCGGATCGGATGGCCGAGATTGATCCAATCTACCACGTGGCAGTGGCAGATAACATGGCGCTGACGTCATCGCCGCTGGTGGCGGTGGCACGAGACCCTATGGTCGCCAGCGATCTAAGGCATGGTGGCACCAACCGAGGGCATCGGCGCGACGAGGGTGACAAGGGGAACTCACCGGTACGTGGCACGACAACGGACGGTGACAGACAGCGACGACGGCAAGGTCGAGGTGGTGGCGCGGCTTGGGTCGTTGTCAATGGCGGTGTTTCGGCGGGGTACGGCGGCAACGAAGAGGTTGCCGGGGTGCGTCTCCTCCTTGCGAATCCAACGGCGACGGCGGCGACCGAAAGCGGTGATTGACGGTGGCGGCCGACGCTCGGAGCAAGGTGGCGACAACGCTACGGGCGGCGGAAGAGACGGGCAGAGAGGGCAAACGAAATAGAAGGGCTAGGGGGTCCTATTTATAGGCTCGGGAGGGAGAGATCGAGCCCGAGACGATCGCGACAACGCCGGTAAAAACTAGGGTTCGGCTGGAGAGAGATAAGCTCGAACCGAGTCATTTCCGCGTCGGTTTCAAAGGGATAAGGTTCGATTTTTGGGGGAAAAGATAGAGGAGGATAAGGGGATCAAAACCCCTCATCCAATCGGACACGAGACGCAACCGTAGCGGCGGATTTGGTTGGAAGGTGGCGCCGGGTCGGACTGGGGGAGGCAGCCGGAGGTAGAAGATGACCTCGACCTGTGGGGCCTACATGTCGGCAGGAGAGAGAGGGGGCCGGGCGGACTGGGCCGACGTGGGCCGCAAGGCTGGCACGCGGTGAGCAGCGAGGCAAGAGGTTTGGGTCGGAAACGATGCAAAAGCCTAGGAAGGATTTTAATTCCTTTATTGATTTAAATAATTTGTGAAATGTCATTTCGTTCATTAAAAATACTTCTTTGCTCAAATAATTCCCAGAAAAATCTTGGAAATAGATAAACAAGCAAAGTATTTAATAAAATTTTATCTATCCCACTTTTATGTTGAAATTTGCCCAAAATATTATTAGGGTTTCTCTTTTAGGCTTTTAAATATTTTCTAATAAATGCATTAAAGAATGTATTATTAAATTAAGCGATTTTCAGAGCTTGACACTTCCTAAACATCCTGCAATGCTAAAATTTTTTACCGATACATCAATTGCAATAAGCCAAAATATTTGTATGAATGGGTAGAACATCTATATAATTGACTACCCTACATACCAACAAATATTGTTAACCACAACAAAATTGTGTACAACATTACAACATTACAACAAAATACCCCATCATCCTTATTGAAAAGGAACAAAAATAAATCAAACACAAGGGTCCATACAAGTTTTCCAAAAATAAATCCACCTAAAAAAATCAAACACAAGTGTCCGTACAACTCGAATTAAGCAATCAAGTACACTAAAACCTATCCATAACATGCAATCCTATCAAACCCTAGCCATACATGGGATTCCTACCAAAGAAAACCCTAGCCACGAAAAGAAATCAAGAGAGGGAAGACAGGAACAAACACTAGCCGAATACATGGAGGAGGAACAAATCGAACACGAGAAATTAGAAGATAAAATGGAATGGAGTGAACTCACCTTTGATTGTGAGAAATGAGGGAGATGTGTATGGGGCACAGGCTAGGGGTACATGAAGTGACCTACCTCAGCGCTAGGTCCGTTGGCGCTAAGGTTGGTAGGGTTAGCACCGAGGCGGTTGGCGCTAACATTTGCCACGTGGGCTTGCGGGCCCCGGCAAGCGGACGACGGCAAGTGATGGCCGTCACGACCTCAGCGGCAAGGCGGTCGGTGCTGAGGTGTTAAAGCTCAGCGCCGACCTCTAGCTTCATTTTTGTGATAGTTTTTGGCAGGGCTTGTTTTGAAATAAGTTTCAAAAAAGGGTCAAATTGTGAAATTTTCGGCCCTTTTGACCCCTGAATCCGATCCCGTTGCCAAATCCCACTCCGCTCGTGCAGCTTGTCCCGTTTCATATGGTCTCCTTGTTAGTGATATGCCCTAGAGGCAATCATAGAGATGATTGTATCACATACTATATTTATATATTTATCTGATATTGTTCCTTGAAATAGATAACTCATTATTGGCTAATGAATATGTGATTCATTTATGAGACTCTTTATGTTATATGTTGCTATTTCTAAAGGATCGCTGATCAAATATCAGATGTGGAACAAATATGGTTAAATGATCAGCACATGTATTGATTGATGATCATGTCTCATGGATCATGGTATGGAGATATCAAATTGATAATGTGGACACATGTTGGGGAACATGTTGTTGGATAGACCCGACATGAGACACTGCAAGAACTATTTGTGTAGTGCCATCAGTGGTCTCGATTAGTGTTGGTATAGAATTCTTAGACCTGAGATTATCATGGTTTCCAACATGTGTAGTGACTTACTTAGGGACTGCTAAACGCTATTCCGTAACTGGATAGTTATAAATGTAGTCTTCGGGTGTGTTACGAAACATGTAGTGGGATATGAATAATCAAGATGGGATTTGTCCCTCCTATGGAGAGATATCGCTGGCCCCCTCGATGTTATAGATTATGGAAGTACATGGCCATGCCAAAAGTGATTGAGGAGTCAATCGCAGGTTATATAATCTATTACAGGATCGAGTGAATGATTGAGCTATTAGAGGATGGCACATATTTAGCCTTGAGCTTAATCGATATCGTGAGGCAAAGGGATTCATACAAGTAAACACTAAAGGTTCAGCCGATATGATCTTTATGTATGCTCGGTGGGTCAATACGTTCTGCTAGGGGCCGCTGTTGACACGTGGACCGAAAAGGAGTTTTCGGGTTACACCCGAGTGTGCATGAACCTACAGAGTCGCACGCTTAAGGGGCCGGAATAAAGGGATTGGATGGAGATCCAATATGCACTCAATTCGGATAGGGATCCGAGTAGGACTCCTATGAGCCTTGGAGGCCCGGACGTGGTTCCTATATATACGTGAGGGGGTGTGGCCGGCGGGATTAACAGATCACGCCACGTGAAACCCTAGCAGCCACTTCCCTCCACGAGCAAACCCTAGCCGCGCGCGGGTGCTAGCACATCTGCGCGTGGTGTTCCTTCCCTGGACGTGTGGATACCGGTGGAGGCGCTGCTGTCTTGCGGTGCTGATCGGCGTGGGAGCACGGCGAGGAGAACGCACGAGGAGGAGAAGGTCAAGCCGCTGCGATCGACTACTTCCTCTACATCGGCGCGCGCTACATCGCGAGGATTCCTTCGGCTCCTTAGCGCATACTTCCGCTGCACAGCGTGTCGAGTGGTAACGATCTATGATCTCTTGCTTGCATGGTTCCTGGTTTACGTGGTAGAAAAATTTTGTTTTATGCTATCGTAGCCTACACGTATCCCAACACTCCTCCCACCGTACGGCCTCTCGGCCTCCCGCCCTTCCCCATTCGTTCCAATCTGCTGCGCCATCCTGTTGTTATCCAACTCACATATCACATATCAACAACAAGCAAGCACAGTAGGGAACTTCAATTCCATCGCTTCCAACTGAGAGGCGTTCACAAAAATACTTTTTTTTTCTTTTTTATCTAAGAGGCGTTCACTAAAATACCTTTTTTTATTAACACAAATGATTTTGCTCTATTTTATTTTTTCTCCGAACCAAAATACCGCTACTTCTATCGTCCTTCTCTTTTCTCCCACGCCCAGGATCTTGCACCTGTCACTTTTAGAATAAAAAGAAAATAGAGCAAAAACATTTGTATTAACTATTTTTTGGTGAACACCCCTCAATTTACAGTTTAGAGTGGTATTATAGTGAGCCCTGATATTCCAGCGAAACTATTTTTTTTCATGGTATAATCCCAAATTTCTCGCAGGAGTATTGGGCCTACCAAGCCCATGGCTCAATATGCACACAGGTCCTGTCCGGCCCAGTTACATGACACGTCCGTCGACGCCTCTGCGCCGCGTCCGGCCCCGGCGCCGCTTCGCCTTCTGGTTGAGGACGCCGACGTCCCCAGATCGTCGTCAAGCTGAAGAACAAGCCTTGACCGCCGCCACCGACGGCGACTTTGTTCCCCACCAGATTATATTGGTATTTGCCTCAATCTCCTCTTCTTCGTCTGAGTTGTTTGTTCTCAATTTTGGAACTCTCTCCTTCGATTTCAGTCCCAGCAATGCACGGTGGAGAGTGCGTAAATGCAACTTCGACACTGCTTTGTGTTTACTAACGCAGGTTCCCACTCCACTGCACTCAACCTCGCTGGTGGACTCCACCGGTTGAGCGGCAACATGCTCCACTCTAGCTCTAGGCGGCATCTGAATCATCTTTCTCGGTGAGTTCTTTTGTTTTTCCCCTTATCTTATTATGCCCGCACATCTATTGTGAGGAACATGCCTAGATTGTGCTGAAAATTTCTACATCTTGCAAGAACTTCGAGTTTCTGGGTTTTCTCAATCTTATTAATCGGAGATGTCTTATGTGGATTTCTGAAGCCTTGTGAACCAGAAGATTGAAACTGACATTAGCTGGATTTATTTTTTTCTATTATATATACTAGAGTCAGAACTGGAAACGAAATTTTGACCCTAATTTTAGAAAATACTAGTGCAATTGCAATTTCAACTGTAACAAATTATATTATGTATTTTATTAAATAAATTTCTCAAGAACTATAGATGATCTGACAAAACTATCACATTACAGGATTACGCTACAATATTGTAGTACGACAGCTATGGATCCAATTTTATCACAAACTACATATCAGGATAATAGTGCTAGGGATGGAACCTCAACAATCTAGTTTTGTGATGAATTCGGTGCTAAATCAATAATTTTCTAGCACTGTAGAGTAACATATACTCATTCCATTCCAAAATCTAAGGCACGACTAGGGGTGGCAATTTCCCCATTGGGACCGGGTCCCTGCCCCAACGAGGTCGGGGTCAGGGTCGGGGTCGGGGGAAAAATTCCACCCGCGGGTGATACAGGGTGGGGCCCCAACTTTATGCGGGGCCAGGGGAACATATCCACCCGCGGGGGACCATATGGGGCCCCGAAAATCTATATCAAGGATGATGGCCCAAAAAGAAAGGCCCATTAGCAGCCACAACCCATTTTGGTCATAAAAGAAAGAGTTAATTTGATTCATGCTATTTCAGATAAATACCATTACAATTTGTCTATATGTAGCCATGCAACTGAAATTTTACAAAATAGGGACCGTGCCGCTGCCGTCACGTTTTCCATTCATCTTCCTTCTCCATCTTCTTCCTTCTCTCTTCCCATCTTCCCATCCGTCCACTCCGACGCACCGCCGGAGCGGGTGCGACGCAGACTGGGCGGCTCGGCATGTTCATCTCGCTCGGCGCGCGCATCTGCACCACCGCGGAGCTTCCGCCTCTCTTGAACCTCACCGCCAGTGCCGGACTCTACCCCGCACAACCCCACCAAGCATTGAAATGGAACCTTGACGCTTGGCGGCCTCCATCCTGCACCTCGCTGGCAGCTTCTCTCCCTTCCTCACCACTCCGACGAGCACTGAAATGGAATTCTGCATCTCGCTCGGCGGTTTCTTTTCTTATCTCACCATGTCGCCACGCACTGGCCTTCCATCCTACTGTCTAGCACTCTAGCACCACTCTATCAAATGTACGCATCCCTCCCTTGCGGGCTCCGATCGGGTTCGAGGCCCCTGCTGGGCCGGGGCTGGGTGAGAGAGTTGGGGGTCGGGGTGGGGACGTCTGGCCCAACCTGGCCTTGCACCGCCCCACCCCGTTGACAACCCTAGGCACAACCATCACTAGCCCAAAGACCAAGAAAAAACTTTTTGTTCGGATCACCTTAGCTTATAAATACAATGCATGCATCCAATGGGATTAGATATTGTGAGGGTGGAGGTTTTTTAAAAACGAATTTAGAAGAGGGGGAGGTGCTAGCTTTGCATATGCCTACATGTACTATGGGATATGAAAAAAAGTGGTTATGCCCTATATTTTGGGATGGAGGGAGTAGTTTTGTAATATATTTAACGCCAAATCTGAAGTTGCTGAAATAAATAATTTTGTCAAAAAAGATATATACTTTTGCAAAATTTATCCTTAGCTTCTTATTTGAGTGCTAAGGATGGGCTTTAACGCTTTGGTGGTAGATTGGCCTACAGGTGCAAGATCATGGCAAGCAGCATTGGAATAAAAAGTGAGAATAATAAGGGTAAGTTTGACTGGCGCAGCCACTTCCCTTATGCCAATGACTCTTTCTGCAACTCCAACTATCCCCTGGGAAAATAATTTTCCATTACCAAAGGTATGTGTAGATCACATATGAGGCTTTTCTCAAAGAAAGCAAAAGATACATGGTGGTTTACTGAAGGTGCCAGCGATAACTGTCCCACTGTTGACGTACATCATGCACCAATATTAGAAGGCAGCAGTCACCGTGATGGTTCTATATAAAGTTTTGCCCTGGTTTTATCAAAGTATTTCATATTGCTGACCGTGATGAGAGTAAGTTATTGAGATCTCTTTCCTTATTCTTATGCTCTTTACCCAAAGTTGAAGTTAAATTCACATTCTTTGGTGTTGTAATATAAATGTGCTATGAATATTCCAGGGAAATTATGAATTAGCTTAACTACGATATTCTATCAAAAAGATCCCATAATAATATCTTCATGATAGGTATTATTCCATTCGTCCCAAAATATAACAACTTTTAGCATTCAAAATTTGTCTAAAAAATATAGCAACTTCTCCGCCTACATTCTCTTCTCAACCAATCACAATCTTCTACCGTTCAAATTTCCCACCTACTTCTTTGTCTTAACCAATCACAACCTTTCCACATTTCATTCCACCTACTTTCTTAATACCCGTGTCTAACCCTAGAAATCTATTCTGTGATGGAGGTAGTATATTCTATCTAAAATATTCTAGACAGTAACATGCTAACAAAGGATAAATAGCTAGGATCTTGACGCTAGTGCTTTAGTCCTATAATTAGGGGTGCCTTGAAATCATATAGTGCTAGCTTTATAAGTGATTAGGATGATATTATTTACAGCCACTAGGAGAGTGTAAATTATACAAAAAATAATTTGTAAATAAATGTTGTGTTCTCTTGTACAAGTAAGGTCTCTTCTGACATGCCATGTATTTCTAGTACTTGGTTTGCTTGTAGTTATTTAACATGAGTATCTCAACTACCAGATATCACAACAGTTTTTTTTGTATCATTAGCTAGTCAACTCTCAACTAAGAACTGAAAATTTGGCTCTCCATGTAAATATACATGATAGCATTGCCATCTTCCTTATATTAAACAGTAAGTGACATGAAGAAAATGCTAGCTAACTTAGAATGATTTATTAGGGTATAAGCGCTAACTACTCCCTCCGGTCACACATTATTGACATTTTGGACAAGATCAAGTTAAACTTTTGAAACTTTCAATCAATGCATTTTGAAATACTTTGTCTGAAAACATAAAAAATGATCTCTGTATATTTATCTTGAAAATTATCTTCATAATCATCCATACTCATTATAAAAGGGAGTAGTGGTGGTGTTGGTGGTTCTGCCAACACCCCACCACCAACTCCCAATTTTTTTAAGAGAAAAAAACGGAACCCCACTTGACAACTACTCCCACCAGTTCTCTACTTTCTGTGGGAGTGAAAAAATGATAGCGTGGGGCCAAAGGGTCCATGTATCAGTAACAAATATGTATAACAATTAATAGATGATAATAACGAGGTAATGATAATATTCTTTAATTAAAATCCTGTTGCAATGCACAGGTAATATGCTAGTTCTCATTAAAAAAATGTACTCAAAATCACTTCTTGAAGACCATAAAAAGTCAAACATCAAGTATTTTTTTTACCATCAGGGAGTAGTGTTGTTATTATGGTAGCAATTTTTCCAACAACTGCTAGTAGAGTTGATGTAGTGTCGTTCTTATATTTTTTATGGACACAATACAGTTTTCTCTAGCAATTACTGCAAAAAGGTGTTGAAACCACCTTAATAAACAAAGTCTTTAAATCATGTTTCATCTCAAAAGGATTTAACAAAACCTGGTAAGATATCTCAGAGGTGTGGGCAGTTAAGAAGTGAAGTAACTCTGACCAAAACAAATCATTTCAAGCTTTGTTGAACATATTGCAGTGCACCAGATGTAACTTTTTATCAGACAATGGTTTTCTATAATTTTGTGTAAATACGCAGGGAAAAAAGCATGCATTTTTATAACCAACACTTGCCAAATGTATTAATTTAGTTGTCTTTGGTTCAGCCTGCTTGGAGTCAATTATGCTATCACAGCCTACAGATTGTCAACCTAATAGGGAGACATGCACTGTGCATTTTCCAACTCGCATGATGCAAATTTTCTCGATAAAGCTGGCTAAAGTACATATGGATAATGGCCCAATACAGCTATATGGATACATAGCAGTGAGGGATCATCTTGATTCAATGCTTAATTATGTTGTGAATTACGGCAGGGATGATCCCATCATCGTGCGGCAGGTGCACATCCTACACTTATATGCAATTATTTAGTTACTTTGTTATTCTACATATTTTAAGTCCAATTTCATCTCATGCATAAACCAAATTGGAAAATACATGTGCTGGCATACTACAATCACTCAATCTCCTTTAAATCATAAAAGTCGGAATGAAGGGTGGAATACTACAACTACTTAATCTCTTTTATGTGATTCAAGTTTGTGAATAAATATAATGTTGTATTATCTTCTTTGCTTTATTTTTAAATGGTCTTATATGTTAATAAATAAACACGGGCTTTTATTGCTTTGTCGTAATATTTATATTGCATGAATATTCACCTACTTTAGCCCTAGTTATTTTGGTGTTATGGCAGCGAAACTGAACTGTAAAACCTAGCAAACCATTTCTTTTGCTGTAGAATGAATATTATTATGGTATTGACTATTGACTGATGTATTAAGTAAAAAATAGGTTTTCTAGATAAAACAAGCATGATAGTTTTGACCCATAATCATGTAAAAGTACAACAGTGAGTATGTACAATAAAATTATGTTCCTTTTCTCAAAAGTATGTGAGGATACAAATACGTGAGTTACAAAAATATCCTTTTATTTCATCTCTCAAATGCGAAGATCTTATGTGGATGGATTCTTCAAATACATGTTCCTTGGAGGATCTTATACAAGAAGTTTGTCTCTGCGAATGAGCATTTTTCAGGTGCTCCCATCCCCTTAAAAATGTAAATAGTTATAGAAAGTTATCAAACAAATCACAGTAACGTAGAGTGTGGTGGTTTGTCTATCATAGCACAGAAGTTCAAAACTATGTTCGATCTACACGTAAAGAAACAAAAAAGGCTAAAAAATTCTGAGTAACAATTTTTATATCTCCTTATACAAGTTTTGTTTACATTTCAAATTTTGTGAAGAGTCAGATGTCACCATACTCTATATTACTAAATATTTTTGACATCTTTTCCATAAAAATTGTATTTCTGGGACACCCTGACTTTTATTTAGTTTGTCCTAGGAGCACCTGAAATGTCCTTTGCATATGTTTATTAATGACACATGCCATGGCACCTTTTGAGTTTTGTATGCTATGCACAAATTTATGACCAATTAATTTTGCATGATGAATTTCACAAGACTGATTTAATACGTTGGCTGTAAGGCATATATGCCACAGGGTTTTGCCCTACTTATCATTTTGGCTCCACCTTTTTCCTAATTGTTGTGATGCCACAGAGTGGCATATTGGTTCCACCGGGAGTCCAATATGCCACTCCACTGTTAAGTTGCATTCACAGTATCGTATCAATAGGGATTAAGCGTTTCTTTGACAAAATGTCCATGGAGAAGAGAAAAAAGGCCTTCTCTCTTCATACGGCTATCAGCCCTCCTCAGTCCATGCCTGTGGCCACAGGTGATTGCTGACTGCCACATGCGAGGAAGGCCTCGCCCTGGGCAGCTCCACCTACCTTCGCCACCTCTGCGCCTGGTTCGGTGCCACTGCTCGGAGCCTTCCTCGGCCTCCTCCACATGGGCCATGGGCTCTACGTCACCACTCTCCATTGATGTTAGTTACTTCTGCACTGGGCCCAGTGCCACTGCCCTACTCCTGCCTAGGCCACTTCTGTCCATGCCCAATGCTGTCGCCCGCCATTGCCTCTGGTGTACATCCCCCTAGATCTAGTTTCCATGCTATGATGACATTGAAGACTGGCGTAGTTTTCCCTGACCAAAGCCCCCCCCCCCCCCACCCACACACACAGAGCCCAGATTTGGTTGCCAACGTGGGGTAGATGGCGATGTTGGTGGCTGCGTAACACATGGGGAGGAGCTCGTCGTCCTAGTTGTGGAGCTTGCGTGGTGGCAAAGAAGTTCGGCTAGCTCCAACTCTGCTGTTTCACGAGCTCTAGCTCGTTGTCCTGTGATAGGGGAGGTGGCCACCCCACCTCCAGCTCTCAGCTGCCCTTAATGCAGGGATGAGCTCCTCTTGCCTCTAGTTCTGCTGCCACCCACGGTGGAGAAGAGAAAAACCGAGGGATAGGAGGGATAAGGCAGTATATGGGAGATGGAAAAGGCCATTTTGCACAATTTCTAGGTGGTACGGGAAAGTCAAAGGCCTTGACCAGCTGCCAGCTGGACCGTTTCGGACAATCTCTTGTTAGTGGCAGCATGGTCCCAGGGCCGAAGTCAAGCTCAACGGGAATTGGGCCCAGACAGTGCCAGCATGAATATGACTTGCTCATGAATATGACTTAACCAGTTGTTGGTTGCTATGCTGAAAGGGAGTACTGTTAGATATATATGTATATTATCTAGTAGTATTATTCAATTTGATTGTGGCGTATGGCATTGCTTCGTTTGCGATATTGGTCTATGTTCTGCTTAATTTGTTGCTTCCACTGTAATCCTGAACTTATTGAATTTATCTATGTTCTGCTATGACCCAGATTACTAGTTTTCATACTTATTGATATTAAGATAAATGATGACGGGCAATTTTGGGATTTTCTGAAAATATCAAGATGAAGCAGTTGTGATATTTAAGATATTGAACAGATATTCAAGAAATACCAAAATATATAGTGTGTATTTAGGTATGTGGGGGAGAGAGAGAGAGAGAGAGAGAGAGAGAGAGAGAGGGGGGGGGGGGGGGGATCAACGTAACCTGATGTATGCTTGATGCAGAGGGAACTATTTGGAAAGAACACGTGAGCAATACAAGCTGAACAACCCGGAATGAAGTTGTAAAATCATTTAGGTTGTGTTCCTTGAACACGCAGTAAGATAATGACTATCTGAAGGGTACAGCTCAAAAAAATTCACCTATAGCTCAAGTGCTCAACTTTATTAGATTTACAAATGAGCCAATTGCTCATCAGATTCTTCAATCTTCCAAAAAAAATATATTATAAACTAGAGTACAATTGTATAACGAGAAATTAAATAGTGCAGCAAAATTAAAGGCCAGTTACAGCATGTTTGCAAGGCGTGGAAAGCGTTCGAAGATCCAAGTGACGGCCCTGATGATGAGCAGCGCAGCCTCCCCTGGCTTCGCTGCTGGCTCCACGCAATCCCGCCCATACACGATCTGCAGCTGCTGCTGCTTCTCGTCGAGCTGGAGGCGGTAGAAGCTGCATCCCCTGCTAAATGGGAATGGCCGCCCCTTCCACTCTGCACGCAATCGCAATTACTGTAGCTATTATCAATGGCTCAATTAGCTATGTGTATATACTCTCCCTGGTCAGAGGTATTTGATAGAGTAAACTACCTTCGTTTTTTTAAATAGATAACGTTGTTGAATTTTAATCCATTCATCTTATTAAAAATATTGTGCAAATATATAAGATATAGAACACGCTTATAGTACTTTCGTTAAAAAGCAACTCACAACACCATAGATAATAATTACGTAAATATTTTTATACAAGATAAATGGTCAAATATGTGTTTAAAAGTTAACGCTATCGACTTTTAAAAATAGAGGTACTATAATGTTTAACCATCTGTTTCATTTTAAAGAGTAAATTGCATGGGCAGTTTATTATAAACTTGTCAGATGGGTGCTACATAAATTTGTAAAACAATCATTTTGGCACATGAATTCATCATTTGCGTGCGAACAAAGGCCAAAAGAACCCAATAAGACTAATCCTGCTAATTTAAATGTTAGTTAGGTTGCTACATAAATACATACATGAAAATAATACCATATAGACATATATCTGTTTAGTAAAAATGTTTAATAAGACCCAGCGATTGCACGAAGAAAGATAAAACAACGAGAAATGATGTACGGGGTAGAACGAAGAGTAATAAAAAAAATAATCAAATTTACGAAAATAACATGTCTCATGCACACCTCGCTTGTGCAAGTCGTGTCCCACTCAATATCTAACTTGTAAAATTGGCCATGACATGTCATGTTGCTTTTGGTTCGCATGTATCAGACAAGACTATATACCAAGTTTTACAAGTTCGTATACAAAGTTACGCTCATCTAACAAGTTTGTTTATTTACTCTCTTTTAAAATGCTTAAATTACTTAAAAAAATAAACAAGTCATAATAAAATAAATATAATAATTAAGAAAAATACATATGGTCAAACTTCCAAAATCAACTGCATATGTATACTTACCGAGGTGCCAGGTGACGCCGACGGCGCGAGAGTCGTCGCCGGCGGAGATGTCGTCGATGACGAAGCGGAGGTCGGAGCTGATGGAACCCATGAAGCCGGCGAAGAATTCCAGTATCTCGCCGCGGCCGACGAAGGGGTTGGGGAAGACGAGGTCCTCGTAGACGCACCCCTCCGCGATGAGCGGCTCCACCGCCGCCAGGTCCCTCCGGTTCACGCCATCGTAGAATCCCCTCACCACGTCCGCCGCCGTCGCCTTCGCCGCCGCCTCCGTCCCCGCCCTTGCAGGCTCAACCGACATCGAAGCTGTCCGGATGCTGCCGCGCGCGCCATTGCTACGACGGCTCCGCGGCCGCGCGGCGGCTAGACCGAGACCCGGAGGGCGAGGCCGAGCAGGAGCAGGAGCGGGAGACACTCGAACGGCGAGCGGCTGCTGGATTAGCGCCATGGATGGCCATCCTCCTCCGTAGGAACGTGTGTACGCGTGCTGGCTGACATGTATTCGATTCTCGCCGCAAAGCACTAGGCCTTATCCCTTCGCACCTATCCGGCGCTGATTTGTGTTTAATTGGTGGAATAAACATTTTCACAGGGCTAAGTTAAGAGAAATAACGAAAAAGTCAACCATGATCGAATCTGCGGTACTACAAAAAAAAAATCTTCATAAACGCTCAAAACCTATTTTCACAGATAGCTGGATGGCCCTTCAGGCTATCGTCGTCGTCGAGATCCCACCAGGGTTCTCCTTCCCCTCTTGGCCGGGGTAACCGCACCTCCGCGGCTTCGCGGTTACCACGAGAAACCGCGTAAAAATCGTTTTGAAATTTTCGAATTCAAAAAATCGACGATATTGCGGTTTTGGTGCGGTTACCGTGCGGTTTGCCGTGGTAACCGCGGTTTGCCGCGGTTTTTGCCGCCTGTGCAGTATATTGAGTATGGAAAGAAAAATAGAGAATAAAAACATAAATATGGTTAAATGGGATAATTGGAAAATTATGTACAATACTTAGACATTTAACTATTGTGTGTGAAATAAAAAAATGCGGCATAACCTTTGCTATATTATGGAGTTCGAAGCATTTCAACATTTCATAGCATAATAAATAATTGTTCAACAACAATTCAACAACATCACATTTCAAAGCATTACAAGTCCACACAAAGGATATAGAATGACATATCTAGGTATTCCACTGATTGTAAGCCATATGGTACTCTTCAGTAGACATGAGCATCAGACCGTGAGAGTGTAGCAACCCTGTCTTGTAGTCTTGCCAACTTTGACCTGTCCATGATGCTGTTGATTGCCACTGAGCGTACAACTGAGCATACCACTCGGGCTCTCTCCATTCATACACCCATGTAGGAGCAGGATAATCGGAGACTTGGGGACGGTTGTACACGTACGGTTGATAGCCACCTTCAGTGCCTCCTGGGGCATGTCATAGTGTTGTTGATGGTGACAGTCACTTGGATTAATGGTAGTTCGTTGCGAGGTTGGAGCACCATGATCCCGGTCCTGGGTAGCGTGAGTGAAGTCGGCCTCACCTGCAAATGAAATAGTACGAAGAAGATTAATGAGTCGTGAATGACAAGAAGAAGATTGTAATCCAAAGTGAACAACATCGTACCAGTGAATTGAATCGGGCTATGGCGATCTGACATAGGCTAGTGACCCATCGAAGGCACATCAGTAGTTACTTGGCCTCCTTGACCAGCATTATCTCCATCATCTGTATCAGTTTTGGAGCTACTGTCACCGGACTCTTGGTACTCCGGGCTTCCTTGAGTCTCTTCATCACTATCGACAGTCGTAGACCGTGTGGATTTACCTTTGCCCTTCGATTTTTTGGATGGAGGTGCTTTTGGCCCCTGTCAAGTCTTTTTTTTTCCAATGTGAGTGTCGCCTATGTTTTCATCAGCCCACTGGGCAACACTAGAAGCCCCGGTAGTCTTGCGAAGGTCAGTCAAGTCCACGTGGTCAGCTACTAGTGGACTTGGCACCGGTGCTTCACTCTCAGTTGAGTCCTCATCGAGTTCAGGGCAAGCATTAGAACGAGCATTGTCCATCCAGTCTTTGAGTTGATTGTTGGTGTCATAGAAGGAAAGGTCTGCAAGCCTCTGAAGGGGATCATCATCATCCTTCTAATGTGGGCATTTGCTTATTGTATGAGAAGGCGAAGATTGTAGTTGACATACACAAGTTTGTTCAGTTTCTTGTGTGTAAGTCTGTTACGGACCTTTGTGTGTATGAATGCAAATGTGCTCCAATTCCGTTCGCATCCACTTGAAGAGCAGCATTGACTAACCAATCGCAAAGCAAGCTTCTTCAAATTCGGCGTGTCCAAGGCGAACATAGACCACCATTGTGCTGCAAAATATGAATAATATGTCATTGAACTGTTGTTAACACATAGGAAAACACTACGAATTTTGTTCCTTACAATGCTAGTAACATACCAGGTGAAGTTTTACCATCCAACGCCATCTTTCTTGCAAGCGGCTTCCCAAATTCGCCACTCTTACAACGATACGTCTCTACCTCCAACAGAGCGGCTGCGGCCGTGTCGATGTCTGTCAGCCACTCAAAAGCTTGACGGAGGTCTTGGAAGACGCTCGCAGTGCAAGTGTAAGCATAGTGCGTTCTTGGGTTCAAAGCCGCAGCTATAAATATGTCAGCACAAATTAGTTTAACAATCGAGTGTTGCGATTTGAACAGTTGGTAAAGACCACTACTTACTGGCATTGATGAGTGTCTCAGTGGTAAGGTCGTGCATCCATTTGTCGACAATTTCCATGTAGGCGTTGTACTTCTCCCTCTCACGAGCGAATAGACTGTCGTACTCCATTTTCAACAATTGATATCTCAGAAGAACCTCACTCAAATTTGGGTTCTTGTCCTCGTCAGTGAACCGAAGGAAGGAGTACATGGGTTGCACTGCATTCACTACCGCCTCCAAGTTTTCCCACCAACTAATGCTAGATAGGCAGGCATGTGCATATCTACCCTCCGGTGTCCCACTGAACTTACTTTGCATGAATCCAGACGAAGCCATCCACTGCATGAATTGATCTCTCTTTCTAAGGAAGCTCTGCAGAAACATGTAATTGGTGCCAAAACGCGTAGAATTCCACTTAACCAATTCACCACCTATCGCTGCCACCATCATAGCATGCAACTTAGAATGATTGTATAGCCATCTGCAAATTTTTCTACCACTAGCAATCACCGTATCATGGTCTTGCATCTTTCCAACCTCCTTAACCATTAAATAACCTCCTTAAGCATTAAATTAATTGTGTGAGCCACGCAGGGTTGCCACACAATAGTTGGGTACTCTTGCCGCAACAGTCTACAGATCTTCTTGTAGTTCGACCCATTGTCAGTGATGATCTGTACGACATGTTGGTACCCTATTTCACGTACCAACTTCCTCATCTCCTGCATTTACAATTCAAAGAGTCCAAATAAGTCCACCACATATAACTTACAACCACAGTCATGTAAAATGTTGTAATTTCAGGTTTTTACCTTAAGTACGAATTGAGCATCCTGGCTTTGTCCCGTCGCATTGATGGACTTGTGAAATAACATTATTCCATTGCAATATATCAAAAAGTTGATGACAGCCATACCCGTTGGACCTGTCCATGAATCACACATCAAAGTAACACCATACTCATACCAGTCGCGCTTGAATCTCTCGAATTGTTTCTTCACGTCTTTCTCTGTGGCATCCAGGTACTTGCCATCAATCTCCTTGCCTGATGGAGAAGGTATATTTTCACCTACATATGACATATGAAATGTTAGTTCCTCAAAGATTCACAAATATGTAATTTGACATTAAATGGTTACGTACCCCACTTCTGTGTCTCTCTCACAGCGCTGACAAAGTAAGGATTATCAGCATTTCTTGCAGCAATGCCGGAGGTAAAGAAGAACCTAGCCCAGGACTCACCAATAGCTTCCCTAGCTTGCTTTCCCTTCTTCGTAAAGAAACCTGTATCAATACGTGTCTGCACATGGGACTTAGCAGATGCTAGATTGTAACCTCTCAAAGTAGGTGACTCCCTATGAGATGTAGCCCTACGCAAGAAATTGGCAATTGGGTTACTTCTACCCCGTGCCTTAGGCTGAGCGGAACCACTGCCACCGCCATGCTCATATGTCCCACCTCGATGCTTCACATCCCTCCTGTAGCTCTCCTCTTGCCTAGAGGTATTCATTGCTGCTTCCATTTGTTCCTCCTCGTCGGCATTACCAGTAAGGTCATAATAGTTGACCCCTGCCGCTTCAACCCTTCTTGCCTTTTCAGTCTTACGCCTGCTACCGGCAGCTTGTATCCTATCCAACTCGCGCTTGAAGAAGTCACGGACATCTGGAGGCACTGAATTGCAATATGTTGTTCCCTTCCCTTTTCCAGCCAAATGAATTTTTAGTCTAGTTGCCCCACCACCGCTCTTATGCTGATGACAATACTTGCAACGAAATCCATGGCCTATGCTCTCCCCGTGCTCCCACACAATGTCCTTACTATCTGACATCTTCAGCCCTAATATGAAAAAAGAATGTCATCATAAAAGAGCTCACCAAGTTTTGCATACACGCAACACATAACACATTACTATTGCAGATAAATTTACATACATCACTGAATATAAAGATTAGAGAAGAGAGATGTAGAGGGGTGGTATGTAGTGAAAAATAAAAATATTATTTGCATTACGTCAAAATAATTATTTGGGGTAGTTCAAGTGAAACTTTACTAAAAAAAAACTGATCCATTATGTAATTTAGTTCTTTTTTTAACCAAAGGTGTTATAAGTTACTGTCTACTACAAGTGGTTATCATAAAGTCTACGATTCATAGCCAAAACTAACTAGAATCATATCCAATTAATTAACTTCACTACTTTAATACTACTTCCTTTTTAAACATATAACAGGAATATATCATTTAAACCCTTTCCCTTGTATAATTTTGTAGATAATGTCCTTCTACCAAAAAAAAATCAACAATGCTTTTGTCCCATTTTAATCCTATGAATGTTTACATTTTTTCTTTAATGTGTCATCAGTTCTTTATCTTCTCTATTGATCTTACGAAATTAAATCCTATAGAAATACTAAATCGGTGGTTCAACAGAGCAAATCGTGAGTTACAGGCGATTACCGCACGGTTTGGAACAATTACCGTCCAAAACCGCGCGATAACCGCGAGCAAGCAGCGAGAAGGCAGTGAGTTACCTCTTGACAGCCGGCGCAGAAGATTACCGGGCCAAATCACGTGGTTTCGCCGCTCGCTGGCACGTCCAGGCCAGATCTGGCGGCGACGTGCTTGGTCCTCTCACCCAGGAGCTTGCTGGAGTGGCTGGTATGGATGAGGATAGGAGAGAGTAGCTGGGAGATATTTTCGCCACTAATGGGCCTTAATGGCCGAATGTACAGTTCAAAGTTCAGCCCACTGTTTTTTATTTTCAGATTTATTTGATTCATTTTCGGTTTAGCCATATAATTTGAATTTCTCTAACTAGTTTTCAAAAAAATTATTTACCATATGATTCTACAATTCAAGAGCTACATCCAGGAATTTTTCTGAATGTTTTTTCTATTTTTTCAGAGTTTTTGAATTTGGATGAATATTACTAAACCCTAACTGCAGGCTACCGCTGCCGCCCCCCCACGGTAAGCGCGGTAGGGCAAACCCTGGATCCCGCAGCTCTTGATGCCGATGGCAGTGGGGAATCCACCTCTACCAACATCCGCGGTGGCAAATTCGCCACCATCGTCACCCCTTCCCGTTTGTCGTTGTGGTAGACCTACCACCGTTACCCCCTCCTCCAACACAGAAGATCTGACACCTGCATCGCTGCCCCTCCCTACCCCTTCACGCCACCATTAGATCCGGTCATTGCAGGGCAACTGCCGTCAGATTCGCTCGTCGGGGGCCCGACAGCATCGGATCAACCTATTATGGGCATGCTCCTCCTGCGGGCCTCTGGCAACGGACCGCCCCTCTCATTGCCGCCTAGCGGCCGTTCTCGTGGCCACCACTAGGAAGGAGATAAGATAGAGGGAGGAGAGGAGGGAGGAGAGGTGATGACGAACGTGATTACGGCAGAGGAGAGGAGTGCCGCTCGCGAGGGCACTCCTCGCGAACACGCTCGCCGTGCATCCGTGGGCTATCGCCTTACACCTCGATACCAACGAGGGGGCGATTGCGGGCCTATCTTGCTCCACCCTCTCCGTCTCCAGCACCACCTCTCTTTACTACAAAATCGATTTTCTCTGGCGATCATACATGAAAATTGCCAGCGAAAATGTAACAAGGGGTGGGGGGTCAAGGACCACCAGCGAAAATGGATCTTTGCTGGCAGCCAAGTTAAAAGGGCCGCTAGTGAAGATGTATCTTTTTTTGCTAGCAGCCCACTTAAGCAGCAGGCAACAAAAATAGGATTTTCGCTAGCGGAGACTAACAAGGACCACAAGGAAAAAAATTCACCTAGTAAAATAGAGCCATGCGCCAACATCCTCCTACCCCTCCAGCCTCCTTCCTCCTTGAGCTCCTCCCTCCTCCTTCTCTCCCCGTGCAGTGATGGCGATGGAAATGGTGGCGGCGGTGGTACTCGGGTGGGTGGGGGACCTGCGAAGAGGCGGATCTGGTGGCCTCCTACCTCTCCTAGATCCCTCTCCTATCCCTTCGTCTCCCTTGTGGGTGGCAGCGGTGGCAAGGGGTGCGGCTGCAGATCCAGCGGTGACTCAGCTGGGCGCGAGCCACGATTTGGGCTGTGGACGATGGGGAGGGGACGAATCCAACGGTGGGCGGTGAAGGAGAGGGCTGGTCGCGGTGGAGGATGTGGATCCGGCGGCGGGGACGGTGTGGTAGGCGGATCCGCGGCCGGGAAGGACGTGGGTGGCGAAGGAGAAGGCAGTCGCGGTGGAGGAGGTGGATCCAGCGAAACAATGACAACAGCCACAACGATGACTATTGCGACGACGACGGCCAAGCGGAGGAGGCCACAACAACGACAATAGCTATAGCGATGACGATGGTCGGGCTCCTCCCCCTCCCCACTCCCAGATCCGGCAGGCAGTGGGTCGGGGCCACATGGTGACCATGGCTCGACAGGTAGTGACAATGGCAACCGCGGTAGCCACGATGACATCTGCAACGAGCTCAATCCTTCGCGATGCAGCTCGATAACGGCAACCGACGACTAGGGATTGGGGATTGGGGATTGGGTATGTTTTGCTCCAAAAAATGTTTTCTCTAGTGGGTATCTTAATATTCTCGCCAGTGAAATCCGATTCTCGCTGGTGGTCGTCTTAGCTTGGTCGCTAGTGAAAATTTCGCTAGCGGCTGTCTTAGCCTGGCCACCAGCACAAATGAATTATTTTCACTGGCCTTTGGTTGCTAGCGGTGCAGCCGGCCGCTAGCAAAAAACCCATTTTGGCCGCAAGCGAAAACGGTTTTTTAGTAGTTCTCCCAGCCGGACGTAGTCGCCGCGCCTCACTCCCTCCCGGGTGCGCGCGTATGTGAAGGGGAAGGAGGAGCGAAGGACGGGAGGAGGAGAAAAGCAAGAGACAGGGAGAGGGAGGAGGAAGAAAGCAAGAGAGATGGGGAGATAGATAAGAGAGAGGATGAGGTGGAGGAAGTGGGTGCACTGATATATGATATATGGATCTCACTATTTTTTATTTTATTGTTTAAGGATGAAAATCGAACTCGCTGTCAATCCCTAAAATAAATTTATTCCAATTAGGTTAGACAAGCAAGACATCCAGCCCGCTGGATAAAGCCCAAGACCAAAGGCCCAAAAACATGGAGTTTGTTGCTATGTTGATGATTCAGTGGTGGCCGTTGGCACGAGTCATATCCAGCATCAATTTTTCCTGAAATATCGTAGCAACAAAATTATAATAAAAGTGAATTCAAATGTAAAATTCAACAATATTAGTTTCATTACATAAAATTGAATTTATACTTATCAGCCTGATTGTTGATAAATATTTTAAAAGTTAAATTTTACTAAAACTTGTGCGCGCAGACGCAAGGAGAGTACTTGCCAGAAATGCACTTAAATGCCTGTCAAAGCTCTTCAATATTATGTGCATGATCATACTCTAAGGTTCCGTTCTATAATTCGACTTTAAATTTTAACCTCCACATTTCTCGTTAGCACACTTTTTAAACTACTAAACGGTGTATTTTTTAGCACACTTTTTAAACTACTAAACGGTGTATTTTTTTTAAAAATCCATATAGAAGTTGCTTATAAAAATCAAATAAATCTAATTTTTAAGTTTATAATAATTAATATTTAATTAATTATATGTTAATAAGTTTCTCGTTTTACGTGCACCGAAAATATTTGTTCCAAGCCTGAAACGAACGAAGCCTAAGACTCGCAAGTCAAATAGGCCTTCATAATAATCAAGTTGAATTCTTCCAAATCTTTCACCGTTGACTTAATTACTGCACGTAACTCAAGTGAGATCTTGTCGGGTTTATGCTGTCTGTTTACTATGTCGTTGACTTTGTGACAGTGTTCAGCGTGCTACGCTGTAACGACGTGGTTACATACATCTAGCATGCTGACGTGGTTAGCCAACGATCAATGGGCTTGCTTACCTGGTCAGTTAGTGACCTAATTGATTAGTTAATTAGCATCAGCTGTCCTCCAACTAAACCAGCTGATTAACTAAGCAGATTCAAGCTTCCGGCCGGTAACCAGATTATGCTAGCCGTAGACCCACTATCACAGTCCTAGAATGCGATTTTACTACTTCAGGGAGTGTTAGGGATTCATTTACTATTTCACGACAATGTATTAATAGTTGCGAGGGGAGGAGCTTCATATCATTTCCTCTTCGGCTTATCCGCCGTAACCAAAATTTAAATTTAAATCTCAATTTTATAATTTATTTTAATGTTTTTTCTAGCATCGGCTTACCCACAAAATTACTTTTATTTGTTAATAAACATTACGGCAGCCTGTAAGCGAAACGATGGGACTGCTATAGTCCAGAGGGGCAGAAATTACCATAGGTCTCATAGCCATGGTACTACTCGGTTACAAAATATAAGCACCGGGAGTTCTTTTTACGGGTACTAAGCAGATGCGTGAAATTAAATAAGAGAGAGTTATGATTTTGTTAGATAAGATAGATATAATGAATAAATTTTAAATGTGAAGTAGTACATGTACACTCTCTTCGTCCCTACGAAACCTCATTTTTACAGTTCAGTATTTGTTCCATAAAGATCATAGTTTTAGACGAGGGATCTTTATTAGAGACACAGCCCCCAACCTCTAATTATCAAGTGCGAAATTATTAATTAGAGCTTGAACGTTTGTAATAAAATCTAGCCAAACATAAAACCGCGCGAAGAAGCATACAATTTTAGCAAAGGGTTTATACTAATATGTCCGTGTTGAGCTAAAATGAGATGTTATGTACGTACGGTTTCTTTTTTCGTAATTACATGTTAAATATATATACACATCACTACATATGCAACACCATACTTATACTTCCACGAATGTACTCTTTAACACACACTCTCAGCGGTATATATCTAATCTAAAATTCTGTTAAAAACCTACTTGCATATGTGTAATATTCATGTGTATTAGTATTTAAATCTGTGTGGTGGAGTAGTCATGCACCCCTGGTGCTTCCCTGTATATATATGTAGTACAATTTCCTAATCACCGATCCATCAACTAGCATCTAGCTACAAACGTCGACGGTGGTCGAGAAAAAATGGCCGCAAGATCATGCTTACTTCTTCTCAGCTGCCTCGCCGTCGCTGCCGCCGCCGGCATGCTACGAGCAGCTCGCGGCCAGCCCGACAGCAACGGTTTCATAAGCATAGACTGCGGCCTGTCAGGGAAAGCCGGCTACGTCGACAACGCCACCAAGCTGTCCTACTCGCCGGACGCCGGCTTCACCGACGCCGGCACCAACAACAACATCTCGGCAGAGTACCTCTCGCCGGCGAGCTCCAGGATCTTCGACAACGTTCGCAGCTTCCCCGGCGCCGCGCCGGGGAGCTGCTACACGCTCCGGTCACTGGTGCCGGGGCTCAAGTACCTGGTGCGCGCCAGCTTCAAGTACGGGAACTACGACGGCCTCCGCAGGCTGCCGATGTTCGACCTCTACGCCGGCGTCAACTTCTGGACCACGGTGAACATCACCGACGCGGCGGTGGCGCACGCCGAGGAGGCCATCGTCGTCCTGCCGGACGATTCGTTGCAGGTCTGTCTCGTGAACACCGGCGCCGGGACGCCGTTCATCTCCGGCCTAGACATCAGGCCGCTGAAGAACTCACTCTACCCGCAAGCGAACGCGACTCAGGGCCTGGTCCTGGCCGCCAGAATGAACTTCGGTCCGGCTGACACCTTCATCAGGTGAAGCAGACTAAGTTGTATCCGTTGTTTTTCGGTATAATATATACTTATTAAAAATATTTTTTAGAGAATCACAGTAGGTAGGGTAACAGTGAGCATCTAACTCGAAAAACATTTTTACATACACCCCTCTATTTTTAAACAAGGTAAAAAATAATCCGTATGTAAAAACCTTACATGCGGTGTCTAAAAAAAGTTCACATGCAAAATATGTATATTTTTAAAAGGGGATTTAGAATTACACACGAGTGCATAACCGGACACCCCTTCTCCTTCCTCCCTCCCTTTTCTCTCCTCTCACGGTCAGCTCGTGAAAATACTCCCTTTCCCGGTTGGCCTGTGTATATGTATTGTGGTACGTGTGTGTTTGCATCTTTCATATGTATTATTGAAAGAATGAGTTTATGCTTGGAAGCTTTTATTTAATGATAGAAATAATTTACATCTTTATCCTCTACTGTTAAGCATGTAACCAATGAGCTGAGTTGTTTCATTTGGAAGCTGGCTACGAATTTTGTAGAAATCAATCCAATTGATCCATGTAAAATAAATGACTGGACAGGTATCCAGATGATCCACATGACAGAGCATGGAAGCCATGGATCGACACGATGATATATGCCGAAATAACTACAACAAAGACGGTGCAGAGCGTGGAAGACGACATGTTCGAGGTGCCGTCGGCGGTGATGCAGACGGTGATCACACCGCACAATGCCTCCGGCAGCATACAACTCAGATGGGAGGCCAAACCGAATACCAACTACCCGTCGCCGGAGTACATTGTCATCATGCACTTCTCTGAGCTGCAACTCCTCCAGGAGAACACCATTCGCACCTTTAACATCAGCATCAACAATATGATTGTGGGTAACATTACGCCGGATTATCTCTACGCCGATAGCTCTCGCAACACCAAGCCCTTTCGGAGCTCAAATCAGTACAATATCACCTTGCACGCCACCGCTAACTCAACGATGTCACCCATCATCAATGCCCTAGAGATTTTCTCCATCATCTCCACCACCACTGTACCCACGAACACCATGGATGGTAAGTGTTTTCCATTCACACATGGTTTAGATTCATTAGGAGGTACCGAGAGTTATGAGTTACCAATGTTTTGTAGCGTTAATTTTTGTTGTCTTGGTGCGAAGTATAGAGTTGCCAAAAATTAATGTTATACTTTATGGTACATCGTGCTGATCATATGAAAATGCTGTAAACTTTACTGCTATTTCTGAGTTAATCGAAACTCAATTGGATGCACCATATTTATGCAGTATCTGCCATCACGACCATCAAGAAGCAGTATGAGGTGAAGGGGAATTGGATGGGTGACCCATGCGTTCCAAAGACTATGACATGGGATTGGTTGACCTGTGGCTACACCATTTCCAGCCCTCCAACAATCACAGGCGTGTAAGTAAACAAAGTGGAGAATGATTAAATTAAACGCACGTTCAGTATTATAATAATTCTCAAATCAGGGACAAGGAATAAATTTTCAAATCATCTAATGTTGTCATGGTGACTATGTCATCGAAAGAGAAACATATTGCTCTACTATATATACCTTTTATTTTTATACTAGTACTAGAATCTAGGTATAAAAATGGGCCAAAGATGCATACATATGAAAGTCTGAATCTAGTGATAGATGAATTTTTCCTAGCTTCGAAGTTCATAAAAAATAACACAAAAACACTGCATAGAAGATAAAAAAATTAAGGAAAACAGAGAAAAAATAGAACTTTTGAAAAAAATAATTATTTAATTTTGAAAATGATAGAGTGACCATAATTTTGCATATATGTACAATATTTAACTTGGATGTGTACATCCAGTTTTCATACACCAGTTGTTATCGAATGATAACCGCGTCTGTCGGAAGATAGGCTTCGCTCTCGTGGAAAAGTAAAAACAATACATTAATATTAAAATTTTTTTGGGATCCCTCTAGTACATGCCCCATAGGGCCTATTTATGGATTTAGTGCATGCTCATGTGCCCTAGCTAGGGTTATTAAGTACAGGAGAATTTATATGGTTACCCTTATAATAGGGACACTTATGAGGTAATTACAAATAATTTGACCTTGAGTCTCTTCTCGGGCCGCCATGTGGGCCTCCCTTGACTGGTTAGCCCCTTAGGGCCTTGAGTCCTTCGACCTGGTGGTGAAGGTGTTCGGCTCGGGGGCAAAGGTCTTCAGCTTCGCATGGTGGCTTCGCCCAGAGCCTCTGTCTTTATGACAATTGATGCTTTACCACGGTGCTTCGCCCTGACGATTGTAGACTTGTTTCGGTAGGCTCGATCGAAGACCCTCGTGACGACATGCCTCCAACACATATAGGGGCCAGGGTTTAATCCACTTTCTAAAAAAATATAATATTTGACAGAATGTGGTGTAAGATTTGGATTTGTAAGGTGATATGTTGTTACTTATATAATCCACCAAGTCACAATGGTTGTCATTTTGTATACAAGCATCCGGTCAAGTTTTCCAAACATCAAATTTTAATGTATAGTTTCTAAAAGTACATTAAATTTTATAACGAAATATAGTAGTGATGTGCGTATATGGTGCAAAAGACCTCACATGCATAAATAATGTTACAATATATTCTATACTCTCAAGGAAAAACACCCAGTCTCCCTACCGACATAAGTTTTTTTTAAAATAAAGCCTACCGACATAAGTTGGCTGCTATGGAAACCAGTTTTCACTGCATCATCCTACTTTTAAAAAAATAACATTTGATATCCACTCTACACGAATAATAGTTGGTCCTAAAATTGGGAATTACGTATATACAAAACGCATACAGAATAAGCATGCATGATACCATAAGTTTGACATATGGATATAGATACTCCCTTACATGTTTCGGTGTGCAAAGAATGTCCTCAAACAAAGCCACCAAAACCACCAAGTTCAAGATTTATTATATATTAATATTAGTAATGTGCTAAAAAGCATGTAGTAAATGCATGGGACATGGTCAATTGTACGTATATAATTCTGAGTTATGCAATAACAATTCAAAAAGGAAAATAAAACAAAATCTAGGTAGTTGATGTCCTGATGGAAGTGAAAACTGAGGCACACTGAGAAATTTGCAGAAACCTTTCTTTCAATGGAATGAGTGGTGATATATCAACTTCTTTCACCGATCTCAATGCTCTCCAATACTTGTAAGTACAGTGTTCTGATCTGCCTTTACTTTTCCAATCAAGCAATTCTATTTTTGTCAAAAAGAATGATTAAGCCGATGTCTGTCTTGCAGGAATCTCTCATACAACAACTTGACAGGCTCAATTCCTGAGGCCCTGTCACTATTATCCTCGCTGACAGTTCTGTGAGTGTTGCAACTCTTCTTTATTTTTGGGCTTCGATGCGTATTTTTTTTTCACACAAATAGTATGTGGTTCTTCTAGAGATTTGTCGGGAAACCAACTCAGTGGATCAATTCCGTCTGAATTACTCAAAAGAGCCCAAGATAAGTCCCTCCAACTAAGGTATCTCCCTCTTCTTTCCCCTCCTTTGATTGCAATTCATGATCAACATTACACCTCAAAATTTGATTGGAAGCATCATTTTATCATCTTTCTGTTAGATATGAAAATAATCCAGACCTTTGCGTCAATGGAACCTGTCCGTCTCCAGAAGGGGATCCCAAACTAGCTATCTACATCTCTGTCCCGGTAGTTGCAGTCACAGTGATACTAGTGTTTGTTTTGTTTTGCTTGCTAAGACGAAAAATGAAAGGTAATTAATAAGCCTTGGCATAAACAGGTTGACTGTATGGTTCTCAATTCTAGATCTTACCTATCCCTGAGCTCAACTAATGCTAGTTCTGTTATTTTTCATTTATAAATTGAAGGGTCAGCGAACAATACTGTCAATCTACATAATGAGCCAACAAGCCATTCCCACGGAAGTGACAGCTATGGACATGGTTCGATGCAGCTTGAAACCGTCGGTTCACATATAAGGATCTGCAGAAGATAACAAACAACTTTGAGCAAGTGCTTGGCAAAGGAGGGTTTGGGTATGTCTACTATGGTATTTTGGAGGAAGGCACTCAAGTGGCTGTCAAATTGCGGTCTCAATCGTCAAATCAAGGTGTAAAAGAGTTCCTTACAGAGGCAGAATTTGTTCAATTATGTTTGTGTTTGTATCGTGATTGAAATTCCCCACTGTTTGATGAGTGATGCATTACTCAACGTCATGGTTAAGAATTGCAATAATGTCATGAGATGTTTTCATGTGATCAAATGGCTTTAAGTTCAGTAAAAGGACTCGATTTGATTTTTTTTGTTAGCAAGATTTTGCCTGATCTGAGTATGTTAGCTCCTCCCAACATTTATTTTGGGCAAGGTAAAAAATCATTGTTCTTACTTGCTTATTCAGGCTCAGACTTTGATCCGGATTCATCACAAAAATCTTGTCTCCATGATTGGTTACTGTAAGGACGGAGAGTATATGGCACTTGTCCATGAGTACATGTCTGAAGGAACTCTGGAAGAGCATATTGCAGGTATCAAGTAGCAATCTTATTCTTCTATAATCATTATTTGTACAGTTGATCCAAAATATTCATAATTTTGCATACTACGTGCAGGAAGAGATCACAACAAGAGAAACTTAACCTGGACAGAGAGACTCCGAATTACACTCGAATCTGCACAAGGTAAGCACCCCAAATATATGTGGAGACCATTGCTACTTACTTATATAGCTCTCAATTGTGATATAGAACATTGACTGTTCCCATCATGTGTAGGGCTAGAGTACCTGCACAAAGGGTGCAGCCCACCCCTCATTCACAGAGATGTGAAGGCAACCAACATCTTACTTAATATGAAATTGGAGGCTAAGATTGCTAATTTTGGCTTGTCCAAGATTTTCAACCGTGACAGTGACACACATGTATCAACAAGTATACTTGTTGGAACACCTGGATATATTGATCCTGAGTATGCCATACACATCCAACATTCTTTTTTGTCTATTCAAAGTCTAACCACCAAATCTAGATTCTAGAATATACAGTAACCACATTAGTTTCCTAATTTGTTGCAGGTATCACGCAACAATGATGCCAACAACCAAAAGTGATGTATACGGCTTTGGTGTGGTGCTATTAGAGCTGGTCACAGGGAAGAATCCCATCCTTCGTACACCACAGCCAATCAGCCTTATCCATTGGGTGCAACAGCGCCTGCAATGCGGAAACATTGAGGGTGTGGTGGACACACGCATGAATGGTGTCTATGATGTCAATAGCGTTTGGAAGGTTGCAGAGATAGCACTAAAGTGCACTGCACAGGCATCAGCACAACGGCCTACGATGACTGATGTTGTGGCACAACTGCAAGAATGCCTAGACCTCGAGTATGGTCGTGCAGGCAGCGTTCCTGAGCTATCAATCGACCATGTCAGCAAAACTAGAACCATACTTGAAATGGATCACCTAGAGAGGGTTCCACTATCGACCATGTCTAGTGGTCCATCGGCACGATAAAAGAGTTATAGCACATGTATGAAAGTGAAAACTTTTGTGTTTCCATCAAATTTATACATACAACAATGCATTTTCGATAAATATTAATTGTGGTGTTAAAAGGGATTTGTACAATTTAAAATGTGGATTAACATAGAAAATTTGTACAGGAAGATAAGTGATGTGAAGTATTGTCATGATGACAATTGGCTGTGATGATGATTCTTGTGGTTATTGTAAAGTGATGTTTGTATTAGCAAAGTGTGGGGGTATCCGTGGTCTAACCGGAGTTGTGCTCTACGTTGGACCAGAATGGTGGGGTCGGTTAGATGTGTTGGTGCATGGTGGTTGGATTAGCTGACCTTGGTTGGTCTGACTGGACTGGTATGACGAGCAGTTGAATCAAGGTGTTTTATGTTTTTGATGATCGTTATGCATAAGATTTGTAACAACATGAGGCATATATATATACTGAAAGAATGGGTCTGCTTAGACTAGCTGTGTGAAGGACACCTGGACTTTACATTATACTAGCTAATTGAAGTGAACATATCAAATCAATTTGCAAGCATATTATAAACTCTGAAGCTGGCTTTAGTCTGCTAGTCAACTTCAGCCTCAGATGTACCCGTCAAACCACACGAAGGCGGTGATCAGGTGTGTTATACATTCAGGAGACTTGACAAAATAGCTAAAGATCTACCGCATCTCAAATGTTCTAAACTCATACTCATGTGAGCTAGTTCCCAGATGTTGACGTAAAACACGGCGGTCTGAGACATTTGTTTTACTCTAGTACAGGTCCAAAGCTTGCTTTCAGATTCTAGGGCGTGCAAGTTGATTTGATCCTACAATCAACGAGATCAAACATGCAAATATCATTAGTGAACAATAGTCGATCGGCTAGAAAGCCGATATCATATTATAATGTAACCTAGCCGATGCAATGTATGGTGAATCGGCTGTAAGGTATATTTATAATGATAAATAAAACCTAAACTTGGTTTATCGGTTGTAAAGATCAACATTACATAATTTATAAATCAATATTACTTTAGAAATCAACAATTGGGATAGATCGGACTTAACCGAGATAGTATAAGTTGCTTAAATCCAAAGTAACATGAAATAACGATTACATATGTTCATGTCATAGCCGATGCCCAAATATAAGAATGTATCGGCTATAGTTCCGATACTACCTTCTACTAAGATATCATCTTGTAATAAATATATCAAACTAACACCAATCGGATTGATAATAAGCTTGATATATTTACATTGGTTGAGATCCTAATATAAAGGGTAGATACAGTATATTAAACAAGACATAAATCTATGTAAAATAACTATATCAGGTAAGATCGGCTGAAACCCCGATAGTATCCTTATTAACAACCATGAAGCAGGCTAGAGATTATGATTCTAAGCACAACTTAGTAGATCAAACTTAATTGATGCAACACTAAGTATGAAGAGAAACATAATATCTAAACAATCAAGCTGATGGTTATCTTTTCAGGATGGTAAATGTCTTAAATAAACTAAGTCAACAAGTCAATCTTCTTGTTATCGATGAAACCCTAGAAAGAGATAAGCTGATACTAGTAGAAAGCATTGTCAATTTAGATTATAGAACGTATATGATAACTTAGTGATTCACAAAACAGTATTAGAGTATCAGAATGATGTAAGCACTAATCCCGATGATGTAAACCGCCATAACAAGATTTACCTCTTATCGAAGATCCAAATCGATGCAGCTCAACTCGAAAGCAAGAGCTTGTCGAAATATAAAGTAATGAAAGGTGGCGATGCGCCGAGATTGTATTAAACCGATGTTAATTATTTACAATACCTCGGGCTTATATTTATACCCAAGCATACAAATTTGTCCATAACGGACACGACTCAAACTTTCCTCATACAACTCGAAACGATGAACAAGTCCCTTAGGCGGATTCTTACCGAAAATATCTATAAGGAAATTACATAAAATCCTAATTAGTAGATATAATTGCCTATCTTGGACTCTATCCTCATCTTGCAATATCATTGAAATTCTTCCTTCGAATCCAACATTGATCATGTAACCAATCTCACCAATATCGGCTGCATCAGCTAACCATATCGAACTCGGTATCGGTCGATACAGACTCCTAGCCGGATGCACACTCTATTTCCAAGAATTCCGCGTATCATTAAATCTGCTTTGGATGGGATCTCGATTCCGATTTATATGCTTACCAAATTCCATCGTCAACACATGCCCCCAATTCCGAAGTATTATATCATGCAACGGAATTATCTCGTTGATCCCGCAAGTTTCTAGGGCTTTCTTCACTTGACCGTTAGCCATTCTCCCCTTTATATAGTAACCGCTGCCTCGAAATGTTCACGCCGTTACTCCCGTTTTCACCGCTTAAGCCACAACTTTCCCCACCGAGCTCCAGCAATCTCTTCGACTTTTTCGGCGACCCACTTTGCGATCTTTCTTTCCGGCGACAATTCTCAGCGGCAACTCCGATCAGCAAACTCCTTTACCTGATGGCGACAACCACAGATGTCCCTATCACACCCGGAGTTTTCCTTCTAGATTTAAATTCATGAAATAAATCACTCAAAATAAATCCTTCCTTTTAACTAGGAGCAAATTTCTAATTTAAAAATATATTTAATCAAGTGGAAATGGCAAGTTGGGATTTTTCTGGAGTTCCCCTAGTTAAACACATTAACAGAATTTTTAGTGTAATTTTTGGAGCACTGGAAATAATTTTAATCACCTAAAAACCCCCACAACAAGAGTTTAATCCCTGAAAACCCTCTTTTCCTTTTTCTTTTCCTTTTCCTCCTTTTTTCCCTTGGGACGCCGGCCCCTTCTTCCTCCCGGCACCCTCGTGCGCGCGCCCCCTCCTAGGCCGGCCCACGGCCTCCCCCTCCTCTCCCTCTTCCCGGGCCGCTGGCCCACTCTCTCCTCTTCCTCCTGGGCCGCCGCTTCCCCACTCTCTCTCCTTCCCGTGCCGGCCCGTGGCCGCCCGCGCCCGACCGCCGCCGCATGCTCTCGGCCGCGCCGCCGCCTACCCGAGTCACCGCGTCGCGCCCGACCGCGCCGCTAGGCCGCCGCCCGCCGCCGCTTGCGCCCGGCCGCACCGCCGCTGCCCGCTGCTGTGGTGCCGCGTGGCCGCCACGTTGGCACCACGCGTGAGCCACGCGGCACGCCGCATCCCGCCAGCCCGGTGGACTTGGTCCACCATGGACCGAGGGCCTCGGGCCATCGATAGGTGGGGTCCACCTATCGGCGCCGTCGTTCCTCGCTAACGGCAGCCCTTGCGTCGCTGACATCAGCCCTAGGGATTTATTGCGCAGTAAATGAACAAAGACTTTTCTGTTTTAGTAAAATCATAGTTAATCTTCTAAAATTCATAATTAATTCACCCGGACTCCGTTTGAGTCCATTCAAATTGCAATAAATAAATTCATAAAAATACCTAGAAAAAAAAAGAATCCATTAAAAACGGTTTTGTTCCCTGTTTCAGTAGACTTATAGCCTGTTTGCTTGTGTGCTTTGTTTTTCATTTATATTCCGGTAATTCCGACGCTTTGGTTTAGTTCGAAGTTATCGCGGAGGCCGATCCAGCACTGGAGCAAGGAAAGTCATACTTGTTCGCTTGAACATATTGTACTTAAATTGCAAAGGTCTTAGTTTTCCTCTTAACACTGCATTGTTTTATAATGTCATCTATGGGATTAATTACCTATTGTACTCAGCCGTATGTTCTAATACCTTGTTCCTTTGATAGCTGGGGAAAGTAATTTGAGTAGTTGCTAGGTTAGAACAAGCTTAGCCCTGCTTAGAAACATTAGCACACTATTGGGATACCTTGTGTACCACTATTATTTAACGATGGACATTTAATGGTAGCTCCTGATGGTTAATCGTGTGGTTAATCGATTCAATTAAAACCTGATTAATGGTGGGTTGTGAGTACATCGTTTTGATGGTCGTACTCATGACGATTAAGGACCGGTTCGCGGGAAACCCTGGAAGAATTATCGTACTCTCCACAAGCAAACGTGGGTAATGGCTGGCTTTGTAGTGTAGCTTTTCTTAGCTGACGCATCTAGGCAAGGGTGGGCGTGTTGGAGTTGGGTCGGCAGGGGTTTACTCGTTGGTCAGCTGCCGGATTCACCTAGGCACGAGAGGGGACTGTCTGCCTTGGTTCAAGGGTAGGGGTGAAACCTGTGGTGTGGTGCGCTTGGTTAGGAAGGGTTGTGCGAAGGGTCCTATCACAGTCCCTTTCCGGTGTACCGTGGTGGTATGCCGACACACAGTAACGTGTTGTGGAGCTGTGTCTTGTGGGTACAGTTGTACACCTCTGATCAGAGTAAAACTATTCGAATAGCCGTGCCCGCGGTTATGGGCGGTCAACCAGATTCACCGTGATTAGTCATACCCCCTAATAGCTGGATTTAATGGAACTGGTGTAGCTCAGGTTGTGGTTTGGACCTGTCGCAACGTGGTGTAGCGTTGGACAGTGATGGTTTAATTTTGCTTAATTAACTCAACTATTTTACCGCATTCAACTATTGTTTTTAAATGCTTATTTTATGCAATTCAACCCTTTAGCCTCCTTTGGAATTACTTGCATCATTTTCCCCAGTCCGGTATGACTTGTTGAGTAAAGTGGGTAGTACTCAGTCTTGCTTTATCATTCCCCACACCAAAGTTGGAGTACGTGTCTGATGGTGGCTTCTCGGAGGAGTAGGCTTGTTGCTACCGCCAAGGATGCCTGTGGATTGGAGTCGCCACGCTACGAGCGACTAGTCATCTAGTTTAGCTTGTTTATCTTTTCTGCTGCATTTTTGTAAGATATTTCTATGGTGTTTGTAAGACGTGGATCTGTATGTCAACTCTGTCGTTTGTGTACCCTGGCCGGTCCTGGACGGGGATTTAATACACATTCCGCTTGGAAATTCGGGTTAGCGAATCTCTGGGCGTGACAGTCCCTCAGGTAATTCTTCCGTTGCTCATGCCCCTGTCCACATCGGCCCAATCTTTTTCATCAATTCTCTCTTTTTCTTGGCTTACTCTGATTTCCGTTATATACTCTTTTTCTTACAGCACTTGAGAAATCAAATCGCCATCCCAATCTCTGGAGAACCATCCCACTACTTTCTTGGGTCGATGGGCGATGAGGAGCCAACTCTTTTTATGAATGCCGAAACCAATCGCATCCCTTTCAGAGAAAGCAAGCTGGACTTAACCCACTGGCCAAATATCTTCAGATCCTAGCCATCCTCTATAGATGGATGGAAAGCTTGGTACAAACGGATGATCGCAAGCAAGCAAGCCCACTCGCCAAATATCTTCAGATCCTAGCCATCCTCTGTAGATGGACGGAAAGCTTGGTATAAACGGATGATCGCAAGCAAGCAAGCCCACTGGGATGAAGTAGGAATCTCCCAATGCCTCTCTCTTTCTTTAGCCGATATGAAAAAAAATGAATCCATGCGATCGGCCACTTCTATTTCTGGTCAGATACTCTTAACGCATTCTTGTTCAGTCATGGACCAATGACCCCCACCCTGTTAGATATCCAAATACTAATAGGATTGGATATTACTTCATCGACTAACCCCATTAGTCTGAAGATAAAATGTGAGAAATGTGAGCACAAACTCAAAGCTAAGAATATTGGAGGTTGGTCAGGATACATAACCGACAACATGTGTACAGGTCCTATATCTCCAACGGAACACACTGCCTTTTTAATGATGTGGATGGATAAATTCCTCTTCTACGGCTCAACCTGTGGCCCCACAACCAACTGGCAACATCTCGCTGAAGCTATAGTATCTAAGAAAACACTTCTCCTAGGCAAGTATCTCCTTGGAGTAGTGTATCAAACTATGAGCCAGGCATCGGCTAAGTTACTTCTGAACACATCGGCCGACTATGGAGATCCTTAGTGGTTTATCCAACTATGGCTCAATTTGTACACAATCAAATTCATTAACAGAGATCCACTGAGCGAATCCAAATTCCCATCTTTAGCCAATTCCGATGATGAAGAATCAGCAGAACGCTGATGCATGTCATTTGGCGAGGCAGTCTCAACCTACCTTGGATCAGGAATATCAGCTGAAGCATTCTGTGAGTGATTCAATCATTTTACAACGACTTCTCTCATGAGTCCAGAGTATGGTTTCCATATGAATATTTTCTTGACTATGAGCTGCCAATAGACCTTAGACTGGACGAGCTGAACAATGATGAATTCCCACGGATGAGAGAAATATTTGTATCGGCCATATCTCCATGCATACTTCCTACTGACATCTCTCAAGGCCGATACACCCAATCCTCCTATGAGTTCCATCACCCCATGATAGCAGCCAGACAACTTGGTATGGGACAGCTGCCCATCGGCTTATACCTCTCAGAGAAAATCCAGACAAGGGGCATAGTACCATTGGCTTTAATAATGGACAGGGTCTTAAATCTTGAGAATCCTTCCCTGGGCTCTATCGGCCAGATCACCTTAGTTAGGAAGCGAAGTCAACTCTTTGAAAAATGGTGGGGTGAATGGAAAACCCATCTCTTCTTAAACTAGTCAGCCGACTTCTACCAGACCACTATAGATCCTTCAATCAGCCCTCAGGCAAACTTTTTAATTACCAAATCCCCTTTTCCTAGATTCAATTATATACATCTAACACCTTAAATCATATTGCAGGCTAGCAACTCTCCTCCTCCTACCAATAGCAAAAGTGGAAAAGATATCCATTATGCATCGGCCAAGATGTCATCAGGTAGAGACTTGGCTCCTTCTGCTATCGGTTTTAATGCCCCCGCTATCAAGGATTTGCTTCAAGGCCAAATCAGACAGCCGATCACTACTGTAGGAAAACGCAAAAGGACAAAGAAAGCTGCTACCAAACGTATCGTGGTCAAGAAGAAATCTCTTGCCGAAAAGCAAAAATTCTTCAGCTGATGACCTCCCTCCTGTTGATCCTGATGTGGAAGAATATCTCAAAGAGGCAGAGATGGAAGAAGAAGTAGATGAGGGCGTTGCACAAGTTTGTGAGGCTGAACAAACTGCTAGCCCAAAATCAGGAGCTAATACACCTCCAGCCGATTCATCGAGTCCAGCCAAAACTTCAAGTCAACCTAAACTCCGTCCTCGTAAAACTCAGGTACTTATCACTTCAATCTATCCCTTTTGTTCCTCAGTACCATTCTTATACTTAACAATGTTGTAGCCTTCTCGAGCTTCATCACCTCCCCACTAGCCAGCTTCAAGTGAACACACACCATCGGCTGTAGTGAGTGATCACATAGAAGAAACTACCACCATAATTCCAGTTCCTCTAATTCCTGTAAGAAAATATTTAATCATCTCTTATATCGGCTACACTTGAGTTCATTACTTATCATAATCCTTTCTTATAGACTTTAGCCAATATGTTTTCCTTTGACATAAGGCAATTTTTACATGAAGAGGATGAGGACATATCAAGCAAAGCAAAATCCCCATTGCCCGATGATCTAAAAACAAGATTAACTGATATAGCTGATCGGCTAGGGGCCTCCTTGGATGTTTTAGTTGTAGATTGTGGATCAATCAGGGCAAGGTTCCAAGAAATCCAAGATCAGCTCCCAAAAGATCTTGTAGATGCTATATCTCCAGCTGTTTCTCTTGAACAACATAAATTCAAGCTTGAAAGGGCAAAGCAAAGACAACGATCCAAACCAGCCGATAGCAAGTTAATGAAGAGAAATCCAAACTAGATGGACTAATAGCTGGCCTAGAATCAACCCAACAAGAGTTGGATAAATTGAAACAAGAAGAAATTGAGCTCTTAGTTCAATTGAGACAATGCCGAGTAAAGATTGCAGAGGCAAAGAAGAAATTGGCCGATCTTCCAGAAGCTATTGAAAATTAGAAGTCCAAGCTCAAGTCATCGGTCAAGCACTTGGCATCTCTCAGCAAATCACTTAAACCGATCCAAGTATTTGGGTAATATTTCTTGAAATAGTTTCCATTGAGGGCTCTTCCAAAAACTTCTCCATCAAGTCATTTTGAAACACATTTATGAAACAGAAAAGGTCCTTCCCAATTTGGTGACCATTTACCAAATATATTATCTCTTGTCCCTATCGGCAATACCAATTTCCACACAAGTTCCTCTTCCTTAAAAGACTTCGGCACAACCTTTTTATTATAATGTCTAGCAACCCTTTCTTTATCTCTCTTGACTTTTTCCGGGGCTCACAATCTTGATTAAACCAACTCTGATTCATTAACCATCAAACTATGATAGTCATTGGCTATCAACTCATCTTGTAAAGAAATCCTCCTTGAGCTGATGTTAGTTTCCCATGGCAAGACAACTTCATGCCCATAGAAAAGTTGATAAGGTGGAACTTGTATATCACCATGACATGCCATCCGATAGGACCATAATGCCTTAGCTAATAGAGTGCCACTTTTTCGGATATTCAGCAATCTTTCTCTTAACCAACTTGATCAGACTTTTGTTAGATGCTTCAGCTTGCCCATTAGTTTGTGCATAATTGTTGACGTAAAAACACGACGGCCTGGGAGATCTGCTTAGCTCCAGTGCAAGTCCAGAATAATGATGAGATGCGGGCGTGCCAGTCAGTTTGATCGTGCAACTGACAAGATATATAAATTGAAGATCAAAAGATAGCCGATCGGCTGACAAGCCGATGGAGTGATTCCAGCCGATGCCGATACCAGCCGATATCCAGTATAGATCTTGATACTTGAGCAAATAATGAAATAAAGATAATCGGCTGATGATAATGTAATAAAACAATAAGATAATCCAGAAGAAACCAATTGGCTAGTAATGATAGATTGAATAAGCACTGATCCGAAGGTTGAAGCATTCATCGGCTGGAGGTCTGATGTCAATAAATCCAAATGATTAGATAAACAGTGAACCCTTTGTTGAGATCGGCTAAATCCAAATTATACGTAATCCTTATGAGCCGATACAACATCCAGATAACTCATCGGCTGAAACCCCGATGAAACCCTTATTGGCAATCAAGAAGCAGGCTAGAGATTATGGTTCTAAGCACGACTTAGTAGATCAAACTTAACTGATGCAGCACTAAGTATGAAAAGAAACATAATATCTAGACAATCAAGCCTTTGACTGATTTTCAGGGTGGTGGATACATTATATAATCTAAACCAACAAAGTAATCTAGCCGATATCGACAAAACCCTGGATGGAGATCGGCCGATACAAGTAGAAAACATTGTCAATCTAGATTATATAATGTATATGATAACTCGACGACTTACATGAACAAGATTAGAGTGTCGAAGCGATGGAAGCACTAATCCCGATAACGCAAGCCGCCATAACAAGCCTTACTCCTCGTCGGAGATCGAAGTCGATGCAGCCCAACTTGAAACAAGAACTCATCGGAAAGTAAAAAGGTAAAAGGTGGCGATGCGCCAAAGTTGAATTGATCGAGAGATAATTTACATAGACCCCGGGTGTACATATTTATACCCATGGGTAGATACTAGTCCATATCGGACACGACTGAAACTTTCCTAAAGATAAAAGGAAACACATAAAGTCCTTATTGGACACTAAACACACTTTCCTAAAGATAAAAGGAAACTAACAAACTATTCCTAATTAATAGATACAATTGCCTTCTTCGGACTCAATCCATACATGGCAATCCTCATGAAGCACTTTAAACGAACCCGACAATGGTTCCAACATCCCCTTGTCGGAATCGGCTACATCGGCTTTCTTGTCCGATTCAATATCAGCCGATGCAGTTCCGAAGCCGATTTATACTCTGTTTCTGTTACCGATTTCCTTCCGGTCTTAACCCCAAATTCGATGCATGATTTACCAAATTTCGTCGTCAACAATAATATGGTGAAGAATTCAATAACTTAATCCCCATGCTGTCAGCAAACTGAACAAACTCATTGGACACAAAAATAGACCATTGATCAGTTGTTATCATCGGTGGTAATCCAAACCTATATATGATATGTTCCTTTTCAAATTCGATTGCATCTTTAGTATCCACCTTCTTGAGATGAATAGCTTCAACCCACTTAGTGAAGTAATCTGTGGCTACCAATATAAACTTATGTCCTCTGCTCGATGGTGGATTGATTTGACCGATCATATCAATTCCCTAACCTCTGAATGGCCACGTCTTAACAATTGGATTCATAGCCAATTCTGGTGCTCTTTGAATAGCTCCAAATTTCTGACAATCATGACAACCTTTGTAATATCTAAAGCAATCTTCCAACATCGTCGGCCAAAAATATCAAACTCTTTTAATCAGCCATCTTATCTTATGAGCTGATTGATGAGTACCACAAATCCCTTTATGCACCTAACACATGACAACCTTAGCTTTCTCAATATTCAAACATTTCAACAGAACTCCATCGATTGTCCAAAAGTAAGGATCATTGTCTAACAAAAAATATCTGAGGGCTTTATATTTTAACTTTATTGATGCCAATCTGGAAGGATCTTTTAAGTATTCAACAATCTCAAACCTCTAGTCATTGGCTTGCATACATGCAACTTCAACGTCCACATCTTTTACCATCGGCTTATATCCTGATGCACTCTGAGCTAAGTCATTGGCTTTAGCATTTTGCTCTCGAGGAATATGCTTCAAAGAAACCATCTTGAAAGTCTTCATCAACTCTTGACACTTCTCATTATAAACCATCAAGATATCATTTTTGCACTCATATTCTCCAGATAACTGACTGATCACCAACAATGGATCTCCCAGAATCTCAATAGCATCGACTTCAAACTCCTTTAGCAATTGTAATCCCTTCAAAACTGCCTCATATTCACCCTGATTATTGGTATAGTAAGGTTTTATAGTAAATGCGAACTCAAAACTTGCTGCCCTAGGTGATATGATTACTAAAACGATACCACATCCATGAGTACAAACTAATCCATTGAACAAGAGTTTGATGAAGTTGGTTAAGAGAAAGATTGCTGAATATCCGAAAAAGTGGCATACTATATTAGCTGAGGCGTTATCATCTTATCGGATGTCATGCCATGGTGCTATATAAGTTCCACCTTATCAGCTGGTTTATGGACATGAAGCTTTTTTACCATGGGAAACTAACATCGGCTCGAGAAGAATTTCTTTACAAGATGAGTTGACAGCCGATGATTATCATAATTTGATGGTGGATGAGTTAGAAGAGTTGGATCAATCAAGAGTGTGGGCCCTGGAGAAGGTTAAACGAGATAAAGAAAGGGTTGCTAGACATTATAATAAAAAGGTTGTACCCAAATATTTTGAGGAAGAACTTGTATGGAAGTTGGTGTTGCCGATAGGAGCAAGGGATAATAAATTTGGTAAATGGTCACCGAATTGGGGAGGACATTTTCAGATTCATAAGTGTGTTTCCAAAGGGGCTTATATGTTAAAAGGACCTGATGGAGGAGTTTTTGGACGGGCTCTCAATGGAAAATATTTGAAGAAGTATTACCCAAGTGCCTGGATTGGTTTATAATCGGCTAAGTTGTGCCGATGTATGGTTCATAGCCGATGACAATTGCATCTCCTTTAGATGGTCGATATGAATTATCGTCCTTAGATACTTTAATAAGTTTGCAGCATAATGTTCCCTACTACAAACTTGGGGGGCATGGAGAATAAATTTGGGGATTTTAAAAGTAAAATTATGTAGTAGGAAGTGTTTAAACCAAGGATGTTGAGAAGATTGTCCATGATCAAGGCCGATGAAATTTCCCCTCTACGATTGGGAGTTGACCCATGCCAAGTTGACGAGCAGCAGTTGTTGGGTGATAAAATTCATATGAGGGTTGCACATTTCTACCTTGAGAGATGCCTGCAGGGAGGATGCAAGCAGAGATAGCTGTAGTCAAGTCTTTTCTAGGTTTCTCAAATCTCTCATCGTTGATCTCATCTAATCTGAAATCGGCTGGCAACTCATATTCAGAAAAGGACTCATAAGCAAACCATATTCTGTTGTCCCTAGGAAATCCATCATAAAAATTTCCAAACCAATTTTGGAAATGTTCAGGCGATGGACCTGAGCCAGCATAGGAGGAAGCTGCTTCTCCAAAAGATATGCATCGGCGAGTTGTAATTGCTTCATCATCACTGTTGTCCTCTTGATCGGCTAGAGATGGAAATTTGGCTTCATGAAGTGCTGGTCTATGCGCTACTTTCAGGGTGTGCAAGTTCAACTAGAGTTGTACAAACCACTAGGGGCCGCCTGTACCAATGCTTGTGTCCATAACGATTTTGGCCGATGATTGGCACAAAGTTTGATAAATTGCACCAAGAAGGTATTTGCCTAAAGGAAATTATCTCTTTGCTACTAAGGCTTTGGCTAGATGTTGCCAGTTGGCTATCAGACCACAGGTATAACCACAGAATAGGAATTTATCCAGTCACATAAGAAGAAAAGCAGCATTTTTTTTGGCTGATATTGGACCTGTTCCCATGTTATCAGAGATGAAGCTTGACCAGCCACCAATATTCTTTGTCTTGAATCTATGAGTACATTTGGTTTTTAGACTAATGGGGTTGGCCGATGTAGTGATATCTAAGTTGGTAATCATGATAATGTCTAGCAGGGTGGGGGTCATCGCCCATGGTTGAACATAAAGGCGTATAAGGTGTCAGACCAGAAGTAGGAAGCAACCGATATCATTGGCTCATCTTTTTTCATGTCGGCCACCGAGAGTGACAAGCATTGGGCTATTCCCATCTCATCCCAGTGATCCTGTTTGCTTGTAGCTATCCTTTTGTACCATCCATCAACTTGGGATGGCCTGGATCTAAAGGTGGTGGTCCAGGGAGATAGGATTGGGTTTGTTTGCCTAAAAGGAATTCCGTCTGTTTCTGCGTTGATCAGGGTAGTTGGATCTGTGTCACCTATCGGACCCAAGAAGAAATGATTTGGTTCCTTTAAGCATGGGATGGATACTTGGTGTGCTAGGTGCTACATATTGAAGAAAGAGGAAGTTGAACAACAGAAAGAAAAGGCGGAAACATGAGGAGAGAAAGAGGGTTTGAGCCAATGGAACATACCTTAGGGAAATCTGTCGTCGGAGTGTTCGATGGGCTCGATGATGATGCCATTTGTCTAGATGGGATCGCCGCTAGGGATGGAGTTCGCCGAGGTGGTTGCTGGAGAAGTCGAGAGAATCGCCTGAGCTCGGTGGGGAAAGTTTTTTGGCTTGAGCGGTGAAAACAGAGTTAACGCCGTGAAATTTCCAGAAAAGCGGTTGGTATTTATGAAAGTAGGTGCGTAACGGTTGGGAGAGGTAACCCTAGATTTTTACAGGATTAACGAGATAATTCCATTGCATTATATAATACTTCGGAATTAAGGGACATGTGTTGACGATATAATTTGTAAGCATATAAATCGGAATCGACATCCAATCCGAGGTGGATTTGAAGATGTGTGGAATTCTCGGAAACAGAGTACGCATCGGCTAGAAGTTTGTATCGGCCGATACCGAGTTTGAGATGGTTAGCCGATATAGCCGATATTGGTTAAATTGGTTACGTGATAAATGTCGGGTTCAAAAGAAGGGCTTCGATAATAGTTTCAGACAAGGATAGCGTCCAAGATAGGTAATTGTATATGTTAATTAGGATTTTATGTAATTTCCTTATAGATATTTTCGGTAAGAGTCTGCCTAAGGGACTTATTCATCGGTTAGGATTGTATTAGGAAAGTATGAGTCGTGTCCGTCATGGACAAGTTTGTATACTCGTGTATAAATATGAGCCCGAGGTCTTGTAAAAAAACAACATCAGTTCAATTCAATCTTGGCGTATCGCCACCTTTTCTGTTACTTTATTTCAACGAGTTCTTGCTTTTGAGTCGAGCTGCATCGGTTTCGATCTTCGACAAAGAGGTAAAACTTGTTATGGTTGTTTGCATTATTATGATTAGTGCTTACATCTTTATAACACTCTAATCCTATTTTGTGAATCATCGAATTATCATATATATCATTTAATCTAGATTGATAATGCTTTCTACTTGCACCGGCCTATTTCTATATAGGGTTTTGTTGGTAACAACTAGATTGAGTTGTTGACTTAGAATATATGGTATATCCATCATGCCGAAAAGATGACCATCGGATTGATTGTTTAGATATTATGTTTCTTTTCATACTTAGTGCTACATCAGTTAAGTTTGATCTACTAAGTCGTGTTTAGAATCATAATCTCTAGCCTGTTTTATGGCTGTTAATAGGGATAGTATCGGGGTTTCAGCCGATCTTACCTGATATAGTTGATTTACATAGATTCATGTCTTGTTTAATATACTGTATCTGCCCCTTATATTGAGATTTCAACTAATATAAATATATTAAGCTTATTATCAATTTAATTGATATTAATTTAATATATTTACTGTAAGATGATATCTTAGTATAAGTAAGTATCTGAGCTTTAGCCGATACAAGCTGAAATTTAGACATCAGTTATGACATGAGCACATGTAACCATTATTTTATGTTATTTTGGAGCTAAGCAATTTATACTGTGTCGGTTAAGTCCAATCTATCCTAATTGCTAATTTCTAAAGTAATACTAATCTATAGATTACATAATGTTGACATCTACAGCCGATGAACCAAGTTTAGGGTTTATTTATTGTTATAGATACACCTTACAGCCCATTCACTTTATACTGCATCGGCTAGATCACATTACGATATGAAATTGGCATTCTGGCCGATTGATTATCATTTGCTGATAATACTTGCATGTTTTCATCTTGGTTATTGCAGGATCAAATCAACTGGCACGCCCTTGAACCCGAAAAGCAAGTTTTGGACCTGCACTGGAGTTAAGCAGATCTCCCAAGCCAGTGTGTGTTTTTTGCATCAACAATTATATCCTGCATTGCCATCCATGAAATTGATAATTTTATGTCCATATGCTGCATCAACTAATAAATCAGTAATCAACATTAGGTATTCATCTTTAGGAGTAGCTTTATTCAAATCTCTGAAATCAATGCAAACCCTAAGCTTGTCGTTCTTCTTGATTACTGGTATTATGTTTGAAATCCACACAGCATACCGACATCGTCTAATAAAATTAGCATCATAGTCTTGTAATCTCGGCCTTGATAGCATCATATATTTCATCTTTGCATCGTCTTGGAGGTTAATTGTATGGCCGATAGCCTGATTTAATAGGGAGCCGATGTTCAACTCTCGATCGGCTAAGTCTTGACATCTCATAATATTCCCAGGCAAAAGAATCTCTATATTCCTTTAATAGCCCTACTAATTTACATTTGAATTCCCCTTACTAATATATGTTGGCCTAGGTCTGTCACCTGGTCCAACATCTACTTCTAACTCATCGGCCGACATGTATCCTTGTCTAAGCTTACCGTTGAGATCGTCTACAGTATCATTGGTATAGAAATTTAAACCCTCCATGCCGCCTTCAAAGCAATAATTGAGGCTCTTCATCTCTTGTTGGCCGTATATTAAAATTAGACACTTTTAGATAACCTCCTTGCCAAACTTTGCTAGATAAACAATCAATTCCTTCTATCTCCCAAATAGATAAATCGACACTAACTACATTGACTGACCTGTCAGCTAGCATGATTTCTATCTGGTCTTCCTGCCACTGGATCAAACTTTGGTGCATGGTCGAGGGAATACAACAATTGGTATGAATCCAATCTCTTCCCAACAACAGACTGTAGGAACCCTTCCCATCAATGACAAAAAACATGATAGGAATTGTCTTACTGTCGATGGTTAACTCAACATTTAGAACTCTTTGGTTTTCGATGGATTTCCTCCAAAGTCCTTCAGAACCATGTCGGTCTTAATCATACCTACTGTAGTCTTGCCCAACTTTCTAAAAATAGCATATGGCATCAAATTAAGGGTTGCTCCTCCATCGACTAACATATTTGATATCGGCTTGCCATTGACAAATCCTTTAACATACAGTGGTTTGAGATGCGGATGTCCAGTCCCCTCTGGTTTTTCAAATATAGCTTGTTGTGATGAAAACATCAACTTAGCCAATGATTCCTCGAATATCTTCTCTGTGGCTTGTTCAGCAACATATTCGGCTGGTAATACAAAAAACATGCTAATCGAAGACGAGGCGACCGTTTTTCCTTTATCTGCTGCAAAATTTTTGCTTATGTTGGCTTTGACCTCATCGTCTGGCACAACCTTACTCTTAACACGCCAGTCCTTTCTAGTGTGCTTTGGCCGATGCTCAATCTCATCTCCCACTGCTTGCAGTTGCTCCCTGTTCCTCATCCTCTGAGCACATCTCTTCTGGTTTTTAGTGAAGATGGCAGATGGACACCATTGTGGTTTCATTGTCTTTGATTTCTCTGCAGACTCATCTTCAAAACAATCTTCATGAATAGACCCAAGTCTCTGGTGAACCGGTAACTTCCTCTGAATCGGCCGATGCTCATTGTTAGTTCGTCTGCTTGGTCTTGCGATGTATCTTACATCAGGATCATTACAGCCAGGGCAGTCTTCATTAGATGGCAACCTCATCCCTTCGTTCTAGCAAAAACTAAAAAATTCACAACCCAAGTGAGGATCAAAGCTATCGTCATTGTCGTATTCATATGCTTCTTCTTCCTTCTGGCGTTTGGTTTGATATTTGTTGATCATACTAGCCGAAATGAATCTCCTTGCTTGATACCTGCTCCTATCGGCCCGTTTGCTATCGGTTCCAGTATGTACCATGTTTACTGGGAAAGGATGTCCGTCAATTTTTATCAGCTTTTTAGCTTCATCAAACTTGATCCTGCCTTGCTCTATAGCCGTTGCCTGAATATTTTGTAGTTGCTGGTGCTATGTGATCCCATATTGTGCCACTTGCAATACTTTTTCCTCTTCAACTCCTCAGCGATGGTATGATATGTCCTATCGGCAGCTGAATTTGTTTCTCTTGAAGAAGTAGATCGAATATCCTATCAACTTTAGTAATGTCGAAGTCATATCTTTCTTCGTTTCTAGAACTTTTAACCATTGGCACACCACTGTTTTCTTGTTCCTGGCCCACTCGGCCGCGTTAATCTCTGGGTCTTCGTCTTCGGAATCAGAATCATAACTGTAGATGTTGTTGACATTATTAGTCTTTCTTGACAAAATTCTAGCTTCTTGGAATCGTGTCTGATGAGCCGATGCTTTTTGAGCTAGGTGCGTTAAGCTCTCAAAGTCTTGAGCAGAAAATCTATCACTTATCGGCGCTAACAATCCCTGAAAAGCTAAATCGGCTAACTGTGAATCAGTTAAGGTCAAGCTATAACACCTATTCCTTGTATCTCTGAATCTTTAGATATAGTCTAGGACCGATTCATCTGATTTTTGCTTGATAGATGTTAAACATAACCGTTTCATCTCCTGAATTCCACTAAAGAAGTATTTGTGGAATTATTTTTCAGATCGGCCCAACTCCTGATAGAATTGTAAGGTAAATAAGAAAACCAAGTAAATGTCGATCCAGACAGTGATAATGGAAACAATCTGACCCTGAGTGCCTCTGTGGCCAATACTTCCCCACATTGTGCTAAGAAATGGCTAATGTGTTCATAAGTTGACACATTATCTTGTCCTGAAAATTTTGAAAGATCTGACACCTTGTATCGGTTCGGCAGTGGGACTCAATCAAAGTACTCAGGATATGAATGCCGATACATATTGCCATTGTCCTTAGGTTTGAGCCCAAACTATTCTATCATTATGTTAGCGATCATATCGACCCAAGGTTGCTGTTGCACCCCTCCTCCATAGTGCTATTGTAATTGTTCATATTGGTTAAGCTGAGTTGGGTGTTGAAACTGTGGCGATTCTTCTGGCCGATACCGAACCTGTGGGGAGTGAGGCTGATACTGATAACTAAAGTTACCTTCTAGACATTGTTGGGGTATGTTTAGAAGTGGTTCTGGCCTATTGGTTGAATCACTCCTATTGGCTACTGCAACGGTGGTAGTGGTGCCACGGGTTGCGGTGCCGAAGGTATGTGAGGAATCGGCTCTGTAGCTGGTGGCTTCATCTTCAACATATTGATCAGTTATTCTGGGGTGAGTTGAGTTGAGCTCTGCCCCTCATGAATCGGCTGCTGTCTTGCCAATATTGTCGGAATAAGTCCACTGGATATAGGAGCCGATGGGATCTGGGTTAATGTCGAAGCCGTTTGCTGTTTCTCGCCAATTTCAATCTTCACAGCCCTATAACATGGGAAAGTATCTCCTGGAAGATAAATTGGTCGTTTTGCTTTTTCCTCAGCCATAGTACCGTCTACCACCATCTTGATCATGCTAGTTAATGTGTTGACAAGCACACCGGATTGATTAATCAAAGCGTGGGGCACTGTCAAGTCGATGCGATCTTGTAGTGTATGGAGTCCTTCATCGCCTGACTCGGTTTTGACCCCTTTGCCCTTCTCATCGTTTACTCCAGCTGTGCCTCTCTCCATGCCCCCAATAGGTGGCAACTCGATTTTGATTTTTTGAATTATCGCACCATGCCGAGTCATTGTGAACGAATGCAAATATTGTGACTGGAGTTGATCTAATAATTTCTTCATCTCTTCTTTTTGCTCTTCGTTCAGATGTTCGACTATTATGGGTACAATATTGTCTTCCGTAACTTCAGTGATACAGGGCGCCATGATGATGAAATCCCATTAGGCGTGCCAAAAGCGTGTTGACGTAAAACACGATGGCCTGAGAGATTTGCTTTACTATAGTGCAGGTCCAAAGCTTGCTTTCGTATTCTAGGGCGTGCCAGTTGATTTGATCCTGCAATCGACTAGATTAAACATGCAAATATCGTTAGTGCACGATAGTCGATTGGCTAGAAAGCCGATGTCATATCGTAATGTAACCTAGCCGATGCAATGCACGGTAAATCGGCTATAAGGCATACTTATAATGATAAATAAACCCTAAACTTGGTTCATCGGCTGTAAAAATTAACATTACATAATCTATAAATCAATATTACTTTAGAAATCAGCAATTGGGATAGATCAGACTTAACTGTGACAGTATAAATTGCTTAGATCCTAAGTAACATGAAATAACGATTACATGTGTTCATATCATAGCCGATGCCCAAATCTAAGAATGTATCAGCTATAGCTTCGATACTACCTTATAATAGTATATCATCTTGTAATAAATATAACAAACTAACACCAATCGGATTGATAATAAGCTTGATATATTTACGCTGTGATCATGACATCAAGAAAGCTGCGTCACTATTGCCAGGCCCACAAGGTCACAGTTGTTTCTTCTTTTCCCATGGGAGAAGTCATCAGGAACAAGGATGTTGTCTGCTGCATTGCTAAATGGGTAGTCGATCTCAGCCAATTTGATCTTCACTTTGTACCGAGAACAACCATCAAGTCCCAAGTTCTTGCTACTTTGTAGCTGACTGGACTATTCCTGAAAATAGCACAGCCAACCAGACGGATAATGAGACATGGACTATGGCATTCGACGGTGCACTGAACAGCCAAGAAGTAGGATCTAGATTCATTTTGACATCTCCGAGTGGAGATCAGTTCAAACATGCCATCCACCTTAACTTCTAGGCAACAAACAACATAGCCGAGTATGAAGGACTCCTCATAGGAATCCGAGCAGCCGCAACACTTGGAGTTAAACAACTGATTGTGAAAGGAGACTCAGAATTAGTCGTGAACCAAGTGCACACGGACTACAAATGCTCCAATCCCAAGTTGGCCAAGAACCTCGCCGAAGTCTTGAAGTTGGAGCGGAAATTTGACGGCATCGAAGTAACACATGTTTATCGCAAGAATAACATCGCGCCCGATGACCTGGCACGACGCGCGTCTAGAAGAGAACCCCTCGAGCCGGAACTTTTCTAGATATCCTCACAAAACCATCCATAAAGGAATTGCATGACAAAGGCACCACAGCCAATGACGACATCAACTCGGGGGCTACAGAGGTCGAGAACGTCGTTGCCGACATCGAGACGATAGAAGACTAGCAAACTCCGCTCATCAATTTCTGGGGTGCTGATAAGTTTCCTGAGGACGACGCAAAGGCAGAAAACTATCCCGTCAAGCCAAAATCTATTGTTTGGTCGACAACAAGCTTTACAAAAAGGCACCAAATGAAATTATGCTAAAATGCGTTTCGATCGACGACGGTAAAGCTTCACTTCTCGGCATCCATGAAGGTGTTGATGATCAAATTTGGTAATTCAAGTATCGGAGATGAAGGCAGAATCGAAGAGAATCGAAGAGATTAGATCATATCGGAAACAGAGTAAGAATCGGCTGTAGTCCGAATCGGCTGAGGATAGGATCGGCAGAATCAGAGTCGGACGGGGTTAGCCGATTGAGCCGATTTTGGAGATACAACTCGGTACACGTCATCGGGTTATGTTAGGGTGCTTCATACGGATTGCCATGCATGGATAGAGTTCTGAAGAGGCAATTGTATCTATTAATTAGGATATTTGATGTAATTTCCTTATAGATAATCACGGTAAGAGTCCGCCTAAGGGACTTGTTCGTTAGTTGGATTTGTATTAGGTTAATATGAGTCGTTTCCATGATGGACAATGCTTGTATCTTCGGGTATAAATATAATCCCGAGGTCTTGTAAATATAACAACACACGTTCAATCAATCTTGGCACATCGCCACCTTTGTTTTCTACTTTTTCGACAAGTTCATGCTTTCGAGTCGTGCTGCATCAGTTTGATCTTCGACGATAAAGTAAGTCTTGTTATGGCGATTTGCATCATCAGGGCTAGTGCTTACATCTTTATGACACTCTAGTTCTATTTTGTAAATCTCCGAGCTATCATATACATTGTATCATTTAGATCGACAATGCAATCTACTTGCATCGGCTGGATCCTTTTTAAGGTTTCGTCGATATCGGCTAGATTACTTTGTTGGTTTATATTATATAATGTATCCACCATCCCGAAAAGGCAACCATCGGCTTGATTTTCTAGATGTCGTGCTTCTCCTTATACTTAATGCTGGATTGGTTAAGTCCAATCTATTAAGTCGTATTAAGAATCATGATATCTAGCATGTCTTATGGTTGTTAATAAGGATAGTATCGGGGTTTCAGCCGATCTTACCTGGTATAGATGTTTTACATTGTTTTATGCTTTGTTTAATGTTCTATATCTGCCCCTTATATCAGGATCTAATCTAATGTAAATATATTGAACTTAATACCAATCTGATTGGTCATAGTTAAATATATTTATTACTAGAGAATATCTTGGTATAAGGTTGTATCGGAGCTATAGCTGATACATGCTTAAATCTAGATATCGGCTATGACATGAGTCTATATAATTATTATTTCATGTTATTTTAGACTTGGGTAATTTATACTATCTCGGTTCAGTCCGATCTATCCCAATTGCTTATTTCTAAGGTAATATTGATGTATCGATTATGTAACATTGATCTCTACAGTCGATATACTAGTTTTAGGTTAGTTCTTTCATTGACTATACCTTACAGCCGATTCATGTTTTATTGCATCGGCTAGGTCATGTACGATATGAAATCGGCTAGATAGCCGATGGACTATCGTCTACTAACATTCTTTGCATATTTCTTCTTGTTGATTGCAGGATCAAATCAACTGGCACGCCCTTGAACCTAAAGAACTAATTTTGGACCTTCACTAGAGTAAAGCAAATCTCTTAGGCCAGTGTGTGTTTTTTGCATCAACAGAAGGCATCTGCGGATCACATGCCAGCGGATGCACGTTGGTAGGAAAAGCCTTTCGACAAGGATTGTTCTGGCCAACCGCCCTCAAAGACGCTTGCGACATGGTACAACAGTGCGAAACTTGCCAATTTCACAGCAAACACACCAAGATGGTAGCACAAGCGCTCCAGACTATCCCTCTTACTTGGCCATTCTCATGCTGGGGGCTCGATATACTTGGACCATTCTCACGAGGACAAGGCGGCTACAAGTTCTTGTTCGTGGCGATCGACAAATTCACCAAGTGGATTGAAGTGGAACCCACGCAAGAAACCAAAGCCGACAATGCTATCAAGTTCATCAAAGGGATATTATGCAGGTACGGATTGCCTCATCGCATCCTTACAGTCAATGGCTCGCAATCCACAAGTGGTGATTTCCAAGATTACTGCATCTAGTTCAGAGTCAAGATTTCCCATCCCTAGAGTAATGGACAAGTCGAACGTGCTAATGGTATTGTGCTCCAAGGGATCAAAACTCGCGTGTACGATAGGCTCATGGCCTATGATAAACGCTGGGTTGAAGAACTCTCGTTAGTCTTCCTACAAAGAGACACCATTCTTTCTCGTGTACAGATCTGAGGCCATGCTCCCTTTGGAGTTACAGCATCGGTCAACACGAGTTCAAAAATACTTTGACGAGGAGCAAGAGCAAAGGTGAAATGACGATGTGAATCTTCTCGAGGAACATCATGAGCAAGCTGCTATTCGAGCAACCGCATATTAGCAGGCCCTGCGCCTACATCATGAAAAGCGCGTACGTGCCCGCACACTTGCCATCGGTGATTACGTCCTCCGACGAGTTCAAAATCAAGCAGGGCGAAATAAGCTCTCCCCAAAGTGGTAGGGACCGTACACGGTGGTTCAAGTCTTGAGGACAGACGCGTTCAAGATAGCAGATGGCGAAGGCCGCGAGTTATCAAATTCCTGAAACATTTACCAATTACGTAAATTCTATGTATAGCATCAATGTATCCAAGTCTTGTTATACCCAAAGATCCCTTACCGCAATAACACCTCGGGTTGAAGTCGAACCTAACACCCCTTTACGCTATTCTGGCAACGCCTCCGAGAAACCTAAGGGGATTTCGGCTGGGGATGCCCAGAGCTGATAAGGCCTTGGCAGATGATTCAGAGCCAAACAACCATGTCATAACTTGTCATGTCAGAGTGCTCCCTTGATGCGTATTAACCGAGTCGTGTAATCGGAAATTGGTTTTTCCAACTTCACGGCTGGGGACTAGGTAAACCGTAGCTTCAACTAGGCAAGTTATGGATCTTCAAGCCTCTTTCTTTGAGAACGACTTTCCCTGAGAACGAGGTTGGGGGCTAGGGAGAGTACCTGACTCGAAAAAGGCTGAGGACAGCTCGAAACGAGAATACTCATACACATTCAATTTACAAATTGACTAGGAAATAGATTTCAATTCTATTACAAATGTTAAAGTAAATAGCATTATATTACAAAATCTTTTCAAGTACTTTCAGGTACAAACTCTACCACGACGGCCATTGCCAGTTCATGGAGAGGAAGACTTTCTCTGCTAGAGGAGCTAGCAAATGGGCTAGGTGATCTATCTTGTCTGCCGACATCTACGTGTGCCTAAACCCTTCCCTAAGGAAGTCGAGGTTCATTTGCAGGCGGTGATCTCGAATGCAGGCGAGGATGTTACCACTGGCATATCGGGTCGCTCGACGACACTCTTGTTTAAGGCTGGCGTCGATCCGCTGCTGATCCCTTCCAGTTGGTCGCAGGACCTCTTCATCCATGAGATATACCCCATCGTGGACTCCTCAGGTATAGGGCGTGTGATTCGCAACTCTTTGTAGAGATCCAAAATCGCGTCGCAGCAGTTCTTGAGATAGGAGTTCAACCAGACCTCACATCCTCGGAGTGTCTCGACATCACGATCTTTTTTGGCGATCTCAATGGACCACACGAGTTCTGCCACTTCAAATTTTGTCCTCCAATACTGTACTTGGCGCTCCAGCTCCTCAAGCGCATCTTCAAGATCTAGAAAAGGGGCTAGCTCTAATAATCTGGCTTCACAACATCAGTGAAGAAAGTGATCTGAGAGCTGACAACCTATCCTAGATTTTGTCGGAGGAGGCAAATCAAGTTCGAACCGAATGGAGCGAGGACATCGTCGATATTCACAGCGACCATGGCGTTCTCGCTAACATCTGGAATAGGCGTCTAAACAGAAGGGGTGGGCGCGACATTGAGAATTTCGGGACGTCCCCCTTGCTGGACGACCTCATCATCCAGACATCTATAAAAATCAGGATGCTGCGAATAAAATTTAAAGTGTACCAGATGGGGGATTGTTCTACAACAGGACAACACGGACCCAATACATTACACTTAAATGTTAAAACAGCAGGACGCCGATAAATTACTCTTCATAGAAGGGGAGAATAGTCTCCCCCAACTCCGTGACCTATGACATCACGTCCTCGCGCTGTCATCGGCACCACCCTTGGTGAGGACCTCCTCGAGGTTGATCTCCGGGTGCGTGAGACTGATGCACGCAAGAACGTGACATGCGCCTGTGTGCAGACCAGTGCAGGTGTCTTCTGCGACCTTGGTAGTGTGCTTACCAGGAATTTTTTCCAGTTCCTTGATAAGGTCCACCAGGCCGGCCACCAACGTGGTCTCGTCGGAGTACGGGGGGATCTCGATGTTTGCACCGAGATTCCGCTCCAACTGGTCGAGGCGAGTGTAGTTCTGGCAGAGAGCATCTCAGATCAAGTCCAAGTGGCTGGTGGTCTCCTCCATCTGCGCTTCCAGTCCCTACCGTTGTCGGTCGTGCCCGGCGACGACTTCCCTCATCTTCTTGAGGTCCTCGCACACCTCCTCGAGATCGTTCTCGAGTTGGGCCACTCGCCCGTCCGATGATGAGGCGATTGCACTCATGCGAGCCATCTCGGGTAGTACCTCTTGGGTACCGGCTTCAAGAAGACGGCAGGCCTCGGCGAGCTTCTCGGCACCAGACATAGATACCAAAGCTGGCGGCGGTGGAGGAGCAGGGGCAGCAACCGGGTCAGCCACGTGAGTCGTGACCATTGGCAAAAGAGGGCTTGCTGCCACGCGTTCCTCACTATGTGCGGAGGACGCTTGTGAAACCCTGTTGATGTCAACAGAATCAACGATAGGTCCCAGGATCATATCGATATATAAAGGCGACGTCAGAGTCTAAGACTTCAGTTACTTGGCCCTGCCCCCCTTCAGAAGTCTCCTCCTTGAGGCTAGAGGTGCGCCGGCAGTGGCCTGGGTAAGAAGGCAAGTAAGAACTCGTTGTCATGTAGTATGTAGTTGTTACTGAGAACGTGATGCTAACCTCAGAGCCACTCGATTGGGCACGCAAGCTGGCTCCGGGAGTGAGACCGGCCCATGTCCTCTTCGAGGGTTTCGACCAACTGCCACTTGGTCGGTTGGAGGAGTTGCACAGGGTGGAGGGCAAGCCAAGGAGGCTGCCAAGTGGGCCCAGGGCGATGGTAGCTGGTGGGTAAGAGGGGTAAGGGTAGGAACATGAGTAAACATTGAGCTTTGTGATTTCTCAGAATTATTTCTCTTCCTCTCTCTTTGTAATTCAATAGTTTAATTTGTGGGTATGATAAATTAGTGTAGAATTTTCTGGATGTAGATGAAGTTACCTAGTTTCCATTTTCTATGGTTGCATACAAAATTATGTGTAGTTTGCTCTTAGAAAAATAGAGAAAAGGGGCTCGAAAGAATCTAGTTTGAATTTTTAGGAGATCCAAACCAAGACAATAAATTATGGAAAAATTATGTTTATTCATTATAATTAACTTAGTATTTGAATAAAATATTTACCCTATACACTTCTGTCATGGTTACGGATAAGGCATACCTCCTATACTTCGATTGATGGAATATACGAATATAGTATATCTTTTCATATACGGCTTATTTCCGTATGTGATAAAGTAAATTACCAAAATATTGTGGATTTTCTCTCACGGGAAAGTCATTAACGGAGTCCTACTCGGAGAAGACCAGGCTTGTACCATATCGTGTGGGGACTAAGGTGATTCACGTTATAAAAGATATGCCCCCTGAGGGGTTTTGATGTGACCATGACTATCATTGATACAACCATTGCTCACATCATGGGACAACAGGAAGACATCAAAGTCAAGCCGTCCAAGTTCTGGAATCCAATTCGGCCACCTGCTACAGTGCTGACTTCAAACGGCCGCAAGTTCTTGATGGAAAGCTCTTGGAGTCCTCTTTCCAATGGATCTAACCTCATCCGCAAGTTCCATCCTAGTCAACCGCAATTGAAGAAACAAGGTGTTGCGTCACCTATAATGGGCCTATGGGCTTGTAACTTCATCTGGGACCCCGGCCCAGGTGAGGCCCATGTGGGGTGCGCCCCAACCTGGTGGAGCACAACCTAGTAACCTCCTTGGTCATCCCCCACTCCTTTAAATAGCTAGGTACCCCTTTAAGGTTTTTTGGGTTTTGTTTAGATTAAAGTTTAGCTACGCTACTTTGCCGTGTAATCCCGTGATAGGTTAGATTGCCGGTTTGCTCGTTACGGAACCCCAACTTATCATTTGTATTCAACTTCTATTTGCAATTCATATTGTTTTTATCTTGTTCTTGCTTGTTTCTTCGATTTGCTTGCAGGAATAAGGTTGATTTGCACCGATAAGATCAACAACCCACGGAGAGGGGTATCGATCACTAAAGCGCAACACAACAACGTCTCGTATGGTTGTAGTCGGGTCGTCAACGTTTCTTCCAAATCGTAGTTATCATCAACTTACCGAAAGATCAGGACAACCAGATCCCTGAACGTATCGAGTGGAGTTCAGGGTTTATCAAGCAACTCGGGTATGGTAGAGGACGACCGTATTGTGGGGGAGAGGTGGAATAGTATGGTGGGGAGAGGTGGAACCGTACTCGACAAGGATCTCATATGAACTGGATTTGGGCTATTACTTTACGAGGGGCCTGAACCGGTATAATCTGTCTCCTTGTTTGCTTGATGTCGTTTCGTTTAGGGCCTAGTATCAACGTACCCCAATAACCTATACATCCGGTCTACAGGTATCACCTGTCGACAACTTCTATGCATTTTAATGCATATTTTAGTGAGGTAATGTTTTAGTCGGTTAAGGTCTACAGTTAATCTACTATTTGACTGGTTTGACTGATTCAATTGAGGTATCAAATTGAGTGATAGAATCATTCCAAAATTACAATGTGTACATGGGATAGTATTGATGTGAACTTAGTCAAGATTTAATTTTGTTCTAAAGATTTTTAGAATTTCATCTAGTCTATCCTTTATTTGTGTTTTCATTTATAGAAGTGCATTGGAATATTTACAAAATTTGTATTTGAGCACTTCTTTATCTGAGGTGATATTTGTTAAACTTATTTTCATACCCAACATTCACACAAAGGACTCAAACCTAACCATGCTCTATATGCATATGCATGCTTACAATTTGTTGCAAAAATTGCTTTGGGTTGGAAAGGAAAAAGTTTTTGTTTTGTCCTAAATTTTGTTCATGGAAAGGTTGGATTGACCTCACCTAGATAAAAAATGAAATTTTTAGGTTCAAAAAAGTGGAAAGGTTGGCTTTCAAGTATTTTTACAAGAAATTCTTAAACCCTAGAGGTATGTTACAAGCTGTCACGCTATCAAACTAGTAAACTGCAAAGAGAAGTCAATTTCGTTGTGATTTTGTCTTTCATGTTTAATTCATGGTGTTTATGAATTTCAATAATGTTATATGCATTAGATATACTCTGTTTATGCTAATTTCACTTGCGTTGAGAAATAACTTATACGCGGGCGTGCTTCCTTGCTTAACTATACAAGAAGATATTGGCACGAAAAGAACTTAGTTGGAACTTCCCGGACTCCATCAAAACGGAGGTCATGTTCTCTTGCTACAAAGGCAAACCACATGGAACGAAACTCTATTTGAAGAGCGACTCTAGCCTCAAACCATCATGTTCATGTGACACCCTGAAATGAGCCAAACAAGTTGAACCAGCTAGTGCTAAATCAACCGTGGGCGCATGTGCCATTTATTATTGGAATTATTACATATGTTAAATTCATGTCCCACACGTATATAGGACTGATAATCAACCAACTTGCTAAAAATACAGCAAGATTGCAATTAAACCGATTGGAATTTCTTATGTTCTAAAGGGAAGCACGAGGCACAATAATAGTAGGTAGGTCCCCCTTCTCCTGTAAGCTTAAGATCGTATTGTAGAGGCTTTCTTTTATGGGAGAGGCCTAGGATTCTCTGTCTTTTATTTGAGAACTTGTACGGTTTGATCATCGGTCTACTCTTATCTTCACATCTAGTAATAACAAAACATAGAGTTAGTAGTTATTATGCAAAATTATTATACAAACTTTAAGAAAATTCGAGGTAATAACTACTCAGTGATAGATTTTGAATTTTAAAACTTTTGGAGAAAAATACTGAATTTTGATACTTGGTGGGGGATTAGGTACTGCAGGAAGAGTTCTCTCAGCAAACAAAGAAGCTCCGACCGGTGAAGAACAGCACCAACACAAAGAAAATGCTCATTGGCTTATAGGTTCTCATATATCAGTGTGTGTGCACGCGCTACATCCCGCACATCAACTTATGCCACAACGACATTCGGATAATCTTTCTTGGTGCAATTGAGGTAATCGATGAAATGGTGGAAGCTCAGGTTTGTGGTTGGATGCAGGATCTGGCCTGTTGTCACCGGAGGAACAACGACTAGCAGGCGTATCCCTCTCTTTGAGGCTTGCTCTACTGCTGTGATCTCTGCCACCATTCTGCCATAAGAGTACTGTGGAGATTATAGGTATCACATACCCACAGATCTAGTTATCCGACTGGTTATAGGGGATATACTATGTATATAGAATATGTATAAAACTAGCACTCGGGTATTACTTGACTTATGTATCAAGGCACAGCATGTAGTCCTGGTTTGTTAAGATTGTAAGTTAGTTATATGAGATTTAAACCGTAAGTAGTTAAACCTCCATCTTGTAAACCCTTCCCCTCCGGCTATATAAGGAGGACAGGGTGCCCCTCGCGGGCACAAGCACAATTAGATCATCAGATCAATACACAACTCGGAGACTCAAATCTCCGAAACAGGAGTAGGGTATTACTTCTTCGTGAAGGCCTGAACCTGTCTAATCCATTGTCTCATAACCCATCCACTTTCCATCTTGTTCGATACCCCTTTTCATATTGCCGAATTCTAGTTTCGACAGTTGGCGCGCCAGGTAGGGGTTCGTCAAGTTCATCGCTGATCAAGTGAGATGGGATAGTCATCAGGTATCAACGACTTCGCCTTTCCTCCGGGGCAGGCATACCGCTTCGGTAGCCTCGACTTCATCACGGACAACTCCGGCAAGACTCTCTTCTCGACTCGGCATCCAACCAGTCGGGTGGAGACGACATCTCTTGGCCACTAGGTTTACCTAATGCTGCTAAGACCAGCACCAAGATATTTTCCCACAAGATGGCTTCAAACCACTCGGGGGGAACGTCTACATCAACTTCTCTTCCTACGCCAAGCCCGCCTCAAGACGAGCAAGTGTACCCGATGGTCACCATGCAGTTATCGCCAGATCTAGTCGCGGTTTCTTGGTCAGGGTTGCCATCCCCCCGTAGGTTCACATCCAATCCGAACCTGGCCAAGATTGGATCTGGCTTCAGAGAGGTTATCGTCGTGCTTCCAACACTCGGATCCTGCTCCACCACCGAACTCGCTGCCTACGCTAGTTCTTGTCACACCCTGGAGCTTCCCCTTCTAGCTCTAAATTCATAAAATAAATTGCCTAGAATAAATCGTTCATTTAACCTAGAGCAAAACCTAATTAATAAGTGCATTTAATTAATTGGAATTGGCAAGGTGGAATTTTTCTTGAGTTCCCCTTGTTAAAATACATTAATAGGATTGTTAGTGGTTTTTTCAGAGCACTGGAAATAATTTTCACTAATTAAAAACCCCCACAGCAGTATTTAATTTCCCCCAAAATCCTTTTCCCCTTTTTCTTTTTTTTCTTTTCCTTCCCCTCCTCCTTTCCCCCTCTGGGCCACCGGCCCACCACTCCCCCTCCGGCCTCTTTCTCCTCACCTCTGGCCCACGGCCTCCCCCGCTCCCTCTCCTCCTGGGCCAGCCCACGCCCGACCGCGCCACCCCTCCCTCCTCCCTCTCTTCCCAGGCCGCCAGCCCACGGCTCCTTTCCCTCCCCTCTCCTTCTCGGGCCGGCCCGAGGCCGCCCGAGCCCGCGTCGCAAGTCCACTCCGCCTCCCCTCCACCTGGGCCGCCGACAGGCGGGGCCCACCTGTCGGCCCCATCCTCTCTGCCGCCGGCCGCCTGCAACGGCCGCCGCCGCTTCTGCCGGCCACGTCGCCCACCTCCTCCGCCCTTCCCAGCCCCACGGCCCCCTATAAAAGCCACCGGTGCCGCCGCCCTCTCCCCTTTCCGCCGCCGCTACCACCGTTTCTCCACCCCGGTGAGCCCACCTCCCTTCTCTCTCTCCTCCGCCGCCGTTCTCCGCGCGCCGTCGCTCGGCCCTCCACGCGCCGCCGCCCTCCACGTGCCGCTGCATCGGCCGCTCGGCTGGCTGCCGCCACCTCCGTGCCGCCGCCGCCGCGCTCTGCGACGTATGCCAACGAGTGAAAGCAGAACATCAGAGACCCGCAGGGTTACTGCAGCCTTTGCAAATTCCGGAATGGAGGTGGGAGGAAATCGGGATGGATTTCATCACAGGTTTACCAAGGACATCAACAGGACATGACTCCATTTGGGTGATCATGGACCGACTCACCAAGGTTGCTCACTTCATCCCAGTACACACCACCTACTCAGGAAAGAAGTTCGCAGAGATATATCTGGCAAGGATAGTGAGTTTGCATAGGGTACCTAAGAAGATTGTGTCCGATCGAGGGAGCCAGTTTACTTCAAGATTTTGGCAAAAACTACAAGAAGAGTTGGGGACTCGCCTGAACTTCAGTACTGCTTATCACCCTCATGATGGTCAGACCGAGCGAGTCAATCAAATCTTGGAAGACATGTTGAGAGCTTGCGCATTGGATTTTGGTGGGGCTTGGGACAAAAGCCTGCCATACACCAAGTTCTCCTACAACAACAGCTACCAGGCCAGTCTGGAAATGGCGCCGTTCAAAGCATTGTTTGGTCAGAAATGCCACACCCCGCTCTTTTGGGACCAGACCGGGGAATGTCAGTTGTTTGGAACCGAAGTCCTGAATGACGCAGAAGAAAAGGTTAGGATAATTCGAGAAAGGCTGAGGATCGTGCAGTCTCGGCAGAAGAGCTACGTAGACAACCATCGAAGAGAGCTCATCTTTGACGTTGGGGACCATGTGTACCTCCGGGTCACGCCACTTCTAGGCGTGCACTGTTTCCAAACCAAGGGGAAGCTAGCACCATGCTTTGTGGGACCATACAAAATCATGGAAGGTTGAGGTGAAGTAGCCTACCGGCTTGAACTTCGCCCCAACATGCTCGGCATTCATGATGTCTTCCACGTATCCCAATTGAAGAAGTGTTTGAGGGTACCTGAGGAGCATGCAAGTCCGGATCAGATTGAAATTCAAGAAAACTTGACTTATGTGGAGAAACCAGTGAGAGAAGGACAAGAAGCAAAGTCACCCGATTCTGCCGAGTCGAGTGGAGCCACCACTCTGAGGAAGAAGCCACTTGGGAAAGAGAAGATGAGTTGAAAGCCGCCCATCCGCACCTCTTCGCCAGCTCTTCCGAATCTCGGGGTCGAGATTCCGTTTAAGGGGGTAGGTTTGTCACACCCTGGAGTTTCCCCTTATAGATCTAAATTCATAAAATAAATTGCCTAGAAGAAATCGTTCATTTAACCTAAAGCAAACCCTAATTAATAAGTGGATTTAATTAATTGGAATTGGCAAGGTCGAAGTTTTTTGGAGTTCCCCTTGTTAAAATACATTAACAGGATTTTTAGTGGATTTTTTAGAGCATTGGAAATAATTTTCACTAATTAAAAACCCCCATAGCAGTATTTAATTTCCCCAAAATCCTTTTCCCCTTTTTCTTTTTTTCTTTTCCTTCCCGTCCTCCTTTCCTTCTCTTGGCCGCTAGCCCACCACTCCCCCTCCAGCCTCTTTCTCCTCCCCTCCGGCCCACGGCCTCCCCCATCCCCTCTCTTCCCGGGCTGCCGCCCCCTTCCTCCTCCTGGGCTGGCCCACGCCCGGCCGTGCAACCCCTCCCTCCTCCCTCTCTTCCCAGGCCACCGGCCCACGGCTCCTTTCCCTCCCCTCTCCTTCTCGGGTCGGCCTGAGACCGCCCGCACCCGTGCCGCAAGTCCACTCGACCTCCCCCTCCCCCTGGGCCGCCGACAGGCGGGGCCCACCTGTCGTCCCCATCCTCTCCACCGCCGGCCGCCCGCAACGGCCGCCACCGCTTCCGTCGGCCACGTCACCCACCTCCTCCGCCGGTGCCGCCGCCCTCTCCTCTTTTCGCCGCCACCTATTTCCGCGCGCCGCCACCGCTATTTTCCGCCGTCGGTGAGCCCACCTCTCTTCTCTCTCTCCTCCGCCGCCGTTCTCCACGCGCCACCGCTCAGCCCTCCGCGCGCGCCACCGCCCTCCGCGTGCCCCTGCGCTCGGCCGCGCCGCGGCTGACGTCAGCCCTAACACGGCTGATGTCAGCCCTTACTGACGTCAGCCCTTGGGCCGCTGACGTCAGCCCTTGCACTCCTGACGTCAACCGCTGACATCAGCCCTAGGGGATTATTGCGTAGTAAATAATTAAAGACTTTCCTGTTTAGTAAAAAATACAGTTAAACTTCTAAAATTCATAACTAATTCATCCGGACTCCGTTTGAGTCCGTTCAAGTCTTAGAAAATTCATAAAAATGTCTAGAATCCATTAAAAATAGTTTTGTTTCCTTTTTCAGTAGACTTATAGCCTGTTTTGCTTGTGGGCTTTGTATGTCGTGTAGAAACCGACAGTTCCGACGCTCCCGCTTATTTCGAAGTCATCGCAGAGGTCGATCCAGTGCAAGAGCAAGGCAAGTTATGCTTTTCATTTCATCATATTGTACCTACTTTGCAAATGTCTTATTTATTCTCAAATACTGCACTGTTTTACACTGTCATTTTATGGGCTTAATTACCTGTTGTACTCAGCCGTAGGTTCTATTACCCTGCACCTTTGATAGCTTGGGAAGTAATTTGAGTAGTTGCTAGGTTAGGACATGCTTAGCCCTGCTTAGAAACATTAGCACACTAATGGGATAACTAGTGTACCTCCATTATTTAATGATGAATATTTAGTGGTAGCTCACGATGGTTAATCGTGATTGGTTAATTAATTGGTCCAACTAAAACCTGATTAATGGTGGGTTGTGAGTACATGGTTTTGATGGTCGTACTCATGACAATTAAGGACCGGTTCGCGGGAAACTCTGGAAGAATTACCGTACTTTCCACAAGCTAACATGGGTAATAGTTGGGCCCGTAGTGTAGCTTTTCTTAACCGACGCATCTAGGCAAGGGTGGGCGTGATGGAGTTGAGTCGGTAGGGGTTTACTCGTTGATCAGCTGCTGGATTCACCTAGGCACGAGAGGGGGCTGCCTGCCTTGGTTAAAAGGTGGGGGCGAAACCTGAGGTCTGGTGCGCTTGGTTAGTGTAGGTTATGCGAAGGGTCTTATCACAGTTCCTTTCCGGTATACCGTGGTGGTATGCCGGCGCACGGTAACGTGTTGTGGGACTATATCTTGTGGGTACAGTTGTACACCTCTAATCAGAGTAGAACTATTCGAATAGCCGTGCCCGCGGTTATGGGCAGTCAACCAGATTCACCGTGATTAGTCATAACCCTAATAACATGGTCTAATAGAACTGGTTTAGTTCAGGTGGAATGGTTTGGGCCTGTCGCAATGTGGTGTAGCGTTGGGCAGTGGTGATTTAATCTTGCTTAATTAACTCAAACTATTATACCGCATTCAACTATTGTTCTTAAATGCTTGATTTATGCAATTCAACCCTTTAGCCTCCTTTGGAATTACTTGCATCATTTCTCCTGTTCCAGGATGACTTGTTGAGTACAGTGGGTAGTACTTAGTCTTGCTTTATCATTCCCCACACCAGAGTTGGAGTACGTATCAGAGGATGACTTCTCGGAGGAGTAGGCCTGTCGCTGCCATCAAGGATGCCCGTGGATTGGAGTCGCCATGCTACGAGCATCTAGTTATCTAGCTTAGCTTGTTTATCTTTTCCGCTGCATTTATGTAAGATACTATTATGGTGTTTGTAAGACATGGATCCGTATATCGACTTTGTCATTTGTGTACCCTGGCTGGTCCTGGACAGGGATTTTAATACACATTATGCTTGGAAATTCGGGTTAGCGAATCTCTAGGCGTGATAGTTCTTCAGAAGAAAGCGTCCACGGCAATGCTCCCCACGCCGAGGCTAGAGATGACTCCGACTTCAACGACGACTACACCCGGTCTTCAGCGGAGTCTTTATGGCAAATAACGAGACCGACGCTGAAGTAGCTGCATACGGGAAGGTGACCTTAAGAGTAATAGAATTTAGCAGCGTATTAGGAAATCATCTCCCCGAATAGAAGGTGTCACAGTCTTATTCAGGGAGGAAGCGGACTTGTGATCTCGTACGAAGGATGTTCGCTCCGAGTTCGACTAGGAGGCCAAGATATTTGCGGTATAAATACAAGGTCCCCTAGAGGGTATGGGATCATTGAATCATAGCTTAGCCACTCGCCACAGAAGAAGCAATCCGGAGTACTTGAAGCCAACTCACCGCCTGATCTCATCAAATCGTTCTCGACAAGAATCTAGTCGGTAACTCGTCGATTTTATTGTTCTCTACTCTCCGTGGTTCCGTTAGAATCCCATATAAATTGGATTAGGTCTATTACCTTACTAGGGACCTGAACCAGTATAATCCTTATTTTTGTGTGCTTGATGTCATTTCGTGTAGATCCTCGTACCAACGTACCTGAATACCCTCATAATACGGTCTACGGGTATCACCCGTCAACAAAAACTCCCCTATATTTTGCTTGTTTTGGGAGAGAGCAACTTCGGGTGAACTGAACATGGCTCAAGGAGGAATAAGGCTATATGCATAAACTATCCCTGTGAAGATATATATATCCCTGCAGGCGGACGATTTAAGGTTCCGCCTGTGAAGATATATATCTTCACAGTGACACCTTAAGTCATCCACCTGGTAAGATGTATCTTATCGGGCGAACGACCATCTCACCCCATCCCCCATATTGCATGAGAACGTTTCGTACGAAAAATCATACTCTCCTGCCTAGTGAAAAACACCTTATCTGCGAAAATCTTTTTCTAGTAGTGAAATAAACTGAATAGAATAGACCCAGGAAATGTATAGTTTTCCCAGGCGCAGGTAATGTTTTTTAATAATAGTATGTTTAGAATTCGCATATTCAAGACTCGAAGTCAAACAGGCCTTCACAATCACCAACAATCACCAAGTTGAATTCTGCGGCGCACGCTGGCTTCGTATGTTCACCCTTGATCGACTTTAATGTACGTAACAAGTACAAATGATCTTGGCGGGTTTATGCTATCTGTCTGTTTACTATGTCGTTGACTTTGCGACAGTTTTCAGCGTGCTACGCTGTAACGACGTGGTTACATACATCTAGCATGCTGACCTGGTTAGCCAACGATCAATGGGCTTTGCTTACCTGGTCAGGTAGCGACCTAATTGATTAGTTAATTAGCATCATCTGTCCTCCACTAACTAAGCAGCTTCAAGCTACCGGCAACTAGATTATGCTACGCGTGGACCCACTATCACCTTCCTGAATTACGAATTTTACTACTTTAGTGATGTATTATAGTCACGAAAACATATCTGTTTAGTGTTAGGAATTCATTTACTATTCCACAGTAATGTATTAACAGTTGTAATGGAGTAATTCCATCGTTTCTTCTTTAGCTTCTGCTAAAAATTAAATTTTAAATCTTAAGTTTACAATTGATTTTGATTTTCTTTATCATTGGCTTATACACTAATTATTTTTATTTTTAATAAGTGTTACGACTTATAATTAGCTACGAGCGAAACAATGGGACTACACTGGAATGGTAGAAATTACCATAGCTATAGTGTTATTCTCTCTGTCCTAAAATAAAAACAAGGAAAGATAAAATTAAATAAAAAAGTTTTGGAGGGAGAGACGTCCCTCCAAACATTTTTTAAGATGAAATTGTGAGTATACTGGTGATTGAATACGTGATCTTAAGGTTGAAACCACGTACCCTTTACCACTGCGGCTATTACGTGCATGTTATAAATATGATTTTGTTGAAACGAGAAAGTAGGTGCAAAAATCGAATAGTTATATATGATTGGTTGAAATGAGGATGTATCCAAAGAAATTATTATATTATAGAATAATTATATTTTAAATACTAGAATTTGCTATTTTGGAACGAAGGGAGAAAGGTCACCCACTTCATATAGTGGCTTCCTCATAAAAAAACCTTATTTTCGCACTTAAATATTTGTTAGATAAAGAGATTAGTGGGAGTATCGTCGTTGTTTTCTAAGACCACCACTCCAACCTCTCATCTTTAAGTGCAAACGTCATTAATTAGAGCTTTGACATGTTAAAAGCCTAGCCGATCGAACATCAAAACCGGGAAGAAGCATGCAATTTTAATGAAGTGTCTATACTAACCTGTCTTAGACAGGTTAGCTAAAAAAAATGTAAGTACTAATATACCATATATGTACGATTTCACTTCATCAACTAGCAGCTAGCTAGCTACAACTTCGACGGTGGTCGAGAAGATGGCCGCAAGGTCACGCTTACTTCTTCTCAGCTGCATCGCCGGCGCCGGCGCCGCCGTCGTGCTACAGGCAGCTCGCGGCCAGCCCGACAGCAACGGTTTCATAAGCATAGACTGCGGCCTGTCAGGGAAGGCCGGCTACGTCGACAACGCCACCAAGCTGTCCTACTCGCCGGACGCTGGCTTCACCGACGCCGGCACGGACAACAACATCTCGGCAGAGTACCTCTCGCCGGCGAGCTCCAGGATCTTCGACAACGTTCGCAGCTTCCCAGGCGCCGCGCCACGGAGCTGCTACACGCTGCGGTCACTGGTGCCGGGGCTCAAGTACCTGGTCCGCGCCAACTTCATGTATGGCAACTACGACGGCCTCCGAAGGCCGCCGGTGTTCGATCTCTACGCTGGCGTCAACTTCTGGAGGACGGTGAATATCACGGATGCAGCAGCCTCGCTCACGGCGGAGGCCATCATCGTTGTGCCGGAGGACTCGATGCAGGTCTGTCTCCTCAACACTGGTGCCGGGACGCCGTTCATCTCCAGCCTTGACCTGAGGCCGCTGAAGAATTCTCTCTACCCGCAAGCCAATGCGACGCAAGGCCTGGTCATGGTCGCCAGGATAAACTATGGCCCGACTGATGCGTTCATCAGGTGAGCTGGTGAGCTTTGATTTTGGGTCTTGAGTTCAGACTTTAGGGTATCTTTTATGGTGCTTTGCGAGGTACCGGAAGGCGGCAGGTATGATGGTCTTAGGCTCCGTTCTATCCTTCAACCTCAAATTACAACTTCCTCGATTTTCGTTATAATATTTCCCAAACTACTTTTAAGCTAATTGGTACGTTTTTTTATAAATATTTTTCATATACAACACTATAGAAACGATTTTTCCGTACAAGTACTCCTATCCTATAGGTTGCAGGTGGATCGTGACTGGTCGCATCCGTAAAACTCAATCTTCATTTTCACATACGGCTCCTTAAAAGAACCGCATGCAAAAATCAATTTCCGCAAGCACACCTCTTAAGATACCAACATGTAAATATGAGCATATTTTCGCAGGTGGATCTCTTAAGTAACCGTATAAACATGCGGGCTACATGGAGAGCACATGGGCCCTACACTTTTTTCCCACACCATTCTTTTCTGTTCGCCCTCTTTTCTCCCACCGCAGCCTTATCCTCTCCCCACCAGGGTTCACAATTTCGGTCCCCACCGGCAAGTTCATATCTCGCCCGAAATTTCCTGTTTTTTTGCAAAATTTTGTGAATTTCATCAAATTTTATTCAAATTCATTCAAAATCAGTCAAAAGTTCAAAAAATTTCAGCCAAAAAATTTCAAAATTTCTGAAATTTCGGACCCCCGGCAAAAAACCCAAATTCGAAATTAAAAACCCTGCTCCCCACTCTCACACTCTTCTCTCCCCCTTATCACCACTCCTCCCCTCCCTCTCTCTAACCTGAGCGATGGAGCGGCGGCGGATCCAGTGCCCCCAACCTCGATAGCGGCAGATCCAGCGCCATCGATAGTGGAGAGGATTCAAGGCAGCGACCATGGGGAGGCTTCAATTTGACAAGCTCGAATATCTCATTTTGCATGCCGCAAAAGGCAAGCTCTAACCTCATCAATCGAACGCAGCCTACGTGTACTTAATATATGTATACTCCTTCCATCTAAAAAGACATTATTCAGTATTCACCTAAACAAGAAGAAAGTCTTTTGGGACAATTTGTCAAGACATGTTAATTCCTCATTTAAAAATGATCAAACACAGGTACCCAGATGATCCACACGACAGAGGATGGAGGCCATGGATCGACACGACGAGATACGTGGAGGTATCGACCACGAAGACAGTGCAGAACGTGGAAAAGGATGTGTTCGAGACACCGTCGGTGGTGATGCAGACAGCGATCACGCCGTGCAATGCCTCTGATAGCATCGAAGTCTACTGGACCGCCGATTGGAGCACCGCCGCCAGTGACCTTCAGCCGGGGTACATCGCCATAATGCACTTCTCCGAGCTGCAGATGATCCAGGGCAATGCCGTTTGCGCGTTCAACATCAGCCTGAATGACCAGTGGCTGGACCTTGGCATGATGCCGGACTACCTCAATGTCGATTCCTCCTTCAACACCGTGCCCTTCCGGGGCTCAAGCCGGTACAACCTCACGTTCCGTGCCACCACCAACTCGACGCTGCCACCCATCATTAATGCCCTGGAGATTTTCTCGGTCATCCCTACCATCAACGTGCCCACATATGCTAAGGATGGTACGTATATTACATGTATCAACATAGTTATGATAAGTAAATGGAAGTTTAAAGAGGTAGCACGAGTATGAGAGGCGCTTTCTAAATATTTGCTCTGTTTCTTCTTATAATATGTCTTGTCGTATCTTGATCTGAAGCATTTTTTCCACTATTTGATTACTAACTCTCTCACAACTAAGTTGTAACTGTGTAATTCTGTGCATCTCTCTTGGCTCTTATTTGTAGACATACAATTTTATGTAGGAAAAAGTACGAATACCCCCTAAACTTTAGATGGAAATTCATTTGGCACCTTAAACTTTAAAACCGAACATCTAAACCCACCAAATTTTGCAATACCATTCATGTTATCCCCTAAGGTAGTTTTGGATAGTGGTTTAGCATATTTGGGATCTTAAACAAGCGATTTTAAATAACTAATATAATATATTTACATATTATCAATGGTAGGTTATCAATTTATACAATACAATGATGTCAAACTATTGTTACATTGATACTTTTCTAGCAAATGGGAGCTAACAAGGGGTAAAATGAAAAATTTAAGTGAAAATTTTAACATATATATCTAATAGGTGTGTCACATGATCAAAGTTCAACCAATGTACAGAAATCAAATATAAACCACTTGGGGGTGGAGTCATATGAATGATATTGCAACGTTCCGGAGGTTGAATATCTGGTTTTAAATTTCAGGGTGTTAGATGAACTTTCAGTCAAAGTTTAGGGGACTATTCGAACTTCTTCCTTTTATATATTTACACAACAGTACTACCTCCATTTTTGAATAGCACCATAACTTTTTATGGAAAGACATTCAGTTTTTAACATTTATTTTACACTGTAAATCCAAGTTTAGATAATAGTAGTTGCCAGTGTTATGAATAAAACATACCTAATAGTTTCGGGTTGGCCTCGGCAGGGCTCACACATACCAAATCTTATACGGAATCATGCCTTATATACGGAAGATGTTCCGGATAAGGAAGGAGAAGCAGAGTTCTACTCGGGTACTATAAGAACTACTCGGAATATTCATTTGCCTCCCTAGTTCTATTTGAACAAGGGGCATCCGAGGGTATAAATACAATATCCCTAGGAGGAGGGGAGACACACCAAGTCAGAATAGAAGCCAATATATACCGAGATAAGCCTAGACAAACCCAATCAGGAGCCACAAAGGCCAACATGAGGGATCTAGAGCTACTTTCAATCTCGTCGAGTTCATATTCGAGGAAGAAGACTACACTATCCGTCGACAACGTGTGAGAGCTCCGTGCCGCCAAGCCGACAGATACTAGATTAAGTCATCCCAAATACTGTACTCGATACTGATATGTAAAGGCAACACCGGTTTTGGCCAATAGGAGTAGATTTATTACCTATCAGTTAAGGGGTCCGAACCTGTATAAAATTCCTATCTCCCGTCTCCTCCACCGCAATTCTACGTATACCCTAGTTCCAATAATCCCCATACTCTACAAATACCGTCTACGGGTATAGCTCGTCAACAGTAGTACCTCAGTTTTCAAATATATAACACAATTCACTTTTATACGTTTGATTATTCATTTATTCAAAACTTTTATAAAAATATGAAAAATTGAAGCCATTCTTAGAATAACTTTAAAGATAAAACAATCCCAACAAAATCAACAAAACATATAATGTTTTTTAATAATAGTCAAACGCATTTACAGAAGACAACATAGTTATATATTTAAAAATGGCGGGAGTAAATTTTAAATTTTACAATGTAAATTATCATAAAAACTTTATCCATACAAAGAGTTAAGCACATAATGTGCAGGAGCAAAAAGAACTCATTCTTTAGCTAATTAATTCGATCCACTATTCCATGCTGCTATGAATGCTTGAAGCACCTTGAAGCTACCCAAAGGTAATCAATACCGTTCGGTTACTTCAGTACCACTTTGCAAGGATATCCAAAAGGGTTGAGAAAGAAAAGCGTGGACAGAACTGTTGAAAAATTATTTTAATTATGTGCTAATATACTCACTTGTTTCTAGCTAGTGCCGCTTTTATATGGTGGGTATTACAATATAGTTAGCACTAGAAAAATTACAATGTAAAAATTTGGAATATATAGTGTAAAAGTAAAACACATCTTAAACAAATTTGATTGTTTGTTAGACCATTATTTATTTACGGAGCCCTTTTATGTTTTCTAGTGAAGTATCCTATCTTACTCAATAATTGAAAAGTATCGATGGGCACTACAACTTAACACTAAAAGAGCTATTTTCCAACAAAGAACAATACTAAAGAGCGATATTTTGGTTTTTTACTTCCTTAAGAATGTAATATTCTGATATATCTCTTTGAGTGCATAAAAACCTTGATATTTTTTAAGGTATTTTAAGATGTGTCACAATTTTCATCTTATAGCAGGAGAAAATTCCCTTCTGCCCCCTCAGATTTCACGCTATCCCTTCTATGACACAACTTTAATTGATCCCTTACATAGCCCTAAGTTTTGTTTTTGAATCTTACATATACACATTCCGCTAGTGGATCACGAATTGACGGTTTGGTTTTTAGAAATGGACTTATTACAGGTGGCATATAAGTAAAAGTTACAAATGTGATATGTAGGAATTATTCAGATTATGAAAATAAGTAAGGGATGAATTAAAAGAACCAATGAAATTTTAGAGATTTATGAAACTCTGTATCAAATTTGAAAAGTAGTTTTTGAATGAATATTCAATTTGAAAATTGTGGATTTTCCATAATCATATATTCACTTTCGGTCACTATTTAATCCATGCTCAAATTTGTTTAATTCATTTAAAATTTTGAATTTCATGTGCAATGGAAATTTAAAAATACTAGTTAATGTGTATTTCAGCCACACTAATATTTCTTATAATTCAATATTCTTATTTAGTGAGGATGCTTATAACATCCTGGCATAAACTCGGGCAATGTGATCATTTTAGGATAATTTAATGGTCTACCAACAGTCAATTAACGAAATGAACATGTGAGGGGCCAATATAGAAACTCAGTGGTATGAAATGCACTGGGCAAAATTCTGGCAAGGGATTTGGTGAAAATTCAGGGTCATCCAAGAAAATTCATTTTTTATACCTCCCAGGTTTCGAACTACATACAGTATCACAATTTAATGCTTATGTATTGTTCGGTTAATCCTAGTGAATTGGAGGAAATTTATACCATAACTTTTGTGATGTGAAATTATTCCCCTCAATCCGCTTCAATCCCCTCCTAACCGAATAGGGCATGAGGGAGGGATCGAGAAGGATTAATTTCATATCATAATAAGTGTGATAATAAGTGTGAGATTATTCCTCTCCAAATCCTCTTAATCCCCTCATGGTTGGGATTAACTGAGCAAGGTCTTAAGCATGTAATGTCCCCTCAAGGGCAACAAAATTAGGAACATGTTATGTGTGGCATCTCTTTAATTTCCTCATTGCTAATTAAGAAGGGATCGAAGAGGTAGCATTTTAGCAATTTAGCATACTACCTTGCAGTGTGGTCCTAAAAGGCGTATGGTACACATCAATACATTATCTACTTACATCTTGCTCAAAACTTAATAAGCTGCACCATGTACACAGTATCTGGTATCACGGCGATCAAGAAGCAGTATCAGGTGAAGGAGAACTGGATGGGTGACCCATGTGTTCCAAAGACACTAGCATGGGACTGGTTGACCTGTAGCTACGCTATTTCCAGCCCTCCAACAATCACAGGCGTGTAAGTACATATTAGAAGACTTGTTACATTTGGAGAAAATTAATTCCTTGTAGTATGCCCCTAATATTTCATTTAATTTTTTTATGTTCTTGATTTTTATTCAATTTCCTAAAGTGTCCCTGTGTTCTGACTATCTCACTACAAAATGACACAAAATCTCTCTGAAGATCCGTCGGAAAAGGCCACATTCAAAGACGAAACTGCCGGTCGGGAAAACTTTTCCTGATCGAATTTAGCGGCCTTGTTTGGTTTGATACCAATTTTTATCCTACCAAAATGTTGGTAACTTCAATAGTGGCAAATGCATATTTGGTTTAGTATCAAATTTTGCCTATAGTAGTTCAAATTCAATGCTATAGAATTTGGTAGTGCTAAAACGTGCCAAGGTTTTGGCGCTATCAATATTTTGGTAGGGATAAAAATGGCTTCAAACCAAACAAGCCCTATACGACCCCTTAATTTCTTCACATCAAATTTAGTTTAACTTCAGTAAAATAATTAAATTTGTTTCTAGAATTCAGGATAACATTATGGAAAATCCTAAAAGTTCTAATATTGTAATTTCTGTTTCTTCTTTTTTTTTGTCCGTTTGGAAATGGACAGGAGGTTTTCCCATGGGGCTCTGGGGGTAATGATTTAGGCTGTGTTCGGGAGGTGAGGTTGGGAACTCATCTCCCGCACACAAAATGGAACAATGTATTTTCTTATGATTAATTAAATATTTACTAATTTTTTAAAAATAGATTAATATGATGTTTTAAAATAACTTTCATATAGAAACATTTTGCAAAAAAGTACTGTTTAACAGTTTGAAAAGCATGCGCGCGAAACACGAGGGAAAGGAGTTGGTAACACACTGGAAAGAACACAACCTAAGGGATTAGGTGACATATTAAGGGTACACATAATTTTCTCTTATGTTTAACAAACCTCATTTTACAATTCTTAGATAATTATCACCGTCGTGATAAAGTGGAGACAAAATTATGTGGGTTAGTACTTGTTATTTTGGACAAGGACATGATCTTTAAAAAAAACTTTGACCACTATTTTCTGTTATAATATATAGAAATATCAACAAAGATATTACTTTATTGAAGAATTTTGATACTAATTTAGAAATTATTCATAGTAATAGATTTTAATGCTTAACATCAGCCTTGTCCAAAACAACAAGTATTATCTACATGGAGGGAATAGTTTTGAGTAAATTTCACAGATCTACAGGTACTTTGCACAATCTATCACAAAACTACAGATTTAAAAACTTATCACGGAGAACTACAGATTTAGCCTCTCCGTTATCACAAAACTACAGGTTTTAGCTTTACACGTTAAATCTACCATCACCTGACATGTAAGACCCACTTGCAGTCCTAGGAACCTTCATAGGTGCACCATGTATGAATTGAAGTATTCTTCAGTTTAAACACTGTATATTGGCATTGACCTTCTAACCGATTGCTCTAGAAATATAAGTTAGTAGTATAAAATGAAATAAGCACAAAATAAAAGATCAGTTCTAACGAAGACGCTATATCTTGAGGGTTCACGAGACTTCAAGTAGGCTCCACATGTCAGGTGATGGTAGATTTAATGGGTAAAACTAAAACTTGTAGTTTTATAATAACGGAGACGCTAAATCTCTGTAGTTCTCTGAGATAAGTTCTTAAATATATAGTTTTATGATAGATTGTGCAAGGTACCTGTAGTTATGTGAAATTTAGTCAATAGTTTTTCTAGAGTACTCTAGAATCAAGGTAGTTGGTGAAAGTATAACTGACATACACCGAGAAATTTACAGAAACCTTTCATTCAATGGTCTGCATGGTGATATATCGTCTTCCTTCAGCAATCTCAATGCTCTCCAATACTTGTATGTACGGTGTTCTCTGTCTTTTCCAATCAGGCATTTCTATTTTTGAAACAAAAAATGGAATCATTGTATATAAGTATCTTGCAGGAATCTCTCTTACAACTTATTGACCGGCTCAATTCCTGAGGCCCTGTCACAATTATCCTCACTGACCGTGCTGTATGTCTTTCAAATTCTGTTTAAATTATTATTTATTACCCCCATGCATCATCATTTTGCTCACACCAATAGCATGTGGTTCCTTTCTAGAGATTTGACAGGAAACCAGATCAGTGGATTAATTCCCTCTGAACTACTCAAAAGAGTACATGATAAGTCCCTCGATCTAAGGTCCTCCCCTTCTCCCTTCCCTTTCTGTTGATTGCAACGGAAGTTCAAAATTATATTATACATCAAAATTTTATTAAAAAGCATCATTTTATCATCTTTCTGTTAGATATGAAAATAATAATCCGCAACTTTGCATCAATGACACTTGTCCCTCTCCAAATGGGAAGCCCAAACTAGCTATCTACATCTCTGTCCCTGTAGTTGCAGCCACGGTGATACTAGTCTTAAGTTTATTTTGCTTGCTAAGACGAAAAACCAAAGGTAAGCCTTGGCATAAACAGGTTGACTGTATGGTTCTCAATTCTAGATCTTACCTATCCCTGAGCTCAACTAATGCTAGTTCTGTTATTTTTCAATTATAAATTGAAGGCTCAGCGAACAATACTGTCAATCTACATAATGAGCCAACAAGCCATTCCCACGGAAGTGACAGCTATGGACATGGTTCGATGCAGCTTGAAAACCGTCGGTTCACATATAAGGATCTGCAGAAGATAACAAATAACTTTGAGCAGGTGCTTGGCAAAGGAGGGTTTGGGTATGTCTACTATGGTATTTTGGAGGAGGGCACTCAAGTTGCTGTCAAATTGCGGTCTCAATCGCCGAATCAAGGTGTAAAAGTTCCTTAGAGAGGTAGAATTTGTTCAATTATGTTTGTCTTTGTATCTTGTTTGAAATGAACTTGGGCCAAGAAATCCCTCATTGAAATTTGATGGGTGACGTATGAGTAAGAATCTTGAAAATAAATCAGCATAAATCTCATTAGATCTTTCTATCTCCTCCCCTCCCTCCCCCCCAAAAAATAAACTTTTCGAATAATCAAATTTGGTTCACTTCTGTTGAAATGGCTTTAAATTTAGTCAAATATAATCAAAATTTAACATTTTTTTGTTAGCCTGATATGATTATGTCAGGTCCTCCCAACATTTTTTTTCCGGGACCAGGAAAAAAATCATTGTTCGCTATTGCTTATTCAGGCTTAGATTTTGACATGGATTCATCATAAGAATCTTATTTCGATGATTGGTTACTGCAAGGATGGAGAGTACATGGTACTTGTTTATGAGTACATGTCTGAAGGAACCACGGAAGAGCATATTGCAGGTATCAAGTAACAATCTTATTCTTCCATTTGATCACTAATTTGAGCAGTTGGTTCATAATATTCATTATGTTGACATTCTACATGCAGGAAGAGATCACAACAAGAGGAACTTAACCTGGACAGAGAGACTCCAAATTACGCTTGAATCTGCACAAGGTAAACACCCCCAATATATGTGGAGACCATTTGCTGCTTCTATATTTCTCAAATCTGATCTAGAACATCTACTGTTTCCATCATCTGCAGGGCTCGAGTACCTGCACAAAGGGTGCAGCCCACCCCTCGTTCAGAGGAATGTCATGGCAACCAACATCTTACTTAACATGAAGCCGGAGGCTAAGATCGCTGATTTTGGCTTGTCTAAGGCATTCAATCATGATAGTGACACACATGTATCAGCAAGTATACGTGTTGGAACACCTGGATACATTGATCCTGAGTATGTCATATCCAAATTCTTCTTCATGTATTATATTCAGAGTCTTACCACCAAATCTAGACTCCAGAATATCCACTAACCACATTAGTTTCGCAATTGATTTTTGTAGGTATCACGCAACAATGATGCCAACAACCAAAAGTGATGTATACGGGTTTGGAGTGGTGCTTTTAGAGCTGGTCACGGGGAAGTCACCGATCCTTCGTACCCCTGAGCCAATCAGCCTTATCCATTGGTCGCAATAGTGCCTGCAATGTGGAAACATCGAGGGTGTGGTGGACGCACACATGTATGGTGTTTATGATGTCAACGGTGTCTGGAAGGTTGCAAATATAGCACTAAAGTGCACCGCACAGGCATCGGCACATCGGCCTACGATGACTGATGTTGTGGCACAACTGCAAGAATGCCTAGACCTCGAGCATGGTCACACTGGCAGTGTTGCCGAGCTCCCAATCGACCATGTTAGCAAAACAAACACAATATTTGAAACAGATCACCTAGAGAGGATTCCGCTGCCAACCATGTCTAGCGGTCCATCGACACGATAAAAGGGTTATGGCACATCAATGGAAGTGAAAACTTTTGAGTTGCCATAAAGTTTATACATGCAATAGTGCATTTCCAACAAATATTACTTTTGGTGTTAAAAGGGATATGTAAAATTTAAATTATGGATTACCATAGAAAATATGTTCATGAAGATAAGTGATGTGAAAGTATTGTCATCATGAATAATTGGTGGTGATGATGATTCTTGTGGTTGTTGTAAAGTGATGTTTATAGTAGCAAAGTGTTAGGGCATCGGTGGTCTAACTGGAGTTGTGTTGTAGGTCATTCTGGAAGATGAGGTTGGTTAGACGGGTTGGTGCATGGTGGTTGGACTAGCCAGCCTTGGTTGGTCCAACTGGTATGAGGAGCAGTTGAATCAAGGAGTTTTATGTTTTTATGACCGGTATGCAAAGTGGTCTTACCGCTATGAGGCACATATACTGATAGAATAGGCCTGGTTAGACTGGCAGTCACGCGGTCAAACCAGTAAACGACAAAGATGATCGATTTCGGTGTGGTTTTGTGTTTTATGTTTAATTCATGGTGCTTATGACTTCCAATATTAATTAGACATGTCATGTTTATACTAATTTGACTTAGGTTAGGAAAGGACTTGTGCGTGGGCAAGTTTCCTTTGTTTATCTATACAAGAAGATAGTGACACGAAAATAACCTGCAACCTCCCTAGACTCTATCGAAATGGAGAAGGTCATGTTCTCATGCTACAAAGGCAAACCACATGGAGCGAAACTCTCTGAAGAGCGACTAACCTGAAACCATCATGCTCGTGCGATACCCAGAAATGAGCCAAGCAGGCTGAAGCAGCTAGTGACAAATCAACCACAGACACATGTGCCATTTATTATTGGAATTATTACATAAATTAAATTCGTGTCCCATATGTATAGGACTGATAGTATTCCATGTAGATTCAACCAATCCAATTAAATAGTATAGATAATTAAACCGATGAAATTTCTTATATTCTAAAGAGAAGCACGGGGTACAATAGTAGTAGTAGGTAGGTCCCCCTTCTCTTGCAAACTTAAGATCATATTGTAGAGGCTTTCTTTTATGGGAGTGAACTTGAGGCCCAAGTCTCTTAGCCTTTTGTTCGAGAACTTGTAAGGTTTGATCAACGGTCTACTCTTATCATCACACCTAGCAATAACGAAAAGATATACAATTAGTAAACTACGAATTAATTTCTACCAACTTCAACAAAATCCGAGCTATATATTTAAAAATCATTGGGACAAAAAAACTGAATTAAGTTTGATTACTTGGTGGGGATCGGATACTGTGGGAAGAGTTCTCTCAGCAACCGAAGAAGCTCCGACCGGTGAAGCACGGCACCAACACAAAGATAGCGCCCATTCGCTTCTGGGTTCTCATACACCAGTGCGTGTGCACGCGCTACATCCCGCACATCAACATAGGCCGCAACGGCATTCGGGTAATCTTTCTTGATTCCATTCAGGTAATGGATAAAATGGTGGGAGCTCAGGTTTGTTGTTGGTTGCAACATCTGGCCTGTTGTCACCGGAGGAACAACGACTAGCAGGTGTATCCCTCTCTTTGAGGCTTGCTCTACTGCTGTGATCTCTGCCACCATTTTGCCGTAAGAGTACCAGTCCTGTGAAAATTTGTTATGAAGCTAAAGGAAATATTAATCGATTCAATTTGGTGTAACAGCTATACCAAAAAAAAATCTACTTATTAATTAATTGGTTTTGACTTTTGAAGGTGCCCTTTTTCACCGGCCATGATGCATAGAGGAGAGTTTGTGGTTTTACTTCTAAAGTTCCATAAAAAATACATCAATTTAGGAAAAAGAGAAAAATATGATTCTATAGCATCAAATTTGTTTTATACCAGTAAAAACTTGTGTTCACTTTGGTACCAATGAAAAAAACACTCCATTTAGTATTTCTCGATTTATCTGGTGACTGATTTTTTCTAAAATATTGTTGAATTTTCTGGTTGTTTGGTCTCATATAGATTTTGTGCACCTTTTTTTTTCGCCCAACACCTATTTGATCTAGATTTGTCCATCGGCCAGCAAGATCTAATACCAAAGTACCCTTGTTGGGGTATAAAATAAAGAAAAAATTTGTGGTCTTTCGGAGGTACCAAGATGGCCAAATTTTGTAGCTTAAATTTTGGTATCCACTTGTGTCTGAAGTACTCACAAGTGCACTAGAAAGTGTAGTTCTTTTCTCTATCATTTTGAGTGAATTTACATACAATTTACTCATAAATTAAATGAAATGCCCTCCTGTTCTTATCTTATCATTTAATTTAATGATTTACTTCGATCCAATAAAAAGTATCTCGAGGTACCAGTATTACTAAATTGATTCCGATCGTTGGATCTCACTGATCAGGATGGGCATTCGAAAACAATTTGGTACCGTGAGGTACCGATAACTTGTGGTAATTTTTTGTTGGACCGGAACAAATCTCTTTAAGCTCTTGAGTAGAGCTGATTGATGCAATGCAACTTAATTAATATCCCCCACAGTTCCCTGTCACACCAGCTCACTCCACCCTCGCTACGCATTTCTCACCCGTTTCCTCATATCCTTTCCCTATCACAATGCTGAACTCGTGCCTCACCTTACCCCGCCTTACACATGCGCTTTCACCATCCCATGCTAGTGAGAACAACAATGCTGTCACTCAGCATTTCGGGGATGATTAATATGTTTATTTGAAAAATGCGACATTGATATCGACTCTCAACCTCAACAAGTTCATGATTTCCAAGCTTATTAATTTCGACTCAACTATTGCACAACCAAGAGACTCATTATCAGGACTCTGTGTATGGTTGTGCCACCAACTACATGTCATAAACTCAAGAACTGTACGGCCACGGTACAAGCTATCTATATATGGCAGATAAAAGAAAAAAATAGTCTCAACAAATCCAAAGGATTGAATATTTCTTTTGAGAACATTTTTTTTCAATAACAACAAGAATTAAAAAAAATTATCGCGTGTTTACCGATAAACCAATAGGCTGCTGTTCTATACTTGATTCCGGGGGCAATTCTACAGAAAACCGAGGAAAAAAATGGAAGAATGATTTGGGGGAGCTCAGCTCCTGATGAAGGTGGCAATTGAAATCTTCAAGTCAATCTTTGGGTGCAGAGGAAGGAGCAGAAGACTGGAGGGATGATCTGCACACGGACACAATGAGCGACGAGGTGGCCAAGTTGCCTATGAGAGGCTGGAATATGATGCAAAATTGCTGAGTTCTTTTGCTAGGTGTGATGGGATGATGCTGATGCCCAACAAATAGCCATGGCGCGCTATCTTCTTTTCCCAGTTTCTTTATGCATGTTGTGTTTCTCTAGTTTCAGTTAGCTGCTCTGATGTCAAAATGGTGGGATGGCACCATTCTGATGAACCAGACAGAGATAGGGGAAGTTAAACTCTGTAATGCTTCCATTTCTCTACTAGAAATGGGGGAGGTTGTCTCCTCCCTTTCTTAAAAAAGAAAAAAAAATGCTAATAGTGGGGTTGCTGGCATTGAAACCCAGCTCCAAGCCACAATGGATGAGCTGCACACACAGGAGGAACAATGACGAGGAGGAGGAACGGCATGGACATGGACAAGCTAGCCATGAACAGAGATGAGATGTGCATGGAAAATGGGTGCACTGTGCCCTGTGGAGGATGTTAGCTAGACGCTTACGTTTTTGTTTTTTTTTTTTGAAACGAAAAATCTGTGATACCAACAAGAACTTTAGCACCAATTATTGATAGAGATGAAAATAGTGAGATAACTTGTGTGGTGCGAAAGACTTGAACCTATGCCAATGGCTTGCTCCTGGTAGCTACCTACCAACTGAGCTATCCACCTTTCTTGTTACACATGTAAAATTTTTTTAAACGAAAATGCGTGTCACTAAGGGAGATATTTAGTACTCTCAATTATTATTGATATAGAATAAAATACTAATTAATTTGTGGCGGAAGGATTCGAACCTAGGCCGATGGCTTGCTCCTGGTAGCTCACTACCAACTGAGCTGTCAACTGGTTAAGAGAGGAATGGTGAGCCATAAACAATATTAGCTGGGGCATGGATCGCAGAATGAGTGTTCAGTAAAAAACACTAAATGGAGGAGGTTTCTTGGTGGTATGAATAATGAATGAGTTATTAGGTGGAACAAAACTATAACACATCTAGGCTATGGCATGCAGTTACAACAATTAATTAGTTTTGCAAGAAACATATGTACGTATGGCGTTCTGTGTACCCCTTTTCGTTTGCAGAAGTCAAGGTTGCTCCAACAGCTCTCGTCCATGACTGTATCGGGGCTTCGATTAGGGTCCATGTGTACAGCACCGTAGGAGGACGTGAAGACCACACGACGTACGCCCATGTCTGCTGCAGCGTTGATCACATTCTTGGTTCCCTCAACAGCCACAGATACAAGTTTCTGCATTTAGATCATTAGATGATCGATTCTTATTAATAATTAGTTGGTTGACTGATTTCCATGCTAACAAAATTTTATTAAGACGGTGGTTCATCAGAAAATTTTGCGTACGTACCATTTTAACAATATATTGTGTGTGCTCTGTATTTACAGAGTTTATATGCATTTAGGAGGTGGAGTCATCAACAGGGGAAGAGAAAAATAAGAATTTATCTCCAAGAATGTATTATAAATTACTAGAAACTAGAAGGTGTGTGTGTATATATATACTTTCTACTCCATTCTTTATATATTTATCGTTCTAGGCAACAAGCATTCAAATCTTGAAATTTACGCTATGTAATATGCGAAAAAAATAATATATAATATGTGAATTATTTTAGCATATTTTCCATGAAAAATGCTTTCATATACTCATATTTTTCATATTTCATATAATTGCATAAATACTACTCCCTACATTCCATATTATAAGGATTTTTGTGCGTTTTTTAAATGTGTGTAGACATCCCGTATAGATACATTTCTGGAAACACGCAGAAATCCTTATATTTCCAAATGGAGGCAGTAGAAAAGATGTGATGCTAAAAGGAAAATTGTACACTCACTGGATCATTGGATACAGGTGAGGCAACATGAAATACCCCATCACATCCATCAAATGCAACTCGTAGACTGTTGTAGTCCATGACATTAGCGTAGCATAGAGAGAGCCTCTCTGCTGCTCCTTCAAGTTTTTGCAAATGGGGGTACTTCTGAGCAGCTTCACCACAACAAAATGCAAATTATCAGGCATATATAGACACGCACTAGTAATCAATTAATTAATTAATTGTCAAACCATATATACAACTAGCATAAACTTGACAAGCTTTGATCAGCTTGTTGAAATATATTAATAAATAGTAGTAGTTTAAAACAATATATATTTAAAACAGGTTGTACTTAGAGCATAGATGCAAAGAATTAATTGTTTTTCTGAGGATATAGCTAGACAACATCTTGATAACGTTGGTAGAGTCTCACATGGGTCTCTTGCAGTTCCTCTCACAACATAGCCACGGTGAAGGAGCTCCTTCACTACCCAAGAACCAACAAATCCTCCTGCTCCAGTAACACAAACTCTTTGGCCAACTTCAGCCTTGGCCATCACTCAGGATATACTCAAGAGATCAGCTAGATAGCTGTACTACGACTATGAATGCTACTATATGTTGATTTATTTGGCTTGTTCTGAAGCTAATTTGTGTGATACATGGCCCTATTTATAGCTGTATGTGTGTGAGCAGAGACAGAGAAAACTTTTATAGGACATATATATTGAATAAAAGGAATTAATTAGGAGAAACATGCATGAAGCCTTCCCTATTGAGACGATTTGCAGCATTTATGTCATTTTTTTTCTGGACATGTGTTGCTCGTGTCATTAAAATATTGTATCGACATTTGATTCCTGGTTCTATGAGACAGTAGCTTGCGCGATGGTTGCGACTTTACTACTCCTACCATATTATTAATTCTCCGGTTTAGTTGTACATAAATGTCAACACGTAATTTTAGTACGTAATGGAGTATGAGAGACACATTGCATGTACTGTATGTAGCACACATCATAGATCTAGATGAGGTTCCTCTAACTAGATGCAGTTTGCGGTAATATAATTTTTACAATATCCACATGACCAAAGAGTGAGTTCTATACTCCTCTTTTCCAGTTTCTAATGCGTATGCTTCTCGAAATACTAAACGATGCATAGTTTTCTAAGAGTTTCTATAAACAAAACTGCTTTCAAAATTATAATAATCCTTTTCTAAGTTCTTTAAAGCTAATACTTAATTAGTCATACGCTAATCTGAATTTTTGTTTTGCGTGCAGGTATGGGTACCAAACACGCACTACTACAGAAAATGATATCAGTACCGGAAATAAACCCAGCACAAAACATTCGGCACTGATGACCCCCCTTATCAGTGTCGGGTATTCTCTAAACCCGACACTATATGGGCTCATCGGTGCCGGGTGTTGTGTAGACCCGGGATTGTTATGGGTTTATCTATGCCGGATGTGAGCTAAACCTGGCATTGATAATACGGACCCAAATTCAAAATTTAGGCTATGAAAAAACTAAAATATATATATTTTAAATAGTACTATGATCCTTACTCATTTATATACAAAGCCCTTACACATTAATGTCTATTTTCGCAAGTTCTATATAATTTTTGCCATAGAAAGGATTTGTACTCGAGACCTCTACCTCACATGTACCTATACTAACCAACTCACCTACACATCTATGCAAATTGATATATTCCCTTTTGAGTCTCCGTAACCGAGATTTGAATCATAAATTTTATATAAAAGAACTCAAATGAAAAGGTTGTCAAATAAAAAATCATAGATCTTGTCGAGAGCTACAATTTTTATATAAACTTCATGGTAATCCTAGTTCGTATGAAAAAGTTAAGTTCATATATCCGAAATAGAATTAATATGGTTAGAGTTCTCAGTGTCGGGTCTTTAGAATACCTGGCACTGATGCCAATCACATCAGTGCCGGGTAAGACCCTCTGCACTCATATATTTTCCCGCCAAAAGTGCAATCATATCACTCCAAATGTTAAAACCTAACACTGATGTGTTACTCGTCAGTGTCGGTTAGTGGTAAGATCTGACACTGATTTATTGCTGAACAATCAATGTCGGATGATTATAAGACCCGATATTGATGTCTCCTCGTCAGTGCTGGGTGAAGTATGTGTATAGCACGAACTTGTTTTTTTGGGGTAAAAACCATTATGAGTGCCGGGTTTTATCGAACCAGTATTGATGTGCTGTTCAGTGGGTAGTGATGTAGGTTCGAATGCTCCCAAATACATGCCGTCAACCTTACTGCCCAATGATCATCACCTAGCTAGAGATGAAATAAAGATAATTATTTCTTATTTTTTAATAATATATAAGTCCAAGTCCTAAAATCAAAGATGTTTATGGTATTTATTATTCTATTAGGTGGATATGATGCTTATCTATCAGACCACATGGCACACCGGCGCGTATGTGGGAATTATGAGACAAGATAGACGATAAATTTTATAAAAAGTTAATGGTATCGTAATGATTATCTCATCATAACATGTAAATTGTATCCTTCTGTCCTAAAATAAGTTGATTTGTCCCTTTTACTTATCCTTTTTTCGCAAATTGAGAAGCTTTTATCGTTTTAGTATCCTTTACGTACACCCATCAAAACTATTTTGCTATCAACGAAGGGGTATTTCTCTCTTTTCTCCTCTTTACTATTTTTTTTTGGATGTGAGGGATACTCTTAGTTTGGAACATAGGGAGTAATTCTGTTTTGCCACTGGTCTAAAAAACTTCTTCCGGTTCTATAATTCATGATGCTTTGGATAAGTTTGCGGTCGAACTTTTATAACTTTATCAATAACTTTAAATATATTTAGTTTAATAGAATCTAGAATAACATATGTCTATATATTTGTCTTACAAAGAACTATAACAAAAGTAAAAAAATATTCATTTATTGTTATATATTATAATAGAAGATATATAGTCAAAGATATATTTTGAAGACCGTATTATTATCCATAACATCAGGAAGGAATTATGGAAGCTGAGGTAGTTTATATATAGGATTAGTAGTAGGTTTTATAAAACCGATGTACCTCTATAAAAGCACAATAAAACCATAGTCGCCCACCTCCCCGCCCCCAACACACGTATGTGCACCATCCCCAAGAAAGTATGTGCACCATCCCCAAGAAAAATAGGCCCAATTTCATATGCACTTTTCAGGAAAAAAAACTCGACCTTAACATAATCACAGGTTTCATCACAGTCCATTGGAAACAAAATGCCCGATGTAAAACCAAACAGTTTCGTCCCATGTGAACCATCTGAAATCAAAACTAGATAGAAAAACTGAACCCATTAAACCATTAACCCATCTTTATCTATGTAATATCGTTATTACACTTCTGGAGAAGTGTACATTCGACCAGTTGGCAACCCTTTTAGTTCCGGTTATACCAAGCAGGACTACAAATAATCTTTAATACTAAAGAGATTTTTGATGTTTTTTCACTCCTTTTGTTTGCTGTTTATATATATATATATATATGTGTGTATGTATGTATGTTGGTGTATGTGTGTGTATATAGACACACATGTATGTATACAAATACATACACATATAATTAATATATAGCATCACATATATTTAAATATTAGTATTAGTTATGTACAATGGGAATTAAATACATATTTTTCATATATGCACAATCATCGTTTCTAATGTTCTATCATATATTACAAGTATAGGAAACTAAGATAACGTTTCCGCTCGAGGAACGGGTTGTCATTGTCATGGAATTCTTCTGACGGATTAACAATCTTGTCCATAATAAATCTCATTAGTTGTTCTTGAACCACCTTTATGAAATCCGTCGGGAGGAGTTCTTGCTTCATCCATATAATCTGTCATTTTCAAAAAATTAGATACGAATATACATTAAATCAATGAGAAGAGTGTAAATAATAAATGAATGGTGTTTACGTACTTCGATATCCTTATCAGTTTTAATGTATTTTGTTATGCAGTGAATAAATTCACAATCATAGTAGCCGCACAAGTTGATCCCCTGTTTCTGTCGTAAACATTAAAGGAGAAATAAACTTATGAAATATTTTTATTATAGAATAAAGGAGATATATAATTTTGGACCATGTTCCTATTCGTAAACACTAAAGGAGAAACAAACTTATGAAATATTCTATTATAGAATAAAGGAGAAACAAATAAATAAGTTCATCCTCACAATCAGTTCTTCCTTGAATTCCCTGTGGACGTTTGATGGAATCGTGTCCACGCCCTGTAGTTGCAAAGTACAATTAGTGATGCTTGATGCACATAGTAGTGATAGAAGCAATCATAATGATAGTGGAATGGATGACATTACCCTCTTAAGCATTTCAATGATCAAGTCGAAAGTTTCCCTTGGTTTCCGCAAAGAGTACAAGACATGGATCACGCTTTTAGTAGTATCTATGACAAAGAGGACCCAGTGGAACCTGCAAATTGTGTGAAATAATATACACATCATTGTATGAATACGAGAAGGAAATTCGTACAAAAGCCAGTAAAAACTCACTTTGTGTTGTATGGCAAGAGTATCAAAGGTCTTATAATGTTACTACACCAAGAATTTGTAAATGTTATCTTCTTTATCTTTTGTAAAGTCCTATACAATCATCTCATTAATTATGTAGAGGTCTATGAAACCAACCCTGAAATGTCCATGCTTACGGCAACCATGAATCTCCATTCTACAACGCAAAAACAACGTGAGATATGCGCACAAGGTAACTCTTCGATGTTACATAAAATTGAAATAAAATTTAATGACACTTCTAGAACCCAGGCAACTGAGAAGAAGATGTCAAGGGCATCTTGATGGTATACGTCGTAGACAAGTTTGAAATTTATCCACATAACACAGACCCCACGAAAGTAATCTTCGTCTTTACCCCTTGCAACGAACATGATCCTACCATTGGCTGATTGTTCCATGTACCAATGATGCAATCAGTACATTTGTGTAGATTGGTTCTTGACCAGCTCTAGCTTGACAAGTGGTTCACCGAGGTTAAATGGTTGACGAAGATCAGCTGTTGTTGCCTTCTTGATAGGTGTTGTTCCAGCAGTTTCTCTTTGCTAAGTCTTATATCTACCATAAATTGTTGTACACTTAAGTCATGTACAAATGGCATTGGGTCAACTATTTGTTTTGCTGGTGAGCTGAGTTGGGGATATCTTTTAACTTTCTTTTAGTCTTCTGATAAGACTTGCGTATTGAGCGCTCGTAGTCCGATACTATGCTTGCTCTCGTTGGTTCGCTCATCTTCTGAAAAAATGCCAGTCGCTAGGTCTATTGGAACCTTCTTTTTTACCTATTTTTCATACAATAACACACACTAATCTTTCTATGAACTATTGTTTTTTCTTTATTTTTTCCATTATTTCTCCTTCATTTTGTATTATTTTCTACTCTTTTCCCTACTTTTATATTATTTTTCCTATTATTTTCTACCCTTTTCCCTAATTTTCCCTTTTTTATATTTTTATCCAATATCTCTAAAATTATGAAGTATCCTTAAGAAATTAATAATCTTAAAAGAATTAAATAAGCATTTAACAATCTTTTTCTCTCTAATATTTTTCCATATATTTTTTTAGAGAGAATGGCATATAGAAACATAGCTAAAAAATACAATATGTTAATTATACATACTTTTATATTATTTTTCCTATTATTTTCTAATTTTTCCCCTAATTTCCCCTTTTTATATTTTTATCTAATTTCTCTAAAATTATGAAATACACTTAAGAAATTAATAAGCTTAAAAGAATTAAATAAGCATTTAATAATCTTATTATGTCTCATCTTTTTCCATATATTTTTTTAGAGAGTATGACATATAGAAACATAGTGAAAAATATAATATGTTAACCATACAGTAATAGATGAAGTAGTTGACCACCTTTTAGATCACCTCGATTTGTGTAATATCAACAAAATTTTTCACAAAAAATTTTGGCAACACCTCTCTTAGCTTTTCTCCTCTGGGCAGCAACGATTCGAGCTGAAGGAGGAAGAAGATATAAAAAAAGGTTGTATTATCTTTAATACGGGTTAGAGTTATCAACTGGTACTAAAGATCAATACATGTACTAATTGGTGTCTCCAACCGGTACTAATATGTTCAACATCTTTAATACGGGCTGACAGGGTCTGACATGTTTCAACCGGTACTGAAGATTAGTTTTAGTCCCACTTGATTTTACTAACTAGGACTAAATATTCAATGGTAGGACGGGACTAAAGATTATTTTTATACCCTGTTCTTTTTACAACTAAGATATTTACGCTTTTAACCGTTCGATGAAAGATCAATGTCTAGTAGTGTTACATAATGTCGCTCGTGCGACTTTAATTTGTACTAACAAAATCCTTGTACGTTAGCATTTCAGACTTCGACAAAAGCCATCTTAGCGGTGTACACGTTTTTAAATATTTAAGAATATACATCCCCACAATAATTGCTGATTACCTTATCATTCTTGTAAGCTGAATTACTGTACCTAGTACACCTAAAGTCATCCAGAACTCCCGATCCATGTGCTATTTATAATTAAATAAGTGCAACATGGTACAATCTTTTTCAGATCAGTAATACGTGATGTGTCTTTAATTTTTTTTTATTGTATGAAACGCAAAATGTCTATCCACGCCGACATATTTTTTAATTGGAGGTCAGTCACATTTTGATTGGACAGCTCAATGTACAGATTAATCATAATCAGTGAGAGTTTCAGTCATATATATGAAAGGTAGCCGGAGACACATATATATACTGTACATGATGCTAGTGAGGTGACAGTTTTTTTTCCATTTATCGAACTTTTATTTTTTTAAAAAAATAACTATACTACCAAGTGAAAAATAAACTATTACACACAGGTTTTTATATAGATGGTGGAATTGCCGATTTGCATCATAGTAGATCACCAATTAACCTATTTGCATTGTTCGATAGCACCCAAACACTGTATCATGTACGTATATATGTACAAGCGTATGACCAAGTCTTTTTACCATTCTTAGAGTAAGGATAATAGTGGATTATAAGTTAGCTATAAACTTGTGTGGATGAGAGATACAATTGAAAAATGAAAGGTCTTGGCTCTCATGTAAGAGCTAGCTTTGCACATGCTCCAAGATAAATTCATTGAATGCATAAGTGATAGAAAGAGAGAGGAGAAGAAAAATTAAACATAACCTTGTAGCTAATCTATTATATATATTGGTTCTAAGATATACTAATAGCTAGCAGTGAGCTATACTATTAAACTTGCTCTTAAGGAGGTACCACCACGTAGCATAGTAAAAAAAACGGACCGGACCGACGGTTGAACCAGAGAAAACTGGAACCGGTGACCTTGGCAGGTTGGTTCAGTAAAAAGACCATCTTGCAATCGAACCGGTAAAAAACGGGTGACCCGGGTGGTTTTTATGGGAAAGGTGAACCAGTGGAGGTTTTTTAAGAATCGAACCAGTTTTTAACTTTTTCTACGGTAATATGGTATTATGAATTTATTATGTTATCACACTACATTTATTGTTTTATCTTGTGGTAATATAATAATGGATATAATGGTTTATTTATGCATATTTTCATCAATTTGTGATGGTTCTATATTTAAAATAATGCAAATAAAATATACTAATAATAAATAAAAAACCGGCGATTCGACCGGTGAACCGGCGGTCAGAGCAGGGCAACCCCGATCAGGTTTTTTTACTATACCACGTACAAGTACTGTGAGATACCAATCAAATCTAGCCATCCATCCTCTAGGGGCACGATCGGACTGAAAAAAAGAAAGCGTTCCCTTGCGGCTTCGGAGTCCCCGTTTTCTCCCTCATTGCGAATGGATCGCGGCGCAGCAACACCTCATCCCGAAATCAACGCGTCGCTGGTGTCGACACCGCAGGGACGCCGCTGCCATTACACGCTGAGCGGTCGGGCCAAGCTATTGTCTCCCGACCTCTTCGTACAACAAACAGCTGAGGGTCTGAGACTATGAGGGATGCCCGATTCCTGCGTAGAGCAGCCGCCGGTGCACAACCTCCTCCATGCAACAAACTACCCGGGGATGCCGGATTCGTGGGCAGAGCCACCGCCGTCCGCCGATGCCCAATTCGATCTCCGAGCCTTGACCTGCCGCCGTACGTGAGAATAATTTTGCTTTGGATGAGAGAAAAAATATAAAAAGTCAGGTCTGGAATCCCCTCCATCGCCGTGGACGGATTTCCCTGTCTTATTTCTCGTGAGGGTGAAGGCGTGAAGCTGAAAAAAAAAATCCGTGTGAAGGGGGACTCAAACACAGACCAACCCAGTCAATGGCATGCAGATCCAAAATGATAGAGGACACCCCGAATCTGAGAGGTCAGCATGTCGTTTCTCACAAAGTCACGATGCAAAGAAACGATGAGAAAGAAAAGAAACCTTATCGGCTTATCAAACATCATAAACTGTATCATATATCAGTAGCTAGTATTTAATTACAGACATTCTATGAACATTCTATCGAACACCTCATATGCCAAATTAATACTTTATGATCTTTGTGCAACATCATAGAAGATAGGAAAATCTTAGCAAGAAATTACAGTCCTCGGGCTTGGTTATTGTTGGGCCGCTGCGTGTTCCTGGAGCCGCAGATGTTTGTCGTGGGCGCCCGCAGCTGCGCAGCAACACCGACGGTGAGAATATTGGAACTTTTTTTTATTTTTAAATTTTCTTTTTTTAATATTTACAGAAATATTATAGCGGCGAAAATATTTGCAGAAATAGACCCTGCCACCCTCCACTTGGACGGCAAGGTGATATAGCACACGTGCGCGGGACGGCCGTTTAGGGAACTCGGAATTTTGCATGTAGCCCCCTTGCCGGCAAGGGTCTCCGTGCAAAATTCCCAGCTTCTCACCTATGGGCTAGCCATTTTGTAGGCGACCCCCTTATCGCTCTAATTTTGCACGGAGACCCTTGCCGCCCTCTGCCGCCCTTGCAGAGGGCGGCAAGGGACCTCAGCGCAAAATACGCACACGACGCCGTGAAGGCGCACACGGCGCCGTGTGCCACGTCACCTTACCGCCCAAGTGAAGGACGGCAGGCTCTATTTCTGCAAATATTTTCACCACTATAATATTTCTGTAAATATTAAAAAAAGAAAATTTAAAAATAAAAAAAATTCGAGAATATTGGCTGCAACAATTGCTCCACGGGTGGCGCCATCACATTTCACACAGGGAAAAGGGAAGGTGGCCTATGGCTCTCGCGAGAGAGAGCAGCTGGGAGGTGGTGGTAACCGCCGCCACGTCGCTCGATGATTGAGAGAGCGGCGAGGAGACACGGCGCGGTTTAGGTTTGTGCGTGCCTGACCTAGGTATGTGAAATTACATCTCTAACCTTTAGATATTCGGTACTGAGCGTGTTGAAGGCCGGTACCACTAGGTACCGAGTCCTTCCGAATCGTTCGATCATCTATCATCGACGGTTGTTATTTGGTACCTCTCTATTCTCAAGGATGATAAAATTGCTCTATGGGCAAAACAAGGGGAGGACTTCGTGAGGCTTGTGTTTAGGAGCTGGATGAGTAAAAAAAAGTGCAAACGAACGAGAAAAAAATGGCGTTATGTCAGGGCCAGGTGTTGTTGCGTTGAAAGGAAAATAACCAATTAATGTGTGGATAGGGAGGCATTTTTTTATTATGGGGAAGTCTTTTTTTTAAAGAACTAAACACTAAGGCTATGGCCTCAGCATATAGACATATAGTATATTGATAAACACTGTAAGTGCAAGCTCAAAGTTGGCCAAATAATCTTATAGTCCTAAAATTTGCAGTTAAAGAAGAAGAAAACAGAAAAAGCAATCAGGTACTTTATTGCTCCAAAGGAAAGAATGTCTGAGCTACGGTGACAAACCAGAACAGCATCAGTGGTAAAGCAGTTGTTCCTCAACAGCTCAATGAAACATAGCCACTGGTGAGCGAGAAGTGTCGAAACTAGAATTCGGTAATATGAAAAGGGTTGTGAATAAGAAAGAAAAGTGGATGGGTTATGAGATAAAAGATTTAACTCCTTACGGTTTAAATCTCTTATAACTAATTTACAATCTTAACTCTCCAGGACTTCGGATCTCAACTTAATACACAAACTAACATTACATCCGAATCCTAACTCCATTCATATTTTATATACATATAATATCCCTTATAATACAGCCGGATATCTCTTGATCTATGAATATGTGGTACCCATAATCTCCACAGTAGCCCCTGAGACCTTCACAGTCGATGAGATAATCTTCTTCCCGAGTTAAAATACATACAACCGAGTGCTTCAATCACCTCTACCATTGTCTCCCGAGTGCTTTTACCATTTCATAAGACTGTGAAGAACTGTAAAAAATTTCAAAAATATACCTAGGTGTATCAACTAGATGCACCTAATTAGGTGTAGCTCCCAATTATGTGATTAGTTGAACAAACTAAACATATAGTCAAAGTCAAGGTTAATAATATCAACCATCCGAGTGGCTTAAGCTACCTAAGTAGCATAACAATAGCACATACGGTATGAATCCCCGAGTAAATTAGACTCAAGTGATAGACCGACTACTTTATGAAGTATGATGCATGCAACCTCATCTTTGAAAATTCACATAGGAAAAACAGCTATAAAAAAGCTTGTATGCCGTGAATAAAAAAATTTCCAAAGCACTACGCATACACCGTGCACGCACTGCTTTAACAGACGTGCTTAAGCCCATAAAGAACTCATGGCTTCACCTTATCTGGAAATATACGACATATGTGGTATAATCCGAGTTATTGAACTCATAAAAAATTTACCACCGCCAAGAAAATGACCATAATATATAATCAGCCAAAGCCATAATTATTGGTCAAGAAAAGTGCACAATTACGTGGCAAAAAACTCACTACACCCACTCCTAAAAAGTTGAGTTACAGTAATATAAAAATCTTAAAATATCAAGCTTCAGCGACATATACTTTTTTGCTCATCACAAAAAAGCTTAAGCTCCTAGGGACATATATCAGACTTCTTCCAGTATCATGGGCTAAAAACATCCAATAAGTCGGCCCAATTACCAACTAATAAAACCAAGGCAACCGTTGCCTCTCTAGCCCCTTCATCTTCCTCGTAAAAAAAAATTCCCCAACACACACAGTATTCCAACTAGGGTTCCAAAACTTTACGCTCGCGAGCTCCAAATCCTCACCACCTCCATCAAATCCTGCAGCGGATAACCTCAATCTGCTCTCCCACCTCATTTGCTCCCAAGAAAACTCGTTAATCCGTTCAGTTCCCCATTCCAAACATGGCTGGAAAGAAAAAAATTCCCTTCGAGCAATGGGCGAAATTCGATGTCAAGGAATCGACCCTTCTAGAAATGGTGAAAGATGTCGTTCTTCCACCCAAAGAAATCATTGGATGGCGCGCTGCTTACGGCGAGGACTTCCCAACTCCAGACACCGGCGATATCGTGGTATCTACCCTTTTCTTTTATCCCGGCTTCGCTCTTCCAACTTCCTCTTTCTTCCGCGGTCTTCTTGCATTTTACAGAATCCAAATCTTCCACTTAAATCCGAATTCCATATTACATATTGCCAACTTTATCCACCTTTGTGAAGCTTTCCTTGGCATCCAACCCCATTTTGTGTTGTTCCACCGCATCTTTTATCTCAAATCCCAGCCCGACAAGAACAATCCCTGTGTCGTTGGCGGATCTGGATTTCAATTGCGCGGAACTCTAACACAGAAATACTTCTCTCTCCCATTCAAAACCTCCAACAAGTGCTGGTACTCCAATTGGTTTTACATTTCCAACCCGACCCCTTGTCTTCCCGACTTCGTCGGTCTTCCACCCGTTACCGAAGCACATTGGAGAAATCTTCCAATCGGCAATGAACTCGCCCAAGCCAACGAACTACTTCTTTGCTTGGTGGAGATTAAACAACAAGGCCTTCAAGGAGAACAAGTCACTCGGCATTTCATCAAATGCCGACTGGCTCCAATCAAAGAGAGAAGCAAACGAGCGTACGAGTACGAAGGCTAGTCTAACCCAAACAGCAAAGACCACAACTCTATCGATTACAAGATCATGTGCAGCCGTATGTACAAGGTCTTCTCATCCGGCATAGCTATCGACTACGGGCACAAGCTCCAGTCACCCCATACAGCTTAATGCATCAACCTCCGACAGTAAGCAGACTTCAATCCTTCTTTAAATAATTAGCCTCAACTCAAATGCTTTGACAATTCTCTCAAAATATTTCTTCTCCAAGAAAATCTGCGCTTCTCTTATAGACCTCCTATTTTCGCTCCTCACAAACCAGTAGTCAAGAATACTCAGCCTTCCGATGGCCCCACCATCAATCCGAGTGCAAAGAGCAAACGGGTAGCCCAAGATGACGACGCGAAGCAAAAGTTAAAGCGGAGGAAATTGGTCTGCAGCGACTCCGAAGACGATGAACCGAGCAAACAGCAAACTAGCACTTAAACGGCACCAACCAAATCTCCTGCCACTCGGCCCGCTCCAAGATTCCGCAGATCTTCGAGGTACTATCCAATCTCCAAATTTTTCATACTCTAGTCATTTCGTCACCAGCTAAGAAAGCTACTATCTCCTGGAATATTAGGACCTATGTACAACTGTTTTCTTCTATTTCTTGATGCAGAATACCGCAAGACATCGACCCGACTGGCAAGACTGAAGCTCCACCCACTAGCACTTCATCTGAGTCAAAATCAGAGCCCCGATTGGAAATCAGTTGGAAACAACTGAGCCAGTTTCGGATGTTGAACCTCCAACCGAAAGCCAGTCGGGTGAACAAAATCCCAAAGCCACCGATCAAAGCCCACCTCTAGGAGATCACCAAGAGGATAACGAAGAACAACCAGCAGATTCTCTACCACCAATGACGAAGAGGTAGATCCTGTCAGCCAGCTGATTGATCATGCACAAGACCCACCTTCTAAGCATCCCAAGATCATATCAGTTAAATTTCTTATTGTGCTTCAAATCCATCTTTACATTCCATATCAATAACTGTCAGTTTTGCAAATCAGGCCCTTTGATCAGTGAGGGAGAAGAGGAAATTCTCAGGATCAAGTCAGTTGAAGACTCTGTTCCACCAACCAAACTTCAGTGGAGGGATAGGAACGGTATTTTACAAAGTGTAGTGATAAATAAACAGAAGGAGGATGAAGAATTCCACATGCTGATCAAGAGCTTGAACGAATCCACCCGACTAGTCAACGTGAGCTTTTCTCTCGTTATCTTCGTCATCTGCCTTAATTGCTTGCTAAATTAAATTATTCCTCAAAGAATCCACCTTCTAAACGAGGCCAAGACTAGTGCATTAGAAAAACTCGTTCCACACCTCGAGACCCTCTAAAAGGTCAAGGCCGAGTGAAAGCAAACTCAAGAAGATGCTCAGTCCAAGGAGAGGGAATTAAAAAAGCAAATAAACCAACTCATGGACATCAGCTTTGACTACCGGGGAACTATTGGAGGTAATTTTCATCCTTTATTTTCTTTATGTATACAGCTAGCCCAGCAAACTCATCCAACTTCTTTCAGCACAAGCAGCAAAAATTGAATCCTTAACTGCCCAATTGAAGAAACTCGAGGACTCCAATACACAGCTGACAGTCGATAAAACCAAAGCCTAGGAGGATCTTGAAGGTAAAACTTAATCTTTCTTGCTTGCAAATATCCTCATTGTATTTACTCGAGCATTCACTTTAACTTCCCACAATGCAGACCATAAGCTAAAAAGCAAGGCTCAATTTGATGTCTTTGCTGAGCGAGTAAAGAGAGTAGAAAGTGTCCGAGATGACATAGCCAACGCTGTTGCTCCGATCTTAAAGGCCATATATCAAAACGGACTCGGTTCCGGTCATGAAGACGCCATACAGATCTTCGAGGGACTCCGCACTGCTCCAGCAAAATACTTCAACAACATCAAAGATGCAGCTTCCATAGGTGTGAGCCAGGCTTTAGCAATAGTTAAATCTTTATATCCTCGAGTCGACATAGAATCTGCTGGGGATGGTTTCGCTGATGGTACCACTGATGAAGAGGCCCTTGAATTGATCAATCAGGCCCAGGACCCAGCCAAGATTGCTTCTGATGTGTTGGATAACTTTCAATCTTAAACTCTTGTTCCTGTATATAGGTTGTCCATGAAGTACTCGATTCATTGTACAATGACCTATTTATGCCATGCCTTAAGTTATAGATCTAGTTTTAAATTTCTTAAAATTTCTCTCCGACTTCTTCAAGCCTAAAGACCGTCAAAGCCATTGAAAAATTTTTAGTCCTCGTCCACTTGATCTAAACTTAGACAGGGTCAATGACAAATCACATAAACAAATTGATATCGTACTCCGTTATTATTGATAGCCCCCGACTAACTACTCAAGAAAATTCTTGAGTCGGCAGTCGCAAGGAAAGGATTACAAAGAAATCTCTAAGTGTAAAAACGACGAAGGTGTTCTATATTCCATGAGTTTTCTACGATCGCTCTATGTTCACGCTTCAGTCGGTAGGCTCCCGGCCAAGTGACTTCCGCAATTATAAATGACCCTTCCCATAAGGGTGGTAATTTGTGCCTATCCTTGGTCGTCTGAATCTTCTGAAGAACCATGGACTATGAAAGCGCGTGATCTAACATTGTGATTATAGTAACGCCAAAGACCTTGCAAATATCTAGCCGACTGGATGAGTGCTGCCTCTCGGGCTTCTTCTAGTCGGTTCAAATCATCTGCCCTATCATGCTCCTGGCGCTCATCATTGAAGTTGCGAACACGAAGAGACTAAAACTCCATTTCACTTGGCAACATGGCTTCTGCCCCGTATACCAAAAAGAAAGGTGACTGGCCTGTAGCTCGACTCGGAGTGGTACGTAATGACCACAAAACTGAAGGTAACTCTTTTTACACCAACCAACATAAGGACGCAGCCTGTCGAAAACTCGGGCTTTAATCCCTTGGAGTACAATTCCGTTTGCACGCTCGACTTGACCATTGCTCATGGGATGCGCCATTGAAGCATAACAAATCTTGATCCCAAAATCTTAGCAAAAATCTTTGAACACACCTCCTTTGAACTGAGTACCATTATCAGTAATGAATCGATTAGGCACACCACAGCGATGTACAATATTGATGAAAAAATCTTGCGCTTTGTCCGCCGTGATCGTCACAACTGGTTTTTGCCTCAATCCACTTGAAAAATTTGTCCACCGCAACAAAGAGATGTGTGTATCCGCCTTGTGCCCTTTTAAAAGGACCTACCATGTCTAAACCGCAGACCGCAAAAGGCCAAGAAAGGGGATAGTCTGCAATTCCTGAGCTAGCAGGTGGGTCTGTCTAGCAAAAAAATGACAACCTTCACAAGTATGGACGATCTTGTCTGCATCACTAATTGTTGTAGGCCAGAAGAAACCATTTCGGTATGCCTTTCCAACCAGTGTACATGCTGCCGCATGGTTGCCACACACTCTCGAGTGGATATCCTTCAAGAGCTGTAAGCCTTCCTTGAGGGAGACACATCTTTGCAGCACGCCGGAGGGGCTTCTCTTGTACAATTCCTCTTCTACAAGGACATAAGTCTTACTACAGCGATGAATCTGCTCGGCCTAGTTCTTGTCGGGAGGTAACTCCTGGTGCTTCAAGTACTTGACAAAAGGCATCCTCCAATCGACATCGAGCAATAAAACTTGTTCTCCACCTTCCTTTTCTGAAGTTGACTTATTTGAAATAGTTGGCTCATAAAGGTGTTCCACGAAGACATCTGAAGGGGTAGTTTCCCTTTTGGATCCGAAGTTAGCCAGTCGGTCTGCCGCCTCATTGTTGTGTCGGAGAATGTGTGTTAACTCCAACCCATCAAATTTATCTTCCAGTTTGCGGACCTCCTATCGGTAAGCAGCTATGTTGTCGTCGAGGGGATTGATTACTAGCTGAGAATCTCCTCGTACGACTAAGCGTTGTATCCCTAGGGACACGGCAAGCCACAAGCCGTGCAGGAGGGCTTCATACTCAGCAACATTATGTGAGGCTCAAAAATGAATCCAGAGTATATATCTCAAGCGTTCTCCAGTCGGGGAGATCAAGATGACTCCCGCCCTAGCTCCAGAAATCCTGTTGGATCCATCGAAGTGCATCGTCCAGTATTCCATCTTCTCCGCAGGTACCTCTTCTTGACACTCGGTCTTTTATACCTAGGGATAGCGCGTCTTGGAGTCGGCAAGGACTTCACTTACAAAGTAAATTGGTCGCTGAACCTTCTGAGTGCGATCTTCTTCCTCACGCTCGCTGACCAGGACCATGCTCACTACTTTTGAAGTCGCTGATACAGAAAGTAGCAGCGGCTCCTGTGGCAATGGTGGAGCCAACACCGGCCGAGTTGTTAGAAAGGTTTTGAAATCTTCAAACGCTGTTTCGGCTTTGTGAGTCCACTGGAAATCATCGTTCTTCTTGAGCAGCTTCAAGAAAGGCATCCCTCGCTCTCCAAGCCTTGAAACAAACCTACTGAGTGCAGCCATGCACCCGGTAAGTTTTTGGACATCTTTTTGGGAACTAGGGGGCTTCATATTTAAGATGGCGTTGATTTTCTCCGGGTAAGCTTCGATGCCCCTATGAGACACCATGAAGCCAAGCAGCTTCCCTGACGGTACTCCAAAGGTGCACTTCTCAGGATTTAGCTTCATCCTGAAAGCACGTATGTTGGTGAAAGTCTCCTGCAAGTCTTCTATCAAGTTGTCCCTTTGCTTCGTCTTGATGATGATGTCGTCGATGTAAGCCTCCACATTGTGTCCGAGCCGCGTCTGGAGGCATCGTTGGATCATGTGTTGATAGGTAGCCCCTGCGTTCTTCAGTTCGAAGGGCATGGTGATGTAGCAGTATGCTCCAAACGGGGTGATGAACGAAGTCTTCAAGTAGTCGGATTCCTTCATGCTGATTTGGTGGTATCCCGATTAACAATCTAGGAAGCTAAGCAACTCGCATCCGGCTGTTGAATCCACCACTTGGTCTATGCGGGGTAAGCCGATAGGGTCTTTAGGACAAGCTTTGTTAAGATCTATGTAGTCGACGCACATCCGCCATTGTCCTGTCTTCTTACGAACCAGGACCGGGTTCTCCAACCAGTCGGGATGGTAAACTTCATTGATAAAACCTGCCGCTAGGAGCTTGGTTAACTCTTCTTTAATAGCGTCCCTTCTATCCTGTGCAAATCGGCGGAGTCGTTGTTTGATAGGTTTAGCGTCTTCTGTAACATTTAAAGAGTGCTCAATCACCTCTCTAGGAATAATAGGCATATCAGGTGGTTTCCCTGCAAAGATATCTTTATTAGCTTGAAGAAAGGTGATGAGCACGCTTTCCTATTTGCTATCTAACTAGGCACCTATTAAAGCAGTTTTAGAGGGATCAGAGGAATCTAAAGGAATTTTCTTAGCCTTGGCGTCGCCCTTTCCAGATTTGGCCGCCTTCTTAGCACGGATGTCGTCTTCTTGTGATATTGATGCAGCCAGCCGGATTTCCTGTTGGCTGAGTGATCTCTCACGAGACTGTGCCAACTCGCAGCTCTCCTTATCACAGGTGAGAGACTGCCTGACGTCGCTACGCAGAGATATGAGTCCACGTGGCCCAGGCATCTTCATCATCATGTAGGTGTAGTGAGGTATGGCCATGAACTTGGCTAATGCTGGGTGGCCGAGGATGTCGTGATAGGCTCTTTCGAAGTCGGCAACCTCGAAGCTAATGTTCTCCGTGCGGAAGTTCTCTTTCGTTCCAAAAGTGATCGGAAGAGTGATCTGGCCGAGTGGTGTTGAATACAATCCTGGGATGACTCCGTGAAAAGGAGCAGTGCTCGGCTTCATGTCCGAACGCGGGATCTGCATCTCATCGAGGGTCTTGGCGAAGAGGATGTTGAGTGCGCTGCCTCCATCGATAAGCGTCCGCTTGAGCTTGTCGTTGCGGATGACTGGGTCTAGTACCAGGGGGTACCGCCCCGGGTGAACCACTTGGTTGGGATGATCCGAGCGGTCGAACTTAATTGGGACCTCCGACCACCGCAAGTACTGGGGGACTCCTGGTTGCGCTGCGTTGCCCTCCCTGTCGATAAGCTTCTGCTTTCTCTTCGATTCGTATGCGAGCGGACCTCCGAAGATGTGATTTAGCTCGCTCCTGGGATCTTGAAAAGTGCCTTGACTTGGTTCGTCATCATTCTTCTTTTGCCCAGAGGTGCCTTCTCCTTCGACCGGCTTCTTGACTTGAGCAGCATACCTTTCTGCAAACTATTTGTAGATGAAGCAGTCTTTGGCCGCGTGTCCCTTATTAGGATGGTGCGTGCAGGGGCCGTTCATTTTTCTATCGTAGGTGGTGGCTCGGGGTCGTTTGTTTTGGATATTTGAAGTTGTAGCAACCAGATCTTTGGGCTTACGCTTGCGATCTTTGTGCTTCCCGCTGCTCCCACTGGCTCCCATCGCACCATCATTGTAAATGCGGCAATGATGTTGTCGTCGGTGATGTCAGAAATCTTGTTGTGCTTTTCAGACAAACATCGTATGTACTCGTGTAGGATTTCGTCCGGTTTCTACACGATATTGTATAGCTCGAAGTGTGTCCCGGGGTGCTCAAAAGTACCCTGGAAGTTGGCGATGAAGTGGTCGCGAAATTCGCTCCAGGAACCGATGGTGCCTCGCGGTAACCCAGCGAGCTAGTTCCTGGCCGAGTTGGTCAGTGCCACCAGCAAATAGTTCGCCATGGCCTTGCTGTCTCCTCCTGCTGCACGAATTGCGAGTGTGTAGAAGGTTTACCAAGAATCGAGGTTAGTTTTGCCATCGTACTTCTCGATGCTAGTTGGCTTAAAACCGGTCGGCCAATTCACACGACGCAGGTCACTGGTGATAGCGGGGATTCGTTCGCAATCTTCATCATCTTGGATTATAATGCCTCTTTCTCTGCATCGCTGGTTAAGGGTGTCCCTCAGGTCGATTGAAGCCCGGAAGATTGTGATAGTCAGATTGAATTATGCAATCTCTGGCATGAGGTGATGGGTGGGCGATGTGGCCGATGGGTGATCGGGCTGACTGTTGTCGCCGTGCTCCGCTGTTGTAGTCGGCACGGGAATTAGTCTTGCTTCTACTGTCTCTTATTCTTGAGGATGGCGGGTGATTGCCGGTTGGAGTTCTCGATGTGGATTCGCAGGGTCGTCGGCTTGCGCCGGCAGTCGAGACGGTTGCCGCGACGAGGGTCTTCACTTGATTGATCAGCGGTGTGACGTGAGGCGGAGCTCTGCCGAGTAGCGCGTCGAGGAGAGTGAAAGCCCCGACAGCGTTTTGTTGTGGTGTAAGGAACACATTGGTGTTCTCGACAACGGTTTGCCCGATGAGGTGTCTTACCTTGCTTCCTGCCACGGCCAAATCTCTGTTTCTGCGATCTTCCTCTTCCTTGCGCCTCTCTCTTCGTCTTCCCTGCGTAGGCGGTCTTGCTCTGCTTGTGCTTGTTGTTCCTGATCCAGTCAGGCCCTATCTTGATCTAATCTGATCCTGTCTTGCTCCCATCTGGCCCGTTCCTGCTTGACCCTGGCTCGGGCCGCTTCCTCGGCTTGCAACCTTGCGGCTACTTCTGCGTCGGTCTCGTTATTTGCCACAAAGACTCCATTGAAGACCGGGGTGTAGTCATCGTCGAAGTCGGAGTCATCACCAGCTTTGGCGCTGGGAGCATCGTCGTGGACGCTTTCTACTGAAGAGCTAGTATAGGTGGCAAGTTCGGTGGTGGAGCAGGATCCGAGTGTTGGAAGCACGACGTTGACCTCTCTAAAGCCAGATCCAATCTTGACTGGGTTCGGATCGAATCTGGACCTACGAGGGGATGGCGATCTTGACCCGAAAACCGCGGCTAGATCTGGTGGTAACTGCATGGTGATCGCCGGGTACTCTTGCTCGTCCTGAGGTGGGTTCGGCGTAGGAAGAGAAGTTGATGTAGATGATTCCCCCCGAGTGGTTTAAGGCCATCTTGTGGGAGAATATTTTGGTGTTGGTCTCAACTGCGTTAGGTAGACCTAGCGGCCAAGAGACATCGTCTCCGCCCGACTGGTTGGATGCCGAGTCGAGAAGAGAAATCTAGCCGAAGTTGTCCGTGATGAAGTCGAGGCTGCCGAAGTGGTACGCCTGCCCCGGAGGAAAGGCGAAGTCGTCGATGCCTGATGATGATCCCATCTCACTTGATCGGCGATGAACTTGACGCTTCCCCTCCCTGGTGCGCCAACTGTTAAAACTAGAATTCGGCAATATGAAAAGGGGTAGCAAACAAGAAAGAAAAGTGGATGGGTTATGAGACAAAAGATTTAGACAGGTTCAGGCCTTCACAAAGAAGTAATACCCTACTCCTGTTTCGGGGATTAGGTCCTCCGAGTTGTGTATTGATTTCTCAATCTAGGTTAACTCATCCCAGTGAGGGGCACCCCACCCTCCTTATATAGCCGGAGGGCACGACTTTACAGATAGAGATTTAACTCCTTACGGTTTAAATCTCTTATAACTAATTTACAATCTTAACTCTCCAGGACTTCGGATCTCAACTTATACACAAACTAACATTACATCCGAATCTTGACTCCATTCATATTCTATATACATATTATATCCCTATAATGTAACCGGATATCTAAATTTATGGATATGTGGTACCCATAATCTCCACAAGAAGACTTGCACCCTTGCAGATGGCGATGAAGACAATAGCAGGGCGCAACCTGCTATAAAGCTAATCAGTTGCACCTCCAGTTGAAGACGTGTTGGAAAAACCCAAAGCCCTAGCCACGGGAGGCTACCGTTGGAGCCGATGGCTTTGGCACGAAGACAAGAGGGCACGATGCCGGTGGTCTTTTGAAATACACAGGGAACAAAAGAAGAGCAAAAGAGCAAAAGAAAGGGATAAACCTTACTATTGGATGAACCCGACTACCTAAGCCCCTTCCTCTCTTGACGTCTTGACGGCAACTGAAGCCGCCCGCTAGAATCCATTGAGGAAAAGGGCCAGATGAAGTGCTCCTCTTCTACCTTGAAGTCGTACCGACAAAAAGGTGAAAGGGTAAAATCGAGGAATCGTGGGCTATGTAGAAGACTCACACGTCTATATACAACTACACAAGCCTGATCTTAACTCTTTAGACTCTAGTACCAAACTGAACATAGGGACCCTTAATATCGTATATAATAATAATCAATAGATACATTTACTTTATATATATAGTTATTATCGTAAATTTTTAAATTAAATTCAGAAATAAAATTTATATAGAAAACATTGTATACATTATCTTAAAATTTCCATCTAATTTTTTTATGTGAAATCATTGATAATGGTACCAATATCAATTTTTTCTTCTCATTTCTTAAAGTAACCAAACCATTTTACCTTTCTTGGGACATTAAAGATCTCAAATACTTCTTCAATAATTTTAAATTCGAAAAGCTTGTTTCAATGGATGCCACAATCATGGGTACTGTAGATTAACATATTGTAGTGGTTTAACTCATACAAGTTACGCACATCACTGTACATCAGTACACGGCAGCAACCAACCTATGAGATTACAGTTACAAATTTTCAAATTTTCATTTGGCGATGGCAAATTGGCAATGGTGTTGCTGCCTTGCTGCTGCTCACCTGAACTGAATACCTGATCAGTGATCATCCTCGTGCAGTAATCCAGTGATTCAGCGAAACAACAATTAACAGTTGCAGGCTTGCAGGTGACGGGCGACGGTAGGGCGGCAAGAAGCGGTGCGCCTATCGTGGAAGCGGAACCGGTCGCGGATGGCTGATGTGTCGGCGCCCTTGTGCCGCCGACGCGCGCGGAACGGCGCGGTGGCCACGCGTGACGCTGGTTTTTTCCGGTTTTTTTTCTTCGTTTCTTTTTTGTTTTCTTCCTATTTTTTTGGTTTTTTTCGGTTTTTAATATATAGGTATATGTATACAAAGTTTGTATACGTGATATTTTGTCTGTTTTTCTAATATTTTCAATATACACGTATACTTTGTACACGTACTTAGTACATGTACATATATTTTTTATACATAAAAATTATACATATATATTGTATATACACGTATGTATACACATTATATATACATACATTTTGTATACAAAGTTTATATTTATATGTATATAAAATATGTACATACATATATACATGTAAAGAGAGAGGAGAGAGAGAGGAGAGTCTAGATGGAACAGTTTTGTCGTGTAGCGCACGGGTGACAGGCGGCTCGCGACTACCCACGCTTTAGCGTCTTCGCCTATTCGGCTCCGCGTCTATATCTGTTAGGCCACTGGTCACGGTTTTCCTGGGTTCAGCACTGCCACTACACACATAGCATGGTACCCATATACCCTTATGCGTGTGCTTGGGGTATATAGGTGCGTATGGTGTGCTTTTTTTTTGATAATTAAGGAAATGCAAATTACCAGCTCTGTTACATCATTCCAACATCATTTTCCCACAAATCCCCTACCTGGCCACATGGGCACAAAACAAAAAGAGAAAACAACCATAAAACAAGCAGGGCATCACGCTGCTCACATATTTCACACGGCTAGAGATGCCAAAGAACGATCCCGGCCAGAAACTCCATCTTCACATAGGGCGTATTGAGCTCAATCTCCAGCCATGCGCCGAGCTGTACACTTCATATGCAACCCTCTTTAGCAGCACCTCTCCCAGTTGTAGCCTTCTTCATCCTTCCTCCGTTATCTGCAAGGCGGACCAAGTATCGATCCAATAGCACATATCATGTATTAGCTCAGTTGGTTCCGCGAGTCTTTTATTCCGAAAACAAGCTGCATTCTTGGCTTTCCAAAGAGCCCAAGTCACAGCTGCAATTATAAGCACCACATCAAACAAACCAAACAAAATCTACCAGGGAGGGTGAATGGTAGTGAAAATCAAAAACCCAAAATCCCAAAATCTTTTGCGTAATAAAAGATTTACCTTGAATAGAGTAGATGACGAAGCCCTATCGCCGCCAGTCATACTGCCCTCTTGCCGCCCTGTCGCCGCCAGTCATACTGCCCGCTTGCCGCCAGTCAGACCACCGTTGCCTGACCGATCAGACCGTGTGCACACCTGCGATTAGACTGTCGTACTCCCGCCGGTCAGACCGCTGCCTTGCCTTCGGTCCAACCGCCGGGATCTAGAAAACACCGGTAGATGACAAACTGGAATATGTAGATTGAATCTCTCAACTTTATTGCATTAAGTAGTGTTTATAAAGTGCACCAACAGCATCCTAACAAAAATCTCAAAACCCTAATATTTTCTCAAAAACTCTTTCTAAAATCGATACCGGGAGGCCACACTGTAAGCCCCCGGTTCTATATACCGGAAACCCCATGTGTATTACAATATCATTCCCTGGATCAGTAGATGGTACACACATGGCACAGTTGTATATCGCAAGCTGACATCGTCATACAGGTCTTACAATATATTGATAATACAAGGGTATCCCAAATGGGACCCGAATAGACCAAGCATGGTCATCAACAATACAAAATAGCAAATGAAGTAAATGTGGTAGCGGAAGCGAAGCAGCGACGGTCTATCTTATCCCACACGCATCGACTGGTGAATCTAGGTCCCTGTTCCACCGTCCTCAGTAACTCCTTGCCATCATAGCACATGTACAGGTCGGCGTCAACACCTTTCTAAAAGATTTAAATAAGCAAGAGTGAGTACCAACCGTACTCAGCAAGCCACTACTCCAGAATGCATATAATGTTCATAAGGGTTCAAGGATGGCTTGGTTTATTTGCATAAAGCTAGTTTTCGCAAATGATTTCACAAGCCTATGACATAGCAGTTTTAACTGAAAACAATCGTTAGGTTGAAGTTGTCATTAACCTGCGAGAGTTCATCCACCTCTCCAAAGCCTCGTTTGGTCCGGTTTACCGTCACGTCCAATTTCCACAGTTTTCACCATTACGATCTTCCTGTACATCGGGCCAGGTCACACCGTCAATTCCAATCATATTTTAAGCAATACTAAAAATTGATGAGGCTAGTCAAGAGTAATACAAATCCCGGCGCTCATATCCGTGAGCACGGCTATTCGAATAGTTTAGTTTACTCACACTGCAGTGGATGTACGCTTTTAATCCCGCACTCCGTGACACACCCAACACATGAGACTTGTCACGGCCCGGTTTTTAAGTTACCCTCGCATGGCGGCACCCGCTCCAAGGACTATGAATCCCCATTGCACTCCCGGCGCCACATTCCTACCTCGAGCCGGTTGTGAGAGGAGTCCTGGCGCTCCCGAGATCCTAGGGGGTTACATAATATATACTTAGGGTGCATTTTAAGTTTTTGCCGGTGTTCAACAGATCGACCCAAGCGATCTAAATCACAATAATTCATCAACACAACAACGAATGTCCAGAACCTACCACCGAGTGATCGCCACATCCACATCCATAGCCATATATCGTAAGTATGGAGTTTACAAACATCTACACATATGCAACGTTAAGCAGTATATATAATTAACCGTGCATAAATAATAGTCTCAGGTAATAAAGGTGTATAAGTACATAAAGGTAAACCAAAGGTAAGGCTTAAACACATGTAGGTACGCGTTTTATAATTAGCATGCAATTTTATTTACAATCAACACATTTATAAAATTGGATCAATATGTTCGAGGAAGGGGGCGTAGTGAATTGCCTTGCTTTAGGTTCGTATAATCTTCGAGAAATCCGCAACAGTTAGAATAACCGGAAAATCCACGATCAAAGAATAACCGGAGAATCCGAATGTCCGACCAACGACCGAAGAAAACCACACAAAATCCTAAAAAATAAAATAAAATAATATTCAATACAAACTAATGGTGCCAACAAATGGATCTCGATTTTAGAGAGATGATGGAAGTTGAACGGAGTTAATCGGAGTTACGGTTAGGGAGATACGAATTTTGGAAGATTAATGGACTTTATGGAATGTGGAAATGTATTTATTAAATTGAAAGGAATATTTCCAAAAATATTCCTTGGCTGTGGGAGTGAGCCGAGGGAGGTAGAATGGACTTTCTTTTGAGTGAGTTTGAGTGTGTAGAGGGATATATCATGGACTTTTGGTAAGGAGGCGGTCCGTTGGTGGGCTTTGGCTCAACGGAAGATGAGGGACCTTATACAGACTTTTTGGACGGCAGCCCGAAAAATGCAGGGTAGGAAATGTGGACTTTTTTCTGAAAGGTTCCATGGAGAGAGAGTCAAAGGTGTGGGCCCCCACCTTCCTTTCTTTTTATTTCTTTTCTGCTTTTTCTCTCTCCTTATCTCTTCTTCTCTCCTCCTCTTCTATTCTGCTTCTTTCTTTCTCTCTTTCTATGCTCCCTCTCACACACCGAGCTGGTAGAGGGGAGGAGGGGCGCGGCTGGCTCGGCGGCGCGGTGGGTGGAGGGGGCCGGGGCGGCGCCGGCGACGGCGGCCGGCCGGGTGGCAAGGGCGGCGGCCGGTCCTAGCTCGGCCGTAACCGGTGCCTCGGCGGCGCTGGGCAGCGTGGCAGGGCCGGTGGGGGCGGCGGCCGGCTCAGCGGCCTGGCCGGGCGCGCGTGGCGGCGACCTGGCGCGGTGCTGGCGCTTGCTGCGGGGGAGCAAAGCGAGGAGGAGGAGAAGAGAGAAGGGAGAGGGGCCGGTTGCTTGCTCACCCGCGACGGCGCCTAAATAGCTGCTGCCCGCATTCATTCCATCCCGGAAAACACGCGTGTGCAGGTGAGAGCGGTGACGCTTGGCGTCACGATCTGCACGGCGTTATCGACCGACGCATGCGAGGTTTGGGCGGTGGCTGACTCATGGCACCGTTGGGCGGTGGCTAAGCAGCTGCGCGCGCTCGCTTAACCCGGTAATGGCGGGTGGGGTTAGGCGCTGCGAGGTTAGGCGCTGGTCGCCGTTCGACACTGGCGTGCAGCCGGCTGGCAGCTGTGCTCAACAACCTGCTACGCGGAGAGGCGACAGCGGCCGCGGGGTTGTCCCGTTCTTGCATGCACACGTACGGCTAGCTGCATGGCGCAAGCATGGGCTAGCTCGGGCTAGCTGTATGGTGCATGCATGCATGGCTGGCTGTTGCATGCAGGCACAAGCACAACTAGCTTGCTGCATGGCTGGCAGCGGTGCGAGGTTGGGCAGGATGCGGGAATAGACGGCAAGTTCACCGGTGAGACGGGAGCGGAAGACGGCACATGGTGATGGCGCGGCGGCGTCGGCGCCGGCGCGCGGCGACATCGTCGCAGCTACTGTATGGGGGAGGAGGAATAGACTTCCTTGCCTACCAGCCCAAATAGAGAAAGGAAGAAGGAATGAATTGGGAAGGTAATATAGACTTGGAAGTGGCTCACAGCAAGAAGGCTAAGGTAGAGGGAGAGGAAATGAACTTGTGTTATGAAATGGGTTGGGCTAACAGAGGAAAATATGGTCCAAAGAAATAGGAGGTTTGAATATGTTCTTTGGAATACGTAATTTGGAAACTTGAAGGGATTGGAGATGGAATTTGTAATGGACTGTATTTATAATTTGGACTGTTTAATTCAACATTTGAATTGGATTTGGTACAATTGGATGTAATTGGTTTGTATAATTGGACTGTTATTTGGGATATTTAAATTTAAATTTGTAGCTGGACTGTATATATGGACTTTTTAAATTAAATTTGGATGTCGTGGTTGGATTGTACAAGTGGGACAGTCGATTTTGGAATTAAATCGTGTAAATGGGTTATTCACATGTAGTTGGATTTTTAGTATGAATCCAGGTGAAATAATTCAGTCGCTTAGTCGCTTGAGAATTAAATTTAGGATTTTATTGTGAGCGCTCTGACTGTATGAAGAAAAAAGAATTTCTAGGAGGACGTATGATATTCAAAACCCACCGTCACGGTAGAAATAAAATTGGTGGTATTTGAATCGACGCGCGATAGATAAATGCGTCGTTCGATTTTAATTATTCGAGGGTACCATCGGGGTCGACTCGATAGAGCGGTTAAAATTTAACCCTAGGGTAAGAGTTTCCGAGAGGGGTAATATTACGGTAGAAGAGGAGGACTTCGAGACTTTATTTAATTAGCACCGAAGCACTGAAAGAAAAGGACGGATAGGATGGTCGATGGGAGGGTATCTTTTCGGGAGATAGGACTTAATCGAGACCTTTGGCACACAATCTACATACACCAATAAATAATAAATACTAACAAGCAAGCTAAAATTATGCCTGAGGACTAGACTTTGTCTAAGGAGGTCATATATTTGAAAATAGCCTTTTATGAATTATGTTGCGCAAATAAGGTTTTTAGTAAATACGTTACTAAAAGATATTATTTTGCAATTAGTTTTCCGAAGGCAGACTCTGCAAGGTTCATAGAAAATAATCAAGCTATATTTCTTTAGTAAAATAGTATTTGTTTTAATATGCTATCCAATATAGGGTTTTAACAAAACGGTGTTACATATATATACATATATAGATTTATTCATAAAGTAAATGTGCCTGAGGGTTTTTAATATATGGAGAAGGGTTTCCCGAAAATAGTTGGCATATGCAAAGATTAGGATATCTCATAATCATAGTTCCTTAAATAAATAATATTTGAAATTAAATACCGACATATTTTCAGACGCTCATCTATTAGCCCACGCATAAAAGAAAAACGACAGATCGAAATAAATTAATTCCGGCAGGAATGTATTTTGAAAAAGAAATTTGATTATTCCGAATTTTTAATTTCGTATTTCAAAGTCGACATTTTCAGGGTGTTACAGTAAGTGTTGAACAGAATTCTTAGCAATGCTAATAGCACTTGTATTATTACAAAAGAGAGTAATTTTCTCAAAAATAAGACCATAATCTCTCAAAATTGATTGAAGCCAAAGAATCTAAGAACAACAACTAATAGCAGCAACATATTCAGACTCAGCAGTTGATTAAGCAACAGTAGATTATTTTTGTGAAGGCCATGCAATCAAAGAAGTAATAAGAAAATGACAAGTTCCACTAGTACTCTTCCTATCAATTCCACACCCACTAAAATCCGTATCCGAATAACCACTCAAACATATAGACAATGAAGTAGAATACCAAATTCCAAATTCAAGAGTGTGTTGCAAATATCTGATGATGCGTTTGACAACTTGATGATGCGAAGCACGTGGAGAAGCTTGAAATTGAGCACACAAACACACAACAAACTGAATGTCTGGCCTCGAAGCAGAGAGATAGAGAAAAGATCCAATCATGCTCCTATCTTCATCATTATCCACAGCTTCACCATCTTCATCAGGATCCAAAATAGTAGTAGATCCCATTGGTGTAGTCAATGGCTTGCAATCCACCATCTTGAATCGATGTAGAAGATCCTTGGTGTACTTTGTTTGATGCAAAAACATACCTTGTCTTATTTGTTCAATTTGAAGTCCCAAAAAGTAAGTCAACTCGCCCATCATACCCACCTCAAATTCCCTGGGCATAGTCTCAGCAAACTCCACAATCAAAGGGTGAGATGAAGAACCAAAGATGATATCATCCACATAAATCTGAATCATCACCATACTTGAGAACAAAGAGAGTTTTATCCATTTTTCCTATTGTAAAACCTTTAGCAAGCAGAAGGTTTTTCAATCTATCATACCATGCTTTAGGTGCTTGTTTCAAATCATACAAAGCTTTAGACAAACGAAAAACATGATTGGAAAATCAGAATTCTCAAAACCGGGTGGTTGTTTTACATAAACCTCCTCCTGCACGTAACCATTTAGAAAAGTACTTTTCACATCCATTTGATACAATTCAAAACCTTTTGAAGTAACAAATGCCAACAAAAGTCTAATTTTCTCAATTTTAGCAATATGAGCAAAAGTTTCATCATAATCCAACCCTTCCATTTGAGTAAAACTCTGAGCAACAAGCCTAGCCTTATTTATTACAATTAAACCATCCTCATTTTGTTTATTTTTGAAAACCTATTTAGTTCCAATGATATTATGACCAACAGGAGGTTCAACTAAAGACCAAACTTTGTTTCTTTCAAAATTCTCAAGATCTTCATGCATTGCGTTAATCCACGATTCTTCAGTTAAGACATGACTAACATCTTTGTGTTCAAAAGTAGCAATAAATGCAGAATTCGCATGAATATCACGAGTTGTTACCTTAGACATTGTAGTACGTTCACAAATGTTACCTATTATCTGTTCAGGAGGATACCGTCGTTGAATATGAAGTGGAGAAGCAACTTCTGATGAAATTTCATGTTCTGCATCCTGATCTGACGAAGTAGAAAATTCTGGAGGTCCTCCACCATCAACACTTGATGCACCCAAGGAAAAACCCCCTGGCCGGTATGACCGCTCGTCCTGCGGTGGTCTGACCGATGAAGAGCCAGCGGTCTGACCGGCCGTCAGCTCGTCGTCTTCCTCATTGTCGCTTTCCTCCACAAAAATATTCTCCCCCTGAACCTATGATAATGTACCTGAAATTTTGGGTCTAGTACCAGGACCAGCCTCATCAGAAGTGACTTCGCAAGTCTAAATAATTTTGTTAGTTTCCAAAACAAGTATATGGTAACCTCGAGAATGTGCAGCATATCCAAGCAAAAGCCCATCAGTGGAACGTGACTCAAATTTGTTCGATTTTTCAAATTTTAACACAAAGCACTTACACCAAAAAACACGCAAATGTGAAATCTTAGGTGTATGACCAAGGCGAATCTCATAAGAAGTTTTTCCAAGTTTAGATCTCAAGAAAACACTATTGGAAATATAACATGCAGTGTTAACCGTTTTAGCCCAAAATCTCCTAGCAGTATGGTACTCATGAAGCATAATCTTTGCCATCTCAACCAAAGAACAATTTTTTCTTTGAACAACACTATTTTGTTGAGGAACACGAGGAGATGAAAATTGATGTTCAAGACTTTTTTCATTGCAAAAAAATTTCAAATAACATTTTTGAACTCACCACCATTATCACTTTGAATAGTTCTTAAACATCCAAGAAGTTCAAGAGCTAAACAAAGATAAAAACTTTTAAAGTGTTCAAAAGCATCATCCTTAGTAGCCATAAAGAAGACCCAAGAGTATCGAGAATAATCGTCAACAATAACGAACGCATACCACTTTCCTCCAACAGATTGCACTCTAGCTGGACCAATAGTGTCCATGTGTAAAAGTTGTCCCGGTGCCCGTCATCACAAAAACAATAGGAGTATGTGAAGAAGCAACCATCTTAGCATGACGACTTGGCAAACAAATCAAATTAAGATCTTTCTTAAGTTTAAGCAAACCACAAACAAGATTTGAACCACTAAGTATAATGAGATGATCAAAGCCAACATTTCCAAGTCTACGATACCAAAACATCACATCTTTAGAAAATTTTGTAACAAGACATGTAACCTCAGAAGAAATGCTACTTTCAAAATCAGCCTTAAAAACTCTTACATATCGAGAAACATTAAGCACAACATCTCCAAAAGAATAAAAAACCTTACTTCAATTTTCTTAAACAAGAAATCAAAACCCTCATCCACAATTTGAGAGTAAATTGTATTTCAAATTCTCGACCAAAGCAACATCATTCAATGTAAACTTGTCACTAACCTTGACAGATCCAGTAGCAGTGATCATACTTTTAGAGGCATCACCGAAGATTATTGAATCCCTCCTGATGCCTTCTTGAGGAAGGAGAACCAACTTTTATCACTGTTCATGTGTCGCGAACAACCAGAGTCCACAATCCACACGTTCTCCTTTCTCACCAAAAGTGCCTACACACAAGCAGAAGTCGAAGCCCTAGTACTGGGGTTAGATAATAAAAATGTAGGAATCCAGTACGGAGACACACGATCAAAACCAACAGGAGCTTAACCAGTAGAAAATTCAACCCGTTTCCCATTAGCCAAATTCACCCGAGGCCGGTCTAACCGCTGTGGTACCTACGGTCTGACCGGGAGCTTACCGGTGGTCTGATCGGGGGTAAAGCGCCGGTCTGACCACGGGTACTGCTGTGGTCTAACCGCCTGCCTCGAGAAAGAACGTGATTTTTGCCACCTCTTTTTCGCAAAAGCAATTTCCTATTCCTTTTTCTATTTTCTAGCAAGTCTAAAATAGAAACCAACAAGGTGATCATGTTTTCCACAAAACGAACAAGTGTATTTTTCACGATGAATAGAATCACAAGTAGAAACAAATGGTTTAGCAACACAAGTAGTAACCGATGATTTTGAATTTAAAACATTGGTTTTACATAATGCATTCAATGTAGACATGATGCCAGCAGATTTAAACACAATATTCTTAGGTTTAGGTTCAGTTAAAATTTTACCTCTTTTAGTAACACTCAAAAGAACAGGTGGATGTCTAGTATGATAAGCATAAGGATCAAAACCTAGACCACGATTGTGTGTTGTAACCTTAGATTGATCAAGAATCATGTTAAGGTTCTTTTTACCTTTAGAAAATCTTTGCAACAAACTTTTAAGTATGAAACCTCTTGAGTAAGAATAGCATAATTTTTGCAAGCATTCAAAATACCTTTTTGTTTTCTATAAATTGAGCAAGAAATCACTTCATCTTGTTTCACTATTTTTTCCATGTGCTTAACACGACCTAGAGAAATCTTTTAATTTCATGTCATTAGCAAAACATGTCAAACAAGTTTAACACTAGATTTTTTTAATTCTCTTAGAGCTAATCAAATTAAACATCGAGCTAGCAAACAAAGAAACTTGACATTTATTTAAAGCTCTCTTAGTCAAAAACAACTCATTAACCAATCTAGTGTTCATGGCAAAGCTAAGAGCAAGACAAGATTTTATACTCTTAATTAAAATTTTGCAGCCACCCTCCCAACAAATAATGTGTGTTATTAATTTGTTTCAAAATAAAGGTATATAACATAATCTTCCAGTCAAATCTGGTCATGGGGAAATTGATGAAAAATGTATTCTACAGTTTCCTCAGCAGAGCAAAACTGACAATGTTTTTCCTTGACCTTCAAGCCCCTTTTCAGTAGATTATCCTCCGTTAAAATGCTATTTTTAAATAGTAACCAGAGAAACACTTTCACCCTAGGAGGGATTTTAAGCTTACAGAATTTCTTAAATTGGAAATCAGTATTTTGCATTATAAGAGCTTTTTAGAAAGATTTCACTGAAAATTTCCCATCTTTTGTGAGTTTCCAGACCACCTTATCATTTACATTAGTCAACACAATTGGCTAACATAATTGTTTCATATTATTCCACTCAGTCAACTTCTCCCTCACTAAGCCCTTTCTGAATTTGAGAACACCCTAGCCTTCATTCAGCACCTTTGCTACAAGCATGTTTTTTGATAAGGAGGTGTTATACAACCTAGGAAATTGATCAGCCAATGGTCTCTCTCCAATCCAGTTATCCTCCCCAAAATAGAGTATTCCTCCCATTTTTCACCTTCTTTTCACTGAATCTTTAAAACTATTCTTTGATTCCCATCAGGTCTTACTAAAAATGTGAGCCTCCATGTCTATGTTTCTTTAGGGTAAGGGTTTTGTTTGTTAGGTATTTTGCCATTAATAAATCTTGCCAAATCCCCTTTTCATTTTTCAACCTCCAAATCCATTTTCCCAAAAGAGCAGTGTTCACTATTTTCAAATCAAGCATTCCCAACCCTCCCTACTCCTTGGGGGTGCAAACAATCTTCCAATCCACCAAGTGGTATTTTCTAATCCCTTGGTCTTTTTGCCAAAGCAGCCTTGACCTAAATACATCCATTCATTTTCTCACCCCTTGTGGCAACTCATAAAAGAATGAGCAATTTTACAGTCCTTGAGAGTAGAGAGGTACCAAATAAGAGCCGTCGATATAGTATCATCGGATGGTTGGTAAGACTTCGGTACCTGGTGGTACCTGACTCTCATCCCACCAGGTACCAACTACCCAAGGGTATTCTTGTATTTTCACATTAGCTTTAGTGCTGGCATTGGTGGGTCTCTGTTTCGCCTAGATCGACTTGCAAAAAAAACTAGTTGGGTCCTCTTTCCCTCTGTGTTCGGTGACTTGCCGACCTTGCCGTTGCTGGGGTGGCAGCGTCCTTGTCTGAGTTATGAGCTATCACCTAGAAAACCTAGGCTAAATATATAGTCATTCACCACTCTTTTCTTTTGGGCATAGATCTGGATCTAGACATAATTGTTTCACCTTCCCCTCTCCGATCAGGCTCGTCGGTAGCTACGCTCAACCCATGCTCCGGTTACCAGCAGTTGCACCGAAGCCCGTGCTTGCTGAGGGTGTTGGCTATTGTTGGAGGTGAGTAGGTGACGACAGCGATGCCGAGCACTCATCCATCAGGTTGCTCAGGTTGCCAATCTAGTGGCTTGTGCTTGACACTTGTGTCATGTGCTCACAGGGAAACCAATAGCCATTTTCGTTTTATTTTCACCACACGAGAAATGGTTGAATCCTTTGCTTGGTTACATGCTTTGTGTGTAAAACTGATTATTCAATCACGCGAGAAGAGCTGCTGCTTTGTGCCCTATACTGAATTGTGTTTGGCCTTCGTGGTTATGAAGTAGTAAGTCAAGATTTGTGTTCATCTCATCCAGATTTGTGGTTGTGTTCAAGTTCAACAAGCTATAGTTCCAGCTCTTATCCTTGCACGAAGACAAAGCTGCTGGATTTTTCTGGAGCACACTAGTAGGCATGACGAGCGATGGCGATGGCTGGCGGGCCGTTGCCGCCGGCCGCCGCCTCCTTCATCACACTGGCCAGTAGTGCACAGGGAAATAATATCGTGTAGCTAGTCAACCAGCTGTGCAGATCAGCATACCATTCAGCTCTGGTGATGCCTCTATGGTCTGATGGGATACCGCAACTCTTGGCATGAGCGTTTGGCGGTGGTGGCGAACTTCGCAATCTCAGGACACGGTAGAGTGCACGGACGAAGAAGGACGAGGTGGTTGGCGCGACCGCATGAGGAGTCCTGACTGCTCGATCTATCGAGATGAATATTTTGTGCCCATCCTACTATTTTTAAATCAACGGTAGGTTATAAGTGGTACCTCATAGTACCTGGTGCATCCTCAAGGGTGGTAAAAATCTTGTTGTGCGTATATATTTATCTTATTATAATTGTATGTCAGTGACTCTAGATGAAAAATAAAAAAAAGCCAAAACATCGTACAGTATAGAACAGAAGGTGTGTGAAAGGAGTATTTAACACAGAGGCTAATATGGGCCTTGTATTTCATTGAAAGGGAATGAGCCAATTCATCCGATTGTGGAATTTTGACCTAATAACTAATCTACAGTCTGCACTGCATTACACATTCTGATCCAGGAAAAAGCTCACCTGAGATCCCTCATGTTGTCGCTGAGTTATAAAATCGTTGATGAAAAAAAAACCAGATATATAACATCCCCAACTTACAAAACCAAGTCACTTTGGGTCCTCTTTAGCCGGTATTGACCCCAGTTGCATTCGATGTGGCAGCTGATTCAACATGGGACCCACGACGGACCCACATGTCAGCACCTCAATCTTCTTCCATATTTATCCCCTCTCTTCTCATCTCAATCCAAGCTAGCGACAGGGAACCGGAGAAGCGTGGCATTCGGCAGTGGCCCTTGCTAGCGGCGGTGACGCTCACCAGCAAAGACAGGCGAGGAGAAGAGAGGTGGCCAACGGAGAAAAGCTGAGCATCGGCGGTGACAGTGTCCGAGCTCGATTGCTCACAGAGACTAGGAAGCTTAGGTCGGCCGCCACTTGTCTTGTCCTCCGAGGTTGTCACCGCCATCATCGCGAGAGCCTCATACCTCGGCGTCAAGAAGATAGGAGAGAAGATTGAGGGAAGATAGGGGGAGAAAGCAGAGATGTGGAAGATAGGAAGCTCGACGAGAAAAGCGGGATGATCCAGGGAGCATATGGCGTCACCTCACTGCCGCGGGCCTCCTCCGCTCCTGCCTCACACGCTCGGCCTCCTCTGCTCCCGCTCGCTCCACCTAGCCTCAAAATTTGTAACGCCCTAAAAATTCGACCGACAAAACCAAAGCCCTAAATTACGAACCGCCAAAAATTTTCGAAATAAATCGCATCGTACCGGGTTTGTTCGCACTTTTATTTAGGTTCTATGTGGGGATTTAACTAATGTTACGCCTAACGAATAGTATACATATTTTAGGGGGATTATAACAAATGTATATATGAGTGTAGGTATATGTGAGGGATAATGGATACAAGAAAAGTATAGAAAAAATAAATATATATATATAAATGGTAGAAAAATTGTTGCAAACATAACAAAATTGGTCACATTAATTTTTCCTACATTTACCAATTTTTAGAAAACAAACTTTGGTGAAGAAAACCCTAATTATCTAAAAAATACCCTGGCGGCATTATTCATTGGCCGCCAGGTGTTCGGCCGCGTTCCATGGCCCGCGCCCACGCCGCGCCCTGGCGCCCGCACGTCGCCCCGCGCCCGTGCGCCTGCGCTGCCCGTGTGCCGCCCCGCGCCGCACGCCGCCCGCCCTGCTGCCCTCGCGCCCCGCCCCTGCCGCGCACGCCCGCGCGTGCGCCTCGCCGCACGCCCGCGCCGTCTGCCGCGCCCGCGCCGCCGCCGCTCTGCCGTGCCGCCCCGCCGCCCAGTCCGCGCCGCCCTGCCGCGCGAGGCGGTCGCCCGCGCCGCCCGCCGCCGCCCTGCCGCGCCGAGCCCGTCGCCCGCCGCCGCCCTGCCGCGCTCACGCCGCGCGCCGCCCTCGCGCACCCGCGCCGCACACGCCGTACGCCGCCGTACCGCCCGCACGTCGCCGCCCGTGCCCACACCGCCCGCACGTCACCGCCCACGCCGTCGTACCGCCCGGTACCGCGCCGCGCGTTGTCGCCGTGCCCACACCGCCCGCACGTCGCCGCTCACGCCGCCGTACCGCCCGGTACCGTGCCCACGCCGCCGCCCGTTGCCGCCCGCTCGCGCCCGGCCACCTCGCCGCCTAATAAACCCTCCTCCCCCTCCTCCCTCGCCGCACCTCTCCGTTTCCCCTTCTCTTTTCCCCTCTCCACCCCGTCGCCGTGCGCCCATCGCAGCGTCCCGGGCCGCCGCGCGCCACGCCCGCCGGCCACCGCAGACTTCACTCCCCGGGAGCGCCAGAACTCCTCTCACTGCTAGAAACAGATACGCCTAGAGTGCATGAGGATGATAGTTCATGGAGCGGGTACTGCCAATGCAAGGTTATCGAAATGCTTTGCCGTGACGCGTCTCATGTGTTGGGACGAGGCTCATGTGTTGGGCAGTCGCGGAGTGCGGGTAAAGTGTACATCCACTGCAGTGTGAGTAAACCAAATCTATTCGAATAGCCGTGCTCGCGGATATTGAGCACCGGGACATGTATTACACTTGGCTAGACTCTAAACTCTTAACCTGTGTGGGATGGGTTATTGCATGATGAATTTTATACTGTTGGAGCCACTCCCTGAGAGCAGGGAAGGTGGGCGTCCACAGAAAACCATGACGACCAACGGCGAAAAGCCATCCTTGGGATCACAATGGATGGTAGACAGAACCGCCGTTGTTTAAATTAAACTCTGGTATTAAAACTTGACCAGTTATGCTAAGTCTTAGGTTTGTGAAAATGATTGCAAAACCAGCTTTATGCAACTGAGCCTTTGCCCTGCCTTGAATAAAAATCCTTCATATGCATCGTTGTTGTGGTGACTTGCTGAGTACGGTTGGTACTCACCCTTGCAATTATAAACTTCATCAGAAGCCGAAGATGACACCGCGGAAGATCCATATGCCTACTACGAAGAGGATGTGGAAGATGAGGGTGCCCACTAGGTCTAGATACGGTCGTTGCCTGTGGCAATGATGAAGCCGCTGCCTTCGCTCCGCTACTTATCTATATTCTGTTTTGGACTGTATTCCGGACCGTTTGGTCCTTTGCTCTAAGACTATGCCCTCGGGCCTATGTTGTAATAATTCGTACACGACGCATATGTATGCGCTTTTGGTAATTCGACTTTGTATCGTGTGTGCCAAACTACTTGATCCAGGGAAATGGCACGAAATACACGTGTGATCCCTGTTGCAAAACGGGGGTCCTTACAGAGTTGGTATCAGAGCCATACGACTGTAGGAAAGACCAAACGGCGCCCCACCCCAAAAGTAGATGGTCAAGGGAGAGATTCCCCAAATAGGAATATTTTCGAAAAATCTACTTTCGCAAAACCAAATGCATTTTTCCTTAATTCATATCCACTTCTTTGCAAAATGAGTTATACTTTTACTAATTTTTAAACTTTCTTAAAAATAGATGGCAGATTCGAGTGCATCTTGGGAGATGGACCTGCCCCATTCAGAGGGATATGTCGTGGAGTTACACAGGATGATGAGGTGTTTGAGGTACCCGAAGATCCCTACCTACCAGGTGAGGCAGATAGGACCAGCCTGGGAGGCTAGAGTGGTGGTTGAGTCCCAAGTTCCCTCAGAGGCAAGCCATTGGTTCAGGACCGCTACTTCTTCCTCACCCCACCGTACCCGCCAGCGTTCTACTCACTGGTGGATGCCCTAGCCACCGAGTCAGCGCCCTACCTGATAGACCCTACAGTGATACAGTCGCCAGTGGGAGAGCCAGCCCCTGCTACTTCCCCACCACTAGGGTCTTGCGTAGAGACCCCGATCCAGGATGACTCAGAGGACGAGGACGACCCAGAGGAGATGGAGCCGCACATCACCGACCCCTCAGGGGACAAGACTCCTGCCTACCGCATCACCTTCGCCGGTGGCCCTCGCACCCGCAGCACGGCTCGCAAGAGCACACGACCACCGCCCAAGAGGACCAAGCCAGATCCAGAGACTACCACCTCCGAGCCGGGAGGGCTCAGGTTCGCGTCTGCCAGCGACTACCCACTACCTGCGCCAGGATCCTGCGGATGGCTGGACGACTAGACTGGGTATCCACTACGGCTCCGGTCTCGCTGGGATGGTTTTTGGAGAGCGAGACACCTTACCCCCCTTTTTGTATGTCGACGAGTAGTTTGATGTCGTAGTTCGATGGTTGTAATGTTTGAACTTCATTTGGGCTGCACACATATGCAGTCACTTATGCCAGGGTTTGTGAACTCTATGATGTTTTTTATGAAATGTGATTGTTATGTTGCAAATGAGTTTATTCCACCATGCTTACCAAACAAAGTTCACATCAAAAACAACTCCCCGAGCGGGATAAAATCGTAGGAATTGGTTCGAGGAACGGGATACTTACCCAACTAATCCACACAGATGGCCAGCCGACGCCGGACAACAAACAACAATGAGGGAGCCCCTGAAACCGATCTAAACACCTTAACCGGAATCATGGCCGCACAGACCCAACTCCTGCAAGCCATCGCGAACAATCAAGGCAATCGTGGGGGATCAAGCTTTGGGGAATTCATGAGAACCAAGCCACCCACGTTCGCCACAGCAGAAGAACCCATGGACGCTGAGGACTGGCTACGTATCATTGAGAAGAAGCTGACCCTCGTACGAGTGCGAGAGGCAGATAAAGTGATTTTCGCAGTGAATCAATTGGAAGGACCAGCCGGAGACTGGTGGGATACTTATAAGGAGGCACGAGAAGAAGATGCCGGTGAACCTACCTGGGAGGAATTCGCTACCGCCTTCCGCGACAACTTCGTGCCCGCCGCAGTGATGCGCATGAAGAAGAATGAGTTCAGGAGACTGCGTCAAGGGAATACCACTGTACAGGAATACCTGAATCGTTTTACTCAGCTGGCCCGTTATGCAACTGGAGACCTTGCGGACGAGGAAGAAAAGGTTGACAAGTTTATTGAAGGATTGAACGACAACTGCGACCGCACGAGGAAAATTATCCTACCCATGACCTTGAATTGGCCGCAGTTATTCATGTGCTGAAGATTTGGAGACATTATTTGATTGGGAATCATTGTGATATCTACACGGATCACAAGAGCCTGAAATACATCTTTACGCAGCCCGACCTGAACCTGAGACAGAGATGGTGGTTAGAACTAATCAAGGATTATGACCTGGAGGTTCACTACCATCCCGGGAAGGCAAACGTCGTAGCCGACGCACTAAGCCGCAAAAGCCATTGCAATCACCTGGGCATGGATGACATGGCCCCTGAGCTTAGAAAGGAAATAGCCCACCTGAACTTGCACCTAATCCCGCAAGGACAGATAAACACTCTGGAAATACAGCCCCTACTGAGGAAACAGATAGAACAAGCTCAAGGGGATAACGAAGAGGTTCGAGAAGTAAAGAAGCGCATGGCCGCAGGACATGCGAAAGAGTTCTCGGTTAGCGAGGAGGGAATATTATGGTATAAAAAGAGGATCTATGTGCCGGAACAAGGAGGATTGAGGAAACTAATACTAAAGGAGGCACATGAATCGGCTTACTCCCTACACCCAGGGGGTACAAAAATGTACCAGGACTTGAAGGAGGGATACTGGTGGCCCAATATGAAACGAGATGTGGCAGAATACGTAGCGCTCTGCGACGTATGCCAAAAGGTGAAAGCCGAACACCAGCGACCAGCAGGGTTACTACAACCTCTCAAAATTCCCGAATGGAAGTGGGATGAGGTCGGTATGGATTTTATCGTAGGATTACCTAAAACCGCAACAGGTTATGATTCCATTTGGGTAATCGTGGATAGACTCACTAAAACTGCGAGGTTTATTCCTGTGAAGACAAACTATAGCAGTGCCAAGCTAGCCGAGCTATACATGTCCAGGATCGTGTGTCTTCACGGCGTACCAAAAAGGATTATATCCGACCGAGGTACCCAGTTTACCTCACACTTCTGGAATAAAGTGGATGAAGCCCTCGGAAGCTACCTCGCATTTAGCACGGCATATCACCCCCAGACTGATGGCCAGACTGAAAGGACGAACCAAGTATTGGAGGATATGTTGAGAGCATGTGCACTGGACTTTAGCAAGGACTGGGAAAGGTGTCTACCGTACGCTGAGTTCTCCTACAACAACAGTTATCAGGCTAGCCTAAAAATGTCGCCAAATGAAGCATTGTTCGGACGACGATGCCGTACCCCGTTAATGTGGTCTGAGACCGGAGAGCGTGCCGTATTCGGACCCGATATAATCAAAGAGGCTGAGGAGAAGGTTCGCCTAATCCGTGACCGCCTAAAGGTAGCCCAGTCACGCCAAAAGAGTTACGCTGACACTCGGAGAATGGACCTAGAATTTAAGGAAGGAGACTACGTATACCTAAAGGTCTCCCCGCTGAGAGGTACAAAAAGGTTTAAAGTTAAAGGAAAGCTAGCACCGAGGTACGTGGGACCGTTCCAAATAATCGCTAAACGAGGAGAAGTTGCCTATCAGCTCCAACTACCGGAAAACATTTCCGATGTGCACCCGGTTTTTCACGTCTCTCAGTTAAAGAAATGCTTGAGAGTGCCAGAAGAGCAAGCCCTGTTGGAGGAAATCCACATAGCAAATGACCTCACTTATCCGGAACACCTTGTAAAGATCTTGGATAAGGCCGAGAAAGGAACCCGAACCAAAGTGTGGCGTATGTACAAAGTACAATGGAGTAATCACACAGAGGATGAGGCTACATGGGAGAGCGAGGAGTTCTTGAAGACCGAGTACCCGCAACTATTCGACAACCGGTAAGAAATTTCGGGACGAGATTTATCTAAGGGGGTAGGTTTGTAACGCCCTAAAAATTCGACCGACAAAACCAAAGCCCTAAATTACGAACCGCCAAAAATTTTTGAAATAAATCGCATCGTACCAGGTTTGTTCGCACTTTTATTTAGGTTCTATGCGGGGATTTAACTAATGTTACACCTAACGAATAGTATACATATTTTAGGGGGATTATAACAAATGTATATATGAGTGTAGGTATATGTGAGGGATAATGGATACAAGAAAAGTATAGAAAAAATAAATATATATATATATAAATGGTAGAAATATTGTTGCAAACATAAAAAAATTGGTCACATTAATTTTTCCTACATTTACCAATTTTTAGAAAACAAACTTTGGTGAAGAAAACCCTAATTATCTAGAAAATACCCTGGCGGCACTGTTCATTAGCCGCCAGGTGTTCGGTCGCGTTCCATGGCCCGTGCCCACACCACCCGCACGTCGCCGCCCACGCCGTCGTACCGCCTGGTACCGCGCCGCGCGTTGTCGCCCGTGCCCACACTGCCCGCACGTCGCCGCCCACGCCGCCGTACCGCCCGGTACCGTGCCCACACCGCCGCCCGTTGCCGCCCGCTCGCGCCCGGCCGCCTCGCCGCCTATATAAACCCTCCTCCCCCCCTCCTCCCTCGCCGCACCTCTCCGTTTCCCCTTCTCTTTCCCCTCTCCACCCCGTCGCCGTGCGCCATCGCCGCGTCCCGGGCCGCCGCGCGCCACGCCCGCCGGCACCGCCCCCTTCCCCGGCCACCGCCGTCGCCGGTGAGTCCTTCCCCCCACTGCCGTGCCGCCGAGCTCGAGAGAGAGAGAGAATCGGTAGGGAAGAAGGAGGCAGAGGAAGAAGAAGAAGAGAGAGAGGCAGAGCAGAGGAGAAGAGAGAGGAAAGAGAGAGAAAAAGAAAAGAAAAGAAAGAAAAAGAGAAAAGAAAAGGAAAATAGTAGAGGGAGAAAAGTAATAAAATAGGGAGAGGTAAATTAAGAGATTAGGAATTTAATTTTTGTTTATCTCGAATATAGGTGCTAGATTAATATAAAATTGTTAGTTTAACAAATTAGTAGAATACACCGACATCAGTTATTTTGGAAACACGAGTAAAATTAGATCGAATATTTAATTGATATTTAAATTGTTTATCTAACCAGATTATTCATTTAAAATAATTTATCTTTAGCAGGGTACTTAGCCGATTATTTAGATTTTCGTTCGCGAACGTTTCGCTAAATAGATAACATATAATCGGAGGATTGATTACCGGTCGTCTTAAATTGCTATCGTACGTATGTGACCGTTCGTTATCCATTTAAATATCTATTTAGCCGGTATTTAGTTGGTTCTTACTCTAGTTAGGATTATCCGCTAAACGCGCCGTCGCAATTATTTACGCCAACTATGTACCGGATAGGGTTACCTTTTATTATCGGTCTCTAATTTATTCGAGACGCGTAAATCAAATCGGATTAATAGTTTAAATTGGCTAGCGCTAATATTTTGGAACAACGGTATTAAAAATCAAAATAGTATTATTTTTAAACAAAATGGAATCGACGTCGTCGTTCAACGCTCGCGCTCGATCTTTTCTTTAAACTGAATTTTGTTGGAGTTTAAATTGAATTCTAAATGAATTCAATTCCTTTCGCACGTAATTATAGATCCCGAGGGAGCTGCGAGTCCGACCGAAGACCAAGAACAACCGAACTTCGAGCAAGGCAAGTCATCACTATTCCTTGAACATATCGATCCCAAATTGCGAAATTATTTTGTTTGCAAATAAAGTTGCATGCAATGATGAACATCCTACTTGTTGTTATGCCATGCCTTGAATATTGTTTACCCCATATCACCTTGTAACCATGTTTACGTATGAGTCCCTAGTCAATTATGACAAATGCTTAGTAATGCTATTCTAGAATCATGCATACTCATGTTTATCAAAACGCTATATGCTTGGGCAATTACCTTTGGGAAGGTAATTGAGATGCGGCATGTGGAGACATGAGAGCCACATTGCCATGATATGATGACATGATTTGTGAGAGAAGAAAGGAAACTAAACAACTGTTTTCGACTGGGGCGGATGGTGGATTTGGGTGGTATGTGGAAAAGGCTAGTACCGTCCCCGGTCAGTTAAGGACCGAGCCATGAAATTAAGCATGAAACGACCCTCGTACAACCGCACTTCTCGGATGGGTATAGACCTAGCGGACTAGATAGCCGAGCAGAGGCAGTATCCTTGCATAGATGGTTCACCCCCGTGTGTGAGGCAGGTGCGCTACGGTGGGGCAGCCGTTGAGGTAGGGCCGCGATGCGTGCCCTACGTCGGTGTCGCCATTGGTAGGACTGCCACGTGTGTGAGAGTGAGAATCTGAACTTAAACTATAAATTATAAACTTTACGTGCGTGTGAGACTTCCCTCCCCGGGAGCGCCAGAACTCCTCTCACTGCTAGAAACATATACGCCTAGAGTGCATGAGGATGATAGTTCATGGAGCGGGTACTGCCAATGCAAGGTTATCGAAATGTTTTGCCGTGACGCGTCTCATGTGTTGGGACGAGGCTCATGTGTTGGGCAGTCGCGGAGTGCGGGTAAAGTGTACATCCACTGCAGTGTGAGTAAACCAAATCTATTCGAATAGCCGTGCTCGCGGATATTGAGCACCGGGACATGTATTACACTTGGCTAGACTCTAAACTCTTAACCTGTGTGGGATGGGTTATTGCATGATGAATTTTATGCTGTTGGAGCCACTCCCTGAGAGCAGGGAAGGTGGGCGTCCACAGAAAACCATGACGACCAACGGCGGAAAGCCATCCTTGGGATCACAATGGATGGTAGACAGAACCGCCGTTGTTTAAATTAAACTCTGGTATTAAAACTTGACCAGTTATGCTAAGTCATAGGTTTGTGAAAATGATTGCAAAACCAGCTTTATGCAACTGAGCCTTTGCCCTGCCTTGAATAAAAATCCTTCATATGCATCGTTGTTGTGGTGACTTGCTGAGTACGGTTGGTACTCACCCTTGCAATTATAAACTTCATCAGAAGCCGAAGATGACACCGCGGAAGATCCATATGCCTACTACGAAGAGGATGTGGAAGATGAGGGTGCCCACTAGGTCTAGATACGGTCGTTGCCTGTGGCAATGATGAAGCCGCTGCCTTCGCTCCGCTACTTATCTATATTCTGTTTTGGACTGTATTCCGGACCGTTTGGTCCTTTGCTCTAAGACTATGCCCTCGGGCCTATGTTGTAATAATTCGTACACGACGCATATGTATGCGCTTTTGGTAATTCGACTTTGTATCGTGTGTGCCAAACTACTTGATCCAGGGAAATGGCACGAAATACACGTGTGATCCCTGTTGCAAAACGGGGGTCCTTACAAAATCCGCGCATCGCTCCACCAACTCTAGCAGTGTCGACGAGCGAACTTGGTCGAGCTCAGGCATAGCTGCTCCTCCGCCTGACCTCCTCCGCTCCCGATCTCATGTGCTCCCGCGACGACAATCTCTCTCTCCATCACAGAGAACGAGGAGAGAGAAACAATGGGAGAAGGAAGGTGCTAGGCACAGTGACCTCTATGGCGCCGTACACCATGCAGGCGCTTCCAGGCGTCGCATCAGTGTCGCCGAGCTCCGCCCTCACGTTCTTGCTCGTCCTCTTCCTCACGTTCGTCCCTAACATGTGGGTCCCTGCTGACTCAGCCATCACGTTGGACAAAGTCGGGGTCAATACCACCTAAGGACATAGAGTGACTCAGTTTTATAAGCTGATGACTCAGTTTTATAAGCTGATGGATGATATATATCTGATATTTCGGTTTAGGACCCATTTTGTAACCGACAAGATAATGGACCTCAAGTGAACTTTTTCCTTCAGATTGTGCAATGGCCGAAAGGTGCAAATGGCAGCGACACGCACCAGCAAACCTATGGAGATTAACAAATTTTTATATATTCTCGAGCAAAGTAATTATGCAAAACATTGATCATTCCATTCACGGAAGTGAAATTGATATGTAATATGCTGAAAGCGGAAGGGCTAAACCGTGAACTTTTTACTAGAGGCCTCGAATCTTTGATCAGGAAGGATATGGTCGTATTGATCTCATTGAGTAACTTCCGTTTTTATATTTACACGCTTGAATCATATCGAAGTTATTGCGAATTCATGGTGATCAAATTATTTCAGCGGTGATATTCTTTTTATTAAAAAAAAAGAAAAGAACGAAAGAAGAGATCAGAAAGGGGAAATTGGGGATTTGTTTTGGGTTTTGGCAGATCCTCCTCCGATTTGGGTTTCTTCCTAATAGGGTAAGTTATTATTAGTCACTAGTTGCATTACTTAAAAGAAAAAAATATGTAATGAAAATCTAAAAACCGGATGCCTCATATGTGTTCACGTTACCAAGAGTAAGAAAATTTAACTCCTAGATTAACCCATAAATAAAATATTTATTGAGAGTTACTCTTTACTCTTGGTGATATGGAGAAATTTCAGGCGTTATTACCCCTTGGTGCACTCATTGTCACAAGTTTTTTTTTTCAGTCGTGCGGATGAAAAAAAATCAGTTATTATCCCTGTATCTCGGTCCTATATATATGCACCAATCTCGGGTCTCGGCCTAATGTATTTCATTCTTACATCCCAGACACTAACCCACTTAAAAAAGTTAGCCCATAAGGATATGAAAGTGTGTAAGCAGTGTTCAAAACGTTGGTCTCTGCCTCGTGTCTAGCTTCGCCACTGCCACCGCCGGCAGCCCGCGGGCCACACTCCCACAGCGTCAAGCCATCAGCTATCAAGATAAGAAATATGCTTCATCTATTTATTTTTCAATCGAACTGATATATCACTGACAACGCTAATATTCTTATTGGTTGTTGTTTTTTATATTGAAGGATTAGTAAGCCGGTAGGTTTCAATTTGGGATTCTTGAGAATTCATGTGAAATTAAAAATCAGAGGAAAATTTTGAGTTGAAGTCAGGTCATGTAAATTGTTATTCTATTTTCATACATGAATGACAAAAATCAGTATACATTGTAAATGTTCTGATGGAACGATTTTACGAAGAGATAATCCAAGAAATACCATTGACAAACACCTATTTCCAAGAAGTATCATCGACGAGTACGAGTTCCATGAAATGCCATTGTACCAGCGACTTTGTCCCAGAAATACCATCACCGTTAGAGTTCTGTTAGTAACCCTCCGTTAAGTGCTATAGGATGAACAATGTATTTAACGGTGCGAGATGGATGGAACCTTAACGGTGATGACATTTTTGGGATAAAATCGCTTGTACGATGGTATTTTATGAAACTTGCACTCGTCAATGGCATTTCTTGGATTAGGACGTTTGTCAATGGCATTTCTTGGATTTTCTCTTTTACGAAAGGAAAGCGCCAGAGATGGATAGTGCTAACAATGCCCGTAATAACTGTTTGGATGATATCAACTAGGAAGATGAGATTAACTATAATCCATGCTTAAGGAAACAAATTGATGATTACCATTCTAATCTCAAAGAAATTGAGAAGGAAATACTTGATGGTCCTTTGCCAATCTCGCCCATTTACTTTTTCTATGACCGGTTCGAGAATGTTTGTTCATGAATGGTTTGACCAGTTTGGAATTTGGCTTGAAAACAGTAAGTCCAAAGATAGAGAATATTGTTTTCTCAGTTTCTTCTGTAGAGAGAAGAACAATGGTGTGTATTATTATCCAACCCCTGATACAGAGTAGTAGTCTAACGGGGTTGCATAATGCAAAGTGGAGACAAAAAGATATGGGACGAGACTGTTCTTATTCATTCCTTCATTCTCCCTAGTGTACAATGAGTAGCTCCACTCCTCCTTATATAAACCATATTTCATATATGGAAGGTTTAGGTATAGGCCTAGTAAGTTTATATAGGCTAGGCCTTCATGGGCCCAAGCCCATAGGTTTCCTAACACTCGCCCTTAAGCACTCACCACGTGATGTCTATTCCTCATCAAAACTATAGAAAAACCTAGCAGGAAGATTTGGAGAAAGAGTACATAGCATGAATTGACTCATTAAAAACCTTGGTAAGAAACTGCTGGGAAAACTTATCCAAGGGAAAAAGAGTACAATCCACCTAATTCTTCGTTCAATCTTTCTAAATTGATTTTTGGGTAATTGATTTTCTATATCAAGATTCTGGAATGAGTCAGCAAAATCCTCCCCTTGAAATTTACATTTCTCTAAGTCTCATTATTCCGATGAAGATATCAATAATGATTTAGTGGATAAATCTACAAGATTTTCACATAACTTAGTTTGTTACTTCTATGCAATTCATGTATATAGAAGAGTTTGGGGTTTATATGCTTAGTGAGTTTGCTTCTACCTAACTCATTTTGCATACATGAGATTTATGATGCTTTAATTTCATAAATGATGGGGGTTGAGATAGTTTTCAAACCACGATTGCTAGCGCGGATAACCATCTCTCAAAACCATGCCGAGGCTCTGTAAAGCTTAATGATGCTTAGTTTGGTTTAGGTGCTGCTATAACACACTTGTGTTTGGGAATTCCATCCCAATTTTGGCAATAATTGACTACTCCAAAGCCATGCAACTTAAACATTTTCTAGGTGCGATTGGACTGATGTACTAGACTTTCATCTGTCGCATGCTTTTAGCTGAGAGCGTAAGAGTGATTTGGTTTCAGCCAAACATTTCATTTCAAATCAAACTCAAATTCAAAGTGAACGAGTTTATTTCTTAAATTCTTTCCAAATTATTCTATTCATTTTATATTGGTTCAAGACTTAGTACTTCTTCATGTACCACTATGCAAGTGTCTGATCCAAGCTTCTGAAGACTATCCAATGATTCTATCTTCAATGCTGTCAGCATTTAGGTTGAGTTTTTCTTTTCAATTTCTAAATTCCATTGAAATCCTAGTTGACTACCAATGAGATTTGTTGTCTAAAAGAGGCATTGCCCATAATAGGTCTCATTGTAAACTTCTATTGGTTGTATGAGCCTCTATGCGAGTATTCATGGATAAAGAAGGAATGCATTTTTCATATGCTTCTTTTCTTTTTGCTTAATGCTTCTTTACTTGGGCATGATCCTTTTAGTGTACTAGTGTTGGTGTGCACTCCAACTCTTGGCACACCTATTTTGAGGTTCCGTACCACCTGCCAGATTTCAACTGGCTCCCCTTCTATTCGGTAGGGTACATTCCGTGACTTTGAATATGATAGTCCCTCTTGCCCTATTTTCACCAGACGTCTCCGGTTACTTTGGGGGCGCGAGAACTCGAAGTTTCTTGTCCAATTGTTTTTATTCGAGGCCTCTAAATAAGATGAGGGGTACTTTTACTTTCTTCGGTATTTCACCCTCCTCCGACGCATTTCTTTCATGCAACTTAGTCAAACTTCTTCGCAATCACAAAAGTAATCACAAAGTGATTTGGCAATTTCAATTCTTTATGCATACTTTCATTACTTAGTTTGCGTTCACTAGTGCAATGTAGCATGCATTAGTCTCTTTCTACTATCATATTTCCTGACATTTCCTATCTAGGGATTCATTCTTCCCCCTATATGACTGGAAATAATTCTAATTTAGTGAAGTAATTTGGACTTCAAAACTATCTCTGTACAAAGTTTCTGACTTTTAGGTAGAGCCCTTTTGCAATGCATTATGATAGTGGGAAATGCACATAAACCAAGTAGATGCAATAGCACTAGTTGCAAGGTGGATGCTCATGCCAATGATCCGAATTTTCTTTCAGAGTCCGCTGGTTTGAGGACTACATGTCCTTTCCTACTACGGGTACTACAACAATGACATAGCAAATGTTGCAATTCATAGCTTATACTTAGTTTCTTCATACGGATATTTGGTACTTCGTGCTGCTAGTTCACCAATTATCAAATGCTATTCTGGCATTGGCCTCGTGGACTTCTAAAGATGATTTAGTGAATTTCATTCAAATTCACATGATCTTGCTAGATCAACCTTTAAAGGCACGGTGTCGAAGAGACACTAGATGTTCACTATTTAAAAAGCGCATCTATCCATATTGTACCAATATAGGACCGCAAGTATTCCTCACAATCTGGTTCACGGACGCTAGAATTATGCCTTCATGGTATGCGGTTTATGCATTAATCTCCTATTGGTGCATACTGGCACACAAATCTTCAAGACTTAGGAAAATTATGCATATATGTGCTAGATCATACGAGTTGTAATGTTTATTCTTCGAAGACCAATATGGCCCAAATCATCACACTTTTAGAGAGTTCAAGTGGGTGAACAATAGATGCTTCTATAAAATGCATAACTGTTTTATAGGTAATATGACGGTGGCACTTTCTAGGCTGACAAATTTAGTTGTTGCTGCTAGCAAAGGTCATAATATTTTCAGTTCTATGCGTCTAGAAATACCTCTTTCTCTTAAAATGCTATTTGTGGTTATGTGGTCCACAATTCATTCTTTTTCCTTTATGTTTGGGGTTATGGGGGTCCACCGTAGTGTTCTAAATCGCTTTTTCTGTGCAGTCAAGAGAATGCCAATGCATTCATCCATCTAGCATACTCATTCATCAGAGTAGCTTGGAGGCACCAACGAGAGATCAAAATGCTTGATCAATCTCCTCAAGTCAGTAAACAGAGAGTTTGGTTTAATGGTGTCGTGGAGTTTCTTGTCCATTATGATTTCGACATTAAGTGTACATGTCAGAGATATTCTAGTTTCAGCGAACTTCTAGTTCGCGTTGCCAGTCATCATTCAAAAATATGCGCAAATTACATTTAGGTAAAATGCACAAATGTTATAATATAATGGTACACAGAATTTCTAGCAAATAATTCCAATATATTCTATGCAATTCTATACATTTTACCACAAAGATATCAATTAAAGGAAATAAAGTATTACAAATAACCAATAATCATAAATGCGATAACTAAATTTCATAGTCATAAATATCAGCAATAAAATTGCCTCAAATGCAAACTTGGGATCAAAATTCAGAATCTCGGGGCTCTTTTATGTGATAATATGATTTCCAGTGGATTCTGCAAATTCAGAATATTATTCAAACAAATATCCTAGTGTAGAGGGTTATATGTGCATAAATTTCCAATTCAGGGAAGCATGCGGTTAATTTCCAAAACATATGACTGATTCTTTCTTTCTTTTTCTTTCCTTTTCTCCTCCTGTTCCTTCTTCTCTTTCCTTATTACTTCTCTTTCCTTCTTTTCTGTTAGAAATTAATTTGTGTTCTTGAGATAACAAAGTCAAATTGGATTTAACTACTAGTAGTCAAGTTGGATACTTGTTGAATACTTGGAAGTTTCTAGTTAGCACTTGGGTTTTGTTGTTATCCTATGAGTTGTAAACAACATAATGCATATAGAGAATTAGCTATATATAGTCGGGATATTGCTTAGTTGTAAAGTTGAAGTTGTATAAGAGAACTAGAAATTGACTATTAGCTCATGTTTTGCAGTTTTGAGTACTGAAGCATGTCGGTTACTGTAGAAACCGACCTAAAAGTCCTATAAAAAGATATATACCTCTATGTAAATGGTGTCTTGGCTTATGCAATATATAAAGAATATTGTAGTTCATACACCTTCTGTTCTTTCATCCTAGTTTTAGAGACAACGATTAGTATGAGAACGAGGTAAGTGTTGATGCCCAAGATTATGCTGGCAGGACAATCGTCGGGAACTAATGAGACCATTGTTTTTTGAACACAGCAATGTCGAGGCAACCGACGAGGGAGGGAAGTGTGACTCTCCAGTACCCGTTGCTTACGAGGAGTAACTATGCGGCATGGGCGATTAAGATGATGGTGTACATGCGTGCTCAAGGAGTTTGGGACGCTATCGAGGCGATGGATGGTGTTTATGCACGACAAGACCAGATAGCACTCGGAGCTATCTACCATGCTATCTCGGAGGAGACACTCCTCCTGTTAGCTGAGAAGACGATGGCCAAGGAGGCATGGGAAGCACTGAAGACGATGCATGTGGCAGCTGATCGTGTCAAGGAGGCAAAAGTGCAGACCTTAAGGCGGAGTTTGAGCTGTTGCGTATAAACGAGACAGAATCAATCAACGATTTTGCTATCCGGTTGACGACTATCATCAACAAAATCCGAGCATTTGGTGAGAAGATGGAGGAGTCATATGCCATCAAGAAGTTCCTTTGCGCCGTCCATAAGAAATTTCTCCATATTGCTTCGGCATCGAGCAATTTGGTGATCTCAACACCATGACGGTTGAGGAGGTGATTGGCTGGTTCAAGGCTCATGAGGAGTGCCTAGGTGTCTTTGGTGATGACACCGAAGAACATGTACTTCCTACTCGTGCCGAGTGGAAAGCCAAGGAAGCAAATGGTCATAGATGCTACAAGTTTGACAAAACAAAGGTGCATTGTTAGAATTATCAAAACCTTGGACATTTTGCCTCGGAGTGTCATTCCAAGAAAGAAGAGAAGGCGTATATGGCAGAAAAGCAAGAAGATGGTGAGCTGGCCCTACTTATGGGAGAGGCTTGTTTGTTGTAGTTTCAAGGAGTTAAGAGTTTGCTCAGGACGTTGAGAAGATGTGACACCGTCTTGAGTCTTGTGTCTTGAGCCGAGTCTCCTGAATTGAGTCCAAGAGTTGTGTCCAAGACATTGAGATAGATGTGCTCCTCGTCTTGAATTGGATTCGAGAGTTGCGTCCAGGGTGACTAGTAGCTAGTTTGTGTTTGTAGTCCTATATTGGTTCCAAGGGTTGAGTCTAGGACATTGAGGAAGATGTGTTTGCCATTCTGAATTGGTCCCAAGAGCTGTCTCTAGGACATCGTGAATGTGTGTTTTGTTCAAGTTGGCAAGTCGAACGTGCGACCGACTACCCATCTTGAAGTTAAGGAGTTTAGCAAGTTGAAGATGTGACCGACTGACAGAATGAGTATTTGTCCGAGGCGTGTGGACTTGCATCACCGTCTCAGGCAAACACACAAGTCAAGTTGAAGATATGTCCAACAGACTATCGAGTTGACCGGAGTGAGTGAAGTGAAGATCTCAAGAACACTAATTAAGGGGGAGAATGTTGGAAATTAATTTATGTTCTTGAGATAACAAAATCAAATTGGATTTAACTACTAGTTATCAACTTGGATACTTGTTGAATACTTGGAAGTTTCTAGTTAGCAGTTGGGTTTTGCTGTTATCCTATGAGTTGTTAAGAACATGATGCATCTAGAGAATTAGCTATAGTTGCGTTATTGCTTAGTTGTAAAGTTGAAATTGACTACAAGCTAGTCTTTAGTTGTTTTGAGTACTGTAGCATGTAAGTTAGTGTAGAAACCGACCTAAAAGTCCTATAAAAGGATATATACCCCTATGTAAATGGTGTTTTGGCTTGTGCAATATATGAAGAATATTGTACTTCATACACCTTCTGTTCTTTTATCCTAGTTCTAGGGCCAACATTTTCCACTTCCTCCATCGATGGCGCTCCTGCCATATGCGACGGCCAGGTGGTGGCATGTGGCCGGGCGGCGGTGGACCGGCCGCAACACGGTGGCCAGCAGGCGCGGCACACAGCGACTAGGAGGGTGGTGCGACGCGGCGACACCGGCGTCCGGGTGGCGCAGGACACAGTTAGGTGGCGGCACAGACGGTGGCACAGGATGCAGCCAGGTGGCATCTCGGCACTCCGCGGCGAGGCTGTGCGGAAGCGGCGCTTGGCCAGGCAGCAGCGGAGCTCAGCCTTGCGGCGGTGGTGCAGCCATGGTGGACAGGCACCTATGCAGGCGTGGCCGTCGCTGCTGTAGGCGGTCGGCGTGGCAGCCTACGGTACGGCGGCGTGATGATCAGTGGCACATTAGCGCGACATTCGGTGGTGCAGCGGGGAATGGAGGGCAGAGCGCCGGCAGGACGGGCACCGTGCGCCTGGCGGCCGACGTTGCTATCGGCGCCTTCCCCTTTTGTTTCATTTTTTCTTTTCTCTTCTTCACGATTCCATTGTCGCGCGTGCCAAAGCATTCGGCGGTCGGCGTGGCATGGCGGTGCGACGGTGGCGGCGCGACGTGGCCGGAGAGCAGCTAGAACAGTGCGGCGTGACGGGCAGCCAGCATGCCTCTCCCCTGCCTGATTGTGCTGTCATGGCGTGGCTGTGCTGTGTGCACGGTGCAGGCACTACCTTGCCGTGTCGCCGTGCGGTACACGGGCGTGGCCTCGCTGACATGCAGCAACTAATGCGGTGTCCGTGGCATGGCGCGATGAGACACGCGCAACCGCCTAGCATTTCTGGGAAATCCCCAACCGGCTTTTGCCGGCGACTCTAAGTTGGCGATGGCGGGGTTCTCCGAAAAAAGCAAAACCGGAACGATGATTGGGAGTGAAATTCATTTTTGCGATTAGATCAGCAAGATGCAAAATAGATCTACGAGTTCTTACCCTTCTTCTACCTTGGTCTTCGTTAGAGCTTTCGTGTTGATAACGTATTATGCAACCCTCTGCTACAGAGTAGTTCAATGGGGTTGCATAATCATAGAACAAAGTGGAGACAGACAGATATGGGGTGAGACTCTTCTTATTCATTCCTTAATTCTCCCTAGTGTACAATGAGTAGCTCCCCTCCTCCTTATATAGCCATATTTCATATATGGAAGGTTTAGGTGTTGGCTCCATAAATGTATATGGACTGAGCCTTCGTGGGCCCAAGCCCATAGGTTTCCTAACGGTTTTGCTAATGATGTATTGACATATTATTTTATTGAAAACAGTCAATTTTATGCACGTGCTTTTTTTTCCGAGCCCCTATCTGTTGTTCTATCTCCTTTTTTTATTGCCCAAAGAAACTCATGTCGCATGATCCATCGAATTAATTTGGAGACAGAAAGGTTAGAGAGAAGAAAGAAAACGACGAAATGTGAAACTGAGAAATTACCTTGCAGTTACACCATAATTACATTCTGGTTACATTGTAGTTACACCATGTAAGTATAGTGTAATTATCATGTATAAGTGAATGTAATTGCAGTGTAAAAATGATTTGACTACTTTTTGGTGAAAAATGTGGCACCATTATTAATTCTAGTAATTCCAACGGTCCACATTCAATGTTACGAGATTAAAACCACCTTGGCAACCAACAAAAGGAACATAAATAGGATGCTAATTGATAGCACTTGTTGAGCGGGTTGAGCAGTTGATGGGACTGCCACATATGCGCGCCCGCGCGGAGCTAGCCGGCCGTGGCCGTGGCTGAGACGTGGCGTGGTGGGGATGGGATGGCTGCTTGATACTTAATGCGCCATCGCTCCCGTAATGTGCATGCGACATTATCGTCCACCCGGGTAGACAAAGCTATGTCTATCTCTCGCACGATTCATTGGTTCTTCCCCTCGGCAAACACTCTCTACCTTCTGTTTCTGTGCAGTTCCGGCAATCCCCGGTTCTAAGTTCCTGCATGCACCGGTACTCGGGACGAGCAAGCTTCCAAAACTCCATCCACTTGAGTACTTGCACGGGTAGGCGTGCGATTACAAACCATTCCCTATTGACCTTCTAATACAAACTCGTTTGGTTGATCCATATAGATCTCCTACTCCAACTCCCCAATAAGGAAAGTTGTCTTAACGTCCAACTGATGAACGAGAAGACCAAGAAAGGCTGCTAGAGCAAGTAGTACTTGAATAGTGGTCAAGCGAGCAACTAGTAAATAAGTGTCAAAAAAAATCATTGCCTTCTTTTTTGTATAACCCTTGGTCATAAGACTTCTTTTGTACTTTTCAATTGTACCATCAGGCCTAAGTTTTTTCTTGATAACCCATTTGCAGTCTACAGGTTTGCACCGTAAGGACACTCGACAACATTCCAAGTACCATTAGATATAATTCAGTCCATCTCACTGCGTACTGCTTCCTTCCAATAATCCGTGTAAGGAGATTAATATATCTCTTCTATGGTTCTTGGAGTATCATCCACAAGGTATACACTGTAGTCATCACCAATAAACTTTGCAGTCCTTTATCTCTTACTCTTTTGAGTAGCTACAGTTTTATCATCGTCAGGATTTTCCACGGGCATTTGTTCATCGTGTTGTATCGACGCAAAAGACTCAGGGGATAAAATAGGTTCTTGACTAGAAGTGCTAGATGGGGAAATTCATTCTCAAAAAATGTAGCATCTCTGGACTCATAAGTTGTACCAACACACATGTTAGGTACTACATAATTTACAATTAAGAATCTATATCTCACGCTACAGATAGCATAATCAAGGAACACAAAATCTATGTTTTATGTGCAAGTTTGCACTTTTTGACTGTAGACACATTGACCTTAGTCAAATATTCCCATGTGCGCAAGTATGAGAGAGTCAACCTTTTGTTTTCCCATTTCTCGAATGGTGTTATCTCTTTATTTTTAGTAAGAATTTTATTTATGATATGACACACAATCAATATTGCCTCACGCCACCACTCCTTAGTAAGCCCCGCTGTGTCAAACATGGTATTCACTATTGGTATTTGAATAAATCTGCAAGCGCATAGATATCGTTGTAGGATTTCACTCGGGAGTATTGCAAGAGTATCATATTTGTTTTTCCGCAAGGAAGGCGGCGGTGTAATTAGTTGGTTCATATATTTGTAATAATACTATAATTAATATACCTTAGTCTAAATAGGGGTTAATAATAATAATAATAATAATATTTGGGTAGTGTGACACATAGGAGATTTATCTCTAATAATGATATACTAGAGCTAAGGTTCATTTGTACTTCTATATTTTTCTATATTTATCATGTTCAGTTTAAACTTAACAAATACATGCTTACGAGGCTAGGATATAGTTCTAGGCACCCAGACACTACCAAGGGACCACTCCCTCTTGATCTACCAGCATGGTTATGATATTTTACGAATTCTTACGTCATACCGGGACGTGGAGGAATACCAAGGATGAACATGGTTGGCACTACATGTTGCCTACCTCACTTAATTAATCTAAGCACCATGCTCACATTAATAAATAATCCCTAATTCCCCAGGACAAATTAGAACTAATGTAACCCATTAAGACCATTGGACCGACGTCGTGGCATAGATCGACTAGCCTAATCAAGTGAAGCTACTCATGGAACATATAACTAATGAATTAGTATATGAACTATGAACAATATACTATCAACTCTAACAAGTAAAGAGGATAATTCCTTTATTAAATTCATACTCTTACAATAAGAGTAAAGATAAATCCGAATCTCCGAGAAGACTATGGAACCGAATACTACTCGAAGCCTAACTCCACTACTACTAGAGAGAATACAACTACAGAAATAAGAGAATAGCTCTGTGTGCTTTGAGAGTGAAGAAGTGATCTCCTTTTATAGCCTTGTAATGATGGTTGGAAGGTTGGTAACTCCCACAACCGTCATTGGGGGCATCCATGTTTAAGGTGGCGATGAGAGGAACCAGAGAAGGTTCAGCCGAACAGGGCCATCAATTATGTGTTTACAAAGTGCATCTAAAATACTCCTCTCTCAACTCACGAGCTAGAATGGAAGCCTCGAAGATAACTCTAACTTTCTCTTCCAAAAAGTCGATCTACTTCTAACCTTAACCCCTTATTTATTTATATCTCAAACCTCCTACACAAAGTAGGTGTAGAACTCCTATTCCCAATACGACTCAATCCCATAATTTCCTAACCTTTTACAATTTCCAAATTACCAACATTCATGCATACCATAACTATATTACAGTACTCCGAAACTGTACCAACCTGATTACTGTAACACCCCGACTATTGTAGCAATCCGAGTACTGTAGCACTTCTTTCCTTGTCAATTTTTCTCTTTTAACTTTCTTCTCGAACACCGACGCTTGCGTGCACACCTCGTGAAGCCCATTACGAAGATCACCCCACAAGGTATCCATTCACCATGTGCCATCTCGTATCCAACTTCGTCACTCGGCATCCTTGACCGTATGAACCTCAACTCCTCCATACATCTAGTCCCGATCCCATCGTTGATCGAAGTTGACCTCCAAGAATCCTGACTCCAGTCACCTTCTCACATAGTATCCCGACCACACTAGACTTATACTCCTCACTAAGCATAGTCAAGGTCCTCACCATTGACTAAGGCTGACCTCAAGTCACCTGTACACAATTAGACAAAACAACTGTTTTCAACTTGATCCACATTTGTCACACACACTCACACCAACATCCACACATATTTTCAAACCAATTCATTGAATAAATCATTTGCAGAGCCAATTTGTTCATCACAAAATATTAATCATCACAATGATTTCACATTACAGGTTTATTGTAAGGGATGGCAACATTACCAGTTCAATATCATTAGACTCACCTGTAACGGATTGCTTTTCTTTTGACCCGTCACATGTGTTGGTCGCCACTGACAGGTCTTCATCCCCAGAGATACGATAGAGTCATCACTGACCATTAATCTCTAACAAGGGCCTTGCTTGTCGGAGATGATGGTCTGGATCCATCACTGGTGACCTATTCCAGCGTAGTGTACAAACATTACACATTAAAAAAATAATACATACATTAATAATTAATTAATATCATACACTTTTTAACACCACTAGTCTCTCATTATTTCTGATATGAAAAGTACAAATACCCCCCTAGACCCCCTACAGTACAGATAGAAGTCAATCTAGAACTCTAAACTTTAAAACCGGATATATCCAACCTCATAAACTTTGTAAAAGCGTTCATATTATCCACTAAGGTGGTTTTGTATAGTGGTTTTTATCTAAATTTTATATAAATTGGATGAGTTTGATCACGTGCCATATACATTGGACATATATATTAAAATTTTACCACTTGTTAGCTCTCACTTATAAACAAGTAACAACGTAATAATAGTATGATATCACTCTATAAGTTTTGATGACCTACAACTGATGATATGCAAATATGTTATATTAGTTATTTAAAGTTGTTCGTTTAAGCTTCCAAATATGCAAAACCACCTTAGGGGATAATATGCAATGTTTTACAAACTTCAGGGGGTTAGATGTCCGATTTTAAAGTTTAGGGTGTTAGATGGATTTTCATAAAAAAATTAGGGGGTATTTGGATTTTTTTCCTTTCTTATTTGTTGTGTAAAACCAAATCTCATGCATGATCTAGCTTTCAGGTTTTCTTATTAAATCACTTATTACTATATCATCACAAATGGTATGTATGTGACAGCTCATTTAATTTAAATGGCCATCCTAGGTATAGATGGTCATATGGCCCGAGGCCCGTGGCCCGGCCCAAGCACGGCACGACCCGACTGGGATCGTGCTCGTGCCGGCCCAGCCCGACAACCGGGCCGTGCTTGGGCCGCTCCCTCGGCACGGTGGGCCGGCCCGGCACGGCACGATCCAAGAGGGATGTAAAATAGACTTAATAACCATATAAGGCAAGGTCCAAAGATAAGAGAAATAAAAAATAGACTTATTTTCAGCCATATGGATACAACCCACAGAGTTTAGGGATGAAAAATAGACTTATTCTGTGGAGAAGCACGATGGGCTGTCGTGCCTTCGGACCGGCACGGCACAGCCCGAATACTTGTGGGCCGTGCCTGGACCTGACGTGCAGCCCGTGGGCTGGCACGGCACGGCACGAAGTCTAGATCGTGTCGTGCCGGCCCGACTGACTTCGGCCCAGACACGACCGTGCTTAGGCCGGGCTGTGCCGGGCGGCCCATTTGGTCATCTATAATCCTAGGGGAATCATCTCGGATGTCATGGATGTCTTGTTTTTCGACCAGTCAAATAATAGCATTTATCCCGTGCATAAGTACTGTTTCATGGCTTAATGACTAATAGTAGTGTGCATATGAAAAATCCAAGGGAAATAAGGCCAAGCCATGTGTGGAGGGATCAGGATGTGCCGGTGCAGCAGCAGCTGACATTTGGCCAGTGATGGTGATGCCCTAGCTTCCTGTCCCCCTACATACTTACGCTTACGTCCCAAGACAACTCCATATTTCAGTATCTTATAATTTTAGCAAAACAAACCTCATCTTTTGATCATTGTATTGAATTTTGTAAAAGTGAGGATAAATGTATTAGGTTTAAATAAAGTAAGAGACAATTATATTCGCAGTCGATAATATATGGACACGGCATTCCATTTTATTGATGTATGTGGAACGGATGAAAAATGAAGTAATTTTAGGTATAGAGATACTACGTCCCTGTGCAATAGAAATCCGTTTATATTTTCATTGTGCTGCCTAACATCGATCTATATACGCAGGCTCTGTCAATCTGCCCATTACGGACAACTAGCAATTACTAATGGAGCTAGTACCATCATGCGCATCTTTCTTTGCCGTCGTGCTCGCCGCCGTCGTCTTCCTCCTCCAGGCCGTTCTGCTCCGCCGCGGTCGTGCCTACAGGCTCCCACCAGGACCCAGGCCATGGCCGATCATCGGCAACCTGAACCTCATCGGCGCTGTTGGTAGAGACACACAGGATCGATCTCTCTCTCTCACTTGACAAAAGCTTGAAGATGAACAGTAAGCTAAAGAGCAATAAACACAGAAAGTTTTGTGGTGCTTAAATCTTGCCGCACCATTTTCACGTTTTCTTCTTCCTTTTATTAAAGGGAAAATACACACTACGGCCTAACAAACTGGCCGTATTACTCGCTCCACCATCCGGATTACGAGCGCCATCCCACTCGTCAGATCGTGCAGCGAGAGACTCGCACACTACCGCCTCGACGTGAACTCGCACGCCTCAGGCCTACATACACGCTCAACTCTGACTAGAGCGAGCCCAGAAGAACAGGGAATAAAAACAGACACATAACGTGCATGAAAGGAAACTATCCTAACAGCTTTTTGCAGGCACAAGTTTAACGTAATATGCAACAAATCTCCCCCTAAACCTTGTGCCCGCGACTTACTTCCGAAACCCCAATCCGCGAGCGTAGCTCCTCAAACCGCACTCGACCCAGGGACTTCGTCAGTATATCAGCGACTTGATCTGCAGTCCCAGTGAATTCCAACTGAACTCGCCCTTCTTCCACACACTCCCGGATATAATGATACCGAGTAGCTATGTGTTTGCTGCGGTCGTGAAACACTGGATTTTTGCTCAATGCAATCGCCGACTTGTTGTCAACCATCAGCTTGAAAACATCTGGCTGAGCTTGATTAATTTCTCCCAGCAACTGCGCCATCCAGACACCCTGACATGCTGCCGTTGTCGCCGCAATATACTCTGCCTCGCAAGACGAGAGAGCGACAACCTTTTGCTTCTGGGATTGCCAACTCACCGGACTGGATCCAAGGAAGAACATGACTTGTACTTTTGCGCGTATCCACGTCACCGGCCATATCTGCATCAGAAAACCCAACTAGAGTAGCCGGCGTCTCCGATCTCCTGTAGATGATCCCGTAATCAATTGTGCCAGCAATGTATCTCAGTATCCGCTTCACCGCTGCCTCATGCTCGGCAGTGGGCGCCTCCATGAAGCGACTGACATAACCCACTGCGAACACGATGTCCGGTCTTGTGTGAACCAAGTACCGCAAACTTCCGACGATGCTGCGATAGCCAGTAGAATCCACCGGTGGTGCATCACTGTGCTTGCTGAGCTTGAGCCGCTGCTCCATTGGCGTCGCACAGGCATTGCAGTCCTGCATCCCGGCCTTCTCCAAAATACGACGCGCGAAGGCCGACTGAGTCAGCCGTGTGCAGCCCGCCACCTGTTCGACCTCAATCCCCAGGTAGAAGCAGAGGAGACCAAGATCGCTCATCCTGAAAAGCGACTTCATCTCCGCCTTGAATCGATCAATCTCCACAGCATCACTTCCTGTAATGATTAGATCATCCACATAAACACCAACAAGCAAGCGGTGCGTTCCCTGACCTCGAGCATACATGGCGTGCTCAAAGTCACAGCGCCTGAAACCAAGTGACGTTAGGCTTGCGTCCAGTTTGGCATTCCACGCTCGGGGGGCTTGGCGAAGTCCATAGAGCGCCTTATCCAGCTTCAGCACTTGATGTTCATGTCCCTCGACCACGAAGCCAGGCGGTTGCACGACATACACCTCCTCAGTGAGCTCCCCATTGAGAAAAGCGGACTTCACGTCCATGTGATGGACAGACCACCCGGCCTGTGCAGCTAAAGCGAGCAGCATGCAGACCGATTCCAGCCTTGCCACCGGAGCGAACACCTCGTCGAAGTCCATCCCAGGCTGCTGCACATAACCTTTCGCCACCAAACGCGCCTTGAACTTAGTCACCTCACCTCGGGCATCCTTTTTCACCTTGAAGACCCACTTCAGTCCAATGGCACGGTGTCCGCGAGGGAGGTCGACCAGTCGCCACGTCTTGTTTTCTTCAATGGCTGCAATCTCCTCCAACATGGCGCTACGCCAGCGCTGGTGTTGTTCGGCCTCATTAAACGAAGCCGATTCCTCAGCCTCCTGAAGATACAACTGTTCTTGAGCGAGTGCACGCTCGGCGAGGCCCGGCGTTGCCGCGTCGCCCAAGAGGTCCCCTAGGGAACGATACCTTGGTGGGCAGTCATCGTGATCAGCATCAAGGTGCTCGTCTCCCCCCGACGGAGGCGAAATAAACACTGGACTTGTCCCATGCAAAGACGCTCGTGGTCCCGAGCTTGGCGACGGCGTGCGTGGCTCCTCAGGCGTGGTCGATGCAGCGTGTCACGAGCTTGGCGATGAGTTTTCCTCCTGAGCTCCACGACCACCACCGTTCACCTGGGTCAGCACGTACTCAACGGAAAACTCCGCCTGTTCAAGGCCGGACTCGGTCGCATCAGCGCCCTAGTCCCAGCTCACGCCTTCGTCAAAGATGACATCGCGTGACACCTGCACGCGCCCGGTCACAGGGTCGAACACCTTGTACGCCTTGGTGCCTGCTGCATACCCTATGAACACCATGGGCGTGCTGTGATCTTCAAGCTTGGAGAGGTGTGGGCGCATGTTCTTGACGTACGCCAGGCAGCCGAATGTGCGCAGATGTCCCACCGCCGGTTTCTTGCCGAACCAGGCTTCATAGGGAGTCCGGTTTTCCAAGCTTTTCGTCGAGGCGCGATTTAGGAGAAATACGGCCGTGGTGACCGCCTCCCCCCAAAACCGCGCCGGCATCCCCTTGGCCTTGAGAAGGCTGCGAGCGGTGGCGAGGATCGTCTGGTTCCTGCGCTCCACCACCCCGTTTTGCTGGGGCGAGTACGGGGCGGAGAAGTGCCTGCCAACACCAGGATCTGCACAGTAATTTGCGAATTCAACAGAAGTGAACTCACCACCATTGTCGGTCCTGAATTTACGCAGCTTTCAGTCTGATTCCGCCTCAGCTGATGCCTGGAAATGCATGATCGCCTTCGCCGCGTCCCTCTTCCTCGCGAGCAGGACCAGCCACATGTAACGGCTGTGGTCATCCACCAGCAGGAGGAAGTAACTCTTTCCGCCGGGCGTCGCCGGCGAGATTGGACCGCAGAGATCCCCATGGACCAGATCAAGTCGATCAGTCGCACGGTAGACCGCGCGCGTTAGGAACGGTGAGCGCCGGTGCTTCGAGATGATGCAACTATCGCACAGTTGCTCAACGTGCTCGATGCGGGGCAGCCCGCGCACCATGTCCTTGTCAGCGAGCTTGCGCAGAGCATCAAAATGAAGGTGGCCGAAATGGGCGTGCCACAGCCAGGCCGTGTCTGAGGTGCGCGCGGACAAACAGACCGGACGACCCATCGTCAGTTTAAGCAAATACAGACGATTGGCATTGCGGCGTACCTTGGCGAGCAGCTTCTTCATTGGGTCACGAATTGTGCACACACCGTGGTAAATGCGCACATCACAACCATGCTCATCAAGTTGGCCCAGCGAGATCAGGTTGGCATTCAACTTGGGGATGAAGTAGACTCCGGTGAGGGCACGGTGCTCTCCATTGTTGCACACAATCAGAATTTTACCTCGCCCTTCGATGCCGACAACGGAGCCGTCGCCGAAACGGACGGAACCACGCACCGCTAGGTCGAGCTCCGCGAACGCGGAGCGCACTCCCGTCATGTGATTTGTCGCACCGGTGTCGAGATGCCACACGCACACGTCCATGTTTTCCTCCCGATGGGCGGTGCCGGCGCGAGAGGGCGTGGCACGGGTGAGGCCCCTGAAATTGCACAAACATGTGCCATCAGTAGCGCAGGCTCCACATCGTCCTCCTCGGCGTGAGCCTGGTGGGCCTCCGTGTTCTTCTTGGGCTGAAGACAGTCTTTCGCCCAGTGGCCTGCACGACCACAGTTGTGACAGCGATCGCGGCCCCCCTCTTGCGTATCGCGGGCGTTTTGGTTTCCGCGATCACCGTCACGGCCGCCGGTGTCAGAGCACTTGCGACCCCATCGGCGCCGGCGGTTGCCGTTGCCTTTCTTGCCGGAGGATGCCTCCACAGCCTGCTTCTCCTTCAGCCTAGCCGCCCATTGCTCCTCCGTGAGCATGAGCTTGCCAATTTCTGTGGTGATCCGCTTCGCCGCGAGCTTATCCTCGGCGTTGCGCAGACGACCGGTGACTTCCTCCAGAGAGAGCTCCTCAACATCGAGCAGCGTCTCGATCGAGAGTGCAATTTGCTGCAGATGCTCAGGAACAGCATTAAGGAATTTCTGAACTACCTTGCTTTCCTCGATCGGAGCGCCCAGAGTGGCCAGCGTGGTGACCAGGGTGTTGAGGCGTAGCGAGAAGTCCTCGACGGACTCCCCCTCCTTGAACTCGATGGCGTCGTACTGCCGTAGAAGCAGTTGCGCCTTGGACTTGCGCACTCGATCAACGCCGACTCGCATCACCCTGATGGAGTCCCACGCCTCCTTCGCCGTCTCCTTCACAGCGAGCGTCGACAGCATCTCCGGTGGCACTGCACGGAGGATGGCCTCCAGCGCCATTCTGTCTTCCTGAAAGTCTGCGTCGCCCTGCTGGACGGCTTCCCACAGACCACGAGCTTGCAGCATAACTTTCATCATCAGGGACCAGTCACCATAGTTTGTCTTCGTGAGGGTAGGATAATTTGCTGAGCCGCCCACCTCCTTGACGACGCGCCGGACCGGAACGATGTCCCTGTCTTCGCCGGCACGGCGGCGACCACGGCGCGGAGGCGGCGAGCGGGATTGACGACGCATGCACGGCGCTGGCGAGCGCGAGACGCGCGGCGTCGGAGCCGACATGGCTCTGATACCACTTGTTGGTAGAGACACACAGGATCGATCTCTCTCTCTCACTTGACAAAAGCTTGAAGATGAACAGTAAGCTAAAGAGCAATAAACACAGAAAGTTTTGTGGTGCTTAAATCTTGCCGCACCATTTTCACGTTTTCTTCTTCCTTTTATTGAAGGGAAAATACACACTACGGCCTAACAAACTGGCCGTATTACTCGCTCCACCATCCGGATTACGAGCGCCATCCCACTCGTCAGATCGTGCAGCGAGAGACTCGCACACTACCGCCTCGACGTGAACTCGCACGCCTCAGGCCTACATACGCGCTCAACTCTGACTAGAGCGAGCCCAGAAGAACAGGGAATAAAGAGAGACACATAACGTGTATGAAAGGAAACTATCCTAACAGCTTTTTGCAGGCACAAGTTTAACGTAATATGCAACAGGCGCGCTGCCGCACCGCTCCATCCACGAGCTATCCAAGCGCCATGGCCCCATCTTGCAGCTCTGGTTCGGGTCATGCCCCGTCGTCGTCGGATCTTCCGTGGAGATGGCCAAGCTCTTCCTCCAGACCCACGACGCCGTGTTCGCCGACCGCCCCAGGACCGCCGCCGGCAAGTACACCGCCTACGACTGCACCGACATCACCTGGTCACCCTACGGCGCCTACTGGCGCCAGGCGCGCAAGATGTGCGCCGCCGAGCTCTTCAGCGCCAGGCGGCTCGAGTCGCTCGAGCACATCCGCCACGAGGAGATGCGCGCGCTACTGCACGACCTGCACGGCGACGGCGCGGCGGGGCGCGCCGTGCAGCTCAGGGACCACCTGTCCATGGCGGCGCTCGGCGTGATCTCGCGCATGGTGCTCGGGAAGAAGTACGTCGAGAAGCAGCAGGCCGGAGCCGCCGGAGCGGCGGTCGCGGCGACGACGACAACGCCAGAGGAGTTCAAGTGGATGCTGGAGGAGTTGTTCGTGCTGAACGGCGTGCTCAACATCGGTGACTTCATCCCATGGCTGGATTGGCTCGACCTGCAGGGGTACATCAGGAGGATGAAGAAGGTGAACAGGTTGATACACCGATTCCTCGACCGTGTCCTCGACGAGCACGACGAGCGGCGGCGGCTAGAAGGGGATGGCTTTGTGGCCAGGGACATGGTGGACGCTCTCTTGCAGCTCGCCGATGACCCTAACCTCGACGTCCAGCTTACCCGGAATGGTGTCAAGGGTATTACTCAGGTAATTCATCAAGCATATACTGATATGTTATCGACGTTTTCTTGCCCCATCTTTGTGTTGGGAAGTAACTTTTTTTTTCTACTCCATCTGTTAAAAATAAGTTAATCTAGTACGAGATGTGATTTATACTATTATTACGAATCGATCTAGCTGTGTAGATTCAGCTAACGCCTGGAAAAATAGGAAAGTATTTTCTACACCTATTGCACCTAAGTGCATGCATATAGTTTAACACTATACAAACGTGTAAGTCTAAATTCAATCTACACATGAAGAAAGAAAAATAACAAATTTTATCTATACTGTACAAATACTATTCGTTGCTCGATTTTATTATTTTTATTTCTCTTGTTGTAGATGAAATATACTATTGCATGTTTGTTTATAGACTTATATATATGATCTCAATTGATGTTACTAAATTTTTAAAATATATCATAACTATTTGAATCATATCCAAATGAGTAGCACCAAGGTGTAGAAAAAAACTATGTCCATGGAAAAACAATAGTCATGTTCACAGCTAGAATTTTTCTCCTTGTGTAAAACGAACTCGACTTTTGTAATATAGTAATCTTATATTGTCTAATTTTTCTCATAATTTTTTGGAGTATCTATATATATGCTGTCATATTTTTCATGAAAATATAGTCAGCATGTATTTACATTTTACATTGTAAGTTCTAAAATTATATATGTAAGTTCCATGATTATATATGTAAGTTAATGTAAGTCATAAAATTAAAATTTTTTGATGACACAAATATAGTGGTTCCAAAGATTAATAAGTAAATCCTAATTAGCAAATAACGTAAAAAGTAAAGAAGAAGTCAGAAGAAAAAAATGCGGAGTGATATGTGTAGACACTCCGTGATTTGTGGACGCCTGCGGTTATAGATGGTCATATGGCCCGAGGCCCGATAACCCGGACCAAGGCACAGCACGGCCCGACAGGTGGGCCATGCCTAGGCTGCTATCACGGAACGGTGGGTCGGCTCGGCTCAACATGAAGTTCAGGGAGGCTAAACAGACTTATTTTCAACCATACGTAAGGTATGTCCCAAAGAATAGGGAGGAAAATAGGCTTATTATATGACACAGCCTAAAGTGTAGTGACGTAAAATAGACTTATTTTAGCTATATGTATGTCATAGCCCAAATAAGAGGGAGCGGAAATAGACTTATTTCAAAGAAGGCACGATGGGCTGCTATGCCTTCGGGCCAACCCGGCACGACCCGACCCTTATTGGGCCATGTCTAGACCATAGGTGGAGCACTTGGGCCAGCACGACTCGACCCAGCCTAACGTGTAGGTCGGGCCGGCCCGACAAATCTTGGCCCGGGCACGACCGAGCCCAGGCCGTGCCAGGCCGGGCGACCCGTTTGGCCATGTATACCTGCGGTACCCTACATGGCCATCCGATGATTGAAAGATCCGACTGAAATCAATCAAAATTTGTGGCGGCAGATTTTTAACAATACCGTAATTTTTCATATAACTATTAGGACAACACATTTTCATACAGTGCACGGTTTGGCATATGCTTTGCACACGTACAGGACCTTGTCACAGGTGGCGCGGACACCAGTACGGTGACCGTGGAATGGGCCATGTCGGAGGTCCTGAAGAATCCGGCGATCCTCGCCAAGGCCACCGCGGAGCTGGACGCCGTCGTCGGCCGCGGCCGCCTGGTGACAGAGGACGACATCCCGCACCTCCCCTACGTCGACGCCATCATGAAGGAGACGATGCGGATGCACCCGGTGGTGCCGCTGCTAGTACCCCGGTTGTCCCGCGAGGACGCCTCCGTCGCCGGCTACGACGTCCCCGCCGGCACACGCGTGCTCGTCAGCACGTGGGCCATCGGCCGCGACCCGTCGGTGTGGGACTCGCCGGAGGAGTTCCGGCCGGAGCGGTTCGTGGGAAGCGGGATCGACGTGAAGGGGCGGGACTTCCAGCTTCTGCCGTTCGGCTCCGGCCGGCGGATGTGCCCCGGGTACAGCCTCGGTCTCAAGGTCATCCAGCTCGCCCTCGCCAACCTGCTGCACGCCTTCTCCTGGAGCCTCACGGACGGCGTCGCCGCCGGCGAGCTGAGCATGGAGGAGGTCTTCGGGCTCACCACGCCGCGGAAGATCCCTCTCCTCGCCGTCGTCAAGCCCAGGCTGCCGGACCATCTGTACGCCGGGCCTTGATCGATGCAGCATGTGTCAATGCGTGCATGCATGTACGTCGTTCCTTGTTGGTGTTTACTTTGATCGAGGTCATTGTGTCTTCTGCATTCGAGGAAGCTATAGGCTCCAGTTCATGGATATATATATAACTCCCTATCTCCCTCGTGCGTAGTTGCGATTTGCGAATAATAGCATTAGAGTGGTTTAAATAATCTTACTGTAGCACTGCAAGATATGCAAACTCAAAATGTTGTCACCACAACACTATGAATGTATATATGATGGTATGTCGTTTGTTGGGATGGACATGTCCAGTTCGTCCACCCTAAATAAAAGGGGGGGGGGGGGGGGGGTGGGGTAAGTCAATGACTAAATTTATCCCTTTGGTACTTGCTATATATTTGTCGATAGATTTTTCGGTTCAACTCACACGGATTTTGTACCATTCAAATTGTGTTAGGATTAGTGCTTTTGTTGTATGTGATTACACGAATTCACACTCATGCAGCACGTCCAGGCAAGGTACTGAACCATTAGGCTCCACACGAATAATTAATCATCAACCATGTATGCATGCTTAAAAATTCGTAAAGTTTTTTGTCATCCATCGGCTGCTGTAACATACTGCTCCCCGCGCGCCTCCGCTCGGGTCCGGATCCCGTGCGTTAGATTTCTGTTAGAGACCCACCTATCTAAGAGAAATTGCAACAAATATTCAGTACAGCTCTTTGTTTGATGAAGAAAGAGATAGAAGTTCTAGAAGGATTGTGGAACTAAGAGGGTGGAGGTAGGAGGAGGGGTGGAGAAGAAATCGTAAAGGAGCCCACCGGCCTCCAAGTCACCGCCGCCGCCGTCACCCTCCAGATCGCCGCCGCCGCCATCGCCGGTTCTTTTGTTTAACGATTCTCTCTCCCTGCACTAGTACATAACTTCTTTTCTATAAAGATTTTTCATGTGTAGGGAGCTTGCGGACCATCACACCGTCGTCATCTCTAACGGATCGAAATAAACACCGATAAAGATATATATACTCGTACAGATATTATCCATATACGTGTATTTCGAGTCCGTCACCGATGAGACCTATCGGTGATAGGCTTAGGTTTAGAGTCCGACAAAGATTACAAAGATAATATTTGTCGGGTATAAACATAAACCCGTCGTCGATGTGTATGATCAGTGACTGTCTCTAATTGAGGCCCGACAAAGATAATATTTAGGCCTATCACCAATGGTTGTCATCGATGACGGATGCAAACTTAGGCCCGATAAAGATAACTGTAAAACCTATCACCGATATCCGTTCGTTGACCGTTACCTATAGTTGTTGCACACTGTAAATACTCCAACTACCAAGGGAATGGTTATCCCACTATTCACTATTTTGATAGGAGATTAAGGGGGTGATTTTTGTCTCTTTTTTCTAAGAAAAATAGAAAATTCATAGAAGTAATTGAAAAATACTAATCTATTCCCATAAATTTAGTAATACTTATCTCACAAAATATTTATGTTGTTCACTTTTGCAGCGATGGATCGATGTATGGAACTATGCGCTACAATACATGTTGCATGATATTGAGGACCCAACTTACAATGAGAGAGATTCCATGAAGTTCACCAGGTTGGTCAGTGAGTTAGAGACAACTCTATACGTCGGATGCAAGGCAAAACACATCAAATTGTCAGCTACCTTGGACCTAATGAAGCTGAAGGCAAGTAGTGTATGGACAGACAAGAGTTTTACACATCTTTTGTGAATATTGAAAGTCATGCTTCCTGAGGAGAACATATTTCCCAAGACAACATATGAAGCAAAGCATGTTTTATGTCCGTAGAATTCACTCTTGTCCAAATGACTACATATTGTACCGCAAGCAATATGTGGACTTCGATGTCTGTCCTGTCTACAAGGCTTCATGTTACGAGCGAAAGAAAAGTGCTGACGAAGGAAACAAGTCAAATTAGGGTGGTCCAGTGAAGGTTGTGTGGTATCTACCTATCCTTGATCATTTAAGAGAATCTTTGTCAACCCAAAAGAAGCGGAGTTAGTACGTTGGCATGCCACGGAGAGAAGGAACGATGGTATTCTCGGACATCCTACAGATTCGATTCAATGGAAGAATATCAATCAAAAATATCAAGAATTCGTAGTCGATCCCAAAAATATGAGGATATGTTTGTGTACAGATGACATCAATCTTTTCGGAGATATGAGCAGTTCTCACAACACTTAGCTAGTTCTTCTTGCAAACTATAACCCACTATCATGGTTGTGCTTCAAAAGAAAAAATACATTATGTTGTACTTATTAATCCAAGGACAAAAAAACCCGCAATAATATTGATGTGTTCTTGGAGCCTGTTATGTGTGGGGACCCCCGTTTTGCAACAGGAATCACTCGTGTATTCTGTGCCATTTCCCTGGATCAAGTAGTTTGGCACACACGATACATAGTTGAATCACCAAAAGCGCATACATATGCGTCGTGTACGAATTATTACATCATAGGCCCGAAGGCGTAGTCTTAGAACAAAGGACCAAGCGGTCCGGAATACAGTCCAAAAGCAGAATATAGATAAGTAGCGGAGCGAAGGCAGCGGCATTTTCATTGCCACAGGCAACGACCGTATCTAGACCTAGTGGGCACCCTCATCTTCCGCATCCTCTTCGTAGTAGGCGTACGGATCTTCCGCGGTGTCATCTTCGGCTTCTGATGAGTTTATAGTTGCAAGGGTGAGTACCAACCGTACTCAGCAAGTCACCACAACAACGATGCATATGCAGGATTTTTATTCAAGGCAAGGCAAAGGCTCATTTGCATAAAGCTGGTTTTGCAATCATTTTCACAAACCTAAGACTTAGCATAACTGGTCAAGTTTTAATACCAGAGTTTAATTTAAGCAACGGCGGTTCTGTCTACCATCCATTATGATCCCAAGGATGGCTTTCCGCCGTTGGTCGTCATGGTTTTCTGTGGACGCCCACCTTCCCTGCTCCCGGGGAGTGGCTCCAACAGCATAAAATTCATCATGCAATAACCCATCCCACACAGGTTAAGAGTTTAGAGTCTAGCCAAGTGTAATACATGTCCCGGTGCTCAATATCCGCGAGCACGGCTATTCGAATAGATTTGATTTACTCACACTGCAGTGGATGTACACTTTACCCGCACTCCGCGACTGCCCAACACATGAGCCTCGTCCCAACACATGAGACGCGTCACGGCAAAGCCTTTCGATAACCTTGCATTGGCAGTACCCGCTCCATGAACTATCATCCTCATGCACTCTAGGCGTATCTGTTTCTAGCAGTGAGAGGAGTTCTGGCGCTCCCGGGAAGGGAAGTCTCGCACGCACGTAAAGTTTATAGTTTATAGTTTAAGTTTATACTCTCACTCTCACACACGTGGCAGTCCTACAAATGGCGACACCGACGTAGGGCACGCATTGCGACCCTACCTCAACGGCTGCCCCACCGTAGCGCACCTGCCTCACACACGGGGGTGAACCATCTATGCAAGGATACTGCCTCTGCTCGGCTATCTAGTCCGCTAGGTCTATACCCATCCAAGAAGTGCGGTTGTACGAGGGTCGTTTCATGCTTAACTTCATGACTCGGTCCTTAACTGACCGGGGACGGTACTAGTCTTTTTCCAGATTCCACCCAAATCCACCATCCGCCCCGGTCGAAAACAGTTGTTTAGTTTCATTTCTCCTTTCACATTTTATGTCATCATATCCTGGCAATGTGGCGCTCATGTCTCCACATGCCGCATCTCAATTACCTTCCCAAAGGTAATTGCCCAAGCATATAGCATTTTGATAAATATGAGTATGCATGATATTAGAATAGCATTACTAAGCATTTGTCATAATTGACTAGGGACTCATACGTAAACATGGTTACAAGGGGATATGGGGTAAACAATATTCAAGGCATGGCATAACAACAAGTAGGATATTCATCATTGCATGCAACTTTATTTGCAAACAAAATAATTTCGCAATTAGGGATCAATATGTTCAAGGAATAGTGATGACTTGCCTTGTTCGCAGTCTTGCGGGTCTTGGTCTTCAGTCGGACTCGCAACTCCCTCGGTGTCTAAAATTACGTGCGAAAGAAATTGAATTCATTTAGAATTCAATTAAAATCCAACAAAATCCAATTAAAGAAAAGATCGAGCGCGAGCGTTTGAATGTCGATATCGACTCCATTTTATTTATGAAGTAATCCTACTTTGATTTTTAATACCGTTGTCCTAAAATATTAGCGCTAGCCAATTAAAAATATTAATCCGATTTAATTTACGCGTCTCGAATAAATTAGATTCCGATAATAAAAGGTAACCCTATCCGGTAAATAGTTGGCGTAAACAATTGCGACGGCTAATTTAGTGGATAATCCTAATTGGAGTAAGAACTAACTAAATACCGGCTAAATAGACATTTAAATGGATAACGAACGTCGCATACATACGATAGCAAATTAAAACGACCGCTAATTAATCCTCCGGTTATATGTAATCGATTTAGCGAAACATTAGCGAACGAAAATCTAAATAATCGGCTAAGTTTCCCCGCTAAGTATTAATCATTAAAAGAATAATCTAGTTAGGTGAATATTTTAAATTGCCATTAAATATCCGATTTAATTTTACTTGTGTTTCCAAAATAATCGATGTCGGTGTATGTTACTAATTTATTAAGCTAACATTTTATATTAATCTAGCACATATATTCGAGATAGACAAAAATTATATTCCTAACACCAATTTTGTCTTTCCCTATTTTATTTTTTTTATTTTTATTTTTATTTTTCCTCTTCTCTTCTTTTCTATCTTTTTCTTTTCTTTTTCTCTTATTCTCTCTCCTTCTTTGTATCTTCTTCTTCCTCCTATCTCTGCTCTCTGCTTGTTCTGTCTCTGTGTACTGCCGGCAGGGGGGATGAGAGTGGCGGCACACACCTGCGGCGGCGGCGGCGGCGGCGGAGGGCGGCGACGCGGCGGCGACCGGCGGCAGCGGGGCGGTGGCCACCCAACGGCGGCGGCGGCGGTTGCCGGTGGTGGAGAAGAGGGGAGAAAGGTGGGGGCGGTGTGGGGAGGAAGGGAGGAGGGGAGGGGGTTTTTATAGGGCACAGGGGGGCAGCGGTAACGTGCGCGTGGCGCGGGAGGCACGGGTACGGCGGCGACGTGCGTGGCACGAGCGGTGAGGCGGGCGCGGCGGCAGGCGGCGGCGCGGGCGGCATGGGGTGACAGTGTAGGGCGGCGTGGGCGTGCGGTACGGCGGCACGGGCAGCGGTACGACGGCCGTACGGGGCGGCGCGGCGAGGAGGCATGGCGCGGGCGGCGAGGGCACGGTGGTACGGGGCAGCATGCGCGGGCGTGGAGCGGCGTGCGGGCGACGTGCGCGCGCGGCGCGGGGCGGCGTCGTGCGCGCGTGCGGCGCGGTCCGTGCGCGGCAGCGGACCGGAAGCGGCGGCCGCGGGTGGTGCGCGTGAGCGGCGCAAGTCGGCACGAGCGCACGGCAGGGCGGTGGTCGTGCGGCGCGCGCGAGGGCAGGCTACAGGCGGCGCGGGCGGCGGCGAGCGGCGCCGTGGGCGCGCGGCGCTGGGCGGGCACGCGCGGGCGCGGAGTGGCCCGAGGGCGGCTGGCGCGCGTGCGGCGCGGTTGGGCAGCGGTGCGGGGCGCCAGGGGCGCGGCAGCGGCGGGTCTGAGCACGCGGGGGCGCGCGGGCGCGGGCCGGGGAACACGACCGAACACCTGGCGCACGGTGAACAGTGCCGCCAGGGGGGTTCTTTGATATTTAGGGCCTTTTCTTCACAAAATTTCACTCTAAAATTTGTAAACTTAGACAAATCAATGTGACCAATTTTTTTTAATGTTTCTAACAATTTATCTACCATTTATATATATGTATATATTTATTTTATTTATTCTTTTCTCGTACCCATTATTCTCACATATACCTACACCCCTCCTAAAACAAATAGTATTTGCTAGGTGTAATATTTGTTTAAACCCCGCATAAAACCTAATTAGAAGCGCGAATAAATCCAACGTGATTTATTTTAATAGTTTTTTTTTTGTCGGTCGAATTTTTAGGGCGTTACAAACCTACCCCCCTTAAAATAAATCTCGTCCCGAGATTTCTTACCGGTTGTCGAATAGTTGCGGGTACTCGGTCTTCAAGAACTCCTCGCTCTCCCATGTAGCCTCATCCTCTGTGTGATTACTCCATTGCACTTTGTACATAAGCCACACTTTGGTTCGGGTTCCTTTCTCGGCCTTATCCAAGATCTTTACAGGGTGTTCCGGATAAGTGAGGTCATTTGCGATGTGGATTTCCTCCAACGGGGCTTGCTCTTCTGGCACTCTCAAGCATTTCTTTAACTGGGAGACGTGAAAAACCGGGTGCACATCGGAATGTTTTCCGGTAGTTGGAGCTGATAGGCAACTTCTCCTCGTTTAGCGATTATTTGGAACGGTCCCACGTACCTCGGTGCTAGCTTTCCTTTGACTTTAAACCTTTTTGTACCTCTCAGCGGGGAGACCTTTAGGTATACGTAGTCTCCTTCCTTAAATTCTAGGTCCATTCTCCGAGTGTCAGCGTAACTCTTTTGGCGTGACTGCGCTACCTTTAGGCGGTCACGGATTAGGCGAACCTTCTCCTCAGCCTCTTTGATTATATCGGGTCCGAATACGGCACGCTCTCCGGTCTCGGACCACATTAACGGGGTACGGCATCGTCGTCCGAACAATGCTTCATTTGGTGACATTTTTAGGCTAGCCTGATAACTGTTGTTGTAGGAGAACTCAGCGTACGGTAGACACCTTTCCCAGTCCTTGCTAAAGTCCAGTGCACATGCTCTCAACATATCCTCCAATACTTGGTTCGTCCTTTCAGTCTGGCCATCAGTCTGTGGGTGATATGCCGTGCTAAATGCGAGGTAGCTTCCGAGGGCTTCATGCACTTTATTCCAGAAGTGTGAGGTAAACTGGGTACCTCGGTCGGATATAATCCTTTTTGGTACGCCGTGAAGACACACGATCCTGGACATGTATAGCTCGGCTAGCTTGGCACTGCTATAGTTTGTCTTCACAGGAATAAACCTCGCAGTTTTAGTGAGTCTATCCACGATTACCCAAATGGAATCATAACCTGTTGCGGTTTTAGGTAATCCTACGATAAAATCCATACCGACCTCATCCCACTTCCATTCGGGAATTTTGAGAGGTTGTAGTAACCCTGCTGGTCGCTGGTGTTCGGCTTTCACCTTTTGGCATACGTCGCAGAGCGCTACGTATTCTGCCACATCTCGTTTCATATTGGGCCACCAGTATCCCTCCTTCAAGTCCTAGTACATTTTTGTACCCCCTGGGTGTAGGGAGTAAGCCGATTCATGTGCCTCCTTTAGTATTAGTTTCCTCAATCCTCCTTGTTCCGGCACATAGATCCTCTTTTTATACCATAATATTCCCTCCTCGCTAACCGAGAACTCTTTCGCATGTCCTGCGGCCATGCGCTTCTTTACTTCTCGAACCTCTTCGTTATCCCCTTGAGCTTCTTCTATCTGTCTCCTCAGTAAGGGTTGTATTTCCAGGGCGTTTATCTGTCCCTGCGGAATTAGGTGCAAGTTCAGGTGGGCTATTTCCTCTCGAAGCTCAGGGGCCATGTCATCCATGCCTAGGTGATTGCAATGGCTTTTGCGGCTTAGTGCGTCGGCTACAACGTTCGCCTTCCCGGGATGGTAGTGAACCTCGAGGTCATAATCCTTGATTAGTTCTAACCACCGTCTCTGCCTCAGGTTCAGATCGGGCTGCGTAAAGATGTATTTCAGGCTCTTGTGGTCCGTGTAAATGTCGCAATGATTTCCAATCAAATAATGTCTCCAAATCTTCAGCACGTGAACCACTGCTGCCAACTCTAGATCATGGGTAGGATAATTTTCCTCGTGTGGTCGTAGTTGTCGCGAAGCATACGCCACGACTTTTCCTTCTTGCATTAACACTCCTCCCAGCCCCTGTCTCGAGGCATCGCAATATACTACAAAATCCTTCCGGTTATCAGGGAGGACTAGGACAGGGGCAGTGGTTAACTTTTCTTTCAACCGTTCGAAACTTTCCTGACATTGCTCCGTCCACTTAAATTCCTTTTCTTTCTTGAGTAGCTGGGTCATGGGTCGAGCTATCTTGGAGAACCCTTCGATGAATCTTCGGTAGTATCCGGCCAATCCCAGAAAGCTCCGGATCTCCGTTACAGACTTGGGTGCTTTCCATTCAGTAACCGCCTCAACCTTAGCAGGGTCTACTGCTACGCCACCAGCTGATATCACATGGCCTAAAAATGCAACTTCCTTCAACTAGAATTCGCACTTGCTGAACTTTGCATAGAGCTGATGTTCCCGGAGTTTCTTTAACACCAAGCGTAGATGCTCGGCATGTTCATCTTCATCCTTGGAGTAAATGAGGATATCATTGATAAATACTACCACGAATTTATCCAAATATTCCATGAATACCTTGTTCATAAGATTCATGAAATAAGCCGGAGCATTGGTCAGTCCGAAAGACATTACGGTAAACTCATATAATCCGTAGCGTGTCGAGAACGCAGTCTTGGGGATGTCTCCAGCCCTGATCTTCAGTTGGTGGTATCCGGATCGAAGGTCGATCTTAGAAAATATCTTGGCTCCTTTAAGTTGATCGAAGAGATCGTCTATCCGTGGTAACGGGTATTTGTTCTTGATGGTCACTTCATTCAATGACCGGTAATCCACACACATCCTCATGCTTCCATCCTTCTTCTTGACGAATAATACTGGGGCTCCCCAAGGTGATGAGCTAGGGCATACGAATCCCTTCTCTTGTAGTTCCCTAATTTGCTTCTTGAGCTCTTCTAACTCATTAACTGGCATCCGATATGGCCTCTTGGATATGGGGGCAGTTCCGGGCATCAAATCGATGACGAATTCAATGTCACGATCTGGTGGCATTCCAGGTAGATCTTCAGGGAATACATCGGGAAACTTCTGAACTACCGGCATTCCTTTCAGGGGTAGCATGGTGAATATGCCACCGGCACGTTCAGGTAACCTGGGGTCTTGATCCATAGTCGCTCTCATTGCTGATCCCCAGGGTGTGGTGAACGTGACTTCCCTACGGCTGCAATCTATGATGCCTCTGTTTCTTGTTAACCAATCCATGCCTAGTATGACATCGAGGGTTTGCGGTACTAGGACCATAAGATTTGAGGGAAACACCACATCCCTAAGACGGATTGGTACGTCGACACAAGCTTGGTTCACATTTATCTCCCCTCCCGGTGAATGTACTATCATAGGTTTCCGTAGTTCTACCCGGGTTAGGTTATGTTGTTGACTAGCTTTTAAGGATATAAATGAATGCGAAGCGCCTGAGTCGAAGAGAACTTTAACTGGAGTAGAATTTATAGAGAACGTACCCATTAGCACGCCCTGATCTTCCTCGGCTTCTTCCGCTCGCACGTGGTTCACTTGCCCGCGTCCGAATCCGGTCGCGATCCTGCCCGTCTGCGGTGTCCTGAACAGTCCTCTCCCGGCTGTTGGGGTAGCAGTCCCTTGGATTGTCGAGGCATTGGCTCCGGTGCGGATGGGCGTTTTGTTGGGATGCGGGCACTTGTTGGCGAAATGCCCATACTCTCCATAGTTAAAACAGCTTCCCGGCCTCTTTATCCCAGTAGTAGCCTGGTTGGGTACAGGTGTGCGAGTCTGGGCAGTAACAGGCCTGTTGTAGTTGTTAGGTGTAGTAGAGCGGTTGACAGTCACTATCGCGGGCTTCCATCCCGACGAGGTAGCTCCTTTGGGTCGCTGAGATGCAACTTGAGGCGGACGGTTCATAGCAAGCCTTCTTTTGCGGTTGTGCTCCACGATCTTCCGATCATTTTCCAGTCTAACCACCTTGTTGATGAGACTCTGGAAGCTGTCATGATCTTGCCCTATCATGGGTCCACGCAGCTCATCGTTCAATCCTTCAATGAACTTGTCAACCTTTTCTTCCTCATCCGCGAGGTCTCCGGTTGCATAACGGGCCAGCTGGGTAAAACGATTCAGTTATTCCTGTACGGTGGTATTTCCTTGACGCAGCCTCCTGAACTCATTTTTCTTCATGCGCATCACTACGGCGGGCACGAAGTTGTCGCGGAAGGCGGTAGTGAATTCCTCCCATGTGGGTTCACCGGCATCTTCTTCCCGTGCCTCTTTATAAGTATCCCACCAGTCTCCGGCTGGTCCTTCCAGTTGATTCACTGCAAAAATCACTTTGTCTGCCTCTCTTACTCGTACTAGGGTCAGCTTCTTCTCAATGATACGCAGCCAGTCCTCAGCATCCATGGGCTCTTCTGCTGTGGCGAACGTGGGTGGCTTGGTTCTCATGAATTCCCCAAAGCTGGATCCCCCACGATTGCCTTGATTGTTCGCGATGGCTTGTAGGAGTTGGGTCTGTGCGGCCATAATCCCGGTTAATGTGGTTAGGTCAGGCTCGGGGGCCCCCTCATTGTTATTTGTCATCCGGCGTCGGTTGGCCATCTGTGTGGATTAGTTGGGTAAGTATTCCGTTTTTCGAACCAACCCCCTAGGGTTTTATCCCAATCGGGATGTTGTTTCTGATGTGAACTTTGTTTGGTAAGCATGGTGGAATAAACTCATTTGCAACATAACAATAACATTCATAAAAACATCGTAGAGTTCACAAACCCAAACACAAATGACTGCATATGTGTGCAGTCATAATAAGGTTCAAACATTACAATCATCGAACTACGACTTCAAACTACTCGTCGACATACATAGGGGGGTAAAGGTGTCTCGCTCTCCAAAAACCATCCCAGCGAGATCGAGCCGTAGTGGACCTCCAGTCTAGTCGTCCAGCCATCCGCAGGATCCTGGCGCAGGGAGTGGGTAGTCGCTGGCAGACGCGAACTTGAGCTCTCCCATCTCGGAGGTGGTAGCCTCTGGGTCTGGCTTGGTCCTCTTCGGCGGTGGTCGTGTGCTCTTGCGTGCCGTGCTGCGGGTGCGAGGGCCACTGGCGAATGTGATGCGGTAGGCCGGAGTCTCGTCCTCCGAGGGGTCGGTGACGTGTGGCTCTATCTCCTCTGGGTCATCCTCATCCTCCGCCTCAGAGTCAACCTGGATCGGAGTCTCCACACAAGATCCTGGTGGTGAGGAAGTAGCAGGGGCTGGCTCTCCAACTGGCGACTGTATCACAGTAGGATCTATCAGGTAAGGTGCTGGCTCGGTGGTTAAGGCATCCACTAGTGAGTGAAACGCTGGTGGGTACGGTGGGGTGAGGAAGAAGTAGCGGTCCTGCCCGACTGCTGCAGAAGTGGAAGCCCCAGTGGCACTGACTGTGGTGGCTCTGAGCTGCTCTGCAAGCTGACTAACGTGCTCCTGACTCACCCTCAGCTGCTCCTCGAGTGTGTCCATCATCCTGCGACGCTCATCCTGCTGACCTGACAGCTGCTGCAACTGGTCGCTGCGAGCCTGGAGCTGTGTCTTCAGTGAGTCTATCTCACTGCCCCGGGTCTGGTGCTCCTCCTCAAGCTGTAGGTGCTGTACTGTGAGATCAGTCACCTCGGTCTCCAGCTCAATCAGACGCCTGTGCTGCTCGTCGATCTCTAACAGAGCCGTCTCGTAGCAGTCGTCGACAGCCTCCGCCCATCGGGACAATCGGGTCACCATCGGGTTGTAACAACAGGGGGTGTCCCGGACGGTGCACACGGAGCTGTCCTCCTCTCGAAACGGGTGGTGGGCAAACTCTGTGGTCGCCAACTCAGATCGATGGATCGAGTTGAGTCGGAGAAAGGCTTCCCGGGCAGCATCCTGCATCGCGGTCTCTGGCGTGTAGCGACAGTAGCGTGTCCTGAACCAATGGCTTGCCTCTGAGGGAACTCGGGACTCAACCACCACTCTAGCCTCCCAGGCTGGTCCTATCTGCCTCACCTGGTAGGTAGGGATCCTCGGGTACCTCAAACACCTCATCATCCTGTGTAACTCCACGACATACCCCTCTGAATGGGGCAGGTCCATCTCCCAAGATGCGCTCGAATCTGCCATCTATTTTTAAGAAAGTTTACGATTAGTAAAAGTAAAACTCATTTTGCAAAGAAGTAGACATGAGTTAAGAAAAATGCGTTTGGTTTTGCGAAAGTAGATTTTGTGAAAATATTCCTATTTGGGAATCTCTCCCTTGACCATCTACTTTGGGGTGGGGCGCCATTTGGTCTTTCCTACAGTCGTATGGCTCTGATACCAACTCTGTGGGGACCCCCGTTTTGCAACAGGAATCACTCGTGTATTCTGTGCCATTTCCCTGGATCAAGTAGTTTGGCACACACGATACATAGTTGAATCACCAAAAGCGCATACATATGCGTCGTGTACGAATTATTACATCATAGGCCCGAAGGCGTAGTCTTAGAACAAAGGACCAAGCGGTCCGGAATACAGTCCAAAAGCAGAATATAGATAAGTAGCGGAGCGAAGGCAGCGGTATTTTCATTGCCACAGGCAACGACCGTATCTAGACCTAGTGGGCACCCTCATCTTCCGCATCCTCTTCGTAGTAGGCGTACGGATCTTCCGCGGTGTCATCTTCGGCTTCTGATGAGTTTATAGTTGCAAGGGTGAGTACCAACCGTACTCAGCAAGTCACCACAACAACGATGCATATGCAGGATTTTTATTCAAGGCAAGGCAAAGGCTCATTTGCATAAAGCTGGTTTTGCAATCATTTTCACAAACCTAAGACTTAGCATAACTGGTCAAGTTTTAATACCAGAGTTTAATTTAAGCAACGGCGGTTCTATCTACCATCCATTATGATCCCAAGGATGGCTTTCCGCCGTTGGTCGTCATGGTTTTCTGTGGACGCCCACCTTCCCTGCTCCCGGGGAGTGGCTCCAACAGCATAAAATTCATCATGCAATAACCCATCCCACACAGGTTAAGAGTTTAGAGTCTAGCCAAGTGTAATACATGTCCCGGTGCTCAATATCCGCGAGCACGGCTATTCGAATAGATTTGATTTACTCACACTGCAGTGGATGTACACTTTACCCGCACTCCGCGACTGCCCAACACATGAGCCTCGTCCCAACACATGAGACGCGTCACGGCAAAGCCTTTCGATAACCTTGCATTGGCAGTACCCGCTCCATGAACTATCATCCTCATGCACTCTAGGCGTATCTGTTTCTAGCAGTGAGAGGAGTTCTGGCGCTCCCGGGAAGGGAAGTCTCGCACGCACGTAAAGTTTATAGTTTATAGTTTAAGTTTATACTCTCACTCTCACACACGTGGCAGTCCTACAAATGGCGACACCGACGTAGGGCACGCATTGCGACCCTACCTCAACGGCTGCCCCACCGTAGCGCACCTGCCTCACACACGGGGGTGAACCATCTATGCAAGGATACTGCCTCTGCTCGGCTATCTAGTCCGCTAGGTCTATACCCATCCAAGAAGTGCGGTTGTACGAGGGTCGTTTCATGCTTAACTTCATGACTCGGTCCTTAACTGACCGGGGACGGTACTAGTCTTTTTCCAGATTCCACCCAAATCCACCATCCGCCCCGGTCGAAAACAGTTGTTTAGTTTCATTTCTCCTTTCACATTTTATGTCATCATATCCTGGCAATGTGGCGCTCATGTCTCCACATGCCGCATCTCAATTACCTTCCCAAAGGTAATTGCCCAAGCATATAGCATTTTGATAAATATGAGTATGCATGATATTAGAATAGCATTACTAAGCATTTGTCATAATTGACTAGGGACTCATACGTAAACATGGTTACAAGGGGATATGGGGTAAACAATATTCAAGGCATGGCATAACAACAAGTAGGATATTCATCATTGCATGCAACTTTATTTGCAAACAAAATAATTTCGCAATTAGGGATCAATATGTTCAAGGAATAGTGATGACTTGCCTTGTTCGCAGTCTTGCGGGTCTTGGTCTTCAGTCGGACTCGCAACTCCCTCGGTGTCTAAAATTACGTGCGAAAGAAATTGAATTCATTTATAATTCAATTAAAATCCAACAAAATCCAATTAAAGAAAAGATCGAGCGCGAGCGTTTGAATGTCGATATCGACTCCATTTTATTTATGAAGTAATCCTACTTTGATTTTTAATACCGTTGTCCTAAAATATTAGCGCTAGCCAATTAAAAATATTAATCCGATTTAATTTACGCGTCTCGAATAAATTAGATTCCGATAATAAAAGGTAACCCTATCCGGTAAATAGTTGGCGTAAACAATTGCGACGGCTAATTTAGTGGATAATCCTAATTGGAGTAAGAACTAACTAAATACCGGCTAAATAGACATTTAAATGGATAACGAACGGTCGCATACATACGATAGCAATTTAAAACGACCGCTAATTAATCCTCCGGTTATATGTAATCGATTTAGCGAAACATTAGCGAACGAAAATCTAAATAATCGGCTAAGTTTCCCCGCTAAGTATTAATCATTAAAAGAATAATCTAGTTAGGTGAATATTTTAAATTGCCATTAAATATCCGATTTAATTTTACTTGTGTTTCCAAAATAATCGATGTCGGTGTATGTTACTAATTTATTAAGCTAACATTCTATATTAATCTAGCACATATATTCGAGATAGACAAAAATTATATTCCTAACCCCAATTTTGTCTTTCCCTATTTTATTTTATTTTTTTTATTTTTATTTTTCCTCTTCTCTTCTTTTCTATCTTTTTCTTTTCTTTTTCTCTTATTCTCTCTCCTTCTTTGTATCTTCTTCTTCCTCCTATCTCTGCTCTCTGCTTATTCTCTCTCTGTGTACTGCCGGCAGGGGGGATGAGAGTGGCGGCACATACCTGCGGCGGCGGCGGCGGCGGCGGAGGGCGGCGACGCGGCGGCGATCGGCGGCAGCGGGGCGGTGGCCACCCAACGGCGGCGGCGGCGGTTGCCGGTGGTGGAGAAGAGGGGAGAAAGGTGGGGGCGGTGTGGGGAGGAAGGGAGGAGGGGAGGGGGTTTTTATAGGGCACAGGGGGGCAGCGGTAACGTGCGCGTGGCGCGGGAGGCACGGGTACGGCGGCGACGTGCGTGGCACGAGCGGTGAGGCGGGCGCGGCGGCAGGCGGCGGCGCGGGCGGCATGGGGTGACAGTGTAGGGCGGCGTGGGCGTGCGGTACGGAGGCACGGGCAGCGGTACGACGGCGGTACGGGGCGGCGCGGCGAGGAGGCATGGCGCGGGCGGTGAGGGCGCGGTGGTACGGGGCAGCATGCGCGGGCGCGGAGCGGCGTGCGGGCGACGTGCGCGCGTGCGGCGCGGGGCGGCGTCGTGCGCGCGTGCGGCGCGGTCCGTGCGCGGCAGCGGATCGGAAGCGGCGGCCGCGGGTGGTGCGCGTGAGCGGCGCAAGTCGGCACGAGCGCACGGCAGGGCGGTGGTCGTGCGGCGCGCGCGAGGGCAGGCTACAGGCGGCGCGGACGGCGGCGAGCGGCGCCGTGGGCGCGCGGCGCTGGGCGGGCACGCGCGGGCGCGGAGCGGCCCGAGGGCGGCTGGCGCGCGTGCGGCGCGGATGGGCAGCGGTGCGGGGCGCCAGGGCGCGGCAGCGGCGGGTCCGAGCGCGCGGGGGCGCGCGGGCGCGGGCCGGGGAACACGACCGAACACCTGGCGCACGGTGAACAGTGCCGCCAGGGGGTTCTTTGATATTTAGGGCCTTTTCTTCACAAAATTTCACTCTAAAATTTGTAAACTTAGACAAATCAATGTGACCAATTTTTTTTAATGTTTCTAACAATTTATCTACCATTTATATATATGTATATATTTATTTTATTTATTCTTTTCTCGTACCCATTATTCTCACATATACCTACACCCCTCCTAAAACAAATAGTATTTGCTAGGTGTAATATTTGTTTAAACCCCGCATAAAACCTAATTAGAAGCGCGAATAAATCCAACGTGATTTATTTTAATAGTTTTTTTTTTGTCGGTCGAATTTTTAGGGCGTTACATTATGGATGATATAGAAACTCTATGGAAAGGAGGTGTGGAAACTTGGGAGGTGTATGGTCAGGAAAACTTCAAAATGCATGTGCTATTGTTCTGCACCATTAATGACTAGTCCGCATTTGGTAATCTTTCTAGACAAACTGTGAAAGGAAAGAAAATTTGCTCCGATTGTAGGGAAGATACACGCAGTAGGTGTCTAAAGAAATCACGAAAAATGGTTTACATGGGTCATAGGAGATGGCTCCCGCTACGTCACGCATTTAGAAGAAAGAATAAAATTTTCGACGATAAGAGAACTTCAACCTGCTCCCAAGGATTTGACCGGATGTGAGGTTCACGACATGGTGAAGGACATAACTAGTGAGTTTGGGAAGAAAATGAAATGTAGTAAGGCAAAAGATAAGAGTATGTGGAAAAAAAATCTATATTTTGGTGACTACCTTACTATAAGGATATTGAGTTCCATCATTGCATTGATCTCATGCACGTTGAAAAGAATGTGTGTGAGAGTTTGGTCGGCCTACTGCTGAATATTCTTAGAAAGACAAAGGACGGGTTGAATGCGCGCCTTGATCTACAGGAGATGAATATTCGGCCACACCGACCGCACCTCTATCTGGTCGGCACCGACCGCCGCCGCCTCCTCCACGCCGCCACCTCTATCCGGCCGCACCGACCGCCGCCGCCTCCTCCCTCATCGTTCGGGCCTCACCGACCGCGGCAGCAACGGTGGCAAGAAGCGAACAACCAGCGGCAGCAGCATCCCTCTCTCTCGTCTGTTGCTGCTCCTCGCGTCCTCGATCATCCTCCATAGCCAAGGTAAGAAATATCAAATAACAGACCATTATGGTTGCAAAACATTTTAGCCTAAACATGTGATCCATCATCCTTTGCACTGATATTCAACTCTAATAGCAAAATCTTATTTTGCATCGTAATTTTTTTATAAGAGAGTCTAAATAGGGCTATAAGTAAGCCGTTTGCTACTGCAGTAATGGCTGCTTGACAGTATTTTGCAATAAAAACGTGAGGACCTTCATGAAATAGAGGTTTCTCAATGGGAACTTTACAGTATTTTGCAAAGGATGATCTAACGAATGAAAATTTATTAACTGCTAGATTTAATGGTCTAAATTTTACCATTTACGTGTATGCATAGTTTCGTAAGAAAGGGCTCTCCTTTCACTTATTTAGATATATCATTAGTAAATTTTTTTATACTTTATAAGACAAATCAATATATATATATATATATTGTTACAATGTGTTTAAACTAAATGTTTTTTTAAGTTATTGATAGTTAAAGTTGTACTATTAGCCTAACAATCTGGATAGATTGTTGGCAGTGGGATGATGGGCCACTGACAACTTTCATTCTTTTGTCTCTCAAATTCTAAAAAATTGAAATGGGGAGGCCTTCATGTAATCATATTTAGGAGTCATCTTGTATTGTTCAAGCACATTGCAATGTATTTGTTTCTACCATTTTGTACATAGCCGATAATTTCCAGATGTGAACAAGTATTAATATGTGATTTGGGCAGGTATTTTTTGCTAAGATGATTTGTGCTTGAGCATGACATGGCAATGTGTTTATTTTTCTTTGAATGTTGTATCAGCCATGGCAGGCAACGAGGAAGACACAGCGGATTTCTTCTCTCAGTGGCACACACATCACCCAGCGGCCGCCATCGACGCCTCCGACGCTGGTCGGGGGAGGGGTCGAGGTGGCCTCGATCTGAACTCTCAGGCCGACGCCTTCCTTGACCTCGCCTCCTACCAGTAGATCCTGCAACCGGATGGTCATGGATTACCTCCGATTCGCCCTGGTAGTAGATGCACCGTCGGCCCGTCACGCCCTCCTTTCCCAGGGGTCCGTCGCGGCAGAAGTCGTGGAGGAAGAGGAGAACGAGGCCGTGCCAGGTCCTTGACCATTGGAGCGGGATTTGGCAGGAGGATGCGGGGATACGTTCCCCCTGGCTCAACTTCCGACGATGGAGGAGTAGTACGCCGTGGGGCCTCCTTGTCGAACGTCGCTACAAGCTTGTTCGGCTTTGGGGGCTTCGGAGGAGGTGGCCCACATCATGCATCATCATCTGTTGGGACTCCAGTGGCTGACGATGATGACAACGATGTAAGATGAAGATGACATCGCCCTCGATGGTCAGCGCACAGTAACCCCCCATGGAAGTACTAACATAGAAGTAACACCTAGATCAAAGTAGAATGGGTGATTTCCATTGGTTAATCTGTGGTTAATCTTTGGTTTAATCATGTTTGGGTTCATATTAATTAAGTTTTCTTTACTAGAATTTTCCTGACAAGGCTTGTTGGACAGAAGAAAATACTTTTAAGTTGTGTGTAATAGCCTATGAGGAAATGAGGGAAGGAAATTTTTCCAATGGAACATGGACAACTAGAGGCTATCAACATTTGAGGGAGAAATATTTGCAATGGACTCATCTGAAGCATTCAACCAAACAAATCAAGAACAGAATGGTTCAACTAAAGAGTATTTACCTTGCTTGGGTGTGGCTGAATCAACAAACTACAGGTGGTCGAGGACCTAATGGAGAAATTACTGGTACGGAAGGTTGGTGGAATGGAAAAATCAAGGTAGGAAGTTGTGTCATTCGTTAACATAGTTTGCATGATTTAGAAGTTTAGTTCTGTGCTGATTCAATGCCATTACAGGAAACCAGACGGCAGGAAATTCCGCTATGGCAACCCTGAGTACTTAGACATGCTTGTAGAACTCTTCCAAGGTGTGGCAGTTGATGGATCCTCTGCCTATTTCCCTGGAGATGAAGAAAAGGAAGAGGAAGAGGTAGCAGCAAGAGGTGAAGCTGCTGAGGATGGATTTGAGAACAGTCCCATGAGCACCAACAGCAAAAAGAGGGGCAACAGCATGTCTGAGGTGTCCACAGCTACAAGTCCTGGGAAAAAAAGCGAGAGCCTAATGGTGAAACTGCTGAAGGGGTTGCTCAATACTTTTACCGTTGATAGTGAAAGGTCTACTCAACTCATGACTGAACTTGTAAATAAGGGGAAGTCAAAGAAGACCAAGTTAGAAAAATATGAGCAATCATTGATGCATTGTCAAAAGTTAGCAGTTGAGTGTGGGGCAACAGAAGAAACTGTGGAGTACTTCTGTGCAACACAACTATTTCTGGAAAAAGGCAACAAAATTATGTTTCAGAACATGAGCACAAAGGAAGCAAGATTATTGTGGTTGAAGTGATGGTGTCAGCAGAAGAACCTGTATTAGTTGCATCTTTCTTTGCTGATAATTGCATTGGAGGATGTCGTTCTTGGCAGCATCTTTCAGATTTTTTTTGATCTTTTATTGATCATGTGCTTGCCTGCTATGGTGATCTTCCTTATGTAGGATGGTGATAACTCATGTGTTGATGAGTACATCAGTGATGAGGACAGCAGTGATGAGGACAGCAATGATGAGGAGAGGAAACGTCTGATGTCTCTTTTGATGATGCAGGAAACAAGGAAGCGAAGACTACTTATGCTCGCTGGTATGGTTGGTACGTATTACTTAGACTGTTACTCAAACAAAGCTCTAAGAAAGGTAGTACCGGAGTCTGGTTATGATTGGGTTATGAGAACACTAGGCAACAGAACTTCTTGTTACAACATGTTTAGAATGCACAGACCAGTGTTTGAGAGGTTACATACTATTCTTGTGGAGTCTTATGGATTGAAGTCGACCACCAAAATATCATCAATGGAGGCTTTAGGACTTTTTTTGTGGATAGTAGGTGCCCCCCAATCACTTAGACAGGTTGAAGATTGATTTGTTAGGTCTTTGGAGACAATAGTTAGAAAGTTTAATGAAGTTTTGAGAGTGATAATCAAGCTTGCAAAAGATATCATTAAGCCAAAAGATCCTCATTTCACAACTGTGCATAAAAAGTTATTATCTCCAAATTATGCACCGTACTTGATAATTGCATTGGAGCAATAGATGGGACACATATTGAAGTTGCGGTGCTAGTGTCCACTGTTGTCCAACATAGGAATAGACATAAGGAGAAGAATCAGAATGTGATGTGCGTATGTGACTTTGATATGAGATTTACTTTCGTTCTTGCCGGATGGCCTGGATCGGTTCATGATATGAGGGTTTCCAATGATGCTCATAGTATATTTGCTGACAAGTTTCCAAGCCCACCTCCAGGAAAGTTTTATCTCGTTGACTCGGAATACCCAAATAGGCCAGGTTACCTTGCATCATACAAGGGTCTAACATATCATTTCCAGAAGTACAACGAAGGCATAATGCCCAGAGGTAAAAAAGAGCACTTTAATTACTACCATTCTTCATGTCGAAATGTTATAGAGAGGTCATTTGGAGTCTTGAAGAATAAGTGGAGGATTTTATTTCATTTACCAAGTTACCTGCAAAAAAAACAAAGCAAAATAATTGTCGCTTGTATAGCGCTGCATAATTTCATTAGAGACAGTCAAGTAGCCGATACAGAATTCGACCATTGTGACCAAGATGAAAACTATGTTCCATTAGCCGGAATATGTTCTTCTCCATCAAATGATGCAACAGACTGTTTGGACAGCTAGGTGATGAATCAATTTCGGGATTGGGTTGCCGATGGGTTGTGGACTTTGAAATAAATGTAATTTCTGTTTTTTATCTTGTGGAACATGTAATTTGTATTAATAAGCACTTGCAGTAATGGGTTGGCTGTGTTGTGATGTGTGATTCGACTGAAATATTGAGTGCATGCTGGGAATGTGGTTGCTAGGTTGCTACTGTCATTTTTGCAGCGGGCATGGCTAGCAAAGGCCTGAGGCTAGCAAAAAAACAAATTTTATTTTTTTCTGACATACTCATCCCCGACGGGTATTCTAGAAAAGCCCGAAAGAGATATATTCATCTGTGACGGTCCAGACATAAAGACCGATAGAGATATAGTCAAAACATATCGGTGACGGACTGTTAATTAAGACTCGATTGAAATGGTTAGTCATCCATGACGGGCTTTGTAGATTGCCCGATAAAGATTAGTCATCCGTGATGGGCTCATACCTAACCTGCTTTGACTTGTATTGCTTGGTCAATCTTATCTGTGACGGGCTACATTGTTAGGCCCGATTGAGATAACATCCATCCGTGACGGTCTGGTGTCCGATTGAGATATTTTCTCATATCACTGACCTTTGCTTAGTGACGGGCGTCATACCCGTTAGAGATGAGGCTTGAAACCCGTTAGAGATAATCGATCCCGTGCTAGTGTCAGTAAGCATGTACCCATCGTGCCTCTATGAAATGAACGGCTGGATTCTATTTGTTACATGGAGATGCCATCTCGATTCTCAAGCTAGGATGGTAAAAATCCTCAATAGTGAAACATACAGTTCAGCACAACAGGGCCAACAGCTAGCAAAGAAGCAAGACGTGATTCATGCAAACATATAATTCAACACAACAGCTAGCAAAGGAGCACGACTAACTCATTACATTTAATATAATACCACGATAATACAGGAAGGTTGCATAGAACCGGATGGAATTTCTCCTGTCCTCAAAGAGATGAATAAGGCGGTAGGTGCCCCTTCTCCCTTAGGCATATCAGTGTGTTGTACAAACTTTCTTTTATGGGGGTGAATGTGAGGCCCAAGTCTCTCAGCCTTTGATTAGAAAACTTGAACGGTTGGACCATCGGTTTGCTATCTTCACACCTAGTTATGAAACAAAAAAAACAAGCACACACAATTGGTAATTCCAAAATTTCTATGGAAACAATTAACGTCATTTTTGACAAAAGTTATATGTAAAATAAACAGACCAAAATGGATGCTATTTCTTTACTCATACTTTTATACTAATATAAGATGATGCATGGATGTATACTATCTTATGACTAACGAAAAAGAATATCAATGTCCATGTATAGTACCATATTTGTTGATGCATATTTGTTTTTTTTTCATGGCAACTTGATACATTTCAGCTTTACTGTTCTGGAATAATTGGAGCAATATTAATTCTAGCTATATAAATCATTTCGTCAAGAATAAATAACATTTTCCATATAACCTTTTTTATATGACTCTTCATTTTTCGCATAATATTTGATCATTCGACTTATTCAAATTTTGTGTAAATATGTACCAATATAACTTAAGGTTAGAGTTTCTTTATTGATAAAACAAGCCATAACATAATAAATAATATTTATGTAAATTTTTTAAATAAAACAAATAAGAAATCAACCGCATCATATATTAAAAAAGAGTATATTTTCTTACTTGTTACATGTGATTGGATACTGTGGAAAGAGTTCTCGGATCATCTGAATAAGCTCCGACCGGTGAAGCACAGTGCCAATGCAGAGATAACGCCCATGCGCATTGGGGTCTTCATACACCAATACATGTGCACACGCCACATCGCGCGCATCGACATACCCAGCGACAGCATTCCGGTGGGTTTTCCTGCTTCCGTTCAAGAAATCGGCGATATGTCTGATGCTAGGGTTTAAGGTTGATTGCAACATCTGGCCTAGTGTCATGGCAGGAAGCACCACCACTAGCTGAATCCCTCTCTTTGATGCCTGCTCTGCTGCTGCTATCTCAGCAACCGTTTTGGCATAACAGTACCAGTCCTGTATTTTAAATTAGCAACTTAGTAATACATCCATCTCAAAATATAATACTAGGATTTTGACATGCAATTATCTAGATTTATAGCTAGAAATACTTTGCTTTTTGAAAATAAAAAGGAGTACATAATAATTGGAATGGAACTGCATTGGTTTAATGCACAACACATAAATAATTATGTGTGGTTTTTTGGGTTGCAATTATCAAGCATACCTATATATATCATGCTTAATTTATCTTACTGTAAATAAGTAAGTCCATTATACCTATTATATTTTCAAAAATATGCTATTAGCGTGTTTAAGAAAAAAACTACGCAACTATCTTCATCCCAAAATATACCAAAATATAGTAATCTAAGATAAAATAGGACCCATGCTATAGTATGCGAATTTGGATGGAGCCTGTCCAGATTTGATTCATAGCATGGATATGTTCTATCGTATTCTGTATCGCTATGTTTTGGAATAAAGGTAGTATTAGTTAACTTAGAGCATGTTGCCTTAAGGAAATTAAATTTACTTTTTGTTTGCAGAACTCAAGGTTACTCCAGCAGCTCTCATCCACGACTGTATCATGCCTCCTGTTTGGGTCCATGTGTACGGCGCCGAAGGTTGATGTGAACACCACGCGTCGTACGCCCATGTCTGCTGCAGCGTTGATCACGTTCTTAGTTCCTTCAACAGCAACGGGCACAAGTCGCTGCAAAAATATGAATTTAACTACACTCAGAATCAACAATTACCAATTACTCCCTACTGTCGACATAAGTATTTGATTTCTAGTATAAGATGTGTTATCAAACTTTTAAATTTTTGACCATCAGTAATATCTCAAATGATTTGTTTCTAGGCCTAGATTAGTCTTGAAATATAGTAGCGTAATATCATAAAGTTATTGAAGTTATTAATTGTATTATAAAATTAAAAGATTTGATCGATATTGTTCTAAATTACTCCCTATATTTCAGGTTGGATAGTAATAAATACTAAGGTTAGTCAAAAGATTCCATTTCAATCACTTTAGTTGTTAATTTCTAAATTTTGAATTGCTTAGATTTCCTTTTGAATTATTATCTTATTAGCTTTTGAAATTATTAAAGTAATGTGAATCATGAGAAATCGGTGCAGAAATGCTTATATTGTGATATGAATTTTTAATCCTACAAATCCTTCTAATATTTATGACCGGTAAGCGTGAACCTAAACAATTATGATGCTGGCAGGAAACTGAGTGACTCACCGGATCAACGGATACAGGTGAGGCAACATGGAATACACCTTCACATCCATTAAATGCAGCAGAAAGACTACCATAGTCCATCACATCCGCATAGTTCAGAGAGAGCCTCTCTTTTGCTCCTTCAAGTTTTTGCAAATGGGAGTTCTTTTGACTAGCTTTGCAAGTTTGCATCCAGAAAATACAGCAAATGAAAAATAATATTAATAATAATAATTGACTAAGTAATTATTATTATTATATATCATAATTTGAACTAAGTAAGGAGAAGTTCAAATGTAAAAAATGGAGAAAAAAAATTATGAAGGGCATGCTTCATAAATAGACAAGGGCTTTATATAATTTGCACATACATATATGTATCACTGAAAAGAGACCAAAACACAGTAAAGGATTTGTAGAGTCTTACATGGATCTCTTGCAGTTCCTCTCACGGCATAGCCACGGAGCAGGAGCTCCTTCACCACCCACGACCCAATGAAGCCTCCTGCTCCTGTCACACATACCATTCTGCCCCCTTCAGCCTTGGCCATCATCAACAGCTAGCTGGAGAAATGCACGCACAATTAAGCTGCTTTTGTGGTGTGCAGCCTGACCTTAATTTAAAGCCACCATAAGATCAGAATTAAACAAGCTGACCTTATCAGCACGTACGGACGGACTAGGACCTAAAATTATCTTTGCACCAGGCACTAATTAATCATCATTTATTTTAATTTGAAATTGATTGGCTAGAGAGGGACAGATTGTATGAAACGGTGGCCAAAGACTCAAAGAGTAGAACAGCTTACGTTCGGCGGGTAGTTTCTCCCTGGGAGGTATATCATGCAGGATGTTATTTTGAATAAGTATGTTGTACATCCCTTGAATTTTACGGAAGTCTAAATATCAAATGGACTTTAAAACCAGACAGAATCCATACCTCAACTTTCTGGATCCTTCACTTCACATCCCATGTCCTAAACTCAACACGGTTTTGTCCTACCACTATACCAAATCTGGCTTTCTAGGACGAATTCCCTATGATGACCAGACAAATGTCATTGATATATGACAAAAATTTTGTCATAAAGATTAGCCCTGGACGATTTTAGTGACTAGAAACTAGCGTCATAAAAGAAAGTCACAGCGACAAAAAATCATCAGAAAGAATACTTATTTCGCCTTAAGAGTTGGGTTAGCACGCACTGATGAAGTAATTTCGTCATATACTAGCTAACCATGTCCTCACTGATGCTTTCTCATACATAGGAGAATGGTTGATCGATCCCATTTATAAGTATCAGAAAACGTCACGGAGGAGGTAATCGTCGTCATAAAAGTTTGGTATACAATGACACACTGTTGTTGTCCTACAACTAGCTAGTCATAGAATTAATGTACATATGAGCCCACATGCAAGTATGAGGTATGTCAAGTTCTTCAAATCGTGCTACTAATTTCTTATGAAGATATAATTCTTAGAAATTAATCCAGGAGAGGAACCAGATTAGTGCAGGAATAACTAAGAGGACAGTCAAACTAGACGGCCCTGTACCAATTATTCGGACCACCAGGCAACGTCAAATCAAAATGACCTTCGAGTATTCCCAGCAGAAACGCTATCCCATCCTCCATCGAGAAAATAGCGCATAGGGGAAGAAAATCACACTCTAAAAGATATATCATCATTGCCTCCAAATTTAGCACGTCCACCATTCGGGAGAGAGAAACACCAAATTTGGCATTCCTCTCTCCTCATGCCATATTGCAACCGCCTACATCTGGAGTGAGCTCCCGCCTCCAGCCAGATCGATACGATAACTCACCCAAGAGCTCCTATCCCCAACTGGATCAATGGCTTGCCCATCCCCATTGTCGATAACCGGACCGAGCTCCACCAATGGCACCTCAGCTCGTGGCACCTCCGACCGAGCTCCGGAGGTGGGGATAGATTTTAGGGGAAGGGATGTGGTCATCGTTGGCAGACCAGCTCCGCCCGCGCCCTTCCCCTCGTCTTCTCCATCCTCTTGGTTGTACTAGTAGATTGTACTAGTAGAAGAGAGGAAGAGAAATCAGGAACAGAACTGAGATGAGAGAGGAAGATTAGTTGTATGTTAGTTAGCATTTTAGAAGAGAATCTGTCAAAAAAATCCATCCTTTGCAAATTTGGCCATTACAAAATATCAATAACAAATATATTCGTGCAAATATAATAGTTTTAAAAAAATCCATGACAAATATAGCCAGTCAAATTAAATCGTTCAAAATATAACCATTATGAAAATAATAAAAATCCATGGGTGATTGGAAGATATTACTAAAATATAGGAGGGTGCGATATTGAAAATCTAACATGGATGATCTAGTAAAGTGAGAAGGGATATAGAGAGGGAATCTCTTTTACATGGCCATCCAAATAGGAATGTGGACGATTAAGTTTGGATAAGTTGTTAGGAATGCTCCCAACTCTGTTTTAAAGGGTGGTGGATGTAATATGTACTGTTTAGATGATAGGGAGTACATTTCTGTATCTAGTCCTAAGCTTTCTCATGCATAGTTTATTCAAGTGGATTCTATATTGAAAAATAGCTTAGCTAGTTTATTCATGTGGATTCTATATTGAAAAATAGCGTAGCTGATCTGGTTAGGTTACTTACGGTGGAATTTGTCTATCCGAGTTTAAGTTCTAAATTTGGCACAAGTACTCGTATTAATTTGCGGCTATTTTTTTAGTGGTAGGCTTCAATAGTGAGGCATCTTTCGACAAAAAAATAAAACATTTGATGCATAGCACTATTGTGTTTATACCAATGTTTCAATAAAAGATGAACATTTGCATAGGGGCACTAGATTTATATAGAAACCCATGCGAACAAAACTTTACTACCATGCCCCGGTGCATTTTTGTCTAGGTCTAATAATATCTTGAGTTTCCATTTGCTCTTACATATGGGTAGGTTACTTATGGTGGAATTTATCTATCCGAGTTTAAGTTCTAAATTTGGTACAGGTACTCGTATTAATTTGCGGCTATTATTTTAGTGGTAGGCTTCAATAGTGAGGCATCTTTCGATAAAAAAAATAAACATTTGATGTATAGAACTATTGTGTTTGTACCAATGTTTCAATAAAAGATGAACATTTGCATAGGGGCACCAGATTTGTATAGAAACCCATGCGAACAAAATTTTACTACCATGCCCCGGTGCATTTTTGAGTTTCCATTTGCTCTTACATATATAGATATAACCTAGTTTATTCAAATTTTCCTCTCTCTCTCCTCACTAACCCAACACTAGTGCAGACCCTCTCATTTGTGACAGGCTGTAACATAACTGGATTTTGCGGGCCGTCACAAAGAATACATCTTAAACGGGCCTAAAAAAAGAGCGATTGAGATATGATCGGAGAGACATGTTAAATGTGCATAGAACTGAAGCCTGTCACGGATGACACATATCTTTGACGGACCTAAACTAGGACCCGATTGAGATAACCTTAAATATCTCAATCGGGCCGTAGTTGGAGCCCATCACAGATGACCATCATCCGTGACGGGCACCAACTTAAGGCCCGATTGAGATAACAACTAGGCCCGTCACAGATGACCTTATCTGTTATCTGTGACGGGCTATAACTATAGCCCGTCACAGATAAGGGTCATCTGTGACGGGCTATATTTTAGGCCCGTCACAGATAAGGGTCATCTGTGACGGGCTATAGTTTAGGCCTGTCACAGATGATCATCATCCGTGATGGGTACCAACTTAAGGCCCGATTCAGATAACAATTAGGCCCGTCACAGATGACTCATCAGTGACGGGCTATATACTAATGCCTACAACTATTGTATTGGTTCTTTGTACAAATAAGTTCATTTGAACTCAAATTCAAAATTTGACAACTTCGAACAAAAATTGGGGTTAATAAATGATTTCAAATGGAAAAGTCACCGAAAGCAAAGCTGTAGAACTCATCGAGGTGCAAAATTTTTATTTTGGTCGTTTCTCCATCTGATTCTATTTGAACAATTTGAAATTTGAAATTCAAAGTTTGAGAAAATCAAATAGAATTTTTTATTAGTGAACGACTTCAACTAAAAAATTCATCATCAACAACAAAGTTGTATAACTCATCAAGATCTATAACTTTTAGTTTGGTCATTTTTCTATATAACATTTTTTGAACAGTTTAAATTTGAATTTGAAAATATGACAACTTCAAACAACATTTTCAAATCTAAATGATTTCAATTGAAAAAGTCATCAACAACAAAATTGTATAACTCATTAAGATCTAAAACTTTTATTTTTGTCATTTCTTCATCCGATAAAGTATTAGTAATATTGTTCATAAATTTTACATATATGTGTTATAATTTCTAAAACCAGATAAGAGATACGTCAATTTTGTGAACAATGTTAGTATCACTTTGTCGGATGAAGAAATGATCAAAATAAAAGTTTTAGATCTTGATGAGTTATTCAACTTTGTTGTTGATAACTTTTTCAGTTGAAATCATTTAGTATTTGAAAATATTGTTTGAAGTTATCATATTTACAAATTCAAATTCAAACTGTTCAAAAGTTATATAGAAAAATGACCAAAATAAAAGTTATAGATCTTGATGAGTTATACAACTTTGTTGTTGATGACTTTTTCAGTTGAAGTCATTCACTAACAAAAATTTCTATTTGAATTTCTTAAACTTTGTATTCCAAAATTCAAATTATTCAAATAGAGTCAGAAGGAGAAATGACCAAAATAAAAATCTTGCACCTCGATGAGTTCTACAACTTTGGTTTTGGTGACTTTTCCATTTGAAATCATTTATTAACCCCAACTTTTGTTCGAAGTTGTCAAATTTTGAAAATTCAAAATTTGAATAGTTCAAATGAACTTATTTGTACAAAGGACCAATACAATAGTTGTAGGTATCGATGAGTTATACAATTTTGTTGTTTGTGATTTTTACATTTGACACACAAAAATCGACCTAAAATTAAATTTAAAGTTCTTATAAATTGAAAATAAAAAATACCACGTAAATTGAATATAAACATTTCATATGGAAAATGGAAAAATACTCATCGGTGACGGGCATTATTTAATGCCCGATAGAGATAGGTCATCTCAATCGGGGATGTGAAATATGTGATCAAAATGGATGTTATGTGAATGTGGTTGTGTTAAATATATTGATGGTTGTGTATGTAAATAAATGTATATGAATGGGTAATATTGGGGTGTGACATCCTGGCCCAAGACTTAATAGGATTAATAGAATACTCATACCAAAAAGTTACAACTACTTTTCCGGAAGCTGATCTCCAAAGAACTTTGATGTTAAGCATGCTAGGTCTGGAGCAATTTCGAGATGGGTGACCGACCAGTCTTTCCGGGTGCACACGAGTGAGGATAAAAAAGACCTGGGAGAGGCGGGACTGCATGACACGCCTAACAAAGGTCTGAGACTAGCCAAAAAATAAAATTTATTTTTTTGGGGATTATACTTATCTGTGACGGGTCTAAACTATAGCCTGTCACAGATAAGAGTATCTGTGACGGGCTATAGTTTAGACCCGTCAGAGATAAGGGTCATCTGTGACGGGCTATAGTTTAGGCTCGTCATAGATAAGGGTCATCTGTGACGGGCTATAGTTTAGACCCGATTGAGATAGGTCATCCGTGACGGGCTATAGTTTGACTGGTCGTTTAGGTTAAAGCTATCAGTGACGGACTTTAATTAAGACCCGATTGAGATAGCTTCATTCGTGATGGCCGTTTGCCCGATTGAGATAACTTTTCACATCTGTGATCTCTAGGTTGTGACGGACGCTATGCCCGATTGAGATGGGGGTTACCGCCCGATTGAGATGAAGGTTACCGTTCTAGCGCAAATGCTACATCAGATTTTTTACTTGTGTGAGGCCAGGTAATTCATTCCATGGAAACTATTCTGCGTGGAGAACTAAGGTACGCTATTTTAGAAAATGATTTGTTTGAGTACATGCATGTACTTACAGTCACGGCACTCATGAAATTCGTTTGGGGCCACATTTATTCTGCGTGCAGAACTAAGATACCCTATTTAGAAAATGATTTGTTCGAGTACATGTATGTACCCTCCATTTCATATTATAAATCATTTGACTTTTTTCATACTTAAACTTTGTTAAGTTTGATTATATTTATTAAAAAATTAGCAACATCTAAAATATCAAATTAGTTTTATTTTGATTTGGCATTGAATATATTTTGACAATATGTTTGTTTTAGGTTGAAAATACTAATATATTTTTTTATAAACTTGATCAAACATAAAGAAGTTTAATTAGAAAAAAATCAACGTATAATATGAAACGGAGGTAGTATTTACAGTCACGGTACTCATGTACTTATTTCGCATGCACACCACATGTTTGGGATACCCGTCAAGTTATGTACGGTTAGTGGAGTGAGGTGGAACACCGTATTGGAATTATTTGGCGCTTGTGTCAGCTTTGATATAGACAAAAGGATTTCTCGGAGAAATTTCTAGGACATGAATGCATATCTAGTAGCTGTGCATCCCATAGTAAACGTACGATGTTTGGAGGACCACAATCAGTGTACAGTTGTGTGTCCCACGGTGGCATGATGCACATGTTTGGAGGCTATATCTCAATCAATGTACAGTCTGCATGTACTCTGCCGTTTGGTGGTGGTGCACACACATGTTTGTAGCCTACCTTCATGTGCCAATGCTCTTTGCTAGTATCATTGTTGCGGTTCTTGACTGCCTAACTTTCTAGAATCCATCCAATGCATCCATGCCTTCTTCCCTTCTCTTTGCGTTCTCACACGACGGAGGATGTTTCTGTGCGTGTGCTGCTTCTTGGCCATCAATTACCAATTGCTTACTAATTTCACGTGAGGATTAATGGGGTAAAGAGTACATTACATTACATCATTTCAAATTATGGTACAAGATGTTCCAAGGCTGCCGCCGGAAATACATTTGTAATAATTGAGTAAAATACACCGCCGGTCCTTATAGCTGAAGCGTGGTGTCACTTAGATCCATGATCTTGTAGAATCGATATTAAGGTACATGAACTTGTTTAAGTGAATCATTGTAGTCCAAAACACATTTGACCGGGTTGACCGTCCGTCCTACGAGGTTATCCAGCGTGGCTGCATATTTGCAATTAGATTCCCCCATGCCCAATCCACCCCTTCTCCCCCAACTCCTTTTCTTTTTCTTCTCTTTCTCTCTTTTTTCCCGGTTCTTCTCGCTGCGGCTGATGACCACCAATGAGATCCCCATGGCCGCCGCTCCCCTCCTCTCAACCAATACCCTGCATGTGAGCTGGCCGGCGAGCTCACCCCAGTCATCATCATCGAGGTGGCCCCTACCTGCATGCCCTCAAGCTCTTGCTGCCGCCGCGGGGCTCAAGCTTGACGAGGTGGCCATCGGGAGCTCGACAAAGAAGAAGGCAGCCACAGTTGTGGCCTGGCTCGGTGAGGGAGGCAGCGGTCGCCCGGTGGAGGAGGCATCCTGGAAGACGGCGGCAACAACAACGGATGAGTTAGGCGAGGAAGAGGGGCCTGGTGGAGGTCGCCCTCATCTCTTCCGCTCGACGACGCCCGACGACTTGGTGGGCGGGGAAGTGGAATCCACGGCACGAACTCGCCGCGCATGGCCACCAGCAGAAATAGGCTCCAAGGTGGCCCTCCGCACTCGACGAGCTCAGTGAAGAAGGTGACGGCAGCCGGCCCCCTAGAAGACGGCGGTGATGGATGGGTCAAGTGAGGAAGAGGGTTACGGACTACATGGCGACAACAGTGGCGGAGGCACGTCCCATTCTCTTTGCCGCTGCTATTTCCCCCTTTTCAGTCATGCAGGCTAGGTCTGCGCCACCGTCGGGGCCCGTCCTTTCCTGACTAGGCGGGCTGGTGTGTGAGGCTAGGCGAATCAGCTCACGTATGTCCGCATTGGTGTTATCTCCTTTCACCGACCGGTAAAACCCGTGGCTCTGGCAACGCGGCATTGCGACCAACCACACCAACACATCTCTCTCGCCACCGCCCGTGCACGCCACCATCCAGCTCACGTACAAATCACGCACGGGTACGAGCACGCAGAACGGTGCCCACATGCACCGTCCAAGGATGGCCAGTGTCCGCATGCCCCTTATCCCCACCGTGCCACCATGTTTGCCGCGCCCCGACTGTTCTGTCGACCTGGTCGGTGGTGCGAAAGTGAAATGGCCTAATTGCAAATATGCAGCCACACTGGACAACCACGTAGGACAGTCAACCTAGTCAAACGTGTTTTGGACTGCAAATGATTAACTTCAACAAAGTTCATGGACCTTAATATCGATTTTACAAGATCATGGATCTAAGTAACACCACACTCCAATTTTAAGGACCAGCAGTGTACATCCTCCATTTCAAATTATGGTACAAGACGTTCAAAGGATGTGACCAGAAATACATTTATAAAAATAATTCATGTGGTGTTGATCGAACTTGTAGAAAGTGATAGTCAATGATTGATATAGATGGAGCAGTTTTCTCCTTGGAACATATCGACTACTTTGCATATAAAAAAAATAGAGATCTTTTACGGTGTTTGCAAGGTATAAACAGGTATTGAGAGTTGGTGCAATGTGAATTGTTGATCAAGAGAGGAGGTAAGTTATGAAATAAAATTATTCAAACCAATGGTAGTGGGGTAATTAACTAGTTAAACAATGGTAATTTTGTTTGATATGGATATCTTTCTTGATTGAACCAGTACATATTAAAAAACAATCGGTACTTTTGGTTATATTTTGGTTATATACACTATTGGAGAATGGAGCTTTAATCCCGGTTGATAACCCCTTTTAGTCCCGGTTGAAATAATCGAGATGTGTAGGATGTCAGATTCGAACCCAAGATCTCTTACACGCGTTACTATGCCACCTACTACACACATCTAACTTGGATAGATATGCTTTCTTTTTAAACTAATCCTGAAGGTATCTTTAGTCCGGGTTGGTAACACCAACCGGGACTAAATATGTCTAAGATGTCTTTAGTCCTGATTGGTGTCACCAACCGGGACTAAAAATCAATATTTAGTTCAGGTTGGTGTTACCAACCGGAACTAAACATCGTTGGGGTCTGACAAGCCCTAGTAGCTATCTAATCAGGACTAAAAATGATCTTTAGTCCCGGTTAGTGTCATCAACCGGGACTAAAAATCAAAAAGTTTCGTTGGGCTTTTTAACCGGGACTAGAAATGATCTTTAGTCAACCGGGATTAATGTGATTTTTACCATCCGACTAAAGATCACTTCTCCAGTAGTGATAGTTGATTAGTAATTTAGGAAGGTCTTAAATCCGCAGATCAGGGGCAACTGTATCCAAATATCCAATTACTTTATTCTAAATACAAAAGTCCTAGAATCAAGGAGGTGGTTAATTTTGAATGACAGCAATACATGCTATCCATGCGTGCATATATGTGTCATACTTTTGTTCAAATTTCAATTGGTATGCATGGCTAACCAGGTGTAATTTTTTGGATGGCATTGCTTTGAAATAGAGGGTTGTTATAGTACTGAGTACTTAGGGTTTATCCGGTTCACAGAATTTGTAAATCGTAACGTTATGAAAAGTAAAAGGTTAGGATATCACATACACTTCAATCCTTACAATTTTTTTCAAGAGGTCTCACCTCTATACTTCATATTAAGAATCCTAAGGAATAAAATTGTAAGACTACAATCATTTGGTAGGATCTATTTCTATGAAATGAATTATGCGTATAGGAAAAAATTTAAGGCTTCAATTTGTACAAAATTCCTTGAAAATCCTTTAAACCGAATAAGCCCTTAAATGTAATTTAAAGGCTTTTTATGTGTGAAATTAATGTAAAAAAATACGTGCACATGGTTGTTCATATTCATTCATTTCTAGAAGTTAATTATTCTTAGACATTTGGAGTATTACCTAAACCCCATCTTCTATTGTGCACTAATCAACTTCAACAAAATTTGTACGAATTTACATGGAGAGCTGAACTTGCCCTTAAAATTTCATCAAATTTAATTGAAATTCATTTTTTTAAAAAATAAATTTGGATTTTAAAATTTGGTGTTAAATAATTATATCCCTTTGATTTTCTTGTTATAACTGATATTATCTTCACCATGAGAATTGTGTTTATTTACTTCGTTCTAAGATTCTACATTTGTACATGAATTTCTGCAAATTCTTGCGACCGAAACCTAGTTGTACATTAGCCAATGGTAATACTTTACCTATCCTTTTGCCACCTTTGTGTGTGCTCGTTCAAATATACATTTTTTACATACACCTACACTGTAACGGCCACGTCAGGTCAAAAATTAGAGGGATAAAGAGTATATTTCAGTAACCCGTGCCACATCAGGTCTCAAGTTTCAAACCATATCCCTGTTGACATATCAGGTCTCTGGTTTGGGGAATGAAGGGGACGAGCAGAGTTAGCGTTTTTTTTTTTGGCTGGCAGAGGATGCAAGGGCTCAAGAGTAAAGGGAGATGAAAAAGCACATGAGCAAACGGAGCACAAATGAATCTCACGATTGGAATTCATAGGTCACATATGGCGGTTTGTATTTCGAGAAGAGAGAAGTTGCCACCGTAATTTTCTCAGTTTGCTTATAGCAGTGGACCATTGCTTTTCGACGATGTTGTTGCATGCTCCCTATCTTCTCGGTGCCATGAGAACGGTCAGATGTGCACGATATCATTTGTTCGAAGACTTCGGCTCGAGAATACAGTGAGCTCATTTGGATTGAAGTCGGGGGCTACTGTCAGGGTTACGGATAAGGCATACCTTCTATCCTTGGGGTCATGAAGTATACGTATACGGAATACCCTTAAGTGTACGGGAAGGTTACTTTAGTATTACAGAATTTTGCAGCGTACAAGGAAACGTTTCCCGGAATAGAAGGTGTTGGAGTCCTATTCGGGGAAGATGCGGACTTTGTTATCTCGTATGAGGGAAGTTCTCCCCGAGTTCTACTTGGAGGGTAAGTTACTTGCGGTATAAATACAAGGCCCCTAAGGGCACAGGATCATCGAATCATAGTTTAGCCACTCACCACGGTAGAAGCATTCCGGAGGACTTGAAGCCAATTTGCTGGTAGATCTCGTCGAGCTGTTCTCGACAGGGGTCTAGTCGGTACCTCTCTAGTTCCTTTGTTCTCTATTGCAATCTCTGTGGTTCTCGTCATAATTTCATATAAATTGTACTAGGGTTATTACCTTACGAGGGGCCTAAACCAGTATAATCCTTATCTTCTGTGTGCTTGATGTTGTTTCGTGTAGATCTTCGTACCAACGTACCCCAATACCCTCAGAATATGGTCTAAGGGTACCACCCATGGACATTAGCACGCTAGGTAGGGGAACTTAGTGCTTAAGGTTTCACTGAGATGCTTCAAGCTTAAGGCTTTTCGATGACAAAGCCCACAATCTTCTTGTCCTAGGATATCTTACCCGTCTTTTCGATGACGTTTGCATGGACTAGAGTTGGATCCATTGTTTTTCCCGTCTTCGTCGCAACTTCAATCTCGCCTTCCCAAAACCAGTCGGCATCGAGATCGATGCCATGAAGACCAGGGAAGGCAACCCTCAGCCGGCCACTCCTCCCATCCTATCAGAGAAGAGGGCGCCGACAACTTCAGCTCCTCGGAAAACTCCCAAGGCGGCCAAACACCCGATATCTATTAAGGGTCAGGTGCCGACAGGGAATTTATAGGTTAGGTGCTCGATCCACATGACGTCTCAGCACTCTTTGATAAAATGCAAGGTGATACTTCGTGTGAAAGCTGAAGTCGATGCTTGCAAGGATCGAGCTATCCAATGCACATTGCCATACAAGGGGTGGTGCCCGGTTCACAAATCAAAAAGTCACCCCCTTACCAGTTGCAAGATTTTCTTAGAGGTTACTAAATATATGGTCTGAGTTCCTTGTTGTCCGATCCACCAACATTGAGATCAACCTCAGGAGACACTAGTGGACGATAGTAATCTGGGATCTCAGGACCATATGATCGCGTACACAATGCTGGTCCTCACGAACCTTCTGTCCTCCACAGCCTCGACGACCAAGAATCTTCAGGATCCAACTTCTCAAGGAAAGTAAATGTGATCAATGGGGCCGTCGAGGACATGCATGAAGATCGCGAGGTGCATTCGGGTGACCCGGCGTATCCTTGGTACCTGACGAATCTGCCCGAATGCCAACCCAACATCTAACTATGATGGGTTTTCTACTCAAACAAAATCCTTTCGATCTTGTAACCTTCCTAGAGGCAAATGCATGGGTACAACAAAAGCAGTCGACGGTAGCCAATCTCAACTCAGCCTTCTTGGCTACTACTGGGCCATCTCTCCAAGGAACCTTTTGGTTCCGCAACAGAACGATGATGCTAGAGCAGCGGGGAACAATGGCGCCGAGGAGGTCTGCAGCCCGCATCCTAGCTAGGATCCAAGCCGCAATCCTCAGAACGCCCCACGAAGGAGCCCAATCAGTCAAACCCCTCCCCGTCAGGAAGTCCGTGACTTCCGCAATCACCCGAACAGCCAGAGGCGAGAACGACGACAAAAGAACGAAGTCAACAAGATGACAACAATCGAGGTCGACAACGTCAGGGCAACAGCGATTGAGGACGACAACACTGGGATGACGATCGATGATGACGAAACTCGCGATCCCCAAACTGGGATGATTATAGGGTCATAGGTTGGGGTGCACCCCTGACTACATTGACCCTTCATCATCCTCGTAGTCATCTCGGGCGGGTTCTCGTACGCCGCGAGGGCGCTATCCGCCCTTTATACCGGGAGGCGGATGTCGAGCTTTCACACATACTCTATGAGAGGTACGATGACCAAACAAGTTTTGTCCCGCTGTGGTAGAGAAGTATGATAGCAGTACTGACCCAGAGGATTTCTTGCATGTCTACTCTACGAATCTCTATGTAGCCAGTGCAGATGACAATGCGCTCGCAAACTATTTGCCAGCAGCATTCAAGGGATCTACTCGGTCATGGCCAATGCATCTTCCACCTCGCTCGATTTCTTCCTGGGAAGACCTATGGCAACAATTCGTCGCTAATTTTCAAAGGACATACAAGCGGCATGTAGTCGAGGACGACCTACACGCCCTCAAGCAGAACCAAGGTGAATCCTTGAGGAACTATATACGACACTTCAATCAATGCCGCAATACGACCCTAGAGATCACCGATGCTTTTGTCATACGCGTGTTTAAGTCAGGCGTCCGAGATCGCTACACCATCCAAGAGTTGGTGACAAGATGGATTACTTCGGCACTGAAGTTGTTCGAGATCATCAACAAATGTGTTCATGCCGACAACGCTCTCAGGAGGAAAGAAGGAAGAGGCAAAGTGGTGGAAGAGAAAACCAAGAAAGATGCACCGGAGTCCAGCAAAAAGCAAAACAAGAGTCGCAAAAAGAATGGGAAGCGTAAGCCAAAGATAAGGTCCTTGTCGCAGAACAAGTGAATCCCCCGCAAAAATGCCCAGCCCCTTAAGGTGACAAATCAGTACAACAATGGTTCCCAATAGACAAGACCGGCACACACATTTTGGAAAAGTGCCAGGTCTTGTGGAAAGTTTTGGCAAAGCAGCTAGCCCTCGAAAAAGGAAAGCGAGTTACATGGTCGAGAGGAGCACTGATGATCTCTCGTCCGATGATGAACTCGTGTTCCTAGATTTTGACCAACACGTAGCCCATATCTTCAGTGGTTCTACATCGTACACTTCCAAGCGGGAATACAAGATGGTAGAACACAAAGTCTTCTCTACAACACGATGAGACAAAAGATCGAGTTCTCTAAAGTTGACCACCCGCAACGGCGACCATGCTAGGCCGATATCCAATTATGGTTGAACCCACAATTCAGAAAATTAAAGTTGTGTGGGTACTCATCGACGGCAGTAGCTCCATCAATCTCCTTTGCGCCAACACTCTCGATGCAATGGGTATCCCTCAAAGCGAGCTTGTTCCTTCCGAACAGCACTTTCATGGGATCACGCCAAAATCATCATCGAGGCCACTGGGAAAGATCACGCTTGCGGTGATGTTTGGCCAGGCTGACAATTTCAGGTCTGAACAGATCACTTTTGACGTAGCGGATTTCTATACATCCTACAACACTATCCTCAGAAGAACCTCTCTCGCAAAGTTCATGGCGGTGTCACACTACGCGTATCAACTGATCAAGATATCGGGTCCAAAAGGAACAATCACGATTACATGGAACACTAAGGTAGCAATGTAGTGCATCAAGAGGAGCCTCAACATGGTCGAGCATAACCCAACTCCACCCACCACTACAGAATCTCCCAAGAAGGTTACCAAAGCGAACATGACCCCCAAGCCTAATGGCCCAATCAAGATAATCCCGCGAACCAACAGCGACCCCGACAAGACAGTAAAAATCGGGGCAATGCTCGATGGCAAATAGGAACTCGAGCTCATCACATTCCTCTGTCAACCCCCCAGATTTATAACACGGGGAACCATATGTGTTCACAATACCAACTCCCTGGATCGGTAGGTTGGCATACACACATTACACATCTGGTACATCACAGTCTGCATCGTTCAAGTGTTACAAAACTTAGTAATACAAGGGTTGCCCGAGTCGGACCCAAATAGACCAAGTCTTGTCAGATGCATTACCAAAATACCAAAAGAAAAGATAAGGTAGCGGAAGCGAAGCTGCGGCGATCCACCTATACCACACAGGCATCGACCGGGGATCAATCCCTAAGGCACCTCCTCGGGCTCACCTTCCTCCATGACGGTCTTGTAGGGAAACTCAGCTTCAGTTAGTTCTAAATGAAATTTTAGAAGCAAGATTGAGTACTAATCGTACTCAGCAAGTCACCACTACATAATGCAATTTGTGTACATAGGGGCTCAAGGATGGCTTGGTTTATTTGCATAAAGCTAGATTTCATAATTCATTTTACAAACCTATGACTTAGCAGTTTTAACTGAAAACAATGTTAAATTTAAGTTGTCATTTATTAGTGATGGTCCATCCACCTTCCCAAAGCCTCGCTTGGTCTGGTTTACCCTCGCATCCATTTTTATACCATCCTCACTATTCCATCCTTCCCGCACATCAGGCAAAGTAACACATCCTGAACATATTCTAAGCAAGATTAAAACTTATGAGCCTAGTCAAGAGTAGTAGAAGTCCAAGCACTCAATTAACCGTGAGCACGGCTACTCGAATAGATTTGTTTACTCACATTGCAGTGGATGTACACTTTTAATCCCGCACTCCGTGACGCATCCAGCACATGAGACTTGTTACGGCCGGTTTTCGGTCACCCTCGCATTGCGGCACCGGCTCCTAGGACTAAGGATCCCCATTGCACCCCAGCACACCAACACTACCTCGAGCCGGTAGGGAGGGGAGTCCTGGCGTTTCCGAGGTATCATGGAATTACATATATAATTAGGTGTATTTTAGGTTTTGATGTCGTCGATCATATCACAATACTTCTTCAACACAATCAACGGTGCTAAGAACCAACCATGACTGGGGTGCCACCCCACTCAGGTATCTTAGTCTGCCGGGTCTATACCCATTCGAGAAGTGCGGTTGTAGTCGGTTCGTTTCCTGCATAGCTTCTTGACTCGGTCCTTAATTGACCAAGGTCCGCGGCTAGCCGTTTCGTAGAACCACCCATGTTCTATCCGTGCCACCCCAGTCAACAATATTTTGTCATCATTAAGTTTTTGGTTTTCGCAAAAAGTAAAATATTTTTAGTTGCGGGTGGTGCTCATGTCCCCATCCATGTTTCGACAACCACTCCCACCAAGTGATTGCCACAACCACATCCATATAACCAGCATGAAGTGTATAACTGCCTATACGAGCAATGCTAAGCAATGTAGATAGCTGACCATGCATAAATATTAGACTCAGGCAATGAGGATATATAAAGGTAACAATATCAAGGGTGGGTTGCAATCAAGTATTTTAGAATTAGCATGCAGCCTTATTCTTAAACAAAACATTTATAAAATGGGTTCAATATGCTCAAGGAGGGCAGCATAGTGACTTGTCTTAGTTGGTCAAGGGTTCCTCCTCGACCGGTTCGATCTCGTCTTCACATATGTAACCTATTGGTTAAACGCGGTATTAATATAAACTATCCTTTGTCTTAGCGGAGAGGGCTAAAACCCTGGAAAAATAGAAAAAATGCCAAACTGGTGCCGTTTTGTAGATCTTGAATTTAGGAAAAAATCGGTGAAAGTTTCATCGAAATCCGATTTAAAAAGAGAGAATTATGGTCTTTCAAAGTTTTAAATTTGAATTAAATCAAATAAATTGGAAAACTTCACTGTTCTGCCATTTATTCAAACTTTGGAATTATTTTTTTTATATGAAAGTATGGTGTAACACTGACAGGTGGGACCAGAGGCTCTTATTTAGCAAAACAATTATTTTTGTGAAGAAAGTAACCGAGTCAATGACAAGTGGGGCCAGGGTCAACTTGACCACTCTAAATGGCCTTGGGCCCACATGTAGGTGACACAGATTTTAAACATCATTTTAACTAAATTTTAATAATGGATGTGGCCCACATGTCAAACTAACCTATTAACTAACTTATTAATATAATCACCTTTATTAGTTTTAAATTCGAACTCATAGATGTGGGCCCGGGTATCGGCCTCTCATTCTCTTTCTCTCTTCTTTCTGCTCTCTCCCTCACACACACAGGCCAGCGCCGGTGCTAGGGTTTGCCTGCACTGGTGGCAAGAGGCTTGTAGGGTGGGGGCGGCTGCCTAGGGTGGCTCACGGGGACCTCCACCGCTTATGGACGGCAGAGTGCAAGCGAGGGTGGTCCCGAGTGACAGGGGGGCATGGGTGCGGCGCGACCCGGGCATGGGTGCCATGGACACCGGCGAAGCAGAGGCAGTGGTGGTGCGGGGACGTGAGGAAAATGGTCCTAGGGCACCGAAGAGGTCCTCTAGAGCACGCGCAAAGGCGGCCAGTGGCTGAGAGGGGCGGTGAAGGTGGGGACCCACGACGGGGATGAGAGCGGCTGCCGAAGCTTGTTCTCCGGTGAAATTCGCTGGAATCGGGGCACGATAGGCTGGTTTGAGGCTGCGGGAGAGCTTCACCGGTGCTAGCGGAAGTAATACCCCCGCTTGGCTTGGCCGGAAGTGAGGCGAAGGGTTGAGGTCATGGGTGGCCTTCTACCTGGGCGCGACGGCTCGTCCAGGACTCGACAACAAGATAAAATCAGCGGCGCGCGGAATGGGGCTAGCTATGGGGGGGTCTCTAGGCGTCTACGGGCGCGAGGGGAGGGAACAAGGTGGCTCCTAGGGTGGAGGCCCGCTGGTCATGACCACGCGCGGCTCAAACAAAGCACGTCCAGTGCATGGCGCGTGCGCTCGCGTTCCCGCGATGAGGTCGGTCTAGTGTCCAGGGGGCTCAGCGAAGTGGCTGGCGAAAGCGAAGCGGCCAAAGCGAGGAGCTGCCGCGGTGTTTTGCCCTTCGGGTGGCACTGCGCCACGGTGGCTACAACACGGGCAGACAGACAGCGAGAGGGGGAAGAGAAGGTTGAAGGGGAGGTGGGGTCTCACCGTGCGGTAGCCGGAGAGTGGAACACCGAGCCAATACGCATGCTAAACTACGGACGTAGAGGTAAGGGTTGAGGAGGTCGGTGTCGTGGTTAATCCTTGCGCTCCAAGTGTTCGTCCGGGGTTCGTTTGCTGTTCGTGTTTGTCCATGGTTCGCTGGGCTAGGATTAGCAAGGAGTCGAAACATACTTTTGGAAAAAGGGCTTTTCTAAAAGTGAAAAGGAGATCCTTTTGAGTCTTTAAAAGAATCACTTTTACCAAACTAGTTTGTGGAAAAATTTTAGGAGGGATAGATAATAAAATTATTTAGGGTTAAACTAAAATATAAAAGATTTGGCACCGGTACAAAAGAGAGTAAAACCAGAGAGAGCAAGCATGATGCAATTTTTCACGTAGAATTTTCGAGAGGTATTTTTGGTTTCCAAACTTTTATTTACGCAAATTTTCAAGGTGTTACATCCTCCATGATAATGCAGACGTGTTCGCTTGGCAACCGTCTAACATGCCCGGGGTCCCAAGGAGATGATTGAGCACAAACTCATAGTGCGTCCCAATGCCAAGTCAGTTAAACAAAACTATGTCGGTTCGCCCAAGATAGAAAGGAAGCTATCCGAGAAGAGCTAGATAAACTCCTCAAGGCCTGTTTCATCAGAGAAGTTCTCCATCCAGAATGGCTCGCTAATCCAAAAAAGGTGCGCAAGGCCAACGACAAGTTGAGGATGTGCGTAGACTTCACTGACCTCAACAAGGCGTGCCCCAAGGACCACTTTCCTCTTCCTCCCATTAACCAACTAGTGGACTCTACGGTCGGATGTGAGCTCTTGAGTTTTCTCAATGCATAATCCGGCTACCACGAGATTAGCATGGCCAAAGAGGACGAGGAAAAGACAACATTCATCACACCCTTCGGAGTATTCTGCTACACCAAGGTGCCCCTTCGGATTGATCAACGCGGGTAACAATTACCTGCGGGAAATCCAAGGAGCCTTTGATGATCAGATCAGCAAGAACGTGGAAGCCTACATCGATGATGTGGTGGTCAAAACAAGAATTAGCGACAAACTGAACGATGACTTGAAGGAAACATTCTACAATCTCTGGCGACATCGACTAAAGCTCAACCCGGAGAAGTGTACATTCGGAGTACTGATAGAAAGTTGCTTGTATTTCTCGTCTCCGGATGAGGAATCAAAGCAAACCCCGAGAAGATCAAGGCCATCGAGAACATGAACTAGCCGACAAGACTCAAGGAAGTGCATAAGCTCACGGGGTGTATGGCATCTTAAGCCTCTTCGTGGCCAAGATAGGAGAATGAGGACAACCTTTCTTTGCTTTATTCAAGAAGCAGGACAGATTTGAGTGAACACAGGATGCTGAGAACGCGTTTATCACGTTGAAGAGGTACTTGTACGACCCTCCTGTACTCGTTGCCCCACAGCCAATGCATCTTAGGTCCCGCAGCCGCTCGCGGCGTTCTCGACAGCCGCCTATTCTAACACCGCCATCTCTTGGAGCGAGGTAGCGGCCTGATGATCAAGGAGTGGACCGATAACATCCGTCAAAGGCAGGACATACAAAAACTTAGATTACTACTTCTTCATACATAGATGTCTAGAGATGAGGAGGTAATCTTTCACGCCCGGAAATTTAGCCTAAATTTCCAGACTATTTTGTGTATAAATCCCTATCTAGTAATCAAGCTAGGTACACAAATTAACAAGTAAATACATAGATCCAAACATAAATAAAGCGTAAATACTTACAGAAAAGACATTAGTCCTCACACCAAAAAGAAATCAGCTGCAATGGAAAAAGGCGATCCTAGCGGGGCATAAAGGCGGACAAGGGAGGTATGTGGCTATTTGCATAAAGGCGGTTGTAAACATTTACAGTTGAATAACAATAAAAGAATTGATTAATTAAGGCAAGATTAAATCTCCACTGAACAATGCTACACCATGTTGAACAGGCCCAACCACACCACCTGAACTACACCAATTCATTAAGTCAAATTAATTAATGGTGTGAGATTAATCACGGTGAAGCTGGTCGATCGCCCATAACCACGGGCACGGCTATTTGAATAGTTTTACTCTGGCCAGAGGTGCACAACTGTACCCAAAAGACACAATCCACCGTCATGTCACCTGTCACCGTGTCCGGCGGGGCACGTCACCATGGCTAACAAGACCCTTCGCATAACTCCCCCTAACCGAGCGCACCACACCTCAGGTTTCATCTCCACATTTAAAACCAAGGTGGCAAGCACCACTCGTACCTAGGTGAATCCGGAAGCAGCAAAGGAGAAAGCTATACTACAAGTCTAGCAGTTGCTCATTCTTGCCTGTGGTAAGCGCGGTAAGTCTTCCGGGGTTTCTCGCGAACCGGTCCTTAATTGCCATGTGTGCGACTAGCAAAACCATGCCCCAAAGCCCACCATTAAGCTTTATTTTTGGTGAATAATTATGACCAATAGAACATGGCCAGATGTCACGAGCTTGCAGCTCATCAAGATACTAGATGTATATAATGTGATTATCCCATTTTGTGAGCTAGTGGTATTAAGCATGGCTAAGCATATAAATCTAGCTAGGTCATCACAAGAGGCACAATCTAGTCCAATTATCACCCAAGTTTGACAAAGGATGGATATTAAGTAAACATGGCACAAGCGAGCAGATAGGTAAACCCTATTCTCACATAATTAGCAAAACATGCAATTTTATTTGCAAACAACAAAACATTTATAAATTGGGCTTAACATGGTCAAGGGGAATGTGTGACTTGCCTTGCTTCTTCAATTGATCTTCCAAACTCTTTTTCTCATGACTGCGATCTTCCAAAACAACGGAAACTAGACATTGGCACGCAAATCGAGGAAAATAGTAAAAACAAATAAACATACATGGAAAATAAACAAACATGTAGAGATCAATTTTACATTAATTTTTCAAGTTGAATGGCTCAAATTTGGAGTTCTTATGAATTAGTTATAAATTTTAGAAGTTCTGAGCAATTTAAATGGATTTCTGGAATTATATCGATTTATTGCGCAATTATTGTGATTTATGACGTTAGTCGACTGGAGAGGTGGCGCCGGCAAGCGAGCCCCACCTATCGGTGACTCAAAGGAGGCAACTGCACGGTGGACCGGGTCCATGCATGCATTGGCCGTAGGCGCACCACGTAGCAACCACGTGGTGGCCACGACGGACCGGCGGGCTCTGGTGGCACCGACGTGGCAGCACGGCAGACACCCGCATGAGGTGATGCAAGGGCGTCCCGTGGACGGCCCGGATCATCCCGGAGGGAGATCGGACGGTCACGGGCGGGGAAGCAGTGCCAGCTGGCTGGGGCGCGGTGGCACCCAGCGCGATGGTCATCGGGGGCGACCACCTGCGCGGCACCGGGCGCAAGAGGCGATGGAAGATGTGGGAAGGGAGAGAGGATGCTCACTGAGCGACACCAATGAGGGGTGATGGCCGGCAGGGCTCAGCGGCAAAGAAGCTTGGTGGCGGTGCTCCTTGGCTTGGAGAAGGGGCGACGCTCAGTCGACGAGCGGCGCTCGTGAAGGTGTGGATGGGGTGTAGCTCAACTCGGTGAAGTCGGGGGTGGGGTCGCGGCAAAGGAGCAGCCGGAGTCAACGGAAAGGTGGCAGAGCTTGGATTGGTGCTGCGGAAGATGCTCCGGCGGTGGGTATTGGTGGAAGGGTGGTTGCCGAGGTACTACGCGGCACGGTGGAGCCGATGGAGGAGGTGGCACAACTTGAGTTTGGCGGGCATGATGACAAGGGGCAGCCGGAGGCGGCAGGCGATGGTGGAGCTTCGGTTGGCAGTTGAGGTGGAGGCTCGGTGGTGGACTGGAGGAGTGGAGTTGCGACCGGGGCGCGGCACAACGCGATGAAGCTAGTAGCTAGAGCGGCGTGGTACAGCGGCCGCAGCAGCGGCAGCAGCGGCAAGCTGAAAAGCACCAGCGGGCGGTGGAGGTCCGCAGCACGGTGGGAAGGTGGTTCGAGGACGAGGCGAGCTCGGGAAAGATGGGGAAATGGATATGGGGAGCACGAGGGTGCTTTATATAGGCCCGGGAGTTCGGGATTGCGGCCGAGGAGGTCGGCAACTAGCGGCAAGAATGGAGTGGGGCAACGTGACGGTGGGAGAGCTCTATCCGGCGCCGAAATTTGGTGGAAAGTGGGGGAGGAGGTGGAGGAGATGGAAGGGACCGAGTCCGCATGGTTTGGATGGAGGCGTGCGAGCGGGAAGGTGCCGGATTCGGCGGGAAGTGGGGAGGTGGTGGCGATTGCTAGCTGGCTAGAGGTAGGAGGTGGAACTGATCAGTGGGGCCCACGGTCCCACCTATCGATAATAGGGAGAGAGGAAGGAGGTGGGGTGCACTTTGAGGGAGATGGGAGGAGGCGAGCTGGGCCGACGACCCATGAAGGAGGAGAGGCGAGCGGGCCAGGGAAAAGAGAGGAGGGGATGGCCTGGCTCGGGGGAGGGAGGTGGTGGGCCGCGCGGGTAGGAAAAGAGGACTTGGGCCAGAAAAGGTCCAAGGAGAGGAAGAGGGGATTTTAATTTGTTTTCATTTAATTAATTGATTAAATGGACTTTGTGTTATTAAAATTAGATATTGAGCTCCGAAAATTCACGGGAAATTTCAGAGAGTACTTTAGGCCACGAAGAATATTAAAAAAATATTCCCGGCTATGATTTTTAAAGGAAATTTTTAATTCCCTCATTATTTCACTTGATTAATTTGCTTTAACTTTTAATATAATTTCTATAAATGCATTATTTAATGATTTTTAATCTCAAACGAAAATTGGGGCGTGACATAATCTAAGGTCACTTACGTTGATGGCGGTGTCCTTGTCTGACGAGGGAAGCTCGCGCAGCGGGGTGAGGAGCTTCTCGCGTTCTAGCAGTATGTTGGTCACTAATTGGCCTACTCAGGAGGCCACCGTATTGTTGTCGAGATCTATGAGCAAAACATTGACATGAGCATTAGAGATCTAACCGTTAAGTAGAAGGAGGTCAGGAGGGTTACAAGAACGTATACCCTGAACCAAGATTTGTGTTTTGTCATGCACCCCTGAGTACTTGTACACAGGGTGGGTGCAGGCTTGCTGCAGGTAGATCTGACGACGTATGAAGTCTTCAGTAACATCATACCCCCGACAACCCTTGTTCTTGGAGACTATGGATTTTGTTTACAAAGCTTTTGAGGAAAGGGGTCAAGGAAGGTCTTGACGTCCACAAGGGAGTACGCTCAGGCTTCTCACTTGGAATGCCAAGATTGGTAGGGCGGTCTTCGACATGGAGGTAGAACCATTTCGACCTCCAGTTTCCTCAATGGGAGTGGCAGTTGAAGGAAACACTACTACAAATCCTCTCATCTGTGACGGCCTTTCACATGCCTAGGTTTTGCGGGCCGTCATAACAAAGTCATCTCAAACGAGCCTAGAAAGAGGCCGACAAAGATATACTCGCACAAACATGTTAGATGTGCATAAAACTCGAGCCCGTCACGGATGATACCTATCCGTGACGGGCTCACATCACGGCCCGACAAAGATAACCTACGACATCTTTGTCAGGCCCTAAAAGATGCCCATCACGGGCTCCAACTTGAGGCCCAATTGAGTTAACTATTCGCCCGTCATCGATGAATGTCATCGGTGACGGGCTTCTGTTAGGGCCCGACAAAGATAACTGAAATATCCATCACAACTTTAAATTTGTTGGCTGTTACAGATATTTATTGCACACTATAAATACCACAGCCACCTAGTGTAATAGTTATCCCACTGTTCACTATTTTGGTGGGAGGGTGTGGGGGCGATTTTTGTCTCTATTTTCCAAAAAAACAGAAAGTGCAAAAGTAATTGAAAAATAGTAGTCAATTCTCATAAATTTAGTAAATACATACTTACAAAATATTTATCTAATATTTTTTCTCTTTTTTGCAGCACAGCCATGGATCGAAGTTGGATATACGGGAAAACTGTGCGACGTCATAGCAAAAGTATAGAAATGGCGTATTAAATTTTATAAACGCCGCGGGGGAGGATAGGAAAAGAAGAAACAACGATTACATGTGTTGTCCATGTGCAGATTGCAAAAATGAGAATATGTACGATAGCAGAGTGGAAGTACATGCTCATCTGATACAATGAGGATTCATGAAGGGCTACACATGTTGGGTGAAGCATGGAGAGCGAGAATCAGGAAGTGGTGCAGCTGTAAACAGAAGTGGTGCACAAAATCAGGAAGATGAAGATGAGCATAATATATTTGTACCTTCTCCATTGGGTGGTGAAATGGTTGATGTGGATCACGATCTGCTGCAAGACATGTTACGTGATGTTGAGGACCTAGCTTACAACGAGAGAGATTGCATAAAGTTTAGCAGGTTGGTCAGTGACTCAGAGACACCTCTATACGCCGGATGCAAGCCAAAACACAACAAATTGTCAGCTACCTTGGACCTAATGAAGCTGAAGGCAAGTAGTGGATGGACAGACAAGAGTTTCATAGATCTTTTGGGAATTTTGAAGGTCATGCTTCCTGATGAGAACACATTGCCCGAGACGACATATGAAGCAAAGCATGTTTTGTGTCCCCTAGGGTTAGAGGTCCGTAGAATTCACGCTTATCCAAACGACTACATATTGTACCACAAACAATATGCGGACTTAGATGCTTGTCCTGTCTGCAAGGCTTCTCGATACAAATGAAAGAAAAGTGCTGATGAAGGAGAGAAATCAAAGCGGGGTGGTCCGTCGAAGGTTGAGTGGTATCTACCTATCATTGACCATTTCAAGAGAATCTTTGCCAACCCCAAGGAGGTTACACGACGAGGAATTTATTGAGTTCTGCATCGATTACATGTCCGAGGCCGATCCTATCGGAATTCCATTGTCTCATAACGAAGGAAGGTTGTCAGGTGTTCGCACAATAGGTAGGAAAAGAATTGTGCCCGATCAAGCCTGCTATGCGCAGGCTCATTTCGCTGTGCTCCAACATATGGTAGAAGTTGGCCCATACTTTGAGGAGCATTTAGTGAAAATCCGACAGGACAACTAGGGGCAATCGGAGATCGGATATGTTGATTAACAGAGAACATAACTCTCACTCTCAGTTCAACGAGTGGTTCAAGAATCGTATTACAGTGTCGATGGATGTTTCAAATTAAACAGTATGGTTGTTGGGGATGGGACCGTGCTGGGACATAGACAGATGACAAGGATACGATATTAATGGATACACATTTTACACCGTCAAATAAGATGACAAAAGCATAGTGCAAAACAGCGGAGTCTGTATAGCTGCATTCCAGGATCAAGTTGGATCGAACACATACTATGGCCGCATTGAGCAGATCCAGGAGCTGAACTACGTGAAGTTCAAAGTCCCTTTGTTTCATTGCCATTGAGTGAATATACACAATGGTGTCAAAGTCGATAAGGAAGGTTTCTCTTTAATAGATCTATCTAAGGTTTGATACGCTGATGAACCATTCGTACTTGCGAAACAGGTCGAGCACATTTTCTACATAAAAGACCCTACAAACAAGAAGATGCACATCGTTAGGGATGGCAAGCGCTGAATTGTCAGGGTTGACAACGTTGTCGATGAAGAAAAATACAACCAAAATCTTCATGTCAAACCTCACATCGACCTTGACGATGATTCACAAGAGGTTGTGGCATATGCTCGTACAAATCATACGGAAGGCATAACCTTGTGACTAATGCCTTTGTACTTATGTCTTTTGCTATTTCTTGTAATGAATGAAGTATTTTATATTAAGAAGCCTTTTGTACGAATGAAGTACCTGTACTGATACGAATTTCTGTTGCAGCATCAAACATAATCTTGCTGCGGAAGTAAGTACAGTAGGTACAATACTTTCCGTTCCATGAAAATAGTAAATTATTTAGGGACTTGTATGAAAATAGAAATTTTATAGTGAATTTAGTTTATTTGGTGAATTATTTAGTGAAATAAATAAATTATTTAGTGAAATAAATAAATTATTTAATAAAATAAATAAATTATTTAGCGAATTATTGTACTTTACTGAATTATTTAGTGAATTTTGTACTTCACTGAATTATTTTGACTACAGGTCAACAATGGTCAACTAAGAAAGAGCAAACAAATATAAAAATTAATTTTTATATGAAAAAATGGGAAAATATTATCGGTGACGGGCGTTAAGTAAAGCCCGATAGAGATGATGTCATCTCAATTGGGCTTAACCTAACGCTCGTCACGGATGAGATCATCTGTGACGGTCTTTAGGTTAAGCCCGATTGAGATAACATCATGTCTATCGGGCTTTACTTAACGCCCGTCATAGATGTGGATTGAAGTCATTTAGCCTAGCGTTCACAGCTTCAGATCTACACAGTAGCGTGAAAATTTCTAAGACCTCAAGCCCTAGCGCCCGCCGCCATCTAGGAGCCCGCCGCCATCCTCTGCTCCACCATCATCGCAGCCGTCCTCCATCGCGCCCTCCCGAGCCCGGTGCCGTCGTCCTGCGTAACCGCCACCGAGCATCGCCATCCCCGAGCCCGGCCACTGAGCACCGCCGCCCTCCCGAGCCTAGCGCCGTCGTCATCCCTCGCCACCACCGACCACCGCCGTCCAGGAGCCCGGCCACTGAGCGCCGCCGTCCACGAGCCCAGTCACCGAGCGACGCTGCCCTCTACTCCTGTGCTCCACGTAAGTCCACTAAGCTCCCTTACTTCCCTGGCGCCCAGCTCCGTAGGAGTTGATAGATGAATGTATGCATGGATGGGATGATTTTAGTGATATGTGGATAAATAGGTTATAGTAGATTTTAGTGATGGATGTATGATATGTGGATTTAATTAGTGATTTTGGTGATATGTGGATGAATAGGTTTTAGTAGATTTTAGTGATGGATGTATGGTATGTGGATGGATGTCCAATGTGTAGATTTAATTAGTGATTTTAGTGATATATGGATGAATAGGTTTTAGTAGATTTTAATGATGGATGTATGCTATGTGGATGGAACTTGCCGACCACTTCACTCCAGTCTAGGAACTTCCACCCGCACCGGCTTGGTACAGGAGGATATGCCAGGAAGCAAGTGAAATGGCAGGAGGAGGATGAAGGGGCAGAGGCATCGAACACGCTGCCGCCATTTGGTGATATCCCGCACCCACGGGCAAGGAACTGGGCAAGGGCAAGGGGTGTTAAGAATAGCGATTGGACAATTACGTTCCCAAATGTCCAAGATCAATAAGTGTACGAAAATATAGTAAGTGTCTCATCTAAATATGTTTAATTTGTTTCCATCGTACTCTTGATTTAACCCGAACTCAAATGTCCTGCAGAAGGAGTTGGTTGCCGGGAGACAGTCCTCACAAGAGGTCTCCTCGCAAAGACGCGAGGATGACATCCTCGCTCAAGCGTTAGGCACCGACGAACACCGTGAACGGACAAGGGGCGTTGGCTCCCTCGTTCCATGGAAATATGGATTTCCACAATACGCGTGGGAGTACAACGAGCGGACTCTCACAAAGGCGGAGAAAGATGCACGCCTTGCTGAGAGGATCTGGGAGCAGGTCAAAGCAGAGCTGAGCTCTGAATTCAACGAGAAGCTGGTGCAGGTCGAGGGATAGGTCAGGCAAGAGATCCGAGCTGAGCAACGGGGTGACGAGGCCACCACCGCTCTGCACCGAGAATATGCAAGTCCTACACAAAGGCGCCGTTGTTGCGCATCAACTGAGGCGGCAGAAATTCCACCACCGGTCCATGCCGTCGTCGACTATATAACGGTAAAACACTCGGCCACAATGCATAACAGTCTTAACAAATTCATATGTTATATAATGTTGTCGAAACGACAACCACATATGTCGAAGGACGTGGATACTCAACAATTGTTGGGAAGGTAAAGTGTGATAAATTTTGTATTGAAATCCAATCCCCTTTTACATGGCCCAAGAGGGCTATTATAACCCTATTACAAATCTCCCTATTAGGGTTTAGGGCTATTACAGGGGAATTTACATGGTCGCCCTCGTAAAGAGGCCCTTTCATGGGTATTCAATGTAATTAGAGTGCGCGTGGGCCCTCGATGGGCCACCTGGTGGCTACAGGTTATTTGGCCCGTGGACCGGGGCGATCGGGCCGGCCATCGGCTCTTCTTGGATCAGGTCCGCCCTGGCGAAGCCATCCTCCTTCGGTGCATGCCTTCGCCATGTAGGCCTCGCCCAGGCCGGCGGAGCCCCGTGTGGCTCCTTGCCATCGGGCTTCGCCACCGTGCTTTCACTGTTAGGCTTCTCCCCACAAGCCTTGGTGTTGGGAGATTGGATCCTCGCCGCTTGGTTGGTTTCGGCAGCTTGGTCGATGGGCCTCATGGCATACTGCCAAGAAGCCCCTCACGGGTAAGGGTGAGATAGGAGCATCGGCCGAGACCGTGCAAACCATGTAGTATGGTATGAGGCGCCCCCTTTCGACCGATGCTCCTGCCGAAACCCATCTTTCTGGATCCTGCAAGAAGTTTGCGACATGCGAAAAAGGATTATAGTGTGTGGACTTCGCCCTTCTCGAGCAGTTGTGGGGATTTGATTTTGACATGATTTTTTTTTAACGGTCCTAGTGTGAGCAGTGTTGGGCCTTCGCTTTTTATGAACAGTGGGGTGGCCCATGTCGCTTCGTTGGATCTTAGCGAACCAGTGATGGGCCGTTGGGCCGCGGCGAACAGTAGTGGGTTTTTTTTTGGAAGCCCGTTACTGCACGGCTTGATCCATGGGATTTTACCGTTTCGCCTACCCCGTGACACGTGGCCACCCGTGATTGGCTGGGGAGGCAAAGCGTCGTTTGGTGAGATATATATTCTCACCCCCCGCTTTTCACCGTCGCCACCCTTGTCATTTTCACCGCAGTTACTTTCCTCTCCACTTGCTCTCGGCTAATCTCTGAGCGACCTACTTCACCCAAGTAACCCTTTTCGCCAACAAACTTCCTCTTGGGGATTGGCGAAGCAAAAACGAGTAGTTCATTGCGGTGAAGAATTTGCCGAAGGCTCGATACCAGCTTCGGCCTATCTACCGCGAAATGACAATCAACGGGAACAACTACAGGGTTGTAAGCGTCGCTAACTGGATGCGATCCCATCCTGGGCGAACACTGGAGGACTACGATCGTGTCCATGTGGCACGCCTGGAGGGCATGGCCCGTTTCTGGCGAAACCATCGGCGGACCGATCAGCAGGAGGCGATCGCCCAGCGGCGCTACGCCCTTACTGTAGCTTCGCCCCCCTCTCCTCTTAGGGTAGTGTACAATATCAGTAGTGATGACGAACCATGTTCGCCGGATCACTCCTTTAGTAGTTGCCTTGGGGGCGAAGGTGTAATTTTCTTGTAAGCGAACGCTTAGATCGTTTCGCCTGTATCGCGTTACACAATGTAAGCTATTGAGTGTATTTTCAACGTTTAATAAAGATGTGCTTTCATTTCCTTTTCGCCATTTTCTGCATTGTCACATTTTGTGCTTTTGTTGGGTCGTGACGTATCGACCCCTTTGCGTGTATTGGCGAAATAGGCACACTGACTTTTCAGCTTTCGACTTCCGTTGTCGATCTCTTGCACTTTGCATTTAATGGCTTGATTTTGCGTGGATCGATTATGACGGTGCTCGGGGTTTTTTTTTTTCTTTTTCTCCCGAAACAAGCTGTCGCGGTTTCAACGTTCGGCGAGCAATGCTTCGACCGATTCGTTTCGCCCCCCTGGCGTTTTCGCTGATCAGGCGTTTGCCTTGGGGTTTTTTCCACGAGTTATCATGCACATAAGTAAAAGAGGCGAAAAACACAGAAACTTTATACTGGTTCGAGCCTCCAGAGTAGATAACAGCCCTACATCCAGTTATTTTTTTTCTTCTTTTTCTGTTTTCTCCTTTTTTTTGTATTTTTGTGCCGAACGTCTTACAAAATGGCAGGTGCCGAAAAGCTACATGGCAATATGTACATTTTTACATGTTGGCGAACAGGGTGCCACCCTTTAAACATAAAAACGCTTGAGTGAAGCGGCGTTCCACGAGTGATCGAACTCTTCGCCTTCCAGTGTTGCTAGGCGAAAAGAGCCCGTCCTTGACTTGTGCTTGATGAGATACGGCCCCTCCCATTTTGACTCAAGCTTCCCAACCGCTGCTGGGTTCGCCTTTCTCCTTAGAACGAGGTGGCCCGGTAGGAGCTCTGTCGGGCGAACCTTCTTGTTGTAGGTTGCCGAAGTGCTTGTGGCGTACTTGCGCATGTGCTCCAGTGCTTCGACCCGCACCCCTTCCAGGAGTTCGAGCGACACTTCGCGCCCGTCTTCGCCCCCCGAGAACATCACCCTTGGTGAGTTAGCCCCTAGCTCTGTTGGGGTCATTGCTTCGTCTCCGTAAAGGAGCATGAATGGGCTGCACTTGGTTGGCCTTGTGGGAGTCGTTCGAAGAGCCCAAAGGACGGACAGCATTTCGTCTGGCCATTTGCCCTTCGCCGCCCCCTCGAGCCTTTTCTTGAGCGCCTCCAAGATCTTGCCATTTGCGCGTTCGGCCGCCCCGTTCGACTGCGGGTGTGCGACCGATGCGAACTTAATTTCCAGGCTTAGCCCCTCGCACATCTCTCTGAACTTGTCAGAATCGAATTGTTTGCCATTGTCTGTGATGAATTCCCTTGGAACTCCAAAACGGCAAACAATGTTTTTCCACACAAACTTCTGCACTGCCGCCGAAGTGATCGTGCCGAGTGGTTCGGCCTCGATCCAGCGAGAAAAGTACTCGATGGCCACAATCGCAAACTTGTAACCATTTCGCGCTGCTGGGAATGGGCCAATGATGTCCAGCCCCCACCTGGCGAAGGGCCATACTGGAGCGATCGGCTGCAACTCATACTGTGGGGCGGTTTGGCTTCAGCCATGCCGTTGGCAGCCTTCGCACCTTCTGGCGTGTGCCACGCAAACTTTCAGCACGGTTGGCCAATATACCCCTTGGCGAAACACCTTGGAGGCGACGGTTCTGGTAGCTTGGTGTGCCCCACAAAGCCCCTGATGAATTTCCTTCACCATCTCTTCGCCCTCGGCGAAGGAAACGCAGCGAAGCAGAGGTTGGAGCACTCCAGAGCGGTACAATTGCCCTGCAACCAGTTTGTACCGCCTGGCCCTGATTTGCAGGCGTTTCGCCTCTGCTTCGTCATCCGGAAGCCAGCCGTCCTTTAGGTACTTCACGAACGGTGTTCGCCAGTCCTCCGGGTTTTCGCTCGTGGCAGTCTGGTTTATGGCCATGACATCCTCGATTCCTTTGGGCACATTTGGTGCATACAGGATTTCGAAGAAGATGCCTGGCGAATGCGGTTCTCCGCAAGTAGCAGATTTCGCCAGGGCGTCAGCCTCCTCATTCTGCCCTCTGGGCAAGTGTTCGACCGTTATGCCGGCGAAGCACTTTTCAATTGACCGAACGGCCTCCAAGTACCTCTTCATCCCTTCATCTTTTGCCTCAAAAGACTTATCAACATGACAAGCCACCAGCTTGGAGTCAGTTCAGATGAGTAAGCGCTGAACCCCCATTGCCTTTGCCTTCCTTGGGCCTAGCAGCACCGCTTCGTATTCCGCCGTGTTGTTGGTTGTGTCGAATTGCAGCCTTGCGGCATATCGGATCGGCACACCCCCCGGCGAAATGAGAATGGCCGCGGTGCCCGCCCCCCTATGTGACCATGAGCCATCGGAATACATTGTCCAAGGCTGTTCGATGGGTTGGGGTTCGGGAGCGAACGCCTGAGTCCATTCGACCACAAAATCGGCCAGGACTTGAGATTTGATGGCGGTGCGCACCACGGAGTGCAGGTCGAAGGGGGATAGCTCCGACGCCCACTTGCTGAGTCTGCCAGAGATTTCTTTACCCCGTAGTACTTCGCCCAGGGGGTATTGCGAAGGCACTGTAATTTTGTGGGCTTGGAAGTAGTGCTTGAGCTTGCGCGAAGCCATCACCAGGGCGTAAGCAAGCTTTTCCATTTCAATGTACCGCGTTTTCGCCCCCTGTAATTCTTCGGAGACGAAGTACACCGGTTTTTGCCCTGATTCTGTCTCTTGGACTAGGACTACGCTGACCGCCATTGGCGAAGCCGCTAGATATAACAGCATTTCGCTTCCTGGTGTTGGGCTGACCAGGACGGGTGGGCTTTGCAAATACAGCTTTAGCTCTTCGAATGCGGCCTGGCATTCGGGAGTCCAGTTAAACTTGCTTGCGCCCCGGAGGGTCTTGAAAAACGGCAGGCCCTTTTCGGCTGCTTTTGAGAGAAAACGACTGAGTGCCGCAATTCGGCCCGCGAGCTTCTGTACTTCGCGTACGCTCGACGGTGGCCTCATTTGCTGAATGGCATCGATTTTCTCGGGGTTCGCCTTGATACCCCTTTCAGAAACAAGGAAACCCAACAACTTGCCGGCGCGGACCCCGAAAACACACTTTTCAGGGTTTAGCTTCATACCCGCCGCACGCAAGTTGTCGAAGGTCTCTTGCAAATCGGACACATGGTCGAAGGCCTTACGGCTTTTCACGACAATGTCATCGACGTACGGCTCCACGTTTCGCCCCAGTTGCTTGTGAAGCACCTTGTACACCAGCTTGGCGAATGTTGCTCCGGCGTTCCTCAGGTCGAAAGGCATCCTGAGGTGGTAGAAAGTGCCGAACGGCGTGATGAAGGCAGTCTTGGCGATGTCGTCTAGGTGCATGTGGATCTGGTGATAGCCAGAGTAGGCGTCCAAGAAGCTCATGGGCTCGCAGCCGGCCGTCGAATCGACAAGCTGATCGATCCGCGGCAAGGGGAAGTCGTCCTTCGGACAAACCTTGTTGAGGTCTGTGAAGTCGACGCACATGTGCCACTTACCATTCGACTTCTTTACCAGGACCAGGTTCGCCAGCCACTCCGGGTGATCAATTTCCCTGATCACCCCGGCCCTGAGAAGCTTTTGCACCTCGGCCTTCGCTGCTTCTTGGCGATCAGCGGACATCTTGCGCAGCTTCTGCTTCCTTGGCTTGGCGTCTGGCTTGATGGCCAGGTGATGCATGATGAGCTCTGGCGAAACGCCTCCCACTTCGCTGGGGTTCCGGGCGAAGATGTCGATGTTTCTCTTGAGCACTTCCAGGATTTTTGCGGCTTCTCCTTCGCCTAGATCGCCTCCCAGCTGGAGGAGCTTCGACGGTTCTGCCTCGCTCACTTGCACCTTGATTACCTTGCCGTGAGGGGCTGGCTTCGGCGCCCGGTTAGCATGTGGTTCCGTCTCCACGTTGTGCACCGCCCTGCTGATGACAGCCAGGTCGCCTTTCGGCGCGGCCGAAGGCTGAAACCCCTTGACAACAATCACCCCTACCGGACCCGGCATCTTGAGCTTGAGGTAGTTGTGGTGGGAGACGGCTTCAAACTTGTTCAGGGTTGCGCGGCTGAAGATGGCGTTGTAGCCGTACGGGATGTCGACGACGTCGAACAATATCTGCTCTTCGCGTCGGTTTCCGCCCGTGCCGAAGACAACCTTCAACCGTGCTTGGCCGAGGACCTGAAGCGCCTCACCGCCGAAACCGCGAAGTGAGGCCGGCGCCTGAGTGAGGGCCGAGGTTGGTAGCCCCATCCTGGCGTATGCCTCAGCGAAGATGACATCAGCCGAGCTACCTCCATCGACCAGAATGCGCCGGACCTCGAAGCCGGCCACTTCAGCCGAAATCACCAACGGGTCTTGGTGCGGGAACAACACTCCTTCAGCATCTTCCGGCCCGAAAGAAATTTGCTGGGTCAAGTACTTCGGGACCTCTTCGCCTGTGGCGGTGATGCTATGCACCGTTCGCAGCTGCGACTTCTTCTGCCGCTTCGACAGCGGGACTGGTGGATCGGCCCTTGTGATTACTTGAATAATTCGGCGCTGCACGTCTAGGTGCTGTTCGGCTGGAGGCGACTGTTCCTGGACCGCTTCGCGAGGTGCTTCGACGGAGACACCCTGATGTGGTCTTGGTTCGTGGGCGTTGTTTCGCTGGCGGATGTTTCGGCACTGCTCGGTGGTGTGCGAAGACCGCCCATGATAGGCGCAATAGAGATCTTTTCTGACCTTTTTACGAATGGGCTGCTGATGGCTGCCGCCCTGTTGGGCGTCGAACTCCTTGCGGAGCGCTTGTACTTCTTCGACAGCCATGATCGCCTTGCCTGTTCGGTCGGTCCTGAATTTCCTCCAGGTCATGGGAACTTGGCCTTGCCGGGGCGGCTGCCTCGAGTTCGCCGGCTGGGGCTGGCGAGCCGCGGGGGGAGCCGGTTCGACGACCTGCGCTTGCATTTGGGCTTGGGCCGCAGTGATGGAGGCTTTGTCGTAATCGGCTTGAATCGCCTGTCTTCGCTTGGAGTCCTCTTCACCTCTTGCGTACCCATCAATGATGCGAAGCAGGTGCTCGAGGGTTTGCGGCTCCTTGTTGGCAATCTTTCTTGTGAGTTCGCCCTCGAGCAACCCCGCCGTAGCAGCGTTGATGACAGATGCCTCCGTTATGTCTTGAACTTGGCGTCGTGCCTGCGAGAACCGACGCATGTACTCACGTATTGATTCGCCCGGCCTCTGGCGAATGCCGAGCAAATGCTGCTGCGTCTTCGGCTCCTCGTAGGTGCCTCGGAAGTTGAGGATGAAAACATCACGCAATTGCTCCCATGAGTAAATGCTATTGGATGGCAGATTGAAATACCAAGAACGGGCGATGCCGTCAAGGGCGAGATGGATTACCTTCGCCTTGGTGTTTTCATCGCCGTGAGCAGCTTCGATCACGGACTCGTAGATTGAGAGGAACTCTTCTGGGTCTGTTTCGCCCGAGTACCGCGGAACGGGTGGGAATTTGAACTGAGGTGGGATCGGATGATTTTTGATCCCCCCACTCAGTGGCAGCCCCTTTTCGCCCCCGGCCTTGCCCCCTGTGCCCTGCAGCGAAGGTCCGCTCGACTGTGGATACGGCGTAGCGAAGGGCGAGGTGATGGCCTGGGGGAGCGGCTGGGCTGCGACGTTCGGCGGCCCGCTTCCGAATGGTGGCGCTCGGGTGGTGTTGTAGATGTCGAACTGTTGCCCCCGATTCCAGGGCGAAGCCCCTGGCCCAGGTGGGTTCGTCGGCGGCCACCCTGAAGCGCCTTGGCCGGAGCAGCCTTCCGGCTGAGCCGAAGGGGTTATGCTTGAGATGTGGGGTTGGTTGAGCTGCTGAAGGAAAGCCTGAAGTTGTGCCTGCAGTGCCGAGGCCCCCTCCGCCATTGCCCGCGACACTTGACCGGGCGAAGGGTGTGCCTGGACCGCGGGAGGCCGAACCGGTGCCTGCTGATAGGCTTGAGGCGGAATGTAACTTGCCGAATACTGGAGGATGGGGGCCGAAGCGATCTTGGTCTGCCGTGCCGCTTCGTACGCCTGTTGCTTCTCCTGCATTTGTCGAAGCATGTCCTGGAGTCATGCCATGTTTTGCCGCATGGCCTCCATGTTTGCTTCGGCTTGTGCGTCAAGGCCAGGATCGACTTGCGCCGCGGCGATTGTTGTCGAAGCCGGCTGCGTTGACGAAGGGATTTCCAGTACATGCTCCGCCGGGGTGGCCGAGGCCGAGGGCGGGGGTTGCAGCGCGGGCGCCGAAACCACCGGCGCGGCCGCCGCCTCGGCAGGCGCCGGAGGCTCCGTGCCTTCGCCGGCGGCCATCCCTCCTTCGGCCGTGCCTTCCTTTGGGTTCGCAACCCTCTCTTTTGAGACCTTTTTCGGTGGCATTCGCTCTCAGTGGTTTCGCTCAGAGGTCCCCACGGTCGGCACCAGCTGTTGTCGAAACGACAACCACATATGTTGAAGGACGTGGATACTCAACAATTGTTGGGAAGGTAAAGTGTGATAAATTTTGTATTGAAATCCAATCCCCTTTTACATGGCCCAAGAGGGCTATTTATAACCCTATTACAAATCTCCCTATTAGGGTTTAGGGCTATTACAGGGGAATTTACATGGTCGCCCTCGTAAAGAGGCCCTTTCATGGGTATTCAATGTAATTAGAGTGCGCGTGGGCCCTCGATGGGCCACCTGGTGGCTACAGGTTATTTGGCCCGTGGACCGGGGCAATCGGGTCGGCCCATCGGCCCTTCATGGATCAGGTCCGCCCTGGCGAAGCCATCCTCCTTCGGTGCATGCTTTCGCCATGTAGGCCTCGCCCAGGCCGGCGGAGCCCCGTGTGGCTCCTTGCCATCGGGCTTCGCCACCGTGCTTTCGCTGTTAGGCTTCGCCCCACAAGTCTTGGTGCTGGGAGATTGGATCCTCGCCGCTTGGTTGGTTTCGGCAGCTTGGTCGAAGGGCCTCATGGCATACTGCCAACATATAATATTCTAAAAATATGGTTGAATCTATCACAGGAACCAACTAACCGCATCCTAACAGTTAGGGTGATGTCGACATTCACGGTTCCAGCAGCCGAGGGACTTGCATTTAAGCCGACCCCTGATACAAGAGTGCATGGGGTGCAACTGAAAGTTCAAGTGCCATTAATTTGGTTTTGGTGATTAATGATAAATCCAATTATATGAGACTAATGTTTTATAAGCATTTCTTTTCCTAGTCTCATGTGGATATGAAAGTGAAATTTGTGAAGAGGTGATTCCCGGACTTCACATGAGTTGAGATAGAAACATTCTCTAATGGTAGACCTAAAGCACAAGGATGAAATGCATGGAGATCAAGCTATATGTATCACTCTTTCTCTCAATGCACATATTGATATATTCATATATAATTTTCATGTGATTGACATATGTATGCAAGACTAATGTTTTGTTTGAGCCATATCTTGTTTAGTCTCTTCACATTGAGAACATGGAGATGATGAAGGTATGCTTCTATCTTAATGTCTATATATGATCAATACCTTCTATTCTTGTATAAGATAAGCTCCCAATGTTTTATCTCTAGTTATGCATACTTTTGCTTCACACAAAATATTTTGTATACATACATTTAGGGGAGCAAATCCTATACCTTAGTTATGCATGTACTTGATCCAAGTTATTCACTTTCATTTAATTGAGATCTTTACATTTGAGCATATATTTGAGTATATGACACTTCTGGTGTTGATTAATACTCATCACTTATTCATATCATTTTATATACGCGATCGGTTGGTCAACATGTGGAGATTGACAACCAGATCATTGGGACTAATAATTTCATTGAGTTGAATGAGAGAAATAGATCCCAAGGATTGCAAAGGTGATGATGCTCAAGTGATATCATTAGACCTAAAGATACCAAGGATGACAAAGTGGCGATATTGAAGATGCGAGATACGAAGTGGCTACTATGGCAAGACGGTGAAGGGCAAACGATGCTCGGTCGCGATGGACCATGCAGCGGTAAAGGGCAAGCAAGGGGCTTGGCACCGAAGAACCAAATCCGGTGGTGAAGGGCGAGTGACAGCTTTGTCATGATGGACCGTGCGAGACCATTTGAAGCTACAAGTTACCGCACCAATCATTTGAAGAATATATGGTGAAACGGTTTTGATATTGGCGTCCCTTAAAGACAAAGAAAGAAAGATGAAAATAAGACATTCCTATTGGTATAATTCTCTTCCTATTTACTTTGGAGTATAGGAATGTCGTACTATTAAGAGGGATGCAACGTCGATATGTTTGTGTATGTCTCGGTGCTCAAAGTAACCCATCCTAGTGCTACCTTGAGAGAAATCCAACCTTTAATCTATCCTTTGAGTGGTTTTAAACCATGATTTTGGTTGAGTTGGGTAGCCCTCTAAGTGAGCTTTCCATAGAGTCCAAGATCATAAAAAACGGACCCCTGTGCGAAAAGTTATGGTCGCTTTACTCTGTGATTTTCAGAAATTCTGAAAAATCTCGGAAAGTCCGAAAATTTTTTGAAAATTCCGAAAATGGCCACGAAACTGAGATTGCTCTCTGTTGATTTTCGGACTTGTCCGAAAATGCATTTTGAAAATTCCGAAAATTGCAGTCTTGGTCTCCAACGACTAGTTTCGAGAGGCTCGGGTATATAAACTCCTCCACCCCTCCTTTGAGTGGCTGCTGTTCTTGGGCATTATTAGATACATCCAAAGCCAAATAGCCTCCCCCATTCCGCTACCTTTGTGGTGCCTCTTTGTGAGAGGGATTTGAGAAGGGAAGAGAGTTGGATTGAGATTGAGAATTTGAGAGCTAGTGAGATTCACTCCATACTTTGAGCACTCGAGTTCATAGCAAGCAAATCTTCGATTGTGTTTGTTACTCTTGGGGTCTAAGGTCTCCTAGATGGCTAGGCGTCACCAGTGAGCACCTAACGTTATGGTGTGCCACGGAAAGTTTGTGAAGGCTTCGATTTCGCTTCCGCAAGGGAAGAAATCAAGAGTGAAACCGAGGAGTGCATTTGTGCAAGCTCATGAGTAAAGGGTTTAAATAGACCCAGCATTTGTGGCACCTCAACGGAGATGTAGGATCCGTGGACCTAAACTTCGGGAAACAAATCACGCGTCTCCTCTCTTGGTTTGCTCATTCTTGCCTTCTCTCATATTGTGCTTGAACTTGTTTTTACCCGATCTACTTGCATGCTTAATTAATATAGTTGGTGACCTTATATCTTGATTAGATACCTTGTTTTTGACCTTTTGATTCATATACATTTTGTTTGTTTGAGCTACAAGTTCATAGCTAGTGTTTTATTACGTTATCCGCCGAACTTTTCGGTGTAGACGGAACTTCCAATCCCATACCCGAAGTTCCGATTTGACTCAAAAGTTCTCATAATTCTAATATGCTATGAAGTTATGATGATTTTTTAGGAACGCCTATTCACCCCCCTCTAGGCGACATCAAGGTCCTTTCAATTGGTATCAGAGTAAGGTCTCTCATTTTGGGTTTCACTGCCTTGAGAGAAGATGTCGACAAGAGGTGAAATGTTCCTAGAACTTCTTTTGTTAGATGGTTCAAATTACATATCTTGGAGTACTCACATGCTTAATGTGTTTAGGGCCATGGGTCCTAATATAGAGCGAGTTGTAGATGTGAGTATTTCTCCTCCTGATGATATAGAGCTATCATTTGAAGAGGAGGTGAAATGCACACATCTCAATGCTCAAGCTACTAATGTTTTGTTTAGTTCTTTGAGTGAAGATGTGTTCAAAACCATCATGCCACTTGAAGATGCACATCTCATTTGGACAACACTAAAACAAAGATCTGATAAGTCCAAATGTGATGGAGAGGATGCTCTTGTGGAAGAATCATTTGTGGATTGCTCTACTTCATTGCTTCATCATGACAAGTCCCAAATGATTATCTCCTCCGATCAAGAAAGTCTCATCTCATCATCCATTTCACCAACATACAACTATGAGCATGGTGATGAATTGGAAAAAGTAAATGAGTGTCAATGGAAAAGTGAAGAATCCATCTCACCAAGATGCTCATCTACATCACCTCGATGCTTTATGGCAAGTGGTAAAAATGAGGTAAATGAAAATTCCCATGATAGTAGTGATGTTGATGGTGATGATGATCCTTCATATGATGATCTCTTTGACATGCTTAGGGAGGCTAACAAATACATTGCCAAAATGAAGAAGAAAAACATTTCTTTAGAAAAAAAACTTCTTTCTTTAAAAGACTCAAATGAGGAGCTAAAAAATTCTCACAAGAAACTTTGTGATTCTTATGAGGGGATAAAAGAAGCTTATGAGTCTCTTCTAATTGGCATAGGCATCACATGTGATTTAATTAATGATGATATACCATGTGTGGCTAACCCGTGCATTACATCTAAGTTTAGCGTGTCCACCTCTTGTGATGATTTGCCAGATATACCTTGTAGCTCTCATATAGATGAAAATGTTTGTTCTTTTTCTATGTTTGTTGCTACTAACCTTGTAGAGGAAAACAAGAAGAACAAGTCCAACAACACAAATATCAAGGACTTGACCATGTTCAAGAGCAATGCTCAACCTTCTCAAGATAACTGTCGGAACATGGTGAAGAAGCTTGAGAAGGGGTTAACCGTACCTTGCACCAAGTTCTATCAAGAAAACAACAAGTCCAACAACAAGAGTAAGGGGCAAGTTCAAAGTTGGATTAAAACTCCCATTACTCGCTTCATGTGCAAGAAAGTGGGACACTATGCCTTGATATGTTTCAACAAGATTGATAACCAAGCCACACTTCCAAAGAGAAGAACAAGAAGAAGCAATAGGAAGTGTTATGGATGCAATGAGAAGGGTCATGAAGTTGCATCATGCCCCCACATGAAGTATGGAGGCTTTATGTCATCAAGGAAGAAGCTTAATGGCAAGGTAGCAAGTAAGATGTAAGATGTGGTGAAGAAGTAACCATGTAAAGTCAAGAATCAACTTTGCTACAATTGCCGGTCAAAGGGACATATTGGTAAAAATTGTCCCAATGGTAACATTCTTAATCCAAACCTTTCATTTTATAAAAACTTGCTTAGGAAGGCCAAAAATGTTACTAGTGTTACTAGAGTGATTAGTTCACCACATGCTAGAACAAAGGTCATTTGGGTGCTGAAGTCTCTTGTGACTAACCTCTATGGACCCATTTTTGTTGGGGACCAAAATGTGCTAAAATGAGAATATAGGTACATTGAGGTATGCCTTATGAAAGAAAGGTGCATCTCACCAAGTTCGGAATTTGGAGCCAACCATTGCAAAATTCACATCAAGAATCAATACCATCTCGGTTACATGTATCTACATTGAATTATCTTTTTTTCTAACCTTGTGTAGGTTGCATTGCATTGCATTTACAATTTTGCATTCCTTGCATATGTGAAAGTTATCATTTATGCATTATTGACCATGATAGGTTGTGTCATATGAGTGTTTAGTGCTCAATCATCTTCATGCATATCACATCCCATATATATGCTCAAGTTGGCTAAGTGCTAATTGGTAATTCAAAAATAAACCTTTTACCTAAAAGTGAAAATTTTGAAAACTATAGATTTTCTAAGACATATCTAATTGGAAATGATTTTAAGTGTGTTTCAAAAGTCTCTCAATACTTTTATATTTGAAAGAAGAGCTAATTTTGAAAGAAAATGAATTTCAACCAAAATTATAGTTCTAAGTATCTTATTTTAGCTTTTAACTTCAAATTTTTGTATAATTAATTCTAAAAGGAATTTGGAAATGGTTTCAAAATGAAAACGATAGGGTTGGTTATTCCAAACTTTTTGGTATTCAAAGTTTCTCTAAAAGGCCAACCAATCAAAAGAAATTTAGATTCTAATCTTATTCAAAATACTATTTAGACTATAAATGGCTACCTACTAGCACTTAGATGAGTTGTCATTGTTGGGGTTGCATAAATGCATCATACTAGCTCAAATGGGTACATAGCATTCATTCATACTCACTTCTCTCCAGAACCATCACATTTGTTTGTGTTTGCATTTTTGAAAAAAAATATTTAAAAATAAGAGTTTATGTAGCTTTTTGCTCAAACTTGGTCTTTTCTTCCAAACCTTAACTACATGGAGTTAAAGTGAGATATGCATCAATTGGGAGTGGTATTAATGATATTTTTATATCCCATGTTTTAAAATATGAAAGATTTCAAACATTGGATTTATAGCTATTTCAAATACCCTCTTTGGTCAAAATTCAAAATCTCATTTAAGAGGTCATTTTTTGTGAAAATCCTCTCAAAAGTAATTCAATATGTATTTCAAATGTTTTGCAAGGTATTCAAAGTAAAATATCTTATTTCAAAAATAATATAGCAATGTAGCCTTAAAAGGATCTTATATGATCTTGTTTTTGCTCAAAAAATCAAATATTTCAGATTTCCTCAAATATTGTCATCTGGATGTTTTCGGACTTGTCCGAAATGCATTTTCAGAATTTTTGAAAAGTTTGTGAACTAAGAATAAGCTTTTGGGCTTTTCCGGACTTGTTCGAAAATTATTTTCAGAATTTCCGAAAATAGCCGAGCTTTTGGAAATTTTCGGACTTGTCCTAAAGTGATTTTCGGGCTTGTCCTAAAGTGATTTCTGGACTTTGTTTTTAGGAATTTTTGAACATGATCTATCTCCCTAAATCAAAATCTATTGTGTTTTTTGAAAATATTTCCAATATAAAAGTTTGAGGGTTGGTCATTCCAAACATTTCTCTAGTTTAAAGTTTTCTCAAAAGACTAACCATTTAATGGATATAACTATTTGAATTTCATCAAAAAGTATATCATGATCATAATGACCAAAAGTTGTAATTTATGGATTAAACTAATGGAGCTCAAGTTCTTTGTGAATATTGGCTAAAATTAGTTTCTATAACCCATATAAGGCTCTCCAATTGTCAAACTCCGTGAAAATCATATTTGAGTGTGATTTATGACTTTGATTCAAATTTATTAATTTGAAAGGCCTACATTGTTATTTTTTTCGCTTTTATCTTGATAGAAAACTATTTTTCCAAAACTTCTTGTTGGAAAAGTTTCTCTCATGTTTAAAGATCATTTCTTCAAGATTTCAACTCATTTGGACATGATATGGAAGAGTTTTAAGTTTTTCTCATTTTGATCAGCTTGCTGAAAAAATCAGAAATGACATCGTTTTAGGCTGATTTGTGAATTTTGTATCTCACAATGCATTGCGAATTGGAAGGTGCTTCCATTATGACTTTTGATCCCCTATGGTTGAACCTTACTGGTGATTTTTGTTTGAATTTATGCAGCTCATTTGGATACTGTTTGAATGTTTTTTCAAAGCCCATTGATGGGAAAAATCTGAAATTTCAGTTTGCAGAAATCTTGTGATTTTTGTTTTCACTATATGGTTGAGATATAAGCAAGACTCCCAAAATTAAACTTGTGCACGATTACATGAATTATCTCCAGGATTTATTTCATATTTTTGGAGCTCATTTCCACAAGTATTATGTTGCTACAAGAGTTTGATTGGTTGTATCTTTTTTATACTTCAAATTTTTAAAATGGATTTCGTTTTGATTGAAAATTTAACTTGGTGGCTTGATAAAAGTTGTTTCATGCAATGAGCTCTATGTTATGTGAATGTTAAATCAATTTTGGTCTCTTTTGGATTTGTTCCTTGCATGAACTATTCTTTCTCTCAAACACCCATTATTTGGGCCAACCTAAACTCAAATGGAATTCTTTATTGAGAACCTACATATTCCATTTCCTTTGATTTTAAAATACAAGTTGATACTTGTTGCCATTGCACATATTGATATATTAATATATAATATTTTCATGTGATTGACATATGTATTTAAGACTAATGTTTTGTTTGAACCATATCTTGTTTAGTCTCTTCACATTGAGAACATGGAGATGATAAAGGTATGCTTCTATCTTAATGTCTACATATAATCAATACATTCTATTCTTGTATAAGATAAGCTCCCAATGTGTTATTTCTAGTTATGCATAATTTTGCTTCACACAAAATATTTTGTATACATACATGTAGGGGAGCAAATCATATACCTTTGTTATGCATGTACTTGATCCAAGTTATTCACTTTCATTTAATTGGGATCTTTACATTTGAGTATATGACACTTGTGGTGTTGATTAATACTCATCACTTATTCATATCATTTTATATATGTGATCGGTTGGTCAACATGTGGAGATTGACAACTAGATCATTGGGACTAATAATTTCATTGAGTTGAATGAGAGAAATAGGTCCCAACGATTGCAAAGGTGATGATGCTCAAGTGATATCATTAGACCTAAAGATACCAAGGATGACAAAGTGGAGATATTGAAGATGCGAGATACAAAGTGGCTACTATGGCAAGATGGTGAAGGGCAAATGATGCTCGGTGGCGATGGACCATGCGGCGGTGAAGGGCAAGCAAGGGGCTTGGCACCGAAGAACCAAATCCGCTGGTGAAGGGCGAGTGACGGCTTTGTCATGATGGACCGTGCGAGACCATTTGAAGCTACAAGTAACCGCATCAATCATTTGAAGAATAAGTGGTGAAACGGTTTTGATGTTGGCGTCCCTTAAAGACAAAGAAAGAAAGATGGAAACAAGGCATTCCTATTGGTATAATTATTTTCCTATTTACTTTTGAGTATAGAAATACCGTACTATTAAGAGGGATGCAACATCGATATGTTTGTGTATGTCTCGGTGCTCAAAGTAACCCATCCTAGTAACGTCGATATGTTACCGAAAATGGTCGTGAAACTGAGATTGTTCTCTGTTGATTTTCGGACTTGTAGGAAAATGCATTTCGGAAATTCCGAAAATTGCAGTCTTGGTCTCCAACGGCTAGTTTTGAGAGGCTCGGGTATATAAAGTCCTCCACCCCTCCTTTGAGTGGCTGCTGTTCTTGGGTATTATTAGATACATCCAAAGCCAAATAGCCTCCCCCATTCCGCTACCTTTGTGGTGCCTCTTTGTGAGAGGGATTTGAGAAGGGAAGAGAGTTGGATTGAGATTGAGAATTTGAGAGCTGGTGAGATTCACTCCATACTTTGAGCACTCGAGTTCATAGCAAGCAAATCTTCGATTGTGTTTGTTACTCTTGGGGTCTAAGGTCTCCTAGATGGCTAGGCGTCACCGGTGAGCACCTAAGGTTGTGGTACGCCAATGAAAGTTTGTGAAGGCTTCGATTTCATCTGCGCAAGGGAAGAAATCAAGAGTGAAACCGAGGAGTGCATTTGTGCAAACTCGTGAGGAAAGGGTTGAAATAGACCTGGCCTTGTTGGCACCTCAACGGAGACGCAGGATCCGTGGATCTGAACTTCAGGAAACAAATCACGCGTCTCCTCTCTTCGTTTGCTCATTCTTGCCTTCTCTCATATTGTGCTTGAGCTTGTTTTTACCTGATCTACTTGCATGCTTAATTAATACAGTTGGTGACCATATATCTTGATTAGATACCTCTTTTGTGACCTTTTGATTCATATAGATTTTGTTTGTTTGAGCTACAAGTTCATTGCTAGTGTTTTATTACGTTATCCGCCGAACTTTTCGGTTGGGACCGGAACTTCCAATCCCATATCGAAAGTTCCGATTTGAATCGAAAGTTCTCATAATTCTAATATGCTATGAAGTTGTGATATTTTTTTAGGAACGCCTATTCACCCCCCTCTAGGCGACATCAAGGTCCTTTCAGCAACTGATGACTGGCCAGGCGAGAGTTGAAGTTGACACAGTGAAGAAAGAATGGGCCCATTGTGTCACGCCCAGAGATTCGCAAACCCGAATCCCAAGCAGAATGTGCATTAAGTCCCTATTCAGGACCGGCCAGGGTACACAAGCGACAAAGTTGACATGCAGATCCACGTCTTACAAACATCATAAAAGAAGTCTTACAATAATGCAGCGGAAAAGGTAAACAAGCTAATCTAGGAGACTAGACGCTCGTAGCTTGGCGACTCCAATCCACGGGCATCCTTGATGGCAGCGACAACCCTACTCCTCCGAGTAGCCACCATCAGACACGTACTCCAACTCTGGTGTGGGGAATGATAAAGCAAGACTGAGTACTACCCACTGTACTCAACAAGTCATACAGGAATGGGGAGACATGATGCAAGTAATTCCATAGGAGGCTAATAGTTAATTAAGCAAAATTAAACCATCACTGTCTAACGCTACACCACATTACAATAGGCCCAAACCACCACCTGAGCTATACCAGTTCCATTAAATCAAGTTATTAGAGATATGACTAATCACGGTGAATCTGGTAGGTCGCCCATAACCGCGGGCACGGCTATTCGAATAGTTTTACTCTGATCAGAGGTGTACAACTGTACCCACAAGACATAGCCCCACGGCACGTTACCGTGTGCCGGCATGCCACCACGGTACACCGGAAAGGGACTGTGACAGGACCCTTCGCACAACCCTTCCTAACCAAGCGTATCACACCATAGGTTTCACCCCCACCTTTGAACCAAGGCAGGTAGTCCCCTCTCGTGCCTAGGTGAATCCGGTAGCTGATCAACGAGTAAACCCCTGCTGACCCGACTCCATCACGTCCACCCTTGCCTGGATGCGTCGGCTAGGAAAAGCCACACTACAAGCCCAGCCATTACCCATGCTGGCTTGTGAAAAGTACGATAATTCTTCCAGGGTTTCCCGTGAACCAGTCCTTAATCATGATGAGTACAACCATCAAAACCATATACTCACAACCCACCATTAATCAGGTTTTAGTTGGACCAATTAATTAACCATTCACGATTAACCATCGTGAGCTACCATTAAATATTCATCATTAAATAATAGTGGTACACTAGTTATCCCAATAGTGTGCTAATATTTCTAAGCAGGGCTAACCATGTTCTAACCTAGCAACTACTTAAATTACTTCCCCCAGCTATCAAAGGGACAAGGTATTAGAACATACGGCTGAGTACAACAGGTAATTAATCCCATAGATGACATTATAAAACAATGCAATATTTAGAGGAAAAATAAGACCTTTGCAATTTAGGTACAATATGTTCAAGCGAATAAGTATGACTTACCTTGCTCCTTTGCTGGATCGGCCTCTGCGACAACTTCGAAGTAAACCGGAGCGTCGGAATTACTGTAATCTAAACGAAAAACAAAGTACAGAAACAAACAGGCTATAAGTCTACTGAAATAGGAACAAAACCATTTTTAATGGATTCTAGGTATTTTTATGAATTTACTACAATTTGAATGGACTCAAACGGAGTCCGAATGAATTAGTTATGAATTTTAGAAGATTAACTGTGTTTTACTGTAAACAGAAAAGTCATTATTTATTTACTGCACAATAAACCCCTTGGGCTGACGTCAGCGGCGCAAGGGCTGATGTCAGCGAAAGGGGGTGGCGGCGCCGACAGGTGGGCCCTACCTGTTGGTGGCACGGGGCCCTCGGTCCACGGTGGACCAAGTCCACCGGCATGTGGGCGCGCGGCATACCACATGGCGCCCACGTGGCGCCAACGTGGCGGCCACGCGGCGGCCACGGCAGCGGGCCGAGCGGCGGCCGGGTGCGGGCGGCACGGGCCGAGCGGCGCGGCGGCGGCGTGGCCGAAAGACGCGCGCGGCGGCGCGGCCAAGCGGAGGGGAGGCACGGGCGGCGGCGGCCGGGCGCGGGCGGTGCGGCCGGGTGGCGAGGCGCGACAGCCGAGCGGCGGCGTGGCGCGGCGGCGACCGGGAGGGAGGTGGAGAAGGGAGAGAGGAGGGAGGAGGGGCTCACTGGCGGCGAGTGGAGAACGCTGGCGGCAGCGAAAACGGGAGGGAGGAGGGGTGGCGGCGCGTTCAGTAGGGGATGGTATGGCCGGGAGGTGCGGGAAGGTGGCGATGTGGCCGGGAGGAGCGGGGTGCAGTAGTTGCGGCCGGTAGCGTGGAGAAGATGGGTCCAACAGGTGGGCCCCACCTATCGACTGCCCGAGAGAAGGAGGGAGACGCGGCGGACATCGCGGCGCGGGCGGCCACGGGTCGGCCCGGGAGGAGAGGAGGGGGAGGTCGTGGCCCGGGAAGGAGAGGAGGGGCGTGGGAAGGCCGTGGGCCGGCCCAAGAGGGGGCACGCGCGAGGAGGCCGGGAGGAGGAAGTGTGCTAGCGGCCCAAGGGAAAAAAGGGAGGGAGAAAATGAGAAAAAGAAAAAGGAGGATTTTCCGAGGGATTAAACTATTGCGGTGGGGGTTTTAAAATGATTAAAATTACTTCTAGTGCTCTAAAAATTCCACTAAAAATCATGTTACTGCATTTTAACAAGGGGAACCCCAGAAAAATCCCACATTGCCATTTCCACTTGATTAAATATATTTTTACATTAGAAATTTGCTCCAGGTTAAAAGGAAAAATTTATTTTGAGTGATTTATTTCATGAATTTAAAGTAAACTCTGGGTGTGACAATTTGCCACTGCAGCATCCATCGAATGACGAGATCCAAACCCTAGGAGCTGCACGTGGTACCTTTATCCAATGGCCCAAGGACCTCAATGAGATAAAGTTGATTCTCAGGTCAACTACTGCACCTAGCGCTCATCCGCCGCTAAGACATGCTCCTGCTCCTTCAGCCCCTCCAGCTCCCGCTCGTGATGAACAAGTTAACGATTTCGAGTTACAATATGATAGGAATTTTGGGGACGATCGTATGGAGGTCGATAGCATGGCGGTCTCTAAACCCCCACCCATGAAAAAGAGTAGGAAGGCGCATTCCTCCCTTTAGCAAATAACTAGCGAAAAATCTACTGCAAGGGGGAGAGGAAGAGGAAAAGGAAAGGTGCAGGATACGGGCAAGGGGCAGGAAGTACCTAAGAAGATCGTTGCTCCGGCATCCTTCTAACTAGACATGTCATTGGTTGGAGACGACGCGCTAGGCATAATGGGAAACGCTTGCAAGGAGCTTCACTGATACTACAAGGAGAAAACCAACGCGAGGAGGACGAATAGGGAGAGCAATATAATAGGCTATCACGATCGGCAGCCATTTCTTGGGCCAGAAAATTATATTGCAATCGACTTCAAGGATCTATTCGACCTCTACAGGTTCCGAGCGGTGGACACAAATCTCCTTAAGTGCTACTCCTTGTAAGTATTGTTGCGTACGAAATTTGGTAATAACAATCCATATAGCACATTTATAAGAGCGTTTGTCTTGCGTGTAGGTATAGTTGGAGGTGCTGTCTGAAGAATGCACTGCAAGTTGCCTTGCTAGATCCACAAGTGGTCACCGTCACAAATCTCCAAGGCGACCATCAGGAAATGATAAACTATATCCATGACACCTTGTGGGCCTGCCAAGAAAAGGAGTACATTATGTGCGCCTATAATCAATAGTAAGTGTGCACCCTAAATATTTGCAATTGCCCATCACGTATAGCTCTAGTATGTAACTTCCACTATATTAATGCCACAGTGCCCATTGGATCCTTCTGGTTATAACGCCTAACTGGAGTACATGCCACTACATGAACTCCAAAATCAGTAAGGACTATGATTGGACCCCGATTCAAGAAGCAATAGATGAAGCGTGGGGCACATATGTGGAGAAAGGAGGCCTGCATAAGAAAGGACAAAACCGCCTCATCCACAAAAAAGGCTTCCCGGTTCGACAACAAGTTGGCGACCAGTGCGGATTCCACGTGTGCCACAACATGCGGATTCTATACAATGAAAAGGTGAAGACTGAGGCTGAATTTGAGGTTTGTGATCTCAATTGTGATATATACTAACTACTTCGAAGTATATATATATATATAGATCGATCGACTAATTTCGAAGTATGTATATGTAGGAAATAATATCCACGTCTCCACCTAGGAGCTTACAGGAGATTCAAGAGGAGATAGCCGGCTTCATCGTCCGTGACATACTTCGCCCCAAAGGAATGTTTAAACTATGGGCTTCAAGTTAAATGATGAACATTGTTGAACATTTTAAAATTAATGTTAGACATGTGATTATGTAACACTTATGTACAATCCGGTCAAATTGTTTATGTATATACTTGCAATGCTAAACATAAATTTGTTCCAATTTACAACTCGATTTTGCAGGTTTTGATGCTTAGCACTTGAAGATGTTATTGTGAAATATGTGAATAATGGATGTGTATGTGAATGGATGTGTGAAATATGTGAATGGCATATGTGATTTCTGAATGGGGGTTTCCTATGAATGATTGTATATGCTGGGAAAGGGAATATATATATATATATGTTTCTATCATTTTGCAATGGGCATGACTGTCACACCCAGAAATCTATCCCAAATTTCCAGACTATTTTGCGTATCAATCCCTATCCAGGAATCAAGCCAGGGTACACAAAACGACAAATTAATATACAGATCCAAACGTAAATAAAGCGTAAATACTTACTGAAGAGGCACTTAGTCCTCACACCGAAAAAAAAACAGCAGCGGAAAAAGGCGACGATCCTAGCGGGGCTTCAGCTCCACTCCACAAGCAAAACTCAACTGGGGTATAAGCCTTGGTCTTCTAACTTCATCTTCAGCTCAGAAGCACTACACTTCTGAAAAGGGGAAATAAAAGCAAGGCTGAGTACAACCTTCGTACTCAGCAAGCCACACCAACGATGCATTCGTGCAAGGATAGACAAGGAGGGTTTGTGGCTATTTACATAAAGGCGGTTGTAACCATTTATAGTTGAAAACAGTAAAACAGTCAATTAATTAAAGCAAGATTAAACATCTCCACTGAACAACGCTACACCATGTTGAACAGGCCAACCATTCCACCTGAACTAAACCAGTTCATTAAGTCATGTTAATTAATAAAGTGAGACTAATAACGGTGAATCTGGTTGATCGCCCATAATCGCAGGCACGGCTATTCGAATAGTTTTACTCTGGCCAGAGGTGCACCACTGTACCCACAAGACACGATTCCACACATGTTACCATGCCCCGAAATACCACCATGGTACTGCAAAGGGGGAAATCGTAACAAGACCCTTCGCATAACTCCCCCTAACCAAGCACACTACACCGCATGTTTCGCCCCCACCTTTAAGCCAAGGTAGGCAGCCCCCTCTCGTGCCGTGGTGAATCCGGAAGCCGATCAACGGGTAAACCCCCGCCGACCCAACCCCATCACGCCCACCCTTGCCTGGATGCGTCAGCTAGGGAAAAGCTACACTATAAGTCCAACAGTTACCCATGCCTGCTTGTGGTAAGCACTGTTAGTCTTCCAGGGTTTTCCGAGAACCGGTCCTTAACTGCCATGGGTGCGACTAGCAAAACCATACACCCACAGCCCACCATTATGCCATATTTTAGTTGGTTAATTACGACCAACGAAACATGGCCGAGATGTATCGAGCTCGCAGCTCATTAAGATACTAGAAATAGATACTGTAATTGTCCCATTATGTGTGCTAGTGGTAATTAAGCATGGCTAAGCATAATATAATTCTAGCGAGGTCCACATGAGACACAAGCTAGTCAAATTATCACCTAGTACGACAAAGGAAGGACATCAAGTAAATATGGCACAAGCGAGCAGATAGGTAAACCCTATTCCCATGTAATTAGCAAAACATGCAATTTATTTGTAAACGGTAAAACATTTTATAAATTGGGCTCAAAATACTCCAGGGGAATGTGTGACTTGCCTTGCTTCTTTGATTGATCTTCCGAACTCTTTTCCTCGTGAACGCGATCATCCGAAACGGCGGAATCTACACGTAGAGCTCAATAAACAGTACATAAAAAGTAAACAAACATATAGAGCTCAATTTTAAATGAATTTTGCAAGTTGAATGGCCCAATTTGGAGTTCGTATGAATTAGTTATGAATTTTAGAATATGAACTATGTAATTAATATTAACCGAAAAACCTTAATTGATTGGTATGTTTTAACGCCCGCGAACGGACAAGGTTGATGGAAAACATAATCCGGTTAATGAGCCTCATGGGTCAGCGACTCGATGAGTCAACCTACCGTGGCACGGGACCACGCAAAAGGTCAACCGAACCGGCGAACAGGACCGGCGGCTCAGAACGGCTCTAGGGTTTTAGAACGACTCGGTACGACCAAACCGACATGACACTACGCCACACTACGCACGAGCGTAAGCAGCGAGCGGCTAGTGAATGCATACGTACCACGGCGAGGGCATGGCTGCGGCTATGGCTAGGTGCGGCGGTAGCGAGGTCGGTAAACCGACAACGGCCAGGCGGCTGCTAGGTAGCTAGGGTTTTACGCGGCTAACGGCGCGGCAAGCAACACGGTGAAGCAGCAGCGACACGATAACGGTTCGGCAGCACGGCCACCGTGTGCGACAAAGCGGCAGCAGCGGCACGGTTGCAACAAATTAGCAGCGCGGCAGCAAGCAGGCGGGGCAGCGACGGTGTGCGGCACTACGGCAGCGGCAGCAGCACGGCACGGCGAAGTTCGTCCAGCTGGGGGGCGATCTGGGTGAATAGGAGGCCAGGAACATCTTAGAAGTCCTTAAGAAGAACATTGACATCTTCGCCTGGAGTCTTGATGAAGTGGGAGACGTTTCGACGGATCTCATCATGCATCACCTGGCGGTCAAGCCGGACGCCAAGCCAAGGAAGCAAAAGCTGCGCAAAATGTCCGCTGATCGCCAAGAGGCAGCAAAGGCCAAAGTGCAGAAGCTGCTCAAGGCCGGGGTGATCCAGGAGATCGACCACTCGGAGTGGTTCGTGAACCCGGTTTTGGTGAAGAAGTCGAACGGCAAGTGGCGCATGTGCGTCGATTTCACAGACCTCAACAAGGTGTGCCCGAAAGATGACTACCCCTTGCCACGGATCGACCAGCTTGTTGATTCCATAGCTGGTTGCGAGCTCATGAGCTTCTTGGACGCATACTCCGGCTACCACCAGATCCACATGAATCCAAGTGACATCCCCAAGACAGCTTTTATCATGCCGTTCGGCACTATCTGCCACCTCAGGATGCCTTTCGGCCTGAGGAACGCCGGAGCAACGTTCGCCAGGCAGGTGTACAAGGTGCTTCACAAACAGCTAGGGCGAAATGTGGAGGCCTACGTTGACGACATCGTCGTGAAAAGCCGCAAGGCTTTCGACCATGCGTCCGATTTACAGGAGACCTTCGACAATTTGCGTGCAGCGGGTATGAAACTAAACCCTGAAAAGTGTGTTTTTGGAGTTCGCGCGGGCAAGTTGTTGGATTTTCTTGTTTCTGAAAGGGGTATCGAGGCGAACCTCGAGAAAATCGATGCCATCCAGCAAATGAAGCCACCATCGAGCGTACGCGAAATACAAAAGCTCGCAGGCCGAACTGCAGCGCTCAGTCGTTTTCTTTCAAAGGCAGTCGAAAGGGGCTTGCCATTCTTCAAGACCCTCCGGGGCGCAGGAAAATTTAACTGGACTCCCGAATGCCAGGCCGCGTTCGAAGAGCTAAAGCAGTACCTGCAATGCCCACCCGCCCTGGTCAGCCCAACCCCGGGAAGTGAAATGCTGCTATATCTAGCGGCTTCGCCAGTGGCAGTCAGTGTAGTCCTCGTCCAAGAGACGGGATCAGGGCAGAAACCAGTATACTTCGTCTCTGAGGCTTTGCAAGGGGCGAAGATAAGGTACATTGAAATGGAAAAGCTTGCTTATGCCTTAGTGATGGCTTCACGCAAACTCAAGCACTACTTTCAGGCCCACAAAATCACTGTACCATCACAGTATCTTTTGGGCGAAGTGCTCCGGCGCAAGGAAATCTCTGGTAGGCTCAGCAAGTGGGCAGCGGAGTTATCTCCCTTCGACCTGCATTTTGTTGCCCACCCTGCCATCAAATCCCAAGTCTTAGCCGACTTCGATGCCGAATGGACACCGGCGTCCACCCCTGAGCCTCAGCCCATCGAACAGCCTTGGATAATGCACTCCGATGGCTCGTGGTCGCACAGGGGGGCGGGCGCCGCGACAGTACTCACTTCGCCAGGGGGCGTGCCGATTCGGTATGCCGCAAGACTGCAGTTCGACACGACCAACAACACGGCAGAATACGAGGTTGTATTGTTGGGGCTAAGAAAGGCGAAAGCATTGGGGGTTTGGCGTTTGCTCATCCGAACAGACTCCAAGCTAGTGGCAAGCCATGTTGACGAATCCTTTGAGGCAAAAGAGGATGGAATGAAAAGGTACCTGGAGGCTGTTCGATCCATGAAAAAGTGTTTCACCGGTATAACGGTCGAACATTTACCTAGAGGTCAGAATGAGGAAGCAGATACCCTGGCGAAACCTGCCGCCTGCGGAGGCCCGCATTCACCAGGCATCTTTTTCGAAGTATTGTACGCACCAAGCGTGCCCACAGAAACCCTGGATATCATGGTTGTTGACCAAGCGGATCAGGGCGAAGACCCAGAGGACTGGCGAACTCCGTTCGTAAAGTACCTCAAGAATGGCTGGCTCCCAGAGGACGAAGCGGAAGCGAAGCGTTTAGAAATCAGAGCCAAGAAATACAAGCTGGTCTCCGGACAGGTATATCGCTCTGGGATGCTCCAATCTTTGCTCAGATGCATCTCCTTCGCCGAGGGCGAGGAAATGGTGAAGGAAATACACCAGGGGCTGTGCGAGGCACACCAAGCTGCAAGAACAGTCGCCTCCAAGGTGTTTCGCCAGGGAGTGTACTGGCCCATTGTGCTGAAAGTTTGCGTCGAGCAGGCCAAAAAGTGCGAAAGCTGCCAGCGACACGGTCGAAGCCAGACTGCACCACAATATGAGCTGCAGCCTATCGCACCAGTCTGGCCCTTCGCCAGATGGGGGCTAGATATCATTGGCCTATTTCCCGTGGCGCGAAACGGATATAATTTCGCAATTGTAGCCATTGAATACTTCTCACGATGGATCGAGGCCGAACCACTTGGCGCGATCACTTCGGCAGCAGTACAGAAGTTTGCATGGAAAAACATTGTTTGCCGTTTCGGAGTGCCAAGAGAATTCATTACGGACAATGGCAAGTAGTTCGACTCTAACAAGTTCAGAGAAATGTGTGACGGACTAAACCTGGAAATCAGGTTCGCTTCGGTCGCGCACCCACAGTCGAATGGGGCGGCCGAACGCACAAATGGCAAGAACTTGGAGGCACTCAAGAAAAGGCTTGAGGAGGCGGCGAAGGGCAGATGGCCAGACGAAATGTTGTCTGTTTTTTGGGCCCTCCGGACAACTCCCACAAGGCCAACCAAGTTTAGTCCATTCATGCTCCTTTCCGGAGACGAAGCAATGACCCCAACAGAGCTAGGGGCTAACTCACCAAGGGTGATGTTCTCTGGGGGCGAAGATGGGCGCGAAGTGTCGCTCGAACTACTTGAAGGGGTACGAGTCGAAGCGCTAGAACACATGCGCAAATACGCCACAAGCACTTCGGCAACCTGCAACAAAAAGGTTCGCCCGACAGAGCTATTACCTGGCCATCTTGTCCTAAGGAAGAAGGCGAACCCAGTAGCGATTGAGAAGCTTGAATCAAAGTGGGAAGGGTCGTACCTCATCAAGCACGGGTGAAGAACGGGCTCCTTTCACCTAGCAACACTGGAAGGCGAAGAGTTCGACCATTCATGGAATGCCGCTTCCCTTAAGCGTTTCTATGTTTAGGAAGGGTGGCACCCTATTCGCCAAAAGTGTACATATTGTTATGTAGCCTTTTCGGCATCTGCCATTATGTAAGCCTTCCGGCACAAAAATACAAAAAAAAGGGGAGAAAATGAAAAAAGAAAAAAAACTGGACGTAGGGCTATTATCCACTCTGGAGGCCCGAACCAGTATAAAATCTTTGTAACTTCCGCCTTTTTTACTTGTGTACATGATAATTTGTGGAAAAACCCCAAGGCAAACGCCTGATCAGCGAAAACGCCATGGGGGCGAAACGAAGCCGAAGCATCGCTCGTCGAACGTTGAAACCGCGACAGCTTGTTTCGGAAAGTAACTAGCCGAACACCGTTAAAATCGATTTACATGAAAAACGTGTGCCGCTCCCAGTGTGGAGTACCAAAGATCGATAGCGGAAGATGAAAGCTGAAAAGTCAGCAGACCTATTTCGCTAATACACACAAAGGGGCCGATATATTCCGACCTAACGAAAGCACGAAAAGTGACAATGCAAAAAATAGCGAAAAGGAAATAAAAGCACATCTTTATTAACTTCGAAAAAAATCGAAGGGTACATGTCGTACAACATGGTACAGGCGAAAGAAATACAACAGGCTTTACAGCTTAGTTTACAAATAAATTACATCTTCGCCCCCAAAACAACTATCATTTCCAAAGGAGTGATCTGGCGAACTAGGTTCGTCGTCACTACTAATGTTGTAAACTACCCTAAGAGGAGAAGGGGGCGAAACAACAGAAAGGCCATAACGACGCTGGGTGATCGCCTCCTGCCGATTGGTCCTTTGATGATTTCACCAGAAGCGAGCCATGCCCTCCAGGCGCGCCGAGTGGACACGATCGTAATCTTTCAAGGTTCGCCCGGGGTGTGTTTGCATCCAGTTAGCAACATTCACAACTTTGTAACTGTTGCCATTAATCACCATCTCGCGATAAATAGGTCGAAGCAGGTACCGGGCCTTTGGCAAACCTTTTACCGCAACAAACTTCTCGTTCCTGCTTCGCCAATCCCCAAAAGGGGGCCGAACGCATAGTTTTCAGCGTAGACCCTGAAAACAGTGGGAAGTCAAGTGGCGAAACGCAGAAAGTGAAGTTGGAACATATAAGTTGGGCGAAAAGATTAAGCGAAACAATGCAAGCACGAGCACAAAAGACACCAAACATAGTTGGCGAAGCTTGTCATATATTCCAGATGTTAAAACATTTTACAATAAGATTGGCCATCAGCCATATTTACATTGTTCGCCCTATACGGCAAAAACTAAAAAGTAAAAACTATTAAAATTTACAAAAACGGGCGGAGGGCCTCACACCTCTGGGTGGTCTTGGGCATCGCCTCCACCCTCTTCCGCCGGCTCTTCACCTTGCTCCGCCGCCTCCGTCTTCGCCAACTCCTCCACCAGACGGGCCTTGGCAGTGGATCGGTCGTCCTTCTGCCAGAACTGCTTCCGCCAGGCACGGAGTGCGGGCAAAATATCCTGGGCGCTGACCTCCCAGTCCCCCTTCGCGAAGTCAGGGAACTTGGCGACGTGCTCACATCCGGACTGCTGCAGCAAGCCCGTGGCGAGACCAAGCTCAACCCAAAGTGAATGAAAATGAATGAGTTGGGTAACCCTAGAAAAAGTCTAGCTTTTTCAGCGTTTTTGCTTTTAGGATAGAATAAGTCTTGTGCTGATTAGTCTAGTCTTTGCATTCTTTTTTGCTTTTTCAGCTTTCAGGATGCTCTAGCTTTTCAGCTTTTAGGATGCTCTAGCTTTTCAGCTTTTAGGCTGTTTTAGATGATAGCATCTTCACTTTCGATTTTAGAGGACAGCATCTTCACTTTCTGTTTTAGAGGACAGCATCTTGACTGGATGCCCTAGACTAGCTGCAGCCAGCTAGCTACTACTATAAATATGTATCCCACCCTTCCCCGGATGGTATGACTTTCATATGAGAAATAGACAGAAAATTGCCCCAACCCTCCTAGCGCCATCCTCTCAATGAGAGTAAAGATTTTGCTACTAACATAGATCCCCCAAAATGTAGCCGTTGAGAGAGAATCTTTTCATTCCACCTCGGATAGTCCGAGATGACATCGGATAGTCAGATGTTTTTAACCCCAAGCAAGCCAGAGACAGAGAACAAAGTTCTAAAGAATTTCGGATTGTCTGATCGATCAGATAGTCCGAAGTCATATCGGATAGTCCGATATTTTTGAACCAAGAACTTCATCCTCTCACGGAGACTCAAGTTCCATTGAACTTCGAAGTTTCTGGTTCATCGGATAGTCCGATCACATTGGATAGTCCGATAGGTACTTAGAAAAATTCACTCAAGAAGAATAAAAATCAATTCAAGACAGAGAGAAGTTCTGTGAAATCTCAGATAGTCCGAGCATCGGATAGTCCGACATCACATCGGATAGTCTGATGTTTTCAACTCAGTACTCAGTACAAAGACAGAGAGCAAAGTTCTGTGAAATTTCGGATAGTCTGAGCATCCGATAGTCCGAAGTGATCGGATAGTCAGAAAGGAAAATTTCAGCAACACTTAAAGAAAAGGATTTTGAGCACTAGTGTTCTACCAATTATATGCATGTGGTATCCCTCTTAATAATACGGCATCTTAAACACAAGAACACAAGAGATACAAGGTTCACAACATGATTACCACAAATGTGACGCTGCTAAGCTCTTAATCAATGTTCCACTCTTTTTCATCTTTGCATCCACTTCAACAAAACATTAGTGTACCTCTATTTGTGTTGTCATTAACACCAAAACAAATTAGGGGTCTTAGATGCACTTTCAGTAACGCTACATGCTGATGCTAATAGTACTTAGGTGAAGTGGTAAAAAATAGCCTTTATTTGCAAATATTGCTTGGAATCATACTAATTTAAAGGTAACTTTTGAGAGCTCACTGTTGCTTTCGCTGGTATATATAACACTCTCACCTTTCAAACACCACAGTAAACCTTGGGGGATAGTCTAAATTTTATCGGGTATAAAATAGGTAGTTATGGAGGCCTTCCTCATGGACCTGGCGACCCAACGCCGCGTCATGTCCATTGTCCACCTCTCCTATGGTGCCAATGATTATTTTCAGTTAGTAATAGTTTGCTATTGCGGTTTACTGCATCCCAAATAAAATTCCACTCAACATCAAAGGAATTAACCTATCTATTACCTCTAAGCTTTGAAGCTTTAGTTTTTGTTAACTGCTAAATTATGATTAACTGCTCTGGATTTTGTTGTTTCATGCAGAGGTTATCGGCGACATAGTTTGAAGAGACCTCTATAGGCAGTAATTTTGTTCAATTATGAAGGCAATCAACTGGCTTGGCTTGGCTGGCTGGCTGGCTGGCTAATTACAGGTTAGATATTGTTCAATTAATGTTGGTGGAAGAATTCTGTTTATTTCCTTTGGTGGTTACTATTTTTGGAGGATGTTAAATGAAATGCAATCAACATCTAATTAATTCCATATATATAATTTTATTAGGATGTTACAATTTGACACAGTAGATGGATGGGCCAATGGTTTTCTTGGTGGATAAATCCATATGGGACTGCCCCTGTGCTCACCTTCCTCCATCCGTGCAGCGAGTGACAGTGACAAGTAATTGGTAAGCTCAAATTGTTTTTATTTGTGTTAGTTACCAGATAGTTTGTAGGTTTGTAAAAAAGGAGATTAGGATCCAATTTCTTTTACCTTTGCAGTGCTCTTTCCTTTTAGATTTACAAATCAATTCCTCAAAAGATAAACTTAAGTATACAAATGATGGTCTCTCTAAATCATGAAAATTTCTTTAGTTAAAAATGGTATAGATCTACCATGTGAAGAGACCATGATTATACATATCTGATCTCTCCCTTTATGGCTGAATGATTGATTTATTTCTATAGGCAGTGTGATAATAATTGTACATTTCTACTGTGATAAGACTCATAATCCATATTTATTTCATTTTGATGTGCCATTGCAAAAAAAAATATTTGTACTATAAGGAATATAGTATATGTATGTAATGATAAGCTACAAAATGTTAAATCTTCTTGCTATCAATCAGATAGATAGTTGATAGTTGATAACACTGCTTCTTTTAACTTTTAAGAAATCATGTACTACATCTTGCTAAAACTGAAATACTTTGTTTGCCAAGGCTGAAAGAAAGTGGTGAAGCAAACTTGACAAGCAGAGCTATCCTCTCCTCTCCAATGACGTAGCAGAGCTCCAGAGGACCAGAGCCAACCATGCCGAGAGACGGATCCAGTGTGTGGAGGAGCTCATCCCATGAAGGCAATGGTAGCGAGCTGGACCTTAGTGCTTGTTCATAGGGGTTAATTGAGGCCATGAAACTATTCTGGTCTGATTTTTAACGCAGCTGGTCACCGACCAACATATTTTGTTTTTTAATCTATTGTTAATTTCCTTTTACTATCCTTATATTGAGAAATTATCTGTATTTTGTTTTTTTATCAGGACTGAAAATCAATAAATTAGAAGAAGTGTGATTATAAGCAGAATAATAGCTATCTCTTCCACTGCTCAGATTGTCTTGCCTTTGGTTCGATCTCTTCTCCTTACCCTTCACTGTGTGATATGTTTTTGTCATGTATTGATATATAAGTGTGACGTGTGAACCAGTTTAGATTTTTGTGATTTTATTACTGGCATAATGTGATGCAATCGGTTGAACTATTGTCTTGTGCCGAAACCTGGGAGGATTTGTTGGCCTGTATTTCATACATGCTTATAAAATTTAATTGTGAATTGAGATTGTAAATATGATTTGTATTATATTAGATGGACGAAATATGCTGCTCTGGAAAAAAAAAGCTATAGTTAGTTAAGATTGAGATTGAGATTATAAATTGATGTGAATTCAGACTGAATCAATACTGAATGTGAAAATTGAATGTCAATTTGAGAATTTGAGAATGTCCTAACTGGGTTAATTTATTGATGCCTATTCAGTATGGCAACAGAGGTTGAGAGTTTGAGACTACAGTAATATAAAGGTTAAATTGTTGGACAGTCAACACTCAACACTGATCATTATAATGTGATCTTATTGCACGGAACATGTGATGGCTGATTTATACATATTTGGTCTTAGAATTTATCTGTCCAATTATACATAGTTTGAGATGGCAAGATAACAAAAGAGAGCTAAAAAAATATATACATCGTTGAGTGCTGTCTATTTGAGAGCAGAACTGAACATGCATCAGGGTTGCCCAAACCAGAAAAGATTAAGTTCTTCCTTATTCAGAACCTCACTGGGCTCAGAACAGCATCCATTGTAGAACGGATGGCACAACAACGGCCAATATCATGCATGCACACTCAGCATGATCACACATGGTGCACGATTTGGTCTGATTAAGTCGCACGAGCACACATCGACTACTTGCATCGATAACGTATAAAATGGTACGATGGGAACAAACTTTAAAAATTTTAAGTAGGTTAGACTAAACAAATTCATGATACGGTAGCATTAGCACGGGCAATTTACTAGTCAGGAAAATTAGATTTCACAACGTGCGCCTTGCTCTTTTGGATAGATTCGGCACGTGTTACATTTCCACGGGATCAAAGTGAAAGCTTCACTTGCAACAGATGCTAACACGAGTTTTGTCTGAAACATCAGATGTGTCACCTATATTTGGTGCACAATTTCGTGAAGCTTCATCAAAATCACAGAACAAGGGGCAGTAATCGAGTACACAAAATCTTTCCCTCTGAAAAGAACAAAGATTTCGCTGGGTTGGCCTGTTTGTATTACACCGAAGTACAACAGTACTGACATGTTTCTCGAAGCACCAAAATTTACTTTACAGGTAAAGAGGCGGAAAGAACGGCCATCCCACCAGCTCACTTTAATGAACTTAAATGTCCAAAGTGTAACTATAACTTCGGAGAAGAAACCCCACGCTTTCTTGAAGCAAACTTAAAACCAAGGGGGGAGCAAAGGCCAAAAAGGGGTAAAAAAAAAAAAAATTGGAACAAGCGTGGACCCTCGTCTCTAACTGAATGGTCAGTTCCAGCTACATATAATACCACAGAAATAAGCGCTAGACCATTTGGGAATCTGCAACATTTCCTTGCAGATCATCCATGCTTGATATATACACTCTTGATCAGGCACCTCTATGCTGAAAGCTCAAAAAAAAACTTCCCTTGCCAACACTTAGGTATCCAACAAATAACTGTTCTTTTCATCCTATGATGGCTACTCGGAAAAATATACTACCTCCGTTAATAATTAGGCCAGTTCATCTGAGCCCGTTGTGGCTGCTGATAACCATTGGCAGGTGGCCCAACCATTTCACCACCAACCCCAGCAATGGCCTGAGGTGGCTGTAGTAGTGGATGAACAGCGGCTCCAGCCATTGTCTGTGCCGGGTGATATATCCCTCCAAAAGTACCATGACCAGCTTGAGCAGGAGCAAACGCCAGGTGCTGTCCCTGCAGAGGCAGTCCGTAATAGTTGCTAGGCTGGAGACCAGAAATATCACGTCCAGGGGCAGGAATCCAGACACCGGAGCCTTCGCTCTGATCAAAATATCCAATCAGTAATAAATAAGATCAGCAGATATTTATGCTAATGTACATAAGTCTTACCAGATATTATGTTATTCCCTCCAGTACTTAATGACTAGAGGGAGTAACAGACTTCCAGTTTCTATTGTACTGTTTCTAAATTTGACATTTTCATCGACAAGGGTTGAACCAAGTAGCATAGGAAAAAAGGAAAGCATGAAGCTAGAAGAGAGCATCCTATAACCTAATGTGTCCAAATTTAATCAGACTGAATAATCAGAAGAAAACACTAGTCATCCCAATGATCACAAGAACATTTCTGAATTTTTGAAAATGAAAAATGGTGGTATTATCATGAAAAAACTGAACATGTTTTATTTTGTTTTTCTGGGGAATACGAAAAAACTGAGCATAAAGCTGCCGTTCACAACATTCTGTTCATAGATATGCATATAAACATTTACCTGCTGCCCGGCAATATAGACGTTGGTTTCTTTGAATTGGGATCCATTGATATCATCATTCTCTACAGAAGTTCCAGTTGCCACCATAGCATTATTTGTATAGATTGACGGACTAGAATCATATGTTCCATAAGCACCATGGTTTCCAACATGTGTCTGGGTTCCATTGTTAGCACCAGGCTTGTATGTATTGGTTGGGTATTTGCCTGGTGGTGCAACAGCTGCACTTACAGGTGGATACATGCCTCCAGTTGAAGGGGGTTGAGGAACCATGAAATGAAGGGGTTGTGGTGGAACATAGAGTGGATACTGACTGTATGGGAAATAATTTGGTGGGTATTGAGGTAAAACACCTAAGTGCTGGCGGAATAATTGAAGTGGCTGTTGTGGAATACCAACAGAACTTGGTACAGCTCCAGGGGTTGGGGTGGCAAGTGGAGTAGACCCAACTGAAGGCAGTACGAAGGAGTTGATTCCCTGTGGCAGCTAAAACAGAACAATTAGGAACTGAATTGTATGTAATAACAGAAGAAAACTCAAATAGCAGAATGCAAATGCCTCAGAAATTATCAGCCTACCCAGACAACAAACTACTGCCAGACCTAGAAAATGTAAAATCGTAATTAAACAGTAATGTTCATTATGCTATGGTACTTGGACAACTGGCATAAGAACAGTATGCATCAGACCAAATGAGCTTCAAATATCCCCAAAATAAACAATCAACCATGGAAATGCACTGAACCTTTTTCACTCAGGACACAGCATAAATTCAAGATCCAGCATACCAGATTAACACAAAGATACATGGCAAGGATTTATACACCAGGGATCATATGCTCCTATTATCACATAATCATTGGATTCAAGGTACGTACATCAAAATTACCAATTTTACACTAATAATATTTTAACTATTTCTGAATCACTACAATATCTATGGGGAAGACAGTGCACGGCAACACAGGTGTAGGAATCTGAATCAAATTGAGGTGTCTGATTCCGTGAAATATATATAGTGAACATGGAAGTGTTAGTCGGACATGGTGATGGGTTTTAAAAATTCCCCAACTACCATATATCCCACCATCCTACCCTTTCCACTCAGTCTAAATTAAATAGTGTGTAGAGACTGAGATGAGAAATGCAGAATTTGGAGACTTCCGAGGAGACAATGCCATAGAGAATTCCTCATTTGTCATCCAATGTATGTGAGTCCCCTTGTATGCCATCAAAAACTTACTATTTCTTTAGATGGCACCAAACAAAATGTCGAGTCTCATGTATACCCCTAACATTAACATTCCATGAGAAACGTCGTCGGAGGTAGGTTTCTCAGGATTTCAATGACATGGCAGAAATGACCTTGGACCTCACCAGTCAGCCTCCTTTCTTCCTCTTCTTCGCACTTGGCATAGACTCAGCTAGCTGCACATACATGATCCACTGCTGCCACTGTGCATGTGCTCGGCAGCGAAACTGTCAGGGTAACAGCGAACCATGGTGGTGAAGAGGAAAGTGCGGAGCAGGAACCCACCGACACTATTGATGGAGGTGGAAACGGCAGACGGTAGTTAGGGTCCTAGGACCACTGGACCAGATCACGAGGAAGAGAGAGGAAAGAACCTCAGAGTTGAGCACGAGAGAAAGAAACACTCCGTTCTCTCTGTCCCTCTTTTTTTTTGGCTGCTAGTCCCACATGCGGAATAAAGGGCGTCCATTCTTTTTCTATGTCCGCAGTGTTTCCTATATCAACTTAAGCCTAGGACAAATGGTCTTTGCTTACACTTTTCGACAACACACTAACAGCAAACAAGTGAGTGGCAATTAGGGCAAAATTAAGGAAGGATGATAAATAAGGAATAGTAACAATTTTCGATAGTATATAAGAGAACTAGTGAACCTTGAATGGACAATAACGATTTTCTCTATTTCTTGTTAAACTTGTCTTGACTGATTCTCGATTTTCTACAGTGCATGCCATTGTACAAGCGTTGAGATGAACTTTAGGTCTTTTGAGTTGGTTGTGCTAATCCAATTGGTACGTAAGTTCTTGAGTACATAAAAATACACCACTTTGTGACCCTGTGCCATCAACTAGTTAAATGCAAATGCTTAAGGGAACTCTTCAGCTACTTACTTTATAGTTCCTTGCTTTATTCCACACTTTCTTTTCAGACATATATTCCGAACAACTAGTATAGTGCTCAAGAATTAAATAAATGCATTTTTTAACAGAATTTATCTTCTCATGATTGAGAGCCATGTTTCAATTTGTACTTAACCCATTTGTACAAGAATGAAAAGCTGTTAACAAAATAGATGTAGGTGAATACACATTAGATAAGCTATATATTTATAGATAAATAAATAAAAGTTTTAAACTAATTGCTAAGCTATAGATACAAACCTCTTGGGCATGGCCAGTTTGTGTGGGCATAACCGACAAGCTTCCATATTTGATAGCAGCTCCAGAAGCAGTAAATGGTGAGATACGGCCATCAAAATCAGCAGGTGGTCGGTAAAATTGTGTATAATAGCCTGCAGAAGAGTCATTGGCCTGTTGTACCTGTACGTGTAATCACTTGTTAAGACGCACAGAAAGTCATCAAGTTAATTTTAAAAAATGAAAAGCATTAAGTTATTTTTTAAAAATGAAACAATTAGACACAGGGAGTACAAATAGTTCAGAGGATTGTTGGCTAAGTGCATGTAGTCTATTCAGGAGCTGGGGAGCTCATGCCAGGTAGAAATAATAACATAAAAGGTTGGACCAACACAAAACATCCAATAAATGAACTCCTAGGGCAACTAGAATGCCTACTATGTGGGAAAAGCATTGAGCAAGAGGGTAAAGAAATATGAAATGATGCAAAATCAATTTTATGCTGAGAAATTGTTAAAACATCTAGTATAACAAAAGTAATTCTGTAATCATGCATAGCATTTCAGCATAACACAGTGACTATGAGAGAACAGAATAAGATTCCTTTGCTTGTATGAGGTAAACCAACATCTAAGAAAATCAAACCATTTGACATATGAACGAGACATATATAAAGAAAAAAATGATGGGTCACATAAGCACCAGATGTGCCTGAGATTCAGAAGTCTCAAGTGATGGAATCTGATCTCCATGCGACTGTTGCAGTGGGTAAGGTGTAGTAGTTTCAACTGAATCTTGGGGTACATGTGAAGCTATTGCATCATTTGATTGGTCTGATTCTGCAACTTCAGGAATACTTGAGGAACTATCAACCTTCTGAGGTAAAATATTATCTGCTGTTTCAGCAGGCAGCTGCTGCAGATCTGGCTCAGCTGCCATTTCAACAGTAGAGGACGCACCCTGATGACTGCAGTACAGTTACCAAATTAAAATGAAGGATGGACGCAACTGAATACAAAAGGTAATCATTATGTGGAAAATAAATTAAATTGCAAGAAATACTTTAATTAACAACCATTAAGCTACATCAAAACATGAGAACCATGCCAAAAGTTACCATATGTATACAAATAGAAAACAGTAGACCGCGGTCCATGGGCAACCCCCGATTGCACTAACTCACAAAGTATCCCACCTGAATTTCAAGTAGCGGTTAGAAGATACTGAGAAACTAGGCAAAGCGGAAGGGTGGTGTTTAGCACGCAGTCACCAACTACCAGGCAAGGCATGAATAACCTGGGCAGCCAGCAATGACGAGCACTAGGGAGGAGGGTAACATCTAGTACCTAGATTAGGGGGAGGCATCATTTATAGAGTGATTTCAAGATATGAATTGGCATGAAAATGAAGCACACAGACGTCTTAAAAATCTGACCAGGAACATGCTAACAAACCCCTAAGCCCCCATGGAATTAAGGTGAAGTGTTACATTGAAGTAATAGTAGTATCTTATGGAGAGTCCTATATCCAGAAGTAATAAATTGTCTGTCACTGGATCCATATCCTCAAAATATCCAGCAAGGATTTTTTGTGACCTAAAAACAATGTTAGGGGAACCCTTTTGTATGCACCAAAAATTGTGAAAAGTACCGAAAATATTATATGTATAAGAAAACATGGACTGGTTCCTTTTGGCATTGACGCAGTAGACCAAAAAGGCACAACTAACTAATACGGAACATGGTGGAGGGTGGAGCAATGAGCCACAACAAAGTAACTTATTAATATGCTGGTAGCATTTTCACGAAAACAATTTGGAGATACTTAGAGAAGTCAAATTCAAACATACATAGCAAAGAGTTCAATAACACTGCTGGTGTCAAACGCATTAACTAGAACACAAACCTTGCAGCAGGTTCATCCAGAACTTCATCTGCCTCCTGAGACGATTCACAATGAGGTGTAGAGTTCTCACTTTCAGAGTCTTTTGAAAAGCTTGCAGATTGCTCAAAACAGGCATCAAAACTGCCAAAACTAAGCCCATATTTAAAACTGCCAAAACTAAGCCCATACTTTTCTGACTCTGCAACTTGAAGGTGATCAGGAATAATAACATGCTGCTTGTCAGACAAGCGCATGTCACTTGGCCTTGTGTCCACTCCTAAAGTGGTATCTTCCTTGTGAATGGAATCAGATACTAGAATTGATTGGGGAACAGTCTCCACAGAAACAGGCACCTTATCACATATAACATTTTCAGCATGGGCTGGTTTGTTTGTTGATTTTGGCTTCCATTCTTTATTTGGAACAACTAGACAACACAATTATAACTATAATCAGTAAAGCAAAGGCAATATTCTCAAGTAGAAAGAACAATCCATCCAGATGTAAAAAGTTGACTTAAATAAGTAACTTAATAATTGACTGAATAACAATAATCTGTTAGGGAATAAAGATTTTGACAACTTTACAGTATGTGGTATAAATTACACAAAGGAAGTGGTGAAGTGGAATGAAATAGAGAGTTGAAATGACACTTCTTTTATGACAATTTTGGTCACACTTTTTATTTTCCATAGTAAAATGGTATGAACATCTACCAAAAAGCATTGTAGATTCTGTATATAGTACTACGTAGCATCTACCAGACATGAATTAAATAGTAATTAATTCATAAACATAACTTAGCAATATAGATTTCACGGATGAACAAGTGAACAGCCAGTATTTTAACGCTTTCTTCTAATGCATTTGAAGGTTGCCAATTTCATGTATAAGTTAGTGCAACAAAAGGGCCAGCAAAATTGGCTTTTCATCATCGTGTGGCAAGCGAGACAGGAACCAGGATCTAAATGTTCAAATCCTTAGTTCCCTAGAACCAACATGAATGAACTATTTTATTCTCCCTGGAATATCAGCAAAAGAACAAAAAATTCCTACAAAGGTATCATGCTGAACCAATCTTTTATTCTTTTCCAGTACAGATGTTGTAATAACTATGACCATGGAAGCATCCTCAGTGGACAATAGAGTTGTGATTCTTGCAAGGCATTTGCTATAGGTGTCTTAAAATTTGCAAAACTGTAATGTAACAAAAGACTATCAAATTAAAATATAGAGTGAAGCCAGATAACAGCTTGAATTATGGACGAAATTATGTGTCAGCCACATGTATTCCCTGCTGCATGATGGCATTCAAACAGGTTGAATTATGTATACCCGTATGCGTGTTTTGAAGGCTTTGAATGTCTTCTAAGGCAACTTTTATACTTTATAATCATTAGAACGGATGATTGTGGAAACCTGATGACATGTCCAAATGTCCAATTAATAATCTAACACAGAATATTAACATAATAAATGCCATGTAGCAGCCGCTATTCACTCAATAGCAACAGCAGATATAATGCATTTGCCCTAGTGTCGCATTTGGAAGGTCAAACATCAATTGCAAGGTAACAATCATAAAAATCTAAACACTGACATCAACATATCATTTGCTTTTCAATAACATGCAAAAGATTGGACCCAAATTTAGAAGTTGAGAATTTGACAAGTACCTTTCTGTACACTGCTCAACTGCTGTGCACGACTACTGCAGCTTGAAGATGGCCTACTACCAGAAGGTACCACAATGGATGATGAACCAGAAGATCGAGATGTTCCTAGAATATGAAAAGGTGTTAAAAACATGACAACACTAACCAAAAAGAGTCCCAAGACTCCCAACTTGAATATTGTACCTTGTGAAGCCGTTGATACATCATTAGAAACCACCTTTTCTCCTGCTGCCAACTGACTTGCATAGGCATGTTTGGTGGAAACAGTTTCACCATGGCCGTGGACTTTAGGGGCTGGTGTAAGCACCGGGTCCAAAGTTGGTATGCATTCTCCTGATATAGATGATGCTAACTGTATTAAAGATAGTCTTACATCTGGACCTAAGCCATTGACAAGCTTTTCTGGATTACCTTCCAAATCAGATATTCCTTTTGAATCTGAAATCTGCAACTGACCTATAGCAAGAGAACTTTTCTCCATGGAAGCAACAGGCTCTGATGAACCATTGGATTGGCCAACTGACAAACTGGTAAAGAAATCAGTTGCATGCCCAAACAGGTTTATTTTAATTGGATAAGCTAATACTGAAAAAAAAGTGGACTTCAATCTTTTATACATTGCGCAAACTCCAAATACCAAATGATCCAAGAAACCCTCAAACAATGTGAATCAAAGAAACAAAGTTGTAAATGGAGAATGGATATGCAGTCAAACAGCATTGGTCAAAAAAAAATCATTTACATCAAGCCACAAATTTTGGTTAAACTCCAGATCAGAATAAAAGAAATCTAAATACTTTCCACTGGAATACAATGTAGCAATTCATAAATTTAGGTGGTCTATTCCTCTTAGCATTTTACAACTTTCTAACATAATCATATTCTAGGACACAAAACTACAGGTCCTTAATCATTCCTCCCAAAAGAAAAAGAAACATCATCATACCGATGTTCTAATGCAGCTGAATAACATAAATCTACACCACGCATGGCACACTTTATTGTAAGAATAAATAAATATACACATATGTTCTACTTTTTCGTTGGAATCCAGAAAAAAAGGTGTATGTTTCAAGAAAGCACATGAAATTAAAAACTACAAATAGCACTTCTGAACATACACAACAAAGATACTACTAGCAGTACAGTTTGGTATGGGTTTAACTCAAAGAACCCAGCCAAAAATGGGAGTGCAAAGTAGAAACATGATATCGTCAAGAAAAAAATATACAATCCAAACCCAAATAAGAATAAAAATCAATTAACTAATAAATCCGGCCAATAACATCCATTCCAATATGAGTAATAAAAAACAGATGTAAACAGGATATCCAATAGCATAACTTACCAGCATGTAAATACCAGAAAAATGGGACTCAAGGTTAACAGGGTTTAGAAAAAGAAAACAATAATCGTGTGCACTGAAGATCCTTTCCACTATAAATACCTTGAGATCGAAGTAGACATCTTGGTGTCTGTGTTTGGATTGACAGGTACAGAGCTGCTACATTTCTCCATGTTTGGATTCACTCCAATTTCCTTTTCAGCAGGAGCATTTCTCCCAGTAATGTCTGAAGTATAACAGAATAATACATGAAATGGTTATAAAGTAACTTTCACTAAAAGGCTACTCTTGAAGTGGGTACAAAACAAACATGTGACTATAAATGTCAGGAGAATATTTAACTCAATTGATTCAATATACTAAGCTCTTATAGATATTCATGCATTTGAAAAGTTGGAGAAAATCAAATGGCAGTAACAGTCGTATAATGAGCAGGCAGTTCTACATATTACAAAATCCATCAGATATCAAAGAGAAACCACTCTTTAAATTAAACGAGAATGCAGCATGAGCTGCTCATAATGTATCACAACGGATGCCACATGTATAAGTTTGATAGAGCACTTCAATTTTTGAAGACTGATGCGATGCATACCAGTGGAGTTGGATAGTTGGCGTGAGGAGCTTCCCCATCCACCTTTTCCACCTCGCCCCTGCATCCCAGGCCTCCATCGAGCATCGGCAGATTCTTTGCCACTCTATACGACAAAGCAGGAATACATACAGTCAGGCACTTTAGAACAGAAAATTACTTAAACAAAAATGTCCCAACTGATTATATGGCATTCTATAATTGTGGCAACTAGAATTGGCAATGACCCAATATAACTGAGTAATATTGTATTTGAAGAGGGGACAAGGGTATAGAATTCCTTTCTCAAGAACAAAAGAAAGTCAGAATCAGAATGCATATCAGGAGACCAAGAATACACAGATTCAACATGATGAGAAATTTGCGTTGAACAACATTGCCATGGAGATACGTTTGATAGACTCTTTCGACCATATTCCCAAGCTTAGGTAGTATTAGTTGTGTCAAATTTGAGTCTAACAAATATCACGTTGCCAATCATTAGCATATATGTATTCATTTTTCCTGATATGTTCAATATATGATGTATGTTCCTGCAAATCATGTCCTGCTGGCCGATTTGATGCTGATCTCAAACTAACTTTTATCATCACCAGCGTGTCATATCACTTGAACAGCTACTAACGGTGTTTCAATCTCACAGCTTTGCACATCAATTACATTTGCATATGACTTAACCTAATGTGTCTGACCAGATATACCTAACATGAGTCTGACCACCCATTTCCAACTCACATATCTATAGCAGGTCTAATTTTGAAAAAAAGGAAGTCCTTGGGTAAATTGCAAAGATCACGAAGTTGGAAAATACCATTCATGTGTCATTGATCTATCTGGGACCGGGACACATGTTCTCACATGAAATCAAATTTTCAAATTCACACATAATTGGCACCAGTAAACTTTCCTAAATAAAGATAAAGAAAAAGCAAAAAAACAGAAGGGGAGAGGGGAGGATATGATACTTGCCTCCTTTTTCTTGTCTCTCTTTCTTCTGACCTCATGGAATGCACCTGAAATAAGTGAATATTTGATTAAAAGGTTCGGTAAAATCAAGCATCTTACATAGAATGTGCCTAACATCAAAAAGGGGGAAAACATTAGCAAAATGCATGCAGTTAAGCACAAAAGGGATACCTCAAACAATCCATAAAAGCTGTTTACCTCAACACAATCTCCAGGGAATATGACATAAGAAAGATCCATTCTCTACATATAAAGACAAGGTTCTCTTATGGTGAAAGGACTAGAATTTAAGCTTTGGTGGTGTAACGCATAAAGATTAAAAAAATAGTGAAGTTGATCCTAACACCACTAACTAGGCATGGGTCAAAGTCATGTCATGATGAATAAATCCTGACCATCTTAACCATAAAAAAGATGCTGGATCTCTTTAATCTTTAAAGCTATCTTTGAGATAAACTCCAATACTCCAGCCATCCAAAGAAGTCAACCATAATCCATTAGCTTAAGTATCTACAAGACTAGGTGTAAATCCAAACAGTCTTAATCGGGAAGAACATACCATGTTACAAAAACAAAAAGGATGAAATAAAATGCTATGAACCAAACATTAAGTTTCTCAAAACCATGTAACACATTTGCTCTTTGATGCGCAATGCAGTGCTTATTTTTGAAGTTCTTATGGAGCTTATTCAGCTAATCTGAATTACATTCAAAAATTACACAGCGCATGGTTGTAGCTCTCACATTCCCACCGAGTATTCCGATGCTAGGATGAAACAATATCATTATTTGCAAATCGCAATATGGCTTAAAGAAGGGCTATCCTAATACCTATATATCAAAATTTGGTTCAGAACGAAATTAGGTTATCATAAAATCCATTGCTATTAAAAACAGATCACTGTTCTATGCTTCACATGGGTTTGGGTTTATCTTTTGAAACAGGAAGTACTATGCAATTTGGTATAAACTGTCTCCTAGACGGGCATGCATAGGTAGCTCCCCTTGAAGGCTTTTGCAGAGAGACATTGGAAAACACAAAGGATCAAGACAAATTATGCAAGAAATAGGAAGATGGTAATTAGTGAAGCAAGACGATTTCTAAACTCAAATGGCTATGACATACACAAGGCAATCATAAAGGAGCATCCTATGATACCTGCCCTAGCAATACTACTTGTGGAAGCAACTTTGGAAAGAGCAAACTTAAAAGTCTTCAAGGAGACAAGATTGTATATTTCATGGTTAGCTGTAGATAGATTATGAATAGACGCCTAGTCACGAATGTGTACCTGGATGATCACACATTAAATCATGAAAGAATTCGTCTTTTGCAGCTCTTGAGTGTAAATACCATAATGAGCATGTATGTAGAGGTGCCCTTTTGACATTAGCATTTTTTCCATTGTCGAAATGCATTCTTGGGATCAAAACACTACTTACCATCAGTTATAAAATGAATGTCAAGTATTTATAATAAATACCAAGCCAAAACATATTAGGACCAATGAAACTTTGCGTGTTTCATACTCCAAAACAGTATGATTCTATCCAAGTTTAGTTTGATTTACAATGTATGGCATCTTTATTTTGGTAGGCCATTCGGCTTCAATTTCCACACAAACAATTGTGCATCCACTGCAAGAGTTAACTACATGTCCCATTTGCAAAGGTAGAACGAAACCACCGTGAAACCACCTATCGTACAGTGCAACTGTAGAACGAAACCAAACCAAAAGCAACGATGTCACCTCAGTTCATAAAATTTGTAATTACTTCACCTCAGTTCATAAAATTTGTAATTACTTCAGATCCAAACAGCAGCAAGCATCAGCATACTATCCTTGACCATATCCTTCCACTCCAAATAAAACACAATCAACTAGCAAATAAGTAGTCCCATGGGGCATAACAACCTGAAGCGGTCACAATACCAAACCGGATCCAACAGGAGGCATGAACCACACAACACAACTTAACCTCCAGCACTCCACGCTCTCTGTAAACCCCGATTGATTTTAAAAAACATTCTTGCGCGCACTCTAGAATCAAACCAAGCAGGGAAGACCGGAAGAACAGCGGCACAGACTCTAGAACCCTAAATCAAACATGCACGCATCAAATCAGGCGCGGGACCTACCACCACGCATCACGCATCGCATCGTCCCCTCCCCACAAGCCAAGGCTAGGTTTCGCCAGTGGAACCAACCGAACCGAATCAAATCAAACTAGGATCAAGAGGGAGGGACAAAGGTGGGATTTGGGATTTTACCTTGGTTGAGAAGCCTATCGGTGGTCTCGTTGGGATCCATGTTGCATTCGCGGAGCACGGCGTAGACCTCCTCGTCGGTGTGGCCGCCCGCGATCTCCTTGATGTTCTGGATCGTCCGCCGCACCGCCGCCGGGATCGAAACCCTAGCCGCCGCCATATCCTTCCTCCTCGTCCTCGTCCTCTTCTTCCTCCTCCTACTCCTGGGCGCCGACGCCGCACGCTCCTGCTTCTGCTCCGCTACGGTCCCGCACGGGCGGATGAACGGAGGAATCCCGAGAGAGGAGCAGGGGCAGGGCGGAGGAAGGAAGGAGAGGGGAGGGAGGGGGAAAGGAGGAGAGAGAGAGAGAGAGAGGAGAGAGGGGGAAGCGGAGGTGGGGGGAGAGAGAGAGAGGGATTTGTGGGAGGGTTTTGTGGGGGGTAGGGAAGGGAGGGAAGGAGGAATGCGTGCGTCGCTCGCTGGCTGGGGGGGCTCACACTAGACACTACTGGGGTATACCAAAGCGGAGGCGGCGCCACAGACTGAAGAATTTTTATTTTTATTTTTTAAACATTTACTACCTTTTTATGTATATTATATAGTATTGTGAATGCTCCCTGTAAGGTTGGAAATGATTTTATATCTTTGTTTGATGTCATAATAAAAAAATGGACAGATGCATCAAATGTTTTTCATGTCATTTTGAACAGTGCAGCCGAAGTATTTTATTTTCATACATAGCACAAACACGGACAACCATATACACGTGTATACCCTTGCTCCTATAAATGCATGTACGTACAACTATCCTGAACTATCCTGATGAGCATATATCAAAAAAACTAGGTCGGTATATGTTGAGATTGACTATCTTAAAAACAAAATATGAATACTCGTGCTGAGTCGAAAAACTCGAAGCCGTATAGATATTGTGCTTATCGAAGTATCATATACAGGGACGTATTCAACGTGGGTGCTAGAGGGACTCGAATCCCCTACCCCGCTAGATAGGAGAGAGGAAAAGGTAAGAAGAATGAGAAAATAAAGAGTAGGGGATTGAATAAGGAGGAAGGAGATGAGTCCACCCTCAATCAATCTTGTTCTAGATCAACCCTAGCCATATAGGCTATCGACACCGTTTTATTTGGGGACGTGTGCACATATGTATATACGGTTTGTGCTAAAATGTTCCTATCAGCAAACCATTAGCGAATCATTTGACAACCAAACATTAGTGCATCGAATAAAAAGTTGACATGAAACATAACGAAGAAATTAATTTCATTGACTTATGTCATGGGATGGATGTTTAGTAGCAACATTTACGGTGCCAGATGGATTTACAATTACACACAAGTTCATTTACAATCGTTCTACTTGTTCGGAACGTGTTTTAGGTTAAGTGGATGGGACTAAGTGTTGAAAATATTGTTAGGGTAGAGATAAAGTGAAGTTTTTTTTTCATACTAAATTATAGTAATTAGAAAATTATATGAAAGCTCCAACAGCCTAGTGAATACCCCAAATATCATATAGAAGAAAAAAAAAGAAGGGACGATGTAGTTTTGGCTACAAGAAAAGTAGTTACATTGTATCTGTTAGATTTGAATTCGAGGGTCCAGTTTCACTGTCGTTAACTCGGAATTCCAAGGGTGTAACTGATCCTGATACAAGGATTATGGTGGTAGCTTACGTGTCTCTCAAGGGGGTTGTTTCCAGTTCTAATACAAGGATGAAGGACCCAGTTTATGTCACCTGACACCAACACGGGAGTTGCTTGAACACCCTGAAAATTTCGAATTTTAAAATCCGAAAACAAAAATTGAAATAATCAAAAAAAATCAAGCTTTCCTTATATTGGTATTTATTGCATTTCCTTTTATTTTCTTGTTGTGGCAATGCCTTAACTAAATCAAATTGAAGGATTATTTTCAAAATGAATTTAGAATATTTTTTAATTAAAGAACCATGTTTATGAAATAATATAAATTAAGGACTGTTCGCAAATAAAAGCAAATGCTAAATTATTTTCCTAAAAGCTCTTTTATGGATAAGTTTCCCGTTAAAGAAATATTTTACAAATGAAAGAAAACTAATATTTATTTTCTAAAAACCTCTTGGAAGCTTTCTCCTTAAAAAAAGTATAGTTTGGATCCCTAATAGGCCTAATCCGGCCCACCCAGGTCCAAACCTTCTTCCCTTCAAAGTCTAGTACGGATCCCTCAATTCCTTCCTCTGTCCTCCTTCGTTTTTCCTCCTTCTGGCCCAACCAGGCACAGGCCGGCCCAGCCAACCAACCCGTAAGGCAACCCAGCCCCGCAGCCGAGCCGGCCTAGCGAGCCGCGAGCCGAGCCGGAGCCCACATGGCTCGATCCCCTTTCTTCCTCCTCGCGCCCATACACCACCGTTCGACCATCACCGCCAATCCGCTGTAGCACGAGCGCTCTGGGCGCTGGTGAGCTAGCCATCGTGCACCGCCCCTTCCGCCGTGCCATGCCGCCGCTGGAAGCCGCCGTGCCGTTGCCTAGCCCTAGCAAGCCGCCGAGCCGTCGCTGCACCCCCGCTCCTCTTGTGCACCGCACACCTGTTTGACCCGGGCCCGTGACTTGACGGTTGTGGCGCGAACGCCAACAAGTCACGCCTCGTGCCGCAGACGTCTCCGTCCCTCCCGTGTACTGCGATCAAACTGTGCAGCACCGTAACCCCCTCGTCGCCGACGGAAACCACGAAGCCGCCCATCGTTCAACCTGTTCTCGCGCAACCACTCCGTTCACGCTGTTGTTTTTTGCCAAGCCGTACCCTAAGCCCTTGCTGCCACCGCGCCTCGGCTTGCAGTGTACCGCCCGTGCGCCATGTGCAACGCACGAACACCTGGGAGCCCTAACTGGAACGTCACCGTTCACGTTGGGTTTTCCGTTTGGGCAAGTGGACGAGGCTGTCCAATCTACACAGCATCCGCACAGTGCGCCCAATACGCCGTCGCCACGCACCCCACAACACACAGAGCGCCATTGCTCCACCGCCGTTCCTCCCGCTCTCGCACCGTCCTCACGCGCACGAAAGTCATCGACTTTGTCCTCGTTGTGGGAGAGACAGAGAACCGAGGACGCCTCATCAATGACTCCATCATGGGCCGACCCCCACTCCCGTGTCATGCGCACGTCCGTGAGGCCTATATATATCCGGTGCCTCCCTTGTTGCTGCGTGGCCCTCATCCCTTTCTCCTCCCTCTCGAACACTCTTCTTCCACCCCAACTCGCGTGGCGCCACCACTGCTCCGCTTCACGCCACCCAGCTTGCTTCGAGCAACGCCAAGGTCAGGCAAGCGGGAGAGGCGAACCTAGTTGTGCCATTGCATGATCTAATCTCTAAGCAAACCCTTAAAATCTTGGTCGAACGCTTTGAACCCTAAAACGAACGCACTTGAACCGAGACCGAACGCCGGCGACGTTGGTCAAACACCTTGACGCGAGGATGAACCGCGAGCGAACCCCGTTGTCATTCGGCCGCTGGGAGTGTCGACGAACATGCGAACTCGAGCACCTTCGGCCGGTACCTCAACCCCGGTAGTTCGTTCATGACTATGCTCGGTGTGCCGCTTCCTGGTTGCCGCACGGTGAGCCTCCACCTTCCCTCTATTCCTCTTCCCCTCTTGTCTCGCTGCCGTGGTTGACGCAGCCACCGTAGCGCAGTGCTGCCCAGAGGGCGTGTTGCCGCGCCCGGTTGCTGCAGCCGGCCGCCGCTTCGCTAGGCGTCGTTCCCTAACCCCGTGAATCGTCGCCACCGAAATCGACCAGCCGCGGCGCACGCCCAGCCCTGCACGCTCACGGGCGCGTGCGCTTTTCCATGCTCTGCTTAGGTCTGCACCGAGCAACGCAAGGTGCTCCGCCGTCGTCATGTGTTCCGGACACCGCCCTCACACCGGTAGGTTCCCCTATTACTTCCATAGCCTTTCCCCACCTTGCAACGTCGATTAAGCCCCATCACCAGTGCCGCTCTCGCGCCGCCGTGCCAGTTTCGAGGCTGCCATCAACCGCACGATTAGCTACCTTCCTCGACCGTGCCAAGAATGGGAATCAATCCCCCTTGCGGTGGTGATGCTCCCTGGAGCAAAGTGCCAGCCGATTGCGCCTTGGCCCCGGTCGATTTCGCTGGAGACCGAGCTCCGTTCGCTACTCCCATGGCCGCCTTGAGGCTTGAGCCCCACGAGCGCAGCCGCTTCTAGCCACCTTGGACCTCACCGCCGTACTCCTAAGAGACCCGGAAGCCCGCCGTCGGCCTTAGCCTCCCCTCTCCGCCACCACTTTGCCGGCGTGCCTCACAGCACAAAACCACCACCGTGTTACCCAAGCCACTGCCGCCGCGACCAAGCTCCCCCCACCTCACCCTCCCGAGCCCGCGCGATGCCACCCAGGGGTGGCTGAGACCTTCTAGGAGCTGTCGCCGCCGGCCGCACTGATGTGACCATGGCTACTATGGGTACAACCGTTGTTCACATCATGGATCAACAAGAAGACAACAAGATCAAGTCCTCCAAGTGCTGGAATCCAATTCGGCCACCTGCAGCAGCGTTGACTTCAAACGGTCGCCAAATCTACATACGAGCTCCGTTTTCAACCCGTGAGTACTTGATGGAAAGCTCTCGGAGTCCACTTTCTAATGGATCTAGCCTCATCTCCAAATTCCATCTTAGTTATCCACAATTGAAGAAACAAGGTGTTGCATCACCTATAATGGGCCTATGGGCTTGTAACTTCATCTGGGACCCCAGCCCTGGTGGGGCCCATGTGGGGTGTGCCCCAATTAGGTGGAGCACGACCCTTGGACTCCCTTGGTCGTCCTCCCACCTCCTTTAATAGCTAGGTACCCCTTCAGGGTTTCTTGGGTTTTGTTTAGATTAAAGTTTAGCTTCGCTACTTTGCTGTGTAATCTCGTGATCGGTTAGATCGTCGTTTTGCTCGTTACGGAACTGTTGACGACGAAATTTGGTAAGCCTCGAAGTCATCATCAGCCTAGAGTCCTTATCAGCTTCAGAGTCCTGAAATTGGTCGACGGAAGCTATCAATCGCCAATAGTCGGATTCTTACCAAATTCGGTTAAGGAAATTAATCTATTAAAGGAAGCTTATCCAGAAGAGACCGAGTTCAAGGAGGATGCGGCATGGCAATTTATCTATTAATTAGGCAGAGTCGTTAGTTTCCTTTTAATTTTAGGAAAGTGTGTTTAGTGTCCGATAAGGACTTTATGTTTTTCCTTTTATCTTTAGGAAAGTTTGAGTCGTATATGGACTAGTATCTACCCATGGGTATAAATATGTACACCCGGGGTCTATGTAAATTATCTCTCGATCAATACAACTACTCTCGATGAATCGCCACGCTCTTTCTGAGGTTTTTACTTATCAACCGGTAGAATTCGGCACCTAACGCGGGGCTGCATCGGCTTTCGATCTCCGGCGAAGGGGTAAGCCCTACGTTCCGTCGGGTCCTGGTGAATTTATCGGCTACATTGGTGTTGTTCATGGCTGCATCGCTTCGATCTCTTGGATCGCTCTGGTTCGGTTGATATATTTACCTGATATCTCAATTTTATCTTAATTGCATTGTGTTTAGAGACGCATCGGTTTAGTTGGGACTGTCTTGGTTAAGTCTGATCTTCTGTCTTAGCTGATATATCTCTACAATCACAATGTTATTTTAAATAGATTTGATATATCCATCATATTAGACAGATCTATTGGCTCATTAAGTATTAGATTATCATATACAATCTCGTGCTGCATCGGTTAGGTTCGACCTACTAGATTGTTGTTGATAATATAAATCTTGTTAAGCCGATAGGTTCATGCTAATGTTTTATCGGAGTGCTAGCCGATGAGTTAACATATACGTTATATAATCTAGATTGACAATATTTTCTACTTGCATCGGCCGATCTCCATCTAAGGTTTTGTCGATATCCGCTAGATTACTTTCTTGGCTTAGACTATATAATGTATCCACCACCCTGAAAAATCAGTCAAAAGCTTGATTGTCTAGATATTATGTTTCTTTTCATACTTAGTGCTGCATCAGTTAAGTTTGATCTACTAAGTCGTGCTTAGAACCATAATCTCTAGCCTGCTTCTTGATTGCCAATAAGGGTTTCATCGGGGTTTCAGCCGATGAGTTATCTGGACGTTGTATCGGCTCACAAGGATTACATATAATTTGGATTTAGCCGATCGCAACAAAGGTTTCACTGTTTATCTAATCATTTGGATTTATTGACATCGGACCTCTAGCCGATGAATGCTTCAACCTTCGGATCAGTGCTTATTCAATCTATCATTACTAGCCGATTGGTTTCTACTGGAATACATTATTGTTATATTACATTATGTGGGCCCCCGGTTTTGGTATACCGGAAACCCCATGTGTATGACAAATACCAACTCCCTGGATCAGTAGGTTGGTATACACACATTACAAATCTGGTACACACAGTCTGCATCACATAGTCTTACAATACCAAATAGTACATAAGAACCCGAGTAGGTTCTAATAGGCTGTGTCTAGCCGGATACAATACAAATAACATAGGATAAGATAGGATAACAGAAGCGAGGCTGCGGCAGTCCACCTATACTCCACAGGCATCGACCGGGGATTAGTCCCTATGGTTCCTCCGTACCATCCCCCTCCTCGGGGATCAGTTCGACTGGCATGTCCTCATCATCAAAAGCTAAAAGGGTAGAAATATGCAATGGTGAGTACCAACCGTACTCAGCAAGTCACCACTATAGAAATGCAACAAATGCGTATAGGGATCCAAGGCAGGTTTCGGTTTATTTGCGTAAAGCCAGTTTTCGCGAGTTATTTCACAAGCCTATGACCTAGCAGTTTTAACCATGAAAAAATGTCGCTATGTAAATGTTGCCATTAATTAGGAGTTCCTTCATCGCAATTCAACCTTCCGGCACATGGGGCAAGGTTACACATGTTTTATTTATCCCAACCTCTTCTAAACAATTTAAAAACATGTGAGTCTAGTCAAGAGTAATACAAGTCCCGGCGCTCATATCCGCGAGCACGGCTATTCGAATAGTTTAATTTACTCACACTGCAGTGGATGTACGCTTTTAATCCCGCGCTCCGTGACGCACCCAACACATGACACTTGTCACGGCCCAGTTTTTCAGTTACCCTCGCATGGCGGCACCCGCTCCAAGGACTATGAATCCCCATTGCACCCCCGGCGCCACATTCCTACCTCGGGCCGGTTGTGAGAGGAGTCCTAGCGCTCCCGAGATCTTAGGGAGGGTTACATAATATATATTTAGGGTGCATTTTAAGTTTTTGCCAGCGTTCAACAGATCGACCCAAGCGATCTAAACCACAACACTTCATCAACACAACAACGAATATCCAGAACCTACCATGTCTGGGGTGCCACCCCACGAGAATTTCCTAGTCCACTGGGTCATACCCTACTCGAGAAATGCAGTCGTACTCTGTTCGTTTCTCGCATAGCCTCTTGACTCGGTCCTTAATTGACCAGGGTCGGCGACTTACCGTTTCCAGAACCACCCATATTCTATCCATGCCGCCCCAGTCGAAATAGTTTTGTGCTATTAAGTTTTTGGGTTTCGCAAAGGTTTTAATGTTGCGGGTGGCGCTTATGTCTCCACCCGTCTCCGACAATCACTCCCACTGAGTGATCACCGCATCCACATCCATAGCCATATATCATAAGTATGGAGTGTACAAACGTCTACACATATGCAACGCTAAGCAGTATAGATAATTAACCGCGCATAAATAATAGACTCAGGTAACAAAGGTGTATAAGTACATAAAGGTAGACAATATCAAAGGTAAGGCTTAAACAAATGTAGGTACGCGTTTTAAAATTAGCATGCAATTTTATTTGTAGTCAACACATTTATAAAAATAGGATCAACATGTTCGAGGAAGGGGTGTAGTGACTTGCCTTGTTTTAGGTTCGAATAATTTTCGAGAAGTCCGCGATAGTTAGAATAACCGGAAAAATCCACGCTCAAGGAATAACCAGAACACCCGGAACATTCGACCAACAATCAAGGAAAACCACACACAATCCTAAAAATAAAATAAAAGAATATTCAATACAAACTAATGGTGCCAGTAAATAGATCTCGATTTTAGAGAGATGATGGAAGTTGAACGGAGTTAATCGGAGTGGTGGTTAGAGAGATGAATTTCCAAAGTTTAAAAGATAAATTATGAACCACGGATTTAGGGTTTCTCGGGTGGGGGATATTTAGACTTTCAGAGATGGTTTTAGGATGCAGAGGGACAAAACATAGACTTTAGGTAAAGGAAGGAAGCTGATGATGGGCTTTGCCTGAAGGTTAGATGGAGGATGCTATATAGACTTATGTAGAGGATTCGATCCTTCAGGCCCGGTTAGACTCTAAGGAGGTAGTATAGACTTTATAGTAGAAATTGATTCCACTGGGCTTGGACAAGGAAGTAGAGGGAGGCGAAGCAGACTTTTTAAAGGGAGAGAGAGCTCATGAAAAATCTTGAACGTGGGCCCCACTTCTCTTTTCTTTTCCTTCCTGTTTTTCCTCTCTCTTTCTTCCTTATCTCTTTCTTCTCTTTCCTTATCTCTTCTTGCTTCTTCTCTTCTTCTCTGTCTCGTTTTCTCTCTCTCTTGTTCACAGCCGACCAGGGGAGGAGGAGGGAGGGGCGCACGACAGCTGCGGCCGGCCGGGGAGGGGGCGGCAAGGACGGTGGGCGCCGGCGAGGTGGTGGGTGGCGGCGGTGGGGACCGGCTGCGCTAGTGGTGGAGGCGGTCGGGGCAGTGGTGAGGGCCGACGGCGGCTGCTGTCAGCCAGGGGCGGCGCATGGTGGCGTGGTGGGGCAGCGGCGGCCTAGAGCAGGGGGGCGGCGCAGCCAGAGGAGGAGGGCAAGCTGAGGTTGGGGGAGGAGCTGGCTGGGACGGCACCGAACAGGAAGGGAGGCCGGGGCAGCGCGGCCGGGGCCTGGCGTGGCTGTGCGCTAGCGGGCGGCGCCGGCCGCAAGCGCGTGCGGGGGCGGTGGCGCAGGCGCGGCGCGCGGGCGGGCAGCGGCGACCCAGCATAGGCGGCGGCCCAGAGCAGCGCGCGACGCGACTGGGAGAGGGGTGCGCCGGCAAGGGGAAAGAAGGAGGTGGCGCGGGCGGTGGCCTGGGTGGCGGCTTGGGCGACGCTGGCGCCTGGCAGCTCGAGCCGCGCTCGGCTGGGGAGGTGGAGAGGCCGGTAGCTTGGCAGAGCAGGGGGAAGGCAGGGGCTGTCCTAGAAAGGGGAAAGGAGAGGAGGGCGGGAACTGGGGCGGCCGAGCAGGGGGATGGAGAGGAGGATGCTGCAGTGGAGACAGAGGTTGATCACGCGAAGAGGGTGCGACGATGTCCATGACAGCGGCATCGACACAGCGAAAAGAAAGACAGTGAGGAGGGAGGAAAACAAGGGAAGAGGAGGAGGAAGGTGCTCACCTTGTGGTAGCCGTGCAGCGGCACGCCGAGAGTGGCCGACGGCGTCGACGATCGGCTCGCGGATCGTCCTCGCACACCACATGTTCGATCGGCGGCAATAAACGAACACACAGTGTTAAGGAGTAAATGTTAGCGGCTTAGTGCAAGTTAGGGGTTAGGGGTTAGCGAGTTAGAGGTTAGTGAGTCAGTAAGTTAGAGAGTTAGCGGGTTAGCCGTTTGATAAGTTAGTCGTTCTCACACTCAGATGTTCAAGGTTCACATGTTCGATCGATGGCACGACGGCCTACCCGTCCCTTTGCCCAACCGAAGCTCAGCACAAGCCAGCCGCGGCGGAGCAAACGGAAAGGTGGCAGCCAGTGCGCGGAAAGGAGAAGAGGCAGTGGCAAGGTAGAGGTAGGAGAAGGAGAGGGAGGAGGAAAATGGAGAGGTGCAGGTGTGCTCAGCTTTGGCGGCGGCCTTTATATGTTGCCGGCTGTTGGAATGTGGGAGGCAAGGTGAGAATGCTCTGTGAACCCGGCTCTTCATTTCGGTGTTACTCCTTTTTAAATAATCTTTGAAAATAATCTAAGCAATATTTCCTTTCTAAAATATTATTCATTTTAATGAACTCTCCTGCGGAGGGTTTCCAACCAAAATATTAATATATAATTTTATTTAGTGAGCAAATATATCGGAGGGGTTTCATACATAGAGAAAGTTTTATAAGAAAATATTTGGTATATGTTAATACCTCCTAATTATGATTCCGTAAATAAATAATTTTTCTGAAATCAAAATATTAGCATATTGTCAGTCGTCCGTCCTTTTAGCCCATGCATAGAAGAAAAATGACAGATCGAATTAAATTAATTCCGGTATGAAAGTATCTTGAAAAAGATTTTTTTATTTCGAATTTTTAATTCCGTATTTCAAAGTTGAAATTTTTAGGGTGTTACACGTTATCATCAGCCGACTATCTTTATATCATTATTTACTCAAGTATCAAGATATATACTAGATATCGACTGGTATCGGCATCGGCTGGAATTACTATATCGGCTTGTCAGCCGATCGACTATCTGGTGATCAACATATTTATATATCTTATCGGTTGAAGGATCCGATCAAATTAATTGGTACGCCCACATCTCATCATTATTTTAGACCTGTACTGGAGATAAGCAGATCTCCTAGGCCGTCGTGTTTTTACGTCAACAGGAACCCCAACTTATCATTAGTATTCAATTCCTATTTGCAATTCAGATTGCTTTTATTTTGTTCTTACTTGTTTTTTCGATTTGCTTGCAAGAATAAGGTTAATCTGCACCGGTAAGATCAACAACTCACGGAGAGGTGTATCGATCGCTAAGGCGCAACACAACAACGTCTCGTACTGTTGTAGTCGAGTCGTCAACGTTTCTCCCAAATCATAGTTGTTTCAACTCACCGAAAGATCAGGCCAACCAGATCCCTGAGCGTGTCAAGTGGAGTTCAGGGTTTATCACGCACCCACCTCCAGCTCGGCCAAGCACGCGCGGGCGCTAGCCCTAGCGCCAGTGCTGGCTCACAACCTCACACGTGCGCGAGGAAGAGCAAGGGGGAACAGAGAGAAAGAGATGGGTGAGAGACTGATCGGTGGGCCCCACTCAAAATTAATTTTGTGTTATAACTAACGAAAAATATTAATATGTTAGGCTGACATGTGGGTCCCATCAGTTAAGAAAAACTTATTTAAAAGCTTGTTCGAAAGTTGTGTCTTTGACATGTGGGCCCAAGGCTGGCCTAATGGTCAATGTGACTAGGTTAAAGTTGACCAAGGTCCCACCAGTCATTGGCTCAGCCCTTTGCTTTACAAAAATATTTTTTTACAAAAGAAAAGGTAGTGGGACCTACCTGTCAGAAAGACAAAGTATTTTCCTATACAAAAATAATTCCCAAATGTGAGTAAATGGCTGAACAGGAAAGTTTCACTATTAATTTCATTTAATTCAAATTTGAAACTCTGGAAGGCCACAACTCACTCGTTTTAATCGGATTTCGATAAAACTTTCACCAAAATTCTTGTAAAATCAAGACCTACGCAATGGTACTGGTTTTGCATTTTTGTCACTTTTCTAGGATTTTGCCCCTTTTGCATTAGACTAGGAAAGCCGATCGTTAACACATCGTTCACCAAACAGGGTGCATACGTGAAGACGAAGCCGCAACAGTCGACGTGGAGCTGTTGACTTTGCAAGGCAAGTCACTACACCCCCATTCTTGAGCATGTTGATCCTATTTTATAAATGTGTTGATTGCAAATAAAAATGCATGCTATTTATAACAATGAGTACCTAATGATGCGGAAATCATTCCTTCGGATATACACAGTAATCCTCCATTGGTCATTCAAGGTCCAATCATAAGAGCTCGTGCAAGACAATTGAATTTAGAGGTGAGCTCGTTCCTAGGTTCTTCTTTATATGATTTTGAGAATAGATTGCTACCTAATGATTATATTATGATTAGGAATAATGGAGAGGACAAGGAAACACTTAGAGAAGGACTTAGAGTCATGGAGGATCAGTGAGGACGTTCAAGTCAAGGTGGAGGCTCAAACCAAGTCGACTTCGAGTCCGTTTCGGAGTCCAGGATTAGTCTGCACTAAAACGGGCGCCCAGGTTGCATACGTACTCGGATTGGGGCGTTCTTTATATGGATGGAAAGCTAAGAAGATATCCTTTCCAATGGTTCTAGTCCCATGTCCAAATTCGTTACGAGTCATTGGGAATTGACCGAACAAGTTGACATTCAGAATCTGTTCCAGCGCTGCAACGCCGTATTTGGGCCTTTGGGCCGTGTATCGTGTTGGAGCCCATTAGGGTTGCGTCAAGGGGTGCTTGCATGACCCTAAACTCCATATATCAGTAGCCGTTGCCATCTTTAGATGTAAGACCCCAACTTGTGAGCTTAATCATTCATCTGCAATTTTGGTTGCAATCTTCTTTGTTCTTGTTTGCGTTCTTCGATTCGCAAGCAGGGATTAGCCTTCTTGGCGAGGTCAACCGGGTTTCGGCACGGTTGTGTTGACGACGAAATTTGGCAAGATTAATTGATGCACATGAATCGGAAAGAAGATCCAATCCGAAGCGGATTCAAAGACATACGGAGTTCTTGGAAACAGAGTGTGCATCGGCTGGAGACCATATCGGCTGGAAACCGAGTCCGATTTGGATAGCCGATATGGTTATCCAAATATATATGGATAACCATATATATATATGTCGGATGGAAAACTCCGCAACGGGGGACTGTGCGGACCCCCTTTTTTAGTTCGGCCCAGGGCGCGTGAAAGAGGCCTCCTTAGGCCCGGCTCCGGTGAGGCCGGTGAGGATCGAGATCGCCTGAAAGAGAGCGGTGACACACGAGCGATTATACAGGTTCGGGCCACCGATGAGGTGTAATACCCTACTCCTGTGTGGTGGATTATGCTTATGAGGATTCTAGCTCTCCGAGGCTAGCCTTAGCTAGCAGCAACACAGCAAAAAGAAGTGGAAAAAAGAATCCAACCCCTTTCCTCTAGGCCTGAACCTCCTTTAATACCTCAAGGGGACTCCACAGGGGCCAGACAAGCAGTTTGCTAGAGAGAAAGGAGAAAATATTTTACAAGTGAAGTTTATGCCATGGCTTGGAGTGGAAGTCTTCCGCTCCTGTAGATCCGGTATGGCGTCGGTCAGACTGCCCATCATGGCGATGGGCCCAGCACGTCATTCTTCATTAAACGGCTGGAATTTGGCACTCCACCGTAAGCCGTGCGATGCGCCAGGTGATTAGACCAAACGCACCAACCTTGATGGGGCGTAGGAGCCGGATCGGCCCCTACGATCTTGATGCAGCTTCGTTGGGAAGCGTATTATACCTACCGCACGTGCGCTGGCACGCCTGACACTGTACACCGTCCCATCGGTCGTTCCACCGGTCTCACGCCGTTCAGCCGACGGCGACCGGTGTCAGATGCGTGCGCGTCGCTTCGCAATAGATGCGGCACGCGCGCGACACAGGCACACTACGCCTGCACCGTCATTTAATGCGGGTAGGTGAGCGCTGGGAACGCTCACCCACTTGTTGCACGTGGCGTCAGCCCGAGGGGGTCGGGGGAGCCCGACCCCCGCTGGACCTCCCCCCGAGAGGGGTAGCGCACCATGGGAGGGCGGCCGCCACGTCGTCCTTGGGCCTTCCCACCCCTCGGGGGGTGGCCACGTGGACGGACGGAGCCGCCTCAAGCCCATAGTCGACATACCCCTGGGCCCAGGACACCGACAGTAGCCCCCCGGCATAAAGCCTGTGTGGGGCCCCGATGTAGGTTGACCAGGTTTTATGCCACCTAGTCGAACCGGTGCGAAGTGGGCCCAGGTTCCCAAGGGAGATAGACGACCGCTGGTTCCGCGTGTTGGGAAAAACCGCCTCTCAGCAACAATGGGCCTTTGTTCCGTAACGGCCTCATTATCCGGGGCGTAACCCAAGTCGCCTCTCAACGGAAATGGGCCATTACCGCATAACGGCCGTATTTCCGGGGGTGGCACGTAAAACGGGGCACGTTTGCTCACCTGCCCAGGATGACAAAGGTGGCGTATCTCTCAGCGGTCGTGTGCGCCCTTAAGGCGGGCACGATTTGCCTCTTCGTCTCCGGGACGGTTGGGATGTCCCGCACGCATGCCGAAAATGGAGTAGTGGGAATAATGGGGGAAATGCGCGCGAGAATCGAGGGGGCGAGATAGTGGGTGCGGGAATGAGAAGCTGGACGCGGTGGCGGCTAGGCTATAAAAGGGCGTCGAGAAGGGGCCTCCCCCTTCGTTCGCCACTCTTGCCCAACACAGCCCTCCAGTGCTCTTGCTTCCCTAGCACCCTTCTCGCCGCACGCTTTCGATTCTTGCAACTCACACCGCCTAGAGCAATGGCGCGGGGATCTTCTCCAGTGGAGGGCAGTGTGCTGCCACCGTCGCGGATCACCAACGACCGCATGGCCGGCCTACTGCGCAAATTCATGCCGGTGGTGGCTGACCGGGAAGCGGTGGTGCTGGGCGAGGCGCGCCCGGCACCGCAGTTCCCAGGGCGGGCCATCTTCTTCCTCCCTTTCGCCATGGCGGGGCTCATCCCACCATTCTCCAGTTTCTTTCTGCCGGTGCTAAACTACTACAATCTCCATATGGGCCATCTCACCCCCAATGCCGTGATGACATTGGCCATCTTCGCACATCTGTGCGAGATGTTCGTGGGGGTGAGGCCCATGCTCCGACTGTTCCGGTGGTTCTACACCGCTCAGTCGGTGTCACCGCCGACGATGATTGACGGTTGCTATTTTCAGCCGCGGGTGCAGACGTCCCTCCAGTACATCCCCTGCGTCTTGTGGAAGAAGTGGGATGACTAGAAGAGCGACTGGTTCTACACCAGCCTCTAGGACGAGCGCCGCCTCCGTCTCCCATCCCAGCCGCCACAGCAGGTGCTGACATGGCGATCAGTCGTGACCCTCGGGGAGGGGTACGACGCCGTCTTCGACCGCCTGATCGGCCTGCGCGCCCAGGGCCTCACCAGCGCCATGGTGTTCGGAGATTACACCTGCCGCTGCATTGCCCTGCTCCAAGAACGTAGGCGGCGCGCTTGGGCGTTCTCGGGCCCCGAAGACTCCATCCGAACACACCCGGGCCGCGACTGGGACTGGAACCCAGAAGACCTCCGGTTGGTGGTTCAATGCGTGCTGAATCTCAGCACCGTGGAACCGTCCCTGATCCCTGCAAGCGTGCTCCCCTTGTGCAGTGACCCGGACCGCGAGAGCACCCGAGCCGTGATGGTTATGGTCGGGTTCTCGGGGGATCGGGGCCACGACGGCGTAGGGGGCAGTAGCGGCGGGGGAGGACAATCCTCTTTCAGTGGGGGCCGCCCGCCGGCTCCTCACGGGAGTAGTTCCGGGGGCAGCCGCCCCGAGGTTGCCAAGGGGAAGAGTAAACACGGGGAGAGTCCCCCTCCCCCATCTCCACCCCGAGGGGGTGGTGCAGAGAGTACCCTGGGGGCGACCCGCGCGCGGTTCGCCTGCACTGTCCTGGGGAGAGAAGAAGAGGAAGCGGCTTCGCAAGCTGGGGGAGGCCGCACCCCGACAGGGGTCAGGACCCAGCAAGGGGGTTTCATAGAGCTCCCCAAGTGGACATTTAAACGCCCATCGGCCAAGTATGACCTCGACCCATAGAGCCATTACCCTTCTCCTCCCTGGTCTCTCTTTCTTATGTATTTTTTGCTTTGCTCTCGGTCTCCATTATCCAGCGATCTCCCGCCTCGGGAAATCCCTCGCCAACCCAAGACCGATCGGCCTGTCGGGGCCGAGGCCGCAGGGCGATCGGGCGAGGAGGCGGCCCACCAGGCGGCCGATCTGCGGGCAGCCGAGGTGCGCCTGCGTCGAGCCGAAGAGGTCGCTCGTGAGGCGGCCCGTGCCCAGGAGGCCGAGGTTGCCGCCCGGGGAGCCGAGACATGCGCGCGGGAGGAGGCGGAGGCCCGCGCCCGGGAGGAAGCGGAGGAGGCCCGGCTCAGTCAACTGGTGCTGGCCGACCGGGATGGCAGCGGCGCCACAGACCCCAAAGCTGGCCACGCCCCCGAGCCCGGCCAAGCACGCGAGGCCGAGCCCGTGACCCCGCTGGGGTCTGGCCGCTGGTAATCCTCCGCTGCGGGCACGCCGCTGGGCGTGGAGCCCCTACTCCAGGCTATAGCGTCGGCGAGCTCCGCTGTCATGGATGGGCTCAACGACCAACTGCAGTCCCTGGCGGGGGAGCGGGCCGAGCTGGCCACCGAGTGGGAGCGGCTGGCCGAGGGGCGCCGCTCCCTCGAAAGCATGGTGGAGGCCAGCCAGAAGGCCTAGGCCACCCAGATCGCGTCCATCGACGCGCGCACCAGAGCCCTGGCGGAGATCACCAGGGAGGTGGAAGAAGAGAGGGTCGCGGTGCTCGTCGCGACTGAGGCGATGGACATGAGCGCCTTGGACCTGCGCGAGCAGTTCGACGCGCTCGCCGCCGACCTGACACGTCGGCAGGACGTCGCCCTAGCCCGGGAGCAGAGGGCAGCTAAGGCAGAGGCCGCCACCAAGCGACGCGAGGACGGCGTCGCAATGCACGCCAAAAATAACCGCATCCTCACCGAGGAGCTCAAGGCGCGGGAGGATACGCTTGCGACGCATCAAGCCGCCACTACGGAGGCGGAGGTCGCGTTTCGGCTTCGTGACATCGACTTCACTGAGCGGCTCCAAGCCCTCGCGGAGTCTGAGGACACCAACCGGCGGCTATCCACGGAGCGGCGCGTCCGCGAGGAGTGCGCGACCCACATCCTTGGCCTCGAAGCGGAGATCTCCTGCCGCGAGGAGGCTGTGATGGAGCCGAGGTCGTGCAAATGTAGAACGCTCACGCCGAGCGGCCGCCCTCGACAAGCGCGCTGCTGAGCTCAACGTTCGTGCCGCCGAGCTCGAGGCGCACGCAAGGGGGCCGCGGAAACGACCCAGAGCACCGGGGCGGCCGAGGGGCAGAGCGATCTCGCCACCCGCCTTGCTGCGGCCGAGGGGCACGCCGCTGCCCTCCAAGAACTGCTGACGGCCCGCAATGCGGAGGTTGAGGGGCTCAAGGTTGTGCAGGCCATGGCTCCCGGCATGATCCAGGATGCCATCGAGAAGCGGGAGCGCGCCGCACACGAGGCCAAGATCTCGGTGGGCGAGGCCAACAAACTTGGCAACACGCCGGCCGGAATCGCCCATCGCATAGCCACTGTGGCTACGAACCTTGAGGGCCTCACGGACGAGGTCGAGGAGACCATCAAGGCCTCCTCGAAGGGCGTTGCTGAGGGGGCTGTGGAGCTGGTGCTGGCCAGCTACCAGGCCCGCGACCCGGGGTTCAACTCGTGGGCGGTCTTCGACGACTTCCCACCGGGAACTGAGGTGACGGCCCGCACCCAAGTCCGGGAGGTCGCCCGGGAAGTCGTCCACGCCTTCGAGGGGACGGCCCCTCGGTTCTCCATGTTGCCCGCCTCCGACGACGACGCCGCCGCCGCCGACGAGGCCGAGGATGGCAGCAGCGACGGTGGCGAGGCGTGACCCCGCAAACCACAGTCTGCGGGCGTCGCCCCTTCGCCTTTTTTCTTCTTTTTGACTTGCAGTTGTACATATTCGGCCCCGAGGGGGGTCTTGTAATTAATGATATCTTGCTTTAAATTTGGTTTTGATTTCCTGCAGTGAAATATGCTATGGTTTGAATGTTAGTTTGATATTTTGCATGTGTGATCCAAGTGTTTTCGTCCTTGCCGGTTTGGTCGGTGTTTCGTCAGCGGGGGCTCGGGTTCGGGCCGCAGCCCTAAGTGATAGGAGCCGAGACTAGAGCACTTGGGGAGTTCCACATGTCGAGACTGGCCAGGCCGAGAGCATGATGACCGGGGTAAGTGCGACCCAATTATGGGCCATTGGCGAGTTCCCCTGGAGTTCAACATGTCTCGGGGCACGGCTCGCTCTGGGCCCCGTTGGCGTCTAGACGGTGCAAACCACTTAGGAGTGACACGAACGCGACCGTCCAGAGTAAGGCGAAAATACCCAACAAAATCCGTAAGGGGAAAACCACAATTGGACCGGATATAAAACTATTGTGAAATGGATGTGAAAGAGATATATTGATAGTGGGAGCCCCCGGCCAACTTTGTCGTGCCCGAGGGGGGCGCGCGGGGTTGGCCCGAGCCCGAGGTACAACGCTGCGACTCCTCTATGGATAGAAGCGACAAAGGTGTTCGATGTTCCTTGGATTGGGCAGCTCTATGCCGTCTTCCATGGGCAGCCTGATTGAACCCGACCGGGGGACACCGATCACTCTAAACGGCTCCTCCCACTTGGGTGAGAGTTTACTTAGAACGGCGCGCGTTTGGACGCGGCGTAGGACGAGATCGTTTATGTTGAGCGATCGGGCCTGGACATGGCGCTGATGGTAGCGCCTTAGGCTCTGCTGGTAGCGCGCGGCCCGGAGGGCGGCGCGCCTCCTTCGTTCTTCGAGGTAGTCGAGGTCGTCCTGTCGGAGGAGCTCTTGATTTGCCTTGTTGTACAGGGCTACTCGTGGAGACCCAGGGTAAGCTCGGATGGGAGGACCGCCTCCGCGCCATAAACTAGGACGAAAGGTGTTTCTCCTGTGGCGCGGCTCGGGGTCATCCGGTTAGCCCATAGCACCGCTGGTAGCTCGTCGATCCACGAGTCGCCGTGTTTCTTGAGGATGTTGTATGTCTTGGTCTTGAGGCCTTTGAGGATTTCGGCATTGGCGCACTCCACTTGACCATTGCTCTTTGGGTGGGCGGGGGAGGCGAAGCAGAGCCTGATGCCCATGTCCTCGCAGTAGTCGCCAAACACTTCACTAGTGAACTGGGTGCCGTTGTCCGTAATGATATGGTTGGGCACCCCGAAGCGGGCTGTGATGCCCCTGATAAATTTGAGTGCCAAGTGCTTGTCGATCTTGATGACCGGGTAAGCCTCGGGCCATTTGGTGAACTTGTCGATGGCGACGTAGAGGTACTCATATCCTCCCAACACCTTCTTGAATGGACCCAAGATATCCAGCCCCCAGACCGCAAAGGGCCATGAGAGCGGGATGGTCTGGAGGGCCTGGGCCGGCAGATGTGTTTGCTTGGCGTGGAATTGGCACGCTCGACATCGCTTGACCAGATCAGCCGCGTCGTGGAGCGTTGTTGGCCAGTAGAAACCCTGCCGAAAAGCCTTACCGACCAAGGTGCACGAAGCGGAGTGAGCGCCGCACTCGCCTTCATGGACATCGGCGTGGAGCTCGATGCCATGGTCCCGAGGGATGCATTTGAGGAGGACTCCGTCGACACTGCGCCGGTAGAGGGTCCCCTCTACCAGCACATATCTCTTGGAGATGCGAATGACGCGTTCGCTCCCTTCGCGATCCTCGGGGAGAGTCTCATCTTTGAGGAAGGCCTGGATCTCAGTCATCCAGGCAATTTGTCTTGGGGGGTCGGGTTCGACCCCTTCCAGCCCCGAGACCCGGACTCCCTTGGGTTCCGGGGTAGGCGTGGCAGCGTCTGAGTCCCCCGGGGGATCAGGGCGCGCCGACGGCTGGGTGAACCTTTCTTCAAAGGCACCCGGGGGGTTGTGGCACGTGACGAGGCGAGGCGCGATAGCTTGTTGGCGAGCGTGTTGTCTCGCCTGGGCACGTGCCGTAGTTCTAACCCGTCAAAGTGGAGCTCCATACGCCGCACCTCGCGGACGTAGGCTTCCATTTGCGGGTCGGAGCAGTGGTACTCCTCGGAGACTTGGTTCACGACCAACTGAGAGTCACCTAGAACCAGGAGGCGGCGGACCCCATTCCTGCTGCCACTCTGAGTCTCGCAAGGAGTCCCTCGTACTCCGCCATATTGTTGGTTGCCTGAAAATCTAGGCGAACCAAGTATTTGAGGGTGTCCCCGCTTGGTGAGGTCAAAGTGACCCCGGCGCCAGCTCCTTGGAGGGCGAGCGAGCCATCGAACTGCATGACCCAATGCGGGTTGGCAGCATGTCGCGTGGGATCCGCTTCGATCTCGGGCTCGGGGAACCCAGGATCGGGTTCGGGGGTCGGGCTCCACTCCGCCACAAAATCGGCGAGGGCCTGACTCTTAATCGTGTGGCGTGCTTCGAAGTGGAGATCGAACTCCGAGAGCTCGATTGCCCATTTGACCACTCGTCCTTTCCCCTCTCGGTTCCGAAGAATTTGCCTGAGAGGGTAGGACGTTACCACCGTGACCCGGTGCGCTTGGAAATAATGGCGCAACTTCCTCGAGACCACCAGGACCGCGTAAAGCAATTTTTGGGCCTGAGGATACCGAGTCTTTGCATCCTGTAGTGCCTCGCTAACAAAGTAAACCGGCCGCTGCACCTTTCGGCGGGGCCTAGTTTCATCGCCGCGGGCATCGGGTCCCGCGTGGGAATGTTGGGAGGGGCCACCCTGGGCCCTCTTCCCCTCCACGCTGGTAGCCTCGGGGTCAGGGGTCGTCGGGCCGCTCCTCCTCCCAGTGGCCTCGGGGCCTTCCTGGGGTCCGGGGGCCGCTAACGATGCCTGGCGAGGGATCGCAGGGCCAACGTCAGTCTGGGGGGCCCGAGGGCCTTCGCCCGATTGACGGGCTCCCACGTTATCCTCTGTCCCGGGATGTGCCATCATGGGTCGGTGGGGCACGGGCTGAGGACATTCCTCAGTGCGCTCCACCACCAGCGCTGCGCTGACTACTTGCGGGGTCGCCACCAAGTAGAGCAGCAGCGGCTCCCCTGGCTCGGGGGCAACCAGGACCGGAGGGGAGCTGAGGTATGCCTTCAACTGGTCGAGGGCTTGCTCAGCTTCCTCCGTCCACCGGAATGGCCCGGAGCACTTGAGGAGCTTAAATAGGGGCAACGCCTTCTGTCCTAGCCTCGATATTAATCGGCTAAGGGCGGCCATGCATCCAGTGACGCACTGGACGTCCCTAAGCTTGCTGGGGGGCACATCCTATTTATTGCGCTAATTTTCTCGGGGTTGGCCTCTATGCCTTGGGCTGAGACCAAGAACCCAAGAAGTTTGCCCGCTAGCACACCGAACACGCACTTTTCGGGGTTCAGCTTCATGCGGGTAGAGCGGAGGCTGTCAAAAGTCTCCGCTAGATCCGAGAGGAGTGTCTCCTAGTTGCGCGTTTTCACAACCAGGTCATCGACATACGCCTCAATATTACGCCCTACTTGACTACCCAAAGTAATGCGAGTAGTGCGCTGGAAAGTAGGGTCTGCATTCTTTAAACCGAAAGGCATAGTTGTATAACAGTATGTGCCTAGAGGAGTAATGAATGCAGTTTTTTCCTCATCATCCCTAGCCATGCGAATTTGATGATACCCTGAGTAGGCATCTAAGAAGCATAAAAGGTCGCACCCCGCAGTGGAGTCGACAATTTGATCTATGCGTGGCAGGGGATAAGGGTCCTTAGCACATGCCTTGCTGAGGTCGGTGTAGCCGATGCACATCCGGAGCTTGCCGTTCGTCTTGGGGACGACGACCGGGTTCGCTAGCCACTCCAGATGGATGACTTCCCGGATGAATTCGACCTCCAGCAAGCGCGCCACCTCCTCACGGATGAAGGCTTGGCGCTCGGGGGCCAGCCGCCGCACTTTCTGCCGGATGGGCCTTGCGCCCGGCCGTACGGCTAGACGGTGCTCGATCACCTCCCTGGGGACCCCGGGCATGTCTGACGGCTTCCATGCATAGACGTCAGCGTTTGCCCACAGGAAGGAGATGAGCGCGTCTCCCTATTCGTCGCCCGGGGTCATCCGCTTCCTCGGGGCGTGAGACGATGAGGCACCATGCTCCTCGTCACCGCCCACGGGCTTTGGGACCGCGGCGAGGTCGCTTGCGCGCTGTTCCGCGCAAGCCAGTGCGATCTTGAGATCGCCGTTGATGGTGATGGGGCCGCGTGGGCTCGGCATCTTCATCTGGAGGTAGGCGTAGTGGGTGGCCACCATGAACTTCACCAGAGCGGGCCTTCCCAGGACCGCGTTGTAGGGCAGATGGAGGTCCGCCACATCGAAGTTTATCCGCTCGGTGCGGAAGTTGTCGGGGCCACCGAACGTGACCGGGAGGTCGATGTGACCTCGAGGCCATGTGTGCCCCGGCATGACGCCTATGATCGGCAGGGACGGCAGGAGCTTCATCCCTGGGACCTTAATGAGATCGTAGGCCGTGGGGGAAAGAATGTTGAGGGCGGCGTCGCCGTCTATCAAGACGCGCCTCAACTTGACATTGCAAATGGTGGGGGAGACCACCATTGTGAGTTGCCCACCCCTAGCCACGCACAGAGGGTGGTCAGTTTGGTCGAAGGTGAGGGGGACCTCCGACCACCTGGCCCGCCGTGAGGCCTCGTGGGTGGGGACCGCAGCTAGAAGCTCGCGCTTCATGGTCTTGAAGCTATGGCGGGAAGCATGAGCACATGCTCCCCCATTCATGGTGGCGACGGTGGCCTCAGGCTCCTGAAAGCCTAAGTCGTCGTCGCCATCATCGTTGGTGGGGGCCTTTTTCTTGGCCTCACTTCACCGGTCGCGGGTAGGGGTCGTGAGGCCCTGGCCCTCACGACGCTCCAGACCCCGCTCCTCCACCCATTACTTGACACGCTCGGCCAATCCCTTGACCGCGCGGCACTCGGTGAGGTCGTGGAGGGAGGTGTCATGTACGGAGCACCATTTGTCGTCCTGGTGTTCTCAGCCAGTGGCAGCAGGGCTCCTCTTGCTGCCCTCTGCAGCCTTCCCCTTACGTGGGGGCCGCGGGGCATCTTCAGCGGCAAGGACGTGCCCCTCGTCGCCGGAGCGGGCAGTCCTCCTCTTCTTCCTCCTCTCCTGCTGCCTAGAATGGGCGGCAGACCTGGGGGCAGCCGTAGCCGCCGCGCCAGAGCCGGAGGAGTTCCAGGTCCATGCCTCCTCCTTACGGGCCACGCGGTCCGCGAGCTCGAAGAGCTGCGCGGTAGTCTGGGGCTCCTTAGAGGCGATCTTTTCCAGCATGCGGTTGAGCCGCACGCCTCTCCTAAACACGTATATCACCGCATGCGCGGGGATACACGGGATGGTGTTGCGGACCTGGCAGAACCGCTGGATGTATGACCGGAGGGACTCTCCATCCCTCCGCTGCACTGCGTGCAGGTCGGCTTCCTCTCCTAGGCACGGATACGTGCCCTGGAAGTTCGTGGTGAACTGCTGGCACAGATCCTCCCAGGAGTGGACTGAAGCGGGTGGCAGGTTCATGAGCCAACCCCGCGCTTGACCTTTTAGGGCCATGGGGAAGTAGTTCGCCATGACCCTGTCATCGCCCCCCGCCGCCTCGATTCCAGTCGTGTAGATCTGGAGGAACTCGGTGGGGTTGACGCTTCCGTCGTACTTCTCCGGGATGCTGGGCCGGAACTTTAGGGGCCATCGGATGCTCCGAAGACTCGCCACAAAGGCACGGCATCCAGCCCCGACGACGGGAGAAATGGGGGGCCTACCTCTAGGGCCGTTAGGGCGCACGGTGGCCGTGGACGCGGCCCCCTCTCCCGTTTGGGTGGCGCGGCACTCATCGCGCCGGCGCTCGATGCTGAGCCGGGCATCCGGCTCGCCATATAGGTTCGCGTGACGCCCGCGAGTGGCCGTGGGCGTTGACGAGGACGGCGAGGGCGCGCGGCATGCGTGCGCTGCCACTCGTCGCGCTCTTCGTCTTGCGGACGAAGAGGATGCAGTTGCGGTGCCGGACGACCCGGCCGTTGATGGGCGGCTGCCGGCGTCCAGCTGCTAGTGTGCCGCCGGGGCCTCTGGGTCTGCGGCGATGGGCGGATGGCGCAGGAGTGCCCCTGCCGCCTGGAGGGCACCTTGAGGAGTGCCACCGTCACCGTAGGCTAGTCGGCGGCGCGCCTTGGAGCAACGCCATCGCTCGTCGCTGGGAGGCGGCGGAGCCCTCCGGCTCCTCAGGCGTCTTCTCCTGCCCGGGACTCTGGCGGGAGGTGGTGACGGAATGCGCGTCTGGCGGCGAGGATGCAGCTCCCCACCGTCGTCGCCCGCGCTCGGTGTGGGGGTGTGAAGCACCGCCTCTTCAGCCATAGGGCTGACTCAGCGAAGCTTGGCGATCATGCAAGGAGCGGAAAGCCAAGGAAGCGTTTACGCGCCCCTACCTGGCGCGCCAGCTATCGGATGGAAAACTCCGCAGTGGGGGACTGTGCGGACACCCTTTTTGAGTTCGGCCCAGAGCGCATGAAAGAGGCCTCCTTAGGCCCGGCTCCGGTGAGGCCGGTGAGGATCGAGATCGCCTGAAAGAGAGCGGTGACACAAGAGCGATTATACAGGTTCGGGCCGCCGATGAGGCGTAATACCCTACTCCTGTGTGGTGGATTATGCTTATGAGGATTCTAGCTCTCCGGGGCTGGCCTTAGCTAGCAGCAACCCAGCAAAAAGAAGTGGAAAAAAGAATCCAACCCCTTTCCTCTAGGCCTGGGCCTCCTTTTATACCTCAAGGGGACTCCACAGGGGCCAGACAGGCGGTTTGCTAGAGAGAAAGGAGAAAATATTTTACAAGTGAAGTTTATGCCGTGGCTTGGAGTGGAAGTCTTCCCCTCCTGTAGATCCGGTATGGTGTCGGTCAGACCGCCCATCATGGCGGTCGGCCCAGCACGTTATTCTTCATTAAACGGCTGGAATCCGGCAGTTCATCGTAAGCCGTGCGATGCGCCAGGTGATTAGACCAGACGCACCAACCTTGACATGGCGTAGGAGACGGATCAGCCCCTACGATCTTGATGCAGCTTCATTGGGAAGCGTATCATACCTACCATGCGTGCGCCGGCACGTGTGGCACTGTACGCCGTCCCATCGGTCATTCCACCGGTCTCACGCCGGTCATCCGACGGTGACCGGTGTCAGATGCGTGCGCGTCGCTTCGTAATAGATGCGGCACGCGCGCGACGCAGGCGCACTACGCCTGCACTGTCATTTAATGCGGGTAGGTGAGCGCTGGGAGCGCTCACCCACTTGTTGCACGTGGCGCCAGCCCGAGGGGGTGGGGGGAGCCCAACCCCCACTAGACCTCCCCCCGAGGGGGGTAGCGCACCATGGGAGGACGGCCGCCACGTCGTCCTCGGGCCTTTCCCACCCCTCGGGGGTGGCCACGTGGATGGACGGGGCCGCCTCAAGCCCATAGTCGACATACCCCTGGTCTCAGGACACCGATAGTCCGATAATATATATATATATGTATATATATATATATATGGATAACCTACTCCATTTGGTAGGAGTAGGTGTAATACCCTACTCCTGTTCTTGGTTGTTTTTTATCTGGATCTGACAAAATACAAGCTAGCTCTTTCTCGAGTGAGACAAACTTGAAAGATTTAACCTTTTCTAAGTGTTATGTCCCCTTCCTTTTATAGTTCAAGGAGGGACTCACAAAACCATCTAACAGCTACTTGGAAACTTGTTGCATGTGTTATCTTGTCGTTACCAGTTGGTTCCCTTGAACGCATCCCGAGAAATCTACCAAAATCCTATTGTTAGGTTGTCCCCGGGCTCCCTGGGCACCGTCCTGTGTTGGTCAGGTCCCCTTGTTGTCCACCACGTGCCATGTGGTGGGCCTGGAGGGGCCCGACCTCACCAAGAGAGCGTCACGATTCACCCTCCGCCCAGTTGGTGCAACCGGGTGTCGCTGGGCATGCGGGACGCTTGTCCAGACGCGCGCTCGTCCCACATAACTCCGCGCTGCTTAGTGAAGAACACGAGCCCAATAAAGATGGGCCCAGGATCCCGACCCGGGCTGGGATTTGGGCCCCTCTAAGTTTGCAATCCAAGAAGTAGATCTTGTATGTTTCGACGCTCTTCTAAGGAAGAGTGTGAAACCTACAAGGATAATGGGGGTCGGGCCAGAGGCAGGCTGGGTCCTGAGCCCCTCATTATCTACAAACTTTGAGGTGTGAATCTTAGAGGTCTCGACACTCTTCTTCCGTGAAGAATGTGAGCCCTATAAGAGTAGAGCGGGAGGGGCCCCGGATTCTAGTCCATACTGGGATTCAAGCCCCTCTAAGTCTGTAATCCAAGTGGTACATCTTATCGGTCCTGCTTACCGATTCATGTTTTAGCTTAATGATGACTTAATTAGGGTTTGATTTTCTGGTTAAATCATTAATATCCCGAGGAAAGGGGTACCCTGGTTCCCGTTTCACCGACATCCACCGATTGGCCATTGCACTGGAAGGGATTCGTAATGCTATCTCAGCCACCGGCGTAATCTAGCGAGAAGAAGTGAAGCAAAGCCGAAGGAAGAAGAAGAAAGAGGAAAGGAGAACACCAGAATTTCAATGGCTTCTAGTGCAGGTCAGTTGATCTGTAATTCGAGTAAAGGCGATTGTTTATAGGCTAAAGCTTAAGATCATTTAATTTAGAACTCCAACATATGGATGCTAGCCATTGCTCGACACCGATCTAGAGGTGCTTGGAATAAGCTTTTTTGAAGAATCTTCATTAAAATAAGTTCTAAAAAGGCTAAAATGTCAAAAATTTTGGGAGAAGAGTTGGAAGAAAAGAGATCAATTTTCTTTTTGATTATACAATTCATTTCAGCTTTTATTTTAAAGACAATAAAATTATTAAAAAGGTTGCATGACAAATGATTACGAATTACAAATCACATTTTTTTGAGAAACAAAAAAATAAGAGCTTAATTGAAAACCAACTTGGGGTGCGTTCGGCAAGGGAAGTTCCCAACTTCTACCCCTCGTTTTCCGTATACATGTTTTCAAACTATTAAACAATATGTTTTTAATAAAAATGTTCTATAAAAAGGATTTTTAAAAAATCATATTAATCGACTTTTAAAGTATATTATAGCTAATAGTTATTTAATAATGTGCTAATGAGTTATTCCGTTTTGCATGCGCAGAGGAGAAGTTCAAAACCCTTACATTCGAACTCAACCTCAAAACACCACCTCAAAGATAAATTTCCATCAATGATTTGTAAGAAGCTATGTTTCTTCTTAATGACATTCTTATATTTCTCGCACAAAAACAGATATTTTGAAATTCGTGACTAATCGTTGTATTGATTGTGTTTCGCATATATCATGATATCAAACCAAAAGCGGAAGATAATGTCAGAGAGCAGCTAACCTATTCATTTGCCCAGATCTTACCACCCCATATCCATCGAAGCCGATCGGAAAGAAACACAACCACCAAGGATTCCACACCAGTATGAAACCTCCACTGTGATATCTCCAAGAAGCTCAATTTCCTATTAAATTTCATCACGACTACTACCGAAGTAGGAGCTGCCAAACGAGCTATGCGATGGACGTCCTCGCCTGGCTGCCAGCGTCGGTGCGTTATGCTTTGCGGCCGATGGAAGTGCACCGGCACCGCACATTGGGCAAACAAATGCTCATTCAACGTATTGTTCTCTTACGTAGGTAGCTGACGTGACATGTGGGTCCACAAGTTATGAGGCTCATATATCAGCAGCTAGGGTTCAAAAAAACCAATGAAATTTTACGAAAACCGATCGATTTTAGTGAAACAGCTAGGTCTCGATTTGTGAAAACCAATCGATTTTAGCTGATGGTTTTTACATCGAAATCAAAAAGTTGAACGCCTTGAAAATAGAGGACAGTAATAAGTTAGAGAATCTGTTTCTCACCAAGCATAGGTTTGAGACGTCATTAGACAGACAGATTTTGCTATTAGTCGCACACCGTAAACGAGCGCTTTGGGGTGGGCAGAAAAAAACCGAGAGTAAAAGACCGAGCCCCAAAAACCTGAAACCGAGATCGAAGTACCCGAGAAGTCTGTCATCGGTCCTCAGTTCGGTCATACGTTTGGGAAGACTGATATTTTTTCCAGCGGTTCGGTCTTCTTCGTCGGGTATCCAATCTGACCGAACACGAGTTTGGGATATTTGGCCCAGTAGCCCATCACAGGTCCAGGAAGCAAGACTCAGTCCATCAGCTATGTACTACCCTATTCCACCATGAGAAATTTGCATATCTGCCACTCAAAAAATCTGGTTTGACTACAATACAACTCTTAGAAGGGATTCGACCGAACGCCACTTTCGGGCTTCGTTACATTTTGAAATTAATTTTCGTCAATTTCACATTTTCTCGGACGCTTTTGTCCCCGGGACTGGTTGAATCAGACCTGGGTCTCTCTCTTTTGTTTTAGGCAACGGAGGCGACGACACCGACGCCGCACACCACCACGCCGCGCCGCCCCTCCCTGGTCCCCCACTGTGTCGCCTCCTCTCCCACCAGCTGCGCTAGAGCTAAGTAGCAAACACCTTGCAGCTATGGCTATCCACGTGCGCAGAGGAGCACCTGGAAGCAGGCAGCGTCGACGAGGTCGAAGGCGACGATGACAACCCAGGCGGCCCAGCCGGAAGGCTGCCTCCTGCCACGCGTGGCGGCGAAGGCGACGAGAAGCACGCCGGCGGGGAGGAGGCGGAGCACGACGATGAAGAAGGGACCCATCTTGGGTATGCCCCCCTTCATGGCCACCATGGCCGTGCCCCAGAAGAAGAAGGGTGACACCAGCGACGCCCACTCCCACCACTCCCTCCCCGCGAGCGCCGCCACCGCCGTCGCCGAGACCGAGACTACCTCCTCCTCCTTCTCGAAGACCCGCGCGAGGAGGGGCTCCGCGGCTGCGACTGGGCCGTTAACGAAGCACTCGACGTCGGTGCCCGTGCCGACGCAGTCGACCGCATCCGACGTCATCGTCTCGCGGCGGATGGGTTCCGCGCCAGCGCCAGAGCCCGCGCCTGGGTGGCCGTCGACGTAGCACTCGATGTCGGTGCCTGTGCCGACGCAGTTGACCACATCCACCGGGTTAGGCGGCGTGTCGCGGCGCGCGGCCGCCGCGAGATGTCGCACGCCGATGCCGCGGCCATCGCGCGGGAGGACCGGAGCGGCTCGGTGCGTCCTGCGGCTGGGAGGAAGGAGTGGCAGGAGGACGAGCAAGCGGAGGGACGCGACGGCGGGCCACATCTAGCTCGCCGGCTCCGCACCGGCGACGAGGCGGGCCACGAGTGGCAGGTGTTTGGTGAGCGCCGCGGCGAGAGACGGAGAGAGCGTGGTGGTGTGCGGCACCGCTGTCGCCGCCTCCGCTCTCCTCTGCTCGCGCTCGCTGTCCGTCGGTCTAAAACAAAAGAGAGACCCAAGTCCGATTTAACCAGTCCTAGGGGCAAAAGCGTCCGAGAAAATGTGAAATTGACGAAAATCAATTTTGAAATGCAACAAAGCCCGAAAGAGGCATTGCAGCGAATGACCGCGGGTTGAGAGTGGCGTTTGGTTGAATCCCATTTTAAGAGATATTCTAGTGAAGTAAGTTTTTTGAGTGGCAGATATGCAAATTTCTATCCTAATCCTAGCTGCCAATATTAGTAGTTCGATCATGAATCAGGCGTACCCCCATGTTATCGTGTTGCTGCCTGCCACCGCATACCAGCTGCCGCGTCGCGTTGCCACTACCTCCGTCTACGGCTGCACCACCTCCGCCTTCTCCATGCCTCCCACCCCCACCCCACATCGTCCTAGCAGTCGCCGTCGTCTCCTACACCAACAGAGGTGAGGTCGATGCTACCAAGGTCATGCCAAATCCGAGTGGAGGGAGGCAGCCATGGAGGTGATACATACCATGTTGGATCTCAGAAGAGCAAGAGCTTTGGCGTCACCTAGTGAATTTCCTCCATGATGAGGTTCGCCGAGTCGAAGTTTGGGAGGATGCAGTTGAAATCAGCCGTGAACTTCTTCAGGAGAGGATGCAGCTCAGCTCCACGAAGCTGCATCGTTCTGTTTGATTGTGGTGTTCTTAGCTTCTTGCTAGTTCTTCTATTTGGGTTCTTTCATTCGATTTGTAAGCGTATATTTTTATTTTGCTGAAGTACTGCTCTTTGATCTGGAGGAATAGTACTTTATTTGTTGAAATGATTTTGCTGCTCAGCCTAGCGTTATTTAGTCATGTCGGTCAAAACGAACACCGACACCGAACTATCGGTTAACACTAATTTCCTCACAAATAATGCCACCATTGCTGATGCGATCAAGGAGAGGAATTACATGGACCAACCGAACCATTGGAGTCTAAGGCATTTGTGGAGTCAGATCAATGCCTCAATTCCAGGCTACATGTTGAATGCTTTTTGATTTCCATGGAAATCAACAGAGTTGCTGACAAACTTGCCAAAGAAGCAAAACTGAATGCCCATAGCAATCCTATCTTTGATTATCAAAACATTTCCCATATTACCTACCCTGCTAGGGTTTGCCTTGCTTCTGTACTTAAGGCTCACTTCAAGCCTGTTAATTGTACGGTAAACTATGTTCTGTGCTTCTAATGAAGTTATCTTTTAAGTTTCAGTAAAAAAAAAAAAACTACCGGTTAACCTTCACACAGTTGTGAAGACTGCTTCGGTTTTCTAATCTCAAAGACCGATTTTTTTTAGAAACCGAAAAAGACCGGACCGAATTTGTCGGTCTTGACCGAACGCGCTCTCGGCCGGTCTGTTAGTGTTAACGGCGGCGGCGTCGTTGGATTGGAAAGGGGGACATTCGAATCTCACACCAAAAACCAGCGGAGGCGGAGCAGAAAACAGCAGCGAAAAGGAGGAGAGGAAGGGATCATCCATCCATGGCTAACGGGCTCCCAAACCCCCTCCTCACCGCCGGCGCCGCCCGATCCCTCGTCGACTCCGTCGATGCCTTCCTCTTCGACTGCGACGGTATCTTCTCTTTCTCTCCTTTTTTGGGGGAGATTTCTTGGGGTTTTTTTGGGGGCGCACCTGTTCGATTGTGAAGCTGTGATTAGGGTTGTTGTTTCTGTTGCTCTCTATAAACTTTTTTTTTTTTGGTTTGGATTGCAGGGGTGATTTGGAAGGGGGATCAGCTCATCGAAGGGGTCCCTGAGACTTTGGACCTCCTGCGGAAAATGGTTTGTGCTGCTATAGCCAGATCATTTGCTTAGTTCGTTGTATCCTGCTAGCGATTGAAATCCCCATTTTGGTTTTGTTTGGTCATTGGAATCGTTAATAACAGTAAACCACAGTTACAACTAACAGCTGCTCTTCTTCAGTACTGTTCATTGTTTTATAAACTCACTAATCGGATGGATAAAAGTACATCAAGTCTATGAATAGGAAAGGAAAATGATATGTTTCTTCCTAAGTTGCTGATGCTTTTTGTTTTTTTTTTTAAAAAAGAAGCTATGAATTCAAAGTTGCTTGTGTAATTCATAGGATATCATCCTGAGTGAAATCTTTAGCATAGTCCTGAGCACCGTTCGTTCAGTTATAGATAAATTGGAAGAATTAAAACTGAGAACTATATTTGTATTTGTTTTCTTCTTGGCACACCAATTTTGACCTTGATGTAAGACTAGTCTTTGGTTAAGAGAAAATAGATCTCTATTTCATGACTAGGGGATGAAATGGCTAACATATATGGCTGCGTTCGGTAGTGATACCTATTTGGTATTTTGGATACTCTGTAATGAAGGAAAACAGCAACTTCTGCGTACTATGTATTCTGTTTGTTATCATACTTACGGAAGTACATAAACATTGTTTGTAATACATGAAAATGATAAGTAGAAGAAGCTTAGAGGAAGGATCTGCAATGGCAGGTTGAATTAGAGGAGAAGCAGAAAAAAGGTGGAGGAAAAACGGAAGAATGTATATAAAAATAGCAATATTACCTGTTCTTAACACCTTTTTTTCCCTTGATGATGCAATATGGTTTTGCTTTAACATGGTTTTAGTGCTAATTATTTGAACAAACTGGAAGTTTTCTGTATATTATTATGAGTTATGACATAATAGCCGGGGCATGGTATAATCCATCACAAGTCTTTACTGCCTTTATCTTGCGCATTTAATATGAAACTTAGAGCACTTTCTGAGAACATCACTGTATTTAGGTTAGCTCATAAATACAACACCAGTCCATTATACATAGGTTAAATAGATGATTTTATTGCATTGACTTGGTGCAGGGCAAGAAATTAGTTTTTGTAACGAACAACTCTAGAAAGTCGAGAAGACAATATTCGAAGAAGTTCAGAGCACTTGGACTTGAAGTTACAGAGGTAGTTTCTATACATCGAGATTCCTGTGATGATAGTTTCCTGTATTGTGATTATTTGTTACTAATTGTTATCTTCTCTGCAGGAAGAGATCTTTACATCATCATTTGCAGCAGCTATGTTCTTGAAGTTAAATAATTTCCCTCCAGAAAAGAAGGTACCATGAATTCGTACTACCTCCATTCTTTTTATTCGAAGCCCTGAAATACATGTGGTCAACCTTTATAAAGTTTGACCACTGACATGTTTGAAACTATTTTAGATTTCTTTTAATAAAATGTGTGCCATTAGATTTATTATTAGAGATGCTTTCACAATTTCATAATTTTATTGTCACATCTTAATGTAAGGTTATAATAAGTAATTGTCAAAGTTGCATCTTGAAGATTGTGAAAGGTCAAAGTGTTAGGTAAAAAGGAACAACGTTACCAATATTTGAATTTAATATTTAGGTATGTTTTTAATCTACTTTCAATCTGCTTTCTAGACATGGTATTGAATATCTGTTATACTAACAGTTACTAATGTTTTCATCAAGAAAAACTATTAAGGCACTTTAACAAAGCATTGGCTTAGGAATAGTGTAACACATATATGCAGGAAGCTTCATGACATAAAGTGACTTTCACATTTGTTATACTGTTCTACTTTCTGAGGCTTTTTTCTTGCCAGTAACACTGCTGGTGTGGCAGCTTTGGTTATCGCACCACCAGACCATTGTCATGAGCAATGGTGTGGCGAGGCCAAACTCTTGCCACAGCACGACTTCGCTCTGGTGCAGAACTGTGTTGCTATGCCAGCTGTATCCTGTATGCTACAGTGGCACAGCATAAAGGGTTTAAATGTCAAAACAAGATGCACATGTATATAGTCTTAAATTGTATTAGAAAAGGTTAAAAAATTAAGTGCATAGTTTGTGTGTAGCTGTGTGCTAACCTCCCCGTTGAAGTTATCTATACAATATACACTCAATAAAGTCAATTTTAAGTTGTGATAAGCATTAACTATGATTTGACTGATAAAACTACCTCTACAGGATTAAGAATTGGTATCTGCTAAAGATATTAAAAAGACCATTTACGCAAGGGACAAATAGCGATGCTTGATCTTACCATGCTACTTAATTTATGTTAGTGTACCACAAAACAGTAGTTTTTCATGTACTTTGTGCCCTTGTGATCACTCATATAATACTGATCAAAGTTGAAACTTCTCTTCTTAAGGTTTATGTTGTCGGTGAGGATGGTATTTTGGAAGAGCTCAGATTAGCTGGTTTTGAATGTTTAGGTGGCCCGGTAAGATAAGCATGGCAACCTTACCCCTTCCCTTACAAATTAGGTAGATTTTCCTTTATCCATCTTCGGTTCATGTTTGCTGTGGAGGTTCCTCTTACTATGTTATTCTATTCTTGGTGCATCTAATGCTTGCTAGTTTATTCTGAGACTTCTAGCTGGTCTCCTTTATGTTGAGTTCAGTTACCTAACACTGATGATACATCGGCATAGTTCTAATACTTGCATTTGTATATGTCTCCTATGCATTGTTATATTGAGTCTCTATTTTTCTAGCCACCGGTGAAGAAGCTATAGTAATTAGTGGGTCACCACAGAGGATATATGCTTGCCGTAGGCTACTTCCTATGGTTTGAAAGTAACAGACACATCACCAGTGTTTTTGGAAATAAAATAGGCCAGAAGTATTCACACAAATTTGAGTTTCTAACAGCCGCAGTTGGACTTGGATAAATATTGTAGTCGGTGGCCAGAGGAATGCACAGCATCACACAAGCATGTTTCTTAAATGTAGCATGGTAGATTTTCCTTTATCCATCTTAAGGGACAGTTGCTGAATGACTGAAAACAGAAAATTCCCCTTCCAGGGATATCTTACCTATGTTTCACCTTCCCATTTAACTAATAATGTTTTCTACAGGAGGATGGCAAGAAAAACATATTGCTGGAGGCAAACTTCTACTTTGAACATGACAAAAGTGTAATATCAAAACCTCTTTATCGGAGTTTTGATCTTATGTAGATTCTATCTGAATATAATCATGCAGACTAAGCTCAACGAAATATCTATTCCAGGTTGGAGCTGTCATTGTTGGACTTGATCAGTACTTCAACTACTACAAAATGCAGTGAGGCTTCTTATGATCTTATCCATTTATTTTAATCTTATCTTCGTTGCCAATCAGAACACGTGCTTGTTTCAGTTACCCATATAATGTACCAAATTTAACCTTTGCACCTTTCCCTTCTTCTACAATGTATTAGAGGTTTACTTATTGGCAGATCCATGAGAAAGCTGTGGGGTCAATCGACATCAGAGTATCTTTTACCAAAAAAAAAAAAAAAGAATTCTGTACATCTTTTAAGCATAACCACAGGACTCGGTAAACTGTGGGGTCAATGGACGCCGATTGCTCTACTGGGTAAACTGTTGAATGATCCCCACTTGTGGGGAAATGACACACAAATAGTTCAGGCCCACTGGTCTTTTTTTCTCTCTTTTCATTTTGTGTGTTGGATGCACCACTAATTTTGCAACTGATGGTTAAGATTTCTATCCTCCCTAGTACCTGCACAAGTTTTGTAGTACCTTTTGGTTCCTTTTCTCTTTCTGTCTGTAGCTTAGTATCACTTGGAAGTTTCTAATAGAGGTTTGCATGTTTGTCAAGAGAATATTCAGGACATAAGAGTTGAAACAAGAGTCGGCAAGAACTATATTTCAACCAAGCATTCTGTTGATATGATGTTTTATTCACCTTGTTAATAACTTGGTGTGTGCAATCCCAAAGTTTTCAATTATTTTATGCAAAATGAAAATGTATGCCTACATTTAAAGAACAAGTCCATTTTTCATCCCTCAACTTTTACATACTCCGAAAATCAACTACAGAGCTGTTTGAAACACAATCTTGAACAAGTGAAACTAATTCATTTGGGTACTTCACCCATTCAAAAGTGTATGCTACATCATGTTTTGTTCCCAGATTTTGGGGGTAAAATTTTGCTCGGCCGCTGCCTGTGTTCTTCTGCAGCTGCTGAGGTCTACATTGCTTTACTTTGCTCTAGTCTGATGGCAATGCGGGAGGCATGTGGTTATAAACCATTGAGCGGCGGCCACAGCACCCTGCTAGCTCCGTTCACTGTGCTTCCTGTGGGACCAGCTTGGAGGTCATTCCATATGTCCTGTCAGTCATCCTTGGTCTTGGTTCAATTCTCGCTCCTTCTGCTCAGCTTGGGAGGAGGAACAAGTGTTAGCAGTAAAGGATGAATTGCCAGGGTGAGGAGCTTTCCCTGACCAGTGGTCTCTTCCATCTTTTTTTTGTGTGTGTATCAGCAAATGTTGTCTATTAGGATGCCACATAGCATAAAACCACCGTTAGCTGGGTAAAACTGGGGTGGTTTTAAGTGAAAGGGGCGTTTTGATTGGTTTTAATAGTTCAGGGGTGAATAGTGAGGGGTCTTATAGTTTAGGTTGTTTTCTGGACCAATGCAATAGTTCTGGGTTGAAATGTGGATTTGCTCCTTTCTTGATCTTTTGCACATTAATAATTAAATTAGTTTCATAGAACATGTTTTAATAGGGATTTTAGGAAAATTAGTTAGTTCACTAGTTAGTTCTTACTCTGTTAGCATAATAACAGTGGATAGTTTGTTTGGTTTAAAGAGTTGAGTGAGGTAAATCACCAAGGCAAGAGTTAATGGTGGTATAATCAATTTTTTCCCTTATTTACATAATAATTTGTTTGGATGAAATACTAAAAATATGTTAATTTGGTCTAGAGTCTAGACATGAGAATCTAAATAACCAACTGAAAATATCCAATTCATCTCTCTTACATTCCTCCTTACTTGCTCTTCTCTCTGTTCTTGAACTCCACAGCCAAATCTTGTACAGAGCCCTTCTTATTCCCTCTTCAATCTCTCCACATAGATGGATTTGTTGGCACTGCAGGCATCAGGTCAAATGGACACCTTGTGGTCAGCAGCTGCTAGCTACTATATGTTCTTGATGTCGCTGGTGGTACAGAGTGATGGGCTCAGCAAGCAAATGCTGTAGGACAAGGTGCTGCAGGAGAACAGAGGGAGTGAGGACATGGACAACTTCAGTTACTCCTGATTCCGGTTGCTGCCAGTGATTTATTGATTGCAACAGCCAACAGATTATTGCTGTATGGAGAAACCTAGTGTTTGTTTCTTAGATTTATATTATGGCCATAGAGCTTTTACACCCTGCAAGAACAGAAATAGTGACCACCCATGCAGAGGGAACTGTTTGTTTTTAATCAAAACATTGGAATTTTGTGTATACATTATACAGGACAACACATTTTCCTAATACATGGTTTAGTTACTATATCTAAACAGAGAATAAAAACAACACCCTAAGCCTATGTTCACTGTTTTCTCAATGAAATTTTGTAACGATCATTCTTGCAGGTATGCTAGCTTGTGTATTCGTGAGAATCCAGGCTGCCTTTTCATTGCGACCAACCGTGATCCTACTGGTCATATGACATCCGCTCAAGAATGGCCAGGTTTGCATTTATTGAACCATGATCTTTCTGCCCTTTTTCTTTATTGCTTCATTTCCTGATCACTGTAAGTAACAGGAGCGGGAACTATGGTTGCTGCTGTTAGTTGCTCTGTGCAGAAAGAGCCCATTGTTGTTGGAAAACCTTCAAGCTTTTTAATGGACTTCCTCTTGAAAAGGTTTGTGACGTACACACATAAGAAAAGTGGCATTGTTAGTCATTCAAGCATTTGTGTTATCAATTCTTTGCAACAGAAGTCTGGAAACCTTCTAAGATTGTTTAGATGCTCACTGACTAAACAAATTGGCAATACCGACCAATTTAGAAAAACAAATCCATGTAACCTACATGAGGGTTTGCTGTGTGGCTAATAACTAGAGATAGGGTACCAACTAATAGGCTCATGCAATTCATCAGTTTGGATTTTTTTTTACATGATTCGGGGTTGACAAGTAAGTCATATTTATGAATTGATGTTAATGGAACTCCAAGCCAGAAACATATTTTCATAAGTATTTGTTTTGGTTGGAGAAGTATTCTGTTAATATGGTTTTTATGAAAGTGTTGTTAAATCTTTTTTAAAGTAAAAGTGCTGTGAATACTACATTAGGCCTCAATTCTCAATTCAATTAGGGTTTAGTTTGCTTCTGTTTGGTAGCCTATCTCCTATTAATTGGTACGCTGTAGTATCACCTACTAGTTGGGAGGTTGTCCTTTGATTAAATTTTTCATTAGGGCTGCTGCTAAAAAGTCCTGACAAACCTGTTGATTTAATTGAGCAAAGAGCTAACAAAATCGTACACATATTTCTTCTGTCCTCCCTGCAGAGATCTCTCCATTTCTTACTATGCCCTTATGATCTAGTGCTATTCCTCCCATCCCAACACCCATGGCCAATTTCATAATGTTTCATCCTCATTAATAAGAAGACAAAACACAATGATTTCGTTTTCCTGTATTGATTTATAGTTACTGCGTAGAGGTCACCTTTAAATCTTTATTGCTGTTTGAAATGCTGCAGCTTCAATTTGGAGACATCAAGAATGTGCATGGTCGGTGACAGACTGGACACTGACATACTATTTGGCCAGAACACTGGTTGCAAAACACTACTTGTTCTGTCTGGTGAGAAACTTCTGCTCTTATTATTCCATATGTGTAGAATAATCTTACCCATTATGCCCAATCAAGTCTCAAATGCCGTTTGGACTTGCATTGCAATCGCAGGCGTGACTACCTTATCTGAACTTCAGGACGCATCAAATACTATCCATCCAGATCTTTATACAAACAGCATATATGATCTGGTGGGGTTATTGCAACAGTAATCTTTGACTTGACATTGAAGATACAGATCTTTGAGTTCTGCCGGCCCCACCAGAACTCTAGGATGCTTTGAGTACCACCTATCTAAAATATAACAACATATATGAATATATGGTGCAGTTGGGCTAATTGAGCTGCCTTCTATTCTTTGGGTTAGCTGATTGATAGCAACCCTGACCTCTACAATACTTGCAACAAATTTAAGTGCTACCATTTTGATGTCAATTTCACAGCCCCATACATGTATGCCATTGGTATTGAACTACAGTTGTCAGTCTGAAACTTATATGGAAAATAAAGATGCATGGAGTTCATTATAGTTTGCCCTTGTCTTCCCGCTCTACAATGGATTTGCTATAAATGCGTCGTCAGTTTTTTTGTTAAAAAAAAGTTGATTTTTTGGCCATAGAATATATATTAAAATTCGTGCTACGCAGCGGTAGGGAGTCCATTGCTAATCTGCTCACTCGTAGAGAGAGCTCCTAACCAATCGAGCACAGTAATTGTGTTGACTCAACAGCCAAAATTATATTAATATTCAAGACGAAGTAATTACATGGTACCTGCATCCACTTACACTTACTTATATCCCATCCCAGTTACACTGTACTTATATACCAGTAACATTGTAGTTTTATATTGTATTTATGTTGTAATTTTTACTGGTTTGACAAATAAAGTACGTACTAGTTCCTAATTAATCGTGGAAGTCTGACGTGGGGGACTCACTAATCTTGTCGTTTGGTAAGGATTAGAGATTGACAAAAATTTTGGCTCCGTTTTGTGTCGAAAGGTAACATGTTGTTTGAATATTTTATTTACTAGAAAAAGTGCTTGTGTTGTAACAAGAAGAAAAGAAGAAAAGATGAGAAAATTAAGGAAAAGTCAAGAAAGATTTATATTATGCAATTAATTAAAATACAAATTTTTTGAAATACTTAGATATTTTTAAGTAGGTAGGTGTATAATTAAATTAATTTACATGTAAAGTAAGTGTGCTGTATTTATTTTTTATTAAATTCACCATGATTAATTACACTGTTTGAAATTTTCTTAAAATTTTCAGAACTTAATTGCTAATTTAATAATACAAACATCATTTTAGCATTTATTTCAATAAAATTCCTCCTTTTTCTCTGGACCATTTTCAGCCCACTTTCTTCCTTAACCCGCAGCCGAGTCCTCCCTTCTCCTCCCCTTCACCTCGGCTAGTAAGCACGTGTCCGGTACAACAAACAACCGAAAGTCGAATTGGCCTCCCCCATCTTCTCTCACTATTGTATGAGCCCCCATCGCTACCGTGTCGTCCCCTACCTCTGTCCGGAGTCCCTCAATGGCTCGATGCCACCTGAAGCCACCTCCTTCGTTAAATCCGATCGCATCCTTGGAGATAATTCAAAATTGATTGAGGGGTAGATTTTAATCATTATTTCCTCTTTTCGTTTTCCTAAGATCGGAGCAAATCCGTTTAGTATCGAGCTCGAAATTAAGCCCTATCCTAAACAAGCAAACCGTCTATTTCGTTTGAAAAAAAATCGCAAATAAATAGAAAAACAATTTGTAGAGATTAAAAGGAATCAATGACCACCTAGCCAACTAAAAAAATTTCACTATGAGGAGCTATTTGTGTTTGACGGTTCTAATCGATGTGTCGAAACTAGATTTCGGCAATATAAAAAGGGGTAGCTATCAAGCTAGAAAAGTAGATGGGTTATGAGACAAAGGATTTAGACAGGTTCAGGCCTTCACGAAGAAGTAATACCCTACTCCTGTTTCGGGGTTTTTGCCTCCGAGTTGTGTATTGATCTTACGAAAAGCTTATGTCCCCAAGGGGTCCCCTATCCTCCTTATATATCCGGAAGATAGAGATTTATAAGATAAGATCTAGTCCGACACGGTTAGATCTTTCCTAATTTATATACAATCGTACCATACCAAGTATCCGGGCTTTATCTTGGTGCACAAGGCAATGCCATACCCGAACCCTAATACTACTCATATTCTGTTTACATAACATATCCCTATTATCCAGTCGGATATTCTATGCCTGTGGGTATATGGGTACCATAATATCCACAGTAGCCCCTGAGACGTTTACAGTCGACGAGATAATCTTCACTCAAATAATAAATCATCAACTTCAAGTACTTCAATTATCCCTGCCATGATCTCCTGGGCGTCGAATCCAAATCACGCGACTGTGAAAGGCTGAAAATTTTGAAGAATATCTCCAGGTGCATCGACTAGATGCACCTAATTAGGTGTAGCCCCCGACTATGTGCTTAGTTGGAAAAACTAAACATATAGTCAGAAGTAATAAAAATATACCATCAAATGATTTTCTAGCCACCTAAGCAGCAAAAATAATGAACAATCCTTTATTTGGAAAATATAAAGCATATGTGGTATATAATCCGAGTAAATAAAACTCATAAAGGATTTACCAACTGCTCAAAATGACCATAATATATCATCAGCCTAAGCCAAAATATAGGTTGAAGAATATTCACTTACGTGGCAAATTGTACACTTACATGCACATTTTTTAATAAAATAAGGCATATGTGGTAGAAATCTTTTACAAGATTCTCCAACCGCCTTTTAATAAAAAATGATTAAAGAACCAAAGCAAATGATACTTGGTTAATTTAATATACTCACTGACGTGATAATATCTGCACCATTTGCTCTCCAAAGAGATTAAGTCGCAATAATGCATATATTGTTGATATATTCTTTCCTGTTCATCACATGGAAAGATTTAGCCCCTAATGACATATACCAGACTTTCCAAATCTTGCGGCTACAGTCAATCCAAAATTCACGGCCCATTTAGTGCACCAAACGCTATCTGACCGTTATAGGAAACACTGCTTTAGCTTCTTCGTCTTCTCCGCTCAAATTCCCCAAACCGCACACAGTACAGGCGATTTAGGGTTTCCAATCCACACGCGCTCAAGCTCCAATCCTCAATCCCACGCATCAAGCTTTCTTGCGGTTCACCTCCAGCACAAACTCCCCTTCATCACCTCCATAAAAACCCTAACATTCTGCCCAGATCCAAACGTCCTCATGGCCGAAGAGAAAGAAATCCCCTCTGAGCAGTGGGCAAGATCTGATGTGAAGGAATCAAACTTGCTGGAAATGGTGAAGGATGGAGTCCTACCCGCAAAAGAAATTATCGGATGGCGCCTAGCATACGGCGGATGGCGCCTAGCATATGGCGAGGAGTTTCCAACCCCTGACACCGGCGAAATCGTGGTATTTACTTCATTCTTCTACTCTGGCTTTGCTCTTCCAGCTTCCTCCTTTTTCCGTGGTCTCCTTGCATTTTACAAAATCCAAATCTACCACTTGAATCCCAATTCTATTCTTCACATTACCAATTTTATCCACCTTTGCGAAGCCTTTCTAGGTATTCAACCGCATTTTGCTTTATTCCGCCGCATCTTTTATCTCAAACCCCAGCCCGACAAAAACAATCCTTGTGTAGTCGGCGGGTCTGGGTTCCAACTGCGAGGAACTCTGACACAAAAATACTTCTCTCTTCCCTTCAAAACCTCCAACAAAGGATGGCACTCGAATTGGTTTTATATTTCAAATCCTTCCCCCAGTCTTCCCGAGTTCGTCGGTCTTCCACCTATGCCCCAGGAAAACTGGAAAAATTTCCCGGACGGCACCGAGCTGGCCCAAGCCAATGAATTGCTTCTCCGACTGGTAGAAATCAAACAACAGGGCTTGCAAGGGGAACAAATCACTCGACACTTCATCAAATGCCGACTAGCCCCGATCAAGGAGAGGAGCAAACCAGCTTACGAGTACGAGGGGCAATCAGATCCCAACCGTGAAGACCCGGATTCCATCGACTACAAAGTCATGTGCAACCGGATGTACAAAATGTTTTCAACAGGGATTTCGGTCGACTACAGCCATAAGCTGCCCGTGACTCCATATGGCCTGGTACGGCCCCCTCCTGAGGTAAAAATCCGTCACTCTGCTATTTGTCTATTTCCAATCTTTCTGCAACTCTATCTTCACTGATTCATCCCATCGAATAGGACAACAAACGATTTTCCTCAAATCCTCCAGCTCCTGTTCATGAAGAAACTGCCCCGAAAAAGCCTCACCCGACTGGTAGCCCAAAGGTCAGCCCAGTCGGAAAAAGTAAACGAGCTGTTGAAGAGAACATTCCCAAGCAAAAGCTGAAGAAGAGGAAACTTATGTGCAGCGATTCTGAAGATGAACAGGCCGAGTCGCAAACGAGCGACAAGCCGACTCAAACCAAGTCTCCAGCTGATCGGCCCGCGCCCAAAATCCGAACATCAACTAGGTAACACTTTTGCTATAACTGCTTCATTACTGACTTCTCAGAAAATACTCATATAGTTGAGATCTGTCAATCTTCAGAAAGCCCCAAGATATTGATTTGGGTAAGAAGGCGACGTGCCGCCTGCTCCAAGCGAAACTCATCATGAGCCCCGAATTTTTAGTCAGTCGGGAAAACTGGTAGAAGATGCCGAAAACCAGCCCCCGACTGACTCCCAACCGGAGCAAAATACTAGCGGCCCTGAAGCCGATACTCCAGCAAGAAATCAACAAGGACAAGATGACGTCCCGACTGATATACCAGCAGCGCCTGCCAAGTCAGCCGAGGCGGATCCAAAAAACCCTGACCAAAATCCGACTGCTGCACAGATAAATACGCCAGCTGATCCAGTCGAAAAGCCAGAAGAGACTCCAAAGAAGAATTCCAAAATCATCTCTGGTATGCCACACAATCGAGCTTAAATTTGATTCATCTGTTATATCTCTATTTTCTGACAATCTGTAACTAGGCCCAGTGGTCGATGATAAAGAAGAAGAAATCCCTAGAATTAAAGCAGTCGAGGATTCTTTTCCTCCGACTAAACTTCAGTGGAGGGATCGAGACGGTGCTCCTCAAGGTATCATTATCAATCGTCAGGGCGAGAACGAGGAGCTCGAGCTGTTGAAAAAACATCTGACCGAGTCCACCCGTCTCATGAACGTAAGTATAACTTGTACTTAACTGTCTTATTTCGACTGTATTGCTTATATGATGTATTATCCAGAGAATCCACATGAGAAACGAGGCCAAAACAAACGCCTTAGAGAAACTTGTGCCTCACCTCGAGAGCCGCGAACAAGTTGAAGCTGAGCTAGCCAGGACCTGTGAAGACGCCCAAATGAAGGAGCGAAAACTAAAAGACCAGATCAATGAACTTATGGAAGCCAGCTTCACCCATAGGGGTACAATCGGAGGTATAAGTGCTTCTGTTGTAGTCTTACTGTGAATCCATTCTGTGAACTTGATCAAGTTGTCTTTTGTTTCTTAGCCCAAGCATCAAAGATAGAATCCCTAGCTGCCCGAGTGAAGGACCTCGAGAAAATCAATACTCGGTTGACAGCTGACAAACTTGAAGCTGAAAACGCCCTCGAAGGTATGATGGCAACTTTAAAAATTAGTACGAGATAATGCCATATTACTTAGAAACTGTTCTGTCTTGCATAAATGTAGAACACAAGGTCAAAACCAAGGCCCAATTTGAAGTGTTTGCCGAGAAGGTCAAGAAGGCTGAGACCGTTCGAGACGATATTGCCAATGCTGCTGCCCCAGTGCTGAACGCAATTTTCTAGAATGGACTTGGGAGCAGTCAGAGAGATGCGGTCCAGATCTTTGAAGGGCTCCGTACTGCCTCAGCAAAATACTTCAATAACATCAATGATGCTGCAATGATGGGTGCCAATCAAGCCATGGCAATTATGAAGTCCTTGTATCCCCGGAGAGAAGTCGATGCAGTCGGGGACGGCTTCGCAGATGGGATATCTGACGAGCAAGCAATGGAATTGATCAACCAGGCTCAAGATTTAGCCGAAAAGCTTGCTGCAGATGTTGTAGAAAATTTCCAGTCTTAGACTTTGTAAATATTCTGTATGAAACAGTGTACAGTATTCTTAAGTAATGTATAATGACTCATTTATGCCATGAAGTAAACCAAAGATCCAGTTTCAAATTTCTTAAAATTTTTGTCTGACTGCCTCAAGCCTAGAACTTGTTACAATCATCGAAAAATTTTTAGTCCTTATCTGCTGGACCTAGGTCTAAACAGGGTCAATGACAAGTCATAAACAGAACAAAAGAAATACTATATTATTATCAGTAGCCCCCGACTAACCACTCGGCCAACACAGATGAGTGGGTAGTCTAAGGGAGAGATGTACAAAATAGCTTTTAAGCATAAAATCTTCGAAGATGCTCTATATTCCATGGGTTGTCCACCATGGAACCGTCTTCACGCTTGATTCGGTAGGCTCCTGGACGAGTGACTTCTGCTATTATAAATGGCCCTTCCCACAAGGGAGATAATTTGTGCCTATCCTTAGTCGTCTGAATCTTCCGTAGAACCATGTCTCCGACTATAAAGGCGCGTGATTTGACGTTGCGATTGTGATAGCGTCGTAAACCTTGTAAATATCTGGCCGACTGGATTAGTGCCATTTCCCTTGCTTCTTCCAGTCAGGTGAGATCGCCAATTCTATCAGAGTCATGACGTTCTTCATTGAAATTGCGGATTCGCAAGGACTCGAACTCCATCTCACTCGGCAACATGGCTTCTGCGCCATACACCAAGAAGAAAGGTGACTGGCCCGTAGCTCGACTCGGGGTTGTACGTAGTGACCACAAAACTGAAGGTAACTCTTCTGTCCACCGGCTGGCATACGGACGCAGTCTGTCAAAAACTCGAGCTTTGATCCCTTGAAGCACCATGCCGTTTGCACGCTCAACTTGACCATTGCTCATTGGGTGAGCGACTGAGGCATAGCAAATTTTGATATCGAAGTCTTCGCAAAAATCTTTGAAAACGCCACTAGTGAACTGGGTTCCATTGTCTGTAATAATCCGGTTTGGTACGCCAAAGCGATGAACAATGTTGGTGAAGAAGTCGCGTGCCTTGTCCGCAGTGATAGTCGCCACCGGTTTTGCTTCGATCCACTTGGAGAATTTGTCCACTGCAACAAACAGATGGGTGTATCCGCCTTGCACCCTTTTGAACGGGCCCGCCATGTCCAGTCCCCAAACCGCGAAAGGCCAAGAAAGGGAAATGGTTTGTAACTCCTGTGCTGGCAAGTGGGTTTGTTTCGCAAAGAATTGACAACCTTCACATGTGCGAACAATTTTGTCAGCGTCGCTGACTGCTGTAGGCCAGAAAAAGCCTTGTCGATATGCCTTCCCGACTAAGGTTCTTGCTGCCGCGTGATTCCTGCATACTCTCGAGTGAATGTCGTTTAGAAGTTGTACACCGTCTTTAATGGAGATGCATCTCTGCAATATTCCCGAAGGGCTTTTCTTGTATAAGTCATCCTCCACGAGGGCATAAATCTTGGAGCGGCGATGAATTCATTCGGCTTCGTTCTTGTCGGGGGGCAGTTCTTGGTTCTTGAGATACTTGATGAAAGGTGCCCTCCAGTCGGCGTCAAGCATTAAAACTTGTTCTCCAGCTTCATCCTTAGCAGTTGATTGATTTGAAACCGTAGGTTGATGGAGATGCTCGACGAAAACATCCGATGGGGCTGCTTCTCTTTTTGACCCGAAATTAGCCAGTCGGTCAGCTGCTTCATTGTTGTGTCGGAGAACATGAGTTAACTCCAAACCATCAAACTTGTCTTCAAGCTTGCGCACTTCCTGTCGGTAGGCCGCCATGTTGTCGTCGAGGCATGTCCAGTCTTTCATCACTTGGTTAACCACAAGTTGAGAATCCCCTCGGACTATCAGCCTGCGAATCCCTAGGGATATGGCAATCCGTAATCCATGCAGGAGTGCTTCATATTCCGCCACGTTGTGGGATGCTGGAAAATGAATCCATAAAACATAGCTGAGGCGTTCTCCAGTTGGGGAAATCAGAACAACCCCTGCTCCACACCCTGAAACTCTTTTTGATCCGTCAAAGTGCATTGTCCAGTACTCGATTTTTTTGCGGGGACGTCTTCTTGGCACTCGGTCCACTCAGCAACAAAGTCAGCTAGCACCTGAGATTTAATAGAAATTCGAGGATTGAAAGTTATGTCCAAAGGCATTTACTCTAAGGCCCACTTTGCTATGCGGCCGGTAACTTTCTTGTTGCGGAGGATTTCACGAGTGGAAAAGATGTAACCACTGTGACTGGGTGACTTTGGAAATAGTGAGCCAACTTTCTGACTGTGATTAAAACTCCATATAGCAGCTTCTGCACTTGAGGATATCTGGTTTTTGAATCAACAAGGACTTCGCTAACGAAGTAGATTGGTCGCTGAACTTTCTGGGTGCAGTCATCTTCTTCACGTTCAACGACTAAAACTGTGCTCACCACCTTTGCAGTTGCAGATACATAAAGCAGTAGCGGTTCTTGCGGCATTGGTGAGGCTAGCGCCGGCTGAGTTGTCAAGAAGGTCTTGAAGTCATCAAACGCCTTTTGTGCTTCTGGTGTCCATTGGAAGTCGTCAGTCTTCTTGAGCAACTTGAAAAAGGGCATTCCGTGCTCTCCAAGTCTTGAAACAAATCTGCTAAGAGCGGCCATGCATCCTGTGAGCTTCTAAACATCCTTCTGAGAACTCGGCGGCTTCATATTTAATATGGCATTGATTTTCTCTGGGTTGGCTTCAATTCCTCTCCGAGAGACCATGAATCCGAGTAGTTTTCCTGACGGTACTCCGAAGGTGCATTTCTCAGGGTTCAGCTTCATCCTGAAGGCGCGTATGTTGGCAAATGTCTCCTCCAGGTCTTGAATCAAGTCGTCCGTCCGCTTGGTCTTGATGACGACATCGTCGACGTATGCTTCCACGTTCCGTCCGAGTTGTGTTGCTAGACATCGCTGAATCATGCGTTGATATGTAGCCCCTGCGTTCTTCAGCCCAAAAGGCATGGTAATGTAGCAGTAGGCGCCGAACGGAGTAATGAATGAAGTCTTCAGGCAGTCGGACTCTTTAAGGCTGATCTGGTGGTAACCCGAGTAGCAGTCGAGAAAACTGAGTAGTTCGCAGCCGGCTGTTGAATCCACCATTTGATCTATCCTAGGTAAACCAAAGGGATCTTTGGGGCAGGCCTTGTTCAGGTCTGTGTAGTCGACGCACATGCGCCATTGTCCAGTCTTATTGCGGACCAATACCGGGTTGGCTAGCCAGTCGGGATGATATACCTCCTTGATGAACCCTGCTGCTAACAGCTTGGTTAATTCCTCCTTGATAGCTTCTCTTCTGTCCTGTGCGAATCGGCGGAGTCGTTGCTTGATAGGTTTTGCGTCTTCTCTAACATTTAAAGAGTGCTCAATCACCTCTCTAGGAATTCCAGGCATATCAGATGGTTTCCAGGCAAAGATATCTTTATTAGCTTGAAGAAAGGTGATGAGCGCGCTTTCCTATTTTCTATCTAACTCGGCGCCTATTACAGCAGTTTTGGTAGGATCAGAAGGATGTAGGGGGATTTTCTTTGTCTTGGCGTCGCCTTCTCCGGTTTTAGCCACCTTGCCGACTGGAATTTCACCGTCTTCTGATGTTGATGCAGCTAGTCGGACTTCCTGCTAGCCGACTGATCTCTCACGAGACTATGCCAACTCGCAGCTGTCCTTGTCGCATGTGAGGGCTTGCTTGACGTCGCTCTATAAGGGATATGACTCCACGTGGCCCCGGCATCTTCATCATCATGTAGGTGTAGTGGGCAATCGCCATGAATTTGGCGAGCGCCGGGCGACCGAGGATAGCGTGGTAGGCTGTCTCGAAGTCGGCCACCTCGAAGCTGATGTTCTCTGTCCGAAAATTCTCCTTGGTCCCGAAGGTCACTGGGAGAGTGATTTGGCCGAGTGGTGTCGAAGATAGCCCTGGGATGACTCTGTGAAAGGGGGCGTTACTCGACTTCATCTCGGATCGAGGGATCTGCATCTCATCCAAAGTCTTGGCGAAGAGAATATTGAGTGCGCTGCCGCCATCAATGAGGGTGCGCTTGAGCTTGACGTTGCGAACAACTGGGTCTAGTACCAGGGGTTACCGCCCCGGGTGGACCACTCGGTCGGGATAATCCGAGCGGTCAAACTTGATTGGGACCTCCGACCATCGCAAATACTAGGGGGTTGCAGGTTGCACCGTGTTGACCTCTCTGTCGGTAAGCTTCTGCTTCCTCTTGGACTCGTAGGCGAGTGGGCCGCCGAAAATGTGGTTGAGCTCGCTCCTGGGATCTTGATACGCTCCTTGGCTTGGCTCCTCATCGTCTTTCTTTTTCTGTGTTGAGGTGTCTTCTCCTTCGGTTGGTTTCTTAACTTGGGCGGCATATTTCTCCGCAAATTGTTTGTAGATGAAGCAATCCTTGGCCGCGTGCCCCTTGCCGGGATGATGCGTGCATGGACCGTTCATGATCTTGTCGTAGGAGTTGACTCGAGGGCGTTGGCTCTGGTAGTTTTGATTTGAAATTGTAGCGACCAGATCCTCAGGCTTGCGCTTGCGCTCTCTATGCTTTGTGTTGCTCCCACTGGGCCCTGGTGCGGTGTCGTGATCTTTCTTCTTCCAGGATCCCGCCGACTGCTTTGATGCTTTGACTGCGTCGTCGGACTTGGCGTACTTTGTTGCCTTCTCGAACATTTGTTTAACTGTCCTTGGAGGTTTGCGGCTGAATTTTCCAATCAGGAGATCATTGCGTAGCCCCCGTGTGAATGTGGCGATGATGTTGTCGTCGGTAATGTCGGAGATCTTGTTGCGCTTCTCGGAGAAACGCCGTATGTACTCATTGAGGGTTTCGTCCGGCTTCTGGACGATGTTGTAGAGCTCGAAGTGGGTCCCAGGACGCTCAAAAGTGCCCTGGAAGTTGGCGATGAAGTGATCGCGAAGTTCGCTCCAGGAGTCGATTGTGCCTTTCGGCAATCCAGCGAGCCAATTTCTGGCTGAGTCGGTTAGCGCCACCGGTAGATAATTTGCCATGACCTTGCTGTCTCCTCCTGCTGCGCGAATTGCGAGCGTGTAGACGGTTAACTATGATTCTGGATCGGTTTTGCCGTCATACTTCTCGATGCCAGTCGGCTTGAAACCAGTCGGCCAATTCACTCGACGTAGATCTCTAGTGAAAGCTAGAACCCCATCGCAATCGTCGTCGTCTTGGATTGTGATTCCCCTCTCTCGTCGTCTTTGATTGAGGGTGTCCCTGAGGTCGATTGAAGCCCTGGGAGGACTGTGGTAGTCGGATAGAATCCGCCGATCTCTGGCATGGTGTGGCGGTCGGGCTAGGTTAGCTGGAGGCGAGTGGACCGATTGGTCTCGGCGTGCTCCGCTAAGGTAGTCGGCGCGTGAATTGGTCTTGCTTCTGCTGTCTCTGACTCTTGACGGAGGGGCGCGACTGCCACTCGGCACCTTTGAGGTTGACTGATTGGGTCACCGACTGGATTCGGCGTGTGGCACTGTTGCGGCAACCAGGGTCTTTACTTGATTTATCAACGGAGTGATATGAGGTGGTGCAACGGCGACTAACGTGTCAAGGAGTGTAACTGCGCCAACTGCATTCTGTTGCGGTGTAAGGAAGACGTTAGTGTTGTCGACCACTGTTTGCCCGATTGCGTCCCTTGCCCTGCGACCCGCCATGGCCAGATCTCGGTTTCTTCATTCTTCGTCTTCTCGGCGTCTTGCCTCTTCAGCTTCCCTGCGTTGTCGCTCTTGGTCTGCTTGGGCTTGGCGCTCTTGTTTGAGTCTTGCTCTATTTTCTTGAAGTCAGGCGCGTTCTTGCTCCAGTAGAGTCCTCTGTTGCTCGATCCCAACTCGGGCTGCTTCCGCTTGTAATCTTGCAGCGACCTCAGCATCGGTTTCATTGTTGGCCATGAAAACGCTGTTGAAACCGGCGTGTATTTGTCGTCTAAGTTGGCGTCATCTGCAACATCAGCATCAGGCGGGTTGCCGTGCACGCTTTCTTCCGAAGAGCTGGCGTACGCGGCGAGTTCGGTGGAGGAACATGATCCAAGCTTTGGTAAAACGACGTTGACGTCCCTGAAGCCGGACCCGATAACCGGATCCGTCGGTAGCTTCATGGTGATGGTGGGGTAGATTTGATCGTCTTGAGGTGTGCTTGCCGGAGAGAACGATGTCGATGTAGTCGTACTTCCGAAGTGGATTGACGTCGTGCAGCGGGAAAAGATCTTGATACTAATCTCAGCCACGTTCGGTAACCCGAGTGGCAGAGAGATACGATCTGCTCCTGACTGCATCTTGGTGCTAATCCTGGCCATATTCGGTAACCCGAGCGGCCAAGAGATGCGATCTATCCCCGACTGGTTTGAAACCGAATCGGAAAGAGATATCTTGCCGAAGTTGTCGGTGATGAAGTCGAGGCTGCCGAAGCGGTACGCCTGCCAGGGAGGAAAGGCGAAGTCGTCGATGCCTGGTGAAGATCCCATCTTACTTGATCGACGATGAACTTGACGCTCCCCTACCTGGCGCGCCAACTGTCGAAACTAGGTTTCGGCAATATAAAAAGGGGTAGCTATCAAGCTAGAAAAGTAGATGAGTTATGAGACAAAGGATTTAGACAGGTTCAGACCTTCACGAAGAAGTAATACCCTACTACTGTTTCGGGGTTTTTGCCTCCGAGTTGTGTATTGATCTTACGAAAAGCTTATGTCCCAAGGGGTCCCCTATCCTCCTTATATACCCGGAAGATAGAGATTTATAAGATAAGATTTAGTCCGACACGGTTAGATCTTTCCTAATTTATATACAATCGTACCATACCAGGTATCCGGGCTTTACCTTGGCGCACAAGGCAATACCATACCCGAACCCTAATACTACTCATATTCTGTTTACATAACATATCCCTATTATCAAGTCGGATATTCCATACCTGTGGGTATATGGGTACCATAATATTCACACGATGACTGGGTAGATTATTTTAAAACTTATAACAAACAAATAGCTCGCTTGTCCAGTCGTGTGAGAAGCCTGAATTTCCGAAACGACGCACTGAATTTTTTAGATTTAAGTCGTATCCTAAGCTAACCGGATGACGCGTGCGACGCATGCTTAGTGCTGATGATTGGGCCGTTATTGGGCTGTCCGGGTCGCAGCACATCAAAACCAGTCTGACAAAGCAAAGCCAGCGTCACAGAGACGACCTGACCACGTACAATGAAGTCGGTACATGGATATGACGTACCAAAAACTCTATGTGACTATTGGAAAGTTAATAATTTGTTAGTAAAAAATAAGACTAAGACTAGTAAAATACCCGTGCGTTACAACTTTGGTGAATGAAGCTTAAAGTTTGATATTATAAAAACTTGACCGGGATCATAAGCATATCAGTGTGTACTACGAACATGAGCCACGTATAATAAGCTGATCGGCACAATAATAATTATTAGTTCATGGTGCTCGTACATAACCACAAAGTTGGAGATGAGATCCGTGCAATGCCGCGATAACGCGTTTGGAGAGGCGATTCCAAGATGGTAGTCGACGTGGTGTGTGCTGAGAGTGTAGGAGATCATTGAGTTGCTCAACGAAATGGGAACATGGTTGTGTTTGGCATGCGCTGTAGCTGAAATATGGTGGTGCACAATATTACAACCAAAAGCCGACACCCATGGGTATGACGCGCCGACCTAACCTAACAACTACTCTTGTACCTACAACAAGACGTTAATCATGGGTAATATATATATATAGAGAGAGATAAAATAGCATGCCACGAGTTACTACTTGATCTAATCTAGTTAATTTGATTTGTACGATTGATTGTGTTGAGGCGTAGATAAATCAAAAATCCCTCTCACCTCCTTTATTAAAGGACACGGAAAGGTATCAGTTTAATAATCAAATGTATAGTCAAACAAATTATGCATCCTATTGCAATGGCGGCTTGGTAAAGAAGTCGAAATTTTCCACTGGTAGATACAAAATATCCTAACAATTATATTGGTATGCTGTTTCTCAAATTATAGTTTGACATTAACGTGTTTTAGTATAATATCAATAGACTTAAATATCAAAGATGTCACGAAAATATAGCACCGAATTGAACTGAACTGTGATCATGTGATCAAGCAGAATTAAAAACCCATGGCTAAAACATCAGTACTTGACAACGATGTCTCACCCTCGTCTAGGACAAGAGGACGACATAGCTAGACGTTTTGTGATATAAATGCGCACCTGACAACCAGCTACGACGTTGTGGCAGCTGGGAATAGGCTCTACTTCCTACATGCATGCTCGACGAGATACATTTGAGCAGTCGCCGAGCTCGACCCGGCCAAAGCTAGAAGCTTAGAACACGCGTGTAGTTAAATTCGCTTGCCTTATCTTGAGAAAGTGGAGAAAATAACCACGAGGAACAGGAGGAGAAATCAACGTTCGACAGCAGCACCTATGACGAGGATGACAAACACGCACCGTGTCGCAACGGATTGAATGAGCGGTAGTTACAAAGGACCAGCACTTCGTTGTCGCCCTTCTCCGGTGGCAGGACCGTCATAGTTCACGCGTTGCATCCTAACGACGCATCATCTTCGTCTTCATGGTGAAAACTGAGAAGTGGAAACCGCCCATAGTCAAGCGGTCGCACTAGCTTCGGTCGGTATGGGGTTGCGGCATGCGCACACCCGAGCGAACACCGCCTTGCCCCCTCTCTCAATGGCTCAACCTAAGCGGTAGTGGCCGTGGCTAACTGGCTATCTTCCCTGGCTCGATCAACACGTGTCCTCAACCGGCCGGTCTGCAATCTGTCTCATCAATCGACATCCCCACAGCCGCATACGTTACACACCACCCATGTGTCGTGCTCTCCTACACCGGCTCGACTCGGATGATGAAGAAGTGGTGTACAATGCGAACACCCGTGGCAGAAAAACTTTGATGCCCTTGTCTCTCTCCAATTGCAAGACATGGAGACAACGAAATAGATAGCGATGGGCTTCTAGGCTCTAGAGATATTTGCGCTCGAGATCACCGGAGGATTCATCTGCTTCATATTTGTTCTTTTCGTGATACGATTCAGCGACTCTCCCTTGCGTGTGTATTTGTAGGAGACAAGCACAAAAGGATTCCATGTCTCATGTCGAACGGGTCAGAGTGCGCATCGGCTGTAGGTTTGTATCGGCCGATACAAAGTTTGATATGGTTATCCGATACAGGCGATGGTGGCAAGATTGGTTGCGTGATTGATGTCAGATTCAGAGAAAGGATTTTATTGATATTGCCAGGTGAGGGATAGAGTCTGAGATAAGCAATTGTATCTATTAATTAGGATTTTTTTTTGTGATTTCCTTATAGATATTTTTGGTAAGAATCCACCCAAGGGACTTGTTTATCGGTTAGAGATGTATTAGGAAAATCTGAGTCATGTCCGTTATGGACAAGTTTATATGTTCGGGTATAAATATAAGCCCGAGGTCTTGTAAATAATTGACATCAGTTCAATTCAATCTCGGTGCATCGCCACCCATTTCGTTACTTTATTTCGACAAGTTCTTACTTTCGAGTCGAGCTGCATCGGTTTCGATCTTCGACAAAGAGGTAAAGCTTGTTATGGCGGTTTGCATCATCGGGATTAGTGCTTACATCTTTATGACACTCTAATATTGTTTTTGCGAAACACCTGAGTTATCATATATATTATACAATCTAGATTGACAATGCTTTCTACTTACATCGACCAATCTCTATCTAGAGTTCTATCTATAATGGTTAGAATGACTTGTTAACTTAGATTATATAATATATCCACCATCCTGGAAAGATGATCATCGACTTGATTGTTTAGATATTATGCTTCTTCTCATACTTAGTGCTGCATCAGTTAAGATTGATCAACTAAATCGTGCTTAGAATCATAATCTCTAGCATGCTTTATAATCATTAATAAGGATAGTATCGGGGTTTCAACCGATCTTACCTGATATAGTTGTTTTACATAGATTTATATCTTATTTCATATACTGTATCTGCTCTTTATATCAAGATTTCAATTATCTAAATATATTAAACTTGTTATCAAAGTAAATAATATTAGTTTAATATATTTATCGTAAGATGACATCTTATTATAAGGAAGTATCGGAGCTATAGCCGATTTATCATGCCCGGAAATTTATCCCAAATTTCCAGACAATTTTGCGTATAAATCCCTATCCAGGAATCAAGCCAGGGTACACAAAACGACAAATTAATATACAGATAGTCGACGATCCTAGCGGGGCTTCAACTCCACTCCACAGGCAAAACTCAACTGGGGTATAAGCCTTGGTCTTCTAACTTCAACATCAGCTCAGAAGCACTACACTTCTGAAAAAGAGGAATAATACCAAGGCTGAGTACAACCACCGTACTCAACAAGCCACACCAACGATGCATTCGTGCAAGGGGAGACAAGGAGGGTTTTTGTGGCTATTTGCATAAAAGCGGTTGTAAACATTTATTGTTGAAAACAGTAAAACAGTTGATTAATTGAAGCAGGATTAAATATCTCCACTGAACAACGCTACACCACGTTGAACAGGCCCAACCATTCCACCAGAACTAAACCAGTTCATTAAGTCAATTTAATTAATAGAGTGGGACTAACATGCAATTTATTTGTAAACGGTAAAACATTTTATAAATTAGGATCAAAATGCTCAAGGGGAATGTGTGACTTGCCTTGCTTCTTCGATTGATCTTCCGAACTCTCTTCCTCGCGAACGCGATCATCCGAAACGGCGGAATCTACACGTTGGCACGCAAAACGAGGAAAAACACTAATAAAAACCAAATAAACAGTACATAAAAAGTAAGCAAACATGTGGAGCTCAATTTTAGATGAATTTTAGAATATGAGCTATGTAATTACTATTAACCGAAAAACCTTACTTGATTGGTATGTTTCAACGCCCGCGAACGGACAAGGTTGACGGAAAACAAACTCCGGTTAACGAGCCTCACGGGTCAGCGACTCGACGAGTCAACCTACCGTGGCACGGGACCACGCAAACGGTCAACCGAACCGGCGAATAGAACCGGCGGCTCAGAAAGACTCCAGGGTTTTAGAACGACTCGGTATGATCAAACCAATATGACACTACGCCACACTACGCGTGAGCGTAAGCAGCGAGTGGCTAGAGAATGCATACTTACCCCGGCGGGGGCACGGCTGCGGCTATGACTAGGTGCGGCGGTAGCGAGGTCGGTAAACCGACACGGCTAGGCGGCTGCTAGGTAGCTAGGGTTTTAGGCGGCTACCAACGCGGCAAGCGACACGACGAAGCGGCAGCGACACGGTAATGGGTTGGCAGCATGGCTACCGTGTGCGACAAAGCGGCGGCAGCCACGGTAACGGGTCGGCAGCACGGCTACCGTGTGCGACAAAGCGGCAGCAGCTGCACGGCTGCAGCAAAATAGCAGCGCGACAGCCGGCAGACGGAGCAGCGACGGCGTGCGGCACTAGGGCAGCGGCAGCGGCACGGTACGGGGCGGTAGGGCCGGCACGGCAGCGGCGGCTAGCGGCGGCGAGGCGACGCAGCAGCGACACGACACGACAGCGGCGGCTAGCGGCGGCGAGGCGACGCAGCAGTGACACGCCGCTGCGGCAAGGCAGCACGGCGGCACACGGCACGGCAGCGACGGTATGGCAGCGGCACGGCAGCCGCAGCAGCGGCAGCGACACGCGGCAGCGCACAGCGGTAGCGGCACGTGGCAGCAGCGGCAGCGGCTGCGCACGCGGCTGCAGCGGCAGCTACGGCGGCAGCGGCACGGCAGCGACACGGCAGCAGCGGCGGCACGTGGCGAGCCGGCGGCATGCAGCGGCGGCTAGGGCAGCCGCGACAGCGGCAGCGATGCAGCACCGGCAGCGCACGCGGCAGTGGCAGCAGCGGCAGTGGCAGGAGCGGCACGCGGCGAGGCAGCCCGGCGGCGGCGCGGCAGCGGCACGCGGCGAGGCAGCGCGGCGGCGGCACGGCAGCGGCAGCGGCGTAGCATCGACAGCGATGCAGCAGCAGCAGCGACGTGCAGCGGCGGCGGCCCGGCTGCGGCAGCGGCAGCGGCACGCGGCGAGGCAGCCCGGCGGCGGCACGGCAGCGGCAGCGGTGCAGCAGCGACGGCAGCGACACGCGGCAGCAGGGACGCGCAGCGGCGACGGTGCGGCTGCGGTGGCTCAGGGAGTGGCGGCTAGGGTTAGGTGGCGCAGGGGGAGGGGGTGGAGTGGCTTTTATGGAGGTGGAGGAGGAGGGTTTAGTTGGGCCGGCCCAAGGAGAAGGGGGGGCGCACGGCAGAAGGGGGAGGGTGGAGAGTGGCGCTCGGCAAGGGGGAGGGGAAAAAAGAAATACGAGAGAAAAGGAAGCCTAAAAAGGAAAGGTGGGGGAAACAAATGCGGTGCCATTTTGGGAAAGAAACAAGAAACTAAACCGGAAAAGGAGTAGGACTGGGCTCGTCATACAAAACGAAACCGCGGCGGCAAAAGGGGTCAGCGGATACAACGAACCGCGAATAGGGAGAGTGAACCGGGAACGGTTCACGACCAAAGGAGGGGAAGGAAGGAATTATTAATTCAAATCCTGACATTTTAAATTAACATTATTACTTGCTCTACTCTGAATATTCCGTTGAAAATCCTGTTAATGATTTGAAGCAAAGAGAATTCGAAAAAGAATTTTCCCTGACGATTCTGATTATTACGCACATTGTTAATTTAGGGTTTGCTCCTGGTTAAAAGAACAATTTCTTTTAGGTAATTTATTTTATGAATTTAGAGCTAGAAGGGGAAACCCCAGGGTGTGACAAACCTACCCCCTTAAACGGAATCTCGACCCCGAGATTCAGGGATGGCTAGAACAAAAGCTGGGGTGCGGGGGAGGTGCTGGACTGGACTGCTGACTTCTGTGGTTTTGAACTGACTCACACAGGCCTGACCGACATCAAACTGAGCGCTCTGTTGATTTCTCCAAGAACTGCACTCATTGGTTTTGCTCAATCAGACACTTACCTGGATTGCGGGTGCTCATAAATCTTACTTCCGTGGACTGAGTTGATAACACTGACACACCTGATAATCTGCTTAAACTGAACTGTTGGTGCCATCATCTTTGACAACCTGAGGATTCCCCACGTAGACAAGGGATTGGTGGGGCCTCCTCGAAATCTTGCACTGACCTTCATGAACCCACAAACACTGAACTGGCCTTGAACTGTCCCTGACTAATACAATGAGTCTACCAGGAAGTTGCTCGATCTCAACGACGATTATACCAAGAAGCTGGACTGCTTGACTCTAGGTCGCTGCGTTTTTAGGCGGAACAGTTGATACGACAACCCGGGTATACAAGAGATCTCAATATGATGGCTTGGGGTTGGTGTAGCTCTGCTAAGGCTTCACAACTGACTTCTTCATTTAGACCCCTTTTTGCGTAGCCTGGTTAGACCTCCAAGGTAAACAGTTACGAGGTAAACCCAATTTAACTCCAAGATTTCTTTACCGAGGTAGTTGATCTTCTGACTGACTGCGAACACTTAAACTGTTATCTTTGGGAATACCCAGACTTCTTTGGTTTTTCGTGTAGTCCTGACTTTGAACACTTGATACTTTATCAGTTCTTGATCAAGAGCGACCGTTCTTGATCCATGTTCACACCACTAGGGTGTTGTCCCCATCTACCAAACTCGGAAGAACTTTCAAAGTTACAGAGTTCCGTAATTCTTATATGTTGTTACACTCAAATATTTCCTCCATATTTTTATCATCCTGGGGTACCACTGATACTGGCCTCTAGAGGGACCTCATCATGTTGAGTGTTACTATGGTCTGACCATTTTCATTTCGTTGGTTCACCATTCCCTTATTGACTGGCCATTAGGTCTTGGAGCTCACAACGCTGCGATGGGCTAGAGAAGAAACTCTAGGTTTCTCGCGACACTGACAGATGCACAAGTTAACTTTCTTTTGGATACTCAAGATGAATCATAAGAGAAGAAAATTGTCTAACTCACACTTCATTCAACTCTCCCGTTCCCTTACTTAACTGCCATAGAACTTTTCTGCACAAAGGAGGTACTTGAACACCAAAGACTCGTGCACGATCGATGACCCTTGCTGACGGAGTTATCGATCAGGTAAAACTTTGACCATTGGATTCTGCGATGGTTATCTGGCTCCCTCGTTGATTACTAGCTGGAGATCTCACAAGAACAATACCCTGACTTCTGACATTCCTCAGAAAAGAATCAATTTCCCAATCTTCTTGGTAGCTGAAACAAACAAAACCTCCTTATCATTGGTGTCATTCTCTTGTGACTACTTGGTAGGCATCTAAGTTGGAACAGCATGAGGGCACGGTTGGTGTTGATAGCCATCTTGAAGTCTGGTGCTGGAGACCTTTACTGCGGTCAATACTGAAGAATTGACTGTCTCACTGCAGTTAGATTAGATCACAGGTTCTCTGGCACTACTTGCCCTACCATACTAATTATGTAGCCTTGAAACGATTGCTAGTGAAACAATAGAGATCTTGTCGGTGTTCTTAATGCCAATTCGTTGTGGTGGAGGTTATACATTGCAACTGTTGGACGGCATCCACTGACTTTCTGGTGTCTTTAGGTTGGATCGGGCTACCCTGTGTTGAAATTGATGTAACTTGAAGGGCAGGGATGTTGGGACCAAAACTGTTGACTTGATCATACTGACGCTGTGACATCGAACAATCTTTTGAGATGTGACATGTCTTCTTACAATTGAAACAACGGTGGACTAACTCTCTTAGTCTCGGAAACGAACATTCATCGAGACGGTGTATTGGCTCAAGACAACCGAAACAATGTTGATTTGGTTGACCATGATGTACATTCTTCTGGGTCGGCTCGCTTGCAACTGGAACAGGAGCAAGGAGAGACTGATGAACCTCGTTGATGGTGCTTCTGCAACCACTGTTGGTCTCCACGAGAGTTGGAGCTGGAGCCACTTCTACTGCAGTTAACCTTGCATCGAGCTTTGCGTCTCCTACACTAATACACTCATCATTTGATCTCGGACACCAAACATTGATCACGAGCAGGGGTTCATCTGGCACTAGGGATACGTTGTTGTTGTCAACTGAACCACTGACCATCTGCTATCGGGATAGGGAGAGAAGGAAGAGAGGGGTTGCTAAAGATAAGACCTTAAACCACTTGATTATTGATCTGTTGTAAGTAGACCTTTATTGTTCAAGTTGATTAAGAAAAAAAAACCTAGTATGGTCACATCCCCACCACTGATGCAAACCATACCCCTACAGACAAGCAAACAACACACGTACTAGCAACTAATGAAACTACTCTTCGGGAAGGATTGGGTTTAGGTAGGCTCCGGGAAAACCTTCACTTGATCTTCGTGACACGACGATTCTGAACTAACCGCCTTGCTCCTTCCGACTTGAAGCCTACGGGCTTGACTTGACTTCCGAGAGTAGACGTGAAACCATCGGTTTGCCCTCCGGGTTCAACAACTAGAGAGTTGGAGGGGAAAGGAGAAACATTTGATAAACCATTTTGCAAAGAAATGCCGAATGGTGAGAAGAGACAATTTCGCAATTAGGGTTTTTCAGAAAAACTTGTCCTTAGGGTTTGACCAATTGGCTCAACCTACAGTCGAGTTGGCTCTGATCCACTTTGTCACGCCCGGAAATTTATCCCAAATTTCCAGACAATTTTGCGTATAAATCCCTATCCAGGAATCAAGCCAGGGTACACAAAACGATAAATTAATATACAGATCCAAATGTAAATAAAGCGTAAATACTTACAGAAGAGGCACTTAGTCCTTACACCGAAAAGAAAACAGCAGCGGAAAAAGGCAACGATCCTAGCGAGGCTTTAACTCCACTCCACAGGCAAAACTCAACTGGGGTATAAGCCTTGGTCTTCTAACTTCAACTTCAGCTCAGAAGCACTACACTTCTGAAAAAGGGGAATAATACCAAGGCTGAGTACAACCACCGTACTCAACAAGCCACACCAACGATGCATTCGTGCAAGGGGAGACAAGGAGGGTTTTTGTGGCTATTTGCATAAAAGCGGTTGTAAACATTTATTGTTGAAAACAGTAAAACAGTTGATTAATTGAAGCAGGATTAAATATCTCCACTGAACAACACTACACCACGTTGAACAGGCCCAACCATTCCACCTGAACTAAACCAGTTCATTAAGTCAATTTAATTAATAGAGTGGGACTAATCACGGTGAATCTGGTTGATCGCCCATAACCGCGGGCACGGCTATTCGAATAGTTATACTCTGGCCAGAGGTGCGCAACTGTACCCACAAGACACGATTCCACACATGTTGCCATGCCCCGAAATACCACCATGGTACTGCAAAGGGGGAAATCGTGACAAGACCCTTCGCATAACTCGCCCTAACCAAGCGCACCACACCTCAGGTTTCGCCCCCACCTTTAAATCCAAGGTAGGCAGCCCCTCTCGTGCCTTGGTGAATCCGGCAGCCGATCAATGGGTAAACCCCCACCGACCCAACTCCATCACGCCCACCCTTGCGTGGATGCGTTAGCTAGGGAAAAGCTACACTACAAGTCCAACAGTTACCCATGCCTGCTTGTGGTAAGCACTGTTAGTCTTCCAGGGTTTCTCGAGAACCAGTCCTTAATTGCCATGGGTGCGACTAGCAAAACCATACACCCACAGCCCACCATTAATCCATATTTTAGTTGGATAATTACGACCAACGAAACATGGCCGATATGTCTCGAGCACGCAGCTCATCAAGATACTAGAAATAGATAATGTGATTATCCCATATTGTGAGCTAGTGGTGTTAAGCATGGCTAAGCGTAAAATAATTCTAGCTAGGTCAACATGAGATACAAGCTAGTCAAATTATCACCCAAGGTTGACAAAGAAAGGACATCAAGTAATTAAGGCACAAGCGAACAGATAGGTAAAACCCTATTCCCGTATAATTAGCAAAACATGCACTTTATTTGTAAACGGTAAAACATTTTATAAATTGGGATCAAAATGCTCAAGGGGAATGTGTGACTTGCCTTGCTTCTTCGATTGATCTTCCGAACTCTCTTCCTCACGAACGCGATCATCCGAAACTGTGGAATCTACACGTTGGCACGCAAAACGAGGAAAAACACTAACAAAAACCAAATAAACAGTACATAAAAAGTAAGCAAACATGTGGAGCTCAATTTTAGATGAATTGTAGAATATGAGCTATGTAATTACTATTAACCGAAAAACCTTACTTGATTGGTATGTTTCAACGGCCGCGAACGGACAAGGTTGACGGAAAACAAACTCCGGTTAACGAGCCTCACGGGTCAGCGACTCGACGAATCAACCTACAGTGGCACGGGACCACGCAAACGGTCAACCGAACCGGCGAACAGAACCGGCGGCTCAGAAAGACTCCAGGGTTTTAGAACGACTCGGTATGATCAAACCGATATGACACTACGCCACACTACGCGTGAGCGTAAGCAGCGAGTGGCTAGAGAATGCATACTTACCCCGGCGGGGGCACGGCTGCGGCTATGGCTAGGTGCGGCGGTAGCGAGGTCGGTAAACCGACACGGCTAGGCGGCAGCTAGGTAGCTAGGGTTTTAGGCGGCTACCAACGCGGCAAGCGACACGACGAAGCGGCAGCGACACGGTAATGGGTTGGCAGCATGGCTACCGTGTGCGACAAAGCGGCGGCAGCGGCACGGTAACGGGTCGGCAGCACGGCTACCGTGTGCGACAAAACGGCGGCAGCTGCACGGCTGCAGCAAAATAGCAGCGCGACAGCCGGCAGACGGAGCAGCGACGGCGTGCGGCACTAGGGCAGCGGCAGCGGCACGGTACGGGGCGGTAGGGCCGGCACGGCAGCGGCGGCGAGGCGACGCAGCAGCGACACGACACGGCAGCGGCGGCTAGCGGTGGCGAGGCGACGCAGCAGTGACACGCCGCTGCAGCAAGGCAGCACGGCGGCACACGGCACAGCAGCGACAGTATGGCAGCGGCACGGCAGCCGCAGCAGCGGCAGCGACACGCGGCAGCGCACAGCGGTAGCGGCACGTGGCAGCAGCGGCAGCGGCTGTGCACGCGGCTGCAGCGGCAGCTACGGCGGCAGCGGCACGGCAGCGACACGGCAGCAGCGGCGGCACGCGGCGAGCCGGCGGCATGCAGCGGCGGCTAGGGCAGCCGCGACAGCGGCAGCGATGCAGCACCGGCAGCGCACGCGGCAGTGGCAGCAGCGGCACGCGGCGAGGCAGCCCGGCGGCGGCGCGGCAGCGGCACGCGGCGAGGCAGCGCGGCGGCGGCACGGCAGCGACAGCGGCGTAGCATCGACAGCGATGCAGCAGCAGCAGCGACGTGCAGCGGCGGCGGCCCGGCTGCGGCAGCGGCAGCGGCACGCGGCGAGGCAGCCCGGTGGCGGCACGGCAGCGGCAGCGGTGCAGCAGCGACGGCAGCGACACGCGGCAGCAGGGACGCGCAGCGGCGGTGGCGCGGCTGCGGTGGCGCAGGGAGTGGCGGCTAGGGTTAGGTGGCGCAGGGGGAGGGGGTGGAGTGGCTTTTATGAAGGTGTAGTAGGAGGGTTTAGTTGGGCCGGCCCAAGGAGAAGGGGGGGCGCACGGCAGAAGGGGGAGGGTGGAGAGTGGCGCTCGGCAAGGGGGAGGGGAAAAAAGAAATACGAGAGAAAAGGAAGCCTAAAAAGGAAAGATGGGGGAAACAAATGCGGTGCCATTTTGGGAAAGAAACAAGAAACTAAACCGGAAAAGGAGTAGGACTGGGCTCGTCATACAAAACGAAACCACGGCGGCAAAAGAGGTCAGCAGATACAACAAACCGCGAACAGGGAGAGTGAACCAGGAACGGTTCACGACCAAAGGAGGGGAAGGAAGGAATTATTAATTCAAATCCTGATATTTTAAATTAACATTATTACTTGCTCTGCTCTGAATATTCCGCTAAAAATCCTGTTAATGATTTGAAGCAAAGAGAATTCGAAAAAGAATTCTCCCTGACGATTCCGATTATTACGCACATTGTTAATTTAGGGTTTGCTCCTGGTTAAAAGAACAATTTCTTTTAGGCAATTTATTTTATGAATTTAGAGCTAGAAGGGGAAACCCCAGGGTGTGACACGATTCATGCTTAAATTTGGACATCGGCTATGACATGAACATATATAATCATTATTTCATGTAACTTTGGATCTAGGCAATTTATATTGTTCCAATTGCTAATATCTAAAGTAACATCGATTTATAGATTATATATTGATAATCTCTACAGCCGATGAACCAAGTTTAGGGTTCACTTATTCTTATAAATATGCCTTACAGCCGATTCACCTCACAATGCATCGGCTAGGTTACAATACGATATGACATCGGCTTTCTAGCTGATCGATTATCGTTTACTAACAATATTTGCATGTTTCATCTTGCTGATTGCAGGATTAAATCAACTGGCACGCCCTTAAACCCAAAAGTAAGTTTTGGACCTGCACTGGAGTTAAGTAGATCTCTCAGACCAGTGTGTGTTTTTTTGCATCACAAGTATGCGAGGGAAAGGGATTGGTGGTGCTGGTGGGCCGGCTTATCGGCTTCAGCCCAACTGAGGGGTGGGAAGTGACGTAGACTTCTAGAGAGGGGCTTTGGATGTAGAGGGAAACAATTTGGACTCTGGTGGAGCGGAGGGATTGCTGGTGGGCTTTGCCCTAGAGCTTGGATGAGGGAGGTATTAAAGATTTTTGTAAAGGATCGATCTACCGGGCTGGCAGGATGAAGGAAGAGGGAGGCGATGTGGACTTTGGAATATTTTTTTCGAGCTGAGCGGTACAATGAGCGGGGCCCACAGAGAGGGGGTTAGGGGAGTGGGTCCCACTGGTAGGTCCCAGTCCCACCGCTTTTCTCTCTTTCCTTTTTCTCTTCTTATCTTCTTTCGCTCTTTTCTTCTCTCTCTGCTGCCTCTGAGCAAGAGGAGGAGAGCACCGGTAGCGGTGCGGTGAGCGCGGGTCGAGCAGCACAGGCAGGAGGGCGCTAGAGGGTGGGGTGCCGGGTAGAGGGAGGGGGCTCCGGTGTGGTTTGGGAGGTAGCGAGAGCGGTCGTGCTCGGCGGGCGCGGCCACAATAGTAGTGTGGCTGCTTTGGGCCGGTGGCGCGGCTCGGGGCAGCTTCGGGCGATGGCGTGGTGCGAGCTCGACGCACGCATGGCGTCCAGCAGCCGGAAGGAGGACGGGGCGGTGTCAGGTGGCTCGGCGGCGCTCGGGAAGGAAGGACGTGATGTCGATCGGCAGGTAGAAGACCTCCTTTCCCCACACCACTCCAGCACTCCTTCAATCTCGAAGTGGTGAGCATCGATCTGCAACTGGTGGGCTTATTGCACATGATTCGTGGATGGATCGCTCTTCCTTTTTTTCGTCTATATGCTCCAATCTGAATCTGATAGATGTTATGGTTGTTTTGGGCAAATGAATGAGCCGAAGTGCCATTTGGTATGCTATTTTTTGAATTAAAACTCTTGGTGTTTGAGTAAGTCTACCTAGGGAGATTTTGGATTTTTGGATTTGTTATCTGTTTTTACCGGATGTTTTTCGACCGAGTTAGCCACGACTTATGGAGACGGAAACGCGTACGCGATCTCACCGATAAGGACGAAAATTGCGTGAACGGATGAAAATTGCGTGTGACGATCAGAATATTGCAGATTTTTAAGTAGTTAAGATATGTAGTTCTTTCAGCTAAGGAATTTTAAAGCAAGGCCCAGGACTTTGGACTGCAACACAACATAAAAAAAATCAGTAAAAAAAGAGATTTGGAGAGGGAGATATCCCTCCAAATATTTTTAAGAAGAAATTATGAGCATCCTAAGGATTGAATATGAGATCTTGGGATTAAAACTATACACCTCTTATCAATACACTATCAAGTGCATCCCACATCATTTGGTGGAGGAATAGACATATAAGGAAAAAATCCATAGGAATTTGGATCCTACGAAAGTCATTTGTCAATCCTAGGATCTATTTTTTTTTTACAGAGAGTATATAAGCATTAGATATATCGGTGGCAATGGTGCATGGCTCTCGCTGTTAATCATTTTTCCATTACGTGTCCTTTTGCAGTAGATGTGCATAAATATGTCAATATTGATGTTTTTTTGACGTTGTCAAGATTGGTGTGACTAGTAATGAGAGTGAATACTACGGTAGTTAGGATTCTTATATTCCTGAAATTTGACCTATCAAACTCTTGCTCCTTACGGGGTATAGACGTATGTATGGTCAGTAGGACCATAACGTTCCTCGACGAAATCAGTGGCGGAGATAGGACTTCCATGAAGCTTGGGGAAACCTAACTGAAACAACCACACACACATATATTCAACAGCTTAAAAAAACTAAATTATTTAACGGTAACGCTAATTCACGTGCAGCACGGTACTAATTAATCCACCCATTAGTAGCGACGCCCTCTCCCCGCTTTTCCCGTTTTCTTTTTTCCTTCCTTGTTTTCCCGTTCCGTTCTTTTTTTTTCCGTCTCTTCCGAGTGGCCCCTCCGCCCTGTTTTTCTGCTTAGCCTTCGTAAAAGAATTACCCGACCATGTTTCTTCTACCATAGTACTCCATTTTTATCTTCTTGTATTAACGTGTATCTTTCATAGTAATATTTTTATCTTCTTGTACTAACGTATATTTTGATGTTGTAATAAGTTTACCACACGTAGTCGCGATAGTATTTTTTTTCTTCACCGTACCATACCAAGTAATTCTTTTACTACGGCAATCACATGACAGTACACGCTTTGATTGATTCCACATGAATAAAAAAAATTACAGGACAACTATAACATCTGGTAGTACAAAATAAAAGAATTACTAGCTTCCCTTTTAAAGGAATAAAAGAATTACAGGACAAAGGTTAAGAGCCGCCGGCAGTCGAATTGACGGAGATGTTCGGTGAGAAGCTCCCAAATCTGGTGACTCCGGCGGTGTGGCCATCACCGCTTGTCGCAGCCTCACATGTGAGGATGATGAAGTAGACACCAGGCGTTGGAGGGGCACAAAAGCTGGAGTGGTTGTCGGTGTAAATCCAGCCAGCGAGAGATGGAGATGCGTGCTAGCTGTACGACACCGCCGCTGCAGATCCTTGCTCATGGGCGATGGACCTTCGCTCCGGCCGTGCCGCACCGTCGGTGCAGATCCTTGCTCGTGGGCGCTGGACCTGCGCGCTAGCCATGCAGCAGGCCGCCGCCGGTTTGCCTCCCCTATCGGGGCAGCGCTAGCAGTTTGGGGTTGCCCGGCACAGACACCAGACGCCATCTTTGGTGCGCTCCGGCCAGGAGCGAGCTGACAACCCCTCATAGATTCGGCTTGCCAACACGCGGATCAGTTGGTGGGGTTGCTGCGTGCTGTCGATCAGCTTTGCTACTCCACCCGTTGTTGTTGCGGCTCCATCCTCGCCGTGCAGTGGAGTCGTCGGTGTAGTGCTTCGCTCTCAACAAACCGCCGATCCGCATCGCCGGTGTCGCTGGAGATGCGGTGGTATCGAATCCAATTGGATTGATCCGGGAAAATAGGATGGTGACGAATGGGAATGGGAGACTGGGAGTGGGTGGTTGGTTAGTTTGTTACTGTACATATCTATATATACTCCGTATAAACCAAAAATGGATGCATGTGGTAAACAAATTCCTACAATCAGAAAGAATAGCAGGGGGCGTGTGGGATGGATATGAGGCGCTCGATGTGAAATAGGAGCGCGCGCTACGCTCCCAGTAGTATAATTATTTTTGTCAGGTTAAGGATAAGGCATACCATTTATCCTTAGGGTTATACGAATATACAGATACGGTATAACTACATGTATATTGAAAAAACTTATTAGATTGAGGAAATCATGTACGAAAAATAGGAATTGACGGAGTTCTACTCGAAGAGGGGTAGGATATTAGTTGTATTATTTACGGGGTTCGATGTCTCCGAGTTCTACATGGAGACCAAGGTGATCTGCGGTTTAAATATAGACCCCTTAGAGAGGGTACAGGTATCGAATCATAGCTACACAACATTTGTTATAAGCTAGAGCGCTATGAGGACTCGAGGATCATCTCGCCGATCTGTCTCGTTGTATCAATCTTGACGGGAGTTCGTCGGTATTCTGTTTCAGTTGTCCTTCTTTGTAATCGCTACGCTTATTCTTTATAATTACATATAAACTGGATGTAGGGCATACTTGCTGAACCAGTATAATCTTTGTTGTTCTCGCTAGATCCTTGTACCAGCGTACCCTACTACCCTCTTTACCTGGTCTACGAGTATAAGTCATCGACAGTGGCGTGCCAAGAAGGGGAACTTGGTGCTCAAGGTTTTACCGAGATGACTTCAAGCTATCCCGACAACAACATCTACACCAACTCTAGCCCATGAGATCCAACCCGGACAATGTTGATGTTGACTCAAGTCGGATCTATTATCTTTCCGGTCTACGCTGCAACGCCGATCTCGTCTGTCCCAATGCCTGTCGGGAATGACAACCGCGCAGCCGCGACAACAAGGAGGGACACTCCTTCGGCTACCTCTCCCAATCAGTCAGGAAAACGGAGGCCGACTGCTTCAACCTTAGGGAAAAAACCTCAAGCGGCCAAGCCCCAACAACCAACTTGAGGATCAAGCGCTGACAAGGAGAACTTCTCGCGTGTGCCACTCTTGGTGCGCTATTCACAAGACAACCAACCACACCCTGAGGGACTGTAAAGTGTTGCACCAAGCGAAGCCTGAACTCGATGCATGCAAAGAACGAGATATTCAACGTGCTTCATCAACCAAGGTCCCCTGGTGCCCAATTCAGCAAACGAAAAAACATACTCTTTCGAGTTGCAAGGTCTTCCTCAACGCTACCAAAGATATGACCCCATACCCGCGTTCTTAGATCCAACAACAATGAGTTCAAACTCAGATTGTTGCAGAGAACAAGAACACAGAGGAGTCATCAGATTGCTTCGTAGGAGTTGTCAAACTCGATCCCTACAAACCTTCAGTTCTACACAACATAGAGGATCAAGAATCTTCGGAATCCAACACTTCACGTGGCATATATGCTATTGAAGGGGACAGGATTCCACAAGACCCGCCTTCTCGAGCTGGCCAAGAACCCATCAGCACCCTTGCTCAACATCTTACCATGCCCAAGTCAATATTGAGAGAAAGCCCTCTCAATCCAGTCACGTTTCCTAAAGGCGATCACTGGGTTGGAGGACTACGCTCCACAATGGCAACTTAAACAGTGTGTTCCATGCGGTGGCTGGACCGATGGCTGCGGGACCCTCTCACCTTCTAGCTCGAGGTGGAAACCAGCATGATGCTGGGAACATCGATGTTGACATTGAAGAAGTCCTCAGCGAGCGCCCAAGCCAAGATCCAGGCCACAACCCTCGGAACATTTCACCGAGAAGACATAGTCAACAGACCCCACCGCCCCAAAACGATCGTGACCTTCGCGAACACTTGAATGGGCGTAGGGGGATCGACGCGAGTTGGAAAACGCTCGTCCTCGACAATGACGTTCTCCCTAACGACAACACAACAACGATGGTAACCGAGAACACCGCTAGGACCGGAACCAGCAGGATCACCTGAGCTGCCATGACGAGAACAGTCGAGGGCGGCACAACCAGGGCAACAACGGTCGAGGTCACCAACATAATAACGACAACAGGCGATCTCCAAGTCCTCGGAGAAATCACAACCAGAGGCGCAGGCCCAATGGTAGTACTCTAGACCAGAGTGATCCCTCGTCATCTTCATTGTCTTTAGCGAGCGGTTCTCGACGACCACGTGGGTATCGACCACCGATCGTACCTGGAGGTGGATGCAGGGCGTTCACCCCAAGTCTACGAGAAGTACGATGGCTTGAGAAGTTTCGCCCTGGAGCCGTAGAGAAGTATGCAGAAACACAGTCCTTGAAGAATTTCTACACGTCTACTCCACGATCCTCTACGCCGCTGGGGCCGACGATAATGCACTCGCAAACTACTTGCCAGCTGCGCTGAAAGGATCTGCCAGATCATGGCTCTGCCATCTCCCGCAACGCTCAATTTCTTCCTGGGAAGACCTATGCCAACAATTCATCACCAACTTTCAGGGAATATACAAGCGCCACACCGTTGAGGACGACCTCCACGCCTTAACTCAGGGTCCAGGTGAATCTTTGAGGGACTATATACGTCGATTCAACGAATGCTGGAATACGATCCCTGAAATCACAGATGCCTCAGTTATACGTGCATTCAAGTCAGGTGTCCGAGATTGCTATACTACTCAGGAGTTGGCGACAAAGATAATTACCTCCACGCTAAAGCTCTTCGAGATCATCGACAAATTTGCTCATGCGGATGACGCCCTTAGTAGGAAAGAAGGAAAAAAATAAGGTGGGTGGTAACAAGAAACCAGATAAGAAAGATGCACCAGAGTCTAGCAAGAGGAGGAACAAGAAGAACGGGAAGCGCAAAGCATCGACCGAGGTCCTCGCCACAGACCAAGTGGACCCACCCACTAAGCGCCCAACTCCTCAAGGAGACGAACCCTGACGACAATGGTGCCCGATACAGAAGACCAATACTCACGCCTTGGAGGAGTGTCAAGTATTCACTAAGGCGTTAGCAAGACAGATTGCAGCGGAAAAAGGAAAGCGAGTTCGTGTGGTCGAGAAGAGCGCAGATGATCTCTCAACCAACAATGAACTCGTGTTCCCAGATTTTGACCTTCATGTCACACATATCTTCAGCGGTTCTACAACATACTATTCAGAACGAAATCTGTTCCACATCACAGGGAGTTGCTGCTAAAATGAAGTGGTCTCAATAGAAGATCGAATTTTCTGAAGCAGACCACCTAATGACTACAACAATTCCGAGGTCTTATGAATAAAAAAACAAGTATGAGTTGTGTCCATAACGGACAAGTTTGTATTTTCGGGTATAAATATAAGCCCGAGGTCTTATGAATAAAATAACAACAGTTCAATCAATTTCGGTGCATCGCCAACCTTTTACTTTTTTACTTTTAATGAGTTCTTGCTTTCGAGTCGAGCTGCATCGGTTTCGATCTTAGGTGAAGAGGTAAAACTTGTTATGGCAATTTGCATTATCGGAATTAGTGCTTACATCTTTATGACACTCTAATTCTATCTTGTTAATCTCCGAGTTATCATATATGTTATATAATCTAGATTGACAATGCTTTCTACTTGCATCGGCCGATCTCTATTTAGGGTTTTGCTGATACCGGCTAGATTGTCTTGTTGGTTTAAATTATATAATGTATCAACCATCCTGAAAAAGCAACCATCAGCTATATTATGCTTCTTTTCATACTTAATGCTGCATCAGTTAAGTTTGATCTATTAAGTCGTGTTTAGAATCATGATTTCTAGCCTGCTTTATGGTTGTTAATAAGGATAGTATCGGAGTTTCAGCCGATCTTACCTGGTATAGTTGTTTTACATAGTTCATTGCTTTGTTTAATATGCTTTATCTTCCCCTTATATCAGGATCTAATCTAATATAAATATATTGGACTTATTATCAATCTGAGACTAAAGGAGTTTTAAATGTGGAGTTGACTATCGGCAGTAAAACAATTCATACTACGTTCTTTGTCATTGATGGGAAGGGTTCCTACAGTCTATTGCTGGGAAGAGGTTGGATCCATGCCAACTATTGTATTCCTTTGACTATGCATCAAAGTTTGATCCAGTGGCAAGGAGACCAGATAGAAATCGTGCCAGCCGACAGGTCAGTTAATGTAGCTAGTGCCGATTTGTCTGTTTGGGAGATGTGAGGAATTGATTGTTTGTCTAGTAAAGTTTGACAAGGAGATTATCTAAGATTTTCTGATTATGATATACAGCCAACAGGAGATGGAGAGCCCCAGTTGTTACTTTGAGAGCGCCGTGGAGGGTTCTAATTTTTACACAAAGGATACTGTAGATTATCTCGATGGCAAGCTAGGACAAGGGTTTATGTCAGCCGATAAGCTAGAAGAAGTGGATATTAGACCAGGTGATAGACCTAGGCCGATATATATTATTAATGGTTTGTCAAAGGAATTCAGATGTAAATTAATAGCACTCTTAAAAGACTGTAGAGATTGTTTTGCCTGGGAGTACTATGAGATGCCAGGACTTAGCCGATCGATTGTTGAACATCGGCTTTCTTTCAAACCTGGCTATCGGCTATATAAGCAACCTCCAAGATGTTGAAAACCTGAGATGTATGATACTATTAAGGCCTAGATTACAAGACTTTATGATGCTAATTTCATCAGACCATGCCGGTATGCTGAATGGATTTCAAATATAGTACCGGTGATCAAGAAAAACGGCAAGCTTGGAGTTTGCATCGACTTTAGAGATTTGAACAAAGCTACTTCTAAAGATGCATACCCAATGCCGGTTGCCGACCAATTGATTGATGCAACATCTGGACACAAGATTATCAGTTTCATGGATGGCAATGCAGGATATAATCAATTTTTTATGGCTGAGGAAGACATTCACAAGACTGCTTTTCGATGTCCTGGTGCAATCGGCTTGTATGAGTGGGTTGTTATGATTTTTGGATTGGGAAGTGCTGGTACTACATATCAGAGAGCAATGAATTACATATTTCATGATCTTATCAGCTTATTGGTTGAAATCTATATTGATGATGTGGTGGTTAAATCTAAAGAGATTGATGAACATGTAACCGATTTAAGAAGAGTCTTGGAGAGGGCAAGGAAATATGGATTGAGGATGAATCCAACCAAGTGTGCTTTTGGTGTGTCGGCTAGACAATTTCTGGGATTTCTAGTTCATGAGAGAGGAATTGAGATACCTCAGAGGAGTATAAATGCTATCAAAGAAATAAAACCTCCATTTGATAAGACAAAGTTACAATCTTTGATTGGCAAGATTAATTTTGTTAGACGGTTTATATCCAATCTATCTGGTAGAATAGAGCCGTTTACCCCATTGCTCAGGTTGAAAGCCGATCAGGAGTTTGTCTGGGGGAGAATCAACAGAAAGCTTTGGACAGTATAAAGGAATATTTAAGTACTCCTCTGGTCCTCATCCCACCACAGAAAGGGCTTCCTTTTAAGTTGTATCTGTCAGCCGATCAGAACACTATCGGCTATATCCTTATCCAAGAGATTGAAGGTAAAGAGAGTTATATTTTATCTAAGTAGAAGGATTTTGGATGCAGAGAAGAGATATTCACCTGTAGAAAAGTTGTGCTTATGCTTATATTTTTCCTGTACAAAGTTAAGGCATTACTTGCTTTCCAATGAGTGCACCATTGTATGTAAAACCAATGTAGTACGATACATGCTATCGGCTCCGGTTTTGAAGGGAAGAATTCGAAAATGGATTTTTGCCTTAACGGAATTTGATTTACGATATGAATCGGCTGAGGCAATCAAGGGGTAGGCGATAGCCGATTTCATAGTTGAACACAGGGATAACTTGATTGATCATGTTGACATTATGCCTTGGACATTATTTTTCGATGGATCAGTTTACACTCATGGATGTGGTATCGACTTAGTGATCATATCGCCTAGGGAGTAAGTTTTCAGTTTGCTTTCACTATAAACCTTATTCTACTAATAATCATGCTGAGTATGAGGCTATTCTGAAAGGGTTGCGGTTGTTGAAGGAGGACGAAGCCGATGCTGTTGAAATCATGGCCGATTCCCTGTTGGTGATTAGTCAATTGTCTAGAGAATATGAATACAAGAATGATATCTTGATGATTTATAATGAGAAGTGCCAAGAGTTGATGAAGACATTTAGGGTAGTCACTTTAAAGCATATTCCCAGAGAACAAAATGTTGAAGCCAATGATCTAGCTCAAGGAGCATCGCGTTACAAGCCGATGTTGAAAGATGTCGTAGTTGAAGTTGCATGCCTGCTAGCTGATGATTGGAGGTTTGAGGTACTTGAATATTTAAAGAATCCTTCTAGATCGGTTTCCAGGAAATTAAGGTATAAAGCCCTCAAATATGTTTTGTTGGATGATACATTATACCATCGGACTATTGATGGGGTTTTGTTGAGATGTTTGAGATCTGGAAGAAGCAAAACTTGTTATGTGTGAGGTGCATGAGGGAATATGTGGTACTCATCAATCGGCTCATAAGATGAAATGGCTGATTAGGAGAGTGGGTTATTTTTGGCCGACAATGCTGGAAGACTATTTTAGATATTATAAAGGATGTCAAGATTATTAGAAGTTTGGAGCTATCCAAAGGGCAACAGTATCGGCTATGAATCCAATTATCAAGCCATGACCGTTCAGAGGTTGGGATAATGACATGATTGGCCAGATAAATCCACCATCGAGTAAAGGTCATAAATTTATATTGGTTGCTACTGATTATTTTATTAAGTGGGTTTATGCTATTCCCCTCAAGAAAGTTGATACCAAAGATGCAATAGAATTTGTCAAGGAACATATCATATATAGATTTGGTTTGCCACAGACGATAACAACCCATCAGGGATCTATTTTTGTGTTCGATGAGTTTGTTCAGTTTGCCGACAGCATGGGAATCAAGTTGTTGAATTCTTCACCATATTATGCACAAGCTAATGGGCAGGCTGAAGCATCTAACAAGAGCTTGATCAAGTTGGTTAAGAGGAAGATCGCTGAATATCCCAAGACGTGGCATACTATATTGGTTGAAACATTATGGTTCTATCGGATGGTTTGTCATGGTGCTATTCAAGTTCCACCTTATTAGTTAGTTTATGGTCATGAAGTTGTGTTACCATGGGAAACTAACATCGATACGCGAAGGATTTCTTTGCAAGATGAACTGTCAACCGATGATTACCATAATTTGATGGTTGATGAATCAGAAGAGTTGGTTCAATCTAGATTACATGCTCTTGAGAAGGTTAGAAGAGATAAAGAGAGGGTTGCTAGGCATTATAATAAGAAGGTTGTGCCAAAGTCTTTTGAGAAGGAGGAACTTGTGTGGAAATTGGTGTTGCTGATAGGAGCCAGAGATAGCAAGTTTGGGAAGTGGTCACCAAATTGGAAAGGATCTTTTCGGATTCATAACTGTGTTTCCAAGGGAGCTTATATGTTGAAAGGACTTGATGGAGAAGTTTTTGGATGGGCTCTTAATGGAAAATATTTGAAGAAATACTATCCAAGTGTTTGGATTGGTTCATGATCGGTTGCGTTATGTCGATGTATGGTTGACAGCCGATGTTGTTTACGTCGCCTTTAAATGACCGATATTTCTTATCGCCCTTCGATAATATGTAAGTTTGCAGTATGTTGTTCCCTACTACAAACTTGGGGGGCATGGAGAGCAAAATCTAGTTCAAATCGGCTCGATGGCCGATAGCAGTATTCACATGAGTTAAAATCGGCTCGATGGCCGATGGCAGTATAATTACATCAAAGCAAAAGTTTACAAGTATCAAAGATTGTTTGAACTTATTATATTACGACAGATATTTTTGGATGGCCGATATTGCTTTCTGCCTACTCTGTTCTACTTCATCTATTGCTTGAGCATCGGCTCCCTCTGTCTCGGGAATCGGCTTGAGGGCTTTGCTTAGGGAAGAAATATGCTAGATAGAATTCTTCAGTTTTGACTTTTGGGCTTCGATGGCTTTAGGCAGATCGGCTAGCTTTTGCTCTTCGGATGCTATTTCAGATCTACATTCGTTGAGTTGTGCTAGCAAGTCGTCTTCTTTCTTTTTCAGTCTATCGATGTTCAATTGAGTTGAATTTGGACCAGCTTCCAATTCATCCAGTTTTGCCTTCTCATCGTTTACTTGTTGTCGGCTGGTTTGTATGGCGATTTCGAGAGATGAACGTTCCAGCCGATCGACAATGCTTTGTTTAGCTCTCTCAAGTTTGAATCGATGTTGCTCAAGGAAGATAGCTTTAGAGACTATATCAACAAGATCATCAGGGATTTGATATTGGATTTCTTGTAAATCTTGCCCTGATTGGTCCACAGTCTACAACTAATGCATCCAAGGAAGCATTTAGCCGATTAGCAATATCAACAAGCTTGATTTTTAGGTCTTCAGATAGTGAAGATGTAGCCTTGCTTGTTGTTTCTTCTTCTTCATCATCAAGAAATTGCTTTATGTCAAACGAGAACATATTGGCTAGGAGCTGCAGATGAAAAGAGATATTATGAGTAATAAATTTGGGTAAGCTAATGTATGGAAAGTTGATATGAACTTACAGGAACTTGAGGAGTTGGAACGATTTCTTCCTCATCATGATGGCTCGCTGCAGCCGATGGGGCATGTTCACTTGAGGGTTGTTGAGGAGGTGATGAAGGTTGAGGAGGCTGAAATAATAATAAGTGTTATTTAGTATTGGCTGAAGAAAAATAGAATTGAGATGGGTAAAAGATTACTGATGCTGGTGGTGGAGTTCATTTCTTCCTGGTAGCTATTTGTTTCTTCTTCGGCTGAAAGGACTAGTTAAGTTAAAAGGGATAGAGTATAAAAGAAGATAAAGATGTTGAGAGTATATACCTATGTTTTTCGAGGGTGACGTTTTGGAGGACTTGGAGTATTGATTGGCGTTGATTGGACAGCTGGTGGGGTATCGGCTTTAGACGTTGTAGCTTCGGCTGTTTCACTGATTTGAGCAGCTGCCTCATTGATAGCTTCTACCATTTTGATTTCCTTCAAGTATGCTTCCACTTCTTGATCCAAGGGAGGGTCTTCATCGATTGATTTCTTTTGTTTCTTGGTGGATTTTTTCTGAATGATAGATGGCTTGATGGCAGCCTGTTTTGTCCTCTTTCGCTTATCACCAGCTTGTATCGGCTCTCTGATTTGGCCTTGGAGTAGGGTAGCCACCCTAGGAGTATTGAAGCCGATGACAGAGGGGGCTGGGCTGCAACCGTTTGGGAGCTTCCACAGCAGCATACTCTATCGGCTTGCCACTTCGACTGATAAAAGGAGGAGGTGACTTAGATATCTGCAAGGTAAAATGAGGATTAGTAAATATTAAAGAATTGTTAAGATATAATGAAGAAGATGAGAGGGAATAACTTACTTGGGGAACCAGGTCGGGTGATATTCTTGTTAGGTACGTTTGAGCCAATAGATGGAATATGTGAGTTTTCTAATCAGACCACCATCTGTCAAAAAGGATGCTTCTCATCAAGATGATATTGAACCTGTCAATGCTGCCAAGGGGAGGGTCAGGTATGTTCAGGAGTTTGTCCATCATCAAAACCGATACAACTTCTCCTCTGGTTTGGATCCTACCAGAAAAATATAAACCAATGGGAAGTTATCCCATGCCAAATTGTCTAGCAGTAACCATCGGATGGTAGAATTCATATGATGGCTATACGTTTCTGCCTTGGGATATGCCTGTAGGAAGAATGCAAGGGGAGATTGCTACAGTCAGGACTTCTCTTGGTTTTTCAAATCTTTCATCATTGATCTCATCAAGTTTGAAATCAGCTGCAGTTCATATTGGGAAAAGGATTCATAGGCAAACCAAATTCTGTTATCTCTTGGGAATCCATCATAAAAATTTCCAAACCAGTTCTGGAAATGCTCAGCCGATGGTCCTGAACCAGTATAACTAGTAGCTGACTCTCCGAAAGATATACATCTACGCATTGAGCTAGAGTCATCATCTTTATTTTCTGGATCAGCTAAGGAAGGGAATTTAGCTTCATGAAGTGCTGGTCTTAGTGCTACTTTTAAAGTGTGCAGATTGAGCCAGAGCTGTATAAACCACCAAGGGCCACCTGTGTTGACATTTGAGTTCATAATAAGTTTAGCCGATGATTGGCACAAGGTTTGGTATACTGCACCCAGCAAATATTTGCCCAAGGGAAATTGTTTCTTTGACACTATGGCTTCGGCTAGATGCTGCCAGTTGGCTGTTGGACCACAAGTAGAGCCACAGAAAAGGAACTTGTCCAACCACATGAGAAGAAAGGCGGTGTGTTCCCTAGCCAATACTGGGCCTGTTCCAATGTTTTCTGTAATAAACCCTGACCACCCTCCGATGATCTTAGTTTGAATCTATGGGTATACTTGGTCTTCAAACTAATAGGGTTGGCTGATGTGGTGATGTCCAGACCAGTGATCATAATGATGTCCAGTAGGGTGGGGGTCATCGGCCCATGATTGAACATGAAGGCGTTGAGGGTATCGGACCAGAAGTATGCAGCAACCGATAGCATTGGCTCATCCTTCTTCATGTTGGCTACTGACAGAGATAAAAACAGGGCTATTCTCATCTCATCCCAATGGTCTTGTTTGCTCACAACAGTTCTTTTGTACCAACTAGTCCATCCATCGACCTAGGACGGCCAAGATCTAAAGGTCGCAGTCCAATGAGACAGGACTGGGTTTGTTTGTCTAAAGGGGATTCTTTCTGTCTTTGCGTTGATCATAATGGTAGGATCTATGTCGCCTATCGGACCCAGGTAGAAGTGATTGGGATCTTTCGGACTTCGGATGGCTATTTGGGGGATTAGGTGCTACGGATTGAAAAAGAGAGAGAGAGAGATTAAGAACATGGAAAAGGTGAGAAAGCGGAAAACAAGTTTTGAGCCGATGGAACTTACCTCAGGGAATTCCGTGGTTGGAGTATTTGATTGACTTGATGAGGAGGCCATTGCAAGGGATCGTTGCTGGGGGTGAGGTTCGCCGAGTTGGTCGCCGGGAGAGCTGAGAAAATCACCGGAGTTGTTGAGGGACGCTTGGTGACTTGAGCGGTGAAAACGGAGTTAACGCCATGAAATTTCCAGAAAGGCGGTTGCTATTTATGAAAGTAGGTAAGTAACGGTCGGACGGGGTAACCCTAGATTCTTACAGGATCGACGAGATAATTCCGTTGCATTATATAATACCTCGGAAATGGGGGGCATGTGTTGACGGTGAAATTTGGCAAGCATATGAATCGGAAACAAAATCAAATTCAAAGCGAATTTGAATGTATACGGGATTCTCGGAAATAGAGTGCGTATCGGCGGGTAGACTATATCGGCTAAAACCGAGTATAGCCGATACAACCGATATTGGTTATATGATCAATGTCGAGTTTGAAAGAAGGATTGCGACGATGTTGCCAGGTAAGGATGGAGTTCAAGATTGGCAATTGTATCTATTAATTAGGATTTTATGTAATTTCCTTATAGATATTTTCGGTAAGAGTCCGCCTAAGGGACTTGTTTGCTAGTTGGATTTGTATTAGGACGATATGAGTCGTGTCCATAACGGACATGTTTGTATTTTCGGGTATAAACATAAGCCCGAGGTCTTATGAATAAAATAACAACAGTTCAATTCAATCTCGACGCATCGCCACCCTTTTCGTTACTTTATTTCGACAAGTTCTTGCTTTCGAGTCGAGCTGCATCAGTTTCGATCTTAGGCGAAGAGGTAAAACTTGTTATGGCAGTTTGCATTATCGGAATTAGTGCTTACATCTTTATGACACTCTAATTCTATCTTGTTAATCTCCGAGTTATCATATATGTTATATAATCTAGATTGCCAATACTTTCTACTTGCATCGGCCGATCTCTATTTAGGGTTTTGCTGATAACGGCTAGATTGTCTTGTTGGTTTAAATTATATAATGTATCCACCATCCTGAAAAAGTAACCATCAGCTTGATTGTCTAGATATTATGCTTCTTTTTATACTTAATGCTGCATCAGTTAAGTTTGATCTATTAAGTTGTGTTTAGAATCATGATCTGTAGCCTACTTTATGTTGATATTACCTGGTATAGTTGTTTTACGTAGTTCCTTGCTTTGTTTAATACGCTATATCTACCCCTTATATCAGGATCTAATCTAATATAAATATATTGGAGTTATTATCAATCTGATTGGTAGTAGTTAGATATACTTGTTGCAAGAGAATATCCTAGTATAAGGTTGTCTCGGAGCTATAGCCGATACATGCTTAAATCTGGACATTGGCTATGACATGAGTCCATATAATCGTTATTTCATGTTATTTTAGATTTGGGCAATTTATACTAACTTGGTTAAGTCCGATCTATCCCAATTGCTGATTTCTAAAGTAATATTGATTTATAGATTATGTAATGTTGATATTTACAGCCGATATACCAAGTTTAGGGTCGATTCATTATCGAATATGCCTTACAACCAATTCATGCTATATTGCATCGGCTAGGTTACATCACGATATGACATCAGCTATCTGGGCGAACGATTATCGTTGTTGATGCAAAAAACACATACTGGCCTAAGAGATTTGCTTTACTCTAGGGCAGGTCCAAAACTTGCTTTCGGGTTCAAAGGGCGTGCTAGTTGATTTGATCCTGCAATCAACAAGAAAAAACATGCAAGTTTATTACTAAATGATAGTCAATCAGCCAGACAGCCGACATCATATCGTGATGTAACCTAGCCGATGCAATATAGCATGGATCGGCTGTAACGTATATTCAATGATAAACTAACCCTAAACTTGATACATCGGCTAAAATTATCAGTATTATATAATCTATAAATCAATATTAGTTTAGAAATCAGCAATTGGAATAGATCGGACTGAACCGAGATAAGACAGTATAAATTGCCCAAGTCTATAATAACATGAAATAATGATTTTATGTACTCATGTTATAGCCGATATCCAGATTTAAGCATGTATCGGCTATAGCTCCGATACAACTTATACTAGTATATTCTCTTGCAACAAATATATTCAACTATTACCAATCAGATTGGTAGTAAGTCCAATATATTTGTATTAGATTAGATCCTGATATAAGGGACAGATATAGCATATTAAACAAAGCATGAAACTATGTAAAACAACTATATTAGATAAAATCAACTGAAACCCCGATACTATCCTTATTAACAGCCATAAAACAAGCTAGAGACCATGATTCTAAACACGACTTAATAGATCAAACTTAACTGATGCGGCATTAAGTATGAAAAGAAGCATAATATCTAGATAATCAAGCCGATGGTTGCTTTTTCGGGATGGTGGATACATTATATAATTCAAACCAACAAGACAATCTAGCCGTTACCAGCAAAACCCTAAACAGAGATCGGTCGATGCAAGTAGATAGCATTGTCAATCTAGATTATATAACATATATGATAACTCGGAGATTTACAAAATAGAATTAGAGTGTCATGAAGATGTAAGCACTAATTCCGATATTGCAAACCAGCAGAACAAGACCTACCTTTTCGCCGAAGATCAAATTGATGCAGCTCGACTCGAAAGCAAGAACTTGTCGAAAGTGAAAATAAAAGGTTGGCGATGCGCCGAGATTGATTGAATTATTGTTATTTTATTCATAAGACCTCGAGTCTATATTTATACCCGAAAATACAAACATTGTCCAACATGGACACGACTCATATTATCCTAATACAAATCCAACTAGCAAACAAGTCCCTCAGGCGGACTCTTACCGAAAATATATATAAGGAAATCATAGATAACCCTAATTAATAGATAGATTTGCCAATTCTGGACTCTATCCTTGTCTGGCAATATTATCTCAAACCCGACATTGATCATGCACGCAATATCGGCTATATCAGCTATCCAGATCAGATTCAGTTTCCAGCTGATACGGTCTTCCAGCCGATGCGCACTCTGTTTCTGAGAATCCCGCATATCTTCAATTCCGCTTCGAATTTGGGCTTCATTTCCGATTCATTAGTATCAATTAGCTTGCCAAATTTCATCGTCAACACATGCCCCCCAATTCCGAAGTATTATATAATGCAACGGAATTATCTCTTTATCCCCGCAAAAACCTAGGGTTTCCCCTGTGACCGTTACGCACCTAATTTCATAAATACCAACCGCTTTTCCGGAGTTTTCACGGTGTTAACTCCGTTTTCACCGCGTAAGTCACCAAACCAACTCCACCAACTCAGGCGATTGTTCTCGACTTCTCCGGTGACTACATCAGCAATCATCCTCTCCGGCAGTAATCAACAAACTTTTCTTCTCCAATGGCGACCTCCGCAAACATCCCCCAGGTACTCTTCTATTATCTCTAACCCTTGTCCATATCGGCCACCATCTTTTCATCAAATCTGCAAATCTCAGCCAATCTTAATTGATTCGATTTGGTCTCCCTTTTTTCCTTTCTCTTTTTGCAGCACTTGCGGAATCATATTGCCATCCCCATCGAAAAAGAACCAACCCACTACTTCCTCAGGCCGATGGGTGATGAAGACTCAATCTTGTTCGTCAACTCTGAGACCAACCGCATCCCGTTCAGAGAATCCAAGCCCAATCCAACCCATTGGTCTAACATCTTCAGATCCTGGCCATCGGCCGTAGATGGATGGAGAGCATGGCACAACTGGATGTCTACCAGCAAGCAAGCTCACTGGGATGAAATAGGTATTTCTCATTGCCTTTCCCTCTCATTAGCTGATACCAAGAAAGATGAACCCATCCTATCGACTGCATCCTATTTCTGGTCTGATACCCTGAGTGCCTTCCTGTTTAGCCATGGGCCTATGACTTCCACCCTGTTAGATATCCAAATGCTAACAGGTTTAGATATTTCTTCATCGACCAACCCCATCAGCCTCAAGATAAAATGTGACCACAAGTTTCAGACTAAGAATATTGGAGGCTGGCCAGGTTTTATAGCTGAAAACATGGGTACAAGATCTGTCTCCCCTAGAGAATATACTGCCTTTTTAATGATGTGGATGGATAAATTCCTGTTCTATGGCTCCACCTGTGGCCCTACAGCAAATTGGCAGCATCTAGCAGAAGCCCTAGTGTCCAAAAAGTCAATCCCACTAGGCAAATATCTCCTTGGAGCAGTATATCAAACCTTAAGCCAGACATCGGCCAAACTACTCATGGACACATCAACCAACTATGGAGGCCCCTGGTGGTTTGTTTAAGTATGGCTTAACTTGTATACCATCAAAGTTGCCAACCGAACTCCATTAGATGAGTTATCTTTCCCCTCGCTGACCGATGATGAATCAGGAACACGCCGATGCTTGTCTTTTGGAGAAGCACCATCATCTTACCCTGGATCAGGGACATCGGCTAAGTTGTTCTGTGAATGGTTTGGCAGATTCTATAATGGATTTTCTAGTGAATCTCGAATGTGGTTCCCCTATGAAGATTATGCCAATTACGAACTGCCAACGAACTTGAGACTTGATGATCTAAATAATGAAGATTTTCCAGGGATCAGAGAAATCTTTATATCGGCCATATCCCCTTGTGTGCTCCCAACAGGTGTTGCTCAAGGCCGATATATCAATCATACTATGAATTTTATCATCCTATGATTGCAGCCAGGCAGCTTGGCATGGGACAGCTACCTATCAGCCTGTATCTCACTGAAAAAATCCAAACAAGAGGCATTGTTCCATCGGCTCTAATCATGGACAGGATTCTAAGTCTTGAAAGCCCTTCTCTAGGTCCTATCGGCCAAATTTCCTTAATCAGAGAACAAAGCCAACTTTTTGACAAGTGGTGGGGTGAATGGAAAACCCATCTTTTTCTATCTCTGTCAGCAGATTTCTACTTGACAATCATGGATCCCTCTATCAGTCCTCAGGTAAACTCATACATCTCTCGTCCTTATCTTTATTTCTAACATAATTACAATTCTATGATATTTCTCATATATATTCTCCTGACTAGCAATTCTCCTCCTCCAAACAAGAGCAAAAGTGGCATAGATATCAGTTATGCACCTGCCAAAATATCCTTAGGCAAGGATTTAGCTCCTTCATCCATCGGCTTCAATGCTCCAGCAATTAAAGATTTGCTTCAAGGCCAAGTCAGGCAGCCGATTGCCACTGCTGGCAAGCGCAAAAGAACGAAAAAACCTGCTATCAAGCCAACTGCCTCTAAGAAAAAGATACCTGCCCAAGAAGCAAAAACCCTCAGCCGATGATACTCCAATTTATCCTGTTGTAGAGAAATATCTTGAAGAAGCAGTGATAGAAGAAGAAATTGATGAGGCTGCTGCACAAGTTAGTGAATCTAGCCATATTTCTAGCCCAAGCTCTCGAGCCGATACACCTCAAACTGATCCTACTAGCGCGGCAAAAACTCCAACTCCTTCTAGACATCGGCCACGCAAGACCCAGGTATACAATCTCTCAACTTTTCTTCTATCAATTTTATCTAACACTTTTAACACCTACCAAAATTTTTAGCCTTCTCGAGGCATATCACCCCCTCCTCAACAAGCTTCAAGTGAACACACACCATCGGCTACAGGCAGTCATCATATGGAAGAAACGGCTACTATAATTCCAACTTCTCCAGTCTCTGTAAGATTACCACTAACTATCTTTCATATCGGCTATTTTTACAACCTTCATTTATAATCAATTCCTTTCCTGCAGGCCCTAGCCGATATGTTCTCCTTTGACATAAAGAAATTTCTTGATGAAGAAGAAGAAGATACATCCAGCAAGGCAAAATCTCCGATAGCCTATGAGCTGAAGACAAAGCTAGCTGATATTGCTGATCGGCTAAACTTTTTACCCTCACTAGACAGCTTGGTCACCAACTATGGCTCAATCAGGTCAAGATTCCAAGAGATCCAAGACCAACTTTCAGAAGACCTGACTGATGCTATTTCTCCTGCTGTCTTCTTAGAACAATATCAATTCAAACATGTAAGAGCAAGACAGAAACTGGCCGATCGGCTAGAATACAAAGCAATTGAGGCAACCATACAAACCAGCCATCAATGAAGAAAAAACCAAGCTGGATGAACTATCGGCTGGTCCAGAATCAACCCAGTAGGAGTTAGACAGACTTAAACAAGAAGAGTCTGATCTTTTGGTTCAGCTTCGACAATGCTGGGTCAAGATTACTGATATAGAGAAGAAATTGGCCGATCTCCCCCAAGCCATCGAAGAACAAAAGTACAAGCTTAAATCTTCAATCAAGCATCTGGCCTCCCTCAACAAGTCACTTAAGCCTGTGCCAGGAACTGATGCTGCCGACGCCAAGATAATAGATGAAGTTGAACAGATTCGCCTGCGTGCAATCTTGGCAATTCAAAATTTCCTGGGTTCATGTAATAGTCTAACAATCTTCTCAAACAATATTTTTGTTGTAATATATTGATATCGGCCATCAAGCCGATTTAAACTCAAGTACAAACTATTACTGGCCATCGAGCCGATATGAGTTAGTCAACCTGCCTTGTAAAATTTAGTCCAAAAATTTGCTCAAAAATCTCAAAAAATCTCCAGTTTTTAAACCTATCATGCCCCCCAAGTTTGTAGTAGGGAACATACTGCTACAAACTTATATATCTAAGGGCGATAAAAATATCTGCCATCTAAAGGCGATGTAACCACATCGGCTGTTACTCATACATCGGCATAACTCAACCGATTATGAACCAATCGAAACACTTGGGTAGCATTTCTTCAAATATTTTCCATTGAGAGCTCGTCCAAAAATTTCTCCATCAAGTCCCCTTTAAAATATAAGCTCCTTTAGAAACACATTTATGAATCCGAAAAAGTCCTTCCCAATTCAGTGACCATTTCTCAAATTTGCTATCTCATGCTCCTATCAGCAACACCAACTTCCACACAAGTTCATCCTCCTTAAAAGACTTTGGCACAACCTTTTTATTATAATGTCTGGCAACCATTTCTTTATCCTTCCTAACCTTTTACAGAGCACACAATCTAGATTGAACCAAATCTTCGGACTCATCAACCATCAGATTATGATAATCATCGGCAGTCAGCTCATCTTGTAAAGAAATCCTTCTGGAGCCGATGTTAGTTTCCCATGGTAATACAGCTTCATGCCCATAAACCAATTGATATGGAGGAACTTGAATAGCACCATGGCAAGCCATCCAATAGGACCACAATGCTTCAGCCAATATGGTATGCCACTTTTTAGGATATTCAGCAATTTTCCTCTTAACCAACTTTATCAAGCTCTTGTTAGATGCCTCAGCCTGCCCATTAGCTTGTGCATAATATGGTGAAGAATTCAACAACTGAACAAACTCATCAGACACAAAAATAGACCCCTGATCAGTTGTAATCGTCTGAGGCAAACCAAATCTGTATATGATATGCTCTTTAACAAACTCTATGGCATCTTTGCTATCAACTTTCTTCAAAGGGATAGTTTCAACCCACTTGGTAAATTAATCAGTAGCAACCAATATAAATTTATGCCCTTTACTTGATGGTGGATTGATTTGGCCGATCATATCAATACCCCAACCTCTGAACGACCATGGCTTGATAATTGGATTCATACCCGATGCTGGTTCTCTCTGAATAGCTCCAAACTTCTAACAGTCCTGACATCCTTTTGTTGACGACGAAATTTGGTAAGCCTCGAAGTCATCATCGACCTAGAGTTAGTATCGGCTTCAGAGTTCTGGAATCGGCCGATGAAAGTTATCAATCACCAACAGTCGGATTCTTACCAAATTCGGTTAAGGAAATTAATCTATTAAAGGAAGCTTATCCAAAAGAGACCGAGTTCAAGGAGGATGCGGCATGACAGTTTATTTATTAATTAGGAAGAGTCTACTAGTTTCCTTTTATCTTTAGGAAAGTGTGTTTAGTGTCCAATAATGACTTTATGTTTTCCTTTTATCTTTAGGAAAGTTTGAGTCGTGTCCGATATGGACTAGTATCTTCCCATGGGTATAAATATGTAGACCCGGGGTTTATGTAAATTATCTCTCAATCAATTCAACTTTGGTGCATCACCACCTTTTACCTTTTTACTTTCGACGAGTTCTTGTTTCAAGTTGGCTGCATCGGCTTCGATCTCCGACTAGGGGTAAGGCTTGTTATGGTGGCTTGCGTTATCGGGATTTGTGCTTCCATCGCTTCGACACTCTAATCTTGTTCATGTAAGTCGTCGAGTTATCATATACACTATATAATCCAGATTGACAATGTTTTCTACTTGCATCGGCCGATCTCCATCTAGGGTTTTATCGATATCGGCTACATTACTTTGTTGGTTTAGATTATATAATGTATCCACCACCCTGAAAATCAGTCAAAGGCTTGATTGTCTAGATATTATGTTTCTTTTCATACTTAGTGCTGCATCAGTTAAGTTTGATCTACTAAGTCGTGTTAGAACCATAATCTCTAGCCTGCTTCTTGATTGCCAATAAGGGTTTCATCAGGGTTTCAGCCGATGAGTTATCTAGACGTTGTATCGGCTCACAAGGATTATATATAATTTGGATTTAGCCGATCGCAACAAAGGTTTCACTGTTTAGCTAATCATTTGGATTTATTGACATCGGACCTCTAGCCGATGAATGCTTCAACCTTTGGATCAGTGCTTATTCAATCTATCATTACTAGCCGATTGGTTTCTACTGGATTATATTATTGTTTTATTACATTATCATCAGCCGATTATCTTTATGTCATTATTTACTCAAGTATCAAGATCTATACTGGATATCGGCTGGTATCGGTAGCGGCTTGTCAGCCGATTGGCTGTTTTTTCTGTTGTTTACATATCTTATTAGTTGCAGGATCAAACTGACTAGCACGCTCGCATCTCATCATTACTTTGGACCTGCACTGGAGCTAAGCAGATCTCCCAGGCCGTCGTGTTTTTACGTCAACACCTTTATAATATCTAAAACAATCCTCCAGCATTGTCAGCCAAAAATATCCTATTCTTCTAATCAGCCACTTCATCTTATGAGCCGATTGATGAGTCCCACATAATACCTCATGTACCTCACACATGACTACCTTTGTTTCATCCAGACTCAAGCATCTCAACAAAACTCCATCAATGGTCCGATAATACAATGTATCGTCCAACAAGACATACTTAAGAGCTTTATATCTTAATTTCCTGGAAACCGACCTAGGAGGATTCTTTAAATATTCAAATATCTCAAACCTCCAATCATCGGTTGGCAGACATGCAACTTCAACTTCAATACCCTATAACATCGGCTTGTAGCCTGATGCACCTTGAGCTAGATCATTAGCTTCAACATTTTGTTTTCTAGGAATATGCTTCAAAGTAACTATCTTTAAGGTTTTCATCAACTCTTGACACTTTTCATTATAAACCACCAAGACATCATTCTTGCACTCATATTCTCCAGATAATTGACTGATCACCAATAATGAACCACCCATGATTTAAATAGCATCGGCTTCAACCTCCTTGAGCAACTGTAATCCTTTTAGAACAGCCTCATACGCTTGATTATTAGTAGAATAAGGTTTGATAGTAAAAGCAAATTGAAAACTTGCCCCCCTAGCCGATATGATCACTAAGCCGATACCACATCCATGAGTGCATACTGATCCATCGAAAAACAAAGTCCAAGGCATAATATCAACATGATCAACAGTAATATCCCTGTGCTCAACTATCAAATCGGCTATCGCCTGTCCTTTAACTGCCTTAGCCGATTCATACCTCAAGTCAAATTCTGTTAAAGCAAAAATCCACTTCCCAATCCTCCCCTTCAAAACTAGAGCCAATAGCACATACCGTACTACATCGGCCTTACACACTATAATGCACTCATTGGAAAGCAAATAATACCTCAACTTTGTACAAGAAAAATATAGGCATAAACATAATTTCTCCACAAGTGAATATCTGGTTTCAGCATCCAAAAGCCTTCTACTCAAATGAAATATAACTCTTTCTTTACCTTCAACCTCTTGGATCAAAACCGAGCCGATAGAATTCTGATCGGCTGACAAATACAGTTTGAAAGGAAGCCCCTTTTGTGGTGGAATAAGAACTGAAGGAGTACTCAAATATTCCTTAATATTGTCCAATGTTTGCTGCTGCTTCTCCCCCCAAACGAACTCTTGATCGGCTTTCAACCTTAGCAATGGTGTGAACGGCTCTATTCGGCCAGACAGATTTGATATAAACCTCCGAACAAAATTAATCTTGCCGATCAAAGACTGCAACTTAGTCTTATCCTCCGGAGGTTTTATGTCTTTGATAGCATTAATACTTCTCTGGGGTATCTCAATCCCTCTCTCATGTACTAAAAATCCAAGGAATTGTTCAGCCGATACACCGAAAGCACACTTAGTTGGATTCATCTTCAACCCATATTTCCTTGCTCTCTCCAATACTTTTCTCAAATCGGCTATATGCTCATCAATATCTTTAGATTTAACCACCACATCATCGATATAGATTTCAACCAACAAGCCGTTGAGATCATGAAATATGTAATTCATTGCCCGTTAATATGTAGCACCAGCACTTCTCAACCCAAAAGTCATGACAACCCACTCATATAAGTCGATTGCACCAGGACATCTAAAAGCAGTCTTGTGAATATCTTCTTCAGCCATGAAAATCTGATTATATCCTGCATTACTATCCATAAAGCTGATAATCTTGTGTCCAGATGCTGCATCAACCAATTGATCAGCAATCGACATTGGGTATTCATCTTTAGGAGTAGCCTTATTTAAATCTCGAAAATCAATATAAAATCTAAGCTTACCATTCTTCTTGATTACTGGTACTATGTTTGAAATCCACTCAGTATATCAGCATGGTCTAATAAAATTAGCATCATAAAGTCTTGTAATTTTGGCCTTGATAGCATCATACATCTCGGCTTTGCAACGTCTTGGAGGTTGCTTGTATGGCCAATAGCCCGATTTGATAGGGAGCCGATGTTCAACAATCGATCGGCTAAGTCTTGGCATTTCATAATATTCCCAGGCAAAACAATCTTTATAATCTTTCAAAAGTGCTACTAATTTACATTTATATTACTTTGTCAAATCTTTACTAATATATGTCGGCCTAGGCCTATCGTCTGGTCCAATGTCTATCTCTTCCAATTCATCGGCTGACATAAACCCTTGCCCCAGCTTACCGTCAAGATCATCTACGGTATCCTTTGTGTAAAAATTGGAACCCTCTACGGTGTCCTCAAAATAACAATTGAGGCTCTCCATCTCCTGTTGGCTGTATATCATAATCAGAAACTTTTAGATAATTTCCTTGTCAAACTTTTCCAGATAAGCAATCAATTCCTTCCATCTCCGAAACAGATAAATCGGTACTAGCTACGTTAACTGACCTATCGGCTGGCACGATTTCAATTTGGTTTCCTTGCCATTGAATCAAACTTTGATGCATAGTTGAGGGAATACAACAATTAGCATGGATCCAATCTCTTCCCAGCAACGGACTGTAGGAACCCTTCCCATCAATAACAAAGAATGTAGTAGGAATTGTCTTGCTGCCGATGGTTAACTCCACGTTCAAAACTCCCTTAGTTTCAGATGGATTCCCGCCAAAATCCTTTCAAATCATGTTGGTCTTGATCAAATCATCTGAATTCTTCCCAAGCTTCCTGAAAGTTGAGTATGGCATTAAATTGATAGCTCCTCCTCCATCAACCAACATCTTTGACATCGGCTTCCTATTAACAAACCCCCTGTCATACAAAGGCTTGAGGTGCCGATGGTTGATTCCTTCTGGTTTCTCCAAAACGGCTTGCTATGGAGACAATATCAATTCAGCCGATTGTGATTCGTCTGCTTGCTCAACCACTTGTTCAACTGCATATTTAGCTGGTAGCATAAAAACCATGTTTATTGAAGACGATACAACCTCTTTGCCCTTACTCTGAAGACTTTTGTTCTGATCGGCCTGAACCTCATCGGCTGATATCACTTTGCTCTTCACACGCCAAACTTTCCTTGTGCGCCTTAGCCGATGCTTGATTTCATCCTCAACTTCCTGGAATTGCTCCTTGTTTCTCATCCTTTGGACACGCCTTTTCTGACTCTTAGTGAAAATTCCAGGAGGACACACATTGTGGTTGTATATCTCCAATTCTTCTTTGTGAATCGTCATAATGGTCTTGCTGTATCGGTCCAAGCCTCTCATGAACTGATAGCCTTTGCTGAACCAGCCGATGCATACCTGTACTCTGTCGGCTTGGGCTTTGAACAAACTGAACATCAGGATCACTGCAGCCAGGACAATCTTCAATAGATGGTAGTCTCATCCCTTCATTCCAACAGAATCTAAAAAATTCACAACTCCAATGTGGATAAAAATATGTTTCATCATCATGATAATATGACTCCTCTTCTCTTTGGCGTCTTCTCTGGTACTTATTGATCATGCTGGCCGATTTGATGCCTCCCACATGATTTTTACCTCTATCGGCCTGACTTCTGTTAACTCCAGTATGAACCATGTTCACTGGGAAAGGATGTCCATCTATCTTCATCGGCCTCTTAGATTCATCAATCTTAATTTTTCCTTGTTTTATAGCCGATTGAATCTGTTGTCTAAAGATTTTGCAATCATTGGTGCTATAAGATCCCGTGTTATGCCATTTGCAATACTTCCTTCTCTTGAACTCTTCAGCTGATGGTATCACATGTCCTACTGGCAACTGAATTTATTTTTCTTGAAGAAGGAGATCAAATATTTTGTCAGCTTTGGTAATGTCGAACTCAAATCTTTCTTCCTTACCCGAATTCTTAACCCATTGGCACACTACTGTCTTCTTATTTCTAGCCCACTCGGCTGCATTAACCTCTGGATCATCGTCTTCGGAGCCAGAATCATAACCATACACATTGTTGATATTGTTGGCTTTCTTTGCAAATTTTCTAGCTTGGAACCGCGTCTCATGAGTCGATAACTTCTGAGCCAAGTGTGCTAGACTTTCAAAGTCCTAAGCTGAAAATCTTTCTCTTATCGGCGCCAACAGCCCCTGGAAAGCCAAATCGGCTAACTGCGAATCAGTTAAGGCCAAACTATAGCATATGTTCCTTACATCTCTGAATCTCCGGATGTAATCTGGCACTGTCTCATCTGATTTTTGCTTGATTGCTGTGAGATCTGACAACTTCATCTCTTAGATGCCACTGAAGAAATATTTGTGGAACTGTTTCTCTAGATCGGCCAACTCCTGATGGAATTATAGGGCAAGGATGAAAACCATGGGAACACCGTCCAGATAAGGATAGTGGAAATAATCTCACTCTGAGGGCTTCTATAGCCGATGCGTCCCCACATTGAGCTAAGAATCGGCTGACGTGTTCATACGTTGATACATTGTCCTGCCCTGAGAACTTTGAGAAGTCTGGCACCTTATATCGGTTTGGTAGCAACACTCGATCAAAATATTCTGGATATGGATGCCTATACATGTTGCCATTGTCCTTGGGCTTAACTCCAAACTGTTCCCTCATCACATCGGCGATCATATCGACCCATGACTGTTGTAATGCCGCTCCACCATACTACTGTTAGACTTGATCGTACTGGCCGTACTACATCGGCTGAGGCCGTGGAGAACTTTCAATCCGATAATGAGCCCGTGGAGAATGAGGTTGATAATGCTGATTGAGGTTAGTTGCTAGACCTTGAGACGAGACATATGGAGGTGGTTTTGTTGCATACTATTGGCCTATCAGCTGAGTAATTCCAATCGGCTATTGTGAAACCGAAGGAACATGATATGTCGGCTCGACGGCTGGCGGCTTTGCGTTAAGTATATTCATCAATTGTTCTGGTGTTAGCTGATTTGAAGTCTGCCCCCCAGTGATCGGCGGTTGTCTTGTCAATATTGTCGGGATATTTGTGCTTAACGTGGGAGCCGGATGGAGCCTGGGTTTGAAACATTTGATGTTTCCCACCAATTTCAGTCTTCACAGTCCTGTAACCTGGGAAAGTATCTCCTAGCAGATATACTAGTCCTTTCGCCTTTTCCACGACTATAGTACCATCAACCACTGTCTTGATCATATTAGTCAAAGTGTTCACGAGTACACCGGATTGGTTAATGAGAGCATGATGAACCGTAGAATCGATGCGATCTTGTAATGTGTCGAGTTCTTCATCATTTCATTCGGCTTTAACTTGTTTGTCCTTATCATCACTTGTTCCGGATGTACTTGGGTTTGATTTCACGATCGGCGGCAACTCCACTTTGGTTCTTTGGATAACCGTGCCCTGTCAGGTTATCGTGAGTGAATGAAGATAACGGTCTTGGAATTGATCCAGCAATTTCTTCATCTCTTCCCTCTGTTCTTCATTCAGCTGCTTGATCGTGACTGGTAGGACATTTTCTTCAGTAACTTCAGTTATATTGGGCGTCATAATGACACAATGGTTCCACCAGGCGTGCCAAAAGCGTGCTGATGCAAAAAACATACACTGGCCTGAGAGATTTGTTTTACTCTAGTGCAGGTCCAAAACTTGCTTTCGGGTTCAAAGGGCATGCCAGTTGATTTGATCCTGAAATCAACAAGAAAAAACATGCAAGTTTATTAGCAAACGATAGTCAATCGGCCAGACAACCCATATCATATCGTGATGTAACCTAGCCGATGCAATATAGCATGGATCGACTGCAAGGTATATTCAATAATAAACTAACCCTAAATTTGATATATCGGCTAAAAATATTAGTATTATATAATCTATAAATCAATATTACTTTAGAAATCAGCAATTGGGATAGATCGGACTAAAGCGAGACAGTATAAATTGCCCAAGTGTAAAATAACATGAAATAATGATTTTATGTACTCATGTTATAGCCGATATCCCTTATATCGGCTATAGCTCCGATACAACCTTATACTAGGATATTCTTTTGCAACAAATATATTCAACTATTACCAATTAGATTGGTAGTAAATCCAATATATTTGTATTAGATTAGATCCTGATATAAGGGGCAGATATACCATATTAAATAAAGCATGAAACTATGTAAAACAACTATATTAGATAAAATCGACTAAAACCCCGATACTATCCTTATTAACAACCATAAAATAGGCTAGAGACCATGATTCTAAATACGACTTAATAGATCAAACTTAACTGATCCAGCATTAAGTATGAAAAGAACCATAATATCTAGACAATCAAGCCGATGGTTGCTTTTTCGGGATGGTGGATATATTATATAATTCAAACCAACAAGACAATCTAGCCGTTACCAGCAAAACCCTAAATAGAGATCGGCCGATGCAAGTAGATAGCATTGTCAATCTAGATTATATAACATATATGATAACTCGGAGATTTACAAAATAGAATTTGAGTGTCATGAAGATGTAAGCACTAATTCCGATAATGCAAACCAGCATAACAAGACCTACCTTTTCGCCGAAGATCAAACTGATGCAGCTCGACTCAAAAGCAAGAACTTGTCGAAAGTGAAAATAAAAGGTTGGCGATGCGCCGAGATTGATTGAACTGTTGTTATTTTATTCATAAGACCTCGGATCTATATTTATACCCGAAAATACAAACATTGTCCAACATGGACACGACTCATATTATCCTAATACAAATCCAACTAGCAAACAAGTCCCTCAGGTGGACTCTTACCGAAAATATCTATAAGGAAATCATAGATAACCCTAATTAATAGATACATTTGCCAATTCTGGACTCTATCCATGTCTGGCAACATTATCTCAAACCCGACATTGATCATGCACGCAATATCGGCTATATCAGCTATCCAGATCAGATTCGGTTTCCAGCCGATATGGTCTTCTAGCCGATGCGCACTCTGTTTCCGAGAATCCCGCATATCTGCAATTCCGCTTCGAATTTGGGATTCATTTCCGATTCATTAGTATCAATTAGCTTGCCAAATTTCATCGTCAACAATCGTTTACTAATAGAACTTGCATGTTTCATCTTGTTGATTGCAGGATCAAATCAACTGGCACTCCTTTGAGCTCGAAAGCAAGTTTTGGACCTGTACTAGAGTAAAGCAAATCTCTCAGGCCAGTGTGTGTTTTTTGCATCAACACTCGGTTAGGTCTGATCTTCTGTCTTAGCCGATATATCTCTACAATCACAATGTTGTTTTAAATAGATTTGTTATATCCATCACATTAGACAGATCTATCAGCTCATCAAGTATTAGATTATCATCTACAATCTCATGCTGCATCGATTAGGTTCGGCCTACTAGATTGTTGTTGATAATATAAATCATGTTATGCCGATAGGTTGATGCTATTGTTTTATCGGAGTGCTAGCTGATAAGTTATCTGGGCGTTGCATCGGCTTACATGGATTACTTACAAGTTGGTTTTAGCCGATGACAACAAAGATTTCACGGTTTATCTAATCGTTTGGATTTAGCGACATCGGATCTCCCGCTGATCAATGCTTTGATCTTCGGATCAGTGCTTATTCAATCTACCATTACTAACTGATTGGTTTCTACTGGATTATATTATTGTTTTATTACATTATCATCAGTCGATTATCTTTATGTCATTATTTACTCAAGTATCAAGATCTATACTGGATATATATATAGTCGATAGTTCAAAACCCTATCAATATCGACTGGTATAGGCACGGCTGGAATGACTACATCGGCTTTTCAGCCGATCGGCTCTTTTGATCTTCAATTTATATATCGTATCAGTTGTAGGATCAAACTGACCGGCACGCCCGCATCTCATCATTATTTTGGACCTGCACTGGAGCTAAACAGATCTCCCAGGCCGTTGTGCTTTTACGTCAACAGGACCGAAAACAAGCTATCTGAGAAGAGTTGGACAAACTCCTCAAAGCTGGTTTTATCAGAGAAGTTCTCCACCCCAAGTGGCTCACAAACCCAGTTATGGTCCGCAACGCCAACGGCAAGTGGAGAATGTGCGTGGACTTCACCGATCTCAACAAAGCGTGCCCCAAGGATCACTTCCCCCTTCCTCGCATCGACCAACTGGTGGACTCCACGGCCGGTTGCGAGTTACTAAGCTTCCTCGATGCGTACTCCGGCTACCGCCAAATTAGCATGGCTAAAGAGGATGAGGAGAAGACAACATTCATCACACCCTTCGGTGTTTTCTGCTATACCAAGATGCCTTTTGGTTTGATCAATGCCGGCAACACTTACCAAAGCGAGATCCAGGGGGCTCTTGGTGACCAACTCGGCCGAAACGGAGAAGCCTACGTCGATGATGTTGTGGTCAAAACAAAGACAGGTGACAAGCTAATCGATGACTTATGGGAAACATTCAACAATCTCCGGTGACATCGCTTAAAGTTGAACCTGGAGAAGTGCACATTTGGAGTCCCATCAGGGAAACTACTTCGTTCTCGTCTCTGGGCGAGGTATTAAAGCAAACCCCGAAAAATCAAGGCCATCGAGAACATGAAGTCGCTGATAAGGCTCAAGGAAGTTCAGAAGCTAACGAGATGCATGGCAGCACTCAGCTGTTTCGTGGCCAGGATGGGAGAACGAGAACAACCTTTCTTTGCTTTCCTAAAGAAGCAAGATAAGTTTGAGTGGACCCAGGACACCGAGAACGTGTTTATCATGCTCAAACGGTACCTATCAAATCCCCCTGTACTCGTTGCCCCACAAATAACGGAAGAGTTATTCCTTTACATCGCCGCCATGCCATACTCCATTAGCATTGTCATCATCGTTGAAAGGGAAAAGGTACAACACCCCGTGTACTAAGTCAGCGAAGCCCTTCACGATGCCAAGGCACGATATCCCCAGATACAAAAGAGGCTCTACACTGTTATCATGACATCAAGAAAGCTGCGCCACTATTTCCAAGCCCATAAGGTCACCGTTGTCTCTTCTTTTCCGCTAGGAGAAGTCGTCAGGAACAAAGACATTGTTGGGCGCATCGCCAGGTGGGTTATCGAACTCAGTCAATTCGATGTCCACTGCGTCCCACGAACAACCATCAAGTCCCAAGTTCTCACAGACTTCGTAGCCGATTGGATTATCCCCGAGAACAACAGAATCAGCCAGGCAAAAAACGAGACATGGACAATAGCATTCGATGGAGCACTCAACAACCAAGGAGCAGGGGCAGGATTCATTCTGACATCTCTAACATGAGACCAGTTCAGACATGCAATACACCTCAGTTTTCGGGCAATAAACAATACCACGGAGTACGAGGGGCTACTCGCCGGGTTACGAGCCACCGCATTTCTTGGAGTTAAGCGACTAATTGTGAAAGAGGACTCAGAATTGGTCACCAACCAAGCGCACAAGGACTATAAATGCTCTAATCCCGAGTTAGCCAAGTACCTCGCAGAAGTCAGGAAGCTGGAGCAGAAATTTGACGGTATCGAGGTCCGTCATGTTTATCGTACGGATAACTCTGAACCGGTAACCTGGCATGGCGTGCATCTAGAGAGAACCACTCGAACCACGCATATTTCTAGACACCCTAACAAAACCTTTCGTAAAGGAATCCCACGACGATGGCACCATAGCCAACCCTAACAACAGCTCGGGGGCTATAACAGAGGTCATCAACGTCGTGGCTGACATCGAAATAATCGACGACTGGCGTAAACCGCTCATTGACTTCTTGGATTCCGATAAACTACCGGAGGATGATACAGAAGTAGAAAAGATCTCCCGACAAGCTAGGATCTACTGCATGGTCGGCAACGACCTCTACAAAAGAGCTCCGAACGGAGTTCTCCTAATATGTGTCTCTCCCGAGGATGGCAATGACTTGCTACGTGACATCCACGAAGGAATCTACGGATCTCACGCCGACGGGTGGACTCTAGTAGGAAAAGCTTCCGACAAGGGTTTTTCTGGCCGACCGCCCTTAAAGATGCTTGCGACCTGCTACAATGATGTGAAGCTTGCCAGTTTCACAACAAACACACCAAGATGCCAGCTCAAGCACTCCCAACAATCTCTCTTACTTGGTCGTTCTCATGTTGGGGGCTTGATATACTCGGGCCTTTCCCGCGAGGATAAGGAGGTTACAAATTCTTGTTGGTGGCTATCGATAAATTCACCAAGTGGATTGAAGCGGAGCCAACAAGGGAAATCAAAGCTGAGCATGCAATCAAGTTCATAAAAGGGATATTCTGCAGATACGGGTTGCCTCACCGCATCCTAACAGACAATGGCTCCCAATTCACAAGCGATGCTTTTCAAGACTACTGCCTCGAATTCGGAGTCATGTTCTGATTCCTTCAGTTTCCCATGCCCAGAGTAATGGACAAGTCGAATGGGCTAATAGTATCATGCTCCAAGGGATCAAAACACTCGTATCTGATAGGCTCTTGGCCTATGATACGCGGTGGGTTGAAGAACTCCTATCTGTCTTGTGGGTCGTACGCACTACACCGACATTATCCAACAAGGAAACCCCCTTCTTTCTCGTTTACGGATCTAAGGCAATGCTCCCTTCAGAGTTACGTCATCAATCCTCACGAGTTCAGAACTACTCTGACGAGCACTACAACGGTCACCGACATCTCAATCGGGTGGCAACCCCCATCTGTGTCGGGTATGGCGCCCGTCACAGTGTAAAAGTCACTGATGTGAGAAGTTATCTCAATCGGGCATACGGCCACTACGGATGAAGTTATCTCAATCGGGCCTCAATTAAAGCCCGTCGCCGATAGCTTTGACCCAGATGACCAGTCAAACTAGAGCCCGTCACAGATGACCTATCTCAATCGGGCCCCAACTAGCGCCCGTCACGGATGACTACTAATCTCAATCGAGTCTAAACTAGAGCACGTCACAAATGACTACTAATCTCAATCGGGCCTAAACTAGCGCCCATCACGGATGACTAAATAATCTCAATCGGGCCTAAACTATAGCCCGTCACGAATGACTATAACTCAAACGGACTTTAACTTATGCCCGTCACGGATGACTATAACTCAATCGGGCTTTAAGTTAAAGCCCGTCACCGATAAGTATAACCCACAACAAAAATAAATTTTGTTTTTTGGCTAGCCTCAGGTTTTTGCTAGCCATGCCCGCTGCAAAATGATAGAAACAAATATATTCCCCAGCATTCCCAGGATTGCTGGTGGTTACAAAATTTCTATATGCTTGAAGGCAGATTCGGGGGACCCACCAGCAAAAAATTCTATCAGCTCAAAAGGTAACTGAGCGCTATGGTTCTAATTTTTGCGACCGACAAGGAGCAGGTCGCGGCTTGAGGCCACAGGCAGTGGGTCTTGGTGTGTTGACGTGCTCGTATTGGAAACGGGGTTTTAATCGGTGATTGTTTCCGTTTCACGTGAGCTGAAATAGTCGGACGCTCGCGGAGGACATGGAAACGGATCAACTATTCACACGTCAGATGAAAAATCATGTTTTTTATGATGTTTTAAGTAGGTAAAGATAAAAATAAAGATATCCAAAGACCCCTACTAAGTGACTAGTCTTTTCATATTCCCCGTACAACATAATTTGGTACATAGCACTTCCCACAAATCCTTTTTTTCTTTCCATTTGTCACCTTCATCCAATTTCCAGCGATTTCTCACGCCCCATGGGTCTCCTCATCTCCATATGGGGAGCGAAGTTGCATACATGAGTATTACATATGAGATTAAAACAATACTCCGAGTAGGAGTGTGTCTCCTGCTAGATCACGAGCTACTACCCGATTAACGATCACCAAAAGCTATCAAGCGAACCAGATTAGCATCAGGCAAACAATCATTTTTTGATGTAACATGCATGCACGTTTGGTTGTTTCGGATTGCAACAATTAAGCAGTGCAGTGTGGAAATAACTGAAATCAGTGTAAGTCAGTGTTTGGAATTTCGGTTTGAAGTTTGAGAAATTTTGGACTCCCCTGCAAGAAGTTTTCAATCTTTTTTAATTTAGTCAAATTCAGTCAACAATTTTGTTCAAAATTTCAATTATCAGAAAATTCAGTCCCCCACGGCAGAAATGCCCATTCGGATATTGTAAACCGTGGTAAATAAATAAGAAAATTAATGCCAGGCAGTTCCTTAAATGATTTATGTGGTTTTGTGAACTGAGAAGAAAAGATAGTGGTATATTAATCGATAAATTTTCAAAAGGAACTCCCGATCGCTACCAGATGAGAGTATAAGAACACACGATACTTGGTAACTACTTACGAACGCTCTACATTGTTGACGATGGCAACCGACATTGATATTTTAGAGAGGAAGTTGTAGACTGGTGAGCACGGTGACTTTGTGCAGTAACATTTCTACCCTAGGAGTACCGAAGTTTACAATTCAGACTAAAATGAGTCTTCGTAAGGAAATTGATAAAAACTGGAGCTCAAACTGTTACAGTGTAATCAACGCAGGCAACCTATATATTCAGCATGGATGTTATCATACATAATACTGTAAATAGATTAGCATACTTATGCCTAAAATGCCTCATCTTACTACCTAGATGGCTAGATCTCATAGGCCCAGGCGTACTCCTTACGGACCTCCGCCTCCTCCTCCGGCGTGAAGTCATTCTCGATCCCAAAGATCTCCCTGACCTGCTCTGGCATCATGTCTTTGATCAAATCCGCCGCGTGCTGGCATGTCAGCTCCAGCAGGCAGGGCACGTTGAGGAAGTTCGCGGCCATGATCAGCTCGAACAACTTGTTCTTGTCGATGTTGACGAACTCGGCGTCGAACTTCCTGAGCTCCTCCTCCCCACCAGCTTCCGTGGCGGCGTGCTTGTTGCAGTACTCGACCACCTTGGCGAGGATGTTGGAGGCGACGTTGACGAGAGGGATGCCGTCGGTGGCGCAGTCATCCTCGATCATGTTACCCAACGTCTTGGACAGAATCGCCGCCGCCTCCGGCAGCTCGAATTTCTCGCCGTCTGAGCTGATCAGCAGGATCATCTTTTCGCCGTCTGCTGCCATCTCGGTGGCACGTTTGTTGAACACTGGCGTGAACTTGTGATCGATCTGAATGAGTGAGCACTAGCTTGTTGATCACGAGTATGTTTGCGTTTCTCTGCAACTCGATGGTTCGGAAAATTGTTAGTTTTGGTGGTCTGTATTTATGGATGAAGCCGGAGGTTGTCAAACTCCGAGACGGAGTACGTCTGTATTAATCTGTTGAAGATCTGAGTCTAACGCGGTTCTGATTTATGTGCTTGGATCACGGCGAGGTGGTCTATTTTTATTCCGAAAAGCGGGCAAAACAACTCGGATGCGGCCATGCGGAGTCCGAATTCAATCCAATTTTAATTGATTTTCGGTGATTTTTCTCCGTTAGTTTATGAGATTAAAATAACACTCCTATTCGGAGTACGTTTATCTCCCGCTGGTTAATGCACTAATACAATCACGCAAGATATGACATGATTATTAGACCACTTCCAGTAGAAGTTTCTCATTAAATAGGGTGTCATATCACTACTTTTATGTGAAAGGAAATTAATGAAGTGAAAGAAAATGAGTTTTATCTAGATGAAAACCTTGTCTACACTATTTCCAACACAATTTATCTCTTGTATGTAGTATCTACTACATCTATCTACGGGATGAAACAAATGCTAGCAATCTGGATAAGTCTCTAGTACTGTTAGAACTATAAATTTGTCCAAAAGATCTGTCTAGATTCGTAGTACTAATATTTATCTTAATATTTATCTTATCTAGTACTAGATTATTATATTATAGAACAGAGGGAGTATAAAACAACAACGATAAAACAACATGGAGGAATTTAAGCATACATGGTTTTTATTTTATGGATAGGTGTTTTATACTAATTAATCACTTATATAAACTCACTACAACCATCACCCACATCTGAATCGGGCGGCAACCCCCATCTGTATCGGGTATGGCGCCCGTCAGAGCGTAGAAGTCACTGATGTGAGAAGTTATCTCAATCGGGTATACGGCCATTACGGATGAAGTTATCTCAATCGGGCCTCAACTAAAGCCCGTTGCCGATAGCTTTGACCCAGACGACCAGACAAACTAGAGTTCGTCACGGATGACCTATCTCAATCGGGCCCCAACTAGCGCCCATCACGGATGACTACTAATCTCAATCGGGCCTAAACTAGAGCACGTCACAAAGACTACTAATCTCAATCGGGCCTAAACTACAGCCCATCACGGATGACTAATAATCTCAAACGGGCCTAAACTAGAGCCCGTCACAGATGACTATAACTCAAACAGACTTTAACTTATGCCCATCACGGATGACTATAACTCAATCGGGCCTTAAGTTAAAGCCCGTTACCGATGAGTATAACCCACAAAAAAATTAATTTTGTTTTTTGGCTAGCCTCATGCCTTTGCTAGCCATTCCCGCTGCAAAATGACATAAACATATATATTCCCCAGCATTCCCAACATACACACATCCCCAGCATCCTCGTTCACATACACATATACCATTCACATATATTTCACACATCCATTCACATAATATCCATATTATTCACATATTTCACACATCCATTATTCACATATTTAACATAACATATTCAAGTGGTAAACATCATAACCTGCAAAACCGAGTTAATTGGAACAAATATATATTTAACAAGTATTTATATAAACATAAAAAATATAATAAACATCAGTGTTACATAATCACATGTCTTTGATAATTCATTTAAGATATTCAACAATGTTCACCATTTAATCTTAACCCTAAACATTCCTTTGGTGTGAATTATTTCGCGGGGAGGATGAGACCGGCTATCTCCTCACGAATCTCCTCGAAGCTGCTAGCCGGATCCTTTGAAATTTTGTCCTACATGTACATAATTCGGAATTAGTCTATATACTTCGATGTAGTTAGTATATATATAACAATTGAGACCACATACCTCAAATTCAGCCAAAGTCTTCACCTTATCTTTGCAAAAAAGGAACATGTTGTGGCACACTTGGAATCCGCACTGGTCGCCTATTTGTTGTTTTACCGGGAAGTCTTTTTTGTGGATAAGTGTGTCATATCCTGTCTTACGAAGGCCTCCTTTTTCCACATATCGGCCCTACGCTTCATCTATCACTAGTTGAATCAGAGTCTAGTCATATGCTTTCTTATCAATTCTGGAGTTTAGGTAGTGGCATGTACTCCACTTAGGCGTTATGACTAGAATGATCCAATGGGCACTGCGGCATAGTGAAAGTTAAATACTAAAGCTATACGTGTCATGCAATTGCATATATTTAGGGAACACACTTACTATTGATTATAGGCGCACATGATGTACTCCCTGTCTTGTCGGGCTCAGAAGGTGTCAAAGATGTACTTTACTATTCCTTGACGGTCGCCTTCGAGATTTGTGATAGTGACTACTTGTGGATCAAGGAAGGCAACTTTCGGTGCATTCTTCAGACACCCCTTCCAACTATACCTACACGCAAGACAAACGCTCTTATAAGCATGTTATACGGATTGAGATGACTAATTTTCATCAGCAACAATACTTACAAGGAGTAGCACTTAAGGAGGGTTGTGTCCATCGATCGGAGCCTGTAGAGGTTGAATAAATCCTTAAAGTCTATCACGATATAATTTGGTGGCCCAAGGAATGACGCTCGATCGTGTTCGCCTATTATATCGTTCTGTCGATTCTTCCTCCTCACGTTGGATCTCTCCATGTAGTACACGTGAAGCTCCTTGCAACCGGTGCCCATCGTGCCTATCACGTCGTCTCCAACCAATAGCATGCCTAGTTGGAAGGACAATGGAGGAACGATCTTCTTCTTTACTACCTGCACCTTGCTCATATCTAGCATCATTGGAGCCAGAAGTGAACCCTGCAACTTTCCTTCTCGTCGTCCCCTTGCAGCAGGTTTTTCGATAGTTATCCTCTGAGAGGAAGAATGCGTCTTCCTGCTCTTTTTTATGGGTGAGGGTTTAGGGATCACCATGCTGTCGGCCTCCATATGCTCATCCCAAAAATCCGTGTCATACTATAACTCCACATCGTAAGATTGTTCATGACGAGCGGGAACTGGAGGGGCTGAAGGAGCAGGGGCAGGTCTTACTAGCAGACGACCGCTTGGTGCAGTGGTTGGCCTCGGAATCATCCTTATGAAGGTACCACGTGCATTTCCTAGGGTTAGGATCTCGTCGTTCGGTGGATGCTTCAGTGGGAAATGATCGAATTCGGGCTTCACCGAGTCAACTTGCACTGGCCCTCAGTTGCGCCCCAAGCACTCTTGTCTCCGGGGTCAGCTTGAACGCAAGTCCCTCGGCTATCGGAACCGTGAAGGTCGGCATCACCCTAACTGTCAGGGTGCAGTTCGTTGGTTCCTGCGATAGATTCATCCATATTTTTAGAATATTATGTAACATATGGTTTAGTTAAGACTTTTGTGCATTGTGGACGAGAGTTTTACCGTTATGTGGTCAACGGTGGTAGGGACCGATGGTGGAATTTCGCCCACCTCAGTTGATGCGCAACTGCTGTGCCTTTGCGTGGGACATGCTAAATCTTGTTGCGTAGCAGCAGCGGCAGCCTCCGGTTCTGTTGGTCTTGTCGGATCTCTTGCCTGATACGGGCTCTCATTGATTCGAGCTTCTCGTCGAATTCGGAGCTCAATTTTGCTCTGACCTGCTCCCGGATCTGGGCGGCAAGGCGTCGTGGCAGTTCGCTTCATGTACTGCCACGCTTAGTCTGGAAATCCAACTTTCCATGGAACGTTGGAGCCAAGGCCTCATGTCCATCCACGGTGTTCCTTGGTGCCCAACGCTTTAGTGAGGATGTCATCCTCGCGTCTTTGGGAGAAGGCCTCTTGCGAGGCTTGTTGCTCGGCAACCAACTCCTTCTGTAGTACAATTGAGTTCGGGTTAAATCAAAAGTCCATTGCAAACAATGCGAACATATATTGAGACGAGGCACTTACTATATTATCATACACTTGTTAATCTTGGGGATTTGGCAACGAAATTGTCCCATCATCATACTCCTGATACCTTGCCCGGGCCTAGTTCCTTGCCCGTGGGTGTGGGATATCACCAAACACCAGCGGCGTGTTCAATGCCGCTGCCCCTTCATCCTCCTCCTACCATTTCTCTTCCTTCGCAGCATATCCTGCGGTGCCAAGCTAGTGCGGGTGCAAGTTCCTAGCCTGGAGTGCTCGATATGCCTCGATTCTGGCCCGGGATACGGGGGTCGACTTCTTCTTGTAGAATGTCTCTCAGACGTCTGCCGTGATGAAAGGCCAGTTCTCAGTTGGATCTGGAGTCATCGGGTTTAAGACGTACTCGGTGACAACCCTGCTCTTAAAGTTCTTCCAAGCATTGCCCATAGTCTTGAAAGCAGTCTCCTTGAGCCTGGCCTCGTCGGCTGCAGGATACTCGAAGCTTTCCTTGAACTTTAGCCAAGCAGCGTTCTTCTCTACTTCGGGCACTTGCTTGATGTCATCCACCAGAATTGTGAAGTTCTCCCTCCCTATGAGACCACAGATCGACCTAAACCGGCTCACAACATTCTGGGGATGTGTCGGCAATCCAACCTGGTTCACCTCTATTATGGTGTACCGTTTCATAGGGATTTTGTTCCCTATCCTAGGAGTCCGTGCCCTTGAGGACATTGGTTCACCTTGCTGAGACATCGTCTAAATAACTTACAAAATAACAAAATTAATTAATTTCCTAAACCACATCACAAATTTCCTATCTACGTACATATTTCCTATTGAAGTTCGTTGGCACTCGGAGCACCTCGTATACTGTGCTGATTTGATAACCAAGGTACTAAATCCATACAGAAATGAATAGTCCATACCCTAAGTCCTAAAATCACTAAGTCCTAAAATGGCTAAGAACCCTAAGTCCTAAAACAACTCGCTCGAAATGAATGAATTATTGTACTTTAGTTGATTCCTTGCTCGACGCCGCTTCTTTTCATACGTTTTCACCTCGTATTCTGTGATGACTTGATAACCTAGGAACTAAATCCATACATAAATGATTAATTATCAAAAAATGACAAAATACGAGGTGCGCTGGGGTCCGAAGGTGTATTAATCGGTTCTGTGAATGCACTAACTCGATCAAACCAACTTCAGACCCTACGCACCTCGTATTCTGTGATGACTTGATAACGTACTTACTATCTACACTAAAATCATACAAAAGGCTGTTTACTAATACAAAATACTTCAATCATTACAAGAAATAACAGAACAAATGTAATCGATGCAGAACTCAATAACCTCCTCGGTCGTGTAACCTTCAATGATGCTCCCCTCCGGTTGCACTGAAGAAGGCACACAGACGTTGCATCGTGTGACAGACTTTGGGTGGAAGAATGTCTATGATAGCAACTGGCAAAATCTGTGTGATTAGCACGTGGCAATCGTGAGACTTCATTCCAACCAGTTTTAGATCGTCCAATTTAACGTACTTACTTATCCTCGTTGAATAGCCCAATGGAACTTTAATATCTTTCAGGCATGATAACATTGTGATCTTCTCATCCTTCGACAATGTGTAGCAGGCTGGAGGGAGGTACACTCTACCTGTCTCTGCATCTGTTACGGGCTAGAGTTCACTGCGAATATTCATTTCCTATAGATCAAGGCGCGCGTTCAACCCGTCCTTTGTTTTCCCGGGAATATTCAGCAGTAGGCCAACCAAACTCTCACACACATTCTTTTCTACATGCATGAGATCAATGCAATGACGGACCTCAAGATCTTTCCAATAAGGTAGTCACCAAAATATGGTTTTTTTCTTCCACATACCCTTGTCCTTTGCCTGACTACATTTTCTTTTCTTCCCAAACTCATTGGTTATGTCCTTCACCAAGTTGTGGACCTCATTTCCAGACAAATCCTTCAGAGCAGACTGAAGTTCTCTCTTACCGTTGAAAATTTTCTTCTTTCTTCTAAATGTGTGACGTAGCGGGAGCCACCTCCTATGACCCATATAAACCATCTTTCATGATTTCTTCAGCCACCGACTGCGTGTATGTTCCATACAGTCGGAGCAAGCCTTCTTTCCTTTCACAGTTTGTCCGGAAAGATTACCGAGTGCGGGATAGTCATTAATGGTGCATAGCAATAGAACTCGTAGCTTGAAGTTCTCCTGCCCAATGCTTCCCAAGTTTCCATACCTTCTTTCCGGAGAATCTCAAGATCATCGATAACAGGCTCCAAGAACACATCGATATAATTGCCCGGTTGTTTCGGTCCTTGGATTAGCAAGCATAGCATAATGTATATCCTTTTGAAGCACAACCATGGTGGTAGGTTAAAGTTTGAAATAAGAACTGGCCAAGTGTTGTGAGTACTACTCATGTCTCCGAAAGGATTCATGTCATCCATACACAGACATATCCTCATGTTTCTGGGGTTGGCAGCAAAGTCTCTGTGTTTTCGATCGATATTCCTCCATTGAATCGAATCCACTGGGTGTCTTACCATACTGTCGTTCCTTCTGTCTGTGGCATGCCACGTACTAACTTCACTTCCTTGGGGTTGGCAAAGATTATTTCGAAACGATCAATGATAGGTAGATAACACACAACCTTCGTCGTACCACCCCGGTTTGACTTCTTTCCTTCGTTAGCACTTTTCTTTCATTTTATGGAGAAGCCTTGCATATAGGACAAGCATCTAAGTCCGCATATTGCTTGTGGTACAATATGCAGTAGTTTGGACAAGCGTGAATTCTACGGACCTCTAACCCTAGGGGACACAAAACCTGCTTTGCTTCATATGTCGTCTCGAGCAATGTGTTCTCATCAGGCAGCATGGCCTTCAAAAATTTCCAAAAGATCTATGAAACTCTTGTCTGTCCATCCACTACTTTCCTTCAGCTTAATTAGGTCCATAGTAGCTGACAATTTGGTGTGTTTTGCTTTGCATCCGGCGTATAGAGGCGTCTCCGAGTCACTGACCAACCTGCTGAACTTCATGGAATCTCTCTCGTTGTAAGCTGGGTCCTCAACGTCACGTAACATATCTTGCAGCAGATCGTGATCCACATCAACCATTTCACCGCCCGATGGAGAAGGTACAAACATGTCATGCTCATCTTCATCTTCCTGATTTTGCGCACCACTTCTGTCTGCAGCTGCACCACTTCTTGATTCTTGCTCTCCATGCTTCACCCAACATGTGTAGCCCTCCATGAATCCTCGTTGTATCAGATGAGCGTGTATGTCCACTCAGCTATCAAACATATTCTCATTCTTGCAATCTGCACATGGACAACACATGTAATCGTTGTTTCTTCTTTTCCTATCCTCCTCCGCGGTGTTTATAAAATTTAATACCCCATTTCTATACTCTTGACTATGACGTTTCACAGTTTTCGCATACATCCAACTTCGATCCATCGCTACAAAAATGAAAAAAATTAGAGAAACATCATGTTGTCAAAACGATAACCGCATACGTCGAAAGACGTGGATACTCAACGGTTGTTGGGAAGTAGTGTGTAATAAATTTTGTATTAAATTCGGATCCTCTTTTACAAGGCCCAAGGGGGCTATTTATAACCGTATTACAGATCTCCCTATTAGGGTTTAGGGCTATTACAAGGGAATTTACATGGTCACCCTCATAAAGGGACCCTTACATGGGTATTCAATGTAATCCAGGCGCGTGGGCCCTTAATGGGCCACTTGGTGGCTACTGGTTCTTCGGCCCATGGACCGGGACGATTGGGCCGGCCCATCGGCCCTTCTTGGATCAGGTCCGCTTTGGCGAAGTCATCCTCCTTCGATGCATGCCTTCGCCATGTAGGCTTCGCCCTGGCCGACCGGAGCCCCATGTGGCTTCTCGTCATAGGGCTTCGCCATTGGGCGCCGCCCTTGGGCTTCACCATCGCGCTTCGCCGTCGGGCTTCGCTCCACGAGTCCTGGGTACCGGGAGATCGAATCCTTGTCGCTTGGTTGGTTTCGGCAGGCTTGGTCGGAGGGCCTCATAGCATACTGCCAACAAGCCCCTCACGGGCAAGGGTGAGATAGGAGCTTCGGCCGAGACCGTGCAAACCATGTAGTATGGTATGAGGCGCCCCCTTTCGACCGATGCTCCTGCCGAAACCCATCTTTCTGGATCCTGCAAAAAGTTTGCGACCCGCGAAAAAAGATTATAATGTATGGTCTTCGCCCATCTCGAGCAGTTGTGGGATTTTTTTTAAGTCCTGATGTGTGCAATATTGGGCCCATGCTCTTTATGAACCGTAAATTGGCCCGTATTGCCTTGTTGGGCTGTTTTGAACAGTGATGGGCCATGGGGCCGCGGCGAACAGTAGTGGGCCTTCTCTTTGGGAGCCCGTTACTGCGCGGCCTGATCCATGGGATTTTACCGTTTCGCCTATCCCGCAACACGTGGCCGCTCCTGATTGGCTGGGGAGGCGAAGCGTCGTTTGGTGAGATATATATTTTCACCCCCCGCTTTCACCGTCGCCACCCTTGTCACTTTCATCGCGGTTACTTTTCTCTCCACTTGCTCTCGGCTAACCTTTGAATGACTTGCTTCGCCCAAGTAACCCTTTTCGCCAACAATCTTCCTCTTCGCCCATGGCTCCCCGCAAGCCGAACCCAATCATCGCGACCGGTCCCGATCCCGGCCGGATCGACGATGACACCACAGCCTTCCTGGGGGCTTCGCTCGTCGATGATGATGAGTTGGCCAGGATGGTTGACACTGGCCTGGTGGCGGAGGGGCAAGCGTTCGCCCCGGGAGAAGCCGAAGTGCCACAACCTGGCGAACACCAAACGGTGGTGTTCGCCGTTTTCTTTGAAGCCGACCTCCGATTTCCGTGCAACATCCCATTGCCGGAGATCCTCCGCCTTTTCCAAGTCGAACTGCCCCAGCTGAGCCCCTCGGCCCTGGTGCGGATCGCGATCTTCGATTGGGCGTGCCGGACCGCGGGGTTCGAGCCCAGCGCCGATCTTTTCGGTGCTATCTTCTCCGCCGCCGTCAATACGAAGATGGTGATCACCCCCGCCGGGACCCGGAAGACAGCGTTCGGGAGTGTGAACTTTAACGTTCGCCCCGAACATGCTGACTTATGGCCGGTTAACGCCGCCATGTCGAAATGGGACCGCCACTGGATGGCGAAGTGGTTCTACCACTCCATCCCTTTCGAGGCGGATTCCGAAGCGGCAAGAGTGCTGCGCTGGCGGCGTCGAGCGATTTCGCCAGCGCGGAAGCCCAGGGTTGCCATTACCGGTACCCTGGAGTCTCGCTTCGCCCTGCTCCGCAGGGTGTGTTCCCGGCTGAGTTGTCGGGACTTAGTAGAAGAATTTTGCATGCTGTGGATTTATCCGCTTTCGCAAGCATGGCAGGTTGAGGTCGACCAGGGCGAAGTGGTCGTCGGCCTGCCCAAACTTGTTCTCCCCCCGGGGGCGACCGGTGAGTTTTTTTCTCTTTTTCCCCCTTTTTTTTTACTTGCCGCCTCGCCTTTTCGCTATGCTTTTGCTTGGCCCCCTAACTTAGCGTCTCACCTTTTTCCAGCGTTGACGCTAGCCCAGGCTGACGCCGAAGCCAAACGGCTTGTTGGCGATGTGTCGCTGACCAAGTACAGCCAGTTGTTGACTCGGCAGGCGGCTGGCCGGGCGAACCGCGTCTACATTGGCGAGCTCCCCCCGAGGGCGAAGCCCTTTAAGGCGGATGGCGAAGCCAGCCCTTCTCGGAAACGCCTGGCGGGGCAAGTGAGGTTCGCCCCCCGCAAGCAGAAGGCCCCCGTCCAAACGGATTCCGACGCCGAAGAAGATGAGGATGCCGAAGAGGAGGAAGCGGGAGAGGCCGATGCTGCGGCCGAAGAGGCTGTCGACGAGGCGGGCGATAGCCGCTCTGGGACACGCGGTTATACGCCGACTCCCAGCCCAGAGCGTGCCGAAACCGGGGCGGAATCAGCCTCTTCGCCTTTGCGCCGAAAAGACGTGGAGGGCGCCAAGGCTCTAGTTGCCATTGCCGCGGCCAAGGCGGCGAAGAGCGGCGCCGTGAGGCATGCCCCCCGGAGGAAAGGGGTTGTCGCCATCGCCAGTGCCTTCAGCGACGAGGAATCGTCGGGCTGCACTCCTACTTCGCCCGCGGGGCGCAGCCCCGGGGCGACCGCCAAGGCCGGGGCTTCGGCTTCGACCGAATTGGTGGTTGAGGCGGTCGCCCAGATCTTCAACAGCCCGGCCCGCCAGCCCGTTTCGCCGCTCGTCCTCAACAAGGGCAAGAGGGCGGCCGAGGGGTCCGGCTCTGAGCACTCTCAAGGGCCACCTCGCTTCGTCCCCGGGGACTTCGAAACCTGGGCGGAGCTCGTCCCCTTCGTGGAGTGGGTGAGAAAACTTGTTTCGCCGGCTGGCGGCTCCAGCCTCTTCGCAGAGCTCAATGAGTTCGACGAGGGGTGTTCCGCCGTAAAGAGTTTGGCTGTGCGGGTAAGCTTTTGTAACCTCGTTCGCTCTTTTTTCATTTTTACACTTGGCTTAAAATTCGCCCTTACTTTTTCGCCAGCTTCTAGCGGCCCATTGTTCTACCGAACGGACAATGCGGGCCCGCCTTGAGATGGAGGGACTTGCCCGGTCCCTCCGAGAGGCGAAGGCGGAAAATAAACGCCTTCAGGCCGAGCTCGAGAAAGGCAGCAAGGCGAAGGCCGAGATCGATCGCCTTACGGCCGAGCTGGCAAAGGAGCGGGAGCAAACCACCATGCTCACAACATACTATGACTCGGCGGAGCCCCAAATGGAAGCCCTTCGCCAGAGGGCGCGCAAGGCGAAGGAAAAGGCAGAACACCTTGCCGAAGAAGCAGCCCAGGCGACCGAGGCAGCGAAAGCATCATGTCACACCCTTCGCCTTGCCCTTACGGACATGGGGGCGAAGGCGGGCGATGTTCCCGGCGAAGACGCTTCCGCGCTCGACTTCTGCAATTGGACCCAAGAGGCCGGCTGCGCGGTTTCTGATTGCGCCACGGCGTACGGCGATTGCTGTGCGCGCATATCGGCATCCTTTGCCCTGGGGCTGCTTCAACAGCACGGGTGCGAGCACGTCGCCCGGTTTCCCGAGTTCACGAAGGGGGACTGGGAAGTCAGCTCCCAAGACGTGTCGCCCGCTCTCCGTGCCTGGCGAAGGCAATTCTAGCAGAAGGAGGGCCGCTCTGACGCCAAGTCCGCCTTCTCGAGCAGCTGGCGAAGACAGAGGCGGCGGACCAGGGCGAAGAGCCAGCTGTAGGGGGCGGAGGAGCCGAAGACCACCCCGAGGTGTGAGGCCCTCCGCCCGTTTTTCCTTTTGTAATTTCTTCTTTTGATGTTCGCCTTGTAGGGCGAACTTATGTAAATACGGCCAAGGCCTTCTATGTTGTTTGGGTGTTAAAACGGTTGAAATATATGACTTTTTTTCGCCATATGTATCGTTTTGTGTCGAGACGCGCGAAATACGTCCGAAATGTTCGTGACCGTTTCGCCCAGTTTGTTCGCCTCAACTTTCTCCCCCCCCCCCCCCGGTTCGCTTTCATGACCCCCGTTTTTTGCAGGGTCGATGTCGAAAGGTTTGCGTTCGGCCTCCTCTCGGGGATTGGCGAAGCAAGAACGAGAAGTTTATTGCGGTGAAGAATTTGCCGAAGGTTCGGTACCAACTTCGGCCTACCTACCGCGAAATGACAATCAATGGGAACAACTACAAAGTTGTAAGTGTCGCTAACTAGATGCGAACCCATCCTGGGCGAACGTTGGAGGACTACGATCGTGTTCATGTGGCACGCCTAGAGGGCATGGCCCGTTTCTGGCGAAACCACCGGCGGACCGATCGGCAGGAGGCGATCACCCGGCGGCGCTACGCCCTTACTGTAGTTTCGCCCCCTTCTCCTCTTAGGGTAGTGTACAATATCAGTAGTGATGACGAACCATGTTCGCCGGATCACTCCTTTAGTAGTTGCCTTGGGGGCGAAGATGTAATTTTCTTGTAAGCGAACGCTTAGATCATTTCGCCTGTATCGCGTTACACAATGTAAGCTGTTGAGTGTATTTTCAACGTTTAATAAAGATGTGCTTTTGTTTCCTTTTCGCCATTTTATGCATTGTCACATTTTGTGCTTTTATTGGGTCGTGATGTATCGACCCCTTTACGTGTATTGGCGAAATAGGCACTTTGACTTTTCAGCTTTCGACTTCCGTAGTCGATCTTTTGCACTTCGCGTTTAGCGGCTTGATTTTGTGCGGATCGATTATAACGGTGTTCGGGGGTTTTTTCTTCTTTTTTTTTTGAAACAAGCTGTCGCGGTTTCAACGTTCGGCGAGCGATGCTTCGACCGATTCGTTTCGCCCCCCTGGCCTTTTCGCTGATCAGGCGTTTGCCTTGGGGTTTTTCCACGAATTATCATGCACATAAGTAAAAAAGGCGAAAAACACAGAAATTTTATACTAGTTCGGGCCTCCAGAGTGGATAATAGCCCTACGTCCAGTTTTTTTTCTTTTTCGTTTTCTCCTTTTTTTTGGTATTTTTGCACCGAACGGGTTACAAAATGGCAGCTACCGAAGAGCTACATGGCAATATGTACATTTTTACATATTGGCGAACAGGGTGCCACCCTCTAGACATAGAAACGCTTGAGAGAAGCGGCGTTCCACGAGTGATCGAACTCTTCGCCCTCTAATGTTGCTAGGCGAAAGGAGCCCATCCTTGACTTGTGCTTGATGAGATATGGCCCCTCCCATTTTGACTCAAGCTTCCCGACCACTGCTGGGTTCACTTTTCTCCTTAGAACGAGGTGGCCCAGTAGGAGCTCTGTTGGGCGAACCTTTTTGTTGTAGGTTGCCGAAGTGCTTGCGGCGTACTTGCGCATGTGTTCCAGCGCTTCGACTCGTACCCCTTCCAGAAGTTCAAGCGACACTTCGCGCCCATCTTCGCCCCCCGAGAACTTCCCCCTTGGTGAGTTAGCCCCTAGCTCTGTTGGGGTCATCGCTTCGTCCCCGTAGAGGAGCATGAAAGGGCTGAACTTGGTTGGCCTCGTGGGAGTTGTTCGGAGGGCCCAAAGGACAGACAGCATCTCGTCTGGCCATTTGCCCTTCGCCGCCCCCACAAGCCTTTTCTTGAGTGCCTCCAAGATCTTGCCATTTGCGCGTTCGGCCGCCCCGTTCGACTGCGGGTGCGCGACCGATGCGAACCTGATCTCCAGGTTTAGCCCTTCGCACATCTCTCTGAACTTGTCAGAGTCGAACTGCTTGCCATTGTCTGTGATGAACTCCCTTGGAACTCCAAAACGGCAAATGATGTTTTTCCAGACAAACTTCTGCACTGCCGCCGAAGTGATCGTGCCGAGTGGTTCGGCCTCGATCCAGCGAGAAAAGTAATCGATGGCCACGATCGCGAATTTGTATCCATTTCACGCTACTGGGAATGGGCCTATGATGTCCAGCCCCCATCCGGCGAAGGGCCATACTGGAGCAATCGGCTGCAATTCATACTGTGGGGTGATTTGGCTTCGGCCATGTCGTTGGCAGCCTTCGCACTTTTTGGCGTGCGCAACGCAGACTTTCAGCACAGTTGGCCAATATACTCCTTGGCGAAATACCTTGGAGGCCACAGTTCTGGCAGCTTGGTGTGCCCCACAAAGCCCCTGGTGTATTTCCCTCACTATTTCTTCACCCTCGGTAGTAGATATGCAGTGAAGCAATGGTTGGAGCACTCCAGAGTGATATAGCTGTCCCGAGACTAGCTTGTACTGTCTGGCTCTGATTTGTAGGCATTTCGCCTCCGCTTCGTCATCCGGAAGCCAGCGGTCTTTGAGGTACTTCACGAACGATGTTCGCCAGTCCTCTGGGTCTTCGCCCGTGGCAGTCTGGTCTATGGCCATGACATCCTCGATTCCTTTGGGCACGCTTGGTGCATACAGGATGTCAAAGAAGATGCCTGGCGAATGCGGTCCTCCGCAAGGAGCAGACTTCGCCAGGGCGTCAGCCTCCTCATTCTGCCCCCTGGGCAAGTGTTCGACCGTTACGCCAGCGAAGCACTTTTCCATTGACCGAACGGCCTCCAAGTATCTCTTCATCCCTTCATCTTTTGCCTCAAAAGATTTGTCAACATGACAGGCCACTAGCTTGGAGTATGTTCGGATGAGTAAGCGCCGAACCCCCAATGCTTTTGCCTTCCTTAAGCCCAGCAGCACCGCCTCGTACTCCGCCGTGTTGTTGGTTGTGTCGAACTGCAGCCTTGCGGCGTACCGAATCGGCGCACCCCCCGGCGAGATGAGCACGGCTGCGGCGCCCGCCCCTCTGTGTGACCACGAGCCATCGGAGTGCATCGTCCAAGGCTGTTCGACAGGTTGCGGTTCGGAGGCGAACGTCGGAGTCCATTCGGCCACAAAGTCGGCCAGAGCTTGCGATTTGATGGCGGTGCGCACCACGAAGTGCAGGTCGAAGGGGATAGCTCCGCCGCCCACTTGTTGAGTCTGCCCAAGATTTCTTTACCCCGAAGTACTTCGCCTAGGGGGTATTGCGAAGGCACAGTGATTTTGTGGGCTTGGAAGTAGTGCTTGAGCTTGCGCGAAGCCATCACCAGGGCGTAAGCGAGCTTTTCCATCTCAATGTACCGCGTCTTCGCCCCCTGTAATGCTTCGGAGACGAAGTACACCGGTTTCTGCCCTGATTCTGTCTCTTGGACTAGGACTGCGCTGACTGCTACTGGCGAAGCCGCTAGATACAATAGCATTTCGCTCCCTGGTGTTGGGCTGACCAGGGCGGGTGGGCTTTGCAAATACTACTTTAGCTCTTCGAATGCGGCCTAGCATTCGGGAGTCCAGTTAAACTTGCTTGCGCCCCAGAGGGTCTTGAAAAACGGCAGGCCCCTTTCGGCTGCTTTTGAGAGAAAACGACTGAGTGCCGCAATTCGGCCCGCGAGCTTTTGTACTTCGCGTATGCTCGACGGTGGCTTCATATGCTGAATGGCATCGATTTTCTCGAGGTTCGCCTCGATACCCCTTTCGGAAACAAGAAAACCCAACAACTTGCTGGCGCGAACTCCAAAAACACACTTTTCTGGGTTTAGTTTCATACCCGCCGCGTGCAAGTTGTCGAAGGTCTGTTGCAGATTAGACACATGGTCGAAAGCCTTGCGGCTTTTTACGACGATGTCGTCGACATATGCCTCCACGTTTCGCCCCAGTTGCTTGCGAAGCACCTTGTATACCAGCCTGGCGAACGTTGCCCCGGCGTTCCTCAGGCCGAAAGGCATCCTGAGGTAGCAGAAGGTGCCGAACGGCGTGATGAAGGCAGTTTTGGCGATGTCGTCTGGATTCATGTGGATCTGGTGATAGCCGGAGTAGGCATCTAGGAAGCTCATGAGCTCGCAGCCAGCCGTCGAATCGACAAGCTGGTCGATCCGCGGCAAGGGGAAGTCATCCTTCGGACAAACCTTGTTGAGGTCCGTGAAGTCGACGAACATGCGCCACTTGCCGTTCGACTTCTTCACCAGGACCAGGTTCACCAGCCACTCCGAGTGATCAATCTCCCTGATCACCCCGGCCTTGAGAAGCTTTTGCACTTCGGCTTTCGCTGCTTCCTGGCGATCAGCGGACATCTTGCGCAGCTTCTGCTTCCTTGGCTTGGCGTCTGGCTTGACAGCTAGGTGATGCATAGCGAGCTTTGGCGAAACGCCACCCACTTCGCTGGGGCTCCAGGCAAAGATGTCGATGTTTCTCTTGAGTACCTCCAAGATTTTCGCAGCTTCTTCTTCGACCAGATCGCCTCCCAGCTGGACAAGCTTCGTCGGGTCTGCCTCGTTCACTTGCATCTTGATCACCTTGCCGTGAGGAGCTGGCTTGGGCGCACGGTTAACATGCGGTTCGGCCTCCACGTTGTGCACCTCCCTGCTGATCACTGCCAAGTGGCCTTTCGGCAAAGCCGAAGGTTGGAGCCCCTTGACAACAATCACCCCTGTCGGACCCGGCATCTTGAGCTTGAGGTAGTTGTGGTGGGAGATGGCTTCAAATTTGTTCAAGGTTGCACGGCCGAAGATGGCGTTGTAGCCGTACGGGATGTCGACGACGTCGAACAATATCTGCTCTTCGCGTCTATTTTCGCCCGTGCCGAAGGCAACCTTCAACCGTGCCTGGCCGAGAACCTGAACCGCCTCACCGCCGAAGCCGCGGAGTGAGGCCGGCGCTTGAGTGAGAGCCGAAGTTGGTAGCCCCATCCTGGCGTATGCCGCGGCGAAGATGACATCAGCCGAGCTGCCTCCATCGACCAGACTGCGCCGGACTTCAAAGCTGGCCACCTAGCCGAAATCACCAGGGGGTCTTGGTGCGGAAACAGCACTCCTTCGGCATCTTCCGGCCCGAAAGAGATTTGCTGACCCAAGTACTTTGGGACCCCTTCGCCCGAGGCGGTGATGTTATGCACCGTTCGCAGCTGCAACTTTCTCTGCCGCTTCGACGGCTGGACCGGTGGATCAGCCCTTGTGATCACTTGGATGATTCGGCGTTGCGCGTCTTGGTGCTGCTCGGGTGGAGGCGACTGTACACGGGCCACCTCGCGAGGCGCTTCGACAGCGGCACCCTGGTGTGGCCTTGGTTCTTGAGCACTGCTTCGCTGGCGAATGTTGCGACATAGCTCGGTGGTGTGCGAAGACCGCCCATGGTAGGCGCAATAGAGGTCCTTTCTGGCCCTCTTACGAACAGGCTGCTGATGGCTGCCGCCTTGTTGGGCGTCGAACTCCCTGCGGAGGGCCTGCACTTCTTCGACAGCCATCACCGCCTTGCCGGTTCGGTCGGTCCTGAACTTCCTCCATGTCATGGGAGCTTGGCCTTGCCGGGGCGACTGCCCCTGGTTTGCCGACTGGGGCTGGCGAACAACGGGGGGAGCCGGTTCGATGACTTGCGTTTGCATTTGAGCTTGGGCCGCAGCGATGGAGGCTTTGTCGTACTCGGCTTGAATTGTCTGTCTCCACTTGGAGTCTTTTTCGCCCCTTGCGTACCCATCGATGATGCGAAGCAGGTGCTCGAGAGTTTGCGGTTCCTTGTTCGCGATCTTCCTTGTGAGTTCGCCCTCGAGCAGCCCGGCCGAAGCGGCGTTGATAACGGACGCTTCCGTTATGTTTTGAACTTGGTATCGTGCTTGCGAGAAACGACGCATGTACTCTCGTATCGATTCGCCCGGCCTGTGGCGAATGCCGAGCAAATGCTGCTGTGTCTTCGGCTCCTCGTAGGTGCCTCCAAAGTTAAGAATAAAAACATCGCGCAATTGCTCCCATGAGTAAATGCTATTGGATGGCATATTGAAATACCAAGAACGGGCGATGCCGTCTAGAGCGAGATGGATTACCTTCACCTTGGTGTTTTCGTCGCCATGAGCTGCTTCGATCGCAGACTCGTAGATTGAGAGGAACTCTTTTGGGTCTGTTTCGCCCGACTACCGCGGAACGGGTGGGAATTTGAACTGGGGTGGGATCAGGCGGCCCTTGATTCCCCCGCTCAGTGGCAGCCCCTTTTCGCCCCTGGCCTTGCCCATAGCGCCCTGCAGCGAAGGCCCGCCTGACTGCGGATATGGCGTGACGAAGGGCGAAGTGATGGCCTGGGGGTGCGGTTGGGCTGCGACGTTCGGTGGCCCACTTCCGAACGGCGGTGCTTGGATGGTGTTGTAGAAGTCGAACTGTTGCCCCCGATTCCAGGGCGAAGCCCCTGGCATAGGTGGGTTCAACGGCAGCCACCCTGAAGCGCCTTGGCCGGAGCCCCCCTCCTGCTGAGCCGAAGGGGTTGTGCTTGAGATGTGGGGTTGGTTAAGCTGCTGAAGGAAAGCTTGGAGCTGCGCCTGCAGTGCCGAGGCCCCCTCCGCCATCGCTTGTGACATTTGACCAGGCGGCGAAGTGGGTGCTTGGATCGTGGGAGGCTGAACCGGCGCTGGTTGATAGGCTTGAGGCGGGATGTAACCTGCCGAATACTGAAGGATGGGGGCCGGAGCGATCTTGGCTTGCCGTGCCGCTTCGTACGCCTGCTGCTGCTCCTGCATTTGTCGAAGCATGTCCTGGAGTCGCGCCATGCTCTGCCGCATGGCCTCCATGTTCGCTTCGGCTTGTGCGTCAAGGCCGGGATCGACTTGTGCCGCGGCGATTGTTGTCGAAGCAGGCTGCGTTGCTGAAGGGATCCCTGGTATCTGCTCCGCCAAAGTGGTCGGGGCCGAAGGCGGTGGTTGCGGCGCGGGCGCCGAGGCCCCCGGCGCAACCGTCGCTTCGGCAGGCGCCGAAAGCTCCGTGCCTTCGCCAGCGGCCATCACTTCTCCGGCTACTCCTTCCTTTGGGTTCGCAACCCTCTCTTTTGAGACCTTTTTCGGTGGTATTAGCTCTCAGTGGTTTCGCTCGGAGGTCCCCACGGTCGGTGCCAGCTGTTGTCGAAACGACAACCGCATACGTCGAAGGACGTGGATACTCAACGGTTGTTGGGAAGTAGTGTGTAATAAATTTTGTATTAAATTCGGATCCTCTTTTACAAGGCCCAAGGGGGCTATTTATAACCCTATTACAGATCTCCCTATTAGGGTTTAGGGCTATTACAAGGGAATTTACATGGTCACCCTCATAAAGGGGCCCTTACATGGGTATTCAATGTAATCCAGGCGCGTGGGCCCTTAATGGGCCACTTGGTGGCTACTGGATCTTCGGCCCATGGACCGGGACGATTGGGCCGGCCCATCGGCCCTTCTTGGATCAGGTCCGCTTTGGCGAAGTCATCCTCCTTCGACGCATGCCTTCGCCATGTAGGCTTCGCCCTGGCCAACCAGAGCCCCATGTGGCTTCTCGTCATAGGGCTTCGCCATTGGGCGCCGCCCTTGGGCTTCACCATCGCGCTTCGCCGTCGGGCTTCACTCCACGAGTCCTGGGTACCGGGAGATCGAATCCTTGTCGCTTGGTTGGTTTCGGCAGGCTTGGTCGGAGGGCCTTATAGCATACTGCCAACACATCATATAAGATAAGTATTGCTAAATTAATGAGAATTGATGAATTTTTGAATTAATGATTAGTATTTCTCACTTACCTTTATGAATGTTCTGTTTTCCTTGAAAAAAATAAAAAATCGCCCCCTTCAACCTCCCACCAAAATAGTGAATAGTGGGATACAGTTACACTAGCGGTTGGGGTATTTATAGTGTGCAATAAATATCTGTAACAGTCCAAAAACTAACAACGGTGACGGGCATATAAGTTATCTTTATCGGGCCTAAATAAAAGCCCGTCACCGATGAATGTCTTCTGTGACGGGCGTTATTGTTATCTCAATCGGGCCTCAAGTTGGAGCCCATCAAAGATGACGATCATCGATGATGGGCTTCTTGTAGGGCCCGTTTGAGATATTGAAGGTTATCTCAATCGGGCCTAAGCTAGCGGCCGTCACTGATAGGTGTCATCCATGATGGGCTTGAGTTTTATGCACATTTAACATGTCTGTGCGACCATATCTCAATCGGTCTCTTTTTAGGCCCGTTTGAGCTGTATTCATTGTGACGGCCCGCAAAATCCAGTTAAGTTACACGCCGTCACCGATGAGAGGATCTGTACTAGTGGAGGCACAGGAGGAAAGGCGATCAGACGATGTTAACCTCTTGGAGAAACATTGAGAACGAGTTGCCATTAGAGCAGCCACATATCAACAGGCCCTGCATTGACATCATGAAAAGTGCATACGAGACCGCACACTTGCCATCGGCGATTACGTCCTCCGACGAGTACAAAACCAAGCAGGGCGAAACAAGCTCTCACCAAAGTGGGAGGGACCATACAAGGTGGTTGAAGTCCCGAGGCTAGGCACATTCAAGATCACAGATGCATTGACCAACTACGTAAAATTTATTTATAATAATCGATGTATCAAAGTTTGTAAGTTTTTTCCATTCAATAAAGATATTTACAGTTCTGTCCAAATTCTCTTAACAGTGTTTTACCCAAAGATCCCTTACCTGTATAACGTCCTGTGCCAAAGTCTTACCTAACGTTCCTTTACGCTAGTCTAACACACCTCCGAGGTCCTCACGGTCCTCGGCTGGGGACACCTAGAGCTGATAAGATGATGTCAGGCACCACAGAGCCAAGTGACCATGTCATATTTAGTCATATCAGAGTGCTCAATGGTAGCATATTATCTAAGCCGTGTAATCGGGAATTGGTTTTCCCAATTTCACGGCTGGGGGCTAGGTTCGCAGCTCGCCTAGGCCAGGTTATAGGTTTTCAAGCTATACCCTTCGAGAATGACTTCTCCAAGGGCATAGCTAGGGGCTAGGGAGAGTATCATACTCTAATGACTAAAAATAGTCTAAGCGAGAAGTACTCATATACTACTAATTTATTAATGCTTAAGACATAGATTCCATTTCTTTACATAAGCATGATAAACAGTCATATTTCACAAATATACATTCAGAACTCTTTGCAGGTATAGACCCTACCACGAAGGCCACTGCCAGCTCATAGAAGAGTACACCTTCTCGGCTAAAGGGGCAAAGGATTGTGCTAGACGGTCGATCTCGTCGGGCCTCAATGACATTTGCGAGAAACCTTCACGGAGAAAGTCGAGGTGCATGTGCGGCCGACAATCTTAGATGCACGTGAGAAGGTGGCCTCCGGTGTGTTGACTGGAGCGACATCATTCCTGCTTCAGGCTATCATCGATGCGTTTGCTGATACCCTGCAGTTGGTCACACATTCTCTTAATCCAGGAGATGTAGCCTGCAGTCAACTTCTCGGGAGGAGGCCTCGCTTCTCGAATCTCCATACAGATTCGCGACAAGGCATCACAGCAACTCACGAGATACGAGTTCAACCAGACTTCACGTCCTAGGAGAGTTTCGACATCCTGATCTTTCCTCGCGACATCTATCGCCCCCTCGAGTTGTTCCACTTCCAACTTGGTCCTCCAGAAATCGATGCGGCGATCCATCTCCTCCAAAGCGTTCTCGAGATCTACAGACAAGGAAGGGTTTGAAATCACTCCGCCTTGTGCCAACCACGAAGTCCGAGGGTGTGAGAACCGACAGCCTTAGCTTGAGTATGTTGGAGAAGAGAACTTAGATGTGATCCTGACAGCACAAGTGCATTGTCGGGATTAACCATGACCAGGGCACGGTCGCCAACATCAGGTGTGGATGAGTCAAAGGGAAGAGTGGGCGATGAGTCATTATCTTCAGGACATCCTCTGTGCAGGACGTCCTCATCACCAATACATCTACAAATGGTATGATAGGAAAGAAATTGCTTAGTATGTAATAAAATGGGAAATTGTTCTCGGATGGACAACCAACCCAAAAGTTACATTTTAAGAACAGTCAAAGATTACAAGATATCGCAGATGGGAGTGGGTGGATGTGCTGATTTGGAAGCAGGGCTGACGATGACATGACCTACTCGGCTGGCCACGGTGTTGTCGTCAAGATTTGCAGAAAAGACACACATATATTAGAGGTTGAATATAAAATCACTACGCGATAGAGGACAGGTGGGTTGCGATAACGAATATCCCGTTTCGAGATTCGTTTCTTGTCGTCAATTCCTGTGCATTCGAACGCAGGATGAGCGCAAGCCTAGAGTGGTTAGATTCAACAACGTATGAAGTGTATGATGACTTCATACCCCATTAACCCTTTTTCTCGGAGGCTTTTTATGTTGTTTACTAAGGCTTGGAGGGAAGGGGTCAAAGGGGGCCTCGAAGTCCAGGATGAGGAGCGTTCAGGCTAGTCATCTGAGACAATGAGTACGGAAGAAAGTTCTTCTACATGGAGATAGAACCATTTGGATCTCCATGAACTTCGGCATGAGTGGTAGTCGAAGGGGATGTACTTCGCCTTCATCCCATCTCGGAGGCGGAATCCGCAACATCCGGAGATCCTGCGGGATTCCATCCATCAGAGCTCGTAAAAGTGATGGAATAGATCAAGGAAATGCACTACCCCGAGGTAGGCCTCGCAGAGATGAGTAAAGATACTCAAAAAAGAAATGGAATTTGGGTTCAAATGAATAAGATGAAGGCCGTAGAAGTTTAAGAGGAGAAGAATAAACTAAGAAGGAGGAGGAAGAGAACCACATCGAAGAAAATCCTCCAAAACTACGACTTGTCCTAGGGCAGGTATCGGTTATGTACCTCCTTCTGTGCGCTCCATGTTGCTACGCCCAGGAAGAGACCCTTTCACTTGCAGTTTCTTCACTCCCGCTGTGTCGATGATGGATTTTCCCAGATCCATAGGTTCGAAGTTAGGGATGGTGGAGAATGGAGGGTGGATGTTGACGATGAAATTTGGTAAGCAAATCTATCTACAAGGATAGGAAATACAACATAGTCCGAAGCGGATTTGAAAATATGCAAGGATATCGGAAACAGAGTGTGCATCGGCTGGAGTCCGTATCGGCTGTGGACTGATCGGCAGAGTCAGAGATGGACAGGGTTAGCCGATGGAGCCAATGTCGGTAATATGACTTGGTACACGTCATCAGGTTGGGTTAACGTGCTTTATATGGATTGCCATGCACGGATAAAATCCTGAGGAGGCAACTGTATCTATTAATTAGGATATTTTATGTAATTTCCTTATAGATATTCTCGGTAAGAGTCCGCCTAAGGGACTTGTTCGTTAGTTGGATTTGTATTAGGTTAATATGAGTCGTGTCCATGATGGACAATGTTTGTATTTTCGGGTATAAATATAATCCCGAGGTCTTTGTAAATAATAACAACACACGTTCAATCAATCTCGGCGCATCGCCAACCTTTGTTTTCTATTCTCGACAAGTTTGTGCTTTCGAGTCGTGCTGCATCAATTTGCTCTTCGGCAAAAAGGTATATCTTGTCATGGCGAGTTGCATCATTAGAACTAGTGCTTACATCTTTATGACACTCTAGTTCTTTGTTGTGATTCTCCGAGTTATCATATATGTTATATAACTTAGATCGACAATACAATCTACTTGTATCGACTAGATCCTTTTTAGGGTTTCATCGGTATCGGCTAGATTACTTTGTTAATCTAGATTATATAATGTATCCACCATCCCGAAAAGGCAACCATCGGCTTGATTCTTTAGATCTCATGCTTCTATTTATACTTAATGCTGCATTGGTTCAGTCCAACCTATTAAGTCGTATTTAGAATCATGATATCTAACCTGCTTTATGGTTGTTAATAAGGATAGTATCGGGGTTTCAGCCGATCTTACCTGATATAGATGTTTCACATTGTTTTATGCTTTGTTTAATATTCTCTATCTGCCCCTTATATCAGGATCTAATCTAATATAAATATGTTAAGCTTGATATCAATCTAATTGGTTATAGTTTAATATATTTATTACTAGAGAATATCCTAGTATAAGGTTGTATCGGAGCTATAGCCGATACATACTTAAACCTAGATATCGGCTATGACATCAATCTACTTAATCATTATTTCATGTCATCTTTAGACTTGGGCAATTTATACTGTCTCGGTTCAATCCGATCTATCTCAATTGCTTATTTCTAAAGTAATATTGATCTATTGATTATTATGTAACATTGATCTTTACAGCCGATATACTAGTTTTAGGGTTAGTTTTATCATTAACTATACCTTACAGCCGATTCATGCTTTATTGCATCGGCTAGGTCACATACGATATGAAATCGGCCCTATGGCCGATTGTCTATCGTTTACTGATATTCTTCACATGTTTTTCTTGTTGATTGCAGGATCAAATCAACTGGCACGCCCTTGAATCTGAAACCCTAATTTTGGACCTGCACTAGAGTAAAGCAAACCTCTTAGGCTAGTGTGTGTTTTTTGCATCAACACGCTTTTGGCACGCCCGGTGGGACTCGTGTCATCATGTCTCCAAACATCACTGAAGTCGCGGAGACATCATCGCGGTTACACCCGAGCAGTTGAATGACGAACAGAAGGAAGAATTGCGACAACTGCTGAACCAACTTCAAACCCAGTATTTGCACTCCTTCACAGTCACCCGGCAAGGTACGGTCGTCCAAAGAGCTAAAGTCCAAGTACCGATGATTGTGAAGCAAGACCCAAGTACTTCTGGATCCGGAGAAGAAAAAGATAAACAAGTGAAGGCCGAATCAAGTGACGAGGAATTGCACACATTACAAGATCGCATCGATTCGGCTGTTCACCATGCCTTAGTCAACCAGTCCGGAGTACTTGTCAATACTTTAACAAACATTATCAAGTCGGTGGTCGATGGAACGATAGCTGAGGAAAAGGCTAAAGGACCTATTTACCTACCAGACGGCACGTTCCCAGCATATAGAACCGTGAAGACAGAGATCGGCGGGAATCAGACAAATCAACAAGTGCTTCAAACCCAGGCTCCATCGGCTGCCTTCTCAAGTTCAAACATTCCATCAATTTTAACCAGATCACAGCCGATCACTGGGGGGCAGGCATCAACTCAATTAACGCCAGAACAATTGATGAGTATTCTCCATCCAAAACCGCCAGCTGTCGCCACATCTTACCAAATTCCTTCGGTTCCACAACAGTCGATTGGAATTACCCAGCCGGTAAGCCAGCAATACAGTACAGAACAACTTCCTTATGTGCCACCACAAGGCATATCGGCTGGCTTCAATAATCTTTATCAGCCTCACTCATCACGACCTCAGCCGATCCAATATGGCCAAATGGATCCACTACAACAGCAGTATGGTGGAGCAACACCTCATCAACCCTGGGCCGATATGATCGCTGACGTCATGAGGGAGCAATTTGGACTTAAACCGAAAGATAATGGCAATATGTATCGGCATCCATATCCCGAATACTTTGATCGGGTTCCGTTGCCAAACCGATACAAGGTGCCAGATTTCTCTAAGTTCTCAGGACAAGACAATATATCAACTTACGAGCACATTAGCCGATTTCTAGCTCAGTGTGGTGAGGCATCGGCTACAGAAGCTCTCAAAGTTCGTCTGTTCCCACTGTCACTATCCGGATCAGCATTTACATGGTTTTCATCGTTGCCATATAATTCAATCAGGAGCTGGGCCGATTTGGAGAAACAATTCCACAAGTACTTTTTCAGTGGAGTTCAAGAGATGAAACTATCAGATCTCACAGCTATTAGGCAGAAATCAGACGAATCGGTTCCAGATTATATTCAACGATTCAGAGACGTGAGAAATAGATGTTACAGCCTATCTTTATCAGATTCTCAACTAGCCGATCTAGCTTTCCAAGGTTTACTAGCGCCGATCAGGGAGAGGTTCTCGGCTCAAGACTTTGATAGCTTAGCACACTTGGCTCAGAAGGTATCGGCACACGAAACAAGATTTCAAGAAGCTAGGAAATTCATCAAAAAGGCGAACAATGTAAATAATGTCTACAATTATGATTCCAACTCTGAAGACGAAGATCCAGATATCAATGCAGCCGAATGGGCTAGGAACAAGAAGACGGTGGTCTGTCAATGGGCTAAGAATTCGGCTACAGAGGAAAGGTTTGACTTCGACATTACCAAGGCCGATAGGATCTTCGATCTTCTTCTTCAGGAGAAACAGATTCAACTGCCGGCAGGACATGTCATCCCATCGGCTGAAGAGTTGAAGAAAAGGAAATATTGTAAATGGCATAATACAGGATCTCATCACACTAATGATTGCAAAATCTTTAGACAACAGATCCAGTCGGCTATTGAACAAGGAAAAATTAAGATTGATGGATCCAACATAGTGAAAAGGCCAATGAAGATAGATGGACACCCTTTTCCAGTTAACATGGTGCATCCTGGATACAACAGGAATACAGCTGATGGGAATAAAAACTACACTAGGAGTATCAGATTGGCTGGTATGATCGGCAAGTATCAAAATAGGCGCCAACAGGAGGAGTCATATCTTAATGAAGAAGAGAGATATTTTGATCCCCATTGGAGTTGTGAATTCTTCAGGTTCTTCTGTAACGAGGGTATGAGGCTATCATCTATCGAAAATTGTCCTGGCTGCAGTGATCCTGATGTCCAATTCATCCAAAAACCAAGCCGACGACATGCAATTACACATCGGCCAAGACAATCAAGGCTGTCAGTACATGAAAGACTTGGGCCATGCACCAAGACGATGATGAAGATGACTCGCGTGGAGAATCCAAGCCAATGCATCCCCAATGGTGTCCTTCTGGGATATTCACCAAAAATCAAAAGAGAAGAGTTCAAAGGATGAGGAACAGAGAGCAATTCCAGGAGGTTGAGGGTGCAATTGAGCATCGGCTGCGGCAGAAAACGAAGAAAGTATGGCGCGTGAAGAGCAAGGTGGTGCCAGCCGATGAAGTCAGAGCCGATCGCAACAAGGGCAAGGAAGTGATGTCATCTGAGATAAATATGGTCTTTATGTTGCCAGCCGAATATGCAGTAGAGCAACTTGTCGAGCAAGAAGAAGATCTGTCATCGGCTAAGTTGATGTTATCTCCACAACAAGCTGTTTTTGAGAAGCCCGAAGGAACGGATCATCGGCACCTCAAGCCACTCTATGTTAAGGGATTTGTCAATGGTAAGCCGATGTCAAAGATGCTAGTCGATGGAGGGGCAACTGTTAATCTAATGCCTTATACAACATTCAGAAAGCTTGGGAAGAACTCAGAGGACTTGATCAAGACCAACATGGTTCTGAAGAATTTTGGCGGGAACCCATCTGAGACCAAGGGAGTTTTGAATGTGGAGCTGACCATCGGCAGTAAAACAATTCCAACCACGTTCTTTGTTATCGACGGGAAGGGTTCCTACAGTCTGTTGTTGGGAAGAGATTGGATCCATGCCAACTGTTGCATCCCTTCAACAATGCACCAAAGTTTGATCCAATGGCAAGGAGACCAGATCGAAATCGTGCCAGCCGACAGGTCAGTCAACGTAGCTTGTGCCGATTTATCTATTTGGGAGATGGAAGGAATTGATTGCTTATCCGGCAAAGTTTGGCAAGGAGATTACTTAAAGATTTCTGATGATGCTATACAGACAACAGGAGATGGAGAGCCCCAATTCTTGTTTTGAGGGCGCCGTGGAGGGTTCCAACTTATACACAGAAGATACTATTGATGATCTCGACGGCAAGCTTGGGCAAGGTTTTATGTCGGCCGATGAACTAGAGGAAATCAACATTGGACCAGGTGATAGGCCTAGGCCGACATACATTAGTAAAAGTTTACCAAAAGAACTTAAATGTAAATTAATAGCACTCTTAAAGGAGTATAGAGATTGTTTCGCCTGGGAATACTATGAGATGCCAGGACTTAGCCGATCGATAGTTGAACATCGGCTCCCTATCAAACCAGGCTATCGGCCATACAAGCAACCCCCAAGACGTTGTAAAGCTGCGATGTATGATGCTATTAAGGCCGAAATCACAAGACTCTATGATGCTGGCTTCATCAGACCATGCCGATATACTGAGTGGATTTCTAATATAGTACCAGTCATCAAGAAAAACGGCAAGCTCAGGGTTTGTATCGATTTCAGAGACCTAAATAAAGCTACACCGCAGGATGAATACCCAATGCCGGTAGCCGATCAACTTGTAGACGCAGGATCTGCACATAAGATTATCAGCTTCATGGATGGCAATCATGGTTATAATCAAATTTTTATAGCTGAGGAAGATATCCACAAGACTGCTTTTCGATGTCCTGGTGCTATCGGTTTGTATGAGTGGGTAGTTATGACTTTCGGCTTGAGGAGTGCTGGTGCTACATATCAGAGAGCTATGAACTATATTTTTCACGATCTCATCGGCGCACTGGTGGAGATATATATAGATGATGTGGTGGTTAAATCCAAGAAAGTTGATGATCACATAGCCGATTTGAAACAGGTCTTAGAAAGAGCAAGGAAGTATGGGTTGAAGATGAATCCTACCAAGTGTGCTTTTGGTGTATCGGCTGGTCAGTTTCTTGGATTTCTGGTTCATGAAAGAGGGATTGAAATTCCCCAGAGGAGCATTGAAGCAATTAAAGATATCAAACCCCCAGAAGATAAAACTAAGCTACAATCATTGATCGGCAAGATTAATTTCGTTCGGCGTTTTATATCAAATCTGTCTGGCCGAATAGAACCATTTACTCCTTTGCTAAGGTTGAAAGCCGATCAAGAATTTGTCTGGGGAGAGAAGCAGCAGCAAGCTCTGGATAATATCAAGGAATATCTGAGTACCTCTCCAGTTCTCATACCACCACAGAAAGGGATTTCATTCAAGCTATATTTGTCAGCCGATCAAAACTCTATCGGCTCGGTGTTGATCCAGGAGGTTGAAGGGAAAGAGAGAGTCATATTCTATCTCAGCCGACGTTTGTTGGATGCAGAAACTAGATATTCACCTGTGGAGAAGCTATGCTTGTGCTTATATTTTTCTTGCACAAAGTTGAGGCATTATCTACTATCCAATGAGTGCATTATAGTTTGCAAGGCTGATGTAGTAAGTTACATGCTATCGGCTCCAGTGTTAAAAGGACGAATTGGGAAGTGGATCTTTGCTTTGTCAGAATTTGATCTCAGATATGAATCGGCTAAGGCAGTTAAAGGGCAAGCGATAGCCGATTTCATAGTTGAACACAGGGATACCAGTGTTGATAATATTGACGTCATGCCATGGACTTTATTCTTTGATGGATCAGTTTGTACTCATGGTTGTCGTATCGGCTTGGTAATCATATCGCCTGGGGGGCAAGTTTTCAGTTTGCTTTTACTATTAAACCATACTCAACAAATAATCAAGCAGAATATGAAGTTGTTATAAAAGGGTTGCAGTTATTAAGAGAAGTCGAAGCCGATGCTGTTGAGATCATGGGTGATTCATTGTTGGTGATAAGATAATTATCTGGAGAATATGAATGCAAAAATGATACCTTAATAATCTATAATGACAAGTGCCAGGAGCTGATGAAGACATTCAAGATGGTTACTTTGACGCATATCCCCAGGGAGCAAAACGTTGAAGCCAATTATTTAGCTCAGGGCGCCTCAGGATATAGGCCGATGTTTCAAGGGATTGAAGTAGACGTGGCCTATATTCCAGCCGAGGATTGGAGGTTTGATGTTTTTGAGTATCTGAAAAATCCTTCAAGATCGGTCTCAAGGAAACTAAGGTATAAAGCTCTTAAGTATGTTCTGTTGGATGATGCATTGTACTATCGGACGATTGATGGGGTTCTGTTGAAATTCTTAAGTATGGAAGAAGCTAAAGTTGTCATGTGTAAGGTTCATGAAGGTATTTGTGGGACACATCAATCAGCTCATAAAATGAAGTGGTTACTCCGAAGAGTTAGATATTTTTGGCCGACAATGCTGGAGGATTGTTTCAGATATTACAAGGGTTGTCAAGATTGTCAGAAGTTTGGAGCAATTCAGAGAGCGCCAGCATCGGCTATGAACCCTATTATCAAGCCGTGGCCATTCAGAGGTTGGGGTATTGATATGATCGGCCAGATCAATCCACCATCAAGCAAAGGACATAAGTTTATATTGGTTGCGACTGATTATTTCACTAAGTGGGTTGAGGCAATTCCCTTGAAGAAAGTTGACAGTCAAGATGCAATCAATTTTGTCAAAGAGCATATTATATACAGATTTGGTTTGCCACAGACAATAACAACTGATCAAGGTTCTATATTTGTGTCTGATGAATTTGTTCAGTTTACTGATAGCATGAGAATTAAGTTGTTGAATTCATCACCATATTATGCACAAGCCAATGGACAAGCTGAAGCATCTAACAAGAGTTTGATTAAGTTGGTCAAAAGGAAAATAGCCGAATATCCTAAGAAGTGGCATATTATTCTGGCTGAGTCATTATGGTCATATCGGATGGCTTGTCATGGTGTAATTCAGGTACCTCCTTATCAACTGGTTTATGGGCATGAAGCTGTATTACCATGGGAAACCAACATCGGCTCTAGGAGGATTTCTTTGCAAGATGAGTTAACAGCCGATGATTATCATAATTTGATGGTTGATGAGTTAGAAGATTTGGTTCAAGCAAGATTGCGAGCTCTTGAGAAAGTTAGAAAAGATAAGGAGAGGGTTTTAAGGCATTAATATAAGAAGGTTGTTCCCAAATCTTTGGAGGAAGGCGAGCTGGTTTGGAAATTGGTGTTGCCGATAGGAGCCAGAGAAAATAAATTCGGTAAATGGTCACCGAATTGAGAAGGACCGTTTCAGGTTCACAAATGTGTTTCTAAAGGGGCCTATATGTTAAAAGGACTTGATGGAGAAGTATTTGGAAGAGCACTTAATTGAAAATATTTAAAGAAATATTACCCAAGTGTTTGGATTGGTTCATGATCGGCTATGGTTTGCCAGTTTCTAGTTAACAGCCAATGTGTTTACATCGTTTTTAGATGGCCGATATTTTTATCGTCTTTCGACATATAAGTTTGCAGTATTGTGTTCCCTACTACAAACTTGGGGGGCATGGAGTAGATAATTTAATTTTTGGAAATTTTTGAGCAAAATTTTATACAATCGACTCGACGGCTGACAGCTAATAGTGTAAGGTGTTCCAGTATTTGGTTAAGTATAAAATCGGATCGATGGCCAAAATATATATTACAGCAAAAATGTTTCAAGACAATTTATAGTTTGAGTTACATCAAGCCAAATACTTCTGAATAGTTGATATGGCTCTTTGCCTAATTTGTTCTATTTCTTCAATGGCTTGAGCATCGGCTGCATCAGTTCCTGGGATTGGTTTCAGAGTTTTACTCAGGGCAGCAAGGTGTTTCACAGATTTCTTGAGCTTAAGTTTTTGAACTTCGATAGCTTTGGGCAAATCGGCCAACTTCTGTTCTTCGGTGGTGATTTCAGCTCTGCAAGCCTCAAGTTGCTGCAGAAGATCGGCTTCTTTCTTTTTCAATTCTTCAATCTTTTGTTGTGTTGAATTTGGCCCAGCCTCTAGTTCATCCAGTTTGGTTTTCTCTTCAATGATTTGTTGACGGCTGGATTGGACATTTGCTTCAAGGGCAGCACGTTCTAGCCGATCTGAAATTCTTTATCTTGCCCTCTCTAACTTGAAACGATGTTGCTCAAGAAATACTATAGGAGAGATCATTTCTATAAGTTCATCAGGGATTTGATTTTGGATTTCTTCAAACCATGCCCTGATCGGCCCACAGTTTACAACTAGCGCATCAAGTGAAGCATTTAGCCGATCAGCTATGTCAGCTAAGTTCCTTCTTAAGTCTTCAGAAATTGGAGAGATGGCTTTGCTAGTTGTTTCTTCTTCTTCATCCAGGAATTGATTTATATCGAAGGAGAACATATCGGCTAGCAACTAAAATAGGGAAAAGTTGATAAGTAATTAAATATGAGCCGATAGATATGAATATAGATAGTACTTACAGGAATTTGGGGAGCTGGAATTGTAGTAGCGATCTCATCATCTTGTCGGCTAGCTGCGGCCGATTGAGTATGCTCATTGGATGTTTGTTGAGGTGATATTACCTGGGGAGGCTATAAAGATAATAAATAGTCAGTGTCGGCTAAGGATAAAATTAAAGTTGGGGTGAGTTGAAATTACCGGTACTAGTGGTGGGGTTGGTTTCTTCCTCGTAGCAACTTGTTTCTTCTTGGGCTGAAAAGATGAGCGAGTTAAGAGAATTTGAGGCATGGAAATAAATGATGATAAGTCAGAATATCTTACTTGTACTTTTTGAGGAGGTTTCGGAGGACTTGGAGTTTTTGCAGTTTGAGATTGTACTGCAGGAGGTGTATCGGCTTGGGATGTAGCGATTTCGGCTGTATCACTGATTTGGGCAGCAGCCTCGTTGATTGCTTCGTCCATCTCAATATCCTTAAGGATGTCATCTATCTCTTGGGCTTGGGCAGTTTCTGTATCGGCTGTCTTCTTCTGCTTTTTGGTTGGTTTCTTCAGTAGTGGTGGCTTTACAGCAGCCTGTTTTGTCCTTCTTCTTTTATCTCCAGTTTGCATCGGCTCTCTGAGTTGGCCTTGAAGTAAGGTGGCGGTTTTTGGGGCGTTGAAGCCGATGACAGATGGGGCTAGTCACAGCCATTGGGGAGTTTAGCCATAGCATATTCTATGGGCTTGCCACTTCGGCTAACTGAAGGGGGAGGAGAGTCTGTTGTCTGCAAGGAAAATTGTTAAACTATGAGTATTAAGCAGATTGGTAGTAATGAAATACAAGGGCTCAAGAGAAGAAATTTACCTGAGGAACCAAGTTTGGTACAATTCGAGTGAGATATGAGTCAACTGGCAGATGGAATATGTGACTTTTTATTTCTGACCACCATCTGTCGAATTGGATGCTCCTCATCAAGATGATGTTGAATCTGTCAATGCTGCCGAGAGAGGGACCGGGGATGTTGAGCAGTTTATCCATCATCAGAGCCGATACAATATCACCTCTGGTCTGAATCTTGTCGGCATAGTACAAGCCGATGGGTAGTGTGCCCATGCCAAGTTGTCTTGCTGCTGATGCTGGATAATAAAACTCATAAGAAGGTTGAACATTTCTGCCTTGAGATATGCCAACTGGGAGTATGCATGGAGAGATTGCAGCAGTCAGGATTTCTCTGGGTTTTTCAAATCTCTCATCATTAATTTCATTCAGCCTAAAGTCAGTTGGTAGTTCAAAGCTTTGGTAGGAGTCATAGGCAAACCAGATTCGGCTGTCCCTAGGGAATCCATCATAAAAGTTGCCGAACCAGTTATGGAAATGCTCAGCCGATGGTCCATGTCTAGCATAACTGGTAGCTGCTTCTCCAAATGACATACATCGGCGCATTTGATCTGATTCCTCATCATTTTCAGAATTGGCTGTGGAGGGGAATTCTGCTTCTAAAAGTGATGGCCTTTTTGCAACCTTCAAAGTATGAGGGGTTAACCAAAGTTGGATGAACCACCATGGGCCACCAGTATTGATATTGGAGTCCATTATCAGTTTGGTCGATGATTGGCTTAGCATTTGATATGCTGCTCCTAGCAAGTATTTTCCCAAGGGGAATTCTCTTTTCAAGACTAGAGCTTCGGCTAGGTGTTGCCAATTGGCTGTTGGGCCGCAGGTGGATCCACAAAATAAAAACTTGTCTAGCCACATCATCAAGAAAGCGGCGTGCTCCCTAGCCGATACAGGTCCTGTTCCTATATTGTCAGAAATGAAACCAGACCAGCCACCAATATTTTTAGTTTTGAACTTATAAGTGCACTTGGTCTTCATACTGATGGGATTGGCCGATGTGGTTATATCTAAGCCAGTGATCATGATTATGTCCAGCAAGGTGGGAGTCATCGGCCCTTGGTTGAACATGAAGCAGTTGAAAGTGTTTGACCAAAAATATGCAGCCGAAGATAGCATCGGCTCATCTTTTTTCATCTCGACTATGGACAAGGACAGGCATTGGGCTATCCCTATTTCGTCCCAGTGATCTTGCTTGCTAGCTGAAATTCTTTTATACCAATCTGTCCATTTATCAACTTGGGAAGGCCAAGACCTAAAAGTTGTAATCCAATGGGAAAGAGACTGGTTGGCTTGTTTGAAAGGGATTCTGTTTGTTTCTGCGTTGATGATGTCGGTGGGATCTAAATCACCAATCGGGCCCAGAAGAAGTGGTTGGGTTCATTGAGTTTTGGAATGGCTACTTGGTGGCTTAGATGCTACAGATTGAAGAAGAAAAGGTGGATGAAGGCAGAGTAAAAATGAAGAAATTTAAGGGAAAGATTGGAGTCGATGGGGAACATACCTCGGCATATTCCATGGCGGCGGATTGAGGTGGATTTGATGAAGTGGCCATTGTGTGCGAAGGTCGTCGCCGGAGGGGATTTGTTGCTCTGGTCGCCGGAGTGGATAGAGAAGGTGTTCGCCGGAGTTCACGGGAAATTTTGGTGATTTAAGCGGTGAAAGCGGAGTTAACGCCGTGAAATATCCGGAGGAGCCGTTGGTATTTAAAGAATTAGGTGTGTAACGGTCATGGGGGTAACCCTAGAATTTTGCGGTTGAGAAGAGATAATTCCGTTGCATTGTAAATACTTCGGAATTGGGGGACATGTGTTGACGATGAAATTTGGTAAGCAAATCTATCTACAAGGATAAGAAATACAACATAGTCCGAAGCGGATTTGAAAATATGCAAGGATATCGGAAACAGAGTGTGCATCGGCTGGAGTCCGTATCGGCTGTGGACTGATCGGCAGAGTCAGAGATGGACAGGGTTAGCCGATGGAGCCAATGTCGGTAATATGACTTGGTACACGTCATCAGGTTGGGTTAACGTGCTTTATATGGATTGCCATGCACGGATAAAATCCTGAGGAGGCAACTGTATCTATTAATTAGGATATTTTATGTAATTTCCTTATAGATATTCTCGGTAAGAGTCCGCCTAAGGGACTTGTTCGTTAGTTGGATTTGTATTAGGTTAATATGAGTCGTGTCCATGATGGACAATGTTTGTATTTTCGGGTATAAATATAATCCCGAGGTCTTTGTAAATAATAACAACACACGTTCAATCAATCTCGGCGCATCGCCAACCTTTGTTTTCTATTCTCGACAAGTTTGTGCTTTCGAGTCGTGCTGCATCAATTTGCTCTTCGGCAAAAAGGTATATCTTGTCATGGCGAGTTGCATCATTAGAACTAGTGCTTACATCTTTATGACACTCTAGTTCTTTGTTGTGATTCTCCGAGTTATCATATATGTTATATAACTTAGATCGACAATACAATCTACTTGTATCGACTAGATCCTTTTTAGGGTTTCATCGGTATCGGCTAGATTACTTTGTTAGTCTAGATTATATAATGTATCCACCATCCCGAAAAGGCAACCATCGGCTTGATTCTTTAGATCTCATGCTTCTATTTATACTTAATGCTGCATTGGTTCAGTCCAACCTATTAAGTCGTATTTAGAATCATGATATCTAACCTGCTTTATGGTTGTTAATAAGGATAGTATCGGGGTTTCAGCCGATCTTACCTGATATAGATGTTTCACATTGTTTTATACTTTGTTTAATATTCTCTATCTGCCCCTTATATCAGGATCTAATCTAATATAAATATGTTAAGCTTGATATCAATCTAATTGGTTATAGTTTAATATATTTATTACTAGAGAATATCCTAGTATAAGGTTGTATCGGAGCTATAGCCGATACATACTTAAACCTAGATATCGGCTATGATATCAATCTACTTAATCATTATTTCATGTTATCTTTAGACTTGGGCAATTTATACTGTCTCGGTTCAGTCCGATCTATCCCAATTGCTTATTTCTAAAGTAATATTGATCTATTGATTATGTAACATTGATCTTTACAGCCGATATACTAATTTTAGGGTTAGTTTTATCATTAACTATACCTTACAGCCGATTCATGCTTTATTGCATCGGCTAGGTCACATACGATATGAAATCGGCCCTATGGCCGATTGTCTATCGTTTACTAATATTCTTCGAATGTTTTTCTTGTTGATTGCAGGATCAAATCAACTGGCACGCCCTTGAATCTGAAACCCTAATTTTGGACCTGCACTAGAGTAAAGCAAACCTCTCAGGCTAGTGTGTGTCTTTGCATCAACAGTGGATTAGGGTTCTTTGCTGGGTGGATGTAAAGTTGGGGAATTTGCACTGGAGACGAAGAGAGTTTTTGGCAAACGGATCTAAATGAATCTCGATGTTGGAATTTATAGGCGCACTCCCGACGATTCAAATTTCGAGTAAGAGAGAGAATCTCGCCATGATTTTCTCAGATTTGTTTATGGTAGTTGTTTATACTTCAATTCAAATTCGTTTGATGACCGTTGCTCTTCTATCATTGATGTCGCATGTTTCATGTCTTCTCGTTGAATCGAGAACGATCTAGAAAACGTGATGTCAGTAATCGGGAAGTCTGGGTTCGAGAACGAGTACTCATTTGATTTGAAGTCGGGAACTACTGTCAGGGTTACGGATAAGGCATACCCTTTATCCTTAGGGTCATGCGAATATATGGATACGGTATACCTATATGTATATGGAAAGAAATTATCCGATTAAGGAAATCGTGTACGAAAAGCAGGAATTGACAGAGTTCTACTCGAAGAGGGGTAGGGTATCAGTTGTATCGTACGGGATCCGATGTCTCTGAGTTCTACTTGGAGACTAAGGTGATCTGCGGTATAAATATAGACCCCTTAGAGAGGGTACAGGTATCGAATCATAGCTACACAACATTTGTTATAACCTAGAGCGCTTTGAGGACTTGAGGATCATCTCGCTGATCTGTCTTGGTGGATCGATCTCGACGGGAGTTCGTCGGTACTCTGTTTCAGTTGTTCTTCTTTGTAATCGATACGCTTATTCTTGATAATTCCATATAAACTGGACATAGGGTATACTGCCTCAACCAGTATAATCTTTGTGTCTTTTGTGTTTAATGTTGTTCTCGCTAGATCCTTGTACCAGCGTATCCCAGTAGCCGCTTTAACTGGTCTACGAGTATAACTCATCGATAATTTTATTATAAAATTAAACTATTTTATTATAATTTGATCGTTGCAAAATTTCACTGTAGCAAAAGCAACACAAAAGAGTGTTCTTTTCCTGTAGCATGTCACGTAGCTGAAGATCTTAACAATCCATCGAGTGAAAACGAACTGTTCATCCAAAGTTGCACTTTAGTGACCTCGGGTGAGTTCTTTTTAAAATATTCACAATATCGTTCAAATGGATTATTTGCTTCACGTTTTAAAAAATATTTTTTTTGAAAAACTTTTCTTTACTTATATTGTTTAGACCACTTATTTAAAATTATTTATCACTCTTATTTATTAAAGTTATTTTATGAGTAAATTTTTAAAAACTACAAATTTAAGATATGGTATCAGAAAATTACAGATTTAACATCAGTTTCATCACAAAACTACAACTTTAGTGTTATGAATATAAACTCTAAAATCTGTAGTTCTTTTATAACTTCATTACAGATTTGTAGTTTTATAGTACGACACTATAAATTTGTAGTTCTGTAATGAATTTTGCACTAAATTTATAGTTTTGTGATACACACTTATATATATAGTTTTGTGATAGTTTGATCAAAGTATAAAGTATATAGTTCTGTGAAATTTACTCTTAATTTATTGATTAAAGTAGATAATCAAAAGCCATCCTAGTCATGAAAATAGTGACGATAGATTTGGAAAATAAAGCAACTTAAAAATAGTTTATCCCAACATAAATAATTGAAACAAAATTTAAAATGATATATTACTATGACATACTTCCTCGATCCGACTCCCTTCATTTTTTAATAGATGATATCCTTAACTTTAAGACATACGTTTGACCATTCGTCCTACTAAAAAATATGCAAATGAATGAGATATAATTGCACTTAAAAGTATTTTTAGTTATAAAATAACTCACAACAAAATAAATAATAATTACTTAAATTTCTTAAATAATATGAAAGGTTAACGACTCTATTAATTAAAAATGGAGGTAGTATAATATAAGGACTATGCCATTTTGTCTTTCGAAAATTAAGAAAGTAGCAAAAGATAAGTCATGGTTTACAATGTGGTAGTTGGGAAAATAGTAGGAAAAACACGTCATGGTTCAAAATGTGGTAGTTGGGGAAATTTGATGAGGACATCAACATCATCGATACATCCACGTCCCCATAAGTACAGCTTCATGGTCCTATTACCCGCGCTCGTGCACATCAAATCAACTATCAGATGAGTTTATTCTTGAGTTCATGTTCCTCTTCTTTATATCCCGAAGATGCGTGCACTCTTGTTTTACTCAGGAACGATGGAGAGGATCCAAAGGGGAGAGGATTCGCGCGGGGTGGATTTGGACTGCAGGACAGCACCAACTTCTGACGGCCGCCACGACTTCATGCGAGCTCCGATTTGAGCGTGAAAGTACTTCATGGAAATCTAGTCAAGTCTACTTTCAAATGGATCCAACTTCATGTCCATGTCTGTTCTGGAGCGGCCGCAATTGTCGTTTTACTACTGAGTGTTTTCTGTCCACGGTGCTGCGTCACCTCTTTTTGGGTCCAATGGGCTGTGTATCAAGTTGGGCCCATTAGGGGCGCGTCCTAGGGTTAGAGCACGATCCTGTGGTCGTTCTCCCCCTCTTTTTATACCTTTATCCGCCGCCAAGAACACTTGGATTTTGATGATGATGTGAACCCGCTAGGGTTTGTGTCCCAATCTTTCGATGAGAGGTGATAACTCGATTGGATGAAGACGACGTTCACGGCCCGACTACAACTATCCAAGGACACTGCGCCTTAGCAACCGATACACCGTCTCCAATGGTTGTCGCGAACTTGTGATGCGCGACACCCGGCCACGAGGGCACTCGTCCTGCAATGGTTGTCGCGAACTTGTGATGCGCGACACCCGGCCACGAGGGCACTCGTCCTGCAGGCAATCGAAGAACAAGCAAGAACACGTAGAATAAGCATTGAATTGCTAGATGAAGATGAAAGCTTCACTATGAAAGACACAATACGGTGGGGTTCTGATTACAAGCAGACGGGCGGTTTAGCCAACACGCGCGCTGCGAGCAGGTAGCAAGTAGCTAACTCTAATCATCAAAACCCGAGTGTTCTTGGCGGCGGCTAAAGGTATAAAAATAGGAGGAGAACGACCACAGGTCGTGCTCTAACCCTAGGACGCGCCCCTAATGGGCCCAACTTGATACACAGCCCATTGGGCCCAAAAAGAGGTAACGCAGCACCGTGGACAGAAAACACTCGGTAGTAAAACGACAATTGCGGCCGCTCCAGAATAGATATGGACATGAGGTTGGATGCATTTGAAAGTAGACTTGACTATCTTTCCATGAAGTACTTGCACGCCCAAATCGGAGCTCGCATGAAGTCGTGGCGGTCGTCAGAAGTTGGTGTTGTCCTGCAGTCCGAATTCACCCCGCGCAAATCCTCTCCCCTTTGGATCCTCTCCATCGTTCCTGAGTAAAACAAGAGTGCACGCATCTCCGGGGTATAAAGAAGAGGAATATGAACTCAAGAATGAACTCACCTGATAGTTGAGTTGACGTGCACGAGCGCGGGTAATAGGACCATGAAGCTGTACTTGTGGGGACGTGGATGTATCGATGGTGTTGATGTCCTCATCAGATGATTAGAGTTAGCTACTTGCTACCTGCTCGCAGCGCGCGTGTTGGCTAAACCGCCCATCTGCTTGTAATTGGAACCCCACCGTATTGTGTCTTTCATAGTGAAGCTTTCATCTTCATCTAGCAATTCAGTGCTTGTTCTACTTGTTCTTGCTTGTTCTTCGATTGCCTGTAGGACGAGTGCCCTCGTGGCCGGGTGTCGCGCATCACAAGTTCGCGACAACCATTGGAGACGGAGTATCGGTTGCTAAGGCGTAGTGTCCTTGGACGGTTGTAGTCGGGCCGTGAACATCGTCTTCATCCAATCGAGTTATCCTCCACCTCTCATCAAAAGATCGGGACACAAACCCTAGCGGGTTCACATCAGGTGGTAACGGGTGCATGGGTCAACCTATCTTTCAACATGTGGAGGGCGTTCTCTTGTGATGTGCCCCAAGTGAAAAGCACTCCCTTCTTTGTAAGCTCATTCAGTGGTGCAGCAATGGTGCTGAAATCCCGCACAAAGCGGCGATAGAACCCCGCGAGTCCTAGAAAGCTCCACACCTGTGAGACCGTTTTAGGAGTCGGCCAACTCTGAATTGCCTCAACCTTAGCTTGATCAACCTCGATCCCCTGTGGAGTAACAACATAGCCAAGAAACGGGACTCGAGCGGTGCAAAAACAACACTTCTCAAGGTTACCAAACAAACGTGCATCACGCAAAGCATTAAAAATAGCACGTAAATGATCAAGATGGTCCTCTAAAGATTTGCTATAAATCAGAATATCATCAAAGTAGACCACCACAAATTTTCCAATGAAAGGATGCAAAACCTCATGCATCAATCGCATGAAAGTGCTTGGTGCATTAGTTAAACCAAAAGGCATCACTAACCACTCATATAACCCAAACTTCGTTTTAAATGTTGTTTTCCATTCATCTCCCAACTTCATACGAATCTGGTGGTAACCACTACGCAAATCAACTTTAGAGAACACAGTAGAGCCACTCAATTCATCAAGCATATCATCTAACCTAGGAATAGGATGACGATATCTAATGGTAATGTTATTAATAGCTCTACAATCAACACACATACGCCATGAGCCATCTTTCTTTGGTACCAAAATCACCGGAACCGCACATGGACTAAGAGACTCGTGTACGTACCCTTTATCAAGCAATTCTTGAACTTGACGCTGAATCTCCTTGGTTTCCTCGGGGTTAGTTCGGTATGGCGCACGGTTAGGTAGTGAAGCACCTGGGATCAAGTCGATTTGATGCTCAATCCCACGCACCGGTGGCAGCCCCGGTGGTACTTCCTTGGGAAACACATCAGAGTACTCCTGCAAAATGTTAGCAACAGCAGGGAGCAAAGAATGTTGCATATCGTGAAGTGAAATCAAAGCATCTTTGCATACCAAAGCATAGGCAACGGAAGGTGATGCAATCAATTCATTAATATCAGATTTAGTAGCAAGTAAGCATTTTGTTTTCAAATTGATCTCATTTTTCTCAGTTTTCTTAACAGCAGATTGGGCATTGTTATGGCTCTCACCTTTGGATTTGGCAGCTTTAGCAACATCATCATTCAAAATATCTTCAGGAGACATGGGATGCAACACAATTTTCTTATCATGGTACAGAAAAGAATACTGGTTTGACGTACCATGATGCATAGAATCCCTATCAAATTGCCAAGGTCTACCTAGCAGAATATTGCATGCTTGCATGGGCACAACATCACATTCAACAACATCATGGTAAGTTCCAATTGTAAAATTAACGTGCACCAATCTTGTTACATTTGCCTTACCACTGTTGTTCATCCATTGGATGTAGTATGGATGCGGGTGCGGTTTGGTGCTGAGTGCAAGCTTCTCCACCATCTCGCTACTAGCCAAGTTGTTGCAACTACCTCCATCAATGATCATGCGGCAAGAACGCTCTTTGATGACACTCTTTGTTTGGAACAACGTGTGTCGCTGATTTTGCTCCACCTTCTCCATTTGTGCGCTGAGGACACGCAAGTGGAACATGAGATTTGTCATTATTCTTAGTAATCGAAGAACAAGCTTTGTCATAAAACTGATGATGCTACTCATATCGCTGATTTGTTCTTTCGAGAAATTGTTCGCTTGCATGGTGTGCCAAACACAATTGTTTCTGATCGTGACACTAAATTTCTTAGCCATTTTTGAAGAACTTTGTGGGCTAAATTGGGGACTAAGCTTTTATTTTCTACTACTTGTCATCCCCAAACTGATGGACAAACTGAGGTTGTGAATAGAACCTTGTCTACTATGCTCAGGGCTGTTTTGAAGAAAAATATTAAGGTGTGGGAAGAGTGCTTGCCTCATATTGAATTTGCTTATAATCGTTCCTTGCATTCTACTACAAAGATGTGCCCATTTCAAATTGTGTATGGTTTGTTGCCTCGTGCTCCAATTGATTTGATGCCTTTGCCATCCTCTGAAAAACTAAATTTTGATGCTAAGCAACGTGCTGAGTTCATGTTAAAACTGCATGAGACAACTAAAGAAAACATAGAGCGCATGAATGCTAAGTATAAGTCTGCTGGTGACAAAGGTAGAAGGGACTTGAATTTTGAACATGGAGATTTGGTTTGGTTGCATTTGTGAAAAGAACGGTTTCCTGATTTGAGGAAATCTAAATTGATGCCTAAAACTGATGGACCATTTAAAGTGTTAGCAAAGATTAATGAGAATGCATATAAGTTTGATTTGCCTGCAGATTTTGGGGTTAGTCCCATATTTAACATTGCAGATTTGAAGCCATATTTTGGAGAAGAAGTTGAGCTTGAGTCGCGGATGACTAAAATGCAAGAAAGGGAGGATGATGAGGACATCAACACCATCGATACATCCACGTCCCCACAAGTACAGCTTCATGGTCCTATTACCCGCGCTCGTGCACGTCAACTCAACTATCAGGTGAGTTTATTCTTGAGTTCATGTTCCTCTTCTTTATACCCCGGAGATGCGTGCACTCTTGTTTTACTCAGGAACGATGGAGAGGATCCAAAGGGGAGAGGATTCGCGCGGGGTGGATTCGTACTGCAGGACAGCACCAACTTCTGACGGCCGCCACGACTTCATGCGAGCTCCGATTTGGGCGTGAAAGTACTTCATGGAAATCTAGTCAAGTCTACTTTCAAATAGATCCAACCTCATGTCCATATCTGTTCTGGAGCGGCCGCAATTGTCGTTTTACTACTGAGTGTTTTCTGTCCACGGTGCTGCATCACCTCTTTTTGGGCCCAATGGGCTGTGTATCAAGTTGGGCCCATTAGGGGCGCGTCCTAGGGTTAGAGCACGACCTGTGGTCGTTCTCCCCCTCTTTTTATACCTTTAGCCACCGCCAAGAACACTTGGATTTTGATGATTAGAGTTAGCTACTTGCTACCTGCTCGCAGCGCGCCTGTTGGCTAAACCGCCCATCTGCTTGTAATCGGAACCCCACCGTATTGTGTCTTTCATAGTGAAGCTTTCATCTTTATATAGCAATTCAGTGCTTGTTCTACTTGTTCTTACTTGTTCTTCGATTGCCTGCAGGACGAGTGCCCTCGTGGCCGGGTGTCACGCATCACAAGTTCGCGACAACCATTGGAGACGGAGTATCGGTTGCTAAGGCGCAGTGTCCTTGGACGGTTGTAGTCAGGCCGTGAACGTCGTCTTCATCCAATCGAGTTATCCTCCACCTCTCATCGAAAGATCGGGACACAAACCCTAGCGGGTTCACATCAAAATTAGTACAAAATTTTCTATGGGGTGTTCAATTGCTAAGCCGCACTTTACCACAATTTGGCACAACCAAGATTATACAAGGTTGACCAGCTTAATAGTTGTTTGGTTGTTGCTGCAGTTATAGTAAGATTCCCTTCCAACAAATCCCACGTGTCAATGACTTAAAAAATATCAAAAAGTTCTTTTATACTCGCTAAGATGTGGTTAAGAATTAATCACATCAACTTAGGTAAAGTGTGGTAACTTTTGTTGACACGGGATGGCAAGCTGTGGCTGGGAGCCAAATTCTCCCTGATCGCCTCAACTTAGACAATGTGTGAAATGAGTGGTAACTTTTGTTGGTAAGTGATGGGAGCCAAATTCTCCCTGATCGCCTCAACTTAGATAATGTGTGAAATGAGTGGTAACTTTTGTTGGTAAGTGATGGTAAAGCATGGCTCGGAACCAAACGTCACGAGTCACGAGGGTGTTTGGTTGCTAGCCACAGATTGCCATGCCTACAATTAGGCAACGTTGATCAGCTTAACAATTGTTTGGTTGTCGCCACAAAAGTTAACATGTGAGAATAAATATTGTAAAAGATAAGCGGAAAGTACTGCATTCGAACAACAAAATCTTATATATTGACACAAATAGGAAAAGCAAAACTCAGCATAGATGTAGTAACTCACTAAATAAACACGCAAATTCTAAATTTAAACAACAAAAATATGCTTTACATAGTGAAAAAAGGTATATTTTTTTTACTGTTAGAATTTGTATTTTTTATGTATAGATCAAATTTAGCTCTATAAGTTTGTATAAACTTCAGCTAGTTGAGCCACTTAGTATGCATACATTTTACTTCAACTCACATAATAAGTTAATTTAGTACGGGATGTAATATACCGTAATACTATAAATTTGAACATTTATCATGTCCCATAGTATATTAGCTTATTCTAAAACGGAGTGAGTTATCGACCTCCTCTCCACCAGTAGTTCCCCACTAAAATACTATCATCATAAAAAAACTATTCACCGAAAATATTTCACATGAAAATGAACTTGAAAAAAACTGAATCTATTCAATGCAGATTGAGATCCCCTGACTTTAAGGGTTAAAGTGAGGTGAACAATACCGTGACTTTGAGGTTTTTTCAACAGCAAAGGAACAAGATCGATCGCTACAGTGATTCGTGAATAGTATACACGGTATGTTTCACTGTTCTGTACTGTAGGAGCATACTCATAAAGGCGGAGGATCATTCAATGTATGTATTCAACGTATGGTAATAAAATAATAATAATGATAAGAGTAATAAAACCTTGTTCCCCTCCCTTCCTACTGCTGCCGTCCTTCTGGTACAAAAGAGAGAGAGAGCGAGGCGTCCGCTCCAGCTGTCCACTTCAGACCAAAACCCTCCTCACCAATGGCGTCGGAAACCCTCCTTCCGCCGCCGCCGACGGTCGCCGACCTCACCGACGACACCCTACGCTACATCCTCCACCGCCTCGCCCCCGCCGACCTCCTCCGCGCCGCCCTCGCCTGCCATCGCTGGCGCCGCGCCGCCGCACGCTGCGTCGAGGGCACGCCTCCCCCACTCCTCGGCTACTTCTTCCACCCCGCCGACACACCCCTGACGGCGCAAATCGTGGCGTCCAGCGGCGCCCTCCACCCCGCCGCCTTCGCCCCCCTCGACGCCTCCTCCCCGCGCCTCTCCCTCGACGGCCTCGGCGGCGGGACCAAGGGCTTCAGCATCTACGACGTCCACCTCGGCCTCGTGCTCCTCCTCCCGGAGTCCCTCCCCTCCGGGATCCTCCCCCGCATCCTCGTCCTCGACCCTGCCTCCCGCCGCCGCGCGCTGCTCCCGCAGCCACCGCGCGACGCGCTGCCGGGCGACCGCTGGCGTGGCCGTCGGCACATCGTCGGCGCCGCCGTGCTGTCGCGCGCGCACCCGAGCAGGCTCTGCTTCGACGCCGTCTGCCTCACCGTCGACGACGAGCACCCGCGCGCCTGGGTCGCCTCCTACCGCGACGGCGAGTGCAGCTGGAGGGCGCTCCCGCAGGACACCAGAGTCACGGTCGCGTTCGACCCCTTCTGGTTCGAGGGCCGTTGCGTGCACGCCGCGGGGGACATCTACTGGCACATCTGCAACTCGGGACGCCTGCTCAAGCTCGACCCTGCCACGCTCAACTTCTCCTACCTGCTGGCGCCGTCCGAGCTGGGGGACAGGAACAAGAAATTCCGGATTGGGGAGGCGCCGGAGGACGGGCGGCTCGGCATGGCGACCGTGGAGGACCAGGAGTTGCAGTTCTGGGTGCGTGGGGAGGCCAACTGGAGCGACAACGGCTGGTTCCTGCAGAAGAGGATGAACATGCGCAAGGTGTTCGACACCGTGCCCGGGCTGCCCAGGGACAAGGTGAGCCGGATCATATGCATCTGGCTCAGCGACATCGACGCCGGGCGCACAGGGAAACTGTTCATCAAAACTGAGGGGTATGGGCGCTACTCCTTCCATATGGACACCGCCAAGCTGGAGCGCTTGGCCACTGAAGATGGAAAGGAGTATGGCCACCCCATCTATGCCTACTTCGTGGCCTGGCCTCCTGCCTTCTTAGCTCCAGAAATCTGAATTTCCGGTAAATTCAAAAACTTCCCCCAAAGCTTCACCGATCATATCATTTTTGCTTATGCCGAATTGCTTGATCAATGCTTAAGTAGATTGCTTCTTTATGTCGTTTGTTGCCTCTATTATAGTCTGTTACATGTGCATTAGCTTAATAAGAACTAGGGTCAGATATACAGATGTTTTTCTAGATAAGGAAGATGATTACGTACCTGGCCTCTGCATCTAGGATGCACATAGACAGAATCACAAGTTATGTACTACAATTTGTAAGGTTATAGTGATGGACAAACTAGCTGATCAAGTGTTGCAATTGTGTTGAAAGCCCTAAGGCATCTAGAGCAATCTTTGCAACTAGAGTTATATCTTGGTGCTGATAAAACTGCTGCTCTCGAATCCTATTGTTTTGAAGCAATTTGAGATAATAGATGCAGTAGGTAGAAGAGTATACTTCTGTCCTTTTTTTTTCTCTTGGTTCACACACATGTTTATGATTTTTCCTTTGCTCACTATATCTGATCTATCCTGATCATTTTGTTCGTGCCAGTTTTGTGTATGTCATGTTTCCTTTTCCATTTGTCTATTCGGGCGCCTCAATAGTATTTGCATTAGCTTTGTTATGCTAGTGTTGAACTTTGAAGTTTTGTGGAGTTAATAGGGGCTTTGTTTGCTAGTGGGCAGCTTTAGCTTATTCCCCTTGATACTTGTTACCCTGAGAGCTTAAACATCAGACAATCAAAATGTAACAAATTATTGCATCGCATTGTCCAACCTGTACTTTTATCGCCGTAGTTTTGATCTTGCATAATAATATGTGTGATTCTGTATCTCATATGTGTGAAATATGTCAACTAGTACTCAATCTGTTAGTAAGCATGTGGTTGCAACTTGTATGTTGGCCATGCTATTACAACACACGCACACCTTCTATTTTCCATGGGAATGCCATCTTAGATTCTTGATATATAGGATGAGAAGTATATGTGAAGAATATTTATATTTTGACTTATCATAATGTTTCTCAATAAGTTGAATGAAGGATTCCATGCTAGCTATCTGTAAATAAATTTTAGGACTGATGACCATTAGGAGGCACATTTTTGTACCATGTTTTTTCCCCCGCTTTGGTCTCTTTTGTGGAGCCCCATACAACAAATTAGTTTAGCAGGTCTTTTAAGACACAAAGAGAATGGTCTACAGAGCCTACAACTTATTTGACTCTTACCGAGTCTTAAATGTTATCTGGTTACTATGGCATCGGTTATTACAGGAATCAGATTTATCTTTGCAACTGATTAGGAACAATGCAACACTGTCTAGTATTTTGTTAATTCGGTCAATTTGAAGATAATAAATATAGAAGAATATGATATTATTGCTGTCATAGACTTTTATATAGCAGTCACCATTGATTTACTTGTTGCTCAGTGCTCAATCTTCACTGTGAAAACAATTGTAGGCTGTCAGCACAATAACTTCTTTTTTGTTCTGGGATGTCAAATTTAGTAATTTGCCCTCGTTTGATGCAATCCATTTTAGTTACCACTGAACTTCTACATTCTTCTTGTAAACTTCCGTCAAGAAATGGCTCATGTTACGCCCTCATATGGAAGCATAATAAAATATAGTCATGGGCTTAACTAATGTTCTGTTACATGTTAGTGTGATTTATCCGTCTCTTGTTATGTGGTACTTGCAAACACCCTATTTATTTGATTCATCGACACTGGGATATGTACTGATGATTCTGCCATTGTTGTGATTTAGGGTGGTGACCACTGAGACTAGGTTATCAGCCAGCTCACTCCCTTCCATTTCTGGGTCACCAACATGCCATGCCTCATTCACTCATCAGTCTACCGAGCACAGTGGGAAGTTATGAGTAATTCTGTTGTTCTGCATGACACTATATAATTCCTGGCAGTTGTGTTGCTGTCATTCAAGCATAATTTAACTAGATTAAGATAGTGGGATAACATTGCACATTATGCTGGGTCTTTGTTTGGCAAATTGTGGTTTGAAATGTGATATTATTCGCTCCTACCTTGATTCATATAGTTCCCTCCTGCCTTGGTTAATTTCATATCTGTGTGCCATGCCATGGTGAAATAACTTAAATTTGTATGGAGCAATAGATAGTTGAGCACGTTGAATTTGCTTGGTTAAGCTATATATGTAGCTAGTAGCTTGCCTTAAGCTATTGATTGGTCTTGATCGGGTTCTGTTTTGCCGAAGGGAAAGTTACGTGCATCTTGCAAACCACTTATGTAGCACTAGCATCAAACTGCAGGTATCAGGTTCAAACCACTTGTGTAGTAGCACAATCAAAACTAACTTTCACATGTTCTAATTAGTTGTATGATTTACTGTAAAAACGACGGTCAGACACAATTCCCCCTTGCATACTCCACGTGTGAAGGGCTCAAAGTCATTGTTAACTTTGCCAAAGCTCAAAGTTGTATACATACTCATCACCACCCGAAATTTTGATAAATTCACCCTTCTAGAAAACTTATACAAAAATAAATCGTACTAAAAACTTATTGCAAAAATGAGCCAGCTTAGTGCTATCGAGGTTGGTATATCACTTTAGTACCATGAATATTAGTGCTGATATTCCATCCGAGGTGTTACCAATTTACCAAGTCAAATGAGGTTAAATAAGGTTTATCGTATCCTATGAAAAACCTGCATGACCTCACACGTCTCACCGGTGGAGTCGTAAATAGGCTTTTGCCATTTTGCCTCTCACCTTAGGTTCGAATATGCACCATTTCTTTAAGGAATTTTTCTGCTACAATGAATTACCAAATGCTAAGTATAATTAATTAGATTTATTATATACATTTTTCATGAAAGTATAACTAACCACCCCAGCAATCAAACAGATATGTCATGCTTGGTCATGCATGTTTTTTATACGGTAAATTCATTTTTTAATAAGTTTTTGATATGATTTATTTTTGGAATAAATTTTTTAAAAGGATCGATTTATCAAAATTTCGGCATCACCACTGGCACTCAGCGGTGGCATTAAATGTGCCCGGATTTTTTGTTTTTTATTTATTAAAACGAACGGATATGTATCACCATCAACCATGCAGCAATAATAGCTGTAGCTGGGAGAAAGCTGCAGTGCTGCAACAGTGGGGCACAACTGAACCTGAGGAGGAAGGCAGTTTTCCGATTTGGTGCAAAGACGTGTGTAGATGGAAGTTGGAACGGCAGCTGCTCTGCTAGCGAATAATAGCCGGGGCCCGGGGAACAGGAGTTCTCTTGTCTTTGTGTCTCCATGCTTCACGACAGGACAGCAGCAGGCGAGCTCCGTGATGTGCGTACTCGCAAGTGACTCAAATAATTCAAGTTCATCTAAAAATAACTTAATACTCCACTGGAGTACAAATTAAGATTTCAGTGTTCAAAATTTGTGCAAAAACATATAGTTCATTTTTACCTCTTATCAGTTGTTGGTCTACAAAGTTTTTATTCTTTAAACACCTCTTACCTATCACATATTAACACTATTTTCTTATTAATAATTAATAACTAATAATGACAGACATTTTTATCATAGTATTTGTCAATGAAAATCGATTTACATACTAAAACCTTATTTGGCACAGCACCGAATTCAGAAATTTTTGGAGCTGATTATTTTGGGCTCCATAAACCTGGAACCTGTATCTACGATTACGTTAATGATATTTGGATGGATCATCTTATTTTTCATTTTGAGTGAAATATAAAATTTTAAATCATAGAAGTAGGACTATTACTTTCCGAGAGGTTCGAACTTGTATAAAAATCTCTGTCTCCCGTCTCTTTACCTTAATCTCACGTATACCTCGTACCAACGATCCCCATACTCTACAAATACCGTAGTCGCGATCTACTCCATCGATAATGTTATCAACAATCACATGAAAGTATATTAAAGTACCAATCTAATTATATAACATACATGATATCTGGTATATATATTGTTAGTATAATTATTAGTAAAATTAACAAGTATGATTTTACTAATGACATCCTACAATTTGTAATTTGGGACGGTGGGGGTATCTCTGTGTCTGGTCGCCTATCCGATCGACCATTTAAAAGCCAATCTTTTATGCATCTTATTTAATGTTTTTTTCTAAAATGATTATTTGGAGCGATCGGTATTACATCCCGATTGGCTTGGCCCAGCCCATCCTAGCAGAGTAGCAGTGCATGCAATGCGGGTGCCGCATGAGTAAGGGTGTACATTTGGTCTAACGGATGAATTTGGTTAAGTCTTTGGAGAATTTTAGTCATCTAAAATTGGAAATCGAATTGCATTGCAAAATAGTAAGACTACACGATATGGTTTCAGTCAGTTCAATTTGGTACGGCCATGACTGAAATATCTCATAGATTCAGGAGATCAAAAAATTACATAAACTGAACTAGAGAAGAAGGCCCTGGATTTTTCACTTTTTATCCCTTGTGAAAACTTATTTTACAAATAAATCACGGAAAATTTTATTCCGAAATGGATCATTTTATCGGCGTCAACGTAATTGGCGTCATCCCCATAGCCTCTCTGGAGAAACTAAGTCACTTATTTGAAGGGGGACGGCACCAATATCATTGGCACTGAGGAACTGTTTATAAAAAAAAATTGAAAAATGACTTATTTGTAATAAAAATTATTTATAAATAGATCATTTTCGAAAAAATACATGTAGGTTCTTGGCACTAATGACATTGGTACCATCCCCCTTCATATAAGTGACTTAGGGCCTGTTTGGCACATCTCCAACCCTAGCTCCACCTCTTCTATAGCTGGAGCTCAGCTAAGTTCCAGCTCCACCTAAAATGGGAGTGAAGCTGGGTGAAGCTCTCTCAAAAATAAATGAACTAGAGAGGTGAAGTTGGGTTTAGGAAGCTCCACAACTCCACTCCAGACCCAACTCTTAAAGTTAAATTTAGGAGTTGCAGCTCTGCCAAACGGGCCCTTAGCATCTACGGGGAGGCTATGGGTGGTACTGTCATGTTGGATCACGACACCAATGACGTTGGCTTAGTGAAAAGGGTCCATTTCCAAAATAAGCGTTTTTAAGTCCAAAAATAAGTTTTAAAAATGAAAAATTCTAGGAAGAAGGCACCTTTTGTTTGGGGGGGGGAGGGTCAGGAGAAGGAGGATGCAATGTGACCTAAACCCGAGTGTCACGCAATGAGTGATAGCACAACACCGGCATCTGAAATAGAGGCGGTGGTCGCTAGTTAGGGTGGAGTGACATAGGAGGAGGAGGTTGTAGCTACTGTTGCATGAATACGCATGACACCCTCAGCTACATCCTCCACCGCTTGACCCCCACCAAACTCCTCGGCGCCGCGCCGCCGCGCAGTGCATCACAGACGCCCCTCCCCTACTCCTCAGCTACTTCTTCCACCCATCCGACACACTTCTGACGGTACCCCTCGTGGCATCCAAGGTGATCCTCCTTTGGAATGGACGATTTTTAGAGGATTTTTGGAGAATTTGAATAAGCCTTGTAAAATTCCTGCATTTCAAAGAAGCCTTCAAAATTAAAGGGGGTATTTTCTTTGGATGCCTTTAAGTGGTGTTACTTAGGGCTTCTTCAGAATGAAGGAGTTTAAAACAGAAGGATAAGAAAAACATGGTATTAGGATGTCACACCTTGCGAATTCTTATGGGAATTGGAAACATAGGAATGCTCGAAAACAGTTGTTTGGATATCACATGGAAAAACAAGAATTATAGACACGGGAAGAAAAAGGACTTCATGTTTGTTTTCCTCCAAAATTCAGGAATGGCTCATTTCATAAGATTTTTAAAGGAAACTTTAGGATCAATCCTTTGTTGCAAATGGCCTTATAGGATTTCTATCCTTAGAATTGAAATCCTCCAAAAAATCATTCATATTTCATTTGTTCCAAAGGAGCCGCATCATAGTTTCTTCTGCTTCCATTTGGTTCGTTACCTCAATTGTTATCAGCCAGATTTTCTTTTACTCCGATGGCTTCACATGTTAAAGATTCAAATACTTGGTCAATCAACTTAATTGATTGCCTAAGGTTGCGTTCTTTTTCTCTCAACTTAGTAAGAGTTTTTCAGCTCACGCAAACGAGAAAACTTCTTAGCACATGATTAATTAAATATTAATAATTATAAACATGAAAATGGATTTATATGAATTTTTAAACAATTTTTATATATAATGTTTTTTGCAAAACACACAAAATTTAACAGTTTGAAAAGCGTGCTAATGGAAAACGAGAAAGTTGAAGTTTGGAGTTAAAAGAAAAGAACTAAGCCTAAGTTTTTGTTAGGCCATTTATAGTGCAAGCACCTCAAAATAGGGGTCTCAAGTGCCACATCGTTAAAACTACTCCATAGGCAACAAGCTCCACAATGCATGTTCCTGAGTTCCTTCATGTGGACCCAAGGTAAGATTTATTTTAGCACTTTTTGAGCCTGTGGCACCAAAGTGGGAATCATGTATGTTGGTGAAATGGGAACCAGGGTACCCCTTTCCCCGGAATCTTAACACGTATACCCCATTAACCAAGAAATCAAGCGACAATTAAACCACCGTTAAGTCACGTATCAATGAACAGGGTGTGGGGCCCACTTCTAGAGTGAAGTCTGAGGCCCCTGCCTGTCTTAAGGAGCCGGAGAGGCCGGTGTCCCAGCTCAGCCTGGGATTCCGAGGCCCCCTCTATTCTTATAGGACTCACGTTCTTCATTGAAAAGAGCGTTGAGACCTGTAAGATTTATATCTTAAAGTTTATAGGTAATGGAGGACCCAACCTGCCTAGGATCCGACCCCCCATTACCCTTGTAGGTTTCATGCTCTTCCTTGAGAGGAGCGTCGAAACATACAAGATCTACTTCTAGGATTATAAACTTAGAGGGGTCTGAATCCCAGCCTGGGCTAGTATCTTGGCCCCCCTCTCCATCCTTATAGGACTCACGTTCTTCACAGAGAAGAGCATCGAGACCTATAAGATCTATATCTTAAAGTTTGTAGGTAATGGGGGACCTAGGACCCAACCTGCCTGTAACCCGACCCCCCATTACCCTTGTAAGTTTTATGCTCTTCCTTGAGAGGAGCGTCGAAACATACAAGATCTACTTCTTAAATTACAAATTTAGAGGGGCCTGAATCCCAGAAGAATGTAGAGACCTACAAAATCTACATTTTAAGATTATAAGGCAATAGGTTAATCTGGGACCCAACTTGCCTAGGATCCAGCCCCCCATTGCCCTCGTAAGTCTTGCATTTCTCCCCAGAGAAGTATCGAGATATACAAGATCTACATCTTAAATTTGTAGGTAGAGAGGAGCATGGGGCTCAGCCAGTCTTGGGACCCGGTCCCTCACGGTTTCTGCAAGTCACACACTTCTCCTTGAAAGAAGTGTCAAGATATATGAAACTCACATATTCCCTCATCAACGACATCTTTGAGAAACTCGTCTAAAAACATCCAAATTCCCTGTTATGGGGCACGGGGGCGCGGGCGAATACTTGTGAAAGTCTAGGCCCCGTCCCCCTGCTAGCTGTGACCCAACGGACACAACAATAAATGAAACAGGTTTGAGAGAAAGATTCCAAGCTAACGGCATTGAAAAGACGCTGAAAAGACACGCGTCACACATGCCCGACGAAACCCAGTTTTGCCAACTGGGTGAAAAGGGAGTTGTGGCACCCTCTTGGCGAGGTCGGAGACATTCCAGGCCCACCACATGACACGTGGTGGGTGAACTAAAGGCCCAGCTAGTCCAGGTCGGTGCTCGGGGCAAACTAACAATAGGATTTTGGTAGATTTCTCGTGAGGAGTTGAAGGGAACCAACTGACAGCGACAAGAAAACACAATGAACAAGTTTCAAAATAGCTCATAAATGGCTTTGTGAGCCCCTCCTTAAACTATAAAAGGAAGGGGATAAACAACTTGGGTCCCTTCATGCAAAATAAAACAAGCTAGTAGAGAGATGATCAGAATCATCAGAGTACTCCCATCATGCATAACATAGTTTTATATCCTCCAGATAGAACCATAGATTGCTGTCAAATTATCCTTGTTAAGGACATGAGTAAATTACCGAATATAGTTCGGTCTATTCGGAGTATCACTTGGTCCAGAGTATGTTTCCATAACTATGTTGAAACCCTACCTAGACATTGTCATCTTGAAACACAAAATTAGAGCTTCCTAGCTGCTGAACTATAGCTATCTACAAATTCAAGTATCTGAGCTTACTGTAGACCCCAAAAAAGGAACATGTGCTGTTACCTCCTACCACCAATCCACCACCCTGAATCATAAGAAATGCACACAACTATTAGCTGTTTCATGAGTATCAAACAATGGAAAAATGTTATATAAACAAATAAAGTTTTTGACATTGACATGCAATCCTTTTGCGTGTTTGCGAAAAAACAAATAAGGTGTTTGCATCATGTATATAGAATTCAGGGTTATATTGGAATAAAAAAGAATCAATGGTTAAATAGTTTGCTACTGCTTCAAAATTCCAAATTAGATTGTGGATGGAACGTGTGTGGCTGTATGTATACCTGAAAAAATAAATTTCAAATTCGTCATAGATAAAAATGAGAAGTGGTACTGTAATGCATTCTGAACAGTACATGCTGAATGCTTGTCCATATTTGTATCTCAACATCTAGGATAAATTTGAAATTGAACTTTTGTATGTTTGCATTACAATATGTACTGGATCCATAATAGTTTTTGGATTTGTTATTGAAACATTTCAGCATGGTGGGTTCACTAGGGAGTTGCTAGCTTCTCTGGGCATCAGAATTGCACTCTAAGATGTCAATTATTATTTTTCTTTGGAACTTTTGAATTTGGACTTGTAAACAGAACATTGTTGTTTACGCCAATCTATACACTATGTTAAGTTTAAACTAACAAGAACATCCACAAGTTGATAAGATGTAACTACTCTGGACATTTCCACTCATGAACATATATTTGAAAAGACAATCAAAGTCTAGTCGTAATGAAATTCAAAGTTACAATATATGATAGAGTGTACGAGTTCAAAAGAAATTTGGATGCAGGGAAAATTGATTAGCCACATGTAGATTTATTTCTAAGCAGTGATTAGATTTGCAATAAGCCAATACTACCGAGCAAAGTATCTATCATGATTCTGATGCGAAATAAAAAATATCGAGGGGTAAAGCGCACTTAATATTTAGTTAGTCTAACATAATACAGCTAATTTCAGGCGGATGGATTATGGAATCACATTACTACTTGTAAAGAACTTTCAGCTACTCTCTTAAACCTCACATAATCACACCAGAACACCATAGTAATCAACGGTCATGAAGCAAACGTCGCACTCGCACAAACTAAGGCCCTGTTTAGATCCTTTAAAATGGTAAAACTTTTGTCATTTTGAAGCGCTTTTTGCCAAAATGGATCTAAACAGCTGGGTGATAAAATGGCAACTTGCCATTTTGCATTTGGCAGTACAGAGTAGTAAAAATCGCCAAAAAGTGTCTCGGGGCGCGGAGCAGCTTTCACGGACTCGGAATACCCCTGCTCGCTCTCTCTCTTCCGTCGCACCCTCTCTCTCTCACCCCCGGAAAAAATCCCCATCATCTTCACCGATCTCCCCGTCTCTTCTTCCCTTGCTCCGCCTCCTACTCCGCCGATCTCCCCCGCGGCCCCGCCTCTTCCTCCCTTGCTCCGCCTCCTCCTTCGCCGATCTACACCGCGGCCCCGCCTCTTCCTCCCCTGCTCCGCATCCTCCTCCACCGCCGCACCATTCCGGGGAGAGTGCCAAGGAGCGCGCCATGGACGCCAAGGACAGGGTTTCCGACATCGCCGGGAGAGCCGAGCAGTACACGCAGGACGCCGCAGGGCGCGCGGCGCGCAAGGCGGCGCGAGCTGAGGAGGCCGTGAAGGCGAAGGCTGGCAAGGCGGCCAGCAACCTGTCCGACATCGCGCGGAGGGCGCGCGACGTGGCGTCCGACGCCGCCGCCTACCTCCTCGGCGGGCCCAGGGAGGCGGCCCGCACCGCGACGGCGGTGATGCACCTGCTGGGGTTCGCCACGGCGTACGGCGTGTCCGTGTGGGTGACGTTCGTGTCCAGCTACGTCCTCGCCGCGGCGCTGCCCCGGCAGCAGCTCGGCATGGTGCAGAGCAAGCTGTTCCCGGTGTACTTCCGCGCCGTGGCCTACGGCATCGGCCTCGCGCTCGCGGCGCACCTGCTCGGCCGCGAGCGGAGCTCCCTCGCCGCGCGCGCCCAGAGCTTCAACCTCCTCGCCGCGCTCGCCCTGGTCCTCGCCAACATGCTGCTCCTCGAGCCAAAAGCCACCAAAGTAAGTGTGCCACTTACATCGATCTCTCACGCGTGAAGGCAATTCCCCAGAATTCTTTCATAGTTTTATGATCGATTTCTTGCGTTCTTGCGTAGGTGATGTTCGAGAGGATGAAGGTGGAGAAGGAGGAAGGCAGGGGGAGGGACATGGCCGACATCGTCGACCCGCCGGTGGTCACCGTGGCGGCGGGCAAAGGCAGCAGCAAGCAAGAGCAAACGCAGCAGCAACAAGTAGTACAAGCATGAGAGAGAGAGAGCTACATTGGGAGGACAGCAATTAATATAGGCAAATCTGTCTTTAATTTCAGAATGGTAAAACTTTTGCATACCTCTAAACATCAACTTGCAAAAAAGCAATGCCAAAACTTTTACCACCAAAACTTTTATCATTTACCATTTACCATTCCAAAAGCCTCTAAACAGACCCTAATATGTGCATTGACAATTGAAAATAAATAAACTCAAATTACCTGAAAAGTTCAGCCATCGGCTGTAGCCGAGAAGTAGGGGAAGATGGGATGCCCGTACTCCATGCCGTCTTCCGTTGCCACGCATTCCATCTCGCCGTTGTCCAGATGGTACGAGAAGCGCCCAAATCCAGCGATGGCGATGAACACCTTCCTGGTGCGGCCAGCGTCGATGTCGCTCAGCCAGAGGACCAAGTGCCGGACCAGGACTTTTCTTGGCAGCCATGGAACCGCGTCGAGCACCTCCAGCATGCGCACGCGCCTCTCCATCACCCACCGTGGTCGCTGCCTTCGCCGCCGCTCCCCGCACCCAGAGTTGAAGCAGCCCCGGCGGCTCAGCGAGGCGACGCACAGCCGCCCGTCCGCCGCCGGCATCTCCCCGACACGGTACCTGTGATGGGTGGTTGAGTCCCACATCGCCACCGGCGCAGCGTGGCGGTGCGGTGTCCAGCGCGCGCGTCCAGGAGTTGTTGCAGATGTGCCAGCACAGGCTCCCGGCGGAGCGCACGGCGAGGCACTCCAGCAAGTCGGGGTCGAACTCGATGGCGACCTCCCTCGACAGCGGCAGCGAGATCCATAGGCACTCGCCGTCGCGGTACGTGCCGACCCAGGCGCACGGGCGGCCGAGGTTGACGGCGATGCAGACGGCCCCGAACCGCAGCCCGCCGCCGTCGCCGTCGCGGGAGAGGAGCGCGGCGCTGAATATCCCGCCACTGGAGTACTCGTCCACCGGCGGCGGGTGGAACAGCGCGTGGCGGCGGGAGACGGCGGGGTCGCAGACGAGGAAGGCGTCGTCGCGGTGGCGGTGGCGGAGGAGGAGGAGGCCGAGGACCGAGGTCGGGGACGAAGTCGAGGGAGAGGTGGCGCGGGGAGGAGGAGGCGGCGGCGGGTGGCTGTCGCCGTCGCCGCCATCGCTGGTGATGGCGGAGGAGGCGAAGGCGGTGTATCGCTTTTTGCTGCTGCTTTTTGCGCGCGATTGGCTCCTCGCGGAGAAAGGCTGCGAAGAGCAGTGCAGTGTACAGAGCGTGGGAGACCTGTGGCAGTAGGAAAATGGCTAGGCGCACACGACTGCAAGAACCCTTTGTTACTCTAAAATCCTCTTTTCTTCGACACAACGCTGATTATGGCCCTGTTTAGATCCACCGCCAAATATTTTTACCCCGTCAACGTTTAAACACATGCATGGAGCATTAAATGTGGATGAAAAAAACCAATTGCACAGTTTACGTGTAAATCACAAGACGTATCTTTTGAGCCTAATTTCGTCATGATCTGATAATGTGGTGGTACAGTAAACATTTGTTAATGACGGATTAATTAGGCTTAATAATTTCGTCTCGCAGTTTACAGGCGGCTTCTGTAATTTGTTTTGGTATTAATCTACGTTTAATATTTCAAATGTGTGTCCGTATATCCGATGTGACCCGCCAAATTTTTTTACCCCTGGATCTAAACACCCCTATACTAAGGGTAAACAAATAAACCTGATGTTCAAGAAAAAGAACAACAGGTTTATCTGATTATCCATCCCAAAGTAATTTTATTTTTTGTTATCTTATTTATCCTAAAATAATCCTATCTTTCAAACAATAACTGCATTAAGCTATATAAAGTAAATATTTGCATTGTGATTTGATAGGTGAGGGTACTTGTTTTTTAATTTTATATTGGTACATATGATATGGATAAAAATGAAGTTATTTTTGGAATGGAAGTACTTGTTTGAAAGACACTATAATAAATGCGAGCAAAGCAAGAGCATAATGCTAACCAACTCCGTGTAAAGGCATGTGACACCAATTATAATCATTCTCCATCTATTTTTTCCATCTACTTACTAAACTCAACTAATCATAACCATTAATCTGTCAAAAAAGTAATCTCAGAACTACATATATCCTTGGATGATGAAAGGAGTAGACCGTAGACATTTAAGTAGTGCGTTTTTTTTTTTTTTTGCGGGGAAGTATTGCGGTTCGATATGGGCAGTTTGATTAAGGTAAATACAGACGTATTTCCTCCGTCTCCGAAACAAATTACTAATCTGAATATAGGATCATCTTATGATCTTTCGAGCATTCCCCTCCTTGCACAATGATGTCAAATCCACGCAGTTCGAGTGATCTTTTGAATAACAAGTCTTGCCAAAAAAAAAAAAGAAGCTTGTAATAGAGGGATAGACGACTGCGTCACGTGGACGGATCAATTCCCGAATTGGGAATACAAATTTAGTCATGCAACCGGTTTAATTTGGAATACATGTGTGTATTCTCACAAACAGTGGTGGAATCAGAAAGATTTTTAAGTCCGAATAAACTTCAATATAACTAATATTTAGTATAGAAATTTTTATCATCAATTTACTCATTAATATTAAAATTTTAAAATTTAATGGAGTTTTCGCTGATGAGCCCAAGCGGTGCCCGGGCTAGCCGGGTCCGGGCGGTGGCTCTACCCCTAATCACAAAACAAAATTTGTTTGTACTATGACTGCTATCCCCGTATAGATGGAAAATTTCGAGCCTGTCCATGCGCATATATATATATATAGCATTCAAATTTTAACCGGGAGTAATTGAATTACTATATGAAACGCTACAGTGACAAAGCAAATCCATGGAATGACAGCATCATCAATATCAATTAACAGAAATGATTGCATCAAATTTAGCTGTATGTCAGCTAGGTTAAGCAACAATATTAGCTAGTAGAATGTATCTAGTATGTACGTATGCCAGCCCATTAAGTTCCTTGGATGGGCTTAGTTCCAATATTAGTCTGATCCACAATCAGGCAGTGGTCAGGAAACTCCTATTTAAGTTATCACTGTTAAGAGGACCCTCAGTTAAAAAACAAAATTAATGAGTCCCCTATCCTAATCCTCAAGTTACAAATAACAACCCCACAAATGAACACAAGCACACCTTACTCTGTATATATGGTCAAAGTTTGATCTGCATCAAACCTGACAACCAGCATTTTGGTGATACAGAGCTGATAGAATCAAATGCATGCTCACAATAAACCCCAGCTAGCCAGACCAAAAAAAGGAGCAGTATTACGCTAAATTTTCACAAACCTTCTCTCGGTCATGAGAGTTCAAAACCTCAAACTGCTTAGAGCCTCAGATTGTCCAGTTAGTAGATGCATGGTTATATCAAGCATTAAGATTCCACCGAAGTGTTTCACATGCTATGCTAGCTCAGGTGGGTATACCTCTTAAGATTCATCATACCAACACTAGGACCTACTCCGTAGGAGCCATGAGAACGTCATATATTGCATAGTACTAACAAACAAGGTAGGAGAGACAATTCAGAGTAAAATGGATACTTATTTTCTGAATTTTATAGCCTCTAGATATACTCATAGATTGCAAAAGACCAGCGCATAACTAATGTTAATCTATCATTCCGAAGCTTGAAAAACATATTAGTGATTTACGGAGTTCCAAGCAGCCCAATATGTGTTTGCCTAACTAAGCAGAGACACCACCAAAGCATCGCTACTTCCTAAAGGGCAAAAACTACAGCTTCCTAATAGCTGGAGAGTGGAGAACTGTAGCGATTCATAGATTCAAGTATGTGAGATGCAAATATGTTCTCAGAACTCCTCCCAAAAGCCACCACCCTGGATCATAAGAAATGCACACAGAGTTGTGTTAGCAATTCCCTCTAAATCAAATGATGAACAAAACAGGTGCTTTGTAAAAAAAATAAAATACAGAATTGGTCTTCTCAAGGTACAAAATACAATCAAACTGATTTGCAACCAGAACACTATGCCAAGCCATACAGTTAAGCTTAAACAGCACTGATGACATCCACAAGTTGATAGTGTAAATTCATGACATTAACAACATCCTTACAACTCAACCACATTTAGTCTTGTCTAAAAAACCAAAAGGACTATAATATATATGGAAATTGTCTTGACATTGCTATGTCTCAACATGAGAGGGAAAAAAGAAATGGAAAGTCTATTCTTACTGAAATTTAAGGTTCCAATCTAGAATGCGACAATTCAAAAGAACTACAAAATGATGTCATCGTTTATCTATCCTGATGTAGATTTTTTTTCCAATATGATTAAATTTTGTTGGTTTGCTAGACTAACTGTGCATCAAACCTCCAAGAAACCTGCGGTGCAATGTATATCCAGATATCTCTTGCAAATCAGAAATGCATGTATAACTTTTTTTTCTTGTAAAGGAGCAGCATAGATAATACTGCGGTGCAATGCACACACTTCTTTTGTGGAAGTTAATTTCAGGCATATCAAATCACACAAATACCCATAAACAACATCATCTACTCCCTGGATATGATGCATTGCAGGTTCACTTGCAAGAAAGCTAAGAAAATCCGAAACACCCAGAGAAGTTCAAAAAAGAAATGAAGCTAAAGGGATAACAAAAGAACTGCAGTTATTCCCCAAGTTTATGTGTAATACAATAACAGTTACATCTAAATATGCAAACTAATCAACAAACATAAGGCGGTGTTGAACTCAAAAGCTAGCATAGAAAGAATCAATAAGAGGAACTAGAATCATGGCACAAGTGCAAAGCAATATGCAACTCTTTTGTGATGATCAGAGATCAGACAGCCCTCCCATATACCCACCATTTGCTTTCAATAGCCGCATATCATTAGCAAACTAGAATTTTACTGGAAATCATTATGACCATACAGATCCTACAAACTAGGGGTGAGTCATGCGTTGTGAGAGTGTTTCTAAAAAAAGATCTTACAACTAAAAATCCGATATAAACACTGATATAGAGTACCCAAGCAGAGTCAAGTCAACAACATTCAACGATCTGATTAAGCAATTGATCAAGCATTGTTGCAGAAGCTAACATGGCATTGAATATGAAAAGGGACTGATCAAAATTACCGGAAATTCAGGCAGAACCGTCGACCGACGGAGCCGAGAAATAGGGGAAGATGGGGTGCCCATACTGCATGCCATCGTCCGTCGACAGGCACTCCAGCTTGCCGGTGTCCATGTGGTAGGAGAAGCGCCCATATCCAAAGGAGGAGATGAACACCTTCCCGGTGCGCCCGGCGTCGATGTCACTGAGCCACATGTTGGCATGGCGGAGCAGGATGTCTCTTGGCAGCCATGGAACCGCGTCGAGCACCTCCTGCATGCGCACGTGCCGCTCCAGCACCCACCCGTGGTCGCTCCCCTTCCCGCTCCCCCGCACCCAGAGCTGAAGCCCCTCGTTCTCCAGCGAGCCGACGCACAGCCGCCCGTCCACCGGCATCTCCCCGACACGGTACTTGTGGTAGTTTTGCGAGTCCCACAGCGCGGCCGGCGCCCGCAGGAAGGAGAAGTGCAGCGTGGTGGCGTCCAGCGCGAGCGCGCAGGGGTTGCTGCAGATGTGCCAGTAGAGGCTCCCCGCGGCGCGCACGCGGTGGCCCTCCAGCCAGTAGGGGTCGAACTCGATGGCGACGTCGCGCGACCGCGGCAGCGCGCGCCAGCGGCACTCGCCGTCGCGGCACATGGCGACCCAGGCGCGCGGGCGGTCGACGTCGACGGAGACGCAGACGGCCTCGAAGCGGAGCCCGCCGTCGTCCGCCTCGCGGGAGAGCAGAGCGGCGCTGAAGACCCTGACACCGGAGTACGTGCCCATCGTCGGCGGCGGGTGGAACAGCACGTGGCGGCGGGAGACGGGGTCGCAGACGAGGAAGGCGTCGCCGCAGTCGCGGTGGCGGCGGCGGAGAAGGAGGAGGCCGAGGTGGGAGTCGAGGATGGTGTAGTCGGAGAGGTCGGGGACGAAGTCGAGGGAGAGGCGCGGCGAGGATGCCGTGAGGGGTTGGAAGGCGGGGACGTTGGGCGCCATGTTTGGGTCGCCGGGGCTGCCTCTGGGTGGCACCGGCCTCGGGTGGTGGAAGTGGCCGAGGAGGAGGGGGAGGGAGGCGGCGGAAGCGGAGGAGTGGGAGAAGAGGCGGAGCGAGAGGCGCCGCCGGGATCCCAGCGCGGCGCCGCGGGTTGCTACCGTCGTCGCCATCGCCGGCTTTTGGAGTTTTTGACTTTTTGTCTTTGCTTCTTCTCCTTTTGCGCGCGATCAGAGGAGGCGGAGGCGCCTTTTGGTTTCAGTTTGCAGAGGAAGGCTGCAATAGCACAGAGCATGGGGGGCATTGGAAAATGGCTAGGCGTACACGTGACACGGCTGCAAGAAAATTCGTAGTGTTACAAGTTTAAAAATCTCTTTTGGACCAAAGTGTTTATCACATGGGAATTCAAACATGACAACACTCTAATTCTGAAGTTGCTTTTTGTGTTTCTTTTGTTCGACTACAAATTTCAACTTGCTCGTTTTCCATTAGCACACTTTTCAAACTGTTAAATGATAAAGTTTTTTCAAAAAAGTTATACATAGAAGTTATTTTAAAAAATTAAATAAATTCATTTTTAAATTTATAATAGTTAATACTTAATTAATCATGTACTAATTACATTTATTGTTTTGCGTGTGACAAAAAATTTCTTGTTTCGGATTGAACGAAGGTAGCCTAAGAACAAGTTTAATAGTAGAGTCAACTATGAGCTTCAAGCTCATATTAGAGATAACACGTACTCCCTCCGTCCTATAATATAACAACTAAGGATCAAATGGAATTAACATTTCAGATTTGTTGTACTATAAAAATTTCTCATCCGGTACTAAATTGTTATATTATGAGTGAAGGGAATAGTATAATAGTTGAGTTGTAAGTTTATCTCTATTTTTTTCTCCTTTCTCTATCTCTCACATATGTATTTAATGTATTCATATTAAAGTATGTAAAAAGTTAGCTCTTGCATGAGAGCCGATTCTCTTCATTTTTCAAACTCTCTCCTTAACATGTTGATTTATCACCTACTATAAAACTTACACTAACGTAAAAAAACTCCGACAGCATCATATATATTTTTTCTGTTGAATGGTGTGTTTCGATGGTTGCATTATGGGAGTCATAGGAGTACTCGTCGATAAGTTAGGTGTAGGAGTAAGGCTTAGGGAGCGGTGACCCAATTGGGGCACCTAGAGAGGGGGCATATATTATCTACTTAACCGCTGGGCAAAGAAGGGGACTAGCCTTTTAGAACGAAAACAAGTGAGGTGGCTAAAGCTGAAGCAAACGGTGTAGGTTAAGATTACCATCAGAACTGATGAGCATTATGAAGCAATGATAATTCTATTAGCAGTAACCGTAGTGGCATGAGTAACTTGTTTGGTGAAATTTGAAAGATAGAGTCAAAGATATATATTCAAGTTAGATGATGGAGGATGGTATAGGAAGTGGTCAGAGAATATCACAAGAACCGGTGAAGGACCTTTGATGTATTTTTGAGAAGGTGGGAGGTGGCTAAGGGCATGTACAATTTAAGCTACTTCATGGGTATCCTCACTAACTGAAGATACTCCATGGGACAATCATCTTCCAATGGGGGATACCCGTAGCTGAGCTCTTCAACATCTCAAGCAATCGGTGGATGTACTCCAATCCACAACGGGGTACCCAAATCTACGTAGTCACATATATGTATATCCTTTTCTACCCCTACCAACCGAACACTCTCGGCTTCTCCCCTTCTCCTTTTTTCTTCGCTTCTTCTCCTCTCCCTCTCGCGAGCCGCTTCTCCTCTCCGCAGCGCCGCCACCACCTCCCTCCTCACCCTCCGCAGCAGCAGGCGCCACCACCACCTCCCTTCTCGCTCTCCCCAGCCACCGCCGTCGCTTTCTCCTCTCTCTCCTACCATCATCGCTCGCCTCTCTCTCCTCTCTCTCCCGCCATCCCTCGCCTCTCTCTCCTCTCTCTCCTGTCATCGTCGCTCGCCGTCCACTCTACCACACCAGATCCGACCATAGCTCGAGCTCCCGCTGCTCCCTCCGCCGACGGCTAGGGCAAGATGCGGCCATCGCCGCCTCTCTCTCTCTCCATGCGGGGCACGGTGGCCGACGGTGAGCGAGGCGCGGGGCGGGGTGGCCGACGGCTAGCGGCACGCTGGGCGCGGTGGTGGACGATGAGCGGCTGGTTGGGCGGCGCATCCATCTTCGCCCGGGTCCTCGTCGGTGGCTGCTCCACCACATCGCTGCCTCGTGCCATCGCCAATCTCTACGCATCCCTGCCCATCGCCAACACCACCGCCTGCCACCAACTGAGCTCCTCTTCACCTCGCGATGAGGTAAGGATGGAAGGGGAAAATACTTCTCCCAGGAGCGCGAGGGCTAGGCACAGCTTCACCCAACGCGGTTCCTGTGTCCGTGGCTCGGGGAAAAGAAGTTGAGGAGCGCGGGGAGGCGCGTCGTCCCTCGCAGAGACGTCGCGCCTCTCTGCTGGGGCACGCCTCCTGCTCGAAAAGGGATGGCGACCGAACGGCCGTCACCAAGGCTACTAGCCGAAGACCCGCATTGTACATGGCCTAACGAGCAGACTCTTATCAGTGCGGTAGGTGGTCCTGCCTCTCACGATACTTTCCGATGGAAGATGTTAAGATCTAAGTATGTTTTTTTGAACGAAAGTATGGATGAGTTTACCGCATTTTATTAAGTGATGATCAAGGTATAATCGGTGTTCAGCTAGATGTTAGTCGATCGATGACCCACAGAGGCCGAATACTAGTTAGAGGCTCCAATATGACCATAAATATGTTTTTGAGCGAATTTGCTTGGTATCACAAAAATCGCGGAGTTGAAAAATACTAATCATATGTATCATTGACACGTGGATTTATGCCCCACATGCTATATTGTCGCAGATGATGGTATTTTGCCACTCGTGTATCTCAACGGTGATATTTTTCTCATATTTTTTCACACAAGAAACTAGTTATTTTTGAAATGTTTTTAAGTATATGTTGAGACTGCGAAGCCTTCCCTGTGCGTACTAGAGCAGGTGCGCTTGCAGCTAGCATGAGGGAAACTAGTGGGGTGTGGCGAGGCATGGGCCAGTGTGAGGGGCACGCGCGCGACTCATAGCATCAGAAAGAGGGAGCGAGAGAGGAACTTAGGGGGATTTGGTGGGTTAGACTAACTTTAGTCACATTCTCCTTAACCTGCATAAATTAGGCCTAAATATTTGAATAATCATCAATTTCTATCTCCCAGTCGGCCCGCCTAATTGACTAATCATCGACTAAAATCTACGCCTACTGGTTAGGACTTATTTTGACCTACTAATCAATAAAAAAAAACTAATCCACGACTACCCCTTAACTGGGGCTGTTTCCCATTGACTAGAGTCCACTTGACGAACACTAAGTTTAATACGGAAGGTCTGATCTAAATGTAATTCTCGCTCCATTTCAAATTACATGCATGGGAGATCTAATCTATATGTAATACTCCATCCGTTTTAAATTACATGCATGGGAAGTCTAATAAACGTAATACTCCATTCATTTCAAATTACTTGTTTGTTGTTCTAAGTTCGTCATAAGTCAAACAATTCAATCTTCAACCATCAATTTATATAAACTCATATAGTTTAACATCATAATATTTACATTTTTAGATTTACCATAAGAATTACTTAAATAATATATAATCTATATATTATTAAATTATATGAATTTTTAAAAATAAATAGTATAAATAGATATATTTAACTTTGAACAAACATGGTACTATTACAAAACTTGTAGTATCATAGCATGTACAATATAAGCCACTCAATGGATAACCTCACTAACTAAAGCCATTTCATGTGACACTCATCTCCCAGTAGGAGATACTCATAGCTGAGGCCCTTCAAAATCTCAAGCAATCTGAGGAGATACTCACAGCCCATAACATGGTGCCCTAACCCACATAGCCATATATATGTATTTCCTTCCCTACCCCTTTCCCACCAAGCACCCACCGACTTTCTCGGCTTCTCCCCATCTATATTATTTTTATTCGCTGCTTTTACCCATCACCGCGGCTAACGCCACTTCTCCTCCTCGCCCTCTACAGCAGTCACTACCACCACCTCCCTCATCGCCCTCCACAGCAGCACCCGTTGCCGCCACCTCCCTCCTCGCCCTCCCCAGCCGTTGTCGCCGCTTTCCCCCACTCATCGCCAGCAGCCGGATCCGCCCTGCTCGTCTCTCTCCCACCGCTTGTCGCCGGCAGCCGGATCTGCCCCACCCCGCTACCACCGCTGACCTCCCTGCCTGTTGCATTGCGGCAAGATGGTCCGCGTCGGCGCCGCCCCAATCGCGGTGCGCCGAGGGCCACGGTGGCCATGCGAGGACGCAAAGGAGGCCATCCTGACGATGGTGGTAGGTAAGATGATGGGAGCTGGCTGCAACAGCGCCGAGGCCACGGGTGCTCTCCGGCAGCGAGGCAGATGGCGCTTGAGCTACTCAAGTCACCATCGCCATCATCTTTGTCGTGTCGTCGTCTCCGGCTCTTCTCCACCGCCATGAGCTTCCTCCCAGCCAACGATGAGGCCAAGGGTGAAAGGGGAAAATACCAGTGCGGGAGTGCGAGGACTAGACACGGTGTTGCCCAACGCGGAGCTCTAGCTACGTGGCTTGGTGAAAAAGAGATGAGAAGCGTGGGGAGACGCGTTCCTTGCAGAGACGACCCCAGCCTGAGGCCAACGGCGTGCGTCAAGGCTACGATCCCGAGACCCGCATTGTACATGGCCTCAGCCCACCAGCAGCACAGCACTCCCTGCAGTCCTGTCCACCTGCTGCTCCTCAGAGCAGTTTTGTGTAGCAGACTAGCAGAGCAGGCCGTTCCACCTTCCATCTATACTAGGAGTACACAAGTTCTGCCACAAATCAGAAACAAACATTTGGGTTCCAACTTTGGGTTAGCGGTCGACAGAGTGATAGCTATAGCTTTTCAAACCTCAAGATACGGCTTGCCACAAAAAGGTTTGGATTAGCGAAAGTATTAGCCAGAACTTACGCAAAGTTTACAATGAATTTAAACCTTTAACATGTGGAGCTATACGAGTGAAAAATGTGGCTGACCATGGTTGTAACATAAACCAAACAACTAGACATGACAACTGGGGTTTGAACTTTGAACTTGAAAACTATAGTTCGGATACTGCTCTACATAAGTGGTTTGCGATTTGCCGGATGCACACGCAACAATTAAGTGGCGAAACTAAAGCTGGAAAAAATCCAATCAAAACCTGTTGTTTAAATGGAAGCTACAGAGTTTACCCCAGCAAATCCAACGTGCTCGACAAACTCCGTACAAATTTAAGCTATTTCCACCATGGCACGGAAAACAAATATGAAATAAACCAAGGCAGGAGATAATAATATCAGATTCAAACCGCAGCTCGCCAAAAAAACAACATAATGTGCAATGCCATCCCATGTCTTAATCTCTTAATCTAGTTGAAGTATGCATAAATGACAGCATAGAACTACTGGGAATTAGTTAGTCTCATGCAGAATAAGGTCCTCAAAACTTCCTCGTGTGCTCACTGCTCGGTAAGGACTGATGAGTGAATCAGGAATGGCATTGGTGACCTAGAAAATGAAGGGAGTGAGTTGGCTGGTAACCTTGTCTCATTATTCATCACCCTAAATCACAAGAATGACAAAATCATCAGTTCAATGAATGAAATAAACTGGGGATTTTGCAATTGCATAACAAGAGATGGATAAATCAAAAGCATGTTGATCATCAGCACAAGTATAATTTTTTATGCTTCCATATGAAGGTGTAACATGAGCCATTATCTTGTTAGAAGTTCACAAGAAGGTAAAAGTTTAGGAGTGAAATGGATTGCATAGCGAAGCAAATTGCTAAATTCGACATCCCAGAACCAAAAAACTGAAGTTATTATAGTGACAGCCTACATTGTTTTCCACAATGAAGATTGAACATTGAACAATAAGTAAAACAACGATGAACTATTATATGAAAGTTTATGGCAGCAATAATATCCTATTCTTCTATATTCATTATCTTCAAATTGACCGATTTTAAAAAATACTAGACAGTGCTAGCAATAATCCTAATTAGTTTCAAAGATATATCTGATTCCTGTAATAATCGGTGCCACAATAATCAGCTAACATTTAAGACTTGGTAGACCATTCTCTTTGTGACTTAAAAGACCTGCTAACCTAATTTGTTGTATGGGGCTCCACAAATGGGAGTAAAGCTGGAAAGAAAAGGAAAAAACATGATACAAAATGGTATGGCTCCGCATGGTCATCGGTATTAAAATTTGTTTACGCATAGCATGGAATCCTTCGTTCAATTTATTGAGTAACATTATTGATATGTCAAAATATGAATATTCTTCATGACCAACATACAAATTGTAACCACGTGCTTACTACCTAACAGATTGAGTACAACACTGACATATTTCACACCTATGAAGTACAGAATCACACATATTACTGTATTATGCAAGATCAAAACTATGGAAACAATGCAATGCAATGCAATAATTTATTACATTTTGAATGATTGATGTTTAAGCTCTCAGGTTATTAGGTATCAAGAGGAATAAGCTAAAGCTGTCCAGTAGCAAGCAACAAAGCTATTAACTCCACAAAATTCCACAATTTTTAAGAAACAAATTGAGAAACATAATTCTAGTTGCAAAGATTGCTTGAGATACCTTACGGCTTTCTACAGTCAACACCATTGCAATATTCGATCAGCTTGTTTATCAATCACTATAACCTTATAAATTTTAATACAACTCTACATCTACTAAAGCTAATGGGCGTGCAACAGACTTTACTACAGGCAACAAACCACATAAGGAAGCAATCCAGTTAAGCATTGATCGAATAATTGGCATGAACAAAAATGATAAGAATGGTGAAGGAAAAGTCTTCCAAATTACCTCCAATTCTGGAGCGAGGAAGGCAGGAGGCCAGGCCATGTAGTAGGCGTAGATGGGGTGACCATACTCCTTTCCATCTTCAGTGGCCAAGCGCTCCAGCTTGCCGGTGTCCATATGGAAGGAGTAGCGCCCATACCCCTGCGTTTCGATGAACAGCTTCCCGGTGCGCCCTGCGTCGATGTCGCTGAGCCAGATGGACATGATACGGCTCATCATGTCCCTGGGCAACCCCGGGATGGTGTCGAACACCTTGCGCATGTTCATCCTCTTCCTCAGAAACCAACCGTTGTCGCTCCCCCTGGCCTCCCCGCGCACCCAGAACTGCATCTCCTGGTCCTCCACGGTCGCCATGCCCAGCCGCCCGTCCTCCGGCGTCTCCCCGATCCGGAATTTCTTGTTTCTGTCCCCCAGCTCGGACGGCGCCAGCAGGTAGGAGAAGTTGAGCGTGGCAGGGTCGAGCTTGAGCAGGCGGCCGGAGTTGCAGATGTGCCAGTAGATGTCCCCCGCGGCGTGCACGCAGCGGCCCTCGAACCAGTAGGGGTCGAACCTGACCGTGACACCGGTGTCCCGCGGGAGCGCCCTCCAGCTGCACTCGCCGTCGCGGTAGGAGGAGACCCAGGCACGCGGGTGCTTGTCGTCGACGGTGAGGCAGATGGCGTCGAAGCAGAGCTTGCTAGGGTGCGCGCGCGAGAGAACGGCGGCGCCGACGAAGTGCCGACGGCCACGCCAGCGGTCGTCCGGCAGCGCGTCGCGCGGCGGCTGCGGGAGCAGCGCGCGGCGGCGGGAGGCCGGGTCGAAGACGAGGATGCGGGGGAGGGTCCCGGACGGGAGCGACGCCGGGAGGAGGAGGACGAGGCCGAGGTGGACGTCGTAGATGGTGAAGCCGTTGGTCCCGCCGGCGCCGAGGCCGTCGAGGGAGAGGCGCGGGGAGGAGGAGGAGGAGGAGGCGTCGACGGGGGCGAAGGCGGCGGGGTGGAGGCGGCCCCTGGACGCCGAGAAGGGAAAGTGCACCGTCGGAGGCGTGACGGCCGGGTGGAAGAAGTAGCCGAGGAGTGGGGGAGGCGCGCCCGTGGCGCAGCGTGCGGCGGCGCGGCGCCAGCGGCGGCAGGCGAGCGCGGCGCGGAGGAGGTCGGCGGGGGACAGGCGGCGGAGGATGTTGCGGAGACTGTCGTCGGTGAGGGCGGCGACCGTCGTCGTCGGCGCCTCGTCGGCCGGCGGCGGAGGAAGGAGGGTTTGGAGGGTTCCCATCGTTTCCGACGCCATAGGTGGTGGTGGGTGAGGAGGGGAAGAGTGGACAGCTGGAGCGGAGGTCATTTTTATGTAGAGCAGCAGTCTCCTCCTCCTTTTATGTAGAGCAGCAGTCATTTTTCCTGGGATTTTTCATTTCTCTTTTTTTTGAAAAAAAAAGGAAAATGGGCTAGATGCACAACTAACAGCGGTAAGGAAAGTCGTCACTGTTAGACGACCCTAAAGAAAATCAATGAGTGATGATTCAACTAGGTTTCACATGCAAGATCCACAGCTATCAAGATGACCCAATGTACATGTGAGCGGTTTAGAAGCAGGGTCGAGTGGAGGGTTAGAAGGGTGATTTAGGGAGGAGAAGGTTCCTCTAAGGCACTGCCATATGATGTGGGCCGCTGGCGTGTGAATCCACGAGTTACGGGGCTCACATATCAGTTACTCAAAGTCAGATGACAGTAAATTAGAGGATCACTTTTCTGGTTTGAGAGTTTAGACTCTGAGGTATGGTTGAAAAGATGGTGAATAGGGGCGGGCAATAAGATACTAGTAATACCAGCAGAGCCATGGGTCAAGGGAGGACGGTGAGCGAGGTTAGCAGTGAGGGAAAAGATCACAGATCAATAGATTGGGTAGGGTAGAGGTGGGTGGTGCCACATGGTGCCAAAGGTGAAGAGGTGAGGATGAAGGAGAAGATGGCAAACTAGTAAGGAACTAAGTAACTAACCTAGTAATTAGCTAATGAGAATCGTTGTGGGGCTCTCAAGTTTACCAACACTGAAGGAGTTGTCGTGCTGCTCTCATGCACGAAAGAAGGACGACAGATTAGACGATGTATAAAAGGACAGAAAGAAGCAAATATGGGTTGTGTTGAGTCCAAGTCAGATGCCTTGAGGCGTTTGGTGTTGTGTGCGAACGCACGTGGATCGGTTCGAACGTGTTTGTGCACGACCATTTGCCCATTAGACCACCAAAGTTATACATCACATTCATATGGGGATACAAGCACACCTTACCCTGTATGAAAGCTGATTGGTTCGTTCCATGAGCACATGATTGGTTAGTTCAAACATTTATTAGTTCTTCCATACAGCCAAGTGTTTCACGAGCTATGCTAGCTCAAGTGAGTCACTTTCAATATTCATCGAATCAATACTAGTAGAAATCAGAACGTCATATATTGCATGATATAGATAGAATTATCAGAGTAAAATTAATGGATAACTGAAAATACTCCCATCATACATAAAACTGAGTTTTACCGCCTCTGGATAGACTCATTGATTACTAAAGTCCAGCATAACTAATGTCAACCTATCATTTTGAGGCTTGGAAAAACATATTACTGATTTACTATGGCCTGCCCTTTACGGAGTTTTACGCAGTCAATGTGTTTGTGCTGGGACTCCACCAAAGACATTGCTACTTCCTAAAGGGAAAGGAAAAAAAAAGAACTACAGCTTCCTAATAGTTGAACTATAGCGATTCACAGATTCAAGTATGTGAGCTGAAGATATGTGCTCACAACGAACTCCCCCCAAAAGCCGCCACCCTGAATCATAAGAAATGCACACAGAATTGTGTTAGGAGTTCCTTTTAAACCAAACAACGAACAAAATAGGTGTTTTGTAAATAACTAAAATGCAGAAAATATGCATATATATGCTTCAGAGGTTGTTATGGAAAATAAACATATCTTCCGATCTCTTCCATTTCGAGCTTATCAATGCAAAAGAAAGGCAAACTATACAGTTAAGCTTAAACTGCAATGATCACGTCCACAAGTTGAAAGTGTAAATATATGTCACTAACAACATCCCTACAACTCAACCACATGCATGTCTTTGTTATCTAAAAGACCAATTAATGATTATAATATGCAAATTATCTTGACATTGGCACGTCTCAATATGATATAAATAAAAGGAAAGGATATTCTTCATAAAATTCAAAGTTCCAATCTAGCATCAGCCTCCAAAAGCTTGTAGTAGAATGTATATGTAGATTTCTGTTGCAAATCAGAAGTGGATGCATAACTATATTTCAAAATGAACATGGCTGCATAGCAAATATTGAGGTGCCAAGCACACTCAATATTTCAATTGTTAGCCCAACACAATATGGCAATTTAATTTCAGGCATATCAAATAAGATAAATGCTGGTTAAAAAAAACAACGTCAACGATCTCTAGATATGTTGCGCTGCAGTATTAAGGCTCATTTGCAAGAAAGCTAACAAAATAATAATAATAACCAATAGAAGATTCAAAAGGAAATGAAGTTACAGAGATAACAGAATAACTTCAGCAATTCCCCTTGTGCATATGTAACTGTAATACAAGTAACATTATAACACTTACATCAAAAGGTTCAAACTAATCACCAAACTTATGGAGTAGTTGAACTCAAAAGCTATAAACAAACAATGACAGAAACTAGAATCCTCACAACCAAAAAAAAGGAAATATGCAGTCAAGCATTCACATCTGCCTAGAAACACAAAACGATACGCTAAATTTCTGTATGCTACCACTCTAACTAGAGTGTAATTTTTTTATGATCAATCAGCACTCCTAGACCCTATGACCATACAGATCGTACAACTACAAGTCCGATATAAACCCAAGTGACAAGACCAGAGTCAGAGTATTCATATGCATTGCACGAGCAAACATGGCAGTGAAAATGGAAAGAAATCTGTCATCCAAATTACCAGAAATTCATTCAGAGACGTCGCAATTGACAGGTGCCGAGAAGAAGGGGAAGATGGGGTGCCCGTACTCCATGCCGTCTTCCATCGCCAGGCACTCCAGCTTTCCAGTGTCCAGATGGTACGAGAAGCGCCCAAACCCAAAGGAGGCGATGAACACCTTCCCCGTGCGCCCGGCGTCGATGTCGCTGAGCCACATGTTGGCATGGCGGAGCAGGATGTTTCTTGGCAGCCATGGAACCGCGTCGAGCACCTCCTGCATGCGCACGTGCCGCTCCAGCACCCACCCGTGGTCGCTCCCCTTCCCGCTCCCCCGCACCCAGAGCTGAAGCCCCTCGTCCTCCAGCGAGCCGACGCACAGCCGCCCGTCCACCGGCATCTCCCCGACACGGTACTTGTGGTGGGCGCTTGGTTCCCACATCACGGCCGGCGCACGCAGGAAGGAGAACTGCAGCGTGGCGGCGTCCAGAGCGAGCGCGCAGGCGTTGTTGCAGATGTGCCAGTACAGGCTCCCGGCGGCGCGCACGGCGAGGTACTCCAGCCAGTGGGGGTCGAACTCGATGGCGACGTCCCGCGACCGCGGCAGCGCGCGCCAGCGGCACACGCCGTCGCGGTGCGTGGCGACCCAGGCACGCGGGCGGTCGTCGTCGACGGCGACGCAGACGGCCTCGAAGCGCAGCCCGCCGTCGCCGGGATCCGCCTCGGCCTCGCGGGAGAGGAGCGCGGAGCCGACGATCCGGCCGCCGAGGAGCGGCGGCGGGTGGAAACGGGCGTGGCGGCGGGAGACGGGGTCGCAGACGAGGAAGGGCCGCTTGTTGTAGCAGGCCTTACGGTCGTCGTGGTGGTGAAGGAGGAGGAGGCCGAGGTGGGAGTCGTAGAGCTCGAAGTCGGCGGCGTCGGGTAGGAAGTCGAGGGAGAGGCGCGGCGAGGAGGCGGTGAGGGGGTGGAAGGTGGCGACGACGGTGGGCGCGCCTGGGCAGGGAGGATCGCCTTTGGTAGGCACCGGAGTGGGGTGGTGGAAGTGGCCGAGGAGAGGTGTGGAAGCGGAGGAGAGAAGGCGACGCGACAGGCGGCGGCAGGCCACGGCGGCGGCGCAGCGGCTGGCCAGCGTCGCCATCGCCCGGCGGTGGCGGCGGAGGCGAGCGAGGCGTGGGGTTTTCCTTTCTCTCGTCTGCTTTTGGGTTTTGCAGAGCGGGGGAGAGAGAGAGAGAGAGAGGGAGTATGCGAAGGGCGGACAGCCGGACAGAAATGTGCAGTACGTGTGACTGACACGTTGGTCCCACTTGCGTCGGGTCCATGTCGGTGATAAAGGTAGAAACTGGCAAACAGCTACGCAAATTTATGGATTAGTACTACGAAACTTTGGTGAAATTTTGGAAACCAATATCAAAATTCAAAACCTGAACTTCTGTCATCTGATTTATTGAGTTTCACTTAAAATTAGCCATCTGGTTCATATTACGATCCAAAACAAAATTGTGAACTACAATGTCCGATGAGCGCGGATCCTCTAATTTGCTAAAGTCACGGTGTGACTTTCGACTAATCTTTACCGACCAACTCATCCGACAAAGGACGTAAATGCCATTTGATTGCTGATTCTATCCGACGATTAATGAACCTAAACAATAAGATTAGTCCGGTAACTGAAAATTACCTCTAATCTGTGTGCTAAGTTGCTGATTCCATGTAAAGATATTAGTGTAATCAGCATTATCGAAAAATTTAGTGTAAGCAGTACATGTGATTAGTTTTCTCGCTATAACGTATCGACTACTTTTGCATCTGTTATTATGTTCCATGTATATATAGCAATGTACTTTTCTTTTAGGTTAAATTTCCGTTGTTATTTGAAAAAATACTAGTGCGTTACAAATCGATCTCCCAAAATTGATTGAGAGCTTTTGATCTACTCGATTGTCTTTTTTTTATTTCCCCCAAAATCGGAGTAAAACTCGGATAAAAACGATCAGGGAAGCTCACCAACCAGCCATCATCAGTGCCTGTTAAATGGAGATTAAATCCAATGAATTCAAGCCGAATTGAAAGAGGAAACCAGGGATGAGTGAGAAATCGATTTTTCAATCAATTGGAGAAGGAAATTCACAGGGAGACAGATCGATGTGACAGCTTCACTAGGGTTTGGCTTGGGCAGCAGCTGGAGGCGCGTGCATGCAACGGATCGGATGAGATTGGACAAAAGTCTTATGTATTTATTTTATTAGGTATATATGTAGTATGCCTCTTATTTGTTCGTGTAATGGTATTGGGATGTCATTAATTTAAACAGGTTTTAAGTAATTTCAAGGTCCTTTTTTCCATGTGAATATCAACTAGTATTTCATATAATAACAAATTACAACCTTTATTTTTTTATTCACCAAAATAATAAATAATCTGATGCAGTTGCCGGACTAATTTCATGTAATAGTATTGTTTAGATTTATTACTCGTTGGTAGAATCAGCAATAAAATAACATTCATGGCTAGGAAGCATAGCCCGTAGGAGACGTCCTCCGTCGGATGAGTTGAACGGTGGAGATAGACCGAAAGTCACACCGTGACTTTAGCAAGTAAAGTCACAGGATCCGCGGCCGATGGACGCTATGTTGGTGCCAAAGCTGAAAACGTAGCCAGTGGAGTCTCTGTGCTACATGTAATTTAACGATATGCTTTGGAACAAAGAAAATTGAAGATTTCGGGCTGCTTTGAAATGTAAGATTTTCAAAACAAAAGAAAAAACACAAAAACACATGCTGCGTAATATTACATGATTTCAAAATACATGAAAGCTAGAGGTAATGATTTTGGATGGTTCATAGGAATTGAAACACATGAATTTTGCACGTAATCATGTGGAAGAGAGAGAGAGAGATAGAGTAGATAGAGAAAGAGAGAATGTGAATTGGACTTACGAAAGGAAAATAAGACATGAAGTGTGAGCTCATACTAAATTTCCTACGAAATGTGATATAGGAATTGCAATCCATAAAAAATTTTCAACCGTATTCCTTGTATCCAAAAGGTTCTATAGGAATTCTTTCCTCAGTATGGCAACCCTCCAAAAATCCTTTTATTTACCTTCAATGAAACGAGCCCTTAAAATTCATGCATTCCAAAAACTAAAATTGCAACTATGCAAGATAAGGGCCCCATTGAAATGTAGGACTGAAACACATGGGATTTTGATCCGAATGCAAGTTCAAAGCGGAGGATTACAAAACATATAAAACACACATGAATAGTCATTTGATTAGGTTGTGGGAAAACACATGAATAAGATAAGATAAAAAGATTTAAAGGAAAGTTTCCAATAAGTTGAAGTTCTTGGTAACTTTTCTCCAAAATCTCTATAAAATTGTCCATTTTATAGAAATTTCAAAGGTAATGATAGGATTCAATCTTTTTTAAGATGCATTTATAGGTTTTTTTCAATAGGATTAAAATCCTCTAAAATTTCCTATATTTTGCCCTAGAAATCAAAGGGGATAAAATTGAAGATGACTTATCAGCCAAATATCTATCTGTCTTTGGAAAAGAAAAGACTTTGTAATTAGTATGTGATTAATTAAATATTAACTATTAAAAACTTAAAAAAATAATTCATTTGAAATTTTTTAAGAAACTTATATGCAGAAATTATTTTAAAGAATTACACCGTTTAGCCGTTTGAAAAGCATGCCTGTGATAATCCAGTGGTTATGATCTAAAAAGAAAATGGATGGCCACCCGTTTGGACCAATTACATTGGTTCATCAGCATACACCGTATATTTTTTTTTAACATGGACTATTATATATTGAAAAGACATTGATATCACCTAGAGGGGAAGTGAATAGTGTTCCTAAAAATTATCACAACTTTATAGTATATTATAATAATGAGAACTTTCGGTTCAAATCAGAACTTCAAATCGAAACTTTCACAAACTTTCTGTGGCTCACGATAACTTTGAGTGCTCGCCCGTGACGCCTATTCATTTAGGAGACCTTAGTCCCCAAGAGTAACAAATACAATCGAAGATTTACTTGCTATGAACTCGAGTGCTCAAAGTATGGAGTGAAGCTCACAAGCTCTCAACTTCTGAATCTCTCAATTCAACTCTCTTCCCTTCTCAAATCCCTCACACAAATAGGCACCACAAATGTAGGGGAATGGGAAAAGGCTATTTAGCTTTAGATGTATCTAATAATGCCCAAGAGCAACAGTCACTCAAAGGAGGGGTGGATGAGTTTATATACCCGAGTGTCTCAAAACTAGCTGTTGGAGACCAAGATTCCATTTTTCGGAATTTCTGAAATGCATTTTCGAACAAGTCTGAAAATTAACAGATGGCAATCTCAGTTTCACAGCCATTTTCGGAATTTCTGAAAACTTTTGGGCTTTTCGATTTTTTCGGAATTTCCGAAAAGCACCAGAGTAAAACGATAATAACTTTTCGCTCGAGAGTACGTTTTTGATGATCTTGGACTTTATGGAAAGCTCACTCGGAGGACTACCCAATTCAACCAAAAACAAGGTCTACAACCACTTAAAGAATAGGTTAAAACTTGGGTTTCTCTCAAGGTAGCACTAGGATGGGTCACTTTGAGCACCGAGACATATACAACCATATCGACGCTGCATCCCTCTTAATAGTACGATATTCCTATACTCAAAAGTAAATCGAAAGAGAACTATAACAATAGTAATGCTTTCTTTCCATCTTTCTTTCTTGTCTTAAGGGACACCAACATCAAAACTATTTCACCATATATTCTTCAAATGATTGATGTGGTTACTTGTAGCTTCAAATAGCCTCACACGGTCCATCATGACAAAAACCATCACTGGCAATTCACCACTGGATTTGGTTCTTCGGTGCCAAGCCCCTTGCTTGCCCTTCACCACCGCATGGTCCATCGCAACCGAGCATTGCTTGCCCTTCACCGTCTTGCCATAGTAGCTACTTCGTATCACACATCTTCAATATCTTCACTTTTTCATCCTTGGTATCTTTAGGTGTAGTCATATCACTTGAGCATCAACACATTTTTAATGCTTGAGACCTATTTTTCTCATTCAACTCAATAAAATTATTAGTCCCAATGATCCGGTTGTCAATCTTCACATGTTGACCAATCGATTGCATGTATAAAATGATGTGAACAAATGATGAGTATTAATCAACACACGAGTGTCGTATACTCAAATATTTGCTCAAATGTAAAAATCTCAATTAAATGAAGGTGAATAACTTGGATCAAATACATGTATAACTAATGTATAGGATTTGCTCCCCCTAAATGTATGCATATGAAATATTTGTATGAAGCAAGACTATGCATAAATAGAGATACAAGAAGAGAAGACATTAAAATAAATGCATACCTTCACCATCTCCATATTCTCATTGCAAAGAGACTAAACAAGAGATAAGGTTCAAATAAAACATTAATCTGACATGTATATGTAATCACATAGAAATATTATATATGAACATATAAATGTGTGCATGGAGAGAAAAAATGATACATATAACTTGATCTCTGTGCACTTCATCCTTGATGTGATTTTGATCCACCATCAACGAATATTTTTATCTCAACTCATATGAAGTTCGGAAACCACCTCTCATAATTTTCACTTTCATAACCCCATGAGACTAGTAGATAAAAAAAATTTATAAAAATATTAGTCTCATGTAATTAGGTTTATCATTAATCACCAAAACCAAATTCATGGCACTTAACTTTCATATATACGCATGCACACGCTTGCCGTCAATGAGCATATTTAAAAATTGAGCCAATATATTTTAAAATCGATGAAGTCGTAATTGGACACACGAATAGTTGTCTTAAAGATCTATTATATACTAAAAGTCTATTAAACTTCCTACAAATACTCCTAAGCTGCTACGTGGTGCTCCTACGAATACTCCTAAATCATGTGGCACTTTATAATTTAACCATTAATTTTCACTTCAATTGGTGGGCCTATTATTTTAGATCATTAAATTAGATCTATTTAAAAAGTCAATGTTTCGTCTTAATGTACGGTATATACTAGAGAAATTTTTACGAGAAAAATTAACGTAATTACGACCGGATATAAACCCTTACGTACTGTTCGCTTAAAAAAACCAAACAAACATACGTACGTACAGCTATAAAGCCAAAAAAAAAACTACACTGCACGTTGATAGAACGACGGTCTATTATTTTCTATATTATAAAATAAAATTTATTACTCCATAAATATGCACAGATAAACTAGATTAATATAAAGTATCAAATCAACCGTCTTTAATTGTCCATCTTTTAAATTATTATATATCTAACTTATAATATGTTGTATTCCTTTAATTAAATAAAATATTGATCACATATAATATTTATATTGCACTGCTAAATACATGGTGCCGACATACAATGCTTAATGCCATAATTATATTTAAATAATTTCACCAACATATAATAACTAATGTCATGATAATTTTTTAAATAATTTCACATGATAAAAAGGATCAACTTGGTGTCAAATATCACTAATTCAAATCTACATGCGGGGAGAGTGAAACAACATTGGGGTTTTTCAATTAGATCTGATTTAATTTTAATTTATTTGAAATTAAGATTCTCAATTTTTGTATAATTTTTCAGAACTATTTGATTGGAATTTCCAGGCAATGATCTTGCTATAATACAACCCCTTAATCCATCACGTCAATTATGGTCATATATGTTTTTTCTTTGCCAAATAAATTTGGTACCAAATGAACAATCCTGTGCCTTAAACTATTTATCATATATTATTAATTATATTTTAGAAATTCTAATATCTCAGACATAATTGATGATGTATGTCACCCCACTGAAGTGACTATAAATGCACTCAATGAATTAGTTACTTTAAATAATTTTGGCTCCCCTCGTACATATGTAACTTTGTAACTGTATATATTTTATTAATATAGCACAATAGAAGGCTTCCTTGCTGTTTTAACCATAAAAAAATAAATTCTTAGGATTAGTAAAGATGTCTCATGAAATTATGAACAATAACTGCACGAAAACAAACCAGATGCTAAACTATATATCTTTATCAAAATATAAATAATGATATGGTACTCCGAAGATTGTCATGGTCATATGCCTGTTTAGCTATATTTTTTTTAAATGATCAACCTCGCTCATTTCAAAAGATAATATTCTACCTATACCATAAAAAAAATTAAGCAGTACTGATAAACACCATAAACGATTATGTCTACAATAAACTTTAAAAAAACTATTTTTCATTGGAAAAATACTTTCATTACGTGCATTCTCTTTTTTTTTTTACTTGAAGGGCACCAAACATGCTATGTTGCCACAAGTATAGCAAGGATCACACATATTGCTGAATTGAGGCGGCTCCAGGAGAGGCCACCATTTTACAATAGTGCTTAACTTCCTATTTACTGTACAATCATATATGACATATATGATGCTGATAGTGAACTATGCATTAAAATTATGCTCCATGTTAGCTTTGAGGGGCACGACTACGTTGACTCACGACCTATGTTTAAAGGCAGTGGAGAAATAAAGCCTCAGTGGCTACGATTAGCTTCAGTACTGTTAAAGGGGGCATTCATGTTTGATTTTAACGGTGTTAACCTATTAACCGTTAGAAACAATAATTATAGAATATTTATTCATAGATTTAGAAACAAGTGTTGACATAAACATTTAGGTATGTAGTGGATATAAATGTTTTATGTATTATAACATATTGGGCTTATTTCGGTGGTACAGATGCAGATCCATTTATTAAAAATGCATCCCGCTTTAAAAATAAAGATAACAAGTAATGATGATAATAAGCGAGTTTACCAGTAACACGACAAAATAAAACCCTACGTATGGACTAACTATTAGTTCTTCAAGACATTTTTTTTTACTATTAGATCTATCTTTTTCTTTTAAAAAAACATATCCCAACCTCCACATAGGCCCTGTACGTGGGCGTGAACGTACATACAACATACTCATCCATCCACCCCACTGCCCACCCCCCTCAAACACACCATACCCCTCTTTTCCTCCTATTCTCATGCTATATTACATAGAAATCATAATTTATTATAAAAAAATAGAGAACTGTACCATCCAAATCATATATCAAATTTTTTATAGACTTATTTTGTTATATTATTTATAATTAAAGTTGAAAATCCATATTCACAATATTCAAACTTTTGAAATAAATATGTTTGATTTTTCTTTATATTTTTATACTTTTGCGTGACATTCAAACAATTATAAAAAAATATGAAAAACAATTATATATATTACATTTTATCATCCTACATAACTTTGTAATAATTATATTAGATCTAAAGAATAAATCCACTTCTATCCTCTTATATGCTCATATTTTTAACAAATACTATGAATATACTTCACAAAAAGACAAGTAAAAGTGGATAGATCCTAATCATTCAATAAAGCTCTTAAATAAAATATATTAAACTTATAAAGCGCAAACAAAATATAATGGTAATATTGTTTTACCAAGTTTTATTTAATGCGATGGACCTATTATTTTATACCATCTTAAAGAACTCAAACCCATTGATCTATGTTAAAAAAACAAAGCCCCTTCACCCTACTATATGTTCCCCTCCACTGTTATATGTGCACGTACTCTCTACCATCCTATCCTCTAACATTCAACTTTTACGTGCATGTACTCTCTCCCATTCTATCCTCTCCCATTTAACTTCTTCCTCTCCTTTTTTAACTAACAACTTATTAATATAAAAACAATGAATAATTAGAAAGCTAAATATTCATAATTCTTAAGGTTTTAAATTGTTTGAACTAGTGCTTTATTTACAATTAAATAAATAATTTAAGATCCATATTACCAATATTTTTTACTTTATAAAATTTAAAATTCATCATTTGAACACAAACCCCTGTCCTCTGTATGCCGACCAAATAATAACAACATCATCATGAATAAAATGACAACATGTATTATATCATCTTAAATCAGTCTATGCCCTCTGCAGTGCTCTTAACTCGCCACGTGTCATATATGAAAAATTAGAACAAAAAATTATAAATTCTAAGGGGAAAAACATTTGACAATGGGTTTCCACTTAAATCAGTGGATCCATTATTTTCAACCATTAGATGTACTTTTAGAAAAACATCTTAAACCACCATGTGTCATGTCTTGAAGATTAGAAAAAATCTTAGAAATTATAAGAAAAAGACAAAACATATGATCATCGGTTTTACTTACATTATTTATAAAAATTAGAAAAATAAGTCCCCAAAACCTCACCCTCCCCAGAACATGCACACAACACTGAAAGCCCCCTTTCCCCTTGGCTCAGGCTCTCCGCTCTCCACTCCTCCGCCCTTCCAACTTTTTAGCTATCAAACTAAAAGGCAAACTATGAATAATATTGAAAATACCATATTTTTAAGCTATATATCTAATTTCTAATCTAATTGTTGCTCTATTAAATAAATAAACCAACAATCATGATCCATAATGCCCATATTTTGATCCTAAAATAAGAGTTGCATAAAACAAAATAGAAAAAAATGTCAATAAGGATTGAATTAAACCAATTGAACAGAATATAATAAATTTGTAAAAAATAGTTATTACTTTTTCACAAATTGGAACAACCATTGTATATTCCATTGCAATAACCATGTTTAAGTGCCTAGATGTCAATGGCCTTCCATCTATCCTATACCATGGCATTATGAGTTTTTCAATGTATTATTTTATATATACAACTTACCTTAATGTAGAAGTACGTAGTTGGTTAGAAAGTTATATATGCTATTATTGACTCATGTTGACTAGGTATTTTTTTAGAAAAACACTATAGATCACATATATAATAGGGAAGCGAGATGTACAATATGTATATCTCCTATGTATTTATTGGTATGTTTTTTCTAGAAAATGAATAATTATTTATAATTGCTTATAGTAATGAATGAAATATTATATAGTTCAAACCTTACAAATATCTTATAAAAAATTATCTAAGCAATGTAGATGAAGAAAATTTATAAAGAAATTGTACTTTCCAAGCATGATAGGTATCATCCGGTCGATATTCCACCTTACAAGTTAGTCAAAGCGTATTCTACTTTATATGCCCGCGCGAACCTTTCTAGTTGATGAAATAATCACACACAATTTGTTCTTGTGGGCTATGTCCCCTATAACTTATAAAATAATTAATCGTAAATGGGCAGGTCCTAACAACGGACCTAAACAGATACTATGCTCGTTCACATTTTTTCTTTTGTTTTTTTATAGGAGTACAATGTGACTGCAGTAACAGTTTGTTTCTTGTAGGAAAAATGAGATATTTTCATGCTCAAAAATTCCACGTCAAACAAACAAGAACTGGAATTGCCATGCCCGAATATATTCTAATTCTGCTTCTTGTAGAAATTGAATTGGAACCTCAATTGGACGAACCAAAAGAAATTGGCCTTGGATTTGACCCGGAATTCACCCTCAAATCTTGAAAGCTGTACTTGAGTTAGAAAGTGACAAGTCCCGTGTGCACCTAGCTAGAAGTATTTCCCCACTGTCTTGAGTCTTCACTCTTCGCTGCCCTGCTCTAACTCTGACAAAAGCATCCTCTAATCGCGCGCAAAAGGAAAGAATCAAAGCAAAGCAGCAAAAAAACGAAAGAGAGCACTACCCCAATCCCCCCGCTTCCTCCGCCGCCGCCGGCGATGATGGCGACGGTGGCCAGCCGCCGCGCCGCCCTGGCTTGCCGCTTCCTCTCTCGCCGTCACCTCTCCCACTCCTCCGCCGCCGCGTCCGTCCTCCCTCCCCTCCTCGGCCACTTCCACCAACCAATGGTGGTCCCTCCGGTAGGCCTTGCTACCTCGCCGGATGTGGAGAAGCTCACCGTCCCCGTTTTCCATCCCCTCACCGCCTCCTCCTCGCCGCGCCTCTCCCTCGACTTCGTCCCCGACCTCTCCCACTTCTCGCTCTACGACTCCCACCATGGCCTCCTCCTCCTCCGCCACCACAACTGCCGTTACTTCAACCCCCGCCTCTTCCTCGTCTGCGACCCCGTCTCCCGCCGCCACGCGCTGTTCCCACCGCCGCCAGTGGACGAGTACGCCGGCGGGAGGATCTTCAGCGCCGCGCTCCTCTCACGCCAGGCGGACGCCGGCGACGGCGGGCTGCGGTTCGAGGCCGTCTGCGTCGCCGTCGACGTCGACCGCCCGCGCGCCTGGGTCGCCACGTACCGCGACGGCGAGTGCCGCTGGCGCGCGCTGCCGCGGTCGCGGGGCGTCGCCATCGAGTTCGACATCCACTGGCTGGAGTACCTCGCCGTGCGCGCCGCCGGGACCCTCTACTGGCACATCTGCTACAACCCCTGCGCGCTCGCCCTCGACACGGCCACGCTGGAGTTCTCCTTCCTGCGCGTGCCGGCCCTGATGTTCGACGGTTCATCCACCACGCGCAAGTGCCGCATCGGCGAGATGCCGGAGGACGGGCGGCTCTGCGTAGGCTCGGTGGAGAGGCAGGAGCTGCTGCTGTGTGTGCGGGGGAGCGGCGACGGCAGCGACAACGGGTGGGTGGTGGAGAGGCGCGTTTGCATACGGGAGGTGCTCGACGGGGTGCCATGGATTCCCAAGAACAGCTTTCTCCGGTACTACAATCTGTGGCTGCGTGACATCGACGCCGGGCGCACCGGGAAGGTGTTCATTGGCACCTTCGGATATGGGATCTTCTCTTACGACCTCAACACCGGCAAGCTGGAGAACCTGGCAACCGATGATGGAATGCAGTACGGCCATCCCATCTTGCCCTACTTCTCTGCTCCGGCAGATGGCGGCTCTGACTGAATTTCTGGTAATTCGGATTACTAGCTCCTTTCCATGTTCAAATTCTATACCCCATCTAAGTTAGCTTGTGCTATAAATGGTTGTTGGCATCGCTCTCATGTTCCACATTCTAGGTAATCTATGAGTTATGCGAAATTCCACTTTGGTTGCTGAACTGATTCTAGTTTTTGTCATTGAGTACTTTTCCGTTAGCTTAGAGGTTCTTGATTACACATTGTGCAAGTATTATTATTTTTTGGGTCATGAGACGGGATAGTTGGAGGTGCATGTAAGGGCAACTTGTAAAATAAATTGAGCTGATCATCACAAAAATCTGCAATTTAATATACAGGACTACAATAGAAATATATAGCAGGTTTCCACGTAGTTCTCATTTTTCTGCTTGATTGTGTTTCTAGTTGCTGGTTGAATCTGGATCCTGTCATCGATAGCATTAAGGCTTCTTTTGGGTCTCACACCACCACATTGCGGTTTATGATAAATATTTGCGGCACTAGTGTAAGTGTTGCACATGGATATGGGAATGATTATAATACCTCAGTTTCATTCTTCAACTTATTAGTGTATTTTGAATTTGGTTGGCTTTCTTGCAAGTGAACAGTGTGTGCTGTGGATAGTATTTGCATAGTAACAAAACAAGAGCGCAAGCTATTAAACCGATTATGCACAACACTATGAGATCAGACTGACGGTTTATTGAGGCATGATTGTTTAAGTAAAACATTTTTAATAGAAATTGTGTGATTTGGTAATGCCGAAAATTTGCTGTACTGTGATGGTCACACTTTAACTTTAGCTGTGATGCTCTTGTCAGAACGGGTTGTTCCTGTACTTTCCATGTCCCATGAGAAATTTGCAAAGATATTTTACTACAAGAAAATTTGTGAGGCTGATACAGAGTAGTGTGTCATTTCAAATTTTTAATCACGATATAGAGGAATCTAAATGATGCTAATCAAGGCATGCTACCATGTTATTGAACTTCTACAGTTTAACAGATTATACATAAGTTTGATTGGCTAGGAATGGTCTTTCTTTTTTCATCAGGGTAAAAAACCCATTTCCATTGAAACAGCAGAACTATGATGTTTGGAATCTCAAATACACCAAGATAAAAGAGAATGGAAGAAGACAGAGCAAGTGAGCAACCTAAGAGTTTTCCTGCATAACTAACCACCAACTGCTAGATTTCTAACACTTGGAGACTTGAACCACATTTGATTTGTGATATTTCTTCTTAGAGCTGCCCTCTTAGCAAAAAAAAAAAAAAGGTTCTTCTAGTTTACTATTTTTTCCTACCACTGTTTTGGTATACTGGGGTGTTAGACTGTTAGTTAAGCAAGCAGTCATGAGGATTGTTCTCCCCCCTATATGAATAAGCAATTTCCTTTTCCAGTCTTCTAATCTTTTCTCAATTTTTCTAGGACGAAATCTATGTTTTGAACTAAAATCCTACCAGCTCCAACAAGCACTCAAATAGTTCATTGAGGAAAATCCCGGTATAGTTTATTTTTAGATAATGATTAGAAGCCTTTTCTTAATCCTAATCTAAAATAAGTCCAACATAATTTTGTTTCCTTTTGTTTCATGGAATACTACATGTAACATCACCCCGTCAATTATATTTCTGTCTTTTGTAAAAGGATTTTGTGAATCTGCAACTTTTCCATGAAATGTCTCAATCTTATGGTAACACTTTAATAACCCAATTATACATACAATTCAGGAGGCAAATAGGCCTGAAATGTGGCGTTATTTCAGCTCCATTTACTTTGAATTGTACAGTTACATTACCATATTCAGATTTTTGACTTCAAATGGACCTACTTTTAAAATCTTCAGATTACTGTCAGGGACACTTTCATATTTTTCTACTTTTGGTCTTATATATAATCAAAGAAATATACATTTTGGATGCTGTTATTGACATTATTCTTTAGAGTGACACTGGGGGATCCTCTCACCTGAAATTAAATACTTTCAAAGGGTTTGCCGTGCAAAGGCAGGCCAGGGTTTCAAATGAACATTGGCCATGTGAGAATGAATTGGTTCTGAGTATTCTTGTCAGTTCAAACTTAATACACTGTAGACTAGTGTAGTGTGCATCTTGTTCTTTTTTCTTTACCATCAAAAAAGTTCAACAAGAGAAAATGAATGGAAGAACTCTTCTTGTTCCATATTTCCATCATGGCTAGCATTCTCTTTGCAAACTGATCGTGATTACTTGTTTCTTGGAAACTGTTCTGACAGTGTATGTATTTCTTCTTATTCAGAACGTTGTCTTTTTGGGAGGAGGTATCAACTCATCTTTTTGGCTGGTGGTAGCTCTGGTACTTTAATTTAATTCAAAGCACAGTAACCTCTAAGTACACTTCCATTTTAATACAAGAATGTAAGGGTGGAATCTTTTAACTTAGGTAAAGAAAACCTCGGGCTCGAACGAAAATCTGGAAACAGTAGGGTGTGATGTAATGTGCTTCACAAGGATAGCATTCTGGAAAATTAGTTTGACATTATGCTGCTATTATCAAGCTTGCTCTACTTCTGTAATTGCCAGAAGAGATATAAAACTTAATTTTACTCGTGTTGGGAGAAATTATCCTGTTATAATATAATATATCTGTCCTACCTTGATCACTTGCGTGCTACATGATGGTTGGCTGCATCATCTCTTTGTATGATGTATTTTGAGCAGTAATAATCCGCATCGTTTGCATAGCTTGAAGAAGTACAGGTGGAGATGCAAAAAAGCTTGAGGTAATGGTTCATGTGGTTGCGAAACGAATTGCTCAGTACTTGAATATTCGGGTTGAATACTTGTAGAAGGTTTCTGATGATGGCCACAACCTGCAGATTGACACAGCTGAGGCAGGGGTAAAACCAACGGTGATGCTACTGTAGCAAGTTCGACAAATGAGGTGGGCGTAGGCTAGGTTGCATGAATTAGGTCATTAGGGCTGGGAGCCTGGAGTAGGTAAAAGGTTCAAGAACGAAATGGAATCAATCCCATCTATTCTCTTCCTCCCAAGAACTCTTTTCCTTTAGCTAGATTATATCACGAATTGTTACCTGTTTCAATTCACGTCACATTGGAGTAACTCATATCAAATCAAGGACTTCTCTTACGTAATGGAAATATTACTTCTGGGCTCTACACCAAGTACGAATGCACTCAACCATATTTGTGGTCAATGGTATTTGAATGTTTGAGTGGATTTATGCATCTACGACTTTACTGCCACACCAAATGATGTTGTACTCTCTTACTCCGTATATTTTCAAAATACATGCCCATGTCTTTGTCAATATCGTCGCACAATATTTGCCCAATGAGCTGATCAAGACTCAGTTCTTGCAAAAAAAATTTAGTGTTTCTCTAATTAAATGCTTTAACCAAGAAAAGACTGTTATATCATGTAAAGAAATTAATGGTGTAAGATGGATTTGGACATATTCTAGTGATAACCAAGCTTGCGAGGTATTCGAGCTTAGCTCAAGAAAGATTATGAGTTGGGACATAGGCATGGCCTCGGCTCATTCTAACGAGGTTGGATCAAGCATATGATGAATCAAGCTTGAGTAGCCGACAAGCCCTGATGACCCTTTTTGTGAAATGTATCATGGCTATATGATTCAAAATCAACTGATTGACTAAGACTAGATCTGCTACGGTAAAAAAGTAACAAGTAACCTGAACATCAAGTATGTGATTTCAACTCTTATTCCGGATGTATGAATTATGTCATTAGGGCTGGGAGTAGGAAAAAGGCTCAAGAACGAAATGGGATCAAATTTTCCCATCTCTTCTCTTCCTCCCAAGAACTCTTTTCCTTTAGCTAGATTATGTCACGAAATTGTTATCTGTTCACATTGGAGTAACTCATATCAAATCAAGGACTTTTTTTTATGTAATGTTAATATTACTTCTGGGTTCTACACCAATTAAGAATGCACTCAACCATATTTGTGGTCAACGATATTTGAATTTGTGGGTGGATATATGCATCTACGACTTAACCGCTACACTAAATGGTGTTGTACTCTTACTCCACACCTTTTCAAAATACATGTCCATAGCTGTTAGTATCGTCGCCGCAAAATTTGCCCAATGACTCAATTCTTGCAAATTATTTAGTATTTCTCTAATTAAATGCTTTAACCATGAAAAGGTCGCTATATCATGCCAAGAAATTCATGGTGTAACATGAATTTGGACGTATTCTAGTCATACTACTTATGTAATCAAGCTTGCGAGGTATTCCAGCTTAGCTCAAGAAAGATTATGAGTCGGGACATAGGCATGGCCTCGGCTCATTCTAACGTGCTTGGATCAAGCCTATGATGAATCAAGCTTGAGTAGCCTGCAATACCTGATGAACCTTTTGTGAAGTGTATTATGGCTATATGCTTCATAATGAACTGATTTACTACAACTAGATATGCTACGGTCAAAAAGTGACAAGTAACCTGAACGTCAACTATGTGATTTCAACTCTTGGCAGTTCACAACTATTTCTATACAACATGTAAAGCATTTGCTGTAGATGTGTATTAATCGACAGATCAAGTTTCAGGGAACCCGATGTTCGTTGATGGGGGTTAAGGCTGTGATCACACGGCCTAGCCTAAACGGACAGTTGGTTTGTCTAAATCAGACACCACTCCATGCATGAGAGACCCTATCTAACTATACTTCAAATAAAATTTTCTCTTAAACTACTCATCCAATCTACGATCCGATTACACCATTGTATTCGTAACAATTAAATCTTTATAACAAGATCTCACATGATTATATTTTGATGAAAAATTATAAATTACTTTTATAATATATCTAAATTACTTTTAGATTTCACTAAATTACTTCTTCGATATATAAAAGTAAATTCAATAAAACTTAAAAGTAATTTACATATATTATAGAATAACTTATAAAAAAAGAAAGTAAATTTAATGCATGCCTTTTTTTAATTGGACGTGACTACACAACTAGTAGTAGCTGGTTTGTACTCCATCTAGTTTTTCCTTTCAACTTGAAAAATACAATAGTATGTTTTCGTTTTGTTTTAAGATACTTTTATAATATATGTAAATTACTTTTAGACTTTATTGAATTTACTTTTATATGTCTAAGAAGTAACTTAGTCAAATCTAAAAGTAACTTATATATATATGATAAAAGTAACTTATGTATATAATAAAAGCAATTTACAAATATAAATATTCTTTCATCGTAATATAATCATGTGAGATCTTGTTGTGAAGATTTAATTGTAACAAACACAATGGTGTAATCGGATTATAGATCGGATAAGTAATTTGAGAGAAAACTTTATAAGAAGGAAGAAAAAGACATGCATGTCTAAGAGGAAACACAAGCATGCATTTCAGCACGTGTAGCAGTCCTTCTCACAAATTGGTTCGTCGCTGGTTAACGCTAAACCGAGAGGCTTCTCGGTTTAGATTTGGCCATTTACTTAGGTTTGGGCCTTCCCGAGACCAGAGGATACCTTGTAGATCTCTTCACTAACCGGGGAGTACTCGGGCACCCCTATCCGCTCCTAATATAAAACTTATTTGTATTGTAATGAATCGAACATATGGTATATTTTTTCCATCCTAAAAAGAAACAATCTAGGATAGGACGATTTATCATCAGATTGATTCTTTTTGAATCGAGTGAGTAGACCGGACTGGCCTCCATGAGCGCTCAAGGTGGCTAGGTTCTCTGCTCCTAGATCGTCTTTATGAACCCTTTGCTACCTTATGTATCCTCATGTCTAACTAATTGCCATAGAGACTGACAAGACATTGTACACATACATCATTATTTAAATTGTAGCTGCTGTCACACCGCCTTAATTTTCCGGTCATTCTTCTGTGCCTTGTCGCACAGTACCGTATCAAGCTAGCCTAACACCGCGGCGACCATGCCTCCTTTTGATGGAACAGGACAACTCGAGCGATTTAGTATTTTCCACGATGAATTAGTTTTATTTATGTATATGAAATTTAAAATTACTATTAGCTAGTTGTAGTTACATGGACTTTTCTTTTAAACTAATACTATACTATGAAAAACAAACCAATACATTTATCATATGATTAAATTTTTACTATTTAATCAATAATAATTGCCCATGAAAAGCATGAGTTGATGACAAAAACAATTATTCAAAATAAATCTATATCTATACCTAATTAAAAAATACATAAGGCTTCCATTTTTCTTTGGTCCGTATCGGTTTTTTTGTCTGTTTTGTTTTTTTTGCATCCTGGTTTTTTTACGCGATTTTTTCTTTGGCAAGCGAAGGGAGCTATCTACCTAGTACAGCTGCGGGCTCGAGCGGACATAGGGATGGCGGCTTAAGAGGGAGAAGAAGAGGGAGCAGGCCGACTCGGGGGAGGAAGGAAAAATGGGCCAGATTTGGCCCAAACTTAGGAGAGGGTTTTGTTTGTTTTTAATTTAAATTAATTATTAAAATTATTTTGCATTGATAAAAATTAGCAATTGAGTTCTGAAAAATTAAATAAATTCTACATTGTGTGATTAATCATGAAGAATTTAATAAAAATAATAATTCAGCCATATTATTTTATTTCCACACTTACCATATTTGTAAATTGATTTAATTCTACACCTATACCTACTTAAAAAATACACAAGTATTCTAGAAACTTGTTGTGCGTCACTCGTTATTGCATCATCGCGTATCATCCCGCTTTCTCATACTCTCCGCTTTGTTCTCCATGCAGAAGTAGGAGAGAACACGATGATCGATGAGTGCGTGCATCCATGCTAGAGTAGGAGAGAAACACATCCGCGCAGAAGGCTCGCGTCCAGATCGGTGTTGCGGTTGCAAGTCCGAGCCTATAGGTCACATCCCAATCTGGCACCGCCATACAACGGCACCTGACAGGAGCGTGTCGTAGGAAAAACGGCGCGAACCGCTTCCTACGAAACCGTGATATTGATACCAGTCCTAGGACATAGCGCTGTTACCCACGGTGGCAATCATGAATCATTACAATCCTTAATTTAAATATAGTACATATTTACCTTGACTTAAGTTGCAACTCTCGGGAGAACCCGAGAATGCAACAGACGACGCGGAAGCAGCAACACTAGAGACAGAGGCAGTGGAAACCAACGAACTAACACCCAACACCACAGGCAACAGCAGGGAACTAGGATGAAACCCTAATCTTCACTTCAACTTCACCTTTAGAGCTAGCAAAACTATACATATAGAGAGAGAGCAAGGGTGAGTACTTACGTACTCAGCAAGCCAGGGGAACTTAAGTGGTTAATGCAAGCTTCAAGGGGAGGCTGTTACTTTGCAATCAGGTTTATTTTAAAGTTTTCAATAATCTAAGTGTGTGCTTGTCCACAACCGAAGCAAGACAAGTCTCAGCTCGGTCGGGAGTGAGAAGTGAACAAAGTATATTTTTTAAGTTTGCACAACTCCCAGAGTTGGCCTCAAAGTTGGTTTCCCAAACCAAACCAATTATCCAATCTTCCATAGATATGTGGTCCCCAAACGACCATTCATTTCCAGGGACTCCCAAACCTTTATCATCTCTTTTCAAAACAGGGTAAATCAAAAACTACGCTAAGGAATCACCTCACATCCGCCCATGCCCATGGGCACGGCTGTTCGAATAGTTTGTTAACCTCTGCAGAGGGGGTACACTTTACCCACACGACATTACTAACCCAGGTCACCTAGCCCGTGCAGAACAGCCACGTCTGGTGACTTTGAGGTTTTCACGACAAGGCACTTCCAAAGCCGACACAGGGTCACTATATGCCAACGGGAGGGGTCATCCGGACCAACAACAGGTTAGGTCCCAAACCATACTGTGCCAGGAAGCTCAGGGGATCTCCTCGACACCACCCCGGCGAATCCACTTGTTCCTTGGCATCAAGGCTTCCCAGGACTAGCTAGTTACTCAGCCAGGGGTGTCCCACTTCACCCATGTGGTCGCACTTGTTATATGCTCGGATGTAATTCCCAAGGAATCGGTCCTTAAAAGCGACCGTACAAGCATCCTGCCTAGGAATGGCCTTGTGTCGCGAGTTTTATTTTTAAAACTCATTTTTCTTTCACAAGGCATTGACCCAGGCGTCGGGTTTTCCAATACTTGTGTATACCCAGTTTTACCCAAGATGTTCTCAAATTTTAAGTTTGAGGGCGACTATCGATACTTGTACAAAGTGCACCAATATTGCGGCGCAACAAAGGTGGTTACAAGGAAAACATGATAAAGCAATTAACAACTGAAGGATCAGATGCAACAAGTTAGGTAGGCCCACCGATCTGCCTTGCAGACGGGGCAAACAGTTCAAGTGAAAACCTAGCAATGCATACATATTTTGCAAACAACATAATTAAGTTCAATTATAGGCTTAAAATGTTAAAAGGTGGCTTGCCTTGCTCAAGGTCTTGATCTTCATGAATCTTCGAGAAATCCACGCTTGGAGAAAAATCCGGTAACCGCAACTAGGCACAAACAATCAAAAAACCTAAACAAAGGACCTAGAAAAGATCCTATTTAGGCTAATAAATAGTGCCATTAGATAGATCACAATTTTACGGAATTACTAGAAGTGGAACGGAGTTACGGATCAAGAGATATGAATTTTTGGAGGTTTACTTGATTTTCTGGACAAGGAAAATATTTGTGGAACAAGGAAAAAGGTGTTTATTGAATTTCTGGATAAAGGAAATCATTTAATGAATTACTGAAATAGAAATATTCTCAAGAATATTTCTTACACTCATTGACATGTGGGGCCAGCAAAAGGTGAGGGAGGATGTATGGACTTTAGGCCATGGGTGTCTGTCTTAGAGGGAGGGACTGGAAGTGGACTTTGGTTCCATTTGGGTAGTTAGCTGATTTGGTAGGAGTGAGCAGTGAGGGAGCAAGGATGGACTTGCTCCATGGGTAGTTGGTCCGTCAGGAGGAAAGGTGGACTTTGTTCAAGGTTAGCTGGCTTGCGAAGAGGGAGTCAAAGTAGACTTGATTCATGTGCAACGGGTTCGAGAGAGTGGGTGGTAATAGACCTTGTGAGATCGGGCCGAGGGAGTGAGGCATGGTTCATGAGGGGGATGGGAAGGGAAAAGTACACCGAAGGTCTCTGAACTTGTCATCGAGTTACCAAAACGTCCTCAAACCGCAATACTAGACATCAGGGGTCCCTTAACTATCAAAACCGGGTCAGTGTTAGTCCCAGGGCAGTATTGTGCCCGGTTTTGTCCTACGTGGCGCATTGACCACGGTCTTCGGCGCTGAGTCAGCAGGGGTGACGGGGTTCGACGCTGAGTTAGCAGGGCGGTAGTTAGGCCCGTGGCGCACAGCGGACTCGTCACTCCTCACTCCTCACTCCTCACTCGTGTGAAAACCCTAGATCGAGACGGCCGGGTTGACGCTGCTGGCGACGAGGTCGATTTGGAGCAGGCAGCGGTGGAAGGGGCGGCGGAGTGTCGCGGCGAGGTGGTGACTGGTTTGGCGCGGCCGCCGACAACATCGAGCTCGACTTGGATCTGGTGGTGGCCTAGGCGCTGCTGCCGGCGTCCACCTTGGGGCGACCTCGAGGGGGAGTCGGAGCCAGGTGCGGCGGTCGGTGTGGGTTTCATCGGCGAGTATTCCCCCAGCAATCCGACATCCAAATCCGGTAGGTATTCCATTTCCTCTCTGAGTTTGTGTGGTTGCATGGTATCAGTGGGATGTGGGAAGGAATATTTTTAATGATTTTCGATGTGTTCTGTATCTGGGATTTGGTGTAAGCTGGGAGTTATTTATTTAGGTTTGTACTTGATTAGGGTATGTTTAGGCTTAGTTTAATGCAGAATTTAGGATTTGGACTAGGTATGCATGTGTAGGACCATTTTTTTGGACCGAGTGTAGGACAAATTTAAAATGCTCTATGTCAATTTTATATCTTGTTCTGCATGAAGAGGATGGACGTGTTGGACACTCTTGTGGTTAGGTTTCATCTGAAGGGGGTATTTGTTTTAGATGGGAGTGAGAAGAAATATTGTGGTGGATTTGAGGCTCTGTCGTATGTAGATAGAGACAAGGTTTCTTTGCCCGAACTACTTGGACACCTAAAGGACCATTGCAATGTGATGTCTGGGACTTTGCTCCACTGGTTGTTTCCTGGTAAAGATTTGCAAACAGGTCTTCGTGCTCTTTCTAATGACAAGGCTTGCAAACTGATGTGTGATTGTACTGGAGAATTGGATGTAGCAGATGTATATGTTGAAGAGCCAAAGATTGTTGATTTGTGTAATGGGTCTGATGATGACAGTGATTGGGAGGCAGAAATGGAGTTAGAAGTTGAAAGTGAAGAGGAGGGTGGGAAAATGGAGGTTGATATAGATGTATCCAAAGGGAAAGGGGTTGATGAGGTTGGTGGTAGTGGATGTAAGGGTAAAGAACTGGCAGAGGAAGAAACTGATAAGAGGATAGTTATTTACCACTCTGATTCAGCACCTATTGCTAGCCATCAACCTTGTCAAAGTGCACCCTGTGGTAGCCATCAACCTTCTGCCAGTGCACCCATTCCTGAGCATTGGAGTAGAGCTTGGTTCAGGTTAGGTTCTAACTGTGACTCAGTTGACAATAACTTATGTGAATCTTTCAACAAATGGATATTAGAATCTAGATTTCATCCAATTATCACAATGCTTGAGACAATTAGGAGAAAGGTCATGGTTAGGATCAGTGATCAAAAAGTAGCTGGTGCTAAGTGGAGTACTATTGTATGCCCAGGAATTCTCAAAAAACTTAATGTTTACATCACTGAATCAGCTTTTTGCCATGCTATTTGCAATGGAGATGATAGTTTTGAGGTTAAGCACCATGAGCATAGGTTTACAGTACATTTGGACAAGAAAGAGTGCTCTTGTAGGTATTGGCAGCTCTCAGGATTACCATGCCCTCATGCTATATCATGCATATTCTATAGAACAAACAAGCTAGATGACTATATTGCACCTTGTTACCATGTGGATGCATTTAGAAGCACATATGTGCATTGCCTTCAGCCATTGGAAGAAATGAGTGCTTGGCCACAGGATGATAGGGAACCACTAAATGCACCTGGATACATTAAGATGCCAGGAAGGCCAAAAACTGAAAGGAGGAGGGAGAAGCATGAGCCACCCAAGCCAACCAAGATGCCCAAGTATGGTACTGTAATTAGATGCACTAGGTGCAAGCAAGTTGAGCACAACAAAAGCAGCTGTTCAAAGCATCAATCTAGTCGTTCTGGCACAGTGGGTTCTCAACAGCAAAATCCTTCACCAAGCCAGCAGATGGTGTTATCAAACACACCAGGCAGTTCTGCTCAAAGCAAGAAGAGGAAATCTGTCAGCCTGACTACCACAGACACTACAAGCCAATCCAGGACCAAACACTACAAGAGCAAGGTAAATGCAAAAATTTATCCATTGCAAAGTTATCTTTTAACTGAAGCAAAGTTTAACATATTGCACATATATGTCATTGCAGGCACCAATGGAGAGCCAGGAGCTGGTTAGGGTTGCTGCAAGTGCCAAAGTTTGCACAGAACATGGTGGATCTGCTACAGTTGATCTGCAAGCAATAGTTCCCCATTCCAAAAGCTCCACAACTGCATCTGTGAGGCTGACATCTGGCAAGGCAACTGTGTCTGTCTCAGCTGAAGAGCCTACAAAAACAAGCCAAAGAAGAAAGCTGGAGGAGCTCTCATTCTTCTTCCATGGGAAACCAAGAAGCTCTGAATGTGCCTATTTCTGTGTGTCATGTTATGCTGCAACATGCTCTCTGATGTAATGGCAGACTTTTAAGCCAACTGGTGCTATGTGTGTGATGTAATGGCAGACTGCATTTAGCCAACTATATCTGTGTGTGATGTAATGGCAGATACTAGATAGCCAACTATTTCTGTGATGCCATACTATTTGGCTTGCTTATCTGTAATGTAAGACATAAGTTGTGATGCCAGACTGATTTGGCTATCTATGTTACTTAATTCAGACTTAATGGTGTGCAACTTCATTTGCTATTCTCTTAATGGTGCATTACCAATTATTTCAGGACCATTTGCTATCTTACTAGATGTTTCCTGCAGAAATTTACATGTTGGCTTACATATGTTGCTACAATAGCTCCATTCTGTTGAATTCAACCAACAATATTGTAGTTAACATCCGTGTAATCTCTGCACAACTTGAAACATATAGCCTGCTGTATTTTGTTGTCACATTTGATATTGCAACCATTCATTTGGAACTCATCTTTCAATTAGCAACCATTCATTGACATAACTCATTCCAAATTGATAGCACAACTGATACATATATCTCATCAAACACATTGTCTTTCCAAAGCATAGCTAACACATAATAAAGGACCTGATTACATCATATTGGCCACACATCACACTGTCTCACTTCTTCCCAAACAACACCACAAACAACACAAACATACATGACACCACACATATTACAAAGACTTTTCTTTCCTTCTCTAACTTATGATTCCTGGCCTTCAAGCAGATAATTTCTGCATTCTTCACAACAACCACACCACGAGCATCATCTATCGCTTTACTCTGTACTTCCACCTTATCCCGACTCTGTTCGACCTCCTTTCGCATCACTTCGTTCTCCCTCCTCAACGAATTCACCCTGTCCCGCAAATCATTCAAGAGCTCCCTGATGAAGCTTGACGTCAGCCCGTCGCACCATGCCCAGAAATCACACCCCCCTTGCTGCAAGAAAAACCCTACCTTCAAACCCTAAAAATGCAAACTCAACAAATCCAACTTGTAATACCAAAATCCCTCACTTACTTGAGCGTTTTGGCACTTGTAATACCGGCGCCCAGGGTTGTCCGTGCTCCACGAGATCCACCTCGCCGCCTTGTCTGGTGGACGGCATCGGCACATCACCGCGGGTTGATATTCCAGCGGACCAACCCAATAAGGCACGGAAGATGCCTTCCACTCATGGGTAGACGACGAGCCGTCGCTCATCGAGCTCGACATCTCCGTGCCACCGCTCGCAGCCGCTCACCAAGTCACTGCCGCCGCCGCCCCGCTCGGTTCCTGCTTCGCTAGGGTTTCGGTGAATGGGGATAAGCTAACCGCGCGCCAAACATTTTGCCCATTATATCCTAACTACCACCCTGCTGACTCAGCGCTGAAGACCATGGTCAATGCGCCACGTAGGACAAAACCGGGCACAATACTGCCCTGGGACCAACACTGACCCAGTTTTGATAGTTAGGGGACCCCCGATGTCTGGTATAGCGGTTTGAGGATGTTTTGGTAACTCGATGACAAGTTCAGGGACCTTCGGTGTACTTTTCCTGGATGGGAATGGACTTTAGTCCATAGGCCGAAAGGGGGCGGCGACCCAGCAAGGGCATCGTGCGGGCGAGACCAGCGGAGTGAGGGCGTGGGTCGGCGGACGAGGGCCGACCCATGCGGCGAGGCACGCGGGAGGCGGGGATGGAGGCAAGCTGGCTGGCGAAGTGCGGCCCATGCGGGCGAGGCGCGCACGAGGTGGGCTGGGAAGGGAATTGGGCCGATGCGGGCACGAGTAGGCTGGTGGGGTGCTGACTGGGGTCGGCTTGACCCGGTCAAGCCCGACGTGGTGTCCACGTGGACAACCACGTCGGATGGGGAGGAAGGAGGAGGCCGACTGGAGATCGAACGACCGACGACATACGGCGAGCTCCGGTGAACGGCAACAAATCGTAGGGGGCGGCAAGCACCAAAGGAAAGAGGAGACGGGGAATCCATTCATCGGCTCAGATTAGGAAGCGGGGGTGTAAAGGTGGCCGGCAGTGGTGGCGGAGCTCGCCGGATTGCCACCGTGGATGCGCGAGAGGAGGGCCAAGGGGGGTGCGCGCTCGGGCTCTGCCGAAGTGGTACGCGATGGTGAAGCGCACGCGGTGGCACGGGAGCCGAGGATCGGCGGGGACGGTCGTCTGGCAGCGAGGCGGTGTTCTTGGCCGTGGTGGTGCAGCACTGAGGTCTGCCGCACGACGGCGAACATGACGACCCGGAGCACTACGATGGGAGAAGGGGAAAAACGGAGGAGGAGACCCGGTATTTGTAGAGAAGGAGCAAGGCATCAAGGTCGGTTTGCCTGTGGGGCGTGGTTGCTCGGCTGGCAACAACGAGCGGTGGGAGAACTAGCGATTTCGCCAGGAGACGAAATCGTGGCAACGGCGAGGATACAAAAGGACGGTGGATCGAGAGACGGCAATTGAATGCAAGAGGTGGGAGGAGCAGCGCGGGCACGGGCGGACGCACTGTCTCCTCCTCTAGGGCCAATAGTGCAGCAGGGTGTCGGTCCGGGAAGGAAAAAAAAGGAAAAAGGGAGGGAGGAAAGGAGCTCGGTTCCTTGCCATTTTGGTAGGAGAGAGAGACGGGAGAGCGGCACTGCCTCTCGGCTTTGGAAGTTAGCGGCGTGGAGCGGTTGGGGGCATGGTTGACGGAGGCGGTGACGATAAAAAGGAGGTGGTGGCCGGTTCGGCGCCGAGCAGGGGCAAGGCAGCTGTTGGTGCAATCGGCAGCGAGAGGTGATGGCGGCGATGACCATAGCGGTTGGCCACGACATGGCGTGCGCGGGAACGCCGAGAGACGGTGGAGGATTTCAATCCATGGCGGCGGCCGGTGGAAGAGAGAGAGAATGAGCAAGATAGAGAGAAAGAGAGGGAGAGATCTCTCTATGCATGTGCGGCACACGTCCCCACGGCACAAGACGGTGGGGAGAAGCGGGCCGAGTGCGGCACGGCCTAAAAGTTCAAGTGATATTATTTTGGTTTTGGTGATTAATGATAAATCCGATTATATGAGACTAATGTTTTTATAGACATTTCTTTGCCTAGTCTCATGTGGATATAAAAGTGGAATGTGTTGGAGGTGGTTCCTGAACTTCATATGAGTTGAGATAGAAACGTTCGTTGATAATGGACCTAAATCACAAGGATGAAATACATGGAGATAAGCTATATATATCACTCTTTCTCTCCATATATTCATGTATAATATTTTCATGTGATTGACATATGCATGCGAGACTAATGTTTTGTTTGAGTCATGTCTTGTTTAGTCTCTTCACATTGAGAACATGGATATAATGAAGGTATGCTTATATCTTAATATCTACGTATAATAAATACCTTCTATTTTTGTACAGGGTAAGCTCCCAATGTCTTATCTCTAGCTATGCATACTCTTGGTTCACACAAATATTCCGTATGCATACATTCAGGGGGGCAAATCCTATACCTTAGTTATGCATATACTTGATCTAAGTTATTCACCTTCATTTAATTGGGATCTTTACATTTGAGCATATATTTGAGTATATGACACTTGTAGTGTTTGATTAATAATCATCACTTATTCATATCATTTTATATACATGATCGGTTGGTCAACATGTGGTGGTTGATAATCGGATCATTGGGACTAATAATTTCATTGAGTTGAATGAGAGAAATAGGTCCCAAGGATTGCAAAGGTGTTGATGCTCAAGTGATATCATTACACCTAAAGATACCAAAGATGACAAAGTGAAGATATTGAAAATGTGGCATACGAAGTGGCTACTAAGGCAAGATGGTGAAGGGTAAACGATGCTCAGTCGCGATGGACCATGCGGTGCTGAAGGGCAAGCAAGGAGCTTGGCACCGAAGAACCAAATCCGGTGGAGAAGGGCGAGTGATGGCTTTCTCATAATGGACCGTGCAAGGCCTTTTGAAGCTACAAGTAACCACATCAATCATTTGAAGAATACATGGTGAAATGGTTTTGACGTTGATATCCCTTAAGACAAAGAAAGGAAGATGAAAAGAAGGCATTCCTATTGGTATAATTCTCTTTCTATTTAAATTTGAGTATAGAAATACCGTACTATTAAGAGGAACGCAACGTCGATGTGTTTGTGTATGTCTCAGTACTCAAAGTGACCTATCATAATACTACCTTGAGAGAAACACAAGCTTTAACCTATCCTTTGAGTGGTTTTAGACCTTGTTTTCAGTTGAGTTCGGTAGTACTCTGAGTGAGCTTTCCATAGAGTCCAAAATCATCAGAAACGGACTCCCAAGCGAAAAGTTATGGTTATTTTACTCGGTGCTTTTCGGAAATTCCAAAAAATTCTCGAAAAGTCCGAAAATATTTTGAAAATTCTGAAAATGGTTGCGAATCTGAGATTACTCTTTGTTGATTTTCGGACTTGTCCGAAAATGCATTTCGGAAATTCCAAAAAATGTAGTCTCTGCCTCCAACGGCTAGTTTTTGAGAGGTTTGGGTGTATAAACTCCTCCACCCCTCCTTTGAGTGGCTGCTGTTCTTGGGCAATATTAGACACATCCAAAGCTAAATAGCTTTCCCCATTTTCCTACCTTTGTGGTGCCTCTTTGTGAGTGGGATTTGAGAAGGGGAGAGAGTTGGATTGAGAGATTGAGAAGTTGAGAGCTAGTAAGCTTCACTCCATACTTTGAGCACTCGAGTTCATAGCAAGCAAATCTTCGTTTGTGTTTGTTACTCTTGGGGACTAAGGTCTCTTAGATGGCTAGGCATCGCAGGTGAGCACCCAAGGTTGTGGTGTGCCACGGAAAGTTTGTGAAGGTTTCGATTTTGCCTCCGCAAGGGAAGAAATCAAGAGTGAAACCAAGGAGTATATTTATGCAACCTCGTGAGGAAAGGGTTGAAATAGACTCGGCCTTTGTGGCCCCTCAACGGAGACGTAGGATCCGAGGATCCGAACTTCGGGAACAAATCAACGTGTCTCCTCTCTTGGTTTGCTCGTTCTTGCCATCTCTCATATTGTGCTTGAGCTTGTTTTAACCCGATCTACTTCTACGCTTACTTGATATAGTTGGTGACATTATATCTTGCTTAGATACCTTGTTTGTCACCTTTTGATTCATATATGTTTTGTTTGTTCAAGCTACAAGTTCATAGCTAGTGTTTTATTCTGTTATCCGCCGATCTTTTTGGTTGCGACCGGAACTTCCAATCTTATGCCGGAAGTTCAGATTTGAACCGAAAGTTCTCATCATTCTAATATGTTATGAAGTTGTGATAATTTTTAGGAATGCTTATTCACCTCCCCTCTAGGCGACATCAAGGTCGTTTCAATTGGTATCAGAGTGAGGTCTCTCATTTTGGGTTTCACCGCCTTGAGAGAAGATGTCGACAAGAGGTGAAATGTTCCTAGAACTTCTTATTTTAGATGGTTCAAATTACATATCTTGGAGTACTCGCATGCTTAATGTGTTTAGGGCCATGGGTCCTAATATAGAGTAAGTTTGATGTGAGTATTTCTACTCCTGATGATATAGAGCTATCATTTGAAGAGGAGGTAAAATGCACACATCTTAATGCTAAAGCTACTAATGTTTTGTTTAGTGCTTTGAGTGAAGATGTGCTCAAAACCATCATGCCACTTGAAGATGTGCATATCATTTGGACAACACTAAAGGAAAGATATGACAAGTCCAAATGTGATGTAGAGAATGCTCTTGTGGAAGCATCATTTGAGGATTGCTCTACTTCATCGCCTCATCATGACAAGTCCCAAATGATTATCTCCTCCGATCATGAAGGTCTTACCTCATCATTCATCTTACCAACATACAACTACAAGCAAGGTAATGAAATTGGTGAGTAAGGTTGATGATTATCCAACTGGAGTGTTTGAGTTGGGATTTGAATTCAAACTGGATGTTTGGACTCAACAAAATATAGAGGAGCCAAGGAAGAGAGGTCAAGGTAGAAACTTGGTATTTTCGGAATGGGTTTGTATTTAGGGACTTGTAGAATTATTTGGGGAGAAAATTCAAGGAAAGGAATTGAGTCTCGGAATTTGTGGTTAATTGAATTTGGGTCTGTATTTCGGGATTTAAAACAAATATTCGGAAAGGATTTACAGAGGACGACAATATTCGAAAATGAATCAAAAGGGGATGTATGGTTAGAGAAGGAGAGGGTGTAACTCGAGAGTTTGAATCTGAGCTTTAGATTTGATTTTAGGGATTATTATTTTGTAGTGAGAATTTGAGGATAACTCAGGCATCAGTTCAATATTCGGAGGGATCATTGAACTTGGACAATTTTGGGAGAAATTGGGTCGAATGAGATTTAAAAGAGAAATTCGAATATGAAGATTCTAATTCCGAGAATTGTTTTAGTGATTCAAGGGGAGAGGTTAGGATTTTCCGATGTGGATGCTTGGACTGGATTGGATTCAAGAATTTAGACGAAATTTGTGGTTAGGGTTTCAGGAGCGAAATCCGAATATAAAGATTTGAACTTCGCAACTATTTTCGAAACAAAAACAGGGATTCGAATATGCCGAACTTGGAGATTTGCAAACATGGAACCTTCGCAAGGAGTAACCAGTGATGATTTGAGCGCAGACTCAAATCTTTGGAGTATAACAAAATTGGAGTTATTTGAAGGGGAAATTTCTCAGTAGAGGTTTAGAAAGGAGATTTGAACACAAGGATGAGGATGAGATTATTTTCGGACAGGAATTTGAGTTGGCGATTTTGGCAATGGGGAATTGAGACCAAAGGAGGGATTTAAATTGAGATCTACGGCACAACTTAGACTCAACACTCAAAGGATGAAATTTTCACATATAGGATTTTCGTAAACTAGCTTTTTTTAACACCACGTGAAAATTGGGGCGTTACACTATATCATGTGCGCGAGCCATGCACAGTCAAGAGTACAAGACCCACGCCAAATTTTGGTAGGCCAAACAGTGGTAATTTTTAGTATTGATTAGTTTTCGAGTCAAATGATTAAAAAAATCTTACTTTGATGGATAGCTTCCAAATCAATGTGAAGTTATATTTGATTGCAATTTTTTTTAGTTTCCTTGTCTCTTTTGGTGAAAAGATGCAACCAAAATATTTATATATTTCTGTTGATGAAAAAATACACACTAGCCTAAGAGATTTGCTTAACTCTGGTGCAAGTCCAAATCTTGACTTTCGGGTTCAGGGCGTGCCAGTTGGTTTAATCCTGCAACCAACAAGAACAAGAAAAGATAGATAATTAAATCAAGAAACGATTGCCGATCGGCTAAAGGGCCAAAGACATATCGCCTTTAACCTAGCCGATGTTATTTGATTAGAATCGGCTATTAGGTGTATTATTGAAATAGCATAAAGTACATGAGCTATGTCGTATGGGCTATAGATACAAGAATTGCTTATATTTAAGTCATAGCCGATAAGACAATATAATGCACTAGCTATTACTCTGATGCAACCTTATATACATATATTAATCTAAGTAAATATATTTGATGCATACCAAATATATTTATATAGAGTGATATATTTATATAAGGGGTAGATATAGCATGTAAAGCATGATTAGGTAAACTAAACATATTAAAACAACTATATCAGACAAGAACGGCTGAAACCCCGATTCTACCCTTATTGTAATCAAAGACAGGTTAGTTTTTATTATTCTAAGCACAGCTAGGAATGATGTATCACAAAGTATGCAAAGATGCATAAAGTCTAAACAATCAAGTCTTTGACTAGTTTTCAGGGTGGTGGATAACTTAACTAATCTATACCGACAAAGCAACTTAGCCGATACCGGCAAAACCTTAGAAAAGATCTAACCGATATAGATAAATTGAATCATCGACATAGATTAATTAAAATATATGATAACCAGTGATCTAATCAACAAGATTAACCCATCTAAAACGACATAATTAATTCGATAACTCAAACCACTGTGACAAGTATTACCTCTTGTCGGTAGATCAAAACTGATGCCCTAACTCATAGCAAGAACTCGTCGAAAGTAACTTAAAAGAAAAAGTGGCAATGCACCGAGAGTGTATTGAACGTATGTTATGTTCTTACATGGTTCTAGGCGTAACTTGTCCATATTGGGCACGACTCAACCTTTCCTAAGTTAAAAAACGATGCGAACAAGTCCCTATGGCGAACTCTTACCAAATCTCTAAGAAACCGATATTAATATTCCTAATTAATAGATACAGTTACTTATAATGAACTCTATCCTTGCACGGCAACATCTCTGAAACTTTCATCTTGAAACCGACAAATGACTGTATGGGCTTCCCGTACCGAACTCTACTCATATCGGCTAACTGTATTCAATTCGGAATCGGCCGATACACCCTCTAGCCGATGCATACTCTGTTTCCAGAAATATTGCATCTCCTTCAAACCCACTACGGATTGATTCTTAATTTCGAACTATATCTTACCAAATTCTGTCATCAACAATTTCACATTTATATCGATGCATGGAGGGCTCAGGGCCTGTGAACTAGAAGAGAGAACCCGTTAAGCTGAGCATGGTCTCTTCTCACCAAAAATATATATATGTTTGGTTGATTGGTTTAGCATCACATAGAATTGATTCAAAGAGTTAATGTAAGACATACATTGGGATTGAATGGAACTAACTATAATTTCTTTGATGTATTACCTTTTGCCGTATTTGATTTGACATATCATCTTTTGCGGTATTTAATGCAAATTTTAATTTGCGATTGCATTGTGTGTTAACTTAGTGAAGATACCACGCAGGTATCGTACTAATTCAGAGTTGATTTAGGCGTTCATTGGGTTGTGTTGGGAACTAACCCTCCCAGTACGCAAAACGAAGTGACACATTAGCGCATGATTAATTAAGTATTTACTATTTTTCTAAAAAATGGATTAATATGATTTTTTGAAGCAACTTTCGTATAGAAACTTCTTGAAAAAACACACTGTTTAGCAGTTTGAAAAGCGTGCGCGCGGAAAAAGAGAGTGGTGAGTTGGAAAAATAGTGGGAATAACACATCCTTAGACTATTTTGAATAGGTTAATTGATAACTCCACGTTAAGGATATGCTTTGCTTAAATCATGACGAAACTTGAACCCTGCAAATCTTATGTTTATTATAATTTTTTTCCATTGCAACGCACGGGTATTTTTCTAGTAATGTTTATATATACAGTGAGTGGCAATAACCAGGGGGTAGTTTGTACGCCATCTTTTTCTCTGATATACACATTTTCATAAAATGAAAAACAATAAAATAACATAATTGGCAACCCCTTAAAAAAGATTTACAAAAACTACCTCGCATTTTTTTGGGAGGATCAAATTACTGTACGTCTTGAAAAGAAAAGAAAAATCCCAAGTACCAGCATCGGTTTGGGCTACGGGCGTCGATGCCAACTGGGGCTGCGCTCAACCATCCCATACCTTGGCCCATTAACGGCCCACTAGGGTTTTGCTCGCTTGGTCTTGTCTCCCCCCTATATAAATGCCTCTCCTGCGCCGTCGCTTCCCTCTTCCATCCTTCGCTCTCTCCGCCGCCGCCGCCTCCTCCTCCTCGGGGCCTCTCCGCCGCCGCAGCCATGGTGAGCCTCGTCTCCCCTCTCTAATGTCTCCATCACCTTCTATGCGTTACTCCTCTACGGTCTGGCTCTCTTCTGACCCGCGATTCCGTTGTTCTTTCTCTTCTGACTCGCGATGTTGCTGTTCTTGGTTTCCAGGTGAAGTACTCGAGGGAGGCGACCAACCCCACCAAGTGTAAGCTTCCCTTTCCCCGTCTCGTATGGTGATCCGTGTGGATCTGAGTTTTTTTTTTTTTTTGCTGACCTGTGGCTTTCTCTGTGATGCGCTGCAGCCTCCAAGGCCATGGGCCGGGACTTGCGTGTGCACTTCAAGGTGAGCTTCCCGAGTCACATGAAATGCATTTTCAGAGATCTCGACACTGTTTTTAATTGGTTGATTCATCGTAATGCTTGATTTGAATCCTAGGGTTAGAAGATACGTAGTCATTTAGTTAGATATGTTCTATCGTTCCCCCAAAAAAATTATGGTTTATCATGTCCTGCTTTGTTTCCCTGGTAGTTCTTGCTTGTAAGCGGAGTGTTTGGAATTATTATGTTTCTCTGAAGCTCGATGTATGCTAGTGTGGCTACAGTTAGGGGATAAGGATATGCAATTTTAGTTGATTGATAGCTTTGAAGTTTAACGTTACAGCAATACACACCTAAAGAAAAAAGCAGGGTGCTGTTCTCTCTATAAGCAGTATCTTCGTAACCTTTAGGAACATCATGTTCATCGTTATTGGGTGAACCGGTGGACACAGCCCAATGTCGACTGGTTCAGTAAATGATGGCACATTTTTATTATGCTTTTCTTTGCTTACAAAATGTTTTACAAACTTTTTGTAATGAAATTGTTGGTAGGGCACACTTTTTTGGAAAATTAGAAAGTACTTTGTTTAAGTTAAGCTGTTATGGTTAGCAGGCATTAAAATTTTGTATTGTCCATGTTTTGTTCAACATTTCATTAACATGGTAATTGCAAGTTATATGCCACACGTATGGTTTTGTAAGGTGATATGCACCTAAAGAAAAAAGCAGGATGTTGTTCTCTATGTAAGCAGTATCCTCGTAAACTTTAGGAATATCATTGTCATTGTTATTGGTTGAACCGGTGGACTTAAACTTGATGTCTATTGGTTCAGTAAACGGTGACATATTTATGTTCAGTGTTTAACTGTCTGCTAATCTACATGTTATGTTCAGTATTGCTTGCTTAGTCTAATATGCACCTAAAGAAAAAAGCAGGATGCTGTTCTCTGTATAAGCAGTGTCCTCGTAAACTTTAGGAATAACAGAGTGAGTCATTGTTCTTGGGTGAATCAGTAGACACAGTTTGATGTTAATTGGTTCAGTAAATGATGACACATTTATAATACCATGTACATTTTGATTTTACTCTTCCTGCTGTACTCTGTTTCAACCTTCTAAGTAAATTACTATGGCATAATTCGCACATGCTTTTCTTGTTTTCTGACTTTTGATCTTGTAATGTAGCTGGTTCTGTTTTGCATTCAACCCATCATATTCAATTGTAATGTTGCAAAGATTTTTTTACTACCCTAAATAAAAAAGCAGGATGCTGTGTTCTCTATAAGCAGCGTCCTCGTAAATTTTAGGAACATGTTTCATCGTTATTGGGTGAACCGTTGGCCTATTCAATGTCCATTGGTTCAGTAAATGATGACACATATTTGTGAATACTCCAGTTAACCACTGTTGTTGAAATGTGTTTTTTTATGTGCTTTGTGGTTGCAATACCTTGTATGTTTATTCATTTCTTAGCTGCTGCTTTTATAATTCTTTTGTTGTCTAATGCTTTTATCAATACAATTTCAGAACACCCGTGAGACAGCTTTTGCTATCAGGAAGTTGCCTCTGGGTAAGGCCAAGAGGTACCTTGAGGATGTGATTGCCCACAAGCAAGCTATCCCCTTCCGTAGGTACTGTGGTGGTGTTGGCCGTACTGCTCAAGCTAAGTCTCGTCAATCAAACGGTCAAGGACGCTGGCCTGCCAAGTCTGCTAGATTCATTTTGGATCTTCTTAAGAATGCAGAGAGCAATGCTGAGGTTTGCAATCTAAATTATGAGATGGCATAGCTTTTCATACACTGTTATGTGATGCTTACTTTCTTCATTTCTTCACCATAGGTGAAAGGTCTGGATGTTGATACTCTGTATGTGTCCCACATTCAAGTTAACCAGGCCCAGAAGCAGAGGCGCCGGACCTATCGTGCTCATGGACGCATCAACCGTAAGTTTGTCAATACCCTTTGTATGCTCTTTGTAGAGTTTTGTGGTGCTTTGAATAGTTTCTCATGAACAATGATACTTTGCAGCTTACATGTCCTCCCCGTGCCACATTGAGCTTATCCTGTCGGAGAAGGAAGAACCAGTGAAGAAAGAGGTATGTGCATCTGTTCAAATGTACCTTGTGAAGTCCATTGTTTACACTCTCTGCAGGTTGATGTTATTTGTGATTCCTATCTGATTCTGAATCTTGTATTGTGCAGCCCGAATCGCAGATCGCAGCCAGGAAGGCCTAGAGAAGGAAGCTTTGCCCACCTTCTGCCTGTTTGTTAGATCAGATTATTATATAGCCTGTGGCTTTTGGCTGAGTGAAAATTTTGGCTGGTTGTCTGCTTGTTTGGCCTATCGGAAATTCGGAATACTACTAGCTCATACTTTGTCAAAACCGTTATCTCTGTGTACTGAATCTATTACTCTATTCTCAAATCTCAAATTCTGGAGGTGTTTGGATTTTCTCGCAAATTCTGGAGGCGTTTTGATTTTCTTTAGCCTGATTTGGTCGAACCGATGGTTTTTCTTGTCAAGTATGCTGATGCGCCTGGTTTTCATGAAAAAGTTTCTGGTGTATGGTTTTAGGAAGACAGCATTATGGTTGTATGTTGGATTATAGGTGCATTTCTGGTGTGAAATAGTTTTAGGAAGACAGCATTATGTTGTTAATTGCAATTGAATACGGTTAGTCCTCGTAACGTTTTGCTTGTCTTGTAGTATTACGTATTTTTTTAAACTAAGTATGAATCTTGCTACACATACATCTTGCAACTGGCAGTCATTAGAAAACGTTTTCCAACGTACGCCTTTTAAAAGATGTCAGTTTAGGGTTTGCGGTTCACTTTCATACAACGTTTTCCAACGTACTTCTAAAATTTGCGCTTCTTTTAGATGCATAGTTAGAAAATTCGCTTTCGAAATTGAAAGGTTTGTTTAGTACGCTCATCTTTTGGATGAGTGAATTACACTTTGGGTTTGGTTCTTTTTACTCAAGTTGTATATTGGATCAGACATTATCACATCTCAGAGTACTTCGTGGCCTGTCTAGAATTTTCGATTTCGAAATCGAAAGGTTTGTTTAGTATGCTCATCTTCGGATGAGTGAATTACACTTTGGTTATTTTTACTCAAGTTGTTTATTGGATCAGACATTACCACATCTCGGAGGACTTTGCTGAGCTAGGTTTTGTTACAAAACGGTCCTATTTAGCTTCACCTCTCTTGAAACTGGCTTAACTGTTTTCAAACAGTTTGAGCTTCACCCTAAAATAGAAATTGAACTAGGTAGAGTTATCTCATAAAATAAACTAGATAGATATAACTGAGTTTTTGTAACTGCACACCTCCAGCAGCAGGAGATGCAAGTGCTTCGCTCTAGCTGCATGCAGTGCTCGTCCCGAGTCTCGACGACGCGCGCATGCGTAATTGTGCCGGTGTGCCGTAGGACTTGCTTCATCACCAGGTCATCATCCTGCTTGGGCTCGAGAAATTGCCATCTAGCTCCGTTGGGCTACGATAGTCTACCGATGATAGGTTCTTCATTTTCATTGGTTTGCTCGAGCTGACGAGCTGCCATATATGCACCTTTTCTGGTTGAGGTGGCCAGACGTTATCGGAGGTGGTAGTAGCCAGCGGCAATGGAGGACTAGGGACTGAACAAATTGCAAAAAGATCTGGCCCGATGTGAAAACATAAGACAAGTATCTCTTGAAGGGGAAACTATGGGTTGAGTTTTATTCACGTCCATCAAACTCAAAAGTGGGTATGATATGGGAGGTGGTCCAACCTAAAACACCATGCAACTGATGAAGTGGATGAATGTAACCGATGTAGCACTCTTTTCATCTCGCCATCACAAAATCATAAGATGTGGAAGATAACTACCGAACCATCAATCCCCCTAGTGGCAAAGCAAGGGCGATCTTGGTAGGATCACCCTATTCCTCTTATGCTAAATCATAGAAAGAATGGATGACGAGACCTTCACATGGTTATACCCAAAAGCTAATTTTTATTTCATAATATCGAGTCAACCTAGAACGGGCGCACGCCTATTGCTTATATATCAATCCTAAGACCTCTAAAACAAGAAAAATATCTTGTTACATAACATAGACACGAAGAAAGAAAATATGCTACAATATTCATCAGCTTATTTGGTAGATCGTGAGTGAACCATGAGGAATCTGAAAGTGGGAAGAACAAGTTGATATGGGACATCAAATTAGTTTTCCAATCAATACTCAAATGTTCAAACAGAGTTCGTATGTGAAATGCATGCCCGTTTTACCGTTGGACTGAACGTGTGTGAAATCCACGGCTGTTTTTACCACATGACTATCTAGAATGTCCAAATCAAATCAAACTGAATCCAAATATTCTTGTCTCAATTTTCACGTTTGAAAACAATTGAATCTGTGTAGATGTGATATTTACCGACTTATATAGAGTCTTGGAATAGAAGAACCATCTAATTATGCCGTAAAACACATTCTCCGAAATTTAGCAATTCTCATGTTATGCCGTAGACTTGATAACATTTCTAAATATTAATATGGATATCTCAAATCCCTCCAAATGGACGTACAACTCTTCTTCATAAAATATTATCGTCATATCCTCATCGTCCCCAACTATCAAAACCAGTATAAATCAAGTCTCTCGGTGATTTCACCCTATATGGCACCCACATAGCGTGTTGAATTAGTCTTCATCCCATGGGACGCTAAAATACTATCTCATGTTACAAAATACATTTGCTTAAAATATAAGGAAAAAAAAACTAGACATCTCATGAAATGAAAAGAAACAGAAAATTCTGTTCTGGCTGATGTGCTTGGACCAGCTCTCAGCCCAGCCCAGCACGCGCGCTCCATTCGGCCCCATCTCCGCATCGGACGGCCCAGAATCCAACCCGCACACGTATAAATTCCCTTCGTGTCTCCTCTCCCACAGGTCTCCAGGAAAACCCTAGCCCCTCTCCTCAGCCGCGGCGGCGCTCCCATTCTTCCCCTTCCCACCACAGCGGCGGCGGAGGCGAGCGGACGAGATGGCGGACTCGACGGCGCGCACGGTGAAGGACGTCAACCCCCACGAGTTCGTCAAGGCCTACTCCGCCCACCTCAAGCGCTCCGGCAAGGTATACCCGCCCGTTCCTCTCGCTCAGATTCCACGGCTAGGTTTGCTTCTATTGGAGTTGCCGTTTGGTGTAGCCTGCCGCTGCGGCGAATTGCGTGGCTCCGTGTTGTCTCGTTAGATCGACGCTGGTGCCTGCGATTTGGTTTAGCGTGAAGTACGTTTTTTGTTATAATAATCTAGTTTTAGTTAGGAATGTGGTGGGTTTGGATCGGCTTTCCTTAGGCAGGCGAACACCGGTTGATGCGTTGGAAAGATAAATATCTTTGTTGTTTTGGTTTGTTGTAGTTGTTGATCCGGAATGTTGGTTGCTTGTCGAATTTCTCTTGGGTGGCCCGGCTGAATTCTTCAGCCTCTTCTATTAAGTAGACCGCGTTTTGTTATTGCTGCTAGTTAGAATTGTTGCGAAGTTGTAGAAGGATGGGTTTCTGGATTGTCTTGTCAGCGGGGTTGTGAAATTCTGTTCTTTTCTGTTGTAAACATTCCTCTCTGTTAATGCAAGTTTCTTTTGCAATGGTAGTTTTTACTATTAGCAGCGGCACTCTAAAATTACGTGTATTGTTTTCTATTGATTTGTCAAAAATGTCAGCATTATTCTTATCTTGAGCCTACTGATAAATGATAAGATCACAAGAATGAAATTTATACTAGGACTATTTCAAAAGGTTACATGATTGTAGTATCAGTAAATCGATTGATCATTATTCGAGCATATCTTTTGCTGCTTGTAGTTTGTGAAGATGAAGATTTTAATTAATTCTTTTTCTTCAGATGGAGCTTCCAGAGTGGGTTGACATTGTCAAGACTGCAAGGTTCAAGGAGCTCCCACCCTATGACCCTGACTGGTACTACACTAGGGCTGGTAAGGAATTGTACAAGTGTATTTGATCATAGAAATAATACATTTGAATGATTCTTACTTTTGATGTCATTTATTCTGTATTGTAGCGTCGATAGCAAGGAAGATCTACCTGAGGCAGGGCATCGGTGTGGGTGGCTTTCAGAAGATCTATGGTGGGCGCCAGAGGAACGGTGCACGCCCCCCACACTTCTGCAAGAGCAGTGGTGCTGTTTCTCGCAACATCCTCCAGCAGTTGCAGAAGATGGGCATCATCGATGTTGACCCCAAGGGGTAATGCAGCTTTTTTCCTGCTTTTATTATGTTTTTGAGGTTTGCGTAGTCTTTTGCTTATACTGTATTTGGCACTGTTTACAGCGGAAGGCTCATCACTTCCCAGGGAAGGCGTGATCTTGATCAGGTTGCCGGAAGGGTTGCTGTTGTTGTCCCTTGAGCAATTGAAATCCTCTTAATGCAGTCTTGTTTTGTAGTAGATTGAACTACAGTTTTGGATCAGGATATGTCCTGCCTTTGTTTATTCAAGTAATTGGAAGTAGATGCATCCAGTTGTGGTACTGTGCTATATTTTCTAAACATCAAAATTAACTGCAAAATCCTGTTCTTGAACATCTTAATGCTTCTAAGTTCCTGCGATCAAGTCTATTTTTATGCATTCAACTTTTTATCCCCATACTGTAATGCACTGTTGGTTCTACCTTGATAATCGGTATGCTCCTTTTCGTTTAGCAATTGCACTTTGTTCCTTTTGTGGAGCTCAATGCTCTCGGTTGCTGGAAGTAATATTGTACTGATTTCTGTTTTTAAAATTCTGACTTCTGAGTGGTACAAATTGTTGCATACGTGTTTTTGCTGTGTTCTGTATAGTATTTCTTTTTACTTTATTCTTATTTCTGAAGGAAATATCTTACAGACGTTCCAAAAATATAGTTTTGGAAGAGGTTTGGAGTACTTGTTAGTTGTTACTGGGCGGTTACTGGTCTACAACTGTGGACTTGTCCAAACCAGCTGGAATACTTAAATTTAAATTTAAAGTCAAACTTTAAACTTTAATTTTTTTGTAGGATCATTAATCATTTTCGTGCTATTATAGGTGCAACAATAGTTATTATGTTATCTGACACTTTCTCTGTGCTGTTGGTGTTTAACAATTTATTTATGTATGTTGTGTCTTTCGTGTTTCACGTGTTATTGGTTCTTGATGCTACACTTGTATTAGTTGTGTTTGCCTAGAAATCTTGTGCTATAAACCCTTGGTACTCTTAATGCCCACATATTGAAGTGTAATATTTGTTTTGATGTATGAAATTTCATGAATGTCGTGCATTTTGGGCTGGTAAGTGGTAACAATTTGTTTCCGAATGAGTATTTGGTGGTGTTTGGTTGGTTCTCTCACTTTGCCACATCACGCTTTAGTCATGCCATAGTTTAAGGGATGTAGTAGCCTTAGGGTATATGTTATACTCAAAGTTTTAGCTAACCATATCATACTTGTGGTCAACTATCTGTCACACTTGTGATCAACTATTTATTTGCTGGTAAGTGTTCCAGTAAGGCCACTTTCAATGAGAGTTCTATTCTCATTAAATAGGGTGCCATGTTAGTATTTTTATGATGTGGTAACAAAATTAATAAACTGAGAGATGAAATAAGTTTCATTGAGATGAAAATAAGTTTCATGCAGATAAAACCATGTTTACACTGATTTCAATACAACTTGTTTCTTACATATATTTCCTATGAAATAATACAAATGGAATAATAGATTGCATGAGCTATTTCAACCATCAATTAGATACCTTGTTGCTTATGTGGCATTCTTAAAATCATAAAATTGACATCTCCCACTGAAAATGGCATAAGCAACCCTTATTCGAACTTAAATATTTGTATTACAAATTTTTGTTCGGTAACCATTGACAATATAGTAAAAAGATTGGATTGGTGATTACACACCGGCAAAGCTGTTCACTGTTAGAGTGGTAGATGTTAATGTTAGTTTTACACTTACAATTAAGATGAGGCGAGTCAATTCGATATAATTAATTAAGTATTAACTATTCCCTCTATTTTAAAATATAAATCATAACCAATTTTTTTATATTTGCGTTTTCATTTATGCAATTAACTAGCACATCCTCATCTTTTTAATTTATTTTTTAAATCTTCTACCCTTGAAATCTCTAATGCTATTGGATGCATGGATTATATTTATTGGAGTGATCCAAACAAGAAAGTGATAATAATTTTTTCTTGTTTTTTAACAGTGTTTTTGCCTTATATAATGAGATGGAGGGAGTATTACAAATATGAAACATAGGTTTATTTGATTTTTTAAGAAAACTTTTATATACAATTTTTTTAAACATTTAGCTTTTTGGAGATCGTCCTCACGAAAGATGGCGAATTAGCTCTTTCAAATAGTCAAATCAAACGGACGCTTAGTGTCATTCAGTTTGCCAGATTAACAATGGTTTTAGTAATCTTCAAAGAGCCAAATCAAATGGACCCTTAGTGTTTGTAAGTTTGCCAGATTAATTGGTTAGTGTCAGTAAGTTTGCCAGATTAATTATGGTTTTAGTAATTGGACGTTCGATCTGGATGCTGTTATGAGATGCCTATTTGTTTTTGTTTCCTTTCTTTCGATCTGCGTCTGATATCCATATCCATCCAGTAAAGCTCGATTCTCATTGTTTTTGTCTATTCTGTTTCATCTAATTTCCACTAGTAATATACCCGTGCTATTTAATAACTTATAAAATTTCATGTTAGAAAAAAAATATTTTTCTAAGGGATCAATAGTAATGTAAACAGTGAAATTTCCGTTTCACTTGATTATTGGTTATATCTTCAAATGCAATTCTTGGTCCACTGGTAAACAAATTTTAGTCCATATATACCTAATCGACAAGATTTAAGATTAGTAATCCAACTCATGTTTACAATACGTGCACATGCTTCATTTCAAATATAGATCGGATTGAATGAAACATACCTGGTAATCATGCAACAGATGAATAAAAACATATTCATAGATAAGCCCATTGCAAAATGTTATCTGCACGTATGCTCATAATGAACACCATTGTAATATCTCACACACTATAGCTTATTTACATATTCGAGTGCAGAAAACACCAATTGCTATTTTTTTACGTAGAGATCAAACTTCTCTACCTTGAGGTTGAAAGATATATGTTATACAAACAAGCTGTATGACAATATTGGATCTATAAATAGTTGTTTATTCCAATCAACTTGAGGCATTTTATGTACCGCCATCCTTTATTTCTTACCGGTAGTAATCTTGTAGAGATGTAGTAGTTATTGCTACGGTGCTATAAAGATATGGGCTATGCAATGAGATGGTTATGCGATTTAGAGAAATACAATATAGCTAAGCTCAATAAAATATAAGCAGTGAACCCCCCTCAAAACAATAAGCAGCCAATGGTGTTAGGTATCTAGATGCTTGCATACATTGATTTCTGTGTTACCTAATTTTGTCAAAATCAGATTGTGTTGATGATATAACTGTATGTTATATGACCTATTCTCAATGATTTATCACTACCACAAAACAGCTGATAGGTGCCGGGTTGGGAAACCCCATAGATACCGGATTTCCCAACCAGCACCCCGAAGGTGGCGCTAATGTGGATAATCAAAGGTGCCGCTTTAGAAACTAGCACCTTTGAGGTTCTAGGATTGAAAAAAAAGTCAGCTCGAATACGTCAAGCAAATGCATTCGAACCGACAACTGATTCCATAAGTGAAGAGACATGAACATCAAGAACACACATGAACAAACATCAAGAACACACATGAACATAAGAACACAACTTGAACATTGATGCCTCTTCCGCCGTCGTCCCGATCACCGTCGCGCGGGTGCTCAACACCGTGGAGGAGCTCCTCTGAAGGGGAGCACCACGCTGGCCGCCTATGCGCGCCAGGAGGTCTGGGCCGCCGCCTCCACACCGTCCTCGTCACAGGATATGGTGGAGGGGAGGTCTGGCTCGCCGCCTCCACGTTGTCCGGTCCGCCGCCTCCACGCCACCCGCCGCCTCCGCACCTCCCCTCCCACCGGATCTGGTGGAGGGGAGGGCACCACCACCCCTCTCGCCCCCGCCGGGCTAGCGCAGCACACAGAGAAAGAGAGAGAGAAAGAGAGGAGAAGTAGGATGGAGAGAAAGAGAGGAGAAGTAGGATGGAGAGAAAGAGATGGATCCAGATCTGGAGAAGTAGAGAAGTGGAGAAAGAGAGAGAGGGGGTGGCCGGCCTTATCCTCTTCTGGTGTGGGTGTGGGCCCAGTCGGGTCAAAAATATCTCCTCCAGCTCATCTTGGCTCGATTTTATAGGTGTCGGATTTTGTATACAAACCAGCATCTTTCTCTGACAGCGGTGATAGGTGCTGGTTCTATTTAAAAACCGGCACCTATTTGAAGAGAAATGTGCCGGTTTTTAGGGTTTAGGCAAGCTGGCATGCAAGCACGTGGGTAGGCGGGTGGACGGGAACGGCACTATAGGTGCGGTTTTACCACTTGGCACCTATACTACCGACTTGTATTAGGTGTTCTGTGGTAGTGTATTATGGCCCGTGATCACCTAAATCTGTGAACAAATCAATTTGCTGGTAGGAAACTCAAACAATTTCTTTGGTCAGAGATCATATTAGCACTGTGCAGTTTCAGCCATTAAACAAAACTTTTTTTTTGCAAAATTGAATTTGGATAAATAGCCGTTAAACTTATGAGTGTGGTGTTTCGCTCAATGGTGATCAATGGTGAGAGTTATATCTCCCAGCAATACCAAAATATATATGATCCTAGTCAAATTTACTGCACATGACTCACCTTTGCCGCACTCAGTGTATCAGTTCTGAGTCCTGTATGTTCAGAAGCGAGGAAGGATTCAATTTAGAAGACTGCAATGTTAAACTCAGAAATTTTTAGTGTACAGTATACATTAAGTGTTTTTGTGGGAAATCATTATGAAGGCTGGAAAATACATAAGTATTTTTGTGGAAAATCTTAGTGTACAGTAAGTAATGTCAGGGATTTTTTCCAGATGGTAAATTTCAGAAACATGGTCCCCCTAAAATATAAATCAGAAACATGGTTGTCCAAGTATATAAGTTATATCATGTACATAGTGCAATTCAGCTTATATTTCATTCATAATGGTCATGATCAAAAGATAATTCATCAGCTGAATGAAATACATAACCGAATGAAATTGCCACAAGAGAGAAGATTTCCAATACTCACCTTGGACAGAGCGGTGAGCAGGACGATCCTGATGGAGTCCATGTTTGTGATGGGGAAGATTAAATTTTGATTTGGAATAAATTTAACACAACATCTACCCAAATGAAATAAAACCAAATCAGCGAGAGAGAATAAGAGCTAATTATTGGACGAAATAGGATGGTTTCCTTCAGGAAACAACCCCAATACTTTTGAGTCTTTCACCGTTTTGTAATATCATAGAATCCAATATACTGTTATACTATACTCCATCGTTTTGTGTCGACCTACTATATGTATCTTATAGCTAGCTAATGTGAGAATTAATTAAGTTTCAGTAGGAGCTGTCAAATTAAAAGCGATCGAAAATCGAAATGATAAAGTTGTCTTAATTTGCATTGGGATGCTTGTGTGCGACGCAAACGTGTCTCTGCAGGCCATGGCTAGCTTTTTTTTTTCTGGGGATATATTGATGTACATATTGATGCCACATATATACATGCATGCAAATGGAATAATCGATGGAGAATTCGAGATGACAAGAATACAAATCAACGGTGCAAGAAACCGAATCATGTATCAGAAATTAGATGTAATCACAAAGTCCTTGTTCAGAAATTATGTATCCTTAGTGCAAGTCCTTATACAAGTATCGCAAAGTGCAAATAAGATGTAATCTGAACTTACCCTTTTTTGATTGACTTGTGAAGAATGAACAGCACCAAGCAGAGCAGCCAACAGAGAAGCCAATAGCACGAGCCGGGTCATGTCGCTGCCGGGGTAGCCTCATCACGTGGAGGATCTCCGCCGCCCGAGTTGTCTTTGCATGAGGAGGATAGTCGCCTCCTCATCGCGGGTAGGATAGCCGCCGCTGGGATCATCTCGCTACCGTGTAGGGTCAGCTCATTGCGGGGTAGAATCGGGCGTGGCGGGTGATGAGGAGGAGGAGGGGACAACGGCGGCATCAGAGGAGGAGAGAGGAAGAGATCCACGGTGATGACGGCATCAGGGGAGAGAGGAGATCAAGGTGGCGGCGGCGATTAGGGTTTGCTTGGGGTAGAGGTTGGGGGAAGGAGGTGCGACAGGTGGGAGTCGGGAGGGAGAGCGATGGCGCCGCTGATCGGGGGAAGGAGAACGCGCGGGAGGAAAAGCGGCGTATACAGAGATGGGAGGTGGAGACGATTGTGATTGTTAGATCTCAGTGAGATAATCTGAACCGTTCCATGAGAAATGAAAGAATGATTGATAAGTGAAACCATTTGTTGAACTAAGGGTAGATGTGATATGTATCTGGTAACGTTCGTTTCTCATTGTTGTCGCACATTAACTAAGACTCAATATTACTAGGAAATGCCTAGAGTCAAATGCCCAATTGAGGCATAATAATTGGGCACCTTTCATGCTTGGCATGCGAATACTTGTTTAGCAAACTTTAAATGATTTTTCTCTCATAAATTATTTATCCGATTCATGATATGATTATGCCATGATTAATTCATAACATACTTATTTCTTCATCGGTAAATTCACAAATTTGCGTGTGGAATTTGAAAACTAAAGTATGACCTTCCCATGGGGTCTACTGTTCTAATTTATCAAATAATATTTTGAAGAAAGTTACGACCCGACTTATAATAAATATGAAAAGATAATAAGAAATCTGGATGCAACAAGGATGATTAATGATAGAAATGTAAAAATTATAACCACTTTTGCTACAACGCATGACAACCAAAAAAAACAAGGTAGGCGCAAGAAAAAAAATGTTGCGAATCAAGACCCCCCCACAACAAATAGAAACTTTACTAGAACATTTTACTTTGATAGTAAATCACGAATAAATTGAGCAGTCGTTGCAACCATTAATAAAAGAGTTCCTTTGCCCTTACAAACGAACTGCCCAAATTGCTTTTACTGTGAAGAGATGCTATTGCAATGAGTGAACAAGTGTACGTAACAGTGGCCTCTCTGGCTCCTCAGCAGCAATACCTGTTCATATCTTGCCTTTAAGTCCATAATCTTTCTCATCTTCTGCCTCTAAGCCTGTGCCTTCTCTGTGCTTTTGCCATGCTTTGCTAGTATAAATTGCTAGGTGGCGATCATTCATTTGATGAAAGAATTGAAACAGCTAGCTAGCTGGATCCTTTAGACATGGAAGTCTTGGGCTTCGTGTATGCATTTTCTGGAGATCATTCTGTCTTTTAATTTGTGGGTTGGTTTGTCTTCTGCATATCCAAAAATCCACAATTACATGGATCACGACGATGAGGATGAGAGGCATTAGGAAGAGCATTAACCGATGTTCATGTTGACGCTGCCACTGGACAATGGATAATAGCGAGCACTTCTATCGTTTAGAATGTTGCCAAAACATCGTCGATACCTTTCGTGTCAAACCATCCTGGGGTTTCTTTGATGTAGTAAAAGAATTTCGGTCAGCTCGAATTTCTTCAGATTTATTTGAAGTTCTTTCAGAACTAATGGCTTCGAATCTAGTCAAAATTCCTTTAAAATTTGAATTTATCTTGAAAATAATTAAACTTTCCTTGGATAAGAATAAACAACCCTGATACTTCCACATCCAGCAAGAGTGTGATTGAATTGAACCACCGACCACGAAATCGATGTTTTCACAGCGAGGATAGCAAGAAGAGGGATACAAGTCCATATTATTACACCCTCAACTATTTGAGTTATCTAAAAAATATCTCGTAAATACAAGATCAGATATTTTACACCCTTCAACTATTAATTATAAGATCAGGTAAGAGCAATATAAACCTGATTTTAATGGTGTTCATGATTTTGAGAGAGGTCAGATGTAATTCACAAGCATGGGTACTCGGTAGTACATAGCGAAAAAAAAAGATGCATGTCTTCTTCATGGCTTCTCCTCTCTACATATACCAGTTATCTCCATTCTTTCAGATGGCACTGAGACGCATTTGACCAGACAATTACCACTTTTCACCAACTTGCCTGCAGTGCAGTGATATCACTTCATCTCCCCCTTTAATTTGTTTTCTCTCCTTTACTTATTCCAATAGGGACGTGTATAAATGATATGCCCATGGATCCATTTGGGTAAACAAAACAAGAGGTTAAGAGCAGAGGATTGGCTAGCAAATTTGCCAAGTTACTTGCTAATTTTCTGTATTCTGAACCTAAAGTAGTGCTTAATTATTAGAGTTGAAGTATATGCATGTAGAAAGTAGGAATTAACAGTGAAATATGTGTATATTGTATACAATGTTGACATACGTGGAGGAAACTGATACTTATTCTAGACATAAGTGGTTGTGGAAATGAGAGACATCTAGGAAAAATGATGTGCATGATTGGGTGATTTGTCGAACAATCTCTACAAACTCTGCAATGGTCGCCACCAGATTAGGTTTAGTTGAAAAGATTAGCTTAGTCAATGAGATGCTATGGTACGGTTAGTTCCAAGCAGCATTTTGGACTCTTGATGAGTGTTGAGCTCCACAGATGCAGCTGCTAAGCGGATCAAGTGTGAAAGTAGTGCCTAACTTACCACCTGGAGGCAGCATAGGCTGAAATTTTGTTGTATCCATGTATAAGTTAAAATTTTCCAGCCTATCTACTTGACGGGTCGGGATTGAGGCACATCTAAACAAGTCCAAAGTTACTGAGATAATCGGGGCTGCTGCAGTAAAAACAAGATGGCGATAGGACTCTGCATATCATACCAATCGATGCATATAGGTATAATAACTTGTATTATTGACTTATTTTAGATGGATACAATCTGAATGTAGACGCTGGATTGATTTCAGTTATTGAAAAAAAATTAAAGACATTTAGTATTTTAGTTCTACCTTGAGAATTAATTGAGAGTGGAGAACTAAAATACTAAATGTAAAGGCTCTGTTTGGACTGAGAGAATTTTAAATAGGCATATGAATGAATAAACCGAGTTCCAAAAAGTTTGGCCAAAACACATGAAGCTAGCCCAGTTGGCTGAAGGAAAAAGAATATTCATGTTCTCCACTCTCCAGTAACATAGGTGAAAACTATGAACCACAGTTCATCAATCTCTTTGTAATTGCGGCTCTCAGGAGTGTAAATACATGGAGAGAAGAGCAGCATACATTTCTTTACTCCTAGCTATAACATCTCTGTGAAATCACAAAGTGTCTTTTGATTATTAATTTGTGATGAACAATTGACACATGAGATAATTGGTTTTGATATTTGGAGATATTTGATGAAGTGGTGTTTTGCTGATTGTGTGGAGCCGGTTAGACCAGATAGGTTGGGTCGGTTAGACTGGAGTGTGATGTGTGGTCAGACCGGCCAGCTCGACGGTGTGACCGGCTAACTATGTGTCGGTGTCGGTTTCTGGTTGTTTATTTGGATACTCGTGATTATCTCGTGATTATGACTTCTGGATGATTTTTATGCGTATGTAATACTGTTGTGTGCCAATGTCGAGTCAAGTTTGGAAAGAACTTGTGCTCGGATATGATTTCTTGTTTAATGCATGTGCAGTGTCTTGATGCCTCGGGAGAGTTACCGATGATAGATCGGTAGTCAACTTGGTAGAAGATGACGTCCGAACGATCAGAATATCATGCGGGATGCTTAGACTAAAGAACAATGCACGTGGTTGGTGAAGATTCCATGCGACATACGATGAGAGGTGGTGTGCATATGGGATGATGAGTCAAATTTGGAAGTAGTCCAAATTTGGAAAGTTTGGAGTTTGTTAAGTTTGTTTTTGGTATGGGAAAGTTTCATAGAGGATTAGGACTTCTCGTACAAGTTAGATTCGTGGCTTTTTGGTAGTCAGGGTATAAATAGTAGAGGGGTTGAGGCCTATCGGTATCAATTTTGTGTGAGTTAAGTTGAAAGAAAAGTTAGGGTTTTGAATTTAGTCGAATTTTGAGAGAGAACTATTGTTGTTGCACTTTGTAAACACAAATAGAAGTAATAAAGTTCAATCTACTTTCAAGTATATTCGATTTATGTTTTGCTCGGGTGCAACGGTCAAACCGGTGGCTTCCAAGCAGTTGGACCGGCGGTGGCTACAGGCGACGACGACTAGGCAGGCGGTCACACCGGAGGGACTACATCGGTTATACCGGAGGCATCCGTGCGATCAGACCGGTGAATCAACTCTGGTCATGCCGATCTCCATCAGCTTCGATTGTAACTTTTAGTTCCGCTAAAAGTTTTCGGTTTTTGGTATACCTACCATTTATCCTCCTCTAATAGGTTTAGTTCTTATTGTTCGATCCTATGACATCCTCGTGCACTTAGAAATTGAACTACATATATCTCCAACTAAGTGCTAACATATATGTTTTGCATGTAAAATCTTCCTTCCCATTTCCATGTCCAAGCATTACTAAATCATATCTTTGCTCTAGTACCTTTACATCATATCTTTGCTAGTACCTTTGCATCATATCTTTGCTCTAGTATCTTTGCATCATATCTTTGCTAGTACCTTTTGATATATATATTATTCTCAACGTGGACACGGGAATAAATAGCATTCAGACATTTGTGCGCAAACAATTTTCAGTTTCAAGCCAAGCTTGTGGCAAATTAACCAAAGTCTAAACCTGACAAAACTGAAGAAATGACCTACAACAGGAGCAGTTCAGGTCCTTATGTTCACTTTGAACTCTCCTAGTATGTGTGTGGATACTCTGTAAACTCTCCTATGAATTCTTCGCACAAATGATGCGCAATGCTTATACGCATTCCTAGAAAAAAAAAAGACAAAACTTAAGAGAAAGAACGGAGCGAGACAGTGTTTTGTGCTGCAAAACCTTCAGCAGCGTTTTCTCAAGTTGTCTCCATTAATGGTTATCCCAAACCAAAGGTAACACTTATAACTGAAACAAAGAGGGTAAGAGTAGAGGATTGGCTACTGAACTTGGCATGTTACTTGATCATTCGCTATATTAGAGGATCTCGCGCGCGCTAGGTCAATGAGGTGGCTTCCGCTTCTAATCGGCGATCGAGGCGGCTTCCGCAGTGGTCGGCGTGGTATTCAGTGCGGCAGCGGGCGAGTGCTGCTAGAATGCAGCAATTTGACACCATAAAATTTTAAAAGCACAACTGAACATAGGAGGAGCTAGACCAAAAAATCACCCGGATTAATCATAATCTTAATAGCACACTTATCACGATGATAATTAAGAAACCATTGCGTGATTGAAGAACAGATGGCTCTTAATGACCACTGGAGGCCTCACCTTGGGGAGTTGGGGAAGGGACAGAGGCAACATCACCACTAGCCTTCATGACGGAGAGGAACCCCAGAACAAGATTGTGGGGGTTGCACTTGCATGTGAGCTTGGTGCTGTAGTTGCTTCCGATCGCCGCTGTTGTTCAGCGCCTGGATCGCCTCCACAATCATCTGCTCCATTGATCGCGGCCATGAATAGAGAATCGAATTTAAAATCGGTGGATGGCAGAACTATCGGAGAAGAAGGAGGTAACTGACGAATTCTTCTCCAGTGAATTTGCTGTGTCCATGGTAGATCTGAATTTGTTGGCATTTGTCCCTTCTGATTTTTTTTTCTGTAGTTTTATTACTGTTAGGGGAAATATGCGACGATGTGTTGCTTCTGAGCGTTGAATTGAGTTGTTTTCTATGTAGATACATCGTATGTATTTTTTGACATTTTGTTTTCCTGTGACTTCTTGTAGTGAAATGGAGCATGCACTTCTCAAAGCTAGATAGTTTTTTTCTCGCCGGACCGGCGAAGAATGCCTGCCATGTTGAGTAAATATGTAATGCAAACTATATATATATACACACACACATACATACATATATATACATACATACATACATATACACACATACATACATATATATACATACATACATGCATATCTATATTAGAAACCTAAAAACTACCATTGAATTTAAAAATGGATATATGAGATTTGGCCACGTCATCAATACTAAAAGTTTTACTCTCAGATTCAATGATGAGTAAAGATTTCACTAGGAGTAAAATTTTTACTACTGGTGTTGTGGCTAAATCTTAGGCGTCCATTTTACAGTAATTTTCAGATTTTCAATACATATGTATGTAGTTTGCACTACGTATTTTTCCCACTATGTTAGTACCATGAATATTAGTTTAGCCAATAACTAATTCCTCCTCTTTTTCATCCAAAAGTCAGAAGAGCACATAGCATGCAAACATCATTAATTCTGTGTAAGCTTTGATTTATTTTCCTTTTCTCTAAATACTTGTTTATGTTTATGCAGATTCAGTCTTTTTCATGATTTCTGAATACTTCAAAGCTTGTTTATGTTTATGCAGATTCAGTCTTTTGCATGATTTCTGAATACTTCAAAGCACACACACTGATTTATCTATCTCTACTACTATAAAGTCATCCTCCTCCCATCCCATCGCGCGCAGCCCACATGCCACCGGAAAATGACCCCTTCCGAAAAAACCGCACCCTAGAAAACCGAATAGTTTCATCGTACACTTTCAGAAAAATTAAACCAGCCCGCACAGTTTCATGGCATGTGAAACCATCCCACATAGGTAAAAATCCATACACTAGAAAAACCGGATAAAAAAACTAAATCATATTAACCCACTTGAAAACTCACGAGGAAAACTGAACCCGTAAAACCATTGACCCATCTTCTCCTAACAGGCATATCCCTAATCTATATAAATACCCAGAGGAAAAATCCTGAATAAGTTACAGCATTTTTTGGCCTTGCAATTTTGTCATGTGACAATTTTTTTTCCAACAGTTAAGTTTGGGACAAAATCAGAGCGGAAGTCTTTTTTTTTTTTTGGTGAAATCACAGATTTGGAACTAGCACTAAGGGGTGAAACACAATTGAACAACGAATTATGGACTCAATCCATCTAGCTAGAAGAGGGGAGGCAAGCACTTCTTTTCATCTTTATTTTTTTTAGGGTACCCATCATCTTTATTTGATCTTCTTTCTCCTGGTTCCATGTGTTATGTTTTACTCTACTTAAATAGTGCGATGAGATTTGAATTTTTGTCTGAATGTGTCATGTTTTGTTTAAATCCTTAGATCTAACTCTAGAATGTTTTTAGTTGTGCTGTACAGGGCTGAGAAGCACATTTTTGTGGTTTAGGCAAAAGTATGTGTGAGATTGAGCGAATGAATGGGGTTATTATGGCACCTAGAATAATTACGGGCAATATATCCATTGCTTTGGATATAATGGGTCTGATTTTATTGTACATTTGTACTGAACATAGCTTGTAATATTTGGAGTTTTGGACAGCAATAATCTGAATTGAAATGTCCGGCTATGGAGTAAATTCAAATGCTGTATGAGATGAACAATTATAATTACCCGTACAAAAGTCTCGAATAAAATATTTGAATACCCATAGAAAACAATTTTGGTACAATTGTTAGTACTAGAAAGTACAGTACAGGTGTAAAAGTGTCCGATGATTAGGAGCCATCAAGCTAGCCGTGACATGATCGATCATATGCAAATCAGGCGATTGTAGATATGGGGGAGCTGAACTAGTTTACGGAAAAAATAACACAAACTTCACATGACATGTCAGGAGCATTGGGATACTCTTTAAGGAAAAGAATCATTCACAATTTGATGTTGACCTAACAGACCAAAATTGATTAAAATATACCGATTAACACTAAAACATTCACGTGCCCTCTCATGTAGCTCCCATAAACCAAACAGAAACTCAATATGATTTAATATTTCCATTTTCTTACAAATAGTTAAGCTAGTTTAAATCTTTGCCTTATAAGTGATGGGGAGGTTTAACACCACTCCAAAAAGGGAGAAGGCATCCGATGTCTCTCTATACCTCTCAAGGATCATGGAAAAGAAGTCACCATCCACTTTAAGAACAATCATTCGAAGTGAGATATATAGGTTGAGAATAACAAACAAATCAACTCATGAGCAGTACGCTTGAAGGATATCTTTACAATATTCATGTTATTCGATAAATGGGAATGAGAGGCACTGGGAAAACACATAAGCTGTCTTTGAGGAGAGTAGAGCTCAACAGGTTGACTAAGGGAGGCCAATGAGCCAGCCACTGCCCAGGATGCTCCGTGCCGCTGTGTCCGATCTCAGGTGGCGCTCGTTGATGGGGAGGAAGGAGGAAGGAGGACGAAGGCAGTGTCAGGACGATGGATCATCCACGGCAGTGGTTAATACGGAAGGAATCGAGGCAGTGGTTGAGAGGAAGGCGGATCAGGTAGCTCTCGGGAGAGAGGGTATGCGTGCGCGTCTACAGGATGAGAGCGATGCAGAAATGATATGAGCCGTTCGATTCGGTGATCAGACGGTTCATATCACGCGTGTCCATCAGGGTTGGAGTCACCGTCACCACTACGATTTTATTAGTTAAGTATAGATATAGATGCGACGATGTGAAATGAAGCTCATATATATATATATATATATATATATATATATATATATATATATATATATATGAGATAATATGCATTGTTAGTGATCTTTTGTAGATTGAATTTTGCATTTTTTATAGGACTTGTTTCTGTTCTGTATTCAATGTTTTAAGTACTCTTCCAGAACTGACATTTTTAGCCACAAATTGCAACCACTTCCACAAATAATGCCTTCTGAAACTGTGTTCTTGTGTGCATGATCATGTTGATGAGATTTAAATCCATTCGCCACTGTACTCCCAAATAATCCCAACAATTTTTGCAAAAGAACAAGAGGAAAAAAAAAAGATGCACCATCTCTTCTAGTCTTGCATCATTACACAACATGCATTCCGGTTCCCATTGTGCCATGAGATTTTTTGTTTGTAGCATATCTCTACTCTAGTCAATGTTATGTTTATTTCCCTTCTATTTTCTCATCTTTCCACATAATATCCCAAGTAGATCCATATATAATTCCTTCCATTTAACTCGGTGCAATATAAGCTAGACACAGGATAATATATAAGATCAAAGGATTGGTTGGAGAGGAGAAGTCCAGGTAATAAAAGATCTGAGCTAGCTAGAGCTTGGCGGATGTTGTTAGATACTAGGTAAAACCGTAGAAGGACAGGAGAATTAAAGGCATCGAGAAAATAAAATATGCGTGAGATCGATCGAGCAAATGACTAGGGATTTTATGGCACCTAGAATAATTACGGGTCGCATGTCCAATGCTTTGGATATAAACTGATTCTATTTACAATTGTACTAAACCTACTAGTATGGATAATACTAATCTGCATAGAAATGTTGGGCTATGAGTAAAGTCACATGCTGTATGACATACTACAATTTTAATACTTAAAATTACCCTTACAAGAGTCCCAGAAAATATTTAAATACATATAAAAATCGGTTTCCATACAATTGCTAGTACTGGAAAGTACTGTAAAAGTGTCCGATGATTGATGCCATCATGTTCAAACGAGCAAATTAAATCAAAGTAGATCAACCTCTCTAGATCAGACTAAACACCTAACCGGCGAGCTGCGAGCGGCGGCCGGCGGCGTGCAGCGGATGGGTCGGAGGCTAACGCTTGTCCCTGGAGCAAAGACTTGGCTGTCCGCCGGAGTATCTGACGTGCTGGAGGTCTCCGATGAGGAGGACCAGGAAGGACGGCGGCAGTCCTCATCACCAGGATCAATCCAGGTAGGTATGAAAGGTAAGGTCGCTCGCAGTTTTTCGGCTCCTTCGAAAGGTTTTAGGGAGGAGTTTAGTGGTGCTGCCAAGCCAAAAACCTTTGGTTCAAGGTTTTGGGCCTTGGGAGATGTTTCTGATGCGACTAACAGTGAGTCGGAGGGAGAGAAGGATGCAGCAACTTCCGTTGAAGAGGTGTTTCCTGAGGGGTGCTTTGTACGAAGAGCGCTGGCGGAAGGTTTCACGGTAGATGAGGTGCTTAAAGCCGGTGAACACCTGCTGCTCAATCCTGCAGCCACTTCAGGTTCATGCACTAAGAGCACGAATTTGAAAGGAAATGGTCTGCTAGCAAGGAGGATTGTAGATTCAGTTGCAAAAAGAAGGAAAAGCTCTGTTAAACCATGGAAGGGGCCACTGCCGAGAGCTAGGATCTCGTAGCCGCTAACCATTGGAGACAAACTCGATGAAGCTTTCACTGATAAGCTCAGTAATTCAGTCAAGTTTAGAAAAGCTTGGGTTCCAGTTGCATCTAGACAAGAAAACGAGGCAACTCTTTCAGGGGAAAGAGATGAAAGTTGTGCAGGTTTGAGGGAGGAGGATGACAAGGAAGTTTTTTTGGCGACGGAGGAAGAAAGAAGAGAGTTGATCTTTGGGAGTACAACCGGCCAGCTGGAAACACGACAACCTAGGGGAGTCGAGGAGTTTGGTCGGTTTCCTGTCTCACGTTTCAAACTAAAGAAGGACAGTGGGCCATCCAATACTCCCCTATCACAATACATCCATCAACTAACTATGGTTTAGAGAAACATAAGATGGTACACAAAACTAGGGTTCTTAACGATGTTATAAAATCAAAATTCAACAATACGAATCGTCCATAACTACCTAAATATTGAAGTAGAATATTACACCCCTCTCCCTTCCCCCTAAATCACATCCCATCCAACCAACCGGTTGATAAACTTAGGGTTTCTCTCGGGGGTTTACCTTACAAATCGATGCCTCAAGCAATGCCCACGAAATGCCCTTCGATTTGGGGTGGATTTGGAGATATTTGGGGACTGGAGTAGAGAGGGCGACAGTGAGGGATGAAACCTAGATAGGGAGAGAGGAGGGGAGTGGAGAGGAGAGCTGGCTGGGGCGGCCTTGACCGGCCTCTAAGTACCCAACCTCAGCGCCAGGACCGTTGGCGCTGAAGTTGGGAATCTCAGCGCCGAAGCGGTTGGCGCTAACATGCCTGCCACATCGGCTGGGGGATCAGCTCGACCGCCACGGTGGCTCGAGATCAGCACCAGGTCCGTTGGCGCTGACACGCCCAACCTCAGCGCCAATGCTATTGACGCTGAGCCAACGACCTATTTTTGGTTGAAGTTTTTACCGGGGTTAGTTTCACAATAAGTTTTTGAAAAGGGTCAATTTGTCAAAAAAGGGCAGTTTTACTTGGGGTCTGGACATAAAGTCCAAATCAAGTTCCACTTTGGAGCAGGCCAGCTGCTGTCATGGGCCGGGCAGCATGAACGAGTGAAGAAACGCATGGGTCAGCCACCAACGCTTGGTATCCTGAGCAATACAGCTGGCCCCTCGTCTCCTGTGAGAACGTATACCCATATCCTTCAAAGAAGCAGTTCAGAAACAAAGCAGACAACGGAGAGCGAGTGACAGATTCGGGAGGTTTCCACCATGGCGCATAGAGAAGATTGGGACCGACAGGGCAACCGAGGCTGGGGAAGAACAGATGATTCACATTGGGAGGAGGAAGGCAATTTTTTCCAGGAGAGGGGTGGAGGAGAAGACTTCCATTTTCACTTTCATCCTGGTTTAGGGTTTAACCGGGAGGGAGGAGGGAGAGGTTGGATGAGTTAGGGCTTCAGGCCAAGAGGGGCTAGAAGTTTTGGGACCAGAAGAGGAGGCTTTGCTGGAAGGCCAGGTCGCAGGGGAGCACATCCTACCGGGCGGTCGAATCTGCCCAGTTATGGCCAAAGGGTGATGGACAGCGGTACTAGCAGGGCTGAGAAAACAACAACGGGATCAGGGAGCAACAAAGGAGGCGCACTTGTGAGCCGATGGGATAAATCGGCTGAAGGTTCAAGGAAGGTTTTGGGAGGAAAGAAGGAAGCATGGCAAAACAAGGCTGGGGATTTAGGAGCATCGGTGGCTGGAAAGGAAGGAAGAGGGGAAAATGTGGTAGGAGAAGTTGTCAACGAGGGTGATGCAAAGGATCAGGAGTTCGATCGACCGATGTTTGAGGACAGAAACAACAAAGGTGAAGGCATAAAAGGGGCAGCGAAGAAGGTATGTTCCAAGTGCTTTGAAAAAGGTCATGTGGCTGATGATTGCGTGGTAGAAGTCTATTGTGATATTTGTGACTCTTTTGATCATGTCAATCACAAGTGCCCAGTTTTGAAGCTTCCAAAACCGGTGGTTCAGGCTGTTAGTATGGTGGAAGGGTTAGGGTTCTGTCATATACCACATCAACTGTTACAGAGAAGTAAGAAAGGGACAAAGTTGGCCCTTGTGCATGTGGTGGGCGGATCCCTGTCCAAGGAGAGATTGGTTGCACAATTGCAAAGGTTGTGCCCTGCTAAATGGAAATAGGAACCCGTGGAGCAGGGAAAGGACTCTTTTGTGGTGCTTTTCCTGTCTAAAGGGGAGTTGCAGCGGGCAATTAACTTCGGAGGCGCTGAGGTGAAAGAAGGCGGAGTGGCGACTGGGATAAGAATGGAATTCAGAGAATGGTATGAAAAGGAGGAGGGATATCTATTGCCCAAAGTGTGGGTGAAAGTGTTTGGTTTAAGGAAAAAGCTAAGGGAATACTTGACCTTGTGGGCGGTCGGCTCTCTTTTAGGGGCAACTCAGATGGTTGACATGAAAACCACAAGGAAAAATGACTTTGGTAGAATTTTTATTGCTGTTCTTGATCCAAAGATTATTCCTCGGAATATTGATGTTGTGATTGGTGATCATTATTTTGAGCTAAGATTTGAGGTGGAAAAGAAAGGCTTTGATGATAATGGAGATGAAGTGGAATTCCATTTTGAAAAGGAGGATGGAGATGGGGATGATGGTGGTTTGGACGACATGGAAGATGGGAAGGAAAATGGGAATGAAAAAGAGAGAGACCATATGAGAGATATGAATAGTGACATGATCTTAGATGGGCAAGATGGAGGCTCAAAGGAGAATGGTGACAAAATGATAGAACAAGAAGCTAGAGTCGAGGAAGAGGAGGAAGAGCTGAAGAAAATGGCAGACCAAATTATTGATGTAGTTGTGGAAGATATGCTTGGAGAAATTTATGATCGGGTGGCAAGAGAGGGAGAGGAGCAGGATTTGGGCAATAGACAGGGGCAAGAGATGGGTGACGGGCTGCAGGAGAAGGTAGTGCTGATGGGAAACGTTGAGGAGGTTATTGTGACGCAGGTTCGTTCCAGTAAGAGACTTGCGAATGGTGAAGGGATACAATTGCTAGAAAAGGCTGAAAAAAGGAAGGCCCGAAAGAACCTTGACGTCTGCTCAGGTAATGAATCTGAGAATTCATTTCTTTCTCTTTCACATGCACATATAGTCGACAATCTAAGTAAGTTAGGACTGAACCTAGGAGCCTCTAGCGATGTTATTTCAGATTCTGTTTTTTGTTTAAAGGAGGGTGAACTTGACAGGATGGGGAGGTTAGAGGAAAATTTTTTAGGGGACCTTTTTTTGATGAGGAGGGGTGTTCAGTCTCGGGTGATGAGCAGGAAGTTTGTGATAACCATATTCTTGATCATTTATGTGGGAAGGTTATGGAAGAGGTGGTGGATGAGGGGGATATGCACCTAACTTGTGATTCTGATTATATCCACATCAATCATCGTAAAGGGTGTAAGAAAAGTAGAAATAAGTTGAGACGAAAGAGGAGGGGTTTTAAGGTCGGTAAAAAAAAGGGTCATTATGAAAGGGATTTTCTGGAATAGCAGAGGTCTTAAAGACTTGGCTAAATCTAGGTTTCTTTCTGAGTTATTTAAAGAGCAAAAGCTAGACTTTATTGCTCTCCTAGAAACAAGTAAAGATAAGTTTGCTGATTCATGGTTAAATAACATCCGTGGAGGGAAAGATTTTCTTTGGCATTGGACTAGACCAAAAGGGAGAAGTGGAGGTATCTTACTTGGGATAAATTTAGAACTCTTTGATGTCGCTAGTATCGATGAAGGAGAGTTCTACATTAAGTTTCACTTAAGAAATAAAGAAGATGCATTCCAATGGAACCTGGTGGCAGTTTATGGGGCTGCACAAGATGAAATTAAGCAAGATTTCCTTTTAGAGCTGGTCAATTCTTGTAGTAAGGAAGCTTTACCAATGGTAATTGGTGGAGATTTTAATATTATTAGAAATCCAATGAAAAAGAACAACGAGCGATACAATGATAGATGGCCCTTCTTATTTAATGCTATCATAGACAACCTTAATTTGGGGGAGATCTTGCTCTCAGGATGCAAATTTACTTGGGTCAACTTTATGCCGAACCCAACTTATGAAAAGTTGGATAGAGTTTTGGTGAGTACCGAGTGGGAAACAAAAAATCCGTTAGTGACAGTTCATGCTCTTTGTAGAGACCTTTCGGATCACACACCCTTGGTGCTAGACACAGGAAAAGGGACACATAGAAATGCTCAACCTTTGTTTAAATTTGAATTGGGATGGTTATTAAGGGATGACTTTCAAAATCTTTTGGTAGAAATTTGGTCAAAGGATATTCAAGGGGCAACAAATATAGAAAGATGGCAAAATAAGATACGCAGGCTTCGACAATTCCTGAGAGGATGGGCGAAGAATTTAAGTGGTGCGTATAAAAAAGAGAAAGCTCGACTTGTAGCAAAGGCAGATGAGTTGGACAAATTAGCTGAGACCAGGATCTTGACTAGTCAAGAACTGGATCTAAAAAATTCTTGTAAAAATGCCTTAGCTCAGTTGTTAAGAGAAGAAGAAGTTAAATGGTATCAAAGAGCAAAAACAAAAAGAATAGTAGAAGGGATAGGAACACCAAGTACTACCATATGATCACGAATGGAAAACACAGAAAGACAAAGATTTTTCAATTAGAACAAGAAGAGGGGGTGATTAAGGGAGATGCACAACTTAAGAAATATGTCACCAATTATTATAGGGGTCTTTTTGGAGCTCCGGATAGAAATTGTTTCTCCATGTGTGAATCCCAAAAGGATGATATCCCTCAAGTGTCAATGGAGGAAAATACTTTCTTAACAAAAGAATTTACAGAAGAAGAGGTAAAACATGCTGTTTTCCAAATGGAACATAACAAAGCTCCGGGGCCTGATGGTTTCCCAGCGGAGTTCTATCAAGTGTTCTGGGAAGTAATTAAAGAAGACTTAATGGCTGTCTAATTTTCACAGTGGTGAGTTACCCCTACATAGATTGAATTTTGGTATCATTACCTTGCTTCCGAAGAATAAAGAGGCAAAACAGATCCAACAATACAGGCCCATTTGCTTACTTAATGTAAGCTTCAAGGTATTCACAAAGGTCATGGCAGAATTGCTCTAGTAGCACAGAAAGTCATAAGACCTTCTCAAACTGCTTTTTTAAAAGGTAGAAATATTATGGAAGGGGCCATAATTCTCCATGAGACACTGCATGAGATGCATAAGAAAAAGTCAAGTGGAGTTATTCTGAAACTCGATTTCGAGAAAGCTTATGATAAGGTAAATTGGAATTTTCTTCAACAAGCGTTGAGAATGAAAGGTTTCTCGGACATTTGGTGCAAGTGGATTGATCAAGTTGTGTCGGGGGGTAGTGTAGCTGTGAAGGTTAACGATGAGATAGGCCACTTTTTCCAGACGAAAAAGGGTTTGAGACAGGGGGATCCCCTCTCACCAATTTTATTTAATTTGGTAGCGGATATGCTTGCCATTCTCATCAATAGGGCTCGAGACCTTGAGACTCTAAATGGAGTAATTCCTCCCTTGGTAGATAATGGTCTCTCAATCTTGCAATATGCAGATGATACCATCTTGTTTATGGACCATGATTTGGTTAAAGCCAAGAACCTAAAATTGGTACTAGCTGCCTTTGAAAGGTTATCAGGCTTGAAAATTAATTTTCATAAAAGTGAGATGTTTTGTTTTGGGAAAGCTAAGGAGGTGGAAAAGGATTACACCACTTTGTTTGGTTGTAAGATGGGTACTTTTCCATTCAGATACCTAGGCCTTCCTATGCATTTCAAAAGATTGTCAAACAAAGATTGGAAGGATCTAGAAGATAGATTCCAGAAGAAACTCAGCTGTTGGAAAGGCAAGTTTTTGTCGTCAGGAGGAAGGCTGGTGCTCATTAATTCAGTGTTGAGTAGTCTAGCAACATTCATGCTTTCTTTCTTTGAAATCCCTAAAGGAATTTTAAAGAAGCTGGATTTTTACAGATCCAGATTTTTTTGACAATGTAATGAGCACAAAAAGAAGTATAGGTTAGCTAAATGGAGTGTGCTGTGCAGACCTAAGGAATGTGGGGGGGTTGGGAATCCAAAACCTAGAAATGCAAAACAAGTGTATGCTTAGTAAATGTATTTTCAGGTTGATCAATGAAGATGGAATTTGGCAAAGTTTGCTTAGGAAAAAATATTTGTCAAAGAAAACCATTTTGCAAGTCCAAAAAAGACCAGGGGACTCACATTTTTGGGCTAGTCACATGTTAGCCAAAGAGTCTTTTCAAAGGTTTGGTTCCTTCTTATTACAAGATGGCTCACAAGTAAGATTTTGGGAGGATTGTTGGATAGGAGTTCAATCCTTTGAGAAGGAGTATCCTAACCTTTACAATCTAGTTAGAAATAAAAATGAGGTGGTGGCCAAGGTAATGAGTGGAATCCCGTTAAATGTGTCTTTCAGACGATCAATAGTGGGAAGAAACTTGGAAGCCTGGTATGAGCTAGTGTCGAAGGTTGTTAACACTGTATTGATAGATCAGAAAGATCGCTTCTTTTGGAAAAACAATAAAGATGGCCTTTTCACAGTAAAATCTATGTACAAGTTGCTCATGTATGAAGGGCTGGTTCCTAGGAAGAATTTCATTTGGAAGCTCAAGATTCCACTTAAAATCAAAATTTTCTTGTGGTACCTCAAGGAAGGGGTAATTCTCACTAAGGATAATCTAGCAAAGAGAAGGTGGAAGGGTAGCCTAAGCTGCTGTTTTTGTAACTCTAAGGAAACAATACAACACCTTTTCTTTGATTGCTCAATGGCTAGGTATATTTGGAGTGCGCTCCTTTTTACATTTGGGATTAGGCAACCGTGTAGCATGTCTCAAATGTTTGGGAATTGGCTGAATTGTGTTGAACCTAGGTTCAAGAGAATATTGTTTGTGGGCATAGCTGCATTTCTTTGGGCAATTTGGTTATATAGGAATGATGTGGGCTTTAATGGCTCCAATCCTACATCTTTCTTGCAGGTCATTTTCATGGGAACACATTGGGCAAGGACTTGGTCTTTGCTTCTTAAGGGAACCGATGAAGAAATAGTTAAGAACTATTGCAAACTGCTGGAGAAGCGTGTGTTGGAGTTCTTCTCCGTGTATGACTGGAACCTTAGAAGAAGATTGGAAGCCTAGTCTTTTTCTTCGTTTGTTGTTCTTAAAACCTTTGTTCTATCATCTCTTATGTAATGGGAGAGGTCAGTTGATGCTTTTTTTTACCCTTTTATTAGGGAGAGTCTTATGTATCCGTGTTCGGATTTTGACTGTGTACACCCCACAAAGGTGTAGAGGCCGGGTTTGATAATCCTTTTTCTAAAAAAATATATATACACCTACCCTCTCAACATGGGTCCCATAAATCAAATAGAAAGTTGATAAGATTGAAAAACTCTCTTTTCTTACAAATACTTTGCCCAGTTTATAACTTTGCCTCAGTGGAGGGGAGGTATAACACCACTCCAAACAGGGGAGAACGCCTCTGATGTCTCTCTATATGTCTTAGGGAACATAGAAATGTATAAGTGGGGAACAACATAACAATCAACTCATGAGTAGTATGCTTCATGGGCATCTTTATATTCATGTTATTCGACAAATGGGAATGAGAAGCACCTGGAAAAATATAAGCTGTCTTTGAGGAGAGTAGATGAGCTCGACACCTGGACTGAGGGATGTTCCGTCACTGGCTTGGATGCTCAGGTTATCATCTCCGGAGAACAGACTAGTCGATCAGCACTAGCTTTTTTCCCCCCCTTCAAGTTGCTGAAAAAGTTCGCAAAATTTTCTCATTCAGTGTATAACAGCAATTTGCATAGTGCACGGAAAGTACAGGGTGTACACTGCAGAGGCTCTTGAATCAGTACCCAGATGTCAACGAAAAAATCATGCCTTGTGCCATAACTCCTAGAACATGTGTTTGCTTGCAACCCTATATATGTGCAGCCTATAAAATGTCTTCCTACATACATAACAATTTTGGATGTAAATTTTTTTCTGATAATGGAATATTTAATCAAGCCTCTACTTATTACAATAGTGCAACGCATAATTTCTTAATAAACCTTCTTTAGAAAAAAACTACTTGATAAACCAAGTATAAATTTTGTAACTGTTTCATGCATGCAATTAGTTATGTTCTATATTTTTCCTTCCATCAGTCTGTCTATCTGTGCACACATAATGTCTCTCTGTCATATCTACTTTTCACCTTCCTTGCATGTATAAATCAGTTAAGGGAAACATACGTGCGAGCTAGCTAGCGAGATTAATTTGTATTTGATCTGTCAATTGGTCCAGCTTCCTTTATATGACTATGCACGTCCATGCTGTCTGATATGCATCACGCTGACAATGAGAGGTACCAGGAATTAAGAGCGTTGATCGTATGAAAGGCCAGTACTTTTTGTGATTCAGTGTTTAGGTGTATTAAAAAAATACAAAGTACAAATTACTTTAAATATCTTTAGTCTTAATAAGGAGGGATCTGTATATATTACTGTGCAAGGTGACCTCCTTTGAAATAACTCTATATCCTCCAAATACTCCCTCCAGTCAATCGTACTGAAACCAGGAGTACTAAACTTACTAATCCCAACGTCAAATATTGTTGATCAGAGGGAGTAGACCAAAAACTACCCGATCTCTGTAAAGACCGTATTTTACAATTTTGAACTCTTTTACATAATATAACAAATTTCAGCCGTAGAAATTATCTTGTGAACTTCTATTTGAAATTATCTTGTGACTAGCTTGATACTTGGACGTGGAAGTATTGGGCTTCACAAGAGCAATTTGTCTTTTCATTTGTGATTTTGTTCGTCTTCTGCGTATCCATGTGTGACATAGATAACGGCGACGAGGCAGAGGCTGGATGAGAAGCATTAATGTTGCCACTGCAAGATGGATCTCAGCGAGCACCTCCATGGTTTATAATCTGGCCAAAACATCGATGACATCTCTCAATTTTCGACCATCCTGAAATTTCTATGAATTTCTCCTGGCAATATGTTTTCCTTGGATGAGAAAAAAGAACTTTGGCACTTCTACCTCCAGCAAGTCACTCAAGTCAGTTGTGCGAACTTCCACATTACCAACATTTCTTAGGTACCAATACCAAAAGAATCCTACTATACATACGACTGTATCATACAACTCACATCCGACTCCACCACATCCACCAATCACCGGTTACCATGCGGGCCCAGCAAGCAGCAGCTGTGCCTAACATGCACTAGTTATATACCGGTTGTACACTTAGGTAGGATGTATAGCAATTTCCGTACAAGAAGAACTAAGCATAGGCAGTCTATAGAGGTATCATAATGTGATTGAACTAGTGAACATTACATCGAGAGTATGACGGCGATGATAAAGAGAGAAGCAGCGGCTAAGCGTGCTGTGTGTTGTGCGACTTGGATGGTACCCTCTCTCTCTCAAATAAAAATAAAAAGAGAAGCAGAGGTTACAGTAGCCATGAGAAAATGACGGATGCATGGTTTCTTCATACAACTTGTCATCTCTAATGTACCAGTTATCTCTATTCTATCCTAACCCGATTACCTTTTGATAGGTCTTCGTCTCGCACTTTCATTCCCTTTGAGCTTGTCCATTGCGATGTGTAGACCTCTCCGGTGTTGAGTACTTCGGGTTTTAAATATTACTTAGTGGTGCTTGATGATTTCAGCCATTTTTGTTGAACCTTTCCACTCCGACACAAATATGATGTTCATCGTCATATTGTTGAGTTTGCCGAGTATGTTTCCACCTAGTTTGGCTTACCGCTCAAATCCCTTCAGGCTGATAATGGCAGAGAGTTTGTCAGTACCGCCACCACTACCTTTCTAGCTAGTCGTGGCACCCAGCTATGGCTCTCTTGCCCTTGCACCACTCCCCAAAATGGTAAAGCTGAACGGATGCTCCGAACCATCAACAACTACGCACCCTTCTTATATAGGCTTCCATGTCTCCGTCTTACTAGGATGAGGATCTCGCCACCGCCACCTACCTTCTCAACCGGAGACTCCTTAGTTCACCAATCACTGCCTTTTCAGCTCCTACATCGCACCACTCCAGACTACTCCCACCTTTGGGTTCCACGACTCCACATAACCTTGCCCCTCACTCGACAGCTTGCGTTTTTCTTGGGTACCTGGCCTCTCACAAGGGATACCGATGTCTGGATCTTTCCACTCGCGCATCATCATTTCGCGCCATGTCATGTTCGACGAATCACGATTTCCCTTTGCGGCGACTCCCCCTGCTGCCTCGTCTTTTGACTTTTTGCTGGAGGGACTCTCTCCAGCGGTGGCTCCCTCCTTGGAGGTTGAGCAACCGCGACCCCTTATGGTGGCTCCCTCTACGGAGGTTGAGCAACCGTACCTTCCCCTCTTCGGTCGACGCTTGACGAACGACACAGTCACTGCGGCCAGTAACGCCCCATCGTCTAGCGCCCCCTTGGTCGGCACCTCCTCGACCGGCACTACCCCATCAGCCAGTGCCACCCGAGCCGGCACCATCATGTCACCCTTCTGCCATGTCTACACCCGTCGGCTTGCCACAACGGTGACATGATCATCTTCAGCCGATGTGGTTGCCACAGCTACTGCTCCTCAGCTGCATTCCATGGTGACACGCTCCTAGACTGGGTCCCTACGGCCAGTTGACCGGCTGACCTACACGGCTACCCAAGCCACCGCCTCTCTTGTTCCGGCCAATTATCGCAGTGTGTTAGCTGATCGCAACTGGCTCACTGCCATGGCTGATGAGTACAAGGTGTTGGTCGACAATGGCACTTGGCGTCTCGTTCCTCGCCCCCTAGGGCCAACGTAGTCATGGGCAAGTAGATATTCAAGCACAAGTTCCACTCTGATGGCTCACTTGCTCGCCACAAGGCCCGTTGGGTGGTCCGTGGTTACTCACAGTAGCACGTCATCAACTACGACGAGACATTTAGCCCGGTTGTCAAGCCGACCACAATACGGGTTGTTCTCAGCATCACTGCATCCCCATGCTTGGCTGATTCATCAATTGGACGTGAAAAACGCATTTCTCCATGGTCACCTAAAGGAGAACATCTATTGTCAGCAACCATCCGAGTTTGTTGACCCCGCTACCCCTTATGCTATTGCAGAAGTCCCTGTATGGTCTCAAGCAGGCTCCCCGTGCGTGGTACCAACGGTTCGCCACGTACATTCGACAGATGCGATTTATGCCCTCGGTGTCAGATACATCTCTCTTTGTTTACAAAGATGGAGATCATATTGCCTATCTTCTGCTGTACGTGGATGACATCATCCTCACCGCTTCGACCATGACACTACTTCAGCAGCTTACGGCATGTCTCCACTTCGAGTTCGCCATGACAGGCCTTGGTAACCTCCACTTCTTCCTCGGCATCTCCGTGACACACTCCTCCGATGGCCTCTTCCTCTCGCAGCGCCAGTACACTGTGGATCTTCTTCAGCGGGCTGGCATGGCTGAGTGCCACTCTACCTCAACACCAATGGACACTCGTGCCGAGATCTCCACCACAGACGGCCTGCTCGTCGTCGACCCTTCGGAGTACAGGAGCATCGCTGGCGCCCTACAGTACCTCACATTGACTCGACCAGATTTGGCATACGCTGTTCAGTAGGTCTACCTTTTCATGCATGACCCGCAGGATCCCGATCTCGCCTTGGTCAAGCGTATCCTCCGGTACGTAAAGGGCAGTCTCTCCACCGGCCTCCACATCGGATCCAGCCCGATTCAGTCCCTGACGGCATACTCCGATGCGGATTGGGCGGGTCGTCCCACTTCTCGTTGCTCTACATCTGGCTACTGTGTCTTCTTTGGTGACAATCTGGTTTCTTGGTCCTCCAAGCGCTAGACTACTGTCTCCCATTCCAGTGCTGAGGCGGAGTACCATGCCGTTGCACGTGCCGTCACCGAGTGCTGCTGGTTGCTGCAACTGTTCTAGGAACTTCATGTTCCAATTGCTTCAGCTACTATTGTCTATTGTGACAATGTGAGTGTTGTTTACATGACAACGAATCCCATGCATCATCGTCGGGCGAAGCATATCGAGATCGACATCCAATTTGTCTGTGAAAAGGTGGCTTTGGGACAAATGCGGGTGCTTCACATCCCTTCATCGCAGCAGTTCGCGGACATCATGACCAAGGGCTTACCAATTTAGTTATTTACTGATTTTCGGTCGAATCGTTGTGTTCGTACTCCTCCCGCAGTGACTGCGGGCGGTTATTAGGATTATTTATTAATCTATAGGCTATTTATCTTGTAGACCTTTGGTCTTATGTAACTCACATAACTCACTAGTATTGATTGTATGTCAGCATTAGCATTCATTCTAATTCAGCAATATATATATATATATATATATATAAATGTATATGTATATATATGTGTATATATATGTATATATGTATATGCATATGTATATATGTATGTATATGTATTTGTATATATATACGTGTGTGTGTATATATATATATATATATATATATATATATATATATATATATATATATATGTATATGAGAGATCACCTCCCCACATTGGTTTCTACATATCCTGACCAGATAATTATCACCACTCACCTACTTGCATGCATAGCAATTATATCAGTTATCACTTCATCACCCCATTCCTTTATCTCCTTTTCTTGTTCAAATTAGGACCTGTACATAAATGGTATGCCCATGCATCCATTTGGGTGCAAGCTAGAATACAAGAGGGTAAGATTAGAGGATTGACTAGTGAACTACGAAGTTACTTGATCATTTGCTATATTCTAAACATAAATAGTGCTTAATTAGACTAGAAGCATGCATCTATAGATGTAGGAATTAATAGGGAAGTATGCATGTGACATCAAACTGATAGCCACTACACAAGTGGTTACGGAAATGGGAGGCGTCTGGGGAGAACAAAGTACAATGATTAGTCAAACAATCCGTAAAATCCCGTGGAAAGGTCGCAACAAGATTAGGTCTGCCTGCAAAGATCCCCTAAGAAGCCATGGTATAGTCGGTGGTAGGCGCTTAGGTTAAAATATATGCAGGTAAGGAAAGTATGCAAGCAGTGCGATACAGGGTTTCAACTATCGATATTGAAAAAGTATCGAAGGGTAACGATAAACGAGATTATCGGATATATTGGAATTTTATCGGTGATATGAAAAAAAGTGGTTAAAATTTGTGAAAAATCTGTTCATTTTCTGCAGGAAATCACATATATTGTACCTAGACTAATTGGTATAAAAAATAGCACATATCACATAGAAAATCACCGGCACACCTCCCTGAAGCGCACACGGTGAAGACGGTCGTTAGTTCGCTGCAAGCCTGAGCTGATGTGGGGCGGGAGCACGGGGTCTCGATGTGCCATGGCCAAGCAAAGAGATTCGTGAAGTGGCAGACGCCAAGCGGCTGGATGCAATTAAGTGAGCAGAGGGAGGCCATTAAGTGAGCTGCTGCTATTGATGAGCATCTTACCACCTCAGCTGGAGACAACTCGATCATCCGGCTTGTGCTAGCTCCACTGACAGCTACCACTCCGGTAGATTGTGCTACTCCTGCAAATACTGACAGACTCTGCTTAGCTGATCTTCAGCTCTAGCTGCCTGATCGATGGACACAAGGATCAAACTAACTTTCTGACCGTTTAGTATTTAGTACAATATAAATAAAAAGTATTTTGTTATACTGGATATTATGTAGAGTTAGCATTAATCTTTTTACCTTCAAGTTACTGAAAAGTTTGTAAAATTTTCTGTTACAAAACCGGTCCGAAATCACCATCGGAAACCAAACGCGGAAGAAACACCATAGGAGATCTAAACATGACGACGACACCGAGACACGATATTTGATAACGGAGTTCAGCCGAAGCCTACATCTCCGAGGCATTGATTACGGACGCTCCTCCCCGATCCAGCATATTACAGTGTATCCGGATATCCACGACACTCCGCCGGCTAGACCACCGGCCTGTCGCACCTACACCTATGCTACTGTCACCTTTCGGTTACAACCGGTGTGCCTCTCTATTTAAGAGAGAGTCTAGGATAGAGTCCGACTCTTACTCTAGTCCTAACACCTAGTACAACTCCAATTTCTAAACTGTAACCGACTTTGTACACATATTCGACACAAACTCTAACAAACTCCACCTTGGCGAATATGCCACGCCAACCTGAATTTGTCCCTTGCATGAACCTCCGTGTACTTGGACTTGGGTTGTTTTCTTTTGCCGCTCACGCCGAGTTGCCCGACGAGCCTATGCCCGGTTCGCCGCCTCCGGAGTTGTGCACCACAACACCAGCATACTCATCTTCCATGACTCTACCTGCAACAGCACTTCCTTGTAGCTTGTACAAACATGAGTTCGTCCTCTCACCAGTCATAACAGTCTTGCCGTCCTTCATGATTTTTATGGTCTTCCTATCAGGATCACCCTGATATAACCATCCTTCCTCATGTAGGCTTCCAAGCGAAATCAGACTCCTCCTTAGCCCTGGCACGTGTCTCACATCCCGAAGTAGCATCTTATTTCCATCATACAACTTGAACTTGACATTACCCACTCCAACAACACGGTAACTCGTGTCATCGCCCAAGTGAACAACACCAAACTCACCAGATTTATATGAAGAGAACCACTCCCGCTTCGATGTCACATGAAAGGAACTACCCGAGTCCAATAACCACGCTTCATCAGACTTTCCGTTAGACATCATGAGAAGCTCATGACTACTGCTATCTGAGTCATCACTATGAGCTGCTAAACTTGAAATTGCACTTCTCCTCTTCTTCAGCAACGGACAATCCCGCTTAATATGCCCAACGTCATTACACTTAAAGCAACGTACGACCCTCTTCCCTTTGCTCTTCGACGATCCCGCCTCATTATCATGCTTTACCCTGACCAGCAAACCTTCACCATGAGAAGCCTCAGTTGCATCGTTTTTCTTTGATCTTCTCAAATCTCGCGCAAGCAACGTCGAAATTACTTCCTCAGTCTTGATGGTATCCTTGCCATACGTCAAAGTAGTTACCACATGTTCATAAGACAACGGCAAAGAGCTCAGAAGAATCATGGCCTTGTCTTCATCCTCCAGTTTCACATCTAACTTGCTTAGATCCGTAACCAACTGATTGAAGACGTCCACGTGTCCCCTAAGGTCTGACTCCTCTTGCATCTGCAAACCATACAGCTGTTGTTTCAAATACAACTTACTTGTCAGTGACTTGGACATATACTGGGTTGCCAACTTGTCCCAAATTTTCTTTGGTGAATCTTCCTCCATGACATGGTACATGACAGAATCCGAGAGATACAATCGTATTGTCGCAGCTGCCTGCGCCTTGATTTCCTCCCACTTGTCATCATCCATCTTCTCCGGTTTCGTCTCACCAAGAGCCTTGGATATTCCCTGTTGAGCCAACAGATCCTTCACCCTTGTCTGCCAGAGAACGAAATTCCCGGTGCCATCGAACTTCACCATCTCAAATTTGGAAACCATCGCCGCCACCGACGATAATCAACTCAACCGACTGTTGGCTCGGTCAAATTGATCTGTCCTTGTTAGACCAACCCGTCTGATTGATGTAAACAGTAATAGCCTACGATCTGTACCAATCGCAAGCCCTATTTTCACGCACTTATACACACCTTTGCCTGAGCCCCTTGCCTTCTCCGATCAATCTACCTCAAGCATCTCTGTTGTGAACGCCTGAGCCCCTGATGCCCAATTATTTGTTGCTGTCGATTCACAACCTTGCTATCCTCCTAGGTGTCTCCTTTTAAAGTATATCCAGATGTGCCGGTCTAGCTAGATAGACAAACCGAGTCTAAATTGACTCCATATCCGTCTAGCGCTCGGCTCATATGATCTCCACGCGAGTCACGACTCCGAGTTGGACAACTGCTTGTATTCACCAGCGACAAAACCGCACCAGTCCACCTAGCATCCAAACTCTCCATGCCTTGAGCCAATGCCTGAAGCCCAGGCATGCTTTTGTGCGACCGCACACCCAGCCGCGCATGCATGCATGCTGCCCTGCTTCCTCACGCACGCCCCAATAGTTTAATCGGATTTGACTTAATTAGTACCTGCCTGACCACCATGCAACTGTCTCGAAGTAAAAAAAAAAATCAGATATCCCGCTTTGCATTAATGGCCACCATGATATCCATGCACATGCATATACCAGCATCCTGACATCCATGCATGACTTCCAGGGACACATATATAGACCACTATCCAATACTTTTGCAACCTGATATTTTTTTTGTCTTCCATATTGCTACATGCCGTTGAACGGTACTTGCACATCTCGCTCAAAAACTCCTGTGTGCAGCCCTCCTGCATGATGCACATAACTACGCCCTCGCACACCACCCGTGTACGAGCAATACTCCACCTTAGACTCATCGCCGACAAATATTGCACACCCTGCCACGATGCCGTCCCCGTGTAGCACGCCGAAGTTGCCGCCAACCGTGTCGTCTTCTCTAGCCGCTAATCGACCCGAGTGCCACGTCTAGCCACCTCCCTGTCGACCGCAACTCACCGGAAAGTTCGAGCCATCCACCCAAAGTGTCCGACACCACCAATTGGATTGCCAATCGCTTCCGCTGCTATCAACCCGAGCACCACGTCTGGTCGTCTCCTTGTTGATTTTAGCCCATCGAACGGTTCAGGCCGCCGCCTGAAGTGTTCGACTCCACCGATCAAATTCTGTTAATCGCCGCCCTACTCCACCTTGCGCCATGTCCTATCCCAGACACTATGTGCAACCTGGCGCGGCGTAGAGCACCTCCCTCGTACCTCTAGCTTGGATCTCCTGCAGGCTCTGATACCACTTGTTACAAAACTGGCCCGAAATCACCATCGGAAACCAAACACGGAAGAAACGCCATAGGAGATCCAAACATGACGACGACACCGAGGCACGATATTTGATAACGGAGTTCAGCCGAAGCCTACATCTCCGTCCCTGATCCAGCATATTACAGTGTATCCGGGTATCCACGATACTCCGCCGGCTAGACCACCGGCCTGTCGCACCTACACCTATGCTACTGTCGCCTTTCGGTTACAACCGGTGTGCCTCTCTATTTAAGAGAGCTTAGGATAGAGTCCGACTCTTATTCTAGTCCCAACACCTAGTACAACTCCAATTCCTAAACTGTAACCGACTTTGTACACATATTCGACACAAACTCTAACATTTTCTTATTTAGTATTTAGCAACAGTTTGCATTATTTAGTATTTAGCAACAGTTTGCACAACGCAAAGTATTACATAGTTCTGGAGGATCTTCAGTCTGCACACATGTCATGTCAACCAACAATCATGGCTTGTGCCATAAGTCCTAAACACATTGCGTTTCAACCTTCGTGTGTGGCCTATAAATTGCCTCCTTACCTATGTCATCATTTTGGATTCGGGTGATACTCTTTTTTTCTGGATAAAGGAAATTATTCCACTCTCTATATTAGCATGCATTCTGTTTGAATTTGCAACAATAGCGCAATGCATAACTACTTAATAAACTAATAATAGAGGGGCAAACATAGGGGTAATCTAAAGATTAATGAAGTATTAACTCTATAATTTGTTACATGCATTCAGATCGTTCATGAGCAATATCTTTCCTTTGTGTTGCCTATTACTGCACACATAATGTTTCTCTGTCATATCTACTTCAGCTGCCTTGCATGTATAATTTGCTAGAACTATTCATTCGACTAAAGAAAAAATATTCATGCGAGCTAGCTAGCGAGATTTGTCTTTCATCTGTTGGTTGGGTGAAAGGTAATGAGGGGAATGAAAACAAAGGAAAGTTTTCCTTTCCAACGTTTGAGACAAGACCAGGAAATTAAGAATCCACCCAAGTTCTCCGAGTAATTAATTGTTATGTTTGTTTTGTTTTTATTTTCTCACCTTCCCACATTATATTCCAAGGACATCCGTATGTAATTCCATCCATCTAACTCGGTGCAAGAAAAGCTAGACACAGCGTAATACATATAATATAAGATCAGAGGTTTTGTTCGAGAGGAGAATTCCAGGTACTCGTCGTGCTGCTTCTAGCTAGGTATATACTCCATATCTGAGCTAGAGCTTGGAGAAAGGTATTAGACAGTAAGTAGAAGGATTTGAGAATGGAAGACATCGAGGAAAAACGATGTGCAACGCAATCTGCTCAGTGCTGAGTGCGATTGAGTTTTTGTTGGATCTCCATTGCTTTGGATATACCACACAGTATGGGGTGTAGAACTTTTACAAAGATGATTTGAATTGAAATGTATGGTAGAAGAATAAATCAGCATATCGTGTGACACATTACAATACATGCATAGTTCAAATTACCCATATAAAAATCTTGAATAAAATAATTGTTAGATTTACATTCGACGACTACCATATAATTATTAGTTCTAGAAAGTACTCTAAAAAGCGCCTGATGTTTAGGAGCCATCCAACGTTATAATTAGCTAGCTGGCTAGTTGTGATACAATCAATGGTAGGTGAATCTTGTTAAATGTAGATAGGGAAGCTGGCTGAATTTGGTTTACGACAAAATATATAGCACAAAAAATTATCCGATATCTTTGAGGTGTTGGGGAGCTCTTAGTAACTGCAGCACCACATGTCTTGAAGGATCAGCATGGTTCATAATTCAATGTGGATCAAACACATTAAAATCTCTCTGATGGTTGAAAGGTATATTCGGAATAACTAATACCTCTACTAACATTATGAAATACAAATAACATCAATATCTCCAATAAACAAAACAAAAACACTATATGAGCTGATAATCTGCTTTTCTTCCATCAGTTTAGGCAGTTTAAATCTCTTGTCTTAAAAGCTGTGGGGAGGTATAACAACTCCCCAAAAAGCAAAGAAAGCTTCTCATGTTTCGTATGGAATACCTCTTATGATCGGATTCCATCGACTACAAAGTCATGTTCAACCGGATGTACAAGGTGTTCTCCTCAGGGATCACTGTCGACTACAGCCACAAGCTCCCGATGACTCCATATGGCCTGGTGTGGCCCCCTCCAGAGGTAAGAATCCACTAGCCTTTTTATCCAACTGTTACCAATCAGACTATTATTTTAGCTCATACGTACAATCCATTGATTAGGACAACAAACGCTTCTTTTCAAGTCCACCCGCTCTAGCTCATGAAGAATCTACTCCAAAAAGGCTTCACCCGACTGGCGGACCAAAGATCAACCCAGCCGGGAAAAGTAAACGAGCTGTCGAGGAGAGCAACCCTAAGCAGAAATTGAAGAGGAGAAAGCTAGTCTGCAGCGACTCCGAAGATGAGCAGACTGAGTCGCAAACGAGAGCCAAGCCGGCTCCGGCAAAATCTCCAGTCAGTCGGCCAGCGTCCAAAATTCGGAGATCCAGAAGGTATCACTCTTACTGTCATTCTTGTTATTTTTTATTCCTTGGAAAAAACGTTGATGTCGAAAGCCATCTTGCGCAGTTTAGGAAACCCCAAGATATTGATCTGGGTAGCAAAGATGATACTCCACCTGTTGCAACTCCAAGCGAACCACGCCCTGAGCCCCGGACTTATAGTCAGTCGGGGAAAACTATTGATACTGCCGAAGCCCAGCCCCCGACTGGTGACCAGTCGGAGAAAGATGCGAACATCCCCGAAGTCAATCCTCCAATTGAAAATCAAGCAGGGGGAACAAATGTCCCGACTGGTGCACCCAGAACGTCTTCCCAACCAGCCGGACATAATCCCAAAGAATCTGACCAAGGACCGACTCCCGAGAATTTCACAGAAAAAAACGAAGGGAGAACGTCTGAAATTCCTCCACCAACTTCCACAGAGCCGAGTATGACAAATGAACCAGTCGGCGAGTCGGAAAAAACTTCAAGGAAGAACTCCAAGATAGTATCTGGTACGTCACTTTGCTATATTTCAATTCGATTTTTATGCTGTGCTCCAGTTGTCTCAAAGTTTGCAAACTAGGTCCTTTGATCGATGATGTCAAAGAGGAGATCCCAAGAATAAAAGCAGTCGAGGACTCCTTTTCTCTGACTAAACTCCAATGGAAGGATCGAGACGACGTTTTGCAAGGTATAATCATTAACCGTCAAAGTGAGGACGAGGAGCTCGAGATGCTTAAAAAGAACTTGACCGAGTCAACTCGTCTGATGAATGTAAGTATATTTCTTCTTGTATTCAATAATCTGGTCTAGCCATGCTGCTGACTTGATGTATTATCCAGAGAATCCATCTGAGAACGAGGCTAAAATGAGCGCACTGGAAAAACTCGTGCCTCACCTCGAGAATCTTGAGCAAGTCCAAGTTGAACTGGCGAAGACCCGAGAGTACACTCAAGTCAAAGAGAGGAAACTAAAAACCAAATCAACCAGCTCATAGACGCCAGCTTTAATTAGCGGGGTACAATTGGAGGTAAAAAACACTCTGCCATAAACTTGCTGCTTGTCCAATTTGTTTAACTGATTTATCTATTTCTTCCACAGCTCAAGCTACCAAGATTGAATCCTTAGCTGCCCGAGTAAAGAAGCTTGAAGAGGCCAATGCTCAACTGGCGGCTGGCAAGATCCAGGCTGAAGATGCCCTCGAAGGTACTATCCCATCCCTATTGTGTGAATTAAAATTATGCCGTACCACCGAATTCTGTCTCTGACTTGTACAAATGCAGAACACAAGGTGAGAACCAAAGCCCAATTTGAAGTCTTTGCCGACAAAGTAAAAAAGGCTGAAAGTATCCGGGATGACATCGCCAACGCTGCTGCTCCAGTGTTGAATGCAATATTCCAAAAAGGGCTCGGGACCAGTCAAGAGGATGCGGTCCAGATATTTGAAGGGCTCCGTACTACTCCGGCGAAGTACTTCAACAATATCAAAGATGCTGCTATGATGGGTGCCAGCCAGGCCTTGGCGATAGTGAAATCCTTGTATCCCCGAGTAGAAGTCGACGTAGTCGGGGATGGCTTTGCTGACGGGACGTTTGATGAGCAAACTATGGAGCTGATCAACCAAGCTCAAGATTCTGCTAAGAAGCTTGCCACAGATGTCCTGGAAAATTTTCAATCGTAGATCCAGTTGATGCCATGTATGAAGATATGTAAAGTATTCTTAGTAATGTACAATGACTCATTTATGCCATGCAGTAAACGAAAGATCCAGTTTCAAATTTCTTAAAATTTTTGTCTGACTGCTTCAAGCCTAGAACTTGTTACAGCCATTGAAAAATTTTTAGTCCTTATCTACTGGACCTAGATTTAAACAGGGTCAATGACAAGTCATGAACATAACTAATTTGATACTGTATTATTATCGGTAGCCCCCGACTGACCACTCGGTTGAGACAAGTGAGTGGGTAGTCTAAGGGAAAAATTTACAAAATAGCTCTTAAGCATAAAACCGTCGAAGATGCTCTATATTCCAAGAGTTGTCTACAATGGTTCCGTCTTCACGCTTCAGTCGGTAGGCTCCCGGACGGGTAACTTCTGCTATTATAAGCGGCCCTTCCCATAAGGGAGACAATTTGTGCCTGTCTTTAGTTGTTTGAATCTTCCGTAGAACCATATTGCCGACTATGAAGGCGCGTGACTTGACGTTGCAATTGTGATAGCGTCGTAGACCTTGAAGATATCTGGCCGACTGGATAAGTGCTGCTTCCCTTGCTTCTTCCAGTCGGGTGAGATCATCGATTCTGTCAGATTCGTGGCGTTCTTCGTTAAAATTGCGAACTCGCAGGGACTCGAACTCCATCTCACTCGGCAACATTGTGCCATATACCAAGAAGAAAGGTGACTGGCCCATAACCCGACTCGGGGTTGTACATAGTGACCACAGTATTGAGCGCAATTCTTCCATCCACCGGCCAGCATACGGACTCAGCCTGTCGAAAACTCGAGTCTTGATTCCTTGAAGTACCATGCCGTTTGCGCGCTCAACTTGGTCGTTACTCATTGGGTGAGTGACTGAAGCATAGTAGATTTTGATGCCAAAATCTTCACAAAAGTCTTTGAACACGCCACCAGTAAACTGAGTTCCGTTGTCGGTGATGATTCGATTCGGCACGCCAAAGCGATGTACAATGTTGATGAAGAAATCACGTGCTTTATCCGCGGTGATGGTTGCCACTGGTTTTTCCTCGATCCATTTGGAGAATTTGTCCACTGCGACGAATAGGTGAGTGTATCCGCCTTGCACCCTTTTGAAAGGGCCTACCATATCCAGTCCCCAGACCACGAAAGGCCAAGAAAGGGGAATAGTTTGTAACTCCTGGGCTAGCAAGTGGGTCTGTTTAGCGAAGAACTGACAACCTTCACATGTGCGAACGATTTTATCTGCATCGCTGACTGCTGTAGGCCAGAAAAAGCCTTATCGATATGCCTTCCCGACTAGCGTTTTTGCTGCCGTATGATTTCCGCATACTCTCAAGTGAATGTCATTTAGAAGTTGTATGCCTTCCTCGATAGAGATACACCTTTGTAATATTCCAGATGGACTTTTCTTGTATAATTCCTCTTCCACAAGGGCGTAAGTCTTGGAGTGGTAGTGAATTCGTTCGGCTTCATTTTTGTCAGGAGGCAACTCTTGATTTTTCAGATACTTGATGAAAGGTGTCCTCCAGTCGGCGTCAAGGATCAGTACTTGTTCTCCAGCTTCCCTCTCGGCAGTTGAATTGTTTGAAACTGTGGGTTGGTGAAGGTGCTCGACAAAAACATCTGACGGGGCGGCTTCCCTCTTCGATCCAAAATTAGCCAGTCGGTCGGCCGCCTCATTGTTGTGCCGGAGAACGTGGGTTAATTCTAACCCGTCGAATTTGTCTTCTAACTTGCACACTTCCTGTCGGTAGGCCGCCATGTTGTCATCAAGGTATGTCCAGTCTTTCATCACTTGGTTGACCACAAGTTGGGAATCTCCTCGGACTATTGGCCTGCGAATCCCTAGGGATATAGCGATCCGTATTCCATGTAGGAGCGCTTCATACTCTGCCACGTTGTGGGATGCTGGGAAATGAATCCATAGGACATAACTGAGGTGTTCTCCAGTCGGGGAAATCAAAACAACTCCTGCTCCACACCCTGAAATCCTTTTTGACCCGTCGAAGTGCATCGTCCAGTATTCGATTTTTTCTTTCGGGACATCTTCTTGGCACTCGGTCCACTCGGCGACGAAATCAGCTAACACCTGTGACTTGATGGAAACTCGAGGCTTGAAGGTAATGTCCAAAGGCATCAGCTCTAGGGCCCATTTGGCAATGCGGCCAGTGACTTCTTTGTTGCGAAGGATTTTATCGAGCGGGAACGATGTAACCACCGTGACCGGGTGACCTTGGAAATAGTGAGCCAACTTCCTGACGGTGATTAAGACTCCATATAACAACTTCTGCACTTGAGGGTATCGGGTTTTGGAGTCGGCAAGAACTTTGCTGACGAAGTAGACTGGTCGCTGAACTTTTTGGGTGCGGTCATCCTCTTCGCGCTCAACTACTAGAACTGGACTCACCACCTTTGCAGTCGCCGACACATAAAGGAGTAATGGTTCCTGCGGTAGTGGTGAAGCTAGCGCCGGCTGAGTTGTCAAGAAGGTTTTGAAATCGTCAAACGCCTTTTGTGCTTCCGGTGTCCATTGAAAATCGTCATTCTTCTTGAGCAACTTGAAAAAAGGCATTCCACGCTCTCCAAGTCTTGAAACGAATCTGCTAAGAGCAGTCTTGCACCCGGTAAGCTTCTGGACGTCCTTCTGAGAACTCGGGGGTTTCATGTTCAATATGGCGTTGATCTTTTCTGGGTTGGCCTCGATTCCTCTTCGAGACACCATGAAGCCGAGTAGTTTCCCTGACGGTACTCCGAAGATACATTTCTCGGGGTTCAACTTCATCTTGAAGGCGCGTATGTTAGCAAATGTCTTCTCCAGATCTTGTATCAGGTTGTCTCTCTCCTTGGTTTTGATGATGACGTCATCGACGTAAGCTTCCACATTCCGTCCGAGTTGTGTTGCAAGGCATCGCTGGATCATGCGCTGATATGTGGCCCCTGCATTCTTCAGCCCAAAGGGCATGGTGATGTAGCAGTATGCTCCGAACTTGGTGATGAATGAAGTCTTCAAATAGTCGGACTCTTTAAGGTTGATCCGGTGGTAACCCGAGTAACAATCGAGAAAGCTGAGTAGTTCACATCCGGCTGTTGAATCCACCACTTGATCTATCCTGGGTAAGCCGAAAGGATCTTTGGGGCAAGTTTTGTTCAAATCAGTGTAGTCGACGCACATGCGCCATTGGCCAGTCTTCTTGCGAACCAGTACTGGGTTGGCGAGCCAGTCGGGATGATAAACCTCCTTGATGAATCCTACTGCTAGCAGCTTGGTTAATTCCTACTTGATGGCTTCTCTTCTGTCCTGTGCAAATCGGCGGAGTCGTTGCTTGATAGGTTTAGCGTCTTCTCTAACATTTAAAGAGTGCTCAATCACCTCTCTAGGAATACCAGGCATATCAGATGGCTTCTAGGCAAAAATATCTTTATTAGCTTGAAGAAAGGTGATGAGCGCGCTTTCCTATTTGCTATCTAACTCGGCGCCTATTATAGCAGTTTTAGTAGTATCAGAGGGATCTAGAGGAATTTTCTTTGTCTTGGCATCGCCTTCTCTAGTTTTGGCCACCTTGCTGGTTGGGATCTCGCCTTCTTGTGGTGTTGATGCAGCCAGTCGGACTTCCTGTTGGCCGACTGATCTCTCACGAGATTGGGCCAATTCGCAGTTATCCTTGTCGCATGTGAGGGCTTGCTTGACGTCACTTTGTAGGGATATAACACCACGTGGCCCTGGCATATTCATCATCATGTAGGTGTAGTGGGGAATCGCCATGAACTTGGCTAACGCCGGGCGACCGAGGATGGCGTGGTAGGCTGTGTCGAAGTCGGCTACCTCGAAGCTGATATTCTCCGTCCTGAAATTCTCCTTGGTCCCGAAGGTCACCGGGAGGGTGATTTGGCCGAGTGGAGTTGAAGATAGCCCTGGGATGACTCCGTGAAAAGGGGCGTTACTCGGCTTCATCTCGAATCGAGGAATCTGCATTTCATCCAGGGTCTTGGCGAAGAGAATATTGAGTGCGCTGCCACCGTCAATGAGGGTGCGCTTCAACTTGACGTTCCGGACGACTTGGTCTAGTACCAGGGGGTAGCGCCCCGGGTGGACCACTCGGTTGGGACCTCCGACCATCGCAGATATTGGGGGACTGCAGGTTGCGCCGCGTGAACTTCCCTGTCGGTAATCTTTTGTTTCCTCTTGGACTCATAGGCAAGCGGACCGCCGAAAATGTGGTTGAGCTCGCTCCTGGGATCTTGATATGCTCCTTGGCTTGGCTCCTCATCGTCCTTCTTCTTTTGAGTTGAAGTCCCTTCTCCTTCAGTCGGCTTCTTGGTTTGGGCGGCGTATTTCTCCATGAACTGTTTGTAGATGAAGTAATCCTTGGCCGCGTGTCCCTTGGCGGGGTGGTGCATGCATGGACCGTTCATGATTCTGTCATAGGAGTTGACCCGAGGGCGCTGGCTCTGGTGGTTTTGATTTGAAGTTGTGGCGACTAGGTCTTCAGGCTTACGCTTGCGTACCCTGTGCTTCGTGTTGCTCCCACTGGGCCCTGCCACGGTGTCGTGGTCCTTCTTCTTCTAGGTGCCCGCCAACTACCTTGATGCTTTAACTGCATCGTCCGACTTGGCGTACTCATTTGCCTTCTCAAAGATCTGCTTGACTGTCCTCGGAGGTTTGCAGCTGAATTTCCCAATCAGTAGATCGTTGCGTAGCCCCCGTGTGAATGTGGCGATGATGTTGTCGTCAGTGATGTCGGAGATCTTGTTGCGCTTCTCGGAAAAATGCCGTATGTACTCGTTGAGGGTTTCGTCCGGCTTCTGGACGCTGTTGTATAGCTCGAAGTGGGTTCCAGGGCGCTCGAAAGTGCCTTGGAAATTGGCGACGAAGTGATCGCGGAGTTCGCTCCAGGAGCCGATTGTGCCTCGTGGCAACCCGGCGAGCCAGTTTCTGGCTGAGTCGGTCAATGCTACCGGCAAATAGTTTGCCATGACCTTGCTGTCTCCTCCTGCTGCGTGAATTGCGAGTATGTAGACGGTTAACCATGACTCTGGGTCAGTTTTGCCATCGTACTTCTCGATACCAGTCGGCTTAAAGCCAGCCGGCCAATTCACTCGACGCAGATCTCTGGTGAACGCTGGAACTCCATCGCAATCCTCATCGTCTTGAATTATGATGCCCCTCTCTCTTCGTCTCTGATTGAGGGTGTCTCTCAGGTCGATTGAAGCCCTGGGTGGACTTTGATAGTCGGATTGATTTCGGTGATCTCTGGTGTGGTGTGACTGCCGGGCGAAGTTGCATGTGGGAGAGTGGACCGACTGGTCTCGGCGTGCTCCGGTGCGGTGGTCGGCGCGCGAGTTGGTTCTACTCTTGCTGTCTCTTACTCTTGATGGTGGTGCGCGACTGCTGCCTGGTGCCTTTGAAGTTGACTCGCTTGGTCGCCGACTTGACTCGGCACGCGGAACTGTTGCTGCGACTAAGGTCTTGGCTTGATTTATCATTGGAGTGATGTGAGCCGGAGCTGCACCGAGTAACGCGTCAAGGAGGGTAACTGCCCCGACTACGTTTTGTTGAGGTGTGAGGAAAACGTTGGTGTTGTCGACCACAGTTTGCCCGATCGCGTTTCTTGCCCTTTGTCCTGCCACAGCCAGATCTCTGTTTCTACGTTCTTCATCTTCTCTACGTCTTGCATCCTCAGCTTCTCTGCGTTGTCGCTCTTGTTCTGCTTGGGCTTGCCGTTCTTGTTCAAGTCTGGCTCTATCTTCTTGCAGTCTGACACGTTCTTGCTCCAGTAGAATTCTCTCTTGCTCGACCCCAGCTTGGGCTGCTTCTTCTGTTTGTAGTCTTGCGGCTACCTCGGTGTCGGTCTCGTTGTTGGCCATGAAGACGCTATTGAAAACTGGTGCGTAGTTGTCGTCGGAGTTGACGTCATCAGCAGCTTCGGCGTCGGGTGGGTTGCCGTGAACGCTTTCCTCCGAGGAGCTGGCGTAGGCAGCGAGCTCGGTGGAGGAGCAAGATCCGAGCTTGGGTAGAACGACGTTGATATCTCTGAAGCCGGATCCAATCTTTGGATCCGTTGGTAGCTCCATTGCGATCGTCGGGTAAATTTGGTTATCTTGAGGTGGGTTTGACGTAGGAAATGAAGTCGGTGCAGACACCTCCCCTGAGTGGTTTGATGCCATGCTACGGGAAAACATCTTGATGCTGGTCTCAGCCGTGTTCGGTAACCCGAGCGGCCAAGAGATGCGATCTCCCCCCGACTGGCTTGAAGCCGAGTCAAGAAGAGTAATCTTGCCGAAATTGTCGGTGATGAAGTCGAGGCTGCCGAAGCGGTACGCCTGCCCGGGAGGGAAGACGAAGTTGTCGATGCCTGATGATGATCCCATCTTACTTGATCGGTGATGACTTGATGCACCCCTACCTGGCGCGCCAACTGTCGAAACTAGATTTCGGCAATCAGAAATGGGGTAGCAATCAAGACGGAAAAGTAGATGGGTTGTGAGACAAAGGATTTAGACAGGTTCAAGCCTTCACGAAGAAATAATACCCTACTCCTGTTTCGGTGGTTTTGCCTCCGAGTTGTGTATTGATCTTACGAAAGCTTATGCCCCCAAGGGATACCCTAACCTCCTTATATACCCGGAAGATGAGGGTTTACAAAATAAGATCTAGTCCGTTACGGTCTAAATCTTTCCTAATTGACTTACAATCTTACCATACCAGGTATCCGGACTATGCCTTAACAAACAAGGCAATAAAACACCCGAATCCTAGTACTACTCATATTTTATTTACATAACATACCCCTATAACCAGTCGGATATTCTATATCTGTGGGTACATGGGTACCATAATATCCACAAGTAGAGTGCACTGTAAGACTCAACATTCTGTCCAGCAGTCCATATAACCTTAGAGGTGGGCTATGCCATGGTCGGTATAGTCAAATAAATTATGATCTCCACCCACTTAATATCTCCATGCTGCTTACATATATAAAATATCTTGATCGTCACCATCCATTAAATGTAAGAACAACACACGATGGGATATATATAGGTGAAGAGCATGAAAACAATCAACTGATATGGTTCTTGAACAGTTATATTCTGGGCGGGTGTGCATGTCCATGTCTTGTTCAGCATGGGAATGAGAAACACCTGGAAAAATATAAGCTGTGTTTGTGTAGAGTTGAGGACTTCCATGAAACAGGGAGGCCTTTGAGTGAGTCACTGCCATGGATGCTGAGCTTGACATAGCAGCAATCAGTTCAATCATAGAGTCTCTTCCAACGACACCTGGTGTACAAGCGCATGGTTTTCCAGAACCATAGGTATAGCTATTTGAGCCAACAACTATGGTAGATACTTTTTATTGGGCTTTAAGCCAATAATAATTGGCTGTAACTTCTCTTGAAGGGAAGGCAGGATTTCATCCATTATTTTTGAGCAGCTGACAGTCAGCTCTAGCTGCCCAATCGACGAAGGATCTGACCATAGATTTGTCCGACCAGTTAGTATACACAAAAAATAAAAATGAACGATATTTTGTTATATATTGGAGACTATGTAGAGTCAACATTACTAGTTTTTTCCTTCAAGTTACGGAAATGAAGTTCATCAATTTTCTCATGTATAATGTGTGGTAACAATCATGCCATAGAGAAAGTGTACATAGTACCACTAATAAAAAAGTACTTTTTCGGTGTCACCACATTTTTTTCCTAGCTGATAAAATAAAAAACGCTTGTGAAAATGCAATCGGATGTCCTAATCGCTTGCGAAAAACAATTTTTACAAGTGTTCTCTTAACCGATCACCATAAAAATACACTATAAGCGCTATAAGAAAACAACCACCAACCTCTCTCCCTTAGCTACTTTTCACCTCCCTCTAGATCTCTCCTCTCCTCCCTCTCACTCTTAATATCTCCTCCCTCCTCTTCAGCCCCTTCCCTCGTCCACCCCCGCACCCCTAGCTCCTTCCTCCTCCTCCTCCTCTTAGTGACCACGACGGACCAGCGCAGCGGCGACCACGACGGATTGCGAGGGGCGTGGGCTGCAGATCCACAGCTGGAAGGGGCACGGGAGCGGTGGATCCAGCCGCCGAAGGGCCACGGGTGGTAGATCCTGTCGCCGGAGGACCGCAGCGGTGGATTCGGCCGCTGGAGGGGGCGCGGCGGTGGATCCGACTGCAAGAGGGGCGCAGGCGGTGGATTGGGCCACCGGAGGGCTGCGGTGACCATGTCCTCCCTCCCCTCCCTCTCTCAGATCTGGCGACGGTGATCCTGCCTTCCCCTCCCCTCCCTCTCTCAGTTCCGGCGTCGATGACCTTGCCTTTCCCTTCCGTCTCGGTGTCGGCGGCTCCATCTTGCTGAGGTAACGAAGGGGAGGGGGTGGTATCTGGCGCTCGACGCCAGCGGCGTGGTAGAGGGAATGGCTCCAACGCTTAGTGACGCAGGGGAGGGGTTAGTGGCGGCGGCATGGGGGAGGGGGCGGAGCTTGGCAGCAATGGCGGGGGGGAGTGGGCCTTCAACCTAGCAATGTCGAGCTCGTTCACAGTGGATAACGGATAGATCCAGGCGAGAGCTCCACGCCAACAGCGAGGCCTTCGACCCAGCAACGGTGACGATGGTAGAGGCGAAGTCTTCAACTACTAGCAGACGAGACGCATTGAGAACACCATTTTTTTGGAATTTGTGCTCATTGATCTATCTATTTGTTTTGTGATTTGCTTTGCAATGCAGAGGGAATGCAGGGCTACTGCATCAGGGTATTTTCAATTTTTCTTTCAAAAACTTCTTTGTTGGTGGTCAGAGATAACATGCAGTGCATATTTTCAATTTTCTTAACCAAAAATAAGCTTCGCAGGCGGCCAGCTTAACCCATACACCAGAGAAAATCGATTGTCACCGACGGCCCACGTAACATAACTGCTAGCGAAAATCGATTATCGCTGACGGCCCGCGTAACACAACCGCCAGCGAAGACCGATTGTCACTGGCGGTTGAAGTTCCGCCTGTGAAGGTCTTTGATTTTCTTTTGCCTTTGGTCTCATACGGCTAGCCTAGCTATCAACAAAAACTGATTTTAGCCGTCAGGAAAAATCACTGTTGTAGTATTGTACAAACTAGAGCGTCTTAATTATTAGCCAGATGTCAACCAAAAATCATGCCTAGCCATTAGTCCTGAACACGTTTGATTTCAATCCTGTAAACGGCCTATAAATTGCCTTGAACTAAATCATCATTTTGGATTTGGGTGAAAGTGTGAAACTTTTATTTATAATGGAAATCGATCCAGCCTCTATACTCATCTCCTCATTTGGGAGAAACTTTTTTTATAGTGGAAGTTCTTTCTTTTGGTTGGTTATCCCTCAATCGTTGTTGCACTGCGTATCGTTCTGCACAATGTGATTTGCCTCATCAAGAGACCTGCCCCTTTTGTGATCACGAGCATGAGACGGCACAACATGTTCTTTTGATCCTCTGTTTTCGTGTGGGATATGTGGTACAAACTTTTACTAATTGGTGCCGTGTAGGGCAGGTAAGGACAAGAGAAAATAGCTCAACGCATTGATCATTCTCCTTGCATGGTGGCTTGGAAACATCACAATGATTCTGTGTTTAACAGGGCTGCCCAACGAATGGAGGTCATGCTGCAAGAGATCCTGTTGGCCTCGGATTATGTCTAGAGCAAATTAAAGCTGCAAAGGGACTTTGTACAGTGGGAGGACGAGACTCCTAGCCTAATAGAGTTGTAGTTCTCATTCTCCTTTTGTCCTCTATTATTTCTTTGTCCTCTTCCTCACCTTTCCTTTCCTTTATTGCTTGGCTTTGTTTGGAGACCCTTTTTTTCTTCTAGCTATGATCCAAAGAAACATAGCTATGTTGTGTTTGGAGAAAGAAATTAGTGCAAATACACACAGGAGGCAAATATACGGGTAAGCTAAAGATACTAATTAAAAAGAAATATTAATGGAACTTTTTACTTGTTCAATGCATACAATTAGTCCATGCACGAGCAATTTTCCTTCAGTTTTCCTATTAGTCTGCACACATGTTTCTCAGTCATATCTACTTTAATTTTGACCTGCCTTTGCATATTTAAATTGCTAGAACCATCCATTTGATGAAAGAAAACATTCATGCGAGCTAGCTAGCCAGATTCATCTTTCATGCTGCCAGGCATGATGCTAGCCACCAGAAAGAGGCGTTGACAGTATTATCAAAGGCACTATCTTTTGCGGTACGGTCTTTGAGATGTACTAAAATATACCGCTGAGAAAGGTAACCCTCCTTAGAAATAACCCTATTCGATGAATACCTTTAAAAACCAGAAAACTCTCTATGCAACCAATATATATGTAGAGGAGGTTGCTCAACATACGATGACATGTGAATGAGAGGCATCTAGGAAATTTAGTGTGCAAGAGGGTGAGTCATCTTGAGCACCACCCTCCTGGATTTGCAGTTAGGTGGCTAGGACCATTAGAAGTCTACCAAGTTTTGACATTTTTTTTAACGACCAACACCAGACGGTACGATGATTCGTTGAATAGAGCAGGAGAAAATTATAAGGCTAGCACCCTGGGAGGTAGTAGCCAGGAAAAGGAAAAAACACACCACCATGCAGCACGCACCACGCACTGACGCGTCTATACAGGACCTAGGAGAAGGTTAGCACCGGACCGACCGCCGCTAAACCAACAAAGAATCAAACACTGAAACTGCCCAAAAACAAACCTAAACAACGAGCACCGCAGTTAACTCTATCCACGTCCATGGGATTGGAGGGGAGAGGGTGAGAGAGAAGGATGTAATCACTCTCTCCCACTAGGCCCACCAACATGGTTAGCTTGCACTGACTAGGACGCCGCCGCAAGAGGACTAACATCTAGAGCAAGCACACACAAGTTGTCAAGGAGAGGTTTTGGGCAGGGGGCTCCTAGACGATGTATCCAGGGAGAAAGTGACGATGAAACCGCAGCCAACGTTCGTCGTGGTCATGAAGAATCAAGGCAGGTTTTCACCCTGGTAGCCCCCCTCCCCCAAGGGAGAGGGATGGCTCGACAGCACCGCCAAGAAGGAAAACGATGTCCGAAATCACTATTGTTGTCGTTGCCGGCCCAACAAAACGGTGCTTGGTGTTACGCCTGCCATCCACCCCCGTCGATCCGCTGATATCGCTCCAATGCTCCACCATCGGCTATCCTCCGTTAGCACGTGGCCACTGCTGCACCGATGCCCTCCCTCCTTCCCGCCCCCACCCTCTCGTCGGTCAGCCTCGGCATGCCTTATGGCACACAACGCTATCACCGACCTCCTTGTTGTCGTCGCGTCGTCGGTCAGGCCGGCCTCCCTGCCGTTGCCCGTGATGACCTCCCGACACCGTCAGCACCGGCCTTCCTCGGCCACCGCCACCGGTGCAAATCGCGGAATCTTTCCGCTGCCACCAGTCCACTCACTGCTCCACGCTGGACTCCCACAGTCCCGCCGCCATCGGGCGTGCCTTCTTGGGCGTGCCATCGTCCGCCAGCCTACCGCCGCCACCGACCACTCCCAGCCGGTTTCCTCCCATCCCCGCTGTTGTCTCCGCCTTCCTCCCGTCGACAACACCGCGAGGGGCCTGCCATCGACAGTGCGTCGTCACGTCCTCCCTGGCTCGCCCCTCCACCTCCACGTCCGTGCCACCGCCTTTGAACGGCCGCACCCCACCTCCTCACTGCCTTGGGGTCGGAGCTCGGCCTATCGCGCCGGATCCGGACGAGAGGGGGCTAGATCTTGCCACCTCGCCACCTCCACGTCCACCCCGCCGCCTCCATGCGCTCCGTTGCCACCATTGGCTCGGGGTCCCTCCCTCCGCACCAGATCCATCCAGGAGGGCACCGGATCTGGCGATGCCGCCTCGCAATTGTCACCCCAGTCCACCTCTTCGATAACCGTCGGTGCCACCACCTCGCCATCGCCCAGCGCAACAATCGTCACCCAGCGTTGCTGCTGCGGTTGTTGTCGCCCCGGTTCTAGGTCGGGGTTGTGGGCTCCAATTCCGCGACCTCAGGAGAGAAGGCCCCGCTAGGGCAGCGCCAAGGCGGAGGAAGGGTGGCGAGGGGTGGTGTCGCAGCGGCGGCTGGCTCGCCTCCCGTGTCACCCCTGCTTTGGGAGTGATGCGGGCCTCCGTTTTTTATGCAAGATTTGACATTGTTTGACACAGCTATGTTAACTAGATCAAGTACTGTTTCAAGCAATTACATAAAAGAATGTCATCTGCTTCAATTGTCTACTTGGCTTCTGAGAAGAGATTATAATGTTCATATCCCGAATTCCCGATTGTCTTCGTGTTGTTTGCACAATTGTTTTAGAGTCAATCTTCATCTCATTAAAAGGCACCAAGCTTGTTTGGTTCATTCCACGTAAAACACCTTAGGCTACATGCCATTTAATTAAAGAAAATATTTGATTAACAGTATTTGTTAAATGCAGTGCTTATTATTATTGTTATGTTCTCTTTGTACACAATCTAACAAATTTTCATGGGAATTCTATGTGATATATGCTTTTCTTTATTCTAGAAGTACTCGTTAGTCCTAATTCAGCTAGATGTTCAGAAAACAAAAATATTTTTAGCATTATGTTGTTCAAATTTGACCTTTACAACCCTAGCCTTATTCTTTCATCCTGGCTAAGACCATCTTTATTATGTCTTTTCTTTATGCCCGAGCCTAGTTAGAAGCTGCAGGCCAGGTCGTTAAATAAAAGAGCAAGCTGGACAAAAAGGCTCATCCAGTGACTCGCTGAGATACTAGCTAGCATGTGTGCACATAATCATTTCCTAGCTTCTCGTCGCCCTCTTATATATTTATGTCGTTTTATTACTTGCAATTGCCTCTCATTTGTTTTCTCGATTCCATTAACCCAAACCTAAATGATGGAAAACAAATAGCCAGAAGCCTATGAACATTATAATGGGAATGAGTGGCATGAGTATAGAACACTTAGCATGAGATGAGGTTCAAGGGTCCCATATAGCATGCTATCTGTGCTCGGCTACGTTGTGCATGACCCTGGAGGTACTCCAACTACGGAGTGGTCTTACACGTCGACGGTGCATGATCGATCATTGAGGCACTCTGACTTGTGGATGCATCCACTGTATCATATCATGGTGTTCAGTGGCCTAGCTTGCTGGCCATCAACCAGAAAGTTGGAAGAAATCATTATAGGATTCAATTCGAAATCTCAATTACATGAGCTTGACTGCACATTCTGTATGATCGAACACAATAACCAAGCCAATCAGAGTGGGTGAATGGTTATAACACCAAAAACCAAAAACTTTTAGCGAAAATAAAAGTTACCCTCAAACTTGACGAAGTCGTCGATGTAGTCGGTCTAGCCGCCATGTGCTCACCGGTCTGATCGGTGTTATCTGGCCGGTCAGACCGCCACCTCCCTGCTTGCTGCTGCTCACCGCCGTGGTCTTATCACTTGCTTGCCGCCGGTTAGACCGTCGTCCTCCTGCTGGTTAGACCACCCGTAGTACTCCGATCAAATCGTCGGGATCTAGAAAAACACGTATTGATGAAACTCTTGAAAGTAGATCAACTTTATTGCATCAATACGTGTTTACAAAGTGCATCTAAAGCACTCCTCTCTCAACTCACGAACTAGGACTGAAACCTCGAAGCAAACCCTAATTTTCTCTCTCAAAAGGTCTCTCTACATCTAGCCTCACCCTACTACTATTTATACCCATAATATGGTTACCCATAGTCATAAATCGAACTAGATCTAGGAATCCTAACCACATCGAAAACCTATCAAACCAGGGAAACAAAATCTCCATACAACTCCAAACTACACACTTCCCAAACTTGGACTCCAGTCCAAATTTGACTCATTTTTCCATACGCACACAACACCACGTGTATGCCATATGAAAACCTTCACCTCCACATACATTGTTCTCTTATCTGAGCATACCGCGTGATATCCTTGACCATCTGGACCTCAACTTCTCCCAAGCCTAGTCCCGAGCCATCACCGGCTATATTCCCATGGCCTCAAGCAACACCTTCACATAAACAAAAAAGAACTATATATCTGAGTACAAGTTCGTACCAACTTAACTCACATCAGCACATAATAGTATCACATATGAATATAAACCATCTAGAAGTTATAAACATGAAGTAATCTAGAAATTCCACGAAAACAACCCGAAAACAACATCCTGCTGGAGTCTGTCGGTCTGACCGTTGAACTACCCGGTCTGACTGCCCGAACACCTCCGGTCTAAGCGGCGCCCACTGCCCGGTCAAACCGGCACCCAGTGCAGATGCACTGTTCACCAACAGAAAACATTATACACCGTATTTTCATAAATACTCACCTTTAACAATTACTCATCACCAAGATTAATCATCACATGATTCTACAATCTCCCCCTTATGAACATATTGGCAAAATCTTCAAAATGCAAATTGTTTTTTTTGAAAAACGAAAAGCAAAAAGGATCAAAAATCACATACGGCTCACAAAGTGTGTTTTCATACGCAATGACAAAGAAAATCTCTCCCCCTTTTAAAAGAAAGAATTTCTCCCTATATTTGCAATTAGAGCGCAAAAAATTGACTTTTTAAAATCGAATTCTCTCTTTCGAGAAGCATGCATTTTGTATATATTTCTCTCCCCATTTAATAATGATTTCATCAAGAATTTCAAAAGATAAAATATAACCAATAAACCACAATGCCATGATGTCATGATTGCCCTTTGTAATAACACTTTCCCTTTTTATTTTCAATTTCATGATTTTTTTTCAAGAGCTGTGAAGTGTACCTAAAGCAATTCATGGTCATGTGTTGCAATACAAATGAGATAAATTCATTAACTAGTTAACAAGCATGCATTGGAATATACACATGAATCAAAGATATTACCATTAAGCTCAAATCAACAATCAAGATTTATGATTTCAAACAAGTTATAATGCAACATAGTCACTAGTACATAGGTTGAGGTTGAAATAAAAACCCTACGCATATACCAATTGCACTATTATTCATTCTCAAATTAACTCCATCACAAAAATAACCAAGAGAACTACCAGCATTTATTCGAGCTTTTTTATGTTCACTTTGACATTGAATATAAAATCTCTCAATTATCTTCTTGTTGTCAAGACTGTTTTCAAGGATTCAGTACAAATTATTTTTCTCACCGTGAATACGTCTTTGTTATCAAGACTGTTTCCAAGAATTCGTTATTAATTCTCTTACATCATTTGGAACCCATAGTAATTTGAGGAAAAACAATACAACAAGCATATATAAAAGCATTAGTCATCCAAACTAAGCACTTGCTTCAATAATGCATGTTTACTTAACTTAAGTAAAAGAATTACTTTCATGCATCATCTTCCTTAAAAGTAATATCTAAACCTTATGAAAAGACTAAAATGCATTCAAGCTAACATAGCAAAAAATAGGCCTAAATTATTTTTCTAGCATGCACAAGAATATACTAGAGGTATACACCAAAGCTCTTCTTTTTCTCTTTTTTCTTTATTTTCAGAATTAGAGCAATGCATGACAATAGACATGAATGCACCGAAAAAGCACAAATTCCCCCTCAAATAAACCGCCAATTCTCCCCAAGAATAATCAAGAAGAAATCAAGGATTTTGAGAAAGACATCCAATTACCAATGATATCGCCAATGTCTCATGAATTGACATATATCCACTTGTATTATAAAAACTACCACTTCAAACACTAGCATGAAAAGCTGAAAAACGAAGAAGTGGAATAAAATTATGTCAACTCAAAAGTACATTGATGTTACCTTGAAAAGCAATAACCGTTCCCACATTGAACGCACATGGGGAGTGTGAGAGAAGCGGTTCTCCAACAACGGGGAAATGCAAACCCCTCCCCTAGTTGAAGATTCGGCCAGGGGGTTAGCTGCTGATGATGTGTGATGATCTCACGCTGCGAGGCGCGAGCTAGCAAAATCCAAGCAGACGCAGAGAATTATACAGGTTCAGACCACCCGGAGGTGTAATACCCTACTCATGTTTTTTGTTTGTTGTTATCTGGATATGGAAGAATACAAGCTAGTTCTCTCTTGAGTTAAGAATCAAGCCTCTCTTTCTAAGTGACATGTCCCCTTCCTTTTATAGTTCAAGGAGGGGCTCACGGTGCCATTTTTTTCTTTATCTCGAACTTGTCTCTTTGAGTTGTCTTGTCGTTGCTAGTTGGTTCTCTTCAAATCTCCCTAAGAAACCTACATAAATGTTGTCGTTATGTTGCCCCGAGCTCCATGGGTGCCGGCCTGGGCCAGCTGGGCCTTCGCTTATAGCGCCACGACTCCCTTTTTGCCCAGTTGGCGAGACTGGGTGTCATTGGGCATGCGCGACACGTGTCCAGTCGCGCGCTGTCCCTAATGCCTCAGCGCTATTGTCCTTTCCACATCTTTTCAGCCCCAGTCAGCTTGGAATCTCTCCCATATATCTATTTCATTTATGGCTATCATCGTTGGCTCACAGCTAGCAAGAGGTCAGGGCCTTGACTCATTCAAGTCCTTAGTCGTGCCCCTGTGCCCCTTAACAGGGAGATTGGATGTTTTATGCGAACTTCTCGGAGATGTCTTTGGTGAATAGTTGTATAATATGTAGATCTTGTACATTTCGATGGTCCTCTCAAGGAGGAACGTGTAACCTACAAGGGCAAAAGGGTGCCCGGGTCCCGGACCAGATTGGGACCCAATCGTCCTATAATCTTAAGATGTATATCTTATAGGTTTCTAAGCTCTTCTCCATGAAAAACATATGTCCTACAAGAGCGGTGGGGGGCCCAGGATCCCAAGTTAATCTAGGATCCAGGTCCCTCCAAATTTATAACCTTAAGATGTATATTTTGTAGGTTTTGACGCTCTTCTCAAGGAGGAACATATGACCTATAAGGGCAAAGAGGGGCTGGTTCCCAAGTCAGGTCGGGACCCGGGCTCCCTTCAGCCTACAATCTTAAGATGTAAATCTTATTGATCTCTCGCTCTTCTCCATGAAGAACGTATGTCCTATAAGGGTAGTGGGGGCCTCAGGATCCCAGGCTAAGCTAGGATCCAGACCCCTCTTGGTTTAGAACCTTAAGATATATATCTTGTAGGTTTCGACGCTTCTCTCAAGGAGGAACGTGTGACCGGCCTACGAGGGCAAAGGGGGGTAAGGTCCCAGCCTAGGCCGGGACTTGGGCTCCCTTCAGCTTACAATCTTAAGATGTAGATCTTAGAGGTCTCTACGCTCTCCTTCATGAAGAACGTATGTCCTATAAGGGCGCTAAGGGGCCCAGGATCTCAGGCTAAGCTAGGATCTAGGCCCCTCTTGGTTTATAACCTTAAGATATATAAGGTGATGGGCCAAACCTCCAACTCCCTCTTATTATTGACTAGCATTAAACGACATAGATTCTAGCCAACTATTTTAATGGAACAACGCTACCCATAGTGGAATAAGAGACCATTGACTATCAATTCTAAGAGTATAGTACTATTGTGTATAGTATAATGCCCCTCTTATGATAGTATTGTAAACCAAAAGTGAAGCCAATAGAAAAACATACTTATCTCATGTTATAGTCTGCAGTGAAATTGGATAGGCTCTTTTATTATAAAAAAAGAGGGAGACTACATAATGGTATACAGTTCCAACGGAATAGCATGATATCAGTATGGTACCCTATAGGTACCACACAGGATACCTCGTAGGTACCAGATATGATACCTATGTACCATGCTGACATCAGCATGATACCACAGACATGATACTCCGTAAGTATCATACTGACATCAGCTATTCCATTGGAACAATATACCATTTTGTAGTATTTCTGTTAAAAAAATAATAAATATTTATCTTATTTGGTGAGATGGTCCCCAAACATGTAGGATTATTGGGCACATGCATGCAAGAAAACTGATTGATTTCCATGTTGATTCGATTTTTGTCAAAGGTGACTATTTTGCGGAAATATGGTGGATCGTGTTTTCGGTCGGTGAACAGTGCAAAGGCGGCATTGGGTGCTGGTCAGATCGGGCAGGAGGTGCTGGTCAGACCGGAGGTATGTGGACGGTCTGACCAGGTGGCCTGACGGTCTGACCGGGTGATTCCAGGAAGGAGTCGGTTTCGGGTTGTTTTCGTGGAATTTCTAGATTGCTTCATGGATATGACTTCTAGATGATTTATATTCGTATGTGATACTATTGTGTGTTGATGTGAGTCAAGTTGGTGCGAACTTGTATTCGGATATGGAGTTTCTTTGTTGGTCATGTGCAGGTGTTGCTTGAGGTCATGGGAGTATAGCCGGTGATGGATCAGGACTAGGCTTGGGAGAAGTTGAGATCCAAACGGTCAAGAATATTACGCGGGATGCTCAGGCTAGAGAACAATGCACGTGGAGATGAAGGTTTCCATATGGCATAACGTGGTATTGTGTGCGTATGGGAAGCGAAGTCAAATTTGGATTAGAGTCCAAGTTTGAGATGATTAGAGTTTGTAAAGTTTGTTTTTTTACGGGAAGGTTTCCTTAGGGGATTAGGACTTCCTGTATAAGATGGATTCATAGCTAGGGGGTAACTATGTTTTGTGTATAAATAGATGAGGGGTTGAGACTAGAAGATATCAATTTTTTGGGAGAGAAAAGTTAGGGTTAGCCTCGAGGTTTCAATCCTAGTTCGCGAGTTGATAGAGGAGTGCTTTAGATGCACTTTGTAAACACTAGTTGATGCAATAAAGTTGAGATAGATTAATCTACATATTCAAGTGTTCATCTACCGATGTTTTTCTGGATCCCGACGGTTTAACCGGAGTACTATGGGCAGTCTAACCGGTGGCATAGCGGCTGTCTAACCGGCAGTGAGGAACCGGTCAGACTGGCTACAGTGAGCAGTGGCAAGCGAAGAGGTGGCAGTCCGACCGGCCAGACAACACCGGTTAGACCGGCAGCATAGGAGCGGTTAAACCAATGTGTACACGGTGGTCAGACCGGCTACGCCGACTTCATCGATTTGAGGGTAACTTTTATTTCCGCTAAAAGTTTTTAGTTTTTGTGTTACAATCACCCAACCTCCTCTATTTGGTTTGGTTTCTGCGATTCGATCCTTACAGTCATTACAACTCAATTGAGAGGTACGGACAGAGAAATCGAGGGAAAGGGAGCATCAGGGCGAGGAGGTGATGGCATGAAAGCGATAGCTCGAGGGTGAGATGGAGAGAGTAGTTTTTTTTAAGCAACACACTGATAAAGCAGTACGTTTTGTGTTAGTGAGGTCGATGCCTAGATCGTAATTCGTTGCAATGTAAAAAAAGATGATCAAACTGTACAAAACTAACTCTGAACTTGTTCATTGGGATTAATAACTTTGAATAAGTCAATAAAGTATATATTGTGCTAGCCATTCATTTGGGTTAACTGCCCAATGTCATTTGGTTCGTTCGGACGCTCAAGTTGTATAGCAACATGCTCAATGAACTGCACTACATAGTACATACTTATCAAGCAATAATAGACCATGACCATCGCAATTTACAGCTCCACCTACTTACAGCCTGAAGTTGCCATTTACTTTTTATTTGCATGGTTCCACATTTTATTTGCCTTTTTCTTCCTTCCAGGTTAACTTGAAGACATAGACAAAAACTTGCTCTGCCTGCTGATGCGCACCACTGTGCGCTTCTTGCTTGCTTGTTAAAATTATCTTTGATCCGGTTCATTCCCTTATTTTTCTAACGAGCTACTCTCCCCATTCTAAAATAACTTTATTTTTTCACCTACTCATATCCCAAAATAAATTTATATTTTAAGTAATCATTACATTGAAGTTTGTGAAGGTGAGAAACAAATACATTGCGATTAGATAAAGTGCAAGAGAATTGTATTGAGATTTAATAAAGTGAATGGTGTTATATTACTTTTGCTTTTATATTGGTACGTATAAAATGGGTGAAAAATAAAGTTGTTTTGGGACAGGGTGAGTAATAAGTCCGAGGTCTGCCGTAGCCCCTTACTCTACTCTAAATGATCTTGTATAGCCATATATGTCCAGACATATATATCTGTATGGTTTTTCTAAATAACATGCATTATTATTGTCTTAAAAAATAATATGCATATTTGCACATGTACATATATAGTTGGTTGAGTGTTCCCACAATTTTTTTGTAGTAAATTGTATTAATTTGGATCTGTCGCAACACTTGGATGTGGATCTATCAGGACATGGACAACACGGTGAGAGTTATAATTGTAACTTTTCCAAGTCTTACAACTATGCATGATGCTCTTCTTTTCCATTTGTAATGAAGAACCCCTTTGCCCATGTATTTTTACGAGTAAAATACCTGGAGGATCATTTTAACTTATTTAAGTGTATCATATAGATCATTTTATTTACAAAATACATATCTAGATCACTAATATGAGTTAAGTGAGTTATTTATCCATCTAGCTATCCACGTGAGCATACCTTGTATACTGACATGCCATCTATGATTAGAAAAAAGCTTTTCAACATGTGAAAAAAACCGCATATGTATTTTTTTCCTTCCTGAGAACATTAGCACTTGGGAATACACGAAATTAGGGAAACAAAATCATTCCACTTGTTCCTATTTTGATGAGTTTTTCTAGTTGTCGGTCCTCTCTCTCTTGCCATTAAACCCAGCAACGACGGTGGTGACAAGTTATTAATATAAACAACGATGGAGGCGAAATTCTAACAGGTAGCGGCTGTGTGTGTAGCGGTTGCGAATGTCCAGATGCAATTTTTTCTATCCTAGGTGGCTTGCCATGCGTACATGGTGCTCACGTGGATAGTTAGATGGCTAAATGACTTACTTAGCTTACCTTAGTGATCTAGATGTGTATTTTGAAAGTAGGATGACCCTCCATGAAAGTAGGATGACTTAGCTCACCATTGAGAATGATATATCTAAAAAGTTGAATGACCTTCCATATATTTTACTCTATTTTTATTTATCCCTTAATTAGAAACTCTTAAGAACATGACTTTTCAATAGCTTCGTGGAAATTTTAAAATAATCTGATAGTTTTAACACTAATTATAATACAAGTTATCTTCCAGGGAAACACATATTTATAACGTCTTAGGGTACATGAGTTCACCCATCAGAGATCAAACCACAAATATTACGTACACGCGTTATACTATCAATTGAAATTTAGTGAGATTAAGGTTTTACTGCAGTTAAACTGTCAAAAGGATGAGGGATTTAACACTAGTCTCTATCTCTTTGCATTATCAATAGTAATTTAGGAATTTAGTGAAATTAAGGATTTGTGAAGAGATCAGGGATTTGCCATCGGTATATCTCTCAATGTATTATCAATAGCGTATTTTCAATAGAAATTTAGTGAGGCTATGGATTTATCATTGGGTTATGTTCCTTTGAGAATATGTGAATGTGTTTGTATGTACCGTTGTATGTACTTGTATGTCTTCTACTTAACTTAAAAAAAAGTAAATTACACTTTGCACCAGGTAGAGTATTCTTGTTTCACTCTGACCGGGTTTAACGCAAATATTCACTTTACACCAGGCTATATCGAAATGACTATTACACAAAGTCATGTCATATAATTGTAGGGAAATCTTGTAAAATGTGAGTAATATTTATGAAACTTCTTAATTTTAGACCTTATGACACGTTTCTTTTACATGTTACGAAATTTCATGAAATTTTTATAGGTTTGATGTTGTATGGTGGTTGGTGTTATAAGTGAAACTTATTTCAATACAACTTGGTGTAATGTGAAAGTATAAGGTATGCGTGATGGAAGCTGAACCCTGTATGTTTTACTCGGTGTAAAGTTCAATTTCTCAAAAAGGAGAGTCAACCTCCTCTCACCCGTCCCTGCTTTCTTTACAACCAAAATGCATCGCTCTCTGTAATAAAAGTCATGTTTAGCAAACTCCAAATCTTAGATCTACAATAGATTAGATTTGAGATTTGTATGTTACATTATAGTGGTTTAAAATATTAAATTATAGTGATTTAAGATATTAAAATTTTCTAAAATGGGAACATAATAATTTATCAATGTAATCGTAGATTAGATTTAGATGTAGGGCTAGCAATACCCAACTCCAGTAAATCTTTGATGCGAAACTATACGAAGACAACCAAAATCGATAACAAATCGATCCTTAAGAAAACCGATGATAAAAAAAATTGAGCTAGATAAAACCATTGGTGGATTGGCCCCGGTTGCAACGCATGATACTCACTAAAAGATGAGTAAATTTTCACCGCTATAATAACACATGGAATAAGTTCATTTGAGGTCTCTTAACTTTACACCGAATCCGATCTTGGTCCTTGAAACCAAAAACCAGATACAACCGGTTCCTGAACTATCAAAACCGGTGCAAACGAGATCCCTTGGCGGTTTCAAAGGTGGTTTTGGCTAACGTGACACCTACGTGGCTTCTTTGACTAGGTCTTCGTCCCATGCGGTATTTACGTGGTGCTTACGTGACAATTCGATCCAAAAAATAATAAAAACCGTGGCCCCATATATTAGCTACACCCAAAATTTAATTTAAAAATAGTGGGGCCCATGTGGGCCCCACATGTCAGCTACACCCAAAAATTAATTTAAAAATAGTGGGCCCACGTGGGCCCACATGTCAGCCTCACTCCTCCCTTCTTCCCTCTCTCTTCTTGTCTTTATCTTCTCTCTATCCTCTCTCTCCCTTGCTTGTGACCGGGGAGGGCGGGTGGCCGACAGAGCAAGGCGAGCTGTGGTTGGAGCGGAGCGCAGAGAGGGATGAGGTGAGGATGGCGAACGGAGGTAGGACAGGGAGGTTGCAACCTCTGCACCGACAAGCGAGCAAGCTGGGCGAGGACTACCACCTTTCCACCGGTCGCTGCAACCTTTCCGCCGACGAGAGGGCAAGCTGGGCGTGGGAGGTAGTGTCATGAACGCTGCGGGGAGGAGGGCCGGCACGGCGGGTGCAACCAGCAGTCAGTGGGGGAGGAGCCGACGAGCGGGCGAGGTGGGTGTGGATGGCAGCAGCGTCACTGACACCGCGGGCGCGGCCGGCGGTCGACAAGGGAGGAGCGCGGCGGAGAGGAGGGCCGACACTCAGCAAAGAGGAACTATGCGTAGGTGGCGGCGGCCAGAGGGGAAGCAATCGACGAGTGGGCGAGCTAGGCGTGGGCGTGGGCGGTGGAGGTGTCACCGACGCGGCGAGGAGGAGCGCTGGTGCGGCGGGTGTGGCCGGCGGGGAGGAGCGTGGCATAGAGGAGGGCCGAAGAGACCGATGGTGACCGTCGGAAAGGAGTTGGGTGTCGGCGATGGCGGAGGAGAGGGAGGAGAGGCTGATGGAGAGGAGCTTGGCACCGGCGCCGGCGACGGGGAAGAGGGCCGTTGTAGTGGGCGCGACCGGCGACCGGCTGGGGAGGAGCGCGGCAGTGGCTCTCGACCGCGCCTATCCCCGCTCCCCCGCAAGCTCGCTGTCCCTTCCTCCCTATGACTCAAAAAACAGAAAGAAAGAAGGGAGAAGGAAGAAGTAGGGGATCTGATCAGTGGCTCCAATATTTTGTTTTATTTTTTAAATTATTAAAATTTGCTTCATGTGCCACGTCAATGCCACGTTAGTGAAGATCGAGTTAAATTAGCCACATAGATACCACATCAGCTGAAACCTCTGTCCAAACCACCTTGAGACTTATTTTCCACCGGTTTCAATAATTGAGTGATCTGTTCTATCTGATATTCTGGTAGAAGGACGAAAATCAGATTGGTTGACAAGTTAAGGGATCTCAAATAAACTTATTCCAAAAAACTTTGCTACCGAAGGCTAATTTTGGGCCGAAAACCAGCATATATCATTGGCCCATAGTCTGTTTCTCTCTTCAGTCTTCAACAACAACCACCCAAAAAAAAGAAAACTCGGTCCTCTAAAACTGCAGGAAAATAAATAAAAAAACAACAGAAAAAGAAAACGACGCCGCGTCTTCACTCTCCTGTCTGCGCCACCACGTCCGCATCCGCCACTGCCTCCGCGCCGCTTCCCCTCCCGGGACGGCCTCAACCCTCGCCGCCGCTGCCACCGCCACCGCCGCCGCCGCCACTCGGGACGGGACCGACCCCTCCCAACCCCAGCCGCTCGGGAGGAGCCACGCCTGCGCCACCTCCCACCCGTGACTGAGACGGGTTCAACCATCGCCGCCGCTTCCCCGGGAAAGGGCGGAGCCCGCGTCGCCGGCGGCGAGCTTCTCCGACTCCGGCTAATGATTCATCAGAACGTGAGTAGCCTCCTCTTCGTCCTCATGATACTACTACTACCTATCCTCCGCCAGATTTCTTTTTGTGGAATGGGGAACCTCTCGATCTCAGATCCATTTGGTGTGGGGCAATTCTTGATTCTTGATTTGATCGGGTGTTCATGGATCAATCTTTCTCTCTTTCCCCCGCATCCTAATTTCTCTGCAATCTTTCTGATAGGTTCCGGTTCCGGTTCCTGATTGATTGATTGATTGCTTGGCCGGGATATGCTGGTATCATTTAGAGGAATTGTTGATTGATTGATTCCTACCTGGTGATGGCTTCCAAGGCTGTTCCTGATGTAGTCACCGACAAGAAATACGATAAAACCATAGCGGCATCCTCTGAAATGTCGCAATCCCAAGAATTGATTTCGAGAGGAGGTAAACTTGGGCCTGCTTCATCTAGAGAGACTCTGCTGGGGGATGTAGCCACGTCCAGTGGGGTGAAAGAACAAGATAAGGATAGCTGTTCTGTTGATGAATCTGTGAAGCTGGATGACAATGAAGATGCTGAGAAGAGATCGTTGCACGGCAGCGTTAAGGATAGCTCGGCTTCTGCCAAAGGCAGCGACAGGGCAAGCAGCCTGACAAAGGTGAGTGGCAGCACGAAGGTCAGCGACCATGCTGCTGACATTGTTGGGAGCGGCAAGAGCAGTGTTTATCGAGCCAGTGCTGGGAGTGATGTGAGCGATGAGAGCACCTGCAGCAGTATATGCAGCAGCGCGAGCAAACCTCACAAGTCGAATGATTCAAGGTGGGAAGCGATACAGATGGTCCGAACGAAAGAAGGTTCGCTGGGGTTGGGCCATTTCAGGCTACTTAAGAGGCTTGGTTGTGGTGACATTGGCAGTGTTTATTTGTCGGAGCTTAGTGGAACAAAGTGCTACTTTGCTATGAAGATTATGGACAAGGCGTCTCTAGCGAGCCGCAAAAAGCTACTGAGAGCCCAGACTGAAAGGGAGATATTGCAGTGCCTGGACCATCCTTTTCTGCCAACATTGTACACTCATTTTGAGACTGATAAGTTCTCATGCCTAGTAATGGAGTTTTGCCCTGGAGGAGACCTGCACACCCTAAGGCAAAAGCAACCTGGGAAGTTTTTTCCGGAACAAGCTGCCAAGTAAGTGTCTAATTACATTCACAATCAACCAATCCTTCTTTGATAAATCATTTAGCTGGGATTTACTAAAGCATCTTAAATTTATAAGATTATAAGTACTATGTGATCATCTCAATCAATTGGCCTTATACTTTTTATCTTCTCATATTAACCAATATGTTTCTAATCAGCTTCCTGTTCATGCACTTGTGCCCACAATTTAGTTATCATAATTTTCCCTTGATTTATATATTATCAGATTGAAATGCTGAACAATTGCCAAAAGATACTCAAATATATGCTTTTTGGTTGGTGCGGACTGTAGGATCCTCCTGGATTTTATTACTTGTTTGGAGTCTTTTATAGTAACACTTGTTAAGATCTGATAAGTACTTTTTTGTTTGCGGCTCAGGCCATCTTCTTTTTGGTGGTGCTAAAGAACGATTGAACATCTGGTTTGATGAAAATTTAAGCTCTGTAAGACGTGTCATTGGAATTACAAGGACAAATCCACCATGCTCTTAATTTCTGAGAACCATGCATCTACATACCATTCAATTAAAATAAGGCTATTAACACATCTTATTTTTTTTTCATAGAAATATCATTTTGCCTCCTCATGCCATGCTTTCTGGCTCATCCTTCTTAGGAACTATGTATTGAACCTACATGAAAATTAAAAAAAAATATAAACTACTACATCTTTTTCTTGCATTTCCCCCTTGATACATATGGTGGTTTAAGTTGTATGGTTTTAGTAATGTGTTGCTTTGGTTCTTTTTGTTATTGTTTGCTAATGGAACAAGAGATTGATAGATGTGAAAGACATTTATTTTCTACATCTCACATGTGGTTGTCCTGACAATTTTGTAGTTTTTGATGTTCTAGTATACTGAAGAGTTATTAATTTCTTCATCATGTCCTGACATGTTTATATTTTTTTTGTTTTGCTGTTGTTACTCGGGATGTCTGCCCTAGTTTTCTGGTACCATGGAGTGATAGTACTAAACGTTGATCATGTCTAAGAGAGTCATATTGATGTTTAGTTGATTAATTCTTTTGCAGGTTTTATGTGGCTGAGGTGCTTCTTGCTCTAGAATACCTGCATATGCTTGGCATCATATATCGGGACCTTAAGCCAGAAAATGTTCTTGTTAGAGAAGATGGCCACATCATGCTGTCTGATTTTGATTTGTCCCTAAGATGTGCTGTGAGTCCTACCCTTCTGAAATCCTCTAACCCTGGCGTAGATCCAAACCAAAAGGGTAATCCATCTTATTGTGCACAGCCAGTGTGCATTGAGCCAGCTTGTATCCAACCCTCTTGTGTTACAACGACCACATGCTTCTCTCCACGCTTTTTCTCCTCCAAATCCAAAAAGGAGAAGAAGGCAAAAACAGACATTGCAAGTCAGGTCAGACCACTTCCTGAGCTTGTTGCAGAGCCTACAGATGCAAGATCGATGTCATTTGTTGGCACCCATGAGTACTTGGCACCTGAGATTATAAAGGGTGAGGGGCATGGGAGTGCCGTCGACTGGTGGACTTTTGGCATATTCTTGTATGAACTTCTTTTTGGCAAGACTCCTTTCAAAGGTTCAGGGAATAGAGCAACATTGTTCAATGTTGTCGGACAGTCCCTAAGGTTCCCAGAATCACCTGTTGTGAGTTTTGCTGCAAAGGACCTTATTCGGGGTTTGCTTATTAAGGAACCACAACATCGTTTGGCTTATAAGCGTGGAGCGACAGAAATAAAGCAACATCCCTTTTTTGAAGGTGTTAACTGGGCCTTGATAAGGTGTGCGACTCCTCCAGATATTCCCAAGCCAGTTGAGATCCCTAGGTCAGTAGCCTCAACAAGTCAAAAGGCTACAACAACTGCTGAGAAAGGTTCAGACAATTATCTTGAATTCGATTTCTTTTAGCGGAGTCTTATAAAATCATTTATGTGCAAGTTGTAAAGTTCTTTTCTTTTTCCTAGTCCTTTTCTGGATTCTTATAACTTGATATTCAGTTGGCCTATGCTCCCATTGCTGTTTTTAAGTTCCTTTTGCATTTCGTGGACCTCCATCAATCGCATTAGATTAGATGGGAGACCATTCTATTTAGAACCTGTAATCCTCTCCTTTTTTTCTCACTGAGCACTAGGTTCCCTTGAATAACAAATAAACAATTCTTTTCAATCTGCCATTGCGGTTTTCTGAACTGTATGCTGTGATGGAAGTTTATCACAGCTTGAAGTGGTAAATAGCAGGACTTGTTGCATACATGCCCTTGAAAGCCATGCATTCCTCAGTTTATTTTTATCACTACTTTGGTCTGTGGCAGCAGCAGGTAAGGAACCCATGCTGCCATAGTGTCTTGAACTAGAGGTTCTGAATAATCTCTTTTTTTTTTCATTTGGTAATCACAATGCAGAACGGTAGTGTGTTGAATAATCATCATAGTGTATACTCCCTTTATTCACTTTTGATCATTATATTTTCAAAAAACAAAAATTCATATTTGATCGTCATATTTGGTGGGATTGTGGCAGAAATGCTTCGAACGCTGTGTTGCATGCATGCCTTGCAGCTCCATTGGTAGAAATTTTGGTCATGCATTTAATGCAATCACAATTAATTGGGGAGTCCATGAAACATGCGAGGATATAAAAGGTTGATAGTGCTAATTAATGTTTATCTTGGTATTGTTGCACAAATCAAATATTATGATAAAAAATGAATGGAGGGAGTATTATCTAGAGGAGCAGCTGCTCCATCCTGGTGATTCTTCACTTAATTTGGATCTGACATTGTGGATTATCTGGTAGATGTTTGGTTGTATTTGAGACAATCTTGTTCAATCACAAGTCTAGAAGTTTATAGAAGTTACGAAGAAAAAAAAAACCATTTTGGGAGGGTACATTATACCTCCTTCATTCTTGAATAATTAATATTTGCACTGTTCAATTACAAACTTCGACCACTTCTTTTTCTAGCAACTAGCAAAGGAAATATAAATACTTGAAAACTATGTCCGTAGCTTCACATTTACGGGTGGACAAAAGTCTCGTGGCTCGTAGCGAGCTTGGTTTGATCGGATAACTCGTAGTTTTAATGAGTCGAGTCAAGCTTTGCGTTTAGCTCGTTTAACGAGCTAGCTCGTTACGTACAAGAAGAAATTTATGTTTACTTAACTAGATAATAGTTCTTTCTATTTCTGTTTAGTGAATTCTCCATTATTTAGTGTCTACTGTTTGGTTTATATATGATAAAATAGTAAATTAGAAATTTAAAGGTGGTATAAATGCATTAACTAGCTAATGAATTAGCTCGCGAGCTGAGCCGAGCTGGCTCGTTATCCACCCCTATTCACATTATAACCACACATCTTTATTTCATCATAATCTAATCATTTTAAACATTTGTGGTTAAATTGAGAAGTCAATAGTCAACGGTGAGAATGGAGGGAGTACATTTCTGCAAACTTTAAAACTTTAAAAGGTATCCGACCCTGGAGCGGCAGAAGGAAGGTATGCACTATGGTTTAGAAAATTTTTCATTGCTGTTCGAGGCTAAAGTTAGAGAAATTATCTTATGATGAAACGATCTCTCCCTTTTGGATTATTTCCATGGACCTTTTCCACCTCCTATGGTGGCTGTAGTTCATCCTCTTTTGCAACTAGAAACCCAAATTGAACCTCACCAATGTTTGAGCTAAGGGTAAAAAAATTACATGTTTGAGCTGAAAGTTCCACTAGCACAACAGCTGTATCATAGAAGGTAAAAGGGCAGCAAAACTAAACATATACTATATTCTAAAGGTTTGTGCAACTCAAGAAAACAAAATATAGAGGAATGTGGGATGTTCTAGTATGGTAGGTCAAGAATAATCTGGTTTATTAGCTACTTTCGATTTTTAAACCTTCAGTAAAACCTCTGATTTGGAAGATTTCTCTAGTATAGCTCGCCCTAGCTTGAAGATCAAAATCACAATGTAGTGGCCAAAATCACATTCGGTACCAGAATTAATAATTGAAGTATGATAAAAATTGGCTCAGAATTTTTGGTCTAATGATACTCTGTTAAAAACATGAGCGGTATAATACTGAACTGATTTTTTTTAATCAAATATAATGCTAAGTTGGTTTTACATTATAATGCTCGTGCATTATAATTGATTCTAGACAAGGATTGATGAATGATTTTACAGGTCCAGATTTTTTTTATCCGATTTTTTTATGGGGTGGTTTTTTAGGAATGTTGTTTTTTTACGTGGGGGAAAGTCTCATGGTTGGGGAAGGGGACAACTCCCTTTCTACAGTAGCAAGAGATATGTCGTCACATTTTCTTCTCTCAAATTCTTAGTTGTTGATCCACTTTCAGATTATGCAGCAGCTTTTTATGGGCTAGCCAATGTTACCACATGGATTTAGATATTGGGTTGGGAAGATTCAGCACATGAGCTGCATTATTGGAGTTGAATTAACAATAATTAGTTGAGGGCAACAGATGTAGGCCAACAAACTTATCTGGTTGATCTGCATATCATTAGGACAAACATTGCTTTCATTTATATAATAATATATACATTACGAAGAGAAATTATTAAATTTATGGTAAATATTTATTGAATTTACGGTGCTATTGCGACTTCGGCCGATGAGACCATGAGCAGGATGTTACGCATTTTGTTGCTTAGATATTTTCTTTAGGAAAAATGAGGGTCTTACCACTAAGTTTTGCACAGATTACGGACCAGTAACATAAGGCCGTGAATACATTTGATGATAGGGCAAAAAAGAACTGAAAATCATTAAACTTTGTATTGACAGTAGTATAACTAGTTTCATGTTAATTTTGATCCTCATGCGGCATTGCATTTCTCCTCGGAGCTACCACCAAATCCAACAACAACAGGCCCAGCCAAACAACAAAATTTAGCCCAATACACATTGGATTTCTTGAGGAATTATCAGCAATATAGGCATGCCACTCTACTTATTATATATTGTTAAGGTCACCAACTTTGTTTAACAGTTCAATTTACTGTTTGTTCATCTCACAAGCTTATAGACTCATTGCCATTTGCATGTATGTAATGGCCCAATCATGTTTGGAATGAACACATTACCAAAGTGGTTGCTGATATGACATATCTAACAAGTCTAGAAAGAGACATATCATGGCCAACTGGATCTAGAGGTATCTTGCATCTGCTGATGAAAGTGAAACTAATTTAAGATCTATAGTGACGTCGTTGGCCGGTGATAGAAAAGGACACCCTAAGAAGAACGAAAATAGGTTTGTTTTCTTGCAAATTAACAAATTATAACCAATTGACACTCATGTATTATGGCTACTGAACACAATTAGAGTACTATAGGTCAATAGGTGCATAATATTTGTGCATTAACTACTTTGAGTGTCTCAACCAACTACACCAAAAAAAACATTAATGTAAAGAAAACAGAGAAGTACATGGTCCATAAGAGTGTAGCAGCAGCAATCCGAAACTAAATCCAATCCGAATGAAAATCTTGCACTGAACATGACATGACAACTAAGTTTGGTGGCAAGCATTGCCTGAGATGATGACATTTCGAGTTGGGGTTTGCAATTTGGTAAAATTTACTACGTTACAGTCAAAAAAAATATATATGGTGTTCATTGGTAGACACCGCAAGAATATAATTTATACGAGGATGCTATCAGAATGTGGTAATTTACCACAGAAAACCAAATACTTTTAAATACACTATCCATCAAATTGATGAGAGAAAAACCATGTAAATATCAGTTTTACCCTTATCTTCTCCTCCTTCTCATCTCGGTCTTCATCTAGCATTGAGTTTATCACCGCCGCACCTTGCGCATGCACGCTGCGCGTGAGCACAAGCCGCGCACATGCATCCCACCGCGAGGTCATGCCGCTGCTCGCGTGGCCCCTGTTACGGGTGAGTTTGCAGGACGTGCATGTATGGCCCACTGCGAGGTCGCTGCTCCCACCGTGATGTCTTCACTACTGCACCGCTCCACCACGAGGTCGCCATCCCACTACGCCATCCTCACCGCTGCACCACCCCACATCGATGGCCACTGACCCACTGCTGCACCGTTGTAACGCCCTAAAAATTCAACCAACGAAATCGAAACCCTAAAATACGGACTCTCAAAATTTTCTTAAAATAAATTGCATCATGCCGCACTTATACGCACGTTTTATTGGATTTTACGGTGGGTTAATCAATAATGTACTATAAAGAGATAATTAAATATGGTGACACAAATTTAGGAGGATATTTTTGTATAAATATATGTATAGATATGGAGGCACAAATATAAATCCTAAACAGGAATGTATACGTAGACATATATACGTATATGAGAGAATAATGTGTATAAGAAAAATATAATAATAATAAAATTATCAAAACATGGCAAATTGGAGATAAATGTTTAGAAACACTAAAAATATTAGGCAACATTCATTTAGAATAATTACAAGATTTTTAGAATGATTTTTAGTGATGAAATTGACCCAAAAAGCCCAAAACACCCCGGCGGCACTATTCATTGGCCGCTAGGTGCGGCACTATTCATTGGCCGCTAGGTGTTCGGCCCGGTTCCGCAGCCACGCGCCCGTGCCGCAAGCGCCCGGACCCGCCGCCGCGCTCGCGCCCCCCACACGCCCGCGTCGCCGCCCGCCGCCGCCCGTGTCGCGCGCGCCCACGCCGGCCGCCCTCGCGCCCAGCGCCGCATGCACGCGCCGCCCGCGCCGCACGCGCACGCGCCCCTGCCGCGCGCCGCTTGCCGCTGCCCGCCCGCGCCGCACGCGCGCCGGCCGCCCTCGCGCCGTCCCGCGCCACACGCGCACGCGTCCCTACCGCGCGCCGCCCGTGCCCTCGCGCCCCGCGCCGAACGTCGCCCGCCCGCGCCGCGCGCACGTCGCCGGCCGTACCGCGCCCACGCCAGCCGTACCGCGCCCACTCCGGCCGTACCCCGCCGTACCAGCCGCCCACGTGCGCCCCGGCACCACGCCTTGCGCCCCATGCCGCGCCGCGCACGCACGTCGCCCGGTCGCCGCCGTACCGCGCCTGCACGCGCGCCGCTCGCTGCCGCTTGCACGCGCGTCGCCTCCCCCACGCCGTGCGCACGACGCCGCGCCGAGCGCCCGTCCCATCGCCGCCCGTGTCGATCCGGCCGCCCTCCCTCCCTATATAAGCCCTTTCCCCTCCCCCTTTCCTTCCCACGCCATCCCTTTCTCTTTTTCTTCCCCTCCCGCTCCACCTCACCGCCGTGTGCCACCGCCGTGCCCCGGGCCGCCGCGGCCTCGCCGACCGCCGTGCGCCCGTAAGCCGCCGCCGGTAAGCCCCCTTCCCCTCTCTTCCCCCCCTATGTCGGCCGCAAGAGAGAGAGAGAGTGGCGCCGGTGAGCAGAGAGGAAGAAGAAAGGAGAAGGAGGAAGAAGAAGCAGGAAAGGAGAGAGAGAAAAGGAGAGAAAAAAAGAGGGAAAGAAAAAAAGAAAGAGGGAAGAAAAAGGAAAAAGAATAGAGAAGAGGAAAAAAAGAGAAAATAGGAGAGGGAAGAAAAAAATAGGGAAGAAAGTAAAATTAGATCTAGAAAGGAAATTTAGAATAGAAAATAGATTGGAAGAAATAGATTGAGGATAAAACCGCCGATTATTCTAGAAACTCATACAAGGAATTAAATGGGATTATTTAAATGCAATATTCACTTAACTTAATAATTCGTTTAATGATTATCCTTGCGGGATGTTAGTTAAATATTTAGATTTCAATTTTTAGGATTTACCAGCTCGCGTGTATACTAATTAGTTAATTCTAGAACCTCTAAATTAAGCGTTGCCATTAAGGTTTATCGTAGTAACCGTTTAGTCGTTATTTAATTTTACTCGTCAATTAGGTTACACGCTTAGGTAGCCATTGTAATTATTTAGTAATTTACCGATCACCAAAGGTTGAGTAATATTATTGGATCTAACCTAGACGAGTCGCGTAAACTAGATCGGATTAATATTTTAAATTGGCTAGCGCTAATATTTTAGGATAACAGTATTAAAAATCAAAATAGGATTACCTCATAAATAAAATGGAATCGATATTGACATTCAAACGTTCGCGCTCGATCTTTTCTTTATATTGGATTTTGTCGGATTTTAATTGAATTCTAAAAGAATTCAATTTCTTTCGCACGTAATTCTAGACACCGAGGGAGCTGTGAGTCCGACCGAAGACCAAGAACAACCGGACTTCGAACAAGGCAAGTCATCACTATTCCTTGAACATATTGATCCCAAATTGCGAAATTATTTTGTTTGCAAATAAAGTTGCATGCAATGATGAACATCCTACTTGTTGTTATGCCATGCCTTGAATATTGTTCACCCCATATCCCCTTGTAACCATGTTACGTATGAGTCCCTAGTCAATTATGACAAATGCTTAGTAATGCTATTCTAGAATCATGCATACTCATGTTTATCAAAACGCTATATGCTTGGGTAATTACCTTTGGGAAGGTAATTGAGATGCGGCATGTGGAGACATGAGCGCCACATTGCCATGATATGATGACATGATTTGTGAAAGGAGAAATGAAACTAAACAACTGTTTTCGACTGGGGCGGATGGTGGATTTGGGTGGTATCTGGAAAAGGCTAGTACCGTCCCCGGTCAGTTAAGGACCGAGCCATGAAGTTAAGCATGAAACGACCCTCGTACAACCGCACTTCTCGGATGGGTATAGACCTAGCGGACTAGATAGCCGAGCAGAGGCAGTATCCTTGCAGAGATGGTTCACCCCGTGTGTGAGGCAGGTGCGCTACGGTGGGGCAGCCGTTGAGGTAGGGTCGCGATGCGTGCCCAACGTCGGTGTCGCCATTTGTAGGGCTGCCACGTGTGTGAGAGTGAGAATCTAAACTTAAACTATAAACTACAAACTTTACGTGCGTGTGAGACTTCCCTTCCCAGGAGCGCCAGAACTCCTCTCACTGCTAGAAACAGATACGCCTAGAGTGCATGAGGATGATAGTTCATGGAGCGGGTACTGCCAATGCAAGGTTATCGAAAGGCTTTGCCGTGACGCGTCTCATGTGTTGGGACGAGGCTCATGTGTTGGGCAGTCGCGGAGTGCGGGTAAAGTGTACATCCACTGTAGTGTGAGTAAACCAAATCTATTCGAATAGCCGTGCTCCCGGATATTGAGCACCGGGACATGTATTACACTTGGCTAGACTCTAAACTCTTAACCTGTGTAGGATGGGTTATTGCATGATGAATTTTATGCTGTTGGAGCCACTCCCTGAGAGCAGGGAAGGTGGGCGTCCACAGAAAACCATGACGACCCACGACGGGAAGCCATCCTTGGGATCACAATGGATGGCAGACAGAACCATCATTGTTTAAATTAAACTCTGGTATTAAAACTTGACCAGTTATAGTAAGTCTTAGGTTTGTGAAAATGATTGCAAAACCAGCTTTATGCAAATGAGCCTTTGCCTTGCCTTGAATAAAAATCCTTCATATGCATTGTTGCTGTGGTGATTTGCTGAGTACGGTTGGTACTCACCCTTACAATTATAAACTTCATCAGAAGCCGAAGATGATACCGCGGAAGATCCATACGCCTACTACGAAGAGGATGCGGAAGATGAGGGTACCCACTAGGTCCAGATACGGTCGTTGCCTGTGGCAATGACGAAGCCGCTGCCTTCGCTCCGCTACTTATCTATATTCTGTTTTGGACTGTATTCCGGACCGTTTGGTTCTTTGTTCTAAGACTATGCCTTCGGGCCTATAATATAATAATTCGTACACGACGCATATGTATGCGCTTTTGGTAATTCGACTTTGTATCGTGTGTGCCAAACTACTTGATCCAGGAAAATAGCACGAAATACACGTGTGATCCCTGTTGCAAAACGGGGGTCCTTACAACCATGCAGTCACGTTGCTGCTCCTCGCATGCGCATCCCTGCTGCGCTTTAGGTTGGAGGCCGCTCACACATGCCCCACTGCATGATCGCCGTCTCACTGCGCAATACTCAACGCTGCAAGGTCAGCGCCACCCACACTATGCAGTCGCATCACCGTATCATGTAGTCATACCGCCGCTCCTCGCGCCGTGCACCCTTGCTGCACGTGAAAGGAATGGATGGACGATGGACACAAGGGCAACATTATCATTTTAGTTAAAAATTCTCCCTTCAGCTTCAATGAAAATAATATTTTAAATGATTTTAGTATCCTTAAGCAAACCACTAAAAGTAACTTTTACAGTATCCTCTAACAAATTCACGTATTTACGGTATCCACTAGCAAGATCACACTTTCTAAGTGTTTAGCAAATTTTAAATTTGCTTTGTAATTTTTGCAGGCAAACTTATTAACGATAACTACAGTCCTAACACATCTTCTCAGTCAGGGAGATCGAGTTAATTAATATTTCGTAATTAACTCCCACTATCACCTCACCCTAAAAACACTAAATATTAGAAGGGAATGTCATGCTTCCTGAACTAATTAAAATAACAATAATAAAAAAGCATGCAAGAGAATGTAGAAAATGAATATCCACTGAAATATTTCCCAATTATAATCTTCTTAAAATGAACATTAAAAATTAATCTGGAATAAAGTGCTTATAATCTTAGCGAGCAGATTATATTCGTGAGTGCATTATGGGATACACACACGCCGACCTGTTTATATTCTCCCAGCAGAATGAACCCTTTCTGACGTTAATTCACTTCAGTGCAGGAATGGTTTCTATCCCAGTTTGACAAAGTTAATTAGATAATTTACCTGCTCTCTTTTGCTGTTCACACATGACAAAAGATGATGATCAGATTGTCGTATTTTGCTATTGGGCTTTAACAATTAACTTTTCGTTTTCCCCTATCTTTTCCTAAAGGTAATTTCTCAGATCACATAAAAGACTTGTATATATACATCACTATACATGCACATATCCACGAGCGTTCCTTTTAACAAACGACGCCTACCAATATAGACCAGCATAAATCCATAAACCTTAAAAAAATCTCTGTTGAAGCATACATCCATGCACGGGTATTTCTACAGCCACCGGATTTTGAACCATTACCATAATAAACAAGTTTCCCCATTTATCCTTTGGCTTTGATGAAGTCTTAGCTCTTTTCAAGTTATTGAAACATTATTTGCTCCATGCTTTAAAAAATACATTTCCTTAAAAAGTTTTTTCTACTATATTATTTAGACCACTGGTATACGCTATTTGTTAAAAGGAATTAAGTGTGTGTGCTACTTGATACAGATAATTGACAACACACAGGTCTCAAGTAAAAAAAAAAAAGCTATTTTCCGCTTGGATCGTTTCAGCTACGGCTGATAAGCTAGGCATCTAGCCATGTAAAAATGAACAAAACAATAAAAAATAATAAATAGTCTGTAGGTAAACCTTTTATGTCTGGGTTATTAGCTATTTAACTAGAAGGAAACGAACTACAATGAAAAAAAAACTAAAATCATCTTCAAAATTATAATTATATCTCAAAATTTAAATTTCAGTTGTAGCTTATAAGTGAACAAGCAGACGAGAGACGATGAGAGGCTTCATAAATCATAGTTAGGGGTTTAATCATATAGCAGTGTCCACATGTACAGTGTGACACATGTAGGGATGAAACCTAAAGGAGTAAAAGATGCAACTTTAGTGGAGGATATATAATTAATTTTCCCTTTCGGTAACATTATTCTATGGCTCTAATAGAATAAGATTTTCGTTTCCATTTCTTTGTTGTGAAAATATAAAAACATCCTAGCTCTATTTTTCTCCTTCTCTAGAATCGGATCTACTTTACACACTCTAAGTTCCCTTTTGTTCTTTTAAATGCTCTTTTTCTTTAGTATATTGAATCTATTCTGTCAGGAGCACCCACCAGCGTGTTAGATCGATCCGAGCCACACAGATCAGATAACAGAACACCCCGTATATATATAACTAAGGACATTTAAAATAAAGGGAATTAAACTTTCGAGATCACAATTTAGTCACAACATGCTCTTATTATTCTGGAGTTTTAAATATGAGCACATTTTATATCCATTCAGATGAAATCTAAGAAACGAGAGGATATTACTCAAGAGTTGGAGTTTAGAATAATTTCCCTATATATACATTTTTTCAAGAAAAATATTCCAAATCGTTAGCTGTTAGGAGCAGCCAGGCAAGCGTGCATGTTAATAATCAGCTACTCATTTTTTTTTTGTTCAGGCTGGAAAAATCGGAGCCCTAAAATTGATTATCGAAAGCACATCCAACAAATAAACTAAGTTTGTGAAAAAAGAACAATTATTTTCTTTCACAATACTCCATTTATATATGTATTTAGATGAAATCCACAACACCTATATGGTGATGTATAAAACTTGTGTTTTACAGCACAAGCAGGGAGCGACCTGTGAGACATAATTAGGCCTCTGTGACAGTTCGGATTGAGGCAGCTAGAGGAACTGTGACACAAGGGCAGGTGACAGTTCGGATTGAGGCTGCCATATCGTATCCCAAATGAGATACTCGTTCTATGTGAGGAGAGGGGGGCACAGCCATCAGCCATGATATGGTCCCAAAAATGTCAGCTTTGGATTAAATGGAACCAATCTGAGGTTGTGTGTGTACTTCGAGTATTTTTGATCTGGCTGGCAACTGAGATGAATCTTATGGTGAGATGGTAATGTAAGCGATATATCCTTTCTTGAAACGTCTCTAAGAAGACTGAAACTTTAATACAAAATGTCTTTGTTGTGGAATTGTCATTCTTATGTGAACAATGAACTGGTTAGTCGGCTACAGGATTTGTTCTTTTTTATCTTCTTCGTAGCTAGTCTTTTTGTAATAAATTTTATAGCACTATTAGAAAAAACGTTTTTACAGGTGGCCGAAAACGGTTTTCCTAGGCGGACAGCCGGTCCCCCTATGGGCAGAGGCCTGTGAAAATCACCGATGAGTTTCTTCGCTTGATATGTGTTCGATGGTAAAGAGTTAGGCTTTGGCAGTATGAGTTTCAAAAATTCAAGAAGACTGTCGAAGCTACTATCAGACCATCTGTATCTCGTCTTCGACCTTATAAGTTCAAGAGCTAACCGTAATATTGAGAACTCACTATCACAATATTTTGACTTATCGTACAACATTTGTTTCGCTGCCTTATATAAAGCGTCGAAATTATCTAAACCCTTGGCTGATCTAATTAGCACCTCAGGTTCTGCATGGCGTAACATTTCCTCAGATCAATATTATTATCACCACAACTATCACCATCAACATACTCCATATCATCAACATCCGGCCGATCTTCTTTGTCATCAGGTTCCACTTTATGCTCGCCGTGATGTGTTCATATTATATAGTCATCTGTAAATCCACAAATCACTACGTGCTCTTTTACTCTTGTAACATCCGTCCATACTATTTCATTCTTACAGTCAAGACATGGACAATATATCTCCCTCATATTGTTGTTTTCAGTGTGCGCCTTAGAAATATCAAAAAAATTAGATACTTCATCCATATATTATGGTAAATACCTCAGCGAATGATACATCCATTGGAGCATGTCCATATCTCTGGAAAAATTTCATTTATAACTATATTAGAAAAAACTTAAAATATATATGTGTAAACATACATATAAAGGACAGATAAATAAAATCTTAACAACAAATATTTGTAAACAAACTATGGGATGGTGATCTATGAATTTATCGTACATATAATACACCTCTTTTCTATGCTCCATGGTGAGCTAGGGGATGGAAAAAAAATTTCTTTCTCCTATCTAGATCTAGGAAATGAATGAGAGCAAAATATATCATTTTGTGTAATTAAACTATCACATTCAATCACTAGAGGATGGGAGGACCACATGGCATCAAGGAGTATAAATAAATCTAACACAATCATATCATAGGAAAGTAAAAAAAAGGAAAAAACAAGGTGCTTTTTCTTCACTATTTTGCATGCATAAATTCATCACAAAGGGAGATTTAAAATTATAAAAAAATGCATAGCAAGAGTGGATCTAACCACTGTAAAAAAATCTCCCGAAGATTTTGAGGTCAAAACCTTCCCCCTATATTTTGGTTGTTTTCAGAGAGAGAAATTTCGGATGAAATGAATAGCTCTCGAGAGGAAGAAGGCTATATGGCCAAATTTTCGCAGGTGGACTACATAAGGTGCTGCCTGCAAAAATAATCTTCGCAGACGGACAACATAAGGCGTCTGCCTACGAAGCCTTCAATTATCATAGGTAGATATCTTATGTAGTCCGCCTGCAAAAATTCATCTTCGCAAGTGGACAGCGAGATCCACCCCGGTCGAAATTATCGTAGGCAGCCATTTGGCTCCGAGGGAGATACTCGCCTAAGAAAAAACCCCACATCTACAACAATGCTTTTTCTAGTAGTGTGGCTATGTAGTATTTTTTATTGTTAACCTCCGAGGTTAACTTTTTTTCTTGACGATTTGTCTGTCATATTGTTTAGCTTTTATACATTAATTCTTGTAATAAGTGTTTTAGTTAATGATGTGTTGTTAAAAAAACTTATATATTGCATAGTTTTGCAGACTTGCACACCGGTTCACATCACATCCTTAATTTATTCTACTGTTTCCACACAGCTATTATATTATATCTTCATCCTAAAATATAAAATATAAGAAATTTTAGGATTAGACACGATACTAAAAAGGTTGATAAAATTGAATGGTGAAAAGTTTTGATGGTTTGAGAAGGAGAAGTAGATGGATAATTTAAATGGTGAAAGAAGAAAATATAGGTAGCCGCGTTATTATACTTTAATACAAATTTTGAATGTTATATATTATTTTATTTTAGAACAAGGTAGTATTTAAACATGCATGCACGAAGAAATGTCAAAAAGGCTATTATACCTACCCTATGGCTTACGCATGGTCGATGCATGTGGTGCATAGAGATGTAAACCCTGAGAGCTACCAGCAGCAAGAGAGATCAAAACAATGTACAGCGTAAGGCATATAAATTTCTAATGCGATTGTTTTAAGAGCTAGCTCCATAATATATTTCATTTTGGTCTATTTTATGTCTGTCTAAAATATATTCAGAAGTCATCAAAACTACACTTATCTAAAGTTGGAATAATTAATATTTTTATGTTCACCCACGAAGCTAAAATATAAGCTGCTGGATATCCATATCTTAGTATCTGAAAAGAAGTGGCCGATAGATAATTAATCTTCTAATTAACATAGATACGTATGTTCCTTTATAGATACACGTAGCAACATGCCCCATAAAAGGCAAAACCAAAAATAACAATTGATACGGCCCCCACTATCTGACCAAGAACAACTGGCTGGTTTCTATTGCACTTGAGCTTTTGCAATCAACTTTTTATTGGGATAAAATGGTGAAGATATATTCTGGCCCCAAAAGTCTACTCCTATCATCGGCCACTTTACAATGGCATCCTGGAGAGTTGAACACCCACTATAATTATTTTCATGCTATCAGGCCGCACATAGTGTATTATTCTCTTCACTCACGAAATTAGTCAGTTGTGGACCTTTTAAAGTCAACAGCGCATTTCCTACTTAATTTGTTCGCATAATAATAAAGTTACCATGATTGCGTATATCCTCTTATGGATATAGAGACTGAATTTCTATCTATTATTAAAAAAGTAAAGTTACACAAGTATAATATCATGAAAGTTTTTATTAAGATAATTAATTGGATACATCATTCTCATATGCAGAAATATTATTTCTTTTGAGTACGTGCCTTAAATATTCTAAACAATAATTATGATGAAAATTGAGTATGTTGACTCCCCCCACTTTAAAGGGGAATGATTCATGTACATTACACACCAACTAACAAATATCATCGAAAATTATAAAATATATATATACATACATATATACTTACGAAATATTACACCTATGTATAAAGTACAACTTTAAATTCATCATATATATATATATATATAAAGAAAAAAGATAAATTTTTGACAGCTTCGTAATGTTAAAACTATAAGATTTTTTCTACTATAGCTAAAATATAATGAATTTTGTTAATATTTACAATTTTTTTAAAAAAATTGTGGTGATATTTGTTATTAGAGTGCACAATATATGCACCCAAAACTAGCGTACATTATATGTTCCTAATGTTCTTTTGTGGTGGGAACTCGGTAAGAGTAGCACATGCATGATCGATCGATTCTCAACCGAAATAATTTATACGAGTGACACATGATTCTTGCTTACTCTTGTCCATTGATACATGGCCATCGATCGGTCGAGCAGAACACACAAAAAAAAGGTGAGGATCGGAGCAAAGCTGTCGCCATCCAGGTGCGTCAAACCTTCACCGTTGCTGGTGACGCAGCAGACTACTAAAAAGATGGGATTAACAACTGTCGCGTGTGCTCTAATTATTCCTGCATGTTTTTCTTTTCTCCATTCGATCGTCATTTGTCTAGTCAGTTCTCAGTTTGTGTGTCGTCCTTCGGAATCTAGGGCTTAGGATTAGGCATGTCGCCGATCGATTAGTTAATTTGTTCCATCGCAACGAAAAGATGTGTAAAGAGATGTAAATGTTAGGCTGTCCTCGACTGCAGATGCGCCGGTCCGGCCGGCCATTCTTGGGCTATACTCTCTATGCTCTCTCTGGTAGTTAATATATATTTTTAAGTTTAAAGCGCAGTGCTTATAACAACACACACTTATCCCTATAAACATAAACCATATCTCTATAAACACCTTCAAAATATTGAACCGGTATATCATAATAAAATTGAGGAGACCATTACAAGCACATTGCTGAATAATTAGCCATAATTATCCGTAAAGGTTACAAGCACATACAAATGGAGAACTGATCTTTACTCGGATGGTAAAAATCACATTTGTCCCGGTTCGAATAGGAACCGGTGCTAAAGAATTTCTTTAGCACCGGTTCAAAAGCCCAATGGAACTTTGTGATCTTTAGTCTCGGAAGATCAATTTTAGTCCCGGTTCAAATGTTGTCAGGCCGTGTCAAGCTACTAATGATCTTTAGTCCCGGTTGGTAACACCAACCGGGTTACCAACCGGGACTAAAGATCGTAACTTTAGTCCTGATTAATTATACCAACCGGGACTAAAGATCGTTACGATCTTTTGTCCCAATTGGTGTAACCAACTGGGACTAAAGTTTTCTTCCTTTTTATTCTTCTTCTTCCTCCTCCAACCCGAGCATTTCCTACCAACAAAGTGAATGAGGAGGAAGAGACGAGCTGCCTAATTCTTTTTCGAAAATATTTTAGTGATATATTACACAAATCTAAGGGATTGAAAAGGTTAGCAACTTTATCCTCTATTTATGTATGGTTAATATATTAAATTTCTAGCTATGTTTCTATGTGTCATTCTCTCTTAGGAAAATTGTATGTTTGTAGATGAGAGAAAATAAGGGTAATTCATAATATTAGAAACATTTGTATGAAAATGTTAAACAAAAAACAAATGGGAAAAAATATAGAAAATGAAGACAAAAGAATATAAATGAGAAGAATTCATTAAAAATATGTTTAGAACTTTTTAACAAATTTAAAAAATAATTAAAATAAGGATAATACATGAGAAAATATATTCCCGATTTTGTAAAACTTCTATAATTCACTAAAAATATGTTTAGATGTTTTAGAAAACTTTAAGTGTAAACATATTTAGTTATGATGTAGGTAATTATTGTATGACTATTGATTAGCTTCACTTTCATGAAATTCCTTTACAATATTTGTAAATTTGTTGTAGATGGATCGACAATGGATGTACACTGCGGACCGACGGTCGCAGGAGTTTATTGATGGCCTGCACTACTTTTTGAATGAGGCCAAAACCCACAAGCCAAATGGTTTTCTATGTTGTCCTTGCAAAAATTGCAAAACCAGAAGGAGTATTCTACATCAAGAACTCTTCATATAATTGTTGGACCTCGCACGGAGAGTTAGAGGTTGCAATGGAAGAAGATGAAGAAGATGACAACAATCTAGACTAGGCTCAGTACGACGGATTCATAGAAAATACAACAGGCGATACAAACGAAACCGTTGAAGAAAGCAATGCTACGGATACTGCGAAAGTGATAAGGAGTTCTAGAAATTGGAGCGTATGTTAGCAGACCACAAAACTTCATTGTACCCAAGTTGCAAACAGGGGCAAAAAAAAGTTAGGTAAGACGCTGGAATTTTTGCAATGGAAGGCAAAAATGGCGTGATTGACAAGCCATTTGGCAAGTTATTGAAGCTCGTAAAGAATATTCTTCCGGAAGGAAACGAACTGCCAGAATTACCGTACGAAGCTAAGAAGGTAGTTTGCCCTCTAGGACTGGAAGTCCAGAAGATACACGCATGTCCGAATGATTGTATCCTCTATCACGGTGAGGAGTACGAGAACCTGGAGGCATGCCCGATTTGTAAGGCTTCACGATACAAGATTAGACGAGATGACCCCGGTGAAGCTGACAGACAACGGTGCAAGAAGAGAGTTCTTGCTAAGGTGATGTGGTATTTCCCTATAATACCACGTCTGAAGCATTTGTTCAGGAACAAAACGCATGCAAGAATGATGCGCTGCCACGCAGAAGAACGTAAATAAGACGGGATGTTGAGACATATCGCCGATAGGTCGTAGTAGGGAAACATTGACAGGACATTTGAGAACTTTGGTAAAGATGCAAGGAACATAAGGTTTGGTTTAAGTATGGATGGCATGAATCCATTTGGAGAGGTGAGAAACGGTCATAGCACTTAGCCGGTGACCCTATGTATCGATCAACAGCTAGCCTTGTTGGGCAGAGGACCATCTTGCTCAGTCACCACATTCCAAGGATACGATGTCACTGGGTATACATTTTACACAAGAGCCCATGATAAAAAGAGCATAAACCAAAACAGCGTTGTTCGCATCGATGCCATGAGATACGATGGGACAACCAACACTTATTACGGTGACATCGAGGATATATGGGAACTGTAGTATGGACCTTTGAAGGTCCCTCTGTTTCGATGCCAATGGGTTAGGGTGACTGGTGGAGGCATAATGATTGATGACCGTGGGATGACAGCAGTTGACCTTAACAAGGTTGGCTACTCAGATGAACCATTTGTCCTATCCAATGATGTAACGCAAGTTTTCTATGTGAAGGACATGTGTAGCAAACCAAAGAAGGGGAAAGCGCCAAACGAGCCAAAGCTCCACATGGTTCTCCCAGGAAAATGAAAAATCGTCGGAGTCGAGGATAAGACTGACGAAGATTACGATCAGTTTAATGGGCAACCTCCGTTCGTGGTGATGGTTGGCTCGAGCGTCCTCCTATCAAATGAGGACACACCTTACTCATGCAACGATCATAGCAAAGGAACATTCGTAAGGAGAAATTACGTGTAGTCAACCATCACGTTAAGAGAATGATTGTCCCGACAATGTAAATTATTTATGGAGTCTTGGTGTATGGACGATGTAATTTAATTTGATTTTATATTTCTAGCAATGACTTAATTATATATATGTACCATTGGTGTATGGACCGGTGTAATGCACTTAAACAATTTTATATGTTTTATCATTATTTTTATGGATTTTATTTTATTTTTAGTGCACTTAATCAAGCATGGTTTAATTATATTTGATTTTAAAATTTTATAACAGGTTTAAATAATTTTATATGTTTTATCATTATTTTATGATTTTTATTTTATTTTTAGTGCACTTAATAGGGCATGGTTTAATTATATATATTTTTAAAATTTTATAATAGGTTTAATTGTATATGCACTTAATCGGGCATGGTTTAGTTATTATATACCATTTTATATGTTTTATATACACTTAATGGGCTTATGTATGGACTAAAAATGAGCCCATATATAAAGGGGCGCATCATCTTCTCCGATCCAACACTTAGCAGTTTCAATCATCTCTCTAGCTCTCTCACGCTGCCATCGTCGTCGTTGTCGTCGTCGCTGCCACTGTCGTCGCCATCGCCGCTGTCAACACCGTCGCCGCCGTCAATGCCGCCACCGCCGTCGTCGTTTTGTCCTTCAAAAAGGTGCCTGCATTGCTGCCTTCACCCCCACCTCCTCACTCCCCTCGACCATCGCATCACCGCCACCACCGACACCGCCGCCGCCACTGATGCCGACGCTGCACGTCGCTGCCAGCGCCGCTATTGTTACCACCGTTAATTTCCTCGTGAACGAATGTGGGAATGTGCGAGTGAGAGAACTAACGAACGAGCGAGCAAACAAACATTGTTCGTCCGTACGTTCGTTCCCTGTTCATTAGTTCGCTCGGGGTTTCATGAACAAAATAGGAAAGCGAAAGACCGAGCGAACTAACGAACAGGCAAGCGAACAACGTTCGTTCGCTCGGGGTTTCATGAACGAACAAGGTAGTGAATGAATGAACGTGCGAACGGGCTAGCGGACTAACGAACGAATGAACGTGCGAAGGAGCACAAACGACGTTCTCTCGTTCGCTTGACGTTCGTTCGATGGACGTTCGTTCAGTCGACGCTTAAGGTAGTGAGTTTGAGGTACTGGTTTAAGGTACCGGTTGGACACACACACTCGCTCTTTCATGACTTAACACAAACGGATAATTTCTAAAACAAATTTTGTCTTTACTCCTATGCACGGGTTTGGCCGTAAACTCGTCATCAAATAGACATTCACAGAAGATATTTCTTTCTTCGACAATTTGGCACGTGCGATAAGTGTCGGACATATAGATGCAAGGGAGATCTTGTATTCTGCATCAAGAATCCCCATTGCCACTGTGTTCTCTATCATTGTGATGACTTCATTTTGAAGAGGAAGAGGAATCCTTGTCGTCATCAAAAGAAAGCCATCCCAGCGATGGAGAACACCCTGGCAATGGGAACTACTGATGCAGAATAGAATATCTCCCTTGCATCTATACATCCGGCACTCATCGCACATGCCAAATTATCGGAAATAGAAATATCTGATGCGGATGTCTATTTGGTGAAGATTTTACTTCCAAACCTGTGCATAGGAGTCAAGACAAAAATTTTTTTTGGAAATTATCCGTTTGTAGCCATGAAAGAGCGAGGTGTTGGGTTCACCCAGTATCTTGAATTACCATCTCTAGGAATGTTTAGACTTATGAATTTTGGACTTAACAATGTATATGCAAATGGTCTGTATTTAGAAATATTTGCATATACATCGTTCATTCCGACTTAGTAATTTAGATATATTTAGAATGTTTAGACTTAGTAATTTTTTATTTAAGATATATTTAGAATGAAAGATCTATTGTAATCTGAACTTCTTTTGAACATTTGAACAAAGGTGTAGCTCTTGGACGAGATGGATGATCGTGATAATGAACAGTTCCTCTTGGACGAGATCGCTTTGGGAAGCAGCTGGTATTGGGTGGACGAGGAAGGCAAAGAGGATCTGTACCAATACTTCAACGTGGGCAACGAGGAGGGGGATGAAGAGGAGCAACAAGACGACCGAACAAACATTGGTGCGAATCAGGCGCACGGACAACGAGGTCTGGCAAAGAAGGTGGAGGAGAGACCCATTATAACCGAAGTGACAGCAGACGGCCAACCAGTTGCCCCCCACCACCCCCTCCCGATGCAGCAAGGAAATTCGTGCCCCACAGCGGATGGATTGTGAGGGATCACGTACCCATTAACATACAGAACTGGAAACGAACAGTCACAAGCCTCGAGATGACGAACAGAGTTATGTCCCAAATACAGAAGAGATGCTGTGAGCCACCATGCTCGATACCTTCACGATCCCGGAGGAACAAACGGAGAAGGTGAAGGAGTGGACACTTAAAAAGATAACCTAACAATTCCAAAACTTCAAGAAATATTTGTACAAGAAATACATCTCAAAGGTCCAGACACTGAATTTCGACACAGATTCCATCAATGGCACATGGAACATTTAGCCAAAGATAGATAGATGTTCGCTGTGAGGGTAAAAAACACAGTACTTTTTAGGAGATGATAATTTGTGGATCCGTTTCAAAGATGTCTTCGATGTCTCTGTTGACGTAAAAACATGATGGCCTGGGAGATCTGCTTAGCTCCAGTGCAGGTCCAAAATAATGATGAGATACGGGTGTGCCAGTCAGTTTGATCCTACAACTGACAAGATATGTAAACAACAGATAAAACAGCCAATCGGCGGACAAGCCGATGGAGTGATTCCAGCCGATGCCGATAAGTGATATGATTGAATAAGCACTGATCTAAAGGTTAAAACATTCATCAGTTGGAGGTATGATGTCATTAAATCTAAACGATTAGATAAATAGTAAAACCTTTGTTGTCATCGGCTAAAACCAACTTGTAAGTAATCCTTGTAAGCCGATACAACGTCCAGATAACTTATCGGCTGAAACCCCGATGAAATCCTTATTGACAATTAAGTAGCAGGCTAGAGATTATGGTTCTAAGCAACATAATATCTAGACAATCAAGCCTTTGACTGATTTTCAGGGTGGTGGATATATTATATAATCTATACCAGTAAAGTAATCTAACCAATATTGATAAAACCCTAGATGGAGATCGGCCGATGCAGGTAGAAAACATTGTCAATCTACATTATACAACGTATATGATAACTCATCGGCTAGCACTCCAATAAAACGTTAGATGAACCTATCAGCTTAACAAGATTTATATTATCAACCGAACTAGAGCGATCCAAGAGATTGCATATGATAATCTAATACTTGATGAACCGATAGATCTGTCTAATGTGATGGATATAACAAATCTATTTAAAACAACATTGTGATCGTAGAGATATATCGGCTAAGACAGAATATCAGACCTAATCGAGACAGTTTCAACTAAACCAATGCGTCTCTAAACACAATGCAATTAAAATAGAATTGAGATATCAGGTAGGCAAATATATCAACCAAACCAGAGTGATCCAAGAGATCGAAGCAATGCAGCCTTGAACAATACCAATGTAGCCGATATATTCACTAGGGCTCGACGGAACGTCGGGCTTACCCCTTCGCCGGAGATCGAAAGCCGATGCAACCCCGCGTCAGGTGCCAAATTCTACCGGTAGATAGCTAAAAACCTCAGAAAGTGGGTGGCGATGCACCGAGAGTAGTTGTATTGATCGAGAGATAATTTATAGGACCCCTAGGTATACATATTTATACTCATGGGTAGATACTAGTCCATATCAGACACAACACAAACTTTCCTAAAGATAAAAGAAAAAACATAAAGTCCTTATCGGACACTAAACACACTTTATTAAAGATAAAAGAAAACTAACAACTCTGCCTAATTAATAGATAAACTACCATGCCGCATCCTCCTTGAACACGGACTCTTCTGTATAAACTTCCTTTAATTAATTAATTTCCTTAACCGAATCCATGAAGAATACAACTACTGGCGATTGATAATGCCCAATGGTCGATTCCAGGACTCTGAAGCCGATAGTTACTCTAGGCCGATGATGACTTCGAGGCTTACCAAATTTCATCTGTCACTACATGCACACCATAACACATGAAATCAACAGTGACAAGGATCTGGATGTATGTAAACATTCATTCATTGTGTTTCGATTTCTTATTGATTTCATATATTTATATCTCGTTTTTTTCCAATGATAGGTTGTTTGGATGACGGAGACACTCTCCCACGAGAAATTTGTAAAGGTTGTTTAAGAACAACCGATGGGATTTATCATGGATGAGATTATTAATCCCGCGGGAGAATTCCACGATGATGGAAGGTCTATTATTCCATCTCACCCTCCCATGTCGTCTTAGATTTTGTAATATACGATAAAACATTATAAATTAAGAACGTTTGTAATATATATATATACAAACTCGCAATTATGTGTATATATTTACTTAGATATCTGTATATATTAATCATATGTATATACGATAACTTATATGCCTTAATTTGGTTCTATTTATATGTCTTACATATATAAATGCATGTATATATATGTACTTAATTATAAATATATATGTCTTTATATATGAAGACTTATATATTTACAATTAAGCTATTCATGTATTTCTCTAATATATAAACATGCATATATTATATATATGAATGAATATATATAAATATGTATGTATTTGTATATATCTATAGATGAATGATATATATGTGCATAATATATATACAAACAGTAAGCAACACAAGCAAATTAAAAAAAAGAAAAAATTTTAGTCCCAATTGGTAACACCAACCGGGACTAAAAATGGGAGTACCAGTCATGTGTCACTACTATCTTTAATCCCGATTGGTATTACCAACCGGAACTAAAGATCATTTTTAATCCTGGTTATTTGAATTCGGGACTAAAGATGGATATCTTTAATCCTGCTTTCGTAGTCCCGGTTAGATAACCGAGACTAAAGGAGATTGTCAACCGGGACTAATGTAGTAGTGACATATGTCAACTATAGGATTTAAACCTGGATAGATGGATTCTACCACAAGAAACATACTTAACCAATTGAGCTAAGCACCATTTGCAGTCTAATGTTTACGTGTAATAAGAGATACACCTGATTTTTCTTTAATGATAAACTGCATAAATATACCATTTTGTTTGTCTAAAAACCCTCCTGATAATTAAACAAATTATATTAACAAAGGCATTCGGTGGAAGGTCTTACATGGAAAGGTGGCTGAAATAACAAGTATTTCAGATTATTTCTACCCCCAAAATCAAAGTTATTTGGTAATTACAATAATAATAATAATCCTGTTGTGCACGAGTTTAAGTAATTATATGCATGATCAATACCACCATCAATTAATCCAAAACTGTTCAAAACTAAGCTGTCAGAGGTAAAATAAATATAAACTTTATATTGTTGATGTTTGTGATCCGAATTTTTTTTATGCTAATATGTATTGTGCCATTATCTGTTGATTTATTTTTCAATATAGGAAAATAAACTCCGATGCACAACCAGGCAGCCTCACTACCTTAAAATGGTGCGCTTTTTTGGATCATCATAATTGACAGAAATTAAGAGAATTAATAAAGTAGAATATTTAGGTGTATGTCTTGGTCAATAGGTATATCTTCGACAAAAATAATTATTATAAATCACATCTGCTTTTTCACTTTGTGTCATTTTCATGTGTGTGATCATGATAAGCGAAGGCGTCTGATGCGGACCCTCAGGAAAGCAAAGATCAAACAAGTCACGAAAGAAACAGCCTATAAAATAAATCATGTATGCCAATATTCCCTAAGACTATATATAAGATAGTACTCATCAGACCAGATGCATCTTATCAACTGAAATCTATAGAGTTGTTCCTAATTCTGCATAGAGGGAAAAAGTGTATCCATGACATTCCTCCGTTGTGGCTGGAAAGCTCGAATACAATAATTTGGACATCAATAAATTAGCAAATAAAACATTTCAATGGTTCTGCATCTCAAACACAACAACATATATCATATGGAGTAGGAGAAATTCACTTTTAAGTTTAACCCAACATAAAGAGAAAACTTTACACTACAGAGGAGTTCTTTTAAATTTTTCAACCAAACAAGCACTTTGAGGCCAAAATACATTTCTTTCATACTGGGTACTTTTAAATTTTGGATTTAATTTCATTATTAAAGAAACCAATTACAAATCAAAATAACCACTTTTTTATCTACTTCATGAAAAGATTTCAAAATTTGCTCTTGTCCGTTTCAGCATGGGACAATGTGAAGGATCGTAGAACGATAACTAAGCCAACCAGACGGGTGAATGGTTGTAGTACCCAAAAATCAAACTTTTAGCGGAATTAAAAGTTACTCTCAATTTCGATATCGATCGGTCTGATCGGAGTAGATGCGCTGGTCTGACGGCTCGATGATATTTGGTCTGACTGGTGTAGATGCTCCCGTCTGACCGTCCGATGCGTCGAGACCACCTCCTCCTATCATAGTTGTTGCCGGTCTAACCGCCGTACTCCTGCCGATCTGACCGGTGTGATACCGCCGGTCTGACCACAGGTATTCCGCCGGTTGGACCGTCGAACCCGAACAAACACAAATCGAATAACTCTCAAAATAAATTGAACTTTAATACTTCTAATCTGTGTTTACAAAGTACAGCAACAGCACTCCTCACGAAAATCTCGACTAAAACTCGAAACCCTAACTTTTCTCTCAACTCAACTCTCTCAAAATTGATACAGTGAGGCCACAACCTCCCTCTCTATTTATACACGAGGTAGATAGCCTAAAGCCACGAATCAATCTCGTGCAAGAAGTCCTAATCCCCTATGAAATCTTCTCGTACAATAAACAAACTTTACAAACTCCAATTTTACCAAATTTGGACTCCTTCCAACTTTGACTCCGTATCCCATACGCACACAATATCTCCGTTGTATGCCATATGGAATCTTCACCAACCACGTGCATTGATTTTTAGCCTAAGCATCCTGCATGATATCCCGATTGATCCATCACCAACAATGCTCTCCCGATACGTAAAAACTCACCTATACATGCATCAACCTAGAAACCATATCCGAGCACAAGTTCTCTCCAACTTAACTCATTGTTAGCACAGAACAGTATTACATAGCATAGTATCCATCTAGAAGTCAGCGACATAGATTAATCACGGATGTCCAAAATAACAACCCGAAACCGAAGCCGACACAGTGTCGGTCGGTCAGACCGTGGGCCACGGTGTGACCGGTCTGACCGTGCATATACCGCTAGTCTGACCGCCTATCACAACCAGGTCTAACCAAAACCAAAACAGACCAGTTCCTGTTCATAATCTGAAAATCCAATCATCTCAAAAATCACTTCGCTAATAATCTCCAAATATCAAAACCAAATATTAATCGATCACTTTGATTTTACACAATATACCGATCAAAGGCATGCCTGGGTATATGTATATTTGTGACCAATGTATTGAATTGAATAGTGGTGGTACGCACTAGAGGTATCGTATACTACTGCAACTAACACGATGCAAGCAACGCTGCAAATTAGCCAATTAGAGCATAATGGCGGCAATTAACTGATTGGATTTGCCACATGCATGTGTGAAAACCCTATGTATATACTAGCAGAGAGAGGACAGGAAAATGGTCTTTGTTTTTTTCTCTAGGAGACATGGGAGTTGTTTGGCATGGAGCGTTCAAGAAATCAAGCGTCCAATTTGCTATGCCAGACTTGCATGTGCGTTTAGGCCCTGTTTAGATCTCACCCTAAAATTTTCACCCTATCACATCGAACGTTTAAACATCTACATGAAGTATTAAATATAGACTAAAAAATAACTAATTGCACAGATTACGACTAATTTATGAGACGAATCTTTTAAGCCTAATTGCTTAATGATTTGACAATGTGGTGCTACAGTAAACATTTGCTAATGATGGATTAATTAGGCTTAATAAATTCATCTCACGGTTTACTAACGGATTTTGTAATTAGTTTTTATATTAGTGCTCGAATACTCCATGCGACACACGATATAATACTCGATGTGATACGCTGAAACTTTACACCCCTAGATCTAACAAAGCCTTAGAAGAGATTCAATAGAATATCGCCTGAACAAACTTCAGAGTTCAGACATGTTATATTTAGGCTCAGGCCAGACTTTCTAGCTCAAGGTAGCAACCAGATAGACCTTAATATATTAATTCTGAGAGAAGGCGTTAACGTTCCAGTTCTCATCCAGTTTCTCCTGCTTTTGAATAAGGTTCGTCAGTCTCTCCAGCTGCAACCGAGAACGGAAGACAGTCTCCGTTGGCGGTGGTCCAGCAACGCCGTCTTCTCAACCTTGTCGGCTTATAAAGTTATAAGTCCTTCGTGGGCCAGCACTTCTTCACCTATGCCAACCTTTCTCTCGCATGTGCAAGCGCCACTGAAGCGCTGGATAGTATTACATAACCGCTCATCTCTGATGACATTTCCCGTGTTGGGGGCTTATGAACCGTTACAGCATCGTTATCTCTAACGGGCTAAATTAAATATCGATAAAGATATACTCGTGCAGACATTATCCATATGCATGTATTTCAAGCCCGTTACCAATGAGACCTATCGGTGATGGGGTTATATTTAGGCCTGACAAAGCTTATCTTTGTAATGTCGGGCCCTATAACTATCCCCGTCACCGATGGTTATCATCGGTGACGGGTTCTAATTAAGGTCCGATAAAGATAATAATTAGACCCGTCACGGATGGTTCTTATCAGTGACGGGCGCTATATTAGGCCACGCCCGTCACCGATGTCCGTTCGTTGGCCGTTACCGATATCTATTGCGCACTATAAATACTCTAGCCACCTAAGGAATGGTTATCCCGTTGTTCACTATTTTGGTGGGAGATGTTGGGAGGCGAATTTTTGTCTGTTTTTTTCAAAGAAAAACAGAAAATTCAAAAAAGTAATTGAAAGATACAAATCAATTCCCATAAATTTAGTAATATTTATATTACAAAATGTTTATCTAATATTTTATTTACTTTTGCAGCGTTGGATCGAAATTGGATGTATGGAAATGTGCGACATAGCAAAGAGTATAGAAGTGGTGTTTCAAATTTTATAAATACTGCGGATGAGGACAGGAAAAGAAGAAACAACGATTACATTTGTTGTCCATGTACAAATTATAGAAATGAGATCATGCTTAATAGCAGAGTGAACGTACACCCTCTTTTGATATGATGAGGATTCATGAAAGGCTACATATTGAGAGCAGGAATCAGTCGACGATATTGCAGCTGCAGATAGAAGTGGTGCACAAAATCAGGAAGATGAAGATGAGCATGATAAGTTTGTACCTTCTCCATTGGGCAGTGAAATGGTTGATGTGGATCATGATCTGCTGCAAGACATGTTGCGTGACGTTGAAGATCCAGCTTACAATGATAGAGATTCCATAAAGTTCACCATGTTGGTTAGTGACTCAGAGACACCTCTATATGCCGGATGGAAGACAAAACACACCAAATTATCACCAACCTTGCCCCTAATAAAGCTGAAAGTAAGTAGTGGATAGACATACAAGAGTTTCACAGAATTTGAGAATATTGAAAGCATTGCTTCCTGAGGAGAACAAATTACCTAAGACGACCTATGAAGCAAAGCAGGTTTTGTGCCCCCTGGGTTTATAGGTCCGTATTATTCATGCTTGTCCAAACAACTGCATACCGTACCACAAGCAATATGGGGACTTAGATGTCTGTCCTGTCTGCAAGGCTCTGCGATACAAGCGAAAAAATGTGCTGACAAAGGAAAGAAGTCAAAGCGAGGTGGTCCGGTAAAGGTTCTGTAGTATCTACCTATCATTGATCGTTTCAAGAGAATCTTTGTCAATCCCAAGGAAGCGGAGTTAGTACCTTGGCATGCCATGGAGAGAAGGAACGATGGTATGCTCAGACACTACAGATTCGATTAAATGGAGGAATATCGATCGAAAACATGAAGAATTCGTAGCCAATCCCAGAAATATGAGGATATGTTTGTGTACGGATGACATGAATCCTTTCGGAGACTTGAGTAGTTTTCACAACACTTGGCCAGTTCTGATTGCAAATTAGAACCTACCGCAATGGTTGTGCTTCAAAAGGAAATACATTATTTTGTGGTTGTTAATCCAAGAACCGAAACAACCCGGCAATGATATTGATGTGTTCTTGGAACCTGTTATGAATGATCTAGAAACTCTCTAGAAAAAATGTGTGGAAACTTGGGATGCGTATGGTCAGAAGAACTTCAAGCTGCATGTTATATTGTTCTGCACTATTAATGATTATCCCGCACTTGATAATCTTTCTAGACAAACTATGAAAGGAAAGAAGGCTTGCCCTAACTATATGGAAGATACACACAGTAGGTGGCTGAAGAATTCAAGAAAGATGGTTTATATGGGTCATAGGAAATGACTCCTGCTACGTCACGCATTTAGAAGAAAGAAGAAAATATTCAACGGTAAGAGAGAACTTCAACTTGTTCCCAAGGATTTGTCCGGATGTGAGGTACACGACATGGTGAAGGACATAACTAATAAGTTTGGGAATAAAAGAAATGTAGTAAGGCAAAGGAGAAGTGTATGTGAAAAAATCCGTATTCTAGCAACTACCTTACTGGAAGGATATTGAGATTCGTCATTGCATTGATCTCATGCACGTTGAAAAGAATATGCGCGAGAGTTTGGCCGACCTACTGCTGAATATTCCTGGAAAGACAAGGGATGGGTTGAACATGTGTTGTGATCTACAGGAGATGAATATTTGCAGTGAACTCATGCCTGTAATTGATGAAGAGACAGGAAGAGTGTACCTCCCTCCAGCTTACTACACCTTGTCGAAGGATGAGAAGATCGTAATGTTGTCCTGCTTGAAAGATATTAAAGTTACATCGGGCTATTCAGTAAGGATCAGTAAGTATGTTTCATTGGATGATCTAAAAGTGGTTGGAATGAAGTCTCACGATTGCCACATGCTAATAACACAGCTCTTACCAGTTGCTATAAGAGGTATTCTTCCACGCAAAGTCCGCCATCCGATAATGCGTCTGTGTGCATTCTTCAATGCAATCCGTCAGAACGTTATAGATCCCGAAGATCTTGATGGGTTGCAAGTCGATATTATCAATATCCTCTGCCACTTGGAGATATATTTTCCACTGTCTTTCTTCGATATCATGATTCATCTCCCTGTTCATCTTGTGAAGCAAACAAAATTATGTGGCCCACCTTTTCTAAGAGAAACGTACCTGTTCGAGAGGTACATGAGAATCCTGAAGTCATACGTTCGAAATAGAGCAAAACCGAAGGTGAGCATCATTGAAGGTTACACGACCGAGGAGGTTACTGAGTTTTGCGTCGATTACATGTACGAGGCCGATCCTATCAGAATCCCAGTGTCTCATCACGAAAGAAGGTTGTCAGGTGTTGGCACAATAGGCAGGAAAAGAATTGTGCCTGATCAAGCCTCCTATGCGCTGACCATTTCGCTGTGCTCCAAAATATGGCAGAAGTTGCTCCATACTTTGAGGAGCATTTAGCGAAAATCCGACAGGAGAACCGTGGGCGATCGGATACGTGGATAAACAGAGAACATAACTCTTGTATCAACGAAAGGTTCAAGAATCATATTACAAGATCGACCGATGGTCCAAATGAAACAGTACGGTCATTAGAGGTGGGATCGTGTTGGGATGTTGACACATACTGATGCGGACATCATTCCTTCGGATATACACAACAATCCTCCATTGGTCATTCAAAGTCCAATCACAAGAGCTCGCGCACGACAATTGAATTTAGAGGTGAGCTCATTCCTAAGTTCTTCTTTATATGATTTTGAGAATAGATTGCTACCTAATGATTATATTATGATTAGGAACAATGGAGAGGACAAGGAAACACTTAGAGAAGGACTTAGAGTCTTGGAGGATCAGTGAGGACGTTCAAGTCAAGGTGGAGGCCCAAACCAAGTCGACTTCGAGTCTATTTCGGAGTCCAGGACCAGTCTGCACTAAAACGAGCGCCCAGGTTGCATACTTGCTCGGATTGGGGCGTTCTCTATATGGATGAAAAGCTAAGAAGATAAACTTTCCAACGGTTCTGGTCCCATGTCCAAATTCGTTACGAGTCATCGGGAACGGTTTTGCTATATTTGTGGTGACATATTTTTTTGTTAAATCTTAGTTGGATTTTAGACCCTTTGATTTCTATAAGATCCGTGCATGCGTTTGTTCATGCGTACTAAACAACTTCTTTTGTTGTTATAATTATATATTTTATAGAAATTTACAACGGAATTGCTATATTTTTGTTGCACAAATCTTTCATATGTAATTACACCCACTTACACCCCACTTACATATGTAATTAGTATGTAATTTTAGGATTTACAAATGTAATTATAGGAGTTACATGTGTAATTTTGGGACTTACATTGTAAATACATTAAAATTACATATGTAATTTAGGGACTTACAATGTAAATACATGCCGACTAATTTTTGGTGAAAAATATGGCGCCATAAATATAGCTACTCCCCATCCGGAATTGACCGAACAAGTTGACGTTCAGAATCTGTTCCGGTGCTGCGACGCCGTATTTGGGCCATTGGGTCGTGTATCGTGTTGGAGCCCATTAGGGTTGCGTCAAGAGATGCTTGCACGACCCTAAACTCGATATATCAGAAGTTGTCGCCATCTTTAGTTTTGGGTTTTGCTTAGATTAATATGTCAAGAACAGTTTCACTGCTAGATCGGTTCGTAAGACCCCAACTTGTGAGCTTAATCATTCATCTGCAATTTTGGTTGCAATCTTTTTTTGTTCTTGTTTGTGTTCTTCGATTCGCAAGCAGGGATTAGCTTTCTTGGCGAGGTCAACCGGGTTTCTGTACGGTTTATAACCAGAGGAGACGTGGTGCTGCGATTGCGGGGTTCGGGAACGTGTCGTTCAAGAAGCCGGATCGATTTGTGTCGCGACTCCACCAAATCGTTGATTATCAGAACCTTTCGGAAGATCGGGAACCCTTGTCCACATCAAGTGGTGAGCTCATTCCTAAGTTCTTCTTTATATGATTTTGAGAATAGATTGCTACCTAATGATTATATTATGATTAGGAACAATGAAGAGGACAAGGAAACACTTAGAGAAGGACTTAGAGTCGTGGAGGATCAGCGAGTACGGTCAAGTCAATGTGGAGGCCTAAACCAAGTCGACTTCCAGTCTGTTTCGGAGTCCAGTACCAGTCTGCACTAAAACGGGTGTCCAGGTTGCAGACGTGCTCGGATTGGGGCGTTCTCTACATGGATGGAAAGCGAAGAAGATAACATTTCCATTGGTTCTGGTCCCATGTCCAAATTCGTTACGAGTCATCGGGAATTGACCGAACAAGTTGATGTTAGAATCTGTTCCGGCGCTACGACGCCGTAATTGGGCCAGTGGGCCGTGTATCGTGTTGGAGCCCATTAGGGTTGCATCAAGGGGTGCTTGCATGACCCTAAACTCCATATATCGGAAGCCGTCGCCATCTTTAGTTTTTGGGTTTTGCTTAGATTAATCAGTCAAGAACAGTTTCGCCGCTAGATCGGTTTCTAAGACCCCAACTTGTGAGCTTAATCATTCATCTGCAATTTTGGTTACAATCTTTTTTTTGTTCTTTTTTGTGTTTGTCGATTCGCAAGTAGGGATTAGCCTTCTTGGCGAGGTCAACCGGGTTTTGGTACGGTTGATAACCAGAGGAGCCGTGGTGCAGCGATTGCGGTGTTCGGGAACATGGTCGTTCAAGAAGCCGGATCGATTTGTGTCGCGACTCCACCAAATTGTTGACTATCAGAACCTTTCGGAAGATCGGGAACCCTTGTCCACATCAAGTGGTGAGCTCGTTCCTAAGTTCTTTTTTATATGATTTTGAGAATAGATTGCTACCTAATAATTATATTATGCTTAGGAACAATGGAGAGGACAAGGAAACACTTAGAGAAGGACTTAGAGTCTTGGAGGATCAGTGAGGATGTTCAAGTCAAGGTGGAGGCCCCAACCAAGTCGACTTCGAGTCTATTTCAGAGTCCAGGACCAGTCTGCACTAAAACGAGCGCCCAGGTTGCATACTTGCTCGGATTGGGGAGTTCTCTATATGGATGGAAAGATAAGAAGATAAAATTTCCATTGGTTCTGGTCCCATGTCCAAATTCGTTACGAGTCATCGGGAATTGACTGAACATGTTGACGTTCATAATCTGTTCCGGCGCTGCGATGCCATATTTGGGCCATTGGGCCGTGTATCCTGTTGGAGCCCATTAGGGTTGCATCAAGGGGTGCTTGCATGACCCTAAACTCCATATATCAGAAGCCATCACCATCTTTAGTTTTTGGGTTTTGCTTAGATTAATCTGTCAAGAACAGTTTCACTGCTAGATCGGTTTATAAGACCCCAACTTGTGAGCTTAATCATTCATCTGCAATTTTGGTTGCAATCCATTTTGTTCTTGTTTGTGTTCTTCGATTCGCAAGTATGGATTAGCCTTCTTGGCGAGGTCAACCGGGTTTCGGTACGGTTGATAACCAGAGGAGACGTGGTGCTGTGATTGCGGCGTTCGGAAATATGCTCGTTCAAGAAGCTGGATCGATTTGTGTCGCGACTCCACCAAATCGTTGATTATCAGAACCTTTCGGAAGATCGGGAACCCTTGTCCACATCACATGCAAGGGTATGATAATAATGGATACACATTTTACACCATCAAATAAGATGACAAAAGCATAGTGCAAAACTACGGAGCCCGTATAGATGCATTTCAGGATCAATCTGGGTCGAACACATACCACGACTACATAGAGCAAATCTTGGAGCTGAACTACGCAAAGTTCAAAGTCCCTTTGTTTCATTGCCATTGGGTCAATATACGCATTAGTGTGAAAGTCGATAAGGAAGGTTTCACTTTAGTAGATCTAGCCAAGGTTGGATACGCCGACGAACCATTCGTACTGGCGAAACAAGTCGAGAAGATTTTCTACATAAAAGACCCTGCAAACAAGAAGCTGCACGTCTTAAGAGATGGCAAGCAAGAATTGTTAGGGTTGACAACATCATCGATGAAGAATAATACAACTAGAATCTTCATGTAATACCTCACATGAACCTTGACGAAGATCCCAAAGAGAATGTGGCATATGCTCATTCAGATCATACGGAAGGCATATCCTTGTAACTGATGACATTGTATTAATTTCATTTGCAATTTCTTGTTTTGAATGAAGTAAGCTGCATAATTGCCTTTGCAATGAATGATTTGCTATTTCTTGTAATGAATGAAGTATTTAGTATCATTTGATAAGGAAAAATCAAAGTGCGGGAGTATCGTTTACGGGTGTTTTGTATGACAAATAGTAGAAAGAACACTTAAAATAGCTAAACGATTTAACTTTATTTAACTTTCTTCTTCTATCAACCATTGAGGAAAAAACAACAAACAATTAAGATGATTTGGTTTATATAAATTTAAATCATACATATAGTGCACATTGAAAAGCAAAAGTAAGGTGACTGTGCTCAATGAGAGAAGGAAAATAAGAGAGATAATATATATATATAATTATATTATGGTAAAACTAAGGTAATATGACTCCATATGAGAAACAAAAGAGGGAGTTAATTTGAACCATAGATCAATCATCAATAATAGTAATTTGTTTACTAAAAAAATGGAAAAATGCTATCTCAATCGGGTTTAAACTTAAGGCCGTCACGGATGAGCTCTCAATGAAGCTTACACTTAAGCCCGTCACAAATGAGCTCATCTCAATCAAGCTTAAACTTAAGCCATCACGGATGAGCTCATCTCAATCAGGCTTAAGTTAAAGCCCGTCACGAATGAGCTCATCTCAATCGGGCTTAAACTTAAGCCCGTCACGGATGAGCCCTCAATCGGGCTTACACTTAAGCATGTCACGGATGACTGTCATCCGTGACGGCATTAGCTTTAACCCCCGTCACAGATGTGGTTTGACCACATTTAGACTATGGTTCTTTTCACTCCCAGATCTACACATAAGTGCGGGCTCCGAAAATTTCTAAGTCCCGGAGGCATCGAACCCTAGGGCCGCTTCACTCCACTCCACCACATGCTCGTCGCCGCCGCCCTTCATCGTCGCTGTCTCACCGCGTCCAGCGGTGCCCTCCATCGCTGCCCTCCATCGCTGTCGTTCGAGAGCCCAACGCCACCCTTTGCTCCACCGAGGCCTGCCGCCACCCTCGCGGTCACTGAGCCCGGTCGCAGCCTCCTACATCACTGAGCTCGACACCGTCCTACATTACCTCGATCTCCTCTGAGTCTGGTCGCTGCCGTTGCCGCCACTATCGCCCACGAGCCCATGCTGGTCTCCACCGCACCGTCCACCTCCTTTCGGATACCCCGGTTAAGAGATGTGGATATATACAACATTTCTATTTACATAAGATGACACTTAGTAATTTTATTGATTTTAGGGTACTTGGTGAATTTTATGCATGTTTGTGAATTATTAGGAGATGTGGATATATGTGGAATTTATATTTAGATAAGATGACACTTAGTGATTTTATTGATTGTAGGGTACTTGGTGAATTTTATGCATGTTTGTGAGGATATGTTTGTGAATTATTAGTATTTGTTTGTGATTTGGTGATTTGCTAAATAGATAAGATATATGGCACTTGGTGATTTGCTAATTTATTTGTGATATTAATAAATGGACTTAGTGAAGTTAGGGTATTTTTTTGATGTTAGGGTGATTTAATAAATGTACTTTAATTTTAGGAATAATTTTTATGCATGTAAGTATTTATGTATGTATATAGTGAAATATTAATGTTTGTTTTAACTTTTTGTCGTACACAAGTTATTTAGAAAATGTCTCAGCAAGGAAAACCCACGTCGACGACAACTAGTGGGACAACATTGACCCGGAACCCTATTACCCAAAATAGAATTCCTAAGGAACGAATGACCACAACAGAGGTCGACAGCCTAGGATTCCCTGTGGCTCCTTAGAAATTTATTAAAAAGTTCGCATCGATATGCAGGGTGCTAGGGAGGTGACACTTCACCATTTTGGTCAACAACATCAAGCTTGTCCCAGCTGCAGAAAAGGACGAAGCTTAGGTGCAGTTCAAGCTGAGCTTTGAATATCCTGAAGTCGTCGAGGAAAGACTCAAGATTTGTGCTATCCAAAAGATGGGCACCACATGGAAAAATTCAAGACAACACTGGTCGGCGAGTATGTCCTCAACCCCAACGACCCAACACCATATGACAAGAACCCGTGGATCACTCTGACCGTGTGGGAGTAGTTTCATGCTGCCAATTCAACCCCGAGTCCTAGGCAAAAAGCGAGGTTCCTAGGCACTGTAGGCTAGAAACCTGCACCCGCACTGGCTTGGCACCGAAGGATATAGCAGGAAGCAAGAGCAATGGCAGAAGGAGGATGACGCTGCTACGCAATCTAACACCCCGCCGCCGTTTGCTGATATCCCAGACGAATGGGCAAGGAGTTGGGCAAGGGCAAGATATATTAAGAACAACGATGCGATAATTACGTTCCCAAATCCCGAAGATCAACGAGTGTACGAGCAGATGGTAAGTACAACGTATCAAATATGTTTAATTTGTTTCTATCATAGCCTCTATTTAACCCAACCTTAACTGTACCGCAGATCAAATATGCTGCCGAGAGACCGTCCTCACAAGAGGTGTGCTCACAATGACGTGAGAACAACATCCTCACAAAAGCGTTGGGCACCCAAGAACATCGTGGATGGAAAAGGGGCATTGGCTCTAATATTCCATGGAAGGTTAGGTTTCCTTAGTACATGTGGCTGTACAAGAAGCGGAAGCTGACAAAGGTGCACGCATGAATGAACATCTTAGAGAGGAGATCAGAGCCAAGCTTAGCTCCGAATTCAATGAGAAACTGTCATGGGTGGAGGCACGCATCAGGGGTGAGATCTAGCAAGGGAACGCCGACTTGACACCACTCCCAGAGTAGAAGTGAGCCCCACGCAAATGTGTAGAAGTTGTGCATCAACTTAGGTGGTGGAAGACCAACCACCAGTCCGTGCAGGTCGACCACATAATGGTAAAAACCACATAACATTGCATATGTTGTCTTAACAAATCCATATATTATATCATATTCTAAGAACATGGATAATCTTTCGCAGGTACCCACAAAGTGCACCCTAGTATTTAGGGTGACACCAACATTTACAGTTCCAACCGCCGAGGGTGTTGTGTTTAAGCCTACGTCAGAAATCCGAGTGCATAGGGCGCAGCTGATGGTCGGGGAGGCTAAAGTATAAGCTTACTTGGTCAAGCCCTAATGGGTCAGCTGGACTATTTAGCATCCACCGAACGATGAAATTTTAACCCTAGGAGCTGCATGTGGGACCTTTATCCAATGGCCCAAGGACCTCATTGAGATAAACATGACTCCTAGGTCAAATGCACCAAGTACTCGTCCGCTGCCAAAAATCGCTCCAACTGTTCCTTCAGCCCCTCCTGCCATTGAACCACAAGCTGACGATATCGATCTGCAATATGATACGGATTTTGGGGACGAGGGTATGGAGGCCGACAGCAGGGCTAACATTCCCGTCCTACCAAAAAGAGCAAGAAGGTGCATTCTTCAACACCATTGCATGAAACACACAAAAAATTTGCTGGAAGAGGGAGAGGAAAAGGAAAGTTGCAAGCCTTGCTTCTGGCTCCAAAGAAACTAGATCTAGGCAAGGCGCTATCAGTTCATCCTGCGAAGCCTGCTCGACTACCTTCCAATTAGGCATGCCATTGGTTGGAGATTACGACTTAGCGAAGATGGACCCTGCTTGCAAGGAGTTGCACGGGTACTACATGGAGAAGTCCAACGCAAGGAGGAAGAATAGAGAGAACTCGATGACAGGATGGCACGGTGCACAACCATTTCTTGGGCCAGACGCCTATATTGTGGTTGACTTTCAGATCTCTTTGACCTCTACAGGCTGCGAATGGTAGACACCAATCTCCTTAAGTGCTACTTGTTGTAAGTATTGGTGCGTACAAAATATGGTTATAACAATCCATATAATATGCTTATACGGGTCTTTGTCTTGCTTGTAGGTTAACTTGGAAGTATATAACAAAACATGAGCCGGATGTTACCTTACTAGATCCATCTATGGTCAACTTGGCAAATCTGAATCACGATCTAGTAAGGATGGCTGATTACAACAGGGACTGCTTGTGGGCCCGCCAGGACAAGGAGTTCATTCTGTGTGCCTATAATCAATAGTGTGTACCTTAATTAGATGCAAATCCACGACGCATAAAGTTTTAGTATTTAACTTATATTAATGTCGCAAGGCCCATTGGATTCTTCTGGTCTTAGTGCTGAAATGGAGTATGGTATACTACCTTAACTCCAAAATTGATGAGAAGATATACGATTGGTTGAAGATTAAAGCTGCAATAGATGACGCGTGGGGCCCATATGTGCAAAAAGGCGGAAGGTATAAGGAAGGTAGACCCAACCTCGATCACAAAATAGACTTCCCATATCATCAACAAGTTGGTGACCAATGTGGATTCCACGTGTGCCATAACATGAGGGCATTGTTGCAAAAGGTGATATTGCTCAACCTTGTATGTGCCTATATATTCCAAGCACTTTGAAGTATATATACACTAACTTGGTGCCTCATATGTAGAAAAAAATTTCTAACATTCCGCCTCATGACTTCAAAGTCATTAGAGAGGAGATAGCACGTTTCATACTAGATGAAATCTTATCAACCAAAGGAAGCTTTAGAATACAGTCATAGCTAGCTCATCTTTAAATGGCTGAACATTTATCAATGCTTGTCAAAGACATGTGATTATGTAGCATTTATGTATATATTATATGTAATACAATCTGGTCTGATGTTTCTGTATATACTTGCAATGCTAATTACATTTGTTCCAATTTATAACTAGGTTTTGCAGGTTTTGATGCTTAACTCAATCTTGAAGATGCATGTTGGTGGTTTGGTGATCACGGAATGGATGTGAATGCAATATGTATGTGAATGGATGTGTGAATGTGGATGTGATCACTGAATATATGTTTGATTTGTGAATTGTTGTTAATGGCATATGTGAATGGATGTGTGAATGTGGATTGATCACTGAATATAAGTTTGATTTCTGAATTGCTGTGAATTGGGTTGTTGGAAAGGGAATATATATGTGTTTTTGTCATTTTTGCAGCGGGCATGGCTAGCAAAGGCCTGAGGCTAGCCAAAAAACAAATTTTTTTTGGCAAAATACTCATCCGTGATGGACCTAAGTTTAAACCCGATTGAGATGATTCATCTGTGACGGGCTTAAGTTAATGCCCGATTGAGATGATCATCCGTGACGGGCGCCATACCATCATCATGTTCAAGTACGAGCCCGTCACAGATGAGCTCATCGGTAACTGGCCTTAGTTTGCCTGTAGTTTGACTCATCTCTTGGTCAAACCTATCTGTGATGGGCTTTAGTTTTTGCCCGATTAAGATAATTTTTTTCCATGATGGCTAAATACCCGATAGATATGACTTCTCATATCAGTGACCTTTTGTTCGTGACAGGTCCTCTCCCCGATACAGATGAGGCTTGCCTCCCGATTGAGATGAGCTATCCCATGCTAGTGTGGTTTGGTGCTTTAGAAGCACTGTTGGACTGTCCCATGTTATGTTATGTTGCCCGGATCATGGATAGACATTCCTTCCCTCCCTTCTACACACAAGAACAAGAGGCGACAAACCACATCATCCTTGAGTGTGTCTTCGCCCTCTATGTTTGACCCCAGGTTATCTCTAGCATGGGGCGGGCGGCTGTTGCCCTAAGCCGCCACAGCCTGCTCCAGGATTGGTGGTTGCTCGCGAGGTGGAGCCTTGCACCCAACCATCGTTCCCCTTTCGACTTGCTCACGTTGTTAGTCTCCTAGCAGCTTTTGAAGGAGCACAACATCCGTGTCTTCAATGACATCTTGTCCTTAGTTCCGCTTGTAGTAGCGAGAATCATCGAAGAGGGCTAGCATTTCCATGTTGGGAGGCTTCCTTGGAGGATAGGACTTCTATAGCTTTCTTCCTTCATTTTTTCCTTTAGGGATCAATCTTGTATGAGCACCTTTTGGTGTTAATCCTTCAATCATGTGGTAGGTGCCCCTAACATTTCTACGTTGTGTAAACCCTTGCTTTTTCTGAATGGAATGACATACACTACTTTTGTGCGTTCAAAAAATAAAATTCTGAGAGAGCGTGGCGAGAATAATTCTCATTCATTGTTCTAGCTAGTTTTTTGGTTGTACAGAGATAGGAGTCAGCCTGGTTTCAAGATACATAGAAAGAAACGAACTGATTATGTCACTATTTGAAGAATCGGAGCTGCACATTGTTGTTTCGGTATTTCAACCAAACAGTCATACATTGTTTGGTTTTAAGGGCATATTTGATAGCGCGTCAACTGTTGTTGAATCCTAGCAAGACTCCAAATAGATGGTCCAACATACATAATAAATGCAGCATGTTAGATCTTTCCCAAAAATATACATGCAGCTCCACGGCTCCAAATCCAAAAAAAGTTCTAACTGATTTGCAACAAACTTACCCACAAATGCCATTGGGCTAATACCCCTTCAGTTCACTGCAAGCACATGACTTCATCTGCAACTCTCCTGTCCACATGACTCAAACTCAACCGACCCAACCCACCCCCACCCGACCACCCAGGGCATGGCAAGCAAGATAATAGGTGGTAGTAGAGGTATCCCCCAAGTGGGGCCAGCTTATAGCTTATACCTTTTTTCCACAATCAAACTTTTGTAATCAACTTTATTTAAAATACAGTAATATCTATGACATCAAATTAGTTTCGTTAAATTTACTATAAAATATATTTTCATAGTATATATTTAAAACCACCCAAATATCACCGAGCAAATTCCCTACGACATGCCCCTGAGAATTTACTCTATCCTTTGAACCTCTAAATTTCGCCACATCCCTTATAAGTCCCTCAGTTTTTATTTTGATGCTCTCTATACCCATTCTATTAGTTGACTCTCAGTTGATTGGTAATTGTTTTCCAAGTGAATATAATGCCCCTCTTTCCTACTTATGTGAGCTTAGTCATAAACACACAATCCTCGGGTGGAAAAAGATATATTTGTAAAAAAACAAAGTGGTGGAAATTTTTGAACGCAAATTTGAAAATTAAAATTTTAAATTTTAAATAAGTTTCAGATCAAATTTAATGAAATTTATATGATATTTTGACCAAAATAAAACTTAAACAATAAATAATGTTGGTTTATAATTTCTAGCTGAAACTCTCTTATACATTTAACAAAAAGAATGTTCAATCATTTTTTCAAATTTCATGATAATTTTGTCCCATTTGATTTTATTATAAATTAAAAGTTTTCACATTGAAATTTATGAAGTAGATAGCAAATAAGTATGAGAAATGGACGATACAATCATTTTTAGAAATATCTCACGGTCAGCTAGTGGAATAGGGATATAGGAGAACTGTCGGAGGAGCGGTCCCCCAACAACGGGGAGGTGCAACACCCCCCTCCGCTGAAGATACAGCCAGGGGGTTAGCGGCAAATGATGTTAGTTCGCCTGTGGGATGTGTCAGGAAACGTAAGAATGTATGAACACAAAGATTATACAGGTTCAAGCCACCTGGAGGTGTAACACACTACTCCTATGTTTTGAAAATACAAAGTTTCAACTGTCCTTAGACTCAAAATTTGGCAACCTTCTCTAAGTGGCATATCCCCCTCCTTTTATATCTCAAGCAGGGGCGTACAGTGCCATTGTAGTCTATGAATTCTCTATGAGTTGTTTTGTAGTTGTTTGGTTGTTCACCGACCCCTTAATGAGGGATCTACCAAGGATTTTATTCCTTGGATTGCCCAGGGCACCCGGGGGAGGTATCCTAGCTAGTTGGGTCTTGCATTGCTCACCACGTGCTGAGAGCTGGGCCCAGTGGCCCAAGCCAAGATGGGATAATGCCACTGCTCCACCTTTTCCTCAGTTGGCACAATTGGGTTTCGCTAGGCATGTCCGACGCGTGGCCATGCTCCTATTGTCCTAGGTGATTCAGTGGCACTATCTTTTCCACGTGCTTCTCGAATATGTCCTTAATGAAAGGGTTTGGTGTATGATGTCTACGGTCACAAGACGTGGATCTTGTAGGTCTCCCCTCCTCTCAAGTTGGGGAGTGTGTGACCTAGAAGGGCAAAGGGAGCCCTGGGACCTGAGCTAGGACAGATCACGGGCTCTGCCCTATTGTTTTGTAGATGTAGATCTTATAGTTCTCTACACTCCTCTCAAGGAGGGGAGTGTGTGACCTAGAAGGGCAAGGGAGCCCTGGGACCCGAGCTAGGGCAGGTCCCGGGCTCCTCCCGCTCTGCTACTTTATAGATATAAATCTTCTATGTCTCTCTCCAAACGGGGGGGTGTGTGACCTAGAAGGGCAAGGGAGCTCTGGGGCCCGAGAAAGGGTAGGTCCCGAGCTCTCTGCCTTGTCATCTTGTATATGTCTCCCTGCCTTGCCCTGACAGTGGTTGCTCATGATGGTGACTTAATGGAGTTTTTCCTTTATGAAGTGGAAACATGACCTCGAGTCCCTTGGGAAAGGGGACCCTAGTTTCCGTTTCACTAACAAAAACGAATGAAAATTCAGGGGCATCGTGAAGATGATGCAAATTTCAAAGGAACATAAGGGATTGAGCAAGTTCTCTGAAGTATATGGAAACTTTATCAATTTCACCCTAGTTATAAGATGATTTGTTGTAAATACCCCCTTGTAATTCATCTTGGTATAAGATTTCTCTCCAATTGCAATGTTCATGCATTTTTTTCATGTATTATATGATTTAGCACATCTCTTAATAGATATGGCCTTGAACACATATATTTTTCTCAACGATATAATGTCATAACAAGATCATCTTTCTCACCTTAGAATCAGCTAAAGAAAATTAGCTAGCACCGAACCCCATAAATCAAGCGTAACAACTCATATCTTCCGGTGACCCTGATGTCCAAGAATGGAGACTCATGATCACCGCCACCCACCTACGTCATGGGTGCTATGAGTGGGGATGTCAGATATCACAATCGTGTCATCATGCACGTTCGATATGGGTGGTAGCCATAACTTCTCGTCTATTAGTATTTATATGAGCACGAGTGGGGTTTGGGAATATGAGAATGGACAAGCATAGGTAATTGGAGGAAATTTCCAACAAATGTAAATTAGGAGAGGGGTATTTACTAGAAATCTTTTATTAGGAAAGAATCTTAATCTCGAAATGACATTTCTGGTGGTATTCTAATTTTTCTTTTCTCTATAACCTTAACCAAAATTGAAAAAGATGGGAGTTAGGTTGTGTTCGGGAGGTGAGGTTAGGAACTCACCTCCCGCGTACGTAAAACAAAGTGACACATTTTCTCATGAAGTATTTACTATTTTTTAAAAAAAGATTAATATGATTTTTTAAAACAACTTTCGTATAGAAATTTTTTTCAAAACATACACCGTTTAATAGTTTGAAAAGCGTGTGTATGGAACACGAGAAAATGTGAGTTGGAAAAATTGAGACGAGAACACAGCCGTAGAACCGGGAAGGAAAAAACGCCTTCGAATAATGATGAAACGTGGGCGGAGGTTCCGTGGTTGGATTGCCCTTACCGCTGGTGCCGTTGACCACTTGTGGGTGTTCCGGTCGTCGTTTGTTTATGTGTCACCTAACCACCATCATCACCATGCTTTCACAGATGAGTGTGTCAGTGTGTCATGTGATGCCACCATGTACTAGTACAAGGCATGCATGAAACACGCTGGTCAGTCACTGACACTAGTAGCTTATTAACACACTTCTAATGAAGTGATCATTCAGTCCTGTCATACGGCGGCACGGCGACAAATCAACAGATTATACAGACGATATATATCTGACCTGTCCTTAGTTAATTAGTACTGTCTATATATCCACGCAGGGAAGCTTCCTTTGCTTCAGTTGTATAAACTAGGCCTATAGGACAATGACTTTAATTCACCAGAGTGCTGGGGAAAAGCACGGCAATATATGTTTCTTCAGATTTTTTTATCTTGTTATTTTGTCCCCTTTGTTTTGTATCCATGGAAATATTTAGGCATTTTTCTATAATACGATGATTGTTGACTACATAGAGAAAGAACTACAGAATATACAAATGCAAATACTCTCTCTGATAAAAATAATAATGATTCACTTTTTGCGATTTTTGGGAATCCACTTTAAGCATACATTTTTTATTGCAATAAGTTTATCAAATAAAAAATTGTTATAAGATATTTTTTTCAGAACTCATAAATTTATTTATATTTATAAGGATTAAAGATATAGTTCAAGGGAAAGGGAAAGTACATCCCCAATACATTACTATTAAAGATAAAACATACAAAACAACACGATCTATTCATAAGGGAAAGCCAACTGAAGTAAGAGCATGTCCAGCAGCTCATCTAAATTCGATACTCCATATCCCAGTTTGGATGACCATCCAAAAAGATTCTTCCTCCATATTTATTCCTGCTTCAACAGATCATCCATATTACATACTCCATATTACCTTTCATATATTTTAATAATATCTTCTAACCAACTTTACTATGTATATGTATATGTTTTTTAAGCCTGGATTAGTTAAAGAAGAAATAATGTTATATGCTTCACATGATAGTTAGTACCAATTAATCTATCACGTATATTGAGCTTGATTAATAAAAGTCTACCATGTTTACTGTGTGAAAGCAAAGAAGGAAAAAAATAAAAAAAAGAACGGATAAACATCGTTCACAGGACCCCAACCCCAACACAGCATATATTTTCTCCAGCCCAACAGAAGCGACGCGGCCAGGCGGGCGCAAAGCGCGGGCAGAGCGAAGTGGCATGGCGTGGAGGGGGAGCGGCGGTGGAAGGCGCCGCGTGGGAGCGGAGGTGGTCGGCAAGCGCGAAGGAGGCAGGCAGCGGACACGGAGGCGGAGGCGACGGTCGGCGGGCGCGGGCGCGGAGGCGGTGGCGGGGGCCGGCGGGCGCGGGAGCGGTGGCAGCGGCTGGTGAGCATGGAGGAGGAAGGCGGCAGCTGAGGGGCGGAGGTAGGCAGCGGGCATGGAGTGGCGGAAGGGAGCATGGCTACCACTGGCGACGCTGTCTTCTGGATCTGGTATGCCTCTCCTTCTCCTTCAGGCCGGTGACGACGAGTCGACGGCGATGGAGGGGAAAGTCGCGGGACTCCAGAGGGGGGCAGGAGCTGCAGCCGTTGCGATATGGCGTTTGGAGAGAGAAACGCTATATTTGGCCTTTCTCTCCCTGTGTTTTTGCCCATCCTCTATTTTTGGATGGCTGAATGGCTTGTCTGCTGGAGCCATGTTTTTCACTTTCGTGCGCTAAATCTTAGATGGAGTACCGAGTGGAGGATCTCCTGGGGATGCTCTAAGGAAATCATCCTTCAATATAATCCAAATAGCAGTGATGGACGAGATCGTCAGGTTGTTGTGATATTACCGCAATTACTACATCCATATGTCTCTACTAGATACGTGCACATAATTTTTCAGCTACTTCTTCTGAGGTTTATACGTTTTTATTAAGCTTCACATGACTTAACAAATGGTTGTAAAGGAGTCTCCATCAAATTAATCGAAGGAGCTCTTAACTTTAGTCATATGACAAAAGTCCACCAGACGATCTGTACTCAATCCGAGTGGAGTTCTCAACTTGAATACTTCTACAGCGAGAATTGGAAGAAATCCCCGTACCCAGCTCGCCTTGGACATGAAATATTTAAGATGGGAGAATGAGCCCCTCCCTTGTAAGATACGGTGAAAGTTAAGCGCAGCACAGATGTTGAAGGAATAATGTTCTGAATTCCGATTGAACCTTACAGCCAGTCAACCACAAGCCTCGCACTAGCCCGGTGAGCAAGGATTCACCTGAGGATGCTGTTGGAGCCAACTCGCTCGCTATCCAGTAACACGAGAAATTGAGATTGGTGGGTTAAGCTAGCCACATCGCCTGTTGAGGCTCTAGCCGCACTATGCCATCCTTGTTGTCATGGAAACAACATCCGCCACCCCAGATCCGTCCACCCTCAGTGAGGCCGCCGACGGTAACTTGGCTGCGATCGAGTGAGAATGACACAGAAATGTTTTCTTCCTTTTCACGTGCACGCTTATCGAAATACTGTAAATTTTTAAAAGTATTTTTAATAGAAAAGTTGTTTAAAAACCATATTAATTCTTTTCTAACTTTAAAATAATTATTACTTAATTAATTATACACTAATAGTTTGCTCTTCTCCATCTCATTTCACTTTCACTCAAACACACCGCAAGGACCATCAATACGGAGAGCGAGCTAGCTGCGGTGCAGGCACCAGGACATTCATGCATACAATCACCACCATCACCATCATCTTCTCCGGTCGCTATTGTTAGGAAACAATAGGCAAATAAACGATGAAGAACAAGAGATCAATCACAAAAGACACGAGATTTAACGTGGAAAACTCTCCTAACGCAGGAGAGAAAAAACCACGGACGCCAGCCAGCAAAACTTCACTATATTAGATGAGCTTACAAAACACCGAACGGCGGTTTACAAGAAGTATATATAAAGGTGAAACCCTAAAGGGTGATGATCTATACCGCGGGTGCTTCGCCCCAGCACCCCAGGCGTCCCCGTGAGCAGGAGTCCAACTTTAATGGGCCACTTCGGCCTCCGCTTTGCTCCATCCGAAATGGGCCTTTATATGAATTTGGATCACAACTCAACAAACTCCACCTTAAGACAAATTCCTTCTTGTAGCATAAATCAAACCTTCATCTTGAACACAATAAAGAAAACACTTTCGGTGCCAAATAGCCTCTTGGGCTAAACCACTATACCAACTAAGCTTGAGCAAAGCTCAAACTTAGCAACGGGAACCGCCTTTGTCGTCATATCAGCAGGATTTTCATGAGTCCTTATCTTGCATACCTTTAGCTTACCTTGTGCGACTACATCGCGAACATAATGGTACTTGATATCAATGTGCTTTGTCTTCTCATGGAACATCTGATCTTTTGTGAGGTATATAGCACTTTGACTGTCACAAAAATAGATTAATGCAAGAGTCAACTCCACTAAGCTTAGGAAACAATCCCTTCAGCCAAACTGATTCTTTACACACTTCAGCAATAGCCATGTATTCTGCTTCAGTTGTAGACAGGGCAACAACAGGCTGTAAAGTTGCCTTCCAACTTACGGCACAACTACCAATAGTAAACAGATAACCTGTGAGTGACCTTCGCTTATCCAAATCCACATAGCCAATGAGTCCCTTGTCAGTCCTACCAAATTTCAAACAAGCATCTGTTGTGCCTCGAAGGTACCTCAAAATCCACTGAACAGCCTTCCAGTGTTCTTTACCAGGATTAGCTATGTATCTACTAACCAAACTCATAGCATGAGATAAATCCGAACGGGAGCAAACCATAGCATACATCAAAGACCCAACAGCACTAGAATATGGAACCCTTGACATGTATTCATCCTCCTCATCAGTACTAGCACATTGTAAAGCTGATAATTTAAAATGAGGTGCAATGGGAGTACTCACAGGCTTTGCATCATGCATGTTGAAACACTGAAGAACTTTCTTAACGTAACTTTGCTGACTAAGAAATAACAAACCAGAAGTTCGGTGTCTAGTAATTTCCATACCTAGAATTTTCTTAGCAGCACCAAGATCATTCATGTCAAACTCACTACTCAACGATTTCTTCAATGTAGTGATTTCTTCCTTGCTTTTGGCAGCAATCAGCATATCATCAACATATAACAGTAAGTATATAGGTGATCCATCAATAAATTTAATGTACACACAACTATCATATTCAGACCTCTTAAAGCCATGTGACAACATAAATGAATCAAATCTTTTATACCATTGACGAGGAGACTGTTTCAAACCATATAAGGATCGTTTCAATTTGCAAAAATAGTCCTCCTTACCAGGCACTATGAACCCTTCTGGTTGGTCCATGTATATCTCCTCCTCGAGCTCTCCATGTAAAAATGCAGTCTTCACATCTAACTGCTCAAGCTCAAGATCATGCATAGCAACAATTCCGAAAAATGTACGAATTGAACTATGCTTTACAACTGGAGAGAACACATCATTATAATCAGTACCAGGAATCTGATTGAAGCCTTTTGCTACTAACCTTGCCTTAAACCTCGGAGGATCACTGAGAGATAAACCCTCCTTTCTCTTGAAGATCCATTTGCAACTGACAGTCTTCTTCTGTTTTGGCAAGCGCACAACCTCCCATGTGCCATTATTCTCGAGAGACTGCATCTCCTCATGCATAGCTGAGATCCACTTCTCGCGATCACCAGAAACAACAGCTTCAGTGTATGTAACTGGCTCATGAGTGTTCTCCACCTGTTCAGCACAATTAAAAGCATAATAAACCATATCACATTCCTCAATTAAATGGACTGGAGCTCCACAACTCCTCTTTGTTCTGCAATGTGCTATAGGCTGATCTTGTGGCTACAAAACAGGAGGTGAGTGCAGAACAGTATCATGAACATCATTATCAACAATTTTAGTTTCCTGATCATCTACGTGCTCCACCTGCACGCTGACATGTTGCTGCTTCTCACCAGAATAATCTGATATAACATCTGTGGACAAGCTGTCATTAAACATAACAGATTCATTGAAAACAACGCTCCTGCTCATGAAAGTCTTTTTAGTTTCAGGATTCCATAACTTATATCCTTTTACCTCCTGAACCATAACCAAGAAACAGACACTTAATAGCTCTAGGCTCTAATTTTCCATTATCAACATGAGCATAAGCAGTGCAGCCAAAAACTCTCAACTGTGAATAATCAGCAGGCGTACTAGACCATACCTCAGTGGGAGTTTTCTTATCAAGTGGGATAGAAGGTGACCTGTTGATCAAGTAACAGGCGGTGTTAGCTGCCTCTGCCCAAAAATGCTTGTTCATGCGAGCGTTGGACAGCATGCAACGAGCCTTCGAGATGATGGTTCTGTTCATGCGTTCAGCCACACCATTCTGTTGTGGAGTGTACGGGATGGTGTGGTGCCTCACAATTCCTTCCTTCCTACAGTAATCATCAAAAGCATCCGAACAGAATTCACCACCATTGTCAGTACGAAACACTTTTACCTTCTTTTCAGTTTGTCTTTCTATCATAATTTTCCACTCTTTAAAGGCAGCAAAAATATCATCTTTATTTTTTAGGAAATAAGGCCACACTTTTCTAAAGTAATCATCAATAATGGTAAGCATGTAACGAGCACCACCATAAGAGGGCTTACGAGAAGGCCCCCACAAATCAACATGTACATAATCTAGTGCACCTTTGGTGCAATGAACTGAGGTATTGAATCTTACCCTCTTATGCTTACCACAAACACAGTGCTCACATAACTTCATTTTACCCTGAGTGCAGCCATCCAGCAGGTTCCTCTTCATCAATTCTGCCATACCAAGTTCACTCATATGTCCAAGACGCATATGCCACAGGTTAGTCTTACTAGGTTCATCATTAGAAACAGCAGCAGCGGTAGAACCATGTAATGTACTTCCTCTAAGGACATATAACTTTGCAGAATTCAGATCACCTATCATATAAACGAGAGAACCTTTTGATACCTTTAAAACTCCACGTGAACCGGAGTATTTGAATCCTTCCGCATCAAGTGTGCTGAGAGAGATGAGATTTCTAGCCATCCCTAGTATGTGTCTCACATCTTTCAGCGTGCGTGTCATGCCATCATGCGTCTTGATCTCAACGGAGCCAATACCCACGATCTCATGCGGGTTATCATCTCCCATACGCACAGACTTCTAAGAACTAAACCAATCTCTGTTAATGCAGATATGAAACGAACATGCGGTATCAAGTATCCATTCATCATGACCAGCAACACAACCAGCAAAGACGATAAGACAACCTCCTGAATCATAGTTTTCTGCACTGGAGACGACAAAGGCCTTACCGTCGGATTTTCTTTTCTCCTTATTCCGCAGCTTCCAACAATCTTCAATGAAGTGACTTTTCTTCTTGCTGTACTTACAGAACTTTTTACCCCTGGAATTTGAACGGCCTCTACTGTTCTGGCTCTTGTCACGATCATTGTTGTCGCTGTAGGTTCTCTGCTTAGGTCTGCCACTGACCTGCAATGCTTCGCCCTTGGAAGACGACACATCAGACTGAACCATACCTTTCATCTTCTCCCTGCTTTGGAGTGCCTCATAAACTTCCGAAAGAGTTAGTTCATCACGGCTTAAAAGTATGGTGTCACGGAAATTTGCATACGAACTAGGCAGTGAGCATAACAGTAGTAGACCTAAATCTTCATCATCAAACTTTACCTCCATCGACACTAGGTTGGCAACGATCTCCTTGAAGACCGATATGTGGTTCAAGACTAAACCAGCCTCCTGCAACTTGTGCGAGAACAACTTCATCTTCATATGCATCTTACTGGTTAGATCCTTAGATATGCAGATCGATTCCAGTTTGAGCCAAAGTTCTGCAGCAGTGCGTTCCTGCAACACTTCTTGCAAAATATCATTAGATAGATGAAGTTGAATCAGCGACATAGCTTTACGATCCTTCCACCTCTCCTCAGTGGTCCAATCATCCTTCTTTTTCTTCCCGAAGTTTTCCAGCGCCTCATCAAGATCCAAAGATTGCGCTAGAACAGCCCGCATCTTAACTTGCCACAGTGAGAATCTCGTCTTGTAGTCCAGCATCGGTAGATCAAACTTCATCGATGCCATCGCGGAAACCCTAATGTGAAAAACAAGCTCTGATACCACTTGTTAGGAAATGATAGGCAAATAAATGATGAAGAACATGAGATCAATCACAGAAGACACGAGATTTAACGTAGAAAACTCTCCTAAGGCAGGAGAGAAAAAACCACGGGCGTCAGCCAGCAAAACTTCACTATATTAGATGAGGTTACAAAATACCGAACGATGGCTTACAAGAAGTATATATAAAGGTGAAACCCTAAAGGGCGACGTTCCATACAAAATCTCCGGCCCAAGCCTCCGGTGACGGGCCTCCATTTCGCTCCGTTCGAAGTGGGTCTTTATATGAATTTGAATCACAACTCAACAGCTATAAAGCTACACCATTGAAACCCAAAAAATGAGATAAACCCGAACTACAGGTAGACTACGGAGGAACTCTATCCTAAACTACAATACATGGAGGTGGTCTGGCCTCCCGTTCTGGCAGTTGCCGGTGGAAGAGACTTCTAGTCTGTCTTTTGTAGGCTAAATGCTGCATACATCCTAAGATTATGAAAGTACAGTTCAAGATATATATCTATATGTGCAATATCTATGTTTTTTAAATAAGTATTATTAATAATATTTATTCATAGTCCGAGTTCCAAAAGTTTGAAAAAAAAGTCAAATATCAGGAAATTTTGATTGGAGGGAATGGCTATATATATCTTTAATTTTTTAGGGTGAAATTACACCTATTCCGATGAAACCTTGTTTTTTGTTACGAAGCTCTAAAATCTCCAGTTGGAAATATTCTCAATCTTGAGTTGAAACTCTCGAATTTTGTTTATAGTTGAATTGGAAGATATCCACCTGGAAATAATATTGTAAAAAAAGTCATTCAAATAATCTTGAGCTTTGCCACTTGCAACTTGTAAAAGTCACTTGAAATAGTCTTGATACATGGGTATGGAAGATAGAAATGGTTTTTTACTTTAGGATGGGTTCTGATAAAAAAACGTTTTAGACGTGATAAGTAAACCTTTTATGATTGGAAGCTGATGCGTGAGGTTAACTTGGTAGGTGCGGAAGTAAAGTTGGACCGGCAAGCCAAGATCTGGGTCAACCTCCTGCTGAATTTTCTGAATAAGTTTCCCCTTTGTTTTAATTAGGACATGAACAAGATGACTTGGATAATTAACTTTTTCCAACGAAAGATAGGGCATAACATACATTCCCTCTATTTTCTTTTATATGACAAAAAAAAACACAGAGGAAGTACTATCGATCAGTTGCAAGAAAGCAACAATACAACTAATCAAACAATTGTCGAATTTGCTAGCAACAATATTAGCAATGGATGCTTAATCAGTACACTAAATTTCCTGCATGTATGCATCACGTTAGTTAGTACTAACCTTTCATCTCACCTACTCCTAAGAATACTTTATCCACACATTTGTCAGGCACGGATGATCGAATAATTAATTATACATATATTAAACGTACATGTTCCACATGCTGTCGACAAAAAATAAATATTTACGATAGGAAATTCAAACTGTTTAATATATATATTCACTTCGTCTCGTGTAAATTACGTCAATCAACTTACTTTTCTTTAGATTGTATTTTAGATAGTATGTGCAATTTAGAATGAAATGTTGTATTATTATACTTCCCCGCATCATACTTTGCAAGCACTACTACGAAACACCAGATGTGCCGGAATTGTATCCGGCACAATTTATGCGGCACCGATGAGGGGACTCATTGGTGCTGGATGTTAGAATTAACAACGATGGCCCTCCAACACCCAAAAAAAATGATACTTGGATAAAAATATCAATCACATATAAAAAAATCAAAGATTCAACCATAAGAGGATTTGAATTTCAACACATATCACAGATTCAATCATCAACATATCACATAATCAATATTTACAAATTCATCACGTGGATTTGAACATTTGGAATTTCAACCCATCATAGATTCAATCAACACATCACCGTGCTGAAGTCCGCCCATCCAATGTCCTACAGACAATCACCGGAGGCGAGATCAGCATGAGAGATGAGAGGTCAGGACGAGAATGAGGAGTGTCGCTGACCTTTGGTGTTGGTGGTGGCGTTGAAGGTAAGGTGGAGGGGAGAAGAAGTAGGCCAATATCATCGAACCCGAGGGGCCTGGATCCAGCGACCCGCGAGCTCGGGCCTACCACCACAACATGGGACGAATCAGGACACAGAGGTGGAGGCCATGGCTGGAGGTGATAGGAAGAGCAAGCTGATGTTGTTGAACCCGAGGTCGCCTTCTCCTGCTCACCCCTTCCTCTCCGACCGTAGGGAGAGAGCAATTGCCATCTCGTTGAGCGGGCCACTACCGAGCCGCCGTGAGGGAAGAATGAAGGGAGTTGTCGTCCTCATCTAGCGGGCCCTCCCCGAGACATTGTGTTGGGATGAAGTTTGCCCACCCGTTCGAAGGGGGAAGGGAAGTGGGCCACCCTTGGACCTCGCGATGATGGATCTGGTCACCCCAGAGCTTGTGGCAGCAGCTCTGCCGATAGAGCGGAGGACGGGCAGTGGCAATGATGGAGATGAGGGGTAAGGGTGGTGGTGGCGGCTGCGACGGAGATGGGGAGGGGTGGCGGCGGTGGGGGGGGAGTGAGTGAGAGAGGCGGATAGGCTGAGAGACTAAGTGAGGCAACTCGTCCCTAAAAAACCGAGGTTCAGCTAGTCGTCGGCTCAACTCCCTCAAAGGTGTTGATTTCTTTAAAACTGGCACGCACAAGTTTATTTAAAAAATTGGCACAAATATTATTGGTGTTAGTTTAGTTTTTTAATTAAATCGGCACCTACGCAGTGGTTTTTATTTTTAGCTATATCATATATTTTGAGAGAGAGAAAAGCATTATATGAGCTGGTTGTTGATGTACCGGCATATATGAGGACATGCCCTATTAGTATTTTTTTTTAATAGTGAAGGTAACTATATATATATAGAGTTGCCAAATACACAACACAAGAGTTGCCAATACACAACATTGAGTCCTAAGAACAGTTCTTAAGGAATAGTTTTGCTCACAGCCACATTTGCCCAAAAGAATATAGACGTTTGACCAAGTTAGCTATGTGTTATGTGTTTTGGTTTATTGTCACATGCGTAGTATGTTTCTCTTCCTAATACCTTGACTCCACTTGGCATTGTCTTAGTAAGATTGTAGCTTCTGCTAGCTAAAGGATGATGCCAAATTTGTTTTCCTGAGCTCATGCATATTTAAGGGAAAAAATATGACAACCTTATATGAATGAGAGATACCCAAAGCTGACAGTCACTACAATAGGTAATACTCCCTCGATCGTACAATAAAAGAGGTGGCCAAGTGTAAAAGTGTTTTTTTATATATGTATAAAAAGAAAGAAAATGACTAGCGATTTTACTTAAATAAAATGACTAACAACCGTGAAAAAGACAGCATATGTTTGACACAGACTTATTTCTAGATTTTTATTGACATGACAGAAAAGTAACGAAAAGTAAGTCCATGCATACATTGAAAACCATGCATAGAAACATAAGAAACATAAGAGTTCCTATCTCTGTTTCATATTATAAGTTGTTTGATTTTTTTTCTTAGTCAAAATTCTTTAGGTTTGATCAAGTTTACAGAAAAATTAGCAACATTCATGACACCAAGTTAGTTTCATTCAATTTAGCATTGAATATATTTTAATGCAATATTTGTTTTGTATTAAAAATATTAATATATTTTGCTACAAACTTAGTCAAATTTATAGGTGTTTGATTAAGAAAAAAAGTCAAATAACTTATAATATGAAACATATGAAACAAATGTAGATAAGAGTTAAATAGGCTTACGGCTTTGATGGACTACACCATTTTATAATTACTTGAATAGGCCTTTCTAAGAATAGTATCTATTGGATAATGTTTCCACCTTAATGATAGATACCGAAATAAAACTTCAATGCGTAGATTTGAAAATATGACACAAAACTATAACACAAACTCTGACCAAAAGCTGAAAAAGCCATTTTAAAAAGTAAAAAGAGCGAGAAAGAGAGCATGCTGTTATGAAGGTAGTCAATACAACAGAACGACGACTAACATTTCCCCGATTGCGTCAAGCATTGATCAACTTAGATATATTAGATGAGGATACATGAACACGCGATATTTAATAACGAAGTTCAACTGTAGCCTACATCTCCAGGGATCAGTATAATATGCCTAACTGTTATGAGTTTGTGATCTCGTCACCATCATCTCCGTGTGTGTCTGCGCTACATTATCATCATTGTAGTTACACTTTAGCACCCCTCTTTATTTAAAGAATTACCGGGTTACTTAGTCCGACTCTAAATCCATCCCGGATACCTATTACAACTTCAAATACAACTATATCCTATTAGGACTATATATTTGATACCTATTCGATCTACCTACACCCTCTATCAACTATTACAACTCTAAACCCAACTATATTACTAATATATTCGACACATATTCTAAGTGATCTATATAGATGAGATCTACATATATGAATTTTAATCATAACAATCCCCACAATGTATATATATACAAGGTAATATTAGGATAAAGAAGAGAAGTAGAGATAGATAATATTATTCATTCCATATGAGTAGTACATGTATCTTTTGTTATTTTCTTTATATACACTTAGTTGCACAATGGTTATTTTCTTTATATACACTTAGTTGCACAATGGTATTAGATGCTTGAATGGAATATATATTGCGTAGGGTACTTACCCTAATACAACTCTAAACACAAGTTTAACTATATATCCTATTATGACACCTATTCACCTATTACAAATTACAATATATTCTGTTAATATGGATCCGGCACCTACTTCTAACGTAGATCTGCGGCCTTTATAAACCAGCGTCCTCCTACTCTATCCTCTCTGCCTCCACGGACCGCATACGCGCGACCACGTAATACGCCGCAGCAGCAGCCAGCAGATCGACCCGACCGACGGAGGAAGAAGAGAGAGATAAAAGGGGAGAAGAGAAGGGTTGTGTGTGTGGAAAAGGCGAGCAAAGACTCCAGCTTTCTCCCCGTTTGACCCTCGCCTGCTCACCGCGAAGGCTCGCCCCCCCTCTCCCCCTCCCCGCCGCCGTCACCGGCGGCAGCAATGGCGGCCGCTTCGGAGGAGGCCATCAAGCAGTTCTCCGCGCTGATGGAGCTGCGTGAGTGTTTTCTCTGTCTCTCTTCTTGATTGCTACTGAAACAGAATAATAATAATAATAATAATAATAATAAGGAGGGAAAGAAAAGGGAACACTTTTTTTCCCCTCCGAGGTTGTTCTTGTTTGCTGAGATGCGCTTTGTTTTGTTTGTTGCAGTGGAGGAGCCGCTCAAGACCACATTCCAGGTGCCGATCTGCTCTTGCTGCTGCCATGGCTGGATCTCTGCTCCCTTCCTTGCTCTGTATTTTCCTCTGCTAGAACAACTCGTTGGTTGGTAATTTGGTGTGATGTTTCTGCGTTGGGTGTGCGGCTGTTTTGGCCGAGCTTTGCTTGATTTTTGCCTTTGCTGCTGTTTCTTGCTTGGCATTTTTTTTTTTGTGGATTTGGGAGTTGCAGCTCCCATTCTTTGCTCGGTTCTTGCTTGTTGGGTAAAATTTAGATCTTCAAAAGTTCATTGTGATCCGCAGCTCAGCTGTAGTATGGTCAAGCTTTCTTTTATCAAATTGGTACATATTTTAGTTTTTGTTTTCTTTTTATAGTTTTGCTTGGGTAATTTCTAGCTCATATGCTCTTAAATTTATTGTCTACTAGTTATAGCGTTCAAGTTTGGTACCCCAACAGTTTACTTTGTATTTATATGATTTCTGCTCGGTCGCAGTTTTGATCACTTTTTCTATGGTCTAGTTGCATTTTTTTTTTCAGACTAGTCTCTTTTGGGTGAAATTGCACTTCTTTTTTACAGTATTCATGCCGTGGAGTTAGGGCTAAACCACTATCTTCAGCTGTAGTTGAGCAAATTTTGCTTGACTTGCACAGGCAGAATTTTCTTTTGTAAGAAGATTTTGTGAGATGTTTTATGTAGTACTTTAGTACCTTTTGCGGTCCTAATTGCAGCTTTGGTACAAGCAGCCAATTTGGAGGCAATTCTTGGTGTCGGTGCCATGTACTGTTTGTTCCTAGCTTTGTCATTTGGAGCTCAAGAACTGTATTATTAGTTTATTATTACATCTCATCTGATTCGGTCATAAACTCGGTCATCTGTGTCGGCTAGGAGAGTTTAATTTTCCAAGCATATGCGTTGAATTGTTCTAGTGGCTACGGTTTCTACTTTCTAGATCCCAAGACTTTGCGAGGTCAAGTACCACCAAGATGATGTATGTATTGTTAGCAGTTGGAAGCTAGACGATTTACTACATGGGAGAGGGAGATATCTTTGTTGTGTGATCATTCACGGCAAGGCTTCTCCTTCTTGTGTGAATTGTGATTCAGGCACCATGTCACCATGTGGATCTCGGTGACCGCTAATTAATGGCCGAAGAAGTTGCTGTTGTTTAATTTGGACGCTTGCTGATGAGGGGTGGACCTTGTGTTCCTGGACTTTGTGTGGCCTGGACTGTTCCTGGTGGAGATGTTTCAATTGCCGATTTGGACTTCTTTTATATGCTTATGCTCTACCTGTCCTTTTCCTGATAAGTATGATGCCATTAGTGATCTCAGGAAGATGTGTTCGGTTGCGCAAGCGCGCAGGAATCCCAATATGTCCACTAAGAAACAACATCTTGTTTTAAAAAATATATTTCTTTTCCACATCAGTCACAATGACACCACCAAAGAACAGCATTTGCTTTTCCCTCCCTGTTGTGTTGCTAGATACTTTTTCTTGACCTCTGTCTACATTTGTTATCTTCTTGTTCTGTATTGTTTTTTCTTTGGATGCATGAGTTGCATTTTCTTCTCTCCCTACAAATATTCCATCACTAGTTATATAGTTTTTCAGCTGCTAGTTTGAAAACAATAATTCTAGGGGTGACTAGTGCTTAACTAGTGCTATGCTATTAATGTTTGCAGCATGTCCATCAAGGATACGCAAGAGGGACTCTGGTGCGTTTTCTAAAAGCCAGAGAATGGAATGTTCCGAAAGCACATAAAATGGTAAAGCTTGCTTTTTACACTCTGACTGACAGATAAGTTATTTATCTCTGAATATACAATTGTTTGATGCAGTTAATGGATTGCTTAAACTGGAGGATACAAAATGGGATTGACAGTGTTCTGGCTGTAAGTACCTTTTTATTGGACTGAGTTACTTTTAACTTTCTTTTGAGGAATGCAAGACTGCTCTGCCAATCAGTGATTTAAAATCTGTTACAAGATGAATTCAAGTTGATGCCAAAAAATCAATCTCTTGCACTTGTAGCAGCAAACGATTCCAATGTCCTTAGATTTGCATCATGTACTGATACAGACCTGCATTGCAAATTGCTAATAGGTTCATCTTATGATATTTATCTAACCAGCAACTTCCGTTTCTTAATGCAGAAACCTATAGTCCCTTCTGATTTATACAGAGCTATTCGGGATACGCTGCTTGTTGGACTGACAGGATACTCCAAGCAGGTATAGCGACCAGACTTATTTATTTCATTTTTTCATAGTTTTAATGGAGCTTTATGTTCAAATCTCACATTTCTTTATCTAAAATTATCTGGTTTTGGATGGCATTGTATTGCTGAACAATCTTTTCATTTGACAGCAGTTTGCTTTCTCTTTATTGAGTAAAGGCTTTTGCGCTGTTCTTCATCTCATTTCCTCTCCTTTTTGTAGGGACAACCTGTCTATGCATTCGGTGTTGGGCTCAGTACCCTTGACAAGGCATCGGTAGGTATTTATTGATTAGAGTCTGAAGAAATCTACCTGGGTTAAATCTAAAATAGTGCATACTAGTATTTGTTCAAAGCCAGATTAACCGAGCTAAAGTCTGATACCATTATGGTAGATGATAAGCTAAAATGCATTTGATTACTTCTAACTTTAAGTTATAGGATTAGGAATTAATAACTGTTTAATACAAAACATAGCATGATATATCTTTTTCTTGGAAATATTTTGTCTAAATTGCTTCATTTTTGTTCTAGGTGCACTATTATGTTCAGTCACACATACAGATGAATGAATATCGAGACCGTGTTGTACTGGTAACCGCCTTTTATATCAATGATTCATAGTTTCAAATGTTATGAACAGATTATTAAGTGTATATTTTCTATTCTTTAGCCAAAAGCCTCTAAGAAGTTCGGGAAACAGATTAACACTTGCTTAAAGGTTATGGATATGACGGGGCTGAAGCTTTCTGCCTTGAACCAAATAAAGGTAGGCTGTCTTTTGCCATTTGCTAAATCTTCTCCCTTTCTTGTATAACCTCTCAGATATGGAAGATAATTGACCGTGGGCTTATTTTGTATGTGGTGAGATGTTTGATGTCAATTCAAATTTGAATTCAAGTGTCATAAATCATAACAAGAGATTGGTGCAATGGAACATCCCTAGAATCGAGTTAATTGGCTTTCCGATCTTCCTTGTTACTAAGTGCAGCTTGTAATGGCTTAATTAAAGCAATGCATTTGATCTCTTTTATTTTGTTCTTTATTCTGCAACTGGATGTGGATCAAAGATTAACAGTACCTTCTATACTGCTGCCAAACTACTTCATTGTTCAGATTATGGAAAAGTAACAATCTTGGTTTGTTCATTGTACCGATAGCTTAACTTTATGTATGATGTATTTGGTTCCAAGGTTGTTCAATTCTGAACATCTGTTTGTGTTTATATGCTGACCTTATGCTATACCACGCTTTCACTTTTCAGTGAATTTTTTTTTTTGCAATATTCTTATCAAACTTCTACATGATGCAGATGTTATCAACGATAACAGCCATCGACGACCTTAATTATCCTGAAAAAACGGAGACCTATTTCATTGTCAATGCTCCATATGTTTTTTCAGCATGTTGGAAGGTCAGTATGCATACACGTTCTATTATTTTCTTAATTCCAACTTCTGTTTGAAGGTTTTGAATTTTAGCACATAATTCTTTTCATTTGTGGCTAGGTTGTGAAGCCTCTTCTACAAGAAAGAACAAAAAAGAAAATTAAAGTCCTGTACGGCTCAGGAAGAGATGAATTACTAAAGGTAATTATTGTTAATATCTCTTTCACTTGCCATTGTAATTTCATCGAACAGATGATCCTTCAGGATCAATCTGAGGTTCATGATTAATGAAATCCCTTTTTCCCCGCAAAAAAAAAAATCTCCAGATACTAGGTGCCACCCTGTAGGTTCTCATAATCTGTTTTTTTCATTTGGTTTCAAATGCTATGAGCTTCAAGTTTAAGTTCTCCTGGGTTTGATATTGTAAGCATGTGGGCAAAAGTTATGTGGACCAACCTCCTGCACTACAGCACTAGGCCTTCTGTATCCTAGATTGACACTTAGTGACAAATAGCATAAAGGTCTGCTTGCTTACTAAGGAATCCATTTCGCTGTGAGCACAACTATGTTTATGGAGGCTCAAATTTTGCACATGTCTGTTAGCGCGAATAAGCTGACTGGAAAGAAGAGCTTATTTTTTGTACAACCAGCCATCCTAACTTTTATTGGTCCTGTTGATCTGATAGCTTATGACACCCGTTTAGGCGTGTATTGGGATGCTTTACACTAAAATCTCTTATGTAATTGTCAGGTTATGGACTATGAGACACTCCCAAACTTTTGCAAGAGAGAAGGATCAGGCTCATCGAATGATTCGTCGGATGGAGTTGATTGCTACTCCTATGATCACCCTTTCCACCAGGAGCTGTATAATTACATCAAACAGCAAGCTCTGAATGAGGACTTCATTGGTCCCATAAAGCAAGGGTCAATGCACGTGGATGTGCCCACACCGGACCTCGAAGAGGCCAAGATTGTGGAGACGATCGAATCGGAGCTCCACAAATTCCGAGGAGCAAATGGCCTCTCGCATTCGTTCAACAGGATCAAGATCGAAGGTCCGTGATGTTGCCTGTGATCATATCTAGCGACGGAGACGATGATCTGCGGAGATATTATGCTTATCCATCTCCAGCCCCAGGGAACCTACGCTGGGATTATAGCACTGCTTGCTTGCAATCTCTAGCTGCAGGCTTGACTAGGATCCACGAGTAGAAAGGTTAGTAATTGAGACGCGATTCTAATAACTGAGTCTGTATTATCTGAAAGTGTAGCCAGTTCTTTTTCTAATTAACCTAGCGACTGTATCATCTGCAACACGTTACTACTTCAGTGCTTATGGCAACTGGGATGGAAATGTGATGTTTCTAGTCCTTCCAAGTAAGTTGATGCCCTAAATATATATGTAACAGTGTATGTATAGCTCTAGCTGCCTTTTGATTGCAGTGGTATATATCAAGTGCTGTCTCACTGCTAAGAATGAATCAGCTGCATGTTTCATTTCACTAGATGCAGTGAAATTTGGTAAATCGTTATTTCAATGTTTGATGTTTGCTGCCATCTGTGTAAACTCGCTAGTCGCTTTTGGCTACATAATTAAGACTGCCCATGAATGATGTTTTGCATTCTGTAGAAACAATGGATGGCTGTTATGTTAGGTTACAGGGTTGGTTTCCTTAGGAGCGGATCTATGGCTTATAAGCTAGCTCATAGGATAAAAGGTTGTTCTTAGGAAGAATGAACGGGGAGAGAGATGTGAGGAACCCTCTCACTTCAGCGCTTTTCCCGTATCGAAGGGGTTATAGGGTTTTGTGGGGAGTCCGAGTGCACGGTGAAAAACCTTGGTACGCGTGTCCGGTGACTCCCTCTTTTTATTTTGAAGCTGCGTGAGAGGGGCCCACAGCCATAGAACAGCTGGCGTCCCCGATCAGGTGTTTGGGTCGAGTGGGGGATCGGTCTCCCGATTCCCATAGAGATCTCAACTAACATTCTCCCCTTTTATTTCCACCTTTCTTACTTCTTACACTTAATATTTATTTCTAAATAGATTGATGCATAGAGCACGCTTCATCATAACAGTCACCACTGAACCATAAGACGCAACGACTACAACGCACCTTTCCATTTTAAAATAAACACTAGATCTTTTGTAATCCAAGGATCATAGGTTTTCCCGTAAACCCATGTCGGCTAAGTTTCTTTGAATACACTGGGTGGTAAGTCTTTCGTAAGTGGACCCGCTAACATTTTATTTGTTCTTACATGCTCAGACTAATGATATCATTCTGGATTTTCTCTTTCACAACATAAAACTTTATGTCAATGTGTTTAGCAGCACTACTGGACTTATTGTTGTGAGCATAAAACATTGTTGGCTCATTGTCGCAGTACATCTTGAGTGACCTTTGAATGTTGTCGATCAATTTCAACCCGGGTACAAATTTCTTTAACCATTTTGCCTGCCCCGTGGCCTCATAACTAGCTACAAACTCGACATACATCGTGGATGACGCTACGACGATTTGCTTGGAGCTTTTCCACGAAATGACTCCTTTTACGAGAGTGAATATATAACCTGATGTGGACTTTCTATCATCTACATCTCCCGCAAAATCTGAATCTGAATACCCTTGTATCTCTAGGGAATCAGATTTTTTATACGTTAGCATGAGGCCTTTTGTGTCTTGCACATAGCACAAAGTTTTCTTTACCATTCTCCAGTGATCTATTCCCGGATTTTCCTGCTATCTACCAATTATCCCGGTAACAAAAGCTAAGTCAGGGCGCATACATACTTGAGCATATTGCAAGCTTCCGACAACTGAAGCATATGGAACCACTTTCATTTGATCGATCTTGTATTGGTTCCTGGGACATTGAAATTTCCCAAATCTATCGCCCTTGACTATGGAAGCAGGTGTAGGCTTACTCGCATATATAATATATTTCTTTAGAATCTTTGCCAGCTATGCCTTTTGCGATAGCGCTAAGACCCCTTTTCTTCTATCTTGGTGAATTTCTATTCCTAGAATGAATGAGGCTTCACCGAGATCTTTCATATCAAAATTCGAGGATAAAAACTTTTTCATCTCCAATAATAGATCAACATCACTACTAGCGAGTAGGATATCATCTACATATAGGATAAGGAAAATAAATTTTCCATTTTTGAACTTTGCGTAAACGCAATTGTCCTCCTCATTTTCATTAAACCCAAACATTTTTATTGTTTCATCAAACTTCAAATACCACTGTCTGGAGGCGTTTTAATCCATAAATGGATTTCTTTGGATGTTCTTTTTCTTCCACAACAAAACCCTTGGGTTATGCCATGTAGACATTCTCATATAAATCCCCATTAAGGAATGTTGTCTTTACATCCATTTGATGTAACTCTAGATCAAAATGTGCCACCAGTGCCATTACGATAATGAAGTAATCTTTGCATGACATCGGAGAAAAAGTCTCATTATAATCTATTCATTCTCTTTGAGTAAAACCTTTTGCTACAAATCGCACTTTATACCTTTCTACATTCCCTTTGGAGTCACATTTTGTTTTGTAGACCCATTTGCAGCCTACTGTTTTGGCTCCTTTAGGAATTATTTCTAAGTCCCAAACTTCATTGGTACTCATTGATCTCATTTCATCTTCCATGGCTTCAAGCTACTTCGACGAATGAACACTTCTCATGCCTTCTTCGAACGAGGTGGGATCTCCCTCTGTTTGAACATTTTTACTGCATAGACTTCTTCTGAGTTGTGATACATCTTCTATTTGGGGATGATGTTGCTCTTCCTCTTGTGTGACAACTGGTTCTGTAGGATCCTGTATCACAGGTTCCTCCTGTTCATTCATTGTTGCCGTAGGAGAACTAACAACAGGTGCTGACATCGCAACGTTCTGTGCTATCGGTGTACCAGCAACAGGTATCGAGAAAAAAGGTTCCTGAATCATCGGAGTAGGTACGCATACCCGCTTCACTTCAAGACTAATTTCTCGGGATACCATGCTCCCCCTGTCTATCTCATCCTCCAGAAACACTGTCTCGTTTCCATGAACTTGGTGTGTATGTTAGAACAGTAGAAACGAAAACCTTTTGATTTCTCAGTGTAGTCAATGAAATGGCAACTAACTATCTTGGGATCTAGCTTCTCAATATTTGGGTTAAATATTTTTGCCTCAGCTAGACAACCCCACACATGTACATAATTTAGCGTCGGTTTCCTTCTTGTCCATAGCTCATACGGTGTTTTGGGCATCGACTTACTTGGTACTCGATTAAGAATATGGGCAACGGTTTTTAGTACCTCCGTCCATAGACTTATCGGCAAAGTGGAGTGGCTTAACATACTTCGGACCAAGTCCATTAGAGTATGGTTACGTCTTTCAGCTACTACGTTCTGCTGAGGCTCGCTGTTGACGTAAAAACGCGACAGCCTGGGAGATCTGCTTAGCTCCAGTGTAGGTCCAAAATATTGATGAGATGTGGGCGTGCCAGTCAGTTTGATCCTGCAACTGACAAGATATGTAAACAGTAAATAAAACAGCCAATCGGCCGACAAGCCGATGGAGTGATTCCTACCGATCCCGACACTAGCCGATATCGATAGGGTTTTGAGCAATCAGCTATATGTCAAATGTAGATAATGATATAAAGACAGTCGACTGATAATGATATGATAAAGTAAGTACTGATTCGAAGGTTTAAAGCATACGTCGGTTGATATCCTGATGTCATCAAATCCAAATGATTAGATAAATAATGAAACCTTTGTTGTCATCGGCTAAATCCAACTTGTATGTAATCCCGTAAGCCGATACAACATCCAGATAACTCATCGGCTGAAACCCCGATGAAACCCTTATTGGCAATCAAGAAGCAGGCTAGAGATTATGGTTCTAAGCATGACTTAGTAGATCAAACTTAACTGATACAACACTAAGTATGAAAAGAAACACAATATCTAGACAATCAAGTTTTTGACTGATTTTCGGGGTGGTGGATACATTATATAATCTGTCAACAAAGTAATTTAGTCGATATCGACAAAACCTAGATGGAGATCGGCTGATGTAAGTAGAAAACATTATCAATCTAGATTATATAACGTATGGAATAAATTATCGGCTAGCACTCTGATAAAACATTAGGATGAACCTATCAGCTTAACAAGATTTATATTATTAACAACAGTAGTAGGTCGAACCTAACCGATGCAACACGAGATTGTATATGATAATCTAATACTTGATAAACTGATAGATCTATCTAATGTGATGGATATAACCAATCTATTTAAAACAACATTGTGATTGTAGAGATATATCGGCTAAGACAGAAGATCAGACCTAACCGAGACAGTCTCAAGTAAACCTATGTGTCTCTAAACACAATTTAATTAAAATAGAATTGAAATATTTGGTAGGCAAATATATCAACCGAACCAGAGCGATCCAAGAGATCGAAGCAATGCAGCCTTGAACAACACCAATGTAGCCGATAGATTCACTAGGGCTGACGGAACGTAGGACTTACCCCTTCGCCGAAGATCGAAAACTGATGTAGCCCTGCGTAAGGTGCAAGTTCCATCGGTTCATAAGTAAAACCTTGGAAAAGAGGGTGGTGATACACCGAGAGTAGTTGTATTGATCGAGAGATAAATTACAAGGACCCCGGGTGTACATATTTATACCCATAGGTAGATACTAGTCCATATCGGACATTGTTGGATGGAAAACTCCGCAGCGGAGGACTGTGCAGACCCCCTTTTTGAGTTCGGCCCAGGGGCGCGTGAAAGAGGCTTCCTCAGGCCCAGCTCCGATGAGGCCGGTGGGAATCGAAGACCGAGAGATAGAGAGCGGTGACACACGAGCAAGTATACAGGTTCGGACCACCGATGAGGCGTAATACCCTACTCCTGTGTGGTGGATTATGTGTGTGCGGATTCTAGCTCTCCGGAGTTGGACTTGGCTAGTCGCAATCCAAGAAGAAGAAGTAGAAAGCAGAATCCAACCCCCTTCCTCTAGGCCTGGGCCTCCCTTTATATCTCAAGGGGACACCACAGGGGCCAGACAGGCGGTTTTCTAGAGAGAAAGGAGAAAACTATTTTACAGATGAAGTCTATGTTGTGGCTTGGAGTGGAAGTCTCCCGCTCCTGTAGTGCCAGTACGGCGTCGATCAGACCGCCTATCATGGCGGTCGGCCCAACACGTCACTCTCCATTAAACGGCTGGAATCCGGTAGTCCACCGTAAATTGTGCGGTGCGCCAGGTGATTAGACTTGATGCACCAACCTTGACGTGGCGCGAGAGCCGGATCGGCCCTCGCGATCTTGATGCAGCTTCATTGGGAAACGTATCATACCTACGTGGCGTGCGTCGGCACGCGCGGTACTATATGCCATCCCATCGGTCATTCGCACCGGTCTCACGCCGGTCAGCTGACGGTGATCGGTGTCAGATGCGTGCGCGTCGCTTCGCAATAGAGGCGGAACGCGCACGGTGCAGGCGCACTATGCCCGCACCGTCATTAATGCGGGTAGGTGAGCGCTGGGAGCGCTCATCCACTTCATTACACGTGGCGACGGCCCGAGGGGGTCGGGGGAGCCCGGCCTCGCTGGGCCTCCTCCCGAGGGGGTAACGTGTCATGGGAGGACGGCCGCCACGTTGCCCTCGGGTCTTCTCACCCCTCAGGCGATGGCCATGTGGATGGACGGGGCCACCGCAAGCCCAAAGTCGACATACCCCTGGGCCCAGGACACCAACAGTAGCCCCCGGCGTAAAGCCTGCGTGGGGCGCCACTGTAGGTCGACCAGGTTTTACGCCACCTCGTCGAACCAATGTGAAGTGAGCCCAGGTTTTCAAGGGAGATAGACTACCGTTCGTTCTGCGTGTTGGGAGAAAACGCCTCCCAGCAATAATGGGCCCTTGTTCCGTAACGGCCTCATTATCCGGGGCGTAACCCAAGTCGCCTCTCAACGGAACTGGGCCGTTACTGCACAACGGCCCTATTTCTGCTCAAGATAATAATGATGGCGTATCTCTCGGCGGACGTGTGCACCCTTAAGGCGGGCACGATTCGCCCCTTCTTCTCCGGGACAGTGGCTATGTCCCGCACGCGCGACGGAAACGGAGCCCCCGGGGTCGATCGGGCCCCCGAGCCCGGCCAAGCACCTGAGGACGAGCCCGTGACACTGCTGGGGTCGGGCCATCGGTGACCCTCCGCTGGGCGCGGAGCCCCTGCTCCAGGCCATGGTGTCGGTGGGCTCTGTCGTCATGGATGGGCTCAATGCCCAACTACAGTCCCTGGCGGGGGAGTGGGCCGAGCTGGCCGCCGAGTGGGAGCGGCTGGCCGAGGGGCGCCGCTCCCTCGAAAGCATGGTGGAGGCGGGCTGGAAGGCCTACGCCCCCCAGCTCGCGTCCATCGACGCGCGCTCCAACGCCCTGGTGGAAATCACCATGGAGGTGGAGGAAGAGAGGGTCGCGGCGCTCGCCGCGACCGAAGCTATGGACATGAGCGCCTTGGATCTGCGCGAGCGGTTCGAGGCGCTCGTCGCCGACTTGACGCGTCGGCAGGACGCCGCCTTAGCCCGGGAGCAGAGGGCAGCTGAGGCGGAGGCCGCCATCAAGCGGCGCGAAGACGGCATCGCGGCGCGCACCAAAAACAACCGCATCCTCGTCGAGGAGCTCAAGGCGCAGGAGGAAACGTTGGCGACGGACAAAGCTGCCGCCGTGGAGGCGGAGGTCGCGTTCCGACTTCGCGATGTCGCCTTCACCGAGCTGCTCCAATCCCTTGCGGAGTCCGAGGATGCTAACTGGCGGCTGACCGCGGAGCTGCGCATCCTCCGAGGAGTGCGCGGCTCATGTCCTTGGTCTTGAAGTGGAGATCTCCCGCTGCGAGGGGGCCGTGATGGAGCGGGAGGTCGTGCAAATGGAGAATGCCTGCGCCGAGCGGGCCGCCCTCGACAAGCGCGCCACCGAGCTCGAGGCGCACGCCAAGGGGGCCGCAGAGACGGCCCGGAGCACCGGGGTGGCCGAGGGGTAGAGCGATCTCGCCGCTCGCCTCGCCATGGCCGAGGGGCACGCTGCCGTCCTCCAAGAGCTACTGACGGCCCGCAATGCGGAAGCCGAGGCGCTCAAGATGGCGCAGGACATGGCCCCTGGCATGCTTCAGGACACCGTCAAGAAGCTGGAGCACGCCACACGCGAGGCGAAGATCTCGATGGGCGAGGCCTACAAACTCGGCAACACGCCAGCCGGAATCACGCACCGCATAGCCGCTATGGTCGCGAGCCTTGAGGGGTTCGCGGACGAGGTCGAGGAGACCATCAAGGCCTCCTCGAAGGGCCTTGCCGAGGGGGGTGTGGAGCTGGTGTTGGCCAGCTGCCAGGCCCGTGACCCGGGGTTCAACCGGTGGGCGGTCTTTGACGACTTCCCACCGGGAACCAAGGCGGCGGCCTGTGCCCAAGTCCGGGAGGTCACCTGGGGAGTCGTCCACGCCTTCGAGGGGACGGCCCCTCGGTTTTCTATGCCACCCGCCTCCGACGACGACGCTGCCGCCGACGACGACGAGGCCGAGGACAGCAGCAGCGATGGCTGCGAGGCGTGACTCCACAAGCCAAGGCCCGTGGGCATCGCCCCTTCACCCTTTTCTTCTTTTTGCTTTATGTTTGGCCCCCAGGGGGAGGGTCTTGTAATAAATGACATCTTGCTTTATGTTTGGTTTCTATTTCCTGTAATGAAATATATTATGGTTTGCATGTCAGTTTGATATCGTGTATGTGTGATCCAAGTGTTTTTTCCCTTGTCGATTTGTTCGGTGTTCTGCCTTAAGCGGTGTCTCGGGTTCGGGCCGTAGCCCTAAGTGATATGACCCGAGACTAGAGCACTTGGGGAGTTCCACATGTCGAGACTGGCCAGGCCGAGAGCATGATAACCGGAGTAAGTGCGGACCCGATTGTGGGCCATTAGCGAGTTCCCCCGAGTTCAACATGTCTCGGGGCACGGCTCGCTCTGGGCCCCGTTGGCGTCTAGGCGGCGCGAATCACTTAGGAGCGACACGAGCGCGACCGTCCCAAGTAAGACGAAAACACCCAACAAAACCCGTAAGGGGAAAACCACAATTGGACCAGATATAAAACTGTTGTAAAGCGGATGCAAAAGAGAGGGATATATATATTGATAGTGGGAGCCCCCGGCCAACTTTGCCGTGCCCGAGGGGGCACACGGGGTTGGCCCGAGCCCGAGGTACAACGCAGCGACTCCTCTATGGATAGAAGTGGAGAAGGTGTTCGATGTTCCATGGATTGGGCAGCTCTGTGCCGTCTTCCATGGCCAGCCTGATTGAACCCGGTCGGGGGACACCGATCACCCTAAACGGCCCCTCCCACATGGGTGAGAGTTTGCTCAGTCCAGCACGCGTTTGGACGCGGCGCAGGACGAGATCGTTTATGTGGAGCGATCGGGCCCGGACATGGCGCTGATGGTAGCGCCTTAGGCTCTGCTGGTAGCGCGCGGCCCAGAGGGCGGCGTGCCGCCTTCATTCTTCGAGGTAGTCGAGGACGTCCCATCGGAGGAGCTCTTGATTTGCCTCATTGTACAGGGCTGCTCGTGGAGACCCCACGGTGAGCTCGGATGGGAATACCGCCTCTGCACCGTAAACCAGGAAGAAAGGTGTTTCTCCTGTGGCGCGGCTCGGGGTTGTCCGGTTGGCCCATAGCACCGCTGGTAGCTCGTCGATCCACGAGTCGCCATGTTTCTTGAGGAAGTTGTATGTTTTGGTCTTGAGGCCCTTGAGGATTTCTGCATTGGCGCACTCCACTTGACCATTGCTCTTTGGGTGGGCAGGAGAGGCGAAGCAGAGCTTGATGCCCATGTCCTCGCAGTAGTCGCCAAACAGTTCACTAGTGAACTGGGTGCCGTTGTCCGTAATGATACGGTTCGGCACCCTGAATCGGGCAATGATGCCCTTGATAATTTGAGCGCCGAGTGCTTGATGACCGGGTAAGCCTCGGGCCATTTGGTGAACTTGTCAATGGCGACGTAGAGGTACTCATATCCTCCCAACACCTTCTTGAATGGACCCAAGATATCCAACCCCCAGACCGCAAAGGGCCATGAGAGTGGGATAGTCTGGAGGGCCTGGGCCGGTAGATGCGTCTGCTTGGCGTGGAATTGGCACGCTCGGCATCGCCTGACCAGATCGGCCGCGTCCTGGAGCGCTGTTGGCCAGTAGAAACCCTTTCGGAATGCCTTGCCGACCAAGGTGCGCGAAGCGGAGTGAGGTCCGCACTCGCCTTCATGGACATCGGTGAGGAGCTCGATGCCACGGTCCCGAGGGATGCATTTGAGGAGGACTCCGTTAGCACCGCGCCGGTAGAGGGCCCCCTCTACTAGCACGTATCTCTTGGAGATGCGAATGACGCATTCTCTCCCTTCGCGATCCTCGGGGAGAGTCTCATCTTTGAGGAACGCCTGGATCTCAGTCATCCAGGCAATTTTTCTTGGGGGGTCGGGTTCGACCCCTTCGGGCCCCGAGACCCGGACTCACTCGGGCCTCGGGGAAGGCGTGGCAGCATCTGAGTCCCCTGGGGATCGAGACGCGCCGACGGCTGGGTGAGCCTTTCTTCAAAGGCACCCGGTGGGGTTAGGGAGCGTGACGAGGCGAGGCGTGACAGCTCGTCGGCGAGCGTGTTGTCTCGCCTGGGCACGTGCCGTAGTTCTAACCCGTCAAAGTGGCGCTCCATACACCGCACCTCGCAGACGTAGGCTTCCATTTGCGGGTCGGAGCAGCGGTACTCCTTGGAGACTTGGTTCACGACCAACTGAGAGTCACCTAGAACCAGGAGGCGGCGGATCCCCATTCCTCCCGCCGCTCTGAGTCCCGCAAGGAGTCCCTCATACTCCGCCATATTGTTGGTTGCCCGGAAATCTAGGCGAACCAAGTATTTGAGGGTGTCCCCGTTTGGTGAGGTCAAAGTGACCCAGCGCCAACTCCTTGGAGGGCGAGTGAGCCATCAAACTGCATCACCCAATGCGGGCTACCAGTGTCTGTGCCACCTTCTTCGAGTGTTCGTGTAACTCTTTTGGCGTGACTGTGCCACCTTTAGTCGGTCACGGATTAGGCGAACCTTCTCTTCAGCCTCTCTGATTATATCCGGTCCGAATACGGCACGTTCTCCGGTTTCGGACCACATCAATGGGGTACGGAACCGTCGACCAAATAATGCTTCATTTGGCGACATCTTTAGTCTAGCTTGGTAACTGTTGTTGTAGGAGAACTCAGCGTAAGGTAGACATCTTTCCTAGTCTTTGCTAAAGTCCAATGCACAAGCTCTCAACATGTCCTCTAAAACCTGATTTGTCCTTTCAGTCTGGCCATCGGTCTGTGGGTGATATGCCGTGCTAAATGCGAGGTAGCTTCCGAGGGCCTCATGCACTTTATTCCAGAAGTGTGAGGTAAACTGTGTACCTCGGTCGGATATGATCCTTTTGGGCACGCCGTGAAGGCATACGATCCTGGACAAGTATAACTCGGCTAGCTTCACTGCTATAGTTTGTCTTAACAGGGATAAACCTCGTAGTTTTGGTGAGTCGATCTACGATTACCCAAATGGAATCATAACCAGTCGCGGTCTTAGGCAATCCAACAATAAAATCCATACCGATCTCATCCCATTTCCACTCTGGAATTTTGAGGGGTTGTAGTAAACCTGCTGGTCGCTGGTGTTCGGCCTTCACTTTCTGGCATACGTCGCAGAACGCCACATACTCTGCCACTTCTCGTTTCATGTTGGGCCACCAGTATTCCTCCTTCAAATCCTGGTACATTTTCGTACTCCCCGGGTGTAGGGAATAAGCTGATTCATGGGCTTCCTTTAGAATTAATTTCCTCAGTCCTCCTTGCTTAGGTACGTAGATCCTCTTTTTATACCGTAGTATTCCTTCTTCGTTAACCGAGAACTCCTTCGCACGTCCTGCGGCCATGCGCTTCTTTACTTCCCGGATTTCTTCGTTATCCTTCTGAGCTCCTTCTATTTGTGTCCTCAGCAGGGGCTGTATTTCCAGGGTATTTATCTGACCTCGCGAAATTAGATGTATGTTCAGCTGGGCTATTTCCTTTCTAAGCTCAGGGGCCATGCCTCCCAGTCCTAGGTGATTGCAATGGCTTTTGCGGCTTAGTGCGTCGGCTACGACGTTTGCCTTTCCTGGATGGTAGTGAACCTCCAGGTCATATTCCTTGATCAATTCTAACCACCGTCTCTGTCTTAGGTTCAGGTCGGGTTGCGTGAAGATATATTTCAGACTCTTGTGATCCGTGTAGATATCGCAATGATTCCCAATCAAATAATGCCTCCAAATTTTCAGTACATGAACCACTGCGGCCAACTCAAGATCATGGGTAGGATAATTTTCCTCGTGCGGTCGCAGTTGTCACGAAGCATACGCCACGACCTTCCCTTCTTGCATTAACACTCCTCCCAGCCCTTGTCTCGAGGCATCGCAATATACAACAAAATCCTTCCGGTTATCAGGGAGGACTAGGATAGGGGCAGTGGTTAACTTTTCTTTCAACCGTTCGAAACTTTCCTGACATTGCTCAGTCCACTTAAACTCATTTTCCTTCTTTAGTAGCTGGGCCATGGGTCGGGCTATCTTAGAGAACCCTTCGATGAATCTCCGGTAGTATCCGGCCAATCCTAGAAAGCTTCGGATCTCTGTTACTGACTTGGGTGCTTTCCATTCGGTAACCGCCTCAACCTTAGCAGGGTCTACTGCTACACCACCGGCTGATATTACATGACCTAAAAATGCAACTTCCTTCAACCAGAATTCGCACTTGCTGAACTTTGCATAAAGCTGATGCTCTCGAAGTTTCTTTAGTATCAAGCGTAGATGCTCGGCATGTTCATCTTCATCCTTGGAGTAGATGAGGATATCGTCGATAAATACTACCACGAACTTATCCAAATACTCCATGAATACCTTGTTCATAAGATTCATGAAATAAGCCGGAGCATTGGTCAATCCGAAAGACATCACGGTAAATTCAATGACCCGTAGCGTGTCGAGAATGCAGTCTTGGGAATGTCTCCAGCCTTGATCTTCAGCTGGTGGTACCCGGACCGAAGATCGATCTTAGAGAATATCTTGGCTCCCTTGAGTTGATCGAAGAGATCATCTATTCGCGGTAATGGATATTTGTTCTTCATAGTCACCTCATTCAACGAGCTGTAGTCCACACACATCCTCATGCTACCATCCTTCTTCCTGACGAATAATACTGGGGCTCCCCAGGGTGATGAGCTGGGGCGTACGAATCCCTTCTCTTGTAGCTCCCTAATCTGCTTCTTGAGCTCTTCTAACTTATTGACCGGCATCCAATATGGCCTCTTGGATATGGGGGCAGTTCCGGGCATCAAGTCGATGACGAACTCAATGTCACGGTCGGGTGGCATTCCAGGTAGATCTTCAGGAAACACATCAGGGAACTTCTGAACTACAGGCATTCCTCACAGGGGTAGCATGGTGAATATACCACCGGCACGTTCAGGTAATCTGTGGTCCTGATCCATAGTTGCTCTCATCGCTGATCCCCAGGGTGTGGTTAACGTAACTTCTCTACGGCTGCAATCTATGATTCCTCCGTTCCTTGTTAACCAATCCATGCCTAGTATGACATCGAGGGTTTGCGGCACAAGGACCATAAGATTTGAGGGGAACACCACATCCCTAAGACGGATGGGCACGTTGACACAGGCTTGGTTCATATTGATCTCCCCTCCCGGTGAATGTACTATCATGGGTTTCCGCAGTTCTACCCGGGTTAGGTTGTGTTGTTGGCTAGCTTTAAAGGATATAAATGAATGCGACGCGCCTGAGTCGAAGAGAACTTTAACTGGAGTAGAATTTATAGAGAACGTACCCATTAGCACGTGGTTCACTTGCCCGCGTCCAAATCTGGTCGTGATCCTGCCGGTCTGCGGCATCCTGAATAGTCCTCTCCCGGCTGTCGGGGTGGTAGTCCCTTGGATTGTCGTGGCATTAGCTCCGGTGTGGATAGGCGTCTTGTTGGGGTGCGGGCACTTGTTGGCGAAATGCCCATACTCTCCGCAATTGAAGCAGCTCCCAGGCCTTTTTATCCCTGTAGCAGCCTGGTTTGGCGCAGGTGTGCGGTTCTGGGTAGCAACCGGCCTGTTGTAATTGCTAGGTGTAGTAGGGCGGTTGGCCATCACTATCGCGGGTTTCCATCCCGACGAGGTAGTTCCTTTGGGTCGCTGAGATGCAACTTGAGGCGAGCGGTTCATAGCAAGCCTTCTTTTGCGGTTGTGCTCCACGATCTTCCGATCGTTTTCCAATCTAACCACCTTGTTGATGAGACTCTGGAAACTGTCATGATCTTGCCCTATCATGGGTCCAGGCAGCTCATCATTTAGCCCTTCAATGAACTTGTCAATCTTTTCTTCCTCATCCGCGAGATCCCCAGTCGCGTAACGGGCCAGTTTGGTGAAACGGTTCAGGTATTCCTGTACCGTGGTACTTCCTTGACGCAGTCTCCTGAACTCATTTTTCTTCAAGCGCATCACTGCGGCGGGCACGAAGTTGTCACGGAAAGCGGTAGCGAATTCCTCCCAGGTTGGTTCACTAGCATCTTCTTCTTGGGCCTCCTTATAAGTAACCCACCAGTCTCCGGCTGGTCCTTCCAGTTGGTTTACTGCGAAAATTACCTTACCAGCTTCCCGTACTCGTACGAGGGTCAGCTTCTTCTCGATGATACGCAGCCAATCCACGGCATCCATGGGCTCTTCTGCTGTGGTGAACGTGGGTGGCTTGGTCCTCATGAATTCTCCAAAGTTTGATCCTCCATGATTGCCTTGATTGTTCGCGATGGCTTGCAGAAGTTGGGTCTGGGCGGCCATAATTCCAGTTAAGGTGTTTAGGTCGGATTCAGGGGTTCCCTCATTGTTGTTTGTTGCCCGGCGTCGGCTGGCCATCTGTGTAGATTAGTGGGGTAAGTACCCTGATATTCGAACCAACCCTTATGGTTCTATCCCGATCAGGGAGTTGTTTTTGATGTGAACTTTGTTTAGTAAGCATGGTGGAATAAACTCATTTGCAACACAACAACAACATATCATAAAGAACATCGTAGAGTTCACAAATCAAGACACAAGTAACTGCATATGTGTGCAGCCCAAATGGAGTTTAAAACATTACAACATCGAACTAAGACATCGAGCTACTCGTCAACATATATAGGGGGTGTCTCGCAATCCAATAACCATCCAAAGCGAGATCGGAGCCGGAATGGATCTCCAGTCTAGTCGTCCAGCCATCCGCAGGATCCTGGCGCAGGAAGTGGGTAGTCGCTGGCAGATGCGAACCTGAGCTCCCCCGGCTCGGAGGTGGTAGCCTCTGGGTCTGACTTGGTCCTCTTGTACGGTGGTCGTGTGCTCTTGCAGGCCGTGCTGCGGGTGTGAGGGCCTCCGGTGAAGGTGATGCGGTAGGCAGGAGTCTCATCCTCTGAAGGGTCGGTAACGTGCGGCTCTATGTCCTCTGGGTCGTCCTCATCCTCTGCCCCGGAGTCAACCTGAATCGGGGTCTCTATGCAGGACCCTGGTGGTGGGGAAGTAACAGGGGTTGGCTCTGCAACTGGTGGCTGCATCGCTGTCGGGTCCACCAGGTAGGGTCCTGACTCGGTGGCTAGGCATCAACCACTGAGTGAAACGCTGGCGGGTATGGTGGAGTGAGGAAAAAGTAGCGATCCCACCCAACTGCTGCAGAAGTGGAAGCTCCAGTGGCACTGACTGTGGTGGCTCTGAGCTGCTCTGCAAGCTGACTAACGTGCTCCTGACTCACCCTCAGCTGCTCCTCAAGTGTATCCATCATCCTGCGACACTCATCATGCTGGCCCGATAACTGCTGGAACTGATCGCCGCGGGCTTGGAGCTGTGTCTTCAGCGAGTCTATCTCACCGCCCCTGGTCTGGTGCTCCTCCTCAAGCTGTAGGTGTTGCACTGTGAGGTCAGTCACCTCAGTCTCCAGCTCTACCAGATGCCTGTGCTGCTCGTCGATCTCCAACAGAGCTGTCTCGTAACAGTCGTCAACAGCCTCCGCCCATCGGGACAGTCGGGTCACCATCGGGTTGTAGCAGCATGGTGTGTCTTGGACGGTGCACACGGAGTTGCCCTCCTTTCGGTACGTGTGATGGGCAAACTCGGTGGTCGCCAACTCAGATCGGTGGATCGAGCTGGGTCGGAGAAAGGCCTCCCGGGCAGCATCCTGCATCGCGGTCTCAGGTGAGTTGCGACGATAGCGTGTCCTGAACCAATGGCCTGCTTCTGAAGGAACTCGGGGCTCAACCACAACTCTAGCCTCCCAGGTTGGTCCAATCTGCCTCACCAGGTAGGTCGGGATCCTCGGGTACCTCAGACACCTCATCATCCTGTGCAACTCCATAACATATCCCTCTGAATGGGGTAGGTCCATCTTCCATGATGCACTCGAATCTGCCATCTATTTTTAAGAAAGTTTAAGATCAGTAAAAGTAAAACTCATTTTGCAGAGAAATAGATATGGGTAAGGTAAAATGCGTTTGGTTTTAGGAAAGTAGATTTTATGAAAATATTCCTAGCTGGGAATCTCTCCCTTGACCATCTACATTGGGGTGGGGCGCTATTTGGTCTTTCCTACAGTCGTATGGCTCTGATACCAACTCTGTAAGGACCCCCGTTTTGCAACAGGAATCACTCGTGTATTCTGTGCCATTTCCCTGGATCAAATAGTTTGGCACACACGATATATAGTTGAATTACCAAAAGCGCATACATATGCGTCGAGTACGAATCATTACATCATAGGCCCGAAGGCATTGTCTTAGAACAAAGGACCAAACGGTCCGGAATACAATCCAAAAGCAGAATGTAGATAAGCAGCGGAGCGAAGGCAGCGGCATCGCCATTGCCACAGGCAACGACCGTGTCTAGACCTAGTGGGCACCCTCTTCTTCCGCATCCTCCTCGTAGTAGGCGTATGGATCCTCCGCGGTGTCATCTTCGGCTTCTGATGGAGTTTTATAATTGCAAGGGTGAGTACCAACCGTACCCAGCAAGTCACCACGGCAACAATGCACATGACAGGTTTCATCCAAGGCAAGGCATAGGTTCTGTTGCATAAAGCTAGTTTTGCAATCCTTTTCAGAAACCTAAGACCTAGCATGACTGATCAAGTTTTATTACCAGAGTTTATTTTAACAACGACGGTTCTATCCACCATCCATCATTATCCCAAGGATAGCTTCCCGTCGTTGGTTCGTCATGGTTTTCTGTGGACGTCCATCTTCCTTTCTGCTCAGGTAGTGGCTCCAACAGCATAAAATCCATCATGCATTATCCCATCCCACACAAGTTAAGAATTGAGAGTCTAGCCAAGTGTAATGCATGTCCGGGTACTCAATATCCGCGAGCACGACTATTCGAATAGATTGTTTTACTCACACTGCAGTGGATGTACACTTTACCCATACTCCGCGACTGCCCAACACATGAGCCTCGTCCCAACACATGAGACGCGTCACGGCAAAGCCTTTCGATAACCTTGCATTGGCAGTACCCGCTCCATGAACTATCATCCTCGTGCACTTTAGGCGTATCTGTTTCTAGCAGTGCGAGGAGTTCTGGCGCTCCCGGGAAAAGAAGTCTCACACACGCGCAAAGTTTATAATTTAAGTTTAGATTCTCACTCTCACACACGTGGCAGTCCTACCAACGGCGACACCGATGTAGGGTACGCATCGCGTCCCCACCTCAACGGCTGCCCCGTCGTAGCGAACCTGCCTCACAGACTGGGGTGAACCATCTATGCAAGGATACTGCCTCTGCTCAGCTATCTAGTCCGCTAGGTCTATCCCCATCCGAGAAGTACGGTTGTACTGGAGTCGTTTCATGCTTATCTTCATGGCTCGGTCCTTAACTGACCGGGGACGGTGCTAGCCTTTTCCGGATACCACCCAAATCCACCATCCGCCCCAGTTGAAGACACTTGTTTAGTTTTATTTCTCCTTTCACAAATCATGTCATTATCTTATGGCAATGTGGCGCTCATGTGTCCACATGCCGCATCCCAATTACCTTCCCCAAGGTAATTGCCCGAGCATAAAGCATTTGATAAATATGAGTATGCATGATTCTAGAGTAGCATCACTAAGCCTTCGTCATAATTGACTAGGGACTCATACGTAAGCATGGTTACAAAAGGGATATGGGATAAACAATAATCAAGGTATGGCATAATAACAAGTAGGATATTCATTATTGCATGCAACTTTATTTGTAAACAAAATAATTTCGCAACGTAGGATCAATATGTTCGAGGAATAGTGATGACTTGCCTTGCTCGAAGTCCTGCGGGTCTTGATCCCCGGTCGGACTCACAACTCCCTCGGTGTGTAGAATTACGTGCGAAAGAAATTGAATTCGCTTAGAATTCAATTAAAATCCGACAAAATCCAATTAAAGGAATAGATCGAACGTGAGCGTCGAATGTTGGTATCGCTTCCATTATTATTTATAAAATAGTTCTATTCCGATTTTTAATGCTTTCATCCTAAAATATTAGCATTAGTCAACTAGAATATTTATCCGATTTAATTTACGCGACTCGGATAAATTAGATCCCGATAGTAATGTTTAACTTTAGGTGATAATTAGTTGACTAATTAATCGCAACGGCTACTTACGGATAGCCTAATCAACGAGTAAAATTAAATAGCGATTTAGTAGACATTTTAATAAACATTAAATAGCGATGACTAATTCGGAGGCTCTAGAAATGAATGGGCGAATAAATTTTTCCGATTAATATACACGTGAATTAGCAAGACCTAACGAATAAAAACCTAAACGCTCGACTACACCTTCCGCAAAAGAATAATTAATTAAATAATTAATCTAATTAAGTGAATCTTTGTAACTAACTAATTCGATGAAATTTCTTGAGTTTCCATTTTCTTCTCTATTTTCTATTTCCTACTTTCTCCCCCTTTTCTCTTTTTTTTTCTCTTTCTCTTTTCTTCTTTCTTTCTTTTTCTTTTTTCCTCTCTTTTCTTTTCTCTCTCTTTCCTCTCCTTCTCTCTTTCTGCTTCTTCTTCCTCCTTCCTCCTTCTTTCTTTTCTCTCTCTCTTTCTGTCGGGCGTGGCCGGCGCGTCGGTGAGGACTAGTAGAGGGGAGGGGAAACCTTACCGGCGGCGGCGGCGGCTTGGGGGGGCGCGGTGGCGGGGCGGCGAGCGGCGGCCCGAGGCACGGCGGCGGTGCACGGCGACGAGATGGGCGGTGGGGGAGAGGAAAAGAAAGGGGATGGCATGGGGAGGAGAGGGAAGGGGAAGGGCGTGGGCGCCCCTTTTATAGCACGCGGGGGGGAGCTCGGGGTGGCCGGCGTGGTGACAGGACGGGCGGCGTGGGCGGCCGGCGACGTGCGGCGCGGGGCGCGAGGGTGCGGTACGGCGGCGTGGCGCGGCACGGCGTGGGAGCGGCGACGACGTGGGCGCGGTGGCGTGGGCACGTACGGTGGCATGGGCGCGTACGGAGGTCGTGGGCGCGTACGGCGGCGTGGGTGCGGCGGCATGGGCGCGGCAGCGGGCGCGTACGGCGGCGACGTGGGCGGAGTACGGCCGGCGTGGGCGCGGTATGGCCGGCGACAGCGGCGGCAGCGGGCGGCGTCGTGCGCGGGCGGCGCGGACGGCGGCAGTGGCACGGGGCGCGAGGGCGCGCGCGGCAGGACCGGGTCGAACGGTTGGCGGCCGATGAACAGTGTCTTTTTCAATTTTGCCGATTTAGACCGATTTCCTATTTAAAAATTCACCCGAAATTTTGTAATTTCACCTAAATGAATGTTGCCCAATATTTTTAGTGTTCCAAGATATTTCACTCCAACTTTCCATGTTCCGATAATTTATTTATTATTATTATTTTTTATACCCATTATTCTCACATATTCATACGAACGCTTATGTATATATATTTATACTTAGGATTTATACCTAGGCCCCTATGTATATATATATTTATATATTTGCAAAATATATCCGCTTGAATTTGTGTCACCATATTTCATATTCACACACACATTATACACACATATATATGTATATATATATGCATCGGCATCGATAATTGTATATATATATATGTAACGTCTCCTATTAAATTTATACTACCCCAATTAATTTTGTGACATTTATATGGGACGTTTTCTTTACTACATTATTGCATCACCACCTATTTTAGTATATTTTCCTTAATTGTGCACTTAGTTGATTTTTGTTTTTAGGGTTCGTGCTTAAATGGATTTGATAAATCCGAGCTTCGCAATTAAAGATCGAATAAACGAACGATTAAACGCGGCATGATGCATCTCAATTTAAAAGTTTTTGAAATTTCGTATTTTAGTATTTTGTATTCGATGGTCGAGTTTCAGGGCGTTATAGAATCGGCCAAGCACTATCTCTGACATTAGCAAATTCGGCTAAGAATGAGCCGCTAATGGCTTCTGCTGGCTATTTTTGGTCCAATACTATCAATGCCTTTATGTTCAACCAAGGACCAATGACCCCCACTCTGCTAGATATTACTATGCTTACCGGTTTGGACATTACCTCATCAACCAACCCCATGATATGGAAGTCCAAGAACATATTTGATTTTAAGACCAAGAGTATAGGAGGATGGTCTGGATTCATTTCAGCCAATATGGGTCAAGGCTCAGTTACCCCAAGAGAACACACTGCCTTCTTACTGATGTGGTTAGAAAAATTCCTTTTCTGTGGATCTAGCTGTGGTCCCACCTCCAACTGGCAGCACATAGCCGAGGCACTCGAAGAGAAAAGATAGTTTCCTTTGGGAAAAATCTTACTCGGCTATTTATACCAAACCCTGAGCAATACATCTGTCAAGCTAGCTATCGGCTCTGTAGTTAGTGCAGGTGGTCCTTGGTGGCTACTCCAGACTTGGTTGAATTTAGTAGCTATGAAAGCTATAAAACGGCCATCTCTAACTGAGGCAGAATTCCCAAGGTTGGAGCCGATCACTGATGATGATGGAGAGGAGATAACCCATCGGAGGTGTACATCATTTGGAGAATATGCTTCCACACTAGCCGATGCCGGCGCAAAAGTGTCAGCCGAACTGCTCAAAGATTGGTTCTTCAGTTTTTATGATGGCTTTCAGAAAAATGCCAGGATTTGGATCTTTTATGAGGACTCGATCAATTTTGAGCTGCCATCAGACTTTAGGTTTGAAGAAATCAACCATGAAAAATTTCAAAAGTCCAGAGAAGTCTTTGCTGCAGCAATAAGCCCATGCATCCTCCCTGTCGGCATCAATCAAGGCAGAAATATCAAAGTATCATATGAATTCTACCATCCCATGAGCTCAGTAGACAGTTTGGCATGGGGTAGCTCCCAATCGGCTTATGGTTTGCCGATAAGATCTAGTGTAGAGGAGAAATAACATCAAGTCTAATGATGGATCGGCTACTCAACATTCCAGGGCCTCCCATTGGCAGTATCAAAAATATTGACTTAGCCATGTTCAGGAGTAGAGTTTTTACTTCATGGTGGGCCGAATGGAAACAACACCTCTTCCACCAATCGGCTACAGTCTACATGACAGATCTCTTCCCTGACATGATCCCTCAGGTAACTCCTTTATTTCTTCTGTTATATTCCTGTTCTGAATACATCAGCCGATTATGTTCTTAACTTTATATGCTATCTTTACTTTTTTCAGACTACAGACTCATCTCCTCCTCGCACAAGCAAAAGTGGCAAGGACATCGAATATGCTGCAGGCTGCTACCAAATGGATGTGGCCTAGCTCCTCCCAGCATCGGCTATCATGCCCTCAAGACATCAAGTCTGCTTCAAGGATAAATAAGGGAACCAGCCGATGCGGGCAGAAAAAGGAAAACCAAAGTATCAACTGCCATGCCACCAGCTGCTAAGAAAAAGTTCAAGAAACAACCACCTCCACCAGCTCATGACATTGATGAAGCCCTGGATGAAGCAGCTATTGAACAAGCAATAGATGAAGCCGCAGCTGAACTAAGTGACGTGGGAGAAAGAACACCTCTAGCTTCTCCAGCTCCAAAACAAAACCCCACAACTCCTGCTGCTCCAGCAGTCTTCTCTCGGCAACCCAGAGTAAGATCAGCTCCTTTGTTAAAAAATTTCTTCATTTATCATTTATCTAACCATCCAAACTTTGCAATTTGCAGAAGAAAAGACCAGCCGAAAATAAGAAACCAGCACCAGTATCGGCTAAACCAACTCGTCAAATCCCTCTGGTAATTTTAGTCCTTAAAATTTCAAATTTACTCATAGCCAATACTAGTTAACATTTGTTAAAATCATTCAAAATCTTCCAGTCTCCTTCTCCACCATCGCCTTCAGCACAGTCAATCTCGAGTGAACACACTGCATCGGCTGTAGGCAGCCACCACGTTCTGGAGGAAGAAGCTGCTGCTCCTGCTATTCCTGTAAGTCTTACATCCTTAAAGATTTCAAATCGGCCATACAAAATGTTCTGTTATTTATATCATCTTCATCTTCCTTTTTGCAGGTCTTAGCCGATTTATTCTCCTTTGATATTAAGGATTACTTTGATGAAGAAGCAGAGGGAGACATTACAAATAAGGCCTTGGCCCCTTTAGCCGATGATGTAAAAAGAAATCTTGAAGACATTTCTCATCGGCTGGAGACATCTTTAGATAGCCTAGTGGTCGATTGTAGCTCTATCTGGGCCAGGTTTCAGGAAATTCAAGCTCTAATCCCGGATGAGTTATCAAACATCATTACTCCAGCTGTTTATCTTGAGCAACATCAATTCAAGCTGGAGAAGGCTAGACAGAGGATAGCAGATCGGCTAGAGAAGAAAAATGTTGAAGCTACAATTCAAGCAAATCGGCAGCTCGTGCATGATGAGAAGAACAAGCTTGATCAACTAGCCGAAGAGCCAATTAAAGCTGCCATAGATCAGTTGGAAGCCGAAATGATCGATCTCCTAGCCAAACTCGAGGAATGCAATGCTAAGATTGCATTAGAAAAGCAGAAACTAGCCGATCTCCCGAAGGCTGTTGGAGAACAAAAGGCAAAACTGAGATCGGCTATAAAAAATGTTGCCAACATGACCAAGTCCCTCAAGGTGATTCCTGGAACCGATGCACAAGACGCCCAAGCAATTGCAGAAATTGAAAAAATTCGAGAAAAGACGATATCGGCTATCCAGCGCTACCTCTCTCAATAATTTCATGTAATAGGGACTTAGAAAAATTTGGTAACCAACTTTGTAATCGGCTAGAGAACTTATGCTGAGTAATATTTTTGCGTTGAAATCCCACATTTTTTCATCTTATATATATATATATGCCCCCCTAATTTTGGCATGTTGATAAACAAAGGCAAAATTAATCATGACTAAGGGCTTCATATCTAATATCAGCCAGCATACATCGGCAGCAATAGCCGATTATGACCAAAAATCTAAGGGCGATATGAACTATATCGGCCATGAATAAAAACCAGCAGAACTCAGCCGATTATGAACCAATCCAAACGCTTGGGTAGTATTTCTTCAAGTATTTTCCATTAAGTGCTCTCCCAAATACTTCCCCATCCAATCCTTTTAAGATATAGACTCCTTTAGAAACACATTTATGGATTTGAAACGGCCCTTCCCAATTCGGTGACCATTTGCCGAATTTATTATCTCTGGCTCCTATCGGCAACACCAATTTCCAAACAAGTTCACCTTCTTCAAAAGATTTGGGCACAACCTTTTTGTTATAATGCCTGGCAACTCTCTCCTTGTCTTTCTTAACTTTCTCAAGAGATCGCAATCTAGCTTGAATCAAATCTTCTGACTCATCAACCATCAAATTATGATAATCATCGGCTGTTAACTCATCTTGTAAAGAAATCCTTCTAGAGCCGATGTTGGTTTCCCATGGTAACACAGTTTCATGCCCATAAACCAGTTGATAAGGAGGTACCTGAATTGCACCATGACAAGCCATCCTATAGGACCACAACGCTTTGGCCAAAATAGTATGCCACTTCTTGGGATATTCGGCTATTTTTCTCTTAACCAACTTAATCAAGCTCTTGTTAGATGCCTCAGCTTGCCCATTTGCTTGTGCATAATATGGTGAAGAATTCAACAACTTAATCCCCATGCTATCGGCAAACTGAACAAACTCATCGGATACAAAGATAGAACCTTGATTAGTTGTAATCGTCTGTGGCAAACCAAACCTGTATATAATGTGTTCCTTGACAAATTCAATTGCATCTTTACTGTCAACCTTTTTCAGAGGAATTGCCTCAACCCACTTAGTAAAATAATCAGTTGCAACCAATATGAATTTATGCCCTTTACTCGATGGTGGATTGATCTGGCCGATCATATCAATACCCCAACCTCTGAACGGCCATGGCTTGATGATAAGGTTCATGGCCGATCCTGGTGCTCTCTGAATTGCTCCAAATTTCTGACAATCTTGACAACCTTTATAATATCTGAAACAATCCTCCAGCATTTTCGGCCAAAAATACCCAACTCTTCGTATTAACCATCTCATCTTGTGAGCCGACTGATGTGTCCCACAAATACCCTCATGAACTTCACACATGACAACCTTTGCTTCTTCCATGCTCAAGCACTTCAAAAGAACTCCATCAATCGTCCGATAGTATAATGTATCATCCAAAAGAACATATTTGAGAGCTTTATATCGTAATTTCCTTGAAACCGATCTGGAAGGATTCTTCAAATACTCAAAAACATCAAACCTCCAATCATCGGCTGGCATGCAGGTCACTTCTACTTCAATCCCTTGTAACATCGGCTTGTAGCCTGATGCACCTTGAGCTAAATCATTGGCCTCAGCATTTTGCTCCCTAGGGATATGTTTTAAAGTAACTATCTTGAAAGTTTTCATTAGCTCTTGACATTTCTCATTGTAAACCATCAAAATATCATTTTTGCATTCATATTCCCCAGATAATTGACTTATCACTAGAAATGAATCACCCATGATTTCAACAGTATCGGCTTCAACTTCTCTCAATAATTGCAATCCTTTGAGAACAGCTTCATATTCTGCTTGATTATTTGTAGAATAAGGTTTGATAGTAAAAGCAAACTGACAATTTGCCCCCTAGGCGATATAATTACCAAGCCGATACCACAACCATGAGTGCAAACAGACCCATCAAAGAACAAAGTCCATGGTATAATATCAACATTGTCAATACTGGTATCCCTGTATTCAACTATGAAATCGGCTATTGCTTGCCCTTTAACTGCCTTAGCCGATTCATACCTGAGATCAAACTCTGACAAAGCAAAGATATACTTACCAATTCGCCCTTTCAGAACTGGAGCCGATAGCATGTATCGTACCACATCGGCTTTACATACTTGTTTCTGCATCCAAAAGACGTCTACTAAGATAGAATATAACTATTTCCTTCCCCTTAACCTCTTGGATCAAAACTGAGCCGATGGAGTTCTGATCGGCTGACAAATATAGTTTGAATGGAACCCCTTTCTGTGGTGGTATAAGAACTGGAGGAGTACTCAAATATTCTTTGATATTGTCCAATGCTTGCTGCTGCTTTTCTCCCCAGACAAACTATTGATCGGCTTTCAACCTTAACAATGGTTCTATTCGGCCAGACAGGTTTGATATGAAACGCCGAACAAAATTTATTTTGCCGATCAATGATTGCAACTTGGTTTTATCTTCTGTAGGTTTTATATCTTTGATTGCCTCGATACTCCTCTGAGGAATTTCAATCCCACGTTCATGTACCAAAAATCCAAGAAATTGACCAGCCGATACGCCAAAAGCACACTTAGTAGGATTCATCTTCAACCCATACTTCCTTGCTCTTTCCAAGACTTGTCTCAAATCGGCTACATGTTCATCAACTTCCTTACATTTAACTACCACATCATCAATATATTTCTCTACCAACATGCCGATGAGATCATGGAAGATATAGTTCATAGCCCTCTGATATGTAGCACCAGCACTTCTTAAACCGAAAGTCATAACCACCCACTCATATAAGCCGATTGCACCAGGACATCTAAAAGCCGTCTTGTGAATATCTTCTTCAGCCATGAAAATTTGATTATAACCAGCATTACCATCCATGAAGCTGATAATTTTGTGTCCAGATGGTGCATCGACGAGTTGATCGGCTACTGGCATTGGGTATTCATCTTTTGGTGTAGCTTTGTTTAAATCTCTGAAATCAATGCAAACCCTAAGCTTGCCATTTTTCTTGATGACTGGTACTATGTTAGAGATCCATTCAGCATATCGGCATGGTCTGATAAAATTAGCATCGTAGGGCCTTGTAATTTCGGCCTTAATAGCATCATACATATCGGCTTTACAACGTCTTGGAGGTTGCTTGTATGGCTGATAGCCTAGTTTGATAGGGAGCCGATGTTCAACTATCGATCGGCTAAGTCCTGGCATTTAATAATATTCCCAGGCAAAATAATCTCTATACTCTTTCAAGAGTGCTATTAATTTACATTTAAATTCTTTTGATAAACCCTTACTAATATATGTCGGCCTAGGCCTGTCACCTGGTCCAATGTCGATTTCTTCCAATTCATCGGCCGACATAAAACCTTATCCTAGCTTGTCGTCGAGATCATCAACAGTGTCCTTTGTGTAGAAATTGGAACCCTCCACGGCGCCCTCAAAACAAGAATTGGGGCTCTCCATCTCCAGTTGGCTGTATGGCATAATCAGAAACCTTTAAGTAATCTCCTTGCCAAACGTTTCCAGATAAACAATCAATTCCTTCCATCTCCCAAACAGATAAATCGGCACTAGCTACATTGACTGGCCTGTCGGTTGGCACGATTTCGATTTGGTCTCCTTGCCATTGAATCAAACTTTGGTGCATTGTTGAGGAAATACAACAATTAGTGTGGATCCAATCTCCTGAGGTGCCGATGATTAGTTCCTTCGGGCTTCTCAAAAACGGCTTGCTGTGGAGATAGCATCAACTTGGCCGATGGCGGATTTTCTTCTTGCTCGACGACCTGCTCAACTGCATATTCGGCTGGTAACATGAAAACCATGTTTATGGCAGATGACATCACCTCTTTGCCCTTATGTTGTTGGTTCTTGTTACGATCGGCTTTGACTTCATCGACTGGTACCACTTTGCTCTTCACGCGCCAGACTTTCTTTGTTTTCTGCCTCAGCCGATGTTCAATTTCTCCTTCAACCTCCTGAAATTGTTCCCTGTTCCTCATCCTTTGAACTCTCCTCTTTTGATTTTTAGTGAAGATTCCAGAAGGGCACCATTGAGGATGCATTTGCTTGGACTCTCCAGGTGAATCATCTTCATCATTGTTCTGTTGCATCGGCACAAGTCTTTCATGAACTGGCAGTCTTGTCTGAATCAGCCGATGTACAGTTGTACTCTGTCGGCTTGATCTTTGGACAAATCGTGCATCTGAATCACTGCATCCAGGACAATCTTCAATAGATGGTAATCTCATACCCTCATTCCAGCAAAATCTAAAAAATTCACAGCTCCAATGGGGATCAAAATATCTTTCACTTTCATGAGAATATGACTCATCTTCCCTTTGGCGTCTTTTTTGGTATTTGTTGATGATACCAGCTGATCTGATGTTCTTGGCATAATTTTTACCGCCATCGGCTGTATTCCGATTATATCCAGAGTGCACCATGTTGACTGGAAAAGGATGTCCATCTATCTTCATCGGCCTCTTGGATTCATCTATCTTGATCTTGCCTTGTTCAATAGTCGACTGGATCTGCTGCCTAAAAATCTTGCAATCATTAGTATTATGAGATCCTGTATTGTGCCACTTGCAATACTTCCTTCTCTTCAACTCCTCAGCCGATGGGATAATATGTCCAGCTGGCAGTTGAATCTGTTTCTCTTGAAGAAGAAGATCAAAAATCTTATCGGCTTTGGTAATATCAAAATCAAATCTCTCCTCCTTTCCTGCATTCTTGACCCATTGACAGACTACCGTCTTCTTGTTTCTAGCCCACTCGGTTGCATTGATTTCAGAGTCATAACTGTAGACATTATTGACATTATTTACCTTTTTGATGAATTTTCTTGCTTCTTGGACCTTGTCTCATGAGCCGACACTTTTTGAGCTAGATGACCTAAACTCTCAAAATCTTGAGCCGAAAATCTTTCCCTTATCGGCGCCAACAAACCTTGGAAGGCCAAATCGGCTAACTGACAATCTGTTAAAGCTAAACTGTAGCATCTATTCCTCATATCTCTGAATCGTTGAAGATAATCTGGAACTGATTCGTCTGATTTTTGCTTGATTGTTGTGAGGTCTGATAGCTTCATCTCTTGAACACCACTGAAAAAGTATTTGTGAAATTGTTTCTCCAGATCGGCCCAACTTCTGATAGAATTGTAAGGTAAAGATGAAAACCAAGTGAATACCGATCCGGATAAAGAAAGCGGGAACAATCTAACTCTGAGAGCCTCTGTAGCCGATGCTTCACCACACTGAGCTAGGAATTGGCTAACATGCTCATAAGTAGATACATTGTCTTGTCCTGAAAATTTGGAGAAGTTTGGCACCTTGTATCGGTTTGGCAATGGTACCTGATCGAAGTACTCTCGGTATGGGTGCCGATAAATGTTACCATTATCTTTCGGCTTGAGTCCAAACTGCTCTCTCATGATGTCAGCGATCATATCGGCCCAGGTCGATGTGGTGTTGCTCCACCATATTGCTGCTGAAGTGGATCCATCTGGCCGTATTTGATCGGCTGAGGTCGTGGTGAGTGAGGTTGATAGACATGATTGAAGCCGGCCGATATGCCTTGAGGTGGCACATATGGAAGTTGCTCTGTGCTGTACTGCTGGCTTGTATCGGCTGAGTAATTCCAATCGGCTGTTGTGGAACCGAAGGAATTTGATAAGATGTGTCGACAACTGGCGGTTTTGGATTGAGAATACTCATTAGTTGCTCTGGTGTTAGTTGAGTTGATGCTTGCCCCCCAGTGATCGGCTGTGACCTAGTCAAAATTGTTGGAATATTTGAGCTTGAGTAAGGAGCCGATGGAGCCTGGGTTTGAAGCAGTTGGTGACTCCTTTGATTCCTGCCAATGTCTGTCTTCACAGTTCTGTATCCTAGGAACATGCCGTCTGGTAAATATATAGGTCCTTTAGCCTTTTCCTCGATCGTCTCATCGACTACCGACTTGATCATGTTTGTTAAGGTGTTCACGAGCACTCCGGACTGGTTGACTAAAGCATGATGTACAGCCGAATCAATGCGATCTTCATCACTTGATTCAACCTTGGTCTGTTTATCTTTTTCTTCTCCTGACCCAGAAGTGCTTGGATCTTGTTTCACGATCGTCGGCAGCTTGACTTTAGTTCTTTGAACAACCGTGCCCTACCGAGTGACTGTGAATGAGTGCAGATATTGATTCTGAAGCTGATCCAACATTTGTTTCATCTCTTCTCTCTGCTCTTCATTCAGTTGCTCGATCGTGATCGGCAAGATGTTCTCTTCCGAAACATCGGTGATGTTCGGAGACATGATGACACTTTGTCCCACCGGGCGTGCCAAAAGCGTGTTGATGCAGAAAACACACACTGGCCTGAGAGATTTGCTTTACTCTAGTGCAGGTCCAAAATTAAGCTTTTAGGTTTAAGGGTATGCCAGTTGATTTGATCCTGCAATCAACAAGAAGAAATATGCAAAGAATATTAATAAATGATAGACAATCGGCCATAGGGCCGATTTCATATCGTATGTAACCTAGCCGATGCAATAAAGCATGAATCGGCTGTAAGGTATAAGTAAATATGAAAATAACCCTAAAACTAGTATATCGGCTATAGATATCAGTGTTATGTAATCAAAGAATCAATATCACTCTAGAAACAAGCAATTGGTATAGATCGGACTGAATCCAGACAGTATAAATTGCTTAAGTCTATTGCAACATGAAATAATGACTACATAATACTAATGTCATAGCCGATATCCAGATCTGTGTATATCGGTCATAAATCTGATACAATCTCATGATAAAGCAATAAAGTATAGATATAGAATATTAAAAAAAGCATGAAACCATGTCAAATATTCTAATTAGAGAAGATCGGCTGAAACTCCGATACTATCCCTATTAACAACCGTAGCAAGCTAGAGATCATGATTCTGAAATAACTTAATAGGTTGGACTTAACCAATGCAGCATTAAGCATAAAAGAAGCACAACATCTAGAAAAACAAGCCAATAGTTATCAAATCAGGATGGTGGATACATCATATAACATGAATCAACAAAGTAAACTAGCCAATACCGACAAAACCCTAAAACGGATCTAGCCGATGTAAGAAGATAGCATTGTCGATTTATGCTATATGACATATATGATAACTTTGGAGATTTGCAAGATAGAATTAGAGTGTCATGAAGATGTAAGCACTAACTCCAATGATGCAAATCGCCATGACAAGATATACCTTTTCGCCGAAGATCAAATTGATGCAGCACGACTCGAAAGCGCAAGCTTGTCAGGAAATAGAAAACAAAGGTGGCGATGCGCCGAGATTGATTGAACGTCTGTTGTTATTCTTTACAAGACCTCGGGATTATATTTATACCCGAAAATACAAACATTGTCCATCACGGACACGACTCATATTATCCTAATACAACTCCAACTAACGAACAAGTCCCTTAGGCGAACTCTTACCGGGAATATGTATAAGGAAATTACATAAATAACCTAATTAATAGATACAATTGCCTCCTCAGGACTCTATCCATACATGGCAATCCAGATGAATCACCGTAACCCAACCTGATGACGTGTACCGAGTCATGTTACCAAAATCGGCTGAATCGGCTAACCTTGTCCGACTCCGATTCTGCTGATCCAGTCCACAGCCGATTCGGACTATCAGCCGATTCTCACTCTGTTTCCGATACGATCTAATCTCTTCGATTATCTTTGATTCTATCCTTATCTCCGATACTTGAATTACCAAATCTGGTCATCAACAGGTGCGCCAGGTGATTAGACTTGACGCACCAACCTTGATGTGGCGCGAGAGCCGGATCGGCCCTCGCGATCTTGACGCAGCTTCATTGGGAAACGTATCATACCTACCGGGTGTGCGTCGGCACGCGCGGTACTGTATGCCATCCCATCGGTCATTCGCACCGGTCTCACGCTGGTCAGCTGACGGTGACTGGTGTCAGATGCGTGCGCGTCGCTTCGCAATAGATGCGGCACGCGTAGGGCGCAGGCGCACTACGCCCGCACCATCATTAATGCGGGTAGGTGAGCGCTGGGAGCGCTCACCCACTTCGTTACACGTGGCGATGGCCCGAGGGGGTCCGGGAAGCCCGACCCCCGCTGGGCCTCCTCCCGAGGGGGTAACGTGTCATGGGAGGGCGGCCGCCACGTCGCCCTCGGGCCTTCTCACCCCTCGGGGGATGGCCACGTGGACGGATGGGGCTGTCTGAAGCCCAAAGTCGACATACCCCTGGGCCCAGGACACCAACAGACATGACTCAAACTTTAAAGATAAAAGGAAAAACATAAAGTCCTTATCAGACAGTAAACACACTTTCCTAAAGATAAAAAGAAACTAACAGACTCTTCCTAATTAATAGATAGATTGCTATGCTGCATCCTGCTTGAACTCGGTATCTTCTGGAAAAACTTCCTTTAATTGATTAATTTCCTTAATCGAATCCATCAAGAATACAACTGTTGGCGACTGATAATGCCCATCGGCCGATTCTAGGACTCTTAAGCTGATACAGACTCTAGGCCGATGATGACTTCGAAGCTTACCAAATTTTATCGTTAACACTCGCCCGGTGTGGAGTACTAGCTACTATGCCATTTTCCTGTAGAAACCTTGCAAAAGGTTCAGGTATTTGGCCATAAGGGGTATGCCGACCGTAATACTCTCCTCCACAGTCGGATCTTACTACTTTAATCTCTTGATCATGCTGATTTTCTACTTCAACCTTGAATATCTTAAATTTATCCAATGCTTCCGATCATTCTTTAATCGGATAAATATAACCATAGCGCGAATAATCATTTGTGAATGTTATAAATGAATCATAACCAACCACAGTGTTAATTGGAAAAGGACCACAAATATTTGTGTGTATGATTTCCAGTTTTCCTAGATTTCGTATGGCTTCTTTCTTTATTTGTTTAATATACTTTCCTTTAATACAATCGATGCAATATTCTGAATTCTTAAAGGCTAAAGGATGCATAATTTCTTCTTAATTAATCGTTCAATTCTCCCCTTCGAAATGTGGCCTAAATGACAGTGCCACAATTTCGCAGATGTTTCATCGTTGCATCGTTTGCACTTGTTTCTTACATTCGTTGATGGGGAAGACACTCTATTGCACGCAACATTCTCTTCATTGCATACAACATTCACATTTTCATGTTTAGGCAACATATAAAGCTTGTCTTATCGGAAGGCAAGACCAACATACTTATTATTGAATATAATTGAACATAGTTCTTGATCGAAATAGCAATTATATCCATCATTTGCTAAACATGAAACATAAATCAAATTTCTACTCAAAGAGGGTACATAGAGAACATTCTGCAAATGAAGTGTGAAGCCATTATTCAATTCTAATGGATGTTCTCCAATTGCTTCAACTCCAGCCTCAACTCCATTTGCCACTCTAATGCATCTTTCTCCTCTTTGTAGCATCCTCCTCGTACGGAATCCGTGTAATGAATTTGCAACATGAATAGTTGCACCTGAATCAATCCACTAAGTAGATTTTGCATAACTTATGTATAGGGATTCATCTACAAATGTGATAATGTCCTCACCTTTCTTTATGAGATGCTTCAAGAAATCGGGGCAATCCTTTTTATAGTGCCCCTTCTTCTTGCACCACTTGCAAGTGTCCGTATCCACTAGTTCTGCATTGCCTGGTCGTGGATGTGGATCACTTTGTGGCGCCTTTCCTTGTGCCTTAGGAGAGACGGGATTCTGGTTGTAGTTGTGTCGGATGGAAAACTTCGCAGCGGGGAACAGTGCAGACCCCCTTTTTGAGTTCGGCCCAGGGCGCGTGAAAGAGGCCTCCTTAGGCCCGGCTCCGGTGAGGCCGGCGAGGGGCGGAGATCGCCTGACAGAGAACGGTGACACACGAGCAAGTATACAGGTTTGGGCCGCTGATGAGGCGTAATACCCTACTCCTGTGTGGTGGAGTTGGACTCAGCTAGTCGCAACCCAGGGAGAAGAAGTGGAGAAAAGCATTCAACCCCCTTCCTCTAGGCTTGGGCCTCCTTTTATATCTCAAGAGGACACCACAGGGGTCAGACAGGCGGTTTCCTAGAGAGAAAGGACAAAAATATTTTACAGATGTAATCTATGCAGTGGCTTGGAGTGGAAGTCTTCCGCTCCTGTAGATCCGGTATGGCATTGATCAGACCGCCCATCATGGCGGTCGGTCCAGCACGTCATTCTCCATTAAACAGCTGGAATCCGGCAGTTCACCGTAAACCGCGCAGTACGCCAGGTGATTAGACCTGACGCACCAACCTTGATGTGGCGTAGGAGCCGGATCGGCCCCTACGATCTCGATGCAGCTTCATTGGGAAGCGTATCATACCTACCGCGCATGCGCCGGCACACGCGGCGCTGTACGCCGTCTCATCGGTCATTCGCACCGATCTCACGCGGGTCAGCCGACGGTGACCGGTGTCAGATGCATACGCATCGCTTCGCAGTAGATGCGACACGCGCGCGGCACAGGCGTACTACACCTGCACCGTCATTTAATGCGGGTAGGTGAGCGCTGGGAGCGCTCACCCACTTCGTTGCACGTGGCGGCGGCCCGAGGGGGTCGGGGGAGCCGGACCCTTGCTGGACCTTCCCTCGAGGGGGTAGTGCGTCATGGGAGGGTGGCCACCACGTTGTCCTCGGGCCTTCTCGCCCCTTGGGGGATGGCCACGTGGACGGACGGGGCCGCCTCAAGCCCATAGTCGACATACCCCTGGGCCCAGGACACCAACAAGTTGTTCCTCTTCTTGTTGTGTTTCACATAGTTGGCGGAATCACCACGAGACTTGGGTCTATCCTCTTCTTGCACACACATGGCAATGAGCTTCTCAATGTCCCAGTTTTCTGGCTGTGAGTTGTAGTGCACAACAAAAGCCTCAAAATCTTGGAGCAAGGAGGCAAAAATAAGGTGAACTAGGAACTCATCAGGGAGCACCAAGTCCATCTTCTTGAGCTTTAAAGTGATGCCACTCATCTTCAAGATGTGCTCTCTAACCCCTCCACCACTGTACTTCATGGTTTCTAAGCTCTTAATGAGGGTGCTCGCATAGGCCTTTGAAGAACCAGTAAACTGATTCTCCACTTTATGAAGGTACTCGCTAGCAGTGGTACATGTTGGGATTGCTCCCTTTACTGCCATCACAATGGAGCTCTTAATTACCATCAAGCACTTGCGGTTTGATGACTCCCTACTTCGCACGATCAACATTGTACTTCAATATTATTGGTGCATCATCAAGCACCCTCTTTCTGAAGTCCTCTTCGCTCTCACCTTCTACCCTCACTGGATTAGGAGGCTCAGCAGGGTGAGGCTCAGTGAAGAGCTTCATCTATGTCGGACAGCGCAAGTGCTATCTCTATCTTCTCTTGTCATGAGCCATAGTTGTTCCCGTTAAGGGGCTCAACGACCGAGATGTAAACTAATTGGTTAGTAGTTCCCGAAAGCAAATTAGAGGAAATTGAAGAGCATCCTAAGATTAAAACTCTTGCATGTCTTAATTTAACGTTGGTAAAAATTAAAACATACAATATACTACCACATTAATTCTACATCACCGTCGGGCAGGAATAGAACCAATGCATGGATGAACTAATAAACAACATTGTAATATTGCTCTTGTCAACGTCGGTCTTAATAACAGCATTACTATCAATTAAACAAACATTATAGCAGTGCAAACATACATGTTCAGAAGCATTTCATACACTCATCTACTCTCTAAATAATTTTCTCGTTGGTTTAAAATTGCTTAGAAAAAGAATGCATTCAATAAACATAAATTATAAGTGCTTCTGGAAAAAAGGAACTGAAAATAGACTTCTTTCCTTCAGCCGACGGCCTCTATGTGCACACGCGAGTGCTCCCGCGCTCCACAGGCCGCAACCTAGGTCAGGGCTAGGAAAGCCGCTGCGCTCGCGTGCCCACTTGGGCCGTTTTTGGCCCAGCCGAAACTGGCCATCCGATCTCTAGGGTTTCGATCGAACGGTCGAGCTCCGAGATCGGAGGGACAAAACCCCCGTCCTTCCCCGATCGTTGCCGAAACCTTAAAGTCTTCTCCTCCCCTCCCTCGCCGGAGCGCAGCTGGATGGCGAAGAGCAGCGGCGCCATCGCATGCCCCCTCGCTGGTGCGCGCACTCGCCTGAGGGTGAGTGCGCCGCCGTCGAGCGGCCTTGCGGCGGTGCCCTGGGGCTGCACGCGGAGGTCTTCTCTCCCTCGTCTTCCCGCTCGGCAGCCGGTGGCAACCGGCAGTCTTCTTCACGCACGACGTAGGTGACGACCGGTGGTGGCACAGGTAGGGATGTTCGTTCTCTCTCCTTTTTTTGAGCTTTTCTTCGGGGATCCGAGATCCTCTTCTTCTTTCTTCTTCCTAAACATCCTAGATCTACTCCTAGGGATCGCTCTGATACCATTGTTAGGTTCTATGGTTTCCTTAGGTGTGGATCTAGGGGTTATAAGCTAGCTCATAGGATCAAAAGTTTGTTCTTAGGGAGAATGAATGGGGAGAGAGATGTGAGGAACCCATACCGTCGATCTTGGAGCTTGATGCGGCCTTGACGACGGCGTAACGGCGTGTAGATGTTCCAGGGGTCGGCAGCGGCGGTGAGCTATCCCCTCACTTCAGCGCCTTTCCCAGATCGGAGGGGTTCTAGGGTTTTGTTGGGAGTCCGAGTGCACGGTGAAAAACCTTGGTACGCGTGCCCGGCGATGCCCCTTTTTATTTTAGCGCTGCGTGAGAGGGGCCCACAGTTATAGAAAACGGTTGGCGCCCCCGATCAGGGCGCGTTCGGCTGGAGTGGGATGTCGGTCTCCCGATTCCCCCGGAGATCTCAACTAACATGTTATACTGATTATTTTCTAAATGGTGAACAGTAAATTCAGAAGCGTTAACTAGTAGCGCCTTGTCTGCTGGAGCCTTCTTAATTACCAACTTTAATGTACGTTCATTTGGATGTAGAAATTTAACGTGTTTTTTTAATAGGAATTAGTTGAATTCTTGTTAAAATCTCACAAAATTCATCAACTTGAAATGGGCTAAATATGTTCCCATTAATAGGTGCCACCTTCGCTAAAAAAACATTATTTTTAGGCTATAAACCAGGTAAAAACTTGTCTATGTTCGTAATCAGAAATGAGGTTATCTTAAACTTGTAATTCAATATTTTTCTTATATATTTTATAAATCGGTAATTGCTAGGACGCTGGTACCATCCTGAACACATTATAACATGATGATAGTAGTTACAATATATAGCAATAAATCTGCATGAGTAACCTTTGATCGGATGTTAAGCAAGCACCATAAACTAGCCACTCCCAAAAATAGCCGTTTCGTTTGCCGCGGAGTAGGTGGAGGCACACCCGATGTAACCGCATGACTTGGCTTTAACCCCCAGCCTCCTCTCCCGTATAAAAATGAAAATTCACCGCTCCTTCCACTCGCATCTCGATCACCATCTAGCTAGGCATGCAAAGCCAAGCTGCAATTAAGTTTTTGATAATTTTACCAAGTGAGGCCAGGAGGTGAGAGAGAGAGAGAGAGAGGGATCAGGAGGAGGTTACAGGTCGATCGATGGAGCCCATGGCGATCGTGACGGTGACCGGCGGCGTGCTGGGCCCGGTGTTCGTGCTGCTTTCGCGGATCCAGCCGGTGGTCGATTTCTTCCGGCGGCTCTGCGACTGCCTCCGCCACCCTCACCGCCGCCCCGCTCGCCCCGTCAGGGCGCCGTGGAAGCGCGCCGCCGACGCCGACGAGCAAAATTAATTAAAACGTTTCTACCTCTATCTGTGTGTGTTAATGACGATGCATTAGGCCTTAACAATGGTGGGTAACAATAATAATTAACCGTGTAACACCATGCTCTGTTAATTGTGATGTTGTTTCCCTCCCTTGTGTGTGTCAGGACATTAACTTCTTGTATTTTTCTTTGTGAGTTTTCATTTCTCTAGCTAGATCAAAGTTTGATATATAGGCTTTGATTACCGGATCTATACAACACTAGATGTAACGATATCTTCTAGTGGGAATCAACGGGGCCGTGTCTACATACATTTTCCTAAAACTAGTTTTTAGGAAAATGTATGTATGCTTTTTTTACGGAAAACGTTCATATGCCAGAGTTACAGAATCTTGTTTTCAACGTCAAATATTTATGACCAGGTATAAGAGTTTACATGTGACATTATGGCATTCGGTATAATGATTGTCATCTTTGATTAAGACTTCTTTTCACTATTTGATCAAAGTTTGATATGCAGGCTTACCGGATCAATATGGACGGAATGACCAATATCATCTAGCACTACCTCTGTGGCTCCATCCTATATTATAAGAATTTTTAAGATTAAACACGGGTATTAAGAAAATATGTATAATTAAATGGAAGAAGATTGCAATTCGTTAAGAAGTGGAGCTAGTTGGAAAAATTAAATGATGAAGGATTGTGATTGGTTGAGAATAGAATGTTATCGAAACTAGATTTCAGCAATACGAAAAGAGGGTAGCGCACGAGACCTAAAGTGAATGGATGCATAAGACAAGGATTTAGACAGGTTTAGATCCTCTCGATGAGATGTAATACCCTACTTCTATTTAGGGATTGTATCCACCGGGTGTATATTGATCTAATGATCTCATCTGTGTTCATCATGCCCTTAGAGGGCTCCCTGCCAACTTTATATAGGTTGGGGAGGCAAGGTTACAACGAAGAAATCTAGCCGGACACGGCATCAGTTTCCTAATCTATTATATGGCAGTACTCGGTCCGGGCTCTTTACTCTGCCTTAAGATACAAGGTAATATAGCAACCGAGTTCTACTCTATTACATAATAGATGATCTGGCCCACCTCCTATCTCTAGAGAATATGGAGGCCATGTGGTACCCGGTACCTATATTCTCCACAGTAGCCCCTCCGATCTTCACAGTCGAAAAGATAATCTTCTCCCAAACTAAATCACCAAAAGTCGAGTGCTTCAATCATTTTCGCTATGGTCTTCCGAGTGCTTTTACCAAATAATAAGGCTGTGAAGGGCTGGAAAAATTTTAAATAATTGAGAATATATGGTGAATCGACTAGATGCACCTAATTAGGTGTAACCCCGACTATGTGTTTAGTTGAATAAACTAAGCATATAGTTAAGGAATAAATAATTTAACCATCCGAGTGGTTTTTAAATATATAATGCGCATAGCCTAAGCTAAATATGTGTTGAAAAAATCGTATAGCAAATAACTTTGATACCAAACCTTGTTGCATAACGAATATTAGGCACTAGTTTCATATTGTATGCATATTACCAAAATAAATATTCTCAAGTTCCTATAAGACACAATTTCACAAGTCCTAAAAATATATGGCATTTGTGGTATAAGATTTGAGTAAAATAACACTCATAAATGGATTTACCAACGACCTGTAAATGAGCAACATATAATCAGCCTAAACCATGATATTGGTCTTTAAATAAAAATACACACTTACGTGGTAAAAAAGCAACGATATTGCTTTATAAACCCAAACAGTGCCTTGGCTTATACATATATATAAAGAAGTCAGCGGGGCAACTATATAAAGCCTCACTGTTTGTCACATTTTAAAGTGCATTGTACCAACTCCTAAAAAGTTGAGTAACAGCGGTATAAAAGGATTTTTAGGTATTGGGCACTTGATAACACGCACTTTTGCCTAAGAAAAAATTCCAAAGTCCCTAGAGACACTCGATAGGCGACACCTGAAAATATGGGCTGCAAGTATATTAGTCCTAGACCCAAAATATACCCACCGATACCCTTAAAATATAACGTGTATAGCACGTCTATCAATATGCTCCTGAGTGACAAATCTCCCGGGTGATGTAGATCAAGTGTATCTCATCCGAGTGGCTTCTGATCTGAGAAATTATCCCTCACGGGTTGTACCAAAGTATATGTGAAAATTGAATCCCGACTAGCACAAGTACCTGGTTGATAGCCCTCACGAGGAATAATGATTGGTCTAGTCTTTAAGCGTAGAAAATAGTCCCGTGACCATCAATTCATGTTGCGTGTATATAGAACAAGTCCAGATTGAAGGTATGATCCTTGTGCTTGATCTAGTAAGCCCCTGAGCATGTAGCTTGTCCTTATATCGTAGTCGAAATTATCCATTGGCGGTAGTTGATGCATTAAGCATGGAGGCGAGATGACCAACGTGGAGATGTTATCGCCCATCAGAGGTGATGAAGATGTAGGTGGTGAGACGAAGTTGCCCGTCAACAGCGATGGCGAAATCCACCAACCGTGGAAACGATGAAACCAATCAGCGACGGCAGATGCGACCAATAGTTATGGTGACTGGTAGCAACAGAGATGGTTAGCAATGAAGACGAAGTTGTCCATCAACAGCAGCAGAGTAAGCTAGGTCAGAGAGCCATGACAATATGTTGATGAAGATGACGATGTCGGTGATCCAGTAATAATGCCGATGACGAAGGTGTCGATGGTGACGTCAATGATAATAATCCATCCAACCGTTGTGAAGATATCCATGCTTGAGTACTTTTGTTGATGTTAGTGTGTGCGTGACGATGATTGATGCAACACCTCTTGATTTATTAACATGGCAAGGGAACTTGGTCTTGTAGCTGTTGCAAATGTTTCACTTGGAGGAAAATAGATGTTGTTGTCTAACGCATTGAATCAGAGTTGATTGGTTGATAACTCCAAACTCCCGGACATGTAGATTAAATCTTGAACTTGATACTTGAGAAATTTGGAGTGGATTGTGGCAGCGTCCAAAAGCCAAACTTGTTGGTGAAATAATTGGAATTGCTGAAATCGAACGCCTGCTCTGAGGCGAAGACGAAGATAATGACTCCCGAAATTGACTCGTTGGCTGGTTAATTGATTGCTTCATCTTGACATAACGTATATCGAATTTTGAGTCTTTTATTTGTGTGGCCCCCGACTCGATGCTTACTTGGGAAACAACTGAACATAGAGTCAAGAACTTTAGCTTGTCGTCAAGTAGCCATCGCTTGAGTGAAGGTATGCATTGAGGATATACGAATAAAAATCTTGGGGATTGGGACACCACTTGTTGTAGTAGTGTTGACGATGAAATTTGGCAAGCATATGAATCGTAATCGAGATCCAATCCGAAGTAGAATTGAAGATATGCGGGAATCTTGGAAAGAAAGTACGCATCGGTTGGAGATCTGTATCGGCTGATACTGAGTTTAATACGACTGGCCGATACATGCAATATTTGTAAGATTTGTTACATGATCAATTTCGGATTCGAGAGAAGTACTTCAATGGTGTTTCCAAGCAAGGATAGGATCCAAGATAGGCAATTGTATATATTAATTAGGATATTATGTAATTTCCTTATAGATATTTTTGGTAAGAGTCCGCCTAAGGGACTTGTTCATCTGTTAGAGTTGCATTAGGAAAGTATGAGTCGTGTCCGTTATGGACAAACTTTGGATGTTCGGGTATAAATATAAGCTCGAGGTCTTGTAAATAATTAACACTAGTTCAATACAATCTCAGTGCATCTCCACCTTTTCGTTATTCTGTTATTTCGACGAGTTCTTGCTATCGAGTCGGGCTGCATCGGTTTCGATCTTCGATAAGAGGTAAAACTTGTTATGGTGGTTTGTGTTATCGGGATTAGTGCTTACATCTTTATGACACTCTAATCTTGTTTTCATGAATCACTGAGTTATCATATACATTTTATAATCTAGATTGACAATGTGCTCTACTTGCATTGACTCATCTCTATTTCGGGTTTTGTCGATAATGGTTAGATCATCTTGTTGGTTTAGATTATCTAATATATCCACCATCCTGAAAAGATAACCATTAGCTTGATTGGTTAGATATTATATTTCTCTTCATACTTAGTGTTGCATCAGTTAAGTTTGATATACTAAGTCGTATTTAGAACCATAATCTCTAGCATGTTTCATGGTTAATAAGGATAGTATCGGGGTTTTAGCCGATCTTACCTGATACAGTTGTTTTATATAGATTTATATCTTGTTTAATATACTGTATCTGCCCCTTATATCATGATTTCAACTAATGTAAATATATTAAGCTTATTATCAATCTGATTGATGTTAGTTTAATATATTTATTACAAGATGTTATCCAAGCATAAGGTAGTATCGGAGCTATAGCCGATAAATACTTAAATTTGGACATTGGCTATGACATAAACACATGTAATAGTTATTTCATGTTACTTTGGATCTAGGCAATTTATACCGTCTCGGTTATATCCGATCTATCACAATTACTACTTTCTTAAGTAATATTGATTTATAGATATGCATTATAGCCAATTTACCGTGCATTGCATCGGCTAGGTTACATTACGATATGACATCGGCTTTCTAGCCGATCGGCTATCGTTTACTAACAGTATTTGCATGTTTTATTTTGTTGATTGCAGGATCAAATCAACTAGCACGCCCTAGAACTGAAAGCAAGATTTGGACCTACACTAGAGTAAAGCAAATCTCTCAGCTCGCCATGTTTTATGTAAACAAGTAGATTAGCACGACATCGTATTTGGTGGCACATGCCGAGATGTCGAGGATCTTGGATACGCGTGGTTGGTGAAGTAGTGAAGCTTGTGAAGTAGAGACAATAGAGTTTGCTGTTGCCGAAGACAATGAAGATGAAGTTGCCCCATAATGGTGAAAGAGTTGCACAGCCGTGATGACGTGAATACGAGTCAGCGGCGCCAAAATTAGTCAGTGACGGAAGAAGCAGAATGATGGTGAAAACGAAGATGTCCATCAATGGCGGCTTAATAGGTCAGCCATGAAGACGTAGACGCCCATCAACACGGCGGCATAATATGCCATCCGTGAAGGCGAGAACACCAGTCGGCGGCGGCGAAGGCAAGTCGGTGGTGAAGACATAGTTGCCAATCAACTGTGGCATAATAAACCAGCCGTGAAGGTGAATACACCAGTCGACGGAGATGGAGGCAAGCCGATAGTGAAGATGTAGGCGCCCATCAACGGTGGCATGACCAACCAACTGTGGAGGCAAAGACACCAGTCGGTGGCGGCGATGGCAAGCCAGTGGTGAAGACGTAGACACCCATCAACGATGATGTGACCAACCAACCGTAGAGGCAAAGACACCAGTCGGCGGCGGCGAAGACAAGCTGGTGGGTGAAATCGTAGACGCCCATCAATGGTGGTGTGACCAACCACCGTGGAGGTGAAGACACCAGTTGACGGCGGAAAAGGCTAGCTGGTGGTGAAGACGAAGACGCCCATCAATGGCGGCATAGTAGGCCAGCCGTAAAGGCGGAGACACCAGTCGGTAGCGGCGAAGGCAAGCTAACAATGAAATCATAGACGCTTATCAACGGCGGCATAATAGGCTAGACGTGAAGGCGAGGACACCAATCGGTTGTGACAGAGGCAAACCGATGGTGAAAACGTATACGCCCATCAACATGACGGCATAATAGGTTAGCCGTGAAGGCGAGTACACTAGTTGGTGACAGCGAAGGTAAGCCATCGGTGAAGACGTACACACCTATCAACGGCGGCATAATAAGCCAGCCGTGAAGGCGAGGACACTAGTCGGCGGTGGCAAAGGCAAGCTGGTGGTAAATACGTAGATGCCCATTAACGGTGGCATAATAGGCTAGCCGTGAAGGCGAGTACACCAATCGGTGGTGACAGAGGCAAGCCGGTAGTGAAGATGTATACGCCCATCAACACGGCAGTATAATAAGCCAGCCGTGAAGGCGAGGACACCAGTCGACGGTGGTGAAGGCAAGCCAGCAGTGAAAACGTAGACGTCCATCGATGGCGGCATAATAGGCTAGCCGTGAAGGCGGGGACACCAATTGGTAGCTGCGAAGGCAAGCCGCCGATGATGTTCTGATAAATCAATTCCCGAAGCGTAGGAGATTAGCCTATAACCATGAATCCTTACTATACATATTTGGATTTAGATCTTGCAATATAAACATGTCGAGTGAGTAGTATCTGATGTAAATATAGCACTTGATGAAAATTCAAGCATTTTAAAGTATTTATAAATACGTATTTCTCCTCTTTTTTTGATTTTGATTTCCCCGAGTAGATGACTCCTTACGTTTGAACACTCTGCCCGACTAATCATTAATATGAGTTCGTCATTAATGGAACAAAGTTTCATGGATCAAAATTTACTACTCGGGTACTTTTGTATTTGTTAAGAACGGAAAACAAATTATCTTATCTATGTGATTTTGATTTCTTCCGAGTAATACTTAGCACTTTGCATTATACACTCCATCCAACGAGTCCACCGGGTTCTAGGAATCAACCTAAAGGCAACTATCCATCAATAAACTAAACGGAAAGAATAAGGAAACAGAGCTCCATAACTTGATTGACACTTTTTTACTCCGATTATTTCGCAAGAAATCAAGATAAACATTGTAAAAATTATTAAAAATAATGATATAACATCTGTAGCCCTCGACTCACTACTCATTGATGAACCAATTGATGTAGTGAGTCAAAGGAAAAGAAAAATATTATATAAAGAATAAAATAACGATGATTTAACTTTTTGGTATTTCACTCGGTGATGATAAAGGTGACCGATGTAGAAACAAGGTCGTCCATCAATAGCTACGAAATAAGTCAATCATGAAGGCGAAGGCACCAATCGATAGCAATGATGGCAGCCGGTGGTGAAAACGATATCACCATCAGTAACAGCGGTGCAGTACACTAATCGTGGAGATGAAGAAACCAGTCGGCGGTGATGACGGTGACCGGTGGTGCAGACGATGTCGCCATCAGCAATGGCGACGGCGGTGTACACCAACCGTGGAGGTGAAGAAACCAGTCGGCGGTGATGACGACGGCCGATGGTAAAAGCGATATCGCCATCAGTAATGGCGGCGGAGTACACCAACCTTGGAGACGAAGAAACCAGTCGGCAGCTATGGCAGTAACCGGCGGTTAAAACAATGTCACCATCACCAACTGTGGTGGTGTACACCAACTGTGGAGGCGAAGAAATCAGTTGACGGAGATGACAGCAACCAACAGTGAAAACGATGTCACTATCAGCAACGATGATGGTGTCACACAACTGTGGAGGTGAGAAGATGAGTCGGTTTCCGGGTGTATCAATCACCCCGCAACCATTCTTTTAACTCTGTTATGATAATATGCAGTCTTAGAGCTGCATGTGCCGATATTAGCATGTATGTTGTGGTTGTCCATGTATGGCGTATTGGCATCAGCTTCCCGCGGCGCCATTGTCGTACTGGCTTTTTTTCTTGCCATGTCCAAGTAGGGTTTTGGCAAAAAAGCACAACAGCTGCTGGTCGGGAGATCCTGCATGGCCCTTGTCATCAACGATACATGAAACAGCAGAAGATAGATTGCGCATTAATCCGTGATTAGTGATCAGGACAAAAAAAAACTGATATAGTAATCAAGAGATTAAAAAGATAAAACATGGAAAATGTAGCCGATGATACTGTGCTATTTGATAATAGCTTGATAATTTGGGTCCTTGATTTATGCTTGACGAAGATGTCGTGTACACATGCACATTATATAATTTACATATATATTATATAAGTAACTTATGACCAAAAGAAAGTAACTTTAATTAATACTTTTTTCATTGAACAAATTATCATATATATTATATATAAGTTACTTTTAGATTTGATTAAAATACTTTCTATACATTCATAATGCTATGAGGTGATTATTTTTATTATTGTTTTTAGTTAATTCCATAATTTGTGCTGATTAATTTAATTTCTAGATAGAGTCATGTTTTTATCTCTACAACGGATTTAGTTCAAATGACATGCCAAAGTTACATTCGTTTTGTTCTAAGTTACTTCTATAATATATGTAAATTACTTTTAGGCTTTACTGAATTTAGTTTTGTATGTTTAAGACGTAACTTAGTGAAATCTAAAAGTAATTTAGACATATTATAAAAGTAATTTGTGATTTTTCATCAAAATATAATCATGTGAGATCTTGTTGTAAAGATTTAATTGTTACGAACACAACGGTGTAATCGGATTATAGATCGGATAAGTAATTTAAGAGAAAATTTCATAAAAAAAATATGCATAACCTAATAGCAAAAACTACTTGCATGCATGTCTGTAACGCTACTAGTACTTCTCACGTAATTGTCCGCGTCGCTCGTTAAGTTTAAATCGAGATGCCTCTCGAAATAGATTTTGCGATAAAATAAACTAGATAACACTCCACGTATTACTACGGAAACTTATGATGAAATGTTACTATTCTCCTCTTGCAAGAAAAATACCAACGGTTACGTATAAATGTTGAAGCCACAATGAATCAAAAGAAGAGATTTGACTGATCATAGATTCTTGTTCGATCATTACAGATCAAATAAGAACCTAAAAATTGAAAATTGATAGTTGGCGCTAATACTAGAAGACTGACATGTCGATGAGCACGCAAGATAGGGGTACGGGGAGGACTACTCCGCTATTTGCCGAATCATAGTCTTGTTTGCAAAAAATGTGTAGGAGATGCCATGCCCTGACTAGCGCGCCACAAGATACTTCTAACGTGCTTACCTGCAACGGACACCACACTAGTTGCCCACATAACCCAAATAGGAATTGGTTTGTATGAGTACCCTGTGTACTACTACCCGTTTCATATTATAAGTTATTTAAATTTTTTACAAGTCAAATTTTATTAAATTTAATCAAGTTTATAAAAAATAGTAATATATAAAATATCAAATTAGCTTCATTTAATATAACATTGATAATATATTTGTTCTGGATTGAAAATATTAATATATTTTTCTAAACATGATCAGACTTTGACTAGAAAAAAACAAATGACTTATAATATAAAAATTATAACGGAGGGAGTAGAATTCATGCACTAGCCATCTTAAGAAGAAAAAGATATAAAAAAAGTGAAAATCGGAAAACTAGGTGTGCTTTACTAGCTGATGATGTCATTGTGCAGTCTCATTGACGTTGGGTACCTTGTGTGCTATCTTTGTCTCTCTACTAAAAAATGAACGTGTATACGTTTGTGCATGATATGGCCTGATAACTATTGAATCGTAGCTAAAATCATCACTTTAGTTTTGGTTGGTTTTATTAACTCGGACTAAAGATATCTTCAGGGTTAATTTAGAAAAATATCTCTATACAAGTCAGATATATATAGTAGGTGAGATGGTAATGCGCGTAACAGCTGATGTGGGAGACTTTTAGTTCAAATACTACATCGCACACTTTTTTCTGACTTGGTATGCATATTTTAGTCCCGATTAATTTAACCGGGACTAAAGATGGGTATCTTTAGTCGTAGATTGAGTGTTCCGGTTGTACGACCAGAAGTACCGTGGATTGTCAACCGGAAGTAAAGCTTCCTTCCCCAACCATCATGCACTCTTACTAAGAAAGACGTGTGAGTCTCCAGACTCATGTACACCCACTAGTGCAGATCCCTCTCATCTGTGACGGGCTGTAATATAACTGGATTTTGTGGACTGTCACAAAAAATATATCTCAAACGGGCCTAAAAAAAGACCGATTGAGATATGGTCAGAGAGACATGTTAAATGTGTATAGAACTGAAGCCCGTCACGGACGACACATATCTGTGACGGGCCTAAATTAGGGCCCGATTGAGATAACCTTAAATATCTCAACCGGGCCATAGTTGGAGCCCGTCACAGATGACCATCATCCGTGACGGGCACCAACTTGAGGCCCGATTGAGATAACAATTAGCCCGTCACAGATGACTCTTATCTGTTACGGGCCTAAACTATGGCCCGTTTTAGGCCCGTCACAGATAAGGGTCATCTGTGACGGGCTATAGTTTAGACCCGTCAGATGACCATCATCTGTGACGGGTACCAACTTAAGGCCCGGTTGAGATAACAACTAGGCCCGTCACAGATGACTCATCAGTGACGGGCTATATACTAATGCCTACAACTATTGTATTGTTCTTTTTTTACAAATAAGTTCATTTGAACTCAAATTCAGAATTTGACAACTTCGAACAAAAATTAGGGTTAATAAATGATTTCAAATGGAAAGTCACCAAAAGCAAAGTTGTAGAACTCATCGAGGTGCAAAATTTTTATTTCGGTCATTTTTCCATCTGACTCTATTTGAACAATTTGAAATTTGAAATTCAAATAGAATTTTTTGTTAGTGAACGACTTCAACTGAAAAAGTCATCAACAACAAAGTTGTATAACTCATCAAGATCTATAACTTTTAGTTTGGTCATTTTTCTATATAACATTTTTTAAACAGTTTGAATTTGAATTTGAAAATATGACAACTTTAAACAATATTTTCAAATACTAAATAATTTCAATTGAAAAAGTCATCAACAACAAAATTGTATAACTCATCAAGATCTAAAACTTTTATTTTTGTCATTTCTTCATCCGATAAAGTGTTAGTAACATTGTTCACAAAATTTACATATGTGTTTTATAGTTTATAAAAGCAGATAAGAGATACGTCAATTTTGTAAACAATACTAGTATCACTTTATCGGATGAAGAAATTATCAAAATAAAAGTTTCAGATCTTGATGAATTATTCAACTTTATTATTGATAACTTTTTTCGTTGAAATCATTTAGTATTTGAAAATATTATTTGAAGTTGTCATATTTTCAAATTGAAATTCAAACTGTTCAAAAAATGTTATATAGAAAAATGACCAAAATAAAAGTTATAGATCTTGATGAGTTATACAACTTTGTTATTGATGACTTTTTCAGTTGAAGTCGTTCACTAACAAAAATAGATTCACTAACAAAAAATTCTATTTGAATTTCTCAAACTTTGAATTTCAAATTTCAAATTATTCAAATAGAGTCAGATGGAGAAATGACCAAAATAGAAATTTTCCATCTCGATGAGTTCTACAACTTTGGTTTGGGTGACTTTTCTATTTGAAATCATTTATTAACCCCAATTTTTGTTCGAAGTTGTTAAATTTTGAAAATTCAAAATTTGAATAGTTCAAATGAACTTATTTGTACAAACGACCAATACAATAGTTGTAGGTATCAATGAGTTATATAATTTTATTGTTTGTGATTTTTACATTTGACACAAAAAATCGACCTAAACTTAAATTTAAAGTTCTCATAAATTGAAAATAAAAAGAACCACATAAATTGAATATAAACATTTCATATGGAAAATGGAAAAATACTCATCGGTGACAGGCATTATTTAATGCCCGATAGAGATAGGTCATCTCAATCGGGGATGTGAAATATGTGATCAAAATGGATGTTATGTGAATGTGGTTGTGTTAAATATATTGATGGTTATGTATGTAAATAAATGTATATGAATGGGTGATATTGGGGTGTGACATCCTGGTCCAAGTCTTAATAGGATTAATAGAATACTCATAACAAAAAGTTACAACTATTTTTGCAGAAGCCGATCTCCAAAGAACTTTGATGTCAAGCGTGCTTAGTCTAGAGCAATTTCGGGATGGGTGACTAACCGGGAAGAACGGTGCACACGGGTGAGAACAAAAAATACCACCTGGAAGAGAGGCGAGACTGCATGACACGCCTAACAAATACCTGAGACTAGCCAAAAAATAAAATTTATTTATTTTTGGATTATACTCATCTGTGACGGGCCTAAACTATGGCCCGTCACAGGCTCGATTGAGATAGCTTCATCCGTAATGGACTTATGCCCATTTGAGATGATTCCTCACATCACTGATCTTTACGCTGTGTCGGGCGGCATACCCGATATAGATGTGGGTTGCAGTCCGACACAGATAAGGGTTACCGTTGTAGTGACCTAACGTGCGTAATGATCGTATCGTGCGAGCTTTGTCCTAAACGGATTCACCCTGAAACACCAATGCTACAAAAACGAGAGGGCCAAGTTTCTCCGACCTCTAAAACACTAATCCTACTACTAGCGTAAATGGGACTTGAAAGATGAACTTCAATCGCATGGTGATCCATGGAATTTTTTTTAGAAATAATATGATTTTAATGGAAAATCGCAAAAATATAGGTCGGTTAGGCGAAATCGCAAGTTTCGCACCCTGTCGAACAACCATAATTCGATTGGGGTACCTGTCGAACGTTCGACGGGGTAGTTGGTCCCAAAAACAAAATAAAAAAGTAACACTACAGTGATACTACAGTGATTATTCCTTTTTTTGAAATTTTTACCACCTGTCGAACTGCGGCAGTTCGATAGGTACCCTATCGAACCGTGGCTGTTCGACTGGGTGCTAAACTTGCGATTTCGCCTAACCGATCTATATTTTTGCGATTTTCCATTAAAATCAAATTATTTCTAAAAAAACTCGTGATCCATGAATGACATCTTTCTAATACGATAAACTGTTATAAAAGTATTCATATTTCGGCATATCTTAATCCAGAAAAATAATATACTATATATAGGTGAATGATCTAGTGTGGGTGTATAACATAAACAACATAAGCATGCTTTTTATAAAACAAGCATCGATATTTACATGATAACGCAATGCAGATATTGCGATGAATATTAAGAGTAAAACATTTAGTGAAAATAGGAACATGGAGGTATACCCAGAGAATACTCCGCCGGATGATGAGGCAGTATTGCCTCCGTTGGTATTTCTCTCTCTCTCAATTGTGTAAACATTGTTATTTATTTTCTTGCTACTCATAGCAAATATATTACTAAGAAGTACTCCATCGTTACAGATTCTAAATCGTTTTAGGCCCCAATACTTTTTTTTTCCGATGTAAGACGTTCTGACCCAAGCCCATACTCCTAAAATTTTATTCCTGAACAATCCTTCTCCTCTCCCGTACATCAGCACTTCTCCTCTTCCATCTTCCCTCACTCTTGGCCATTCCCCTTAGGAGTGAATCCTAACGCCGCTTGCTCGCTTTCCTCTTCCTCGGTGTCGTCAACCTCGTCTTCACCGTTCTCGTCCGGCCACATTGGTAGCACGATACGTCACCAACACCATGAGGTTTACTACTAGGAAAAGCATTATCGCAAACGGGTAAAAACGATCTTCGCAGGCGGGGAAAACATCCGCCTGTAAGCAAACGACTGTGAAGATCACCGATCTTCGCAGGCGGGGGAGGCGTCCGCCTGCGAAGATAATTTTCGCAGGCGGTCGTTGACTAGTCAGCTCCGCCTGTGAAAATATAAAGACACCGCCTGCGAAGATAGGTCTCGATTTTTGGAATTTAATAATAATTTGACCGTAAATTTAATAATAATTTGCCCGTTAGTAGAAATTTTTGCAGGTTGATTATTATGTACATATATTGGATGATTATCAAGCATTTGGTACTGAGAATTTTACATATATTGCATAACTCAAAAGTGTTGCCAAAATACATATATATTACAATATTTTTTGACATTGTGGCTAGAAATACGCTATCTAGTGGCATAGCAGTGTTCCACTCCCGGAGATTCTTGAACTCGTCACTTGTCGCAAGGACACCCTCTGGGTCGAAGAATTCTCCTTTCACATGATAGCACTCATGGTGGATGAAATGGCAGAGATCACGCTGCACGTTTGTGATGCCTGTATCGTCAATGCTTGTTCGGTGTTCTTATCTTGGCAACTGCATGCATTGAAGATAAATAATATATTAGTACCATAAATATGTCAAGCTGGCTAGTACATAGTGCAGAGACTTACATCCTCCGCGTTAGTCCTGTACCTCCCATTAACCCTTAGGAATTCGCACGCGTAATACCCGCAAAGGATACTTCCTCTAGGTTGCTTGTGACACTTCAGGACATATGACAGGGAAAAATAGTTAAATATTTCAATTAGTGAAACAATTGAAATACATTAAGTGAGTGGAGTATTACCGGCCAATAGGTACGCACTAGCAGCTTCTCCCTTGTTCGGGTCTGTTCTCCACCTTTGAACTTGTAGTACTGGTACGCACTGTATGGATGTCGGACCGTTTCATATTAAGGAGGATATTTATTTATAATACATTCATCTAAAAATAAAAGAGTCATAAACACTTACTACTGTTCGTGTCTGTAATCGAGAGGGTCCAAGACTACCACGGTGCCGTCTTTAGGGTGGGTGAGTAAACAGATATAATGGTCGCTACATATTAACAACTACAATAAGACATATGTGTAGAAGTTAAATATACCGGACTTACTTAAAATTATAAGCGGCCATGACGACTCTCTTATTTTGAAAGTGCAAGAAGGCTCGTCCGATGTACTGTGCGACAGTAATCATTTTCTCTTTGTGCAAGCCCTTCTTGTATTCAGCTATCTCTTTTGGAGTCTTGCCCTTCAGCTGGTCCGACCCTGGTGCCATCCTCACGGTATGCTGTGTTTGACAGATCCGAGTTGGATCCAAGAACCCGATAGGTTCTTTTTTCTTTCTAGCATCCATGTATTGCATCCTACGGAAGAAGTTTGTTAGTAACAATCACATGGATTTGTATGGCACATAATCTTTATGTAATTAATTAAAACTCAAACTCACATGCACCAAACACCGATATAGTTGACGTCCATCTTATCTCGACGATATATGGCATGGAGATCCGAGAAATCTAACCATAAGTAACCTTCGGCGCCGAAGCAATCTGCCGGTGATCGAACTGTAGTATTGCCCAAGCCTTTCTTGCTGGCTTCCATGTAGAAGGTATGTAATCTTCTCATCTCCCATGGTCCTTCCTTTAGTGCCCAATCCGGCAAGAGTGCTTTCCCGTGTTCGTACTTTTCCGGGCAATCATCAGTTGGCCAGTATGTTGGTCCGGCTAGTTCAGCGGCCTTCTTGGGGTCATCATCTCTGAGTTTTGCACGTTCCTTACCCCCTCTGAAGACAGTTACCATGAATTTCTCTTTGTTCTGATCTTTGGCTATGGAGTCGTGGCTTCTAAGCACTCTGGGCACCTCAGAACTGGTAGTGGTCTTCTCTTGCCCCTCGGGATCTTTCGCAGGAGAAGGGTCTTCAAAAATTTCTGGCTCAGTACCGTCCCATTTCAATCCTGGTACTTCTTCTATATGTACCCCGACTGATGCCACAAATTGGACCTCTAGTTCTGCCACTGTAATCTCCTTCTGGACATCAGCCACTACAATCTCCTTGGGCACCTCCGGCACTTCAATCTCCGGTGGCACTTCTGGCACTGGATGATCCGGTTGCATCTCGGGTTCCTCCGCTTTATCAGTCACCTTGCTAGGAGGTCTCGGAGGTTTTCCCAACCCCGGTTTTGGCACCATTGGTTTTCGCGTGGCGTCGGTGCCTAATCCAAATAATATGTCATTCTTGTGCCAGAGAATTACAACATCGACCACATCCCCAAGTACTGTTACACCATCTGCAGTGGGGAAGTCTATGTCGTATGACTCAAACCCTTCGTGGACTACTTGCGGCTGCACTTTGGCATACGCATCGGGTATGAACTCTTCGTTATATGTTCTCCCTGGGATAGCAATGGCTGTAGCGGCCTCAAGAGTTTTCCCGGAGCGTCCAAAGGAAACGTGCAATCTGCAGGGTGTATTCTCCTTTAGGTCATCCAATGGGTAATCTGGCTCAGGTTCTTTGGTTTCGGGGGGAGGCAAAAGCATGTGCTTGACGCAGAAATCCATCATTTGCTTTTCAAAATCCGCAGCCCCTTCGTCTCTAAGTTTATCCTTGTACGCTTCACGCTTCTTGTGGGGGTCTTGTTTAAACCCTTCCTTCCAACTCAGCTTGGATGACACACCTCGAACCCTACCCCCATGCTCAGGAGTACCCAGCGCCGTACTTAGCACATCTTTCTCCCTCTTAGGCTTGAACATTCCTTTCTTCTGTGAACTGGATAAATTCTCTATTTTATCGACAACGCCCTGTAGATCCGGATCTTCGAATGATACTTTACCTTCTTCCATGATCTTCGGAGTTCTAGCTCTTACCCAGTTCCTTGATCTCTGTGTCCATTCCTCCATAGGAACCGGAAGCCCCGCCTTCCTCATTTCCTCCGCCTCTTTTGTCCACTGCTCCACCTTGGGTGCGTATCCCGCGGAGCCTAAGCGATGAGGAAATTTGTTCTTTTGGGCCAACTCTGAATACTTTTTGCTCCTTTCAATTTCTTCTGGGGAGTTCTTCAATCTCAGAAAGTCTTCCCACTACCTCGGTGTTATGTTGGCATACGTCGAAAAAGGTGTACGCCCCGTCTGCACAAATTTCTTGTTTAATGTGGTTTTCCAACCACGCCAAGACTTTGTCATTGTTTGCAGTGCACAATTCCTCACTGCTGCCTCCGATCCATCCAGAAACTGGAAGATTTTCTTCAATTCTTTCCATAGGACTTCCTTATCCACTGTCGATACATGATCCCAGTCCTTGACCGTGATGGGGATCTTTTCCCTCACTATTATGCCACACTGTGAACTGAACTTCGCACGTGAGATCTTAGGGCAAGCGGCTCTCCTTTCGGCGATACATGGGTAACTACATGGAACCCTTCGTCCTTTCTATTCATGCTTCTCTCGCCCTTCCTTCTCTTTGGCTTTGCTGACCGTTCGCTCTGCTTTGAGCCGGTTGTGTTAGCTGGGCCCTCCTCGTCTTTCGATGGATCTTTTCTCTTCGGCTGCCATTTCGATCGTCGTGGCGCCGTTTCCTAAGGTATATATCACAGTTTCGAATTAGGTCGGGCTAGTAGTTATCATCTTGAACAGTAACATATTAAGTTTACTTACCCCTTCTTTAGCGGGAATGTAGTCCTTGTCACCTTGTTCACCGTCGCCCTTTCTCCTCCTCTTAGGGCTTGGACAAGGATCGCTTGGCGACGAGTAACCATCGTTACCTACGTCGCTGTCGAGACTACCTTCCGGTGGGACCATTGGTTCCGGAGCAACGACAATAGGAAGGGACGGCTCTTCCGCCCCTAAACCCTTCTTTTCGGTGCCTTTAGTACTATCGGCCATCGTTTCAAACTTCTAACATAAAAAATAAAATGTATATGAATACACTGCGAAACTGTGTATTAAAAACTTGTGTACATAATTGCAAAAATGATTTAATAATTTGCTAAATTACTAAATTATAGAGAGGAACATGGTGTTGCTATCAGTGGAGTGCCGTTATGCAACTCCTTTGTAGTATAACTACTAATGAAGATCAAATTCTTCAAGTTTAACCAAGTTAACCAAGAGAGTACGCCTAATTATTGCGGAAAACGGCGTGATCTATTAGCGTGTGATTAATTAAGTTTTTGCTTATTCCCTTATTGTTTATGTTGTCGACACATTGTACACAAAGTACACATTTAGTTGATCTCGTCTTCTCTCTAGTCATATCAATCAATATTCCTAAGTCCTAATTCTGGTTGTTATGCTAGCATCTAATTGGTCCACATGATATCTCGATTTCAAAGATAAATGTGAGTTGTCAGGGGAAAAAATTCCAAAACTATATCCGGAAGCAACATGGGCAACTGGGCCCTTTCATTATCATAATTCCAAAACAGCACGTAGGAATAAGGCACTAATTACACATTCACAACATGGGCAGCCAAATCCGGAAGCAATAAGGGAATAATTATTCCGTTGTTATTTACAAATTATACGTACCAAATTTAAAAATTCTACAAACCAAAAAAATTTCTACCGGCGGCGGCGCGGTAGAGGGCGGTGGTGGAGGACGCCGACGATCGAGCGCGCAGCCGGTCGATGGAAGGCGGCGGCGCGGTGGAGGACGCCGGCGATGGAGCGGCCGATGATGCAAGGCAGCGGCGCGGTGGAGGTCGGCCGCGCGGTGGAAGCCGGCGGCGGTGGAGGAGGCCGCGCGGTGGAAGCCGGCCGGCGGCTGTGGAGGAGGCGGCGGCGCGGTGGAGGAGGCGGCGGTGCGGTGGAGGTCGGCCGCGCGGTGGAGGGTGAAGGTTTCGCAGGTGGACGACGGCGGCGCGGGCACTGAAAAATTTGGCAGCCTATCGGCGCCAAAAAATCTAGGGTTCCCGCTTGGACTTAGAATTTTTGGCGCCGCGGGTGGTGCCTTATATAGAGATACTATCTTCGCAGGCGGGCGGCCCGCCTGCGAAGATGATCTTCACAAGTGGGCCGTCCGCCTGCGAAAATGTTTTTCACTTTCTTCGCAGGCGGTCGGCCCGCCTGCGAAGATGTAAACCCTAATCGGCTTAACTATCTTCGCAAGCGGGCCACCCGCCTGCGAAGATAGTATCTCTGTATAGTATCTCTATATATAGTATTTTTTTAAAATTTATTTTTGTAATTTGAAAATGTCTACAGTATATAAAAAAAATGGTAATTCTACATTAATACTACTTTAAAAAATGGTAAATCTTACTTAAATGTTTGCTACATTAATACTATTTTAAAATTTTTAAAAAATTTTCAAACAATGGTAGGTGCACTTAAAAAAATACTACTAAATTTTGAAACCTCTTTTAAAAAACTATTAAAATATAAAAAACTGTAAATTAAACCCTACGAATGGTAATTGCACATAAAAATTAGTACAAACAAATATGCAAAATGTTGAGTACAACATTGTCCGTCCGTTCATTTTTGCAATACGAGCACACATATCCCCTTACATACCACCAACACTTAACTAATGAATTACCCTTTAACATTTTTGCCCACACCGTCCGTGCGCATGTAAGGCTTCACGGTCTTCTGAGTAGCTGTCTCGACATTCTTAATCTTTTGTACAAACTGATTATAAAGTGGCATACTATCGTATTGATTGTAATCTTCGACATCTTCAACCCCATCCACTCCCAATATCTTTTGTTTTCCTGGTAGCACTATATCTTTCCTCAAATTAGAGGGGTCTTTCACATAAAACACTTGTGCCACGCGATTGGCGAGTACCCAAGGGTCATCCTTGTGACCCACAGTCGCAAGGTCAACAATAGTAAGACCAAACTTATCAACATTGACCCCATTCGGGTATTTTACCCACTGGCACTTAAATATGGGGAATTGCATTGTGTGCCCATAGTCGATTTCCCATATTTCTTCAATAAACCCGAAGTATGATTGTTTTTCCCCCGCTTCATCAATTGCCTCCACACGGACACCGCTGTTTTGCGTACAGGTCTTACTATCTCGAGCTATTGTACTAAACGAGTACCCGTTTATGTCATATCCCTGCCAAGAATTTACTGTAGTTGATGGACCACAAGCCAACCGCTTCATAGTTATGTCATCAGTAGTTTGTCCCTCAGGTAAGTCCAGATCTCGTAACCAATCTATGAAGAGACACTTGTGTTCTTTCATTATCCACTCCGTTTGGTGACCCTTATTGTTAGGTCGTAGTAGCTCGATATGTTGATCGATGTAAGGCTCAACGATAGCGAACTGATGAAGCACGCTGAAGTGAGCTTCTTGAAATGATTTGTGATCATGAGTGACGAATCTCTTCTTTCCTATGGTTCCCCTACCGCTTAATCTACCCTCGTGTCGGGGCACAGGTACTCCAATTACATATCCATCTTTGAGGTAATCGATACAGCACTCGACAACCTCTTCAGTACTGTACCCCTCAATCATTGATCCCTCTGGATGTGCACGATTTCGGACGTAACCCTTCAAAACCACCATGTAACGCTCGTATGACCACATTTGATGGAGGTACAATGGGCCAAGCGCAACCATCTGTGGTACTATGTGAACAATGAGATGCTCCATCATATCAAAAAATGACGGGGGGAAACACATCTCAAGCTGGCACTGTGTCTCATGTGCGAATGTATGGAGATTTCCTAACTCTTCGAGACTAATGACCTTTTGTGACACTGCGTTGAAAAAGTAGCACAATCTTGCGATGGCAACCTTTAAATGCTCCGGTTTTATGGCCCTTATTGCAATTGCAAGAAACACAGTGAGCAAGAGATGACAGTCGTGTGAATTATAACCAGATACCGACAAATCTTTCATGGAAACTAGTCGACTGATGTTTGATGAGAAACCTATGGGCACTCTAACATCGCGGATTGATTTGCAAAAGGACTTCTTCTCCTCAGGTGTCAGTGTGAAACAGGCTGGTGGAAGATATACTTTGCCATTCTTCTCTCCTTCTTGAGGGTGTAACTCTTCCCTGATTCCCATCTCGACTAGGTCCATCCGTGATTGCAGACCATCTTTAGTCTTCTTCGGCATGTCCAACAATGTTCCAACTATGTTGTCAAACACATTCTTCTCTAAATGCATTACGTCTATGGCATGCCGAACCTCCAGGTCTTTCCAGTACGGGAGGTACTTAAAGAATATGGAATGCTTCTTGAATGGGAGAGGGAGTTTATCATCTGGCTTCGAGATATTGTTTTGCTTCTTACTATACTCTGGTTTCTTACTCTTCTCGGGTTTCTTGCGCTTTGTCCCCTTTGATTGTTTCTTAGTCACTTTTCCAAATTCGCAAATAATTTTCTCTGTCATTGCACACACTTTTACCCCCGAGGTAGGTTTTGGTGGAGGATCAGTCTCTTCAGTGCCATCGAACTCAGCCTTCATTTTGCGGTACCTGTGATTTGTGCGTAGCAACCGCCGGTGCCACATGTACACAAGCTTGTTGGAACCCGGTAGATACCTATAGTACGTTCCATTCAGGCATATCGCACATCCTGTTTTACCTTTAATTTGACCTGAAACTGAAAACATTGCTGGATAATCGTTAATGGTCACGAAGATGATGGCCTTCACTGTGAAGTATTCTCTTAAGTACTCGTCCCACACTTTCAATCCCTCTTTCCATAAATCTGCCATATCTTCCAACAATGGTTCAAGAAATACGTCAATATCAATACCAGGCTGACGGAGTCCCTGTATGAGGATACAGAGTAGCACGTATTTTTGTTTTTGACAAAGCTAGGTAGGAAGATTGTACATAGTCAGAAGCACTGGCCAAGTACTGTGTGAGCTGCTCATGTCTCCGAAAGGATTAACTCCATCAGTACTCAGGGCAAACCTAATGTTCCGTGGGTCTTTAGCAAACTCTCTGTACTGAGCATCAAAGTTTATCCACTGACGAGCATCTGCCGGGTGTCGAATCATCCCATCCTTCTTGTACCCTTCTTCATGCCAACGCATTAGTTCCGCATCTCGCGGATTTGAGTATATCCGTTTAATGTGGTCTTTGACGGGAAGATACCACACCACAAGCTGCGGGATTTTTCTCTGAGTTCCCTCAGTTCTGTTAGACGGTTCTAGGCCAGTATTGCCGTTCGATTTGTACCGGCTAGCAACGCATGTTGGACATTCATCTAAAGAAGCGTACTCTTTCCTGTACAGTATGCAGTGATTAACGCACGCATGAATCTTTTCCACACCAAGTGAAAGGGGGCATATGAGTTTCTTCGCTTGATATGTGCTCGATGGTAGTGAGTTAGGCCTCGGGAGCATTTTCTGCAGAAGTTCTAAAAGACTATCGAAACTGGTATCATACCATCCATGTCTCGCCTTTAACCTCATAAGTTCAAGAACTGACCGTAGTGTTGTGAACTCACTGTCACAGCCCTTCGACTGATCGTACAGAACTTCCTTAGCTACCTTCTGTAAAGCTTCAAAGTTATTTAAACCTCTAGCCGACCCCATCAGCACATCGGGTTCTGAATGACGTAACATTTCCTCTAGATCGATTCTATCCTCAACAGAACCATCGTCGTGCACCATGTCTTCAAATCGTGTCGGAACCACATTTTCAGGCCCGTCCACTTGTTCTTCGCCATGATGTGTCCATATTTCGTACTTGTCCATAAATCCACGAGTTACTAAGTGCTCCTTCACTTTATAAGCATCTTCCCAGCCTATTTCATTCTTACAGTCAGCACATGGATAAATTATCTTCATCATATTATTCTTCTCAGCGTGTGCCTTCACAAAACCAATAAATTTAGACACTTCATCTCTATATGGAGACAAAAACCTCGGCCAATGATACATCCATTCCCGACTTTCCATATCTCTAGAAAAATAAACATAAAATATTTGCACTATTAATACCAAATTTGCAGGGTTTATTGAAAAAACTAACTGAAGGTTAATTGTAAATTAATTTCCATAAATTTTATTTCACTTTTTTACACAGACATGCCAAATTAGTATGTTATGAAAATCCAACAAAGTCATATCATCGACATATTACAAACTAATGTAATTATTTTTTGATTGCACCAAATAAATAGGCATTCAAAATTTTATTCTGTCTCATATATGTATGACAACATCTAGATCTAGGAGGTGGATGTGATAGCAAAATAAAAAAATTGAGAATTTATGTTACCACATTGAACCACTACAACAAGAGGCATCAAGTATTACACATGCATCTAACATCAACATATCAAAAGAAAATAAATTACCAAACATTGAGCTTTCCTTCACAATTTTGCATGTATAAATCCATCACAAATTGAGGTCTAAAAGCTTAAAAAATTGCATACCTAGTATGGAAATGAGTAGATCTAAGCACCATAGAAAAATCCCCCGAAGATTTGAAGTTCAAAACCTCCCCCCTATATTTATGTCACTTTAGGAGAGAGAAACTTCGGGGAGAATGAACAGAGCTCGAGGAGGAAGAAGATTATGTAGGTGCATCTTTGCAGGCGGGCCATATAAGCGTCGCCTGCGAAGATCGATCTTCGCAGGTGCACGTCTCCTGCCGCCTGCGAAGATAGATCTTCGCAGGCGACGCTTATATGGCCCGCCTGCAAAGATCTATCTTCGCAGACGGACCGCCCCTCGACCCCGGGTATCATCTTCGCCGGCGGGGTTTTTGCTCCGAATACCGCAACCGCCTGCGAAAATATAACCCCTGCGACGCCGAAAATGAGTTTTCTAGTAGTGGTTCCACGTTGGGTGCGCCTCGCCAGTGTACGGGTTCGCCGTGACGTCGCAGGCAGCGGCGCTAACGAGCTCGTCGGACCTAGTGATACGCAGGAGAAGGAAGGGCTGGACAGGACGAGCCTGCTGCTCCCCGACAAGCAGCAGGGCCACATCACCACCGTGGCGAACACGGTGAAGCGGTCGGTGATCCTTAACCTCCTCACCGGTGGCCCGGCGGATGTCACGAACATGGCGATATCTGGGTCCCCATCGACGAGGCGAGATGTGCCGTAGGAGTGAGCTCCCCGGCGACTTACAGGAGCGTTCGGCGATGACCCGTTGACCCGACCTCGGTGATACAGCTCCTGCGTGCTGAAAAGTGAGCAGAATGTATCTACCTATAGCTCACCAAATACAGTCCTACAAACCTCATTCATCAAATCTAACGGTCCATCTACGTTTAACCCAATGTCTCATATCAGCTCCTTATTCCCGCACGTGGAATCCTCCTCTCATCGCCCGCCCATCACGACGCAATCCGCGCTCCTCCGCCCCTGTCGCAACTCTAACCCGTTGGCATTTCCATCCGGCACCGCAACGCCCTTCTTCCCGCAAACGCTCATCGGGGCGCATCGATCCGCTCCACCTCGACTGTTAACCACCTCGCGAACCGCCTTCCCCGCCGACGATCGTACCACTACTGGAGAACTGATCTTTGGTCGGATGGTAAAAATCACATTAATCCCGGTTCGAATAGAAACCGGGACTAAAGATCATTTTTAGTCCCGATTAAAAAGCCCAACGGAACTTGATCATTTTTAGTACTGGTTAAAAAGCTGTCAGGGCTTGTCGGACCCTAACGATCTTTAGTCCGGTTTAGTCCAGGTTGGTGTTACCAACTCGGACTAGAGATGATTTTAGGGTTAGTTTAAAAAAAAGCATCTCTACCCAACTTAGATGTGTGTAGTAGGTGATAGTGTATGCCATTTCACTGGCAGCCATCTCAGATCCACCTTGGATGATCAACAAATGGTGAAGAGTTGCATTGGCAGCCGCATCAGTGAGGTTGAGGCATCCCATGGCAGTCAATTATATTGCCAACTCCAATCTGAATGTTAACGGTGATTAGCAATCATCTTTCTGTCCTTGCAGTGAGGCAGTGACACTTCAACGATCAGATCAGTTTATCACTAGAAAAATTATGATGAAGCAACAGATGATTGACAATAGCGCCAAAATCGTATCCTCAGATGCTGTGACCACATCAACACGCTGTTGTCACAAGTTTGCGGAGTTCATGAAAACAAGGCCACCCACTTTTGCAGGATCAGCCACATCTTGGTATACTGATCAATGGCTTGGCACCATTGAGAACAAACTAGATATGGTGCAATGTGATGAGATGAACAAAGTTTTGTATGCTGCTCATCAGTTACAAGGAGCTGCATTGGAATGTTGGAAAGGTTACTGTGCAACCGACGAAGACCCACAAGCCATCAGTTGGGCTGAGTTTTCTTCTGTTTTGCACCATATGGATGTTTCTCCAGGGTTTATTGAAACAAAGGACCACACGAAGGATGATGTTTGCACACTCTGCATCCAAGGCTATCGTTATGAGCTGATGTGCCCACGGAACAACTCAAGAAACTGTGCATGTGCTCGTTGTGGAGAGATTGGACACAGTGCCAGCGAGCACGAAATCAGCTGCTCTAGCTGTGAACAAAGCCATCTACTCCGAGGGTGCCCCATGAGCAAGCTCACTTGTTACCTTTGTGAAGGTGATGACCATGTCCCAAGTAAATGTCCCCTGAGTCCAATACTGACTGCTGTAATTCAACACCAACGAGAAGCTTACCAAGAAGCGGTACACCAGGTAACAGTAGAAGCAAATATGATGACAGTAACTCCAGTTAAGAAGCTCACAGAAGCAAATGATGGTAGCCTTGAATGCCAATGTAATGGGGGCAGTGAATCAGTACCATCCAGAGTTGCATGCTCCGCTTGTGGTATGGCTACGCCAAAGAACGCTTTGTCGAAACCGGAAATGCAAAACGTCATATGTTTCCGCTGCAATGATATAGGCCACTTTGCTAGACATTGTCCACTTAAACACCTGAGACCTGCTCGACTCAACACCATTTCAAAAGCTACTCCGACCAAGAGAACGACACCGACAACAGGTGGTAAAGGTAAAAAAAAAAACGCAAATTATAGCCAACAAAGGTATAAAACGTCCTAAAGTACAAGATGATCATACTAACCACAAGTAGCCTCCAGAGAATCTAGTTGATGTAATATATACTAGATGATACCTGAAACTACTTGTGGCGCATATTGTGAAGTTGTAATAACTATCATATAAAATGAAGAAATTTGTGCGAATGAATTAGTAGTTACTAAATTGGAACTGCCAATATTGATTTTTGTCCTTTTGGTACCATCTTCGGTAAGAACGTCATGGAAATTTTGTTAGTCCGCTTTTTCTGCAACTAATAATGAAAATATATGATCGTTTTGAGTATTTGCAAATATCGATTTCTTGCCTGAGTTCATTGGTCTGCGCTGAAGACTTATCTGTCCCGAAGAAGAACAATAGTTGGAACTAGTGAGATTCGTTTAATTACACCAAAGAGAATCACCACACTTGCAACTAAGGATGGTTTTTTTTTTCGGACAATGGAAGAGCACATCTCCGATCTCTGCATCCAAGATGAATGCAACCAACATGACACGTCCAATGTTAAAGGAACAAAAAGAAGTTGCGAGAGAACCACCAACTAGCTCTCACAACTGGAGAAAGGAACCCTTGACGACCGAGATGAACATCCGTTGCATATCCTGAACCAGAATCATTATTTTTTTATAATAGAATAAATCCTTGGTCTTTGTTAAAAAAACTACAACCAATATTAAAAAATCGCTCAACGAAGAGCACAAACCTCTATTAGAGCACGAACCATCCTCTCAACAAAGATAGCAAAACATTGAAAAAGATGCACAAACTAAAAACCATCAACACAAGACAGAATATTGAAGCCTATTTGTAAATCTTTATCCGTATTTAGCGAAAATCTATATAACCATTGACTCTATATTACGGTATGCAGTATGCATGAGTTTGCTCGGAGCCAACACGATATCCTAAAAAGTACCTGCATATGTATAAGATTTCAACATATAGGGATTTATCAAAATCACATCATTTCTATCCCAACATATAGCATATGGTCCTACAGATATAAGTTCTTATAATTTGTATTAATGTCCATAAGTCAATCCCCAAATATGAGATACACCATGTGAAGAGTGATATAGAAAATTTGTTTACTAATCTCCACGTAAATCTACTACCTCCGTTCCAAAATATAAGAATTTAGTATTGGATGTGACATAGTAATACGAATCTAAATAGACATGTACTATGAATCTAGACAGAGTCACTACAACGGTAACCCTTATCTGTGTCGGGCTCCAATCCACATCTGTGTCGGGTATGGAGCCCGACACAGCGTAAAGGTCACTGATGTGAGGAATCATCTCAAACGGGTATAAGTCCATTACGGATGGAGTTATCTCAATCGGGCATTAACTAAAGCCCATCACCAATAGCGTTGACCCAGACGACCAGTCAAAGAGAGCCCGTCACGGATGACCTATCTCAATCGGGCTACAACTAGCGCCCGTCACGGATGTCTATCCTCTCAAACGGGCCTAAATAGAAGCCCGTCACAGATGACTTATATTCGCACTCGGGCCCCAACTACAGCCCGTCACAGATTACTTAATCTCAATCGGGCCTTAACTTACAGCCCGTCACGGATGACTGTATTCTCAATCGGGCTTTAACTTATAGCCCGTCACCAATGAGTATGACCACAAAAAAAATAAATATTGTTTTTTGGCTAGCCTCAGGCCTGTGCTAGCCATGCCCACTGCAAAAATAACAGAAACATATGCCAATCACATATATATCCCAGCATCCCTATTCACATATATACATCGCTGCATTCCCATTCACAAATGCCATTCACATATATTTTAGACAAATAACATCCATAATGACAGTTGCATATTGGTCAAGTGGTAAGCATCATAATTAAGCTGCAATATTCATCTAGAAAGAATTTACATAGAGATAATAAATGTAATAAACAATAATATTACATAGTAACATGTGTTTGACAATTCAAATGTTAAAAATTGTTTTTCACTTAATCTTAACCCTAAACATTCCTTTAGGATGAATAATTTCGTGGAGGATGAACCCGGCAATCTCCTCACGAATATCCTGAAAGCTGCTACCCGGATCCTTTGAAAATTTGTCCTACATGTACAAAATTCGAAATTAGTCGAACGATCTTTAGATATATGTATGTACTTTAATTCAGTTAGAACATTTCACGAATGAGACCACAAACCTCCAATTCACCCAAAGTCTTCACCTTATCTCTGCAAAGTAGGCGCATGTTGTGGCAGACATGGAATCCGTACTGGTCGCCTATTTGTTGTTTCATTGGGAAGTCCTTCTTATGGATAAGTGTATCCTGCCCTGCCTTTCGAATGCAGTCCTTTTGCACATATTGGGTCCACGCCTCATCTATCGCGAGTTGAATGGGGGTCCAATCGTATGCTTTCTTGTCAATCCTGGAGTTTAAGTAGTGGCACGTACTCCACTTAGGCGTTATTACCAGTAGGATCCAATGTCCACTGCGGCATTAAAATATTTAAAGTTAATACTAAAGCTAGACGTGTAATGCAATGAATTTAGGGAGCACACTTACTATTGATTATAGGCGCACATGATGTACTGCTTGTCTTGTCGGGCCCATAAGGTGTCAAACAAGTAGTTTACCATTCCTTGACGGTCCCCTTCAAGATTTGTGACATTCACTACCTGGGGATCAAGGAAGGCAACTTCCGGTGCATTTTTGAGACACCACTTCCAACTATACCTACACACAAGACAACATTACTTATAAGCATGTTACACGGAATGAGATGAATAATTTTCGTGAGCAAGAGTACTTACAAGGAATAGCACTTGAGGAGGGTTGTGTCCACCGAGCGGAGCCTGTAGAGGTCGAATAGATCCTTGTAGTCTACCACGATATAATTTGGTGGCCCAAGGAATGGCGCTCTTGCGTGTTCGCCTATTATATCACTTTCTCTTTTCGTCCTCCTCACGTTAGATTTTTCCATGTAGTACATGTGTAGCTCCTTGCAAGCGGTGCCCATCGTAGCTAGCATGTCGTCTCCAACCAACGGCATGCCTAGTTGGAAGGAGGATGGAGGTACGGGCTTCTTAGGAACTACCAGCGCCTTGCTCAGATCTAGTTTTGTTGGAGCAAGTCGTGAGCCCTGCAGCTTTCCCTTTCCGCGCCCCCTTGCAGCAGGTTTTTCGATAGCAACTCTCTGGGGGGGAAGAATGCGCCTTCCTGCTCTTCTTCATTGGTGGGGGTTTGATGATCGCCCCGCTGTCGACCTCCATAGGCTCGTCACCGGAGTCCATCTCGTACTGCAACTCGAGATCATCTGTATCGTCGTGACGAGCCGGAGCTGGTGGTGCTGAAGGAGTAGGGGCAGGTTGTATCAGCAGGCGACCGCTTGGTGCAGTGGTTGGCCTCGGGATCACCCTTATCTCGATGAGATCCTTGGGCCATTGGATGAATGTTCCACGTGCATTTCCAAGGGTTAGGACCTCGTCGTTCGGTGGATGCCTGAGGGGGAAATGATCGAATTCTGGCTTCACCGAGTCGACTTGGACCTTCGCACAGTCAGCCCGTAGTTGCGCCCCATGCACTCTAGTTTCCGGGGTCGGCTGGAAAGCTAGGCCTTCAGCTGCAGGAACCGTGAAGGACGGCATCACCCTTACTGTCAGGGTGCAGCTAGTTGGCTCCTGCGATATGTTAATAACAATTTTTAGAGCAGTACTTACCCTATGATTTCGTTATGAATTATATTCGTTAAGAATTATGTGCGTTGCGAACGAGAGATTTACCGTAATTTGGTCGACGGCGGCGGGAACCGAAGGGGGATTTTCCCCCGCCTCAGTTGATGCACAGCTACTGCGCCTCTGCGTCGGAGTTGCTAGATCCTGTTGCACACCAGCAGCGGCAGCCTCCGGGATATTCTGTTCTTCTCGAATCTCCTGCCTGATACGGGCCCTCATCGATTCAAGCTTCTCATCGAATTCAGAGCTCAACTCGGCTCTGACCTGTTCACGGATCTGGGCGGCAAGGCGGGCATCTTTTTGCGCCTTCGTTACTGTCCGCTTCCTGTACTGCCACGCGTAGTCCGGGAATCCAACTTTCCACGGTACGTTGGCGCCAAGTCCCCTAGTGCGTCCATGGTGCTCCTTGTTGCCCAACGCTTTACTAAGGATGTCGTCCTCGCGTCTTTGGGAGCTTCCCTTGCGAGGCCTCTTGGAAGGCAACCAACTCCTTCTGTGGTACAAATGAGTTCGGATTAAACGAAAAGTTGGGTGGGGACAATGCGAACTAATATTGAGATAGGACACTTACTATATTATCGTAGACTTGTTGATCTTGGGGATTTGGAAGGGAAACCGACCCATCCTGATTCTTCTGGTACCTCGCGCGGGCCCAGTTCCTTGCCCGTGGGTGTGGGATGTCGGCAAACACCGGAGGTGTGTTCGCTGCCGCTGCCGCTTCATCCTCCTGCTGCCATTCCTCCAGCTTCCCGACGTATCCTGTGGTGCCTAGGCGGTGCGGGTGCACGTTCCTGGACTGCAGTGCTCTATAGGCTTCGCTTCTAGCCCGGGATTCAGGGGTCGATTTCTTCTCGTAGAATTGCTCCCATACCTCTTCCGTTATGAAGGGCCATTGGTCTTTTGGATCAGGGGTCATCGGATTTAGGACAAACTCCGTGACCAGCCTGCTCTTGAAATTCTTCCAGCAATTGCCCATCACCTTGAACGCGGCCTGCTTGAGCCTCTCCTCGTCGGCTTCAGGATATTCGAAGCTCTCCTTGAACTTCAGCCAAGCAGCGTTCTTCTCCGCCTCGAGAACGCCCTTGATGTCATCCGCGAGGATTGTGAAGTTCTCCCTCGCTACGACACCGCAGAGGGTCCTGAATTTCGCTAGGACAATGCGAGGCCGCGTCGGCAGTCCAACCTGGTTCACCTCTGAGATGGTGAACCGTTCCTTAGGGATTCTGTTCCCTGTCCTACGACCCCTTGCCCTTGACGACCCACTAGTTGTCGTCGACATCGGTTCACCTTGCCCTTGAGACATCCTCTAAATAACTGTGCTTTTAAATAACAAAGTTAATAATGTTGTATAGAAATCACTAAATGCACGTAACTCGGTTAATTCAGTAAGTCCCAAAAACACTAAGTAGTACCATAGCTACCCTTACTCGCTCCACCTGGACTACTCTACTAGAAACAAAGTCCTTACGTAAAGGAGTAATTATCAAAAAATGACAGAAACCGAGGTGCACTGGGATCGGAAGTTTTTCAAATCGGTGTTGTGAGTGCACTAACTCGACTGGACTAACTTCTGACCCTAGGCACCCCGGAGTTAAAAAAATGTACTGAGCTGAACTTAAAAAAACCTAAGTTACCCTAACATCACTAAAATAACCTACATTTCACCTATAATCACTAAAGTTCACTAAAATATCCTAAGTAAAACTAAAATCACTAAAATATCCTAAGTAAAACTAAAATCAATAAACTTAACTTTAAAAAACCTAAGTAACCCTAACATCCCTTAAATAACCTACATTTCACTAAATTTAACACAATAATTAAAGTTAACTCATATATCTTCCATTCGTCAACACATCACTAAAATGTACTAAAATAAACTAACTAAAACTAAAATCAATGGAATCACTAAACCTAATAATCACTAAATCTAAATTTCACCAAACTGATAATCACTAAACTTAATTTTCACTAAACCTAAAAATCAATATATCTAAATTTCACTAAACCTAATTTTTATGTAAACCTAATTTGCACTATCACTAAAAATCTCAGTACTAACATCCCTAAATTAACCTACATTACACTAAATTTAACACAATCATTAAAGTGAAGCTAAAATATCATCCATTCGTCAACACATCACTAAAATGTACTAAAATAACCTAACTAAAACTAAAATCAATGAAATTAATAAACCTAAAAATCACTAAATCTAAATTTCACTAAATCTAATTTTCACCAAACCTAATTTTCACCAAACCTAACTTTACTAACCTAAGTTACAAAAACCTACCATAAGTAACATCACTAAAAATTCCTAAACATCACTACAATGAAGTAATATCATTTTAGATAAAATGAACTAAAAATCACTAAAATCTACCATACCTAAAAATCACTAAAATGAACTAAAATCATTACTAACCTAAGTGGCTTGGGGAGAGGCGGCCGGCGGCGGCTTGGGGAGGAGATGTCGGAGGCGGCGGCTTGGAGAAGGAGAGGCCGGCGGCGGGTTGGCGACGAGGCGGCCGGCGGCGGCTTGGGGAGGAGATGTCGGCGGCGGCGGCTCGGTGAAGGAGAGGCCGGCGGCGGGTTGGCGACGAGGTGACCGACGGGTTGGCGACGAGGTTGGCGTCGGCGTCGTGCACGTGGTCGTCGGCGGCGGTTGCTAGGGTTAGACACTTAGAAAAAATTTCGAATCCGCCCAGATCCAGATCCAGCGCGGTTATATCTTAGGTACGGTACTCAACATCTCAATCGGACCTGAACAAGAGCCCGTCACGGATGACAACATCCGTGACGGGCTCTTTTTCAACGCCCGATACAGATGACATCATCTCTATCGGTCCCTACACTAGAGCCCGTCACGGATGACGACATCTCTATCGGGCTGTAAACTATAGCCCGTCACGGATGTTGTCATCCGTGACGGGCTCTGGTGCAGGGCCCGATAGAGATGATGTCATCTCTATCGGGCGTTAGGTTATAGCCCGTCACAGATGACATTTGACTCCTGTACATGGTGGACCTGAACTGATAATAAAATACTATACTTCACATTTAACATGTGCTCATTTCACTAAAATCACAATAATTAATTTTCCTAAACCAAATAATTTAGTGAAGCACAATACATCAATATAATTTAGTAAATTCATCAAAATATATTACAAGCTGCACCAAGCTAGCAATTACTAATAAAAATTACTTCCTTTCCATTTTACTTCACTACTATCCGAAGCCAATATACAATTAAGCCCAGCTAAAATCACAAGGTTATGCCTTCCGTATGATCTGAGCGAGTATACCCTACAGGCTCCTGTGGATCATCGTCAAGGTCGATTTGGGGCCGTACATGAAGATTCTGGTTGTACTCTTCTTCGTCGACGACGTTGTCAACGCCAACAATTCGACGCTTGCCATCCCTCACGATGTGCATCTTCTTGTTTGCGGGGTCTTTAATGTAGAAAATCTGCTGGACCTGTTTCACAAGTACGAATGGTTCATCGGCGTATCCAACCTTGGATAGATCTACTAAAGTGAAACCTTCCTTATCGACTTTCACACCAGTGCGTATATTCACCCAACGGCATCGAAACAAAGGAACCTTGAACTTCACGTAGTTCAGCTCCCAGATCTGCTCAATGCGGCCGTAGTATGTGTTAGATCCAACTTGATCCTGGAAGGCATCTATACGGACCCCGCTGTTTTGCACTGTGCTTTTGTCATCTAGCTGGACGGTGTAAAATGTGTATCCATTAATATCGTATCCTTGCCATGTGTCTATGGCCCAGCACGGTCCCATCCCCAACAACTGTACTGTCTCATTTAGGATATCCGTCGACATTGTGACACGATTCTTGAACCAAGCGTTGAACCGAGAGTTATGTTCCCTGTTAATCCACGTCTCAGATCGACCCAAGTTCTCCTGCCGGATTTTCGCTAAGTGCTCCTCAAAGTAAGGGTCAACTTCTGCCATGTGTTGGAGCACAGCAAAATGACCCTGCGCGTACGAAGCTTGATCGGGCCTAATTCTTTTCCTACCTATTGTGCCAGCACCTGACAACCTTCCTTCATGTCGAGACGGTGGAACTCCTATAGGTTCGGCCTCGGACATGTAATCCACGCAGAACTCAATGACCTCCTCGGTCGTGTATCCTTCAATGATGCTCCCCTCCGGTTTTGCTCTGTTCCGAACGTATGCCTTCAGAACTCCCATGTACCTCTCGAACGGGTACATTTCTCTTAGAAAAGCTGGGCCACATAGTTTTGTTTGCTTCACAAGATGAACAGGGAGATGTACCATGATATCAAAGAAAGACAGCGGAAAAAACATCTCCATGTGGCATAGGGTATTAACAATATCGGTCTGCAACCCATCTAGATCTTCGGGATCTATAATTTTCTGACCGATTGCATTGAAAAAGGCGCACAGACGTTGGATCGTATGTCGGACCTTGGGGGGAAGAATGCCTCTGATAGCAACTGGCAAGATTTGTGTGATTAGCACGTGGCAATCGTGAGACTTCATTCCAACCAGTTTTAGGTCTTCCGATTTGACGTACATACCGATCCTCGCTGAATAGCCCGATGGAACTTTGATATCTCTCAGGCAAGACAACATTGCGATCTTCTCATTCTTCGATAGTGTGTGGCAAGCTGGTGGGAGGTACACTCTACCTGTCTGTGCATCTGTTATGGGCTGGAGTTCACTGCGAATGTTCATGTCCTGTAGATCAAGGCGCGCGTTCAACCCGTCCCTTGTTTTGCCGGGAATATTCAGCAGCAGGCCAACCAAACTCTCACACACATTCTTTTCTACATGCATGAGGTCAATGCAATGACGAACCTCAAGATCTTTCCAGTAAGGTAATCGCCAAAATATGGACTTCTTCTTCCACATACCCTTGTCCTTTGCCTGACTACGTTTTCTTTTCTTCCCAAACTCGTTGGTTATATCTTTGACCAAGTTGTACACCTCATCCCCGGACAAATCCTTGGGAGCCTGCTGAAGTTCTCTCTTACCGTTGAAAACATTCTTCTTCCTTCGGAACGCGTGACGTAGCGGGAGCCACCTGCTATGACCCATATAAACCATCTTTCGTGATTTCTTCAACCATCGGCTGCGTGTATGTTCCATGCAGTCGGAGCAAGCCTTCTTTCCTTTCACGGTTTGGCCAGAAAGATTACCGAGGGGGGGATAGTCATTAATGGTGCAGAACAGTAGAACTCGTAACTTGAAATTCTCCTGACCACACGCATCCCAAGTTTCCACACCTTATTTCCATAACATCTCAAGATCATCCATAACAGGCTCCAAGAACACGTCGATATCATTGCCCGGTTGTTTCGGTCCTTGGATTAGCAAGCATAGCATAATATATTTCCTTTTAAAGCACAACCATGGCGGTAGGTTAAAGTTTGAAATAAGAACTGGCCAGGTGCTGTGAGTACTACTCAAGTCTCCGAAAGGATTCATGCCATCTGTACAAAGACATATCCTCATGTTTCTAGGGTCGGCAGCAAAGTCACTGTGTTTTCGATCGATATTTCTCCATTGAATTGAATCCGCTGGGTGTCTTAGCATACCGTCGTTCCTTCTCTCAGTGGCATGCCAATGCACTAACTTCGCCTCCTTGGGGTTTGCAAATAATCTTTTCAAACGATCAATGATTGGTAGGTACCACAAAACCTTCGCGGGACCACCCCGCTTTGATCTTTTCCCTTCGTCAGGACTTTTCTTTCGCTTGTATCGAGATGCCTTGCAGACAGGACAAGCATCTAAGTCCGCATACTGCTTGTGATACAATATGCAGTCGTTTGGACAAGCGTGAATTCTACGGACCTCTAACCCCAGCGGACACAAAACCTGCTTTGCTTCGTGTGTCGTCTCGGCCAAAGTGTTCCCATCAGGCAGCAAGGACTTTAAAATTCCCAAAAGCTCCGTGAAACTCTTGTCTGTCCATCCACTACTTGCCTTTAGCTTCATTAGGTCCAAGGTAGCTGATAATTTGGTGTGCTTTGCTTTGCATCCGATGTACAGAGGCGTCTGCGAGTCACTGACCAACCTGCTGAACTTTATGGAATCTCTCTCGTTGTAGGTTGGATCCTCAACGTCACGTAACATGTCTTGCAGCAGATCGTGATCGACATCAACCATTTCACCGCCCAGTGGAGAAGGTACAAACATGTCATGCTCATCTTCATCTTCCTGATTTTGCGCACCAGTACTGTCTGCAGCTGCAACATCTCCAGATTCTTGCTCTCCATGCTTGACCCAACATGTGTAGCCTTCCATGAATCCTCGTTGTATCAGATGAGCGTGTACATCCACTCGACTACCAAACATATTCTCATTCTTGCAATCTGCACATGGACAGCAAATGTAATCGCTGTTTCTTCTTTTCCTATCCTCCTCCGCGGTGTTTATAAAATTTAATACCCCATTTCTATACTCCTGACTATGACGTTTCACAGATTTCGCATACATCCAACTTCGATCCATCGCTGCAGAAATGAAAAAATAATCAAAGAAACATCTTAGAAGATAAATACTCTGAATTAATGACAATTGATGAATTGTCTAAAGTACCGATTACTATTTAAGTAGCTTTATGAATTTACTGTTTTTTTGGAAATAAAAATTAAAATTTCGCCCCCTCCAACCTCCCACCAAGATTGTGAACAGTGGGATACAGTTACACCGGCAGTTACGGCTATTTATAGTGTCAATAACTATCTGTAACGGTCCATAAAATTGTTATCTCAATCGGGCATACCGGTTATCTTTATCGGGCCTAAAAAAATGCCCGTCACAGAATGTGCAATCTGTGACGGGCTTTATTTGTTATCTCAAACGGGCCTCAAGCTAGAGCCCGTCACGGATGACACATATCTGTGACGGGCTCCAACAAGGGCCCGAGTGAGATAACCTTAAAATCTCAAACGGGCCACAAGTTGGAGCCCGTCACAGATGACTATCATCCGTGACGGGCCTCTGCTTGGAGCTCGATTGAGATATTTAAGGTTATCTCAATCGGGCCCTTGTTGGAGCCCGTCACAGATATGTGTCATCCATGACGGGCTTTAGTTCTACGCACATTTAACATGTCTCTCTGACCCTATCTCAATCGGCCACTTTCAAGGCCCGTTTGAGATGTATTCTTCGTGACGGCCCGCAAAATCCAGTTATGTTGCAGCCCGTCACAGATGAGAGGATCTGCGCTAGTGAGTGGATGTGTATTATTTAGTATTAGGTTTTATATTTTGGGACGGATGGAGTAGAAAAATAACAATAAAAAAATGATGAATCGACTTATTTTTCATTAAAAAACATATCATATAATCCTTAAATTTTAGATGAAACTAAGGTAGCATCCGATCATCATAACATCCAGCTAATGCTTGAACGAAATAAAGTAGAAGAAACAGTGTTTAGATGGAAGTCAAGAACGTTCATTGTTTCTGAGGTCTGCAACTCGGTATGAGGATAAGTGGCAGTACTTTTTAAATTAGGAACGTGACTATATCACCGGCCTTTGTGTCTGAGGATAGAGTTTGAGTTTGAAAAAAGTTTGACAAGAGACAACTCCCTATGATATGACATAGGCAAATAAGCTCAGTGAGAAACAAAACCCCTATCCTTTCATCTATTCTTAAAAGCAAATATTGCCAAATCAGTTTTTTGACCTCCATTCTCAAAATCATCTATCTAGTTCTACTACTTGGCAATTAGGTCAGGGGCATGTCTCTATTTAGAATAAACCTTGGTGTTCGATTTGGGAGAATATTGACACTCATATTAATCTTCAAACTCCCCCTCTCCAATGTCTACCTTAATAACTGACCTTTGGAATCAAAATAAAACCTGGAATATTGACAAAATTAAGCAAATCTCTGACATAGAGGCACATAATTCTATTTTGCAGGTACCAATTATATCCAGCAATACTGAAGACAGACTTTGTTGGACACACACTTCCACATGACATTGCAATATGAAAAGTGCTTATAAAGAAGTCTACAAGTATACTCATTCTCATCAAGGTAATGTTCCTACTTTGACCATTAATCTGCTCAAAACAAGCTGGAAAGACAGAACTATCCCACCTAAAGTAAAAAAAACTTTTCTTTGGAGACTTTTTCGAAAAGCTCTTCCAACAGCCTCTAATCTCAATAGTAGAATTTCTTTGATAGATCCTTTCTGTTTCAGATGTGGTGAAAATGAAAATGAAACTCATATCTCACTACTAGGAAAAGCATTATCGCAAGCGGGTAAAAACGGTCTTCGCAGGCGGGGAGCCGTCCGCCTGCGAAGATAATTTTCGCAGGCGAACGTTGACTAGTCAGCTCCGCCTGTGAAAATATAAAGACGCCGCCTGCGAAGATAGGTCTCGATTTTTGGAATTAATAATAATTTACCCGTTAGTACAAATTTTTGCAGGTTGATTATTATGTACATATATTGGATGATTATCAAGCATTTGGTACTGAGAATTTTACATATATTGTGTAACTCAAAAGTGTTACCAAAAAATATATATTACAATATTTGTTGACATTGTGACTTCAAATACGCTATCTAGTTACATTATGGCATAGCAGTGTTCCACTCTCGGAGATTCTTGAACTCGTCACTTGTCGCAAGGACACCCTCTGGGTCGAAGAATTCTCCTTTGACATGACAGCACTCATGGTGGATGAAATGGCACAGATCACGCTGCACGTTTGTGATGCCTGTATCGTCAAAGCTTGTTCGATGTTCTAATCTTGGCAACTGCATGCATTGAAGATAACCAATATATTAGTACCATAAATATGTCAAGCTGGCTAGTACATAGTATAGAGACTTACATCCTCCGCGTTAGTCCTGTACCTCCCATTAACCCTTAGGAATTCGCACGCGTAATACCCGCAAAGGAGTATTACCGGCCAATAGGTACGTACTAGCAGCTTCTCCCTTGTTCGGGTCTGTTCTCCACCCTTGAACTTGTAGTATTGGTACGCACTGTATGGATGTCGGACCGTTTCACATTAAGGAGGATATTTATTTATAATACATTCATATAAAAATGAAAGAGTCATAAACACTTACTACTGTAAGATTGTTATAAATTCTCTGTATTGGTGGTGTCTGTAATCGAGAGGGTCCAAGACTACCACGGTGCCGTCTTTAGGGTGGATGAGTAAACAGATATAATGATCGCTACATATTAACAACAGTATAGTTAGTTAGTACCAGCTAAAATAAGACATATGTGTAGAAGTTAAATGTACCGGACTTACTTAAAATTATAAGCGGCCATGACGACTCTCTTATTTTGAAAGTGCAAGAAGGCTCGTCCGATGTACTGTGCGATAGTAATCAATTTCTCCTTGTGTAAGCCCTTCTTGTATTCAGCTATCTATTTTGGAGTCTTGCCCTTCAGCTGGTCCGACCTTGGTGCCATCCTCACGGTATGTTGTGTTTGACAGATCCGAGTTGGATCCAAGAAGCCGATAGGTTCTTTTTTCTTTTTAGCATCCATGTATTTTATCCTACAGAAGAAGTTTGTTAGTAACAATCACATGGATTTGTATTGCACATATTTTTCATGTAATTAATTAAAACTCAAACTCACATGCACCAAACACCGATATAGTTGACGTCCATCTTATCTCGACGATATATGGCGTGGAAATCCGAGAAATCTAGCCATAAGTAACCTTCGGCACCGAAGCAATCTGCCGGTGATCGAACTGTAATACTGCCCAAGCCTTTCTTACTGACTTCCATGTAGAAGGTATGTAATCTTCTCATCTCCCATGGTCCTTCGTTTAGTGCCCAATCCGGCAAGAGTGCTTTCCCGTGTTCGTACTTTTCTGGGCAATCATCAGTTGGCCAGTATGTTGGCCCGGCTAGTTCAGCGGCCTTCTTGGGGTCATCATCTTTGAGTTTGGCACGTTCCTTACCCCCTCTGAAGACGGTTACCATGAATTTCTCCTTGTTCTGATCTTTGGCTTTGGAGTCGTGGCTCCTAAGCACTCTGGGCACCTCAGAACTGGTTTTGATCTTCTCAGGGACCGGGGTCTCTTGCCCCTCGGGGTCTTTCGCAGGAGAAGGGTCTTCAAAAATTTCTGGCTCAATACCATCCCATTTCAATCCTGGTGCTTCTTCTATATGTACCCCGACTGATGCCACAAATTGGACCTCTGGTTCTGCCACTGTAATCTCCTTCTGGACATCAGCCACTACAATCTCCATGGGCACCTCTGACACTTCAATCTCCTTCTGGACATCAGCCACTACAATCTCGATGGGCACCTCCGGCACTTCAATCTCCGGTGGCACTTCCGGCACTGGATGATCCGGTTGCATCTCGGGTTCCTCCGCTTTATCAGTCACCTTGCTAGGAGGTCTCGGAGGTTTTCCCAACCCCGGTTTTGGCACCATTGGTTTTCGCGTGGCGTCGGTGCCCAATCCAAATGATATGTCATTCTTGTGCCAGAGAATTACAACATCGACCGCATCCCCAAGTACGGTAACACCATCTGCAGTGGGGAAGTCTATGTCGTACGACTCAAACCCTTCGTGGACTACTTGCGGCTGCACTTTGGCATACGCATCGGGTATGAACTCTTCATTATATGTTCTCCCAGGGATAGCAATGGCTGTAGCGGCGTCAAGAGTTTTCCCGGAGCGTCCAAAGGGAACGTGCAATCTGCAGGGTGTATTCTCCTTTAGGTCATCGAATGGGTAATCTGGCTCAGGTTCTTTGGTTTCGGGGGGAGGCAAAAGCATGTGCTTGACGCAGAAATCCATCATTTGCCTTTCAAAATCCGCAGCCCCTTCGTCTCTAAGTTTATCCTTGTACGCTTCACGCTTCTTGTGGGGGTCTTGTTTAAACCCTTCCTTCCAACTCAGCTTTGACGACACACCTCGAACCCTACCCTCATGCTCAGTAGTACCCAGCGCCGTACTTAGCACATCTTGTTCCCTCTTAGGCTTGAACAATCCTTTCTTCTGTGAACTGGATAAATTCTCTATATTATCGGCAACGCCCTGTAGATCCGGATCTTCGAATGATACTTTACCTTCTTCCGTGATCTTCGGAGTTCTAGCTCTTATCCAGTTCCTTGATCTCTGTGTCCATTCCTCCATAGGTACTGGAAGCCCCGCCTTCCTCATTTCCTCCTCCTCTTTTGTCCACTGCTCCACCTTGGGTGTGTATCTCGCGGAGCCTAATCGATGAGGAAATTTGTTCTTTTGGGCCAACTCTGAATACTTTTTGCACCTTTCAATTTCTTCTGGGGAGTTTTTCAATCTCAGAAAGTCTTCCCACTGACTCGGTGTTATGTTGGTATACGTCGAAAAAGGTGGTACGCCGTCTGCACAAATTTCTTGTTTAATGTGGTTTTCCAACCACACCAAGACTTGGCCATTGTTTGCAGTGCACAATTCCTCACTGCTGCCTCTGATCCATCCGGGAACTGGAAGATTTTCTTCAATTCTTTCCATAGGACTTCCTTATCCACTGCCGATACATGATCCCAGTCCTTGACCGTGATGGGGATCTTTTCCCTCACTATTATGCCACACTGTGAACTGAACTTCGCACGTGAGGTCTTAGGGGCGAGCGGCTCTCCTTTTGGCGAAACATGGGTAACTACATGGAACCCTTCGTCCTTTCTATTCACGCTTCTCTCGCCCTTCTTTCTCTTCGCCTTTGCTGACCGTTCGCTCTGCTCTGAGCCGGTTGTGTTAGCTGGGACCTCCTCATCTTTCGATGGATCTTTTCTCTTCGGCTGCCGTTTCGATCGTCGTGGCGCCGTTTCCTAAGGTATATATCACAGTTTCGAATTAGGTCGGGCTAGTAGTTATCATCTTGAACAGTAACATATTAAGTTTACTTAACCCTTCTTTTGAGGGAATGTAGTCCTTGTCACCTTGTTCACCGTCGCCCTTTCTCCTCCTCTTAGGGCTTGGACAAGGATCGCTTGGTGACGAGTAACCATCGTTACCTACGTCACTATCGGAACTACCTTCCGGTGGGACCGTTGGTTCCGGAGCAACGACAATAGGAAGGGACGGCTCTTCCGCCCCTAAACCCTTCTCTTCGGTGCCTTTAGTACTATCGGCCATCGTTTCAAACTTCTAACATAAAAAATAAAATGTATATGAACACACTGCGAATTAAAAACTTGTGTACATAATTGCAAAAATGATTTAATTAGCAGTATATATATGACATGGCGGCTAAATTAGCAGCATCCTAGCTTTATGACATGTATATATATGCTGAAAAAGGTTTAATTTGGCATGTGCTGTTTGGGGACTCTTTTTGGGGAAAAATCAAACACCCGATGTGTAGGCGCCTCCAAAAGAAACAGCCGCATAATGATTAATCTTGCTATTTTTCAAATGACACTCAAGCTGCAGCACAAAGAGAGTACTCCGTTTCATATTATAAGATCAAATTCTTCAAATTCTTCAAGTTTAACCAAGTTAACCAAGAGAGTACGCCTAATTTTTTTTAAAAAAAAATAACCATTTTTTCTTAGAAAAAAGTCACTCCTCTCGGGTCTTGGATGATAATACAAGCATAGAGAAAAATAAAACAAAACCACGTATAACAGTAATAAAAATTACAATCCTTCATAAAGTATGATGATATCCGCATCCAATTGATCGAGTAGGTGGTAAAACAAATAAACAATCCTTCGCCTACAACACAAATCATACCCTCCATTCATCTATAAATTTAAAAATTCTACAAACGCAAAAAATTCTGTTTAATATAATTTGATCAAATTAAAGGAAAAACAACACACAGTAGGGTGCAGCGGCCGGTGGAGGACACCGGTGGAGGGCGGCGGCCGGTGGAGGGCGGCGGCGCGGTGGAAGCCGGCGGCGGTGGAGGAGGCCGCTCGGTGGAGGGCGGCGGCGCGGTGGAAGCCGGCGGCGGTGGAGGAGGCCGCGCGGTGGAGGGCGGCGGTGGAGGACGCCGGTGATGGAGCGGCCGGCGATGGAAGGCGGCGGCGCGGTGGTGGGCGGCGGTGGAGGGCGAAGTTCTCGCAGGCGGACGACGGCGGCGCGTGCGCTGAAAATTTTGGCAGCCTGTCGGCGCCAAAAATTCTATGGTTCCCGCCTCGCCTTATATAGTGATACTATCTTCGCAGGCAGGCCGTCCGCCTGCGAAGATGGTCTTCACAAGCGGGCCATCCGCCTGCGAAAATGTTTTTCACTATCTTCGCAGGCGGGCGGCCCGCCTGCGAAGATGTAAACCCTAATCGCCTTAACAATCTTCGCAAGCGGCCCGCCTGCGAAAATGTAGACATTTTTGTAATTTGAAAATGTCTACAGTAGATATAAAAAAATAGTAATTCTACATTAATACTACTTTTAAAAATGGTAATTTTACTGGATCAAATGTAAATCTTACTTAAATGTTTGCTACATTAATACTACTTTAAATTTTTTAAAAAATTTTCAAACAATGGTAAGTGCACTTAAAAAATGCTACTAAATTTTGAAACCTCTTTTAAAAAAAACTATTAAAATATAAAAAACTATAAATTTAACTCTGCGAATGGTAATTGCACATAAAAATTAGTACAAACAAATATGCAAAATGTTGAGTACAACATTGTCCGTTGGTTTGTAATATGAGCACACATATCCCCTTACATACCACCAACACTTAACTAATGAATTCTTAGATGCTTACATGCCACTCAACAATCATTACCGTTTTGTCCACACCGTCCGTGCGCATGTAAGGCTTCACGGTCTTCTGAGTAGCTGTCTCGACATTCTTAATCTTTTGTACAAACTAATTATAAAGTGGCATACTATCGTATTGATTGTAATCTTCGACATCTCCAACCCCATCCACTCCCAATATCTTTTGTTTTCCTGGTAGCACTATATCTTTCCTCAAATTAGAGGGGTCTTTCACATAAAACACTTGTGCCACGCGATTGGCGAGTACCCAAGGGTCATCCTTGTGACCCACAGTCGCAAGGTCAACAATAGTAAGACCAAACTTATCAACATTGACCCCGTTCGGGTATTTTACCCACTGGCACTTAAATATGGGGAATTGCATTGTGTGCCCATAGTCGATTTCCCATATTTCTTCAATAAACCCGAAGTATGATTGTTTTTCCCCCGCTTCATCAATTGCCTCCACACGGACACCGCTGTTTTGCGTACAGGTCTTACTATCTCGAGCTATTGTACTAAACGAGTACCCGTTTATGTCATATCCCTGCCAAGAATTTACTGTAGTTGATGGACCACAAGCCAACCGCTTCATAGTTATGTCATCAGTAGTTTGTCCCTCAGGTAAGTCCAGATCTCGTAACCAATCTATGAAGAGACACTTGTGTTCTTTCATTATCCACTCCGTTTGGCGACCCTTATTGTTAGGTCGTAGTAGTTCGATATGTTGATCGATGTAAGGCTCAACGATAGCGAACTGATGAAGCACGCTGAAGTGAGCTTCTTGAAATGATTTGTGATCATGAGTGACGAATCTCTTCTTTCCTATGGTTCCCCTACCGCTTAATCTACCCTCGTGTCGGGGCACAGGTACTCCAATTACATATCCATCTTTGAGGTAATCGATACAGCAGTCGACAACCTCTTCAGTACTGTACCCCTCAATCATTGATCCTTCTGGATGTGCACGATTTCGGACGTAACCCTTCAAAACCACCATGTAACGCTCGTATGACCACATTTGATGGAGGTACAATGGGCCAAGCACAACCATCTGTGGTACTATGTGAACAATGAGATGCTCCATCATATCAAAAAATGACGGGGGGAAACACATCTCAAGCTGGCACTGTGTCTCATGTGCGAATGTACGGAGATTTCCTAACTCTTCGAGACTAATGACCTTTTGTGACACTGCGTTGAAAAAGTAGCACAATCTTGCGATGGCAACCTTTAAATGCTCCGGTTTTATGGCCCTTATTGCAATTGCAAGAAACACAGTGAGTAAGACATGACAGTCGTGTGAATTATAACCAGATACCGACAAATCTTTCATGGAAACTAGTCGACTGATGTTTGATGAGAAACCTATGGGCACTCTGACATCGCGGATTGATTTGCAAAAGGACTTCTTCTCCTCAAGTGTCAGTGTGAAACAGGCTGGTGGAAGATATACTTTGCCATTCTTCTCTCCTTCTTGAGGGTGTAACTCTTCCCTGATTCCCATCTCGACTAGGTCCATCCGTGATTGCAGACCATCTTTAGTCTTCTTCGGCATGTCCAACAATGTTCCAACTATGTTGTCAAACACATTCTTCTCTAAATGCATTACGTCTATGGCATGCCGAACCTCTAGGTCTTTCCAGTACGGGAGGTACTTAAAGAATATGGAATGCTTCTTGAATGGGAGAGGGAGTTTATCATCTGGCTTCGAGATATTGTCTTGCTTCTTACTATACTCTGGTTTCTTACTCTTCTCGGGTTTCTTGCGCTTTGTCCTCTTTGATTGTTTCTTAGTCACTTTTCCAAATTCGCATATAATTTTCTCTGTCATTGCACACACTTTTACCCCCGAGGTAGGTTTTGGTGGAGGATCAGTCTCTTCAGTGCCATCGAACTCAGCCTTCATTTTACGGTACCTGTGATTTGTGCGTAGGAACCGCCGGTGCCGCATGTACACAAGCTTGTTGGAACCCGGTAGATACCTATAGTACGTTCCATTCAGGCATATCGCACATCCTGTTTTACCTTTAATTTGACCTGAAACAGAAAACATTGCTGGATAATCGTTAATGGTCACGAAGATGATGGCCTTCACTGTGAAGTATTCTCTTAAGTACTCGTCCCACACTTTCAATCCCTCTTTCCATAAATCTGCCATATCTTCCAACAGTGGTTCAAGAAATACGTCAATATCAATACCAGGCTGACAGGGTCCCTATATGAGGATACAGAGTAGCACGTATTTTCGTTTTTGACAAAGCTAGGTAGGAAGATTGTACATAGTCAGAAGCACGGGCCAAGTACTGTGTGAGCTGCTCATGTCTCCGAAAGGATTAACTCCATCAGTACTCAGGGCAAACCTAATGTTCCGTGGGTCTTTAGCAAACTCTCTGTACTGAGCATCAAAGTTTATCCACTGACGAGCATCTGCCGGGTGTCGAATCATCCCATCCTTCTTACGCCCTTCTTCATGCCAACGCATTAGTTCCGCATCTCGCGGATTTGAGTATATCCGTTTAATGCGGTCTTTGACGGGAAGATACCACACCACAAGCTGCGGGATTTTTCTCTGAGTTCCCTCGGTTCTGTTAGACGGTTCTAGGCCAGTATTGCTGTTCGATTTGTACTGGCTAGCAACGCATGTTGGACATTCATCTAAAGAAGCGTACTCTTTCCTGTACAGTATGCAGTGATTAACGCACGCATGAATCTTTTCCACACCAAGTGAAAGGGGGCATATGAGTTTCTTCGCTTGATATGTGCTGGATGGTAGTGAGTTATGCCTCGGGAGCATTTTCTGCAGAAGTTCTAAAAGACTATCGAAACTGGTATCAGACCATCCATGTCTCGCCTTTAACCTCATAAGTTCAAGAACTGACCGTAGTGTTGTGAACTCACTGTCACAGCCCTTCGACTGATCGTACAGAACTTCCTTAGCTACCTTCTGTAAAGCTTCAAAGTTATTTAAATCTCTAGCCGACCCCATCAGCACATCGGGTTCTGCATGACGTAACATTTCCTCTAGATCGATTCTATCCTCAACAGAACCATCGTCGTGCACCATGTCTGGCCCGTCCACTTGTTCTTCGCCATGACGTGTCCATATTTCGTACTTGTCCATGAATCCACGAGTTACTAAGTGCTCCTTCACTCTATAAGCATCTTCTCAGCCCATTTCATTCTTACAATCAGCACATGAACAAATTATCTTGCTCATATTATTCTTCTCAGCGTGTGCCTTCACAATACCAATAAATTTAGACACTTCATCTCTATATGGAGACAAAAACCTCGGCTAATGATACATCCATTCCCGACTTTCCATATCTCTAAAAAATGAACATAAAATATTGCACTATTAATACCAAATTTGCAGGGTTTATTGAAAAAACTACCTGAAGGTTAGTTGTAAATTAATTTCCATAAATTTTATTTCATTTTTTTACACAGACAAGCCAAATTAGTATATTAGGAAAATCCAACAAAGTTATATTATCGACAAATTACAAACTAATGTAATTATTTTTTGATTGCACCAAATAAATAGGCATTAAAAATTTTATTCTTTCTCATATATGTATGACAACATCTAGATCTAGATCTAGAACTAGGAGGTGGATGTGATAGCAACATAAAAAAAAATTGAGAATTTACGTTACCACATTAAACCACTACAACAAGAGGCATTAAGTATTACACATGCATCTAACATCAACATATCAAAAGAAAATAAATTAAAAAACATTGAGCTTTCCTTCACAATTTTGCATGCATAAATCCATCACAAATTGAGGTCTAAAAGCTTAAAAAATTGCATACCTAGTGTGGAAATGAGTAGATCTAAGCACCGTAGAAAAATCCCCCGAAGATTTGAAGTTCAAAACCTCCCCCCTATATTTATGTCACTTTAGGAGAGAGAAACTTCGGGGAGAATGAACAGGACTTGGGGAGAAAGAAGATTATGTAGGTGCATCTTTGCAGACGGGCCATATAAGCGTCGCCTACGAAGATAGATCTTCGCAGGCGACGCTTATATGGCCCGCCTGCAAAGATCTATCTTCGTAGGCGGACCCCCCCTTGACCCCGGGTATCGTCTTCGCCGGCGGGGTTTTTGCTCCGAAGACCGCAACCGCCTGCGAAAATGGAACCCCTACGACGCCGAAAATGAGTTTTCTAGTAGTGTCTTCTTCCACTGCTACTTTAGCAGACTCATTTGGTTTATCTCAGACTTTTAGCTCAAAACAGATGCTCTTTCTCATATACATTCCATTGAATACACTCTTTCTTATCTTATAGCATGCTTAAAAAATGACAATCCTCTGCAAAAAAAAAAAATCAATTTTACTCTGGCAAATCTGGAAAGCCAGGAATGAGCATGTCTTCAGGTCGAAATCTTGTAAGTCTTTTCAGGTCTGCAATGCAGCAGAAGTCATGGGGAAAGCATGAAATCAAATCATTCAAAATCAGAAATTACAACAGCATGATCAGGTAGTTCAACAAGATCAAAATTCTCAACAATCTGTGATGCCTTTGCCAGCAGGAGTTAGGTGTTACGTTGATGCATCCTAGAAAGATAATGAGGTGGGCTTTGGAATCTTCATCCATGACCCTACCTCTCATGCTGCCAATTTGATAAAAGCTTATTCCAATTACTATGGGTCACCTATGCTTGCTGAACTTGCAGGAATAATTATGGCTTATCAGATCTCCACTGCTCTTTCTACGAAAAACAAAATTTTCCTCACTGATTGCAGGTTGATTGCTCAGACTTTGCAGCAGGACTACGCTACCAATCCAACTCACTGGTCCTTCAGATCTTTGCTTTCAAAACTGCAGGAGCTAAATGGTGGAACTCAAGACCTTATCATTAGATGGATACCTAGGGAAGCAAACAAGCATGCAGATAGTCTTGCAAAAAAGGCTAGAAACTTCAGATAAAGCAATAGCATTGATTTTAGCTGTCACAATCATATACATGCTTGTTATCTCCCTTCCTGTTCCACTTTGGGAATCTTATCAAAGCTCCCTTTGGGAGATGTTATCATAACTCATGTTATCTGCTTTTAAGTTTAATATAGCGCATGAGGTCTTAAAAAAAAGGAACAAAACCACTATGGGATGAAATAAGTAAAGAGGGCGACTATAGAACGGTTCACCATTAGGGTAATGGTACAGTTAATGTATCCTCAAGTAGATTAATACGTTTCTCCTCTTTCCTTCCGCCGCCTTGACATCGCTCCCCGACCAGCGCGTGATACCTCGGCCACTCCTGACCAGTTTATTCGTTGGTATTGTTCAGTGCCGCGCGTGATACCTCGTCGGCGTAGGTGGCGCTATCCCTTGTCGACGCTGCCTTGTCGTGGCGCGATACCTCAACGGTGGCGAGTTATCAAATCACAGGCGTCGTGTCTGCGCGCGGTTCCTCGTCTCATTCCTGTCGTCCTCCCTCACATCCTTCGTTTCCACGCGTGAGCTCGCGGGTGCCGCACTGGTAATCATCTTTCACACAGAGACCCCTCGCTTGTTTTTCCTCTTGCTTGTGATGTGTTTGACAAAATGACTGAAACGACTTTGGTTTGTTTTGCTTGTGGTTTCAACTGAAACAGAGTTTGAGGATGAACTCCCATAGTGGTTCTGCTAACAGAGTAATGGATGATGTGTCCAATGAAGAGGACAATGGGCTGAGGGCAACACTGATTGACGCCGTTTTTGGTTCGACAAATATTGATCGGATTGACGCTGGGGATGGTTTTGAGATAGAATATGTAGGTACTGATGTGGGTGCTTTTGAGACAGACACTGGAAGGGCCTGGCTTTGAGTCAAACACTGGTGGGCCTGGCTTTGAAACAGAATGTGGAGACACTAAGCGGGTGCAATCACAGCCGGCAGAACCTTTTGTTGGTATGGAGTTCTTTTCAAAAGATGAAGCTCAAAACTACTACAACCGCTATGCAAAAAGTTGGGGTTTCGGGACAAAGGTATCAAGCTGTAGCAAAAGTCACATTACCAATGATTACAATAGATACGAGTTTGCTTGTTATTCTGAGCGCACAAGCAAAAGAAGTGGTGTGCAAAAAAGTGCTGGTAGTGGATCGAGGAAGTGCAATAGCTTGTGCAAAACTGGATGCAAAGCAAGAATGGTTGTTGTTAAGAGGGATGACAAATGGGTGGTTACTATAGTTGAGTTGGAGCACAACCATCCTCCTTTGAGCCCATCTTCACTCAGATTCTTGACGTCCCATCGCAAAATATCAGACGAAGATTATGAGTTGATTGAGTTGTTGCATAACAATAACATCCCCACTCGAAGGATGATGTTTGTGTTATCTGACCTTCATGGCACCATACGTAACATCCCATTCAGGAAGAAAGACGTATGCAATCTGAGGACATCCATGAGGAAGAAGAATACTGCCAGAGGAGACATGGCAGAAACAATCAAATATTTTCAAGAATTACAAGCAGATGATCCCTCCTTTTTCTATAGCATGCAAGTGGCTGAAGATGGTACGGTTGGTAGCTTGTTTTGGGTCGACGGGGCATCAAAAGAAGCCTATAAGAAGTTTGGTGATTGTATCGTGTTTGACACAACATACTGCACCAACAGATACATTCTCCCTTTTGCTCCAATAGTAGGCGTAAGTAACCATGGTTAGACAGTGCTTTTTGGATGTGCATTCTTGAAGGATGAAACAACTGAAATGTTTGAGTGGGTGTTTGAGACATTGCTGAAGGCAATGGATGGGAATGCCCCTAAATGTATTATGACTGACTAGGACAAGGCAATGGAGAAAGCAATCGCAAACATGCTGGTGGACACAGTTCATAGAGGCTGCATGTGGCATGTGCAAAGGAATGCCAGCATCAGGCTTAGCGCGCCGTTGAATAGTAAGAAGGGTTTTGATGATGACATGAAATCTAGTGTTGATAACTCACTAAACCATGAAGAATTCGTAGCAAGTTGGACAGCAATGCTTGATACCCATGAGTTGCAGGGAAACACATACTTACAGCACTTGTATGATAACAGGGAGAAGTGGGTCCCCTGTTATTTCATGGATTTTTTCTTCCCTTTCATGAGTACTACACAAAGAAGCGAAAGCATGAACAATCTGTTCAAGGATTTTGTGCATCCAGCAGATTCCATCAGAAACTTCATTGCATAATACGAGAAGCTTGCTCAATCTTGTCTTGATAGGGATGACCACCAACGTTTCTTGACAGTCCAAACATCACCAAACATACAAACCGGGTATCCGTTGGAAGAACAGGCTTCAAAGTTTTATACGCGTGCGATGTTTCTGAGATTTCAAGATGAGCTGATGAAATCAACAAAGTATGCTACATTTGCTGGGACAGATCATGGCTCATTTTTTGTGCAACGGATTTTCTGTCCGGAAAGCAAAAAGTTCTTAGTTGATTTTGATGTGGATGCTGAAACCTTCAATTGTGTCTGCAAAAAATTTCAGAGGGATGGCATGTTGTGTGGGCACATTTTAAAAGTCATGATCCAGTTGAATGTGTATTTGATACCTCAAAAGTTTCTCTCTCATCGTTGGACACTAAAAGGATCTGAGCACACTTCAGTTGCACTTGCGCCAATGAACGTTGGTGAATTATCTAGTAGGAATATAAGGTACATGAGCTTGTGCAAAAAATCAGTGTCTGTTGCTGCTGAAGCATGTAAGACAATACAAAGTTATGAGCTTGCTATGAAGGCTATTGAAAATTTGGTAGAGAAACTAGATGAGATGAACTTGACAACACAAGCTGATTACCCTCCCTCATTTAAGATGGATACTAGCAAAAACAAATCTGTGGTAGAGAGTAGCGTTGCAACACTGAAGGATCCTAAGAAGAAAGTTTCAAGGGGAAGGCCAAAGAATTCAACTAGATTGAAGTCTTCTACGCTTGATTCTGCAGCTAGCAAGAAGAAGAAAAAACTCTCAAACAATGAAGCCTCGACCTGTTAATGAAGTCTCAAGGTGTTTACAGAAAAGTCATCTGGATTTGTTGCTTGTCATTGCCATTCTTTGATTGGAGAAAAAATTTGGCTGATACCCACTATATTTCTTTGCAGGGATGAGCATCATGAAGCCCCATGTCAACCTCGTCTCAATTGTTGCTGTATAATTTGTTTGATGAACTATTGTTTTGATAAAACCTGTCAGTTGATAAACACAATTAAGGATACCATGTACTGCAAATGCTGCTGAGTCTATTGCCTGTTTCTCCATGTGATAAAAGTTTGTCTTTATATATTGAAAAATGTTTCTATGTCTATTGCTTGCATAAAGGTGGTACTAGTCTATTGCCAGTATGAAGGTGGTTCTGAATTTGGTACCTAGGTGTACCAAACGTGGTATCCCTCAGGTATCAGCTCTTTGTACCTCGATACTAGAGGTACCAAGGCCAATAGTATCATAGTTGGTACCCCCAAGTACCAGCTCCTGGTACCTCCAGGTGTCAGCTATGTTACCCCCAGTGTATCATAGTTTCTATCCCCAAGTACAAGCTCCTAATACCAAAGGTATCAGAGCTTCTACCCCCAGGTACCAGAGGTATTCGGGTGATACCATTTTAGTTGTGGTCCTGTAGTGGTTTCCAGTAGGTATCAGATCTGGCACCAGGTATCAAATGTGATACTATCCGTGTACTGCAGGTACCGTAGTTACTTAATAGGTACCACAACTGATACCCCAGGTATCAATTGTGGTACCACATTATATCAGATTCGATATCCCCTAGGTATCGTTAGTACCGAATTTGGTATCCCTCAGGTATCAACTCTGTGGGGTACTAGCTCTGGTGCCCGTGATACTAGACGTACCGAGGCCGATACCTAGGTGTACCAAACCTGGTATCCTCCTAGGTGTCAGCTATGTTACCCCCAGTGTATCATAGTTTGTATCCCCCATGTACAAGCTCCTAATACCAAAGGTATATAAGCTGGTACCCCCAGGTACCAAAGGTATTGGGGTGATACCATGTCAGTTATGGTACCTGTAGTGGTTTCCAGTAGGTATCAGTTATGGTACTGCAGGTACCATAGGTACTTAATAGGTACCACAACTGATACCCCAGGTATCAATTGTGGTACCTCATTGTATTAGATCCGGTACCCCTAGGTATCAAAAGTACCAAAAAAATAAACCGACAAAAAAAAAGAAATATGCCCTTTGGATACCCGAAAACATAGGCATACCATAATTGGTACATACAGAAAATATCATGAATTTCATTTTTTTGGTGGTGAGCCATGAAAAGATGATCATAACAAAATAAACAGTCCAAAAATAATCGTTGAACACAAGGTACTTTATACTAGTAAAAAAGGATTAATCATTGTGAACTCTTATAACAAGCCCCAAGTCCGAAAAAAGGCTCCACCCCATATCAAAAGTATTTACAAAAGATGGTGTGATAGGTTGACATAGCAGGTTACTACATAAGCATTGTCTTCCTCTTGACTGCACACCCCTAACCAAAAAAAAAGCAGCACCCCCACTAGATGACGCGACATGGATGTAGGTCATTGAACCGATGATGTATCAACCTGTGGCATAATTGAATGCGATACTGAAGCATGTCGTCCTGAAAAAAATATGAAAACAAAAGGAAAGGCATAGTGAGCTTTCAGCGGAGAAAATAAAAAAATGCACATCACCTCTCTTACGGTGTAGAGAAAAAGGACAGTATCGTGCTGTACCCAGTGAGGGATTTCCCATTATGGCACTCAATCATCCTCAGCACGCAAAATCCACAATCATGGCTACATGATAGATGATAGGTGCAACAATTAGAATGAAACACGCATAAAAAAGTCTTAAAAACAAAAAGTTCGGCAGAAAAAAAAAATAACAGAAAGTATCGCCATGATTCATACGACATGTTTACAAAAATATTCAATAAAAAAGAGGAGATAAAAGAATTTGTGTGCTTACAGATTAATTTGGGAAGGTGACTCGGGATAAGTATCTCTGAATAACACCCCAAATCCAAACGGGCTATCCCTCTTGTTGTCAATTGCAACAACAAGATTGTTACTCTGTAAAAAAAAGCAAGAACTTTGTTGGGAAAAAACCAAAAAAAAATGTCATGAAAATGAGTGTAATGTAAATGGTGTTGTCCCCCCTTACCACATTCTGCCATAATGGCTTATGCGACTTCTCACTATCTTTTTTCTTTAGCAGTGAGTCATATATTTGGACAGTTTTAGCTTTTAAGTTGATCACGAACAGGAACCAGTGCTCATTTTTCACAATAGGTAAGGATATCTAGTCAAGAACAAAATAGTTGTCACATGTCAAACGAACTCATGCATATATGCTATGAAAAAAAACAATTGGTAAGGATGGTAGTTAGGTGTGAGCATACCGTATCAAGCTTGTCTATGTTGAACTTCGAAAATATGCGTCTAACCCTGGGTACATCACACTCCTCGATAGGTAGGATTAGCTGAGTCTGTTATTTGGGAAAGAAGCAAAATTTGTAGAACCTTGAACCTCTAGTAATTCAAAAAATAATGAAAAAAGGAAGAAGATAGAGAGTTTACCACTGCGACTGGATCCAAGATTATTTTTGATTTCGATTCCCAATCAGCCATCATCGCCATGTAGCACATCAACATGAAGTTCGAGCCCACTCTTCCGCTGGGTTGGAGTGGGGACCGAAACTCTTCTTCAGTGACATAGGTTCCCAGGATTGATACCTTGGTATCAGTGGGTTTCCCTTTGAGTGTGCATAAAACATGCTCGTGGTAGAGTTTCTTGATAGGATCTTTCACATGTGTTCCCTTCCGAAGCCCAGCTATGGCATCGCTGGTTGTATGGCTGGTCTTGCACCTTTTCGCCCTGTGCTTGGAGATTGGAGGCACGGTAACAGGATCTGGGAAACGCTCACCACCCTCAATTGGCTTGGTCAGCGGAGGAACAGTGATATCAGCAGGGCGAGAATTCTAGGATGAATTCTCTATTAGAATCGGATGGAGAGTCCATTGTGTTTCAGATGCTGAAAATAAGAATAAAATGATTAGATGTTAAAATATGTTTGCCTACATTCATGATAAAAACAAACAATGATAGAAGTGAAAAAAGCATAATAGTACTTACAAGTATCATCCATTGTGCATGCACCTATCGTTTCATTTTCGGTTGAGGGTTGCTCCTTGTCTTGATTTGAATCTATACTGCCACTATGATCATTGCCACCTTGATGTCCATGATCCTCGCTGTGGATGCTTCCCTTCTCATCTCCATTTCCAGCTCCACCATCTCCTTCGTCTTTTTTAGACCACTCATCAATGCGATCTGTTCCACCACGAAGTCCATCATCAGCATTTCCATCACCCTCATATTTGTTGTGTCCGGAATCTTGAGTTCATCAGACCCAGCTTTTTCATCCCCTTCAGCAACCCCAGTTGGTCCATCATTAGTATAATGCTCGATGTTGGAAGCATTGTGAGCAGTGGCAGCACCAATTGCTACAACATCATCAAAATGACTGTTCGTGCCACCCTTCTCAGCCCCCTCATTAGTTCCAATTTATCCCTGACCTGCTGAGCCATATTTGTCACACATTTCGCTACCCCTACCAGTACGATCGCAAGCAGCAGCGGCAACAGCACCTTCAGAGAGGCTAGTAGTTCCTTTTCCCCCTGTCAAATTGGCTATTTCTATGTGAAACTCATATATTATTTGTTTATCAGATTCATCTAGGATAGACTCCACTTGCTGCATGACTTTAGCGCGTCTAAATTTGAGCTTCTCAACAATGTTAGTTAACAGCTCATTGAATGCTTGTGGCTGTTATAACACAAACAAACACAACTATAAATAGAAAAAGAAGCAGTAATTTTCAGTGTTACATAAAAATGGTAGTTTCAGTTGCACTTGGGCTTTTGTGATTTCTGTGGTCTAACTGAATATCAATTTGTACATGCCTACATTTTATTCATGTGTGTTGGTATCATAAGTAGGTATCGTCAGTGTTCTCATGCACTGAACCATGTATGGTGCTAGTGGAGCTATTGAAAAAAAGGATGCCCAAGATTAAAAAGAAAAAGAAAAAGTGAGAAGAAAGGTCTGACCTGATCACATTGGTCATTCTCATTGACATTATGGCACACTTGATCGTCCTGCATTTTCAACATTCCCTCAACAGAACCCTTGGCAGTGTCATGTCCTTCTTGCTGAGCATCCTGGCTGTCTGCATCTATGTTGGTTGTTTTATAATAGATAGTGTTCTCTATGTCTTTTAACTAAAAATAAGACACACAGGCATATATATATGTGTGTGTATGTGAGTTGCTGGTCTACAAAAAACAGAACAAAATAGATAAGTGTTGTAACTATGGTACCTGTAAAGAATCATAGTATGGATCCTTTGAATATTGGGATGTAGCAATTGATTTCACAACATCAAGGTGCGCACTGGTTAAATGTGCAATGCGTGACATACCATGACGACAGAAATATTTGCAACAAAATCTGTGAATATAACCTATAGTAAAGAAAAAAAATGGAAACAACAAAAACAAAAAAAAAGAAACATTAATAGAAGATGGGCTAAAAAATACATAAAAGAGAAGTACGAAAAAGCAAAAAGTAATGAAGATTTCTTACATTAAGAATATGGACACATCCTCGGACATTAATATTTTTCTTTGTATTGACTCTGAATTCCCGGATGCCTTCCATCAAAAAATCAACAATATGATCACACCAATTCATATCCTTGATATGTTTCACATTGCTGATAGCTGTCAGATAATCCCTGTTAACTGACAATGTGGTACGAGGGGCAAGGAAAATCGCCAAAGCAACCATCATGAATGATATGGTAAATTTAGCCTCAGTTTCTTCCTGTAACATCCGAGAGATGGCTTCACATACACGCAGTCCTCTGCCATCCTCACTGAACTTGTACTTCAACCTTGTATCCATTTCTTTTGATAATTCAACAGGGATATGTCCGTCTGGAGCTCCAATCACTTTTCTTACAAGTGGCTTGATTTCTATTGATTTTCCACCAACCTCCAAGGTACAGCACGGACAATTAACCTTGTCGATAAGCTATAGTGTCATGCATTTGGGCACATTGCACGCCTGCATGGTTAGTAAGCTCTTGAATCCAGCATTGCAAACAAAATTCTTCTGATCATTTGACAAGCTGGCTATAACTGAGCTCATGCGACTTGAAATGCATCTAAAATCTACAACCTACTCCAAAAACACAAAAATGTTTTGAAATCAACAAAATAAGGCACTATTGTTATGCCTTTTAATTAAAAAAGAAAGAAAGAAAATACAAAAAAAGGTTCATATGCAACACCTTCGTTTCAGATTCTATCCTCCTCCTTGTCTTGGTATCACCCTTTGATGTAATCTGTTTATTGGATTGGACATTGCGTGCGCTGCCTCTTTTTGAAGCAACTTTCTTTGTTACCTTGCCAACATTATGCTATCCCCGTGAGGTTATGTTGTTAGCTTTATTTAGCCTTGGTGAGGACCTAACAGCAAGAGGTGCGACAGACATGAAGTCTAATCATTTGAACCCGAAGCCATATCAAATCCGTGACGCAAAAAAATAGCATGGCAGTCAGTCCCCCACTCACAACCCATAAAAATTCACTTGTTCACTAGTGATCGATACAAAATATGATCCAAATGAATGTATGTATGCCAATAAATTCACATCCCCCTATCTATCAACTGATTTACCATAAGTATCGACTGATTTTGACACAAAAAAAAGTATCAAACAGAGAGCACATGCGACTTAGTTTGCCTGCGAGTGAAAGTGAGATGCTAATTTCAGGAGTTTCGCCTTCAAAGATCAACTTACATGCACCAAATCTTAACACGGTGTTAGAAAACCCTAGAAATAGAGAGCACAACTACAATCCTTGATGAAAAACGGGTGGATGAAGAGAGAATTGGGATGAGAACCTAGAAATAGTGACTCACCTGTAGATGAAGTGAACTAGAATAGGAGGATCGGCTGGAGAAGACGGGGAAATTGCTTGGTTCGGTGGATTGGGGAGATGGCACGGGTGCAGAGGTCGATGAGCAGGAGAGGCGCGCCGTACGCTGGATCTCCGCCTGTGTATAGGAAGCCGCCGGATAAATGAGGCTCGCCGGAGCGCCGCGCCGTTGGTGAGCAGGAGATGATCGGCGACCTCCCGGCGTCGCCGGAGCCTGCAAATGCCACTGCAGGGAGGAGAACAGAAATGGGGAAAAGGAGACGTGTGGGTCTTTCAATCTTCTGCACTACACTACTACATAACGGTCTGTACCACTGTTTAGTGCCATAACCCATCGACGGAACAGCGTCCTGTAGTATTTCTGATAAGTAAAGCATGCAATAAGTAGAAGCATGATACATAAAAAAGAACATATTATGCATGCATGAAGCCTATTAGTAGTCCATTTTAAATGGGTAAACATGCCCTTACGGTCCGCTACGAGAATGTGTCTACAATAAGCACAATATCTCAGTCCTCCTCACTTGGCATCATAGATTAGAAACCGAAGACTGGAAATCCATTATGCTTTTTCTTTTTTATAAAAAAAACATTTCCGTAAATATGAATTGACCAAATTAAGGCACATATAAGAACCCACTAGAATAACATTTCTATAGTTTATAATTTATGTGTATCCCATTTAACCAATTGCGAAAACCTATTAGTGACATTTGTTGGAGGAAGCAAATTAAAAGTAATATGTATACAAGCATCTATCTATCTATTATATACTAAAAGTCCAATAAACATCCTAAAAATTCTCTTAAACCGTTAGGTGACGCTCTAATAAATTAGAGAAATCCTAAAAATTCTGAGAAAAAGCAAAACATCCAACCGCTGATTTTCTTTTAAATCGATGGACCCACTGTTTCCAACCATTAGATCAATCTTAACAAAAAGAAAAAAAATCCCTAACAGTTGCTCCTCTCTCCCATTCGTACTACCCCTCCCTCCGTCAGGTACGTACAATCCCTTCCTGCTCCACCTCTGTCCCTACAGATATACCCCCCTTTATCACATCCATACATGGCTCTACATATATTGGTTCTCTCATTTTCCTCCTCTTCCTCTTATTCAATAAAAAACATAATCATTAACTAGATAGTTAACGACCAAAATTTTCAAGTAATATTTTCACTTTTAAATTTATTGGAACAATCATTTAATTTATAAATAAACCAATAATATAAGATTAAAATTACTCCATTAAAGTTCCTCAGAACACTCTCAAGCCGACACGTGGCGCTCTAATAAACTAGAGAAAATATGAGAAATAGCAAAACATCCATCCTTTTATTTTCACTTAAATCGATGAGTCCAATATTATAAGTCGTTATATTAGATTTGTTTTAAAATAAACTGAACAAGAGAAATTTAACAATATACCACCTCATAGATGTGGCTTTTAACAGGATGTCCTTATAAAAATACCGAGTAATTCTTAATAAAATACCACTTTAGACTATTTTGAGCTTTTTCTTATTTTCTTTATATTTTTTACCAGATTTCGCATATGAAATAACCGAAATACCCCTGCACCAGATGCATTTCTTCTTTCTTGCTTCCTCTTGGTCCTCCACCTCTATGTATGAGGAGATGGCAACGAGGGAGGATGCGGCCCTCCGGCGAGCTCACGTCGTCGTCGCGAGTCAACGAGAGGGAGCAGGCGGCGGTAGCGGGTGGGAGGGGAGAGGCGAGGAGCAAGAGGAAGTCCGGTGCTCCCCGGCTTTTCCGCCGCCGCCTGCCGCCGTCGCCCACCTGCGCACCCTCGGTTGCTGTCGCCCGTCCGCGTGCCCCCGCCCAGCCTTGGCTGCCATCACCCGGACGCGCGCCCTCGCGCGGCCGCAGCTGCCACCGCCCGTCCGCCCCGTACCCAGTCCTCCTCCCCCCTCACCCACTGCCGCCATCCTGCCGCCCCCACTGCACCGCCGCCGCCCACGCAAAAGAAAGGATGCAGGGATATTTTTATCATTTCGCACGTTAAATTCCTCAAAACAGTTCAAATTGGTATCTATTAAGGTGTATTCTCTATTATTGAGTGATATTTTTATAAGGATATTGCATTTTGTTAAAGTCACCTCTATGTAGTGGCGTATTGTTAAATTTCTCTCTCGTATGGTTACAACTCTCCTCCTCCCCTGCGTATACGTAGTCCCACCTTTCCTTCTGTTCAGGACGTATGTACGTAACCTTCACTCTTTTTCCCTTTTTATTCATTTTCCATGTATTTAGTTGAGACACCAAATATTTTAATTATTAGTGATAATACATTTTAAATAGTGGTTACTTTATAAAAATGGAATATATCACCATATAACTGTTTGTAAATAAATTAGTTCGACTATATTTAAAAGTAAAGTTTACACCATTATATTATATTATATACCCATTATTTTAGACTATTTTTTAATAAAACTAATTGTCCATCAATTTTTTCTTAACCAGGTGGATCTATTATTTTGGACAATCAGACCTTTATGTTGTTAAAAAAGCAAAAGCTTCGGAAGTCCTCTATGCTCCTCTGCACAACACACGTGCGCGTCTTTGCCTTCTACACGCATGACAAGACATCGTAACTAAGGCAGCTAGGGTGATCACTACGCTGCAGCGCTACTGCTCTGTCAACGTGAAGACATATCAAATATAACTATTGGTTTTTTAATAACGTGTGAAAACAAATCGAAGATGTAATGTAGAGAAAAGAAGAATCAACACTACTTTACCCGGATGTACTTTACCCGGATGGTAAAAATCACATTAATCTCGATTAAAAAGCTCAATGGAGCTTTTTTATCTTTAGTCCCGGTTAGTGACACCAACCGTGACTAAATATTATTTTTATTCCTGGTTAAATAACTCTTAGGGTGTGTCAGGTCCTAACGATCTTTAGTTCCGGTTGATAACACTAACCCGAACTAAAAATTGATTTTTAGTCCCAGTTGGTAACACCAATTGGGATTAAAGATATCTTTAGTCTCGGTTGATGTTACCAATCCGGACTAAAAATATCCCTGGGGTTAGTTCAAAAGAAAGCATCTCTATCCAAATTAGATGTGTGTATGTTGATGCAAAAAACACACACTGGCCTGAGAGATTTGCTTTACTCTAGTGCAGGTCCAAAATTAAGCTTTTAGGTTCAAGAGTGTGCCAGTTGATTTCATCCTGCAATCAACAAGAAGAAATATGTAAAGAATATTAGTAAACGATAGACAATCGGCCAGACAGCCGATTTCATATCGTATGTGATCTAGCCGATGCAATAAAGCATGAATTGGCTGTATGATATAAGCAAATATGAATGTATCTCTAAAAGTAGTATATCGGCTGTAGATATCAGTGTTATGCAATCAAATAATCAATATTACTTAAGTCTATTGCAACATGAAATAATGATTACATAAAGCTAATGTCATAGCCGATATCTAGATCTAAATACGTATCGGTTATAATTCCGATACAATCTTATGATAAAGCAATAAGAATTAGATATAGAACATTGAACAAAGCATAAAACCATGTTAAATATCCTAATTAGATAAGATTGGCTGAAACTCCGATACTATCCCTATTAATAACCGTAAAGCAAGCTAGAGATCATGATTCTAAACAACTTAATAGGTTGGACTTAACCAATACAACATTATGTGTAAAAGAAGCACAACATCTAGAAAACAAGCCAATAGTCATCAAATCAGGATGGTGGATACATCATATAACATGAATCAACAAAGTAAACTAGCCGATTCCGACAAAACCCTAAAAGGGATCTATCCGATGTAAGAAGATAGCATTGTTGATCTAAGCTATATGACATATATGATAACTTTGGAAATTTGCAAGATAGAGTTAGAGTGTCATGAAGATGTAAACACTAACTCCAATGATGCAAATCGCCATAACAAGATATATACCTTTTCGCTGAAGATCAAATTGATGCAGCACGACTCGAAAGCACAAGCTTGTCGGAAAATAAAAAACAAAGATGGCGATGCGCCGAGATTGATTGAACGTATGCTGTCATTATTTACAAGACCTCAGGATTATATTTATACCCGAAAATACAAACATTGTACATCACGGACACGACTCATATTAACCTAATACAAATCCAACTAACAAACAAGTCCCTCAGGCGGACTCTTACCATGAATATCTATAAGGAAATTACATAAAATAACCTAATTAATAGATACAATTGCCTACTCAGCACTCTATCCGTGCATAGCAACCCATATGAATCATCCTAACATAACCCGGTGACGTGTACCGAGTCACGTTACTGAAGTCGGCTCAATCGGCTAACCCTGTCCGAATCTGATTCTCTCGATCCTGTCCGTAGCCGATTTGGACTACAGCCGATTCTCACTCTGTTTCCGATACGATCTAATCTCCTCGATTCTCTTTGATTCTATCTTCATCTCCGATACTTGAATTACCAAATTTGGTCATCAACACATGCCCCCCAAGTCCAGAATATTTGGAAATGTTTCGGATTTGCCAAATCTTATCTCCAAGAGAATATGGTACTTTCCGTTTTTGACCGTTACCGCACTGCTTTAAATACCTAACCGACGGCCCCGAGAAACTTCACACCGTTATACTGTTCCACCGCTCTAGCGATTCCGTCTTCTGCAACTCTTGCGATCCCCTCAGCGCAGCAAGGCAACCTCCAAGCAAACCTTTCTCCGTCCAACTTCTGCCGACGACAATGTCGTCATCATCCGCTCCGTCCGCCACTCCATCGGCCGAGTATGCAGAGGTAAGTTCCATGGGCTAGATCTCCTTTTTTCTTATCAGATCTTGTTTCCCGCATTCTCAATCCGTTTTCCTCTTCTTTCGCCCTGTTGTTTGTAGCATCTCACAAATTTAATCGTAGTCCCTAGCCTGAACCATGATAATAGCTACTATCTTGGACCAATCGGCAATCTGGACCCAGTTGAATTTATCTGCCGAAACCAACAGAATTCCTTTTAGGCTAGCGAACCCAAACCTAGGGCATTGGAAAAACACCTTTAAATCTTGGCTGTCCCTAGAGAAAAGCTGGCCAGCATGGTATAAACGCATATCGGCTAGCAAACAGAGTCACTGGGACGAACTTGGAATCGGCCAAGCATTAGCCCTAACAATAGCAAATTCGGCTAAGGATGAGCCCTTAATGGCTTCTGCCACATATTTTTGGTCAAACACCATCAATGCCTTCATGTTCAATCAAGGACCAATGACTCCCACTCTGCTAGACATCACCATGCTCACTGGCTTGGACATTACCTCATGGGCCAACCCCATGATGTTAGATTCCAAGAATAGATTCGACTTCAAAACCAAAAGCATAGGAGGATGGTTTGGATTTATTTCAGCCAATATGGGTCAAGGTTCAGTTACCCCAAGAGAACACACCGCCTTCTTACTGATGTGGCTAGAAAAATACGTATTTTGTGGATCTAGCTGCGGCCCAACCTCCAACTGGCAGCACATAGCCGAAGCACTTGAAGAGAAAAGACAATTTCCTTTAGGAAAAATCTTGCTCGGCTATTTATACCAAACCCTGAACAATGCATCGGCCAAGTTAGCCATCAGCTCTGTGGTCAGCGCAGGTGGTCCCTGGTGGCTACTCCAGACTTCGTTAAACCTGGTAGAAATGAAAGCTGTAAATCGGCCATCTCTGACAGAAGCAGAGTTTCCAAAACTAGAGCCAATTGTCAATGAAGATGGAGAAGAAATCACCCATCGGAGATGTACCTCGTTTAGAGAATATGCTACCACTCCAACCGATGCCGGAGCAAAACAGTCAGCCGAACTACTCAAAGATTGGTTCTTCAGTTTTTATGACGGTTTTCAGAAAAATGCCAGGGTTTGGTTCTTTTATGAATACTCAATTAACTTCGAGCTGCCATCGGACTTTAGGCTTGAGGAAATCAATCATGAGAAATTTCAAAAGTCTAGAGAAGTCTTCGCTGCAGCCATAAGCCCATGCATTCTCCCTGTCGGCATCCACCAAGGTAGAAACATTAAGGTATCATATGAATTTTACCACCCCATGAGCTCAGCAAGACAATTTGGTATGGGCCAGCTCCCAATCGGCTTGTGGTTTGCCGATAAGATCCAGTGCAGAGGAGAGATAACTTCAAGTCTGATGATGGATCGTCTACTCAACATCCTAGGACCTCCCCTTGGCAGCATCAACAATATTGAGTTAGCCATGTTCAGGAGTAGGTCTTTAACTGCATGGTGGGCCGAATGGAAACAACACCTTTTCCACCAATCGGCTACAATCTACATGACATATCTCTTTCCTGACATGATCCCTCAAGTAACTCCTTTATTTCCTCTATTAAGTCCTATTTTGAATATATCAGCCGATTCTGCTTTTAACTTTATCTACTATTTTTACTTTTACAGACCACAAATTCATCACCTCCACGCACAAGCAAAAGTAGCAAGGAAATTGAATATGCTGCAGGGCTGCTACCAAATGGATGTGGCCTAGCTCCTCCCAGCATCGGCTACCATGCCCCCAAGACATCAAGTCTACTCCAAGGACAAATAAGGGAACCAGCCGATGCAGGCAGGAAGAGGAAAGCCAAAGCATCAACTGCTATGCCACCAGCTGCCAAGAAAAAGTCCAAGAAACAACCACCTCCACCAGCTGATGATGTCGATGAAGCTTTGGATGAAGCAGCCATTGAACAAGCTATAGATGAAGCTGCAGCCAAATTGAGCGATGTAGGAGAGAAAACACCAACAGCTTCCCCAGCTCCAAAAAGGACTCCTACAACTCCTGCTGTTCCAGCAGTATTTTCTCGGCAACCCAGAGTAAGATCATCTCCTTTATTACAAAATTTCTTCATTTATCACCAATCTAATCATCGAAACTTTGTACTTTGCAGAAGAAAAGGCCAGCCGAGAAGAAGAAACCAGCACCAATATCGGCTAAACCAACTGCTCAAACTCCTCCGGTAATTCTTAAATCTTAAGATTTCAAACTTATTCTTAGTCGATACCAGCTAACACTTGTTCAAACATTCAAAATTTGCCAGCCTCCTTCTCTACCATCGCCTCCAGCACAGCCAGTCTCAAGTGAACACACTGCATCGGCTGTAGGCAACCCCCACGTTGTGGAGGAAGAAACTGCTGCTCCTGCTGTTCCTGTAAGTCTTACATCCTTAAAAATTTCAAATCGGCTATACAAAATTCTCTGTTACTTATATTCTCTTCGTTTCTCTTTCTTGCAGGTCTTAGCCGATTTATTCTCTTTTGACATTAAAGATTACTTTGATGAAGAAGCAGAGGGAGAAACAACGAGCAAGGCCTTAGCTCGTCTAGCCGATGATGTGAAAAGAAATCTGGAGGACATCTCTCATCGGCTAGAAGCATCCGTTGATAGCTTGGTGGTTGACTGCAGTTCTCTTCGCGCAAGACTCCAAGAAATCCAAGCTCTGATCCCAGATGACCTATCCAATGCCATCACTCCAGCTGTATATCTCGAACAACATCAATTCAAGCTGGAAAAAGCTAGACAGAATAGCAGATCGGCTAGAAAAGAAAAACATTGAAGCTACAATTCAAGCAAATTGGCAGCTCGTGCATTATGAGAAAACCAAGCTTGATCAACTAGCCGAAGAGCCTATTAAAGCTGCTATAGATCAGTTGGAAGTCGAAAGGATCGATCTCCTAGCCAAGCTCGAAGAATGCAATGCAAAGATTGCAATAGAGAAGCAGAAACTAGCAGATCTCCCGAAAGCTGTTGGAGAACAAAAAGAAAAATTGAGATCGGCTATAAAAAATGTTGCCAACATTACCAAGTCCCTCAAGATCATTCCTGGAACCGATGCACAAGACACCCAAGCAATTGCAAAAGTTGAAGAAATTCGATAGAGGGTGATATCGGCTATCCAGCGCTACCTCTCTCAATAATATCATGTAATAGGGATTTAGAAAAATTTTGTAACCAACTATATAATCAGCTAGAAAAACTTCAGTTATACCATACATAGTTTGATATCCTTTCTACCAATTAATATATTTTGCATTGAAATTCCCACATTTTCGTCTCATATATGCCCCCCTAATTTTGGCATGTTGAGAAACAAAGGCAAAATTAATTATGACTAAGGGCGATACAAAAAATATCGGAGGTGCATTGACAGCAAACAGCCGATTATGACAAAAAGAAAAAGTCTAAGGGCGATATGAACTATATCGGCCATGAATAAAAATTGGCAGAACTCAGCCGATTATGATCCAATCCAAACACTTGGATAATATTTCTTCAAGTATTTTCCATTAAGTGCTCTTCCAAATACTTCTCCATCAAGCCCTTTTAACATATAGACCCCTTTAGAAACGCATTTATGTATTTGAAACGGCCCTTCCCCATTCGGTGACTGCTTGCCGAATTTATTATCTCTAGCCCCTATTGGCAACACCAATTTCCAAACAAGCTCACCCGCTTCAAAAGATTTGGGCACAATCTTTTTGTTATAATACCTGGCAACTCTCTCCTTATCTTTCACAAGAGCTCGCAATCTAGCTTGAACAAAATATTCTGACTCATCAACCATCAAATTATGATAATCATCGGCTGTTAACTCATCTTGTAAAGAAATCCTTCTAGAGCCGATGTTGGTTTCCCATGGTAACACAGTTTCATGCCCATAAACCAGTTGATAAGTAGGTACCTGAATTGCACCATGACAAGCCATCCGATAGGACCACAATGCTTCGGCTAAAATAGTATGCCACTTCTTGGGATATTCGGCTATTTTTCTCTTAACCAGCTTAATCAAGCTCTTGTTGGATGCTTCAGCTCGCCCATTTGCTTGTGCATAATATGGTGACGAATTCAACAACTTGATCCCCATGCTATCGGCAAACTGAACAAACTCATCAGACACAAAGATAGAACCTTGATCAGTCGTAATCGTTTGTGGCAAACCAAACTGGTATATAATGTGTTCCTTGACAAACTCGATTGCATCTTTGTTGTTAACCTTTTTCAAAGGAATTGCCTCAACCCACTTAGTAAAATAATCAGTTGCAACCAATATGAATTTATGCCCTTTACTCGATGGTGGATTGATCTGGCCGATCATATCAATACCCCAACCTCTGAACAGCCATGGCTTGATGATAAGGTTCATGGCCGATGCTGGTGCTCTCTGAATTGCTCCAAATTTCTGACAATCTTGACAACCTTTATAATATCTGAAACAATCCTCCAGCATTTTCGGCCAAAAATACCCAACTCTTCGAATTAACCATCTCATCTTGTGAGCCGACTGATGTGTCCCACAAATACCCTCATGAACTTCACACATGACAACCTTTGCTTCTTCCATGCTCAAGCACTTCAAAAGAACTCCATCAATCGTCCGATAGTATAATGTATCATCCAAAAGAACATATTTGAGAGCTTTATATCGTAATTTCCTTGAAACCGATCTGGAAGCGTTCTTCAAATACTCAAAAACATCAAACCTCCAATCATCGGCTGGCATGCAGGTCACTTCTACTTCAATCCCTTGTAACATCGGCTTGTAGCCTGATGCACCTTGAGCTAAAAATACTGGTATCCCTGTGTTCAACTATGAAATCGGCTATCGCTTGACCTTTAACTGCCTTAGCCGATTCATACCTAAGATCAAACTCTGACAAAGCAAAGATCCACTTCCGAATTCGCCCTTTCAAAACCGGAGCTGATAGCATGTACCGTATTACATCGGCTTTACATACTATGATACACTCATTAGAAAGCAGATAATGCCTCAACTTTGAACAAGAAAAATATGAACATAGGCATAACTTCTCCACAGGTGAATACCTTGTCTCTGCATCCAAAAGTCGTCTACTGAGATAAAATATGACTCTTTCCTTCCCTTCAACCTCTTGGATCAACACTGAGCCGATAGAGTTCTGATCGGCTGACAAATATAGTTTGAATGGAATCTCTCTCTACGGTGGTATAAGAACTGGAGGAGTACTCAGATATTCCTTGATATTGTCCAATGCTTGCTGCTGTTTTTCTCCCCAGACAAATTCTTGATCAGCTTTCAACCTTAACAACGGAGTAAATGGTTCTATTCGGCCAGACAGGTTCGATATGAAACGCCGAACAAAATTTATTTTGCTGATAAATGATTGCAACTTGGTTTTATCTTCTGGAGGTTTTATATCTTTGATTGCCTCAATACTCCTCTGAGGAATTTCATTTCCACGTTCATGTACCAAAAATCTAAGAAATGTGTCGACCGATACACCAAAAGCACACTTAGTAGGATTCATCTTCAACCCATACTTCCTTGCTCTTTCCAAGACTTATCTTAAATCGGCTATATGTTCATCAACTTCCTTAGATTTAACCACCACATCATCAATATATATTTCTACCAACATGCCAATGAGATCATGAAATATATAGTTCATAGCCCTATGATATGTAGCATCAGCACTTCTCAATCCGAAAGTCATAACCACCCACTCATACAAGCCGATTGCACCAGGACATCTAAAAGCAGTCTTGTGAATATCTTCCTCAGCCATGAAAATTTGATTATAACCAGCATTGCCATCCATCAAGCTGATAATTTTATGTCTAGATGCTGCATCAACAAGTTGATCGGATACTGCCATTGGGTACTCATCTTTTGGTGTAGCCTTGTTTAAATCTTTGAAGTCAATGCAAACTCTAAGCTTGCGATTTTTCTTGATGACTGGTACTATGTTAGAGATCCACTCAGCATATCGGCATGGTCTGATAAAATTAGCATCATAGAGTCTTGTAATTTCAGCCTTGATAGTATCATACATATCGGCTTTACAACGTCTTGGATGTTGCTTGTACGGCCGGTAGCCTGGTTTGATAGGGAGCCGATGTTCAACTATCGATCGGCTAAGTCCTAGCATTTCATAATATTCCCAGGCAAAACAATCTATATACTCTTTCAAGAGTGGTATTAATTTACATTTAAACTTTTTTGATAAACCCTTACTAATATATGTCGGCCTAGGCCTATCGCCTGGTCCAATGTCGATTTCTTCTAATTCATCGGCCTACATAAAACCTTGTCCTAGCTTGCCGTCGAGATCATCAACAGTGTCCTTTGTGTAGAAATTGGAACCCTCCACAGGACCCTCAAAACAAGAATTGGTGCTCTCCATCTCCTGTTGGCTGTATGGCATAATCAGAAACTTTTAAGTAATCTCCTTGCCAAACTTTTTCACATAAACAATCAATTCCTTCCATCTCCCAAACAGATAAATCGGCACTAACTACGTTGACTGACCTGTCGGCTGGCACGATTTCAATTTGGTCTCCTTGCCATTGAATCAAACTTTGATGCATCGTTGAGGGAATACAACAATTAGCGTGGATCCAATCTCTTCCCAGGAACAGACTGTAGGAACCCTTCCCATCAATAACAAAGAACGTGGTAGGAATTGTTTTACTACCGATAGTCAGCTCTACATTCAAAACTCCTTTGGTTTCAGATGGATTCCCGCCAAAATCGTTTAGAACCATATTGGTCTTGATCAAGTCCTCTGAATCCTTCCCAAGCTTCCTGAATGTTGAATATGGTATTAGATTCACAGCTGCTCCTCCATCGACTAGCATCTTTGACATCGGCTTGCCGTTGACAAATCCTTTAACATACATTGGCTTGAGGTGCCGATGATCAGTTCCTTCGGGCTTCTCAAAAACAGCTTGCTGCGGAGATAGCATCAATTTAGCCGATGGCAGATTTTCTTCTTTTTCGATGACTTGCTCAACTGCATATTCGGCTGGCAACATAAAAACCATGTTTATGGCAGATGACATCACCTCTTTGCCCTTTCGTTGTTTGTTCTTGTTATGATCGGCTTTGACATCGTCGGCTAGCACCACTTTGCTCTTTACGCGCCAGACTTTCTTTGTTCTCTATATCAGTCGATGTTCAATTTCTCCTTCAACCTCCTGGAATTGCTCCCTGTTCCTCATCCTTTGAACTCTCCTCTTTTGATTCTTAGTGAAAATTCCAGAAGGGCACCATTGAGGTTGCATTTGCTTGGACTCTCTAGGTGAATCATGTCCATCATTATTCTGCTATATCGGCCCAAGCCTTTCATGAACCGACAACCTTGTCTGAACTGGCCGATGCATACTTGTACTCTATCGGCTTGGTCTTTGGATGAATTGGGCGTCAAAATCACTGCATCTTGGGAAATCTTCAATAGATGGTAATCTCATACCCTCATTCCAGCAAAATCTAAAAAATTCACAGCCCCAATAGGGATCAAAATATCCTTCACTTTCATGAGAATATGACTCATCTTCCCTCTGGCGTCTTTTTTGGTATTTGTTGATGATACCAGCCGATCTGATGTTCTTGGCATAATTTTTACCTCCATCGGCTGTATTCCGATTATATCCAGAGTGCACCATGTTGACTGGAAAAGGATGTCCATCTATCTTCATTGGCCTCTTGGATTTATCTATTTTGATCTTGCCTTGCTCAATAGCCGACTGGATCTGTTGCCTAAAAATCTTGCAATCATTAGTGTTATGAGATCCTATGTTGTACCATTTGCAATACTTCCTTCTCTTCAATTCCTCAGCTGATGGGATGACATGTCCTGCTGGCAGTTGAATCTGTTTTTCTTGAAGAAGAAGATCAAAAATCTTGTCGGCCTTGGTAATGTCGAAATCAAATCTTTCCTCTTTTCCTAAATTCTTGACCCATTGGCAGACCACCGTCTTCTTGTTTCTAGCCCACTCGGCTGCATTGATTTGTGTGTGATCATCTTCAGAATCAGAATCATAACCATAGACATTATTGACATTATTTGTCTTCTTGATGAATTTTCTAGCCTCCTGAAATCTTGTCTCATGAGCCGACACGTTCTGAGCTAGATGAGCCAAACTCTCAGTCTTGGGTCGAAAATCTCTCCCTTATCGGTGCCAACAAACCTTGGAAGGCCAAATCGGCTAACTGAGAGTCCATTAAAGCTAAACTGTAGCATCTGTTCCTCACATCTCTGAATGGTTGAATGTAGTCAGGAACTGATTCATCAGATTTCTGTTTGATTGCTGTGAGGTCTGATAGCTTCATCTCTTGAACCCCACTGAAAAAGTATTTATGGAATCGTTTCTTTAGATCGGCCCAACTTCTGATAGAATTGTAAGGTAAAGATGAAAACCAAGTGAATGCCAATCCAGATAAAGAGAGTGGGAACAATCTAACTCTGAGTTCCTCCGTAGCCAATGCTTCACCACATTGAGCTAGAAATCGGCTAACATGCTCATAAGTAGATATATTATCTTGCCCTGAGAACTTGGAGAAGTCTGGCACCTTGTATCGATTTGGCAATGGTACCCGATCAAAATATTCTGGATATGGGTGCCGATACATGTTGCCATTGTCCTTCGGCTTGAGTCCAAACTGCTCCCTCATGATGTCAGTGATCATATCGACCCAAGGTTGATGTGGTGTTGCTCCACCAAATTGCTATTGAAGTGGATCCATCTGACCGTATTGGATCGACTGAGGTCGTGGTGAATGAGGTTGATAGACATGATTGAAGCCAGCCGATATGCCTTGAGGTGGCACGTATGGAAGTTGCTCTGTGCTGTATTGCTGGCTTATCAGCTGAGTAACTCCAATCGGTTGTTGTGGAACCGAAGGAATTTGATAAGAGGTATCAACAACTGGCGATTTTGGGTTCAGAATACTCATTAACTGCTCTGGTGTTAACTGAGTTGATGCTTGCCCCCCAGTGATCGGCTGTGATCTGGTTAAAATTGTTGGAATATTTGAGCTTGAGTAGGGAGCCGATGGAGCCTGGGTTTGAAACAGTTGTTGACTCCTTTGATTCCTGCCAATGTCTGTCTTCACGGTTCTGTATCCTGGGAACGTGCCGTTTGGTAAATATATAGGTCCCTTAGCCTTTTCCTCGGCAATTGTTCCATCAACCACCGACTTGATCATATTTGTCAAAGTGTTCACGAGTACTTCGGACTGGTTGACTAAAGCATGATGTATAGCCGAATCGATGCGGTCTTGTAGTGTATGGAGTTCCTCATCATTTGATTCGACCTTGGGTTGCTTGTCTTTTTCTTCTCCTGTCCCGGATGTAGATGGATCTTGTTTCACGATCGTCGGCAGCTTGACTTCAGTTCTTTGAACAACCGTGCCTTGCCGAGTGACTGCGAACGAGTGCAGATATTGGTTCTGGAGTTGATTTACGATCTGCTGCATCTCTTCTCTCTGCTCCTCGCTAAGCTGTTCGACCGTGATCGGCAAGATGTTTTCTTCTGAAACATCGGTGATGTTTGGAGACATGATGATACTTTGTCCCACCGGGCGTGCCAAAAGCGTGTTGATGCAAAAAACACACACTGGCCTGAGAGATTTTCTTTACTCTAGTGCAGGTCCAAAAATAAGCTTTTAGGTTCAAGGGCGTGCCAGTTGATTTGATCCTGCAATCAACAAGAAGAAATATGCAAAGAATATTAGTAAATGATAGACAATCGGCCAGACAACCGATTTCATATCGTATGTGACCTAGCCGATGCAATATAGCCTGAATCGGCTGTATGATATAAGCAAATATGAATGTAACTCTAAAAGTAGTATATCGGCTATAGATATCAGTGTTATGCAATCAAAAAATCAATATTATTTTAGAAGCAAGCAATTGGTAGAGATCACACTGCAACATGAAATAATGATTACATAAAGCTAATGTCATAGCCGATATCTAGATCTAAGTACGTATCGGTTATAATTCCGAGACAATCTTATGATAAAGCAATAAGAATTAGATATAGAACATTAAACAAAACATAAAACCATGTTAAATATCCTTATTAGATAAGATCGGCTGAAACTCCGATACTATCCCTATTAACAACCGTAAAGCAAGTTAGAGATCATGATTCTAAACAACTTAATAGGTTGGACTTAACCAATGTAGCATTAAGTGTAAAAGAAGCACAACATCTAGAAAACAAGCCAATAGTCATCAAATAAGGATGGTGGATACATCATATAACATGAATCAACAAAGTAAACTAGCCGATTCCGACAAAACCCTAAAAGGAATCTATCCGATGTAAGAAGATAGCATTGTTGATCTAAGCTATATGACATATATGATAACTTTGGAAATTTGCAAGATAGAGTTAGAGTGTCATGAAGATGTAAGCACTAACTCCAATGATGCAAATCGCCATGACAAGATATATCTTTTCGCCGAAGATCAAATTGATGCAGCACGACTCGAAAGCACAAGCTTGTCGGAAAATAGAAAACAAAGATGGCGATGCGCCGAGATTGATTGAACGTATGTTGTTATTATTTACAAGACCTCGGGATTATATTTATACCCAAAAATACAAATATTGTCCATCACGGAATCGAGTCATATTTAACCTAATACAAATTCAACTAACGAACAAGTCGCTCAGGCGGACTCTTACCAGGAATATCTATAAGGAAATTATATAAAATAACCTAATTAATAGATACAATTGCCTCCTCAGGACTCTATCCATGCATGGCAACCCATATGAATCATCCTAACATAACCCAATGACGTGTACCGAGTCATGTTACTGAAATCGGCTCAATTGGCTAACCCTGTCCAACTCTGATTCTGTCGATCCTGTCCGCAGCCGATTTGGACTACAGCAGATTTTCACTCTGTTTCCGATACGATCTAATCTCCTTGATTCTCTTTGATTCTATCTTCATCTCCGATATTTGAATTACCAAATTTGGTCGTCAACAGTGTAGTAGGTGGTATGGTAACGCGCGTGAGAGCTGGGTGAGAGATCTTGAGTTCGAATCCCACATCCCACATATTTTTTTTGACTTGGTGTGCATCTTTAGTTCCGATTATTTCAACCGGGACTAAAGATGGGGCATCTTTAGTCCCGGATTGGTTGTCCCAGTTGCACAACCGGGACTAAAAAGGGTTATCAACCGGGGTTAAAGTATTTTCCAGTAGTGCAAGCATTGCGAGTTAAATATAATAAATTTCTCTTTATAGGTATATAAATAGGGTGAATCTGGAACAAAAATTACCCTATGTCACATACATATATACTGCACAGGTAATATTCTAATTACATTACATGTGTATGGAGATTATGGGTACCATATACCCACAAGTCTAGATTATCTGACTGGATAATGGGGATATGTAATGTATATCGAATATGTACAATACTAGGACTCGGGTATTATGTTGACTTGTTTATCAAGGCATGGCCTGTAGTCCTGGTTTGTTAAGATTGTAAATTAGTTATATGGGATTTAAACCGTAAGGGGATAAATCTTATCTTGTAAACCCTCATTCTCCGGCTATATAAGGAGGACAGGGTGCCCCTTGCGGGCATAAGCATTACGAGATTATTAGATTAATTCATAATTCGGAGGCTAAAAACCCAGAAACAGGAGTAGGGTATTACTTCTTCGTGAAGGCCTGAACCTGTCTAAATTCTTTGTCTCATTACCCATCCACTTTTCCATCTTGTTCGCTACCCCTTTTCATATTACCGAATTCTAGTTTCGACAGTTAGCGCGCCAGGTAGGACCCAGTGGCAGCGGTGGAAAGCACAAGAATCACAAGTGTAAGCCCGAGGATCTAGTCGCCACCACTTCGAATCACCAAAGCCAACGTCCCCGAGTCACCACCTACGACAGGACAATGAACGGCCCCTGCACGCACCATCCTAATAAGGGACACGCGGCCAAGGATTGTTTCATCTACAAGCAGTTTGCGAAAGATATATCGCCCATATCAAGAAGCCGACTGAAGGAGAAGGAACTTCTGCACAAAAGAAGAATGATGACGAGCCAAGCCAAGGGGCGTACCAAGATCCAAGAAGCGAGCTAAATCATATCTTCGGAGGACCGCTCGCCTATGAGTCCAAGAGAAAGCAGAAGCTCATCGATAGATAAGTCAATGCAGCACAACCCGCAGTCCCCCTATACTTGCGATGGTCGGAGATCCCCATCAGGTTCGACCGCTCGGATCATCCCGATCGAGTGGTCCACCGGGGCGGTACCCCCTGGTACTAGACCCAGTCTTCCGTAACGTCAAGTTTAAGCGCACCCTTATTGATGGTGGCAGTGTGCTCAACATCCTCTTCGCCAAGACCCTGGATGAGATACAAATCCCGCGCTCCGAGATGAAGACGAGCACCGCCCCTTTTCACGGAGTTATCCTAGGGCTATCTTCGACACCACTCGGCCAGATCACTCTCCCAGTGACCTTCGGGACGAAGGAGAAATTTCGCACGGAGAACATCAGCTTCGAGGTAGCCGACTTTGAGAGGGCCTACCACGCCATCCTCGGTCGCCCGACGTTAGCCAAATTTATAGCTATACCCCACTACACCTACATGATGATGAAGATTCCAGGACCACGCGGAGTCATATCCCTGTGAAGCGACATCAAGCAAGCCCTCACCTGCGACAAGGAGAGCTGCGAACTGGCCCAATCTCATGAGAGATCAGTCGGCCAACACGAGATCCAACTGGCAACATCTACATCACAAGAAGGCGAGATTCCTACCAAGAAGACGGCCAAGACTGGAGAAGGCGACGCCAAGACTAAGAAGATTCCTTTAGATTCCTCTGATCCTTCTAAAACTGCTGTAAGAGGCGCCGAGTTAAATAGCAAATAGGAAAGTGTGCTCATCACCTTTCTTCAAGCTAATAAAGATATTTTTCTGTGGAAACCATCTGATATGCCTGGTATTCCTAGAGAGGTGATTGAGCACTCTTTGAATGTTAAAGAAGATGCCAAACCTATCAAGCAATGACTCCACTGATTTGCACAAGACAGAAGAGACGCCATCAAGGAAGAATTAACCAAGCTACTTGCGGCAGGTTTCATCAAGGAAGTCTATCATCCCGACTGGCTCGCTAACCCGTTTCTGGTCCGCAAGAAGATAGGACAATGGCGCATGTGCATTGACTACACGGATTTGAACAAGGCTTGCCCTAAAGATCCTTTTGGCCTACCCCGTATAGATCAAGTGGTAGATTCAATAGCCGGATGTGAGTTACTCAGTTTTCTTGACTGCTACTCGGTATACCACCAGATCAGCTTGAAGGAATCCGACTGCATGAAGACCTCATTCATCACCCCGTTCGGAGCATACTGGTACATCACCGTGCCATTTGGACTGAAGAACGCAGGGGCTACTTACCAACGCATGATCCAACGGTGCCTTGCAACCCAACTCGGACGAAACGTGGAGGCCTACGTCGACGATGTCGTCATCAAGACCAAGCAGAAAGACAATCTAATACAAGATCTGGAAGAGACGTTCGCAAACATACGTGCTTTCAGAATAAAGTTAAATCCTGAGAACTGCTCGGCTTCATGGTGTCTCATAGGGGCATCGAGGCCAATCCAGAGAAAATCAATGCAATACTAAAAATGAAGCCCCCGAGTTCTCAGAAGGATGTCCAGAAGCTTACTGGGTGCATGGCTGCCCTCAGTAGGCTCGTTTCAAGGCTTGGAGAATGCGGGATGCCCTTCTTCAAATTGCTCAAGAAGAACGACGATTTTCAATGGACCTCGGAAGCTCAAAATGCATTCAAGGATTTCAAGACGTTCCTAACAACTCGGCCGGTGCTAGCTTCATCGTTACCACAGGAGCCGCTGCTTCTTTACGTATCGGCGACTTCAAAAGTGGTGAGCACAGTTCTAGTCGTGGAGCGAGAAGAAGAAGACCGCACCCAGAAAGTCCAACGACCGATTTATTTTGTGAGCGAAGTTCTCACCGTCTCCAAGACCCGCTATCCCCAAGTGCAGAAGCTGTTATACGGAGTCCTAATTACCGTCAGGAAGCTGGCCCACTACTTTCAAGGTCACCCGGTCACAGTGGTCACATCGTTTCCACTCGACGAGATCATCCGTAATCGAGAAGTCACAGGTCGTATCACCAAATGGGCCCTAGAGTTGATGGCTTTGGACATCACTTTCAAGCCCCGAGTTTCTGTCAAGTCACAAGTGCTTGCCCACTTTGTCACTGATTGGACTAAGTGCCAGGAAGAGTTGTTCGTAGAGAAGATGGAATACTGGATGATGCACTTGGATGGGTCAAAGAGGATTTCTGGAGCCAGAGTAGGAGTTGTCCTGATTTCCCCGACTGGAGAACGCCTGAGCTATGTCCTCTGGATTCACTTCTCCGCGTCCCACAATGTAGCCGAGTACGAAGTTCTTCTGCACGGATTACGGCTTGCCATGTCCCTTGGGATTCGACGACTGGTAGTTCGAGGGGACTCCCAACTTGTGGTCAACCAAGTGATGAAGAATTGGTCATGCCTCGACGACAACATGGCTGCCTAATCGACAAAAAGTCCATAAGTTGGAAGATAAATTCGATGGCTTGGAGTTAACTCATGTTCTCCAACACAACAATGAGGCGGCCGACCAACTAGCTAACTTCGGATCAAAAAGGGAAGCCACCCCTTCAGTCGTCTTTGTAGAGCACCTTTACCAGCCCACTGTCTCAAGCAACTCAATCACAGAAAAGGAAGCTAGAGAACAAGTACTACTGCTCGACACCGACTGGAGGACACCATTCATTAAGTATTTAAAGCATCAGGAGTTGCCACCCGACAAAAACGAAGCCGAACGAGTTCACCGTCGTTCCAAGAGTTATGCCCTCGTAGAAGAAGAATTATACAAGAAGAGTCCGTCTGGAATATTGAAAAGATGTATCTCTCTCGAGGATGGCATACAGCTATTAAAGGATATCCACTCGAGAGTGTGCGGCAATCACACGGTACCGCGAATGCTAGTCGGGAAGGCATATTGATAGGGCTTCTTCTGGCCTACAGCAGTCAGCGATGCAGATAAAATAGTTCGTACTTGTGAAGGTTGTCAATTCTTCGCCAAACAGACCCACCTACTAGCCCAGGAATTACAGACTATTCCCCTTTCTTGGCCTTTCGTGGTCTGGAGACTGGACATGGTAGGCCCCTTCAAAATGGCACAAGGCGGATACACACACCTCTTTGTAGCGATGGATAAATTCTCCAAGTGGATTGAGGCAAGACCAGTGGCAACCATCACCGCGGACAAAGCACGTGACTTCTTCATCAACATCATACACCGCTTCGCCGTGCCAAACCGAATCATTACCGACAAAGGAACTCAATTCACAGGTGGTGTGTTCAAGAACTTTTGTGAGGATTTCGGTATCAAGATCTGTTATGCTTCAGTAGCTCACCCAATGAGCAATAGACAAGTTGAGCGCACAAACAGCATGGTATTTCCAGGAATCAAGACTCGAGTTTTCGACAGGCTGCGCCCATACGCTGGCCGGTGGACGGAAGAGTTATCCTCAGTCTTATGGTCATTGCGCACTACCCCGAGTCGTGCTACGGGCTAGTCACCCTTCTTCCTAGTATATGGCGTAGAACCTATGTTGCCAAGTGAGATGGAGTTCGAGTCCCTCCGAGTTCGCAATTTCAATGATGAACGCCACGAGCATGATAGAGTTGATGATTTAACCCGACTGGAAGAAGCCAGAGAAGCAACACTCATCCAGTCGGCAAGATATCTGCAAGGTCTACAACGCTATCACAACCACAATGTCAGATCACGTGCCTTCATAGTCGACAACATGATTCTTCGGATGATTCAGACAACTAAAGACAGACACAAACTATCACCCTTATGGGAAGGGCCATTTATAATAGCGGAAGTCACTCGTCCGGGAGCTTACCGACTAAAGCGTGAAGACAGAACGATCGTGGACAGTTCATGGAACATAGAACATCTTCGACGGTTTTACACCTAGAGGTTTTGAAGTAATTCTCTCCCTTAGATTGCCGACTCAATATTTTCCCTTGAGTAGCCATTCGGGGGCTATCAATAATAATGGAGTATGATATTAGTCTGTTCATGTGATTTATCATTGACCCTGTTTAAGTTTAGATTTAGTGGATGAGGACTAAAAACTTTTTAACGGCCGTGACGAGCTCTAGGCTTGAAATAGCCAGAGAGAAGTTTTAAGAAATTGGAAGCTAGATTTACAACTTAGAGCATGGCTTAAATAAGTTACTATACGAGAATAGAGTACTTCGCAAATCATTTTACACATGGAAACAGAAGTCTAAGACCAAAAGTTTTCTAATACATGAGAGGCAATCTTATCGGCTGAATCTTGGGCTTGGTTGATTAACTCTAAGGCTTCTTCATCAGTCGTCCCATCAGCGAAGCCCTCCCCGACAGCCTCCACTTCGACTCGGGGATACAGAGACTTAATTATAGCTAAGGCTTGGCTCGCACCCATCGCAGCTGCATCCTTGATATTATTGAATTATTTCGCTGGAGCAGTACGGAGTCCTTCAAAAATCTGGACCGCATCTTCCTGACTGGTCCCGAGTCCATTCTGGTATAGTGCATTTAGGATTGGGACAGCAGCATTAGCTATATCATCTCGGACGCTTTCCACTTTTTTCACCCGCTCGGCGAAGACGTCAAATTGCGCCATGGTCCTCAGCTTGTGATCTGCATCTCTGTAAGTTAAAGACAGAGCCCGACTGAGTATCGCGATTTCATTTGCAAAGAGAGATGGAATATTACCCTGAAGGGCCTTTTCAGCTTTAACTTTGTCGGCTGCCAGTTGGACATTGGTTTCTTCAAGTTTCTTCCACTGGGCAGTCAGAGATTCAATTTTTGTTGTTTGAGCTGCAAGAAAACAGATAAGTTCATCGGACAGGTTTAACCACAATAAATTCGTGGTGAAGTGATCCTTACCTCCAATTGTGCCCCGATAGTTAAAGCTGGCGTCCATGAGTTGGTTGATTTGATCCTTCAGTTTTCGCTCCTTTCTTTGGGCGTCTTCCCGAGTTCGCCTCAACTCGGCCTCGACCTTTTCGAGGGTTCTCCAGCGCGCTCGTTTTGGCTTCATTCCGAAGATGTATTCTCTGAAAAATACTCTGGTTTAACAAGGCGACCGAGGCAAACGATAAAGATAAAGGGAGAAGGGCTTACATTCATCAGCCGAGTGGATTCACTCAGACTCTTTTTCAACATGCGGAGTTCCTCATCCTCTTTCTACCGGTTTATCACCACACCTTGTAAAATACCATCCCTGTCCCTCCATTGGAGCTTGGTTGGAGGAAGGGAGTCCTCAGCTGATTTGATCCTTAGGATTTCCTCTTCTACTTCATCAATTAGGGGACCTAGTTCGGGAAGCTCCAAGTTATTGGAACAAAGTCTAGAGATGAGATGGAATAGAATAAGAAGACATACCTGATATAATTTTGGAGCGCTTAGAGGATGGATCCTTGGTCTGCCCAGTCGGCTGGTTGGCAGGGTCCGGCATTTCAGTGCTCGACGGTGGAGGGCCTGACGTTTCTTCTTTGTCTCCTTCTTGGTGGTCTCCTGGAAGCGGGCTTTGAGCGGGTCTCTCGGGATTCTCCTTGTCCGATTGAGTTTTGGCTCCGGGTTCGTTCCCTACAACGGCAGTGGCTTTCTCCGACTGATCCTTAGTCGGGGGCTCAACTTCAGGAGTGGTAGCAGCTTTCCCCGATTGGCTCCCAGTCGGGGGCTCAAGCCTCGATTCGGATGGAGTGTTGATGGGTGAAGCCTTATCCTTGCCACTCGGGTCAATGTCTTGTGGTTTCCTGCATCCGGTGTGTTGGATTTTTGATATCAATGGTTTTCTAGCCAAGGGTAAAAAAGTGCAAGCATGAGAAGTTTGAATGATAATAATACCTTGAAGATCTCCGGAATTTAGGAGCCGGCCGTGTGGCGGGAGACTTGATCAGAGCCAGTGTAGTACTAACTTGCGGCTCACTTGCTTCATCTTCAGAATCACTGCTGATCAGGTTCCTCTTTTTCATTTTTTGCTTTGCATCGCTATCTTCAGCAACCCGCTTGCTTTTCCGATCGGATTGATGGTGGGCCTGTCGGATGGTTGAGTTTTCTTCGTTGCTGGTTCTTTGGGAGTAGACGTAGGAGGTCTTGACAAGAAACGCTTGTTTTCCTGGCAAACAGATGGCAAGTTAATATAATATCTGAGTGGATGATAGCGATTATACTCTGACTAAAAGATGCTTACCTTTGAAGGTGGGCGCATCAAGCCGTATGGAGTGACCGGGAGTTTGTGTCCATAGTCAAGAGCAATTCCAAAGGAAAACACCTTGTACATCCGGCTGCACATGACTTTATAGTCAATGGAGTTTGGATCTTCCCGGTTTGGATCCGACTGCCCCTCATACTCATATGCTGGCTTGCTTCTCTCCTTGATAGGAGCCAGTCGGCATTTGATGAAATGTCGAGTGACTTGCTCTCCTTGGAGGCCCTGTTGCTTAATTTCCATCAAGCGAAGGAGTAGTTCATTGGCTTGGGCGAGTTCATCGCCGACTGGAAAATTCGTCCAGCTTTCTTGGGGAACAGGGGGAAGGCCAACAAACTTGGGAAGACTGGCGGTTGGATTGGATACATAGAACTAGTTAGAATGCCAGCCCTTTTTGGAAGTTTTGAATGGAAGAGAAAAGTATTTTTGTGTAAGGGTTCCCCGCAACTGAAACCCAGATCCGCCGACAACACAGGGATTTTTCTTGTCCGGCTGGGGCTTAGGATAGAATATGTGGCAGAATAGTGCGAAATGGGGCTTAAGGAAGGCTTCGCAAAGATGAATGAAGTTGGCTATGTGCAGTATAGAGTTGGGATTTAGATGGAAGATTTGGATATCATAGAATGCCAGAAGACCACGGAAAAAAGAAGTTAGAAGAGCAAAGCTAGAGTAGAAGAACGGAGAGAACACCACGACTTCGCCAGTGTCTGGAGTTGAGAAGTCCTTGCCGTAAGCGGGGCGCCACCCGATGATTTCCTTGGGAGGAAGAATACCGTCCTTCACCATCTCTAACAGATTTGTCTCCTTCACATCGGATCTCGCCCACTGTTCAAAAGAGATTTTTCTCTCTCCAGCCATGGGCGCGGGATGGATTTGAATGAAATGGATGGACTTTTTCAGAAGTGATTGGGGCGAGAAGTGAGTGGAAGTTATCTGCTGTAAGTTCCAATGAGGGGAGCAGAAATTTGGGGGCTCTGTGTTCAAGGATCTGGAACCCTAACTATGAGTATTGTGTGAGATTGGGAATTTCTAGCGAGGAAGACGAAGCGGCGAATGGTCTAACGGTTAGTTTGGGTTTCTGTGTGGTGAATGGGTTGGGAACTATTGCTTGATTTCAGCCCATGAGGTTGGAAAAGTCTGACATATGTTCCTAGGGGCTTAAGCCTTCTTTGTGATGAAAAAAAGTAATATGTCGTTGACATTTGATATTAGTGTGCTTCTACTTTTTAGGAGTGAGTACAGTAAATTTTTGTTTTTGCCACATCAGTGAGCATCTTTACATGGATTAAGTATTATGGTTTTGGCTTATTAAATAGTTTGGTTATTTTTTGGTGGTTGGTAATTTTTCTTATGAGTTTATTTGCTCGGAATTAATGCCACATATGCCTTATTTTTTCCAAATATGGTGAAGTCTTGGATCCTTATTTTTTCCATGAATTTTAATTTGGGAGAATATTATCTCGTCGACTGTAAAGGTCTCAGGGGCTACTGTGGAGATTATGGGTACCATATACCCACAAGTTTAGATTATCCGACTGGATATTGGGGATATGTAATGTATATAGAATATGTACAATACGAAGACTCGGGTATTACGTTAACTTGTTTATCAAAGCACGGCTTGTAGTCCTTGTTTGTTAAGATTGTAAATTAGTTATATGGGATTTAAATCGTAAGGGGATAAATCTTATCTTGTAAACCGTCATTCTCCGGTTATATAAGGAGGATAGGGTGCCCCTTGCGGGCATAAACATTACGAGATTATTGTATTAATTTACAATTCGGAGGCTAAAAACCCCGAAATAGGAGTAGGGTATTACTTCTTCGTGAAGGCCTGAACCTGTTTAAATTCTTTGTCTCATAACACATCCACTTTTCCATCTTGTTCGCTACCCTTTTCATATTGCCAAATTCTAGTTTCGATAATGTGTTAATTAAGACCTTCCTGTGTCCGGAGGAGCAGCGTGTTGTTGCCCATTATATAAACTAAAGAAGTAGACAGATTAGATAAAATATGGTCTAGATGTCTATCTAAATTCAGTGGAGGATACCACCGAGTAATAAGTGGACCAAAAATAATAAGAAATAGTTTACATCTATATAGTTTACATGTATATGTGATCGAGTGACAGCATGATATGTCGTTTGTAGTAGGATTTTTTCTTTGATTATGAATAATGATAGAGATACCGATAAGAAGGAGAATATGTGCTTATTTGAATTTAAAAAAAACAAATTAGACAAACAAATTTTTTAAGTAGTCATGCATGGATGATTTACAGTTTTTTTAATTCTGGTGGTGTAAATCATATTGAACTGATTGAACAAAACTATATTTTTATATAACCAGACTACATGACAAAAATAAACTTTACTATGAAACACTTCACAAATTATCAAAATTTATAAGTAAACTATCCATACTAATTAAATTTATATAATTATGGTCTTATTTGAAATAAATACTGTTTCAAAGAAAACCATCAAACTTGTGAAAATAAAAGAAATTAGCTTCAAACAATGTTGATATTTTGCACTACCAAGCAAAGGGATTGTGTAGTTGATTTGTGTGCACCAACACCCCAATTAATGTGACATATTTCTGGTCAAATTTGAATTAAAGTGGATATGAGTTTTAAATGTAAAATAATCTAACAACATAAGCGGATCAAATATTAGTTTAATGATTTAGATATTATATTTGCTTATTTGTTTTACATAAAATTTTTGCTTTTCTCAAAGCGTGAAAATAGGAGAATAAGTAGGTGAAAAAGAGGGATCCATTAAATATTCTACAAATACTTTAAATACTCCCAAGTTAACTGACGCTCTAATAAATTATAGAAAATTATAGAAATTCTGAGAAAAAATAAAACATTCAACTATTGGTTTCCACTTAAATTGGTGATCCCATTATTTTTAACCATTAGATTAGATTTAGATATATCTTTTAACTAAAAAAATCCCGTACACCTCCCCCCCCCCCCCCCCCCCCCCAACAATGCGCATGTGCGCGCTCTGCTCCCCTCCCTGTTTCGGCATCTAGAGCTCTCTCTCCCATCTCGGCTTCGGCTTCTGAGAAAAAGTATCATAATTAGTCAGTCTAATAGATCGAAACTAATTGAAATATATCTTCTGGAACAGATGTGCTTTTGGTAAGTAGCCGCAACCTGGTAAAGGATTCCAGTAGAAAACTTTTTGCCGTGTTGCCTCTAGCGACGAGCAAAGACTGTATTAGAAGGTTTTGCTGTCCAGCTAACGATGTAAAACACTGGCTCTTGCAAGAACTGCTGACCGGGGACAGTCGTTCTGGGTTTATGAGTGCTATGCATCATTCCATTCGTTTGCAGGTTACAATGGAAGAGGAGCTGTAGGCACTGCTGTCAAAGAATGTCAACCACCGATATGTATCACGAAGCGCCGTTAGGATCATGACACGGAAGCAGGCAACCCGGCCCTCCCTAAGTCACCCCTCCCTATTTTTAGCTATTTTATTTTAATATTAAAACGGTCATAAATTTTTTTTAGGTACAGATCTATTACTAATTTACTATCTATATATCTATTATATACTTAAAAATCCATTAAGCCGCTACGTACCACTCCTACCAACACTCCTATACCGTTTACATGATATTTTAATAAATTAGAAAAATTAAAATAAATTTGAGAATAAGTCATTGATTTTCACTAATATAAAGTGGACCCCTTGTTTTCTACCATTAAATTTATTTATCCAAATAGAAAAGGATAAAAAAGGCCCGCATATCCCACCCCCTCCCGTCCAGTGCGTACGCAGTACGTACGTGCGTATGTACATGCCCTCGTATTTCTCTTCACTCCTATTTTCCTCAGTTAGGTGGAAAAAATATTTTATGATTTATCCAAATATAAAAGGATAGAAAAAGGGCCTGCAGATCCAACCCCCTCCCGTCTACGTGCGTAACGTACCTCCCCACATATTTCCTTTCTCTCAAATTTTCCTCTTTTAGTTAGATGGAAAAAATTATTTTATGATAACAGAGTTTCAACAAATATATTATGCAAATAATATAGCTAATTTTTTATTGGTGCAAACCATTAGATTATTTACTATAAAATTAAAAATTGAAGATCAAAATTAACTATATTATTAAAAAATTCATTACTATGCTCTCATATATATTCAACGGACTACCCAGTTCACTGATCCATACATTTTTAAATACATTTTTAAGAGAAGATCAAATAAAATTTTAAACCTTCTAATTAATAACATGCACTTAAATTAGAACAATTTAAACAATTTAAGTAGTTTAATTAGAAAACATACCTAAAGCATTTTCTATTAGATCCAAGATTAAATGTATTTATAAAAATAGATAACTCAAAACTATAGGACCCATTCGATCCATCTTAAAAACAATAATCTGGTTCCGTCCTCTTACCTTACGTATACCTCTAACCCTGACCCTCCCCCTCTGACTCTCGCATCCTCTCCTGTCCAATTCGACTATCTCCTCTTCTATTTTTTTCTAACTAAAATAATATAAAAACCACTACTACGAAATCAGTTTTTCATGGCGTTTGGAAAATTTTTCTCTGGCGACTAGGACGTGAAACCGACAGCTCAAATAATACGGGGGGTGGGGGGTCACGGGCCACACGCAGAAACACATCTTCGCTGGCGGCCTCTTCAACTGGCCGCTAGAGAAGATGTGATATTTTCTCTGGCGGCGTCTAAAGATGACCGCCAGAGAAAATGTCACATCTTCGCTGGTGGTAAGGTGATGTGGCCCGCTAGCGAAGATCCCTACATCTTCGTTGGCGGGCCACATAAGCCACCGCCACCCCTAAATATTTTCTATGGAGGTTCCGCCACCCCTAAATATTTTCTATGGAGGTTCTACTCAACCGACATATGTTGACCACCAGGGAAAATACCATCACCTATATCACCTGTACAGCTAGCAGCCATGGCATTTGAGCACAATTTTCTCTCTCTTATGAACAAATACATAGGGGGAAGGTTTTGATCTTCAATCTTTTGAAAGATCTACTGCACCAGAGTTACATATACTTTCTCCTACTCTATTTGTCAAGTTTTTTATCATTTTTATTGGTTGTTTGTTGAGATTTTGCATAGCAAAAAATATGTGACATGGGGGAAGAAAAGTATTATTTATTTGTTATTTGGAGTTTAAAATGGGCAAACTTTGTAAGAAATATTGTGCATGATCGATGTTCCATATATATATATCTAGTTTTGATATGTTTATTTGTAGCAGATCTATATGTTAGTTAACTGCAGAGAACGAAGAGAAGAAGAGAAAAAGAGCTAGTTTTTTATTTTTTCTAGTTGTTTGTAGTTTGTAGATTTTTGGCTATCTTTAAATATCTTATCTAGATTATAGTGGTTATAAATATTAATTAGTATAGTTTTGATGTGACATATTATAAAAATATATAAAGTGACGAAGTTGTACATTTTTTTCACAAATAATGCATAGATGGCGGAAAGAGCATGGAGGTATAGAGAGATATCGTGCCTCATACATTGAAGGAGTTGACATGTTCATGAAAGCTGCTAAGAAGAATGCTGCATCTAAGAAGACGAAGGAAATTAGATGTCCATGCTTACACTGCAAGAATCAGAAAATTTGGATCGACCCATCTATAATCGAGCAGCACTTGGTGACATATGGATTTGTTGCACGCTACACAAATTGGTTATATCATGGAGAGATCCCAAGCAAACAAGTTCCCAACCGGGCGATAGTACAGGATGAAGTGTTCAACTGGGATGAGGATTTGATGGCAGTAGCAGAAGAAGGAGAAGAGGAAGTAGAGCCCATTAATGTTGATGATGATGTTGGTGGCGATGATGGTCAACACAATATAGCTGATGAGGTCGATGATGGTAATGTCTGCGTAGATGATGGTAATTTTGATTTGGAAGAGATGTTGCGTCATGCTAAACCTGATGTTGTAGCTGGGTCCCCTCGTGGGTTGGAGAACTTCAAATCATTACAAAAGGCAACGAAGGATCTTTTGTACGGTGAGACAAATGGTTGCAAGAAGGATTTCACATTGTTGCGGATGGTGCTTGAACTTATGAGATTGAAGGCCAGAAACGGTTGGTCGGACAGTAATTTCAATGATCTGTTGGTTCTGTTTCCGCAACCCAACTCCCTGCCAACCAGCACATATGAAGCGAAGAAGCTTATTTTCCCTTTATCTCTAGGTGTGCGAAAGATACACGTGTGATTTAACCACTGCATACTGTTTCGTAAAGAGTACGAGGATTTGGACAGATGCCCAACGTGCAACACTAGTCGATACAAAACAAGCCGTAGCTAGTCCGAGGGTCAGGATGTTACCCAAGACGAGGCAGAAGACAACAACAAGAAGAAGATCCCCCAGTTGGTCATGTGGTACCTTCCGGTGAAAGATCGATTGAAGCGTTTGTTCTCGAACCCGAGGGATGCCGAACTGATGCGCTGGCATCGTGAAAAGCGGGAAAAGGATGGGATGATTCGACATCCGGCAGATGCTTGACAGTGGAAGGAATTTGACACAAAGTACCATGAGTTTGCAGAGAACCCAAGAAATGTAAGGTTTGCATTGAGCACCGATGGAATGTATCCATTTGGTGACTTGAGCAGCTCACACAATACGTGGCCAGTTGTTGACGTAAAAACACGACGGCCTGGGAGATCTGCTTAGCTCCAGTGCAGGTCCAGAATAATGATAAGATGCGGGCGTGCCAGTCAGTTTGATCCTGCAACTGACAAGATATATAAATTGAAGATCAAAAGATAGCCGATCGGCTGACAAGCTGATGGAGTGATTCCAGCCGATGCCGATACCAGCCGATATCCAGTATAGATCTTTGTACTTGAGTAAATAATGACATAAAGATGATCGGCTGATGATAATGTAATGAAACAATAATATAATTCAGTAGAAACCAATCGGCTAGTAATGATAGATTGAATAAGCACTAATCCGATGGTTGAAGCATTCATCGGCTGGAGGTCCGATGTCAATAAATCCAAATGATTAGATAAAGAGTGAAATCTTTATTGTCATCGGCTAAATTCGTCTTGTATGCAATCCTTATAAGCCGAAACAACGTCCAGATAACTCATCGGCTAAAACCCCGATGAAACCCTTATTGGCAATCAAGAAGCAGGCTAGAGATTATGGTTCTAAGCACGACTTAGTAGATCAAACTTAACTGATGCAGTACTAAGTATGAAAAGAAACATAATATCTAGACAATCAAGCCTTTGAGTGATTTTCAGGGTGCTGGATACATTATATAATCTAAGCCAACAAAGTAATCTAGCCGATATCGACAAAACTCTAGATGGAGATCGGCCGATGCAAGTAGAAAACATTGTCAATCTCGATTATATAATGTATATGATAACTCGACGACTTACATGAACAAGATTAGAGTGTCGAAGCGATGGAAGCACTAATCCCAATAACACAAGCCTCGATAACAAGCCTTACTCCTCGTCGGAGATCGAAGTCGATGCAGCCCAACTTAATACAAGAACTCGTCAAAAGTAAAAAAGTAAAAGGTGGCGATGCGCCGAAGTTGTATTGATTGAGAGATAATTTAAATAGACCCCGGGTGTACATATTTATAACCATGGGTAGATACTAGTCCATATCGGACACGACTCAAACTTTCCTCAAGATAAAAGGAAACACATAAAGTCCTTATCGGACATTAAACACACTTTCCTAAAATTAAAAGGAAACTAATGACTGTCTAATTAATAGATAAATTGCCATGCCGCATCCTCCTTGAACTCGGTCTCTTCTAGATAAACTTTCTTTAATAGATTAATTTCCTTAACTGAATTTAGTAAGAATCCGACTGTTGGCGATTGATAGCTTCCATCGGCCGATTCTAGAACTCTGAAGCCGATACTGACTCTAGGCCGATGATGACTTCGAGGCTTACCAAATTTCGTCGTCAACACATGCCCCCCAGTTTTGGAGTATGAGGATTCATGCTTCAAAATTCTCTTCTCTCTCGCTTTGATTACTCCAAAATTTATTCTCCTTTGTTTCTTGCCATCGGCTCTCATAAGCTGATACTGTCTGCGCTAGATGAGCTAGATCGTCAAACTCATGGCAAAAGAATATGTCTCTGATAGGTGCTGATAATCATTGGAATACAAGATCGGCTAGCTGCTCATCACTTAGGCTCAAACTATAGCATCGGCTGCGGACATTACGAAATCTTTGAATATATTCCATAGCCGATTCTCCCTTTTGCTGCTGAACCAATATCAAATCCGAAAGCTTCATCTCATTGTTTCCAGTAAAGAAATAGTCATGAAATTGCTTCTCAAGATCGGCCCATCCCTTGATAGAGTATGGAGGTAATGATGAAAACCATGTGAAAGCCGATCCAGTCGAAGACAGTGGAAAAAATCTAACTTTCAAAGCCTCTTCAGCCGATACCTCCCCACATTGCGCTAAGAATCGACTGATTGTTTCCATTGTAGATATATCATCTTACCCTGAAAACTTGGAGAAATCTGGAATTTTGTATCGGTATGGAAGCGGAACTCTATCGAACCATTCAGGATATGGCTGCCGATACATATGGATCTGATCCTTAGGTCTAATCCCAAACTGCTCCTCTACTAACTTTGCAATTCTATCGGCCCAACCATCGTTCCTTTGATGACATCGCTCTTCTCCACATTGATACTCTTGAAGTTCTTCTGGCCGATAGTGTTGTTGTTCTTTAATCTGCCCCCCGAGCTGGCCTCTTTGAACAATTAATTCATCAACTTTTCCCTTGATTAAATTTTGCAATGTGTCCACCAAAACTCCAGATTGATTAAACAATGCGCGATGAACAGCTTCATCAACTTTATCTTGAAGTATTTCAATCATCGGCTCGGAAAATTGAGATTTCTGAATTGGTCCTTCCGGTGTCATGACGAAACATTGAAGGCAACGCTTTTGAAAATCAGCTTTTGCTTGCTCCATCTCTTGCCTCTGTTCCTTTGTGAAATCCTCCATTGCGACCATGATCTTGGCGTCAACTTCTTCTTCAGACATGTAGGTATAAAAATCTTGGTCCCACCAGGCGTGCCAAAATGTGTTGACGTAAAAACACGACGGCCTGGGAGATCTGCTTAGCTCCAGTGCAGGTCCAGAATAATGATAAGATGCGGGCGTGCCAGTCAGTTTGATCCTGCAACTGACAAGATATATAATTTGAAGATCAAAAGATAGCCGATCGGCTGACAAGCCGATGGAGTGATTCCAGCCGATGCCGATACCAGCCGATATCCAGTATAGATCTTGGTACTTGAGTAAATAATGACATAAAAATGATCGGCTGATGATAATGTAATGAAACAATAATATAATTCAGTAGAAACCAATCGGCTAGTAATGATAGATTGAATAAGCACTGATCCGAAGGTTGAAGCATTCATCGTTGGAGGTTCGATGTCAATAAATCCAAATGATTAGATAAACAGTGAAATCTTTATTGTCATCGGCTAAATTCGTCTTGTATATAATCCTTATAAGCCGATACAACGTCCAGATAACTCATCGGCTGAAACCCCGATGAAACCCTTATTGGCAATCAAGAAGCAGGCTAGAGATTATGGTTCTAAGCACGACTTAGTAGATCAAACTTAACTGATGCGCACTAAGTATGAAAAGAAACATAATATCTAGACAATCAAGCCTTTGAGTGATTTTCAAGGTGGTGGATACATTATATAATCTAAGCCAACAAAGTAATTTAGCCGATATCGACAAAACTCTAGATGGAGATCGGCCGATGCAAGTAGAAAACATTGTCAATCTAGATTATATAATGTATATGATAACTCGACGACTTACATGAACAAGATTAGAGTGTCGAAGCGATGGAAGCACTAATCCCGATAACGCAAGCCGCCATAACAAGCCTTACTCCTCGTCGGAGATCGAAGTCGATGCAGCCCAACTTGAAACAAGAACTCGTCGAAAGTAAAAAGGTAAAAGGTGGCGATGCGCCGAAGTTGTATTGATTGAGAGATAATTTAGATAGACCCCGGGTGTACATATTTATACCCATGGGTAGATACTAGTCCATATCGGACACGACTCAAACTTTCCTAAAGATAAAAGGAAACACATAAAGTCCTTATCGGACACTAAACACACTTTCCTAAAATTAAAAGGAAACTAACGACTCTGCCTAATTAATAGATAAATTGCCATGCCGCATCCTCCTTGAACTCGGTCTCTTCTAGATAAACTTTCTTTAATAGATTAATTTCCTTAATCGAATTTAGTAAGAATCCGACTATTGGCGATTGATAGCTTCCATCGGCCGATTCTAGAACTCTGAAGCCGATACTGACTCTAGGCCGATGATGACTTCGAGGCTTACCAAATTTTGTCGTCAACACCAGTACTCCTAACCATGTACAACCTCCCTACGTGGCTGTCAGAAAAGGAAGTATATTTTGTTGACCATCCTTGTACAGGGACCACGATAACCTGGCAATGACATGGATGTGTTTCTGTAGCCTTTGCTGGAGGATATGGCTGATTTGTGGAATCACGGGGTCCGGGTTTGGGACAAATTCATGCAGAATTACTTCATGCTTCATGCAATTATCTTTGTCACCGTGAACGACTTGCCCACATTGTTTTCACTATCAGGACAGCTCAAGGGGAAGACAGGCTGCGTTATTTGTGTTGATGGTACAGTGTACAGGTATCTTCAGGGATCGAAGAAGCTAGTGTACATGCGGCACCAATGTTACTTAACAAAGAATCACCCGTACCGCTCCAAAGCAGAATATTTCGAACAATACTGTTGAGGATGGTGATCCACCAGAACCATGGAAGGGTGATAAAGTGTTCACAATAACGAAAAAGCTCAAGGTTGTTTTTGGGAAGGCCAAAAAGAAGGAAACAAACAAGCGGGAGAGAAATAAGGCCCAAGAGCCAGCAAGCGCTAGCGGGCCATTCAACAAGCACTCCATTATCTTTAAGTACCTTCCGTACTGGCAAGATTTAGAGATACGTCATTCTATCGATGTCATGCACCTAGAGAAAAATGTCTTCGATAGCACCATGGGTACTTTACTAGACATACCAAGCATTACAAAGGATGGGCTGAAGTCCCGTAAGGACCTCGTGAATATACACATAAGGAAAGAGTTTCACCCTGTAGATGTGGGTAACGGAAAAGTGTATCTTCCGTCGGCCTGCTACACCTTGACAAATGAGGAGAAAAAGACAATGTGCAAATGCCTACGTGGGGTGAGAGTGCCTACTGGTTTCTCCTCAAAGAATAAGCGACTGGTGTCGATGAAGGATTTGTCATTTTCAGGCTACAATTCTCATGATTGCCATGTAATGCTTACAGTATTCCTCGCTATCGCCATCAGAGCAATCGAATCATTACACGTGAAGGTGGTCATCACAAAGCTATGTTACTTCTTCAATGCAATCTCACAGAAAGTAATTGATCTTGACGAGTTAGGTCCTCTCCGCACTTTCGCTATAGAGACCGTGTGCGAGCTTGAGATGTGTTTCACTCAATCATTTTTCAATATGATGGAACACCTCATAGTTCATATTATGCCTCAGATTATTGCACTTGGTCCCCTGTACCTGCATCAGATGTGGCCATTCGAACGGTACATGTCCATTCTAAAAGGCTACGTACGGAACCGTGCCCACCCAGAGGGATCGATGATAGAGGGATATACTACCGAGGAATTCGTTGAGTGTTGCATTGATTACCTAAAAGAGGGGAAAGCAATTGGTTTACCGGTACCTTGACATGAAGGTCGATTATCTGGAAGAGGGCCAAAAGGGCAGAAAAGAATCCACGACGATGATTACAAGAAACTGAAAGAAGCTCATTTCACTGTGCTGCAACAACTCGCGATAGTGGAGCCGTACATAGATCAGCACCTAAAGGAATTACAAGCAATGAATGTGGGGCGTTCTGATGCATGGATCATGAAGTGACACAAGGCTACCTTTACTGAATGGTTCAAGAATCTCGGCCTACCAGATGGCGCTACTACGGAGGAAAAAACTATTAAGAGGTTGGCTGACGGGCCATCAAGTGTTTACACCTCATGGCAAGCATATGATCTGAATGGGTACACATTTTATACCAAAGCGAAAGACCAAAGGAGTGCATGCCAAAACAGTGGCCTTCGAGTAGAAGCAATCGACACAACTGGGCAAAAAAGCACATACCATGGATTCATAGAAGAAATCTGTGAACTGGACTATGGATCCAACATGCAGATTCCACTGTTCCGGTGCCAATGGGTGAAACACCCATCTGGCGTGGTTGTCGATAATTTTGGGCTGACAATCGTCAACCTCGTCAACGTAGTGCACAAGAATGACCCATGGGTACTTGCCGATCGAGCCGCTCAGGTTTGTCCTGAAAATACTAGATTCTTCATAGGTAACCACACAGCTGAAACTGGTACTTTCGAGCTGCTCAGTGCATACATTGACTTATGTACGAATGACTATAAAACTAATGTGGTAGAGTTCTGGTCTTCAAAGGTGTGGAGTTTATGGGTACCCCATACCCACTCGACATGGTTATCCAACTAGTTATAGGGGATAGCTTATATCTATATAATATATAACGGATCATGACTTGGGTATTACATTTCCTTATAAATTATGGAACGGCCTAAAGTCTTGATTTGACAATATTTTAAAGTAGTATTAGGAAACCGATACCGTATTGGTTAAAGTTTCTATCTTCTAATCCTGCCCCCCATCCTATATAAGGTGGGTAGGAGGCCCTCTAGGAGGCATGAGCACAACTAGATCGTCAGATCAATACAATACCCGGCGGATACAATCCCCAAACAGGAGTAGGGTATTACCTCTCATTGAGAGGGTCTGAACCTGTATAGATCCTTATCTCCGCATCCATCCACTTTTAGGTCTCGTGCGCTACCCCCTTTTCATATTGCCGAAATCTAGTTTCGACTTTGGCGCGTCAGGTAGGGGTACACCGAGTTTTCCGTTAAAAAGTGCGATGGAATCAACTTCAGAAGAAATGATGAGATCAATCTCACCGATTTTGATAGCGTGAACGTTCAACCAGGTTCGCCGTTCCAATCTACCGATCATTAGATTGGTATTGATTTAATTATTAATTAAGTCAATCTACGTCTTGCATATCTTATTGCTGGCTGGCTATTTTCTTGTTTTGATGTGTCGTGACCATCACCGAGGTACCGTCGACAAGATCATCGGCACAGAAGAGCACAGGGAGGCATCGCGTGCGACGTGGGCACCGTTACGTCGCCATACCTCCACGCGACAGCCCTCCGCAGCAGTCCATCCGGCTTTCCGTGGCGGTTTCTGCTCGCTCTACCCGATTCTCTCGGTGGCATCGATCAATTGAAGGCTACGGAGGAGCCATCAGCTGTGCAGGCTGATCATATGCATCTGTTGACCTGCACACGGCCATGCATGGCCATCAGTCATATTAATCACCCCATGCATCGATATATGTTTGCTAACATGTTGATTAATATAATTTGTTCTTTTGATTGCATGTGTGCTGCGGGAGCGGTTGCTTGTGGTCGCTTACAGCTATATGCGTCCAACAGTAGAGCCACGCGCTTGGACATCGCCAGAGAAGCCCGACATCGCCGAGTGGCCGTCTTCGCGCCGCTGCACTAGGGCTCCATCGCCTCCACGGTTGGTGTGCTCCGCCGTCGTTACTCATGGCGACGTCATCTTCACCACCGGCCACCGTCATCACCGCCGACTGGTCTTTTCGTCTCCACGGTTAGTGTGCTCCGCCGCTGTTATTCATGGCGACATCATCATCACCACCGGCCGCCGTCATCGCCGCCGACTAGTCTCTTCGCCTACACGGTTGGTTGGTCACACCACCGTTGTTGGGCGTCTACGTCTCCACCGCCGGCTACCGTCATCATCGCCGACTGGTGTTCTCGCCTACACGGTTGGTTGGTCACACCACTATTGTTGGGTGTTTACATCTTCACCACCGGCCGCCGTCATCGCCGCCGACTGGTCTATTCGCCTACACAGTTGGTTGGTCACACCACTGTTGTTGCGTGTCTACGTCTTCACCGCCTACCACCGTCATCACCGCCGACTGGTCTCTTCGCCTACACGGTTGGTTGGTCACACCACTGTTGTTGAGCGTCTACGTCTTCACCGACGACTCGCCTTCATCGTCGCCGACTGGTTCCTCCGCTTACACAGTTGGTGTGCTCCGCCGCCGTTACTAATGGCGATATCGTTTTCACCGCCGGCTCGCCTTCCGCCATTGCCAACTGGTGTTTTCGTCGTCATTGTGGGACAACCCTATCGTTACCGAGGGGAATACAACAAAGCTAAGTCATCATTATTTTATTCTTTATATGATATTTTTCTTTTCCTTCGCCTCACTACATCAATTGGTTCTCCATTGAGTAGTGAGTCGGAGGCTACAAATGTTATATCATGTTTATTTCAAAAATTTTCATAATGTTTATCTTGATTGCTTGCGAGATAATCCGAGTAAAAAAAGTACCGATCGAGTTACAGAACTCTATTTCCCTATGCTTCCCGTTTGGTTTGTCGATGGATAGTTGCCTTTGGGCCGATTCCTAGCACCCAGGGGCTCGTTGCATGGAGTGTATAACGCAAGGTGCTAAGTATTACTCGGAAAAAATTAAAAGCATAGAGATAATATAATTTGCTTTCTGCTCTTAACAATTGTAAAAGTACCCAAGTAGTAAACTCCAATTCATGATACTTTGTTCCATTAATGTCGAACTCATGTCAATGACTAGTCGGCAGAGTGTTTAAATGTGATGAGTCATCTACTCGGGGAAATCAAAATCAACAAGAGGAGAAATACACACTTATAAATATCTTAAATTGCTTGAATTTTTCTCAAGTATTCTATTTGCACCAGATGCTACTCATCATACATGTTTATACTGCAGGATCAAAATCCAGATATGCATAGTGGGGATTCATGGCTTTAAGCTTATCTCCTACGCTTCGGAAATGGATCAGTCAGAACATTACCGCCGGCCATCGTCATCATCGCCGACTGGTGTCTCCGCCTACATGGTTGGTTGGTCACACCACCATTGTTGCACGTCTACGTCTTCACCACCAGCAATCGTCATTGTCGCCGACTGGTTTCTCCGCCTACACGGTTGGTTGGTCACACCACCGTTGCTGGGCATCTACGTCTTCACCACCGGCCATCGTCATCATCGCCGACTGGTGTCTCTACCTACACGGTTGGTTGGTCACACCACCGTTGTTGGGCGCCTACGTCTTCCCCGCCGGCCATCGTCATCATCACCGACTGGTGTCTCCGCCTATACGGTTGGTTGGTCACACCCCCGTTGTTTGGCGTCTACGCTTTCGCCATCGGTCCGCCTTCATCATGGCCGACTGGTTCCTCTGCCTACACGGTTGGTTGGTCACACGACCGTTGCTGGGCACCTACGTCTTCCCCGCCGGCCATCGTCATCGTCGCCGACTGGTGTCTCCGCCTATACGGTTGGTTGGTCATACCACCGTTGTTGGGCATCTACGACTTCGCCACCGGCCAACGTCATCGTGGTTTCTCCGCCTACACGGTTGGTTGGTCACACCACCGTTGTTGAGCATCTACGTCTTCGCCGCCGACCATCGTCATCATCGCCGACTGGTTTCTCCGCCTACACGGTTGGTTGGTCACACCCCCGTTGTTTGGCGTCTACGATTTCGCCATCGGTCCGCCTTCATCATGGCTGACTGGTTCCTCCGCCTACACGGTTGGTTGGTCACACGACCGTTGCTGGGCGTCTATGTCTTCACCACCAGCCATCGTCATCGTCGCCGACTGGTGTCTCCGCCTATACGGTTGGTTGGTCACACCACCGTTGTTGGGCATCTACGACTTCGCCGCCGGCCAACGTCATCGTGGTTTCTCCGCCTACGGTTGGTTGGTCACACCACCGTTGTTGAGCATCTACGTCTTCGCCGCCGACCATCGTCATCATCGCCGACTGGTTTCTCCGCCTACACGGTTGGTTGGTCACACCCCCGTTGTTTGGCGTCTACGATTTCGCCATCGGTCCGCCTTCATCATGGCCGACTGGTTCCTCCGCCTACACGGTTGGTTGGTCAGACGACCGTTGCTGGGCATCTATGTCTTCACCACCAGCCATCGTCATTGTCACCGACTGGTATCTCCGCCTATACGGTTGGTTGGTCACACCACCGTTGTTGGGCATCTACGACTTCGCCGCCAGCCAACGTCATCGTGGTTTCTCCGCCTACACGGTTGGTTGGTCACACCACCGTTGTTGGGCGTCTACGTCTTCGCCGCCGGCCATCGTCATCGTCGCCGATTGGTTTCTCCGCCTACACGGTTGGTTGGTCACACCACCGTTGCTTGGCATCTACGTCTTCACCACCAACTGGTTTCGCCGCCGCCGACTGGTGTTTTTATCTTCACGACTACGCGTCTTTTCCACTGGTTTGCTTTTGTTGCTGCTGACTGGTGTCCACATCATCACGGCAGTGCAACTCTATCACCATTGTGGGACGGCTTCATCTTCATTATCTTCGGCACCGGCAAACTCTATTGCCACTACTTCGGAAGCTTCGTTTCTTCACTAATCACGACGTCTCCAAGAGCTTCGACATATCGACATGCACCACCAAATATGACGCCGTGCTAATCTACTACAACAAGTGGCGTTCCAATCTTCAAGATTTCTACTCGGACATCCTCAATGCGTATTTTTACTCAAGTGGTGGTTACTCGACGACAAACTACAGTTCTCGACTCTATGTTCAGTTGCTTCCCAACTAAGCATAGAGTCGGGGGCTACACAAATACAAGACTCAAAAATCACAGACGCTATGTCAAGATCAAGCAATCAAATAACCAGCCAACGAGTCAATTCCAAGAAGTCATTTTCTTCGTCTTCAACTCAGAGCAGGTGTTCCACTTTAGCAACATCAATTTTTTATCAGCAATTTTGGTTTCTGGATGTTGCCACAATTTACTTCAAAATTCTGAAGTATCAAGTTCAAGATTTAACCTCCATGCCCGAGAGTTTGGAGTTATCAACCAATCAGCTCAGATTCAACGAGTTGGACAACACGATTTGCTTACCTCTAAGCAAAGCATTTGCAAATAGCTACAAGACCAAGTTCTACTGCCATCGTCATAAATCAACGGGCATTGTATCAATCTTCATCATGCAAACGTTGGCGTGAAGGAAACTACTCGAGCTTCAACATATTTTCAACAATTTGATGGATTATTATTACTAAAGTCATCATCAGCAACTTCTCCATTGATATTATTATGATCTCCGGTCAATTACCGTCAACCAAGGAGTTTGCTTCGAGGGTTCAAGCTTAATCAACACTTAATAACCAACTGGATCATTTTTCGTCGACTTCTTACTGAGCCTCCTTGGTATTACCTCTACTTCATCGGCTCTGACATCGCTACTACCTTCGGTTGCCCATGTCATCGTCGACTTGTTATTTTTCCTTCACGGTTGGCCTACTACACCGCCGCTGATGGGCGACCTCGTCATATCATCGGCTGCTACACTGCTATTGACTGGATCATTAACATCATCGTCTTCATCAACATCATGCTATGCCTCTCCTGCCGCACCTATTCTGTTACCATGGATGAGCAATTTCATCTTCACTACCAATTATGTTTGGTATTACCGACTGGTTTCTTCGTCTTCACATACGACTATTGCCGCTATCACCAGTTGTCATGACCGTTGGTCACATCAGCTGTCGTCGACCAGTTTCTTCATCTTCATGATCGATGGATTTCATTATCGCTGCTGATGGGCAACTTCGTCTCTACTATTGACATCTTCATCACTTCTGATGGGCGATATCATTATACACATTGGTCATCTCGCCTCTATGCCGACTACATCAGCTACTACTAATTGACGATTTCGACTACAAACGAGGGACAAGCTATACGCTCAGGGGCTTATCAGCTCAAGTATAAGGATCATACCTTCAATTTGGATTTGTTCCGGATACATATTCATGGTCATTAGTTTATCCCCTATGCTCCAGGCCTGGATCAATTATTATTTCTCACAAGGACCATCAGCCGAGTATTTGTGCCAGTTGAGATTCAATTATCATATTTACTTCATTATACCCCATGAGGGATAACTATTTGGACCAGAAACTACTCGGATGAGAAGCCATTCACATGATATATACTTGCTCTACATTACCCGGAAGATTTATCACTCGGGAGCAAATCAAGAAGCATGTTATATGCGTCATCCTTTTGAGGGTATCGAAGGCATATTTTTTGGTCTAAGCCTAATATGTCTGCAGCCCATATTTCAGGTGTGGCCAGTCACGTTCTTTTAGGGACTTAGGCATCTTTTTGCTTAGGCAAAAGTGCGCGTGATCGAGTGCCCAATACCTTAAAATCCTTTTGTATCGCTGTTACTCAACTTTTAGGAGTTGGTACAATGCACTTTAAAAGGTGACAAACAGTGAAGCTTTATATAGCTGCCCCGCTGACTTTTTCATATATATAAGTCAAGGCACTGTTTGATCTATAAAGCAATCGCTTAAATGTAATATCGTTGCTTTTTGCCACGTAAGTGTGCACTTTCATTGACCAATATTATGGCTTAGGCTGATTATATATTTTGGTCATTTTTCAGGCGGTTGGTAAATCCTTTATGAGTTTTATTTACTCGGATTTTATACCATATATGCCTTATGTTTCCAAGTATGGTAAAGCCGTGTATCTTTTAGGGACTTAATCACATCTCTTAAAACAGTGTGAGCATGGTGTATACTTAATGCTTTGGAAATTTCTTTATTCACGGCATACAAGCTTTTCTATAGCTGTTTTTGCTATGTGAATTTTCAAAGATGTGGTAACTTTAGGTTACATGCATCATATTTCATAAAGCATTTGGTCTATCACTTGAGTCTTATTTACTCGGGGATTCATACCGTATGTGCTATCGTTATGCTACTTAGGTGGCTTAAAACCATTCAGCTGGTTAATCTATTTATTCCTTGACTATATGCTGTTTGTTGAACTAACCACATAGTCAGAGGCTACACCTATCAGGTGCATCTAGTCGATGCGCCTGAGTTTATATTTTATTATTTTTTAGCCCTCCACAGTCTTCTGATTTGGTAAAAGTATTTGAGAGATCATGGCGAGGATGATTGAAGCACTCGGCTTTGAAGTAATTTAGTTCGAGAGAAGATAATCTTTTTGACTGTGAAGGTCTCAGGGGCTACTGTGGAAATTATGGGTACCCATACCCACACAACATGGTTATCCGACTAGTTACAGGGGATAGCTTAGATCTATATAATATGTAACGGATCATGACTTGGGTATTACGTTTCCTTATGTATTACGGAACGGCCTAAAGTCTTGGTTTGGCAATATTGTAAAGTAGAATTAGGAAACCGATACCGTATTGGTTAAGGTTTCTATCTTGTAATCCTGCCCCCCATCCTATATAAGGTGGGTAGGAGGCTCTCTGGGGGGCATGAGAACAACTAGATCGTCAGATCAATACAATACCCGGCGGATACAATCCCCAAACAGGAGTAGGGTATTACCTCTCATTGAGAGGGCCTGAACCTGTCTAAATCCTTGTCTCTGCATCCATCCACTTTTAGGTCTCGTGCGCTACCCCTTTTTATATTGCCGAAATCTAGTTTCGACACCACACTAACACTACCACAGAAGTACCTATTCAAACCCCATTATCACTTGCGGTTCACATCAAATAAGTAAAAAAATACATCATGATTGGTTCAAGAGGAAAATCGTATGTGGCAGCATCATCTATTGAGCCGGCAGTGGACTCGGCTGGACTAGGATAGGATTGACAAGTCCGGAGCATGCACAAGTCTTGCCTTCTCCTCCTAGCCGCCCCATTGTCTTTCGAAGCGACCAGCCACTATCTTCTTGGTCCTTCCGCCACCAATTGATGACACCTACTTTGCCCTCCTCTTGCTTCTTATCCATTCAAGTTCGATAGTTGCTAACATCTAAGCCTAGTGAAGAGCCCAACACCACCATTCTAGCTGCGGCAGACCTAGACAGTACCCCACTGGTGGCTTCCCACCCATCACTTCCAAGTCCAGCCGCATCCCTACATCTAACACCACCCTCCCCGCCCCAACCCCCCATCCTATCCAAACCACTAGGTATGGCAGAGGGCATGGAGAGGAGAAGGAAGGTGTCATGAAGGCGACGACTACAGAGATGGGTGGAACTCCAGCATTCTTCTTTGGAAACAAGTTATGAGATGCTTTAGTCCAGGAGGTCATGTAAGGGAGGTTTACCAGCTGGATCCAGGCAAGAGAGGGTTTGGATCCAAACAGCGGAGGGCCAAAAGTGGACTTTATCCTATCAAAAACATCACAAACAGACCTGAATGTTATGTGAGACCACATTTAGCCGGCACTAGAGGCCTAGTGTACGCCAATTTCTATCCTATAGTATGGAAGAGCGGAGACATCCACTTGTACCTAACAAAAAAAAGATGATTGTTCTGTTGGTTTCTGCTTGTCAATTACTTCCTCCATTCTCAAATAGACGATGATATCCTAATATATATATATGTAGTCAAACCTCGAAATCCTAAACCATCAGTAAATGCAAAAGAATTGAAAATTTGGTGGGCGAAAATGATATTACAAGATTTGTCATGAAAAATATTTGTATATGTATATTGTTGATACTTTAAAAAATTGTCAGTGTAAATGTGGGTTAATGGAATACGGTAATACGATATACCTAATAGTATATGGGAAGGTGTCCTGTAATTAAGGAAATACGGCCGATAAATAAGGAAATCATCTCCTCGGAATAGAAGGTGTCAAAGTCCTAGTCGGAGGAGATAAGGTATCCTTAGGCCCGTATCCTATTCTATGTCTTTGAGTTCTACTTGGAGAAGAAGATGATCTGTGCTATAAATACAAGCCCCCTCGTTCAGGGGGCATTGAATTACAAGCCATAGCTACAGCCATACAAAGGCGCAATCCGGAGGAAGCCAGCGCCGTATTTGCCCAAAAGATCTCGTCGGGCCATTCTCGATAGGTTCTAGGTTCTAGTCGACAGATTCATCTAGTCGTCCTACTCCCTATTGTACTCTGTGTGATATTTCCATCCATATAATCATATAAACTGGATTAGGGCCTTTACCTTTCGAGGGGCCTGAATCAGTATAAATCCATGTTTCATGTCTACTTGATTCGATCTCGTTTATACCCTGGTTCCAATGATCCCCATACTCTCCAAATACCGTCTTTGGGTATAGTCCGTTGACAAAAATGTATACTTAAAAATAATTATGGCACATGTACATTGGACTCTATGTCGATGTCTAAAATATCTACTAGGATAAATGTCATACTTTCCTCCACAATAACATTAGGAATGCATACTTTAGCTGTGAAAAGAGTTGTGCATGGTTGCTGCCACATCCTGATTTTTGTCTTTCATACTGACTTGCGAAAATTCACCCTTGGTTTACTCGCCTGGAATAGCTTAATGAAAATTCACCAACCAAAAAGATATAACTACGTCGTTGGCTTTGTGGTATCTTAGTTGGAGTTATTCAGATTGAAATTTGCATTTTGGAAGTAGAGCTCAAATTCCTATTCAAATCCTAAAGTTCCTAAAGTTCCAAATATTCCAAATTTGTATTTTACAGAGAAGTCCCCAAAATTTCTGGGGTTTCAGCCTTCTAAGCCATGTAAGAAGTTGGCATTTCAAGTCTATATCACCTGATATCCACTTCCTTTGCCAGTTTTCGTATCCAGTTAGTGATCTGATCTTCTCGATTTTCCTTTTTCCCCTTCTTCCTCTTTTTCTCTACTACTCTTTTCCTTTTTACCGCTTCTTCTTTCTACGTTTTCTTTCTTCCTCCCTTCTTTGTCCAGTTGCAGCCACAGAGTAGGCTTGCGCCTCCTCTCCCTTCCAGGCAGATCGGCGCCTCGGCCCAGAGAGGCCAAGCCTAACCGCAGCACCGTCGCACGCCCTCGGCCCAGCCAGCAGCGCCACCGACCCACACCACCAAAGGTTGCATCCTGCCGCCTAGCGCCACTAGCAGGCAACCAGACCCCCAAAGTTTGCATTCCTGCCGCTGCTTCCAAGCTTCTGCCGCCGCTGGGAGCTCCAGCCATCGTCGTCGCATCCCCTGCAAGCCACCGCCTCTTCTTCCTGCGCCGCCTCCTCTCTTTCCCTATCTCCGGTATCCGTACCACGCCGTTGAGCGCTGCCTGCGTTTTATCCCAGAGCCCGGTGCTGCACCACCGATTCCGCCTCTACCTCCTTGTTCCAGCGCCACCTTCTGCCTTCGCCACCGTTTGCTGTGGCCGCCAAACACCGCCGTGCTCTGCCCCGCCACGAGACACGGTGATCGTGCTCACGCCGCGCCGTGGCATGCCTACATCCCATGCAATCGACGTACGGTACCAGCGGCTCAAAAGCTTCAACTGATATCGGTCGTCGGATAATCCAGATCGTTTCCCAACCATTGGATCTATATATCTACTTTACTTACCACGTCAGCGTACTAAATCTATTCCATTCACTGCCAAGTCATCGCCATCACAACCGACCTCGCACACGTTTCACCCCATGGCAAATCAACGTCATCCGGACCACCGTGCACCAAATCCATTCAACACTATCACTTACAAGTGGGTTCCACCAATTATTCCTTTAAAAAAATCAATCGCCGAAATTAAAATTCAGAGAATATTCCAGGAATATTATTATTATTATTCTCGGATTTTCTCTGAATTTAAACTTCCAGAGGTCATATACTCATATCTTATCCATCCGAACTCCGATTCGACCAGTTCTTCTTTCTAATTTCCTCTAAAAATTGAGTTGTACCTCCTTGTTACATTTGTTGTTTCTTTTCATATTATTAAGTTTGTTATTTCTTTTTGTTTATTTGTTTCTCGTTGCGTTCGTGTAGACGTTGGAGCAGGCACGTACTTGGAGCAATGCAAGTGCACTCTTTGAACATATCAGAACCAATTTATAAAATGTTTTGTTTTGAATATGCATGATTCTACATAAAAATTATCGATGGGTAGTGTGACCTATTTGTTATATTACCCTACCTTTGGTTATTATTGATTACATGTGATATGTTATCACCCTAGTATTTGTGAGTTAAAGACGATGCAGAACTCAGGATAGAGTAGTTATGCTTAGCCCTGCTCAAGGTTGTTTTACAAGAAAATATTTTTTAGTAATCATATACTTATAATTGTTTTGATATAAACTATGTGGTGGTGTGCTATCTTTTCCAGTACCATGCGCTCCACCATCTAGTAAACAACAGTTGAACAGGTGTGATGGGTGCTAATGTATCCGTGTGACATTGATTGCGTATGGTCTCTGTGTGAGCCTACTACTGAGCTGCGTGCTATTTAGTTGCTCAAAGGGTCAACTATGTGTTGTTAAGCTACTACCTCTACCGTATGCATAGCTATGTGCTACTTGGTAGGTTACCCTGGTCAATTAAGAACTACACTTGATAACCATTGATTTGAGCCTAACATACAACCATGCTCCTAATAGGAATGACCTAGCCCAGTAGGATTCTGAGTCCTGGCACTATCGGCGTAAGTAGTTAGATGATCGGTGTTAAGGTTAGACAAGGGTATTTTCTTGTCTATGTGAGGGAAAGGTGCTTCATACGGGAATAGAGTGTTGAAACAAAAGTTCTAAAAAGCCTTGTTACTTCTTAGCCGCACACAACCTAAAGTACTACATTTGCGCATTGCCTTCAAAAGGATGATGTATCTGGCGGGTCAAGCTATAGAACCTCTGCATAGTCTTAAACTAATCTATTTGAATAGCCATGTTCACGAATATGCTCAGTGATTTCAAATGAGGGGTAGTTCGTGAAAACTTGGAATGGGAATGAGATGTGTATAGATTAGTGAATATAGCTATGAGACCTTGTTTGGATAGATCCTACGTGGACAATGGTTGCTAACATCCGTTATTTATAAGGCAGCCTATTTATACATGTTTTTTTAGTTATCTATTTATGTATTGTTTATAATTGCAGCTATTGTGTTATGCAAATTAGTAATATCCTTTGTTTGTCAATTATGCATATGTATATTTCCATGCACTTGCTGAGTATTCCAAGTAGTCACCTTGCAGTTCCCCAAATTCTAGAAGAAATGTTTCTGCCATTCCCTGAGGAGTTTGGTGTTGAAGACGAAGACTAGGTCGTGTACGCCAGTTGACTGCCTGTGACAAGTTGAACGAATCTTCTACACGTTTATCTTATTTTCACTGTTATTTTAGTTTTTCCAGCCTTTCGTGGGAGAATAAATATAAACTTTAGTCATAAAGCTTATCCCAGTCCCTTTGTTAATAAATGTTAAGGTTTTCCTTCGTGATGTTAGTTGTAATATTATCATTGTGACTCTGCATGCTAGCTTAATTTTGGACTAGCACTTATACGAATGTTCTATTTCGGGGTCCTTACCATTACCACCGTGGTTATTAGGTGGGTGGACCAGATAAACTGGCTTTAGAAAATCCTGAGCTAGTCAAATTTTGGTCTGGCTAGATTGAAAGGGGAGAAGCTCAACAAGGAAAAAACATAGTGCCATTGAAAATGTATTGCAAGCAACTGTTGCACATTAGGTGGGACCACATGTAGCAAGCACTAGAGGTCTAGGCCGTCCGATTTTGATCTGAGCATATGTGAGGGGACACGCAGCGTGGCATACGTGTGTCCATTCACTTCAGCTTAATAAATATTGATAGCTGTTGTGTTAGCTTCTTCTCGGCAGATGCTTTACTCCAAACAGCAAGAATGCATATTTAGTTGTGAAAGGAGTTGTGCATGCATACCACATATAACCTGCCCCAGTGCTATACTTGGCAGCAATAAATGTTCAATTTGCCATATATGCATGCAAGCATGTTGTTGGCAAATATTAAGTAGGTGATATCACTACAGCTTCTCCCTTTTGTCTCGTGTGGATGGAAAGTGGTCAAACTGTGCGTTACACCTCGCTGGCTTCATATATATATACCACCCTAACACGGCAGGGTTGAATCACCCCCACAAAGCAAATCAATCTACAACAAAGATCTTGGCATCTCGCCCTTGATCGCTCTAGCTAGGTAGGTAGGTAGCGAGAGACGTCCATGGAGGGCGGCGGCGACTCCAGATTTGTCAGGGATTTGGTGTCACCGACGCTAGCACCAGCGCTAGTGCCGACGCAGCAAGCACTGAGGGCACTATCATCTCTGCAGATAATCCAGGGGCTTGGGGTGGCACGGCCAGAGCAGCTGCCACAAACATCAAGCGGCCAGCATCGGATCATGCCGATAGTCCCACAGGCACGGCGGTGGCGTCCTGATGGCAGCGGAACTGTACTGCCTGTGGCATCGCTGCCGGTGAACCAGGTCCGTGCCATTAGTCTGGTTATCAATACCTTCATGGTAGCCACAATGAGGCGCCAGGAGGGGCCCCTTTACCACAATGCTGGTGTACACCCTACGGTGGCGCTGGCACCGCCGACCACCCAGGTGCTTGCCATGGACAACAGTATGCCGGCTACCGTGGAACCGGTTACCAACCAGAGGATCATCAACCATGATGTCATGCGTTTCATGAGGGAAACGCCAGATATCCGGGGACTCCCAGGCATTGTTTCACCGGTGGCGGTCCACGGCAACGGTAATCAACTTTCATGCATCTATTGTGGACTGGTGTTTGCCCTCAGGTCATCGGAAATCCCGGGGTTCCTCCCTCGTCCTGGATTCAGCTACCCTGAACCCATTGGACCACCATCATTGCTGCCATCTCTGACACTGGCAGGAGATGCCTCTCGGACAGCAGTGGCGTGCTCGGACCCACACCATTTCATTGTCACCATGCAGCACATGCCCAAGCAGGAAATTGCTGATCTCATCCGGTCATCCGATATACCAAGCATACACATTCCATCAGCTGCAGGTGGCCATGGCGGCCAACATGTTGGAACGGCACCGTCTCTTACCGGTATGACTGGTGCCACTGCATCAACGGTGAACCATATGCAGATGCCAGCTATCCACATGGAGCAGAACATACTACCTCCGACCATGTTAAGCTCATCTGCTTCTCCAGAAGGTATCACCAGCACCGCCGTGCCATTAACACTGAATATGATGCCGATGCAGGATATCCTCAGAGATCAACTTTCACTGCCTCCAACCACATCGAGCTCATCTACTTCTGGTGTTCTCTGTGAGTACGTGATGCCTGAGCACGAGGACATGGTCTGCCTCACCTTGGGTCAGTCATCCACCATGGACCTGGATCTTAGCCTCTAGGAGGAGCACCAAGATTCAAGATGTTGGGAGAGCATAGATTTTAAGAGTGTTGTTTCTGTTCCTGGGAGGTACCGAAAGGTACAAGATTAGCTTTGTACCTCTCTGTACCTTTCCAAGGACTCTAGATAAACTTAGTATTGGGTGGATCATTTAGTGTGGTGTCCAATGGCCAAATCACATTATGAGTTACATTTCCTTTTTATTTGTTGCTTGCTTGTATCCAGCTTAGAATTTGGCTTGTGCGCACATGCCATGGCAGCTGTAATGTTACCTTTTCTTTATCAAAATTACCGAGTTAAGATTGGGTAGTACACCCACGCGTTAGCTGGAGCTCAGTTACCATTTTTACCAGTGGGGTCTTAACGTTCCTCTATATTGAGATACCCATAATTATGTTTCACTAGCAAAATGCCCGTGCGCCGCAACTGGTGAAAGCAGTTTTAAATATTAAATCACTCATTGCAATGCATGAAGAGTTTTATTTGTACAGGTGTGAAAAATATCAAAAGGGGAGGGAAGAACAAGAACTACGCAGATGGAAGAACATATGTACGGGCAGGTTAGACCAATAAAACTAATCTCATGGAACAAGAAACAGATGCTTGTAGAAAGAAAAGCCAAGAAGATAAAACATATATATGAAGCAAAAGATTGCATATGTTTAATTATTCTTAACCAAACTATAGGACCAAAGAAGTGAAGGGAGGACTGCAAGATGAGGCCCTAACACCAGGTCTCATGCATGACATATCCATCACACTAGTGCAGATCCTCTGATCCGTGATAGCCTGTAACATAACTGGATTTTACGGGCCGTCACAACGAATACATCTCAAACGAGCCTAAAAAGAGGCCGATTGAGATTTGGTTGGAGAGACATATTAAATGTGCATGAAACTCAAGCCCGTCACGGATGACACATATCAGTGACCGGCTCTAGTTTAGGTCCGATTAAGATAACCTTCAATATCTCAATCGGGCCCTAAAAGAAGTACGTCACCGATGATCGTCATCTGTCACGGGCTTCAACTTGAGGCCCGATTGAGATAACAATAATGTCCGTCACAGATGACATTCATCGTTGACGGGCTTTTATTTAGGCCCAATAAAGATAACTTATATGCCCGTCACAGTTGTTATTTTTTGGACCATTATAGATATTTATTGCACACTATAAATACCCCCAATCGCCTAGTGTAACTGTATCCCACGATTCACTATTTTGGTGGGAGGTTGAATGGGGCGAAATTTTATTTTTTTTCTAAGGAAAACAGAAAATTCATAAAGGTAAGTGAGAAATACTAATAAGTAATTCAGAAAATTCATCCATTCTCATTAATTTAGCCATACTTATCTTATAAGATGGTTCTCTAATTTTATTTTCATTTCTGTAGTGATGGATCGAAGTTGGATGTATGCGAAAACTGTGAAACGTCATATTCAAGAGTATAGAAATGAGGTATTAAATTTTATAAACGCCGTGGAGGAGGATAGGAAAAGAAGAAACAACGATTACATGTGTTGGCCATGTGCAGATTGTAAGAATGAGAATATGTTTCATAGCCGAGTGGACGTACAAGCTCATATGATACAACGAGGATTCATGGAGGGCTACACATGTTGGGTCAAGCATGGAGAGCAAGAATCAGAAAGTGGTGCAACTGCAGACAAGTGGTGCGTAAAATCAGGAAGATGAACATGAGTATGACATGTTTGTACCTTCTCCATTGGGCGGTGAAATGGTTGATGTGAATCACGATCTGCTGCAAGACATGTTACGTGATGTTGAGGATCCAGCTTATAACGATAGAGATTACATGAAGTTCAGCAGGTTGGTCAGTGACTCGGAGATGCCTCTATAAGCCGGATGCGAAGCAAAACACACCAAATTATCAGCTACCTTGGACCTAATGAAGCTGAAGGCAAGTAGTAGATGGACAGACAAGAGTTTTACAGATCTTTTGGGAATTTTGAAGGCCATGGTGCCTGATTAGAACACATTGCCCGCGATGACATATGAAGCAAAGCAGTTTTTGTGTCCCCTAGGGTTAGAGGTCTGTAGAATTCATGCTTGTTTAAATGACTGCATATTGTACCACGAGCAATATGCGGGCTTAGATGCTTGTCCTGTTTGCAAGGCTTATGGATACAAGCGAGAGAAAAGTCCTGACGAAGGAAAGAAGTCAAAGCGGGGTTGTCCGGTGAAGGTTGTGTGGTATCTACCTATCATTGATCGTTTCAAAAGAATCTTTGCCAACCCCAAGGAAGCGAAGTTAGTACGTTGGCATGCCACGGAGAGAAGGAACGATGGTATGCTAAGACACCCAGCGGATTCGATTCAATGGAGGAATATCGATCGAAAACACAAAGACTTTACTATCGACCCCAGAAACATGAGGATATGTCTGTGTATGGATGGCAGGAATCCTTTCAGAGACTTGAGTAGTACTCACAGCACTTGGCCAGTTCTTATTTCAAACTGTAACCTACCGCCATGGTTGTGCTTTAAAAGGAAATACATTATGCTATGCTTGCTAATCCAAGGACCGAAACAACCAGGCAATGATATCGATGTGTTCTTGAATCCTGTTATCAGATCATACGGAAGGCATAACCTTGTACTTATTTGTTCTATTATTTTTGGAAACGAATGAAGTATTTCGTATTAGTAAACAACCTTTTGTTAATTTGGTGCAGCTTGTATTAGTATTTTCTATTAGTATTTTGTATTATTTAGTGCAGTTTATGAAAATAATAATTTTTGTTGTGAATATAGTTAATTTAGTGAATTATTGTACTTTAGTTAATTATTTGTTGAAATAAATGAATTATTTTACTATAGTTAGTTATTTTGACTCCAGGTCAACAATTGTCAGCAAATAAGGCCTGATAGAGATTGAGTCATGTCAACGGGGCCTAGACAAGAACCCGTCACGGATGACTCATTTGTGATAGGCTTTAGTGTAGGCCCGGGAGATGACGTCATCTAAATCGGGCCAAGACTAGAGCCCGTCACCGATGAGTCATCCGTGACGGGCTCTAGTCTAGGCCCGATTGAGATGTTTGTTTGACCGTACTAAGATTAGGGTTCTCTCCCTCGGATCTAGATCGAAAATTTTTCTAAGTCCCCAAGAACCCTAGAGCCGCCGCCACGCATAGGGAGCTCGCCAACGCTGTCCAAGACACCTTGTGCCGCCGGCCTCCCGGACCTCCGCCGCCGTCATCATCCTCCCCAAGCCGTCGGCTTCCCCATCCATTCCGGTCTCCCGGACCTCGTGCCGCCAGCCTCCCGGACCTCCGCCGCCTCCGTCATCCTCCCCAAGCGGCATCCTGGTTAGAACATCCTCTTTCCCATCTCTCTCTACCCACTCACTTTTTTTATATCGAATTTGCGTTAACCCTAGCTTCTGTTCTAGAAATTTGCTTTAACCAGAATGTGTATTCTTGTATTAGTAACCATAATGTGTATTCTTGTATTATGTGGCGGTGGATAAATGTGTATTCTTGTACCATGTTAGATCCGTCCATGGATGGTGCAAAGTTTTGGTATGATGTAGTTGTGGTAGTAGTAGTAAATGGAGCTCATAAGTGCAGCATATACATATATATATTTTTGTCCAGAGGTGCAAAGTTTTATTGGTGCATTTTGATGGTTCAGTTTTTCTATTGGTGAAAAAACTGGGCTTACACTTGAGTCGAAGTCCATCTCTTGCTTTGACATTCCTATAATAAGATGTCACGCCATAACAAGGCAACTAGCTATAGGGTGACAGTAGGATAGTTCCATATCAACTTAGTGTGTGCTTATATGCTTAATCGTCCACTTATTATGACTGAATGAACCCCAATATGCTTACTTTTCTACTGTAGTATAACATTTCCATTACTATTGTAATTTTAAATATTAAACTTATGTCAGGTCAATTTTTGGGGTCAAGGTAGTCTCAAGGAATAATCGTTATATTGTAGATGTCACATTTCATGCAAAATTGTAGATGCAACTTTTTTATATGTCAATTTTGTGATATTTGGGACTTAGGATATGTGGTATATATGTGAAATATGTGATGTGTGAGCTATTAGGGGATGTGAGGTACATATGTGGATGAATAGGATTTAATTAGTGATTTTAGTGATATGTGGATGAATAGGTTTTAGGACTTAGGGTTATTTTAGTGATGATGATGGTTGATGGATGATTGAGTTTAGTGTACAAAGTACGTACATTATCAAATCATCACAGAATACGAGGTGCATTCACGGAACCGATTAAGACACCTTCGGACCCCAGTACACCTCGGATTCTATCATTTTTTGATAATTAGTCATTTATGTATGGATTTAGTTCCTAGGTTATCAAGTTATCACAGAATACGAGGCGCTCCGGGTGGTAAGTTGGTTTGGTTGGGTTAGTACATGTACGGAACCGACCAAGACACCTTGGCAACCAGAGCACTTCATAATCTGTCATTTTTTTGATAATTAAGAAACGTATGAAAAGAAGCGACGTCGAGCGAGGAATCAACTAAAGTACAATAATTCATTCATTTCGAGCGAGTGATTTTAGGGAGGAGGGTTCTTAGCCATTTTAGGACTCAGTGATTTTAGGACTTAGGAAATTTGCGATGTGGTTTAGGAAATTAATTAATTTTGTTATTTTGTAAGTTATTTAGACGATGTTTCAGTAAGGTGAACCAATGTCGATGACAACTAGTGGGTCCTCAAGGGCACGGTCTCGTAGGACAGGGAACGAAATCCCTAAGGAACGGTACACCATAACAGAGGTCAACCAGGATGGATTGCCAACCCGTCCCCGGAATGTTTTGAGCCGGTTTAGGTCGATCTACGGTGTCATAGCGAGGGAGAACTTCACTATTTTGGTGGATGACATCAAGCCTGTGCCCAAACAAAGAAGAACACTGCTTGGCTAAAATTCAAGGAAAGCTTCGAGTATCCTGCAGGCGACGAGGCCAGGCTCAAGCAGACTGCTTTCAAGATTATGGGCAATGCTCGGAAGAACTTTAAGAGCATGCTGGTCACCGAGGACGTCTTAAACCCGATGACTCCGGATCCAACTGAGTACTGACCTTTCATCATGGCAGACGTCTGGGAGCAATTCTACGAGAAGAAGTTGATCCCCGAATCCCAGGCCAGAAGCGAGGCTTCTCGAGCACGCCAGGCTAGGAACTTGCATTCGCACCGGCTTGGAACCGTAGGATATGCCGGGAAGCAAGAGAAATGGCAGGAGGAGGATGAAGCGGCAGCGGTAGCGAACACATCACTGATGTTTGCCGATATCCCATACCCACGGGCAAGGAACTGGGCCCGAGCAAGGTATTAGAAGAATGAAGATGGGACAATTTAGCTGCCAAATCCCCAAGATCAACAAGTCTAGAATAATATAGTAAGTGCCTAATCTCAATATTTGTTCGTATTGTTTCCAATGGACTTTTGATTTAATCCGAACTCAATTGTACTTCAGAAGGAGTTGGTTGCCGAGCAACAAGCCTCGCAACAGGCCTGCTCTCAAAGATGCAAGGACGACATCCTCACCAAAGCATTGGGCACCAAGGAACACCGTGGATAGACAAGGGGCCTTGGCTCCAACGTTCCATGGAAAGTTGGATTTCCAGAGTATGCGTGGTAGTACAAGAAGCGGACTGCCACGAAGGCGCAGAAAGATGCACGCCTTGCCGCCTAGATCTAGGAGCAGGTTAGAGCCGAATTGAGCTCTGAATTCAACGAGAAGCAAGAATCGATGAGGGCCCGTATCAGGCAAGAGATTATAGAGGAGCAACATAACCTGGAGGCTGCCGCTGCTGCTACGCAACAAGATTTAGCAAGTCCCACGCAAAGGCGCAGTAGTTGCGCATCAACTGAGGTGGGGGAAATTCCACCATCGGTCCCTGCCGCCGTCGACCACATAACAGTAAAACTCTCGTCCACAATGCATAAAAGTCTGAACGAAACCATATGTTACATAATATTCTAAAAATATGGATGAATCTATCGTAGGAACCAACGAGCTGCACCGTAACAGTTAGGGTGATGCCGACCTTCACGGTTCCGGTAGCCGAGAGACTTGCGTTCAAGCCAACCCCAGAGACAAGAGTGCATGGGGCGCAACTTAGGGCTGACTGTGCAAAAGTGCAAGTTGACTCGGTGAAACCCGAATTCGATCATTTCCCACTGAGGCATCCACCGAACGATGAGGTCCTAACCCTAGGAAATGCACGTGGAACCTTCATCCAATGGCCCAAGGACCTCATTAAGATAAGGGTGATTCCGAGGCCAACCACTGCACCAAGTGGTCATCCGCCAGTACGAGCAATCTTACGATGTGGAGTTACAGTACAACACGGATTTTGGGAACGAGCATATGGAGGCCGACAGCATGGCAATCACTTAAACCCCCACCCATGAAGAAGAGTAGGAAGGCGCATTCTTCCCCTCAGAGAATAACTATCGAAAAACCTGCTGCAAGGGGGCGAGGAAAAGGAAAGTTGCAGGGCTCACTTCTGACTCCAATGAAGCTAGATATGAGCAAGGTGCAGGTAGTAAAGAGGAAGACCGTTCCTCCATCATCCTTCCAACTAGGCATGCCATTGGTTGGAGACGACGTGCTTGGCACGATGGGCATAGCTTGCAGGGAGCTTCATGTGTACTACATGGAGAGATCCAACGTGAGGAGGAAGAATAGAGAGAACGATATAATAGGCGGACACGAGAGCGCCATTCCTTGGGCCACCAAATTATATCGTGATAATTTCAAGGATCTATTCGACCTCTATAGGCTCCGATCGGTGGACACAACCCTCCTTAAGTGCTACTCCCTATAAGTATTGTTGCTCACAAAAATTAGTTATCTCAATCCGTATAACATGCTTATAAGAGCGTTTGACTTACGTGTAGGTATAGTTGGAAGTGGTGTCTGAAGAATGCACCGAAAGTTGCCTTCCTTGATCCACAAGTAGTCATTGTCACAAATCTCGAAGTCGACCATCAAGGAATGGTAAACTACATATTTGACACCTTCTGGGCCCGACAAGATAGGGAGTACATTATGTGCGCCTATAATCAATAGTAAGTGTGTTCCCTAAATAAATGCAATTGCATGACACGTCTAGCTTTAGTATTTAACTTTCACTATATTAATGCCGCAGTGGTCATTGGATCCTTCTGGTCATAACGCCTAAATGGAGTACATGCCACTACCTAAACTCCAAAGTTGATAAGAAAGAATATGATTGGACCTCGATTCAACTAGCGATAGATGAAGGGTGGGGCCGATATGTGGAAAAAGGAGGCCTTCGTAAGACAGGACAGGACACACTTATCCACAAAAAGGACTTCCAGGTAAAACAACAAATAGGCGACTAGTGCGGATTCTAGGTGTGCAACAACATGCGTCTTCTGTGCAAAGATAAAGTGGGTGACTGTCGTATACCCGATTGAGATAACTTCTCACATCAGTGACTCCTACGCTGTGACGGACGCCATACCCTATACAGATGGGGGTTGCCGTCCTTGATTGAGATGTGGGTGACTGTTGTAGTGTTATTTACCTGAACTACCACAGCTCAGAACTCCCTATGTAACACCTCTCAAATGAGCAGGTTTGGACCGTACCAAACAAGAAGGCAAACAATTATGTCCGTATAGATCTACATAGTTCAGTCCAACAAAACAGAAAGCAAAACAGCTATTACAGGCGATCAACAACGCTTGTTAATGATGATGCGATCCCATCAACCTTCAAGCTGCTCTACCAAAAGAACTAAATCCAGCTAACAGACACAGAACAAACTCCATAACAACCTAATTAAGACACAGAAAACAGCCTGAACCTTACAAGGTTACCAGTGACCAAACTAACAACATAAAGACTGAAAACCCTAGAACAAATAGCTAACATATTGTACCGTAAAAGTTCTCGAAACTAGCAGGATAAAGCTAGATAAGAAAACTGGTAGCAGTCACAGTATTTCTTAAGGCAACCTAGTGTTTTGCAATTAAGTGCATTTTTATCTGCCGAAGTCCATAGGGGATCTTATAAGTTCTTTCTAGAGAGTAAACATACCGGAATAACTTAAAACAGGAATAGTAAATAATCAAAATGATAGGTCATGTTTTTGTTTAGGTATGCAGATGGTGGGATGGAGTGGATGCGGGTGTGCAAATATCATCTAAATGTATCGTATGATGTATGGCTCTTAGAGTTGTTTAGATAGATTAAGTAGATAAGCTTTGTAATCTAGAGTTTGTTACAACTAAACAGCCATGCACTGTGATCTTTCTATACGCCACAGCGACGGCTGTTGTCGCCCTATATCAATAGAGTTGCAGCCTCGGAAGAGGTTTAACGCTTCCTAAAATCAGTTTATCTTCATGGTATCAGAGCTTGAAGATTAGATCCCATCTAAGAGAACCATGGCAAGTTCTTCCAAGAACTCCAACTCCAATTCTCTGCGTAGCCAAGCAATCTCAGAAAAACTCGGGAAAACCAACTACGTGCTATGGCGAACGCAATTCCTAGCGGTGATCCGAGGGGCGCGCCTGGAAGGGCACCTCCCCGGCGCGACTTAGGCCCCCGACACCGTGCTGCTAACCGAAGAAGACGACAAGGTCACAACGACCTCCAACCCAAATAATCAAGAATGGGTGGCCACCGATCAGCAGATACTCAGCTACCTGTTGTCCTCTCTGTCTAGGGACATCTTGGTAGAGGTAGTGACGAGCAAGACTTTTGCTGGTGCATGGAGTACCATCGAGGCAATGTTCTCCTCGGCTTCGAAGGCGGGTATGATGAATATACATATCGCGCTCACAACTAGAAAAGAGAAGGTAACTCATCTGCTACATAATACATCGCTAAAATGCGAGCTCTAGGTGATGAGATGGAGATCACTGGCAAGCTGATCGACGATGACGACCTCGTCGCCTATATCCTCATCAGCATCGATGACCCCGACTATGACCCGGTGGTTTCTGCCCTTGTCGCCATGGTGGAACCACTAAGTAAAGGTCACTGATGTGAGAAAATATCTCAATCGGACACCAGGCCATCACAGATGGATGTTATCTCAATCGGGCCAACAACAAAGCCCATCACAGATAAGATTGACCAAGCAATACGAGTCAAACCAGGTTAGGTAGGAGCTCGTCACGGATGACTAATCTCAATCGGGCACACTACTGAGCCCGTCAAGGATGACTAATCATCTCTATCGGGCCTTAAGGAAGAGCCCGTCACTGATAGGTTTGACCCACCTGTTGAGTCAAAACAGTCCTGGTTCGGATGACTTTTCTCTATTGGGCTTACACTAAGAGCCCGTCAGTGATGATTATATCTCTATCAATCTTTGTTTAGAGACCGTCACAGATAACTATATCTCTTTTGGGCATTTTAAAATGCCCGTCAAGGATGAGTATATCAGCAAAACAAATAAAATTTATTTTTTTGGCTACCCTCAGGCCTTTGCTGGCCATGCTTGCTGCAAAAATTACAGAAGCATATATGTATAGTCTCATTCCCAGCAACCCCATTCCCAACATCCATTCAATATTTCAGTCCATTCACATATTCCATCACAGCACAACCAATTCACAAAATCAAACATATATACATTCACATCCACATACGCATTCACATATATATGTCTTTCACATCCTTTTTTACTCTCCAAACCGCCGACATGCATCAAAACATGTAAAACTGAGTTATAAATTAGAACAAGTTTATATGTAATTAGAAATGCAAATAAATATAGAACATCGCGTAAAATTGTATTACAAAGAATATTTACATCAATCAAATGTTTGTCACAAACATTGCAATTGTTCAACCATTCAGAGACGAGCTAGCTAGGACTTGAGTCTAAATATTCCTTTCGGTGACAAGAGATCATCTAGTATGAATCATGCTATCTCCTCTCTAATGATACCGAAGTTGTTTTCCAAAATTCTTGAAAGTTTCTCCTGCATGTGAGATGCCAAGTTAGTTTACATACTTCGAAAGTTGTCATCCTATGTATATAAACAATTGAAGCACACACCTCAAGGTCGAGCAATGTCACCTTGTTTGCGAAGCTCCTCATGTTATGGCAGATGTGGAACCCACACTGGATGCCAGCTTGTTGACGTATTGGGAAGTCTTGTTTGTGACCGAGAGTAGGATGCCTTTCCTTATGCCTCCGCATTTTGCCACGTATTGGTCCCAGACGTCGTTCGAGGCAGCTTCGATCACCGACCAATCGTATAAGTCTTTTTTGATATTGGAGTTAAGGTAGTATACCAAACTCCACTTCGGCACTATGACCAGAAGAATCCAATGACTCTTGTGACATTAATAAATTGCAAGTTAAATACTAAAGCTATACGCGTCGCACATTTGATTCTAAGTAGGGTACATGCTTACTGTTGATTGTAGGCACACATAATGAAGTCCTTGTCTTGATGGGACCATAAGCAGTCCTTGGTACATTCTACCATGTTGGCTCGATCGTTGTTCATAGTTGTCTCGTTGACGACAGCTGGATCGAGTAAGGCAACATGGGGTGTATTACGATGGACATGCTTCCTAGTTAACCTACAAGCAAGACAAGAATCCGGGTAAGTGTAATATATGGATAGTTATTACCATATCTCGTACGCAAGAATACTTACAAGGAGTAGCACTTAACGAGGTTGGTGTCCATCGCTCACACCCTGTAGAGGTCCCATAGATCTTTAAAGTCTACGGTAATGAAGGGCTTCAGGCCCGAGGAACGGTTGTCTATTGTGGTGGCCCGTCATGGAGGTCTCTCTATACTTCCTCCTTGCGTTGGACCTCTCCATGTAGTACCCGTGCAACTCCTTGCATGCAGGGCCCATCTTCGATAAGGCGTCGTCTCTGACCAATGGTATGCCTAATGTGAATTCGGCCGGAGGCTTAGTAGGAGCTGATGGCGCCTTGCCAAGATGTAGCTTCTTCGGAGCCAGAAGCGTCCCTTCCACCTTTGCTCTTCCTTTCCCCCTTCTAACAGATTTTCTGCGTGTCTCATGCTGGGGTGGAGAAGATTTCACCCTCTTGCTCTTTTTGGCAGGAGGGGGGAGGTACGCTCTGCTATTGACTTCCATACCATCGTCCCCAAAATCTGTATCATATTGCAATTGGAGATCTTGATCTCCTTCAATGGTAGGAGGGGCAGATAGAAGAGTTGGAGGGGGACACGGCGGCGGTGAACGAGCACTTGGTGCTGGCCTAGGAGTTATATTGATCTGAATGTTGTGCTTGGGCCATTGGATAAAGGTCCCATGTGCAGCTCCAAGGGTCAAAATATCGTCATTTGGTGGGTGCGGGAGAGTGAAGCCAACCCAATCGGGCTTCACTAAGTCCACGTGAACTTTGGCATGCCTGGCTAGCAGCTGCCCCCCTTGCATTCGGGTCTTCAGCGTAGGCTTGAATGCAAGACCCTCTGCGGCAGGAGTTACAAATGCTTGTGTCACCCTAACGACTAGGGTGCATGATGTGGGTCCCTGCGATAGATTCATACGTGTCCTTACAATATGTTATAATGTACTGTGGTGCTAAGACAACATATGCATTTTTTGTTGGTTTTACCGTTATGTGCTCCACCGCCGCGGGGGCTGGTGGTTGTTGTGCCACCACCTCAGTTGATGCGCAGCTGCTAGGCCTCTGCGTGGGGCTCATTTCTACTATGGGAGCGACAACGGGCTCGCTTTCCCTGAAGCGTGCCTCCACCCGAGCCTCCACTTGTAACAACTTCTCATCGAACTCTTCTTTGAGCTCGTTTCTAAGCTCCTCCCGAAGTTGTTCCTTAAGGCGTGCATCTTTCTGCGCCTTTGAAAGCTTGTGCTTCTTGCACTACCACGCGTATTGGGGAAACCCAAGCTTCCATGGAACATTGGAGCCAATGCCCCTTATCCGTCCAATGTGTTCTTCGGTTCCCAACGCTTTCGTGAGGATGTCATCCTCGCGTCTCTGTGAGCAGACCTCTTGGGAGGACTGTTTCTCAGCAATTAGGTCAACCTGCGGTACAGTTAGGATTAATTAAATCAAGAGTACGATACAACCTAATGAAACATATTCTATGTGTTGAACTTACGATTTTCTGGTACACCGCTTGATCTTCAGTATTTGGGAAAGTAAGTGTTACATCACTATTCTTCTTCACCCTTGCCCTTGCCCAGTTTCTTGCTCGGGTGGTCTGGATATCACGAAGAACTGGCGGGGTGTTCGATTCCGCATCAGCTTCATCGTCCTTCTCCCATTCCTCCAGCTTCCCAGCGTAGCCTCCGGTGCTAAGCCGGTGCGGGAGAAGGTTTTTTGCCTGCAACTTCCTATAGGCCTCGCTTTTTGCCTGAGACTCAGGGGTTGATTTGGTGGCATGGAACTCTTCCCACACGACCTGGGTGATGAACGGGTACCTCCCAAATGGTTCTGGCTGGGCGGGGTTGAGGACGTAGTCGGTGACCAGCGTGGTCTTGAAATTTTTCCACAAGTTGCCCATCTTGCGGATAGCCTGCCGCTTGAGTCTTGCCTCGGCCTCTGCGTGGTATTCGAAGCTTTCCTTGAATTGCTTCCAGGCCTCATCTTTTTCTGCCTGTGGGACCAGATCGATGTGGTCCTTCAAAACGGTGAAGTTCCACCTCCCTAGGACTCCGCATATCATTGAGAACGTTTTAACAGCTTTCGCAGGAGCCGTCGGAAATCCCAGATCATCCACCTCTGTTATGGTGTATACTTCCTTAGGAATTTTATTCTGGGTCCTAGGAGCTCGGTGTTGTCCCACTAGTAGTCGCTAACATGGGTTCACCTTGCTGCGACATTTTCTATATAACTGTTGTACGGCAAGAAAGTTAAAAAGAAGGTGTGCTACACATGTATATCTTAATTACCCTAACTCATATATTATTATATATTTCTTTTACCCATAGCAAAGCATGTGCATTTTGCTAGTCTAATCAATTGATCCTTGTCTAGGAGTTGAACCACAAAACATGTTTGGCACGAAATGTTGTTTCTCCTTCATAAAAAGCGAGTTTACTGTTTGTACCCAACAAAACTAAAAGGAACAAAGTCGGTGCCGTTGTAAATAGTTTCTTGGTGACCAAGAAGATTGTGACCAAGGAAATTTATAGCCTTACAAGGTGGTGCAAAAGAATTTATAATCATAAGGTCTTTGAAATAATAAACATGTATATTGATTTGCATATATTCATATATAGGGAAGTGGCCAGCATTTGGAAGTGCGGAAGTGCATCTCTAACACACCCGACTGCCTGAGATGGCACTAAGTATGATAAGATCAGATTGTGTTAAATTTAGTTAGAGCAGCAACCAACGAAATATCAACAAGCCACCAACACACTGAACCTTGCTTAATCTAACACATCTCTTATTTTTCAAAAGGTTGAGCTTATGGGATACCTTTGTTTTTGTTCTCTTTGAACTAAAGTTGCAATGCTATCACTATCAATATATATCTCATGCATCACTAGGTTGTGGGCTCCTAGAAATTCTAACCATTTAAGCTTGTTTAATGATCTATACACCTCGGTGTGCAAGCCCTCTTGGCCACTTCCAGGCCAATACCATAACAAAGTTTTCTCCTGAAACCAAATTGCTCCATATTATTCTCTCTGTCTCTCTAATTGCTTAATTAGAGCATTCTTATTGCCACAAGGATTTGTATCAGATTCTTCTGCTGGCTCTACCAATATCAAATTAATGAAGATATGGCCATATATATTGGTGTTTGTATGCTATGAAAAATTATACGCTAAGTAGCTTTTCTTTTATCAAATATAAGATAAGCATATTACTGGACACTGGTTGATGGTAATATGGTATCATCCCTGTTTTAATTAAATTTGTACCTACAAAATTTATGGCATGATAGCACATCCTAGTCAGCAAATATCTGGAACAAGTAGAACATGTCCATGCACTTGCAAATAAAATTATATTATGCTAGGCTCTAATACACAACAGATAGTACTAATTGGTTGTCCTAAATTCATAGGCATGCGGTGTGGTGTGTGGAAGGGGGAATTCATACTAATTATGCGGCGGCGGTCGGTGAGGCGGATCTTGGAGGGAGGAGGCGACGGCGATTGGTGAGACGGATCTTGGAGGGAGGAGGCGGCGGCGGTCGAGTGAGAGTGAGAGTGAGGTACGGACCTTGATCTGGAGACTTAGTAACCCTAGTCAAACCTCATCACAATCGGGCATAGTACTAATGCCCGATACGGATGGCACCCATCCATGACGAGCACTAGTACTATGCCTGATACGGATGATACTCATCTGTGACGGGCACTAGTACTACGCCCGATAGAGACTATCTCATCTCTGACGGGCATTAGTACTATGCCCGATAGAGATGAGCTCATCCCACTATAAAATTAATTGTTATTAAATTATAATAATCACGTGTAATTAACAATGCCCTATTAAAGATGGTTTAAGTTACTGGAATGGCATGAAACAAAATACTTCATTACTTATAACAATTTGCAAATTACATTACTACAAAGACTTCATTTACAAGGATATGCCTTCCGAATGGTCTGAACGAGCGTATGCCACATCGTCTTCGAGATCATCGTCAAGGTCGATCTGAGGACTCACATGAAGATTCTGGTTGTATTCTTCTTCATTGACGATATTGTCAACCCCAACAATTCTTCGCTTGCCATCCCTAATGACGTGCAGCTTCTTGTTTGCGGGGTCTTTTATGTAGAAAATATGCTCGACCTGCTTCGCTAGGACAAATGGTTCGTCGGCGTATCCAACCTTGGCCAGGTCCACTAAAGTGAATCCTTCCTTGTCGACTTTGACACCAGTGCGGATATTCACTCAACTGCAACAAAACAAAGGGACTTTGAAGTTCATGTAGTTCAGCTCCCAGATCTGCTCTATGCGACCATAGTATGTGTTCGATCCAGCTTGATCATTATATGCATCTATACGGACTCCACTGTTTTGAACTGTACTTTTCTCATCTTGTGTGACGTTGTAAAATGTGTACCCATCGATATCGTACCCTTGCCATGTGTCAACATGTCAACATGGGCCCCTTGCCAACTGTTGACGACCAAATTTGATAATTCAAAGTATCGGAAATAAAAGATAGAGTCGAAGAGAATCGAAGAGATTAGATTGTTTCGGAAACAGAGTAAGAATCGGCTATAGTCTGAATCGGCTGTGAATTGGATCGGCAAAGTCAGAATCGGACTGGGTTAGCCGATTGAGCCGATTTCGGTAATATGACTCGGTTAGCCGATTGAGCCGATTTCGGTAATATGACTCGGTACACGTCATCGGGTTATGGTAACGTGATTCATATGGATTGCCATGTACGGATAGAGTCCTGAGAAGGCAATTGTATCTATTAATTAGGATATTTTATGTAATTTCCTTATAGATATTCCAGGTAAGAGTCCGTCTAAGGGACTTGTTTGCTAGTTGGATTTGTATTAGGTTAATATGAGTCGTGCCCGTGATGGACAATGTTTGTATTTTCGGGTATAAATATAATCCCGAGGTCTTGTAAATAACAACAACACACGTTCAATCAATCTCAGTGCATCGCCACCTTTGTTTTCTAGTTTTCGACAAGTTTGTGCTCTCGAGTCGTGCTGCATCAATTTGATCTTCGACGAAAAGGTATATCTTGTCATGGTGATTTGCATCATTAGGACTAGTGCTTATATCTCTATGACACTCTAGTTCTATGTTGTGAATCTCCGAGTTATCATATACATTATATAATTTAGATCGACAATGCAATCTACTTGCATCGGCTAGATCCTTTTTAGGGTTTCATCGATATTGGCTAGATTACTTTGTTGGTTTAGATTATATAATGTATCAACCATCCTGAAAAGATAATCGTCAGCTTGATTCTCTAGATGCCATGTTTCTCTGTATACTTAATGCTGCATTGGTTAAGTCTAACCTATTAAGTCGTACTTAGAAACATGATATCTAGCCTGCCTCATGGTTGTTAATAAGGATAGTATCGGGGTTTCAGCCGATCTTACCTGATATAGATGTTTTACATTGTTTTATGCTTTGTTTAATGTTCTATATCTGCCCCTTATATCAAGATCTAATCTAATATAAATATATTAAGCTTGATACCAATCTAATAGGTTATAATTTAATATATTTATTGTTGGAGAATATCCTGGTATAAGGTCGTATCGGAGCTATAGCCGATACATACTTAAACCTAGATATCGGCTATGACATTAATCTGCATAATCATTATTTCATGTTATCTTTAGACTTGGGCAATTTATATTGTCTCGGTTCAGTCCGATCTATCCCAATTGCTTGTTTCTAAAGTGACATCGATTTACTGATTACGTAACGTTAATATCTACAGCCGATATACTAGTTTTAGGGTTAGTTCTATTATTAACTGTACCTCACAGCCGATTCATGATTTATTGCATCGGCTAGGTCACATACGATATGAAATCGGCCCTATGGCTGATTGTCTACCATTTACTGATATTCTTTGCATGTTTTTCTTGTTGATTGCAGGATCAAATCAACTGGCACGCCCTTGAACCTAAAACCTTAATTTTGGACCTGCACTAGAGTAAAGCAAATCTCTCAGGCCAGTGTGTGTTTTTTGCATCAACACGGTTTTGGCACGCCCAGTGGGACTCGTGTCATCATGTCTCCAAACATTACTGAAGTTTCCAAGGACAACATCGTGCCGGTCACGCTCGAGCAACTGAGTGAAGAACAGAGAGAAGAGATGCAAGAAATGCTGAACTAGCTCCAGAACCAATATCTTCACTCATTCACGATGACACGGTAAGGCACAGTTATTCAAAGAGCTAAAGTCCAAGTGCCGACGATCGTGAAGCGATATCCAAGCGCTTCTGGATCAGGGGAAGAAAAAGATAAATAGGTTAAAGCCGAATCAGGTGATCAGGAACTTCATACATTACAGGACCGTATTGATTCGGCCGTCCACCATGCTTTGGTTAACCAGTTTGGAGTGCTTGTGAACACATTAACAAATATGATTAAGTCAGTAGTCGATGGAACGATAGCCGAGGAAAAGGCTAAAGGACCTATATATCTGCCGGACAGCACGTTCCCAGGATACAGAACTGTGAAGATAGACATCGGCGGGAGTCAAGGAAATCAGCAAGTGCTTGAAACCCAGGCTGCATCGGCTCCTTACTCAAGTTCAAATATTCCATCAATTCTAACCAGATCACAGCCGATCACTGGGGGGCAAGCATCAACTCAGTTAACACCAGAGCAATTGATCAGTATCCTACATCCGAAACCGCCAGTTGTTGACACATCTTACCAAATTCCTTCGGTTCCACAACAGCCGATTGGAATTACTCAGCCGATTGGCCAGCAGTACAGTATAGAACAACTCCCATACGTACCACCTCAAGGCATATCGGCTGACTTCAGTCATCTTTATCAGCCTCACTCACCACGACCCCAGCCGATCCAATACGGCCAGATGGATCCACTCCAACAGCAATATGGTGGAGCAACACCTCATCAACCCTGGGCCGATATGATCGCTGATGTCATGAGGGAGCAATTTGGGCTTAAGCCAAGGGACAACGGCAACATGTATCGGCACCCATACCCAGAATACTTTGATCGAGTTCCACTGCCAAACCGATACAAGGTGCCAGACTTCTCCAAGTTTTTAGGACAAGACAATGTATCAACTTACGAGCATGTTAGCCAATTTTTAGCTCAATGTGGTGAGGCATCGGCTACAGAAGCTCTCAGAGTCCGCTTGTTCCCGCTCTCATTATCTGGATCGGCATTCACTTGGTTTTCATCCCTCCCATACAATTCAATCAGGAGTTGTGCCGATCTGGAGAAACAATTTCCCAAATACTTTTTCAGTGGAGTTCAAGAGATGAAGCTATCGGACCTCACGACGATCAGGCAAAATCAGATGAATCGGTTCCAGATTATATTCAACGATTTAGAGGTGTGAGGAACAGATGTTACAGCCTATCTTTGACAGATTCTCAGTTAGCCGTTTTGGCCTTCCAAGGTTTGTTGGCGCCGATAAGGGAAAGGTTTTCAGTTCAAGACTTCGAAAGTTTAGCACACCTAGCTCAGAAAGTATCGGCTCATGAGACAAGATTCCAGGAAGCAAGGAAGTTTATCAAAAAGGCAAATAATGTCAATAATGTCTATAGTTATGACTCCGATTCTGAAGACGATGACCCTGAGATCAATGCAGCCGAGTGGGCTAGGAACAAGAAGACTGTGGTCTGTCAATGGGTTAAGAATGCAGGAAAAGAAGAGGAGATTTGACTTTGATATTACCGAAGCCGACAAGATTTTTGATCTTCTTCTCCAAGAAAAACAGATTCAACTACCGGAAGGACATGTCATCCCATCGGCTGAAGAGTTGAAAAAGAGGAAGTATTGTAAGTGGCATAACACAGGATCTCATAGCACTAATGACTACAAGATTTTAAGACAACAGATCCAATCAGCTATCGAACAAGGGAAAATTAAGATTGATGAATCTAAAAGGCCGATGAAGATAGATGGACACCCTTTTCCAGTCAACATGGTGCACCCTGGATATAATCGGAGTACAGCCGATGGAGATAAAAACTACACTAGGAGTATCAGATCGGCTGGCATGATCATCAAATATCAAAACAGGCGCCAAAGGGAAGAGGAGTTATGTTCTCAGGAAAGTGAAAGATATTTTGATCCTCATTGGAGTTGCGAATTTTTCAGATTTTGTTGGAATGAGGGTATGAGGTTGCCATCTATTTAAGATTGCCCTGGATGTAGCAATCCCGATGCACAGTTCATCAGAAGCTCAAGCCGACAAGGTGCAGGTACACATCGGCCGAGTCAATCAAGGTTACTAGTTCATGAGAGACTTGGGCCGATGCGACAAAATAATGACGAAGATGATTCACATGTGGAATCCAAGCCAATGTATCCTCAATGGTGCCCTTCTGGAATATTCACCAAAAATCAGAAAAGAAGAGTTCAAAGGATGAGAAATACGGAACAGTTCCAGGAGGTTGAAGGGGAAATCGAGCATTAGCTCAGGCAGAAAACAAAGAAAGTCTGGCGCATGAAGAGCAAAGTAGTGCCAGCCGATGAAGTCAGAACCGATCATAACAAGAAACGACAAAATAAAGGCAAGGAAGTGATGTCATCTGAGATAAATATGGTTTTCTTGTTGCCAGCCGAATATGCAGTAGAGCAAGTCGTCGAGCAAGAAGAAAATTTGCCATCGGCCAAATTGATGTTATCTCCACAGCAAGCCGTTTTTGAGAAGCCCGAGGGAACTGATCATCGGCACCTCAAGCCACTCTATGTTAAGGGATTTGTCAATGGCAAGCCGATGTCAAAGATGCTAGTCGATGGAGGAGCAACTGTTAATTTAATTCCTTACACGACATTCAGAAAGCTTGGGAAGAATTCAGAGGACTTGATCAAGACTAACATGGTTCTGATTTTGGCGGGAATCCGTCTAAGACCAAGGGAGTTTTGAATGTGGAGCTAACCATCGGCAGTAAAACAATTCCTACCACGTTCTTTGTCATTGATGGGAAGGGTTCCTACAGTCTGTTGGTAGGAAGAGATTGGATTCATGCCAACTGCTGCATTCCCTCAACAATGCACCAAAGTCTGATTCAATGGCAAGGAGACCAGATTGAAATCGTGCCAGCCGACAGGTCAGTCAATGTAGCTAGTGCCGATTTATCTGTTTGGGAGATGGAAGGAATTGACTGTTTATCTGGAAAAGTTTGGCAAGGAGATTACTTAAAGATTTCTGATGATGCCATACAAACAACAGGAGATGGAGAGCCCCAATTCTTGTTTTGAGGGCGTCGTGGAGGGTTCCAATTTCTACACAGAAGATACTATTGATGATCTCGACGGCAAGCTTGGACAAGGTTTTATGTCGGCCGATGAACTAGAGGAAATCGATATTGGACCAGGTGATAGGCCTAGGCCGACATATATTAGTAAGGGTTTACCAAAAGAATTTAAATGTAAATTAATTGTACTTTTAAAGGAGTATAGAGATTGTTTTGCCTGGGAATACTATGAGATGCCAGGACTTAGTCGATCGACAGTTGAACATCGGCTCCCTATAAAACCAGGATATCGGCCATACAAGCAACCCCCAAGATGTTGTAAAGTTGCAATGTATGATGCTATCAAGGCCGAGATTACCAGACTTTATGATGCTAACTTCATCAGACCATGCCGATATGCTGAGTGGATTTCTAACATAGTACCAGTTATCAAGAAAAACGGCTAGCTCAAGGTTTGCATTGATTTCAGAGACCTAAACAAAGCTACACTGAAAGATGAATACCCAATGCCAGTAGCCGATCAACTCGTAGATGCAGCATCTGGACATAAAATCATCAGTTTGATGGATGGCAATACCGGTTATAATCAAATCTTTATGGCTGAGGAGGATATTCATAAGACTGCCTTTAGATGCCCTGGTGCTATAGGCTTGTACAAGTGGGTAGTTATGACTTTCGGCTTAAGGAGTGCTGGTGCTACATACCAAAGAGCTATGAACTACATTTTTCATGATTTGATCAGCAGATTGGTGGAGATATATATTGATGATGTGGTGGTTAAATCTAAGGAAGTTGATGATCATATAGCCGATTTGAAACAAGTCTTAGAAAGAGCAAGGAACTATGGGTTAAAGATGAATCCTACCAAGTGTGCTTTTGGTGTATCGGCTGGTCAATTTCTTGGGTTTCTGGTCCATGAGAGAGGGATTGAAATTCCTCAGAGGAGTATTGAAGCAATTAAGGATATAAAACCCCCAGAAGACAAAACCAAGTTACAGTCATTGATCGGCAAGATAAATTTTGTTCGGCGTTTCATATCGAATTTGTCCGGCCGAATAGAACCATTTACTCCTTTATTAAGGTTGAAAGCCGATCAAGAATTTGTCTGGGGAGAAAGGCAGCAACAGGCATTGGATAATATCAAGGAATATCTGAGTACTCCTCCAGTTTTTATACCACCGCAGAAAGGTATTCCATTCAAGTTATACTTGTCAGCCGATCAAAACTCCATCGGCTCGGTCTTGATCCAGGAGGTCGAAGGGAAAGAGAGAGTTATATTCTATCTCAGCAGACGCCTGTTGGATGCAGAAACAAGATATTCACCAGTGGAGAAATTATGCCTGTGTTTGTATTTTTCCTGCACGAAGTTGAGACATTATCTACTCTCCAATGAATGTGTTATAGTATGCAAAGCCGATGTGGTGCGATATATGCTATCAGCTCCAGTTTTGAAAGGACGAATAGGGAAGTGGATCTTTGCTTTGTCAGAATTTGATCTCAGGTACGAATCGGCTAAGGCAGTTAAAGGGCAAGCGATAGCCGATTTCATAGTTGAACACAGGGATACCAGCATTGATAACATTGATATTATGCCATGGACTTTATTCTTCGATGGATCTGTTTGCACTCATGGTTGTGGTATCGGCTTGGCAATCATATCGCCTAGGGGGGCAAGTTTTCAGTTTGCTTTTACTATTAAACCTTACTCTACAAATAATCAAGCAGAATATGAAGCTGTTCTCAAAGGATTGCAATTACTGAGAGAAGTTGAAGCCGATGCTGTTGAAATCATGGGAGATTCATTATTGGTGATAAGTCAGTTATCCGGGGGATACGAATGCAAGAAGACACCCTAATGATATATAATGAGAAATGCCAAGAGTTGATGAAGACATTCAAGATGGTTACTTTGAAACATATTCCTAGGGAGCAAAACATCGACGCCAATGATTTAGCTCAAGGTGCATTAGGCTACAAGCCGATGTTACAAGGGGTTGAAGTAGAAGTGGGCTGCATTCCAGCCAATGATTGGAGGTTTGATGTTTTTGAGTATTTAAAGAATCCTTCCAGATCGGTTTCAACGAAATTACGATATAAAGCTCTTAAGTATGTTCTTTTGGATAATGTGCTATACTATCGGACGATTGATAGAGTTCTTTTGAAATGTCTAAGTATGGAAGAATCCAAAGTTGTCATGTGTGAAGTTCATGAGGGTATTTGTGGAACACATCAATCAGCTCACAAGATGAAGTGGTTAATTCGAAGAGTTGGATATTTTTGGCCGACAATGCTGGAGGATTGTTTCAGATACTACAAGGGTTGTCAAGATTGTCAGAAATTTGGAGCAATTCAGCGAGCACCAGCATCGGGTATGAACCCTATTATCAAGCCATGGCCGTTGAGAGGTTGGGGTATTGATATGATCAGCCAGATCAATCCACCATCAAGCAAAGGACATAAGTTCATATTGGTTGCAACTGATTATTTCACTAAGTGGGTTGAGGCGATTCCTTTGAAGAAGGTTGATAGCAAAGATGTCATTGATTTTGTCAAGGAACATATTATCTATCGGTTTGGTTTGCCACAGACGATTACAACTGATCAAGGTTCTATATTTATATCTGATGAGTTTGTTCAGTTTGCCGATAGCATGGGAATTAAGTTACTAAATTCTTCACCATATTATGCACAAGCAAATGGACAAGCTGAAGCATCTAACAAGAGTTTATTTAAGTTGGTAAAGAGAAAGATAGCCGAATATCCCAAGAGGTGGCATACTATTCTGGCTGAATCATCGTGGTCCTATCAGATGGCTTGTCATGGTGCAATTCAGGTACCTCCTTATCAACTAGTTTATGGGCATGAAGCTGTGCTACCATGGGAAACCAGCATCGGCTCTAGGAGGATTTCTTTACAAGATGAATTAACAGCCGATGATTATCGTAATTTGATGGTCGATGAGTCCGAGGATTTGGTTCAAGCAAGATTGCGAGCTCTTGAGAAAGTTAGAAAGGATAAAGAGAGAGTTGCAAGGCATTATAACAAAAAGGTTGTGCCCAAATCTTTCGAAGAGGGTGAACTTGTTTGGAAGTTGGTATTGCCGATAGGGGCCAGAGATAATAAATTCGGCAAGTGGTCACCAAATTGGGAAGGACCGTTCCAAATCTACAAATGTGTTTCTAGAGGGGCCTACATGTTAAAAGGACTTGTTGGAGAGATATTTGGAAGAGCACTTAATGGAAAGTACCTAAAGAAATATTACCCAAGTGTTTGGATTGGATCCTAATCGGCTATGGCTTGCCGATTTGACAGTCGATGTGTTGACATCGCCTTTAGATGGCCGATATTTTTATCGCCCTTAGACATATAAGTTTGCAGCATTGTGTTCCCTACTACAAACTTGGGGGGCATAGAGGATGAAAAGTTGGGAAATTTTTGAGCAACGATAAGATTAGAGTACAGGCAAGTATAAAATCGGCTCGATAGCCGACACATGTATTATAGCAAAAGTATCAATCGGCATAAGGGATTTCAGAGTATGTGTTACAAGACAAATGTTCTAGCCGATTACAGAATCGGTACAAAATTTTTCCTAAGTCTCTATTACAAGAAATCGTTGAGCGAGGTAGCGCTGGATTGCCGACAGTGCCCGTTGTCGGATTTCTTCAACTTCTGCAATGGCTTGGGCATCTTGGGTGTTAGTTCCAGGAATCACCTTTAAGGACTTGGTCATGGTGGCCACATTCTTTATAGTCGATCTCAACTTTGCTTTTTGTTCTCCAATGGCCTTTGGGAGATCGGCTAATTTCTATTTTTTCAGTGCGATCTTGGCATTACATTCTTCAAGCTTGGCTAGCAGATCTATTCTTTCAGCCTCCAGTTGGTCTATTGTGGCTTTAATCGGCTCTTCGGCTGGTTGGTCAAGCTTGGTTTTCTCATCACGTACTAGCTGCCGATTGGCCTGAATGGTAGCTTCGATATCTTTCTTCTCTCGTCGATCGGCTATTCTTTGTCTAGCTTTTTCCAGCTTGAATTGGTGTTGCTCAAGGTACATAGCTGGAGTGATTGTGTTGGATAGCTCATCTGGGAGTAGGGCTTGAATCTCTTGGAATCTTGATCGGAGGGTGCTGCAGTCAACTACTAGGCTATCCAGAGATGCTTCTAGCCGATGTGCAATGTCTTCAAGATTCTTCTTCACGTCAGCGGCTAGAGGAGCTAAGGACTTGCTTGTTGCTTCCCCTTCTGTTTCTTCATCAAAGTAGTCCTTTATATCAAAAGAGAACAAATCGGCTAAGACTTGCAAGTAGGAAAGATGAAAGGGATATAAGTGAAGATATTTTTGTATAGCTGATTTTGAAGAATTTTAAGGATGAAATTTACAGGGATTGCAGGGGCAGCGACTTCTTCTTCTTCAATGTGATGGCTGCCTACGGCTGATGCAGTGTGTTCACTTGAAACTGGTTGTGCCACAGGCGATGGAGGGGAAGGAGGCTGAAAATATTTATGCAAGTGTTAGATGATATCGGCTAATGAAATTTTCAGAGTTTTAGAAAGTTGAAACTTACCAAAGGAGCTTGAACGGTCGGCTTAGCTGATATTGGTGCTGGTTTCTTTTTCTCGGCTGGTCTTTTCTTCTACAAAATACAAAAGTTGGAGATTTAAGTTGAGGGTGAGTAAGGAAATTTTGTTCTAAGGAAGGTGAGCTTACCCTGGGTTGCCGAGTGAAGACAGCTGGAGCAGAAGGAGTTGTGGGGGTTTGTTTTGGAGCCGGAGAGGCTGGAGGTGTCTTTTCTCCCACATCACTGGATTCGGCTGCGGCTTCATCTATTGCCCGTTCAATTGATGCTTCTTTTAAAGCTTCATCTGTGTCATCGGCTGTTGGAGGTGGTTGCTTTTTAGCCTTTTTCTTGGTAGCTGGTGGCATGACAGTTGATGCTCTGGTCTTCCTTTTTCTGCCTGCATCGGCTGGATCCCTCATTTGTCCTTGAAGGAGACTTGATGTCTTGGGGGCATTATAGCCGATAACAGGAGGAGTCATACCGCATCTGCTGGGTAGCAGCCCTGCAACATATTCAATATCTTTTCCACTTTGGCTAATGTGTGGAGGAGATGAATCTATGGTCTGAAGAAGCAAGGATATTTTATAAGTTGGAAATAGAATCGGCTAATGTATTTAAAATAGTAATGAAGATGAATTAGAGGAAATAAAGGAATTACCTGAGGGATCATGTCTGGAAAAAGGTCAGTCATGTAGATGGTAGCCGGTTGGTGAAAAAGATGTTGTTTCCACTCAGCCCACCGTGAAGTGAAGGCCTTACTCCTGAACATGGCTAGCTCAATATCATTAATACTGCCAAGGGGAGGTCCTGGGATATTAAGCAGCCGATCCATCATCAGGCTTGAAGTTATTTCTCCTCGGCATTGAATCTTGTCAGTAAACCACAAGCCGATTGGGAGTTGCCCCATTCCAAACTGCCTAGCTGAGCTCATGGGATGATAAAACTCATATGATACTTTTATATTCCTGGCTTGATGGATGCCGACAGGAAGGATGCATGGGCTGATGGCTGTGGTGTATACTTCTCTGGACTTCTGGAATTTGTCATGATTGATTTCTTCGAATCTGAAGTCCGATGGCAGTTCAAAGTTGGTTGATTCATCATAGAAGAACCAGATTCTAGCATCTTTCTGGAAACCATCATAAAAGCTGAAGAACCAGTCTTTGAGCAGTTCTTCTGATAACTTCGCTCCTGCATCGGCTAGTGTGCTGGCATACTCTCCAAAAGATGTACACCTCCGATACGTTATTTCTTCTTCATCATCATTGGTGATCGGCTCCAGTCTTGGGAATTCTGCTTCAGTTAGGGATGGTCGATTGACAGATTTCATGGCTACCAAATTTAGCCAGGATTGGAGTAGCCACCATGGGCCACCTGCACTAACTACTGAGCCGGTGGCTAGCTTGGATGATGCATTGTTCAGGGTTTGGTATAGGTAGCCGAGCAAGATTTTTCCCAAGGGAAACTGCTTCTTCTCTTCAAGTGCTTCGGCTATGTGCTGCTAGTTGGAAGTTGGGCCACAACTAGATCTACATAAAAGGAATTTTTCTAGCCACATCAGCAGGAAAGCAATATGTTCTCTTGGAGTAATTGAGCCCTGACCCATGTGAGCTAAGATAAAACCAGACCATCCTCCTATGCTCTTGGTTTTAAAGTCAAATCTGTTTTTGGAGTTTAGTATCATGGGGTTGGCCGATGAGGTGATATCTAGTCCAGTCAACATGGTAATGTCCAGTAAAGTTGGAGTCATTGGTCCTTGATTGAACAAGAAGGCATTAATGGCATTGGACCAGAAATAGCTAGCAGAAGCCATTAGTGGTTCGTCCTTAGCTGAATTTGCCAGAGTAAGGGCTAAGGCTTGGCCGATTCCAAGTTCATCCTAGTGGCTCTGCTTGTTAGCCGATATGCGCTTATACCGTGTGGGGCCAGCTTTTTTCTAGGGATGGCTAGGACTTAAAAGTATTTTTCCAATGGCTTATGTTAGGGTTTGCTAGCCTGAAGGGGATTCTGTTTGTTTCGGTAGTAATGAACTCAGTGGGGTCTAAGTTGCTGATTGGTCCAAGGATGTAGTTGTTTTCATGATTAAGACTGGGAACCGCAATTAGGTTTGCGAGATGCTACATCAACAAGGCGAAAAAGAAAGAAAATGGACTAAGATTGCGGAAAACAAGATTTAATGAGTAAAAAGGGGATCTAGCCGATGGGACTTACCTCAGCATACTCGGCCGATGAAGCAGCGGATGGAGCAGATGAAGACGACATCTTTTGCTGGCTGAAGTTGGAGAAGCGGAGGATTGCTTGGAGTTGACTACTTGCATCGAGGGGATCGCCGGAGTTGGGAGAGACGGAGATTGCAAAAGCGGTGGCAATAGTTTAACGGTGTGAAGTTTTTCGGAGCCGTCGGTTAGGTATTTAAAGCAATGCGGTAACGGTCAAAAACGGAAAGAGCAAGATTGTCTCGGAAATAAGATTTGGCAAATCCGAAACATTACCAAATATTCCGGACTTGGGGGGCATGTGTTGATGACCAAATTTGGTAATTCAAAGTATCGGAAATAAAATATAGAGTCGAAGAGAATCAAAGAGATTAGATTGTTTCGGAAACAGAGTAAGAATCGGCTATAGTCCGAATCGGCTGTGAATTGGATCAGCAGAGTCAGAATCAGACTGGGTTAGCCGATTGAGCCGATTTCGGTAATATGACTCGGTACACGTCATCGGGTTATGGTAACGTGATTCATACGGATTGCCAGAGTCCTGAGAAGGCAATTATATCTATTAATTAGGATATTTTATGTAATTTCCTTATAGATATTCCCGGTAAGAGTCCGTCTAAGGGACTTGTTTGCTAGTTGGATTTGTATTAGGTTAATATGAGTCGTGTCCGTGATGGACAATGTTTGTATTTTCGGGTATAAAAGTAAATCTCTCAGGCCAGTGTGTGTTTTTTGCATCAACACCAACGTTCGTACTATCTCACTTGGGCCATTGGTCAACCGTGCGATATGATTCTTGAACCATTCGTCGAAGCGAGTACTATATTCTCTGTTGATCCACATATCTGATCGACCCATGTTCTCCTGTCGGACCTTCGCTAAATGCTCCTCAAAGTATGGGGTTACTTCAGCCATATGTTGTAGCACAGCGAAATGAGCCTGCATAGGAAAATTGATCGGGAACAATTCTTTTTCTGCCTGTTTGGCCAACACCTACCAACCTTCCTTCGTGGCGAGACGTAGGAACTCTGATAGGATCAGTCTCGGCCATATAATCGATGCAGAACTCAATAACCTCCTCCGTCGTAAACCCTTCAGTGATGCTTTCCTCCGGTTTTGCTCTATTTCGAACGTACGACTTAAGAACTCCCATGTACTTCTCGAACGGGTACATCTCCCTTAGAAAAGTTGGGCCACATATTTTTGTTTGCTTCACTAGATGAACAGTGGAAAATACATCTCCAAGTGACACAGGGTATTGACAATATCGACCTACAACCCATCTAGATCTTCGGGATCTATAATCTTCTGACTGATTGCATTAAAGAAGGCACAAAGCCGTTGGATCGTGTGACGAACTTTAGGTGGTAGAATGCCTCTGATAGCAACTGGCAAGATCTGTGTGATTAGCACGTGGCAATCATGAGACTTCATTCCAAGCAGTTTTAGATCCTCCAATTTAACATACTTACTGATCCTCGCTGAATAGCCCGAAGAAAGTTTAATATCCGCCAGGCATGATAGCATTGTGATCTTCTCATCCTTCGACAATGTGTGGCAAGCTGGTGGGAGGTACACTCTTCCTGTCTCTTCATCCCTAACAAGCTAAAGTTCACTGCGAATGTTCATCTCCTGTAGATCTAGGCGCGCATTCAACCCGTCCTTTGTCTTCCCAGGCATATTCAGCAGTAGCCCGAGCAGAATATAGCACACAATCTTCTCTACGTGCATTAGATCAATCCAATGATGGACCTCAATATCTTTCCAGTAAGGTAGCCACCAAAATATGAATTTTTCTTCCAGATACCCTTATCATTTGCCTTGCTACATTGTCTTTTCTTCCCAAACTAATTAATTAATGCCCTTCACCATGTCGTGGACCTGATCTCTAGACAAATCCTTAGGAGCGAACCCAAGTACTCAATTACCGTTGAAAATTTTCTTCTTGCTTCTAAAGGCGTGGCGTAGCGGGAGCCATCTCCTATGACCCATGTAAACCATCTTTTTTGATTTCTTCAGCCACCTACTGCGTGTATGTTCCATACATTCAGAGCAAGCCTTCTTTCGTTTCACGGTTTCTTCAGAAAGATTACCCCGTGCGGGATAATCATTAATGGTGCAAAACAATAGAACTCGTAGCTTGAAGTTCTCCTGACCATATGCAATCCAAGTTTCCACACCTTCTTTCCAGAGAATCTCAAGATCATCGATAACAGGCTCCAAGAACACATCGATATCATTGTCGGGTTGTTTCGGATAATTTGGTGTGTTTTGGCTTGCATCTGGCGTATAGAGGTGTCTCCGAGTCACTGACCAACCTGCTGAACTTCATGGAATCTCTCTCGTTGTAAGTTGGCTCCTCAACGTCACGTAACATGTCTTGCAACAGATCAAGATCCACATCAACCATTTCACCACCCAATGGAGATGGTATAAACATGTCATGCTCATCTTCATCTCCTTCTTTATGATTGTCTGCACCACTTCTGTCTGCAACTGCACCACTTCCCGCTTCTTGCTCTCCATGCTTCACCCAACATGTGTAGCCCTTCATGAATCCCCGTTGTATCAAGTGAGAGTGTACATCCACTCTGCTTTCAAACATATTCTCATTCTTGCAATCTCTACATGGACAACACATGTATTTGATATTTCTTCTTTTCCTATCCTCCTCCGTGGCATTCATAAAACTTAATACGCCATCTCTATACTCCTTGCAATGACACTTCGATCCATCGCTGCAAAAATAAACAAAATATTAGTTAACATCTTATAAGATAAATACTACTAAATTAATAAGAAATGATTAGTACCTTTTTACTTACTTTTATGATTTTCATGTTTTTCTTTGGAAAAAATGACAAAAGTTCACCCCCTTCAACCTCCCACCAAAATAGTGAACAGTGGGATAACTTCAGACAACAGTCGGGTGGAGTATTTATAGTGTGCAAAATATATCTTAATCGGGCCAAAGAAACGACATCTCTAACGGGCGCACAGTTATCTCTAACGGGCATAAAAAAGCCCATCACCGATATGTATTATCAGTGAAGGGTGTTAACTTAATCTCAATCGGGCCTTATTTGGAGCCATAACATCGGTGACAGGCTTTATACTTGGGCCCGATTGAGATAGTGGAGGTAATCTCGATCAGGCCTAACCGTGTGCCCGTCACAGATGAGTGTCATCTTTTACGGGCTATAGGATATGGACCTCGATTATGTCTGTACGAGTACATATGCAACGGTATTAATTTAGGCCCGATCGAGATGACTTCGTTCTGACGGCCCACGAAGTCCAGGCATGTGAGGGCCCGTTACAGATGAGAGAATTTGTACTAGTGTCAGCTCCTCAGGTTCGAGCAATGGCTAGAACTTCATCATGCCGAAGGGACCCACTCTGCCAATGCCACCAGCCGTGGTCGCGGAAACGGAAACGGCCAGCGTGGTCGTGGGAATAACAATCGCGGCAGTTGCTGCCATGGCCATTGGAGTCGTGTCTTCGCGCGGCAACGGAGGCAACAGCAGCAGGCCCGATAACCGGCCCAAGTGCCAATTGTGCTAAAAACGAGGCCATACGGTAATGGACTGCTGGCACCGTTTTGATGAAAATTTTGTTCCCGATGAATGATACGCAGGTGCGGCCACTTCGTCCTATGGAGTGGACACAAACTGGTATGTTGACTCGAGTGCTACAGACCATGTCAGTAGTGAGCTAGAGAAGCTCACGGTTCATGACTGATACAAGGGGGACGACAAGGTGCACACTGCAAACGGAGCAGGTATGCAAATTAGTCATATTGGTGACTGTTGTTAAAACCCCTGCTCGTGATCTTCATCTAAAAAATACCTTATATGTTCCCACTGCTAGCAAGAATCTTTTTTCTGCACATCGCCTTATTTCTGATAACTCTGCATTCATGGAATTATATCCTTAAATTTTCTCTATTACGGATCAGGCCACGAGGAAAACTCTGCTTAGGGGACGGTGTCGAAAAGGCCAGTGTCCTCTTCCACGATAATCGTTTTCACCCACTACACTAGTAAAGCAAGCCTATGGAGCTATCAAGCCATCTTTTGAAAGATGACATAGTCGTCTCGGCCATCCTTCCTCCACGGTGGTGGAGCAAGTTATTCCTAGCAATAACCTTCCATGTTTAGCAGAGACCAAAAGTCCATCTCTGTTTGTGATGCCTGTCAAAAGGCACAGAGTCATCAATTACCTAATTCTAAATCTCATAGTGTCTCGAGTCATCCTTTAGAACTTGTGTTTTCTGATGTTTGGGGTCCTGATCCTACCTCTGTTGGGGGCAAGAAGTATTATATCAGTTTTATTGATGATTATAGTAAGTACACATTGATCTATCTCCTTAAATTTAAATCTGAAGTTTTTCAAAAATTTCATGAGTTCCAAAATCTTGTTGAACGACTCTTTGGTAGAAAAATTCTAACCATGCAGATGGACTGGGGAGGTGAATATCAGAAATTGCACTCCTTTGCCGAAATAGGCATCACTCATCATGTGTCATGCCCGCACACTCACCAGAAGAATGGATCAGCAGAACGCAAGTATCGTCGCATTGTTGAGGTGGGCCTTGCACTTCTTGCTCATGCCTCAATGGCCTTGAAATTCTAGGACGAAGCTTATTTATATGCTATCTACTTGATCAATATGACCTATCAAGGTCATCCAACACACTACTCCACTGCAACGTTTGTTTGACCAACACTATTTTGCGTGTGTTTGGTTGTGCATGTTGGACCAATCTTCGATCCTACAACACCCCTAAAATGCAATTCCGCTCAAAACAATTCACGTTCTTGGGATATAGTCCCCTACACAAAGGATTTAAGTGTCTTGACCCAGCCACTGGGCGTGCGTATATTTCCCATGACGTTGTTTTTGATGAATCTGTTTCTCCCTATGCTAATCTCCATCCAAATGCTGGTGCTAATCTCCGTGCCGAAATTCAATTACTTCCACCGTCTCTCCAAAATTATTCCGAGCATCATGGGGCTTTACAACCTAGTGACCATATGACACTCTCGTGCCAAATACAGGAGGGTCGGCTCTATGCCGTGAGTCGGTCTCTACTGTAGTTAGTTCCCTGCCACTGTTCATCCTGCTTTCCCCTTCCTTCCTCTCCACACTTTCAATCTCCTTCCTTTCCTTTCGCCTCCCAATCATTGCTCATTCCTATGTTTAATATTTACATGCTCCATTTTGGCCTTATCTCCACAACAGGCTTTGCCTAAATCTTCTCTCCTTGGAAGCATTTCTGTCCTTTGTCACTATGGATCCCACAAAGAATCCAAATCCCACCCAGTCCCAACCTCAGGAAGATAAAGATCCTAGTGATCCCTTGCCACAAATTGCTGCTTCTTTACAAGATCTTTGTCTCACTCCACCAAAGGAAGCTTCTATTCAGCTGGACTAAGCCCCAGAAGTGGCGCAAGTGGATGCTAATCACAACATGCTGATGAAATTTGGCTACTTTGGTGGTCAAGTTTGTGTGGTGCCTTTGGAGCCACTCAAGAAAGCTTTCAGTAAGGTATGGGGCAGCTGCCTTCTGGATATCTCACAAGTTGAAACCAATCTTTTTTTGGCACATTTCCGTACATGGGAGGATCTATCTTGGGTTTGGAATAAGCAGCCTTGGTCTTTTGGTAGTGACAACTTCATTTTGGAATGGGCAACCTCAAATGAAAAGATTAAGCCTTTCTCTGCTTATACTTTAAATCAATCATGGTCACAGTCAGATTTTATGGGTTCCCATGCCCTTAAGATCTGAAGACAACGCTCGTAAGCCTGTTGCTGAACCTTCCTTTGCAGTCCCAATTGTAGAAGAGAATCTGAAAAAAGATCCAAAATTTATGAGTCTGAGAGTGAAGATGGATGTCACCAGGCCAGTTGAGGCCACAATGAAGTTAAATATTAAAGGGAGATATCCTTTAAAGGTTTATGTGCACTATGAGAGAATTCATAGGATTTGCACTTTCTGTGGTTTGATGTTTCATAACACGTAGGCTTGTCCAATTAAGCAAAGGATGGTTATCCAACAGAACCTTGATCTGCAAGAGACTTTAAGAGATAGATATGGGAAATGGATCACTCAGTTGTCCTGCTTGCCCCCCGAAGCAATGGTGGATTTAGAGAATCAGAACAAGAATTCAATGGTGGAGAAATTTAGATTACATTTTGCTGGAAGTGGTGGTGATTCAAGTTCATCACAACACAAGGTTGCTCAAGCTTCTCATTTGGAATGGAGGAACAGGGAAGCTGTGGCGCAAACATCAAAAATGGTGGGCCCAAGTCAACTTAGTCAAAAAGGTTTGCATGTTCACACTAATCAGAAAGTGGTAGAAGCTAATAGAGACAAAGAGATTCAGGTGGGCCTTGAAAATATCCAGTTGCAAGGTGATGGCTTACTGGCACAGTATGGACGTTCTGTTTAGCTATCTCGATAGCAAATGGCCCAACTGGCTCAAGCACATTCTCAGGGACCAGGACATGTAACTAAGGGAACAGAAGTTCAGAGAGCCAACACTGGAGCATATGCGATCCCTGCAAAGAAGAAGTTGTAGTTCCAAAATCAAATGCCAGAATCCCAACAGTTTTATAAGGACATCAACTCTCCCTTGAGCAACCTGCACCTGCTCAATCACTCTGCTCAGTTAAATGTGGCTCATCTGCCTCCACTCAATTCAAGCCAGCAGCAAATTCACACTTCGCAAGAGGATCCCGCTGGGATTAACGTAGCAAGGGGAGAAAATTTAATGGCTCCCTCTCATTTAAGGATGGAGGTTGGTTCCAAAAGGCCAATGCTCTCTCCTTCTTCTTCTTCAGCAAAAAAGAGAGCTTTGGATGGCAATCTTGGAGGCGCTGGAGGAAGAAGACTGAAACGGATGGAGACGATGGGAGGGGTTGTGCTCCTGTCCCGGAGTAGCTGACGGAGATGGGCGAGACACTACCACAAGTCAATGCAAGGGAGGAGGAGGAGCCAGCCAGAGGAGATCGTTCAAGCCTAGAAGCAGAGCTTCTCACTGGAATCAGGGAATTGGTGTTCTCGGTGGAGCTACTAAGGAAGCTGCTGGGGGGCGTAGTCTTTCACTTCCTGTAGCTGACGAAGTCCTTGCTCTTGTGGCACATGCGGAAGATGGTGGTGATGTCATTGGAGGAGGCATAGCATGGTTGCTTTGGGTCAAGGTGGTCGTCCCTTGGCTCAAAACTCAGTTGGACAAGCTCAAGGAACTCGAGCGGCTTCTTCACCAATCCACCCGAGTTCCTCCCACTTTCCAGCTAGGGATGCTATTAGTGCTGCTGGAGATGGGATGGGAGAAGATAGTCTCCTTCTTCGAGGGTGATCAAGGCCAGCGTGCAAGGCGCCTCTAGCGCCATGATGTTCATGAGCTGGAACTGCCAAGGTATGAGCAGGCACCTTGGCGGTAGGAAAATGTAGTATCTCCATCGAGTTATCGCTTCTACTAAGTCGTAGGTAATTTTTGTCACCGAAACCAAAAATGAGTCTCTTTCTAGCTCTGACTTGAATAATGGTTTTTGTGTAGATAATAGCTATATTGTCCCTGTTGTCCATTCAGCTAGTGTTCTTTGTCTTTTATGGAGCACCGAGGTGGAAATTACAGTGATGCGTAGTTGTGCCAATTATATCTTAGCTGTAGGTGTTTATATCCCCAATGGCACTATGTTTAACCTTTTGTGTATATATGGTGATCCTACGCATCAAGTATCTTGTAGAATTTGGCAAGATGTTGGTACTTTTGTGGCCCAAAGTAGACATAGGCCTTCTATCTGTATGGGTGATCTCAATGATATCATGAACCCTAATGAAAAGTATGGTTGTAATTCTCCTGAATATAATTGCATTGCTCTTTTCTGTCATCACATGACAAATTTGGGTCTTTTGGACATGGGGTATAACGGTCGTACCTACACTTGGACTAACAAAGAAAGAGGTAAGGATGTTATTTATGAAAGACTGGACAGATGTCTAACCAATGTGGATTGGTGTAATATCTTCCCTAATACTACTGTTTATCACTTGCCTCTTATTTATGGTGATCATTCTCCTATTCTTGTCTTGCTCAATCCTAATTTTAGGAAACCAAAAAAGTCCTTTAAATTTGAGAATTGGTGGCTCTTAGAAGAGGATTTTAATGACTTTGCTAAAGATGTGTGGAGCAGGAACACAGGTAGTTCTTTTGTCAGGAAAACAAGAACTTTGGGTCACAATCTTATGAAATGAAGCAAGAAGAAGAAACCTTTGCAACAACTGCTTGCAAACACTGTAGAAGAACTTTTGCAAATCCAAAGCTCCAATGAAAGGCACAACTTAGGGGATAAAGAAAAGGAACTGATGATCAGACATGATGGTCTGATGTAGAAACTTGCAGATTATCACAGGCGAAGGGCAAAGAAACATTGGGTCCAGGAGAGAGATAGAAACACTTCCTTTTTTCAACAGGCTGCTATCAAAAGAAGAATGAAAAACAGAATAACCTCCATCTTAATTGATAATAATCTGCTAACTAATCCTGATGATATAGCTAATGCTTTCATTGATTATTTCTCAAGCTTGTTTTGTGCAAATAGACAAGGACAGAGTTAGTATTTATCATCCTAGAGAATATCATGATTAAGACATTGATTGGCAATGCCCTGATGAAGAGGAAGTTTGGCAAATTATTAAAAGGATGAAACAAAATGCTTCTCCAGGGGCAGATGGTTTAAATGTTGCTTTTTACAGGGTAGCCTGGAGTTGGATCAAATCAAATTTGATGGAGCTCATAAAAGACTTTTATCAAACAAGTTATCTTCCCCGTGAGCTGAATAGAATTAACATTGTTTTAATTCCCATGACAAATAGAATTGCCTCTCCTGTTGACTTCAGACCTATTAGCCTTTGCAATGTGCCTTACAAAATTATTGCTAAATCTATTGCCAATAGAATCAAAGGTAAGCTTCCATATCTCATTTGCCAATCTCAACATGCCTTTATCCCTGGTAGAAGAATAGCAAATAATATCATTATTGCTCAGGAAATTGTTCATTCTTTTGGTGTTAGCTCTTATAAATATAATGCTTTGATGCTTAAAATTGATCTCTCAAAAGCTTTTAATCGTCTAGAATGGGATTTTATTGCAGCGGCTCTTCAACGAAAAGGGTTTCATGGTAATTTCATCAATCTGGTCCTGTCATGCACCAGGTCTTCTTCCTTTGCTATCACAATCAGCGGTCAATGCAAACAGAGGTATTCGTTAAGGTTGTCCCCTCTCTCCTTATTTGTTTGTTTTAGCCTTAAATGAGCTCTCTGTACAATTAAATGAAGCCCTTCAGAATCAACAGGTGAAAGGTGTTAAGTTAAGCAATATTGGTCCTGCTATTCACTCTCTTCTATATGCAGATGATCTCATTATTACAGATGCTGCGTCTGAGGAGGAGGCTATACATATTAAAGATATCATTGATAACTTCTACCAAAAATCAGGACAAACTCCTAATTGGTCCAAGTCAGGGATCTTCTTCAGCAAGCACACTCCCTCCGGCATTCAGAACCACCCTAAGCATATCTTTCCAGTCCATGTTCTTGATGCTAACACCAAACATTTGGGTCACCCTTTATTTGTTACTACCAGGAATAAATCTTTGATCTACAAGTTCATTATAGATAAATTCAAAGCCAAGTTAACTACTCTCAAGGCTAACACTCTCTCTCATGCAGGCAGACTTGCTTTGATTAAATCTGTTTTTTCTTCCTTGCCTGTTTATTATATGCCCACTATCCTTTTATCAAAGAAATTAATTTAAAAAATTATTGCTATCATCAGAATCTTTTGGTGGACAGGAGTTAGAGAACGACATGACAAAAAACCTTTGTGCATAAAAGCATGGAAAGAAATATGCAGGCCTATAGAGGAGGGAGGATGGGGCATAAGAGATATACAAGCTGTAAATAAGAGTCTCATTTTAAATTTGGTCTGATGTCTTTTGACAAATCCTGAAGAGCAAATTACCCAAATTTTTAAGAGCGATGCTCCGGTACTCTCTATTTGTAGTATTATACTACTTGTAATATTAAGGGTAAATTAGTAATTTACTAATACAATAATTACGAGTAACTTTGTCATTTATGTTTTTTCCCAGCCAAATCATATGTGGTTATCCATTATGTTGGCACTGCTCATATTCCATCAAAAAGCCAAAAAAGAAGGAAAAAAAGTTTTGTCACTGCTAAATGATAATTATACCTCTATTTTTTGGATAATAATGACCTGCCACATTTTTACTACCGTTAACTAGGGTGGTAGTAGAAAGCAATCTGAACCCTTCGATCAAATGAGATTAACAGTTTAGATTGTTTTCTACCAGTAGAGAGCACTGGAGTGAGGCTCAATTCTTAAAGGTAAGTATTTTTGCAGCACTTCTCTTTGGTATGCTCCTCCTAATATTCCTAAATCTGTTTATTGGAGCTCTATTTTAAAAGTGAGAGGAGTGCTTAAAGAGTGTGTAATCTGGCAGCTGGCGGAGGGTAAAGTTTCTATTTGGAATCAACCTTGGAGTAATTTAGATCTTGATATTTTTAACTATCTTAAGACTAACCCAATTCCTAACAATTTACATGTCACTGCTACTGAACTGTGGTCTGGTGACAAAACTTGGGATGTGCAGAAGCTCAATAATCTTTTTGAGGAGGAAGCTCTTAACAAAATCACGCAGGTTGTTCTGGAAGACTGATTAGAGAAGCTCTCCCTTCAGCTGAAAGACTCCATGGTAGAATTAATGAAATTGTTGCAAGCTGCTGCAGATGTGGGCAAACAGAAACTGATTTTCATTTGTTTTTCTATTGCCCCTTTAGTAGACTGAGATGGATGGTTTCAGGTCTAAACATTTTCACTGACAGATTCCCTGCAAATGCTTCCATGTCTCATATAATTTCTTATATTGTTAATAATGGACCTAATCAAGTGGATGTCCATAAGATTCTTATCATGATGTGGTATATATGGAAAGCAAGAAATGACTTCAAGTTTCAAGGAAAATTCAAGCAGAATTCTCAAGTTTGCTTTGAGGCTGAAGCAATGGTAAGCCCATATTTGAAATACTCCTCCCATAATACTCTGCAGGTGGCTCAGCACTTGGAAGACCATAATAGGAGAAAGAGGAATCTACCAAACGGGAACAAATGCTACATTGATGCATCCGGGGATGAGGGTTTAACTGGAGTTGTATCTTCTTTCATATGCCTAATAACCATAATGCTATCTTCATCAAAGCCATTAGTAAAAGGGTTAATTGGATCTATGCCACTACAAATATGGCATATTAGAAAAATACAACTACTATTCGCGATATCGGCTATGTGCCACTGGAATTTGGGGAAATTGGAACCATGCCACTCCCATCCAATTTATGTCAATCTTCATCTCATCTCATCGCATATGCGAAATGTCACTTTTGCCCCCTTCTCCATCTCTCTTCTTCCTCTCTCCCGGTGGGCGAGCAGAATGGTGCGCATGCGCGGCCGGCAGGGCCCGATCATCACCTACATGGGATAATCTATTATCCCGCGCGGGCGTCTTAATACGACCGCACGTTATTACGTGCGGTCGGATTAAGTCGCCCACACGGGATAATAGATTATCCCATGTGATAAAGTCTGAACTCCATTCGATACGCTCAGAGATCTAGTTGTCCCGATCTTTTGATGAGTTGATGATAACTACAATTTGGGAGAAACATTGACAACCCGACTTCACCTGTACGACACGTTGTTGTGTTGTACCTTAGTGATCGATACACCTCTCCTTGGGTTCTTGATCTTGCCGGTGCAGATCAACCTTATTCCTGCAAGCAAATCGAAGAAACAAGGAAGAACAAGATAAAAGCAATCTGAATTGTAAATAGGAATTGAATACAAATGATAAGTTGGGGTTCCATAGCGAGCAAACCAGCGATCTAACCGATCACGGGATTACATGGCAAAGTAGCGAAACTAAACTTTAATCTAAACAAACCCAAGAAACCCTGAAGGAGTACCTAGCTATTTAAGGAGGTGGGAGGACAACCAAGGGATCCCTAGGATCATGCTCCACCTGGTTGGGGTGCACCCCACATGGGCCCCACTTGGGCCGGGGTCCTAAATGAAGTTACAAGCCTGTATTACAGCTGACTGGGATGGAATTTGGGGACGAGTTAGGATCCATTGGAAAGAGGACTCCAGGAGCTTTCCATCAAGTACTCATGGGCCCAAAACGGAGCTCGCATTCATATTTGGCAGCCGTTTGAAGTCAGCACTATCGCAGGTGGCCGAATTGGATTCCAGAACTTGGACTACTTGATATGGATGTCTTCCAGTTGTCCTATGATGTGAGCATTGGTTGTATCAATGGTAGTCATGGTCACATCATTCTCCCTTCTTCAGGGAAAACCGTCCTCGGTTTTTTCATATGGTGCGCTTTGCGTAGTGCATGATCTTGGCCAGAGAATTGTCTAAATGAAAACAAACGCAACAGACTTTCGTTATGTAATATCATCAGTTCTTTAGCAAATGGCGGATGAATGTACCTGGTAATGGGGATGCACAAGAAAGCACAGAATAACTATATCAAAATGATTCTCTGGCAGTTCATCTCGCTCCCCTTTTTCAGAAGTCAAGTAATCACTTCATACGATTATAATGGCGTTTGATAGCAGCGTTGTGCGATCTCGTCGCTCCCCTTCTTCAAAACCAACCTATTTCTTTAAATCAGAACATGACAAACTCGAGATAACATGATTAGTCATTATAGTATTCCCTAGACTACTATGTGCTTGCGTTACTACAAGAGGTCCTAAATCTGAACATATATATACTCTATGCACCAAATATACTCCTCTATCATTATATTTGCCAAAGATATGAAATATAGTCTTAGTTGGACATGGCAAATCAGATAGCAAATAATTTCTCCTTCAAATTATCAAGCTCACAAAAATCACCAAATTGAACATAGCCCAAAGTATTTAAAGAAGATAACAATTCACGTTCCTCAGCTTCATAAACAATGTGAACAACATGTCTGAAATCAACATACCAAGAAACACTAGAAATAGCATGCTCAGTCACAAGTTGTGGTATTGATATAAGCGAAGCATTATTACACAACTCTTCTTTATCACAAGGAACAGCAAACAAATCAACCTGTGACAAAGGAATCTCAGCAATTGGTTCCACTAAAGGTTGCTCTACTATAGCATGAAAAGTGAACATGTGTAGCTCAGCTTGAGAATACTCACATTCGTTTATCTCAGCACCATTTAATTTACCTATTAAACTTTCTTCAGACATCACAGGTGCTTCATGCTTCTCATCTTTCTTCTCAAGTACATCATTCTCCTCCTTTTGTTGAATGTTCTGAACTCCCTGCAAAAATTGCTCCTCCAAACTTTGCACACCATCATTGCACAAAGATATAGGATATTCAGAAATAGGAGATAAATCATATTGTTCATGTTTTCTCGCATTTGATATGATTTGACTCTCAATGCTACGAGCAAGCATGACTAGGTGTCCAATATGATTATATGTCATGTTAGCAAGCATAACCTAAATTTCAGAATTAAGCCCCTTGAAAAATCTACGTATTGTGTTCTCATTGCATTCTTTTAGACCACTGTAGATGATACAAACTTTAAATTCATAGATGTACTCCCTAACAGTTCAATCACCTTGTTTCAGATGTTCTAATTTCTCAAGAAGAATACATTTGTAGTAAGAACTCACAAAACACTTTCTCATCATGGTTCTACACTCATCCCAGATTTCAGGTTTGTTACTAACATGATTCCACCAAAAGAATGCAGAAGAGGTAAACTTATTACTAACAGCCTTAACCATTTGAGCATCAGAAAATTCATATTTACCAAATTCATTGTCTACTGCTAGCTCCCAATCAATATAAGCAACAAAATCATAAATATCATCGTAGAATGGTAACTTAGATTCAACTCATGCAAAATGATAGTCAAGTATCTCATGTGCATCATGTGGAGAAGTCGTCATATCTCATCGAATGTGAAGAAGTCGATGTTGAGGATGACCATCTCATATCCCGTTATGCAATCCTTCCATGGTTAGTAGCAAACAAGAAACACACATAAGAATATGCATGCTCCTATCAACTACAAGCTAGTGGAGGCTCAAATATCACACACACTCAAGCTTTTAACCAAGCTCGTACAAGATCTTACCAAAGCAAGCGGCATGGTGACCACATCCACTCAACCTAGTCCCAATGGAGGTTGGATGTATCGATGCCTTGGCAAACACTTGCTGTATGGATGCAATCAAATTTGTGGAGCTCTAGGTAGGCTTAAATACGTAGCAAAGGAATAGCAAATGCTCAAATCAGAGAATACAAAGTCGAATAATGGTTTCAAGTCAAGTACCGTGCTAATACTAGGCTAGAACGCACTAGAGATGCGAGTCTAGAAACAAACGGTACCACAAGATAGCACAACTCTGATACATTAAAGCGGTCTTAAAGATAACAAGTGATTTTCTCTTTTCCTTCCTTCTTTTTCTTTCTTTCTTTTTACTTTGCCCTTTTCTTCTCTTCTTTTTTTTGGTGCGGCTTTTCTTTTATTTTTTTAAGCACCATTCTACTTTTTCCCTTTTTTAATTTTTCAGAGAAAAGAACAACTTAAGTACCTCGATGTAAAATTACAGGGACTCAAAGGTAAATATGAAAATTACAGGGACTCAAATGTAAAAGTCTGTTGATGCAAAAAACACACACTGGCCTGGGGGATCTGCTTAACTCCAGTGCAGGTCGAAAACTTGCTTTCGGGTTCAAGGGTGTGCTAGTTGATTTGATCTTGCAATCAACAAGATGAAACATGCAAGTTTTATTAGTAAATGATAGTCGATCGGCCAGGAAGCCGATGTGATATCGTGATGTAACCTAGCTGATACAGCGAAGTGTGAATCGGCTGTGAGGCATATTCAATGACAATCTAACCCTAAACTTGGTACATTGGTTGTATATATCAATATTATGTAATCTATAAATCAATATTACTTCAGAAATTAGCAATTGCGATAGATCGGACTTAACCGAGACAGTATAAATTTCCCAAGTCTAAATAACATGAGATAACGATAATATGTACTCATGTCATAGCCGATGTCCAGATTTAAGCGTGTATCAGTTATAACTCCGATACGACCCTATACTAGGATATTCTCTTGCAACAAATATATCTAACTATTACCAATCAGATTGGTAGTAAGTCCAATATATTTATATTAGATTAGATCCTGATATACGGGGCAAATATAGCATATTATACAAAGCAAAGAACTGTGTAAAACAACTATACTAGGTAAGATCGGCTGAAACCCCGATACTATCCTTATTAACAACCATAAAATAGGCTAGAGATCATGATTCTAAGCACGACTTAATAGATCAAACTTACCTGATGCAACTTTAAGTATGAAAAGAAGCATAATATCTAGACAATCAAACCAATGGTTGCCTTTTCAGGATGATGGGTACAATATATAATTTAAACCAACAAGTCAATCTAGCCGTTATCGACAAAACCCTAGATAGAGATCGGCCGATGCAAGTAGAAAGTATTGTCAATCTAGATTATATAATATATATGATAACTCGGAGATTTGCAAGATAGAATTAGAGTGTCATAAAGATGTAAGCACTAATTCCGATAATGCAAACCACCATAGCAAGCTTTACCTCTTCACCGAAGATCGAAACCGATGCAGCTCGACTCGAAAGATGAACTTGTCGAAAGTAAAAGAGGAAAACGTTGGCGATGCACCAAGATTAATAGAACTGGAGTTGTTATTATTCACAAGATCTCAGGCTCATATTTATACCCGAAAGTACACACTTGTCCATTATGGACACGACTCATATTGTTCTATTACAACTCCAACTAACAAACAAGTCACCTAGGTGGACTCTTACCAAAAATATCTATAAGGAAATCACATAAAATCCTAATTAATAGATACAATTGCCAATCTTGGATTCCATCCTTGCCTAGCAACATCATCACAATCCTTCTTTCAAACTGTATTGAACTTGGTTTCAGCTGATATTGTCTTCCAGTCGATGCGCACTCTGTTTCCGAGAATCCTGCACATCATCAAACCCACTTTGAATTGGACCCTATTTCCAATTCACATACTTGCCAAATTTTGTCGTCAACAAAATCTAAGCCCTAAAATTTGATATATACAAAAATGGAATGCTGAAATTATGCCGATTCCGTTTTTCCAAACAGAACTCGAAACCAACACCAAAGAAAAATTCAGCGAGAACAAGACGGTGGAAGTGGGAGAGGAACCTGACTTGAAGTGGTCAGTCTTGACTTGATGGGAAACGGACTCCGACTCGGCCAGCTGGAAATCACGCACAAAACAAGAAACCAAGACCACCTTTTTGTTATTTCTTTGCGTGTTTCATTATTATAACTGAACCAAATTCCAGCAGATCTAATCCATGTAACTCTCGTCCCCTCCACCTTCTTCACGCGTGCAAAACAGAAGCGCACAAGCACACGACCGAAACCCTAGCAATTATCAACTCCAAATCCGAAAAAACAAAAAATGCCTGGAACGAGAAAAACGGAACCCTAGCAGCGACACGACTGTTTTCGAAGATCGTGATTACAATAAAGACACGACGGTGGCGGCAACAATGGTACTAGACTTGAACAGAACACGAAACTCTAAACGGACTAGATGCTATGACTAGCAACACGACACGACGATGCAACACAAAACTCAACAATGCAAAAACTAAAAGGAACAATGCAATTGCACAAATATGGCTATGTAATGGATGCAAAAAAAATTTGTATGGCTATTTTCTGATAATAGGTAGATAAAAACATACCGAGCAACGAAAGCTCTAATACCACTTGATAAAGCCTGAAATCCACTCGATACGCTAAGGGGTCTGGTTGTCCCGATCTTTTGGTGAGTTAATGATAACTACCATTTGGGAGAAACATTGACGACCCGGCTACAACCGTACAACACATTGTTGTGTTGCGCCTTAGCGATCGATACACCTCTCCTTGGGTTGTTGATCTTGCTGGTGCAGATCAACCTTATTCCTGCAAGCAAATCGAAGAAACAAGCAAGAACAAGATAAAAGCAATCTGAATTTCAAATAGGAGTTGAATATAAATGATAAGTTGGGGTTCCATAACGAGCAAACCGGTGATCTAAACGATCAGGGGATTACACGGGAAAGTAGCGAAGTTAAACTTTCATCTAAACAAAACCCAAGAAGCCCTGAAGGGGTACCTAGCTATTTAAGGAGATGGGAGGACAACCAAGGGGTCCCAAGGATCGTGCTCCACCTGGTTGGGGTGAACCCCACATGGGCCACACTTGGGCCGGGGTCCCAAATGAAGTTACAAGCCCATAGGCTCATTACAGGTGATGCAACACCTTGTTTTCATGATTGCACCTGACTGGGATGGAATTTGGGGATGAGGTAGGATCCATTGGAAAGAGGACTCCAAGAGCTTTCTATCAAGTACTCATGGGCCCAAAATGGAGCTCGTATGCATATTTGGCAGCCATTTGAAGTCAACACTATTGTAGGTGGCTGAATTGGATTCCAGAACTTAGACTGCTTGATCTGGATGTCTTCCTGCTGTCCTATGATGTGAGCAATGGATGTATCAATGGTAGTCATGACCACATTACCGTGCGGGCCGCTTAACATAACCGCACGTGATGATGCATGCCATATATTGCCCCCAGCGCGAGCTTGCCCCATTCAAGACTGGCGTTTTCTCTCCCCTAAACTTCACACAAATTAGGGGGAAGGTTGTCAACCCCGAATCTTTGCTAGGGATCCATATAAAAGGTGCATGCTTGTTGTCCTCCTTCATCTGCTTCCATTTATTTCAATTTTTATCGGTGCAATGCGATGAAATTTGCACTTTTTTAAATGGAGTAGTTTAGGCACTTTTTTATTTTTAGCTAACATATATTGTTTGCATGACATATTTTAAAAGTATTTAGTAGTCCATACCTTTTTAATGTATTCTTGGTTAGGCTTTCCTCCATCCATTTCAATTTTCATCGGATAAAAGCGAAGAATTTTTTCATTTTTGGAAATGGACAATTTTTTATTGATTAAATATATTGTTTGCATGTATAAATTTGAATATTATTTAGTACTGCATAGTATTTTAATTTACTCTTTGTTTAGTGTCCCCCATTTATTTCAAATTTATTCAGTGGAATGCGACCAATATACCAGCTTTGCAAATCTGTTAATTATTCATTTTTTAAATTAATGTTATTGGAATCACTGCTGCATGAAGAGTAATATAATGTCCGTTTAAGTTGTATCTTTTTCAATATGATATAATAAAATACAATATGATTTATCAGAGATGTTTTTTAGGAGATGGATCGGGCATGCATGTACGTTACAATAAGAACTTATCTGATTTTCTTGAAGGAAGCCTCCAAATTTGTTGATCAGGCAAAGGCACATGCTTTGAGGGAGAACAGGAGGGACATTTTTTGTCCATGCTTTGACTGCAAGAACGAAAAGATGCTGCAAGACCTGAAAAAAATTTTGGGGCACATTGTAGAGCGTGGTTTTGAGGATGATTACAAGATATGGACTTATCACGGGGAAGTCGCCATTCATAATAAAGAGGGTTATGTTTTTTGCTTTGATGCGGGAGAATTTTATAATCGAAAACATGTCTCAGGGAATGATCCCGGAATTTGGTAGCTCTGGTATAGATGATGCAGATGTTGATTTTGATCTGGAGGATATGTTGCGGCATGTTGAACCAGAGGTCCTAACTTGTACAAAACGAGGGTTGGACAATTGGGAAGCATTGGAAAAAGTAGTGAAGGACCTTCCTTACGACGAATCGAAAGGATGTGATAGGGACTATATGGTGTTGTGCTATGTGCTTGAACTTCTCAAATTGAAGGCTAGACATGGATGATCGGACACTGGCTTCAACGATTTGATGAATCTATTGAGAGTTATGCTTCCTATGCCGAACTTGTTGCCGACCAACACATATCAAGCAAGAAACTGATACGTCCATTATCTCTAGGTGTTCAAAAGATTCATGCATGTGTAAATCATTGTATACTGTACTGCAAGGAATACGCGGATTTAAACTGTTGCCCAACATGTGGGACAAGTCGGTACAAGACAATGGAGCCTCAGATGGAGAGGTGGTCGACCAAGATTCATCGGTGGATCCAGAGAAAAGATTCCAGCTATGGTGATGTGGTACCTGCCAGTGAAAGATCACCTGAAGAGGATGTTTTCAAACCGTACCGATGCCGAGTTGATGAGAGGGCATCAAGAGTGTTTAAAAAATAGATGGTATGATTCAACACCCCACCGATGCTCGACAGTGGAAAAACATTCATGCACTACACCCAGAATTTGCAAAGGACCCGAGACATGTAAGGTTTGCCTTGAGCATGGACGGAATGAACCCGTTCAGTGACTTGGCCAGTGTTGCTCACCATTTATAACTTCCCTACATGGATTTGCCACAAGCAAAAGTACATTTTGTTGACTATCCTTATACAAGGGCCAAAACAGCCTGGGATTAACATAGATGTGTTTCTTGAACCATTGATGGAGGACATGCAAGAAATGTGGAAAGAAGGGTTACATGTGTGGGATGAGTACTGCAGGAGACATTTTACTCTGTGCGCCAGCATATTCGTTACCATCAACGACCTGCAGCTGAACTTTTCACTCTCCGGTCAGCTTAAGGGGAAGTTTGGATGTCTTATATGTGTCAACAACACATCGTACAAGTACCTCACCTCCTCAAGCAAGGTAGTGTGCATGTGTCATCGTCGGTTCTTATCATAGAGGCACAAATGGCGTGCGATGGCTAGATTATTCGACAAGACAGTAGAGAACGATCTTCATCCTGAAATATGAACTGGTACACAATTTTTCAACATGACAAAGAAGATTAAGCTCGTGTTTGGAAAGGGAAAGAAGAAGGTAGGAAAGAGGAAGAAAGCAATGAATCAGGATAATACAGATGCAACGGTTCAGGAAAATACATTGCCTTTCAAGAAGCATTGAATATTTTTTAGGTATTTTGAATACTGAAAAGACCTGGAGATTCGTCATGCCATTGACGTAATGCATCTTGAGAAGAATGTGTTCGACAGCACCATTGGCACTTTACTAGACATCTCAAGTACGGCGAAAGATGGGCTGAAGTCATGTATCGACCTGGTAAATATGGATATAAGGCATGACCTTCACCCAAAAGAGTTGGCAAATGGGAAGATCAATATTCCTCCGAGATGCTACTCATTGACACCAAAAGAGAAAATGGCTTTATGTACATTCTTGCATAGTTTGAAAGTCCCAATTGGTTTCTCATCGAACATCAGAAAACTTGTATCCATGAAAGATTTGATGATCTCTGGGTACAATGCTCATGACTGTCACAAGATGTTAACTCTCTTCATACCTATTGCTATAAGAGCGGTCATGCTAGTTCACACTAAGATAGTGATAATAAAGTGGTGCTACTTTTTCTACCGAATATCACAGAAGGTTTTTGATCTTAAAGAGTTAGGCCCCCTTCAAACATTCGCAATCGAGATAATGTGCCAGCTTGAGATGTTTTTCCCTCCATTATACATCAATATGATGGAGCATCTGATTGTCCACATCGTCCCTCAGATTATCGAAATTGGTCCCCTATACCTACATCAGACGTGGGTGTACGAGAGGTACATGTCGGTTCTGAAAGGGTATGTCCGTAACCGAGCTCATTCGGAGGGATCAATGATAGAGGGGTACACAACTGAGGAGGTGGTTGAGTGTTGTATAGATTACATGAAGGATGTCACACCCATTGGGATACCCCCCGCTCTACACGAAGGTTGGTTAACTGGGAAGGGGACCGTAGGCAGGAAAAAATTTTATGATAACGACTACAAAGCTGTAGTGGAAGCACATAGCAGCGTGCTGCAGTAGCTTGCTATCCTCGAGCCGTACACTGAGAAACACATGAACGAGATCAGAGCCTGCAACCCCAGAAGACCGGCGACATGGATCTCAAAGGAACAGAAGCGCACATTTCCTGAATGGTTGAAGGATCAAAACCTGTCGTTCGGTGAATCGCTCGAGGAAAAAACAATGTAGAGGCTGGCGACTGGCCCAACTAGCCTCGTGACCTCCTGGCAAGGGTACGACATCAGCGGATATACGTTTTACATGATAGGCAAGGACAAGAAAAGTGCAGCTCAAAATAGTGGAGTTCATGTGGAGGCGTTTGATGCAACGGGCGAGAAGAAGTCATACTATTGAATCATACAGGCATTTGGGAGCTTGACTATGGCGTTAACATCCAGATCCCGGTGCTTCGATGCCAATGGGTCAAAGACACAACAGGCGTATACATTGCTTACTACGGCCTTACGGTTGTGGAACGCAGTAAACTAGGCCACAAGGATGATCTGTGGGTTCTTGTTGAGCGTGTTGCACAAGTTTTCTATGTGAAGGACCCATCCGACGAGCGGATGGACATTACTATACCAGGAAAGCAAAACATCGTTGGCATTGATAACATTGAAGACGCATGAGATTACAACCAATACAACGATGTTCCGTTATTCACAGATCTTCCTAACCGGATCAACCGAATTGAGACAACCCTCGACGAAGAGAAGTTTTCGTCCGTGCGAAAGGATGGTGTTGCGAAAATTGTGAAACGTTAGATTGTTTTTTTGGTACAATTTGTTTTGCAAACGAATGTATCAAACTTATGGCTTGCGAATGAATGTGGTTTCATGTTTATCCCTACTATATGTCGTTCTCAATTTCAATGGTTGAATAATTTATTTGTATTAATCATATGGTTGAATAATTATATTGATTATTAATTTGTGGTTATATTTTTATGTGCAAAAGTTTTGCGTGCGGGTGGGTTAAGCTGATTGCATGGAAAAATATCTTCCCGTGCGGGCGACTTAAGATGACCGCACGGGAAGATACTTTCCCGTGCAGGTCTCTTCAGTCACCCGCACGGGAAGATATTTTTGCATGAGGTTGGCTTAGGTCGTCTGCACGCGATGGCCGCCCTTATATAAGGTATAGGCGGGCTCCCAAAATTTCTAAGTCACATTTTCTAAGGACGCCGCAAGGCTGCCAAAATCCTCCACCGCGCTCCGAGATCCACCACCGCCGCCTCCTCACTGACCGCCTCCAGATCCACCACCGCTGCCACCTATCCTCCTCGCCGACCGCTGCCGCCTCCTCTCCTCGCTGCCTTTGGCCTCCTCCTCGCCCTTGCCACTGGCTGCCTACTCCCCCTCGCTGCCGCCTCCTCTCCTCCTCGCTGACCGCCGCTACCCTCGCCGCCGCCGCCTGCATCCCCTCGCCGCCGGCCGCCTGTATCCCCTTGTCGCCAGCCGCCTGCTCCCCCTCGATGCCACCACCTCCTCCATGATGCCGCCTCCTCCTCCCCGACGCCCCACATCCTCCACGCCTGCCACCGCCGGCCTCCATGTCCTCCACGCCCCCGCCTCCTCCATGCCATCGTCGCCACCTCCCTGCCACCGGCCTCTCCCTCCCCGCCACCTCCAAGTCCTCCACGCTGCCGCCGGTATGTATTTTATTTAATTGTTCAATTTGTGAGGCGACCAATTGTGAAAATTGTGATGTTGTGAGATGTGAGATTGTGAAATTGTGTGATTGTGCGATGTGAAATTGTTGAGATGTGAATTTAGATGTGAAATTGTTTAATATGAATTTTGTGACTTAGATGATATGTCAATTTTGTGAGTTGACCAAGTTTTTTTATATGTCAATTTTGTGAATTTTGGGACTTAGGATATGTGGTATATATGTAAAATTTGTGATGTGCGAGATATTAGAACATATGCGAAAATGTAGATGCAAATTTTTTATATGCCAATTTTGTGAATTTTGGGAGTTCGGATATTTTGTATATATGTGAATTTTGTGATGTGCTAGATATTAGATGATATGCGAAAATGTAGATGAAATTTTTTTATATGTCAATTTTGTGAATTTTGGGACTTAGGATATGTGGTATATATGTAAAATTTGTGATGTGCGAGATACTAGGATATGTGAGGTACATATGTGATACTCTCTCTATCCCAGGATTTAACCTTATAAACATTTGAGCAACAATTATTATAATAAAAATAATTCACCATGCCTTATATAATGGGATGGAGGGAGTATGTGATATGTCATGTGTATTATTTTTTCTAAATTTAGTCGTAAAATTTGAGTTGTATGTACTTAGTAATATATAATGAGATGCAAATTTTTCCCCTTCGAAACGCACATAGAAGAAAATGTCGAAGAACAAAGTTCCCTCCGAGACACCCGTACCAACATCAGGCATAGAACCGAGATCAATCAGCCCTCCCCGACTCCCATAGCTGCATCGGGCGCAGAGCCCACGAACAATCCGCACTCTGAGACACACGAAGTAGCTATCGGAAATAAAGCGGCATCGAGCGAGGAATCTTGGCGCACACCAAGTGACCCGTTTCAAATAGAAGTAGTGCTAATGGCCACCGAGCGACCCAAGGATGACCCTGATTATATTCCTATCGAGTAGATAGTAAGTCCAGAATCCTAACCGTTCTAGATTTGTTAACATTCCCGATCATAGCCATATAATGGCTTATTCGTGCAGATGGCTACTCGGCGTTGGTCGAAACAAAAGGCTGGCTAGATTAATGCCAGGGCTCAAGCAGAGGTGGACACAGCCACATCGGGTCTAGATCAAATGGACACGTCAGCGAGTGGAGGAGGACGTGCAAAGCAACGACATGGTGAGAGGAGCAGGAACCAGTTGCCGAAGGAGACATACTACATTGCTGCTCTGAATGAAGATGGGAAGCCCGTCGAGCCGAAACATGTGATGGCCAAGTTTAGCAGCGCATGCGGGACGGTGGACTTCATGGGCCACTGAACGTGGATGAGTGGAAGGACGTGAACCAACGCATCAAGATTTTAATGTGGGAATAGCTACAGAAGTACCTTGTGTATCCACCTGGATCAGAGGTCATTGGGAGCAAATTTGCGTTGAGTACAATGGCCCGTCGGTGGCGATAGTGGAAGTCTGACATGAACACTTATTATGTTCAGAAGAACAAGTCTCCATTTGAAAAATACGACAATATCCCGCCAGTCGAAGGGGACAAGTTTGTGGCCAAGATGACAACACCTGAAGCTCTGGCAAGGAAGAAGAAGATGTCGGACCTGGAGAAGAAAAACATATGTCCACACCGATTGGGGTCAAGTGGATACAACGGTCACGTGGACCAATGGTGAGCTACGGAGGAAACGTTTGCAGCTCAAGGCAAACCGTTGTTGGTCCAGGCCCTGAATCCGTGAATTCAAAACTGGGTATGGGCACGAAGTACGGGTCAAGTGACGGATGAGGGTGAGATGATTTTTGAGTCTCCTGACATCGAGCATGTGACCATGTCTCTCCATTAAATAAAGTACGAGTGCGTAGATCTTCCCAAACGGCTAGCATGTGCTAGGGCACCTGCAAGAATCTATTATCCCGTGCGGTCGGTATAAATAGACCGTATAGGATAATCCATCTTCCCGTGCGGTCGGTATAAATGGACCGCATGAGATAATTGATTATCCCATGCGATCCACTTAACCCGACCGCACAGAAAGATGGATTTTTCCGTGCGGTTGGGCTGCCCGCATACGAAAATATTTGTTTTCCGAGACACCTAGGTGCAGACGTGCAAGAACTCTGCACGGAAAAATCCGCACGGAAAAATCCTTTTCGTAGTAGTGCAATCAGACAGTTTGAGAACTGTAAGTACAATCTCAACTCGAGGAAGCTGTGATTGAGGGGGAATGTTAAATATCATCTAAATGTATTGTATCTTGCATGGCTGTTAGAGTTGTTTAGATAGATTAAGTAGATAAGCTTTGTAATCTAGAGTTTCTTACAGCTAAACAGCCATGCACCGCGAACTTTCTGTATGCCACGGCGATGGCTGTTGTCGCCCTATAACAACAGAGTTGCAGCCTCGAAGAGGTTTAACGCTTCCTAAAATCAGTTTATCTTCAATGCTCAACAATCAGCACAACAGGATTCGTCCTCCCTACATGCATTTCCATATGTAGAAAGCCCTCCTTTGCCAAACTCAGTGGAGGAAGAGTGATGTGAAGCATTACAGTAGTGGCACTAATATTGCAGTTCATGCAGCTAAACAGAAAATCAAAATTAACCGGCCCCTCTCTGTTGTGGTTTAAGGCCCAACTTCACAGAAGAATAAAATAAAATACCCATGCGTTACAATGGTAAAAACCAATAAGAATTCCGCTACAGCGCTATAAAAGAACAGTGTACATCCAACCAGATGAAAAATTTCTTTGAGACAACCATGCCAAGACTATGCAATGTTTTCCTGCATGTACAGAAGAAAATAATGAGTATGTATAATGCACTTTAACTTTGATTGGTGCAGATCAATCAAGGTGTCGATTCAATAGATCAGAAATGTAATTTATAGGGTGAACAAAATCAAGGAGATATGGTGATATAACTGTTTATATGTGTTCAGGCCCTCGACAAGAGGAAATACTATACCCTACTCCAGTTGTACGTAGATTAGATCTATATCGGTGGATATAGAAGATGTTCCCCTGATTAGGGTTTCCTGGTGCCCCTTATATAGGTGCAGAGGCAACCGGCTAGATATGGTAAGATATCCCTATTGTCGGTGTCGTAGGCCCAGGGGTATGTAAATTTAGGGTTTGAGGCGGCCCCTTGCGCCCACGTGACCCTCCCCGAAGGTGGGATTAGGCCCGAGGGTGAGGTGGCGGCGGCCCTATCTTTTTCTCGGCTCCCCTCGCGCGTTGCTGAAGCGGGGGTCGGGCTACCCTGCCACCCTTGTGCTGCCACCACGTATGCAGGGTTAGGTGAGCATCCCCGGCGCTCACCTAATCCCATTAATGACGGCATGAGCGAGTGCGTCTGCACCACGTACCGCGCCGCATTTAAGGCGGCACAGTGCGTGCGTGGCGCGTCTGACACCGGTCATGCCAGCTGACCGGTCTGTGACTGGTCCGAATGACCGATGGGACACGGCACAGTGCCGAACATGACAATTACACGCCGTTTGGTACGCTGCACGTCCCGTTAGGTCATATCAGAACCGTGAGAGCCATTTCTGCCCTCTCATCCGACCGGAGTTGGTAAGACAAGTCCGGTCGTGTGGCGCGCGTCGATAGGTACGGACGGGGCACGTAAGTCTCCGGCCATTTAATGAAGAATGATGCACGGCGTCGCAGGCGGTCGGATGGGTGGCCTGACAGGAGTCACATCGTCGCTATGGTGCAGACGACTTCTGCACCAAACAACAGGATTGCCTTAAATGTAAAAGAATTTTTTTCCTTTTCTCTAGAGAAATAGACTATTGGCCCATGTGGTGTCCTCTTAGAAGTATAAAAGGAGGCCCAGGCTTAGAGAGAGGGGGTTCGACCCTTGAAACAACATTCTCTCAGCAACCACATAGGAGTAGGGTATTACGCCTTGCCGGTGGCCTGAATCTGTACAACTCCTCGCGTCACGCTCTCTCTCGGGGTTTTTTACTCTCTTGTTTTCTCATGCATCGGGTAGCCGGATCACGTCCTGTGTCCCTGGCCGAACTCACAAGGGGGTCCACACTGTCCCCTGTTGAGGAGCTCACGCTCCGTCACCTATAATCCAGGTAGCTACCATATATTTACATAGGATAAAATTGATTATCTTATCTTTAATCCCTTTTTAGTCTACAAGTTAGCCACATGGGCCTAGGGCACTCGGCCCACCCCATTTTATTTAGCACAAAGGCCCAACACGAGGTATCCGGGGTACCGTGTGCCCCACAGTAGCCCCTGGCTCTATACTTAGTTCAGCATCAACCAAGTGGGGAGTCAAGAATAATGGCTCCCAATGACGCGTGGTTGAATAAGGCATCCCACAGGAGATTTGCCTCATCATGCTGAATAAGACAAACCATGGAATTGAGGAAGTCAGTCGGCGGCATAGGCAAGCGGCCTATAGACGTAGCCCTTAGTTGGTGGCGGAGGAGCCGACTAGCACGGGGATGAGGTCGCCCGATGGTGGCGTAGGCAGCCGGCCTGGAGACGTAGCCCCCAGACGGCGGCGGAGGAACCAACCAGCACGACGACGAAGTCACCCGGTGGTGGCGTAGGCAGCCGACCTGGAGAGGCAGCCACCGGGTGACCTCGGCCCTATGATTTTCGGCACCTCTGCCACCGACTAGAGGCTACATCTCCAGGCCTGCCCCGATTTTCGTTCAGGACTAAAATCATTAAATAATGCATTTCTAGAATTTATATTAAAAGTTAAACCAATATAATCAAGTTAAATTAATGTGGGAAACAAAATTTCCTCTAAAAATCATGACTGAAAATATTTTTATAATATTCTCCATGCCCTAGAGTACTCTCTGAAATTTCCCGTGAGTTTTCGGAGCTCAACTTCTAATTTTAATAAAACGAAGTTCATTTAATCAGTAAAATTAATTGAAAAACAAATTAAATATTCTCTCTTTGTCCTTGGGCTATTTCCGACCCAAGTCCTCCTCCCTCCCTTCCGGATCGGCCTGCCACCCTCCTCCTCATCCCGCTTGGCTCTCCCCTCTCCCTCGAAGTCTATTATACCTCCCTCCCTCTCTCTCCAACAGGTGAGACCGTGGGCCCCACCTGCCATCCGCAACGTCTAGTCGCCAGCCCTCAACTGCCACCACCCCACGTCACCACTAATTTCACGCCTTCCCGTGCTCACCCACTCTCGAGCCCCACTTCACCCACGTCGCCACCCATGTCCTCCACCATCTGCCCCACTTTTCCCTAAAAATCACCACGCATCTATGCACGTTGCTGGCCGATTCCGCCCACCACGGCCAGGAGCCCCACCTCCCGAGTCAATAAAACCCATACCTGGACCTCTCTCTCTTTTCCCCACCTCCCTGAGCTCACTCTGCTCTCTCTCGCTCTCCCTGCTCCACTTCCCCGACCGTCGTTCACCGCCGTGCTCCAGCCAAGGGTTGCCACCGCCACCACCGCTCACGCACACTGTCAACACCACCGCCAACTCCACCGTCGCAAGGGCAAGCCCGGGCACCGTTGTTTTTCCACCTGCCACCAACAAAACTCCGCCTCCACCGCATACTCGAGCTGCCACCGTTTTTGCCACCTCCGGCCACTGCTAGTCACCGCGCCATTGCCTCCGCCACGTTCACGGGGTCGTGACGCCCCTCGACCGCCACCTCGCGACACTGGAAATCCATCGAAGCCTAGTCCTCCTCGTCTGAGGTGAGATCGACCTCCCTCCGTCGTCTCCGGCCACCTCTCCTCACCGCTTCGCACCACCCCTCCTCTCCTAACTCCCTCCTTCTAATTCCTCAGGCCGTTCCGGTCCCCGTACGCCAGATCACGCTCATAAAAACCATCGGACCACCGTCACCATCACCAACCCATGGGTGCTATCGCCTCGAGCTCGTCGTCGGCCGCCTTCCCATCGACGGTTCACCCTCCCGTGCGCTCAGTGAGGACTAGGCCATCCACTTGGCAGCACCCTGTTCACGCGCTGGGTCACCATGGCCGCCACATGAATACCACGTGGTGCACCCGCGCCCATGCCACCGTGGTGTCGGTCCGCCGTGGACCGTCTACTCCCCTCTTGCTATCATGCGAGGATCACATGTCCGTGGCTCAGCCTTCTCTCCCCTAGGGCTGATGTTATAATTCCTTGATTTCCTTTAAGGAAATAAATAATAATTTTATCATAAATCAAATTAATTGCAGAAATTCATTCAAATGGCTCAAAACTTCAAAAATTCATAACTAATTCATATGAACTCCATATTAAGCCATTCAACTTGCAAAATTTATCTAAAATTAAGCTCTACATGTTTGGTTACTTTTCATGTACTGTTTACTTGGTTTTTATTAGGGTTTTTTCTCATTTTGCATGCCGGCGAGTAGTTTCCGCCATTTCAGAAGACTGCAACCATGAAGAAAAGAGTTCGGACGTTTGTTTGAACAAGCAAGGCAAGTCATACTTTCCCCTTAAGCATGTTAAACCTAATTTGCAAAATATTCATTGGTTTGCAAATAAATTGCATGTTTTGTTAATTACATGAGACTATGGAATTATCTATCTGTTCGCTTCTACCATGTTACTTGTTATCCATCCTTTGTCAAAGTTGGGTAATAATTTTACTAGTTTGTGTTATTTACGTTGATCTAGCTAGAATTATATCTGCTTAGCCATGTTTAATACAACAAGCTCACTTAATAGGATAATCACATTATACTTTTAGTATCTTGATGAGCTAGCGACATCGGAGATTGGTTCCATACTTCCATCGCACTCATCGATGGAAAACTCGTTGCCACCCCAACCTGACGCGCCAACTGTTGATTCTGGAAACACCAATAATAAAAGGGGTTAGCGCACGATAACTAAAAGTAGATGGATACGGAAGACAACGATTTATATACGTTTAGGCCCTCTCGATGAGAGGTAATACTCTACTCCTGTTTGGGGATTTTACCCGATAGGTGTATATTGCTATGACGATCTGATTATCATTATCTTACTCTATGCCCTTGGAGGGCTCCCTGCCCACCTTATATAGGTTGAGGGGCAGGGTTACAAAGAGGAAAACCTAACCTGATATGGCATTATTTTACTAAAATTACATAGTAATACTCAATCAGGATTCTAAGTTATGCCATAGAACACAAAGCAATATTGTGACCGAGTCCTAATCTATTACATGGGTCTAGCTCACATCTTATCCTTCCTCCTCTGCCTCCTGCTTCACCGCAACCCACCGCACCGTGGCCTGGCCTCACCAGCTCACCGAAAGGCGAGAACGGCGCCGGTAAGGGCCCCCAGTCCGGCCTCCTCCCCCTCCTCCCTCTACCTTCGCCTGCTCTCTGTTGGATTTAATTGAGCCATAGTAAATCTCCATTTTAGTAACCAGACTTATATATAATTGAAACCGCGTGATAATAGATAGCCAAAATCTTATAAAATGTTGTATCGATCTAATGTCATTGGACACCGGAGCATGCAACCTGTTGGCCAGGATATTGTTGGTGTTCACATATAAGAGTGTCTCTCTCTGCCACGCAAAAAAGTGCATACCTAAACTCAATTGATCCCCACCAATTTGCAGATTAATTAATTGAAACTCAAATATAAAAATAAACTCAAATTTTCTAAAGATATGTTAATCTTTAGGTAGCAATACATGCCTTGTTTATTTCAAGTAATTTTCATAGTATTCTAGTACGGCCAAATGATGTTTTTATAAGCACTCATACTCCATACTTTTTTAAGTAGAAATAGTTGTATCTACGTTCGGTATGGTACTCATATGAAATGGAAGAAATGCTCAATTACTAGCTAGTAACTGGAAAATAAATTGTCACTAATTGTGAGATCTGCAGGGCCCAGCCAGATTACTTCAGAGGGTAGATGGATAGGACTGGGAAAACTAAATTATTGTAGATGAAAACCTTCACACTTACTATCTGACACAGCAATATTGCGAGATAACACTAGCAATAAGATCGAATAATAAAACCTTCCACTCCTATTCAAGTTGTCATATATAATGAAAACTTGCAATCCTGTTCAAGTTCACACTTATCAGACAACAGCAATGAGAGATAGCACTGGCAACACGAATTTAGAACCGGCCGATGCATGCCTGCCTGGATTGCAAGTATTGAAGAAATAATAAAAAGGAGATGCATGATTGAAGTTCATGATATGAGCAACTATTACTGTATCATCCATGTGAAAACTAATTGCAAAGTTAGTTCCATCATATCTTTAGACTTTGTAGTCATGAGTTGTCATGTTTATGTACTGTTTTTACCTAAAACTGTCTCAATGTATTTTTCAGATTTTCTGCTGTTTATTTTCTTCTATTCACTGTTTGTGTTCATGTGGTCCAGATATTCGAGGAGAATTGTTGTTAGGAGGAATGAGAATGGGAGGCCTCGGGAAAATATGTTGCTCCTATCAAGTGGACAAAGGTGCATCATCACATTTCACACATGGCGAAAGGGCGTTATTCATTCGTTTATGAATAAAGAGAATCAAGAATTTGAGAATCAGTTCACAGTTCAGCCTGTTTCACCAGTCAAGTTTGCAAAATGTTCCAATTATGAAAGTAATTACAGCATGCATGTGTCTCACAAGTGTACAAAATGATCAATTAAACAATCAACAGCTTATTTTATTTTACATGGTAAAAATTAGCTATACTAATAATAAAAACATAAATAGAACATAACTTAGATATAGTGGTAAATTTGTTTATCAAATTAATTTACAATATGTAAAATGTGGAGCACTTTTGCTTTGCTCTGTTGATAACCATGGCAAACTCCATCTTGAAAATATTGGTTCATCACCAAATGATGAGTCAATACTACTAATCAAGATTTTGTCCTATCTTGAGAAATCTTCATAAAGGAATGTTGTTCTTACTCCCTCCGTCCCAGAATAAGTGCACTCCTCTAGTTTGCACTTATTTTGGGACGGTGGGAGTATAATCCAAATACCCCTTGTTGACAAGCACAACTTTCTAACAAATCAAAATGCACATATCTAATTGAGATAATCCAAGAAATACCATTCACAAATGATCAGTTCCAAGAAATATCATCAAGTATAAGTTCCATGAAATATCGTTAGGATTCTGTTAGCATCTCTCCATTTAGTGTTATAGGATGAACAGTACATTTAACGGCGCGGGATGGATGGAATCCTAACGGTGATGGCATGTTGAGAACAAAATCACTTGTACTATAGCATTTTATGGAACTCGCACTTATCAATGTCAATTGTTGGATTTGAGTGTTTGTCAATGATATTTTTTGAACTTTCTCTATATCATTTTGTCCTTGCTACATGTAGTGACAATCGATCATGGCTAGCCTCCTCATGTGTCTCTCTCCAATAGAAACTCTAACTACCTCCTTGGCCATAAACACGGATTCCGCTAAAAAAATCTTCTTTACAAAAATCCTTTTATTTACATAGGTGGATAAAAAACAGTTGTATGTAAAAATCGATTTTCAAATGGTTTCTTAAGTCAACCTGCGGGTGCCTTAATTGACCCAACATGTGAAAATCGATTTTCACATATGAGTATTGTGGCCTGACCAACAACTATGGAAATTTATATTTTTACATACGCTTACTCCCAAGTGGTTGTCTTGGCTATATGTGAAAACAAGTTTTAGTTCTATTTGAAAACATTTTCTGGGTAGTGTTAATTAGAATAAATACCAAGAGTGAAAATCGATTTTCGTGTGAGTATTGTAGCCTGAACAAACAAATGTGGAAATTCATATTTTTACATACGCTTACTCCCAACTGGTTGTCTTGGCTATATGTGAAAACAAGTTTTAGTTGTATTTGATAACATTTTCTGGGGTATTGTTAATTACAATAAAATACCGAGACGGTAAAGACTCTAAATCACTTAATTAGTTATAACTAGGAAGGTACCTCACACATTCGCACGGGCATGTGTTGTACACTAAGTTTGAGATACTTAGAAAAGTGAAATATTTACTGGAGAACACCTGCCATGATTTCTCCATAAATTGTTTCCATGCCATTAATTGCTTTTATAATCTTATAACCTATTAGTTTTATGTTATATCATATTTAAGTAATATCTATAAGCAATTATTTATAATCTTCTTCATCATTTTAAAAGAAGGTAGACCCTATTTTCTTTAGAAAGTATGTCAACGTAAGTAAAAGTAAGTGTAATGTAAAAGTAAATTGTTTCTCTTTTCTTATAAAAGAATTGCATATATATTATCCTAGTTTACAAAAGGATGAATTGGGTGGAACATGAACCTCCAGTAAATATATGGGTTTATATAGCCTAATATGATTAATGTAGTTTGAGAGACGATCCATCTACAAATATTTCATATAGAGTGGGTGAGAGACTCCACGCAGTCTAACATGAATACGGTAACGATGAAACATAATTGCGCAGTAATATTTTGAAATGTGATGTACCATGAATGCATGCTTATTTTTTTATATAAGATAGATCTAACGGTTAGAAATAATGGTTCCACTGGTTTAAAAGGTATAGGAGTATCCTAGATACATAGCTTAAAAATATGTTTGTTTCAATATCAAACATTATTTTGAAGTGAGCGTATCTCAACTGGTTAGGTTCTTTGTGGTGATACCAACCCACCCGGGTTTAAGTTCTAGACTTGATACGGGTGCTCGTATTTACGGCTAACTATTCTTTTAAGTGGTAGGCAACGTTTCAGTCGATGGTGAGATGCTCGTGGTAACTTCGTTGATCTAAAAATATGCCAGCACAGTCTTTTCGAGGTGCTCTCACGAGGACATCAACGCGATCGATACATCCACGCCCACACAACGACAACAGATTTCCGGTCCGATTACTCCAGCTCGTGCACGCCAAATAAATAACAAGGTGAGTTCATTTTTATCTTCTTGTCCATATTATTTAGACCATGGAAACTTTTGCACTCTTGTTTTGGTTAGGAATGATGGATAGGACCCAAAAGTAAACGTATTCGCGCGGGCTGGATTCGGACTGCATAACAGCACCGACTTGTGACGACCACCACGACTTCATGCGAACTCCTATTTAGGCCTGTAAATACTTCATGGAAAGCTTATCAAGTCCACTTTTAAATGGTTCCAGCCTCATGTCATTATCTGTACTGAAGCGACCGCAATCATCGTCTTACTACCGAGTCATTTTCTATCGAAGGTACTACATCACCTTATTTGGGCCCAATGGGCTATGTATTTAGTTGAGTCCATTAGGGACGCGTCCTAGGGTTAGAGCATGACTCCGACTCGTTCTTTCACCTATATATTTACCCTATCCATCATAGATCAACTCGGGTTTTGTTTAGATCAAAGTTTAGCTTCGCTACTTTGCCGTGTATTCCCGTGATCGGTTAGATCACCGGTTTGCTCGTTACGGAACCCCACCTTTGATACTTTTACTGATTCAACCTTACATCTTTAATCCGCAAATTGAGTTGCTTGTTCATCTTGTTCTTGCTAGTTCTCGATTGCTTGCAGGAACAAATACCCTCGTGGCTGGGCTGACCGTGGATCCATCAAGATTCACGACTGCCTCTGGAGTTGGTGTAACGATTGGTAAGGCGCAATATCCCTGGACAGTTGTAGTCGGATCGCCAATGTCGCTCCATCCAATGGACTTATCCTCTCATCAAAAGATCGAGACACCCTGGCACACATCAGGTGATATCCAAGCTCTTGTGTTGCTCGCTGAGAGATTTATTGTTTCGTAAATTTTCTTATACCTACTATCCAGAAAAAGACAAAAAATATATTAGTAGATTAGTTTTCCGTAATCCTATAAACCCTTTGAGCCTTTCTGCTAGTACTACTTAGTTAGGTCTTGTTGAGTTTCGTGTTACATTGTTGTGTCGAGTTGTTGGTCTTAGCGTTACGTCGTTTAGAGTTTTGAGTTTTTGCCAACGTACATCGCTATCATTATCACCATCTTTGCTGCCATCACCACTTTTGTTGTCATCTCCACCATCGCTGGCATCCACCAAATCACTTTCTGTTTGTGTTAGATATGTTCCTTTCCTTGAATCCGATTGCCTTTGAGTCTACCGCCACAAGAAAAGAAATAAATACTTGATTCGAGTGACCTGCCTTACAACAGCCATATCTTTTTCATACGGACTCAGAATCAGGCTTATAATATATCCACGAATATCTACAGAAAAGTTACATCCCATCCTCCTCGCTTTGCTAGGTTCGGCAAATTTAAAATCATCAAATTCTGCTTGCAAAATTCAGTTTTCGAGCCGACAAGCTTCGGGGCTCTTTTGGATAGAACTCTGAAAAGTTCTACAGGCCTCATATTTCATCCATTTGATCTACAAATTTCTGTGGTTGGTTCAAGTGTGGTCCTAATTGTGAAGAAATATCAAAAAAATAAAAGAAAAATAAAAAGGTCGCATCTCTCTCCTCAACACTAGAGAAAGCAAAAAAAAAAGAGCCGACTTGTGAGCTTTTGATATATCCTGTCTTCCTGTTTGTCACCTCTTGTGATCGTTCCTGGTTTGCATCTTGTGGTGTCATTTGTGGTTAGGCTCGCGTCTCTACTACGTCTAGCCTAGGACCAGCACGTACCAACCTTGAATGATTACTCAGCTTGCTTTTGACTAACGTGGTTTCTAGTTTTTCTTTGTTTCATTATCAGCCCACCCATAGCTCCACCGGCTCAACTAATACTTGACAGGGATTAAGCGACCAAGGCATCGATACACCTTTCTCCAGAGGTTTGTCGAATCCGATGGTTGTCGTCACCTCCTGTTTAGCGTGGTGAGAATTGGTAAGAGCTTGTTGAACAGGTTGACAGAGTGAGTGATTTGATAGAACCAAATCCAAGTAGTTTTATAGATTTTCCCCTTCTTTTCTGTCATATAGTATTTGTTTTTGTCTATTTCTTTTTCTTTCTAACCATGTCAGGTGAAGAGCCTTCCAATCAGGGTGTTCCCCACTCACCGTGAACAAGAGGAATCATTCAACATTTTGATAGATTACTCAGGGACCGCACCCAAGGGCTCAAGGAGGATGTTCGTGTCACCAACGAATGGCTTGGTCATGTGGAGCGCATGCAAATTGATAACAACACCAAGCTTACAACCTTGGAAGCTTCTGTGGCCTCTTGATTATATTGTCAGGCGTCTTGATGAAATCGCCCAAGCATCCCACCATGGCAGTGAGATGGATGACCATGACTACGTTGGTGATTCTGAGGATGATCCGGATCAGCGACGACTTCGCTTCAACCGCCGTGGTATGGCTCATCATCGGCCACGCTGTGAGGGATGTGCTAATGATGATTCATTTGGTAAGATTAAATTCACTATGCCTTCTTTTGATGATAAGTATGAAGCTGATGCTTACCTTTCATGGGAGTTAGCGGTAGATCAAAAGTTTGCTTGCCATGATGTTCCAGAGGATAAGAGGGTTAGGGCTGCCACTAGTAAGTTTACTGATTTTGCTTCTGTTTGGTGGAGTGAATACCGTCGTACTCATATGAATGCTTTTCCACATAATTGGGATGATTTCAAATGTATTATGCGTGTTAGATTTGTACTTCATATTATGCACGTGACATGTTAAATAAGCTGCAACAATTGAAACAGGATGGTAAGAGTGTGGAAGAATATTATCAAGAGATGCAAATTGGTATGTTGCGTTGTGATTTAGTAGAGGACGAGGAGGCTGCCATGGCTTGATTTTTGAGGGGTTTAGACCCAAAAATTTATGATATTCTTAGTTACAAAGAGTATAATAATATGACTCGGTTATTTCACTATGCTTGCAAAGCTGAAAGAGAACTGCAGGGACGACGTGCGCGTACAAGGGCTAACTTTTCTGCAGGTAGAACTTCCTGGACGGTTCGGAGTGGCGCCGCTGCCCCACCAAGTCGATCATCGGCCTCGACACCAACACTGACACCCTCCAACAGCAACAAATAGCGACCAACACCTTCTTTAGCTCCCTCTCATGCTAAAGAGGTTGCAGACAAGCCTGCCAAAAGTGCTTCTTCTGTTGTTTCCACAGGATGAACTCGAGATGTTCAATGTCATCAATGCAAGGGCTTTGGGCATTTGCGGAAGGACTGGCAAACGCGTTCTGATCATCAGGGACGATGGTGAGTATTCTTCTGTTAGTGAATTGGATGAGGATACACTCGCTTTTCTTGCAGCCAACGACACAGGTAGCGAATATGAGGAACATATTGGGTCTGACGCTGTGGACCAATACAAGAGCCTTATTGTGCAGCGTGTTCTGAGTGCACAAATGGGCAAAGCGGAGGAGAATCAGCAGCATACTCTTTTTCAGACGAAGTGCGTCGTCAACAATCATTCCTGCCGCACTATTATTGATGAGGGAAGTTGTAGAAACTTGGTGAGTACTGAGATGGTCACCAAGCTAGCTTTACACACGAAACCACACCCCCATCCGTATTACATTCAGTAGTTCAACAACAGTGGATGAATTAAGGTAACCCAATTGGTGAGATTAAATTTTGCAATTGGTTCTTACTGTGATTTTGTGGATTGCTATGTCGTACCTATGCATGCTTGCTCTTTGCTTTTGGGTAGACCTTGGCAATATGATAAAGACACGTTGCATCATGGTAGAACAAATCAATACTCTTTTATGCATAAAGGGAAGAAAATTACATCCTATGACTGCTGAAGCTGTTTTTGAGAATGATGTTGTTAGAGCTAAGAAAGAGAAAAATAAGGAGCATGCTAAAACTGAAATTCATATTACCACTAAAGAACTTGTGCACCATAACCAGATAGAATCTAAATCTGACCATGGCAAGAAAATGTGATTTAGTTGAAAGGTTCTTGTTTACTTGCTATTAAGTCTGATGTTATCAGTTTGGATACAAGTGACATTGTTTGTTATGCTTTTATCTACAAGGAGGCTTTGTTTTCATTTGAGAATATATCTGTCTCTTTTCCTCCTACCATCACTAACGTTTTGCAGGAGTATGCGGATGTTTTTCCCAATGAAGTGCCACCAGGGCTGCTACCAGTGCCTGGAATTGAGCATCAAATCGATTTGATTCCGGGAGCTTCACTACCCAACCGTGCGCTATATAGAACCAACCTGGAGGAAACTAAGGAGATTCAGCGTCAAGTTCAGGACTTGCTTGACAAAGGGTACGTAAGAGAGTCTCTTAGTCCATGTGTTGTTCCAGTGATTTTGGTACCTAAGAAAGATGGGTCGTGGTGTATGTGTGTTGATTGTAGAGCTATTAATAACATTACCATTAGATATCATCATCCTATTCCTAGGTTAGATGATATGCTTGATGAACTAAGTAGCTCTACTATTTTCTCTGAAGTTGATTTGCGTAGTGGTTACCATTAGATTATTACGGAGTTGAGAGATGAATGGAAAATAGCTTTCAAAACTAAGTTCAGGTTATATGAGTGGTTAGTGATGCCTTTTGGTTTAACTAATGCACCTAGCACCTTCATGAGGTTGATGAATGAGGTTTTGCGTGCTTTCATTGGAAAATTTGTGGTATTTGTGGTGATATACTTTGATGATATTCTGATTTATAGCAAATCTTTAGAAGAACATCTTAAACATTTACGCGTTATTTTTAATGCTTTGCATGATGCATGTTTGTTTGGTAAACTTGAGAGGTGCAATTTCTGCACTGATCGAGTCTTGTTTCTTGGCTATGTTGTGACTCCGCAGGGAATTGAGGTTGATCAAGCCAAGATTGAAGCAATTCAAAGTTGGCCGACTCCTAAAACGGTCACACAGGTGCGGAGCTTTCTCGGACTTGCGGGATTTTATCGTTGCTTTGTGCGATATTTCAGCACCATTACAAAGAAGGGAATGCCTTTCACTTGGGGCACAACACAAGAGAATGCATTCAACATGTTAAACGATAAGTTGACACATGCACCTCTCCTCCAACTTCCAGATTTTAATAAGACTTTTGAACTTGAATGTGATGCTAGTTGGATTGGATTGGGTGGTGTTTTGCTACAAGAAGGAAAACCTGTTGCATATTTTAGTGAAAAATTGAGTGGGCCTGTTCTGAACTATTCTACTTATGATAAAGAATTGTATGCTCTTGTGCGAACTTTAGAAATATGGCAGCATTATTTATGGCCCAAGGAATTCATCGTACATTCTGATCATGAATCTTTGAAGCATATTCGTAGTCAAGAAAAATTGAACCGTAGACATGCTAAATGGGTCGAATTTATTGAATCTTTTCCTTATCTTATCAAACACAAGAAAGGGAGGAGAATATCATTGTTGTCGCTTTGTCTAGGAGATATACTTTGTTGATATAACTTGACTACAAAATCTTTAGCTTAGAAACAATTAAAGACCAGTATGTGTATGATGATGATTTCAAAGATGTGTTGTTGCATTGTAAGAATGGAAAGACATGGAACACACTCGTCTTCAATGATGGGATTGGTTTTAGAGCTAACAAGCTATGCAGGAAGCGCATGGAGGTACTTTGATGGGGTATTTTGGAGCCAAGAAGACAGAGGACATACTTGCTGGTCATTTCTTTTGGCCAAAGATGCGAAGAGATGTGGAGAGATTTGTTGCTCGCTACACTACATGTCAAAAGGCTAAGTCACGCTTAAATCCACATGGTTTATATATGCCTCTACCTGTTCCTAGTGTTCCTTGGGAAGATATTTCAATGGATTTTATGTTGGGATTGCCTAGGACTAAGCGGGGGCATGATAGCATTTTTGTGGTTGTGGATAGATTTTCTAAAATTTTTGTGGTTGTGGATAGATTTTCTAAAATGGCACATTTTATACCATGTCATAAAACTGATGATGCTACTCATATTGCTGATTTGTTCTTTCGAGAAATTGTTCACTTGCATGGTGTACCAAACACAATTGTTTCTGATCGTGATACTAAATTTCTTAGCCATTTTTGGAGAACTTTGTGGGCTAAATTGGGGACTAAGCTTTCGTTTTCTACTACTTGTCATCCTCAAACTGATGGTCAAACTGAAGTTGTGAATAGAACCTTATCAACTACGTTAAGGGTTGTTTTAAAGAATAATCTAAAGATGTAGGAAGACTGCTTGCCTTATATTGAATTTGCTTATAATCGTTCGCTGCATTCTACTATAAAGATGTGCCCTTTTGAGATTGTTTATGGGTTCTTGCCTCGTGCTCCTATTGATTTAATGCCTTTGCCATCTTCTGAAAAGCTGAATTTTGATGCTAAACAACGAGCTGAGTTGATGTTAAAACTGCATGAAACAACTAAAGAAAGCATAGCTCGCATAAGTGCTTAGTATAAGCTTGCTAGTGACAAAGGTTGAAAGCAATTGCATTTTGAACCAAGAGATTTGGTTTGGTTGCAATTGCAAAAAGAAAGGTTTTCTGATTTGAGAAACTCTAAATTGATGCCTAGAGCTGATGGTGCTTTCAAAGTGTTAGAAAATCAATGAGAATGCATATAGGTTTGATCTTCCTGCAGATTTTGGGGTTAGTCCCACATTTAACATTGTAGATTTAAAGCCATACTTGGGAGAGGAAGATGAGATCGAGTCGAGGATGACTCAAATGCAAGAAGGGGAGGATGATGGGGACATCAACGCGATTGATACATCCACGCCCACACAACGGCAACAGATTTCCGGTCTGATTACTCGAGCTCGTGCACTCCAAATAAACAACCAAGTGAGTTCATTTTTATCTTCTTGTCCATCTTATTTAGAACATGGAAATATTTGCACTCTTGTTTTGGTTAGGAATGATGGACAGGACCCAAAAGAAAACGTATTCGTGTGGGCTGGATTCGGATTGCAGAAGAACATCGAATTGTGATAACCAGGACTTCATGGAAACTCCGATTTGGGCGTGTAAATACTTCATGGAAAGCTCATCAACTCTACTTTCAAATGGATCCGGCCTCATATCCATATATGTTCTGGAGCTTCGTTCTACTACCGAGTCCTTTTCTATCATAGGTACTGCATCACCTTATTTAGGCCCAATGGGCTATGTATTAAGTTGAGACCGTTAGGGATGCGTCCTAGGGTTAGAGCACGACTCCAACTCGTTCTCTCACCTATATATTTACCCTAGCCGTCATAGATCAACTCAGGTTTTGTTTAGATCAAAGTTTAGCTTCGCTACTTTCCAGTGTAATCTCGTGGTCGGTTAGATCACCGGTTTGCTCGTTACGGAACACCACCTTTGATACTTTTGTCGATTCAATCTTACATCTTCAATCCACAAATTGAGTTGCTTGTTCATCTTTTTCTTGCTAGTTCTCGATTACTTGCAGGAACAAATACCCTCGTGGTTGGGCTGACCGTGTATCCGTCAAGATTCACGACTACCTCTGGAGTTGGTGTAATGATTGCTAAGGCACAACGTCCCTGGACAGTTGCAGTCGGATCACCAACGTCGCTCCATCCAGTCGACTTATCCTCTCATTGAAAGATGGGACACCCTTGCGCACATTATGCTCATAGGGGTAGGGTGTGCCTATGTGCATTCATAGGGGTGAGTGTGGGCGTGTTGTGCGCACCTGCATTTGTATTATGATTCTCAGAAAATTTTCCAACATTATTGATTGTTCCTCTCTTAGTTTAATAGTAAAAAATAGGAAGGGCGTACGGTGTTGTGTGCAAGTGAATTGGGTGGGATACGAAGTTCCACTAAATGTATGGTTTATATAGGCTATATGATTAATGTAGTTTGAGAGGCAATTCATTAATGAACATTCCATGTAAAGTGGGTGAGAGGCTCCACACAGTCTAACATGAATACAATAACAATGAAATAAAATTGCGTTGTTAAATTTTTTAAAATGTGATGTACCATGAATATACACCTGTTTTTTTATATAAGATAGATCTTACGATTTATTATAACACAGTACTTATTTTCAATTAATTTTTCATTTTTATTTAGTTGCCATACAAACGCTAGGGTCTACCTTCAAATGATGTATTTTAACTTTTATATAGCAAAATATAGCTAATGTGATCCTGCTTTATTTATTTAATTTTAAATAACACAATAGCTATGACTGTTCACTACTACAAAAACAGTCTTTCGTGGCGGCCATTTTGGATATTCGCTGGCGGTATTTGGCGCCGCCACAAAGCAAAGGCCAGTGAAAACCAAGATCTTCGCTAGTGGTTACAGACCACCAGCAAAGAAATATCTTCGCTGGCGGTCGCATTATGTCGGCCGCTAGCAAAGCCACATTTTCTCTGGCGGCCGTTCTATGTCGGCCGCCAGCAAAGCCATATCTTCGCTGGCAGCTGGCTTAAGACAGCCGCCAGCGAAGATATTCTTCTCTGGCGGCACGTGGCCCGCTAGGAAAAAAGCGATGTGGCCCGTCAGCAAAAATAGGACACCGTCCTATTTTTGACACGTGGCCTGCCTGCGAAGATGCAATATTTATAAAAAAATTGAAACAATATATATTATTTTTTCTTACCTTTGTTCATGTATTTTAGAGTCACACGTGGATGATATAACTAATCGAGCTATCGATAAAGTATGTTCTCTTTCGTGCAGCCGCTATTGATAATTAATATAGATGCACGCGGAAATAATATATGAAAATTAATATATACATATATATATATAATTTCGAAGCACCTATATAGATAGAATTCGACCGACACCACATATACAAGTAGTTCAATGTCTTACAACCCGACCGATATACATGCGCGTGAAACCTATCTATATTACAGTCCAGCTCCAGTTAGATAGACATTCGTTCTCGGGCAGGGCCAAAACTCCATCCTGGTCGAAAAACCTAGCAAGCTGATGTGCGCACTCACGGTGGATGAAGTAGCACATGTCCCGTTGTATGTTCTCAATGGATTTATCATCGAGCTCCCTTTCAGACTTGGGAATTTTTGGAAGCTGCATCGAGATCATGACAAATTAAGAAAATTGTTCACAGTAATGCAAGTTAGCGATTAACTTAACAAGAGTATTGACGGTTTGTACTTACATCGTTGTAATTCACCCAGTATCTCCCATTCACCCTAAGGTATTCGCAGGTGTAATATCCGCATAGCTTGGTTCCCACCGGTTGCTTATGACACTTTCAACATCAATTATAAAGTATATTAGTTAATTAAATGGAAAAACACATGCATTTATAAAAATTAAGTAGTATTGTTTGGCATCCAAATTTACTTACCAGCCACTTATTGCGGATGAGTATGCGTTGTCTGGTGTTTTTCCATTGTCCGCCTTACTGGTAATACCTTTTATATGCACTGTTTGCAGAGATAATTAATTTAAATTCGTCAAAGATAACAACACGTCATGAGAATATATAAAAATAAGAAACGTCCATGTATATAACTTACAGATCGATAATTCTATGTATTGCTGTCTTTATCAAGAGAATCCAAGACGACGACTTCATTTTAATTTGGATAGAGAAGAAAAACTATCCAATGGTCGCTGCAAAAGAAATGGTTAGTCCAGCCGTGGTTATATGTATATACTCGTAGTTGATATGTAAACTTACTCAAAGGCGTATAGCGCGTAAACGCATTCCTTGTCCTGCGTAGATTCAAGTGCTATAGCTACATAAGTAGCAACATCGAGAATCTTTTCCTGATGCCTTTGTTCTATATATGCGTCCCAATCTTGCCGCATCATCGCTTGAACATGTGATGGTAGCTTCTTCTCGTCTAGCACGTAGGTGTGGTTCGGCTGGCTTATCCGGCACGGGTTTAGGTAGCCGACAGGCTTTCGCATCGCTTCGGCTTCCACGTAATTCATCCTGCCAAAAAATGTAAGGTCAAATTAGGTACGCACATAGGTACAATGATTTATTGACACGTTCCAGTCATGTACTTACAGACACTAGATGCCGATCAAATTGGTGTCGAGCCTCTTCTGACGTTAGAGGGCATGCATATCGGAGAAATGGACTTGGAATAGGCATGGCCCGCTCCAGAAGATGTTCTCCTGCACGGCAACTGTGAACGATGAAAGGCCTTTTATGGTGTTGACGACCAAATTTGGTAATTCAAGTATCAGAGATGAAGATAGAATCAAACAGAATCGAAGAGATTAGATCGTCTCGGAAACAGAGTGATAATCTGCTGTAGTCCGAATCGGCTGTGGATTGGATCGGCAGAATCAGAGTAGGACAAGGTTAGCCGATTGAGCCGATTTCGGTAACATGACTCAGTACACGTCATCGGCTTGTGTTAGGGTGCTTCATACCGATTGCCATGTGCGGATAGAGTCCTGAAGAGGCAATTGTATCTATTAATTAGGTTATTTTATGTAATTTCCTTATAGATATTCTCGGTAAGAGTCCGCCTAAGGGACTTATTCGTTAGTTGGATTTGTATTAGGATAATATGAGTCGTGTCCGTGATGGACAATGTTTGTATTTTTGGGTATAAATATAATCCCGAGGTCTTGTAAATAATAACAACAGATGTTCAATCAATCTCGGTGCATCGCGACCTTTGTTTTCTACTTTTCGACAAGCTTGTGCTTTCGAGTCGTGCTGCATCAATTTGATCTTCGGCAAAAAGGTATATCTTGTCATGGCGGTTTGCATCATTGGAGTTAGTGCTTACATCTTCATGACACTCTAACTCTATCTTGCAAGTCTCCAAAGTTATCATATATGTCATATAACTTAGATCAACAATACTATCTTCTTGCATCGGCTAGCTCCTTCTTAGGGTTTTGCCGGTATCAGCTAGTGTACTTTGTTGATTCATGTTCTATGATGTATCCACCATCCTGATTTGATGACTATTGGCTTGTTTTCTAGATGTTGTGCTTCTTTTATACTTAATGCTGCATTGGTTAAGTCCAACCTATTAAGTTGTTTTAGAATCATAATCTCTAGCTCGCTTTACGGTTGTCGATAGGGATAGTATCGGAGTTTCAGCCGATCTTATTAGATTAGAATATTTGACATAGTTCTATGCTTTGTTTAATGTTCTATATCTATATTTCACTGTATTACCTTAAGATTGTATCGGATTTATGACCGATATACACTTAGATCTAGATATCGGCTATGACATCAATTTTATGTAGTCATTATTTCATGTTACAATAGACTTAAGTAATTTATATTGTCTTGGTTCAGTCCGATCTATACCAATTGCTTGCTTCTAGAGTAATATTGATTCTTTGATCACATAACATTGATATCTACAGCCGATATACTAGTTTTAGGGTTATATTCATATTTGATTATATCTTACAGCTGATTAATGCTTTATTGCATCGGCTAGGTCACACACGATAGATAATCGGCCCTATGGCCGATTATCTATCGTTTACTAATATTCGTTGCATATTTTTTCTTGTTGATTGCAGGATCAAATCAACTGGCACGCCCTTGAACCTAAAACCTTAATTTTGGACCTGCACTAGAGTAAAGCAAATCTCTCAGGCAAGTGTGTGTTTTTTGCATCAACACGCTTTTGGCACGCCCAGTGGGACAAAGTGTCATCGTATCTCCAAACATCACCGACGTTTCAGAACAGAACATTTTGCCGATCACGGTCGAGCAATTGAATGAAGAGCAGAGAGAAGAGATGAAACAAATGCTCGATCAGCTTCAAAATCAATATCTGCACTCATTCACATTCACTCGGCAGGACACGGTTGTTCAAAGAACTAAAGTCAAGCTACCGACGATCGTGAAACAAGATCCAAGAACTTCTGGGTCAGGAGAAGAAAAAGACAAACAGACCAAGGTTGAGTCAAGTGATGAAGAACTCCACACATTGCAAGATCGCATTGATTCGGCTGTACATCATGCTTTGGTCAACCAGTCCGGAGTACTCGTAAACACCTTAACAAACATGATCAAGTCGATAGTCGATGGGACGATAGCCGAGGAAAAGGCTAAAGGACCTATATATTTACCAGACGGCACGTTCCCAGGATACAGAACTGTGAAAACAGGCATTGGCGGGGATCAAAGGAATCAGCAACTGCTTCAAGCCTAGGCCCCATCGGCTCCTTATTCAAGCTCAAATATTCCAACTATTTTGACCAGGTCACAGCCGATCACTGGGGGCAAGCATCAACTCAGCTAACACCAGAACAATTAATGAGTATTCTCAACCCGAAGCCGCCAGTTGTCGACACATCTTATCAAATTCCTTCGGTTCCATAACAGCCGATTGGAATTACTCAACCGATAAGCCAGGAGTACAGCACAGAGCGGCTTCCATATGTACCACCTCAAGGCATACCGGCCGGCTTCAATCATGTCTATCAACCTCACTCACCACGACCTCAGCCGATCCAATACTTCCAGATGGATCCACTTCAGCAGCAATATGGTGGAGCAACACCACATCAACCTTGGGCCGATATAATCGCCGACGTCATGAGGGAGCAGTTTGGACTCAAGCCGAAAGATAATGGTAACATGTATCGGCACCCATACCCAGAGTACTTTGATCGAGTACCATTGCCAAACCGATACAAGGTGCCAGACTTCTCCAAATTTTCAGGACAAGACAATGTATCTACTTACGAGCATGTTAGCCGTTTTCTAGCTCAATGTGGTGAAGCATCGGCTACATAAACTCTCAGAGTTAGATTGTTCTCACTCTCATTATCTGGATCAACATTTACTTGGTTCTCGTCTTTACCTTATAATTCTATTAGAAGCTGGGCCGATCTGGAGAAACAATTTCACAAGTACTTTTTCAGCGGAGTTCAAGAGATGAAGCTATCAGACTCACAGCAATCAAGCAAAAATCAGATGAATCAGTTCCAGATTATATTCAACGATTCAGAGATGTGAGGAATAGATGCTACAGTTTGGCTTTAACAGATTCTCAGTTAGCCGATTTGGACTTCCAAGGTTTGTTGGCACCGATAAGGGAAAGATTTTCAGCTCAAGACTTTGAGAGCTTAGTTCATCTAGCTCAGAAGGTATCGGCTCATGAGACAAGGTTCCAAGAAGCAAGAAAATTCATCAAGAAGGAAAATAATGTCAATAATGTCTATAGTTATGACTCTAATTCCGAAGATGATGACCCAGAAATCAATGCAGCCAAGTGGGCTAGAAACAAGAAGACGGTAGTCTGTCAATGGGTCAAGAATGCAGGAAAGGAGGAGAGATTTGATTTTGACATTACCAAAGTCGACAAAATTTTCGATCTCCTTCTTCAAGAGAAACATATTCAATTACCGGCAGGGCATATCATCCCATCGACTGAGGAGTTGAAGAGGAGGAAATACTGCAAGTGGCACAATACAGGATCTCATAACACTAATGATTGCAAGATTTTTAGGCAGCAGATCCAGTCGGCTATCGAACAAGGCAAGATCAAGATAGATGAATCCAAGAGGCCGATGAAGATAGATGGACATCATTTTCCAGTCAACATGGTGCACTCTGCATATAATCGGAATATAGCCGGTGGAGGTAAAAATTATGCCAAGAACATCAGATCGGCTGGTATAATCAACAAGAACCAAAAAAGATGCCAAAGGGAAGAGGAGCCATATTCTCATGAAAGTGAAAGATATTTTGATCCTCACTAGAGTTGTGAATTTTTTAGATTTTGCTGGAATGAGGGTATGAGATTACCATCTATTGAAGATTGTCCTGGATGCAGTGATTCGGATGCACGGTTTGTCCAAAGATCAAGCCAACATAGTACAACTGAACATCGGCTGATTCAGACCAGGCTATCGGCCATACAAGCAACCTCCGAGATGTTGTAAAGCTGCAATGTATGATGCTATTAAGGCCGAAATTACAAGACTCTATGATGCTAATTTTATCAGACCATGCTGATATGTTGAGTGGATTTCTAATATAGTGCCAGTTATGAAGAAAAATGGCAAGTTTCGAGTTTGCATCAATTTCAGAGATTTAAACAAAGCTACACCGAAAGATGAATACCCAATGCCAGTAGCCGATCAACTCGTCGATGTAGCATCTGGACACAAAATTATCAGCTTCATGGATGGCAATGCTGGTTAAAATCAAATTTTCATGGCTGAGGAAGATATTCACAAGACTGCTTTTAGATGTCCTGGTGCAATCGGCTTGTATGAGTGGGTGGTTATGACTTTCGGCTTAAGGAGTACTGGTGCTACGTATCAGAGGGCTATGAATTATATATTTCATGATCTCATCGGCATGTTGGTAGAGATATATATTGATGATGTGGTGGTTAAATCTAAGGAAGTTGAAGAACATATACCCGATTTGAGACAAATCTTGGAAAGAGCAAGGAAGTATGGACTGAAGATGAATCCTACTAAGTGTGCTTTTGGTGTATCGGCTGGTCAGTTTCTTGGATTTCTGGTACATGAACGCGGGATTGAGATTCCACAGAGGAGTATTGAGGCAATTAAAGATATAAACTTTCAGAAGACAAAACCAAGTTGCAATCATTGATCGGCAAAATAAATTTTGTTCGGCGTTTCATATCAAACCTGTCTGGCCGAATAGAACCATTTACTCCATTATTAAGGTTGAAGGCCGATCAAGAATTTGTTTGGGGAGAGAAGCAGTAGCAAGCATTGGACAACATCAAGGAATACTTGAGTACTCCTCCAGTTCTTATACCACCACAGAAAGGGATTCCATTTAAACTGTATTTGTCAGCCGATCAGAACTCTATCGGCTCAGTTTTGATCCAAGAGGTTGAGGGGAAAGAAAGAGTTATATTCTATTTCAGCAGATGTCTTTTGGATGCAGAAACAAGGTATTCACCTGTGGGGAAGTTATGCCTGTGTTTATATTTTTCTTGTACAAAATTGAGACACTGTCTACTCTCCAATGAGTGTGTCATAGTATATAAAGCCGATGTGGTACGATACATGCTATCGGCTCCAGTTCTGAAAGGGCGAATTAGTAAGTGGATCTTTGCTTTATTAGAGTTTGATCTTATATATGAATCGGCTAAGGCAGTTAAAGGGCAAGCGATAGCAGATTTTATAGTCGAACACAGGGATACCAGTATTGACAATGTTGATATTATGCCATGGACTTTGTTTTTTGATGGATCTATTTGCACTCATGGTTATGGTATCGGCTTAGTAATTATATCGCCTAGGGGGCAAGTTTTCAATTTGCTTTTACTATCAAGCCTTACTCTACAAATAATCACGCAGAATGTGAAGCTGTTCTCAAAGGTTTGCAATTATTGAGAGAAGTTGAAGCCGATGCTGTTGAAATCATGGGAGATTCATTATTAGTGATAAGTCAATTGTCTAGGGAATAAGAGTGCAAAAATGATATTTTGATGGTCTACAATGAGAAATGTCAAGAGCTGATGAAGACTTTCAAGATAGTTACTTTGAAACATATTCCTAGGGAACAAAATGTTGAGGCTAATGATTTAGCTTAAGGAGCATCAGGCTACAAGCCGATGTTACAAGGGATCGAGGTAGAAGTGGCTTGCATACCAGCCGATGATTGGAGGTTTGATGTTTTTGAGTATTTGAAGAATCCTTCCAGATCAGTTTCAAGGAAATTACGATATAAAGCTGTTAAATATGTTCTTTTGGATGATACATTATATTATTGGACGATTGATGGAGTTCTTTTGCAGTGCTTGAGCATGGAAGAAGCAAAAGTTGTCATGTGTGAAGTACATGAGGTATTTGTGGGACACATCAGTCGGCTCACAAGATGAGATGGTTAATTCGAAGAGTTGGGTATTTTTGGCCGACAATGCTGGAGGATTGTTTCAGATATTATAAAGGTTGTCAGGATTGTCAGAAATTCGGAACAATTCAGAGAGCGCCAGCATCGGCTATGAACCCTATCATCAAGCCATGGCCGTTCAAAGGTTGGGGTATTGATATGATCGGCCAGATTAATCCACCATCAAGTAAAGGGCATGAATTCATATTGGTTGCGACCGATTATTTTACTAAGTGGGTTGAAGCAATTCCTTTGAAAAAGGTTGATAGTAAAGATGCAATTGAATTTGTCAAGTAACACATTATATACAGATTTGGTTTGCCGCAAACAATTACAACTGATCAAGGTTCTATATTTATTTCTGATGAGTTTGTTCAGTTTGCCGATAGCATGGGGATTAAGTTGTTGAATTCTTCACCATATTATGAACAAGCAAATGGGCAAGCTCAGGCATCTAACAAGAGCTTGATTAAGTTGGTTAAGAGAAAAATAGTCGAATATCCCAAGAAGTGGCATACTATTTTAGCCGAAGCATTGTGGTCTTATCGGATGGCTTGTCATGGTGCAATTCAGGTACCTCCTTATCAACTGGTTTATGGGCATGAAGCTGTGTTACCATGGGAAACCAGCATCGGCTCCAGAAGGATTTCTTTCCAAGATGAGTTAATAGCTGATGATTATCATAATTTGATGGTTGATGAATCAGAAGATTTGGTTCAAGCTAGATTGCGAGCTCTTAAGAAAGTTTAGAAAGACAAGGAGAGAGTTGTCAGGCATTATAATAAAAAGGTTGTGCCCAAATCTTTTGAAGAAGGTGAACTTGTCTGGAAATTGGTATTGCCGATAGGGGCCAGAGACAATAAATTCGGCAAGTGGTCACCGAATTGGGAAGGGCCGTTTCAAATCCATAAATGTGTTTCTAAAGGAGCTTATATGTTAAAAGGATTGGATGGGGAAGTATTTGGGAGAGCACTTAATGGAAAATACTTGAAGAAATACTACCCAAGCATTTGGATTGGTTCATAATCGGCTGCGTTCTGCCGATTTTTATTCATGGCCGATATAGTTCATATCGCCCTTAGATTTTTTATGATTAATTTTGCCTTTGTTTATCAACATGCCAAAATTAGGGGGGCATATATCAGACGACAAATGTGAGATATTGAAGTCGACAAATGTGAGATATTAAAGTAAAAAAATGTGGGATTTCGACGCAAAAATGTGGGATATCAAAGTATGTGTTACAAGTAAAGGTCTCCAGCCGATTGCATAATTGATTACACAAAATCTCTAAGTCCCTATTACAAGCTATTATTGGGATAGATAGCGTTGGATAGCCGATAGCGCCCTTTGTCGAATTTCTTCAATTTCTGCAATTTCTTGGGCGTCTTGTGCATCGGTTCCAGGAATCACCTCGAGGGACTTGGTCATGTTGCCAACGTTTTTATAGCCGATCTCAGTTTTGCCTTTTGTTCTCCAACAGCCTTTGGGAGATCGACTATTGTTTGCTTTTCCAATGCCATTTTAGCGTTGCATTCTTCAAGTCTTGCCAGGAGATCGATCCTTTCGGCTTCCAGCTGATCTATGGCAGCTTTAATTGGCTCTTCGGCTAGTTGATCAAGCTTATTCTTCTCATCATGCACGAGTTGCCGATTTGCTTGAATAGTGGCCTCGATGCTTTTCTTCTCCAGCCGATCAGCTATCCTTTGTCTAGCCTTCTCTAATTTAAATTGATGTTGTTCAAGGTACATAGCTGGGGAGATGGTATTGGATAGCTCATCTGGGATCAGAGCTTGGATTTCTTGGAATCTTGCCCGGAGAGAGCTACAGTCGACCACCAAGCTGTCAAGGGATGCTTCCAGTCGATGTGAGATGTCTTCAAGGTTTCTTTTCACATCATCGGCTAGAGGAGCTAAGGCTTTGCTTTTTGTTTCTCCTTCTACTTCTTCATCAAAGTAGTCTTTAATATCAAAGGAGAATAAATCGGCTAAGATCTGCAAAGAAGGAAGGTGAAAAGGATATAAGTAATAGAACATTTTGTATAGCCAATTTGAAATCTTTAAGGATGTGATATTTACAGGAATAGCAGGAGCAGCAACTTCTTCCTCCACAACATGGTGGCTGCCTACAGCTGATGTAGTGTGTTCACTTGAAACTCGCTGTGCTGGAGGCGATGGTGGAGAAGGAGGCTGACGAATTGTGAATGTCTTAACAAGTGTTGGATGTTTTCGGCTAAGAAAAAGTTTAAAATTTTGGGAGTTGAAAATTACCGGAGGAGTTTGAGCAGTTGGTTTAGCCGATATTGGTGCTGGTTTCTTCTTCTCGGCTGGTCTTTTGTTCTGCAAAGCACAAAGTTTGAATGGTTAGATTGTTGATAAATGAAGAAATCTTGTAACAAAAAAGATGATCTTACTCTGGGTTGCCGAGAGAAGACTGCTGGAGCAGCAGGAGTTGTGGGAGTTTGTTTGGGGTCTGGAGAAGCCGAAGGTGTTTTTTCTCCTACATCACTTAGTTCGGCTGTGGCTTCATCTATTGCCTGTTCAATAGCTGCTTCATCCAAGGCTTCATCGATATCATCAGCTGGAGGAGGTAGTTGTTTCTTAGATTTCTTCTTGGCAGCTGGTGGCATGGTAGTTGATACTTATCTTTCATTTTCCTACCTGCATCGGCTGGATCCCTTATCTGTCCTTGGAGCAGACTTGATGTCTTGGGGGCATGGTAGCCGATGCTGGGTGGAGCCGGGCCACATCCATTTGGTAGTAGCCCTGCAGCATATTCAATGCTCTTGCCACTTCTGTTTGTGCGAGGAGGTGATGAGTCTGTGGTCTGTAAAAATAAAATAGCATATAAAGTTAAGGACAGCATCGGTTGCTATATTTGAAAAACGGAAATACGACAGAAGAAATGAAGGAGTTACCTGAGGGATCATGTTAGGGAAAAGATCTGTCATGTAGACTGTAGCCGATTGGTGGAAGAGATGTTGTTTCCATTCAGCCCACCATGAAGTAAAAACTCTACTTCTAAACATGGCTAACTCGATATTGTTGATACTGCCAAGGAGAGGCCCTGGGATGTTGAGTAGCTGATCCATCATCAGATTTGATGTTATTTCTCCTCTGCACTGGATTTTCTCGGCAAACCATAAGCCAATTGGGAGCTGTCCCATGCCAAACTGCCTAGCTGAGCTCATGGGATGATAGAATTCATATGATACTTTGATATTTCTTCCTTGGTGGATGCCGACAGGAAGGATGCATGGGGTTATTGCTGCAGCAAAGATTTCTATGGACTTTTGAAATTTTTCATGATTGATTTCTTCAAACGTAAAGTCCGATGGTAGCTCAAAATTGACTGAGTCCTCATACAAGAACCAAATTTTGGCATTTTTCTGAAAGCCGTCATAGAAGCTGAAGAACCGGTCCTTAAGCAATTTGGCTGACAGTTTTGCACCGGCATCGGCTTGTGTGGAAGCATATTCTCCAAATGATGTACACCTCCGATGGGTTATTTCCTCTCCATCATCATCAGTGATCAGCTCCAACCTTGGGAATTCTGCCTCAGTTAAGGATGGCCGATTTACAGCTTTCATGGCTACAAGGTTTAGCTAAGATTGGAGTAACCACCAAGGGCCACCTGCGCTGACCACAGAGACAACGGCTAACTTGGCCGATGCATTGTTCAGAGTCTGATAAAGGTAGCCGAGCAGGATTTTTCCTAAGGGAAATTGTCTCTTTTCCTCGAGTGCTTCGGCTATATGCTGCCAGTTGGAGGTTGGGCCACAGCTAGATCCACAGAAAAGATATTTTTCCAACCACATCAATAAAAACGCAGTATGTTCTCCGGGAGAAACTGAACCTTGACCCATGTTGGCCGAAATAAAACCAGACCATCCTCCTAAGCTCTTGGTTTTAAAATCAAATCTATTTTTTGAGTTCAGCATCATGGGATTGGCTGATGAGGAAATATCTAGCCCGGTGAGCATGGTAATGTCCAATAGATTTGGGGTCATTGGTCCTTGCTTAACATGAAGGCATTAATGGTGTTGGACCAGAAGTAACTAGTAGAGGCCATTAGTGGTTCATCTTTAGCCGAATTTGCCAGAGTGAGGGCTAGTGCTTGGCCGATTCCTATCTCATCCCAGTGGTTCTGCTTGCTAGCCGATATGCGCTTGTACCATAAGGGCCAGCTTTTTTCTAGGGATGGCTAAGACTTAAAAGTATTTTTCCAATACCCTAGGTTTGGGTTCGCTAGCCTAAAAGGGATTCTGTTGGTTTCGGCAGTAATGAATTCGACTGGGTCCAAATTGCCGAATGGTCCAAGAAAATAGTTATTCTCATGGTTCAGACTGGGAACCACGACTAAATTTGCGAGATGCTACAAATAACAGAGTAGAAGAGAAAGAAAACGGACTAAGATCGCAGAAAACTAAATATGGCAAGAAAAAAGGAGATCTGGCCGATGGAACTTACCTCTGCGTACTCGGCCGATGGAGCAGCGGATGGAGCGGATGAAGACGACATTTGCGCCGGCGGAAGTTGGACGAGCAGGAGGTGGCTTGAAGGTTGCTTGGTTGCGCCGAGGGGATCGCCGGAGTTGAGGAAGATGAGAATCGTTAAAGCGGTGGAAACAATATAACGGTATGAAGTTTCTCGGGGATGTTGGTTAGGTATTTAAAGCAATGCGATAACGGTCAAAAAACGGAAAGTGCGATATTCTCTCGGAGATAAGATTTGGCAAATCCGAAGCGTTACCAAATATTCCGGACTTGGGGGGCTTGTGTTGACGACCAAATTTGGTAATTCAAGTATCAGAGATGAAGATAGAATCAAACAGAATCGAAGAGATTAGATCGTCTCGGAAACAGAGTGAGAATCGGCTGTAGTCCGAATCGGCTGTGGATTGGATCAGCAGAATCAGAGTAGGACAAGGTTAGCCGATTGAGCTGATTTCGGTAACATGACTCAGTACACGTCATCGGGTTATGTTAGGGTGCTTCATACGGATTGCCATGTGTGGATAGAGTCCTGAAGAGGCAATTGTATCTATTAATTAGGTTATTTTATGTAATTTCCTTATAGATATTCTCGGTAAGAGTCCGCCTAAGGGACTTGTTCGTTAGTTGGATTTGTATTAGGATAATATAAGACGTGTCCGTGATGGACAATGTTTGTATTTTCGGGTATAAATATAATCCCGAGGTCTTGTAAATAATAACAACAGATGTTCAATCAATCTCGGCGGATCATAATGGACCATTATGATATTCTTGTTTTTGGTGCGAGAATATTGCTTTTCCCAGGTAAGTTGCTACCTCGACCTTCTTTTGCTTGTGGATATCCTTGATATGTGCATGTTGTTCCTCTGGGGTATTTCTAGATGTTTTCATTACCATTCATGCATCACCCTCATCTGCCAGGGTAAATCTTCCATGATGTGCCTTGGTAAGAATGGCTTGTCATATTCGTATGTTTCTGGTATGTCCTCATATGGCCAACGTTGCAACTCATCCACGCAACCTTGTACTGACTTTTGCGAATGCGACAACTGAAGAGGTTCGTTTCTTCTTTTCGTCGGTCCGACCGATCCCCCTAAAGGTTGAAAACACTAACCTTGCTTCATAAACTACCATTTCCTTGGGATGAGCCGATGAGGTTCAAGGCTGGTAGTAATTGGGACAATAGTGGCTTTCTGGGGAGGTGGAGCAGCTTGCATGAGAGCTGATTGTGGTGTTGGAGGAGCATGATGAATGGGATCAAGTTTTTAAACAGGTGCCGGAGGAGGAACTTGAGTTGGAGACGGAGGTGGGGATTGTGGATGTTATGGTGATGGAGGAGGATTTGGGGAATCTAGTGGCAAAGGTGGTCCTAGTAGGGAAGGCGGTGTAGGAGGTGTAGCTGTCAATGGTGCCGATGGAGCTCGGGTTGACGGTGGTTGTCCGGTTAGGATGATGTCTCAACGATGCCACAATAGAAACCGGTTAGTTGCATCTCCAAGTAGTTCTATCCCCTCCAGGGCTAGGATGAGTAGCTCCAACGAGGTATGCTCGACATGGACCTTTGTCACTTCCACTCTTTTCTACTCGTCCGTAATTGGACTGTTGTAGAATTGTCGTTCTGGTACCGCTAATCTTGTTCCAACCTCCTTTGTCTTCCCAGCTCTGCCTCTCGGAACAACAAGACGCACGGTTTTGGACTAGTGATAAGATCCACGGAGTAGGGACAACACTGGTCGACATCTGAACGGTTTGCTTGGGTGCTTCAGCAGTTTGCTGGGATCCAGGAACTATGTTTGGGAATGTGGTAGGATTCTGAGCCGCTAGAGAGTAGAAATGTTGCTTCACTTGTGCGGCCATTTTTTCTTCCTACTTCTCTTTGTACCTGTCCCATTTCTTGTAACTCTTCGCCTCTTGTGGAAATCCTTCCTTCCAACTGGTCCTTGACGAAACACCTCTAGCCCTTCCGCTATGTTAAGGGTTGCCCAATGCCAATGTGAGTTGATCATGCTCCCTTTTGGCAATGAACTCTCCTGTTTTTTCTTTCTCTACGATCTGCTGGGGACTAGAGGTCACCTGCTTGATATCAGGAGTCTAGAAAAGGATCTCATCTTCCTCCATGACTTGCCCTGTGCTTCGTGCTCACACCCAATTCTTACTCCGTTCCTTTATGGGCTCGATCAACCGTAGTTTGCCTTCCTTTAGAGGCTTGCCACTAATCTACGTGACCATCATATCCGCTCAACCCCAATCGGTGTGATATTTGTTTTTCTTGGCTAGATCTAACATCTTTTTTCTCGTTGCCAAAACTTCTGGTGTGGTCAACTTCGCAATGAACTTTTCCCATTCCGCCTGCAAGATTTCGTCGTACTCCTGGAATGGAGATTTGTTCTTTTGAATGTACTACATGTTCATATCACACTTCCGCTACCTCACCAATGATCCATAGTCTTCAATACACTAGGAATTTTTGTCGCTCATTCTACAAAAGGGTCTTAACATTGGGATCCACATGTCCCCACGTATCTACATTTAATGGCTCATGCATTCTGGCCACAGTCCTGCATGTGTTGCTAAACATGGACATCACCAACCTTTGCTCAATAGGCTTCCCATCTCAGTTAAGAAAGATTATGTAATATGTTTCATTCGACAGCTGGTTCTTACTTCTGTCACCGCTTCTTTTCTTTGCATGTTCTCCTGCACTTGCAGACAGGTCTGTAGGCTCAAGTGCGGATGTTGTTGTGTCCAGCTATGGTGGCAGTCTGGGCCGCCTTTCTTTTTGAGCGATGACGTGTTTCCATCTGCATTAACAGGACATGAAAAACCGTTAGGCACCTATGATTGTGTTGCAACTAGTTAAAAGATGGCATAACTGCTTGTTGAATAGGTATATAGTCGGGGTCATCCTCGCGAGGGGTCACTTGCATAAGCTCTATCGGAAAAGGACTGCTAGGGGGTTTGCCATTTGCCTTCACTAGATGCCTCTTCTTGTGGCCTATTTTACTACGATCCACAAACATAAGGCCGTAGTTATCAAAGAAAATGCTTGTTGTGTCTGGATGTTTAGTCTGTAGTCAAGTTCCCAATTTTTTGTATGATCCCATAATACGATTTCTTCTGGCCAGTTGTGTTGAACGCTTTGACACGAACTCCACTATTATGTGCTGAGCTTTTCTTGTCCTTGGTTATCGTGTAAAATGTATATCTGCCGATGTCGTACCATTGCTATGAGGTCACAAGGCTTGTCGGCCCAGCCGCCAGCCTTTTTAAAGATTTTTCCTCTAGGGATTCACCAACCGGCAGGTATTGATCCTTGAACAATTGTGGAAAAATGCGCTTTTGTTCTTTCGACACCCATCAGGCGTTGCATGCTCTAGTCTCCTTCATGTTTTGTTCAATGTATGGCTCAACGATGGCGAGCTATTGCAGCATGCTCTTGTGTGCATCCACTACTGCTTTGTACTCGTTTTCAAAGAAATAATTTTTTGCCTATGGTCCCCTTCCTAGTTAACCTCCCCTCATGTGGATTCCAGGATATCCCAATGGACATCCTTTATGTAATCTATACAAGACTCAACAACTTCTTTAGTTGTGTACCCCTCTATCATTGATCCCGAGTAGCACGATTGCTGACATACCCTTTCAAAACAAACATGTACCTCTTGTACGTCCACATTTGATGTAGGTATAAAGGACCAAGTTTAATAATCTGAGGGAAGATGTGAACAATCAGATGCTCCATCATATCAATGTAAGATTGAGGAAAATACATCTTAAGCTGGCAAGCTGGCACATTCAAACCATGCAAGCATCTACAAAAAGCTTTTTTCTCTTCTGGTATGATTGAGTAGCATGTCAGAGGAATCTCGATCTTCCCATTTGTCAGTTATTTCGAGTGGAGGTTTTTTCTTATGTCTAAATTCACAAAGTCGTTAAGTGACTTCAATCCATCTTTTATACTAGGGATGTCTAGTAAGGTGTTGATAGTCCTGTTGAACACATTCTTCTTGAGGTGCATTGCATCAATGGCATGACGAATCTCCAGGTCTTTCTAGTATGGTAGGTACTTAAAAAAGATTGAGTATTTTTTTGAAAGGCAACGTATTTTCCTCCGCTGCTTTCTTCCTGTTGTATGCCTTCTTCTTTCCCTTCCCGAACACGACCTTAATACTCTTTATCATGTCGAAGATAGCAGTACCACTTCGTTTTGTAGGGGCAAACTCGTTCTCGACTGTGTTGTCGAATAATCTGGCTATTGCATGGTACTTATGTCTCTGTGGTAGGAACTGACAATGATGCAGGTAGAATATCTTGCTTGAGGACATTAGGTATTTGTATGACATGTTCTCGGGACATATAAGACATTCAGTCTTCCCTTTAATCTAGCCTAAGAGGGAAAAGTTCATCGGTAGGTCATTGATGGTAACAAATATGAAGCACGCAGAGTAAAGTACTCCTGGCGGTATTCATCTCACACTGATAACCCTTCTTTCCATATATTTTCCATATCCTCCACCAAAGGTTCAAGAAACACATCTATGTTGATGCCATGTTGTTTTGGCCCTTGTATAAGGATAGTCAACAGAATGTATTTTCACTTCTAACAAATCCATGTAGGAAGGTTGTACATGGTGAGCAGAACTGGCCAGGTGACATGTGAGCTGCTTAGGTCTCTGAATGGGTTCATTCTGTCCGTGTTCAATGCAAACCTTACATTTCTCGGATCCTTAACAAATTCTGGATGTTTTGAGTCAGAGGTCTTTTACTGCCGAGCATCGGTGGGGTGTCAGATCATACCATCTATCTTCTGATTCTCTTGATGCCATCTCATCAACATGGCATCGGTAGGATTGGATAATAGGCGTTTCAAGCGATCTTTCACTGGCAGGTACCACATCACCATGGCCGGATCTTTTTCTTTATATGCACCGATGAATCTAGGTCAGGAACCTCACCATCGTAGTCCCTACCTATTTTGTACCGCTCGTTCCATAGGTTGGGCACCTATCCAGGTCAGTGTATTCCTTGAGGTACAATATACAGTGGTTTACACATGCATGGATCTTTTGAGCACCCAGAGATAATGGACATAACAGTTTCTTCACTTGATATGTGTTGGATGGCAGCAAGTTAGGCTTCGTAAGCATAACTCTCAGGAGACCAATCAAATCGTCGAAACTAGTGTCGGACCATCCGTGCCTAGCCTTCAATCTGAGAAGTTCTAGCACAGAACGCAACACCGTATAATACTTATCACATCCCATAGATTCGTCGTAAAGAAGATCATTCGCTAATTTTTGCAACGCCACCCAATTGTCTAAACCTCGTGTTGTACCAGTTAGGACCTATAGTTCAGCGTGCCGCAACATATCGTCCAGATCAAAATTAGCTTCTAAATCATCAATACTAGAGCCACCAAATTCTTCTATCGTATCACGGGATATGTCCTCAATTGTAAAATTTCCTGCCTCACTGAATGAAATATCAGGAGTCGCTTTAGGAACGATGACTTCCCCGTGATAGGTCCACACCATGTAATCTACCTTAAATCCATGCTCCACTATATGCCCTAAAATTATCTTCGGTTCTTTCAACATTTTCAGATTTTTGCAATCAAAGCACGGACCAAAAAACACTACAACGGTCACCCACATCTCAATCGGGTGGCAACCCCCATCTATGTCGGGTATGGCGCCCATCATAGCGTAGAAGTCACTGATGTGAGAAGTTATCTCAATCGGAACATACGGCCGTTATGAATGAAGTTATCTCAATCGGGCCTCATCTAAAGCCCATCACCGATAGCTTTGACCCAGATGACCAGTCAAACTAAAGCCCGTCACGGATGACCTATCTCAATCGGGCCCCAACTAGCGCCCGTCACGGATGACTACTAATCTCAATCGGGTCTAAACTAGAGCACGTCACAGATGTCTATTAATCTCAATCGGACCTAAACTAGAGCCCGTCACGGATGTATAACTCAAACGGACTTTAACTTATACCCAACACGGATGATTATAACTCACTCGGGCTTTAGGTTAAAGCCCATCACCGATGAGTATAACCCAAAAAAATAAATTTTGTTTTTTGGCTAGCCTTAGGCCTTTGCTAGCCATACCCGCTGCAAAATAACATAAACAAATTATTCCCCAACATGCCCAGCATATACACATCCCCAGCATCCCTATTCACATGCACATATGCCATTCACACATATTTCACACATCCATTCACATAACATCCATATAATATCTGCAACGATCCAAAAACTAACAACGGTGATGGGCATATAAGTTATCTTTATCGGGCCTAAATAAAAGCCCGTCATCGATGAATATCATCTGTGACGGGCGTTATTGTTACCTGAATCAGGCCTCAAGTTGGAGCCCATCACAGATGACGATCATCGGTGATGGGCTTCTTTTAGGGCCCGATTGAGATATTGAAGGTTATCTCAATCGGGCTTAAGATAGAGCCCGTCACTGATAAGTGTCATCCGTGATGGGCTTGAGTTTTATGCACATTTAACTTGTCTGTGCGAACATATCTCAATCGGCCTCTTTTTAGGCTCGTTTGAGATGTATTCATTGTGACGGCCCACAAAATCCAGTTAAGTTACAGGCCGTCACGGATGAGAGGATCTGTACTAGTGAAATATTCCTCATATTCTCCCCCAAAGCATGTGCTTCAGCCTGATAAACAAATTTGAATGCTTCCTTTATGAATGTCGGATGAGTTCTCCACATCCGTACATCCATGCCTGATCACTCTAAAAATAATTGCACGAATAAAATTTTGTTGCAGGTGTTTCTCACACAACATGGAAAAACAAATATCTTCTAAAAATTAAACAAACAATACATTGGACCATCATGCACTAGTGATTAGAATAAAATCTTTGGTCATTTAAACATTATATTTTAGTTGCAATTTACTAAAATAGATCAAAAAAGTCCTTTTGCAAAATTGCAAATTTTGTCGCATTGCACCAATGAAATTTGAAATAAATGCAGGCAAGTAAAAAGGAAATCAAGCTCATGTAACCTTTTAAGCAAAGATTTCGAGTTAAAAACATCCCTCAATTTGTTCCTTCGTTTTGAAGATAGAATTATCTGGTTCAAATGGCAGCAGCTCAAGCTTGGGGAGGATATATGTTCGATCATCGCGTGTGGCCCTCTTAAGCAATCACTCGCGAATATCCATGATCGTGTGCGATCACTTAAGAGAATCACATGCGACTTAGCCGTATTATCGCGTGCGGCCCTCTTAAGTACCTGCCCGCACGCGATAATCGATCTTCCCGTGTGGTCTATGAACCAGCCCTCCAAGACCGCTCTTTATAGACGCGACTACTTATGCCCCACATGCAATCTACCGGACTGCTAGTACACATTTCTCTACTAGTGTGCGAAACCTGACACAAATGAGCTCGTCCTAGTCCTGCTCTAGTTCTCCCTATCCTCATTTGTGCCGAGTAAAGAACCGGAAGTCAGAAGAGAGGGTCATTAGTGTTTAAATTTTTGTGTCGGTTTGACTTTCGGTACTGATTGCCGTTACGAACCGATACCGATGACTGTCTGTAGTAACATATACGAGTGAAATTAAAGTGAAAAATAAATTACTCGAGGTGACGTATAGACAACAAAAAGATCCAGGAGATTAAATTTTGGTAGTTTCTTAGGCTGCGTTCGCGTGGCTGGGTCCCAGCGTGAACAGTGAACACGAAAAACGGAGTGATCTATTAGCGCGTGATTAATTAAGTTTTAGCTAATTTTTTTTAAAAATGGATAAATTTGATTTTTTTAAGCAACTTTTGTATAGAAACTTTTTGCAAAAACACACCGTTTAGCAGTTTGAAAAGCGTGCGCGCGGAAAACGAAAGAGGTCAGTTGGGAAGAGGGGGAGAAGAACACAGCCTTAATGATGCTCTAATAACAATATCAACAAACCATTAAGTTTTTCAAGGGAAAATTAACTCTGATATGCTCACTGTCGCTGCCATTGCTCGAACATTTCCTGCAGAGATTACAGCTCACCATGTGTCTCATTGCTCTCTCTGTTTGTCCGCTATGCCGCCACCTCGTCCATAACATGCATGCAGGTTGCAGCCACGAGTCGCCTTCTCGGTGAACCGCACCGCTCTTCCAGCTTCATATATCCGGCCACACCCAAACCTAGCTTCGTTGCAGCTAGCAAGTGGACGTACGTGCCATCAGAAGCAGCAACGACCCAATGGCAACTCACCAGCAGAAGCAGATGCCGCCATCGTCCAAGGACGAGCAGCCGGCCGCTCCACCGGCGGCGAAGCGAGAGGAGCGCGCCCAGAAGCCGGAGACGCAGAAGAAGGGGGTCGTCACCGTCGTGAAAGGCGAGGAGGACGATGACGGTGGTTCCGCGGACACCGGGCAGCGCCGCTGCGTCTGCTCCGCCGCCGGCCAGCCAGCCGAGCACTTCCGGTGTGTGCGCGCGGAGACGGACGGTGCCGACGAGTGAATATATTACAAGGTGTTTTCACGTGTGCCTTTGCTAGCTACGCGTTTCTTTTGATTGATCTATGAAGATGAGGGTGCACAAACTTACGATTGTTTTAGTTGTTGTTGGCTTAGTTGTCTTAGTATTTTGTTGCAAGCTAGCTAGTAGCAATAATCATGCACGCGTATAATGTGAAGCCAAATCATATATGGGCAAAAGAAGAGTATTTTTTTCAAAAAAAGGGAAGCCTCTAATTTTACTTTTATGTTCCAATGTTGTGTTGTTGTGTCAAAAAAAAAAGAAATGTTGTGTGCTCAGCTCAGATCAATCGGTCCAATCTTGAGCCAGTACTCTGGTCGGTGAAAAAGAAAAGCGTGATTCTTTTAACGAAAATGCAAAAGCTTGTGAAGTCCTTGAACTTTTTTTGATATAAAAAATTTCAATAGAAAAGTTTGAACTTACAATGGTATTTTTTACTTGCAATGTCAAATTTTTGACAACTTTCAAGTGATGGGGGTTTGCCTTAGCCAGCCCAGCGGGCTCTTGGCCTGTCTATTAGGCCATGGGCCGTACACTGCTCGCAAATGGAGGCCGAGACGGAACGGATCTTTCCTAATCCTAGTTGTTCCCGGCCACCAGGGGACTCCGACACCGACTCCATCAAGTTTCCAGAGCGCGGCTCGGACGTCCGAACGGGTATATATCCAGCGCTCCGCCGCTTCCACGAGCTAACAAACCAACACCAGCCGCTACGTGTACGATCGAGCGAGCAATTTCAGCCTGGAATACTTTCAGCGCCCGACGCGAACCAAGCAAACAGGAAGGCGATCCACAGGCTCCGCCACCAGCCGGCGAGATGGTGTCCCCGGACATGATCCGCAACGTGGTGGGCATCGTCGGCAATGTCATCTCCTTTGGCCTCTTCCTCTCGCCGGTGCCGACCTTCTGGCGGATCATCAAGAAGAAGGACGTGGAGGACTTCAAGGCAGACCCGTACCTGGCCACGCTCCTCAACTGCATGCTCTGGGTCTTCTACGGCCTCCCCATCGTTCACCCCAACAGCATCCTCGTCGTCACCATCAATGGCATCGGCCTCGTCATCGAGGCCATCTACCTCACCATCTTCTTCCTCTTCTCCGACAAGAAGAGCAGGAAGAAGATGGGAGTGGTGCTCGCGACGGAGGCTCTGTTCATGGCGGCGGTGGCGCTCGGCGTGCTGTTGGGCGCGCACACCCATCAGAGGCGCTCCCTGATCGTCGGCATCCTCTGCGTCATCTTTGGCACTATCATGTACTCCTCACCACTGACCATCATGACGAAGGTTATCAAGACCAAGAGCGTGGAGTACATGCCGCTGCTGCTGTCGGTGGTGAGCTTCCTGAACGGCTTGTGCTGGACGTCGTACGCGCTCATCCGCTTCGACGTCTTCATCACCATCCCCAATGGCCTCGGCGTGCTCTTCGCTGCACTGCAGCTCATCCTCTACGCCATCTACTACCGGACCACACCCAAGAAGCAGGACAAGAACCTCGAGCTACCAACTGTCGCCCCAGCCCCTGTGACCAAGGACGACGCCATCAATGGCAGCACTGCCAGCCATGTTGACATCATCATCAAGCCGTAAAGCGTGCTTAATAATCAACAGTTTTAGCCTAGATAAACTGAGTCCTATGTGGTTATTAACTTAATTGCATGATGTGGCATGCGATCGCGAAGAACATGTACATTATGTTTTATTATTCTTTTACCACGTTAACCAGCAAATTATATTTTTTTGTGTTGATTTGACTCAGCACATCAGTTGCGCTGAGCCACTGACTGGTGGGCCCAAAATAAATAGTACATGTATCTACGAAGGATTTCGCCTGCTGTGCAGGGTGCAGCCTGTGTTCGGTACTTCGGTTGTAATCTCTAGCAATCTTTTAATAAGCGTCCGGCTTGCTTCCTGTCAAAATCTTAACTGCTACTTAACTATATATCTATATATATCTTATATACTACTTAAAAAATCTGTAGTGGTGACCGTGAAGCTAACACAGGTAGACACGCTCTAATCTAACCGTACATCCCCGTCGTGCATCCACCCGCGGAGACCCGCTCCACAGTCGCCCACCTCCTCGAGGCGAGCCCCTTGCGCAAGGAGGCCATGGAGGCGATGCGGCTGGATCGCGAGGGCCGCCACAACGAGGTGATTGCGCACGCGGACGAGCTCGCGGCCAAGCACCCGGAGTACGCCGTCGTGCTCCACCTCGCCTCCGGCGACGGGTCCGATGGCCAGGCTTCGGTGATACACCTCGTCGAGCGCTTCGACTACTCGGCGCGCGCGCACTTGACCCTAGCAACGCATGCATCAGCTGGACTTAGCGCACGGCCTCGATCCAAACATTGACAAGAAGCCGTTTCCTCGACGCCTTGAACAATTTGGTTGAAGAGTTCAGTAATTCGCTTGGGATTGCCATGTTCCTTGCGAAGCTCTGGTTTGTCCTGGGGAAGTATTGATCTGTGGAATTGGAGTGTGACCGGGCAATCTGTATGGAGGAGCCTACTGATCCCAGGGAGGAGGATGTGCCTCCTGGATCTATCCCCGGAGAGAAGCCTGAAGATAGGAAATCTTATATCCGCACAGAGCTCAAATTTTTGCTCCAGAAGCGAGTCTTGTCGTGTAGAGATTACTGGTGCTCATTGGCAAGCGAGAAGCAGGACAGCTTTCGACTGGTTGGACTCAACTCTTTGCATGAACACTTTGATGTTTTCTATCAAGATGACCAGGAGGCTGCAAAGACCATATCTGATGCACTCAACTTTGTCAAGAAAAACAAGTCATGGAGGTTCTGGATTTGTCCCTACTGTGTTGGCAAGAAGATCCCGGACATTGATTCGCTCTTGCAAAACATGCGCAACAAGCATCCGGAAGGGGGTTTCTGGACGAAGCTGCTGTCAGTTTTGGATCCAAAATCGATCTCTGGTACATATCAGGGTGATCATTTCTCGGACACTGCAACAACCTGTCAAGATTCACAGCAGAATTATGTCTTACATTTCAAAAGAATGGATGATATTTTTAAGTACTTGTTTCTTCGGGCTGCTGACAAAATTAAAGAAAAACCATTTTCTCAAATACGAGAGGAAAAATGTAGAAAAGGAATTTTTATCTTTGAGAAGATTAAGCTAAAGATGAAGAATGCCCCCACAAATATGTTAAGCTCCGAGGTTTCAGAATTTTGTCAGTCACCTCAAACGGGTTTTAACCCTAATCCGTTTGAGATTAGTTGTGGCCTATATAACCCCAGCGGCTAACTACCTTCCATCCCAACCTAGTGCACTGCTCATATTTCGGGTGGGAGGGTGAGAAGGGTCATTTTTGGCCGGAAATGGAGGTAAAAAAAATTAATAATTATTTTTTTCTAACATGTATTATGCATTGTGTTTTACACTTTTTATGTTATTGATTGCAGATAGACCGAAGTTGGATATACGATATTCCCTATTCATCCCTAGGGTATAGGGAGGGGGTCACTAATATTCGTTAGTTTTGCGGATAATGATAGGAAAAATAGGATGAGCAAATATATGTTGTGTCCATGTGCAGACTGTAAGAATGAGAAGATGTTCGACAAAAGTTCATGGGTTCATTCTCATCTGATTGTTAGAGGATTCATAGAGAACTACAAATGTTGGAGCAAGCATGGAGAGAAAGAGTCAGCGGATGTAGCAGCTGATGAAGTGCCGGATGTCGTGAACAACCCAACAGTTCGAGATGGCATTTTTGTCCCTTCTCCATCATGTGGTGATGCCATAGATGTAGACCCTTAAACTCTATCAGATATGTTGCGTGATTTTGAAGACCCAGATAATAGCGAGAGGAATTTTGAGAAGTTCAGTAAGTTGGTGGTAGATGCTGAGACGTCATTGTATCTCGGGTGTAAGCCAAAGCACACCAAGTTATCCTCTATGTTAGAACTCATGAAGCTTAAGGCAAGTAATGGCTAGTTAGGCAAGAGTTTCCCAGAACTTCTTGAGTTCTTGAAGGATTTGTCGCTAGAGGAAAACCAGATTCCATAGACGACATATGAAGCAAAAAAATTCTTATGCCCATTGGGTCTGGAGGTCAAAAGAATTTATGCTTGTAGAAATGACGCATATTGTATTACAAACAATATACCGACTTAGATGTTTGCTCTATCTGTGGAGCTTCTAGATACAAGCGAGGTATTAGTGAAGGTGAAGGGCGTAAGTCAAAAAGGGGTGGCCCCGCAAAAATGATGTGGTATTTACCAATTACCGAGCACATGGAAAGAATATTTGCGAATCCAAAACAAGCTAAGTTAGTCCACTGGTATGCTGAAGAACGGAAGGTTGATGGTAAGCTGAGACACCCAGCAGATTCAGTAGTGGAGGATAATAGATAGAGCTTTCCTCGAATTTGCAAAGGACCTGAGAAACATGCGTTTCGCCATGTATACAGACGACATTAATCCATTTGGTGATTTGAGCAGTTGTCATAGTACATGGCCAGTTCTTCTTGTGAACTGTAACCTTCTACCCTGGTTGTGCTTCAAGAGAAAGTATATTATGCTTGCCATGCTCATTCAAGGACCGAAACAACCTGGTAATGATATCGATGTGTTCATTGAACCGATAATCGATGACTTTGAAAGGCTATGGCATGAGGGCACGTGAGTATGGGACGCATCTAAGCGGGAGTACTTTAGCCTCCACACGATGCTGCTTTGCACCATAAACAATTATCCGGCCCTTGGTAACCTTTCAGGGAAAACTGTCAAAGGAAGAATGGCTTGTTCGAAGTGTATGGATGAAACAAGAAGAAGATGGTTGAAACATTCACGCAAGATGGTCTACATGGGTCACAGGAGATTTCTCCCAAAGTTTCACCCTTACAGAAATATGAGGAAGAATTTCAGTCGACACAGAGAGCTTGCTACTCCCCCGTAGGATAAAAAAGCAGTGGATGTGCATGACTTAGTCAGGGGAATCACCAATGATTTCAGAAAAAAGAAGAAAGTTGGGAACACAAAAGAGAAGAGCATGTGGACGAAAAAGTTAATATTTTAGAGTTTACTGTACTGGGAGCATCTTGAGATCCGGCATTGCATAGATTTGATGCATGTCAAGAAGAATGTCCGTGAAAGTCTCGTCATTTAGTGCTTAATCCAGGTAGCACAAAGGATAATCTCAATGCCAGACGAGATTTGGAAGATATGGGTATTCATTCCGAGCTACATCCTATAACAACGGTGTCCGGAAATGTGTTCCTTCCTCTAGCCTGCTACACTCTTTCGAGGGATGAGAAAAATGATATGATCACATGCCTAAGTGGTATTAAGGTTCCATCTAGCTACTCATCGAGAATAAGTAAGTCCATTTCATTGGACGACCTCAGATTGGTTAGAATGAAGTCGTATGATTGTCACGTCGTTATCACACAACTTTTGCCTGTTGCCACCAGAAATATTTTGCCTCCTAAAGTGCGACACACCATTAATGCGATTGTATTCCTTCTTCACTGCAATTGGCCAGAAGATTATTGATCAAGAGGGTCTAGATGAAAGGGCCGGCTCAACTATTTCAGGGGCCTGGGCGAACACAATACTACAGGCCCTTAAGAGTTAAGGCTATTTTTTTTCATATAATATGTTCTTTATAAAGCACAGATACTATATAGTGATAAAAAAATATTTCTAACATGGTAAATTACAAATCAAGCGGTTTGCAAGTTGCAATATAGTAATTTATTCTCGATAAATAATATCGATAGTATAATTCACAACTAAAAACACACCATAGAAACAAAGTAAGTAGTATGAATACCTTAATGCTATACCACAAATGTCCATGCCCCTTACAAAAAAGAGTTTCTTCAAGCATTTCTTAAAGCGAAATTGATTAATTGATTTACTCGGTTTCTTTTGTTTCTTTTCTGAGCACCCGACAAATGTTTTTTAGATAACATTGTAACACCTGAAATAGTGAAATTGCAAGGTAAATTAATATTATACAGCACTAACCATAAAAATCATGCAAGCAAAAAATCCTAAATTTATAAGTGCTAACCTAAATCAAGCAAGCAGCAAGCAAGATTGCAAGAACAAGAACAATAAGTGTCTAACCCTAACGCACTGCACTAACCTCAGTATGCCACAGCCAGAGGAGAGGAGACGGCCAGAACGGGGAGAGGGGAGACTGCGAGATTGCGTCGGGGGCGGCGACTCGGCGGTTGGCGCGGCGGTGATTGCCTGATCGGTGGTCCGTGGTCGAGCCGTGTGCGTGCAGCGCGGAAGCGGATCGTCTGACGTTACATGGGCACCGTTAGAGGGACGTCGGCCATCGCTCCATTATCCGTTCGGCATCTCACGGTGATGCTGCTTCCTTCGTTCCGCATCGCACGAGTGCAACGAGTATGACGGCCAAACAGGCTTGCAGTTGGCCCATGCCAGCGAAAATGGCCCACAAACATCTTTGTTGCCGTGTGCCACCGTTCGCTGCTTAGTTTCCGAAGGGAAAATAAGGGTGCCATTATAGTCGGACGGAGGGAAAAAAAGACCTTTCGACTGCTGTTCTTTCGGCGATGAAGATGGTCGATGAACAACCAGAAGCTTTTCTGCAATTGATCGTAAGTCTGTACTAGTTACCTCTCTTCTTCCATATCCCTCATGAACATCTTCTTAGTATTCATCGAACTCCCCTCATTAGGTTGCCCCCTTGCCATCAAAGAAACAACTGACTGATACAAATCAAGCTCTACCATCTAACTCATGAGATGGAAGAAGATAGGTTTGTAATACAACACCATGCCCATGTATTCTTTTATTTTTTGTCATGTGTATGCACTAGTCTCAGCTTTTGATGGTAATACATGCACCTAAATAGCTATGAAAATATATAAAAAAACAACCAAGGATTAATCTTTTACTTTGCAGAGGCTGATCAATAATGATCTTTTAGTCGACGATGCATTTTAGTAATGAAGTCATGTTCTGTAGAAGTATGATGGAGTCATTTTCTCCAAGTTTGGTTACAATACTGTGATAGTACAAGTATGATGGATCTGGGGGAAAAAAATTCATGAGAACTTTTACGTCTATGGTTAATTTTGTTTGGGCTAGATCCTGGTGAAGCACTGCTGTTTTGGGGCCATCCTGTCGAAGTCCTACTCTTAAATTAGCAGCACTCAATGATGTATATGTCTAGCTTTCTTTTGCTATCTTGAAAGCACAACTTCAGGGACAAAATATATTCAGGCATCAGATGTCCAATGCAGTAACAAGTATCGCATTTTAATGTTCAGTGTTCACTGTCCAAGCCTGTCTACTTTCTGCCATTGCTATCTGAAACTCTTAATCTGATTTTGTCACAAATAAAATGACCTAATTAATTTCTTCACATTCTCAAATGCTCACAGAAATCATAGTATCATATTGACATTCTTATCACATTCAGTACTGAATCACAGTCTCAATTCACATCAATTTTCAATCTCAATTCATATATGTACAATTGCAATCCCAATTTCTCAAAAACAGATGTTATCGCCCTCTTCAGAAAGCTATGGTGGTGGTGGTCGCCTCCCTCCCATGCCTGTCCGGGCATGGCAGAAACGATAACCCTTTCTCCCGTTTCAGTGCGGCTCTTGGCATTCCTCTGACGTTGGTGGTGGTGAAGAGCTTGGCACCACCACCGCTGCCGCCGTAGAAGCCGTCGTCGAGGACATCACTGCCGTGGAAGCTCTCGTGCGGGGGAGGACACTGGGCCGAGTGACAAGGGTGTCCCGATCTTTCGTTGAGAGGATAAGTTGATTGGATGGAGTGATGTTGACGATCCGACTACAACTATCCAGGGACGTTGTGCCTTAGCAATCGTTACACCAACTCCAGAGGAAGTTGTGAATCTTAACGAATGCACGATCAGCCCAACCACGAGGGTATTTGTTTCTGCGAGCAATCGAGAACTGGCAACAACAAGATGAACAAGCAACTCAATTTGCGAGTTAAATATGTAAGATTGAATCAACAAAAGTATCAAAGGTGGGGTTCCGTAACGAGCAAACCGGCGATCTGACCGAAGTAGCGAAGCTAAACGTTGATCTAAACAAAACCCAAGTTGATCTATAGCGGCTAAGGTAAATATATAGGTGGGAGGATGAGTTAGGGTCATCCTCTAACCCTAAGACGCGTCACTAACAGACTCAACTTGATACATAGCCCATTGGGCCTAAATAAGGTGATGCAGCACCGTGGACAGAAAAAGGCCCATTGGGCCTAAATAAGGTGATGCAGCACCGTGGACAGAAAAAGGTCTCGGTAGTAAATCGACGATTACGGCCTCTCCAGAAAAGATATGGATATGAGGCCAGATCCATCTGAAAGTAGACTTGATAAGCTTTCCATGAAGTACTTGCACACCCAAAACGGAGTTTGCATGAAGTCGTGGTGGTTGTCACAAGTTGGTGCTGTTCTGCAGTCTGAATCTAACCCGCGCGAATTCTCTTTCCTTTTTATCCTCTCCATCATTCCTAAGTAAAATAAGAGTGCACGCGTCTCCAGAGAATAAATAGGATGAATATGAATTCAAGAAAGAACTCACCTGATAGTTTAGTTCACGTGCACGAGCGCGAGTAATAGGACCATGAAATTGCACTTGTGTAGGCGCGGATGTATCAGTGGTATTGATGTCCTTATCACCGTGGGATGGAGAGGAAGGCAAGGTCGAAGGAGTCTTCCATGGCAATCCGCTCCACCCATGCCCGTGCCGAGGAAGGCGGTGAGCCGCAGCGGAGCGGTAGGCAGCCGTGGCGGGGATTTGTTTTTCTTTTTTTCGAGAGCGGATTGACGAGCAGCGTCTTGTTCGTTTTTGTCCCCCCGCAGTTGCTCGTAAATAGGCTGAATGGGCCGTCCTCACTATGACAACGATGCCGAATGAACGAAGGAAGGAACATCGCCGTGAGATGCCGAACAGGCAATGCAGAGACGCCCGAATCTCTCTGACGTTGCCCGTGTAACGTCCTACGATCCGCTTCCGTGCAGCACCATCTGCCGTGTGCGCCTACGGCCCTGCACCAGGACGAGAGGAGTTGTCGCACGCAGCCACACACGGTCTCAGCCACACACGGCAGAGAAACCGACATAGATCGCGTTTCCCAAAACATCAAAAAGGAGGAGTCACTCGTGGCAATGTGCCTGTGCGGCTTCACGGCCTCCCTCTCCTCGCCTCAGCCTTGGGCTGGCGGCGGGGCTAGTTTGAGGGCCCCCCTCTACTCTGGCCCTAGGCGGTCGCACAACTGACCTAGGCCCAGAGCCGACCCTGGGTAGAATTTGACTCGTATTAAGCTGGTCTTCGTTCCACGTGGCACTTATGTGATATTAGAATTAAACAATATGTGTTGGACCCATTTATCATTCACACAAAGCTATATGGTGGGGCCCACGTATCATCCTCGCTCCTCCCCTTCTTCCTCCTCTATCTATCCCTTCTCTCTTTCTCTTCAAACACAACAACAGATAGATTGATTAATCTCTTCAAACAGACAATTCATGCTTTAAAAATAAACATGATTTGTGGTGGGGTTTAAGGTGTGATTAGACAAATAAACTTATAGGAGCACATGAACAGCGTATACAGTGGTGCCATGGCGCCGCAGGTGATCGGGAGGAGTATAATCTTCATCGGGTCGACGGGCTTGGGAAGAAAGCTGCTGAGGTTGTCGCTCATGCCGTGGCAGAGGCAGATGGGCGCGCTGCTCATGAGTAGGGGCAGTAATGGTTCAAGGCTTATGGGTTGTTTCACAACCCTATCTAGCCCTCAAATATTTTTAGATAAAAATCTTAGGATTAGCAATTTCCTTAGGCGCCGATCTAGGGTTTTTAGCTAGCCCATAGGATTTAGACATAGAGTATTCTTCGGGAGAAAGAACGGTGAGAGAGAGAGACCCATACCTTCGCTGGTCTTCGAGCTCGATGCGGCCATGGCGATGGTGTGGTGCTCGGTCGCGTCGGTAGCGACGGCGACGGCGGTGGTGAGCTCTTCCCCCACTTCAGCACCTATCCTGGATCGGAGGGTTCTAGGGTTTTGTGAGGAGTCCGAGTGCACGGCAAACGTTGGTTTGCGTGAGAGGGGGCCCACGGTCATAGTTCCGCCGGCGCCCCTGATCAGGGCACGTTAGGTGGAGTGGGGAATCGGGAAACCCGATTCCCCCGGAGATCACAACTAACATTCTCCCCTTCGATCTGCACCTTACTTATTGCTTCATACGTAATATTTATTTCTAAATAGATTGATGCATAGAGCACGCTTCATCATGACAGTCACAACTTAACCATCAGATGCAATGACTACAACGCACCTCTCCATTTCAAAATAAATAGTATGCCTTTTTGTAATGCAAGGATCATAGGCTTTCCCGTTAACCCATGCGAGCTAAGTGTTCTCTGAACCATAGTTATTAGGACCAGACCGGATCGGTGGTCCAACCGGAAAAAACCAGAAGCAAAGACCTCAGTGGCTTGGTTCAAGTAAAAGACCGCCTGTGCAATCGAGCCAGTGAAAACTAGATGAACTGGCAGCTTTTCCTTTGAACCGGAGTTTTTTCCCTACTGAACCGCTGAAAAACCGGCTGGCGGCTTTTCCTTTGAACTGGGTTTTTTTCCCCACTGAACCACTGAAAAACCGGTGCTCATGTGGATGTGTGCGGGCCCTCCAGCTAGCAGACGCGACCAGCAGGTTTAAAATGCCCTACCACTGAGCTACCACTTGCTTTGTGCTTTAGCTATAAAAATTAGAATATATGGACCGGCTTGAACCAGTGGTGACTGTTTGAACCAATCAAACCGTGAACCAAGCACTTGACCGGCCCAATCACCGATCCGGTTCTAATAACTATGCTCTGAACACAATGGGCGGTAAGCCTTTCGTAAGCGGATCCGCTACCATTTCCTTTGTTCTTACATGCTCGAGACTAATGGTATAATCCTGGATTTTCTATTTCACAACATAGAACTTGATGTCAATGTGTTTGGCAGCACCACTTGACTTATTGTTGTGAGCATAAAACACTGCGGGCTCATTGTCGTAGTACAACTTGAATGGCCTTTGAATGTTGTCGACCACTTTCAACCCGGGAACAGATTTCTTTAACTAGTTTACCTACCCCGTGGCCTCATAACTAGCTACAAACTCGGCATATATCGTGGATGATGCTATGATGGTTTGCTTGGAGCTTTTCCAAGAATTGGAGCTTTTCCAAGAAATGGCTCCTTTTGCGAGAATGAATATATAACCTAATGTGGACTTTCTATCGTCTACATCTCCCGCAAAATCTGAATATAAATACCCTTCTATCTCTAGGGAATCAGATCTTTCTGTATGTTAGCATGAGGCCTTTTGTACCTTGCACATAACGCAAAGCTTTCTTTACCATTCTGCAGTGATCTATTCCTGGATTTTCTTGATATCTGCCAAGTATCCCGGTAAAAAAAGCTAAGTCAGGGCGCTTACATACTTGAGCATATTGTAGGCTTCCCACAGATGAAGCATATGGAACCGCTTTCATTTCATCGATCTCATATTGGTTCCTGGGACATTGAAATATCCCAAATCTATCGCCCTTGACTATGAGAGTAGGTGTAGTCTTACTCGCATGCATACTGTATTTCTTTAGCATTTTTTCCAGGTATGCCTTTTGCGATAGCCCAAGACCTCTTTTCTTCAATCTCGGTGAATTTCTATTCCTATAACGAATGAAGCTTCACCAAGATCATTCATATTAAAATTCGAGGACAAAAACTTTTTTGTCTCCAATAGTAGATCAACATCACTACTAGAGAGAAGGATGTCATCTACATATAGGATAAGGAAAATGAGTCTCCCATTTCTAAACTTTGCGTAAACGCAATTGTCCTCCTCATTTTCATTAAATCCAAATCTTCTTATTGTTTCATCAAACTTCAAATACCTCTGTCTGGAGGACTGTTTTAATCCATAAATGGATTTCTGCAGATGACATCCAATTCATTCTTTTCCTTCCACAACAAAACCCTTGGGTTGTGCCATATAGACATTCTCATATAAATCCCTGTTAAGAAATGTCGTCTTTACATCCATTTGATGTAACTCTAGATCATAATGTGCTACCAGTGCCATTACGATTCTGAAGAAATCTTTGCATGACAATGGAGAAAAGGTCTCATTATAATCTATTTACTTCTCTTTGAGTAAAACTTGTTGCCACAAGTCGCGCTTTATACCTTTCTACATTCCCTTTGGAGTCACATTTTGTTTTGTAGACCCATTTGCAGCCTACTGTTTTCGCTCCTTTAGGAATTTCTTCTAAGTCCCAAACTTTGTTGGTACTCATTGATCTCATTTCATCTTCCATGGCTTCAAGTTACTTCGAGGAATGATCACTTCTCATGGCTTCTTCAAACAAGGTGGGATCTTTACTAGCATAGACTTCGTAGTCACTAGGAATAGCTGTCTTTCTCTCTCTTTGAGATCTTGTGAGTTGTGATACATCTTCTATTTGGGATGATGTTGCTCTTCCTCTTGTGTGACAACTGGTTCTGTAGGATCCTATACCATAGGTTCCTCCTGTTCATTCATTATTACCGTAGGAGCACTAACAATAGGTGCTGACATCGCAGCGCTCTATGCTGTCGGTGTAGCATCAACAGGTATCGAGAAAAAAGATTCCTAAATTATCGGAGTAGGTACGCATACCCGCTTTTGTTTCAGACTAATTTCTCAGGGTACCATGCTCTCCCTGACTATCTCATCCTCCAGAAACACTGCGTGTCTCGTTTCTACGAACTTGGTGTGTCTATCAGAACAGTAGAAAATGAAAACCTTTTAATTTCTGAGGGTAGCCAATGAAATAGCAACTAACTGTCTTGGGATCTAGCTTCCCAATATTTGGGTTAAATATTTTTGCCTCAAATGGATAGCCCCACACATGTACATAATTTAGCGTGGGTTTCCTTCTTGTCCATAGCTGATACGGTGTTTTGGGCACCGACTTACTTGGTACTCAATTAAGAATATGGGCAGTGGTTTTTAATGCCTCCATCCATAAACTTATCAGTAATGTGGAGTGGCTTAATATACTTCGGACCATGTCTATTAGAGTATGGTTACGTCTTTCAGCTATCTGTTCTACTGAGGCTCACTCGGTGTGGAATATTGGGCTACTATGCCATTTTCCTGTAGAAACCTTGCAAAAGGTCCAGGTATTTGGCCATAAGGGGTATGCCGACCATAATACTCTCCTCCACGGTTAGATCTTACTACTTTAATCTTTAGATCATGTTGATTTTCTACTTCAGCTTTGAATATCTTAAATTTATCCAACGTTTTCGATCGTTCTTTAATTGGATAAATGTAGCCATAGCGCGAATAATCATCTCTGAATGTTATAAATGAATCATAATCATCCACAGTCTTAATTGGAAAAGGACCATAAATATCTGTGTGTATGATTTCCAATCTTGCTTGACTTTGTATAGCTCCTTTCTTTATTTGTTTAACATACTTTCTTTTAATACAATCAATGCAATCTTCTAAATCCTTGAAGTCTAAAGGATGCATAATTTCTTGTTTAATTAATCATTGAATTCTTACCTTCAAAATGTGGCCTAAACAACAATGCCACAATTTCGCACATGTTTCATTATTGCATCGTTTGCGCTTATTTCTTACATTCGTAGACGGGGAAGACATTGTATTGCATGCAATATTCTCTTCATTGCATACAACATTGACATTCTCATGTTTAGGCAACATATAAAGCTTGTCTTGTCGGAATGCAAGACCAACACACTTATTATTGAATATAATTGAACATAGTTCTCGATCGAAATAGTAATTATATCCATCATCCGCTAAACATGAAATGGAAATCAAATTTCTACTCAAAGAGGGTACATAGAGAACATTCTGGAAATGAAGTGTGAAGCCATTATTCAATTCTAATAGATGTTCTCCAATTGCTTCAAGTTCAGCCTCGACTCCATTTGCAACTCTAATGCATCTTTCTCCTCTTTGTAGCATCCTCCTCGTACGGAATCCCTGTAACATGAATAGTCGCACCTGAATCAATCCACCAAGTAGATTTTGCATAACTTACTTATAGGGATTCATCTACAAATGTGATAATATCCTCACCTTTCTTCATGAGATGCTTCAGGAAATCAGGGCAATCCTTCTGATAGTGCCCCTTCTTTTTGCACCACTTGCAAGTGTCCCTATCCACTAGCTCTACATTACTTGGTCTTGGATCATTTTGTGGCACCTTTCCTTGTGCCTTAGGAGAGACGGAGTTCTGGCTATAGTTGTTCCTCTTCTTGTGCTTCACATAGTTGGTGGAATCACCACGAGCCTTGGGTCTATCCTCTTCTTGCACACACATGGCAATGAGCTTATTAATGTCCTAATTTTCTAGCCGCAAGTTTTAGTTCACAACAAAAGCCTCAAAATATTGGGGCAAGGAGGCAAAAATAAGGTGAACTAGGAACTCATCAAGGAGCACCAAGTCCATCTTCTTGAGGTTTGAGAAGTGATGCCACTCATCTTCAAAATGTGCTCTCTAACCCCTCTGCCAATCTACTTCATGGTTACTAAGCTCTTAATAAGGGTGCTGGCATAGGCATTTGAAGAACCAGTAAACTGATTCTCCACTTTCTGAAGGTACTCGCTGGCAGTGGTACATGCTGGGATTGCTCCCCTTATTGCCTCCACAATGGAGCTCTTAATTACCATCAAGCACTTGCGGTTTGATGACTCGCACTTCGCACGATCAATAACATACTTCAATTTTATTGGTGCGTGGTCAAGCACCCTATTTTTGAAGTCCTCTTCACTCACACCGTCTGCCCTCACTGGATTAGCAGGCTCAGTGGGGCGAGGCTCGGTGAGAGCTTCATCTATGTCAGACAGCGCAAGTGTTATCTCTATCTTCTCTCGCCATGAGCCATAGTTGTTCTCGTTAAGAGGCTCAACGGCCGAGATGTAAACTAATGGATTAGTGATTCCTGAAAGCAAATTAGAGGAAATTGAGAGACATCTAAAATTAAAATCTTGCATGTCTTAATTTAATGTTGGTCAAAATTAAAACATACAATATACTACCACATTAATTCTATATCACCATTGGGCATAAATAGAACCAACACATGGAAAAACTAATAACAACATTTTAATATTGCTATTAACAACGTTGGTCCTAATAAAAACATTACTTCATTTAAACAACCATTATAGCAGCGGAAAAATAACATACATGTTCAGAAGCATTTCATACACTCATCTACTCTCTAAACAATTTTCTCGTTGGATTAAAATTGCTTAGAAATCAATGCATTCATTAAACATAAAATAAAAGTTCTTCTGAAAAAAATTGGGACTTAAATTAGACTTCTTTTCTTCGGACGAGGGACCTAAAACGGACTTTTTCGTTCGGCCCTCAGCCTGTACACGCACACGTCGGTGCTCCCGCGCTCCAGGCCACAACCTGGGCCTTGGTCGGGAAAGCAGCTGCGCGCTCGCGCCTTCCTGGGCCATTTTCGGCCTAGCCGATGCCGGTCGTCCGATCTCCAGGGTTTCGATCGGACGGCCGGGCGCCGAGATCGGGGAGACAAAACCCCCCGTCCCTCCTAGCCACCGGCGAAATGGCGAAGAGCAACGACGCCGTTGCATGCCCCCTCGCTGGTGCGCGCACTCGCCCGAGAGTGAGTGCGCCGCCATCGAGCGGCCATGCGACGGTGCCCCAGGGCCGCGCGAGGAGGTCTTCTCCCTTCGTCTTCCTGCTTGGCGACCGGCGGCAACTAGCGGTGTTCCTCCAGTGCCGAGTCAGTGACGGCCGACAGAGGTGGTGGACTTCCCGCGCGATGTTGGCAACGGCCAGCGACGGTGGTGGACTTCCCGCGCGACGTCGGCGATGGTGGTGAACTTCCCGCGTGGCGTCGTGCGATGACCGGCAATGGCACAGGCAAGGGGTTGCATTTTCCTTTTAGGTTTTCATCCTTTTCCTTCTTTCTTTCCTCGTAGATCTACTCCTAAGGGAGGCTGTGATACTATTGTTAGGATTAGCAGTTTCCTTAGGTGCCGATCAAGGGTTTTAGCTAGTCCATAGGATTTAGAGATAGAGTATTCTTCAAGGGAAGGAACGGGGAGAGAGAGACACATACCTTGGCCGGTCTAGAGCTCGATGTGGCCATGGCGATGGTGTGGTGCTCGGCAGCGTCGATGGGGACGGCGATCGCGGCGGTGAGCTCTTCCCCCCACTTCAGCGGCTATCCCGGATCGGAGGGTTCTAGGGTTTTGTGGGGAGTCCGAGTGCATGGAAAACATTGGTTTGCGTGCCCCGCGACTCCCTCTTTTTATTTAGCATTGCGTGAGTGGGGGCGCATGGCCATAGTTCCGCCGGCGCCCCCAATCCGGGCACGTTAGGTGGAGTGAGGAATCGGTTTCACAATCCCCCCGGAGATCATAACTAACAAAAAAATGTATAAAACTAAGCCTTATACATTTCCAACCCAACTCCTAAAATTTCTAGTGTAAAATGTTGGTTGCATTACCACCCCCACTCACGAGTGACTTGAAGCCGTTGCAGCAGGGGTGCTCGGGCCGGCGAGCTGCTCACGGCGACGCCAGAGAGCCGCCACCCCTAGGCACCCACTGCCACGGCGGTCGCCGCGACGCCCCCGCAGTCAGGCCTTTGCCGTCGCCAGGGCGGAAGGGGCCGAGAACCCTCGGCCTTCACACGTCATCCCCATTGTCACGACCTCGCCGCCGAATGCCGTCGCTGCCGCTCCCTGTCGTTGTCCTGCCGCCTCCGCTCCGGCGCTTGCCTGCACGCCGCCGTCGCCGCTCCAATTCCTGCTATCGCCACTCCAGGAGTCGAGGTGAAGAGAAAGGGGGAGAGAAAGAAAGATATGGGAGAGAGGGAGGAGGGAGAAGGGAAGGAGAGAGAATGACATGTGGGCTCCACATGTTAGTGGGTCGCACAATCTATTTTTTTAATTCTAATGCCACATAAGCAACACGTCAACATCCCGTGGAACGAACACTTGGTTAATACTACCATGTAGGCGCCACGTTATTGAAACTGACCTCTAAAATCGTCGAGGTTATTAAATTATACTGGTTTTAATAGTTGGGGTAGTTGGGGGTCGAGATATCCGGTATTGTGGTTCAGGAATACAAATGCCACTAAGGGAGTCATAGTGAACTTATTTTTGGCCGAATAGTCAACCTTTATCCTGTGCTTCATCTGTATTCATCATTCGGAATCCTGGCCCATTCATGGCATGCCGGCCTATCGACATTTCGGGATGAGGCCGACTGACGGACTAGCCCGATACTACGGCCGTCTTGATGCTCTTCCTCTTGCGACCACTGTCCGATCTCTCTGACTGTTTGTTCTCATCTTTCCGGCTTAAGGATTATCGATTATCGTGGGAACACTTTCTAATATTTCTCTGGAAACATTCTCTTTGCAGCATTCTTAAAATATTTTTTTAAAAAAACATTAACATTTCATAGAAAGAGTCGTTTATGCACTTAAATAATATAATGGTCACAATCCATCCATCATCATTCAGCACTTTAGAACATGAAAGAGAAATGCTTACATCGATATTTGATGGCTTAATTACGGTACTACCTACACGTGTTGCTGCGGGGCTGATATAATACTTCTTTGCACTATTGTAATATAAACAATCAAGGCAAAATTCGACATACATATTATAGAACTATAGAAGGGTTTAAAGCAATATACTAGCCCTTTTTTCTTTTTTACGTGAAGTATGTGTACACTACTAGAGATTATTCAGAGTACGGGTTGTTTTTAAGCAGCTAGGCTAATATTTATAATTTGTTTTCTAAATATCATATCTTTAAAAGCATTCTTGTATAGAATGTTTTTTCAGTTTTATGCTTGTGAGATACCGAGGAAGAAACGACGTAATGTACGCTAACCAATTGATGAAGGTAGTATTTTTAGAGGATAGAAAAGCATACGTTATTAGTATTCCGCCTTGTTTTTCTAAATTTATCAGTTTTGCATAGCTGTTAGAATTGTAGATTTAGAATTGTAAATTTAGAAGGAAAATACTATTACCATGTTTATATTTGCAACTAATTGTTTTGGCATTTTTTCAAAATATAGGTCATAGACGTATTTACGTAACATGTTTCTAATTATAACCCAACACACATTGTATTTATTGGAGTATTTCTCACCGACTTCTCTAAAATAATAATTTTGGTATAACGAGCTAAAAAAATATTGCCTTATTATATTTGTATTTGATTACTCTTCATATTTCTTTATATAAAAAAATACTATTTATTGTTTTTTGAAAATTAGTATGTAATGATGTTGATAACACGACCTATGTACTTACGTTGATTTGCATTTAGATATGTAGCAAAGCCACATTTTCGGTTCTTGAGGAAATATCGCTACTATAGGAACAATTACTTTGAACGAGCTGTTGCAGACGGATCATAACTAGTCGTATCCACATATGACTCCTTAAGAGACCCAGTTTAAAAATCGATTTTCGCATGCGAACCTTTTAACATATCCATATGAAAAATGAGTCTATTTTTACAGACAGATCTCTTAAGGCAGCGTGCAAAAATATATTATCACAGGGTGTCACGTCAAGAAATTTAGCCTAAATTTTCAGACTATTTTGTGTATAAAATCCCTATCTATGAATCAGGCAGGTACACAAAATAACAAATTATTATACAGATCAAAACATAAATAAAACATAAATATTTACAGAGGAGACATTTAGTGCTCACACCGAAATGAAACAGTAGTAGCGGAAAAAGATGATCCTAGTGGGGCTTCAGCTCTACTCCACAGGCAAAACTCAACTGGGGTATAAGTCTTGGTCCTCTAACTTCGTCTTCAGCTCAGAAGCACTAAACTTCTGAAAAGGGGAATAATAACACAACCACCGTACTCAGGAAGCCACACCAATGTGTTGATGCGAAAAACACACACTGGTCTGAGAGATTTGCTTTACTCTAGTGCAGGTCCAAAACTTGCTTTCGGATTCAATAGGCGTGCCAGTTGATCTGATCCTGCAATCAACAAGATGACACATGTAAGTTTATTAGCAAACGATAGTCAATCGGCCAGGCAGCCGATATCATATCGTGATGTAACCTAGTCGATGCAATAGTATGAATCGGCTGTAAGGTATATTTAATGATAAACTAACCCTCAATTTGATACATCGGCTGAAAATATCAGTGTCATATAATCTATATGTCAATATTACTTTAGAAATCAGCAACTGGGATAGATCGGATTTAATCGAGACAGTATAAATTGCTCAAGTCTAAGGTAACATGAAATAACAATTATATATACTCATGTCATAGCCGATGTTCAGATTTAAGCATGTATCGGCTATAGCTTCGATATAACCTTATCCTAGGATATTCTCTTGCAACAAATATATCTAGCTATTATTAATCAGATTAATAATAAATCCAATATATTTGTATTAGATTAGATCCTGATATAAGGTGCAGATATAGCATATTAAACAAAGTATTAAACCATGTAAAATAACTATACCAGGTAAGATCGGCTGAAACCCCGATACTATCCTTATTAACAATCATAAAGCAGGCTAGAAATTATGATTCTAAACACAACTTAATAGATCAAACTTAACTGATGCAGCATTAAGTATGAAAAGAAGCATAATATTTAGAAAATCAAGCTGATAGTTGCCTTTTCGAGATGGTGGATATATTATATAATTCAAACCAGCAAGACAATCTAACGGTTATCGGCAAAACTCTAAACAGAGGATGGCCGATGCAAGTAGATAGCATTGTTAATCTAAATTATATAATGTATATGATAACTCAGAGATTCACAAGATAGAATTAGAGTGTCATAAAGATGTAAGCACTAATTCCGATAATGCAAATTGCCATAAAAGGACCTACCTTTTCGCCAAAGATTAAGCTGATGCAGCTCGACTCGAAAGTAAGAACTTGTCGAAAGTAAAAGTAAAAGGTTGGCGATGCGCCGAGATTGATTGAACTGTTATTATTTTATTCATAAGACATCGTGTTTATATTTATACCCGAAAGTACAAACTTTGTCCAAGATGGACACGACTCATATTGTCCTAATACAAATCCAACTAGCAAACAAGTCCCTTAGGCGAACTCTTATCGAAAATATCTATAAGAAAATTTTAGATAAACCTAATTAATAGATACATTTGCCAATTTTGGACTCTATCCTTGCCTGACAACATTATCTCAAACTCTTCCTCGAACCCGATATTGATCACATAACCAATATCGGCCATATCGGCTAACTAGATCAGACTCGGTTCTAGCCGATACAGTCTTTCAGCCGATGCGCACTCTGTTTCCGAGAATCCCGCATATCTTCAACTCCGCTTCGAATTGGACTTCGTTTCTGATTCACATGCTTGCCAAATTTCATCGTCAACACAATGATGCAGACGTGCAAGGGAAGACAAGGGAGGTTTGCGGATATTTGCATAAAGGCAGTTGTAAACATTTATAGTTTTGAAACAATAAAATAATTGATTAATTAAGGAAATATTATGTCTCCACTGAATAACGCTACACCACGTTGAACAGGTCCAACCAAAACACTTGAACTATACCAGTTGATCAAGTCAAATTAATTAATAGTGTGAGACTAATCACGGTGAACATGGTCGATTGCCCATAAGCGCGGGCACAGCTATTCAAATAGTTTTACTCTGGACAGAGGTTCAGAATTGTACCAACAAGACAGAACCTACCATCATGTCACCGTGTCCGGCCAGACACGTCACCATGGCGAGTGATTGTGACAAGACCCTTCTCATAACTCCGCCTAACCAAGTGCACCACACCTCAAGTTTTACCCCTACCTTTAAAACCAAGGTAAGCAGTCCCCCTCGTGCCTAGGTGAATCTAACAGCCGCATAGACCAGTAAACCCTGGTCCACCCAAACTCCATCATGCCCACCGTTGCCTCGGTACGTCAGTAAGGGGAAAGCTATACTACAAGTCCAGCAGTTGCCCATTCTTGCTTGTAGTAAGCACGGTATGTCTTCCAGGGGTTTCCCGTGAACCGGTCCTTAATTTTCATGGGTGCGACTAGCAAAACCATGCATCCACAGTCCACCGTTAAGCCATATTTTAGTTGGATAATTATAACCAACAGAACATGGCCAGATGCCAGCTCATCAAGATACTAAATGTATATAGTGTGATTGTCCCATAATGTGAGCTAGTGGTGTTAAGCATGGCTAAGCGTATATAATTCTAGCTAGGTCAACATAAGAGACAAGCTAGTCAAATTATCACCCAAGTTTAGCAATGGATGGATATCAAGTAATATGGCACAAGCGATCAGATAGGTAATTCCCATAATCCCATGTAATTAGCAAAACATGCAATTTATTTATAAACAATAAAACATTTTATAAAGTGTGCTCAACATGCTCAAGGTGAATGTCTGGCTTGCCTTGCTTCTTCAATTGATCATCCGAACTCTTTTCCTCGTGACACGCTAACAAGCAAAACAAGTAAAAACTCTAATAAAAACCAAATAAATAGTACATGAAAAGTAAACAAACATGTAGAGTTCAATTTTAGATGAATTTTGCAAGTTGAATGGCTCAATTTGGAGTTCGTATGAATTAATTACGAATTTTAGAAGTTTTTAGCCATTTAAATGGATTTCTGGAATTAATTTGATTTATTGCGTAATTATTAATCAATTATGATGTTAGCTGAGTGGATAGGTGGCGCCGACTACCAGGCCCCCGCTGTCGGTGACTTAAAGGAAAGCCAGTCCACCATGGACCAACTCCAGGTGGCGACCGGCCACGCGGGTGCTCGCACCAGTGGCCAGCCGACGGGAGCCGGTGGAGGCACCTGGGGCCCAACGGCCACCGGCGGCGAGCGGCGGAGGCACGAGAGGAGGCAAGGGAGGGGGCAACGGGGGAGGAAGAGGAGGGGATCCTCACCATGCCCACATGACGCCGAGGAGGGATGGCGGCGGTGCGACTTTCGGGTTGATGGCGACAATAGCTGTCCGATGGCATTCGACAAGCGTGAAGCGGCGGATGATGGCCGGAAGCACCTAGGGAAGGTGAAGAAGGGAGCTAGTGTGATAGAGGTGGCGCGAAACGACAACAAAAGGCTGCCGAATACCGACGGAAGGAGTCGAGCTCACCTTGAGCGGAGGGGAGGGAGTTGGCGGAGGGGTGAGCATGGGGTTGCGTGGTACGGCAGTGCCGACGGAGGTGGTGGCGTGGCTTGAGGTGGTCGGGGACGACAGCAAGAGGTGGTCGGAGGCGGCAAAGGCATTGGCGACTTGGGAGTGTGGTGGAGGCGATGACCCGGTGATGGCGTACGGAAGAGGAGTGGTGTACGGGCTTGCCCGCACAGCAGAGAAACTAGCGGCGGTGGATGCGGAGTGCGGGAGCGGTCCGGGTGGTGATGGCGCGCGACCCGAGCACGCCGGCGAGGGGCGAAGCACGGGCTCGGTGTAGGGAGAACGGGAGAGGACGCGGGGAGCTCGGGAGAGTTGGGGAAAAGGTGGTGGGGATCACAGGGAGGCCAAGGAGAGGTGGCCACAGTCGGGCGGAGTATGAGAGGGAGAGGTGCAGGAGGCGGCGATGTGGCCAGTTTTTGGGGGATTCTGGGAGGAGGTGGAGGACGTGGGCGGCGAGCGCGTATGCACGGTTTGGGAGCGAGAGAGGGGCAATAGTGCCGGATTCGGCGATGACGTGGGAGGTGGCGGCATGCGGCGGTTTCCAGCTGGAGGTTGGGGATGACAGGTGGGGCCGTGGGTCCAACTATCAGAGAGAGGGAGAGAGGAGGCCGGGAGAGGGAAGTGAAGTGGACTTTGGGCGAGAGGAGAGGTGAGCTGGGCCGAGTTGCGAGCTGGCCGGGGAGGGTGAGAAAGGAGGGCGGCGGTCCTGTGAGGGAGAAGGAGGAAAAGGGCCATGGGGAGGAAGAAAATTCTTTGGGTCGGAAGAGGCCCAAGGGGAGAGAGTAGATTTTTAATTGGTTTTCGATTTGTTTAATTGGTTAAATGAACTTTGGATTATTAAAATTACTTCTTGAGCTCCGAAAATTCACGGGAAATTCTAGATAGTACTCTAGGGCACGGAGAATATTACAAAAGTATTCCTGGCCATGATTTTTAAAGGAAAATTTTAATTCCCTCATTATTCACTTGATAAATTTGCTTTAACTTTATCATAATTTCTAGAAATGTATTATTTAATAATTTTTAGTCGCGAACGAAAATCGAGGTGTGACAGAGAGGGCCTCTTAAGGATCTGCATAGAAGTATAACTTACCTCCTATTTTTCGTCTCAACACTTCAAAAATTTTCTAGTATCATCCTCATCTTCTTTCTAGCTCTGTCTCACCTCCTCTCATATTATTTCTCACCTCCTCTAAGTCCTCTCCCCTCTCTCACCTCTTTTCCTCTCTCTCACTGGCTAGTGGTGGGCTCGGTTACCTCGGGTGTTCGGTGGCGAGCGGCGGCGAACTCGGCCCTGCGACAGCTGGTGGCGGGCTCGAGCGGGAGCAGCCGGCGGCGGGTGGCAGCGGCGGTGGTCGGCTCGGCTTCGTCAGGCACTCAGCGATAGACGGCAGCGGCCCTGTGACGCCGGTTGTGTTAGGGTTTTGATTTTTAGGGATTTTTATTTTTGCGTGCAGACTACATAAGCACCCGCACGTGAAAATTGTATTTTTCGTGTGCAGTTGTGCCACCCGCATGGAAAACTAGCGATTTCCATACATACTTTTGGGCAGACGGGGCAGCTCAACCACATGCAAAAATAGGATCCGACCATTTGGAAAAATGCTTTTTTACTGGTGTATAAAGCATAGAAGACATACGTATTGCAATTGGATCAGTATTTGTTTTATAATGTATCACCAAAAACTGCTGATTTAATATGGATTTAACGCTACAACCTCCGTAAGACTAAATACGCTTATAGAATTGTGCCTGATCTTTTGTCTTTGTTTTTTCAACATCCAAGTATTCAACGCATCGCTGTTATAGCCAACAGTATAATAATTGATCGTTTGTACTACAGTAGCAAGATAATGCATAACGGCGCACGGACTGCCATCGGCCTCGGTGGTTAATTAGCCCAATGGAGTTGCTCTCATACAAGGATGTTTTGCTCAGGCAAAATGCGTCGCGAGAAATCTACAAGAAGGACGCGATAGCGGGCGCGATGGGAAACTTACCTCGCTACTTTTAATCCCGTTGCTCCACGCGTCGTTAAATTAACCTGGACCAATAGCCTGGCAGGTAATAACCCGCCTGCTTAAATAGATCGATGACGTGTATTATCCCTCTCATCTAAAACATATGACGTGAATGATATGACCCACGTCAAAAATTTGAAACTTCGAATATCATAATCTTCCTTTGAAACCATGAAGATACAAGAGTTGATTTGACTGGAAAAAATATATTATCATAATCTTATAAACATATTGCATTTTACAAATTTGTTATAATAATAAAAGGTTATGGTAAAAGTCACACCTCAAAGATAAAAAAAATTCAAATGTGGCAAGAGAGACTGTTTAGGACATCTCGGAAACATGCATTTTAATAATTTACTCTTCCATATAAAAATAAAGTACAATCTATAGGTGAGTACCATTGTGCTCAGAATTCCACTTTTGAGCATGAATTTTAACTATGAATTGTTATTTACAAAGCTATAAGTGATAATAAATGTAATGAAGAGGCAAATACATCTATATATAGTATCCGAGGAAGACATTAACCATGATGGTGCATCCGATGTTCACACGGACGAACTACATCAACCAGGCCGTAGTGATGCATTTTCATATCCAGAAGCAACATATATGGGAGACCATCGAGCCTGACCATGCGGACTTCGGCAAGGACTGCCTTGCACTATCGACCATCCTCTCCACCTGTTGACCCTGGTAGTGAGGAACATGGCGACCATCAAGGTCATGTGTATGGGTGTGGATTGCATCCCTGAATCTCAGTAACAGAAGCTACTGAAAGATTTTGAGACCAATGACTTCACCATGCGGGTCAACAACCTCACCAACCAGCTGCGCATTCTCAGTGACCAGATCCCCGAGACCGATGTGGTGAAGAAATTCCGTTGTGTGGTGCTGGAGACGTTCAATCAGATTGCTATTGAAATTTTGCTTGAGGTAATGGACCTGACCGTTGACGAGCTTGTAGTATGTGCTGGAAATCTAGCCAAAATTTGGTACATATTAATCCAGAAGTTCATTAGAGAACACTTGACAATTATGTTCATGAGTGATCGGCTACTTGTCACTAGTGCAGATCCTCTCATCTGTGACGGGTTGCAACATAACTGGTTTTTGCGGGCCGTCACAAGGAATACATCTCAAACGAGCCTTAAAAGAGGCCGATTGAGATAGGATCGGAGAGACATGTTAAATGTGCGTAGAACTGAAGCCCGTCACGGATGACACATATCTGTGACGGGCTGCAACTAGGGCCCGATTGAAATAACCTTAAATATCTCAAACGGGCCCCAAGCAGGGGCCCGTCACAGATGATAGTCATCTGTGACGGGCCCCAACTTGTGACCCGTTTGAGATTTTAAGGATATCTCAATCGGGTCCTAGTTGTAGCCCGTCACAGATATGTGTCATCCGTAACAGGCTCTAACTTCAGGCCCGTTTGAGATAACAATAAAACCCGTTACAGATTGCAGTCCTCTGTGACGGGTATTTTTTTAGGCCCGATAAAGATAACTGATATGCCCGACAGAGAATACAATTTTATGGACCGTTACAGATAGTTATTGCACACTATAAATAGCCGCAACTGCGGTGTAACTGTATCCCACTATTCACAATTTTGGTGGGAGGTTGGAGGGGGTGAAATTTTAATTTTTTTCAAAAAAACAGTAAATTCATAAAGGTACTTTAGACAAATAGTAATCGGTACTTTAGACAATTCATCAATTCTCATTAATTTAGAGTATTTATCTTATAAGATGTTTCTCTGATTATTTTTTATTTCTACAGCGATGGATCGAAGTTGGATGTATGCGAAATCCGTGAAACGTCATAGTCAGGAGTATAGAAATGGGGTATTAAATTTTATAAACACCGCGGAGGAGGATAGGAAAAGAAGAAACAACGATTACATGTGTTGTCCATGTGCAGATTGCAAGAATGAGAATATGTTTGGTAGTCGAGTGGATGTACACGCTCATCTGATACAACGAGGATTCATGTAGGGCTACAAATGTTGGGTCAAGCATGGAGAGCAAGAATCAGGAGGTGGTGCAGCTGTAGACAGTACTGGCGCGTAGAATCAGGAAGATGAAGATGAGCATGACATGTTTGTACCTTCTCCACTAGGCGGTAAAATGGTTGATGTTGATCACGATCTGCTGCAAGACATGTTACGTGACGTTGAGGATCCAGCCTACAACGAGAGAGATTCCATAAAATTCAGCACGTTGGTCAGTGACTCGCAGACGCCTCTTTACGCCGGATGCAAAGCAAAGCACACCAAATTATCAGCTACCTTGGACCTAATGAAGCTGAAGGTAAGTAGTGGATGGACAGACAAGAGTTTCATGGAGCTTTTGGGAATTTTGAAGTCCTTGCTGCCTGATGGGAACACATTGCCCGAGACGACATACGAAGCAAAGCAGGTTTTGTGTCCCCTGGGGTTAGAGGTTCGTAGAATTCACGCTTGTCCAAACGACTGCATATTGTACCACAAGCAGTATGCGGACTTAGATGCTTGTCCTGTCTGCAAGGCCTCTCGATACAAGCGAAAGAAAAGTCCTGACGAAGGGAAAAGATCAAAGCGGGGTGGTCCTGCAAAGGTTTTGTGGTACCTATCAATCATTGATCGTTTCAAAAGATTATTTGCAAACCCCAAGGAGGCGAAGTTAGTACGTTGGCATGCCACTGAGAGAAGGAACGACAGTATGCTAAGACACCTAGCGAATTCAATTCAATGGAGAAATATCGATCGAAAACACAGTGACTTTGTTGCCGACCCCAGAAACATGAGGATATGTCTGTGTACAGATGGCTTGAATCCTTTCGGAGACTTGAGTAGTACTCACAGCACCTGGCCAGTTCTTATTTCAAACTTTAACCTACCGCCATGGTTGTGCTTTAAAAGGAAATATATTATGCTGTGCTTGCTAATCCAAGGACCGAAACAACCGGGCAATGATATCGACGTGTTCTTGGAGCATGTTATGGATGATCTTGAGATGCTATGCAAAGAAGGTGTGGAAACTTGGGATGCGTATGGTCAGGAGAATTTCAAGCTACGAGTTCTACTGTTCTGCACCATTAATGACTATCCCGCCCTCGGTAATCTTTTTGGCCAAACCGTGAAAAGAAAGAAGGCTTGCTCCGACTGCATGGAACATACACGCAGCCGATGGTTGAAGAAATCACGAAAGATGGTTTATATGGGTTATAGGAGGTGGCTCCCGCTACGTCACGTGTTTCGAAGGAAGAAGAATATTTTCAATGGTAAGAGAGAACTTCAGCAGGCTCCCGAGGATTTGACCGGGGATGAGGTGTACAACTTCGTCAAAGACATAACCAACGAATTTGGGAAGAAAAGAAAACGTAGTCAGACAAAGGACAAGGGTATGTGGAAGAAGAAGTCCATATTTTGGCGATTACCTTACTGGAAAGATCTTGAGGTTCGTCATTGCATTGATCTCATGCATGTAGAAAAGATTGTGTGTGAGAGTTTGGTTGGCCTGCTGCTGAATATTCCCGGCAAAACAAAGGACGGGTTGAACGCGCGCCTTGATCTACAGGAAATGAACATTCGCAGTGAACTCCAGCCCGTAAAAGATGCAGAGACAGGTAGAGTGTACCTCCCTCCAGCTTGCCACACACTATCTAAGAATGAGAAGATCGCAATGTTGTCTTGCCCGAAAGATATCAAAGTTCCATTAGGCTATTCAGCGAGGATTAGTAAGTACGTCAAATCGGAAGACCTAAAACTGGTTGGAATGAAGTCTCACGATTGCCACGTGCTAATCACACAAATCTTGCCAGTTGGTATCAAAGGCATTCTTCCCCCCAAGGTCCGTCATACGATCCAACGTATGTGCGCCTTTTTCAATGCAATCGGTCAGAAAGTTATAGATCCCGAAGATCTAGATGGGTTGCAGACCGATATTGTCAATACCCTCTGTCACATGGAGATGTTTTTTCCGCTGTCTTTCTTGGATATCATGGTTCATCTGCCTGTTCATCTTGTGAAGCAAACAAAACTATGTGGCCCAGCTTTTCTAAGAGAAATGTACCCGTTCGAGAGGTACATGGGAGTTCTGAAGGCATACGTTCGGAACAGAGCAAAACCGGAGGGGAGCATCATTGAAGGATACACGACCGAGGAGGTCATTGAGTTCTGCGTGGATTACATGTCCGAGGCCGAACCTATAGGAGTTCCAGCGTCTCGTCACGAAGGAAGGTTGTCAGGTGCTGGCACAATAGGGAGGAAAAGAATTAGGCCCGATCAAGCTTCCTACGCGCAGGCTCATTTTGCTGTGCTCCAACACATGGCAGAAGTTGGCCCATACTTTGAGGAGCACTTAGCGAAAATCCGGCAGGAGAACTTGGGTCGTTCTGAGACGTGGATTAACAGGGAACATTACTCTCGGTTCAATGCTTGGTTCAAGAATCGTGTCACAACGTCGACGGATATCCCAAATGAGACAATATAATTGTTGGGGATGGGACCTTGTTGGGCCATAGACACATGGCAATGATACGATATTAATGGATACACATTTTACACCATCCAGCAAGATGACAAAAGCACAGTGCAAAACAGCGGAATCCGTATAGATGCCTTCCAGGATCAAGTTGGCTCGAACACATACTACGGCCGCATTGAGCAGATCTGGGAGCTGAACTACGTGAAGTTCAAGGTTCCTTTGTTTCGATGCCATTGGGTGAATATACGCACTGGTGTTAAAGTCGATAAGGAAGGTTTCACTTTAGTAGATCTATCCAAGGTTGGATACGCCGATGAACCATTCGTACTTGCGAAACAGGTCCAGCAGATTTTCTACATTAAAGACCCCGCAAACAAGAAGATGTACATCGTGAGGGATGGCAAGCGCCGAATTGTTGGTGTTGACAACGTCGTCGACGAAGTAGAGTACAACCAGAATCTTCATGTACGGCCTCAAATCGACCTTGACGATGATCCACAGGAGCCTGTGGGGTATACTCGCTCAGATCATACGGAAGGCATAACCTTGTGATTTTATCTGTGCTTAATTGTTATGTTGGTTTTGGATACTAGTGAAGTAAGATGCAAAGGAAGTATTTTTTATTAGTAATAGCTAGCTTGCTGCAACTTGTAATATAATTTTATGATGAATTTACTAAATTTAGTGATTTATTGTGCTTCACTAAATTATTTGGTATTGTAAGTTAATTATTGTGATTTTCGTAAAATGAGCACATGTTAAATGTGAAGTATTGTATATTTTATTATCAGTTCAGGTCCACCATGAACAGGAGTCAAATGTCATCTGTGACGGGCTATATTCTAATGCCCGATACAGATGACATCGTCACAGATGTAGTCATCCGTGACGGGCCCTGGTTTACAGCCCGATAGAGATGACATCATCTCTATCGGGCTGTAAACTATATCAACATCCATGACGGGCTCTTGTTCAGGCCCGATTGAGATGTTGAGTACCGTACTAAGATAAAATAACCGCGCTGGATCTGGATCTGGCCGGATTTGAAATTTTTTCTAAGTCTCTAACCCTAACAACCACCGCCGACGACCACGACACCGACGCCGACGCCGCCAACCTCGTCGCCAACACGCCGCCGGTCGCCTCATCGCCAACCCGCCGCCGGCCTCTCCTTCTCCAAGCTGCCGCCGCCGACCTCTCCTCCCCAAGCCGCCGCCGGCCGCCTCTCCTTCTCCAAGCCGCCGCCGCCGACCTCTCCTCCCCAAGCCGCCGCCGACCGCCTCTCCTCCCCAAGCCGCCGCCGACGACCTCTCCTCCCTAAGGTTAGTGATGTTAGTGCTATAAGTGATTTTTAGTGATTTTTCGGAATTTTTAGTGATGTTAGTGATGTTAGGTTTTTGTAACTTAGGTTAGTAAAGTTAGTGATATTAGTGATTTCTAGTGATTTTTAGGAATTTTTAGTGATGTTAGTGATGTTAGGTTTTTGTTACTTAGGTTAGTGATGTAAAAAATTAGGTTTTTGTAACTTAGGTTTTTGTAACTTAGGTTAGTGATGATTTTTAGTGATGTTAGTGATGTTAGTACTGAGATGTTAGGTTTAGTGAAAATTAGGTTTAGTTAAAAATTAGGTTTAGTGATTTTTAGGTTTGGTGAAAATTAGGTTTAGTTAAAAATTAGGTTTAGTGACTTTTAGGTTTGGTGAGAATTAGGTTTAGTTAAAAATTAGGTTTAGTGATTTTTAGATTTAATGATTTTTAGGTTTAGTGATTTCATTGATTTTAGTTTTAGTTAGGTTATTTTAGTATATTTTAGTGATGTGTTGACGAATGGATGATATTTTAATGAACTTGAATGATTGTGTTGAATTTAGTGAAATGTAGGTTATTTTACTCATGTTAGGGTTACTTAGGTTTTTTTAAGTTAAGTTTAGTACATTTTATGTAATATACGTTACTTTATTGATTCAATTTTACTGAACTTTTGAGAATTTTGTCCAATGTATGGTTTTTTTAGTGATTTTAGGGTTACTTAGGATATTTTAGTGAACTTTAGTGATTATAGGTGAAATGTAGTTTATTTTAGTGAACTAGACTAATTTTAGTGCATAGTTAAAATGTTGGAAAATATGCGTTACCAAATTATCGCAGAATCCGAGGTGCGCAGGGTCTGACGGTGTTTTGATCGAGTTACTTGTAATTAACAAAACCGATTAAGACACCGTCAGACCCCAATGCACCTCGGTTTTTGTTATTTTTTGGTAATTTTTCATCTCTAATACTAAAGTTGGTTCGGAAAATATTATCGAAATGTCGCAGAATCTGGGGTGCCTAGGGTTAGAAGTTTGTTCGGTCGAGTTAGTGCACTCACAACACCGGTTGAGAAAACTTCTGATCCCAGTGCACCTCGGTTTCTGTCATTTTTTGATAATTACTCATTTACGTAAGGACTTTGTTTCTAGATTATCAAATCATCATAGAATACGAAGTGTTCCGGGTGCCAAGTTGGTTTGGTTGGGTCAGTACATGTACGGAACCTTCCAAGACACCTTGGCATCCAGAACACTTCGTAATCTGTCATTTTTTAATAATTAAGAAACGTGTAAAAGGAAGCGAGGAGGAGCCATTTTGCTTGTAAAGTAGAGTAGTCCAGGTGGAGCGAGTAAGAGTAGCTATGGTACTACTTAGGCTGCGTTCGCACCTCCTCTTTCCCAACTTCTCTCCCTCGTTTTCCACGCGCACGCTTTTCAAACTACTAAACGGTGAGTATTTTGTAAAAAGTTTCTATACAAAAGTTGCTTAAAAAAATCAAATTAATCCATTTTTGAAAAAAATTTTAGCAAAAACTTAATTAATCACGCGCTAATGGATCGCTCCGTTTTCCGCAAACACTGTTCCGGGTTCGTAAGCATGCACGCGAACGCAGCCTTAGTGATTTTGGGACTTACTGAATTAACCGAGTTACGTGCATACGTGATTTGTTTACAAAATTATTAACTTTGTTATTTAAAAGCACAGTTATTTAGACGATGTCTCAGCAAGGTGAACCGATGTCGACGACAACTAGTGGGTCCTCAAGGGCACGGGGTCGTAGGACAGGGAATAGAATCCCTAAGGAACAGTTCACCATCTCAGAGGTGAACCAGGTTGGACTACCGACGCGTCCTCGCAATGTCCTAGCCAAGTTCAAGTCCACCTGCGGTGTCGTAGCGAGGGAAAACTTCACAATCCTCACGGATGACATCAAGCTTGTGCCCGAGGCGGAAAAGAACGCTGCTTGGCTCAAGTTCAAGGAGAGCTTCGAGTATCCTGCAGCCAACGAGGAGAGGCTCAAGCAGGCTGCGTTCAAGGTGATGGGCAATTGCTGGACGAATTTCAAGAGCAGGCTGGTCACGGAGTTTGTCCTAAATCTGATGACCCCTGATCCAAAAGACCAATGGCCCTTCATAACAGAAGAGGTTTGGGAGCAATTCTATGAGAAGAAATCGACCCCCGAATCCCGGGCTAGAAGCGAAGCATATAGAGCACTGCAGGCCAGGAACGTGCACCCGCACCACCTAGGCACCGCAGGATATGTCGAGAAGCTGGAGGAATGGCAGCAGGAAGATGAAGCGGGAGCGGCAGCGAACACACCGACGGTGTTTGCCGACATCCCACACTCACGGGCAAGGAACTTGGCCCGGGCGAGGTACCAGAAGAATCAAGATGGGTCAGTTTCGCTTCCAAATCCCCAAGATCAACAAGTGTACGATAATATAGTAAGTGCCCTATCTCAATATTTGTTCGCATTGTCCCCACCGAATTTTTCATTTAATCCGAACTCATTTGTACTACAGAAGGAGTTTGTTGCCTCCCAAGAAGCCTCGCAAGAGGGCAGCTCTCAAAGACGCGAGGACGACATCCTCAGTAAAGCGTTGGGCAACAAGGAGCACCGTGGATGGACTAGGGGACTTGGCGCCAACGTGCCGTGGAAAGTTGGATTCCCAGACTACGCGTGGCAGTACAAGAAGCGGACAATAACGAAGGCGCAAAAAGATGCCCGCCTTGCCGCCCAGATCCGTGAGCAGGTCAGAGCCGAGTTGAGCTCTGAATTCGACGAGAAGCTTGAATCGATGAGGGCCCGTATCAGGCAGGAGATTCGAGAAGAACAAAATATCCCGGAGGCTACCGCTGCTGCTGTGCAACAGGATCTAGCTAGTCCCACGCAGAGGCGCAACAGTTGTGCATCAACTGAGGCGGGGGAAAATCCCCCATCGGTCCCGTCGCCATCGACCAAATTACGGTAAATCTCTCATCTGCAACGCATATAATTCTTAACGAATATAATTCATAACGAAATCATATGGTAAGTACTACTCTAAAAATTGTTATTAATCTATCGCAGGAGCCAACTAGCTGCACCCTGACAGTGAGGGTGATGCCGTCCTTGACGGTTCCTGCAGCTGAAGGCCTAGCTTTCAAGCCGACCCCAGAGACTAGAGTGCATGGGGCGCAACTACGGGCTGACTGTGCGAAGGTCCAAGTCGACTCGGTGAAGCCAGAATTCGAACATTTCCCGCTCACGCATCCACCGAACGACGAGGTCCTAACCCTTGGAAATGCACGTGGAACCTTCATCTAATGGCCCAAGGACCTCATTGAGATAAGGGTGATCCCGAGGCCAACCACTGCACCAAGCGGTCGCCTGCCGATACAACCTGCCCCTGCTCCTTCAGCACCTCCAGCTCCCGCTCGTCACGAAGATATAGATGATGTCGAGTTGCAGTACGACACGGACTTCGGGGACGAGCCTATGGAGGTCGACAGCGGGGCGATCATCAAACCCACACCAATGAAGAAGAGCAGGAAGGCGCATTCTCCCCCCCCAGAGAGTTGCTATCGAAAAACCTGCTGCAAGAGGGTGAGGAAAGGGAAAGCTGCAGGGCTCACGACTTGCTCCAACAAAGTTAGATCTGAGCAAGGCGCTGGTAGTACCTAAGAAGCCCGTACCTCCATCGTCCTTCCAACTAGGCATGCCGTTGGTTGGAGACGACATGCTAGTAACGATGGGCACCGCTTGCAAGGAGCTACACATGTACTACATGGAAAAATCTAACGTGAGGAGGAAGAATAGAGAAACTGATATAATAGGCGAACACGCAAGAGCGCCATTCCTTGGGCCACCAAATTTTATCGTGGTAGACTTTAAGGATCTATTCAACCTCTACAGGCTCCGCTCGGTGGACACAACCCTCCTCAAGTGCTATTCCTTGTAAGTACTCTTGCTCACGAAAATTATTCATCTCAATCCGTGTAACATGCTTATAAGTTCGTTTGTCTTGCGTGTAGGTATAGTTGGAAGTGGTGTCTCAAAAATGCACTGGAAGTTACCTTCCTTGATTCTCAGGTAGTGAATGTCACAAATCTTCAAGGGGACCGTCAAGGAATGGTAAACTACTTGTTTGACACCTTCTGGGCCCGACAAGATAAGGAGTACATCATGTGCGCCTATAATCAATAGTAAGTGGGCTCCCTAAATTCATTGCATTACACGTCTAGCTTTAGTATTAACTTTAACTATTTTAATGCTGCAGTGGACATTGGATCCTACTGGTAATAACGCCTAAGTGGAGTACGTGCCACTACTTAAACTCCAGGATTGACAAGAAAGCATACGATTGGACCCCGATTCAACTCGCAATAGATGAGGCGTGGGCCCAATATGTGCAAAAGGGAGGCCTTCGAAAGACAGGGCAGGATACGCTTATCCATAAGAAGGACTTCCCAGTCAAACAACAAATAGGCGACTAGTGCGGATTCCATGTCTGCCACAACATGCACCTACTTTGCAGAGATAAGGTGAAGACTTTGGGTGAATTGGAGGTTTGTGGTCTCATTCGTGACATGTCCTAGCTTAATTAATGTACATACATATATCTAAATATCGTTCGACTAATTTCGAATTTTGTACATGTAGGTCAAATTATCAAAGGATTCGGGTAGCAGCTTTCAGGATATTCGTGAGGAGATTGCCGAGTTCATCCTCCACGAAATTATTCACCCTAAAGGAATGTCTAGGGTTAAGATTAAGTGAAAAACAATTTTTAACATTCTATTTGAATTGTCAAACACATGTTACTATGTAATATTATTGTTTATTACATTTATTATCTCTATGTAAGTTCTGTCTAGATGAATATTACAGCTTATGATGCTTACCACTTGACCAATATGCAAGTGTCAATATGGATGTTATTTGTCTAAAATATATGTGAATGGCATTTATGAATGGGGATGCAGCAATGTATATATGTGAATGGGGATACTGGGATATATATATGTGAATGACATATCTGTTTCTGTTATTTTGCAGCGGACATGGCTAGCACAGGCCTGAGGCTAGCCAAAAAACAATATTTATTTTTTTTGTGATCATACTCATCGGTGACGGGCTATAAGTTAAAGCCCGATTAAGAATAGCGGGCATGGCTAGCATAGACCTGAGGCTAGCCAAAAAACAATATTTATTTTTTTTTGATCATACTCATCGGTGACGGGCTATAAGTTAAAGCCCGATTGAGAATACAGTCATCCGTGACGGGCTGTAAGTTAAGGCCCGATTGAGATTATAGTAATCTGTGACGTGCTGTAGTTGGGGCCCGAGTGCGAATAATAGTCATCTGTGACGGGCTTCTGTTTAGCCCTGTTTGAGAGGATAGACATCCGTAACGGGACTAGTTGTAGCCCGATTGAGATAGGTCATCTGTGACGGGTTCTGTTTGACTGGTCGTCTGGGTCAAAGCTATCGGTGACAGGTATTAGTTAATGCCCGATTGAGATAACTCCATCCGTAATGGACTTATGCCCGTTTGAGATGATTCCTCACATCAGTGACCTTTACGCTGTGTCGGGCTCTATACCCGACACAGATGTGGATTGGAGCCCGACACAGATAAGGGTTACCGTTGTAGTGTGTACTAAACATGAACAAGCTAACAGTAAAAGTATCATCTACTAACATGTTCAACACAAATAAAAGAAGCACCGGAATGTAAATAGAAGACTATCTGGAAGAGAGATTACTTCCACTGGATGCAGTGCCGGAGCTCTATCCAGTCATCATGAACAATTAATTGATGGTGTAGTCGAACAAGTTGATGCAGTGCAGTCCCTCCCGTCCATGAGAAGGTAGTAGACAAGAACCAAAGGAGCGGCCACACCGAGAAGCGCTCTTCAAAAATTTGATCGTCTCCCTAACCGTGCAGATACTCAAGTAGATGGAGTTTGGGAGGCCTGCCTCTCTAGAAGCTTGTGCGTGCAAGTATCGGACCGGAAATTACTAAGAGCAGCTCAAACCAAAGACTAATGGTTGAGTTATGTCTTTCTCTCTCAAGCAGAGCTGGTTTAATATAGTGTGAGTAGCTATGCAGGTACTCAAGCAGGCAGAGTTCTGAAGGCCTTCTCGTTCAGATGCTTGTGCGTGCAAGTATCTGGACCAGGAATTACTAAGAGTAGCTCAGAGCTGAGCTAACGATGCAGTTCTGTTTTTCTCTCTCACACAGGAGAAGAAGTGGTATTTGTCTTATAAGACACGGGATGCCAGAGAGTCGGTAAGCCGGAGAGCCAAGAATGAATAGAGGGCTTAACAGCCTTGGGATGTTGCCGGTAATAAACGGTCACCATTAGTTCATCTGTTTCATTCCATAAAAAAAAATGCGAGCATACGTCACCTCACCACATCACTGCCATGGCCACGGCCCAGACCGACGTGCGTGCGAGCGTGGCATTCCATCTGCCATCCTCAGCTTGTCAACAGGTTTGCACACAATTGCAACCCATTTAAATTGAGTCATTCTCTTGTTAGTTTCCTGTGGGACTACTTCTTGTTCCACCTAGCATTAATTGTGGGCCTTGTAATATACCGGGATTAAATGGGCTAAGCCCAATTAATTCTAATAGGATGGTCTCGCACAAAAGGATACTAGCAGCCTAGTGCTTCTCACTAAGGAGCAGTGGAAGGCGCACGTGCGGCAGCAGCATGGACAGGAGCTAGCCTCTCGTGATGGCGGTGGTAGTAGCTGTTAATAAAATAGATACACAACGGAGATATGAATTTAACGTGGAAAACCCTTACGGAAAAAAACCATTAGCGTCGACCGGTAAATATCACTATAGAGGAATTGATTATAAACGTAGGGGAATAACAACGGGAACGTCTACTTTCCCGTACGACTTACAAGAGATATAAGGGAATACACCTAATAGGAAACGACAGAGAGTTCTACTAGGAAACTAATCCGAATATATTGTGGGTCTAAATTCGGATCACATATTTAACAATATACACCTTGAGATGAATTTCCTCTTGTAGCATAAAAATCATCAATCATAAAAAAATATCTCATGTAGGTAAAATCACCGCGCGCCAAATAGTCTCTTGGAATATACTGTAACACCAACTAAACTTGAGCAAAGCTCAAACTTAGTAGCAGGAACTGATTTTGTCATCATATCAGCTGGATTATCACGAGTACTTATCTTGCATACTTTGACATCACCTACAGCAATCACACCTCGAATAAAGTGATATCTCACATCAATGTGCTTTGTTCTCTCAGATCCTTTGTAAGAATATTTCACTTTAACTATCACAAAATATATCAATGCACGACATAACTCCACAAAGCTCAGTATACAAACCTCTAAGCCAAATAACTTCTTTACAAGCTTCAGAAATAGCCATATACTCTGCTTCAGTAGTAGATAAGGCAACAGTTGCTTACAAACTTGCCTTCCAACTAACAGCAAATCCGTCAATAGTGAAAACATAATCTGTGAGCGATCTTCTCCTATCCAAATCTCCGGTAAAATCTGAATCCACATAACCAACAAGTCCATCTCTAGATCTCCCAAACTACAAACAAGCATTAGAGGTACCACGTAGGTATCTGAAAATCCACTGAACAGTTTTCCAATGCTCTTTACCAGGATTAGCCATGTATCTACTGATAACACTCAATGCATGTGAAAAGTCAGGACGAGAACATACCATGGCATACATAAGTGAACCAACTGCACTTGAATATGGAACTCTAGACATGTACTCAATATCATAATCTGAGTGTGGACATAAATCTGAAGATAATCTGAAATGTGCAGCTAATGGAATACTCACTGGTTTTGCACCATGCATATTGAAACGACGAAGAACTTTTTCAATATAACCTTTCTGACTAAGATATAACTTTCCAGACTATCTTTCTCTAGTGATTTCCATACCGAGAATTTTCTTCGCTGCACCCAAATCCTTCATCTCAAACTCACTACTCAATTGTGCCTTCAACTTTGCTATCTCTAATTTGTCTTTTGCAACAATCAACATATCATCGATATAAAGAAGCAAATATATAGCTGAACCATCAACAACTTTGAGATAAACACAACTATCATAATTGGATTCTAAACTTCTGAGAAAGCATGAACGAGTTAAATCTCTTATACCATTGTCTAGGCGACAGCTTCAACCCATAAAGAGATTTATTTAACCTACAGACTAGGTTCTCTTTTCCAGGAACAACAAAACCTTCAGGTTGCTCCATATAGATGTCCTCTTCTAACTCCCCATGTAAAAATGTAGTTTTAACATCCATTTGCTCTAATTCATAATCATGCATTGCAAGAATACTCAGTAATGTGCGAATTGAACTATGCTTCACAACAGGGGAAAAAACATCATTGAAATAAATACCTGAAATCTAGCTATAACCTTTAGCAACTAACCTTGCTTTGTATCTTGCCTCATCAGTTGGAGATATACCTTCCTTTCTTTTGAAAGTCTACTTGCAACAGATAGGTTTCTTCTCCTTTGGCAACCTCACCAATTCCCAAGTATGATTTTTTTCATGTGACTCCATCTCATCATGCATAGCAGTTATCCATCTATTGCAATCAGCAGAAACAATAGCCTTAGAATATGAAAAAGGTTCTGCATTACCTTCAATCTCCTCTGCCACACTCAAAGCATAAGCAACCATGTTCGCTTCTTCAATATATCTTCGAGGAGGTTTAGTATTTCTTTTGGGCTTATCTTTTGCAATAGAATGCTCTGGAGACTGCTCAACAGTAGAAGAATCTGAATCTTCACTAACAGGTGTATCTTGGTTAATAGCAACATCATCCTTTTCTGGTGCATGCCCTAAACTGATCAAGTGCACCACCTGCACACTTGCTTTCTGCTGACTCTCAACAGGAACAATAGTAGAAGGTTTGTCATGTAACATAGCTGATTCATAGAAGACAATATTTCTACTAATCACAAGCTTTTTTGTTTCAGGACACTATAATTTATAGCCTTTCACACCAGACGAATAACCAAGAAAAATGCACTTAATACCTCTAGGCTCCAATTTACCATTATCAACATGAGCATAAGCAGTACAACCAAATACTCTTAAGTCTGAATAATTTGCTGGGGAACCAGACCATACCTCAATTGGAGTCTTCTTATCAATAGCATAACTAGGTGATCTATTAATAAGATAACAAGCAGTGGAAATAGTTTCTGCCCAAAACTGTTTAGGCAAACCTGCATTAGACAACATACAATGGGCATTTGATATAATTGTCCTGTTCATACGCTCAGTACGCCATTTTGTTGAGGTGTGTGAGGAACGGTGTAGTGACGCACAATGCCTTCAGACTTGCAATATGATTTAAATATCTTAGAACAGAACTCCATCCCATTGTCAGTACGAAGTATTTTCACCTTCCTTTCAGTTTGTCTTTCAACCATAGTCTTCCATTCTTTAAACACATTAAAAGCTTGATATTTGCGCTTCAAGAAATAAGGCCAAACTTTTCACGAATAATCATCAACGACAATCATCATATAACGAGCACCTCCAAAAGATGTCTTACGAGCAGGCCCCATAAATCAGAATGCACATAATCAAGAATACACTCTTATGCTTGCCAAAGATGCAATGCTCACAAAATTTGAGCTTCCCGATGCCTTGTCCATCTAGCAATCCTCGCTTGCTCAATTCTACCAAACCAATTTCACTCATATGTCCAAGACGTATATGTCAAAGATTAGTAGCATCGGAATTAGATAATGAATCTGAAACTGCGGTAACATTACCTAATATAGTTGTACCTCGCAGATGGTACAGATAGGCAGTTTTAATATCATCTTTGGTTACCTTCAAAATTCCGTCTCCACCGGAATATTTATACCTTTTGCGATCAAGAGTACATAAAGAGGTGAGACTTCTCTTCAAATTTGGAATATGCCGCACATCTAACAATGTTATGATACAGCCATCAAACATCTTCATCTGAATTGTTCCAATACCTGCAATCTTGCATGGTGTATTATCACCCATCAAAACAGTACCACCATGCACAGACTCATAGGTGGCAAACCAATCCCTGTTCCGGCACATGTAATAGGTGCAAATAGTATCAAGAATCCACTGGTTACTAGTTTGTGCACAACCAGCATAAGCAATAAGCAATTCTGCACCAGGTTTATCATCAGTAACAACTGCGGCTTTACCTTCCTCTTCTTTGTTACCTTTCGGTCTATAATTTCCGGTTCTCTTATCTTTGTTCTGTAGCTTCCAACACTCAAAGATATTATGTCCATCTCTTTTGCAGTATTTGCATGACTTATACCTGCCTCTGGACTTTAATCTTCCACGATAGCTATTTGAACTTTTATCTCTTGACTGGTTCTTTGTGTTCTTCTCCTGTTGCCTGCCCTGAACAACCAAGCCTTCTGCTTGTGAACTTGAACTTTCGGAGGGTACCATCTTCTTCATCTTTTCTTTGGCATGCAAAGCTTCATAAACTTCTTTCAAAGTTAGAGTATCACGACTATAAAGAATAGTATCCCTGAAGTTTGCATATGAGCTAGGCAATGAACACAATAGAATAAGGCCTAAATCCTATTCATCATACTTTACCTCCATAGACTCAAGATCAGCAACAATTTCCTTGAAACTGGAGAGATGATCCATCGCAGACTCATCATCTTGCAACTCGTGCAAAAATAACTTTTGCTTCAGGTGCATCTTACTGGTAAGATCCTTAGTCATGCATATATGTTCCAGCTTCAACTACAGCCCACCGGTTGTCTTCTCCTTAAGCACCTCCTGCAAAATATTGTTAGATAGATGAAGATGAATATATGACATAGCCTTATGATTCCTTTTCTTCTCATCATCAAACCAATCCGTAGTCCTCTTGTTAAATCCCGATAGCGCATCATCGAGGTCTTGCTGTGCAAGGACGGCTCACATCTTCACTTTCCATAGTGAGAATCTTGTGTCCCGGTCCAGGAGCGGTAGATCATATTTCAAACTCGCCATGGGAATTAATCCTAAATTTGCTGGTAATAAATTGGAGTAAACCTAGCAAAAACGCGAACCTCTGGGTGCACTTCCTCGTGTGCACATAGCGTAGATCTGGAAATCTCCTGGTACACAAGTTTTTATTTTCGCGCGATGTCGGACGACGACAGATGATCTCACCGAAACGAAGGGATGAGACGATGACGCCGGCGGCGGGGATAGTGGTAGATCAGATCTCCAATGCTCTGATACCACTTGTTAAGAAAATAGATGCACAAGAGAGACACGAATTTAACGTGGAAAACTCTTGCGAGAAAAACCATGGGCGCCGACCGGTAAAGATCATTATAGAGGAGTTGATTACAAACATAGGGGAAGAACAACGGGAACATCTCCCTTCCCGTACGGCTTACAAGAGTATATATAAGAGATGTAAGAAAAGAGAGCTAATAGGAAACGATAGAGTCCTACTAGGAAATTAATCTGAATATATTGTGGGCCCAAATTCGGATCACATATTTAATGGTAGCCGCAATGGCCAACGGTGGTCACGTAATGGCCGTGGTAGGAAGCCGGGTGGCAGTGCAGTCGCAAAGACCACTCTGAATAGAGTAAGGCCGCCTGCCGTAGACCGAGATGTCTTAAAGGAAAAATGCCAGTATCACGAGAAGCTACGCAACTTGGCCAAAGACTATCACAAGACTAAGCGATTGGGCAAGTCCCATCCCACCGAAGCCTCCGATGACAAGGCCAAACTGCTCATAGTGGTCGCTAGTGATGAAAGTGGGTTGCCTTATCTACTATATAGTATATATACCAACCGGAGGCCAGTATCCATCATCGAAATACTACGTAGGTGAGGCTACACTTGTCCTAAGTCGTATCCATGCCAATCGCGTTCGAAACATGACTCTACGCCTCCTTCTGGTACCTCAATATTAGGGTCACGAATGACATAACTGTCATCTAACAAGCCTTCTCCGAGCTCCACACCAGCATATCCATGGTACTGCCATGTTCGGAGACAACTCGGTAGTCACCATCGAGGGGAGTGGATCATGTTCACCTCCAAGAACAACATGGTTCTCTTAAGAGTGTGTATTACATCGTCAACATGACTGTGTTGTCCGGATCCATCTTGGAGTGTGCATGGTATAGGATCAAAATTGTTGCCTGCTGGCTCTTGTGTGATGGAGTACAAAACGGCTATATGTTCTGCAACCTGAGGTAGCACAGTCGATGTGGCCTCCGCACATAGCTCCGAAGATGCCTTGCACTGGATGCCAAGTATGATCATTTGAGAATCTAGGGGTTGTGTAAGCTGGTAATGGGAAAAATGGTTCAAGGTCTGCAAGAGATTGAGCAAGCGAAGTAGGTGTGCGATGCGTGCATCATCGACATGCAGTTATGCATGCCATTCCTGAGTGAAGCCAAGAATAGAGCAGATGAGCTGCTTGAACTGGTCCATGGTAACATCTATGAGCCTACCATGTCTACCACCCCAACTAGGAAGAAGCTATTCCTCCCACTGGTTGATTGCCAGACCTGTTTCATGTTGTTGGCTCTTCTACCAGCTAAGAGTTGCATTGACCACTATGCAATTCCATGCAGTAGTTAAGGTGGAGATCGGATGGAAGATTCGAGCATTGTAGAAGGATTGCGGTGGTCAGTTCACGTTAGTAGACTTCACCGACCACTGCATCAAGCATGGCATAGATCGTCAACTCACTGCCTCATACTCCAAATAGCAAAACGGGGTGGTGGAATGCTATAACCAGATGGTCGTCAGAGCCTGATGAAAGTCAAGGTTGTACCAGGTGAGAGATGTTGATCCTGTAGGGGAGGTTGTTCGAGGCCTCACATGTTCAGTGCCTGCAATGCACTTCTTCCACATGTATGGCTGGATGGCATATATTAGGATAACAAAGCCAAATCTAAAGAAATTGTATGATCATAGCATTCCCATAGTATTCCTTGGATGTGAGGGCAGCTACAAGGCATACCGCAAGTTCGATTCTGTTGCAAAACACGTCCACATCATGCATGATGCTGTCTTCGGTGGTGAGCTGCATGGGAGTCTCAGGAGCCCACACTAAGCTCGACATCGAGCTGTTCCACATCAAACACTTTGTTCATGAGGTTTCTGAAACCGGTTTCAAAGCCTGTCACCAGGTGTTTGACACTGGCACTAGCGAGCCCCTAAATAGAGCATTCAACACTAGCAACCATGGGGACATTGGGGGGCAGTGGAGTTAGCTACTCTTCCCTCCCATGACAGCATGCTCAATACCGATGACGATGGCACGGGAGCTTGATGGTACAACACGCTGTCAAACATCGCTGCCATCATAGAACCAATGGATCTAGATGTGGAGGACGAACTCAACTTTGTCTATGCAAATGTGCCCTGTCTCTTTCTCTCAAGTGTAGCGTGAGGAGTGCTGGTGTCGGTTGATACAGGATAACCATACATGGGAGCTCGCCTCACCTCCAAATGGCCATCACACAATCGACATGAAATGTGTAAAGTTAAGTGCGACACACAGTGATATCATCGAGTACAAGGCACAACTCATTGTAATGGACTATGTCCAGCGCGGGGGAATCAAATTTGAGGCAGTCTTTGCACTCATGGCAAGAATGGAGTCTATAAGACCCCTACTCGTTCTCCATCATATGGAACTAGAATCCGCCTTCCTCAACGATTATCTTGCAGATGAGATAAATGTCTAGCAGTCTATAGTCTTTGTTTGTTCTACAGGGGAGGGTGAAGTACTTTGTCTGCAAAAGGCCCTCTATTGGGTTTGCCAAGCTCCACGTGCCTGGAATCGCAAGCTCGGTAACACTTCATCGTTGCTTGGGTTTGTCTGCAGTGCGTCCAAGAATATCATGTAGGATCACGATGCCACGATATGACAACAGTGGCGGGAGTCTAAGTTGACTATCGTATCATCACTGGTGCAGACTGTGGTAAGCTTCAAGATTGAGATAAAGGAACAATTCAAAATGAGCGACTTCAGTTTTCTTAGCTACTACATGGGGATCAAAGTGAAATAGAACTTCATCGGTATCTCGCTCTGCCAGGCTGCATATGGAAAGAAGATCCTAGAGCACGGCTATTAGAATATGTCTCGAATATAGTAGTCCTAATAGGTTACAATTGGACTTGGAGTTGTAATAGGAGGTAGGGATTGGAGTTAGAGTCGGGCTCTATAACCCGACAACCCTTTAAATAGAGAGGGAGACGCCATAATGTAACTATGGTGACAACATTGTAGCACCGGAGCATAGGAAAAGGATGGCTGCAAGGCCATGAACTCGTAGTGACTAGGTGTGCTATGTTAATTTGGGAGGAGCACCTATAATTAGAGCCCTGGAGATATTTATTTTTATTGAATCTCGTTGACAAATATAATGTGTTGTTGTGTCATCATATGGCATGTCTGAGTTGATCAATGGCTGAACTACCCAGAAGGTTAGTCATTGTTTCACTATATTCACCGACTTTTGAAACAAGTGGTAACACAGCCGAAAGTTTCAACACTGGATGTAGTAGACGTGCGAAGCAGGAAACACAGGGCGAGTTATGCATCGATAGATATCGTCAGTTATGGTGATGATATTGATGGTGACAACGAGGATGTTGCGGAAGTGACAAATTCGTGTCGAGATCAAACAATGTAATTTTTTTTCTCGAATGTTGTAAAGTTGTTGTACATTTGATTTGATATGTCAATTGTTTTCTTTGGAGGTGATGAGTTTATATTCTAAATGACCATGTTCGTCTATTCATGCTAGACCTGCCAATTGTACAAAATTATTACTACTACAGTACTACTCTCTCACCTTTTGTTTTTTTTAGTAAGGGCTGAACTGTAGTTGATTAATCATGTCCTTTATAACTGGATGGTAGGGCAAAGAGAAGACAACTATGAAGCTCGGCAGGTAGGGAACAATGGATCATTGTGAAGCATAAATCCATTGGCAGAAGTTCCTTATGACTTGTTAGTGGTAGACCATAATGGTTGTTTAAAGGAATGGCAAATGTTATATAATTGTTAGGAGGAGGAATCATCATTCTCATGTTTTGTAAAGGAATGGTAATATTGTTAAAGAAGTCATCCTCTGCTATTATTTGATGTGAAGTAGTTCAATGCAAACATTATATGAATGCATTTTTCTAATAATTATTCCCTGTTGTATCCAATAAATGTGATTTTTTTCTTGAAAAAGCAGATGAACTATTCCAGGTGTTTACAAAACTATGACAACCAAAAAGTCTTAAAGCCTAAAATAATAGTCATCCCAACATCTTGGTAACAATAATTAAGAGTTTTCTACTTTCTTGATCTAGTATGACCAAGATAAAGCTTTGAGCATGGCGTATTGGTATAAGAATCTACAAAAGGTCAACCGTCAAGATAATATAAAAATCATGGGCATATAGGAGCAAAGGTTAGCGATCTTACCGATCTGCATTGTGAAAGTTTATAGTGAATTTCCGACCAACTACCGATCGACTTTGCAAGATCTATGTCATCACGGTGGACCGGGGATACACCAAAGCCAGTAGAAACCTACATGATATAAAATAATGGTTCAAAAACATGAGCAATATAAGTCATTATATGGTAGATCATAAAAACTTACCCAAACTTTCAAGTCCAGCAAAGGATTCGATATTACTTCTTTAGTTTTGTGAATCGTCTGGATGTTTTCATCCATGAACTTATTTATAGACATGTTGAAGCAATGACGGTCCAATGGTTCATCCTTCTTTAGTACCGATTGAAGCTATTCGAGGCTCAAGTTAATAGAGTGCAGCGTTGAACTTTGTACCCATACTTTCCTGTCAATCATGCGGATTTGTGCACATCTGCAAATTGTTGGGTGTATTGAAGGACGCATTGCGGTTTTCCACAAATGGATGACTATTAGGCGTCACCACAGGATGCACAACTTCATGGCCCGCATCACAAGAATACACTCAACACATTGGTGTTGTTGGATACAGATCGAGATTAAATTAAATTAGAAATCAATCAATCAGGTAAGGATACAATTTGAAGTAGTTGGAGTGTTCTGTTTAGAGGCGTTACAGGCGTTACAGTTCTCGTCATTTCTTCAAACAGAAGTTAACGACTTGTAACCACCCCTGGCCCGTCTATTTGTCAAACCGTATCCACTTATATTTGTTATATCAGCAAGAGAGCCCAAGAAAGGAACAAATGGGTGAAATTAGCCTGCAAAGAATTAATATGCACTGCACATTTCCCGGTTTTACTTTTTATTTCTAGTCTAAGTTCAGTCTTGTAGTGATTTATCATTTGCACATCATTTTCAATATTGTAAAACCGCAGAACTCCCATATCCTACCCATAAGCCAAATAATTTATCAAAGAATGTTGTTTAAAGACATTTGCATGCATTGACGATGTTCTTTATGTACAAGGTTAGATAATGTTGATGCTTTGTTTGAAGGGGAATAAGTCAAATAAGATAGAGATTACATTAAACTAGAAGGTGGGGCGCGCCAATGTCGCGCCGCCTGTACGGAGCTGGTGCGAAGAGTGATAATGCAGTGGTTATACTTGGGTATTAAAATATAGAAATTAAATGCAGAAAAGTAGGTGGTTATAGATAACCAATTGAACTGTTCATGATAAGCATTCTGGTTGTTTGGAATTTCTAATAGTGGCTACATATGTAAGTGGCATTATAGATTTACAAGTGCAGTGTGCACGGCGACCTTATAAGGTGCAGAACTAATTAGTATAATATTGGTACTATAATACATAAGCACTTCGTTCCATGGAGATAGTGGATGTTGTTGCAAGCAAAAGGACTATACTATAGAGCATTGATATAGTCTTAAAAAGATATATATCTATGGTTGCTTCTAGATGGGTTCTTTTGTAGAAGTGTATGTTATTGATTACTGCGAAATCTGTCCATACTTTCTTTAAGTTTCAGCAATGATGTGTTGGCCTATGGAGAATCATGTTGGTTGAACGGCTTTCTATTGTTTGGACTTGAATGTCCACTGTTATGCTCACCATGAGCGGTGCTAAGTACTTTGTGGAAAACTCTTTTGAAAAGTACTGTAATGGAAATTGGGTGTTAGTTGTTCAAGGTATAAAAAAGATGAGCAGTACATAAAAGAGCTCACCACTCTGTCCTGCTTCATGAAGGTCTTATAGTGACAACATATAATTTACTTGGATGGTGTAGGCACTGCGCAATATCTTTGATGTAGTTCTTTAAGTGAGTTGATATTCTGACATTCTTGGCACAAAAGCAAAGATCTTTGAATTTGCATTTGCTGTTCACCGCAGAAAAAAGTATTCTATAAATATTTTTGTTGTATGTGGAAGAAATTAGTAATTGATATGATGAAAAATGAACATGTTGAATAGCCACAATTGTAAAAGTTGATATGTGATGTTGTTTTGGCCTGGCATGAGTACGTGGTTCTATGCGTGTTATTTTTTGTAGATGCTATTTAAAGGCGAAGTGGCAATGTATGAATCAGTGGTAAAATAAAAACTATAATATATTATAGGTGATTATGCAGTTAGGTTCTGAAGATAGTTTAAATGTAGAAACACAATGGAAGTAATGTTGATGAATTAGTGATACAGTAATATGGTTGAAAGTAGTTTAAAACAATACACTTAAATAATAGCTTAGAGAGGTTGATGGTTTTGATTAAGATGTATGTGTTTTAAAATTGTATGTAAGTGGTGTAGGTTAGAGGTATAACAAATGTGTTTTTGTTCATTGATTCACATGATCAAGTTTAGTGTAGGTGACAAGGAAAGTATATAGATTGAAAGTTAGTTACTTGGCTGAATTGAAGTTCAAGCATAAAAATCTGTACAGAACTTATATTTTGGTTACTTTTTTTTTACAAATTGACGGTTCTGGTCGATTTTTATAAGTGGTGGTGCAGGATGCTTGATATGGTGGAGCTGTGTTGCTGTGCTGTGTGGTGCTGTCATTCCTTTGATTAGCATTAAAAGAGAAATATAATTTAAACTGATAGAAATACATTCTGAACTGGCCTGATCTTTTGATCTTCTGACTGATGGCACATGATAATTCCGGTTTAGTGTTGGAGGAAGTATCTAAAATGCAAATATGAAATAGATCATTAAGTGAATTGTTATTTTAAATGAAATGATATAATCAATGGTAGATGAGTACCTTCACTTGATTGATCAGAGATTAGAATCACATCATTTTTGGTCAAAGGTGTTTCTCTGATAGTAATACCTTTGGTGGATTGATGTACATACTTCTTTGCCTTCTTTGCCTTGAGTTTGGGTTGTTGTTTCGATCAACTAATCATGGGAAATTTGCTACTCCCATCCTTGTCGAATATCAGGACATCAAGCAACCTTGAAATGAATACATTGTCCAATACGTAGACCAACAAGTTCAATAAACTTTTTCCAGCCCTTGCAGATAAAGAATGATTGCCCTTTTTTTTTCTAGCTTGACATTTGTTGGTGTGCTATCCTGTGAAATCAAGGTTAAGTGTTTTCCATGCTGTGCATTGCAACTGTCTGTAATCTCATGTGGCAGAGGCTGAAAAAAATTATACCATTACTAATGAGTGACTATTTATGTTGCTCCAAAACACTTACAAAGGTATCTTGGTCCAGGTTGGTGAAATTTAACATAGCAGATGTAGATCGAACCATTAGAAAGAACCTGAAATACGTGCTGCTTGTATTTTAGTGGCTGAATGAATTTGTTTCTGTATATTATGTATATATTCAGAAAATATTACCATGAAAGCACATTGTAGAATACGGGGTTTATTATTGCATCTACGTTTAAAAGCTGATTGGTTTTGATCAAACCAAAACACTTACAATAAAAGACTCTGTTATATTATAGCACAAGAAAGGATTGATTTTTAGTGCTTTAGGAGACTAAGAGAGTAATTGAAATAGATGATAGAGAAAGGAAAGGAACGTAGCATTTGTGGAAAGGTAACACAGAAATAGCGCTACACAAACAGTATATATTTGCATCCATGATGAATAGGAGACTGGCGTTGTTATCTGTAGGAAAAGCTGTAGAGGATTAGAAGGAGAATCTACGGTTTGTGAAGATAAATGTAAATAGTAATGTGATTTACCTTTTGGTATGGGAAAGCGTCGGACTGGATCTTTACGAACGGTGTGGGAGGTCGCTGACGGCGATGGATCTGCGTCGGCAGGTCATCCCGTGGCTCAGGGTGCGGTCACCTGGATCTAACCTGTAGTAGCTAAGCGTGAAGCGGAGGAATGAAGACGAAGAGAATACTGCGTGATGGCATCAAAGAATTTGGTACCGTGTGGTGTTCGGTAGTGATAGCTTACGTAGGCTATACAGTACGTGCTGGGCTTTGTGGACTTTAATTTGGTTGGCTATAAAATTAGAATAATAATGAATGAGTTGATAAATAAGTAAGCTCTGGAGCATTGATAATGACAGAAGACTTATTTTTGTTAGGATTGACCAAAGCTTTTTTGCCTATGTGTGTTGTCGATTACTTTCCCCTTCCAATTTCTGCATTCTTGGTGTTGCTTTTGCTTCCTTTCGATCCAGGAATGGGCGGAGAACTTTGCTGTCAAAATTAAAGGTCTATATATTCTTGTGTTCTTTGGGCGACCCATGGGCTCTCTGGTTGGCAGCTACGGAGATGTAGCGATGGTGCCACAATTTCGATGTGGTGTGGGTCGTGGTTGAGCAGGGCAATAGAAGGGATTTTGCAACTGGCCGGAGCGGTCGACGGGTGGGTTATAGTTCATGCTGAGAATGGTAGCAACGAAGATAGTCGCGCACACCGTGCTGGTGGTACACGATTGATGCGGGGATGGCGATGACGAGTGGGCTAGACGATGCTAGGTGCAGGTATTGTGTGGGCTGCGATACGGGGATGAGGTGTCGTAGATCGGTGGCGAATCGTAGCGGCACGCAGCGGGCGAGAAAGGATGGATAGCAGATGATGGTGGGCGGCGATGGCATCGACAATGTGGAAACATGATTGGGTAAGATCCTATTTTCAGTGGAATCGGTCGCGATCTATGTTTGTTTGATTTGTTTGGGAGCTGTTTTAGACTAGGAAATAAAAATCATGATCATTTTATTTTCCGTTATATGTTTGTTCATACCAATAGTCATATGTTGTTTTTTAGGATCGAACAATAAGAACTAAACCAACCAGAGGGGGGTGAATGGTCGGTATGCCCAAAAACCAAAAACTTTTAGCGGAAATAAAATTTACCCTCAAACTCGATGAATCGTGGTCTGACCGAAGATGTTGCACCGGTCTGACCGCCGATCTGCCTCCGGTCTGATCGAAGGTGTGCCGTCGGTCTGACCAGTGGTATGTCGCCGGTTGGATCGCCGAAGCCCGATGAAACACAAATCGAAGAACTCTTAAAGTAGAAGACGACTTTATTGATTCTCTCTGTGTTGATAAAATGCACCAACAGCACTCCTTACAAAAATCTCGACTAAACTCGAAACCCTAACAAAAACTATCAACTCAATTGCTCTCAAAAGCGATACCGGGAAGCCTCACGCTCCCTCTCTATTTATACCTAAGGTAGGCAGCCTAGAGCCACGAATCAAACTCATACTAGAAGTCCTAATCACCCTAGGAAACCTTCTCGTATAAGAAACAAACTTTACATAACCAATCCCACCAAATTTGGACTCCTTCCAAATTCGACTCCGCATCCCATACGCACACAATACCTCCATCGTATGCCATATGGAACCTTCACCTTCCACGTGCATTGAACTCTAGCCTTAGTATCCCGCATGATCTCTGACCACCACGAACGTCGTCTTATCCCCAAGCCGACTCCCGGTCCATCACCGCAAATACTCTCCCGGTATAAATTCACCTACACATGAAACAAACAAAGAAACCATATTCCGAGACCAAGCTATTCTCAACTTGACTCATTGTTAGCAAACAACAGTATTACATACGCATAGTTTTCATCTAGAGATCATATTCATGAAACAATCACGGATATCCAAACAAATAACCCGAAACCGAAACCAACTCAGTGTCGGCCGGTCAGACCGCGGGCTGCGCCGGTCTGACCGCGCACTACACACCGGTCTGACCGGCAGCTACTGCCCGGTCTGACCGGACCCAATCCAGTAGTACCTATATATCACCTGTGAAATCCAATCATCTCCAAAACCACTTCGCAAATACATTCCAAATATCAAAACCAATAATCTCCAATGCCAATTGTTCATCACAGAATAACAATCAAAAACACCTTTGATTTTACAATCTCTCCCTTGATGAACATATTGGCAAACCCATCAAAAATATTTTGGTGTTTGGAAAAATAAAACCAAAAGTGGTAAAAAACACACTTCGTACAAACGTACACATCGTGCTCGAAAATCCAAAGAAAAAATTTCTCTCACTTTTGAAAAGAAAGAAATTCCCAATTGAACCAAAAACTCATTTACGCTTCTCAAAAAATTCACCTTGCTTAAAAAACACTTCTCCCCCTTTTGACAATGATTTCATCAAGCATAAGAATTATGTTCATTAATGTATAAGAGCTTAGCATACATATAGAATACCAAGTCATGTGTCGTAATAAAAAGAAGATGAACCCATCTATACCATAATAAGCATGCATTAAAGTATAATCATGAACCAAAGATTTTACAAATAAGCTTGAATCAACAATCAAAATTCATGATTTCATACGGTTTATAATGCAACATCTTAACAAGCACATAGATTGAAGAATAAACACTAAACACATATACCTATCGCATTTATCATTCTTTCTCAAATAAACTTTAGCACAAAACAACCAAGAGAATATTATAACTTTTCTTTTTCTTGAGCTTTTTTGCTCATTTTTTATCCCGGGTACGTCCCTGTCGTCAAGACTGTTTTCAGGGATTCGGCACCCATTATTTTGCTCATATCGAATATGTCCTTCTCGTCAAGACTGTTTCCAAGGATTCGATATTCATTTTTTTATATTTTTATTCTCTTTACACAATGAGCAACAAAGCTATTTGAGGAATAACAATTCAATAAAGCATATATATAGAGCATTTAAAAATCAAACCATATGCTAGCATCAATATTGCACATTTACTTAATTCAAGTATAGAATTTAAGTGCCATGCATCATCTCCCTTAAAAGAAAAATCTAAGTCTCATGAAAAAACTAGAATACATACAAGTTATATTAGAGACAAATAAACCTTCATAGTATTGCTAGCATGCACAAGAAAATACCATATGTATAGAACAAAGCTCTCTGTTTCAATTTTTCTCATTATCATATTTTTGCTTGATAAAACCATGAGGTACAAACTCCCCCTCAAAACATGCCAAAAGGATGAATTATGCCCAATTCACCACGAAGAAAAGCAAAGCGATTAGAATCCAAAGGTTTAGTGAAAATATCAGCAAGTTGCAACTTCATGTCCAAAAACTGCAATTCAACATCTCCCTTCTCAACATGATCCCTCAAAAAGCGAAAGCGAATATCAATATGCTTTGTGCGTGAGTGTTGAACAGGATTCTTAGCAATATTAATAGCACTAGTATTATCACAAAAGAGAGGTACTTTCTCAAAAGTAAGACCATAGTCTTTCAAAGTAGATAAAAGCCAAAGAATCTGTGAACAACAACTAGCAGCAGCAACATATTCAGATTTAACAGTTGATTGAGCAACACTAGATTGTTTCCTAGAAGACCATGCAATCAAAGATATACCAAGAAAATGACATGTTCCACTAGTAATTTTTCTATCAATTCTACAACCAGCAAAAACAACATCTGAATATCCACTTAAGCATATAGAAGATGAAGTAGAATACCAAATTCCAAACTCAAGTGTATGATTTAAATACCTCATTATTCGCTTGACCGCTTGACGATGTGAAGCACGAGGAGAAGCTTGAACACGCGCACACAAACACACAGCAAATTGTATGTCTGGCCTAGAAGTAGTTAGATACAACAATGATCCAATCATACTTCTATACTCCTTTTGATCAACAGCTTCACCATCTTCATCAGGATCCAACACAGCTGTAGAACCAATTGGTGTTGAAATTGGCTTGCAATTCTCCATCTTGAACCATCTCAAAAGATCCTCCGTATACTTCGTTTGATGCACAAATATACCTTGAGGTGTTCGCTTAACTTGCAATCCCAAAAAGTACGATAACTCACCATCATGCTCATCTCAAATTCCCTGCGCACAGTCTCAGCAAACTCTACAACCAAAGCGTGAGTCGAACAACCAAAGATAATATCATCCACATAAATCTGAACGAACAGTTGATTATCACCATGCTTAAGAACAAAAAGCGTTTTGTCAACCTTTCCCATTGTAAAACCTTTCGCAAGCAAAAAGTTATTAAACCTATCATACCATGCTCTAGGTGCTTGTTTCAAACCATACAAAGCTTTAGACAATTTAAAAACATGGTTGGGAAAATCAGGATTTTCAAAACCAGGTGGTTGTTTGACATAAACTTCCTCATTTAGAAAAGCACTTTTCACATCCATTTGATACAATTTAAAACCTTTTGAAGCTGCAAAAGCCAACAAAAGTCTAATTGCCTCAATTCTAGCAACAGGAGCAAAAGTTTCATCAAAATCCATACCCTCCACCTGAGTAAAACCTTGAGCAACAAGTCTAGCTTTATTTCTCACAATCAAACCATCCTCATTTTGTTTATTTTTAAAAACCCACTTGGTTCCAATAATATTATGTCTAGAAGGTGGTTCAACTAAAGTCCAAACTTTATTTCTCTCAAAATTTTCAAGTTCTTCATGCATGGCGTTAATCCACGATTCATCGGTTAATACATGTGACACATCTTTGGGTTCAAAAGAAGCAACAAATACAGAATTTGCACAAACATCATGAGTCGTTACCTTAGACCTAGTAGTTCACTCACCTAAATTACCAATGATTTGTGCTGGCGGATGTTGTCGTTGAATTTGCAAATGAGCAGCGACTTCTGAAGTTGATTCACGTTCTGTATCAGTACCGGTTGAAGTTGAAATCTCTGGAGGACCATCTCGAACAGCATCAACAGAACCCTCAGCCGACGACCCTGGCCAGTCTGACCGCACGTCCTGCGCCGGTCTGACCGGAGGTGTGCCGGCGATCTGACCGGCCTAGCGCCCAGTCTGACCGGCCGAGCCGACCTCGTTGTCATCGTCGCTCTCGTCTTCAAAAATACGACCATCCTCCCCTTGAACCTGTGACAGTGTACCTGCAATATCGGGTCTAGTACCTGGACTAGCCTCATCAAAAGAAACTTGGCAAGTCTCAACAATTTTGTTAGTCTTCAAAATAAGTACACGATAGCCATGAGAGTGCGCGGGGTAACCAAGAAACATTCCATCAGTAGAGCGTGCTTCAAACTTATCCAAATTTCCAGATTTCAAGACAAAGCATTTGCAACCAAAAACACGCAAATGTGAAACTTTGGGTTGACGTCCAAATCGAAGCTCATAAGAAGTTTTTCCAAGTTTTGATCTCAAGAAAACCCGATTTGAAATATAGCATGCGGTGTTAATCGCCTCAGCCCAAAATTTTCTAGGAGTGTGATACTCATCCAACATCGTTCTAGCCATCTCAACCAAAACACGATTCTTTCTTTCAACAAACCGTTTTGTTGCGGAACATGAGGAGAAGAAAATTCATGTGCAAGACCTCTTTCGTTGCAAAACTGTTCAAATGAAGCATTTTTGAATTCACCACCATTATCACCGAATTCTTTTCAAAGAACCAGGAGATTCAAGATCCAATCGAAGAAACAAACCACGAAAGTGTTGAAACGCCTCATCCTTAGTTGCCATAAAGAAAACCCAAGAATATCTAGAAAAATCGTTAACAATAACCAACACATACCACTTTCCTCCAACTGATTGCACTCTAGCTGGACCAACAGTGTCCATGTGTAATAGCTGTCCTGGTGCATCAGTCATCACAGAAACAATAGGAGCATGTGAATAAGCAACCATCTTAGCATGACGACACGGTGTACAAACCGAATCAAGATCTTTCTTAAGTTTAGGCAAACCACGAACAAGATCCAAACCACTTAACCTCGTGAGATGATCAAAACCAACATGTCCAAGTCTACGATGCCAAAACATCACATCTTTACTAAACTTAGCAACCAAACATGTTATCACAGGTGAAAAAAGATTTTCAAAATCAGCTTTAAACACTTTACCATAGCGAGAAATATTCAACACAGAATCACCACGAGAATCAAAAACTTTACTTCCAGTTTTCTTAAAATGAACCTCGAAATCTTCATCAAGAATTTGTGAAACTGAAAGCAAATTATACTTTAAGTTCTCAACCAAAGCTACATTCTTCAATTCAAATTTGTCATTTACCTTAACCAAACCTGTAGCGAGAACAGCACTGGTAGAAGCATCACCAAAGATAATAGATTCAGTCTTGGATGCCCATTTGAGGGAGGAGAACCAATTTTTATCACTGGTCATGTGCTACGAACAACCGGAATCCACGATCCACACGTTCTCCTTCCTTGCCACCAATGCCTACACACAAGCAGAAGTCGAAGCCTCAGTACTGGGGTTAGATGATAATAAAAATTTAGGGATCCAGTACTGAGACACACGACCAATAGATCCAATAGGCATATATCCACGTGCAAAAATAGTTTGAGAATTTTCAGAAAAATTTCTCCGAGCCCGGTCTGACCAAGGTACAGTGGCCGGTCTGACCGGGGGCCGGTCTGACCGCCTTTGTACCGCCGGTCTGACCGCGAGACCCACTGCGGTCTGACCGGTTTCCTCGAGGGAAAACCATATTTTTGCCACTTTGATTTTGCAAAAGCAATCTCTCTCTCCTTTTTCTGGTTATGAGCAAATCTGAAACAAAAACCAACAAGATGTCCATCTTTGAAACAAAACGAGCAAGTATATTGGTAGCATCAGATGACTTAGCAACACAAGCAACAACAGGAGATTTTGCATGCACAACATTGGATTTTGAAGAAGATGCACTCAAAGTAGACCTGATGCCAGCAGATTTAAACACAGTTTTCTTAGTTTCAGGTTTAACCAAAATTTCACCACTTCTAGCACCAACATCTAATACAACAGGAGGATGTCTAGTATGATGAGCATAAGGATTAAAACCTAAACCACGGTTATGTGTGCTAACGTTAGATTGATCTAGAATCATGTTGAGGTTCTTTTTACCATCAGAAAACCTTAGCAAAGAATTTTTCAAGTAAGAAACCTCTTTTCCCAAAATAGCACAGTTTTCACAATCTATCATGACATCTTTACTTTTACGACATTTGGGGCAAGAAAGCACTTCATTATTTTTCACAACATCTTCCATGTACTCAACACGACCTAAAGCATCTTTTAATTTCATCTTATTCAAAGTACATGTTCAGCAATCCAAAACATCATGAGGTTGTTATAACTTTTTAGCACAAATCATGTTAAACATCAAACTAGCATGAAAAGCAATTTGATATTTTTGCAACAACTTTTTAGTTAAAATCAGCTCATCCAAAGTGCGTGTGTACAAAGCAAAACTAAGAGCAAGAGAAGATTTACTTTTCAAACCATGTGCAGCATTGACATCTCTAATTTTAGAAATTTTATTCATTAAAACCTCACAACTTTGACAATCATCATCATTAGGAATAAGAGATTTTAACCTATCAATCTCAGAATTAAGAGATTCAATGATAAACTCCTGTTTTCTATACATCTTCTCACACTTCAAATTTTTTGCACTCAAAATATTAATAGCTTCCTCAAGAGCACTTACCTCATTGTCTTCATATTCTGAATCCGATTCACCACGCGCCATCAAGCAAACACTGGAGATGTTCTTTCCCTTATCATCATCTCCACTCTCACCATCTACATCGCTTAGTGGCTCAAACGCGGCGTAGACTTGATCAAAAGCCTTTTTGAGAGTCTCCTTGATCTTCTTTCCTCCTCTAATTGTACTCTTTGGCTTGTTGTCATTTGTCTTCTCATCACCATTATCTTCCCTCCTATTTCTCCCAAGCTTAGGACAACGTGAGCGAAAGTGATCCGTAGCACCACATTCAAAGCAACGATTTGGTCCACCTCGTTTCCTGTACCTAACATTAGTCACAGCTCGAGAAAGTCTGTTAGATAACAAAACCAAGTCCTCCTCCTCGAACTGTTCGAGTTGATCATCGGACATGGCATTAAACAAGGTAAATACAGAAGATTTTGATGAAGAAGCATCAGCATCCAAAGAAGTTGAAGAAGAAACCAAAGCACTCGACTTAGAATCAACTTTACGAGAAAGAATATTCATCTCATGTGTTTTCAATTTTGTGTAAAGCGAATCCAAAGTCAAAGTAGACATATCAACAGACTCCTGAATAGATGTAACTTTCATCTCCCAAATAGACATGTCAAGACCATTCAAAAAGTGGCGAGAAATCTCAGATTGTGTATAATTAACATCATAAGAAGAATCAACAGATATAAGATCACTCAAAATTTTATTAAACCTAGAAAGAATATTGCAAGCTTTGCAATTTTGTTCAAACTCAGTGTTTAAAACAGCAGTATTAATTTGTTCAGGGATCTCATAAGGATGAGAAACTTTTCTCCAAATATCATAATCCTCAGCCATAATATAAGATTGCATCCTACTACACCAATGAGAAAAATTCGTTCCATCGAAAACATGAGGCTTAGTTGAAAATCTATTAGCAGCCATGGCAAAAACTCTAGATTGATTAAAATGCAAAGAGGAAAACAAGGCTCTGACACCACTTGTAGGATCAAACAATAAGAACTAAGCCAACCAGAGGGGGTGAATGGTTGGTATGCCCAAAACCAAAAACTTTTAGCGAAAATAAAACTTACCCTCAAACTCGATGAATCACGGTCTGACCGAAGATGTTGCGCCGGTCTGACCGCCGATCCACCTCCGGTCTGACCGAAGGTGTGCCGCCGGTCTGACCGCCACCTTGTCGTCAGTCTGACCGGTGGTATGTCGCCGGTTTGACCGCCGAAGCCCGATGAAACACAAATCGAAGAACTCTTAAAGTAGAAGACGACTTTATTGATTCTCTCTGTGTTTACAAAGTGCACCAACAGCACTCCTTACAAAAATCTCGACTAAACTCGAAACCCTAACAAAAACTATCAACTCAATTGCTCTCAAAGGCGATACCGGAAAGCCTCACGCTCCCTCTCTATTTATACCCAAGGTAGGCAGCCTAGAGCCACGAACCAAACTCATACTAGAAGTCCTAATCGCTCTAGGAAACCTTCTCGTATAAGAAACAAACTTTACATAACCAATCCCACCAAATTTGGACTCCTTCCAAATTCGACTCCGCATCCCATACGCACACAATACCTCCATCGTATGCCACATGGAACCTTCACCTTCCACGTGCATTGAACTCTAGGCTTAGTATCCCGCATGATCTCTGACCACCATGGACGTCGTCTTATCCCCAAGCCGACTCCCGGTCCATCACCGCAAATACTCTTCTGGCATAAATTCCCCTACACATGAAACAAACAAAGAAACCATATTCCGAGACCAAGCTATTCCCAACTTGACTCATTGTTAGCAAACAACAGTATTACATAAGCATAGTATTCATCTAGAAATCATATTCATGAAACAATCACGGATATCCAAACAAACAACCCGAAACCGAAACCAACTCAGTGTCGGCCGGTCAGACCGCGGGCTGCGCCGGTCTGACCGCGCACTACACACCGGTCTGACCGGACCCAATCCAGTAGTACCTATATGTCACCTGCGAAATCCAATCATCTCCAAAACCACTTCGCAAATAAATTCCAAATATCAAAACCAATAATCTCCAATGCCAATTGTTCATCACAGAATAACAATCAAAAACACCTTTGATTTTACAGTTTTAACATTTTTCTCAATTGGATGGTGGATGTTGTTGATATACCTTCTTTGTTGATAGGGACAGAGTATATCAGAAATACATGAATCGACTATTTTCCTGGTTGTGTTGTGACATAGAAGAGAATCCTGTAATTAAATTGCTGCAGAGGTGATTTTGTTGAATTATATGGGAATCTATATATTGAGAAGTGTTGATGACGCTGTACAATGACATGTATTTTTTAGTTTAATATTTTCTGCACACTTATTCATGTAATGTGTTCTAGTGTTTAGTTGATTGTAAGGTTGCTTGGCTAGATCTAAGTTATACTGTAGTAAGTGAATAACAAGAGACATGAGTTTTGTACGTAGGGTTGTCCTTTGTTAAAAAGTGGCATTTGTTTCTAAAGTACTTGGTTTCTTTCTGTGTATGTAGTAAGAGTGGTGTTGTTGGATGTAAACAAAGGAAAGCGCTGAAGAAATACCGTTAAAAGAATACAATGTGTGCTTGCATATGATCTAGAACAATGGTTTAGGTGTGACATGCATTGAAACAGTGATCATAGTAGTTATTAGTTAGGTAGGTTTTGATATAAACAATGTAGTACATAACAAGGTGAAGATATGGTTCTTAAATTAAAGCAGATAATACATAGACGCACAATGCTGGCACTAACAACAAAAAAAATAGGAAGGGAAATGGTTGCATGTTAGCTTGTGCCGGTGGTATGATTCATGGTAAAAAATCACAGGCGATTCATCAGATGGATTTCCCTAGGAGATCAGAAAACGGTAAATATTGTATCAATGATGTAAAAAAAGGAAAATTAATGATATAATTATAAGAGCAAATAATGGGTATAGTGCATATATTAAAATTTATCAAGAGAAAAACTTATTAGCAGATATATTGAAAGTATAAATAATACAAATAATGTTTTAAACTACCATATAGAATATAAAAGAAGATAATGCATAATCGATGATCAATTAATAGCTGTCCATTTTATTTTATTGACAACAAAATTTTTTGTATTTTTTAGATAAGAAATATGATACAATGAAATTAAATATATAGGTAAATTGCATGTCACTTATGAAATGATGAGAACTAAATGTATTAAATAGTAAAGAAAACACGAAGTAAATGTAGAAGGAAATATGTATTAATAGATAGATACTGTACCTTCATATACGGTGTACGAACATACATTGGACGTGATTTGTCACATATAGTGATAAGAGTTCTTAGTGATAGTATCACGTACTATTTGAATGTTTATGCGTACTGTATGCAATATAATATTAGAGGCATGATGGATTCTGAATTGGCTAGCGATACATCGAGCAATCTTTTTTATCATAATCATTTTAGGGATCTCTCTCACATAATGACACCAAACTGTGCATCTGTATGTTTCGGCTGTAACAAGAGCCTCAACATTATTATCAGGCACTTCAAGAAGGCACGATGTTCCCAGACAAAATTGGATAATTTTAGCGGTACAGAAATGGGTTGGGAGCTAATGTAGAAGCAACTGCGCAGAACAATGATTTTCCTCAACCTGAGCTCCTATGGTTGGAGACCATAGTTCAAGAGTGAGATTACTAGCAGCAGTATACAGTCTTTTTAGTTAACAGGTGCTTTCGAATGGCAATTCCTTTTGTTGTTGGTGGAATCAATATGATGCAGTGGGTTGAACTGATAGGTTGTGCATGAATTTCAACACTGGTTTCTTTCTGATTTGATGATGGAACAAATTTCCTTGGGAATACCATAGATTTGATTTAGAAAGTTCTGACCTGCATGAGAACTGAACTTGGTGAAGATTTGGTTTGTGTTGCCTGGTGGACCTGCTGCTATGATTGATATGGATAGTTGCTCTTCTAAATGTGATTCAGTGGTGTTGCAAGGAAGAAAACATGTAGCTCCAGTGGTTGTGTATCCTTGTCCATATCTTGGAATGTTGGTAGGCGGATGATAGGGCATTTCCTCAGAGGAAGCATGCACATAGTTATTTATGTTGAGAACCACGTCGCACTTAAGAAGTCTTTTGGTTGAGCTCTTGTTGTCTGAAGAGGAACTAATTAGCTGAGAGTTGTCAACAAACAAAGCTATGGATGATGGGATAGGTATTCTCTGTTGTGCCCAAGCCAAACATCTAAAGGATGATATATCTTCTTTTCTTGTAGTGGTTCCATTGATGAATTGAAGTGTGCAGTATAGAGACAGTATGTGCTCTACAACAGTAGCTGACCATAAATGAAGTGGTAAGCCATGAATTCCAACTGTAACATGTTCATCCGCTATATCATAGCCAAACTCATATGTTGGTTTCCATTGCTTGATCTTAAGGATTACACCATGAACTATAATAGCATAAGCATCTAGCAAAACTTGTCTTATTTGGTCGTTTGGATCACCATAAGCGAAGAAGAATATACATTTGTCCATAGAACTTCCATGGATGGTTACTTCCCCTTCATTACACATTGCTGCTCGAATATATTCAACACAATCTATCATATAAATAGCATCGTTTTGTACCACCTTAGATACAATGAGGGGAAAGTGTGAACTGTTACAGGTACATGTAAGAAATTGAGCTTGACTCATAAAACATTTACGATAATTGATCCTGTTCAAATCAGCCATGGTTTTACTATAGTAATAAGAAACAATATGTCTTAGTTGAGGCATTCGTTAAACTTGTTAGGAAAAAACAAGTTGAGAGCAGAGTACGAGTTATCAAAATGTAATTTGATACAAAGAATCAATAAATATATAATGCTCCATTTTTCTTGACAGTACATTGGACTACAATATAGTTTTTATTAGTTGCTCATCAGAACAATTGATTTACATGGATAAGTATTTAAGGTTAACATGCACATATAATTTTTTAAAATTCTTTTATCAAAATAATTGTGTACAATATTAATGTGTTTTATAATGAGTAAACTTTCATTGGTGTATGTTGAACTGAGACTTCGAATGACCAAATGTATAGACAATTTGAGGAAAGGTCTTTTGATGTTGATCTCATAATTGACCAGGCATGTCTCATGATTATGTTTTTGTTTTTGCAGCATATGGAATTTATTAAGGAAAGTCAATTAATTTATCTGCTAAGATTATGAATACGAAAAGCAAGAGAGAGAACCTGTCAATAGAAGGGTTGTAAAAGCCAATATAAATACACTAAAAAAATACTGCATATCACTAGAAGGCATTTTAAAATTCTATTTTGGTCAATAGAAGGCATTTTAAAATTCTATTTTGGTCAAGTACAGGTAAAAGAAGTACTATATTGAAGTACTATATAGTGCATTTGTACCTTGTTAATGGTGAAGAAGCACTAAAAGTTATTGTTGTTCAATAGATGCAGCGTGAGCATGATCTGAATGTTTTTACTGCATATGAAGAAAAGCACAGGATAATCAACATCAAACGAAAGAAGAAAAGAGATTAAAATGACAAATGATGTATTTTGATGCGTTAAAATGAAATGTTCCAAGAAACTGAAGCAACATAGAAGAGCTGAAATGATTCAACATGCGTATGATGGGGAAAAACTGGAAATGCAATGTACAATTGACATTTTACCTGGATAGCTTGTTTGAGAAGGTGATTTCACGGTCGTTGTTTCATCATTGAACAAATGGAGATTTCGATGGTGAAGTACGTAATGAAGATTGAAGCATGGAGTATAAGTAACTATGGCAGCGAAGACTATATGTATTAGTATTTTCTTGAGATGAAAACATAGATAGTTCATATTGTGACAGTGTCGTTCATTGTGATTGGTGGGAAGTGGGAATGCACTATTGACATACTATTGCTAGTGGTGCCATTTTATATTTTTTATATTTTGATAGTCTCTAGATGAACTGAATATGTGGTGGTTGTGAAATAAGTAAATTGTGCTCTCTAAACAAGTATACATTATATATTATTATTGAACTGGAATGTGTTTTCTTCTCAGTAAACAAGTATACATTGTATATAATTAGCAACCTAGTAGTTTTTTAGATACAACAATATATGTGATGTATAATAAAGATATAAAATAATGTAGTAGGAAGAATTTACTTACAAATGTACGTGAGAAAGTGTCTGAAGAACCATGAGATCAATTTAATTTAGTATAGATAGTTGAGTTATGCTGGTGAATCTCCAGTGGGCTGATGTGCTCCCTAATTTGCTGGGCTCAATTCGGCGCCCAAGTACAATGAACCAACTATTGTTGTAAGCTCATCTATGCATTCTCCTTTTCATTAAGAACACTTTCTATGTATGAGACAAGCATTGACTTTACCGAAGCCAACGGAAGCGGTCAAAGTGCTCAGGCGAAAAACCTCAGCCGGCGATCGATGGCACACCAAGAGTAAGGTGGTTGCACTCTGCCGCTAATTGATACGAAGTTCCCCAGCGACAATGTAGGAGCTCCTGACAATCGTTCTCTATATGCAAATTTGAAACCCTAGTTTTGCAGTGCTCTTTGCACTGTTTAGTTCATTCTTTTTTTATTAGATCTAGTCATTTTTTGGTGTATATTTGGTCCTTTACAGTACTAGAATCTTCGATCTAATGGATCAAGGCCATATTTGTTATACACCCTAAGTAATTTGTGATTTCATGGTTGAGAATTAGAGTAGCAGCCAAGTCAATCTATAGGTGTTAAGGGAGTTCAATCGACATAAGAGGGTACAGAAGTAACAATGATTTATGATGATTTATGATTCAGTGCATTGTTGGGTGAAAATGGAATTTTTGTGGATAAAATAGTTGATGGATGCTTGTTAAAGTTTTTTTCCCTAGAAATTTGTTAGCATTGAGACTGGTTGGTTTCATGATAGATATTCAGTGCTGATTGAAATTGATTCCATCTTTTATATAGAGAAAACTATTGTTTTGTTCTATGGAACTGTAGATTTTTTGTTTATGGATATTGTGCTCTGTGTCATTGTTTTTTTTCATTATATTAATATAAATTTTTATTTGGGTTTATCATGCAATGTTTTATATTATCTAAAATTGAATTTGCATGATGGAAATGATTTCAGTTGTTACTGTTGATGCTTGGTGGTGTGGTGACTATGGTTCAGGATCTGAGAAGTGGGAAACTAAGGTCACAATAACTATAAGGGATGTTCCTTTACATGCAAACAAAAAAGAAAGTATTGAATCCTTACTATCATGCTTCTGTGATGTTCAAACCAATAGTTATGATCCGATAGAAAATATTCATTGTGTCTATGGCTATGCTGAAAGTGTTGACAAAATTCCAAAGAATGGACATCTTAAGCTTAAATATAAAATAGAAAACGGTGTTGTACTAAAATCTTTTGTGGTGAGCTTTGAGGGTCATATGTACAATGAAGCATTAAGCAAAGTTAATGGCGAAGGTGAAGTTTTTATTTTAGATGGAAAATAAACTGAGAGTAAATCCTTTTTTAATGTTGTATTCTAATAATGAATGAATGTCGAATATAGATGATGAGTACGATGGAGTTGATCGAGACCTGCTTATAGAACTTTGGCAAGAATAGGATCGATTGGAACGTATCGCAGGTAGTGTATACCATATTGTTGGTTTATTTTTACCAGCTGAGTGATTAATATCACTGATATGAAGGTAATTATTATTTTCTGAAACATTTGTTAAAGATGGTGGGGAGAGCGGTAGCTCTGGTGATTATTCCTTTGGTGGTATGAGTATTGAATCTGATCGTAGCTGGAAACTCTGTCGTGATTGAAAGGCAAAAAATAGGTGGTACCGTGGCTCACATGTCTATGAATTATCCAAATTAGTATGTTTAAAGTGTTTTGGTATGGTAGAGAGTTAACTAGATCAAACACTGAAGTCAAAGGGCATTAGTATGTTGGTTAACTCTGTATGGTATGCTATGTGCTATACTGTGTTAATATGTAAGATATAAATCTGTACAATAAATGTATAAATTAGGTTGTGCTACATTACTATGAGATAATGGTAATGTAAGACTTGTAAGGACCATAAAAGTTATCTTAATCGTAATGCTCTGTATTATTACATTAGTCTTTTGTTATGAGACGTGAGTGTATACAAAGGAAACTGATTTTTCAGTAGAAGGGCTAATTGCATCATACATGGGTAATCATTCTTAGAGAAGATGAAATTGCATGGAGATTTTATAGATGATTTTATATACATGATTATTTCTAGCTATAGAAAAGAAAATTGGATGTCATCAGAATTAAGCAAAATCCAAAATGACAGGATTTCCTACACAAGTTATTTATTGATACACAACTTGTATTCTACATAGAACATAGGAAAGCATACGCAGGATACAATCAATTGGATATTTTCCATGTTTAATCAGATAGGTCATAAAGAGTAAAGCAAAAGGCGAAAACAAAGTTTAGTTCAAGGTTCTGCACGGTGAATGGAACTGTTAATTGTGGGTACAGTTCCAATTGGTGCATCTTGTCCTGTCTTAGCAGTGCTTTGTTTCAACCGAATCAAGGAATGCTGAAAGATCTGTGTCCAGGAAATTGCTTCTTTTAGCTTTTTGTTCGTCTCCTGTAATTCAGCATAACTATAATCTTCTATAACAACATTATTCTCTTTATGTAGTTTTTTAATGGCAGCTCCGTACACAGATTCTGTTACTGCACATCTATCTTCTACAATGTCTCCATAAAAATTTTGTTGATCAGTGACCTCACTGGACATTGAATGCACTGGTTGTAATGTGATAACGCCACAAAACGAATCATCTGTCAAGTCAAGAACTAACGCAGTATTTGCGAAAGAATGATTTTGATGCTGATTGTAATAACCCTAGGATGTTGCTCAATGAAAGGAGAGAAACGATTGAACACACATGAAAACAGTAATATTATAAGAAAATGAACAACAAAAAAAATCAAACAACACGAATAGAAAGATGCTCCAATCAGAAGGTACTATAAAAATGACATTACAGAAGAACACACGTCTAGAATCAAAGGATCCGCCATATATGGTTAGTTGAGGATGATAGCAACTGTAGGAGTACATGCGAAGAGTGTAAAGGATAAGTACAATAAAGCATTTTACAAATTGCTAGTAATATTTACATGGAAGTAAACAATCACCTTCAAAGGAGATATACTTCACCGCATAAGAAAGAAAGAGAGAAATTAGCTCAATCAAAATAAGCATAGATAGGTAAGTAAAGTATAAGGAGGTTGCCAAGGTATTGCCAGTAGTATGTAATTATAGTGTTTAGCATTTAATGTGGTAGGTTAAATAGTAAATATTAGTAAATTATGTATATAAAAGACATTGTAGCATTGAAGTTATTTACCAGTGTAGATGTGATAGTGTTGACGAAAAATCCGTGCTCAGCCAATGGTGCCAGATCTGTGTTGGCGTGAATTAAGTTGACGAACACAATGGCTTGAGAGATATGCTTAACTCCAGTGCAGGGACAAAATATTGATGAGATGAAGGCGTGCTAGTCAGTTTGATCCTGCAACTGACAAGATAGATAAATATGTTGATCACCAAAGAGTTGATCGGTTGACAAGCCGATATAGTAATTCCAGCTGATGTTAATACCAACCAATGTCGATAATAGCCGATGTCAATAGGGTTTTGAATAATCAGCTATATATACAATGTAGATAATGATATAAATACAATCGGCTGATAATAATGTATTGACACAATAATATAAACCAATATAAACCAATCGGGTAATAATGATATGATAGAATACGTAGTCCGATGGTTAAAGTACACATCGACTGAAAGTCCGATGTCAATAAATTTACATGATTAGATAAATAGTAAAATATTTGTTGCAATCGGCTAAATCCAACTTGTATGTAATCCTTTTAAGCCGATGCAACATCCATATAACTCCTCGGCTGAAACCCTGATGAAACCCTTATTGGCAATCAAAGGTAAGTTAGTTTTTATGTTTTTAAGCATGGCTAAGATCGATGCAATTCGAAATATGTGAAGAAACATAAAGTCTAAACAATCAAGCCTTTGACTGATTTTGAGAGTGGTGAATACCTTAGCTAATCTAATTTGGGAAAGCAATTTAGCCGATACCGACAAAAACCCTAAAGCAGATCCCAGCCGATAGAAGTAAATCGAGCTAAAAAATTGGATTAACTAAGCTATATGAGAAGTAGGTAGGCAAATATATCAACCGAACCAGAGCAATCCAAGAAATCGAAGTGATGCAGTCTTGAAGCGCACCAATGTAGATGATACAATTGTTAGTACCGATAGAACGTAGTACTTACCCTTCCACCGAAGATCGAAAGTTGATGCAGCTTCGCGTCAGGTGCCAAGTTCCACCGGTGAAAAATAAAAACCTCGGAAAAGAGGGTGGCGATGCGCTGAGAGTAGTTTTATTGATCTATGAGATAATTTAGGAGGACCTTGGGTATACATGTTTATACTCATGGCTAGATATAAGTTCTTATAGGACAGACACAAACTTTCTTAAAAATAAAAGGAAAACAAAAAGTCTTTATCGGATACTAAACACACTTTCTTAAAATTAAAGGGAAACTAACGATTTTGTCTAATTAATAGATAACTTGTCATGCCGCATTCTCCTTGAACTCAGTCTTTTCTGGATAAACTTCCTTTCATTGATTAGTTTCCTTAACCGAATTTGCTAAGAATTTGATTGTTGGTGACTTGATACATTCATCGCCCGATTCCAAAACTCTGAAGCTGATACTGACTCTAGGCCAATGAAACCTTCGAGGCTTATCAATTCTGGTGTTAACATGTAGTATAACCGTGAAAGTGATCATGGCCTTTTTTATTGGAGAATTTTTGTCAGAACAAAGTTCTATAAATTTTCTTGGGTAAGTAGAAATGAAAATTTTCTTACCGTTCAAACTATGTGACATAGAATAGTTTTTATTCATATTAGACGGCTAAAATTTTCTACAATGATGTTGTAGGATGGGTTAGGTATGAATTAAATATAGTACCACTCCTAAATCACAATAAAATCACTTTATAAATACAGTGAAGCAAAATAATTGATAATCGTGCACTGAAACAAAACGATATGTTACTCCTATAAACTCGTTTATGCTAGTTAATCACATAAAAAACACTACTAAAGATAGTTGCATATTTATATGCAATAACAGAACTTGTGTCCTAAAGAGAACGTGCGTCCTTTTAAGCGCAGGCACGTACAACTGCCAACAATGGCACCAGGAGTAGACTAAGTACATATATCATATTACTTATGTTAACAAAGTCGAACAACAACGTAGTGATAGACCAATATATGAGCAAAAGGTTATTCCGTAAACAACGTCACATTCATGTCATTCACTGATGGTAACACAAAAGCAACACTTGCACATGAGGCAACACTGTTGATCAAGCTGTTCTATTACCTACAAAAAATAGATTAGGTTGATAAGCAAATTAAGTTAACCAAAATGAATAGATAACATTACAAGGAAGAGTGTATAAGGTTCATACCAGTAGAAAGCACATGATACACATGCATCATAAGCACCAAAAACATTACCAGTTAATTACATAGCATCCATAGGATCATATATGTACAGGGATAGCTGTAACTGTATCACCAACCACATAAGCAAAAGGTTGCTCGATAAACAGCATAGTACTAAGTTTCACCACTAAGATTAACACAATAGCTTAGTAATATATGAATATGGCATTGGGTTGTTGATTCAAGTGGTTCACTCCCTACAAAATAAATATAGGTTATAAGAGAATTTATATAAGCAAAGCTCATGCATTACAATATAACAAAGCATTTATGAGACTTACACCAACAGAAAACAAAGTTTTCTCACTTTACTTTCGCTTCTGTGCTCTAGCTCTTGTCTTCTGAGTGCTTATAGAGACTGGAGCAGCAGTGGGCACAAAATCCAAGTGTAATAAGTATGACTATCACATCAATGTAGCTGAAAGCAAAATACTACAAATTATCCTACTGGCGCTTTCATGAAGAACAGTGTACCTTTTTTTCTCAACACTAGCACCCCTCAAAAGTATTAATCTCTCGTATGTCTTCATTTAGATACCATCTGCAAGCTGATCCACCCCTCAAAAGTTTCATCATCTATATGATAGATAATCACAATAATTGCATACAAAGTATTTTTTTTAAAAAAGCGTTGATATATTAAACGACAAGCTTAATATAGAACTCACTGTTATATGCTTTCAGGAGAGTACCAACGAAGATACCAACAACAGCATTATCTTGACCAACATCAGCATCAAAATCTAAAGCACGTTGACCCCATAGAACAAGCTTAACCACACAATTCCTACCAGGAAAAAGTTCGATAATTAGCAATAGACTTTGGATGGAAAACTCTAGCAAGAAGCAACAAAGCAAGAAAAATTGTAATGATTAGGAAAATATACTAATCACTTACATAAGACCCCTCAAAGCAATAACTCTCGTGTATTTGATGACTTGGATGCCATTCTAACATAGGTGAGTTTTGAAACTCCAACAACCATACCAATGACATCCGTACAAACACATATACCATATCACATACAGTTTATCGTATACAAAACATAATACATGATTAAAAATAACATCGTGGAAAAGAACATACCAAAAAAATATTCTTGTAAGCCAACTCGCGCACTGAGATCTAAAAACTGGACTAAGTTGAAAACATGGGATGGGAAATCAGTAGTAACATTGTTAACTTCGACTACCTTAGTCCATGGTGTGAGCTTGTTAGGAAAAGGCTTGTATGCAGGCTTGCTAGGCGTGACAAGGAACTTGCTTAATGTATAGACCTTTGATTCCTGTAGAACTGATCTGAACTTTTCAGCCTCGACACCTGGAATTTCTGCATAGATTGCATTTCCCTGTATAGAATGTATAACTTGAGCCTAAGTTAATCAGAAATTCCTCACAAAGTATGGTGCATCTATATATCGACAAGACTTACTTTCTCATCAACAAGGACCAAATCAACATGTATAGGAGGTTGGTCGTCAACCGTCGTAGAATAATCACATATTCTTGCAATGCGTACACAGATTTTCCAATTTTTGCTCACCGGGGTTATATTGCATAGGAGATCAAAAGCCATCTACAAAATAAGATGAAGAAATTTAATGTATAGACAATATCCAATCAATAAGAAAGTAACAAATAAAACAATGATCTTACTATTAATATATGAGCTATAGGTTGCACATAATGGAACAACACACAGAATATACAGACCAATCAAGTAAGTCAAAACATAGAAAAAGCATCAAAACTATACAGAAAACGCACAAACAAGTAATATATTTCTACAGTATATTTACAGCATAGACTAACACAAACCATCATCAACTATTTAACATTAATAAAAACTTCATGATACACAATGTTTCGAGTCCACGAGCTACAATTTCCATTCTCATCTTCAGCTAGTATTTTTAGTCTTGCGCGAGAAGTGACTCGTGACACAGCTACGTATAACTGACCATGCGAAAAAATAGGAGTTTTCAAGTAAACACCAACAGATCGCAAATTCTACCCCTGAGTTCTATTGATGCTCATAGCATAACAAACACGTACAGGGAATTGCCTATGCTCCAATGTAAAAGGTCATTTTTTGTTGCACGCATTGAGAGTTATTCTTGAAATGTAAACTATTTGTCCTATATTAGAACAAGTTATAATACGTGCTTCAATCATCCTGTCAGCTAAATTTGTAACAATCTTTCTTGTCCCATTACTAAGACCAGTACTACGATCTAAATTTCTGAGGAGCATTATAGGAACACCTTTTAAAAATAAACGATGCTCAGGGTAATTGTTAACTTTAATTGTATTTAAAATTTAATTGGATAAAGAACATTTAAATCATCACTTTTTTCATTGGTTTTTGCAAGGGAATCAAAACTCAAATATTCTCTAAGTTCACCAGGAACAAGCTCCAAAACATGAGAATTAATAGCTTCACATACATCATTCATGGGAGAAATACTAGCATGTTCTTGCAAATAAAAAGGATCATTGTAGTGTACAGCAAACTCAGTGTAAACCGCATCCACAATAGCCCCAATCTTATCACTGTTATTCATTATTAAGAACTCATGTGGAATTTCAATCTAGGTTGGCTCACTGTCATTATTACGAGTACATGATGCAATTGTACCATCACCAATAGAAAGAATCCATTCACTGAAGTGAGCAAGGGCATGCTGCGTATCAGGACACAAAGAAGTAGACCACAATTGCTTGTTAATTGATAATTCTAAAATAGAGACATATGACCAAAGAGGTGAATTTGATATAGAAGCATCTATTGTTTTTAACCTAACACCTCCTTCAACAACAGGTAAACTTTAACGAAAATCCCCACCCGGAACAACAACCATGCCACCAAAAGGTACCGACGCAATAGAAGGATTGTCTTCAGCAAGAATATCACACAAAGTTTTATCTAACGCTTCAAAACATCATCTATGTGTCATCAAAGCTTCATCCCATATAATAAGAGAAGTTGATCTAACTTGCTAGCATTCTACCACGTTTAATATTGTAAACCGTTGATTCATCCACATCATTTGGAATTTAAAATCGTGAATGAGCAGTTCTACCACCAGGTAAAGCAAAGAAGCAACTCCCGACGATGCAACAACAAGCACGATTTTTCTAGCAGATCTAAGGTACGTAATAATGCAATTCCAAAAAAACGTTTTTTCAGTGCCACCATAGCCCGAGACAAAGTAGAAAGCAACCGTTTTTGTCATAACACTGTTTATAATACGGTCATACGCATTTTGCTGATCAACATTAAGTTGGTTATATAGAAATGGGCGTGTTGAGATAATTCATCTATATCATAAGACATTTCATCATTAATAGACCTATTAACTGACCCAAAAGCACTATCACAAGTTATGGTAGGCAAACTAAAAGATGACATTGGAACACCATTACGAACAAAACAGTGTATATAATTCTTGCAGCACCATATTTTTAAGTTCATTATCAGGAACAGCGTATGCAGAGTTTTGAAAACCTTGTTGTAAACCATATAAAATATCATCATACATTGCATGCTGATGTTTATCAAAAAATGCATTCTCATCAGCAATACCACAGTGCATAAGGATTACTACAAACATAGATCTAAGTTGCCCCCCAGTAGCCCACCTCACAGCCTCATCAAATGCAAAAGACCATTTCCGATCATCACCAAGTAATCCTCTAGCAGCACAAGCATCTTTAAACGTATGATACACAGTACCGTTGTATGTTCTAACACCAGTAGAGAAACGGGATCTAGTCGTGGTTGGGAAACCCCTTCAATCCCGGTTTCCCAACCGGGACCCCTATCCGGGACTAAAGGGGAACCCTTTAGTCCCGGGCTGGAAAACCGGGACTGAAAGACACCTTTAGTCCCGGTTCGTAGCTAGAACCGGGACTCAACGTCCCCCCGGGGCCGCCGGGTACGGTCTTTTAGTCCTGGTTTTAGAGGGGATTTTAGTCCCGGTTTGAGGTAAAAACCGAGACTAAAAGTATTTTTTTTGCTTTTCGGTTATTTTATTATGTTTCAATTTTTTTTGTTTCTTTACACTAATATCTAATGTATTATACGTTTCTTGTTCGTATACTTATATGTACATATATATTACATACTAGTAATAGACATCTTGCATGCATATAAGTTTAATGCTCTTGTTAAGCAATATTATGTAAATATTAGCGCAAAATAATATATGTACAACCACATTTACATATTGTTCCTGACCATCACACCACACCTAGATACATGGAGTTATTCGAAATTTGGATCATCCAAATTTGGACCCTCCTGAGTAAATGTTTTGGGATGCAAACGACCGTCGAAGTGGTACGCTCCCTCGGGATTTATGACTTGGTCATTAATAAACCCTGCTAATGACTCTTGAATAGCTTTTATCTGGTCATCTCGTATGACCCTGTCCTTCTTCCATTGAAGCTATGAATAAGAGAGGGTAATATAAGTATATTATTAATGTATGTATGTATATATTATTAATAAGAGAGGGAAAAATAAGTTGTGTGTTTATACGTACGTCTATAGATTTCTCTGTTTTTAATGAATAATGCAAGAGGTGCTCGCAAACGCAGTATCCACATAAATTAGTATTCTTTGGCTGCTGCAGACACCACTATAAGAGAAAACCATATATCAATCAATTAATCTTATTAGTAACGATTTTATTGGGAGAAAGAGGTGGGCCTAGCTAGTTTACTTTGACCAGGATATTTCGAAGTGAACCTTACCCAGGCACTGCTTAAGAGAAATAAATCAGTTGAGTTATTCATATCATATCCAGATAATGGCGTAAAAATGTGAAGTACAAGACAAATAATTACCTTTGTAGCATGTCTAGCATGTTTTGGTAATTGGACATTGGCTTTCTCAAGGAGTCCAAGATCATAACATAGCCTTTGTCAATATAGATGACCAAGAGTATCCAGCGAAACCTACAGTTGTACATCGTTAATTGCACATTTAGAATGAAGTAGTTGAAATAAAATGTGCACAAGACAAACACTCACTCGAAGTTGTAAGGGAAGAGTATGGTTGTCTTGTGATGTTGTTTGTCAAAGAAGCGGTACATATTGTTCTCCATTTCTTCCTGCTTTTCCTTCACAGTCTTCTAGTGTATGATATATGGATCGAAAAATCCAACATCAAACACCATGTTTTTCTTCTAATTCATCATCTCCATACTGCATGGGTAAGAAAAATACAAAGTGAGAGATATATATTTTACACATACACAAGGCTCGTTAATTTTTAAAAAGAATAACTTACAGACACCAATAGCTCAATTGAGATTTGTCGAGAGCGTCCCTGTGAAATAGCGGGTGTAATTTTGTGAATTCAACATGTATCAAGTCCTCGCCCCGGAAGAAATGCTCATCTTGAATTTTAGCCGAAATGAGTTCTGTTCCATTCTGACAGGCTTGCATGTACTAGTTGTGTAACTTGTACATTTGGGTAGGAAGTGATTTTACCGCGTTAGGGTTAACAAGACTCCAACCATACACATAGCTGGTCTTCGATTTATCGACGTCTACGGTGGCCTTTGGTGGCGATTTCAGCCCCACGAGTGTTTTCCTTGTCCGACCAGTGTCTTTCATCATTTGGATGAGCGCGTCATGATCATACTCTACATGTGATTGTTGAACAACGAGTGGCTCGATTGTTTGCTTCGATTGCATGCCGAGTTGTGCAACATCTTTTCTCTTGGTTCTCTTCGACTCCTTGTAAGACTTGTCGAGAGAGCGCTCGTAGTCCGATCGAGGCGGTGACTTATTTCTTTCCATCGCCTTCTCGTGTTGTACGACTAATTTCCTTAGTTTATGGCTTGCCAACATTTTTGCATCCTCGGCATTTTTCTTCATCAGTTCTCTCACATTAGAGAAAAACGTCTTTACCTCTCCCTTTACCAGTTTGGCGGTTTCCTCTGCGGTTTACCATGTTTTGCTGGGACCGTGGACATACGCTTAATCACCTGGGCTGGCGGAGACACGGGAGGCAGAGACCGTGGACGCGGAGACCGTATCGGTGACTGAGGAGTCGAACTTTGCTGTTATGCATTTCACGATTTGGAGATCGAATTGGAGATATGATCGGCCTAGGAGGCGAAGGCAGTCTAGGAGGCGCTCCAGGTATAACGATGTAGCGCTTACGCCCAAGGATGAATCCGTGCTCTACTTCACCTAGGGTCGTCTCCCCCTCACCGCGAGGAATGTCTAGTGTCAATTGTCGAAATTCTTTTACAACTCTATCCACCGCGACTTTAGCATATCCAGCTTGAATCGGACGGCAATGTATTTGCTGCGAGTTGTTAGACTCCGGAAGAATGACAACACCGGTGGCCACCATGATTGTGATGTTCCTCGCGGGAGTGTGCAGCTAACAAGGCATCATATTTGTTGTGACGTCATTCACGGGGTAACGCCGTAAGACATCATCATCCTCTTCGATTTCCGTGGAAGCCACACTGCTTCTACGCTGAGCTGGGCTTATGTTGACAGTCGGCTCTGATGTGTTCACTCGTTGGCTAGCCAATTGTCCCTCAACTTCTTGCAATCTGGACTCAAGCCGTTTTTCTCGCTCATGCGATTGAAGGATCGCCTCTTCTAAAATTCGAAACCGCTCTGCGTCCTCAGCCTTTCTCCTCTGATGGCTTCTGTAGCTTTCCAGATCGTGAGGGAAGCCTTCCTTCCATGGGATCACTCCTTTGCCTCTTGTTCGCCCAGGGTGTTCAGGATTCTCGAGGGCGTAAATTAGCTCATCTTTCTCTCTGTTGGGCTCGAACTCACCCTTGGCCGCAGCGTCTATGGCAGCAAACAGTCGACGACAAACTGCTTGCATTTTGTCACCCACAATGCATGCACCGGTATCGGGGTCTAGAGTATCACATTTTAATCAAAATTAAAATCTACAACTCAATCAAAATTAAATCTACCGTATTATTGAATTTAATGGGTACAAAATTTGAGTACAAAATTAAATATACATTTCAATCAAAATTAAATCTACCGTATTATTGAATTTAGACTATCACATTTTAATCAGAATTAAATTCTACTACTGAATCAAAATTAAATCTACCGTATTATTGAATTTAGAGTATCACATTTTAATCAAAATTAAAATCTACAACTCAATCAAAATTAAATCTACCGTATTATTGAATTTAGAGTATCACATTTTAATCAAAATTAAAATCTACAACTCAATCAAAATTAAATCTACCGTATTATTGAATTTAATGGGTACAAAATTTGAGTACAAAATTAAATATACATTTCAATCAAATTTAAATCTACCGTATTATTTAATTTAGAGTATCACATTGCGGTCAAAATTAAATCAACATCACGTTAAAATTTTAAATTTAAATTGAACCAAAAAAATTAAAAAAAATCACCGGTGGTTTGCGGCCGACGGTGGGCGGTGGGCGGCCGGCGGTTGGCGGTGGGCGGCCGGCGGTGGGCGGTGGGGCGTCGGGCGGCGGTGGCGGTAGAGGTCGCCGGGCGGATGGCACGGAGACTCGCGGTGTGGAGGCCACGGAGGCCGACGGCGTTGGGCGACGTCGGGCGACGGAAGGCCGGAGAAGACGGCGGCGTCGGGCGGTGGGGCGTCGGGCGGCGGTGTCGGGTCTGGCGGCGTCGGGCGGTAGAGACGGCGGTGTGAAGATGAAGATGAAGAGGGCAGTCGGCAGTAGATGAAGGCCCTCTTTAGTCCCGGGTCTTGGCTCCACCCGGGACCATAGACCTTTAGTCCCGGTTCTAGATGGGAACCGGGACTAAAGAGGGACTTTTAGTCCCGGTTGTAACTTAGAACCGGGACTAAAAGTAACCTTTTAGTACCGGTTCCAACCTAGAACCGGGACTAAAGCTTTCTTTCGCGCGTGCAGCCAAATTTTTAGCCAAAAATTTTTGCTTCCCGCGCACACTATTACACAATTACTTAAAATTAAAAAACTAAAGCATGAGATTTGTAAATTGCATAAAAAATAAAATTTATGTTCCAAACTATCATTGAAAAAACTGTGTTGGGACCGTGGACATACGCTTAATCACATATAATTACATTTATTGTACCAATTAAATCTAATTACATTTATTGTACCAATTAAATCTAATGACATTTATTGTACCAATTAAATCTAATTACATTTATTGTAAAATATGAGTACAAAATTATATTTATTCCACAAATATAATTGCAAAAATAAATCCACCGTATTATTGAATTTATGGGTACAAAATATGAGTACACAATTAACATCTAATTAAATCTAATTACATTTATACTACCAATTTACATCTAATTACATTCAAATCCAAATATGAGAACAAAATTAAATTTAGATTTCAATGTAATTACATTCAAACAATCTAATTAAGTACATTTCAATGTAAATTAAATTTAGATTTCATGGAGAATATAATTTGACGATTAAAACGAGTCTTACATATATATGTCCATTACATTTCATAACGTTACAAATCGTACATAAATCGGTAAAATATTATTACATAAACTATTTAGTATGATCGCGCCGTAGCCATGGTTCATCCTCAATATTTATTATGATGCTTGGGTCAGTGTTAACCGTGAAGGGTGGAATTTCATCGTTCTTTTCATAATCTTCAGACATGTCGGACTTGTCTTCGATTCCACGATGTTTCTTTTCCCTGAAAGAATTATGTGACGCTTTGGCTCACCAGAGAGCTTGTCGTTTCTTCCCCTCTTTGGTTTGGTAGACATGTCCTTGACATAGAAGACCTGAGTCACATCCTTGGCTAGAACGAACGGTTCGTCCCTGTATCCAAGATTTTTGAGATCGGCTGTAGTCATACCGTATATCTTGTCCAATGATACACCACCCCCGGTTAGCTTCACCCACTGGCATCGAAACAAAGGGACCTTGAAATTTGGTCCATAGTCCAGCTCCCATATTTCCTCTATACGGCCATAATATGTTTCCTTATTGCCATTCGGGTCTGTGGTATCTATGCGTACTCCACTGTTCTGGTTCGTACTCTTTTGGTCTTGGGCTATCGTGTAAAATGTATTCCCATTTATCTCATATCCTTGGAATATCATGATATGCCACGATGGTTCCCTAGACAATAAGTACAATTGCTCATCAATTGTATCATCCCCCTAAGATGTTTTCGCAACCAACCGCCAAATGTTTCCACGTGACGACGCATAATCCAGATCTTAGGCTTCCCCGAGTTATCCGATCGTATAATGTTAATGTGGTCTAGGATATACGGACGAACCAATGAGGAGTTTTGCAGCACCGTGTAGTGTGCTTTACGGAAAGAATCTTCGTCTGTACTAAATATTGATTTTTTTCCTATTGTTCCTCTTCCACCTAATCGACCCTCATACCACGACTGAGAGACACCAATGGGGTTAAGATCAGGAATAAAGTCAACCCAGAACTCAATGACCTCTTCCGTTCCGTAACCCTTGGTGATGTTGCCTTCTGGGCGTGCCCGGTTGCGTACATATTTCTTCAGGACTCCCATGAACCTTTCAAAGGGGAACATGTTGTGTAGGAATACAGAACCGAGAATAGTAATTTCTTTAACAATCTGTACTAGTAGATGTGTCATGATATTGAAGAACGATGGTGGGAAAACCAGCTCAAAGCTGACGAGACATTCGACCACGTGCTTCTGCAGCTGGGCTAGATTCAATGGATCGATTGCCTTATGAGATATTGCGTTCAAGAATGCACATAGTTTCACAGTAGCTAATCGGACATTCTCAGGTAAAATGCCTCGTAATGCAACAGGAAGTAATTGGGTCATAAGCACATGGCAGTCATGAGACTTTAGGTTTTGGAATTTCTTCTCTGGCACGTTTATTATCCCCTTTACATTTAACGAGTAGCCCGACGGTACCTTGATACTTTTTAGGCATTCAAACATACTTTCCTTCTCTTCTTTACTTAAAGTGTAGCTCGTTGGACCGAAATAATCAGGTCTATCCTCTGTGTTCTCTAGATGCAGTTTATCTCTCCCTTGCATACGTTGTAGGTCTTGTCGCGCTTCAAGTGTATCTTTCGACTTTCCATACACACCCATGAAGCCCAGCAGGTTGACACAAACATTCTTCGTCAGATGCATCACATCGATCGCGTGGCGGACGTCTAGGACTGACCAATAGGGTAGCTCCCAAAATATAGATTTCTTTTTCCACATTGGAGCGTGTCCGTCAGCGTCATTTACAACAGGTTGGTTGCCAGGTCCCTTCCCGAAGACAACGTGCACATCTTTGACCATGTCGAATACTTCATCACCCCTGTGGTTCTCATGCTTCGTCCAGTGATCCGGTTTACATTTGAAATGCTTGCCCTTTTTCCTTAGTGGGTGGTTGATAGGAAGAAAGCGACGATGACCAACGTAGATAACTTTTTGACTTTTTTTCAAATATACACTTTCAATATCTTCTAAACAGTGCGTGCAGGCCTTGTATCCCTTGTTTGTCTGTCCTGAAAGATTACTAAGAGTAGGCCAATCATTGATTGTTACAAACAACAATGCTCGTAGGTCAAAATTTTCCTGTTTGTACTCATCCCACACACGTACACCTTTAGCTTGCCACAGAAGTAGTAGTTCATCAACTAATGGCCTTAGGTAGACATCAATATTGTTGCCAGGTTGCTTTGGCCCTTGGATGAGCACGGGCATCATAATAAACTTTCGCTTCATGCACAACCACGGAGGAAGGTTATAAATACATAAAGTCACTGGCCAAGTGCTATGACTACTGCTCTGCTCACTGAAAGGATTCATGCCATCCGTACTTAAACCAAACCTTAGGTTTCTTGCGTCCTCGGCAAACCGTGGGAATTCTCTGTCGATGGTTCTACACTGAGAACCATCAGCAGGGTGTCTCAACATAGTGTCAACCTTACGGACCTCCTTGTGCCAGCGCAGTAACTTTGCATGATCTCTGTTTCGAAACAAACGTTTCAAACGTGGTATTATAGGAGCATACCACATGACCTTCGCAGGGATCCTCTTCCTAGGACGTTCACCCTCGATATCACCCGGGTCATCTTGCCTTATCTTATACCGTGACGCACCGCATACCGGGCAAGCATCCAAATTCTCGTAATCCTCACCACGGTACAAAATGCAGCCATTTGGACAAGCATGTATCTTCTGCACCTCTAATCCCAGTGGACACACAACCTGTTTTGCTTCGAATGTAGAGGCGAACAATTCGTCACCCTTCGGAAGCATTTTCTTTATGATTTTTAGTAATTCCTAAAATCCTTTGTCAGATGCACCATTCTTTGCCTTCCATTGCAGCAATTCCAGTGTTGTACCCATTTTTTTCTACCCCTCTTGGCAATTTGGATATAACAATTTCTTATGATCCTCTAACATGCGCTCGAACTTCATCCTATCTTTTTCAGTTTCGCAGTCTCTATGTGCATCGTGTATTGCCTGACCAAGATCATCAACAGGCTCATCTTCTGGCGCTGCCTCCTCGTCCGTTTCCATATAACCGAAGGCATCGTATTCACGAAACGCACCAATGTCGTCATCATCCCCTTCTTCATCTTCTTCCGTTATAACCCCGCTCTCTCCGTGCTTGGTCCAACATATATAACTAGCCATGAAACCCGACCTAAACAGGTGTTCATGAATTATCTTTGAGGAAGAATAATCCCTCAGGTTCTTACCATTAATACATGGACAACATATGAAACCTTTCCGCTTATTTGCCTCGGCCACACGTAAGAAAGCATGTACGCGCTCAATAAACTCCCCGGATCGGCAGTCGCCGTACATCCATTGCCGATTCATCTGCATTACATTAACACATGAAAAATAATTATTGCATGACTAATTAATTTTAAGGTGTATTAATAAAAAAACATTATTAATAAAAAAGATTTCAACTAGAAGTTTAGTGCTCTCAGATAGCGGCTTGCCAATTTTATTGGCCCTCTCGCCAATAGGTCAAATAAAATTTATGATGTGTGTAGCAAACTACACAACTAAGTCTCGTCACCATGTGCAAAAGTGGACAAGCAGAAGGCGACTCATCAATGTCGTAGCCGTCTCGAGTCACCCCTACTTGTCCACTCCGGCGCAAGGCGACGTATATATTCTCTCTTAGTCCTCACAATATTAACATTGCCACACACAATCAAATATTGACCATATCATCATTGAGCTATACCATGAACTAACTAAATAAAAACAAACCACAAATTTCTTGAATTTAAACCGTAAAACGAGCAACACTATCAATATATCGTATGAGAAGGAGGTTGCTAACCTTTCAACAAGAAAGAATGATCGGACGAATCGAAGAAATAGGAGAACGAAAAATTGCACAAATGGAGCCACCTGCCGGAGCAAAAATAAGGTCAAGCTTGGGCTGGAGGAGCTCGGGCTGGAGGTTGAAGGAGGCGATTTTATACTGGAACTTTTAGTCCCGGTTGGGGGAAAAAACACGAACTAAATCCGCTCTTTTAGACCCGGTTTGGGGCAATAACCGGGACCAAGACATTTAATCCCGGTTTGGAGAGCCAACCGGGACTAAAAGACGGGAATTAGTCCTGGTTGGGGTCTCCAACCGGGGCTAAAGGTCCCCCCCGGCCGACACTCAACTAGCCGTTGGGGCGAGCACATTTAGTCCCGGTTGGAGCTCCCAACCAGGACTAAAATGTACATTAGTTCCGGGTTCTATTTTAACCGGGACTAAAACTAAATTCCAAAACCCTGTTCTCTACTAGTATAATATCCTTGTAACATGTAGCACCTTTCACATACATAAGAAGCATCCTCATAAAATATCCTTCGCCCAAAGAAGGATGAACATAATACATTCGACCAATTTTATAACCATGCCCCCTCTTATTCCAACATCTAGAACTATCATCCCAAGTGAACTGTGTAGGATACTCACAATATGTTAATGTACGACCATGCGGGAATTTTTTATTTGCAGTGAACCACTCACTCAATGTTGTTTTTTGCAAAAATGAATTTGAAACCAGGGTGGCTTGGTTTGTGTTTGCTCTAAAAGAAATTGTGTTCATTTTTGGCAAATGGCATGCTAAACGCTCAACAACAGGAGTTTTAAATCGGATTTCATATGAAAATAATCTCCAAATAGATTCCTTATCACATAAATATAGGCACTCAATAAAATCAGCAATCTCGTCTCTCGGTGACTGCTCAATAAAACCTGTACCGCGCATTTTTTTTTCTAGAACTGATTATACCATCCTCTGTATTTGTAACGCAATCTAACATCCTTTCTCACACCCTACAAAATTTCACATTAGCATGATTAGGGCCTTTCGTTACGTATTTAAATAGATATTTTATAATCTTAGATTTATTACACCATTCAATATTTATATGATCCTCAAATGTATGCAACAATTTGATATTATATGGAACAACAAAACGATTATCAAGCCTCACACCATTTTTATACACATGTCTACCATCATCATAGCTCCTATAAACAACAAAACCCTTATCATCTACAGTTGTTTCCAAATTAAAATCCCTAGGGTATCTTTTAGAACAGGCACCAGTTTTCATACAAGGACACTTTCTGTTGTCATCACCACATGGACAATGCATCATAAATTCCTCAACCAACAAATCAAATAATCAAGTTCATCCTTATCAAGATGAGGGAGTTCAACACTAATATACGAATCCACAACAAATGATGTAGGATCATTAGTTGGAACGTCACGCCACACTAATATATGTACATTAGGAAGGTCTCGCTCCTGAAACTACACAAATAGCACAGACAAAGCAACAAAACCAAACTCAGAAACACAAGAAACAGAAAAATCACAACAAAGGGAAAAAACACTAACCGGCGTGTACAGAACCAAAAGACACTCCAGAAATAATATTAGTAATCATTTCATCAAGTTTCATCCTGAAAACCCTACAAACAATGTCAGATCGATCCGTTGAACGCTGCCCTTGCTCAAACTCTAGCGCCTCTTTAATTTATTTCCATTTTGGATTACAAATAAAAGTAGTAAACACGCAGGCGCACCATACACACGACAAATAGCTACTGCATCCTGATAATTTTGGTGCATATATCTTTTTCCACCAGTAAAACTCGCAGGGAGAATTCACTATTTTCCTATGCTGGTACCATCTAGACAACCTTTACCAACCGCATCAGTAATTCCTTGAAAGTTTTTGCACCTAATATCATCTTGTTTGTCAACTATGAACATTAGCCTACCTTCTTCAACACAAGCAAAAGCATCGACCTGACCTTGCGATGACAAAGAACAGATTGAACTGATCTCATCGATAATGGCAACAATAACAATAATGTTCTTGCATAGATACTTTTGTACGTATATTAGTGCGATCCAAATCAACGCCTTTTAAATTTATACCAAGTTGAAAAACCACGTTCACCATAGGGAAATAAAAGCGGATATTGTGTGGCCCTATAAGCAAGATGCAAGCTAGATACATGGTGAAGCAGACCGGGAATGCTTTGTACAATTATTTCACGCTTTGGGTTTTCTAGCGAGAAATCACCAACAATTAACCCAGCAAGCTCATCAGATGTAGGTAATTCATATTGAATAGGACCATTTCCATGAGACCCAACAATTCTAATTGCCAATTGCTCATCACCATTCTCAGCCAAACGATCTCTAGCTATCCTGAACTGCTTGACCAAGGGATTACATTCATCTAACATACGAAATAGGCTAGCAACTATTTGAGGATCTAGATCATCGTCACCATCTCTTTCAGCAAGAATAGCATTTATCCTATTGTGAACCTCGTTTTGAGTATCATTGTCACACCCTAAAAATCGCTAAATTATAAATTGTTGTGTAAAATGAATTTTTAGAAATTATTTAATATTTAAAGTAAGTATTTGAATAAAATCTATGAAAACTTTGAACATCAAATTGAGATAGGTAAAATTTTATTCAATAATTTAAGTGTCCAAGTATTTTCTGGAATTTTTGCGGAATTATTTGAGCATTGGAGGTATTTTTAATAAATGAATGATCATTTCAGCAATTATTTAAATTGAAAAATTAAACAAAATCGTTTCCAAATCTTTGGGCCGAATCCGGCCCATTCCCTTCCTTCCTCTCTCTCTGCTGGCCCAGCCCGTGCGGGGAAGCTCTCTCCTTCCCCTGCCAAAGTCCGCTTTACGTCCCTCCTGCAACCAGCCCGAAAGAGAATAGAAAGTCTACTTCCTATCAGGCTGGCCCTTTTCCCCAAAGTTTGCTTTTCCTCCCTCGCATACAGTGTCGTCTTCTTCCTTGAGCCGCCTCTCTCCCGTGTCTGCGTATAGTGCCGATGCCGCCACTTCCCTTCCCAAATCCGGCCTCCTCGTTGCTCCTCTTTCCAAATCAGTTGCGGAAAGGGATTCTCCTCGATCTCCTCTAACTTATCCCAAGAAATCCCCATCAAATTTGTGCTCAATCCTGCGAATTTTGGCTATGTTCTTATCCCGACGAACTCAGGATAAATCCTAACTATTCTATCGCAAAATCCAGCCGCATCTGATCCAATCTCTCCCTTTTCCGCCTATAAATAGCACCCCCTCGGTCCCCTCCTTCGTTTCCCTTCTTTTCTAAGTTTTCTCGTGCCCTAGCCTCCTCCTCGAGCTCATCCTCTCTCTCCACCGCTGCCGCCAACTCCGGTCGCGACGTGTTGTTGCCTCGGCCGACTCTGCCCAGCGCCACCACCTCCATCAGCTTCGCAAGGGAGAGGGCTAGCCCGACCACCGCTTCTCCTCCACCAAAGCCCACCGCAAGGACCTCATCACCGTGAATCCGAGCGCCGGCACCACCGGCAAGCCTTCGGTGGCCCCGTGAATCCGAGCGCCGGCACCGCTGGCAAGCCTTTGGCGGAGCTTCACCGCTGTTTCCGTGGCTACACCTCGTCGCCGTCTTCACTACTAGCTTCGCCATCTCAAGAGGAAGCCCTTCCACCCCTTTGTTGGCGCCGCGTGTCGCCGGAAATCCGCTGCCACCGCTGACCCAATCTCTCCGCCTCCAAAAGCTCGCCGCCAGCCTCTCCCTTTGTCGTCTGTCATCGGTGTAGGTAAGGATCGTCTCGATCCCCTCTTCCTACCCGTGCCCTTTGTGTGCGCTGCCGGGCGTCGTGCCCACGTGGCTGTTCACGTGGCATGCCACGTCAGCCGCTACCACAGCACCACGTTGCTTCTTTTGTCCCGCGTGGCGTCCACCTCAAAACCCTAGATTGGTTTTGATACTAGCCGTTCGATCTTGGTCAACCGGGATCAACACAACCCTAGTCATCCTTCCCGTGGACCACCTCTGTCGACTTGGTCCATGGTAGACCGATCTAACCCTTGTCTCTATGATAAGTGAGTCCCACCTGTCACCAGCTCTTTCTCTCTCATATTGTAGGGTTGAAGTCATATTCCTCCTTTTTCAGTTAAAAATAATTAAATATGGTGTCATAATTCATTTAGTTGTTCTCTTTATAGGTTATAATTGATTAAAAACTTCATTCGTTCATAACTAATTCATACGAACTTGTAATGAGGTCGTTCAAGTCTCGTAATTCATCCAAATTTAACTTCTACCCATTTATGAAGTTTAATTGTACTGTTTATTTGGTTTTTATTAGTGTTTTTCCTCGTTTTGTGTTCTAGGTTAATTGTTCGTCGTTTCGGAGGTTTGTTCTTTGGTTGGAGAAACTCCTGAAGACAAATTGAAGACGCTTATTTGCAAGGCAAGTCACACAGATCTCAAACACAATCCTCTGAGCATGTTGGATCTATATTTAAATTCTCTACTTATTTCAAATGTGCATATATTTTCGAATGTCATTGGGTAATGTGAACCTATTCCTTTGTTATCACCAGTTTGTATTGATTATTCTATTCCTTGATCCCTTAGGTTATAAATTTGACTTGTTGGACTTTATATATTGGTTCAACTACATATTAGATATAATTGCTTAGCCATGCTTAAAAACATTACCACACTATTGGGATAACCAATGCTGCACTTACATCTCATTTATAGATATTTAATGTTAGCTCACATTGGTCAATCGTGATTGGTTAATTAATTAATTTGTCAACTAAAACCTGATAATGGTGGGTTGTGAGCACATAGTTTTGATGGTCGTGCTCCTGACAATTAAGGACCGGTTTGCGTGATACTGTTGTGAAGCATTAACCGTACCAACCACAAGCCAGCGTGGGCAACGGCTTGACATTTGATGTAGCACGATTCAATGTGGAGTGCTAGACTATGAAGTGGTGGAGATAAGCCCATGGGGGTCGCTGGGGAGTCCATACCTTGGCTAAAAGGGGTGACTATGATCCAGGAGCAGTGCACTGCATTGAGTTGGGTTATGTTGGGTGTCTTGTCACAGTATCTATTTGGGTACTTTACCGGTATCGTGACACATGGTTGACATGATGTTGAGGCTGTGTCTTGTGGGTACAGTGGTACACCTCTAGCTAGAGTAAAACTATTCGAATAACCGTGCCCGTGGTTATGGGCGAGTCTAGCAATGTTTTTCGTGATTAGTCCCACACTACTCATCGAATGTTAATAAATGGTGATAATTGGTTTAGCTCCTGGTTTGGAATAGCATATTCCTAGTTTGGAGATTAGGTCTATGCAACCGGGTATGGTTGTTCAACAAAGGTTTGGGCCTGTACAACACGGAATGTTGTTCAGTATTGATTAATGTTGTTTAATTAGGTACTCTACTATTTTACAAATTCTCAACTCTTTGCTAAATGCGGTTTTGCAAATGAACCCTATATTATGCCATCCATTGGTATTCCTGTGCACTTGCATACTTGTTGTGTGGCTTGCGGAATATTCCATATACTCACCTTGCAATAATCATTAAACTTCAGTTGAATAAACATCAGTTGAAGAAGGATTCAGAAGGAGAAGACCTTTGGCGTAGATCCCAGTTGAGCTGCCTGTGGAGTTGAAGCTTCGCTAGATTTTGTTTTCCACTGCAGTTTTCTTCATGGTGAGAACTAAGTTATGTTGGTACTGTATATTCAAATGTCAGATTGTGTACCTCGGCTGACTCCTGGATAAGGATTTAATGCACAAATTAGTTTAGAAATTACTTGTGAATTTCTGGGCGTGACAATCATAAATATACAACTGAGCAAACTTTGGTGCATAACTTTCAGTTGGTAAAAATGATCCTATAAGATAATGAACCTAACAATTTATTTTAAAAACATAAGGACCACCACCCTGATTAAGACTATCATCAATATTTGCGCCCATCGAAGTAAAAGCAAGCAACGAGTTGTACTGCTGTATGTGCTGCAAGAAATGTATACTGCGAGCATCGCCATTAAATCATAGCAACAAATTTAAAGGCTCTGGCGGCTGATTAAAAAAAGGAACATAAACTTTGCCGCCCTTGCAACAAAGGTTATACACCACACCACACGACATACTCCTTCTTGTAGCACTCTTGGTACCAAAACAGAGCACCACAGTTGCGACACTGGTACTCGGAGGACCGTAATAATAACTATCTTTCGAAGTGTCTACGCAAAACCTAAAACCACAGTTTTAGATTTAACGTACTGAAATTTACAAAAAAAGGAAATAAACAAAACCAAAACTCATAATAACCTTTTAAAAAGTCCACGTATTCACTGTCAAATCTATTCCGCGATACAGACGAGACACAAGGAGGTTTTTTACCTACAGCAGTAACCAACACCCACAGCTTACATGTAAGGTACATTAGCAAATAAACACACAACAAACACATTAAGCACAACGAAAAAACCTGCCGCTGCCAGCCATTTCATAGCTAATTTTTTAGATCGAACTCGTGGATAAATAGGGAAAAATCCATCATCTATGAAAGCACATCAAAAAACAACCAGCCAGAACATGAACAGAGATCATAGGCTACACAACCAAACGTACAAACAAAAACAATGCATACTTTTACGCTGCAAAACACCTGTTTCCCAGCTGTATTCACCAACCGACGAAAGCGAAGAGCGCACTAAATCAGAAAGAACAAACAACACTTGCCACTTTAAAGCATACCATCACATAAATCATCAACACAGAAACAAATCCTGATGAACCATACATCTAACAGAAGCACTACTACGCTCGAGCAGACGACGTTCTCATCGATGGATAGGTCTAACCACACGTCCTTCCTCCATGCAAACACTAAACAGAAACGAACCCACAATATTACTTTCAAACAAGTAGGCAACGAAAGAAAAAGAAGCAAGAAGAACAAAAATGACGAGGAAAGCAAAGAAAAAGAGAAGAAACAGTGAAAAGATGCGGCGGAGAAAATCGAAACCATGGCTACTCCCGAATTTATACCCACTGATCAATCTAAAAACAAACATCGAAAACACCAAGACAACCGACTGCTAATGGGACAAACCAACATACCGGGCCACCACCCAGAGACATTGTCACACCCTAAATATCACTAAATTATAAATTGTTGTTAAAAAGGAATTTTCAGAAAATATTTAATAATTAAAGTAAGTGTTTGAATAAAATCTATGAAAAATTTGAACATCAAATTGAGGTAGATAAAAATTTTCTTAAATACTTTGGTGCCCAAGTAATTTCTCGATTTTTCCCGGAATTATTTGAGCATTGGAGGTATTTTTAATAGATGAAAGATCATTTCAGCAATTAATTAAATGGAAAAAGTAATTAAAATCCTCTCCTCAGCTTGGGCCATTTCGGGCCCATCTCCTCTCCTATCTTCTTTCCTCAGCCCGCAGCCCGTTCCCCTCTCCCATTGCCAAAGTCCAGTTTTTCTCCTTCCATCTACCAGCTCGAAAGAGAACAGAAAGTCTGCTTGATGTCCCTGTACAGTACCGTCTTCCTCCTATAGCCGCCTCTCTCCCGTGCCTGTGCACAGTGCCAACGCCATCACCTCCACCAAATTCGGCCTCTCCGTTGCATATTTTCCGAAATTGGTTGCGGGAACGGAATCCCCCCGATTTTCTCCACCTTATGCCCAAGAAAGCCCCATCAAACTCGTGCTTAATCCCGTGAATTTTGGTACCGTTCTTATCCCTACGAACTTGGGATAACCCCTAGTTTTTCCCCCACAAAATCCCGCCACACCCAATTCAATCTCTCCTTCCCGAGGCTACAAATATCATGCCCCAGACCCCCTCTTCCGTTTCCCCTCTTTTTGCGAGCTGCCGTGCCCTAGCTGCCTCTCACGGCGAGCTCCCTTTCTCTCCACCTCTGGCCCCCAACTCCGGTTCCGTCGCGCCGTCTTCTGGGTCGACACCGCTTTCCACCGTCACCTCCTTCGGCTTCGCTATGGTGAGGTGATGTGACCATGACTACCATTGATACAACTATTGCTTACATCATATGACAACTAGAAGACATCTAGATCAAGTAGTCCAAGTGCTGGAAACTGATAAGGCCACCAGCTACATTATTGACTTCAAATGACCGCTAAATCTGCATACGAGCTCCGTTTTGGGCCCATGAGTACTTGATGGAAAACTCTTGGAGTTCTCTTTCCAATGGATCCAGCCTCATCTCCAAATTTCATATCAGTCATCCGCAATTTAAGAAACAAGGTGCTATGTCACCTATAATGGGCCTATGAGCTTGTAACTTCATCTAGGACCCCGGCCCAAGTGGGGCCTATGTGAGTTGCACCCCAACCAGGTGGAACACGATCCTAGGGACCCTTTGGTCATCCTCCCACCTCCTTAAGTAGCTAGGTACCCCTTCAGGGTTTCTCGGGTGTCACACCTCGATTTTCGATCAGGATTAAAAATTATTAAATAATGAATTTCTAGAAATTATATTAAAAGTTAAAGCAAATTAATCAAGTTAAATAATGAGGAAAATTAAAATTTTCCTTTAAAAACTCATGACCGGAAATAGTTTTGTAATATTTTCTGTGCCCTAAAATACTCTCTGAATTTTTTTTGAAATTCTCGGAGCTCAAGAAATAATTTTCACTGCACAAAGATCATTTAATCAATTAAATAAAAAGAAAAAAACAGTAAAACCCTCTTCCTCACTTTGGGCCGCTTTCGGCCCAAAGCCCTTCCCCCCAGCTACCCACCTCCCCTCTCTCTCTTCCCCTCCCCCTATTTAAGCCCCCTTACCCCCACTTTTCCTTTTGTTTCTCAATGCCCCTAGACCTAGCCGCCGCCTACGCCCTAGCCACCGCTGCCCTCGCCCACCGCCTGCGCCGCCGCCGCGCCCGCACGCTCGCCTCTGCCGCCCGCGCTTCTGCCGCCCGCGCGCCACCGCACGCTACCCCGCGCCGCCCCGCTCGCCGCTGCCGCCGCGCCGCCCGTGCGCGCCGCCGCCGCACCACCACCCGCGCATCGCCGCCGCCGCTGCGACCGCGCGCTCGCCTCTGCCGCCCGCGCGCCGCCGCACGCTGCCGCCGCGCCGCCCGTGCGCGCCGCTGCCACCGCACCACCGCCCGCGCGTTGCCGCCTGCCGCCGCACCCGCGCCGCCGCCTGCCGGCCAGCTGGCGCCGCCCTCCCCACCCGTGGCCGCCCGATCGCCCTCCGGGACGATCTGGGCCGTCCACGTGGCCGCCCTGGAGCCGGCCCGCGTGTGTGCCGCTGTGGCGCCACGTCAGCGCTACCTCCTCCCTTCGATCCGCCGTGGCCACCACGTGTGCGCGTGGACTCGGTCCACCGTGCACCCACCTCTTTGAGTCGCCGACAGGTGGGGTCCGATTGCTGGCACCCTTTTTCTTTTAAGAAAATAAATAATAATTGCGTAGTAAGTCGTGTTTAATTCCAGAAATTCATTTAAATGGCTCAAAACTTCTAATATTCCTAAGTAATTCATACGAACTCCAAATTGGGCCATTCAACTTGCAAAATTCATCTAAATTTGAGCTCTACATGTATGTTTACTTTTTATGTACTGTTTACTTGGTTTTTATTAGGGTTTTTCCTCGTTTTGCATGCCAACGTGTAGATTCCGCCGTTTCGGACGATCGCGTTCGCGAGGAAAAGAGTTCGGAAGATCAATCGAAGAAGCGAGGCAAGTCACACATTCTCCTTGAGCAATTTGAGCCCAATTTATAAAATGTTTTTCCGTTTGCAATTTATGTTTTGCTAATTACATGGGAATAGGGTTTACCTATCTGCTCACTGTGCCATATTACTTGATAATCCTTCTTTGTCAAATTGGGTGGTAATTTGACTAGCTTGTGTCTCATGTTGACCTAGCTGGAATTAAATTATGCTTAGCCATGCTTAATACCACTAGTTCACATAATGGGATAATTACATTATCTACTTCTAGTATCTTGATGAGCTGCAAGCTCGAGACAACTGACCATGTTTCGTTGGTCGTAATTATCCAACTAAAATATGGATTAATGGTGGGCTGTGGGTGTGTGGTTTTGCTAGTCACACCCATGGCAATTAAGGCCGGGTTCTCGGGAAACCCTGGAAGACTAACAGTGCTTACCACAAGTAGGCATGGGTAACTGTTGGACTTGTAGTGTAGCTTTTCCTTAGCTGACGCATCCAGGCAAGGGTGGGCGTGATGGGGTTGGGTCGGTGGGGTTTACTCGTTGATCGGCTTCCGGATTCACGTAGGCACGAGAGGGGGCTGCCTACCTTGGCTTAAGGGTGGGGGCGAAACCCGAGGTGTGGTGCGCTTGGTTAGGGGGAGTTATGCGAAGGGTCTTGTAGCGAATTCCCCCTTTGCAGTACCATGGTGGTATTTCGGGGCATGGCAACATGTGTGGAATCGTGTCTCGTGGGTACAGTTGCGCACCTCTGATCAAAGTAAAACTATTCGACTAGCCGTGCCCGCGGTTATGGGCGATCAACCAGATTCATCGTGATTAGTCCCACTTTATTAATTAAATTAATTTAATGAACTGGTTTAGTTCAGGTGGAATGGTTGGGCCTGTTCAACGTGGTGTAGTGTTGTTCAGTGAAAATGTTTAATCTTGCCTTAATTAATCGACTGTTTTACTGTTTTCAACTATAAATGTTTACAACCGCCTTTATGCAAATAGCCACAAACCCTCCTTGTCTCCCCTTGCACGAATGCATTGTTGGTGTGGCTTGCTGAGTACGGTGGTTGTACTCAGTCTTGCTATTATTCCCCCTTTTTAGAAGTGGAGTGCTTCTAAGCTGAAGATGAAGTTAGAAGACCAAGGCTTATACCCCAGTTGAGTTTTGCCTGTGGAATGGAGCTGAAGCCCCGCTAGGATCGTCCCCCTTTTTCCGCTACTGGTTCTTTTCGGTGTGAGGACTAAGTGCCTCCTCTGTAAGTATTTACGTTTTATTTATGTTTGGATCTATATATTGATTTGTCGTTTTGTGTACCCTGGCTTGATTCCTGGACAGGGATTGATACATAAAACAGTCTGGAAATTTGGGATAAATTTCTGGGCGTGACATCGGGTTTTGTTTACATTAAAGTTTAGCTTTGCTACTTTGCCGTGTAATCTCGTGATGGGTTTGATCACCGGTTTGCTCGTTACGGAACCCCAACTTATCATTTATATTCAATTGCTATTTGCAATTCTGATTGTTTTTATCTTGTTCTTGCTTGTTTCTTTGATTTGCTTGTAGGAATAAGGTTGATCTGCACCAGCAAGATCAATAACCCACGGAGAGGTGTATCGATCGCAAAGGCGCAACACAACAACGTCTCGTACAGTTGTAGTCGGGTCATCAACGTTTCTCCCAAATCATAGTTTTCATCAACTCACCGAAAGATTGGGACAACCAGGTCCCTGTGCGTATCGAGTGGAGTTCAGGGATTATCAAGTGGTATTAGAGCTTTCATTGCTTGGTGAAGTTTTATCTACCTATAACCAGAAAATAGCCATACAAACAAATGCATCCTTTACCTAGCCATTTTTGTACCATTGCATTGTTCCTTTTAGTTTTTGCTTTGTTGAGTTTTGTGTTGCTTCGTCGTGTTGTGTTGCTGGTCTTGGCGTGGAGTCCGTTTAGAGTTTCGAGTTCTGGTCACGTCTAGTACCACTGTTGCCGCCGTGTCTTTGTTGTCATCGGGATCTTTGAAAACGGAATCGTGTCATCGCTAGGGTTCCATTTTTCTCGATTCAGGCATTTTCTGTCGGTTGGTTTTGGAGTTGTGGAGTTGCATCTAGAGTTTCGGTTGTGTGTGGTTGCGCACTATCCCGTGATCGTGCTGTTGCCATGAGAAAGATGGAAGGGGGAGATTAGATTAGATTAGATTGATATCTCTTTGGTTCGGAAAGAAATAGTATATTGTATCAGTTTCTTTTTTCTTATCTAGACACCAAATCCGAACCGGTTTTCCCCTCCACCTCTCCACCGCACGCCTCCCACTCCACCTCCCCACCTTACGGTTGTTTCCTCTCCCATACCGTGAGTTGCTACACCCTGTAAAAAAATATTTTGGTATCGGATTCGAGATATGTTTGCAAACATGGGACCTACGTGAGGAGAGCATTCCATTTTGTATAATTATAATTTTTGGGTTTGCACTTTTGCATTTGAATCCCTGTAAATTTTATATTTACATTTGAGTCCCTGTAATCTTACATACAGGTCCTTGAGTTATTTTTGCTAAAAATAATAATAAAGGGCAGAAAGGTGCTCAGAAAAAAATGAAACAAAAGCCGCAACAAAAAAAGAAAGAAAGGAAAGGTAAAGAAAAGAGAGAATCAGCTGTTATCGTTGAGATTGCTTTTGTATTTCAGAGTTGTGCTTGAGTTGATTCTAGTGCTATCTTGTAGTACCATTTGCCTAGGCTCGCGTCTCTAGTACGTTCTAGCCTAGGACCAGCATGGTACTTGACTTTGAACCATTATTCAACTTTGCATTCTCTGATTTGAACATTTTCTATTTTTTTGCTACATATTTAAGCCTACCCAGAGCTTCACGGATTTGATTACAGTCGTACAGCAAGGGTTTGCCAAGGTATCGATACATCCAACCTCCATTGGGTCTAGGTTGAGTCGGTGTGCTCACTATTCCACCTGTTTTGGTAAGATCTTGTAAGGGCTTGGTTAAAAGCTTTAGTGTATGTGATATTTGAGCCTCCACTACCTAGTAGTTGATAGAAGAGTGCATATTATTGTGTATGTTTCTTATTTGATACTAACCATGGCAGGGTTACGCAAGGGGATACAATATGATCATGCTCAACATCGACTTCTTCACCTTCGACAAGATATGTTGTCCTCTCCACATGATGCACATGAGGTATCTGACTATAATTTTGCACGAGTTGAATCTAAGTTACCATTCTACGATGGTAAGTATGGTTCTGTTGCCTATGTTGAGTGGGAGCTAGCAGTAGACAATGAATTTGATAAATATGAATTTTCTGATGCTCAAATGGTTAAGGCCGCTAGTAATAAGTTTACGCTTCTGCATTCTTTTGGTGGAGTCATGTTGGTAACAAACCTGAAACTTGGGATGAGTGCAAAACCGTGATGAGAAAGCGTTTTGTGAGTTAGTATTATAAATGTATTCTTCTTGAGAAATTAGAACATCTGAAACAAGATGATCAAACTGTTAGGGAGTACATCCCTGAATTGAAAGTTTGTATCATCCACAGTAGTCTAAAGGAATGCAATGAGAACACAATGCATTGATTTTTCAACGAGCTTAATTCTGAAATTCAGGTTATGCTTGCTAACATGACATATAATCATATTGGACACCTATTCATGCTTGCTGGGAGCATTGAGAGTCAAATCATATCAAATGTGAAAAAGCATGAACAATGTGATTTATCTCCTATTTCGTAATATCCCATATCGTTGTGCAATGATGGTGTGCAAACATTGGTAGAGCAATCTTTTGCGTCTCTTGTTACTAATGTTTTGTAGGGAGTTCAGAACATTCAACAAAAGGAGGAGAATGATGTATTTGAGAAGAAAGAGGAGAAGCATGAAGCACCTGCGATGTCTGAATAAAGTTTGGAAGGTAAATTAAATGGTGCTGAGACAAATGAATGTGAGTATTCTCAAGCTGAGCTACACATGTCCACTTTTCATGCTATAGTAGAACAACCTTTAGTGGAACCAATTGCTGAGATTCCTTTATCACAAGTTGATTTGTTTGTTGTTCCTTGTGATAAAGAAGAGTTGTGTGATAATGCTTCACTTATACCCATACCAAAACAAGTGAAAGAACATGCTATTTCTAGTGTTAGTTCTTTATGTGCTGATATTAAGCATGTTGTACATGTAGCTAATGAAGTTGAGTAACGTGAATTGCTATCTTCTTTAAATACTTTGGGCTATGTTCAATTTGGTGATTTTTGTGAGCTCGATAATTTGAAGGATAAATTATTTGCTAAGTCTAATTTGCCATGTCCAACTAATATTATATTTTATATCTTTGGCAAATATAATGATTGAGGAGTATATTTGGTGCATATAGTATATATATGTTCAGATTTAGAACCTCTAGTAGTAACACAAGGACATAGTAGTCTAGGGAATACTATAATGACTAATCATGTTATCTCGAGTTTGTCATGTTTTGATTTAAAGAAACAGGTCGGTTTTGAAGAAGGGGAGCGACGAGATCGCACAAGGCTGCTATCAAACGCCATTATAATCGTATCAAGTAATTACTTGACTTCTGAAGAAGGGGAGCGAGATGAGCTGCCAGAGAATCATTTCGATACAGTTTCTCCGTACTTTTTTGTTCATCCCCATTACCAGGTACATTTATCTCACAGGAGATTAATGTCATTTGCTAAAGAACTGATGATATTACATGACGAAAGTTTGCTACGTTTGTTTTCATGTAGACAATTCTATGGCCAAGATCATGCACTACACAAAGAGCACTATATGGAAAAACCGAGGACGGTTTTCCGTGAAGGAGGGGAGGTTGATGTGACTATGACTACCATTGATACAACAATTGCTCACATCACAGGACAACTGGAAGACATCCAGATCAAGCAGTCCAAGTGCTGGAATCCAATTTGGCCACCTGCTACATTTCTGACTTCAAACGGCCGCCAAATCTGCATAAGAGCTCCGTTTTGGGACCATGAATACTTGATGGAAATCTTTTGGAGTCCTCTTTCCAATGGATGTAGCCTCATCTCAAAATTCCATCTCAGTTATCCGCAATATAAGAAACAAGGTGATTTGTCACCAATAATGGGCCTATGGGCTTCTAACTTCCTTTGGGACCCCGGCCCAAGTGGGGCCCATGTGAGGTGCGCCCCAACCAAGTGGAGCATGACCCTGGGGACCCCTTGGTCATCCTCCCACATCCTTAAATAGCTAGGTACCCCTTCAGAGTTTCCCGGGTTTTGTTTAGATTAAAGTTTAGCTTTGCTACTTTGCCGTGTAATCCCGTGATTGGTTAGATCGCCGGTTTGGTCGTTACGGAACCCCAACTTATCATTTGTATACAATTCCTATTTGCAATTTAGATTGCTTTTATCTTGTTCTTGCTTGTTTCTTCGATTTGCTTGCAGGAATAAGGTTGATCTGCACCGGCAAGATTAACAAGCCACGGAGAGATTTATGGATCGCTAAGGCGCAACACAACAACGTCTCGTACGGTTGTAGTCGGGTTGTCAACATTTCTCCCAAACCGTAGTTATCATCAAATCACTGAAAGATCGGGACAACCAGATCCCTGAGCGTATCGAGTGGAGTTCAGGCTTTATCAATGGTGAGGGCTACCCCGGCCATCCATTCTTTTGCGCCGAATCACGCCGGACGCCCCTCGACACCGTGCACCCAAGGCTCTCGGCCTTTGCCACGCCTCTAGCCACCATCCCTCCGTCGACCCCATGGTCGCCGAACCTCACCATCTCCTTGGTTGGCTTCGCCAAGACACCGGGAAGGCCGTCCACCTCTCCTCTTCCACCGAAGATCACCGGAACTCCATCGTGTCTATGGATCCGATCTCGCCGCCGCTTCAAGCTCGCCGCCGGCCGCTGTTCTTCGTCGTTCATCGTTGCATTAGTGTTGGTAAGGATCATCGCGCCTTTCTCTTCCTCCTCATGCTCTCGGTTTCCACCGCCGCCGCTGTTGGTCATCACTGCCGTCATCCAGTGCTGTGACACATCTTTGGGTTCAAAAGAAGCAACAAATACAGAATTTGCACAAACATCATGAGTCGTTACCCTAGACCTAGTAGTCCGCTCACCTAAATTACCAATGATTTGTTCTGGCGGATGTCGTCGTTGAATGCGCAAAGGAGCAACGACTTCTGAAGTTGATTCACGTTCTGTATCAGTACTAGTCGAAGTTGAAATCTCTAGAGGACCATCTCGAACAGCATCAACAGAACCTTCAGCCGACGACCCTGGCCGGTCTGACCGCACATCCTGCGTCGGTCTGACCGGAGGTGTGCCGGCGGTCTGACCGACCTGGTGCCCGGTCTGACTGGCCGAGCTGACCTCGTCATCGTCATCGCTCTCGTCTTCAAAAATACAACCATTCTCCCCCTGAACCTGTGACAATGTACCTGCAATATCGGGTCTAGTGCCTGGACTAGCCTCATTAAAAGAAACTTCGCAAGTTTCAACGACTTTGTTAGTCTCCAAAATAAGTACACGATAGCCACGAGAGTGTGCGGGGTAACCAAGAAACATTCCATCGATAGAACGTGCCTCAAACTTATCCAAATTTCTAGATTTCAGCACAAAGCATTTGCAACCAAAAACACGCAAATGTGAAACTTTGGGTTGATGTCCAAATCGAAGCTCATAAGAAGATTTTCCAAGTTTTGATCTCAAGAAAACCCGATTTGAAATATAGCATGCGGTGTTAATCGCCTCAGCCCAAAATTTTCTAGGAGTGTGATACTCATCCAACATCGTTCTAGCCATCTCAACCAAAACACGATTCTTTCTTTCAACGAGGTGTTTTGTTGTGGAACACGAGGAGAAGAAAATTCATGTGCAATACCTCTTTTGTTGCAAAACTGTTCAAATGAAGTATTTTTGAATTCACCACCATTATCACTTCGAATTCTTTTCAAAGAACCAGGAGATTCAAGATCCAATCGAAGAAACAACCACGAAAGTGTTGAAACGCCTCATCCTTAGTTGCCATAAAGAAAACCCAAGAATATCTAGAAAAATCGTCAACAATAACCAACACATACCACTTTCCTCCAACTGATTGCACTCTAGCTAGACCAACAGTGTCCATGTGTAATAGCTGTCCTGGTGCATCAGTCATCACAGAAACAATAGGAGCATGTGAAGAAGCAATCATCTTAGCATGACGACACGGTGTGCAAACCAAATCAAGATCTTTCTTAAGTTTAGGCAAACCACGAACAAGATCCAAACCACTTAACCTCGTGAGATGATCAAAACCAACATGTCCAAGTCTACGATGCCAAAACATCACATCTTTACTAAACTTAGCAACCAAACATGTTATCACAAGTGAAACAGGATTTTCAAAATCAGCTTTAAACACTCTACCATAGCGAGAAATATTCAACACAGAATCACCACGAGAATCAAAAACTTTACTTCCAGTTTTCTTAAAATGAACCTCAAAATCTTCATCAAGAATTTGTGAAACTGGAAGCAAATTATACTTTAAGTCCTCAACCAAAGCTACATTCTTTAATTCAAATTTGTCATTTACCTTTACCAAACCTGTAGCGAGAACGACACTAGTAGAAGCATCACCAAAGATAATCGATTCAGTCTTGGATGCCCGTTTGAGGGAGGAGAACCAATTTTTATCACCGGTCATGTGCCGCGAACAACCGGAATCCACGATCCACACGATCTACTTCCTTGCCACCAACGCCTCATTGTCTTCACATTCTGAATCTGATTCACCACGTGCCATGAAGCAAACACCGGAGATGTTCTTTCCCTTGTCATCATCTCCACTTTCTGAATCTACATCTCTTAGTGGCACAAACGCGGCGTAGACTTAATCAAAAGCCTTTTTGAGAGTCTCCTTGATCTTCTTTCCTTCTCTAACTGTACTCTTTGGCTTGTTGTCATTGGTCTTCTCATCACCATTATCTTCCCTCTTATTTCTTCCAAGCTTAGGACAACGTGAGCGAAAGTGATCCGTAGCACCACATTCAAAGCAACGATTTGGTCCACCTCGTTTCCTGTACCTAACATTAGTCACAGCTCGAGAAAGTCTGTTAGATAACAAAACCAAGTCCTCCTCCTCGAACTGTTCGAGTTGATCATCGGACATGGCATTAAACATGGCAATACAGAAGATTTTGATGAAGAAGCATCAACATCCAAAGAAGTTGAAGAGGAAACCAAAGCACTCGACTTAGAGTCGACTTTACGAGAAAGAATATTCATCTCATGTGTTTTCAATTTCGTGTAAAGCGAATCCAAAGTCAAAGTAGACATATTAGCAGACTCCTGAATAGATGTAACTTTCATCTCCCAAATAGACATGTCAAGACCATTCAAAAAGTGGCGAGAAATCTCAAATTGTGTATAATTAACAGCATAAGAAGAATCAACAGATCTAAGATCACTCAAAATTTTATTATACCTAGAAAGATAGTCATCCAAAGCCTCTCCAGGTTTCATCTCAAATTTAATATACTCCTTTTTGAAAAGGTCTCGACGAAGCTCTTTAATGTTATTTGTTCCTTGATGAAAATTACTCAAAGCAATCCAAATCTCATGGGTAGTTTGAAGATGAGAAACACGATCATAATCCGAACGAGAAATCCCACTCAAAAGAATCTTGCAAGCTTTGCAATTTTGTTCAAACTCAGTTTTTAAGGCAACAGTATTAATTTGATCAGGGATCTCATAAGGATGAGAAACTTTTCTCCAAATATCATAATCCTCAGCTATAATATAAGATTGCATCCTACTACACCAATGAGAAAAATTCGTTCCATCGAAAACATTAGGCTTAGTTGAAAACCTATTAGCAGCCATGGCAAAAACTCTAGATTGATTAAGATCCAAAGAAGAATACAAGGCTCTGATACCACTTGTAGGATCGAACTGTAAGAACTAAGCCAACCAGAGGGGGGGTGAATGGTTGGTATGCACAAAAACCAAAACTTTTGGCGGAAATAAAAGTTACCCTCAAATTCGGCGGATCGCGGTCTGACCGAAGATGTTGCGCCGGTCTGACGGTCAGTCTACCTCCGGTCTGACCGTAGGTATGCTGCCGGTCTGACCACCGCCTTGCCGCCGGTCTGACCGGTGATATGTCGCCGGTTGGACCGCCGAAACCCGATAAACACAAAACGAAGAACTCTTAAAGTAGATGACAACTTTATTAATTATCTCTGTGTTTACAAAGTGCACCAACAACACTCCTTACAAAAATCTCGACTAAACTCGAAACCCTAACAAATCTATCAACTCAATTGCTCTCTAAAGCGATACAGGGAAGCCTCACGCTCCCTCTCTATTTATACCCAAGGTAGGCAGCATAAAACCACGAACTAAACTCATACTAGAAGTCCTAATCACCCTAGGAAACCTTCTCGTATAAGAAACAAACTTTACATAATCAATCCTACCAAATTTGGACTCCTTCCAAATTCGACTCCGCATCCCATACGCACACAATACCTCCATCGTATGCCACATGGAACCTTCACCTTCCACGTGCATTGAACTCTAGCCTTCGTGTCCCGCATGATCTTTGACCACCACGGACGTCGTCTTATCCCCAAGCCGACTCCCGGTCCATCACCGCAATACTAGCCCGGCATTAGTTCACCTACACATGAAATAAACAAAGAAACCATATTCCGAGACCAAGCTATCCCCAACTTGACTCATTGTTAGCAAACAACAGTATTACATACGCATAGTATCCATCTAGAAATCATATTCATAAAACAATCTCGGATATGCAAACAAACAACCCGAAACCGAAACCAACACAGTGTCGGCCGGTCAGACCGCGGGCTGCGCCGGTCTGACCGCGCAATACACGCCGGTCTGACCGGCAACCATTGCCCGGTCTGACCGGACCCAAAACAATTATACCTGTAAATCTCCTATGAAATCCAATCATCTCCAAAACCACTTCGCAAATAAATTCCAAATAACAAAACCAATAATCTTCAATGTTCATCACAGAATAACAATCAAAAACACCTTTGATTTTACAGTTAGCAATTGCCACCCTGAAAGATCGTACATTCGCGTCCTTAATTCAATCAACCTTGGTCAAAGAGAACGGGAAAACAAAGGGAACGATGGGCTACATACTTGACAGAAGGAGATTTTGGATACTAGTAAAGCAAACAAGGAACTTTTGGTGCTATAGAACTAATTTTGCCGTTTGGTTATTAACTTGCTCTCTATTCCTTAGCTATTTGATTTGTCTTTCATTCTTTTGCAAATATTTTTGCTTTTAGTCAGTAGGAACACATAGGCATCCAACTAGTTATATCTGATTGGAACAAAAGATATATAGTCAACAATGTCAAGACCTTTTTGTCCGTAGGAATTGTATGTGTTGGGATACGCGTAGGCTACGATAGCATAAAACAAAATTTTTCTACCACGTAAATCAAGAACCATGCAAGTATGAGATCATAGATCATTACCACTCGACGCGTTGTGCAGCGGAAGTATGCGCTAAGGAGCCGAAAGAATCCTCGCGATGTAGCGTGCGCCGATGTAGAGGAAGTCGTCGATCGCAGCGGCTTGACCTTCTCCTCCTCGTGCGTTCTCCTCGTCGTGCTCCCACGCCGATCAGCACCGCAAAATAGCGGCGCCTCCACCGGTATCCACACGTCCAGGGAAGGAACACCACGCGGAGATGTGCTAGCACCCGCGCGCGGCTAGGGTTTGCTCGTGGTGGGAAGTGGCGGCTAGAGTTTCACGTGGTGTGATCTGTTTATACCGCCGGCCAGACCCCCTCACGTATATATAGGAACCACGTCCGGGCCTCCAAGTGGAGTCCTACTCGGATCCCTATCCGAATTGAGTGCATATTGGATCTCCATCCAATCCCTTTATTCCGACCGCTTAAGCGTGCGACCCTGTAGGTTCATGCACACTCGGGTGCAACCCGAAAACTCCTTTTTGGTCCACGTGTCAACAGCGGCCCCTAGCATAATGTATTGACCCACCGAGCATACATAAAGATCATATCGGCTGAACCTTTAGTGTTTACTTGTATGAATCCCTTTGCCTCACGATATCGATTAAGCTCAAGGCTAGATATATGCCATCCTCTAATAGCTCAATCATTCACTCGATCCTGTGACAGATTATATAACCTACGATTGACTCATCAATCACTTTTGGCATGGCCAGGTACTTCCATAATCTATAACATCGAGGGGCCCAGAGATATCTCTCCATAGGAGGGACAAATCCCATCTTGATTATTCATATCCCATTACATGTTTCATAACACACCCAAAGACTACTTTTATAGCTATCCAGTTACAGAATAGCGTTTAGCAGTCCCTAAGTAAGTCACTACACATGTTGGAAACCATGATAATCTTAGGTCTAAGAATTCTATACCAACACTAATCGAGACCACTGATGGCACTACACAAATAGTTCTTGCAGTGTCTCATGTCGGGTCTATCCAACAACATGTTCCCCAGCATATGTCCACATTATCAATTTGGTATCTCCATACCATGATCCATGAGACATGATCATCAATCAATACATGTGCTGATCATTTAACCATATTTGTTCCACATATGATATTTGATCAAGGGTCCTTTAGAAATAGCAACATATAACATAAAGAGTCTCATAAATGAATCACATATTCATTAGCCAATAATGAGTTATCTATTTCAAGGAACAATATCAGATAAATATGTAAACATAGTGTGTGATACAATCATCTCTATGATTACATTTAGGACATATCACTAACAGTATGTACCTATTAGTATTACGATTAGTCAGGAGGTATATACCTCTAATACCACGCTAATACCTAAAAAATGGTGAGTTTAGTGCCTTAATTACCTCCTGAATTATGAGGAGGAATATACAATTAATTATATGGTGGGAACTCAAACTAGGTGATAAAAAATACCAAAAAGTCATATAAAATCATACAAAAGATCCCACAAACAAAAGAAAACAGAACGGTTTGGTTCAGGTGGCACTGTTTAGGTTTAGTCGGTTAGAATGTACTATTACATTATGAATTTATGATTATAATCAACGCACTGTTATAATAATCATTGATTATCAAAAAAGATTATAAAAGTTTATGAAAATGTAATTTAAGATAATTAATGTTCTCCTAAAATGTTAATATTGACTTCTATGCAAATGTGGGTCGTTCGGCCGTCCATTTAAAATAATTAATGACCTTCTAAAATTATATTTTTGACTTCTACGCAATAGTGCGTCGTTTGGCCATCCGTCTCCCCAATGCTACGATCATTGGGACCATGTGTAAGTGGTATCATACACATCTTGTACGTGTAGAGCAGACTAATTGTCCAAGCACCAATATGCCTTTCTGATAATTGTGCATGTCGCTGATACTTACGATCGTACTTAGTGTTTCAATAAATCATTGAGGTCAAATTTCGTCCACCTAGCCATTATCCAGTGCAAAGCACATGTATTTTATTATGTCGTTCATGCGTGAGTCGTGACACGATCTATCTCCACGCGAGTCAGTGTTCGATTTTCGAAATGATATCACACGCTTGCCACACGAGAGTTAAGAGAGAGCGTGCTTTATGAGAATTTATTTTCTGAACGAACCGCACGAGATAGTGCGAGGTTTCATATTGATATAGCAGAAAAGAAATTACAAGATTACAACCCTGGAAGGCTAAAACAAAACAAACCACACCACACGCCTACAACAAAACAAACACACTAAGAACATCACCAACAACATCCTAAAATTTTATTCCCAAATTTTTCATTATAGGAATCCAAAACATAATTTAAGCTGTTAAAATTTTCCTCTCTCCAAGAGATTAACATGTTAATTGTGTACTTTCCTTTACCCGTAGCAAAGCACGGACTTTATCTTAATCTTACCTGACTTAAAAAATTCGTAACTTTCCTTTCGTCACCCTTTTATCATCCGTCAGGGACGTAAATTAGACTTTATGTTTTTTCGGCCGAAAGTGCAATTGCAGGCTGAGGCAGATGAGAGAAGGGAGGAAAGTGGGCTGAGAGGACGTAAAGTAGACTTTTTTTCGATCGTCAGGGAGACCAATTAGACTTTTGGATTTTCGGCCGAACGTGCGGGCTGAGGCGGAGGAGAGATGGGAGGAAAGTGGGTCGGCAGGGATGCAAAATAGACTTTTTTCTATCGTCAAGGACACTAATTAGATTTTCGGTTTTTACCGACGCTTGCGGGCTGAGGTGGAGGAGAGGCTGGGCTGAACATGGCCCAAAAAGAAAAAATGCTTTTATTTAGATTTTTATTTAAATAAATATTAAAATGATGTTTGTATTATTAAAATTAGTAATTGACCTCTGAAAATTCCGAGAAACTTTTAGAGAGTGTAATTAATCATGGATAACTTAACAAAAATTAAATCTAGCCATGTAATTATATTTCTCACACTTACTTTACTTTACTTATAAATTAATTTAATTCTACACCTACCTACTTTATTTCGGAAAATTTGTATTTTAATTAATTACATAATGTAAATTTTTCTTAACTTTTTTCTAAATTTTCTCGTCTTTTCTCCCTGTTGCAATGCACGGGCAAGAAGAAGGGACTACGGGTTAAGCTTGCTGGGCCGAATGTGCCCAAAGAGAAAAAAGGTTTTTATTTAAACAAATATTGAAATGATGTTTGTATTATTAAAATTAGCAATTGACCTCTAAAGATTCCGAGAAAATTAATTTAATTCTATATCTAGCTACTTAGAAATATCCAAGTATTCCGGAAAATTTGTATTTTTAATTAATTATATAATATAATTTTTTCTTAACTTTTTCTCAATTTTCTCGTCTTTTCTTCCCGTTGCAACGTACGGGTAGTTTTTCTAGGATAGATAAAGATATAAATTTGTGGGTATAAAACTTAGGCTGGTTCTATTGGCTGGCGCATCTATTGGCCAAACCACAAGTTCAGGTTAGCCTGGTTCACATCCGGTCCTTACGGTTCACATCAATCATGCTACATGGGTGATCTTTATAGCAAGCCGACTCAGTTAGGATACCAGTTCTAACTTCTTGGTGTAAAACTGCTGCCTGGTCTTGTTTTTCATACCAAGTTGCACGCTCACACACCTCCCTCTCTCTCCCCTTCTTTTACCTTGTCGGCTCAGGCAACCACATGCACACCTACTATGAGATGACCGGTGCCTGTTCTTCTTCGTTTGCTGAGAGTTTGCCATCCTGTCCGGTCAACATCCCATCACCGCTGATGGCCTATGTCTCTAGTTTGCTTTGTGTCGGGCCTGCCTAGCAGCATTATTGTCACATGTGTTTATCTTCCTCCAGGAGCCAAGAACCAAAAATCGATCAGTCGAGACTCGAGAGCTTGTGCAACAGTATGGATATATGTTTTTTTTAAACAACCCGCTACGATACTTCTATTGATATAGCAGAAAAAATATAATCCTATATAATCCTATAGTTCTATAGTTTTGGCAGACTATAGTTAGGAAAACGAAAAATATAATCACACCATACGTCTATATTTGATCCTGTTACTAAAAAAATAAGCACTCAACACTCAGAATGGGCCTTCTAAACGATGCCTCCAAGGAAGAAATAACGCCAAGAGCAGCACCGCTGCAAGTTCTAGAGAACCAGGACGCAGATTTCACCTGAAGAAACCATTGGGAGAGTAGAGGAAAAGCAACAACACCTCAAGGAGAAAACGACACCTGCAGGCATCGCCATTACCAACCTGATGGCTAGGCCTTCGCCCGTAGTTTAACTACTACCAAAACAGATATACAGGTTGGCACTATAGGTGCCGGGAATGCTAAAACCGGCACCTATAGTGCTTTTTCCACCCAAGACGCGCATCTTAGGATACCATCGGCTAGAACCAAAACCTTTGTGGAGAGATAGGAGTCGGTTGTAAATAAAAACGACACCTATAATATACTATTGGACCCGTTAGTTAAGAACCGAAACCTACATTTATTTTATAGGTGTTTGTTTATAAAAAAACTGACACCTATTAAGAAAACCGTGTTGTCTAAACGACAACTGCATACGTCGAAGGACGTGGTTACTCAATAGTTGTTGGGAAAAGTAAAGTGTATTAAATTCTGGATTATCTTGGGATCCCCTTTACATGGCCCTAGGGGCTATTTATATTCCCATTACAGGTCCCCCTATTAGGGTTTAGGCCTTTTACAGGGAATTTACATGGTCACCCTTATGAAAGGGACACACATACGGGTATTCAACGTAATTGAGATACATGGGCCTTCAATGGGCCAACTGGTGACTACTGGCCCATCGGCCAGTAGGCCGGGGCGATTGGGTTGTCCCACTGGGCCTTCATGGATTGAGTCCAGCCTAGCGAAGTCATCCTACTTCGGCGCACGCCTTCGCCATGCAGCCTTCACCCAGAGCGCGCCATGCAGCCTTCGCTCAGAGCGCGCTTAGACTTGCAGGGACCCGGTGCGACTCTTCGCCCTTTGCCGCCTTCGCCCCGTTGTCTTTGCCATGGGGCTTCGCCCCGATGGGTCTTGGGCGCCTTGAGTTTGGATCTTCGCTGCTTGCTTGGTTTCGGCTGGCCTGGTCGAAAGGTCTCATGACATTGTTGACGACCAAATTTGGTAATTCAAATATCGGAAATCAAGATGGAATCGAAGAGGATTGAAGAGATAAGATCGTATCGGAAAGCGGAGTGAGAATCGGCTGTGGTCCGAATCGGCTGTAGACTGATCGGCGGAGTCAGAGTCGGACTAGGTTAGCCGATTGAGCCGATTTCGATAATTTGACTCGGTATACATCATCGGGTTGTGTTAGCGTGCTTCATATGGATTGCCATGCACGGATAGAATCCTGAGGAGGTGATTGTATGTATTAATTAGGATATTTTATGTAATTTCCTTATAGATATTCTCGGTAAGAGTCCGCCTAAGGGACTTGTAGGTTAGATGGATTTGTATTAGGATAATATGAGTCGTGTCCATGATGGACAAGGTTTGTAATTTCGGGTATAAATATAATCCCGAGGTCTTGTAAATAACAACAACACACGTTCAATCAATCTCGGCGCATCGCCAAACCTTTGTTTTCTATTCTCGACAAGTTTGTGCTTTCGAGTCGTGCTGCATCAATTTGATCTTCGGCGAAAAGGTATATCTTGTCATGGCGAATTACATCATTAGGGCTAGTGCTTACATCTCTATGACACTCTAGTTCTTTGTTGTGATTCTCTGGGTTATCATATATGTTATATAACTTAAATCGGCAATGCAATCTACCCATATCGGCTAGATCCTTTCTAGGGTTTCATTGATATCGGCTAGATTACTTTGTTAATTTAGGTTATATGATGTATCCACCATCCCGAAAAGGCAACCATCGGCTTGATTCTTGAGATCTTATGCTTCTATTTATAGTTAATGCTGCATTGGTTCAGTCCAACCTATTAAGTCGTATTTAGAATCATGATATCTAACATGCCTCATGGTTGTTAATAAGGATAGTATCGGGGTTTCAGCCGATCTTACCTGATATAGATGTTTTACATTGTGTTATACTTTGTTTAATATTCTATATCGGCCCCTTATGTCATGATCTAATCTGATGTAAATATATTAAGCTTGATATCAATCTAATTAGTTATAGTTTAATATATTTATTACTAGAAAATATCCTAGCATAAGGTTGTATCGGAGCTATAGCCAATACATACTTAAACCTAGATATCGGGTATGACATCAATTTATATAATCATTATTTCAGGTTATCTTTAGACTTGGGCAATTTATACTGTCTCGGTTCAGTCCGATCTATCCCAATTGCTTATCTCTAAAGTAATATTGATTTGTTGATTATGTAACACTGATCTTTACAGCCGATATACTAGCTTTAGGGTTAATTCTATCATTGATTATACCTTACAGCCGATCCATGCTTTATTGCATCGGCTAGGTCACATACGATATGAAATCGGCCCTATGGCCGATTGTCTATCGTTTACTGATATTCTTTGCATGTTTTTTCTTGTTGATTGCAGGATCAAATCAACTGGCACACCCTTGAATCTGAAACCCTAATTTTGGACCTGCACTAGAGTAAAGCAAACCTCTCAGGCTAGTGTGTGTTTTTTGCATCAACAGACATACTGCCAACAAGCCCCTCACGGGCAAGGGTGAGATAGGAGCTTCGGCCGAGACCGTGCAAACCATGTAGTATGGTATGAGGCGCCTCCTTTCGTCCGATGCTCCTGCCGAAACATGTCTTGTGCTCCTGCGAAGAATGTGTGCATTGTATGTGTTGAAACTTTTTTGGTGTTATTATAGCTTTCGCCGCTCGCAAGTGGCGAAGCTATCTTTACTGTCTGTCTGGGCCCGAATGAACAGTGATGGGCCTTCGCCTTCCATAAACAGCGAAGTTATCCCTACTGTTTCATTGGGCTGAAGTGAACAGTGATGGGCTTTTTCCCGAGGGCCCGCCACTACGCGGCCTGGTCCATGGGATTTTACCGTTTCGCCTACCCTGCGACACGTGGCAGTTCTTGATTGGCCGGGAAGGCGAAACATCACCTGGTAGGCTATATATTCTTCCTTCCCCCTTTTCACCGCTGTTACCCTCGTCATTTTCACCGCAGGGCGCTCACTCTCATCTTCTTGCTCGCGGCGCTCTAACTCAACCGGACCCTTTCGCCAGTTAACCCCTTTCGCTAGCACGCGCTCGCTTCGCAATGGCCCCACGCAAGCCGAACCCCGTCTCAACAACTGGTCCTGATCCCGGCCGAATTGACGAAGACACCACCACGTTTCTAGGGGTGTCGCTTATAGGCGAAGATGAGCTGGCCCAGATGGTTAGTTTGGGCATGGTGGCGGAGGGGCGGGCCTTCACCCCTGGGGATGCCAAAGTGCCAAAGCCCGGCGAGCACCAGACGGTTGTGTTCGCCGTGTTCTTCGAGGCCGGGCTTTGGTTTCCGTGCAACATATTGTTGCCGGAAATTCTTCGCCTCTTTCGGGTGGAGCTTCCCCAGTTGGGCCCTTCAGCTCTGGTCCGCATCGCCATCGTCGATTGGGCATGCCAGACCGCTGGGTTCGAACCAAACGCCGAGCTCTTCGGCGCTATCTTTTCGGCCACCGTAAATTCGAAGACGGTGGTCACTACTACCGGGACCAGGAAGACGGTGTTCGGGAGTGTCAACTTCACTGTTCGCCCCGAGCGCTTCGACTTGTGGACGGTTAACGCCGCCATGTCGAAGTGGGATCGCCATTGGATGGCGAAGTGGTTTTACCACTCTATCCCCTTCGAGGCTGGGTCCGAAGCGGCGAAAGCCCTTCGCTGGCGGTGTCGGGCGATCTCGCCAGTCCGGAAACCGAGAGTCGCCATCAGCGGTGCTCTGGAGGCACGGTTCTTCCTACTCCGCAAGGTTTGCTCTCGGCTAAGCTACCGCGACCTGGTGGAGGAATTCTGCATACTTCGCGTGGGCCCCCTCTCTCAATCGTGGCAAGTAGAGGTTGACCAAGATGAAGAGGTCAACGGCCTGCCGAAGCTTGTCATGCCCGCTGGGGCGAATGGTGAGTTTGTATTTTCCTCATCTTTATGTTTCGCTCTTTGTTTCTTTCTTTTTCTTCGACCCCTTATATGACTATATATCTTTTTTCAGTGTTGACCCTTGCCCAGGCCGACACCGAAGCCCGAAAGCTGCTCGGCGATGTGTCAGTCACGGAGTACAGCTAGCTGTTAACCCGACAAGCAGCTGGCCGGGTGAACCGGATTCACATCGGTGAACTCCCCCTAGGGCGAAGCCAGTCAAAGCCTATGGCGAAGCGGGCCCCTCCCGAAAACGTTTGCGGGGGCAAGTGAAGTTTGACCCCCGCAAGCGAAAGGCCCCTACCTCCACCGACTCCGACGCTGACGACGAGGACGGTGCCGAAGAGCAGGAGGACGCAGGGGAGACAGAGTTCGCGACCAAAGTGGTCGCGGACGAGGCCGGCGACAGCCGCTCCGGGACGCGCAGCTATACTCCGACTCCCAGCCCAGAGCGAGTCGAGATCGGGGCGGAGTCGATCTCCTCCCCCCTTCGCCGAAAAGACGTGGAGGGGGCGAAAGCCCTGGTCACGATTGTCGCGGCCAAAACAGCGAAGGGGGAGTCTGCTAGGAGGACACCCCAAAAAAGGTGTCGTGGCCATCGCTAACGTCTTTAGCGATGATGAATCCTCCAACGAGAGACCTACTTCGCCCGTTGGGCGAAGCCGGGATCTGTCGACCGCCGTTGGCGCAGCGGGCGGGGCTGGAGCTTCGGCTTCCGATCATTTTTAATAGCCCCGTTCGCCGGCCGATCGTTTCGCCACTTGCCCTTGATAAGGGTAAGAAGGCGGCCGAGACGTCCGGCTCGGATTATTCACAGGCGCCACCCCGCTTCGCCCCCGGTTATTTCGAGACCCAGGCGGAGCTCATCCCCTTTATTGAGGGGGTGAGCAAAATCGTTGCCCCGGCCGGCGGCCCTATCCTTTTCGCGGAGCTTAATGAGTTCGATGAGGGCTGCTCCGCCGTCAAGAGCCTGGCGATTCGGGTATGTTGACTTCTCTTTTTTTGTTCTCTTCTTTTTTTTGTGTCGTCGCTTTCGACAACCCGCCTTATCATTCGCCTTTTTTCTCTGTTTCGCCAGATCCTTGCGGCCCACTGTTCGACGGAGCGAACTATGCGGGCTCGCCTTGATGGCCTCAAGAACCGTCTTCGGGCTAAGGACGATGAGCTGGGCCGAAAAAGTTGGAAATGGAGGGCCTCACTCGGTCCCTCAAGGAGGCGAAGGCGGAGAACAAACGCCTCCAGGCCGAGCTGGACAAGAGCAGTGAGGCGAAGGCGGAAATTGATTGCCTCAAGGCCGAGCTGGAGAAAGAGCGGGGGCACTCTGCCGCCCTCACTGACTACTACAACCTAACGGAGCCGAAGATGGAGGCGCTCCATCAGGAGGCTAACAGGGCGGAGGCAAAGGCCCAACGACTTGCACGGGAGGTGGCGAGGGCCACTGAGTCCACTAAGACCGCCTGCCGCACGTTTCGCCTCGCGCTTACCGACATGGGGGCGAAGGCGCGGGGTGTCCCAGGCGAAAACGCCTCTGCCCTTGAGTTCTCCGAATGGACTTAGCAAGCGGGCTACGCAGTCTCAGACTGTGCCACCGCGTACGGCGATTGTTGTGCGCGCGTGTCAGTGGCCTTCGCCACGGGCTTGCTGCAGCAGTCTGGCTGCGAGCACATCGCTAAGTTCCCCGACATCGCGAAGGGGGACTGGGAGGTGAGCGCCTAGGACATTTCGCTTGCACTCCGCGCCTAGCGTTCTGGTAGAGGGACGGCCGATCTGCGCCAAGGCCCGGCTGCTTGAGCAGCTGGTGAAAATGGAGGCGGTGGACCAAGGCGAATAGCCGGCGGAAGAGGGTGGAGGCGATGCCCAAGACCACCCCGAGGTGTGAGGCCCTCCGCACGTTTTTGTAATTTTTAATAGTTTTTATTTTTGATGTTTGCCGTATAGGGCGAACAATGTAAATATGGCCAATGGCCCACCTTATTGTAGAATATCTTAATATTTGAAATATATGACGATTTTCACCAACTGTATTTGATGTTTTTTGTACTCGTGCTTGCGTTGCTTCAGACAACCTTTTCACCCGATTTATGTGTTCCAGCTTCGCTTTCTGCATTTTCGCCACATGACTTCCCACTGTTTTGCAGGGTCTACGCCGAAAACTATGCGTTCGGCCCCCCTTTGGGGATTGGCGAAGCAGGAATGAGAAGTTTGTTGCGGTAAAGAATTTACCGAAGGCCCGGTACCTGCTTCGACCTATTTACCGTGAGATGATGATTAACAGCAACAGTTATAAAGTTGTGAACGTTGCTAACTGGATGCGAACACACCCCGGGCGAACACTGGAGGACTACGATCGTGTCCGCACGGTGCGCCTGGAGGGCATGGCTCGCTTCTGGTGAAATCATCAAAGGACTGATCGGCAGGAGGCGATCGCCCAACGCTGTTACAGTCTTTCTCTTGTTTCACCCCCTTCTCCCCTTAGGGTAGTTTACAACATTAGTAGTGAGGACGAACCTAGTTCGCCAGGTTACTCCTTTGAAAGTGGTAGTTGTTTTGGGGGCGAGGATGTAATTTACTTGTAAGCTAAGCTGTAGGGCCTATTGTATCCCTGTCGCCTTTGCCATGTTGTACGACATGTACTTCTTTGATTATTTTTTCCGAAGTTAATAAAGTTGTGCGTTTACTTCCTTTTCGCTGTTTTTGCATTGTCACTGTTCGTGCTTTCGTTAGGTCGGAATATATCGGCCCCTTTGCGTGCATTAGCGAAATAGGTCTGCCGACTTTTCAGCTTTCGTCTTCCGTTATCGATCTTTGGTACTCCTCCTTGGGAGCGGCACATGTTTTTGGCATAGATCGATTACAACGGTGCTCGGTTATTTACTTTCCGAAACAAGCTGTCGCGGTTTGAACGTTCGGCGAGCGATGCTTCGGCCAATTCCTTTCGCTCCCCTGGCATTTTCGCTGATCAGGCGTTTTCCATGGGGTTTTTCCACGAATTATCATGTACACAAGTAAAAAAGGCGAAAGACACAAGGATTTTATACTGGTTCGGGCCTCCAGAGTGGATAATAGCCCTACGTCCAGTTTTTTTTCTTTTTTCCTTTTCTCCTTTTTTTTGTATTTTTGTACCGGGAGGCTTACATAATGGCAAATGCCGAAAAGGCTATATTACAATATGTACATTTTTACACTTTTGGCGAACAGGGTGCCACCCTTCCTAAATATAGAAACGCTTTAGAGACGCGGCGTTCCAGGAGTGATCGAACTCTTCGCCTTCCAGCGTTGCTAGGCGAAAGGAACCCGTCCTTGACCTGTGCTTGATGAGGTACGGCCCTTCCCACTTTGACTCAAGCTTCCCGACCGCCACTAGGTTGGCCTTTTTCCTTAGGACAAGATGGCCAGGTAATAGCTCTGTTGGGCGAACCTTTTTGTTGTAGGTTGCCGAAGTGCTTGTGGTGCATTTGCGCATGTGTTCTAGCGCTTCGACTCGTACCCCCTCAAGGAGTTCGAGCGACACTTCGCGCCCATCTTTGCCCCCAGAGAACATCACCCTTGGTGAGTTAGCCCCTAGCTCTGTTGGGGTCATTGCTTCGTCTCCGTAGAGGAGCATGAACGGGCTAAACTTGGTTGGTCTTGTGGGGGTTGTTCGGAGGGCCCAAAGAACAGACAGCATTTCGTCTGGCCATCTGCCCTTCGCCGCCCCCTCAAGCCTTTTCTTGAGCGCCTCTAAGATCTTGCCATTTGTGCGTTCGGCCGCCCCATTCGACTGTGGGTGCACGACCGAAGCGAACCTGATTTCCAGGTTTAGCCCGTCACACATCTCTCTGAACTTGTCAGAGTAGAACTGCTTGTCGTTGTCTGTGATGAACTCCTCCGGCACTCCGAAACGGCAAACAATGTTTTTCAAGACAAACTTTTGTACTGCTGCCGAAGTGATCACGCCGAGTGGTTCAGCCTTGATCCAACACGAGAAGTACTCAATGGCTACAATTGCGAACTTGTATGCATTTCGTGCCACAGGGAATGGGCCAATGATGTCCAGCCCACACCTGGCAAAAGGCCAGACTGGTGTGATAGGCTGCAGCTCATATTGTGGTGCAGTCTGGCTTCGGCCGTGTCGTTGGCAGCTTTCGCACTTTTTGGCCCGCTCAACGTAAACTTTCAACACAGTGGGCCAATATACTCCCTGGCGAAACACTTTGGAGGCAACTGTTCTTGCAGCTTGGTGTACACCGCACAACCCCTAGTGTATTTCCTTCACCATTTCCTCGCCCTCAGCGAAGGAGATGCATCGAAGCAAAGGTTGGAGCACCCCAGAGCGATATAGCTACCCTGAGACCAGCTTGTATTGTCTGGCTCTGATTTGTAAGCGCTCCAGCCATCCCTGAGGCACTTTACGAACGGGGTTCGCCAGTCCTCTAGGTCATCGCCCAGGTCTGCCTGGTTGAGTGCCATGATATCCAAGGTTTCTGTGGGCACGCTTGGTGCATACAGGATCTCAAAACAGATGCCTGATGAATGCGGTCCCCCGCAGGCAGCAGATTTCGCCAGTATGTCCGCTTCCTCATTCTGGCCTCTCGGTAAGTGTTCGACTGTTATTCCGGCAAAGCACTTTTCCATAGATCGAACAGCCTCCAAGTACTTATCAACGTGACACGCCACCAGCTTGGAGTCTGTTCGGATGAGCAAGCGCCGAACCCCCAACGCTTTTGCCTTTCTAAGGCCCAACAATACCGCTTCGTATTCTACCGTGTTGTTGGTCGTGTCGAACTGCAGCCTTGCGGCATACCGAATCGGCATGCCTCCTGGCGACGTGAGTACCGCCGCGGTTGATCATTGTCATGTACTGCCCTGTTGATCATTGCCAAGTCGCCTTTTGATGTGGTCGAGGGTTGAAGCCCCTTGACGACGATCACCCTTGCCGGACCAGGCATTTCGAGCTTGAGATAGTTGTGGTGGGAGATGGCTTCAAACTTGTTCAAGGTTGCGCAGCCGAAGATGGCGTTGTAGCTGTACGGTATGTCAACCATGTCGAATAGTATCTGCTCTTCGCGCCTGTTTTCACTTGTGCCAAAAGCTACCATCAACCGTACTTGGCCCAGAACTTGAACAGCCTCACCGCCGAAGCCGCGAAGCGAGGCCGGTGGTTGAGTGAGGGCCAGGGTTGGCAGCCCCATCTTGGCGTATGCCTCGGCGAAGATGACGTCAGCTGAGCTTCCTCCATCGACCAGAATTCACCGAACTTCAAAACCAGCTACTTCGGCCGAGATCACCAGGGGGTCTTGATGTGGGAACAACACTGCTTCGGCATCTTCTGGCCCAAAAGAAATTTGCTAGTTCAAGTACTTCGGGACCCCTTCACCTGCGGTAGTGATGTTATGCACCATTCGCAGCTGCAACTTTTTCTGCTGTTTTGACGGTTGAACTGGTGGATCAGCCCCTGTAATCACCTGGATGACTCTGCACTGCATGTCTTGGTGCTGTTCGGCTGGAGGTGGTTGCTCTTGGGCCGCCTCGCGAGGTGCTTCGATAACAGCTCCTTGATGCGGCCTTGGTTCTTGAGCGTTGCTTCACTGACGAATGTTTAGGCATTGCTTAGTGGTGTGCGAAGATCGCGCATGATAGGCGCAATAAAGGTCTTTTCTGACCTTCTTGCGAACAGGCTGCTGGTGGCTGCCACCCTGCTGGGTGTCGAACTCCTTGCGGAGGGCTTGTATCTCTTCGACAGCCATCACAGCCTTGCCCGTGTGGTCAGTTCTGAATTTTCTCCAAGTCGTGGGAACTTGGCTTGGTCTTGGCGGCTATCCCTGGTTCGCCGGTTGGGGTTGGCGAACGGCGAGAGGAGCTGGTTCGGTGACCTGCGCTTGCATCTGGGCCTGGGCAGCGGCGATGGAGGCTTTATCGTACTCAGCCTGGATTGCTTGCCTTCGCTTGGAGTCCTCTTCGCCCCTTGCGTACCCGTCGATGATGCGAAGCAGGCGATGTTCCTTGTGAGTTCGCCTTCAAGCAGCCCGGCCGAAGCGGTGTTGATGACAGATGCTTCAGTTATTTCTTGAACTTGGCATCGGGCTTGCGAGAAACGACGCATGTACTCCCGTATTGATTCGCCCGGCCTCTGGCGTATGCCGAGCAAATGTTGCTGCGTCTTCGGCTCCTCGTAGGTGCCTCGAAAGTTAAGGATAAAGACATCGCGCAATTGCTCCCATGAGTAAATGCTATTAGATGGTAAATTGAATACCAAGAACGGGCGATGCCGCCTAGAGCGAGATGGATTACCTTCGTCTTGGTATTTTCATCGCCATGAGCGGCTTCAATCGCGGACTCGTAGATGGACAGAAACTCTTTTGGGTCTGTTTCGCCCGAGTACCGCGGAACGGGCGGGAACTTGAACTGAGGTGCGATTGGATGGATTTTGATTCCCCCGCTCAGCGGCAGCCCCTTTTCGCCCCCTGCCTTGCTTATGACGCCCTGCAACGAGGGCCCGCTCGACTGCGGATACGGCGTGGCAAAGGGCGAAGTCATAGCCTGCATGTGTGGCTGGGCCACGGCGTTCGGCGGCCCGGTTCCGAACAGTGGCGCTTGGGCATCGTTGTAGAAGTCGAACTGCGGTCCTTGACTCCAGGGCGAAGCCCCCGGCCCGGGTTGGTTCGACGGTAGCCAACCGGGTGCGCCCTGGCCGGTGCCCCCCTCCGACTGGGCCGAAGGGGTTGTGCTTGAAATGTTGTGGGGTTGATTGAGTTGCTGAAGGAAAGCTTGAAGCTGTGCTTGCAAGGCCGAAGCCCCTTTCGCCATTACTTGCGACATTTGGCTGGGTGGTGAAGGGTGCACTTGGACCACAGCCGGCCGAACCTGCTGCCACACACCGGGAATCGGGTGCGTTGCTACGGCCGAAGGTTGCCCAGGGAAGTACATCGGCCCTTGCACGGCTTGCGACGGAAGGGCTTGAGCCGGTGCTTGCTGGTAGGCTTGAGGCGGGATGTAGCCTGCCGAATACTGAAGGACTGGGGCCGAAGCGACCTTGGCTTGCCGTGCTGCTTCGTATGCTTGTTCTTGCTCTTGCATTTGGTGAAGCATGTCTTGGAGTCGAGTCATGTTTTGCCGCATGGCTTCCATGCTCGCTTCGGCTTGCGCCTGAAGGCCGGGGTCGGCTTGCACGGCGGCGAGTGTAGTCGAAGTCATGGCTGGGTGTGACGAAAGGTGTTGGGGCACCAGCAGCTGACTTGCTGAAGGGGTCTCCGACACCTGCACCGCCGAGGGGATCGGGGCCGAAGACGGTGGTTGCTGCGATGGGCGCCGAGGGTTCTGTTCCCTCTTCGGCAGCCATCGCCTCTTCTGCTACGCTCTCCTTCAGGTTAGCAACCCTCTCCTTCGAGACCTTCTTCGATGGACTTCGCTCCCAGTGGTTTCGCTCGAAGGTCCCCACGGTCGGCGCCAGCTGTTGTCGAAACAACAACTGCATACGTCGAAGGACGTGGTTACTCAACGGTTGTTGGGAAAAGTAAAGTGTATTAAATTCAGGATTTTCTTGGGATCCCCCCTTTACATGGCCCTAAGGGGCTATTTATAATCCCATTACAGGTCCCCCTATTAGGGTTTAGGCCTTTTACAGGGGAATTTACATGGTCACCCTTATGAAAGGGACACACATATGGGTATTCAACGTAATTGAGATACATGGGCCTTCAATGGGCCGACTGGTGACTACTGGCCCATCGGCCAGTAGGCCGGGGCGATTGGGCTGGCCCACTGGGCCTTCTTGGATCGGGCCCAACCTGGCGAAGTCATCCTCCTTCGGCGTACGCCATCGCCATGCAGGCTTCACCCAGAGCGCGCCATGCAGCCTTCGCCTAGAGCGCGCTTAGACTTGCAGGGACTCGGTGCGACTCTTCGCCCTTTGCCGCCTTCGCCCCGTTGTCTTCGCCATGGGGCTTCGCCCCGACGGGTCTTGAGCACCTTGAGTCTGGATCCTCGCTGCTTGCTTGGTTTCGGCAAGCCTGGTCGAAAGGTCTCATGACATACTGCCAACAAACCGGGTGGAGCCGACTTTGCCGAACCACTAGCTCTCTTTCCACCTCTCTCTCTCCCTTTTCATTACCCCTCTCTCTCACCCTTATCCTCTCCTCCTCTCATTTCCCTTATCTTCTCCCCTCCTTTCCTCTCTCTCGTTCTCTCCGCCTCATTCTCTTATTCCCCGTACCACAACTGGTCGGCGAACAGCGGCCAATGTCGCCCTCGAAGGCGCGTGGTGAGCAGCCACTCCTCGGCGACGGCGGTGCACGATGCGACGGGCGGCGACGGGTGGCGGCGCCTCTCCACCCCTCGCCTCCTCTCCCTCTCTGTAGCAGCATGTGGCAATGGTATCCTCTCCTCTCTCCTCATCACGGGGCGGCACTCAGAAGCGGAGGCGGTGGGGACGACAAGAGGGCTCGACAGGAAGCTGCAGTGTCTTGAGATTTTCTTCGATCTGTTCTCTATGTTCTTGATGTTGTTAATGTTGTAGATCACGGCTACGGTATTTGCATGGTATAGGAATCGTTGGTACCAGAGTATACACGAGGTTGAGGTAAAAGAGATGGGTAATAAAGATTTTTATACAGGTTCGGGCCCCTCCATCTGATAGGTAATAACGCTACTCTTGTTGGCCGAAGCTGGTGTTTCTATTATATATCAGTATCATTCGAGTACAAGATTTCAGATAACCTATCTAGTCGTCATCGACACGGCGGCATGAACCACCACACATAGTCGACGACAGGGTAGTCCTCCCCCTTGAATATGGACTTGGCGAGATCAGAGATAGTGCAGATCCCTCTTGTCCGTCTCCGCAGGCACCGTATTGGGTATATCTAGGCTTATCTTTGTTGTCGATATCTGGCAGCGTATATTGGTATCTATTCGGACTGTTGTCTCCCTCTGACTGGGCTTGTCCCCTCTCCTCCTAGGGGTCTTTCATTTATGCCCACAGATGTCCCCGTGTCCAAATAGAACTAGGGAGATAAGTATGGATACGATCCGAGTAGTCCTTGTAATTTTCAGGTAGAACTCTGCTTCTCCTTACTTATCCGGAATACCTTCTGTATATAAGGCACGATTCCGTATAAAACTTGGTATACGGTGGGTCCCGCGGAGCTTAACCCATCATCATAAGGTATGCCTTATCGATAACCCTGACACTAGCCCCCGACTTCAATGCTAATGAATGAGTTGATGTTCTCAACTGAAAACCTTAGAACAACAGTTGTCGAATTCGCTTGACCGTTCTCGGACGACCGAGAAGGTATGGAGTCTACAACTAAGTTCCTTGTCTAACCCTGATCGAGAATTCGGATTGAAGTCAAAAAATTCCATCTCGGCGGGTACAACATCGCTATATTCCATAATCCTTGTCGAACTCCAATAACCGTTCTCGGATAATAGAGTAGTTGTAGAGTCTGCGACAAAGCCTTGCATTCTGACTTGACTATTCTGCTATCTGACTTTAGTATCTGACTTTTCTGAAATCAATTCTCAAACCAAATTGTTAGATAGAAAAAGCCCCCAAGCGAATGCTTAGGGGTAACATGATATAATATGGATTGAAAAATGGAAATAAATTGAATCTGCATATGACAATAAAAAGAGTACTCTCGCTTGAGTTGCCCTCACCAATCTCAATCGGAGTATGGTACCCTTCCTAGACCTCAGCTGTTTTTATGGAAAAGTCATTTTTCCACAAAGGCAACATAAAACTTATAACAAACCAAACTGAGATGCAATTTACCTAGCCCCCAGCTATGAAGATGGAAAAACCAATTCCCGATTACACAACTTAGTTAATACGCTGCCATTGAGCACTCTGACATGACCAAATATGACATGGTCGTTCGGCTTTGCAGTGCCTAACATCAGCTTTTCAGCTCTGGGCATCCCCAACCGAGGACCGTGAGGACCTCGGAGGTATGTCAGACTAGTGTAAAGGAATATTAGGAAAGACTTTGAGACAAGGCGATATAAGGAAAGGGGATCATCGGATAAATATTGCACGTATTATATGTATAACCACTTTTAGAGACTGATGCACATGGGTGATGATATGGCCACCACACTAGGCGAAGACCAGGTGTGTAGTCGTACTCGATCACTTCGTGGAAGCAGTGCGATAATCGCTATCATCGCCTGGTTGAGGACCAGGTATGTAGACGTACTCGACCACTTGAAGACTTGGAGCAAGGACTGCTACGCTGCTGGTCGAAGACCTGTCGTAGTCGTACCTTGATCACTTGGAGAGATGGTGAGATAGCCACCGTCCCTATACCCAGACCAGGTGGGTAGCCATATCTCGACCACTCGGAAAGATGGTGAGATAGCTACTGCCCCTGTAGTTAGACCAGGTGGGTAGTCATATCTCGACCACTTAGAAAGATGGTGAGATAGCTATCGTCCTTGTACTCAAACAGGTGGGTAGCCGTATCTCGACCACTCGAAGTCGTGGTGCGAGGATCGCTACGCCGCTGGTTGAAGACCAGCTGTAGTCGTGCCTTGAGCACTTGGAGAGACGGTGAGATAGCTGTCGTCCCTGTATTCAGACTAGGTGGGTAGCCGTATCTCGACCACTCGGTAGATGGTGAGATAGCTACCGCCCCTGTACTCAGACCAGGTGGGTAGCCGTATATCAAACACTCGAAGATGTGGTGCGAGAACCACTACACCACTGGTCAAAGAACATTTGTGGTCGTATCTCAACCATTTAAAGTCGTGGTGCAAGGACTGCTACACCGCTGGTCGACAACCAGTTGTAGTCGTACCACAACTACTTGGAGAGACGGTGAGATAGCTACCGCCCCCGTATTTAGACTAGGTGGGTAGCCGTATCTTGACCATTTAAAGCAATTGTGTGAGGACCGCTACGCCACTGGTCGATGACCAGGCGTAGTAGTACCTCGACCATTTGAAGTCGTGGTGCAAGGACCACTACGCTGCTGGTCGAGTACCAGTGTCGTCCTACCTCGACCACTTGAAGATGACTGATAGGTGGCGAGATTGCTATAAACGACTGGTCGATGACCAGGAGTAGGCATCTTCTCGATCACCTGAAGGGGCGTTAGAGTTGGTTATTACTTGTGCATCTCATGTGGCAAGCATGATTCACGTACCCAACTTGTAGCATATCCGGATATCTGTTCGTAATCATGCTGGGTGATCAAACCGATAATATTCGCGGGGAATTATCCGTTGTCAACTTGTACTCGGTAGTATGGCCATGGCTGGCGCTATACGTGAGATAGGTCATCGGTCTTCGTTGGTAGGTTTGGTCCGACAACTCCGCATTTCTCGAGAATACTCTCGATAATGGTGTTGTACCCGACCGTTGTCTACGCAAGTGCTGAATTGTTCTTCAAAAATATTTTCTAGAAGGCAAGACATATAGCAGAGAATACCAAGCAAGTAGTTAAAAGACTATATGAATCTTCTAGAATTACGAGGATATAATGAGCAGGCATTATATCGGGTACTATGTAAACCGTAAACAAGCATGTTATATATAAAAGAAACAGAATGAGTTCTCAGCATTAAACCGTAGTCGGCCTAATATAGAGTGCACCCGCACAACAGATATTGTATAAAAAAACATGCTATAGGAAAACATAATAATTTGATCTAAAATGGGTACAGTAAATTATATATAATATAGTACGTAGCTGTGTAGATATATGCCGGATATATCCACAAAATTAGTAGCTTAATTTTAAGAATTAACCCTACTAATTACCATAATTAGTTGTGCTCATTACCTTGTGTAGATGCAGCCGACATGTTTTGATTGATGCACCTATATGTTGTCTGCTGCGTATGCTGGGTACAGTGAACACATGATAGCATAGTTGACTTGGTGGGAGTTGATACCGTGCTCGATCTGACTAAACCAGCCGATCGATGTGTTGCTCCTTTTATTCCGTTGTTACTACGCCTCGTGTTCCATTTGCACGCTGATCTAGAGGACAGGGTGTAGGTGATTTTGGGCCGTATTGGGAACCGCGCGGCCCCCGTGCGCGGGTCAGTCGCTCCCTCCCCTATGCTACTATAGTACATGTATGTATATACTATATATACATATATACATATGTATACGCTACTATAGTACATGTATGTATATACTATATATACATATATACATATGTATACACTTAGTATATGTATATCAAAGTTTATACACATGTATAAAAATATATATACGTGTATATATATATATATGCATTTTACATGTATAAAAAATATACATGTATACAAAGTTTGTATATTTATGTATACAAAATATATCAACTTTGTACACGTATACACGTGTACAAACTTTGTATACATATATGTATGTATACAAACTTTATATACACATACATTAAAAATCAAAATACCCAAAAAACATCACATATATAAACTTTATATATATATATACGTATACAAACTTTGTATACTTACGTATTAAGAAAACAGGAATAAACCCGAAAGAAAAAATTAAAAAAAGAAAAGAAACGGAAAGAAAAAAACAAAAAAGAGAAAAAAGGCGTGTGGGCCCGTCGCGCCGCGCGGTTCCACTGCCCCCTCTCTGCACATGCCACGTGGCTGTGCCGCGCAGGAGGGGGAGCACGCGACTATCCGCTCATTAGCGGTTCCGTGTATTGTGCCTATACACACGCAACTAATGAGTCGTCGGAATCCGAGCAGGACAACCCAAGTAGCAAATGCGTCAGGCTCATATATCGGCTTTGACACTGATAGCCAGGAGAGTTTTTGGTGGTGAGGTTTTGGAGCTTGGGCGATCTTGATAGATCGAAATAGTTGGCGGAGATGATTCCAATCTAGTCGGGGAACGTACTCTGGTCGGGTCAGATTTTCCAGGGCCAAAGTCCTTGATGCGTCCCTCATCGAAAAAATCCTCAGCACTGATGACCTGATGAAACTTGAGATGACAAGGGCCCTGGTCCGTTGGAGAATGCACTTCGGTTGGGTCATATCTCCTTAAAGCTGAAGTCGTTTCAGTAATTTGTCGTCGGAGAACCCGTCACTTGAACCCATCACGTGAAGAACCTTGAAGCACCAAGATCCCCTACCTGGCGCGCTACCGGTGATGTTGTAGATCAAGATTACGGTATTTGCATGGTATGGGGATCATTGGTACCAGGGTATACGCGAGATTGAGGTAAAAGAGATAGGAGACAGGAATTTTTATACAGGTTCGGGCCCCTCCATCTGACAGGGATTTTTATAATAGAAACACTGCTGTTGGCCGAAGCTGGTGTTTCTATTATATATCAGTATTATTCGAGTACAAGATTTGGGATAACCTATCTAGTCATCATCAACACAGTGACATGAACGACCACACGTAGTCAACAACGGGGTAGTGTTCCTCCTTGAATATGGACTTGGCAATATTAGAGATAGCGTTAGATCCCTGTTGTCAGCCTCCGCAGGCATCGTAGTGGGTATATCTAGGCTTATCTTTGTTGTCGATGTCTGGCAGTGTATATTGGTATCTATTATGACTGTTGCCTCCTTCTGACTGGGCTTGTCTCTTCTTCTCCTAGGGGGCTTGTATTTATACCCATAGATGTCCTCTTATCCAAATAGAACTAGGGAGACAAGTATGGACACGATCCGAGTAGTCCTTATAGTTTACATGTAGAACTTTGGTTCTTCTTCCTTATCCGAATTACCTTCTATATACAAGGCATGATTCCGTATAAAACTTGGTATATGGTGGGCACCGTCAAATTTAACCCATGATTATAGGGTATGCCTTACCCATAACCCTGATAGATGTCAATGCGGATGTTCCTGAATTTGTTCTTGGATTTTTTTTATATGTTAGATTTGGACTATGTGGAGCTGCTCGTGGGTTTTTTTATCACACTCCACAAAGCTGCCAGTTATAGAACCGGCAACCATAAACATGGTCATCTATGCCGGTCTCTGGGTGTCGGATGGTGAATCCAGCACTGAAGGCCGGTTGCCAACCAGCACCCATCTCATGTTCTGTAGTAGTGTTTCTTGCTCTCCCACGTCATTTAGTGCATGTCAAGATCGGCAATAACCACCAGCTAATCCCCTTCATCACGTAGCTACCGCGTCGACGCCTGGCCGCCAGCCAGCCATCAAAGTAGGATGTCGACCTCCGGCACACTCCAAAGATCCACGTGGTTGGGTTGGAGAGGAAAACGGTGAGAGCGAAGATTGCATCCCTTCTCCCTCGCACTAGCCCGCGACAAGCCGCGGTGCCAAAAGGACTAAAGCCTGGAAAGGAACGTCATATATGTTGTGCATATTGTTTCTTGCTAGTGTGGAATTGTTAAGTGGAATATGTAACTGAAATTGCAATCCAACAAACTACCTACAGAGTTTTGTTTGGAACTGTGGCCAAACAGAGGCACACGCATATGGCATGTATTCGTGTCATCCGGTTTGCATGGTTGACATACTCTGTAGGATTCATGTTGTGATGAAGTATCTTATTTATGACAAAGCTACCTGTTGACGTAAAAACACGACGGTCTGGAAAATCTGCTTAGCTCTAGTGCAGGTTCAAAGTAATGATGAGATACAAGCATGCCAGTCAGTTTAATCCTGCAACTGACAAGATATATAAATTGAATATCAAAAAACCGATCGTTGAACAAGCCGATATAGTAATTCTAGCCGATGCCGATACCAGCCGATATACAGTATAGATCATGATACTTGAGTAAATGATAACATAAAGATAGTCGGCTTATGATATTGTAATATAGCAATAAAATAATCTAGTAGCAACTAATCGGCTAGTAATGATAGATTGAATAAGCACTAATCCGAAAGTTAAAGCATACATCGGCTGGAGATCCGATGTCATTAAATCTAAACGATTAGATAAACAGTGAAACCTTTGTTGTCATCTGCTAGAACCAACTTATAACTAATCCTTGTAAGCCGATGCAACGTCCAGATAACTCATCGGCTGAAACCCCGATGAAACCCTTATTGGTAATCAAGAAGCAGGCTAGAGATTATGGTTCTAAGCACGACTTAGTAGATCAAACTTAATTGATGCAGCACTAAGTACGAAAAGAAACATAATATCTAGACAATCAAGCTTTTGACTGATTTTCAGGGTAGTGGATATATTATATAATCCAAACCAACAAAATAATCTAGCCGATATCGACGAAACCCTAGATGGAGATCGGCCGATGCAAGTACAAAACATTATCAATCTAGATTATATAACGTATATGATAACCCATCGACTAGCACTCTAATAAAACATTAGCATGAACCTATCGGCTTAACGAGATTTATATTATCAACAACAATCTAGTAGGTCAAACCTAACCGATGCAGCATGAGATTGTATATGGTAATCTAATACTTAATGAGCCGATAAATCTGCCTAATGTGATGGATATAACAAATCTATTTAAAACAATATTGTGATTGTAGATATATATTAGCAAACACAGAAGATCAGACCTAACCGAGACAGTCCCAACTAAACCGATGCGTCTCTAAATACAATGCAATTAAAATAGAATTGAGATATCAGGTAAATATATCAACCAAACTAGAGTGATCCAAGAGGTTGAAGCGAAGCGATGCAGCCTTGAACAACACCAACGTAGCCGATAAATTCACCAGGGCCCGACGGAACGTAGGGCTTACCCCTTCGCCGGAGATCGAAAGCCGATGTAGCCCCGCGTTAGGTGCCAAATTCCGCCGGTTGATAAGTAAAAACCTTATAAAGAGGATGGCGATGCACTGAGAGTAGTTGTATTGATCGAGAGATAATTTACAGGGACCCTGGGTGTACATATTTATACCCATAGGTAGATACTAGTCTATATCGGACACGACACAAACTTTCCTTAAGATAAAAGAAAAAACATAAAGTCCTTATCGGACACTAAACACACTTTGCTAAAATTAAAAACAAACTAACAACTCTGCATAATTAATAAATAAATTGCCATGCCGCATCCTACTTGGACTCAATCTCTTCTAGATAAACTTCCTTTTATTGATTAGTTTCCTTAACCGAATTTGCTAAGAATCCAACTGTTGGTGACTGATAGCTTCCATTGGCCGATTCCAGAACTCTAAAACCGATACTGATTCTAGGCCGATGATGACTTCAAGGCTTACCTAATTTCGTCGTCACCACTACCAAACATATATCACGAAGGGAATGCCTCAAAATCTATGGTGTCTTGAGGAAATTTTGTTTGTTGATGTAAATTCTGTAAACAATTATATATATTTACGGAATTTATATATATATATGACAAGACTATTTTACACCCCCTGTACTATAACTATACTGTACCCCTTCCCTCTTCTCCCGGGACCTTCCTCCTCCTCTGTCCCGCGTGCCAGCCCCTCCCTCCCTTTGTCCCGCGCGTCTGCCCCTCCCTCCTCCTTTCCCTCTGAGCGCGCGCTCCCCTCCTCCTCTCCCCTCCCGCATACCCCCTCTCCTCCGGGCCCTCTTCCTTTTTTTTCTTTTCTTCGGTTTTTATTTCTCCCTCCCTTCACTCATTTTTTCTAGAAAAATAAAATTAAATTGGTAAATTCAAGCCTTGAACCCTTGACCTCATAGATCATAGTATATTCTTCTAACCAATTCATACAATGATGTTATTTGTTTTACGGATAATTGGTTGTTTCTTTTGTATCTCACTTTGTGAGAAAGGAATATATTGACTGATTCTAATCTGTTCCATTACCACTATAGGAAAAAAGATATGTTATTGTGAAACTCATAATATGTTACTATGTTCCAGTAGTAACATTTCCAAAGAAGTACAGTAACCCGTCACGTTACTGCAGAACATATAGGATGTTACTGCATTTCCTACAGTAACATCATGGTGAAATTGTAGTAAACCAGAAATGAAACAAAAATATATAGGTTAAAAATCTCACATGCTAAATATGTCTGTTATTGCACAAAAGTAGAAGTGTTACTGCATGGTAGGTACACGTTACCACATGTTTACGTAGTAACAATATCCAAAAATTACAGTAAGATGCATTGCTAATGCAAATCTTATAGTCTTTAGTGCATTCTTACAGTAACTTCGCAATGGGGTTGTAGTAACGTACAACAGATAATAGTAACAAGTAATGCTACAGTATTACTACTTGTGAAGAGTCAAATTTCAGAAAAGCCAAGCTTTGAAGAACAATATCTCTCATGTGATGTACTATTTTGTAAAAATGTTTGGACCATGATACTCGAAAAAAGTGCATATCAAAAGTAGATCCGTCGTATTTCAACTATATTTGAGTATTGTTACTACACAAAAGATACAATGTTACTGTATGGTGGCTGTCGCCTTACTGCACCGTTCTACGAGACGGGAGTTGAGAAGAGGTGGGTGATTGGGCGAGTTAGCAGGCGGGTTCACCGTCGTGAGGGTGTTTTGACCGACCTTTGACTGAAGTGGGAGGTGGGCTTTTGACCCTTAGAAGGGAGGGGATGTGGGTTTGACCCTTGGGAGGGGAGGGAGTATGAGAAATTTTGTGCTTACAATTATTCAAAAGAATTTAGTTAATTTTGTTTCCTGTCTCACATAATCTTCTCTTGTTATAAAGTTAGAGCCCACTAAGTCTTAAAGCTTTAACATGCAAAGATGCCACATCAATAATCCAACTATTACATTTAAACATCGTGCAAGCAATGATATATTAGTTGTAATTTATTAAACTTTAGAGTTTTTAAAATGCAAGAATGTTAAGTCATCATCCCACATAATTCACTTGATATTTCAAAATATATGTACATCATTTTTTCATAATATCCTATATAGCTATATAGTTCATTCTCATTTAGTTAATGTATCTCTCTCATCTAATTAAGTCATATCACATTAATTGTTTTTAGTCTTAGATGGTTAATCTATGATCCAAACTATCCCCTTCTTTTCTTCTCTCGTAAAGCCACATCACCCTACTTACTTTTACATTTTACATTTGAATCATCATTCTGTATACTATTTAAAATTAAATTATCATAAACCACATCAACTTACGTATGCTTATATTGCGTAGCTATCTTACATACTATTTTTACTTACTGTTATCATACTGAACTCCCACAGCAACACGTGAGGTTTCACCTAGTTATTTAAACAAAACTGTATGCTCGTCATTCATATATGTGCAGCACATCGTCAGCTTTAAGAAAGACACTACTCCACAGTCATACAATTCTGTCAATATAATTATAGTAACTCAAATAGCGTTATGTGTCAAATATTAACCAGAAAGCACAATTCAACGTGAAATTAGTAAGTTTTTATGATCCAAGAGGCATTGAGGCTCATAGGTCGTAATAATTTTTTTCTTGTCGTAAAAATAGTGAATCGGAGAGCATAGCTAGAGAGATTATGAAAAACAACTGCGAATCAAACTATTGGAGACCGCTAGTTTATTCATTGGATTGACGCTAATGAGATTTTGTTAGGAAGTTGGCACGAAATCGACCAAATTCATTGGTTCTGCAGCCAGGTTTTTTATTAATTAAGTTTGGTTCCATGTTGATGGTATGTACTTATATATTCTGACAAGCAATACAAAGTTACAAAGCAACAACAGAGATACCAACAACAGATTGACGCGACATTAGAAAATAGTTATCATCAGAACTTGAGACCTGATCCTTTGAACTTGTCCTCGACAAGTCGATCCAGCTTTTCTCCCATTTCTTTGCTCATATGGTTAACCCAATCTCCAGTCTTCCCTTGTCGAAACAACGCAGAATACCCGATAAATATCTTACCTTCTGCACGCTCTGTGCCACCATTTCTATTGATATCAAGGTTACTTAGAGCTTTAAAGCCACATAATCTCACCACCTCCTGGTCAACCCCGCTTTTTTCCTCCTCTTCAGTAAACGGTACTCCGATGAATCCTGCAAGATCCCTAACAACCTTTAGTGGATCGAAAACGATCTCCTCATACCTCAGGAAAAGAACCTCTCGAGGTCTTTGCAAGCTTTCTTTCCAGTATTGGAGGTAGTGGTCCCAGAAAGGTCCGAATGGCGAGCATCCTTCAAAAAACATGGTGAATGCAGTATCTAGGTCTATTTTAACTCCTTGTGTAATCTTGTTGTCGAAGTGCCACCTTGATATAAAGGCATCCTTCGGTTCCCGGCAGAGGTAGACGATGCGACAACCCAAAGTGGTGATAGTGGAAGGGAGCAGGGAGAGAGGAAGGTGGGTGGCGAGTAGCCGTGGAGATGGCAATGTCTCAAGGTATTCGAGGTTACCTCCTTGTGCACCAATGAATGGGACAAGGGTTTGTGGGTTTTGAGTGAGGAGAGGGTGGTGATCAGCATCGTCGAATTCGTAGCTTGAGCGGTTGACTATAGCAAAGGCAAGGGCCTTCAGCCAAGTGGTGCCGCTCTTGGGATGTGTCGCGAGGATGACGTCGTCATGGCGGGGCTTGAAGTTCTCCTTGACGCGCATGAATTTAGCGACCATGTGTGATCTAAGCCAGCAGTTGTTGTAAAGGGTAAGTGGGGTGGACCATCCTTCCCTTGTTGGCAGGGTTGCTATGGAATTGTCGTCGTGGTTGGTTTTAGATGAAATAGCTACAGGTAAGTTCGAGTCTTTCTCTTTGGTCTCATCTTGAACTTGTTCCATGGCTGATAGGTTGGGGAGCTCTAAAAGTGTATGGTCTTTCTGATGCAAACGTTTGGGATATTTAGATTATATAGGCGACGATTGTTGACTGAAACTGCCATCGACACTATCAGTTCATATAATTGTATCAGTGACACTATTGTAGATTGAAACTACCACCGACATTACTGTCGATAATGTCGGTTGTTAGGTAGAATCAGTTATAGCCAGCAACGATAGTGTGATGCTTTGGTAGCGTGGACAACTGTATCAAAGCTACATACACATACCCATAACAAATTATGGAACACATTATTCAAGAGAATTTCCTTGGCTCATTGATCTGTTCATCATGACTCATCATGAAGATAGTGTGACCCATCTACAGCAATTTAATACTCTTTTAAGCTTAGTAAGGAAAAATGAATCATTCTGTCATCTATTCTTCTTCCTAGTTCCTATTTAAGATCACCGCTAATATTATCGACTAGTGAGTTCCCTTGCCATAGCTCCAACTGTTGTCGGCGGCGCAAAATAACTGCTCATTGAGTAGCTAGGATGGCCTAGCTAAAAACAGATCGAATCCCGTTAAATTGATCATTAGCTCATAATCTTGGAAGATCGCCACCACCATCAACGACAGACGTCATCCCTCTAACATATTGTAGAATACCTACCATTAAGTTAAAACAAAAAGTATAGCCTTGTTTATTGTATAATTTTAATCAACATATATAGCTTAATGTAATTTTACTTATTTTTTATGTAGCATTTGTTAAATATAAATCCTTCTTTTATGTGTTGCACTATGGCACCAAAATTTTGGGTACGGCCTTGAGCACATGGAATAGATAATTAAACAAATCATTTTCTTGCTCATTGAAATATATAGATAGAAATAAGACACTGTCCAATAGAATAAGACAGACGTGGTGAATAAATCTGTGTCCAATAGAACGAGATATTATATACTGAATATGGATCTACATGCTGTGTCGACAAGAAAAAAGACAGACGTCGTGAGCAACATTAGCTGCAGACCTGCTCACCTGCAGTACTGACAAACATTAGCTGCAGTACGTGTTGCTACCCCTTCCTCCCATAATATTCCTCCGTTCTATAATATAAAAATTTTAGGATTGAACATTGATGACTCTCTCGTGGCTCGATCTTCTGGTGAGGGGATAACTCTCGCTTTGACCGAGTATGACGTTTACGACGTGGCTATCAATCAGAATAAGTCCACGACACCGTGCAATTGCTACACCACAAACAATGTCGTACCAACCGTGACGCGTGGTTGATGATCCCTGCAATGCAATCGAGAGAACACTGTAAGAACAAGATAAGATACAATCTAAATATTACGAATAGGTAATTAATCACAAAGGAATAGTTGCGATTGAAGTGGTAGATCTAATCGATCCGGCAAATCAACACACCAAGTATTGGGGGCTTTGAATATATAGTCGCCGACTAATCGAGCGAGGACTAAAAACAAGGTGAATGGCACTCTGCAAAATTCAACTAAACAAAACCCAAATGTTCTTTAGGGTGTACATAGACATTTATAGAGGAAAATAGATCTAGGATTAAGTGCTAATTCGTGGAGGTGGAGGGAGACACTTCCGAGATGGGCCTAGTCTATTACAAGGCCCAAGACCCAAGTTTGGTTTCAGCAACACCACTGTCTTATTTTAATGATTTCCGTTAACTCGGAATGAATTTGGATATGAGATTGAATGCATTTGAAAGGTGACGAGATAATATTTCCATCAAACCTAAGATCACCCAAATCGGAGTTGGCATGAAGGCGCTAGGTCCGTTTGAAGTCAGTGTTGTTCCCGGAGGCCGAACTGGACTTGGACTTCCCGGAGGCCGAACTGGACTTGGACTTGGAATCGTTGTTGGAACGTGTGAAGTTATGTGTGTATCCGATAAAGTGATGTCCTCATCATCCTCACCTTCTTGAATTGGAGTCGTCCCCGACTCAATCCCATCGTCTTGGTTGTGTTCACTCTCTCGTCCCGGGGCCATCCTTGGAGAATGTGTGAAGTGATGTGCGTATCCGATGAAGTGATGTCCTCATCAAACATGATTATAGAGCAAGTAGAATTAAATTGAGAAAGATTGTGATTGATTAAAAGGTTATTATTGATTGGGAAGAGAATGTTGGTGGAGAAGTTGTTATATTTTGGAACAAATCTTAAGAGCTAAAAGTTGTTATATTTTGGAACGCAGGGAGTAGTATTTAGAAACAGGTGAAATGAGGGGCTATGATTAAATCGAGGAAGCACTAGTACAACAACGGTTCTTGCAGACAGCCCAAAAGGGGTTTTCGAGTGCGGTATGGCTAACCACACGCACTAGATAGTCCGTGAAAATCATTACTTTTGCATGCGGGCGGCCCACCCGCACACGAAAATCCGATTTTCGCCTGCGGGCACTTAAGCTGAACGCACGCAAAAATAAAAAATCACAAAAAAAATAAAAATTCCAAAACACACAAACCTAACCCTAACCCTAGCCGGCCATCACCGCTGTCGTTACCGGCGGATCCGCCTGTCCAATCTCCGCTGGCAGCAGATCCGTGCACGTGGAACCCCGATCCGCACCGCTACCGGTGGCGTCTGCGCCTGCCGCTGCAGCTCGTACCCGCTGCCAGATCCGTCGAGGGCAGGAGGGGGAGAGCCGCCGCCGGCCTCCCACTCGAGCCCACCATCGGATTTGCACGTGGAGAGTGGGGGAGGGCCGCCACCATACTCCCGCTCGAGCCCGTCGCCAGATCCACCGCTATCGCCAGCATCCACGCCTACGGTCGCTGCAATCGCCAGATCTGCCGCCTTCGCCGGATCCTGCGCCCTCCGCCGTAGCAGCCACTCTCAAGGGTGCCAGCCCCGGGTCCATGCCGGGGTTGGCCGCCGCCCGCCGAATCTTGTGCCCTCCACCGCCAGAGGGTCCATCGTGCGTGGGGGAGCATGGAGGAGGCCGACGTGCGCGGGGGGTATGGATGAGGCCACCGCGCACCTTGGCCCACACAAGCCGGCGCCCTCGCCCGCCGCCGCTGTCACCACCGCTGCCACCAGTGCTCGCCATTGGGAGGGAGGAGAGGGGAGAAGAAGAGCCGGGAGAGTGGAGAGGAGTGGTTGAGGCCAGGAGAGGGAGATGGGGCAAGAGAGAATAAGAAAAGGAGGGGCATTTTTGCATGCTGGTGAGGTAAGATTCCACATGTGAAAATACCCTTATTTTCACGTGTGGACATTTTAAGTGGTCCGTTTGGAAATTTATGTGTGGGTTTGTTAAAGAGTCATATGTGAAAATGAGGGTGATTTTTGCAGATACGGATACTTATGGCCAGTCTGCAACCTATTAGGGTGTGTCCAAAAAAAAATTATTTTTTACTAGTGAAGGACCCATCACCCTCAATAAATAATGTTTCGATTTCATCACAATCTGCTATGCTTTCATTTTTTAATAATGGATTAAACAATCTGCTATGTCTTGCGGTGCTTTGGCAACATTAGCTGCGGTGTTCTTACCTAGATATATACTGTCCTTTGCTATTTATTAGAAGTACGTGGAATTAGAGGCTAGGATTAAACAGAAGACCCATCGCCCCCAACAAGCAATGGTCACTTAGGTGGATGATATGTGTGCTCTGGTTTCAAGGCATGTTCACTACTACAGAAAATGGTTTTTTCAGCTGTCACCTCTTTTTTTCTCAGACGGATAAAATAAAAAACACTAGTGAAAATACAACCAGAGGTTACTTCTTAGTATCAACTTGAGAAGATCAATTTTTGCACGCGACAGTCTTAAGGTAACCACTTGTAAAAATAACAGGCGCTCATTTCAAGAAAGCCGCTTGTGAAAATAGATATTCACAAGCAAAGCAGCTCTCAAACACAGCCGCCATAGAAAATATGCGTTGGGAGGTATAAAAAATAACATAAGAGGTTACTAATTTTCTGGTTTTACCTTCTTTTCCAGCCCTCACTGCACAAATCGGTGGGGGTGGCTGGCAGCGGCCAAGGGGATGGATGGCATGGCGAAGGAAGGGGAGCAGAAATGGAGGGAGCGGCGATGCTCGGCAGCAGCAAAGCCAAGGTGGATCCAGCCTATCCGTCTCCCCTCGCTCTCCTAGATCTAGTTGGAGAGGAGGATGTTGTCGATGGTGGTAGCATCAAAGGTGGCAGTGGTGACAGCTCACGCACTGCCTTCCCTCCCGTCCCCTCCCCTCACCTCCCTCTCCTAGATCTGGTCGGAGAGGAGGAGGTCGCCGCCGGTGATAGAAATGGAGGGGTTAGTGGCATCAGTTTCCCGCTCCACTCCCCTCCCTCTCCAAGATCTGGCTAGGGAGGATGCGGCCAGCGGCTAGAGAGCTTAGGAGCAGTAGATCCGGCACTTGTGCCTCGGTTGCCGTGAAGGGGAGAGGCGACAGTGCTTAGGACCGGCAGAGGTGTGGAATCGGGAGCTCGCCATGGAGGCGTTGCTGACAGCCAAGTTCACTGTGCCCCAACGAGCTTCTGCACCGCCGAGAAGGGGATAGGGAGCAATAGCAGTGGAGGGGGAGGGCGAGGCCTCCAGCTTGATGATGACGATGTTCGTGGCTCGGTGACAGTATCAGCCACCTCCAAGACCAGCTAGGTTGTCTCCTCTTCCCTCTAAATTTTCTTGTACATTTGGGATGAGATTGTGTTGATGTGAACTATGTCAAAACACACGAAGGCATGAGAGATCTGCTTAGCTCAAGTGCAGGTCCTGAGTTTTGATGAGATTCGGACGTGCCAGTCAGTTTGATCCTGCAACTGACAAAGATAGATCAATTGATGATAAAAAGCCGATCGGCTAAAAAGCCGATGTAGATTATGATACTTGAGTAAATAAAGATAATCGGCTGATAAAAATGTAATAAAATAATAATATAATCCAATAGAAAACAATCAGCTAATAATGATATGATAAAATAACTGTTGATCCGAAGGTTAAAACATACATCGGCTTTAGATCCGATGTCGATAAATCCAAATGATTAGATAAACAGTTAAACCTTTGTTCTGATTGGCTAAAACCAACTTATATGTAATCCTTACTAGCCGATGCAATGTCCTGATAAGTCATCTGCTGAAATCCCGATGAAACCCTTATCGACAATCAAAGGCACGGCTTACTAGGTCAAACCCAATTGATGCAGCACTAAGTATGAAAAGAAGCATAAAGTGTAAACAATCAATCAAGCTTTTGATAGATTCCCAGGGTGGTGGATACCTTAGCTAATCTAGATCGACAAAACAATTTTAGCCGATACCGGCAAAACCCTAGAAAAGATCTGGCTGATACAGATAAATCGAATCATCGACTTAGATTAACTAAGATATATGATAAAGAGGCAGATGCATAAGCTAGATTAGAGTATCAAAACGATGTAAGCCCTAATCCCGTTGATATAAGCTGAAAAGACAAGCCTTACAGCTTGTCGGAGATCAAAAGCGCTGCAACCCAACTCAAAACAAGAACTCATCGAAAGTAAAAAGGTGGCGATGCACCGAAAATAGATTGTATTGATATATGGAGATAGATCACAAGGACCCTGGGAGTACATTTTTATATCGATGGGTGGATACTAGTCCTAATCGGATACTAGATAAAATACTTCCTGATAAAAGGAAAACTATTAAACCCTTCTAATTAATATATAGAATTAAACTGTTATGCCGTGGTCTTCATGAATCCTTATTGAACTTGATCTTTTCTAGATAAACTTCCATCTGTTGATTGACCTCTTTCCTTGATCGAATACAGTAAAAATCTTACCAAATTTTGGCGTTAACAAATTGTCAATGGATTATGGAGTATTGTGACGAATTGTACTTCCAATATTTGCTTGATTTGTTGTTTGATATGTGGAAATTCTTAATGCAATTGCATGTGGGCATTTTCATTTTTTTTTTTGCCAAAAACAATCTTTGCAGGTGGACAGAGGGGAAGCTGCATGGTTATTTTTCATTTTTTTTGGGGCCAAAACCGATTTTCTATGACGGTTGGCTTAACCTAGCTCTGACAGCTGATGATTGGCTTAAGCTAGCGGTTGAAAGCCCTCTTCTAAAGATTGTGTATTTTCTCTAGCCTATGGTCGCTGGGTGCTAGCATGACCGCCTGAGAAAACTCATTCTAACCACCAGTGGAAACACATTTTGTAGTAGTGGTTGTACCTGCTCACTAGCTGGCTGCTCTAGTATATCTAGTGGTGCTTTGCTAATTGTTGGTATTTCTTATGGTCAAAGATAAATCCGCAAGTGCGCGAATATCGATATAGCACTTCCCCTTAGAGTGACCCAAGGGTATCGAACACGAGGAACATGTGTATACAATCTACGATCAGGATTCTACCCAAGGACAACAACTGATGGAGGTTTTTGTTAGAGAGGACTTCTAAACACTAAACTAGATTATCTAAGTTAAAGGTAAAAGTCCATCAAATGCTTCGGGCACTGTCATTCGCCTGGTCTGCCAGGCTGAGTCCGGCCTCTATGATGTCCCCAAACGTGGAGGGACACAAAGGACTAACAGGGCTGTCACCACCTGCCGCCTACCTCACTTTCCATGGAGCACACAACAAATGAAGATAATTTCTAACCTACGCACCACGCCTAAGTTATTAATTACCACTCTAGCCTTGCGCTAAAACTTCCTTCTTTATCTAGAGCACTTAGCTACGCACTAAGCGATGAACACACACCAATGAGGACATATCTCACTTAAATAAACTAATTAAATAACACAAGAAGACTCGAATACTTACTTTATAAAAGGAAGCATCCGCTGAGGTACAAGCAAGAAGAAGGCCGACAATCCTGGCGCTTCTCCGGAACTTCGTTGGAAGAATACCGACAACCCTGACACTCCTCCGTAAAAGCTTCGGAGAAAACTCCGATATTCGGGGTACTCATTCCGGAGCTTCCCCTCACTCTCTAATCGAGCCAACATACTAAAATAGAGTCTAGAATCCTAAAGTGAGTTGCACTTTACTTTGTTTTGCATTTTCCAAGTGTGTGAAGACATCCTTTTATAGCTGCCAATGATGGCTAGAATGGCGGTTAACCCCTCACAACCATCATTGGGACTTCATCAGGATCCTCCATGTGGAAGACCAGGATGGGGCGCCACTATGGTGGTTCGGCCGAACCCCCTATTCAAACAAATTGTGGGTCCTACCTCCTAGCATCTCCTTTGGTCGGGAGGCTGACAAGTGGACCCTTATGGCGGTTAGGATGGGTTGGCCTAACTTTAAATCAGTTTTGACTGTCAGGTGGGTCCTCCAATCCTTGTACCCGCACGTGATTCGCCGGAGGTTCATTTATGTCGTATGGTGGGTGTATTTTCTCCTTAAATGACATGCACACATAAATTTACCAAAACTAGTGAAAGTGGTTAGTAGTAAACTTCTACTACTAAGTTTTGATAGTATATCTGATATCTTTTATGCAGGAGTTGACGGTTAAAGTTTGCACTTAACGACCGTCAACACCAACTTTAGCTACTTTCTTCGTTGCAAAATATAATAACCTAGTATAGGGTGGGACGCATCCAAATACTATGAATTTTTATACGATACTTCTTCCATCTTAAAATATAGCAAAATACTACTGAATTGGACCCATCCTAGAATTAGACCCATCCTAGAACTACAAATCTAGACACGTTACATCCCACAATAGGTTCCTACGTTTTGGGATGGAGGTAGTAGCTAGGATACAATACTATCCTTTGTCTTCTATCCCAAAACACTGGTCAGATAAATACTTCTCATAGGATTGGAACACAAGAAAAAAACATACTATATAGGGGTAAATGGTACAAATACCAAAAAGCAAATCTTTTGTAGAACAAAAATAAACACTCAAACCTCGATGGAGTCCAGTTTGACCGATGTTGATAAGCCAGTCCGACCACACCAATGCCATTGGTCTAACCGCCATTGAAGCTCCATTCCAAACACCCTCAAGGTCCTCATTGCTTGATGCCGCAGGTCTACCTGTGCCTCTGTTGCCGATCACGCCATCAGTCTCTCGCTGGTTTGACCACCATGCCTACACCGGTCTAATCATTGACACAGAGAAAAACACAACTCAAAGATCTATTTGAAAGTAGATCACCTTTATTTCTTCTAATTGTGTTTATAAAGTGTAACAACTTTTGACTAAACTCAAAATTTAGGCTAAACCCTAACTTTTCTCAAAACTATTTTCTTAAAAAATCGATACCGAGAGGCCTCAACCCCTCTTCTAATTAAACCCCGAGGTGGCAGCCCAAAAACCATGAATCCTACTTGAATAAGTACTCCTAATTTCATAGGAATCCTATACATACGAGTAACAAACTTATCTTTCTAAATTTTGACTCCTTCTAGATTTGACTCTGCATTCCATTCACCCATAGTCCCTCTAGTATGTTATACAAAATCTTCACGACCACGTGTATTGTTCTATAGCCTAAGCATCCCACGTAATTTCCTGATCGTCTTAACATCAACTTCTCCGAGTCGACCAGATTTCGAGTTCAAAACCTCCCCCTATATTTTGCTTGTTTAGGAGAGAGGAATCTCGGGGAAACTGAATAGAGTCAGGAGGAAAAAGCTGATTATATAGGTTCATTATCGTAGGCAAACGACTTGAGATGCCTCCTGCGAAAAGTATCTTCGTGGATACATGCATTAAGGTGTCGCTTGCGAAATAATATCTTCAAAGGCGGCATCTTCCACCCGTGAAGAATTGTTTTCACAGGCGTCCATCTATCAGACCCTTCGCCCACAACTATGCAGGCAGTATTCATGGCCGAAAATACAGCCTGCTTGCAGGGTGATATGGGTCTAACTGTGTAAAATTGTTTTATTAGTAGCGACATATTTATATTTTTTTAGCACGCCGGGAAGCTATATATGGTGGTTGGTGGAGCTTTAATCACAAAGATAATTAAGTCAGACCATGACCTATAGGAACATTATCCTTTGCACACAAGTCTTCATGTGTACACTTCGTACACACCAACTAACAAATGTCATCGAAAAATCTAGAAAAAAAGTTGCACATATACATTCAATGGTATTATATCTACGTGTAAAATCTAATTTCGAATTCATTCTACGTAAAGAGAAAAATATGCAAAATTCTGATGGACTCATAGTCTTCAAATTATCAGAATATTTGTTTTTTCACTACTAAAATACAATAAACTTGAGTTACAATAAACTTGAGGTTAAGATTTTATACGTAGGTGTAACACTATTGTAAGTATATATTGAAAGTATATGCATATTTTTTTCTATATTTTTCAATGATATTATTAGTTGGTGTGTATGAAATTTACACATGAAACTTATGTGCACATGACCCCGGGTGTTGTGTCGGTAAGTCAGGCAGGCTTGCACAGCATGGTGAGCAACTATAGCTGCAGTGTTAGTTAGCTGGGGCACAGTACTGTTCTTTCCTTAAATATTTAGAACTAGGTGAAATGAGAGGCCAGCAGCATATAGAGGCATGACACAGTTTCCTAATTGGTAATGTTCCATTACGCAGGATCTGACTTTTCACCTTTTGGTTTTTTTGAAAACTTATTTCAAAAATAGACTTAAAAAAATTATTCTAGGAATTTACCATTTTTTTAAGCTAAGTCACTAATGTCATGGGGTAGTGATAATGTTGTTGGCGTCGAGGACATATTGATAAAAAATTCAAAAGGAAAAAGACATAGTTGTAAAAAAAAATTTACAAATAAATTCTCATCACGGAGCTAAAGACAATTCCATTGGGGACCTATTTGTCAATATTTTTATTATAAATAGGTTCTTTTTATTGCAAATAGGTCTTTTTTATAAAAATATAACATTGGTGTCCGTCTCTTTTCACGTTAGTGATTTATTTTAGCTTCCACCGAAGGGGCAATGAGGATAACGTCAATATCATTGATGCCGTCATGTTGGACCACAATGCTAACGACGATAGCTTCGCGAACAGAATATATTTGTAGAATAAGTTTTTTCTCTATTTATAGAATAAATAAGTTTTTAAAAAATCAAAAGGTGAAAAACCCTTTGTTTTTCACCTTTTGATCCTTTTAGAAAATTTATTCTATAAATACATCTAAAAATACTTATTGATCATTTTCGCGACACCAACTTATGTGATGGATTTCAGCATGCATAGCTAATATATTAGGAAAGCTTATCAAGTCACTTTCCATCGGATGAAGCGGCATATCATTCCGAGCTTTCTATCAACGACAATTGCTGGTTGAAGATAACCTGTGCGGGCAGACAGACGTGCAAGTAACAACAATGGCTATGAACTTTGGCTTTGTACGACATGTTTGGATAGAGTTCTACTATCCTAAGGCCCATCTTGGGTTTGGAAGGAGTCCATCTACATGTTTCCCACGGATTGAAGCCTTTCAGATCAGGGTGTTTGAAGATAAGACAGAAAATATTCAATTTGAATTCGGTTTACGCCAGCCTGGACATATCTGGACTAAAATGCATGTTTCTCTCTCATGCGGAGTCCATTCGTTGTTTCACCGCAAGACACAAATTCCTTCTGGTTTCACCGCAACAGCTGAAACAAACCGACGGTGTTGCAGATAGGTTTCCAGATTATGTTGTAATATGATTACTGGTTAGTTTCTAACTATGTATTGACTATATATGCCTTTGTACACGACCCAAGAGGGAGACCACTTTATTCTTGTGAAAATTTCAGCATGACTGCTCTTGTTCTTCTCCTAGGTTCTGTGCCGCCGCTGCCAAACTAGAGAGAGGAATTCGGAGTTCTGCCATATATTATTCTTGCTTAATAGATCCACTTTTACGTGGTCGAGTGGATCAACCTATCAAAGTGTGTGGTTTTGCGAATTCGTGGTGAAAGGTGCGTTGCACGAGAGGGTGTTGTTTATCCGGTTCGTGAGGTCTGACGGCCATGCCAATGTCATTGGCTTGAAGGATCTATTATTATTTTTTAAAAATTTGACCAATTTTGTAATAAAAAGATCTATTCTTAGATAAAATTACAAATAGGTCCTCGGTGCTAGCTCATTGGCACCGAGGACCTCTTTGTAAATACTTTTTATTACAAATAGGTCCTTTATTTTTTATAAATAGGTACTCGGCGCCAACGATATTGGTGTTATTCCCCTTTGTATTAGTGACTTAGTTTTCACTATGGTGCGAGGGGGATAGCACCAATGTTATTGGCGCGGTCATGTTGGACAATATCACCGATTCGTTTGCGTCGTGAGAAGGGGCATTATTAGAATAAATTCTTTAGGGACTAATTTGGAAAATAGGATTTTTAAAAGGACCAAAAGTTGAAAACCCAGTGTACAGTTTTTCTAGGCACGCTGCACCTGCTGATTGGCCCTAGCTATGTCTAGGACGATCAAAGCTTGTCCACTACCACGGGTCCACGGCTGTGTAAGCAAATGGTATTGGGATTTTTTATTTCTTAATCATTAGTTAGTGTAAATTAGGATAGAGTTTTTTCTATATGCAGTAGATTAGGATATGACATACCATTTAATTCAAGTAATATATACCTTAATCATGTAATTATGAATCATCTCATCTTAATTTAGTTTTCTCATGTTCAAATCACCAACCAAACAACATTTGCTCACGTTAGCCTCGCCAGGGAGGTTTCGATAGGACAGCGGGTGCGCTTCAACCTAACAGTCCCTATCTTTTGAGTTTTGAGTGTGTGCCATGCTTGATTAATTTTTTCTTTGCGTTAAAACTAGCTAATATACTATTAAAAAAATCTATTTCTACCAGTACTAGAACAAATAGGAGTATGCCCCATTTGCACGAATGAATTTTGTTTGATTTCGTTCGTTAGTCTAGTCTTGCTGCTATATCTGGTGGAGTTTTAATATGATCAGAGGGTGTGATGCTCAATTAATTTTAACCTAGTCTTGCTGCTATGTCTGGTGGAGTTTTAATATGATCAGAGGGTGTGGTGCTCAATTAATTTTAACCAGGTGTTAGAACAAACTGTTCTAAAATATATATTTTAACAAAAACACCATTTCACGTGATCTTCTTTCCTACTATTATTCACTAAGATATACCAAATCAAGTCGATTAGTTCATCTATCTCTATCGTCACAAGTTGTAGTCCAAATTTGGTGGACACAATAATGGAAGTAGCTCGTCGCCTCCGCACCGACCAACGTAGCACACTGCACATATATGTGGACATTATGATTTGATTCCTGATAGGTAGATTCATGCATATAGTAACTTTTTAATAATTGAATGTATTCCAGCTATTTGTTATTTCAAGAGAAGCTACAGCCAAATGCATATGGTGCTTACACATGACTGATTAGCTATAAATGGTACTTGCTCGATCTTTGGACATGGATAATTAAAAGAGATCATTCTTTGGGTAACTAAAAAGAGATAACAATCGAAAATGAAATATTGTGTCGGCAGGGAAGGCAGGATCACATGGTGAGCAGCTATAGGCACTGTTACTAGTTAACTAGGACGCTATAATGTCCTAATGTCAGAGGAGAAACCAGAGGAGTAGGCTACTAGGCTCCATGGGTCCAAATGAAATAGTACGTGTTGGATTATACTACATGACTGTCCGCTCAATCATCAAGGCATGCTGCACCGTTGGAAGGTCCTGGTTGTGTCTGGTTGTCCTTTTAATATTCGCAAAAACAAGGGTTGTTTTTATAAACGGCTGACGTGGCATAGGTAATTTTTTTACCGATCATATAGTGTTTAGAGATGTAAATATGCAGGGATTTAGCACTGGTCCCTATATCTTCGGCATATCCAGTGCTCGAATCATTTCGCCATGATTTGCTCACAAATTCTTGAATTCAGTTCAAATGTCTGGGAATACAACCAAATCGATCTCCATAATTGCGCCCACAAATTCTTGAATTCGGAATTGAAGGTGAAATCCTTTTGAGAATACTCTTGTAAAATCCTCCAAGACAGTCAAATATGTCTAATATATGTATCTAGGCTTTTCCTGTAATCCTGTTTTCGTCCAGCCTTGCTCAACCTCCTCTGCTAACAATATGCTCGATCACCTGTCTCTATCGCACGGGCTTGCAGTCTCGCATCCTCCCTCCTTGCGACTGACACTACTATAAAATGATATTTTTTTTCATTACCCAAGTTCATTTTAACAGATGGACCATAAGGAAATTTTATATGGTGACAAATTTCATATGTAAATTATAGTTCTTGAAAAAATCTATAATTTTGTGTTGGAAGTTTTTTTTTCATTTGAGATCGTTTAGAGGCCCAAATATTTGTTTGAATATTTTGCTGAAAAGTATCAAAAGAATAAATTGTTTGTGAGTAATTAACTACGATTTCGAGGTGTGATAGTAAGGTGGGATTGTGTGAACCTTGAGGTTGTGGTCTTGTGGGTTTTATTCTTGCGTGTGCTAGCTTTGGTGGGTGTTAGGATTTTTTTTGTTTACTTGACTAAAAATGATATTTCAGCAAGGGTAAAAATTAACTTTCACGTACGGCTACCTTTCAACTCTTTGTGAAAATTGATTTGCACATTTCACAGGTGATGGTGGAATCTATCACTAAGTCAATGGCAAATGGTACCTCTGAAAATGGCTTTCCACTTACCTGTAAAACAGTTTCTTAGTTATTTATCTCTCCCTTCTCTTGTCCCCAATTACTTACGGTAGAGAAATACGCACACCAAAAAATATTTCGTACTATTTAAATTAGCACGTACATGGTCGTACTTCGATTCCTACGGATCACAAAATTGTCAACACAATTTTCGCGACCACTAGCACGGAGAAAGGAGGGTTCGATCCCACGACTTTGTATCCACCGAAAATCTTCTTAGCATATTACCTATATGTTAGAGTTTGTATCGAATATGTGTATGTAGTCAGTAACAGTTTGGGACTTGGAGCTGTACTAGGTGTTAGGACTAGGCATTAGCACTAGAGTAAGAGTCGGACTATATCCTAGGCTCCCTTATAAATAGAGGGGTGTATCTATTGTAACCGCATAATGACAGGGAGCGGCTGCTGATGGCAACTGGCCGTGAGTCGTTGTAACTCTGATATGTTGTAATATGCTGGATCAGGGAGGAGTGTCCGTAATCAGTACTCCGGAGATGTAGGCTACAACTGAACTCCGTTACCAAATATCAAATATCGTGTCTCAGTGTCGTTATCGTGTTTGGATCTCCTATGGTGTTTCTTCCACGTTTAGCTACCGATGTTGCATTTAGCAATCCTGAAGTGGTTACAAAACTAGCCCCGAAATCGACATTAGAAGCTAAATGCGGAAGAAACGCTGTAGGAGCTCCAAACACGATAACGATACCGAGACACGATATTTGGTAACGGAGTTCAGCCGTAGCCTACATCTCCGATACACTGATTATGGGTGCCCCTCCCCGATCCAACATATTACAGCGTATCAGAGTTTTAATGACTCACGACCGATCGCCGCCGGCAGCCACCCCCTCTCACTATGCTATATCGCTATGCGGTTACAACAGGCATGCCCCTCTATTTATGAGAGAGCCTAGGATAGAGTCTGACTCTTACTCTAGTCCTAACACCTAGTACAACTCTAAGTGCTAAACTGTAACAAACTACGTATATATATGTGACACAAACTCTAACACTATAAACACTTATTATCTTCGAACCAAAACACTTATTATCTTTGAATCAAATACTGTTATTTTTTGAAACTACTATGATTTGAAACTTATAATCCATAGAGGACCTGACATGAAAATTTTGCTAACTACAAAATTGTAAATCTCATCTAGATTTACAACTTCATATAGATTTTGTCTCCACCCGATATCACTTAGGAGTTACTTAAAAAATCACATATCCAAATAGATCTAAGAACTTATAACACTATTTCGGTCATTCAAACGACCTCAAATCTCAAATCAAAAGGTCATCAACTATAATGTGTTGTAGGTGTTATCAAGCTCTACAAATATGATATTAAGTTGTATCATCATATATGCTGGTTTTAATTGTCAGCCGATATCAATTTTACCTTTTTCACTAACAACCAATATATATATGTTGCTCATATGTGCTGGTTTACAATAGAAAGTGGTAGCTATGGCACTACCCTTATTGGTGTCTTTTTATGAACTGACAACAATAAGTGGTTATAGATGCTAGTTCTTAATTTTATTCAGTCAAAAAGTGAAAAACGTTTTATAGGTATTTATTTTAGGCAAACTGGTACATATAAGACCGGTCTCTGTATCGTGTTACATACAGAAAGTCACCACTTAAAAAATATATTTTTTTGGCAGCATGATACTTTCATTTATAGGTGTCTTTTTATGAACTGACAACAATGAGTGGTTATAGATGTTAGCTCTTAATTTTATTCAGTCAAAAAGTGAAAATGTTTTATAGGTATTGGTTTTAGGCAAACTGGTACATATAAGACCGATCTCTATATCGTGTTACATACAGAAAGTCACTACTTCAAAAATATATTTTTTTGGCACCATGACGCTTTCATTTATAGGATTCTTTTTATGAAATGACAACAATGAGTGGTTATAGGTGCTAACTCTTAATTTTATTCAGTCAAAAAGTGAAAAACATTTTATAGGTATTAGCTTTAGGCAAACTAGTACATATAATACCGGTCTCTATATCATGTTCACTACTTAAAAAATATATATTTTTGGCAGCATGACCACTTTCATTTTTACAGGCGAAGTAAAAAAACACGGCTATGAAAATCCAATAGGGGTTTCGATCGTGGACCACCTGTAAAAATCGTTTTTTAAGGTAGTCCGTGATGGCAGCAGGTGGCGGATCCAATCGTCCATGATGCTGGCGGACTCAGGAGAGGCTGCCAGCGTGCTAAGGAGTGAGGAGACCGATGTGGGTGGCAGTGGATCTGGCGCTCCTCTCCTCACGCTTCAGCCTCCACTGGAGGCTCGTCTGCAGTGTTGTCCGAGCACAAGCCACACCTCATTTATCACCAGAGCCCGCAGCGTGACGTCTTTCCCAACCACGCAATCCACCACAATGAAGCCACTGCGCAATCTCATCTTCCACCGGACCCTCACCACAGCCACCACCGGAGCCACACCTGAGCGCCTGGGGCAGATATGGCTCCGAGCCCTCTAGGGGCGTTACCGCATCTTGTCCACGCTTGTCACCTACAATAAACAATAATGGTCACTGTCTTGTGGTTTTCGATTCTCACGGTTTATAAGATTAAGTACAATAGTGGATTATAAGCTAGCTATAAACATATATATATATATAAGAGATGTAAGTAATATAGGTTATAGATTTGTAGTGTCAGCTGCAGGTTGGATTGAACGATGTTGTGTGCGTAATGAAAGGTGAACTAGATGATGTTAATGGAGATGATGTTAATGGTGTAGTATATATTTATAGATAAGTGCTGTATGAAAAGACCTTTGATTGCAGGCGGTTATTACGTGATCCGCCAGCAAATAATGATTTGGGCTGTCGGACAAACCAATTGCGTAATAGTGAGTACTGTATAAATAATATAAATAATGTTCTCTGCCTTTACTGCATTGGACACTTATCCACGGGCACATCACTGAGTAGAATAGTGAAAAGGCTCTACATCACACAATTAATAGATTCATGGAGGTGACATAATTGATCATCGACGTCGAAGTTGACATGTAATATCATTTTATATTTCTAAAAGTAAATTGGTCCTTGTCATGATAATTGAGTGCTTGAGCAACGGTAGTCAGTGGATCCTCGATGTCTACATAATTAAAAAATATATAGTACTATAACTAATCTTGAAGGGACAGAGACTCACATGTCTCCTGACATGTTCCTATCACGAGACGCACGTTGCGGGCAATATTTAGTTTACCTCTCATTTCCAACCACTAGACGTTATTTAAACAAATTATATTACATTTTTTTCACTTCAACCTAAAAATATAGTTATATATTATTTTCTAAAAGAATAACTTCTAGCCATAAATCCATAAATCTTGTTATATTTGGATTTACGGTTAAAAGTTTTTTTTTACGGAGCGAGTTTTTTAATATTAAAATAACCCCTTACATTTCTGGATGGTGGAGGTAGGAAAAAATAGTATCCTTTCCTTAATTATTCAGGAGATGAAATACTACCTCTATCCTGAAATAATTTAATTTAGTACATAATGTGATATTTTATAGTATTACGATTCTGGTGTCTGTCCGGATTTACAATTAAATGTAATATTCCATAATGGATTAACTTATTTTTTGGATGGTGGTAATACTAACTAAAGAGAGGAAGGAACACCGAGGAGCAGGCATATGGGCATCCTGCAAAGTTATTAAAAAATATAAATGGTACTTGATGTGTGACTAATTTTTTATATTGTTTTTATAAATTTTTCAAATAAGACGTTGGAAACGGATATCGACAGCTGCGCTTGTTTTGGGAGGTAGGACATGTTTATACGGCAGCCCAGCCCAGCTCAGCCACCAGCACACTTGCACACCACCTCCCACTCACGCACATGCATGTCATCTTTGACAAGAACATCAAACGTTTAAATATGATTGTGTCTGTGCTATGCATGTTTTGTACATTAGATTTTATATATATTTAAGCAAGGTCTGTTGCTCGATGAGTTGTGTGTTGTCATTTCCTTAAACGCTTGCAAGGGCTAAAGGGAGTAGATGTGTGTGTATGAAATGCATGAATGATCAATGAGGTTGATCAGAGACCAACTTAAGGCTAGCCTTCTCTCATGCCCGCATGTTATTTTTCGGTCATGAAATATAAGAGATAATATTATGCATGTTTTGAATTGAATTTCACTGGTGGAGAAGGGATTTTTAACCCCGGTTTGTGACCCCCTCTAATCCCGATTATGCAACCGGGACCACGAATCCGGGACTAAAGATACCCATCTTTAGTATCGGGTGAAATAATCGGGATTAAAGAGCCATCTTTAGTTTCGGTTAGTAACACCAACCGGGACTAAAGATGGTAGCACCACGTGGCTAGCAAACCATCTTTGGTGTTATCAACCGGGACTAAAGATATTTTTCATTTTTTTAAAATTGTTGTTCTGTTAGCTGTTTGTTTATACATTATGCATATAAATGTATAAATGCATATATATGCATAATATATGTATATATAATAGGGAACATATCCTATGGACACAAGCTTCCCGTGCATAGGATATGTTCCCTATATAATATGTGTATATATGTAATATATGTATTTTTATGTACATATATATATGCAATATGCATATATATATTCCCTAAATATATACAATTAAGTAAATATATACATATATTACCAAAATATACTCACACGTATACACATCTAAATACATACATATGTTACAATTCTTCGTAAATTCTAATGTTTAATTGTATTTTATGAAGAAACCTAAGACATGTTATATATGGGGATGATGATCAATAGGTCTTCCATCGTAGTGGAATTCTCCCGTGGGATCAATAATTTGTTCATCAATAAATCCCATCAATTGTTCTTGAACAGCCTTTATAAATTCTTTGTTGGAGAGTTTTCCCTCATGTAAATAATCTATCATTTGGAAAAATTTAGATATAAGGGTGTGAAGTCAATAAGAAATCAAGACATAATACATCAATAATGATTTTTACGTACTTTCATATCCTTGTCACTATTGACTTGGTGTACAATGCAGTGAGTATATTCGCAGACGTAGTAGCCGCACTAGTTATTCCCCTACTCCTGTTTTGCACACTTAAGGAGAAACGACGAAAGATTTAATATACTAATTTATTCTAGAACAAATTGATGATTCAATATATTTTTGGAGTATGTACTCGCCGAAAAATTAAACCTCCTACCAAGTTTTTCTTTCCAAACCCCGCGGACCAATGTACGGAACTTTGCCCATGCCCTATGTATAGTTGGAAGCTATGATTAAATATCGGAGATCCGCATAGTAGCAATAGCGGTGTTCATAATTAATGAAAGTTGAATAGATGGCATTACCTGTCTATGACTTCAAAAATCTTGGCGAAAGTAGACTCCGGTTTATCCATTGAGTCATAGACATGGACTTTGCATAGTGAAAGGCCGAAGAGAAAAAGGACTAAATGGCATCTGCAAATTGCTTGAGATGATATATATGTCATGGTATGAGTGCGAGGACAAAGTTGGTACGAATTCGAAAGACAGTTAGAACTCACTCTGTGTTGTAGTGCTATAGTATGTAGGTCTTATAATGCTGCTGCACTAGGAAATGAACAATATTATCCTTTGTAGCTTCCTTAAAGTCCCGTATCATTTCAACATTGACTTTGCGGGTTCCATGAATCCAATATTGTAAATCCCCTGCTTATGGCACAATTGAATCTCCATTCTACAAAGGATAAAAGGAATTTGCATCAACTATCCGCACAGTGTAATCATTCGATGGTACATAGAAGGAGCTAAGGAATGAAATAAATTTTGGTTAAATGACCCAGTAGCTGAGAATGGATACATCGAGGGCGTCTAGTTGGTATACATCCTCGAAGTGGATCCATAGAACATCATCTCTTTGATAGTAATCCATGTTCTTATCCTCGCTCCAAACATCGTTCTATATTTGGATGAACGTTCCATGTACCATTGATGAAATCGGTACATTTTTGTAGAGAGGGTGTTTACCTGAACAGGCTTGACTAGCGGTTCACGGAGTTTAAATTTGTATTTCAAATCGGCTTCTGTCGCTGCGGTTATTAGTGTCTTTCCCACCAGTTGCTCCCTATTCAGACTCGTCTTTTTCATCCATTGCCTTAGTTCCTCTTCACCGGGTGGTAGCAATGGCTCAACCGATTGTTTTGGTTGCTCTCTGAGCTGATGCACTTCTTTGGTATTTCCTCTTTGCTTCATAAATGACTTCGTCATCGATCGGTCATAATCCGAAAGTAAAGTCCTCTTGACCGGTTCGCTCATCTTCTGAAAGAACTTCTTAGCAGCCGAATCTATAGGAATGTTCTTTTGTGGGCTCCGTGGCTTGAAGAATGCCTTCACTTCCGCTCTGACGACCGTGTCAATCTCCTCAGGAGTTAAGTCGTATGCTCTTTTCTTGAGAGTGTGGAGTTTTGGCTTATCAAGTCTTGGCTTCTTCATTTGTTCTGTGGACTTTGACGGCGCGGGACGAAGCGAGCACAACTTTTTAGCTCGTGAAGGTAGAGCAAACGTTAACACTGCAGGCGGAGGACGTGGAGGTGGAGGAGCCTGTGCAGGCGAAAGAGAGGGTGCAGGCGGAGGAGATGGAGGTGGATGAGCCGGTGTTGGCGAAGGAGACGGTGCAGGCAGAGGAGACGGTGCAGGCGGAGGAGGCGGAGGTGGCGGAGGAGAAGACGCCGCAGCTTGTCTGGGAAACACGATGTACCGCTTGCATAGTCTAATGGCGTAGGCTGTGTCTCCTAGTTTCGCCTCCCCGTCTCCTCCGGGGATGTCCAGCTCAACACCCTCGAACCCTCGTTCCACATTTCAACTTCGACCCTTAAGTACCCAGGTGGAATCGCCCTGTAATGGTATGTTCCTGAAGGGTCCACTGGTATGGCCATGCCCAATGGCACCTTCACGAGAATCGAGGTTAGTTAGTAATTAACATATGCACCACCTTCGCAATTTACAAGACATATATCATAAAACTACAAGCATACCTTCAGTGATATGTTCTTGAAGGGACTATGCAGCTCACAAAGTGTTCGCCGCGTGATTTCATCTACGGGGTACGATGGGTCATCATGAGCTAGCCCTGCTGCAGCTTCTATGCCCTGTTCTCCTACTTGCCCTGTAGAAACACAGCTGCTGCGATTGCCTCAGGGGCTCACCATGACTGAAGGGACATACGGCTGCACCGTCTTTTGGCTCTATCGTTCCACCAGGCGTTGGTCCACCCGTCGTTCCACCTTCTCTTGCATCCTTATGTCCTGCAGGGCGACCCTCTCCTCGAGATATCTTAATTTCACCTCGTTATCCCTCTTGCTCCTCATGCCACTCCTGTAAGTTTGGCTATCCTCTTGCAATCCATATTTCCAAGCAGCCACACCTTTTCCTCGTGTTGTCCTGGATGCTCGGGATTCTGTAGTGTGAGCGTAAGCTCGTCCTTGTCTCTATCAGGCTTGAATGTTCCCTAAGCAGACGCCTTCACTGCTTCCGTAATTCGACTAGCTTCTTCGCGAATCGCATCGAAAGATACAAGGAAGCCATCAGTGGGATCGAGTGTTCCACCGTGAGCATAGTACTAATTTTTGGAACGTTCAGGGCAATTCATTGTGGCCGGCTCATTACCTTTTTCTATCAACCCGGCTTCCAGTTTATCTCACTTGGGGATTGCCTTCTTATGGCTACCTGACTCTAGCCGGTGATGGTACTTCTTCTTAGCGGCATTTGCTTAATTCTTTTCTATCTGTGCTTGCTCGTGCTAGGAGGTCTTGTATGCGACAAACGCATCCCAATGATCCCTTAGCTTGGTTAATTTGTCGAAATCAGGTGTCAGACCCTTTAGGACGTATTTCTTGTGCATATCAGACTTGTAGTTCGGGAATTATTCAGCCCTTGTCTTCAGAGTCCATTTTTTCAATCTTGGCTAATCTGCCTCAAGGATCGTGAAGGTCTCGAGCATGGTGGTCCATCTACGGCATATCTTTCTCCGTATCTAGGAGATAACTTTGGTCATCCCTGCCTGACCTTGATTAATGCCAGTGTACTATGCCAATAGGCACGTGATCCCTCACGACCCAACCACCGTGTGTCACAAACTTCCTTAGTATACTGGCAGGGGTTACTGCTTCACTGTCTGGGGCCACTTCACTAATAATGTGTCTGCCCTGTAGCTTCCTTGCGGCACCTCGTTGTCCGCGATCCCTCTTCTCTCCAACAGCCAGTTGCCTTTCACTTTCCTCCTGGTTTGGGCCCTCGTTTCTCTCCTTGTTTAGGTATTGGTTGGGGTCCTCTTGCTCCTGATTCGCCCAATATTGGCTGCTGCCCTATGCGATCTGGTCCATGAGGATCTGTTCATCATCGCGATCTGCCATCTGTTCGTAACATTAAGTAGTACACATTAACAAAGAGTATATTGTTATACATATATTGACATTGTTGAGGAATACGTACGATGACCAGTTAATTAATTGTTATACATGCAACCAACGTGCATATGTCATATATATATATATCAGTACAACACACCCCTCGCATAGTTTCCCTAGCCTAGTGCTTGTTTGACTGTCCGGATAAGTTCCTAAGTGTAGGCCAATCGTTAATGGTAAGGAACAACAACGCTTGTAGGTTAAATTGCTCTTGTTTGTCCTCATCCCACACGGGGACACCTTCTTTCTTATACAGTAGAACCAGATCTTCAACCAGTCGACTTAGGTACCCATCAATATCGTTACCAGGTTGCTTTGGGCCTTGAATGATAATTGGCATCATGATGTACTTCCACTTCATACATAACCAAGGGGGAGGTGTAGATACACATGGTCACAGGCCAAGTGCTATGGCCGTTGCTCATCTCTTCAAATGGATTCATACCATCCGTACTTAAACCGAACCTTACGTTTCGGGCATCCTCTCCAAAGTCTGGAAATGTTCTGTCGATATTTCGCCACTGCGATCCGTCGGCGGGGTGTCTCAGCATCCCATCTTATTAATGTTCTTCTGCGTACTAGCGCATCATTCTAGCATGCTCTTTGTTCCTAAACAAACGCCTGAGCCGTGGTATTATAGGGAAATACCACATCATCTTAGTAGGAACTCTCTTCTTCGAAGGATGTCCGTCCACATCACCTGGATCATCTCTTCTAATCTTGTATCGTAGTGCTTTACAAACCGGACATGCTTCTAGGTTGTGGTACTCCTCACCGCGATAGAGGATATAATCGTTCGGACATGCGTGTATCTTCTGTACTTCCAGTCCTAGAGGGCATACTACATGCTTAGCTTCGTACGTTGTTTCGGGCAATTCGTTTCCCTTCGGAAGAATGTTCTTGACGAGTTTCAATAACTCGCCAAATGTCTTGTCACTCACAGCATTTTTGACCTTCCATTGCAAGAATTCTAGCGTTGTACCCAACTTTTTGTGCCCCTGTTCGCAACCTAGGTACAACAAAGTTTTGTGATCCGCTAACATACGGTCCAATTTCTGCACATCCTTCTCACTTTCGAAGCCGTCCTTTGCATCCCGCAACATCTGACCAAGATCATCTACAGCGTTATTATCTTCAACAGCTCCGTCCGCCTCGCCTGCTGTATTTTCTTCAAATCCACCGTATTGATGAGCCCTGTCCAGAATGTTCTCGTCTTCTACTTCATCTTCTTCTATTATAACCCCTAGCTACGTGCGAGGTCCAACAATTGTATCCATGCATAAATCCACACTCAAATCCTTATGCTAGTTAGCATTGGCCACATTCAAAAAATAATGCGCGCCTTCAAGAAACTCTTTCGACCATTGATCCATAGTGTACATCCATTGTCGATCCATCTATACATCAAATAATCCAATGTTACTAACGAAATCCACACAATTGAAACTAATTAAATAATCATATAATAATTTAAAACATCATAATTAAAAGTGAAACTAATTTGTACCAAAGAGCTACAAAGATGGCGACGAGAAGGAAAAGAAGTTTACAATTATTTTTAAATTTTTATTAAAGTACTAAACATATTTTTTTAGTGTACTAAATTATTTCTAGATATATTATATTTTTCTATAACCTTAGTTTTCTACACTTTTCTATAAATAACCATACAATTATTTTATGATAGTCCCACATATCATTCTTTTTCATTCTTTGTAAATTTGTAAACATATCTTCAATATATTATACTCTACAACGTTGTAAACTATCTTTGTAAAGTTTTCAATTCTTTTGTCTTAGTGTTCTATATTTTCCCTTGTCATCTCTTTTATAACATTTTTATCCAAATTTTCTAATTTCAAAATCAACGTAATTTTGCCTACACATATTTTCTCTCTCGTTACGTTGCATAACCCATGTTTGAGTCAATATTTTATAGAAACAAAACTATAAATGAAACCCATGTAGTTGCTAACCTTTTCGATATCTCCCATTTGTATAATATCACCAAAACAATTTTATCAAAAAATTCAGCAGTACCTCCCTTCTTCCTCCTCCTCTCTGCAGCAATGACTCGGGTTGGAAGAGAAAGAAGATGTATAAAAAGGATTCTCACTTTAGTCCTGGTTGGTAACCAACCTGGACTAAAGATCTAAATCATCGTTAGTCCCGATTAGTGTTACCAATCAGGACTAAAGTGAGGATCTTTAGTCCCGGTTGGTGACATCAATCAGGACTAAAGATCCTCGGTCTCCTGACATGGGTCTGACACGGTCGGGAAAAGTGTGAACCGGGACTAAAGATGATGTTTAGTCATGGTTCCTATTTGAACCGGGACTATTGCGATTTTTGTGAGCGCGAGTAAAGATCGGTTCACCAGTAGTGTTTGGCCCTCCTTACTACATCAATTTCAAATGCTCGGGGCCCAAGAGTTCTTTTTAATGGTCTTGAGGAATATTTTTTTGAAACTTTTTAGTTTTTATTAGAAAAAATAAATCCTACCAAAACTTATTTCAAATCTATGCCATGCCTGGTTCAGTGGTGTGGACAACACTGTCACACCACAAGCAGGGTGGCAACAATGTATAACACGTTAGCTAGACTAGCATGGATTAGCATGTCTACTTCTCACGTACTACGCCACCAGGCGGGATGGAATGGACAAAAACTTCAGAATTGAAAATAGGTTTTTAGTCAATTTTTAAAATAAAAATGAAAAATGTTAAAATAATAATAATAAATCCTCCTCGGCATGTTTCACATGCTCTGAATGGTATGTTGAAGGCACACACGTATCTTCGTAGACGGTCAAAATGTGATAGAATTTTCTTTTTGGATATGCTAGAAAACTATTGACAATTGTTTTCCTCCAAATTTTCAATATGTGAACCGTCCGATCACATTGAGATTTGTGCGACGAAGGGTATTTCGCTCCGTTTGTTCGACCTCTGGTGTGGTATATTTTCGCAGACGGGTTTCTTAAAGGACCGCATACATGTCTAACATCCCTCCTCTCTTCTGTCTCAACATCTTCAAATATTACAAGTCGTGATCCTTATCTCCTCAGCTTCTCTCCCTCACCTCCTTTCCTCATATTATGTCTCTCGCTTTCCTCTCCCTCTCTCTCACGTCTCACCTCCTCTTTCTTCCTCGACTTCTCCTCCCAAGCGGCGACAGTGAGCTCCAGTGGGAGAAGCAGGTGGCGGGCTCAAGCGAGACCGGGCGGCAGCGGGCCCAGCAGCGCTGATGGTGACAGTGCCACGACGATGGGATCCAATGCCTAGCAGTCCCACGACGGGCAGATCCGGTGGATCCGCTGCCACCGGTCCCCGCGACGGGCGGATCTGCGCCGCTGCCGCCATCGGGGTGCAAATCGAGAGGCAGTGGTGGAGGTGCGGGGAGTTACGATGGCGATGAAAACAACGAGCTGTGGGGACTCAGGGAAGACGAAAGGTGGTGGACTGTGGTGATGACGTCGTCGGTGGATCGGAGCTAGCTAGTGTTTCATTTTTTTGGGATTTTTATTTTTTTCGAATTTTATTTTCATAGACATACGACATAAGCGCCCGCCTGTGAAATTCGGATTTTCGCGTGTGGGTGCACCACCTGCAATAAAAATAGTGATTTTTATAGACCTACGGACAGATGGACGGCTCAACCACATGCAAAAATGGGTTTTGGCAGCATGCAAAAACGCTTTTTAAGTAGTTTTATAAGGTTGCTGTGTAATTACAATATACATGCAATATAATCACGTTTTATTTATACCATATATACATTTGAAAGTTTTCACCCACAAATTGTATAATTACTTTCTTTATATCTGCGTGGCAACGACAAATATCCAAATCCTTGTGTTGGTTTCTTTTCTGGCTTGTCTCGCTCAAAAAATTTTAAAATAGTACTCCGACACGGTTAAATTTCAGTTATACCTTTGCCAATTTGTTTTTTGAAAATTACATAATTATGATTTATTTTCGTTGTGATTTGCTTATCATTAAAAGAAGTTTTAGCCTTATTTGTATTTTTGCTTGTTTATAAAATGTTTTTAATAAGAAAGAATGTTCAAAGTACTTCTAAAAAGTTAACGGCGACACACTTTTAAAACCTAGAGGGACTCACTACTACTGATCTTTTATCGTGGTACCCAAAACACAAATCTCTCAGTTAGATTTATAACCAGTACTAAAAGATATTTTTATTACCGGTTCTAAAAGCCCAAGTCCCAAAAACATCTTTAGTTTTGATTGGTGTTATCAACCGGTATTAAAAATGCATCTTTAGGACCGGTTGGTAACCGGTATTAAAGACTCTTCTTTAGTACCGGTTGGTAACACCAATCCGGACTAAGGATTATCAATCTTTTGACCGGGTGGATATTACTTACCGGCACTAAAAGTACCGGTTGGTGCTATGAGCTAGTAGTAAATATACCTTCAGGAGGATTAGTTAAAATAAAAGCCTCTCTATTCAAGATAGATGTGTGTGGTAGGTGAAATGGTAATACGCACGCGTGAGAACTGAGGTGACAGATCTTGAGTTCGAATCCCACATTCAGTATATTTTTTGATTTATTATGCATCTTTAGTACATGTTATTTCAACTGGTACTAAAGATCGAGATCTTTAGCCTCGATAATTTTGTACTGGTTGCTATATCTGGTACTAAAGGAGGTTATGAACCAGTAGTAAAGAGTTGTATTTGTTGTGACTATTTATTTTGATATTTTTCACTTGTTTTCTAGGGTGTTGAAATTCATCATAAACTCGATCACAAGGTACAGAGAAATTTTGCCTATAATTAATTCAATAAAAATGCAGTTATTCTTTCGTTCTGTCTCTCGAAGCTAAAAGAGTGAAATGAATGGAACCCTTACGGGGACAGGATTTGTTTTTGACCAAATTAATTGTATGATGGTATTTTATTGAACACTAGTTGGGTACCCGTGCAATGCAACTGGAACAATATAACTTTTAAGAAATTTTGCGATTGACAATACAAAAATTTGCGAAATGAATTTGATACGTATTTGTTTATGTAACATAAGTGCATATATATTTAATTAGATCTAACACTTCATTCTCAATTTTTTTCTCAACAATTTCATTTTTCTGTACTCCTGCTCACACCACTTCTAATCCAGTAGCGAATACCTCAATCCTATAACTCTATACCACTGAACTTTAGAAACACGATGCTTGCAATTGTTGAGTGAATACCCTGTGTTAAAATCCTGCGTCCGCTACCGTAATTTGCTGCTAGTTGCGCTGGTCTCCGGCAGACATACAATCTTAAAGGCGATAAGTATACATGTTGTAAATTAAAACTAAAATTCCTAGGTGTAAGAAAATTATCACCCTTTTGTATCCTGAGGTTTATTCACATGCAAGGATCCAGAGTTTCACATGCCATGAAGTTGCTTCTCTTTTATTTTAGAAGTTGTTTCTAACCTGGTTATTAAGTTCACTATGTCAATGTGGTCCTAAACTGATCAGTCCTAAAGATATTGTTTACACTTCAGCAATACTTATAGATATTTAGTTGATTACAACTTTACTTTTAGTTCACAAAATTTGTTATCCAAGAAATTCGCCTCTCTAATTGAGCTATTTTAATTGCTCATTTGTAGTTGGGGATATAAACTTATGCAAAGTTGATTAAATACCCAGAATCTGTGGGGAGTTTTAAGAACATATAAAGCTAACCTTTGGTCATCATTGTACAAGAGACAAGAAAGAGTGCATGTATTTCAAAACTCACACAGCTCATGTAATATATGCAAGGTGACAGCAGTGAATATATGAAATTCTAGAGTTGCCTCCAAACTTTTGTATTCGAGTTATAACAATTCATTTGGTGGAAAGCAAATATTGAATATCATTTTGCTTTTTTAGCGACTACTAATTCTCATGTATCCTGCACAAAACCAAAGATTTGAAGGCTGGCTTACATTTCAAGGGATTTTTCAGCGAGTACTAATCTACCCTATGTTCACTCAAATAGTACTTGCAGGTTGGCATACATTTCAAGGGATTTCCCACACTAAATTCCAAATCAGTTTTTGAACAGGTACATGGAAAATTGCTTTTCCATAGAAGTATGAGGGCCAAGTAATTGAATATACCCTCAACAAAAGCAATAATTCACAAGCCGATTGTGAACAGAATATAAATTTCAGTCCTGGATATAATGTAAGGCCAAGTTCAGATAAAGATGTACAAATTTTTACTGGAGAAAAAATGCTTGAGAAAATCTTCAGGTAACGGGCAAAACAAACTGCCTGGTTCCAGAATACGTTTCGGCTACAAATAATTTCCATGACATTCCTGCAGTTGTAGGAAAATGCAAGATTTTAGGGCCTAAATCCAGATTTAATAGGAAGCCGATGCTCAACAAGCTCATGGCTAAATCCTAGCATATCATGATATTCTCAAGCAAAACAATCGATATACAATTTAAACAAAACGATTAATTTAGCCAGCCTTAGAATAGATACATATTCTTGTTTACAAAAGCCAGCCTTGGAATAGATACATCACTTATGTGTACTTCTTATAGTGGATCAACTTCTTATACTGGACGATGTAAAACCTTGATCCAACCTTTCTACTTCATCAAAATCTTATATGGACTCACCAATATCATTCTTTTCAGAATGATATTGTTTCACCCTCTTTTGCAACAACTCTAAATTAGCGTCTTTTCTCATAGTAAATAGTTACATTGCATAGCCATGTTAAATTAGTTGGCTTTACAGAAATGTGTACAAACCTCTCTTTAGAAACACTAATAAAATCATAACTAGAAATATCTATCCCTAATAAGCATTGGTCAATTGACATAGTGTGGCGAGGCATCGGCTGGAGAAGCTTTCAAAGTTATATTCTTTCCCTTATGACTTTCTGTATCGGGTTTTACATGGTTTTCTTCTTTGCCACCAAATTCTATCAAAGGATGGGCCGATCTAGAAAAGCAGTTTCATAAGTATTTCTTTACTGGAATCAATGAGATGAAACTCAAAAATTAGACATCGGTTAAGCAACGAACAAATGAATCGGTTCTAGGATATATTCAATAATTTTGTGATGTTCGCAGCCGATGCTGTATTCTATGCTTAACAGATCGGCAATTAATAGAATTGGCATTTCAAGGATTGTCAACACCTATCAAAAAATATTTTTCTTCCAAGAGTTCAAAAATTTAGCTCATCTGAAGCAGAAGGTGTCAGCTCATTAAAGTCGATTTCAAGAGTCAAAGGAAGAAGAAATTTTGGAGTCATAAAGGCCAGGAAGAAGATAATTTTGAAGCATGAGTTCTCGTACTCCAAAATTGGGTGGGCATGTGTTAACACCAAAATTTGGCATGGTTCTTTAGTGGATTCGATTAAGGAAATAAGTTGATTGGGAGATGGAAGTTTATCCAGATTTATCAAATTCAACGAAGAATCGTGAAGACTACGACAAGGCAGGACTACATACTTTTCTTGTCTTATAGGATGTTTTATCATGTGTCCGATTGGGACTTGTATCAACCCTAGGGTATAAATATGTACACCTGGGCTCTTTGTAATCTCTCCACAAATCAATACAATTACTAGCGAGTTCTTAGTTTTGATTTGGGCTGCACCGTTTTGATCTCCGGCGAGGAAATAAGTTCCGTCAATTTCGCTTGCATCAACATGGCTAGGACTTTCTCGGTTAGGTTCGATATTCTATTCAAGATGATTCGAGCGTTGTCTATCAGATATATTGATTCGATCTTTAACTGCATCATTGATTAGAGTCGTATCGACTTAGTTAGCGCATTCTCGGTTAGGTCCAATATACTAATTAAGTTGGTCTTTCTCTTATCATACTGTTGTTTTAGATTGATCTATATATCCATCTTCTTTTCGTAGATCTATCGGCTAAATAAGTTTTTCTAATTATTTTCAATCCTATACTGTCTTGTTAGGTCCGATCTATTAGATTGCTGCTAATAAGTTTAATTCTAGTAAGTTGATAGGTTTGATGCAATGTTTCATTGGTGTTCAAACCGATGAGTTAACCATTATTATGAGCTTTAGCTATCAGACATATCAGCTAATTAGCCGATGTACATGCGAATCTACTTGCATTGGATTTCCAGCCGATGTATGCTTTCACCATCGGACCTGCATATACCATTGTCCCCCGTCAGGTGCCTTGCACCGAGCACACAGATAAATCTGCAAGCGCACGGATACCACTGTAGCACTTCCACTTAGAGTATTACAAGGGTATCAAACTCAGGGAATGCGTGTGTACTATCTACGAATAGCATTCTACCCAATGATAACAACTGATGATAGGATTGGCTAGAGATGACTCCTATAGACTTAACTAGCTAGATTAAGTTAAAGGTAAAACTCTATCGAATGCTTTGGGCACCAGCCCTCCCCTGGTCTACCAGGCTGACTCAGACCTTGAGCTCTATGATGTACCCGAACGTGGAGAGATACAAAGGACAGATAGGGCTGTCACCACCTGTCACCTACCTCACTTTCCGTCGAGAACACAACAACCAAAGGTAACCGCTAACCTATACACCACGCCTATGTTATTAACTACTACTCTAGCCTTGCGCAGAAACTTCCTTCTTTATCTAGAGTCCTAATACTAGAGCACTTAGTTGCACCCCAAACGATGAACCCGCATCGATGAGAATATATCTCATATAAGTGAACTAAGTAAAGAACATAAAGAAGACTTGAATACTTACTTTATAAAAGGAAGCATCCGCTGACCTATAAGCGATAAGAAGGCTGACCGTTGCAGCGCTTCTCTAGAACTCCGTTGGAAGAATGCCGACTCTCCCAGCACTCCTCCATAAAAGTCTCGAAGAAACTCCAATATTAAGGGCACTCCTTCCGGAGCTTCCCCTCACTCTCTATTGAGGCCAACATACTAAAGTAAAGTGTAGAATTTAATAGTGAGTTGTATTCTACTTTGTTATGTGTTGTGAAGTGTGTTGAGCTCCTCCTTTTGTACTACCAAATGACACTTATAACAGTGCACCCATAACCACCATAGTCATCTAATGGGGAGCTGCCACGTTGAAGAGTGGAGCCGGGGGCGCCACGGCTGGTTTGGCCGAACCAGGCTACTGCCTTCTAGCCACCGACCTTGGTCAATCACTGACATGTGGACCCTTATGACAGTTAAGGATGGTTTAGCCCCATCTTAAGTTGGTTTTGACTGTCAGGTGGGCCCTGCAATCCTTGTGCTTGTGCGTGATTGGCCGGAGGTTCATTTTCATCGCATTGCGGGTTCATTTTCATCTACTGGAGTAATGACTTTATGCTTAATGATGTGCAATACATGTTATTCCAAGACATTAGTGTGTTTGTGAACCTTGATGTGTCTACCATGTCATCTTGGGTGATTTAAGAACCGAACGGCCATCGAATCAAGTCACCTATACTCCTTTTGATGAATTACCTTGAGGCTTCCTTTGATGCTCATAAAATACATAACTTTTACTATACTCAATAAATAATCACTGAAAGTGTTTATTTTCCTTACCAACCATTCAACTAAGGCTTACGTGGAGCTGAGGGTAGGGAATAAGAAATGACATACTTGCATTAGATATATTGTAAAGTTAAATAGAGGATCCAAGAAGACAACCAATTATATAACCATGACCAAGCTTGTGCACTTACATGTGGATAGGAAAAGTGAAAAGGGAAACATAAATGTGGATGATGGGATAATGGAATGATGACTCAACTTTTGTATGATCCTCCCCCGATACTTTATTTGAAGAGCATAGATATTTTCTATCTCTCTTTTTTCATCATGCTTGAGAATATTTCGTTTCTTCTCTTTTGAGAAATCTGATTTTCTAAAACCATAAAAATATATATATTTGGAGTCTTTATTTGGTGGATAGATATGGTGGATGCCGACTTCCGGAGTAGAAGTTTAGCATATGGTGGATGAAAATTTTTGCTAAGCCTCCAGTGTAGAGGATGAGGAATATTTTTGGTTGCTAAGTGCACAAGATTTTGATCATGAAGATATGAAAGGAATCTAAGAAGGGTCACAACCATTTGATAAAACTCAAAATGATAGATGGCAACATATGTATAAGGTTTGATAAGTACGATTGACATATGGCTTTGGTAGGAAGGGAATATCAATGAGGAGTATGTAAAGTTATTTTATTTTATTCTATAAAATTCCCAAGAGTTAAACATCAATAGCAAGGTTCATATCATAGATGATATGTGGTCCTATCAAATTGGTTCGCTAATAACAAGTGATGTTCAAGGAATAAAAAGTATGTAAGTCATTTGGCAAGCAAGTCATATAGTCTAGTTGATCATGTCAATACTGATTTTAATTTTTGAGTTAATTTTAGATATTGAAAAATTAAATCCATCTCAAGTATTACGGAAATAAGGGATACACGTGCAAACCGTCGCTCATATGTGAGTGCGATGACGAGCAGCCTTGTGTTCAATGGATGCTACGTCTCGTCTGGTGAATGTGCAGGCATTGTGGTGTAGCATGAACATGGGTGATCTTGTATGTGAATGCGTCGTGTAAACACAAGATCACAACCACACTTGTTTTCGTACTTGGGGTGCTTCAATGATACAAAGACAAAAAGAAAAAGTGAAAGCAAAAAGGGGCTCACCCGGTAAAGCTCAGTGAGTCCATTATTTTATTATTTTTTATTGCTAGGCGCAATTACATGACAGAATAAAAGAAATAATGAAAGGAAAAACTGAATTTAATCCTTCAATCACATTGACTCCAAAGGATACTAGGGAAGATCTACGGGCTAGGGGTATTTTAGAGATTCTTCTTCCCTACGGCCTTGTACAAGCGTTGAAGCTTGTAGAAAGACCAGGACAGAGGGATGCAAGTTCCACGTTGAGCTTAGCGAGCTCAACTTGCCTCTCCACCATGGTGTCCTTTAGCTACCTATTCCCATTTCGCAGCTGAGCCGCAGTTGTAGCGAAATGAGCCACCGTAGGCTCGCTCGGGGATTTCTCTCCGTCACTCTCATACTCCCCCGCCAACCTCTTGATAGGAGGTGGAGAAATGCTCTAGCTGATTGACGCGGAGCTTTGAGAGGCCTCCGCCTTTAGCTTTTCGCTTAGTGCGAGAGTAGGAATGATTACCTTCCTACATCCTACGGGTGTACTCGCACCCAGGAAGTGGACATGGCGCTTCGGCGGAGGACTATCTACTGAGTAGGATGACGCGTCCCTACTCGGTCGGGGGCTATTCCCATTTCCCACATTGGTGGTATTAAAAGGAGTCATGTGACAACCGTTTTTGCGACATGGTCCCATCACGTCGTTTCCTTGGAACAATGGGATGCAAATCGACCGTTTCAGGACGATTACACCCGTTGTTGGCCTCCGGTTGGGATTGGATGACCGGACCTGGGATCTCTGAACCCTCCAGGGCGAAGGTGAGTGCGCAATCGAATTGGGGGCCGAGGGGGGTGAGAGTGGTTCGGCCGAACCCTCCTGGGCGATGGGTGGCCCTTGTCACGGCTGAGTGGTGGCAAGATCGCCAGGAGCTCCAAAATCCTTTGTTCGCCATCTACAAGCGCCGGAAATGCCACATTGGCGGATTGGATCTCCCCCTCAGGATGAAAGGTGGAGGATGAGCTAGCAAGGGAGATAAGGCCTTCCCTGCCATGAATTGGTGGAAAATTGGGCAATGATTCGGCTAGGATTCACGAGATGGACGAGAGGAGGAAGAAAAGAAATAGCGGTCGAAAGGGGTTCAAAATTGGAGAATGCGGTCACCGTCTTTTTCCTCTTCGCGAGACCACTGAGACTGACAATGGGGCCCACCAACAGACCAAAGGGATGAGGGTCGGTGTTTGAGGCACCAAGACAAGTTCGGTCGAACAATCCTAGGCTCCAGCCTAGCCGGGTTTAGACAAGTGGCTGGGCTGGACTCCAGCCCATTGGGCATAGGTCTGATAAAACCCTGAGCTCCACTCGATGCGCTCAAGGCTATGGTTGGCCCGATCTTTTGGTGAGTTAAGATAACTACGATTTGGGAGACACATTGACGATCCGACTACAACCGTACGAGACGTTGTGTTGCGCCTTAGCGATCGGTACACCTCTCCGTGGGTTGCTGATCTTGCCGATGCAAATCAACCTTATTCCAGCAAGCAAATCAAAGAAACAAGTAAGAACAAGATAAAAGCAATCTGATATTGTAAATAGGAACTGAATACACACGATAGGTTGGGGTTCTGAAGACAAGCAGATGGACGGTCTAGCCGAGACTCGCGCTGCAAGCAAGTAGCAATTGGCTAAACTTTAATCTAACATAACCTGAGAAATCCTAAAGAGGTACCTAGCTATTTAAAGGGGTGGGAGGACAACCAAGGGAGCCCTAGGGTCGTGCTCCACCTAATTGGGGTGCACCCCACATGGGCCTCACATGGGCTGGGGTCCCAAACGATGTTTCAAACCTATAGGCCCATTATAGGTGATGCAACACCTTGTTTCTTCAATTGCGGCCGATTGAAATGGAGTTTGGTGATGAGACTAGATCCATTGCAAAGAGGACTCTGAGGGCTTTCCATCAAGTATTCACGGGCCGAAAACGGAGCTCGTATGCAGATTTGGAGATCGTTCGAAGTCAACATTGTACCAGGTGGACCGAATTGGATTCCAGCTCTTGGGCAACATGATCTTGATGTGAACAATGGTTGTATCAATGGTAGCCATGGTCACATCATCCTCCCCTTCTTCATGGAAAATCATCCTCGGTTTTTCCATATGGTGCTCTTCACATAGTCCATTTTAAACAAACTGTTTCTTCCAATCAAAACAAGAGAAACTCGACATAATATGATTAGAAAAAACATATCTCTGTAGCTTGCATGTTTTATCCACATATCCAGGAGGTTCTAAATACGAATAGATGTAAACTCTATGCACCAAATATATTCCGCTATCATTATTTTTACCAAAGATATGAAATATAGTATTAGTTGGACATGGCAAATCAAACTTAGCAAATAACTTCTCCTTCAAATTATTGGGCTCACGAAAATCATCAAACTGATTATAGCCCAAAGTATTTAAAGAAAATAACAATTCACGTTCCTCAACTTCATTAGCAATATGAATAACATGCTTAAAATTATCACGAAAAGAACTAACACTAGAAATAGCATGTTCACTCACTAGTTGTGGCATGGATATAAGTGAAGCATTATGACACAACTCTTCTATATCACAAGGAACAACAAACAAATCAACTTGTGACAAAGGAATATCAGCAATTGGTTTCACTAATGGTTGCTCTACTATAGCATGAGAAGTGGACATGTATAGCTCAGATTGACAATACTCACCTTCATTTACTTCATCACGATTTAATTTACCTTGCGAACTTTGTTCAGACATCACATGTGCTTCATGGTTCTCTTCTTTGTTCTCAAGAACATCATTCTCCTCCTTTTGACAATTGTTTACTTCCTGCAAATTATTAGTAATAGGAGACACGGGCACAACTTGTTGCTTATTCACATGCTCAATTTGTTTTTCCGCATTGCAAGCAAGTTGTAATAAATGAGAAAGAGATCTATATCTTTGATAAGCAAGCATGTCCTGAATTTCTTTGTTAAGCCCACGTAAAATCCTCAATTCTGTAGCTTCTCCGCATTCATCTAAACCACAACGTAATAAACAAGCACGCATATCATGATAGTATGAAGTAACAGTTCTAGTATCTTGTTTTAAACATTGTAGTTTGTTAAGCAGAATATCAGCATAATACATAGGAAACATGAACATCTCTCAAATATCTTTTCAGATCTTTACAAGATTGAGGTATTTTATTATGCCTACAAAGATGTTTCCAATCATAAGAAGCATTTTCAACTAGAACACTAGAGGCACATGTTACCATATGTTCTCAGACAAGTTATGCTTTTGAAATTCTCTATCAACCGCTAGCTCCCATTTAATATAAGCATGAGGATTGTAATCTCCTTCAAAATAAGGTAGTGCAGATTTAATCTTAGTTAAAACAACATCACTTACCTCATAATGGTCATGTTGATCACTCCTCATGTCTCGACGAAGATGTCGATGTTGAGCATGATGTTCGCGTATTCCCTTGCTTAATCCTGCCATTCTCAGTAGGAAATAAGACACATACACAAGAATATGCACACGCCTATCAACTACTAGGTAGTGGCAGCTTAAATATCACATACACTAAAGCTTTTAACCGAGCTCTTACAAGTTCTTACTAATGCAAGCGGAAAGGTGACATATACCGGCTCAACCAAGCAACCCATGGAGGTTAGATGTATCGATGCCTTGGCAAGCACTTCCTGTACGGCTGCAATCAAATCTGTGGAGCTCCGAGTAGGCTTAAATGTGTAGCAAAGGAATAGCAGATGCTCAAATCAGAGAATACAAAGTTGAATAATCGTTCAAAGTCAAGTACCGTGCTAGTCCTAGGCTAGAACATACTAGAGACGCGAGCCTAGACACAAACAATACCACAAGATAACACTAGGAACAACTCAAGCACAACTCTGATATACAAAAGCAAACTCAAAGATTACAGCTGATTTTCTCTTTTCTTTCTTCTTTTTTACTTCTTTCTTTCTTTTTTTGGTGCGGCTTTTGTGTTCTTTTTTAGCACCCTTCTGCCTTTTTTCTTTGTTTTTTGAATTTTTTCAGCAAAAATGACTGAAGGACCTGAATGCAAGATTACAGGGACTCGAATGTAAATATAAAAATTTACAGGGACTCAAATGTAAAAGTCAAAACCCTAAAATTTGATCTATACAAAAATAGAATGCTCTCGTCCCATAGATTCCATTTTTGCAAACAGAAATCGAATCTGACAGCAAATACTATTTTACCAAAGGTGTAGCAACTCACGGTATGGAAGAGGAAAACAACCGTGGCGTGCGGTGGGAGGTGGAGGGGAAACTGCAACATTAGGAGTTCGGATCTAGTGCTGGATAAAAACAAAGAAACAAATTTTCCACCGATCCAATCTACTATTTCTTTCCAAACCAAAAACCAATCTTGTAACTTCTTCCACCTCTCGTGCAGGACACACCCACGGCAAAAAAGAAAGCACAGCAGGATAGGCAAACCCTAGATGCAACTCAACAACTCCAAAACCAATCGGCAGAAACTACCCGAAACGAGGAAAACAGAACCCTAGCGGCGATATGATTCGTTTTCGAAGATCCCGATGACAACGAAGACACGGCGGCGGTGGTGACAGTGGTACTAGATGTGACCAGAACTCGAAACTCTAAATGGACTAGATGCTAAGACTAACAGCTCGATACGACGATGCAACACAAAACTCAACAAAGCAAAAGCTGAAAAGAACAATGCAGTGGCACAAAGATGGCTAGGTAAAGGATGCAATTTTTTTTGTATGGCTATTTTCTGGTTATAGGTAGATAAAAACTCACCGAGCAACGAAAGCTCCGATGCCACTTGATAAACCCTGAGCTCCACACGATGCGCTCAAGGCTATGGTTGGCCCGATCTTTTGGTGAGTTGTGATAACTACGATTTGGGAGACACGTTGACGATCCGACTACAATCGTACGAAACGTTGTGTTGCGCCTTAGCGATCGATACACCTGTTCGTGGGTTGCTAATCTTGCCGATTCAAATCAACCTTATTCCTGCAAGCAAATCAAAGAAACAAGCAAGAACAAGATAAAAGCAATCTGATATTGTAAATAGGAATTGAATACACACGGTAGGGTAGGGTTCCAAAGACAAGCAGACGGATGGTCTAGCTGACACGCGCGCTGCAAGCAAGTAGCAGTTGGCTAAACTTTAGTCTAACAAAACCCGAGAAACCTAAAGGTGTACCTAGCCATATAAAGGGGTGGGAGGACAACCAAAGGAGCCCTTGGGTCGTGCTCCACCTGATTGGGGTGCACCCCACATGGCTCCCACATGGGCCGGGGTCCCAAACGAAGTTACAAGCCCATAGGTCCATTATAGGTGATGTAATACTTTGTTTCTTCAATTGTGGCTGACTGAGATGGGGTTTGATGATACTAGATCCATTGGAAAGAAGACTCTGAGAGCTTTCCATCAAGTACTCACAGGCCGAAAACGGAGCTTGTATGCAGATTTGGCGGTTGTTTGAAGTCAGCACTGTAGCAGGTGGCCCAATTGGATTCCAGCGCTTGGGCAACCTAATCTTGTATCAATTGTAGCCATGGTCACATCAGGTTGGGCTCTAAGATAAGAATTAAAATTGACCAAATCCATTAAGTCTAGATCCTGCCCCTACCCCTCTACCGGTTCTAGGAAAACTTTTAAATGATGATTGCTTACCTCAAAGACGTTACCTTCATCATCCTGCAGCGTGACCGCTCCATGCAATGAAGTGTCGATGATGGTGTACGGCCCTAGCTATTTGCTCTGAAGTTCTCCGTGACCGAAGAGTTTCACCATGGAGTTGAACAGCAAAACCTTGTCTCCTAGTTCAAGCTCCTTTTTGTTCGCTCCTTGTACATCGTGGAATTGTGATAAGCCTTGAATCCCATTTCTCTAGTTCTAACAGTTGCATCAGTCGGTGTCAACCGACTTGTCCTAAGTCCATTTCCAAGTTCGGATGGCCCAGTGCGCCCGGTATTCCAGCTCGACGGGCAACTGGCAAGTCCTCCCATAGATGAGCTAGTAAGGTGACATGCCGATGTACATCTTTTATGCGGTCCTATACGCCCAAAGAGCTTGTACTTGCATGCTTTCCCCATCTCATTCACAGTCTTCTGTAGAATGTTCTTAATTTGCTTATTGGATGGTTTGCTTGATGACTTGTTTGGTGGTGGTATGGACTTGAAATGTTGTCTTGTGCCCTAAGCTCTTGTAAAAAGTTTTGGAAGGTCTTATCGATGAAATGAGACTCTCCGTCACTTATTACCATACATATTTTTCCAAACGGAGGAAAGATGACCTCGTGGAATATCATATGGGCATGCTCAGCATCGGTGGAATGACACGACATCGCTTCCACCCACTTGGACACATAGTCGATGGCCACCAGGATGTACTCGCAGTCATGAGACTTTGGATACGGTCTCAAGTAGTGAATGCCCCATGCATCAACATATTCCACTTGAAGATTGTAAGTTAGGGACATTGCATCGCGAGCGGTGATACCTCCTTGCTTCTAGCATCTTGCGCATCTCTCAATGAATTCTTTTGTGTCTTCATACAATGTAGGCCAAAAGAATCCACTATGCCATATGTTTGCCTGGGTGCGGAATGCACCTTAGGGGCCTCCGTAAGGTGCCGTGTGGCATTTTTTTAATGATACGAGTCCCATCAGTTGTCGGTATACACCTCCTGAGAAGTCCATCTGAACATACATGATAAAGATACGACTCATCCCACAAGTGACTTTTGCTCTCATAGATGAGTCATCTTTTGTTTTCTCCCGGTGGCATGTACCCCGCAACCATGAAGTTGACGATGTTTGCATACCGCTGGTTTGAGTCTGTTACCTTTAGTAGCATGTTGTCTCGTATGAAATCATTTATCGTAGTTCATGCATGTCAATGATTTGCATACGTGACAAATGATCTGCTACAGAATTTTCTACTAGCTTTTTATCCTTAGTTTCAAGATCAAATTCGTCGAGTAGAAGAACCCATCTAAGCAACCAGGATTTTGCATTTGTATTAGTGAGCAGGTACTCTAAGGCAACATGATCAGTGTAAACTATTACCTTCGCTCCAACTAAGACCTGAACTTATTTATAGAAAAGACCACAACTAGGAGCTCTTTTTCAGTTATGGCATTATTAAGTTGAGCTCCTGTCAATGTTTTACTAGCATATGTAATAGCATGGTGTTTCTTATCTTTAGTTTGATCGAGAACGACCCCTAGAACATAATCGCTAGCATCGCACATGATTCCAAACGGAAGCACCCAATTAGGGGTTGAATGATTGGTGCTGAAATAAGTGCTTCTTTGAGGATTTTAAAAGATTTTAAACACTCATCACAGTTAAAGGGAGCATCCTTGGCTAGCAAACTGGTACGAGATCTAGCTACTAAAGAAAAATCTTTAATAAACTGACGACAGAATCCCGCATGACCCAGAAAACTACACACCCCTTTAACATTGGTAGGAGGTGGGAGCTGCTAAATTACCTCAACTTTTTGGATTTGTCCACCTCAACTCCCCTTTCGAAGACTCGATGTCCGAGAACTATTCCTTCATGAACCATGACGTAGTAATTTTCCCAATTAAGCACCAACTCCTTTTTATGACATCGCTGCAATACTGTCTAAATTCTCCAAGCATTGATTAGAAGTCTTTCCATAGACGGAGAAGTCGTCCATGAAAACATCCATGATTTCCTCGATCATGTTGGAGAAGATAGACATCATGCACTGTTGAAATGATGCAGGTGCTTACACAACCTGAACGACATTCGACGGTAAGCATACGTCCCATAAGGACACGTGAACATCGTCTTGCTTTAATCATCGGGACGAATAGGAATATGATGATAGCCAGAATACCCGTTAGGGAAACAGAAGAATGAGTGATTTGCCAGCCTCTCAATCATTTCATCAATAAAAGACAGTGGAAAATGGTCCGTCTCAGTAGCCATCCTGATCTTCCTGTAGTCCATACACATCCTTCTTCCCATGATGGTTCGATGTGGAATCAACTCATTTTTCGAGTTTTCAACAACTATCCTACCTCCCTTCTTAAGCACAACTTGAAATGGGTTGACCCACTCGCAATACGGTATGGGATAGATTATCCCGACGTTTAGGAGTTTCAATACCTTTTGCTTTTCACTGTTCAGAAGACCCTGAAAGGTTTTCCCTATTCGAGCCAACGGTTCGTCTCTTAAGCATGTTCGTGCGAAGGTTCCGGACATAATGTTTGCACCGATAGTGTTGTTATAAAGAGTTTTCACCAAAGCCTCTCTCACAAAACAAGGAATGGTTAAGGTTGGGGAGCTAATCCGAATTGCTTCAGAGAGCTCCACCTCTCTTTGAGGTAGTTCATGCACCATCTCTTTGAGGAAATATTCCTCGAGAGATTCATTCCAAGTACGCTGGATTGGTGGTCTCTTTTAGGTAGAATTGTTTGAGGTGTTTCCATAATCTTAAAATGGTCACCCTCAAACTGGAAGGGGAATTCCGAAGGTTGAATTTCTTCTTTATTCGGTTCCCGTGGTTGGGGTGAGGACTGTGACATCTTGGCCGAATTAGGATATGGACTGTGTGGCCCATGAGAGCTGTGTGCCTGTTTAGTACCACCTTGCTAGTTTAGCAAGAGCGGAACCAACTTATAAGGGCTTATCCCTCCAACCATGTAACTCCTGTGTTAACCCTTTTAAACAAAGAAAGGATGAAAGTGTAAGTAGAGTGGTATATGTAAGTGGGTCCGCCAGTCAGATGGGCTAGCTATGCGGTTCTTGAGGGAGGGCTGTTACAAATGGTATCAGAGCCGACCCTCATGGTTGTGCATACGGGTTAGTGCGCGAACATATGGCGCATGGAGCATGTGGGCTCCGTGTGAGGCACATGGCATGGCATATGGCGCCGGCACAGGATGTACGGACATGTGCTAAGATGGGTTGCGTTAATGAGCATTTGCCTATATGCCTGTGTGGCTATGTGGGTCAATTGGACCGACGTGGACATCGGTCCTTTGAGGGGGGTGTATGTGACATCCTGGCCCAATTAGGATATGGCTTTTGTGGCCTATGAGAGTTGTGTGCATGTTTAGTACAACCTTGCTACTTTAGCAAGAGTGGAACTAACTTATAAGGGCTTATCCCTCCAACCATGTGTTGATATTTCTTAATGACATTACTAGTAATTGATCCCAGGCAATGGCACCAGAAATATTAGCCGGTATTTTCTTACAATCACAGATACAATCCACAAGCACACGAATATACCGCTATAGCATTTCACCCGGAAGAATTTCCAAGGTATCGTATTTATTTAATCACAAGGGAAGATATGGTAAGAGAGTACCATGTTATTAATTTACATCGCACTTAAGTAGATCAAAGTCTAATACAGGGGTTAAACAATTATGGGATAAGAGTAGGTTGATCCACAGAAGGATCAATCAAGCTAACTCTCTCTAAATACTAATCTAGACAAAGTAGAGAATAAATGAGAAAAATATATTTATGTACTTCTTGTATCTAGTCATTTTAGTATACACTTGCTAATACACAATCATATGACCAATACCACCTAACTGGTATATCGAGAAATCGCCCCTGATTGCCGAGTTCCTTACGATAATCCGTCATGGCTATACAACCAGTTATGGATACGGAGGAGTACCCTCGCCAGAAACCTTTCTTAGCCCTATGTACGCACGTGGAGGAATAGCCGTACTGAGTTGTCACCATCAGTGGCTCACCTCTATAGTTTCGTGGCACATAGCACCACTTAATGATATTTAATAATCTAAGCATCATTCTTACATTACTAAATACTACTATACATCTCTGCAGATGACATAGGCCTATTAACTTAATGAACACTAAGCCAATACCACTGCACCTCTCTGGAAAGCTAGCCATATAATTAATACGAGACAAGTATAAGCTAAATTTGGTACTCGTATAATGATGCAAATAAGGTAAAGGACCAAAACTATATAAAGAAGAATATTTCATTATTAAATAAAGTCTTACAAAAGATGTATAAGCCACTAGATCCATACCTGAATTCTCCGGAAGACTTGAAGAACTATAGAACTATTCTAACTCCACTAGTGCTAGAACAAAGTAAAATAGCTAAGGAGAGCTTCGTCTTGATTCCTTGCTCCACACCTAAGTAAAATTGCTAGAACGGTTGTTTTCCAGCATTTTCCTCCATTTATATGGTTATGTCCTGTAAGCAAATACAATGCCAAGTACAAATGGAAATAGATTATTTTGTAACTAAGTAGGCATGCATGCATTGCTAGTTCTACTTTATTTTTGGGAATATTGACGGTTGAAATTGGTCTAGAACGACCATCAAAAAACCCCCAAGTTTAAACCTTTGCTGGACCCGAGTAAAGAACTTACAAGATTAATATTGGGTTGTTGATCAAGAGTTGCTGCAATACTGTATGTCTCAAATGTACAAGGTGCAAAGTATGATTACTCTCAGTCGAGTTAAGCAAGTTATCACAGTGGCTTACCCATACACATCCCCGTGGACAACATGCTTCTGCTTCTCTTGGGTAGTTGAGAGACAGAACGGTTAGTGGAGCACTACTCACTCATTCGTTGTCTAACTTTCATCGGAGGTTTTCAAATGATTTTGCAAATAAAAACCAAGTTCATCAAGTTATTCCCTCATTCACTCAAGAATGTGGATGTGTATTCCTCACCAAGATATTGTCTTTTAGTCCCTATTCTAAGGTCATATATTTGGAGTTTGGTAGGGATCAAATGAGGATACTTGCTTTCACATTTATTGCTATGTCAAAAATCCGGACCACAGAAGATAGCAAAATATAGTTCTGATCAAGATTGTGCATGTGTGTGATGGTAGTGGATATGAAATGAATTTACTCTTTTGGTATACCTCTTCTTCCTCTTTTTTTTCCAAAGTTGGGAGAGTGTATGACTAGCTTATTTCCTTTTTTTCATCACGCCTCGTACTTTGTATGAGCAAGATTTTCTTTTCCTCTTTTTGCATAGCTATACCTCTCTTTATTTTGAATAATATTTTTCGAAGAAGAGATGCATAAATAATATGGAGTATTTATTTTGTGGGTGAAGTAGATGCTATCTTCTAGCATAGAAGTTTAGCATATGTGTATGTGGTGGATGTGTAATCTTGATCATAAAGTATGAGAAGCATCTCACAAAGGTCACAAGAATTTTGACAAAGTTCAATGGAATTGCAAGCAACCATAGTATAAGGTTTTTCAATGTAGAGGAATATATATGGCTCCAGTAGGAATTTTATCAAATGAGGAACTTGCTAGGTTGATCATTTTGAAAAATAAAACTCCGGAATCCAGTCAATTTCAGAAAAAAACATAGCAACTCCACTTTACCATATCATATCTCACAACAACCTAGACTTAGATATGCAATGTGCTACTCAACTCTCAAGTTCCCGGATAATATTTGATCTTCCACTTAAAACTGGAGAGAGTACTTCACTATGAACCAATACATAAGAGATATAAAACAGAGCAACTCTGCATCATTTCAATATAGAGAATTAAGTAGTCGTACCAAGCAAATTTTTATTTTGTTTTCAGATTTATAAATGCATCATGAAATGAAAAGATGCAATTTGGAAAGGGAAATCATACAAATCACCTTGATGGAGGGAGAGACATCTCCCCACAAGCTTGCCTTACTTAGGGTCCATGATAGGGATTGAAACCATGGTGGCAAAAGTAGACCTACCAATCGACCTGTTGTTGTTGCTTCGTGTTGTTGAAGTTGTCCATTTGTGCATGAATATTCTGCTGCCACCCCTGAGTCTGCATGATATGTGCATCGAGCGTGTGCTGGATATCTCCGGTCTGGAGCTCAACGTTGCCCATCCTTCGAGAGACTTCACCCAGATCCCCTCGAGAGGAGATAGAGCGACATAGTCAGCTGGAAGGAGGTAGACCACTTGAACTAGAGGAGCGAGAGTATCCCCAGTGCATATCGTGAGGTGTTTTCCACCTTCTATCACTAGAATTTTTCTAGGACGAAGTTCTGGCTTCATGTTGAGGAACAAGGGTACAACCGGGGGCATCATCCATTGGGACCCAATCAACCTCATACATCTACACTGACGGTGAAGAGGATGACACCCCTTGAGGTTCTTCTCTCCCATGCTTCGAGTTCCCCTGAATTCCCCTTCCGGCTGGAGAGGAATGGTTAGCCTTCGGCAATTGTGCAAATAAAGCCCCGGGTTAGGTAACGGGATTTCATTGGCACAGCCGAGAAAGAAAAATACAAGCGAATCATCAGGGCCATATTTGAGTGTATGCCCTTATATCAGATATGCCTCATTAACATATGAGCGGGGAGTTGAAATGTAAGCAATTTGAGCACCCTTCACTACCCCAATTTCATAAGCTGTACGATAAATTGAAGAAGTACACTCAATTGAACCGGAGAGCTTGAGATTTTCTAATCATTAGTGAATCATGCATTTTACAAGAGAAACATTTATTTTCTTAACCATGGCATACAAGAGAATTAATTCATCTTCACGCACATCTCTAATATCGTCTCTAGGAAACAAATTCAGGCCAAACCACTTATGCATAAGCCTCAGAGTAGGGTTATGGATGTCATTTATTCTAGGCCTTCTACAGAATGTTTCACCTATGATCCTTTGCCAAAACTTGTGCTTGTCAAAGTTGGGAGTTGGCTTCCAAAAATTAATTTTGGATGTTTTGTCAAAACCTCAAAGCAGACTCAATTCTTTCCATGAAAGGAATCATTCCTTACGCAAAAACCAAAAGAAATGCCATCATCTACTTCTGGCAAGGTGCTCAAAAACTGCAAGGTAGGTAAGCGAGAACCTGGCTCATCTACCCATGCAAATTTATCCCATCCTATAGCTTGCCAAACATTGTGAAAATCAATGTCTATATCTATTTTCTGTAGAAGATTCGGGTCGTATGCTCAGATGTGAGCACATGTCTGATCCTTGAGGAAGTGATAGGCTTGCATCACTCGGTCACCTACGAGGTCGAGGTCGAAGTCGTCAAGGAGGCTCGGTGAAGCGTCCACCACCTCTATGGATGCATCGACAGAAAAATGTGCGATCGACTCGTCTTGGTGGTAGCTTGATATTGAGCTTGATCCCTTCTTGAATAAGGCCGAAATTCATTTCTTCACAGCTGCAAAAAATGGGCAAGAGCACAAGACAAACTTTCCCGGGGATTAAGCTGCTGAACGAAATTGACTCTACCCGCCGGTTAGTCTTGCACCAAACCAAAGCGAATTGCAAATGCTTGAAATTGAAGCTAATTGCACAGAATAAACTTGAGACCAACACTTCAAAACTTGAAATGAAGCTTGAGAGCAAGGGAGCTTGCGAGAAGAAGTGGAAAAAGAATTGAAAAGGGATGAACTCATTGGTGTGGCTTGCTAAGTACGGTGGTTATTCTTAGTCTTACTATTATTCCCCCTTTTCAGAAGTGTAGTACTTCTGAGCTGTAGACGAAGCTATAGGACCAAGACTAATAGCCCAGTTGAGTTTTCTTTGAGGAGTGGAGCTGAAGCCCCGCTAGGATCACGTTTTCCGCTACTACTACTTTCTTCTCAGTGTGAGTACTAAGTACTTCTTCTGTAAAGCCAGGAGAACGATTGTTCCTGAACCATGGCTATAAAGCCAAGATGGACTTCAAAGCCATATGAACGGATAGGTTTTGAAGAAGAGGTTGGCTCACAGAACTTGGTCCTCGGAGCGGGGAGGTTTTGAATAGGAAGGTGCTCTATGATAGGTAAGGATAGAAAGGAAGAAAAGAAAATAAAAGATACGAGGATGAATAAGGTTCGAAGATGATATATCAACCGTTCCCCGACAACGGTGCTAGAAATCCTTTCTGGTACTTGCTACACACACAGATAAATCCACAAACACACGGATGCTGCTGTAGCACTTCACGTTAGAGTATTCCAAGGGTAACGAATCATAGGGAACGTGTGTGTATATCTAAGAACGAGATTCTATCCAAGGATAACAACTGATGACACGATTTAACGAGATAACTTAAGAAAGGTAAAACTTTATCGAATGCTTTGGGCACTGGCCTTGTCCTAGTCTACCAGGGTGAGTCCGGCCTTGAGCTCTGTGATATACCCGCACTTGGACGGATGCAATGGACGGACAGGGCTATCACTACCTTCCGCCTACCACACTTTCCGTGTAGCACAGAAAAACGAATGTAAATGCTACAGTAGACACCACGCCTAAGTTATTGATTACTACTCTAGCCTTGCATAGGAATTTCCTTCTTTATTCAAAGTCCTGGTACTGGAGCACTTAATTATAAACTAAGTGAAGAACCCACATTGATGAGGATATATCTCACATAAGTAAACTAATTAAATAACATAAAGAGATCTCGAATACGTACTTTATAAAAGAATCATCCAGCGAGGTACAAGCGAGAAGAAGGCTGACAACTCCGGCGCTTCTTCAGAACTCCAGTGGACAAATGCCGACTAACGCGGCACTCTTCCGGAAATTTTCGGAGAGAACTCCAATAATTTGGGCACTTCTTCCGGAGCTTCCCCTTACTCTCTCACAAATCCAACATACTAAAGTAAAGCCTAAGTATGTAAGTGAGTGGTAGTCTACTTTGTTGTCTGATGCGTTCGAAGTGTCTTGAGATCCTCCTTTTGTAGCAGTTTATGATGGTTGTAGGTTAGTAGTTAAGTCGGTAAACCTCTATAACCATCATTGGGAACCAATAGGGAAGCACCACGTGATAGCTGTTAGCTGGAGATGCCGAGGGTGGTTCGGTCAAACCCTTGGTTTGGCCGAACCACCTCAACCGCCTTTGGCCGTCGACTTCCTTCAGTCCCTGACAGGTGGGCACCTATGATGGCAGAGGTTGGGTTGGCCCCATTTTATGTCGGTTTTGACTATCAGGTGGACCCTCCAATTCTTGTACTTGCGTATCATTGGTCGGAGGTTCATTTTATCGCATAATCAGTGTGTTTTCTCCCAAAAATCACCTATATACTAATATTTACCAACACTAGTAGAAATGGTTAGTACCCCTACCATTAAGTTTGATATTATATTTTGTAACCTTTTATGTATGAGTTGATGGTTAAAGTTTGCACTTAACAACCGTCAACACATGCTTATGTTAATAAATAATGTCACTAATTCCCCCGGGACTCCCACCCTTTGGATGGTTCAATTCAAACTAGTGCAACCCGTTAAGATCATTGGACCGTTACCGTATTATAGATCAACTAGCCTAATTAGGTGAAACATATAAATGAATTATAATCTACTTATAGAATACATAACTAGTAGAACAGTATATGAACTATGAACACTAATAAGTAAAGAAGTTAATTTCTGCAACTATAGTCTTGCAAGAAGAGTAAAGTACTAAATACATACCAGAATCAATGATAAGAATATAGAACTGAAGACTACTGTAAGCCTAACTCCACTACTACTAGAGAGAATACATTATATAGAATGAGAGAATTGCTCCTTGAGGTGTGTGTTATGAAGTGAGAAGCTCCTCTCCTTTTATAGCCTCTCAGTGATGGTTGAATGGCGGTTGTAGTGCTTGGTGCACCTGTAACCATTATTTGGGAGTGCTAGGATGTTCCCACGTGGAAGGTGGAGATGAGGGGAGCCAGTGGCAGTTAGGGCGAACCAGGGGTTCGACCGATCCCTGGGCCCCACCTCTCTCCACCGCCTTTCACTAGAGGCCACTTTAGGTCAGTTTGATCTAACTTCTAGGCCCATCGCTCTGTGTGGTCGCACGTGATTCGTTGGAGGCCGGTGTGTTTCTTTGCATTCCGGCTCATTTCTCCCTCACTTTAATGTAAAATCTCGGCATACATAGTAATTCTCTAAGACAAGTGAAACTAAATTACTTATAACTAATTTACATGTAAAAAATGTTAGTTCTTCCTTTATTTATTGAGGTAGTTGACGGTCAAAATTGGTACTTAACGATCGTCAACAGTCTGACCGGTGGTAAGTGAGCTAGCGATCAGATCAGTCACATGAGACACTATCTAGCTGAGGTAGCATGGTCTAACCATCCATAATAGGCATGGTCTAACCAGTATTGATTACGGTTAGACCGGTATGATGCCCGGTTTGACCGTTAGCTAGGTTTTCAATCTAACCGATTGTTGCGTATAACCATCAGCTAGGTTACCAATTTCAGCCACCTTCACCATTGCAATATTGGCCAGAAAGGTCTCCCCATGAACAATATCTCCCTCAACAGGTGTATCCTCAGTTTGAGCAGCAGCCTGGAGGAGGAGCACAACAACAACTGCGTTGGGCCAATATAATTGCAGATGTGATGAGGGAACAATTTGGACTTAAGCCTAAAGACAGTGGTACTATGTATCAGCACCCATACCCAGAATACTTTGATAGAGTTCCTTTGCCAAACCAGTACAAAGTTCTAGATTTTTCTAAGTTCTCTAGACAAGACAATGTGTCAACTTATGAGCATATCAGCCTATTCTTAGCTCAATGTGGAGAGGCATCAGCTATAGAGGATTTTAGAGTTAGATTCTTCCCACTATCTTTATCTGGATCGGCTTTCACTTGGTTTTCTTCTCTACTTTATAATTCTATCAGGTGTTGGGTCGATCTAGAGAAGCAATTTCACAAGTATTTCTTCAATGGGATGAAGTTGTCAGATTTAACTTCTATTAAACAAAAGTCTGATGAATCAGTCCCAGATTATATCTAGAGGTTTAGAGATATGAGGAACAGATGCTTCAGTTTAAACATGACATAATCTCAGCTTGCCGATCTGGCTTTTCAAGGGTTGCTTGCGTTGATAAGAGAAAGGTTTTCTTCACAAGACTTTGAAAGTTTGGCTCACCTAGCACAAAAGGTATCGGCCCATGAGCAGAATTCCGGGAGGCCAAGAGATTTGCCAAGAAGAGCAACAACATCAACAATCTTTACAATTATGCATCTGACTCAGAAGATGAAGACCCAGAGATCGGCTTAGCAGAGTGGACAAGGAATAAGAAGATTATGATATTTCAATGGGTGAAGAATAGTGGAGAAGAAAAGAGATATGGCTTCGATATCACTAAAGTCGATAAGATTTTTTACTTGTTGCTCTAGGAGAAACAGATTCAACTACCAATTGGGCATGTCATCCCATTGGCTGAAGACTTGAACAAAAGAAAGTATTGCAGGTGGCACCATACAGGTTCTCATATAACCAATGAGTGCAAGGTGTTCAGGCAGCAGATCCAATCGGCTATTGAGCAAGGTAGAATCAAGTTCAATGATACCAAGAAGCCGATGAACATTGATGAACATCCTTTCCCAGTCAATATGGTGCATACCAGTGTCAATGATGATTTAGCCAGTAGAAGGAATTATCAGATGAATAAGTTCAATTCTACTAGAATGATCAATAAGTACCAAAGGAGACATCAGAGGCAGGAGGAGACACAATGTCAAGATGACGAATGCTGCTTCCATCCTCATTGGGTTTGAGAATTCTTTAGGTTTTTATGGAATGAGGGATGAGATTGCCATCAATTGAAGATTGCACTGGTTGCAGTGATCCTGATGCGAGGTATCTTGGGAGTTCTAGTAGACACATTGCTGGAAGAGAAGAAAATCGGCGATGCATAAAAAGTTGCCATATACAACTTTCAGAAAATTAGGCAAGACCACATAAGACATTATCAAGACTAACATGATTTAAAAGACTTTGGGGGGAATGCTTCAGAGACCATGGGAGTTTTAAATGTGGAGTTGACTATCGGCAACAAAACAATTCCAACCACCTTTTTCATCATTGATGAGAAGGACTCTTATAGTCTATTGCTTGGAAGAGATTGGATCCATGCCAATTGTTGCATTCCTTTGACAATGCATCGGAGCTTGATCCAATGGCAAGGGGACCCGATAGAAATCGTGCTAGCCGACAGCCATTTGGAGATCGAGAGCCCCGATTGTTGCTTTGAGGGTGTTGTGGAGGTTTCAAATTTCTACACCAAGGATAATGTAGATAATCTCAATGGCAAATTAGGTCAAGGGTTTATGTCGGCCGATGAGTTAGAAGAAGTTGATATTGGACCAGGTGATAGGCCTAGGCCAACATTCACTAGTGAGAATTTATCGGATGTATTTAAGCATAAATCAATAGAATTATTAAAGGAATACATAGATTGTTTTGTTTGGGAATATTATGAGATGCCATGACTTAGTTGATACTTTGTTGAACATCAGCTCCCTATTATACCAGGATATTGGCCACACAAGCAACCTCCAAGACGATGTAAGGCATAAATGTATGATGCTATTAAGGCTGAAATCATGAGATTGCATGATGCTAATTTTATCAGGCCATCCGATATGCTAAATGGGTTTCTAATATAGTACCAGTCATAAAGAGGAATGGAAAGCTTAGGGTCTGTATAGATTTTAGGGACTTGAATAATGTTACCCCTAAGGATGAGTACCCAATGTTGATTGCTAATTTATTGGATGCCAATAAGATTATAAGTTTTATGGATGGCAATGCAGGTTATAATCAAATATTCATGGTAGAAGAAGATATTCATAAGACTGCTTTCAGGTATCCTGGTGGAATCAGCTTGTTTGAGTTGGTTGTCATGACTTTTGGGCTATAAGTGCTGGTGCTACATATCAGAGAGCAATGAATTATATATTTCATGATCTCATTGACTTGCTTGTTGAGATTTATATTGATGATATAGTTGTCAAATCAAAGGAGGTCGATGGGCATTTGGCCAATCTAATAACGGTCTTGGTGTTGACGATAGAATTTTGTAAGCATATGAATCGGAATCGACATTTAATCCGAAATAGATTTGTAGATTTGCAGAATGCTCAGAAACAGAGTGCGCATCGCCTGGAAGTTTGTATCGGCCGATACTGAATATAGTATGGGTGGCCGGTACAGCCGATAGTAATAAGATGGAGTGTGTGATCAATGTCGGATTCAAAAGGACTTCAGTAACATTGCCAGACAGGGATAGAGTCCAAGATGGGCAATTGTATCTATTAATTAGGATTTTATGCAATTTCGTTATAGATATTTTCGGTAAGAGTCCGCCTAAGAGACTTGTTCGTCGGTTAGAGTTGTATTTGGAATGTGTGATTCGTGTCCGTCCTGGACAAGTTTGTATTTTCGAGTATAAATATGAGCCCGAGGTCCTGTAAATAACTATCATCACTGCAATTCAATCTCGGCGCGTGGCCAACCTTTTTCATTACGTTATTTCGATGAGTTCTTGCTTTTGAGTCAAGCTGCATCGGTTTCAGTCTTCGACGAAGAGGTAAAACTTGTTATGGCGGTTTGCATCATCGGGATTAGTGCTTACATCTTTATGACACTCTAATCTTGTTTTTGCGAATCACCGAGATATCATATATATTATATAATCTAGATTGACAATACTTTCTACTTGCATCGGCTGATCCTGAAAAGATTGACTTGTTGATTTACATTATATAATATATCCACCATCCTGAAAAGATGACCATCGACTTGATTGTTCAAATCTTATGCCTCTTTTCATACCTAGTGCCGCATCAGTTAAGTTTGATCTACTAAGTCGTGCTTAGAGTCATAATCCCTAGCCTGCGTTATGGTCATTAATAAGGTACTATCAGGGTTTCAGCCGATCTTACCTGATATAGTTGTTTTACATAGATTTACGTCTTGTTTAATATATTGTATTTGCCCCTTATATTGGGATCTCAACTAATATAAATATATTGAAGTTATTTTCAATCAAATGATGCTGGTTTAATATATTTAATTTAAGTGGGAACCTAGTATAAGTTAGTATCGGAGCTATAGCCGATACATGCTTAAATTTGGACATCGGCTCTGATATAAACATATATAATCGTTATTTCATGTTATTTTGGATCTAGGCAATTTATACTATCTCGGTTAAGTCCGATCTATCCCAATTGCTGATTTCTAAAGTAATATTGGTTTATAGATTATATAATATCAATCTCTATAGCTGATGGACTATGTTTAGGGTTCACTTATTCTTATAAATATGCCTTATAGCTGATTCATCTCATAATAAATCGGCTAGGTTACAATACGATATGACATCGGCTTTCTAGCTGATCGACTATCGTGTACTAATAATATTTGTAGGTTTCATCTTGTTGATTGCAAGATCAAATGAACTGGGACGCCCTTGAACCCGAAAGCAAGCTTTGTACCTGCATTGGAGTTAAGCAAATCTCCCACGTCAGTGTGTGTTTTTTGCATCAACACTTGAAAAGAACAAGGAAATATGGGTTGAACATGAATCCTACCAAATGTTCCCTTGGAGTATCGGCTAGACATTTTCTTGGTTTTCTAGTTCATGAGAGGTGGATTGAAGTTACAAAGGAGTATCAACACTATCAAAGATATCAACCCTCCAGAAGACAAGACAAAGTTACAATCATTATTCGGCGAAATTAATTTCATAAGAGGGTTTATTTCTAACTTGTCTAGCAGAATATAACCGTTTATTCCATTACAATAGATAGTTTGGGGCGAGAAGCGGCAGAGAGCAATAGATAGTTTAAAGGAGTATTTGAGTACCCTTCCAGTCCTTATTCCACCGCAGAAAGAGGTTCCTTTCAGATTGTATTATCAGCCAATGAAAAACTATCGGCTCGGTTTTATTTCAAGTGTTTGAGGGCAAGGAAAGGGCTGTATTCTATTCGAGTAGAAGACCTTTGGATGCTGAGATAAGGTATACCCCGGTGGAGAAATTGTGCTCATGCTTATATTTTTCACGTATAAAGTTGAGGCATTATCTATTGTCAAACAAGCGCACAGAGGTTTGCAAAGCTGATTTGGTCAAATATATGCTATCGGCCTCTGTGTTAAACGTGAGAATTGGGAAGTGGATTTTTGGCTTGACAAAGTTTGACTTGGGATATGAATCGGCTAAGGTAGTTAAAGGGCAGACAATAGCCGATTCCAGTGTTGAACATCGGAATGATTCAGTTGAGTATGTTGAGTTGGTACCTTAGACTTTATTTTTTGATGATTAGTTTGCACTCATGGATGTGGTATCGGCTTGGTGATCATATCGCCTAGGGGGCAAGTATTGAAAGGATTGCAATTACTGAAGGAAGTGGAAGCCGATGCTATTGAAATCATGGGTGATTCATTATTGGTGATTAATCAATTATCTGGGTAGTATGAGTGCAAGAATGATGTCTTGAGAGTCTATAATGAGAAGTGTAAAGAGTTGATGAAAGAGTTCAAGATGGTGACTATGAAACATATTCCAAGAGTTGAGGAAAGAGTTCAAGAGGCAAATGATTTAGCTCAAGGTGCAGCTGGATATAAGACGATGTTGAATGATGTGGAGGTAGAAATTGCTTTGATTCTGGCCGATGATTGGAGGTATGCGGTATGTTTTGTTGGATGATGATCTTTATTATTGGATGATTGATGGGATATTGCTCAAGTGCCTAAGTGTTGATGAAGCCCAGGATGTTATGGGGGAAGTGCATGAAGGGATATGTGGTACTCATCAATCACATCATAAGATGAAGTGGTTGCTTAGAGGGGTCAGGTATTTTTGGCCGACAATGTTGGAGGATTGCTTCAGGTATTACAAGGGATGTCAAGATTGTCAGAAGTTTGAAGCAATTCAAAGAGCACCTGCATCGGCTATGAACCCAATCATCAAGCCAAGGTCGTTCAGAAGATGGGGTATTGATATGAATGGCCAGATCAATCCACCTTAGAGTAAAGGTCACAAATTTATCTTGGTGGCTACATATTATTTTACCAAGTGGGTTGAAACATTTCCTTTAAAGAAAGTTGATTCTGGAGATGCTATTCAGTTCGAGATGCTATTCAGTTCGTAAAGGAGTATATTATATACAGATTTGGTGCGCCAGAGACGATAACCACTGATCAGTGGTCTATTTTTGTATCTGATAGTTTGTTCAATTTGCTGAGAGCATGGGGATTAAATTGTTGAATGTTTCACCTTATTATGCGCAAGCCATTGGGCAAGCAGAAACATCTAACAAGACCATGATCAAGTTAGTTCAGAAGAAAGTTGCAGAACAACCTAAGAAGTGGCATAATACGTTGGCTGAGGCTTTGTGGTCCTATCGGATGACATGTCATGGATCTATACAAGTACCACCTAATCAACTAGTATATGGGTATGAGGCTATTTTGCCATGGGAAACTAATATCAGCTCAAGGAGGATTTCTTTACAAGATGAGTTCACAGCCGGTGAATATCATAATCTGATGGTTGATGAGTTAGAATAGTTGGTGCAATCAGGGTTGCAGTGCCTTAGAAAAAGTGAAGAGATATAAGGAAAGTGTGGCAAGACATTATAATAAAAAAGTTGTGCCAAAATCTTTTCAAGAGGAATAGCTGGTTTGGAAGTTGATATGGCCGATAGGGATAAGTGATAACAAGTTAGATAAATGGTCACCAAATTGGGAAGTACCCTTTTGGATTCGTAAGTGTGTTTCAGAAGGAGCTTATATGTTAAAATGAATTTATAGAAAAGTTTTTGAAATAGCTCTTAATTGAAAATATTTGAAGAAATAATACCCAAGTGTTTGGGTTAATTCGTGATCGGCTAGCTGTGCCAATGCATGACAGATAGCCGATGTTGTTACATCACCTCAAGATGGCCGATATAAACTACCGTTCTTAGACAAATTATAATTTTGGAGCATGTGTCCTCATACTACAAAATTAGGGGGCATATATGACACAAAGACTGAAATTTGCGACTTCGAATTTTTTTTGAACAGGATGAGGAAAAATCGGCTCAAAATCAATAGCCGATTGATGAAACTGAGCAGGTAACAGTTTAAAGTGCTGGGTTCAACTAATATCGGCTCGATTAGCCAATACATATATGTATTACACAAAAAGGAGTTAATGTTTGCATCAATGTTTTGAGCCTAGACTATTACATCAACCCAAATAGTTTTGGATTGCCAATATCGCACGCAGGCGAATTTGCTCCACTTCATCAATAATCTGTGTATCGGCAACATCAGTTCCCGGAATCGGCTTGAGCGACTTGTTGAGAGATGATAGATGCTTGACCGATGACTTGAGCTTTGTTTTCTGATCTTCGATGGCTTTTGGGAGATTAGCCAACTTTTGTTCTGTCCCTATGATCTTGACTCGGCATTGCCTCAATCGGACCAAGAGATCAGCCTCTTCTTGTTTTAATTTATCAAGTTCTTGTTGAGTTGTCTCTAGGCTAGCAGTTAACTCATCCAACTTGGCTTTGTCTCCAATTACTTTCTGTCGGCTAGTTTGGATGGTTGCTTCAAGTGCTTGGCGTTCTAGCCGATCAGCAAGTCTTTGGTTGGCTCTTTCAAGATTGAACCTACATTGTTCGAGGAAGACTACTGGAGAGATGATATCTGCGAGTTCTTCAGAGATTTGACCTTGGATTTCTTCGAAGCGAGCTCTGATCAGCCCACAGTCAACTACCAAGGCATCTAAGGAGGCCCCTAGCTGATCAGAAATGCCAGCAAGCCTTGATTTCAGGTCGTCTGGTACTGGGCATTTGGCCTTGCTGATTGTATCTTCATCATCTTCATCCAGAAACTGCCTTATGTCAAAGGAGAACATGTTGGCTAAAGCCTGCATAAAGGGAAATTTATGACAAGTGATGGATTCAGTTTTGGCTGACATAACGAGTAATTTAGTATATACTTACAGGAATTGGATCAATGGTGATCACAAAGTTACTTCTTCTCCATGATGGCTTCCAGCAGCTGATGGTGTGCGCTCACTTGAAGCTGGCTTTTGAGGAGGTGATGAGGGGTCTTTGGGCTGATAAATGATCAAAGATTTATGATTAAGTGAATGATTATGTCAGCCAGAGCAAAAATTTTGGCAAATAGAATACATACTGAGGTAGCCGATGGAGATGGAGGACTTGGAATTGGTCTCGGCATTATTGAAAGTTGTAGGATAGCGATCTGGTTCCTTAGGTGCTATAGAAGAAAAGTATGGGGAGGAATCAAAATAAACGAAGAAAAAGAGGGATCTAATGACGGAAAAGTTGCGGCCGATGTAAGCAAAAGTGAAGAAAATCTTGGCGGAAAAGATTACCTGAGGGACATCTGAGGTCATCGCCATGGAGATTGCGAGGGATGAACTCATTGAAGCTTGCTGCAGGGACTGCGTGTTCGCCGAGGGATCACCAGAGCTTCGTGAAGAAGATTGCATGGCTTGAGTGATGAAAACATAACGACGTGAAGTTTTTAGAGGGCGGTTGTTACTATTTATGGGCACGTGATTAATTATCAAAATATGTAAACCTTAGAAAAGCCCGAAACTTGCTAAGATAATTCTACAGCATGGCAATTTATACTCCGGAATTGGGAGGCATGTGTCAACGACGAAATTTGGTAAGATATGGATCAGATTTGGAGATAAAGGACGAAGCGGATTTGGAAGAGATGCGATGTTTCCGAAAACAGAGTCTGCGTTGACTGGCAGTTTGTATCGGCCGATACTGAGTTCAACATGGTTAGCTGATACAACCGATATTGGCAATATTGTTTACATCATCAATGTCAGATTCAAATGAAGAGCTTTAATAATATTGCCATGAGGATAGAGTCTAAAATAGGTAATTGTATCTATTAATTAGGATATTATGTAATTTCGTATAGAATTTCGGTAAGAGTCCACCTAAGGGACTTGTTCATCGGTTAGAGTTATATTAGGACAGTATGAGCCGTGTCCATTATGCACAAGTTAACATGTTATGTATATGGGTATAAATATATGCCCAAGACCATGTAAATAATTAACAATAGTTCAATATACTCTCGGTGCAGCGCCACCTTTTTCTTTTAATACGTTTTCGACGAGTTGCTTCGAGTTAGGGCATCAGCTTCGATCTCTCGACAAGAGGTAATGCTTGTCTTAGTGGTTTGTGTTATCGAGGTTATTATGTTGCTTTAGATGTACTAATCTAGTTAATGTAATCATTCTTTATCATATATCTTAGCTAATCTAAGTTGGTAATTCAATTCATCTATATAGGCTGGGATTAGTTTTAGGATTTTATGCTGATATCGGCTAAATCGTCTTGCCAGGTTAGATTAGCCAATATTTTATCTTTTTCTCTATCATATTTTATCTCTTCACCTTACAGCTGAGTTTGTCCAAATCACATCGGCTAGGTTAAAGATGATATGCCATTGGCCCTTCAACCGATCGGCTATCGTCTATGGATTTAACCATTGTATCTTGTGTCTTGTTGGTTGCAGGATCAAACCAACTGACATGCCCTAGAACCCGAAAGTGAGATTTTGGATCTGCACTGGAGCTAAGCAAATCTACTAAGCGAGTGTGTTTATTTGCATCAACAGCAACTGGAACACCCAATCCGGCACAAAAGGTGAGTATTTTTTAGTCCCGGTTGAAATAACTGGGACTAAAAATACATCTTTAGTACCGGTTGGTAATACCAACTGATATTAAAGATGGTAGCGCCACGTGGCGCCAGCTACCATCTTTAGTACCGGTTGGCATTATCAACCGGTACTAAAGATCTTTTTCCTTTTCTCCCATGTGCTTTTCATTGCTTGTTGATTTTTTATATACATGCATAGACATATATATATATATGCATGTATATGTAATATATACATGTTGATATTTGTAAATATATATTTCCCCTTCATATATATATGCAACTAATTGTAAATATATATATCTTCATATATGAGGACATATATACATGCATATATCAATGTGAGACATAAAAATATAACTAAAGACATATAAGTTATTCCCTCCACATATAATTAATATACATAGACATGTTAGTAATTAAATACATGTAATTGCTTGTGTATATATATATATTTCGTTGTTAATTTCTAATGTTCTATCATATGTTACAAAAGCTAAGATATAGGGTGAGGATGATGAATAGGTTTTCCATCTTCGTTGAATTCTCCCGTGGGGCTAACAATCTCGTTCATGATAAATCCCATCAGTTGTTCTTGAACAGCCTTTATGAAGTCTGCATGTGGGGAGTTTGTCCGTCATCCAAACGATATATCATTTTGAAAAACAATTCGATATAAATATATGAACTCAATAAGAAACATAGCAAATAATGAATAAATGATGTTTATGTACATCCAGATACTTGTGAGTGGTGATGTTGTGCACTACGGTGTGCATGTAGTGATAAATATAATAGCCGCACAAGTTATTCCCCTGTAGCTGTTGTGCACACTAAAGGATAAGTGAGATATATAGGTTTGGACCATGTCCATACCGAAAAGTCCATCCTCACTTCCAGTTCTTCTTGGAACAACCCGCAGACGGTTGTACAGAACCGTGCCCCATGCCCTGTAGTTGCAACATAGATTAATAATTCGAAATCCGTATAATAACGAAAGCAGCAGTCATAATGACTGTGGAATGGATGGCAGAACCTGTTAAGTGTTGGTATTTCTTACGACCACAAATAAATCCACAAGCGCATGGAATACCGTTGTAGCACTTTACCTTCGAGTGACCCCATAAGGATATCGAAATCAGGGAACGTGTGTAATCTATCTAAGGTTAAGACTATCCAAGGACAACAACTATTGGTAGGCTAGCTAGGCTAGAGATGACTTTCTATGTGTTTTAATTATCTAGCTAAGTTAATGGTAAATTCCTATCTGTTGCTTCGGGCACCAACCCCTACTAGTCTGCTAGCGTGGTTCCGGCTATAGCTCTATGATGTACCCGAATGTGGAGGATTACTAGGATGGGATTCAGGTCTATCACCACCTGCTGTCTACCTCTAACAAATCCATGGGATACACAACATACAAAGGTAATCCCTTACCTAGACACCATGCCTAAGTTATTATTACTACTCTAATACTTGCGCTCGAACTTCCTTCTTTATACAGAGTCCTAGTACTAGAGCACTTAGTACGAATACTAAGCAATGAACTCACAAAGATGGAAATCTATCTCACTCAGACTAAGTAATTAAAGAACATAAGAAGTGACCCCGAATATTTACTTTATAGAAGAAGTTTCTCCGAACCCAGAGCAGAGTGCACTGACAGCTCCGGTACTCCTTCAGAATTCGTCCTAGAAAGCTGCATCCGCGAGGTAGAAGAGAGAACACCAAACTTCCGGGCACTCCTCCAGAGCTTCGTCTCACTCTCTACCTATTTTATACTAAGAAGAAGTAGCTAGGCCTAGATAGCAAGAAGAGAGTACTCCAAAGAGTTGGGTGTCTTGAAAGTGACTTGTGCTCCGCCTTTTATAGCCTTCAAATGACGGTTATGACGGTTGGAAATGTCGTAATCAGCCCTCACCATCATTGGGAGAGAATGTGGACATCCACGAAGAAGCATATGGCAATTGGGTGCAAAGTCAGTTTGGCCGAACTTCTGGGCCGCCTCACGGCCACTCCTTCAGCTGGGGGGCTTCTTGGTGGGCCCCTAACATGTTGTACCTTGGTCAGGCTCAATTCTAGGTGGTTTTGATTGACATATGGGCCCTCTACTCCTCATAATCGCGTCTGATTGTTCGGGAGGTGTGTTTCCGTCGTATGGTGGGTGGATTTTCTACTTAAATACCTACATACACATATTTCTCCAACACTAGTAGAAATGATTAGTAATAATTCCTACCACTAAGTTGGATATCATATTTTATTTCATTATATGTGGATATTGACGGTCATATGTTACGATTTAAGAACCGTCAACAACACCCCCACGCTTGACCTTTGCTCATCCCAAGTGAAGGCTATGGACTCTACGATAGGGTTATGACTTCCTTACTAATAATCATGCAAACAAATTATTCAAAGCCATACCTGTACTTATGGGTCTTTGTAGTGCCTACCATGCGATCCTGGGCAATTGAGAAATCGAACAATCTTGACTCAAGTGACCCTAACTTTTAATGAAGAACAGCTTGGGGTTTTTCAAGTAACACAAATTATAACTTTGCTTTGCTCCTCAATTTATTCTCTCGATCACTCAAGGTGTATGATTCCACACAAAGGCATATGATTGTGCTTTTTATTTTCCTACCATCTTACAAGGCTTATGTGGAGCTCAGGGTATGGAAAAGAGTACAGAATTACTTGCATCACATATATTGTAAAGTCAAATAATGGATCCACGGAAATACAAGACATACCAACTTGATCAAGGCTTGCACATGGGTGGATATATAGTGGATAGGTGGCACTCTAGTTTTGGCACTCTGATTTCTGTTTTATTTTGGGACAAGCTACTTTTGGCATGATTGATCTTAGAGTGGTTGCAACTCTTTTTGGATGAGAACACATTCTCTCTATGTCAAAGTGCTTGGATAGATACTTGGATCATCTCTTTTGGGATAGGCACTTGTGTTTATATAGCTGTCTTTTTGGAAAGCTTTTTGGAGAGGTTTTTTGGCGGAGTGTTTATTTTGTGGATGGATGAGATGAAATGGAATGGAATGCTAACCTCCAGTGTAGAAGTCAAGCATAGGCAGGTGCAATGTGGCTTTTGATCAAGCAAGCATGAAAAGTACTTAACTCGGGTCACAAAACTTGACAACGCTCAATGTAATAACAAGCAGCGTATGTAGCAAGCAAATCATGAATGATCAACCTATGGCTCTAGTGAGAATAAGAATATCAATGAGGAGTTTAGCATCATCATACATATATTTATTTATTTATATATTTATTTAAAAAATACCCAAGTGTGCACCATGAAGAGCAGGATTTCTATCATTAGACTATATCTCATTCATCAATTACCTAGATAGCATGGGGTCCGTATTGGATATATCACCACAAGCAACAAGCAATGAGCTAAGAATAATAGGCATGCATGTTATTTTCAGGGAGACCATAAACTCTAATTGTACCATTCATAGCTTGAGTTTAATTTTCTTCGATATTTTTCAGAATTGATAATCAAATTAAACTCAACATAGAATGGATGTCCAAAGGAAAAATTATGCAAACCTGCGCTCTGTATAAAACAAAGGATGATTCATGGTGGAGGTGATTCAGCCAAACTGGATGTCTGGCTGACCCTCATTGGGTCTAATTGCATCAATTTCCCTTGTGTGGTTTGTCATGGCTCATCACATTTAGGGTAATCTTGCTTTGGTTACAGTGTTGATGTGCAAGATCACCCGAACACTTGTGTTTGTACCTGGGATGCTTTATTGGACACAAAAAGAAAAAAAAGACCAGAGTGAAGCAAAAAGGACTCACTTGATTGGAAGAACAAGGAGACAACTATATTTTATTTTATTTTTTTATCATGATAGGCACATTACAAGCATAGAATGAAATGAAATAGATGAAAATAAAAATAAAAATAAGCTAAACAACCTAGACCTAAACGTGCCTATCAAAACCTAGGTATAAGATAACTAGAGGGGAACCTTGGCGGTCAAGTGGGACAAGGGGCAAAGGAGGCGGCGCCACCACTGGGTTGGTCGAACCCCCGTAGGCCCCACCTTAGCCAGGTCAAGGTGGCTGGCCTATAAGCTTGGGCTGGACCCCTTTCGATCCATTTCCAAAGGATTTAGACTCCTCGTAGAAGCTAAAAGCAACTAGGTTCACTACGTCCAAGTCACCATCAACTTCTAACGGATCAAGGAAAACTTTTAAATGATGGCCATTTACCTTAAAGATGTTACCTTCGTTGTCACGCAGCATGACAACTCCATGTGATGAAGTGTCGACGACAGTATATGGGCCCATCCATTTACTCCGAAGTTGTTTTCCATGTCCAAAAAGCTTCACCCTTCAGTTGAATAGCAGCACCTTGTCCCCTACCTTGAACTCCTTGTACTTGATCCGCTTATCATGCCATCTTTCGGTTTTGTCTTTATAGATCTTGGTATTGTGGTTTGCCTTGTCCCTCCATTCCTCCAGCTCAGATAGTTGCATCTTCCCTGTGCTAGCCGGCTCCCTTTAGGTCTATGTTCCAAGTCCGGATAGCCCAGTGCGCACTGTGTTCCAACTCTACCGGAAGGTGACAAGTCTTCCTGTAGACAAGTTGGTACAGTGACATGCCGATGGGCATCTTCTAAGCAGTCCTATATGCCTAAAGTGCATCAGGTAGCTTGTTCTTCCATGCCTTCCCCATCTCGTTGATAGTTTTCTGCAAGATATTCTTGATTTGGTTGTTGCTTGTTTTTGCCTATCCACTTGCTTGGGGATGATATGGAGTGGCAATGTTGTGCTAAGCCCCAATCTCTTGCAAAAAGCTTTGGAAGGTCTTATCGATGAAATGAGACCCTCCGTCACTTATCACCATCCGCGGAGTTCTAAATCGAGGGAAGATAATCTCGTGGAACATCTGGTGGGCGTGCTCCGCGTCTGCGGCCCTGCATGGCCTTGCCTCTACCCACTTGGACACATAGTCAACAGCCACCAGGATATACTCGCAATCATGGGACTTTGGGAAAGCTCCCATGAAGTCGATGTCCCACACATCAAATAGCTCGACTTGAAGGTTGTATGTCAGTGGCATTGCATCCCAAGCAGTGATCCCTCCATGCTTTTGGCACCTTGGGCATATCCGAATGAATTCTTTTGTGTCATCATACGTTGCTGGCCAAAAGAATCCACTTTGCCAGACCTTTGCTTGTGTCCTGAATGCTCCAAAGTGACCTCCATACGGGGCAACATGACACTTCTCAATGATCTTCATGCCTTCGTCTACTGGAACACATCTCTGTAGTAGACCACCTGAACAGACTGTGTAAAGGTAGGGTTCGTCCCACAAGTCCTTGCAGCTCTCGTATGTCAGCCTCTTCTTATGTTCTCCCAGTGGCACATACCCCGCGCCATGAAGTTGACGATGGTTGCATACCACGGGTCAAAGTCTGTGACTTTTAACAACATGTTATCTCGTATATAGTCATTTATCGGTAACTCCTACATGTTAGTGATTTGCATACGTGACAAATGATCTGCAATAGAATTCTCTATTCCCTTTTTATCCTTAATTTCTATGTCAAATTCTTGGAGTAGAAGAATCCACCTAATTAGCCGAGATTTTGTATCTTTTTTAGTGGGCAGGTATTTAAGTGAAGCATGGTCAGTGTAAACTATTACCTTAGCTCGCACTAAATATGACCTGAACTTATCAATGGCAAACACTACGGCTAGGAGCTCTTTTTTAGTTGTGGCATAATTAAGCTGAGCTCCAGTCAAAGTTTTACTAGCATATGCGATAGTATGGTGTTTTCTATCCTTAGTTTGCCCAAGGACAGCTCCCACTGAAAAATCACTAGCATCACACGTGATTTCAAACGGCAACGACCAATCAGGGGTTGGGTGATTTGTGCTAAGATGAGTGATTCCTTAAGGATTTTAAAAGATTCTATAAACTCATCATCAAAGTCAAACGAGGCATCCTTAGATAGCAAGGCAGTTAGGGGTGTAGCGATTTTGAAGAAATCCTTTATGAAGTGTCTAAAGAACCCCGCATGACCCAGGAAGCTACAAACTCCCTTGATATTGATAGGAGGTGGGAGCTGTCAATTACTTCAATTTTTGCTCTATCTACCTGAACTCCCCTTTCAGATATTAGATGTCCCAGGACTATTCCTTCAAGAACCATAAAGTTACACTTTTCCCAATTAAGTACCAAGTCCTTTTCCTGACATCTTTGTAAGACCCTATCTAAGGTCTCCAGACAATGATTGAAAGTTTTACCATAGACTGAAAAATCGTCTATGAAGACTTCCATGATATCCTCGATCATGTCGGAGAAAATAGACATCATGCATCTTTGAAATGACACTGGTGCATTACACAACCCAAACGACATTCTTCGGTATGCATACGTTCCGTAAGGCCGGGTGAACGTGGTCTTACTTTGATCACCAGGATGGATGGGGATTTGGTGATAACCAGAATACCCATTGAGGAAACAAAAGAAGGAATGGTTCGCCAGCCGCTCAAGCATTTCATCAATGAAAGGCAACAGGAAGTGATCCTTCTTAGTAGCCTTGTTGACTTTTCTATTGTTAATACACATCCTCCATCCCGTGACGGTATCATCCTCTCGAATCATGGCTATAAAGCCAGTGTTGATTCCGTATCCATCTGGAAAGTTTGGTTTTGAAGAACACAGGATGGCTCACAAAGATCAGCCCAAGGAGTAGAAATGTTTTGAATTGTGGGTTGCTCTATCATGGAATGGAATAAAAGAAGTAAAAATAAAGATACGAGGATGACCTAGACTCGGATAAATTAGCAACCGTTCCCTAGCAACGATGCCAGAAATGCTTGTTGGTATTTCTTACGACCACAGATAAATTTGCAAGCGCACGGAATACCGCTGTAGCACTTCACCTTCGGGTGACCCCAAAATGATATCGAACTCAGGGAACGTGTGTAATCTGCCTAAGGCTAAGACTATCCAAGGACAACAACTATTGGTAGGATAGCTAGGCTAGAGAGGACTTTCTATGTGTTTTAATTATCTAGCTAAGTTAAAGATAAATTCCTATTAGTTGCTTCGGGATAGAGAAGTCTTGTAAGGTTGTTGCACCAGGAATTTTAAGATGTTTTCCTCTATTTCTTCTTCAAATTTATCTAGATTATTGCAATTAACTCGGTAGGGGTCCTTGAAACCAACCCTGAAAGATCTCTGCCTACGGCATCGTTGAATCTCCATTCTACAGAGAAAAGAAAAGATGTGATTGGGTGTCCGAACACGGTAAATATGTAAGGAGCCTACGACGAGGTAAGTAACAAAATAAAATTGAATGATACTTACAAAACTCATATACTGATAAGAGAGACGTCAAGGGCGTCTAGGTGGTATACATCAAAGATTCCCTCGAAACAGGCCACATAGTATCATCTTCATTGAAGTAATCGACATATTTAATCCTCACACCGAATATCTCTCTACCAGTGCCTGCTAGTTGCATGTACCATTGATTAAATCGGTACATCTGTGTAGAGAGGATTCTCAACTACTCAGGCTTAAGAAGTGGTTCGCCCAAGGTAAATTTTTATTTGAGATCCGCCTCCGTCGCTTTCTCGATAGGCTCTAGGCCCAGCAGTTGCTCTTTAGTCAGTTTTGTATCTTTCAGAAACCCTTCAATATTAATTTCATGCTCAAATGGCATCGGCTTAATGTCTTGCTTTGCTTGCATTTCGAGCTGAGAGACTTCTTTTTTTTTCGTTTGGACTTCTGAAAAGACTTGATTATTGATCGGTCGTAGTCCGATAGTAAGGTCTTTTTGGTCAGTTCGCTCATCTTCTAAAAGATAGCCTTAGTTCTTCCATGGAATCCGTGGCACATCTTTTCTCACGATCCTCATCAGTCCTATCATATGCTCTTTTCTTGAGAGTGGCTTGTTTTGGCTCGTCACGTCTTGGCTTCTTCATTTGTTGTGTAGAGTTTGACGGCGTAGGATGAGGTGGGCAAGATTGTGTGGTACTTGTAGCTGGTTGTGGCATTGAAGACGGAGGAGACGGTGCAGGTAGTCAAGACCTCGCAGGAGTCGGTGCCTACGGAGGTGACGGTGCAGGCGGAGGAGATGTAGGAACGGATGCCGCTGCTCACCCGGGAAACACGATATAGTGCTTGCACCACAGTACAATCGCGTGGTTGTGTCTTCTAGTTTTGTTTTCCCGTCTCCTCGTCTCCTCCAGGGTTGTCCAACTCGAGATCCTCTAAGCCTGGGTTGTTCAACTTCAACCTTTGAGTACCGAGGTGGAATCGGTCAGCAACGGTACGTCTCGTCTTGCTGCACTAGTATGGCCATGCCATCCGCCACCATCACGAGAATAGAGGGTAGTAATTAACATATAGACCAATTTTCACAATGTAACGATTCATATATCATAAAACTACAAACAAACCTTGATTGATAGGTTCCTGAAGGGAATATGTAGCTCAAACGATGTCCGCTGCGTGATTTCCTTCACGAGGTAGGGTGGTTCCTTTACATCTGGTCCTGCTGCAGCTTCCATGCTCTGATCTCCTACTTGCCCTGTAGAAGCACAGCTACTACGGTTGCCTGAGGGGCTCTCCATGACTGGAGGGACATACGGCTGCACCGTCTGCTGGCTCTATCATTGCGCCAGGCGTTGGTCCACCCGTCGTTCCACCTCCTCTTGCATCCTTATGTCATGTAGGGTGACTCTCTCCTCGAGATATCTTAATTTCTCCTCGGTATCCCTCTTGCTCCTCATGTGACTCTTAGAAGTGTGACTATCCTCTTGAAATCCGTATTTCGAAGGAACCATGCCTTTTCCTCGTGTTCGTCCTGGATGCTTGAGATTCTGTAGTGCAAGCGTAAGCTCATCCTTCTCACTGTCAGGCTTGAATATTCCCTGAGCAGACAACTCCACTACTTCCGTAAGTCGGCTAGCTGCTTCGTGAATCGCATTGCCGAATACAAGGGAGCCATCAGTGGGATCGAGCGTTCCACCGTGAACTGTTTCCTTTCCCTGAAGGGCTCACCATGATAGGAGGAACGGACGACTGTGTCTGCTGGCATGACTGACATAAGTGTTCGTCTACCTGTCATTCTACCTCCTCTTGCATCCCTGCGTGGTAGTCTCGACCTTGAATTGGAGATCTGTGAACTTCGCATCTTGATCTCTCTTGCTTCTCATGTGAACAAACCTTGATTGATATGTTCCTGAAGGGAATATGTAGCTCACATGAAGTCCGCTGCGTGATTTCATGCACAAGGTAGGACCAATTGATCCTAAGTCTAAATTCAAAACATCCTAATCTTATTGTTCATTTGTTCGCTCGCTAGCTCTTTCGATTGTTCCCTCGCTCAATCGCTCGTCCATTCGGTCATTCCGTCGGTTGCTCCTTCGCTCATTTGTTGCTAGTTTGTTTGCTCGCCTGTTTTTTCAAATGCTCGCTCGTTCGCTCATTCCTTCGTTGGTCGTTCAGTTGGACGATCGCTCATTCGGTCGGATGGTCGGCCAGCCGCGGCGCAGTGGCGGTGGCGATGGCAGCGGTGGTGGCGGAGGTGGTGGCGGCAGTGGTGGTGGTGGCTGCGGTGGTGGAAACAGTGGAGGCGTGCGAGGACGATGATGGTAGCGGTGGTGGCAGCAATGATAGTTGTGGTGGCGGTGGTAGCGGTGGTGGTGGCATTGGTGGCAGCGGTGGTGGCGGCGTGCGACGGCGATGGTTGTGATGTGTTGATGCAAAAAAACACACACTGGCCTGAGAGATTTGCTTTACTCTAGTGCAGGTCCAAAACTTGCTTTCGGGTTCAAAGACGTGCAGTTGATTTGATCCTGCAATCAACAAGATGAAACATGCAAGTTTTGTTAGTAAACGATAATCGACTAGCTAGAGAGCCGTTGTCATATCGTGATGTAACCTAGCCACTGCAGTACATGGTGAATTGGCTCTAAGGCATATTCAATAATAAACCAAACCTAAACTTGATCCATCGGCTGTAAATATTGGGATAGATCGGACTTAACCGAGACAGTATAAATTGCCCAAGTCTAAAATAACATGAAATAAAGATTTTGTGTATTCATATTATAGCCGATGTTCAGATTTAAGCATGTATCGGCTATAGCTCCGATACTACCTTATACTAGGATATTCTCTTGCCACAAATATACTTAACTACTGTTAACAAGATTGGCAATAAGTCCAATATATTTATATTAGTTTAGATCCTGATATAAGGGGTAGATATAGTATGTTAAACAAAGCATAAAACCATGTAAAACAATTATACCAAGTAAGATCGGCTGAAACCCCGATACTATCCGTATTAACAACCATAAAGCAGGCTAGAGATTATGATTCTAAGCATGACTTAGTAGATAAAACATAACTGATGCAACACTAAGTATAAAAAGAAACATAATATCTAGACAATAAAGTCGATGGTTGCCTTTTCAGGATGGTAGATATATTATATAATCTAAGCCAACAAGTCAATCTAGCCGTTATCGACAAAACCGCAGATAGAGATCGGCCGATGTAAGTAGAAAGTATTGTCAATCTAGATTATATAATATATATGTAACTCGCTGATTTAGAAAATAGAATTAGAGTGTCATAAAGATGTAAGCACTAATTCCGATAATGCAAACCGCCATAATAAGCTTTACCTCTTCGTCGAAAATCGAAACCGATTCAGCTCAACTCGAAAGGAAGAACTTGTCGAAACAAAGTAACGAAAAAGGTTGGCGATGCACCAAGAGTGAATTGAACTGGTGTTAATTATTTACAAAACCTCGAGCTTATATTAATACCCGAATATATAAACTTGTCCACAACGGACACGACTCATACTTTCCTAATATAACTCTAACCAACGGACAAGTTCCTCAGGCGGACTCTTACCGAAAATATCTATAAGGAAATTACATACAATCTTAATTAATAGGTACAATTGCCTATTTTGGACTCTATCCTTGTCTGGCAATATCATTGAAGCCCTTCTTTCAAATCCAACATTGATCATGTAACCAGTTTAATCAACATCGGCTGTATCGGCTGACCACATCATATTCGATATCGGCCGATACAGAATTTCAGCCGATGCGTGCTCTGTCCCTGAGAATTCCACATATCTTCAAATCCACTTCGGATTGGATCTCATTTCCGATTCATACTTACCAAATTCCATCATCAACACGATGACGACGACGGAGCAAGGCGGAGCAGCGCAAGACGAGAGAGGGGTGGAGGGGGAGAGATGGTCGGCGGGGGCGGCCCAACCTTGAAGAAGGCGACAGCTATGAGAGCGACAACGATGACGGCAGCGGCGGCGGGAGATCGAACATGGAGCACGGCTAAGTGTGGAGTCGGATCGGAGAAGACGATGTGCCCCATATATATATATGTATATATATACAAACATTTTTAGTCCTGGTTTGGTAGCACTAACCAGGACTAAGGATCATTTCTCGTTATTTCCAAATTTCTTTTTTTCCCGGTTTGGGATGACAACCGGGATGAAAAATTTTTAAAAACTTAGAAACTTAACTGTGGCAAAATTAATTTCTTTAAATATAGGTTTACAACAATAGTAATAATAAACTGCACTAAAAAGTGTCATTAAATTATTAAAATGATATATAATTAACCAATGCCCTCTTAAATGCATTAATGAAGAATAAAATCATAAAAATAATGAGAACACATTTAAAATAGTTTAAAATTGTTATTCAAATTTTAACAATCATATGTAATTAACCCATGCCCGATTAAATGCATTAAAGATGACAGAAAATCACAAAAATAATGAGAACACATTTAAAATAGTTTAAAATTGTTATTAAATTTTTAAAATCATATATAATTAATCCATGCCCGATTAAATGCATTAAAGATGAAATGAAATCACCAAAATAATGAGAACATATTTAAAATAGTTTAAAATTGTTATTAAATTTTAAAAATCGTATATAATTAACCTATGCCCGATCAAATGCATTATAGATAAAATAAAATCACCACAATAATGAGAACACATTTAAAATCGATTGAAACAAATGGACCTTCAATACATTAAAAATAATTTACAGCGTGATGGTTGATGTCAGGCCCAAAAATTCGCTAACCCGAATTTCAAGCAGAATGTGTACTAAATCTCTATCCAGGACCAGCCAGAGTACACAAACGATAAATTGATACACAGACCCACGTCGTACAAAATTAATAAATACAAAAGTCCTACATATGCAGCGAAAAACAATATCAAATAATCGAAACTAAGATTTTCATTAAAGCGTAGCATTCTCCATAACCACAGGCATCCTCAACGTCCGAAACAAGACTAATCTTCAAAATATTCATCATCCGAATAATTCTCTGTCTCTGACATTGGAAAAAATTAAGCAAGACAGAGTACCACCCACCATACTCAACAAGTCATAGCAATAGAGAAGTATGATGCAAGATAATATCAAAAAATGGCAATAGGGTATTTGCATAAAAGCAGCATTTATAAAACATAGTTTGAATCTAGTAAAACAGTTGATATAAATTAATCAATATTAAACATCACAGGCCCAAAGCATGCCACCTAAACAACACCAGTTCATTAAATCATATTATTAGAATGAGACTAATCACGGTGAGCTGGTTGACCGCCCAATAACCATGGGTACGGCTATTCGAATAGGTTTACTCTGATCAGAGATGTACAATTGTACCCACAATACATAGCCTCACAACATGTTACCATGCGCTGACATGTCACCACGACATACCGAAAAGAGACTGTGTCAGAACCCTTTTGCATAACCCTCCCTAACCAAGCATATCCACCTCAGGTTTCACCCCCACTCCTTAGAAAGATAGCGGGAAGCCCCTTCTAGTGCCTAGGTAAATTCGGAAGCAGCATAGACCAAAGCCAGGTCCATCCATACTCCATCACGTTCACCCTTGCCTTGGTACGTTGGCTAAGTTAAATTACACTCCATGTTCAGCCTTGAGCCCATGCTAGCCTGTGGTTTGTACGAATATATCTTCCAAGGATTCCTGAGAACCGGTCCTTAATTTTGATGGGTACGACTGTCAAAACCATGCACCCACAACCCACCATTAAAGCATATTTTGGTTTAATTAAATCAAAACCATGACGGTACATCATCATATAATTATGGACTGAATTAGAATAAATCCCATAGTGTGCTAATTGATCTAAGCATTCCTAAACCAATCATCTAGTCATTTTATAACCCAAGTTATCAATTGTACAAGGTAACAATGGGTTGAGTACAATAGGCATCCATCCCACACGACATTATAAAAGCAATGCAATTTAATAGAAAAGCAGGGATTTTGTAAAGCGGTTCAACATGATCAATGTTATATGTATGACTTGCCTTGCTCTTGAACTGTCGAAACTTTGGTGACCACTTCGTAATACCCGGAGCATCGGAACTGCCGGATTCTATACAACAAACAAAGCACACAAGCAATACCTGCAATAAGTCTATTGAAACAGCAAAAAGAAACCAATTTTAATAAATTCTAGACATTTTAATGAATCCACATAGACTTGAATGGATTATAAAGGAACTCGGCTGATTAAGATATGAATTTTAGAATATGAACTTTGTAATTACTATTAACCGAAAGTCCTTAGTTAATTAATATCTTTTAACGCCTGCGAACAGACTAGATTAATGGAAGACAAACTCCGGTTAGTGAGCCTCACGGGTCAGCGACTCGACCAGTCAACATACCGTGGCACGGGACCACGCAGACCGGTGACCGAAACCGGCGGCGAAGGACTATACTACGAGCGAACGAATAGGTAGTGGCTAACAAGCGCTTGCGACACGGCCGGTAAACATGGCCGGCTAGGGAACGACTTGTGGCGGCAGCTAGGCGGCTAGGCAAGCGGCGGCTGGGGCTAGGTGGCTAGGTCGGCCGACAAGGCAACGAGGCTGGCAGCGGCACAGCAGCGGCGCTGCAGCGACGGCTAGCGGCGGCACGGCACAGCAGCAGCGCGGCAGCCACGGCGGCGCACGGTGGCGCCACGTAGCAGCGGGGACGGGGGGAGTGGTGGCTGCGGTGCAGCGGTGGCTAGGCGTGGCAACGGCGCACGGCTGCAGCAACAAGGAGGTGACGACGACGGTAGGGCTAAACGCTAGACGGAAAAGATGAGATAAGAGAAAGGAATTATCAAGGCGGCGACCACGCCAGTGGGAAAAAGGGGAGCTCACCGGTGACGCGGCAACGATGACGGCTGCGGCAGCGGGGGAATGGTGGCGCAGGGGGCAGCGGTGGCTAGGATGGTGCACGGGGAAGGGTGGCTAGGGTTCGGTATAAAATAGAAATGAGGGGGTAAGGGGACTTATATAGGTGGTGTAGAATTTAGGTCGGGCTGGTGGTGCGTGGCAGAGGGAGGGGAGGGCAGCGCGCGGTGGTGGAAGTGGGAGGGATGGCAGTCCGAGTAGGATGCGGTGCTAAAGAAGGAAAGGAGGGGAGGGATTTTATGACACCGTTTCGGGAAAGGGAAAGGAAATGGAATAGGATTATGAGAGGGACTCGGTTTGCCAACACAATGCGAAACCGGTGGTGGAAGGAGGAGGGACGGCAGTCCGAGTAGGATGTGGTGCTAAAGAAGGAAAGGAGGGGAGGTATTTTACGATACCATTTCAGGAAGGGGAAAGGAAACAGAATAGGATTAGGAGAGGGACTCGGTTTGCGACCACAATGTGAAACCGGAACGACAAACGAGGTCGGCAGATACGACGAACCGAACCGCAGACGGGGAGTGAACCGAGAATGGTTCACGACCAAAGGAGGGAGAGGAAAGAGTTATTAATATAAATCCTGGTAGTTTAATTTAACTGGGTTATTTCTTCTGCTTTGAATATTCAACTAAAGGTCCTGTTAATGGTTTGAAACAAATAGAATTCTAAAAAAAATTCTCCCTGAGGATTCCGATTATTAGACACGTTGTTAATTAGGGTTTTCTCCTGGTTAAACAGAGTACTTTCTTCATATGATTTATATATGAATTATGAACTACGGAAAAGGGGAAAACTCCGGGTGTGACAAACCTACCCCCTTAAACGGAATCTCGTCCCCGTGATTCAAAAGAGCTAGCGAAGAGATGTGGATGGGCGGCTTTCAACTCATCTTCTCTTTCCCAAGTTGCCTCGTCCTCTGAATGGTGACTTCACTGTACTCTGCAGAATTTGATCACCTTGTTTCTGGTTCTTCTTTGCTGGTATGGAGGATATGCGTAGGCTTCTCAACATACGTCAAATCTTCATGTATTTCGATGTCATCAGGACTTGCTTGTTCCTCAGGTACCCTCAAACATTTCTTCAACTGTGACATATGAAACACATCATGTATGCTAGTCATGTTGGGTGGAAGCTCCAACTTATACGCAACTTCTCCCCTTCGTTCTAGAACTCTTTATGGTCCCACGTAACGTGGTGCCAATTTGCCCTTGTTCTGAAAACGATGAACTCCTCTGAGTGGAGTGACATGAAGATAAACATGGTCTCCGGCCTCAAAATTGAGCTCACGGCGATGATTGTCAGCATAACTCTTCTGATGGGACTGTGCATTCCTCAATCTTCCCCTGATTGCTCTAACTTTTTCTTCTGCTTCGCTTAACACTTCTATTCCGAACAACTGACGTTCTCCTGTTTGATCCCAAAAAGGGGTGTACGACATTTTCGTTCATAAAGTGCTTCAAAAGGTGCCATCAGCAAACTCGCTTGGTAGATATTGTTGTAAGAAAACTCAGCATACGGCAGATTTTTATCCCAAGATCCACCAAAATCAAGGGCGCAAGCTCTTAACATATCTTCTAAGATTGGATTCACTCTCTCGGTCTGACCATCGGTCTACGGATGATAAGCTGTTCTGAATATCAAACGTGTTCCAAGTACCTCTCGCAACTTTTGCCAAAACTTTGAGCTAAACTAAGTTCCTCGATCGGACACGATCTTCTTCGGAACACCATGCAAACAAACGATCCTTGCTAGATACAGTTCAGCTAACCTCTTCCTGTATAGGTAGTGTGCACAGGGAGAAAATGTGCCACTTTAGTAAGCCGATCGACGATCACCCAGTTAGATTCATGGCGTGACAATGTTCAATCCATCGACTGTAAATATTAGTGTTATATAATCTATAAATTAATATTACTTTAGAAATCAGGAAATGTGATAGATCGGACTTAACCGAGACAGTATAAATTGCTCAAGCATAAAATAACATGAAATAATAATTATATGTATTCATGTTATAGCCGATGTTCAGATTTAAGCATGTATCGGCTATAGCTCCGATACTACCTTATGCTAGGATATTCTCTTGCAACAAATATACTTAACTACTGTTAATCAGATTGGCAGTAAATCCGATATATTTATATTAGTTTAGATCCTAATATAAGGTGCAGATATAGTTTATTAAACAAAGCATAAAACTATACCAGGTCAGATCGGCTAAAACTCCGATACTATCCTTATGAACAACCGTAAAGCAGGCTAGAGATTATGATTCCAAGCACGACCTAGTAGATCAAACATAACTGATGCAGCACTAAGTATAAAAAGAAGCATAATACCTAGACAATTAAGGCGATGGTTATCTTTTCAGGATGGTAGATATATTATATAATTCAAGCGAACAAGTCAATCTAGCCGTTATCGATGAAACCCTAAATAGAAATTAGCCGGTGCTAGTAGAAAGTATTATCGATCTAAATTATATAATATATATGATAACTTGGTGATTCACAGAATAGAATTAGAGTGTCATAAAGATCTAAGCACTAACTCCGATAATGAAACTACTATAACAAGCTTTACCTCTTCGCCGAAGATTAAAACCGATGCAGCTTGACTCAAAAGCAGGAACTGGTCAAAACAAAGTAACAAAAAAGGTTGGCGATGCACCGAGATTGAATTGAACTAATGTTAATTATTTACAAGATCTCAGGCTTCTATTTATACATGAATATACAAACTTGTCCATAACGGACACGACTCATATTTTCCTAGTACAACTCCAACCAACGGACAAGTCCCTTAGGCGGACTCTTACCGAAAATATCTATAAGAAATTTACATAAAATCCTAATTAATAAATTTAATTGCCTATTGTAGACTCTATCCTTGTCTGGCAATATCATTGAAGCCGTTCTTGCGAATCCGACATTGATCATGTAAGCAGTTTCATCAACATCGGCTGTATCGGTTGACCATATCATATTCAGTATCGGCCGATACAGACTTTCAGCCGATGAGCACTCTGTCTCCGAGAATTACGCATATCTTTAAATCCACTTCGGATTGGATCTCACTTCCGATTCATATGCTTACTAAATTCCATCATCAACACATATCCACGCTAAAGAGAATTGGATTCAAAACATAAGAAGCCTGGATCCCACAAGTTTGCCATTTTTTTATTATTTTTAATAAAAGAGGCACTTCTTTTATTCTTGAAAACATTTTTGGTTTTTTTTAAATTTTTATTGTGCACAAAATCTCTGTTTAAGCAAAACTCATATAGGGCTGAGGTAAAAATATTACGAACATAAGAAAGAAGCATGTAACAGTATACTCACCGTGCACCTTGACAGGTGACATGTTCCTCCTTTACATGTTATCAATTTACTGATTTGTTTCCCGGGCCCTGACTTACCTCCAGTGTGAATCGAACGTGAGGACTTCCCGATCAATTTGAAAACTTTTCTGCAAGGGTTAGTCCAGAGAAGATATATATCCAATGTCCATGAAAGAACTAGCTCTAATGGTTCATTAATCGAATTCGACACCATGTCTAATTTGATTAAAGCAGACTATGTTAACCTAAGCACCATGCTTAATTCAAAAAAGCCTATGGATGCCTTGCGAACACACCCAAACTAGAGCATATGCCAATAGACAAATGAAGCATAACCATGTAAGGTCAAGCCACACTCGAATGGAGATATGTATGAGTAAAAGAAATGGTGAACCCCTTTTTTCTTAGCGAGACAGGACTAATACCAACTTTAAACCAAGATGGCCTTGGTTGATGGAACTCATCATGACAAGCTCGTCGACCTTCCCACCACACTTGGACTTTTGTGTCCCAGGACATCAAAAACCAATTGTGTGATGTTGGAGTCTCCTATAGAGTTTGTTCCAACAACAAGGATCACCCAAGTGTACAGTTCAAGAAGTAACTGTGTTCTTAGGCATCGCATGACCTTCATTCTTAATCTCAACCTGAAATGGTTAGTGTTGGCAGTATGCCATGAGGCCCTTCGACCAAGCCTGCTGAAACCAGCCAAGCAGCAAGGATCCGAACTCTAGGTGCCCAAGACCCTTCAGGGCGAAGCCCCATGGCGAAGACATCAGGGCGAAAGGGGCGATGGGCGAAGAGTTACACCGGGTCCCTGCCGGTCTGGGCGAAGGCTGCATGGTGAAGGCATGCACCGAAGGAGGAAGACTTCGCCAGGGCGAACCCGATCCAAGGAGATCCAGTGGGCCGGCCCAGTCGCCCCGGCCCATGGACCAATGGGCCAATAGTCGCCAGGCAGCCCACTAAGGGCCCATACACCTTAATTACATTGAATACCCATATAAGGGTCCCTTTATGAGGGTGACCAGGTAAATTCCCCTGTAATAGCCCTAAACCCTAATAGGGGGATTTGTAATGGGGTTATAAATAGCCACCTAGGGCCATGTAAAAGGGAATCCCAATTTCAATACAACATTTGTTACACTTTACTTTCCCAACAACTGTTGAGTATCCACGTCCTTCGACGTATGCAGTTGTCGTTTCGACAACAGCTGGCACCGACCGTGGGGATTTCCGAGCGAAACCACTGAGAGCGAATGCCACCGAAGAAGGTCTCAAAGGAGAGGGTTGCTAACCCAAAGGAGAGCTTAGTAGAAGAGGCGATGGCCGCCGAAGTGGGGGCGGAACCTTCGGCACCCGCCGAAGTAGGGACGGCGCCGTCAGCTTCGGCACCCGCACCGCAGCCACCACCTTTGGCCCCTGCTACTTCGGTGGGGCAGGCGCCGGATATCCCTTCGGCAACTCAACCGACTTCGACCACGCCTGCTGTTGTGCAAACCGACCCCAACCTCGACGTGTAGGCCGAAGCAGGCATGGAGGCCATGCGGCAGAACATGGCGCGACTCCAAGACATGCTTCGCCAGATGCAAGAGCAGCAACAAGCGTATGAAACAGCACGGCAAGCCAAGGTTGCTCCGGCCCCCATCCTACAGTACTCGGCAGGCCACATCCCGCCTCAAGCCTACCAGCAGGCGCCGGCACAAGCCGTTCAGGGACCGGCGTACCTCCACGGCCGCAGCAGCGCACCCACCTCCTGGGGTGCGGCCGCAGGTTCAACCGACTGTGGTCCAGGTGCACTCTTCACCACCCGGGCAAATGTCGCAGGCGATGGCGGAGGGGGCTTCGGCCCTGCAGGCGCAGCTCCAAGCTTTCCTCCAGCAGCTCAGTCAACCCCACATCATCTCGAGCACAACCCTTTCGGCCCAGCCGGAGGGGAGCTCCGGCCAAGGCGCTTCGGGGTGGCTGCCGTCGAACCAACCGGGGCCGGGGGCTTCGCCCTGGGGTCAGGGGCAGCAGTTCGACTTCTACAACACCACTCAAGCACCGCCGTTCAGAATCGGGCCACCGAACATTGCAGCCCAGCCGCCGCGTAGGCTATGACGTCGCCCTTCGCCACGCCGTACCCGCAGCCAAGCGGGCCCTCGCTGCAGGGCGTCATGAGTAAGGCCGGGGACGAAAAGGGGCTGCCACTGAGTGGGGGAATAAAAAATCGTCCAATCCTACCTCAGTTCAAATTCCCACCCGTTCCGAGGTACTCAGGCGAAACAGACCCAAAAGAGTTTCTTTCCATCTACGAGTCCGCGATCGAAGCCGCTCACGGCGACAAAAATACCAAGGCAAAGGTAATCCATCTCACCCTAGACGGCATAGCCCGTTCTTGGTATTTCAATCTACCATCTAATAGCATATACTCATGGGAGCAACTTCGCGATGTTTTTCTTCTTAACTTTCGAGGCACCTATGAGGAGCCGAAGACGCAGCAATATTTGCTCGGCATTCGCCAGCGCCCGGGCGAATCGATACGGGAGTACATGCGTCGCTTCTCGCAAGCACGATGCCAAGTTCAGGATATAACGGAAGCATCCGTCATCAATGCCGCTTCGGCCGGGCTGCTCGAGGGCGAACTCACAAGGAAGATCGCCAACAAGGAGCCACAAACCCTCGAGCACCTGCTTCGCATCATCGATGGGTACGCAAGGGGCGAAGAAGACTCCAAGCGGAGACAGGCGATTCAAGCTGAGTACGACAAAGCCTCCATCGCCGCGGCCCAGGCCCAGATGCAAGCGCAGGCCGTCGAACCGGCTCCCCCCGCCGTTCGCCAGCCCAGCCGGCGAACCTGGGGCAGCCGCCCAGACAAGGCCAAGCTCCCATGACCTGGAGGAAATTCAGGACCGACTGAACAGGCAAGGCGGTGATGGTTGTCGAAGAAGTACAAGCCCTCCGCAAGGAGTTTGACGCCCAGCAAGGCGGCAGCCATCAGCAGCCTATTCGCAAGAAGGTCAGAAAGGACCTCTATTGCGCCTATCATGGGCGGTCTTCGCACACCACCAAGTAGTGCCGAAACATTCATCAGCGAAGCAACGCTTAGGAACCAAGGCCGCATCAGGGTGCCGCTGTCGAAGCGCCTCGCGAGGCGGCCCGGGAACAGTCGCCTCCAGCCGAGTAGCAACAAGACCTGCAGCGCCGAATCATCCAAGTGATCACAAGGCTGACCCACCCGTCCAGCCGTCGAAGCGGCAGAAGAAGTTACAGCTGCGAACGGTGCATAACATCACTGCCACAGGTGAAGGGGTCCCGAAGTACTTGGGCCAGCAAATTTCTTTCGAGCCAGAAGATGCGGAAGGAGTGCTGTTTCCGCATCAAGACCCCCTGGTGATTTCGGCTGAGGTGGCCGGCTTTGAAGTCCGGCGCATTCTGGTAGATGGAGGTAGCTCGGCCGATGTCATCTTCGCGGAAGCATACGCCAGGATTGGGCTACCAACTTCGGCCCTCACTCAAGCGCTGGCCGCGCTTCGCGGCTTCGGTGGTGAGGCGGTTCAAGTTCTTGGCCAGGCACGGTTGAAGGTTGCTTTCGGCACGGGCGAAAACAGGCGCGAAGAGCAGATACTGTTCGACATCGTCGACATCCCGTACAGCTACAACGCCATATTCAGCCGTGCCACCCTGAAGAAGTTTGAAGCCATCTTCCACCACAACTACCTCAAGCTCAAGATGCCAGGACCGCAGGGGTGATTGTTGTCAAGGGGCTTCAACCTCCTGCTGCGTCGAAAGGCGACTTGGCCGTGATTAGCAGGGCGGTCCATAGTGTGGAGGCCGAACCTCATGTTAACCGCGTGCCGAAGCCAGCCCCTCATGGCAAGGTGATCAAAGTGCAAGTAAGCGGGACGGACCCGGCGAAGTTTGTCCAGCTGGGGGGCGATCTCGGCGAAGAAGAGGCTAGGAGAATCCTAGAAGTACTCAAAGAAAACATTGACATATTCGCCTGGAGCCCCAGCGAAGTGGGGGGCGTTTCGCCAGAACTCATCGTGCATCGCCTGGCAGTCAAGCCAGACACCAAGCCAAGAAAGCAGAAGCTGCACAAGATGTCCGCTGATCGCCAAGAGGTAGCGAAGGCTGAAGTGCAGAAGCTTCTCAAAGCCAGGGTGATCAGGGAGATCAACCACCCGGAGTGGCTGGCGAACCTGGTCCTGGTAAAAAAGTCGAATGGCAAGTGGCGCATGTGCATCGACTTCACGGACCTCAACAAGGTTTGCCCGAAGGACGACTTCCCCTTGCCGCGGATCGACCAGCTAGTCGATTCGACAGCTGGCTGCGAGCTTATGAGCTTCTTGGATGTCTACTCCGGCTACCACCAGATCCACATGAATCTGGACGACATCGCCAAGACAACCTTCATCACGCCGTTCGGCACTTTCTGCCATCTCAGGATGCCTTTCGGCCTGAGGAACGCTGGGGCAACGTTCGCCAGACTGGTCTACAAGGTGCTTCGCAAGCAGCTGGGGTGAAACGTGGAGGCCTATATCGACGACATCGTCGTAAAGAGCCGCAAGGCTTTCGACCATGTGTCTGATTTACAAGAGACCTTCGACAACTTGAACGCGGCGGGTATGAAACTAAACCCGGAGAAGTGTGTTTTTGGCGTTTGCGCGGGCAAGTTGTTGGGTTTTCTTATTTCAGAAAGGGGTATTGAGGCGAAGCTCGAGAAAATTGACGCCATTAAGCAAATGAGGCCACCGTCGAGCGTACGCGAAGTACAAAAGCTCGCGGGCCGAATTGCGGCACTCAGTCGTTTTCTCTCGAAAGCAGCCGAAAGGGGCCTGCCGTTTTTCAAGACCCTCCGGGGCGCAGGGAAGTTTAACTGGACTCCCGAATGCCAGGCTGCATTCGAAGAGCTAAAGCAATATTTGCAAAGCCCACCCGCCCTGGTCAGCCCAACACCAGGAAGTGAAATGCTGTTATACCTAGCGGCTTCGCCGGTGGCGGTCAGTGCAGCCCTAGTCCAAGAGACAGAATCAGGGCAGAAACCGGTATACTTCGTCTCCGAAGCCCTGCAAGGGCCGAGGACAAGGTATATTGAGATGGAAAAGCTCGCTTATGCCCTGGTGATGGCTTCGCGCAAGCTCAAGCACTACTTCCAGGCGCACAAAATCACAGTGCTTTCGCAATACCCCCTGGGCGAAGTACTTCGGGGCAAGGAAATCTCTGGCAGACTCAGCAAGTGGGCAGCGGAGCTATCCCCCTTTGACCTGCATTTCACGGCGCGCACCGCCATCAAATCCCAAGTCTTGGCCGATTTCGTGGCTGAGTGGACACCGGCATCCGCTCCCGAACCTCAGCCTGTCGAACAGCCTTGGACAATGCACTCCGATGGCTCGTGGTCGCACAGGGGGGCGGGCGCCGTGGCCGTGCTCATTTCACCGGGGGGCGTGCCGATTCGGTATGCTGCAAGGCTGCAGTTCGACACAACCAACAACACGGCGGAGTACGAAGCGGTGTTGCTGGGATAAAGAAAGGCGAAAGCGCTAGGGGTTCGGCGCTTGCTCATACGAATAGACTCCAAACTGGTGGCCTGTCATGTTGATAAAATCTTTCGAAGCAAAAGATGGAGGAATGAAAAGATATTTGGAGGCTGTTAGGTCGATGGAAAAGTGCTTCGCTGGGATAACGGTCGAACACCTGCACAGAGGACAGAATGAGGAGGCAGACGCCCTAGCAAAATCTGCCGCCTTCGGGGGACCACATTCGCCAGGCATCTTTTTCGAGATCCTGTATGCACCAAGTGTGCCCGAGGAAACCAAGGATGTCATGGTCATAGATAAGAAAAACCCGGGCGAAGACCCAGAGGACTGGCGAACACCGTTCGTCAAGTACCTCAAAGATGGCTGGCTTCCAGATGACGAAGCAGAGGCGAAACGCCTGCAAATCAGGGCCAGACAGTACAAGCTGGTCTCAGGGCAGTTGTATCGCTCTGGAGGACTCCAACCCTTGCTTCGCTGCGTCTCCTTTGCCGAAGGCGAAGAGATGGTGAAGGAAGTACACCAGGGGCTATGCGGCGCACATCAAGCTGCAAGAACTGTCGCCTCCAAGGTGTTTCGCCAACAAGTATATTGGCTCACCGTGCTGAAAGTTTGCGTTGCACAGGCTAAAAAGTGCGAAAGCTGCCAGCGACACGGCCGAAGCCAGACCGCACCACAATATGAGCTGCAGCCGATCGCACCAATCTGGCCCTTCGCCAGGTGGGGGCTTGACATCATTGGCCCATTCCCTGTAGCACGAAATGGATACAAGTTTGCAATTTTGGCCATTGAAGATTTTTCGCGTTGGATCGGGGCCGAACCACTCGGCGTGATCACTTCGGCGGCAGTGCAGAAGTTTGTCTGAAAAAACATCATTTGCCGTTTCGGAGTTCCAAGGGAATTCATCACTGACAATGGCAAGCAGTTCGACTCTGACAAGTTCAGAGAAATGTGTGAAGGGCTAAACCTGGAAATCAGGTTCGCCTCGATCGCGCACCCACAGTCGAATGGGGCGGTCGAACGCGCAAATGGCAAGATCTTGGAGGAACTCAAGAAAAGGCTCGAGGGGCAGCGAAAGGCAGTTGGCCAGACGAAATGTTGTCTGTTCTTTGGGCCCTCCGAACAACTCTCACAAGGCCAACCAAGTTCAACCCTTTCATGCTCCTCTACGGAGACGAGGCGATGACCCCAACAGAGCTAGGGGCTAACTCACCAAGGGTGATGTTCTGTGGGAGCGAAGATGGGCGCGAAGTGTCGCTCGAACTTCTGGAGGGGGTACGGGTCGAAGCACTGGAACACATGCGCAAGTACGCCACAAGCACTTCGGCAACCTACAACAAAAGGGTTCGCCCAACAGAGCTCCTGCCAGGCCACCTCGTCCTGAGGAAAAAGGCGAACCCAGTAGCGGTTGGGAAGCTTGAGTCAAAATGGGAGGGGCCATATCTCATCAAGCACAAGTCAAGGACGGGCTCTTTTCGCCTAGCAACACTGGAGGGCGAAGAGTTCGATCACTCATGGAACACCGCTTCACTCAAGCGTTTTTATGTCTATAGGGTGGCACCCTATTCGCCAGAATGTAAAAATATACATATTGCTATGTACCTCTTTCGGCATTCGCCGTTTTGTAAGCCTTTCGGCACAAAAATACAAAAAAAGGAGAAAATGGAAAAAGAACAAAAAATGGACGCAGGGCTATTATCCACTCTGGAGGCCCGAACCAGTATAAAACTTCTGTGTCTTTCGCCTTTTTTACTTATGTGCATGATAATTCGTGGAAAAACCCCAAGGCAAACGCCTGATCAACGAAAGAGCCAGGGGGGCGAAACGAATCGGCCGAAGCATTGCTCGCCGAATGTTGAAACCGCGACAGCTTGTTTCGGAAGATAAAAAAGACCGAACACCGTTATAATCGAACGCAAAACAGCGCCGTTGCTAACACAAAGCGCCAAAGAAAGCTGAAAAGTCAGCATACCTATTTCGCCAATACACGCAAAGGGGTCGATACATTCCGACCCAATGAAAGCACAAGTTGTGATAATGCAGAAAATGGCGAAAACGAAACAAAAGCACACCTTTATTAACTCTGAAAAACAAACAGTACATATCATAGAGCATGATACAGGCGAAACGATTTACACGTTTGCTTACAAGTAAATTACATCTTCGCCCCCAAAACAGCTACCAAAAGTGTGATCTGACGAGCATGGTTCGTCGTCACTGCTGATGTTGTACACTACCCTAAGGGGAGAGGGGGGCAAAACTACAGAAAGGATATAGCGGCGTTGGGTGATCGCCTCCTGCCGATCGGTCCGTCGATGGTTTCGCTAGAAGTGGGCCATGCCCTCCAGGCGTGCCACGTGGACACGATCGTAGTCCTCCAGCGTTCGCCCAGGATAGGTTCGCATCCAGTTAGCAGCATTTACAACTTTGTAGTTGTGGCCGTTGATCGTCATTTCGCGGTAGACAAGCCGAAGCAGGTAACGAGCCTTCGGCAGATTCTTCACCGCGGTAAACTTCTCGTTCCTGCTTCGCCAATCCCCAAAAGGGGGTCGAACACAAAGCTTTCGCCATCGACCCTACAAAAAGGTGGGGAAGTCATGCAGGAGAACGTGGAAAACCAAAGCTGGGGTGAACGAATTGGGCGAAAGGACCATGTAAAACAGCGCAAACACTTCAAACATGTTTCAAACATTTCAAATGGAAACATGACACGAATGGGGAAAACAGTCATATATATTCCAAGCATTTCGACATCCTAAAACAAGGTAGGGCTTGGCCATATTTACATAGTTCGCCCTATACGGCAAACATCAAAAGTGGAAAAACAAAATTACAAGAGAACGGGCGGAGAGCCTCACACCTCTGGGTGGTCTTCGGCTCCACCTCCGCCCTTTTCTACGGGTTCTTCGCCTTGGTCCACCGCCTCTGTCTTCACTAGTTGTTCAAGCAGGCGGGCCTTGGCTGCAGAGCGGCCATCCTTTTGCCAAAATTGTTTTCGCCAGGCGCGGAGGGCGGGCGAAATGTCTTGGGCGCTGACTTCCCAGTCCCCCTTCACAAAGTCAGGAAACTGGGCGACATGTTCGCACCCGCATTGTTGTAGCAGCCCCAGGGTGAAGGCCGCTGACACGCGCGCACAGCAATCGCCGTACGCCGTGGAACAGTCTGAGACTGCGCAGCCAGCCTCCTGGTTGCACTCGCAGAATTCAAGGGCGGAGGCGTTTTCGCCCGGGACACCTCGCGCCTTCGCCCCCATCTCGTTGAGCGCGAGGCGAAGGGTACGGCAGGCAGTCTTCGCCGATGCGGCCGTCCTCGCCGCCTCTCGGGCAAGGCGCTGGGCCTTCGCCTCTGCCCTGCCCACCTCCTGGCGAAGAGCTTCCATCCGGGGCTCCGTCATGTTGTAGTAGTTGGTGAGGGTAGCAGACTGCCCCCGCTCCTTCGCCTGCTCGGCCTTAAGGCGATCAATTTCGGCCTTCGCCTCGCTGCCCGCGTCAAGTTCAGCTTGAAGGCGTTTGTTCTCCGCCTTCGCCTCCCGGAGGGATCGGGCGAGTCCCTCCATCTCCAGGCTCTTTCGGCCTAGCTCGTCATCCTTCGCCCGAAGGCGGTTCTTCAAGCCATCGAGGCGAGCCCGCATTGTCCGCTCTGTCGAACATTGGGCCGCAAGGATCTGGCGAACAACGCATAAGAGAGGGTGAAGGATGAGTTAAGATGTCGAAAACAAGGATCAAAAAGAGAAGTATTACAAAACTGGCTTACCCGAATGGGCAGGCTCTTGATAGCAGAGCAGCCCTCGTCGAACTCGTTGAGCTCGGCGAAGAGGCTGGGGCTGCTGGCCGGCGAGACGATGTTGCTCACCCCCACCACGAAGGGAATGAGCTCCGTCCGGGTCTCAAAATCCCCGGGGGTGAAGCGGGGCGGCGCTTGCGAATATTCGGAGCCAGATCCCTCGACCATTTTCTTGCCCTTGTCACGGGCAAGCGGCTGTTGAAAACTTTGGCGGCCGCTATCACCACCTGTTCGGCCGAAGCCGAAGCCCCAGCCCCGGCGGTCGATGGGCCCTGGCCACGCCCCGCGGGCGAAGTAGGAGTCCCGTTGGACGACTCCTCATCGCTAAACGCGCTGGCGATGGCGATGACCCCCTCTTCCGGGGGCGTTCTTCGCAGCACCTCCCTTCGCCGCCCTAGCCGCGGCAATCGCGACCAAGGCTTTGGCGCCCTCCATGTCCTTCCGGACTGGGAGTTGGTGTGTAACCACGCGCCCGGAGCGGCTATCGCCAGCCTGATCCGTAGCCTCTTCGGCCGCGAACTCGGCCTCCCCCTCCTCCTCTTTGGCGTCGCCCTCAGCTTCGACGTCGGATTCCGCGGAAGCAGGAGCCTTTTGCTTGCTGGGGGCAAATTTCACTTGCCCCCGTAGACGCTTCTGGGACGGGCCGGCTTCGCCATCGGCCTTGAAGGGCTTCGCCCTTGGGGAGAGTTCACCGGTGTAAACCCGGTTCGCCCGGCCAGCTGCTTGCCGAGTCAGCAACTGGCTATATTCGGTGACCGACACGTCGCCGATAAGCCTACGGGCTTCGGTGTGGGCCTGGGCTAACGACAACACTGAAAAAAAATGGATCAGTGTAAGGGGCCGAACAAGAACAATAGAGCGAAAAGAAAGACAAGCAATACAAAGAAAAACCTACCGTTCGCCCCGGTAGGTAAGACGAGTTTCGGCAGGCCGTTGACCTCCTCGTCTTGGTCAACCTCAACCTGCCATGCTTGCGAAAGGGGACATATCTGCAGCATGCAGAATTCTTCGACTAAATCCCGGCAACTTAGCCGGGAGCACACCCTGCGAAGCAGGGTGAACCGCGCCTCTAGGGCGCCGGTGACAGCAACGCTCGGCTTCCGGGCCGGCGAAATCGCACGGCGATGCCAGCGAAGGGCCCTCGCCGCTTTGGATCCTGCCTCGAAGGGGATGGAGTGGTAAAACCACTTCGCCATCCAATGGCGGTCCCACTTCGACATTGCGGCATTGACCGGCCACAAGTCGGCGCGTTCGGGGTGAACATTGAAGTTCACACTCCCGAACACGGTCTTCCGAGTCCCGGCAGGGGTAACCACCGTCTTCGAGTTGACGGCGGCCGAAAAGATGATACCGAAGAGGTCGGCGCTGGGCTCGAACCCAGCAGTACGGCACGCCCAGTCGAATATGGCGATGCGGACTAGAGCCGAAGGGCTCAGCTGGGGCAGCTCCACCTGGAAGAGTTGGAGAATTTCCGGCAACAATATGTTGCACGGAAAGCGGAGGCTTGCCTCGAAGAAAACGGCGAACACCACCGTTTGGTGTTCGCCAGGCTGCGGCACCTCAGCATCCCCGGGGGCGAACGCCTGCCCCTCCGCCACCAGGCCCGCGTCAACTAGCTTCGCCAATTCATCTTCGTCGATGAGCGAAGTCCCTAAAAAAGCTGTGGTATCTTCATCGATCCGGCCGGGATCAGGGCCGGTGGCAGCAACTGGGTTCGGCTTGCGGGGAGCCATGGCGAAGGAGGTAAGGATGGGCGAAAGGTGTTGGTTAGTCGAAGCAGTTCGTTCAAAGTTAGCTGTGAGCAGGAGATGGAGGAGAGAATGACCGCGGTGAAAATGAAAGGGGTAGCGACGGTGAAAACGGGAGGTTAGAATATATAGCCTACCAAACGACGCTTCGCCTTCCCATCCAATCAGGAACGGCCACGTGTTGCAGGGTGGGCGAAACGGTAAAATCCCATGGACCAGGCCGTGCAGTAGCGGGCTCCCAAAGGAAAGGCCCATCACTACTCGCTACGGCCCAACGGCCCAACACTGTTCGCTACGGCCCAACAGAACAATACGGGCCGCTTCGCCATCCATAGAAGGCGAAAGCCCAACACTGTTCCCACTAAAGGCCGGTCAAAAACAGAAAAATAATAACATAGCTACTCATGGTGGGCGAAGGCTATACATAAGAATCCTTTTTCGCAAATACGCATATCACAAATTTTTTGCAGGACCTAGAAAGACAGGTTTCGGCAGGAGCATCCGTCGAAAGGGGGCGCCTCGTACCATACTATATGGTTTGCACGGTCTCGATCGAAGCTCCTATCTCACCCTTGCCCGTGAGGGGCTTGCTGGCAGTATGCCATGAGGCCCTTCGACCAAGCCTGCCGAAACCAGCCAAGCAGCAAGGATCCGAACTCTAGGTGCCCAAGACCCTTCAGGGCGAAGCCCCGTGGCGAAGACATCAGGGTGAAAGGGGCGATGGGCGAAGAGTTACAGCAGGTCCCTGCCGGTCTGGGCGAAGGCTGCATGGTGAAGGCATGCACCGCGGAGGATGACTTCGCCAGGGCGAACCCGATCCAAGGAGATCCAGTGGGCCGGCCTAGTCACCCCGACCCATGGACCAATGGGCCAGTAGTCGCCAGGCAGCCCACTAAGGGCCCATACACCTTAATTACATTGAATACCCATATAAGGGCCCCTTTATGTGGGTGACCAGGTAAATTCCCCTGTAATAGCCCTAAACCCTAATAGGGGATCTGTAATGGGGTTATAAATAGCCACCTAGGGCCATGTAAAAGGGGATCCCAATTTCAATACAAAATTTATTACACTTTACTTTTCCAACAACTGTTGAGTATCCACGTCCTTTGATGTATGTAGTTGTCGTTTCGACAACGGTTAGCAACCAAGAATACCCGAAGGTGCATACTATCCTAGAAACTATTTCTTGCTTTTATTAGAATGGAAACTTACTATGATAATCCGGGCTATCTCCCAAGAGTGCTTTGTTTCTAGTCACAAGCTTGACCACAGAGACATCACGATGCATGATTAGTGCCATAACCAAATACGAGATTTGCACTATCTATGATAAACATAAGTATCCACAACCACACTTCTGAACATGTTAGAAATGAGGACCGTAAGGAGGTTGTGGTCCTTGCACAAGGAAGCGGCACTACTCGGACAGGACTCTGGGGGTTCCTTATGTGAGCATGAATCCTGAGGAAGTTTGAAAGATAAATTTTCATGCTCATTAGTGGAAGGTTCTCTCTCGTCCTTCAAAGTCTATGTCTCAAGCTTGTCCATGGCCTGAAGGTTCTCCTTCCTAAGAGATGTAACATGCAAGATCCGGGTTCTTTGGATGACCGTCATGCCTCCCTTCTTAGGCACTACATGGATAGGTCTAACCCACTCACTATATGGCACCGGATAGATAATCCCAGCATGTAGGAGTTTCAATACTTCCTTTTTGACGACATCCCTCAAGGCATTATGTAGCCTCCTCTGAGGTTCCCTACATGGTGTGCAAGATGGGTCTAAGGGAATGCGATGAGTGCAAAGGGTCGGATTGATGCCTTTTAAGTCTTGGACGGAATAGCAAAAAGTAACACGATGCTTTTCTAAAATGGCGAGAAGTTGGGTCATCCCTTTCTTAGGGAGTTTGTCACTTATAATGACTAGAGACTCCGTATTTCTGTTCAAAAAGGCATAGCGCAGGGCAGAAGGTAAGGGTTTTAGCTCAATTGGGGTTTGTGATGGATGATCCGTTTTCAGCAGATCAATCGTTTCTCTATATTCATCCTCCCCTTCACTGAATTTTTCGATTGATTCATCGTGAGTAGACTCTAGGAGCTTGAATATAGAAATGGCCAGCACTTCCTCAATTGGCTCGGGACTAGGAAGAGGCTCTGTCAAAGAATTGGTTGATTGCAACACTGGGACGGAGGTGGCAATTCTTCCTATTTTCAGGTTGAGGACACCGGTTTCGAGCACATGTAAGAGTTACTCTATGGGATGGCCTATGAGTAGTCGAAATCAAACATTTTGAACACAAGAAAATCTGACATGGCCTCAATGCTATGTGCCGTGTGGGCACTCCAGACATAATCCCTAAACCTTCGGTCGTAGAGTTTGTTCGAACGGCCTATCCACTAAGCAATCAAATGCAAAGATTGCGGACATAACATTAGCACCAACGGAGGGATTATAGAGAGCACAGACCAAATTTACTTCAATAAGACACGTAATGGTTGAGGAGGGGCAACGGATCTGAATGCCTTCGGAGGAGAGCTCTCCTTCCCACAACCATCCATTACTCATGATGGTGGTCAAATTCTTCACCATCTCTTCAAGTATAGCTTTATCGAGAGGTTCATCGGAACTGACCTTAGTGTCTTCTCGCAGGAATAATTCGACAAAAGTCTCCCTTCATCTCTAAGACAAAAAGGAAACAATTTCCACTTTAGAGTCTCATGTCCCATGCCTACGACGGATAGGCATGAACACATTAGCTCAAACTCCCGAAGATGGGGGTATGCGTTTTCACTAAGACTACTAGAGAAGGTTTGCTCTCGAATTATGGCTATGAAGCCAGGACTGATTTCGTAGCCATCCGAAAGGATTGGTTTTGAAGGACAGGATGGCTCACAAAAGATCAGCCCGATGAGTAGAAAGATTTTGAATTGTGGTTGCTCCATCAAGGAAAGGAATAAAAGAAGAAGAAACAAAAATAAATATACGAGGATGACCTAGACTCGAATAGATTACATTCGTTTCCCAACAATGGCGCCAGAAATGCTTGTTGTTATTTCTTATGACCACAGATAAATCCGAAAGCGCACAAAATACCGCTGTAGCACTTCACCATCGGATGACCCCAAAAGGATATCGAACTCAGGGAACGGGTAATCTACCTAAGGCTAAGACGATCCAAGGACAACAACTATTGGTAGGCTAACTAGGCTAGAGAGCACTTTCTATTTGTTTTAGTTATCTAAGCTAAGTTAAAGGTAATTTCCTATTTGTTGCTTCAGGCACCGACCCCTGCTAGTCTACCAGTGTGGTTCCGCTTATAGCTCTATGATGTACCCGAACATGAAGGATTACTAGGATAGGATTCATGGCTGTCACCTCATGCCATCTACCTCTGACAAATCCGTGGGATATACAACAAATAAAGGTAATCTCTAACCTAAACACCACGCCTAAGTTTTTAATTACTACTCTAATACTTGCGCAGGAACTTCCTTCTTTAATCAAAGTACGAATACTACAAAATGATTCCACAAAGAGGGAAATCCGTCTCACTTAGACCAAGTAATTAAACAACACAAGAAAGGATCCCAAATGCTTACTTTATAGAAAAGTTTCTCCGAACCCGAAGCAAAGTGTACCGACAGCTCCGCTAATCCTCCAGAATTCCTCCTAGAAAGCTACATCCGCCGAAGCAGAAGTCCGAGTGAGTGTCAAACTTATGGGCACTCCTCCAGAGCTTCTCCTCACTCTCTACTTATTTTCTAATGTACATAAAAGATAAAATAGAGCCTTTTGTAATTCAGCTCAAAGAGTTGTGTGTTGAAGTGTGTGAATGACGGTTTAGGCAGTTGGAAATGTCGGAATTACCCTTCAACCATCATGGGGGAGGCATATGGGATGTCCACGTGGAAGGACATCCCCATCGGAGTCGAAGTCGGTTCGGGCGAACTCTGACTTGGTCCGATGGGCCTCCAATTCCTCCTGGGCCTCTTCTTGTGCATCCTCAGACTTATGGTATGATGGTTGGGCCCATTTGTAGGTATTTCATTCGGTTTGTGGGCCCATCTATCCCTGTACTTGCACCTGATGGGCCAGAGGTGTGTTTCCTTGCATGACGGGTGTGTTTTTTGTATAAAATACCTGCATACACATATTTCAACAACACTAGTGGAAATGATTAGTAATAATTCCTACCACTAAGTTGGTGTTGATGCAAAAAAACACACACTGGCCTGAGAGATTTGCTTTACTCTAGTGCAGGTCCAAAATTAGGGTTTTAGGTTCAAGGGCGTGCCAGTTGATTTGATCATGCAATCAACAAGAAGAAACATGCAAAGAATGTTAGTAAACGATATACAATCGGCCATAGGGCCAATTTCATATCGTATGTGACCTAGCCGATGCAATAACGCATGAATCGGCTGTAAGGTATAAATAACTATGAAAATAACCCTAAAACTAGTATATCGACTGTAAATATTAGTGTTACATAATCAATAAATCAATATTACTTTAGAAACAAGCAATTGGGATAGATCGGACTGAATCGAGACAATATAAATTGCCCAAGTCTAAAGATAACATGAAATAATGATTATATAAACTAATGTCATAGCCGATATCTTGATTTAAGTGCGTATCGGCTATAGCTCCGATACAACCTTATACTAAGATATTCTCTAGTAATAAATATATTCAATTTTAACCAATTAGATTGGTATTGGACTCAATATATTTATATTAGATTAGATTTTGATATAAGGGGCAGATATAGAACATTAAACAAAGCATAAAACTAAGTAAAACATCTATATCAGGTAAGATCGGCTGAAACCCCGATACTATCCTTATTAACAATCATAAAGCAAGCTAGATATCATGATTCTAAATACGAGTTAATAGGTTGGACTTAACCAATGCAGCATTAAGTATAAAAGGAAGCATGAGATCTAGAAAATCAAGCCGATGGTTGCCTTTTCGGGATGGTAGATACATTATATAACCTAGATTAACAAAGTGATCTAGTTGATATCGACGAAACCCTAAAAGAATCTAGCCGATATAAGTAGATTGCCTTTTCGATCTAAATTATATAACGTATATGATAACTTGGAGATTTATATCATAAAACTAGAGTGTCATAGAGATGTAAGCACTAGCCTTAATGATACAAATCACCATGACAAGATATACCTTTTACGCCGAACATCAAATTGATGCAGCACGACTCGAAAGCACAAACTTGTCGAAAGTAGAAAACAAAGGTGGCGATGCGCCGAGATTGATTGAACGTCTGTTGTTATTATTTACAAGACCTCGGGATTATATTTATACCCGAAAATACAAACATTGTCCATCACGGATAGGACTCATATTAACCTAATACAAATCCATCTAGCGAACAAGTCCCTTAGGCGGACTCTTACCGAGAATATCTATAAGGAAATTACATAAAATATCCAAATTAATAGATACAATTGCCTCCTCAGGACTCTATCCGTGCATGGCAATCTATACGAAACACGCTAACATAACCCGGTGACGTGTACCGAGTCACATTACCAAAATCGGCTCAATCGGCTAACCCTATCCGACTCTGACTCTGCCGATCCAGTCCACAGCCGATTCGGACTACAGCCGATTCTCTCTCTGTTTCCGAAAACGACCTAATCTCCTTGATTCTCTTCGATTCTTCTCGATATCTTCATCTCCGATACTTTGAATTACCAAATTTGGTCGTCAACAGTTGGATACTGTATTTTATTTCATTATATGCAGGCATTGACGATCAGATGTTATAATTTAAGGACCATCAGCAGGCACTTGGCCATAGGACTCCGCTTTCCCTTCACTCGGCACATCCTCGTTGGACAGGCACACACTAGAGCTATAGGAATGGTGATGTGAGCTCGAGCTTGTAGCCCTCTTCATCGTGCTGAGGAACAGTTTAGCACTCTTCTTCGTCCTGCACACAAAGCAAAGGACACACAAAGGACACTCGAAAAAGGGGTTATGTTAGCAAAAGTCGGTTAGTCGTTCACAAGTTAATCATCCTTGTGGAGCTTGGTTGCCACACAAAATCATCCTTGTGGGTAGTAACACTCCACAACATTGTTCTTGTGGGCGAGACTACACCACAACAAACGTTCTTGCGGGGTAGCGACACCACCACGACATGTTCTTGTAGTCCAAAGCAAACTTGGATGCAAGAGGAAGAGGGACATATTTTTTCTTAAACTGGTGACAAGAACATGAGAAAAAATATAGGAGGAAGAGATAACTAAAGAGCAAACTACTGCAACTTGGTTTCGGGCAAGGATAATAAGGACCTCGGGGAAGCTTTTATAGGGGGGCTGCCCCTGGTTCGCCCAAACCATGTGCTCAGTCGACACCCCTTGGTCCCAATGTTGCCCTCCTTTCAATGCAAAAATAATGGCATCCTCCACTAAACAGAAGTGAATGGTCGGTCCCAAGAAAGATGCCAATTCAGACCTCTTTTAAATCTTCAAGTGGTCACAGTTTGATTTTCAGAAAGATAAAATTAGGGGACCACCTCACAAGACTCCAAAGTTTGCAATTAGTGGGGCATCATATCAAGAGAGATCAACACACTAATCATGGCATGGCTCAAATTTGACTTTTAGCAAAAGGATTTTTAAAATGCAAAGGCGATGGAAATTCAAATATGATTTTTAAAGAAAATATACAAATGCAAGTTCGAAAATCAAATGTGCAAATGAAAATAAATATGAGATAACTACCGAATTTACCTTTCGGCGAAGGACTCATTATTTTAAGTCCAACGAGTAAGATTTATCTGTTCCTTTTAGTTCGTCAAGACATTTGGCTCTGGAGACAATGAGATGGATGATTGTGTTTTCTTGACATGCCACACCTTCTTGGCCTTCTTTGGTTTTGTTGGCGTGGATGATTTCACAGACTTTGGGGGTTTTAACCTTGGTTCCATCCCGTGTCTTCTTGGTATCTCAAGATTCCGGTATTGGAGAGGGAGTTCCCTCTTCAACATCTTCTCCATGAATGTCACGAGACTGTCCTTTTTCAGGTGTGTCACTTCGACCTCTTGGGTATTTTGTCTATTTGGCCCGTACTTGATCTTGATCTTGGAGCATGCTCCTCCTGGGTTGAAACTTGAACTTCTCCTTCCCACTGATGAGGAATCGGATTTCTCCAGCTCCAACATCGATGCGAGCATTTGTCGTCGTTAGGAATGGATGCCCAAGGATAAGTGTTATATCCTTGTAGGTGTCCATATATAGCACCAAGTCGATAGGGATGAAGCAACCCTAGATTCTCACTGGAATTTCTTCGGCAATTCTCGCTAGGTAGCAAACCATGGAGTCAGCCAGCTACAGCATCATAGGATTAGGCGAGAGAGTGGTGAAGTTTAGTTGATCGAACACTACCTTGGGCATGACGCTGACGCTTGCTCCAAGGTCGAAGTGTTGTGTCCCAATTGTGCATTTGATAGTGGGACACCCTGGATCTTTTTTTTCTCAGGAAGCCGGTTGAGTATAGTTGCGTTATAATCTTCCGTTAGCTTGACAATGTCCATGGTAGGCAGTGGCCTTTTGTTACTAATGATGTCTCTATAGTAGCGTGCATAGGTAGGCAACTGCATCGCATCCAGTGGTGGAATATTGATGTGTATTTTCTAGATTACCCCGACAAACTAGCTGAATTGCTCATCCACAGTTGGTTTCCTATTGCGGCGAGGAAACGGCATGATGTTCGTATCAACGAAATGATGTGCCAAATCGGAGTTGTCTAGAGTGGGATCCTCCTCCTGATTCCCCTTCCCCTTAGCTGCTCTAGATGGATACGACATGTCACGAGTGGTCCTTCCTTCTTTCATGGTTACCGCATTGACATTCTCCAGGGATGGCTTAGGTTGCCCCGGGATTTTCCTTGTTGTAGCAGAGGGAACGGTAGCGGCCAGCTGAGGTAGTTGTGTCTCCAACATCTTGTTAAAGCTCAGCTGATTCTTGATTGCCGAGGAGAGTCCCTCCATTTTAGTACGGATGCTCTGCAAGGTTTTGTCATTGGCCGCTAGTCTTGTAGACATCGTCTCATTGATTTTAATCTGACCAAAGACGAGAACCTTCAAGGAGGGTTGGTTAGGATTGAAGTTACCATTATTCCCTCCTTGGTAGCATGGGCATGGTTGATTCCACCCCTAGCCTCCTTGTGGACGGTACCCTTTGTTGTTGTTGTTCATGAAGAAGACGTCTTCACGGGTTTCCTGGTCTGCCAAGGTGAGTCCGACTTTGAGCTCTATGTTGTACCCAAACATGGAGGGATGCAAAGGATAGATAGGGCTATCACCACCTGCCACCTAACTCACTTTTCGTGGAGCACACAACAAACAAAGGTAACCGCTAACCTAGACATCACACCTAAGTTATTGATTACTATTCTAGCCTTGCACAAGAACTTCCTTCTTCATCCAATATCCTAGTACTAGAGCACTTAATTATAAACTAAGCAACGAACCCGCACCGATGAGGATATATCTCCCTTAAGTAAACTAATTAAATATCATAAAGAAGATCTCGAATACTTACTTTATAAAAGAAACATCAACCGAGGTACAACAAGAAGAAGACCGACATTTCCAGTGCTTCTCTGGAACTCCGATGGAATAATATCGACAAACCCAGCACTCCTCTTGAAATTCTAGGAGAGAACTCCGATACTTTGGGGCACTCCTTTCGGAGTTTCCCCTCACTCTCTCACTAAACCAAAATACTAAAGTAAAGACTATCAAGTGAGTAGTGCTCTACATGAGCTAATGTTGTGTGTTTTGAAGTGTTTTGAGCTCTTCCTTTCATAAACCCTGTAACCGTCATTGGGGACCCTCTATGGCGGTTGAGGACGGTTTGGACCTACTTTAGGTCGGTTAAGACTATCATGTGGGCCCCTCCAATCCTTGAACTCACATGTGATTGGCCGGAGGTTCATTTTATTGCATGACATGTGTATTTTCATCCATAAATGACTTGCATACATGCAATTACAAAAGCTAGTGGAAATGGTTAGTTGTAAACCCTATTTGATATCTTTTATGCAAGAGTTGACGATTAACGTTTGCAATTAATGACAGTCAACAGGGTATGTCAGAACAAGGATATACGCGAGAGCGTATCAAGGGTATACGCGAGACCGTATCAGAGAGACAAGAAACAAGGGTTCACACTGGTTTGGGCTCTCAAGATGAGTAATAACCCTACTCCAGTTTATATGTATATATGGATCGAAATACCACACGGGCTACGATGAAGGAGTAAGATGACTAATCTAATCCACCGACTAGAACCTATCGAGAACGGCCTGACGAGATCTATTTGGTTTCCTCCGGATTGTATCTTGATGTGGCTTTGGCTATAGCTTGTAACTCGATGCCCCTCCCTCCATGTGGGGCCCTTGTATTTATAGGTATGATTGCCCTTTTTTCCAAGTAGAACACGGAGAATTAGGTTAAGACACGGGCTAGGAGAGCTTATCTTTTCGACTAGGACTCTGACACCTCTATCATAGGAAGATAATTTCCTTCTAAATGCGTGATTTTGGAGCAGGGAGGCCATGTCATCCCAAGTGCCATTGACACACGTGGATCTATGGGGGCAGGAAGGCAATCTCCGTTGCCCGGAGGAGTGAAGGAAGCCTGGATCGTTACATTGGATGTAGATGAATACGAACGGTTGGATTTGATGAGTGAAGTATATAACATATATAAGATTGTGTTGGTGACCTATAGGGTAATAATATAATAGATGATGGTTTATTATGACTGCTTAACATAGCTACATTAGCAGTCGATCTTTCTATAGTAGGATGGGAGCACGTTTTGAAGTTGATTAGTACTACGGTCACAAACACCCTCCGACCGAATATATTTGATATTAGGAGAACCCGGGATTAGCTCTCCCAGGTCAAATATAAATGATTGGATGGTCTATATATTAAGACTGTGCTGGTGGGTAAAGGATCTCTTAATTTTATTCAATCGGTTGGTCTTTTTTTGGGCTCTCTTTACTGATACAACGCATGACGTTTTGTTCTGGTTGTTTAATATAGCAATATTACCACTCGATCAATCTATTGATGATGTGAGCACGTTTTGAAGTTGATTAGTACCGCGGCCACACCATATATGTCTGGAAGATATTAGTGGTGACCACCATTAAGCTTCAGTCTACTTGATAATATTAATTAATTAGTCTCTCTCGGGCTTTCTCCTCACCCTAAACATATATATGAAAAAAAAACAAAAGCTCAGCCTTCAATATTCTAAATGATTTATTAAATTAATTTTGATGTAATTTAGCTAAAAAAGTGGGGTGCAGTACAAAATATATATTTGGTATGCTTAAATGGACTTGGGAAAATGGATTCTAACATAGTATCAATATATTAATACACCCTTAAATTTAAAATAAACTAGCTCAAAATGAATAATTGGATTGGAGGAAAAGAAGAAACGGATAGCGGATGGGGGGAGGCGCTGATGGGCGACTGACCGCCTGCGCCTGCGGCCGCGCGGTCAGTTCCAGCCCTCTACCCTAGTATATACTACTAGTATACTATACTACTCCTTATACTATTATACTATGTATATATTTATACAGATATATATACTTTGTATACAAATCTAGTATACGTGTATACGCAGTTTATATATGTGTATACAAGTTTGTATAGATACATACAAAATTTGTCTTCAACGTATACAAAGTTTACATACGTGTATACAAAGTTTACAGATGTGTATATGAAGTTTGTATACGTGTATACAAAGTTTGTATTTAACGTATACAAAGTTTGTATGCGCGAATACAAAATTTGTACACATTTGAAAAATACATATAAGTTTGTATACATATATATATATACATATAAAAAAACACACATACGAAATTTATATACGCGTATACGCGTATACAAAGTTTGTAACACGCGTATATTGAAAACCAGAAAAAAAACAGAAAAAAACCGGAAGAAAAAACCGGAAAACCAACAAAAACGAAAAAACCGGAAAAAAACGCTGCCACGCGTCGCGCCAACGCTCTCCGCGCGTGCTCGCCCTCTCCGCACGCGCCACGTGCCCGCGCTGCGCGGGAGGAGAGGCTCGCGATTAGTCGCGCGTTAGCCATTTCAGCGGATGGGCCGCAAATGCTCCAAGAGGAGGAGGGAGTTCATTTTAGTTATTTTTACAAAACTCTGAATTTGGTTATTGCTGCTTAATAACTAGTTATTGGGTTCCGAAGAAATTCAAATAAAAATTGAGGTGACAATTTAGACTTTGGAGCATATAGAAATTAAGAAAAAAAGACTAATACCAATTTTATTTTTTTTGTGTAACTTTTATTATTGAATTCCATTTAAAAAGTGATTTTGCAATTTGGATTGAATTTCTACGCGCTACAGCATAAGGCTTTTCTGCTGCCGGCCACTAACGGGCTAGCTGACCACTTCGGAAGATGGAGTCTGTGCTAAAAAGGAGGAAGGGAGAGAGAAAAATCCATATGGCGTGTGGGATCCACTTATCCAAGTGGCAGTGGGACCTTCTGTATTAGGTGGGCCACGCTGGCTTACAAGGACTGTTTGCATTGAAAAAAGGAAAAAATAACATATGATGAATCAACACTGTCACGAACTTGTGACATTTGTTGGTTGGTCTTTCATGACCAACGTAATAAATAATATTCGTAGTGCCCACAATAGCGACTGTTATAGTGATTGTGAACTTTTACCCACTACCGCTATAAGGAAGTGAACTAAAGATAGTGTATTGTAACTTAGCACCTACTATAGCGTTTCGCGATCGTTATAGCAGCCCACTATTAACTTTGTTGGATCATTATAGGGCTTAAATATAGTTCTTCATGTATGGTTAGTAGAACTTTACGTCGTGCTTTTTATGTTATACAATATAGGAGTGATTAAGTATGTATTATTAATTATAATTTTTAAGTATGTATTATTAATTCTAATTTTTAAGTGAAATTTGATGTCAATATAGATATATAATTTATTTTCTTAAAATCGCTATTGGAACTTAGCGCCCGTAATAGCTCTCGCTATTCGCAATCTGCTACACAGACACTGATATGCTACCAATCCGCTAGATGCTATTTATGACTATTTTTGGATAGCCTTAGCGGCAAACAACTTATTTCCATCAATAGCCTTTGACGTCATAAAATCGAATAACACAATGACGATTAGCTCTTATATCATGAGAATTTCATCACAGACGGCCATACTTGTTGTAGTGTAATTACTATTTTTCTATTAGGCCATGCCATACTAATAGTACCTTATTATCTTGGAAAGTGAATTGTACAACTTGTTATTGTAGGATCGTCGAACTATAACTAAGCCAACCAGAAGGGGTGAATGGTTGTAGTACCAACAAACCAAACTTTTAGCGAAATTAAAAGTTAGCCTTAACTTCGATGGTGATCGATCTGACTGAGGTAGATGCACCGGTCTGATCGATTGATGACATCCGGTCTAACCGACGTAGATGCTCCGATCTAGACTCAATTCACGGAGATCACCTCCTCCCGTCACCGCAATCATCGCCAGTCTAACCACCGTCAAGCCATTGGTCTGATCGGGTAGATGCCTCTGGTCTGACCGCCGGTATCCCATCGATTGAACCACCGCACCCAAGGAAACACAAATTGAAGAACTCTCAAAGTAGATTGATCTTTATTATTTCTAATCTATGTTTACAAAGTGCAACAACAACACTCCTCACGAAAATCTCGACTAAACTCGAAACCCTAACTTTCCTCTCAACTCAACTCTCTAAAAAGATACCGGGAGGCTACACCCTCCCCCTCTATTTATACCCTAGATAGGCGCTCTAAAGCCACGAATCAATCTTGTACAAGTTGTCATAATCCCCTAGGAAACCTTCCCGTACAAGAAACAAACTTTACAAACTACAATTTTACCAAATTTGGACTCCTTCCAAATTCGACTTTGCATCCCATACGCACACAATATCTCCATCGTATGGCATATGGAATCTTCACTAACCTCATGCATTGATCTTTAGCCTAAGCATCCCGCATGATATCTTGATCATCGGGACGTCATCTTCTCCCAAGTTGACTCCCTATCCATCACCGGCAACACTCTCCCGAGGCATCAAGACTCACCTACACATTTATCAACCAAGAAACCATATCCGAGCACAAGTTCCCTCCAACTTGACTCATTGTTAGCACACAACAGTATTACATACGCATAGTATCCATCTAGAAGCCATAAACATAGAATAATCACGGATATCCAAAATAACAACCCGAAATTGAAACCGATATAGCGTCGGCCGGTCAGACCGCGGGCTAGCTAGTTTGACCGCGTGTATACCGCAGGTCACCGGTTCCAAACAGACAGGAGACACCTATTCATCATCTGAAAATCCAATCATCTCCAAAACCACTTCGCTAATAATCTCCAAATATCAAAACCAATAATATCACATGCCAATTTTTCATCATCAAATACACTTTGATTTTACAATCTCCCCCTTGATGTACACATTGGCAAACTTCAACAAAATGTTTTGGTGTTGGGATAAAGCAAAACAAAAGAAGTGGTAAAAAGCATCGGAGTGAACAAACTCAAAAAGAAATTTCCCTGCAATTGAAAACATGCACATCTTGTATATCTTCTCCCCCTTGACAATGAGTTCATCAAGAATTAACAATCAGTATTCATTTATTTTCAAGAGCCTAGAATTATACATAGAGCAATTCATATTCATGTGCTACAATAGAAAGAAGATAAAATCATCAATTAGACATAACCATGTACTAGAGTATAACCATGAAACAAAGCTATTACTAGCAAGCTTAAATCACCAATCAAAATTCATGATTTCAACATTTTATAATGCAACATGATCACAAGCATATAGATTGAAAGAAAAAAAATTATACATATATACCTATTGCAAATATCATTCTTTCTCAAATTATCTCTATCACAAACAACCAAGAGAATTTGTAACATGTATTTTGATACGAGCCTTTCTATTTTTGCTCATTTTTTCTCTAAATTATTCCGAGTACATCCTTGTCGTCAAGTCTGTTGCCAAGGATTCGGTATTCATTTTTTCTCTCATAAAAATATTTTATTCTCCTAAACAATGAACAACTAAAAAGCTATTTGAGGAATAACAAAGGTCAACATTAGTCAGTCAAACTAAGCACTTGCTTCAATATTGCATACTTACTTAATTCAAGTATAAGAATTTAAGTGTCATGCATCATCTTACTTAAAAGCAATATCTAGACCTCATGAAAAGACCATAATGCATACAAGCTATACAAGTATCAAATAAACCTTCAAAACATTGCTAGCATGCAAATGAGTATACAATATGCATAAAACAAGATTCTCTTTTTCTCATGTTTCTTATATTTGCAATTTTGCTTGATTAAACCAAGAGCACAAACTCCCCCTCAAATTATGCCAAAAGGATGAACAATTCCCAATTCTTCATGAAGATAAGCAAAGCGAGAAGCATCCAATAGTTTCGTGAAAATGTCAACCAGTAGCAACTTTGTATCAAAAACTTCAATTCAACATCTTCCTTCTCAACATGATCCCTCAAAAAGTGAAAACGAATATCAATGTGCTTTGTACGTGAGTGTTGAACAGGATTCTTAGCAATATTAACAGCACTTGTGTTATCACAAAAGAGAGGAACTTTCTTAAAAGCAAGACCATAATCTTTCAAAGTCAGTAGATGCCAAAAAATCTGTGAACAATTAGCAGCAGCAACATATTCAGCTTCAGATGTTGATTGAGCAACACTAGATTGTTTCCTAGAAAACCATACAATCAAAGATGTAACAAGAAAATGATATGTTGCACTAATACTTTTTCTATCAATTCCACAACCAGCAAAATCAGCATCAGAATATCCACTCAAGCTTATAGATAATGAAGTAGAATATCAAATACCAAACTCAAGTGTACTATTCAAATACCTCATAATCCGCTTGACCTCTTGACGATGTGAAGCACGTGGAGAAGCTTGACAACGAGCACACAAACATACAACAAACTGAATATCTGGCCTTGAAGTAGTGAGATACAACAGTGACCCAATCATACTCCTGTACTTCTTTTGATCCACAGCTTCACCATCTTCATCAGGATCCAATACCGCAGTAAAAACAATAGGTGTAGAAATGGGCTTGCAATTCTTAATCTTGAAACATCGTAGAAGATCCTTGGTATACTTTGTTTGATGCCCAAATGTACCTTGAGGTGTTTGCTTAATTTGCAATCCCAAAAAGTATGATAACTCACCCATCATACTCATCTCAAATTCCGTGTGCATAGTCTCAGCAAACTCTACAACCAAAGCGTGAGTAGAACAACCAAAGATGATATCATCCACATAAATCTGAACGAACAGTTGATCATCACCATGCTTTTTAACAAATGGAGTTCTGTCAACCTTTTCCATTTAAGCAAAAAGTTTTTCAATCTATCATATCATGCTCTAGGTGCTTGTTTCAAACCATACAAAGCTTTTGACAATCTCAAAATATGATTGGGAAAATCAGGATTTTCAAAACCCGGTGGTTGTTTGACATAAACTTCCACCTGTATAAAACCATTTAGAAAAGAACTTTTCACATCCATTTGGTACAATTTAAAAATTTTTGAAGCAACAAAAGCCAACAAAGTTTCATCAAAATCCAAACCTTCAACTTGAGTAAAACCTTGAGCAACAAGTCTAGCTTTATTTTTCACAATCAAACCATCCTAATTTTGTTTTTTTAAAAAACCCATTTAGTTCGAACAATGTTATGACTAGAAGGAGGTTCAACTAAATTCCAAACTTTGTTTCTCTCAAATTTTTCAACTTCCTCATGTATGGCATTAATCCACGATTCATCAGTTAGTGCATGAGTAACATCTTTGGGATCAAAAGAAGCAACAAACGCAGAATTTGTATGAATATCATGAGATATTACCTTAGACTTTGTAGTACGCTCACTTAAATTATCGATGATTTGTTCTGATGGATGTTGTCGTTGAATATGCAAAGGAACTGTGACTTCGGAAGCTATTTCACGTTCTGTACCTTCACTGGTCGAAGTTGTAGCCTCTGGAGGTTCATTATCAACAGAACCCGAAGCGGACCCCTCTGACCGATCTGACCGCTCCTCCTGAGCCGGTCTGACCCGCCTGGGACCCGGTCTGACTAACCGAACCCTCGGCCTTGTCTTCATCTTTGCTTTCGTCCTCAAAACTTTGGGTTGATGTCCAAAACGAAGTTCATAAGATGCTTTCCCAAGTTTTGAACTTAAGGAAACACGATTGGAAATATAACATGCAGTATTAATAGCTCTACCCCAAAATTTTCTAGGAGTGTGATACTCATCAAGCATAGTCCTAGCCATCTCAACAAAAAAAATGATTTTTCCTTTCAACAACATCATTTTGTTGAGGAACCCGAGGAGAAGAAAATTGATGTTCAAGACCTTTCTCATTGCAAATTAGTTCAAAAGAAACATTTTTAAATTCACCACCATTATCACTTCGAATTGTTTTCAAAGAACTAGGAGATTCACGATTCAAACGAAGATACAAACCCCGAAAATGGTCAAAAGCCTCATCCTTTGTTGCCATAAAGAAAACCCAAGAATATCGGGAATAATCGTTAACAATAACCAACACATACCACTTTCCTTCGATAGATTGCACTCTAGCTGGACCAACAGTGTCCATATGTAATAGCTGTCCTGGTGCATCTGTCATGACAGAAATAATATGAGTATGTGAAGAAGCAACCATCTTAGCATGATGACACGATGAGCACACCAAATCAAGATCTTTCTTAAGTTTAGGCAGACCACGAACAACATCCAAACCACTAATCCTAGTGAGATGATCAAAACCAACATGACCAAGTCTACGATGCCAAAACATCAAATCTCTAGTAAACTTAGCAACCAAACATGTGATCTTAGATGAAACAGGGTTATCAAAATCAGCTTTAAAAACTCTTCCATAGCAAGAAATATTCAACGCAGAATCACCACATGAATCAAAGACTTTACTTCGAGTTTTCTTAAAGTGAACTTCATAATTCTCATCAACAATTTGTGAAAATGAAAGCAAATTACACTTTAAGTCCTCTACCAAAGCTACATCTTCCAACTCAAACTTCTCACTTACCATGACAGACCCCGTAGCAAGAACGACACTAGTAGAAGCATCTCTAGAGATAATTGATTATGTCGTATATGCCTATCTGAGGGAGGAGAACAAACTTTTATCACCGGTCATGTGCCACGAACAATCGGAATCAATGATCCATACATTCCCACTCCTCACCATCAAAGCCAGCACTAAAGCAGATGTCGAAGCCTCAATACTGGGTTAGATAAAAGCAATTTAGGAATCCAGTACTGAGACACACGACCAGTAGATCAAATAGTCATATAACCACGTGAGAAAACAGGTTGAGAATTTTTAGAAAAACCTAAGATCGCTAAAGTGTCGCCGGTCTGACTACCACTGTGTCGTCGGTCTGACCAGTGACCGGTCTGACCGAGGCTGTGCAGCCGGTGTGACCGGTCGCCAGTCTGACCGATCTCCTCGAGTAAAAACCAGATTTTTGTCACTTTTATTTTGCAAAACCAATTTCTCTTTCTTTTTTCTGTTTATGAGCTAATCTGAAACAAAAACCAACAAGATGACCAATAAAAAGAACAAGTATGCTTTTCACGAGTAGTAGATGGTTTTGAAATATCAAGTTTTGTTTCTTTTAGTGTAGACGAAAGAGAGGGTATAATTCCAGCAGATTTATAAACTATTTTCTTAGGTGGTGGTTTTGTCAAAATTTCACCAAGTTCAGTTACACTCAAAACAGCAGGTTGATTCTTAGTGTAGTAATCATGAACATTAAAACCTGTACCCCTAGTACAACTAATCACTTTAAATTGATCTAAGATCATGTTGAGTTTCTTGTTTCCATCAGAAAGTCTTTGCAAAGAGCTTTTCAAATAAGAAACTTCACTTAACAATTTAGTACAATTTTCACAATCAACAAAAACATCTTTTTGCTTGCGACATCTAGAGCAAGAAAGCACTTCATCAGCTTTGACAATGTTTTTCATGCACTCAACACGACTTAAGGCATCTTTTGGTTTCAACTTGTTTAATGAACATGTTGAGCAATTCAAAACACTAGTTTGTTGTTTTAACTTTTTAGCACAAATCATGTTGAACATCAAACTAGCATAAAAGGTTGTTTGATATTTTTTCAAAAACTTTTTAGGCTAAACCAACTCATCCAAGGTGCGAGTACGCATGGCAAAACTAATAGCAAGAATGTATTTCAATTTCAAATCATGTGAAACATTGATATCTCTAATCTCAATATTTCATTCATTAAGACCTCACAATTATTGCAATCATCTTCATTAGGAATAAGAGATCTTAATCGAGCAACTTCAGAATTTATAGATTCAATTATAAACTCTTTTTTTTAATCAATTTTTCACATCTCTTGTTTTTTTCAGTAACTGTAGAAATCAACTCTTCAAGAAGTTCTATAGTAATTACCTCTTTCTCCTTGTAGTCAGATTCTGATTCACCACATGCCATGAAGCATACTCCAGAGATGTTCTTCCCTTCATCATCTCTCAAGATCTACATCACTTGATGGCTCGAACGAAGTAAGAGCTTGATTAATCACCTTCTTGAAAGTCACCTTGAACTTCTTCCCTCTAAGTGTGTTCCTCGGCTTGTTCTCCTTGGACTTATCACCATTGTCTTCCTTCTTGGCTCTTCCTTGCTTGGGACAATGCCAGCAAATACGATCTAGCTCTCCACACTCGAAGCACCGAACTCAACCTCCTCTTTTCCTGAACCTAACATTGTTCATAGCTCGAGGCAACTTGTTAATAGCCAAAGCCAAGTCCTCCTACTCATACTGTTCGAGTTAATCATCGGACATGACATGATTAATAGTAGATAAAGCATTATGAGTAGATATCGAAGAACCATTATCAAGGGAAGGTGAAGAAGAAACGAAAGCACTAGATTTAGAATCAACTTTACGAGCAAGAATATTCATCTCATGAGTTTTGAGTTCAATGTAAAGCAAATCCAAAGTCAAAGCAGTCATGTTAATAGACTCTTGAATAGAAGAGACTTTCATCTCCCGAACAGACATATCAAGACCCTTCAAAAAGTGTTGAGAAACTTCAGATTGAGTATAATTAGTATCATAAGAAGTATCAACAGATCCAAGATTACTCAAAACTTTGTTAAATCTAGCAAGATAATCGTCCAAAGCTTCTCATGGTTTCATCTCAAATTTTAGGTAACCTTTTTAAAAAGATCTTTGTGAAGCTCCTTGATATTGTCAGTTCCTTGATGAAAATTACGCGAAGTATTCCAAATCTCATGAGTAGTTCGAAGATGAGAAACACGATCAAAATCAGAACGAGAAATTCCATTGAGCAATATATTGCGAGCTTTACAACTATTTTCAAATTCAGTTTTTAAAACAACAGTATTAATTGCATTAGGAATCTCATAGGGAAGAACAACCAAAGAGATCGATAAAGATCCAAACATGGGGCTTAGGTCAAAACTTGTTAGCCATGACAAAAACTAAAGATCGATAAAGATCCAAAGAGAAAAACAACGCTCTGATACCATTTGTAGGATCGTATAATGATAACTAATCCAACCAGAGGGGGGTGAATGGTTGTAGTACCCAAAAACTAAGCTTTTAGCGGAATTAAAAGTTACCCTCAACTTCGATGGTGATCGGTCTGACCGAGGTAGAAGCACCAGTCTAAGCACTTTATGACCTCCGGTCTGACCGATGTAGATGCTTCAGTCTGACCGCCCAATTCACCGGGATCACCACCTATTGTCACTGCAATCATCGCCGGTCTAACTGCCATGAAGCCGTCGGTCTGATCGGGCAGATGCCTCTGGTCTGACCGCTAGTATCCCACTAGTTGAACCACCGCACTCGAGGAAACACAAATTGAAGAACTCTCAAAGTAGATTGATCTTTTTTACTTCTAATCCAGTGTTTACAAAGTACAACAACAGCACTACTCACGAAAATCTTGACTAAACTCGAAACCCTAACTTTCCTCTCAACTCAACTCTCTAAAAACAATACCGAGAGGCTACACCATCCCCCTCTATTTATACCCAAAGTAAGCGCCCTCAAGCCGTGACCCAATCTTGTACAAGTCATCCTAATCCCCTAGGAAACCTTCTTGTACAAGAAACAAAATCCAATTTTACCAAATTTGCACTCTTTCCAAATTCGACTCTACATCCCATACGCACACAATATCTCCAACATATGCCATGTGGAATCTTCACCAACCACGTGCATTGATCTCTAGCCTAAGCATCTCACATGATATCTTGATCGTCGGGACGTCATCTTCTCCCATGTTGACTCCCGATCCATCACCGGCAACACTCTCCCGAGGCGTCAAGACTCACCTACACATGTATCAACTAAGAAACCATATTCGAGCACAAGTTCTCTCCAACTTGATTCATTGTTAGTATACAACAGTAATTACATAAGCATAGTATCCATCTAGAAGATATGAACATAGAATAATCACGAATATCCAAAATAACAACCCGAAATCGGAACCGACACAGCGTCGGCCGATCAGACCGCGGGCTGGCCGGTTGGACCAGCAACCCCTGCCCGGTCTGACCGGTCCCAAACAGACAGCAGACACCAGTTCATCATCTAAAAATCCAATCATCTCCAAAACCACTTCGCCATAATCTCCAAATATCAAAACCAATAATATCACATGCCAATTGTTCAGCATCAAATAATAATCAAACACACTTTGATTTTACAGTTATATTATTATTAATTGTCAAAAAGTAGAAATGTCGATGTATTGTCTTAGAAAATATGAGCTACATCTCGTCATTGATTTGAGAAGTTTAGGTTGAGGGGTTTTTATATTCCGATTAATATCCATTACTGTATTTGCTATTTTATCGTATTCTCTACTATTTTCATATCTGGGGCTTCCGATTCGGATTTCGGTTAAAAAATAGAAACAAAAGTGCAGAGGTGTTTTCGTCGGTTTCCGAGCCATTTTCATATATGTGGCGGTACGGCATCATCTAGTTTATAACGGTTTGGGTCTTCACAAACGCTATGACGATAGCAATTCATCGTGGATGCCTGTGATAGATGTTTTACCTAACGTTGAGTCGTGGAAATAATCTTATCTATGAAAGGACAAAACAGTGTCAGGCTAGCTAATGGTGACAATACACCTATTTATGAAAAGGGCAATACAATGTAAAATACAATACAACTATTAAAATATGAAATTAATAGCCTCAATCTCCTCCAATCTCCAGACAAATAATTCCGACGGTCTTCAGGGATTAACCGGACATGGAAAGCATTTATTTCATGTATATTGCGGTGTGAAATTCCCTGTGATCCGTTACTCGTTATGATTAACCGAATGCCTTTACGGCATACTTAGATTTATCGATGAATGGGGATGAGTTATTTCGTTCGGTGTCAACGCTGCAACTGGTCCTGACGGCCTGAACGCATTTGTATTTGCGGCCGTATAAGCCGGCAAATAAATCAACGGTAAAAATGGAAGACGGTGATCATATCCACTCAAACACCCGAGCTGATACGGCGGCACAGGTGGGCACGGGCGGCAGCGGCGAGAGCGAGATGACAGTCCTGATTTTTTTTCTTTTAATTCCTTACTTTTCCCTGGCTGATGTATAATGAAAAGTTATACAAAATTATTTATTCCTTCACCAGCTCATCTTGTAGATGAAAATATAATCATACGTGACATTAAGATAGATTGAACTAACTAATCATAAAATGCTCTTGGCAAAATAATCAATTAATAAAAACCCTACTGCTACCTATCTTCTCACATTTTTGAATATTTTTCTCCTGGCTGCACGTTGTCTTTTGTGAACATGGCTCCTCCATTGGACCAACAGAATCGGTGACACGCAGTTCGACGGTTAGTGTGTTGTTCCTATTCATTTGTGCCCTCCGATGTGATAAACTAGGCATAGGCAGTTGAGGCATGTATGTGTGCCACGCAACTCCATATCGCTTTTACCTCGTTATAATTTTGTGGAACACCCTGTATATTTTAGAGGAATATAACACATGGAAGAGAAAATTCCGTTTTTGGGGGTGACGTTGTAATACAAACAATCATAAGGGTCTTGTCGCAAAAAATCACCCTAATCTTATCCTTTGCAGTCCCGTCTCATATCTTCCTCCTCCTTTATTGTCACTATCCTCTTCCGCCTCCTCCTCCGACGCTGCTCCCGCTCCATCCCCTTCCTTGATAGTGTCAAGGATAAGGCATAGCTCCTATAAGCGGATTAATGGAATACGGTAGTACCATACACCTAAAAGTATACGGCATATACCTAAAAGTATACGGTAAGGTGTCCTAAAATTAAGGAAATACGACCGACAAAGAAGGAAATTATCTCCGACGACCAGAAGGCATCAGAGTCCTAGTTGGAGGGGATAAGGTGTCCTTAGGCTCGTATCCTATTCTATCTCTCCGAATTCTACTTGAAGAATACGATAATATGTGCTATAAAAATAAGGGAGGGGCATCGAGTTACAAGCCATAGCGAGAGCCATACACAGGAGCAATCCCGAGGAAGCCATCACCGTATTCACAATAGATCTCGTTGGTTCGTTCTTGATAACTTCTAGTCGGCGGATTCCTCTAGTCATCTTCTTCCCATTGTAATGTGTTCTATTCCCATCCATATATTCATATAAATTGGGTTAAGGTTGTTACCTTATGAGGGGTCTGAACCAGTATAAATCCCTATTTCTTGTCTGCTTGATCTGATCTCACGTATACCGTGGTTCCAACAATGCCTATACTCTACAAATATGGACTCCGAGTAAAGTCCATTGACAGTGGCGCGCCAGGTAGGGGGACTTGGTGCTAAATGGTTTCGACAAGATGAGCTCAAGGAAGAGATTCTCCGACAAGGGCTACAACGATCAACCTGGCTTGGGAGATCCAACCCAGCCAGCCTTCACTGTGGTCCAAGTCTGATCCATCGTCTTCCCAGTCTTCGCTCCTATCCCGATCTCGCTCCCCTCGGTGCCCACCAAGGATGAGGGCATCACGACGGTGCAGGTGGATGTCACCCCAAGTGGTTACCTCTTCGGTTTATACCGAGAACAAGGTTCCACGATTCCAATTAACAATTGCAATTCCTAAAGCGGCTCGCATCACGTTTCCCACTGACAAGCAAAAGCCAACAAGGAAGTCTGCCAACAAGGCTTACGCCTGATGTCCAATCCACAAGACCTCCAATCATCCGCTAGCTAGATGTCGGGTCATCATCCATGCAAAAGCTGAACTCGGTGCCTACAAGGAACAAGGAATTCAACATACTTCACCATGCAAGGCTTGGTGTCCTATTAACAATAATAAGAGTCACCCCTCGACCTCGTGTGGGACATTCTTGAAGCTTTCGGAACCAATCCTCCAAGTTCCATGTTGCCCGATCCACCCCTGACGACATCAATCTCGCACGGCGTCTATGGACGACAACACTCCAGGCCGACAAGACCACATGGTGGCATTCATCCGGATTGATCCCGACGAGCCATCTGTTCTTCACAGTTTGGATAACACCGAATCTTCCGGATCCTATCCACGTGACATGAATGTGGTCGATGTCAACATCAAATACAGGGGCGAGCATGACTGGACACATTGAGATTCAGTGGAAGACGATGAAGTCGTCCGTTCTCGAGACGTTCGCCCAAAAGGTCGAGCTAGTCTGCACCCCGGCCGAACAATTCACTAGTTTGAATTCTCTCATCCAACAGGCTCCTTTCGACCTAGTGACCTACCCGGAAGCGAATGAAAGGTTAAGGCACATGGAGTACACTGTTGCCAATCTCAACTGTGCATTTATCACAGCTGCAAGTCCACCCCCGGCGTCGCCTGAGGTCCCTCCAGTCAATGAGGTTGTGGAGGATGCTGGCGTCGCAAACCGACATCCGGCTTGGAACGGGGCAGCTTACCCTTCCGCGAGTGCATCACCACAATGAAGAGCTCACCGTGTGCCTTCCCGACAAGTAGCTCGTGATCTTCGTGCATCCTAACCAACGGCCGAAGGCAGGAGCAAGAAAATCAATGCGAGGATGGACGTCAACAAACCTGTGGCGAGCGTCGTGAGGACATTCAATGAGACAACAACAGTGATCATGATCAAGACCAAGATCGTTAGGATCGCCAAAGTCATCACGGTGACAACAAGCGAGAACAACGACGCAACAATGATGATGATGAGGATTTCCAATCTCCGGCCCCAAGGAGAGGCACACAACACTACTCCCGAGTTCGCACCCCTGATCACCCCATCGTCCTCATCCTCGAGTTGGCTCGTGAGGACATCGCGGCCGCCAACCACCATTCCTTCCTAGTGGTGGAGTTCGGGCCTTTAAGCCTTCCCTTCGAGAAGTAAATTGGCCCGCAAATTTCTGCTCTACCGCTGTAGAGAAGTACGCTAGGACCTTGTATGTCTACTGTACCATCCTGTATGCCACCACCATAGACGACAATGCGCTCGCAACACAAACTAGTTGCCAGTAGCATTGAAGGGTTCCGCTCGGTCATGGCTAGTTCATCTTCCTTGATCTTCGATCTCTTCCTGGGCAGATCTTTGCAAACGATTCATCACGAACTTTCAGGGCGCCTACAAAAGACAAGTGGTCAAAGATGATTTGCTTGCCCTTAGAAAGAAACCCAGTGAACCTCTTCGAGATTTCATCTAGCGATTCAACGAGTGGAGGAACACAATACCTGAGATCACCGACGCATCTGTGGTTCAAGCATTCAAGTCAGGCATCCGATATCGTTACACGATAAAAGAACTAGTGATAAGGTGGGTCACCTCTGCTATGAAGCTTTTCGAGATCATCGACGGGTGTGCCCACGCCGATGTAACTATCCGACGTGCCATTTTAGGACACAACGATTTTAGGACTTAGCGTATGGATTATTCATTTCTGTATGGATTTAGTACCTTGGTTATGAAATCAGCACAGAGTACGAGGTGTTCCGAGTGCCAACGAACTTTAATATGAAATATGTACTTATGTAGGAAATTAATTAATTTTGTTATTTTGTAAGTTATTTAGATGATGTCTCAGCAACGTGAACAAATGTCAACGACAACTAGTGGGTCCTCAAGGGCACGGACTCCTAGGACAGGGAACATAATCCCTAAGGAACGGTACACCATAACAGAGGTGAACCAGGTTGGATTGCCAACCCATTCCTGAAATGTTTTAAGCCGGTTTAGGTCGATCTGAGGTGTCGTAGCGAGGGAGAACTTCACAATTCTGATGGATGACATCAAGCATGTGCCTGAAGCAGAGAAGAACGCTGCTTGGCTAAAATTCAAGGAAAGCTTTGAATATCCTGTAGCCAATGAGGCCAGGCTCAAGCAGACTGCTTTCAAGATTATGGGCAATGCTTGGAAGAACTTTAAGAGCAGGCTGGTCACCGAGTAGTCTTAAACCCGATGACTCCGGATCCGACTGAGCACTGGCCTTTCATCACGGTAGACGCGTGGGAGCAATTCTACGAGAAGAAGTCGACCCCCGAATCCCAGGCCAGAAACGAGGCTTATCGAGCACTCAAGGCTAGGAACTTGCACCCGCACCTGCTTGGCACCGCAGGATATGGCGGGAAGCAAGAGAAATGGCAGGAGGAGGATGAAGCGGCAGCGGCAGCTAACACACCATCGGTGTTTGCCAATATCCCACACCCACGAGCAAGGAACTGGGCCCGAGCAAGGTACCAGAAGAATGAAGATCGGACAATTTTGCTGCCAAATCCCCAAGATCAACAAGTGTACGATAATATAGTAAGTGCCTAATCTCAATATTTGTTCGCATTGTTTCCAATGGACTTTTTATTTAACCCGAACTCAATTGTACTACAGAAGGAGTTGGTTGCCGAGCAACAAGCCTCGCAAGAGGCCTGCTCCCAAAGACGCGAGGACGGCATCCTCACTAAAGCGTTGGGCACCAAGGAACACTGTAGACAGACAAGGGGACTTGGCTCCAACGCTCCATGGAAAGTTGGTTTTCCACCATCGGTCCCCGCCGCAGTCGACCACATGAGGGTAAAACTCTCATCCACAATGCATAAAAGTCTTAACGAAACCATATGTCACATAATAATCTAAAAATATTTATGAATCTAACGTAGGAACCAATGAGCTGCACCCTGATAGTTAGGGCGATGCTAACCTTCACGGTTCCGGCAGCGGAGGGACTTGCGTTCAAGCCGACCCCAGAGACAAGAGTGCATGGGGCGCAACTTAGGGCTGACTGTGTGAAATTGCAAGTTGACTTGGTGAAGCCTGAATTCGATCATTTCCCACTGAGGCATGCACCGAACGACAAGGTCCTAACTCTAGGAAATGCACGTGGAACCTTCATCCAATGGCCCAAGGACCTCATTGACATAACGGTGATTCCGAGGCCAACCCCTGCACTGCTAGTACGACCTACCCCTGCTCCTTCAACCCCTCTAGCTCCCGCTCGTCATGAACAATCTTACGATGTGGAGTTACAGAACGACATGGATTTTCGGGACGAGCAAATGGAGGCCAACAGCATGGTGATCACTAACCCCCAGCCATAAAGAAGAGCAGGAGGGCGCATTCTTCCCCTTAGGGAATAACTATCGAAAAACCTGCTGCAATGGGGCGAGGAAAAGGAAAGTTGCAGGGCTCACTTCTTGCTCCAACGAAGCTAGATATGAGGAAGGTGCAGGCAGTAAAGAGGAAGACCGTTCCTCCATCGTCCTTCCAACTAGGCATGCCATTGTTGGAGATGACGCGCTAGGCACGATAGGCACCGCTTGCAAGGAGCTTCACGTGTACTACTTCGAGAGATCCAATGTGAGGAGGAAGAATAGAGAGAACGATATAATAGGCGAACAAGACCGAGCGCCATTCCTTGGGCCACCAAATTATATTGGGATAGACTTCAAGGATCTATTCGACCTCTACAGGCTCTGATCGGTGGACACAACCCTCCTTCAGTGCTACTCCTTGTAAGTATTGTTGCTCACAAAAATTAGTCATCTCAATCCGTATAACATGCTTATAAGAGCGTTTGTCTTACGTGTAGGTATAGTTGAAAGTGGTGTCTAAAGAATGCACCGGAAGTTGCCTTCATTGATCCACAAGAAGCACTGTCACAAATCTCGAAGGCGACTGTCAAGAATGGCAAACTATATGTTTGACGCCTACTGGGCCGAACAAGATAGGGAGTACATTATGTGCGCCTATAATCAATAGTAAGTGTGTTCCCTAAATACATTGCATGACACGTGTAGCTTTAGTATCTAACTTTAACTATATTAATACCGCAGTGGCCATTGGATCCTTCTGGTCATAACGCCTAAGTGGAGTACATGCCACTATCTAAACTCCAGAATTGATAAGAAAACATATAATTGGACCCCGATTCAACTAGCGATAGATGAAGCGTGGGGCCGATATGTGGGAAAAGGAGGCCTTCGTAAGACAGGACAGGACACACATTTCCACAAAAAGGACTTCCCGATAAAATTACAAATAGGCGACCAGTGCGGATTCCATGTGTGCCACAACATGCGCCTTTTGTGCAAAGATAAGGTGAAGACTTTGGCTGAATTTGAGGTCTGTGATCTCAATTGTGATATATTCTAACTACATCGAAGTATATATATATATGTCGAGATTGATCGATTAATTTCGAATTATGTACATGTAGGACAAAATTTCAAAGGACCCGGGTAGCAGCTTCGATGAGATTCTTGAGGAGATAGCCGGTTTCATCCTGCGTGAAATAATTCAACCCAAAGGAATGTTTAGGTTAAGATTAAACGATGAACATTGTTGAACATCTTAATTGAATTGTCAAAGACATGTGATTATGTAACACTAATGTTTATTATATTTGTTATTTCTATGTAAATACTTCTGTTGTCGAAACGACAACTACATACGTCGAAGGACGTGGATACTCCACGATTGCTGGGAAAGTAAAGTGTAATAAATTTTGTATTAAATTCGGATCCCCTTTTACATGGCCCGAGGGGGCTATTTATAACCCCATTACAAATCCCCCTATTAGGGTTTAGGGGAATTTACATGGTCACCCTCATAAAGGGGCCCCTACATGGGTATTCAATGTAATTACGGTGTGTGGGCCCTCAATGGGCCGCTTGGTGGCTACTGGCTCCTTGGTCCATGGGCCGGGGCGATTGGGCCGGCCCATTGGACCCCCTTGGGTCAGGTCCGTCCTGGCGAAGTCACCCTCCTCCGGCGTATGCCTTCGCCATGAAGCCTTCGCCCAGACCGATGGGAGCCTAGTGTGACTCTTCGCCCATCGCTTCTTTCGCCCTGATGTCTTCGCCACCGGGCTTCGCCTCAAGAGCCTTGGGCGCATAGAGTTTGGATCCTTGTCGCTTGGCTAGTTTCGGCAGGCTTGGTCGAAGGGCCTCATGGCATACCGCCAATAACTAACTAAATATATATTTATTCCAATTAACTCGGTTTTGCAGGTTATGATGCTTACCACTTGAGTAATATGGATGTGAAATATGTGAGCAATATGGATGTTATGTGAATGGTTCTGTCAAATATCTGTGAATGGCATATGTGCATGTGAATGGGGATGCTGGGATGTATATATTAACAATGCTGGGGAATATATCTGTTTCTGTTATTTTGCAGTCGGCATGGCTAGCAAAGGCCTAAGGCTAGACAAAAAACAAAATTTATTTTTTTGGGTCATTCTCATCGGTGACGGGCTTTCACTTAAAGCCTGATTGAGTTATAGTCAACCGTGACGGGCATAAGTTAAAGTCCGTTTGAGTTATAGTTATCCGTGATGGGCTCTAGTTTAGGCTCAATTGAGATTATTAGTCATTTGTGACGGGCTCCTGTTTGGGCCCGATTGATATTAGTAGTCATCCGTGATGGGCGCTGGTTGGGGCCGATTGTGATAGGTCATCCATGATGGCTCTATTTGACTGATCGTCTAGATCAAAGCTATCGGTGATGGGCTTTAGTTGAGGCCCGATTGAGATAACTTCATCCTCATGGCATACTGCCAACAAGCCCCTCACGGGCAAGGTTGAGATAGGAGCTTCGGCCGAGACCGTGCAAACCATGTAGTATGGTAAGAGGCGCCCCCTTTCGACCGATGCTCCTACCGAAACCAGTCTCTTCGGGTCCTGCAAAAAATTTGCGACATGCGAAAAAGGATATTGATGTATAGCCTTCGCCCGCCGCGAGCAGTTGTGTTGTTGTTTTCGACCGGTGCTAATGTGAGTAATGTTGGGCCTTTGTCCACTATGAACAGCGAAGTGGCCCATATTGCTCTGTTGGGCCGTAATGAACAGTGATGGGTCATGGGGCCGTGGCGAATAGTGATGGGCCTTTTTCTCTGGGAGCCCGTTACTGCACGGCCTGGTCCATGGGATTTTACGGTTTCGCCCACCTTGCGACACGTGGCCGTTCCTGGTTGGACTGGAAGGCGAAGCGTCATTTGGTGGGCTATATATTCTCACTTCCCGCTTTCACCGTCTTTACTCCTCACATTTTCACCGCAGTCATTCCCCTTTCCATCTGCTCACGACCAACTTTGAACGAACTGTCCCTGAAACCTTTTGCCCACACATTTATGTTTCGCCATCGCTCCCCGCGAACCCAGTCACTGCGACCGGCCCTGACGCCGGCCAGATTGACGAAGACACCACGGCCTTCCTAGGGGCTTCGCTCATCGATGACGATGAGCTGGCAAGGATGATCGACGCCAGCCTGGTGGCGGAGGGGCAGGCGTTCGCCCCCGGTGATGCCGAAGTGCCGCAGCCTGGCGAACACCAGATGGTGGTGTTCGCCGTCTTCTTCGAGGCCGACCTCCGCTTTCCGTGCAACGTTCTGTTGCCGGAAATCCTCCGTCTCTTCCAAGTCGAACTGCCCCAGTTGAGCCCTTCGGCTCTGGTCCGCATCGCCATATTCGACTGGGCGTGCCGGACCGCTGGGTTCGAACCCAGCGCCGACCTCTTCGGCGTCATATTTTCGGCCGCCGTCAACTCGAAGACGGTGGGTGGTCACCCCCGCCTGGACCCGGAAGACCGCGTTCGGAAGCGTGAACTTCAACGTTCGCCCCGAACGCGCCGACTTGTGGCCGGTTAACGCCGCAATGTTGAAGTGGGACCGCCACTGGATGGCGAAGTGGTTTTACCACTCCATCCCGTTCGAGGCGGGTTCCGACGCAGCGAGGGCCCTGCGCTGGTGGCGCCGTGCGATCGCACCGGCCCGGAAGCCAAGGGTTGCCGTCACCGGCACCCTAGAGTCGCGTTTCACTCTGCTTCACAGGGTGTGTTCCCGACTAAGTTGCCGGGACTTAGTTGAGGAGTTCTGCATGCTGCGGATATGTCCTCTTTCGCAGGCATGGCAGGTTGAGGTCGACTAGGGCGAAACGGTCGACGGCCTGCCCAGGCTTATCCTACCCACAGGGGCGAACGGTAGGTTGTTATTTTCTATTGCTTCTGTGCTTTGCCTTTTCTCTCTGTGTTTTTGTTCGGCTCTGACATAGTGTTTTGTTGTTTTCCAGTGTTGACGTTAGACCAGGCCGACACCGAAGCCAGAAGACTCATTGGCGATGTGTCGGTCACCGAATACAGTCAGCTGCTGACTCGGCAAGCGGCTGACCGAGCGAACCGGGTTTACACCGGTGAGCTCCCCCCAAGGGCGAAGCCCTTCAAGGCCGATGGTGAAGCCGGCCCATCTCGGAAACGTCCGTGGGGGCAAGTGAGATTCGCCCCCCGCAAGCAGAAGGCCCCTGTTCCAGCGGACTCCGATGTCGAAGACGAGGACGACGCCGAAGAGGGGGAGGAGGCAGGGGATGACGCAGGCGATAGCGTCTCTGGGACGCGTGGTTATACACCAACTCCCAGCCTAGAGCGCGTCGAAGTCGGGGCGGAGTCGGCCTCTTCGTCCCTGCATCGGAAGGATGTGGAAGGCGCCAAGGCCTTAGTCGCTATTGCTACGGCAAAGGCGACGAAGGGCAGCGCTGCGGAGGCCGCCCCCGGGAAGGGAGGGGTCGTCGCTATCGCCTTGCGTTCGGTACCCTTTTGGGGATTGGCGAAGCAGGAATGAGAAAGTTCGTTGCGGTGGAAAATTTGCTGAAGGTTCGCTACCTACTTCGACCTGTCTATCACGAGATGACAATCAACTGCCGCAAGTATAAAGTTGTGAACGTTGCCAATTGGATGCGAACCCATCCTGGGCGAACGCTGGAGGACTACGATCGTGTCCATGTGGCGCGCCTGGAGGGCATGGCCCGCTTCTGGCGAAACCACCGACGGACTGATCGGCAGGAGGCGATCGCCCAGCGTCGCTATGCGCTTTCTGTAGTTTCGCCCCCTCTCCCCTTAGGGTAGTGTACAATGTTAGTAGTGATGACGAACCAAGTTCGCCTGACCACTCTTTTAGTAGTTGTCTTGGGGGCGAAGATGTAATTTACTTGTAAGCGAACGTCTAAATCGCTTCGCCTGTCTCATGCTATACAATGTGTACTGTTGATTGTTTTGTGAAGTTAATAAAGGGTTGCTTTTGTTTCCTTTTCGCTATTTTTGCATTATCACACTTTGTGCTTTCGTTGGGTCGTGATGTATCGGCCCCTTTGCGTGTATTGGCGAAATAGGCGTGCTGACTTTTCAGCTTTCGACTTCCGTTGTCGATTTTTGGCACTTTGTGTTAGCGGCACGATTTCGTGTGAATCGACTATAACGGTGTTCGGGGTTTTTTTATATTATCTCCCGAAACAAGCTGTCGCGGTTTCAACGTTCAGCGAGCGATGCTTCGGCCGATTCGTTTCTCCCCCTGGCGCTTTCGATGATCAGGCGTTTGCCTTGGGGTTTTTCCACGAATTATCATGCACACAAGTAAAAAAGGCGAAAGACACAGAAATTTTATACTGGTTCGGGCCTCCGGGGTGGATAACAGCCCTACGTCCAGTTTGTTTTCTTTCCATTTTCTCCCTTTTTTTTGGTATTTTTGTGCCGAAAGGCTTACAAAACGGCGGATGCCGAAAAGCTACGTAGCAATATGTACATTTTTACACGTTGGCGAACAGGGTTCCACCCTTTCTAGATATAGAAACGCTTGAGCGAAGCAGTGTTCCACGAGTGATCGAACTCTTCACCCTCCAGCGTTGCTAGGCGAAAAGAGCCCGTCCTTGACTTGTGCTTGATGAGGTATGCCCCTCCCATTTTGACTCAAGCTTCCCGACCGCTACTGGGTTCGCCTTTTTCCTCAGAACGAGGTGGCCTGGCAGGAGCTCTGTTGGGCGAACCCTTTTGTTGTAGGTTGTCGAAGTGCTTGCGGTGTACTTGCGCATGTGTTCTAATGCTTCGACTCGTACCCCCTCCAGGAGTTCGAGCGACACTTCACGCCCATCTTCGCCCCCAGAGAACATCACCCTTGGTGAGTTAGCCCCTAGCTCTGTTGGGGTCATCGCCTCGTCTCCGTATAGGAGCATGAACGGGCTGAACTTGGTCAGCCTTGTGGGAGTTGTTCGGAGGGCCCAAAGGACAGACAGCATTTCGTCCGGCCATCTGCCTTTCGCCACCCCCTCGAGCGTTTTCTTGAGTGCCTCCAAGATCTTGCCATTTGCGCGTTCGGCCGCCCCATTCGACTGTGGGTGCGCGACCGATGCGAACCTGATTTCTAGGTTTAGCCCCTCGCACATTTCTTTGAACTTTTCAGAGTCGAACTGCTTGCCATTGTCCGTGATAAATTCTCTTAGAACTCCGAAACGGCAAATGATGTTTTTCCAAACAAACTTCTGCACTGCCGCTGAAGTGATCGCGCCGAGTGGTTCGACCTCGATCCAGTGCGAAAAGTATTCAATGGCCACGATTGCAAACTTGTATCCATTTCGCGCTACCGGGAATGGGCCAATGATGTCTAGCCCCCACCTGGCGAAGGACCAAACCAGTGCGATCAGCTGCAGCTTATATTGTGGTGCGGTCTGGCTTCGGCCGTGTCGCTAGCAGCTTTCGCACTTTTTGGCTTGCGCCACGCAAACATTCAGCACCGTGGGCCAATATACTCCTTGGTGAAACACCTTGGAGGCGACTTTTCTTGCAGCTTGATGTGCGCCGCAGAGCCCCTGGTGTATTCCCTTTACCATCTCTTCGCCTTCGGGGAAGGAAACGCAGCGAAGCAGGGGTTGGAGTACTCCAGAGCGATACAACTGCCCTGAGACCAGCGAAGGGCCTCATGGCATACCGCCAATAACTTCCTAAATATATATTTATTCCAATTAACTCGGTTTTGCAGGTTATGATGCTTACCACTTGAGCAATATGGATGTGAAATATGTGAGCAATATGGATGTTATGTGAATGGTTCTGTCAAATATCTGTGAATGGCATATGTGCATGTGAATGGGGATGCTGGGATGTATATATTGACAATGCTGGGGAATATATCTGTTTCTGTTATTTTGCAGTCGGCATGGCTAGCAAAGGCCTAAGGCTAGACAAAAAAGAAAATTTATTTTTTTGAGTCATACTCATCGGTGACGGGCTTTCACTTAAAGCCTGATTGAGTTATAGTCAACCGTGACGGGCATAAGTTAAAGTCCGTTTGAGTTATAGTCATCCGTGACGGGCTCTAGTTTAGGCTCGATTGAGATTATTAGTCATCCGTGACGGGCGCTGGCTAGGGCCGATTGTGATAGGTCATCTGTGACGGGCTCTGTTTGACTGATCGTCTAGATCAAAGCTATCGGTGATGGGCTTTAGTTGAGGCCCGATTGAGATAACTTCATCCGTAACGGTCGTATGCCCGATTGAGATAATTTCTCACATCAGTGAGTTCTACGCTGTGACAGGCATCATACCCGACACGGATGTGGGTTACCGGCCGATTAAGATGTGGGTGACCGTTGTAGTGTGTCAAACTCTAAGCCATAATAATCGGTAAATTAAGCACGCATGGTCATCTCTAAAGGCCCTGTTTGGAACCACTTTTCTGAAACTCGCTTAAAAGGTGAGCTGGCTTATCTGATAAGCTGCGATCTGGAGAATCTCGTGTCCTGAATAAGCAGAGTGTTTGGCTATCCTGATTATTGCTGGCAGATTATCTGTCCTGGGTATAAAATGACTGTAATACCCCTGATGCTGATAATACCTCTTTTTGTTTCTAATACTGATGTAAATGCAGCTTTTGCCATATTTGTATAGTCTGAAATAATAATATAGTTCCGTTCGAATGTAACGTACAATAGAGTTCAAATTAATTCTCATTCATTCATTATAAGTGCTACAAACTACTAAAAATTACAACAATAAATCAAGCAATCAAAGCCGAAGCGAGTGCATCACGGAAAGCACACATATCTGTATCATCCGCCATTAGGCTACCATCTTCTGAAGGGTCTTCATCACTACTGTCGTCTACATAAGTTATGAAATGCTCATCATTTATGTCAGTCTCTCTAATGAAATTATGAAGAGCCATACAAGCAACAATAATTTGTGACTGCTTATGAGCTGGAAAGCTAGGTACATCCCTAAGAACACGCCACTTCATCTTGAGAACTCCAAATGACCGCTCAATCACGTTTCTCAAGGATGCATGACGATAGTTAAACACCTCCTTCAACCCCACCGGTGGCGACCATGTTGCCATTCGGGCACATGATACCTTTGACCTTTGTATGGAGCTAGATATCCTTTTTTGTTAATATACCTGGAATCAACAAGATAATACTTGTCTGGAGGTGGATGTGGAAAGTTTTCCTTGTAGGTGACTAAAGTATCCAAAAATACCCAAGTGTCATGAGCAGAGCCAGGCCAACCAGTAACAACAAATGTGAACAACATATCAAAGTCACAAACCGCCATGACATTTTGTGAAGAATAATTATGTCGTCCATTGTATTTTGGTTGCTCACTTTTTGGCACAGTGACAGTTATATGTGTACCATCGATGGCACCTATGCAATCATTGAAATGAGGCCAGAATCTAGCTTCTTGAACTTTTGGATGAATTCTTCGAAACTGTGGATCCTTAGGTCTTATGATGTCAACAGCCAATCTACAGACAGAGTTAAGCACCTCACTGAACTTTCTACTGATAGTTTCTAATGAATGTTGAAACCTATTCTTGATCTATCTCAATGATTGAGGTGCACCACATGCCCACAAAAACATGCCTAAGGCTTCTTTGGTAGAAATACCTCTACTTGGAGTCAAGCCATAATTCTGAACCAATGTATCATGGAGGTGATCGAACACTGACCTTGTCATTCTGAACATGTCGTAGCACTCAACTCTATCATGTAGAGTGATTTGAACCCATTGGAAACCAGACATCCTTGGTATATTGGGAACCACCTCCTTCTTCCTTGCACCATTCGTTGAGGCCATGAATTCCAATGCCATATATGCAACCATGAAATCCTTATCATCATCGGATACCTCACTCTCAGTAGCACTAGATGTGCTCATCCTCACTTGACTTGACAGCACCTAGAAATAGGTACACATAATTATTTTCACACACAATAATGCAGCAAGAAAACAATATAATTATTCTCACAAAACTGCAACAGGGAACACAAAGTATTGGTCCATTACAATACAAAGGCAATGAGGCAAGGAAACAAAATATTGGTCCATTACAACAACAAATGATTTAATTGTCTAAAACACAACAAATAGCATCACTAGTTCTTTCTGTCCTCCCATGCTCTCCTCAGCCAATTAAGTCTCCCAGTAGGTGTCTTCAAAGTAATGAAGACATCACGGTTGTCCATGTTTTTAAGAAGTTGAGTACCATAGTAGTGCTTATCACTTCCTTCTTCAGCTCCATCATTAATGACTTGCTCCAACATAGACCCAATCTCATCTCTAACATGATCAATCACATGAGAAGTTGCTGAATTTTTACTACTCTGAGCCTTCTTCTCATATGTTTCCACCAACCTCTTCATAAGGGTATCTCTATATATTTTCTTTTTCTTTCCAGAAGGGGAACCTGTGGTTCTCCCTGAAGATGGAGATGGCCTTTTGTTAGCAGTTAGGGTGACCTGTGGTGCACCCATGTCACCTTCACCATCAGCTTCACCATCCTCTTGCTCCTCCTCCTCTTCCCCCGCGAGACCACTTCCAGGAACATATGAAGTCTCATTTGTAACACTAATAGCTTCAAACATTATCCGCATCATGTCTTCATGCTCAAGAACTGAAGTTTTGAATGCTATACATCCTGGCATAGCCTGAAAAATAAACTAGAGCAATTAGAATACCCCATCTATAAATGAAAACCAGTACATATATAGAAAATCATGAAATGTCAACTACTAACCTGATTTTGCTCAGCCCACCAATCATCTGAGGCATCAGTACATCCAGTAACAGGATCTCTACCCAATCCTGTAGCTCTCATGTTCAAGGTCTTCCACTGAGTGTATTTCTTCTTTAAAACATCCCACCTATTTTTCATTTGGTCATGGGTGTATGGTCTCTTTGTTCGGTCAAAAAATTTCTTCACCAAATTAGCATAACCCATAGAATTCAAGCAATGTTGTGGCCTGTTGTGTGCAAGGACTTCTTCTACACATATTTCACAGAATACTTTGGCTGCAAATGCATCCCATCTAGCTGGAACTTTTGTTGCTTTCTCCATCTATAATTGCAAGATTGGAAAAATTTGTACCACCATGAATATATTTATATAGGCATGATTATACTACTGCAGAAATAACATTCCAACAAAGTGTTGAAAAAGTAGGCGGCTGCTGCTGCCTTCACGCCCATGGATTAGTACTGAAAAAAATCAAATCAGTCTCACCTTGAGGAAAAGGAGACGGCTGCTGCTGCCTTCACGTGAGGAAATGCTGCTGCTGCTGCCTCACGCCTTGAGGAAAAGCTGCTGCTGCTTCACGCTTGGACGAGGCGAGCAGGACGAGCGGGAAGGAGGAGCCGAGCGGGAGGACGGGCCTTCCTGGTGGAGCGGTCGATGCTGCTGGTCCCGGTGGACCGGTCGACGCCGCTCGTCCTGGTGGAGCGCTCCTGGGTGGATGCCGGGCGGGATGAGCGGGAAGGATGACCCGCGCGGCACGAGTGCGCTACGCCGGCACGGCACAGGAGAGAGGTCGGAGGAGGAGAAGCCACGGCCAGCAGCAGGGAGGTGGGAGGAGGAGAAGCCGCCGCCCAACGATGAGCGCTCCGCCCTGATCCAGATCTGGGTCGGAGAAACGATGGAGGGGGAAAGGACACGGTGGGGAAAGGTCTCACTTATTCGCAGAAGTGACCCCGGAGCCGCTTTTCGAAACGCAGTGCTAGAGGTGATTTTTTTCGATGGCGGTCCAGATAATCAAGGATATAAGCAAAGTGTTTGGTGGGTTTATTCGGCTTATTTGGCTCATAAGCTAAGCAAAAGCTGTCCCAAACAGGCTCTAAGTGTGTCTGATCCACCACACATACGAGACCCACCACACGTCCACATTAACCTGGCTAAAATTTTAACACTAGATAAGACAAAATATACAATAGATAAGAATAATTAATGCTTATATAATTAAATGTCCTATTGCAATGCACGGTTCTGTTTGCTATTCGAAATAAAAAGAAAAGAATAGGACTGCGCACCACTGTACCTAATGTTACCTACCAGCTGGTGACTGGTGAGTCTGTCTTAATTTCTTGCCGACACAACATAGAGAGCCATATTCCATCTATATCTATTTCTCGAATCAGTTGTTTCAATTATCCATACGATCAAATTAAAATCCATCAAATACCATAGCTCAAGCGCCGAATCGTCATGGCATCCACAATTAATTCATTTAGTTAAATGATACAGTGTATCAAACTTCTGTATATTTAGTTTAGATTAGAGTAAATTGCACCAACGTTACACGAACTTGCATGGTGGGTGCAAGTTAGCATATCAACTTGTAAATCGTTCGGTTCGATGAGTACAACAACTTAGATTAGTCCTTACGAATCAGGATCAAAACAAGTCTCAGAATGAAAATGAACTCATATCTTCCATAAAGCACAAATTAGTTTTGGCTCTTGGGTCATCTGTCATGGAAGTTTTCACAGAGAAGCTCGAAATTGTTTGGTGATGTTTATTTTTCAGTTTTCCATTAAATAACAATCAATAATGACAATAATTGTTTTGTAATATTTTTTATGGCACAACCACCAGCAATAATAGGTGCATTTAGGAAAGCAATATGCAACCTGGAAGCTAACGTAGCATCCACGTGACATAGTTCGTGATAGAACATTTTAATTGTGGCATCCATGATAGATCATTTTACTTGTCAGCCCCGATTTGACCCTATTTCGCACGGACTGAGTAAGTTATTGAACCGGACCGAACGACTTGCAAGTTATATTTTACTGATTTGCACACACTACGTACACCAGTTTGTGTACAATAGCTAGCTCAAGCACATATGAACCTTTCATGATTTTTAGGCACTTCTCAGGAATGTTTTCAAAGGACTTGAACAATTTTGAATTCATGTTTTGAATATTAATTTATAAAAATTGCATGGGAGATCATGGTGGTCGATTTGGAAGTTTTTCAGTGTATTTGAACTGAAATAGGAGTCCTAATGTTTTTTTTAAATCTGGAGGGCATTTCATGGGGATTTGATACGAGAATGTGTAATTTGATCTAGATCTTCAGTTAGAAATATTTGGGGATAATGATTTCTGGCTCAATATAGATTAACAAAACTGACCTGCTTTGGCATAACATACCAGAAAATACTTTAAGAGATAGATTTTTTAGATTAATAAGTTTTAGCATCAAAGGAAAACTCAGTGGAGCGTCACACACCCCACATGAAATCAACCCTTAGTGATAAATACATGAATCATATATTCAAAACACCTACTTCTTTTGTCGTTGTACGCTGTCTTTGATTGGTTATTTCACCTACTTCTAATTATTTATGAAGAAGGACCACCTGAGTATGTCTTTCTGGCGGACAAAACAATAGAGCCATAATTAATGGAATTTTATGAGTTTCTGAAGGTTTAGGTAGAGAATGATTTGGTTTAGTTATCTATGCTAGAAGTTGTGGCGCCCCCGTGGCGCGCCTCCTATATGTAGCTTGGTGGAATATGTGTGTCAAGCTACAGTGATTAGCGTGTAAAATAAGAAATCAAATGATATGATAAGGGCATATTGTCTAGAATGGTAGGTAGTACCAATGATTCTGGCAACTAATTTTTGTAAGAAGTATATTTTAAGATATGTATATTGCACAACAAATTACAGGCCAACAAAAAATTCAACAAAGAAAGAATATATCGCATTGCAAATGAAGTATATTCCAGGAAACATTTCAGTGAAGATATTAGAACTTGTAGGAACTGGTTCTATCCAATCATCCAAATATTGCCAGAATTCATGTCCAAACAATCTACATACAAAAAATTGCAATGTGTTAATTTATAAATGGCATAAGAAATTATGTATTCCACGCTGTTTACATATCAGCCTAAACGATATGCTTGACAGGTAGCATTCAAATGTTCAAAGTCCATATAGATAAACTAAAGAAGTGTATGCATAGATTTTCAACAGGCAGACGTTTTCTCTAACAACTTCATGGTTTGTAAGGTGTGCAATGAAATGTGGCTAATCGTTATAATATTTAACTAAAGTCACAGCTTATGTATCTTTAAAAACCATCTAGTTCCTGATGTCCTTAAGGTAGAGCTAAAATGAGATTATATCAACATATACAGTGCCTTGGTAATAACTGATGAAATTGGACAAAGCAACACCCATGACTCCATGAGAAGAGAGCAACTACAAATATATTATCATAACAACCCCCTTGGGAACAATAATCGGTGACTAAATTGTAAATGCACCTGGTGTCACTAGTGGGGAAAGGAGCTTTACTCCTAGTTGAGAAGCTTTTGTTATCCTGGTTGTGGAACGGGACGCTCAATCCGGGACTAAAATATCCATCTTTAGTCCCGCTTGAAATAACCGGGGGATAGATATCAAGTAAAAAACATGTGGGATGTGGGATTCGAACTCCAGATATCACTAGTGGGGAAGGGAGCTTTACCTCCGGTTGACAATCTTTCATTGTCCTTGTTGTGCAATGGGATGCCCAATCCGAGACTAAAGCATCTTTAGTCCCGGCCGGTTGTAGATATCAAGTAAAAAAATTGTGGGATGTGGGATTCAAACTCAAGATCTCTCACATCAGTCCTCACGCACGTTACCATCACCTACTACACATATCTAATTTGGATAGAGATGTTTTTTTAAACTAACCCTAGAGGCATCTTTAATCTTTGTTAGTAATACCAACTAAAAATATCTTTAGTCTGGGTTGGTGTTACCAACCGGGACGAAAGATCAATTTTTAGTTCGGATTGATATTACTAACCGGGATTAAAGATCTTCCATCTTTAGTCCCGGTTGGTGTTCGACTAAAAATCATAAAGTGCCGTTGGGTTTTTAATCGGTGGTATAGATATTCTTTAGCACTGGTTGCTATTCGAACCGGAACAAATGTGTGTTTTACCAACTGATCAAGATCAGTTCTCTAGTAGTAGTGTGTATATTACTTAATTGGTGTTAGTCTATGCATGTTCTTCCGTTGCACTATGCGCTGACATCATAAAATTGAGGCATTTTGCAAATTTAACAAACTGAAAGATGTATTAATCTATTCGATATTGACTAAACTTGTATTCTCTGTTTCACCAAAATATGACTGAGGTACTCATCAATTCCATAAAACTATGGTCTATTACGCTGTACCGTCTGTAACATCATTGTATCAAATTTATGACTGCCCAACCATAATTCTAGTTCTGTCAGTACTGTAGCTTCACCTCAGAATCAGAAAAAACCAAAGACATTTGTTACGAAGAAAATTGGTGCCATTTAACTCTCCACGGTAGACGGGTCAAGGTATCTTGATATGAATCATGGCGAATAAAAGGAGCCAATGGAATCCTCTTGAATCGTTTGTTAAACTTATTTTTATTATGGTGCATGTGTGTAGCTAAGATATATGAGTTGTCCATGCTAGCAAAGCGTTGTCACTAGTATTCCAAGCTATAACTGATTGTAGCTAACAACCATCAGTGACAACAGTAGTAACGGTGGCAGTTTCAGGCAAAAATCATCACTGGTATTGTAGACTCACTGATAACACTAAGGCACTTTTTCTAGAACCGTCGTTGTTATACTATCATCGATATGTGTTTTCTGTGACAGTGTCATCACCTCTATAGCCTATAAAACTCCAAAGTTTGCATCAGAAAGAGCAGGAACTTCTAGAGCTCCGCATCTTATCAGCCATGGAACAAGTTCCAGTTGACACTAAAGAGAAAGACTCAAACAAGACACCTGTAGCAATTTCAGCTGAAACCAACCACGACAATAATCCCATAGCAATCCTCCCAACAAGAGAAGGCTGGTCCACGCCACTTATCCTTTACAACAACTGCTGGCTTAGATCAAACATGCTCACCAAATTCATGCTCGTCAAGGAGAAGTTCAAGTCCCGCCATGACGATGTCATCCTCGCGACACACCCCAAGAGCGGCACCACATGGCTGAAGGCCCTTGCCTTCACCATCGTCAACCGCTCATACTACTCATTTGTCAATGTCGACCAACACCCTCTCCTCACGCAGAACCCACAGAACCTTGTGCCATTCATCGGTGCACATGGAGGTGACCTCGACTACCTAGAGACATTGCCATCTCCACGGCTGCTCGCCACTCACCTACCACTCTCCATGCTTCCTTCCACTGTCACCACCATGGGCTGCCGCATCGTCTACCTCTGCAGGGAACCTAAGGATGCCTTCATATCAAGGTGGCACTTCGACAACAAGATTGCAAAAGGAGCTAAAACAGACCTGAATACTGCATTCACCATGTTTTGTGAGGGTTGTTCACCATTTGGACCTTTCTGGGAACATTACTTGCAATACTGGAAAGAAAGTTTGCAAAGGCCTCAAGAGGTTCTTTTCCTAAGGTACGAGGAGATCGTTTCTTGTCCACTGAAGGTTGTTAGGGATCTTGCGAAATTCCTGCGAGTGCCATTTACTGAAGAGGAGGAAAGAAGGGGGGTTGACCAGGAGGTGGTGGGGTTATGTAGCTTCAAATCTCTCAGTAACCTTGATATCAACAAAAATGGTGGTGTAGAGAGTGCAGATGGTAAGCTATTTATCGGCTATTCTTCATTATTTCGACAAGGAAAGACAGGGGATTGGGTGAACCATATGAGCAAAGACATGGGAGAGAAACTAGATCTACTTGTGGAGGACAAATTCAGAGGATCTGGTCTCAAGTTCTGATGATAAATGTTTGCTAATAATGTCATGCCAATTTCTTTTCTTTTGAACAATGTCATGCCAATTTGTTGTTTTTTGTACGTAACTTTGTGTTCTTTTGGGAATATATAAGTATGTACCTTCAACAAGGAACCAAACTTAATTCATAATCCTGACTGCATCAACAAGGAACCAAACTTAATTCATAATCCTGACTGCAGAGAGTTCGGGCCATTATTATGTTCAACCAGTTGTATTTAAATATTACAGTTTGGTCGATTTGGTGCCAAGTCCCTAAAAAGAACTTATTAGTCTAATGCAAAGATTAAGCTAGCTAAGAGCATCTCCAAGAGCTCTTGTATATCCCGTTGGCTAGCTAAAAAAAGAGAAAAGAGAGAAAAAATTGCATCCAACAGACTAGCCAACTGGATAGCTATTTTTTCACGCTAACTATCTCCTCCCATTCGCTAGCTATTTTTCCCTAGCCAGACGGGCTCTCTATCCACGTTTTGCAGTTTAAAAAAGTCTGTTGGTTTACCTCTGCTTTTGGCAAGCTTTTTATTTTTTAGCTAGCCTCTTATTCTTTAAATTTAGCTAGAATTATTGCTAATCTCTTGGAGATACTCTAACAATGGCAGTCTCCAAAAGTTCGCTTCGAAGTTGTATTAGTAATAATATCTCTGCTCTACGGTTCACCATTTTTCTAGGATAAGAAAAAATTACTACACCTGTGGGCCTCATCATCACAAAAACTAGGTAATTTCACAATGGGTTGTACATCTGGTGAACATTTGACACATAACGCTATTTGTGTTACACATACGATATAATCATATTGATATATTTTCATGAAGGAAAAGTCCATTCAAACCCATCAATTCTTTGTTTTGTCTAAAACACCCTTAAAATCTAAAACCGGGTATCCAACACCTCCAAACTATCAAAACTGAACAATTTACCTCTCTTAGCAATTTTAGCGTGGTTGTGGTACAGCGGGATGCCACATTGTTGACCTTCCTTTAATGCCAAATTCGACCGTCAACTCCTTCATAGAACTAAATAAAATAAAAAACCAAATCTAATGGTAGGATTTATTACTAACTCTTTTCACGAGTGTTGGTAAATATTTGCATGCAGGAGATTTTGGATGAAAATACACCCGTCATACGATAAAATGTACCTTCGGCTAATGAGACGCGAGTACACAGATTGCAGGGCTCACAAATCAGTGCAAAACTGACATATTTGAGGCTTATTCACCCTGTACCGTCATAACGGCCCACATGTCAGCCTCACAGGGAAGGTCGGTGGTAGAGGCGGTTGGCCGAACTAGGGTTGGTGCCCCCAACCACCAGCTGCGACATGGCGATCTCCCATTAGCTAGTGATGGCAGTTATGGGTGAACCGACTTCTGTAAGCACCATTCACAACTGTCACTAGGCGCTACAAAAGGAGGTATTGATTTCACTTCACAAAACAAATAACTCAAGTGGAGTACAACTCACTTTTCACATTTAGGCTACACTCTAGTAGTGTTTAGAAAATAGGGAGAGAATGAGCGGAAGGTCAGTAGGAGTGTCGAAGTTGTCGGTACTCTTTCCTCTCGTGTATGTGTACCTCAGTAAATGCTTCTTTGAAAAAATAAGTGGTTAGGATTTATTTTGGTATTTAAATTTCTTGGTTAAGTAAGATGTATTTATGGGTTTGTATTGGTATTTATTACGAACACAAAATAATCTGTTAGCGCACATATGCCGTTGTAGCCTTCACCTAAGAGTTTTCCAGGGTATCGTATCCACAGGAAAACATGTGTGAACTAGTCTTCTAACTGTATTACCCAAGGACACAAGATAAATGGTAGGTAGGGATGGAGAGGAATTCCTATAGGTTACTTATCTTAGTTTAAGTTAAGGCAAGGCTCTATCAGTTGCTTCAGGCACCGGCTTACCTCCGGTCTGCCAAGGTGACTCTAGCCTACAACTCTATGATGTACCCGAACATGGAGGATTACGAAGGACGGACAGGGCTATCACCACCTGCCGCCTACTTCTACAACCCGTGGAGCACACAACAAACAACGGTAATCTTTAGCCTACACACCACGCCTATGCTTTTAATTACTACCCTAATCCTGGTACCACGCTTATGGAAGATTAAGGTACTCTACCTAAGCTAAGCGAAGAACCCGTAATGATGAAAATATATCTTACTTAAATAAGAAAAGTAAATATCATAATGAAGTCACAAACACTTACTTATATGACGCAAACATTCATCGAGGTACAATGATAAACCCTGAGCTCCACTCGATGCGCTCAAGGCTATGATTGGCCCGATCTTTCGGTGAGTTGAGATAACTACGACTTGGGAGACACGTTGACAATCCGACTACAACCGTACGAGACGTTGTGTTGCGCCTTAGTGATCGATACACCTCTCCGTGGGTTGTTGATCTTGCAGTGTAGATCAACCTTATTCCTGCAAGCAAATCGAAGAAACACGCAAGAACAAGATAAAAGCAATTTGAATTGCAAATAGGAATTGAATACAAATGATAAGTTGGGGGTCCTGAAGACAAACAGATGGGCGGTCCAGCCGACACGCGCGCTGCAAGCAAGTAGCAATGGCTAAACTTTAATCTAACAAAACCCGAGAAACCCTAAATGGGTACCTAGCTATTTAAACGGGTGGGAGACAACTAAGGGGTCCCTAGGGTAGTGCTCTACCTGGTTGGGGCACACCCACATGGGCCCCACTTGGGTCGGGGTCCCAAATGAAGTTACAAGCCTATAGACCCATTATAAGTGACGCAACACCTTGTTTTTGTAATTGCGGCCAACGGATATGGAATTTGGAGATGAGGCTGGATCCATTGGGAAAAGGATTCCAAGAGCTTTCCATCAAGGACTCACAGGCCAAATATGGAGCTCGTATGCAGATTTGGAGGTCGTTTGAAGTCAATGCTGCTGCAGGTGGCCGAATTGGATTCCAGAACTTGGACTGTTTGATCCTGACATCTTCTGATTGAACTATGATGTGAGCAATGGTTATATCCGCAGTAGCCATGGTCACATCGTCCTTCCCTTCTTCATGGAAAACCGTCCTCGGTTTTTCCATGTGGTGCTCTTCACGTAGTCCTTTTCAAACAACCTGTTTCTTCAAATGAAACCAAGACAAACTCGAGGTAATATGATTAGCAATACATGTCTCTCTAGCTTGCATGTTTTATTCAGATCTACAGGAGGTTCTAAATCCGAACAGACATAATCTCTATGCACCAAATATATTCCTCTATCATTATATTCACCAAAGATATGAAAAATAGCATTAGTTGGACATGGCAAATCAAACTTAGCAAAAAATTTCTCCTTCAAATTATCGAGTTCACAAAAATTTTAAAACCGAAGATAGCACAAAGTATTTAAAGATGATATCAATTCACGATCCTCTACTTTATTAGAAATGTGCCAACATGCTTAAAATCAGCACATAAAGAATTAACATTAGAAATAGCATGTTCATTCACTAGTTGCGGCATGGATATAAGTGAAGCATTATCACACAACTCTTCTTTATCACAAGGAACAACAAATAAATCAACTTGTGATAAAGGAATCTCAGCAATTGGTTCCACCAATGGTTACTCAACTGTAGTATGAAAAGTGGACATGTCTAGCTCAGCTTGAGAATACTCACATTCATTTATCTCAGCACCAGTTAATTTACATTGCAAACTTTCTTCAGACATTGTACGTGCTTCATACTCCTCTTTCTTCTCAATTATATCATTCTTCTCCTTTTGTTCAATGTTTTGATCTCCCTACAAAACGTTAGTAATGGGAGACACAAAAGATTGTTCCTCCCATGTCTACACATCATCATTGCGCAACGATATAGGAGATTCAAAAATAGGAGATAAATCACATTGTTTGTGCGTTCTCATATTTGATATGAAATCTTGTTAAATTTGACACTCAATGCTACGAGCAAGCATGAATAGATGTTCAATATGATTATATGTCACATTAGCAAGTATAACCTGAATTTCAGACTTAAGCCCTGTGAAAAATCTACGCATTGTGTTCTCATTGCATTCTTTTAGACCACTGTAGATGATACAAACTTTAAATTCATAGATATATTCTCTAACAGTTCGATCACCTTGTTTCAGATGTTGTAATTTCTCAAGAAGAGTACATTTGTAATGAGAACTCACAAAACATTTTCTCATCATGGTTTTGCATTCATTCCAAGTTTCAGGTTTATTACTAATATGACTTCACCAAAAGAATGCAGAAGAGGTAAACTTATTACTAGCAGCCTTAACCATTTGAAAATCCGAAAATTCATAGTTATCAAATTTATTGTCTACTATTAGCTCCCAATCAATATAAGCAACAAAATCATGCTTACCATCATTGAATGGTAACTGAAATTCGACTAGTGCAAAATTATAGTCAGGTACCTCATATGCATCACGTCGAGAAGTCATATCTCGTCGAAGGTGAAGAAGTCAATGTTGGGTATGACCATCTCATATCCCCTTGTGCAATCCTGCCATGCTTAGTAGCAAACAAGAATCACACACAAGAATATGCATACTCCTATCAACTACTAGGTAGTAGAGACTCAAATATCACACACACTCAAGCTTTTAACCAAGTTATTACAAAATCTTACCAAAGCAAACATAATGATGACCACACCGACTCAAACTAGACCCAATGGAGGTTGGATGTACCGATGCCTTGGCAAACACTTGCTGTACGGCTACAAGAAAATCTATGGAGCTATGGGTAGGCTTAAATATATAACAAAGGAATAGTAAATGCTTAAATCAGAAAATACAAAGTTGAATAATCGTTCAAAATCAAGTATCGTACTGGTCCTAGGCTAGAACGTACTAGAGACGCCAGCCTAGACACAAATGATAACACAAGATAACACAACTCAAGCACAACTCTGATATATGAAGCAATCTCAAATATAACAATTGATTTTCTCTTTTTCTTTCTTTCTCTTTTTCCTTCTTTCTTTTTTTACTCTTTTCTTCTCTTCCTTTTTTTGGTCCGGCTTTTCTTTTCTTCTTTTAAGCACCTTTCTACCTTTTTTTCCTTTTTTTTGGATTTTTTTCAGCAAAAACCAACTTAAGGACCTCGATTTAAAATTACAGGAACTCAAATGTAAATAAGAAAATTACAAGGAATCAAAAGTAAAAGTCCAAACCCTAAAATTAAAATTATACCAAAATGGAATGCTCTCGTCATTTGGATTCCGTTTTTGAAAACAGAACTCGAATCCGACACCAAAATTTGTTTACCAAGGTGTAGCAACTCACAGTATAGATTGAAACCGAGAAGAGAGAGGGAGTCGGACTCGAATTGAACCGAGAGGAGAGGGAGTCAGACTCGGTCGAAGTGGAAAGCACGGCCTTAGAAGGAAACAAACCAACCAAACTGATCTAATCTACAAACTTTCCAACCTTCTTTCTCCCTCGCGTGCAAAATAGAAGCAAAGACACAACGTAACCACGGCCAAACAAGGTAGAAACCACGCGGTAGAGATCCTAGCGACTTGATAACTTCAAAACCAACGGACAAAAACTGCCTGAAATGAGAAAACAGAACCCTAGCGGCAACACGATTCCATTTTCGAAGATCCCGATGACAACGAAGACACGGCAGAGGCGACAACAGTGGTACTAGACGTGAGCAGAACTCGAAACTCTAAACGGACTAGATGCTATGACTAGCAACACGACACAACGATGCTCTGATACCACGATGCAAAATTCAACAAAGCAAAAACTGAAAAGAACAATGCAATGGCACAAATATGGCTAGGTAAAGCATGATTTTTTTTGGTATGGCTATTTTTTGGTTACAGGTAGATAAAAAGTCACTGAGCAACGAAAGCTCTGATACCACTTGATAAACCCTGAGCTCCACTCAATGCGCTCAAGGCTATGATTGTCCTGATCTTTCGGTGAGTTGATGATAACTATGATTTTGGAGAAACGGTGACGACCGGACTACAACCGTACGAGACGTTGTGGTGCACCTGAGCGATCGATACACCTCTTCGTGGATTGTTGATCTTGCCGGTGCAAATCAACCTTATTCCTGCAAGCAAATCGGAGAAACAAGCAAGAACAAGACAAAAGCAATCCGAATTGCAAATAGGAATTGAATACAAATGATAAGTTGGGGTTCTGCAACGAGCAAACCGGTGATCTAACCGATCATAGGATTACACGATAATATAGCGAAGCTAAACTTTCATCTAAACAAAACCCCAGAAACCCTAAAGGGGTACCTAGCTATTTAAAGGGGTGGGAGGATGACCAAGGGGTCCCTAGGGTCGTGCTCCACCTGGTTGGAGCGCATCCCACATGGGCCCCACTTGGGCTGGGGTACCAAATGAAGTTACAAGCCCATAGGCCCATTATGGGTGACGCAACACCTTATTTCTTTAATTGCAGCCAACTCATATGGAATTTAGAGATGAGGCTGGATCCATTGGAAAGTGGACCCTGAGAGCTTTCCATCAAGTACTCACGGGCCGAAGACGGAGCTCGTATGCCAATTTGGCGGTCGTTTGAAGTCAATGCTGCTACAGGATTCCAGAACTTGGGCTGTTTCATCTTGACATCTTCCGTTTAAACTATGATGTGAGAAGTTTCATCTTGACATCTTCCGTTTAAACTATGATGTGAGAAATAGTTATATCCACAGTAGCCATGGTCACATCATACAAGATCGGAGAAGAGTACCGACAGATCCGACACTTCCCCAGAAAAAGAGCGCTGGCAGCCCGACACTTCTCTAGACTTCCCCTCACTCTCTCCCTACTCTAAGCACTAGCTAAGTAGAGCTTCACTTTTGGAATGTAGGGCCAGTTTAATAGAGCTCCAAGTCCCAAATTTAACTCCAGGAGTTGGGTTTGGAGTGAAGTTGTAGAGCTACCTAAACCCAGCTCCACCTATCTATTTCATTTTTCAAAGAGCTCCAACCAGCTCCAATCCCAATTTAGTTGGAGCTGAAACTATTTGGCTGAGTTCCAGCTCCAGGAGAAGTAGAGCTGGAGCTGGAGTTGTGCCAAATAGGCCTGTAGCATTTATTTCTATCTTGGTGTGTTTTGAGAGTGAGGTGACTTGAGAGAGTGGAGGAACTAAGGGAATATTCTCCCTCCAACTGCTCTACAGCTTACACCCATCCAGAACTAACATTCTATGCCGATTTCCTTCCTTGGGACATGCGCCGATTATCATACTAGCATTGGTCTGCGGTGTCAAACCGGCCTGACGGCCAATCTAATCGAAGGAGGGAGAGCCGATCAGACCGACCGAAGAGCTAGGGTTTGCCTCACTCTCGGCGTGTTGTGTCGTGTGACTACCTGTTCCATTGGTTTTTCTATATATGTGATGCATATGGGCTTTACAACTACTATGAAAAGAACAAGATGGCGGCAAACTGGTCATGAGATGGTCGAGTTAGGAACTCAAAATCGATTCAACCCTCTTTTAGAAAAGGAACTTATAGCGGCCTCAAGTTTATTATTAAAAGTAGTATTATTAGTCTCATTTATTGTACTCGCTACGAGCTTTATGAATAGGTAGGGCTACGTCGTAGGGATTTACCTCATCGGAGGTGATTTGGGGTAGAGGACCGATCCTTCAGGAAACTCCTTGGTGGGTCACCATGTAGCTTGCTAGGACCGCCTCCTCCAGCTCCTTTTGCTTCTCAAGTTCTTGGCGTTGCTCCTCGGTCAACTCCTCCATATGGTGATGGACATGATGTTGTTTGGATCGACTTCGTACTTGGTGATGATGTCGATGTAGTCGTTCCCCAACAGAGTCATAAAAAATCGTGTTATTAGCAACTTTTTTGGCAAGTCGTCAATCACGATGGGGAGACCTAATCGTCTTGCAGTGATATGGAGTCGCAAACCACCTCAATCTAGCCGAAAGTTAAATCAAGATAGGTTTTGTAGAATTAAACCAGCTAGCAGAGCCGATTTAGATGAAACAAGGATAAACACGCGTCTCGTGGACGAATGGAAGGTTTACGGGACATATATCATAATTGAGTAAATTTCACTTAACACTGGGAATTGTGAATTGTGATCCTACTTATAAAACACATAGGTATGGTCGCAATTCCCAGGGTTAAATAATATTTACTCAATTATAACAATTATCACAGAGGCTTCAGCCTGAGTTGGCCGTGTTGCCGGACAAAAAGAAGTGTACTGTGTACAGCGATACCTGCAGGGAGAGGGAAATATAAAGTAGACCAACGAGCGGGAAAAAGACAAAATAAAGATAGCATCATTATGATTACTAGCAAAATGCCCATGTGTTGCACTGGCTGAATCCATAAAAGTAGTAAGCATGTGTGAGCATAAAGTCACCAGGTTAATTGTGGTTTTTATATATAAATCGAACCTTAACAGTGTAAGAAAAGCACTACGACGATATAATTATTTGTTGCTCTAACTCCACTGATATGATGATTATAAGAAAACTATTAATACTACTTTAAAATGAAATTATGTATTACATACTAAAGTTTGAAACCATAAAAAGTACTATCTATTTTTGTCATGTATTATTATAGCAAAATACCCGTGCGTTACACCGGTTAATGATGCATTGGATAAAGTTTAACTTCAATGATAATATTGAAATCACATAAAATATATATTTGAATATGCCACTATGGATATTTACATCCAAAATAATATGTTGTCTAACCATTTGTGTTTGTATTAAAATTTAATGGAGCAGTATACAAATATACATGTATTGTTGAGATGCATTACTGAGATACAAAATCGATTTTTTGGGACCAGATCCACTTTAGATTGTAGGCGAACCATTACTTCAAGAACCGCATGTATTAATTTTCATAGACCGACCTCTTAACAAACTATATACGAAAATAAACATAGTTTTAAATGTGGGCCTCTTAAGATACCTGCATCCGAAAATACCTTCCCAAACCTTTCTCTATTTTTTCCTCCCCTCCTGTCTCTCTCTCACTTAACCCTCCCGTCATCTCTCCCTCGCCTCTCCCCTCTCCTTTTCTCCCGTCCCCTTTCTCTCCCACTCCTCCCCCATTTTCTCCCACTCCCTCTCCCTCTCCTCTCCCAGTCCTAGTGACGGCGTGACGGCCAAGGGCAAGGGCGAGAGCAGCGGCGGCGCGTCGATGAGGACGATAGCGAGCTCGGGCGATGCCATGCAACCGCGAGCATCCATCGTGGGAGGGGTGGATCCGGCACCCTCTCCGCCTCCCGCACAGGCCTCGTGGATCCCGCCCCCTCTCCGCCCCCACGGGCGCAGATCCGCCGGTGGCGGTGATGGGAGGGGTGGATCCAATGTCCCCTCCCCATTCCCGACGAATCCTGCCGCCTCTCCGCCCCCATGTGCGGGGATCCGCCGGTGGCGATGATGGAAGGGGTGGATCCGGTGTCCCCTCCCCCGAGAATCCCGCTGCCTCTCCGTCGCCCACATGCGAGGATCCTCCGGCGACAGCGACGGGAAGGGCGGATCCGGCGCCTGCTCCCCCTCCCATGCTGATCCTGGCCATCGTCTCTCCGCCCCCATGTGCGAATCCCGCCACCTCTCCGCCCCCCACTCACGAGGATTCTTCGGCGGCGTAGCTCGAGAAACGGGCGGCGGATTTGGCGGTGGTTCAGAATTTGGGTATTTTGGAATTTGGGATTTGGGGCCATGATGGCAACGACGAGCATCCTTGCGTCCATTGTGTCTTTTTTCTTGATAGTGTGAGTTGGTGGTGCACATTTCCCCCGACAATATGGGCCCACAAGTCAGCCTGGTAGTTCGGTGGGAACGGACACCACGCTTGTTGTCTTTTTGATATGGTATAGATGATGGCTGTAGGTATGGATGCATCATCACCGGGGGATACAGAGCAGATTTACTACCGGTAGATTGGTCGCTGGGTGTGGAGATTATGGGTACCCCATACCCACTCGACATGGTTATCGGACTAATTATAGGGGATAGCTTATATCTATATAATATGTAACGGATCATGACTTGGGTATTACATTTCCTTATGTATTACGGAACGGTCTAAAGTCTTGGTTTGACAATATTGTAAAGTAGTATTAGGAAACCGATACCGTATTGGTTAAGGTTTCTATCTTGTAGTCCTTCCCCCATCCTATATAAGGTGGGTAGGAGGCCCTCTAGGGGGCATGAGCACAACTAGATCGTCAGATCAGTACACAACTCGGCGGATACAATCCCCAAACAGGAGTAGGGTAATACCTCTCATTGAGAGGGCCTGAACCGGTCTAAATCCTTGTCTCCGTATCCATCCACTTTTAGGTCTCGTGCGCTACCCCCTTTTCATATTGCCAAAATCTAGTTTCGACAGTTGGCGCGCTAGGTAGGGGTGCGTCGAGTTTCTATCTACAAGTACGATGGAATCAACTTCATGAGTCGCCGGTTTTCGTCTTCGCTTCACCAGCTTTGACTTCCTTGCCGCCGACAACTTTAACAAGCTCTCTCTCTCTGACTTGATTTCAAATCAGTCGGAGGAGATTCAATCAGAAGATGACAACCACTCTACTACAGCGAGTTTTAGATCCAATCTACTATGGCTGCCACTAGCATCAGCTCCGTCATCCCGAGGATCTTTTCTACGATAGCTTGGACTTCATCGCTGGCACCAAAAGTCCGACCAGCTCTAATCAGTCGGCCAAGAGATCACACACCAATTAAAGCAATCAGCAGTGAGATAACAGATTAAGTAGCCATGAAGTTTTCTCATCTTTTCTCAGATCAGCCATGGAGATATACGAATCCGATTAAACAGCATACACCGGATCGGGAGAGACTTTATGTCGAAGTCGGCCATGCAAGCTTTGATCGGTCCTGTCTGAATCTAGCCAAACACGTTATCTGCTTTATAGCCTTGGTTCTTGCTACATCCGTAGAAGACACGTACATAATCAAAAGGATGACCAGGTCAATGCATGCAAAGCTGACACCATGCAAGCCACACAGCCTCGCGTCAGGTTATCAAGGTTCCGATGCGGCTATTCCGAGTCGATTTATATCTACCGCTGAAATTCCGGCCGTTAGGCCTTAAATCAAGAGCTTCTGTATCACAAACCTTTACCAGGTCTATCGTTTTAATTTGCTTACATAAACTAGATTAATATTAATCCTTCTAGTCATCTTATTCACAGATCTCTAATTATTGTTTGATCTGTTATTTTGTATGCACGTACATCAGTTGCCTGCGTCGCCACCGACTGGTGTGTCCGCCTACATAGTTGGTTGGTCACACCACCGTTGTTGGGCGTCTAAATCTTCACCACCGGTTCGTCTTCGTTGCTACCGGCTGATGTCCTTGCCTACACGGTTGGTTGGTCACACCACCATTGTTGGGCGTCAACGTCTTCACCACCGGCTCGTCTTCCTCGTTGCCGACTGGTGTCCTCGCCTACACGGTTGGTTGGCCACACCACCATTGCTGGGCATCTACGTCTTCACCACCGGCTCGCCTTCATCATCACCGACTGGTGTTCTCGCCTATACGGTTGGTTGGTCACACTATCGTTGTTGGGTGTCTACATTTGCACCACCGGCCGCCGTCATCGCCGCCGATTGGTATCATCGCCTTCACGGTTGATGGACTCCGCCACCGTTGATGGACGTCTTCGCTTTCATCGTTGATCGCCTTCATCGTCGCTGACTGGTATCACCGCCTATACGGTTGGCGGACTCCGCCACCGTTGATGGGCGTCTTCGTTTTCATCGCTAGTCGCCTCAGCTACTTCCATGGCTGATGTTTTCATTGCCATTGATGGATGACCTTCTCCCCACATCGGCCACTTCTACCATCACCGAGGGAAATACCAAAAAGGATCCAAATCCAGATATGCATAGTGGGGATTCATGGCTTTAAGCTTATCTCCTACGCTTCGGGAATGGATCAGTCAGAACATCATCGCTGGCTTGCCTTCATCGTCACCGACTGGTGTCTCTGCCTACACGGTAGGTTGGCCACACCACCGCTATTGGGCATCTATGTCTTCACTACTGGTCCGCCTTCATCGTAGCTGACTGGTGTCTCCGCCTACACGGTTGGTTGGTCACACCACCGTCGTTGGGCGTCTAGGTCTTCACCGCCGGCCATCGTCATCGCCGCCGACTGGTGCCTTCGCTTACACGGTTGGTTGGTCACACCACCGTTGATGGACATCTACGTCTTCACCGCGGGCCATCGTCATCGTCGCCGACTGGTTTCCTCGCCTACACGGTTGGTTGGTTACACCACCGTTGTTGAGCATCTACATCTGCACCACCGGCTCGCCTTCGCCGCCGCCGACTGGTGTCTTCGCTGTCACCCCCTAGAGTTTCCCCTTCTATCTCTAAATTCATAAAATAAATTGCCTAAAAGAAATTGTCTATTTAACCTAGAGCAAACCCTAATTAATAAGTGCATTTAATTAATTGAAATTGACAAGGTGGAAATTTTCTGGAGTTCCCCTTATTAAAATACATTAACAGGATTTTCAGCGGAATATTCAGAGCAGACCAAGTAATAATATTAACTTAAAATGTCATGTGAACCATTCCCGGTTCACTCTCCCTGTTCACGGTTCGTTCTATCCGCCAACCCCTTTTTGTTGCCACGGTTTCGTTTTGCATGACGAGCCAAGCTACTCCTATTACGGTTCAGTTTCTTTTTCCTTTCCCGAAAAAGCACCGCATTTGTTTCCCCTACCTTTCCTTTTTAGGTTTTCTTTTCTCCCGTATTCTTTACCCCCCTTGCCGAGCGCTACTTCCCCCCACTGTCGTGCGCCCCCACTTCCTTGGGCCGGCCCAACTCAAAACCCCCTCCTCCACCTCTATAAAAGCCACCCCACCCCTCCCCTGCGCCGCCTAACCAAAGCCGCCCCTCCCCTGCGTGCAGCTGCCATGCCACCGCCGTGCTGCCTCGCTGCAGCCGCGTGCCGCTGCCGCTGCCATACCACCGCCGACGTGTCGCTGCCCTAGCCGCAGCCACGTGCCACTGCTGCCCTAACCGCGCCGCTGCCACAGCCGCCGCCGCGCTGCTCGCTGCGTCGCCGCTGCCATACCACACACAGCCGCTGCCACTAGTACAGAAATCGTTTTTGCAGACGGGCAGAAACGATCTTCGCATGCGGTTGGTCGGACCGCATGCGCGAAATGGTCTGCGAAGATCATCATTTGCGCATGCGGCCGGCCTAGCCGCATGCGAAAATAGATCTTCGCATGCGGCCTATTTAAGCAGCCGCATGCGAAGATCGATCTTCGCATGTGGTCCACTTAACTGGACCGCATGGGAAAATCTATTTTCGCATGCAGCTGCTTAGGTGGACCGCATGGGAAAATCAAATTTAAAAATAGTTGAATTAGTATTCTAGATATTTTGTATGATCCATTAACGTGGTCTGGAATATATATCATATGAGATAATCGGATTGTTGTTAATATTGTAACAAACATGAAATGCATACTAGAAATTCAAACATCATTTACATATGAATCTACAAGTACAAATGCCAGAGATGTTTTGTTACATATATAAAAGTAGTGTTCATGTCCTTGCATATGTTCTTTGCCCCACTCTCTTAGAGGTCGAAATTTATCTTCCAATGCGAGTTCACTTTGGTTGTCATAGAAGAGACCTCTTGCGTTGCAGATATCACGACGGATGAATCGGCAGAGGTCAGCGCACACGTTCCAGATAGTTGTGTCGTCGAATCATTGTGCAACGTAAGAGATTTCCGAGATCTGTGCACAGAAAAGATAATAGAAGGTTAGTAAGTGAAATGTGTTCTCAATCTGGGTTGATATGTTAAGCAGAACGTGCTCACTTACTCGATCACTGGTTGTTTGGTACCTCCCGTTGACTCTAAGCATCTCGCACACGTAATATCCGCACAAGTTGGTTCCCGGTGGTTGTTTATAACACTGCGATATAGTAATAAGGGACCGATCATTACAAAGAATCCAGGGACTAATGTACTATAGGTTGTGAGTATTGGTATATATATGTTCGTACCGGCCAGCCAGTCTTGACGGATAACTTCTTCTTGGCCGGATCATTGACTGGTCCACCTCTTTTGCGGTAGTACATATGTGCTCTGTTTGAAGAAGATAATTGTTTCTTCAGTATGTAGAAAACTGCAACTAGGGAAAAATGGCTATTGAAATGTTTATCACTTACAAATTCAAAATAGTGAGGAATTCCATAAACGTTTCCTTGGCATAGTGTGCGGGGTCCAACGATACAATCAATTGATCTTTTGGATATACGAGGAATAGTATGTAGTGGTCGCTGCAATTAAGAAAGAATAATTACAGTTAGAAAATAAAAAAATTGAGTGATTGATTTAACACACATAAGGGAAAGCTCACGTCAACGCGTATGGGACCATTAAGACATTTTTGTCGGCGTGCGCCAACATTGCTATTGCCAAGTATGTTGCTACTTCTAGCTTCTTGCCCTTGTGCAGTTTCTTTATATATTCATCCTTTTCGGCTGGGGTCTTGTCAACCAATTCCACGCAGTCGGCCCTCATCTCAACGGTGTGCTATGTTTTGCATACCCTTGTTGGATCGACGTATCCAACTGGTGATCTAGTTCTATCAGCTTCGTGGAATTGCATCCTGTACAATGAAGATTGAAGTAATGAGAATTTTTTTGTTCGGATTGACACATGTAAGATATAACAGTTTATACTTACAGGCAAAACGCGGCAATTAGATTCACGTCCATTTTATCTAGCTTGTAGATGGCATACAGGTCCCAGAAAGAGATGAAGAAAATCCCATTAGGTCTACTCATGAAAGCACCTTCGGGGACGGCGACGCTGATAAAATCGAGACCCTTATAGCTGCCTTGATGTACCATTCATGCATGGCTCTCATTTCCCACGGTAGCCTGTTCAGAAGATAGGTTGGTAAGAATGGTTTGCCATATTCGTATTGTTCAGGCACATCTGCTGAAACCCAAGTCTGCAGTTCATCTTGGGCACTTTGTACTGACTTCTGGCAGTCTGTCATGACGTGAGCAAGTTCTTTTCTCTTATCAGAATTTCTGAAAGCTGAAAACATGAACTTCTCTTTATCCTTGTCAATCCTTTGGGTCGTATGTTGATATCAACTTTCGAATTGTACGACGAGGTTCCAAAGGAGTAGACTTCGGTCCGGATTTAGTTGCTTCAGGTGCAGGCACTTGTTCCACCAGAGCAGACTGGGGTGTGGGCGGAGAGGGTTGAACTGCTCGCGGAGAGGGGGGAGGTAGAGGTGCTAGCTCTTGGGCTGGGGACGGTGGTGGAGTAGGTAGGCGAGGCAGGGACCTAATCGGTGGTGGTGATGCAGGATCTTGAGGGGAAGGTGGTCCAGGAGGCAACGGTGGTGCTGGAGCGGCAGCTGTCTTTGCTTGCGTTCAGGATGGAGTTGTACATGTCGGTGCTGGAGCAGCTCCTGTCAGGATTATGTCTCGACGATGCCATAGGATGAACTGATTTACTGCATCACCGAGAAGTTTAATCCCCTCCGGTGCAGGGATGTCTAGTTCCATTGAATTGTGCTTGCTATGTACCTTAGCGACTTGTACCCTTGCATAATCGTCAGGGATTGGTGTGTTGTGGAATTAACGGCCCGGTATCGCTAAACCTGTTGCAACCTCTTTAGCCTTTTCTGCCCGGCCGATAGGAATTACAAGCGAGCACGAAGTTGGTCCAGTTATACCATCCACAGCGCATGGAGTTGTGTCCACTGAGCCTGCACTGCTACGTACTTGAGTTGTTGGCTGTGGTGATTGGATGGTTTGCTGACAGTCAGGGAATAGCCGGGGAAAGGCTGTGGGGTTTTCAGCTGCCAACGAGTAGAAGTGTTCCTTCACTTGCGCATAGATTTTGTCTTATAGTTGTTCCTTGTATTTGTCCCTCTTCTTATAACTTGATGAGTCCTGTGGGAACCCTATCCTCCAACTCGTCTTTGAGGACAAACCCCTTACACGTCCAGAGTGTTCGGCTATCCCCAACGCTGCAGTAAGTTGGTCATTCTCCCTCCGGGGGACGAACTGTCCTGCTCTTTCTTTCTCAGCGATCTGCTGCAAACTTGTTGTCACCTGCTCTATGTCCGGAGTCTCGAATAGTATATCTCTCTCTTCTGACACTTGGACAGTGCTGCACGCTCAAACCCAATTTTTGCTACGTTCCGCCATGGGGTCTACCAGCAAAGGTTTGCCAGCCGCTGCAAACTTTTGTTCCGTTTCGCGTCATCGATTGACGTGCCCAGCGTATCCGCTCGACCCCAATCTATGAGGATACTTGTTCTTCTTCGCTAGATCTGACACTTTTTTCCTTAATGCCACCGCTTCAGCTGTGATACGATCCGCAACGAAAGTATCCCAGTCAGCCTGCGATATATGCCCGTAGTCGTTGAAGGGGGGCAGATTCTTCTGAACGTAATCCCGATTTAGATCGGACTTCCACTGTCGCCATCGATCTCCCATCTTTTTCAATGCGTACTCTCTGCCCCTAACCTCCACTCTAGGAGGGTACAAGAAAAACTTCTGCAGATCATTCCAGAGGAGTGTTTTAATGTTCTCGTCAACCTTTTCCTACATCTTGACATTGATTGGACAGCATGTCCTAACCAGAGTGCCACAGGTGTTACTAAACCTGGACCTCACAATTGGTGGCTCGACGGGCTTCCCATCCGCACCGAGAGCAATCACGTTATATATATCCTTTGGTAATTTGTTCTTGCTACACTCACCACGTCTTCTTTTCCCACTCCCGCCTGCACTCGCAGATGTATCCGTACGGTCCGGGGCAGACGTAGCAGTGTCCATTTCAACCTCGTCCTCTCTGCTAGTCCTCTTGGCTTTACGCTTTGAGCGGCGTATGACTACCATCTGCACAATATAAGTAAGTCCCTGTACCATTAGGTGGATTTGCTATTGACGTACGAAATATTATGTGACTAACGATGTTAAACAGTACTTACGGCTTGTTCCATAGGAATGTAGTCTGGATCACGATCGCTAGGGTTGACTTGCGTTATTTCCATCGGAAATGGGTCACTTGGTGTGCGCCACGTTTCTTCACTAGATGCGTCAGCCGGCTTGTTGCTACTGGAATTTTGAGGAGCTTTGCCTTCTTCAGGCGCTACTGGAGCGTTCGATGCAACCTTGTCGTTCGACATCTTACAAATTGATGTAAAAAGATGAGTATAGCACCAAATATTACTTCTCGTATCTAATCTAGTCTTTTGATGATTTGAAATTGTAAAATGTAATCTAATATTTCATCTCGTCACTACCAAAATTACATAAATGCCAAAATCAGCTGCATGTGAAAATCATGTACATTCCCGAACACAAAATTTAACATAATCCACAATTTAACATAAGTCCAAAAAATCACATAAGTCTTAAATTTAACATAAGTCCCAAATTGTAACACCATATTATCTCATAAGTCCCTATATTACATAAGTCTCATAATTAACGTAATTCCCAATTTAACATAAGCCTCAATTTAACACAAGTGTCAATTTAACATAAATGTCAACTTAACATAAGTCCAAAAATTGACATAACTCCAAATTTAACATAAGGATCAAATTTATATTTAGTCCCAAATTGTAACACCATCTCATCTCATAAGTCCCTATATTACATAAGTCCCCTAATTAACATTAGCCTCAATTTAACATAAGGCTCAATTTAACATTAGTCCAAAAATTCACATAACTCTAAATTTAACATAAGTCCCAAATTTATATTAAATCCCTATATTACGTAAGTCCCATAATTAACATAATGCACAATTTAACATAAGGCTCAATTTAACGTAAGTCACAAATTAAAATATCATGTCATCTCATAAGTCTCAATAATACGTATAGTTGAAATGTCAAATTCAATCACTCTTTGTAATCAAATCTCACTGTCAAACATTCACATGAATAATCTTTCATGAAAAGAAAAAAAAGGCTACTCACTTGAAAATTTTAACATACTGTTTGGAGTGAGTTTGGAGTGAGGGGGGAGAGGAGCCGGCGGCGAGGCGGGCAGCGAGGGGGCCCGGCGAGGGGGCTGGCGGCGAGGCGGGCAGCGAGGGGGCCCGACGGCGAGGGGGCCCGGCGAGGAGCCTGGCGAGGGGGCCGGCGGTGAGGGGGCCCGACGAGGTGGGGAGAGGAGCTGGCGGCGACGAAGGCGGCGAGGGGGCCCGGCGAGGGGGGCGGCGGCGAGGGGGCGCGAGAGGAGCCCGACGGCGAGGGGGCCTGGCGAGGGGGGCGGCGGCGAGGGGGCGAGAGAGGAGCCCGGTGGTGAGGGCGAGAGAGGAGCCCGACGGCGAGGGGGGCGGCGGCGAGGGGCGAGAGAGAAGCCCGGTGGTGAGGGCGAGAGAGGAGCCCGGCGGCGAGGGGGCGAGACAGGAGCCCGGCGGCGAGGGGTCTAGGCGGCGGCTCAAGAATTTTGGCAGTCTGGCGGCAATGGTTAGGGGCGCCTGGACTTAGAAATTTTCGACCCCTCGCGCGCTCCTATATATAGGCCCAGATCATCGCATGCGGCCTGCTTAACCGGCCGCATGGAAAAATGATCTTTCCATGCGGTCCTCTTAAACGGCCGCATGCGAAAATGATCTTTCCATGCGACCTACTTAACTGGCCGCATGTGAAAATCATTTTTCTTTATATTAGAATTTTAATTTTCACAGGGTGTTTGTTCTCATCTAAATAACCTGTAGAGAGATAATTTTTGAAATATATTAGTACAACTTAAAAATCACATATTTTGGCAAAAACAAACTCATTCACAAATGTTACATTATAATGAGTACGAAAGAAGGGTCACTTTAATTCATTGCTATAAATTTGGAACACCATGGCAACTAAACGTTACAAACGAACTAGGTCTTAATTATCCTTGCAACACCATCTGATCGAAGGTACGACATATTAGCTTCGTCGATGGTTCGCTCTAACTTCTTAATTCGCATAGGAAGATCAGTAAACAAAGGTACATCGTCGAACTAGTTGTAATCAACGGGGTCTTCGATGTTGTTGATGCCTACAATCTGTTGCTTTTCGGTGACGACAATATCCATCTTCTGATCCGAAGGGTCCTTCACGTAAAAAACTTGAGCCACACGCTCTGCTAAAACCCATGGATCATCCTTCTGGTAGGTTTTACTGCGATCGACTATCGTTAGCCCGTAGTCATCCACGGAAACCCCTATTGTGTCTCTCACCCATTCACAACGTAACACAGGGATCTGGATATTCCGGCCGTAGTCGAGTTCCTATATTTCCTTTATGGTCCCGTAATACAACTTCTTTTCACCAGTCGTGTCAATCGCTTCGACACGAATCCCACTGTTTTGTGCTGTGCTTTTCCTGCCCTTTGTATTCGTGTACAAGGTAAATTCATTGATGTCGTACCCTTGCCATGAGTTGACAACACTTGAAGGCCCACATGCCAATCTATGTAAAGTAAGTTGCTCCGTGTCATCACCAACTGGCAGGTTTAGGTCTTTGAACCATTGAGGAAATCGACGCTTGTGCTCTCTTGAAACCCAATCGGCGGATCGTCCTGAGAAGCAGCCTTTGATTTCTTCAATGTGTCGCTCAATAAATGGCTCGACGATAGCGAGCTGTTGCAAAACGCTGCTGTGTGCCACGGCCACCATTTTGTAATCATTATCGAAGAACTGCTTCCTACCAACAGTACCCCTTCCAGATAATCTCCCTTCGTGTCGATGCACAGGAATCCCAATGGCATTAGCATCCTTTATGTAATCCATAAAACACTCGACTGCCTCTTCTGTTGTATATCCCTCTATCATTGATCCCTCGGGGTGAGCGCGATTACGTACGTAGCCTTTGAGGATCGACATGTAACGCTCATACGCCCACATCTGATGTAAGTATAAAGGACCCAGTTCGATAATCTGAGGGACGATGTGGACGATCAAATGCTCCATCATATCAAAATATGATGGTGGGAAATACATCTCAAGCTGGCATAGCGTCTCGATAGCGAATGTCTGAAGTGGACCTAATTCGAGAGGATCAAAAACCTTTTGTGATATTCTGCTAAAAAAGTAGCACAATTTTGTTATAACCACCTTGGTATGGATAGGTTTGACTGCCCTTATAGCAATTGGTAGAAATACTGTTAGCATCCTATGGCAGTCATGTGCATTGTATCCAGAAATGGTCAAATTCTTCATTGAGACTAGCTTCCTGATGTTCGATGAGAAACCAGTAGGCACTCTCACGCCTTGCAAGCATTTGCAGAATGCTTTTTTCTCTTCAAGTGTTAACGAGTAACAAGCAGGAGGAATCTCCGTCTTTCCACTTGCCAGCTCTACTGGGTGAAGGTCATGCCTTATGTCCAAATTTACAAGATCGTTACGTGACTTCAATCCATCCTTCGTCTTGCTGGGAATGTCCAGCAAGGTACCGATGGTGCTATCAAACACGTTCTTCTCGAGGTGCATAACATCAATTGCATGATGAATCTCCAAATCCTTCCAGTATTCTAGGTATCTAAAGAAAATTGAGTGCTTCTTGAATGGCAATGTAGCTTCGTCATCTTCAACTTTCTTCCTCTTTGCTGTCTTCTTCTTTCCCTTGCCAAATACAACCTTAATCTTCTTTGTTATCGCATACACGTAAGTACCGCTTCGTGTTTCTGGGGCAGTATCGTTCTCCACTGTCTTGTCGAACAATCTGGCCATCTTACCGTACTTGTACCGTTGTGGTAGGAACCGTCGATGTCGCATGTACACTATCTTCTTAGACGACGTAAGGTACTTGTACGAAGTTTTATCCAAACATATCAGACATCCAGTCTTCCCTTTAATGTGCCCCGATAATGAAAAGTTTGCAGGTAAATCATTGATGGTAACAAATATGATCGCACGTAGATTGAAGTGCTCCCGCTTAAACTCATCCCACAGTCGTAACCCTCCTTCCATATCTCCTCCATGTCCTCCATCAAAGGCTCTAGAGAAACATCTATATCGATTCCAGGTTGCTTCGGACCTTTTATGAGGATAGTGAGAAGAATATACTTTCGTTTCTAACATATCCACGTCGGCAGATTATATATTGTGAGAAGAATTGGCCATGTGCTATGTGAGCTACTTAAATCACCAAACGGGTTCATTCCATCAGTGCTCAACACGAACATTACATTTCTTGGATCCTTAGCAAATTCTGGATGTTTTGCATCGAATGTCTTCCACTGGCGAGCGTCGGCAGGATGTCGAATCATACCATCTGTCTTCCGACTCTCTTGATGCCATCTCATTAGCTCAGCATCACTCGGGTTTGAGTACAGATGCTTCAAGCGGTCCTTGATTGGTAGGTACCACATCACCATTGACGGAATCTTTCTTTGCTTACGCTCCGATGAATCTGGGTCGATACACTCTCTATCAACGGTCCCATTTCCTGTTTTATACCGACCTACGCCACATGTTGGGCAGCTCTCCAAGTCCGCATATTCTTTACGGTACAATATACAATGATTCTCACAAGCACGAATCTTTTCAACACCAAGAGTTAAAGGACATATGAGTTTCTTCGCTTGATATGTGTTCGATGGTAAAAAGTTAGGCTTAGGAAGCAACACACTCAACAAACTCATTAGATCATTAAAACTTGTGTCCGACCATCCGTGTTTAGCCTTCAATCTCAGAAGTTCAAGCACTGAACGCAATACTGTGAAATCCTTATCACATCCCTTCGCTTCATTGTAAAGAAGATCCTTCGATGCCTTCTCCAATGCCTGCCAATGGTCTAACCCGCGTGATCGGCCAGCTAGATCCTCTAGTTCAACATGGCGTAGCATATCCTCCAGATCAAAACCACCCTCAAAATCATCACCATTTGTGCAAACATCTACATTCATCCTGTCACGGGACATGTCTTCGATTACAAAATTCTCGGCCTCATTCATCTCGAAACTTGAATCTTCATCGCCATCTTGGGGATCAGCGTTTTCCCCATGATATGTCCAAACGTTGTAATTGGCGGTGAATCCATGCTGCATTATGTGTCCCAATATTTCACCAGGATATACCACCAATTTCTGATACTTACCGTGACGGCACGAACAAAAATTTTTTGTCATACTCTCTCTCAAAGCATGCGCCTTAGCCTTATTAATAAATTTAGATGCTTCCTTCACAAATAATGGGTGCGTTCTCCGCATCTCATACATCCATGACGACCGATCCATCTATATGTAAATACAAAAAGAATTACAAATACAAATAATAGACCGCAGCTATTTTATAAAAACGTATAACTACATTTATATCGCTCAAAAAATACAACAGTACAAGTAACTAGTACGTACACAAATTTACATCCAAAATTTGCCCATCAAAAACTATATTTTAAAGCTAGATTTTCCTTAAACTAGCTAAAACAAACCTTGTCACAAATTTTAAAATATCTCCAATTTCCACCAACGAAATTTAACAAAAATGGAGCCAAATGGAGGAGGATAGAGAGTACTGCACTTTTCATATAGACTTCAACCAAAGATTTCGAGTTGAAAACCTCCCCCCTATTTGTTGCTTGCAATTGGAGAGAGAAAACTTCGGATTCAAATCGCTCAATGTTGGGTCTGTTGCAGGATATATGGGCCCATCATCGCATCCGGCCGCTTAAGGCAACCGCATGCGAAGATGTATTATCGCATGCGGCTGCTTAAGACAGCCGCTTGCGATAATAGCCATATTTTCACATGCGGCCGTCTTACGGGACCGCATGGGATAATGCATGCGGTCCCGTAAGACGGCCGCATGCGAAAATACGCCTATGATCGCATGCGGCTATCTTAAGGCAGCCGCATGCGATAATCTATTTTCGCATGCGGCTGGTTGATTTTTGCAAGCGCGGCAACATGTCACCCGCATGCAACCTATAGCCCCCCTCGTACAGAAAAACCATTTCTGTAGTAGTGTGCGTCGCTGCCTTTGCTGCAGCCGCGCGCCGCTGCTGCCCTAACCGTGAATTGGACTCATCATAGAACTACGAATCTAGACACATTACATCCCGCACTAGGTTCCTATGTTTTGGGATGGAGGAAGTAGCTAGGATACAATACTATCCTTTGTCCTCTATCCCAAAACACTGGTCAAATAAATACTTCTCATAGGATCGGAACACAAGAAAAAAAAAATACTATATAGGGGTAAATGGTACAAATACCAAAAAGAAAATCTTTTGCGAACAAAAATAAACACTCAAACCTCGATGGAGTCCAGTTTGACCGATGCTTATAAGCTAGTCCGACCACACCAATGCCATTGGTCTAACTGCCATTGAAGCTCCATTCCAAACACCCTCCAGGTCCAAATCATTTGATGCCGTGGGTGTTGATGCAAAAAACACACACTAGCCTGAGAGATCTGCTTAACTCTAGTGCAGGTCCAAAATTAGGGTTTTGGTTTCAAGGGCATGCCAGTTGATTTGATCCTGCAATCAACAAGAAGAAATATGCAAATAATGTCAGTAAACAATAGACAATCGGCCATAGGGCCGATTTCATATCGAATGTAACCTAGCCGATGCAAGAAAGCATGAATCGGCTGTAAGGTTTAAGTAAATATGAAAATAACCCTAAAACTAGCATATCGGCTGTAGATATCAATATTATATAATCAATGAATCAATATTATTTTAGAAATAAGCAATTGGGATAGATCGGACTGAACCGAGACAGTATAAATTGCGTAAGTCTAAAGATAACATGAAATAACGATTATGTAAACTAATATCATAGCCAATATCTAGATTTGAGTGTGCACCGACTATAGCTCCGATACAACCTTATACCAGGATATTCTCTAGTAATAAATATATTCAATTACAACCAATTAAATTGGTATTAAGTTCAGTATATTTATATTATATTAGATCCTGATATAAGGGGCAGATACAGAACATTAAACAAAGCATAAAACAATGTAAAACCTCTATACCAGGTAAGATCGGCTGAAACCATAAGGCAGGCTAGATATCATGCTTCTAAACACGACTTAATAGGTTGGACTTAACCAATGCAGCATTAAGTATAAAAAGAAGCATGAGATCTAAAAATCAAGCTGATGGTTGCCTTTTCGGGATGGTGGATACATTATATAATCTAAGTTAACAAAGTAATCTAGCTGATATCGACAAAACCCTAAAAAGAATCTAGCCGATACAAGTAGATTGCATTGTCGATCTAAATTATATAATGTACATGATAACTCGGAGATTTGCAACGCAGAACTAGAGTGTCATAAAGATGTAAGCACTAGCCCTAATGATGTAAATCACCATGACAAGATATACCTTTTCGTCGAAGATCAAATTGATGCAGCACGACTCGAAAGCACAAGCTTGTCGAAAGTAGAAAACAAAGGTGGCGATGCGCCGAGATTAATTGAACGTGTGTTGTTATTATTTACAAGACCTCGGGATTATATTGATACCCGAAAATACAAACATTGTCCATTACGGACACGACTCATATTAACCTAATACAAATCCAACTAACGAACAAGTCCCTTAGGCGGACTCTTACCGAAAATATCTATAAGGAAATTATATAAAATAACCTAATTAATAGATACAATTGCCTCCTCGGGACTCTATCTGTGCACGGCAATCCATACGAAACACGCTAACATAACCCGATGACGTGTACCGAGTCACATTACCAAAATCGGCTCAATCGGCTAACCTTGTCCGACTCTAACTCTGCCAATCCAGTCTACAGCCGATTCGGACTACAGCGAGTCTAATCTCTTCGATTCTCTTCGATTCTATCTTCATCTCCGATACTTGAATTACCAAATTTTGTCGTCAATAGTGGGTCTACCCGTGCCTCTGTTGCCGATCACGCCACCAGTCTCTCGCTGGTTTTACCACCACGCCTACACCGGTCTAATTGTGTTTATAAAGTGTAAAAACTTTTGATTAAACTCAAAATTTAGGCTAAATCCTAACTTTTCTCAAAACTATTTTCTTATCAAAACTATTTTCTTAAAAAATCGATACCGAGAGGCCTCAACCCCTCTTCTAATTAAACCCCGAGGTGGCAGCCCAAAAACCTTGAATCCTACTTGAATAAGTACTCCTAATTTCATAGGAATCCTATACATACAAGTAAAAAACTTATCCTATTATAATTCAAACTCAATCTTTATAAATTTTGACTCCTAGATTTGACTCTGCGTTCCATGCCCCCATAGTCCCTCTTGTATGTTATACGAAATCTTCACCACCACATGTATTGTTCTATAGCCTAAGCATCCCGCGTGATTTCCTGATCGTCTGAACATCAACTTCTCTGAGTCGACCAGATTTCGAGGTCAAAACCTCCCCCCATATTTTCCTTGTTTAGGAGAGAGGAATCTTGGGGAAACTGAATAGAGTCAGGAGGAAGAAGCTGATTAGATTATATAGGTTCATTACCATAGGCAAATGACTTGAGATGCCACCTGTGAAGAGTATCTTCGCGGATAGAAGGCTTAAGGTGTCGGTTGCGAAATAATATCTTCAAAGGCGGCATCTTCCACCCGTGAAGAATTGTTTTCACAGGCGGCCATCTATCGGACCCTTCGCCCACAACTATGCAGGTAGGTATTCATGGCCGAAAATACAGCCTGCTTGCAGGGTGATATGGGTCTCACTGTGTAAAATTGTTTTCAGTAGTGACGTATCTATATTTTTTAGCACGCCGGGAAGCTATATAGGGTGGTTGGTGGAGCTTTAGTCACAAACACAATTAAATCAGACCATGAGATACGGGAACATTATCCTTTGCACACAAGTCTTCATGTGTACACTCCGTGCATACCAACTAATAAATGTCATCGAAAAATCTAGAAAAAAAGTTGCGCATATACATTCAATGGAATTACATCTACGTGTGAAATCTTAACCTCAAATTCATTCTACGTAAAGAGAAAAAAAGGCAAAATTCTGATGGACTTATAGTCTTAAAATTATCAGAATATTTGTTTTTTCACGACTAAAATACAATAAACTTGCGGTTAGGATTTTACACGTAGGTGTAACACTATTGAAACTATATGAATATTTTTTTCTATATAATGATATTATTAGTTGGTGTGTTGAAATTTACACGCGAAACTTATGTGCACGTGACTTCGGTGTTGTGTCGGTTAGTCAGGCAGGCTTGCAGCAGCATGGTGAGCAACTATAGCTGCAGTGTTAGTTAGCTGGGGCACAGTACTGTCCTTTCCTGAAATATTTAGAAGTAGGTGAAATGAGAGGCCAGCAACACATAGAGAGGCATGACACATTAGGATAATAGGTAATGTTCCATTACGCAGGATCAGACTTTTCACCTTTTGGTTCTTTTGGAAAACTTATTTCAAAAATAGACTTAAAGAAATTATTCTAGGAATGTACTATTTTTTGGAAGCTAAGTCACTAATATCATGGGGTGGTGACAATATTGTTGGCGTCGAGTACATACTGGTAAAAAAATTCAAAAGAACCTATTTGAAATAGAAAAAGACATAGTTGTAAAAAAATATTTACAAATAAATTCTCATCACGGAGCTAATGACACTTCCATTGGGGACCTATTTGCCAATATTTTTATTATAAATAGGTTCTTTTTTATTACAATAGGTCTTTTTTATAAAAAAATATAAATAGGTCCTCGGCACCAATTACATTGGTGTCCATCTCTTTTCACATTAGTGATTTATCTTCCACCGGAGGGTAAGGAGGATAACGTCAATGCCATTGATGCCGTCACGTTGGACCACAATGCTAACGACGATAGCTTCACGAAGAGAATATATTTGTAGAATAATTTTTTTCTCTATTTATAGAATAAATAAGTTTTTAGAAAACCAACAGGTGAAAAATCCTTAGTTTTTCACCTTTTGATCCTTTTAGAAAACTTATTCTATAAATAGATCCCAAAAAACTTATTGTAGAAATGATCATTTTCGTGACACCAACTTTATTAGCACCGTGGTCCACCATGATAGACCAATAACGTTGTGATGCAAATCAGAATATAAGGTGAACTTGTTTCTCTCTAGGTCCATGCGTGAAATATATGAGAATTTGATGCTACATAGTATTTGTCACTTGATTACTTCAGACGTGAGAGATTTGAACCATTGGCACGTATAAACAACATGTGCCGCCACCGCTCGTCTTCCTCGGCAGCAAGCCATCCACCGGCACCCACAAGAACCGCCGCCTCGCGAGTCCGCCCTCCGTGTGCCTAGCCGACGGATCCGCCATCCGCAGGCCTTGCCATCACCAGTTCCACCGTCGGCACGCCTCCTTGTCGCCAGATCTGCCACCTCATGAGTCGCCGCTGCTGGATCCGCCGCCTCGCGAGTCACCATCGCTGGATCCGCTGCCTCGCGAGTCGCTGCCACCGGATCCGCCGCCTCGCGAGTCGCCGCCGCCGGATCCGCTCTCCGCGCGAGTGGACGCCGCTCGACCCTCGCCCCGCGAGTCGCCGGAGTTCTGCCCGTTGACCGAGCCACCACACGTCACGAGCTTTGTGGTCGTAGCTCCCGAAGCCCGGCCGGTGGCCGGATGGAGAGGCGGACAAAGGAGGGAGAACGGTTGAGCATAGGCGGAGAGAGGAGACAGAGAGGGGTGGAGAAGCATAAAAAATATTGGTGGGTGATGGATTTTAATAGGTGGGCGGTGGATTTTTCGCGGCGCTGGATTTTTCACAGCGGCACTCTTTACCATCTGCCAGCGAAAATCCGATTTTCGCTGGCGGTGAATTAAGTGGGCCACCAGGGAAAATACATCTTCCCTGGCGCCCGCTTAACTCTGCCATCAGCGAAGATCTGTTTTCGCTGGTGGTCTGTAGCCCTCCACCTCTCGTTATGTTTTTGCTGGCAGTTTTCACGTATAACCACCAGTGAAAATTATAGGGTAACGCTATGAAAAATTTTCTAAGTAGTGTCAGCGCTTCAACCTAACAGTCCGTATCTTTTGAGTTTTATGTGTGTGCCATGCTTGATTAATTTTTCTTTGCGTAAAAACTAGCTAACATACTTTTAGAAAAAACTATTTATACAAGTACTAGAATAAATAAGAGTAGGCTCCGTTTGCTCGAATGAATTTTGTTTGATTTCGTTCGGCAGTCTAGTCTTATTGCTATGTCTGGTGGAGCTTTTAATATGATCAGAGGGTGTGATGCTCAAGTAATTTTAACTAGGTGTTATAACAAACTGTTCTAAAATATATATTTTAACAAAAACACCATTTCATGTGATCTCCTTTCCTATTATTATGTACTAAAATATACCAATTAGTTCATCTATCGCTATTGCCACAGGTCGTAGTCCAAATTTGGTGGATGCCATAATGGATGTAACTCGTCGCCTCCGCACCGACCAACGTAGCACACTGCACACATATGTGGATATCAGGATTTGATTCCTGATGGGTATGCATGTAGTAACTTTTTAATAATTGAATGTATTCCAGTTTTTATTTCAAGAGAAGCTACAGCCAAATGCATATGGTGCTTACACATGACTGATTAGCTATAAATGGTACTTGCTCGATCTTTGGACATGGATAATTAAAAGAGATCATTCTTTGGGTAATTAGAAAGATAACAATCGAAAATGAGATGTTGTGTCGGCGAGGAAGGCACGATCACATGGTGAGCAACTATAGGCACTGTTACTAGTTAACTAGGACGCTGTAATGTTCTAATGTCAGAGCAGAAAGCAGAGGAGCAGGCTCCATGGGTCCAAATGAAATAGTACGTGTTGGATTATACTACATGACTGTCCGCTAGATCATCAAGGCATCCTGCACCGTTGGAAGATACTGGTTGTGTCTGGTTGTGCTTTTAATATTCACATAAAACAAGGGTTTTTTTCATAAACGGCTGACGTGGCATAGGTAATTTTTTTTTACCGATCATATAGTGTTTAGAGATGTAAATATGCAGGGATTTAGCACTGGTCCCTATATCTTCGGCATGTCCAGTGCTCGAATCATTTCGCCATGATTCGCCCACAAATTCTTGAATTCAGTTCAAATGTCCGGGAATACAACCAAATCAATCTCCATGATTGTGCCCACAAATTCTTGAATTCGGAATTGAAGGTGAAATCCTTTTGAGAATACTCTTGTAAATTCCCTCCAAGACTGTCAAATATTCCTATATATGCACCTAGGCTTTTCCTGTCATCTTGTTTCCGTCCGGCCTTGCTCAACATCCTCTGCTAACAGCATGCTCGATCACCTGCCTCTATCGCACGGGCTTGCCCTCTGCGATCTGGTCCATGAGGATCTGTTCATTATTGCGATCTGTCATCTGTTCGTAACATTAAGTAGTACACATCAACTAAGAGTATATTGTTATACATATATTAGCATTATTGAGGAATACGTAAGATGACTAATTAATTGTTTTACATGCAACCGACGTGCATATGTCATATATATATATAAGTAAAACACACCCCTCGCATAGTTAAATGTTTACTATGAGATATCGTTCTAAGATACCTTGTAGTAAAATTTTTACTATTAGACACCATAGGTATCTCGTAGTAAAACAATTACTGATAGAATTAATAGGTATATTTGATGATGATTGCACTCATAGGAAAAATTTCACCTAGCTAGTTAAGAACATCTAATCAAATTTCACCAAGCTAGTTAATTAAGAAGTATGAACCTACATGTACATATATATATATACCAGGAAATTCATGTAAGTTGCCTTAGTGTTGCTTGTAGTTATTGGGATCACTTAAGCTTGAGTGACGGTGACGGTCAGCAGCTGCACCACGTCTGACACAGGAAAAATTTAGTCAAAACATGTACAACAGTCCTAAGTGAAAACATTTGCTTGGAGAGGGTGGAATTAGTATAATTCAGCCCTTTCTTTAAGATGGAACTTCGAAAAAAAATTGAATCACTATTGAAAAAGCAAAAAAAGATGTGCAATATAATATTTAGTGTATTCATGCGAAAACATGAAAACTATTGCAAACAAAACGGAGGATAGATTATATCATTAACATTGTGCGAATGGATTTATCGTTCGTTCGGTCACATTCGTTCGTTCGTTCGGTCACGTTCTATCGTTCATGGTCATATTCGTTCTATCGTTCACGTTCTATCGTTCGTGGTCACGTTCGTTCTATCGTTCACGTTTGTTTGCGTTCGTTTACGTTCATTCGTTCTATCATTCACGTTTGTTCGTTCAATCGTTCACATTCGTTAATGTGGCAGCATTCATTCGTGCTCGTTCGCGTCCGTTCCACGTTCGTTCTACGTACGGCGTGGCAGCGACTGCGTGGGGTGGCAAAAGCATGGCGTACCAGCGGCGGTGCAGGATGCCAGCGGCGCCACGGGGTGACGCACGACGTGGCAGCGGCGGCGTGGGGTTGCGGCTGCAGTGCATGGTGGCGGCAGCCGCGGATCGCGGTAGAGATCGAGGGAGAGAGAGACGGGAGAGAGGACGGCGGCCAAACCTTGAGGGTGGTGCGGCGGAGAGGTCGGCAACGACGTACGGCGGCGGTAGAGGCGGCGTTGAGAAATGGCTAAGTGTGGATCGGGGGAGAAGACGATGTGCATATCTATTTATAGTCAGGATCTTTAGTCCCGGTTGGTGGCAACAACCGGGGCTAAAGACATCTTTAGTCCCGGTTGTTGGCCCCAACCGGGACTAAAGATTTTATCTTTTGTCCCGGTTGTTGCTACCAACCGGGACTAAAGATAATTTCCCGCTGTTTCCAAATTTTCTTTTTTTCCCAGCTAGGGTTAACAACCGGAACTAAAGATTAAAACATTTAAATGACATGCTCGATTCAAATAGTTTAAAATTATTATTAAATATAAATAATCACATATAATTAATATATGACCTAATTAAATAGTTTAAATATGCTATTACATTTAAATATATATATATATAACATATGACCTCTTTAAATAGTTTACAATTGCTATTACATTTCAAAAATCGTGTATAATTAACATATGACCTATTCAAATAATATAAAATTGCTATTACATTTCAAAAATCAAATATAATTAACATATGTCCAATTTAAATAGTTTAAATCTGCTATTACATTTCAATAATGATATATAATTAAAATATGACATATTTTAATACTCTTTAAATAGTAATAATCATATGTACATAATATATGACCTATTTAAATAGTTTAAAATTGCTATTACATTTCAAAAATAGTATATAATTAACATATGACCAATTTAAATAGTTTAAATCTGCTATTACATTTCAATAATGATATATAATCGAAATATGACCTATTTAAATACTATTTAAATAGTTATAATCATATTCAACAACATATGACCTATTTAAATAGTTTAAAATTGCTAGTATATTTCAATAATCATATATAATTGTATTAGTAAAAAACACAAACATTGTATGACCTTCAATACATTACAAATAATTTACATCGGCCATACAACACCCTAGGTCACTGTTTTCCTCACGTACTTTCTCCTCACTAATGTTCCCTCAGTATGATCGTTGCATGAGTAAGGAGTGTCCTCCTTTGATAGAAGGATGCTCAGGTTAACCGTCACTGCGAACAGAGGTTGCCCGTCAAACTGATCGTAATCTTCATCAGTCTTATCCTCGAGTCCGACGATTTTCCTTTTGCCTGGGAGAACCACGTGGCACATTGGCTCGTCGTGTCCTTTAGCCTTCTTTGGTTTGCTAGACATGTCCTTCACGTAGAAAACTTGTGTTACATCATTGGCTAGGACGAATGGTTCGTCTGAGTATCCAATCTTGGTTAGGTCAATCGTTGTCATCCCACTGTCATCAATCGTTACGTCTCGACCAGTCAGCCTAACCCATTGGCACTGAAACAGAGGGACCTTCAAGGGTTCATAGTCTAGTTCCCATATGTCCTTGATGACACCGTAATACGTGCTAGTTGTACCATCATATCGCATGGCATCAATACGAATAGCATTGTTCTGGTTTGTGCTCTTTCTGTCTTGGGCTCTTGTGTAAAATGTATACCCATTGATTTCATATTCTTGGAATGTCGATATTGAGCAAGATGGCCTCCTCGCAAAGAAGACTGGTTATCGGTCAATCGTCTCGTTACCCATTAGATGTTGTCGTAGCCATGGAGGGAAAGTATCAATGTGATGGTGTGTAATCCAGGCATCGGACTTGCCGATGTTTTTTGAGCCCACAATCGCTAGGTGCTCCTCGATGTAAGGAGCCACCGATGAAGATTGCTGCAAAACTGTGAAATGTGCTTTACGGAATAAATCGTTGTCCTTGGTCATTACTGCTTTCCTTCCAAGAGTTCCATTTCCCCGTAGTCTCCCTCATGGCTTGATTCGGTTACCTTGATTGGATGAAAATCTTCAATAAATTCTACGCATAACTCAATGACCTCCTCTGTTCCATAACCCTTGGCGATGATTGCTTCCGGACGAGAACGGTTATGAACGTATTTCTTTAGAACGCCCATGTACCTCTCGAAAGGAAACTGTTGCCTAGGTACACAGGACTGAGAATACCGATCTCTTTCATAAGTTGACATAGAAAATGCGTCATTACATTGAAGAATGATGGTGGAAAGATCATCTCAAAGCTGACAAGACATTGGACCACGTCATCTTGAAGGCTGTTAAACTATCTGGATCGATGATCTTTTGCGAAATCGTGTTCATGAAAGCACATAGCTTTGTTATTGCTCCCTGGATATTATCAGGAAGGATACCACGAATTCTAACGGGAAGCAGTTGTGTCATCAACACGTGACAGTCATGAGACTTTAGCTTTGTGAACTTCTTCTCCTTCATGCTTATTATTCTATTTATATTCGAGGAGTATCCAGACGGTACCTTGATGCTCTCTAGGCATTCAAACATATTGTCCTTCTCTTCCTTGCTCAGGGTGTAGCTTACTGGACTCAACTAATGGCTTCCTTTATCCTTCAGTTCCGGATGAAGGTCCTTGCGTTGTTGCATATGCTTGAGATCATTATGTGCATCAAGTGTATCTTTCGACTTCCCATATACACCTAGGAAGCCCAACAGGTTGACGCAAAGGTTCTTAGTGAGGTGCATCATGTTGATCTCGTGCTAGACGTCTAAGACTTACCAATAGGGTAATTTTTCCACAAAATAGACTTCTTCCACATCACCGCGTGACCATCTTTGCTCTCTATAGGTTGGCTGCCAGGTACCTTTCCAAATACTACTTTTAGATCTTTCACCATAGCAAACACGGTTTTTCTGTTACGATGTTTAGGGTTAGTATGGTGGCCTACCTTCTGTTCGAAATACTTGCCTTTCTTCCGTACAGGATGGGTTGCAACAACGAATCAACGATGGCCCATGTACACAACCTTCCTGCAGTGTTTTAGATACGTAATTTCAGTTTCATCTATACAATGGGTGCAAGCCTTGTACCCCTTGTTTGACTGTCTGGATAAGTTGCTAAGTGCAGGCCAATCATTAATGGTAAGGAACAACAACGCTTGTAGGTTAAATTGCTCTTGTTTATCCTCATCCCACACGGGGACACCTTCTTTCTTATACAGCAGAACTAGATCTTCAACCAGTGGACTTAGGTACCCATCAATATAGTTACCAGGTTGCTTTGGGCCTTCAATGATAATTGGCATTATGATGTACTTCCGCTTCATGCATATCCAAGGGGGAGGTGTAGATACACATGGTCACAGGCCAAGTGCTATAGCCGTTGCTCATCTCTTCAAATGGATTCATACCATCCGTACTTAAAACGAACCTTACGTTTCGGGCATCCTCTCCAAAGTCTGGAAATGTTATGTCGATATTTCGCCACTGCGACCCGTCGGCAGGGTGTCTCACCATCCCATCTTCTTGATGTTCTTCTACATGCTAGTGCATCATTCTAGCATGCTCTTTGTTCCTGAACAAATGCCTGAGCCATAGTATTATAGGGAAATACCACATCATCTTAGCAGGAACTCTCTTATTCGAAGGATCTCCGTCCACATCACCTGGATCATCTCTTCTAATCTTGTATCGTAGTGCTTTACAAAGCAGACATGCTTCTAGGTTCTCGTACTCCTCACTGTGATAGAGGATACAATCGTTTGGACATGCGTGTATCTTCTGTACTTCCAGTCCTAGAGGGCATACTACCTTCTTAGCTTCGTACGTTGTTTCGGGCAATTCGTTTCCCTTCGGAAGAATGTTCTTGACGAGTTTCAATAACTCGCCAAATGTCTTGTCACTCACAGTATTTTTGGTCTTCCATTGCAAGAATTCTAGCGTCGTACCCAACTTTTTGTGCCCCTGTTCGGAACATGGGTACAACGAAGTTTTGTGATCCGCTAACATACGGTCCAATTTCTGGACATCCTTCTCACTTTCGAAACTGTGCTTTGCATCCGGCAACATCTGACCAAGATCATCTGCAGCGTCATTATCTTCAATAGATTCGTCTCGCCTACTGTATTTTCTTCAAATCCACCGTATTGGTGAGCCCTGTCCGGAATGTTCGCGTCTTCTAATTCATCTTCTTCCATTGTAATCCCTAGCTCTCCATGCGAGGTCCAACAATTATATCCATGCATAAATCCAGACTCAAACCCTTATGCTTGTTAGCATTGGCCATATTCAAAAAATAATGCACGCCTTCAATAAACTCTTTCGACCGTTGGTCCGCGGTGTACATCCATTGCTGATCCATCTATACATCAAATAATCCAATGTTACTAACGAAATCCACACAATTGAAACTAATTAAATAATCATATAATAATTTAAAACATCATAATTAAAAGTGAAACTAATTTCTACAAAAGAGCTACAAAGATGGCGACGAGAAGGAAAAGAAGTTTACAATTATTTTTAAATTTTTATTAAAGTACTAAACATATTTTTTTATTTTTTTATTGTACTAAATTATTTGTAGATATATTACATTTTTCTATAACCTTAGATTTCTACTCTTTTATATAAATAATTATACACTAATTTTACGATAGTCCCACATATTATTCTTTTTTATTCTTTGTAAAGTTGTAAACATATCTTCAATGTATTATACTTTACAACGTTGTAAACTATCTGTGTAAAGTTTTCAATTCTTTTCTCTTAGTGTTCTATATTTTGCCTGTGTTATCTCTTTTATAACATATTTATTCAAATTTTCTAAGTTCAAAATCAAGATAATTTTGCGTACACATATTTTCTCTCTCGTTATTTTGCATAACCCATGTTGGAGACAATATTTTATAGAAACAAAACTATAAATAAAATATGCTAAGCATACATTATTAGAGAATAGAGTTGCTAACCTTTTCAATATCTCCGATTTATATAATATCACGAAAACAATTTTATCAAAATTTTCGGCAGCACCTCCCTTCTTCCTCCTCCTCTCTGCAGCAATGGCTCGGTTGGAAGAGGAAGAAGATGTATAAAAAAAATTCTCACTTTAGTCCTGGTTGGTAACCAACTGGGACTAAAGATCTAAATCATCGTTAGTCCCGATGGTGTTACCAACCAGGACTAAAGTGAGGATCTTTAGTCCGGTTGGTGACACCAACCGGGACTAATGATACTCGGCCCCCTGATATGGGTCTGACACGGTCTGGGAAAGTGTGAACCGAGACTAAAGATCATCGGGACCCGTCACAATTTTTAACCGGGACTAAAGACGATGTTTAGTCCTGGTTCCTATTTGAACCGGGACTGTTGCGGTTTTTGTGAGCGCGAGCAAAGATCGGTTCACCAGTAGTGTTTGGCCCTCCTTACTACATCAATTTCAAATGCTCGGGGCCCAAGAGTTCTTTTTAATGGTCTTGAGGAATATTTTTTTGAAACTTTGTAGTTTTTATTAGAAAAAATAAATCCTACCAAAACTTATTTCAAATCTATACCATGCCTGGTTCAGTGGTGTGGACAACACTGTCACACCACAAGCAGGGTGGCAACAATGTATAACACGTTAGCTAGACTAGCATGGATTAGCATGTCTACTGCTCACGTAGTACGCCGCCAGGCGGGATGGAATGGACAAAAATTTCAGAATTGAAAATAGGTTTTTAGTCAATTTTTAAAAATAAAAATAAAAAATGTTAAAATAATAATAATAAATCCTCCTCGGCATGTTTCACATGCTCTGAATGGTATGTTGAAGGCACACACGTATCTTCGTAGACGGTCAAAATGTGATAGAATTTTCTTTTTGGATATGCTAGAAAACTATTGACAATTGTTTTCCTCCAAAATTTTCAATATGTGAACCATCTGATCACATTGAGATTTGTGCGACGAAGGGCATTTGGCTCCTCATGTTCGACCCCTGGTGTGGTATATTTTCATAGACGGGTTTCTTTAAGGACCGCATACAAGTGTAACATCCCTCCTCTCTTCTGTCTCAACATTGTTGTGGAAACGACAACTGCATACATCGAAGGACGTGGATACTCAACAGTCGTTGGGAAAGTAAAGTGTATTAAATTTTATATTGAAATTGGGGGATCCCCTTTTACATGGCCCTAGGCGGCTATTTATAGCCCCATTGCAAATCCCCCTATTAGGGTTTAGGGCTATTACAGGGGAATTTACATGATCACCCTCATAAATGGGCCCCTACATGGGTATTCAATGTAATTAAGGTGTACTGGCCCGCAATGGGCCGCCTGGCGACTGCTGGCTCATTGGTCCATGGGCCGGGACGATTGGGCCGGCCCACTGGATCTCCTTGGATCGGGTCCGTCTTGGCGAAGTCATCCTCCTTTGGCGCATGCTTTCACCATGCAGCCTTCGCCCAGACCGGCAGGGGCCCGGTGTAACTCTTCGCCCATCGCCCCTTTCGCCCTGATGTCTTCACCACAGGGCTTCGCCTCAAGGGGTCTTGGGCGCCTAGAGTTCGCATCCCTATTGCCTGGTTGGTTTCGGCAGTCTTGGTCGAAGGGCCTCATGGTATACTGCCAACAAGCCCTCACGGGTAAGGGTGAGATAGGAGCTTCGGTCGAGACCGTGCAAACCATGTAGTATGGTATGAGGCGCCTCCTTTCGACCGATGCTCCTGCCGAAACCTGTCTTTCTGGGTCCTGCAAAAAATGTGACATGCGTATGTGCGAAAAAGGATTCTTATGTATAGCTTTCGCCCACCGTGAGTAGCTATGTTATTATTTTTTACTGTTTTTGACCGGTCCTAATATGAGCAGTGTTGGGCCTTCGCCTTCCATGAATAGTGAAGTGGCCCATATTGCTCTGTTGGGCCGTAGTGAACAGTGATGGGCCGTGGGGCCGTAGCGAATAGTGATGGGCTTTTCCTTTGTGAGCCCAGTGTAGCTCTTCGCCCATCGCCCCTTTCGCCCTGATATCTTCGCCACAGGGCTTCGCCTCAAGGGGTCTTGGGCACCTAGAGTTCGCATCCCTATTGCCTGGCTGGTTTCGGCAGTCTTGATCGAAGGGCCTCATGGGATACTGCCAACAAGCCCCTCACGGGTAAGGGTGAGATAGGAGCTTCGGTCGAGACCGTGCAAACCATGTAGTATGGTATGAGGTGCCCCCTTTCGACCGATGCTCCTGCCGAAACCTGTCTTTCTGGGTCCTGCAAAAAATGTGACATGCGTATGTGCGAAAAAGGATTCTTATGTATAGCTTTTGCCCACCGTGAGTAGCTATGATATTATTTTTTACTGTTTTTGACCGGTCCTAATAGCAGTGTTGGGCCTTCGCCTTGCATGAATAGTGAAGTGGCCCATATTGCTCTGTTGGGCCGTAGTGAACAGTGATGGGCCGTGGGGCCGTAGCGAATAGTGATGGGCTTTTCCTTTGTGAGCCCGCTACTGCACGGCCCGGTCCATGGGATTTTACCGTTTCACCTACCCCGTGACACGTGGCCGTTCCTGATTGGGTGGGAAGGCGAAGCGTCGTTTGGTAGGCTATATATTCTCACCTCCCGTTTTCACCGTCGCTACCCCTTTCATTTTCACCGCGGTCATTCTCTTTTCCATCTCCTGCTCACGGCTGACTTTGAACGAACTGCTTTGCCTAACCAATACCTTTCGCCTATCCACATCTTCTTCGCCATGGCTCCCCGCAAGCCAAACCCAGTTGCTACCACCGGCCCTGATCCCGACCGGATCGATGAAGACACCACAACGTTTTTAGGAGCTTCGCTCATCGACGAAGATGAGTTGGCGAAGATGGTTGACGCAGGCCTGGTGGCGGAGGGGCAGGCGTTCGCTCCCGGGGATGCCGAGGTGCCGCATCCTGGCGAACACCAGACAGTGGTGTTCGCCGTTTTCTTCGAGGCCGGCCACCGCTTTCCGTGCAACACATTGTTGCCGGAAATTAGTCGCCTTTTCCAGGTGGAGCTGCCCCAGCTGAGCCCTTCGGCTCTAGTCCGCATCGCCATCTTCGACTGGGCGTGCCGGACTGCTAGGTTCGAGCCCAGCGCTGATCTCTTCGGCATCATCTTCTCGGCCGCCGTCAACTCGAAGACGGTGGTCACTCCTGCTGGGACTCGGAAGACCGCATTCGGGAGTGTGAACTTCAATGTTCGCCCCGAACGCGCCGACTTGTGGCCGGTCAACGCCGCAATGTCGAAGTGGGACCGCCATTGGATGGCGAAGTGATTTTACCACTTCATCCCCTTCGAGGCGGGATCCGAAGCGGCGAGGGCCCTCCGCTAGCGACGCCGTGCAATTTTGCCGGCCTGGAAGCCGAGGGTTGCCGTCAGCAGCGCCCTCGAGGCGTGGTTCGCCCTGCTTCGCAGGGTGTGCTCCCGGCTAAGTTGCTGGGACCTAGTTGAGGAATTTTGCATGCCGCGAATATGCCCCCTTTCGCAAGCATGGCAGGTTGAGGTTGACCAAGGCGAGGAGGTCAACGGCCTGTCGAAACTCATCTTACCCACTGGGGCGAACGGTAGGTTTTTGTTTGTATTGTTTTTTTGTCTTGCTTTTCGCTCTATTTTTCTTGTTCGGCCCCTTACGCAGTGATCCATCATTTTTTCAGTGTTGTCGTTAGCCCAGGCCGACACCGAAGCCTGTAGGCTCATCGGCGATGTGTCGGTCACCGAATATAGCCAGTTGCTGACTCGGCAAGCAGCTGGCTGGGCGAACCGGGTTTACACTGGTGAACTTCCCCCAAGGGCGAAGCCCTTAAGGGCCGACAGCGAAGCCGGGCCATCCTGGAAGCGTCCGCGGGGGCAAGTGAAATTTGCCCCCCGCAAGCAAAAGGCCCCTGCCTCTTCAGATTCCGACGTCGAAGACGAGGGCGACGTCGAAGAGGAGGAGGCGAGGGAGACCGAGTTCGCGGCCGAAGAGGCTGCGGATGAAGCCGGCGATACCCGCTCTGGGACGCGTGGTTACACACCTACTCCCAGCCCGGAGCGCGTCGAAACTGGGGTGGAGTCGGCCTCTTCGCCCCTTCACCGGAAGGACATGGAGGGTGCAAAGACCTTAGTCGCGATTGCCGCGGCTAGGGCGCCGAAGGGAGGCGCTGCGAAGAACGCCCCCCGGAAGAGAGGGGTCGTCGCCATCGCCAACGCGTTTAGCGATGAGGAGTCGTCCGACAGGACTCCTACTTCGCCCGCGGGGCGTAGCCAGGGCCCATCGACTGGCGGGGCTGGGGCTTCGGCTTCAGCCGAATAGGTGGTAATAGCAGCCGCCAAAGTTTTCAACAGCCCGGTTCGCCGGCCCGTTGTTTCGCCGCTTGCCCGCGACAAGGGCAAGAAAATGGCTGAGGGATCTGGCTCCGAATACTCTCAGGCGCCACCTTGCTTCGCCCCCGGGGATTTTGAGAGCCGGGTGGAGCTCATTCCCTTCGTGGAGGGGGTGAGCAACATTGTTGCGCTGGCTGGCGGCCCCAGCCTCTTCACCGAGCTCAACGAGTTCGACGAGGGCTGCTCTACTGTCAAGAGCCTGGCCGTTCGGGAAAGCCCGGTTTTGTAATACAAGCTCTTTTTTATTCTTGTTTTCGACATCCTAACCTATCATTCGCCCACCCTTTTGCGTTGTTCACCAGATCCTTGTGGCCCATTGTTCGACCGAGCGAACAATGCGGGCCCGCCTCGACGGCCTGAAGAACCGCCTTCGGGCGAAGGATGACGAGCTAGGCCGAAAGAGCCTGGAGATGGAGGGACTCGCCCGGTCCCTCCGGGAGGCGAAGGCGGAGAACAAACGCCTCCAAGCCAAACTCGACGCGTGCAGCGAGGCGAAGGGCGAAATTGATCGCCTTAAGGCCGAGCTGGCGAAGGAGCGGGGGCAGTCCGCTGTCCTCACCGACTACTACAACATGACGGAGCCCAGATGGAAGCTCTTCGCCAGGAGGTGGGCAGGGCGGAGACGAAGGCCCAACGCCTTGCCCGAGAAGCGGCGAGGACGGCCGCATCGGCGAAGATGGCCTGCCGCACTCTTCTTGGGCTGGCTCATTGGTCCATGGGCCGGGGCGATTGGGCTGGCCCACTGGATCTCCTTGGATCGGGTCCGTCTTGGTGAAGTCATGTTAAATTAGTTGGCTTTACAGAAATGGGTACAAACCCATCTTTAGAAACACTAATAAAATCATAACTAGAAATATCTATCCCCGATAAGCATTGGTCAATTGACACAGTGTGGCAAGGCATCGGCTGGAGAAGCTTTGAAAGTTAGATTCTTTCCCTTGTGACTTTCTGTATCGGGCTTTACATGGTTTTCTTCTTTGCCACCAAATTCTATGAATGGTTGGGCCGATCTAGAAAAACAGTTTTATAAGTATTTCTTTACTAGAATCAATGAGATGAAACTCAAAAATTAGACATCGGTTAAGCAACGAACAAATTAATCGGTTCTAGGATATATTCAATAATTTTGTGATGTTCGCAGCTGATGCTGTATTCTGTCCTTAACAGATCAGCAATTAATAGAACTGGCATTTCAAGGATTGTCAACACCTATCAAAGAATATTTTCTTCCAAGAGTTCAATAATTTAGCTCATCTGAAGCAGAAGGTGTCAGCTCATGAAAGTCGATTTCAAGAGGCAAAGGAAGAAGAAATTTTGGAGTCATAAAGGCCAGGAAGAATATAATTTTGAAGCATGAGTTCTCCTACTCCAAAATTGGGTGGGCATGTGTTAACACCAAAATTTGGTATGGTTCTTTAGTGGATTCGATTAAGGAAATAAGTTGATTGGGAGATGGAAGTTTATCCAGATTTATCAAATTCAACGAGGAATCGTGAAGACTACGACAAGTCAGTTTCATATTATTGGTAGATTTCTTAATTAGGCAGGATTACATACTTTTCTTGTCTTATAGGATGTTTTATCTTGTGTCCGATTGGGACTTGTGTCAACCCTAGGGTATAAATATGTACACCTGGGCTCTTTGTAATCTCTCCACAAATCAATACAATTACTGGCGAGTTCTTAGTTTCGATTTGGGCTGCATCGTTTCGATCTCACACGAGGAAATAAGTTCCGTCAATTTCGCTTGCATCAACATGGCTAGGACTTTCTCGGTTAGGTTCGATATTCTATTCAAGATGATTCAAGCGTTGTCTGTCAGATATATTGATTCGATCTTTAACTGTATCATTGATTAGAGTCGTATCGACTTAGTTAGCGCATTCTCGGTTAGGTCCAATATGCTAATTAAGTTGGTCTTTCTCTTATCATACTGTTGTTTTATATTGATCGATATATCCATCTTCTTTTTTAGATCTATCGGCTAAATAAGTTATTCTAATTATTTTCAATCCTATACTGTCTTGGTTAGGTCTGATCAATTAGATTGTTGGTAATAAGTTTAATTCCAGTAAGTTGATAGGTTTGATGCAATGTTTCATTGGTGTTCAAGCCAATGAGTCAACCATTATTATGAGCTTTAGCTATCAGACATATCAGCAAATTAGCCGATGTACATGCGAATCTACTTGCATTGGATTTCCAGCCGATGTATGCTTTCACCATCGGACCTGCAAATACCATTGTCCCCCGTCAGGTGCCCAGGGCCGGGCACACAGATAAATCCGCAAGCGCACGGATACCACTGTAGCACTTCCCCTTAGAGTATTATAAGGGTATCAAACTCAAGGAATGCGTGTGTACTATCTATGAATAGCATTCTACCCAATGATAACAACTGATGATAGGATTGGCTAGAGAGGACTCCTATAGACTTAACTAGCTAGATTAAGTTAAAGGTAAAATTCTATGGAATGCTTCGGGCACCAGCCCTCCCCTGGTCTGCCAGGCTGACACAGACCTTGAGCTCTATGATGTACCCGAACGTGGAGAGATACAATGGACAGATAGGGCTATCACCACTTGTCACCTACCTCACTTTCCATGGAGAACACAACAAACAATGGTAACCACTAACCTAGACACCACGCCTATGTTATTAACTACTACTCTAGCCTTGTGCAGAAACTTCCTTCTTTATCTAGAGTCCTAGTACTAGAGCACTTAGTTGCACCCTAAGCGATGAACCCGCACTGATGAGACTATATCTCATGTAAGTGAAGTAAGTAAAAAACATAAAGAAGACTTCAATACTTACTTTATAAAAGGAAGCATCCGCTTACCTAGAAGCTATAAGAAGGTTGACCATCCGAGTGCTTCTCCCGAACTCCGTTGGAAGAATGCCGACTCTCCCAGCACTCCTCCATAAAAGTCTCGAAGAAAACTCCAATATTAAGGGCACTCCTTCCGGAGCTTCCCCTCACTCTCTATTGAAGCCAACGTACTAATGTAAAGTGTAGAATTTAATAGTGAGTTGTATTCTACATTGTTATGCGTTGTGAAGTGTGTTGAGCTCCTCCTTTTATACTACCAAATGACACTTATAACGGTGCACCCATAACCACCATAGTCATCCAATGGGGAGCTACCATGTTGAAGAGTGGAGCCGGGGCCGCCACGGCTGGTTCGGCCAAACCAGGCTACTGCCTTCTAGCCACCGACCTTGGTCAATTACTGACATGTGGGCCCTTATGACAGTTAAGGGTGGTTTGGCCCCTTCTTAAGTTGGTTTTGACTGTTAGGTGGGCCCTGCAATCCTTGTGCTTGTGCGTGATTGGTCGGAGGTTCATTTTCATCACATTGCGGGTGCATTTTCTCCTTAATTGACTTGCATACATATATTTACTAAAGCTAGTGGAAATGGTTAGTAGTAAACCCTTATCACTAAGTTTGGATAGTATATTTTATTTCTTTGATGCAGGAGTTGAGGGTTAAAATTTGTACTTAACGACCATCACCAACACCCCCGCACTTATCCTTTACTCGTCCTTGAGTAAAGTTCATGGATCTACCGGAGTAATGACTTTATGCTTAATGATGTGACATACATGTTATTCCAAGACATTAGTGTGTTTGTGAACCTTGATGTGTCTACCATGTCATCTTGGGTGATTAAGAACCGAACGGCCCTCGAATCAAGTCACCTATACTCCTTCTGATGAATTACCTTGAGGCTTCCTTTGATGCTCATAAAATACATAACTTTTAATATACTCAATAAATAATCACTGGAAGTGTTTATTTTCCTTACCAACCTTTCTACTAAAGCTTATGTGGAGCTCAAGGTAGGGAATAAGAAATGACATACATGCATCTTGTAGGATCGAACAGTAAGAACTAAGCCAACCAGAGGGGGTGAATGGTTGGTATGCCCAAAAACCAAAACTTTTAGCGGAAATAAAAGTTACCCTCGAATTCGATGGATCGCGGTCTGACCGAAGATGTTGCACCGGTCTGACCACCAATCTGCCGCCGGTCTAACCGTAGGTGTGCCGCCGGTCTGACCGCCGCCTTGCCGCCGGTCTGACCGGTGGTATGTCGCCGGTTGGACCGCCGAAACCCGATGAAACACAAATCGAAGAACTCTTAAAGTAGATGACGACTTTATTGATTCTCTCTATGTTTACAAAGTGCACCAACAGCACTCCTTACAAAAATCTCGACCAAACTCGAAACCCTAACAAAAACTTTCAACTCAATTGCTCTCCAAAAGCGATACCGGGAAGCCTCACGCTCCCTCTCTATTTATACCCAAGGTAGGCAGCCTAAAGCCACGAACCAATCTCATACTAGAAGTCCTAATCACCCTAGGAAACCTTCTCGTATAAGAAACAAACTTTACATAATCAATCCCACCAAATTTGGACTCCATCCAAATTCGACTCCGCATCGCATACGCACACAATACCTCCATCGTATGCCATATGGAACATTCACCTTCCACGTGCATTGAACTCTAGCCTTAGTATCCCGCATGATCTCTGACCACCACGGACGTTGTCTTATCCCCAAGCCGACTCCCGGTCAATCACCGCCAATACTCTCCCGGCATAAATTCACCTACACATGGAATAAACAAAGAAACCATATTCCGAGACCAAGCTATTCCCAACTTGACTCATTGTTAGCAAACAACAATATTACATACGTATAGTATCCATCTAGAAGTCATATTCATGAAACAATCACGGATATCCAAACAAACAACCCGAAACCGAAACCAACTCAGCATCGGCCGGTCAGACCGCGGGCTGCGCCGGTTTGACCGCGCAATACACGCCGGTCTGACCAGAAGCCACTGCCCGGTCTGACCGGACCCAATCCAGTAATACCCTGTATATCACTTGTAAAATCCAATTATCTCCAAAACCACTTCGTAAATAAATTCCAAATATCAAAACCAATAATCTCCAATGCCAATTGTTCATCACAAAATAATAATCAAAAACCTTTGATTTTACACATCAGATATATTGTAAAGTTAAATAGAGGATCCAAGAAGATATCCAATTATATAACCATGACCAAGCTTGTGCACTTACATGTGGATACGAAAAGTGAAAAGGGAAACATGTATGTGGATGATGGGATGATGGAATGATGACTCAACTTTTGTATGATCCTCCTCCGATACTTTATTTGAAGAGCATAGATATTTTCTCTTTCTCTTTTTTTCATCATGCTCGAGAATATTTCATTTCTTCTCTTATGAGAAATCTGATTTTCTAAAACCATAAAAATGTATATATTTCGAGTCTTTATTTGGTGGATAGATATGGTGGATGCCGACTTAGGGAGTAGAAGTTTAGCATATGGTGGATGAATATTTTTGCTAAGCCTCCAATGTAGAGGAGGAGAAATATTTTTGGTTGCTAAGTGCACAAGATTTTGACCATGAAGATATGAATGGAATCTAAGAAGGGTCACAACCATTTAATAAAACTCAAAATGATAGATGACAACATAGGTTTCATAAGTACGATTGACATATGGCTTTGGTAGGAAGGGAACATCAATGAGGAGTATGTAAAGTTATTTTATTTTCTTCTATAAAATTCCCAAGAGTTAAACATCAACAGCAAGGTTCATATCATCGGGCCATCTCTAATTCATCAATAACTTGGATTACATGTGGTCCTATCAAATTGGTTCACGAATAACAAGTGATGTTCAAGGAATAAAAAGTATGTAAGTCATTTGGCAGGCAAGTCATATAGTCTAGTTGATCATGTCAATACTGATTTTAATTTTTGAGTTAATTTTAGATATTGAAAAATTAAATCCATCTCAAGTATTACGGAAATAAGGGATACACGTGCAAACCGTCGCTCATATGTGAGTGCGATGACAAGCAGCCTTGTGTTCAATGGATGCTACGTCTCGTCTCGTGAATGTGCAGGCATTGTGCTGTAGCATGAACATGGGTGATCTTGTATGTAAATGCGTCGTGTAAACACAAGATCACAACCACTTGTTTTCGTACTTGGGTTGCTTCAATGATACAAAGACAAAAAGAAAAAGTGAAAGCAAAAAGGGGCTCACCCGTAAAGCCCAGTGAGTCAATTATTTTATTATTTTTTATTGATAGGCGCAATTACATGACAGAATAAAAGAAATAATGAAAGGAAAAACTGAATTTAATCCTTCGCGCATATTGACTCGAAAGGATACTAGGGAAGATCTACGGGCTAGGGGTATCTGAGAGGTTCTTCTTTCCTACGGCCTTGTACAAGCGGTGAAGCTTGTCGAAAGACCAGGACGGAGGGATGCAAGTTCCACGTTGAGCTTAGCGAGCTCAACTTGCCTCTCCACCGTGGTGTCCTTCCGCTACCTATTCCCATTTCGCAGCTTTGCCGCAGTCGTAGCGAAACGAGCCACCGTAGGCTCACTCGGGGATTTCTCTCCGTCACTCTCATACTCCCCCGCCAACCTCTTGATAGGAGGTGGAGAAATGCTCTATCTGATTGACGGGGAGCTTTGAGAGGCCTCCGCCTTCAGGTTTTCGCTTAGTGCGAGACAGGAATGATTACCTTCCAACATCCTACGGGTGTACTCGCACCCAGGAAGTGGACATGGCACTTCGGCAGAGGACTATCTAGTGAGTAGAAAGACGCGTCCCTACTCGGTCGAGGGCTATTCCCATTTCCTGCGTTGGTGGCAGTAAAAGGAGTCGTGTGACAACCTTTTTGCGACATGGTCCCATCACATCGTTCCCTTGGAACAACAGGATGCAAATCAACCGTTTCAGGATTATTACACCCGTTGTTGGCCTCCGGTTGGGATTGGATGACCGGACCTTGGATCTCTAAACCCTCCGGGGTGAAGTTGAGTGCGCAGTCGAATAGGGGGCCGAGGGGGGTGAGAGTGGTTCGGCCGAACCCTCCTGGCCGACGGGTGGCCCTTGTCACGGCTGAGCAGTGGCAAGATCGCCAGGAGCTCCAAAACCCTTTGTTCGCCATCTACAAGCACCGGAAATGCCACATTGGCAGATTGGATCTCCCCTTCAGGATGAAAGGCGGAGGATGAGCTAGCGAGAGAGATAAGGCCTTCCCTGCCATGAATTGGTGGGAAATTGGGCAATGATTCGGCTAGGATTCACGAGATGGAGGAAAGGAGGAAGAAAAGAAATAGCAGCCGAAAGGGGTTCAAAATTGGAGAACACGGTCACCGTCTTTTTCTTCTTCGCGAGACCACTAAGACTGACAATGGGGCCCACCAACAGACCAACGGGATGAGTGTCGGTGCTTGAGGCGCCAAGACAAGTTCAGCTGAACAATCCTAGCCTCCAGCCTAGCCGGGTTCAGACAAGTAGCTGGGTTGGACTCCAGCCCAATGGGCATAGGTTCTGATAAACCCTGAGCTCGACTCGATGCGCTCAAGGCTATGGTTGGTCCGATCTTTTGGTGAGTTGAGATAACTACAATTTGGGAGACACGTTGACGATCCGACTACAACCGTACTAGACATTGTGTTGCACCTTAGCGATCAATACAGCTTTCCGTGGGTTGCTGATGTTGCCGATGCAAATCAACCTTATTCCTGCAAGCAAATCAAATAAAAAAGCAAGAACAAGATAAAAGTAATCTGATATTATAAATAGGAACTAAATACACATGTTAGGTTGGGGTTCTGAAAACAAGCAGACGGACGGTCTAGCCGACACGCGCGCTGCAAGCAAGTAGCAATTGGCTAAACTTTAATCTAACAAAACCCGAGAAACCCTAAAGGGGTACCTAGCTATTTAAAGGGGTGGGAGGATGACCAAGGGAGCCCTAGGGTCGTGCTCCACCTAATTGGGGTGCACCCCACATGGGCCCCACATGGGCCGGGGTCCCAAACGAAGTTACAAGCCCATAGGCCCATTATATGTGATGTAGCACCTTGTTTCTTCAATTGCGGCCAAATGAAATGGAATTTGGTGATGAGACTGGATCCATTGGAAAGAGGACTCCGAGAGATTTCCATCAAGTACTCACAGGCTGAAAACTGAGCTCGTATGCAGATTTGGCGGCCGTTTGAAGTCAGCATTGTAGCAGGTGGCTGAATTGGATTCCAGTGCTTGGGCAACTTGATCTTGATGTGAGCAATGGTTGTATCAATTGTAGCCATGGTCACATCAGGTTGGGCTCTAAGATAAGCATTAAAATTTACCAAGTCCATTAAGTCTAGATCATGCCCCTACCCCTCTACCCGGTTCTAGGAAAACTTTTAAATGATGATTGCTTACCTTAAAGATGTTACCTTCATCGTCCTGCAGCGTGACCGCTCCATGCAATGAAGTGTCAATGACGGTGTATGGTCCTAGCTATTTGCTCTGAAGTTCTCCATGACGGAAGAGTTTCACCATGGAGTTGAATAGCAAAACATTGTCTCCTAGTTGAAACTCCTTTTAGTTCGCTCTTTGTACATCCTGGAATTGTGATAAGCCTTGAATTCCATTTCTCCAGTTCCAACAGTTGCATCAGTAGGTGTCATCCGACTTGTCCTAAGTCCATATTCCAAGTTCGGATGGCCCAGTGCACCTGGTGTTCCAGCTCAACGGGCAAGTGGCAAGTCCTCCCATAAATGAGCTAGTAAGGTGACATGCCGATGTACATCTTTTATGCGGTCCTATATACACAAAGAGCATTGGGTAGCTTATACTCGGGTAGCTTATACTTCCATGCTTTCCCCATCTCATTCACAATCTTCTGTAGAATGTTCTTAATTTGCTTATTGGATGGTTCCGCTTGATGACTTGTTTGGTGGTGGTATGGACTTGAAATCTTGTCTTGTGTCCTAAGCTCTTGTAAAAAGTTTTGGAAAGTCTTATTCGATGAAATGAGATCCTCCGTCACTTATTACCATACATATTTTTCCAAACGGAGGAGGATGACCTCGTGGAATATCATACGGCCATGCTCGGCATCGGTGGAACGACACGACATCGCTTCCACCCACTTGGACACATAGTCGATGGCCACCAGGATGTACTCGCAGTCATGAGACTTTGGATACGGTCTCATGTAGTGAATGCCCCATACATTAACAATTTCCACTTGAAGATTGTAAGTTAGGGACATTGCATCACGAGCGGTGATACCTCCATGCTTCTAGCGTCTTGCACATCTCTGAATGAATTCTTTTGTGTCTTCATACAATGTAGGCCAAAAGAATCCACTATGGCAGATGTTTGCCTAGGTGCGGAATGCACCTTAGGAGCCTTCGTAAGGTGCCGCGTGGCATTTTTTAATGATATGAGTGCCTTCAGTTGCCGGTATACACCTCCTGATATGTCCGTCTGAACAAAGATGAAAAAGATACGACTCATCCCACAAGTGACTTCTGCTCTCATAGATGAGTCATCTTTTGTTTTCTCCCGGTGGCACGTACCCCGCAACCATGAAGTTGACGATGTTTGCATACCACAGGTTTGAGTCTGTTACCTTCAGTAGCATGTTGTCTCGTAGGAAATCATTTATCGGTAGCTCATGCATGTCAATGATTTGCATACGTGACAAATGATCTACTACAGAATTTCAAATGACCCCTAGAACATAATCGCTAGCATCGCACATGATTTCAAACGGAAGCAACCAATTAGGGGATTGAATGATTGGTGCTGAGATAAATGCTTCTTTGAGGATTTTAAGAGATTTTAAACACTCATCATCAAAGTTAAAGGGAGCATCCTTGGCTAGCAAACTAGTACGAGATCTAGCTACTAAAGAAAAATCTCTAATAAACTGACGATAGAATCCCGCATGACCCAGAAAACTACAGACCCCTTTAACATTGGCAGGAGGTGGGAGCTGCTAAATTACCTCAATTTTTTAGATTTGTCCACCTCAATTCCCCTTTTGAAAACTCGATGTCCGACAACTATTCCTTCATGAACCATGACGTAGCAATTTTCCCAATTAAGCGCCAACTCCTTTTTATGACATCGCTGCAAGACTGTCTAAATTCTCCAAGCATTGATCAGAAGTCTTTCCATAGACGGAGAAATCATCCATGAAAACTTCCATGATTTCCTCGATCATGTCGGAGAAGATAGACATCATGCACCGTTGAAATGATGCAGGTGCTTACACAACCTGAACGACATTCGACGGTAAGCATACGTCCCGTAAGGGACACGTGAACATCGTCTTGCTTTAATCATCGGGATGAATAGGAATTTGATGATAGCCAGAATACCCGTTAGGGAAATAAAAGAATGAGTGGTTTGCCAGCCTCTCAATCATTTCATAAATAAAAGACAGCGGAAAACGATCCTTCTTAGTAGCCTCTTAAGCATGTTCATGCGAAGGTTCCGGACATAATGTTTGCACCGATAGTGTTGTTATAAAGAGTTTTCACCAAAGCCTCTCTCACAAAACAAGGAATGGTTAAGGTTGGGGAGCTAATCCGAATTGCTTCAGAGAGCTCCACCTCTCTTTGAGGTAGTTAGTTCATGCACCATCTCTTTGAGGAAATATTCCTCGAGAGATTCATTCCAAGTACGCTAGATTGGTGGTCTCTTTTAGGTTGAATTGTTTGAGGTGTTTTCGTAATATTAAAAGAGGTCACCCTCAAACTGGAAGGGGAATTCCGAAGGTTGAATTTCTTCTTTCTTCGGTTCCCATGGTTCAGGTGAGGACTGTGACATCCTGGCCGAATTAGGATGTGGACTGTGTGGCCCATGAGAGCTGTGTGCATGTTTAGTACCACCTTGCTAGTTTAGCAAGAGTGGAACCAACTTATAAGGGCTTATCCCTCCAACCATGTAACTCCTGGGTTAACCCTTTTAAACGAAGAAAGGATTAAAGTGTAAGTAGAGTGGTATATGTAAGTGGGCCCGTCCGTCGGATGGGCTAGCTATGCGGTTCTAGAGGGAGGGCTGCTACAAATGGTATTAGAGCCGACCCTCGTGGTTGTGCATACGGGTTAGTACGCGAACATATGGCGCACGGCGCATGTGGGCTCTGTGTGAGGCACATGGCATGGCATATGACACCGGCACTGGACGTACGGACGTGCGCTAAGATGGGTTGTGTTAATGAGCATTTGCCTATAAGCCTGTGTGGCTATGTGGGTGAATTCGACCGATGTGGACATCAGTCCTTTGAGGGTATGGATTGTGTGGCACATGAGAGTTCTGTGCATGTTTAGTACCACCTTGCTACCTTAGCCTGTCAGTCCTTTAAGGGGGATGTATGTGACATTCTGGCCCAACCAAGATATGGCCTGTGTGGCCCATGAGAGCTGTGTGCATGTTTAGTTCAACCTTGCTACTCTAGCAAGAGTGGAACCAACTTATATGGGCTTATCCCTCCAACTATGTGTTGATATTTCTTAATAACATTACTAGAAATTTGATCCTAGGCAATGGCACCAGAATATTAGTCGGTATTTTCTTACAATCACAGATATAATCCGCATGCGCACGAATATACCGCTGTAGTATTTCACCCGGAAGAATTTCCAAGGTATCGTATTTATTTAATCACAAGGGAATATATGGTAAGAGAGTACCATGTTATTAATTTACATAACACTTAAGTAGATCAAAGTCTAATACAGGGGTTAAACAATTATAGGATAAGAGTAGATTGATCTACAGAAGGATCAATCAAGCTAACTCTCTCTAAATACTAATCTAGACCAAGTAGAGAAGAAATGAGAAAAGTCTATTTATGTACTTCTAGTATCTAGTCATTTTGGTATACACTTGCTAATACACAATCATATGACCAATACCACCTAACAATGCCCTCCTGGTATATTGAGAAACCGACCCTGATTGCCGAGTTCCTCATGATAATCCATCATGGCTATACAACCGGTTATGGATACGGAGGAGAACCCTCGCCATAAACCTTTCTTAGCCCTATGTACGCACGTGGAGGAATAGTCATACCGAGCTATCACCATCAGTGGCCCATCTCTATAATTCTGTGGAACATAGCACCACGCTTACATTACTAAATACTACACTACATCTCCGCAGATGACATAGGCCTATTAACTTAATGAACATTAAGACAATACCACTGCATTTTTCTGGAAAGCTAGCCATATAATTAGTATGAGACAAGTATAAGCTAAAATTGGTACTCGTATAATTATGCAAATAAGGTAAATGACCAAAACTATATAAAGAAGAATATTTCATTATTGAATAAAGTCTTACTAAAGATGTTTAAGCCACTAGAACCATACCTGAATTCTCCAGAAGACTTGAAGAACTATAGAACTATTCTAACTCCACTAGTGCTAGAACAAAGTAAAATAGCTAAGGAGAGCTTCTTCTTGATTCCTTGCTCCACACCTAAGTAAAATTTGCTAGAACGGTTGTTTTCCAGCATTCTCCTCCATTTATATGGTCATCTCCTGTAAGCAAATACAATGCCAAGTACAAATGGAAATAGATTATTTTATAACTAAGTATGCATGCTTGCGTTGCTAGTTCTGCTTTATTTTTGGGAATATTGACAGTTGAAATTGGTCTATAACGACCATCAAAAAACCCCCAAGTTTAAACCTTTGCTGGACCCGAGTAAAGAACTTAGAAGGTTAAATATTGGGTTGTTGATCAAGAGTTGCTGCAATACTGTATATCTCAAATGTACAAAGGTACAAAGCTGAGTACTCTCACTCGAGTTAAACAGGTTATCACAGCGGCTTACCCATACACATCCCCGTGGACAACATGCTTCTGCTTGTCTTGGGTAGTTGAGACAGAATGGTTAGTGGAGCACTACTCACTCATTCCTTGTTTAACTTTCATTTGGAGGTTTTCAAATGATTTTGCAAATAAAAACCAAGTTCATCAAGTTATTCCCTCATTCACTCAAGAATGTGTATGTGTATTCCTCACCACGATATTGCCTTTTTATGCCTATTCTAAGGTCATATATGTGGAGTTTGGTAGGGATCAAATGAAGCATACTTGCTTTCACATTTATTACTATGTCAAAAATCCGGACCACAGAAGATAGCAAAACATACTTCTGATCAAGATTGTGCATGTGTGTCATGGTAGTGGATATGAAATTAATTTACTCTTTTGGTATACCTTTCTTCCTCTTTTTTTTCCAAAGTTGGGAGAATGTATGACTAGCTTATTTCCTTTTTTTTCATCATGCCTCATACTTTGTATGAGCAAGATTTTCTTTTCCTCTTTTCGCATAGCTATACCTCTCTTTATTTTGAATGACATTTTTGGAAGAAGAGAGGCATAAATAATATGGAGTATTTATTTTGTGGGTGAAGTAGATGCTATCTCTAGCATAGAAGTTTAGCATATGTGTGTATGTGGTGGATGTGTAATCTTGATCATAAAGTATGAGAAGCATCTCACAAAGGTCACACGAATTTTGACAAAGTTCAATGGAATTGCAAGCAACCATAGTATAAGGTTTTTCAATGTAAAGGAATATACATGGCTCTAGTAGGAATTTTATCAAATGAGGAACTTGCTAGGTTTATCATTTTGAAAAATAAAACTCCAGAATTCCAGTCAATTTCAGAATAAGATCGTAGCAACTCTACTTTACCATACCATATCTCACAACAACCTAGACTTAGATATGCAATGTGCTAGTCAACTCTCAAGTTCCCGGATAATATTTGATCTTCCGACATAAAAATCGAGAGAGTACTTCACTGTGAACCAATACATAAGAGATATAAAACAGAGCAACTATTCATCATTTCAACATAGAGAACTAAGCAGTCTTACCAAGGAAATTTTTATTTTGTTTTCAGATTTATAAATGCATCATGAAAGGAAAAGATGCAATTTGGAAAGGGAAATAATACAAATCACCTTGGTGGAGGGAGAGACATCTCCCCCCAAGCTTGCCTTACTTAGGGTCCATGATAGGGATTGAAACCTTGGTGGCAAAAGTAGACTTACCAATCGACCTGCTATTGTTGCTTCATGTTGTTGAAGTTGTCCATCTGTGCATGAATATTCTGCTACCACCCCTGAGTCTACATGATATGTCCATCGAGCGTGTGCTGGATATCTCCGGTCTGCAGCTCAACGTTGCCCATCCTTCGAGAGACTTCACCCAGGTCCCCTCGAGAGAAGATAGAGCGACGTAGTCAGCGGGAAGGAGGTAGACCACTTGAACCGGAGGAGCGAGAGTATCCCCAGTGCATGTCGTGAGGCGCTTTCCACCTGCTATCACTAGCACTTTTGTAGGACGAAGTTCCGGCTTCATGTTGAGGAACTAGGGTACAACTGGGGTTATCATCCGTTGGGACCCAATCAACCTCATACATCTACACTAACGGTGAAGAGGATGACACCCCTTGAGGTGCTTCTCTCGCCATGCTTCCAGTTCCCTGAATTCCCCTTCCGGCTGGAGAGGAATGGTTAGCCTTCGGCAATTGTCCAAATAAAGCCCCGGGTTAGGTAACGGGATTTCATTGGCATAGCCGAGAAAGAAAAATACAAGCGAATCATCAGGGCCATATTTGAGTGTATGCCCTTGTATCAGATATGCCTCATTAACATATGAGCGGAGAGTTGAAATGTAAGCAATTTGAGCACCCTTCACTACCGCAACTTCATAAGCTATATGATAAATTGAAGAAGTACAATCAATTGAACCGGAGAGCTTTGAGATTTTCTAATCATTAGTGAATCATGCATTTTACAAGTGAAACATTTATTTTATTAACCATGGCAAACAAGAGAATCAATTCATCTTCACGCACATCTCTAATATCGTCTCTAGGAAAAAAAGTCAAGCCAAACCACTTATGCACAAGCCTCAGAGTAGGGTTACGGATGTCATTTATTCTAGGCCTTCTACAGAATGTTTCACCTGTGATCCTTTGCCAAAACTTGTGTTTGTCAAAGTTGGGAGTTGGCTTCCAAAAATTAATTTTGGAAGTTTTGTCAAAACCTCAAAGCAGACTCAATTCTTTCCAAGAAAGGAGGAATTCCGGAAAAACCGAAAAGAAATGCCATCATCTACTTCTGGCAAGGTGCTCAAAAACTGCAAGGTAGGTAAGCGAGAACCTGGCTCATCTACCTATGCAAATTTATCCCATCCTATAGCTTGCCAGACATTGTGAAAATCAATGTCTATACCTATTTTCTGTAGAAGATTCGGGTCGTATGCTCGGGTGTGAGCACATGTCTGATCCTTGAGCATGTGATAGGCTTGCATTACTCGGTCACCTACGAGGTCGAGGTTGAAGTGGTCGAGGAGACTCGGTGAAACGTCCACCGCCTCCATGGATGCATCGGTAGAAAAATGTGCGATCGACTCGTCTTGGTAGTAGCTTGATATTGAGCTTGATCCCTTCTTGAATAAGCCCGAAATTCATTTCTTCACAGTCGCAGAAAATGGGAAGAGCACAAGACAACTTGACCGGGGGTTAAGCTAGTGAACGAAATTGACTCTACCCGCCGGTTAGTCTTGCACCAAACCAAAGCAACATGCAAATGCTTAAAATTGAAGCTAATTACACAGAATAAATTTGAGACCAACAATTCAAAACATGAAATGAAGCTTGAGAGCAAGGGAGCTTGCGAGAGGGAGTGGAAAAAGAATTGAAAAGGGATGAACTCCCGTCTCCCAACCATCTCCTTCTTATAGAGGGCTCCCAACGGCTAAATATGACATGTTGGACCCACTTTCCGTTCCACCACAAAGTGGCATAGCCGACCGTTGCTGCCTTGGGTCCGCCGAACCCTTGGTGGGTCCAACTAGCCCCAATCCTAGCCGTTGGATTCTACCGGCTAGTTGGAGGGGGGCCACGTGGAAATTGGCTAAAAAAATTATTTCGTTTTTGCTCACAAATTAATTTTATAAAATTTTGTCTCAAAATTTATTTCGAAATTTTCGTCATGCATATTTGAAAAGGCAAACATGCTCTAATGCAAGAATTGAATTGAGCAAAATCAAATATGAGATACATACCCATTTACCTGTTGGCAAAAGCGACGTCATTTTTAGTCCGACGAGCAACACTGTACCTCCATCATGTTTAGCTCGATGATGAGGCACCCTATCCCGGAGACGCGGGAACGGGTGATGTTTTCTTCACACGCCACACCATCCTTGCTTTTGGTGTGGTCGGTGACTTCTTGGGAGCTGGGGTCACAGGCTTTTTGGCCTACACTCCCGGCTTCGATGATGCCATCTTATGACCCAGATGGGGCCTTGCCATCCCTTCCCGTTCTAGGAAGTTCGTAATGAAGGCGATGTGGCTGTCCGTCGGATATTCTGTGGGTTTGGGCCCATACTTGATCTGGACCATGGAGCATTGCTCCATTCTCGGCTGGAACTCGAACTTCTCCTCCTTTGCATTGATGCAGAGCCAGATTTCTCTAGCTCTCACATCAATGTTTGCCTCTGAAGTACTAAGGAATGGTCGTCCAAGGATCAGCGGTATCTCCTTGTCGGTGGCCATGTCTAGTACCACGAAGTCCATAGGGATAAAGAAATCCCGGATCTTCTGGAATATCCTCAGCAATACCCGCCGGATAACGGATTGAGGAGTCTACCAGTTGAGGCCACATCGGTGTTGGAGACAACACCGTGAAATTCAGCCTATCGAAGACCTCCTTAGGCATGACGCTGAGGCTTGGCCCACGGTCGCACAGGGCTTGGTCACATAATTTTGTCCTGACCGAACACGCGATTGTGGGATATCCTGGATCCTTCTTCTTCCCCGGAAGTCGGTGGAGTATAACATTGCTGCACTCCTCCATCAATTTTACCACTTCCGTGGTGGGCATCGGTCGCTTGTTGTTCATGATGTCCTTTAGATAGCAAGCACAAGTTGGAACTTGCATCGCATCAAAAAAAGGGATGTTTATGTGGATCTTTTGGATCACATTGATGAAGCGAGCGAATTGCTCATCCACGGATGGCTTCCGTTTGCATTGGGGAAACAGCAGCAAGTTGGTGTCATAGTATTCCTGCAGCGCTATATTCCCTTGTTGATCAGTTTCTTCTTCTCCAGCGGTGTTAGATGGTGTAGCGTCCTTGCCTTCCTTTCTCGTTCCTATAGTGTTAACATACAGCGGGTCGCGAGTGGATTTTCCTCCCCTCGTGGTCACTGCTTCAACATTCTCTAGATAAGGTTCGGGTTGCCCCGGAGTCCTTCCAGATTCATAAGTAGGAACAAAAGTAGCCAGCTGAGCTAACTGGGTTTCTAGCATTTTATTGAAACTCAACTAGTTTTGGAAAGCAGAGACGAAGCCATCTAACTTGACATTTATATTTTCTAAAGTCTTGTCATTAGTAGCTAATTTCATAGATAGACCATCTGTTATTTTAGCTTGGCCAAAAACAAGGTCTTTCAAGGAGGGTTGGTTGTCATTGAAATTACCTTTATTTCCTCCTTGGTAAAAAGGGCGAGGCTGGTTCCACCAAATTGACCTCCTTCACGAATATCACTTCTTCACGGGTTTCCGGACAGTGCCCAGGACTGCCGCAGACTTCACACATCATGTGTGCGTCCAAACCCTTAACGTTACCCTATCTCCTGTCCTTCTCCTGATCATCCAAGTGTTTCATCAGGAGGTCGAGCTTGGCGGCAAATATCTCTGTTTCCTTAATAGTGTGCATGCCCCTTTTACGAGTTTGGGGTCATTCTTCACACCACCCCCATGTTGGAGACCATCTTCTCGATTACATCAGTTGCTCCTCTAAAGGTCTTCGCGAAGAAGGATCCTCGAGCAGCAACATCTAAGTGGTCTCATGATGAGGGAGTTAATCCATTGTAAAAGCTTTGTAGGCCCAGCCACTCGTCCATCCTATGATAAGGACAGGCAGCGACATATTCTTGCAATCTTTCCCATGTTCGAGATCATCTCTTGTTTGCTGGAAGCCGGATATTCTTCCATGAAGGGCATTGGTTTTGCCCATCGGGAAGAATTTTGCGAGGAACAATGTTGAGCATTTTTTCTAGGTGTCGACCTTAGCACGGTTAGCGTAAAACCACTGTTTCGCTCTCCCAAGAAGAGAGAACAGAAACAAGCGGAGTCGGATAGCATCCTAGCTTACTCTCTTGATGGTGTACATGCTACAGGTCTCCAGGAACTGTTGCAGATGAGCACTTGCGTCCTCATTTGGCTTGCCACATAACGGGCTAGCTTGCACCGTGGTGATCAGGCTGGTCTAGAGATCAACTCCACATCTCCGACGTTGATTCCAGGCTTGATAGACATTGTCAGTGGAGGGAGCGGCAAACTCATGGAGTCTTTTCTCAGCCATTGTTGTGAAAATCGGAAGCGTTGGGCTGACTGATTTGGTTGCTGATAGAGTCACTTGAGGAGGGATGACACGGGGTCTAACGCTCCTCAAAAGTGCTTGAGGGTTTTCACATAAAAGCGAAAACTAGCAAGGTAGCCTGCAAAGGACAGTGATCATACATAGGTGGATATTAATTAATAATATGTGGTGAACTCTTAAACCAATTATCTTCCACGGCAACTAGAAATGTTTGTTGATATTTCTTAATGACATTACTAGGAATTTGATCCCAGACAATGGCACTAGAAATATTAGTCGGTATTTTCTTATGATCATAGATATAATCCGCAAGCGCACAGATATACAGCTGCAGCATTTCACCCGGAAGTATTTCACAAGGTATCATGTTTATTTAATCCCAAGGGTAGATATGGTAAGAGAGTACCATGTTATTAATTTACATCACACTTAAGTAGATCAAAGTCTAATAAAGGGGTTAAACAATTATGGGATAAGGGTAGGTAGACACACAGAAGGATCAATCAAACCAACTCTCTCGAAATATTAATCTAGACCAAGTAGAGAAGAAATGAGAAAAGTATATTTCTGTCCTTCTAGTATATAGTCATTTTAGCATAAACTTGCTAATATACAATCATATGCCCAATACCCCCTAACAATACCCTCTTGGTATATCAAGACACCGCCCCTGATTACCAAGTTACTTACAACAATCCGTCATAGCAATATAACTGGTTATGGATACGGAGGAGTACCCTTGCTTGGAACCTTTCTTAGTTCTATATACGCACGTGGAGGAATACCTGTACCGAGCTATCACCATCAGCGGCCCACCTCTACAGTTCTGTGGCATATAGCACCACTTAATGATATTTAATAATCTATGAACCACACTTACATTACTAAATACTACTCTACATCACTGCAGATGACATGGAGCAATTAACTGAATGAACACTAAGCCAATACCACTGCATCTCTTTGGTAAGCTAGCCATATAATTAATACGACACAAGTATAAGCTAAAATTGTACTCGTATAGTTATGCAATTAAGGTAAAGGACCAAAATTATATAAAGAAGAATATTTCATTATTGAATAAAGTCTTACAAAAGAGGTATAAGCTACTAGAACCATATTCAAATTCTCCAGAAGACTTGAAGAACTCTATAACTATTCTAATTCTAACTCCACTAGTGCTAGAACAAAGTAAAATAACTAAGGAGAGATTCTTCTTGATTCCTTCTTGGTATGTGTTGATGGAGAGGATGAGAGGTCCTTTTATAGCTGGAGAATTACGGTTTGGCGCGCTAATACTGGTACAACCGACATTGGAAGGTCGGTAGTAACCGTCTTCGGCTTAGGCCTACGCCAACAGAGCTTGGCCTGGTTTGGCCAAACCCTAGGTTTGGCCGACCCGTGGTAGGCCTCCCTTGCCTAGTCCTTTCTCCATGATATTATCTGGTGGGTCCTTGGCCCAGTGGCCTGGTGGTTGGGCCCATTTGCAGATGTTTCAATGGGTTTTGTTGGAGGCATGCCATGAAGCCCTTCGGCCGGACATGCCGAAACCATAGTACCAGCAAGGATTCAAGCCAAAGACATCAAGACCATTCAAGCAAAGCCCTATGGCGAAAGCCATAGGCGAAGATGGCGAAGGCTGGAAAGCCGCGTCGGTACTCCCAAGAAAAGGCATCTCGGGCGAAGGGCATATGGCGAACTACAAAGACTTCGCCATAGACCAGGCCCAGCCTATCGGCCCATTAAAGGCCCATATGTGCAAATGACACTGCGTACCCATGTAAATGTCCGTTTCATAAGGGCAATCATGTAAAATCCCCTGTAAACCTAAACCCTAGAAGGTGTAAGCTTGTGCTAAGGCTATAAATAGACCTCTAGGGCCATGTAAGGGGGGGAGCCCCAGAAAATTTTATGAATCAATACAATTGCTTTTACACTCCAACTACTGTTGAGAGAACCACGCCTTTCGACGTGGCATAGTTGTCCATTCGACAACAGCTGGCACCGACCGTGGGGAACCCAGACCAAAAGGCGAAATGGGAGCCTTTCGCCACACCCATGCCCTTCGCCATAGTATCAATAAGGTACGGCGCTAAGGGCTGGGGGTGAATAGGTTTCGCCACACCCATACCCTTCGCCAAAATACCAACCAGGTACGGTGCGAAGGGCTGGGAACGAATAGGTTTCGCCACACCCATACCCTTCGCCAAAGTACCTATCAGGTACGACGCGAAGAGCTGGGGGTGAATAGGTTTCGCCACACCCATACCCTTCGCCAAAGTACCAATCAGGTACGGCGTCAAGGGCTGGGGGCGAATTTGTTACGCCACAACCATACCCTTCGCCATAGTACCAATAAGGTACGGCGTCAAGGGCTGGTGGCGAAAATAAGTTGCCTCCAAGCTGGGGGGCTACGAAGCCACCCTAGCCTCCGGAGCCTTTCGCCATACCCATGCCCTTCGCCACACTACCAATCAGGTACGGCGCGAAGGGCTGGGGGCGAATAGCTTTCGCCACACCCATACCCTTCGCCAAAGTACCAATCAGGTACGTGTTGACGACCAAATTTGGTAATTCAAAGTATTGGAGATCAAGCTAGAATCGAGAAGAATCGAAGAGAATCAAAGAGATTAATCGTTTTTGGAAACAGAGTGAGAATCGGCTGTAGTCCGAATCGGCTGTGAACTGGATCAGCAGAGTCAGAGTCGGACAGGGTTAGCCGATTGAGCTGATTTTCGTAATATCACTCGGTACACGTCGTCGGGTTATGTTAGCGTGTTTCATATGGATTGCCATGCGCGGATAGAGTCCTGAGGAGGTAATTGTATCTATTAATTAGGATATTTATGTAATTTCTTTATAGATATTCTTGGTAAGAGTCCGCCTAAGGGACTTGTTAGCTAGTTGGATTTGTATTAGGTTAATATGAGTCGTGTCCGTGATGGACAATGTTTGTATTTTCGGGTATAAATATAATCCCGAGGTCTTGTAAATAACAACAACACACGTTCAATCAATCTTGGCGCATCGCCACCTTTGTTTTCTACTTTCGACACACTTGTGCTTTCGAGTCGTGCTGCATCAATTTGATCTTCGGCGAAAAGGTATATCTTGTCATGGCGGTTTACATCGTTAGTGCTAGTGCTTACATCTTTATGACACTCTAGTTTTACGGTGTGAATCTCCGAGTTATCAGATACGTTATATAATTTAGATCAACCATGTAGTCTACTCGTATCGGCTGGATTCTTTCTAGGGTTTCGTTGATATCGGCTAGATTACTTTGTTAATTTAGATTATATAATGTATCCACCATCCCGAAAAGGCAACCATCGGCTTGATTCTTTAGATCTCATGCTTCTTTTTATACTTAATGCTGCATTGGTTAAGTCCAACCTATTAAGTCGTATTTAGAATCATGATATCTAACTTGCTTCATGGTTATCAATAAGGATAGTATCGTAGTTTCAGCCGATCTTATCTGGTATAAATATTTTACATTGTTTTATGCTTTGTTTAATGTTCTGTATCTGCTCCTTATATTAGGATCTAATCTAAATATAAATATATTGAATTTAATACCAATCTAATTGGTTATAATTGAATATATTTGTTACTAGAGAATATCCTGGTATAAGGTTGGATTCGGAGCTATAGCCAATACATACTTTAATCTAGATATCGGCTATGACATTAGTCTATATAATCGTTCTTTCATAATATCTTTAGACATGGGTAATTTATACTGTCTCGGTTCAGTCCGATCTATCCCAATTGCTTGTTTCTAAAGTAATATTGATTTATTGATTATGTAACATTAACCTCTACAGCTGATATACTATTTTTAGGGTTATTTTCATACCTACCTATGCCTTACAGCCAATTCATGCCTTATTGCATTGGCTAGGTCACATACGATAAGAAATCGGCCCTATGGCCGATTGTCTATCGTTTACTAATATATTTTGCATATTTTCTTGTTGATTGCAGGATCAAATCAACTGGCACGCCCTCGAACCTAAAACTTTTATTTTGGACCTGCAGTAGAGTAAAACAAATCTCTCAGGCCAATGTGTGTTTTTTGCATCAACACGCTTTTGGCATGCCCAGTGGGACCATTGTGTCATCATGTCGCCAAACATCACTGAAGTTTCAGAGGACAACATCGTCCCGGTTACACTCGAGCAGCTGAGTGACGAGCAGAGGGAAGAGATGCAACAAATGCGGAACCAACTCCAGAACCAGTATCTGCACTCATTCACAGTCACCCGGCAAGGTACGGTCATTCAAAGAGCTAAAGTCAAAGTGCCGACGATCGTGAAGCAAGACCCAAGTACTTACGGATCAGGAGAAGAAAAAGATAAACAGACCAAAGTTGAATCAAGTGATGAAGAACTCCACACATTGCAAGATCGCATTGATTCGGCTGTACACCATGCATTAATCAACCAGTCCGGAGTGCTTGTGAACACCTTGACAAATATGATCAAGTCGGTAGTTGACGGGACGATAGCCGAAGAAAAAGCCAAAGGACCTATATATTTGCCAGACGGCACGTTCCCAGCATACAGGACTGTAAAGACGGATATCGGCGGGAATCAAGGAAGTCAACAATTGCTTCAAACCTAGGCTTCATCGGTTCCTTACTCAAGTTCAAATATCCCAGCAATCCTGACTAAACCACAGCCGATCACTGGGGGGCAAGCATCAACTCAGCTGACTCCGGAGCAATTAATAAATATTCTCCACCCAAGACCGCCAATTGTTGACACATCTCACCAAATTCCTTCGGTTCCACAGCAACTGATTGGAATTACTCAGCCGATAAGCCAACAATACGGCACAGAGCAACTCCCATATGTACCACCTCAAGGCATATCGGCTGGCTTCAATCACCTCTACCAACCTCATTCACCACGACCTCAGCCGATCCAATACGGCCAGATGGATCCACTCCAACAGCAATATGGTGAAGCAACACCACATCAACCCTGGGCCGATATGATCGCTGACGTCATGAGAGAGCAGTTTGGACTTAAACCAAAGGATAATAGAAATATGTATCGGCATCCATATCCAGAATATTTTGATCGGGTTCCATTGCCACACCGATACAAGGTGCCAGACTTCTCCAAATTTTCAGGACAAGACAGTGTATCTACTTATGAGCATGTTAGCCGATTTCTAGCTCAATGTGGTGAAGCATCGGCTACAGAGGCTCTCAGAGTTAGATTATTCCCACTTTCTTTATCTGGATCGGCATTCACGTGGTTCTCATCTCTACCTTATAACTCAATCAGAAGTTGGGCCGATCTGGAGAAACAATTCCACAAGTACTTTTTCAGTGGAGTTCAAGAAATGAAGCTATCAGACCTCACAGCTATCAGACAAAAATCAGATGAGACGGTTCCAGATTATATTCAACGTTTCAGAGATGTGAGGAACATGTGCTATAGTCTGGCTTTCAAAGATTCTCAGCTAGCTGATTTGGCTTTCCAGGATTTGTTGGCACCGATAAGGGAAAGATTTTCGGCTCAAGACTTTGAGAGTTTAGCTCACCTAGCTCAGAAGGTATCGGCTCATGAGACAAGGTTCCAGGAAGCAAGAAAATTTATCAAGAAGCCAAACAATGTTAATAATGTCTACAATTATGACTCTGATTCTGAAGATGATGACCCAGTAATCAATGCAGCCGAATGGGCTAGGAACAAGAAGACGGTGGTCTGTCAATGGGTCAAGAATGCAGGAAAAGAGGAGAGATTTGACTTTGACATTACCAAAGCCGATAAGATTTTTGATCTTCTTCTCCGCGAAAAACAAATTCAACTGCCGGTAGGACATGTCATCCCATCGGCTGAAGAGTTGAAAAAGAGGAAATATTGCAAGTGGCACAATACAGGATCTCGTAGTACTAATGACTGCAAGATTTTCAGGCAACAAATCCAGTCGGCTATCGAGCAAGGCAAGATCAAGATCGACGAGGCCAAGAGGCCGATGAAGACAGATGGACACCCGTTTCCAGTTAACATGGTGCACTCTGGATACAATCAAAACACGGCCGATGGAGGTAAAAATTACATCAGGAGTATCAGATCGGCTGGTTTGATCAGCAAATACCAAAAGAGGTGCCAAAGAGAAGAGGAGTCATATACTCATGAAAGCAAAAGATATTTCGATCCTCACTAGAGTTGTGAAAGAGTATTGGGATTGTTTTGCCTGGGAATATTATCAGATGCTAGGACTTAGTCGATCGATAGTTGAACATCGGCTACCTAACAAACCAGGATATCGGCCGTATAAACAACCCCCAAGACGTTGTAAAGCTGCAATGTATGATGCTATCAAGGCTGAAATTACAAGACTTTATGATGCTAATTTTATCAGACCATGCTGATATGCTGAGTGGATCTCTAATATAGTACCAGTCATCAAGAAAAACGGCAAGCTCAGGGTTTGCATTGATTTCAGAGACTTAAACAAGGCTACACCGAAAGACGAATACCCAATGCTCGTGGCTGATCAACTAGTCGATGCAGCATCTGGACACAAAATCATCAGTTTCATGGATGGCAATGCTGGATATAATCAAATTTTCATGGCTGAGGAAGATATTCACAAGACTGCCTTTAGATGTCCTGGTGCTATCGGCTTGTATGAGTGGGTAGTTATGACCTTCGGTTTGAGGAGTGCTGGTGCTACCTATCAAAGGGCGATGAATTATATTTTTCATGATCTCATCGGCGCGTTGGTAGAGATATATATTGATGATGTGGTGGTTAAATCTAAGGAAATTGAAGAACATATAGCCGATTTGAGACAAGTTTTAGAAAGAGCAAGGAAGTATGGGTTGAAGATGAATCCTACTAAGTGTTCTTTTGGTGTATCGGCTGGTCAATTTCTTGGATTTTTGGTACATGAGCGTGGGATTGAAATTCCTCAGAGGAGTATTGAAGCAATTAAAGATATAAAACCTCCAGAAGATAAGACGAAATTGCAGTCATTGATCGGTAAAATAAATTTTGTTCGGCGTTTTATATCCAACCTGTCTGGCCGAATAGAACCATTTACTCCCTTACTAAGGTTGAAAGCCGATCGAGAGTTTGTCTGGGGAAAGGAGCAACAGCAAGCATTGGATAATATCAAGGAATATCTGAGTACTCCTCCAGTTATTATACCACCACAGAAAGGGATTCCATTTAAGCTGTATTTGTCAGCCGATCAGAAGTCTATCGGCTCAGTTTTGATCCAAGAAGTTGAAGGGAAGGAGAGAGTCATATTCTACCTCAGTAGACGTCTTTTGGATGCAGAAACAAGGTATTCGCCTGTGGAGAAATTATGCCTGTGTTTATATTTTTCCTGTACAAAGTTGAGGCATTATCTGCTATCCAACGAGTGTATCATAGTATGCAAAGCCGATGTGGTGCGGTACATGTTATCGGCTCCAGTCTTGAAAGGGCGAATTGGGAAGTGGATCTTTGCTTTGTCAGAATTTGATCTTAGGTATGAATCGGCTAAGGCAGTTAAAGGGCAAGCGATAGCCGATTTCATAGTTGAACACAGGGATGTTAGCGTGGACAATGTTGATATTATGCCATGGACTTTATTCTTTGGTGGATCTGTTTGCACTCATGGTTGTGGTATCGGCTTGGTAATTATATCGCCTAGGGGGGCAAGTTTTCAGTTTGCTTTTACTATCAAACCATATTCTACAAATAATCAAGCAGAGTATGAAGCTGTCTCAAAGGTTTGCAATTGTTGAGAGAAGTTGAGGCCGATGCTGTTGAAATTATGGGTGATTCATTGCTAGTAATAAGTCAGTTATCTGGAGAATATGAGTGCAAAAATGATACCTTGATGATCTATAATGAGAAATGTCAAGAGCTGATGAAAACCTTCAAGATAGTCACTTTGAAACATATTTCTAGGGAGCAAAATATCGAAGCCAATAATTTAGCGCAGGGTGCATCAGGCTACAAGCCGATGCTACAAGGGATTGAAGTAGAAGTGGCTTGTATTCCAGCCGATGATTGGAGGTTTGATGTTTTCGAGTATTTAAAGAATCCTTTCAGATCGGTTTCAAGGAAATTGCGGTATAAAGCCCTAAAATATGTTTTGTTGGATGATACATTATACTATCGGACGATTGATGGAGTTCTTTTGAAATGCTTGAGCATGGAAGAGGCAAAAGTTGTGATGTGTGAAGTTCATGAGGGTATTTGTGGGACACATCAATCGGCTCATAAGATGAAATGGTTAATTCGAAGAGTTGATATTTTTGGCCGACAATGCTGGAGGATTGTTTCACGTATTACAAAGGTTGTTAGGATTGTCAGAAATTTGCAGCAATTCAAAGAGCACCAGCATCGGCTATGAATCCTATTATTAAGCCATGGCCGTTCAGAGGTTGGGGTATTGATATGATCGGCCAGATCAATCCACCATCAAGTAAAGGGCATAAGTTCATATTGGTGCAACTGATTATTTTACTAAGTGGGTTGTGGCGATTCCTTTAAAGAAGGTTGACAGCCAAGATGCAATCAATTTTGTCAAAGAACATATCATATACAGATTTGGTTTGCCACAAACGATTACAACCGATCAAGGTTCTATATTTGTATCTGACGAGTTTGTTCAGTTTGCCATATTATGGGAATCAAGTTGTTGAATTCTTCACCATATTATGCACAAGCAAATGGACAGGCCGAAGCATCTAATAAGAGCTTGATTAAGTTTCTTAAGAGAAAGATAGCCGAATACCCCAAGAAGTGGCATATTATTATGGCTGAATCATTATGGTCTTATCGGATGGCTTGCCACGGTGCAATTCAGGTACCTCCTTATAAATTGGTTTATGGGCATGAAGCTGTGTTGGCATGGGAAACCAACATCAGCTTTATAAGAATTTCTTTACAAGATGAGTTGACAGCCGATGATTATCATAATTTGATGGTTGATGAGTCAGAAGATTTGGTTCAAGCTAGATTACGAGCTCTTGAGAAAGTTAAGAAAGACAAGGAAAGAGTTTCCAGGCATTATAATAAAAGGTTTGTGCCCAAATCTTTTGAGGAAGGGGAGCTGGTTTGGAAGTTGGTAGTGCCGATAGGGGCCAGAGACAATAAATTCGACAAGTGGTCACCGAATTGGGAAGGGTCGTTTCAAATCCACAAATGTGTTTCTAAAGGGGCTTATATGTTAAAAGGACTTGATGGAGAGATATTTGGAAGAGCACTTAATGGAAAATACTTGAAGAAATATTACCCAAGTGTTTGGATTGGTTCGTAATCGGCTATGATTTGTTGATCTATGGTTGACAGCCAATGTATTTACATCGCCTTTAGATGGCCGAAATTTACATCGCCTTTAGATGGCCGAAATTTTTATCGCCTTTAGATATATAAGTTTGTAGCATTGTGTTCCCTACTACAAACTTGGGGGGGCATGAAGGACAATAGTTGGAAATTTTCTGAGCAAATTTTTGAACATGAGTTATATAAGCAAAAGTATTAATCGGCTGTAATCGACTGCAAGGGATATCAGAATATGAGTTACAAGTCAAGCATTCTAGCCGATTACAGGATTCACAAATTTTTTCCTAAGACCCTATTACATGCAATTACTGGGATAGGTAACGCTGGATAGCCGATAGCACCCGTTGTCGAATTTCTTCAACTTCTGCATTTGCTTGGGTATCTTGAGCATCGGTCCCATGGATCACTTTCAAGGACTTGGTCATGTTGGCCACGTTCTTTATAGCCGATCTCAGCTTTGCTTTTTGTTCTCCAACAGCCTTTGGGAGATCGGCTAATTTCTGCTTTTCTAGTGCAATTTTGGCATTGCATTCTTCAAGTTTGGCTAGCAGATCGATCCTTTCAGTCTCCAATTGATCTATGACGGCTTTAATCGACTCTTCGGCTAGTTGATCAAGTTTATTCTTTTCATCATGCACGAGCTGCCGATTTGCTTGAATCGTGGCTTCGATGTTTTTCTTCTCTCACCGATCTGCTATTCTCTGTCTAGCCTTTTCCAGCTTGAATTGATGTTGCTCAAGGTACATAGCTGGGGTGATGATATTGGATAACTCATCTGGAAGCAGAGCTTGAATCTCTTGGAATCTTGCCCGGAGAGTGCTGCAATCGACCACCAGGCTGTCCAGAGATGCTTCCAGCCGATGGGAGATATCTTCAAGGTTTCACTTTACATCATCGACTAGAGGAGTTAAGGATTTGCTCGTTGCTTCTCCCTCTACTTCTTCATCGAAGTAGTCTTTTATATCAAAAGAGAATAAATCGGCTAGGACCTGCAAAGAAAGGAAGATGAAGAGGATATGTCAAAGAGTATTTTATATAGCCAGTTTGATATTTTTAAGGATTTGAGACTTACAGGAATTGCAGGAGCAGCAATTTCTTCTTCTACAATGTGGTGACTGCCTGCAGCTGATGCAGTATGTTCACTGGAAGTTGGTTTCGCTGTAGGCGATGGAGGGGAAGGAGGCTGAAGATTTTGGGGTAGTTATGCAAGTGTTAGATAGTATCGGCTAATGAAATATTTAGAATTTTAGAAGATTGAGACTTACTTAGGGAGCTTGAACGGTTGGTTTAGCCGATATTGGTGCTTGTTTCTTCTTCTCGGTTGGTCTTTTCTTCTGCAAAATGTAAGGTTTGGAAATTTAGATTGATAATGAATAAGGGGATGTTATATCAAAAGAGATGAACTTACTCTGGGTTGCCGAGTGAAGACTGCTGGGGCAGCAGGAGTTGTGGGGGCCTGTCTTGGAGCTGGAGAGGTTGGAGGTGTTCTTTCTCCCACATCACTGAATTTAGCTGCAACCTCATCTATTGCCCGTTCGATAGATGCTTCTTTCAGGGCTTCGTCAATGTCATCGGTTGGTGGAGGTGGTTGCTTTTTAGCCTTTTTCTTGGCAGCTGGTGGCATGGCAGTTGGTATTTTGGTTTTTCTTTTTCTGCCTGCATCAGCTGGTTCTCTTACTTGTCCTTGGAGTAGACTTGACGTCTTGGTGGCATGATAGCCGATGCTAGGAGGAGCCAGACCACATCCATTTGGTAGCAGCCCTACAGCATATTCAATATCCTTGCCACTCTTGCTTGTGCGAGGAGGAGATGTGTCTGTGGTCTGAAAAAGCAAAGAAAGTTCATGAGTCAGAAATAGAATCGGCTGATATATTTAAAACAGGAAAAGATAGAAGAAATGGGGAGTTACCTGAGGGATCATGTCAGGGAAGAGATCTGTCATATAGATTGAAGCCGATTGATGGAAAAGGTGTTGTTTCCATTCGGCCCACCATGAAGTGAAAGCTTTACTCCTGAACATGGCTAACTCAATGTTGTTAATACTGCCAAGGGGTGGCCCTGGGATGTTGAGTAGCCGATCCATCATCAGACTTGAAGTTTGGCAAACCACAAGCCGATTGGAAGTTGCCCCATGCCAAACTGTCTGGCTGAGCTCATGGGGTGGTAAAACTCATATGATACTTTTATGTTCCTGCCTTGATGGATGCCGACAGGAAGGATGCATGGGCTGATGGCAGTGGTATATACTTCTCTGGACTTCTGGAATTTGTCATGGTTAATTTCTTCGAATCTGAAGTCCGATGGCAGCTCGAAGTTGATTGAGTCTTCATAGAAGAACCAAACTCTAGCATCTTTTTGAAAACCATCGTAGAAACTGAAGAACCAATCCTTCAGTAGCTCGGCCGATCGCTTTGCTCCTGCGTCGGCTGGTGTGCTAGCGTATTCTCCAAAGGATGTACACCTCCGATGGGTTATTTCTTCTCCATCATCATCGGTGATCGGCTCTAGTCTTGGGAGTTCTGCCTCAGTTAGGGATGGCCGATTGACAACTTTCAAGGCTACAAGGTTTAGCCAAGTCTGTAGTAGCCACCATGGACCACCTGCACTGACCACTGAGCCGACAGCTAGCTTGGCTGATGCGTTATTAAGGGTCTGATATAGGTAGCCGAGCAGAATTTTTCCTAAAGGAAATTGTTTCTTCTCTTCAAGTGCTTCGGCTATGTGCTGCCAGTTGGAGGTTGGGCCACAGCTAAATCCACAGAACAAGCATTTCTCTAGCCACATCAGTAAAAAGGCAGTGTGTTCTCTGGGACATACTGAACCCTGACCCATGTTGGTTGAGATGACACCAGACCATCCTCCTATGCTTTTGGTCTTAAAATCGAATCTATTCTTGGAATTCAGTATCATGGGATTGGCCGATGAGGTGATATCCAACCCAGTTAACATGGTTATGTCCAATAGATTTGGGGTCATCGGTCCTTGATTGAACATAAATGCATTGATGGTGTTGGACCAGAAATAGCTAGCAGAAGCCATAAGTGGCTCATCTTTAGCCGAATTTGCCAAAGTGAGAGCTAGGGCTTGGCCGATTCCGAGTTCATCCCAGTGGTTTTGTTTACTAGCCGATATGCGCTTATACCATGTAGGCCAGCTTTTCTCTAGGGATGGCCAAGATTTAAAGGTGTTTTTCCAATGCCCTAGGTTTGGGTTTGCTAGCCTGAAGAGGATTATGTTTGTTTCGGCAGTAATAAACTCGGTTGGGTCCAGATTGCCGATTGGTCCAAGAAAATAGTTATTCTCATGGTTTAGGCTGGGAACATCAACTAAGTTTGCGAGATGCTACATTAACAAAGCAGAAGAGAAAGGGAATGGACTAAGATCGTGAAAAACAAGAGTTGATGAGCAAAAAGGGGATCTAGCCGATGGAGCGTACCTCTGCATATTCGGCCGATGGAGCGGCGGACGGAGCGGATGAAGAAGACATTTTGTGCCGGCGGAGGTTGGAGGAGCAGAAGGTTGCCCGGTTGCACCGAGGGGATCGCCGGAGTCGGAAGAGACGAGAATCGCTAAAGCGGTGGCAACAGTATAACAGTGTGAAGTTTCTCGGGGCCGTCGGTTAGGTATTTAAAGCAGTGAGGTAACGTTCAAAAACGGAAAGAGCGATATTATCTCGGGGATAAGATTTGGCAAATCCGAAACATTACCAAATATTCCGGACATGGGGGGCATGTGTTGACGACCAAATTTGGTAATTCAAAGTACCGGAGATGAAGATAGAATCGAGAAGAATCGAAGAGAATCAAAGAGATTAGATCATTTTCGGAAACAGAGTGAGAATCGGCTGTAGTCCAAATCGGCTGTGAGCTGGATCAGCAGAGTCAGAGTCGGACAGGGTTAGCCGATTGAGCTGATTTTGGTAATATGACTCGGTACACGTTGTCGGGTTATGTTAGCGTGTTTCATATGGATTGCCATGCGCGGATAGAGTCCCGAGGAGGCAATTGTATCTATTAATTAGGATATTTTATGTAATTTCTTTATATATATTCTTGGTAAGAGTCCGCCTATGGGACTTGTTCACTAGTTGGATTTGTATTAGGTTAATATGAGTCGTGTCCGTGATGGACAATGTTTGTATTTTCGGGTATAAATATAATCCCGAGGTCTTGTAAATAACAACAACACATGTTCAATCAATCTTGGCGCATCGCCACCTTTGTTTTCTACTTTCGACAGGCTTGTGCTTTCGAGTCGTGCTGCATCAATTTGATCTTTGGCGAAAAGGTATATCTTGTCATGGCGATTTACATCGTTAGTGCTAGTGCTTGCATCTTTATGACACTCTAGTTTTACGGTGTGAATCTCCGAGTTATCAGATACGTTATATAATTTAGATCAACCATGTAGTTTACTCGTATCGGCTGTATTCTTTCTAGGGTTTTGTTGATATCGGCTAGATTACTCTATTAATTTAGATTATATAATGTATCCACCATCCCGAAAAGGCAACCATCGGCTTGATTCTTTAGATCTCATGCTTCTTTTTATACTTAATGCTGCATTGGTTAAGTCCAACCTATTAAGTCGTATTTAGAATCATGATATCTAACTTGCTTCATGGTTATCAATAAGGATAGTATCGGAGTTTCAGCTGATCTTATCTGGTATAAATATTTTACATTGTTTTATGCTTTGTTTAATGTTCTATATCTGCTCCTTATATTAGGATCTAATCTAAATATAAATATATTGAATTTAATACCAATCTAATTGGTTATAATTGAATATATTTGTTACTAGACAATATCCTGCTATAAGGTTGTATTCGGAGCTATAGCCAATACATACTTAAATCTAGATATCGGCTATGACATTAGTCTATATAATCGTTATTTCATAATATCTTTAGACTTGGGCAATTTATACTGTCTCGGTTCAGTCCGATCTATCCCAATTGCTTGTTTCTAAAGTAATATTGATTTATCGATTATGTAACATTAACATCTACAGTCGATATACAATTTTTAGGGTTATTTTCATACCTACCTATGCCTTACAGCCGATTAATGCCTTATTGCATCGGCTAGGTCACATACGATATGAAATCGGCCCTATGGCCGATTGTCTATCGTTTACTAATATTCTTTGCATATTTTCTTGTTGATTGCAGGATAAAATCAGCTGGCACGCTCTCGAACCTAAAACCCTAATTTTGGACCTGCACTAGAGTAAAGCAAATCTCTCAGGCCAGTGTGTTTTTTGCATCAACAGTACGGTGCGAAGGGCTGGGGGCGAATAGCTTTCGCCCCACCCATACCCTTCGCCAAAGTACCAATAAGGTACGACGTCAAGGGCTGGGGCTAAATAGGTTTCGCCATACCCATACCCTTTGCCAAAGTACCAATTAGGTACGGCGTCAAGTGCTGGGGGCGAATAGGTTTCGCCACACCAATACCCTTCGAAATAGTACCAATAAGGTACGGCATCAAGGGCTGGGGGCGAAAATAAGTTGCCTCTAAGCTGGGGGGCTACGAAGCCACCCTAGCCTCTGGAGCCTTTCGCCATACCCATGCCCTTCGCCACACTACCAATCAGGTACGGCGCGAAGGGCTGGGGGCGAATAGGCCACACCCATAGACCTTCGCCATAGTACTAATAAGGTACAGCGCCAAGGGCTGGGGGTGAATAGGTTTCGCCCCACCCATACCTTTCGCCAAAGTACCAATAAGGTACGGCGCGAAGGGCTGTGGGCGAATAGCTTTCGCCACACCCATACCCTTCGCCAAAGTACCAATCAGGTACGGCGTCAAGGGCTGGGGATGAAAATAAGTTGCCTCCAAGCTGGGGGTTACGAAGCCACCCTAGCCTCTGTAGCCTTTCGCCATACCCATGCCCTTCGCCACACTACCAATAAGGTACGGTACCAAGGGCTGGGGGCGAATAGGTTTCGCCATACCCATACCCTTCGCCAAAGTACCAACCAGGTACGGTGTCAAGGGCTGGGGACGAAAATAAGTTGCCTCCAAGCTGAGGGGCTACGAAGGCACCCTAGCCTCTGTAGCCTTTCGTCATACCCATGCCCTTCGCTACACTACCAATAAGGTACGACACCAAGGGCTGGGGGCGAATAGGTTTCGCCATACGCATACCCTTCGACAAAGTAACAATAAGGTACGGCATCATGAGCTGGGGGCGAATAGGTTTCGCCACACCCATACCCTTTGCCAAAGTACCAATCAGGTACGGCGTCAAGGGCTGGGGGCGAATAGGTTTCGCCACACCCATACCCTTCGCCATAGTACCAATAAGGTACGGCGTCAAGGTCTGGGGACGACAATAAGTTGCCTCCAAGCTGGAGGGCTACGAAGCCACCCTAGCCTCCGGAGCCTTTCGCCATACCCATGCCCTTCGCCACACTACCAATCAGGTATGGCGCGAAGGGCTGGGGGCGAATAGGTTTCGCCACACCCATACCCTTCGCCATAGTACCAAGAAGGTACGGCGCCAAGGGCTGGGGGCGAATAGGTTTCGCCACACCCATACCCTTTGCCAAAGTACCAATCAGGTACGGCGCCAAGGGTTGGGGGTGAATAGTTTTCGCCACACCCATACCCTTCGCCAAAGTACCAATAAGGTACGGCGTCAAGGACTGGGGGCGAATAGGTTTCGCCACACCCATACCCTTCGCCAAAGTACCAATAAGGTACGGCGTCAACGGCTGGGGGTGAACAGGTTTCGCCACACCCATACCCTTCACCAAAATACCAATCAGGTACGGCGTTAACGGCTGGGGGCGAATAGGTTTCACCACACCTATACCCTTCGCCAAAGTACCAATCAGGTATGGCGCGAAGTGCTGGGGGCGAATAGGTTTCGCCACACCCATACCCTTCTCCAAAGTACCAATCAGGTACGGCGCCAAGGGCTGGGGGCGAATAGGTTTCGCCACACCCATACCTTTCGCCAAAGTACTAATCAGGTACGGCGCGAAGGGCTGGGGGTGAATAGCTTTCGCCACACCCATACCCTTCACCAAAGTACCAATAAGGTACAGCGTCAAGGGCTGGGGGCGAATAGGTTTCACCACACCCATACCTTTCGCCAAAGTGCCAATTAGGTACGGCGTCAACGGCTGGGGGCGAATAGGTTTCGCCACAACCATACCCTTCACCATAGTACCAATAAGGTACGGCGTCAAGGGCTGGGGGCGAAAATAAGTTACCTCCAAGTTGGGGGGCTACAAAGCCACCCTAGCCTCTGGAGCCTTTCGCCATACCTATGCCCTTCGCCACAATACCCGTAAGGTACGGCGCCAAGGGCTGGTGGCGAAGAGGTTTCGCCATGCCTATGCCCTTCGCCACAATACCAATAAGGTACGGGGCCAAGGGCTAGGGGCGAATAAGTTTCGCCACGCCCATGCCCTTCGCCACAGTACCATTGCCCGCCAAAAGGCACTCGGACTCTAGCTCCGGTTCATCTGCAAAAGCAGCCCTCAATGACGAAGGACTACCCCCTTGAGCATTTTCTACATCGCTAGTTGTTAAATCAACAAAAAATTTAAGTGGTGAGGAAGGAAAAACGGGGACTATGTTGTAACGACCCTGGGCAATGGCAAACAGGCGCTCGGACATATAAAAATTCATGGGTCTCTTCGCCTTTTTTGTGTATGATATTTCGTGGAAAAACCCCAAGGCAAACGTTGTATCAACGAAAACGCCAGGGGGGCGATACGAATCGGCCCAAGCACTGCTTGCCGAACGTTGAAACCGCGATAGCTCGTTTTCGGAAAACATACCGATCGTCGCTACACTCCACTTATGCAAATACTTAAGCGTTTCTGGACGCGTATGCCGAAAGTCGAGAGCGAATGATGAGGGCTGAAAAGTCAATGTGAATTCCTTTCGCTAACACGCAAAGGGGCCGACACGCTTCGCCCTTCTCAACGTACAAGTTACAAAATGCGATGATAGCGAAAAGAAACTTAAAAACACGCACAAGCTCCATCAGGAAAAAGAACATACGTGTTATACAAAGGAGCATTATAAGTATATTATGTCGTCCATTTCAGGACATTTTTGCCTTGCCCACACTAGGTCTGGCGAACACGGTTCGTCATTGTACACGACTTTAAGGGGGGAAGGAGACGAAATACACACCGACGTCAAGCGATAGCAGCTTGACGATTAGTCATTTCGAAGTCTAATCAAAGTGTGGCAACGTCTTCGCGGCGCTGGATGTGGCACTGGTCGTAATCCTCTAAGGTTTGACCAGGATGTCTTCGCCTCCAATTCGCCATTTTGACAACCACATAGCTACATAAAAGGCAAACGCTTGATCAACGAAAACACCCGGGGGACGAAATGAATCAGCCCAAGCATCGCTCGCCGGACGCTGAAACCGTGACAGTTTGTTTCAGAATAAAGATACCGAACGCCGTTACATTTGACTTACGCAAAACACAAGCGTTTTTCCTAGCGCAAAACGCTACAAGTCAAAAACGGAAGTCGAAAGCTGAATTGTCAACAAATCTTTTCGCCAATCCTCGAAAGGGGGCCGAACGCATGACTTTCGGCGAAATCCCCGCTAAAACAATAGGGAAAAGGGGAAGGAAAAAAATACAAGTCAAGAATTGCGCAAAGCAGACAAACCTGGCAAAACATAATCACCCAGTATCATAATACAGCTTCCCCATTCTCGAAAAGCGAACGCCAGTGTTCATTTTTTTTCTGCAGAAGTTTAAAAAGAGGTTTCGGCAAGAACATCGGCCGAAACGGGGCGCCTCATGCCATACCATATAGTTTGCACGGTCTCGGCCGAAGCTTCTTACTCACCCTTGCCCGTGAGGGGCTTGTTGGAGGCATTCCATGAAGCCCTTCGGCCGGACATACCGAAACCATAGTACCAGCAAGGATTCAAGCCAAAGACGTCAAGACCATTCGAGCAAAGCCCTATGGCGAAAGCCATAGGCAAAGATGGCGAAGGCTGGAAAGCCGTGTCGGTACTCCCAAGTAAAGGCATCTCGGGCGAAGGCATCTCGGGCGAAGGGCATATGGCGAACTACAAAGACTTCGCCATAGACCCGACCCAGCCTATCGGCTCATTAAAGGCCCATATGTGCAAATGACACTGCGTACCCATGTAAATGTCCCTTTCATAAGGGCAACCATGTAAAATGCCCTGTAAACCTAAACCCTAGAAGGTGTAAGCTGGTGCTAAGGCTATAAATAGACCTCTAGGGCCATGTGAGGGGGGAGCCCCAGAAAATTTTACGAATCAATACAAATGCTTTTACACTCCAACTACTGTTGAGAGAACCATGCCTTTCGACGTGGCATAGTTGTCCATTCGACAACAGGTTTGTTAGCCCTTCCATGCATATGTACGCCACATGTCAACCTTTGATTGGTTGAATGGTCTTTTTCCACCATTTCTCCTCCATTTATATGGTTATCTCCTGTAAGGAAATACAATGCCAAGTGAAAATGGAAATAGATTATTTTATAACTAAGTATGCATGCAACCATTGCTAGTTCTCCTTTATTTCCAGGAATATTGATGGTCGAAATTGGTGTATATTGACCGTCAACACCATGACACTCCCTGGTTAACCCTTTTACACGAAGCGAGGATGAAAGTGTAAGTGGAGTGGTATGTGTAAGTGGGCCCGCCCGTCGGATGGACTGGCTATGCGGTTCTAGAGGGAGGGCTATTACAAGGACTCAATGGTCGAATCTTCGGATAAGGAATTTGAATGCTCTGATTCGACCGTCGAAGGTTGCTGATGCTTATCTTTGATTTCCAGGATGGTTTCGCATCGAGCGAATGAGGTATTCTCCGGGATACGATCCAAGAGTTCCCTACATTCTCCGGTGGAAGTATTAAGATACATGGCAAAATCCTTTTCTAATCCCGAGTGGAAATGTTGTAACAACACATGATTGGGTAGGGCTAAGTCTAGGCCCTTTTTAATTATCAAGGAGAAACGAGCCCAGGCTGCACCGATGGATTACTTCTCATTCTAACGGAAGTTGAGAAACTCCTTACGTAAAGAGACTACACGGGTTAATGGGAAGAAAGCAAGGCAGAACCTGCCTTTTAATTCATCTCATTCACCATGTTATTTTCTCACGGTATAGGTGCAACATTGCTTCGCCCCCTTTGTAAAAGAGAAGGAAATAATTACCATTTTAAGATTTCTTGTGACATGCCCTCAATTGTCCAACATGAACACAGTTGCTCAAACTCTCGGGATTAAAATTGTTTAATAATACATTTCTAGAATTTATACTAATAATAAAAGTAATTTACCAAGTGAAATTAATGTGGGAAATAAAATCATGGCTAAAAATAAAAGTACTGTATGGAATTTCCCGTGAATTTGCAGAGCTCAATAAGTAATTTAAATAAAACAAAGTTTATCTCATCAATTAATTTAACTCAAAAACAAATTTAAAACCTCCTCTCCATCCTTGGGCTGTTGCCGGACCAAGTCTACTTTTCATACCCATGGACAGTTCCCTCTTTCCATCGGGTCAGCTTCTTTCCTCCCTCACTCGGCCTGCTTAGCTCTCCTCCCCTCCCTCGCAAAGTCCACTCCACCTCCCTCCTCTCTCCTGTGCCACCGATAGGTCGATCCATGGGCCCAATATGCCAACTCCCTCTTCATCTGCCACGGCTGTGAATCATGCCTCCCGAGGCAAGAAAGTGCATCCCGCAACTCCCTCTCCTTTCCCCCAAATTCCCGAGCTTCCCCGTGCCCGGAACCACCCCCTCGCAGCACTCCCTCGCTCCACGCCCACCAACGGCATCCAGCCTTGTGCCACCGTCGCAACATGCCAAGGCCGCCTTCGGCTTCGTCGCGCCCCACTGCACCTACGTCGCTGCTCTGCTCTTCCAATCCGTCACTGCAACACCACCTCCATCACCAACCGAGGCTGCCGGCTTATCCCCTCGTCTTCAACCGAAGATTCCCCCCTGACGAATCCTCTCCCTGTCCTAACACCTCCTCCGCCTTCCCCTTGACCCGCTGAAGTATGGGGCCCGCCAGTCAGCGTCGGCCCTTTGCTGAGTTAGCGGTCATCTTTTCCTTTGATAAATTAAATAATAATTGTGCAATAAATTGAGTTAATTTCCAGAAATTCATTTAATGGCTTAAAATTTCTAAAATTCATAAGTAATTCATATCAACACAAATTGAGTCATTCAATTTTCAAAATACATCTAAAGTTGAGCTCTACATGTTTATTCACTTTCCATATACTGTTTTTTTGGTTTTTATTAGGGTTGTTCCTCGTTTTGATTGCCATCGTGTAGAATCCGTTGTTTGGAAATGAGTTCAGAACAAGCAAGGCATGTCACACATTCCTCCTTGAGCATGTTGATCCTAATTTATAAAATGTTTTCCCACTTACAAATAATGTTTTGCTAATTACATGGGATTATGGCATTACCTATCTACTCACTTGTGCAATATTCACTTGATATTCAACATTTGTTAAACTTGGGTGATAACTTGACTAGCCTGTGTTACATATGTTGACCTTGCTAGGATTATGTTATGCTTAGCCATGTTTAATTACTACTAGCTCACTTAATGGGATAATCACACTTATCTATTCTTAGCATATTGACGAGCTGTGAGCTCGAGTCATCTGGCCATGTTTTATTGGTCGTAATTACTCAATTAAAATATGGGTTAATGGTGGGCTGTGGGTGAAAGGTTTTGATTATCGCACCCATGGCAATTAAGGACCGGTTCGTGAGAAACCCTGGAAGACATACCGTGCTTTCCACAAGCAAGCATGGGCAACTGCTAGACTTGTAGTATAGCTCGATCCTTAGCTAGACACCGAGACAACGGTGGGCATGATGGGGTTGGGTCGGCTAGGGCTTACAGGTTAATTGTTTGCCGGATTTACTGCAGTGCACCAGGGGGGCTACCCACCCCGGCTTAAGGGTGGGAGTGAAACCTCGGTGTGGTGTGGATGGTTTGGGAGGGTTATGCGAAGGGTTTTGTCACGATTTCCCACTTTGTAGTTGTTGACGAAAAATCCACACTCGACCGATGGTGCTACATCTGTGTTGGCACGAATTAAGTCTACAAACACAACGGCCAAGTAGATCTACTTAGCCCCAGTGCAGGTCCAAAATATTGATGAGATAATATTGTAATTCCAACTGATGCTGATGCTAGTCGATGTTTTGAGCAAGCGGCTATATGTCCAATATATATAATGATACGAAGACAATCGGCTGATGATAACGTAATAAAACAATAATATAATCCTGTAGAAACCAATAAGGTAATAATGATTCGAAGGTTAAAGTATACATCGGTTGGAGGTTCGATGTCATGAAATCCAAACGATTAGATGATTAGTGAAACCTTTGTTGTAGTCAGCTAAAACTAACTTGTACGTAGTCATTATAAGCCGATGCAATGTCCATATAACTCATCGGCTGAAACCCCAATAAAACCCTTATTATAAAAGACAGGTTAGCCTTTATGATTCTAAGCACGACTAGGTATGATGCATCACAAAGTATGAACAGAAACATAAAGTTTAAACAATCAAGTCTTTGACTAATTTTCAGGGTGGTGAATACCTTAGCTAATCTAATCTGGCAAAGCAATTTAGCCGATACCGGCAATAACCCTAAAGCAGATCCCAACCGATACAAGTAAATCGAGCTGCCAAGCTAGATTAACTAAGATATATAATAAATAGGTAGACAAATATACCAACCAAACCAGAGCAATCCAAGAGGTCGAAGCGATGCAGCCTTGAACAACACCAATGTAGCCGACACAATTGCCAGGACCAGTGGAACGTAGAACTTACCCCTTCATCGGAGATCAAAAGCCGATGCAGCTCCGCGTCAGGTGCCACGTTCTACCGGTAGGAAGTAACAACCTCGGAAAAGAGGGTGGCGATGCACCGAGAGTAGTTGTATTGATCGAGAGAGTGATTACAGGTACCCTAGATGTACATATTTATACCCATGGGTAGATACTAGTCCTTATTGGATATGATACAAACTTTTCTAAAGATAAAAGGAAAAACATGAAGTCCTTATTGGACACTTAACACACTTTCCTAAAGATAAAAGGAAACTAACATACTCTTCCTAATTAATAGATAATGCCATGTTGCATCCTACTTGACCTTGGTCTCTTTTGGATAAGCTTCCTTTAATTGATTAATTTCCTTAACCGAACCCATCAAGAATCCGACTACTAGCAACTGATAATGCCCATCAGCCAATTCCAGGACTCTGAAGCCGATACTGACTCTAGGTCGATGATAACTTGGGCTTACCAAATTTTGGTGTTAACTAAAGTACCATGGTGGTACGTTGGGGTATGACAACATGTGTGGAATCGTGTCTTATGGGTACAACTGTACATCTCTAGCTAGAGTAACACAATTCGAATAGTCATGCCCGCAGCAATAGGTGATCGACCAACATCACCGTGATTAGTCTCACTCATTTATTTGATTTGACGTAATGAACTGGTGTAATTCAGGTGGTTTGTTTTGCTTGTTCAATGTGGTGTAGCGTTGTTCAGTGGGGATTTAATCTTGCCTTAATTAATCAGCTGTTTTATTATTTTCCAACTATAAATGTTTACAACTGCCTTTCTGCAAATAGCCACAAACATCCCTTTGTCTCCCCTTGCATAGCTGCATCATTGATGTGGCTTGCTAAGTACGGTGGTTATACTCAGTCTTACTATTATCCCCCCTTTTCAAAAGTGTAGTACTTCTGAGCTGAAGACGAAGCTAGTGGACCAAGGCTAATAGCCCAGTTGAGTTTTCTTTGAGGAGTGGAGCTGAAGCCCCGGTAGGATCACCTTTTCCGCTACTGCTACTTTCTTCTCAGTGTGAGGACTAAGTGCCTCTTCTGAAAAGCTAGGAGAAGGATTGTTCCTGAACCATGGCTATAAAGCCAGGATGGACATCATAGCCATATGAACGGATAGGTTTTGAAGAAGAGGTTGGCTCACAGAACTCGGTCCTTGGAGCAGGGAGGTTTTGAATAGAAAGGTGCTCTATTATAGGTAAGAAGAGAAAGGAAGAAAAGAAAAGAAAAGATACGAGGATGAATAAGGTTCGAAGATGATATATCAACCGTTCCCCGACAACGGTGCTAGAAATCCTTTCTGGTACTTGCTACACACACATATAATTTCGTAAACACACGGATGCTGTTGTAGCACTTCACGTTAGAGTATTCCAAGTGTAACGAATCATAGGGAACGTGTGTGTATATCTAAGAACGAGATTCTATCAAAGATAACAACTGATGACATGATTTAACGAGATAACTTAAGAAAGGTAAAACTTTATCGAATGCTTTGGGCACTGGCCTTCTCCTAGTCTACCAGGGTGAGTCCGACCTTGAGCTCTATGATATTCCCGCACGTGGACGGATGCAATGGACAGACAGGGCTGTCACTACCTGCCTCCTACCACACTTTCCGTGGAGCACACAAAAAGAATGTAAATGCTACAGTAGACACCATGCCTTGCATAGGAATTTCCTTCTTTTTTCAAAGTCCTAGTACTGGAGCACTTAATTATAAATTAAGTGAAGAACCCACAGTGATGAGGATATATCTCACATAAGTAAACTAATTAAATAACATAAAGGGATCTCGAATACTTACTTTATAAAAGAAGCATCCGGTGAGGTACAAGCGAGAAGAAGGCTGACAGCTCCAGTGCTTCTTCAGAACTCCAATGGACAAATGCTGACTAACGCGGCACTCTTCCGGAAATATTCGGAGAGAACTCCAATAATTTAAGACACTTCTTCCGGAGCTTCCCCTTACTCTCTCACAAATCCAACATACTAAACTAAAGCCTAAGTATGTAAGTGAGTGGTAGTCTACTTTGTTGTGTGATGCGTTGGAAGTGTCCTGAGATCCTCCTTTTATAGCAGTCTATGATGGTTGTAGGTTAGTAGTTAAGTCGGTAAACCTCTATAACCATCATTGGGAACCAATAGGGAAGCACCACGTGACAGCTGTTAGCTGGAGTAGCCGAGGGTGGTTCGGCCGAACCCCTGGTTCGGCCGAACCACCTCAACCGCCTTTGGCCGACGACTTCCTTCAGTCCCTGAAAGGTGGGCACCTATGATGGAAAAGGTTGGTTTGGCCCCATTTTTTGTCGGTTTGACTATTAGGTGGACGCTCCAATTCTTGTACTTGCGTATGATTGGTCGGAGTTTCATTTTATCGCATTATGAGTGTGTTTTCTCCCAAAAATCACCTACATACTAATATTTACCAACACTAGTAGAAATGGTTAGTTCCCCTACCATTAAGTTTGATATTATATTTTGTAACCTTTTATGTATGAGTTGACGGTTAAAGTTCGCACCTAACAACCGTCAACACATGCTTATGTTAATAAATAATGTCACTAATTCCCCCGGGACTCCCACCCTTTGGATGGTTCAATCCAAACTAGTGCAACCCGTTAAGATCATTGGACCGTTAACGTAGTATAAATCAACTAGCCTAATTAGGTGAAACTTATAAATGAATTATAATCTACTTATAGAATACATAACTAGTAGACCAGTATATGAACTATGAACACTAATAAGTAAAGAAGTTAATTTCTTTATTGCAGCTATAGTCTTACAAGAAGAGTAAAGTACTAAATACATGCCGGAATCTTTGGTAAGAATATAGAACTGAAGACTACTGTAAGACTAACTCCATTACTACTAGAGAGAATACATTATATAGAATGAGAGAATTGCTCCTTGAGGTGTGTGTTATGAAGTGAGAAGCTCTTCTCCTTTTATAGCCTCTCAGTGACGGTTGAATGGTGGTTGTAGTGCTTGGTGCACCTTTAACCATTATTTGGGAGGGCTAGGATGTTCCCACGTGGAAGGTGGAGATGAGGGGAGCCAATGGCAGTTAGGGAGAACCAGGGGTTCACTCTGGGCCCCACCTTTCTCCATCGCCTTTCACTAGAGGCCACTTTAGGTCAGTTTGATCTAACTTCTAGGCCCATCGCTGTGTGTGGTCGCACGTGATTCGTTGGAGGCCAGTGTGTTTCTTTGCATGCCGGCTCATTTCTCCCTCGCTTTAATGTATAATCTCGTCATACATAGTAATTCTCTAAGACAAGTGAAACTAAATTACTTATAACTAATTTACACGTAAAAAATGTTAGTTCTTCCTTTATTTATTGAGGTAGTTGACGGTCAAAATTGGTACTTAACGATCGTGAACAGACTGACCAGTGGTAAGTGAGCTGGCGGTCAGATCAGTCACATGAGACACGATCTAGCTGAGGTAGCATGGTCTAACCATCCATAATAGGCATGGTTTAACCAGTAGTGATTGCGGTTAGACCGGTATGATGCCCGGTCTGACCGTTAGCTAGGTTTTCAATCTAACCGATTGTTGTGTATAACCGTCAGCTAGGTTACCAATTTCAGCCACCTTCACCATTGCAATATCAGGAAGAAAGGTCTCCCCATGAACAATATCTACCTCAACAGGTGTATCCTCAGTTTGAGCACCAGCCTGGAGGAGGAGCACAACAACAACAGCCTTGGGCCAATATGATTGCAGATGTGATGAGAGAACAATTTGGACTTAAGCCTAAAGATAGTGGTACTATGTATCAGCACCCATACCCAGAGTACTTTGATAGAGTTCCTTTGCCAAACCGGTACAAAGTTCCAGATTTTGCTAAGTTCTCTGGACAAGACAATGTGTCAACTTATGAGCATATCAGCCTATTATTAGCTCAATGTGGAGAGGCATCGGCTGTAGAGGATTTTAGAGTTAGATTCTTCCCACTATCTTTGTTTGGATCGGCTTTCACTTGGTTTTCTTCTCTACCTTATAATTCTATCAGGTGTTGGGCTGATCTAGAGAAGCAATTTCACAAGTATTTCTTTAGTGGGATGAAGTTGCCGGATTTAACTTCTATTAATCAAAAGTATGATGAATCAGTCCCAGATTATATCTAGAGGTTTAGAGATATGAGGAACAGATGCTTCAGCTTAAACATGACAGAATCTCAGCTTGCTGATCTGGCTTTTCAAGGGTTCCTTGGGCTGATAAGAGAAAGGTTTTCTTCACAAGACTTTGAAAGTTTGGCTCACCTAGCACAAAAGGTATCGGCCCATGAGCAGAGATTCCAGGAGGCCAAGAGATTTGCCAAGAAGAGCAACAACATCAACAATCTTTACAATTATGCATCTGACTCAGAAGATGAAGACCCAGAGATCGGCTTAGCAGAGTGGACAAGGAATAAGAAGATTGTGATATGTCAATGGGTGAAGAATACTGGAGAAGAAAAGAGATATGACTTCGATATCACTAAAGTCGATAAGATTTTTGACTTGTTGCTCTAGGAGAAACAGATTCAACTAACAATTAGGCATGTCATCCCATTGGCTGAAGACTTGAAGAAAAGAAAGTATTGCAAGTGGCACCATACAGGTTCTCATAGTACCAATGAGTGCAAGGTTTTCAGACAGCAGATCCAATCGGCTATTGAGCAAGGTAGAATCAAGTTCGATGATACCAAGAAGCCGATGAACATTGATGAACATCCTTTCCCAGTCAATATGGTGCATACCAGTGTCAATGATGATTTAGCCGATAGAAGGAATTATCAGATGAATTAGTTCAATTCTACTAGAATGATCAACAAGTACCAAAGGAGACATCAGTGGCCAGAGGAGCGACAATGTCAAGATGATGAATGCTGCTTCGATCCTCATTGGGGTTGCGAATTCTTTAGGTTTTTATGGAATGAGGGATGAGATTGCCATCAATTGAAGATTGCACTAGTTGCAATGATCCTGATGTGAGGTACCTTGGGAGTTCTAGTAGACATATTGCTAGAAGAGAAGAAAATCGGCCGATGCAGAAAATGTTGCCATATACAACTTTCAGAAAATTAGGCAAGACCACAGAAGACCTTATCAAGACTAACATGGTTTTAAAAGACTTTGGGGGGAATGCTTCAAAGACCAAGGGAGTTTTAAATGTGGAGTTAACTATAGCAGCAAAACAATTCCAACCACCTTTTTCATCATTGATGGGAAGGACTCTTATAGTCTATTGATTGGAAGAGATTGGATCCATGCCAATTGTTGCATTCCTTCAACGATGCATCAGAGCTTGATCCAACGGCAAGGGGACCCAATAGAAATCGTGCCAGCCGACAGCCAGTTGGAGATGGAGAGCCCCAATTGTTGCTTTGAGGGTGTTGTGGAGGTTTCAAATTTCTACACCAAGGATAATGTAGATAATCTCGATGGCAAATTAGGTCAAGGGTTTATGTCGGCCGATGAGTTAGAAGAAGTTGTTATTGGACCAGGTGATAGGCCTAGGCCGATATTCACTAGTAAGAATTTATGGGATGTATTTAAGCATAAATTAATAGAATTATTAAAGAAATACAAAGATTGTTTTGTTTGGGAATATTATAAGATGCCATGACTTAGTCGATCAATTGTTGAACATCAGCTCCCTATTAAACCAGGATATTGGCCACACAAGCAACCTGCAAGATGATGTAAGGCATAAATGTATGATGCTATTAAGGCTGAAATCACGAGATTGCATGATACTAATTTTATCAGGCCATGCCGATATGCTGAATGGGTTTCTAATATAGTACCAGTCATAAAGAGGAATGGAAAGCTTAGGGTCTGTATAGATTTCAGAGACTTGAATAAGGTTACCCCTAAGGATGAGTACCCAATGCCGATTGCTAATTTATTCGATGGCAATAAGATTATAAGTTTTATGGATGGCAATGCAGGTTATAATCAAATATTCATGGCAGAAGAAGATATTCATAAGACTGCTTTCAGGTGTCCTCGTGCAATCGGCTTGTTTGAGTGGGTTGTCATGACTTTTGGCCTATAAGTGCTGGTGCTACATATCAGAGAGCAATGAATTATATATTTCATGATCTCATTGACTTGCTTGTTGAGATTTATATTGATGATATAGTTGTCAAATCAAAGGAGGTCGATGGGCATTTGGCCAATCTAAGAACGGTCTTGGTGTTGACGATAGAATTTTGTAAGCATATGAATCGGAATCGACATCTAATCCGAAATAAATTTGTAGATTTGCAGAATTCTCAGAAACAGAGTGCGCATCGGCTGGAAGTTTGTATCGGCCGATACTGAATTTAGTATGGGTGGCCGGTACAGCCGATAGTAATAAGATGGATTGTGTGATCAATGTCGGATTCAAAAGAAGGACTTCAGTAACATTGCTAGGCAGGGATAGAGTTCAAGATGGGCAATTGTATCTATTAATTAGGATTTTATGTAATTTCGTTATAGATATTTTCGGTAAGAGTCGGCCTGAGGGACTTGTTCGTTGGTTAGAGTTGTATTAGGAAAGTGTGAGTCATGTCCGTCATTGACAAGTTTGTATTTTCGGGTATAAATATAAGCCCGAGGTCTTGTAATAACTAAGATCAGTTCAATTAAATCTCAGCGCGTCGCCAACCTTTTTCATTACTTTATTTCGACGAGTTCTTGCTTTCGAGTCGAGCTGCATCGGTTTCAGTCTTCGACGAAGAGGTAAAACTTGTTATGGCGGTTTGCATCATTGGGATTAGTGCTTACATCTTTATGACACTCTAATCTTGTTGTTGCGAATCACCGAGTTATCATATATATTAAATAATCTAGATTGACAATACTTTCTACTTGCATCGACCGATCCTGAAAAGATTGACTTGTTGATTTACATTATATAATATATCCACCATCCTGAAAAGATGACGATCGGCTTGATTGTTTAGATCTTATGCCTCTTTTCATACTTAGTGTCGCATCACTTAAGTTTGATCTACTAAGTCGTACTTAGAGTCAAAATCCCTAGCCTGCATTATGGTCATTAATAAGGGTACTATCGGGGTTTCAGCCGATCTTACCTGATATAGTTATTTTACATAGATTTACGTCTTGTTTAATATATTGTATCAGCCCCTTTTATTGGGATCTCAACTAATATAAATATATTGAACTTACTTTCAATGAAATGATGCTGGTTTAATATATTTAATTTAAGATGGTATCCTAGTATAAGTTAGTATTGGAGCTATAGCCGATACATTCTTAAATTTGGACATCGGCTATGATATAAACATATATAATCGTTATTTCATGTTATTTTGGATCTAGGCAATTTATACTATCTCGGTTAAGTCCGATCTATGCCATTTGCTGATTTCTAAAGTAATATTGATTTACAGATTATATAATGTCAATCTCTACAGCCGATGGACTATGTTTAGGGTTCACTTATTCTTATAAATATGCCTTATAGCCGATTCATCTCACAATGCATCGGCTAGGTTACAATACGATATGACATCGGCTTTCTAGCCGATCGACTATCATTTACTAATAATATTTATATGTTTCATCTTTTTGAGTGCAGGATCAAATCAACTGGCACGCCCTTGAACCCAAAAGCAAGCTTTCGACCTGCATTGGAGTTAAGAAGATCTCCCAGGTCAGTGTGTGTTTGGAAAGAACAAGGAAATATGGGTTGAACAGGAATCCTACCAAATGTTCCCTTGGAGTATCGGCTGGATAGTTTCTTGGTTTTCTAGTTCATGAGAGGTGGATTGAAGTTACACAAAGGAATATCAACACTATCAATGATATCAAGCCTCCAGAAGACAAGACTAAGTTACAATCCTTATTCGGCGAAATTAATTTCATAAGAGGGTTTATTTCTAACTTGTCTAGCATAATAGAACCATTTATTCCATTACTCAGATTAAAAGCCAATGTAGAATTTGATTGGGGGAGAAGCGGCAGAGAGCAATAGACAATATAAAAGAGTATTTGAGTACCCTTCCAGTCCTTATTCCACAGCAGAAAGAGGTTCCTTTCAGATTGTATTTATGAGCCAATGAAAAACAATCGGCTTGGTTTTAGTTCAAGAGTTTGAGGGCAAGGAAAGGGCTATATTCTATTTGAGTAGAATACTTTTGGATGCTAAGATAAGGTATACCCCGGTGGAGAAATTGTGCTTATGCTTATATTTTTCATGTACAAAGTTGAGGCATTATCTATTATCAAACAAGCGCACAGGGGTTTGCAAAGCTGATGTGGTCAAATATATGCTATCGATCCCTGTGTTAAACGGGAGAATTGGGAAGTGGATTTTTGCCTTGACAGAGTTTGTCTTGGGATATGAATCGGCTAAGGTAGTTAAAGGGCAGACAGTAGCCGATTTCATTGTTGAACATCGGAATGATTCAGTTGAGTATGTTGAGTTGGTACCTTAGACTTTATTTTTTGATGGATTAGTTTGCACTCATGGATGTGGTATCGGCTTTGTGATCATATCGCCTAGGGAGGCAAGTATTGAAAGGATTGCAATTACTGAAGGAAGTGGAAGCCGATGCTATTGAAATCATGGGTGATTCATTATTGGTGATTAATCAATTATCTCGGTAGTATGAGTGCAGGAATGATATCTTGAGAGTCTATAATGAGAAGTGTAAAGAGTTGATAAAAGAGTTCAAGATGGTGACTATGAAACATATTCCTAGAGAGCAAAATTCTGAGGCAAATGATTTAGCTCAAGGTGCATCTGGATATAAGACGATGTTGAAAGATGTGGAGGTAGAAATTGCTTTGATTTCGGCCGATGATTGGTGGTATGAGGTATGTTTTCTTGGATGATGATCTTTATTATTGGATGGTTGATGGGATATTGCTCAAGTGCCTAAGTGTTGATGAAGCCAAGGTTGTTATGGGGGAAGTGCATCAAGGGATATGTGGTACTCATCAATTGCATCATAAGATGAAGTGGTTGCTTAGAAGGGTTGGGTATTTTTGGCCGACAATGTTGCAGGATTGCTTCAGGTACTACAAGGGATATCAAGATTGTCAGAAGTTTGGAGCAAGTCAAAGAGCACCTGCATCGGCTATGAACCCAATCATAAAGCTAAGGTCGTCCAGAGGATGGGGTATTGATATGAACGGCCAGATCAATCCACCTTAGAGTAAAGGTCACAAATTTATCTTAGTGGCTACATATTATTTTACCAAGTGGGTTGAAGCAATTCCTTTAAAGAAAGTTCATTCTGGAGATGCTATTCAGTTCATAAAGGAGTATATACAGATTTGGTGCGCCATAGACGATAACCACTGATCAAGGGTCTATTTTTGTATCTGATAGTTTGTTCAATTTGCTGAGAGCATGGGATTAAATTGTTGAATGTTTCACCTTATTATGCGCAAGCCAATGGGCAAGCAGAAACATGTAACATGAGCAAGATCAAGTTAGTTAAGAGGAAAATTGTAGAACAACCTAGGAAGTGGCATACTACGTTGGCTGAGCTTTTGTGGTCTTATCGGATGACATGTCATGGATCTATACAAGTACCACCTAATCAACTGGTTTATGAGTATGAGGTTGTTTTGCCATGGGAAACTAATATCAGCTCAAGGAGGATTTCTTTACAAGATGAGTTGATAGCCAGTGAATATCATAATCTCATGGTTGATGAGTTAGAATAGTTGGTGCAATCAGGGTTGCGTGCCTTAGAAAAAGTGAAGAGAGATAAGGAAAGGGTGGTAAGACATTGTAATAAAAAAGTTGTGCCAAAATCTTGTCAAGAGGAAGAGCTTGTTTGGAAGTTGATATTGCCCATACGGACAAGGGATAACAAGTTAGGTAAATGGTCACCGAATTGGGAAGTATCCTTTTGGATTCGTAAGTGTGTTTCAGAAGTAGCTTATATGTTAAAAGTACTTGATAGAAAAGTTTTCGGAAGAGCTCTTAATGGAAAATATTTGAAGAAATAATACTCAAGTGTTTGGGTTAATTCGTGATCGGCTAGCTGTGCCGATGCATGACAGATAGCCGATGTTGTTACATCACCTCGAGATGGCTGATATAAACTATCGCTCTTAGACAAATTATAATTTTGGAGCATGTGTCCTCATACTACAAAATTAGGGGGCATATATGACACAAGGTCTGAAAATTTGGGACTTAGAATTTTTTTTTTCAACAGGATGAGGAAAAATCGGCTCAAAATCAATAGCAAAGTGATGAAACTGAGCAAATAACAGTTTAAAGTGCTGGGTTCAACTAATATCGGCTCGATTAGCCAATACATATATGTATGACACAAAAAGGGGTTAATGTTTGCATCAATGTTTTGAGCCTAGACTATTACATCAACCCAAATAGTTTTGGATCGCCGATATCACACGTAGGCGAATTTGCTCCACTTCATCAATAATCTGTGCATCAGCAACATCAATTCCCGGAATCGGCTTGAGCGACTTGTTGAGAGATGATAGATGCTTGACCGATGACTTGAGCTTTGTTTTCTGATCTTCGATGGCTTTTGGGAGATTAGCCAACTTTTTTCTGTCTCTATGATCTTGACTCGGTATTGCCTCAATCGGACGAAGAGATCAGCCGCTTCTTGTTTTAATTTATATAGTTCTTGTTGAGTTGTCTCTAGGTTAGCAGTTAACTCATCCAACTTGGCTTTGTCTTCAATTACTTTCTGTCGGCTAGTTTGGATGGTTGCTTCAAGTGCTTGGCGTTCTAGCCGATCAGCAAGTCTTTGCTTGGCTCTTTCAAGATTGAACCTATGTAGTTCGATGAAGACTGCTGAAGAGATGATATCTGCGAGTTCTTCAGATATTTGACCTTGGATTTCTTGGAAGCAAGCTCTGATCGGCCCACAGTCAACTACCAAGGCATCTAAGGAGGCCCCTAGCTGATCAGAAATGCCAACAAGCCTTGATTTCAAGTCGTCTGGTACTGGGCATTTGGCCTTGCTGGTTGTATCTTCATCCAGAAACTACCTTATGTCAAAGGAGAACATATCAGCTAAAGCCTCCATAAAGGAAATTTATGACAAGTGATGGATTAAGTTTTGGCTGACATAACAAATAATTTAGTATATACTTACAGGAATTGGAGCAATGGTGATCACAACAGTTGTTTCTTCTCCATGATGGCTTCCTACAGCTGATGGTGTGTGCTCACTTGAAGCTGGTTTTTGAGGAGGTGATGAGGGGTCTTTGGGCTGATAAATGATCAAAAATTTATGATTAAGTGAATGATTATGTCAGCCAGAGCAAAAATTTTGGTAAATAGAATACATACTGAGGTAGCCAATGGAGATGGAGGGCTTGGAGTTGGTCTCGGCATTATTGAAAGTTGTAGGATCTCTGTCACCCATCAGCCCAAGAAAAAGTGAGAGGGTTCCCCCGAGATTGGGATAGCAATCTGGTTCCTTAGGTGCTACAGAAGAAAAGTATGGGGAGGAATCAAAATAAACGAAGAAAAAGAGGGATCTAACGATGGAAAAGTTGCGGCCGATGTAAGCAAAAGTGAAGAAAATCTTGGCGGAAAAGAGTACCTAAGGGACATCTAAGGTCGTCGCCATGGAGATTGCGAGGGATGAACTCATTGAAGCTTGCTACAAGGACTGCGTGTTCGCCGAGGGATCACCAGAGCTTCGTGAAGAAGATTGCATGGCTTGAGTGATGAAAACATAATGGCGTGAACTTTTTAGAGGGTGGTTGTTACTTTTTATGAGCACGTGGTTAATTGTCGAAATATGTAAACCCTAGAAAAGCCCGAAACTTGCTAAGATAATTCTGCAGCATGGCAATTCATACTCCAGAATTGGGGGGCATGTGTTAACGACGAAATTTGGTAAGATATGGATCGGATTTGGAGATAAAGGATGAAGCAGATTTGGAAGAGATGCGATGTTTCCGAAAACAGAGTCTGCGTCGACTGGCAGTCTGTATCGGCTGATACTGAGTTCAACATGGTTAGCTGATACAACCGATAGTGGCAAGATTGGTTACATCATCAATGTCGGATTCAAATGCAGAGCTTTAATAATGTTGCCAGATGAGGATAGAGTACAAGATAGGCAATTGTATATATTAATTAGGATATTATGTAATTTCGTATAGAATTTCGGTAAGAGTCCACCTAAGGGACTTGTTCATCAGTTAGAGTTATATTAGGAAAGTATGAGTCGTGTCCATTATGGACAAGTTAACAAGTTATGTATATGGGTATAAATATATGCCCAAGACAATGCAAATAATTAACAATAGTTCAATATACTCTAGGTGCAGCGCCACCTTTTTCTTTTAATACGTTTTCGACGAGTTCTTGCTTTGAGTTAGGGCATCAGCTTCGATCTCTCGATAAGAGGTAATGCTTGTCTCAGTAGTTTGTGTTATCGAGGTTATTATGTCGCTTTAGATGTACTAATCTGGTTAATGTGATCATTCTTTATCATATATCTTAGCTAATCTAAGTTGGTAATTCAATTTATCTATATAGGCTGGAATTAGTTTTAGGATTTCATGCTAATATCGGCTAAATCGTATTGCCAGGTTAGATTAGCCGGTACTTTATCTTTATCTCTATCATATTTTATCTCTACACCTTACAGCCGAGTTTGTCCTAATAACATCGGCTAAGTTAAAGATGATATGCCATTGGCCCTTCAGCCGATCAGCTATCGTCTATGGATTTAACCGTTGTATCTTGTGTCTTGTTGGTTGCAAGATCAAACCAACTGACACGCCCTAGAACCCAAAAGTGAGATTTTAGATCTGCACTAGAGCTAATCAAATCTTCTAAGCCAGTGTGTGTTTTTGGCATCAACAGCAACTGGAACACCCAATCCGGCACGAAAGGAGAGTATTTTTAGTCCCGATTGAAATAACTCGGACTAAAAATACATCTTTAGTACCGGTCGGTAACACCAACTGATACTAAAGATGATAGCGCCACGTGGCGCCGGCTACCATCTTTAGTACCGGTTGGTATTACCAACCGGTACTAAAGATCTTTTTTTCTTTTTTTCGCATGTGCTTTTTATTGCTTGTTGATTTTTTATATACATGCATAGACATATATACATATATATATATGCGCATGTATATGTAATATATACATGTTTATATTTGTAAATATATATTTCCCCTTCATATATATATGCAACTAATTGTAAATATATATCTCTTCATATATGAGGACATATATATTTATAGTTAAGTACATATATACATGCATATATCAATGTGAGACATAACAATAGAACTAAAGACATATAAGTTATTCCGTACACATATAATTAATATACATAGACATGTTAGTAATTAAATACATGTAATTGCTGGTATATATATATATATATCGTTGTTAATTTCTAATGTTCTATCATATGTTACAAAAGCTAAGATGTAGGTTGAGGATGATGAATAGGTTTTCCATCTTCGTGGAATTCTCAAGTGGGCTAACAATCTCGTCCATGATAAATCCCATTAGTTGTTCTTGAACAGCCCTTATGAAGTCTGCATGTGGGGAGTTTGTCCATTATCCAAACAATATATCATTTTGAAAAACAATTCGATATAAATATATGAACTCAATAAGAAACATAGCAAATAATGTATAAATGATGTTTATGTACATCCAGATCCTTGTGAGTGGTGATGTTATGCGCTATGATGTGCATGTAGTGACAAATATAATAGCTGCACAAGTTATTCCCCTGTACCTGTTGTGCACACTAAAGGATAAGTGAGATATATAGGTTTGGACCATGTCCGTACCGAAAAGTCCATCCTTACTTCCATTTCTTCTTGGAACAACCCGCAGACGGTTGTACAGAACCGTGCCCCATGCCCTGTAATTGCAACATATATTACTGATTCGAAATCCGTATAATAGCGAAAGCAGCAGTCATAATGATAGTGGAATGGATGGAAGAGCCTATTAATTGTTGGTATTTCTTACGACCACAAATAAATCCACAAGCGCATGGAATACCGTTGTAGCACTTTACCTTCGGGTGACCCCAAAAGGATATCGAACTCAGGGAACGTGTGTAATCTATCTAAGGCTAAGACTATCCAAGGACAAAAACTATTGGTAAGCTAGCTAGGCTCGAGATGACTTTCTATGTGTTTTAGTTATCTAGCTAAGTTAATGGTACATTCCTATCTGTTGCTTCCAGCACCAACCCCTACTTGTCTGCTAGCGTGGTTCCGGCTATAGCTCCATGATGTACTCGAACATGGAGGATTATTAGGACGGGATTCAGGGCTGTCACCACCTGCTGTCTACCTCTAACAAATCCGTGGGATACACAACATACAAAGGTAATCCATTACCTAGACACCACGCCTAAGTTATTAATTACTACTCTAATACTTGCGTTGGAACTTCCTTCTTTATACAGAGTCCTAGTACTAGAGCACTTAGTACGAATACTAAGCAATGAACCCACAAAGATGGAAATCTATCTCACTTGGACTAAGTAATTAAATAACATAAGAAGTTATCCCGAATATTTACTTTATAGAAGAAGTTTCTCCGAACCCAGAGCAGAGTGCACTGATAGCTCCGGCACTCCTTCAGAATTCCTCCTAGAAAACTGCATCCGCGAGGTAGAAGTCAGAGAGAGCGCCAAACTTCTGGGCACTCCTCCAGAGCTTCTTCTCACTCTCTACCTATTTTCTACTAAGAAGAAGTAGCTAGGCCTAGATAGGAAGAAGATAGTACTCCAAAGAGTTGTGTGTCTTGAAAGTGACTTGTGCTCCGCCTTTTATAGGCTTCAAATGACGGTTATGATGGTTGGAAATGTCGTAATCAGCCCTCCACCATCATTGGGAGAGAATCTCGGACGTCCAGGTGGAAGCATATGGCGATTGGGTGCAAAGTCGGTTTGGCTGAACTTCTGGGCCGCCTCACAGCCACTCCTTCAGTTGGGGGGCTTCTTGGTGGGCCCCCAACATGTTGTACCTTGGTGGGGCTCAATTTTAGGTGGTTTTGATTGACATATGGGCCCTCTACTCCTCATAATCGCGTCTGATTGTTCGGGAGGTGTGTTTCCGTCGTATGGTGGGTGGATTTTCTACTTAAATACCTACGTACACATATTTCACCAACACTAGTGGAAATGATTAGTAATAATTCCTACCACTAAGTTGGATATCATATTTTATTTCATTATATGTGGATATTGACGGTCATATATTACGATTTAACAACCGTCAACAACACCCCCACGCTTGACCTTTGCTCATCCCAAGTGAAGGCTATGGACTCTACGATAGGGTTATGACTTCCTTACTAATAATCATGCAAACAAATTATTCAAAGCCATACCTGTACTTATGGGTCTTTGTAGTGTCTACCATGCGATCCTGGGCAATTGAGAAATCGAACAATCTTGACTCAAGTGACCCTAACTTTTAATGAAGAACAGCTTGGGGTTTTTCAAGTAACACAAATTATAACTTTGCTTTGCTCCTCAATTTATTCTCTCGATCACTCAAGGTGTATGATTCCACACAAAGGCATATGATTGTGCTTTTTATTTTCCTACCATCTTACAAGGCTTATGTGGAGCTCAGGGTATGGAAAAGAGTACAGAATTACTTGCATCACATATATTGTAAAGTCAAATAATGGATCCACAGAAATACAAGACATACCAACTTGATCAAGGCTTGCACATGGGTGGATATATAGTGGATAGGTGGCACTCTAGTTTTGGCACTCTGTTTTCTGTTTTATTATGGGACAAGCTACTTTTGGCATGATTGATCTTAGAGTGGTTGCAACTCTTTTTGGATGAGAACACATTCTCTCTATGTCAAAGTGCTTGGATAGATACTTGGACCATCTCTTTTGGGATAGGCACTTGTGTTTATATAGCTGTCTTTTTGGAAAGCATTTTGGAGAGGTTTTTTGGCGGAGTGTTTATTTTGTGGATGGATGAGATGAAATGGAATGGAATGCTAACCTCCAGTGTAGAAGTCAAGCATAGGCAGGTGCAATGTGGCTTTTGATCAAGCAAGCATGAAAAGTACTTAACTCGGGTCACAAAACTTGACAATGCTCAATATAATAACAAGCAGTGTATGTAGCAAGCAAATCATGAATGATCAACCTATGGCTCTAGTGAGAATAAGAATATCAATGAGGAGCTTAGCATCATCATACATATATTTATTTATTTATATATTTATTTAAAAAATTCCCAAGTGTGCACCATGAAGAGCAGGATTTCTATCATTAGACTATATCTCATTCATCAATTACCTAGATAGCATGGGGTCCGTATTGGATATATCACCACAAGCAACAAGCAATGAGCTAAGAATAATAGGCATGCATGTTATTTTCAGGGAGACCATAAACTCTAATTGTACCATTCATAGCTTGAGTTTAATTTTCTTCGATATTTTTTAGAATTGATAATCAAATTAAACTCACGATAGAATGGATGTCCAAAGGAAAAAAATGTGCAAACCTGCACTCTATATAAAACAAAGGATGATTCATGCTAGAGGTGATTCAGCCGAACTGGATGTTTGGCTGACCCTCATTGGGTCTAATTGCATCAATTTCCCTTGTGTGGTTTGTCATGGCTCATCACATTTAGGGTAATCTTGCTTTGGTTATGGTGTTGATGTGCAAGATCACCTGAACACTTGTGTTTGTACCTGGGATGCTTTATTGGACACAAAAAGAAAAATAAAGACAATAGTGAAGCAAAAAGGACTCACTTGATTGGAAGAACAAGGAGCCAACTTTATTTTATTTTATTTTATTTTTGTTTTTATCATGATAGGCACATTACAAGGATAGCATGAAATGAAATAGATGAAAATAAAAATAAAAATAAGCTAAACGGCCTAGACCTAAACGCGCCTATCAGAACCTAGATATAAGATAACTAGAGGGGAACCTTGGCCGTCAGGTGGGAGAAGTGGCCAAGGAGGCGGCGCCACAACTGGATCGGTTGAACCCCGGTAGGCCCCACCTTAGCCAGGTCAAGGTGGCTAGCCTATAGGCTTGGGCTGGACCGCTTTCGATCCATTTCCCAAGGGTTTAGAGTCCTGGTAGAAGCTAAAAGCGACTAGGTTCACTACGTCCAAGTCACGATCAACTTCTAACGGACCAAGGAAAAATTTTAAACGGTGGCCATTTACCTTAAAGATGTTACCTTCGTTGTCGCGCAGCGTGACAATTCCATGTGATGAAGTGTCGATGACAGTAAATGGGCCCATCCATTTACTCCGAAGTTTTCCATGTCCAAAAAGCTTCACCCTTGAGTTGAATAGCAGCACCTTGAACTCCTTGTACTTGATCCGCTTATCATGCCATCTTTCGGTTTTGTCTTTATAGATCTTGGTATTGTGGTAGGCCTTGTCCCCATTCCTTCAGCTCAGATAGCTGCATCTTCCTGTGCTGGCCAGCTCCCTTTAGGTCCATGTTCCAAGTCCGGATAGCCCAGTGCACCCTGTGTTCCAACTCTACCGGAAGGTGACAAGTCTTCCTGTAGACAAGTTGGTACGGTGACATGCCGATGGGCGTCTTATAAGCAGTCCTATATGCCTAAAGTGCATCAGGTAGCTTGTTCTTCCATGCCTTCCCCATCTCGTTGATAGTTTTCTGCAAGATATTCTTGATTTGTTTGTTGTTTGTTTCTGCCTATCCACTTGTTTCGGGATGATATGGAGTGGCAATGTTGTGCTAAGCCCCAAGCTCTTGCCAAAAGCTTCGGAAGGTCTTATCGATGAAATGAGACCCTCCGCACTTATCACCATCCGCGGAGTTCCAAAACGAGGGAAGATAATGTCGTGGAAAATCCGGTGGGCGTGCTCTGCGTTTGCGGCCCTGCATGGCCTTGCCTCTACCCACTTGGACACATAGTCAATGGCCACCAGGATATACTCGCAGTCATGGGACTTTGGGAAAGTTCACATGAAGTCGATGCCCCACACATCAAATAGCTTGACTTGAAGGTTGTATGTCAGTGGCATTGCATCCCGAGCAGTGATCCCTCCATGCTTTTGGCACCTTGTGCATATCCGAATGAATTCTTTTGTGTCATCATACATTGCTAGCCAAAAGAATCCACTTTACTAGACCTTTGCTTTTGTCCTGAATGCCCCATAGTGACCTCCATACAGGGCAACATGACACTTCTCAATGATCTTCATGCCTTCGTCTGCTGGAACACATCTCCGTAGTAGACCGCGTGAACAGACTGTGTAAAGGTAGGGTTCATCCCACAAGTCCTTGCAGCTCTCGTATGTCAGCCTCTTCTTATTTTCTCCCAGTGGCACATACCTTGCGCCATGAAGTTGATGATGGTTGCATACCACGGGTCAAAGTCTGTGACTTTTAACAACATGTTATCTTGTATATAATCATTTATCGGTAGCTCCTTCATGTAAGTGATTTGCATACATGACAAATATCTGCAATAGAATTATCTATTCCCTTTTTATCCTTCATTTCTATGTCAAATTCCTGGAGTAGAAGAATCCACCTAATTAGCCGACGTTTTGTATCTTTTTTAGTGAGCAGGTATTTTAGTGCAGCATGGTCAGTGTAAACTATTACCTTAACTCCCACTAAATATGATCTGAATTTATCAATGGCAAACACTACGGCTAGGAGTTCTTTTTTAGTTGAGGTGAGCTCCAGCCAAAGTTTTACTAGCATATGCGATAGCATGGTGTTTTCTGTCCTTAGTTTGTCCAAGGACAGCTCCCACTGAAAAATCACTAGCATCGCACATGATTTCAAACGACAACGACCAATCAGGGGGTTGGATGATTGGTGCTAAGATAAGTGATTCCTTAAGGATTTTAAAGGATTCTAGACACTCATCATCAAAGTCAAACGGGGCATCCTTAGATAGCAAGGCAGTTAGGGGTCTAGCGATTTTGAAGAAATCCTTTATGAAGTGTCTAAAGAACCCCGCATGACCCAAGAAGCTACAGACTCCCTTGATATTGATAGGACATGGGAGCTGTCACTTACTTCAATTTTTGCTCTATCTACCTGAACTCCCCTTTCGGAGATTAGATGTCCCAGGACTATTCCTTCATGAACCATGAAGTGACACTTTTCCCAATTAAGTACCAAGTCCTTTTCCTGACATCTTTGTAAGACCCTATCTAAGGTCTGCAGACAATGATCGAAAGTTTTACCATAGACTGAAAAATCGTCTATGAAGACTTCCATGATATCCTCGATCATGTCGGAGAAAATAAACATCATGCATCTTTGAAATGACACTGGTGCATTACACAACCAAACGACATTCTTCGGTATGCATACGTTCCGTAAGGCCAGGTGAACGTGGTCTTACTTTGATCACCAGGATGGATGGATATTTGGTGATAACCAGAATACCCATCAAGGAAACAAAAGAAGGAATGGTTCGCCAACCGCTCAAGCATTTCATCAATGAAAGGCAATGGGAAGTGATCCTTCTTAGTAGCCTTGTTGACTTTTCTATGGTTAATACACATCCTCCATCCTGTGACGGTATCATCCCCTCGAATCATGGCTATAAAGCCAGTGTCGATTCCGTATCCATCCAAAAAGTTTTGTTTTGAAGAACACAGGATGGCTCACAAAGATCAGCCCAAGGAGTAGAAAAGTTTTGAATTGTGGGTTGCTCCATCAAGGAATGGAATAAAAGAAGTAAAAATAAAGATACGAGGATGACCTAGACTCAGATACATTAGCAACCATTCCCCAGCAACGACACCAGAAATGCTTGTTGGTATTTCTTACGACCACATATAAATCTGCAAGCGCACGGAATACCGCTGTAGCACTTCACCTTCAAGTGACACCAAAATGATATCGAACTCAGGGAACGTGTGTAATCTGCCTAAAGCTAAGACTATCCAAGGACAACAACTATTGGTAGGATAGCTAGGCTAGAGAAGACTTTCTATGTGTTTTAGTTATCTAGCTAAGTTAAAGATAAATTCCTATTTGTTGCTTCGGGCTAGAGAAGTCTTGTAAGGTTGCTGCACCAGGAATTTTAAGATGTTTTCCTCTATTTCTTCTTCAAATTTTTCTAGATTCTTGCAATGAACTCTGTAGGGGTCCTTGAAACCAACCCTGAAAGATCCCTGCCTACGGCATCGTTGAATCTCCATTCTACAGAGAAAACAAAAGATGTGATCAGGTATCTGAACACGGTAAATATGTAAGGAGCCTACGACGAGCTAAGTAATGATACAAAATTGAAGGCACTTACAAAACTCATATACTGATAAGAGAGATGTCAAGGGTGTCTAGGTGGTACACATCAAAGATGCCCTCGAAACGGACCACATAGTATCATCTTCATTGAAGTAATCGACACATTTAACCCTCACACCGAATATCTCTCTACCGGTGGCTGCTAATTGCATGTACCATTGATTGAATCGGTACATCTGTGTAGAGAGGCTTCTCAACTGCTCACGCTTAACAAGTGGTTCGCCCAAGGTAAATTTGTATTTGAGATCTGCCTCTGTCGCTTTCTCGATACGCTCTAGGCCTAGTAGTTGCTCCTTCGTCAGTTTTGTATCTTTCAGAAACCCTTCAATAGTAATTTCATGCTCAGATGGCATTGGCTCAATGTCTTGCTTTGCTTGCATTCTGAGCTGAGATGCTTCTTTTTTTATTTCGTTTGGACTTCTGAAAGGACTTGATTATTAATCGGTTGTAGTCTGACAGTAAGGTCTTTTTGGTCGGTTCGCTCATCTTCTTAAAGATGGCCTTAGTTGTCGGGTCTATTGGAGTCTTCTTCCATGGAATCCGTGGATTGAAGTGGTCTTGCACTTCTTTTCTGACGATCCTCATCAGTCCTATCATATGCTCTTTTCTTGAGAGCAGCTTGTTTTGGCTCGTCACGTCTTGGCTTCTTCATTTGTTGTGTAGAGTTTGACGGCGTAGGATGAGGTGGGCAAGATTGTGCGGTACTTGCAGTTGGTTGCGGCATTGAAGATGGAGGAGACGGTGCAGGCGGCAGAGACCTCGCAGGAGTCGGTGCCTACGGAGGTGACGGTGCAGGTGGAGATGTAGGAACGGACACCGCTGCTCACCCGGGAAACACGATATAGTGCTTGCACCATAGTACAATCGCGTGGTTCTGTCTTCTAGTTTCGTTTTCCCGTCTCCTCGTCTCCTCCAGGGATGTACAACTCGAGATCCTCGAAGCCTGGGACCACCCGCTCAACTTCGACCTTTGAGTACCTGTTGATGCAAAAAACACACACTGGCCTGAGAGATTTGCTTTACTCTAGTGCAGGTCCAAAACTTATTCTTTAGGTTCGAGGGCGTGCCAGTTGATTTGATCCTGAAATCAACAAGAAAAATATGCAAATATGTTAGTAAACGATAGTCCATCGGCCAGCTAGCCGATTTCATACCGTGATGTAACCTAGCCGATGCAATAAAGCATGAATCGGCTGTAAGGTATAGTCAATAACTGAATCTAACCTAAAACTAGTACATCGGCTAAAAAGATCAGTTTATATAATCAATACATCAATATTACTTTAGAAATTAGCAATTGGGATAGATCGGACTGAACCGAGACAGTATAAATTGCCCAAGTCTAAAATAACATGAAATAATGATTATCTAGACTCATGTTAAAGCCGATGTCTAGAATTAAGCATGTATCGGCTATAGCTCGGATACAACCTTATACTAGGATATTCTCTGGCAACAAATATATTCAACTATAACCAATTAGATCGGTAGAAAGTCTAATATATTTATGTTAGATTAGATCCTGATTATAAGGGGCAGATATAGAATATTAAACAAAACATTAAACTATGTAAAACAACTATATCAGGTAAGATCGGCTGAAACCCCGATACTATCCTTATTAACAACCATAAAACAGGCTAGAGATCATGATTCAGAACACGACTTAATAGATCAAACTTAACTGATGCAGCATTAAGTATGAAAAGAAGCATGATATCTAAACAATCAAGCCGATGGTTGCCTTTTCGGGATGGTAGATACATTATATAATTCAAACCAACAAGATAATCTAGCCGTTACCAGCAAAACCCTAGTTAGAGTCTGGCCGATGCAAGTAGATTGCATTATCGATCTAAATTATACAATGTATATGATAACTCGGAGATTCACAAGACAGAATTAGAGTGTCATAAAGATGTAAGAACTAATTCCGATGATGCAAACCACCATAACAAGACCTACCTTGTCGTCGAAGATCAAAATGATGCAGCATGACTCGAAAGCATGAACTTGTCGAAAACAGAAAACAAAGGTTGGCGATGCGCCGAGATTGATTGAACTTGGTTGTTGTTTATTTACAAGACCTCGGGTATATATTTATACCTGAAAATACAAACATTGTCCATCACGGACACGACTCATATTAACCTAATACAAATCCAACTAGCGAACAAATCCCTTAGGCGGACTCTTAGCGAGAATATCTATAAAGAAATTACATATATTCCTAATTAATAGATACAATTGCCAATATTGGACTCTATCCTTGCCTGGCAATACCATCGTAAGCTCTTTGCTGAATCCAATATTGACTTCATGCGATATCGGCTCCATCGGCTATCCCAATCGGACCCGGTTTCCAGCTGATACGAACTCCAGCCGATGCGCACTCTATTTCCGAGATTTCTGCATATCTTCGAATCCGCTTCGGATTGGATCTTGTTTCCGATTCATGTACATCAAATTGCTTGCCAAATTTCATCGTCAACACATGCCCCCCAATTCCGAAGTATTATATAATGCAACGAAATTATCTCTTCAGAACTGCAAAAATCTAGGGTTTTCTCTGTTGACCGTTACGCACGTACTTTCATTAATACCAACCGCTTTTCCGGAGATTTCACGGCGTTAACTCCTTCGCAAATCTCCAGTGATTCCATCTCTCTCCTCCGGCGACCACAACAGCGAATCCCTTCCCGGCGACGATCTTCACGCATTCATGGCAGCATCATCGAGCCCATCCAGCACCGCGGCCAAGGAATTCCCTGAGGTAAGTCTCCATCGGTTCAAAACTTTCTTTACGTTCTTCATTTACTCTTTTGCCCTCAATTCCCCTTTTTCAGTCTGTAGCATCTAGTCCACTAGATATCTATCCCCAGCCTGAAAGACCCCAATCACTTCTATCTGGGTCCGATTGGCGATAGAGATCCCACTCTGTTCATCAACGCAGAAACAAATAGAATCCCCTTCAGGCAATCATCTCCATCTCTTACTCATTGGACAACAGCTTTTAGATCCCAGCCTTCCCAAGTAGATAAATGGATAGATTGGTACAAGAGAGTTGCTGCTAGCAAACAGGATCACTGGGATGAAATGGGAATAGCCCAATGCTTATCTTTATCCATAGCCGATATGAAGAAGGATGAGCCGATGCTATCTTCAGCTGCATATTTCTAGTCAGACACCTTACACTCCTTCTTGTTCAACCACGGGCCGATGACCCCCACTCTATTGGACATAACCATGATAACTGGTCTAGACATAACCACATCGGCTAACCCTATCAGCACGAAGACCAAGTGCACTTATAAGTTCAAAACCCAAATTATTGGGGGTTGGTATGGTTTTATTTCAGACAATATGGGAACAGGCCCTGTATCGGCTAGAGAGCATGCCGCTTTTCTGATGATGTGGATGGATAAATTCCTGTTCTGTGGATCCATCTGCGGCCCAACAGCCAACTGGCAACACCTAGCTGAAGCCATAGTCTTAAAGAAATAATTCACCCTAGGCAAATATCTACTAGGTGCTATGTATCAAACTCTGAGCCAGTCATCGGCCAAATTAATCATGGATTCAAGTATCAGCACTAGTGGCCCATGGTGGTTCGTTCCGCTCTAGTTAACTCTGCATACCTTAAATGTTGCTCAGAAACCATCACTCTTCGAAACAGAATTCCCATCTTTAGCCGATCCTGGCAGTGATGATGAATCAACCCCAGTGCGCCGATGCATGTCTTATGGCGAAGCAGCCACTGGTTATGCTGGATCTGGACCATCGGCTGAGCATTTCCAGAACTGGTTCGGCAACTTCTACAATGGATTTCCCAAAGACAGCCGAATCTGGTTTGCTTATGAGTCTTTTGACAAATATGAACTGCTAGCCAATTTTAGATTGGACGAAATAAATCATGAGAGATTCCAGAAGCCCAGAGAAATGTTAACTACTACAATCTCTCCCTGCATACTTTCCACCGGCATATCTCAAGGCAGAATTGTCCAACCATCCTATGAATTTTATCATCCAATGACAGCAGCAAGACAACTTGGCATGGGACAACTGCCCATCGGCTTGTACTATGCGAACAAGATCCAGACTAGGGGAGATATAGTATCGGCTGAAATGATGGACAAGTTACTCAATATCCCTGGCCCCCTTCTCGGCAGTATAAATAATTTCATCATCATCCTGAGGAGAAGCATATTGTTTGATAGATGGTGGTCTAAAATGGAAGCTCACATATTCCATCTATCGGCCCAAGCGCATCTCACCAAGATTATACCAGACTTGGTCCCTCAAGTAAGTTTCCTCTCTTCAAACTTTGCACTTTATTCCAATTAACCGCTTAATACTTACGATTCATCAACTTTCCTTTCAGACATCAGATTCTCCTCCTCGCCTTGTCAGCCGAAGTGGCATGCCGATAGAGTATGCTGCTGCTAAACTCCCCAACGGCTGTGGACTAGCTCCATCTATCATCGGCTTCAACGCTCCAAAGACAACTACCCTACTTTAGGGTCAACTCAGGGAGCCGATGCAGACAGGCGAGAAGCAAAAAAGAACCAAACAAGCTGCTGTCAAGCCATCTCTCTTGAAGAAACCATTCAAAAAACAGAAGAAGGCAGCCGATACAGAGATCCCTCTGGACCAAGAGGTGGATGATATTTTGAAAGAAATTGAGATGGAAGAGGCTATCGATGAAGCTGCTGCCCAAGTCAGTGAAACGGCCGAAGTTGCCACACCCAAAGCCGATACCCCTCCTGCAGTCCAATCTCAAGCTGCAAAAACACCAATTCCTCCAAAAAGACTTCAAAAAGTGCAGGTAAGAATCATTTCAACAGCAATCTTTTCTCTTCATGATCCATATATGTTTTTTTAATCATCCTTTTTAGCCCAAAAAGAAACAAAGTTGCTGCTAGGAAGAAGCCAACTCCACTACCTGTATCGGTAATTATAATTCATCCTAATCTTAGCTCTATTTCCAGCCGATACTAACCAACACTTGTCAACATTGCAGCCTCCTCAACCCTCATCTCCTCATGAAATATCCAGTGAACGTACTCCATCGGCCAAAGCCAGCCGACATGATGAAGAGGTTGCTGCCACAGCTCAAATTCCTCAGATTCCTGTAAGTATTTCCTAACCTTATATCTATTGGCTGATCTTCAATATTATTATTTAACAATATTTTCTCTGCTTTTCAGCTCTTAGCCAATATGTTCTCATTTGATATCAAACAATTTCTGGATGAAGAGGGAGAGGAAACAACCAGCAAAGCCATCTCTCCCATATCTGAAGACCTAAAGAGGAATTTGGCCGATACTGCAGATCGACTCAGTGCTTCTCTAGATGCACTGGTTGTGAACTGTGGACCGATCAGGGCAAGGTTCGAAGAAATTCAAAATCAAATCCCTGACGAGCTCATCGAGGCAACCTCTCCAGCAGTCTTCCTTGAGCAACATCGTTTCAAGTTGGAGAGAGCAAAGCGGAGAATTGCCGATCGGCTAGAGCGTTCTGCTCTTGAAGCTAATGTCCAGTCCAGCCGACAGCAAGTTAATGATGAGAAAATCAAACTGGTTGAACTAGAGGCTAGACCAAGCTCTACTCAACAGAAGATCGAGATGCTGAAAAAGAAAGAAGCCGATCTGCTACAACAACTTGAAGCTTGCAGAGCTGAGATCAATACTGAAGAACAAAAACTAGCCGATCTGCCTAAAGCTATTGAAGCCCAAACATTGAAGTTAAAGAAATCCGTGAAGCATCTTTCTGCATTGAGCAAATCCCTTAAACCAATTCCTAGCACAAATGCAGCCGATGCTCAAGCTATTGATGAAGTAGAGCAAATCAGGCAAAGAGCAGTATCGGCTATCTAGAAGTACCGAGCTTGATGTAATGAACAAATAGTATTTAAACAATTTTTGCGGTAATATATATATGTGTCGGCCATCGAGCCGATTTAGAACTTGATTGATCTCAACTTGTCTTATGCAATTTAGCTCAAAAAATATCGACCTTGTGTGATTGATCTCAAAAGTTTTCAAAAATCTCCAACTTTAATCCTTCATGCCCCCAAGTTTGTAGTAGGGAACATAATGCTACAAACTTATATGTCTAAGGGCGATAAAAATATCGGCCATCTAAAGTTGATATAAACACATCGGCTGTAAACCATACATTGGCATAACTCAGCCGATTATGATCCAATCCAAACACTTGGGTAGTATTTCTTTAAATATTTTCCTTTAAGTGCTCGTCCAAAAATTTCTCCATCAAGCCCTTTCAACATGTAAGCCCCTTTAGAAACACATTTATGAATTCGAAAAGGTTCTTCTCAATTCGGTAACCACTTCCCAAATTTATTATCTCCTGCTCCTATCGGCAACACTAACTTCCAAACAAGTTCTTCATCCTCAAAAGACTTTGGCACAACCTTTTTATTGTAATGTCTGGCAACCCTTTCTTTGTCCTTTCTAACTTTCTCAAGAGCTCGCAATCTAGATTGAACCAAATCTTCTAACTCATCAACCATCAAATTATGATAATCATCGGCTGACAACTCATCTTGTAAAGAAATCCTTCTGGAGCCGATGCTGGTTTCCCATGGTAACACAGCTTCATGCCCATAAACTAGTTGATATGGAGGTACTTGAATTGCACCATGACAAGCCATCCGATAGGACAACAATGCTTCTGCCAATATAGTATGCCATTTCTTAGGATATTCTGCAATTTTCCTTTTGACCAACTTAACCAAGCTCTTGTTAGACGTCTCAGCCTGCCCATTAGCTTCTGCATAATATGGTGAAGAATTCAACAATTTAATCCTCATGCTATCGGCAAACTGAACAAACTCATCGGACACAAAGATAGAACCTTGATCAGTTGTAATCGTCTGTGGCAAACCAAACCGGTACATAATGTGCTCCTTAACAAATTCAATGGCATCTTTACTGTCAACTTTCTTCAAAGCAATTGCCTCAACCCACTTAGTAAAATAATCAGTGGCAACCAATATGAATTTATGTCCTTTACTCGATGGTGGATTGATCTGGCCGATCAGATCAATACCCAACCTCTGAACGGCCATGGCTTGATAATAGGATTCATAGCCGATGCTGGTGCTCTTTGAATAGCTCCAAATTTCTGACAATCTTGACATCCTTTATAATATCTGAAGTAGTCTTCCAGCATTGTCGGCCAAAAATATCCAACTCTTCTAATTAGCCACTTCATCTTATGAGCCGATTGATGAGTTCCACATATACTGTCACACCCGGAATTAAGGACACTATATTTCGTTTGTGAGTGCTTAGGTCCTTGTCCCAGGAGGCAAGGTACACATTACGAAGTTGGTAAATAACAGAGTATATATAAGCGGAAGCGTGAAACGAGTACTTTATTACATGGGCGGCCAAAGGCCCAGCACTGAAAGATAAACAAATAAAAGCAGGAAACTACGACGGGCCACCACAGGCGCTTGACGGCAGGCACGAGCTAGACAACAAAACCTTCATCTTCATAGAACTCCTCAACTAGAAGGGGGAAAAAGGAGCAAGGCTGAGTACAACCACCATACTCAGCAAGCCAGGCCGGAAAAATGCAAATATAATGCAAGGAGTACAAAGAATTCATTATAGGGCTATTTTGCAGAAAACTAGCATTTCAAAGCACTTAAACTTTTAAAGGCATTTAAATAAAACACGATCCTATCTCTAATCAAATTATCAACAAGTCGCGCACCAACGCGATCTTGCCTTATCCCAGGCGCACATATCCTAACTCCAGTTATTCCAGTTTTAGTAGAATTAAACTCTAACTTGGGTACATTGCTCAGCTTGCCCATAACCGAGGGCGCGGCTATTCGAATAGATTATACTCTGATCAGAGGAGTACATCTCTACCGACAAGACACGTCTTCCTCACGCGTTACCATGTGCCACATACCACCACGGTATATAGACAGAAGCCATGACATAACCTATCCCTTAGTACCGCCCTAAACAAAGAAGACCGACATAGACTTCCCCCGCCAGGCGCCCTGGGTCGAGCAGATAGTCTATGCCCCAGGGCGTACTGCCAGAGACGTCGACCCTACCAAGGGTTTCATCCATCCCTATCCGTACCTTCCTCGTTCATGACCGTTCTAGGCGATGTGTTAAGCCTTACCCATTAGATATGTGGTTGTACGGAATATGCTTTGCAACAAAGGCCCGAAGACCGGTCCTTATGATGGCCGAGGTGCCACTAGCGAAACCAAGCACCCCGAGCCCAGCCGAAAATCATTTTTGGGGAATTTTGAAGGGGAAACATTGTGTCATGGCTAAACAGCCACTAAGCCAAAATTACCATTATTTGTAGGATCGAACAGCAATAACTAAGCCAACCAGAGGGGGGTGAATGGTTGGTATGCCCAAAAACCAAAACTTTTTACGGAAATAAAAGTTACCCTTAAATCCAACAGATTACGGTCTGACCGAAGTTGTTGCACCGGTCTGACCGTCAGTCTGCCTCCGGTCTGACCGCATGTATACCGCCGGTCTGACCGCCGCCTTGCCGCCGGTTTGACCGGTGGTAAGTCGCCGATGAGACCATCGAAACCGGATGAAACACAGATCGAAGAACTCTTAAAGTAGATCACGACTTTATTGATTCTTTCTGTGTTTACAAAGTGCACCAACAGCACTCCTAACAAAAATCTCGACTAAACTCGAAACCCTAACAAATCTATCAACTCAATTTCTCTCTCAAAGCGATACCGGGAGGCCTCACGCTCCCTCTCTATTTATACCCAAAGTAGACAACCTAAAGCCACCAACCAATCTCATACTAGAAGTCCTAATCAACCTAGGAAACTTTCTCGTATAAGAAACAAACTTTATATAACCAATCCCACCAAATTTGGACTCCTTCCAAATTCGACTCCGCATCCCATATGCACACAATACATCCATCGTATGCCATATGGAACCTTCACCTTCCACGTGCATTGAACTCTAGCCTTAGTATCCCGCATGATCTCTGACCACCACGGACGTCGTCTTATCCCCAAGCCGACTCCCGGTCCATCACCGCAATACAAGCCCGGCATAGATTCACCTGCACATGAAACAAACAAAGAAACCATATTCCGAGACCAAGCTATCCCCAACTTGACTCATTGTTAGCAAACAACACTAGAAGTCATATTCATGAAACAATCACGGATATCCAAACAAACAACCCGAAACCGAAACCGACACAGCGTCGGCCGGTCAGACCGCGGACTGAGCCGGTCTGACCGGCAGCCTCTGGCCGGTCTGACCGGACCCAATTCAGCAGCACCTGTATATCTGCTGTAAAATTCCAATCATCTCCAAAACCACTTCGCAAATAAATTCCAAATATCAAAACCAATAATCTCCAATACCAATTTGTTCATCACAAAAACATAATAAAAAAGCTTTGATTTTACAATCTCCGCCTTGATGAACACATTGGTAAACCCATCAAAAATGTTTTGGTGTTTGGAAAAATAAAAACAAAAAGTGATAAAAAAAACACACTTCGTACAAACGTACACATCGTGCTCAAAAATCAAAAATCACCTTGCTTCTCCCAAAAACACTTCTCCCCCTTTTGACAATGATTTCATCAAGAATAAGAATTATATTTATTAATGTATAAGAGCTTAGCATACATATAGCATATCAAATCATGTGTCGCAATAAAAAGAAGATGAACCCATCTAAAGCATAACATGCATGCATTAAAGTATAATCATGAACCAAAGATTTTACAATTAAGCTTGAATCAACAATCAAAATACATGATTTCATACGATTTATAATGCAACATCGTAACAAGCACATAGGTTGAAAAATAAACACTGAACACATATACCTATTGCATTTATCATTCTTTCTCAAATAGACTTTAGCACAAAACAACCAAGAGAATTTCAACTTTTTCTTTTTCTTGAGCCTTTTTGCTCATTTTGTATTTATCTCAGGTACGTCTCTGTCGTCAAGACTGTTTCCAGGGATTCGGCACCCATTATTTTGCTCATATCAAATATGTCCTTGTCGTGAAGACTGTTATCAAGGATTTGGTATTCATTTTTTTATATTTTTTATTCTCTTTGCACAAAGAGCAACAAGCTATTTGAGGAATAACAATTCAATAAAGCATATATATATAGCATATATAAATCAAACCATATGCTAGCATCAATATTGCACATTTTCTTAATTCAAGTATAGAATTTAAATGTCATACATCATCTCCCTTAAAAACAAAATCTAAGTCTCATAAAAATACTAGACTATATACAGGCTAAGCTAGAGACAAATAAATCTTCATAGTATTGCTAGCATGCACAAGAAAATACCATATGTATAGAACAAAGCTCTCTCTTTCAATTTTTCTCATTATCATATTTTTGCTTGATAAAACCATGAGGTACAAACTCCCCCTCAAAACATGCCAAAAGGATGAATTATGCCTAATTCACCACGAAGAAAAGCAAAGCGATTAGAATCCAAAGGTTTAGTGAAAATATCAGCAAGTTGCAACTTTGTGTCCAAAAACTGCAATTCAACATCTCCCTTCTCAACATGATCCCTCAAAAAGTGAAAGCGAATATCAATGTGCTTTGTGCGTGAGTGTTGAACAGGATTCTTAGCAATATTAATAGCACTAGTATTATCACAAAAGAGATGTACTTTCTCAAAAGTAAGACCATAATCTTTCAAAGTAGATAAAAGCCAAAGAATCTGTGAACAACAACTAGCAGCAGCAACATATTCAGATTCAGCAGTTGATTGAGCAACACTAGATTGTTTCCTAGAAGACCATGCAATCAATGATGTACCAAGAAAATGACATGTTCCGCTAGTACTTTTCCTATCAACTCTACAACCAGCAAAATCAGTATCTGAATATCCACTTAAGCATATAGAAGATGAAGTAGAATACCAAATTCCAAACTCAAGTGTATGATTCAAATACCTCATTATTCCCTTGACCGCTTGACGATGTGAAGCACGAGGAGAAGCTTGAAAGCGCGCACACAAACACACAGCAAATTGTATGTCTGGCCTAGAAGCAGTTAGATACAACAATGATCCAATCATGCTTCTATACTCCTTTTGATCAACAGCTTCACCATCTTCATTAGGATCCAACACAGCCGTAGAACCAATTGGTGTTGAAATTGGCTTGCTATTCTCCATCTTGAACTGTCTCAAAAGATCCTTCGTATACTTCGTTTGATGCACAAATATAACTTGAGGTGTTTGCTTAACTTGCAATCCCAAAAAGTACGATAACTCACCCATCATGCTCATCTCAAATTCCCTGCGCATAGTCTCAGCAAACTCTACAACCAACGCGTGAGACGAACAACCAAAGATAATATCATCCACATAAATCTGAACGAACAGTTGATTATCACCATGCTTAAGAACAAAAAGCGTTTTGTCAACCTTTCCCATTGTAAAACCTTTCGCAAACAAAAAGTTCTTAAGCCTATCATACCATGCTCTAGTTGCTTGTTTCAAACCATACAAAGCTTTAGACAATTTAAAAACATGGTTGGGAAAATCAGGATTTTCAAAACCAGGTGGTTGTTTGACATAAACTTCCTCCTGTATAAAACCATTTAGAAAAGCACTTTTCACATCCATTTGATACAATTTAAAACCTTTTGAAGCTGCAAAAGCCAACAAAAGTCTAATTGCCTCAATTCTAGCAACAGGAGCAAAAGTTTCATCAAAATCCAAACCCTGTACCTGAGTAAAACCTTGAGCAACAAGTCTAGCTTTATTTCTCACAATCAAACCATCCTCATTTTGTTTATTTTTGAAAACCCACTTGGTTCCAATAATATTATGTCCAGAAGGTGGTTCAACTAAAGTCCAAACTTTATTTCTCTCAAAATTTTCAAGTTCTTCATGCATGGCATTAATCCACGATTCATCAGTTAATGCATGTGACACATCTTTGGGTTCAAAAGAAGCAACAAATGCAGAATTTGCACAAACATCATGAGTCGTTACCTTAGACCTAGTAGTCCGCTCACCTAAATTACCAATGATTTGTTCTGGCGGATGTTGTCGTTGAATGCGCAAAGGAGCAGCGACTTCTGAAGTTGATTCACGTTCTGTATCAATACCAGTTGAAGTTGAAATCTTCAACAGAACCTTCAGCCGACGACCCTAGCCGGTCTGACCGCACGTCCTGCGCCGGTCTGACCGGAGGTGTGCCGACGGTCTGACCTGCCTGGCGCCCGGTCTGACCGGCCGAGCCGATCTCGTCGTCGTCGTCGCTTTCGTCTTCAAAAATACGACCATCCTCCCCCTGAACCTGTGACAGTGTACCTGAAATATCAGGTCTAGTACCTGGACTAGCCTCATCAAAAGAAACTTCGCAAGTCTCAACGATTTTGTTAGTCTCCAAAATAAGTACACGATAACCATGAGAGTGTGCGGGGTAACCAAGAAACATTCCATCGGTAGACCATGCCTCAAACTTATCCAAATTTCCAGATTTCAAGACAAAGCATTTGCAACCAAAAACACGCAAATGTGAAACTTTGGGTTGATGTCCAAATCGAAGCTCATAAGAAGTTTTTCCAAGTTTTGATCTCAAGAAAACTCGATTTGAAATATAGCATGCGGTGTTAATCGCCTCAGCCCAAAATTTTCTAGGAGTGTGATACTCATCCAACATCGTTCTAGCCATCTCAACCAAAACACGATTCTTTCTTTCAACAACACCGTTTTGTTGTGGAACACGAGGAGAAGAAAATTCATGTGCAAGACCTCTTTCATTGCAAAACTGTTCAAATGAAGCATTTTTGAATTCACCACCATTATCACTTCGAATTCTTTTCAAAGAACCAGGAGATTCAAGATCCAATCGAAGAAACAAACCACGAAAGTGTTGAAACGCTTCATCCTTAGTTGCCATAAAGAAAACCCAAGAATATCTAGAAAAATCGTCAACAATAACCAACACATACCACTTTCCTCCAACTGATTGCACTCTAGCTGGACCAACAGTGTCCATATGTAAAAGCTGTCCTGGTGCATCAGTCATCACAGAAACAATAGGAGCATGTGAAGAAGCAAGCAACCATTTTAGCATGACGATACGGTGTACAAACCAAATCAAGATCTTTCTTAAGTTTCGGCAAACCACGAACAAGATCCAAACCACTTAACCTCGTGAGATGATCAAAACCAACATGTCCAAGTCTACGATGCCAAAACATCACATCTTTACAAAACTTAGCAACCAAACATGCTATCACAGGTGAAACAGGATTTTCAAAATCAGCTTTAAAAACTCTACCATAGTGAGAAATATTCAACACAGAATCACCACGAGAATCAAAAACTTTACTTCCAGTTTTCTTAAAATGAACCTCAAAATCTTCATCAAGAATTTGTGAAACTGAAAGCAAATTATACTTTAAGTCCTCAACCAAAGCTACATTCTTTAATTCAAATTTGTCATTTACCTTTACCAAACCTGTAGCGAGAACGGCACTAGTAGAAGCATCACCAAAGATAATCGATTCAGCCTTGGATGCCCGTTTGAGAGAGGAGAACCAATTTTTATCACCGGTCATGTGCCGCGAAACCGGAATCCACGATCCACACGTTCTCCTTCCTTGCCACCAACGCCTACACACAAGCAGAAGTCAAAGCCTCAGTACTGGGGTTAGATGACAATAAAAGTTTAGGAATCCAGTACTGAGACACACGACCAGAAGATCCAATAGGCATATATCCACGTGCAAAAACAGTTTGAGAATTTTCAGAAAAATTCCTCCGAGGCCGGTCTGACCAAAGTACAGTGGCCGGTCTGACCGGGGGCCAAGAAACCTCTTTTTCCAAAATAGCACAGTTTTCACAATCTATCATGACATCTTTACTTTTACGATACTTGGGGCAAGAAAGCACTTAATTGTTTTTCACAACACCTTCCATGTACTCAACACGACCTAAAGCATCTTTTAATTTCATCTTATTCAAAGTACATGTTGAGCAATCCAAAACATCATGAGGTTGTTTTAACTTTTTAGCACAAATCATGTTAAACATCAAACTAGCATGAAAAGCAAATTGATATTTTTGCAACAACTTTTTAGTTAAAAACAACTCATTTAAAGTGCGTGTGTGCAAAGCAAAACTAAGAGCAAGAGAAGATTTACTTTTCAAATCATGTGCAGCATTGACATCTCTAATTTTAGAAATTTCATTCATTAAAACCTCACAACTTTGACAATCATTATTATTAGGAATAAGAGATTCAACGATAAACTCATGTTTTCTATACATCTTCTCACACTTCATATTTTTTGCACTCAAAATATTAATAGCTTCCTCAAGAGCACTTACCTCATTGTCTTCACACTCTGAATCCGATTCACCACGCGCCATGAAGCAAACACCGGAGATGTTCTTTCCCTTGTCATCATCTCCACTCTCACCATCTACATCGCTTAGTGGCTCAAACGCGGCGTAGACTTGATCAAAAGCCTTTTTGAGTGTCTCCTTGATCTTCTTTCCTCCTCTAACTGTACTCTTTGGCTTGTTGTCATGGGTCTTCTCATCACAATTATCTTCCCTCTTATTTCTCCCAAGCTTAGGACAACGTGAACGAAAGTGATCCGTAGCACCACATTCAAAACAACGATTTGGTCCACCTCTTTTCCTGTACCTAACATTAGTCACAGCTCGAGAAAGTCTGTTAGATAACAAAACCAAGTCCTCCTCCTCAAACTGTTCGAGTTGATCATCGGACATGGCATTAAACAAGGCACATACAGAAGATTTTGATGAAGAAGCATTAGCATCCAGAGAAGTTGAAGAGTAAACCAAAGCACTCGACTTAGAATCAACTTTACGAGAAAGAATATTCATCTCATGTGTTTTCAATTTTGTGTAAAGCGAATCCAAAGTCAAGGTAGACATATTAGCAGACTCCTGAATAGATGTAACTTTCATCTCCCAAATAGACATGTCAAGACTATTCAAAAAGTGACAAGAATCTCAGATTGTGTATAATTAACATCATAAGAAGAATCAACAGATCTAAGATCACTCAAAATTTTATTAAACCTAGAAAGATAGTCATCCAAAGCTTCTCCAGGTTTCATCTCAAATTTAATATACTCCTTTTTGAAAAGATCTCGACGAAGTTCTTTAATGTTATTTGTTCCTTGATGAAAATTACTCAAAGCAATCCAAATCTCATGGGCAGTTTGAAGATGAGCAACACGATCATAATCCGAACGAGAAATCCCACTCAAAAGTATATTGCGAGCTTTGCAATTTTGTTCAAACTCAGTTTTTAAAGCAGCAGTATTAATTTGATCAGGAATCTCATAAGGATGAGAAACTTTTCTCCAAATATCATAATCCTCAGCCATAATATAAGATTGCATCCTACTACACCAATGAGAAAAATCCGTTCCATCGAAAACATGAGGTTTAGTTGAAAACCTATTAGCAGCCATGCAAAAACTCTAGATTAATTAAAATCCAAAGAAGAAAACAAGGCTCCGATATCACTTGTAGGATCGAACAACAATAACTAAGCCAACCAGAGGGGGGGTGAATGGTTGGTATGCCCAAAAACCAAAACTTTTTACGGAAATAAAAGTTACCCTCAAATCCAACGGTTTACGGTCTGACCAAAGTTGTTGCGCCAGTCTGACCGTCAGTCTGCCTCCGGTCTGATCGCAGGTATGCCGCCGGTCTGACCGCCACCTTGCCGCCGGTATGACCGGTGGTATTTCGCCGATTAGACCGCCAAAACCCGATGAAACACAGATCGAAGAACACTTAAAGTAGATCACGACTTTATTGATTCTTTCTGTGTTTACAAAGTGCACCAACAGCACTCCTTACAAAAATCTCGACTAAACTCGAAACCCTAACAAATCTATCAACTCAATTTCTCTCTCAAAGCGATACCGGGAAGCCTCACACTCCCTCTCTATTTATACCCAAAGTAGACAGCCTAAAGCCATGAACCAATCTCATACTAGAAGTCCTAATCAACCTAGGAAACTTCTCATATAAGAAACAAACTTTACATAACCAATCCCACCAAATTTGGACTCCTTCAAAATTCGACTCCGCATCCCATACGCACACAATACCTCCATCGTATGCCATATGGAACCTTCACCTTCCACGTGCATTGAAGTCTAGCCTTAATATCCCGCATGATCTTTGACCACCACGGACGTCGTCTTATCCCCAAGCCGACTCCCGGTCCATCACCGCAATACTAGCCCGGCATAGATTCACCTGCACATGAAACAAACAAAGAAACCATATTCCGAGACCAAGCTATCCCCAACTTGACTCATTGTTAGCAAACAACAGTATTACATACGCATAGTATTCATGAAACAATCACGAATATCCAAACAAACAACCCGAAACCGAAACCGACATAGCGTCGGCCGGTCAGACCACGGACTGCGGCGGTCTGACCGCGCGATACACGCCGGTCTGACCGGCAGCCTCTAGCCGGTCTGACCGGACCCAATTCAGCAGCACCTGTATATCACCTGTAAAATTCCAATCATCTCCAAAACCACTTCGCAAATAAATTCCAAATATCAAAACCAATAATCTCCAATACCAATTTGTTCATCACAAAAACATAATAAAAAACCATTGATTTTACAATCTCCCCCTTGATGAACACATTGGTAAACCCATCAAAAATGTTTTGGTGTTTGGAAAAATAAAAACAAAAAGTGATAGAAAACACACTTCGGACAAACGAATCACCTTGCTTCTCCCAAAAAACACTTCTCCCCCTTTTTACATTATTTACAAGTTATGCCCAAGTCTAATTATTTGGAAAATGTCTAATCGTTTCTATTTAAGCGGGGCTAAGCATATTCCTAAATTTACTAGTAAGCACCACATATATAAAGTCCTCACTAGTTTTATTTTTCCTAGGGTTAACAAGGATCATATTAATAATACAAATAATAAGGCTATAACAAGGAGAATCGGTAGGGCTAAATAAAACGGTGATAAGCGCGGGAAATTAATAAAGCGAAATGCAATAATTTAAATAGACATAATTTTGTAAATTGGGATAACAATATGATCAAAATGGCATGACTTGCCTTGCTCGCTACCAAAACCTTCAACGTCAACCTCGAGGTAGAGCGGCTCTTCCGGAACTGCAGCGTCTACACGACAATCGTAAAGAAAAAGGGCCAAACAAAAATAAGAACCATATAAGATGCATAAAGAAAGCATAAAATGGGTTAATTACTGTTTAAGGGCAAAATTAGTAATTTGAACATATCAATTCCAAGTTCAAATAGTCAAGATATGGCTATTTGAATTTTAGGTGCTGTTTAATTGTCGTGTTGCAAATTTGTGAATTAATTTTTCTAAGGAAAATAAGGTGTACAGGGAAAAGAGAAAGAAACAGAGGGGAGGGAGAGAGATGGCAGAGGGGAGGAAGAGAGTTGAGCTCTAGCATGCACGGTGTGGGGGACGTGAGGGCAAGGCGAGGCTCACCGGAGCAGCTGGAACTGCGAGGAAACAGCGACGGCGATGAGGTAGAAAATGATGTCGGCTCGGGTTGACGTCAGGGATGGAGCTTCGGGGCTTGCCGAGGGAGGAGAAGGCGTGGCCGAGGGAGAGAAGGCGACGGCGCAGCCGGCAGTGGCCTTGCCGAGGCCCAGCGACGTCCAGACCGACGCCAAAGGGCGGCTGGAGCGCACGACGGCGGCGGTACGAGAAAAAAAATGGCGCAGTGGCCAGGGAGAGAGGAGGGGGAGGATGGTGGTGTGTGGGGAGAGAGAAGGGGGTCGGGGCTCCCTTTTATAGGCCGGAGGGGAGGGAGAGGGTCACCGGGGATGGAGATCGACGCCGGCCATGGTGGAGCTTGACATTGATGAACGCCATCAAAATCCACTACGAATAATGCGGGATTGAGTGGGATTTGTTGGGGGAATTGATGAGGAAGAGGAGACGAACCCATTTTCGCAGTTAATTTGGACGGAAATCCACCGAGGAGGGAGATCAGGATGGGCGGCGGCGCATGTGTTCACGGGAGAGAGAGACGGGCACGGCTGGAGGTTGAAGACGCCTCCGATAGGCGGGCCCCACGGTGGAGCGCGCGTGCGGCGCACGTGCGAGGCGCGCAGCAGCCGCAGCTCGACTGGGCTGGGGGGGCGGCTCGGCCTGGGCCGGGAAGGAGGAGCAAGGCCCAAGGCAGAAGAAAGAAGGAGAGGGAGGGCAGGCCAGGTCGGGCCGGAGGGAGAGAGAGGAACAGATGGGCCGAAAATGGCCCAAGGAAAGGGAGAGAGTTATTTTAGGTTTTTGCTTTTTTTATAAAATTCTTTTAATTGTTTTTGTTGCTATAAAATTATGTAGGGTGCTCTGAAAATTAAAGTAAAAATTGGTTAAGCATTTTGAAGCATGGGGAATTTATTAAAAATACCCACAAGCCAAATTGACATCAATATTGGTGAGTTTTAATTGTTGAAGGTTATTTTTTTGGTTTTACAATTTCTAGAAATAAATTAGACGATACAATTTTAGAGTGATTTCAGGGCGTGACAAACCTACCCCCTTACAGAGAATCTCGACCCCGAGATTCGGAAGCACTGACGAAGAGATGGGGATGGGCCGACTTCTACTCATCTTCGCGCTCCCAAGTGGCTTCTTCTTCTGAGTGGTTGCTCCACTGAACCTTGCAAAAGCGGATGACACAGCTACGTGTATGTCTCTCTGAGGTGTCTAGAATTTTGATAGGCTTCTCCACATAAGTTAAATCTTCTTGGATCTCGATCTATGCAGGATCTGCTTGCTCTGTCGGCACTCGCAGGCATTTCTTGAGTTGGGAGACATGGAAAACATCGTGGACACTGCCTAAAGAAGCTGGCAAGTCGAGCTGATAGGCAACTTCTCCTTTTCGGCTCAGGATCTTGTACGGTCCAACATATCTTGGTGCACGCTTCCCTTTCGTGTGGAATCTTCTTACTCCCCTTAGCGGAGTGACTCGCAAATACACATAATCTCCGACTTCGAAAGCAAGATCTCAACGCTGGTTGTCTGCATAGCTCTTCTGCCTAGACTGGGCCACTTTCAAGTTCCTCTGTATAACCTTAACTTTTTCCTCTGCTTCTTTAAGAATATCAGTCCCAAAAACCTGTCGTTCCCCTGTCTGATCCCAAAGGAGCAGGGTTCTGCACTTTCGGCCATACAAAGCCTCGTATGGTGCTATGTGTAGACTAGACTGATAATTGTTGTATTATGAGAATTCTGCATAAGGGAGACTTTTATCCCAAGATTTTCCAAAATCAAGAACACAAGCCTGAAGCATGTCTTCAAGAATCTGATTGATTCGTTCTGTCTAGCCATCTGTTTGCGGGTGATAAGCAGTACTGAAATTCAGGCGCGTTCCCAACTCCTCTTGCAATTTTTGCCAAAACTTGGAGGTGAATTGGCTGCCTCGGTCGGATACAATCTTCTTGGGAACACCATGAAGGCAGACGATGCGAGCAAAATATAGTTCCGCCAACTTGTTGCCTGAATATGTGGTTTTGACGGGAATGAAATGTGCCACTTTAGTTAGTCTATCAACGACAACCCAAATTGAGTCGTAACCACCTTGAGTTCGAGGAAGGCCAGTAATAAAATCCATTCCAATCTCCTCCCATTTCCATTCCGGAATTTGGAGCGGCTGAAGCAATCCTGATGGTCTCTGATGTTCTGCTTTGATTCTTTGGCATACATCACACAAAGCCACAAATTCAGCTATTTCACGCTTCATGCTGACCCACCAGTACTTGGCTTTTAAGTCCAAATACATCTTGGTACTGCCTGGATGGATGGAGTACTGGCTTTCATGTGCTTCCTGTAGGATGAGCTTCTTTATTTCTGGAACATTCGGGACGCAGATACGATCTCCATTCCAAACTGCTCCATACTCGTCTTCAACAAAACCAATTGTTTTTCCCCTCCGCATATTCTTCCTGAGTTCTTGAATGTCAGCATCATTCTTCTGGGCTTCCCCAATTTGATCAAGAAGCAAAGGCTTAGCTTCTATAGTCGCTAGAAAACCTTGATCGACGATACCAAGATTCAGATATTCTAACTCCTTGCAAAGAACAGAAGAACACTGATCGAGATGAACTGCGTTACAGTAGCTTTTTCTGCTCAAGGCATCAGCCACAACATTTGCTTTCCCGGGGTGATAGTGGATTCCCACATCGTAGTCCTTGATTAATTCCAACCATCTCCTTTGGCGAAGGTTCAGATCCGGCTGAGTGAAAATGTACTTCAAGCTCTTATGATCGGTGTATATCTCACAACGATTTCCAATGAGATAATGGCGCCAAATTTTCAGAGCATGCACTACGGCTGCCAACTCAAGATCATGGGTGGGGTAATTATTTTCATGTGGACGTAATTGCCCGGATGCATAAGCCACCACGTGTCCTTGCATGAGAACACAACCCAAACCTTGACGGGATGCATCGCAATATACTTGGAAGTCTTTGGTAATATCCGGCAGAACCAAGACTGGAGAGGATACCAGTTTCTTTTTGAGCATTTGAAATGCCTTCTCGCACTGTGGGGTCCACACAAACTTTTCTTCCTTCTTCAACAGTTGGGTCATTGGTCTAGCTATCTTTGAGAAGTTTTCAATGAACCGACGATAATATCCTGCTAGTCCGAGGAAACTGCGGATTTGAGTGACGGTCTTGGGTTGATTCCACTTGGTAACTGATTCAACAGTGGTGGGGTCAACTGCCACTCCTTTCGCCGAAATGACATGGCCAAGAAACTTTACTTCTGACAACCAAAATTCACATTTACTGAACTTGGCATACAATTGTTGCTCCCTGAGTTTCTCCAGGGTTAAACGCAAATGTTGTTCATGCTCTTCTTCCGTCTTGGAATAAATCAAAATGTCATCAATGAAGACAACCACGAACTTATCCAAATATTCCATGAATACTTTGTTCATCAGGTTCATGAAAAAGGCAGGAGCATTCGTCAACCCGAATGACATTACTGTACATTCATATAAACCATATCTGGTGGTGAAGGCTGTTTTGGGGATATCTTCTTCGCGGATCCGCAATTGGTGATAGCCGGATCGGAGATCAATCTTGGAGAATACAGCGGCTTCCTTCAATTGATCGAACAAATCATCAATCCGTGGTAAAGGGTATTTGTTCTTGATGGTGACTTCATTGAGGCCACGATAATCGACGCACATTCGCTTGGTCTTGTCTTTCTTCTGAACAAAGATCACCGGTGCTCCCCATGGAGATGCGCTGGGACGAATGTACCCTTTCTCCTTCAATTCTTCTACTTGCTTCTTTACTTCAGCCAATTCATTGGCGCCCATCCGATACGGTCTTTTGGAGATAGGTGCGGTACCAGGTACCAGATCAATCCGAAATTCGATCTCTCTTTTGGGAGGCATTCCTGGCAAGTCTTCAGGGAAAACATCGGGGTATTCTTTGACTATTGGGATTTCTTCAAGACGAGTCTGATGCAGAACTTGTTGGCAACATGACAGTTCTACGGGCACAATCCAAGACCACTTGATGGCGAGTAAGAAAATTCATTCCGAGGATGACATCCAGATCTTTGGAGTCCAGAAGGACAAGATTGGCCAGAAAAGGAATCCCTTGGATTTCTATGGACACCGATGGACTAAACTGCCGAGCTGGCATCTGACCACCAGGGGTAGTAATAATCATAGCATTGCTAAGTCTTTCTACCCTCAAGTTATGTTGCCCCACAAATTTTCTTGATATGAATGAATGTGTAGCTCCAGAATCAAATAAGACTGAGCAGGAATAGAATTAACCAGGAACGTACCGATGATAACTTCGGGAGTTGCCTGCAATTCCTCCGCAGTGACGTGGTTTACACGTCCCCTGATCATGTTATTGCTGCCACCATTGTTGCGGACCAGTGCTTGACCTTGTGGGCGCTTCGGCGTTGGGCATTTATTGGCAAAATGCCCCGGCTCATGGCAGTTGAAGCAGAGAAGGACCTTTCCACTGTCATCCTTACTAGTTGATCCACCTGGTGCTGTTGTTGGAGTGGGGCGAGGTGCACGGTTTGCCATCTGATTCTGCTGCTGCGAGGGGGGCCTGTTGACATACTGCATGTGAGGTGCTAGGCGAAACTGTGAGTTGGAGGAAGAACCATCATGATGAGGAGTGGTATAACGAAGCTTCTGACTTGGACCCTGCTGCATCTTGAAATTCACCATGCGACGCTTGAGAGTGTCGAGCTCCTTGTTCTTGGCCTCCTGGCGGATAGACTTGTCCACCAAACGCTGAAAATCGACATAGTCATTTTTTCTCATCTTCACGCACTTCCTCCGAAGCATATCTAGCAAGACGGTTGAATTCATGCAGATATTCTGCCATTGAGCGGTTGCCTTGCTTTAGCTCCCGGAATTCCCGCTTCTTCAAGCCCATGATACCAGTCGGCACGTGAGACTTCTTGAATGCGGCCGTGAAATGAGCCCAAGTGATAGCATGATCTGCGGGTTGGGTGGCTTGGAACTGGTCCCACCATTCAGAAGCAGGTCCTTGGAGCTGGTGAGCGGCGAAGGCAACTCTTTCGGCATCGGTGCATTGGATTAGATCAAGCTTCTTGTTGATGGTGTGCAGCCAATCTATAGCATCTACGGGGTTGGCGGTGCTAGAGAAAGTGGGTGGACGAACACGCAAGAATTCTGCAAGCTTGGACTGCGGTGGGGGAGGTGGTGGAGCATTAGCGCCTACAGCAGGCTGATTCTGGATATGATGGAGTAGAGCGGCCATCATATTGGTTTGCTGGGCTAGAATCTGTGTGAGGATCTCATGGTTAGGTGGTGGTGGTGGTGGTGGTGGCGATGGTGGTGGTGCATTCCCATGACTTTGTCCACTGCCCTCTGTCCTATTCTCATTACCAACTGATATCCTAGTGTTTACCATCTGACAGAGACAAGGAAAGGATGACAAGAGTACAGAAAGAAAGGAACACTAAAGACAGATTAATAACCCAACTTATTTAAATTTTTATTGGACTGATGTTGGTGAGTTACTTCAAGTTTTTAAGACACCCGGGCGGAGCTATACCACAACGAACTGGTATAGTCCACGCCTGTTGATGTAAAAACACACACCGGCCTGAGAGATTTGTTTTACTCTAGCGCAGGTCCAAAATTAGGGTTTTAGGTTCTAGGGCGTGCCAGTTGATTTGATCCTGCAATCAACAAGAAAAACATGCACATAATGTTAGAGACGATAGACAATCGGCCATAGGGCCGATTTCATATCGTATGTGACCTAGCCGATGCAATAAAGCATGAATCGGCTGTAAGGTATGATAAATGATAGAACTAACCCTAAACTAGTATATCGACTGTAAAGATTAGTGTTATATAATCAGTATATCGATGTTACTTTAAATATAAACAATTGGGATAGATCGGACTGAACCGAGACAGTATAAATTGCTTAAGTCTAAAGATAACATGAAATAACGATCATATATACTTATGTTATAGCCGATATCTAGATTTAAGTATAGTATGTATCGGCTATAGTTCCGATACATCCTTATACCAAGATATTCTCTAGTAATAAATATATTCAATTATAACCAATTAGATTGGTACCAAACTCAATATATTTATATTAGATTAGATCTTGATATAAAGGGCAGATATAGAACATTAAACAAAGCATAGAACGATGTAAAACATCTATATCAGGTAAGATTGGCTGAAACCCCAATACTATCCTTATTAACAATCATAAAGTAGGTTAGATATCATGATTCTAAATACGACTTAATAGGTTGGACTTAACCAATGCAGCATTAAGTATAAATAGAAGCATGAGGTCTAAAGAATCAAGCCGATGATTGTTTTTTAGGGATGGTGGATATATTATATAATATAAATTAACAAAGTAATCTAGCCGATATCGATGAAACCCTAAAAAGAATCTAGCTGATACAAGTAGATTGCATTGCCGATCTAAATTATATAACATATATGATAACTTGGAGATTCATATCATAAAACTAGAGTGTCACAAAGATGTAAGCACTAGCCTTAATGGTATAAATCGTCATGACAAGATATACCTCTTTGCCGAAGATCAAATTGATGCAGCACGACTCGAAAGCACAAACTTGTCGAAAGTAGAAAATAAAGGTGGCGATGCGCCGAGATTGGTTGAACGTCTGTTGTTGTTTACAAGACCTCGGGATTATATTTATACCCAAAAATACAAACATTGTCCATCATGGACACGACTCATATTAACCTAATACAAATCCAACTAACAAACAAGTCCCTTAGGTGGACTCTTACCGAAAATATCTATAAGGAAATTACATAAAATATCCTAACTAATAGATACAATTGCCTCCTCACGACTCTATCCGTCCATGGCAATCCATATGAAATACGTTAACACAACCCGATGACGTACACCGAGTCATATTACCAAAATCGGCTGAATCGGCTAACTGTATCCGACTCTGACTCTGCCGATCCAGTTCACAGCCGATTCGGACTACAGCCGATTCTCACTCTGTTTCCGGAAACGATCTAATCTCTTTGATTCTCTCCGATTCTTCTCGATTCTATCTTCATCTCCGATACCTTGACTTACCAAATTTGGTCGTCAACACATGCCCCCCAAGTCCGGAATATTTGGTAATGTTTCGGATTTGCCAAATCTTATCTCCGAGATAATTTTGCTCTTTCCGTTTTTGACCGTTACCACACTGCTTTAAATACCTAACCGACGGCCCCGAGAAACTTCACACCGTTATACTGTTGCTACCACTTCCGTGATTCTCATCTCCCTCAACTCCGGCGATCCCCTCGGCGCAACCGGGCAATCTTCAAACATACTTCTGCTCCTCCAACTTCCGCCGTTGCAAAATGTCTTCTTCATCCGCTCCGTCCACTGCTCCATCGGCTGAATATGCAGAGGTATGCCCCATCGGCTAGATCTCCTTTTATTCATCAAATCTTATCTTTCGCAATCTTTGTTCGTTCTCTTCTTCTTCTACTTTGTTAATGTAGCACATTGCAAACCTAGTTGCGGTTCCCAGTCTAGATCATGAAAACAACTATTTTCTTGGACCAATCGGCAATCTGGACCCAACTGAGTTTATTACTGCCGAAACAAACAGAATTCCTTTCAGGCTAGCAAACCCTAATTTAGGGCATTGGAAAAACACCTTTAAGTCTTGGCCATCCCTAGAGAAAAGCTGGCCCGCATGGTTTAAACGCATATCGGCTAGCAAACAAAGCCATTGGGATGAAATAGGAATCGTCCAAGCTCCAGCCCTAACATTAGCAAATTCGGCTAAAGACGAGCTGCTGATGGCCTCTGCTTCATACTTTTGGTCCAACACCATCAATGCATTCTTATTCAGTCAAGGACCTATGACCCCAACTCTCTTGGACATTACCATGTTAACTGGGCTAGATATTACTTCTTCAACCAACCCCATGATCTGGAACTCTAAGAAAAGATTTGACTTCAAAACCAAGAGCATAGGTGGATGGTCTGGCTTCATTTCAGCTAACATGGGTCAGGGTTCAGTATCTCCCAGAGAACATACTGCCTTTTTACTGAAGTGGTTGGAGAAATTTTTATTTTGTGGATCAAGCTGTGGCCCAACCTCAAACTGGCAGCATATAGCCGAAGCACTCGAAGAAAAGAAACAATTTCCCTTAGGAAAAATCCTGCTCGGCTACCTATACCAAACCTTTAACAATGCATCGGCCAAGCTAGCTGTCGGCTCAATGGTCAGCGCAGGTGGTCCATGGTGGCTACTCCAATCCTGGCTAAACTTAGTAGCAATGAAAGCTGTCAATCGGCCACCCCTGACTGAGCCAGAATTCCCTAGACTAGAGCCAATCACCGACGATGATGGTGAAGAGATAACCCATCGGAGGTGTACATCTTTTGGAGAATATGCCAGCACACCAGCCGATGCCGGTGCAAAGCTATCAGCCGAACTGCTCAAGGGTTGGTTCTTCAGCTTTTATGATGGCTTTCAAAAGAATGCAAGAATCTGGTTTTTCTATGAAGATTCAATCAACTTTGAACTGCCATCGGACTTCAGGTTTCAAGAAATCAACCATGACAAATTCCAGAAGTTCAAAGAAGTTTATACCACTGCCATTAGCCCATGCATTCTCCCTGTCGGCATCCATCAAGGCAGGAACATCAAAATTTCATACGAATTTTATCATCCCATGAGCTCAGCCAGACAGTTTGGTATGGGTCAACTTCCAATCGGCTTGTGGTTTGCCGACAAGATCCAATATAGGGGAGAGATATCATCAAGTCTGATGATGGATCGGCTGCTTAACATCCCAGGACCTCCCCTTGGCAGTATCAATGACATTCAGTTAGCTATGTTCAGGAGCAGGGATTTTACTTCATGGTGGGCTGAATGGAAACAACATCTTTTCCATCAATCGGCTACAATTTATATGACAGATCTGTTCCCTGACATGATTCCCCAGGTAACTCTTTTACTTTATCTCATTCCTGTTTTAAATATATCAGCCGATTCTATTTTTAACTTATAAGCTATCTTTGCTCTTTCAGACTACAGACTCATCTCCTCCACACATTAGCCGAAGTGGAAAAGATATTGAATATGCTGCAGGGCTACTACCCAGCAGATGTGGTATGACTCCTCCTGTTATCGGCTATAATGCCCCTAAGACATCAAGTCTCCTGCAAGGACAAATAAGGGATCCAGCCGATGCAGGCAGAAAAAGAAAAACCAAAGCAGCAACTGCTATGCCACCAGCTGCCAAGAAAAAACCTAGAAAACAACCACCTCCACCAACCGACGACATTGATGAAGGCCTGGAGGATGCAGCTATTGAACATGCAATAGACGAAGCTGCAGCCGAGATGAGTGATGTGGGAGAGAAAACGCCACCAACTTCTCCAGCTCCAAAACGAACTCCCACAACCCCTGCTGCCCCAGCAGTCTTCACTCGGCAACCCAGAGTAAGTTCAATCTCTTTAATATAAAATCTCCTTATCCATTATCAATCTAAACTTCCAAACTTTGTATTTTGCAGAAGAAAAGACCGGCCGAGAAAAAGAAACCAAGACCGGTATCGGCTAAACCAACCACTCAAGCTCCCTTGGTAAGTCTCGACTGCCAAAATTCCAAACTCACTTCTTAGCCGACACCATCTAATATTTATTTGATTATTCAAAATCTGCCAGCCTCCATCTCCACCATCGCCTGCAGCATAGCCAATCTCCAGTGAACATACTGCATCGGCTGCAGGCAGTCATCATATTACAGAAGAAGAAATTGCTACCCCTGCAATTCCTGTAAGTCTCAAACCTTCAAACTATCAAATCGGCTATACAAAAACACCCTGTTACTTATATTCCCTTTATCTTTCTTGCTTGTAGGTCTTAGCCGATTTATTCTCTTTTGATATAAATGACTACTTTGATGAAGAAGCAGAGGGAGAAGCAACAAGCAAATCCTTATCTCCACTAGCTGATGATGTAAAGAGGAATCTTGAAGACATCTCCCATCGGCTTGAAGCTTCTTTGGATAGCCTGGTGGTCGATTGCAGCACTCTCCGGGCAAGATTCCAAGATATCCAAGCTCTGCTCCCAGATGGCTTGTCTAATATCATCACCCCAGCTATGTACCTTGAACAACATCAATTCAAGCTGGAGAAGGCAAGACAAAGGATAGCCGATCGGCTAGAGAAGAAAAACATTGAGGCCACAATTCAAGCAAATCGGCAACTAGTGCATGATGAAAAGAATAAACTTGATCAACTAGCTGAAGAGCCGATCAAAGCTACTATAGATCAACTGGAGGCTGAAAGGATTGACTTGTTGGCCAAACTGGAAGAATGCAATGCCAAAATTGCATTAGAAAGGCAAAAATTAGTCGATCTCCCAAAAGCCATTGGAGAACAAAAAACAAAATTGAGATCGGCTATAAAGAATGTAGCCAACATGACCAAGTCCCTGAAGGTGATCCCTGGAACCGATGCACAAGATGCCCAAGCAATCGCATTGTAATAGGGACTTAGGAAAAATTTGTAACCAATTTTGTAATCGGCTAAAAACACTTATCTTGTAACTCATACTTTGATATCCTTTATGCCGACAAGCCGATTTTATACTTTGTATCAGTCATCGAGCCGATTTTATACTTAGCCAAACTCTCCGATAAGACAAGCCGATTTTATACTTTGTATCAGTCATCGAGCCGATTTTGTACTTAGCCAAACTCTCAGATAAAATTTGCTCAAAAATTTCCAACTTTTCTCCCTCCATGCCCCCCAAGTTTGTAATAGGGAACACAATGCTGCAAACTTATATGTCTAAGGGCGATAAAAATATCAGCCATCTAAAGGTGATGTCAACACATCAGCTGTCAACCATAGATCGGCAAGCCATAGCCGATTAGGAACCAATCCAAACACTTGGGTAATATTTCTTCAAGTATTTTCCATTAAGAGCTCTTTCAAATAGCTCTCCATCTAGTCCTTTTAACATGTAGGCCCCTTTAGAAATGCATTTGTGAATTTGGAACGGCCCCTCCCAATTTGGTGACCACTTGCCGAATCTATTATCTCTAGCCCCTATCGGCAATACCAACTTCCAAACAAGTTCACCCTCTTCAAAAGATTTGGGCACAACCTTTTTATTATAATGCCTCGCAACTCTCACTTTGTCCTTTTTAACTTTCTCAAGGGCTTGCATCCTAGCTTGAACCAAATCTTCATCAATCATCGAATTATGATAGTCATCGGCTGTCAACTCATCTTGTAAAGAAAGTCTTCTCGAGCCAATGTTGGTTTCCCATGGTAACACAGCTTCATGCCCATAAACCAGTTGATAAGGGGTACCTGAATTGCACCATGGCAAGCCATCCGATAGGACCACAATGATTCAGCCAAAATAGTATGCCACTTCTTAGGATATTCGGCTATCTTTCTCTTTACCAACTTAATCAAACTCTTGTTAGATGCTTCAGCCTGTCCATTTGCTTGTGCATAATATGGTGAAGAATTCAGTAACTTAATTCCCATGCTATCGGCAAACTGAACAAACTCATCAGATATAAATATAGAACTTTGATCAGTTGTAATCGTCTGTGGCAAACCAAACCGATAGATAAGATGTTCCTTGACAAAATCAATGGCATCTTTGCTGTCAACTTTCTTTAAAGGAATTGTCTCAACCCACTTAGTAAAATAGTCAGTTGCAACCAATATGAATTTATGCGCCTTACTTGATGGTGGATTGATCTGACCGATCATATCAATACCCCAACCTCTGAACGGCCATGGCTTGATAATAGGGTTCATAGCCGATGCTGGTGCTCTCTGAATTGCTCCAAATTTCTGACAATCTTAACAACCTTTGTAATACCTGAAACAATCCTCCAGCATTGTCGGCCAAAAATATCCAACTCTTCGAATTAACCATTTCATCTTGTGAGCCGATTGATGTGTTCCACAAATACCCTCATAAACTTCACACATGACAACTTTGGCCTCTTCCATACTTAGACATTTCAAAAGAACTCCATCAATCGTCCGATAGTATAACACATCATCCAAAAGAACATTCTTAAGAGCTTTATATCGTAATTTCCTTGAAACTGATCTGGAAGGATTCTTCAAATACTCAAAAACATCAAACCTCCAATCATCGGCTGGAATGCAGGCCACTTCTACTTCAACCCCTTGTAACATCGGCTTGTAGCCTGATGCACCTTGAGCTAAATCATTGGCTTCGATGTTTTGCACCCTAGGAATATGTTTCAAAGTAATTGTCTTAAAGGTTTTCATCAGCTCTTGACATTTTTCATTGTATATCATCAAAGTATCACTTTTCCATTCATACTCCCCAGATAATTGACTTATCACCAATAATGAATCTCCCATGATCTCAACAGCATCGGCTTCGACTTCTCTCAATAATTGCAATCCTTTGAGAACAGCTTCATATTCCGCTTGATTATTCGTAGAGTATGGCTTAATAGTAAAAGCAAACTGAAAACTTACCCCCCTAGGTGATATAATGACCAACCCGTTACCGCAACCATGAGTGCAAACAGATCCATCGAAGAACAAAGTCCATGGCATAATATCAATGTTGTCAATGCTGGTATCCCTGTGTTCAACTATAAAATCGGCTATCGCTTGCCCTTTAACTGCCTTAGCCGATTCATACCTGAGATCAAAATCTGACAAAGCAAAGATCCACTTCCCAATTCGCCCTTTTAGAACTGGAGCCGATAGCATATACCGCACCACATCGGCCTTGCATACTATGATACATTCATTGGAGAGTAGATAATGTCTCAACTTTGTACAAGAGAAATATAAACACAGGCACAATTTCTCCAGGGGTGAATACCTTTGTTTCTACATCCAAGAGACGTTTGCTAAGATAAAATATAACTCTTTCCTTCCATTCAACCTCTTGGATTAAAACTGAGCCGATAGAGTTCTGATCGGCTGACAAGTATAATCTGAATGGAATCCCTTTCTGTGGTGGTATAAGAACTGGAGGAGTACTCAAATATTCCTTGATGTTACCCAATGCTTGCTGCTGCCTCTCTCCCCAGACAAATTCTTGATCAGCTTTCAACCTTAGTAAAGGAGTGAATGGTTCTATTCGGCCAGACAAGTCTGATATGAAACGCCGAACAAAATTTATTTTGCCGATCAATGATTATAACTTGGTCTTGTCTTCTGGAGGTTTTATATCCTTAATTGCTTCAATACTCCTCTGAGGAATTTCAATCCCACGCTCATGGATCAAAAACCCAAGAAATTGACCAGCCGATACGCCAAAAGCACACTTGGTAGGATTCATCTTCAACCCATACTTCCTTGCTCTTTCTAAGACCTGCTTCAAATCGGCTATATGGTCATTAACTTCCTTAGATTTAACCACCACGTCATCAATATATACCTCCACCAATGCACCGATGAGATCATGAAAAATATAGTTCATAGCTCTCTGATATGTAGCACCAGCACTCCTCAATCTGAAAGTCATAACTACCCACTCATATAAGCCGATAGCACCAGGACATCTAAAAGCGGTCTTGTGAATATCTTCCTCAGCCATGAAAATTTGATTATAACCAGCATTGCCATCCATGAAACTGATGATTTTGTGTCCAGATGTTGCATCTACAAGTTGATCGGCTACTGGCATTGGGTACTCATCTTTCGGTGTAGCCTTATTTAAGTCTCTAAAATCAATGCAAACCCTGAGTTTACATTTTTCTTGATGACTAGTACTATATTGGAAATCCACTCAGCATATCGGCATGGTCTGATAAAATTAGCATCATAAAGTCATGTAATTTCGGCCTTGATAGCATCATACATTGCAGCTTTACAACGTCTTGGGGTTTTTTGTACGGCCAATATCCTGCTTTGATAGGTAGCCGATGTTCAACTATCGATCGGCTAAGTCCTGGCATCTCATAATATTCCCAGGCAAAACAATCTCTATACTCTTTTAAGAGTGTAATTAATTTACATTTAAACTCTTTTGATAAAACCCTTACTAATGTATGTCGGCCTAGGCTTGTCACCTGGTCCAATGTCGATTTCTTCTAATTCATCGGCCGACATAAAACCTTGTCCTAGCTTGCTGTCGAGATCATCAACAGTGTCCTTTGTGTAGAAGTTGGAACCCTCCACGGCGCCCTCAAAACAAGAATGGGGGCTCTCCATCTCCTGTTGGCTATATGGCATTATCAGAAATCTTTAAGTAATCTCCTTGCCAAACTTTCCCAGATAAATAATCAATTCCTTCCATCTCTCAAACAGATAAATCCGCACTAGCTACATTGACTGACCTATCGGCTAGCACGATTTCAATCTGGTCTCCTTGCCATTGAGTCAGACTTTGGTGCATTGTTGAAGGGATGCAACAGTTGGCATGAATCCAATCTCTTCCCAGCAACAGACTGTAGGAACCCTTGCCATCAATAACAAAGAACGTGGTAGGAATTGTTTTACTGCCGATGGTTAGCTCCACATTCAAAACTCCCTTGGTCTCAGACGGATTCCCGCCAAAATCTATTAGAACCATGTTAGTCTTGATCAAATCCTCTGAATTCTTCCCAAGTTTCCTAAATGTTGTGTATGGCATTAGATTAACGGCTGCCCCTCCATCGACTAGCATCTTTGACATCGACTTGCCATTGACAAATCCTTTAACATACAGCGGCTTGAGGTGCCGATGATCAGTTCCCTCGGGCTTCTCAAAAACGGCTTGCTGTGGAGATAACATCAATTTAGCCGATAGTAAATTTTCTTCTTGCTCGACGACTTGCTCAATTGCATATTCGGTTGATAATATGAAAACCATGTTTATGTCAGATGTAATCACTTCCTTGCCTTTATGCTGTTGGTTCTTGCTACGATCGGCTCTGACTTGATCGGCTGGCACCACTTTGCTCTTCACCCGCCAAACTTTCTTCGTTCTCTGCCTCAGCCGATGCTCGATCTCCCCTTCAACCTCCTAGAATTGTTCCCTGTTTCTCATCCTTTGGACTCTTCTCTTCTGATTTTTGGTGAATATTCCAGAAGGGCACCATTGAGGATACATTGGCTTGGATTCTCTAGGTGAGTCATCTTCATCATTATTTTGTCGCATCGGCCCAAGTCTCTCATGAACTGGCAACCTTGATTGAATTGGCCGATGTATAGTTGCACCCTGTGGGCTTGAGCTTCTGACAAACTGTGCATCAGGATTACTGCATCCGGGACAATCTTCGATAGATGGCAACCTCATTCTCTCGTTCCAGCAGAATCTGAAAAATTCGCAACTCCAATGAGGATCAAAATATCTTTCATTTTCGTGAGAATATGACTCCTCTTCTCTTTGGCGCCTGTTTTGATATTTGTTGATCATGCCAGCCGATCTGATACTCCTAGTGTAATTTTTATCTCCACCGGGTGTACGCCGCTTATATCCAGGGTGCACCATGTTGACTGGAAAAGGGTGTCCATCTATCTTCATCGGCCTCTTAGATTCATCAATCTTAATCTTTCCTTGTTCAATAGCCGACTGGATATGTTGCCTGAAAATCTTGTAATCATTGGTACTATGGGATCCTGTATTATGCCACTTGCAATATTTCCTTTTCTTCAACTCCTCATCCGATGGGATAACAAGTCCTGCTGGCAGTTGAATCTGTTTTTCTTGGAGAAGAAGATCAAAAATTTTGTCGGCCTTGGTGATATCAAAATCAAATCTCTCCTCCTTTCCCGAATTCTTGGCCCATTGACAGACCACTGTCTTCTTGTTCCTAGACCACTCAGCTGCATTAATTTCCGGATCATCGTCTTCGGAGTCAGAGTCATAATTGTAGACATTGTTTACGTTGTTTGCCTTTTTTATGAACTTCCTTGCTTCGTGGAATCTTGTCTCATGAGCCGATATTTTTTAAGCTAGGTAAGCTAAACTTTCGAAGTCTTGGGCCGAAAATCTTTCCCTTATCGGCGCCAATAAACCCTGGAAGGTCAAATCGTCTAGCTGGGAATCTGTCAGGGTTAAACTGTAGCATCTATTCCTCACATCTCTGAATCGTTGAATATAATCTGGAACTGATTCATCTGGCTTTTGCCTGATTGCTGTGAGGTCTGACAACTTCATCTCTTGTACCCCACTGAAAAAGTACTTGTGGAATTGTTTCTCCAGATCGGCCCAACTTCTGATTGAGTTATAAGGTAGAGATGAAAACCAGGTAAATGCCGATCCAGACAAAGAAAGTGGGAATAATCTAACTGTGAGAGCCTCTGTAGCCGATGCTTCACCACACTGAGCTAGAAATCGGCTAACATGCTCATAAGTAGATACATTGTCTTGTCCTGAAAACTTAGAGAAGTCTGGCACCTTGTATCGGTTTGGTAATTGAACCCGGTCAAAGTATTCTGGATATGGGTGCCGATACATATTGCCATTGTTCTTTGGCTTGAGCCCAAACTGTTCCCTCATGACATCAGCGATTATATCGGCCCAGGGCTGATGTGGTATTGCTCCACCGTACTGTTGCTGAAGTGGATCCATCTGGCCATATTGGATCAGCTGAGGTCGCGGTGACTGAGGTTGGTACAGATGATTGAAACCTGCCGATATACTCTGAGGTGGTACGTACGGGAGCTCTGTGTTGTACTGCTGACTTATCGGCTGAGTAATTCCAATCGGCTATTGTGGAACCGAAGGAATTTGGTAAGATGTGTTGACAACTGGCGGTTTTGGGTGAAGAATACTCATCAATTGCTCTGGTGTTAACTGAGTTGATGCTTGCCCCCCTGTGATCGTCTGTGATCTGGTTAAAATAGATGGAATATTTGAGCTTGAGTAAGGAGCCGATGGAGCCTGGGTTTGAAGCAATTGTTGACTTCCTTGATTCCCGCTATTCACCCCCAATTTTGCAAATCGGAGATCTTATGTGTTTATCCGTACCAATCCCTGGATCAGTAGTTGGTACACACATACATAGCCGGATCACAACATATCACGGATGAATTCAGTCTAAAAAGAGTTATGGTACTTACATTAGGGCCAGGCAGGCCAACAACTATGAGAGAACAACAGCGGAAGACAAAATAATGCAAGGGCCCGGTTGACATGCCACAGGCAGTCGACTGGGGAACGAGACCTAGAACAGGACCGCACTCCGATCATCCTGCTAAGTACGCGAGCGTACTAACAAGGACTTCTCTTCAGGCACTTTGCTAAAAGATATATATAGAGCAACAATGAGTACAAAAGTACTCAACAAGCCACCACACAAGAATGCATATGATAGAAGGTATTTCAAGGAATGGCTTTCGGTTCTTTTTCGTAAAGCAAATTTTGTAAATCCTTTCACAAGCCTAAGACCTAGCATAGACTGATCAAGTTTTAATACCATAGTTTATTAATCAACGACGGTTCTGTCCACCATCCACTGTGATCCAAGTATAGCTTCCCGCCATTGTGTCGTCATGGTTTTCTAGGGTCTACCCTTCTCGCTTCTCGAGAAGTTGAACCACCAGCACATAAAAGTCATTATGCATACCCATCCCAATCAGTTTAAGAATTTAGAGTCTAGCCAAGTGTAATACATGTCCCGGTGCTCAATAACCGCGAGCACGGCTATTCGAATAGATTTAGTCACTCACACTGCAGTGGATGTACACTTTACCCGTACTCTGTAACTTGCCCAACACATGAGCCGAAGTCCCAACGAATGAGACGCATCACGGCAAAGCCTTTCAATAACCTCACATTGGCAGTACCCGCTACATGAACTTACATCCTCATGCACTCTAGGCGTACACGGTTTCTAGCAGTGAGAGGAGTTCTGGCGCTCCCGGGAAGGGGACACTTACACATGCATTAAGTTATAATAAAATTTAGGTTTACACGTGACGGTCCTACCAGTGGCTACTCCACTGTAGGCCCCGCCCCTCATACACATCAAGAAAACCACTATGTAGGGATACTGCCTCCGCTCGGCTATTTACTCCGCTATGTCTATACACATTACAAAGTTGGTAAATAACAGAGTATATATAAGCGGAAGCGTGAAACGAGTACTTTATTACATGGGCGGCCAAAGGCCCAGCACTGAAAGATAAACAAATAAAAGCAGGAAACTACGACGGGCCACCACACGCGCTTGACGGCAGACACAAGCTAGACAACAAAACCTTCATCTTCATAGAAGTCCTCAGCTGGAAGGGGGAAAAAGGAGCAAGGCTGAGTACAACCACCGTACTCAGCAAGCCAGGCCGGAAAAATGCAAATATAATGCAAGGAGAACAAAGAATTCATTATAGGGCTATTTTGCAGAAAACTAGCATTTCAAAGCATTTAAACTTTTAAAGGCATTTAAATAAAACACGATCCTATCTCTAATCAAATTATCAACAAGTCGCCCACCAACGTGATCTTGCCTTATCCCAGGCCCACAGATCCTAACTCCAGTTATTCCAGTTTTAGTAGAATTAAACTCTAACTTGGGTACATTGGTTAAGCATTTTGAAGCATGGGGAATTTATTAAAAATACCCACAAGCCAAATTGACATCAATCTTGGTGAGTTTTAATTGTTGAAGGTTATTTTTTTGGTTTTACAATTTCTAGAAATAAAGTAGACGATACAATTTTAAAGTGATTTCAGGGCGTGACATATACCTTCATGGACTTCACAGAGGACTACCTTTGCTTCCTCCAGACTTAAACATCTCAGTTGAATTCCATCAATCGTCCGATAGTATAATGTATCATCCAATAGAACATACTTGAGAGCTTTATATCTTAATTTCCTGGAAACCGATTTAGAAGGATTCTTTAAATATTCAAAGATCTCAAACCTCCAATCATCGGCTGGTAGATATGCAACTTCTACTTCAATTCCTTGCAACATCGGCTTGTAGCCTGATGCACCTTGAGCTAAATCATTAGCTTAAATATTTTGCTCCCTGGGTATATGCTTCAAAGTAACTATCTTGAAAGCCTTCATAAGCTCTTGACACTTCTCATTGTAAACCATCAAGACATCATTCTCGTACTCATATTCCCTAGATGACTTACTGATCACCAATAATGAATCACCCATGATTTCAACAGCATCGGCTTCAACCTCTCTCAATAATTGCAATCCTTTCAAAACAGCTTCATATTCAGCTTGATTATTTGTGGACTAAGGCTTGATAGTAAAAGCAAACTGAAAACTTGCCCCCCTAGGCGATATAATCACTAAGCTGATACCACATCCATGAGTACATACTGATCCATCAAAAAATAAAGTCCATGGCATGATGTCAACATGATCAATACTAGTATCCCTGTGCTCAACTATGAAATCGGCTATCGCCTGTCCTTTAACTGCCTTAGCCGATTCATACCTCAAGTCAAATTTGGACAAAGCAAAAATCTACTTCCCAATCCTTCCTTTCAAAACTGGAGCCGATAGCATGTATCGTACTACATCGGCTTTACATACTATAGTGCACTCATTGGAAAGCAAATAATGCCTTAATTTTGTACAAGAAAAATATAAGCACAGACATAACTTTTCTACAGGTGAATATCTTGTTTCAGCATCCAAAAGTCTTCTACTCAAATAGAATATAACTCTTTCTTTACTTTCTACTTCTCGGATCAAAACTGAGCCGATATAGTTCTGATCGGCTGACAAATATAGAACTGGAGGAGTACTCAAATATTCCTTGATTTCATCTAAAGCTTTTTGCTGTTTCTCTCCCCAGACAAACTCTTGATCGGCCTTCAATCTTAACAATGGTGTAAATGGTTCTATTCGGCCAGATAAATTTGATATGAACCGCCGAACAAAATTAATCTTGCCGATCAAGGACTGTAACTTATTTGCTGGTGGTTTTATATCTTTAAGTGCTTCAATACTCCTCTGAGGTATCTCAATCCCTATTTCATGTACCAGAAATCCAAGGAACTGTCCAGCTGATACACCAAAAGCACACTTAGTTGGATTCATCTTCAACCCATATTTTCTTGCTCTTTCCAGTACTTGTCTTAAATCGGCTATATGTTCATCAATCTCCTTAGACTTGACCACCACATCATCAATATAGATTTCTACCAACAAGCCGATAGATCATGAAATATATAATTCATTGCTCTTTGATATGTAGCACCAGCACTTCGCAATCCAAAAGTCATAACGACCCATTCATACAAGCCGATTGCACAAGGACATCTAAAAGCAGTCTTGTGAATATCTTCTTCAGCCATAAAAATTTGATTCTAACCTGCATTGCTATCCATGAAGCTGATAATTTTGTGTCCAGATGCTGCATCAACTAATTGATCGGCGATCGGCATTGGGTACTCATCTTTCGGTGTAGCTTTGTTTAAATCCCGAAAATCAACACAAACTCTGAGCTTGCCATTTTTCTTGATAACTGGTACTATATTTAAAATCCACTCAGCATATCGGCATGGTCTAATAAAATTGGCATCATAAAGTCTTGTAATTTCGACCTTGATAGCATCATACGGCTATCAAACATTTCAGCTTTACAACGTCTTGGAGGTTGTTTGTATGGCCGATAGCCTGATTTGATAGGGAGCCGATGTTCAACAATTGATCGGCTAAGTCCTGGCATTTCATAATATTCCCAGGCAAAACAGTCTCTATATTCTTTCAAAAGCTCTATTAATTTACATTTAAACTCTTTTGATAAACCTTTACTAATATATGTCGGCCTAGGCCTATCACCTGGTCCAATGTCAATTTCTTATAACTCATCGGCCGACATAAACCCTTGTCCCAGCTTACCGTCGAGATCATCTACAATATCCTTTGTATAAAAATTGGAAACCTCCACAGCGCCCTCAAAATAACAATTGAGGCTCTCCATCTCCTGTTGGCTGTATGTCATAATCATAAACTTTTAAGTAATCTTCTTGCCAAACTTCTCCACATAAACAATCAATTCCTTCCATCTCCCAAACAGATAAATCGGCACTAGCTACATTGACTGACCTGTCGGCTGGCACGATTTCAATTTGGTCTCCTTGCCATTGAATCAGGCTTTGATGAATAGTTGAGGGAATACAACAATTAGCATGAATCCAATCTCTTCCCAGCAACAGACTGTAGGAACCCTTCCCATCAACAACAAAGAATGTGGTAGGAATTGTTTTACTGTCGATGGTCAGCTCCACATTCAAAATTCCCTTGGTCTTAGATGGTATCCCGCCAAAATCTTTTAAAATCATGTTGGTTTTGATCAAATCTTTTGAGCTCTTCCCAAGCTTTCTGAAATTTGAATATGGCATCAAATTAACAACTGCCCCTGCATCGACCAACATCTTTGACATCGGCTTTCCATTGACAAACCCTTTGACATACAATGGCTTGAGATGCCGATGATCAGTTCCTTCCAGTTTCTGAAAGACAGCTTGTTGTGGAGACAACATCAATTTAGCCGATGGCAACTCATCTGCTTGTTCAACAACTTGTTCAACTGCATACTCAGCTGGTAGCATGAAAACCATATTTATCGAAGATGAAATCACCTCTTTGCCCTTGTTCTAAAGATTCTTGTTTTGATCGGCTCGGATCTCATCGGCTGGCACCACCGTGCTCTTCACGCGCCAAACATTCTTTGTTTGTTGCCTTAGCCGATGCTCAATTTCACCCTCGACCTCTTGGAATTGTTCTCTGTTCCTCATCCTTTGGACACGTCTCTTTTGGTTCTTGGTAAAAATCCCAGAAGGGCACCATCGTGGTTGTATGTTTTTAGCCTCTCTCTGTGCATCATCTTCATGATTGTTTTGCTTCATTGGCCCGAGTCTTTCATGAACTGATAATCTTTTCTGAACTGGCCGACACACACCTGCACTTTGTCGGCTTGGTCCTTGAATATATTGGGAATCAGAGTCAGTAAACGAGGGCAATCCTCAATAGATGGCAACCTCATGCCTTCATTCCAACAGAATCTGAAAAATTCACAGCTCCAATGGGGACCAAAATATCTTTCATCATCTTGGTGACATGACTCCCCTTCCCTCTGGCGCCTTTTTTGATACTTGTTGATCATACCAGCCGATCTGATATTTCTGATATGATTTTTATCTTCATCGGCTTGGTTCCTACTAAATCCAGAGTGAACCATATTTACTGGAAAAGGATGTCCATCTATCTTCATCGGCCTCTTGGACTCATCAATCTTGATCTTTCCTTGTTCGATGGCCGATTGGATTTGCTTTCTGAAAATCTTGCAATCAATGGTGCAGTGAGATCCTGTATTATGCCACTTGCAATATTTCCTCCTCTTCAAATCTCCAGCCGATGGAATCACATGTCCTGCCGACAACTGAATTTGTTTCTCTTGAAGAAGAAGATCAAATATCTTGTCAGCTTTGGTGATGTCAAAATCAAATCTTTCCTCTTTTCCCGAATTCTTGACCCATTGGCAGACTACTGTCTTCTTGTTCCTTGCCCACTCGACTGCATTGACTTCTGGATCATTATCTTCGGAATCAGAATTATAACTGTATATATTATTGATATTGTTGGCCTTTTTGACAACTTTTCTAGCCTCCTGGAATCATGTTTCATGAGCCGATACCTTCTGAGCTAAATGAGCTAAACTCTCAAAGTCTTGAGCTGAAAATCTTTCCCTTATCGGCGGCAACAATCCCTAGAAGGCCAGATCGGTGAATTGTGAATCTGTCAGAGCCAGACTATAACACCTATTCCTTAGATCTCTAAATCTCTGGATGTAATCTGGGACTGTTTCATCTGATTTTTGCTTGATAGCTGTGAGGTCTGATAATTTCATCTCTTGAATGCCACTGAAAAAGTATTTGTGAAACTGCTTCTCCAGATCGGCCCAACTTCTGATAGAGTTATAAGGTAAAGATGAAAACCATCTGAACACCGAACCAGATAAAGAAAGTGGAAACAATCTGACTCTGAGGGCTTCTGTAGCCGATGCTTCCCCGCACTGAGCTAGAAATCAGCTAATATGTTCATAAGTCGACACATTATCTTGCCCCGAGAACTTAGAGAAATCTGGCACTTTGTATCGGTTTGGTAGTGGTACCCGATCAAAGTATTCTGGATATGGATGCCAATACATGTTGCCATTATCCTTAGGCTTGAGCCCGAATTGTTCCCTCATGACATCAGCAATCATATCGGCCCACGGCTGTTGTGGTGTTGCTCCACCATACTGCTGTTGGATATGGTCGTACAGGCCGTACTGGACTGGTTGAGGCCGTGGAGAATGAGGCTGATAATGATGATCAAGATTAGCCGATATGCCTTGAAATGATACGTAAGGGAGTTGCTCTACGCTGTACTGTTGGCTTATCGGCTGAGTAATTCCAATCGGCTATTGTGGAACCGAAGGAATTTGATATGAAGTATCAACAACTGGTGGTTTTGGGGTGAGTATACTCATCAACTGTTCTGGTGTCAACTGACTTGAAGCTTGCCCCCCAGCGATCGGCGGCTGTCTTGTTAATAACGTCGGGATATTTGTACTGGACAGAGGAGCCGATGGTGCCTGGGTTTGAAATGTCTGTTGCTTCCCGCCAATTTCTGTCTTTACAGTCCTGTAGCCTGGAAACGTATCGCCTGGCAGATATACTGGTCCTTTTGCTTTTTCTTCGGCTATAGTTCCATCAACTACTGACTTGATCATATTTGTCAATGTGTTCACAAGTACTCCAGACTGATTGATGAGCGCGTGATGTACTGCCGAATCGATGCGATCTTGTAATATGTGAAGTTCTTCGTTGCTTGACTCGGCTTTGGGTTCCTTGGCTTTCTCTTCACTTGTTCCAGATGTACTTGGATCTGTTTTGACGATCGTTGGCAACTCGACTTTAGCTCGCTGGATAACTGTACCTTGTCGGGTTACCGTGAACGAATGCAGGTACTGACTTTGGAGTTGATCCAGCAACTTCTTCATCTCTTCTCTCTACTCATCGTTCAATTGCTCGATCGTGATCGGCAGTACGTTGTCCTCTGAAACTTCAGTGATATTTGGCGTCATGATGACACAGGGTCCCACTGGGCGTGCCAAAAGTGTGTTGATGCAAAAAACACACACTAGCCTGAGACATTTGCTTTACTCTAGTGCAGATCCAAAACTTATTTTTTAGGTTCGAGGGCGTGCCAGTTGATTTGATCCTGCAATCAACAAGAAAAATGTGCAAATATGTTAGTAAACGATAGTCCATCGGCCAGCTATCTGATTTCATATCGTCATGTAACCTAGCCAATGCAATAAAGCATGAATCGGTTGTAAGGTATAGTCAATAACTGAATCTAACCCTAAAACTAGTACATCGACTAAAAAGATCAGTATTATATAATCAATACATCAATATTACTTTAGAAATTAGCAATTGGGATAGATCGGACTGAACCAAGACAGTATAAATTGCCCAAGTCTAAAATAAGATGAAATAATGATTATGTAGACTCATGTTAAAGCCGACGTCTAGAATTAAGCATGTATCGGCTATAGCTCCGGTACAACCTTATACTAGGATATTCTCAGGCAACAAATATATTCAACTATAACCAATTAGATTGGTAGAAAGTCTAATATATTTGTGTTAGATTAGATCCTGATATAAGGGGCAGATATAGAATATTAAACAAAGCATTAAACTATGTAAAACACCTATATCAGGTAAGATCGGCTGAAACCCCGATACTATCCTTATTAACAACCATTAAACAGGCTAGAGATCATGATTCAGAACACGACTTAATAGATCAAACTTAACTGATGCAGCATTAAGTATGAAAAGAAGCATGATATCTAAACAATCAAGCCGATGGTTGCCTTTTCGGGATGGTAGATACATTATATAATTCAAACCAACAAGATAATCTAGCCGTTACCAGCAAAACCCTAGTTAAAGTCTAGCCGATGCAAGTAGATTGCATTATCGATCTAAATTATACAATGTATATGATAACTCGGAGATTCACAAGACAGAATTAGAGTGTCATAAAGATGTAAGCACTAATTCCGATGATGCAAACCGCCATAACAAGACCTACCTTGTCGTCGAAGATCAAACTGATGCAGCACGACTCGAAAGCATGATCTTCTCGAAAAAAGAAAACAAAGGTTGGCGATGCACCGAGATTGATTGAACTTGGTTGTTGCTAATTTACGAGACCTCGGGTCTATATTTATACCCGGAAATACAAACATTGTCCATCACGGACACGACTCATATTAACCTAATACAAATCCAACTAGCGAACAAATCCCTTAGGCGGACTCTTACCGAGAATATCTATAAAGAAATTATATATATTCCTAATTAATAGATACAATTGACAATCTTGGACCCTATCCTTGCCTGGCAATACCATTGTAAGCTCTTTATTGAATCCGAAATTGACTTCACATGCGATATCAGCTCCATCGGCTATCCCAATCAGACTCGATTTCCAGCCGATAAGAACTCCACCAATGCGCACTCTATTTTCGAGATTTCTGCATATCTTCGAATCCGCTTCGGATTGGATCTTGTTTCCGATTCATGTACATCAAATTGCTTGCCAAATTTCATCGTCAACAGTACCGAGGTGGAATCGGTCTACAATGGTACGTCTCGTCTTGCTGCACTGGTATGGCCATGCTATCCGCCACCTTCACGAGAATAGAGGTTAGAAATTAACATATAGACCAATTTTCACAATGTAACGATTCATATATCATAAAACTACAAACAAACCTTGATTGATAGGTTCCTGAAGGGAATATGCAGCTCAAACGATGTCCGCTGCGTGATTTCATTCACGAGGTAGGGTGGTTCCTTGACATCTGGCCCCGCTACAGCTTCCATGCTCCGATCTCCTACTTGCCCTGTGGAAGCACAACTGCTGCGGTTGCCTGAGGGGTTCTCCATGATTGGAGCGACATACAGCTGCACCGTCTGCTGGCTCTGTCGTTCCGCCAGGCGTTGCTCCACCCGTTGTTCAACCTCCTCTTGCATACTTATGTCCTGTAGGGCGACTCTCTCCTCGAGATATCTTAATTTCACCTCGGTATCCCTCTTGCTCCTCATGCGACTCTTGTAAGTGTGACTATCCTCTTGAAATATGTATTTCCAAGGAACCATGCCTTTTCCTCGTGTTCGTCCTAGATGCTCGGGATTCTGTAGTGCGAGCGTAAGCTCATCCTTCTCTCTGTGAGCAGACACCTCCACTACTTCCGTAAGTCGGCTAGCTGCTTCACGAATCGCATCGCCGAATACAAGGTAGCCATTAGTGGGATCGAGTGTTCCACCGTGAACTATTTCCTTTCCCTGAAGGGCTCACCATGATGGGAGGAACGGACGACTGTGTTTGCTGGCATGACTGACCTAAGTGTTCATCTACCTGTCATTCTACCTCCTCTTGCATCCATGCGTAGTTGTCTCGACCTTCAATTGGAGATCTGCGAACTTTGCATCTTGATCTCTCTTGCTTCTCATGCGAACAAACCATGATTGATATGTTCCTAAAGGGAATATGTAGCTCACATGAAGTCCGCTGCGTGATTTCATCCACGAGGTAGGACCAATTAATCCTAAGTCTAAATTCAAAACATCCTAATCTAATTATTCATTCGTTCGCTCGCTAGCTCTTTCGATCGTTCCCTCACTCACTCGCTCGTCCGTTCGGTCATTCGGTCGGTTGCTCGTTCGCTCGTTTGTTGCTAGTTTGTTCGCTCGTCTGTTTTTTCAGTTGCTCGCTCGTTCCCTCGCTCGCTCGGTCATTCGCTCGGTTGTTCCATCGGTTAGTCATTCGGTTGGACGATCGCTCGTTCGGTCAGACAGCTGGCCGGCCGCGACAACAGTGGTGGTGGCGATGGCAGCGGTGCTAGCGGATGTGGTGGTGGGAGCGGTGGTGCTGGCTGCGGTGGTGGAAACAGTGGAGGCGTGCGACCGCGATGATGGGAGCAGTGGTGGCGGTGGTGGTAGTGGTGGTGGTGGCAGTGGTGGTAGTGGCGGTGGCGGCGTGCAACGGCGATGGTGGCGATGTGTTGATGCAAAAAACACACATTGGCCTGAGTGCAGGTCCATAACTTGCTTTCGGGTTCAAAGGCATGCCAATTGATTTGATCCTTCAATCAACAAGATGAAACATGCAAGTTTTGTTAATAAACGATAATCGACGAGCTAGAGAGCTGATGTCATATGATGTAACCTAGCCGATCCAGTACAAAGTGAATCAGCTGTAAGACATATTCAATAACATACCAAACCTAAACTTGATCCATCGGCTGTAAATATTAACATTACATAATTTATAAATCAGTATTACTTTAGAAATCGGGAAATGGGATAGATCAGACTTAATTGAGACAGTATAAATTTTCCAAGTCTAAAATAACATGAAATAACGATTATGTGTTTTCATATTATAGCCGATGTTCAGATTTAAGCATGTATCGGCTATAGCTCCGATACTACCTTATACTAGGATATTCTCTTGCAACAAATACACTTAACTACTGTTAACAAGATTGGCAATAAGTCCAATATATTTATATTAGTTAGATCCTGATCTAAGGGGCAGATATAGTATATTAAACAAAGTGTAAAACCATGTAAAACAATTATACCAGGTAAGATCAGCTGAAACCCCGATACTATCCGTATTAACAACCATAAAGCAGGCTAGAGATTATGATTCTAAGCACGACTTAGTAGATCAAACTTAACTGAAGCAAAACTAAGTATAAAAACAAATATAATATCTAGACAATGAAGCTGATGGTTGCTTTTTCAGGATGGTAGCTATATTATATAATCCAAGCCAACAAATCAATCTAGCCGTTATCGACAAAACCCCACATAGAGATCGGCCGATGTAAGTAGAAAACATTGTCAATCTAGATTATATAATATATACGTAACTCGGTGATTAGAAAATAGAATTAGAGTGTCATCAAGATGTAAGCACTAATTCCGATAATGCAAACTGCCATAATAAACTTTACCTCTTCGCCGAAAATCTAAACCGATGCAGCTCGACTCGAAAGCAAGAACTTGTCGAAACAAAGTAACAAAAAAGGTTGGCGATGCACCCAGATTGAATTGAACTGGTGTTAATTATTTATAAGGAAATTACATAAAATTATAATTAATAGATACAATTGCCTTGATATGGAGAAGGGTTCCCAATCTTCCGAAAGGTTCTGATAATCAACGATTTGGTGGAGTTGCGACACAAATCGATCCGGCTTCTTGAACGAGCACGTTCCTGAGCCCCGCAATCGCAGCACCACGTCTCCTCTGGTTATCAACCGTGCCGAAACCCGGTTGACCTCGCCAAGAAGGCTAATCCCTGCTTGCGAATTGAAGAACAGAAACAATAACAAAGAAGATTGCAACCAAAATTACAGATGAATGATTAAGCTCACAAGTTGGGGTCTTACAAACCAATCTAGTGGTGAAACTGTTCTTGATAGATTAATTTAAGCAAAACCCAAAAAATAAAGATGGCGACGGCTACTGATAATCTAGTGGCAATGTATGCCCGTTGACTTGGACAATCGTTCTGCACATGGCCAAATCCTTGGCAGTGGTGTCACTGAATGTTTGGAGTGCGTCCCGTCGAAGCGACGGATGAAGCACTCTTAGCGGGTACCTGCGAAGGACTTTCACCTGAATCTGCTGGTCGTGGTAGAGGTGGTTTTGGCACTGCATTAACTCCGGATGCAGCTGGTCGTTTCTTCTTGCCCTGCTGATCACGCCCCTGCAATTCCTTCTCTGCAAGTATAGCAAACTGAAACAACTAGTTGACAATGTTAAATTCCTTATAATAAACTATATTCTGGATTTCAACCCTCAAACCCGAATAAAAACGAAAAATGGCATCCTCCGTTCCCTCCACAATGCTACAACGCATTAATCCCTTTTGTAGCTCACCATAGTAATCCTGTACAGATTTATCCCCTTGTTCTAAACGCATCAGTTTCTTGCGTAACTTTCTATGATAGGATGGAGGAACAAATCTATCGCGCATAGCTACTTTAACTTCTTCCCAAGTAGTAGGTAAAACACCCTCGGTAGCTAACCCAGTCCACCAAATAATAGCAAAATCTTTATACTCACTACTGGCTTGTCGAACTCTATGTTGCTCAGGCACAAGATGGGCACTAAATTTTTGCTCTACTGTCATCTCCCAATCAAGGTATTTCTCAGCATCATAATAACCCGAAAAGGTAGGTATTTTAAACTTAGCCTTAGCATAAGGATCATCGGGCACACGACTATTACTATTATAATTATTATTACCTTGTTGGTGGTGGTGTTGAGCGCCACCAATACCTATCATGTTGAAGTGAAGACGACATCGTAACCGTGCTTGTCTTGTAGTTTCTTCATCTACATTACCATTGGAATCGAACACCGTGTCTTCTGGATACCCACCGACGTTGTTGCCGTTCACTTCCTCATTGGATGGTTGTCGAGTCTCCAACGCAGCAACCCGATCAGTTAGCATAGACACCCGCTTGTCCAACCTCTCCATGTGTTCGCCGAGGTCGAGTTTAATGATGGCTTCTTGGACAGCCCTGTGACTGCCTCCATCATCTCTTTTTGAACATTTCTTACAACAGTTTGTAGTTGCTCTTGACTGACACAGTCAGCAAAATCCTTGGGAGTCATCTCCTCATCGTCTCCTGCCATTGAAACACTAAAATAGCAACCAACAGTGAAGGTTATCCCTAATAATCTACTACTCAGGTGTAGTGGTGCCTCTCAACAACTCAGCAATATCGAGCACCTTACCAAGCCCTTATAAGGTTCTTACCAGCAAAGCAAAGGATACCTAGGAAGCGTAGTCAGCGATTGCAAGTATCAAGAACCTATGCTGTCCAGAAGTAATATATAGAGCTAGGAAGGCCAAATATATGTGAGTGGTACACAATCCAATGACAGATAGTAAAGCTGAATAAAAAATCCCAAGTGACTTGCCCTCAGTTGTTGGTCTACTCCTATCCTAGACTGTAGTGGTACCAATGATAACGCAAAGGAATATGACACTGGTAAGACGGACAGGCAAGCTTCGACGAGTTTCAGCAAAAACAACAAAACCGCAAGGCTGATAAGCTCAACGGAGCACGTCGTGAGCTCAAGGCACTAGTGGAAATCAACTTTTCTTTTTTTCTTTTTTTCTTTTATTTTTTCTTTTCCAGGAGCACGAAAATAGGAGCACCACAAAGTTACAGCTCAATCGGAGTTGATGCGTGGCCTATGGAATTTTATGAAACCACTATTAAGAGAGTGCAGAAACTTGAGAGCTCGAACAGACAATTTTGCAAGCAAAATTTTGGAATTCTGATTTCGCCAAACCCACCAATCCGAGCACGTATGCAACCTGGGCACCCGTTTTAGTGCAGACTGGTCCTGGACTCCGAAACGGACTCGAAGTTGACTTGGTTTGGGCCTCCACCTTGACTTGAACGTCCTCGCTGATCCTCCGTAACTCTAAGTCCTTCTCTAAGTGTTTCCTAATCATAATATAATCATTAGGTAGCAATCTATTCTGAAAATCATATAAAGAAGAACTTAGGAACGAGCTCACCTCTAAATTCAATTGTCATGCGCGAGCTCTTGTGATTAGACCTTGAATGACCAATGGAGGATTGTTCTGTATATTCGAAGGAATGATGTCCGCATCATGCCTATCTTGGACTCTATCGTTGTCTAGCAATGTCATTGAAGCCCTTCTTTCAAATCCGACATTGATCATTGTACTAGTTTAATCAACATCGGCTGTATCGGCTGACCACATCACATTCAGTATCGGCCAATATAGACTTTCAGCCGATGCGCGCTCTGTCTCCGAGAATTCCGCATATCTTCAAATCCACTTCGGATTGGATCTCATTTCCCATTCATATGTTTACCAAATTCCATCGTCAACACGATGACGATGACAGAGCGAGGCGGAGGAGTGCAAGATGAGAGAGGGGTGGAGGGGGAGAGATGGCCAGCGGGGGCGGCCCAACCTTGAAGAAGGCGACGGCTGTGAGAGCGGCAATGACGACGACAGCAGCGGCAGGAGATCGAACATGGAGCGCAGTGCTGAGTAGTGGGCCGGAGATCCAGAAAACTAAGTGTAGAATCGGATCGGAGAAGACGATGCGCCCCATATATATACGTATATATATACAAACATCTTTAGTCCCGGTTGGTAGCACCGGGACTAAGGATCATTTCCCGCTATTTCCAAATTTCTTTTTTGTCCCGGCTTGGGATAACAACCGGGATGAAAAATATTTTAAAACTTAGTAACCTAACTGTGAAAAAATTAATTTCTTTAAATATAGGTTTACAACAATAGTAATAATAAACTGCACTAAAAAGTGTCCTTAAATTATTAAAATGTCATAAGATTAACCAATGGCCTGTTAAATGCATTAATGAAGAAATAAAATCACAAATATAATGATAACCACATTTAAAATAGTTTAAAATTGTTATTCCAATTTTAACAATCATATGTAATTAACCCATGCCCGATTAAATGCATTAAAGATGAAAGAAAATCACAAAAATAATGAGAACACATTTAAAATCGTTTAAAATTGTTATTAAATTTTAAAAATCATATATAATTAATCCATGCCCGAATAAATGCATTAAAGATGAAATGAAATCACCAAAATAAGGAGAACATACTTAAAATAGTTTAAAATTGTTATTAAATTTTAAAAATCATATATAATTTACCTATGCCCGATTAAATGCATATAGATGAAATAAAATCACCATAATAATGAGAACACATTTAAAATCGATGAAACAAATAGACCTTCAATACATTAAAAATACTATACATCATCCATACAACAACCTAGTTCAAATGTAAATCAATTGAAATAGATGAACCTTCAATACATTGAAAATGATTTACAGCGTGATGGTTGATGTCACGCCCAAAACTTCGCTAACCCCAATTTCAAGTAAAATATGTATTAAATCTCTATCCAGGACCAGCTAGAGTACACAAACGATAAATTGATACACTGATCCACGTTGTACAAAATTAATAAATACAAAAGTCTTACATACACAGCGAAAAAACAATATCAAATAATCGAAACTAAGATCTTCATTAAAGCGTAGCATTCTCCATAACCACAAGCATCCTCAACGTCGAGAACAAGCCTAATCTTCAAGATATTCATCATCCGAATAATTCTCTGTCTCTGACGTTGGAAAAAATTAAGCAAGACTGAGTACCAAACTCAAAACAAGTCATACCAATAGAGAAGTATGATGCAAGATAATACCAAAAAAGGGCTATAGGGTATTTGCATAAAAGCAGCATTTATAAAACATATTTGAATCTGGTAAACCAGTTGATATAAATTAATCAATATTAAACGTCACTGCCCAACGCTAAACTCCATTGCAACAGGCCCAACCATGCCACCTGAACTACACCAGTTCATTAAGTTATATTATTAGAATGAGACTAATCATGGTGAGCTGGTTGACCACCCAATAACCGCGGGCACGGCTATTCGAATAGTTTTACTCTGATCAGAGATGTACAATTGTACACACAATACACAGCCTCACAACATGTTACCATGTGCCGACATGTCACCACGACATACCGAAAAGAGACTGTGTCAGAACCCTTTTGCATAACCCACCCTAACCAAGCATACCCACATTAGGTTTCACTCCCACTCCTTAGAAAATCCGGAAGCAGCATAGACCAAAGCCAGGTCCATCCATACTCCATCACGTTCACCCTTGCCTTGCTACGTTGGCTAAGTTAAGTTACACTCCATGTTCAGCATGGGCATGCTGGCCTGCGGTTTGTACGAATATATCTTCCAGGATTCCTAGGAACCGGTCCTTAATTTTCATGGGTACGACTGTCAAAACCATGCACCCATAACCCACTAGGAAAACATATTTTAGTTTAATTAAATCAAAACCATGATGGTACATCATCATATAATTAATGACTGAATTAGAATGAATCCCATAGTGTGCTAATTGATCCAAGCATTCCTAAACCAATCATCTATTCATTTTATAACCCAAGTTATCAATGGTACAAGGTAACAATGGGTTGAGTACAATAGGCATCCATCCCACACGACATTATAAAAGCAATGCAATTTAATAGAAAACCAGGGATTTTGTAAAGCGGTTCAACATGATCAATGTTATATGTATGACTTGCCTTGCTCTTGAACTGACAGAATTTCGGTGACCACTTCGTAACACACTGGAGCATCAGAACTGTTGGATTCTATACGACAAACAAAGCACACAAGCAATACCTGCAATAAGTCTGCTGAAACAGCAAAAGAAACCAATTTTAATAAATTCTAGACATTTTAATGAATCCGCAGAAATGGACTAAATGGAACTTGGATGATTAAGATATGAATTTTAGAATATGAACTGTGTAATTACTATTAGCCGAAAGTCCTTAATTAATTAATATATTTTAACGCCCGCGAACGGACTAGAATAACGGAAGACAAACTCTGGTTAGAGAGCCTCACGGGTCAGCGACTCGACGAGTCAACATACCGTGGCACAGGACCACGCAAACCGGTGACCGAAACCGGCGGCTATGGACTATACTACGAGCGAACGAATAGGTAGTGGCTAACAAGCGCTTGCGACACGGCCGGTAAACATGGCCGGCTAGGGAACGACTTGCGGTGGCAGCTAGGCGGGTAGGCAAGCGGCAGCTGCGGCTAGGTGGCTAGGTCGGCCGACACGGCAACGAGGCCGGCAGCGGCACGGCAGCGGCGCTGCAGCAACGGCTAGCAGCGGCACGGCACGGCAGCAGCACGGCAGCGGCGGCGCCGCATGCAGCGGCGACGCACGGTGGCGCCACGTAGCAGCGGGGGCGGGGGGAGCGGTGGCTGCAGTGCAGCGGTGGCTAGGTGCGGCAACGGCGCACGGCTGCAGCAACAAGGAGGTGACGACGATGCTAGCGCTGAACGCTAGACGGAACAGATTAGATAAGAGAAAGGGGTGATCACGGCGGCGACCATGCTCTTGGGGAAAAAGGGGAGCTAACCGGTGACGCCGCGACGACGACGGCGGCAAGGGGCGGCAGTTGCAGGGGAACGGTGGCATAGGGGGCAGCGGCGGCTTGGATGGTGCACGGGGAATGGATGGCTAGGGTTTGGTAGAAAATAGAAATGAGGGGGTAAGGGGACTTATATAGGTGGTGTAGAATTTAGGTGGGGCTGGTGGTGCATGCAGAGGGAGGGGGAGGGCGGCGCGCGGTGGTGGAAGGGGGAAGGATGGCAGTCCGAGTAGGATGCGGTGCTAAAGAAGGAAAGGAGGGGAGGGATTTTACGATGCCGTTTCAGGAAAGGGAAAGGAAACGGAATAGGATTAGTAGATGGACTCGGTTCGCCAACACAATGTGAAACCGGAACGTCAAACGAGGTCGGCGGATACGACGAACCGCAGATGGGGAGTGAACCGATAATGGTTCGCCGACCAAAGGAGGGAGAGGAAAGAAGTAGTAATATAAATCCTGGTAGTTTAATATAACTCGGTTATTTCCTCTGCTTTGAATATTCAACTAAAGGTCCTGTTAATGGTTTGAAACAAATAGAATTCAGAAAAAAAAATTCTCGCTGACGATTCCGATTATTAGACACGTTGTTAATTAGGGTTTTGTCCTGGTTAAACAGAGTACTTTCTACAGATGGTTTATATATGTATTATGAACTATGGAAAAGGGGAAAACTCCCGGTGTGACAAACCTACCCCCTTAAACGGAATCTCGTCCCCAAGATTTGAAAGAGCTAGCGAAGGGATGTGGATGGGCGGCTTTCAACTCATCTTCTCTTTCCCAAGTTGCCTCATGCTCTGAATGGTGTCTTCACTGTACTCTGCAGAATTTGATCACCTTGTTTCTGGTTCTTCTTTTGCTGGTCTGGAGGATACGCGTAGGCTTCTCGACATACATCAAATCTTCATGCATTTCGATGTCATCAGGACTTGCTTGTTCCTCAGGTACCCTCAAACATTTCTTCAACTATGACATATGAAACACATCATGTACGCTAGTCATGTTCGGTGGAAGCTCTAACTGATACGCAACTTCTCTCCTTCTTTCTAGAACTCTGTATGGTCCCACGTAACATGGTGGCAATTTGCCCTTGGTCTGAAAACGATGAACTCCTCTGAGTGGAGTGACGCGAAGATAAACATGGTCTCCAGCCTCAAAATTGAGCTCACGGCGATGATTGTCAGCATAACTCTTCTGACGGGACTGTGCAATCCTCAATCTTCCCCTGATTGCTCTAACTTTTTCTTCTGCTTCGCTTAACACTTCTATTCTGAACAACTGACGTTCTCCTGTTTGATCCCAAAACAGGGGCGTACGACATTTTCGTTCATAAAGTTCTTCTAATGGTGCCATCAGCAAACTAGCTTGGTAGCTGTTGTTGTAAGAAAACTCAGCATACGGTAGATTTTGTTCCCTAGATCCACCAAAATCAAGGGCGCAAGCTCTTAACATATCTTCTAAGATTTGATTCACTCTCTCGGTCTGACCATCGATCTGCGGATGATAAGCTGTGCTGAATATCAAACGTGTTCCAAGTTCCTCTTGCAACTTTTGCCAAAACTTTGAGGTAAACTGACTTCCTTGATCGGACACGATCTTCTTCGGAACGCCATGCAAACAAATGATCCTTGCTAGATACAGTTCTGCTAACCTCTTTTCTGTATAGCTAGTGTGCACAGGGATAAAATGTGCCACTTTAGTAAGCCGATCCACGATCATGGGGAAGTCATGGCCCGACGATGTTCTATCCATCGGTTGTAAATATTAGTGTTATATAATCTATAAATCACTATTACTTTAGAAATCAGGAAATGGATAGATCGGACTTAACCGAGATAGTATAAATTGCCCAAGTCTAAAATAACATGAAATGATGATTATATGTATTCATATTATAGCCGATGTTCAGATTTAAGCATGTATCGGCTATAGCTCCGATACTACCTTATACTAGGATATTCTCTTGCAACAAATATACTTAACTACAATTAATCAGATTAGCAGTAAATCCGATATATTTATATTAGTTTAGATCCTGATATAAAGGGCAGATATAGTATATTAAACAAAGCATAAGACTATGTAAAACAACTATACCAGGTCAGATCGGCAAAAACCCCGATACTATCCTTATTAACAACCGTAAAGTAGGTTAGAGATTATGATTCTAAGCATGACTTAGTAGATCAAGCATAACTGATGCAGCACTAATTATAAAAAAAGCATAATATCTAGACAGTTAAGCCGATGGTTGCCTTTTCAGGATGGTAGATATATTATATAATTCAAGCCAACAAGTCAGTCTAGCCGTTATCGATGAAACCCTAAATAGAAATTAGCCGATGCTAGTAGAAAGTATTATCGATCTAAATTATATAATATATATGACAACTTGGTGATTCACATAATAGAATTAGAGTGTCATAAAGATCTAAGCACTAACTCCGATAATGCAAACCGCCATAACATGCTTTACCTCTTCGCCAAAGATTGAAACCGATGCAGCTCGACTCAAAAGTAGGAACTCGTCGAAACAAAGTAACGAAAATGGTTAGCGATGCACCGAGATTGAATTGAACTAATGGTAATTATTTACAAGATCTCGGGCTTATATTTATACTCGAATATACAAACTTATCCATAACGGACACGACTTATATTTTCCTAATACAACTCCAACCAACGGACAAGTCCCTTAGGCGGACTCTTACCAAAAATATCTATAAGCAATTTACATAAAATCCTAATTAATAGATACAATTGCCTATCTTTGACTCTATCCTTGTCTGGCAATATCATTGAAGCCCGTCTTTCGAGTCGGACATTGATCATGTAACCAGTTTCATCAACATTGGCTGTATCGGCCGACCATATCATATTCGGTATCTTCAACTACATACTTTCAGCTGATGAGTACTCTGTCTCCGAGAATTCCGCATATCTTCAAATCCACTTCGGATTGGATCTCATTTCCGATTCATATGCTTACCACATTCCATCGTCAACACATATCCACGCTAAAGAGAATTGGATTCAAAACTTAAGAAGCGTGGATCCCACAAGTTTGCTTTTTTATTTTTTTTAATAAAAGAGGCACTTCTTTTATTCTTGAAAACATTTTTGGTTTTTTTTGAAATTTTTATTGTTCACAAAATCTCTGTTTAAGCAAAACGCATATAGGACTGAGGTAAAAGTTGTACGAACATAAGAAAGGAGCATTTAAAAGTATACTCACTGTGCACCTTGACAGGTGATATATTCCTCCTTTACATGTTATCAATTTACTGATTTGTTTCCCGGGCCCTTACTTACCTCCAGTGTGAATCGAACGTGAGGACTTACCCATCAATTTGAAAACTTTTCTGCAAGGGTTAGTCCACAGAAGATATATATCCAATGTCCATGAAAGTACTAGCTCTAATGGTTCATTAATCGAATTCGACACCATGTCTAATTTGATTAAAGCAGACTATTTTAACCTAAGCACCATGCTTAATTCAAAAAAGCCTATGGATGCCTTGCGAACACACCGAAACTAGAGCATACGCAAATAGACAAAGGAAGAATAACCATGTAAGATCAAGCCACACTCAAATGGAGATAAGTATGAGTAAAAGAAATGGTGAACCCCTTTTTTCTTAGCAAGATAGGACTAATACCAACTTTAAACCAAGATGGCCTTGGTTGATGGAACTCATCATGACAAGCTCGTTGACCTTCCCATCACAATTGGACTTTTGTGTCCCAGGACATCAAAAACCAATTGTGTGATGTTGGAGTCTCCTATAGAGTTTGTTCCAACAACAAGGATCACCCAAGTGTACAGTTGATGTAGTAGCTGTGTTCTTAGGCATCGCATGACCTTCGTTCTTAATCTCAACCTGAAATGATTAGCGACCAAGAATACCCAAAGGTGCATACCGGCTATAGCTCTTTGATGTACCCAAACGTGGAAGATTACTAGGATAGGATTTATGGATGTCACCACATGCCATCCACCTCTGAAAAATCCGTGGGATATACAACAAACAAAGGTAATCTCTAACCTAGACAACACGCCTAAGTTATTAATTACTACTCTAATACTTGTGCAGGAACTTCCTTCTTTAATCAAAGTCCTAGTACTAGAGCACTTAGTACGAATACTACAAAATGATTCCACAAAGAGGGAAATCCATCTCACTTAGACCATGTAATTAAACAACATAAGAAAGGACCCCAAATGCTTACTTTATAGAAGAAGTTTCTCCGAACCCGAAGCAAAATGTACCGACAGCTCCGCTACTCCTCCAGAATTCCTCCTAGAAAGCTACATCCGCCGAAGCAGAAGTCCGAGTGAGCGCCAAACTTATGGGCACTCCTCGAGAGCTTCTCCTCACTCTCTTCTTATTTTCTAATGTACATAAAATATAAAATAGAGCCTCTTGTAATTCAGCTCAAAGAGTTGTGTGTTGAATTGTGTGAATGAGAAGTCCTTTCATAGCCTTCAAATGATGGTTCAGGCAGTTGGAAATGTTGGAATTGCCCTTCAACCGTCATTGGGGAGGCTTATGGAATGTCCACGTGGAAGTAGATCCCCATCGGAGTCGAAGTCGATTCGGGCGAACTCTGACTTGGTCTGATGGGCCTCCTCTTGTGCGTCCTCAGACTTATTGTATAGTGGTTGGACCCATTTGCAGGTATTTCATTAGGTTTGTGGGCCCATCAATCCCTGTACTTGCGCTTGATGGGCCGGAGGTATGTTTCCTCGCATGACGGGTGTGTTTTTGTATAAAATACCTGCATACAAATATTTCACCAACACTAGTGGAAATGATTAGTAATAATCCCTACCACTAAGTTGGATACCATATTTCATTTCATTATATGCAGGCATTGACGGTCAGATGTTATAATTTAAGGACCGTCAGCAGGCACTTGGCCATAGGACTCCGCTTGCCCTTCACTCGGTACGTCCTTGTTGGACAGGCACGCACTAGAGCTATACGAATGCTGATGTGAGCTCGAGCTTGTAGCCCTCTTCATCGTGCTGAGGAACCGTTTAGCACTCTTCTTCGTCCTGCACACAAAGCAAAGAACACACAACGGACACTCGAAAAAGGGGTTATGTTAGCAAAAGCCGGTTAGTCGTTCACAAGTTAATCGTCCTTGTGGAGCTTGGTTGCCACCACAAAATCATCCTTGTGGTAGTAACACTCCACAACATTGTTCTTGTGGGCGAGACTGCACCACAACAAATGTTCTTGCAGGGTAGTGACACCACCACGACACGTTCTTGTAGTCCAAAGCAAACTTGGATACAAGAGGAAGAGGGACAAGAACATGAGAAAAAATATAGGAAGAAGAGATAACTCAAGAGCAAACTAGTGCAACTTGGTTTGGGGCAAGGATAATAAGGACCTCGGGGAAGCTTTTACAGGGGGCTGCCCCTGGTTCACGCAAACCATGTGCTCGGCCGACACCCCATGATCCCAATTTTGCCCTCCTTTCAAGGCAAAAATAATGGCATCCTCCACTAAATAAAAGTGAAAGGTTGGTCCCAAGAAAGATGCCAATTCAGACCGCTTTTAAATCCTCAAGTGGTCCTAGTTTGATTTTCAAAAATATAAAATTAGGGGACCACCTCGCAAGACTCCAAAGTTTGCAATTAGTGGGGCATCATTTCAAGAGAGATCAACACATTAATCATGGCATGGCTCAAATTTGACTTTTAGCAAAAGGATTTTTAAAATGCAAAGGGAAATTCAAATATAATTTTTAAAGAAAATATACAAATGCAAGTTAGAAAATCAAATGTGCAATTGAAAATAAATATGAGATAACTACCGAATTTACCTTTTGACGAAGGACTCATTATTTTAAGTCCAACGAGCAGGATTTCTCTGTTCCTTTTAGTTTGTCAAAACGTTTGGCTCCGGAGACAATGAGACGGATGACTTTGTTTTCTTGACTTGCCACACCTTCTTGGCCTTCTTTGGTTTTGTTGGTGTGGATGATTTCACAGACTTTGGGGGTTGTAACCTTGGTTGCATCCCGTGTCTTCTTGGTATCTCAACATTCCGGTATTGGAGAGGGAGTTCCCACTTCAACATCTTCTCCATGAACGTCACGAGAGTGTCCTTTTTCAAGTGTGTCACTTTGACCTCTTGGGTATTTTGTCTATTTGGCCCGTACTTGATCTTGATCTTGGAGCATGCTCCTCCCCGGTTGAAACTTGAACTTCTCCTCCTTCCCACTGATGTGGAGTCGGATTTCTCCAGCTCCAACATCGATGCGAGCGTTTGTCATGGTTAGGAATGGACGCCCAAGGATAAGTGTTGTATCCTTGTAGGTGTCCATATATAGCACCAAGTCGATAGGGATGAAGCAACCCTGGATTTTCACTGGAATTTCTTCGGCAATTCCCACCAGGTAGCAAACCATGGAGTCAGCCAGCTACAACATCATAGGAGTAGGCGAGAGAGTGGTGAAGTTTAGTTGATCGAACACTACCTTGGGCATGATGCTGATGCTTGCTCCATGGTCGAAGTGTTGTGTCCCAATTGTGCAGTTGATAGTGGGACACCCTGGATCTTTTTTTTTCTCAGGAAGCCGGTTGAGTATAGTTGCGCTATACTCTTCCATTATCTTGACAATGTCCATGGTAGGCAGTGGCCTTTTGTTACTAATGATGTCTCTATGGTAGCGTGCATAGGTAGGCACCTGCATCGCATCCAGTGATGGAATATTGATGTGTATTTTCTAGATAACCCTGACAAACTAGCTGAATTGCTCATCCACAGTCAGTTTCCTATTGCGGCGAGGAAACGGCATGATGTTCGTATCAATGAAATGATGTGCCAAATCGGAGTTGTCTGGAGTGGGATCCTCCTCCTGATTCCCCTTCCCCTTAGCTGCTCCAGTTGGATACGATGTGTCATGAGTGGACCTTCCTTCTTTCATGGTTATCGCATTGACATTCTCCAGGGATAGCTCAGGTTGCCCCGGGATTTTCCCTGTTTTAGCAGAGGGAAAGTTAGCGGCCAGCTGAAGTAGTTGTGTCTCCAACATCTTGTTACAGCTCAGCTGGTTCTTGATTGCCGAGGAGAGTCCCTCCATTTTAGTATGGATGCTCTACAAGGTTTTGTCATTAGCCGCCAGTCTTGTAGACCTCGTGTCATTGATTTTAATCTGACCAAAGATGAGAACCTTCAAGGAGGGCTGGTTAGGATTGAAGTTACCATTATTCCCTCCTTGGTAGTATGGGCATGGTTGATTCCACCCCTGGCCTCCTTGTGGACGGTACCCTTTGTTGTTGTTTATGAAGAAGACGTCTTCACGGGTTTCCTGGTCCGCCAAGGTGAGTCTGGCCTTGAGCTCTATGTTGTACCTAAACATGGAGGGATGCAAAGGATAGATAGGGCTATCACCACCTGCCACCTACGTCACATTTCATGGAGCACATAACAAACAAAGGTAACCGCTAACTTAGACATCACACCTAAGTTACTGATTACTATTCTAGCCTTGCGCAAGAACTTCCTTCTTCATCCAATGTCCTAGTACTAGAGCACCTAATTATAAACTAAGCAATGAACTCGCACCGATGAGGATATATCTCCCTTAAGTAAACTAATTAAATATCATAAAGGAGATCTTGAATACTTACTTTATAAAAGAAGCATCAACCGAGGTACAAGAAGAAGAAGAAGATCGACAATTCCAGTGCTTCTCTGGAACTCCGATGGAAGAATATCGACAAACCCGGCACTCCTCTTGAAATTCTAGGAGAGAACTCTGATACTTTTGGGCACTCCTTCCGGAGTTTCCCCTCACTCTCTCACTAAACCCACATACTAAAGTAAAGACTATCAAGTGAGCAGTGCTCTACATGAGATAATGTTATGTGTTTTGAAGTGTTTTGAGCTCTTCCTTTCATAACCCCTGTAACCATCATTGGGGACCCTGTATGGCGGTTGAGGATGGTTTGGACCCACTTTAGGTCAGTTAAGACTATCATGTGGGCACCTCCAATCCTTGAACTCGCATGTGATTGGCCGGAGGTTCATTTTATCGCATGACACGTGTATTTTCATCCATAAATGACTTGCATGCATGCAATTACAAATGATAGTGGAAATGGTTAGTTGTAAACCCTTACTACTAAATTTTGATATAATATTTGATATCTTTTATGCAAGAGTTGATGATTAAAGTTTACAATTAATGACTGTCAACAAGGGGTACGTCAGAACAAGGGTATACGCGAGACTGTATCAGAGAGACAAGGAACAAGGGTTCACACTGGTTTGGGCTCTCAAGATGAGTAATAACCCTACTCCATTTTATATGTATATATGGATCGAAATACCACACGGGCTACGATGAAGGAGTAAGATGACTAATCTAATCCACCAACTAGAACCTATCAAGAATGGCCTGACGAGATCTATTTGGCTTCCTCCGGATTGTTTCTTGATGTGACTTTGGCTATGGCTTGTAACTCGATGCTCCTCCCTCCACGTGGGGCCCTTGTATTTATAGGTATGATTGCCTTTTTCTCCAAGTAGAACACGGAGAATTAGGTTAAGACACGGGCTAAGGAGAGCTTATCTTTTCGACTAGGACTCTGACACCTTCTATCCCGGGAAGATAATTTCCTTCTAAATGCGTGATTTTGGAGGAGGGAGGCAATGTCATCCCAAGTACCATTGACACACGTAGATCTATGGGGGCAGGAAGGCATTCTCCGTTGCCTGGAGGAGTGAAGGAAGCCTGGATTGTTACATTGGATGTAGATGAATACGAACAGTTGGATTTGATGAGTGAAGTATATAACATATATAAGATTGTGTTGGTGACCTGTAGGGTAATAATATAATAGATGATGGTTTATTATGACTGCTTAACATAGCTACATTAGTAGTCGATCTTTCTATAGTAGGATGGGAGCACGTTTTGAAGTTGATTAGTACTACGGCCACAAACACCCTCCGACCAAATATATTTGGTGTTAGGAGAACCCGGGATCTGCTCTCCCAGGTCAAATATAAATGTTGAATGGTCTATATACACTACTACAGATTACATTTTCCCGTGCGGGCAAAACACGTTCCCGTGCGGAGGTTTATGCCGTCTGCGCGTAGGGGTCTGCGAAAATAAAAGCTTTCGCGTGCGGGCACCCCAACTGCACGGAAAATTATACCTTCCCGTGCGGTCGGCTTAAGACGTCCGCACGGGATAATCTATTATCCCGTGCGGTTGCGTTACCAACCGCACGGGATAATATATTATCCCATGCGGCCATGTTAAGCCGACCGCTCGGGAAGGGCCACTAGCCTTGTTATTTTTTTAATTGTTGTTTATGTGTTTATGAATGGTGCAGTGGCAAATAGAGTCGCAGTTAATCACGATCAATTGCAAACACGATTGTTCTTTATAAAGAAAGTGTCACAAGTTAAACTTTATAATACATCGTAATGAACAATTATTTAGCATATATATGTACATGGAAGTTGCTAGAATGCTAGTTTAACAAATATTACAAGTTTGGTCTCCCTCGCAAACAAATGTTTTTATCGTGTTGCATGTTCTTTCTCCCACTCCCTAAGGCGTTTGAATTTGTCATCGGAAGCAAGTTCGCTCCCAGGGTCATAGAACTCCCCTAGATGGTTGCAGATGTCGCGACGAATGAACCGGCACAAGTCCCCGCACAAGTTGAGAAGCGTCTTTTTGTCGAAATGGTTTGCGGTACAGGGAATGCTCGGGAGCTATTGAAAGCAAGAATAAAAATGTATTGTCGTTAAAATCAATGTACGCAAACTAGACCGTACATGAAAGCAACACGATAACTTACATCTGTAAACTCAGTTCTGTATCTCCTGCAGACTCTGAGCATCTCGCACACGTAATATCCGCACAGGCTCGTACCGGGGGTTGCTTGTAACACTGCGTAAGAATAGTGGACATGTTAGTAGTAAAAACTAACAATGGCATCATAAGGTTAACGAATGTATGATAACATACCGGCCAACGTGCCTTTACGTGGAGCTTTGTTCTCTGTTGATCCTTCACGAACCCGCCATGTCTTTTGTAATAGTCGTGTCCTCTACACATATTAAATGTTTGTTTGAGCTAACTTGAAAATTACATCTAAGGAGTATGGGATGTAGGAGGTTTGTTTAAACTTACAAATTCAGCAAAGACAAGGAACTCCATGAACTTCTGCTCATCGTAGTGGGCCGGATCAAGAACTACGACCAAGTGGTCCCTTGGATATACGAGGAATAGTATGTAGTGATCGCTGCAAACAAGGGGTATGGAATTACATAAGGCATCTGGTACATAATTTGATGTGATATGATATTATATGAACGGAACAAAGGGGATGTTGCTTACGTTAGGTGGTATGGGACCATCAAGACTCTTTTGTCGGCGTGCGTGAGCATAGCTTTTCTGAGGTAAGTTGCCACCTCGACCCCTTGTTCTTGTACAACCTGTCCACATATTCTTTTCGTTCCTCCAGCATATTATTCTTCAGTTGCGGACCATCCAAATTTAGCCTCACGGTGTGTGCCGTCATGCAAACCCTCGTCGGGTTGGCGTAGCCTATTGAGGCCCCCGTTCGTTGGGCATCCACCCATTGTGACCTAACAAATTATACAAGTTAAATGACTTTTAGTTATATGGCACACATTCGATAAGCAAAAAACAAGCTAGGAAACTTACAGGCACCACGCGCCGACGAGATTGATATCCATTTTCTCCATCTTGAAGAATGCGTGCAGGTCATTGAAACTGATGATGAAGTTCCCGTTGGGTCCGTCGATGAAAGCGTTATCCGAGACCTTAACACTTATCATTCCAAGCCCCTTCTCGCTTGCTCTTAGGTACCAGTCATGCAGCAACCTCATTGGCCATGGGAGTTCGAGCATGACGTGGTACGGCAAGAATGGCTTGCCATACTTGTACATCTTCGGCACTTCTGTAGAATCCCAAGTTTGCATATTGTTTGCATGACCTAGTACGCTTTTCTGTGCATCCGATTGCGGTTCAGATTGGCCTGGCTTTGTCGGACCCTGTCCCCTGAATGACTTGAATACCAATCTTACCTCGTACTCTGCCATTTCCTAAGGTTTGTACGTGGAAACCATCTGTGGTACGAGCTTGCGGGCTAGTGAAGTACTGGCCTTTTGGATGGTTGCATCTTCAAGCGCCGGTGGCACAGGTTGAACGGGAGCAGATTGCGGTGTAGGAGGTGAGTGGTGAACGGGAGACGACTGCTGAGGTAGCGGAGTTGGGGACGCTGGTGCAGCATGCTCTGCAGGTGGAGAAGGCACTCTCTTCGGGGACGGAGATCTTGCTGGCACCGGTGATCCTGGCGGGGTTGGGGAATTCGGTGGAGATGGCGGTGCTGGAGGGGCGGCTGTCTGTCGCACTTCTTGAGCTGAGGTCGTCGTAGTTGGTTGTCCCGTGAGGATGATATCTCGACGATGCTAGAGGATGAACTGGTTCACCGCATCTCTGAGTAGTTGTATCCCCTCTGGTGCTGGGCTGTACAACTCCAACGTCATTTGATAGGCATTGACCCTCGATACTTGCACCCTTGCATAGTCCTCCGGAATTGGCGTGTTATGAAACTGTCTCCCTGGTATCGCTAGTCCGGACCCAACCTCCTTCGTTTTCCCGGCTTTGCCTATCGGGACGACAAGAGTGCACGGTATCGGACCGGTTATAAGATCGACCAGGTAGGGTGTTGTTTTTACGGAACCGACACTGCTTGGGATCTGTACTATCTGCTCCGCTTGAGGGACTAGGCCCGGAAAGGCTTGGGGATGTTGTGCGGCTAGCCTGTAGAATTGTTGGGTGACTTGCTGCGTTACCTGTTCGGTTACTTCTTCGCGCAACTTCGCCTTGTAGGCGTCCCGCTTATTGTAACTTTTGGATTCTGTTGGAAACCCTACCTTCCAACTCGTTCTTGAAGATTTTCCCCTTATCCTACCGGAGTGTTCGGCAGTCCCCAATACTGCCATTAGTTCGTCATGCTCCCTTCTGGCGAGGAACTCTCCTTACCTCTCCTTGTCGGCGATCTGTTGGAGAGATGTGGTCACATTCTCGATTTCAGGTGACTCGAAGAGCATCTCACCCTCATCCGTCACTTGCCCCGTGCTTCGTGCCCAAACCTAGTTTCTACTCCGCGGATTTAGGGGCTGGACCAACAACGGCTTCCCTTGAGCCGCGAATTTTTCCTCCGTAGCTCGCCATTGGTCCACGTGACCGTCGTATCCACTAGACCCCAATCGGTGTGGATATTTGTTTTTCTTCGCCAGGTCCAACATCTTCTTCCTCCTTGCTAGGGCTTCAGGGGTTGTCATCTTAGCCACAAATTTGTCCCATTCAGCTGGCGGGATATTGCCGTATTTTTCAAATGGAGTTTTGTTCTGCTGAACATAATAAGTGTTCATGTCGGATTTCCACTGGCGCCACCGATGGGCCATTGTAGTCAACACAAATCTGCTCCCGAGGACCTCCGATCCAGGAGGATACACGAGGTAATTCTGTAACTACTCCCACATTAAATTCTTGATATTCTGGTTAACATCCTTCCACTCATCCACGTTCAACGGCCCATGAAGTCTTGCAACTGTTCCGCAAGCGTTGCTAAATTTGGCCATCACGTGTTTCGGCTCGACGGGCTTCCCATCTTCGTTAAGAGCAGCAATGTAGTACGACACCTTTGGTAGTTGATTTCTGCTCCTCTTACCACGTTGTTTCTTTGCGCGTCCACCTCCACTTACTGACGTGTCAGTTGGGTCTGGCCCTGATGTGGCGCTGTCAGCCTCTGCTTGAGCCATGGCGGTAATCTGGTTAGCCTTCCATTTCGACCTACGCCAAGTAGCCATCTGCACGAGTAAGTTATTAGACTCCTATGATCTGGAACGCTAACAAATGTGTAACTAGTTGGACTGCGAACTTACGCCATGTTTGATCGGAATGTAATCAGGATCATTCTCCGGTTGCTCAGTGGCCATTTGTGCTACTTCTATTTCGAACGGGTCGCTCGGTGTCCGCCAGGATTCCTCGCTAGATGCTGCTTCATGTCCGACAGCTGTATCTGTGCACGGATTGGGTCCAGCTGATTGACCGTTGGTCCTGTGGCTGATGTTGGTACCACTGTCTCGGACGGAACTTTGTCGTTCGACATTTTGTTCTAGACACAGAAAATGTACGAAATGCATACGTATATGATCTGGTTAGTTGCCTATGGGTAGTTCCTGCAGCAATTTATCCCTATAAAAGTGTAATGATCAAATATAATATTTGTTTATTTATTTATCTACATAGTGTATGTACAGTACTTTTATTTAATGCATAATACGTTTGCGATATTCTGAAATATGATTTGGTTAATTAATTATAGAGCGTAAGTACAATCAATTCATACGACAAAAATCATATTTGTGCAATATCTATTTATTTATTTAATTAATTTTTTCAGTACTTTTATAAAACATAATCCATATTCCGTACATTAATGTTTATTTGTTTCATATGTAAACATATCACAAAATACAACTACATGTATTTTATTCAACAATATGATTTGGTTACTTATTCAAAGACCGTAAGTACAATCAATTCATACAACAAAAATCATATTTGTGCAATATCTATTTGTTTCGTTCGTAAACATATCACAAAATACAACTACATAAATACAACTACATATCTTTTATGCATGAATATGATTGGGTTATTTCTTTGATAGCACATTCTCCGGTAAACATAGCACAACATACAAATACATTCTATTCTCATAGAACTAAAGAGTATATTATTTCGCACGTTTTAGTATATTTCAAAAATAATACACAAAGTCATAAAACTTTAAAAAAAACCTCTAGGTCGTGGCTGGCTGCGAGGTGGGGCCGGGAAGGAGGCGGCGGCGGCACGTTCAGGCCGGGGAGGAGGAGGCGGCGCCCGGTGTCGAGATGGCCGGTCTGGGTAGGAGGAGGCGGCGCCCGGCGTCGAGGAGGGCAGGGAGGAAGCGGCGGCGGTCGGCTGGGGCAGTGGAGGAGGCGGCGGCGGCCGACATCGAGGTGGGTCGGGAGGAAGCGGCGGCGCCCGGCGTCGAGGTGGGGCTGGTAGGAAGCGGCGGCCGGCGGCCGTCTGGGGCCGGGTAGGAGGCGGCGGCGGCTTCGAGGTGGCCTAGGCTGGGGAGTTGGCGGCAGTGGCCGGTGTCGAAGGATGCCACCGGCGGTCGTCTAGGAGGCGCGACTTGTCGGCGGCAGTCGGGCGGCGGGGGCTAGGGCAGAGGAGGCGGCGCCGCCAAATTTGGGCAGCCTGGCGGCGTAGATTATGTTTCACTGGGACTTAGAGGATCCCGCCAAGTCCTTTTATAGCCCGCAATCATCGCATGCGGGCCGCGTAAGAAAACCGCACGGGAAAATATTATTCCGTGCGGGCGTCTTAGAGGACCGCACGGGATACACAATATTCCGTGCGGGCTTCCTAACGAACCACACGGGATAATACTTATTCGGTGCAGTTGGTTAAGAAGCCCGCACGGAATATTGTTTATCCCGTGCGGTCCTCTAAGACACCCGCACGGAATAAGGATTATCCCGTGCGGTTTTCTTAAGTAACCCGTACGGGATAATTATTTTCAGAATTTTAAGTACTTAAATATTTGTGTTTCAATTACAAATATAGTTAGACAAACTTCAAATTTTAAAATAAGTAACAAATTAAATATTTGTGTTGCAAATTTTTACCACATAAATAAACCATACGACATAACAAACCTTCAACATTTTTCCGTCCATAATTAAATTGTTACGAAATATTAGCATTTCCACGCGCCAAAGACACCTCACATATTTTCACAGAGGTAAACAATTACAAAATATGCTATCGTTTCACACTCTTTACAACACTGTCCGTCCGCTTCTTGCTGAAGTTCTCTTCATCAATCTTTCACTCTAAGTGTTTGATCTTGCTTGGAAGATCTGCGAACAACGGTACGTCCTCGTATTGGTTGTAATCTGACACGTCTTCGATGTCATCAATACCAATGATTTGTTGCTTTCCAAGTACAGTTACGTCCATCCGCTCGTCATATGGATCCTTCACGTAGAAAACTTGTGCGATACGCTCAGCGAGAACCCACAGATCATCCTTGTGGCCTAATTTACTGCGGTCCACAACCGTAAGGCCGTAGTCATCGATCCATATGTCTGTCGTGTCCTTCACCCATTGGCATCGAAGCACCGGGATCTGTATGTTAAGACCGTAGTCAAGCTCCCAAATGTCTTGTATGATTCCGTAATATGATTTCTTCACGCCTGTTGCATCCAACGCCTCCACACGCACTCCACTATCCTGAGCAGCGCTCTTCTTGTCCTTGGCTACTGTGTACAGTGTATAACCACCGATATGGTACCCTTGCCATGAGGTCACGAGGCTACTTGGGCCTGTTGCCAGCCTCTGCAATGTTTTTTCCTCAGGCGATTCACCAAACGGGAGGTTTTGATCCTTCAACCATTTTGGAAATTTGCGCTTCTGTTCCTTCGAGATCCAAGCAGCCGGTCTTCTTGGATTGCTAGCTCTTATTTCCATCATGTGTTTCTCAACGTACGGCTCGAGGATGGTGAGCTGTTGTAGCACGCTGCTATGTGCTTCGGCTACAGAAATATAATCGTTATCATAGATATTTTCTTGCCTACGGTCCCCTTCCCCGATAGCCGACCCTCGTGAACAGGGGCGGGTATCCCAATTGGTGTGGCGTCCTTCATGTAATCTATACAACAGTCGACAACCTCCTCAGTTGTGTACCCCTCTATCATTGATCCCTCCGGATGAGCTCGGTTACGGACATATCCTTTCAGAACCGCCATGTACCTCTCGTACGCCCACATCTGATGTAGGTATAAGGGACCAATTTCGATAATCTGAGGAATGATGTGGACAATCAGATGCTCCATCATATTGAAGTACGATGGCGGGAAAAACATCTCAAGCTGGCACGCTTTCTCGATTGCGAACGTTTGAAGGTGGCCTAACTCTTCAGGATCAAAATCCTTCTGTGATATTCGATTGAAAAAGTAGCACAACTTGGTTATCACAACCTTAGTGTGAATTGGCTTGATAGCTTTTATAGCAATAGGTAGGAAGACAGTTAACATCTTGTGACAATCATGAGCGTTGTAACCGGAGATAGTCAAATCTTTCATGTTGACAAGCTTTCTGATGTTCGATGAGAAACCAGTAGGTACTTTCATACTATGCAAACATCTGTAGAAAGCCTTTTTCTCTTCTGGTGTCAGTGAGTAGCAAGCCGAAGGAATTTCCATCTTCCCATTTGCCAGCTCTTTTGGGTGAAGCTCATGCCTTATGTCCATATTTACCAGGTCTGTACGTAACTTCAGCCCATCTTTCGTCTTACTAGGCATGTCGAGCAAAGTGCCAATAGTGCTGTCGAACACGTTCTTCTCAAGATGCATTACGTCAATCGCATGACGAATCTCCAGGTCTTTCCAGTATTCAAGATACCTGAAAAATATTGAATGCTTCTTGAAAGGCAACGTATTTTCCTGATCCGTTGCATCTGTATTACCTTGATCGGTGGCTTTCTTCCTCTTGCAGGCTTTCCTCTTTCCCTTCCCAAACACGACCTTAATATTCTTTGTCATGTGAAAGACTTGTGTACCAGTTCGTGTTTCGGGAGGAAGATCGTTCTCTACTGTATTGTCGAAAAATCTGGCCATCGCACGCCACCTGTGCCTATGTGGTAAGAAGCGACGATGACGCAAGTACACTACCTTGCTTGAGGCGGTGAGGTACTTGTACGACGTGTTGTCGATACATACAAGATAGCCAAACTTCCCCTTGAGCTGACCTGAAAGTGAAAAGTTCGCCGGTAGGTCGTTTGTGGTAATGAATATGATGGCACGCAGAGTAAAACATTCCCTGCAGCACTCATCCACACTTGCAACCCTTCTTTCCACATTTCTTGCATGTCCTCCATCAATGGTTCAAGAAAAACATCTATGTCAATCCCTAGCTGTTTTGGATCTTGAATAAGGATAGTCAACAAAATGTACTTTCACTTCTGACAAATCCATGTAGGCAAGTTAAACATGGTGAGCAGCACTGGTTCATTCCATCCGTGCTCAACGCAAACCTCACATTTCGCGGTTCCCGTGCAAATTCCGGGCGTAGTGCATCAAAGTTTTTCCACTATCAAGCATCGGCGGGGTGTCGGATCATACCATCTGTCTTCCGACCCTCTCGATGCCATCGCAACAACTCGGCATCGGTACGGTTTGAAAACAGTCGCTTCAGGCGATCTTTCACTAGTAGATACCACATCACCATAGCCGGAATCTTTTTCTTCGGTGGCACCGATGACTCTTGGTCGCCAACCTCTCCATCTGGGGATCCTTTGCCCTTCGTGTAGCGACTCATCCCACATGTTGGGCAACAGTCTAAATCTGCGTATTCCTTACGGTACAGTATGCAATGATTTACACATGCATGAATCTTTTGAACACCTAGAGATAACGGACATATTAGTTTCTTGGCTTGATATGTGTTGGTCGGCAACAAGTTCGGCTTCGGAAGCTTAACTCTCAACAGATCCAACAAATCGTTGAAGCTAGTGTCCGACCATCCATGTCTAGCCTTCAATCTGAGTAGTTCAAGTACAGAGCGTAAGACCGTGTACTCCCTATCGCACCCTTTCCATTCGTCGTAAACAAGATCCTTCGTTGTTTTTTCCAACGCTTTCCAATTGTCCAACCCTTGTTTTGTCGCAATCACAACCTCTGGTTCAATGTGTCGCAACATATCCTCAAGATCAAAATCAATATCTAAAAATATTATTTGATGAGTCGGATAGGACTATATTAAATCATATAAGAACGATACGACAAAAATGCCCATCTTATTACTCCATGTGCACTTTTGAGTTCAATAACATTAATTTAATAATGAGAAATAAACTACAATTAATAGACTTGCAAAATTAATATATTACACGCATTGCACCGAACAAATTTTGAAATAAATTTAGGTAACAAAACAAAGAGTAAAGTAAAGTACTATGCAAATTTGAATACCATTCAAATTTATTCATTCAAACAATACATTTAATCGATAAACAAATAGTCCATTTTCAAAAATAGATAAATTCTTCGATTTTAACTGATAAAATTTGAAATAAATTGGGGCAGACGGAACCAAGCAACCATAAAAAGGTATGGACATATTACAATCATTTTAATACCTAATTTGCTAATAATATATGTTAGCTAAATTGAAAATGTGCCTACACTACCCCATTTGAAAATAATCAAATTACTTCGAATTCCACCGATAAAAAACGAACCAAATGGAAGCAAATGAAGGAGGATAACAAGCATGTCACCTTTTATATGGATCCTAAGCAAATATTTTAGGTTAAAAACCTCCCCCCCTAATTGGTCTGAATTATATGAGAGAGAAAACGCCAGCTTGAATGGGGCAAGCTCGGGCTGAGCTCAATATATGGTATGCATCATCGCGTGCGGTTGGGTTAAGTCAAACGTACGGGATAATAGATTATCCCGTGCGGTCGGGTTAAGTCAACCGCACACGATGATGGACATTATCGCGTGCGGTTGTCTTAAGCCGATCGCACGGGATAATCTATTATCTCGTGCGGTTAGTTACCCGGCTCAGGTGCACCGGTTTTTCCAGGCGGAGCCACTAACGGCTCGCCTGGAACCAAATATGACTCTCGTATAGGAAAATCTTTTGTGTAGTAGTGGTATTAAGACTGTGCTGGGTAAAGGATCTCTTAATTTTATTCAATCGGTTTGTCTTTTTTTGGGCTCTCTTTAATGATGCTACGCATGACGTTTTGTTCTGATTGTTTAATATAGCAATATTACCACTCGATCAATCTATTGATGATGTGAGCACGTTTTGAAGTTGATTAGTACCGCGGCCACACCGAATATGTCTGGAAGATATTAGTGGTGACCACCATTAAGCTTCAGTCTACTTGATAATATTAATTAATTAGTCTCTCTCGGGCTTTCTCCTCACCCCAAACATATATGTGAAAAAAAAACAAAAGCTCACACTTGAATATTCTAAATGATTTATTAAATTAATTTTTGATGTAATTTAGCTAAAAAAGTGGGGTACAGTACAAAATATATATTTGGTATGCTTAAATGGACTTGGGAAAAAATGACTCTAACATATTATCAATATACTAATACACCCTTAAATTTAAAATAAACTAGTTCAAAATGAATAATTGGATTGGAGGAAAAGAAGAAACGGAGAGCGGATGGGCCGCAAATGGTCCAAGGGGAGGAGGGAGTTTATTTTAGTTATTTTTACAAAACTCTGAATTTGGTTATTGCTGCTTAATAACTAGTTATTGGGTTCTGAAGAAATTCAAATAAAAATTGAGGGGACAATTTAGACTTTGGAGCATATAGAAATTAAGAAAAAAAGACTAATACCAATTTTATTTTTTTTTGTATAACTTTCATTATTGAATTCCATTTAAAAAGTGATTTTGCAATTTGGATTGAATTTCTGGGCGCTACAGCATAAGGCTTTTCTGCTGCCGGTCACTAACGGGCTAGCTGACCACTTCGGAAGATGGAGTCTGTGCTAAAAAGGAGGAAGGGAGAGAGAAAAATCCATATGGCGTGTGGGATCCACTTATCCAAGTGGCAGTGGGACCTTCTGTATTAGGTGGGCCACGCTGGCTTACAAGGACTCTTTGCATTGAAAAAAGGAAAAAATAACATATGATGAATCAACACTGCCACGAACTTCTGACATTTGTTGATTGGTCTTTCATGACCAACGTAATAAATAATATTCGTAGTGCCCACAATAGCGACTGTTATAGTGATTGTGAATGACCAACGTAATAAATAACATTCGTAGTGCCCACAATAGCGACTGTTATAGTGATTGTGAACTTTTACCGCTACCGCTATAAGGAAGCGGACTAAAGATAGTGTATTGTAACTTAGCACCTACTATAGCGCTTCGCGATCGTTATAGCAGCCCACTATTGACTTTGTTGGATCATTATAGGGCTTAAATATAGTTCTTTATGTATGGTTAGTAGAACTTTACGTCGTGTACCTTCTTTCATGTTATACAAATGTATGGTTAGTAGAACTATACGTCGTGTACCTTTCTTTTATGTTATACAATATAGGAGTGATTAAGTATGTATTATTAATTATAATTTTTAAGTATGTATTATTAATTCTAAATTTTAAGTGAAATTTGATATCAATATAGATATATAATCTAAATTTATGGTTATTTTCTTAAAATCTCTATTGGAACTTAGCGCCCGTAATAGCACTCGCTATTCACAATCTGCTACAGAGACACTGATATGCTACCAATCCGCTAGATGCTATTTATGACTATTTTTAGATAGTCTTAGTGACAAACAACTTATTTCCATCATTAGCCTTTGACGTCATAAAACCGAAAAACACAATGACGATTAGCTCTTATATCATGAGAATTTCATCACAGAAGGCATATATGTTGTAGTGTAATTACTATTTTTCTATTAGGCCATGCCATACTGATAGTACCTTGTTATCTTGGAAAGTGAATTGTACAACTTGTTATTGTAGGATCGTAGAACTATAACTAAGCAAACCAGAGAGGGTGAATGGTTGTAGTACCTAAAAACCAAACTTTTAGCGGAATTAAAAGTTATCCTCAACTTCGATGGTGATCGTTCTGACCGAGGTAGATGCACCGGTCTAACCAACTGATGACATCCGGTCTGACCGACGTAGATGCTCCGATCAGAACATCCAATTCACTAAGATCACCTCCGCCCCTCACCGCAATCATCGCCAGTCTAACCGCTGTGAAGCCATTGGTCTGATCGGGCAGATACCTCTGGTCTGACCACCGGTATCCCATCGATTGAACCGCCGCACCCGAGGAAACATAAATTGAGGAACTCTCAAAGTAGATTGATCTTTATTATTTCTAATATGTGTTTACAAAGTGCAACAACAACACTCCTCACGAAACTCTCGACTAAACTCGAAACCCTAAATTTCCTCTCAACTCAACTCTCTAAAAACCAATACCAGGAGGTTGCACCCTCCCCCTCTATTTATACCTCAGATAGGCAGCTTAAAGCACGAACCAATCTTGTACAAGTCATCCTAATCCCCTAGTAAACCTTCTTGTACAACAAACAAACTTTACAAACTATAATTTTACCAAATTTTGACTCCTTCCAAATTTGACTCTGCATCCCATATGCACCCAATATCTCCATCGTATGGCATAGAATCTTCACAAACCACATGCACTGATCTCTAGCCTAAGCATCCCGCATGATATCTTGATCATCGGGACGTCATCTTCTCCTAAGTTGACTCCCGATCCATCACCTGCAACACTCTCCCGAGGCATCAAGACTCACCTACACATGTATCAACCAAGAAACCATATCCGAGCACAAGTTCTCTCCAACTTGACTCATTGTTAGCACACAACAGTGTTACATACGCATAGTATCCATCTAGAAGCCATAAACTTAGAATAATCGTGAATACCCAAAATAACAACCCGAAACCGGAACCGATACAGCGTCGGCCGGTCAGACCGCGGGATAGCCGATTTGGCAGTGTGTATACCCCTGGTCTGACCAGCATCCCTTGCCCGGTCTGACCGGTTCCAAACAGACAGGAGACACCTGTTCATCATCTGAAAATCCAATCATCTTCAAAACCACTTCGCTAATAATCTCCAAATATCGAAACCAATAATAGCACATGCCAATTGTTCATCATCAAATACACTTTTATTTTACAATCTCCCCCTTGATGTACACATTGGAAAATTCAACAAAATGTTTTGGTGTTGGGATAAAGCAAAACAAAAGAAGTGGCAAAAAGCATCGGAGTGGTCAAACTCGAAAAGAAATTTCCCCACAATTGAAAACATGCACATGTTGTATCTTTTCTCCCCCTTTGACAATGAGTTCATCAAGCATTAACAATTAGTATTCATTTATTTTCGAGAGCCTAGAATTATACATAGAGCAATTCATATTCATGTACCACAATATAAAGAAGATAAACTCATCAATTATATATAATCATGTACTAGAGTATAACCATGAACAAAAGCTATTATTAGCAAGATTAAATTAGCAATCAAAATTCATGATTTCAACAATTTATAATGCAACATGATCACAAGCACATAGGTTGAAAGAAAAAAATTATATATATGTACCTATTGCAAATATCATTCTTTCTCAAATTAGCTCTATCACAAACAACCAAGAGAATTTGTAACATGTATTTTGATATGAGCCTTTCTAGTTTTGCTCATTTTTTCTCTCAATTATTCCAGGTACATCCTTGTTGTCAAGTCTGTTGTCAAGGATTCGATATTCATTTTTTTCTCTCATAAAAATATTTTATTCTCCTGAAAAATGAACAACTAAAAAGCTATTTGAGGAATAACAAAGGTCAACATTAGTCAGTCAAACTAAGCACTTGCTTCAACATTGCATATTTACTTAATTCAAGTATAAGAATTTAAATGTCATGCATCATCTCACTTAAAAGCAATATCTAGACCTCATGAAAAGACCATAATGCATACAAGCTATACAGGTATCAAATAAACCTTCAAAACATTGCTAGAATACAAATGAATATACAATATGCATAAAACAAGATTCTCTTTTTCTCATGTTTCTTATATTTGCAATTTTGCTTGATAAAACCAAGAGCACAAACTCCCCCTCAAATTATGCCAAAAGGATGAACAATTCCCAATTCTCCACGAAGACAAGCAAAGCGAGAAGCATCCAATGGTTTCATGAAAATGTCAACAAGTTGCAACTTTGTATCAAAAACTTCAATTCAACATCTCCCTTCTGAACATGATCCCTCAAAAAGTGAAAACGAATATCAACGTGCTTTGCACGTGAGTGTTGAACAGGATTTTTAGCAATATTAACAACACTTGTGTTATCACAAAAGAGAGGAACTTTCTTAAAAGCAAGACCATAATCTTTCAAAGTCAATAGATGCAAAAGAATCTGTGAATAACAATTAGCAGCAACAACATATTCAGATTCAGAAGTTGATTGAACAACACTAGATTGTTTACTAGAAAACCATACAATCAAAGATGTAACAAGAAAATGACACGTTACACTAGTACTTTTTCTATCAATTCCACAACCAGCAAAATCAACATCAGAATATCCACTCAGGCATATACATAATGAAGTAGAATATCAAATACCAAACTCAAGTGTACTATTCAAATACCTCATAATCCGCTTGACCTCCTGACGATGTCAAGCACGTGGAGAAGCTTGACAACGAGCACACAAAAATACAACAAACTAAATGTCTGGCCTTGAAGCAGTGAGATACAACAATGACCCAATCATACTACTGTACTCCTTTTGATCCACAACTTCACCATCTTCATCAGGATGCAATACCTCAGTAGAAACAATAGTTGTAGAAATGGGCTTGCAATTCTTCATCTTGAAACATCGTAGAAGATCCTTGGTATACTTTGTTTGATGCCCAAATGTACCTTGAGGTGTTTGCTTAATTTGCAATCCTAGAAAGTACGATAACTCACCCATCATACTCATCTCAAATTCCCTGTGTATAGTCTCAGCAAACTCTACAACCAAAGCGTGAGTAGAACAAACAAAGATGATATCATCCACATAAATCTGAACGAACAGTTGATCATCACCATGCTTTTTAATAAATGGAGTTCTGTCAATCTTTTCCATTTGAAAACTCCTTTTAAGCAAAAAGTTTTTCAATATATCATACCATGCTCTAGGTGCTTGTTTCAAACCATACAAAGCTTTTGACAATCTAAAAACATGGTTGCGAAAATCAGGATTTTCAAAACCCGGTGGCTGTCTGACATAAGCTTCCTCCTGTATAAAACCATTTAGAAAAAAACTTTTCATATCAGTTTGATACATTTTAAAACTTTATGAAGCAACAAAAGCCAACAAAAGTCTAATTGCTTCAATCCTAGCAACAGGAGCAAAAGTTTCATCAAAATCCAAACCTTCAACTTGAGTAAAACCTTGAGCAACAAGTCTAGCTTTATTTTTCACAATCAAACCATCCTCATTTTTTTTATTTTTAAAAACCCATTTAGTTCGAATAATGTTATGACTAGAAGGAGGTTCAACTAAATTCCAAACTTTGTTTCTCTCAAAATTTTCAAGTTCTTCATGCATGGCATTAATCCACGATTCATCAGTTAGTGCATGAGTAACATTTTGGGTTCAAAAGAAGCAACAAACGCAGGATTTGCATGAATATCATGAGATATTATCTTAGACCTTGCAGTACGCTCACTTAAATTACCGATGATTTGTTACGATGGATGTCGTCGTTGAATATGCAAAGGAACTGTGACTTCGGAAGCTATTTCACGTTCTGTACCTTCACTGGTCAAAGTTGGAGCCTCTGGAGGTTCATTATCAACAGAACCCAAAGCGGACCCCTCTGACCGATCTAACCGCTCCTCCTGACTCGGTCTGACCAGAGGTGTGCCGCCGGTCTAACCTGCCTGGGACCCGGTCTGACTGACCGAACCCTCGGCCTCGTCTCCATCTTCGCTTTCGTCCTCAAACATACAACCATCCTCCCCCCGAACCTGTGATATTACTTGCAATTTTTGGTCTAGTACCTAAACTAGCCTCATCAAAAGTAACTTTGCATGCCTTAATAATTTTGTTAGTCTCTAAAATAAGTTCACGATAGCCACGAGAATGTGCAGGATAACCAAGAAAAATTACATCGGTAGAACGTGCTTCAAATTTATCAAAATTTCCATATTTCAAGACAAAGTACTTGCAACCAAAAACACACAAATGTGAAACTTTGGGTTGATGTCCAAAACGAAGTTCATAAGATGCTTTTCTAAGTTTTGATCTTAAGGAAACAATATTGGAAATATAACATGCAGTATTTATAGCATAGTCCTAGCCATCTCAACAAAAAAAACGATTTTTTCTTTCAACAACATCATTTTGTTAAGGAAACCGAGGAGAAGAAAATTGATGTTCAAGACCTTTCTCATTGCAAAATTGTTCAAAAGAAGCATTTTTAAATTCACCACCATTATCACTTTGAATTGTTTTCAAAGAACTAGGAGATTCACGATTCAAACGAAGATACAAACCCCGAAAATGTTCAAAAGCCTCATCCTTTGTAGCCATAAAGAAAACCCAAGAATATCGAGAATAATCATTAACAATAACCAACACATACCACTTTCCTCCAATAGATTGCACTCTAGTAGGACCAACAGTGTACATATGTAATAGCTGTCCAGGTGCATCTGTCATCACAGAAATAATAGGAGTACGTGAAGAAGCAACCATCTTAGCATGACGACATGATGAACACACCAAATCAAGATCTTTCTTAAGTTTAGGCAGACCACGAACAAGATCCAAACCACTAATCCTAGTGAGATGATCAAAACCAACATGTCCAAATCTACGATGCCAAAACATCAAATCTCTAGTAAACTTAGCAACCAAACATGTGATCTCAGATGAAACAGGGTATCAAAATCAGCTTTAAAAACTCTTCCATAGAAAGAAATATTCAACACAGAATCACCACATGAATCAAAGACTTTACTTCCAGTTTTCTTAAAGTGAACTTCATAATTCTCATCAACAATTTATGAAACTGAAAGCAAATTATACTTTAAGTCCTCTACCAAAGCTACATCTTTCGGCTCAAACTTGTCACTTACCTTGACTGATCCCATAGCAAGAACGACACTAGTAGAAGCATCTCCAAAGATAATTGATTATGTCTTATATGCCTATTTGAGGGAGGAGAACAAACTTTTATCACCGGTCATGTGCCGCGAACAATCGGAATCCACGATCCATACGTTCCCATTCGTCACCATCAAAGCCTACACTCAAGCAGATGTCGAAGCCTTAGTACTAGGGTTAGATAAAAGCAATTGAGGAATCCAGTACTGAGACACACGACCAGTAGGTCAAATAGGCATATAACCACGCGAGAAAACAGTTTGGGAATTTTTAGAAAAATCTAAGATCGCCACTGTGTCATAGGTCTGACTGCCACTGTGTCGTCGGTCTGACCGGTGGCCGGTCTGACCGAGGCTGTGCTGCCGGTGTGACCGGTCGCCGGTCTGACCGCGGTAGTCACTACGGTCTGACTGATCACCTCGAGTAAAAATCAGATTTTTGCCACTTTGATTTGCAAAACCAATTTCTCTTTCTTTTTTCTGTTTACGAGCTAATCTGAAACAAAAACGAACAAGATGACGATCCTCACAACAAAAAGAACAAGTATGCTTTTTCACGAGTAGTAAATGGTTTTGTTTCTTTTAGTGTAGATGAAAGACAGGGCATAATTCCAGCAGATTGAAAAACTATTTTCTTAGGTGGTGGTTTTGTCAAAATTTCACCATGTTCAGTTACACTCAAAAAAGCAAGTTGATTTTTAGTGTAGTAATCATGAACATTAAAACTTGTACCCCTATTATAACTAGTCACTTTAAATTGATCTAAGATCATGTTGAGTTTCTTATTTCCATCAGAAAGTCTTGGCAAAGAGCTTTTCAAATCAGAAACTTCAATTAACAATTTAGATACAATTTTAACAATTAACAGAAACATCTTTTTGCTTGCGACATCTGGAGCAAGAAAGCACTTCATCAGCTTTGACAGTATTTTCCATGCACTCAACACGACCTAAGGTATCTTTTAGTTTCAACTTGTTTAATGAACATGTTGAGCAATTCAAAACACTAGTTTGTTGTTTTAACTTTTTAGCACATATCATGTTGAACATTGAACTAACATAAAAGGCAGTTTGATATTTTTTCAAAAACTTTTTAGGCTAAACCAACTTATCCAAGGTATGAGTATGCATGGCAAAACTAATAGCAAGAGAGGATTTCAATTTCAAATCATGTGAAACAATGATATCTCTAATTTTCAAAATTTCATTTATTAAGACCTCAAAATTTTGCAATCATCATCATTAGGAATAAGAGATCTTAATCTAGCAACTTCAGAATTTATAGATTCAATTATAAACGCTTGTTTTTAATCAAATTTTCACATCTCTTGTTTTTTTGCAGTAACAGTAAGAATCAACTCTTCAGGAAGTTCTGTAGTAATTGCCTCTTTCTCCTCATAGTCAGCTTCTGATTCACCACATGCCATGAAGCATACTCCAGAGATGTTCTTTCCTTCATCATCTCTCAAGATCTACATCACTTGATGGCTCGAACGAAGCAAGAGCTTGAACAATCACCTTCTTGAAAGTCACTTTGAACTTCTTCCCTCTAAGTGTGTTCCTCGGCTTGTTCTCCTTGGACTTGTCACCATTGTCTTCCTTCTTGGCTCTTCCTTGCTTGGGACAATGTCAGCGAATACGATCTAGCTCTCCACACTCGAAGCACCGAACTCGACCTCCTCTTTTCCTGAACCTGACATTGTTCATAGCTCGAGACAACTTGTTAATAGCCAAAGCCAAGTCCTCCTACTCGTACTGTTCGAGTTGATCATTGGACATGACATGATTAATAGTAGATAAAGCATTATGAGTAGATGTCGAAGAACCATTATCAAGGGAAGGTGAAGAAGAAACCAAAGCACTAGATTTATAATCAACTTTACGAGCAAGAATATTAATCTCATGAGTTTTGAGTTTAGTGTAAAGCGAATCCCAAGTCAAAATAGTCATGTTAACAGATTATTGAATAGAAGTGACTTTCATCTCCCGAACAGACATATCAAGACCCTTCAAAAAGTGTTGAGAAATCTCAGATTGAGTAAATTTAGTATCATAAGAAGTATCAACAGATCCAAGATTACTCAAAACTTTGTTCAATCTAGCAAGATAATCATCCAAAGCTTCTCATGGTTTCATCTCAAATTTTAGGTAATCCTTTTTAAAAAGATCTTTGTGAAGCTTCTTGATATTGTCTGTTCCTTGATGAAAATTATGCAAAGTATTCCAAATCTTATGAGCAGTTCGAAGATGAGAAACAGGATGAAAATCAGAACAAGAAATTCTAGTGAGCAATATATTGCGAGCTTTACAATTATTTTCAAATTCAGTTTTTAAAATAGCAGTATTAATTGCATTTGGAATCTCATAAGGAAGAGCAACCAAAGAGATCGATAAAGATCGATAAAGATCCAAACATGGGGCTTAGGTCAAAACTTGTTAGCCGTGGCAAAAACTAAAGATCGATAAAGATCCAAAGAGGAAAACAAGGCTATGATACCACTTATAGGATCGTAGTACCCAAAAACCAAGCTTTTAGCGGAATTAAAAGTTACCCTCAACTTCGATGGCAATCGGTCTGACCAAGGTAGAAGCACCGGTCTGAGCACTTTATGACCTCCGGTCTGACCGATGTAGATGCTTCGGTCTGACCGCTCAATTCACCGGGATCACCACCTCCTGTCGCCGCAATCGTCACTGGTCTAACCGCCGTGAAGCCGTCGGTCTGACCGGGTAGATCCCTCCGGTCTAACCGCTAGTATCCCGCTGATTGAATCGCCACACCCGAGGAAACACAAATTGAAGAACTCTCAAAGTAGATTGATCTTTATTACTTCTAATCCTATGTTTACAAAGTGCAACAACAACACTCCTTATGAAAATCTCGACTAAACTCGAAACCCTAACTTTCCTCTAAACTCAACTCTCTAAAAACCGATACCGGGAGGCTACACCCTCCCCCTTTATTTATACCCAAGGTAAGCGCCCTAAAGCCATGACCCAATCTTGTACAAGTCATCCTAATCCCCTAGGAAACCTTCTTGTATAAGAAATAAACTCCAATTTTACCAAATTTGGACTCTTCCAAATTCGACAACGCATCCCATACACACACAATATCTACATCGTATGCCATATGGAATCTTCACCAACCACGTGCATTGATCTCTAGCCTAAGCATCACACATGATATCTTGATCGTCGGGACGTCATCTTCTCCCATGTTGACTCCAGATCCATCACCGGTAACACTCTCCCGAGGCGTCAAGACTCACCTAGACATGTATCAACTAAGAAACCATATCCGAGCACAAGTTCTCTCCAACTTGACTCATTGTTAGTATACAACAGTAATTACATAAGCATAGTATCCATCTAGAAGCTATAAACATATAATAATCATGAATATCCAAAATAACAAACCGAAATTGGAATCGATACAGCATTGGCTGGTCAGACCGCGGGCTGGCCGATCTGACCAGCAACCCCTGCCCGGTCCCAAACAACAGCAGACACCTGTTCATCATCTAAAAATCCAATCATCTCCAAAACCATTTCACCATAATCTCCAAATAACAAAACCAATAATATCACATTCCAATTGTTCAGTATCAAATAATAATCAAACAGTTATATTATTATTAATTGTCAAAAAGTAGAAATGTCGATGTATTGTCTTATAAAAAATGAGCTACATCTCGTCATTGATTTGAGAAGTTTAGGTTGAGGGGTTTTTATATTTCGATTAATATCCATTGCTGTGTTCGCTATTTTATCGTATTCTCTACCATTTTCATATATGTTTCCCATTCGGATTTCGGTTAAAAAAATAGAAACAAAAGCGCAGAGGTGTTTTCATCGGTTTCCGAGCCGTTTTCATATATGTGGTGGTACGGCATCAACTAGTTTATAACGGTTTGGATCTTCACAAACGCTATGACAATAGCAATTCGTCATGGAGACCTGTGATAGATGTTATGTTTTTGTCACATAAGAAATCGACCCTTAGCGACAAATACGTGAATCATATATTGAAAGCACCATTACTCACTAGGACCAAAAATTGGGCTTGCTCCTCTCTTATTGTACGCTATCTTTGATTGATTATTTCACCTACTACTAATTATTTACGAAAAGGACAATACAATAACCTGGTTAGATAGTAGCGCTTTACCTAACGTTGAGACGTGGAAATAATCTTATCTATGAAAGGACAAAACAGTGTCAGCCTAGCTAATGGTGACAATACACCTATTTATGAAAAGGGAAATACAATGTAAAATACAATACAACTATTAAAATATGAAATTAATCGCCTCAATCTCCTCCAATCTCCATAGACAAATAATTCCGACGGTTTTCGGGGATTAACCGGACATGGATTTCATATATATTGCGGTGTGAAATTCCCTGTAATCCTTTACTCATTATGATTAACCGAATGCCTTTACGGCATACTTAGATTTATCGATGAATGGGGATGAGTTATTTCGTTCGGTGTCAATGCTGCAACTGGTCCTGACGGCCTGAACGCATTTGTATTTGTGGCCGTATAAGCCGGCAAATAAATCAACGGTAAAAATGGAAGACGGTGATCTTATCCACTCAAACACCCGAGCTGATACGGCGGCACAGGTGGGCACGGGCGGCGCCGACACAGGCGGCGGCAGCGGCGAGAGCGAGATGACAGTCCTGATTTTTTTTCTTTTAATTCCTTACTTTTCCCTGGCTGATGTATAATGAAAAGTTATACAAAATTATTTATTCCTTCACCGGCTCATCTTGTAGATGAAAATATAATCAGACATGAAATTAAGATAGATTGAACTAACTAATCATAAAATGCTCTTGGCAAAATAATCAATTAATAAAAACGTATTTTTCTCCTGGCTGCATGTTATCTTTTGTGAACATGGCTTCTCGATTGGACCAATAGAACCGGTGGCACGCAGTTCGATGGTTAGTGCGTTGTTCCCCATTCGTTTGTGCTCTTCGGTGTGATAAACTGGGATACGCGAGATGTGTGCCACGCAACCCCATACATGGTTTTCATAAAATCCGTAACACTCCGAAAAATCTCGAAGCAACCCTTCCGCCGCTTTTACCTCGTTATAATTTTGTGGAATACCCTATATATTTTTGAGGAATATAACACAAGAAAGAGAAGATTCCGTTTTTAGGGGTGACTCTGTAATACAAACAATTATAAGGGTCTTTTCACGAAACATTACCCCAATCTTATCCTTTGCAGTCCCGTCTCATATCTTCTGCCTCCTTTGTTGTCGCTATCCTCTTCTGCCTCCTCCTCTGACGCTGCTCCCGGTCCATCCCCCTCCTTGTTAGTCTCAAGGATAAAGCATAGCTCCTATATGCGGGTTAATGGAATATGGTAGTACCATATACCTAAAAGTATATGGCAAGGTGTCCTAAAATTAAGGAAATATGACCGACAAAGAAGGAAATTATCTCCCCTGACTAGAAGGCACCAGAGTCCTAGTCGGAGGGGATAAGGTGTCCTTAGGCTCGTATCCTATTCTATCTCTCCGAGTTCTACTTGGAGAATAAGATAATATGTGCTATGAGGGGCATCGAGTTACAAGCCATAGCGAGAGCCGTACATAGGAGCAATCCTGAGGAAGCTAGCGCCGTATTCACAATAGATCTCGTTGGTTCGTTCTTGATAACTTCTAGTCGGCGGATTCATCTAGTCATCTTCTTCCCATTGTACTGTGTTCTATTCCCATCCATATATTCATATAAATTGGATTAAGGCTATTACCTTACGAGGGGCCTGAACCAGTATAAATCCCTATTTCTTGTCTGCTTGATCTGATCTCGCGTATACTGTGGTTCCAACAATGCCTATACTCTACAAATATTGACTTCGAGTAAAGTCCATTGATAGTTGAGCGCCAGGAAGGGGGACTTGGTGCTAAATGGTTTCGACGAGATGAGCTCAAGGAAGAGATTCTCTGACAAGGGCTACTACGACCAACCTGGCTTGGGAGATCCAACCTAGCCAGCCTTCACTGCGGTACAAGTCTGATCCATCGTCTTCCCAGTCTTTGCTCCTATCCCAATCTCACTCCTCTCGGTGCCCACCAAGGATGAGGGCATCATGATGGTGCAGGTGGATGTCACTCCCCAAGTGGTCACCGCTTCAGTTTATACCGAGAACAAGGTACCACGATTCCAAATAAACAATTGGAATTCCTAAAGCGGCTCGCATCTCGTTTCCCACTGACAAGCAAAAGCCAACATGGAAGTCTGCTGACAAGGCTTACGCCTGATGTCCAATCCACAAGACCTCCAATCATCCGCTGGCTAGATGCCGGGTCATCATCCATGCAAAAGATAAACTCGGTGCCTACAAGGAATGAGGAATTCAGCGTACTTCTCCGCACAAGGCTTGGTGTCCTATTAACAATAATAAGTGTCACCCCTTGACCTCGTGTGGGACATTCTAGAAGCTTTCGGAATCAATCCTCCAAGTTCCATGTTGCCCGATCCACTCGACGAGATCAATCTCGCATGGTGTCTGTGGACGACAACACTCCAGGTCGACAAGACTGCATGGTGGCGTTCATCGGGATTGATCCCGACGAGCCATCTGTTCTTCACAGTTTGGATAACACCGAATCTTCCGGATCCTATCCACGTGACATGAATGTGGTCGACGTCAAAATCAAATACAGGGGCGAGCATGACTGGACACCTCGAGATTCAGTCAAGGATGATGAAGTCGTCCGTTCTCGAGACATCCCCCCAAAAGGTCGAGCTAGTTTGCACCCTGGCCAAACAATTCACTAGTTTGAATTCTCTCATCCAACAGGCTCCTTTCGACCTAGTGACCTACCCGGAAGCGAATGAAAGGTTAAGGCGCATGGAGTCCATTGTTGCTAATCTCAACTGTGCATTTATCGCAGCTGCAGGTCCACCCCTGCCGCCGCCTGAGGTCCCTCCAGTCAATGAGGTTGTGGAGAACCCAGGCATCGCAAATCGACCTCTAGCTCACAACGGCGTAGCTCACCCTTCCGTGAAATGCATCACCACAACGAAGAGCTCACCGTGTGCCTTCCCGACAAGTAGCTCGTGATCTTCGTGACCAACTTAACGGCCGAAGGCAGGAGCAAGAAAATCAATGCGAGGATGGACGTCAACAAACCCGTGGCGAGTGTCGCGAGGACATTCAACGAGACAACAACAGTGATCGTGATCAAGACCAAGATCGTCAGGATCGCCGAAGTCATCACGGTGACAACAAGTGAGAACAACGATGCAACAATGATGATGATGCGGATTTCCAACCTCCGGCCCCAAGGAGAGGCACACAACACTGGTCCCGAGTTTGCACCCCTGATCGCCCCATCGTCCTCATCCTCGAGTTGGCTCGCGATGACGTCGCGGCCGCCAACCACCATTCCTTCCTGGCGGTGGAGTTCGGGTCTTTAAGCCTTCCCTTCAAGAAGTAAATTGGCCCACCAAATTCCGCTCTACCGCTGTAGAGAAGTACGCCGGGACCTTGTATGTCTACTGTATGTCTACTGATAACGCGCTCGCAACACAAACTAGTTGCCAGTAGCGTTGAAGGGTTTCACTGGGTCATAGCTAGTTCATCTTCCTTGATCTTCGATCTCTTCGTGGGCGGATCTTCGGAAACAATTCGTCACGGACTTTCAAGGCACCTACAAAAGACACGTGGTCAAAGATGGTTTGCATGCCCTCAGACAGAAACCCAATGAACCTCTTTGAGATTTCATCTGGCGATTCAAAGAGTGGAGGAACACAATTCCTGAGATCACCGACGTGTCTATGATTCAAGCATTCAAGTCAGGCGTCCGAGATCGCTACATGATCAAAGAACTGGCGACGCCGACGTAGAAGCTATGAAGCTTTTCGAGATAATCGATAGGTGTGCCACGCCGATGTAGCTATCCGAATAAACGATGGGAAGGGGAAGGCTGTAGAAGAGAAGCAACCTGTCAAGAAGGATGCACCAGAGCCAAGTTAGAAAACCAGTTGCAAGAAAGGAGGAAAGAGAAAGGCACAGTCAGAGGTTCTTGTCGCACAACAAGATAAAACGCTCCCCACTGATCTCTTCCCTAAGACAACAGCCCCGTACAACAACAGTGTCCGGTGCACAAGAGCACCTCACACATTTCAGGAGTGCAACGTCTTCCAAAAAGCGATGGCTAGAAAGGTAGCCCAAGACAAGGGGAAACAAGTTCAAATAGTCGAGAAGGGTCACGACAACCCTCCACTGATGACGAACCAGACTTCCCTGACTTTGATCAAGACGTAGCGCATATCTTCAGCAGCTCGACATCTTACTTCTCCAAGCGAGAAAACAAAAAAGGTTGAGCGTGAGGTTTATTCTATGTGCTAGAAATCAATGTCTAAAATGAAGTGGTCATATCAGAAGATCGAGTTCTCCGCCACCGACCACCCCACCCTAACGACAACTCCTGGAAGATATCCAGCAGTAGTGGAGCCTACTATTCAAAATATTAAAGTTGCATGTGTTCCCATCTACGGCGGCAGATCCATCAACCTTCTCTTCGCCAACACTCTTGACGGAATGGGGATTCCTAGACCTGAGGTGACACCTTCGGAGCAGCCATTCTATGGCATTACCCCAGAGTCATCTTCGAGACCATTGGGGAAGATAACGTTGCACATGACCTTTGCCAAAGCTGACAACTTCCGAACTGAGAAAATAACGTTTGACGTAGCAGAGTTTCGAAACTGCATACAATGCTATTCACAGGAGGACGACGCTTGCCAAGTTCATGGTGGCTTCACACTACGCCTAACAACTGATTAAAATTTCGTGACCAAAAAGGATAATCACGATTCCGGGAAACACTTAGATGGTTGTGCTGTGCGACAAGAGGAGTCTCGACATGGGTGAGCAAACTCCCACCATTCCCACCGCAACAGAGCCTCCTCGGAAAGTGAACAAACCCAACCTAGCACTTAAACTAGACGGTGCAATCAAGATAATTCCGTTGTCCAGTAGCACCCCCAATATGACAGTCAAAATCGGGTTCGGGCTCTACAACAAATAGGAACTCAAGCTCATCACCTTCCTCCATGACAATGCAGATGTGTTTGCTTGGCAACCGTTCGATGCCCGGGGTCCCCAGGGAGGTGATTGAGCACAAACTGATGGTCCGACCTGATGCCAAGCCTATCAAACAAAAGGTACGTCGCTTCGCAACAGACAAAACATAGGCCATTCGAGAAGTTCTCCATCCAGAGTGGCTCGCAAACCCAGTCATGGTACGCCATGTCTATCGGAAAGACAACGCCGATGCTGACAACCTTACCCAATGAGCTTCCAGAAGAGAATCAATCGAACCCAGCATATTCCTCGAGGTGCTAACCAGTCCTTCCATCAAGAGTTTGTCGAACGACGAATTTGATAGCTCCACCGACATCGGCCCGGGGGCTACTACTCAAACTAACAAGCTCGTTGCGGACATCGAGACCACTCCAGACTAGCGCACACTGCTCACTGAATTCCTCAATGCTAACAAGCTACCGGAAGACGACACCGAAGCAGAGAAGCACTCTCGATAAGCTAAAGCCTGTTGTATGATTGGGAACAATCTCTACATGAAGGCTGCCAACGGAGTACTGTTGAAGTGTTCACTTCCGACGATGGCAAAGAGCTACAGTTTGACATTAACGAAGGAATCTGTGGATCACATGCAAAGCCTTTTAACAATGTTTTACTGGTCATTGGCTCTCCAAGATGCAACCGACATGGTACAGGAGTGTGAAGCTTGTCAATTCCATAGCAAGCACACCAAGCTGCCAGCCCAAGAACTCCAAGCCATCCCTCTATCTGGGCCGTTCTCGTGCTGGGGGCTTGACATCCTTGGACCTTTTTTGCGAGGACAAGGCGGCCACAAGTTGTTGTTTATGGCTATTGAAAAATTCACTAAGTGGATTGAGGATAACCCAACAAGGGAAATTAGAGCTGAGCACAGCGTCAGGTTCATGAAAGGGATATTCTACCGCTACGGACTTCCACAGTGGATATTGACGGACAATGACTCCCAATTCACAAATGGTGCTTTTCAAGATTACTGCTTGGAATACGGGGTCAAGACTTACTTCGCCTCAGTGTTACATCCTCAGAGCAACGGGCAAGTTGATGGGCAAACAGAATCGTGCTCCAAGGGATCAAAACACGTGTATACGATAGACTTATGGCCTACGACTCACGATGAGTTGTGGAACTCCCTTCAGTTCTGTGGGCCGTCCGAATCACTCCGACTACGCCAACAAAAGAGACACCCTTCTTTCTCGTGTACAGATCCGAAGCAATGCTCCCAAACAAGCTACGTTATCAGTCTACACGAGGGACAATATTCAGATGAGGACCAAAACAACCGGCGGACAGAGGACGTCAACCTTCTGGAGGAGCACCAAGAATGTGTTGCCATCCGAGCACTCGGATACCAGCAAGCCTTACATTGCTACCACGAGAAGCGCATCCGAGCTCACACACTTGACATCGTCGATTACGTTCTTCGACAAGTTCAGAATCAGGTAGGGCGAAACAAGCTCTCACCTAAGTGGGAGGGACCGTACACGGTGGTTCAAGTCTTGTGGCTAGGCATGTACAAAATCACTGATAAATGCCGTGAACTATCCAATTCTTGGAACATTGATCAGCTACTAAATTTTATGTATAAGATCACTACCAAGTCTGTAAGTTTGTCCATATTAGTTAATATATATCTATAGTTCAGAAAAGCACAACATTTTGTCCTTTGATCCCCTATTCTAATATTACCGATACTCGGAGTCGTTTCTTATCGACCCATTACGTTAAGTCTGACTAGTCAAAAGGTCTTATCACCTTGGCCAGGGATGCCTGGCATGATTGGGCGAGTTGGATGCTAAGGATCAAATGAATATGTTAGATTGCTAATGTCAGAGTACCCACTGTAACGTATTAACTAGCTGTTTACTCAGAAATTGGTTTATCCAACTTCACGGATAGGGGCTAGGAATTCGCTTCTCCAAGACAGTTTAATTAGGATGATTTAAGCTATTTTAGTGCAAATGTTTACTTCTCTTTCCATAAAACTAGCTGGGGTCTAGGAAGGTATCAATCTCCGTAAGGCCAAAAATGGCTCATATAAGACATACCTGTTTACTGCTGCAAACTTAGTCACTTCTTTATATATTATAAAACCAAGTCAGATATTTCTAATGAAATGCCTAGACTATTTTACACGTACTAAATCTTCCAAGAGGGCCACTGCCACTCCATTGAGGTGAATATGTTCTCGGCAAGTAGGGACAGAGACCGCACTAGTTGGTCGATCTCGGCAGCCGATCTCCGAGAACAAGTAAACCACTCCTACAAGATATTAAAGTTCATCTGGGACGAGATTCTCGGATGCATGCGAGAACGTGTCCGCCCTCGTACCAACTCGCCCTACGACACTACTCTTCAGGCTATTGTCGATCCGTTGAGCGATACCAATGAGCTCGTCAAATGCACCTCGTATTCATCCCAGATATCCTTGAATCATCTTCTCGGGAGGAGGACGGACCACATGCAGATCCTATCATAACCATTGGACGGAAGAGCAGTTCTCTAAATGGGCTGAGATCCAAATCTCCCTGCCCTTGAGGCGCTCCATGCTCTCCTCCTTCTTCGTGTTGTTAGTGGCCCACTCTAGTTCTTCCTTCTCGAACATCGTCCTCCAGTACTCGGCGCATCCCTCCATCTCCGCCAAGGAGCTGCTGTGGTCTAGAAGGGATAACATCATTAGCGACCCTTGATCCGAGTACAAGGGCAATGTTACAACCTCCTCGCCTCGGCATTGCTCACGGAGCAGCGCAACTTGATCCTCCTCAGGGAATAGCGTGTTGTCAGGAGCGATGATGACCAACGCGTGCTCGGCTCTTCTTGGAGTTGACGAACCCTAGGGCGTATGCCATGCAGGATGTCCTTATTATCGACATCCAGAAATCTACAATGATCAAAACCAAATAGAGAGAAGAGAAGATTAAAGTATGACAGGGAAGAAAGGAAATGTTTTCGAACATCCATCCTAGAACTTGTCACTACTTATTGCATCAAACATCACAAGAAAGAACTTTACTCTTCCAAAAAGGGGATCACACAGCTCCCGAGTTCCTCCACCTCCGACATGGCATCTTCACGGCGGTCGTCGGCTCCCCCCTTGGTCAGCACCTCCTCCAAGTCGATCTCGGGGAGAGTGAGCTTGGGGCACATGAGGACGTGACACGTGCCGGATGTGAGCCCGGATCGTATCCCGTCGATCACTTGGCTAGCATGGTTGGTCGCGGCGGTTTATAGCACAGTGGTGAGCGAACTCAAAGACCCCATGACCGTTGTCTCATCGGGATTAAGAGGATGGTCAACTTCCTTCCCCAAGCCCTTGGCGACGCTCCTCAATCGACCATAGTTATCATGCAGGGCTTTACGGAGGGAGGCCAAGTGACCCCTCGTCTCTGTGAGCTCATGCTTCAGTGCTCGAGGTTGCCGCTCGTTCTCTTGACCAGCTCCTGCAGCTTGCCTTGTCCGCTCGCTCGTCCCGCAGTTTCCAGGGCAGTGACGCGGTCATCGGTGGAAGACATGACTCTCCCAAGTCATTCGATCTCCGCAACGACGTCTTGGGTACTCAACTCAACCAGCCGACAAGCCTGTATTAGCTTGTCAGTGGAGGACAACCCTGAGGTGACAACGACGCCAAAAGATGGAGGGAGCATGGGCCGAGTGGCAGCTGCTGCAGCAGTGGGTGATGACTTGGAGCTCACTTCTTCTCGATCCCCGGCACTTTGTACGAAGATTGAGAGGGAGGGGCTGCACCCAAAAGACTGTCTATGTCAGAGATGTGAATTCTATGGACATGTACTAGAGGATTTGAGGGCTACTCAGCTGAATTCTTGCCACTTCAGCAGCGTCCCCTTCTTGACGGAAGCAGGTTTGGAACTGGAGGTCGTCTGCAGATGGGAGGGGCAGAGAATAAGGAGAATGCTACAGTTGTCAGAAACAAGTTAAAAGGCAGGAACCTCAACTCGGATCTGCTGGTATGGACCAGCTTCCCCATTCCGATGGTCTTAGCGATGCTGACCCATTCCGGGGGCGAGGGCAGCGACAGCTTGTTCGGATACCGCCTTCTCCTTTAAGGAGGCAGACCACTGGTGATCAATGAGCGGGCCGATGATGTTAGTCAAAGGCCAGGCCTACGATGATCTTGATTACTACTTCTACGGGAATTGATATGAATGACATGGAGAGTAATTCGAGATACATATGTTCACAGCAGCGTCCCGTTCAATTGATGGGATATCACATATAGGCGTGGGGATGTTGGTAGCTGCAGACGGTGGGTCGACTACTACCTTCCCGATGCGTTCTGCTACGACTTCTTCGTGCAAAACTAATAAAGGAAAATTTGTTACAAGGTTGAAGTACGGGGACGATTCAAGTTTTAGAGTCTGATTTCGAAGAAACTATGAGTTGTATACCCAGTACTACAGTCGCATCTCGTCCTGTTCCCCCGAGTACACATACGCGGGGTGAGAATGGGCTTGGAGGGTTTGATCTGACAACGGACAAAGTCTTGAATGACTTCGTACCCGGTCAGATCACATTCTCTAATGTGATGAATTTTCTCTACAGAGATCTTCAAGGCAGGGGTTAGAGAAGGTCTGGAAGTCCACGAACTCAGCCGTTCTGGCTCTTTGCTCAGAATAGCAAGACAAGGAGTGTTGTTGGTAATATGGAGATGGAACCAATTCTTTCTCCACTCATTTCTCTAGGATGGGAAGTTGAATGTAATCTATTCATCCTTCATCCCATCCCGAAGATGAAGGCCACAAAATCCAACAATCCTAGATGGCTCCATCCATCTAACCTCATAGAAGTATCTCAACAAATCTAGAGAAGTTTGTACCCCAAGGTACGCCTCTCATAGATGGGAGAAGATGCTCGAGAAGGCAATGGAATTGGAATTTAGGTGTAGGAGTTGGATGCCATAGAAGTCAAGAATCAAGGAGAGAAATTTGAAAGGAGTCAAAAAAACGCATTGAACAAATGATATTATGGTTAAATCTGTCCTATACGGGTTAAGGGTTTTGTACCTCCTTCCGATCGAGCCAACACCTTCGCGCTCGGTAGAGAACCATTTTGTTGCAACTCCCTCATCTCTCTGTCAGGCCAACAATGGATTCTGACAATTCTATGGAGTTTGGAAGGCGAGATTGAAGGGGTTTACGAGTTAGGAAAGTGGGATGTTTGTTTGAGGCAAACGGAACTCAAATGGATCCCAGAAGTGGAATTTAACTCATGTCCGATGTTTCGAATTTCAAGGAAGACAGAGGAATCCCTGCCGAGATTTTTGTTGATTTGTTTATTCCAATTTAATGTTTTTGACTTCAATCTAAATTCAAACTCATGTCAGGTTCTCAGATCAGGAGAATAGGACGGCTTTGTCACGTACTCTATGTTTTCTCGGGTTGCCGAGAAGGGCTTGGTGAGTTTGACTATTGTTGTTCTCGGAATCTCTACTCAGGGACACTAGTCAATTCATTTGCATTAAAGTTGGAGGCTACTGTCAGTGTCGTCAAGGATAAAGCATACCTCCTATACCTGGGTTAATGGAATATGGTTATACTATATACTTAAAAATATATGGGAATGTGTCCTAACATTAAGGAAATACGGCTAACAAAGAAGAAACTTTTCTCCTCCAAATAGAAGGTGTTAAGAGTCCTCGTCGCAGGGGGTAAGATGTCTTTAGGCCCATATCCTATTCTATTTCTCTGAGTTCTATTTGAAGAAGAAGATAATCTGAGCTATAAAAACAAGGTTCCCACATCCAGGGATGGGCATCGAGTTACAAGCCATAGCTATAGCCGTGCACAGGAGCAATCTGGAGGAAACCAACACTATATTCGCCAAACAGATCTCGTCGTGCTGTTTTCGGTAGCTTCTAGTCGACGGATTCATCTAGTCATCTTCTTCTGTGTTCTACTATGTGTTCTATTCCTATCCATACATTCATATAAACTAGATTAGGGCTATTACCTTATGAGGGACCTGAACTAGTATAAGTCCCTATTTCAAGTCTGCTTGATCTGATCCGTATACCCTTGTCCCAACGATTCCCATACTTTACAAATATCGTCTTCGAGTTTAGTTCGTCGACACTCGTCTTTCCGTTCTACACCGCCGCCAATCCCTTGCCCCGGCCGCCTCACTCACATACTGTCCCCATTTAATTCTACCTACTTTCTTAATAAAAATATCCAAATCAAAACTTTTTTATATTCTGGGACGAAGGTTGTAACTCCTATAAATCTTTTACTAAAGTCAAGCATTCGTCCTGTTGAACAGAGGAGAATATTGTGGATACTAATCGTACATGTCTCGTGGTTTACCATTCATGTGTCTGTCGCCGATGATTTTTACTAGATACATGCTCTTAATGAACATATTGTTCAGTGAACAAAACTTCTGTGTATGAAATTTGTAAATTTTTGGAACATGTTATAATCCTGGGATATGATCATCTGACTTGAACCTGGATGTGTTCACGGTTTAAGATATGTCCATGTTCAAAATTAAAGATATGGGCAGGATATTTTCAAATTTGAGATATGTCCTGAACTTGCGTGCAAATTTTGTGGTGTGCAGTTTATTTATCTATTTGCATTTAGTTATCTCTATTATTGTACTGTTTTTACTAATAAAAGTCGGTTAATATTTATCAAGGTATTTGTTTTCTACTCAACGAGTTAATACGTCTGCTATCGCGCGGCCTGTCGCCGCACGGACTCTTCTAGTATGAAATTAACTCTCATGTCGAGCAATGCATTTTACAGTCCTTTTAGTAGCCATATGGTCTTTTTACACGGGCTAACATGCAAAATGGAATGGATGAAGCTCAGACAACAATGGCATCTATGAGATAAGCTGGTTCCTACAATGATATTTTTTCTGGAATCTGTGTTCGTCGGTGATATGTTTTAGATTAGAGTGCTAGTAAAAGGCTTTTGATGGATTTTCTCAATTATTTATCAAAAGGACAACACAATGTCCAGGTTAGCTAGGATAACTCCTGCTAATGGTGAGATGTGGAAATACATCAATTTATGCTGACCAATGCTAACCAATGCTGACAATACAGTATAAAAGGACAATATAATACACCTATTGAGGATTAGTCCCCCTTAATTTCTAATCCCTCTTCCTTAGAAATTAACTGAACAATACTCAAAGAAGTTCACGAATTGATTGGGATTTGGAAGTGATTTATTCTACATCTATTCCGTTATGGAAGTAATACCCTTTAATCCCTTCCTCGTTAGGATATTTTCTCAATGAATTGAGATGAGTTGTTTGATTAAGTATCGATGAGGAAATGCCCGATGATGGTGGTTTAGGCTCAATAAGTGTTACTGTGGTGAATGAAAATATCAAACTCTATGCCATAATAATAGGTAAATTAAGCACGTATGGTTATCTCTAAGTGTGTCTCTGATCCACCACACGTACGAGACCCACTACACGTCCACAGTAACCTGGCTAAAATTTTAACTCTAGATAAAATAAGACAAAATATACTATAGATAAGAATAATTAATGCTTGTATAATTAAAAGTCCTATTCCAATGCACGGTTCTGTTTGCTATTCGCAATAAAAAGAAAAGAATAGAACTGTGCACCACTGCACCTATTGTTACCTACCAGGTGACTGGTGAGTCTGTCTTAATTTCTTGCCGACACAACATATGGAGCCATATTACATCTATATCTATTTCTCATTACATAGAGAGTCAGTTGTTTCAATTATCCATACGATCAAATTAAAATCCATCAACCACCATTGCTCAAGCGCCGAATCGTCATGGCATCCACAATTAATTCATTTAGGTAAATGATACTGTGTATCAAACTTCTGTATATTTAGTTTAGATTAGAGTAAATTGCACCAACGGTACACGAACTTGCATGGTGGATGCAAATTAGTATATCAACTTGTAAATTGTTCGGTTCGGTCAGTACAACAACTTGATTCACTGGTGAAGAAGGGGTTTTTAACCCCGGTTCGTAACCCCCTTTAGTCCCGATTATGCAACCGGGATCATGAATCCGGGACTAAAGATGCCTATGTTTAATCCCTGTTGATAACACCAACCGGGACTAAAGATATTTTTTCTTTTTTTAAAGATTGCTGGTTCTGCTAGGTGCTTGTTTACATATTATGCATATATATGTATAAATACATGTATATGCATAATATATGTATATATAATATGTGTATATATGTAATATATGTATTTATACATATATTACATATATATGTATAAGTACATGTATATGCATATTATATATATATGTATAAATACTTGTATTTATATATGTATTTATACATATATTACATATATATGTATAAATATATATTTATCACATATATATGTTCCCTAAATATATGCACTCAAGTAAATGTATACTTATATTACCAAAATGTGCTCACACACATAAGTACATATATACACTTCTAAATACATAATAACAATCCTTTGTTAATTCTAATTTCTATTGTATATTACGAAGAAACTTAAGACATGTTATACATGGGGATCATGATCAATAGACCTTCCATCTTAGTAGAATTTTCCCGCGGGATCAATTATTTATTCATTGATAAATCACATCAATTGTTCATGAACAGCCTTTATAAATTTTTCATTGGATAATTTTTCCCTCATGTAAATAATCTATCATTTGAACAAAATTGAGATATAAGTATATGAAGTCAATAAGAAATCGATGGGATAATTTATGAATGATTTTTACGTACTTCCAGATCCTTGTCACTGTTGATTTGGTGTACAGTGCAGTGAGTATATTCGCAGACGTAGTAGCCGCACAAGTTATTCCCCTGCTCCTGTTTTGCACACTTAAGGAGAAATGACGAGAGATTTAATGTACCAGTTTTTTCTAGAACAAATTAATGATCCAATATGTTTTTGGAGCATGTACTCACCGGAAAATTAAACCTCCTACCAAGTTTTTCTTTCCAAACCCTGGGGACCAATGTACGGAACTTTGCCCATGCCCTAAGTACAGTTGAAAGCTATGATTAAATATCGGAGATTTGCTTAGTAGCAATAGGAGTGTTCGTAATGAATGACAGTTGAATAGATGGCATTACCTGTCTATCACTTCAAAAATCTTGGCGAAAGTAGACTCCGGTTTATCCATTTAGTCATAGACATGGACTTTGCTTAGTGAAAGGTCGAAAAGGAGAAGGACCCAGTTGAATCTGCAAATTGAGTGAGATAATATATATGTCACGGTATGAGTACGAGTAGGAAGTTGGTACGAATTCGAAAGACAGTTAAAAATCACTTTGTGTTGTAGGGCAATAGTATGTAGGTCTTGTAATGCTGCTACACCAGGAAATGAACAATATTGTCCTCTGTAGCTTCCTCAAAGTCCCGTATCATTTCGACATTGACTTTGCGGGGGTCCATGAATCCAATATTGTAAATTCCCTGCCTACGGCAGGATTGAATCTCCATTCTACAAAAGATAAAGGAATTTGCATCAACTATCCGCACAGTGTAACCATTGAATGGTACATAGAAGGAGCTAAGGAACAATATTAATTTTTCTTAAATGATACTTACAAAATCCAGCAGCTGAGAATGGAGACGTCGAGGGCGTCTAGTTGGTATACATCGAATATACATCCTCGAAGTTGATCCACAGGACATCATCTCCTTGATAATAATATGTGTTTCTTATCCTTGCTCCAACCATCGTTCTACCTTTGGATGAACATTCCATGTACCATTGATGGAAGCGGTACATTTGTGCAGAGAGGGTGTTCACCTGAACACGCTTGACAAGCGGTTCACCGAGTTTAAATTTGTATTTCAAATTGGCTTCGGTCACTACAGTTATTGGTGTGTTTCCCACCAGCTGCTCCCTATTCAGACCTGTCTCTTTCATCCATTGCCTTAGTTCCGCCTCACTGGGTGGTAGCAAGGGCTCAACTGATTGTTTCGGTTGCTTTTCGAGCAGATGCACTTCTTTGGTCCTTCCTCTTTGCTTACTAAACAACTTCATCATCGACCGGTCATAATCCGAGAGTAAAGCCCTCTTGACTGGTTCGCTCATCTTCTGAAAAAACTTCTTAGCAGCCGGATCTATGGGAATCTTCTTTTGTGGGCTACGTCACTTGAAGAACGCCTTCACCTCCACTCGTACGACCTCGTCAGTCTCCTCGGGAGTTAAGTCGTACGCCCTTTTCTTGAGAGCGGAGAGTTTTGGCTCGTCAAGTCTTAGCTTCTTCGTTTGTTCTGTGGACTTTGATGGCGCTGGACGAAGTGGGCACAACTTTTTAGCTCATGAAGGCGGAGCAGACGATGACGGTGCAGGCGGAGGAGGCTGAGGTGGAGGTGGAGGAGCCGCTGCAGGCGGAGGAGAGGGTGCAGGTGGAGGTGGAGGAGATGGTGCAGGCGGAGGAGATAGTGCAGGTGGAGGAGACGGAGGAGAAGACGCCGCTGCTCGCCTGGGAAACACGATGTACCGCTTGCACCATAGTATAATGGCATGGACTGTGTCTCCTAGTTTCTTCTCCCCGTCTCCTCCGGGGATGTCCAGCTCGAGATCCTCGAACCCTCGTTCCACCAATTCAACTTCGACCTTTGAGTACCCAGGTGGAATTGGTCTGCAATGGTATGTCCCTGAAGGGTCCACTTGTATGGCCATGCCCGACGCCACCTTAAAGAGAATCGAGGTTACTTAGTAATTAATAGATGCATGCATCACCTTTTGCAATTTAGAAGACATATATCATAAAACTACGAGCATACCTTGAGTGATATGTTCTTGAAGGGACTATGCAGCCCGCAAGGTGTTCGCCGCGTGATTTCATCTACGGGGTATGATGGGTCATTGTGAGCTGGCCCTGCTGCAGCTTCTATGCCATGTTCTCCTGCTTGCCTTGTATAGCACAGCTGCTGCGATTGCTTGAGGGGCTCACCATGACAGGAGGGACATACGACTGCACCATCTGCTGGCTCTGTCGTTCCGCCAGGCGTTGGTCGACCCGTCGTTCGACCTCCTCTTGCATCCTTATGTCCTACAGGGCGACCCTCTCATCGAGATATCTTAAGTTCTCCGCCGTATCCCTCTTGCTCCTCATCCGACTCTTGTAAGTGTGGCTGTCCTCTTGAAATCCGTATTTCCAAGCAACCACTCCTTTTCCTCGTGTTCATCCTGGATGCTCGGGATTCTGTAGTGTGAGCGTAAGCTCGCCCTTCTCTCTGTCAGGCTTGAATGTTCCCTAAGCAGACGCCTCCACTACTTCCGTAAGTCAGCTAGCTGCTTTGCGGATCGCATCGCTGAATAGAAGGGAGCCATCAGTGGTATCGAGCGTTCCACCATGAGCATAGTACCAATTTCTGGAACGTTCAGTCCAGTTCGTTGTCGTCGGCTCGATACCCTTTTCTATCAACCCGGCTTCCAGTTTATCCCACTTGGGGATTGCCTTCTTATACCACCTGACCCTAGGCGGTGATGGTACTGCTTCTTAGCGGCATTGGCTTTATTCTTTTCTATTTGCGCTTGCCCGTGCTCGGAGGTCTTGTATGCGACAAATGCATCCCAATGATCCCTTAGCTTAGTTAATTTGTCAAAAATCAGGTGTCAGACCCTTCAGGACGTAATTCTTGTACAGAGCTGACTTGTACTTCTGGAACTGTTCAGCCATTTTCTTCATCGTCCATTCTTTCAATCTTGGCTGAGCTACCTCAGGGACCGTGAAGGTCTGGAGCTTGGTGGTCCACAACATATCTTTCTCCATATCTGAAAGATAACTTTGGTCATCCTCGGTTGACCTTGATTAACGCTAGTGCACTGTGCTAATGGGCACGTGATCCCTCACGATCCAACCACTGTGTCCCGTAGACTTTCGTAGTATACCGGCTGGGGCTACTGGTTCACCGTCTGGGGCCACATCACTAATAATGTGCCTGCCCTCTAGCTTCCTCGCAGCACCTCGTTCTTTGCGTGCCCTCTTCTCTCCAACGGCCGGTTGCCTTTCACTTTCCTCTTGGTTTGTGCCCTCGTTTCCCTCCTCGTTTAGGTATTGGATGGGGTCCTCTTGCTCCTCATCCGCCCAATATTGGCTGCTACCCTCTGCAATCTTGTCCATGAGGATCTGTTCATCATCGCGATCTGCCATCTGTTCGTAACATTAACTAGTACACATCAACTAAGAGTATATTGTAATACATATATTGACATTGTTGAGAAATACGTACGATGACCAGTTAATTAATTGTTATACATGCAACCTACGTGCATATGTCATATATATATACACACCAGGGAATTAATCAAACTTGCCTTAGTTTTGCTTGGAGTTAAATTGCTCATGTTTGTCCTCATCCCACACAGGGACACCTTCTTTGTTCCATAGTAGAAGCAGATCCTCAAACAATGTTCCTAGGTACACATCAATGTCGTTACCTGGTTGCTTTGGGCCTTGAATGATAATTGGTATCATGATGTACTTTCGCTTCATGCATAGCCAAGGGGGGAGGTTGTAGATACACATGGTCACAGGCCATATGCTATGGCCACTGCTCATCTCTTCAAATGGATTCATGCCATCTGTACTTAAACCAAACCTTACGTTTCAGGCATCCTCTCCAAAGTCTGGAAATGTTTTGTCGATGTTTCGCCACTGCGACCCGTTGGCGGGGTGTCTTAGCGTCCGTCTTGTTGACGTTCTACTGCGTGCCAGCGCATCATGCTAGCATGCTCTTTGTTCCTGAACAAATGCCTGAGCCGTGGTATTATAGGGAAATACCACATCACCTTAGCAGGAACACTCTTCTTCGAAGGTTGTCTGTCCACATCACCTGGATCATCTCGTCTAATCTTGTATCGTAGTGCTTTACAAACCGGGCATGCTTCTAGGTTCTCGTACTCCTCACCGCGATATAGGATACAATCGTTCGGACATGCGTGTATCTTATCTACTTCTAGTCCTAGAGGGCATACCACCTTCTTAGCTTTGTACTTTGTTTCGGACAATTTGTTTCCCTCCGGAAGAATGTTCTTGACGAGTTTCAATGACTCGCCAAATGCCTTGTCACCCACACCATTTTTGGTCTTCCATTGCAAGAATTCTAGCGTCGTACCCAACTTTTTGTGCCCCTGTTCGCAACCTGGGTACAACGAAGTTTTGTGGTCCGGTAACATACGGTCCAATATTTGGACCTCCATCTCACTTTCGCAACCGTCCTTTGCGTCCCGCAACATCTAACCAAGATCATCTACAGCGTCTTTATCTTCAACAACTCCATCCGCCTCGCCTCCTGGATTTTCTTCAAATCCACCGTATTGACGAGCCTCGTCCAGAATATTCTCGTCTTCTACTTCATCTTCTTCCATTGTAACCCCTAGCTCTCCATGCGAGGCCCAATAATTTAATCCAGGCATGAATCCAGACTCAAACAAGTGCGCATGAATAGTTCTTGATGATGAATACTCCTTCTGGTTACTACACTTTTTGTATGAACAACACATGAAACCTTTATACTTGTTAGCATTGGCCACATTCAAAAAATAATGCACGCCTACAATAAACTCTTTCGACAGTCGGTCCGCGGTGCACATCCATTGCCTATCCATCTATACATCAAATAGTCCAATGTTACTAACGAAATCCACACAATTGAAACTAGTTAAATAATCATATAATAATTAAAAACATCATGATTCAAAGTGAAACTTGTAAAATCAAAGGTGTTTTTGATTGTTATTCTGTGATGAACAATTGGCATTGAAGATTATTGGTTTTGTTATTTGGAATTTATTTGCGAAGTGGTTTTGGAGATGATTGGATTTCGTAGGAGATTTACAGGTATAATTGTTTTGGGTCCGGTCAGACCGGGCAATGGATGCCGGTCAGACCGGCGTGTATTGCACGGTCAGACCGGCGCAGCCCGCGGTTTGACCGGCCGACACTGTGTTGGTTTCGATTTCGGGTTGTTTGTTTGGATATCCGAGATTGTTTCATGAATATGATTTCTAGATGGATACTATGCGTATGTAATACTGTTGTTTGCTAACAATGAGTCAAGTTGGGGATAGCTTGGTCTCGGAATATGGTTTCTTTGTTTATTTCATGTGTAGGTGAATTAATGCCGGGCTAGTATTGCGGTGATGGATCAGGAGTCGGCTTGGGGATAAGACGACGTCCGTGGTGGTCAGAGATCATGCGGGATACTAAGGTAGAGTTGAATGCACGTGGAAGGTGAAGGTTCCATATGGCATACGATGGAGGTATTGTGTGCGTATGGGATGCGGAGTCGAATTTGGAAGGAGTCCAAATTTGGTGGGATTGATTATGTAAAGTTTGTTTCTTATACGAGAAGGTTTCCTAGGTTGATTAGGACTTCTAGTATGAGATTAGTTCGTGGTTTTAGGCTGCCTACCTTGGGTATAAATAGAGAGGGAGCGTGAGGCTTCCCTGTATCGCTTTTGAGAGCAATTGAATTGATACTTTTGTTAGGGTTTCGAGTTTAGTCGAGATTTTTGTAAGGAGTGCTGTTGGTGCACTTTGTAAACACAGAGAGAATCAATAAAGTCATGATCTACTTTAAGAGTTCTTCGATTTGTGTTTCATCGGGTTTCGGCAGTCCAACCGTCGATATACCACCGGTCAGACCGGCGGCAAGGCGGCGGTCAGACCGGCGGCATACCTGCGGTCAGACCGGCGCGACACCTTCGGTCAGACCGCGATCCGTCGAATTTGAGGGTAACTTTTATTTCCGCTAAAAGTTTTGGTTTTTGGGCATACCAACCATTCACCCCCTCTCTGGTTGGCTTAGTTATTGCTATTCGATCCTACAAGTGGTATCAGAGCCTTGTTTTCTTCTTTGGATCTTAATCAATCTATAGTTTTTGCCATGGCTGCTAATAGGTTTTCAACTAAGCCTCATGTTTTCGATGGAACGGATTTTTCTCATTGGTGTAGAAGGATGCAATCTTATATTATGGCTGAGGATTATGATATTTGGAGAAAAGTTTCTCATCCTTATGAGATCCCTGATCAAATTAATACTGCTGCCTTAAAAACTGAGTTTGAACAAAATTGCAAAGCTCGCAATATTCTTTTGAGTGGGATTTCTCGTTCGGATTATGATCGTGTTTCTCATCTTCAAACTGCCCATGAGATTTGGATTGCTTTGAGTAATTTTCATCAAGGAACAAATAACATTAAAGAGCTTCGTCGAGACCTTTTCAAAAAGGAGTATATTAAATTTGAGATGAAACCTAGAGAGGCTTTGGATGACTATATTTCTAGGTATAATAAAATTTTGAGTGATCTTAGATCTGTTGATTCTTCTTATGATGTTAATTATACACAATCTGAGATTTCTCGCCACTTTTTGAATGGTCTTGACATGTCTATTTGGGAGATGAAAGTTACATCTATTCAGGAGTCTGCTAATATGTCTACTTTGACTTTGGATTCGCTTTACACGAAATTGAAAACACATGAGTCGACTCTAAGTCGAGTGCTTTGGTTTCCTCTTCAACTTCTTTGGATGCTGATGCTTCTTCATCAAAATCTTCTGTATTTGCCTTATTTAATGCCATGTCCGATGATCAACTCGAACAGTTCGAGGAGGAGGACTTGGTTTTGTTATCTAACAGACTTTCTCGAGCTGTGATTAATCTTAGGTACAGGAAAAGAGGTGGACCAAATCGTTGCTTTGAATGTGGTGCTACGGATCACTTTCGCTCACGTTCTCCTAAGCTTGGAAGAAATAAGAGGGAAGATAATGGTGATGAGAAGACCAATGACAACAAGCGAAAGAGTACAGTTAGAGGAGGAAAGAAGATCAAGGAGACTCTCAAAAAGGCTTTTGATCAAGTCTACGCCGCGTTTGAGCCACTAAGCGATGTAGATGGAGAAAGTGGAGATGATGACAAGGGAAAGAACATCTCCGGTGTTTGCTTCATGGCACGTGGTGAATCAGATTCAGAATGTGAAGACAATGAGGTAAGTGTGATTGAGGAAGCTATTAATATTTTGAGTGCAAAAAATATGAAGTGTGAGAAGATGTATAGAAAACAAGAGTTTATCATTGAATCTCTTAATTCTGAAATTGATAGATTAAAATCTTTTTTCCCTAATGATGATGATTGTCAAAGTTGTGAGGTTTTAATGAATGAAATTTCTAAAATTAGAGATGTCAATGTTGCACATGATTTGAAAAGTAAATCTTCTCTTGCTCTTAGTTTTGCTTTGCACACACGCACTTTAAAAGAGTTGTTTTTAACTAAAAAGTTGTTGCAAAAATATCAAATTGCTTTTAATGCTAGTTCGATGTTTAACATGATTTGTGCTAAAAAGTTAAAACAACCTCATGATGTTTTGGATTGCTCAACATGTACTTTGAATAAGATGAAATTAAAAGATGCTTTAGGTCATGTTGAGTACATGGAAGATGTTGTGAAAAACAATGAAGTGCTTTCTTGCCCCAAGTGTCGTAAAAGTAAAGATGTCATGATAGATTGTGAAAACTGTGCTATTTTGGAAAAAGAGGTTTCTTATTTGAAAAATTCTTTGCTAAGATTTTCTGATGGTAAAAAGAACCTCAACATGATCCTAGATCAATCTAAGGTTAGCACACATAACCGTGGTTTAGGGTTTAATCCTTATGCTCATCATACTAGACATCCTCCTATTGTGGTAGGTGTTGGTGCTAGAAGTTGTGAAATTTTGGTTAAACCTGAAACTAAGAACATCGTGTTTAAATCTGCTAGCATCATGTCTATTTTCAATGCATCATCTTCCAAATCCAATATTGTGCATGCAAAATCTCCTGTTGTTGCTTGTGTTGCTAAGTCATCTGATTCTACCAATATTTCTCCTCATCGTGAAAAATATACTTGCTCGTTTTGTGGCAAAGATGGACATCTTGTTGGTATTTGTTTCAGATTAGCTCATAAACAGAAAAAGGAGAGAGAGATTGCTTTTGCAAAATCAAAGTGGCGAAAATCTGGTATTCCCTCGAGGAAACCGGTCAGGCCGCAGTGGGTCCCACGGTCAGACCGGCGGTACAAAGGCGGTCAGACCGACCCCCGGTCAGACCGGCCATTGTACCTCAGTCAGACCGACCTCGGAGAAATTTTCCTGAAAATTCTCAAACTATTTTTGCACGTGGATATATGCCTATTGGATCTTCTGGTCGTGTGTCTCAGTACTGGATTCCTAAATTTTTATTGTCATCTAACCCCAGTACTGAGGCTTCGACTTTTGCTTGTGTGTAGGCGTTGGTGGCAAGGAAGGAGAACGTGTGGATCGTGGATTCCGGTTGTTCGCGGCACATGAACGGTGATAAAAATTGGTTCTCCTCCCTCAAACGGGTATCCAAGACTGAATCGATTACCTTTGGTGATGCTTCTACTAGTGCCGTTCTCGCTACAGGTTTGGTAAAGGTAAATGACAAATTTGAATTAAAGAATGTAGCTTTAGTTGAGGACTTAAAGTATAATTTGCTTTCAGTTTCACAAATTCTTGATGAAGATTTTGAGGTCCATTTTAAGAAAACTGGAAGTAAAGTTTTTGATTCTCGTGGTGATTCTGTGTTGAATATTTCTCTCTATGATAGAGTGTTTAAAGCTGATTTTGAAAATCCTGTTTCACCTGTGATAACATGTTTGGTTGCTAAGTTTAGTAAAGATGTGATGTTTTCGCATTGTAGACTTGGACATGTTGGTTTTGATCATCTCACGAGGTTAAGTGGTTTGGATCTTGTTCGTGGTTTGCCTAAACTTAAGAAAGATCTTGATTTGGTTTGCACACCGTGTCGTCATGCTAAGATGATTGCTTCTTCACATGCTCCTATTGTTTCTGTGATGACTGATACACCAGGACAGCTATTACACATGGACACTGTTGGTCCAGCTAGAGTGCAATCAGTTGGAGGAAAGTGGTATGTGTTGGTTATTGTTGACGATTTTTCTAGATATTCTTGGGTTTTCGTTATGGCAACTAAGGATGAGGCGTTTCAACACTTTCGTGGTTTGTTTCTTCGATTGGATCTTGAATCTCCTGGTTCTTTGAAAAGAATTCGAAGTGATAATGGTGGTCAATTCAAAAATGCTTCATTTGAACAGTTTTGCAACGAAAGAGGTCTTGCACATGAATTTTCTTCTCCTCGTGTTCCACAACAAAACGGTGTTGTTGAAAGAAAGAATCGTGTTTTGGTTGAGATGGCTAGAACGATGTTGGATGAGTATCACACTCCTAGAAAATTTTGGGCTGAGGCGATTAACACCGCATGCTATATTTCAAATCGGGTTTTCTTGAGATCAAAACTTGGAAAAACTTCTTATGAGCTTCGATTTGGACATCAACCCAAAGTTTCACATTTGCGTGTTTTTGGTTGCAAATGCTTTGTCTTGAAATCTGGAAATTTGGATAAGTTTGAGGCACGTTCTACCGAAAGGTTGACAAAACGCTTTTTGTTCTTAAGCATGGTGATAATCAACTGTTCGTTCAGATTTATGTGGATAATATTATCTTTGGTTGTTCGTCTCACGCGTTGGTTGTAGAGTTTGTTGAGACTATGCGCAGGGAATTTGAGATGAGCATGATGGGTGAGTTATCGTACTTTTTGGGATTGCAAGTTAAGCAAACACCTCAAGTTATATTTGTGCATCAAACGAAGTATACGAAGGATTTTTTGAGACAGTTCAAGATGGAGAATAGCAAGCCAATTTCAACACCAATTGGTTCTACGGCTGTGTTGGATCCTAATGAAGATGGTGAAGCTGTTGATCAAAAGGAGTATAGAAGCATGATTGGATCATTATTGTATCTAACTGCTTCTAGGCCAGACATACAATTTGCTGTGTGTTTGTGTGCGCGCTTTCAAGCTTCTCCTCGTGCTTCACATCGTTAAGCAGTCAAGCGAATAATGAGGTATTTGAATCATACACTTGAGTTTGGAATTTGGTATTCTACTTCATCTTCTATATGCTTAAGTGGATATTCAGATGCTGATTTTGCTGGTTGTAGAATTGATAGGAAAAGTACTAGTGGAACATGTCATTTTCTTGGTACATCGTTGATTGCATGGTCTTCTAGGAAACAATCTAGTGTTGCTCAATCAACTGCTGAATCTGAATATGTTGCTGCTGCTAGTTGTTGTTCACAGATTCTTTGGCTTTTATCTACTTTGAAAGATTATGGTCTTACTTTTGAGAAAGTACCTCTCTTTTGTGATAATACTAGTGCTATTAATATTTCTAAGAATCCTATTCAACACTCACGCACAAAGTATATTGATATTCGCTTTCATTTTTTGAGGGATCATGTTGAGAAGGGAGATGTTGAATTGCAGTTTTTGGACACAAAGTCGCAACTTGCTGATATTTTCACTAAACCTTTGGATTCTAATCGCTTTGCTTTTCTTCGTGGTGAATTGGGCATAATTCATCCTTTTGGCATGTTTTGAGGGGGAGTTTGTACCTCATGGTTTTATCAAGCAATCAATATGATAATAAAAAATTGAAAAAGAGAGCTTTGTTCTATATGGTATTTTCTTGTGCATGCTAGCAATACTATGAAGGTTTAACTGTCTCTAGCTTAGCTTGTATGTATTCTAGTTTTTTTATGAGACTTAGATTTTTCTTTTAAGGGAGATGATGCATGACACTTAAATTTTATACTTGAATTAAGCAAATGTGCAATATTGATGCTAGCATATGGTTTGATTTATAAATGCTTTTTATATATGCTTTGTTGATTTGTTATTCCTCAAATAGCTTTGTTATTCTTTGTGCAAAGAGAATAAAAAATATAAAAAAATGAATACCGAATCCTTGGAAACAGTCTTGACGACAAGGACGTATTCGATATGAGCAAAATAATGGGTGTCGAATCTCTAGAAACAGACGACAGGGACGTACCGGGATAAAAATGAGCAAAAAGGCTCACGAAAAAGAAAAAGTTATAAAATTCTCTTGGTTGGTTTGTGCTAAAGTTTATTTGAGAAAGAATGATAAATGCAATAGGTATATATGTTTAGTGTTTATACTTCAACCTATGTGCTTGTTAAGATGTTGCATTATAAATTGTTTGAAATCATGAATTTTGATTGTTGATTCAAGCTTAATTGTAAAATCTTTGGTTCATGATTATACCTTGATGCATGCTTGTTATAATATAGATGGGTTTATCTTCTTTTTATTGCGTCACATGACTTGATATGCTAAGCTCTTCTACACTAATGAATATAATTCTTATGCTTGATGACATCATTGTCAAAAGGGGGAGAAGTGTTTTGGGGAGAAGCAAGGTGATTTTCGATTTTCGAGCACGATATGTACGTTTGTACGAAGTGTGCTTTTTACTACTTTTGATTTTATTTTTCCAAACACCAAAACATTTTTGATGAGTTTGCCAATGTGTTCATCAAGGGGGAGATTGTAAAATCAAAGGTGTTTTTGATTGTTATTCTGTGATGAACAATTGGCATTGAAGATTATTGGTTTTGTTATTTGGAATTTATTTGCGAAGTGGTTTTGGAGATGATTGGATTTCATAGGAGATTTACAGGTATAATTGTTTTGGGTCCGGTCAGACCGGGCAATGGTTGCCGGTCAGACCGGCGTGTATTGCGCGGTCAGACTGGCGCAGCCCGCGGTCTAACCGGCCGACACTGTGTTTGTTTCGGTTTCGGGTTGTTTGTTTGGATATCCGAGATTGTTTCATGAATATGATTTCTAGATGGATACTATGCGTATGTAATACTGTTGTTTGCTAACAATGAGTTAAGTTGGGGATAGCTTGGTCTTGGAATATGGTTTCTTTGTTTATTTCATGTGTAGGTGAATTAATGCCGGGCTAGTATTGCGGTGATAGACCGGGAGTCGGCTTGGGGATAAGACGATGTCCGTGGTGGTCAGAGATCATGCGGGATACTAAGGCTAGAGTTCAATGCAAGTGGAAGGTGAAGGTTCCATATGGCATACGATGGAGGTATTGTGTGCGTATGAGATACGGAGTCGAATTTGGAAGGAGTCCAAATTTGGTGGGATTGATTATGTAAAGTTTGTTTCTTATACGAGAAGGTTTCCTAGGTTGATTAGGACTTCTAGTATGAGATTAGTTCGTGGTTTTAGGCTGCCTACCTTGGGTATAAATAGAGAGGGAGCGTGAGGCTTCCCTGTATCGCTTTTGAGAGCAATTGAATTGATACTTTTGTTAGGGTTTCGAGTTTAGTCGAGATTTTTATAAGGAGTGCTGTTGGTGCACTTTGTAAACACAGAGAGAATCAATAAAGTCGTGATCTACTTTAACTGTTCTTCGATTTGTGTTTCATCGGGTTTCGGCGGTCCAACCGGCGATATACCACCGGTCAGACCGGCGGCATACCTGCGGTCAGACCGGAGGCAGATTGGCGGTCAGACCGGCGCGACACCTTCGGTCAGACCACGATTCGTCAAATTTGAGGGTAACTTTTATTTCCGCTAAAAGTTTTGGTTTTTGGGCGTACCAACCATTCACCCCCTCTGGTTGGCTTAGTTATTGCTATTCGATCCTACAAAACTAATTTCTAAAAAAGAGCTACAAAGATGGCATCGAGAAGGAAGAGAAGTTTACAATTATTTTTAAATTTTTATTAAAGTTCTACACATATTTTTTTATTTATAGTACGAACAATATTTCTAGCTATATTACATATTTTACATATTTTCTACTTCTTGTTACAAATAATCATACAAAAATTTTACAGTAGTCCCACATATTATTATTTTTTATTGCTTGTAAAGTTGAAAACATATCTTTAATGAATTATACTTTTTCTAACTATTTTATTAAACTAACTTAGTTTTCGATTCATTTATCTTGGTTTTCTATATTTTCCCTCGGTCATCTCTTTTTATAACATATGTATCCAAATTTTCTAATTTCAAAATCAACCTAATTTTGCCTACACATATTTTCTCTCTCATCATTTTGCATAAACCTTGTTGAAGATAATATTTTATAGAAACAAAGCTATAAATGTAATATACTAAGCATACATTATTAGAGAATAGATTTGCTAATATTTTTGATCTCTCCGATTTGTATAATATAACCAAAACAATTTTATCAAAAACTCGGCAGCACCTCCCTTCTTCCTTATTCTCTTGGCAGCAATGGCTCGGCTGGAGGAGGAAGATGTATAAGAAGGTAGATCACTTTAGTCCCGGTTAATAACACCAACCGGGACTAAAGATCTAAATCATCATTAGTCCCGGATTGTGTAACCAATCGGGACGAAGGTAAGGATCTATAGTCCCGGTTGGTGTTATCAACCGGGACTAAAGATCCTCGGCCCCTTGATATGGGTCTGACACGGTCAGTGAAGGTGTGAACTGGGACTAAAGATGGTCTTTAGTCCCGGTTTATATTACTAACCAGGACTAAAGATCATCACGACCCGTTACACTTTTTAACCGGGACTAGAGATGATCTTTAGTCCCGGTTCCTATTTGAACTGGGACTATTCCGGTTTTTTTTAACCCGACCAAAGATCAGTTCTCCAGTAGTGATTAGTCCGTGCGAATCAGGACCAAAAGCTGGTCTCAGAATGAAAATGAACTCATAATTCGGCTTCCATAAAGCACAAATTAGTTTTGGCTTTATTTCCACTTGGGTCATCTGTGATGGAAGTTTTCACCGAGAAGCTCGAAATTGTGTGGTGATGTTTATTTTTCAGTTTTCCATTAAATAACAATCAATGACAATTATTGTTTTGTAATATTTTTGATGGCACAACCACCAGCAATAATAGGTGCATTCAGGAAAGAAATATGCAACCGAATTAATTGTGGCATCCATGATAGATCATTTTAATTGTCAGCCCCGATTTGGCCCTATTTTGCACGGACTGAGTAAGTTATTGAACCGGACCGAACGACTTGCAAGTTTTTTTTACTGATTTGCACACACTACGTACACCAGTTTGTGTACAATAGCTAGCTCAAGCACATATGAACCTTTCATGATTTTTAGGCACTTTTCAGGAATGTTTTCAAAGGACTTGAACAATTTTGAATTCATGTTTTGAATATTAATTTATAAAAAAATTGCATGGGAGATCATGGTGGTCGATTTGGAAGTTTTTCAGTGTATTTGAACTGAAATAGGAGTCCTAATGTTTTTTTAAATCTGGGAGGGCATTTCATGGGGATTTGATACGAGAATGTGTAATTTGATCTAGATCTTCAGTTAGAAACTTTGGGGATAGTGATTTGTGGCTCAATATAGATTAACAAAACTGACCTGCTTTGGCATAACATACCAGAAAATACTTTAAGAGATAGATTTTTTAGATTAATAAGTTTTAACATCAAAGGAAAACTCAGTGGAGCGTCACACACCCCACATGAAATCAACCCTTAGTGATCAATCCATGAATCATATATTCAAAACACCTACTTCTTTTGTCCTTTTACGCTGTCTTTGATTAATTATTTCACCTACTTCTAATTATTTATGAAGAAGGACCACCTGAGTATGTCTTTCTCGCGGACAAAACAATAGAGCCATAATTAATGGAATTTTATGAGTTTCTGAAGGTTTAGGTAGAGAATGATTTGGTTTAATTATCTATGCTAGAAGTTGTGGCGCCCCCATGGCGCGCCTCCTCTATGTAGCTTGGTGGAATATGTGTGTCAAGCTACAGTGATTAGCGTGTAAAATAAGAAATCAAATGATATGATAAGGGCATATTGTCTAGAATGGTAGGTAGTACCAATGATTCTGGCAACTAATTTTTGTAAGAAGTATATTTTAAGATATGTATATTGCACAACAAATTACAGGCCAACAAAAAATTCAACAAAGAAAGAATATATCGCATTGCAAATGAAGTATATTCCAGGAAACATTTCAGTGAAGATATTAGAACTTGTAGGAACTGGTTCTATCCAATCATCCAAATATTGCCAGAATTCATGTCCAAACAATCTACATACAAAAAATTGCAATGTGTTAATTTATAAATGACATAAGAAATTATGTATTCCACGCTGTTTACATATCAGCCTAAACGATATGCTTGACAGGTAGCATTCAAATGTTCAAAGTCCATATAGATAAACTAAAGAAGTGTATGCATAGATTTTCAACAGGCAGACGTTTTCTCTAACAACTTCATGGTTTGTAAGGTGTGCAATGAAATGTGGCTAATCGTTATAATATTTAACTAAAGTCACAGCTTATGTATCTTTAAAAACCATCTAGTTCCTGATGTCCTTAATGTAGAGCTAAAATGAGATTATATCAACATATACAGTGCCTTGGTAATAACTGATGAAATTTGACAAAGCAACACCCATGACTCCATGAGAAGAGAGCAACTACAAATATATTATCATGACAACCCCCTTGGGAGCAATAATCGGTGACTAAATTGTAAATGCACCTGGTGTCACTAGAGGGAAGGGAGCTTTACTCCAGGTTGATAAGCTTTTGTTATCCCGGTTGTGGAACGGGACGCTCAATCCGGGATTAAATATGTCTATCTATAGGCCCGGTTGAAATAACCGGAACTAAAGATAGATATTAAGTAAAAAAATATGTGGGATGTGGGATTCGAACTCAAGATGTTACTAGTGGGGAAGGGAGCTTTACTCCCGGTTAACAATCTTTTGTTGTCCTTGTTGTACAATGGGACGCCCAATTCGGGACTAAAACATCTTTAGTCCCGGTTGTAGATATCAACTAAAAAATATGTGGGTTGTGAGATTCAAACACAAGATCTCTCACCTCAGTCTTCACGTGCGTTACCATCACCTACTACCCATATCTAACTTGGATAGATATTTTTTTAAACTAATCCTAGAGGCATCTTTAATCCTTGTTGATAACACTAACCGGGATGAAAAATATATTTAATCCGGTTTGATGTTATCAACCGGACTAAAAATCAATTTTTAGTCCGGATTGGTATTACCAACCTTACCAACCGGGACTAAAAATCGTAAAGTGCCATTGGGTTTTTGAACCGGTGCTAAAGATATTCTTTATCATTGGTTCCTATTTGAACCGAAACATATGTGTGTTTTGTGAACTGATCAAAGACCAGTTCTCTTGTAGTGTGTAAATTAATTAATTGGTGTTACTCTATGCATGTTCTTCCGTTGCACTATGCGCGCTGAGATCATAAAATTCAGGCATTTTGCAAATTTAACACACTGAAAGATATATTAATCTATTCGATATTGACTAAACTTGTATTCTCTGTTTCACCAAAATATGACTGAGGTACTCATCAATTCCATAAAACTATGGTCTATTACGCTGTACCGTCTGTAACATCATTGTATCAAATTTGTCACTGCCCGACCATAATTCTAGTTCTGTCAGTACTGTAGCTTCACCTCGGAATTAGATAAAACCAAAGACATTTGTTACGAAGAAAATTGGTGCCATTTAATTCTCCACGGTAGACGGGTCACGGTATCTTGATATGAATCATGGCGAATAGAAGGAGCCAACGGAATCCTCTTGAATCATTTGTTAAACTTTTTTTTATTATGGTGTATGTGTGTAGCTAAGATATATGAGCTGTCCATGCTAGCAAAGCGTTGTCACTAGTATTCCAAGCTATAACTGATTGTAGCTAACAACCATCAGTGACAACAGTAGTACTGGTGGCAGCTTCGGGAAAAAATCATCACTGGTATTGTAGACTCACTGATAACACTATAGCCACTTTTTCTAGAACCGTCGCTGTCATACTATCATCGATATGTGTTTTTATGTGACAGTGTCATCACCTCTATAGTCTATAAAACTCCAAAGTTTGCATCAGAAAGAGCAGGAACTTCTAGAGCTCCGCATCTTATCAGCCATGGAACAAGTTCCAGTTGACACTAAAGAGAAAGACTCAAACAAGACACCTGTAGCTATTTCATCTGAAACCAACCACGATAATAATCCCATAGCAATCCTCCCAACAAGAGAAGGCTGGTCCACGCCACTTACCCTTTACAACAACTGCTGGCTTAGATCACACATGCTCACCAAATTCATGCTCGTCAAGGAGAAGTTCAAGTCCCGCCACGACGACATCATCCTCGCGACACACCCCAAGAGCGGCACAACATGGCTGAAGGCCCTTGCCTTCACCATCGTCAACCGCTCGTACTACTCATTTGTTAATGTCGACCAACACCCTCTCCTCACGCAGAACCCACAAAACCTCGTGCCGTTCATCGGTGCACAGGGAGGTGACCTCGACTACCTAGAGACATTGCCATCTCCACGGCTGCTCGCCACTCACCTACCACTCTCCATGCTTCCTTCCACTGTCACCACCATGGGCTGCCGCATCGTCTACCTCTGCAGGGAACCCAAGGATGCCTTCATATCAAGGTGGCACTTCGACAACAAGATTGCAAAAGGAGCTAAAACAGACCTGAATACTGCATTCACCATGTTTTGTGAGGGTTGTTCACCATTTGGACCTTTCTGGGAACATTACTTGCAATACTGGAAAGAAAGTTTGCAAAGGCCTCAAGAGGTTCTTTTCCTAAGGTACGAGGAGATCGTTTCTTGTCCACTGAAGGTTGTCAGGGATCTTGCGAAATTCCTGCAAGTGCCATTTACTGAAGAGGAGGAAAGAAGGGGGGTTGACCAGGAGGTGGTCGGATTATGTAGCTTCAAATCTCTCAGCAACCTTGATATCAACAAAAATGGTGGTGTAGAGCGTGCAGAAGGTAAGCTATTTATCGGCTATTCTTCATTATTTCGACAAGGAAAGACAGGGGATTGGGTGAACCATATGAGCAAAGATATGGGAGAGAAACTAGATCGACTTGTGGAGGACAAGTTCAGAGGATCTGGTCTCAAGTTCTGATGATAAATGTTTGCTAATATTGTAATGCCAATTTCTTTTCTTTTGAACAATGTCATGCCAATTTGTTGTTTTTTTGTACGTAACTTTGTGTTCTTTTGGGAATATATAAGTATGTATCAACAAGGTACCAAACTTAATTCATAAACCTGACTGCAGAGAGTTCGGGCCATTATTATCTTCAACCAGTTGTAATTACATATTACAGTTTGGTCGATTTGGTGCCAAGTCCCTAAAAAAACTTATTAGTCTAATGCAAACATTAAGCTAGCTAACAATGGCAGTCTCCAAAAGTTCGCTTCGATGTTGTATTTGTAATAATCTCTCTGCTCTACGGTTCACCATTTTTCTAGGATAAGAAAAAATTACTACACCTATGGGCCTCATCATCACAACAACTTGGTATTTTCACAATGGGTTGTACTTCTGGTGAACATTTGAGACATAACGCTATTTGTGTTACACATCGTTTTGTCTAAAACACCCTTAAACTCTAAAACCGGGTATCCAACACCTCCAAACTATCAAAACCGAACAATTTACCTCTCTTAGCAGTTTTAGCATGCTTGTGGTACAGCGGGATGCCACATTGTTGACCTTCCTTTAATGCCGAATTCGACCGTCAACTCCTGCATAGAACTAAATAAAATAAAAAACCAAATCTAGTGGTAGGATTTATTACTAACCCTTTTCACGAGTGTTGGTAAATATTTGCATGCAGGAGATTTTGGATGAAAATACACCCGTCTTATGATAAAATGTACCTTCGGCTAATAAGATGCGAGTACACAGATTGCAGGACTCAGAAATCAGTGCAAAACTGACTTATTTGAGGCTTATTCACCCTGTACCGTCATAACGGCCCACATGTCAGCCTCACAGGGAAGGTCGTGGTAGAGGCGGTCAGCCGAACCAGGGTTGGTGCCCCCAACCACCAACTCCGACATGGCGATCTCCCATTAGCTGGTGATGGCGGTTATGGGTAAACCGACTTCTGTAAGCACCGTTCACAACTGTCATTAGGTGCTATAAAAGGAGGTGTTGATTTCACTTCACAAAACAAACAACTCAAGTGGAGTACAACTCACTTTTAATATTTAGGCTACACTCTAGTAGTGTTTAGAAAATAGGGAGAGAATGAGCGGAAGGTCAGTAGGAGTGTCGAAGTTGTCGGCACTCTCTCCTCTCTTGTACCTCAGTGAATGTTTCTTTAAAAAAATAAGTGGTCAGGATTTATTTTTGTATTTAATTTTCTTGGTTAAGTAAGATGTATTCTCATCATTATGGGTTCGTATTGGTATTTATTACGAACATAAAATAATCTGCAAGCGCACATTTGCTGTTGTAGCCTTCACCTAAGAGTTTTACAGGGTATCATATCCAAAGGGAACATGTGTGAACTAGTCTTCTCACTATATTACTCAAGGACACAAGATAAGGTAAGACTCTATCGGTTGCTTCGGGCACCGGCTTACCTCCGGTCTGCCAAGGAAACTCTGGCCTACAACTCTATGATGTACCCGAACATGGAGGGTTACGAAGGACGGACAGGGCTGTCACCACCTACCGCCTACTTCTACGATCCGTGGAGCACACAACAAACAACGGTAATCTTTAGCCTACACACCACGCCTATGCTTTTAATTACCACCCTAATCCTGGTACCACGCTTATGGAAGATTAAGGTACTCTACCTAAGCTGAGCGAAGAACCCGTAACGATGAAAATATATCTTACTTAAATAAGAAAAGTAAATATCATAATGAAGTCACAAACACTTACTTATATGACGCAAACATTCATCGAGGTACAATGATAAACCCTGAGCTCCACTCGATGCGCTCAAGGCTATGATTAGCCCGATCTTTCGGTGAGTTGAGATAACTACGATTTGGGAGACACGTTGACAATCCGACTACAACCGTACGAGATGTTGTGTTGCGCCTTAGCGACCGATACACCTCTCCGTGGGTTGTTGATCTTGCAGTGTAGATCAACCTTATTCCTGCAAGCGAATCGAAGAAACAAGCAAGAACAAGAGAAAAGCAATTTGAATTGCAGATAGAAATTAAATACAAATGATAAGTTGGGGTCCCGAAGATAAACAGATGGGTGGTCCAGCCGACACGCACGCTGCAAGCAAGTAGCAATGGCTAAACTTTAATCTAACAAAACCCGAGAAACCCTAAATAGGTACCTAGCTATATAAAGGGGTGGGAGATGACTAAGGGGTCCCTAGGGTCGTGCTCCACCCGGTTGGGGCGTACCCCACATGGGCCCCACTTGGGCCAAGGTTCCAAAAGAAGTTACAAGCCCATAGGCCCATATAAGTGATGCAACATCTTGTTTCTGTAACTGCAGCCAACCGAGATGGAATTTGGAGATGAGGCTGGATCCATTGGAAAAGAGATTCTGAGAGCTTTCCATCAAGGACTCACAGGAGCTCAGCGTAAGCACACTAAAGAAACATTAATTTTCTGGATTAAACATAGTAGACATCTGATCCATCCATCTGCCGGCAGTACTCCAAGGAGATTAAAACTTGCCGGTGAATTAAGCCGATTCCGTCATCGACAACATGCCGCCGACCAAAACATTTACGCTGGAGGGTAAGCACACTAAAGAAACATTAATTTTCTGGATTAAACATAGTAGACATTTGATCCTCATTGGTGATCGGAACGTCTACGTGTTCCTAATCTATGACGTTAAAGCCAGATCGATGAGAGCCAAAACATGGGTATTATCAGACTGCACTTATAAAATCAATGGTTCTATGCTAGTCTGACCCTCATTGGCGATCAGACTAGCTGAGTGCTACTTGATATTTTCTATGTAGAAAACTGGACATCCAGCCCTCATTGGAGATCGGATCGTCTATTTGATACTATGAGAACAAAGGTACTAGATACGTCCGGCCCTCATCGGCGATCGGACTGTCTAGGTGTTGCTTCTACAACTAAAAATATAGACCCATGCATGCGCACGGGAGCAGTTATTGATTATGGCCGAGCATTAATGAGGCCGTGTCATTATATTACCATCAAATCCGTACCAACTTCAATCTTCAGCGAGCAATTAATTTTGAAGATGACGATCACAAGCGTAGCTTAATCGGAGGTATTGCATAGGCTGGTCCCATGGATGTAATTAACCGGTTGCCTCATTGCTAGGCATGGGGAATCAACGGACTACACGCAATCCCCAGTCAGCATACCTCTCCATTAAGTATTCCTTGCAAAGGCAAAAGGCGACTTCCTGAGGAAGCCCTCATGTATTTGCAATTATTCATGTTAATGAATCATGATTAATAAAATATAGGGTTTCCCTATTTCTGTGTGTTCGTTATTTTGTTTGCATCAAACAGATATATCAAATTTAGGGTTAGCTTATCATTGAGTACGCCTCACAGCCAATCCATACTATATTGCATCGGCTAGGTTACATCACGATATGATATCGACTGCCTGGCCGATTGACTATCGTTTATTAATAAACTTGCATGTTCTATCTTGTTGATTGCAGGATCAACTCAACTGGCACGCCCTTCGAATAAAAGCAGGTTTTGGACCTGCACTAGAGTAAAGCAAATCTCTCAGGCCAGTGTGTGTTTTTTGCATCAACAGGTACCTAGCTATTTAAAGGGGTGGGCGGATGACCAAGGGGTCCCTAGGGTCGTGCTCCACTTGGTTGGGGAGCACCCCACATCGGCCCCACTTGGGCTGGGGTCTCAAATGAAGTTACAAGCCCATAGGTCCATTATAGGTGATGCAACACCTTATTTCTGTAATTGCAGCCAACTCAGATGGAATTTAGAGATGAGGCTAGATCCATTGGAAAGTGGACTCTGAGAGCTTTCCATCAAGTACTCACGAGCCGAAGACGGAGCTCGTATGCAGATTTGGCGGTCGTTTGAAGTCAATGCTGCTATAGGTGGCCGAATTGGATTCCGGAACTTGGACTGTTTGATCTTGACATCTTCCGGTTGAACTAGGATGTGAGAAATGGTTATATCCGCAATAGCCATGGTCACATCATACAAGATCGGAGAAACATACCAACAGATCCGACACGATAGCCCGACACTTATCTAGACATCCCCTCACTCTCTCCCTACTCTACGCACTAGCTAAGTAGAGCTTCACTTTTGGAATGTAGGGCCAGTTTGGTAGAGCTCCAACTCCCAAATTTAACTCCAGGAGTTGGGTTTGGAGTGGAGTTGTAGAGCTGCCTAAACCCAGCTCCACCTATCTATTTCATTTTTCAGAGAGCTCCACCCAGCTCCAATCCCAATTTAGGTGGAGCTGAAACTATTTGGTTGAGTTCCAGCTCCAGGAGAAGTGGACCTGGAGCTGGAGTTGTGCCAAACAGGCCCATAGCATTGATTTCTATCTTGGTGTGTGTTGAGAGTGAGGTGACTTGAGAGAGTGGAGGTGCTAAGGGAATATTCTCCCTCCAACTACTCTAAAGTTTACACCTATCCAGAACTAACATTATTTGCCGGTTTCCTTCCTTGGGACATGCGCAGATAATCATACTAGCATTCGTCTGCGGTGTCAAACCGGCCTGATGACCAATCTAATCGAAGAAGGGAGAGTCGATCAGACCGACCGAAGAGCTAGGGTTTGCCTCGCTCTCGGCGTGTTCTGTCGTGTGACGTTTTCTATATATGTGATGCATATGGGCTTTACTAGTAGTATGAAAAGAACTAGATGGCAGCAAACTGGTCATGAGATGGTCGAGTTAGGAACTCAAAATCGATTCAACCCTCTTTTAGAAAAGGAACTTATAGCGGCCTCACGTTTATTATTAAAGTAGTATTATTAGTCTCATTTATTGTACTCGCTACGAGCTTTATGAATGGGTAGGGTTACATCATAGAGATTTACCTCATCGGAGGTGATTTGGGGTAGAGGACCAATCCTTCAGGAAACTCCTTGGTGGGTCATCATGTAGCTTGCTAGGACCGCCTCCTCCAGCTCCTTTTGCTTCTCAAGTTCTTGGCGTTGCTCCTCAGTCAACTCCTCCATATGGTGACGGACATGATGTTGTTTGGATCGACTTTGCACTTGGTGATGATGTCGATGTAGTCGTTCCCCAACGGAGTCATAAAAAATCGTGTTATTAGCAACTTTTTTGGCAAGTCGTCAATCACGATGGGGAGACCTAATCGCCTTGCAGTGATATGGAGTCGCGAACCACCTCAATCTAGCCAAAAGCTAAATCAAGATAGGTTTTTTAAAATTAAACCAGCTAGCAGAGCCGATTTAGATGAAACAAGGATAAACACGCGTCTCGTGAATGAATGGAAGGTTTACGGGACATAATTATCATAATTGAGTAAATTTCACTTAACACTAGGAATTGTGATCCTACTTAAAATAGGTATGGTCACAATTCCCAGGGTTAAATGATATTTACTCAATTATAACAATTATCACAGAGGCTTCAGCCTGAGTTGGCCGTGTTGCCGGACAAAAACAAGTGTACTGTGTACAGCGATACATGCAGGGAGAGGGAAATGGAAAGTAGACCAACGAGCGGGAAAAAGACAAAATAAAGATAGCATCATTACGATTATGATGGCTGTAGGTATGGATGGATCAGCGCCGGGGGATACAGAGCAGGTTTACTGCCGGGATTAGATTGGTCGCTGGGTCACTACTACAATTTTTTTCTTAGCGGTGAAAACAAGTTTTCGCTAGCGATGAAAGAAGCTGCCAAAGGCCAGTGAAGATTTATCATCTCGTTGGTGGCCTCCAACCGCCAGCGAAGATACGTTTTTGCTGGCGGCATACTTAAGCCAGCCGCCAGCGAAGATATTTACTAGCGGCTTCGTTAAGTATGCCGTCAGTGAAAACATATCTTCGTTGGTGGCTGGATTAAGTATCCCACTAGCGAAAACGTATCTTCGCTAGCTGTGGCAATACGCACGCCACCAGCAAAAAAATGCTAAGCCAGCCGATGGATGATTCATGGACCGCTAGAGAAAACTCTTTTTGCCGCATTTTGATACATGGCCTGCATGCGAAGATCATTTTAAAAAATGAAACAAATTTATTTTTTATTTTTTTAGTTTTGTTTGTTCGCGTACTTCGTATTTTAGAACACACAGGATATAACTGATCGAGCTATTGATAACAGTAGTTTTGTTATTATTCGTTGCAACCGCTATTGATAGTTAATATACGTGCGCAATTAATATATGAAAATTTAATGAAGACACGATAAATGCATAGTTATATATTTATATACATAATTTTTGAAGTTATACATAGATACTTAGATGATCATATCCATGTTTTAGAATATCTTACATGTATGTTAAATTTAAACTACACGCTTGCTCCAATTAGAAAGAACATGGTTTTATACAAGTTTAACACTCCTTCCCCATCAAAAAACTTCTCAAGCAGACGACAACATTCATTATGAATGAAATAGCACATCTCTCGTTGTATGTTCTGAATGGTTTTATCAGTAAGTTGCCTTTCACCCTTGGGGAATTTTGGAAGCTGCATCAAGATCGTGGCAACTCCATAATTGTTAGCAAATCAACGTTAGCAATTAAATGAACAAACGTATTTATGGTTAACTTGTACTTACGTCTCCATAATTCTTACAGTATTTCCCATTAACCCTAAGGAACTCGCAGATATAATATCCACACAGCACACTCACTTCCCTACAAATATTATCACAAAATATTAGCAGCTATATAAGAGATTTCAGACTACAATTCACTAGATTTCAATTTTCAGATTTCAGAACTTATATGCACTGGATCACAATTCACAACAGGAAGCTATTTTGTTCCTCTATGCATATATTTCAGATTCACAAATAAAAGTAGCAGAAAAAATGCTTATCACAAGTTTGTGCCATAAGGCCCTAACCTGCAGCAGCAGCAGCAACAGCAACAGCAGGTGATGAAGCAAATCTTGCATTGGTCTAATTAAACAGCAGCTAGAAAAACACCTACATTATCATATAAAAAATCAACATTTGCACTTGAGTACACTAGTTGCATCTTTGCATCCACAGTACATTCAGATTTCAGATCTATTCTCAACATAGATAAAAAAAAAGGTATTAAAGATTTTTACATGTATATACTACAGCCATTTCAGAGAAAAATAATCAACAGTGATGATCCATCCATAGGACAATATACTAAAGTTTCACATTTTAGATCCATCCAATTTCTATCACCCCCAAAACCCATCCAATTTATATACCTGAAATCCATGAGATCATCCATGGCATGAAATTTTCATCCACAAGAAGTATAGCTGTCAGTTATCTTCCATTCACTCTCTGAACTAAAAGAGAGAAGATTCACAAATGTACCAACAGAAAATTAATCAAAGGAACTAGATAATATTTCTGCACCTCAACAGTGTGTGAATCGCTAAGTTCAGATCACTAGCAGCTGAACAATATTTCTGCATCTAAACATGACACAATTTGCTGCAACATTCCTGCATTCATCCAAATTTTCACCATGATAGAATCATCTAAAATTTACGCAACATTGTCACCACCAATTTGCTGCAACAAAAATCTGTATTCACCCAAATTTTAGAGGAGGTCGACAATCTGCATTCACCCAAATTTTCACCACCAATTTGCATTCACCCAAATTTCAGATAGGTAAGCTGCAGCAGCGGGTTACCTGGACAAGAGGAGGTCGATGACGAGGCGTGGTGGCAGCCGGGGAGGAGAGGAGGTCGAGGAGGGTGGCTGAGGAGAGCTTCACATCAACGGCGGCAGAGAGTTTTGTCCTAGCACGCGGCGGTAGCACGCGGTGATGAATCCCGGCGAGGCGGCGTGGAAGAAGAGGTTGATGAGAAGGGGTGGCAGCACGGCGTCCTCGCGGCACGGCGCAGCGGGCGATGGAGATAGAGATGACAATGACGAAGGCAGGGACGGCGGTGGAAGATGGCAGCGCGCCGGCGGCAAGGAAGACGAGAAGCTGCAGCGGCACCCGGCGGCAGCGGGGGCGAGCACTGGCGCGGCGGACCGGCCGGAAAACATATAGGAGGTGGCGGCAGCGGCGAAGAGGATTTTGGTGGTGACGAGCGTGGCAGGAGGGCGGGCGGGTAGAGGAGGAAGCGGGCGGTGGCGAGGGTTTATGTTGGCGGCGGCGGTTCAAAATTTTGGCAGCCTGGTGGCATTGTAGGGTTTTCGCGTGCCTCCGGGACTTATGAAAATTTCACCCGCACGCTGCCCCCTACTTATAGGCGAAATGATTTCGCTGGCAGACCACCTAAGCACTTCGCCAGTGAAACCATTTTTCGTTGGCGGATGCTTACGTGGCCCGCTAGCGAAAACATTTTTCGCGGGCGGATTGCTTCGGTGGCCCAGCAGCGAGAATTACTTTTTCTTTTTTCATACATTATTTTTTTAATCACCAAACTATTATAAAATTTCAATTTTTATTACACTATAATTCTTATTATAAAATTTCATCATCTACCGTGGTATGACCATCATCAGCATAATTAACTGTGTGATGACAATCGTCACAAACATCATCATCCAACTCATCATCAACGGATTCTTCTACTACCACGAAATTCCCACCCCTGAACACTTCATCCTGTGTCTCTTTATTCGGAACTCCGCAGGTTGTAGGGATTTCTCCATGGTGTGACCAATTTGTGTAGCCATCAACAAATCCATTCTTCACCAAGTGTGTAGCGATTATAGATGGATCTTCCCAGATTTGATTTTTAGATTTTTGCAGCGCACGCATGGACATCTAATTTCCTTCGTCTTCTTAGATACAACATTCTTATTAGCAGCTTTCATAAATCTATCGACTCCTTCAATGTATGACGCACGATATCTCTCTATATATCCATTCTTTTTCTGCCATCTATGCAGTGCGAAAAAATAACTAACTTAGTTTAAATATTTTTAATAATATATATATGTCATATTAAAATTCTGCTATGTCAAAATTAGTATAAGCTAGCTAGATACAAGGTAATTAAAGCTAGTCAAAATTATATTTTGATCGATCATTTTAAAAAAAAACTACCACTTATATATTAATTCCAAATAGATGGAACGACATACAACTAGTCTAAATTACCAAACTACCCTCTAGATATTTATAAATCTACCAGTGCATAAAAACTATCATGCCATATAGATCTGCTACAAATAAACCCACCAAAACATTGTGAAATCTATGATAAGTCAATCATATACAATATTGCATGAAAAGTTTGACTGTTTTGAGCTCCCCATAAGAAATAAAAAACATGCCATGGATAGGCCCATATGACCTTTATCCTGCTAAATTCTCAACATAAAACAAATAAAAATAAAAATAAACTTGAGAAACAGAGTAGTACAAAATATATCTAACCTTTGGTTCAATAGATCTATCAACCCATTCAAGTTCAAAACCTCCCCCCTATGTTTGTGTTCATCAGAGAGAAAATCGTGCTCAAATAGCATAGCAGCTCGAGCTCGGTCTTATATAGGAGAATGCATCTTCTCTAGCGACCCACTTATGCCACCGCCATAGAAAACAAATCGAGTGGCGATGGTTTAAGTGGGCTGCCAGAGAAGATATATCCATCTCCGCTGGCGGCCCACGTAAGCATACCGCCAGAGAAGATGTATCATCTTTGCTGGCGGTGCGTAAAGCGTGCCACTAGCGAAGTTGGCTATATCTTCGCTGGCGGCCCACCTAATCGTCCGCTAGCGATGACCCGTTTTCTTTGGCAGTCGTTTCCCCATCCTGTCGTTAAGTGTTTGCTAGCGGTTTTCGCCTATGGCTGTCAGCAAAAATGATAGGGCAACACCATCAAAAAATATTTTTCTAGTAGTGGGTATTCATGCATGTGGGACGGGCAATTGGATTTCTTCGGTCAGCTTATCACAATTTTAGCTAAGTTTTTGTTCCTAATTTTGTACAAGTGAGAGATGAATTATGAAGTAGGTTTTTATGCGGGTTAGCGAGATTAATTTCCTATTTGCATCGCAAGGGCTGTGCCCATGGAATTGAAGGGACCTAGCCTCAGTTGATAGTGTGAGGGTGTAGAAGATAGTGAGGCGGTGCAGCGTCCCGGCGTGGCGGTGGATCATCACTGGCGCGCGGTGGCGATGGAACAGTGGACAGTGGCAGCGGTGAGAGATGGATGTGCCGAGGACCGCTGGCGCCTAGATTGGAGTTGTACTGTTGTGGTTGCGGAGACGTTTGTGGGGAATGGACTGGCCTCGTTGCGTACAAGTTTGGTGGGGATGGCTGAGTGGTGTGTAGCTTTGCTAGACACAGGCTTCGACTGAGCAATTGGAGCCATCGGATACTGTCTTATCTAATAGCTATGGATTGACCACGAAATTTGTTTGTACAATTTGTTGAGTGGAATAGTACAGGGAGTGAGGTACAGTACGAATATTAGACTTATTGTATTAAGCCTCGAGAGCCGGTACATATAGAAGTACAATGTATCTGGAGAAAAGGTTTTTAGCGCCGGTTCGTAACACCCTCTAGTCCTGGTTATGCAACCGGCACTACTAGGAAAAGCACTATCGCAAGTGGCCAAAAACGGTCTTCGTAAGCGGGGCGGCCGTCCGCATGTAAGCAAACGACTGTGAAGATCACCGATCTTCGCAGGGGAGGCGGCCGTCAGCCTGCGAAGATAATTTTTGCAGGCGGATATTGACTAGTCAGCGCTGCCTGCGAAAATATGAAGATGCCGCCTGCAAAGATAGGTCGAAATTTTTGAAATTTCATAATAATTTACCCAAAAATTTAATAATAATTTACCCGTTAATAGAAATTCTTGCATGTAGATTATTATGTACATATATTGGAAGATTATCAAGCATTTGGTACTGAGAAATTTACATATATTGCATAACACAAAATTGTTGCCAAAATGTATATATTACAATATTGTTTTACATTGTGACTTCAAATACGCTATCTAGTTACATTACGGCATAGCAGTGTTCCACTCCCGAAGATTCTTGAACTCGTCACTTATCGCAAGTACACCCTCTGGGTCGAAGAATTCTCCTTTCACATGACAGCACTAATGGTGGATGAAATGGCACAGATCACACTGCACATTTGTGATGCCTGTATCGTCAAAGCTTGTTCGATGTTCTAATCTTGGTAACTGCATGCATGAAGATAAACATTATATTAATACCATAAATATGTGAAGCTGGCTAGTAAATAGTATAGAGACTTACATCCTCTGCGTTAGTCCTGTACCTCCCATTAACCCTTAGGAATTCGCACGCGTAATACCCGCAAAGGATACTTCCTCTAGGTTGCTTGTGACACTTCAGGACATATCATAGGAAAAAATAATTAAATATTTCAATTAGTGAAACAATTGAAATACATTAAGTGAGTGGAGTATTACCGGCCAATAGGTACGTACTAGCAGCTTCTTCCTTGTTCGGGTCTGTTCTCCACCCTTGAACTTATAGTATTGGTACGCACTGTATGGATATCGGACCATTTCACATTAAGGAGGATATTTATTTATAATACATTCATATAAAAATGGAAGAGTCATAATCACTTCCTACTGTAAGATTGTTAGAAATTCTTTGTATTACTGGTGTCTGTAATCGAGAAGGTCCAAGACTACCACGGTGTCGTCTTTAGGGTGGATGAGTAAACAGATATAATGATCGCTACATATTAACAACAGTATAGTTAGTTAGTAGCAGCTAAAATAAGACATATGTGTAGAAGTTAAATGTACCGGACTTACTTATCTTATTTTGAAAGTGCAAGAAGGCTCGTCCGATGTACTGTGCGACAGTAATCAATTTTTCCTTGTGCAAGCCATTCTTGTATTCCGCTATCTCTTTTGGAGTCTTGCCCTTCAGCTGGTCCGACCCTGGTGCTAGCCTCATGGTATGCTGCGTTTGACAGATCCGAGTTGGATCCAAGAAGCCGATAGGTTCTTTTTTCTTCTTAGCATCCATGTATTGCATCCTACAGAAGAAGTTTGTTAGTAACAATCACATGGATTTGTATTGCACATATTTTTCATGTAATTAATTAAAATTCAAACTCACATGCACCAAACACCGATATAGTTGACGTCCATCTTATCTCGACGATATATGGCGTGGAGATCTGAGAAATCTAGCCATAAGTAATCTTCGGCGCCGAAATAAGCTGCCGGTGATCGAACTGTAATACTACCCAAGCCTTTCTTGCTGGCTTCCATGTAAAAGGTATGTAATCTTCTCATCTCCCATGGTCCTTCGTATAGTGCCCAATCCGGCAAGAGTGCTTTCCCGTGTTCGTACTTTTCCGGGCAATCATCAGTTGGCCAGTATATTGGCCCGGCTAGTTCAGCGGCCTTCTGGGGGTCATCATCTCCGAGTTTGGCACGTTCCTTACCCCCTCTGAAGACGGTTACCATGAACTTCTCCTTGTTTTGATCTTTGGCTTTGGAGTCGTGGCTCCTAAGCACTCTGGGCACCTCAGAACTGGTAGTGGTCTTCTCAGAGACCGTGGTCTCTTGCCCCTCGGGGTCTTTCGCAGGAGAAGGGTCTTCAAAAATTTCTGGCTCAGTACCGTCCCATTTCAATCCTGGTACTTCTTCTATATCTAACCCGACTGATGCCACAAATTGGACCTCTGGTTCTGCCACTATAATCTCCTTCTGGACATCAGCCACTGCAATCTCCATGGGCACCTCCGGCACTTCAATCTCCAGTGGCACTTCCGGCACTGGATAATCCAATTGCATCTCGGGTTCCTCCGCTTTATCAGTCACCTTGCTAGGAGGTCTCGGAGGTTTTCCCAACCCCGGTTTTGGCACCATAGGTTTTCGCGTGGCGTCGGTGCCCAATCCAAATGATATGTCATTCTTGTACCAGAGAATTACAACATCGACCGCATCCCCAAGTACGGTTACACCATCTGCAGTAGGGAAGTCTATGTCGTACGACTCAAACCCTTCGTGGACTACTTGCGGCTACACTTTGGCATCCGCATCGGGTATGAACTCTTCATTGTATGCCCTCCCAGGGATAGCAATAGCAGTAGCGGCCTCAAGAGTTTTCCCGGAGCGTCCAATGGGAACGTGCAATCTGCAGGGTGTATTCTCCTTGAGGTCATCCAATGGGTAATCTGGCTTAGGTTCTTTGGTTTCGGGGCGAGGCAAAAGCATGTGCTTGACGCAGAAATCCATCATTTGCCTTTCAAAATCCACAGCCCCTTCATCTCTAAGTTTATCCTTGTACGCTTCACGCTTCTTGTGGGGGTCTTGTTTAAACCCTTCCTTCCAACTCAGCTTGGACGACACACCTCGAACCCTACCCCCATGCTCAGGAGTACCCAGCACCGTACTTAGCACATCTTTCTCCCTCTTAGGCTTGAACAATCCTTTCTTCTGTGAACTGGATAAATTGTCTATTTTATCAGCAACGCCCTGTAGATCCGGATCTTCGAATGATACTTTACCTTCATCCGTGATCTTCGGAGTTCTAGCTCTTACCCAGTTCCTTGATCTCTGTGTCCATTCCTCCATAGGTACCGGAAGCCCCGCCTTCCTCATTTCCTACTCCTCTTTTGTCCACTGCTCCACCTTGGGTGCGTATCCCGTGGAGCCTAAGCGATGAGGAAATTTGTTCTTTTGGGCCAACTCTGAATACTTTTTGCTCCTTTCAATTTCTTCCGGGGAGTTCTTCAATGTCAGAAAGTCTTCCCACTGATTCGGTGTTATGTTGGCATACGTCGAAAAAGGTGTACGTCCCGTCTGCACAAATTTCTTGTTTAATGTGGTTTTCCAACCACGCCAAGATTTGGCCATTGTTTGCAGTGCACAATTCCTCACTGCTGCCTCTGATCCATGCGGGAACTGGAAGATTTTCTTCAACTCTTTCCATAAGACTTCCTTATCCACTGTCGATACATGATCCCAGTCCTTGACCGTGATGGGGATCTTTTCCCTCACTATTATGCCACACTGCGAACTGAATTTCGCACGTGAGCTCTTAGGGGCGAGCGGCTCTCCTTTTGGCGAAACATGGGTAACTACATGGAACCCTTCGTTCTTTCTATTCACGCTTCTCTCGCCCTTCCTTCTCTTCGCCTTTGCTGACCATTCGCTATGCTTTGAGCCGGTTGTGTTACTGGGACCTCCTCGTCTTTCGACGGATCTTTTCTCTTCGGCTGCTGTTTTGATCGCCGTGGCGGCGTTTCCTACGATAAGGTATATATCACAGTTTCGAATTAGGTCGGGCTAATAGTTATCATCTTGAACAGTAACATATTAAGTTTACTTACCCCTTTTTTAGAGGGAATGTAGTCCTTGTCCCCTTATTCACCGTCGCCCTTTCTCCTTCTCTTAGGGCTTGGACAAGGATCGCTTGGCGACGAGTAATCATCGTTAGCTACGTCACTGTCGGAACTACCTTCCGGTGGGATCATTGGTCCTGGAGCAACCACAATAGGAAGGGATGGCTCTTCCGCCCCTAAACCCTTCTCTTCGGTCCCTTTAGTACTATCGGCCATCGTTTCAAACTTCTAACATAACAAATAAACTATATATGAACACTCTGCGAAACTGTGTATTAGAAACTTGTGTACATAATTGCAAAAGGTTATAATAAAAACTTGTGTACATAATTGCAAAAATGTTTTAATAATTTGCTAAATTAGTACAAACTGATATGCTGCAAATTGAACATACCATCCCAATTGTTATGAAAAAAAATGACATATTCACATATCCTGCAAATTGAACATACCCTCTCCCAATTTTACCCACATTCCCAACTTCATGTGTATTTCATTCACCCACATTCCCACAATTTTTAAAATAATTGTGAAATATTTAAAATTATATATGAACACATACAGGTATTTAAAATAAATGAAAATGGAAAACATCAACGTGTATTTAGAATTATATATGAACACATACATGTATTTAAAATAAATGAAAATGGAAATCATCAACGTGTATTTAAAATTATATATGAACACATACAGGTATTTAAAATAAATGAAAATGGAAATCAACGTGTATTTAAAATTACCATGGGCACTCTGACATCGCGGATTGATTTGCAAAATGACTTCTTCTCCTCAGGTGTTAGTGTGAAACAGGCTGGTGGAAGATATACTTTGCCATTCTTCTCTCCTTCTTGAGGGTGTAACTCTTCCCTGATTCCCATCTCGACTAGGTCCATCCGTGATTGCAGACCATCTTTAGTCTTTTTTGGCATGTCCAACAATGTTCCAACTATGTTGTCAAACACATTCTTCTCTAGATGCATGACGTCTATGGCATGCCAAACCTCCAGGACTTTCCAGTACGGGAGGTACTTAAAGAATATGGAATGCTTCTTGAATAGGGAGGGAGTTTATCATCTGGCTTCGAGATATCATCTTGCTACTTACTATCCTCTGGTTTCTTAGTCTTCTCAGGTTTCTTGCGCTTTGTCCCCTTTGATTGTTTCTTAGTCACTTTTCCAAATTCGCAAATAATTTTCTCTGTCATTGCACACACTTTTACCCCCGATGTAGGTTTTGGTGGAGGATCAGTCTCTTCAGTGCCATCGAACTCCGCGTTCATCTTGTGGTACCTGTGATTTGTGCGTAGGAACCGCCGGTGCCGCATGTACACAAGCTTGTTGGAACCCGGGAGATACCTATGGTACGTTCCATTCATGCAGATCACACATTCTGTTTTACCTTTAATTTGACCTGAAACTGAAAACATTGCTGGATAATCGTTAATGGTCACGAAGATGATGTCCTTCACTGTGAAGTATTCTCTTAAGTACTCATCCCACACTTTCAATCCCTCTTTCCATAAATCTGCCATATCTTCCAACAATGGTTCAAGAAATATGTCAATATCAATACCAGCCTGACGGGGGTCCCTGTATGAGGATACAGAGTAGTACGTATTTTCGTTTTTGACAAAGCCAGGTAGGAAGATTATACATAGTCAGAAGCACTGGCCAAGTACTATATGAGCTACTCATGTCTCCAAAAGGGTTAACTCCATCAGTACTCAGGGCAAACTTAATGTTCCGTGGGTCTTTAGCAAACTCTCTATACTGAGCATCAAAGTTTATCCACTGACGAGCATCTGCCGGGTGTCGAATCATCTCATCCTTCTTGCGCCCTTCTTCATGCCAACGCATTAGTTCCGCATCTCGCGGATTTGAGTATATCCGTTTAATGCGGTCTTTGACGGGAAGGTACCACATCACAAGCTGCGGGATTTTTCTCTGAGTTCCCTCAGTTCTGTCAGACGGTTCTAGGCCAGTATTGCTATTCGATTTGTACCGGCTAGCAACGCATGTTGGACATTCATCTAAAGAAGCGTACTCTTTCCTGTACAGTATGCAGTGATTAACGCACGCATGAATCTTTTCCACACCAAGTGAACGGGGCATATGAGTTTCCTCGGGATGGTAGTGAGTTAGGCCTCGGGAGCATTTTCTGCAGAAGTTCTAAAAGACTGTCGAAACTGGTACCAGACCATCCGTGTCTCGCCTTTAACCCCATAAATTCAAGAACTGACCGTAGTGTTGTGAACTCACTGTCACAGCCCTTCGACTCATCGTACAGAACTTCCTTAGCTGCCTTCTGTAAAGCTTCAAAGTTATTTAAACCTCTAGCCGACCCCATCAGCACCTCGGGTTCTGCATGACGTAACATTTCCTCTAGATCGATTTTATCCTCAACAGAACCATCATCGTGCACCATGTCTTCAAATCGTGTCGGAACCATATTTTCAGGCCCGTCCACTTGTTCTTCGCCATGACGTGTCCATATTTCGTACTTGTCCATGAATCCACAAGTTACTAAGTACTCCTTCATTTTATAAGCATCTTCCCAGCCTATTTCATTCTTACAGTCAGCACATGGATAAATTATCTTCCTCATATTATTCTTCTCAGCATGTGCCTTCACAATACCAATAAATTTAGACACTTTATCTCTATGTGGAGACAAAAACCTCGGCCAATGATACATCCATTCCCGACTTTCCATATCTCTAGAAAAATGAACATAAAATTTTGCACTATTAATACCAAATTTGTAGGGTTTATTGAAAAAACTAACTAAAGGTTAATTGTAAATTAATTTCCATAAATTTTAATTCATTTTTTTACACAGACATGCCAAATTAGTATATTAGGAAAATCCAACAAAATCATATCATCGACATATTACAAACTAATGTAATTATTTTTTGATTGCACTAAATAAATAGGCATTAAAAATTTTATTCTCTCTCATATATGTATGACAAGATCTAGATCTAGATCTAGAACTAGGAGGTGGATGTGACAACAACATAAAAAAATTGAGAATTTATGTTACCACATTAAACCACTACAACAAGAGGCATCAAGTATTACACATGCATCTAACATCAACATATCAAAAGAAAATAAATTAAAAAACATTGAGCTTTTCCTTCGCAATTTTGCATGCATAAATCCATCACAAATTTGAAGTGTGGAAATGACTAGATCTAAGCTATTTTAAATTGTTATTTGAAGTGTGGAAATGAGTAGATCTAAGCTATTTTGCATGCATAAATCGATCACAAATTTGAAGTATTACACATGCATCTAACACCAGGATTAAAGTTATTTTTTCTTTTTTTTAAATTGTTGGTTCTGCTAACTGCTTGTTTATATATTATGCCTATATATGTATGAAGGGAACATATCCTATACATATATATGCATAATATATGTATATATAATATGTGTATATATATGTAATATATGTATTTATACATATTTTACACATATATATATTCCCTAAATATATGCACTCAAGTAAATATATACTTATATTACCGAAATATACTCACACACATAAGTACATATAAGTACATATATACACATCTAAATACATACATATATTATAATCCTTCGTTAATTCTAATGTTCTATTGTATATTACAAGAAACCTAATACATGTTATATATTGGGATAATGATCAATAGGTCTTCCATCTTACTGGAATTCTCCTACGGGATCAATTATTTGTTCATTTGTAAATCCCATCAATTCTTCTTGACCAACCTTAATAAATTCTTCTTTAGATAGTTTTTCCCTCATGTAAATAATCTATCATTCGAAAAAAATTGAGATATAAGTATATGAATGATTTTTACGTACTTCCAGATCCTTGTCACTGTTGATTTGGTGTACAATGCAGCGAGTATTTTCGCAGACGTAGTAGCCGCACAAGTTATTACCCTGCTCCTATTTTGCATACCTAAGGAGAAACGACGAGAGATTTAATGTACTAACTATTTCTAGAACAAATTAATGATTCAATATATTTTTTGAGCATATACTCACCGGAAAATTAAACCTCCTACCAAGTTTTTCTTTCCAAACCCCGCGGAACTTTGCCCATGCCATGCCTATGTACAGTTGGAAGCTATGATTAAATATCGGAGATCAGCATAGTAGCAATAGCAGTGTTCATAATTAATGACAATAGATAGCATTACCTGTCTATCACTTCAAAAATCGTGGCGTATGTAGACTCCGGTTTATCCATTGAGTCATAGACTTGGACTTTGCATAGTGAAAGGTCAAAGAGGAAAAGTACCCAGTGGAATCTGCAATTTGCGTGAGATGATATATATGTCACGGTATGAGTACGAGGAGGAAGTTGGTACGAATTCGAAAGATAGTTAAAACTCACTCTGTGTTGTAGGGCAATAGTACGTAGGTCTTATAATGCTGCTGCACCAGGAAATTAACAATATTGTCCTCTGTAGCTTCCTCAATGTCTCGTATCATTTCGACACTGATTTTGCGGGGTACATGAATCCAATATTGTAAATCCCCTGTGTCACACTCTGGAGTTCCCCTTCTAGCCCTAATTTCATAAATAAATTGCCCAAAGAAATTTTCCTTTTAACCTGGAGCAAACCCTAATTAAAAAGAGCACTTAATAAATTGCAATCGGCATGGTGGAATTCTTCCGGGTTCCTTTATGCCAAAATACACTAACAAGATTTTTAGAGGAATTTACAGAGCTCTAAAAATATTTCTTCCGAACCCTTGTAAAACCTAAACTGTGCACAAAAGTCCCAGGGAAAATCTCCTTCCTTTTTCTTTCTTCCTTTTTTCCCCATTTTCTTTCCCCACTTCTTTATCTCCCTCTATCCCCCTTGGGCCGTCAGCCCCTTTCTCCCCCTCCTGGCTGGCCGCGCCCCTCCCTTCCGTCCGGGCCGGCCCACTCCGCTCGGCCCGCTAGCCGCGCTCTCCCTTCCTCTCCCGGGCCGCCGGCCCGCACACGCCACATCTCCTTCCCGCACACGCCCCCTCCCTTCCCGCGGGCCGACCCACGGCCGTGGCCCGCGAGCTCCTCCCCGCCAAGGTCCATCCCTCCTCCCTCCCTCTACCGGGCCACCGATAGGTGGGGCCCACATGTCGGCCCCGTCTCCTAGCTCGGGTCGGTGGCGCCGCCAGCCGCCACTCCGTCCGCGTCGCCCACACCACTCCCCCACCTCCCTGCGCACGCCACCCACCCCTGCGCGCAACCACCGCCGCCCACGGGCCACTGGAAGTGCAGGATTCGCCCCAAGAATCCCGGGCACCTCACCTCTCTATCCCCACTCTCCCCACTACTCCGGTGAGAAATCCGGCTACCTCCCGGCTCTATCCGCTCATCCCACCCCTATATTAATCCTCCCCATACTCCCCTCTTTCATTCTCCCCAATCGCTGCTCGCTCCCGTGCCCTAGCGCCGCCGTCGCCATCTTCTTCCCCGTCGTGGGCCACCTCTCCGGTGAACTCTCTCTCTCTCCCCCCTCCCTGGCCGCACCGCTCAACCCGGCCACTGCCGCGTCTCGCCGCGTCGCCGCCCGGCCACCCGCGCCCGGCTGCGCCGCCTCGTCACGCCGCGCGTCCGCCAGCTGCTGCCGCGCGTGCCCCCTCTGCACTCGGCCGCGTCACCGCGCGCCGGTCGCGTCGCCGCCTGCACCCACTCTCGCCTCCTCGGCTGCTGCGCGTCACCGGCACCGCCGCGCACGTCTCCTCTCCGCCTCGGCCGCGCCGCGCCGGTCGCGCCGCTGCCCGCGTCCGCTCGCCGCGCCAGCCTGTCGCCGCCGCCTGCCCGCGCCGGCCGTGCTTCCCCTTGCTCCCGTGCCTGCCCACGTGGCGCCACGTGGCCGCCACTCGTGCGCCACGTGGTGCACTGCCGCCCGCCAGCCCCATGGACCTAGTCCACCGTGGGCCGCTTCCCCCCTGTGCCGTTGACCAGCAGGGCCCGCCTGCCGGCGCTGCCCCGCCCCTTGCTGATGTCAGCCCTGGGATTAATTGCGCAATAAATAATTTACGTTTTTCTGTTTAGTTTTATAACACAGTAAAACTTGCAAAAATCATAACTAATTCATCCGGACTCCGTTTGAGTCTATTCAAATTGCAGAAAATTCATAAAAATATCTAGAATCCATTAAAAATACTTTTATTCTCTGTTTCCGTAGACTTATAGCATGTATTGCTCGTATGCTTTGTATGTGGTGTACAATCTGGTAGTTCGGACACGCCCGTCTACTTCGAGGCAGTCGCCGAAGTTGATCCAGCGCCAGAGCAAGGCAAGTTGTGCTTTATCGTTGAACATATTGTACCCAATTGTGCAATGCTCTACCTTTCTTTAACACTGCATTATTTTATAATGTCATTTATATGGGTATTACTGTCCTATTGTACTCAGCCTTATACATTGTTTACCTTGTACCTTCGATAGCTTGGGTAATTAAATGTGTAGCTTCGTGGTTTAGTGTATGCTTAGCCCGCTTAGTTCAAATAGCTCACTAAAGGGGATTCATTTAATTACTTTGGTATAGTTTCTATACAATATAACTTTATGGAAATGCCACCGTGGTAGAGTTATGAACTTAAAACATGTTGATTGGTGGACCGTGGGTGCATGGAAATTAAGGACCGGTTCGCAGGAACCCCAGGAAGAAACACCGTGCTTACCACAAGCCAACGTGGGCAACGGCTGGGCTTGTATTGTAGCTTTCCGCTAGCTGACGTACACTGGCTAGGGTGAGCGTGATGGAGTTTGGATGGGCCCTGCGACAGTCTATGTGGCTTCCGGATTCACCATGGCACGAGAGGGGGCTGCCTGCTGCCTGTTGAGGAGCGGGGTCGAAACCTGCGGTGGTACGATTGGTTAGAGGGGTTATGCGAAGGGTCCTGTCACAGTCCCTTTCCGGGGTACCGTGGTGGTATACCGGCACATGGTAACATATCGTGGGGCTGTGTCTTGTGGGTACAGATGTACACCTCTGGCCAGAGTAAAACTATTCGAATAGCCGTGTCCACGGTTATGGGCGATCGACCAGCTCACCGTGATTAGTCTCACTCTAAAATAATTTGACTTAATGGAATTGGTGTAGTTCAGGTGGTGGTTTTGGGCCTGTCGCAATGTGGGGAAACGTTGGACAGTGATGATATAATATTGCTTATTTAACACAACTGTTTTAATACTTTCAACTACTGTTTTTGAATGCTAGCTTTATGCAAATGAACCCTAGCCTTTCCTTGGAATCACTTGCATCATACCCTCTCTTCCGGTATGACTTGCTGAGTACAGTGGGTAGTACTCAGTCTTGCCCTTTTCCCCCACACCAGAGTTGGAGTACGTTTCTGATGGTGGTTTCTCCGAGTGATCACCGTCCTGCTGTCGAAGATGCCTGTGGAGTGGTTTCGCCGCGCTGCAAGCGTGAAGACTAGAATAAGCTTGTTTACCTTTTTCCGCTGCATTTATCTAAGACTTTTATAATATTTGTAAGATGTGGATCTGTATGTCAATATTGTCGTTTGTGTACCCTGATCGGTCCTGGACAGGGATTTTAATGCACATTCTGCTTGGAATTCTATTCGGGAATTTCTGGGCGTGACAAGTTGGTATCTGAGCCGACCTTGACCGTAGGACAAGCCAACTGGAAAGCCCTCAGAGCCCTCTGAACTCTTTCATGTGCATTCGCCTTTTCATTTGGAGTTGTTTCGGGAAAACTCAGGATTCCTGTTCCTAGGGTTTATGGGAAAATTTTGGATAACTTAGACCAGTGGGGATTTCTTTGACTACAAGTTAGCCTAGTACTTTAAAAATTTTGGGATGGTTAATCTCGGGGTTCGGTTATTTTTGGTCTTATTGTTATCGCTGCTTTTACTAATGCCATTATAATATTTTCACATTACTTATTTTCACACTACTTTCTTGTATGGTGATCGCTTTTATTTGATTCATTTACAAAATATTCCCTGTTTAAATTTTTTTTCTTTTATCTGAGCTCTTAAATCGTTTTTTTATCCGGATTTGAGCATGCATTGCTTCCTACCCCTTGCCTTCTGTAGATGGCAGACTTTTCCCCTACGCACCGTGGTAACACGGAGATGGCTGACCGCAGGAGCTGTTCGGAGGACGGGCGCTACCCTAGTTTTTACCGTTTTCATTAGTTTGCTTCCTTGTTAGTTTCCGTGTGTTAGGTGTGCTGTCTTGGGCTAGTCGACGGTCGATATCATGGTTATGGTACGGATGTTCAAATAAGGATTGTTGGGTGTTTTAAGTGTTTTTAATTCAGATCAGAACAATTGCACAATTTAATTATGTTGTAATAAAGCTAAGTTTCTAAGCTATCTGTTTTATTTCTTTTCCATCTCTTTCTTCGGGTTCCTTCCCTCCAGATGGTCAACACAAGGACAAGTGGCAACACCAGCGGCAATGAGGACCCGACCACCGAGGCACAAGCAAACGGGGCTAACAACAATGGCCCTCCACCACCACTACCTGAGAACCCCACCATCGCTCAGGTGTTGGCCAGCCAGATGCAAATGATGGCTGCCATGATGCAGCAGATGCGGCAGCAAATGATGCAACAGATGCAGCACCAGGCCGATCAACAGCAGCAGGGTCAACAGAACCAGCAGTTTGGTCCCCCTCCCCAATCCAAGCTGCCGGAGTTCCTCCGTGTTCGCCCGCCAACTTTGTCGAGCACCACCAACCCCATGGAGGCTAATGATTGCACTGCACCACCAACTTGCTGCAGTGCAACGACAAAGAAAAGGTCGCCTTTGCCACCCATCAGCTGTAGGGTCCCGCTTTGGCTTGGTGGGACAATCACTTGGTCACTCGTCCACCTGCGACGGAAGTCACTTGGGCTGAATTCTGCCGCAGCTTCAGGCAGGCCCAAATTCCCGATGGTATAGTGGCCTAGAAGATGAGGGAGTTTCGTGCACTGAACCAGGGTAGTAGGACAGTGACAGAATACCTGCACGAGTTCAACCGCCTCGCAATTATGCCCCAGAGGATGTGCGCACTGATGCCGAGCGCCAGGAGAAATTTCTGGCTGGTTTGGATGATGAGCTTACAAATCAGCTGATCTCCGGTGACTATGCCGGCTTCGAGAGACTGGTGGACAAGGCGATTCGCCAGGAAGACCAGCGTAACAAGATGGATCGGAAAAGAAAGGCAGCTCAGTTGATTGCACACCAGGGGAGTCACCAGAAGCCCCGTTTCACTCCAGGACAGTAGGGTGGACCTTCCACCCTGATTGTTCGCCAGTATCGCCCTTACCACCCTAGTAACTTCCGTGCTGGTTACAATGGACACAACAACAACCAAGGTGGGCAGCACAGCCGTCCAGCTCCACGCCCGCCGACTGCACCAACTCTGCCAACCCAGCCAGCTCAGCCCAAGAGGGATGCAGGAGCGAAGCCAGGAGCTTGCTTCAACTGTGGTGAACCGGGGCACTTCGCCGACAAGTGCCCGAAGGCGAGACGTGCTGGGCCTAGGATCATTCAGGCTAGCGTCAACCATGCATCGGCAGAAGACGCGTTGGCAGCACCGGAAGTTATACTGGGTATGTTTCCTGTCAACTTAGTCCTAGCTATAGTATTTTTTGATTCTGGTGCAACGCATTCGTTTATTTCCAAGAATTTTATGGGGAGGCATGGTCTAAGAAAAGAGGAACTTAAAACACCAATGCGGGTCTACACCCCGGGGAATAGTTCCACCTCCGTCAGTTATAGCCCCTCTGTGGTGATAGAAATCGAAAGAACACAATTTCTAGCCAACCTTATCCTTCTCGAATCTAAAGACCTAGATGTCATTCTTGGGATGGATTGGTTGACGAGGCACAAGGGAGTAATCGACTGCGCAAGACACGCACCGTCACTCTAACCAATAACAAGGGAGAGAGGATTACCTTCCGATCTCCGGCACCACAGAAGTCCGTAGGAAGTGTGAATCAGGTTGCTACCGAGGAGCAGACCAGAGAAGTGGTGAAAACTACTAAGTTGGATGATATTCCGATCGTCAAAGAGTATCCTGAAGTGTTTCCGGATGATCTTACCTCAACGCCACCAGAGAGGGAAATCGAGTTCTGGATTGATCTGGTACCGGGAACTGGTCCGATACATAAGAGGCCGTATAGGATGGGAGCAAATGAGCTAGCAGAAGTAGAAAAGCAAGTGGAGGAACAGTTGCAGAAAGGCTATATCCGCCCGAGCACGTCACCTTGGGGTGCTCCGGTGATCTTCATGAAGAAGAAAGACAAGACTAAAAGAATGTGCGTTGACTACCGCGCACTTAATGAGGTCACCATCAAGAACAAGTATCCGTTGCCAAGAATCAACGACTTGTTTGATCAATTGAAGGGAGCAACAATGTTCTCTAAGATCGATCTACGATCGGGCTACCACCAGCTGAGAATCCGAGAAGAGGATATTCCGAAGACGGCATTCATAACTCGTTATGGGTTGTTCGAGTGTACAGTTATGTCCTTTGGACTCACCAATGCCCCGGCTTTCTTCATGAACTTGATGAACAAGGTGTTTATGGAATTCTTGGACAAGTTTGTCGTGGTATTCATTGACGACATACTTATTTATTCGTAGTCCGAAGAGGAACATGAGAAGCTGAAGGAACATCAATTATATGCAAAGTTCAGTAAGTGTGATTTTTGGCTAAAGAAGGTTCAATTCCTCGGTCACGTCATATCAGCTCAGGGGGTAGACGTGGATCCCTCAAATGTGGAGTCTGTCACGAAGTGGACCCCACCGAAGTCAGTGTCTCAGATCCGGAGTTCCCTTGGACTCGCGGGTTACTACCGGTGGTTTATCGAGAATTTCTCCAAGATAGCTAAACCAATGACCCAACTGTTGAAGAAGGATGAAAGATTCAAGTGGTCAAATGAATGCAAAAAGAGTTTTGAGGAACACAAGGAAAACTTGGTGACCGCACCGGTTTTGATACTGCCAGATCAGGTGAAAGAATTCCAAGTTTATTGGGATGCATCCCGCCAAGGGCTGGGATGTGTTTTGATGCAAGAGGGCAAGGTGGTTGCATATGCTTCTCGTCAATTGCGTCCGCATGAGAGCAACTACACAACTCATGATTTGGAGTTAGCAGCAGTGGTCCATGCCCTAAAAATCTGGTGGCACTACCTTATTAGCAACTGTTGTGAGGTGTACACAGATCACAAAAGTCTGAAGTATATCTTCACTCAACCAGATCTAAATCTCCGACAGCGAAGATGGTTGGAGTTGATCAAAGATTATGACATGGGAATACACTATCATCCCGGCAAAGCTAATGTGGTAGCCAATGCCTTGAGCAGAAAAAGTTACTGCAATGCCTTGAGCACATAAAGATTGTGTAGTAAATTGCAACAAGACTTTGAGCGTTTGAATTTGGGAATCGTGGAGCACGGGTTCGTGGATGCTCTTGAAGCACAACCAACGCTCATGGAACAAGTCCGAGCAGCTTAGGCCAAAGATCCAGAGATAGCTGAGCTTAAGAAGAACATGAGGATCGGTAAAGCTCGGGGCTTTACTGAGGACGAACATGGAACAATCTGGATGGGAGAAAGATTGTGTGTGCCTGAGAACAAGGAATTGAAGGAACTCACTGAAGCTCATCAAACCCAATATTCCATACATCCTGTCAGCACTAAAATGTATCAAGACCTCAAAGAGAAGTTCTGGTGGGTTAGCATGAGAAGAGAGATAGCTGAGTTCATCGCCCTCTATGACGTTTGCCAGCGAGTCAAGGCTGAACATCAAAGGCCAGCAGGATTGTTACAACCGCTTCAAATCCGTGAGTGGAAATGGGAAGAAATTGGGATGGATTTCATCACAGGAATGCCAAGGACATCATCGGAAATGACTCGATTTGGGTGATTGTTGATCGACTCACCAAAGTCGCCCATTTCATACCGGTGCATACTACCTACACAGGGAAGAGGTTAGCAGGATTATCTGGCAAGAATTGTGTGTCTACATGGGGTACCCAAAAAGATCGTATCCGATCGAGGAAGTCAGTTCACTTCGAAGTTCTGGCAGAAATTGCAAGAAGAGTTGGGGACCCACTTGAATTTCAGTATGGCTTACCATCCACAAACCGATGGTCAAACGGAACGAGTGAATCAAATACTGGAAGATATGCTAAGAGCCTGTGCGATTGACTTTGGTGGAGCTTGGGATAAGAGTTTACCTTATGCCGAGTTCTCGTACAACAACAGTTACCAGGCCAGTCTACAGATGGCACCCTTCGAGGCACTGTATGGTCGGAAGTGCTGCACTCTGCTCTTTTGGGATCAGAAGAGGGAGCGACAATTGTTTGGGACTGCGGTCTTAAGTGAGGCAGAGGAGAAAGTCAGAACCGTCAGAGAATGGTTGAGGATCGCACAGTCCTGGCAGAAAAGCTACGCCGACAACCGCCGCAGAGAACTCGCTTTTGAAGTAGGGGACTATGTGTATCTCCGGGTTACGCCACTTCGGGGAGTGCACCGTTGCCAGAGCAAAGGGAAATTGTCCCCACGCTTTGTGGGACCATACAAAATTTTGGAGCGCAGAGGCGAAGTTGCTTACCAGCTTGAGCTCCCCTCCAACATGCTCGGCATTCATGATGTCTTCCACGTCTCCTAGCTAAAGAGGTGTTTGAGAGTACCCGAGGAATAGGCCAGGCTGGATCAGATTGAGATTCAAGAGTACTTGACCTATGTGGAGAAGCCTGTTCGCATCCTTGAAACCAGTGAAAGAAAAACCAGGAATAAGGTCATCAGGTTCTGAGGAAGAAGCCACCTGGGAAAGGGAAGATGAGTTGAAAGCCGCCCATCCGCACCTCTTCGCCAGCTCTTCCAAATCTCAGGGTCGAGATTCCGTTTAAGGGGGGTAGGTTTGTCACACCCTGGAGTTCCCCTTCTAGCCCTAATTTCATAAATAAATTGCCTAAAGAAATTTTCCTTTTAACCTGGAGCAAACCCTAATTAAAAAGTGCACTTAATAAATTGGAATCGGCATGGTGGAATTCTTCCGGGTTCCTTCATGTCAAAATACACTAAAAAGATTTTTAGCGGAATTTACAGAGCTCTAAAATTATTTCTTCCGAACCCATTCAAAACCTTAACCGTGCGCAAAAATCCCGGGGAAAATCTCCTTCCTTTTTCTTTTTTCCTTTTTCCCTTTTTTCTTTCCCCTCTTCCTTTTCTCCCTCTCTCCCCCTTGGGCCGCCAGCCCCTTTCTCCCCCCACCTAGCCGGCCGCGCCCCTCCCTCCCCTTCGGGCCGGCCCACTCTGCTCGGCCCGCTGGCCGCGCTCTCCCTTCCTCTCCTGGGCCGCCGGCCCGCACACGCCCCTATCCTTCCCACACAAGCCCACTTCCTTCCCGCGGGCCGGCCCACGGCCGCGGCCCCGCGAGCTCCTCCCTGCCAAGGTCCATCCCTCCTCCCTCCCTCTACCGGGCCACCGACAGGTGGGACCCACCTGTCGGCCCCGTCTCCTAGCTCGGGCCGGTGGCGCTGCTACCTCTGCAACCGCCGGCCTCCACTCCGTCCGCGTCGCCCGCACCACTCCCCCACCTCCCTGCGCATGCCGCCCACCCCGCGCGCAACCACCACCGCCCACGGGCCGCTAGAGGCGCGGGATTCGATCCTAGAATCCCGGCCATCTCACCTCTCTCTCTCCCCACTCTCCCCACTACTCTAGCGAGAAATCCGACCACCTCCCGGTGCTATCCGCTCATCCCACCCCTATATTAATCCTCCCTGTACTCCCCTATTTCGTTTTCCCCAATCGTCGCTCGCTCCCGTGCCCTAGCGGCGCCGTCGCCATCTTCTTCCCCCGCCACCGGCCACCTCTCCGGTAAACTCTCTCTCTCTCCCTCCTCCTTAGCCGCACCGCGCCGGTCACGCCGCCGCCTGCCCGCGTCGGCCGCGCTTCCTCTTGCTTCCGAGCCCGCCCACATGGCGCCACCTGGCCGCCACGCGTGCGCCACGTGGTGCACTGCCACCCGCCGGCCCCGTCGACCTAGTCCACCTCGGGCCGGTACCCCCCGTGCCGCTGGCCAGCGGGGCCCGCCTGCCGGCGCTGCCCCGTCCCTTGCTGATGTCAGCCCTGGGATTAATTGCACAATAAATAATTTAGGGTTTTTTGTTTAGTTTTAAAACGCAGTAAAACTTGCAAAATTCATAACTAATTCATCCAGACTCTGTTTGAGTCCATTCAAATTGCAGAAAATTTATAAAAATGTCTAGAATCACTAAAAATACTTTTATTCTCTGTTTCTGTAGACTTATAGCATGTATTGCTCGTGTGCTTTGTATGTCGTGTACAATCCGGTAGTTCGGACGCGCCTGTCTACTTCGAGGTAGTCGCCGAGGTTGATCCAACGCTAGGGCAAGGCAAGTCGTGCTTTATCGTTGAACATATTGTGCCCAATTGCGCAATGCTCTACCTTTCTTTAACACTGCATTATTTTATAATGTCATTTATATGGGTATTACTGTCCTACTGTACTCAGCCTTATACATTGTTTACCTTGTACCTTCGATAGCTTGGGTAATTAAATGTGTAGCTTCGTGGCTTAGTGTATGCTTAGCCCGCTTAGTTCAAATAGCTCACTAAAGGGGATTCATTTAATTACTTTGTTATAGTTTCTATACATGATAAATTTATGGAAATGCCACCGTGGTAGAGTTATGAACTTAAAACATGCTGATTGGTGGGCCGTGGGTGCATGGTTTGGCTAGTCGCACCCATGGCAATTAAGGACCGGTTCGCGGGAACCCCTGCAAGAAACACCGTGCGTACCACAAGCTAGCGTGGGCAACGGTTGGGCTTGTAGTGTAGCTTTCCGCTAGCTGACGTACACTGGCTAGGGTGAGCATGATGGAGTTTGGATGGGCCCTGCGATGGTCAATGCGGCTTCCGGATTCACCATGGCACGAGAGGGGGCTGCCCGCTGCCTGTTGAGGAGCGGGGGCGAAACCTGCGGTGGTACGATTGGTTAGAGGGGGTTATGCGAAGTGTCCTGTCACAGTCCCTTTCCGGGGTACCGTGGTGGTATACCGGCACACGGTAACGTGTCGTGGGGCTGTGTCTTGTGGGTACAGATGTACACTTCTGGCCAGAGTAAAACTATTCGAATAGCCGTGCCGGCGGTTATGGGCGATCGACCATCCCACCGTGATTAGTGTCACTCTAAAATAATTTGACTTAATGGAATTGGTGCAGTTCAGGTGGTGGTTTTGGGCCTGTCGCAACGTGGGGAAACGTTGGACAGTGATGATATAATATTGCTTATTTAACACAACTGTTTTACTATTTTCAACAACTGTTTTTGAATGCTAGCTTTATGCAAATGAACCCAAGCCTTTCCTTGGAAACACTTGCATCATACCCTCTCTTCCGGTATGACTTGCTGAGTACAGTGGGTAGTACTCAGTCTTGCTCTTTTCCCCCACACCAGAATTGGAGTACGTTTCTGATGGTGGTTTCTCCGAGTGATCGCCGTCCTGCCATCGAGGATGCCTGTGGAGTGGTTTCGCCGCGCTGCAAGCGTCAATACTAGAATAAGCTTGTTTACCTTTTTCTGCTGCATTTATGTAAGACATTTATAATGTTTGTAAGACATGGATCTGTATGTCAACATTGTCGTTTGTGTACCCTGGTCGGTCCTGGACAAGGATTTTAATGCACATTCTGCTTGGAATTCTATTCGGGAATTTCTGGGCATGACACCCTGCCTACGACATGATTGAATCTCCATTCTACAAAGGATAATGGAATTTGCATCAACTATCCGCACAGTGTAACCATTGAATGGTTCCTAGAAGGAGGTAAGGAAAAGAATAAATTTTGCTTAAACGATACTTACAAAACCCAGCAGCTGAGAATGGAGACATCGAGGGCGTCCAGTTGGTACACATCGAAGTTGATCCACAAAACATCATCTCCTTGATAGTAATATGTGTTTCTTATCATCTCTCCAACCATCGTTCTATCTTTGGATTAACGTTCCATGTACCATTGATGGAATAGGCACATCTCTGTAGAGAGGGTATTCACCTGAACAGGACTGACAAGCGGTTCACCGAGTTTAAATTTGTATTTCAATTTAGCTTCTGACGCTACGGTTATTGGTGTGTTTCCCACCAGTTGCTCCCTGTTCAGACCCGTCTCTTTCATCCATTGCCTTAGTTCCTCTTCACCGGGTGGTAGCAACGGCCCAACCGATTGTTTTGGTTGCTTTCCACGCTGATGCACTTGTTTGGTCTTTCCTCTTTACTTCTTAAACGACTTTGTCATTGATCGGCCATAATCCAAAAGTAAAGCCCTCTTGACCGGTTCGCTCATCTTCTGAAAGAACTTCTTAGCAGTCGGATCTAAAGGAATCTTCTTTTGTCGGCTCCGTGGCTTGAAGAACGCATTCACTTCGTCGTACGACCTCGTCAGTCTCCTCGGGAGTTAAGTCGTACGCCCTTTTCTTGAGAGCAGGGAGTTTTTACTCATCAAGTCTTGGCTTCTTCGTTTGTTCTGTGGACTTTGACGACGCGGGACGAAGTGGGCACAACTTTTTAGTTCATGAAGGCGGAGCAGATGATGACGGTGCAGGCGGAGGAGGCGGAGGTGGAGGAGCTGGTGCAGGCATAGGAGAGGGTGCAGACGGAGGAGACAGAGGTGGAGGAGCTGGTGCAGGCAAAGGAGAGGGTGCAGGAGGAGGAGATGGAGGAGACGGTGTAGGTGGAGGAGGCAGAGGTGGCGGAGGAGAAGATGTCGCTGCTCGCCCGGGAAACACGAGGTACCGCTTGCACCATAGTATAACGGTGTGGGCTGTGTCTCCTAGTTTCGTCCCCGCCTCCTCCGGGGATGTCCATCTCGAGATCCTTGAACCCTCGTTCTACCAATTCAACTTTGACCCTTGAGTACCTAGGTGGAATCAGCTTGCAATGGTATGTCCCTAGAGGGTCCACTGGTATGGCCATGCCCGATGCCACCTTCACAAGAATCGAGGTTACTTAGTAATTAACATATGCTTGCACCACCTTTCACAATTTACAAGACATATATCATAAAACTACAAGCATACCTTGTGGGATATGTTCTTGAAGGGACTGTGCAGCTCACAAGGTGTCCGCCGCGTGATTTCATCTACGGGGTACGATGGGTCGTCATGAGCTGGCCCTGTTGCACCTTGTATGTCCTGTTCTCCTACTTGCCCTGTAGAAGCACAGCTACTGCGATTGCTTGAGGGGCTCACCACGACTGGTGGAACATACGAGGGAGCCATCATTGGGATCGAGTGTTCCACCGTGAGCATAGTACCAATTTCTGGAATGTTCAGGGCAGTTCGTTGTGGTCGGCTCAATACCCTTTTCTATAAACCCGGTTTCCAGTTTATCCCACTTAGCGATTACCTTCTTATAGCCACCTGACCCTAGCCAATGATGGTACTGCTTCTTAGCGGCATTAGCTTTATTCTTTTCTATCTGCGCTTGCCTGTGCTGGGAGGTCTTGCATACGACAAATGCATCCCAATGATCGCTCAGCTTGGTTAATTTATCGAAATCAGGTGTCGGACCCTTCAGGACGTATTTCTTGTACAAATCCGACTTATACTTGTGAACTATTCAGCCATTTTCTTCATAGTCCATTCTTTCAATCTTGGCTGATCTGCCTCAGGGACCGTGAAGGTCTCGAGCATGGTGGTCGACAGCATATCTTTCTCTGTGTCTGGAAGATTACTTTGGTCATCCCCACCTGACCTTGATTGACGCCAGTGCACTGTGCTAATGGGCACATGATCCCTCACGACCCAACCACTGTGCCCCACAAACTTCTGTAGTATACCGGTTGGGGCTACTGGTTCGCCGTCTAGGGCCCCTTCACTAATAATGTGCCCGCCCTCTAGCTTCCTCCCGGCACCTCATTGTCTGCGTGCCCTCTTCTCTCCAGCGGCTAGTTGCCTTTCACTTCCCTCTTGATTTGTGCTCTCGTTTCCCTCCTCGTTTAGATATTGGTTGAGGTCCTCTTACTCCTCATCCGCCCAATATTGGCTGCTACCCTCTGCAATCTTGTCCATGAGGATCTCTTCATCATCGCGATCTGCCATCTGTTCGTAACATTAAGTAGTACACACCATCTAAGAGTATATTTATATATATATATATTGACATTGTTGAGAAATACGTACGATGACCAGTTAATTAATTGTTATACATGCAACCTACATGCATATATATGGATGCGCTAAAACAAGCCTAGGTGCTTGTTATAAGTAAAACACACCCCTCGCATAGTTAAATTTCTTACTATGAGATATCGTTCTGAGATACCTTGTAGTAAAAATTTTACTAATAGACACCGTATATGTCTCATAGTAAAAAAATACTAATAGAATTAATAGGTATATTTGATGATGATTGCACTCATAGTAAAAGTTACACCCATGCTTGTTTTAGTTACACACCGAGTGCGTGGTATAGTATATCTATATATATATGTATATATATACATAATAAAATTTCACCTAGCTAGTTAATTAAGAAGTATGACACCTACATGTACATATATACCAGGGAATTAATGTAAGTTGCGTTAGTTTTGATTGGAGTTATTGGGACCACTTAAGCTTGAGCGACGGTGGCGGTCAGCAGCTGCACCACGTATGACAAAGAAATAAATATTTAGTTAAAACATGTAAAACAGTCGTAAGTGAAAACATTTGGTAAGAGATGATGGAATTAGTATAATTAAACCCTTTCTTTAAGATGGAACTTAAAATTAAGAAATCACTATTGAAAAAACAAAAAAAGATGTGCAATATAATATTCAGTGTATCCACGTGAAAACATGAAAACTATTGCAACCAAAACGGAGGACAGATTATATCATTAACAATGTGCGACTAGAATTAGTTTGGTTCATCTATGATTAATCTACACATCATGCTTGCATATCTACATTGAAAACATATACATATATATACCACGATCTCGTTCATTCGGTCACGTTCGTTCTATCGTTCGGTCACGTTCTATCGTTCGTGGTCACGTTCGTTCTCTCGTTCACGTTAGTTCATTCACGTTCTATCATTCGTGGTCACGTTCGTTCTATCGTTCACGTTCTATCATTCGTGGTCACGTTCGTTCCATCGTTCACGTTCATTCTATCGTTCACGTTCGTTCGCGTTCGTTCGTTCACATTCGTTCGCGTTCATTCACGCTCGCTAACGTAGCGGCACACAATCATGTTCATTGCGTTCGTTCAAGTTTGTTCTCGTTCGTTCGTGTTCGTTCCACGTACGGCATGGCGGCCGCTGCGCGGGGTGGTGGCTGCGCCGTGGGGTGCCGGCGGTGCCGTGGCGTGCCGGCTACAGCGCGGGGTTGCGGTGGCATAGCGGCGGTGGCTACGGATGCGAGAGAGATCGACGGAGAGAGAGAGACAGGAGAGAGGACGAACGCGAAACCTAGGCTGCTGCTCGGCGGTGAGGTCGGCAACGACGTAAGGGCGGCCGAGACGATGAAGACGACGGCTAAGTTTGGATCGGGGGAGAAGACGATGCGCACACCTATTTGTAGTCAGGATCTTTAGTCCCAGTTGGTCGCATCAACCGGGACTAAAGGTATCTTTAATCCGGGTTGGTAGCTACAACTGGGACTAAAGATATCTTTAGTCCCGGTTGATGCCACCAACCGGGACTAAAGGTAGTTTCCCACTGTTTCCAAACTTTCTTTTTGTCCCGACTATGGTTAATAACCGGGACTTAAGATTAGAACATTTAAATGACATATGCCCGATTTAAATTGTTTAAAGTTATTATTAAATATAAATAATCACATATAATTAATATATGACCTATTTAAATAGTTTAAGATTGCTATTACATTTAAAAATATAGATAATTAACATATGACCAATTTAGATAGTTTAAATCTGCTATTACATTTCAATAATGATATATAATTAAAATATGACCTATTTAAATAGAATTTAAATAATAATAATCATATGTAAATAACATATGACCTATTTAAATATTTTAAAAATGCTATTACATTTAAAATATATATATAATTAACATATGACCAATTTAGATAGTTTAAATCTCCTATTACATTTCAATAATGATATATAATTAACATATGACCTTCTTAAATACTATTTAAAAATAAATAATCAGATATAATTAACATATGACCTATTTAAATAGCTTAAAATTGCTATTACATTTAATATATATATATAATTAACATATGACAATTTTAGATATTTTAAATCTACTATTACATTTCAATAATGATATAAAATTAACATATGACCTATTTAGCTTCTATTTAATATAAATGATCACATATAATTAACATATGACCTATTTAAATAGTTTAAAATTGCTATTACATTTAAAAAATATATTTGTTGACATATGACCTATTTAAATTGTTTATAATTGCTATAACATTACAAAAAACGTATATAATTAACATATGACCATTTAAATAGTTTAAAACTGCTATTACATTTCAAAATTAGTATATAATTAACATATGACCTATTTAAATTGTTTAAATCTGCTATTACATTTCAATAATGATATGTACTTAACATATGACCTATTTAAATACTATTTAACTAGTAATAATCATATGTACATAACATATGACCTATTTAAATAGTTTAAAATTGCTAGTATGTATGAATTATCATATATAATTGTATTAGGAAAAAACACAAACATTGCATGACCTTCAATACATTATAAATAATTTGCATCGTCCATACAACAACCTACGTCACTATTTTGCTCACGTACTTTCTCCTCACTAATGTTCCTTCGCTATGATCGTTGCGTGAGTAAGGAGTGTCCTCCTTTGATAGGAGGATGCTCGGGTGAACCGTCACCGTGAACGGAGGTTACCCGTCAAACTGATCGTAATCTTAGTCAGTCTTATCCTCGACTTCGACCAAGTGGCGATTTGGCTCGTCGGGTTCTTTGCCCTTCTTTGGTTTGCTAGACATGTCCTTCACGTAGAAAACTTTTGTTACATCATTGGCTAGGATGAATGGTTTGTCTGAGTATCCAACCTTTGTTAGGTCAATCGTTGTCATCCAACTGTCATCAATCGTTACACCTGCACCAGTCAGCCCAACCCATTGGCACCGATACAAACGGACCTTCAGGGGTCCATAGTCTACTTCCCATATGTCCTCGATGACACCATAATACATGCTAGTTGCACCATCGTATCTCATGGCAACGATACGAATAGCACAATTATGGTTTGTGCTCTTTCTGTCTTGTGTAAAATGTATACCCATTGATTTCATATCCTTGGAATGTAGATATCGAGCAAGAAGACTCCCTCGCCAAGCAGGCTAGTTGTTGGTCAATGGTTTCGTTAACCATTAGATGTTGTCTTAGCCAAGCGGGGAAAGTACCAATGTGATAGCATGTAATCCATGCATCGGACTTGCCGATGTTTTTTGAGCAAACAATCGCCAGGTGCTCCTCGATGTAAGGAGCCACCAATGAAAATTGTTGCAAAACCGTGAAATGTGCTTCACGGAATAAATCGTTGTCCATAGTCATTATTGCTTTCCTTCAAAGAGTCCCCTTTCCCCGTAGTCTCCCCACATGGCATGATTCGGGTACCCCGATTGGACGAAGGTCTTCAATAAATTCTATGCAGAACTCAATGACCTCCTCTATTGCATAACCCTTGGCGATGCTTGCATCCGGACAAAAACGGTTACGAACGTATTTCTGTAGAGCGCCCATGTACCTCTCGAAAGGAAACATGTTGTGTAGGTACATAGGACCGAGAATACCGATCTCTTTCACAAGGTGACATAGAAGATGCGTCATTATATTGAAGAATGACGGTCGAAAGATCATCTCAAAGCTGACAAGACATTAGAGCACGTCATCTTGAAAGGTTGTTAAACTATCTGGATCAATGATCTTTTGTGAAATCACGCTTATGAAAGCACATAGCATTGTTATTGTTCCCCGAACATCATCAGGAAGGATACCACGAATTATAACAGGAAGCAGTTGTGTCATCAACACGTGACAATCATGAGACTTTAGGTTTGTGAACTTCTTCTCCTTTATGGCTATTATTCTCTTTATATTCGAGGAGTATCCAGACGGTACCTTGATGCTCTCCAGGTAGTCAAACATACTTTCCTTCTCTTCCTTGCTCAGGGTGTAGCTTGCACGACTCAAATAATGGCTTCCTTTATCTTTCGGTTCCGGGTGAAGGTCCTCGTGTTGTTGCATATGCTTGAGCTCATTACATGCTTCAAGTGTATCTTTCGACTTCCCATATACACCTAGGAAGCCCAACAGGTTGACGCAAAGTTTCTTACTGAGGTGCATCATGTCGATTACGTGCCGAACGTCTAAGACTTCCCAATAGGGTAACTCCCAAAAAACACACTTCTTCCACATCGTTGTGTGACCATCATCGCTCTGAATAGGTTGGCTGCCTGGTCCCTTTCCAAATACTACTTTTAGATCTTGCACCATAGCAAACACGGCTTTTCCGTTGCGATGTTTAGGCTTAGTACGGTGGTCTGCCTTCTGTTTGAAATGCTTGCCTTTCTTCCGTACAGGATGGGTTGCAACAAGGAATCAACGATGGCCGATGTACACAACCTTCCTGTAGTGTTTCAGATACGTACTTTCAGTTTCATCCATACAATGGGTGCAAGCCTTGTACCCCTTGTTTGACTGTCTGGATAGGTTGCTAAGTGCAGGCCAATCGTTAATGGTCACGAACAGCAACGCTCGTAGGTTAAATTGCTCCTGTTTGTCCTCATCCCACACGGGGACACCTTCTTTATTCCACAGTAGAACCAAATCCTCAACCAATGGTCTTAGGTACACATCAATGTCGTTACCAGGTTGCTTTGGCCCTTGAATGATAATCGGCATCATGATGTACTTCCGCTTCATGCATAGCAAAGAGGGAGGTTGTAGATACACATGATCACGGGCCAAGTGCTATGGCCGCTGCTCATCTCTTCAAATGGATTCATGTCATCCATACTTAAACCGAACCTTACGTTTCGGGCATCCTCTCCAAAGTCTGGAAATGCTCTATCGATGTTTCACCACTGCGACCCGTCGGTGGGGTGTCTCAGCATCCCATCTCGTTGACATTTTTCTGCGTGCCAGTGCATCATTATAGCATGCTCTTTGTTCCTGAACAAACAACTGAGCGGTGGTATTATAGGGAAATACCACATCACCTTAGCAGGAACTCTCTTCTTCGAAGGTTGTTCGTCCACATCACCTGGATCATCTCGTCTAATCTTGTATCGTAGTACTTTACAAACCGGCCATGGTTCTAGGTTCTCGTACTCCTCACCGTGATAAGGGATACAATCGTTCGGACATGCGTGTATCTTATGTACTTCTAGTCCTAGAGGGCATACCACCTTCTTAGCTTCGTATGTTGTTTCGGGCAATTCGTTTCCCTCCGGAAGAATGTTCTTCACGAGTTTCAATAACTCACCAAATGCCTTGTCACTCACACCATTTTTGACCTGCCATTGCAAGAATTCTAGCATCGTACCCAACTTTTTTGCCCATGTTCGTAACCTGGGTACAACGAAATTTTGTGGTCCGCTAACATACGATCCAATTTTTGGACCTACTTCTCCCTTTCGCAGCCGTCCTTACGTTCCACAACATCTGAGCAAGATCATCTACAGCGTCGTGGTTAATAACACCAACCGGGACTAAAGATCTAAATCACCATTAGTCCCGATTGGTGTTACCAACTGGAACTAAAGTGGGCATCTATAGTCCCGGTTGGTGACACCAACCGAGACTAAAGATCCCCGGCACCCTGATGTACGTCTAACACGGTCGGGTAAGGTGTGAACCGAGACTAAAAATGATCTTTAGTCCCGGTTGGTAGCACCAACCGGGACTAAAGATCATCGAAACCCGTTACACTTTTTAACTAGGATTAAAGATGATCTTTACTCCCGGTTCCTATTCGAACCGAGACTATTTCAGTTTCTGTCAACTCGAGTAAAGATCGATTCTCCAATAGTGTATAAAGGGTTGGAATTCTTCCTCCTCGAATATAAACTTCGCCAGATCAGACATAGCGCTAGATCGCTCTTGTCAGCCTTCGTGGAACTAGATTGGGTCTGTCTAGGCTAATCTCTAATGTCGATGTCTACCAGCTTGTATTGGTATCTATTCTGACTGTTTCGTCCCTCCTGACTAGGCTCGTCCCGCTTCTCCTATCTCACGGCCAAAAATCTGGCTCAAATTTCTAGACTATTTGTGTATAAATCCCTATCTAGGAATCACGCCAGGGTACACAAAACGACAAATTAATATACAGATCAAACATAAATAAAGCGTAAATACTTACTGAAGAGGCACTTAGTCCTCACACTGAAAAGAAAGCAACAACAATGGAAAAAGGCGATCCTAGTGGGGCTTCAGCTCCACTGCACAGGCAAAACTCAATTGGGGCATAAGTCTTGGTTCTGTAACTTCTTGTTTACCTCACAAGCACTACAGTTCTAAAAGGGGGAATAATAGCAAGGCTGAGTACAACCACCGTACTCTGCAAGCCACACCAATGATGCAGATGTGCAAGGGAAGACAAAGGGAAGGTCTCTGGCTATTTGCATAAAGGCGATTGTAAACATTTATAGTTGAAAACAGTAAAACAGTTGATTGATTAAGGAAAGATTAAACCTCCACTGAACAACGCTACACCACGTTGAACATGCCCAACCATTCCTCCAAGCTAAACCAGTTCATTATGACAAGTCAATTAATAAAGTGGGACTAATCATGGTGAAGTTGGTCGATCGCCCATAATCATGGGCACGGCTATTCGAATAGTTTTACTTTGGCTAGAGGCGCAGAACTATACCCAAAAGACACAACGCACCGTCATGTTATCGTGCCATGCCAAGTGAATGTGACAAGACCCTTCGCATAACTCCCAACCAATCATACCCACCTCAGGTTTCGCCCCTACCTTTATAACCAAGCTAGGCAGCCCCCCTCATGCCTAGGAGAATCCGGCAGCCGCATAGACCAGTAAAACCCCGGTACATCTAAACTCCATCATACCCACCATTGCCTCGGTATGTCAGAAAGGGGAAAGCTATACTACAATTCCATCAATTGCCCATTCTTGCTTGTGGGAAGCGAGGTAAGTCTTCCAAGGGTTTCCCGCGAACCGGTCATTAATTGCCATGGGTGCGACTAGCAAACCATGCACCCACAGCCCACCGTTAAGCCATATTTTAGTTGGATAATTACGACTAATAAAACTTGGTCAGGTGTCTCGAGTTTGCAGTGCATCAAGATCCTAAAATTATATAATGTGATTATCCCATATTATGAGCTTGTGGTAATTAATCATGGCTACGCATATAATTCTACCTAGGTCATCACAAGAGACACAAGCTAGTCAATTTATCACCCAAGTTTAACAAAGGACGGAAAACAAGTAAATAAGGCATAAGCAAGCAGATAGCTAAATCCTATTTCCATATTATTTCCCAAACATGCAGTTTATTTATAAATGGTAAAATATTTTACAAAGTGCGCTCAACGTGCTCAAGGAGGAATGTGTGACTTGCCTTGCTTCTTCAAATAATCTTCCGAACTCTTTTCCTCGCGTCCGCGATCTTCCGAAGTAGCAGATTCTACACGCTCGCATGCAAAACGAGGAAAAACCCTAATAAAAATCAAATAGATAGTACATGGAAAGTATACAAACATATAGAGCATAATTTTAGATGAATATTTCAAGTTGAATGGCTCAATTTAGAGTTCTTATGAATTAGTTATGAATTTTAGAACTTTTGAGCCATTTAAATGGATTTTTGGAATTTAACTCTATTTATTGTGCAATTAATATTTATTTTCACAAAGGAAAATGATGGCACTGACATCAGCAAGGGTGAGGCCAGCACTGATGTTGGTGGCCCCCGCATGTCAGCGACTCAAGGTGGTCAGTCCACCGTGGACCGGGACCATGGAGGTGGTCCACCGCCGGTCCACGGGAACCCACGGCACAGATCGGCCCAAGCCGATCGGGCGGCCACGGGATTGCGCGGCAGGGGCACAGGCGTGGCTAAAAGCCGGCCCAACGGCATGTGGCGGTGCAGCCACCAACGGCGAGCAGCCGGAAAGCGGCTGCGCGCACGGGCGGCAGCGGTGCACCTAAAGAGGTGGCTGCCCGCATGAAAGGGGGAGGGGAAAAAAGAGGAGGAAGGAGGGTTTTCTCACCAGAAGACGATGGCAGCGACCGGTGTGGGAGGAGATGGGTGATGGGCGGCACACGGGAGGGGGCAGATCGGCTTCACCTTGACATAAGGAAGGAGAAGGCGAGACTAGGGGAGGAAGGGGAGGCAAGAGGCGGCAGGAAAAAAATGCTCGGAGGCCGACGACGAGGGGAAGAGCACAGCTCGCACAGCGGGGAATTTTCTCTAGCGACGAGGAGCTGGGATGAGGGGATGCCAGAGAGGAAGGCCCCGAGGCCTAAGGCAACCCAGAACGGCGATGCGCCACCGCCAGAGTTGGAGGGCGAACGCTGTGCTAGGGTCGCACGGTGGGGAGGCGGTGTTGGTGGTGGTTTGGGGAAACGGAGTGATGGAGCCGGTGGTGCTAGTGACGCAGAGTGGTGGAGGTTAGAGCGGCGGTGGCGCGCGATTGGAGGCGGCGATAGGTGGAGGAGAGATGGAGTGGCGTGGAGAGCTGCGTTTAGAGCGTCGGGAGCAATGGGGAGTGTTTTATAGTTTGAGGAGGCAGCGGGTAGGCCAGGGAGAGGCGGCAACGGCCGGCGACATGGGGCGCCGGTGTGGTGAGTGGGGGCCGGTTTTTGCCAGGAGAAAAGGAGGGGGTGGTGGAGGACGTGGCCGACGACCCCATCCTCATAGTAGGACATGAGCAGGGGAGCAGGGTGGTGCAAAACTCCTGGCCATGATTTTTAATGGAAAACATTTAATTCCCTCATTAATTCATTTGATTATTTTGCTTTAACTTTTAATATAATTTATAGAAATGCATTATTTAATGATATTTAATCCTGAAAGAAAATCGGCACGTGACAAATCTACCCCCCTTACAGGAATCTCGTTCTGTGATATGGGGATAGTTAGAAAAAAAGCTGGGGTGTTGGTGATGCTGGACTGGCCTGCTGACTCCTACTGTTTCTTTCTTACTCACACGGACTAATTCACCAAATCTACACAACTGACTCGTCTGAAATCAAACCAGGTGTTCTGTTGCTCTTCCCAAACTGCACCCACTGAATTTGCTTGATCTGACACGGATCTGGATTACCGGTGCTCTTAGATCTCACTTCCTTTGGCTGAGGCATTAATACTGACACACTTGCTACCTACCTAGATTGAACCGTTAGTACTGACATCTTTGATAACCTGAGGATTCACGATGCATACTAGAAATAGATGGAGCTTTTCCAAAATCTTGGACTGACTTTCGTGGACCCACAAATTCTGAACTTACTTTAAACTGCTCTTGATCTGAACAACAAGTATTCCCAAAAACTTGTCCTATCTAACTTTCATTTGGTTTGCGGGGTTCTGAGTTCTACTTCTCTAAACTAACCTGTCAATGCGGTTGCTGAAGTATACCTTAGAATTCTACCTATTAACTTGAGATTATTATGACTCGGTTAGTACCTGGAAACTGACTTTGATGAAACCATAGAATTCGAATTTGCTTGAACTGCTTTGGCCCAAATAACAAGCACTCCGATGAAACCACAGACTTCGAATTTGCTTGAACTGCTTTGACCCAAATAACAAGCACTCCAACGAACTGCTTGACCTGCCTTTCAGTTGAATTGCGTGATTCTAGGTCATTGCCTTTGTAAGCTGAACCATTGATACGGCGACTCGTATATCTATGAGAACTCAATATGATGGCTTGTTGTTAGTGTAGATCTGTTTAACCTTTGCAACTAACTTCTTCAATAATAACCCATTTTTCTTTCTTTGAATCCTCCATGCAAACGGGTACGAGGTAAATCGAAACTTATATTTGAGACCCGCTTTTCCACGTAGTTAAGCTTCAGCTGACTGTGAACAATTGAACTGTTATTATAGATAATAACCAACACTTCTCTGATTTACAACGAACCTTGACTTTCAAAACAAGCAACTTCATCGGTCAATCCAAATGAAGCACTGACGGTGCACTTTCCATTCTAGGATGGCTTGGAATATAGCACTGGGTTGATGATAAATTGCCGCAATAGGTGACTCTCCCTCAGCTCATGAACATACTGACTCTTGATTAACCTTCCCATGGACTCTAACTGCTGGCATGACTGTTCTGCTTTTGGCCAAACTTCGGTGTCATCTGTCTGAATGGATTGCGTAGTTGACTTCTCAAACTAGCATTGATCTCTTAATGATCAAAATTGAAAGGTTATTCCCTCAGTATAATATATCACTTCTTCGCATATCCTTTACTGACTCCTCTAGGTTAATAGACTATAAGCTCTACAGTTGCTTCCCCACAAATACTACAACCTGTACGACTGACGAAAACTGACTTTGATGTTGCCAAGAGTTTCAGCTCTTTGATCATAACCAGTTTGCTTTCAATCCTTGAGAAGTGATGATTCACAACTCAGAGAGATTCTCGGCAGAAATGGAGGGAGCGGCGATGCTCGGCAGCAGCAAAGTCAAGGTGGATCCAGCCTATCCACCTCCACTCACTCTCCTAGATCTAGTTGGAGATCCGGCAGCCCTCTCCCATGCGGATCCGGCGACGGGCTCGAGCGGGAGGTCAGCGGCGGCTCTCCCCCGCCCTCCCCTGCGCGGATCAGGGATCCGCCTCGGCTAGCCTCGCGACGGACGGTGGGCAGCGCAGTCGACGGCAAAGGTGGCGGCTCCCTCGCCCTCCCCCGTGAAGCTCCAGCGGTGGCCGCGAGCGACAACGACGACGAGGAGGCGAACGGGAGTGGTGCTGCCGGATCCGCGCCGCCCTGGCCGACGAGGACGAGGCGGCCGGAAGCGGCGCCACCGGCTCCGCGCGTACGCGCACCGGCCGGATCCGCGCGGCCACCGCCGGATTCTAGGGTTTCCTTTCTTTGAATTTTTTTTGGAAATTTTTGCCGTGCGGGCAACATAACCCGCCCGCACGTGAAAATCCGATTATCCCGTGTGGTCCACTTAACCCGACCACACGGGAAGACGGATTTTTCCGTGCGGTTTGGCCGCCCGCACGCGAAAATATTTATTTTCGCAGACACCTGGGAGCAAACGGGCAAGATCTCCGCACGGAAAAATCCTTTTTGGCCGTGGTGTCAGCTCACCCACTGCCCTCCCTCCCGTCCCCTCCCCTCACCTCCCTCTCCTAGATCTGGTCGGACAGCAGGAGGTTGCCACCGGTGATAGCAGTCGAGGGCTTAGTGGCATCAGTTTCCTGCTGCACTCCCCTCCCTCTCCAAGATCTGGCTAGAGGGGATGCGGCCGGCGGCCAAAGAGATTAGGAGCAGTAGATCTGCCACTTGTGCCTCGGTTGCCGTGAAGGGGAGAGGCGACAGTGCTTAGGACCGGTAGAGGTGTGGAATCGGGAGCTCATCATGGAGGCGTCGCTTATAGCCAAGTTCATTGTGCACGAACGAGCTTATGCACCGCAGAGAAGGGGATACAGAGCAATGGCAGTAGAGGGGGAGGGCGAGGCCTCCAGCTTGATGACGATGACATTTGTGGCTCGGTGACGGTATCAGCCGCCTCCAAGACCAGCTAGGTTTTCTCCTCTTCCCTCTAATTTTTCTTGTACATTTGGGATGAAATTGTGTTGATGCGAACTATGTCAAAACACACGAAGGCCTGCGAGATCTTCTTAGCTCCAGTGCAAGTCCTGGGTTTTGATGAGATTCGGACGTGCCAGTCGGTTTGATCCTGCAACTAACAAAGATAGATCAATTGATGATAAAAAGCCGATCGGCTAAAAGCTGATGTGATAATTGGCTGATAAAAATGTAATAAAATAATAATATAATCCAATAGAAACCAATCAGCCAATAATGATATGATAAAATAACTGTTGATCCGAAGGTTAAAGCATACATCGGCTTTAGATCCGATGTTGATAAATTCAAATGATTAGATAAACATTTAAACCTTTGTTCTGATCGGCTAAAACCAACTTATATGTAATCCTTGTTAGCTGATGAAATATCCAGATAACTCATCGGCTGAAATCCCGATGAAACCCTTATCGGACATGTTAGCTTTTATGATTCTAACCACGACTGAGTAGATCAAACCCAATTGATAAAGCACTAATTATGAAAAGAAGCATAAAGTGTAAACAATCAAGCTTTTGACAATTCCCAGGGTAGTAGATACCTTAGCTAATCTAGATCGACAAAACAATTTAGCCGATACTGGCAAAACCCTACAAAAGATCTAGCTGATACAGATAAATTGAATCATCGAATTAAATTAACTAAGATATATGTTAAAGAGGTAGATGCGTAAGCTAGATTAGAGTATCAAAAAGATGTAAGGCCTAATCCCGCCGATACAAGCCGAAAAGACAAGCCTTATAGCTTGTCAGAGATCAAAACCGCTACAACCCAACTCAAAACAAGAACTCGTCAAAAGTAAAAGGGTGGCGATGCACCGAAAGTAGATTGTATTGATCTGTGGAGATAGATCACAGGGACCTGGGAGTACATTTTTATAAAGATGGGTGGATACTAATCCTAACCGGATACTAATAAATACTTCCTGATAAAAGGAAAACTATTAAACCCTTCTAATTAATATATAGAATTAAACTGTCATGCTGTGGTCTTCATGAATCCTTATTGAACTTGATCTTTTCTAGATAAACTTCCATATGTTGATTGACCTCTTTCCATGATCGAATCCAGTAAGAATCTTACCAAATTTTGGTGTTAACAAATTGTCAATGGATTATGGAGTATTATGACGAATTGTACTTCCAATATTTGCTTGATTTGTTGTTTGATATGTGGAAATTCTTAATGCAGTTGCATGTCGGCATTTTCATTTTTTGTTTACCAAAAACAATCTTTGCAGGTGGACAGAGGGAAAGCTGCATGATTATTTTTCATTTTCTTTGGGGCCAAAACCAATTTTCTATGACGGTTGGCTTAACCTAGCTCTGACAGCTAATGATTGGCTTAAGCTAGCGGTTGAAAGCCCTCTTCTAAAGATTTTGTAATTTCTCTGGCCTATGGTCGCTGGGTACTAGCATGACCGCGTGAGAAAACTCATTTTAACCACCAGCGGAAACACATTTTGTAGTAGTGGTTGTACCTGCTCACTAGCTGGCTACTCTAGTATATCTAGTGGTGCTTTGCCAACTGTTGGTATTTCTTACAGTCAAAGATAAATCCGTAAGTGCATGAATATCGATGTAGCACTTCCCCTTGGAGTGACCCAACGGTATCGAACACGAGGAACATGTGTGTACAATCTACGATCAGGATTCTACCCAAGAACAACAATGGATGGAGGTTTTGGTTAGAGAGGACTTCTAAGCACTTAACTAGATTATCTAAGTTAAAGGTAAAAGTCCATCGAATGCTTCGGGCATCGGCATTCGCCTGGTCTACCAGGCTGAGTTGCCCTTGAGCGCTATGATGTACCCGAACGTGGAGAGATACAAAGAACTGATAGGGTTGTCACCACATGCCGCCTACCTCACTTTCCATGGAGCACACAACAAACGAAGATAATTTCTAACGTACGCACCATGCCTAAGTTATTAATTACCACTCTAGCCTTGCGCAAAAACTTCCATCTTTATCTAGAGCCCTAGTACTAGAGCACTTAGCTACGCACTAAGCGATGAACACACACCAATGAGGACACATGTCACTTAAATAAACTAATTAAATAACACAAGAAGACTCGAACACTTACTTTATAAAAGGAAGCATCCGCTGAGGTACAAGTGAGAAGAAGGCCGACAATCTAGGCGCTTCTCTAGAACTCCATTGGAAGAATACCGACAACCCCAACAATCCTCCGTAAAAGCTTCGGAGAAAACTCCGATATTCGGGGCACTCATTCCGGAGCTTCTCCTCACTCCCTAATCGAGCCAACATACTCAAATAGTGTCTAGAATCCTAAAGTGATTTGTGCTCTACATTGTTTTGCATTTTCCAAGTGTGTGAAGACATCCTTTTATACCTGCCAATGATGGCTAGAATGGCGCTTAACCCCTCACAACCATCGTTGGGACTTCATCAGGATCCTCCATGTGGAAGACCAGGATGGGGCGCCACTATGGTGGTTCGGCCGAACCCCCAATTCGAACAAACTGTGGGTCCCACCTCCTGGCATCTCATTTGTTCGGGAGGCTGAGTGATGGACCCTTATGGCGGTTAGAACGGGTTGGCCTAACTTTAAATCAGTTTTGACTATCAGGTGTGTCCTCCAATCCTTGTACCCACACGTCATTGGCCGGAGGTCCATTTATGTCATATGGCGGGTGTATTTTCTCCTTAGATAACATGCACACATAAATTTACCAAAACTAGTGGAAGTGGTTAGTAGTAAACTTCTACTACTTAGTTTTGATAGTATATCTGATATCTTTTATGCAGGAGTTGATGGTTAAAGTTTGCACTTAACGACTGTCAACACCAACATTAGCTACTTTCTTCGTTGCAAAATATAATAACCTAGTATAGGATGGGACGCATCCAAATACTATGAATTTTGATACGATGCTTCTTCCGTCTTAAAATATAGCAACATAATACTGAATTGGATCCATCCTAGAACTACGAATCTAGACACGTTACATCCCGCACTAGGTTCCTATGTTTTGGGATGGAGGAAGTAGCTAGGATACAATACTATCCTTTGTCCTCTATGCCAAAACACTGGTCAAATAAATACTTCTCGTAGGATCGGAACACAAGAAAAAAACATAATATGGGGGTAAACGGTACAAATACCAAAAGGCAAATCTTTTGCGGAACAAAAATAAACACTCAAACCTCGATGGAGTCCAGTTTGACCGATGCTGATAAGCCAGTCCGACCGCACCAATGCCATTGGTCTAACCGCCATTGAAGCTCCATTCCAAACACCCTCCAGGTCCTCATCATTTGATGCCGCGGGTCTACCCGTGCCTCTGTTGCCGATCACGCCACCAGTCTCTTGCTGGTTTTACCACCACGCCTATACCGGTCTAATCATTGACACGGAGAAAAACACAACTCAAAGATCTATTTGAAAGTAGATCACCTTTATTTCTTCTAACTGTGTTTATAAAGTGTAACAACTTTTGACTAAACTTAAAATTTAGGCTAAACCCTAACTTTTCTCAAAACTATTTTCTTAAAAAATCGATACCGAGAGGCCTCAACCCCTCTTCTAATTAAACCGCGAGGTGGCAGCCCAAAAACCATGAATCCTACTTGAATAAGTACTCCTCATTTCATAGGAATCCTATACATACAAGTAACAAACTTATCCTATTATAATTCAAACTCAATCTTTCTAAATTCCGACTCCTTCTAGATTTGACTCTGCGTTCCATTCACCCATAGTCCCTCTTGTATGTTATACGAAATCTTCACCACCACGTGTATTGTTCTATAGCCTAAGCATCCCACGTGATTTCCTGATCGTCTGAACATCAACTTCTCTGAGTTGACCAGATTTCGAGTTCAAAAGCTCCCCCTATATTTTGCTTGTTTAGGAGAGAGGAATCTCGGGGAAACTGAATAGAGTCAGGAGGAAGAAGCTGATTATATAGGTTCATTATCGTAGGCAAACGACTTGAGATCCCGCCTACCAAAACTATCTTCGCGGATAGATGGCTTAAGGTGTCGCTTGCGAAATAATATCTTCAAAGGCGGCATCTTCCACCCGTGAAGAATTGTTTTCACATGCGGCCGTCTATCGGACCCTTCGCTCAAAACTAAGCAGGTAGGTATTCATGACCGAAAATACAGCCTGCTTGCAGGGTGATATGGGTCTCACTGTGTAAAATTGTTTTTTAGTAGTGACGTATCTATATTTTTTAGCACGCCGGGAAGCTATATATATGGTGGTTGGTGAAGCTTTAATCACAAAGACAATTAAATCAGACCATGAGCTACGGGAATATTATCCTTTGCACACACGTCTTCATGTGTACACTCCGCGCACACCAACTAACAAATGTCATCGAAAAATCTAGAAAAAAGTTGTGCATATACATTCAATGGTATTACATCTACGTGTAAAATCTTAACCTTAAATTCATTCTACGTAAAGAGAAAAAGAGGCAAAATTCTGATGGACTTATAGTCTTAAAATTATCAGATTATTTGTTTTTTCACGACTAAAATACAATAAACTTGAGGTTAAGATTTTATACGTTGGTATAACACTATTGTATATGCATATTTTTTTCCATATAATGATATTATTAGTTGGTGTATATGAAATTTACATGCAAAACTTATGTGCACGTGACTCCGGGTGTTGTGTCGGTAAGTCAGGCAGGCTTGCAGCAGCATGGTAAGCAACTATAGCTGCAGTGTTAGTTAGCTGGGTACAGTACTGTCCGTTCCTTAAATATTTAGAATATTTAGAAGTAGGTGAAATGAGAGGCCAGCAGCATACAGTGGCATGACACATTTTCCTAATTGGTAATGTTCTATTACGGAGGATCTGACTTTTCAGCTTTTGGTTCTTTTGGAAAACTTATTTCAAAAATAGACTTAAAAAAATCATTCTAGGAATGTACCATTTTTTGGAAGCAAAGTCACTAATATCATGGGGTGGTGACAATGTTGTTAGCATCGAGTACATATTGGTAAAAAAATTTAAAAGAACGTATTTGAAATAGAAAAAGACATAGTTGTAAAAAAATATTTACAAATAAATTCTCATCACGGAGCTAATGACACTTCCATTGGGGACCTATTTGTCAATATTTTTATTATAAATAGGTTCCTTTTTATTACAAATAGGTATTTTTATAAAGAAATATAAATAGGTCCTCGGCACCAATTACATTGGTGTGCGTCTTTTTTCACATTAGTGATTTATCTTCCAGCGGAGGGCAAGGAGGATAACATCAATGCCAATGAGGCCGTCACGTTGGACCACAACGCTAACGACGATAGCTTCGCGAAGACAATCTATTTGTAGAATAGTTTTTTCTCTATTTATAGAATAAATAAGGTTTTAAAAAAACCAACAGGTGAAAAATTCTTAGTTTTTCACCTTTTGATCCTTTTAGAAAACTTATTCTATAAATAGTTCCTCAAAAACTTATTCGATCATTTTCACGACACCAACTTTATTAGCTCCGTGGTCCACCATGATGGTGCCAAAAACATTGTGATGCAAATCAGAATATAAGGTGAACTTGTTTCTCTCTAGATCCATGCGCTAAATATATGAGAATTTGATGCTACATAATATTTGTCACTTTATAACTTTCAGACGTGAGAGATTTGAACCATTGGAAAGTATAAACAACATGTGGGTCCAGCGGGAGGTGAGGGAGGTAGTGGTGCACAAGGAGAAGATTGGTTGTTGTTCAGTTCGTGAAGTTCATGGCGTATTCTGCATTGATGTGAAGGATTTCAGCATGCATGGCTAATATATTAGGAAAGCTTATCAAGTCACTTTCCATCGGATGAAGCGGCATATCATTCCGAGCTTTCTATCAACGACAATTGCAGGTTGAAGATAACCTGTGCGGGCAGACAGACGCGCAAGTAACAACAATGGCTATGAACTTCGGCTTTGCACGACATGTTTTGATAGAGTTCTACTATCCTAAGCCTTCCAAATCAGGGAGTTTGAATATAAGAAAGATAATATTCAATTTGGATTCGGTTTAGACCAGCCTGGACATATCTGGACTAAAATGCATGTTTCTCTCTCATCTGGAGTCCATTTTGGACGTGTGAGCACTCGTAGGAAAGATAACTTCATGGCCCACATGGTGGACAGGGCCCAATACACAAATTCCTTCTGGTTTCACCGCGAGAGCTGAAACAAACCGATGGTGTTGCAGATAGGTTTCCAGATTACGTTGTAATATGATTACTGGTTAGTTTCTAACCATGTATTGGCTATATATGCCTTTGTACACGACCCAAGAGGGAGACCACGTTTATTCTAGTGAAAATTTCAGCATGATTGCTCTTGTTCTTCTCCTAGGTTTGGTACCGCCGCTGCCAAACTAGAGAGAGAGGAATCGGGAGTTCTGCCATATATTGTTCTTCTTTTCCTTGAAAGGAATTGAGGAGGCAATAGATCCACTTTTACGTGGTCGAGTGGATCAACCTATCAAAACGTGTGGTTTTGCGAATTCGTGGTGAAAGGTGCGTTGCATGAGAGGGTGTTGTTTATCCGGTTCGTGAGGTCTCACAGCCATTCCAATGTCGGTGGCGCGTGGATCTGGCGCTCCTCTCGTCACGCTTCAGCCTCCACTAGAGGCTCGTCTGCCGTGTTGTCAGAGCACAGGCAACACCTCATTCATCACCAGAGCCCGCAGCACGACGTCTTCCCAGCCACGCAATCCACTGCAACTAAGCCACTGCACTATCTCGTCTTCCGCCGGACCCTCACCACAGCCACCACCAGAGCTACACCTGAGCACCTGGGGCAGATATGGCTCCAAGCCCTCTAGGGGCGTTACCGCATCTTATCCACGCCTGCCACCTGCAATAAACCACAATGGTCACTCAGTGGGTTTTGATTATCACGGTTTTTAAGAACAAGTATAATAGTGAATTATAAGCTAGCTATAAACATATATATAGGAGATAAGAGGAGATGTAAGTAACGTAGGTTATAGATTTGTTGTGTCAGCTGTAGCTTGGATTGAAAGATGTTGTGTGCGTAATAAGAGGTGAGACTAGATTTTAATGGTGTAGTATATATTTATAGATAAGTACTGTATGAAAAGATCTTTGATTGCAGGCGGTTATTACGTTATCCGCCAGCAAATAATGATTTGGGCCGCTGGATAAACCAATTGCGTAGCAGTGAGTACTGTATAAATTAATTATAAATTAATGTTCTCTGCCTTTAGTGCTTTGGACCCCTATCCACAGGCACATCACCGCGTAGATTCGTGATAAGGTTCTAGATCACACAATTAATAGATTTATGTAGGTGACATAATTGATCATCGATGTAGAAGTTAACATGTAATATCATTTTATATTTCTAAAAGTAAATTGATCCGTGCCATGATAATTGAGCACTTGAGTTACGGTAGTTAGTGGATCCTCGATGCCTACATAATTAAAAATATAGTACTATAGTTAATCATCAAGGGATAGAGACCTCACATGTCTCATGATATGTTCCTATCACGAGACGCACGTTGCAGGCAATATTTAGTTTATTTCTCACTTCCAACCACTCATACTAGTCGTTATTTAAACAAAGTATATTTTATTTTTTTCACTTCAACCTAAGATATAGTTATATATTATTTTCTAAAATAATAACTTCTATCCCTAAATCCATAAATCCATAAATCTTGTTATGTTTAGATTTACGGTTAAAAGTTTTTTTTACGGACGGTGTTTTTTAATACTAAAATAATCCCTTACATTTCTGGATGGTGGAAATAAGACATAATAGTATCCTTTCCTTAATTATTCAGGAGATTAAATACTACCTCCGTTCTAAAATAAATTAATTTAGTATATAATATGATATTTTATAGTATTAAGATTCTCGATATGTGTCTGTCTGGATTCGTAGTTTCTATAATGGATTAACTTATTTCTGTGGATGGTGGTAGTATTAACTAAAGAGAGGAAGGAACACCGAGGAGCTGGCATATGGGCATCCTGCAAAGTTATTCGAAAAATATGAATGGTCCCTAAGCTAGCTTATGGGCATCCTTCTCACTCTCCAGAATAACTTACTACCTCCGTGTTGATGCAAAAAACACACACTGGTCTGAGAGATTTGCTTTACTCTAGTGCAGATCCAAAACTTTCTTTCGGGTTCATGGGCGTGCCAGTTGATTTGATCCTGCAATTAACAAGATGAAAAATACAAGTTTTATTAGTAATAATGGATCGACTAGAAAGCTGATGTCATACTGTGATGTGACCTAGCCGATGTAGTATAAGGTAAATCGGCTGTGAGGCATATTTAATAACAGATCAACCCTAAACTTGATTCATCGGCTGTAAATATCAGTATTATATAATCTATAAATTAATATTACTTTAGAAATCAGCAATTGGGATATACGGATTTAACCGAGATAGTATAAATTACCCGAGTCTAAAATAACATGAAATAATGGTTATATGTATTCATATTATAGTCGATGTTTAGATTTAAGTATGTATCAGCTATAGCTCCGATAATACCTTATAGTAGTATATTCTCTTGCAATAAATATACTTAACTAGCGTCAATCAGATTAGTGGTAAGTTAAATATATTTATATTAGATTAGATCCTGATATAAGGGGTAGATATAGCATATTAAACAAAGTATAAAACTATGTAAAATAATATCAGGTAAGATCGGCTCAAACCTCGATACTATCCTTATTAATAACCATAAAGCAAGCTAGAGATTATGATTCTAAGCACGACTTAATAGAGCAAACTTAACTGATGCAGCATTAAGTATGAAAAGAAGCATAATATCTAGACGATTAATTCGATGGTTGCCGTTTCAGGATGGTAGATATATTATATAATATAAGCCAACAAGTCAATCTAGCCGTTATCGATAAAACTCCAGATAGAGATCGACCGATGCAAGTAGAGAGCATTGTCAATCTATATTATGTAATATATATGATAACTTGGTGATTCACAAAATAGAATTAGAGTGTCATAACGATGTAAGCACTAATTCCGATAATGCAAACCGCCATAACAAGCTTTACCTCTTGACCAAAGAACGAAATCGATGCAGCTCGACTTAAAAGCAAGAACTCGTCGAAACAAAGTAACGAAAAATATTGGCGATGTGCCGAGATTGGATTGAACTGATGTTAATTATTTACAAAACCTCGGGCTTACATTTATACCCAAATATACAAACTTGTCCATAACGGACATGACTCATACTTTCCTAATACAACTCCAACCAACGAACAAGTCCCTTAGGCGGACTTTTACCGATAATATCTATAAGGAAATTACATAAAATCATAATTAATAGATACAATTGCCCATCTTGGACTCCATCCTTATCTGACAATATCATCAAAGCCCTTCTTTTGAATCCGGCATTGATCACGCAACCAGTTGAACCAATATCAGCTGTATCGGCTAACTATAGCGAACTCGGTATCGGCCGATACAGACTTTCGGCCGATACAGACTTTCAGCCGATGCGCACTCTGTTTCCGCGAATTCTGCATATCTTTAAAACCACTTCGGATTGGATCTCGTTTCCGACTCTCATGCTTACAAAATTCCATCATCAACACATGCTCCCCAATTCCGAAGTATTATATAATGCAACGTAATTATCTCGTCAATCCCGTAAGAATCTAGGGTTACGCCCCTCGACCGCTACGCACCTATTTTCATAAATTCCAGAAATTTCCTGGCGTTAGCTCCATTTTTACTGCTCAAACCAACAAGACTTCCCTCACCAACTCCGGTGATTCTCCCGACTTCTCCGACGACCACCTTAGCGGACTCCAATGACGTCAATGACGTTGTGATGCAAATCAGAATATAAGGTGAACTCGTTTCTCTCTAGGTCCATGCGTGAAATATATTGGAATTTGATGCTACATAATATTTGTCACTTGATTACTTTCAGACATGAGAGATTTGAACCAATGGCATGTATAAACAACATGTAGGTCCAACAGGAGGTAGTGGTGCACATGGAGAAGAATGGTTGTTGTTGTGTTCGTGAAGTTCATGGCGTATTCCACATTGGTGTGAAGGATTTCAGCATGGATGGCTTATATATTAGGAAAGCTTATCAAGTCTAATTTTCATAGGATTAAGCGGCATATCATTCCGAGCTTTCTATCAACGATAATTGCAGGTTGATGACAACCTGTGCGGGCAGACAGACGCGCAAGTAACAACAATGGCTATGAACTTCGGCTCTGCACGACATGTTTGGATAGAGTTCTACAATCCTAAGGCCCATCTTGGGTTTGGAAGGAGTCCATCTACATGTTTCCCACGGATTGAAGCCTTCCAAATCAGGGTGTTTGAAGAGAAGACAGAAAATAATCAGGGTGTTTGAAGAGAAGACAGAAAATATTCAATTTGGATTCGGTTTAGGCCAGCCTGGACATATCGGGAGTCCATTTTGGACATGTGAGCACTCGTAGGAAAGATAACTTCATGGCCCACGTGGTGGACCACCGCTGCCAAACTAGAGAGAGTGGAATCGGGAGTTCTGCCATATATTGTTCTTCTTTTCTTTGAAAGGAATTGAGGAGGCAATAGATCCACTTTTACGTGGTCGACTGGATCAACCTATCAAAGGGTGTGGTTTTGCGAATTCGTGGTGAAAGGTGCGTTGCACGAGAGGGTATTGTTTATCCGGTTCGTGTGGTCTCCCAGCCATGCCAATGTCATTGGCTTGAAGGACCTATTAGTATTTTTTTAAAAAAAATGACCAATATTGTAATAAAAAATATCTATTCTTAGATAAAATTACCAATAGGTCCTCGGTGCTAGCATCATTGGTACCAAGAACCTCTTTGTAAAAACTTTTTACTAGAAATAGGTCCTTTATTTTTTTTAAATAGGTACTCAGCGCCAACGATACTAGTATTGTTCGCCTTTGCATTAGTGACTTAGTTTTCACTAGGGCTGGAGGGGGATAGCATCAATGTCATTGGCGATGTCATGGTGGACCATGGTACCGATGACGTCTGCGTCGTGACAAGGGGCATTATTAGAATTATTTTTTTAGGGACTAATTTGGAAAATAGGATTTTAAAAGGACCAAAAGTAGAAAACCCAGTGTACAGTTTTTCTAGGCACGCTGCACCTGCTGATTGGCCCTAGCTATGTCTAGGACGATCAAAGCTTGTCCACTACCACGGGCCCACGGCTGTGTGAGCAAATGGTATTGGGATTTTTATTTCTTAATCATTAGTTGGTGTAAATTAGGATCACTAGTAAAAAACCCTTATAGGTGCTGGTTGGGAACTGGCTATAGGTGCCGGATTCCTACTCGGCACCTTTGCCTAATCTTATTGGTGCCGGTTCTAAAACCGGCACCTATACTATTAAAAAAAATAAAAAAAAAGATGGCCCGCGCCGGCGGCAGCCTCACCCGCGCTGCCGGCCTCCACCTCACCCGCGCCGCCACGAGGAGAGGAAGGCGAGAGGGGGGCGAGCCTCCTCCAGCCGGCCGCGCCACGCCACCAGCCTCGCCCGCACCGGCCTCCGCCTCGCCCACGCCACCGCCCTCGCCCGCGTCGGCCTCACCCGCACCGGCCTCCACCTCACCCACGCCGCCGGCCTCGCCCGCGCTGGCCTCCACCTCGCCCACGCCGCCGCCCTCGCCCGCGTCGGCCTCACCCGCACCGGCCTCCACCTCGCCCACGCCGCCGGCCTCGCCCGCGCCGGCCTCCACCTCGCCCACGCCGCCGCCCTCGCCCGCGCCGGCCTCCACCTCGCCGGCACCGGCCTCGTCCGCACCGCCGGCCTCGCCCGCGCCGGCCTCCACCTCACCAGCGCCACCGCGAGGAGAGGAAGGCGAGAGGGGGACGAGCCTCCTCCAGCCGCCCGCGCCGACGCCGGTCTCGCCCACGCCGAGAGGAAGGCGAGACCGCGAGAGAGAGGGATGGATAAGGGAGAGAGAGAGGGATGGATGGATAAGGGAGAGAGAGAAATGAGATGGATGGATGGATGGATAAGCAGGGAGAGGATGGATGGATAAGGCCGGCCGGTTTTTTAAATAGGTACCAGTTTTTTATTGGTTTTTATAAAAAACCGGTACCTATACTAAATTTATAGGTGTCGGTTCTGGTCAAAAACCGGCACCTATACTATAGGTACCGGTTTTTCTCTAAAACCGACACCTATATTTATATTATAGGTGTCAGTTCTGTTGAAAAACCGGCACCTATAGTATAGGTGCCGGTTCTATATTTTTTTATCCTGCGGAGAGGTGGGAAAAAGGTCATTGGTGCTGGTTTTAAATGAACCGGTACCTATAAGATCGGTCCCTACGAGGGTTTTTTTAAGTAGTGGATACAGCTTTTTCTATATGCAGTAGATTAGGATATGGCATACCATTTAATTCAAGTAATATATACCTTAATCATGTAATTATGAATCATCTCATCTTAATTTAATTCAAGTAACAACATTTGCTCACGTTAGCCTCGCCAGGGAGGTTTTGATAGGATAGCGGGTGCGTCTCAGGCATACAGTTTTCTGATTCACATCACTCAGCACTTCAACCTAACAGTCCCTATCTTTTGAGTTTTGAGCGTCTGCCCATGCTTGATTAATTTTTTCTTTGTGTTAAAAGTACCTAATATACTATTAAAATAATCTATTTATACAAGTACTAGAACAAATAGGAGTAGGCCCCGTTTGCACGAATGAATTTTGTTTGATTTCGTTCGGCAGTCTAGTCTTGCTGCTATGTCTGGTGGAGCTTTTAATATGATCCGAGGGTGTGATGCTCAATTAATTTTAACTAGGTGTTAGAACAAACTGTTCTAAAATATATATTTCAACAAAAACACCATTTCACGTGATCTCCTTTCCTATTATTATTCACTTAGATATACGAAATCAAATCAATTAGTTCATCTAATTCTATCGTCACGAGTCGTAGTCTAAATTTGGTGGATGCTATAATGGAAGTAACTTGTCGTCTCCGCACCGACCAAAGTAGCACACCGCATACATGTGTGGATATCAGGATTTGATTCCTGGTGGGTAGATTCGTGCATGTTGTAACTTTTTAATAATTGAATGTATTCCAGCTTTTATTCCAAGAGAAGCTACAGCCAAATCCATATGGTGCTTACACATGACTGATTAGCTATAAATGGTTCTTGCTCGATCTTTGGACATGGATAATTGAAAGAGATCATTCTTTGGGTAATTAGAAAGAGATAACAATCGAGAATGAGATGTTGTGTCGGCAGGGAAGGCAGGATCACATGGTGAGCAGCTATAGGCACTGTTACTAGTTAACTAGGACGCTATAATGTCCTAATGTCAGAGAAGAAAGCAGAGGAGTAGGCTCCATGGGTCCAAATGAAATAGTACGTGTTGGATTATACTACATGACTGTCCGCTCAATCATCAAGGCATGGTGCACCGTTGGAAGGTCCTGTTGTGTCTGGTTGTGCTTTTAATATTCGCAAAAAAAATTGGTTTTTTTCATAAACGGCTGACGTGCTGACGTGGTATATTATTGGTGCTATCATGTTGGACCTTGATATCCATAACGTTTGCGTCGTGAGAGGAGGTATTATTAGAATAATTTTTTAGGGACCAATTTGGAAAATAAGATTTTTAAAAGGACCAAAAGTTGAAACCCAGTGTACAGTTTTTCTAGGCACCCTGCACCTGCTGATTGGCCCTAGCTAGTCTAGGACGATCAAAGCTTGTCCACTACCACGGGCCCACGGCTGTGTAAGCAAATGGTGTTGGAATTTTTTATTTCTTAATCATTAGTTGGTGTTAATTAGGATACAACTTTTTCTATATGCAGTAGATTAGGATATGACATACCATTTAATTCAAGTTATATAGACCTTAATCATGTAATTATGAATCATCTCATCTTAATTTAGTTTTCTCATGTTCAAGTCACCAACCAAACAATAGCCTCGCCAGGCAGGTTTTGATAGGATAGCCAATGCGTCTCAGTGCGTCTCAGGCATCCAGTTTTCTCATTCACATCACACGCTAAAAAAAAATGGTTTTTCGTGATGGCCAAAACACATTTTCGCTAGCGGTAAATGGCATCACAAAGTAAAGACCAGCACCAGAAAGTAAAGGCCAGCGAAGATGTAGCATATGCGCTAGCGGTGATAAACCGCTAGAGAAGATCGATTTTCACTGGCGGCCGGCTTAAGGAAACCGTCAGCGAAAATCTTCTTTGCTGGCAGCTGGCTAAGACAACCACTAGCAAAAACAATATTTTCACTAGCGGAAGATAAAGTCACCCGCTAGTGAAAATATTTTTTGGATTAAAAAAAGAAGAAAATCGGAATCCATATTTTGAAAAAATTTGAAAATTGCCAGCGTGCCCATCCTCCATCACTGGCGACAGGGAGGGCGGAGGTCTACGAGGAGGTTGGTCGCTGCTGTCGAGCCCGACCATCGCAAGTCCTCGTCGCCGAGCCGCCCTCCTCCATGTTGCCGAGCCTCCGCCGTCACCGCTCGTCTTACTCGGTAGCGAGCCATCCACCGGCGCCCACAAGACCCACCGCCTCGCGAGTCCGCCCTCCGCGCGCTTGGCCGACGGATCCGCTGTCCGCAGGCCTCGCCGTTGCCGGTTTCACCATCGGCACGCCTCGCTATCACCGGATCCGCCACCGGCACGCCTCCAGTCGCCGGATCCGCCGCCTCGCGAGTCTCCGCCACCGGATCCGCCCTCCACGCGAGTCGCTGCCGCTGGACCCCCACCTCGCGAGTCGCCGAAGCTCCAACCATCGACCGAGTAGCCGCGCATCACGAGCTTCGTCGTCGCAGCTCATGAGGCCCGGCCGGCGGCCGGATGGAGAGGTAGACAAAGGAGGGAGAATGGTGGAGGATAGGCCGAGAGAGGAGAGAGAGGCGGAGCAGCGTGAAAAATATTGGTCGGTGATGGATTTTAATAGGTGGGCGGTGGATTTTTCGCAGCGGTACTCTTTACCATCCGCCAGCGAAAATCGAATTTTCGTTGGCGGTGAATTAAGTGGGCCGCCAGGGAAAATACTACATCTTCGCTAGCGACCCGCTTAACTCGGCCATCAGCGAAGATCTGTTTTCGCTGCCGGTCCGTAGCCGCCCACCCCTCGTTACGTTTTTGCTGGCGGTTTTCGCGTATAACCGTCAGTGAAAATTATAGGGTAACACCATGAAAAATCTTTTTTCTTAGTGTCAGCGTTTCAACCTAACAGTCCGTATCTTTTGACTTTTGAGTGTGTGCCATGCTTGATTAATTTTTCTTTGCGTAAAAACTAGCTAACATACTTCTAAAAAATCTATTTATACAAGTACTAGAACAAATAAGAGTAGGCCCCGTTTGCTCAAATGAATTTTGTTTGATTTCGTTCGGCACTCTAGTCTTATTGCTATGGCTGGTGGAGCTTTTAATATGATCAGAGGATGTGATGCTCAATTAATTTTAACTAGGAGTTAGAACAAACTGTTCTAAAATATATATTTTAACAAAAACATCATTTCACGTGATCTCCTTTCCTATTATTATCCATTAAAATATACCAATTAGTTCATCTATCTCTATCGTCATAAGTCGTACTCCAGATTCCACATTTAGTGGATGTCATAATAGAAGTAACCCGTCGCCTTCACACCGACCAACATAGCACACTGCATACATACGTGGACATCAGGATTTGATTCCTGATGGGTAGATTCGTGCATGTTATAACTTTTTAATAATTGAATGTATTCCAGCTTTTATTCCAAGAGAAGCTACAGCCAAATGCATATGGTGCTTACACCTGACTGATTAGCTATAAATGGTACTTACTCGATCTTTGGACATGGGTAATTAAAAGAGATCATTCTTTGGGTAATTAGAAAGAGATAACAATCGAGAATGAGATGTTGTGTCGGCAGGGAAGGCAGGATCACATGGTGAGCAGCTATAGGCACTGTTACTAGTTAACTAGGACGCTATAATGTTCTAATGTCAGAGAAGAAAGCAGAGGAGTAGGCTCCATCGGTCCAAATGAAATAGTACGTGTTGGATTATACTACATGACTGTCGGCTCAATCATCAAGGCATGGTGCACCGTTGGAAGGTCCTGTTGTGTCTGGTTGTGTTTTAATATTCGCAAAAACAATGGTTTTTTTCATAAACGGCTGACGTGGCATGGGTAATTTTTTTTACCGATCATATAGTGTTTAGAGATGTAAATATGCAGGGATTTAGCACTGGTCCCTATATCTTCGGCATGTCCAGTGCTCGAATCATTTCGCCATGACTCACCCACAAATTCTTGAATTCAGTTCAAATGTTCGGGAATACAACCAAATCAATCTCCATGATTGCGCCCACAAATTCTTGAATTTGGAATTGAAGGTGAAATCCTTTTGAGAATACTCTTGTAAAATCCCTCCAAGACTGTCAAATATTCATATATGTATGTACCTAGGCTTTTCCTGTCATCTTGTTTCCGTCCGGCCTTGCTCAACCTCCTCTGCTAACAGTATGCTCGATCACCCGCCTCTATCGCACGGGCTTGCAGGCTCGCATCCTCCCTCCTTGCGACTGATACTACTATAAAATGATATTTTTTCATTACCCAAGTTCATTTTGACAGACGGAAATCTATAATTTTATATGGTGACAAATTTTATATGTAAATTTTAGTTCTTGAAAAAATCTATAATTTTTGGTTGGAAGTATTTTTTTCATTTGAGATTGTTTACAGGCCCAAATATTTGTTTGAATATTGCGCTGAAAAGTATCAAAAGAATAAATTGTTTGTGAGTTATTAACTACGATTTTGAGGTGTGATAGTAAGGTGGGATTTTGTGAACCTTGAGGTTATGGTCTTGTGGGTTTTATTCTTGCGTGGGCTAGTTTTGGTGGATGTTAGGCTTTTTTTTTACTTCACTAAAAATGATATTTCAGCAAGGGTAAAAATTAACTTTCACATACGGCTACCTTTCAAATCTTTGTGAAAATTGATTTGCACATTTCACAGGTGATGGTGGAATATATCACTGAGTCACTGGCGAAGGACACCTCTGAGAATGGCTTTTCCACTTACCTGTAAAACAGTTTCTTAGTTATTTATCTCTCCCTTCTCTTGTCTCCTATAACCAGGGACTCAAATTACTTACGGTAGAGAAATGCGCACACCAAAAAATTATTTCGTACTACTTAAATAAGCACGTACATAGTCAAATGCACACACCAAAAAAATATTTCGTACTATTTAAATAAGCACGTACATAGTCGTACTTCGATTCCCATGGGTCACAAAATTTTCAACACAATTTACGCGACCACTAGCACAGGGCAAGGAGGGTTCGAACCCACGACTTTGTATCCACCGAAAATCTTCTTAGCACCTTACCTATATGGTAGAGTTTGTGTCGTCTATGTGTACGTAGTCGGTAATAGTTTGGGACTTGGAGTTGCACTATGTGTTATGACTAGAGTAAGAGTCGGACTCTATCCTAGGCTCTCTCATAAATAGAGGGGCATGCCTGTTGTAACCGCATAGCGAGAGGTAGCGGCTGCCGGCGGCGACCGGCTGTGAGTCGTTATAACTCTAATATGTTTGAATATGCTAGATTGGGGAGGAGTGCCCGTAATTAGTGCACCGGAGATATAGGCTACGACTAAACTCCATTACCAAATATCGTGTCGGTGTCGTTATCGTGTTTGGATCTCCTAGGTATTTCTTCCGCGTTTAGCTACCAATGTCGTGTTTAGCAATCCTGAAGTGGTTACAAAACTAGCCCCGAAAGCGACATCAGTAGCTAAACACGGAAGAAACGCCATTGGAGATCCAAACACGATAACGATACCGTGATACGATATTTAGTAACAGAGTTCCGCCGTAGCCTACATCTCCAGGGACTGATTACGGTGCATCTCCCTGATCCAGCATATTACAGCGTATCAGAGTTACAACAACTGACAACCGATCACCACCGGTAGCCGCTCCCTCTCACTATACTATGTCGCAATGCGGTTCTAACACGCATGCACCTCTATTTATGAGAGAGCTTAGGATAGAGTCCGACTCTTACTCTAGTCGTAACACCTAGTACAACTCCAAGTCCTAAACTATAATTGACTACGTACGTACACATATTCGACACAAATTCTAACAGTATAAACACTTATTATCTTCAAATCGAAACATTTATTATCTTCGAATCAAATACTGTTATTTTTACTATGATTTGAAACTTATAATCCATAGAGGAGCTCACATGAAAATTTTGCCAACTACAAAATTGTAAATCTCATCTTGATTTACAACTTCATATAGATTTTGTCTCCACCCGATATCGTTTAGAAATTACTTAAAAAATCACATATCCAAATAGATCTAAGAACTTATAACACTATTTCGGTCATTCATACCACCTCAAATCAAAAGGTCATCAACTATAATGTTGTAGGTCTTATCAAGCTCTACAGATATGATATTAAGTTGTGTCATCATAGATGCTGGTTTTAATTGTCAGCCGACATCAATGTTACCTTTTTTACTAACAACCGATATATATATGTTGCTCATATGTGCCGGTTTACAACAGAAAGTGGTAGCTATGGCACTACCCCTTATAGGTGTCTTTTTATGAACTGACAACAATGACTGGTTATAGGTGCTAGCTCTTAATTTTATTCAGTCAAAAAGTGAAAAATGTTTTATAGGTATTGGTTTCTTGAACTTGACGCTGAATCTCCTTGGTTTCCTCAGGGTTGGTTCGGTATGGTGCGCGGCTGGGTAGTGAAGCTCCTAGGATCAAGTCGATCTGATGCTCAATGCCACGCACCGGTGGCAGCCCTGGCGGTACGTCCTTGAGGAACACATCCTCATATTCCTACAAAAGGTTAGTGACCGCAGGAGGAAAAGAGACATAGCAAACAGTGTCACTTGTATCCAAATTGACAATATTAGATTAGTGGCAAGCAAACAAGAACCTTTCAATTTAATCACACTATCCTTGCCATGGTCAGATGTAGAATCTTTCTTTTTATGTTGCACAAGTTCTTTCGCTACAATCTGATTTTCACTTTTAGCATGCTCAACATTTTTCTCTTTCTTAGCTCTACCAACATCATTCTCAAAAATAGCTTCAGGAGTCATAGGATGCAACACAATTTTCTTTCCATTATGCATAAAGGAGTATTGATTCGTTCTACCATGATGCAATGTGTCTTTATCATATTGCCAAGGTCTACCGAATAGCAAGGAGAAAGCATGCATAGGTACGACATCACAATCAACAAAATCACGGTCAGAACCAATTGTAAAATTTGATCTCACCAATTGTGTTACCTTAATGCGTCCACTGTTGTTGAACCACTGAATGTAGTATGGGTGGGGATGTGGATTCATCTGCAAAGCTAGCTTCGTGACCATCTCCGTACTCACCAAGCTCCTACAGCTTCCCCCATCGATGATTGTGTGGCAGAAATGCTTGTTGACAACACACTTTGTCTGAAAAAGGTTATGTCGATGGTTCTGCTTCGCTTTGCCCATTTGTGCACTCAAGACACGCTGCACAATAAGGCTCTCATACTGGTCCGCAACATCAGCCCTGATCTGTTCGCTGCAAGCAATGCAAGTGTATCTTCATCAAAATCACTTGCAGAGGAGTACTCACCATCATCTTTGACTACCAAAACACGCTTGCTAGGGCAGTCACGATGCACGTGCCCAAAGCCCTTGCAACGGTGGCACTGAACATGTCTTGTTCTGCCCGTGGAGGCAACGGAGGAGGCACTTTTGGCGGTCTTTTCTGCAGCCTCTGCGGCACGAGAGGGGGCCACAGAAGGTGTAGGCCGCGCTTTGTTGCCGTTGGAGGGTGTTGATGTCGGTGTCGAAGCTGATGATCAACCGGCTGGGGCAGCGCCACTCCGAGTCATCCATGTAGTTCTACCCGCAGGAATGTTAGCCCTTATTGGCGCACGTCGTCACTGCACTTCCCTTTCAGCTTTACATGCATAGTGAAATAACCGAGTCATATTATTATACTCTTTGTAACTAAGAATATCATAAATTTCTTGGTCTAAACCCCCCAAGAATCGAGCCATGGCAGCCTCCTCGTCCTCTAGTAAACCACAACGCAACATACCCATTTGTAGCGCTTGGTAATATTCTTCCACAGTATTACCACCCTGTTTCAATTGTTGCAGCTTATTTAACATGTCACGTGCATAATATGAAGGTACAAATCTAGCACGCATAATTCTTTTCAAATCATCCCAATTAGGTGGCAAAGCATCCATATGAGTACGACGGTATTCACTCCACCAAACTGAAGCAAAATCACTAAATTCACCAGTGGCAGCCCTAACCCTCTTATCCTCAGGAACATCATGGCAAGCAAACTTTTGATCTACTGCTAACTCCCATGAAAGATAAGTGTCAGAGTCATACTTACCATCAAAAGCAAGAATAGTGAATTTAATCTTACCAAATGAATCATCATTAGCACGTACCTCACGGCATGGCCAACGATGAGCCATACCACGGCGATTGAAGCAAAGTCGTCGCTGGTCCGGATCATCCTCAGAATCACCAACGTAGTCATGGTCATCCATCTCACGACCATGGTGGGATGCTCGGGCGATCTCATCAAGACGCCTCACAATACCATCAAGAGTGGTGTTCACCGTGGCCGCGGAAGTTTCCAAGGTTGTAAGGTTGGTGTTGGAATCACTTTGCATGCGTTCAATATGATCAAGCTTTTCGTTGATGATATGAACATCCTCCTCGAGCCCTTGTGTGCGGTCCCTCACCAACCTGTCAAAATACTGAATAATTCCTTTTGTGCGGGGTGAGTGGGGGTTGGAATGCTATTCACCTAACATAGTTAGAAACAAAAGAAACAGGCAAAACAAATACTATGGGGCAGCAAATGGAAGGAAGAAAAAAAATCCTACAAATCTACTTGGATGTGGTTCTATCAATTCACTCACACTCAACTTGTTCCACAAGCTCTTACCAATTCTCACTACGCTAAACAGGAGGTGATGCCAACCGTCGTACTTGGACGAACCTTTGGGGAAGGTGTATTGATGCCTTGGTCACTTAACCCCTGTCAAGTATTAGTCAAACCGGTCGAGCTATGGGTGGGCTGTGTAATGAGACAAAGGAAAAACTAGAAACCACATTAGTCAAAAGCAAGTCAAATAATCGCTCATGGCTGGTACAACGCTGGTCCTAGGCTAGCCGAAGTAGAGACGCGAGCCTAACCACAAAGAACGCCACAATACACAAACCAAAACAAGACCGCTGATAGGAAGGTGGTGACAAAGGGGGAATGAGTGGGGGTGTGCTCACAAGTCGGCTTTTTTTTTGCTTTCTCTCTAGTGCTGAGGAGAGAGATGCGACTTTTTTATTTTTATTAAATTTTTTGATATTTTTTTTCACAACCAAGAGCACACTAGAACCAACCACAGAAATTCTCAGTTCAAATGGACACAATATGACGCATACATAATTTTTTCAAGGTTCTATCCGAATAGGTCCCGAAGCTTCTTGCCACGAAAATAGATTTTTGCAAGCGGAATTTGGTGATTTTAAATTTGGAGAAACGGATGTAACTTTTTCTATAGATGTCCGTACGCCTAATTTCGAGTCCGTATGAAAAATATATGATTTTTTTATGGAAGGTCACTCGGATCAGGGTTCTATTTCCTTTCTAGTAGCGGCAGGTTCAAAGGCAACCCCACAAACGCTATCGGTAACAGGTCAAACACAAATGGAAAGGGCGTGAGTGGGTGGCTGCGGTGGTGATGGCGGGAAAGGTGGTGAAGATGACGATGTGCGGTGGCAAGAACTCGAAACTCTAATCGATCGACCACTAAGACCAGCAAAATAACACAATGGATGCAATCGAAAACTCAATAAGCCCTATCTAAGCAGTACTAGTAAAAAGGCTCAAGGGTTAATAGGATCACGGGAAAACTAATCTACTAACAGATATTTTTTGGGGGCTTTTCTGGACTGTAGGAATAAGAAAATTACGAAACAAACAAATTCTCTCACCGAGCAACTTGAGCTCTGATACCACTTGATGCGCGCGAGGGTGTCCCGATCTTTCGATGAGAATGATAAGTCGATTGGATGGAGCGACGTTGGTGATACGACTACAACTATCCAGGGATGTTGCGCCTTAGCAATCGTTACACCAACTCTAGAGGCGGTCGTGAATCTCAACAGATGCACGATCAGCCCAACCACGAGGGTATTTGTCCTGCAAGCAATCGAGAACTAGCAAGAACAAGATGAACAAGCAACTGAATTCACGAATCAAAATAATGATGGATTGAATCAACAAAAGTTGAACAAGTGGGGTTTCGTAACAAGCAATTCGGCGATCTAACCGATGACGGGATGAACTCGGCAAAGTAGCGACGCTATACTCTGATCTAAACAAAACCCAAGTATTCTTGGCGGCGGCTAGAGCTATAAGAAGAGGGTAGGACCGACCACAGGGGTGCTGGGGTCGTTCTCTAACCCTAGGACGCGTCCCTATTGGACCCAACTTGATACACGGCCCATTGGGCCTAAAGAGGTGACGCAGCACCATGGACAGAAAAAGACTCGGTAGTAAAAATGCAGATTGTGGCTGTTCCAGAACTGATATGGACATGAGGTTGGATCCATTTGAAAGTAGACTTGACAAGCTTTCCATGAAGTACTTGCACGCTCAAATCGGAGCTCGCATGAAGTCGTGGCGGCCACCAGAATTTCATTTTGTGCTGTAGTCCGAATCCATCCCGCGCGAATCCTCTCCCCTTTAGATCCTCTCCATTGTTCCTGTGGAGGCGTGGATGTATCGTTGGTGTTGACGTCCTCATCACTAGTTGTTGGTCAATCGTCTCGTTACCCATTAGATGTTGTCGTAGCCATGCGGGGAAAGTATCAATGTGATGGCGTGTAATCCAGGCATCGGACTTGCTGATGTTTTTTGAGCCCACAATCGCTAGGTGCTCCTCGATGTAAGGAGCCACCGATGAAGATTGCTGCAAAACCGTGACAGAATAAATCATTGTCCATAGTCATTATTGCTTTCCTTCCAAGAGTTCTGATTCCCCCTGTCCCTCCTCATGGCTTGATTCAGGTACCCCCGATTGGACGAAGTTCTTCAACAAATTCTACGTAGAACTCAATGACCTCCTCTGTTCCATAACCCTTAGCGATGCTTGCTTCCGGACGAGATTGGTTACGAACGTATTTCTTTAGAACGCCCATGTACCTCTCGAAAGGAAACATGTTTTGTAGGTACACAGGACCGAGGATACCAATCTCTTTCACAAGGTGACATTGAAGATGCATCATTACATTGAAGAATGACGGTGGAAATATCATCTCAAAGCTAACAAGACATTGGACCACGTTATCTTGAAGGTTGTTAAACTGTTTGGATCGATATCTTTTGCGAATTTGCGTTCATGAAAGCACATAGCTTTGTTTTTGTTCCCCGGACATTATCAGGAAGGATACCACGAATTATAATATGAAGCAGTTGTGTCATCAACACGTGATAGTCATGTGACTTTAGGTTTGTGAACTTCTTCTCCTTCATTCTTATTGTTCTCTTTGTATTTGAGGAGTATCCAGATGGTACCTTGATGCTCTCCAGGCATTCAAACATACTTTCCTTGTCTTCCTTACTCAGGATGTAGCTTGCTGGACTTAAGTAATGGCTTCCTTTATCCTTCGGTTTCGGGTGAAGATCCTCGCGTTGTTGCATATGCTTGAGATCATTACGTGCTTCAAGTGTAACCTTCGACTTCCCATATACACCTAGGAAGCCCAACAGGTTCGCAAAGGTTCTTATTGAGGTGCATCACGTTGATTGTGTGCCGAACGTCTAAGACATCCCAATAGGGTAAGTCCCAAAAAATAGACTTCTTCCACATCACCGCATGGCCATCTTCGCTCTCTATAGATTGGCTGCTAGATCCCTTTCCAAATACTACTTTTAGATCTTTCACCGTAGAAAACACGACTTTTCCATTACGATGTTTAGGCCTAGTACGGTGGTCTGCCTTCTGTTCGAAATTCTTGCCTTTCTTCCGTACAGGATGGGTTGCAATAAGGAGTCGACGATGGCCTATGTACACAACCTTCCTGTAGTGTTTCAGATATGTACTTTCAGTTTCATCCATACAATAGTTGCAAGCCTTCACCTCTTGTTTGACTGTCCGGATAGGTTGCTAAGTATAGGCTAATCGTTAATGGTAATGAACAGCAACGCTCGTAGGTTAAATTGATCCTGTTTGTCCTCATCCCACACGGGGACACTATCTTTCTTCTACAGCATAACCAGATCTTCAACCAGTGGTCTTAGGTATACATCAATATCGTTACCAGGTTGCTTTGGGCCTTGAATGATAATTGACATCATGATGCACTTCCGCTTCATGCATAGCCAAGGAGGGAGGTCGTAGATACACATGGTCATAGGCCAAGTGCTATGGCCGCTGCTCATCCCTCCAAATGGATTCATGCCATCTGTACTTAAACCGAACCTTACATTTCGGGCATCCTCTCCAAAGTATGGAAATGTTCCGTCGATGTTTCGCCACTGTGACCCGTCAGCGGGGTGTCTCAGCATCCCGTCTTGTTGATGTTCTTCTGCGTGCTAGCACATCATTCTAGCATGCTCTTTGTTCCTAAACAAACACCTGAGCTGTGGTATTATGGGAAATACCACATCATCTTAGCAGGAACTCTCTTCTTCGAAGGCTATCCGTCCACATCACCTGGATCATCTCGTCTAATCTTGTATCGTAGTGCTTTACAAACCGGGCATGCTTCTAGGTTCTCGTACTCCTCACCGCGATAGAGGATACAATCGTTCGGATATGTGTGTATCTTCTGTACTTCTAGTCCTAGAGGGCATACTACCTTCTTAGTTTCATACGTTGTTTTGGGCAATTCGTTTCCCTCCGAAAGAATGTTCTTGATGAGTGTCAATAACTCGCCAAATGCATTGACACTCACACCATTTTTATGCTTGTTAGCATTGGCCACATACAAAAAATAATGCACGCCTTCAATAAACTCTTTCGAACGTCGGTCCCGGTGTACATCCATTGCCGATCCATCTATACATCGAATAGTCCAATGTAACGAAATCCACACAACTGAAACTAATTGAATAATCATATAATGATTTAAAACATCATAATTCAAGGTGAAACCAATTTCTTCAAAAGAGCTACAAAGATGGCAACGAGAAGGAAGTTTACAATTATTTTTAAATTTTTACTAGCTATATTTTTATTGTATTTAATTATTTCTAGCTATATTACATATTTTTCAATTACCTTGGATTTCTACTCTTTTTTACAAATAATCATGCAATAATTTTACATAGTCCCACATATTATTCTTTTTTATTGTATGTTAAGTTGTAAACATATCTTTAATGATTATACTTTTTTCTAATTATTTTATTAAACTAACTTAGTTTTCTATTTTTTTATCTTAGTTTTCTATATTTTCCCTCTGTCATCTCTTTTATAACATATTTATCCAAATTTTCTAATTTCAAAATCAACCAAATTTTGCCTACACATATTTTCTCTCTCGTCATTTTGCATAAACCTTGTTGGAGACAATATTTTATAGAAACAAAGCTATAAATGTAATACGCTAAGCATACATTATTAGAGAATGGAGTTGCTAACATTTTTCGATCTCTCCGATTTGTATATTATCACCAATTTTATCAAAATTTTCGGCAGCACCTCCCTTCTTCCTCCTCCTCTTAGCAGCAATAGCTCAGACTGGAGGAGGAAGAACATGTATAAAAAGGTAGATTACTTTAGTCCCGGTTAATAACAGCAACCGGGACTAAAGATCTAAATCATCATTAGTCTCGTTGGTAACACCAATCGGGACTAAAGTGAGAATCTATAGTACTAGTTGGTGACATCAACTGGAACTAAAGATCCCCAACCCCCTGACATGCGTTTGACACGGTTTGGGAAGGTGTGAACCGGGACTAAAGATCATCTTTAGTCCTGGTTGGTAACAGGGAGTAAAGATCATCAGGACCCGTTACACTTTTTAACCGGGACTAAAGAGTCTCGATTCCTATTCGAACCGGGACTATTCCAGTTTTTGTGAACCCGAGCAATGATCGATTCTCCAGTAGTATATAAAGGGTTGGAATTATCTAGATATAAGGAAGGAGTCCATAAAAAACAATTGTATGTTAATATATCTCTTAACTATCATATTCTCTAATATCCCTCCATAGCCCAAGCGTGAGGAACACATATATTCCGATGGGAAAAGAAACCGAAGAGAGTATTCAACGATGTTTGCCCTTTGTGCCATGGTCGATGTAGCCGAACCTTAGGGCTTGAAAAAGCCATGATGGGGAAAGCCATGTGTAGAATAGCCATGATGGATGTAGCTAAAGTCAGGGTGCAGATGATAATGTAGCCAAACTGCGGGGCGCCCAAGGAGCCATGCTTCACTATTACCATGCAGAGACCATGTTTACTTATAACACAGATTTATTTTAGTGTAATACACAGTTAAGCACAAGGTAGTATGCCATCTTCACAATACATTTAGAAATAACTCCACTGGTGTATGTATGTTCGCTCCAGATCTCACTTAAATGTGAAACCTGTGATGCTAAGCTTTTCCTTGACGATGTCGTCCAGACGGCGTGCCATCTCTGGCGTCATGTGGTTCACCCAATCACCAGCCACCCCCTTCCGGAAGAGGGTCTCGCGTCGAAGGTTCATCTTCAAATTTACGTAACCTGTTCTATTCACCTCAAGGTTCCTTAGGTTGTTGAGACTGCACAACTCGATTATGCTATCAACAATTCCGACCTCCTCCTCCACATCAGAAAATGGTAGGCTGACAAACTGCGCGAGCTTTCGAACGTTGCTAGCAGGATCATGCAACAACTCCTCGTAGCGCAGGAACAACACGTTGTCTGGCCTTAGCTTGCTCGCACGCCAGTAGCTAAGGATGTGGTCCCAAAATGGCCCATGTACCATGGCACCGTTGCAGAATGTCTCAAAGGTTTCGGCCAACGTCACGCCAACTGCTTGTTGAAAGTAGTGCCAAAATGACACAAGCATATCCTTGGGCTCCCGACAGATGTAGATGATCCTGCAACCACCACCACCACGTCCTCCGGTGGTGATTGTGGATATGGTGTTCGGCAGCATTGTGAATGGCATGTGTGTGTTCATAAGACGCGGGGATGGAAGTGAATCTAGCAAGACCTCCTTGCCGCTAGCAAAGAGCTCCTCTAGAAAAGGAAGGCACTCGTGCGGGTTGAGGCGGCGGAGTGGATGGTTGCTGGCAGCTGGTGGGTACATGTGGCGAGCCATGGTGGTGAACGTCAGGGCATTGAGCCACGTGGTGCCACACTTGGGGAAGCTGGCTACGATGACATCATCTGTACGGGGCATGAATCTGCCCTGCATGGCGCTGGCCGCAACGACCCACTGATCCGGTAGCCAGAATCCCTGGTAGCAATAGACCTGCATCCCCAGGTTGACATCCATCTTGCTAGGGAGGGTAGAGACCATCTCGGTGATGTGGTTTTGCCTTTCAGGCGATTGCTCTGAGAGAGCGGTGTTCACCTCCGTACCGACGACGTCCTTGAACGGTGCAGGGCCAACTGGAGCCCTATCCTTGCCGGTTGCCATGGTGGAGAATCGACAGAGGTATCAAAAGATTAAGATTTCAATGAACGAGTAGGTGTGGAGTGCGTGTCCATCTAACTAGCATGAATATATACATAGATAGAAGAGTATACGTCCAAGCTTGGGAGGGCAGACAATCGATCGGTTTGTTTGGTCTCGGTGCAGCGACCGGGTTTTCTGATTGGGCTTCTGCACGTACATAACCGAAGGCCCACTCCTCAACGTGTGCACCTCACCAAATGGGATGGCAACGACAGCGCAGCGACCACGCTTCGGAATTTAGGATCTTTGCGGGCGCGGCACCGACCATTGTGGACAAGTGTTCGGTAATAACGGACAGCCGAAATAATCTATCAGAGTTACCTCGATTTCTTTTTGCTCGGTTTTTATTTTTCTGACAACATTTGGGTCGCCATTTTCCAATAGCCGAATTCTGATCAAACCAAGAAAACCGGCCCGATTAGATTAAAAAAAAGAATACCCACCCCTAATTACGTGTATACTAGCTGCCAACCGTCGGTTGCACGGGATAATATATATTAATGTGAAATCATGTAAAAAATGGGTTTAATCAAAAGGATAGCCATTGCGAATTTTACAGTATCATGATTTTTAGTTTGTTTTTCCGAGTTAATTTAATGAAAAGCAAAATTGGGATAAGTTCGAGAGACGCAATTTAACGATTATTTATTTAATTAGTGAATTCATGTATATTTTTATAGAGATGATTAATGAAACATTAATTACTTCAAAGTATCATTATCAGTGTACTAATCCAATCCGCCTAAAAGGAAATATTTAAAAGCAATGGAATGGCCCATGATATACTTGTAGCAACTTTAGGTTACATGTTTACTACAGACAGAAGGTTGCATCTTATAACAAAGTGATATACACTGCGCCCGATTTGGTCATCACTTACGGTGAGCCCTTGTCAGAAATAAGTGGTCATGGATGATACATTCTCATCTGTGACGAGTGAACAGCCATCACAGATAACTCATCTCCGATGGGTATATAGGTCATATATGACGGGTCATAACTTATCACCCACCACAGATGAGTCATCCGTACGTGCAAACTATCTCAAATAAAAATACTGTGAATTATAATGGTGTAGATCTGGTTGAGCTCTATGACTTTAATATTGTGCATGTTTCCATCCAAGTCATTTGAAAAAACTCAAACTTTCATTTTTAAAAAGTAGATCTCATCACTTCTAATGTGTATTCAGGGATTTAAACGATGTTTAATGGAAATATTGTTAGTTATAAAGTTGTAGATATCATCGAGAGGCTATAACTTTTATACAGGGCATGTCACGATATGAGATTTTTTTTGCAAAATTCAAAAACTTGAATTTTCACTCATCACTGATGAGTCGTATGTACAACCCACTAGAGATAACGTTATTTGTGAAGTACAGTAGGTAAAAACTTGTCAGACATGAGTGGGTCTTATCTACGATGTTTCATAATACTACACCCATCGCAAATAACGTCACATCTATCGTAGATGACCTGTTACATATCATCCGTGATTGGTTAGAACTACGACCCTTCACAGATCACCTCATATCTACAGGTCCTCCCCGGTAGCCATTTCTTAAACACTACATTTTTCGGCCCATCAGAGATAACTTATCTCTGACGAGTCACGCTGACCTGTCACTGATGACCCATCACTGATGCTTGGATAAGTAGTATCGATATCCTTTTGTCGATATTGTAGATCACGACTACGGTATTTGCATGGTATGAGGATCGTTAATACCAGGGTAGATGCGACATTGAAGTAAAAGATATAGGAGATAGCGATTTTTATACAGGTTCGAGCCCTCTCAACTGACAGGTAACAGCCTTACTCCTTTTCGCCAAAGTCGGTATTGCTCTTATTCATTAAAAACACTCAAGTACAATATTTTGGGTAACCTATCTAATCATCGTCGATACGGTGGCACGAACCTCCACCCGTTGTTGATGTCGGGGTAATCTTCCTTCTCGAATATAAGCTTGGCCAGATGAGACACAGCGCTAGATCTCTCTTGTCGGCCCCCGCGGCACTAGATTGGGTCTGTCTAGGCTAATCTCTAATGTCGATATCTAGCAGCGTGTATTGGTATCTATTCTGACTATTTCGTCCCTCCTGACTAGGCTTATCCCCCTTCTCCTATCTCACGGCCAGAAATTTGGCTCAAATTTCTAGACTATTTTGTGTATAAATCCCTATCCAAGAATCAAGCCAGGGTACACAAAATGATAAATTAATATACAGATCCAAACACAAATAAAGTGTAAATACTTACTGAAGAGGCACTTAGTCCTCACACCGAAAAGAAAGCAAAAATAGTAGAAAAAGGCGATCCTAGCGGGGCTTCACCTCCACTACATAGGCAAAACTCAACTCGGGTATAAGCCTTGGTTCTCTAACTTCTTGTTCAGCTTAGAAGCACTGCACTTCTGAAAAGGGGGAATAATAGTAAGGCTGAGTACAACCACCGTACTCAGCAAGCCACACCAATAATGCAGATATGCAAGGGGAGACAAAGTGAAGGTTTGTGGCTATTTACATAAAGGCGATTGTAAACATTTATAGTTGAAAACAGTAAAACAGTTGATTGATTAAGGTATGATTAAACCTCCACTGAACAACGCTACACCACGTTGAACAGGCCCAACCATTCCTCCAAGCTAAACCAGTTCATTATGACAAGTCAATTAATATGGTGAGACTAATCACGGTGAAGTTGGTTGATCGCCCATAATCGCGGGCACGACTATTCGAATAGTTTTACTCTGGCTAGAGGTGCAGAACTGTACCCAAAAGACACAACCCACCGTCATGTTATCGTGCCATTCCAAGTGAATGTGATAAGACCCTTCGCATAACTCCCAACCAATCGTACCGACTTCAGGTTTCGCCCCTACCTTTATAACCAATGTAGGCAGCCCCCTCACGCCTAGGACAATCCTGTAGCCGCATAGAACAGTAAAACCCCGGTACATCCAAACTCCATCACGCCCACCATTGCCTTGGTATGTCAGAAAGGGGAAAGCTATACTACAATTCCATCAATTGCCCATTCTTGCTTGTGGGAAGCGCGGTAAGTCTTCTAGGGGTTTCCCGCGAACCGGTCATTAATTGCTATGGGTGCGACTAGCAAAACCATGCACCCATAGCCCACCGTTAAGCCATATTTTAGTTGGATAATTACGACCAATAAAAAATGGTTAGGTGTCTCGAGCTTGCAGCACATCAAGATCCTAAAATTATATAATGTGATTATCCCATATTATGAGCTTGAGGTAATTAAGCATGGCTAAGCATATAATTCTACCTATGTCATCACAAGAGACACAAGCTAGTCAATTTATCACCCAAGTTTAACAAAGGACGGATAACAAGTAAATAAGGCACAAGCAAGCAGATAGCTAAATCCTATTTCCATATAATTAGCCAAACATGCAGTTTATTTATAAACTGTAAAACATTTTACAAAGTGGGCTCAACATGCTCAAGGAGGAATGTGTGACTTGCCTTGCTTCTTCAAATAATCTTCCGAACTCTTTTCCTCGCGTCCGCGATCTTCCGAAATAGCAGATTCTACAGGCTCGCACGCAAAACGAGGAAAACCCTAATAAAAATCAAATAGACAGTACATGGAAAGTAAACAAACATATAGAGTATAATTTTAGATGAATTTTTCAAGTTGAATGGCTCAATTTGGAGTTCGTATGAATTAGTTATTAATTTTAGAAGTTTTGAGCCATTTAAATGGTTTTTTGGAATTTAACTCGATTTTTTGCACAATTAATATTTATTTTCACAAAGGAAAATGATGGCGCTGGCGTCAGCAACGGTGAGGCCGACACTGACAGGTGGGCCCCACACGTCAGCGGCTCAAGGTGGTCAATCCACCGTGGACCGGGACCACAGAGGCGGTCCACCGCCAGTCCACGGGAACCGACGGCACAGATCGGCCCAAGCCGATCAGGCGGCCACGGGACGGCACGGCCGGGGCATAGGCGTGGCTAAAAGCCGGCCCGGCCAAGCAACGGCATGTGGCAGCGCGGCCACCGACGGCGAGCAGCCGGAAGGCGGCTGCGCGCATGAAAGGGGGAGGGGAAAAAGAGAGGAGGAAGGAGCGTTTTCTCACTGGAAGACGATGGTGGCGACCGGCGTGGGAGGAGATGGGTGATGGACGGTGCACAGGAGGGGGTGGATCAGCTTCACCTCGACCTAAGGAAGGAGAAGGAGAGACTAGGAGAGGAAGGAGAGGCACGAGGCAGCACGAAAAAAGCGCTCAGAGGCCAACGACGAGGGGACGAGCTCACCTCGCACGGCGGGGAATTGTCTCTAGCGGCAAGAAGTTGGGACGAGGGGATACCGGAGAGGAAGGCCCCGACGCCTAAGGCAACCCAAAACGGCGATGCGCGGCAGCCCGAGTTGGAGGGCGAACGCGGTGCTAGGGTCACACGGTGGGGAGGCGATGTTGGTGATGGTTTGGGGAAATGGAACGATGGAGCCGGTGGTGCTAGCGATGCAGAGTGGTCGAGGTTAGAGCGGCGGTGGCGCGCGGTCGGAGACGGTGATAGGTGGAGGAGAGACGTAGTAGCGTGGAGAGCTTGGTTTAGAGTGTTGCGAGCAACGGGGAGTGTTTTATAGTTTGAGGAGGCAGCGGGTAGGCCAGGGAGAGGCAGCAATAGCCGATGATGTGGGGCGCCGGCGTGGGGAGTGGCGGCCGGTTTTTGCGGGGAGAAAAGGTGGGGGTGGCGGAGGACATGGCCGACGACCCCATCCTCATAGTAGGACGTGAGCGCGGGAGCAGGGTGGTGCAGAACAGCGGGGTGATGTGGGTGACATCACCCCGGGGAAGGCAGCTAGAGGTGGACAAAGAAGATGATAAGTGGGGCCCATGGTCCCACTTGTCAGAGAGACGAAGTGAGGACGGCATGATGGGGACGTAGAACGGATTTGGAGAGAAGGCTAGGCCGATGGAGGATCTGATGCGGACTTCGGCCTGGGAAAGAGATGGTGGAGAGCGGGCTGAGCCGCGGAGGAAAAGGAGACTTGGGACGGAAATGGCCCAAGGACAAGGAGGATATTTTAAATTAGTTTTCTATTTAATTTAATTGATAAAATGAACTTTGTGCTATTAAAATTATTTCTTGAGCTCCGAAAATTCACGTGAAATTTCAGAGTGTACTTTAGGGCACATAGAATATTACAATAAATTCTCGGCCAAGATTTTAAAGGAAAAGTTTTAATTCCCTCATTAATTCATTTGATTAATTTGCTTTAACTTTTAATATAATTTCTAGAAATGCATTATTTAATGATTTTTAATTTCGAAATAAAATCTTGAGGTGATAAATCTACCCCCTGATAGGAATCTCGTCCTGTGATTCGGGGATAGTTAGAAAGAAAGCTGGGGTGTTGGTGATGCTGGACTGGCCTGCTGATTCCTATGGTTTCTTTCTTACTCACACTGGCTAATTCACCAAATCTACACAACTGACCCGTCTGAAATCAAACCAGGTGTTCTGTTGCTCATCCCAAACTGCACCCACTAAATCTGCTTGATCTGACACGGATCTGGATTATCGGTGCTCTTAGATCTCACTTCCTTGGGCTGAGGCATTAATACTGACACACTTGATACCTACCTAGATTGAACCGTTAGTACTGACATCTTTGATAACCTGAGGATTCACCACGCAGACTAGAAATAGATGGAGCTTTTCCAAAATCTTGGACTGACTTACGTGGACCCTCAAATTCTGAATATACTTTAAACCACTCTTGATCTGAACAACAATTATTCCCAAAAAACTTTCCTATCTGACTTTCATTTGTGTTGCGGGGTTCTGAGTTGCTACTTCTCTAAACTAACCCGTCAACGCAGTAGTTCAAGTGTACCTTAGAATTCTACCTGTTAACTTGACATTATTATGACTCGGTTAGTACCTGGAAACTAACTTTGATGAAACCACAGACTTCAAATTTGCTTGAACTGCTTTGACCCAAATAACAAGCACTCCAATGAAACCACAGACTTCGAATTTGCTTGAATTGCTTTGACCCAAATAACAATCACTCCAATGAACTGCTTGACCTACCTTTCAGTTGAATTGCGTGATTCTAGGTCGTTGCCTTTGTAAGCTGAACCATTGATATGGCAACTTGTGTATATATGAGAACTCAATATGATGGCTTGTCGTTAGTGTAGATCTATTTAACATTTGCAGCTAACTTCTTCAATTAGAACCCATTTTGCTTCCTTTGAATCCTCCATGCAAATGGTTATGAGGTAAATTGAAACTTATATTTGAGACCCGCTTTTCCACGTAATTAAGCTTTCACCTGACTGTGAACAATTAAACTATTATTATAGATAATAACCAACACTTCTCTAATTTACAAAGAACCTTGACTTTGGAAACAAGAAACTTCATCGGTCAATCCAAATGACGCACTGACGGTGCACTTTCCATTCTAGGAAGGCTTGGAATATAGCACTCGGTTGATGATAAATTTCCACAATAGGTGACTCTCCCTCAGCTCATGAACATACTGACTCTTGATTAACCTTCCCATCGACTCTAACTGCTGGCATGACTGTTATGCTTTTGGCCTAACTTCGGTGTCATCTACCTGAACGGATTGCGTAGTTGACTTCTCAAACTAGCATTGATCTCTTAATAGATCAAACTTGAAAGGTTATTCCCTCAGGATAATATTTCACTTCTTCGCATATCCTTTACTGACTCCTCTAGGTTGATAGATTATAAGCTCTATAGTTGCTTCCCCACAAACACTACAACCCGTACGACTGACGAAAACTGACTTTGATGCAGCCAAGAGTTTCAGCTCTTTGATCATAACCAGTTTGCTTTCAATCCTTGAGTAGAGATGATTCACCACTCAGAGAGATTCTCAGCATAAATGGAGGGAGCCGCGATGCTCGGCAGCAGCAAAGCCAAGGTGGATCTAGCCTATCCGCCTCCCCTCGCTCTCCTAGATCTAGTTGGAGAGGAGGATGCTATCGATGGTGGTAGCATCAAAGGTGGCAGTGGTGACAGCTCACCCACTGCCCTCCCTCCTGTTCCCTCCCCTCACCTCCCTCTCCTAGATCTGGTCGGAGAGGAGGAGGTTGCCGCCGGTGATAGCAGTGGAGGGTTTAGTGGCATCAGCTTCCCGCTCCACTCCCCTCCCTCTCCAAGATCTAGCTAGAGGGGATGCAACCGGCGGCCAAAGAGATTAGGAGCAGTAAATCCGCCACTTGTGCCTCGGTTGCCGTGAAGGGGAGAGGCGATAGTGCTTAGGACCGGCAGAGGTGTGGAATCGGGAGCTCGGCATGGAGGCGTCGCTGACAGCCAAGTTCACTGTGCCCCAACGAGCTTCTGCACCGCAGAGAAGGGGATACAGAGCAATGGCAGTGGAGGGGGAGGGCGAGGCCTCCAGCTTGATGATGACGACATTTGTGGCTCGGTGACAGTATCAGCCGCCTCCAAGACCAGCTAGGTTGTCTCCTCTTCCCTCTAATTTTTCTTGTACATTTGGGAAGAAATTGTGTTGATGTGAACTATGTCAAAACACACGAAGGCCTGGGAGATTTGCTTAGCTCCAGTGCAGGTCCTGAGTTTTGATGAGATTCGGACGTGCCAGTCAGTTTGATCCTGCAACTAACAAAGATAGATCAATTGATGATAAAAAGCCGAACGGCTAAAAGCTCATGTAGATTTTGATACTTGAGTAAATAAAGATAATCGGCTGATAAAAATGTAATAAATTAATAATATAATCCAATAGAAACCAATCAGCCAGTAATGATATGGTAAAATAACTGTTGATCCGAAGGTTAAAGCATACATCGGCTTTAGATCCAATGTCGATAAATCTGAATGATTAAATAAACATTTAATCATTTGTTCCGATCGGCTAAAACCAATTTATATGTAATCCTTATTAGCCGATGCAATATCCAGATAACTCATTGGCTGAAATCCCGATGAAACCCTTATCGACAATCAAAGGCAGGTTAGCTTTTATGATTGTAAGCACGACTTAGTAGATCAAACCCAATTGATGCAGCACTAATTATGAAAAGAAGCATAAAGTGTAAACAATCAAGCTTTTGACAATTCCCAGGGTAGTAGATACCTTAGCTAATCTAGATCGACAAAACAATTTAGCCGATACCAGCAAAACCCGAGAAAAGATCTAGCTGATACAGATAAATTGAATCATCGACTTAAATTAACTAAGATATATGATAAAGAGGTAGATGCGTAAGCTAGATTAGAGTATGAAAACGATGTAAGCCCTAATCCCGCCGATACAAGCCGAAAAGACGAGCCTAATAGCTTGTCAGAGATCAAAACCGCTGCAACCCAACTCAAAACAAGAACTCGTCGAAAGTAAAAGGGTGGCGATGCACCGAAAGTAGATTGTATTGATCTGTGGAGATAGATCACAAGGACCCTGGAAGTACATTTTTATAACGATGGGTGGATACTAGTCCTAACTGGATACTAGATAAATACTTCCTGATAAAAGGAAAACTATTAAACCATGCTAACTAATATATATAATTAAACTGTCATGTTGTGGTCTTCATGAATCCTTATTGAACTTGATCTTTTCTAGATAAACTTCCATCTGTTGATTGGCCTCTTTCCTTGATCGAATCCAGTAAGAATCTTACCAAATTTTGGCGTTAACAAATTGTCAATGGATTATGGAGTATTGTGACAAATTGTACTTCCAATATTTGCTTGTTTGTTGTTTGATATGTGGAAATTCTTAATGCAGTTGCATGTGGGCATTTTCATTTTTTGTTTGCCAAAAACAATCTTTGCATGTGGACAGAGGGGAAGCTGCATGATTTTTTTCATTTTGTTGGGGCCAAAACCAATTTTCTATGATGGTTGGCTTAACCTAGCTCTGACAGCTAATGATTGGCTTAAGCTAGCAGTTGAAAGCCCTCTTCTAAAGATTGTGTATTTTCTCTGGCATATGGTCGCTGGGTGCTAGCATGAACGCCTGAGAAAACTCATTCTAACCACCAACGGAAACACATTTTGTAGTAGTGGTTGTACTTGCTCACTAGTTGGCTGCTCTAGTATATCTAGTGGTGCTTTGCCAACTGTTAGTATTTCTTACGGTCAAAGATAAATCCGTAAGTGCAGGAATATTGATGTAGCACTTCCTCTTAGAGTGACCCTAGGGTATCGAACACGAGGAACATGTGTGTACAATCTACGATCAGGATTCTACCCAAGAACAACAATTGATGGAGGTTTTGGTTAGAGAGGACTTCTAAGCACTTAACTAGATTATCTAAGTTAAAGGTAAAACACCATCAAATGCTTCGAGCACGGCATTCGCCTGGTCTACCAGGCTGAGTCGGCCTTGAGCGCTATGATGTATCCGAACATGGAGAGATACAAAGGACTGACAGGGTTGTCACCACCAGCCGCCTACCTCACTTTCCATGGAGCACACAACAAACGAAGATAATTTCTAACCTACGCACCATGCCTAAGTTATTAATTACCACTCTAGCCTTGCACAAAAACATCCATCTTTATCTAGAGCCCTAGTACTAGAGCACCTAGCTACGCACTAAGCGATGAACCCACACCAATGAGGACATATCTCACTTAAATAAACTAAATAAATAACACAAGGAGACTAGAATACTTACTTTATAAAAGGAAGCATCCGCTGAGGTACAAGTGAGAAGAAGGCCGACAATCCCGCCGCTTCTCCGGAACTCCATTGGAAGAATACCGACAACCCCGACATTCCTCCGTAAAAGCTTCGGAGAAAACTCCGATATTCGGGGCATTCATTCCGGAGCTTCCCCTCACTCTCTAATCGAGCCAACATACTAAAATAGAGTCTAGAATCCTTGTTTTGCATTTTCAAGTGTGTGAAGACATCCTTTTTATAGCTGCCAATGATGGCTAGAATGGCGGTTAACCCCTCACAAACGTCATTGGGACTTCATCAGGATCCTCCATGTGGAAGACCAGGATGGGGCGCCACTATGGTGGTTCGACCGAACCCCCAATTCGAGCAAACCGTGGGTCCCATCTCCTGGCATCTCATTTGTTCGAGAGGCTGAGTGGTGGACCCTTATGGTGGTTAGGATGGGTTCGCGTAACTTTAAATCAGTGTTGACTGTCAGGTGGGTCCTTACTCGCACGTAATTGGCCGGAGGTTCATTTATGTCGTATGGTGGGTGTATTTTCTCCTTAAATGACATGCACACATAAACTTACCAAAACTAGTGGAAGTGGTTAGTAGTAAACTTCTACCACTTAGTTTTGATAGTATATCTGATATCTTTTATGCAGGAGTTGACGGTTAAAGTTTGCACTTAACGACCGTCAACACCAACATTAGCTACTTTCTTCGTTGCAAAATATAATAACCTACTATAGGATGGGACGCATCCAAATACTATGAATTTTGATACGATGCTTCTTCCGTCTTAAAATATAGCAACATACTACTGAATTGGACCCATCATAGAACTACGAATCTAGACACGTTACATCCCGCGCTAGGTTCCTATGTTTTGGGATGGAGGAAGTAGCTAGCATACAATACTATCCTTTATCCTCTATCCCAAAACACTGGTCAAATAAATACTTCTCGTAGGATCGGAACACAAGAAAAAAACATACTATATAGGGGTAAATGGTACAAATACCAAAAAGCAAATCTTTTGCGGAACAAAAATAAACACTCAAACCTCGATGAAGTTCAGTTTGACCGATGCTGATAAGCTAGTCCGACCGCACCAATGCCATTGGTCTAACCGCCATTGAAGCTCCATTCCAAACACCCTCCAGGTCTTCATCATTTGATGCCGCGGGTCTACCCGTGCCTCTGTTGCCGATCACGCCACCAGTCTCTCGCTGGTTTTACCACCACGCCTACACCGGTCTAATCATTGACACAGAGAAAAATACAACTCAATGATCTATTTGAAAGTAGACCACCTTTGTTTCTTCTAATTGTGTTTATAAAGTGTAACAACTTTTGACTAAACTCAAAATTTAGGCTAAATCCTAACATTTTTCAGAACTATTTTCTTAAAAAATCGATACCGAGAGGTCACAATCCCTCTTCTAATTAAACCCTGAGGTGGCAGCCCGAAAACCATGAATCCTACTTGAATAAGTACTCCTAATTTCATAGGAATCCTATACATATAAGTAACAAACTTATCCTATTATAATTCAAACTCAATCTTTCTAAATTTTGACTCCTTCTAGATTTGACTCTGCGTTCCATTCACCCACAGTCCCTCTTGTATGTTATATGAAATCTTCACCACCACATGTATTGTTCTATAGTCTAAGCATCTCGCGTGATTTCCTGATCGTCTGAACATCAACTTCTCCGAGTCGACCAGATTCGAGTTCAAAACCTCCCCCTATATTTTCCTTGTTTAGGAGAGAGGAATCTCGGGGAAACTGAATAGAGTCAGGAGGAAGAAGCTGATTATATAGGTTCATTGTTGTAGGCAAACGGCTTGAGATGCCGCCTGCGAAAAATATCTTCGTGAATAGATGGCTTAAGGTGTCGCTTGCGAAATAATATCTTCAAAGGAGGCATCTTCCACCCGTCAAGAATTGTTTTCACAGGCGGCCATCTATCGGACCCTTCGCCCACAACTACACAGGTAGGTATTCATGGCCGAAAATACAGCCTGCTTGACGTATCTATATTTTTTCGCACGCCGGGAAGCTATATATGGTTGTTGGTGGAAATTTACTCACAAAGACAATTAAATCAGACCATGAGCTACGAGAACATTATCCTTTGCACACAAGTCTTCATGTGAACACTCCGTGCATACCAACTAATAAATGAAATCGAAAAATCTAGAAAAAAATTGCGCATGTATATTCAATGGTATTACATCTACGTGTAAAATCTTAACCTCAAATTCATTCTACGTAAAGAGAAAAAAAGGCAAAATTCTGATGGACTTATAGTCTTCAAATTATCAGAATATTTGTTTTTTCATGACTAAAATACAATAAACTTGTGGTTAAGATTTTACACGTAGGTGTAACACTTATTGAAAGTATATGCATATCTTTTTCTATATAATGATATTATTAGTTGGTGTGTATGAAAATTACACGCGAAACTTATGTGTGCACGTGACTCCGGGTGTTGTGTCTGTTAGTCAGGCAGGCTTGCAGCAGCATGGTGAGCAACTATAGCTGCAGTGTTAGTTAGCTGAAGCATACTACTGTCCTTTCCTTAAATATTTAGAAGTAGGTGAAATGAGAGGCCAGCAACACAACACATAGAGGCATGACACATTTTGCTAATTGGTAATGTTCCATTACGCAGGATCAGACTTTTCACCTTTTGGTTCTTTTGGAAAACTTATTTCAAAAATAGACTTAAAAAAATTATTCTAGGAATGTACTATTTTTTGGAAGCTACGTCACTAATATTATGGGGTGGTGACAATGTTGTTGGCGTCGAGTAGATAATGGTAAAAAAATCAAAAGAACCTATTTGAAATAGAAAAAGATATAGTTGTAAAAAAATATTTACAAATAAATTCTCATCTCATCACGGAGCTAATGACACTTCCATTGGCGACCTATTTGCCAATATTTTTATTATAAATAGGTTCTTTTTTATTACAATAGGTATTATTTATAAAAAAATATAAATAGGTCCTCGGCACCAATTACATTGGTGTCTGTCTTTTTTCACATTAGTGATTTATCTTCCACCGGAGGGCAAGGAGGATAATATCAATGCCATTGATGCCGTCACGTTGGACCACAATGCTAACGACGATAGCTTCGCGAAGAGAATCTATTCGTAGAATAAGTTTTTTTCTCTATTTATAGAATAAATAAGTTTTTAAAAAAACCAACAGGTGAAAAATCCTTAGTTTTTCACGATATAAATCGATCCCAAAAAACTTATTCTAGAAATGATCATTTTCGCGATACCAACTTTATTGGCGCCGTGGTCCACCATGATGGCGCAAAAAACGTTGTGATGCAAATCAGAATATCAGGTGAACTTGTCTCTCTCTAGGTCCATGCGTGAAATATATGAGAATTTGATGCTACATAATATTTGTCACTTGATTACTTTCAGATGTGAGAGATTTGAACCATTGGCACGCATAAACAACATGTGGGTCCAGCGGGAGGTGAGGGAGGTAGTGGCGCACAAGGAGAAGATTGGTTGTTGTTCAGTTCGTGAAGTTCATGGCGTATTCTGCATTGATGTGAAGGATTTCAGCATGCATGGCTAATATATTAGGAAAGCTTATCAAGTCACTTTCCATCGGGTGAAGCGGCATATCATCCGAGCTTTCTATCAACAATAAATTGCAGGTTGAAGATAACCTGTGCGGGCAGACAGACGCCCAAGTAACAACAATGGCTATGAACTTCGGCTTTGCACGACATGTTTGGATAGAGTTCTACTATCCTAAGGCCCATCTTGGGTTTGGAAGGAGTCCATCTATATGTTTCCCACGGATTGAAGCCTTCCAAATCAGGGAGTTTGAAGATAAGAAAGAAAATATTCAATTTGGATTCGGTTTAGGCCAGCCTGGACATATCTGGAATGAAATGCATATCTCTCTCTCATGCGGAGTCCATTTTCAACATGTGAGCACTCTTAGCAAAGATAACTTCATGGCCCACGTGGTGGACAGGGCCCAAGAAACAAATTCCTTCTGGTTTCACCGCAAGAGCTGAAACAAACTAACGGTGTTGCAGATAGGATTTCAGATTACGTTGTAATATGATTACTGGTTAGTTTCTAACCATGTATTGGCTATATATGTAGGATCGAACAGCAAGAACTAAGCCAACCAGAGGAGGGTGAATAGTTGGTATGACCAAAAACCAAAACTTTGAGCGGAAATAAAGGTTACCCTTAAAATCGACGGATCGCGGTCTGACCGAAGGTGTTGCGCCGGTGTAACCGCTTGGTACACGTCGGTCTGACCGCCGTTCTCCCGCCGGTCTGACCGCTGCCTTGCCACCGGTCTGACCGGTGGTATGTCGCCGGTTGGACCGCTGAAGCCCGATGAAACATAAATCGAAGAACTCTTAAAGTAGATGACAACCTTATTGATTCTCTCTGTGTTTACAAAGTGCACCAACAGCACTCCTTACAAAAATCTCGACTAAACTCGAAACCCTATCAAAACTATCAACTCAATTGTTCTCAAAAGCGATACCGGGAAGCCTCACGCTCCCTCTCTATTTATACCCAAGGTAGGCAGCCTAAAGCTATGAACCAAACTCATACTAGAAGTCCTAATCACCCTAGGAAACCTTCTCGTATAAGAAACAAACTTTACATAACCAATCCCAACAAATTTGGACTCCTTCCAAATTCGACTCCGTATCCCATACGCACACAATACCTCCATCGTACGCCATATGGAACCTTCACCTTCCACGTCCATTGAACTCTAGCCTTAGTATCCCTCATGATCTCTGACCACCCTGGACGTCGTCTTATCTCCAAGCTGACTCCCGGTCCATCACCGCAAATACTCTCCCGGCATTAATTCACCTACACATGGAACAAACAAAGAAACCATATTCCGAGACCAAGCTATCCCCAACTTGACTCATTGTTAGCAAACAACAGTATTTCATACGCATAGTATCCATCTAGAAGTCATATTCATGAAACAATCACGGATATCCAAACAAACAACCCGAAACCGAAACAATCACAGCGTCGGCCGGTCAGACCGCGGGCTGCGCCGTTCTGACCGCGCAATACACGCCGGTCTGACCGGTAGCCACTGCCCGGTCTGACCGGATCCAATCCAACAGAACCTATATATCACCTGTGAAATCCAATCATCTCCAAAACCACTTCGCAAATAAATTCCAAATATCAAAACCAATAATCTTCAATGCCAATTGTTCATCATAGAATAACAATCAAAAAAACCTTTGATTTTACAATGTCCCCCTTGATGAACACATTGGCAAACCCATCAAAAATGTTTTGGTGTTTGGAAAAATAAAAACAAAAGTGGTAAAAAGCACACTTCGTACAAACACGTACACATCGTGCTCGAAATCAAAAGAAAAATTTTCCTATTGAACCAAAAAATCTTTTGCTTCACCTTGCTTCACCTTGCTTCTCCCGAAAACACTTCTCCCCCTTTTGACAATGATTTCATCCAGTATAAGAATTATGTTCATTAATGTATAAGAGCTTAGCATACATATAGCATATCAAGTCATGTGTCGCAATAAAAAAAGGATGAACCCATATATAGCATAACAAGCATGCATTAAAGTATAATCATGAACCAAAGATTTTACAATTAAGCTTGAATCAACAATCAAAATTCATGATTTCATACAATTTATAATGCAACATCTTAACAAGCACATAGGTTGAAGAATAAACACTAAACACATATACCTATTGCATTTATCATTCTTTCTCAAATAAACTTTAGCACAAAACAACCAAGAGAATTTTATAACTTTTTCTTTTTCTTCATTATCCAGGGTACGTCCCTGTCGTCAAGACTGTTTCCAGGGATTCGGCACCCATTATTTTGCTCATATCGAATACGTCCTTATCGTCAAGACTGTTTCCAAGGATTCGGTATTCATTTTTTATATATTTTTTATTCTCTTTGCACAATGCACAACAAAGCTATTTGAGGAATAGCAATTCAATAAAGCATTTATAAATCAAACCATATGCTACCATCAATATTGCATATTTACTTAATTTAAGTATAGAATTTAAGTGTCATGCATCATCTCCCTGAAAAGCAAAATCCAAGTTATGCTAGAGATGAATAATACTTCATAGTATTGCTAGCATGCATAAGAAAATACCATATGTATAGAACGAAGCTCTCTTTTTCAATTTTTCTCATTGTCATATTGTTTGCTTAATAAAACCATGAGGTACAAACTCCCCCTCAAAACATGCCAAAAGGATGAATTATGCCCAATTCACCACGAAGAAAAGCAAAGCGATTAGAATCCAAAGGTTTAGTGAAAATATCAGCAAGTTGCAACTTCGTGTCCAAAAACTGCAATTCAACATCTCCCTTCTCAACATGATCCCTCAAAAAGTGAAAGCGAATATCAATATGCTTTGTGCGTGAGTGTTGAACATGATTCTTAGCAATATTAATAGCACTAGTATTATCACAAAAAAGAGGTACTTTCTCAAAAGTAAGACCATAATCTTTCAAAGTAGATAAAAGCCAAAGAATCTGTGAACAACAACTAGCAGCAGCAACATATTCAGATTCAGCAGTTAATTGAGCAACACTAGATTGTTTCCTAGAAGACCATGCAATCAATAATGTATCAAGAAAATGAGATGTTCCACTAGTACTTTTCCTATCAATTCTACAACCACTAAAATCAACATCTGAATATCCACTTAAGCATATAGAAGATGAAGTAGAATACCAAATTCCAAACTCAAGTGTATGATTCAAATACCTCATTATTCGCTTGACTGCTTGACGATGTGAAGCACGAGGAGAAGCTTGAAATCGCGCACACAAACACACAGCAAATGGTATATCTGGCCTAGAAGCCGTTAGATACAACAATGATCCAATCATACTTCTTTACTCCATTTGATCAACAGCTTCACCATCTTCATCAGGATCCAACACAGCTGTAGAACCAATTGGTGTTGAAATTGGCTTGCAATTCTCCATCTTGAACCGTCTCAAAAGATCCTTCGTATACTTCGTTTGATGCACAAATATACCTTGAGGTGTTTGCTTAACTTGCAATCCCAAAACGTACGATAACTCACCTATCATGCTCATCTCAAATTCCCTACGCATAGTCTCAGCAAACTCTACAACCAAAGCATGAGTCGAAAAACCAAAAATGATATCATCCACATAAATCTGAACGAACAGTTGATTATCACCATACTTAAGAACAAAAAGCGTTTTGTCAACCTTTCCCATTGTAAAACCTTTCGCAAGCAAAAAGTTCTTAAGCCTATCATACCATGCTCTAGGTGCTTGTTTCAAACCATACAAAGCTTTAGACAATTTAAAAACATGGTTGGGAAAATCAGGATTTTCAAAACTAGGTGATTGTTTGACATAAACTTCCTCCTGTATAAAACCATTTAGAAAAGCACTTTTCACATCCATTTGATACAATTTAAAACCTTTTGAAGCAGCAAAAGCCAACAAAAGTCTAATTGCCTCAATTCTAGCAACAGGAGCAAAAGTTTCATCAAAATCCAAACCCTCCACCTGAATAAAACCTTGAGCAACAAGTCTAGCTTTATTTCTCACAATCAAACCATCCTCATTTTATTTATTTTTGAAAACCCACTTGGTTCCAATAATATTATGTCCAGAAGGTGGTTCAACTAAAGTCCAAACTTTATTTCTCTCAAAATTTTCAAGTTCTTCATGCATGGCGTTAATCCACGATTCATCAGTTCATGCATGTGACACATCTTTGGGTTCAAAGGACGCAACAAATGCAGAATTTGCACAAACATCATGAGTCGTTACCTTAGACCTAGTAGTCCGCTCACCTAAATTACCAATGATTTGTTCTGGCGGATGTCATTGTTGAATGTGCAAAGGAGCAACGACTTCTGAAGTTGATTCACGTTCTGTACCAGTATCGATCGAAGTTGAAATCTCTGGAGGACCATCTCGAACAGCGTCAACAGAACCCTCAGCCGACGACCCTGGTCGGTTTGACCGCACGTCCTGCGTCGGTCTAACCGAAGGTGTGCCGGCGGTCTGACCGGCTTGGCACCCGGTCTGACCGGCCGAGCCGACCTCGTCGTCATCGTCGCTCTCGTCTTCAAAAATACGACCATCCTCCCCCTGAATCTGTGACAATGTACCTGCAATATCGGGTCTAGTACCTGGACTAGCCTCATCAAAAGAAACTTCGCAAGTCTCAACGATTTTGTTAGTCTCCAAAATAAGTACACGATAGCCAAGAAAACCCGATTTGAAATATAGCATGCGGTGTTAATCGCCTCAGCCCAAAATTTTCTAGGAGTGTGATACTCATCCAACATCGTTCTAGCCATCTCAACCAAAACACGATTCTTTCTTTCAACAACACCGTTTTGTTGTGGAACACGAGGAGAAGAAGTCAAAGCCTGACCGTTTTGTTCTGACCGCGCAATACACGCCGGTCTGACCGGCAGCCACTGCCAGGTTTGACCGGACCCAATCCAACAGAACCTATATATCACCTGTGAAATCCAATCTTCTCCAAAACCACTTTGCAAATGGATTCCAAATATCAAAACCAATAATCTTCAATGCCAATTGTTCATCCCAGAATAACAATCAAAAACACCTTTGATTTTACAATATATGCCTTTGTACACAACCCACAAGAGAGACCACGTTTATTCCAGTGAAAATTTCAGCATGATTGCTCTTGTTCTTCTTCTAGGTTTTGTGCCGCCGCTGTCAAACAAGATAAGAGGAATTGGGTGTTCTCCATATATTGTTCTTACTTTTCCTTGAAAGGAATTGAGGAGGCAATAGATCCACTTTTACGTGGTCGAGTGAATCAACTTACGAAAGCGTGTGGTTTTACAAATTCGTGGTGAAAGGTGCGTTGCACGAGAGGGTGTTGTTTATCCAGTTCGTAAGGTCTCACGGTCATGCCAATGTCATTGGTTTGAAGGACATATTAATATTTTTTTTAAAAAAATGATCAATTTTGTAATAAAAAAGATCTATTCTTAGATAAAATTACAAATAGGTTCTCAGTGCTAGCATCATTGGCACCGAAGATCTCTTTGTAAATACTTTTTGCTATAAATAGGTCCTTTATTTTTTTTATAAATAGGTATTCGGTGCTAACAATATTAGTGTTGTTCCCTTTCGTATTAGTCCCTTCGTTTGGTACACATGACTGATTAGCTATAAATGGTTCTTGCTCGATCTTTGGACATGGATAATTAAAAGAGATCATTCTTTGGGTAATTAGAAAGAGATAACACTCAAAATGAGATGTTGTGTCGGCAGGGAAGGCAGGATCACATGGTGGGCAACTATAGGCACTGTTACTAGTTAACTAGGACGCTGTAATCTCCTAATGTCAGAGAAGAAAGCAGAGGAGTAGGCTCCATGGGTCCAAATGAAATAGTACGTGTTGGATTATACTACATGACTGTCCGCTCAATCATCAAGGCATGCTGCACCGTTGGAAGGTCCTAGTTGTGTCTGGTTGTGCTTTTAATATTCGCACAAACAAGGGTTGTCTATTGTCGACGTGTCAGCACTCGTAGGAAAGATAACTTCATGGCCCACGTGGTGGACAGGGCCCAAGACACAAATTCCTTCTGGTTTCACGGCAAGAGCTGCAACAAACCGACGGTGTTGCAGATAGGTTTCCAGATTACGTTGTAATATGATTACTGGTTAGTTTCTAACCATGTATTTGCTATATATGCCTTTGTACACGACCCAGAAGGAAGACTACGTTTATTCTAGTGAAAGTTTCAGCACGATTGCTCTTGTTCTTCTTCTAGGTTTTTAGCCGCCGCTGTCAAACTAGAGAAAAGGAATCGGGAGTTCTGCCATATATTGTTTCCTGCTTTTCCTTGAAAGGAAATTGAGGAGGCAGTAGATCCACTTTTACGTGGTCGAGTGAATCAACCTGTCAAAGCGTGTGGTTTTATGAATTCGTGGTAAAAGGTGTGTTGCACGAGAGGGTGTTGTTTATCCAGTTCTGAGGTCTCACGGCCATGCCAATGTCATTGGCTAGAAGGTCTATTGGTATTTTTTAAAAAACTAACCAATTTTGTAATAATAACATTTATTCTTAGATAAAATTACAAATAGGTCCTCGGTGCTAGCATCATTGGCACCGAGGATCTCTTTGTAAATACTTTTTACTACAAATAGGTCCTTTATTTTTTTATAGATAGGTACTCGGCGCCAACGACATTGGTGTTGTGCCCCTTCGTATCAGTGACTTAGTTTTCAATAGGGCGTGAGGGGGACAGCGCCAACATTATTGGTGCTATCACGTTGGACATGACACCGATAACGTTTGAGTCGTGAGAAGGGGTATTATTAGAATAAATTTTTTAGGGACTAATTTGGAAAATAATTAAAAGGACCAAAAGTTGAAACCCAGTGTACAGTTTTTCTAGGCACGCTGCACCTGCTGATTGGCCCTAGCTATGTCTAGACGATCAAAGGTTGTCCACTACCTATAAGATCGGTCCCTACGAGGGTTTTTTTAGTAGTGGATACAGCTTTTTCTATATGCGGTAGATTAGGATATGACATACCATTTAATTCAAGTAATATATACCTTAATCATGTAATTATGAATCATCTCATCTTAATTTAGTTTTCTCATGTTCAAGTCACCAACCAAACAACATTTCCTCACGTTAGCCTCGCCAGGCAGGTTTTGATAGGATAGCCGGTGCGTCTCAGGCATACAGTTTTCTCATTCACATCACTCACACTACTAAAAAAGGTTTTTCGTGAAGGTCAAAACACGTTTTCACTGACGGTAAATGTCCCGTCAGAAAGGAAAGACCAGTGAAGATGTAGCATCTGCACTAGCGGTGACAAACCGCTAGATAAGATCGATTTTCGCTGGCGGCCGGCTTAAGGCAATCGTCAGTGAAAATCTTCTTTACTTACGGCTGGCTAAGACAACCGCTAGCACAAACAATATTTTCGCTAGCAGAAGGTAAAGACGCCCACCCGCTAGTGAAAATTATTTTTGGATTAAAAAAAGGAGAAAATTGGAATCCATATTTTGAAAAAAATTTGAAAATTGCCAACGTGCCCATCCTCCATCGCCAATGACAGGGAGGGTGGAGGTCAACGAGGAGGTGGGTCGCCGCTGTCGAGCCTGGCCACCGCAAGTCCTCATCGCCGAGCCACCCCTCCTCCTTGTCACCAAGCCGCAGCTACCGCCGCTCATCTTCCTCGGCAGCGAGCCATAGCGCCCACAACAACCACCGCCTCGCGAGTCCGCCCTCCGCGCGCCTAGCCAACGGATCCGCCATCCGTAGGCCTTGCCATCACCGGTTCCACCATTGGCACGCCTCGTCGCCAAATCTACCACCTCGTGAGTCGCCATCGCCGGATCCGCTGCCTCGCGAGTCGACGCCGCCGGATCCGCCGCCTCGCGAGTCGCCACCTCCGGATCCGCTCTCCGCACGAGTCGATGCCACCGGACCCACGCCTCGCGAGTCGCCGGAGCTCCGCCCATCGACCGAGCCGCCGCACGTCATGAGCTTTGTCATCGCAGCTCCCGAGGCCCGGCCGGTGGCCGAATCGAGAGGAAGACAAAGGAGGGAGAACGGTTGAGCATAGGCAGAGAGAGGAGAGAGAGAGGTGGAGAAGCATGAAAAATATTGGTGGGCGATGGATTTTAATAGGTGTGCGTTGGATTTTTCATAGCAGCACTCTTTACCATCTGCCAGTTCTACCAGCGAAAATCCGATTTTCGCTGGCGGTGAATTAGGTTGGCCACCAGGGAAAATACATCTTCCCTGGCGCCCGCTTAACTCGGTCGTCAGCGAAGATCTGTTTTCGCTGGTGGTCTGTAGCCTCCCACCCCTCATTACGTTTTTGCTGGCGGTTTTCGCGTATAGCCGCCAGTGAAAATTATAAGGTAACGCTATGAAAAATCTTTTTTCTAGTAGGGTCAGCGCTTCAACCTAACAGTCCGTATCTTTTTGAGTTTTGAGTGTGTGCCATGCTTGATTAATTTTTCTTTGCGTAAAAACTAGCTAACATACTTTTAAAAAAATCTATTTATACAAGTACTAGAACAAATAAGAGTAGGCCCTGTTTGCTCGAATGAATTTTGTTTGATTTCATTCGGCAGTCTAGTGTTATTGTTATGTTTGGTGGAGCTTTTAATATGATCAGAGGGTGTGATTGTTGATGCAAAAAACACACACTGACCTAAGAGGTTTGCTTTAGTCTAGTGCAGGTTCAAAATTAGGGTTTCAGATTCAAGGGCGTGCCAGTTGATTTGATCCTGCAATCAACAAGAAAAACATGCAAAGAGTATCAGTAAACGATAGACAATCGGCCACAGGGCCGATTTCATATCGTATGTGATCTAGCCGATGCAATAAAGCATGAATCGGCTGTAAGGTATAGTCAATGATAAAATTAACCGTAAAACTAGTATATCGGCTGAAAAGATCAACGTTACATAATCATTAAATCAATATTACTTTAGAAATAAGCAATTGGGATAAATCGGACTGAACCGAGACAGTATAAATTGCCCAAGTCTAAAGATAACATGAAATAACGATTATGTAGATTAATATCATAGCCGATATCTAGGTTTAAGTATGTATCGGCTATAGCTCCGATACAACCTTATGCTAGGATATTTTCTAGTAGTAAATATATTAAACTATAACCAATTAGATTGATATCAAGCTTAATATATTTATATTAGATTAGATCCTGATATAAGGGACAGATATAGAATATTAAACAAAGCATAACACAATGTAAAACATCTATATTAGGTAAGATCGGCTGAAACCCCGATACTATCCTTATTAACAACCATGAAGCAAGTTAGATACCATGATTCTAAATACGACTTAATAGGTTGGACTGAACCAATGCAGCATTAAGTATAAATAGAAGCATGAGATCTAAAGAATCAAGCCGATGGTTGCCTTTTCGGGATGGTGGATATATTATATAATTTAGATTAACGAAGTAATCTAGTCAATATCGATGAAACCCTAGAAAGGATCTAGCCGATATAGGTAGATTGCATTGTTGATCTAAGTTATATAACGTATATGATAACTCGGAGAATCACAACAAAGAACTAGAGTGTCATAGAGATGTAAGCACTAGCCCTAATGATGTAACTCGCCATGACAAGATATACCTTTTTGCCGAAGATCAAATTGATGCAGCACGACTCGAAAGCACAAACTTGTCGAAAGTAGAAAACAAAGGTTTGGCGATGCGTCGAGATTGATTGAACGTGTGTTGTTATTATTTACAAGACCTCGGGATTATATTTATACCTGAAATTACAAACATTGTCCATCACGGACACGACTCATATTAACCTAATACAAATCCAACTAACCAACAAGTCCCTTAGGCGGACTCTTACCGAGAATATCTATAAGGAAATTACATAAAATATCCTAATTAATAAATACAATTGGCTCCTCAGGACTTTATCCGTGCATGGCAATCCATATGAATCACATTAACACAACCCGATGACGCGTACCAAGTCATATTACTGACATCGGCTCCATCGGCTAACCTTGTCTAACTCTGACTCTGCCGATCAGTCCACAGCCGATTCGGACTCCAGCCGATGCGCAATCTATTTCCGATATCCTTGCATATTTTCAAATCTGCTTCGGACTATGTTGTGTTTCCGATCCTTGTAGATAGATTTGCTTACCAAATTTCATCGTCAACACATGCCCCCCAATTCCGAAGTATTTATAATGCAACGGAATTATCTCTTCTCAACCGCAAAATTCTAGGTTACCCCCGTGACCGTTACGCACCTAATTCTTTAAATACCAACGGCTCCTCCAGATATTTCACGGCGTTAACTTCCACTTTCACCGCTTAAATCACCAAATTTTCCCGTGAACTCTCGCGAACTCCTTCTCTCTCCACTCCGACGACCAGAGCAACAAATCCCCTCCGGCGATGACCTCCGCGCAACAATGGCCACTTCGTCAAATCCACCACAATCCGCCGCCATGGAATATGCCGAGGTAAGTTCCCTATTAACTCCAATTTCTTCCTTAAACTTCTTCACTTTTACCCGGCCTTTATCCACCTTTTTCTTCTTCAATCTGTAGCATCTAAGTCATCAAGTAGCCGTCCCAAAACTCAATGAACCCAACCACTTCTTCCTGGGTCCGATAGGCGATTTAGATCCCACCGATATCATCAACGCAGAGACAAACAGAATCCCTTTCAGACAAGCCAACCCGTCTCTTTCCCATTAGACTACAACTTTTAGGTCTTGGCCTTTCCAAGTTGATAAATGGACAGATTGGTATAAAAGAGTCGCAGCTAGCAAGCAAGATCACTGGGACGAAATAGGGATAGCCCAATGCCTGTCCTTGTCCATAGCCGATATGAAGAAAGATGAGCCGATGCTGTCTTCGGCTGCATATTTTTGGTCAGACACCTTAAACTGCTTTATGTTCAACCAAGGGCCGATGACTCCCACCTTGCTGGACATAATCATGATCAGGGGCTTAGATATAACCACATCGGCCAATCCCATCAGCATGAAGACCAAGTGCACTTATAAGTTCAAAACCAAAAATATTGGTGGCTGGTCTGGTTTTATCTCTGACAATATGGGAACAGGACCTGTATCGGCTAGAGAACATGCCGCCTTCCTGATGATGTGGCTAGACAAATTTGTATTCTGTGGATCCACCTGCGGCCCAACAGCCAATTGACAACACCTAGCCGAAGCCCTAGTCTTGAAAAGGGAATTCCACCGGGAAAATATTTGCTAGGAGCAGCATATCAAATGTTAAGCCAATCATCGGCTAAACTGATAATGGATCCAATGTTACCACTAGCGGCCCATGGTGGTTTATCCAACTTTGGTTAACCCAGCACACTTTGAAAGTTGCAAAAAGGCCATCACTCCTAGAAGCTGAATTCCCTTCCACAGCCAATTCTGAAAATAATGATGAATCAAACTAAATGCGCCGATGCATGTCATTTGGAGAAGCAGCTACCAGTTATGCTGGACATGGACCATCGGCTGAGCACTTCCATAACTAGTTCGGTAACTTTTATGATGGATTTCCTAGGGACAGCCGAATCTGGTTTGCCTATGACTCCTACCAAAACTTTGAATTGCCAACTGACTTTAGGCTGAATGAAATCAATGATGAGATATTTGAAAAACCCAGGGAAATCCTGACTGCTACAATCGCACCATGCATACTTCCAGTTGGCATATCTCAAGGCAGAAATGTTCAACCATCTTATGAGTTTTACTATCCAGCATCGGCAGCAAGACAACTTGGCATGGGCATACTACCCATCGGCTTATACTATGCTGACAAGATTCAGACCCGAGGTGATACTGTATCGGCTCTGATGATGGATAAATTACTCAACATCCCTGGTCCCCCTCTCGGTAGCATTGACAGATTGAATATCATCTTGATGAGGAGCATCCAATTCAACAGATGGTGGTCAGAAATAAAAAGTCATATATTCCATCTGCCAGTTGATTCATATCTCACTCGAATTGTACCAAACTTGGCTCCTCAGGTAAATTTCTCCTCTCAAACTGTTGTACTTTATTACTATCAACTACTTAATACTCATAGTTTAACAATTTTCCTTGCAGACAACAGACTCTTCTCCTCCTTCACTTAGCCGAAGTGGCAAGCCCATAGCATATGCCATAGCCAAACTCCCAAACGGCAGTGGACCAGCTCCATCCATCATCGGCTTCAACGCCCCAAAAACTGCCACCTTACTTCAAGGCCAACTCAAAGAGCCGATGCAAACTGGAGACAAAAGAAGAAAGATAAAACAAGCTGCTGTAAAGCCAACACTACTGAAGAAACCAACCAAAAGGCAGAAGAAAACAGCCGATACAGACATCTCCCAGGCCCAAGAGATACAAGGTATCCTGAAAGATATTGAGATGGGCAAGGCAATCAATGAAGCTGTTGCCCAAATCAGTGACACAGCCGAAATTTCTACACCCCAAGCCGATACACCTCCTGCAGTACAATCTCAAACTGCAAAATCTTCAAGTCCTCCAAAACCTCCTCAAAAAGCACAAGTAAGATATTCCGACTTATCATCATTTATTTCCATGTTTCAAATTCTCTCAACCCATCAATCTTTGCAGCCCAAGAAGAAACAAGTTGCTACAAGGAAGAAACCAATCTCACCATCAGTACCGGTAATTTTAACTCACCCCAACTTTAATTTCATCCTTAGCCGATACTGACTATTTATTATCTTTATAGCCTCCCCAGGTTCCATCTCCTCAACAAGCATCTAGTGAACATACTCAATCGGCCGTAGCTAGCCGACAAGATGATGAGATCACCACTACAATTCTAGCTCCCCAGATTCCTGTAAGCACTCTCCATATTTACATCTATCAGCTCATACTCAAGTCTATTACTTATCAACCTTTTCCCATTCCAGTTACTAGCCGATATGTTCTCTTTTGATATAAACCAATTCCTGGATGAAGAAGAAGAAACAACTAGCAAAGCCATCTCTCCAATTTCTGAAGACTTAAAAAGGAACTTAACTGACATTGCAGATCAGCTAAATGCTTCCCTCGATGCACTAGTTGTGAACTGTGGGCCAATCAGGGCAAGGTTTGAAGAAATCCAAAATCAAATCCCTGATGAACTTATAGAGATGATCTCTCCTGCAGTCTTCCTCGAGCAACATCGTTTCAAGTTAGAGAGGGCAAGACAAAGAATCTCAGATCGGCTAGAACGTGCTGCCCTTGAAGCAAATGTCCAATCCAGCCGTCAACAAATCACTGAGGAGAAATCCAAGCTGGATGAACTAGAGGCTGGACCAAACTCAACTCAACAGAAAATTGAAGATCTGAGAAAGAAAGAAGCCGATCTTCTGCAGCAACTTGAGATTTGCAGACCTGAAATCACCACCGAAGAACAAAAGTTGGCCGATTTGTCCAAAGCTATCGAAGTTCAACAACTCAAACTCAAGAAATCTGTGAAACACCTTGCTGCCCTGAGTAAAGCTCTGAAACCAATCCCTGGAACTGATGCAGCCGATGCTCAAGCCATTGAAGAAGTAGAACAAATCAGGCAAAGAGCTATATCGGCTATTCAAAAGTACTTGGCTTGATGTAACTCAAACTATAAATTGTCTATAAACATTTTTGCTGTAATATACGTTTTGGCCATCGAGCCGATTTTATACTTAGCCAAATACTGGAATACCTTATGCTATTGAGATACCTTTTGCTGTCAGCCGTCGAGCCGATTGTATAAAATTTTGCTCAAAAATTTCTAACTTTAAATTGTCTCCTCCATGCCCGCCAAATTTGTAGTAGGGAACATAATGCTGCAAACTTATGTGTCTAAGGGCGAAAAAAATATCGGCCATCTAAAGGCGATGTAAACACAACGGCTATCATTCACAAACCGGCAAACTACAGCCGATTATGAACCAATCCAAACATTTGGGTAGTATTTCTTCAAATATTTTCCATTAAGTGCTCTTCCAAATACTTCTCCATCAAGTCCTTTTAACATATAGGCCCCTTTAGAAACACATTTATGAACTTGAAACGGTCCTTCCCAATTCGGTGACCACTTGCCGAATTTATTTTCTCTGGCCCCTATCGGCAGCACTAATTTCCAAACCAGCTCGCCTTCCTCAAAAGATTTGGGTACAACCTTCTTGTTATAATGCCTGGCAACTCTCTCCTTATCCCTTCTAACTTTGTCAAGAGCTCGCAATCGTGCTTGAACCAAATCTTCTGACTCATCAACCATCAAATTATGATAATCATTGGCTGTTAACTCATCTTGTAAAGAAATCCGCCGAGAGCCGATGTTGGTTTCCCATGGTAATACAGCTTCATGCCCATAAACCAATTGATAAGGTGATACCTGAATTGCACCATGGCAAGCCATCCGATAAGACCACAATGATTCAGCTAGAATAGTATGCCACTTCTTGGGATATTCGGCTATTTTTCTTTTAACCAACTTAATCAAACTCTTGTTGGATGCTTCAGCTTGTCCATTGGCCTGTGCATAATATGGTGATGAATTCAACAACTTAATTCTCATGCTATCAGCAAACTGAACAAACTCATCTGATATAAATATAGAACCTTGATCAGTTGTAATCGTCTGTGGTAAACCAAATCTGTATATAATATGCTCTTTGACAAAATTGATCGCATCTTGACTGTCAACTTTCTTCAAGGGAATTGCCTCAACCCACTTAGTGAAATAATCAGTCACAACCAATATGAACTTATGTCCTTTGCTTGATGGTGGATTGATCTGGCCAATCATATCAATACCCCAACCTCGGAACGGCCACGGCTTGATAATAGGGTTCATAGCCGATGCTGGCGCTCGCTGAATTGCTCCAAACTTCTGACAATCTTGACAACCCTTGTAATATCTGAAACAATCCTCCAACATTGTCGGCCAAAAATATCCAACTCTGCGAAGTAACCACTTCATTTTATGAGCCGATTGATGTGTCCCACAAATACCTTCATGAACCTCACACATAACAACTTTAGCTTCTTCCATACTCAAGCACTTCAACAGAACTCCATCAATCGTCCGATAATATAATGCATCATCCAACAGAACAAATTTAAGAGCTTTATACCTTAATTTCCTTGAAACCGATCTTGAAGGATTCTTTAGATACTCAAAAACATCAAACCTCCAATCATCGGCTAGAATACAGGCCACTTCTACTTCAATCCCTTGTAACATCGGCCTATATCCGGAGGCGCCTTGAGCTAAATCATTGGCTTCAACGTTTTGCTCCCTAGGAATATGCTTCAAAGTAACCATCTTGAATGTCTTCATCAGCTCCTGGCATTTCTCATTATAGATTATTAAGGTATCATTTTTGCATTCATAATCCCCAGATAATTGACTTATCACCAACAGTGAATCGCCCATGATTTCAACAGCATCGGCTTCAACTTCTCTTAATAACTGCAGCCCTTTGAGAACAGCTTCATATTCTGCTTGATTATTTGTAGAGTATGGTTTGATAGTAAAAGCAAACTGAAAACTTGCCCCCTAGGCGATATTATCACCAAACCGATACCACAACCATGAGTGCAAACTGATCCATCAAAGAATAAAGTCCATGGCATGATGTCAATATTATCAACACTGGTATCCCTGTGTTCAACTATGAAATCGGCTATCGCTTGCCCTTTAACTGCCTTAGCCGATTCATATCTGAGATCAAATTCTGACAAAGCAAAGATCCACTTCCCAATTCATCTTTTTAACACTGGAGCCGATAGCATGTATCTTACTACATCGGCCTTGCAAACTATAATGCACTCATTGGATAGTAGATAATGCCTCAACTTTGTGCAAGAAAAATATAAGCATAAGCATAACTTCTCCACAGGTGAATACCTTGTTTCTGCATCCGACAGACGTCTACTGAGATAGAATATAACTCTTTCTTTTCCTTCAACCTCTTGAATCAAGACTGAGCCGATAGAATTTTGATCAGCCGATAAATAAAGTTTAAATGGAATCTCTTTCTGTGGTGGTATAAGAACCGGAGGGGTACTCAGATATTCCTTGATATTATCGAAAGCCTGCTGCTGCTTCTCTCTCCAAACAAATTCTTAATTGGCTTTCAACCTTAGCAAAGGAGTAAATGGTTCTATGCGGCCAGACAGATTTGATATAAAACGCCGAACAAAATTAATCTTGCCGATCAACTATTGTAGCTTGGTTTTATCTTCCGGAGGTTTGATATCTTTAATTGCTTCAATGCTCCTCTGAGGAATTTCAATCCCCCTCTCATGAACCAGAAATCCAAGAAACTGACCAGCCGATACACCAAAAGCACACTTGGTAGGATTCATCTTCAACCCATACTTCCTTGCTCTTTCTAAGACCTGTTTCAAATCGGCTATGTGATCATCAACTTCCTTGGATTTAACCACCACATCATCTATATATATCTCCACCAATGCACCGATAAGATCGTGAAAAATATAGTTCATGGCTCTCTGATATGTAGCACCAGCACTCCTTAAGCCGAAAGTCATAACCACCCACTCATATAAACCGATAGCACCAGGACATCTAAAAGCGGTCTTGTGAATATCTTCCTCAGCCATAAAAATTTGATTGTAACCAGCATTACCATCCATGAAGCTGATAATCTTATGTCCAGATGCTGCATCTACGAGCTGATCGGCTATCGGCATTGGATATTCATCTTTCGGTGTAGCTTTGTTTGTCTCTGAAATCGATACAAACCCTGAGCTTGCCGTTCTTCTTGATAACTGGTACTATATTAGAAATCCACTCAGCATATCGGCATGGTCTGATAAAGCCAGCATTATAGAGTCTTGTAATTTCGGCCTTAATAGCATCATACATCGCAGCTTTACAACGTCTTGGGGGTTGCTTGTACGGCCGATAGCCTGGTTTGATAGGGAGCCGATGTTCAACTATCGATCGGCTAAGTCCTGGCATCTCATAGTATTCCCAGGCAAAACAATCTCTATACTCCCTTAAGAGTGCAATTAATTTACATTTAAGTTCTTTTGGTAAACCTTTACTAATGTATGTCGGTCTAGGCCTATCACCTGGTCCAATGTCGATTTCTTCTAGTTCATCGGCGGACATAAAACCATGCCCAAGCTTGCCGTCGAGATCATCAATGATGTCTTCTGTGTATAAATTGGAACCCTCCACGACACCCTCAAAACAAGAATTGGGGCTCTCCATCTCCTGTTGTCTGTATGGCATCATCAGAAATCTTTAAGTAATCTCCTTGCCAAACTTTGCCAGATAAACAATCAATTCCTTCCATCTCCCAAATAGACAAATCGGCACAAGCTACATTGACTGACCTGTCGGCTGGCACGATTTCGATTTGGTCTCCTTGCCATTGAATCAAGCTTTGATGCATTGTTGAAGGGATGCAACAGTTGGCATGGATCCAATCTCTTCCCAACAACAGACTGTAGGAACCCTTCCCGTCAATAACAAAGAACGTGGTTGGAATTGTTTTACTGCCGATGGTTAGCTCCACATTCAAAACTCCCTTGGTCTCAGATGGGTTCCCGCCAAAATCCTTCAGAACCATGTTGGTTTTGATCAAGTCCTCTGAGTTCTTCCCAAGCTTTCTGAATGTTGTATAAGACATTAAATTAATAGCTGCCCTTCCATCGACTAGCATCTTTGACATCGGCTTACCATTGACAAATCCCTTAACATAGAGTCGCTTGAGGTGCCGATGATCTGTTCCTTCGGGCTTCTCAAAAACAGCTTGCTGTGGAGATGACATCAACTTAGCCGATGGCAGATCTTCCTCTTGTTCGACAAGTTGTTCTACTGCATATTCGGCTGGCAACATAAATACCATATTTATCTCTATGACATCACTTCCTTGCCTTTGTTGCGATCGGCTCTGAGTTCATCGGCTGGCATCGCTTTGCTCTTCACGCGCCAAACTTTCTTCGTTTGCTGCCGCAGCCGATGCTCAATTGCACCCTCAACCTCCTGGAATTGCTCTCTGTTCCTCATCCTTTGAACTCTTCTCTTTTGATTCTTGGTAAATATCCCAGAGGGACACCATTGGGGATGCATTGGCTTGGATTCTCCACGTGGGTCATCTTCATCATTGTCTTAATGCATCGGCCCAAGCCTTTCATGTACTGATAGCCTTGATTGTCCTGGCCGATGTGTAATTGCATGTTGTCGGCTTGATTTTTGAAAGAACTGGACGTCAGGATCACTGCAGCCAGGACAATTTTCGATACATGGTAGCCTCATACCTTCGTTCCAGTAGAACCTGAAGAATTCACAACTCCAATGAGGGTCAAAATATCTTTCTTCTTCCTCAGGATATGATTCCTCCTCCCGTTGACTCCTGTCTTGATACCTGCTAGATCGGGAAGGAGTGCTCGTAATCAGTGCCACGGAGATGAAGGCTACGACTGAACTCCGTTACCAAAATATCGTGTCTCAGTGTCGTTATCGTGTTTGGATCTCATATGGTGTTTCTTCCGCATTTAACTACCGATGTCGCGTTTAGCAATCCTGGAATGGTTACAAAACTAGCCCCGAAATCGACATCGGTAGCTAAACGTGGAAGAAACGCCATAGGACATCCAAACACGTTAATGATATCGAGACACGATATTTGGTAACAGAGTTCAGTCATAGCTTACATCTCTAGGGCACTCATTATGGGCGCTCCTCCCCGATCTAGCATATTACAGTGTATCCGAGTTACAACGACTCACGACCGATCGCCACCGGCAGCCGCTCCCTCTCACTATGCTAGGTCGCTATGCAGTTACAACAGGCATGCCCTTCTATTTACTAGAGAGCATAGGATAGAGTCCGACTCTTACTCTAGTCGTAACACCTAGTACAACTCCAAGTCCTAAACTGTAATTGACTACAATTTACGGTGTTATTTTGGTTGCCAAAGACAGAGATTGGATCATCTAGCAAGTATTGGCCGGGAAGAATAGCAACCAGAAGTGGAGTTCGGATTCAGTTGAGATGAGGTGTTCGAGAGGGAATCGGATTCGAGAAGTTTGCAATATATAGGAGTTATCTATTAATTAGGAAATGTTACTACCTTTTCCTTTTTTAGTTTTAGAAAGATTGAGTTTTGCCCAAGATGGACTTTGTAAATTTTTAGTTTATCTTTAGGATAGCTATGTCGTGTTCAATATGGACTAGTTTTTGCTCATGGCTATAAATATGTTCACCCATGGAAGTTTTGTGTGTGTACATATATAATATTATTTGTAGCAAAAAAGACAAGCTTGAAAAATAGACGTAGGATCTCTTAAATTGGGACTCAACAAAACTACACAAGTGCAACAAAGCTGGCCACATAATCTGAGATTAACGCTTATTGAAATCAGTGTTGGTAGAAATATTTATGTGGATATAAATATAGAAAAGAGAAAGGGAGACCACACCAGTAGGGACGATAGAGGCTTGGAAACGACACTAGTACAAAAAAAAGTTTTGCAGACCATCGAAACCCGTTTTCGCATGAGGTGAAGTTGCCGCCTGCACCAGGTATCTACGAAAATCAACACTTTTCCATGCAGACAGTGCAACAACATGCGAAAACATGACACCTATGTTGATCGCCTGCGTAAAATAATTTCACCGAAAAAAAAAGTTGCAAGAAACAAATTTGGCAAAAACCCTAGCTCTGCAAAAATAATTCTGGTGAAAAAATTAAAAATTCCAAAAAATAAATTCTGCCGAAACCCTTAATTCCATTCCCATCCCCCTTGAGCTCATCGCCACCATCGCTGGACGCTATCCACCATCATCGTTGCCCCTCCCAAGGCCGAGCTCGGTGGATCCGCCCCTTCCAACGGTGGCACCGTCTAATCCACCACCCTCGAGCTCTGCCGTCGCCACCCGCCATCACCGTTGCCCCTCCCGTGGCCAAGGACAGCAGATCCGCCCTTCCCAACAGGGGCACCGCCGGATCCGCCATCCTTGAGCTCGCTGCCACCGTCGTTGTTGTTGATATTTCATAGCGATATTACAAGGAATTGGATCCCAGGAAATGATGCCATAAATATTAGTCGGTATTTTCTTACGATCAGAGATATAATCCGCAAACGCACGGATATACCACTGTAGTATTTCACCCGGAAGTATTTCCAAGGTATTGTATTTATATAATCCCAATGGAAGATATGGTAAGAGAGTACTACGTTATTAATACTTATCACACTTATGTTAATCAAAGTCTAATACAGGGGTTAATCAATGTTGAATAAGGGTAGATTGATACATAGAAGAATTAATCAAGCTAACTCTCTCTAAATAAATATCTAGACTAAGTTGAGAAGAAATAAGAAAAGTCTATTTCTGTACTTTCAGTATATAGTTCTTTTAGTATACACTTGCTAATGTACAATTATATGGTCAAAACCCCCTAACAATGTCCCCCGGTATATCTAAATAAATATCTAGACTAAGTTGAGAAGAAATAAGAAAAGTTTATTTCTGTACTTTTAGTGTAAAGTCCTTTTAGTATACACTTGCTAATGTACAATTATATGGTCAAAACCCCCTAACAATGTCCCCCGGTATATCGAGAAACCACCCCTGATTGCCGAGTTCTTTACGATAATCCATCATGGCTATATAACCGGTTATGGATACGTAGGAATACCCTCGGCAGGAACATTTCTTAGCCCTATATACGCACATGGAGGAATACCCGTACTGAGCTATCACCATCAGCGACCGATCTCTACAGTTCCGTGGCATATAGCACCACTTAATGGTATTTAATAATCTAAGCACCTCTCTTACATTACTAAAGACTACTCTATATCTTTGCAGATGACATAGAGCAATCAACTGAATGAACATTAGGCCAATACCATTGCATCCCTTTGGTAAGCTAGCCATGTAATTAGTACGAGACAAGTATAAACCAAAGTTGCAAGTAAAGTAAAGGAACAAGACTATATAAAGAAGAATATTTCATTATTGAATAGTCTTACAAGAGAGCAAATAGCTACTAGACCTATACCTGAATTCTCTGGAAGACTCGAAGAACTCTAGAACTATTCTAATTCCAAGTCCACTAGTGCTAGAACAAACTAAAATAACTGAGGAGAGCTTCTTCTTGATTCCTCTTGGTGTGTGTTGAAGTGTGTGAGGCCTCCTTTTATAACTTGAGTGCGATGGTTTTGGTAGTTGAACATATCGGAATCGCCCTTCAACCGTCATTGGGGAGGTATCTGGAACGTTCACGTGGAAGGAGATGGCGATCAGCGCCGATGTCGATTCGGCCGAACCAAGGGTTCGGCTGAACCTTGACCTGGTCCGGTGGGCCTCCAATTCCTCCTCGGTCTCCTCTTGTGCGTCCTTAGATTTATGGTATGGTGGTTGGGCTCATTTGCATATATTAAATTGGATTTGCGGGCCAATCCATCCGTACGTCTGGTTCCGATGTAATTTTCTGTCATTCCTCCTTTATTTATATAGTCACCTCCTTCAAGCAAATACTTTGCCAAGTACAAGTGGAACTAAATTATTTCTGAATAAAATATGCATACAAGCATTGCTAGTTCTCCATTATTGTTGGGAATATTGACGGTCCAAATTGGTACGTAACGACCGTCAACAGTTATCTCCCTAGTCATCGTTGTCACCGCTGCCATCAATGTGATCTGTGTGCCAGAGTTGCTCCCGAGCCGCCGGATCCATGAGCTGGCACCGTTCCCGAGGACAGGGGTGGCAGATCCACGTGCTGTCATCACTCCCGAGGTGGAGGCTGCGGATCCATCCCGAGGCCAGCACCACCCGTTCCCTGCCGCCGTCGTCCTGAGCCACTAGAGGGGAAGAAAAAGAGAAAGTGTAGGAGAAGAGGAGAGGAGGTGGAGAGGTGGGAAATGGAAGATTACAGAGGAGAGAAATGGTGAGAGAAGAAAAAATGGGAGGTGGGGAGGCACTGTGACGGAGGGAAAAAATAAAATATGTGGAGTAGCACTGAACTGAAGGCAGAGCGGAGGTTCTCCACATGGGAAAATTGATTTTCGTAGGGCAGTCCTCTTAACAGGACCGCATATGAAAATTAATTTTCCCATATGGACCTTTACCGAACATAATCCAAATATTTTTACATGCGGATGTTCCTTTAGCCCGTCTGCAATAAAATAAGGTGTGCTTTCGGTAAACTCATTTTTGTAGCAATGCAGAAACCATCTCTAACATTTCCATTTCCATATTTTTTCGGAATCGGAAACATCGGATACGAGAACGGAATAAAAAATTATCGAAACGGAATGAATATGGTAACAGATTTTTATTGGAATATAAATCCCCCTCAAACTAAACTTGTCAAATTAATTAAGAGATGTAGTTCATTACTTTATCTAAAACAATAGATCAACATTTCTAATTTTTGTTAATCAATAATAATACAACTAGTTGTACACATTCACTTTCTTTCTAGAAGGAAAAGAACTATATTCATCTATAACATATTGTATGGCATGGCCTTAAAAAACAAAAAATAGTCATTAGACAAAAGAAAAACAGATATAAAGTATTGGACTAGAAAAAATATCTCATTCGCTAATCACTTCAATACTCACCACAAACTTGAACATTTAGAGTAGAGAAGGTTGAAGTATATGAAAAGTAATTAATTTTCGATTCCGAGCAAAAAAAATCCGAATTTGCTTCCAGAAAATTTTTGAATTCAATTCCGGAATGATTTCGACCGATCTGGTTTCCAACGGATAGTACCCTTACCATATTCATTTCCGTTTTCGAGAAAAAAAATCCCGAATTTGTTTCCGTTTCCAAAACTTTCCAGAAAACTTCTGACCGACACTACTTTGCATTTCTGAAAACAGGTCTGGAAACTTTCCCCACAGTTTTCATCGTAACACATGACAGTTTCCATTATGCCGGTTACCGCGCGGATATTATGGTAACCGAGATAAAAAAAATCCTCTACCTTGTGCAACTGATAAGATCGAGAGAATATGAAAATTTTGCATATTTTCTTGATTTTCTTATGATTGAACCTGACCATGAATAGACACTAGTGCAAATCCTCTCATCTCTAATGGTCTGTAACATAACTGGATTTTACGGGCGTCACAATGAATACATCTCAAATGGGCCTAAAAAGAGGCCGATTGAGATATGGTCATAGAGAAATGTTAAACATGCATAAAACTGAAGCCTGTCACAGATGACACCTATTATTGACGGATCCTAGTTTAGGCCCGATTGAGATAACCTTAAATATCTCCATCGGGTTCTAGTTGGAGCCCGTCACCGATGATAATCATCTGTGACAAATAGTAAAATTTGGTGGTAGGTTGAAGGGGGCAAAATTTTAATTTTTTTCCAAAGAAAACAGTAAATTCATGAAAGTGACAAATAGAAATCATTAATTTAGAAAATTCATCAATTCTCATTAATTTAGCAGTATTTATCTTATAAGATGTTTCTCTAATTCTTTTTCATTTCTGTAGCAATGGATCAAAGTTAGATGTATGCGAAATCTGTGAAACGTCATAGTCAAGAGTATAGAAATGGGGTATTAAATTTTATAAACACTGCGGAGGAGGATATGAACAGAAGAAACAGCGATTACATGTGTTGTCCATGTGCAGATTGCAAGAATGAGAATATGTTTGATAGCTGAGTGGACGTACATGCTTATCTGATATAACGAGGATTCATGGAGGACTACACATGGTGGGTCAAGCATAGAGAGCAAGAATCAGGAAGTGGTGCAGCTGCAGACAGAAGTGGTGCGCAAAATCAGGAAGATGAAGATGAGCATGACATATTTGTACCTTCTCCACTGGGTGGTGAAATGGTTGATGTGGATCACGATCTGCTGCAAGACATGTTACGTGACGTTGAGGACCCAGCTTACAACGAGAGAGATTCCATAAAGTTCAGCAGGTTGGTTAGTGACTCGCAGACGCCTCTATACGTCGGATTCAAAGCAAAGCACACCAAATTGTCAGCTACCTTGGACCTAATGAAGCTGAAGGCAAGTAGTGGATGGACAGATAAGAGTTTCACAGATCTTTTGGGAATTTTGAAGGCCATGCTGCCTGATGAGAACACATTGCCCGAGACGACATATGAAGCAAAGCAGGTTTGTATCCCCTGGGGTTAGAGGTCCGTAGAATTCACGTTTATCCAAACGACTGCATATTGTACCACAAGCAATATGCGGACTTAGATGTTTGTCCTGTCTGCAAGGCTTCTCGATACAAGCGAAAGAAAAGTCCTGACGAAGGAAAGAAGTCAAAGTGGGGTGGTCCCGTGAAGGTTGTGTGGTATCTACCTATCATTGATCATTTCAAAAGAATCTTAGTTAGTACGTTGGCAAGCCACAGAGAGAAGGAACGACGGTATGCTAAGACACCCAGCGGATTCGATTTAATGGAGGAATATCGATCGAAAACACAAAGACTTTGCTGCGGACCCCAGAAACATGAGGCTATATCTGTGTACAGGTGGCATGAATCCTTTCGGAGACATGAGTAGTACTCACAGCACTTGGCCTGTTCTTATTTCAAACTTTAACCTACTGCCATGGTTGTGCTTTAAAAGGAAATATATTATGCTGTGCTTGCTAATCCAAGGACCGAAACAACCGGGCAATGATATCGATGTGTTCTTGGAGCCTGTTATGGACGATCTTGAGATACTCTGGAAAGAAGGTGTGGAAACTTTGGATGCATATGGTCAGGAGAATTTCAAGCTACGAGTTCTATTGTTCTTCACCATTAATGACTATCCCGCCCTAATCTTTCCAGCCAAACCGTGAAAGGAAAGAAGGCTTGCTCCGACTACATGAAACATACACGCAGCTGGTGGTTGAAGAAATCACGAAAGATGGTTTATATGGGTCATAGGAGGTGGATCCCGCTACATCACGCATTTAGAAGGAAGAAGAAAATTTTCAACGGTAAGAGAGAACTTCAACCTGCTCCCAAGGATTTGTCCGGAGATGAGGTCCACAAGATGGTCAAGGACATAACCAATGAGTTTGGGAAGAAAAGAAAACGTATTCAGGCAAAGGACAAGGATATGTGGAAGAAAAAGTCCATATTTTGGCGATTACCTTAATGGAAAGATCTTGAGGTCCGTCATTGCATTGATCTGATGCATGTAGAAAAGAATGTGTGTGAGAGTTTGGTTGGCCTGCTGCTGAATATTCCCAGCAAAACAAAGGACGGGTTGAATGCGTGCCTTCATCTATAGGAAATAAACATTCGCAGTGAACTCCAGCCCGTAACAAATGCAGAGATAGGTAGAGTGTACCTCCCTCCAGCCTGCCACACACTGTCGAAGGATGAGAAGATCGCAATGTTATCATGCCTGAAAGATATTAAAGTTCCATCGGGCTATTCAGCGAGGATTAGTAAGTACGTCAAATCGGAAAACCTAAAACTGGTTGGAATGAAGTCGCACGATTGCCACGTGCTAATCACACAAATCTTGCCCCAGTTGCTATCAAAGGCATTCTTCCACCCAAAGTCCGTCATACGATCCAACGTCTATGTGCCTTTTTCAATACAATCAGACAGAAAGTTATAGATCCCGAAGATTTGGATGGGTTGCCGACCGATATTATCAATACCCTCTGCCACATGGAGATGTTTTTTCCACTGTCTTTCTTTGATATCATGGTTCATCTCCCTATTCATCTTGTCAAGCAAACAAAATTATGTGCCCCAGCATTTCTAAGAGAAATGTACCCGTTCGAGAGGTACATGGGAGTTCTGAAGGCATACGTTCGGAACAGAGCAAAACCGGAGGGGAGCATCATTGAAGGCTACACGACCGATGAGGTTATTGAGTTCTGCGTGGATTACATGTCCGAGGCCGAGCCTATCGGAGTTCCAGTGTCTCGTCATGAAGGAAGGTTGTCAGGTGCTGGCACAATTGGGAGGAAAAGAATTAGGCCCGATCAAGTTTCGTACGTGCAGGCTCATTTTGCTGTGCTCCAACACATGGCAGATGTTGGCCCATACTTTGAGGAACACTTAGCCAAAATTCGGTAGGAGAACTTGGGTCGATCTGAGACGTGGATTAACAGAGAACATAACTCTTGGTTCAACGCATGGTTGAAGAATCGTGTCACAATGTCGACGGATATCCCAAATGAGACAGTACAGTTGTTGGGGATGGGACCGTGTTGGGCCATAGATACATGGCAAGGATACTATATTAATGGATACACATTTTACAACATCTAGTAAGATGAAAAAAGCACAGTGCAAAACAACGGAGTCCGTATAGATGCATTCCAGGATCAAGTTGGGTCGAACACATACTACAGCCGCATTGAGCAGATCTGGAAGCTGAACTACGTGAAGTTCAAGGTTCCTATGTTGCGATGCTGTTGGGTGAATATACGCACTGGTGTTAAAGTCGACAAGGAAGGTTTCACTTTAGTAGATCTATCCAAGATTGGATACGCTGACAAACCATTCGTACCTGCGAAACAGGTCGAGTAGATTTTCTACATAAAAGACCCCGCAAACAAGAAGATACACATCATGAGAGATGGCAAACGCTGAATTGTTGGTGTTGACAACGTCGTCGACGAAGAAGAATACAACCAGAATCTTCACGTACGACCTCACGTCGACCTTGACAATGATCCACAAGAGCCTGTGGCATAATACTCGATCAGATCATACGGAAGGCATAATGTTGTGCCGATCCCGTTATACTTATTTGTTACGTTGTTTTTGGATACTAATGAAGTATTTGTATTAGTAAAAAAACCTTAGGTAATTTGGTGCAGCTTGTAATAATTTTTGTTGTGAATTTAGTAAATTAAGTGAATTACTGTACTTTACTTAATTATTTGGGATAATAAGTGAATTATTTTGGATAATAAGTGTTATTTTATTGCAGTTGATTATTTTCACTTCAGTTGTAATCTGTGACGGGCTCTAGTGCAGGCCAGATAGAGATGATGTCATCTCTATCGGGCGTAAACTAGAGCTCGTCACAAATGACTACATCCGTGACGGGCCCTGGTTTAACGCCCGATAGAGATGATATCATCTCTATCGGGCATTAAACAACAGATGTAGTCATTTGTGACGGGCTCTAGTTTACGCCCGATAGAGATGACATCATCTCTATCGGGCCTACACTAGAGCCCGTCACAGATGAGTCATCCGTGATGTGCTCTAGTTTACGCCCGATTAAGATGTTTAATGACCGTAGTAAGATAACCGCACTCTCCCCTCAGATCTGGATCGAATATTTTTCTAAGTCAGAAGAACACTAGCGTCGCCGCTACGCACTGGGAGCTCGCCGCCGATGACCAAGACGCCGGCCACCTTCTCTCGAAGCCACCGCCGGACACCACCTCCCCAAGCCGCCGCCGGCCACCTCCTCCCCAAGCCACTGCCGGCTGCCTCCTCCCCAAGCCACCGCCGGCCGCCTCCTCTCCAAGCCGGTAAGCATATACACAAGAAATAGTAGAAATTTATGATAGTTTGAAATATTAGAATGTGCAATAGTTGAAATATGTGAAATAAATGTGAAGTTTGGTATATGTGATATATATATATATGTGCAATAGTTGAAATATGTGAAATAAATGTGAAGTTTGGTATATGTGATATATATATATGTGCAATAGTTGAAATATGTGAAATATATGTGAAGTTTGAAATATGTGTTATATATATATATATGTGCAATATTTGAAATATGTGAAATATATGCCGATAGTTTGAAATATGTGATATATATATATGTGCAATAGTTGAAATGTGTGAAATATATGCCGATAGTTTGAAATATGTGATATATATCTATGTGCAATAGTTGAAATATGTGAAATATATGTGAATTTTGGTATATGTGCAATTATTGATTTATGTGAAATCTATGTGATATAGGTTTTAGGACTTAGGGTTATTTTAGTGATGAATGATGGTCGATGGATGATTGATTTTAGTGTAGATAGTAAGTACGTTATCAAATCATCGCAAAATCCGAGGTGCGTAGGGTCTGAAGTTGGTTTGATCGAGTTAGTGCATTCACAAAACCGATTAAGACACCTTTAAACCCCAGCGCACATCGGTTTCTGTCATTTTTTGATAATTAGTCATTTATGTAAGGACTTAGTTCCTAGGTTATTAAATCATCACAGAATACGAGGTGCTCTGGGTGCTAAGTTGGTTTGGTTGGGTTAGTACATGTACGGAACCAACCAAGACACCTTTGCAAGCAGACCACTTCGTAATCTATCATTTTTTGATAATTAAGAAACATGTAAAAAGAAGTGACGTCGAGCGAGGAATCAACTAAAGTACATAATTCATTCATTTCGAGCGAGTGATTTTAGGACTTTGGGTTGTTAGCTATTTTAGTACTTAGTGATTTTAGGACTTAGTGATTTTAGGACTTATGTGCTTCCGGTGCCAACGATCGATAATATTAAAGTTAGTACGTACATACGTAATTTGTTTACAAAATTAATTAATTTTGTTATTTTGTAAGTTATTTAGATGATGTCTCAGCAAGGTGAACCAATGTCGTACAACTAGTGGGTCCTCAAGGGCACGGAGTCATAGGATAGGGAACAAAATCCCTAAGGAACGGTACAACATAGTAGAGGTGAACCAGGTTGGACTGCCGACTCGTCCTTGGAATGTTCTGGCTAAGTTTAGGTCGACCTGCGGTGTCGTAGCGAGGGAAAACTACACAATTCTCGTGGATGACATCAAGCATGTGCCCGAAGCAGAGAAGAACGCAGCTTGGCTCAAATTTAAGGGAAGCTTCGAGTATCCTGCAGCCGACGAGGCCAGGCTGGTTACGGAGTACGTCTTCAATCCGATAACCCAGGATCCAACTCAGCAATGGCCTTTTATCATGGCTAACGCCTGGGAGCAATTCTACGAGAAGAAGTCGACCCCCGAATCCCGTGCCAGAACCGAGGCTTATCGAGCACTGCAGGCCAGGAACATACACCCGCACCGGCTAGGCACCGCAGGATATGCCGGGAAGCAAGAGAAATGGTAGGGGGAGGATGAAGTTGCAGCGGGAGCGAACACACCGCCAGTGTTTGCCGATATCCCACACCCACGGGAAAGGAAATGGGCCCGGGCGAGGTACCAGAAGAATGAAGATGGGACAATTTCGCTCCCAGATCCCCAAGATCAACAAGTGTACGATAATATAGTAAGTGTCTAATCTCAATATTTGTTCGCATTGTTTCCAATGAACTTTTCATTGAATCCGAACTCAATTGTACTGCAGAAGGAGTTGGTTGCCAAGCAAGAAGCCTCGCAAGAGGCCAGCTCTCAAAGACGCGAGGCCGACAGCCTTACTGAAGTGTTGGGCACCAAGGAACACCGTGGACAGACAAGGGGACTTGGATCCAACGTGCCATAGAAAGTTGGATTTACAGACTATGCGTGGCAGTACAAGAAGCGGACAGTCACGAAGGCGCAGAAAGATGCACGCCTTGCCTCCCAGATCCGGGAGCAGGTCAGAGCCGAATTGAGCTCTAAATTCGACGAGAAGCTCGAATCAATGAGGGTCCGTATCAGGCAGGAGATTTGAGAAGAGCAACATATCCCGGAGGCTCCCGCTGCTGCTATGCAACAAGATTTAGCAAGTCCCACGCAGAGGCGCAGCAGTTCCGCATCAACTGAGGTGGGGGAAATTCCACCATCGGTCCCCGCCGCCGTCGACCACATAGCGGTACATTTCTCGTCCGCAACGCATAGAAGTCTTAACGAAACCATATGGTAAGTAATATTCTAAAAATATGGATGAATCTATCACAGGAACCAACTAGCTGCACCCTGACAGTAAGGGTGATGCCGACCTTCTCGGTTCCTGCAGCCAATGGCCTTGCTTTCAAGCCGACCCCAGAGACAACAGTTCATGGGGCGCAACTTAGGACTGATTGTGCGAAAGTGCAAGTTGACTCGGTGAAGCCCGAATTCGATCATTTCCCACTTGGGCATCCACCAAACGACGAGGTCCTAACCCTAGGAAATGCACGTGGAACCTTTATCCAATGGCCCAAGGACCTCATTGAGATAAGGGTGATCCCGGGGCCAACCACTGCACCAAGGGTTCGTCCGCCAGTACAACCTGCCCCTGCTCCTTCAGCCCCTCCAGCTCCCGCTCGTCATGAACAGATTGATGATGTCGACTTACAGTACGACACAGATTTTGGGGACGAGCATATGGAGGCCGACAGCATGGCGATCACTAAATCCCCACTCATGAAGAAAAGCAGGAAGGCGCATTCTTCCCCCTAGAGAATAGCTATCGAAAAACCTGCTGCAAGGGGGTGAGGAAAAGGAAAGCTGCAGGTTTCATGTCTTGCTCCAACAAAGCTAGATATGACCAAGGGGCCGGTAGTACATAGGAAGACCGTTCCTCCATCATCCTTTCAAATAGGCATGCCATTGTTTGGAGACGACGTGCTAGGAATGATGGGCACCGCTTTCAAGGAGCTTCACATGTACTACATGGAGAGATCTAACGTGAGGAGGAAGAATAGAGAGAATGATATAATAGGCGAACATGACAGAGCGTCATTCCTTGGGCCACCAAATTTTATCGTGGTAGACTTCAAGGATCTATTCGACCTCTACAGGCTCCGCTCGGTGGGCACAACCCTCCTCAAGTGCTAGTCCTTGTAAGTACTCTTGCTCACAAAAATTAGTCATCTCAATGCGTGTAACATGCTTATAAGAGCGTTTATCTTGCGTGTAGGTATAGTTGGAAGTGGTGTCTCAAGAATGCACCAGAAGTTGCCTTCCTTGATCCTCAAGTAGTCACCGTCACAAATCTTGAAAGGACCATCAAGGAATGGTAAACTACTTGTTTGACACCTTCTGGGTCCGACAAGACAAGGAGTACATCATGTGCGCCTATAATCAATAGTAAGTGTGTTCCCTAAATACATTGCATTACACGTCTAGCTTTAGTATTTAACTTTTAACTATTTTAATGCCGTAGTGGCCATTGGATCCTTATGGTAATAACGCCTAAGTGGAGTACATGCCACTACATAATCTCCAGAATTGATAACAAAGCATACGATTGGACCCCTATTCAACTAGCGATAGATGAAGCGTGGGGCCGATATGTGCAAAAAAGAGGCCTTCGAAAGACAGGTCAGGACACACTTATCCATAAAAAGGACTTCCCAGTAAAACAACAAATAGGTGACCAGTGCGGATTCCATGTATGCCACAACATGCGCCTTTTGTGCAAAGATAAGGTGAAGACTTTGGCTGAATTGGAGGTTTGTGGTCTCATTTGACATATTCTAACTACATTGAAGTATATATATGTGTGTGTGTATGTGTAAAGATCGATCGACTAATTTCGAATTATGTACATGTAGGACAAATTTTCAAAGGATCCGGGTAGCAGTTTTAAGGATATTTGTGAGGAGATAGCCGGCTTCATCCTCCACGAAATTATTCACCCTAAAGGAATGTTTAGGATTAAGATTAATTGATGAACATTTTTTAACATCTTAATTGAATTGTCAAACACATGTTATTATGCAACATTGATGTTTATTATATTTGCTATGTCTATGTAAACTCTTCCTAGATATATATTGCAGGTTATGATGCTTACCACTTGAGCAATATGGATGTGTCAAATATGTGAGCAATATGGATGTTATGTGTATGATTCTGTGAAATATATGTGAATGGTATATGTGAATGGGGATGCTGGGATGTATATATGTGAATAGCATATCTGTTTCTGTTATTTTGCAGCGGGCATGGCTAGCAAAGGCCTGAGGCTAGACAAAAAACAAAATTTATTTTTTTTGTGGGTAATACTCATCGGTGATGGGCTATAAGTTAAAGCTCGATTAATTTATAGTTAACCGTGATGGGCTTTACATCAGGCCCGACTTAGAATATAAGTTATCTGTGATGGGCTATAGTTGGGGCCCGATTGAGAATAATAGTCATCTGTGACGGGTCCTGTTTAGGCCCGTTTGAGAAAGACAGTCATCCGTGACGGGTGCTAGTTGTAGCCCAATTGAGATAGGTCATCCGTGACAGGCTCTGTTTGACTGGTCGTCTAGGTCAAAGCTATCAGTGATGGGTTTTAGTTGAGGCCCAATTGAGATAACTTCATCCGTAACGGACTTATGCCCGATTGAGATAAGTTCTCACATCACTGACTTCTACGCTGTGTCGGGTGCCATACCCGATACAGATGTGGGTTGCCGCCCGATTGAGATGTGGGTTACCGTTGTAGTGAGACATATATGTTGTCGAAACGACAACTGCATTACTCAACAGTTGTTGGGAAAGTAAAGTGTAATAAATTTTATATTAAAATTGGGATCCCCTTTTACATGGCCCTAGGTGACTATTTATAACCCCATTACATATCTCCCTATTAGGGTTTAGGGCTGTTACAGGGGAATTTACATGGTCACCCTCATAAAGGGCCCCCTATATGGGTATTCAATGTAATTAAGGTGTATGGGCCCTCAATGGGCCGCCTGGCGACTACTGGCTCATTGGTCCATGGGCCGGGACGATTGGGCCGGCCCGCTGGATCTCCTTGGATCAGGTCCATCTTGGCAAAGTCATCCTCCTTCGGCGCATGCCTTCGCCATGTAGCCTTCGCCTAGACTGGTGGGAGCCCAGTGTAACTCTTCACCCAACGTCTCTTTCGCCTTGATGTCTTCGCCACCGGGCTTCGCCTCAAGAGGTCTTGGGCGTCTAGAGTTCGGATCCTTGCTGCTTGGCTGGTTTCGGCAGGCCTTGTCGAAGGGCCTCATGGCATACTGCCAACAAGCCCCTCACGGGCAAGGGTGAGATAGGAGCTTCGGCCGAGACCGTGCAAACCATGTAGTATGGTATGAGGCCTCCCCTTTCGACCGATGATCCTGCCGAAACCTGTTTCCCTGGGTCCTGCAAAAAACTAGTGATATGCGTATTTGCGAAAAAGGGTTCTTATGTATAGCCTTCGCCCACCGCGAGCAGTTGTTGTGTGTTTTTGACCGGTCCTAATGTGAGCAGTGTTGGGCCTTCGCCTTCTATGAACAGTGAAGTGGCTCATATTGCTCTGTTGGGCCGTAGTGAACAATGATGGGCCGTGGGGCTGTGGCGAACAGTGATGGGCATTTCCTTTGGGAGCCCACTGCTGTACGGTCTGGTCCATGAGATTTTACCGTTTCGCCTACCCCGCGACACGTGGACGTTCCTGATTGGATGGGAAGGCGAAGCATCGTTTGGTGGGCTATATATTCTCACCTCCCGTTTTGACCGTCGCTACTCCTCTCATTTTCAGCGCGGTCATTTTCCTTTCCATCTCCTACTCACGGCTGACTTTGAACGAACTGCTTCACCTAACCAACACCTTTCGCCCACCCACTTCTGCTTCGCCATGGCTCCCCGCAAGCCGAACCCAGTTAATGCGACCGACCCTGACCCCGGCCAGATCGATGAAGACACCACAGCTTTTTTAGGGGCTTCGCTCATCGACGACGATGACTTGGTGAAGATGGTCGACGCCGGCTTGGTGGCGGAGGGGCAGGCGTTCGCCCCCCGGGATGTCGAGGTGCCGCAGCCTGGTGAACACCAGACGGTGGTGTTCACCGTCTTCTTCGAGGCTGGCGTTATCTTTTCGGCTGCCGTCAACTTGAAGACGGTGGTTACCCCTACCGGGACTCGGAAGACTGCGTTCGGGAGTGTGAACATCAATGTTCGCCCCGAACGCGCCGACTTGTGGCCGGTCAATGCCGCAATGTCGAAGTGGGACCGCCACTGGATGGCGAAGTGGTTTTACCACTCCATCCCTTTCGAGGTGGGACCCGAAGCGGCGAGGGCCCGGAAGCCGAGGGTTGCCGTCAGCGGCGCCCTGGAGGCGCGGTTCACCCTGCTTCGCAGGGTGTGCTCCCGGCTAAGTTGCCGGGACTTAGTTGAAGAATTCTGCATGCTGCGAATATGCCCCCTTTCGCAGGCATGGCAGGTTGAGGTTGACCAAGGCGAATAGGTCAACGGCCTGCCAAAGCTTAACCTTCCTGCCGGGGCGAACGGTAGGTTTTTATTTCTATTGTTTCTGTCTTGCTTTTCATTCTATATTTCCTGTTCGGCCCTTACATAGCGATTCGTCATTTTTCAGTGTTGTCGTTAGCCCAGGTCGACACCGAAGCCCGAAGGCTTATCGGTGACGTGTTGGTCACCGAATACAGCCAGTTGCTGACTCGACAAGAAGCTGGCCGGTCGAACCGGGTTTACACCGGTGAACTACCCCCAAGGGCGAAGCCCTTCAAGGCCGACGGCGAAGCCGGCCCGTCCCAGAAGCGTCCGCGGGGGCAAGTGAAGTTTGCCCCCCGCAAGCAGAAGGCCCCTGCTTCGACAGACTCCGACATCGAAGACGAGGGTGACGCCGAAGAGAAGGAGGCGAGGGGGCTGAGTTCGTGGCCGAAGAGGCTGGGGACGAAGCTGGCGATAGCCGCTCTGGGACGCGTGGTTACACACCAACTCCCAGCCCCGAGCGCGTCGAAACTGCAGCGGAGTCGACCTCCTCGCCCCTTCGCCGGAAGGATATGGAGAGCGCAAAGGCCTTAGTCGCGATCGCTGCGGCTAGGGCGGTGAAGGGCGGCGCCGCGAAGAACGCCCCCCAGAAGAGAGGGGTCGTCGCAATCGCTAACGCGTTCAACGATGAGGAGTCGTCCGACGGGACTCCTACTTCGCCCGCGGGGCGTAGCCAGGGCCCCTCGACATCCCTTGGGGCGACTGGTGGGGCTGGGGCTTCGGCTTCAGCCGAACAGGTGGTGAGGGCGGCCGCCAGAATTTTGAACAGCCCGGTCCGCTAGCCTGTTTCGCCGCTTGCTCTCAACAAGGGCAAGAAGACGGCTGAGGGGTCCGGCTCCGAATACTCCCAGGCCCCACCCCGCTTCGCCCCCGGGGATTTTGAGACCCGGGCGGAGCTCATTCCCATTGTGGAGGGGGTGAGCAATATTGTTTCGCCGGCTGGCGGTCCCAGCCTCTTCACCGAGCTCAACGAGTTCGACGAGGGGTGCTCTGCTGTCAAGAGCCTGGCTATGCGGATAAGTCACTTTTGTAATCCTCTTTTTTTCTTGTTTTCGACATCTAACCCATCTTTCGCCCTTTCTTGTTCGCCAGCTCCTTGCGGCTCATTGTTCGATCGAGCAGACAATGCGGGCCCGGCTCGATGGTTTGAAGAACCGCCTCCGGGCGAAAGATGACGAGCTAGGCCGAAAGAGCCTGGAAATGGAGGGGCTCGCCCGGTCCCTCCGGGAGGCGAAGGCGGAGAGTAAATGCCTTCAAGCCGAGATCGACGCGGGCAGCAAGGCAAAGGCCGAAATCGAGCACCTTATGGCCGAGCTGGCGAAGGAGCGGGGGTAGTCGGCGGCCCTCACCGACTACTATAACATGACGGAGCCCCAGAAGGAAGCCCTTCGCCAGGAGGTGGGCCAAGCGGAGGCGAAGGCCCAATGCCTTGCTCGCGAGGCGGCGAGGACGGCTGCATCGGCGAAGACAGCCTGCCGCACTCTTCGCCTCGCGCTCAATGATATGGGGGCGAAGGTGCGAGGTGTCCCGGGCGAAAACGCCCCCGCCCTTGATTTTTGCGAGTGGAAACAGGAGGCTGGCTGCGTAGTCTCAGATTGTGCCACGGCGTACGGCGATTGCTGTGCGCGCGTCTCAGCGGCCTTCGCCCTGGGACTGCTTCAACAAAACGGGTGCGAACATGTCGCCCAGTTTCCCGATTTTGCGAAGGGGACTGGGAAGTCAGCACCCAAGATATTTCACCTGCCCTCCGTGCCTGGCGAAAGCAATTTTGGCAGAAGGACGGCCGTTCTGCAGCTAAGGCCCACCTGCTTGAACAACTAGCGAAGACAGAGGCGGCGGACCAAGGCGAAGAACCCGCAGAAGGGGGCGGAGGTGGAGCTGAAGACCACCCAGAGGTGTGAGGCCCTCCGCCCGTCTCCTTGTAATTTTGTTTTCACTTTTGATGTTTGCCGTGTAGGGCGAACTATGTAAATATGGCCAAGGCCTACCTTGTTTTAGGATGTCAAATTGTTTGAAATATATGACTGTTTTCGCCACTTGTGTCATATTTCCATTTGAAATGTGTGAAACATGTTTGAAATGTTTGCGCTTGTTTTATGTGGTCCTTTCGCCCAGTTCGTGCGCCCCCACTTTCGCTTTCCACGTTCTGCTCCATGACTTTCCCATTTTTAAAGGGTCGATGCCAAAAGCTTTGCGTTCGACCCCCTTTTGGGGATTGGCAAAGCAAGAACGAGAAGTTTATTGCGGCGAAGAATTTGCCGAAGGTTCGCTACCTACTTCGGCCTGTCTATCGCGAGATGACGATCAACGGCCACAACTATAAAGTTGTGAATGTTGCCAACTGGATGCGAACCCATCCTGGGCGAACGCTGGAGGACTACGATCGTGTCCATGTGGCGCGCCTGGAGGGCATGGCCCGCTTCTGGCGAAACCATCAACGGACCGATCAGCAGAAGGCGATCGCCCAGCGTCGCTATGCCCTTTTTGTAGTTTCGCCCCCCTCTCCCCTTAGGGTGGTGTACAACATTAGCAGTGATAATGAACCATGTTCGTCAGATCACTCTTTTGGTAGCTGTTTTCGGGGCGAAGATGTAATTTATTTGTAAGCAAAACGTGTAACTCGTTTCGCCTGTATCATGTTGTACGACGTGTACTGTTGATTTTTTTCAGAGTTAATAAAGCTGTGCTTTTGTTTCCTTTTCACCATTTTCTGCATTATCACATCTTGTGCTTTTGTTGGGTCGGAATGTATCGGCCCCTTTACATGTGCTGGCGAAATAGGTATGGTGACTTTTCAGCTTTCGACTTTCGTTGTCGATCTTTGGTGCTTTCCGTTAGTGACAGCGCTATTTTGTGTAGATCGATTATAACGGTGTTCGATCTTTTTTATCTCCCGAAGCAAGCTGTCGCGGTTTCAACGTTCGGCGAGCGATGCTTCGGCCGATTCGTTTCGCTCCCTGGTGCTTTCGCTGATCAGGCGTTTGCCTTGGAGTTTTTCCACGAATTATCATGCACATAAGTAAAAAAGGCGAAAGACACAGAAATTTTATACTGGTTCGGGCCTCCAGAGTGGATAATAGCCCTACGTCCAGTTTTTTTTTCTTTTTCCATTTTCTCCCTTTTTTGTATTTTTGTGCCGAAAGACTTACAAAACGGTGGATGCCGAAAAGCTACCTAGCAATATGTACATTTTTACATGTTGGCGAACAGGGTGCCACCCTCTCTAGACATAGAAACGCTTGAGTGAAGCGGTGTTCCACGAGTGATCGAACTCTTCGCCTTCCAGTGTTGCTAGGCGAAAAGAGCCCGTCCTTGACCTGTGCTTGATGAGATATGCCCCCTCCCATTTTGACTCAAGCTTCCCAACCGCTACTAGGTTCGCCTTTTTCCTCAGGACGAGGTGACCTGGCAGGAGCTCTGTTGGGCGAACCCTTTTGTTGTAGATTGCCGAAGTGCTTGTGGCGTACTGGCGCATATGTTCCAGTGCTTCGACTCGTACCCCCTCCAGGAGTTCGAGCGACACTGTGCGCCCATCTTCGTCCCCAGAGAACATCACCCTTGGTGAGTTAGCCCCTAGCTCTGTTGGGGTCATCGCCTCGTCTCCGTAGAGGAGCATGAACGGGCCGAACTTGGTTGGCCTTGTGGGAGTTGTTCGGAGGGCCCAAAGGACAGACAACATTTCGTCTGGCCATCTGCCTTTCGCTGCCCCTCGAGCCTTTTCTTGAGTGGCTCCAAGATCTTGTCATTTGCGCGCTCGGCCGCCCCATTCGACTGTGGGTGCGCGACCGATGCGAACCTGATTTCCAGGTTTAGCCCCTCGCACATTTCTCTGAACTTGCTAGAGTCGAACTGTTTGCCATTGTCCATGATGAATTCTCTTGGAACTCCGAAACGGCAAATGATGTTTTTCCAAACAAACTTCTGCACTACCGCCGAAGTGATTGCACCGAGTGGTTCGGCCTCGATCCAGCGCGAAAAGTATTCAATGGCCACGATTGCAAACTTGTATCCATTTCGCGCTACCGGAGTGGGCCAGCCCCCACCTGGCGAAGGGCCAAACTGGTGCGATCGGCTGTAGCTCATACTGCGGTGCGGTCTGGCTTCGGCCATGTCGCTGGCAGCTTTCGCACGTTTTGGCTTGCGCAACACAAACTTTCAGCACCGTGGGCCAATATACTCCCTGGAGAAACACCTTGGAGGCAACAGTTCTTGCGGCCTGGTGTGCCCCGCAGAGCCCCTGGTGTATTTCCTTTGCCATTTCTTCGCCTTCGGTGATGGAGATGCAGCGAAGCAAAGAATGGAGCACTCCGGAGCGATACAGCTACCCTGAAACCAGCTTGTACTGTCTGGCTCTAATTTGCAGGCGCTTCGCATCCGCTTCATCATCTAGGAGCCAGTCATCCTTGAGGTACTTCACGAACGGTGTTCGCCAGTCCTCTGGGTCTTCGCCCGGGTCTGTCTGGTCTATGGCCATGACATCCTCAGCTCCCTCGGGCACACTTGGTGCGTAGAGGACCTCAAAAAAGATGCCTGGTGAATGTGGTCCCCCCCAGGCGCCCGATTTCGCCAGGGCGTCTGCTTCCTCATTCTGTCTTCTAGGTAGGTGTTCGACCGTTATCCCGGCGAAGCACTTTTCCATCGACCGAACAGCCTCCAAATATCTTTTCATCCCTTCATATTTTGCTTCAAAAGATTTATCAACATGACAGGCCACTAGTTTGGAGTCTGTTCAGATGAGCAAGCGCCGAACCCCTAGCGCTTTCGCCTTTCTTAAGCCCAGCAGCACCGCTTCGTACTCCACCGTGTTGTTGGTTGTGTCGAACTGCAGCCTTGCGGCATACCGAATTGGCACGCCCCTTGGCGAAATGAGCACGGCCGCGGCGCCCGCCCCCCTGTGCGACCACGAGCCATCGGAGTACATTATCCAAGGCTGTTCGACAGGCTGAGGTTCGGGAGCGGACGCCGGTGTCCATTCGGCCACGAAATCAGCCAGGACTTGGGATTTGACGGCGGTGCGCGCCACGAAATGCAGGTCGAAGGGGGATAACTCCGCTGCCTACTTGCTGAGTCTGCCAGAGATTTCCTTGCCCCGAAGTACTTCGCCCAGGGGGTATTGCGAAGGCACTGTGATTTTGTGGGCCTGGAAGTAGTGCTTGAGCTTGCGCGAAGCCATCACCAGGGCGTAAGCGAGCTTTTCCATCTCAATATACCTTGTCTTCGGCCCTTGCAGGGCTTCGGAGACGAAGTACACCGGTTTCTGCCCTGATTCTGTCTCTTGGACCAGGGCTGCACTGACCACCACCGGCGAAGCCGCTAGGTATAATAGCATTTCGCTTCCTGGTGTTGGGCTGACCAGGGTGGGTGGGCTTTGCAAATATTGCTTTAGCTCTTCGAATGCAGCCTGGCATTCGGGAGTCCAGCTAAACTTCCCTGCGCCCCGGAGGGTCTTGAAAAATGGCAGGCCCCTTTCGGCTGCTTTCGAGAGAAAACGACTGAGTGCCGCAATTCGGCCCGCGAGCTTTTGTACTTCGCGTACGCTTGACGGTGGCCTCATTTGCTGAATGGCGTCAATTTTCTCGGGGTTCGCCTCAATACCCCTTTCTGAAACAAGAAAACCCAACAACTTGCCCGCGCGAACGCCAAAAACACACTTCTCCAGGTTTAGTTTAATACCCGCCGCGCGCAAGTTGTCGAAGGTCTCTTGTAAATCAGACACATGGTCGAAAGCCTTGCGGCTCTTTACGACGATGTCGTTGACATATGCCTCCACGTTTCGCCCCAGCTGCTTGCGAAGCACCTTGTACACCAGCCTGGCGAACGTTGCTCCGGCGTTCCTCAGGCCGGAAGGCATCCTGAGGTGGCAGAAAGTGCCAAACGGCGTGATGAAGGCGGTCTTGGCGATGTCGTCCGGATTCATGTGGATCTGGTGATAGCCGGAGTAGGCATCCAAGAAGCTCATGAGCTCGCAGCCAGCCGTCGAATCAACAAGCTGGTCGATCTGCGGCAGGGGGAAGTCATCCTTCGGACAAACCTTGTTGAGGTCCGTGAAATCGACGCACATGCGCCACTTGTCGTTCGACTTCTTCACCAAGACCAGGTTCGCCAACCACTCCGGGTGGTCGATCTCCTTGATCACTCCGGCCTTGAGAAGCTTGGCGTCTGGCTTGACGGCCAGGCGATGCATGATGAGTTTTGGCGAAACGCCTCCCACTTCGCTGAGGCTCCAGGCGAAGATGTCGATGTTTTTCTTGAGTACTTCTAGGATTTTCCCAGCTTCTTCTTCGCCTAGGTCACCCCCAGCTGGACAAACTTCGCCGGGTCCGCGCCGCTCACCTGCGCTTTGATCACCTTGCCGTGAGGAGTTGGCTTCGGTACGCGGTTAACACGCGGTTCGGCCTCCACACTATGCACCGCCCTATTGATCACGGCCAAGTCGCCTTTCGGCGCAGCAGGAGGTTGAAGCCCCTTGACAACAATCACCCCTGCCGGACCTGGCATCTTGAGCTTGAGGTAGTTGTGGTGGGAGATGGCTTCAAACTTGTTCAGGGTTGCACGGCCGAAGATGGCGTTGTAGCTATATGGGATGTCGACGACGTCGAACAGTATCTGCTCTTCGCGTCTACTTTCGCCCGTGCGGAAAGCAACCTTCAACCGCGCCTGGCCGAGAACTTGCACCGCCTCACCGCCGAAACCGCGAAGCGAGGCCGGCGCTTGAGTGAGGGCCGAAGTTGGTAGCCCCATCCTGGCGTATGCCTCGGCGAAGATGACATCGGCCGAGCTGCCCCCATCGACCAGAATTCGTCGGAGGCTGGAGGCGACTGTTCTCGGGCCGCCTCGCGAGGCGCTTCGATAGCGGCACCCTGATGCGGCCTTGGTTCTTGAGCGTTGCTTCGCTGACGGATGTTTCGGCACTGCTCGGTGGTGTGCGAAGACCGCCCAAGATAGGCGCAATAGAGGTCTTTTCTGACATTCTTGCGAACAGGCTGTTGATGGCTGCCGCCCTGCTGGGCGTCGAACTCCTTGTGGAGGGCTTGTACTTCTTCGACAGCCATCACCGCCTTGCCTGTTCGGTCGGTCCTGAATTTCCTCCATGTCATGGGAACTTGGCCTTGTCACGGCGGCTGCCCCTGGTTCGCCGGCTGGGGCTGGCGAACGGCGGGGGGAGCTGGTTCGACGACCTGCGCTTGCATCTGGGCCTAGGCCGAGGCGATGGAGGCTTTGTCGTACTCAGCTTGGATCGCCTGCCTTCGCTTGGAGTCTTCTTCGCTCCTTGCGTACCCATCGATGATGCGAAGCAGGTGCTCGAGAGTTTGCGGCTCCTTGTTGGCGATCTTCCTTGTGAGTTCGCCTTCGAGCAGCCCGGCCGAAGCGGCATTGATGACGGATGCCTCTGTTATGTCCTGAACTTGGCATCGGGCTTGCGAGAAGCGACGCATGTACTCCCGTATCGATTCGCTCGGCCTCTGGCGAATGCCGAGCAAATGATGTTGTGTCTTCGGCTCCTCGTAGGTGCCTCGAAAGTTAAGGATAAAAACTTCGCGCAATTGCTCCCATGAGTAAATGCTATTGGATGGTAAATTGAAATACCAAGAACGGGCAATGCTGTCTAGAGCGAGATGGATTACCTTCGCCTTGGTGTTTTCCTCGCCGTGAGCGGCTTCGATCGCGGACTCGTAGATTGAGAGGAACTCTTTTGGGTCTGTTTCGCCCGAGTACCGCGGAACGGGTGAGAATTTGAACTGAGGTGGGATCGGACGGTTTTTGATTCCCCCGCTCAATGGCAGCCCCTTTTCACCCCCGGCTTTACCCATGACGCCCTGTAGCGAAGGCCCGCTCGGCTGCGGATACGGCGTGGCGAAGGGCGAAGTGATGGCCTGGGGATGCGGCTGGGCTGCGACGTTCGGTGGCCCACTTCCGAATGTTGGCACTTGAGTGGTGTTGTAGAAGTCGAATTGTGGCCCTGGCCCCAGGGCGAAGCCCCCGACCCGGGCTGGTTCGACGGCAACCACCCTGGCACGCCCTGGCCAGAGCCTCCCTCCGGCAGGGCCGAAGGGGTCGTGCTTGAGGTGTGGGGTTGATTGAGCTGCTGCAGGAAAGCTTGAAACAGCCCCCTCCGCCATTGCTTGTGATATTTGGCCAGGTGGCGAAGAGTGTACTTGGATCGTGGCCGGCCGAACTTGCGGCCGCTCGCCAGGATGCGGGTGCACAGCTGCGACCGAAGGCTGGCTAGGGAAGCAAACTGGTCCTTGCGCGGCTTGTACCGTCGCTTGATGAAAAACTTGAGGCGGGATGTCGCCTGCCGAATACTGGAGGATGGGGGCCGGAGCGACCTTGGCCTGCCGCGCTGCTTCGTACGCCTGCTGCTGCTCCTGCATCTGACGAAACATGTCTTGGAGTCGCACCATGTTTTGCCGCATGGCCTCCATGCTTGCCTCGGCTTGCGCGTCAAGGTTGGGATCGGCTTGCGCAGCGGCGAGCGCGGTCGAAGTCAGCTGAGCCGCCGAAGGGGCCTCCGGCACCTGCTCCGCCGAAGTGGCCGGAGCCAAAGTTAGTGGTTGCGGCGCGGGCGCCGAAGCCGACGGCACTGCCGCCACTTCAGTGGGTGCCGAAGGCTCCGCGCCTTCGTCGGCGGCCATCACCTCTTCTGCTAAGCTCTCCTTTGGGTTCGCAACCCTCTCCTTTGAGACCTTCTTCGGTGTCATTCGCTCTCAGTGGTTTCGCTCAGAGATCCCCACGGTCGGCGCCAGCTGTTGTCGAAACGACAACTGCATACGTCGAAGGACGTGGATACTCAACAGTTGTTGGGAAAGTAAAGTGTAATAAATTTTGTATTAAAATTGGGATCCCCCTTTTACATGGCCCTAGGTGGCTATTTATAACCCCATTACATATCCCCCTATTAGGGTTTAGGGCTGTTACAGGGGAATTTACATGGTCACCCTCATAAAAGGGGCCCCTATATGGGTATTCAATGTAATTAAGGTGTATGGGCCCTCAATGGGCCGCCTGGCGACTACTGGCTCATTGATCCATGGGCCGGCCCACTGGATCTCCTTGGATCAGGTCCGTCTTGGCGAAGTCATCCTCCTTCGGCGCATGCCTTCACCATGCAGCCTTCGCCCAGACTGGTGGGAGCCCGGTGTAACTCTTCGCCCAACGTCTCTTTCACCCTGATGTCTTCGTCACCGGGCTTCGCCTCAAGAGGTCTTGGGCGTCTAGAGTTCGGATCCTTGCTACTTGGCTGGTTTCGGTGGACTTGGTCGAAGGGCCTCATGGCATACTGCCAACAATATATATCTCAATATATACAGATATAATGTATCTTATGGAGTAGGCCTATAATGGGAGTTGTGACATGCTGGCCCAATTAGATGTGGCCTTTGAGAGCAGTGTGTTATCACATTTCTAGTTTAGCAAGGATTCCCTCATATCACTTTTAGGATGACCATTTGACACGAAGCGAGGATGAAAGTGTAAGTAGGGCTGCCTATCGGATGAGCTGGCTGCGCGACTCTAGAGGACAGGCTATTAGAGAAATGAAAATGGCTAATTTTGAAATTGAATAAAAAGGCGTTTTAACTCAATTGTGGAGTAATAACATGGTAAGTCATAAAGCATCAGATCAAATCCGATAAAAGTATTTTTTTTACTTACTGGTAGAATAATATGGGAACCGGACTATGACCACGAGACGGTAACACATGGTGACCCAAGTTAGAAAAAAGTATTAAATGAAAATTTATGTTTTTTTAATAATTTCCATTATTCAGTGAGATGACTATACGATTAGCGTAGTTACCGAGCTTACCACCGGATAGAATAACCCTTCCACCCGATAAGGTAAATGTAACGCCCGCTTTTCGCGAGACGTTCAAAACTAAATTAATACTACCTATTCACGAAAAAAATTTCGTTCTTTGAGAGAGTCTAAGTCATGCCGTGGATCTAAATTCAAATCTATCCTTGTTCCCTCTACTCGATACCAAAAATCGACTCCTCAAAATTCCTATTCCAAATCAAGTTTGAAATTCGATCCTTCCCTGCTTTGAATCCTTGCCAAATATTTCTCCCAATTCCAAGAATATTGAATTCCCCTTTGTTTCCCATTTTGAATCCCTTCCTTGATTCCAGCATTAACCTTTGAGTTCAAAAATCCAATTTGAATTCAAATCCAAACCAAATCAATCTCAAAATTCCTCCAAACTAATTCCCTGGAAAAAGATCTAGCCAAATCATTCTGTTGGGCCGCTTTTCCCTCCTTTCCTTCGGCTGGCCCAAGTTCCTTTCCCTCCTCTCCTCCCTCTCTATTCTGCATGCGCCGATCCCCTTGCTTCAGAACCAGCCGACCTCACTGCTCCCTTCCACCTCTGATAGAAGGACATGCAGTCGACCCAGTGGCGAAGCCACCAGCCCGCCTCGCTGCCCCCGCACGCGCTGCGCATGCACCGAGAGAGAGGAGCATCTCGCCGTCTCGTTCTTTCCCTCCCCAGTATAGTACAAAAAACCGGACCGGGGGTTGACCCGCTCTGGCCATCGGTTCACTGGTTCACCGGTCGAACCGCCGGATCACCGGTCGAATCACCGGTTTTTTATTTATTAATACTATATTTGATTTGCATTATTTTAAATATAGAACCATCACAATTGGTGAAAATATGCATAAATAAACTAGTATATCTATTATTATATAGCCACAATATAAAAAAAAATAAATGTAGTGTGATAACATAATAAATTCATAATGTCACATTGCCATAGGACAAATTAAAAACTAGTTCGATTCTTAAAAACCCGCCACCGGTTCACCGGTTCCCATAAAAAACACCTGGTTCACCAGTTTTATACCGGTTCGATTGCAGGGATGGTCTTTTTGCTGAACTGAGCCACCAAGGTCACCAGTTCCTTTTTTTCCGGTTCAACCGCTGGTCTGGTCCGGTTTTCTGCACTATGCTCCCCCATCCCAAACCACTAGCCGTTGTTCGAAATTTCGACACGCCACCCACAGTCCCCTCCCAAGCACGTGTCGTGGTTGACCGGAAAGGATGTTGGCGTCACCCCCTCTCTCCCCCGCGACCGGCTTGTTCCCGTCCGTTGCCAAACCGACCACCACCCTTTTCTCCATCACCATCCGCCATCACCCACGGGGCCGGATGCTCCACGCCGCATGCATCCAAAGCCAAGAGGCAGGGTTCGCGCTCCCATCTCCTTTCCTGCCAAAACGGCATGGAGCGAGCTCCTCTTTCTCCTCTCCTTTTTCTCCACCGAGCCAACTTGGCATCCACTCCCCGTGACTTCCTTCTCCACCCAGACCCCATTCATTCCCCTATAAAGCCTCGCCACCTTCCCCTTCCCTTGCCAAGCTCTTTGGAACGGAGCCTCAGCCGTCTTCTTCCTGAACACCGACTGTGCAGCCTCGGCATCGGCCTCGTCACGGCGCCACCGGGATGCCCTGTCCGCACTAGCGTGGCCAGGGGTCACTTGGTGACACACCTGTCCTCGAGCCCCTCTTCCTCGAGGCTCGGCCATCCCCGCTGCTGGCTTCCCCCCTTTTCTCGCTGTTGGCCACCACGGCATCTCTCTTTCTCCAGTGAGCTCCATTCCTTTTTCCACTACAAGCACCATCAGTGTAATACTAGAAATCTCCTAGAAATGGCGGTGTAAGCTTTGGCCCATCGAATAGAGCTTCTCATCGTCATCCTGGCTCCCCCTTCGCATCCTCTTGCCGACACCCTCATTAAGTACCCTAGTACCCCTCTGACATCTTCCCTTGGCTGCCGTACCTCTCTTCCTTCCCGGCGTTGTTCCGGCCCTTCTGCAGCCGCTAGATGTCTCCGTGGGCTGTCTTGCAACCACGACATACCCCGTGATGCTGGAAACGTATTCTTGACTTGGTGAATTAGCCCTAAGCTCCGGCAAAACCAACCCCTTAAGCTCTGGCAAACTTTCCCCTTCGGCTCGCTGATGGGAAGGAGCACCGCAATCCGTTGTCTTCGACCATCTCCCGGTGAATCCGAGCTGTTGGCTAGACTCCTAATTCCCCACTCATTGCTCCAGTGTCCTTTCCCTTCATCAAATCCGCTGTGCGCTGCCCCGCAGACCACCGCTATCGCTAGCCGTCGGATCCGGCACTGTTCTTCTTCCTCCTCTCGCCGGCCGACATGGCTGCCACCTCGACGCCACCGCCTCCTCCGTGTGTGTGCTCAACTGAGAGCCATATGGCTGTGCATGGGCCCGCCGCACCGCAGTCAACACCCAGCGCACCAAATTGTCACCCTGCCCACCAAATCGCCGCACCCACGCCGTTCCCTGCCTGCTCCCGGTTCTCGCGAACCCTACCACCGATAGGTGGGTCCCCCTCGGGATCCCACGTGTCCACCGGCCTGCCTCGCACATGGCCTTTTGGGCTGAGCCCCCATCCGGCCCACTCGGCCTCCCCTCCCAACAGCCACATCGCTGCGTGGGCCGTGCCACGCACGCCAGCCTGCTTCGCCCGGCCGCGCCCACGCGCCCCATGGGTCGCACCTCTGCTTCGGCCCAATAGGCCGAAGCCCTTCATAAATTCCATTTATTTTCCAGAAATTCTAATAAACCTTTTCCCTTCGTCCGAAAAATCTATTAACCTTCCAAAAATCATACCTCTTGATCCGTTCATTCGTTTGTTTGACTCTGTTTCAGTCACAGTTCCAGTGATCCTCTAAAATTTAGATTTACCTAAAGGTGCTATTAATTAGTCTAAATAGGTTCTTATTTTTGGTTTTTGTGTAGGTTTTAATTGTTTTCGTATAGTTGCGGTGGCAGATTTTCATTCGTGCGCAGCTTTCAATAAGCTTCATGAAGGCATGGAGGAAGGCATGTCACCCTTGATCATATTGCTCCGATAATTGCAAAAGTTTGTTTGCAACTTGCATTATTAGGAGTACACACATAACTTGCTTGGCCTCGGTTGGCGTGCCAAACCGCCAGACCTACCCAGTAGTCGCACTATTTCCTGTAGGCCGGCATATTCTGTCCTTATCGCTCCACCTTTGTGGTACTCCGGTATCTGTGCTCTTTAAGCGTGAGTACCAACTACTCCACACACCGTTGTTTGTCCAAAACTTTGGAAATGGGTTTGAGAAGGCTTGAAAACCAGACACGTGGTGTCGGCATGTTTGAAAATAAAAATGGTTGTGAAATCTCGTGATGTGGGTGTTGCGCGTACGTGGTGTTGTTCCGTATTCGCATATGAGGACCGATTCCTGCGGGAACTACATCTGAGCATAGCAAGTGCATCCACATGATGGAACAGGACACCATGGCTAAGTAATTAGCTGCTTCTAGGAAATCTTGTATGCCAATAAGGTTGGAAAGCCGGGATGTGGCGGTAGAGACATCTAGGGAGTCCTGAAAAGATGAAGGCACCCGGGAGTCCTGAAAGGAAAGCTGGGGTTGACCTGATGTTTGTCAGGGAGACCCTCTATGTGGCATGAGGTGACCTAGCATTAGCTCTGGAAATGCTTTGTCATGAATCTCCCTTTTTCCAGCCATGCGTCATGAACACAGATTGCGATGGGAATAAGTTCGTGTTGTGTGGGTAAAGTGTACCCCTCTGGAGAGGTTAATAAATTGTTCGAACAGCCATACCCAGGGTCATGGGCGGATGCAAGGTGATTCCCGTTGCGTGGTTTTGTTTGCCTATGCGTTGTGAAAAATGTTGTGGAATGTGAATCGTTACTAGAATCAGCCTATATGGCAGATGGAATGCCTGGGTGGTCAGAAACGGATATGTGTGATCCGGGATGTTTGAGGGCATCATAGAGTAGGCTTCCCTAGTAGAAGCAGTTTGTCGTGCTATGAGGCAGCGAGACTCTTGGAATCCGAGAAAATGGAAATGGCTCAGTGAGCCGATTAATCAAGTGAAATGGCTATGTGAGCCGAGAATTAATGAAATGATCTGGGAAGTCGGTGCACTACCAATTGAGTTGTCGAAAAGCATCTCTTATGTCAAATTGAGACGCAAGTCTCTTTTTGACCCAAACATAAAAATAGGAAAATCACTTAGTGGTTTCAAAATGGATGCAATTAAATGATTTGCAAAACAGCCTTGCCCCTCTTTCAAGCTTGCATTAAACAGCTCCAGTGACTTGCTATATATGTAAGTACTCACCCTTACTCTATATATATAGCTCATCCCCACTGAAGGTGAAGTGAAGATTAGGGTTTCGTCATGGTTCCCAGCCGTTGCCTGTGGTTTTAGGTGTTAGTCCGTTGGTTCCGCTGCTATTGCTGTTGTTGGTGGTGTTGCTTCCATGTCGTCGATTACATTCTCCGGCAGACCCAAGCTGCAACTTAATGAATGTAAATATGTCCTCTATTTAATTTAAGGATTGCAATGATTCATAACTATCACCGTGGGTACCAGTACTATATCCTGGGACTATTAGCGATGTCGCGGTATCGTAGGAAGCGGTTCACGCTGTTTTTCCTACGACACGCTCTTGTCAGGTGCTGTTTTATGGTGGATCCAGATTGGGGTGTGACAGTAAACCTCGGTTGAACACCGAATATACGCTGGCACTTAACAAAGGTTTTGATTGAAGCAAGTACAGAATGATGATGGCTTATTTCGATTACCAAACGGCAACCACGATAAATGTATAGTTACCATACTTACTACTGGATGTAGTTAGGCCTATTTCGATTACCCTATTTGTCACCAAGATAAATGTATGGTTACCATACTTGCCTCTGGATACGGTAACCCCAGTCAAACATCTGAAATAATGTACTACTCTCTTTGTTTCATATTATAAATCACTTTGAGACAGAGTAGAAATGATGACAGCATGTTTCTGATATCAAGGCCCTGGATGACTACTCCTTCCGTTCTAAAATAAATCAAATTCCGTCTCAAAATTAATCAACTTTATGCATAAATCGACTTAGGCACATCATCGTCCTCTGTCAAATGAAATGAACTAACCATGACATAATCACGTCACAGGTTGAAACTTGAAACAGAGGCAGATTTCCACCTACAGGGCTACTTGGAAACTCCAGAGGTATCACCTCAATAGCAGCAGATGTCAGAAGCAATAGCTGCCGTTATTTCTAAACAGAACGAGCTAACCATCTCAGAACAGAAATTCCGGAACAACATAACAGTAGTTCTTTAGAACTTGATCCAAATAACTCAAACAGCATGTCCAACAAACATCAATGCATTACAAACACACTACATGGCAATAAATGAGTCGCACGACAAATTACATGGGCAACATGATGCAAATTGTAGCACAATATGTGTGGATAACTCAAATCAAGAGCAGATGAAGCCCAAGCACTGATCAGAAGGTTAGGCCAGATCCTATGAGCTTCTCCTGGACAATACGATCCAATCTTCCAGCCATCTCTTCACTGATGTGGTTTACCCAGTCACCTACTCTTCCTTTTCTAAAGAACACAGAATTATGGAGTTCGTAATTCTTCCCACGAACCAGACCTGTCTGATTAACCTGAAGGCTCGCTAGGGTTTCAAAGTCGCATAATTTTACCACCTGCTCAGGAATACCACCATCATCTTCCGCTTTGGTAAAAGGCATGCCAAGGAAGTCTGCAAGCTTCCTCACAACTAGCGCTGGATCTGATTTTATATCTTCGTACTTCAAGAACATGACCTTCTCCGGTCTTTCCATGCTCGCCTTCCAATACTCGAGGAAGTGATTCCAAAAAGGACCATAAGGTGAGAACCCCTCACAGAACATATCAAAAATTTTGCCTAGATCTAGGCTACAACCATTGAATAGCTTGTTTTCAAAATACCACCTTGATACAAATGCATCTTTGGGATCCCGACATAGATACACAATGCGACAACTTTGATTTTTTGTCTCTATCGGGATAAAAGAGAGTGGCATGTGTGTGGAAAGAAGCCTAGGAGAAGGAAGAGATTCAATGTAGTTGTGGTCACCACCTTCGTTCCGGATCTCGATGAATGGCACAACATGTTGAGGGTTGCGAGTGAGGAGAGGGTGGTTGCTGAAACTATATTGAGATCGGTTCACGATGGTGAAGCAGAGGGCCTTCAGCCAGGTTGTTCCGCACTTGGGCTGCGTAGCAAGAATAACATCGTTACTGCGAGGCATGTAAGTGTCTTGTGCAACTAAGATGTTCTCCAGTAATTGTGGCCTAAACCAGTAGTCTTTGTACAAGACAAGTGGCTGAGACCATCCTTCTCTTGTGGGGAGTTTGGATATGAAGTTTGTATGGCATTTTGATGAAGCATGCTCAGGGGGGATCTCGGTTAAACTCTCTTCTTTGTCGATTGGAACAAATGCCATGACTAGCTTAAAGGAAGACAATATGCTGAGTTCCTTCCCTCTATATATATTAGTTTTGGGCACTGATTGCAGGAGACTTGATTGTCTCGCTACAAACTCCAATTACTATAGATGCTATCTGTGAAATAAAATATCCTGCATATGGAGTGCGTGCAATAATTGTGCAGACACAGATCGACAGATAGTCATGATATGGAGTGGCTACCAACTACATATGTTTGCATGCAAAACGATTCAAAAAAGACTAATAGTAATATGGAGTGGCTACCAACTATGCCCTCCGTCCCAAATTATAGGGTGGCTTCATTTTAAGAAAAATCAAACTCGGTAATTTTTAACTAATAATCATACTAATTATATATATGCTAAGTATTGTGCATGTTATATCAGTAGATTTATACTTGATGCTAATTTCATATTTATTGGAAACATAACATGGAATAAAATAATGGTGAAAATATGGCATTGAAGATCGTATAAAAAAATATAGGACTTATAATTTGGGACAGAGGGGTACTTATTTGCACGCAAAATGATGAAATGGACTAATATAAAACCAAAACAAATATCACATAAAGATTACATAAACATATAGACGTAGAACATTGAAGAATCTATACTATTTATATAATTGATACCCACTAACTCCTAAAACTCAACATGCAAATGTATCACATTATCACCCACTAGTAATTATTATCTAGAGTATTTTAAAATCATGCAAACATGAACATATCTTTCACAATTTTGTGGCATTTTTAGAACTCAATATGCAAACAGTGTCAAATCATTATCTCCACATCATTTTCATATTATTTAAACAAACACATCTATTATTTCTATAATGTATAAAATGTATTCATCCATCATGCAACCATGACATACACTACACCATGGTCGAATACCAAACACAGTAAATCTACCCTAGAAAATTGCTTTTGCTGGCGAAACATCTGACATAAAAACTGCCGTGGAAAGTGCTGACGGGAATACATTTTCCCGGCAGATGTTTGAATTGCCGACAGTTAACTGCCCTAAATTCTTGTACTCTTCCCCGGCAGATATATGTTTTCCCGACAATTAACTGCCCTAGATGCTTCACTCTTTTCCCAGCAGATGATTAGATTTCCGGCAGATGATGTGTACAGCATACTACACCAATCACCGATGCTACATCTGCCCTAGATGTTTTGCCCGGCAGTTACTAATTTGAACGTATTTGTGCAATTAAAAACACAATTGCAGGTTGCAAAAATGCATAGGCACCAAATAGTCATTTCAAATGTGAACAAAATTCCATATTAATTCAGATTCCACCAGCAATTCCAATACACAAGGCACAAATATGTTGGCAAAATACATGTTGGCATCCAAATTGCTGCAATTATCCTTTAACATAAATCCATCTTTCTAGGCCATAGCACATGTGTGCATCATACTAACATATATAGAGGGCATCAGCATTCAAACAAAACCAAAATGAGGCCATCCTAGGAACAATTCTAACAGTTTGTACCACAACATCAGGCTCCTTGGCACACAAAAAACATCCAGCTACAAATGATAGCTTCCAACCCGATGGGTGCGACCTGAACATAAAAATATATAAATTTAAATAAGTATGAAACATCTCTTATGATCATGCATGAAAAAGAATCTAACAAAACTTTGATCCATCAATCATATGATAGTTATCCACTAGTAAGAGATATATGGAATCAATCTTGCATGGGGTTGGCCTTCCAGCTTGCTAACATAGGGATAGTGGTACCCCTTTAGTACTTTACAAAAGTTAGTCATATGGTGCATTTGATTTTGCAGAACTCGAGTGCGGAGGCGCTTTCGCCCGGAACACCCCGCGCTTTCACCCCCATGTCGGTAAGCGCAAGGCGAAGGGTGCGGTAGGCAGTCTTAGCAGATTCAGTTGTCCTCGCCACCTCCCGTGCAAGGCATTGGGCCTTCGCCTCCGCCCTATCCGCCTCCTGATGAAGAGCCTCCATCTTCGGCTTCGTCAGGTTGTAATAATCGGTGAGGGCGGCGGAATGCCCCCGTTCTATCTCCAGCTCGGCCTTGAGGTGATCGATTTCCGCCTTCGCCTCACTGCCCTTATCAAGTTCGGCCTGGAGGCGCTTGTTTTCCGCCTTTGCCTCCCGAGGGACCGAGCAAGGCCCTCCATCTCCAGGCTCTTGCGGCCCAGTTCGTCGTCCTTGGCCCGAAGACGGTTTTTCAGGCCATCAAGGCGAGCCCGCATTGTTCGCTCCGTCGAACAGTGGACCATCGAGCCCGCACGCCATCGCTGCTCCGTCTGCCGGCTGCCACGCTGCTATTTTGCTGCAGCCGTGCCGCTGTCGCCGCTTTGTCGCACACGGTAGCCGTGCTACCGACCCGTTACCGTGTCGCTGCCGCTTCGCCGTGTCACTTGCCGCGTCGTTAGCCGCCTAAAACCCTAGCTACCTAGCAGCCGCCTAGCCGTGTCGGTTTACCAGCGTCGCTACCACCGCACCTAGCCATAGCCGCAGCCATGCCCTTGCCGTGGTACGTATGCATTCACTAGCCACTCGCTGCTTACGCTCGCGCGTAGTGTGGCGTAGTATCATATCGGGTTGGTCATACCGAGTCATTCTAAAACCCTAGAGCCTTTCTAAGCCAGCGGTTCTGTTCGCCGGTTCGGTTGACCGTTTGCATGGTCCCGTGCCATGGTAGGTTGACTCGTCGAGTCGCTGACCGTGAGGCTCGTTAACCGGAGTTTGTTTTCCATCAACCTTGTCCGTTCGCGGGCATTAAAACATATCAATTGATTAAGGTTTGTCGGTTAATAGTAATTACATAGTTCATGTTCTAAAATTCATAAATAATTCATATGAACTCCAAATTGAGCCATTCAACTTGCAAAATTCATCTAAAATTGAGCTCTACATGTTTGTTTACTTTTTATGTGCTGTTTATCTGTTTTTTATTAGAGTTTTTCCCCGTTTTGCGTGCTAGCATGTAGATTCCGCCGTTTCGGACGATCGCGGTCGCGAGGAAAAGAGTTCGGAAGATCAATCGAAGAAGCAACGTAAGTCACACATTCCTCTTGAGAATTTTGCTCCCAGTTTATAAAATGTTTTACCGTTTACAAATAAATTGTATGTTTTGCTAATTACACGGGAATAGGGTTTACCTATCTGCTCGCTTGTGCCTTAATTACTTGATGTCCTTTCTTTGTCAACCTTGGGTGATAATTTGACTAGCTTGTGTCTCATGTTGACCTAGCTAGAATTATTTTACGCTTAGCCATGCTTAACACCACTAGCTCAATATATGGGATAATCATATTATCTATTTCTAGTATCTTGACGAGCTGCGAGCTCGAGACATGTCGGCCAGGTTTCATTGGTTGTAATTAACCAACTAAAATATGGCCTAATGGGGGGCTGTGGGTGTATGGTTTTGCTAGTCGCACCCTTGGAAATTAAGGACCGGTTCTCGGGAAACCCTGGAAAACTAACAGTGCTTACCACAAGCAGGCATGGATAACTGTTGGACTTGTCATGTAGCTTTTCCCTAGCTGACGCATCCAGGCAAGGGTGGGCGTGATGGAGTTGGGTCGGTGGGGGTTTACCCATTGATCGGCTTCCGGATTCTCCAAGGCACGAGAGGGGGCTGCCTACCTTGGCTTTAAAGGTAGGGGCGAAACCTGAGGTGTGGTGCGCTTGGTTAGGGCGGGTTATGCTAAGGGTCATGTCACGATTTCCCCCTTTGCAGTACCATGGTGGTATTTCGGGGCATGACAACATGTGTGGAATCGTGTCTTGTGGGTACAGTTGCGCACCTCTGGCCAGAGTAAAACTATTCGAATAGCCGTGCCCGCGGTTATGGGCGATCAACCAGATTCACCGTGATTAGTCCAACTTTATTAATTAACATGATTCGATGAACTGGTTTAGTTCAGGTGGATTGGTTGGACCTGTTCAACGTGGTGTAGCGTTGTTCAGTGGAGATATTTAATATTGCCTTAAGTAATCAACAGTTTTACTGTTTTCAACTATAAATGTTTACAACCGCTTTTGTGCAAATAGCCACAAAACCCTCCTTGTCTCCCCTTGCACGAATGCATCGTTGGTGTGGCTTGTTGAGTACGGTGGTTGTACTCAGCCTTTCTATTATTCCCCTTTTCAGAAGTGTAGTGCTTATGAGCTGAAGATGAAGTTAGAAGACCAAGGCTTATACTCCAGTTGAGTTTTGCCTGTGGAGTGGAGCTGAAGCCCCGCTAGGATTGTCGTTTTTTTTTCGTTGCTGTTTTCTTTTCGGTGTGAGGACTCAGTGCCTCTTTTGTAAGCATTTACGCTTTATTTACGCTCGAATCTGTATATTAATTTGTCGTTTTGTGTACCCTGGCTTGATTCCTGGACAGGGATTTATACGCAAAATAGTCTGGAAATTTGGGATAAATTTTCGGGCGTGACAAAGTGGTATCAGAGCCAACTTGACTGTAGGTTGAGCCAAATGGTCAAACCCTAAGGACAAGTTTTTTGAAAACCCTAATTGCGAAATTGTCTCCTCCCACCATTCGGCATTTCTTTGCAAAATGGTTTATCAAATGTCTCTCATTTCCCCTCCAACTCTCTAGCTGTTGAACCTGGAGGGCAAACTGATGGTTTCGCGTCTACTCTAGGAAGTCAAGTCAAGCCCTCAAGCTTCATGTTGGAAGAAGCAAGATGGTTAGTTTGGAGTCATCGTTCCGTGAAGATCAAGTGAAGTTTTTCCTGAAGCCTACCTAAACCCAATCCTTCCCAGAGAGTAATATCGTTAGTTGCTAGTACGTGTGTTGTTTGCTTGTGCGTAGGGTTATGGTTTGCATCAGTGGTGGGGATGCGACCATACTAGGTTGTTTGATTAAGCAACTTGAACAATAAAGGCCTACTTACAACAAATCAGTAATCAAGTGGTTTAAGGTCTTATCTTTAGCAACCCCTCTCTTCCTTCTCTCCCTGTCCCGGTAGCAGATGGTCAGTGTCAGAGAGGAGAAGAGCAACAACAACATCAGTATGTTAGAGTCACCGATCAATGTTTCAGTTGAAAGCAACGATGTACCCTCAATGCCGGATGAACCTCTGCTCGTGGTCAGCTTTCGGTGTCCAAGATCAGGTGATGGGTGTATTAGTGCAGGAGACGCAAAGCTCAACGCAAGGTTAACTGTAGAGGAAGTGACCCCAGCAACGACAGACGCAGTTCAGATGCAAGCTCAGAGTCAGAATCAGAGTCGAAGCTAGTATACCACCAAGTCCTCAACAGACAAGTACATCCAAGCCACCACCAACCCATGAAGCAACCAATAATACGGGTGATGCGTCCAATGGTAACAGCAGCAGTAATTCCTTCGGTTTTCAACTAGCTCTAACTCGAGTGGAGACCAACAGTGGTTGCAGAAGCATCCTCAACAGGGTTCATCAGTCTCTCCTTGCTCTCGTCCTAGTTGCAAGTGAGCCGACCTAGAAGAATGTACATCATGGTCGACCAAATCTGTATTGTTTCGGCTGTCGTGATCCAGGACCCCACTTCAGAGGAGGTTCACCTTGGAGACGAAGAAGATAGTGTACCGTTGTTTCAATTGTAAGAACACATGTCACCTCTCAAAAGATTGTTCGATGTCACAGCGTCAGTATGATCAAGTCAATAGTTTTGGTCCCAACATCCCTGCCCTTCAAGTTACATCAATTTCAACACAGAGTGGTCAGATCCAACCTAAAGACACCAGAAAGTCAGTGGATGCCGACCACTAGTTGCAACTCAGATGCCTGGCAGCAATCACAAGAGAGTGGCACCAACGATAAGAAGGTTTTGTTTGCTACCAAGAAGATTGGAAAATTAATTCTTTTTTGTGGAATGTCAGAAGTCAGGATATTGTTCTTGTGAGATCTCCATCTAGTAATCAACTATGGAGCCAGATAACCATGGCAGCATTAAATGGTCAAAGTTCTACCGATCAGCAATTCCATCAGCAAGGGTTATCAATCATGCACGAGTCTTTGGTGTTCAAAGTACCTCCTCTGTGAAGAAAAGTTCCAGGGCAGTTAAGGAAAAGGAAAATTTGGATAAAGTATGAGTCAGGCAATTTTTCTTCTCTTATGATTCATCTTGAGTATCCAAAAGAAAGTTAACTTGTGTATCTGTCAGTGTCGTGAGAAATCTAGAGTCTCTTCTCTAGCCCATCGCAGCGTTGTGAGCTCCAACACCTAATTGCCAGTCAATAAAGGAATGGTTGACAAACAAAATGAAAACGGTTAGACCACAGTAACACTCAACATGATGATGTCCCTCTAGAGGATAGTATCAGTGGTACCCCAGGATGATGAAAGGATGGAGGAAATATCTGAGTGTGATAGCATATAAGAATTAACGGAACTCCGTAACTTTGGAAGTTCTTCAGAGTTTGGTAAATGTGGACAACACCCTAGTGGTGTGAACATGGATCAAGAATGGTCGCTCTTGATTTAAGGCAACCATACAGCTTTCAGAAACCACCCCAATTTTCTCGGAAGTCAGCAAAGAAACTATTCCATACATGGGTCAGAAAAGTTATGGAAGTCATCCCCCAAAACGTATAGCCAACAGAGAGTATGACCGAAAGCACCTCAAAGTCTCTTGGAAGATACCAACGAAATTGTTTCGCCACATCGGTCCGTAGTAAATGGATGTGAATGTCGGGCCAGAAAATACAACCAACAGATTAAGAGACACAGAATCTTCACCAGTGAAACATCCCTAATCGAGGTTTGAAGGTGAAGTTGTTATAACCAAATGATCAAAGAGCAGAAACTCTCGGCAGCATCGAAGTCAGCCTCCAGCAGTCGTACAGATCGCAGTATTTGTGGGAAAGCAACTACAGAACTTATAGTTGATCAACCTAGAAGAGCCAGTGAAGGATAAGCAAGGAAGTCAACAGGAGATTTGACCGTCATCCTTGGTCTGAGTAAATGGATACAGGAGCCAAGTCCAGAAAGGTGTAGTCGGCACAGTAGAGTGTATGACAGAGGATCCCTCTCGGTGAATCATCTCTACTCAAGGATTGAAAGTGAACTTGTTTGATTATTAAGCAGATAGTCTTGGCAGCCTCCAGGGCAGTTTTCAGTAGTTGTACATGTTCCGATGCTGGTTTGTAAGCAACAGCGAAGTTGGTTCCTATCAAATGCGGAGGTGTCAATTAGTGCCACGAGAGCAAGTGAAATGGGAAGCAGTTAGAACAATCTTGTGGGCATTATCTGGTAAATGATCTATGCTTGTTTCAACAAACATCTACTAATTGATCTGTTCAGGCAGTCGACACCGAAGTCATGACACCAACAGAACCATCGTTTTAGCACTCAGAGCTAATGGGAGTGTTGATGAAGAGTTTGTAGATTCATGAGCTGAATAAGAGTCACTCTTATGTGAGACTTCATGTCATCAATTACGTGTTAGATTCCAAGTTCCATGGAATGGAAGTGCACCATCAGTGTTTCATTGGGATTAACTAATAGCGCAACAAGTTTTGAAAGTCAGGGCTACACGAAAAATCAAAGAAGATCGGGTATTCTCAAAGATAACAGTTTAAGTGTTAGCATTCAGTCAAAAGATCAACGACTTCGGTAAAGAAATCTTGGAGTTAAAATGGGTTTACCTCGTAACTGTTTAGCTTGGAGGTCTAACCAGGAAAAGCAATATGAGGCCTAAATGAAGAAGTCAGTTGCGCAGCCTTAGTAGGGCTACACCAACCCCAAGCCATCATATTGAGATCTCATGTATACCCGGGTTGTCGTATCAACTGTTCCGCCTACAAAAGCAGCAACCTAGAGTCAAGCAGTCCAGCTTAGAGAAGCAGAGATCCAGAACCCCGTGATCCGAACAAAAGTCAGAATCAGCCAACTTCTTGGTATAATCATCGTTGAGATCAAGCAACTCCCTAGTAGACTCATGGTGTTAGTCAGGGTCAGTTCAAGGCCAGTTCAGAGTTTGTGGGTTCGTGAAGGTCGGTGCAAGATTTCGAGGAGGCCCCACCAATCCCTTGTCTACGTGGGGAATCCTCTGGTTGTCAAAGATGACGGCACTAACAGTTCGGTTTAAGCAGATTATCAGGCCTATCAGTACTATCAACGCAGTCCAAGGAAGTGAGATCTATGAGTACCTGCAATCCAGATCAGCGTCTGATTCAGTAGAACCAGTGGGTGCAGTTCTTGGAGAAGGCAACAGAGCGCTCCGTTTGATGTCGTTCAGGCCTGTGTGAGTCAGTTGAAACCGCAGAAGTCAGCAGACCGCACCTAGCTTTCTTTCTAGCCATCCCCGAATCTCGGGACGAGATTCCGTTTAAGGGGGGTAGGTTTGTCACACCCTGAAGTTTCCCCTTCTAGCCCTAAATTCATAAATTAAATTGCCTAGAAGAAATTGTTCTTTTAACCACGAGCAAACCCTAAATTAACAATGTGCATAATAATCGGAATCGTCGGGGAGAATTCTTTTTTCGAATTCTCTTTGCTTCAAATCATTAAGAGGACTTTCAGCGGAATATTCAGAGCAGAGGAAGTAATAATGTTAATTTAAAATGTCAGGATTTGAATTAATAATTCCTTCCTTCCCCTCCTTTGGTCGTGAACCGTTCACAGTTCACCCTCCCTGTTCGCGGTTCGTTGCATCCGCCGACCCCTTTTGTTGCCACGGTTTCGTTTTGTATGACGAGCCAAGCCCAACTCCTTTTCTGATCCAGTTTCTTTTTCCTTTCCCAAAAAGGCACCGTATTTGTTTCCCCACCTTTCCTTTTTAGGCTTCCTTTTCTCTCGTATTTCTTTTTTCCCCTCCCCCTATGCCGAGCGCCTTCTCCCCTCTCCCTGCCGTGCGCCACTCCCTTTCTTGGGCCGGCCCAGCCAGCACCCCCTCGTCCACCTCTATAAAAACCACTCCACCCCCTCCCCTGCACCCCCAACCCTAGCCGCCGCCTCCCTATGCCGCCGCAGCTGCATGCCGCCGACTGCCCAAGCCGCCGCTGCCATGCCGCCGCTTTGCCCTAGCCGCCGCTGCCATGCCGCCGCCGCTGCATGCCGTCGGCTGCCCTAGCCGCCGCTGCCATGCCGCCGCTTTTCCCTAGCCGCCGCTGCCATGCCGCCACTTCGCCCTAGCCGCCAGCTGCCCTAGCTGCCGTTGCCTCGCCGCAGCCACGCCGTAGCTGCTGCCGCGTGCCGCCGCCGCTGCAGCCGCTTGCCTGCCGCTGCTGCCGCCACCGCTGTGCGCTGCCACGTGCCGCCGTCGCTGTGCGCTGCCGCGTGCCGCTGCCGCTGCCGCTGCCACGCTGCCTCCGGCGTGCTGCCTCGCTACAGCCGCATGCCGCTGTCATACCGTCGCTGCCGTGCCGTGTGCCGCCGCTGCTTTGCCGCAGCCGCGTGTCGTTGCTTTGCCGCGCCGCTACCGTACCGCACGCAGCCGCTGTGTCGCTGCCGCTGCCGCTACCTCGCTGCTGCCATGCCGCACGTATCCGCCGCATCGCTGCCATGTTGCCGCCGCGGCTGTACCACACGCCGTCGTTGCCGTGTTGCTACCGTGTCGCGTCGCTGCTGCGTCACCTCGCCGCCGCTAGTCGCCGCTGCCGTGACGTGTCGTTGCTGCATCGCCTCACCGCCGCTAGCCGCCGCTGCCGTGCCGGCCCTACCGCGCCGTGCCGTGCCGCTGCCGCTGCCCTAGCGCCGCATGTCGTCGCTGCTCCGTCTGCCGGCTGCCGCGCTGCTATTTTGCTGTAGCCGTGCCACTGCCGCCGCTTTGTCGCACACGGTAGCCGTGCTACCGACCCGTTACCGTGTCGCTGCCGCTTCGCCGTGTCGCTTGCCGCGCCGTTAGCTGCCTAAAACCATAGCTACCCAGCAGCCGCCTAGCCGTGTCGGTTTACCGACCTCGCTACCGCCGCTCCTAGCCATAGCCGCAGCCGTACCCTCACCGTGTCGGTTTACGCGTAGTGTGGCGTGGTCATACCGAGTCGTTCTAAAAACCTAGAGCCTTTCTAAGCCGGCGGTTCTGTTCGCTGGTTCGGTTGACCGTTTGCGTGGTCCCGTGCCATGGTAGGTTGACTCGTCGAGTCGCTGACCGTGAGGCTCGTTAACCGGAGTTTGTTTTCCGTCAACCTTGTCCGTTCGCGGGCATTAAAACATATCAATTGATTAAGGTTTGTCGGTTAATAGTAATTACATAGTTCATGTTCTAAAATTCATAACTAATTCATATTAACTCCAAATTGAGCCATTCAACTTGCAAAATTCATCTAAAATTGAGCTCTACATGTTTGTTTACTTTTATGTACTGTTTATTTGTTTTTTATTAGAGTTTTTCCTCGTTTTGCGTGCTAGCATGTAGATTCTGTCGTTTCGGACGATCGCGGTCGCGAGGAAAAGAGTTCGGAAGATCAATCGAAGAAGCAAGGCAAGTCACACATTCCCCTTGAGCATTTTGATCCCAGTTTATAAAATGTTTTACCGTTTACAAATAAATTGCATGTCTTGCTAATTACACGGGAATAGGGTTTACCTATTTTCTCGCTTGTGCCTTAATTACTTGATGTCCTTTCTTTGTCAACCTTGGGTGATAATTTGACTAGCTTGTGTCTCATGTTGACCTAGCTAGAATTATTTTACGCTTAGCCATGCTTAACACCACAAGCTCACAATATGGGATAATCACATTATCTATTTCTAGTATCTTGACGAGCTGCGGGCTCGAGACATGTTGGCCAGGTTTCATTGGTCGTAATTAACCAAGTAAAATATGGCCTAATGGTGGGCTGTGGGTGTATGGTTTTGCTAGTCACACCCTTGGCAATTAAGGACCGGTTCTCGGGAAACCCTGGAAGACTAACAGTGCTTACCACAAGCAGGCATGGGTAACTGTTGGACTTGTAGTGTAGCTTTTCCCTAGCTGACGCATCCAGGCAAGGGTGGGCGTGATGGAGTTGGGTCGGTGGGGGTTTACCCATTGATCGGCTTCCGGATTCACCAAGGCACGAGAGGGGGCTGCCTACCTCGGCTTTCAAGGTGGGGGCGAAACCTGAGGTGTGGTGCGCTTGGTTAGGACGAGTTATGCTAAGGGTCATGTCACGATTTCCCCCTTTGCAGTACCATGGTGGTATTTCGGGGCATGACAACATGTGTGGAATCGTGTCTTGTGGGTACAGTTGCGCACCTCTGGCCAGAGTAAAACTATTTGAATGGCCGTGCCCGCGGTTATGGGCGATCAACCAGATTCACCGTGATTAGTCCCATTTTACTAATTAACATGATTCGATGAACTGGTTTAGTTCAGGTGGATTGGTTGGACCTGTTCAACGTGGTGTAGCGTTGTTCAGTGGAGATATTTAATATTGCCTTAAGTAATCAACAGTTTTACTGTTTTCAACTATAAATGTTTACAACCGCTTTTATGCAAATAGCCACAAAAACCCTCCTTGTCTCCCCTTGCACGAATGCATCGTTGGTGTGGCTTGTTGAGTACGGTGGTTGTACTCAGCCTTTCTATTATTCCCCTTTTCAGAAGTGTAGTGCTTATGAGCTGAAGATGAAGTTAGAAGACCAAGGCTTATACCCCAGTTGAGTTTTGCCTGTGGAGTGGAGCTGAAGCCCCGCTAGGATTGTCGTTTTTTTTCCATTGTTATTTTCTTTTCGGTGTGAGGACTAAGTGCCTCTTTTGTAAGTATTTACGCTTTATTTACGCTCGAATCTGTATATTAATTTGTCATTTTGTGTACCCTGGCTTGATTCCTGGACAAGGATTTATACGCAAAATAGTCTGGAAATTTGGGATAAATTTTCGGGCGTGACATCCAGCCCCGCCCGCTGTTCCAAGGGCGGTCGTCAGACCCTGGCTTCGCTCGGCGGGCGAAGTGGGTGTCCCGTCGGACGACTCATCATCGCTAAAGACATTAGCGATGGTGATGACCCCTTCTTTCCGGGGCGCCCTCTTAGCATGCTCCCCCTTCGCCGCCTTAGTCGCAGCGATCGCAACCAAGACCTTCGCCCCCTCCACGTCTTTGCGGCGAAGGGAGGAGGAGACTGACTCCGCCCCAGTCTCGACGTGCTCCGGGCTGGGAGTCGGGGTGTAGCCGCGCGTCCCGGAGCGGCTGTCGCTAGCCTCGTCCGCGAACTCAGTCTCCCTCGCGTCCTCGTGCTCTTCGACAACGTCCTCATCATCGATGTCGTAGCCGGGGGAGGCAGGAGCCTTTCGCTTGCGGGGGGCGAACTTCACTTGCCCCTGCAAGCGTTTTCGGGACGGGCCCGCCTCACCATCGGCCTTGAATGGCTTCGCCCTAGAGGGGAGCTCACCGACGTAGACCCGGTTCGCCCGGCCAGCTGCTTGTCGGGTTAACAGCTGGTTGTACTCAGAGACCGACATGTCATCGATCAGCTTGCGGGCTTCGGTGTCGGCCTGGGCAAGGTCAACACTGAAAAAAGGCAGGCTGTTACATAAGTGGCCGAACAAACGAAAGAAACAAAAAAGGAGAATACGAACTTACTATTCGCCCCGGTGGGCAGGACAAGCTTCGGCAGGCCGTCGATCTCTTCGTCCCGGTCAATTTCGACCTGCCATGATTGGGAGAGGGGGCATACGCGCAGCATGCAAAACTCCTCAACCAAATCACGGCAACTCAGCCGGGCGTAAACCTTGCGGAGCAGGGCAAACCGTGCCTCCAGAGCGCCGCTGACGACGACTCTTGGTTTCCGGACTGGCGAAATCGCCCGGCACGCCAGCGAAGGGCTTTCGCCGCTTCGGACCCAGCTTCGAAGGGGATGGAGTGGTAAAACCACTTCGCCATCAAATGGCGATCCCACTTCGACATTGCGGCGTTGACCGGCCACAAGTCGGAGCACTCGGGGCGAACATTAAAATTCACACTCCCGAACACCGTCTTCTTGGTCCCAGCAGGGGTGACCACCGTCTTCGAGTTTACGGTGGCCACGAAGATAGCACCGGAAAGCTCGGCGCTGGGCTTGAACCCAGCGGTCCAACACGCCCAATCAAAGATGGCGATGCGGACCAGAGCCGAAGGGCTCAGCTGGGGCAGCTCCAGAAAAAGGCGAAGAATTTCCGGCAACAGGATGTTGCACGGAAACCGAAGACCAGCCTCGAAGAACACGGTGAACACAACCGTCTGGTGTTCGTCGGGCTTCGGCACTTCGGCATCCTCGGGAGCGAACGCCCGCCCCTCCGCCACCAGGCCCGAAGCAACCATCCTCGCCAGCTCATCCTCGTCTATGAGCGAAACCCCCAGAAACGCGGTGGTATCTTCGTTGATTTGGCTAGGGTCGGGACCTGTCGTCGAAATGGGGTTCGGATTGCGTGGGGCCATGGCGAAGCAAGCGTGGACTAGCGAAGGGGGCTAGCTGGCAAATGGGTTCGTTCGAGTCAGAGAGCCATGAGTAAAAAGTTGAGAGAGCGCCTGCGATAAAAATGACGAGGGTAACAATGGTGCAAAGGGGGAAGTAAGAATATATAGCCTACCAGGCGACGTTTCGCCTTCCCAGCCAATCAGAAACGGCCACGTGTCGCGAGGTAGGCGAAACGTTAAAATCCCATGGACCAGGCCGCGTAGTGGCGGGCCCTCGGGAAAGGCCCATCTCTATTCACTACGGCCCAATGGAACAGTAAGGGCAACTTCGCTATTTGCGGAAGGCGAAGGCCCATCACTGTTCATTCGGGCCCAATCAAACAGTAAAGATAGCTACACTACTCGTGGAGGGCGAATGCTATACGTGAAAATTTTCGCAAAAAACACATATAATACACACATTACAGGAGCAAAATACAGGTTTCGGCAGGAGCATCGGTCGAAAGGGGGCGCCTCATACCATACTACATGGTTTGCACGGTCTCGGCCGAAGCTCCTATCTCACCCTTGCCCGTGAGGGGCTTGTTGGCAGTATGCCATGAGACCTTTCGACCGGACTTACCGAAACCAACCAGGCAGGAAGGACTCGGACTCAAGGCGCCCAAGGCCCATCAGGGCGAAGCTCCATGGCGAAGACAGCGGGGCGAAGGGAGCAGAAAGCGAAGAGTCGCACCGGGTCCCTGTTGGTCTGGGCGAAGGCCGCATGGCGAAGGCATACGCCGAAGGAGGATGACTTCGCCAGGACTGGCCCGATCCAAGGAGGCCCAGTGGGCCAGCCCAGTCGCCCCAACCTACTGGCCAATGGTTAATAGCCACCAGGCGGCCCATCGAAGGCCCATACGTCTTAGTTACATTGAATACCCATCGAAGTGCCCCTTTGTAAGGGTAACCATGTAAATTCCCCTGTAACAGCCCTAAACCTTAATAGGGGATCTGTAATGGGATTATAAATAGCCCTCTAGGGCCATGTAAAAGGAGATAAAAATTTTAAATCCTGAATTTAATACACTTTATTTTCCCAACAACTATTGAGTGTCCACGTCCTTCGACGTATGCGGTTGTCCTTTCGACAACAAAATCCTTCCATATCTTGGCAGCTGTTCCCTTAACCCAATCTTGAACTTGTTCATCTACTTCATAGAATAACTACATGCAAAAAACAAGCATAGTTACATTTTTATGGATTTACTCTAAGATCAGGTGCTAACAATGGAGTTTGTGAATTACCTTTAAATCTCTCCAGAGCTTCAACTTCTGTGATGGGTCAACCAACCTCCAATCCTTGTGGTTCAGGTAAAAATTCTTCGATTTCACAAGTGTAGCTATGAAGTTAGATAACTCTTTTGCATTTTCACCAACAGGTTGCCCATGTTCATTGATAATAAGCTGAATGGGAGGTTCAGTTGTGCCTCTCTTATGGATATTGTACTTTTTGGTATAGCGCCTTCCTTGTTTCTTTTTCTTCGGTTGACCACCATTTAAACTACTACCTGCATGAGAGTATTATCTTAGTAATGAGAACACATGGAGATACTAATTTCAGTAGATGAGGCATCAGACTTGATTGTATAGTTAGCTCCATTACCCCCATCCACCCTTTGGTCATCATTAGTCATGCCACAATTGTTTATTTGATCATCACGTCTCTCATTATCACCTTGCATTACAACATCACTCGTTGCACCCACTCTTGTCACCTTGGATCTCAGATTGTGATGCCCAACTTCATTCTCAATAGGCCCAGTATTTGTGGTCTCCGTTCTCTACAGCAAAGATAAAAATTAGGCAGCATGCCTACAATTGTTCCAATGACAAGTTAGAGGGATACCTTTCTCTTTTTTTGGATTTATCAGATCCAGATCCATGTTGAGCCTCTTGTGTATTATCCAGCTCTCTTCTTACAGCAATTACTTTTTCAAGGGCTTCATTGTTTCTCCCTATTCTTTGTTGCCTCTCTTCATCATACTTATTTCCTTCTTTGCTTGCCATATTTTTTCCTGCAAAGCAAAATATATTAGCAAATTTTTTCATAGTGTAACATTCAAGCAATATAACAGCACAAAATTAAAGCAAAGAACATCAACATAGGGTAAAATGGCATAATTTCGCTTTTCACTTGGCCGAACAAGTGTACCATCTATGTCTTTTCTAGTTGGAGGCACATCTCTTGGATCAACATTAATGTCAATGTTGCCGCATATGTCAAAGCATGGGTTCACATGTTCATTTCCACATTCAAAATCTCCAACCAATTCATTAGACATATTATAGAAATCTCTTGGCTTTGACTGAACTACAGAACTCCAACCATCGCTTGTTGGGTCATCAACATAATATACCTGAGTTGCTTGAGAGGCCAAAATGAAAGGTTCATCCCTCAATTTATCACCGGTATTAAACAAGTAGTTGAAGTTAACATCAGTGATACCAAAATTATCAACTTTGACCCACTTATCTTGCACACGATTATCAACCCAGTCACATTTGAAGAGCACAATGCTTCCTTTGTGTTTATAATCCAATTCAACAATTTCAGTTATAACACCATAGTAAGTCTTATGTCCTGCCAATGAATCATTATTTGTTCCAGGTGAGAAGCAAGAGGTATGAGCAACTACAGCCACTCCACTACATTGAACTGACCTACCCTCATCATAAGACCTAGTGTGGACAGTGTGACCATTTATAGTGTAACTGTTATATTTCTTTGCAACAACGAAAGGCTCATTAGCTAAAATTTGAATCTCTTCAGAGACTTGTTCACCATTTTGTAATAATTCAGCTACATGAAACCCAAACCATTCATGGAACTTCTCAAAATGAATACGATTGATTTCTCTCTGATTTTCATGACCAAGTGATGACAAGTAGTCAAGATGTTTTCTGCAGAGGTTTAATTCATTCTTAGTACAAATAACACTAATAAAAAAATCATATATGCTAGAATGTTAAAATGCTTAGCACAATTTACCTCAAATATGGCTCTATATGGTCATAATTAAATAGGACATATCTATGAGCTTGACACCAAGTTTTGTAATCTAAGGTCACCATGCACTTGCTGGACAGATCTCGACCTGTGTTCCTACTAAAGAATGGCATGGTACTGGTGGAAGTACCAGGTTCAGCTACACCATTTCTGCATTTTCGCGAGAATCTAGTTTCACACCCTTCCAAATAATGAGAGCAAAATGTAAGACTCTCGTCAAATACATAGCTTTCTGCAATAGAACCCTCGGGATGACTTTTGGTACGTACATATCCCTTTAACCTCATTAAAAACCTACATAAAACTAACACTATATCAGATTACAAGAATATTAAATATTGTATGGTACGCACGGTTAGTTTTGGAATGTCACCTTTCTACCGGATACATATTCCGGTAATGAACTGGGCCAGCAAGCCTTGCTTGGGTTGGAAGATGTACCATTAAGTGAACCATAATATTGAAAAAGGATGGAAGGAAAATAGTCTCTAGAAGGCATAATGTCTCAGCAATTTCTTTCTCTAGTTTTTCCATATCACTTATGCGAATAACAGGAGAATATATTTTCTTGAAGAAGTTGCTAATACGAATCAATGCTGCACTAACAGTTTCTGGTAAAACCTTGCGTACAGCTAGCGGAAGTAAGTGTTGTAAGAGTATATGATTGTCATGGCTCTTTAGTCCAATTATCTTTTTCTCTTTGATATGTACATGGGGACGTAGATCAGAGGCATAACCATCTGGAAATCTGACTCCTTTGAGAACATGACAGAACAATTTCTTTTGTTCAGGACTCATTGTGAAAGGAGCAGGAGGCAAGAAAAAATCATCTCCAACTTCTATTGGATGAAGATCTTTTCTTATATTTAGAAGTTTGAGATCCTTTCGAGAATTCAGATTATCTTTAGATTTTCCATCAATACCCAACAGCGTGTTAATGATGTTGTCACACACATTTTTCTCAATGTGCATGACATCAAAATTATGTGGAACCAACAGATCTTTCCAATATGGTAGCCGAAACCAAATTGATTTTCTCTTCCATACTATTTCTTTTTGTTGGCCCTTTCCCTTTCCCTTGCCCTTGCCCTTGCCCTTACGAGTTGTTTTTCTTTTTTCTTATTTGGGTTATTTCCAAAATTTACAGGCAGATCCTTTGTTTGATTCAAGATCTCTTCTCCAGTTAGTGACTTTGGTGCTGGTCTTAACTCTTCAGTTCCATCAAATGATGCCACATCAAACCTAAATTTGTGGTTTGGATCTAAGAACCTTCGATGGCCCATGTAACAAGATTTGCTACCATTCTTCAAACGTATAGAACAAGTTTCTGAGTTACAATGTGGGCATGCTAGCTTGCCTGAAGTTACACATCTAGAACAATAGCCTAAGCCTGGGAAATCAGTAATGGTTGATGTTATGGCAGCATACAATTGAAAGTTCTCACCCCTTGATGCATCATAAGTTCTAACACCCTCCTCCCACATATCTATTAGATCATCTACTAGTGGTTCATAGTAGACATCCATATCCTTCCCAGGTGAATTTGGGCCAGGAATTAGCAAAGAAAGTATAAAATTTGGTTGCTTCATACACATCCAAGGGGGGAAATTCAATGGAATCAAAATAACTGGCCAAATGCTATAACTGCAGTTCATCGATCTAAATGGATTAAAGCCATCAGTAGCTAAAGCTAGCCTAATATTCCTGCTATCTTTAGAAAAATATGGATGTGTGCAATCAAAATGCTTCCAAGCTGGAGAGTCTGCTGGATGCCTCATCAATCCATCCCTTATGCGTGCCTCGTCGTGCCACCGTGCATCAGTTGCTGACTTTGGAGGCAAACAATTTCTGAAGCCTCTTCTTTACTAGAAAATAACGAATAACCTTTCTGGGAACCCTATGTACTCGTTGTCCGTTGGGATTTTTCTTAACTGTTTTCCAGCGAAATGTGCTACATTTGGGGCATATATCTATGTTCTCATACTGCTTTCTAAACAATATACAATCAGTTTCACATGCATGGATATTAACATATCCAAGACCAAAGCATCTTATCATTTTCTTAGCTTCATTAAAATTCTTAGGAACTGTTGACCCCTCAGGAAAAGCATCTCCAAGCAACTCTAGCAACATATCAAAACTTTTATCACTCCACCCACCCAGAAATTTGATGTGGAGCAATTTGACTATAAAACTTAGCTTTGAAAAGTTTTTGCTCCCTGGATAAAGCTCTTTACTAGCATCACCAAATAATTCATGCAAATCTTTTTCTGCTTCACTTGGATCCAGAAAACCATCACTATTTCCACCTAAATCCCCTGTATCTAATCCGTGGGCTAAATCATTAAGCAGTTCAAATATGTCATTATCTTCTTCTGAACTATCTTCTACAGCAAATTCATTACACTCAGGTTGTTGTGCATATTGTGCAAAAGAAGAAGTCGGTTCTCCATGAAATATCCATGTCTTATACCCTTCTAAGAACCCATCACATATTAAATGGACATAGATATCATCAGCTTCCTTCAACAACTGTTCACACACTTTTTACAAGGACATAATATGGTATTTGCCTTTGCCGAATGGGTAAAGGCGTATTCTATAAATTCTTTGACCCCTTGTATATATTCAGATGTGTGCCTACAGTTTTTTGAAGTGTGTTTAGAAAAAAATAATGAGGCAGATTACGAGAGCATTTGAGGTTATTTGTACATAGGAAGGTCCATCCATCTTTTATCCATAGCTGATATCCACAATCAAATTTCTCAGCTCACCTAAATTATGTAAACTATCGGCAAAGTCAGTATTTTTTTTCTGCTTATCGTCAGTACAAGTTTTTCTTCCTTTCAACTGTCAAATAAAGAGTTAAATAACATTGCAAAAGTACGAGTAAAAAATATGAGGTCACACAGTTTCAGACTTTGAGTAAAATATGCATGGTAAGATAATGAGAACCAACCTTTTATTATTCACGCTTCTGTATTTAGTCCCAATTGTTCAGCAGGTTGAGTTAACTAGTCATGGGAAGAATAGATAGATCCCCACCCAACTGCAGCCGGAGGAAAAGTAGTTTCATTTGTCAGAAATACTAAAGAAACTGCATATAAGTATATCCTAATTATAGGCTACACACTTGATATCAAATTAGAGCATATTAGAAGATCTCTGTTCCATACTTAAAACAAAAAAAATGTCTATAGTTCTATATTCAAAGGAAAAAAACAAATTCAGAAAACTGCACTATGCAGCTATCATATTCTACTCTTGAAGGCAGGAACAGAGCTTGTCCTCTTTTTTCCTGGGGGAAAGAAAAGTTCTTCTCTGCACGGACCAAATCCACAAGAAGGTCCTTCTCCATGCGTGCAGAAGGGGAGAAAGAACCAGAGGGGAGTGAGGGAGAGAGAAAACACACCACAAAATCAAGAGGAGGCAGCAGCTAGCGCACAATTCCTTTCCCTTCTTCCCTCACTTCTCTATTCACCCTATCAAAAAAATCCTCAATTAGCAAAATCTTGGACGAATTTAACCACAGATCCTAAGAATAATATAGTAATTGCAGATCTGAGCAAAGGGATCTTGTGGGAAGGAATTAAACACAGCAATTTGAGGTTGTAGGAGAAGAGGAGACTCCCGTGCAGATTGGTGTTTGTAAAGGAAGGATGGCTACAGACCTGAAGTGGATAGAGTGAGGATAAGGTGGTTTGCAGGGCTAAGATGGCCACAGTGGTTAAAGCTGGGTTGAGGAGGGTGGCGCGGCGAGGATGGCTTCAGATCGACCTCCAGTGGCAATGGTAATGACGGCGGCGGCGCGATGCAGAGAGAGCAGGGACGAGGAGGTTTTTGGCCCATGGACTGAGGAGCTAGGGTTTGAGCTGGTCTGGTGGTGGATTTTATTTTCTCGTGCACACTTGGACGTGCCAAAATTTCCCCTTCGCGCTCAGCAACCCCGCGAATAAAATTTTTGGCTGTTCCAATTGCTTGTCTAATTCTGCAGGCAGATATGATGACGTGCAAGGTAGTTTTCAGGGCAGATTGATTGCCACCGAACATAAATTAATCTAGGCAGACCATATGCTCTCGCTGTGGTATATTCCCGACAGATAGTTTGACCTCGAAGCACATTTGCATTGCTGGCAGATAATATGCCATTAGATTATATTTTCTAGGGCAGTTTTTTTGTGCTAGCTGCTATGTCATCATCTACAATTTTGTAGTATTTTTAGAACTCAATATGCAAGCAATGTTAAATCATTATCTCCAAATCATTTTCACATTATTTAAACATGTACATATATTATTTCTATAATGTATAACATGCATTCATCCACATATCTCGCAGCAAAGCACGAGGTATCAACTAGTTATTGTAACAACCTGCCCTCCAGAACCGCGCAACCCAGCCCATCCGATGAGTGGAGCCAATTACACATATTACCCCACTTAGACTTTCATCATCGTTTCTCATGTAAAAATTTTGATCCAGGAATGATATGGTTGGAGGAACAAGCCCTGATGAGAACATCACTCCTTTGGATATACACGAGGCTAAGAGACGGAGGTCCAATTCACATCAAGTTCGAGCCCATCTCCTCATCTAGCAGCAGGTCGCACTAAAATCGACGCTTAGGCCTCATTCGGACTCTGTTTTTGATGTTCTACATATGTATGGAAAGCTAACAAGACCATCTTCCCAATGGGACTGGTTTCACATAATGTTGATGCAAAAAACACACACTGGCCTGAGAGATTTGCTTTACTCTCGTGCAGGTCCAAAACTTGCTTCCGGGTTCAAGGGCGTGCCAGTTGATTTGATCTTGCAATTAACAAGATGAAACATGTAAGTTTTATTAGTAAAGGATAATCGATCGGCTAGAAAGCCGATGTAATATCGTAATGTAACCTAGCCAATGCAGTGTAGGGTGAATCAGCTGTAAGGCATATTCAATGACAAATCAACCCTAAACTTGGTCCATCGGCTGTAAATATCAGTATTATATAATCTATAAATCAATATTACTTTAGAAATCAGCAATTGGGATAGATCGGACTTAACTGAGACAGTATAAATTGCCCAAGTCTAAAATAACATGAAATAACAATTATATCTATTCATATTGTAGCCGATGTCCAGATTTAAGCATGTATCGGCTATAGCTCCAATACAACCTTATACAAGGATATTCTCTTGCAACAAATATATCTAACTATCGGTAATCAGATTGACAGTAAGTCCAATATATTTATATTAGATTAGATCCTAATATAAGGGGCAGGTATAGCATATTAAACAAAGCGTTTTATGTAAAACAACTATACCAGATAAGATCGGCTGAAACCCCGATACTATCCTTATTAACAACCATAAAGCAGGCTAGAGATTATGATTCTAAGCACGACTTAATAGATCAAACTTAACTGATGCAGAATTAAGTATGAAAAGAAGCATAATATCTAGACAATAGTAACGCCCTAAAAATTCGACCAACAAAAATCGAAATCCTAAAATGTGGACCCTCAAAATTTTTTTTAAAATAAATTGCATAATGCCGGACTCATTCGCGTTTTATTGAACTTTACAGTAGATTAATCAAATGTGTATTATAGGGAGGTAATTAAATATGGTGACACGAAGTTAGGAGGGCATTTTCTGACATATACATAAAAATGTACGCAAGTGTAGGAGGCTAGGTATAAATCTTAGATATAAGTATACATAGGTGTACGTATGGATATATGAGGCTAATAGGTAAAAAGGGAAGAAAGAATAAAATATATATATAATAATAAATAAATTACCTCAAATATTCGACAATATTGATCACATTAGTTTGGTTGCCTTTACAAAACTTTTAGAATAATTTTTAGTGGTAAAATAATCCCCAAAAGCGGAAAACACCATGGCGGCACTGTTCACAGCCCGCCAGGTGTTCGATCCGGTCCCGTCGCCCCTAGGCCGTGCACGCGTCCCTGCCGCACGCCGCCCGCAGCTGCCGCCGCACCCGGGCCTCGCGCGCGCCGCACGTCGCCACCCGCGCGCCTGCCGCGCGCCGCCCACCGCTGCCGCCGCACCCGGGCCTCGCGCGCGCCGCCCGCCACCGCCCGCCGGCCTGCCGCGCGCTGCCGCCGCCGTGCCCTAGCGCCCCGCGCCGCACGCACGTCGGTCGCCCTCGCGCCCCGCGCCGCACGCCCCCGCGCCGCGCGCGCGCCCACGCTGGCCGCCCTCGCGCCCCGCGCCCTCGCCGCCTGCGCCGTACCGCGCACGTCGCCGCCCACGCCGCCGTACGCGCCCACGTCGCGGCCTCCTACGCCGCCGTACACCCCCCCACGCCGCGCGCCATGCCGCCGTGTCCGCCGGACGCGCCCACGTCGCCGGCCGCCCACGCCGCCGTACACCCACTGCAGTGTGAGTAAAACAATCTATTCGAATAGCCGTGCTCGCGGATATTGAGCACCGGGACGTGCATTACACTTGGCTAGACTCTAAATTCTTAAACTGTGTGGGATGGGATATTGCATGATGAATTTTATGCTGTTGGAGCCACTTCGTGAGAGCAGGAAGGTGGACGTCCATAGAAAACCATGACGACCAACGGCGGGAAGCCATCCTTGGGGATCACAATGGATGGTAGACAGAACTGTCGTTGTTTAATTTGAACTCTGGTATTAAAACTTGATCGGTTATGCTAGGTCTTTGGTTTGTGAAAATGACTGCAAAACTAGCTTTATGCAACTGAGCCTTTGCCTTGCCTTGAATGAAATCCTTCATATGCATTGTTGCCGTGATGACTTGCTGAGTACGGTTGGTACTCACCCTTACAATTACAAAACTTCATCAGAAGCCGAAGATGATACCGCGGAGGATCCATACGCCTACTACGAAGAGGATGTGGAAGATGAGGGCGCTCACTAGGTCTAGATACGGTCGTTGTCTGTGGCAATGGCGATGCCGCTGCCTTCGCTCCGCTACTTATCTATATTCTGCTTTTGGACTGTATTCCGGACCGTTTGGTCCTTTGTTCTAAAACTACACCCTCGGGCCTATGATGTAATAACTCGTACACGACGCATATGTATGCGCTTTTGGTAATTCAACTATGTATCGTGTGTGCCAAACTACTTGATCCAGGGAAATGGCACAGAATACACGCGTGATTCCTGTTGCAAAACGGGGGTCCTTACAGAGTTGGTATCAGAGCCATACGACTGTAGGAAAGACCAAATGGCACCCCACCCCAATGTAGATGGTCAAGGGAGAGATTCCCAGCTAGGAATATTTTCACAAAATCTACTTTCGCAAAACCAAATGCATTTTTACTTAACCCATATCTACTACTTTGCAAAATGAGTTTTACTTTTACTAATCTTAAACTTTCTTAAAAATAGATGGCAGATTCGAGTGCATCATGGGAGATGGACCTACCCCATTCGGAGGGATATGTCATGGAGTTACACAGGATGATGAGGTGTCTGAGGTACCCGAGGATCCCTAACTACCTGGTGAGGCAGATTGGACCAGCCTGGGAGGCTAGAGTGGTGGTTGAGTCCCGAGTTCCTTCAGAGGCAGGCCATTGGTTCAGGACACGCTATCGTCGCTACACGCCAGAGACCGCGATGCAGGATGCTGCCCGGGAGGCCTTCCTCCGACCCAGCTCGATCCACCGATCTGAGTTGGTGACCACCGAGTTTGCCCATCACCCGTTCCAAGAGGAGGACAACTCCGTGTGCACCGTCCAGGACACACCCTGTTGCTACAACCCGATGGTGACCCGACTGTCCCGATGGGCGGAGGCTGTTGACGACTGCTACGAGATAGCTCTGTTGGAGATCGACGAGCAGCACAGGCGTCTGGTTGAGCAGGAGACCGAGGTGACTGACCTCACAGTGCTGCACCTACAGCTTGAGGAGGAGCACCAGACCCGGGGCAGTGAGATAGACTCACTGAAGACACAGCTCCAGGCCCGCAGCGACCAGTTGCAGCAGTTGTCAGGTCAGCATGATAAGCGTCGCAGGATGATGGATACACTCGAGGAGCAGCTGAGGGTGAGTCAGGAGCACGTTAGTCAGCTTGCAGAGCAGCTCAGAGCCACCACAGTCAGTGCCACTGGAGCTTCCACTTCTGCAGCAGTTGGGCGGGACCGCTACTTCTTCCTCACCCCACCGTACCCGCCAGCGTTTCACTCACTGGTGGATGCCCTAGCCACCGAGTCGGGACCCTACCTGGTAGATCCTACCGCGATGATCTCACCAGTTACAGGGCCAGCTCTCGCTACTTCCCCACCACCAGGGTCTTGCGTAGAGACCCCGATCCAGGTTGACTCCGGGGTAGAGGACGGGGATGACCCAGAGGAGATAGAGCCGCACATCACCAACCCCTCAGAGGACGAGACTCCTGCCTACCGCATCACCTTCGCCGGTGGCCCTCGCACCCGCAGCACGGCTCGCAAGAGCACACGACCACCGCCCAAGAGGACCAAGCCAGATCCAGAGGCTACCACCTCCGAGCCGAAGACTAGACTGCGTCGGGATCCAGAGACTACCCACTTCCTGCGTCGGGATCCTGCGGATGGCTGGACGACTAGACTGGAGATCCACTACGGCTCCGATCTCGCTTGGGACGGTTTTTGGAGAGCGAGACACCTTTACCCCCCCTATGTATGTTGACGAGTAGTTTGATGTCTTAGTTCGATAGTTGTAATGTGTGAACTTCATTTGGGCTGCACACATATGCAGTTACTTGTGTCTGGATTTGTGAACTCTACGATGTTCTTTATGAAATGTTGTTGTTGTGTTACAAATGAGTTTATTCCACCATGCTTACTAAACAAAGTTCACATCAAAAACAAACTCCCCGATCGGGGTAGAACCATAAGGGTGGGATCGAGAAACAGAGTACTTACACAACTAATTCACACAGATGGCCAGCCGACGCCGGACAACAAACAACAATGAGGGAGCCCCCGAACCTGACCTAAACACCTTAACCGGAATTATGGCCGCCCAGACCCAACTCCTGCAAGCCATCGCGAACAATCAAGGCAATCGTGGGGGATCAAACTTTGGAGAATTCATGAGGACCAAGCCACCCACGTTCGCCACAGCAGAAGAACCCATGGACGCTGAGGATTGGCTGCGTATCGTTGAGAAGAAGCTAACCCTCGTACGAGTACGAGAAGCGGATAAAGTGATTTTCGCAGTAAATCAACTTGAAGGACCAGCCGGAGACTGGTGGGATACTTATAAGGAAGCACGAGAAGAAGATGCTGGTGAACCGACCTGGGAGGAATTCGCTACCGCTTTCCGAGACAACTTCGTGCCCGCCGTAGTAATGTGCATGAAGAAAAATGAGTTCAGGAGACTGCGTCAAGGAAATACCACAGTACAGGAATACCTGAACCGTTTCACTCAGCTGGCCCGTTACGCAACTGGAGATCTTGCGGACGAGGAAGAAAAGGTTGACAAGTTCATTGAAGGGTTAAATGATGAGCTGCGTGGACCCATGATAGGGCAAGATCATGACAGTTTCCAGAGTCTCATCAATAAGGTGGTTAGACTGGAAAACGATCGGAAGATCGTGGAGCACAACCGCAAAAGAAGGCTTGCTATGAACCGTCCGCCTCAGGTTGCATCTCAGCGACCCAAAGGAGCTACCTCGTCAGGATGGAAACCTGCGATAGTGACTGTCAATCGCTCTGCTACACCTAGCACTTACAACAGGCCGGTTGCTACACAGACCCGCACACCCGCGCCAAGCCAGGCTACTACAGGGGTAAAAAGGCTGCGAAGCTGTTTCAACTGCGGAGAATATGGGCATTTCGCCAACAAGTGCTCGCATCCCAACAAGACGCCCATCCGTATCGGAGCTAATGCCACAACAATCCAAGGAACTGCCACCCCGACAGCCGGGAGAGGACTATTCAGGACACCGCAAACCGGCAGGATCGCGACCGGATTTGGACGCGGGGAAATGAACCACGTGCGAGCAGAAGAAGCCCAGGAGGATCAGGGCGTGCTAATGGGTACGTTCTCTATAAATTCTACTCCAGTTAAAGTTCTCTTCGACTCAGGCGCATTGCATTCATTTATATCCTTGAAAGCTAGCCAACAAAACAACCTAACCCGATTAGAACTGCGGAAACCCATGATAGTACATTCACCGGGAGGGGAGATAAATGTGAACAAAGCCTGTGTCGACGTGCCCATCCGTCTTAGGGATGTGGTGTTTCCCTCAAATCTTATGGTCCTAGTGCCGCAAACTCTCGACGTCATACTAGGCATGGATTGGTTAACAAGGAACGGAGGGATCATAGATTGCAGCCGTAGGGAAGTCACGTTGACCACGCCCTGGGGATCAGCGATGAGAGCAACTATGGATCAGGACCCCAGATTACCTGAACGTGCCGGTGGTATATTCACCATGCTACCCCTGAAAGGAATGCCGGTGGTTCAGAAGTTTCCTGATGTGTTTCCTGAAGACCTACCCAGAATGCCACCAGATCGTGACATTGAATTCATCATCGATTTGATGCCCGGGACGGCCCCATATCCAAGAGGCCATATCGGATGCCAGTTAATGAGTTAGAAGAGCTCAAAAAGCAAATTAGGGAACTACAAGAGAAGGGATTCGTACGCCCCAGCTCATCACCTTGGGGAGCCCCAGTATTGTTCGTCAAGAAGAAGGATGGAAGCATGAGGATGTGTGCGGATTACCGCTCATTGAATGAGGTGACCATCAAGAACAAATATCCGTTACCGCGGATAGATGATCTTTTCGATCAACTCAAGGGAGCCAAGATATTCTCTAAGATCGATCTTCGATCCGGATACCACCAACTGAAGATCAGGGCTGGAGACATTCCCAAGACTGCGTTTTCGACACGCTCCGGGTTATACGAATTTACCGTGATGTCTTTTGGATTGACCAATGCTTCGGCTTATTTCGTGAATCTTATGAATAAGGTATTCATGGAATATTTGGATAAATTCGTGGTAGTATTTATCGACGATATCCTCATCTACTCCAAGGATGAAGATGAACATGCTGAACATCTACGCTTGGTACTAAAGAAACTCCGGGAGCATCAGCTCTATGCAAAGTTCAGCAAGTGCGAATTCTGGTTGAAGGAAGTTGCATTTTTAGGTCATGTGATATCAGCCGGTGGCGTAGCAGTAGACCCTGCTAAGGTTGAGGCGGTTACCGAATGGAAAGCACCCAAGTCTGTAACGGAGATCCGAAGCTTCCTAGGATTAGCCGGATACTACCGAAGGTTCATCGAAGGGTTCTCTAAGATAGCCCGACCCATGACCCAGCTACTCAAGAAGGAAAAGGAATTTAAGTGGACTGAGCAATGTCAGGAAAGTTTCGAACGATTGAAAGAAAAGTTAACGACTGCCCCTATCCTAGTCCTCCCTGATAACCGGAAGGATTTTGTGGTATACTGCGATGCCTCGAGACAAGAGCTGGGAGGAGTGTTAATGCAAGAAGGAAAAGTCGTGGCGTATGCTTCGCGACAACTGCGACCGCACGAGGAAAATTATCCTACCCATGACCTTGAATTGGCCGCAGTGGTTCATGTGCTGAAGATTTGGAGACATTATTTGATTGGGAATCATTGCGATATCTACACGGATCACAAGAGTCTGAAATACATCTTTACGCAACCCGACCTGAACCTGAGACAGAGACGGTGGTTAGAACTAATCAAGGATTATGACCTGGAGGTTCACTACCACCCGGGGAAGGCAAATGTCGTAGCCGACGCACTAAGCCACAAAAGCCATTGCAATCACCTGGGCAGGGAAGGTATGGCCCCTGAGCTTAGAGAGGAAATAGCCCACCTGAACTTGCACCTAATTCCGCAAGGACAGATAAATACTCTGGAAATACAGCCCCTACTGAGGAAATAGATAGAAGAAGCTCAGAGGGATAACGAAGAGGTTCGGGAAGTAAAGAAGCGCATGGCTGCAAGACATGCGAAGGAGTTCTCGGTTAACGAGGAGGGAGTATTATGGTATAAAAAGAGGATATACGTGCCGGAGCGAGGAGGATTGAGAAAGTTAATACTAAAGGAGGCACATGAATCGGCTTACTCCCTACACCTGGGGGGGTCCGAAAATGTACCAGGATTTGAAGGAGGAATACTGGTGGCCCAACATGAAACGGGATGTGGCAGAGTATGTGGCGCTCTGTGACGTATGCCAGAAAGTTAAAGCCGAACACCAGCGACCGGCAGGTTTACTACAACCTCTCAAAATTCCCGAGTGGAAATGGGATGAGATCAGTATGGATTTTATTGTTGGATTGCCTAAAACTGCAACAGGTTATGATTCCATTTGGGTGATCGTGGATCGACTCACCAAAGCTGCGAGGTTTATCCCTGTAAAGACAAACTATAGCAGTGTCAAGCTAGCCGAGTTATACATGTCCAGGATCGTGTGCCTTCACGGCGTGCCTAAAAGGATTATATCCGACCGACTACTCAGTTTACCTCACACTTCTGGAATAAAGTGCATGAGGCCCTCAGAAGCTACCTCGCATTTAGTACGGCGTATCACCCCCAAACTGATAGTCAGACTGAAAGGACGAACCGGGTCTTAGAAGACATGTTGAGAGCGTGTGCACTGGATTTTAGCAAGGACTGGGAAAGGTGTCTACCGTACGCTGAGTTCTCCTACAACAACAGTTACCAAGCTAGCCTAAAAATGTCGCCAAATGAAGCGTTGTTTGGACGACGATGCCGTACCCTGTTAATGTGGTCCGAAACCGGAAAGCGTGCCGTATTCGGACCGGATATAATCAGAGAGGCTGAAGAGAAGGTTCGCCTAATCCGTGACCGACTAAAGGTGGCACAGTCACGCCAAAAGAGTTACGCTGACACTCGGGAAGGGATCTAGAATTTAAGGAAGGAGATAACGTATACCTAAAGGTCTCCCCGCTAAGAGGTACAAAAAGGTTTAAAGTCAAAGGAAAGCTAGCACCAAGGTATGTAGGACCGTTCCAAATAATCGCTAGACGAGGAGAAGTTCCCTACCAGCTCCAACTACCAGAAAACATTTCCGACGTGCACCCGGTTTTTCACGTCTCCCAGTTAAAGAAGTGCTTGAGGGTACCAGAAGAGCAAGCCCCGTTGGAGGAAATCCACATCGCAAACGACCTCACTTATCCGGAACACCCTGTGAAGATCTTGGATGAGGCCGAAAAAGGAACCCGAACCAAAATGTGGCGCATGTATAAAGTGCACTGGAGTAATCACACCGAGGACGAAGCTACATGAGAAAGCGAGGAGTTCTTGAAGACTGAATACCCGCACTTATTCGACAACAAGTAAGAAATCTCGGGACGACATTTAATTAAGGGGGGTAGGTTTGTAACGCCCTAAAAATTCGACCAACAAAAATCGAAATCCTAAAATGTGGACCCTCAAAATTTTTTTTTAAAATAAATTGCATAATGCCGGACTCATTCGCGTTTTATTGAACTTTACAGTAGATTAATCAAATGTGTATTATAGGGAGGTAATTAAATATGGTGACACGAAGTTAGGAGGGCATTTTCTGACATATACATAAAAATGTACACAAGTGTAGGAGGCTAGGTATAAATCTTAGATATAAGTATACATAGGTGTACGTATGGATATATGAGGCTAATAGGTAAAAAGGGAAGAAAGAATAAAATATATATATATAATAATAAATAAATTACCTCAAATATTCGACAATATTGATCACATTAGTTTGGTTGCCTTTACAAAACTTTTAGAATAATTTTTAGTGGTAAAATAATCCCCAAAAGCGCAAAACACCCTGGCGGCACTGTTCACAGCCCGCCAGGTGTTCGATCCGGTCCCGTCGCCCCCAGGCCGTGCACGCGTCCCTGCCGCGCGGCGCCTGCCGCTGCCGCTGCACCCGGGCCTCGCGCGTGCCGCACGTCGCCGCCCGCCCGCATGCCGCGCGCCGCCCACCGCTGCCGCCGCACCCGAGCCCCTGCCGCGCGCCGCCTACGCCGTACCGCGCACGTCGCCGCCCACACCGCCGTACGCGCCCACACCGCCGTACGCACCCACGTCGCCGGCCGCCTACGCCACCGTACACCCCCCACGCCGCCGTGTCCGCCGTACGCGCCCACGTCGCCGGCCGCCCACGCCACCGTACACCCTCCCCCCACGCCGCGCGCCATGCCACCGTGTCTGCCGTGCTGCCCCCGGCCGCCTATAAATCCCCCCCAGGCCGAGCCCCTTCTCCCCCACCCCTCCTCCTCCATTTCCCCTCTCCTTTTCCCTCACTGCCGAGCGCCACCGCCGTGCCGACGCCGTGCTGCCGCCGCCGCCGTTGGAAGCCGCCGTCACCGCCCTGCTGCCGCCGGCCGCCGCCGCAGGTCGCCGCCGCCGGTAGGTGCGCCCAAGCCCCTCCTCTCTTCCCTCCTCTTGCCGGCAACTCTGTATAGGAGAGAGAGAGAGCTAGCACAGAGAGAAAGAAAATAGAGAAGGGAGAGAGAAAAGAGAAGAAAAGGAAGAAAAAGAAAAAAAATAAAATAAAAATAAAATGGGGAAAGATAAATTAAGGATTAGGGATTTAAATTTTTGTTTATCTTGAACATAGGTGCTAGATTAATATAAAATGTAGTTTAGGAATCGATATACTCGTCGCCGTCGGTTATTTTAGAAAATAAGTAAGATTAAATCGGGTATTTAATTGTAAATTAAGATATTCATCGAAATTAGATTATTATTTTAAAAAGATTAATCCTTAGCAGGGTACTTAGCCGACTATTTAGATTCTCGTTCGTCGAGTTCGCTAAACCGTTTATATATAATCGGAAGATTAATTACCGGTCGTTTTTAAAATTACTATCGTATGAATGCGACTCTCCGTTATCCATTTAAATATCTATTTAGTCGGTATTTAGTTAGTTCTTACTCAATAATAAGGCTATCCGCTAAATTAACCGTCGCGATTATTTTAGCCAACTATTCACTGGATAGGGTTACCTTTTATTATCGGTATCTAGTTTATTCGAGACGCGTAAATCAAATCGGATTAATATTTTAAATTGGCTAGCACTAATATTTTAGAACAACGGTATTAAAAATCAAAATAGAATCATTTTTAAATATAATAGAATCAATGTCGTCGTTCAACGCTCGCGCTCGATCTTTTCTTTAAATTGGATTTTGTTGGATTTTAAATTGAATTCTAAATGAATTCAATTTCTTTCGCACGTAATTATAGATCCCGAGGGAGCTGAGTCCGAGCGAAGACCAAGAACCACCGGACTTCGAGCAAGGCAAGTCATCACTATCCTTGAGCATGTTGATCCCAAGTTGCGAAATTATTTTTATTTACAAACAAAGTTGCATGCGATGATGAACAACGTACTTGTTATTATGCCATACCTTGATTATTGCTTATCCCTATATTCCTTTGTAACCATGCTTATACATGAGTCCCTAGTCAATTATGACAAATGCTTAGTTATGCTATTCTAAAATCATGCATATTCATATTTGTCAAATGCTTTATGCTTGGGCAATTACCTTGGGGAAGATAATTGAGATGCGGCATGTGGAGACATGAGCGCCACATTGCCATGATATGATGACATGATTTGAGAAAAGAGAAATAAAACCAAACAAGTGTTTTCGACTGGGGCGGATGGTGGATTTGGGTGGTATCCGGAAAAGGCTAGTTCCGTCCCCGGTCAGTTAAGGACCGAGCCATAAAGTTAAGCATGAAACGACCCTCGTACAACCGCACTTCTCGGATGGGTATAGACCTAGCGGACTAGGTAGCCGAGCAGAGGCAGTATCCTTGCATAGATGGTTCACCCCCGTGTGAGAGGCTGGTGCGCTACGGTGGGGCAGCCGTTGAGGTAGGGCCGCGATGCGTGCCCTACGTCGGTGTTACCATTGGTAGGACTGCCACGTGTGTGAGAGTGAGAATCTAAACTTAAACTATAAACTTTACGTGCGTGTGAGACTTCCCTTCCCGGGAGCGCCAGAACTCCTCTCACTGCTAGAAACAGATACGCCTAGAGTGCATGAGGATGATAGTTCATGGAGCGGGTACTGCCAATGCAAGGTTATCGAAAGGCTTTGCCGTGACGCGTCTCATTCGTTGGGACTTCGGCTCATTTGTTGGGCAAGTCACGGAGTGCGGGTAAAGTGTACATCCACTGCAATGTGAGTAAAACAATCTATTCGAATAGCCGTGCTCGCGGATATTGAGCACCGAGACGTGCATTACACTTGGCTAGACTCTAAATTCTTAAACTGTGTGGGATGGGATATTGCATGATGAATTTTATGCTGTTGGAGCCACTTCCTGAGAGCAGGAAGGTGGACGTCCACAGAAAACCATGACGACCAACGGCGGGAAGCCATCCTTGGGGATCACAATGGATGGTAGACAGAACCGTCGTTATTTAATTTGAACTCTGGTATTAAAACTTGATCAGTTATGCTAGGTCTTAGGTTTGTGAAAATGACTGCAAAACTAGCTTTATGCAACTGAGCCTTTGCCTTGCCTTGAATGAAATCCTTCATATGCATTGTTGCCGTGATGACTTGCTGAGTACGGTTGGTACTCACCCTTACAATTACAAAACTTCATCAGAAGCCGAAGATGATACCGCGGAGGATCCATACGCCTACTACGAAGAGGATGTGGAAGATGAGGGCGCTCACTAGGTCTAGATACGGTCGTTGTCTGTGGCAATGGCGATGCCGCTGCCTTCGCTCCGCTACTTATCTATATTCTGCTTTTGGACTGTATTCCGGACCGTTTGGTCCTTTGTTCTAAAACTACACCCTCGGGCCTATGATGTAATAACTCGTACACGACGCATATGTATGCGCTTTTGGTAATTCAACTATGTATCGTGTGTGCCAAACTACTTGATCCAGGGAAATGGCACAGAATACACGCGTGATTCCTGTTGCAAAACGGGGGTCCTTACAGAGTTGGTATCAGAGCCATACGACTGTAGGAAAGACCAAATGGCACCCCACCCCAATGTAGATGGTCAAGGGAGAGATTCCCAGCTAGGAATATTTTCACAAAATCTACTTTCGCAAAACCAAATGCATTTTTACTTAACCCATATCTACTACTTTGCAAAATGAGTTTTACTTTTACTAATCTTAAACTTTCTTAAAAATAGATGGCAGATTCGAGTGCATCATGGGAGATGGACCTACCCCATTCGGAGGGATATGTCATGGAGTTACACAGGATGATGAGGTGTCTGAGGTACCCGAGGATCCCTAACTACCTGGTGAGGCAGATTGGACCAGCCTGGGAGGCTAGAGTGGTGGTTGAGTCCCGAGTTCCTTCAGAGGCAGGCCATTGGTTCAGGACACGCTATCGTCGCTACACGCCAGAGACCGCGATGCAGGATGCTGCCCGGGAGGCCTTCCTCCGACCCAGCTCGATCCACCGATCTGAGTTGGTGACCACCGAGTTTGCCCATCACCCGTTCCAAGAGGAGGACAACTCCGTGTGCACCGTCCAGGACACACCCTGTTGCTACAACCCGATGGTGACCCGACTGTCCCGATGGGCGGAGGCTGTTGACGACTGCTACGAGATAGCTCTGTTGGAGATCGACGAGCAGCACAGGCGTCTGGTTGAGCAGGAGACCGAGGTGACTGACCTCACAGTGCTGCACCTACAGCTTGAGGAGGAGCACCAGACCCGGGGCAGTGAGATAGACTCACTGAAGACACAGCTCCAGGCCCGCAGCGACCAGTTGCAGCAGTTGTCAGGTCAGCATGATAAGCGTCGCAGGATGATGGATACACTCGAGGAGCAGCTGAGGGTGAGTCAGGAGCACGTTAGTCAGCTTGCAGAGCAGCTCAGAGCCACCACAGTCAGTGCCACTGGAGCTTCCACTTCTGCAGCAGTTGGGCGGGACCGCTACTTCTTCCTCACCCCACCGTACCCGCCAGCGTTTCACTCACTGGTGGATGCCCTAGCCACCGAGTCGGGACCCTACCTGGTAGATCCTACCGCGATGATCTCACCAGTTACAGGGCCAGCTCTCGCTACTTCCCCACCACCAGGGTCTTGCGTAGAGACCCCGATCCAGGTTGACTCCGGGGCAGAGGACGGGGATGACCCAGAGGAGATAGAGCCGCACATCACCAACCCCTCAGAGGACGAGACTCCTGCCTACCGCATCACCTTCGCCGGTGGCCCTCGCACCCGCAGCACGGCTCGCAAGAGCACACGACCACCGCCCAAGAGGACCAAGCCAGATCCAGAGGCTACCACCTCCGAGCCGAAGACTAGACTGCGTCGGGATCCAGAGACTACCCACTTCCTGCGTCGGGATCCTGCGGATGGCTGGACGACTAGACTGGAGATCCACTACGGCAACCATTGCCCGGTCTGACCGGACCCAAAACAATTATACCTGTAAATCTCCTATGAAATCCAATCATCTCCAAAACCACTTCGCAAATAAATTCCAAATAACAAAACCAATAATCTTCAATGCCAATTGTTCATCACAGAATAACAATCAAAAACACCTTTGATTTTACAATCTCCCCCTTGATGAACATATTGGCAAACCCATCAAAAATGTTTTGCTGTTTGGAAAAATAAAAACAAAAGCAGTAAAAAGCACACTTCGTACAAACGTACACATCATGCTCGAAAATCGAAAATCACCTTGCTTCTCCCAAAAACACTTCTCCCCCTTTTGAGAATGATTTCATCAAGCATAAGAATTATGTTCATTAGTGTAGAAGATCTTAGCATACATATAGCATATCAAGTCATGTGACGCAATAAAAAGAAGATAAACCCATCTATATTATAACAAGCATGCATCAAGGTATAATCATGAACCAAAGATTTTACAATTAAGCTTGAATCAACAATCAAAATTCATGATTTCAAACAATTTATAATGCAACATCTTAACAAGCACATAGATTGAAGTATAAACACTAAACATATATACCTATTGCATTTATAATTCTTTCTCAAATAAACTTTAGCACAAACCAACCAAGAGAATTTTATAACTTTTCTTTTTCGTGAGCCTTTTTGCTCATTTTTATCCCGGGTACGTCCCTGTCGTCAAGACTGTTTCCAGGGATTCAGCACCCATTATTTTGCTCATATCGAATATGTCCTTGTCGTCAAGACTGTTTCCAAGGATTCGGTATTCATTTTTTTATATTTTTTATTCTCTTTGCATAATAAGCAACAAAGCTATTTGAGAAATAACAAAACAACAAAGCATATATATAAAGCATTTAAAAATCAAACCATATGCTAGCATCAATATTGCACATTTGCTTAATTCAAGTATAAAATTTAAGTATCATGCATCATCTCCCTTAAAAGCAAAATCTAAGTGTCATAAAAAAACTAGAATACATACAAGCTAAGCTAGAGACAGATAAACCTTCATAGTATTGCTAGCATGCACAAGAAAATACCATATGTATAGAACAAAGCTCTCTTTTTCAATTTTTTATTGTCATATTGATTGCTTGATAAAACCATGAGGTACAAACTCCCCCTCAAAACATACCAAAAGGATGAATTATGCCCAATTCACCACGAAGAAAAGCAAAGCGATTAGAATCCAAAGGTTTAGTGAAAATATCAGCAAGTTGCAACTTTGTGTCCAAAAACTGCAATTCAACATCTCCCTTCTCAACATGATCCCTCAAAAAATGAAAGCGAATATCAATATGCTTTGTGCGTGAGTGTTGAACAGGATTCTTAGCAATATTAATAGCACTAGTATTATCACAAAAGAGAGGTACTTTCTCAAAAGTAAGACCATAATCTTTCAAAGTAGATAAAAGCCAAAGAATCTATGAACAACAACTAGCAGCAGCAACATATTCAGATTCAGCAATTGATTGAGCAACACTAGATTGTTTCCTAGAAGACCATGCAATCAACGATGTACCAAGAAAATGACATGTTCCACTATTACTTTTCCTATCAATTCTACAACCAGCAAAATCAGCATCTGAATATCCACTTAAGCATATAGAAGATGAAGTAGAATACTAAATTCCAAACTCAAGTGTATGATTCAAATACCTCCTTACTCGCTTGACTGCTTGACGATGTGAAGCACGAGGAGAAGCTTGAAAGCGCGCGCACACACACAGCAAATTGTATGTCTGGCCTAGAAGCAGTTAGATACAACAATGATCCAATCATGCTTCTATACTCCTTTTGATCAACAGCTTCACCATCTTCATCAGGATCCAACACAGCTGTAGAACCAATTGGTGTTGAAATTGGCTTGCTATTCTCCATCTTGAACTGTCTCAAAAGATCCTTCGTATACTTCATTTGATGCACAAATATACCTTGAGGTGTTTGCTTAACTTGCAATCCCAAAAAGTATGATAACTCACCCATCATGCTCATCTCAAATTCCCTGCACATAGTCTCAGCAAACTCTACAACCAAAGCGTGAGTCGAACAACCAAAGATAATACCATCCACATAAATCTGAACGAACAGTTGATTATCACCATGCTTAAGAACAAAAAGCGTTTTGTCAACCTTTCCCATTGTAAAACCTTTCGCAAGCAAAAAGTTTTTAAGCCTATCATACCATGCTCTAGGTGCTTGTTTCAAACCATACAAAGCTTTAGACAATTTAAAAACATGGTTGGGAAAATCAGAATTTTCAAAACCAGGTGGTTGTTTGACATAAACTTCCTCCTGTATAAAACCATTTAGAAAAGCACTTTTCACATCCATTTGATACAATTTAAAACCTTTTGAAGCTGCAAAAGCCAACAAAAGTCTAATTGCCTCAATTCTAGCAACAGGAGCAAAAGTTTCATCAAAATCCAAACCCTCCACCTGAGTAAAACCTTGAGCAACAAGTCTAGCTTTATTTCTCACAATCAAACCATCCTCATTTTATTTATTTTTGAAAACCCACTTGGTTCCAATAATATTATGTCCAGAAGGTGGTTCAACTAAAGTCCAAACTTTAATTCTCTCAAAATTTTCAAGTTCTTCATGCATGGCGTTAATCCACGATTCATCAGTTAATGCATGTGACACATCTTTGGGTTCAAAAGAAGCAACAAATACAGAATTTACACAAACATCATGAGTCGTTACCTTAGACCTAGTAGTCCGCTCACCTAAATTACCAATGATTTGTTCTGGCGGATGTCGTCGTTGAATGCGCAAAGAAGCAACGACTTCTGAAGTTGATTCACGTTCTGTATCAGTACTAGTCGAAGTTGAAATCTCTGGAGGACCGTCTCGAACAGCATCAACAGAACCTTCAGCCGACGACCCTGGCCGGTCTGACCGCACATCCTGCGTCGGTCTGACCGGAGGTGTGCCGGCGGTCTGACCGGCCTGGCGCCCGGTCTGACCGGCCGAGCCGAACTCGTCGTCATCGTCGCTCTCGTCTTCAAAAATACAACCATCCTCCCCCTGAACCTGTGACAATGTACCTGCAATATCGAGTCTAGTGCCTAGACTAGCCTCATCAAAAGAAACTTCGCAAGTTTCAACGATTTTGTTAGTCTCCAAAATAAGTACACGATAGCCACGAGAGTGTGCGGGGTAACCAAGAAACATTCCATCGGTAGAACGTGCCCCAAACTTATCCAAATTTCCAGATTTCAAGACAAAGCATTTGCAACCAAAAACACGCAAATGTGAAACTTTGGGTTGATGTCCAAATCGAAGCTCATAAGAAGTTTTTCTAAGATTTGATCTCAAGAAAACCCGATTTGAAATATAGCATGCGGTGTTAATCGCCTCAGCCCAAAATTTTCTAGGAGTGTGATACTCATCCAACATCGTTCTAGCCATCTCAACCAAAACACGATTTTTTCTTTCAACAACACCGTTTTGTTGTGGAACACGAGGAGAAGAAAATTCATGTGTAAGACCTCTTTCGTTGCAAAACTGTTCAAATGAAGCATTTTTTAATTCACCACCATTATCACTTCGAATTCTTTTCAAAGAACCAAGAGATTCAAGATCCAATCGAAGAAACAAACCATGAAAGTGTTGAAACGCCTCATCCTTAGTTGCCATAACGAAAACCCAAGAATATCTAGAAAAATCGTCAACAATAACCAACACATACCACTTTCCTCCAACTGATTGCACTCTAGCTGGACCAACAGTGTCCATGTGTAATAGCTGTCCTGGTGCATCAGTCATCACAGAAACAATAGGAGCATGTGAAGAAGCAATCATCTTAGCATGACGACACGGTGTGCAAACCAAATCAAGATCTTTCTTAAGTTTAGGCAAACCACGAACAAGATCCAAACCACTTAACCTCGTGAGATGATCAAAACCAACATGTCCAAGTCTACGATGCCAAAACATCACATCTTTACTAAACTTAGCAACCAAACATGTTATCACAGGTAAAACAGGATTTTCAAAATCAGCTTTAAACACTCTACCACAGCGAGAAATATTCAACAAAGAATCACCATGAGAATCAAAAATTTTACTTCCAGTTTTCTTAAAATGAACCTCAAAATCTTCATCAAGAATTTGTGAAACTGAAAGCAAATTATACTTTAAGTCCTCAACCAAAGCTACATTCTTTAATTCAAATTTGTCATTTACCTTTACCAAACCTGTAGCGAGAACGGCACTAGTAGAAGCATCACCAAAGATAATTGATTCAGTCTTGAATGCCCGTTTGAGGGAGGAGAACCAATTTTTATCACCGGTCATGTGCCGCGAACAACCGGAATCCACGATCCACACGTTCTCCTTCCTTGCCACCAACGCCTACACACAGGCAGAAGTCGAAGCCTCAGTACTGGGGTTAGATGACAATAAAAATTTAGGAGTCCAGTACTGAGACACACGACCAGAAGATCCAATAGGCATATATCCACGTGCAAAAACAGTTTGAGAATTTTCAGAAAAATTTCTCTGAGGCCGGTCTGACCGAAGTACAGTGGCCGGTCTGACCGGGGGCCGGTCTGACCGCCTTTGTACCGCCAGTCTGATCGGTCGCCGGTCTGACCGCCGGATCCACTGCGGTCTGACCGGTTTCCTCGAGGGAAAACCAGATTTTCGCCACTTTGATTTTGCAAAAGCAATCTCTCTCTCTCCTTTTTCTGTTTATGAGCTAATCTGAAACAAAAACCAACAAGATGTCCATCTTTGCCACAAAATGAGCAAGTATATTTTTCACGATGAGTAGAAATATTGGTAGAATTAGATGACTTAACAACACAAGTAACAACAGAAGGTTTTGCATGCACAACATTGGATTTGGAAGAAGATGCATTCAAAGTAGACATGATGCCAGCAGATTTAAACACAGTGTTCTTAGTTTCAGGTTTAACCAAAATTTCACCACTTCTAGCACCAACACCTACCACAACAGGAGGATGTCTAGTATGATGAGCATAAGGATTAAAACCTAAACCACGGTTATGTGTGCTAACCTTAGATTATCTAGGATCATGTTGAGGTTCTTTTTACCATCGGAAAATCTTAGCAAAGAATTTTTCAAATAAGAAACCTCTTTTTCCAAAATAGCACACTTTTCACAATCTATCATGACATCTTTACTTTTACGACACTTGGGGCAAGAGAGCACTTCATTGTCTTTCACAACATCTTCCATGTACTCAACACGACCTAAAGCATCTTTTAATTTCATCTTATTCAAAGTACATATTGAGAAATCCAAAACATCATGAGGTTGTTTTAACTTTTTAGCCACAAATCATGTTAAACATCAAACTAGCATGAAAAGCAATTTGATATTTTTGCAACAACTTTTTAGTTAAAACAACTCTTTTAAAGTGCGTGTGTGCAAAGCAAAACTAAGAGCAAGAGAAGATTTACTTTTCAAATCATGTGCAACATTGACATCTCTAATTTTAGAAATTTCATTCATTAAAACGTCACAACTTTGACAATCATCATCATTAGGGATAAGAGATTTTAATCTATCAATTTCAGAATTAAGAGATTCAATGATAAACTCCTGTTTTCTATACATCTTCTCACACTTCATATTTTTTGCACTCAAAATATTAATAGCTTCCTCAAGAGCACTTACCTCATTGTCTTCACATTCTGAATCTGATTCACCACGTGCCATGAAGCAAACACCGGAGATGTTCTTTCCCTTTGCATCATCTCCACTTTCTCCATCTACATCGCTTAGTGGCTCAAACGCGGCGTAGACTTGATCAAAAGCCTTTTTGAGATTCTCCCTGATCTTCTTTCCTCCTCTAACTGTACTCTTTGGCTTGTTGTCATTGGTCTTCTCATCACCATTATCTTCCCTCTTATTTCTTCCAAGCTTAGGACAACGTGAACGAAAGTGATCCGTAGCACCACATTCAAAGCAACGATTTGGTCCACCTCTTTTCCTGTACCTAACATTAGTCACATCTCGAGAAAGTCTATTAGATAACAAAACCAAGTCCTCCTCCTCGAACTGTTCGAGTTGAACATCGGACATGGCATTAAACAAGGAAAATACAGAAGATTTTGATGAAGAAGCATCAGCATCCAAAGAAGTTGAAGAGGAAACCAAAGCACTCGACTTAGAATCAACTTTACGAGAAAGAATATTCATCTCATGTGTTTTCAATTTTGTGTAAAACGAATCCAAAGTCAAAGTAGACATATTAGCAGACTCCTGAATAGATGTAACTTTCATCTCCCAAATAGATATGTCAAGACCATTCAAAAAGTGACGAGAAATCTCAGATTGTGTATAATTAACATCATAAGAAGAATCAACAGATCTAAGATCACTCAAAATTTTATTAAACCTAGAAAGATAGTCATCCAAAGCTTCTCCAGGTTTCATCTCAAATTTAATATACTCCTTTTTGAAAAGATCTCGACGAAGCTCTTTAATGTTACTTGTTCCTTGATGAAAATTACTCAAAGCAATCCAAATCTCATGGGCAGTTTGAAGATGAGAAACACGATCATAATCCGAACGAGAAATCCCACTCAAAAGAATATTGCGAGCTTTGCAATTTTGTTCAAACTCAGTTTTTAAGGCAGCAGTATTAATTTGATCAGGGATCTCATAAGGATGAGAAACTTTTCTCCAAATATCATAATCCTCAGCCATAATATAAGATTGCATCCTACTACACCAATGAGAAAAATTCGTTCCATCGAAAACCTATTAGCAGCCATGGTAAAAACTCTAGATTGATTAAAATCCAAAGAAGAAAACAAGGCTCTGATACCACTTATAGGATCGAATAGCAATAACTAACCCAACCAGAGGGTGAATGGTAGGTATGCCCAAAAACCAAAACTTTTAGCGGAAATAAAAGTTACCCTCAAATTCAATGGATCACGGTCTGACCGAAGGTATAGCGCCGGTCTGACCGCTGATATGCCTCCGGTCTGACCGAAGGTGTGCTGCCGGTCTGACCGCCACCTTGCCGCTGGTCTGACCGGTGATATGTCGCCAGTTGGACCGCCGAAACCCGATGAAACACAAAACGAAGAACTCTTAAAGTAGATGACAACTTTGTTAATTCTCTCTGTGTTTACAAAGTGCACCAACAACACTCCTTACAAAAATCTCGACTAAACTCGAAACCCTAACAAATCTATCAACTCAATTGCTCTCTAAAGCGATACCGGAAAGCCTCACGCTCCCTCTCTATTTATACCCAAGGTAGGCAGCCTAAAGCCACGAACCAATCTCATACTAGAAGTCCTAATCACCCTAGGAAACCTTCTCGTATAAGAAACAAACTTTACATAATCAATCCCACCAAATTTGGACTCCTTCCAAATTCGACTCCGGATCCCATACGCACACAATATCTCCATCGTATGCCATATGGAACCTTCACCTTCCACGTGCATTGAACTCTAGCCTTAGTATCCCGCATGATCTCTGACCACCACGGACGTCGTCTTATCCCCAAGCCGACTCCCGGTCCATCACCGCAATACTAGCCTGGCATTAATTCACCTACACATGAAATAAACAAAGAAACCATATTCCGAGACCAAGCAATCCCCAACTTGACTCATTGTTAGCAAACAACAGTATTACATATGCATAGTATCCATCTAGAAATCATATTCATGAAACAATCTCGGATATCCAAACAAACAACCCGAAACCGAAACCAATACAGTGTCGGCCGGTCAGACCGCGGGCTGCGCCGGTCTGACCGCGCAATACATGCCGGTCTGACCGGCAACCATTGCCCGGTCTGACCGGACCCAAAACAATTATACCTGTAAATCTCCTACGAAATCCAATCATCTCCAAAACCACTTCGCAAATAAATTCCAAATAACAAAACCAATAATCTTCAATGCCAATTGTTCATCACAGAATAACAATCAAAAACACCTTTGATTTTACACAGTCATCCTGATCGGACCCTTTAGATCATCAACGTCGAGCCTCCACAATCGACTTATCACTACCTTACGGAAAATCAAGACCCTAGTCCTCATCAAGATCTTATAAATTAGTTCCACCCTTACTAAACTAGCAAGGTGATACTAAACATGTGCACGTAGCTCTCACGAGCCACACAGGTCAAATCCTAATTGGGCCAGGATGTCACAGTTATGAAACATGAATGACCTCATTTTTTTATATGAATTAGTTATTAACTTTAGAACATTTAAACATATTCAACCATATTTAAAAACACTACACAGATTTATGACACAATTAACATTGGCCATAGGAGAGAGGAAGGAGATGCCACTGGCATACAGGACCCACACATCATAGAGAGAAATATGCCTGGTCTACCATGGACCAAATTTTCCAAGGTGATCATAAAGACATAGTTCACATTGCATCTCAAAGGATGCACGACCACGATTGTATCACAAACTGGTCTGGTCACACGAAATGCCACACGAGCGGTCATGCCGCGCACATGTCAAACAAGGAGCTGAGGTGGCTACTAAACATTGATGGTGTTTAGGACATAAAATCACATAGGAAAGAATCTCTTTACTTAGAAAAATGTGAGCGTGGGCATGCCAGTGTACCTAAATACACAAAGTAAGAACATAGAGAGCATGCACTTCATTAAACTCGAGATTATAAATACAAATTCCAAATGTAACATGTGTGCTCGCCGTTGGGCAAACCTGAACTTCAAGAAGTGGTCCTCTGGTTCTTGGGGCCTTGAAGACTTCCAGTTGATTAGCTTCGGAGGTCTTAGCCCATAGGAGCTCCTCCGATTAAGTTGTTTGTGGTCGTTTCTTCATCATCACTTCATGTTATCCTTGCATGACGAATGTTGGTAAAGATGTTATGTATGTGGGCGTTGGCAACACATCTATGGTCTCATTGGTCCGTGCGGTAGTGTTGGTGATGTAGCCTTCATATAGGCTCCACCTGTCCTCGTCGATCCGTCTCATCAGTCTTGAACGACCTAGTGATGTAGATTGGTTGATTTTCATCATGCATGGATCTCACATAGCTTGGATGGCTTAGACATCACAATAGCAACATCGGGATGGTATTAAAGGGGAGAGGAGTTGGTAAAACTAAAAGCTACTATGGAGGAGGATTCACTGAGTCATCCATGACCATGGACACGGGTGTCCAAATAGATTTAAACTTTGCAGAGTGTGCATAAGTGTACTCACATGACACGTTAAACCCGAGCTACCACACTAGAGACTCGATCCAACATGGCAAAGCCTTTCCACTACCAGCCTTTGCAATATCCCACTTCATGACACGTCAACGAGCAGAGGAGTGTCCTCCAAGGCCCGAGGGTCAAACGATATGCAAGTAAACCTTGAACGCATTATCAAGGCACCAACAAATATAAACAATAACCATACTCGCAGTAACCCAATATCAACAACAATGACATATATCTACAACTGGCGGGTCTATTGCAAGGAACCAATAATATATTTAGGTAGGGACTTCCCATTAGCCACATGTGGTTTGCGCTAGTGTCTCAGATCAAGCTTCACCAAGGAATCGATACTTAAACAACTCGAGCGGGACAATCCACCTATTGGTACCAAACACAAGGCACGGGACTCCACCAATTCAGACAGTTTTCCACCAAGATTTTAGTGGTTTTACCCTCTGTTCATTCCCATAATTCACAAACATTTTTGTTCTCAAAAGCCCCATAATCCGAGTAAAACTAGCACTACCAATATAAACAAGCGACTATTCTCCCACCACTTCAACCCAATTCTCAGTGGTAACATAGGTGACAATGATTATGATATATTTTCAAGTAACAGAGATAAGGTACATGCAGCAATTGGCAAGCTAATCTAGCATCCCACGTAGTTTTGACTAAAACATCGTATGCATAATTGTTGATGCAAAAAACACACACTGACTTGAGAGATTTGTTTTACTCTAGTGCAGGTCCAAAACTTGCTTTTAGGTTCGTACTTTTAGGTTCGTAGGGCGTGCCAGTTGATTTGATCCTGCAATCAACAAGAAAAAACATCCAAGTTTATTAGCAAACGATAGTCAATCGGCCAGTTAGCCGATATCGTATCGTGATGTAACCTAGCAGATGCAATAAAGCATGGATCGGCTGTAAGGTATTTGTCAATGATAAGCTAAACCTAAACTTGGTACATCGGCTGAAAATATCAGTATTGCATAATCTATAAACCAATATTACTTTAGAGATAAGTAATTAGGATAGATCGGACTGAACCGAGACAGTATAAATTGCCAAAGTCTAAAATAACATGAAATAATGATTATGTGTACTCATGCCATAGCCGATATCCAGATTTAAGTATGTATCGGCTATAGCTCTAAGACAACCTTATACAAGGATATTCTCTTGCAACAAATATATCTAACTATCGGTAATCAGATTGACAGTAAGTCCAATATATTTATATTAGATTAGATCATAATATAAGGGGTAGGTATAGCATATTAAACAAAGCATAAAACTATGTAAAACAACTATACCAGATAAGATCGGCTGAAACCCCGATACTATCCTTATTAACAACCATAAAGCAGGCTAGAGATTATGATTCTAAATACGAGTTAATAGATCAAACTTAACTGATGCAGCATTAAGTATGAAAAGAAGCATAACATTTAGATAATCAAGCCGATAGTTGCCTTTTCGGGATGGTGGATACATTATATAATTCAAACCAACAAGACAATCTAGCCGCTATCAGCAAAACCCTAGATAGAGATCGGCCGATACAAGTAGATAGCATTGTCAATCTAAATTATATAACATATATGATAACTCGGAGATTTACAAGATAGAATTAGAGTGTCATAAAGATGTAAGCACTAATTTCAAATGCAAACCGCCACAACAAGGTTTAGCTCCTCGCCGAAGATCGAAACCGATGCAACTCGACTCGAAAGTAAGAACTCGTCGAAACAAAGTAACCAAAAAGGTTGGCGATGCGCCGAGATTGATTGAACATGTGTTTCTTTTATTCATAAGACCTCGGGTCTATATTTATACCCGAAAATACAAACATTGTCCAACATGAACACGACTCATATTATCCTAATACAAATCCAACTAGCAAACAAGTCCCTTAGGCGGACTCTTACCGACAATATCTATAAGAAAATCACAAATAATCCTAATTAACAGATACATTTGCCAATTCTGTACTCTATCCTTATCTGGCAACATCATCTCAAACTCTCTCTTGAATCCGATATTGATCATGCATGCAATATCGGTCATATCGGCTATCCAAATCGGACTCGGCTCTAGCCGATACGGTCTTCCAGTCGATGCGCACTCTGTTTCCGAGAATCCCGCTTATCTTCAAATCTGCTTCGAATTTAGGCTTCGTTTTCGATTCATCAGTATCAATTATCTTGTCAAATTTCATTGTCAATAATAATACTTTTGCAATCAATATAATTTGTAAATTTGAAATATAGGAGAAATTGATAAGGGGGTGCTTTCCTTGGTCCCGGACCTCCTCAGCTGGATTGGCAACGTAGTGCTCTACACGAATACCCAACGAATACAATAAATACAACGGCAAAAATTAACAGACCAGGTAATCCAAATATTTTTTTTCAGAATATGAAAGTGCATGATTTTAGATGAATTTTTCAAAATGAATAGCTTGAATCCCAGTTCATATGCGGGAGAAACGGCTAAACAAAATCTGCTCTATCCTAAAAATCAAAAATAAATGAAAAACAACGTTTTCGCTTGACCGAACTGCTAAAACGGCTAGAAACATTCTACCGTCCTTAGTGGTGAACATAGAAGTAAAATTTATGGGTGCCTAAATTAAAGTGATACAAAATTATCAACGAAGTAAAAGGTTTATCTATGTGATTTTCCATGGTATCATCGAGATTAAGATCCATTAAAATTTGTTTGATAACATACATTATCTAGTATGACGAGTTGTGTGCTACAACACTAAATCGAAGGCCGAAAGCTGTCTAAACCAACAAGACGTTGCTTGCTGGCCGCCTCGGTGAGTTTATCGATCTAGACACGCGGCAGACTCGGAGTAATTAATGTGTTGATGTGGTGCTATCTGCTATGCACCTACCGATCGATTGTGACTAATTGACTGGATTAGTAGGCTTAATTAACAGAAATAACACCATGTTTACCTGCAAGCCTGTGAGTCCAATCCCCTACGGACGATGGATACGCAGGGGGATACTCGTGGTACGCTCGAACGTAGGGGGTGCGTGAGCTCCGCTTCCCCCCCCCCCCCTGCCCCCCCCCCCCCCCCCCCCCCCCCCCGCCGGCATCCGCCACCGACCGTCCTAACAGGTCATCTATTTGGTACGTTCTTGGTTTAATGGGAGTTTATATGGCACGATACCTACATATGAGCCATTGTAAACCTATGAATAACTCCTACAAGTGAATATACTTCAACTTGCTAAGAAGTTATTCGCAAACACAAGCATATCGTTTAAACGGTCTAGAAAGTGAAATCCACTGGGCAAGTCATTTGAAGGTGAGGAGGGTTTCTAGGGCCTAGGGATCATTGGATGTGCACGAGGAACCTATGGGAAAACTTCAGTAGTAAAGAATGTCTTGGTCCAAAAACAATGTCTTTGTGTGAGCGAACTACATGACTCGCTAAGGACGTTAACAATGACCGGCAAAAAGGTGAAATCATCGACAACGGCTCTATTCGTGGTTTTAGCATGTTCTAAGGCTTGTGGAGCCAACCTATCATGGATGGGGCTGATGCGAAGGCTTTGGATTACTCATACACGCGTGTACCTAAGGTGTTCGGTGAAATGCCGTACGGGTTGTCTGCCTCTATCATCTCTCTCTAATGCATGGCTGGTGAAGGCAGGGGCATGGATCGAGAGGCTCTATGGGTCATGCATGCAATGTCCTAAGGTTCTAACTCGTGTGTTCAAGATCTTTTGAGCCCCGGCCATGCACGTGGCACCGGTGGCAGCGCTTGAGTGACTAGACAAACGACGACACCGCTAGTCATGGCAAGGATGTGGGAAGTGCTAGTTGCCTCTCAGAAACAAGTGGCACTAGAATGGTAACCCTCATCTCAATCGAGCGGTAACCCGCATCTCAATCGGGCATAGCGTCCGTCACAATCTAGAGGTCACAGATGTGAAAAGTTATCTCAATCGGGCAAATGGTCGTCACGGATGAAGCTATCTCAATCGGGTCTTAATTAAAGTCCGTCACTGATAGCTTTGACTCAGACGACCAGTCAAACTATAGCCCGGATGACCTATCTCAATCGGACCTAAACTATACCCCGTCACAAATGACCCTTATCTGTGACGGGCCTAAACTATAGCCCATCACAGATAAGAGTATCTATGATGGGTCATAGTTTAGGCCCGTCCCACCTCTCCCAGATCTTTTTTATCCTCACTCGTGTGCACCCGGGAAGTCCCGGTCGGTCACCCATCCCGAAATTGCTCCAAGCCAAGCACGCTTAACATCAAAGTTCTCTAGAGATCGGCTTCCGGAAAAGTAGTTGTAACTTTTTGGTATGAGTATTCTATTAATCCTATTAAGTCTTGGGTCAGGATGTCACACCCCAATATCACTCATTCATATACATTTATTTACATACACAACCATCAATATATTTAACACAACCACATTCACATAACATCCATTTTGATCACATATTTCACATCTCCGATTGAGATGACCTATCTCTATCGGGTATTAAATAATGCCCATCACCGATGAGTATTTTTTCATTTTCCATATGAAATGTTTATATTCAATTTATGTGGTATTTTTTATTTTCAATTTATGAGAACTTTAAATTTAATTTTAGATCGATTTTTGTGTGTCAAATGTAAAAATTACAAACAATAAAATTGTATAACTCATCGATACCTACAACTATTGTATTGGTCTTTTGTACAAATAAGTTCATTTGAACTATTCAAATTTTGAATTTTCAAAATTTGATAACTTTGAATAAAAATTGGGGTTAATAAATGATTTCAAATGGAAAAGTCACCAAAACCAAAGTTGTAGAACTCATTGAGATGCAAAATTTTTATTTTGGTCATTTTTCCATCTGACTCTATTTGAACAATTTGAAATTTAAAATTCAAAGTTTGATAAATTCAAATAGAATTTTTTGTTAGTGAATGACTTCAACTGAAAAAGTCATCAACAACAAAGTTGTATAACTCATCAAGATCTATAACTTTTATTTTGGTCATTTTTCTATATAATATTTTTAAACAGTTTGAATTTGAATTTGAATTTAAAAATATAACAACTTCAAACTATTTTCAAATACTAAATAATTTCAACTGAAAAAGTTATCAACGACAAAGTTGAATAACTCATCAAGATCTAAAACTTTTATTTTGATCATTTCTTCATCCGACAAAGTGATACTAACATTGTTCACAAAATTGACGTATCTCTTATCTGGTTTTATAAACTATAATACATATATGTAAAATTTGTGAACAATATTACTAACACTTTATCGGATAAAGAAATGATAAAAATAAAAGTTTTAGATCTTGATGAGTTATACAATTTTGTTGTTGATGACTTTTTCAATTGAAATCATTTAGTATTTGAAAATGTTGTTTGAAGTTGTCATATTTTCAAATTCAAATTCAAACTGTTCAAAAAATGTTATATAGAAAAATGACCAAACTAAAAGTTATAGATCTTTATGAGTTATACAACTTTGTTGTTGATGACTTTTTCAGTTGAAGTCGTTCACTAACCAAAAATTCTATTTGAATTTCTCAAACTTTGAATTTCAAATTTCAAATTGTTCAAATAGAGTCAGATGGAGAAATGACCAAAATAAAAATTTTGCACCTCGATGAGTTCTACAACTTTACTTTTGGTGACTTTTCCATTTGAAATCATTTATTAACCCCAATTTTTATTCGAAGTTGTCAAATTTTGAATTTGAGTTCAAATGAACTTATTTGTACAAAGGACCAATACAATAGTTATAGGCATTAATATATAGCCCGTCACTGATGAGTCATCTGTGACTGGCCTAGTTGTTATCTCAATCGGGCCTTAAGTTGGTGCCCGTCACGGATGACCCTTATCTGTGATGGGTCTAAACTATAGCCCGTCACAGATGACAGTTTAGGCCCGTCAGAGATAAGGGTCATCTGTGACGGGCCTAGTTGTTATCTTAATCGGGCCTCAAGTTGGTGCCCGTCACGGATGATGGTCATCTGTGACGGGCTCCAACTACGGCCCGATTGAGATATTTAAGGTTATCTCAATCGGGCCCTAGTTTAGGCCCGTCAAAGATATGTGTCATCCGTGACGAGCTTCAGTTCTATGCACATTTAATGTCTCTCTGACCATATCTCAATCGGCCTCTTTTTAGGCCCGTTTGAGATGTATTCTTTGTGACGGCCCGCAAAATCCAGTTATGTTACAGCCCGTCACAGATGAGAGGATCTGCACTAGTGTGGTAAGAACATGCAAAAATAGGAGCTCACCGGTTGAGGCTACCAGCAAGGTGGCGGTGGATGGAAGAAGTTGTTTGATGGTGGAACTCCGGGTGTTGGGGACAGAACCAAGCATGGGAATGTCCGATTCTCCCATGGGAAGGAATTGTACTGGAACTCACCGAGGTGAAAGTTCCCAAATCAAGTGGCCACGGCAGCATTCGGTCGGCACTAGAGAAGAAGATCGGGCAATTGCTAATTTCTCCTTAAGGCAAGGGCAAAAACAAATTCAGATGGAACATACGATATCATGCGTGCAATTTGATGGGTGTGAGACTTACCGGAGCAACAGTGCAGCGGCAGTGTGGTTGTTATGTCCGAAAATTCACTAGTAATTCCCGACCTAGCTCATTTAGCTCGAGCTAGCTAGGCTCGGCTCAGCTGCCAGCTCGAGCTAGCTCATTTAGCTCGCGAGCTCAGATGGGAAGTGGTGGCTGATGGAGGGATGGCACATGAAGATGGCTTGGCCTGCTTCGCGAAGTTCGCAACCTCGCTCGTGTTGGCGGCTGTGGGGCGACGGCTGGAGTTGGCATGCTTCTACAGGCCGACAGCGACCGGTATCGGCGTGAGCGCGAGGGTGAGGCAGAGGTAGCAGGATTGAGACGACACTAAGACAACGAGAGCGACAAGACGGTGCAAGGGAGAGGGAGACTGGAGATACGATTGGCGAGCTAGATGATGCTAGGAAAGGTCTCCTTCTCCTTCTCATACCTCTACCATGGATCTCCTACAGGTTGTGATACCAATTTTAACGTGGTTTAGCCGAAGTCTATATCACCAGGGCACTAATTACGGGCTCTCCTCCCCAATCCAGCATATTACAACGTATCAGAGTTACAACGAGCTTTGGCCGGAAGCCGCCGGTAGCCGTTACCTATTACTATGCTAACTCATCATACGGTTACAATATCACTATGCTAACTCATCATACATTTACAATAGGTCTATCCCTCTATAAATAGAGAACATAAAATAAAGTCGGGCTCTTACTATATTCCTAACATCTAGTACAACTCCAAGTTCTAAACTGTAACGGACTTTGTATACATATTCGACACAAATTCTAATAGTCGGATTCGATGAATGAGGTTTGTAAAACTATAGGATGGATTAGTAAGTTATGTAATAACTGGTCTGACAATTGTATTAACCTTTGGTTGCATATGTGGATTTAATCTGGACTGTATCTGTACCTACATATTCCTACCATACACTGTTTATGGATGACGCAAGGACTTTTATTTTTGTTAGTATAGTTAGATAGGTAAAATCCCTTATATATTTTCAGCGTAATTAACCTAGGTAGTTTTCACATAGCTAAGAATAGTATAGACTGTCTGCAGCAGCGATGGTACAACGATAACCGCCGCAGCCGCCACGAGCGACATGACCACCCATGGCGACGGGAAAAAGTGCAGGACAAAGCCGCCACACCACCAGCTCACCTTCCTGCTCCGGTGGCACGCCACCGCGTCCACCATCTCCGCGTACTCGTCGGGGAGCCGCGCGCCGACGGTCTCCTCCCCAAGCTCACGGAAGAAGGCCACCAACTCGGCGTCCGTCTTGCGCATGCTCGACAGCACGCCTCGCCGCCGGAGGAACGCCGCGTCCTGCGGGCACCGGACAAGGCCCTCCATCCTCGCCACGTGCGCCGTCACGCACGCGCCGTGCGCCCAGTGGAAGTGCTTCTCGAAGGCGATCATGTTGTGCAGCACGGTGGCGCTGTACTCGTGCACGTCGAGGCAGGGGATGGTCATCACCGCGACGGGGCTCGCCGTCCGGCTCCAGAACCACATGTCGAGGTCGCCGCAGCTCGCCGCCGAGTTCCGGAACCACACCGCCGACCGGCAGAGCTCCATGGAGCTCGGGAACAGCCGCTCCGACTCCTTCTTGATCTTTAGAAGCTTCCGTGGCGTCGATAGGATGCAGTACTTGCTCGTCGGAACGCGCGACCAGTGGAAGAGGTGTAGCACGTGCTGGAACGACTCGGTGTCGCCGGCGGGGCTCGCTCGCTTCGGCAAGATGTCATCGAAGCAGCCGAGCACGAGCTCTTCGACGGGGCGCCGGAGCTTGAGCTTGCTGCACGAGGCGACCAGCAGCTTGACGGCGGCGAAGGGGACCTGGTTCTCGAGCACCAGCATGTCCAGCTTGATGTCCTCGGCGTGCTGCGACACGGCCATGTGAAGTATGAAGTACTCCCGGCTGATGGACGCCGCCCGCGACATGCAGCTGGCCTTGTCGCCGTCGGTGCAGATCTTGCTGAGCATCATGCTGACCACGAGGATGAAGCAGCTGTCAAGAAGAACCATCTGCAGGAACTTCTCCTCGTCCCCAAGTATCTCCGCGGTGACATCGTCCCCCACGTCGTCGTCGGCGAACTCATCGCGGAGGCGATCGCTCTCCTCGGCGAGCGCCGCAACGTACCGATCGATGTCGAGGCCGCACTGGTCCTGCAGGTAGCGCAGGAACGGCAGCTTGGCGTCGTCGGGGAAGGGGAGCCAGTGGTCATGACGGTGGAACGGGCCGATGGCCACGGCGCGCACCGCGTGCAGCGCGTCGACGCCGGCGCGCCGAGAGCGCGGCCGGAGGATGGTGCCGGAGCGCTCGCCGAGGTACCACAGCATGGGCGTCCGCGCGATGAGGTCTCGCAGCACGGCGGTGTTGACGCTCGACGACGTCAGCTTGCGCAGCCACTTCGTCTCCGCTGCGCCGCAGGCGCCGGCGACCGCGCCGCCCAGCTCCTTCGTGTCCGCGGTGCCATCGATGGTGCCCGTGCCGCCCAACTCCTTCATCTCCCCTGCGCCATGAACGGCGGCCTCGACTCCCAACTCCTTCATCTCCACTGCGCCATCGACGATGACCAACTCCTTCATCTCCGTCGGGCCATTGATGGCGGTCGCGCCGCCCAACTCCGGTGAGATGTCTATCAGGTGGTGATGGTTGATCGCGTTAATTTTCGTTTCCTCTGCCATTATGACTCTGTTTGTCCACGAATTGGGTCAATTTCTCTCAATTAAGCTTGTCTTCATTAGTTTGGATCAAACCATTATCTGACGAAAAGGGAATCTGAAAGATCAACGTGCTGTCGCAAGTATGCAAAGTTACGTTCTAGCTCACCAAATCGACAAAATCAGACGGCTATCTGGGATTAATTAAAAAGGCCAATAATGAACGAAGAAAATATGCTGAATTGTGAAACATTTGAAGTAAAGATATGGTCAGATTTTGAAAAAAAAATAATTTCTACTGCCATATTATATGGACAAACAGCAAGAGGACGAAACTGACACTGATAGCTTTGTGGAGCAAACGAGTCCGTGTTGATGTTATTGGTGTCTCGTGATCTCTCCATCCGAAGATTAAAAAATTGATGCGAACTGACGGGAAATGAACTCAGTTGTACGCAATGGTAAGATGTCGATGCCTTTGTTTGCTGCGTTGGAAGTATTTTGATGTCATGGCCTCATGGCGGCTAGACTTATCCCAATGCAGAGAATCAATAAATAGTTGTGCTAGCTAGTGTTGTTCCCTAAATTAAAAAACACCCGCGTGGAAATGTTTAAGATTGCTTGTCGAGCGCTCGTGTCGAGGGATATACACACAGTAACTGAAGTTGATGGTTTGAAAGAAACAACCACGCCTTGCCCCCTTGGCCACAGTAGCTGAAACAGATAGTTTCAACAAAAGTGAATGCGCCATATTCCTTAGGGCATTCACAGTACATCACACTCGTTTGAGGAGCCTCAGAGTATCACGTAGGCTAGGGTTACAGGTCCAAAATCTGTATTTTCACCATACAATTAGCTCTAGGAGTGGCTTTAATTTCATATTTCAGCCCTAACACTTTTATTTCAGTTCTCATATTTTTCTATTTATGTGGAGATCCAAAATTTACAATGGATGCCCTAAAATCTAGAAAAGAATATAAACCACACCCCTCCACCTCCTTCTCTCCCTTATCCTCTCCCTTAGCTCGAGAAGTTGCGCTCCTCCCCGGCTCATCCTCCGGCCGCCGCGCCTCCCCCCTTCCCCCCTCCTTCTTCAGCCATTGCGTCTCCCCTCCTCCTCCTCCTACCAACATAGATCGATGTCCAGCATCGCGAACCAAGCGAGGGTATCGAGAGTCAAGCTAAGGCAGCACAAATCGATCTCTGACATCGTGAATCGAGTTCGCAGTAGTCGCCGTCATTCCCTTCTCTTCCCTGCCAACCGTCATGGTGCTCGGCTCCTTAACAGCACAAAATAGGGTGGAGATGGCTCGACGACAGTCGATGGATCCGTCCTCCTCTTCCTTGCCTCTCCACTCCCTTGCCCTCTCCACAATGAGGTCAAGGCAACGCGGTCCTTCATCAAGCGGATCTGGTTGTTCTTCAAGTCTTCATGCCTAGGGGGCAAGCATATAGGGCCGGCAAGCTCCTCCACTTCCCCGCCAACTTCCGCTCATCAAGGGGCTCCCTGGTGGCAGCACGAAGTAGGGGCTTCAACCGCCGTTGATCTTCTCTACAACTTCCACACTCGCTCTCCTCATCCAGCCAGCGCCTGTGTTTTTTACAGCTTTTTCAGTCAAGAACGTGTGAGCAAAATTTGCTATGCGGTTTTCACGGGGCTTCGCAAGTGGACGACGTGGGCGTATTGTGAAAGCCCTTATTGATCAGCAACGCCTGTGATGACTAGTGCCCTTCTTCCCTCTTAAATTCTATTTCAATTTTTACGTTAAATCTTTTTTTCATGGACCCCAATATGTTTATTATAAGTTATTTTCCGAACAAAACATCCGTAGAGAAAGTTGGCACACAAAAAAAATTCTGTAGAGGAAGTTTATATAGGAAAACGTAACGTCCATAATGATTTTATACAAAACGTTCGGAAAAGACTACCAACCGCGCCATATTGTACAAAATGTTTCAGTGCCTAACAAAAGGATATTTTAGCTATTGAAATCACTCTTGAAACATTTTGCAACAAATGAAACATCGGTTTCAAAGGTGTTGAACATCAACAGATCCGAATTCATCAAAGAAAAGAAATGAAAAACCACCAAAAACTCACTGCAACATTTTGATTTAACTAAATGGAACATTTGGATACACGGGCTGAAACATGAAAAAAATCCAAAAGAAAATAATGAAACACCACCCAAAATTCAATGCAACATTTTGATTGAACTAACAAAACATTTGGATACACAGGCTGAAACATCAAGAATCCAAAAACAAATTGAGCTAGATCTACCTCTTCCTCTACTTCGGTGCTACCTTCCGGTCTTCGTGGGGGCCATCAGCGTCATGGGAGAAGAGGACGCGGCCGTCGAGGATGTCACGGCAACTCCAGACATTGGGGGACGACGGGAAAAAGGGCCAGTGAAGTCAACGACATCGCGGATGATGATGGTGCAGGGTGGTGCACCTCCACGGGGACGAAGCCGCCATCAACGTCAAGGAAGCCGAAAAACAACGGTGGATGGTTGACGGCGTGTATTCGGTGGAGGAGGCGGTCGGTGGAGGAGGCGGCTCGAGCTAGGTCGGCAGGGGAGAGGAGGCGGCACGGGCGAGGTCGGTGGAGGAAATGAGGTGGCGCGAGCAAGGGAGCATGGGGGAGAGGAGGCAGTGCGGGCGAGGGTGCTAGGGAGGAAGCAAGGTGGAATGAGGTGATGCGAAAGAGCCCGATATTTTGGTTCGGTGTTGGTCGCCCGAGACAGAGCATTTCCGAAAACGTTCACATGAGAGACTATAAGTTTCTACTCCAGTTTGAAAAGATACTCGAAATATTTTCAAAATTAAATTGTTAAGAAGAAATAGACTAACCAGGCCATCTCCTGCAGGTCCATGCTGACCTACAAAATCTGTTGAAGTCAAAGTTGCGCCATTCTTGCAGGCCGACGTTGGGCCAACAGCCGTAGCAACGTGGCTAATGTAAGTCCCTGAGTAAGAGGAAAGGCGGAAAAGCTACCTCGCGCGTACGCGCCGGCAACACGCACGCGGTTTCCAGCCAAGCGTAAGTGCATTATTAACATTGTTAGTTTGGATAATCACAGTAATTAAGATTAGCTTTTCTTTTTTTGTTGGTTTTTTATAACTGACTGATCTATACGTGAATTTGAAACTTTCAACTCGAAATTTGAACTTTCAAGTGAAAATTTGAAAATTATCAACTCAAGATTTAAAATTTGAAGATAAATTTTGAAAACTTTCAACTCAAAATTTAAATTTTTATGTTAAATTCAAAAACTTTCAACTTTTCATCTCGAATTTGAAAATTTTCAACTCAGATTTAAAAACTTTCATCTCAATATATTTTGAAAAAAGTGTGCTAATGATTTTAGAAAAAAACAAAAAGAGGAAAATGTGCGACGGGAGGGGCGAAAAAAGGAAAAGAGAAAAAGATGGCGAAAAATGGAAAACGTGAAAAAGATGCGAAAAAAAGAAAATGTGGGGTGCCAGCTGGCGCATGCCAACTAGCAATCCCCGAGGAAAGGTCCAACTATACTGTTGCTTCCTGGGCACTATCGCCTCCTAATTAAATTAAGGTAGCCTAAATTAATCTTGTTATTATTTCACCTAAGCATTCCTTAGATCGAAGAAATTTGAATATTTTTATTCAATTTTGGATCAATTATTTAATTCAATTTAAAATTTTCAGGCAAAATCCGGAGGGGTTAACGTCAGGGTTTGCCCTACCGCGCGGTAACCGCGGTAACCGCGCTTACCGCGGGGTGCGGCAGCGGTAGCCGGCGGTAGGGTTTAGTAAATTTCATCCGAATTCAAAAATTCCGAAAAAAATCGAAAAAAATCAGAAAAAATTCTTGGATGAAGCTCTTGAATTGTAGAATCTTATGGTGAATAAAATTTTTGAAAACTAGTTAGAGAAATTCAAATTATATGGCTAAACCGAAAAGGAATTAAATAAATCTAAAAATAAAAAACAGTGTGGGCTGAGAATTGTTACTGTACAATTCAAATTATATGGCTAAACCGAAAAGGAATCAAATAAACCTAAACCCAGAATCTTTATGATGATGTTGAATTATTGTTGAACAATGATTATGCTATGAAATGTTTAAATTGTTCGAACTCCATAATATAGCAAAGGTCATGCCGAATTTTTTTATTTCACACACAATAGTTAAAAGTCTAAGTATTGTACATATTTCTCACACAGTAGTTAAATGTCTAATTATTTTCTACACCCATTTTAACCATACTTATGTTTTTATTTATTTCCTTTTCCATACTCAACATGCTGCACAGGAGGCGATAACCGTGGCGATACCGCGATTACCGCGGCAAACCGCGCGATAACCGCGTCTCAAACCGCGATATCGCCGAATTTTTTAATTCAAATATTTGGATGCGATTTTTACGCGGTTTTTCGCGGTTACCGCGGTAACAGCGAAGCCGCCGGGGGGCGGTAACCTCAGGCCGGAGGGGAAGGAGAACCCTGGTTAACGTTACATGATAAACCGTTCCGTTTTACATGTACTTCGCATGCAGTGAAAAACAAGAAGGCTAGCTAATTAGCTAAAAGTCCACTAAACTAATTCGGTTGTTCCAGTGAGCCAAAAAAAATACCGATTCGTTAAAAAAACAACATGCGACTACTTTGCCTAAATATTAGGATAAATTTTGCTACAAGAAACATAAAAGTTTTCTAATTTACTGGTAGCCTTAGTAAAAACGTGTCACGATTAAAAGATACTGAAAACTGGTAATTTATTGGAGAATACAATTCAGTGGAGAGATAAATTATTAAGAAAGATGAGCACGCCCTTAGTACCACATGTTTCAAATATAGCGTTAGAGTAAAAATTTGGAAATTATGGATCTTTAAATTTATTATCATCTCAAGTATATGTATTTCCTCTACCTTTAGCTTAGAAGCTTTTAGCGCTAGAAGTATTCCCGTCATTTTAAAAAAAATATTTCTTCAATTGAGTTAAAATGTTCTCGAACAAACTAACAATTTTTTAAGGTGCCTTTAACCGTAACACGTGTTATGAATTCTACAAGCAAAATGCATAAAATTTAAGTATTCCGTAGCAAAATTTGTCAATAAATTTCAGGCTTGCAGCACATGGTACGCTGTACACGCCTAATCAACCAATTAGAGCCCAAGTCATGACCGCGTGTGATCACCGTTCTCACTCCTCGGTGGCGGTTTCCGTTTCTCGCAGAGCGGGAGAGGGCGTGACGGGCGCTGCGGAGCTGGATTGGGGAGAGCGACCTCACGCCGCAGCGCTCGGGGCTGCTGCCTGCCGTGGGCGACGTTGGAATTTTTTTTTATTTTTAAATTTTTTATTAAAAGTTTTACAAAAATAATTTTCTATTTCAAAATTTAACAAAACTAGTCTCCCGCCATTCTCTGGGAGGACGATTTTTCTCAGAGAGTGAGTTATATGACGTGACAGACGTCCGTTGGCTCTCGGCCGACGGGCCATCAACGATCGGCCTGCACATTTTGCAGGTGGTCCCTTTGCCACCCTCTGTAAGGGCAGCTTTCTACTGTGCGAGGGCCATGGCTTGGCTCTTTTTCAGGCGGCTCTGCCGCCCTTACACAGTGTGGTTTTGCACTATGGAGGGGGCCACCTGCAAAAGGGCGCCGATGGGGCCTGGAATTTGCAGGCGGCCCCCTTGTCGTCCTCGGGGAGTGCGGTTTGATACTATTGATCCAAAAATAATATTTTTGATATGTTTTATTATGTTTGTTATCGAAACATTTGGTATAAAATTTTAATAAAGCATCATATTGAAAACGAAGAAAACAGGAGTAATGTTTGTAAATTTGTTTGATGTAAATTATCGTATTTGAACGAAGAAAAGTAGGTAATACTCACTCTGAGAAGAGAAAAATCAGGTAGTTTTTGTAAAATTTTAGACGAGGTCAAATTGGAGGCCGAGAAGGCGGTGTGTGACTTTGAAGCATTATGTTAATGACCTTGTAGAAATAAACAGAGTATGTAAAATTTTGTAAACATCGGATGATATATTGTTAGGTATTTGTATTGCGTACAATTGTAACGAATGGAGCGTAACGGAGCGTCAAAGAACCATGTTAATAGAAACGATAAAAGCATGCAATACACCATCATAATTAAACATTATAATGATAAGATAGATAAGAAGTGCCATGGATACACGATACAAATTTGTCGGTCCTGACGAATCTAGCTTGCGCTAACCTACCGGCCCCTTCTAGGTCAGTCAATATACATTGTATTTTCATGGTTATTCAATCATTGGTACTCTACTTTTGTTTCAGACTGTTATCTTTTGGCCATGATATGATGGAGTGACAATATCGATCAACTGAGTAAATCCACACATCCTTCGATTGCCCTACGAAATTAATAAGGCTAGTCAGTAAGGGTAGAAATATTGTCCAAATGATAGGGGAATTTGGAAAAAGTTAGACATATAATGAAATATTGGGGCAAACAAAATATCTCCTGCCGAATGTTTGTTTAGCAAAGGAGGTAGCCACCAGGCAGCGATCTCTACAACCACACGGGGGACGCTCCGACCATTTAGCTAACCCTAATGGATTATTCCTCCAGTCTAAGCTTGCAATTTCTACGCGACGTTCGTACTCCATCCAAGCCTGAATGAATTGTGTGGTCGGTTCAGGTTGCGTTATCGTCCCGCCATTGGAAGTAACTCTGACAGTGTCTATCCATTGTACGAATTGATATTTCCTTACATCCTCCTATGTACATACATTGTGGGGATATTTAAGTTCATGACACGATGAGTGATGAAAAGAAGAATTGTACTCACCGATGAAATCGTCATCGACAATGTTTGGACATAGGAAGCATCTTCGTCCTCGAGTTCGGTGCCTTGCGGATCGTATGACCTGACAACGGTCACCACAATGACACTCTAGACGTTCACGCCATGTGGGGAGTCCCAGGGGATGTTCCCACTATTCTAAAGCTTCAGCAGCAATTCGGTGTTCATGTTCATCCTTCCGCCTTAGGTAGTCCGATCTTGTTTCACTACGTGGGTATGGACGTGTTCCATCGTTTCGTGGGTTCTCCATATCTACCCACTCAATGAAGTTGCACATTGTACAATATGTCTGCATAATATGTTGTGATTATTTATAAAGCAGTTAGTGTTCTATCTATTTGAACTTCGAATAGATGAACCATACCTGATCAAAGTTCGTGCATTGGAAGAATCTCCTGCCTCGAGTTTGTACCATGAGGGATGACTTGAGTATGCATCCTTCCCCACAATCGCACAATGGACGGTCACACCATGGTGGAAACCAACCGGCGAAAGGATCGCTTCGCCAGTTCAGACGCTCAAGAAATGGTGGTTCCATTCTCTATAGTTGTGTGCTAGTTGGAACGAAGATATGAAGGGGTTGCCTTCGACTTGTCAATTATATAGCGCCGCACGCAGTGCAATATATCTGCACTCAATGAAAGCTGTATTTTTCATTAGATGTGACAATACGAACACGCATGGGCATGATTCACTTTCTGTCAGTAAGCAATGCCAAAAGTTGATCGTGACAACTCGTGATGTGGTGGACTGTGCGCTCTAGTGGATCTGATAGTACCATGAAGCGCCGAAAGTGTATTGTCGTATGCATAGGTTGTTCTACCAGCGTACGAATGACAAGAACGATACAGGGGAGAGAACCACAAACCGTACTATAGAAGTAAAAGCAAAAGTAGTATTGATCTACAAGTATATAAGGCAAAAGAAATATTCACAAAAGCCGTAAAGAGGTAGACCACTACTGATGAGGCCTCTTACCCCTGTCCCTCCTACCCTGCGCCTTAATGTGCCCCTGAGAGTAGGTTAGCCGGTCCGGTGGTACGGCACGGCCTACCCGTCCCGCCTGTACAGGTGTGACCTCTGGCTACTCCTGTGTGTGCGCCTCTGAAGCTCCTCCAAGCTGAGAGGAGCCTAGTATGTCCTGATCCTGCTCACCCTGCAAGTCATCGTCGTAGAAATGGCCAGTAGGACCTGACCCACCTGCGTGAGAGGAGGAGGCACCTCTACCGAAGATCCCCGTGTGAAATCCTATTGGAGAAGGACCATCAGTTTCATATAGGTATTTAACAGTACTAACAAAGATTACATTACCGTGTGGACGAGGGTCGGTGATCTAGTGGAAGAGCTGGTGAAGGCACCGGAAGTGTCGGTGAACGCGGCGGTCGTGCCGGCGAACGCGCCTGACGTGCCTGCGAAGGCGGACGATGTGCCAGACGTACCTGCGAAGCCGGTGTCGAAGCCTGCGAATGCGCCCGAAGGCAGACGGGGTCCTGCGACGATGGAACGTTAGATTATGACGTAGTTACGTTTTCCTACGAAAGCTAAAATAGAATAAAACTAACCTCTTGGATCTGGTTGTACCGGACCATGTGGAGGAACGGCATCCAGTGTGCTGCGACAGGAGAAGACGCGCATGACCGTGCATCTTGTCCTTCATTCGGTCGAAGGTGAGCCCCTGCTCAGCATCGCTCAAGTACAACCCTGTGTTCAACCTTACTTGGATGGCGGTGATATCGGTAGTGATAGCCCGTGCGGCGTTGGCCCAGACAACATGTACTTCCAACAGAAATGTAAGAAGATTTGGTTTTGTCCAAACTTCTTCAAGTTAGACAAAGTTTATAAAATATGTCATAACATTTTTAACACCAAACTAATAATATATTTCCAAAAAGTCCATATTGGACTCCACCTCAAAATACACGCTAAAAGAGTTTCAAACTATTCGTACGTGATATATCAGTCAATTCAGTTGCATACAACCAAATTGATGAAATTAAATTAATAATTATTTTGCTCTTTCATTAGTTGTGTTATAATTCCAACGAGAAAGCTAGGAAGCTTCCCAACATAGATAAGAGGCTCCATCGATGGCAGCTAGTTGAAGCCTGTCACATCATGATAAATTCATCTTAAATTAGAAATCATTTTATAAAAGAAATAACATAAATTACTAAAAGTCTAAAAGAAATCTCGAACACTAAAATACAGACCAGAAAAATTTGAATATGGCTTGGAGCATTTTTCATAAATTCTCCATGCTCTAAAATATCTTCTCAATTTTTTACTTGAATTTTTAGAGCAACCTAAATAATTTTAAAGCAACAAAAACCAATTTCAAAGTTTATTAAAATGAAAAAAAAACCTGAAAATAAGTCCTTGTCATTTCGGCTATTTCCCTTTTCCGGTCCAAAGCTCTCTCTTTCTCCCTCAGAATAAGTTCACCAGCCATCCCTCAACTTTACGTTGAGTCTGAATGATATTGCTAAACTCCAAAACCAGAAATCTTCACTCCTAAACTATATAAAACTGTGCAATTTAAGTCCCATGGCAGTTTGGATCTCCGATTTCGCTGACATGGCATCCTAGTCAGCAAAATAAAAAAAATTGTGGGACCCACATGTAAGTCTCTTCTTTCCTCTCTCCTCTCTTCTCTTTCCTTCTTCTCTTCTCTTCGCTGAAGATGGTGGAGAGGGGATAAGCCCGCGGCGGCAGAGAGGGGAGAGGTGGTCAGCGAGCCCAGTCGAGCTCCGCTGCCTCGAGAGGCTCCGCCACCGCCACCGCTACCGCATAGAATATCTCACGATGGGAGGACCCACAGGCGGCGAGGCTAGCCATGGTGCCGTCGTCGTGCCTCTCCCCTCCCCCATCTCCCGCCGGCAGCCTCCCCTCTCCCCCTTTCCCTCCTCACGTCGCGAGGCGCTCGAGGTGGCGGCGATGGCGGTGGCAATGGCAGAGCCTCTCGAGGAGGCGGAGCCAACCGCCTCCCCCCTCTCTGCCGCTGTCGATGTCTTGGGCCCAGGGGTATGTCGACTATGGGCTTGAGTTAGCCCCGTCCGTCCATGTGGCCATCCCCTGAGGGGCGAGGAGGCCCGAGGACGACGTGGCGGCCGCCCACCCATGATGCGCTACCCCCTCGGGGGAAGGTCCAGCTGGGGTCAGGCTCCCCCGACCCCCTCGGGCCATCACCACGTGCAACGAAGTGGGTGAGCGCTCCCAGAGCTCACCTACCCGCATTGAATGACGGTGCAGGCGTAGTGCACCTGCGTCGCGCGCGCGTGCCGCATCTATTGCGAAGCGACGCGCACGCATCTGATACCGGTCACCGTCGGCTGATCGGCGTGAGACCGATGCGAATGACTGATGGGACGGTGTACAGTGCCGCGCGTGCTGGTGCACGCGCGGTAGGTATGATACGCTTCCCAATGAAGCTGCATCAAGATCGTAGGGGCCGATCCGGCTCCTGCGCCACGTCAAGGTTGGTGCGTCAGGTCTAATCACCTGACGCACTGCGCGGTTTACGGTGGACTGCCGGATTCCAGCCGTTTAATGGAGATCGACGTGCTGGGCCGACTGTCATGATGGGCGGTCTGATCGACGCCACACTAGCGCTACAGGAGCGGAAGACTTCCACTCCAAGCCACGGCATAGACTTGATCTGTAAAATATTTTTCTCCTTTCTCTCTAGAAAACCGCCTGTCTAGCCCCTGTGGTATCCCCTTGAGAGATAAAAGGAGGCCCAGGCCTAGAGGAAGGGGGTTGGATTCTACTTTCCACTTCTTCTCCCTGGGTTGCGGCTAGCTGAGTCCAACTCCGGAGAGCTAGAATCCTCATACACATAATCCACCACACAGGAGTAGGGTATTACGCCTCGCCGGCGGCCCGAACTGTATACTTGCTCGTGTGTCACCGTCCTCTGTTAGGCGATCTCGTTCCTCACCGGCCTCACCGGAGCCGGGCCTAAGGAGGCATCTTTCACGCGCCCTGGGCTGAACTCAAAAACGGGGTCTGCGCAGTCCGCCGCTACGGAGTTTCCCATCCGACAGCCGCCACCGGCCTATCTCCTCTCTACCATGGCTGAAGAGAAGAGAAGAAGAAAAGAGAGAGGAGAGAAGAAAGAAGAGACTTACATGTGGGTCCTACAATTTTTTTATTTTGCTGACTAGAATGCCACATCAGCGAAACCAGAGATCCAAACTAGCATAGTACTAAATTGTACGGTTTTGTATAGTTTAGAAGTGAAGATTCCGGTTTTGGGGTTTAGGGATGTCATACTATCTCGACGTAAAGTTGAGGGACGGCTGGTGATCTTATTCCAACGGACAATACTACGTGTTATGGGCCGTCATAATGGGCGGGCTGTTGCCAATAACGACATACTTAATGGGCTTTGGGCTGTCATGTTCTTAACAGGCCTAGATGGACTATGTAGGGCATTTGTAATCATAGACGAGGCTAGTTTTTAACTGATGAAATTTCATAATTTACCTCCAGCCTGAAAACTTGAAAAGGAACATGCTTAGGAGATACATGCATACGTGCACATCAATATTTTGGCTAATCTACTCAAATCGATCAATACCACTACTAGTACCCCACCGAATCATGTATTATCAAACCAATCGACAGGAGACTTCACATCAGCAATGACAGTATTAATTGGGACCTAAAATCAACAAACGAGAACGATGATAACAAAACTGAAGAGCCAGTACTGCAGTACATGACACTAGATACACATTTATCACATAGGCTGGTCATCCTCAAGAGTAACGACATGCCTTCACTACACCATTGATGCTGGCATGGCATGAGCCCTTCTCTAACATAAAAACCGCATGATAGCTACTCCCTGGACAAGACAACTGCTCAGGGATGTGTTTCGCCTTGGTGATGAATTTCGCAAGGAAGCCTATCTTTGCAAGTTATACGCAGCTCCTCCACCAAATCCACTTCTGCTCGACTATCTGCTGCCTTTCGCCTCGGTGTTGATCTTCGCAATCCAACTCCTTTCCTTGTCCTTGAACTTATCATGGTCTCAAGTTCCTTTTTTCGATCATGCCACTTCAGACATGAAAACAGAATAAGTACTTTAATTTAATGTCAATTCAGGTAGCAGCATATTAAAGCAGGTGGAAGATTACAAGAAACAAGGCCAAAACAGTGAATGGGAACTACATTTGGACTTTCTTTGGGAACGATATTGCTTTGAATAATTATGACACTAGTGGCCAAATTATTGGCTACTCTCTCCATCCCAAAATAAGTTCATTTTTTCCTCTCCCATTTGTCCCAAAGTAAGTTGTAAAAGTAAGGTATAAATGCATTAGGAGTAGATAAAAGAGGGGAATAATTGCATTGGATTTGATAAAGTAGCAGTATTATAGTCTTTTTGGTTTTGTATCAGCATACGTGGGATGGGTAAAAAATGAACTTATTTTGAGACGAAGGAAGCAGCTATGTGAAGAAGAGTAATATTAGCAATAGGATGTAAATGTCTGCATATATGGGCTTATTCATGCAGTGCAATAAACTTTAGAACATGGCCATTACCTTGGTTAATCTCTCCTTAAGTTTTGGTCTTGTAGATACTACCACTCGTGTCGGCTGAGCATCTGATTTTAGCAGAACCAACTTCTCCCGTTGCAACTTCTTTATACCTCTAGACTGTAGTTTACTTCTCTCTGCTGCTTGAAGCTTCTTGGATACAATTTTCGCCTCTTCCTTTTCAAGCTTCTTGATTATTTTTTCCCTCTCTTTGTTCCATAGGAACAAAGATATCATCTCAGACTTTATCCTGTCATAGCTGTCCCAATCCAGCTTATCTTGGCAGTGGTCACCATGTTTTGCTGCTTCTGCAATGCTATTTGACCATATATGAAGAACCTCTTGTCTTGCTTTGACAGACACCATTCGCCTTTCCCAGATCTTTCTCAATGCAACACTTATTTTGTCTTTGCTTGCTTGTCTGAAACAGGAGCAGCCATCGATTGCTTCAGAGTATGCATAGACGTGTTTTATATACATCCATCTAGGTAGCAGAAACACACATTTACCTATGCAATTGTCGATGCCCTAGCATTTTCTTCCTAACCTGGGAATATGAAAGAAAGCAAAATAACTTGATTTAATTTCTGTAGACAGTTCACAGTCCATAGCCAAGTAGGCCTTTGGCAGATGCAAGTTTCATGTGAAGGTTTCTTAGTTCTTACATGACATCACCTTGGGATCTCTAAGAGCCTCGGTAGTCCTTTGCTTGATGAGTTCCTTGTGCTCTACAGGAGAATGAGAGATCCCTCATTGTATTGTAATAACAGACTGTGTATCCACTCATTCTAATGTTAAATCTACTGAGGCAAAAAGGACAGCAAGAGCTTGGTCATACCTTCGCTTAGTTTCCTCCCCTTTGTCCAGGGAACCTTCCCCTTGTTCGCTGCGCCAATCTTCCGTCTTCTTTCAATTTCCTTCATCGACAAACCAGTAATATAAGCATCAGCCTGTAGAGTCGATGGGTGACACGGTGTATGTTCTTGCACTAGCTTCTTCACATCCCTCTTTCTTGTAGATGGCTGTGAAGAAGAGGAATGATGAGACCATTGTTCATCCATGTCATGGACCAACTGTTCATAAGCTTGTTCTTTCAATGATGACTGCGGCAAAATGAATTCCCGATACTGAATTAGTCGATTGTGTTCACGAAATTTGTTTTGTTGTAGAACTGACTCCAACGTTGCACAATACTTATAGCATGAGAATTTGATTCTTGAAGATGAGCTAGCACCATACTCAGAGGTCATAAAAGGCACGCCCACCCTGTATGTACAAATTTTATTTACAAAACTGAATGTTAACTTGCAGTAAGCAACATGTAAACTGGAAAACTAGAGAAAGGATGAAATCAATCAACATGATACTCATATTTGTCATTATCTAAAAAATGATACTCCTATTCGTAAGTGTAACATGAGCTAAATAACCCCCCGCCCCAAAAAAAGAAGAAAAAAACAGTTTTTTTTTCCTGCTTTCTATGAATTGATAAATCACTTCACTTACAATGTGGAACTCAAATGAGTTTTACGATTTATTAGCTGCATTTATGTGGTATTGGATCGAACAGAACACCTAGATGCAGATGGAAATATTGGCATCGTGCACTGAAGTAGTATAAACTGTTACAGACTTAAGAGTGAGTTGTTTCTGGTGCCATATGCGTTATTGATTTGGGCCAATTTCTCGAAAGCACTCTGAGCTATGCTGTATTACCACACTGGACAAAAATAGGCAAAAAGGAGATGGACATTAGAAAGCCATGGGCATTACCTTGCACAATGGACGGCTGCCGCTGCTGCCGTCATGGTTTTGCGGCCTTGCACCGCAGCACACTCTTGTTGTTTTCTGAAGAAGAATCAGGCAGCGTTAGCTAGCAGGCCTTCCCAACCTGCACAGTGTTCACGAAAAACGGAGCGATCATTAACGCGTGATTAATTAAGTTTTAGCTAATTTTTTTAAAAAAATGGATTAATTTGATTTTTTTAAGCAACTTTTATATAGAAACTTTTTGCAAAAAACACACCGTTTAATAGTTTAAAAAGCGTGCACGCGGAAAACGAGAGAGGGAGTTGGGAAAATGGGGGAAAGAACCAAGCCTGATGGGAAGATGCTTGAAAAAAAAATCAAGTGAGGCAGTGGCGGTTCCAGGAACGAATCGTCGGGTGGTCCTTTTTGACGCTCCAAATTATCACAATGTTACAAATTCAAGTCAAATGTGCCAAAATTAGTAAAAATATAATTGAAATGTAGCAATATATTTCACAACATCCAACTTGCTTAAAACCAACATTTAGTTTGAAGTTACGAAAGTTAGAAAATAAATCATTCAAATATCTTACAATAGATAGGTAAAAGATTACAAAACAGTACTTCTTTTCTACTCTTCAGATGTTCATAGACATGAAATTCTTTGAAATTCTTTATAATGTCTTCTTCGCTAATAAACCACAAATTTCCACTAGCACTATTACTGAGTACTTACTAATGCATAGGGCAATAAGCCAACAAAAAATGACTACTGACCTTTGCACTTTGCCGGGTAGCAGGATAGCTGGAGAGGGAGGGAGCTCGTCGGTCTCGGTCGACGGTCGTCCAGGAGAGGGAGAGGCGGAGAATGGGGAGGAGCCGAGCTGCCGAGGGACCCAGCGCCGGCAGAATGGCGGCGTCACCTCGAGTCCACGACGCCTTCCTGTCCCCCCTTTCCAGGGAAGGCGGCCGCCGGCCGGGGCGCTGGGTCGGGCCCAAGCGCCCAGGCAGCCGGCCGATGGCTGCGGTCGTCGGCTCGCCGCCGGTCTGCAGGCGCTGGCCGGCCCCCGCCGGCGCCGGCACTGGGCGACAGCCGACAGGAGTGGGGGAGCCGGGGAGGGGAGGCGGGGAGGCGGCGCCGAGGCAACGGCGGAGTCGGGAGGCGGGGAGGCGGAGCGATGCGTGCGGCTGTGGCTGGCCGCGCCTCTCCCTAATCCTAGCTCAGTGGGCTTCTTTTTTTGTTTGGGCCGTGGGGGATCCTCGAGGGCCAAATTCCAGGGTAGTCCAGGGAGGCAGGGACCACTGGGCCACTCTTTGGAAGCCGGGAGAGATGGGATGAAGACGAAGAAAGACGAGAAAGAGAAAGAGGTGGGCGAGTGCGAATGGGGATGACATGACCTTATCCTTCTCCTCATTCGTGGGTGCTCATCTAAGCCCAGGAGATGATGGCCCTACTAGCTACATTGTCGGCCCACAAGGGGATGGCCCTACTACCATAGCTGCCCACAGTATAGTACGCCTACATTGGCGGCCCACGATAGGATGGTCTTGCAATGCCGGCCCGCTTGAGCGGATTTGCTGAAACAGGAGTTCACCGAAGTTATAGTGTCAAGTGAGTTCATCACATTCAGAAATTCACAAGACAAAACAATTAGTTTCAGGAACAATCCTATACATGCATGATGCATCCATGGCGCATCGAGACTGTACTAGATAATCATCTCATGATCGATGCGAGGTCCAGGTGTCAGGTAGTCCGGGAAGGCACGAATGGCTGCAGTCAGCGTACGATCCCGGCTGCCGCCTCTAGGTGCCCATTTTTTAAATGTGGGCCCTGCAATAGCTACTGGCTAGGTGGAAGAGCCTAAGGTTGGTTCTAGTTAAGAACCAGGACCTTTCTCTGATAATTTTAAAGTTGTTGATTATAGTGTTGGCTCCGCGATCAACAATTTGAACGTATGTTAAAAGATACCAAATTTTATATGGTATCGGGACCTATCTCTGATAGGAAATATAGGTATCAGTTTCATTTAAAAATCGGTACCTATTTTCATTTAAAGATATTGTTTTTTCTTTGGCACTCCATAGGTATTTGTGTGAGCGGAAATGTATCGGTTACTATTTGGATACCTATAGTGTTATCCTATATGTATTTGCTTTTCCAGGACTGCACAGGATGCTTGTTTACAGTGATAAAGATTTGATAAGCCGAGAACTTTTATGGTACATTGTACTGTAAGTATATGGAGGGTATGTTAGGAATTTGACAGAAAACGGAAAGAGCTTTCTACGTTTAGAGTTAATCGGACCCTGTAATCGCGAGAGACGAGAGCGCGCTAGGCGGCGGCGTGAGCGTGATTCGTCCCCGCTCAGCTACTCCCGCGTCCTTCCTGTGCTTGCGAGGGATGATGGCGTGCTAGGCGGCAGCAGCGTGATTCGTTCGCTCGCTGTAATTCCGCCTTACTTTGTGTGTTCCCATTTTTCTCTTAGAACTTATGTGCAACTGCCAGTTCATGCAGGATATTTAGAATATAAAGATGGCACGATTTCATATCTTCCCTTACAAGTAAAGGCAGTACACTTACAACAATTTGAATGTGCTTATTTTGTAATATTACTAGTATTTGCTTGTGAAGTGCTGAAGACTTTACAGTACTAGCTTAATTTATGCCAACTGAAAGCAGCTATGGAATTGTTTGGGTTTTCCTTCAATTTTGTAGTACTGAAAATTCAGTTAATCATATTTGCTTCTTAGGTATCGCATTCACTGAGTTCAGAAATCAGGTCGAAAAAAAGGTTCAGAAATATCTTCAGTATGCAATCCTGAATCAAATGAAGAAAACAAATGCATTTTTTTCACTTTTGGGATCACAAGCCAAAAGAGCATATAGCTGAACTGCCTTTTCAGTTAAATTCTTCCGTCTCGGGGAAAAACCTCATTCAGTACCCGGCCTAGTTGTGGTGTTGTGCTACTTGGCCGTTGTTGCCGCTATTGAGTACACGATCCTCTGCACATTACCTTCTTCCTCCTTGAGCGTCGTGGCTGCTCCTCCTCTAGATAGGACATGCCTTGGATTTTCAGTGGATAGGGGCACGAGAGGAGGAGAGGAGGGCGAATCGATTCTCGTTGGCGGTGGCGCCGCTGGTGGTGGTGGGGCGGCGCGCATGGATCACTCGTCTTCCGTAGTGAAGATGAAGGAATGGGAAACGGACGAACGGGGATTTTCTTTTTGTTGAGCGGGAAGAAAAGTCGAATTTTCCGTTTAAAAGTTTATACTGCAATGAAAGATCAAATCAATTTATACCATTAGATCGTTTATACAGTATATACTATTAGTATACTGTACTGTAAAAGTTCTCTCGGAATATGCGTCAGGCTCTGTACTCAACCATCCACAACAGTTGGGCTTCGCTAGCGGTTGTGAACAAACCCCAAAATGACCAAATCATCTTCTTTTAGACGAACATGTATTTAAGAGATCTACCTGTGATTATATTAATGAAGTAAGAAATAGTTCAGCAATCATTTACGTGGACGAATGATTAAAAAGGGGTTTTGAATGACTAAGCAAAATAGTGCATAAACAAAGTCAATATAATAGTCGGTGTGATGCACTATCCTTCGTTCTCGAATGTCCCTCCTGATGAAAGAAGCAGTATTCGTCTCATTGTCCTGATGATCACCAGATAAGAAAATCATCAGAAAAGACTCAAGAAGTTAGTGTGTGCTTGCCTTCTCGCCGAGGTCGACAGCCCGTTGACCAGTTGGGCAGCTGACTGTTCAAAGCTTCTGCTGCTGCCATTAACAAACTTGTGATTTTTTTTATATGATTTGAAAAGAAACAACCAGACAATGTGGATCCACATAGGGAGGGAATGTGGATGAAGCAACCGACACGGCTTGCTCCGCGTTTGGAAAGGAAGACACATGAGCGATTGGAATCAGAACAGTGGATACGTGCACGAGCCGACGCCGAATTGGATGCGAGCACGATGGATGGACGAAACAAGGGGTCTTAGAAGCCGATTTTGTTTCTTAAGTAGGTAAAGATATAGATTTATGTTGGATTTAAACTGATTCTAACGAAATTTATGCGTTCGAAAGGAAATGAAATATGTACTTCAAAAGCTATCTTAGAGTATCCCCAGAAGATCATCCTCCAAATACCTATATAGAGTATCATAAAAAAACATTCCTCATTCATATTCCTTCCAACTCTAACAAATCATCCATATTACATCATTCATATTCCATCGTCTTCCAACTTTTTAAGAGATATTTTTTGAACGACTTAATTTTAATTGTGTTATTTATCACGATAATATTTCGATTAAATTTTAACGGAAATATTTTTAATTGATATATTTAAAATGAGTAAAGTTTTTTTTATGCATTGAATAACTACAGGAAGCAACGGATATATTGCCAACGGCTAGCTAGCTAATTCAAAATACAACAAATTGCAACGGCTAGCACATACATGTATGAACTCTATATATATCACTACATTGCTTGCTATCCTTTTGCACCATCCAAATTATTGTGTATGATTATTCCATCACTAAATGAGCTTTATTTTGAGACATGTTTTATTGGATGAATCATCGTCATCCGACGATGACATCATCATCGCTGTTGCAGTAATAGTTGCTCAAGATGAATGTGAGCAGTCGAACGCTCGACGTCATCGATGAGGTGGTTCTGTTCCTGGTCGTCAAGTTGTTCGTCGTAATCGTCGAGCCAGCTATGAACGGTTGCAGCACGACTACTTCTCGCCAAATCCTACATACGGCCCAGTCTTATTCCGATGAAGGTTTACAATTAATTTACATATTCCGGCCAAATCCTACTACGACGGCGGCTCACGGGCATAGGGCGGCGGCGCCCGGCGAGGGGCGACGGCGGCAGGCTACTCAGGGGCGGCCTGGGCGAGCCGGTGAGGGGCGTTGGCCGATGGCGCGCGCAGGACGATGGCGGCAAGCAAGGGGCGGCGGCGGCTCACGGGCGCAGGGTGGCGGTGACTGGCGAGGGGCAGCGGCGGCTGGCGGGCGCAGGGGCGGCGGTGGCTGGTAGGCGCAGGGCGGCGATCACGCACGGGGAACTCACCTACGCCGATTGGGGACGACGGCGATGGAGGAGAGGTCGCGCCGGAGGGGAGGTGGTGGTGAAAGTCCGGATGAGGGCGGGACTTAGATCCAGAGGAGCACTGGTGAGAAATAGTGTGAGGAGAGAGTTACGCTATTTTTGTCTCTTCTCTCTCCTAGTACGACGCATCTGCTACTTTTGGAGCGTGGGATAGCGCATTTGCTGTACGTCAAAATCGGGATGGAGGATCGGTTAGAGCAGTTGCTGGCCATGCTCTTAGCCCAGCCCTTTGTGTCCTATGAACTTTGTTTGGAAAACAGACATTTCAAGCCTCTTGCAGGTTGCAGCACCAATGACCAATGCATCACATTTATTAATCAGCTACACAACACAGGATAACATGATACCAACACCAACATCCAGCATAGTGACAACCACACAACTACACAAAGCTCATGACGGCAGAACGGAAGGCGTACACCTGCATGGCGAAATGACGGAGATCGACAAGCTCGCCGGTTCAGGAAGCCAACGGCGGAGTGAAGAAGTAGATGTCGTCGAGCCGGTCATTCGTCGGCGAGTTGCCGCCGTAGACCAGCAGCCCTCGCCGGCCGTCCACCTCCCCCGCTGAGAACGCGCACCATCCCCTCGGCCCCGGGTGGTGCTCGGACGCGTCGTCCAGCCTCGCCCACGCGCCGGTCTCCGTGTCCAGCGCGAACGCCTCGGCGGAGAACTTGCCGGCGCCGAGGTGGCCCAGGTCGCTCGGGTCCACCTCGCCGCCGAACACCACCACGTGCTTCCCGATCCCCGCGCCGCAGAACACGCTGCGCGGGGACGGCTTGTCGGCGCCGCCGCCGGTGGTCTCGACCGTCGACCACACGCCCGTGCCCGGGTCGTAGCAGTGCACGTCGTCGAGCTCCTCGCCAGAGAAGCCGTACACCACCCACACCTTCCCGCCGGCGACGGCCAGCCCGGGGCCTCCACGCGGCTTGCATGCCTCGCCCGGCGACGGCAGCGCCTCCCACCTCCCGGCGGCGACGTCGTAGGCCCACAGGTCGTTGAGGCGGCCGGCGTCGCCGCACCCGCCGAACACGTACACCTTGCCGCCCTCGCCGTCGGCCACCATAGAATGGTAGCTCCGGTGCGGCGGGCCGTCGCCGGCGCCGGAGGACAGCAGCGTCCATTTGTTGGTCGCCGTGTCAAAAGAGTAGAGCTCGTTCAGCTCCTTGTGCTCCTGGTCGCGGCCGCCGAACATGTAGACGGTGGCGCCGACGGACGCCATGGTGACGCCGACGCGCGGCGGCGGCACGTCGCCGGCGGTGTCCAGCGCCGACCAGCACTGCGACTTGAGGTCGAAGGCGTACATGGCGTTGTCCACCGGCACGCGCGGCGTGAACTCGCCGCCGAACGCGTACGCGGTGTCGCCGACGAGGGTGATGGCGTGGGAGCTTCTTGCTCCCGGCCCATCTCCATTCTGCTCTAACTGCGTGTGATTAATTAATTAACGGATGTCAATTAGTAATTAAATTAGACAAAACTGGATGCTGCAATCTTCAACAAGATTTACATAGTACAACATACTGCTACTAAAAAATTGTGTCGAGAAATTTTTGGATGCGATGAAGCATTAAACATCTACTACTTTCTCGCTGAGCAATTTCCAGGAATTCAATTGAAGACAATCGACAGTTCTCAGAAACACCTGAATAACACGAATTGTACTTTCTCAAAACACTGAAAATGTTGTTGTCACATAAATTAAAGTCAGCATTTCGCTATAGCACTGGAAATTTGGAATCAAAATCCCTTGGTCAACTCCAGAGAGCTGAAACTGAAATAGATTCTGACAACGCCCCCGAATAATCTTCCTTGTCAACAAACCTTGGAAAACTGGAATCAACAAGATTCACCGAAGATATTTGACCCTCTATATAATCTTCAAACAGTTACTATCACCAACATAACCCAAGTTCCCAACTCATTTTCAAGTCCATGGCTATCAATCCGTCACTGTTACCCAATCAACACCACAGCATAGCATCACAACCTGAAACTTCGCAAATTAAACCCCAACCCTGTTTAATCTGAAATCCCTAGATTCTGAACATGCTACTCACTTTTCGAAGTCTCATTCCTTAATAAAAAACATAAATTCGAAGTCTCATGTTCTGATTCCGTAGTGATCTGCTCTAGAAAATTCCCCAACTGACATGTTTCTTGGGTTAGAACAAAGTTTCACCCTAGCAGGGTCAATCCCCAACGCTCCCCAAAATATATGAACAACCTTCAGAAACAAGCCCCAATTCCCAACTAATCCATGGCCATAACCATCACTCGAAGCAGCAAATAGCCAAATACTCTTGCAATATGAACAAATCTCAGCCAAAAAAATTCCCCCAAAACTGAAGCAATCCTTTTCCTTTCTTATGAAAAGATATAGATCAAGGGAGTACACAATCAATTGCATGTGTATGAGTAAGCAAGAGAGATTACCTTCACCCAGGTGCCAGCAGCCATTGGCATGAACAGATTGGAGCTCTGCTTCCTGAGAACTTGCCTTTCTCCTCCAATCTGGCCAGAGGCCAAAGTGATACTATTGTAGCTGGTCGAGGGGCCTGATGACGACATTTTTCTGAACCAATGTGGCCACTTGCTTCGAGATAAATTACCTTTAAGCCACTATGTACGGCATGTGGAGTTTTCTCGGGCAAGAGTCCACTGGACAGTCCTTTGCTCACTCTGTGTTTTAGTTTCGAGTACTCCTTTCTTTCAAATTTTCAACTTTAGTCCTTAACTTTTAAAAAATCGTATAGTATAATATCATAACAATTTCTTTAGATTCACTATGAGAAATAATTTTATGTATATAATTTGCATGATGTTAAACCATAAGAATTTCTAAAAAACTAATGACAAAAGATTGGACTATACTCCTTGACAGTTTTACAGTTAGCTAGAAAATTGTCATTACAGTTTCTACTGAAAACGAATTCATGATATTATAGTGCTAGTATTATATTTTAATGGATATCTTAATGGAAAGCTACATAAACTAGTATTCCCTCCAAATTAATAATACTTATCGGTTTGGACAAAACCTAAATAACATGTAGAAAGCACAAACTAATACGCACCAACGGTAGATAAAAATCTCACATTTATTGAATCCTATTTGTGAACCTCTATCCGTAGTTGGTTAAATCTGCATAACCATTGTCTCAAGTTTACGACATGCAGTAATTATTAGCTTGATGTCCTCATCACACCTTTGTAGCTGAGCTCAAAACCGGAGCCAGTACGTTGCCCTGAAAAGTACCTACATATAAGATTTAGATGGTGATTTGTCAAAAACAATGTCATTTCTGCTAAGCTATAGAGCCTAACATATTGCAGATGCTCCTACAAGAATAAGTTTATTGGATTTTTTATCAATACTCACGAGATAATTCCCAAAGATATGAGATATACTATACAGAGGGGATAACCCAGTAGAAACCTGAAGAGCTCTCCAGATAAATCTGGCAAAATAACAATCCAAGAATAAATGATAGATAGCCTCATTTTTCATAAAAAAAACAACATTTCATACCACCATTTCAATTCCTCCTAGCCAAATTATCCTTGCTTAATATTACCCCTTTAAGCAGATACCACATAAAAATCTTAATCTTAAGAGGCATATTAAATTTCCAAATAATCTTGTTCCTCTCAACATAGGCATTATTAATTAGAGCTAAGTACATAGAACGAACCAAGAATTGACCATTTTGATGAAAATTCCATCTAAAAATATCATTTTCTTCTGTTAAATGAATATGCATAATTGAAGCACACAAATTATGCTAATTGATCAAATTCTGATCTACTAGACCTCTCCTAAAAGAAACATTTAGCGAAATAGAATACATAACATTTACAATGGTAGAATTTCTCCTTCGAACTATAGAATACAAAAATGGGTACATGTCCTTAAAGGAGGTATTTCCTATCCACTTATCCTCCCGGAATCTGACTTGGTCACCATTATTAACTATCCAAGAACCCATATTAAAAAATACTCTTAACTTTTGTGAGTCCTAAAAAAAACGGGAATCCCCATGTTTCCTCTCAACATTATTGATTTATTATTAAAGTATTTCATTTTCAATAAATCTTGCCAAACATCTTTTTATTATACTTCTTTTTATGTTCATCTCCTTATTATTATTGCCAAACATTATTGATTTACCATTGGTTGACATATAATATCCCATTTTGCAAGTTTATACTTATTTTTATGTTCATCTCCTTACAAAAAGAAATGTGATCTATAATAATTAATTGTTTGAAGAACCTCTTTTGGAATCTTAAAAAAAGATATCATAAACATTACTAGACTTGAAAGCACAAATTTGATATCAAAACCAATCTCCCTCCAATTGACATGTGTTTACCTTTCCAACTACTAAGTTTTTTTTTCAATTCTTTGTTCAATAGTTTCCTAATCTTTATTACTAAGCTTTCTAAAATGCTTAGGAATGCCAAGATATCTAACCGAAAAATTTCCTAATCTGCAACAAAAAATATTATAATATTGTTCCTGACATTCTTGTGCCTGACCAAAACAAAATAGTTCACTTTTGTGAAAATTTATCTTTTGGCCAGAAAGATTTTCAAAAAATAATAATAACAATTTCATATACTTGGCTTTTTCTTAATCATGTTCTAGAAAAATAAGAGTATCGTCTGCATATTGCAGAATGATAAACCATCATCAACCAGATGTGGAACAAACCAACTAATTTGACCATCAACCTTAGCTCTCTTAATTAATATAGTTAGCATATCAACAACTATATTAAAAAGTATTGGGGATAATGGATCCCCTTGCCTTAGACCTCTATATGTTTGAAAATTAGAGCCAACTTGATCGTTCACTTTTATGCCAATGTGTCCACCTTGGATAAAGAAGCTATCCATTCACCCCATTTTGGTGAATAGCCTTTCACTCTTAATGTTTGTTGTACAAAAGACCATTTTACTTTGTCATACGCTTTCTCAAAATCAATCTTGAAAATCTCCGGTCAAAAAAATCAATCTTGAAAATCACCCCATTTTTCTTTTTTTTTTTTGATGCATTTCATGTAGTATAACAACTCCCTCCATAATATTCTCCCAGCTATAAAAGTTGTTTGAGTTGGACTAATAACTTTTTGAGCAACCCCAGTAATCCTATTTGTAGCAACTTTGGTAAATGTTTTAAAACTAACATTAAGTAAGCAGATAGGCCTATATTGTTGAATCTTTATAGTCTCCTTACACTTGGGGAGTAAAAACATAGTACTAAAGTTAAGCGAATATAAAGGCAAAATGCCACTATGAAAATCTTTAAATAAATCAAACAAATCTGATTTAATCACATTCAAGAACACTTGGTAGAACTTAGCAGGAAATTCATTTGGACCCGGAGCTTTATTGTGTTACATTTGAAAAATTGCATCTCTAATTTCCTTCTCAGTAAATTCTTCTATTAACGCCTCATTTTCTAGTTGACACCTGGGAGATATCATCAATTTTACTCTCAACTAATGATACCGAAGAATTGTCAGGTGGACAAAATAAGCCTTTGTTATAAATGGTAATATGCGATTTTAAATTCGACCACCATTTATTATTTTGTCCTCATCCTGCAATTGAAAGATTCTTATTTTTCTATGCTTGCCATTTGCTACAAATGAAAATATCTAGTATTTAAATCCCCTTCCAGAATATCTTTAGTTTTAGCACGTTGATACCATTTAATTTCCTTTTCTCTTAACAAACAAACGAACCTACTCCTCAAATATTGTCTAGAATCAAGCTCTTCCTGAGTCAATAAAATTGTTTCAGCTTTTCTTTAAGTAGATCAAGATTATGTAACAAAACCTTCTTTTCTCTTTTTTCTTTTTTATAAGTACCACTAGTTTGTTTAGCCCTACCTCTTAAATGTAGTCTTAGTCTCCGAATTTTTGCTTTCCAAAACTCTATAGGAGTACTACCTTCATCCAAACTAGATCAAATTTCCTTTAACATATCCACAAACCTTCCCATAGCTACCAACCCAACTCAAACTTGAAGCTTTGTTGGATATTGCACAGTGGAGAGGAATTTGTGCTTAATAATAAAGAAGTATGATCTAAAATATCTCTATTTAAAGCAAACACCGAGGATAGAGAAATTTTTTGTTCCCACTCTATCAATATTAAAACTCTATCTAATTTCTCATAAGTTGGTGTCACTAAATTATTTACCCATGTATTGATAATCTTAATTAATTATCACTTACTATCAGCTAAATGATAGTATCAAAATAGATGGTGGCATTCATGTAAATATGCGCACATATGATGGCATTTAACTCCATATCTAAAAGGCTGCACGGTTTTACACTTTTATGTTTGTCGCATACTGTGGTGTGGTTTTCGTTTGAACAGCACGACAGGATGATCGAATGAAACACTATGTTGGATGTAACTCACAAATGCCGCATAATTATTGCCTAATGGACAAAAGGAATCAACATGCAAATGGACATTGATTTAGGACAATAAAGTAAGTGATAATTAAATAAGGTTATCATATGAGTTATTTAATTGTGCAAAGTTGGTTAAGATATGATATGTTACACCATGTTGAATGTGCACCGGTCATTTTGGATGTAACTAAGGGGCAGGTGGTTTCCGATAGTGAAATCACATATGTATTCGATCGTCCAATGACCAGATGAAATCTTCCTTTCTCTAAAAAAAAACTGTGCAAACACGTACTTTTTCCACCAGAACAACAATAGAACTTGTATTCTTTAGCTAAGAAGAAGAATAAATCCTAGAAGTGCTATAAAATTTCTCAAATGCTAATCTATTTGTTGCTCCATCCCTGCTGTTAGCCCACACATGTAAAATATGTTGGAAATTTGGTCATAAATCGATATATTTTAATCCAGAAAATTAATATACTAAACATAACATGAACATGCTTCTAATAATGTAAGCATAAGCATCAAATGTTGAAAATATAAGCACATATTGATTTAATTTATTCCATAAATGAATCATGACATTGCAAATGTAAAGTAGCATGATTGCATCACTCGATCTACACATGTATACTAAACAAAAAAAATATGAACAAATCAAATATGCGAAACATAATGAAAACGTACCGAAAACCTTCGATGGTCAGTTGCACAGCGGGAAGAACTCGTGGTACCAGATGTTGATGACGGCGCGCACCCGAGCGAAGAGGAAGATGAGCCGTCGTGGAAGACCAGTAAGCAGTCGCGTGAAACGCTTCTCAAAAAACTTATTGCCGCCTTCTCCCGGTGCAGAACGTCGAAGATAAAGGTTCCGGAGATCTGCTCTCCCGATCGCCGGTGCACGCCTGCAAGCGGGACGGAGTAGACTACGAGCGACGGTGCAGTACAGAGAAGGAGGCAAACCCTAGATTGATTTCGCAAGTGTTGCGTGGAGGCGGTGACTGTGTTTATATAGAGATATCAGGACGCTTGATCAGGTCGCCTGCACGTTCTCCACTCCGCATAACCGAACCGGATAAGTCGTGTGTAACTTATCCAAACTCCTCACTTCACGCACTGGATTATTCGGTGTGTTTCCTAAATCTAGGTTTTCAAAAACAAAACAAAACTGCAAAAGGAGACCGTATTTGCGTAAGGGTAAGGAACCAATTTTGGTGGACCATTCACACGCATATCACGTACACGCGCCGCCTGGCCTAACCAAGCGAGGTGAGGCGAGCGAGCGCGCTTGTGTTTTCCCCTTATTCTCTTCACCACACATGTCTCAAGTGGCTAGGAGAGCATCCTCCCTTATAAGGAGGTCTCCCTCTCCTAGAATTGGCAAGGTGGTACTAAACTTCCCATGCATGTCATCCCACAAGGTGGGCTTTTGTGATTTTCCAAAGAATTAATCTTCATATGGACCTTAGCTCATATATTAATTCCAACAATCCCCCACCAAATCTCAAAATCCCACAGAGATTTGCCATTTTCTAATGTAATGTTTGTATACCAACGGTTCGATGGAGACCGATTAAGCTTGAACATCCACCTAGAACTCCAACCTACACTTACCCACAACTTGAACAATGGACTATGCCTTGAATTGCAAGTCTAGTGCAAGCAAGTTTCACTCAGAGTCTTAATCTGGTACTAGGCCGTCAGTAGACTACCCCTCAGGTGGAGCGTATAAGTCATACTTCAAGGTCTCTTAGTAGGCTTCCAAGAAGATTCACCCAAGATCTTCATAGACTGCGACCAACAGTCAAGCTTACATAGGTGCGTTGTTTAGTATACACTTAATATAGTATAGCTATGGCCAATACCCCCTAACTATCGAGAAACTACCCCTGATTGCCGAGTTCCTTACGACAATCCGTCATGGCTATCCAACTGGCATCAGATGCGGAGGAGCACCCTTACCAGGAACCTGTCTTAGCCCTATATGCGCACGTGGAGAAATACCCGTACTGAGCTGTCACCATCAGCAGCCTACCTCTATAGTTCCGTGGCATATAGCACAACTTAATAATATTCACTAATCTAAGCATCACGCTTATACTAATGAATATTACTCTACACCAGTGCACTTGACATAGAGCAATCAAATACTTGAACATTAAGCCAATACCACTGCATATGTCCAGTAAGCTAGCCATACAACTTATACCTAGAAAGTATAAACTAAATCTAGTACTCACATAATTATGCAAATAAAATAAAGGACGAAAACTATATAAAGAAGAATATTTCATTAATGGAACAAGTCTTACAAGAGAGATACAAGCTACTAGAGCCATACCCCGAATCCTTGAAGACTCGAAGAACTCAAAATCTATTCCTGAAGAGTTATTCTACTCCACTACTACTAGAACAAAATATTTAATTTAGATAGAGAGCTCCTTGGAAGTGCTCCTTCTTGGTGTGTGTTGAAATGGAGAATGAGGAGTCCTTCTATAGCTTGAGAATGACGGTTTTGGAGGTTTAATCGTCTGAAAAGCTCTTCCATTGTCATTGGGGAAGCATCTGGGATATCCACGTAGAAGGAGATCCCCATCGGAGCCAAGATCAGTTTGGCCGAACCAAGGGTTCGGTCGAACCCTGATCTGGTCCGTTGGGCCTCCAATTTTTCGTGGGCCTCCTCTAATATATTCTTAGACTTGTGGTATGGCGATTGAGTCCATTTGCAGATGTTTAATTGGGTTTGTGGGCCCATCCATCCATATGCTTACCACATATCTGCTTCGAATATATTTTCCATCATTTCTCCTTTATTATATAGCCATCTCTTGTAAGCAAATACTTTTCCATGTACATGTGAAATTAGATTATTTATAATTAAAATATGCATGCAAGCATTGCTAGTTCTCTTTTATTATTAGGAATATTGACGGTCAAAATTGGTCGATAATGACCGTCAACACTAGCCCCATTGCCCTTGTAAGTCTTATGTTTCTCCCCTAGATAAGCGTCGAGGCCTACAAGATATACATCTTAAATTTGAAGCCAGAGAGGGGGCTGGGCCCCAATCAACCTTGGGACCCGGCTACTCAGCCTTCGCAAGTCACTCACTTCTCTTTGAGAGAGGTGTCGAGACCTGCAAAACTCACATATCCCCCTCATGAACGACATTTTCAAGAAGCTCGTCTAAGACATCCAAATTCCATGTTAAAGGGCACGGGGACGCGGGCGAAGACTTGTGAAAGTCAAGCTTTTGTCCGCCCTACTAGCTGTGACCCAACGGTCACAACCATTAATGAAACAGGTTTGGAGAAAGATTCCAAGCCGATTGGATTGAAAAGACGCTGAAAAGACAGCAACACTGAGTCATGCGGGCTGAGTGTTGGGTCTGGACACGCTTCGCACATGCGTAGCGACATCCAAATTCGCCAACTGGGTGGAGGGGAGCTGTGGTGCCTTCCTGGTGAGGTCAGGGCCTTTCCAGGCCCACCACGTGATACGTGGTGGACAAGATGAAGGCCCAACTAGCCCATGTCGGTGCCCGGGGAGCCCAGGGTAATCTAACAGCATAATTTGGGTAGATTCCTCGGGATATGTTAAAGGGAACCAACTGGCAACGACAAGACAATGCAAGGAACATGTTTCAAAGTAGCTCATAGCTGGCTTTGTGAGTCCCTCCTTGAAATATAAAATGAAGGGGTCGTGCCACTTAGAAAATGTTGATTCCTTTTGGATTGTCTTCTGCAAAAAAAAAGAGATAGCTTGTACTTTGCCAGTTCCAGATAAAAATAATCAAGAACAGGAGTAGGGTATTACATCTCTGGTGGCCTGAACCTGTATAATTTTGTGTGTCTCTTTGTACTTTCGCTAGCTTGATCACCAGTGAATCGTTGCCGACTGCCATTCACAGCTAACCCCCTAGTCGGATCCCCAAACCCAAGGGGCGGGCTCTACACCCCCCTTGTCCGAGGAAATTGTTTCCTCGATAGTACTGAATACAAAGATGATTATTTAGACCTGAATCGCACACTATTTTATTATGAACTGAACAACGAGGCATTTGATGATGAAGGAACTATGAAGAGTCAGTCGGTTAGGTCTTTGACAGTTGAGTAAGTCGTAAAATCTCAAAGGGGTTGAGGATAATGTGGAGACAGAAGATGGAAGCAGTTGAGGCGAATGAAGTAAGGCATCAGGATGTTCCTGTAGTTCGAAATCATGTCGAAGATGATAATCAAGAGGGAGATGGCTTGATGGGGGAGGTGGTCCATGGGCTCTAACGGATGCTCAAATAGCATCTGGCGTGCGGTATATGCTAGCGCTGAGGTGGAAAAGCTCAACGCCAGTGCATTTGGCGTAGAGGTCCTCCATCTAATACAAGACCTCAGTGCCAAATCAACTGGCGTTGAGCTTTGCCACCTCAGCGCCAGCCTTATTGGCGTAAGGTTTCATCTCTTCTTGGTCTCAGTCTGGGTTCAGACCTCAGCATCAAACTAGCTAGCGCTGAGCTGGCCAAGCTCAGTGCTAGTTGATTTGGTGGTGAGGTGTGGCAGGGGGTATTTCATACCATTCATCTATTAGCCCGAGGTTTACAAACACCAATCAAGCAACACATTTATAGATGGGATCACCCCGAAAACACAATCAAGCAACACATTTCAAGTCCAATAACATAACCGACATAACAAGCTGAAGATCCCAATGCATTCTAAAGGACTATGGCATACATGCGTATAGTTCAACGCGAAACATTTCAAAGTATCGCTTTTACATGCCTTAAGGAATTAAATTTTGGGTTACAACTTCCATCACCCTACTAGGTGCACCTGGAGTACTTTCCCTTCCTTGCCGATTCTGGCCCTGCCTCCTTAGCACGCTATGCCCTAGCCACCTTCCTCGCCTGATCATCGGCACGTTCTTACTTCTCCTTGTTCTCTCTCACCAACTCCCTAAGCCCCATCTCCTCTCTCCTCTCCCTCTTAGCCTTCTCCCTTGCCACACGCTCGCGTTGGCGCTCCTCACGTTCTTCCTTCCGCTCACGCCAGCTACAAACTTCGTATGAAACTCATCCATCTCCGTGTCAATCCAATCCACAAAGTCACAAAGAGGAGGCGGGGTCTTCGGTGCCTGCAAATTGCAACAAATTTATTATTTTCACGAAAAATTTGCATATATTCAAGGCGAGAACATCAAAGAAAAAATACCTCCACTGGCTTCTTTGCCTTTCCCTTCTTTCCCTTAGGCACAGGCTTAGGCTTCTCTGGACTGTACGGATAGTTGTGGCACATCCAATACCTCTGACCGTAGGTATCCCAGTCATCGCTAGTCTCAAAACAACATTCATCCCCGCATCAACACATGGGGCGAATTGCACCTGGTGGTGATAGCTGCTGTTGACGATGAAATTTGGCAAGCATATGAATCGGAAACAGGATCCAATTTGAAGCGGATTTAAAGATATGCGGGATTCTCGGAGACAGAGTGCGCATCGGCTGGAAGTCTGTATCGGCCGATACCGAGTTTGATATGGTTAGCCGATACCGGTTACATGATCAATGTCGGGTTCGAAAGAAGGATTACAATGACGTTGCCAGGAAAGGGTGGAGTCCAAGATTGGCAATTATATCTATTAATTAGGATTTTATGTAATTTCCTTATAGATATTTTTGGTAAGAGTCAGCCTAAAGGGTTTGTTTGTTGGTTGGAGTTGTATTAGGACAATATGAGTCGTGCCCATCACGGATAAGTTTGTACTTTCGGGTATAAATATCAGCACGAGATCTTGTAAATAATTAACATCAGTTCAATCAATCTCGGTGCATCGCTAACCTTTGTCGTTACTTTGTTTCGATGAGTTCTTGCTTTCGAGTTGAGCTGCATCAGTTTCTATCTTCGGTAAGGAGGTAAAGCTTGTTATGGCGGTTTGCATTATCGGAATTAGTGCTTATATCCTTATGACACTCTAATTCTATTTTGTGAGTCTCCGGGTTATCATATATATTATAAAATCTAGATTGACAATGCTTTCTACTTGCATCGGTCGATCTCTATCTAGAGTTTTATCGATAACAGTTAGATTGACTTGTTGATTTAGATTATATAATATATCTACCATCCTGAAAAGGTAACCATCGGCTTGATTGTCTAGATATTATGCTTCTTTTCATACTTAGTACTGCATTATTTAAGTTTGATCTACTAAGTCATGAGTAGAATCATAGTCTTTAGCCTGCTTTATGATTATTAATAAGGATACTATCGGGGTTTCAGCCGATCTTACCTGGTATAGTTGTTTTACATAGTTTTATACTTTGTTTAATATGCTATATCTGCCCCTTATATCAGGATCTAATCTAATATAAATATATTGGACTTACTATCAATCCGATTGGTGGTAGTTAGATGTATTTGTTGCAAGAGAATATCCTAATATAAGGTTGTATCGGAGCTATAGCCGATACATGCTTAAATCTGGACATCGGCTATAATATGAATACATATAATCATTATTTCATGTTATTTTAGACTTGGGCAATTTATACTATCTCGGTTAAGTCCGATCTATCCCAATTGTTGATTTCTAAAGTAATATTGATTTATAGATTATATAATACTGATATTTACAGCCGATGGATCAAGTTTAGGGTTAGTTTGTCATTGAATATTCCTTACAGCCGATTCACCCTATACTGTATCAGCTAGGTTACATCACGATATGATATCGTTTCCTAGCCGACTGATATCCTTTACTAATAAAACTTGCATGTTTCATCTTGTTGATTGCAGGATCAAATCAAGTGGCACACCCTTGAACCCGAAAGCATGTTTTGGACCTGCACTAGAGTAAAGCAAATCTCTCAGACCAGTGTGTGTTTTTTGCATCAACAGCTGCTCAGGGGAATAGCCCATAAACATCCTGCAAAGTATGCAAATTGTTTATCAACACATCAATTGCAATAAACCAAAATATTTGTATGAATGCCTTGAACACTATGTAATTGACTACCCTACATACCAACCAATATTGTTAACCACAACAAAATTGCGTAAAAGATTACAACATTACCACAAAATACCTCATCATCCTCGTTCAAAAGGAACAAAAATAAATCAAACACAAGGGTCCATACAAGTTTTCAAAAAATAAACCCCCTAAACAAATCAAACACAACTGTCCATACAACTCGAATTAAGCAATCAAGTCCACTAAAACCTATCCATAACATATAATCCTATCAAACCATAGCCATACATGGGATTCCTACCAAAGAAAACCCTAGCCATGAAAAGAAATCTAGGGAGGGAAGAGAGGAACAAAACCTAGCCGAATACATGAAGGAGGAATAAATCGTACACAAGATATTAGAAGATGGAATGGAGTGGAGTGAACCAACCTTCGAAACTACCGAGAACCTTCAGAAACCCTAGTTTGATTGTGAGAAATGAAGGAGATGTGTATGGGGCACGGGCTGAAGGGTACATGAAGTGGCCTACCTCAGTGCTTCGCCCATTGGTGCTGAGGTTGGTAGGGTCAGCGCCGAGGCGGTTGGCGCTGACATTTGACACGTGGACTTGTGGGCCCCAGCAAGCAGATGACGGCAAGTGATGGCCGTCACGACCTCAGCACCAAGGTGGTTGGTGTTAGAGCTCAGCGCCATCTACCCTGGCGCTGAGCTCTAGGTCCATTTTTGGTGATAGTTTTTGGCATGGACTTGTTTTGAAATAAGTTTCAAAAAGGGGCCAAATGTGAAATTTTCTGGCAGTGTAACGCTTGACTGTAGAGATGATTTTAGAACGTATGGAATATATATAGTTATACACTAGAAAGTAGGGATGAAAACGGTTCGGAAACGGAGGGAAACCACCTTTATCGTTTTCATTTCCATATTTTTCTTTGGAATCAGAAACCACGGATACGAAAGCAGAATCGAATATTATCGAATACGAAAACGGAGTGAATACAAATAGGAGCGAATACGGTAACGGATACTTATCGGAATATAAAAAAGGAAAAAGTACACCGAAGGTCCCTCAACTTGTCATCGAGTTACAAAATCGTCCCTCAACCATAAAACCAGATATATGACACCCCTCACCTTACAAAACCGTTCACTTTAGGTCCTTCAGTGGTTTTGACCCCGGTTTGTCCGACGTGGCAGCTGAGTCAACGTGGGACTCACGTGGGTCCCACATGTCAGGATGCCACATCACCCTCTCTCTTTCCCCTCCTCTCCCTTCCTCTTCTTTCTCTCCTCTCTCTCACTTTTCTCCTCTCCATAGGGCGGCCGGCGGGTGGGGACGAGGTCTCCGGGGTGAGGCGGGTGAGGAGATCCGACGGCGGGCGACGAGCCGGCGGCGGCTACGACGCGGGAGCTTGCTGCCGCACCGGGGTCGTCGGATGTCCGGGGCCAAGGCGGGACGGTAGCTGGAGGAGAACAAGAGGCACGTAGCGCGTCCGGCCGCCGGTATGGGAGAAGTGTGATGACACGCGATGACAGGGGTAGAGGGCGTCGGTGGCGGTGATGCCATCGACAACCCCTGCCTCCCCATCGACGACCCACACGAGCACACACACGTCTTCGGTGACCCGGGCCTCGATGAACCTAGACATGTCGAGCTCGCCGTCCATGATCCCCGTGCCATCGCTGACATGGCCCCAGGCCTCGATGCTACTGAACATGGTGCGCCGGCGCCCTCGCCGTCCTCGAGCTCCGCCACCTAGTGCCCGCCCACAACGCCCGCACACAGCCGCTGCACGCTCGCGCCATTCCCGCCTCGCTGCCGCCTCCCCGGGCCCATCTTTGGCCGTCGCGGAGCTCCAGCAGGCTGCCGCCGTTCTTGCGTGATGCCGTGAAGGTGGCTCACCTCACCGCAGTCGGGGTCTCCGTCCTCGAGCTCGCCCGCGCGGTGATGCCCTCCCCTTCTCCCGCATCGCCACCACCAACGACGCCGACGCCCTCCTCCTTCTCCCGCCTCCCGGGCCACTCCGACCCCAAGCTCGCACACGCGGAGACGCGCTCTCTTCTCCCCCGTTGTCGCGGCCACGGCCGCCATGGCATCGCCCTTCTCCTGTCCTGCCTCGCCCCGCCGGCCAACCTACAAAGAAGAGTGAGAGAGAGGAGGAAACGAGGAAGGGAGAGAAGAGGGGGAAGAGAGGGTGATGACGTGTCACCCTGACATGTGGGGCCCACGAGGGTCCCATGCTGACTCAGTTGCCACGTTGGATAATACCGGGGTCAGGATGTCATATATATGGTTTTATGGTTAGGTAACGATTTTGTAACTCATGATATGTTGAGGGACCTTCGGTGTACTTTTTCTTATAAAAAAACCTTAAACTGAACTTCTCGATTCAACGAAAAATGTAGCTACATATTTGTTTCTAAAACAATAAATCAATATTTCTATATTTTATCAATTAATAATAATACAATTAATTTTACATTTTACTTTCTTCAATAAAAAGAACCATATTTATCTATAACTAAGTATGACATGGACTAATAAAAATTTCAAAATAGCCATTAGGCAAATAAAATCTAAAGTATTGGACTAAAAATATCTCTATTTAATTTAGCACCTATAAATCTAAACATTTAGAGTAGACAAGGCCGAAACTAATCAGTTGTAATCAACTGTATATGAGAAATTTTCCGTTTCTGATTCCGAGAAAAAACCCGAATTTATTTCCGGAAAGTTTCCGACGGAGTAGCCTTATCATATTCGTTTCAGTTTCTGAGAAAAAATTCCGAATTTATTTTCGTTTCCGAAAGTTTCCGAAAAAATTCCGACCAATGCTTTCATTTCCGAAAACACGTCTGGAATCTAGAAATTTTCCGAACCGTTTTCATCCCTAATGGATAGGGACCTAAACGTTCACGGCCAGGGCGATAGCCTTGAATGACCTGCTCCAGGACCGGGCCTTTGTGTTGACAGAGTTAAATCAAAGGTTTATATAATTATTAAGACTCTAACTGCATGTGCTCCTCCCTTAATTGACCCAAAGCGCAATTCATTATCTTCACCACCGCTTTGATGTGGAATATATTGATAAAGATATGTTAAGTGATATAACTATGACAAATAGATATATTAAAATATTGTGTATTATAGATGATGTTATATGCTTGTATAAGGTTTGATATGTAATTATTGCTAGTTGATGATGATGCGTTAGGGTTGTATGTTAAGCTTTAAACTAGGTTGTAACTTTATATAGAAAAGGTGTAGATTCCTTATCCTCTATGGTAGCAATAAAGGTGTCTACTAGAGCAGTGGCGGAGCTTATTTTTGAGTCGGACAAATTTCAATATATCTAGTATTTGCTATTGAAATTACATCGTAAATTTATTTATCAATATTAAAATTTAATGGAGTTCTCGCTGATGAGCCCGGGCTAGCCGGGTGGTAGCTCCGCCACTGTACTAGAGGGGCTTTACGAGTATTACCTGCCATTCAATCCACGATAGATGATTTAGGTTAAAGCGCTACAATGAAAATGTCACAGAATATATTACCGCTCTATTGCTTTGAAACACTATTTTCGTACCTAATAATATATTTCCTAACATTTTTACTAGAGAACTTTCGCTACATATTTTACTACCTGTATATATTACTATTATATAAAGGGTACATTAGACATTTATGTATAGAGACTCGTGTGACTTCCACGGAAAGTGAGGAGCTGGGCACCATTGCCGATGCCTCCTCAGGTAGGAAGGCAAAGCAAGAAGAGCGATGAGTCTCCTCTAACATACTACCCGCCTGAGGTAGGTTACCGATATGTGGATTCACTGGTTATGGGACCTACATATCAGTTCACCGAAATACTACTTCTGCATAAAAATGAAAACATTTATTTTTAGAGTGTTATTATGCAAAATTTCTTTAAAGAACTCTGTAGTTTTCCTCTGGTGTATATACTCTACATAGTATATCTCATATTTTTTTAGAATTAGCTAGCATAGTATATCTCATATTTTTTTAGAATTAGCTACTGGAGATTGATAAGAAAACTAGTAAACTTATTCCTGTTGGAGCATCCGTCATATGTTGGGCTATATGGTTGCGTAAAAATGATATCGTTTTTGACAAGTCACCATCTATATTTTATATGCAGGTTTTTTTAGAGCAACATATTGGCTCCGATTTTGAGCACAACTACTAAAGTGTGAGGAAGACATCAAGTAAAAGCTGCATGTCGTAATTTTGAATTAACGGTTATGTAGCTTTTTGTCAGCTTTGGATGAAGATTTACAAGTAGAATTTAATATTTTTTGGATTTTTTATGTTATGGACGTCTTTAGTAGTTGGTGTGAGCTTATGTTTTTTTGTGTGCTTTTATGTCTTCATGAACTATAGTGTAATAATTGGTTGTACAGCCTTAAGCAAAGGTCGGAATTTTATTTTATTATTATAAAAAGTTAGAGAGTGATCTATTTTTACGAGAAGAGGAGGAAAGGTGAATGGTGATGAGAAGAAATCGAATCGATTTCCACCAGCCAATCGACGCAGCGTGCTGGCGACGGCGCGATGTGCCTGAACTTTGTGATGGTTGGGGGTGCCCCGTTGTGTCTCATACTGTCATGATGAACGACAAGGGGAATGGGGAATTGGACGAGTGGGGAAACACTATTATTTGTGCTATACGCTATGCAGTTACAGAATTACCCCCTACGCAAAAATATATAGAATAACAAATATACCATTTTTAAGTTTACAGGACAATATATTTAATTCGGTAGGCCAATTAATTGCATCTTTTATACTGAAAAGTGGTACATTGTGTGTGATGGTTCCATAAATGAACCACATCTCCCGCATTTTAGTTTTTAAGATAACAGAAAGAATCCCGCTTTTCTTCAAATAAACTATAACCACTTTACATAATTCACAATAGAAAACATCAAAAGTAGAAAATGACTAGACACGGACTAATAACACCAACACAAATAGAGAAGATATTTATTCAAATTTGTTTGTAAATCTCCATCCGAAATTAGCAAATATCCGCATGACCGTTGTCTCAAGATCCCAGTACACAGTATTTATTAGTTCCTTGTTGTTATCAAACCCTTGTAGTTGTGTTCAGAATCGAAATCAATAAGTTGCCCTAAATAGTATATGCATATAATATTTTATTGGGGATTTGTCAAAAAAACATATCATTTATTAGCCATAGAATCCAACAATATAGCAGATGCTCGTACTAGAATGTGTTTCTTTATTTTTAGTCAATACCTACGAGACAATTCCTAAAAATATAATATGAGAAGTACTATTTGGAGGTTTCAAATCAAAAGAAAGATGTGCTGATCTATGGCTCAAATCAAAAGAAAGATGTGCTGATCTATGGCTCCATAGGAATCTAGCAAAATGGCACTTAAAAGATAAATGATGTGTAGTTTTATTCTTCACAAGAAACATCTCATATTAGCATTCCAATTCCTTCTTTCTTGCTAAATTATCCTCAGTTAATATTATTGGTCCATGATAAGATACAACAGTTTAACACTAAATACCACTATTTACACATAACCTTGTATGTCTTATATATTTGACATATAACAGATATTGAGAGATTATGTCCTACTATCATCAGCCCACGTCAAAGGAGAGGTTAGGATACACTCTTAAATCTTAAATTGTGTGGTTGGGATAGAAATTGTTGGGAGTAACTATATTTGTGAGCCCATATTTTTCATTAAAAAAAGTCAAATAGTTATTACACTGTACATTTACATTGTAATTACAATATATAAATTTCAAAAGTTACATTAAAAGTTTTATATTACAATTGTTCAAATAAATAATGCATAAGAGAATTAAGCTTAAAGGTAAATTGTTATCTACTTCAAAGAGAGAAGGTAGAAGAAATAGAAACATATTGATATATAGATAGAGAAGAGAAAGCAATCACATAAGAATAAAAATTAACTAAAATCAAGTGACAAATTGTAATGTCATTTTTTTAGCAAACCTGAAATATTTTAAGGTATATTGCATATTCATCCGCATCACAGATTAGTCGTCTACTAGTAAAATTATGATAGGAATAACTAAAAAGGTTCGTAAATTTAAGGTTAGATTGTATATTCATCCATATCACAGATTAGTTATCCAGCGCGTGCGCACTCACTAACCACCAAAACTCAAACGGACAACCCATCCATGGATTTATTCTCTCTTGTCTGCCTCTGCTAATTAAGATTAAACTAGGTAACTAAAGATAAAGATTAATCGCATTTATTCAACACAAGAAAGAAAAAGAAAAAAAAACGTGAAGAAACCCATCGTCTTTCTCTCTTCCCTACCAACGACAACAACTCATTCCTCGCTTGCTGGCTGCTGCTCCGTCGCCTTTTCCCATCTCCAACCACCACTCCACTTCCGCCGCCGCGCAGATCCGCGGCCAAGGGGTTCCGGTGCGGCGGCGCCGCCTTGCACCCCCACACCGCCGGCCAGCCGCTCTCCGCACCGCGCGCGCATCCAGGAGACGCCGGAGGAGCAGGAGAGGAGGAGGGGGAGGGGATGAAGGATGTGGTGGGGAGCCCGGGGACATGGAGCGGGATGTCGCTGCGGGTGTCGCAATGCGTATTCGCCGGCGCCTCCGTCGTCGCCATGGCCTCCGCCTACGGCTTCTCCAACTACACCGCCTTCTGGTACCGTACTACTGCCGCCTCCTTCCCCCTTTACTAATTCGCTTCTTGTCTACTGAAATGTCAGTTTCTAGCTTGCATTGTAGTCGAATGTGTCAGGCGCAGATGCCAATCTTCTTCTTGCCTTTGTTAGCCTTCTTCATGTCAAATGTTTCTTGTATTTTCTTGCAAATTCATGCGGATCAGTGGAGTTTCAACTTTCAACCTGCGCTCATCTCTTGCGCAATTGTGCAATGCCAAAGGTTCTTGCCTCAAATGTGCAATTTCAAGGGTTCTTGCGCAAATGCTTCAAGCTCAAGTCGTTATTTTGGAGTACTTGGAGTAACATTGGACACCTACGTCTCTGTATGGAGCCGATTGCTGAAGCTAATTTGCAGCAAACATTCTAGTTTAGGTCTTTCACTTGGTATGCTTTTGTGTTAAATTTGCTAATTGCTTCTATTCTTCCAAAAAAATCCTGCTTCTGCTCTTCTTCCTTTGTAATTGGCCTTATAGTACATGAGACATTCCCCATTTCAGTTTAGGTCTCATTCAGCTTCGTTAGTTTTGGTTACTGCTGTAAATAGCGTGTACATAAATGGTCCAAGTTTGGATTAGTTTGCATGTAGTAACTGAAATGAGCAGGAAATATCAATGGATAGAGGTACAGTAGTTGCATTCCCGATGAGCTGGTGTTTGCCTGCTGGTATGCAAACTCAGCATGGTGAGTGTTCTTGCCTAAGTTTCTCTTTGATGGTTGTTCAGCTAAACTGTACTGTCTTGTCGTGTATGTTTTCTTGGTATGTTTCTGTTTGTGTAGATAAATTTATTCTGCAATCGAACTATTCAATAATGCTCGTCTGACACAAGAAAACTGCCCAGATATCCACCACACTGAACTTGCACTAGCACACCTATCCTTCCTTTGCCTCCACATCTCCAAGCCTCCCACTGGTTATCGTCAACACTCCCCACCCTCTGTCTCTCTCCTCTCTTCTTGAGCCATGACCTTTACCTCCTCACGACCTCTTGCATAGTTCATTTGTAAGATTTTTTTTTCTATTCAGTGTCAATTGCTTCTTTCATCCTACAAATTCAATGTTGCGGGTTTTCCAGAAACAGAAGCTTACTAGAACTAAAATGTTGCGGTATCCTTGTTCTTTTCTATGCACAAGAAAATGTGCTAGCAAATCTTACTAGAAATCAAAATCATGAAATGTACGAAATGGGATAAAAGCACTGTAAGTAATAAATGCATTCATTCTGGAATATTCCATTTGAATCGAGGGGCATGATATGTGGCAGTGTTCTTGCATTCTTTCCATCTAAAAGGAAACAAGTAGTAGATTTATTCCAGTTATTGGTTCATGTAGCTTTCTGGGTATCATGTTATGATGTTTTGATCTTTTCTCACAGTTTCTTTCCTGGCCTTTTTCCTGATATAATTCAGTTCCATGCCAGGAAGGGGCCAAAAACAATTTATTTATCTGTCTTAAACCAAAAAGGCGGGACTCTGCCCAATGATTTGGTGTGCTTGTCTGTTCTCTTCTTTGTGGCTATTATAGTTTAACTTAACATCTTATGAGAATTTTTCCATTAGATGTTGTGTATATGGGTGCCATTTTTAACTTAATGTTTTGAGACTGAGTTGGGCAAAGTATGAAAATTGTTTCTAATATTCAGAATTGCTTGAGCAGGTGCTCAACGGTGCATACGTGATATCATCTATATACATAATTGACGATATTGTGATCTCCCTTTTTTCAGCTACTTGATTGCTTCCATGGGTCTACAGCTTCTTTGGAGTTTCGGCCTTGCTTGTCTGGATATCTATTCATTACAAACTAAAAGAGATCTTCATAACCCAGTGCTTGTAAGCCTGTTTGTTGTTGGTGATTGGGTAAGTGGTTCATTTCTCATATATTACTCTAGCAATTGCTTTTCAATTTGTAAAAAGCAACATGAATTTCCTTTTCAATTTGGAAACAAAGTCATCAAAAAAGAAAGATAACTGGGGAGAGTAGTACATATGTTTTTGTTCAAGAATTCTTAAATTTCCTGCTTAGGGGAACAGTTTAAACTTTTAAGTCAGAGAAAGTTACAAGGAATCATGCCAACTGTTCATATTGTTAAATGTCCAGTCTAGTCATAGTTCAATCTAAATGAGAGAAAAAAAAGTGCAATCTGGACGAGAATATGACATCAAAACTACATGAATCATGTCCAATCCAGCCATAGTTCTAAATGAGAGTATGACATGAAAAAAAGTGTGATTGTATTAGATTTTTTAGTGAATCAGAGATGAAACACTGGCAATATGGGTTGTTTTCTGTCAGTTTTGGTCGATCAATTTTATACCCCTTCAGTAAAAAATAACTAATGGTCTAGAATTATGCAGTAAAATACATTTTTAGAATGGATACACAAAACATATGGGTAGGTTTCTGTCGGAAACTTCTTTCATTATATTATAACTTCGGTATTTCCTTTCATTCTTGAAATATTACAGTAAATTGGTAATCAGCTGCATTTTCGGTGCCATGTCAATATCCAAGTGGCACTTGTGGCTAGATGGGGTAGTATGCCAAGGTTTTCGTTTCCCTGTTGGATCACTTGTTTAACCCTTCTTTCTTGAAGTGCTAACATAATTTAGCAAGAGGGACATTACAGAACATTATATTTGGATGTATTGCAGGTTACAGCGATTCTTTCGTTCGCAGCAGCTTCTGCTTCTGCTGGTGTCACTATTCTTTTTGAGAGAGACGTGCACTTCTGTAGGATGTACCCGCAGCTTTCGTGTGGTCGTTACGAGCTTTCAGTTATCTTGGCATTCATCACATGGTCGTTCATAGCTACATCAGCTGTTTCCATGTTTTGGTTACTAGCTTCGCTTTGAAGCGTACCATTATCACTGTCATGTTGTGCTAACCATCAGGATTCCATCAAATGTAATCTGCTTGAGACATTTAGATTTCTATTAATGAGGAAGCATCCAAATCATTCTGAGTAGGTATAATCTGCTTAGTTAACCAATCTTTGGTTTGGAAAGAGTTTATTTTGACAAAAGTCAGGCAGATCATGAGAACAGTAATGGAGCCAAGTAATGTTGTTACCTGGAAATCTTGTGTATTAAGCTCAAGGGTATGTATATAGCATCGAAAAATGAAGGGCCGTGTTGCACCTTCATGTTTGGTGAAGTTCACTCTGACGAAATTTGAAGGAGGTACTGGCCATATCTCTTCCTGAGCCTCACCATACCGTGTGTGATGGAGAAAAATGGTGATCACGTGATGCAGGCTTGGATATGGATTGTGCAAACTGTTCAAGTGTCAATTACTGAAATGTTTTGGGTTTTGGATAATTGGAACAGTAAGCATTAGAAGCGGCTTCAAATGAATTGCGTTCAGCGCTCAGCAGCACTCTGATTGCTTGATAACTTTTCCGGTGTATTTTTAGTATGAAATTTTTTGTGGCTCATTCTTCGTCCTTGATAAATTCAGTTTGAATACGCAAAATTTTGACACTTCATTCCGATCATACTATACTGTTGCTCGGAACCAAATCAAAAATCGTGAAGCAAACGAAATTGCCACTGGCTGGATGCATTCGTGTTGAGGCCAGAGTGTATCTTTCATCTTCTATAATTCAAAATACAGAAATGCCACAGGTTTGGTTGTACACTACTTTGGACATGTCAAACTTAAAATTCTGCCCGCCTAGTTGGTAAAAAAATATTCAGAATATGTTCTTTTAATTTTAAATTAGGTGCCGAATCGAATGAGTAAGGATAAACATCCGGAGCAGCAATTGTACTTCATCTCCAAAAGAATACAAACTGAAACTTGCAACTACTAACATTTCCAATCATGGAAAAAGTATGGGTCAAATATTGTTGGATTGAAATGAAATTCGTCTCAAGAGCACTGCAACCCTACGAAAATGCATACATACTCTCATTAACACAATTACCAGAACAATATTCAGGACCTGAGCAGTCCAGATATATTTGGAAGCATATACTGCAAAAATTTCAACAGTTCCTCCATGCATTCAGTTTCTAGCTCACATGAGTAAATCCCGCAACAAAAAGATCAGCAGTCCCTTACAAGGGTATGTTCATGACAGTACAAAGTATTACTCAGTCCACAAATGCTTCCAGAGCAAGTAGTAAGTCTTGTACGTAACTTGAAGAGGCCACTTACCCAAGGTGAGAAGTGATACAATAGCTGCTACTCATCACTTACTGCATGAGAATTGAACATTGTAATCCCTAGGCAGGGGTTTCCACAGCAGGCACCTCCATGTTCTGAACATAAGCTCGGCTCAAGACGAATCTTCTGAAAAATTGACAGCCAGGTCCCAGTAGTGTGGAACTAAAGCATCTGCAAACACCTTCTTGGCAGCAGCCTCACTACGGCAATTGTGCACACTGAACCTTGTAAAGCAGGGCTTTGCCACACTCCCCTGCCAGACCAATGCACAGCTATTCACCGGCTTGTCTGATTCCTCATCAGCATCATCATCATCATCATCACCAACTGCAGCAGCCCAGTCAATACGATTCAGCATCAGCTTATTGTACCTTTTGATTGACTTCTTCCCTCCTTCAACAACAACAACACTGATCCCGTCCGCAATGACTGCAGCACCAGTTAGACGGTTCTCTTGTGCATTTACATCCACCTTAAAACGTGTCTGCGGATGTGATAGGTCCCTGATTCTGTACACACAAACTATAGTCTCCAGTGTGTTAGGATCTTCAAAAAGCTTCCTCTCTTTCTTTTCGCGGCGCTCTGATGGAGTGAGCTTGCGAGCAATGTTGCGATCTACATGAGCCTGTTCACGCTCTGCAGCAGCAGTTCGTATTTCCAACTCCATACGTGTTGGATCCTGTGTAGCTTCAGCTCCTAGTACTTTCATAAGATTGCTCATCTTGACCTTGGGCTTTGGTGGCTCCAAGAGGCCTTGCCTGATCATTTCTTGCCTGTCTTTCTCTTTAGCAAGGCGCCTTTGTGTTCTGAGTTTCTTCTGCTCCTTCTTAGTCAGCTTAAGTGGCTGAGGCGGTGGTGGTGCAGACTCAGCTGGTGGCTCCAGTGGCTCTGGATGCTCTACATATATAGTGATTTTTTCCATATTAACCTTCTCCATGGAGAAATCGTTGTATGTCGTAGAAAGTAAAATTTTTGCATCCCTGTAAAGAGCATACGTTAGTAGTTATATTTTAATGATGGAATATAAAATTAGATAAAGTGTGTAGCAGGAAACCATGGCTCAATTTCAGGAATCTCTTCCTTCTGCTTTTGCTTTGGAGGCCTCCCAGGAGCAACTTCAATCAAGTTCGGGTTCATGTCTACTTCTGCCTTTGCCTTTGCAAGTTGAGCTTGCTTTACTTTAAGTTCTTTAGCTTGTGCTTCACCAAATTGATTCTGCAAGGTCAAATTATTAGAGTAAGTAAAAGGAAATATGATAGGTAAATACAGTTTGAAAACTAATCCTAAAAGTTGATCCTTACAGACCTTAATTCTCTGCAGCTCAGCTTGCCTTGAAAGTTTTCCTTCCTCAATAAACTGAAATCCAGGTCTTCTAGGGCGGAGGAGCTTGTTTTGGTTAATGCCCATCCTTTCATCAAAGTGTGCACTTGATTTTGCAAGGGAATCCAAGTCTGGTTTGATTATTTGGAAAGCTTCCTTCTTTTGCTTATTTATGTTAACCTACAACGTATAACCAAAAGTGGCAGTCATTGCACAGAAGAGTTGCTGATAACATTTCATAGTATTCATGCTAGTAAAATAAGAGATTTACTTTTAGGGTGCTCAAATTGGTTGGCTTGGCTATGTTGATAACATTCCCATGTTCATCAATTTCCCTACCCTGAGCATCAAGACGGAGAACAGGTGCCTTCGCAGGTTTTTGAGGCACAGTTAGTTCAGAGGATGTACCAGGAAACAAATTGATGAGAGGTGCAAATTGTGGATCCTGTCTGAATCCCATCTTAGCAGCAAGTTCCTGTGCTCGCTTCACAGCATCCAAATTGGGAATATTAGCAAGGCCTGGAATACCAACTGCACCTGCTGTAGCTGCCATCTTCTCAGTAAGAGAAGCACCCGCAGCCATTTCAGATGCACCTGAGCTAGAAACAGGCTGTGTTTCTTTCTTAGGAATTTGTGTATCAGCACTAGTAACACCAAGTTTGTTGTTAAGCTGTGGCAAAAAACACAATAACTTAGAAAGGTAAAATAGAAATATAGAAGCAAGGGACTACCAATGATGGTGATTTCTTACCACAGGTAACTTCTTGAGTTTTTCTGATAGTTCCTTCTTCAGTTGCAATGCTTTTTTAGCTTTGGCTAAAGCATCAAGAGATAGATTACTACTTTTGCCAGCGGCTGAACTTGTACTTCCATCTGTACTAGATTTTCCAGTAACCTCATCAGATCTAATACTAACTCCCTCATTTTCATTGGTGGTAGTAATCGAAGATACCTTTGAAGGCATAGGAACAGATGATGGCACCACAACAGGTGCAGCATTGAGCGGTTGCTGAGCACCAGCCTGAAAAATACAGAAGGTGCAAAGTCAACATAGAAAGTGCATCCAATGAGAATATAGAGGAAGGATATTAACTTCTTATACATCTCAAACAATACTGAAACAATTGAGCATGTTCTTATGAATAAATCAGCAGAGAAACTGAACAGGTACTTCCAAAGTTCATCATCAATGCAAGGAAAAGATCTAATGGCTAGTTGGCTACTAATGTTGGATCAAGTTTTCCTAATAAAGCAGGAGGCAGTATTGCCATAGCTGCATTACTCTCTTAATCAAGGCTAACCAGTAGTATCGCTCATGTCAACCAACAGTACAGGCTTATCCCTTGAAAGTATTGTGCAACTAGAACAAATCGGACAAAAGCACTAAAGATCAATCTATCAACAGAAACATTTTGAATCAGGTAAGAACAAAACTAAGCCTCCTGAAGTTCTGATAAAAACCCTTCACTCCCATATATTTACTAAAGTATTGGCAGATTATTCACCAACATAATGCCATATAAACTACAGAAATGTGACTAAGATGTAATCTATACAGTTAATAAGTTCTCTAAAACAAAATAAAGCAATCATTTCTTAGATAATTCTTGAGTTCATCACTAGAAAAGAAAAATATGGAGAGAGTAGCAACACTTACATTGGGCACCAGACCACTCCGGGAATCTCCATTTACAGCGCCATGGTTTGAGTTATCCTTATCACCCTTACCCCTCTCATCGCCGTGCTTCCCATTCGCATCGGCGTCCTCAAACCTCCGGCGCTCCCGCCTCGGCCTCTCCTCCTTTGGCGGAGGCGGCTCCACGGAAGCCCTCGCCCGCTTACCCCCTTCCGGCTCGGACTCGTTGCCACCACCCTCGTGGCCCTTCCGCTTCCGCGAAGATGGCGGCGGCGGCGGCGGCGGCGGTGGTGCCTCTCGGTCAGCCGAGTCCCGCCGCTCCACGGAGTCCCTGGGAGCGCGGCTCGACGACCGCTCCCGCTTCGCTGCGGGTGGTGGGGGGGACTCCGACGGGGACAGTGACCGCCGCCCGCCGTCGCGATGGTGGCGGTGGCGGCGGGAGCGGCTCTCCTCCTCGTCGTCGCGGTGGCGACGGCGGCGGCGGTCATCGTCGTCGTCGCGCTTGTGGCGGCGGTGGTCGTCGTCGGCGTCGTGGCGGCGGCGGTGGTGGTCGTCGCGGGAGCGGTGGCGGCGGTCGTCGTCGTCGTCATCGTCGCGGGCGCGGCGGGAGGAGCGGTCGCGATCCATGGGGGCGGTGAGAAGGGAGAGGGGATTAGGGTTTGCGTCGAGGTGGCTACGGGAGATTGGGAGGGGGGGGGGGGGGGTGAAAAGCCCAGCGAGATTGGGATCTGCGGGCGCTTGCGCGGTGTGGCTGATCACATTACATATGCTTAAGCAGGCTTTGGAAATTGGAACCGACAAAAGGCAAAGAGTGACCGACTCGACAAAATTTTTTTCCCAAGTCTTGATTATGGAGTAATTTTTTAACCAAGGATAGCATTTAATCTTTTTACCAACATAAAAGGTATTTTTATTCATAATTTGATTATATAGCATTTATACTATATAATTATTAATGTCCCAGTTTTTCACTTATAGTTTTGGACTTATATAATGCACACATTTTTATCATTTTTTATTTCTAATCTCCAAAAATGTTACCTTTTTTATTTCCAATCTCCAAAAATTTTACCATTTTTTATTTCTAATCTCCAAGAAGAAATGGTCACGATTCAAATTTATCCCACAAAATTATCATCTTATATTTAAATTTATTCCCATTCTACCCTCAACCAATTGTCTCGTTCTACCGTCAGCAATCCTTTCCTATTTTTCTCAAACCGCTTTTGAAAAAAATGAATAACATTACTGAAAATATAATGCTAAGTTCAAAAACTTTCAGCTGGAAGCTATGAATCTTTTGATGGGTTAGCTATGAATCTTTCGGCTGTGTTCGGGAGGTAAAGTTGGAAACTCACCTCCCGCACGTAAAACGGAATGACATATTTTCTTACGATTAATTAAGTATTTACTTTTTTAAAAAAATAGATTAATACGATTTTTAAAATAACTTTCGTATAGAATATTTTTCAAACAACAAACCGGTTAATAGTTTGAAAAGCGTTCGCGCCGAACACGAGGAGGTGAGTTGAGAAAGTTAGGGGAGAGAGCCCCCAACTTTCCCAACTCACCTCCCTCGTGTTCCGCGCGAACGCTTTTCAGACTATTAAACGATGTGTTTTTGAAAAGTAATCTATAGGAAAGTTGTTTTCAAAAAATCATTTTTAATCTATTTTTTTAAAAAATAGTAAATATTTAATTAATCATGAGAAAATGTATTGCTCCGTTTTATGTGCGCGGGAGGTGAGTTTCCAACCTCATCTCCCGAACACAACCTTAGTGTAGTGGCGGATCTAGCTCCCGAGCAAGTCAGGCAATCGCCTCAGCTCCGCTACTATCGTCTTCACTACATATAGCTATTGATACATAAAAAAATAATTAATCGTTTGAAAATGTTATTATCGTCCGGACTCAATGGTGCCGCTAGCTCTGTCATTGGCTTAGTGGCTAAAAAGCTAAGAAATGGTTACATGTTGCATTAGTCATCAAAATTTATTTTAGCTAAATGTTTTTTAAGAGAAATCCTTATTAGGAAATGATAGGCAAATAAACGATGAAAAACAATAGATCAATCACAGAAGACACGAGATTTAACGTGGAAAACCCTCCTAAGGTAGGAGAGAAAAAACCACGGGCGCCAACCAGCAAAACTTCACTATATCAGATAAGGTTACAAAACGCCGAATGGTGGTATACAAGAAGTATATATAAAGGTGAAACCTTAAAGAGCAACGATTCATACCGCGGGGGCTACCCCAGGCGTCCCTAGGTGCAGGAGTCCAACACCATGGGCTAACTACGACCTCCGCTTCGCTCCGGTCCAAGTCTCCGGCGACGGGCCTCCGTTTTGCTCCCCGAAGTTGGCCTTTATATGTGTGTGTAAATGAATTTGGATCACAACTCAACAAACTCCACCTTGAGACAAATTCCTTCTTGTAGCATAAATCAAACCTTCACCTTAAACACAACGAAGAAAACACTTTCGGCGCCAAATAGCCTCTTGGGCTAAACCATTATACCAACTAAGCTTGAGTAAAGCTCAAACGTAGCAACAGGAACTGTCTTTGTCATCATATCAGCAGGATTATCATGAGTGCTTATCTTGCATACCTTTAGTTTACTTTGTGCGACTACATCGCGAACATAATGGTACTTGACATCAATGTGCTTTGTCTTCTCATGGAACATCTGATCTTTAGTGAGGTATATGGCACTTTGACTGTCACAAAATAGATTAATGCAAGAATCAACTCCACTAAGCTCAGCAAACAATCCTTTTAGCCAAACTGATTCTTCACACGCTTCAATAATAGCCATGTATTATGCTTCAGTGATAGACAGGGCAACAACAGGCTGCAATGTTGCCTTCCAACTCACGGCACAACTACCAATAGTAAACACATAACCTGTGAGTGACCTTCACTTATCCAAATCAGCAGCAAAATCTGAATCCACATAGCCAATAAGTCCATTATCAGTCCTACCAAACTTCAAACAAGCATCTGTTGTGCCTCGAAAGTACCTAAAAATCCACTGAACAGCCTTCCAGTGTTCTTTGCCAGGATTAGCCATGTATCTACTAACCAAACTCATAGCATGAGATAAATCCGGACGAGAGCAAACCATGGCATACATCAAAAACCAACAGCACTAGAATATGGAACCCTTGACATGTATTCAACCTCCTCATCAGTACTAGCACATTGTAAAACTGATAATTTAAAATAAGGTGCAATGGGAGTACTAACAGGCTTTGCACTATGCATGTTGAAACGTTGAAGAACCTTCTTAATGTAACCTTGCTGACTAAGGAATAACAAACCAGAAGTTCGGTCTCTAGTAATTTCCATATCTAGAATTTTCTTAGCAGCACCAAGATTCTTCATCTCAAACTTACTACTCAACAATTTATTCAACGTAGTGATTTCTTCATTGCTCTTGGCAGCAATCAGCATATCATCAACATATAACAGTAAGTATATAGGTGATCCATCAACAAATTTAATGTACACACAGCTATCACATTCAGACCTCTTAAAGCCATGTGACAACATAAATGAATCAAACCTTTTATACCATTGACGAGGAGACTGTTTCAAACCATAAAAGAATCTTTTCAATTTGCAAACATAATCCTCCTTACCAGGCACTATGAACCCTTCTGGCTGGTCCATGTATATCTCCTCCTCGAGCTCTCCATGTAAAAATGCAGTCTTCACATCTAACTACTCAAGCTCAAGATCATGGATAGCAACAATACCGAAAAATGTACGAATTGAACTATGCTTTACAACTGGAGAGAACACATCATTATAATCAACACCAGGAATCTGACTGAAGCCTTTTGCTACTAACCTTGCCTTAAACCTCAGAGGCTCACTGAGAGATAAACCCTCCTTTCTCTTGAAGATCCATTTGCAACGGACAGTATTCTTCTGTTTTGGCAAGCGCACAACCTCCCATGTGCCATTCTTCTCGAGAGACTGTATCTCCTCATGCATAGCTGAGATCCACTTCTCGTGATCACCAGAAATGACAGCTTCAGTGTATGTAGCTGGCTCATGAGTGTTCTCCACCTGTTCAGCACAACTAAAAGCATAATAAACCATATCACATTCCTCAATTAAACAGACTGGAGCTCCACAACTCCTCTTTGTTCTGCGATGTGCAATAGGCTGATTTTGTGGCTGTAAAACAGGAGGTGAGTGCTGAACAGTATCATGAACATCATTATCAACAATTTCAGTTTCCTGATCATCCATGTGCTCCACCTGCACGCTGACATGTTGCTGCTTCTCATCAGAATAATCTGATATAACATCTGTGGGCAAGCTGTCATTAAACATAACAGATTCATTGAAAACAACGCTCCTGCTCATGAAAGTCTTTTTAGTTTCAGGATTCCATAACTTATATCCTTTTACTCCTGAACCGTAACCAAGAAACAGACACTTAATAGCTCTAGGCTCTAATTTTCCATTATCAACATGAGCATAAGCAGTGCAGCCAAAAACTCTCAACTGTGAATAATCAGCAGGCGTACCAGTCCATACCTCAGTGGGAGTTTTCTTATCAAGTGGGATAGAAGGTGACCTGTTAATCAAGTAGCAGGCGGTTTTAGCAGCCTCTGTCCAAAAACGCTTGTTCATACGAGCGTTGGACAGCATGCAACGAGCCTTCGAGATGATGGTTATGTTCATGCGCTCAGCCACACCATTCTGTTGCGGAGTGTACGTGATGGTGTGATGCCTGACAATGCCTTCCTTCCTATAGTAATCATCAAAAACATCTGAACAAAATTCACTACCATTGTCAGTACGAAGCACTTTTACCTTCTTTTTAGTTTGCCTTTATATCATAACTTTCCACTCTTTAAAAGCAGCAAAAGTATCATCTTTATTTTTTAGGAAATAAGGCCACACTTTTCTAGAGTAATCATCGATAATGGTAAGCATGTAATGAGCACCACCATAAGAGGGCTTACGAGAAGGCCCCCACAAATCAGCAGGTACATAATCAAGTGTACCTTTGGTGCGATGAACCGAGGTATTGAATTTTACCCTATTGTGCTTACCAAAAACACAGTGCTTACAGAACTTCATGTTACCCGAAGTGCAGCCATCTAGCAGGTTCCTCTTCATCAATTCTGCCATACCAAGTTCACTCATGTGTCCAAGACGCATATGCCACAGGTTAGTCTTACTAGGTTCATCATTAGAAACAACAGCAGCGGTAGAACCATGTAATGTACTTCCTCTAAGGACATATAACTTTGCAGAATTCAGATCACTTATCATATAAACGAGAGAACCTTTTGATACCTTTAAAACTCCACCTGAACCAGAGTATTTATATCCTTCCACATCAAGTGTGCTGAGAGAGATGAGATTTCTAGCCATCCCTGGTATGTGTCTCACATCTTTCAGCGTGCGTGTCATGTCATCATGCGTCTTGATCTTAACGGAGCCAATGCCCACGATCTCACGCGGGGTATCATCTCCCATACGCACTACGTCTCCGTTCTACACAGGCTTGTAAGAACTAAACCAATCTCTGTTAATGCAGATTTGAAACGAACATGCGGTATCAAGTATCCATTCATCATGACTAGCAACACAACCAGCAAAGACGACAAGACAAATCTCCTGAATCATAGTTTTCAGCACTGGAGACGATAGAGGCCTTACCATCGGATTTTCTTTTCTCCTTATTCTGCAGCTTCCAACAATCTTCAATGAAGTGACTTTTCTTCTTGCAGTACTTGCAGAACTTCTTGCCTCTGGATTTCAAATGGCCTCTACCGTTCTGGCTCTTGTCACGATCATTATTGTCGCTGTAGGTTCTCTACTCAGATCTGCCTCAGACCTGCAATGCTTCGCCCTTGGAAAACGACACGTCAGACTGAACCATACCTTTCATCTTCTCCCTGTTTGGAGTGCCTCATAAACTTCCGAAAGAGTTAATTCATCACGGCTTAAAAGTACGGTGTCACGAAAATTTGCATACGAACTAGGCAGTGAGCATAACAGTAGGAGACCTAAATCTTCATCATCAAACTGTACCTCCATCGACACTAGGTCGGCAACAATCTCCTTGAAGACTGATATGTGGTTCAACACTAAACCAGCCTCCTGCAACTTGTGCGAGAACAACTTCTTATTCATATGCATCTTACTGGTTAGATCCTTAGACATGCAGATCGATTTCAGTTTGAGCCAAAATTCTGCAGCAGTGCATTCTTGCAATACTTCTTGCAAAATATCATTAGATAGATGAAGTTAAATCAGCGACATAGCCTTACGATCCTTCCGGTTCTCCTCAGCGGTCCAATCATCCTTCTTTTTCTTCCAGAAGCTTTCCAGCACCTCATCAAGATCCGAAGATTGCACCAGAACAACTCGCATCTTAACTTGCCACAGTGAGAATCTCGTCTTGTAGTCCAGCAGCGGTAGATCAAACTTCATCGATGCCATCGCGGAAACCCTAATGTGGAAACAAGCTCTGATACCACTTGTTAGGAAACGATAGGCAAATAAACAATGAAGAACAATAGATCAATCACAGAAGACCGAGATTTAACGTGGAAAACCCTCCTAAGGCAGGAGAGAAAAAACCACGGGCGCGAGCCAGCAAAACTTCACTATATCAGATGAGGTTACAAAACACCGAACGACGGCATACAAGAAGTATATATAAAAGTGAAACTCTAAAGGGCAACGATCCATACCGCGGAGGGTTCGCCTCCCGCACCCCAGGCGTCCCCGGGTACAGGAGTCCAACACCATGGGACAACTACGGCCTCCACTTCGCTCCGTCCGAAGTTGACCTTATGTGTGTAAATAAATTTGGATCACAACTCAACAATCCTATGTGCAACCGATTAACCTGCAAAAAGATGACCCAAATATTGTACTGTTGTTCTTCGCATATTTATGATCCTTATATTTATAAGGTAGCACATGTACTTACTCTATTTTGATTCCACATTTTGTTTTCTTTCTGAATAGAAAAGAAATAAATATGCCCCCATAGAGTATAGATAGTTGCATTTAGTTATGACTTCGATACATCAGCCCCGCCTCCAATTTCATCCTGTTCGCCCCCCGCATGGGTATACCCTTTGATGCAGACCATTCAACTGGTATGCATGTCTCGAGGTAAATCAAACAAACTGATTCAATGAGTAACTATAAGTCAGACACTTGAATCCATATAAGACAGGTGCACGACAAAAAGACGACCATACTATTTAAGAACAGGCCATTCAGACACAGTGAGGCTACCACCTCCATTTCATATAATAACTTCATTTCATATTAAGACACTAACACTAAGGAATATTTTTTTCTAAATCAAATTTCCTTAGCTTTGACAAAGTTCATGGAAAAACATAGCAACATTTTCAATACAAATCAAATATAGTATCAAAATATATTCAATGTCAAATTTAATAAAACCAATTTGATGTTATAGATGTTGCTATGTTTTTTTACCAACATTTACAAACATGTTATTCTTAAGAGCAAACCTGTTAAAGGGAGTACATAACGGTCTCCACTTCAAGTCAGGATATTAACTTCACAAGACTTCAAGTCAGGATATTAACTTCACAAGAGCCAACTAGTACGATGCAAGTACTACACCGTTGCCAATAGCTACTGTCAAAATAAGCTTACATTGCAGCGTTGGCATCCAGTAAAATCACAGAAACCAAGGTCCAAATCTACCATGTAAACAAACATAATAATGTGTCCGATCTTGCTCAATTACAACATCAACATCAAACGCAGAGAACAGGGGTCGGAGCCATACATTATCATCATGTGAAGTGTTTGGTCTGTTACTGGGGCTAGAAAGGAACTCTTCAAACTAAAGTGCAAATTACAAATATTCCAAAATTTGGACTAAGAGAATCAAGTTCTAAATACTGGACAGGAAAATAGTTAGCTCGACATCATGATTTGATCGCATGCCTGAAGGGCCTGGTTTGCATAGTATCTTACATCCACATCAGGGTCCTCACTGAGCTCAACAAGGCATGGTTTCACGGTCTTCTCCACAACCTACAAAGTAAGTATTCATAATATACCCCAATAACCTGTAAATGACCTATAGCATTACGAAGAAAGGAATCAAGACAATAAAAACACTGAAACTCACAGATTGATCAAGGATCGGTATAAGTGCCTGAAGAACCTTCGCAACATTGAATTTGATGTTTGGCACTCTGGAATTTAGAAAAAAGTATTTGTTAATAAGGCCTTGATCGGATGGGTAGACTATACATTACACATTACAAGTTGTTCACCTGTCCTTTGAGGAATTAATCACAACAGGGAGCAGCTGTTGACATGTGATTTCGGCACCCATGACAGGGGCCAGCAATGAAATAGCTTGCAGGATGGTCATGCGGTACAGATAATGCGGGTTGTTTATCTTCTCCAGCACCTAGAAAATGAAACATGTTAAGTTAACAAGACTAGAAATTACAAGCTATTACAACAAGCATATATATGCAGTACTTCACTGTATTTATTTGGACAGAACTAGAACAAGCTTTGAACAGATTATCCTGTACTTTCTGATCCAACCAGTTAACCTAATTAACAAATCATGTTAACTTGAAAATATGTTATCAGCAGCATTGCATTAGATTTCTCACCGTCACCACACCCACAATAGATTAGTTTCATAGTTGACTTCTACAAAATTTAGACATGATTTTCTACCTTCCATGAAAAAAACAATACAAACTGACTTCCACTAGGCTACATTAAAAAAAGAATCAGGTGGCTTGCTTGTTGCGATAAGGATTTCATAAATGCAAATACTACGACTAGGGTTCAGCAGCATTGCAACACTAGATAAGCTTCATAGTGAACCTCTATAAAATTAAGACATAAGATAACAATACAAAAAAAGGTAAAAAATGAGTTCTAGTAGAGCAACATTAAAAAAGTCATGCAGCTTGCTTGTTGCGATAAGGATTTCACAAATGCAATTACTGGCTAGGGTTCAGATATTTTAGAAATAACCTGAGGGATTATATGCTGCATCGCCCATTCTGGACCAAACTCCTCAGCTAGGCGCTTCAAGTTGTTTGCAGCAGCATCTCTGATTGAGAAGACCTAAAATAAAAATCTGGTTAAAACATCTTAAATAACAGGTTATAAATACCGCTTTGTCCATTCTACCTTAAAGAAAATCTATTTTTCGCTGAACACAAAAGCATGATATAATTTCTATGAACTAAATGAACGATAATAAAACTTGCCTTTCAGAACAATGACATACCAATTTTGGTTAGTCACAAACATCACAACAATTCAAATTTGTGTGCCTATACTGATGTTCGCAACTACCATAATTGTCACAGCATTTTTTGTTAGAAGCGAAAAATATTGGTGTCCGAATTTTTCGTTAATAGTTTGAGGAAAAATATTGCACATATCCGAATGTTTGTTTTTTTAGGCCCTATTGTATTGTAGTGCTGGACTGCTGGTGCCATAATAGAAGTGAATTCAGGTGTATATTTGCTTGCAAAAAACCGTTGATACACTCACATATGTTGATAAAATTAGAATGCCTTGGTGCACAATATATAGATGATTGAGACTTAGAATGACAGCCTAACAGATATACTGCTTTGAATTTCCAAAGTATAGTTTCCAATACTAATAAGCAGCAAATACCTTATCTTCCAACCATTGCATGCAAAGTGCCCCCAGCTTGTCATCGAAAAATCCAACGCCCAATTGACTAGCCAATAAAGGGATGTACTCAATTATTGCAAGCCGAACCCTCCAGTGCCTATCCTCTGCAAGTTCTACGATCGCCGGTAACAGTGATTGTGACAGCAAATCAATTCCAATAACCTGAAAGATCAAAAGAACTCAGTAATGATTTTTCTATGACCAAGGAATTTATCAGTCATTAGGGAAGCAAAATTGAAATGTATATTGAGCCATGGGGCTGCTGTTGTCTAAACACTTAAAATATACCACTGCAGGTAGTCAATACCTCAAGGATAGGCTGGTAGCGAATGAGAACCCTTAAAAGAAATAACAAGGTTACCTTGCCCTTAGTGGGTATTCTAGCCAGTTTTGATAGTTGAAGGGTGTAAAATGTCTAGTGTCATAGTTGAGGGTTGATTTCTAGACTAAAATAATTGTTGAGGTGGAGTAAATTAGATTCCACGCTAATCAAAACAACATGAACATCACAAAAGATAAGATAAATTCATTTCAATAAGAAGAAACATGAACATCACCTGATTAACTTGATCGAGCTTGCTGATTATATTGAGCCGAACATCAGGAAATTCATCCTTGAGCAAAGAAAGGAAAATAGGAAGAAGTTGTTCGATTGTAGCCTCCTGCAGAATGCCAGAAACAAAGCAAATCAGGGTTCCGACAATCGTGAACCAATGCTGGTAAACAACTGAACAGCAAAGCAGTTGCAAACAAATAATTTGAATTATTTAAAAGTAAAATTTTATGAAAATATTTTGCTTGTAACCTTTCCCAAGACGGGGGCCATTCCCATAATAACTGAAGCCAAAGCTGAACGAACATGCTGAGATGAATCCGATGACAATTCCTGCAGACACAATTGGTGAGTTAGTTTATTGGGAATAAACAGGAGCAGAAAACCCATAAATAATATTTGGCAAAGCTTTGGCCCACCTTGACACAAGGAAGAATATGCTGAATTGCAAGCTGAGGACTTAAAATCCTACAGAACTTAGTAACTTTCCCTGCAGCTGCTATCCGCACTTCAGCCTCATTGTCACGAAGGAGACGAACATAAGCCGGCACCAACTGCTCTCTATTACCAAACACATGAACATACCATAGATGAATATTGGAATCAGATTACAAAATTATGTATTTAGATAAGAAATAAATAATAACTTGCACCATTTACGGACCACAGTATTTAGGATTGGTTTTGACAGAAAAGATTTGGGACATAAGGCGCATAATACCTAGAATGTTCAGGACCAACTGCCTCGCAGAGCTCATACAATTGATTGGCAACCATATAACGAACTCGCCATGATTTGTCCTATAAAATGAGTTACAGAGAGTAAAAGGTGTCATAATTATGGTAACACATAGTACAACAAAAGCAACTCGGAGCATCATGAACCTCTAGCAACTAAGGAATGTCTGCAAATAAATATTATATTCAAGTACATGACACTGTGGTACCAAGGGTGTGTAATTTACCTGGGAGAAATTGACAATGACTGGAAGGATATGTGCTACACAATCTTGTGGTTCCAACAATTTCCCAAGAGCAGCACAACCTTCAACTGCCAATAAGCGCACGGAATCTTGATCTGGAAATGAAAAGGCCAGCAGTATTGTTAGATGCTTAGTTCGGCTGAAGAACATGTATAGTCAATGTCCCAATTGGCTCAATCATGCACTATTTGCTCCATGACAAAATTTCATTGAAAGGCTAGTACAATGATTTCTTAGAGTTTGTGTTGATATTTGTTATCTTCAGGCACTAATGGACTAACATTGGACTAGCATAAACAATTGTACAAATTGAATAATGAATGCATACAAATAGCTCTTTATGCTAGTTGCTGGTACAAAACTGAAGCAGCAAATGAACTGGTGAGTGGTAAATTCAATAGAATTAGAATCAGCAATGCAGTAAATGGGTACTTTTTTTTGTTAGTTACTAATGGGATTATTAAAGAACTATTATGTCATGAATGTAAAGAAGTATGAAATAGCACAAAACAAAATCTGAGACATGCATGGAAAAAGTACCATCTTGGGTTAGATCATCAAATATCGACATGACTTCTGTCTTTAGATAGTTCTGTTCAACTGTGGCTGCAAACTTTCCAAGATTTGATGCAGCAGCCCTTCGGACCATAGGCATGTCATCTTGGCATAGCTGACCATAAATGGTCCTCAATTCTGCCTTCAATTGATCAGGAGCACTTGGATACGCTATATGGAAAAGACCACAAGACGATACTCGAGCTGTAAACCACTCACCAGCTGCTAGCCTCTGAAAAGAGTAACGCATGGTAAGCTGAATAGAACACGATGTAGTGTAAAATAGTCTGTCCATCAAATATTGATAAGTGGTGCTAAATGGAATGAACTAAGGAAAAGGAAAATTAAAGCATGATAACTAATGTCGTTGTGGCAGTGTTTCCAGTCAACAATTGCAAGGTGTTAAAATAGCTACTATGCAGAACATAAACAATATATAACATTGCAATTTACAGGCAAGAAACAAATACAAATATCACAATTGTATGCCAAAGAAACACGAAACCAACATAGGGAAATTGGCAGCGAACTGATAAAACTGGCACTCTACAGAAGAAACCAATTAAATAGTAATGAACTTCTTACCTTTACTACTGGAACGAACCAGTCTACAATGTCACTTTCCTTCATCTGTGCTCCAATACGGCACAGAGATTCAACTGCCTTGTCTCGGACACAGGTTTCCTCCACTGTACACAATGTCTCCAATGGTGGGAGCAAAACATGAGCATGTTCTACACCACCAACGTAAGGAATGAACACACCCAATTCTTCAGCCATAGCAAGAAGCACCTCATCTTCATCATCATTATTTTCACTGAGAAAAGGAATTAACTCTTTCCGGGTTCTTTCTTCTCCAAGTGCTCGTGCAATTGTGGAGAGCCTCCTAATGGAGTTCAGACGCAATTGAATATCTTCGTTTTTGAGCTCATCTATCAATATAGCAATGGGATAAAGAGGCTCATCCATCGAAGCCATCAGGCTTATCAAGGATTCCTACAACTGTAAAGAAAGAAAGAAGATTAGTGCTCTCTGGTCATTGGGATCTAGCAAAACCTATAATCGTATCTCTCATTTTAGTCACGGTTCCATCAGAGAAATAAATACATGTAAATCTAAAATGTCAAGAGTGAACCATGCGTATAACTCACAAAATTAAGCCTAAATCATATCACTAATTAATATATTGTTTAATCAAATCAAGCATACAATATATTACTTGCTCAAATATAATATTTGCTGACTCTCATTAGATGTAAAACAGAGATGTCGTCTATTATCTACACACGGTTTCAGGAGAAAAGCCAGAAAACAATCTCATCTGAACAGTCTCAGACATATCAAGCACAACTGAAGAAAAGAAATCCTTGTGTCCTCAACAGATCTATAAACAAGATACCTAAAACAGAAAAATTTCAGCTGGTGAATGAAGCTCAGACAATAATTCCAATTAGATCAAGGACGCCCCCTCTCATCTTTTTATGGTATATCGTTGATAGAATTTTCACCTTTCCAGGCACATTTTGAAAACCACAAATTGCAACCTTTCCAGGCACAAATTGAACCACAAATAGCAACGGTGAAGAATAAATTTCATGTGCGAACCCCTCCACTCTGCGAGCGATTCATCACATCAGGGTAACAGAAGAACCAAATCCAACACACAACGATCCAAACGTAATATCCCACTAGAAGCACGCACACATACGGCAAATAATAAGCCCTCCCCATCCGCCCCCAAAATCACAGCCCCGAAGGAGAACACGCAGGATTCGTACCAATCGCGTCAAAACCAACGTTACCCCCACTGAAATGGTGCAGATCTAAAGCAGATGAACCACAGGGCGACATAAATAATTATTAAAAAAGAAGCAAAAAGAGCAGCCGCGAACCATGGAAGGCGGCGGCCACCGGAAACCTAACCCCCGCGCCTCATCCTCGACGGTGGGGAAGCAGATCGGGGGCGCGGCGGGCCGGTCGAGGTGGGGTCGGCGGCGCAGATCTAACGCGCGGGGAGCGAGGGGAAGGCGAGCGACGGGCGGATCCTCACCTCGCGGGGCCGGATCGGCGGCCGGCGGAGAAGGGGACGCAGCGGCGGCGGCGGAGGCGGAGGAGGAGGAGCGGCTCGCGAGGGGTCGCCGCTGGAGTTTCGGAGGAGAGGGAGGGGGGAAAGATGGATGGGGATGGGTGATGTAGTGGTGTTGCGGAAGGAAGGGGATGGGAGAGAGATAATTGAGCTCTACGGGAGCGGGTGAAACGGAAGGCAGTAACGGGTTGGGCCGGGCTTGATCTTGTCAATATTGATTTGTTTTATCCTCTTCCAAATACTGATATTACTGTTTTTTTTTTCTTCGAAGATATGCCGTTGTATTATAGACGCCTGCCTCTTACTATTGAAAATGGATAGTAGCAGATTATTTTTTTATCCAACTACTTATTTTCTATTTCTCTTTACCCAATTTTTTTCCTTTTTATTTTTATTGAGGAGCGCGCAGCATGGCAGCAATCGCTTTATTTTCTTCTGTTTTAGCAAGTTTTCCGAGCATGCCGCCAGGGTAGGAGGGTGAGAGGTAGGACAAGACTCCGTTTTTAAAGGACTTTCTCCGTTTCATCTTTACTACTTAACAAATTCATAGTGGTGGTGGTGAGTCCTGCATGATTGAAGGGCTAATATCCCCGCGAGGATCCTCCCGCACAATCAACGGTCCAGCATGCCCTACCCACGCGCATTCCACCGCACTAATCTTGCTCCATCCGCCTCCACGTCTTATGCATCCATCCACCTCTGTGCATCGTACCGCACTCTCATCCTCGCAGCCGCCCTTGTCACAAAACGCGGCGATCTCCATCCATTAACACCGCCTCGACCTCCAGCTCCCGACGACTCCTCGCCGCCAAACGCGGCAACCTTCGTCCCTCAAAGCTGCCCTGTAGCCTGCGTCTTCCTCCACCGCGACCCACAGCAGGCGACTACATCCACTATCGTGACCCCTCGCTGGTAACACCCTCCAGCCGTCACCACCGCCGGCCACTCTCCAGCCCCACTTGCTCCTCCCTCTCTGGGATTCGCCGGAGGTTAGTTGCTATGGCTGATCAAAGCAATAACCGTTCACAGACCGCCACTCCTCAACGTCAAAGGTCGTCGCTCCTCATCGTCGGAGGTCGGCGCCACTCCTGTCCCCCACCATCACAGGTTTGTTTTGCGATTTGCTGGCCGCATGAGGCTGCGAGCCTGCTGCCCGGCTCTGCAGCGTGGGAACCCCGCGACCTTCTGGCTGCTGCAGAGCCAGCAGCGCAGATAGGAAAAAACCGTGAGCACTAAGCACCATCCGTTTAGCAAATTGTCTACATCTGAAACTACAGTTCTCCACTCTATTAATTTTCTTCTTCTTTTGTTACGTTTGGTGTGACGATGCAACAGGATTTTTTGTAGTCTCCCTCACTCTGATGCATACATCTATTCAAGATTACAACACAATATAGCAAAAGTGTACATTTGGTCCTCGATGGTTTTGAGGAACATATGCACGGCATTAGATGAATGATCTTGTTTACCAAATTTGGTTCAATATAGGAATGAAACATTTTCTCTCGATCTGGAATTGTACCAATCGAATGCACAGGCTGTAGCTCACTGATTTTCAACTGATGTGTAGCAAATTTCTGAGATTCATCAGTTGTTTGGTTATGATACTTTGTTCCGAACCAAGCAGGGAATAAGCCAGCTGTTGTGGTAGAGAGTTTACGCAAGAAGCAGCAGCAACAATAGGCGTTATTGGTACATAGAAAATCGCAGTCCTCTCATGTACATGGAAAATTTATTCCCCAACAACTACTGTTAGCAGTCAGCAGTATCCAATCTTCTTTACTGTCAATCGATAATAGTCTTTTTGCTAGGGGATGAATTTCATATTATAAATTTCTTGTTTCATAAAAACGTTGTCACAAGTATAAACCGGAGGATGTTGTCCTCTAGCAAAAGATTATTATCAAACTTTTAGCTCCTTTCTCCTTTGATGAAAGAGGGAAATTAATGGTCCAGACAAGGTTTCATCTGCACTGTTATCATGGGTGATACCCGTAGACCGGATGTATAGGGTATTAGGGTACGTTGATACTAGGATCTACACGAAATGACATCAAGCAAACAAGGAGACAAATATTATACTGGTTCAGGCCCCTCGTAAGGTAATAGCCCTAAACCAGTTTATATGAGATTGATATGGAAAACCACATGGTACAATGAGAACCGATGATTCCAACGTTACCGATAAGATCCTTGTCGAGATGATTCGACGGGATCACCCTGCGAGTAGGCTTCATATCCTCCGGCTTGTAGAATATGGTGAATGTGTTGGTAGTAGAATTTTCAATGCCCTAAACCCCTCAGGGGACGTACCTTTTATACCGTGAATCACCTTGGTCCCTAAGTAGGACTCAGAGACTACGGACCCCGCACGATATGGTACAAGCCTGATCTTCTCCGAGTAGGACTCCGTTAATCACTTGCCCATGAGAGAAAATTTCACAATCTTTCAGTAATTCACTTATCACATACGGAAATAAACCGTATACGCAAATGTATACCATATTCGTATATTCCATCAATCGAAGTATAGGAGGTATGCCTTATCCGTAACCATGACATAGCCCCCGACTTCAACTCAAATGAACTCACGTTGTCATCCACGACTTCTCTATCACGTAGTCATTCTCACTTGGCCATTCTCGGTGAAAATCGAGAAAGCACGGAGTATTCGACATCGTTGAAAGATTATGAAAGGTCTACAAGTGAATTTGAATTGAAGTCTAAATAACCGCCAGTAATGGGCCTCTGAAAATTTCGGCAGCAATCTCTCTCCTTTCCTTGAAATGCGAACCGTCAAGTAGTGCACCTATAAAACCTGATTATGGGATTTGTTTCAAGTCCGTTTGCCCAAAATTCCTTTTGTCTTCCTTGCGCACTGCCTTCCTGTTCCTTCCGCTCCCAGAGAAACAAAAAACCCTAATCCGCTTGCAATCATCCCAGGATCAACCCTATGGATTTGGGAAAATCCACCGTCGACACCGCTGAAATGAAGAAACTGCAAGTGAAGAGCTCCATCCCAGGACGTAGCACCATGGAGCGTTCGGCGGGAGGTATTGAACCAAAACCCACTTTAGGACAAATTCTAGTTGTAGAGGATTTTGTTCGCTGTGGATTTTTGCCTCACCCTCCGAATTTCTTCTCTTGATTTTGAACTTCTACGGCCTCCACCTTCTCCATTTGAACCCAACTCCATTGCTTTCCTAAGAATCTTTGCTCATCTCTATGAGGCCTACATCGGGGTAGTGCCGTTTCTTGATCTTCCGCTACTTCTATGAACTCCGGTGGATGGAGTCCTGCAAGATCTCAAGATGCTGCGGGTTCCGTCTTCGAGACGGGATGAAAGCGGAGTACATCCCCTTTGACTGCCCTTCTTCTCGAAGCGGCTGGAGGTTGAGATGGTTCTTCCTCCATGTGGACGAGCTTTCTTCCGTTCTCGTAGTTCCTGATGAGAAGCCAGAACACTCTTCCAATTGGACTTCTAAGGTCTCGCCAACCCCTTCTCTCATGGCCTTTGTCAAAAAAATCTGCAATGTACGAGATCAGGGATTGTCGAGGTATGAAGTTGCTGCCGACTTCATACGTTGTCGTCTTCAGCCCCTTCAAGCTCGTATTCATCCTGCATATGATTATGCTGGGATTGACGACGAGACGCGGATCTCTAATCGGGGTATTCGTTCTCGCAACCCTCCTATCAACGATCCTCTTGAAGGCACATGTTCTCAATTTTAATGTTGTGTTTCATTCCCAGGTCTCGATGACAACATCGTGACCGCCAAGATGGGTCAGATCGTTGTCAGTGCCCCATCAGGAGTCGACAATCCCCAGCTCCGATCTACGACCTAGCTGCAGCTGACAAGAATGTTGTCGTCAAGGTATGTGATTTTGCGGTGCTCTATCTCCTCAATCCTTCATGACTTTGAAGACAAAGTGACCTAATATTTGGCAGGCGCTCCCTCTTATGGATGCCATCGGACCACTCGTCGACCATCAGACTTCCTCCTCCCTCAAGGAGAAGGTCTCTTCGGAGACGACCGAGGACGCCACTGCGCCAAGTGGTAGTGGGTCCAAACCCTCCAAGAGGAAATGGGCCGGTCTCACTCCTGGAGCCAGCTTGCGCGCCTAATCGAGTGGCTCTGAGGTTAGCATCACGTTCTCGGTAACAACTGCAATCTGCATGACAACGAGTTCTTACTTGCCTTCTTACCCAGGCTACTACAGGCGCACCTTCAGCCTCGAGGAGGAGACTTCTGAAGGGGGGCAGGGCCAAGTAAGTGAAGTCTTAGACTCTGACGTTGCCTTTATATATCGATATGATCCTGGGACCTATCATTAATTTCGTTGACATCAACAGGGTTTCACCAGCTTCCTCCGCACACAGCAAGGACCGCGTGGCGACAAGCCCTCTTTTGCCAATGGTCACGACTCGTGTGGCTGACTCGGTTACTGCTCCTGCTCCTCCACCGCCGCCAGCTTTGGCATCTATGTCGGGCGCCAAGAAGCTCGCTGAGGCCCACCGTCTTCTTGAAGCCGGTACCCAGGAGGTACTAGCCGAGATGGCTCATGTGGGTGCAATCGCCTCATCATCGGACGGGCGAGTGGCCCAACTCGAGAACGATCTCAAGGAGGTGCGCGAGGACCTTAAGAAGATGAGGGAACTCATCACCGGGCATGATCGATAGCGGCGGGGACTGGAGGCGCAGATGGCGGAGACCACCAGCCACTTGGAGTCGATCTGAGAGGCTCTCCGCCAGAACTACACGCGCCTCGACCAGCTAGTGTGAATCTCGGCGCGAACGTCGAGATCACCCTGTACTCCGACGAGACCACGCTGGTGGCCGGCCTGGTGGACCTTATCAAGGAACTGGAAAAAGTTCCTAGTAAGCACGCTGCCAAGGTCGCGGAAGACACCTGCACTGGTTTGTGCATAGGCGCGTAACGTTCTTGCGTGCGCCAGGCTCACGCACCTGGAGATCAACCTCGAGGAGGTCCTCACCAAGAGTGGTGCCGATGACATGCGCGAGGATGTGATGTCGGAGGTTGCGGAGTTAGGGGAGACTGTTCTCCCCTTCTATGAAGAGTAATTTATCTTTGTCCTGCTGTTTTAACTTTTAAGTGTAATGTATTGGGTCCGCTTGTCCTGTTGTAGAACAATCCCCCATCTGGTACACTTTAAATTTTACTCGCAACATCCTAATTTTTGTAGATGTCTGGATGATGAGGACGTCCAGCAAGGGGGACGTCCCGATATTCTCGATGTCGCGCCCACCCTTTCTTTCAGCCGCTCGTTCCAGATGTTAGCGAGAACGCCATTGTCACTGTGAATATCGATGATGTCCTCGCTCCATCCGGTTCAAACTTGATCTCCCTCCTCCGACAAAATCTAGGTTAGGTTGTTGGCTCTCAGATTGCTTTCTTCACTAATGTTGTGAAGCGGGATTATTAGAGCTGGCCCCTTTTGTAGATCTTGAAGATGCGCTTGAGGAGCGAGAGCGCCAAGTACAATATTGGAGGACAAAGTAGTTTGAAGTGGCGGAACTTGAGAGGTCCATCGAGATCGCCAAAAAAGATCGTGATGTCAAGATGCTCCGAAGACGTGAGGTCCGGTTGAACTCCTATCTCAAGAGCTGCTGCGACACGATGTCGGATATCTGCAAAGAGTTGCGAATCACGCGCCCTATTATCGGCCCCTGATTTTATAGCACAAGAAACCATATATGTTTACAAATACCAACTCCCTGTATCGGTAGGTTGGTATACACACATTACAAATCTGGTACACACAGTCTGCATCACATAGTCTTACAATACCAAATAATACATGGGAACCCGAGTAGGTTCTAATAGGCCGTGTCTGGCCGGATACAATACCAAATAACATAGGATAAGATAGGATAGCGAAAGCGAGGCTGCGGCGGTCCACCTATACTCCACAGGCATCGACTGGGGATTAGTCCCTATGGTTCCTCCGTACCATCCCTCTCCTCGGGGATCAGTTCGACTCGCATGTCCTCATCATCAAAAGCTAAAAGGGTAGAAATATGCAAGGATGAGTACCAACCGTACTCAGCAAGTCAACACTATAGAAATGCAACAAATGCGTATAGGGATCCAAGGCAGGTTTTGGTTTATTTGCGTAAAGCCAGTTTTCACGAGTTATTTCACAAGCCTATGACCTAGTAGTTTTAACCATGGAAAAATGTCGCTATGTAAATGTTGTCATTAGTTAAGAGTTCGTTCATCGCAATTCAACCTTCCCGCACATGGGGCAAGGTTACACATGTTTTATTTATCCCAACCTCTTCTAAACAATTTAAAAACATGTGAGTCTAGTCAAGAGTAATACAAGTCCCGGCGCTCATTAATCGCGAGCACGGTTATTCGAATAGTTTAATTTACTCACACTGCAGTGGATGTATGCTTCTAATCCCACACTCCGTGACGCACCCAACACATGAGACTTGTCACGGCCCGGTTTTTCAGTTACCCTCGCATGGCGGCACCTGCTCCAAGGACTATGAATCCCCATTGCACCCCCGGCGCTACATTCCTACCTCGAGCCGGTTGTGAGGGGAGTCCTGGCGCTCCCGAGATTAAAGGTTACATTATACATATATAAAGCTTTGACGTCATTAAACCACACACGTCCACATTTCCATACCGATATCCAGAACCTACCATGTCTGGGGTGCCACCCCACGAGAATAACCTAGTTCACCGGGTCCAACCCCACTCAAGAAGTGTGGTCGTACTCGGTTCATTTCCTGTTTAGCTTCTTGACTCGGTACTTAACTGACTAGGGTCGGCGGCTTACCGTTCCCAGAACCACCCCTATTCTATTCGTGCTGCCCCAGTCGAAATCATTTTTGTTCAATTAAGTTTTCGGGTTTTCACAAAGGTTTTCGTGCTGTGGGTGGCACTTATGTCTCCACCCAATTTCCAACAACCACTCCCGTCGAGTGACTAGTATATCCACATTCACATGTCCCATATACGGAATGTATAACGTCTATATAAGCAGGGCTAAGCAGTAGATAAATAATCACGCGTAAATTAATATACACAGGTAACAAATGAATGTAAATACATAAGGATAGAAAATTTCAAAGCTAAGGCTTAAACAAATGTAGGTACGTGTTTTCAATATTAGCATGCAATTTTATTTATAACCAACACATTTATAAAAATAGGATCAACGTGTTCAAGGGAGGTGCGTAGTGACTTGCCTTGCTCAATTGGGGGTTCGTTCTCAATTAGCTCAGTTTCCTCCTCGCAGATGTACCCTATCCGGTTGAATAATAAAGTCACAAACTACTCGCTAACACAAAAGGAGCCAAAAATTCCAGAAAAATCGAAAAATAACCAAACCAGTGCCATTGCGTAGACCTTGATTTTAGAAAGATTTTGACGAAAGTTTCGTTCAAATCCAACTTAAAACGAGGGAGATGCAAAATTCGAAAGATTGGAAAAGTTTTAAATCAAAGAAAAGGAAAAAAGGTCTGACGGGTGGGACCGCCCTTAACTCCTCACATGCAGGTTCTGTTTTTAAATGGATGTGGGACCCACGAGTCAGCCTCTCTCTCCTCCTTCTTCTTCCTTGCGCCTCCTTCTCTCGTTCTCTCTCTCCCCTGCCGTGTGCCTGTGTGTGCTCGGGCTAGCGCTTGGCTGCACCGGCGGCGAGCTCCATCGAAGCTGCTGCGGCCGGGGCAGGGAGGGTTGTGGGGGGGTCGGGCCTGCCCTGGGAGGTGGCGCAGGGTTGGGGGAGGCCGGCGACGGCCAGGGAGCTCGGGTGAGGCGGTGGCAATGGCGTGGCACAGGGACCTCGGCCGGAGCCTACGGCGATGACATTTGGCTGTGAAAATGGAATCCTGAGGTGTTTGTGGTTTCCCTAGGGTGTTGGCATGGTGAGGTGGAGGGCTTGGGCGAGCTGCAAGCGTGCATGCATATGCATACACACGGCTAGCTAGCTGCATGCATGTGAGCTGCTTGCATGCATTCATGCACACGTACAGCCAACTGCTTGCATGCATGCACACGTACAGCCAGCTAGCTGCATGGCGCATGCATGGCCGGCGGTGAAGCGGCGATCGCTGCGGAGGGCAGCCGCACAAGGAACGGGTACGGTGTTGCGTCTCGCACAAAACTACGGTCATCGAGGTACAGCCTGGGGACGGTCGACCCGCGGATCGTCCTCGCACACCACGTGTTCGATCGGTGGTAACAAACGAACACACAGCGTTAAGGAGTAAATGTTAGCGGGTTAGTGCAAGTTAGGGGTTAGGGGTTAGCGAGTTAGAGGTCAGTGAGTCAGTAAGTTAGAGTGTCAGCGGGTTAGTGAGTCAATGGGTCGAATGTTAGATGTTAGATGTTAGCCGTTCGATAAGTTAGTTGTTCTCGGGGTTCAGATGACGGCGCGGCGGCCTATCCGTCCTCTTGCTCAATTGAGGCCCAGTCGGAGCCGGCCGCGGTGGAGCAAGCGGAGAGACGGCAGCGTGAGCACGGGAGGGGGTGGCTGAGGGGATGCAAAACGAGGAGGAGGAGAAGAGAGAATTGGAGAGGGACCGGTTGCGTGCTCACCCGCGATGGCACTTAAATAGTTTGGGGAAGGGACGTTTGCTGCTGCCCGCATTCATTCCATCCCAGAAAACGCGCGTGTGTAGGTGGGAGCGGTGACGGCTGCGTATTGGCGGCGGAAACATTGTCCACCTGGTCGGGGCACGTGGCGGCGATGAAGTGGTAGTGCGGCCGTGGTGGCTGTCAAAACACGGCGCCGTCTAACATGATTGCTGAGCGGCCGTCGCCACCTACCCGACCCGAGGAGGAGCGGCTTGAATTCGAGGTCGCACGACGTCAGCTCGAACGGTGTTTGCCGGGCTGGTGTAGTGGCTCTGGCTGCTGCTTGCATACATGCGCATGCTTGGCTAGCTTGCCGCATGCAGCATGCGCTCGGCCAGCCGCATGCAAGCACGAGCTAAACTAGCTTCATGCAAGCACGAGCTAGCTGGCTGCATGCATGCTTTTGCTTGGCTTGCTGCATGCATGCATATGCATTGCACTCACGTAAAGCTAGTTAGTGACATGCATGCTTGCTACGCCGGTGAGGTCAGGCAAGGGCGCGGAAGCGGACGGCGAGGTCGCCGGCGGGATGGGAAGGAAGGGCAGCAGCTGGTGATGTCGCAGCGGCCTTGTCGTAGCGGCGCGGCGTGCGGCGACGTCGTCACCGAAAACAGTATTGGGGGAGATTAGACTTTATCTTTTTATTACCAACCCAATAGGAATGAAAGGGCTTGGGGAGGCAACATGGACTTTTCCAGAAAAAGACTAGCAGCAGGAAGGCCACAGTAGAGGGAGTTTAAGCGGACTTTTTGGAGCAAAACTAATTTTGGTCAGAGAGAAAATCTTGGGACAAAAACCAAAAGATCAGAGGAGTAGAAAAATTGGAAATTTTCAGTAAAAGTTTGGCACTGGAATAAAACAAATAAAGAAATTGTCGGCATGATGAAAAATTATAAAAATAAATCAGAAATGATTTTTGGTCGGTGTATTTTTATTTAGGAATTTTCTCAGGGTGTTACACCTATACCTAAGGAGTCCACGGCAGGGTATATCTCGTGGATGAAGAGGTCCTGCGACCAACTAGAATGGATCGGCAAGCAGATCGACGACAGCCTCAAACGGGAGTGTCGTCGAGCGGGCCGATATGCCAGTGGTCACGTGATAAACCCTGAGCTTCCCACGACGCGCTCAAGGCTATGATTGGCCCGACATTTTAGTGAGTTGAGATAACTATGATTTGGGAGACATGTTGACGATCCTACTACAACCGTACGAGACGTTGTGTTGCGCCTTAGCGATCGATACACCTCTCCGTGGGTTGTTGATCTTACCAGTGCAGATCAACCTTATTCCTGCAAGCAAATCGAAGAAACAAGCAAGAACAAGATAAAAGCAATCTGAATTGCAAATAGGAATTGAATACACATGATAAGTTGGGGTTCCGAAGAACAAGCAGACGGACGGTCTAGCCGACACGCGCGCTGCAAGCAAGTAGCAATGGCTAAACTTTAATCTAACAAAACCCAAGAAACCCTGAAGGGGTACCTAGCTATTTAAGGAGGTGGGAGGATGACCAAGGAAGCCCTAGGGTCGTGCTCCACCTAATTGGGACGCACCCCATATGGGCCCCATATTGGCGGGGGTCCCAGATGAAGTTACAAGCCCATAGGCCCATTATAGCTGATGTAGCACCTTGTTTTTGTAATTGCGGCCAACTAAGATGGAATTTGGAGATGAGGCTAGATCCATTGGAAAGAGGACTCTGAGAGTTTTCCATCAAGTACTCACGGGCTGAAAACGGAGCTCGTATGCATATTTGGTGTCCGTTTGAAATCAACGCTTCTACAGGTGGCCGAATTGGATTCCAGCACTTGGAGGACTTGATCTTGCTGTCTTCTTGTTGGTCCATGATGTGAACAACGGTTATATCCATAGTAGCTATGGTCACATCATCACGTCCTCGCTTGCATCCGAGATCACCGCCTGCAAATGAACCTCGATTTCCTTAGGGAAGGGTTTAGGCACACGCGGATGTCGGCAGATGAGATAGATCGCCTAGCCCATTCGCTAGCTCCTCTAGCAGAGAAAGTCTTCCTCTCCATGAACTGGCAATGGTCGTTGTGGTAGAGTTTGTACCTGAAAGTACCTGAAAAGATTCTGTAATATAATGCTATTTACTTTTAACTTTTGTAATAGAACTAAAATCTATGTCCTAGTCAATTTGTAAATAGAATGTGTACGAGTATTCTCGTTTCAGGCTGTCCTCAGCCTTTTTCGAGTCAGGTACTCTCCCTAGCCCCCAGCCTCGTTCTTGGGGAAAGTCGTTCTCGGATAAAGAGGCTTGAAAATCTATAACTTGCCTAATCGAAGCTACGATTTACCTAGGCAGCAGCTGTGAAGTTGGAAAAACCAATTTTCGATTACACGGCTCGGTTAATACGCATCCAGGGAGCACTCTGACATGATCAATTATGACATGGTCGTTTGGCTCTGAATCATCTAACAAGGCCTTATCAGCTCTGGGCGTCCCCAGCCGAAATTCCCTTAGGTTTCTCGGAGGCATTGTCAGAATAACGTAAAGGGACGTTACGTTCGATTTCAACCCAAGGTGTTATTGTGGTAGGGGATCTCTGGGTAAAACACTGGTAAAATAAAGTCGAAAATGTTTGGATACCTCTGAATATATGTATTTATTTATTGAACTGTAAAAAGAAACTTACAGAATTGGATATATTGATGTTATACATAGAATTTACGTAATTGGTCAATGTTCCAGGAATTTGATAACTTGCGGCCTTCGCCATCTGCTATCTTGAACGTGCCTGGCCTCAAGACTTGAGCCACCGTGTACGGTCCCTCCCACTTTGGTGAGAGCTTGTTTCTCCCTGCTTGATTTTGAACTTGTCGGGGGACGTAATCGCCGATGGCAAGTATGCGGGCACGTATGCACTTTTCATGATGTCGGTGCAGGGCCTGCTGATATGCGGCTGCTCGAACAGCAGCTTGCTCACGATGTTCCTCAAGAAGATTCACATCGTCATTTTGCCTTTCCTCTTGCTCCTCGTTAGAGTATTTTTGAACTTGTGTTGACCGATGTCGTAGCTCCTAAGGGAGCATGGCCTCAGATCCGTACATGAGAAATAATGGTGTATCTTTGTTGGACGAAGTCGGTGTAGTGCGTACGGCCCACAAGACTGACGAGAGTTCTTCAACCTAGCATGTATCATAGGTCATGAGCCTATGGTAAACGCAACTTTTGATCCCTTGGAGCACAATACCTTTAGCTCGTTCGACTTGTCTATTACTCTGGGGATGGAAAACTGAAGAGAAGCAAATCTTGACTCCGAACTCGATAAAGTAATCTTGGAAATCACCGCTTGTGAATTGTGAGCCATTGTTTGTAAGGATGCGATGAGGCAATCCGTACCTGCAGAATATCCCTTTGATGAACTTGATAGCGTTGTTGGCTTTGATTTCTCGCATGGGTTCCGCTTCAATCCACTTGGTGAATTTTTTGATTGCCACGAACAAGAACTTGTACCCGCCTTGTCCTCGTGGGAATGGTCCGAGTATATCGAACCCCCAGCATGAGAATGGCCAAGTAAGAGGGATAGTCTGCAGCGCTTGTGTTGGCATCTTGGTGTGTTCGCTGTGAAATTGGCAAGCTTTGCACCGTTGTACCATGTCGCAAGCGTCTTTGAGGGTGGTCGGCCAGAAAAATCCTTGTCGAAAGACTTTTCCTACCAAGGTGCGCCCGCTAGCATGTGATCCGTAGATGCCTTCATGGATGTCGAGAAGCGAAGCTTTGCTGTCATCGGTTGAAACACATTTTAGCATAGTTCCGTTTGGTGCCTTTTTGTAAAGTTTGTTGTCGACCAAACAATAGATTTTGGCTTGACGGGATAGTTTTTCTGCCTCTGCGTCGTCCTCTGGCAACTTGTCTGCACCCAAGAAACTGATGAGCGTAGTTCGCCAGTCTTCTGTCATCTCGATGTCAGCAACGACGTTCTCGACCTCTGTAGCCCTCGAGTTGATGTAGGTATTGGCCGTGGTGCCTTCGTTGTGCGATTCCTTTATGGATGGTTTTGTTAGGACATCTAGAAAAGTTCCTGGCTCGAGGGGTTCTCTTCTAGACGCGCGACGTGCTAGATCATCGGGCGCGATGTTATCCTTGGGGCAAACATGTCGCACTTCGATACCGTCAAATTTACACTCTAGCTTCCTAACTTTGGCGAGGTAGTTGGCCAACTCGGGATTGGAGCATTTGTAGTCCTTGTGCACTTTTGTTGCCCGGAAGTTGAGGTGGATTGCATGTTTGAACTGGTCTCCACTCGGGGATGTCAAAATGAATCTAGCTCCTACTCCTTGGCTGTTAAGTGCACCGTCGAATGCCATAATCTATGTCTCATTATCCGTCTGTTTCAGGAATAGTCATGTCGGCTACAAAGTCAGCAAGAACTTGGGACTTGATGGATGTTCTCGGTACAAAGTGAACATCAAATTGGCTAAGCTCCACTACCCATTTAGCAATGCGGTTGACAACATCCTTGTTCCTGATGACTTCTCCCAAGGGAAAAAAGAGACAACTGTGACTTTGTGAGTTTGGAAGTAGTGACGCAACTTTCTTGATGTCATGATCACAGCGTAGAGCAACTTTTGGATTTGCGGGTATCTGGCCTTGGCGTCGTGGAGGGCCTCGTTGACATAGTACACCGGATTGTACTTTTTCCCTCTCGACGACGATAACCGTACTCACAGAATAGGGTGTGGCAGCAATATAGAGAAAAAACTCTTCATTAGGTTGTGGGGCAACGAGTACAGGGGGATTTGACAAGTAGCGCTTGAGCACGATGAACGCAATCTCAGCCTCTTGAGTCTACTCGAACTTGTCTTGCTTTTTGAGTAAAGCAAAGAAAGGTTGTCCTTGTCCTCCCATCCTGGCTACGAAGCGGCTTAGTGCTGCCATGCACCCTATTAGTCTGTGGAGTTCCTTGAGTCTCGTGGGCGACTTCATGTTCTCGATGGCCTTGATCTTCTCGGGATTTGCCTCAATGCCTCCTCCGAAGATGAGAAAACCGAGTAGTTTGCCCGATGGTACTCCAAACGTACACTTCTCCGGGTTCAGCTTCAGCCTGTGTCGTCGAATATTGTTAAACGTTTCCCTGGGGTCATCAATCAGTGTGTCGCCCGTCTTTGTCTAGACGATAATGTCGTCGACATAAGCCTCGACGTTTTGTCCGATTTGATCACCAAGGGCTCCCTGGATCTCGCGCTAGAACGTGTTGCCTGCGCTGATCAACCCGAAGAGCATCTTGGTGTAACTGAAAACACCGAAGGGCGTGACGAATGATGTCTTTTCCTCGTCCTCTTTGGCCATGCTGATTTGATGGTAGCTAGATTAAGCGTCGAGAAAACTCAGCAACTTGCAACCAGCTATTGAGTCCACCAATTGGCCTATTCGAGGAACGGAGTAGTGATCCTTGGGACACGCCTTGTTGAGATCGGTGAAGTCCATGCACATTCTCGACTTCCCATTGGCCTTGCAAACCATAACTGGGTTGGTGAGCCACTCTGGATGGATAACTTCTCTGATTAAGCCAGCTTTGAGGAGTTTGTCCAATTCTTCTCGGGCTTGCTTTCGGTCATGTGCAAATCGCCGTAGTTTTTGTTTAACTGGCTTGGCCTCAGGTCGCACCATGAGTTTGTGCTCGATCACCTCCCTGGGGACTCCAGGCATGTCTGATGGCTGCCAAGCGAACACGTCTGCATTATCGCAAAGGAAGGTGATGAGCTCGAGTTTCTATTTGTTGCCAAGCGTTGCCTCGATCTTTACAGTCTTCTCGGGGTTAGTGCTGGTCAGCGGGACGATTTTGGTTGTGCCATCCGATATTGGAGCCTTGTTGGGCTTGCTCACTTTTGCAGGTGGCTCGGTTGTGGTGGGTGGTGTAGGAGTATGCTCGACCATGTCGAGGCTCCGCTTGTCGCACTGCCAAATTCGCGTTTCCCTGGATAGTGATTGTCCTTTTTGGTCCTAGCATCTTGAGTAATTGGTACGCATAGTAGGATGCCACCATGAACTTCGTGAGTGCAATCCTCCCTAAGATGGCATTATATGCCGTCTTAAATTCGGCCACATCGAACGTGATCTGCTCCGTTCGAAAGTTGTCGGCCTGTCCAAACGTGACAGCTAACGTAATCTTGCCCAATGGCTTGGATGATGATACCGGTGTGATTCCGTGAAAGGGCTGGTCCGAAGGGACTAGCTCGCTTCGTGGAATTCCCATTGCATCCAAAGTGCAAGCGAAAAGGAGATTAATTGAGCTGCCGCCGTTGATGAGAACCTATGCAACTTTAACGTTCCGAATAGTGGGCTCAACCGCTATCAGGTATTTCCCTGGGATGGTCATTGTCGTTGGGTGGTCCGCCTCGGAGAACTCAATCTTCTGCTGGGACCACATTATCTTGGCAGCAACTCCTTGTGATGTGGAACAGACTTCGCGCTCTATTTTATTGTACTCTCTTCGAGGAGTACGTTGTAGAGCCGCCAAAGATATGTGTGACATGAAGGTCGAAATCTGGGAAGACGAGTTCTTTGTCGGGGCGCGGGTACATCGGTATCTGCTTTGATAATGCGTACTCGTTTTCCTTTTTCCGCTGCCATTGTCTTGGTAATGCCTTTTTCTTGAAGATGTGGCATTCTTCCAAGGAGTGGGCGTTGGATTTGTGAATTGGGCACCATTGCCATCGCGAGTCGTCACCTTGAGGCTCTGGGCACTTGGGTGGGTCTGCCTGTTCTGTGGCGAGAACCTCTGTTGCCACTTTGCGCTTCCCGTTCTTCCTGTTTTTCTTCTTGCTAGACTCTGGTGCATCCTTATTGGTCATTTTCTTCTCCTCGCCCGTCTTGCTCTTTCCGTCTTTTCACCTCAGGGCGTCATCTGCATAGGCGCATTTGTCCACGATCTCGAAAAGCTTGCGTGCGGAAGTAATCCGTCTTGTTGCCAACTCCTTGGTAGTGTAGCGATCTCGAATGCTTGACTTGAACGCACGATTACAGAAGCGTTGGTGATTTCAGGAATCGTATTGCGGCATTCGTTAAAACACCGAATACAGTCCCTCAAAGATTCACCTGGTTTCTGAGTTAAGGCATGGAGGTCGTCCTTGATCACATGGCGCTTGTAGGTTCCTTAGAAATAGGCAATGAATTGCTGCCACAAGTCCTCCCATGAAGAAATCGAGTGGCATGGGAAATGGACTAGCCATGATCGAGCAGATCCCTTCAACGCAGCTGGCAAATAATTTGCAAGTGCGTTGTCGTCTGCCCCCGCAGCATAGAGAACCGTGGAATAGACATGAAGGAACTCTTCCGGATCAGTACTTCCATCATACTTCTCTATCGCTCCTGGTCGGAATTTCTCGGGCCACCATACTTCTCGTAATGTTGGCGTGAATGCTCAGCATCCGCCTCCTGGTACGAGAGGTGGTCGGTGCTCGTGCTGTCATCGAGACGGCCTAGCAAAAACGATGAGGAAGATGATGATGATGACGAGGGATCACTTGGGTTGGGCGTGCGGCCCCTGGATTGACGTCCTCGTTGTCGATCTCGTCAGGAGTCTGGAGAACGCGAATCCTGATGTCGTCGATCATCATCTCCTTGTCGCCGACCTTGACCGTAGTCGCCCTGAGCTCGCCTCCTGCGATGATCATCATCGTGGTGGCTTTGGCGATCCCGTCAGTGTTGGTCCTCGCTGGGATGGTCTCCTCGGCCAGCGTTGTTGTTATGTCGTGGTGGAGAGCGACGTTGATGCTGATTTGCGTTATCCTGATCTTGCTGCTCCCGTTGGCGCCCATTCATTTGGTCGCGTAGAACGTGATTGTCCTAAGGCGGTGGGGTCTGCTGGCGAGAACCATGCGGTGAGGTGTTGAGAGGGTTGCGACCTGGATCACGGCTTGGATGTTCACTGGCGGTCTCGACATGGGCGTCGAGTTGGACCGCTTCTCCTCGAGTTGGAAGGCGAAAAGGGTCTTGAAGCCTTGGTCCCGTCGCCACCTCTGCAAAAGCGCTATTGAGGTTCGCCACCGTTGCCCGTAGTCGTTTGACCCATTGATCGCTGTCAGGGTGCAAAACTGGGTCAAAAGGGCTTTCTCTTAATATCGAATTGATGATATTTAGATGCTGGGTAGGAGTATGAGTAGTATCCGTAGTTGCCCGAGCAACTATGTGACTGGCACCCTCTCCCTCAATCACGTTCACGTCGTGTTGAGTGTGAGATGATGACGATCCTTGATCCTCCAGGCCATATAGAACCAAGAGCTCGTGGGGTCGATACCAATGAATCCCACGAAATGTTCAGGGGTTTCCACCGAGCTACTTTCCTCTGCAACGTTCCGAGTCTGAACTCGTCGTTGTTGGTTCTAAGAGCATGGAGTCTCGATGGTGCTAAGAATAACCTTGCAGCTCGAGAGCTCATGTCCTCTTGTCTTGTGGATTGGACACCAAGTGATATTTGTTGGTGAAGTGCATTGAATATCTCGTTCCTTGCAGGCTTCAAGTTCAACTTTCACGTATTGTACCACTTGCAATCCACAAGGGAGTGACTGGCTGTCTTATGGATGACGCACCAAGTGGTAGACCTCTGAGGAGCTGTCCTTGTCGGCGCCTGATTCTCAACGGGTAGATGGGTTCTGGCCGCTTGAGGTTGCTTCTCAGATGTCACTGAAATCGGCGCCCTCCTCTCCATCAAGACAGGAGAAGCAGCCGAGGGGATGTCGATTCTCGAAGTCATGACTGCGACGTTCTCGTTTCCGACAGAGATTGGGCCAGACGAGATCGGCATTGCAGCGTAGACCGGAAATACAATGGATCCGACTTGAGTCCACATCAGCGATGTTTGGGTTGGATCTCCTGGGCCAAAGCTGGTGTAGACGCGATAGTCGGAGCATCTCGAAGTCATGTCGGCAGAACCTTGAGCACCAAGTTCCCCTACCTGGCACACCACTCTCGATGGGTGATACCCGTAGACCGTATGTATAGGGTATTGGGTACGTTCATACTAGGATCTACACGAAACAACATCAAGCAAACAAGGAGATAAAGATTATACTGGTTCAGACCCCTTGTAAGGTAATAGCCCTAATCCAGTTTATATGAAATTGATATGGAAAACCAGAGAATACAATGAGAACCAATGATTCCGATGTTACCAGCGAGATCCTTATTGAGATCATTCGACGGGATCTCCCGGCGAGTAGGCTTCGTATCCTCTGGCTTGTAGACTATGGTGGATGTGTTGGTAGTAGAATTCGATGCCCTAAACCCCTCAGGGGGTGTACCTTTTATACCGTGAATCACCTTAGTCCCCAAGTAGTACTCGGAGAATACAGACCCTGCACGATATGGTACAAGCCTGATCTTCTCCGAGTAGGACTCCGTTAATCACTTGCCCATGAGAGAAAATTCCATAATCATTCATTAATTCACTTAATTCATACGGAAATAAACCGTATACGCAAGTGTATACCATATTCGTATATTCCATCAATCGAAGTATAGGAGGTATGCCTTATCCGTAACCACGACAACTATTATAACTTGGCACAATACCCAAATTGTAGATTGTTTAGGCACTACTTTGCTTGCAAATGCGATGAATAATGGAGAATCCAATTACATGTAGTGAGAAGTCCGTGCCAGGGGACGACACATCCATGCTTTTTTGGACGGACCAGTGGATCTTGGGTCACTCGTGGCCTCCTTAGCGTCGAATTTTCTCCTTGTCGTGCCCCCACGGCTCTAGGCTTCATGCATGGTATCTTTTGCCCTCACTGATAACTCTTGCGTAAGGGACATCCAGGACGCTCTCACGGTTCTCGTCCTTTCCCAATTCCTAGTGGTTTGGGATGCGGTACTTCCTGTCCAGCTCTCTCCAGGCATGGAGGACTGTCTTCTTCCTCGGGCAACAATCCTTCGCTTGTGCCGATCTGCTTTGGTGAGCTAAAGGACTTGCTAAATGCAAGCTTTTTCTCTGGCTCACGTTCTAGCAGTGTTGTTGGACGACCAATATCCTACAAAGCGTGGTATTGATAGCCATTCAGCCTATCCGCTTTGCGCTCAAGAGCTCGAAACGGTGAACCACATCCTCCTCGACTGTGTGTTCGTTCGCTAGGTCTAGCACCGGGTCTATCTCCGCCTGGCCAGGTGAACCTCTCTCCGGCTCGTGGCTCCTCTCTTGAGATTTGGTGGTCGACTTCTAGGACCTGTCTGTCGGAACATATTCACGAGGGTTTCGATTCCTTGGTCCTCTTCGTCTCCTGGCAGCTAAGGGTGCCAATGGATTGGAATCCAGGCCGAGCGGCCGAGCCCGCTCCACTCCATTCGTCGCACATGGTGCTTCTCATACCAGTCCAAACCAATTAATCAGCGATGGAACCCAAACCAATCCAGTCCAACTGTATGACTAATCCAAACCAACCCAAACCAACAGCGCAAAAATGGGTTCAACCCATTCTCAACCCATTCCCAACCCAGAACGAATCCAAAAACAACCACCGGCGAGGATTTGCCATCTTCGGTGCTGCTAGCTTCAGCTGCCCTGGTGAGGACTTCGCCGGAGCTCACAGCGGTCGACGCCGTGGGAGGCGCGGGGCAGCACTTCGCCGCCATGATCGTCGCGCCATCGACACCGCGAAGGTGTCAGCGGACTGTAGATGTGCGGTGGCATGGAAATTACCAGGGGCGCTGCCGCCGGCTGCAATGCTGCGACCTCAGCGTTCGCCATGGCTTTGCTGGCGCAGAGGCCCGGCGAGCTGTGCGAAGTTGGCTCACTCGGGGTAGTTGGCCTTGCCGAGCGGCGTCGGCGTGCCGCAGCGGGCCACCACACCGCGTCGCGCTTGTCCACCGCAGTTGAGCAGCGACAGCAACCCGTCCATAGTGTTGAGCCGGTCGCGCGTGATGATGTCCTTGAGCAGGACGGGCACGCCATGGAGGGTGCAGCCTGCAGCTGGCTCGGCAGCAACCTGAGGCATGCTCGGCAGCAGTGCGAGCCGCCTGCGCGAGCACGGCGGAGTTGACCTTGATGACGGCGGGGATGAGCGGGTTGAGGCGGTGATCTCGTCCAGATAGAAGCGCACAAGCTGCTTGGCAGTGAGGCTGCCGTTCTTGAAGCTGAGCTGCTAGATGCTGTCGATAGTGGCCTCCTGGAACTCCGCCGGCGGCAAGCACGATGACAGCGAAGACGACAAGCGCGAGCTGTGAAGCCATGTCGCAAGAGGACCCACGGTCGAGGAATGGGTTGGATCTATGGGTTCAATCCATTTAAAACCAAAAGAACTCCACCCAAAACCAATCCAACCCAACCCACTACGTTTGACGCCCAAACCAAACCAATCCAATTCTGAAATCAACCCACTTAAATCCATCCAAAGCAAATCCACTCTTAAATCCAATCCATTCGGTCCATTTAAATCCAATCTATTTAAAAGTGTGGGAGACACTACAATAAATTTACACTTAACAATTATTTAACATTATTTTATCTGGTGTAATTTTAAATTGATGAAGACTTCCGTCCCATTGCAACGCATGGGTACATTATTATATATCTTATATTCTGAATAGTTTATGTGATTTCCAAATAATTAATCTCCATATAGACCTTAACCTATACTCCAATTCCAACGATTCAATCTACAATATAATATTCTATTGTGCTATATGATTTGTAAAACAAAATGTGCATGCCTATATTAGAATCATTGACTCATACGCTTTTCTTGTGCCTATTTTATACAAGTAAGAAGCAAGATTAGTCGATTACGTGTGCAGTTGTGCTCCATTAGTAAGTGCACGCATTGATAATTTTTTCTACCTATGAAATACATTGTTATCTATACTATCTATATAGTTGATATCCACTAACTACTAGAACTTAACATTTAATATGTAAGTGTGTCACATCATCACCCACTAACAATTACTCCCTCCGTCCCACAAAAAATCGAGTTCTGGGGCGGAGCCGTTGTCCCACAAAAAATCGAAGTCTACTCAACGACCGAGAAACTTTAATGCAACCGTCGGTTATCATACCATCTCTCTCCTCCCGTCACCCACGACCCACCTGAGCAGATCATAAAAAAAATCAGACATCTCACCTCCTCCCCCTCGTCTTATCCATCTGCTCTCTCCATCCAAACATCTCCCACCCATCCCTAAAGATGCAACGCTTGCTCTCTCCATGCTCCACCCGTCCCTCCCTCACTCCTTGCAACCTTTTGCGGCGTTGTGGATGCAGTGACGGTGAAGAGGTTTGAGGTAGCGGATCCGGTTCTACCACCGGCGACGACGGATGGAGGTGGCAGCAGAAGAGGAGGACGATGGAGACTGCTCGGATGCGGCACCATCGGAGTGCTTCAAGCTGTCGGATCTGATAGACGGGCGCACGAGCCAACGGCGGCAGATATGATGCAGTAACCACCGACCTGTAGGAGGCTTATGCGATGTCGGATCTGTGGGAGCTTTGCTAGGCGACGGTGGCAGATGCATGCGTGTATGCAGCTGAGCTTGTATGTGCTGTGGGATGTGGTTCAGATACAGCTACGATGGAGCAAGAGCAGTTGGCGTCTTGGCAATGGGAAGGAGAGCATTTGCATTGAAAAATTTTCTCCTTTACTTTTCTTTACTTTTTTAATTGATGGTTGTACTTTGGTACTTTGGTGAGGGCATTTTAGTCTATTGTTACTAGTACTAAATATACCTCGGGATTGTAGGGTTTGCCTTTTTTGAGAATTTAGACGGAAAGAGTATTATCTAGAGTATTTTAAATATGATGTAAATATAACGTATCATTTACAATTTCGTTATATTTTTAGAACACAATATTAAGCAATATCAAGTCATTATCTACACAATATTTTCATATTATTTACACATACATCTACCTTTTTATAATATATAACATGTATTTATCTACTTATCCCGCATAAAGCGTGGGGCATCAACTAGTTGAAGTGACAAATATGTATTATTTGAATACAAGCGTCATGTCAATATTTCCTTTTCGGAAAGAAATGGTTATACAACATCAAAAATTGCTATTTCTAATTTTATAGCACTGAAAGTTATCTCCACTCTTTAATTTAGCATTCCATGTTTGATTTCTTTTCTATTTATTATCTTCCCAACAAAATGTGATATGGAACACTCCTGCTACTCTATTTTTTCTTCCATTAGTCCTTCACCTCCAAACCACCATTACTAACCTTAGCCTACACCATACAGTTGTTAACCATACCTCCACTCCTAAGCTCATCATGGATCGTTGCTCCTCCTTGGACACTTATCCTCGAAAAACTCAAACTCGCTCAAACATTATAGAAACTTTTCCACTACCACTGATGTACTCAAGCTTGCCTTGACACCACACTTCTTAAGCTTGTTCATCGTCGTTCTCCTGATCGCCCTTGAGTGGATGTCATTGTCCTTGATCTCTCCTATAATTGGATGCCATCCTTCAACATACTAGTTGAACTCTTGAGCTCTCCTTCAAATCCAGTGCCATTCAGGCTCCCGACCGCTATCTCAAGAGTCAGGCATGTCCAGTTGATCTCATGTTGCCCACTTGCCCTCCATGTCATGAGGATGTGTTGCATCGAGCTCGTCTGACGCCACCCTTGACCTAGCCCCTAACGCACTGTTACCCTTGGACTCATCTGCTGGTTCTCATTTACCGTGCCATCCTTGGGCTCGTCAAGAGTTTAGCTATGGTGAGTTCATGGCGTAAGGAAGAGGGGATCATGGAGGAAGAAAGCAAAATGTATTGTGGTGAGATCTAGCAATAGTTTTAATGGAAGTTAAATGAGTAAAATATATAACTTTGGTGCTATTTAGATGATCTATGAATTCGATGCTATAAGACTAAAACAAGAATTATCGATGTTGTAGAACCAATTATTTATTTCTTTTATGCCCGTCACAATGGTGTGTGTGTCAACATCATATATGTTGTCCAATTCTCCATGTTTTTCTGTAGCCATCAGTTGGGCTAATGAAGAAAATATGGGTAAAACTCTTATATACGTGCTCTTAATAATTTAGCAGCTAATGCTGAAAAATAAAGTAAAAAAACAAAAACCTCAAAATCAACTTCAAAAGTGAATTTTAGGATTCAAATTTTGGGAGCGGTTTATAAACTAGAATAGGGAAAAGATGAGAGCAGAATCATGACACAGTAGTCATAGAAATTGTTAACTTTTGTAGAAAAGACCTTGTCCTCCGCATAGCAAGGAGCAAACTTTACATTCCTGTGACATCCCATTGTAATCTGTATTTAAAGAGCTAGTTTTAGGAGCGAGGGGGAGGGGGAGGAGGGTCTTTCTCCGGTGACGACGTGGCGATGATGGTGAGGTTAGAGTTTAGGGCTAGGGATGGTCTTGGGTAACAAGGCTGGAGCTACGGGGGATTGAAGCTGGTGGTGAGTGGGGTTGGCGACAAGGTGAGAGAGGCCGTAGGGTTAGGAGGTGGTGGTCAGCGGCTCAAGCCACTGGATACGGGGAAGATGGCAGTGTGGAGAAATGCCGTCGGGTTCGGGAGAAAGAGATAGGGGAGATGGGAAGGCGGTCGGTCTGGCGAGCCTCGCTAGTGCCGTTGACAGCCTCTGGCCAACCCCCGAGTGCATGGGCAGGAAGGTGGCGCCGATGAGTGAGCGAGTGCATCACGTTTTTATCCCATGCGTGTGATAGCCTGGCGTGGGGAGGATAAAAAAGATGAGAGGATAAGGTTTTCGCATACTAATCTTGATGTAATATTGGCCGTCCAAAAAAAGTGACTGGAATTTTAGGTATTTTCAGTGACCTGAAAACTAGCACGCCCTTATTAAAAACGCCCGTGTACTTTCCAAAAATACTAACTAATTTTGTTGCAGACTAGGATCTAAAAACGTGAAAGAAGGAGGTCGTTCTGGCGAAAAGGCCACACTCCACCACGTCTCCACCACTCCAGTTCACCGGCTCTCGACGCCCCTCCTCCGTTCATTCCCCATCCTCTCCTATCTCTCTCTCGCTCTCTCCCTCCAGCGCGTGCCGCCGCCGCCGCCGCGACCGCCCCCCTCTTCCGCCGCCGCGCGCGTGCCGACGAGGAGTTCTCCTCCCTCCGTCCCTCACAATCCAAGTAGCAGGGTATGTGTGCACATGTGCGCTCCTCTTCCTCCCTCTGTTTTTTCTCGATCTATTCTATGGGGGGTTTGATTCAGTTAGGGATGCGCCCCATCTCGCTGCTTGCCGCCGTGTTGGGAGGTGAGGGCTTGAGGCTGCCATCACCACCACGCCAGTGATGCAATCGCGTTGGTCGTCAGTCGCAGCGCTAGGCACCTACTGTCCTACTCCCTCCCCCAGTAGTTCATTTTGGTTTCCTTTTGAAGAGGTGTTGAGCTTCACCTCCTTATTATACTATAAAGCAGGATCATTACATCTATCATTGTGTACTCACCCAAACACACCCTTAGAATAGTTGCATCACAACCCAGTAGTATTAGAAAAGGAATGTATAACCCACATATTTTTTGCAACTACAAGAGGTTTCTTGAGAGTGATTAGTGCACAACAATGTTTTTTACAACACACACCTGTGTCACCGTGCAGATGATGCCGATGACCTCCACCACCGCTAGTCCTTTTTGCCCTTCGCCCATGCCCACAGGACGCAAATGCATAGTTCGAGCTCAAGGTATCCGTCTACCCAATCTATGCAGCTTAGTGTCTACTCTGTAATCTGATTGATTTCTGATTTCTTTTGCTTAATTTGGGGGTGCGCAGCTGGAGCTGCCGGAGCGGATGCGTCTGACAAGTCGCTCGAGATTATGCGCAAATTCTCTGAGCAGTACGCCCGCCGCTCCAACACCTTCTTCTGTTCCGAGAAGTCCGTCACCGCCGTCGTTATCAAGGTAATGGAACCAATCTATCTTCTACTTCTCTCTTGAATCCTCATTAAACTTTATTTTTTAAAAAATCACACTGCGTGCACATACAGATCAAAACTAGCAAAAATCATCTTAGCCACAAACAAATTCTTCTATGCTGCTATTCCATGTGTTCTGTACCTGCAGCTTCATAAGAAGATTATTACGCCCTATTGCTGCTGTTGAATGTTGATGCAGTAGGCTTCAATCTTAGGTAGAAGAGAACCCGCCAGTATGCCCCTGATTTTCCATTGGTTAGCAAGGCCTTCCATACACCTCATTGGTTAAACACGCTAAGTTAACACACAGTTTTAAGTATCCTAGGTTGCATTGATGTAGAAGGTGAGTGCTGCGAGTACTGCCTGAGTGATTTTCAGAGCACAAAAGGGAATTTGAATGCAACCTGTATTTCTTTCCCTTCTCAGTTCTGTTTGGGATATGAAACAACTAGAGCAGAAACAGTGAAGCATTACTGATTACTGAACTAAAATTTATGTGAGGAATGTATGCACAGCAATCTCTTCATGAAAAAAATAGAAAACCCAAGTCCAATATAATAGAAGGCATATATTTGAGTCCCATCCTCTAGATAATCAATCATATTACCGCATTGTCTAAGTGCCCAAATCTCAACATAGTTTATCGCTCCCAGGTAAAGTTTGACAGCATCTCCCTGTTAAATTACATTGCTACAGACATAAATAATAGGAAATGATATTTCCTCTGATAACTGCCGAAGGAGAAGAAATCAACAATTCCCCAAACATGAGTAAGAAAAGAGTACTCCAATTGATAGTACGAAATCGTGGATCTCAAGCAGCGAGGAATAATTACCTCAGATGGTGACGAATCCGTGAGTAGAAAACAGATCAAGGCGATTGAGGTCTATATACAAATAAGATGATATGGAGGGTTGAGTTGTTGGAGGTGGGTATACATGCATTTTAAATCATGTATAATCTTTTTGTTGGTTGCATAGTGGATCTCTTTATGCCTTTTGAGTTGACAGAGTTCATATTGTAGGATCATATGTAACTCAAAAATCGTGTTTAAACTTTTCTGTGTAGTATTTGGGCTATTGGATGATTAAGATCCTAACTGGGATCTGTTCTGGCGAGATCCTATGAGAATTACTAGAATGAGTTTTATGACCATGTAGTTTTTGTCTAGACTAGGAGTCCTCATGTACCTGTTACTTTTGGTCATTGCCTACAACGTCAATGGAGTATTTAAGTCATATTTTGCTAAGATGTATCAAGGTTAAACAAAAAGGAAATGTATTCTCACATTAGAGCTTTTCTTCTAATCTCGTACAGCTAGCATTGAGAAAAGAATATTACATTGATTTATTGCCTCGTGTCCCTACTATATGGACTGAGACCTTGATATTCTTGATCTGTTGTTATCCGTTGGTACATAATTTCTTTTCGATTTCATCGCAGTGACTGATTTGGTACATTTCGGACACTGAGTCACTAACAAGACTAAGTAGCTGTGTGTTGACCATGGAAATCACACCAGTAACTTGGTCAAAGACACAGCCGATCATCAGACCGTGTTTGGGTATGGGTGAGAAGGTCAAAGAAGTTAACAGTGTTATGTAGGATTTTCTTGTCAGTGACACTCCAAGTGGTTAGTAAACTGTTGAATGCTTAGAGGGCATTATTAAGCTCTTGCATTGTGGCCATAGTGTCAATTGAGGGGGAACAAATGATCCATCAATGTTGTAAGCCAGCAAGCCAATGTATAAAGGACATGGTAAATGAGCGCAAATGATAATAAAAGGGAATCACAATCTACCACTATTCACAATCCCTTTAGCTAACTCTTGGAACACTGGAGCCATTCCTTGATACCAACTGATAAAAACTCCATCAGCTTGACAATTTTTCTTTGTGCAGCTCCTCTACTCTGGTTCAATCACAGGAGAGAAGTCATCTTGTTTTTATTTTAATATAAACTGTGGACTGTTGTCATTGTTCCAGCCCCTTCTTGGTAAAAAAGTATAAAATTAAGGATTGCCTTCTGTGCCTTCTTGATCATGAATAGCAACTACAAATATTTTTGCAGGGACTTGCTGATCACAAGGATCAACTTGGAGCTCCTCTATGCCCTTGTAGGTAATTTATCTTACATACTGTGTCCGCTCTCTAATTCTTCTTCGGCTTGATTACGACAGTTACTTACTGTTCCTGCCTTTCATGGTGTAAATTTAAATCAGGCATTATGATGACAAAGCTGCTGAGGTAGCACAAGGATTTTGGAACTGCCCTTGTGTTCCCATGCGTGAAAGGTCCAGTTCTTTATAAATCTTGTTTTAACAACTATGATAGTGCATAAATAATGTTGCAATGCTATTTGTGGTTTAGTTATAGGCGCAGAACATGGTGAGGTTTCACTGTTTCTTTGTTCCGATTTCATAGTATTTGTGGAGGCATATGCATTTCTAAGAGAGCACAAACGAATCTGCTATAGATTATTGCTGATTGCCCAAAGTGAGAAGCACAGATGTTTTGATAAAGACATTCCTCAGTAATATCATCATGACTTTCGAAACCATGTGTCCTACATATATATATACCGATGACTTAGGAACCTAGTATCTTCTTGCCCTTGTTTTTTTTATAATGGAAATGGATATAAAATGAAATAATGAATATGATGAGCTATTGGACCCATCTGTTTTCAATTGGTTGATCAACTTTTGCAGGAAGGAATGCCATTGCATGCTTTTTCTTACCCCCGACAATGACTTTGCTGGACAAGACCAGGCATGCTCCTTTTTCACAGTGTTTTCTGCACAGAGACCATCTTAGCTCTCCGTTGTCATTGCATGAACGTCAGTTCTACAAATTCCTCAAAGTAATTCCCTTTTTTCTTATATATACTCTATGCCTATTGCAGGCTATAACCTTGGAGGAGATCAAAGACGCAACATCAAAGATCTAACCTCAGTGCACCTTTTCTTCCATTATTATGCTTGACACCAGAGTTTGTATATGTAGTCTCTGTAAGATGGCATTGTACCGATGAAATATGTCATGATAAGATGTGTAGTAAACAACACTTTACTACATAACAGGCAGTAACAGCACTTGGCTTTCATGTTCTTGCTTTTGGACTTGGAAAAGGCACGCCCAAACTAATATAACAGGCAGTAAGTTTGAGATTAGGCTACTAACTGCGCACTTAATACAAAGCACAAAGCATCATGGCTGTTCGTCCTTCCGATTAAAGGTCTGAGATATAAAGTAGGATAATTGCCCTATTCTACTCATATAATTTGGATGTATTATTATAAGACCCCTATTGCTAGAATACGTGTTAACAATGCGGGTAGTGTTCTTCGCATGAAATTTTTACATTTTGGTCCTTATGAAAGCTTATATTTTACAATAGACCCTAAAAAATGTTCTCTAGAAACTGTGCCTACGGGCGGCCAGCGCCACTCTCCCATGGCCTACGTATGGGCCAAAGCGAGACATCAAAAACCCGCTGTTATTTCCGTTGCTCCAACGCGAGGACGGCAGACCTGGGGCCGTTTGCCTAATGCTGTAGGAACACGTAGCAGTAAAGCTAAATGGTAAAATTGGGCCAATAAGTTTGGGGAGTAGCTATATTTATAGCATCATATTTTTCATCAAAAATTAATCGGCATGTATTTACTTTGAAAGTCCCTAAATTACATATTTAATTTTAGTGTATTTATAATGTAAGTTCCAAAATTACATATGTAAATCCTAAAATTACATACTAATTATATATATACTAATTACATATGTAAGTGGTATGTAAGTGGGGTGTAAGTGGGTGTAAGTACATATGCAAGATTTATGACGCAACAAAAATATAGTAATTCCGTTGTAAATTTCTATAAAATATATAATTATAACAACGAAGTTATTTAGTACGCATGAACAAACGCATGCACGGATCTTATAGAAATCAAAAAGTCTAAAATCTGATTAAGATCTTAAAAAAATGTGTCACCACAAAAATAGTAAAACCGATAAGCTTGCGGCGGCGTCGCCAGCTTTAGATAATTAGATCATTTGAACGTGCCACGTCTATAGTAGCACTAGCGGCAATTTGTTTGCCAAGAATAGCGTCATATTACGTGAGAAAAAAAATTGCATGTAACATATTGAGATCTTTGCACATGAAGAAATGGCAACTGAGAGCCCCTGCACCAAAACACACACGCTAAGATACACAGATACTGATGCAGACAACCTCAGTACTAGTTCAACTCGTAATTCTTCACCGCTATTTTATCTGTCCAAGGTATATTTTTTACACGATTTTCAATGATGTATTTTAACTATTTATTTATTTCATGTTATATTTTCAATAAATATAAAATAAACATTACATGAAAGTATTTTAAAATATTAATTTAGTGATGTAACATACGTAATACTTAACATAGATATGGTTAGTATAATCATTAATCAAAAGTTACCGAATTTGAATTTTCTTTAAAAAAAGGGTGCCCTATAGTTTGGGACGGAAGGAGTACGTAGTATCATATCTTATACCAGCACCGGTAAATTGTTGATTCGACTCGAAGTGGCTAATATAAGCATTGCTTCGTTACAGCAGAATAGCTTCACCTTTAAGCAACATCGTCAGTGTGGCCTGAGACATGAAAAATGTGAATTTAGGACAAAATGCACAGTGGCTGTAAAGAAGCACCTGAACCTTGCCATCTTTACAGCCAATACGAGAATCCACAAGCTTTGATATTCTTGCCAATGGAAACTAGAACTACCAAGGATCATGGCAAAACCTCAACACCAATGTAGCAAAGCAATCAAATCTTCATTCTACGGGCATAACCCTTTTTTGTTGTGCATGTTTCACAGGGAAAGAAGTTTTAGAGGCCAGCGACGTGCTGTGTATAAGCTGGAGGTATCGACAACATAATAGCTAATGGAGGCCAAACACAAAACAGAGGGCAGCAGATATCATTGGCGCATGTCACCAGTGAATTGATGGATCCTTGAAGGCTTGCCGCTGTGCGAACTTACAAGGGAAGTCGACGGCAAATGTGAGTGGTGATGCCCTAAACCTATCAATGAAACCAGGTTTTTATTTGCCGGTAGCCAAGAAAAATATTCAGTGTCAGCGATAAACATCGGTTCTATCAGAGTGGTGATGCCCTAAACCTATCAATGAAACCAGGTTTTTATTTACCGGTAGCCAAGAAAAATATTCCGTGTCAGCGATAAACATCGGTTCTATCAGAATTATATCGACGATAGACAATTCTTGTGTGTGTGTGTGTGTAGAATTATATCCAAACCATGTGGCATCAAAAAAGAACACACATATAATCTATAAATGGGGATGATATCACGCCCTCATATATTCCATTTGATAAGTGCAAAGCATCATATAGGCTCATGTCCTCACATGCAATAGTCCATAATGTCTCAAACACCAGCATGAGTCCATAGCCCCAAATATTACAAGTTCGAACGAAAATGCACAACATAAACATAAATCCGTAGTCTCAAATATTAACCACAAGAGGGTCACTGATGTAACCAACAAAGCAGCTGCAATATGCTTGCTTCTGAATCTGCACTTCTGCAAAATAGTCGTACTATTCAGATTGGACTATATTTTGTTCAAACTATATTTGAGTCCTGGTCTGTTAGTATTACGAACTGAAGTCCAATTAGTTCATGGGCTTGCGTGCCTGTTAGTTGGCCTACGTGTTATAACGTACTCCCTCCGTTTCTCGTTTGATTTTTCTAGTCAAAACTTCTGTAAGTTTAATTAAATTTATAGAAAAATATATTAGTATTTTCAATTCAGACCAAATATATTATCAAAATATATTCAATGTTAGATTAAATGAAAATAATTTAATATTTTAGATATTGCGAACTTTTTTTATAAATTTAATTAAACTTAATAAAGTTTAATTAGGAAAAAAATCAAGTACGTTGTCGAAAGAGTTACGGTTAGTTTTTGTTTGTCGTCCAAGGCTGCAGCCGCCGAAGACCATGGAGATGGCGATCCCGTCTTCACCTATCTGTTGATCGAATGCCGCCTGCTTGGGTGGGAAGTCAAGCAAAGTCAGGTGATCTATCTCTGGTTTTGGTTTTGCTGCCTGGTTCTCCGTGAATCCTATTCTTACTGTTCGTGCTGGAATTGCACGGGTAGAAAAATTCATCTAGGCTTGGTCTTTGTGCTACTGTAAACCGATCCCATATATGTTCTGCTGCTATTGGGTTGTTGCCTGAGTTATTTACCGGTCTACTGAACTGTTTGGTGAATTACTTGGTTGGTTCGATTAATTTGCTAGCCGACTCATACACGTACACATTTGTCTGCTCCTACTGGTTATTTCTACCATGAAAGAGAGGGACAAATCCGGGTACTCCTTACCGGGTGCTCATCAGTCACACAGCCACGTAGGCTAAATTGACCACTATCAGATCATATTCCATAGTCCCGCATACAAGCACATGAATCAAAAGGCCAAAACAGAGAAACATCATATGCTCAAAATCTGATAACTAACATCCATCCATCCGTGGAAGCTTGAATCACAACAAATCTTAACACGTGCTCAAATTCGGTTACTAAATTGCAATTGAATGTTCAGATACAAGGTCAAGATTGGCTAACCCTTTTTCCTTTCAACGTAAAGGTCCTTGAAAGAGACTTTGTTTTGCCTTGTTGGTATTGGACGGAGTGGGGTTGTTTGTGAAAGATACAATATGTAGCCTAGAGGGGGAGGGGGGGTGTGAATAAGCGTTTCTGAAAATTACTAAAAAACAATCGCAACGGTCAAATTTCACAGGGCCCAGAACCTCCTGGTGAAGAACACCGGAACTTCCTGATAGCACAGGTAGCTCGAAACTTCCAACTTCCAGAGTTCTAAGACAGGAACTTCCGGGTATAAGTAATTTCAGTGAAACGACTCTAAATCTACTACTACTTCTAGATAAGATAAATAGTACGAAGCACAGTAGATCAACCGAGTAAATAAATCACAAGGGCAAGCATAGAGCATACACAGAGGATTTTTTCCTGAAGTTCGGATCGCACGGATCCTACACTCCGTTGAGGAACTCCGAAGAGCTGGGTCTCGATTAACCCCTTGCCTCTCCGAGCAAAGCTTCCGGAAGAAGTCACTGGCCTTCAATCCAATACCCTAGGTCATTCTGACCACAAGTGAGAATTGCTCTACTAAGACAGCCTCCGAGAGCTCAGCACGGATCTTTACTCACTTACCTCATTTCCTTGCGGAGGTGAGGAAAACCTTTACAAACTTGCCCGGGTCAATCCACAAACTTGACGGAGACTCGCGAACGACGCTTAACCGTCTAGGAGGTCATCCTCCAAGAGTAACAAGCTTCAAGAAACAGCCCAGCGAGATACCTCAAGTGCTTAAGCCATCCTAGCCTTCAAAACCTTCTCCAATACTCACCATCACCCTCAAAATCACTCTCTCACTCAAGAAAAGGTCAAGATTTGGGTGGAGAAGCAAAATCATAATGGGAGAGGCTAGAACAAACTAAGGAACAAAAGAGTTGAAGTAAAATGGCCAAAGGGTGAGCTGGGATCGAGTTTGATATATATAACGGCTAGATGACGTCATTTAGTCGTTACTCACAGTTTTGAACTGTAAAGGTGCCAGGAAGTTCTTGGGGCCAGGAACTTCTGACCAACACGTAGGAAAATTTATCGACTACCCCGCTGCCCGGAAGTTCCAACTCAGGCACCCGGAACGTTCCGGGCGAGCCATGCTGTATTGGAAAAGTCATTTTCAAAAATGGCTTCTAAATATATTTCACCTATGGGATATGACTAAGACAATTAGACTATCTCAGAATCACACTCGAAACCCTTCTTAATAGTACGGTTTTCCCTAAACTCAAAGAACAAACATAACATAGTCTAACTCGGCTCCGAGTCCTCTCACCGCTTTGAATTTGATGATTTGGAGGGTCTCCAAACCTCCTAGCCCACCCCTAAGCAACCTAGGACTAATACACCTGTATTTTACTCCATAAACACATTAGTCCCTTAACCGTTTTTATCACTAATCACCAAAACCCAATTAGGGGGTGTTAGATGCATTTTCAGTTTGCTCACACCTTCCACCTACAACTTCAAATATGTCTCATACCTATTCGAATTTAAATGCAACATATGTAATTGAGTTCTCATTAGGACACGCTTTACCATCACCAAATGCTACCCGACCACTAGCTCTAGCACAATCCCCTTAATTCCCACCATCGCAGTCACTATGAGATTTTTTTCAAGGAAGTTGCATGTTTTTTTAAAAAAAAAACTTAAAACGGTAGCTGCTCAAAGTCGAATCTATCTTTGACATCATCTGAATGGCTATTCCCTCATTCAGCATAAGTTAGGCTAACTTGTGGAGAATCTAACTAAAAATCTTACATAATGTCTTCTTCAAAGTACTCCAATCCTACCTTCTAATTCTTTTTACCACTTCTCCCAAAATCAAACTTACACTTAAATAACGCCACATCTTCTTCATCCATTACTAACTCATGAAATCTTCTTGGAATTAGGCATTCAGGTTCGTTATCATCATATTCATCAAGAGCTAGAGTTGGCCAACCAATCCATGATTGTATGGTGAAGTTAACACAATCATGGATTGGTTGTGCAACTCTAGGAGTGAATCTACACCCACTCTTGATGCATATGATGACAGTGAGCCTGAATGCCCAATCCCAAGTAGAACACTCATATATGAGTTAGGAATGGATGAAGATGTGGCCTTATTTAAGATTGATTGTGGGAGAAGTGGTGGTAAAAGAATAAGAAGCTAGGACTAGAGTAGCTTGAACAAGGCAGTACGAACAATTTTGAGTCTGATTCTCCACATGTTAGCCCAACTTAAGGGAATAGAAGTTCAGATGATGACAAATGTGATGGTAAGATTCAACTTTGAGGAGCTACTATCTTAAGTTCTTTTTTTTTTCAAAACCATGTAACTTCCATGAAAATATCATAGTCTCATAGGTGGGAGTGAAGGGGTAGAGGAGCATTGCAGTGATGATAAAGCATGTAGTACAAATGAGAACTCAATTGCATATATAGCATTTAAATTCAAATGGGTACCTACGAGACTTACATTTGAATTTGCAGGTGCAAGATGTGAGCAAACACATCCACTCCCGTCAAATCAACAAGGCAAAAGAAAGACTATCAAGGCCTCAAGGGCCTCTACCTTGAAAACGAAAAGTTTAGCCAAACCTCTTGACTTAGTGTATGGGCATTCAATTGCAATTTAATGACCAAATTTGAGCATATGTCAACATCTATAGTGATACAAGACTCCAAGCACTACATACAAGTGTAGTTATCATATTTTGAACACATGGTGTTGCTCTATTTTGGCCTTTTGATTCATGTGCTTAGTACTATGGACTATGTGCTGATTTAATGATCAATTGAGCCTATATTGACCCTCTTTTGAGTTCCTAGTTCTACGAATCTAGACATGATATGTCCCATCCAGTCCTAGATTCTTATATTTTGGAACGGAGGTAGTACTATCGATTGGAAGGTAGTAATATGGGCTTGGGCGTGATACTTCTTTTACTGACAGCATAACAAAGGTAGTAATATTTTTACTGATGTGAGAGGCACTAGGAACAGATTAGCTCACACAGGCGTCAAGGAACAGATGGGAACACAGGTGTAGAAGGGAATAAAAAAATGAAAACAAAGGAGAAAAAGGAGGTGAGGGCTTCCTGGCCATGGAAGAGAAACAAAAATAAACGAAGAAGAACAAGAGGGAAGCGCTCCCAGAGGCACACTACTTATTATGTACTCCTCTGTCCCAAAACAAATCTATTTCTAGTTTAAAATTTGTCCCAAAATAAGTTGATTTCTTTACTCTCACCTAAACTCGATCCACAAATCGAGAAGTTATATCCTTTCAATACCCCTTCCTACTCATCCACCAATACTAGTTTCATATTAATGAGGGGCACTTTGGTCATTATCCCTCCATACTAAAATTTCCTTGGGATTCGAGGAAACCATTTATTTTGGGATAGAGGAAGTAGCCACTGTTGTATAGCGCTACTGTATGTGTTATGTTTTATGGCAAATGTTTGCATACAATCTATGTGATCTCCTAATTAAAATGAGCATTTTTTCCAAACTTTGTCAATTTGTCTATTGCTGATACAATTCCGATGAAACTAATAATCCCGTTTGTCGTTGACCTTCGATATTTTTTGGCTACCGACAATAAAACCTTAGACATACTACCTCTGTCCGAAAATATTCCTAGCCACGAAGATTCAAATTAGTATGAAGAAAAAAAATACTAAGGTGCCTCTCATTAATAGGAAAACAATATTAGTGGGTGGGTAGACGAGGGGTATCAAAGGATAAAGTTTCTTGATTTGCGGACTGAGATTAGGTAAGGGGATAGAAGTGAACTTATTTTGGCACAAATGATAGAGGTTAGAAATAAACTTATTTGGGCCAGAGGGAGTAGCAAGCCTCTAGCTAGTCAAATGGACCTGTTCCAAATTCAATTCAAAAGTGCATTGGAAAAAGACCTACTGAAACATAGTATCCCCATAGACCGATGGATTAGATTGTCTCATTCCCTTTCTACTGAAACATAGTAATCCGAGTCTTACAGGTTCAATTTGGCTTTCAAAATTCTGAACAGATTTAAGTCAGTACGACCATCGGTCTCATCTCACAAGAATACAAGATGATGCATACCGAGGATGAAACGAAATCTCTAACGCTCGAAGAAGCCTCGAAGCACGAACCTTTGAACTCCTCTAACTCTGCTTGCCCCCATCCGCGCTGTCCACCGGTGGAATGGTCTACAAGAGCAGAAACAATGAGCACGCCGGTAGCAGAACAGAGCAGGCGTTACGTCAAACAGGTTGTGCGCATGCCCAGGAAGTATAGACAAAAGGCATACCATGTCGGGCTTGTAGATGTTGTGCACGATGGACGCCCCAGCGAGCAGGGAGACGACCACGACGACGGAAGACCATGCCAGCGACGGAGTCCCCGTTGGCGGGCGGCCGCCACCGAACTTCTTGCGGCCGCCGTTCATCACACAGACCCTGATTGCAAGAAGAACAAGGGAGGAGCCGACTCGCCGATTCCCGGCACCGGGTGAGGAGCGGAAAGCTATGGATCAAGCTCCGCAACACCTCGTGGGGTAGGAATCCGAGCCGCCTCCGCCTGCCGCGAGAGCCGGCCGAAGCGTCTGCGCGTGCGCTGTGGGCTGGTGGCGGCGTCGGGGATTGGGAGATGGGGCGCAGGGAGAGTGGAGGATGGACGGTGGAGATGGACCAGGGATCCGGGAGAGGATTCGGCCTGTCAGATGCGCGGCTATACCTTTTTCTTTTCCGGTTTTTTCTTTTTTTTTCAGTTTTTTCCGCTTTTTTATACTACATATACAAGGTACAGGTTTGTATACACCTATACAAAAATTTATATATGTTTTTTCAATATGTATGTATACAAATTTTTTTTATGTGTATACTTTTTTATACATCAAAAGTATACATATAAAATTATATATATTATGTATATATACATATATATACTTTATATGTATACATATAAACTTTATAAATACATATACAATTATACGTATGTATGTAAAGTATATAAATACATATATACGTATGGAAAGGAGAGACCAGAGGGGAAACTGATCATACGGGCGCGCAAGAATCCGCGGATCAGCGTCCCCGTTGTATGGGCCTGACCTCAACCCCAATGCAAATATAGTTTAACTATGATAAGAGAATGCTTAAAAAAAATCCTATATATCTATCAATCATCAATGTAAATATAGTATATTTATAGTGTAAATGTGTAATGGTATTATAATTTATACGTAACTATAATATACAAACACAAAACTTTTTTGTTGTAATATTTACTTCGAGATTCATGTAAGCGGAGATAAACAAAAATCACATTGCGCACATGGATCAGCAGATTCAACCCTGTAACCTCCAAAGAAGCTTTTTTTAAGTTACATTACATGTAAATTATAATGTAGTACTAACTATACAATACTGTAAACACTATTTCTTTTAGTCTTACGTTAAAAAGGTAGGAGTACAACGAATTATTTGGGATTCTTTTGGACATGTTTCCAACATTGCATTTAAATTTACATGGAATACATTATGCTTCAATTACAAATAACTAGTAAAATGCACGTGCTAACGCTACGGCTATATTTAACAATACAAATCAAAGGAAAATAAGATATATTTTTTTCATCAAGCATAGAATGAGATAGCTTCTATATTCACGCAAACAAGTGATAGAGTTATTATATTGATCATTAAAGAACTTTTCCTTAATTCAAAGAAATGCATTGAAATGGCAGTAAAGCCCGAGCAATCCTTCATCATATGCAGAGCAAAAGGCATGATGTATTGTTTGTACCTTATACCATATAGTCCACTGCTGCTTTCAGTTGATATAATTCAAGCTATTATTATTTTATCATAAATGGCTTACAAAGTTAGATTGTAGCTTTATTACAGTAACAGAAAGAGTTCTGAACTTTATCATCATAAATAGCTTGAAAGATCTCTAAATTCATCATAAAAGTCTGCACAGAAACGAATGCTCCTACCATATCAACAAAATGATCCGTGGTTTTACTGAACTGAAGCACCTGCACCTTTTAATAAATCACACTAAGAAGAAATGAGTAATGCAGGTACAGAGAAAAAAAATCCTTCACCAGTACTTGCATGCTTGCACCTATATAGCAAAAGGAACTTAAGTCACAATTCAGGAGGCTCATAACTTGGACCATGGATAATAGGGCATATCTTTCGTGACAACAAAATTTCTGTGATGTATCTTTTACCTGCTATTTCTGTCAGCTCCATCAGTGAACTTATAAAGCTGGCATAAACCTGCCATTGAACAACTAAAGTTTGTGTATAACTGAATACCATTGAACAACTAAGACAACAACTAAGGGAACCCTGCCCCTTGAATGTTATGTTTTTTTACTTGACCCTGGATGTTATGTTTTGCTATTAGTAATATAATCTTAATTAACATCGAAACAACAGATGTGCATTAACATTATTTTATCTTTTGAGCCATAGCGTGGTATTACCTTCGTTTGCTGTACTCAGGCCAAAGTCTGAGATTTTGAGTTTTCCTGAAGCATGAAGCAACAAACTCTTTAACTTAGGCAAATCTCTGTCTGCCTATAGAAGAAAAATACAGACATGGGAATCTCATATAATCTAAATAAAGCTTTCATTATCTAAAAAACACCTATCCACCTAAAATAAAATTTGGTCTTATAAATCCTCTATTTTACACCTATATACCTTTTACCTTTTATGAACATATCAAAATTATCAATACATCAACCAAAACCATGAATATCTTGAACCGAACGTAGCTACAACGCGGACTGCCATTATCAAATCAGCACCGAATATCTCATATGACCACTCGTCATTCTGGTTTACACTTCTTAACGTTCATCTCCTGTGCATCAAAGCCCAGCCAAGCAATACACAGCTAGTGTAAATAGTCCATAGATACTCTCATTGCACGGCACCAACAGTTAGACCATAGCTCAACTAAATTTAGGATAAGGGCTAAAAATGATCTGCTGAACTTCTAAAAATTTGCCAAACTTCTGGAAATTGAAAAGAAATTGCTAAGGCATCTATTTTCAGTTATTTATTTAGAGGGTAGAGAAGGAAAATGCAAATAAAAAATATACGAGCTTAAAGCTTTTTTATCCCAAAATGTATATCAATGTAACTCAATGGTATGGTCCTTATGGCCAACAGTACATAAGCCTAAGGCTATATTGCTATACACATATCTAACACCCCCTTTAAACTAAAGGTGGATTTGAAGAATGATCTATCACATTGAGCTTGAGAATGTAAAGTGAGTGTTGCTGACCAAAACTGCTTTTACTTCAACTATAAATATCTATCCCAGTATTATTAGATTTGGCTTGAATAGAATACACTGTTAGCACCACAACAAAATAGTCAGTAACAAAGTAAATTCACATCGTACCTACTGACCAGCATAAAAAAACTTGATTATTTTCAGTCAAATAGTCTCTTATCACACAATATTGACATTATTCGGTTCTTTTCAAAGGAAATTTTGGTTTGACAACTTAAATATTTTCATGTCAAATTACCACAAACTTAATTGGATGCTCTAGTCAATGACCTTGTCCTCAAGCCCCTGAAATTACAGAGAATAGATCAACCCTTATTTTCTGCAATATACCAAATGTACTGATTTTATGCGTGTGGCAACCTTTGATGCACAGATACGTGATACTGGTACAACAATATGTGTTATTGTTGTCGAAACGACAACTGCGTACGTTGAAGGGCGTGGATACTCAACGGTTGTTGGGAAAGTAAAGTGTAATAAATTTCGTGTTAAATTCGGATCCCCTTTTACATGGCCCGAGGTGACTATTTATAACCCCATTACAGATCCCTTTTAGGGTTTAGGGCTGTTACAGGGGAATTTACATGGTCACCCCAAAAAGGGGCCCCTACATGGGTATACAATGTAATTAAGGTGTATGGGCCCTCAATGGGCCGCTTGGTGGCTACTGGCTCCTTGGTCCATGGGCCGGGGTGATTGGGCCGGCCCACTGGACCCCCTTGAATCAGGTTCATCTTGGCGAAGTCACCCTCCTTCGGCGCATGCCTTCGCCATGCAGCCTTCACCCAGGCCGACGGGGGCCCAGTGTGACTCTTCGCCCATCGCCTCTTTCGCCCTGATGTCTTCGCCACCGGGCTTCGCCTCAGGAGCCTTGGGCGCCTAGAGTTTGGATCCTTGTCGCCTGGTCGGTTTCGGCAGGCTTGGTCGAAGGGCCTCATGGCATATCGCCAACAAGCCCCTCACGGGCAAGGGTGAGATAGGAGCTTCGGTCGAGACCATGCAAACCATGTGGTATGGTATGAGGCGCCCCCTTTCGACCGATGCTCCTGCCGAAACCTGTCTTTTTGGGTCCTGCAAAAAATTTGCGACATGCGAAAAAGGATTCTGATGTATAGCGTTCGCCCACCTCGAGCAGTTGTGTTGTTGTTTTTTGCTGTTTTTGACCGGTCCTACTGTGAGCAATGTTGGGCCTTCGCCCACTATGAACAGCGAAGTGGCCCATATTGCTCTGTTGGGCCGTAATGAACAGTGATGGGCCATGGGGCCGTGGCGAATAGTGATGGGCCTTTTTCTCTGGGAGCCCATTACTGCACGGCCTGGTCCATGGGATTTTACCGTTTCGCCCACCTTGCGACACGTGGTCGTTCCTGATTGGACGGGAAGGCGAAGCGTCATTTGGTGGGCTATATATTCTCACCTCCCGTTTTCACCGTCGCTACTCCTCTCATTTTCACCGCGGTCATTTTCCTTTCCATCTGCTCACGGTTAACTTTGAACGAACTGCTTCGCCCAACTAACACCTTTCGCCTACCCACTTCTGCTTCGCCATGGCTCCCCGCAAGCCGAACCCAGTTGCTGCGACCGGCCCTGATCCCGGGCAGATTGATGAAGACACCACGGCCTCTCTAGGGGCTTCGCTCATCGATGACGATGAGTTGGCGAGGATGATCGACGCCGGCCTGGTGGCGGAGGGGCAGGCGTTCGCCCCCGGGGATGCTAAGGTGCCGCAGCCTGGCGAACACCAGACGGTGGTGTTCGCCGTCTTCTTCGAGGCCGGCCTCCGTTTTCCGTGCAACATACTGTTGCCGGAAATTCTCCGTCTTTTCCAGGTGGAGCTGCCCCAGCTGAGCCCTTCGGCTCTGGTCCACATCGCTATATTCGACTGGGCGTGCCGGACTGCTGGGTTCGAGCCCAGCGCCGATCTCTTCGGCGTCATCTTTTCGGCCGCCGTCAACTCGAAGACGGTGGTCACCCCCGCCAGGACCCGGAAGACCGTGTTCGGGAATGTGAACTTCAACATTCGCCCCCAACGCGCTGACTTGTGGCCAGTCAACGCCGCAATGTCGAAGTGGGATCGCCACTGGATGGCGAAGTGGTTTTACCACTCCATCCCTTTCGAGGCGGGGTCCGACGCGGCGAGGGCCCTGCGCTGGCATCGCCGTGCGATCGCGCCGGCTCGGAAGCCGAGGGTCGCCGTCAACGGTGCCCTGGAGGCGCGGTTCGCCCTGCTTCGCAGGGTGTGCTCCCGGCTAAGTTGCCGGGACTTAGTTGAGGAGTTCTGCAGGATATGTCCGCTTTCGCAGGCATGGCAGGTTGAGGTTGACCAGGGCGAAGAGGTCAACGGCCTGCCCAAGCTCATCTTACCCGCCAGGGCGAACGGTAGGTTTTCTTTTCTATTGTTTCTTTGCCTTGCTTTTTCGCTCTGTATTCCTTGTTCGGCTCTGACATAGTGCTTCGCCATTTTCCAGTGTTGACGTTAGCCCAGGCCGACACCGAAGCCAGAAGACTCATCGGCGACGTGTCGGTCACTGAATATAGCCAGCTACTGACTCGACAAGCGGCTGGCCGAGCGAACCGGGTTTACACCAGTGAGCTCCCCCCAAGGGCGAAGCCCTTCAAGGCCGACGGCAAAGCCGGCCCATCTCGAAAACGTCCGCGGGGGCAAGTCAAGTTCGCCCCTCGCAAGCAGAAGGCCCCAGCTACGGTGGACTCCGACGTCGAAGATGAGGACGACACCGAAGAGGAGGAGGCGGGGGGGGGGGGGGCTGACTTCGCGGCCGAAGAGGCTGAGGATGAAGCGGGCGATAGCCGCTCCGGGACGCGCGGCTACACGCCAACTCCCAGCCCGGAGCGCGTTGAAACCGGGGCGGAGTCGGCCTCTTCGCCCCTTCGCCGGAAGGACGTGGAAGGCGCCAAGGCCTTAGTCGCTATCGCTGCGGCTAGGGCGGCGAAGGGCAGCGCCACGAAGAAAGCCCCCCGGAAGAGAGGGGTTGTCGCCATCGCCAACGCATTCAGCGACGAGGAGTCCGACGGGACTCCTACTTCGCCTGCGGGGCGAAGCCAGGGACCCTCGTCATCCCTCGGGGCGACTGGCGGGGCTGGGGCTTCGGCCTCGGCCGAACGGCTGGTGAAGGCGGCCGCCCGAATTTTCAACAGCCCGGTCCGCTAGTCGGTTTTGCCGCTCGTCCTCAACAAGGGCAAGAAGACGGCCGAGGGGTCCAGCTCCGAGTATTCCCAGGGGCCGCCCCGCTTCGCCCCCGGGGATTTTGAAACCCAGGCGGAGCTCATTCCCTTTGTACAGGGGGTGAGCAACATTGTTTCGCCGGCTGGCGGCCCCAGCCTCTTCGCCGAGCTCAACGAGTTCGACGAGGGGTGCTCCGCTGTCAAGAGCCTGGTCGTGCGGGTAAGTCCACCTCATGATACGCGCTCCCCCGTTTTTTTATACTCTCGCTTTCGACATCTAACCCATTTTTCGCCCTTTTTGTTCGCCAGCTCCTTGCGGCCCATTGTTCGACCGAGTGAACAATGCGGGCCCGGCTCGATGGCTTAAAGAACCGTCTTCGGGCGAAAGATGACGAGCTGGGTCGAAAGGGCCTGGAAATGGAGGGACTCGCCCGGTCCCTCCGTGAGGCGAAGGCGGAGAACAAGCGCCTTCAAGCCGAACTCGATAAGGGCAGCGAGGCTAAGTCCGAGATCGAGCGCCTTAAGGCCGATCTGGCGAAGGAGCGGGGGCAGTCGGCTGCCCTCACCGATTACTACAACATGACGGAGCCCCAGATGGAGGCCCTTCGCTAGGAGGTGGGTCGAGCAGAGGCGAAGGCCCAACGCCTTGCTCGCGAGACGGCGAAGATGGCTGCATCGGCGACGGCAGCCTGCCGCACTCTTCATCTCGCGCTCAACGACATGGGGGTGAAGGTGCGCGGCATCCCCGGTGAAAACGCCTCCGCCCTCGAACTCTGCGAGTGGAACCAGGAGGCTGGCTGCGCAGTCTCCGACTGTGCCACGGCGTACAGCGACTGCTGTGCACGCGTGTCGGCGGCCTTCGCCCTGGGGCTGCTACAGTAGAATGGGTGCGAGCATGTCTCCCAGTTTCCCAACTTCGCGAAGGGGGACTGGGAAGTCAGCGCCCAAGATATCTCGTCCGCCCTTCGCGCTTGGCGAAGGCAATTTTGGTTGAAGGACGGCCGCTCTGCAGCTAAGGCCCGCCTGCTTGAGCAACTGGCGAAGACGGAGGCGGCGGACCAAGGTGAAGAGCCCGCGGAAAAGGGCGGAGGTGGAGCCGAAGACCACCCAGAGGTGTGAGGCCCTCCGCCCGTTTTCTTGTAATTTTGTTTTTTTCTCTTTCGATGCTTGCCGCATAAGGCGAACCGTGTAAATATGGCCAAGGCCTACCTTGTTTTAGGATATCGAAATGTTTGGAATATATGACTGTTTTCGCCATTTGTGTCATTTCCGTTTGACGTGTGCGAAACATGTTTGAAATGTTTGCGCTTGTTTTACGTGGTCCCTTCGCCTAGATCGTTCATCCCAACTTTCTCTTCCCACGTTCGCCTGCATGACTTCCCCATCTTTTGCAGGGTCGATGCCGAAAGCTTTGCGTTCGGCCCCCTTTTGGGGATTGGCGAAGTAGGAACGAGAAGTCCGTTGCGGCGAAAAATTTGCCGAAGGTTCGCTACCTACTTCGGCCTGTCTATCGCGAGATGACAATCAACGGCCGCAACTATAAAGTTGTGAACGTTGCCAATTGGATACGAACCCATCCTGGGCGAACACCGGAGGACTACGATCGTGTCCATGTGGCGCGCCTGGAGGGCATGGCCCGTTTGTGGCGAAACCACCGACGGACCGATCGGCAGGAGGCGATCGCCCAGCGTCACTATGCGCTTTCTGTAGTTTCGCCCCCCTCTCCCCTTAGGGTAGTGTACAATATCAGTAGTGATGACGAACCAAGTTCGCCGGATCACTCTTTTAGTAGTTGTCCCGAGGGTGAAGATGTAATTTACTTGTAAGCGAACGTCTAAATCGTTTCGCCTGTATCATGCTATACAATGTGTACTGTTGATTGTTTTTCAAAATTAATAAAGGTGTGCTTTTGTTTCCTTTTCACCATTTTCTGCATTATCACACTTTGTGCTTTCGTTGGGTCGTGATGTATCGACCCCTTTGCGTGTATTGGCGAAATAGGCACGCTGACTTTTCAGCTTTCGACTTCCGTTGTCGATCTTTGGCACTTTGCGTTAGCGGCACGATTTCGTGTAGATCGACTATAACGGTGTTCGGGTTTTTTTTATTATCTCCCGAAACAAGCTGTCGCGGCTTCAACGTTCGGCGAGCGATGCTTCGGTCGATTCGTTTCGCCCCCCTGGCGCTTTCGCTGATCAGGCGTTTGCCTTGGGGTTTTTCCACGAATTATCATGCACATAAGTAAAAAAGGCGAAAAACACAAGAATTTTATACTGGTTCGGGCCTCCAAGGTGGATAATAGCCCTACGTCCAGTTTTGTTTTTTTCCATTTTCTCCTTTTTTTGTGTTTTTGTGCCGAAAGGCTTACAAAACGGTGGATGCCGAAAAGCTACAAAATGTACATTTTTACATGTTGGCGAACAGGGTGCCACCCTTTCTAGACATAGAAACGCTTGAGTGAAGCAGTGTTCCACGAGTGATCGAACTCTTCGCCCTCCAGTGTTGCTAGGCGAAAAGAGCCTGTCCTTGACCTGTGCTTGATGAGATATGGCCCCTCCCATTTTGACTCAAGCTTCCCAACCGCTACTGGGTTCACCTTTTTCCTCAGGACGAGGTGCCCTGGCAGGAGCTCTGTTGGGTGAACCCTTTTGTTGTAGGTTGCCGAAGTGCTCGTGGCGTACTTGCACATGTGTTCCAGTGCTTCGACTCGTACCCCCTCCAAGAGTTCGAGCGACACTTCGCGCCCATCTTCGCCCCCAGAGAACATCACCCTTGATGAGTTAGCCCCTAGCTCTGCTGGGGTCATCGCCTCATCTCCGTATAGGAGCATGAATAGGCTGAACTTGGTTGGCCTTGTAGGAGTTGTTCGGAGGGCCCAAAGGACAGACAGCATTTCGTCTGGCCATCTGCCTTTCGCTGCCCCCTCAAGCCTTTTCTTGAGTGCTTCCAAGATCTTGCCATTTGCACGTTCGACCGCCCCGTTCGACTGCGGGTGCGCGACCGATGCGAACCTGATTTCCAGGTTTAGCCCCTCGCACATTTCTCTGAACTTGTCAGAGTCGAACTGCTTGCCGTTGTCTGTGATGAATTCCTTTGGAACTCCGAAGCGACAAATAATGTTTTTCCAGACAAACTTCTGCACTGTCGCCGAAGTGATCGCGCCGAGTGGTTCGGCTTCGATCCAGCGCGAGAAGTATTCAATGGCCACAATTGCAAACTTGTATCCATTTCGCGCTGGTGGGAATGGGCCGATGATATCTAGCCCCCACCTGGCGAAGGGCCAAACTGGTGCGATCGGCTGCAGCTCATACTGCGGTGCGGTCTGGCTTCGGCCATGTCGCTGGCAGTTTTCGCACATTTTGGCTTGCGCAACGCAAACTTTCAGCACCGTGGGCCAATATACTCCTTGGCGAAACACCTTGGAGGCGACTGTTCTTGCAGCTTGATGTGCACCGCAGAGCCCCTGATGTATTTCCTTCACCATCTCTTCGCCTTCGGCGAAGGAAACGCAGCGAAGCAGGGGTTGGAGTACTCCAGAGCGATACAACTGCCCTTAGACCAGCTTGTACTGCCTGGCCCTGATTTGCAGGCGTTTCGCTTCTGCTTCGTCATCCGGAAGCCATCCATCCTTGAGGTACTTCACGAATGGTGTTCGCCAGTCCTCTGGGTCTTCGCCCGGATCTGTCTGGTATATGGCCATGACATCCTCAGTTCCCTCTGGCACACTTGGTGCATACAGAACCTCGAAAAAGATGCCTGGCGAATGCGGTCCCCTGCAGGCAGCAATTTCGCCAGGGCGTCCGCCTCCTCATTCTGTCCTCTGGGTAGGTGGTCGACCGTTATCCCAGCGAAGCACTTTTCCATCGACCGAACAGCCTCCAAATATTTTTTCATCCCTTCATCTTTTGCTTCAAAAGATTTATCAACATGATAGGCCACCAGCTTGGAGTCTGTTCGGATGAGCAAGCGCCGAACCCCTAGCGCTTTCGTCTTCCTTAAGCCCAGCAGCACCGCTTCGTACTCCGCCGTGTTGTTGGTTGTGTCGAACTGTAGCCTTGCGGCATATCGAATCGGCACGCCCCCCAGCGAAATGAGCACGGCCGCGACGCCCGCCCTCTTGTGTGACCACGAGCCATCGGAGTGCATTGTCCAAGGCTGTTCGACAGGCTGAGGTTCGGGAGCGGACGCCGGTGTCCATTCGGCCACGAAATCGGCCAGGACTTGGGATTTAATGGTGGTGCGTGCCACAAAATGTAGGTCGAAGGGAGATAACTCCACTGCCCACTTGCTGAGTCTGCCAGAGATTTCCTTACCCCGAAGTACTTCGCCCAGGGGGTATTGCGAAGGCACTGTGATTTTGTGGGCCTGGAAGTAGTGCTTGAGCTTGCGCGAAGCCATCACCAGGGCGTAAGCAAGCTTTTCCATCTCGATATACCTTGTCTTCGCCCCCTGCAGGGCTTCGGAGACGAAATACACCGGTTTCTGCCCTGATTCTGTCTCTTGGACTAGGGCTGCACTGACTGCCACTGGCGAAGCCGCTAGGTATAACAGCATTTCGCTTCCTGGTGTTGGGCTGACCAGGGTGGGTGGACTTTGCAAGTATTGCTTTAGCTCTTCGAATGCGCCTTGGCATTCGGGGGTCCAGCTGAACTTCCCTGCGCCCCGGAGGGTTTTGAAAAATGTCAGGCCCCTTTCGGCTGCTTTTGAGAGAAAACGACTGAGTGCCGCAATTCGGCCCGCGAGCTTTTGTACTTCGCGTACGCTCGACGGTGGCCTCATTTGCTGAATGGCATCAATTTTCTCGGGGTTCGCCTCGATACCCCTCTCAGAAACAAGGAAACCCAATAACTTGCCAGTGCGAACTCCAAAAACACATTTCTCTGGGTTTAGTTTCATACCCGCCGCGTGCAAGTTGTCGAAGGTATCTTGTAAATCAGACGCGTGGTCGAAAGCCTTTCGGCTCTTTATGACAATGTCGTCGACATATGCTTCCACATTTCACCCGAGCTGCTTGCGAAGCACCTTGTACACCAGCCTGGCAAACGTTGCTCCGGCGTTCCTCAGGCCGAAAGGCATCCTGAGGTGGCAGAAAGTGCCGAATGGCGTGATGAAGGCGGTCTTGGCGATGTCGTCCGGATTCATGTGGATCTGGTGATAGCCGGAGTAGGCATCCAAGAAGCTCATGAGCTCGCAGCCAGCCGTCGAATCGACAAGCTGGTCGATCCGCGGCAAGGGGAAGTCATCTTTCGGGCAAACATTGTTGAGGTCCGTGAAATCGACGCACATGCGCCACTTGCCGTTCGACTTCTTCACCAGGACCAGGTTCGCCAGCCAGTCCGGGTGGTCAATCTACTTGATCACCCCGGCCTTCAGAAGCTTTTGCACTTTGGCTTTCGCTGCTTCCTGGCGATCGGTGGACATCTTGCGCAGCTTTTGCTTTCTTGGCCTGGCGTCCGGCTTGACAGCCAGGCGGTGCATGATGAGTTCTGGCGAAACGCCACCCACTTCGCTGGGGCTCCAGGCAAAGATGTCGATGTTTTTCTTGAGTACTTCTAGGACTTTCCCAGCTTCCTCTTCGCCTAGGTCACCCCCCAGCTGGACAAACTTCGCCGGGTCCGTCTCGCTTACTTGCACCTTGACCACCTTGCCATGAGGGGCCGGCTTTGGCACGCAGTTAATCCGCTGTTCGGCTTCCACATTGTGCACCGCCCTGCTGATCATGGCCAAGTCGCCATTCGGTGCAGCAGAAGGTTGAAGCCCCTTGACAACAATCACCCCTGCCCGACCTGGCATCTTGAGCTTGAGGTAGTTGTGGTGGGAGATGGCTTCGAACTTGTTGAGGGTTGCACGGTCGAAGATGGCGTTGTAGCTGTACGGGATGTCGACGATGTCGAACAGTATCTGCTCTTCGCGCCTGTTTTCGCCCTTGCCGAAAGCAACCTTCAACCATGCCTGGCCGAGAACTTGAACCGCCTCACCGCCGAAGCCGCGAAGCGAGGCCGGCGCCTGAGTGAGGGCCGAAGTTGGTAGCCCCATCCTGGTGTATGCCTCAGCGAAAATGACATCGGCCGAGCTACCTCCATCGACCAGAATGCGCCGGACTTTGAAACCAGCCACCTCAGGCGAAATCACCAGAGGGTCTTGATGCGAAAACAGCACTCCTTCGACATCTTCTGGCCCGAAATAAATTTGCTGGCCCAAGTACTTTGGGACCCCTTCGCCCGTGGCGGTGATGTTGTGCACTGTTCGCAGCTGCAACTTCTTCTGTCGCTTTGATGGCTGAACCGGTGGATCAGCTCTTGTGATTACTTGGATAATTCGGCGCTGCACGTCTTGGTGCTGTTCGGCTAGAGGCGACTGTTCCCGGGCTGCCTCGCGAGGCGCTTCGACAGCGGCACCCTGATGCAGCCTTGGTTCGTGGGCGTTGTTTCGCTGGCGGATGTTTCGGCACTGCTCGGTTGTGTGCGAAGACCGCCCATGATAGGCGCAATAGAAACCTTTCCTGACCTTCTTGCGAACAGGCTGTTGATGGCTGCCGCCCTGCTGGGCATCAAACTCCTAGCGGAGGGCCTGTACCTGTTCGACAGCCATCACCGCCTTGCCGGTTCGGTCGGTCCTGAACTTCCTCCATGTCATGGGAGCTTGGCCTTGTCGGGGCGGCTGCCCCTGGTTCGCCGGCTGGGGCTGGCGAACAGCGGGGGGAGCTGGTTCGACGACCTGCGCTTGCATCTGGGCCTGGGCTGCGGCGATGGAGGCTTTGTCGTACTCAGCTTGAATCTCCTGCCTTCGCTTGGAGTCCTCTTCGCCCCTCGCGTACCTATCGATGATCCGAAGCAGGTGCTCGAGAGTTTGCGGCTCCTTGTTGGCGATTTTTCTCGTGAGTTCGCCCTCGAGCAGCCCAGCCGAAGCGGCATTGATGACGGATGCTTCCATTATATCTTGAACTTGGCACCGTGCTTGCAAGAAGCGACTTATGTACTCCCGTATCGATTCGCCCGGCCTCTGGCTAATGCCGAGCAAATGCTGCTGCGTCTTCGGCTCCTCATAGGTGCCTCGAAAGTTAAGGATAAAAACATTGCGCAATTTGTCCCATGAGTAAATGCTATTGGATGGTAGATTGAAATACCAAGAACAGGCAATGCCGTCTAGAGCGAGGTGGATTACCTTCACCTTGGTGTTTTCGTCGCCGTGAGCGGCTTCGACCGCGGACTCATAGATTGAGAGTAACTCTTTTGGGTCTGTCTCGCCCGAGTACCGCGGAACGGGTGGGAATTTGAACTGAGGTGGGATCGGACGGCTTTTGATTCCCCCGCTCAGCGGCAGCCCCTTTTCACCCCCGGCCTTGCCCATGGCGCCCTGCAGCGAAGGCCCGCTCGGCTGCGGATATGGCGTGGCGAAGGGTGAAGTAATGGCCTGGGGGTGCGGTTAGGCTGCGACGTTCGGTGGCCCACTTCCGAACGGTGGCGCGTGGGTGGTGTTGTAGAAGTCGAACTGTGGCCCATGGCCCCCGGACGAAGCCCCCAGCCTAGGCTGGTTCGACGGTAGCCACCCTGGTGCGCCTTGACTGGAGCCTCCCTCCGGCTGAGCCGAAGGGGTTGTGCTTGAGATGTGGGGTTGATTGAGCTGCTGAAGGAAAGTTTGAAGCTGCGCCTGCAGTGCCGAAGCCCCCTCCGCCATTGCTTGTGACAGTTGACCAGGTGGCGAAGAGTGTACTTGGATCGCAGTCGGCCGAACCTGCGGCCGTGCACCGGGAAGTGGGGGCACCACTGTGGCCGAAGGCTGGCTGGGGAACCACACTGGTCCTTGCACGGCTTGTGGCGGAGGGGCTTGTACCGGCGCTTGCTGATAGGCTTGAGGCGGGATGTAGCCTGCCGAATACTGGAGGATGGGGGCCGGAGCGATCTTGGCTTGTCGTGTCGCTTCGTACGCCTGCTGCTGCTCCTGCATCTGGCGAAGCATGTCTTGGAGTCGCGCCATGTTCTGCCGCATGGCCTCCATGCTTGCTTCGGCTTGCGCATCGAGGCCGGGGTCGACTTGTGCAGTGACGAGTGTAATCAAAGCCGGCTGAGATGCCGAAGGGACTTCCGGTACCTGCTCCGCCGAAGTGGTCGGGGCCGAAGTTGGTGGTTGCGGCGCGGGTGCCGAAGCCAACGGCGCAGCCGCCACTTCGGCAGGCGCCGAAGGCTCCGCGCCTTCGTCGGTGGCCATCACCTCTTCCGTACGCTCTCCTTTGGGTTCGCAACCCTCTCTTTTGAGACCTTTTTCGGTGGCATTCGCTCTCAGTGGTTTCGCTCAGAGGTCCCCACGGTCGGTGCCAGCTGTTGTCGAAACGACAACTGCGTACGTCGAAGGACGTGGATACTCAACAGTTGTTGGGAAAGTAAAGTGTAATAAATTTCGTGTTAAATTCGGATCCCCTTTTACATGGCCCGAGGTGGCTATTTATAACCCCATTACAGATCCCCTTTTAGGGTTTAGGGCTATTACAGGGGAATTTACATGGTTACCCCCAAAAAGGGGCCCCTACATGGGTATACAATGTAATTAAGGTGTATGGGCCCTCAATAGGCCGCTTGGTGGCTACTGGCTCCTTGGTCCATGGGCCGACCCATTGGACCCCCTTGAATCAGGTTCGTCTTGGCGAAGTCACCCTCCTTCGGCGCATGCCTTCGCCATGCAGCCTTCACCCAGGCCGACGGGGGCCCAGTGTGACTCTTCGCTCATCGCCTCTTTCGCCCTGATGTCTTCGCCACCGAGCTTCGCCTCAGGAGCCTTGGGCGCCTAGAGTTTGGATCCTTGTCACCTGGCCGGTTTCGGCAGGCTTGGTTGAAGGGCCTCATGGCATATCGCCAACAATATGGATACGGCGATACAGGAATATCTCTGTAAGTAACAATAAAAATATAAGATAATCCCTCTAACATGAAGGAAAAGGAAGCATTTGACATGTAAAGCAATCAGAAAGATTCTGATCCGCACTGTACCAGAAATACCAGAATGGCAACAAAAAGCTATATTTAGCCTAATGTTAACTACAGAAAGTAAGGCAGCCTCCGTGAACACAAACCTAAAGTCATTGAGCTCCACATCACTGTGTGCTTCCTTCTCATGTTCACATAGAATAAATATCCACTTCAAAGCCCTCACACACTGTCGCTTTAGAGATTGTGCCCATTACTGGGGAATGCACCTTTAGTCCCGGTTTACAACCCCCTTTAATCCCGAGTGGGACTAAAGATGCGTATCTTTAGTCACCAACCAGGGCTAAAGAGGTGTTACCAACTGGGATTAAAGATGGATCTTCAGTCCCGGTTGGTAACACCAACCGGGGCTAAAGATATTTTTTTATTTTTTTATTTGCATATACTGCATGCATGCTGCTTGTTTATATATTATGCATTTATATATATGTTTAAAAACATATGCTTGCTGCTTTTTTAATATATATGTATTTATATATAATATGCATATATATATGTATAAATACATATTATTTATATAATATATATGTAATAAATGTATTTATACATATATATTGCATATATGTATAAATACATATATATATATATTATGTATATATGTACAACCAAAATATGTAGAGACACATAAGTAAATATATACTTATATAGATTACCAAAAATATATACAGACATATAAGTAATTACATCTATGTTATGTGTCTATGTTATATATGTATATATATATTACAATCCTATTCTAATCGTAGGTGGGGTTGACGAATAGGTTTTCCATCGTGGTGGAATTCTCCCGCGAGATCAATAACCTGATCCATGATAAATCCCATTAGTTGTTCTTCAATGGCTTGTATATATGTATCGTATGGGAGTTGCTCCATCATCCAAAGAACCTATTGATTCAAAAAATGAGATATAAATATATGAAATCAATAAGAAATCGAGACAATGTATGAATCATGTTTACGTACATTGAGATCCTTGTCACTGTTGATTCCATGTGTTATGGTATGAATATAGTTGCAAACGTAGTAGCCGCATAAGTTCGTCCCTTGCTTCTGTTTTGGACACTAAAGGAGATCAAAACGACAGATTATATATATATATATATATTTATTTTAGAACAAACTAAATGATTCAATATAAGTCATAGACATGTAGTTTCTTGCAGTAAGGTCTGTAACAAAAAGACCCAGTGGAATCTGCAAATTGCATGAGATGATATATATATATCACGGTATGAGTACGAGAAGGAAATTGCTACGAAAGGAGGTAAAAACTCATGATGTGTTGTACGGCAATAGTATGAAGGTCTTGAAATGTTGTTGCACCAGAAAATGGAGAATATTATCCTCGGTTTCTTGCTCAAAATCCTTTATGACCGTAGTGTTAACTTTGCGGGGGTCCATGAATCCAACCCTGAAAGCTCCCTGCTTACGGCATATTTGAATCTCCATTCTACAATGGGAAAAAAGATGTTTTCATCAGCTATCCGCACACTACAATCATTTGATGCCAGATACAAGGAGCTAAGGAACAAAATAAAATTAATTAAACAATACTTACAGAACCCATAGACTGAGAAGAGAGACGTTGAGGGCGTCTCGATGGTACACTTCGAAGATTTCCTAGAAACGGACCCACAACTCATCATATGCTTGTAAGTAATCTGAGTTTTTTTACCCTCGCACCGAACATCACTCTACCGGTGGCTGATTTTTCCATGTAGTATTGATGGAATCGGTACATCTATGTAGAGAGTGTTTTAACCCGATCAGGCTTAACAAGTGGTTTATCGAGGGTAAATTTGTATTTCAGATCCTCTATTGTTGCTTTTTTAATTGGTGCGCCAGCCAGCAATTGCTCCTCTTTAGTCCCATCTCCACCATAAATTGTCTTATCTCCATTTCACCAGGCGGTAGCAACGGATCAATCGATTGTTTTGATTACTTTCCGAGTTGAGGGACCTCTTTGGACTTTCCTTTTGCCTCCTTAAAAGACTTCATTATTGATCAGTCATAGTCGGATAGTAAAGTCTTTTTTACCGATGTGCTCATCTTCTTAAAAAACTCCTTGGATGCCGGGTCTATAGGAATCTTCTTTACTGGACTTCGCGGCTTGAAGTGCGCCTTCACTTCTGCTCTTATGATATCGTCAATCTCCTCAGGAGTGCGGTCGTACGCCCTAGTCTTGAGAGCGGGGAGCTTAGGCTCGTGAACTCTTGGCTTCTCTGTTTGTACGCTTGACTTTGACGGTGCGGGACGAGGTGGGCAAGTCTTTCTTGCACTTGCAGTTGGTTGCGGCCTTGAAGATGGAGCAGATGATGCTCGCGGTAGAAACCTCGGAGGAGTTGGTGCCCGCCGAGGAGACGGTGCATGCGGAGGAGGCGGAGGAGACGGTGTAGGCAGAGGAGGCGGAGGAGATGGTGCAACATGGGGAGATGTTGGAACGGACGTCGCTTCTCGCCCGGGAAACACTATGTAGCACTTGCACCACAGTACAATGGCGTGGGCTGGGTCTCCTAGTTTCATCTCCCCATCTCCTCCGAGGATGTCTAGCTTGAGGTCCTCGAACCCTCGTTCCACTAGTTGTACTTCGACCCTTGAGTACCCAGGTGGAATAGGTCTGCAATGGTATGTCCCTGAAGGGTCGACTGGTATGGCCATGCCCGACGCCACCTTCACGAGAAATGAGATTAATTAGTTATTAACATAAGCACCAACTTTCACAATGTACAAGACATATATCATAAAACTACGAGCATACCTTGAGTGATATATTCTTGAACGGACTATGCAGCTCACACGGTGTCCGTTGCGTGATTTCATCAACAGGGCACGGTGGTTCGTCGTGAGCTAGCCCTGCTGCAGCTTCCATGCCATGTTCTCCTACCTACCCTGTAGAAGCGCAACTGCTGTGATTGCTTGAGGGGCTCACCATGACGGGAGGAACATATTGTTGGCTATGCTGCCTCTGCTGTTCGGCTAGTCATTGGTCCACCTATCTTTCCACCTCCTCTTCCATCCTTAACTCTTGCGTCGCGACCCTATACTCAAGATTTCTTAACTTCGCCTCAGTATCTCTTTTGCTCCTAATACGGCTCTTGTACGTGTGGATGTCCTCTCGAAATCCAAATTTCCATGGAACCAAGCCTTTTCCTCGCGTTCAGCTTGGATGCTCGGCATTCTGATGTGCGAGCGTAAGCTCATCCTTCTCTCTATCAGGCCAGAATGTTCCCTGAGTAGAGGCTTCTACTACTTCCGTCAGTCGGCTTGTTGCTTCACGAATCTCATCGCCGAATATCAGGGAGCCATCACCGAGATATAGCGTTCCACCGTGAACATAGTACCAATGCTTTTTGATCATTCCGGCCAATTGGCTGTGGCCAGAATGATACCTCTTTCTAGCAATCCTGCTTCCATTTTCTCCCACTTCGGCACTGCCGGTGATGGTACTTCTTTTTAGCGATATTGCCTTTATTCTTTTCTATTTGTCATTGCCCTTGCTCCCTTGTATTTTATGCGACAAACGCATCCCAATGGTCCTTCAGCTTGGTCATTTTGTCCAAGTCAGGTGTCAGGCCCTTCACGACATATTTCTTGTACAAATCTTTCTGGAACTGCCAGAACTGTTCATCCATCTTCTTTAAAGTCCAATCCTTCACTTTTGGCTTTTCTGCCTCAGGGACCGTGAATGTCTCAAGCATCGTGATCCACAACATTTCTTTCTCTGTATCAGTGAGGTAAGATTGTTCCTCCTCAGCCCCATGTGCCCTTGTTTGGCACCAGTTTAGTATGCTAATGGGCATGTGATCCCTAACAACCCATCTGCTGTGTGACACGAACTCCGTTGCTGCATCAGCAGGGGCAACTGGTAGTCCGTCTGGATTCATTTTAGTGATAATGTGTCTCCCCTCCACTTTCCTCGCGGCACCTCGTTGTCTGCATCCCCTCTTCTCTCCAACAACCCGTTGTTAGTCACTATTCTCCTCGTGCCCTCCTCGTTTCCTCATTACCCTCGTCGTTACCCTCTTCATTCAGGTACTGGTTGGGGTCCTAGTTCCCATCCTTGTCCACCTAGTACTGGCTGTTGCCCTCTGCGATCTGGTCATAGATGATTTGTTCGTCGTCGCAATCGACCATCTGTTCGTAAAAATAACGAGGTCTATTGTTATATATATATTGATATTCACGAGACCTACGATGACCAGCTAATTTCCACCTACCTAAGAAATATGAAACCTACGTTAAATTTCACCTATTTAAGAAATATGAAACCTATATGTGTACATTTTAAATACAGCTAATACATTTCATACGATTGTACGAAAACTTTTATAGTTTCATGTAATAGTAACTAGGTATATTATTATATATATTGACATTCTCGAAACCTACGATGTCCAGCTAATTTCCAATCTTTGAAGAAATCCGAAACCTACGTTAAATTTCACCTATGAAACCTACATGTGTACATTTTAAATACAGCTAATACATTTCATACGATTGTACGGAAACTTTTATAGTTTCATGTAACTTGCCTTAGTTTTGCTTGGAGGCCTTGGGACCACAAAAGTTTGAGCGACGTCGGCAGTGAGCAGCTGGACTAGGTAATTCTGACAATTAAAAAATAATTAGTTAAAACATGTACATTGCATATACATCGGTACTTATGCATCGTGAAGGTCGTGAAAGTCGTTCGGTCCTTATACTCGTTAGAGGCGTGAAGGCGTGAAGTGTTGAAAATCATTAATGGCGTTCGGTCGTGAAACTCGCTAAACTCATTAAAGTTGTTAAACTTGTTTGGTCGTGGAACTCGCTAAACTTGTTAAAGTCGTTAAAACTCGTTTAGTCGTGAGAGTCGTTAAAGTCGTTCGGTCATGAAAGTCGCAAGAGGGGTTAAAGTCATTAAACTCGTTCGGTCATGAAATTCGTTAGCCGTGAAAATCGCTAAACTTGTTCGGTCGTGAAAGCCGCTAAACTCGTTAAAGTCGTTAAACTCATTTGGTCGTGAAAGTCGCTAAACTCGTTAAACTCGTTCAGTCGTGAAAGTCGCCATTAAAGTCGTTCGTTCACATTAACTAGTTCGTTCGATCACATTCGCTCGTTGGGTCATTCGTTCGTTCACGTTAATTCGGTCATTCGGTCGTTCACGTTAAACACGTTCGGTCGTTCACGTTCACCTGCGGCGGCACAGGCTGGCGGTGGCATCGGTAGCAGCAAATGCAGCAGCGGCAGGTGCGCCGGCAGTGGTGGTGGCGGCGTGGCGGTAGCGGCGGTGGCAGGGCGCGTCGCAGCGATGACGACGACGATGACGGCGGCACGGCAGCCCGAAGGAGAGAGAGATCGGAAAGGGAGAAAGGGGAAGGCCTAACCGTTAAATGCGACGGCGAGGGTGGCGGCGGCGGAGACGATGACGATGACACTGACGATGGCGAGATGACGGCGGCAGCGGCGGTGGCGGTGACGGCGAAGTCGATGGTGATGGCGCTCGACGAGACGAAGACGAGTGAAAACGGATAAGTGTTGGATCGGCGCGGAGAAGACGATGTACATTACATGTATATACCCGGGGATCTTTAGTCCTGGTTGGTGGTAATAACCGAGAGTAAAGATATCTTTAGTCTCGGTTGGTAACACCAACTGGGACTAAAGATTTTATCTTGAATCCCGGTTGTGCCCACCAACCAGGGTTAAAATATCTTTAGTCCCGGTTGTTGCCACCAACCGGGACTAAAGATATTTTCCCGCTATTTCGAATTTGTTTTTTTCTCCCGGCTAGGGTTAATATCTGGGACTAAAAATTAAATATATAAATAACATATGCCCGATTGAAATAGCTAAAATTGTTACTACGTATTACATTTTAAAAATCCCACATAAATAACTCATGCCTGATATAAATAGTTTGAAATTGTTATTAAACTTTAAATAATCATATATAAATAACACATGCCCGATACAAATAGTTGAAACTGTTATTACATTTTAAAAATCCTACATAAATAACTCATGTCTGATATAAATAGTTTAAAAGTGTTATTAAATTTTAAATAATCATATATAAATAACTCATGCCTGATATAAATAGTTTAAAATTTTTATTAAATTTTAAATAATCTTATATAAATAACACATGCCCGATTCAAATAGTTACAATTGCTACAATATTTTAAATAATCATATGTAAATAACTCATGGATGATTTAAATAGTTAAAACTGCTATTAAATTTTAAATAATCATATATAAATAACACATGCCCGATTTAAATAGTTATAATTGCTACAACATTTTAAATAATCATACATAAATAACTCATGGTCGATTTAAATACTTAAAATTGCTATTAAATTTTAAATAATGATATATAAATAACACATGCCCGATTTAAATAGTTAAAATTGCTACAACATTTTAAATAATCATACATAAATAACTCATGGCCGATTTAAATCGTTAAAATTGCTATTAAATTTTAAATAAACATATATAAATAACACATGCAAAATGTATATAGTTAAAATTGCTACAACATTTTAAATAATCATTCATAAATAACTAATGGCCGATTTAAATAGTTAAAATTGCTATTACATTTTGAAAATCATACATAAATAACTCATGCCCGGTATAAATAGTTTAAAATTGTTACAACATTTTAAATAATCATACATAAATAACTAATGGCCGATTTAAATAGTTAAAATTGTTATTACATTTTAAAAATCATACATTCAATACATTGGAAATAATTTACATCTTCCGTACAACAACCAAGGTCATTATATTAAAAATAATTTACAGCGTGATGGTTGACCTCACGTACTTTCTCCTCGCGAATGTTCCTTCGCTATGGTCGTTGCGTGAGTAAGGGGTGTCCTCATTTGATAGGAGGATGCTCGGGTCAACCGTTACCGCGAACGGTGGTTGCCCATCAAACTGATCGTAATCTTCGTCAGTCTTGTCATCGACTTCGATGATTTTCCTTTTGCTTGGGAGAACACGTGTCGCTTTGGCTCGTTGGGCCCTTTCCACTTCTTTGGTTTGCTAGACATGTCCTTTACGTAGAAAACTTGCGTTACATCATTGGCTAGGACAAATGGTTCGTCTGAGTATCCAAACTTGTTAAGGTCAACCGTTGCCATCCCACTATCATCAATCGTTATGCCTCCCCCAGTTAGCCTAACCCACTAGCACCAAAACAGAGGCACCTTCAGAGGTCCATAGTCGAGTTCCCATATCTCGTCAATGCCACCGTAATACGTGCTGGTTGTCCCATAATATCTCATGGCATCGATATGAACAACACTGTTCTGGTTCGTGCTTTTTGTGTCTTGGGCTCTTATGTAAAATGTATATCCATTGATTTCATATCCTTGGAATATCAAGATCGATTAAGATGGTCCCCTCGCCAAGAAGGCTTATTGTTGATCAATCGTCTCGTTACCCATGAGATGTTGTCGTAGCCAAGCGGCGAAAGTATCAATGTCATGGCGTGTAATCCAGGCATTGGACTTTCTGACATTGTTGAAGCGAACAATCGCCAAGTGCTCCTCGATGTAAGGAGCCAATAACGAAGATTGTTGCAAAGCCGTGAAATGTGCTTTACGAAATAAATTGTTGTCTACAGTCATTATTACTTTCCTTCCAAGAGTCCCCTTTCCCGTAGTCTTCCTTCGTGGCTTGATTCAGGCACCCCGATTGGACGAAGGTCTTCAACAAATTATACGCAGAACTTAATGACCTCCTCTGTTTCATACCCCTTAGCGAATCTTGCCTCCGGTCTAGAACGGTTACGAACGTACTTATTCAGAATGCCCATGTACCTCTCGAAAGGGAACATGTTGTGTAGGTACACAGGAGCGAGAATACGGATCTCTTTAACAAGATGACATAGAAGATGCATTATTATATTGAAAAAGGATGGCGGAAAAATCATCTCAAAGCTAATAAGACATTGCACCACATCATTTTCAAGGGATATTAAATGTCTGGATCGATGATCATCTGCGAAATTACGTTGAGGAAAGCATATAACTTTGTTATTGTTGTCCGGACATTATCAGGAAGGATACCTCGAATTATAACAGGAAGTAGTTGTGTCATCAACACGTGGCAGTCATGAGACGTTAGGTTTGTGAACTTCTTCTCCTTCATGCTTATTATTCCCTTTATATTCCAAGAGTATCTAGAGGGTACTTTGATGTTCTCCAAACATTCAAACATACTTTCCTTCTCTGCCTTGCTCAGATGTAACTGGCCGGACTCAAGTAATGACTTCCTTTCTCCTTTGGTTCCGGATGAAGGCCGTTGCGTTGTTTCATATGGTTTAGATCATTACGTGCTTGAAGTGTATCTTTTGATTTCCCATATATACCTTGGAAGCCGAGCAGGTTGACGCAAAGGTTCTTTGTGAGGTGCATCACGTCGATTACATGGTGGACGTCCAAGACTTCCCGATAGGGTAACTCCTAAAAAATAGACTTCTTCCACATCGCCACGTGACCATTTTCACTTGCTATAGGTTTGCTGCTAGGTCCCTTTCCAAATACTACTTTCAGATCTTTCACCATAGTAAAATAGACTTTTTCGTTACGATGTTTAGGCTTAGTACGGTGGTTGGCCTTCTGTTCAAAATGCTTGCCTTTCTTTCGGACAGGGTGGCTTGCAACAAGAAATCGATGATGACCCATGTACACAACCTTGCTACAATGTTTCAGATACATTCTTTAAGTTTCATCCATGCAGTGGGTGCAAGGCTTGTACCCCTTGTTTGATTGTCCGAATAGGTTGCTAAGTGCGGGCCAATCGTTAATGTTTACGAACAGCAACACTCTAAGTTAAATGGCTCCTATTTGTCCTCATCCCACACGGTTACACCTTCTTTCTTCCACTGAAGTTTAATATTTTCAACCAGTGGTCTTAGGTACACATCAATATCGTTACCAGGTTGCTTTGGGCCTTGAATAATAATCGTCATCATGATGTACTTCCACTTCATGCATAGCCAAGGGGGAAGGTTGTAGATACACATGGTCACAGGCCAAGTGCTATGGCCACTGCTCATCTCTCCAAATGGATTCATGCGATCCATACTTAAACCGAACCTTACATTTCGGGCATCCTCTCCGAAGTCTTGATATACTCTGTCGATGTTCCGCCACTGTGACCCATCGGCGGGGTGTCTCAGCATCCCATCTTGTTGACGTTCTTCTGCGTGCCAGCGCATCATTCTTGCATGCGCTTTGTTCCTGAACAAACGCCTCAGTCGTGATATTATAGGGAAATACCACATCACCTTACCAGGAACTCTCTTCTTCGAAGGATATCCGTCAACATCACCTGGGTCATCCGTTTAATCTTGTATCGTAGTGCCTTACAAATCGGGCATGCTTCTAGGTTCTCGTACTCCTCATGAAGACATGCGTGTATCTTCTGTACTTCCAGACCTATAGGGCAGACTACCTTCTTAGCTTCGTATGTTGTTTTGGGGAATTCGTTTCCCTCCGGAAGAATGTTCTTTACGAGTTTCAGTAACTCGCCAAATGCCTTGTCACTAACACCATTTTTTTGCCTTCCATTGCAAGAATTACAACGTGGTACCTAACTTTTTGTGCCCCTGTTCGCAACCTGGGTACAACGGCGTTTTGTGGTCTACTAACATATGGTCCAAATTCTGGACCTCCTTTTCACTTTCGCAATCCTTCTTTACGTCGCACAACATCTGACCAATATCATCCGCACCGTCATCATCTTCATCAGCCCCATCCACCACGCTTGTTGTATTTCCTTCAAATCCACCGTGTTGAGCCTAGTCTAGAATGTTCGCGTATTCTTCTTCATCATTTTCCATTTCAACTCCTAACTCTCCGTGCGAGGTCCAACAATTATAGCTAGGCATGAATTCCAACTCAAACAAGTGGATATGAATAGTTTTTGATGTAGAATACTCTTTCTGGTTTTTGCACTTTTTGCACGGACAACATATAAAACCCTTATGCTTGTTGGCATTGGCAACACCCAAAAAATAACGCACGCCTTCCAGAAACTTTGACGACCGCCGGTCCGCGGTTTACATCCATTGCCTATCCATCTACCTAAAATGCACAAAAACCGTAAAAAGAAAATCTACGAAAGTCAAACTAATTAAATAATCGTACCTAAGAAATATGAAATGTACATTATATATAAGTAATCATACAACAATTTACAATAATACGATTTATTATTAATGTTTGATTTATTTTTAAAGTTTTAAACAAATCTTTAATATGTCGTACTTATTTCTAACTATTTTAACGATTTTTAAATTAATTTGGTTTTCTATTTTGTAATCATAATTTTCTATTTTTTCTTTGTCATCTCTTTTATATATTTTTATCCACTTGTTTCTAATTTTAAAAGTAACCTTATTTTCCCTAAACAAATTTTCTCTCTCATCATTTCCATAAACCTTTTAGAGACAATAATGTAAAGAAACATAGCTATAAATATAGTATGCTAAGCATAAATCATTAAAGGATGAAATTGCTATCCTTTTAGAACACTCCGTTTATATATTATCACCAAAACAATTTTGCAAAAAATTTTGGCACCACCTCCCTTCCTCCTCCCGTCCTTTGTAGCAATGGCTCAGGCTGGAGGCGGAAGAAGGAGAAATACAAAGGTTTTTGATATTTAGTCCGGATTAGTAACACCAAACGGTACTAAAGATCATTTTAATCTTTAGTCCAGGTTGGTGGGTTGGTGTTACCAACCGGACTAAAGTGATTATCTTTGACTAAAGATGCCCGGCGGTCTGACACGGCCTGACACAAAGTAAACTAGGACTAAATCATCTTTAGTCCCTAAAGATCATGAAGTCCCGGCTCAGTTTTTAACCGGGACTAAAAATGATCTTTAGTCCCAGTTCATATTAGAACCGGGACTAATGTGATTTTTGCTATCCGAGTAAAGATCACTTCTCAAGTAGTGGCCTCTTGATTAAATATGAGTTGTTGGGTTAAGCATCACCTTTTCGGCATGGTAGAAGACCTCAGGAATCTGCAATATCCAAGAATCATATTCTAGTTAACCCAAACCTTGCACAATATCTGGAATTCTATCTTAGGAAGGCACCAATTAAAAGTATCAAGTGCATATTAGAATAGATAAGACCAAGTCACACTAAAAATATTTCCAGAATATAACATCATTAGGAGCTGAGTATCTTAAGGCTAATCTACCCTATAATGCACCAACTTTAGATTCAGTACTGGAAGAAAAGGAACATATATAGCCATCGTATCATATTCATTTTTTAGCAAGAGGAAACTTTGAAAGTTTTAAACAACAGATTGCAAATCTGAATAAAGCAATTATATAACTCTAATTTGCTCAAACATAAGTTAGGAACCCCACCAAATGGGAGTACCTAAATATTTGGTACCAAAATAAAATAGTGACTCGCTGGTCCTTGTTGATCTGAGCACAACAAAGGGCAATAGAAAAACAACATATTGTGCATTTAAAACACAATATGTTTCCTGTAGCAACACAAAAGAACCAGAAGTACCAATATATAAAAGTTGTTTGATCCTATGTAGTTATGACCTGAACAATGAACAACGATGACCATAGAAAAATGTGTGTGTCAATCACCTGACATTGAAGAGGTATTGAACTCTGGAACATCAAAGCAAGAAAAAAATAGAGGGATATAAACAATTAGATGCAGGTGAGTAAAAAATATTCAGATGATTTCTCTGACATAATAACAGGCGAACGATTGCATTTGTACCTACCAGAGCCAGCAGTATAGGTAGGAAAATAGCACATGCAGACCATCACCTCCATCCTAGGGAGGCAATGTTCGGATATCCTCGGAGAAGGTGGAAGGTGATGGGAGACTGTCTCTTTTTTTTCTTTAGCGGGTAATCTCCTCCTTAACCTCCAACATCACCACAACGATTGTGGTGGACAGGTAGGATTCTTAGGGCTCCTGAGGAGACACTACTACAGAATAGATTTTCCTAGACACCGGACCCTTTTGTTTCCATGCGGTCCATAAGTGGAACCGCACGAGGAAATAGGGGACCGGCGCTGGGCAGTCACCCGCACAGGAAAACGCATTAAGCCGCCCGCACTGGATAATGCGTTTTCCCGTGCAGGCCACGTAAGACGAACGCACGCGATGATGCTCGGGCTATATAGCCCGAGCTCGACATTGCTCCATTGATTCCGGCGTTTTCTCTCTCCTAATCTCACACAAATTAGGGGGGGAAGGTTTTCAACCTCAAATCTTTAATTGGGTTCCGTATAAAAGGTGTAAAGCTTGTTCTCCTCCTTCATTTGTTCCATTTTTGTCAGTTTATATCGGTGCAATGCGAAGAAATTTGCACTTTTCTAAATGGAGTAGTGTAGGCACTTTTTTTTATTTTTGAGCTAATATATAATGTTTTCATTAGATGTTTTGAAAAGTATTTAGTACTCCGATTCGTTGTTAGGTTTGACTCCATTAAATTTATTTGTCATCGAATAAAGGGAAGAATTTTTTCATTTTTAGAAATGGATTTTTTATTAATGATTTAAAATATTGTACGCATGTTAAAATTGTGCGTATAACTTTAAATTAATATTTTCTTAGTTCCCTCTGTTTATTTCAATTTTTTAATTGGAATGTGGCGAATATACTCGTTCTTGAAATCTACTAATTGTAGGTAATTTGTAATTTTTAATATTAATGTCATTGGAATCACTAGAGCATGAAGAGTAATACAATGTCCGTTTAAGTTGTATCTTTTTTCATATGATTAAATATACTCATGGAAAAGGTTTTCTAGGCGATGGACCGGTCATGGATGTACAACACAAAAAGAGCTTATCCGATGTTCTTGAAGGAAGCGGCCAAATTTGTTGAGCTTGCAAAGGCACATGCTTTGAGGAAGAATAGGAGGGAGATTTTTTGTCCATGCGTTGACTGCAAGAACGAAAGATGGCTCATAACCTGAATGATATTTTTTCGCACATTGTAGAGCGTGGTTTTATGAAAAATTACCATATATGGACTTTTCACAGGGAAGTTGCCGGTCGTAACGAAGAGGTTGAGGATTTCTGCTTTGATGCTACAGAAAATTTTATAATCGAAGACATGTCACAGGGAACGATCCCGGAATGTGATAGATGATGCAGATATTGATTTTGATCTGGAAGATATGTTGCGGCACGTTGAACCTGAGGTCCTAACGGGTACAAGACGAGGGTTGGACAATTGGGAAGCGTTGGAAAAAGTAGCGAAGGAACTTCTTTACGATGAAGCGAAAGGATGTGACAAGGACTATACGGTGTTGCGCTCTGTGCTTGAATTTCTCAGATTGAAGGCCAGACATGGATGGTCGGACACTAGCTTCAACGATTTGATGGATCTTTTGCGAGTTATGTTTCCTAAGCCAAACATGTTGCCGACAAACACATATCAAGCCATGAAACTCATATGTTCATTATCTCTGGGTGTCCAAAAGATTCATGCATGTGTAAATCATTGTATATTGTACCGCAAGGAATACGCGCATTTAGACAATTGCCCAACATACGGGACGAGTCGGTACAAGACGGCCGACGGAGGCTCGGACGGAGAGGTGGTAGACCAAGATGCATATGTGGATTCAAAGAAAAAGGTTCCGGCTATGGTGATGTGGTACCTCCCAGTGAAAGATCGCCTTAAGCGACTATTTTTGAACCGTACCGATGCCTAGTTGATGAGATGGCACCAGGAAGGTTGGAAAAATGACGGTATGATTCGACACCCCGCCGATGCTCGACAGTGGAAAAACTTTGATGCACTACACCTGGAATTTGCAAAGGACCCGAGAAATGTAAGGTTTGCCTTGAGCACAGACAGAATGAACCCGTTCAGTGACCTAAGCAGCAGACACAACACTTGGCCAGTGCTACTCACCATGTATAACTTGCATACACGGATTTGCCAGAAGTGAAAGTATATTCTGTTGTCTATCCTTATACAAGGCCCAAAATAGCCTGGGATTGACATAGATGTGTTTCTGAATCATTGATGGAGGACATGCAAGAACTGTGGAAGGAAGGGTTACGAGTGTGGGACGAGTACTGTAGGGATCATTTTCCTCTACGTGCCATCATATTTGTTACAATCAACGACTTACCGGCGAACTTTTCACTCTCGGGGCAGTTTAAGGGGAAGTTCGGATGTCTTATATGTATCGACAAGATGTCGTACAAGTACCTCACTTCACACGCAAGATAGTGTACATGCGTCATCGTCAGTTCCTACCTCAGAGGCACAGGTGGCGTGTAGAGGCCAGATTATTCGATAAGACAGTATAGAACGATCTAGCTCCTGAAACACGAACTGGTGCACAAGTCTTCGAGCTGACAAAGAACATTAAGGTCGTGTTCGGGAAGGGAAAGAAGAAGGCAGCCAAGAGGAAGAAAGTGACGGATCAGGATAATACAGACACAACGGATCAAGAAACTACGTTGCCTTTCAAGCAACACTCAATATTTTTCAGGTATCTGGAATACTGGAAAGACTTGGAGATTCGTCATGCCATTGACGTAATGCATCTTGAGAAGAATGTGTTCGACAACACCATTGGCACTTTACTAGACATCCTGAGTAAGACGAAAGTTGGGTTGAAGTCATGTACCGACCTCGTCAATTTGGCATAAGGCATGATGTTCACGCAAAAGAGCTGGCAAATAGGAAGATCCTTATTCCTCCGGCGTGCTACTCACTGACACCAGAATGGAAAAAATCTTTTTGTAGATGCTTGCATAGTTTGAAAGTCCCGGCTGGTTTCTCATCGAACATCAGAAAACTTGTATCTATGAAAGATTTGACCATCTCTGGGTACAATGCTCATGACTGTCACAAGCTGTTAATAGTCTTCCTACTGATTGCTATTAGAGCGGTCAAGCCAGTTCACACTAAGTTAGTGATAACAAAGTTGTGCTACTTTTTCAATCGAGTATCACAGAAGGTTTTTGATCCTGAAGAGTTAGGCCCCCTTCAAACATTCACAATCGAGACAGCGTGCCAGCTTGAGATGTTTTTCCCTCCAGCTTACTTCAATATGATGGAGCATCTGATTGTCCACATCGTCCCTCAGATTATCGAAATTGGTCCCCTATACCTACATCAGATGTGGGCATATGAGAGGTACATGTCAGTTTTGAAAGGGTATGTCCGTAATCGAGCTCATCCGGAGGAATCAATGATAGAGGGGTACACAACTGAGGAGGTGATTGAATGTTGCATAGATTATATGAAGGACGCCGAACCCATTGGTGTAAACCCCTGTACACGAGGGTCGGTTAGCTGGGACGGGGAGCGTAGGCAAGAAAATGTTCTACGATGAGGACTACAAAGCTGTAGCGGAAGCACATAGCAGCGTGTTGCAACAGCTAGCCATCCTCGAGCCGTACATTGAGGAACACATGAACGAGATAAGAGCCTGCAACCCTAGAAGAACGACCACTTGGATATCTAAGGAACAGAAACGCAAATTTCCTGAATGGTTGAAGGAGAAAGATCTGCCGTTCGGTGAATCGCTCGAGGAAAAAACATTGTAGGTGCTAGCAATTGGCCCAAGTAGCCACATGACCACATGGCAAGGTACGATATTGGTGGATATAGGTTTTACACGATAGGCAAGGACAAGAAAAGCGCAGCTCAGAATAGCGGAGTTCGGGTGGAGGCATTTGACGCATCAGGCGAGAAGAAGTCTTACTACGGGATCATACAAGACATTTGGGAGCTTAACTATGGCCTTAACATCCAGATCCTGGTGCTACGATGCTAATGGGTCAGAGATACAACAGGCGTATCCATCGCTAACTACGGCCTTACGGTTGTACAACGCAGCAAGCTAGGACACAAGGATGATCTGGGAAAGCCACACATCGTTGGCATTGATAACATTGAAGACGCGTCAGATTACAACCAATACGACGACGTCCCATTGTTCATAGATCTTCCTAACCGGATCGAGCGAGTTGAGACAACCCTTGACAAAGACATGTTTTCGTTCGTGCGGAAGGATGGTGTTTCCAAAATTGTGAAACATTAGTACATATGTTGGTGTGTACAACTTGTTTTGTAAACGATTAATGGATGAAACTGATTTTGCGAATGAATGTGGTTCCATGTTTATCCATACTATATGTCGTTCTCAATTTATATAGTCGAATACTTTATTTATATTAGTCATATCGATGAATAATTAGACGCGAATTAAATTCATGTCTGGTTAATTCTTTGTGAATATATATTTGTATGATTGAATAATTTATTTGTATTAATCATGTGGTTGAATAATTTGTGGTTTAATTAACTATGACTATATTTAATTTGTGGTTCATTGTGATGTAATTAATTTTATTTATTAATTAACTATAATTTAGATTGGACTTATTAATTAATATATTTATTTGGGCTATATTAAAAAAATAATTAGTACATCCCATGCAAATTATATTTTTCAAAAATATAATTGCCTATATTTATCTTCCCGTGCGGGCCACTTAATCCGCCCGCACGGAATAATATTATTCCGAGCGGGCGATTAAAGTGGCCCGCACGGGATGTTGGTACATAAGAGGAGGCGGCGGGCGCGGTGAAATTTTCTAAGTCCCGGGCGCCCAAAAATATCCACCGACGCCGCCAGGCCACCGCCGCCTAGATCCTCACCCTCACCGCCACCGCCTCCTCTCCTCCTCGTCCTTGGCCGCCGCCGCCGCCGCCTCCTGTCCACCTGTTCCATGGTCGCCACCTCCTCGTTCCCGGCCACCACCTCCTCTCCTCCTCGGCATCCACCACCGCCTCCTCTCCTCCTTGTCTCCGACCGTCGCCTCCTCCACTCCTCGGCCTCCTCCACCGCCACCGCCTCCTCTCCTCCTCGTCCCCGGCTACCGCCTCCTTGACGTCAGCCACCGCCTCTCATCCTCTTCTCCTCCCCCCAAGTCGCCGCCACCCTCCTCTACTACTCCCCCTCCTATCCTCTCCTCTCCTCCGCCTCCTCTCCGGCATCCACCGCCGCCTCCTACCTCATCCGCCGGGCTCCTCGTTGCCGTCACGCCGGCCACCGCCAACCTCTTCTCCACGCCGTGAATACCACCGCCAAGACCACCGTGCTCCTCCCCGGAGTCAAGACCAACGCCGCCACCTCCTCAACGACAAGCGACTGGTAAGCATTCTTCTTTTCTTTTAAATTTTTATTATGTTGAATTTGTGATATGTGAGAGATGTAGTTTGTAAACTGTGAGATGCAATTTGTGATGTGTGAGATGCGATTTATGATGTGCGAGATGCAATTTGTGAAATGTGAGATGCGATTTGTGATGTGTGAGATGCAATTTGTGATATATGATGTGGTGATGTGGATTTAGTGAGTTTGATGTTAGATGTGTGAGATGCAATTTTGTTAAGTTAGGATATTTTATTATTGATGTTAGATGCGTCGATTTTTTGATAAAATGGCTATGTATGTGATGTAAATAAATGGACTTTCTGAGGCATTAGTTTGTTATTGATGTTAGACATGTCGATTTTTTGATAAGATGGCTATATATGTATGTGATGTTAATAAGTGGACCTTGTTAAGTTCGCATATCTTTTTATTTATATTAGATGTGTGAATTTTTTTGATAAGACGGCTATGTTTGTGATGTGAATAGATGACCTTTGTTAAATTAGGCCATTTAGGTGAATATAAGTAGGTGCATTTTAGGAGGTGGTAATTACTGATGTGAGGTGTAGTTCCTACATTATCATGCCATCACATAATACGAAGTGTTCCGGTTGCCAAGTTGGTTTGGTCGGTTTAGTGGGATTGTACGAAATTTCAAATATAAAATGAGTTTCAAATTATTCCCTTCGAAGAACGCGCAAAGAAGAAGATGACATCAGGCACAGAACCGACGGTCAATAAGCCTGACCCGATGGGCGCAGTGCCATGAACAATCCGCCTCACGAAGAAGCTGCTGGAAAGGAACCGACGTCGAGCGAGGAATCGTGGCGCACACCGAGCGACCCGTTTCAGCTAGAAATAGCGCAAATGGAAACTCAGCAACCCGAGGATGACCCGGATTATATTCCTATCGAGCAGGCGGTAATTACTGAATCCTATCCGTTCTAGAATTGTTAACATTCCCCCTCATAGCCGTCTAATGACTTAACCGTGCAGATGGCTACTCGGCGTCAGTCGAAACAAGTTGCCGTCAGGGCTGAACCTGACACGTACGTAGCCACCTCGAGTCTAGAGACAATGGACACGTTGACGAGTGCTGGAGGATGTCCAAATAAAAGACGTGGTGAGAGGAGCAGGAACCTACTGCCGAAGGAGACTTACTATATTCTTGGTCTCAATGATGATGGCAAACCCGTCGAGCCGAGACATGTCATGACGACGTTTAGCACCGCATGCGGCACGCTCGTAAGACTTCATGGGCTGCTCAACGTGGAGGAGTGGAAGGACGTTAGCCTACACATTAAGAATTTCATGTGGGACGGTCTGCAGGAGTACCTCGTTTATCCCCCTGGAGCAAAGGCACTTGGCATGAAATTTGCGCTCAGTACAATGGCCCATCGCTTGCGACAGTGGAAGTCAGACATGAACACCCAATTTGTTCAGAAGAACAAGTCTCCATTTCAAAAATGGGGCAACATAACGCAAGACAAGTGAGACAAGTTTGTAGCCAGGATGACAACGCCTGAAGCTCTAGGAAGGAGGAAGAAGATGTCGGACCTGGCGAAGAAGAACATATATCCACACAGATTGGGGTCAAGTGGATACGTCCGTCACGTGGAGCAATAGCGAGCTACGGAGGAAAAGTTTGCGGCTCAAGGCAAACCGTTGATGGTGCAGCCCCTAAATGAGCGAACTAGAAATTGGGTTTGGGCAAGAACTTCGGGGGAAGTGACAGATGAGGGTGAGATGCTGTTCGAGTGTCCTGACTTCGAGAACGTGACCACGTCTCTCCAACACATCGTCGAGAAGGAGAAGACAGGGCTGTTCGTCCCTCGACGGGAGCATAACGAGCTCACCGCTGCTTTGGGGACTGCCAAACACTCCGGTAGGGTGAGAGGACAATCTTCGAGGACGAGTTGGAAGGTAGGGTTTCCACAGGAAACCGAAAGTTACAAGAAGCGGGACGCTTATAGGGCGAAGTTGCGTCAGGAAATCACAGACCAGGTAACCCAACAAGTCACCCAATAGTTCTACAGTCTTGCGCACAAAATCCCCAAGCCTTCCTAAACCTGGTTCCCAAGCCGAGTAGACGGTGCAGATCCCAAGCAGTGTCGGGTCGGTAGAAACAACAACCCACCCGGTAGATCTTATTACCGGTCCGACACCTTGCAGCCTAGCCGTTCCAGTAGGGAGAGCGGAGAAAAAAAGGAGGTTGCGTCCGGATTGGTGATACAAGGGAGACAGTTCAATGCCGATCAGATGTCGTTGGAGCTTGACATCCCAACACCAGAGGGGATAGAGGTTCTCGGAGATGCGGTGAACCAGTTCATCCTCTGGCATCGTGGAGACATCATCCTCACGGGACAGTGTACGTTGACGACCCCAGCTCCATCGGTGCCACATGCAGCTACCCCTCCTGCACCGCCGTCCCTACCGAATTCCCCCACCCCACCCGGATCTCCACTCCCACCAAGATCCCCGATCCCACTTAGAGTTCCTTCTCCACCTCCACAGGAAGCTTGTTGACGTAAAAACACGATGGCCTGGGAGATCTGCTTAGCTCTAGTGCAGGTCCAAAATAATGATGAGATGTGGGCGTGCCAGTCAGTTTGATCCTGCAACTGACAAGATATATAAATTGAAGATCAAAAGATAGCCGATCATACTCCGTTGGCAATTCATCAGATTCCCAAGGTTGCATTTTGTCTGCATGACCTACTACGCTTTTCTATGTATCCGAATGCTCCTCGGGTTTAACTGGCTTTGGCGGACCTCGCCCCTTAAAGACTTGAAAATCATCTGCGACTCATACTCTGACATTTTCTCCTTGTTGTACGTGGAAACCAATATTGATATGAGCTTGCGGGCTTCACAAGTACTTGGCTACTCCTTCGATGTATCTTTCTGGGGAAGTTGCATAGGAGCAGATTCTGGAGTAGTAGGCGACTGATGAGCAGGAGACGGCTGCCGAGGTAGGGGAGTTGTGGAATCTGGTGCAGCTTTGTTGACGACGAAATTTGGTAAATCATGCATTGAATTTGGAGTTAAGACCGAAGCGGATTTGGAAGGAAATCGGTAACAGAAACAGAGTATAAATCGGCTTCGGAACTACATCGGCTACGGTGTGCATCGGCTGATATTGAATCGGACAAGGAAGCCGATGTAGCCGATTCTGACAAGGGGGTTGTTGGAACCATTGTCGGGTTCGTTTAAAGTGCTTCATGAGGATTGCCATGTATGGATTGAGTCCGAAAAAGGCAATTGTATCTATTAATTAGGAATAGTTTGTTAGTTTCCTTTTATTTTTAGGAAAGTGTGTTTAGTGTCCAATAAGGACTTTATATGTTTCCTTTTATCTTTAGGAAAGTTTGAGTCGTGTCCGATATGGACTAGTATCTACCCATGGGTATAAATATGTACACCCGGGGTCTATGTAAATTATCTCTCGATCAATTCAACTTCGGCGCATCGCCACCTTTTACCTTTTTACTTGCGACGAGTTCTTGTTTCAAGTTGGGCTGCATCGACTTCGATCTCCGACGAGGAGTAAGGCTTGTTATGGCGGCTTGCATTATCGGGATTAGTGCTTCCATCGCTTCGACACTCTAATCTTGTTCATGTAAGTCGTCGAGTTATCATATACATTATATAATCTAGATTGACAATGTTTTCTACTTGCATCGGCCGATCTCCATCTAGAGTTTTGTCGATATCGGCTAGATTACTTTGTTGGCTTAGATTATATAACGTATCCACCACCCTGAAAATCAGTCAAAGGCTTGATTGTCTAGATATTATGTTTCTTTTCATACTTAGTGCTGCATCAGTTAAGTTTGATCTACTAAGTCGTGCTTAGAACCATAATCCCTAGCCTGCTTCTTGATTGCCAATAAGGGTTTCATCGGGGTTTCAGCTGATGAGTTATCTGGACGTTGCATCGGCTTATAAGGATTACATACAAGTTGGATTTAGCCGATGGCAACAAAGGTTTCACTGTTTATATAATCATTTAGATCTATTGACATCGGACCACCAGCTGATGAATGCTTCAACCTTCGGATTGGTGCTTATTCAATCTATCATTACTAGCCGATTGATTATTACTGGATAATATTATTTTATTTTCATCAGCCGATTATCTTTATATCATTATTTGCTCAAGTATCAAAATCTATACTAGATATCGGCTGGTATCGACATCGGCTGGAATCATTCCATCGGCTTGTCAGCCGATCGGCTATCTTTTGATCTTCAATTTATATATCTTGTCAGTTGCAGGATCAAACTGACCGGCACGCCCACATCTCATCATTATTTTGGACCTGCACTGGAGCTAAGCAGATCTCCCAGGCCATCGTGTTTTTACGTCAACAGATACGTAAACCCAATGATGGTTTGCCGGACGGCCCACACTGTGTGGATAGAGGCGGATTGTGAGGTACTACAGGGTAAGACTAAGGAGGAGAAACAAGCCTACGTCGACCGTTTGCATAAGAGAAAGATGGCCGAGGTGGCAAATTACTTGGGCCAATCTATGATCGCCCACGCGGACAAACGAGTCTTGTTGGTCCCATACCACCTAACGTAAGCAACTTCCCCTTCGTTCCGTTCATATATTATAACCGCACATCAAAATATGCCTTACATAATTTCATAATCCGTGTTTGCAGCAATTACTATATACTATTCCTCGTATATCCCAAGGACCAAATCGTCGTAGTTCTTGATCCAGCAGACTATAAAGAGAAGACGTACATGGAGTTCCTATGCTTGCTGAACTTGTAAGTTCGAAAAAAAACTCCCTACATTCCATACAGATCATTTGTAATTTTAAAGTTAGCTCAATCAAATATTCTATCTTTGTAGAGGACACGGTTATTACAGAAAATGTGGTGGGTTCGTAAAGGATCAAAAGAGAGGCCAACTTCTAGTAAAGGGACGCTGGCCGGTATGTCAGCATTTATTCGTTATGTATGTCACGATTGTCAGATCTTACTACTGACGTGTCTACTATTCTTAAACAGTGTAACAAGCAACCGAGCTTGTTGAACCTATGCGGATATTACGTGTGCGAGATGCTCAGGGTCTGTGGGAGATATACAACTGAGTTTACAGATGTAAGCCTCCTTGTCCTTACATATTGGAAATAGTTCATTTAAGTTGATTTTAACACAAATCATTTTTCTTTTATTTTCCATAGCTCCCGAGCGTCTCCTATAACGCAAGCCAGTTCGATCAGAAAATGCTTGTCAACTTATGCACAGACTTGTGCCGGTTCATTCGTCGCGGCATCTGTAACCATCTAGGAGAGTTCTACGATCCTCATAGAGAACTTGCTACGGACCCCAAATTCAAGAACCTAAGGGAGTGGGAGAGGAACATGCTATAGACTAAAATGGATATCTGTCGCAGGGGGAAACTTGTAATATTACAAACACTAGACATGTACATATGCTATGTAATTTGATATTTTGATGTTTATAATTGAGCTCGGATAATTTCGTCTAATTTATAAATGAAAGAAACAGCTAGCATGTGCTAGGGCGACCGCACGAATGCATTATCTCGTGTGATGTGACCATGGCTACTACGGATACAACCATTGTTCACATCATGGATCAACAAGAAGATAGCAAGATCAACTCCTCCAAGTGTTGGAATCCAATTCGGCCACCTGCAGCAACGTTGACTTCGAACGACCGCCAAATCATCATACGAGCTCCATTTTCGGCCCGTGAGTACTTGATGGAAAGGTCTCGGAGTCCTCTTTCCAATGGATCTAGCCTCATTGCCAAATTCCATCTCAGTTGGCCGCAATTACAGAAATAAGGTGCTACGTCACCTATAATGGGCCTATGGGCTTGTAACTTCATCTGGGACCCCGGCCCATGAGGGGCCCATGTGGGGTGCGCCCCAAACAGGTGGAGCACGACCCTAGGGCTCCCTAGGTCGTCCTCCCACCTCCATAAATAGCTAGGTACCCCTTTAGGGTTTCTTCGGGTTTTGTTAGATTAAAGTTTAGCCATTGCTACTTGCTTGCAGCGCGCGTGTCGGCTAGACCGTCCGTCTGCTTGTTCTTCGGAACCCCAACTTATCATTTGTATTAATTTCCTATTTGCAATTCAGATTGCTTTTATCTTGTTCTTGCTAGTTTCTTCGATTTGCTTGCAGGAATAAGGTTGATCTGCATCGATAAGATCAACAACCCACGGAGAGGTGTATCGATCGCTAAGGCGCAACACAACGTCTTGTACGGTTGTAGTCGGATCGTCAACGTGTCTCCCAAATCGTAGTTATCTCAACTCACCGAAAGATCGGGCCAAATCATATCCTTGAGCGCATCGAGTGGAGCTCAGGGTTTATCAAGTGGTATCAGAGCTTTCGTTGCTCGGTGAGTTTTTAATCTACCTATAACCAGAAAATAGCCATACAAAAAAAATTTGCATCCTTTACCCAGCCATATTTGTGCCATTGCATTGTTCTTTTCGGTTTTTGCTTTGTTGAGTTTTGCGTTGCATCGTCGAGTCGTGTTGCTGGTCTTAGCATCTAGTCCGTTTAGAGTTTCGAGTTCTTGTCACGGTTAGTACCACTGTCACCTTCATCACTGTGTCTTCGTTGTCGTCGGGATCTTCGAAAACGGAATCGTGCCGCCACTAGGGTTCCATTTTTCTTGTTTCGGGTATTTTCTGTCGGTTGGTTTTGGAGTTGTGGAGTTGCATCTAGGGTTTGCCTAGACCTGCTAGTGCTTGTCCGGTGTTTCTGTTTAGCCGTGTGGAAAGAAAAAGAAGGGAGGAAATTTTGTAGATTAGATTAGATTGGTTTGGTTTGTTTTGGAAAGAAATAGTAGATTGGATCGGAACCTTCCTGTTTCCCCTCCACCTTCCCACCGCACGGCTTCCACCCCACCTCCCCATGCACGGCTTCCTCTCCACCTCCCCACGTACGGTTGTTTCCTCTCCCATACCGTGAGTTGCTACACCTTGTAAAAAAATATTTTGGTGTCGGATTCGAGATCTGTTTGCAAAAACGGAACCTATGGGACGAGAGCATTCCATTTTTGTATAATTTTAATTTTAGGGTTTGCACTTTTGCATTCGAGTCCCTGTAATTTTTATATTTACATTTGAGTCCCTGTAATCTTGCATCCAGGTCCTTGAGTCGTTTTTGCTGAAAAAAAAGTCAAAAAAAAAAGAGAGAGAAAAAGGCAGAAAGGTGCATAAAAAAAAGAAAATAAAAGCCGCACCAAAAAAAAAGAAAGAAGGAAAAAGAGAAAGAAAGAAAGAAAAAAAGAAAGAGAAAATCAGTTGTTATCTTTGAGATTGCTTTCACGTATCAGAGTTGTGCTTGAGTTGTGCTATCTTGTGGTACCGTTTGTGTCTAGGCTCACGTCTCTAGTACGTTCTAGCCTAGGACCAGCACGGTACTTGCCTTTGAACGATTATTCAACTTTGCATTCTCTGATTTGAGCATTTGCTATTCCTTTGCTACATATTTAAGCCTACCCAGAGCTCCACAGATTTGATTGCAGCCGTACAGCAAGTATTTGCCAAGGCATCGATACATCCAACCTCCATCGGGGTGCTTGGTTGAGTCGGTGTATATCACCATTCCGCTTGCATTGGTAAGAACTTGTAAGAGCTCGGTTAAAAGCTTAAGTGTATGTGATATTTGAGCGTCCAATACCTAGTAGTTAATAGGAACGTGCATATTTTTGTATGTTTCTTGTTTTCTACTAACAATGGCAGCGACACGGAAGACGATTGGGAATAGCTGTGCTCAACATCGACATCTTCGTCAAGACATGAGGAGTAATCAACATGACCATTATGAGGTAAGTGATGATGTTCTAGCTAAGATCAAATCTGCACTACCTTATTTTGAAGGAAATTATGATCCTCATGCTTACGTTGATTGGGAGCTTGCTGTCGATAGAGAATTTCAAAAATATAAATTGACTGAGAATCATATGGTTATGTGTGCCTCTAGTGTTTTAGTTAAACATGCTTCTGATGATTGGAAATATCTTTGTAGGCATAACAAAATACCTCAATCTTGGAAAGACATGAAACGATATTTCAGAGATATTTATGTTCCTATGTATTATGCTGATATTCTGTTCAACAAACTGCAATGTTTAAAGCAAGATACTAAAACTGTTACTTCATACTATCACGATATGCGTGCTTGTTTATTACGCTGTGGTTTAGATGAATACGAAGAAGCTTCAGAATTGAGGTTTTTGCGTGGGCTTAACAAAGAAATTCAGGATATGCTCGCTAGTCAAAGATATAGATCTCTTTCTCATTTGTTACAACTTGCTTGCAATGTGGAAAAACAAATTGACAATGTTAATAAGCAACAAGTTGTGCTCGTGCCTCCTGTTACTAATAATTTGCAGGAAGTAAATAGCTGTCAAAAGGAGGAGAAACACATACTTGAGAAGAAAGGGGAGAAGCATGAAGCACCTGCGACATCTGAAGAAAGTTTGGAAGGTAAATTAAATGGTGCTGAGATAAATGAATGTGAGTATTCTCAAGTTGAGCTACAAATGTCCACTTTTCGTGCTATAGTAGAGCAACCTTTAGTGGAACCAATTGCTGAGATTCCTTTGTCACAAGTTGATTTTCTTGATGTCTCTTGTGATAAAGAAGAGTTGTGTGGTAATGCTTCACTTATACCCATACCACAACTAGTGAATGAATATGCTATTTCTAGTGTTAGTTCTTTATGTGTTGATTTTAAGCATGTTATTCACTTTGCTAATGAAGTAGAGGAACGTGAATTGATATCTTCTTTAAATACTTTGGGCTATTTTCAGTTTGATGAATTTTGTGAGCTCGACAATTTGAAGGAGAAATTATTTGTTAAGTCTGATTTGAGATGTCCAATTAATGCTATTTTTCATATCTTTGGAGGATATACTGATGGAGGAATATATTTGGTGCATAGAGTTTACATATGTTTGGATTTAGATCATCCTATAGACGTGGATAAAATTTGCAAGCTAGAGAGTCGTATTATTGCTAATCATATTTCCTCGAGTCTGTCTTGTTTTGATTTGGTGAAACAGGTTGTTTTAAATGGACTACGTGAAGAGCACCATATGGAAAAACCGAGGACGGTTTTCCGTGAAGAAGGGGAGGATGATGTGACTATGGCTACTACGGATACAACCATTGTTCACATCATGGATCAACAAGAAGATAGCAAGATCAACTCCTCCAAGTGCTGGAATCCAATTCGGCCACCTGCAGCAACGTTGACTTCGAACGGCCGCCAAATCATCATACGAGCTCCATTTTCGGCCCGTGAGTACTTGATGGAAAGGTCTCGGAGTTCTCTTTCCAATGGATCTAGCCTCATTGCCAAATTCCATCTCAGTTGGCCGCAATTACAGAAACAAGGTGCTACGTCACCTATAATGGGCCTATGGGCTTGTAACTTCATCTGGGACCCCGGCCCATGAGGGGCCCATGTGGGGTGCGCCCCAAACAGGTGGAGCACGACCCTAGGGCTCCCTAGGTCGTCCTCCCACCTCCATAAATAGCTAGGTACCCCTTTAGGGTTTCTTGGGGTTTTGTTAGATTAAAGTTTAGCCATTGCTACTTGCTTGCAGCGCGCGTGTCGGCTAGACCGTCCGTCTGCTTGTTCTTCGGAACCCCAACTTATCATTTGTATTAATTTCCTATTTGCAATTCAGATTGCTTTTATCTTGTTCTTGCTAGTTTCTTCGATTTGCTTGCAGGAATAAGGTTGATCTGCATCGATAAGATCAACAACCCACGGAGAGGTGTATCGATCGCTAAGGCGCAACACAACGTCTTGTACGGTTGTAGTCGGATCGTCAACGTGTCTCCCAAATCGTAGTTATCTCAACTCACCGAAAGATCGGGCCAAATCATATCCTTGAGCGCATCGAGTGGAGCTCAGGGTTTATCATCGTGCGGTCGCCCTAGCACATGCTAGCCAACTGGGATAACCTGTTATCCCGTGCGGTCGGTATAATTTGACCGCACGGGATAATCGATTATCCCGTGCGGCCCGTATAAATTGACCACACGGGATAATCGATTATCCCGTGCGGTCGGTCCGCCCGCACGCGAAAATATTGATTTTTGCAGACTCCTGGGTGCAGGCGGGCCAAACGACCGCACGAAAAAATAAATATGCCCACACGGAAAAATAGGTTATGTAGTAGTGAGAATGGCCAGGAGGGAGGATGACACATCCGACAGACGGGAGAGGGGGATGCAACGTGATGGCGGCGACACTGCTTGGTCTAGGGTTTCTAATGGGAAGGCGCGGTGGCACGACACATGTGTGAGGGAGAGAGAAGGGGCGCGACGTGACGGCGAGCACTTTTTCTAGGTTTCTAAGGAGGATGCGCGGTGGATGCAAGAGGAGGAGAGAGGCGTTGAGTGCGAGAAAGGTAGAGGGATCGGGGGGGAGGATGGGGTGCGGGTGGGAAGAGGGAAGGGTCCATGTAACGATCCGAGCTAATGGATTCGATGATTTCGGATTGTTGGATTTGATGAATGAGGTTTGTGTAGGATTACAGTTGGTGAACTATAGGGTAGAAAATAGGTTCTGTAGTAGTGAGAATGGCCAGGAGGGAGGATGACACATCCGACAGAGGGGAGAGGGGCGATGCGACGCGATGAATGAGGTTTGTGTAGGACTACAGTTGGTGAACTATAATAAGGTAGAAGAAGAAGAAGATTATGGACATGACTACGTGAGCTTCAACCTCGTGGTTTCATTTTGTTCCAGAAGCATTTTCTTTTTGATGAAATCACGGCTATGAAACTCACTTTTTCTTTGGAACAACTGAAATGTTTCGAACACTAAGGAGGAACTTAGCATCCGGTATTGATGGAGAAGAAAATGGTGAGAAAATCTACATTCAAAAGGGATTCGAACTCAGGCCAGCACGCTGCTCCTGGCAGCTCCCTGTCAACTGAGCTAGGTGCTGTTCTCATTAAACTCACTTTATCTTAACCTTATCATTGTCAGCCATGACTTTTATTATCATCGAACTCATAAGCAATCAACGGTACAACTAAACACGAGGCAGGGTTAGATCTAGCATCAAACCTGAGGGGGCTTGTTTTCTTCTTCCTCCTTCAACCTCCCATCTTGTTCCTCTCGCTCTTCTTTGCCCTCCAATCTATAGGATCCAACGGGGTAGGAGAAACTTGAAGTCTCCCGCATCCGCGCTGGATGCACTTTTGAACGAGCAATTCAAGATTAATTGTGGATTTAAATTAATCACCACAAAGAAAGTTGTAGTAGCACTTGGGGTTGCTCCACCCGAATCGAGCAAAGCAACGAGTTGCTATGGAGCAGTAAACAAAATAAAACAATCATCCCAGAATAGCATGAACAAATTAATTAGGTCATACTCATTTTTAGGGCAATTATGCACGCTAAACGTACATGATCTCAACCTGTTTTGGATAAGATTTCCAAATGGTGACAGCACTAGAAACTACAGACAATCCCCAGTGGAACCAGCACCGATCACATTTGACAGTAGAGGGAACATAATACAAAGGGTTAATTGGATCCATACCACTGTAAATTTACCTATTTGAAAAAATGTCAGTACTATTCTCTATATCGGATACGTGCCATTAAAATTTAGTAAAATTTGAACCATGCCACTCCATCATTATTTCTGTCTAACATTTCCGTCAACTCCAACTCCGGTTAGCACCTCTGTTCATTCTCCAACTCCAAATCCGGCAGAGCTGCTCGGTGAGGTTTCCGGCCGCCTGACCTCCGACGTGGACATGCTCCACATCCACAAGGTGTGCGCCCATTAGCGCACCTCCACGGCCCCGTTGGCTGCCGGCCAGCCGTGGATCATGGCCGGCCACGAGACTACTCCACGTTGGCTGCCGGCGTTGTCAGCGCCATCGGCGAGGACTACTCCTTCTAGCTCCCCCATGGCGGTGGTGGCCAGAGGATCACCTGCTTCGGTGACGCGCCGGCGGGCTCCCATACTGCTGAGGCACGCCATGCGGGTGGCTCGCCCTGGTGGATGCACCGCACTCCCCGAGTCGGCTCGTCCTCTGGGAGCCCATCTCCAAGGCCGAGATCGTGATGACCCCGCTGCCCCGCACGAGGTTCACCCCGCAGATCTTCCTCTCCTGCAACCCCCTCGCCTCCTCTCCCTTGCCAGAGTGGATGCCGATCGCCGGCCAGCCCTTCAGCATCGTGGGGAAGTGGCAGATGCTCTTCTTCTGCCGCCCCGCAGCACGAGCTGGCCGTCGGACAGGATGGACAGAGCGGCGTTCCACGGCCGCTTCTTCTACTTCACCATCAGGGCATGGTAACTCTACGCGTACGACCTCCACCACCACGACGCGTCATGGCCACCGGCGCGTGTCCATTCCACCTTCGTCTACTTCTGCGAGCTATCCAAGCAAGACCGCTGCCTGCGTGCCGCGCACGTCGACGACCTACTGCTCGTCGTGCTGTACTGGGAATGCTGCCGCCAGAGTGTACACATGGTTGAATTGGAGAAGAAACGGAGGCATTGGCTTGAGTTGGAGCTAACGGAGGTATTGACAGAAATTGTGATGGAGTGATATGTCTCAAATTTTGGAAAATTTCAGTGGCATGTACCTGATATCGTGAATAGTAGTGGTATTCTTTAAAATTAGCAAATTTGCAGTGGCATGGATCTAATTAACCCTAATACAAAACACAGTAGACCAATCACTAACCGATGTCCACCAAACACGCACAATATGTGAGGAAATAATCAGCAACAAACTTATTACAATTTGCAAGGAGAAAGGTTTCCATCAATCGAGGAAATATCACATCGCTTCTAGCATATCATCTAAATAATTCTTATTATTCAAAATAAGAATATAAATTAATAATACATCTGTAAAAAAATTGATAAAATTTCTTATATTTTAGGAAAAAAGTAATATCAACTATATCACTCCATAAATAAATTCGTATTTAACTTCTACAAGTGATAACAAAAATAACTGTGAGCATTAGTATACTGGTTGCGATGTAATCTGTTATTATGGTTAGCATTTATACAAGACGAACATAAACTTCATGTTTGTAGAATAATATATATCATATTAATCTATCTTATATTTTTTATAAGTATCAGTGTTACGAAAAAGTCATACCCAACAGTTTTGGGTTAAACTCCGCGGGACCCACCATAACCAAGTTTTATACGGAATCATGCCTTATATACGGAAGGTATTTCAGACAGAACCGAAACCAAGACACTGTACACTAAAAAGATTATTCGATGCTTAAGCTTACCACCCCTCCCTCGAACTGAGCTATTCCGATGATAAATCACCAGGATCCTTCTTGTACTGCCTGCAATATCATTGAATTCTATCCTCTTCTGTCCTATCCCTCGCTAGGAAGGAGAATCAGAGTTCTACACGAAAACTATAATGACTACTTAGATCGTATTCATATTTATCTCGCTAGTTCTACTTAGGCAAGAGGATATATGTGGGTATAAATACAAGACTTCTAGGAGGAGAGAAGGGAGCCCAGTCAGAGAGGGATGTAACAGTCAGAATACATACCAATATACGTCGCTAGATATTGACATCAGAGATAAGCCTAGACATACCCAATCTGGTACCCGCGGAGGCCGACAAGAGGGACTAGCGCTATCTTTGATCTCACCGAGTTCGTATTCGAGGATGAAGACTACCCCGTAATCGACTACGAGTGGTGGTCCATGCCACTGTGTCGATAACAACTAGATAGGTTATCCCAAATACTGTACTCGAGTGATTCTGATGAATAAGAGCAACATCAGTTTCGGCCAACAGGAGTAGGGCTATTACCTGTAAATTGAGAGGATCCGAACCTATACAAAAATCCATGTTGTCTCTTTTACCTCAATCTCACGTATACCCTGGTACTAACGATTCTCGTACCATACAAATACCGTAATCATGATCTACAACATCAACAATAAGGGCCCGTCCGAACCTCCAATACAGTTCATTAGCGCATGATTAGTCGAGTATTATTTGTTACAAATTTAAAAATAAATTTATTTAAAGAAATATCTATATAGATTTTTTTCATAAAACATATTCCATCCATCCTTAAATATAAAAGATTTTGATCGGATGTAACACATCATTACGAATAAGAATAAGCTTTATGTTCAGATTCTTAGTACTAGAGTGTATCACATCAGGAATTTTGATCGGATGTGAGTATCGCCTAATACTTCGGGAATATGCTAAAGATGAACGAGGAAATTATACATTCTCATTGTTTGCTTATTCGTATGCTTATTTAAATCACTTGTTTGTAAATAAAAAATCATTTATGAGTAAAACTTTTATACACGTATCCTTATCTATGTAAAAACAAACGTTATAAAATAAACTACAATAAGAAAACCGAAAAATCAATTTCAAAATTAAATTCTAAAATTTAAATTTTAACTTATAGACCCGTAGTTTAAAGTTTGGGGAAAAGAACGTGGACTAGTGTAACTGTCCGAAGCAATCAACCAAAAAAATCGAAGGGGGCAAAAAAAAAAAAATTCTGTGGACCAGTGTGCCCCACCGTACCTGCGACTTGACTGGAAAGCACGCGACCACCTAGCCGCTCCACTGTTCATTCTGCACTGCAGTAGAGTAGAGACTCCACCTGCTGCGCTGTGTCGTCCGTCCTCTTGCCGTTTGCAACCACTCGCTCACTCGCCGTCGTCGTCGTCTTCTTGCGCCCCGGTCGCTGGTAGCTTGCCACGATCTCTCTCTGTTGCTCAGTTGCTTCTCCGACCTTTTTGCATCTTCCACCTCGGGTTTTCTGCGCTGCTCCCGTACCGGCCTATCCGATACTCTGATTTAACATCGACATCGATGTGGTCATAAAGACAGTGACGAATCAAGAATAGATTATCGGTATTCAGTACACTACTTATAATTTATTTATTTATTAATATTCTAATTAACATAACGTAAATTAGCTATGACGATTACATAATCTACTCGAGATCTTGTGGCTCTAGGTAGTGCTACATGTACTACATAACGTGCTCCCTTCATTAAAAAAATCAACCTTCGAAATGATGTAACATATTTGAAAATATGCTCATGTTCAGATTCATTATCCTAGGTTATATTTCATCCTTGCTACAGTTGTTTTCTTAATAGAGAGAGTATATTATGGAATTACTACGGACAAAGGCCACGGTTCGGTTTTGATTGTTAATTACTAGTACAAAGTATATGGGCATGATAGTATTTTGATAGTATATTTTAAAGACAAATCTAACTATATATAGGTCTCCAAAGTTAAATTAATATTAGTCAAAGAAAGAGATGTTAATGGTCAAACTTTAAATATGTAGACTGTATACTTTTCAAAACGTCTAATGGGAGGAAGTACATTCTAATGTTGGTAGCACTTTTTTTCTACTTTTTGTAGTGAAATAGAATTGGCGTCATAAATTGTTTTCAAATAGATGCACGTGTTTAGAGAGATGTACAGTTGAGGCATATATGGTGGATGCAATATTTGGGTTTGAGCCGCAACTTCTATTTTGAATTTTATAACTTAATTTTGAAATAAATCTAGATGTTATTTGTTTTTTTTTAATAATTTTCAGTTTTGACTTCTAGACTACTTAAAGTATATAAAAAGTACGAAACCCTTACCATTCATTTCTTCGACTTATATCTACCACATCTATAAAAAGGCATACCAATTAGGGTGTAGAAGTTTTGAACTTTTTTCACGCTAAAATTCTTCTTCGAACTCAGCTCTTTATTCTAGATAAAAAGCTGGATATAAAATGAAAGGGCATCTGATTTCTATGGTATTGAATAGGAGGTGAGTCTCAAAACTAGGCTAGCTAGCTCATCGACTGGTATTCACTTGTAAAAAAGTGCTATAGGTGCTGGTTTTTCCAACCGGGCACCTATTGGTCGGTACTAATGCGAAGAGAAATAGGTGCCGGTTTCTAAACCGGCACCTTTAACGATCGATGAATGCAAAAACAAATTACCAACTCGATGCATCGGCTCGGATCAAACCGATGCATCGAGCCAACTCTCCATCATCATCATCCCTACGACGAACATTATCCCCATCAAAACCATCGCAAAAATCATCCACAAAAATCACTAATACAATCACAATCACAAAAATCATCTCAAAAATTCACTAACACAATCACAATCAGAAACACAAACACAAAAATCATCAGACGGCGTTGTGGGGAGCCTGCTGCTGCCGCTGCCGCTGTGGGGAGCCCGCCGCCGCTGCCTATGGGGAGTTCGCCGCTGCTGATGGGAGCCCGCCGCCACCTCTCCTCTAGCCGGATCTGGCGGAGGGGAGGATGTCGCTGCCCGTGCTAAGCTCGCCGGTGGCCGCAGGAGCCCGCCGCGTCCCCTCCCGCCGGATCCGGCGGAGGGGAGGTCACCACCGCCGCCTGCCACCCGCCGCCTCCCCTCCCGTTGGATCCGGTGGAGGGGAGGGCGACCACCGCCGCCTGCCACCCGCCGCCTCCCCATGGGCATTGCCGCCTTCCGCCTCCCCTCCCGATGGATCCGACGGAGGGGAGGGCCTTGCCGCTGCCCACCACCTCCCCTCTCGCCGGATCCGGCGGAGGGAAGGCACCACCGCCGCCCCCCTCGGGCGCTCTCTCTCCACTGCTCCCGGCACATTCTGTACGAAGAAGAGGATGACTGATGGAAGAGGAGAAGAGGAGGAGGAGAGGAGGAGAAGAAAAGGTCAACTACTAATCAATTGGGGATAAGCCGATGTGGATTTTATTCAGTGGGGATGCGCGCGGATTGATCGGCTCGGCTCGGTTAGTTTTGATAGGTGCCGGTTATTTTAAAAACCGACACCTATAGTATTGGTGCTGGTTTTTTCTGTAGAATCGGTACCTACAGTGTTTAGGTGTCGGTTTTTTATTTTTTCATCGTGCGGAGGTGGGAAAAGACCTATAGGTACCGGTTTTAAATGAACCGGCACCTATAAGTGATCCTTATGAGGGTTTTTTTAGTAGTGATTAGTTGTATGACTCTGGGTTATTTTTCTGGATAAAAAGTATACACGTCAAGTTAATGACGTATCATTTACTGCCCACTTAAGTATTTTTTTTAAAATATTACGAACTGAATTAAAACTGATTTAAATTTACTGATATATATTTCAATTATTTTCAAGATTTTTTGCATTTACACTAGACAACAATGCGTTTGGCAACAACATGATCATATGCAAGGTATGCCCTGTAAAGTAATCCACCCGCCACTCTGATAAAAAGGGAACACCGAATTAAAAGAAAACAATGATTTCCGAAAGCCGATTATTTTTTACTGAATTCATGCAATATTCTGAAAACCACATCTGAACTTGTTCTGAAATAATCGCTAAGTGAAGGGGCTTATCTGCAAAAGTGTCACCGGCCACCAGTCCACCACTACGGAACAGTATAAAATTCCCCTCGTGTGCCTCATTTTCCTCCTCTTCTGTTCTATTATCGTGTGGTGTGTGAAGTGGTGTGTGTCCTCTTCCCAGCCAGAATCCAGTTGAGAAGTTTGCTTAAAAAGAAAAGAAAAGAAAAGAAACGAAACCAGTTGAGAAGTCGGAGGAGAAGAAGAGAACCGGACTGTCTCCGTCGTCCTCGCTCCCTTCGCTGTTCGGGCGCGCCAAGAAAATCAGAAGCCCACCTGAGGTGATCCTTTCTTGCACAACTCTCCCCCTCCTTCCGCGTCCACCCCTTAATCCGTGTCTTCTTGGCTCCGGGTGAAATCTTTGGTTCTTCTTCCTGAAATTTGTGTGCGGATTGGTGGTTGATGTATTCTGGGTGGGGGATTGGTTTAGTGAAGGATTAGTTGCTGATGTATGCATGGTTTCTTGTCTTTTGTTTCTGGGTCGATGGAATGGAATATAGCAAGAATGGGCTAATTTGGTGGCTGCTTGCTTGTAGTTGTTCTGTCGATTTGTGTTTATAGATTAATTGTCAAGCAGTTTGGAGAAAAAAGGATTCACATTTTGAGAGTTAATTTGTAGTTCGATCAGGCATTAATGTTTGATGGTTGTTCTTTAATCTGTTCGGAGTATGAGCACTTCTCATGAATCTCTTTGGCTAATCCATTCCGAACAAGATATTAGATGATATTCTAAGAACGTGTGCTGAATATCTGTAGCAATTATGCAACCATGTGGTGCCTATGTAATCCAGTCCTTAATTTCTTGGAATGGAAGTTAAATTTTATAATTTAGGACATTTACACAATTATCTCAAGGCTTTAGTTTCATTTGGTAGTCTGGCATTTCATTGCAATTACATTTCTTTTTTGTTCTGCTCTGGATACTGATGAGGAAATGTCTACGAACAGGGGCTTTTGATTGGCCATGGCGATGATGATGGCTGATCTCAGCTTCTCATCATCTATCTCCAATGTGAAGCTCCAAAGGTTGAGGGCATCGTCCAATGAGACATCTTTGGTTAAGAGATCTCTGGTGTTCCGTGCAGAAGCTCGGTCAACTGAAACTGAGAAATACGGTTCCAATGGCCGCGCGATAAAGATGGTCCCGACAACAGAGTTGAAAAGGAGCAAGAGTGGTGTCCTAGTAAGGCCAGACACAGTTAATGGCTCTCCAAATGGTGGTGTCAATGGCTCAACCAAGGTGGCCATCACTGGTTCTCCTAATGGTGCTGTCAATGGTTCGACCAAAGCGGTAACTAATGGTTCTGTTGATGGGACTAATTTGGTTAAAGGTAGCAAAATGTCTGCTTTAGTGAAGACCCAGAAGCGAATAAGACCCAACGATGATCCCTTTGAAGAAAAGCTGAAGGTTTTGCCCTCTGATGAAGGATTCAGTTGGGCAAAAGATAATTACAACTCGTGGCAGAGGAGTGCAGATATCTGGTCTTTTGTTCTTTCTTTTCGAATCCGTGTTCTATTCGACAATGCCAAATGGGCCTATGCAGGTGGATTCTCAGAGGAAAAACAGGTATGCTTTTATTGTACAGATAAGCACTAAGTCAAGAATTCTGCATTCCCTTAAGTCAGAAAGAAAAAAAGGTTTGACCATCTCTTTAAAGTTTCCTATGCAAAAGCTTTACATTTTTGTGGAGTAAGTGGTAATTATAATGGATCACAGAGTTTTGGGTTGCTAACATGAAAATATACTTATTTTTTGTATGCGTGGACTATATCATCCCATATATCACAGAAAGTTCGGAGGAGGAAAACTGCTTCATGGTTAAGAGAACAAGTATTGCAGCTTGGCCCAACTTTTATTAAGCTTGGACAGTTATCTTCCACAAGATCTGATCTGTTTCCAAGGGAATTTGTGGACGAGCTTGCAAAATTGCAGGTATCTTTTTTGTGATTCCATATCATCAAATTCTTAATTTATTTGCTAACTCTACTGTGTTTGTGTTAACCTCGCACTGCTCTATTATTTTCTGTAGTCCTCTTGTTGATTTTTTAGCTCCAGTAAACTGATTGTAAATTCAAAATAATGAATGAAAGGACACAATTATTATTGTAATGATGACCACAAGAGAATTATCTATAGGAGTAAACTAAAATCGAAACAGTTCATTAGAACATAGAAAATTATATATATTGTAACTTCTGTATTTTTTTTGCAGGATAGAGTACCCGCATTTTCTCCTGAGAAGGCAAAGGCTTTCATAGAGAAAGAAATGGGTTGCCCAATTGAAGTTGTGTACAAGGAATTCGACGATCGTCCTATAGCTGCTGCCAGTCTTGGTCAGGTGCTTAGTTTTGCGCTCTATCAAAGCATAAATCTGATCTTCTCAGTAATCAGTGTATATGATACTATATCACCTTTTTCTCATGTATTTTTTCTATACATTTTACTTGTTCAATTCCTCTATGAAAGCCAACAGCTGCTGCTAGTCCTCTGCATGGTTTTCTTTCAAGTTGTAAAATTACATTTCACTATATGCTTTTCGTATCGTATAGGCCAATATTTTCTTCACTACATGTTTCTCATATCTGTATATGCCAATCTTTGCTTCACTACATGATTCTCGTATCTGTATATGTCAATAAATGCCTACCATTTCTGCTCATTCTCACCTGATTCCGGTTGTCCTTTCCTGTTATACTACTGGTCCATGTTTGTTTCTTGAGGGGAAACACTGATGCTTATTAATAAGCTACAAAATTTAGTGTGCTTGACGATCTTCATCCTATCTTCTTTATTTATAAATAAAATTCTGCTTACAGGTTCCTTCATATATATTGTTCAGGTACATCGCGCAGTGCTTCACAATGGAGAGAGAGTTGCAGTTAAAGTGCAGCGACCAGGGCTCAGAAAACTTTTTGACATTGACTTAAGTAAGAGAAGTTATTACTTTTTGACATTCTACCCTTTTGTGTTTGTTTATTATCCTTTTACTCTTTTGCATACTATTTTTTTCTTCAAAATATGATAATAACGTAATTTGAATGCTTGTTTTTCAAGAAAAAAAATTAGATGGCTTTGATATGAAATAACTCAGAAGTTGTTTAATGTTGATAATAGTCTTCATTATTCTTTGGAACCTTGTAGGGAATCTAAAACTAGTAGCTGAGTATTTTCAGAGAAGTGAGACATTTGGTGGTCCTTCAAGGGATTGGATTGGTATTTATGAGGAATGTTCCAAGTAAGTATCAATATAGTCTTCTTCGATCATTGATTTTATCTTTTATGATGATTGGTTATTGAGTTATTTCTATTGACTTGATTTTTTTTATTATTTTACAGCTCTATAAAACATCCCAACCTTTTCTGCCAAAAACTTTGTTGGAATTGTGTGGAATAGCTAGTTCTCTACCATAACACCTGATATTGCAACCTCAATCGTTATTCAAATAAAAATAGTACTACCTCTGTCCCAAAATATAAAGGATTTTGGCAACTCACCTGGATAATTGGTTGTCTAGGTACGTTACCGGAACCCCTTATATTTCGACGGAGGTAGTATTGCCTATGCTGTTCACCACATGAGTCCATTATTAAATCTATAAATGAACCTGTCCTTTGGAGGGGAACAAAGACCTTCAATAACTCATAGGTTGGGGTATAAGGACTAACCGATGGAAGATCTTTGGTTAGAAACTTTTTGCAATATCTGTAGGACTATGCCAATTTTTGTTTATTTACAGATTTCTGAAATTATTGTAGCTTCCACAATCCATATATTTCTTCAGAAAATGGGTTTGACATAAGAATTGACTATCATGGTTTTGTGATCTCAGAATTTTGTATGAAGAAATTGATTACATCAATGAAGGAAAAAATGCGGACAGATTTCGTCGAGATTTCAGAAATATAAAGTGGGTCCGTGTGCCAGTACGTTTCTTTGAACTCAAAACACAACTTGTTTTTGGGTTTTGTTTCCATGCTTGACATCGCTTATATCTTTTAAGAGGCATATATTGATCTGCCTAGTCCTGTTTCAAACCCATGTCTCCATGGGGAAGCCTTTGACTGGGTAACGTATTTGTAATCAATCTGGTTGTGTCGACATTCTTCCACCACCATGGCATCCTCCTATAATCACCTCCTTGATCTCATTGACATCGGCATGCAAACCACGGTGGTAAAAAAACATGCAGCATCCCAAATGTCTTTTCCCCCGTTTATTACAGTGGTGCCATGTCTTTTGGGTGTCAACATTGAAGGCATCATTTGGGTGTGTGGTGTGTGTCTTTTTCCTTAAGTTTTACATGAATAATCATTATTTTATTTTTCTAGCTTATCATGTGGGACTACACAACCGAAAAGGTGTTAACCCTCGAGTATGTTCCTGGTATGTGCTAGTTATTTCTTGTAACTGAAATTAGCATGTATAGTGTTGAATTGGATTGACTATTGTTCTTTGGATAGTTTGTACATAACAATGTGTAACCATTTTGTAAAAAAAAATTATCTCAATTTCATTTGTTGATTGCTAATTCATAAAAATAAAATTATGATAGCATTCAAAATTAGATTATTTATTTTAATGTGTTCTTACACTTCCTCCATTTCATGATTGTCAAATCCATATTATCAGTTTCTTGTTAGTCAAATCTGACAATAAAATTACTATGCTTCATTAATCTGGCTATTTTCGTACTCAAGTATTGCTACTGAACATATATTTCCTTCTAAAATATACAATTAATATGTACAGTGATTGTGAGAATCTGGTTGTCCTTTCAATCAAAACTTAGGTAGAATATGATTTCTTTTTGACTAAGAGAATGCTTTTCTTTTCGAACAAAAGGTAGAACCTGCTCTTACAGCAACTTTATCTTAACTATTTGGCTTTACTCAATCTCTTAATTTTTACAGGTATTAAGATAAACAACTTGACTCTGTTGGATAGTCGGGGATATAGTCGCTCCCTGATTGCATCTCGTTCAATAGAATCTTATCTTATTCAGGTAGATATATTTCAAGAATTTGACTTCCTATGGTTTGTATATTTTTTTCATACTCAATGTCTATTAGAGACGAGTTGAATATCATTTAATGTGGTGGGTTTCCTCTAAAGTTCTTCATTGTACCACACAGATACTGAAGACCGGTTTCTTTCATGCTGATCCGCATCCTGGAAACCTTGCTATAGACACGGATGGCTCTCTTATATATTATGATTTTGGAATGATGGGTGAAATAAAATCATTTACTCGGGAGAGATTACTTTCCTTGTTTTATGCTGTGTACGAGAAGGATGCAAATAAGGTATCTCAATATTTTCATATGAACAGCTCATATACAGTAACATTTCTCTATTTTTTATGATTTTACCTAGCATGCTACATATCGCTAGGCACTTCATCTTTCTCTCAGTCTCATTCAGCTCTATTCCGCAGGTTATGAAAGCTCTAATTGACCTAGAAGCCCTCCAGGCAACAGGAGACCTTTCACCGGTTTGTAGAACATTGTAGTTATCAGATGGGAATTCCTGGAATAATTGCATTTAATATATGCTTTTTCCCTTTTTTTTGTTATTTAGGTTAGAAGGTCCATACAATTTTTCTTGGACAATCTGCTGAGTCAGACGCCAGACCAACAGCAAACTTTGGCTGCAATTGGGGAGGTTGTCTGGCCTTACAATTTTCTTAGGATTAGCTTTATAAACTGGGATATATTTTAGTTAATGTTTTATTTTTCTTCCCTTTGCAGGACTTGTTTGCAATAGCACAGGATCAACCTTTTCGTTTCCCATCCACATTTACATTTGTCATAAGGGCATTCTCAACTCTTGAAGGTTCTCTTTTTCTTTTATCATTATCTGCATTTGTCTTCTTACTTTTTTTGTCATAAATCAATATCAAAGGCAAATGTGTATCTACCTGATGCTAGAAAACATGTAATGGTTCGCTGATGGAAAATTAGGCTGTTAATAAGATTTGATGTTTGTTCAAACAGTCTGCTAATTAATCTTCTTTTCTAACTTCGCTCTGAATGTGACATCTCTGTATAGTGCACAATATTATTATGTATGTGATTCACCACAGAAAAGTTTACATATTTATAGGTTAATGACTTTGTTGTTATAATTATATTTGATAGGGATTGGATATATATTGGATCCAGATTTTTCCTTTGTGAAAGTTGCCGCACCATATGCACAGGTTAGAATTATTGTCCATCCTTTTATTGTCCCTATATCTGCATTCTGTATTTGGGAAGTGCATTGATATAACTATTTTAGAAAAGTTAGTATATGTCAAAATAAAGTAACTAATAATTCGTATCGTACATACTTCTTTGTTATTTTTGCTGAGACAATTTTCTTTCTTTCCTTTATCTTAGCAGCGTAGTCACTATCTTCAGACTTTGCCTGTGCCTGCAAGGCTAATGAATAATTTCTTTTGAACTTCAGGAACTGCTAGACTTGAAACAGAGACGAACAAGTGCACCTGAACTAGTCCGGGAGATAAGAAAGCAAGCAAACAGTGTAATGGCACAAATCTTTCTCTAGTATTCCGGTAGATGTACATTTTCCCCTTTTGATCTGCATTTTGTGCCAATGGCACATCATACTGATCAATGTTCTGCTGGGTGTACATGACAGGCTCGTGACTCCACTATCTCAATGCCCTACAGAATACAGCGAATTGAGGATTTTGTTGGGCAACTTGAGTCCGGTGATCTGAAACTTAGAGTCAGAGTACTTGAGGTAAGATTATTCTGGTAACAAGTTCTTTTACTATCTAGCATCTTGTTAAGGTTTTTGGAGATTCATAGTTAAAACAATAATCTGGTTAACACATTTTCCCATTATGTTAATGAATGATTTTAAGCACTAAACCCGCTGTCATACATAAATCTTTTCAATAGTTTTAACTAAAAGAATATGCAATTAATATTCTTGATGGACAAAGACTAACTACAAAATTATTCCTTTTTTAATCCCATACTGATCATTACCAAGAGCTCATCCATTCGCTTGTTTAGCATCACTACCTGCAATTATCAGAAAACTAGTGCTTCTTTTTTGGCTCTGTCCTGAATCTGAAAACATGCTGAACTTAATGCCATTTTCAGTCTGAAAGAGCTGCTCGTAAGGCGAATGTACTTCAGATGGCGACCGTGTATACAGCCCTCAGTGGCACGCTCTTGAATGTTGGGGTCACATTGAGTAGTCAAGGGAACCAAATAGTTGCAAACGGGTCTTTCATTGGCGCAGGTGGGGTTCTCTTTCTTGTTTCGTGAAATTTGTTTGATACATTCTCCATATCATTGCATCATCGATTCAGTCTTTTGTAGTCTTTGTTACTTCTTATCTAATATATTACTAGAACATCGAGGTTGATCCTTTTGATTGTCCAACTTGATCAAAGCTATTTAGAGCAGGCTCAAGGTTCTGGAAAAAAAAAGTACATGTTCTTGATTCGGTCTAATTGCTGTTCCCAACTGAAATCATGCAGGCATATTCTTGGCATTGCTCATAAGATCTATGCAGAGAGTGAAGAAACTCGACAAATTCGAGACAATGATATGATTGTCAACTTGTCATATCATTTCAATTGGCTTTGCTGGAAGCTCATCATTTGTACTACAAGGGTAGGATAATGGGTCACTTCTCTTTTACATGGGGGAGTTTATCCCTTTATAGGCATACATATATAGTTGGGTAGGAGATGCCATTCTTTAAAAAAGAAACAATGGAATCAATGTTACAGCCTGTAAATCTGTACAATTGTATCATTTTTGAGCCGTAAGGTCTCCCAAAGATGAAACGAAACCTAGGGATTCAAAAAAATCTGCGGTTGTTTCGAAGTGAAGTTTTTTATTCGTTGCAGTTTTACCATCCAAACTAAATCAACGAAATGCATGACAAGTGCAAATTATCGCCAGTTAACAGTTTTTTTAAAAAAATTAAAACATACATATTGCAAAGTCCGGGGATGCTAACTCATACTCCAGTTTTTAATATATAACGTCATTAACTCTTTTACATACGTTTTTATCATTCATCTTACTAAAATATTTCTATAAAAATATGAAAAAAAAAGTGATGCTTAAAGTATCAGGACCTCTTTGGACAATAATCAGTTCAACTCAATAACCTGATTGCAGACCAATTAACAGCTAATAAAAAAACCATGACATCAACTATATGTTAGAATTAATAATCTATAAATCTCACATGTAAGAACTAGAACACCATCATAAATCTCCTTTATAACTTAAGATGTGGAAGCGTACCAGAAACTGTAGCCGTGGTTGTGAGTTGAATCGGCGGCGAGGGTTTTGATCTTCCAAAACAATAGGCAAACCTAATTTCTCTAACTATTGACGGGATATAGTGGATTGGTTCATACCCTGCCTGCTTTGGGGACCTGACCCTGTATTTATAGGAGAACTTGAGTTGTTGGATTCCTATTCTAACCCATCACAGAATAGGAAACAACATCCGGTCTCTACACGTATACAATTCCATGTTTTCTATAATTAGATTAGATGCTTTAGTCCCAATACAACTTTAATTGATCACTTTATTTTTGGGGCAACTGTCATAATAGCCATAATATGTGTATGTACATCCACACAATAGGAAATTATTCTAACAATCTCCCACTTGGATCACATGGTTAAACACATGTTACAAAATAATCTGTATGAGCTCAAAAATGCTATTATTATTATATTAAGCACCTATAACAATCCGGTCCATCAATTATATCAATAAAGGATCATAGCGGCTTTTATCACAGTAAGAGTAACTCGGCCAATCAATGGTCACATATATTAACATACTGAATGACGTGGATCAAACATGGACGTGTAGCATGGAAATTATATGAATGTGATCACAACATATCTATTTTCAATGGGTCCAACTTAATTCTTTAGCGAGATTAATTTATTTCATTAACCACACATGATAAATGTATGAATCAGAGTGAGAAAAAGAATAATGTTTCTGCAGAACAAAAAACTTTATGCCTTTAACTTAAAGATAAAATGTCACATATGCATTAAAAATATTATAAACTCCCACTAAAATTGAATTTCTTCAATTAAGCCTACACCCATATGAGCAACATGCTCATGAAAAACTTTGGGTGCTAAACCTTTAGTAAACGGATCCGCAACCATGGAGTTTGTACCAATATGCTCAATTGATAACTGTCCACTCTGAACCCTTTCCTTCACAACAAGGAACTTGATGTCGATAAATTTAGACTTTGTCGAGCTCCTAGTGTTGTTAGAATATAAAACTGCAGTTTTGTTGTCACAATATAATTTTAGTGGTCTATCAACACAATCCACTATGCGCAGCCCAGTGACAAAATTCCGCAGCCACAAACCATGATTTGATGCTTCGAAGCAAGCAATGAACTCTGCAGCCATGGTGGATGAAGCAACTAGCGATTGCTTAGCACTTTTCCATGAAATGGCTCCCCCAGCAAGCAGATAAATGTACCCTGAAGTTGACTTGCGACTATCTTGGCATCCGGCAAAATCAGAATCAAAATACCCAATGATCTCCAATTGATCTGATTTCCTGTAAGTGAGCATATATTCCTTTGTTCTTTGCAAATATCGTAACACTCGCTTGGCTGCTACCCAATGATCCAATCCAGGATTGCTTAAAAATCTGCTTAGAATTCCAACTATATATGCTATATCTGGACGTGTACAAACCTGAGCATACATCAGGCTCCCTATCAATGATGCATAAGGAACCTTTTGCATTTGCTTAGTTTCAAACTCATTCTTGGGGCATTGACTGAGATTGAATTTTTCTCCTTTAGCTACAGGGGTATCTCCTGGTTTACAATTTTGCATGCCAAATCTTTCTAAAACTTTATCGATATAGCTCTTTTGTGACAATCCAAGTATACCTCAACCACGATCTCGGTATATCCGAATTCCTAATACAAAAGAAGCATCACCAAGATCTTTCATTTCAAAATTCTTTGATAGAAATCTCTTAGTTTCGTGCAATGAGCCTATATCGTTACTAGCAAGCAATATGTCATCAACATATAAAACCAGAAAAACAACCTTACTCCCACTAAATTTATGGTACACACAATCTTCCACTGCATTTATCTCGAAACCAAATGAGATGACAATTTCATGAAATTTGTGATACCACTGACGGGATGCTTGCTTAAGACCATAGATGGATTTCTTTAATTTGCAGACCATTTTATTCGCATCGCCAGATACAAAATTATCCGGTTGCACCATATAAATTGTTTCATCAATGTCACCATTTAGAAGCGCGGTTTTTACATCCATCTGATGTAACTCAAAATCGAAATGTGCCACAAGTGCCATAATAATTCTAAAAGAGTCTTTCGAAGAAACCGGAGAGAAAGTCTCTTTATAATCAATACCTTCTTTTTGAGTATAGCCTTTTGCGACAAGATGAGCCTTATATCTTTCCACATTGCCCTTTGAATCCCTCTTGGTTTTAAATATCCATTTACAACCAATGGGTTTAACACCTTCTGGCAACGGAACAAGATCCCAAACGTCGTTGTCTTTCATGGACTTAAACTCATCATTCATGGCATTAATCCACTTTTGTGCATTAGGGCTTTGCATAGCTTTGTGAAAATTGATAGGATCTTCTTCCTCTATTCCAACATCACCCTCATGCTCCTGAAGGAAGATAATATAATCATCTGGAATTGCACTTTTTCTTTCTCTAGTGGATCTCCTTAATGGCACTAGTTCTTGAGACTGTTGAGTTTGTTCTTCTGTAGTTTCCTGATTTTGAGAGGAATTTTTAGGACATTTTCTTGATTTTCTTCAACAAAATCAGGTAAAGTAACTTGATCCTGATTATTGTTAATAACCAAAGGAAAAGAAATAAATTCCTCTTCATGAATTTCTTCAAAAATAATGTCCCTAACCTTATCACCCCTCGCAAACTCAACATCCTCAAAAAACTTGGCATTTCCCATTTCAAAAATTGCCTTAGTAATAGGATCAAAAAATTTATAACCCCTGGATCTTTCAGCATATCCAACAAAATAGCTACTAACAGTCCTGGAGTCCAATTTCTTTTCATTAGGCCTATAAGGCCTAGCCTCAGCTGGACAACCCCACGTGCGGACATGATTTAAGCTAGGCTTTTTATTTGTCTAGTGCTCGTACGGGGTTTTGTTAGTCGCTTTAGTTGAAACTCTGTTGAACAAATAAGCTACAATCTTTAACGCTTCTTCCCATAGTGACTCAGGTAATGTAGAATGACTAAACATGCTTCTTACCATGTCCTTAAGCGTTATGTTTCGTCGCTCAGCAACACCATTCATCCTAGGAGAACCGGGCATGGTATACTGAGGGACGACACCACATTCCTCAAGAAATTTGGCAAAAGGCCCTGGACGTTGTTCACCTGATCCATCATATCGACCATAGTATTCACCACCACGGTCTGATCTGACAGATTTAATCCTTTTGCCAAGTTGGTTTTCCACCTCGGCTTTAAAATTTTTAAACACATCCAGTGCCTGAGACTTCTCATGAATTAGATATATATAGCCATATCTTGAGAAATCATCTATGAACGTGATAAAATATCGTTGACCATTCCAGGAAGCCGTAGGGAATGGCCCACAAATATCTGTATGAATCAGTTCTAAGACATCCGTAGCTCTTTGGGCACTTAATTTCCTTGTATTCGTCTGTTTCCCCTTTATGCAATTAACACAGACATCAAAGTCTGTGAAATCAAGTTGATCTAGAACCCCATCAGACACAAGCCTCTGAATTCTTTGTTTAGAAATATGACCTAAACGCTTATGCCATAAGGAACTAGAATTCTCACTGGTTAATTTTCTCTTTACACCACGAGAACAAGTATGCAGGACTTCATTAAATGAAGAACCAATACCAATTTTATTAGAATTCTGGAAAAGACCAAACAATCCATCTCCAATTGTACAATGATAACCTGATTTGTCCAATTGGCAAATAGAAACCAAATTCCGTCTGAATGATGGTACAATGTAAGTCTCTTCTAAATCTAAATAATAACCAGTCTTTAATAATAACCTAAATGTGCCTAAAGCCTCCACTTCCACTGGTTTGCCATCGCCCACAAAGATGAATCTTTCAGCATCACTTGGCTTTCGGCAGTTCAGGCAATCCTGCATTGTTACACTGATGTTAACAGTTGTACCAATGTCTAACCACCAAGTGTGTTTCAGAACAGAAATTAAGTTAACCTCAGAGCAAACTGTAGCAAAAATTGTACCTTTCTTAGCACGCCAAGCGTGATATTTGGTGCAGTTTTTCCTCATATGTCCTTCCTTATTGCAAAAATAACAGGGCTCCTCGCCACGGTTATTTTCCCTTTTCTTCAAAGGAGGTTGGACATCCGCAGCTTCTTTGCTCTTTCTTTTCTTGTTATTTGAGGTCATAGATAAATGAGCACTTTCTGTTCTATCTTGCTTTAACCTTTCTTCCTCTTGCACACAGTGAGAGATGAGCTCATTAAGTGTCCATTTGTCCTTCTGACAATTATAGCTCACCTTAAACGGTTAAATTGAGTAGGAAGTGATATCAAAATTAAGTGCACGAGCAAATCCTCAGATAAGTCTAACTTAAGTGCCTTTAATTTTGAAGCAAGATGAGACATCTCCATGATGTACTCCCTCATGTTTCCTTTTCCCTTATACCTCATTGAGACGAGCTTTGCTAAAAGAGTACTAGTTTCAGCCTTCTCATTTCTAGCAAATCTCTTCTGAAGTGTTTCAAGGAAACCCTTAGTTGTAGTGACCTCCTCAGATGTACTATCCCGGAAAGCTTCCGGTATAGAACGCTTCATGATCATAAGACTCATGCGATTTGAACGATCCCATTTCTCATATTCCACTTTTGTCTGAGAGAATTGGTTGTTCCTTCCGAAGTGCAAGGTCCAGATCCATAACCCCAAGAACGATTAAAACATTCTCTTTCCATTCTTTAAAGTTTGCACCAGTAAGCATAGGAATTGAATTGATGCTAGCAGAAATATTAGAAGCAGAATTTGCAGTTGGAAAAGGATTAAAAAAATGCTCATAAGTATATTTTAAATTAATTCAAAATAATGATACTTCCCATCACAAGATACCATGCAACATCAAAATTTAGTCTTTGGACAGAAATATTAACTTGCAAGTGGCATTCTTGACGTAATAATCAAATACTAACAGTAAATTCCTGTCAAACAACAAGCCTTTCTTTGGACCGACATATTGTTCACATGGAAACCGTAAGACTGTTACGTATCTATTACTACAATCTATATAAATAATCCGGCCAAGCATTGATTTTCCTTTGGGCTAATCAATAAGTGCATGAATTAAATATATAGTAAACTGTCTAGATGTTCCAAAGTTAAAATTAACCTACACAATAGAGGCTACTTTGGCAGCTTATTGCTTCAATTAATCCCTCCTAAAACACCAGGAAAAAATGTATCGGTATTGAATTAATTTTACTATAGGGCTGTAAACTAAATTACACCCTATTATACTAGCTTTAGTCCTCATGTACCATATAATTAGCAATCTAATGCCAACTATAAGCATACGTATACAGATATACTTAAAAAAATATATACTAATACTGTACCCCTTCGGGTATTGTGCCAATAACTAAAATATCCAAAATTGCATGCAAGCATAACAATCTAATTACTGTACTGAAATTTGATTAGCACATACTAGGGAACAAACAGATGTATAGGATACGGACACCAGAAAATTAATAAGACAAAACCAGCTTTGCCGACTCGGAATCGACTCGAACTTGCTAATTCAATAACTCGACGACTTGGTTAAACACATCAATAAAACTTTAACCCAGATATGCGACATGCTCGGCGGAATCGAGCAAACGCAAAAGACCAGAGACTAATTAAACGGCAATTAAATAAATAATATCGCTGGATTCTAATCCTACATGTGTCGCTCTGATATCACTTGTTAGAATTAATAATCTATAAATCTCACATGTAAGAACTAGAACACCATCATAAATCTCCTTTATAACTTAAAATGCGAAAGTGTATCAGAAACTGTAGTTATGGTTGTAAGTTGAATCGGCGGCGAGGGTTTTGATCTTCCAAAACAATAGGCAAACCTAATTTCTCCAACTATTGATGGGATATAGCGGATTGGTTCATACCTTGCTTTGGGGACCTGACTGTATTTATAGGAGAATTTGAGTTGTTGGATTCCTATTCTAACCCATCACAGAATAGCAAACAACATCTGGTCTCTACACGTATATAATTTCATGTTTTCTATAATTAGATGATTTGGTACCAATAAAATTTTAGTTGATCACTTTATTTTTGGGGCAACTGTCATAACAGCTATAATATGTATATGTGCATTCACACAATAGGAAATTATTCTAACACTATACTCAATTTGTGATTACAAAATTGGTTCTAACCATTGATATGCACCCCTGCCAAAGTCACTTACCGCTTACATTCGAGTCAAGCACGGGATTAGCAGACTATCGCTGTGGAGAAGTGGCCATGTCCCACTGGCCACTACATAGGTAACTGTAGCACTTTGACAATTAAGCTTCAAATCCAAAGTGGTGCCAGAATGGTGTGATCTGAATATGCAGACTAATGGGCGCTCCCGTGCCATCTTTTCAAATTTGATCCAATCTATTTCTGAATCGGGCTGGCATTTCCTTTCTATTTCACCTCCCTCAACTATTGCCTCTGTACAATCGCATCCATCAACCACAAAACCAGGTATATTACATCCTTCAACTTCAAAAACCGGTGCAAATTGACTCATTCGGTGGTTTAGAAAACGGTTTTTACTGACGTGGTTAGTTGACGGTACTTAGACTTGTTGAGTCAACATGGGCTACTTGGGACCCACGTGTCAGCACCTTATTGACGATGGAATTTGGTAAACATATAAATTGGAAACGAGATCCAATCCGAAGTAGATTTGATGATATGCGAAATTCTTGGAAACAGAGTGCACATCGGCTGGGAGTCTGTATCGGTCGATACCGAGTTTGATATGGTTAGCCGATACAGCCGATGGTGGCAAGATTGGTGACGTGATCAATACTGTATTCAAAAGGAAGGAATTCAATGATATTGCTAGGCAGTGATAGATTCCAAGATAGAAAATTGTATCTATTAATTAGGATTTTATGTAATTTTCTTATATATATTTTCGGTAAGAGTCCGTCTAAAGGACTTGTTCGTCTGTTAGGGTTGTAATAGGAAGTATGAGTCGTGTCCGATATGAACATATTATGTATTTTGGGTATAAATATGTACCTGAGACCCTGTAAATAATTAACATCAGTTCAATCCAATTTCGGTACATCGCCACCTTTTTTCCATTGCTTTGTTTCGACGAGTTCTTACTTTTGAGTTGAGTTGCACCGGTTTCGATCTTCGATAACGAGGTAACTACTTATTATGGCGGTTTGCGTTCTCGGGATTAGTGCTTACATCCTTGTGATACTCTAATCTTTATTATGTAATCCGTCGAGTTATCATATATGTTATATAATCTAGATTGACAATGCTTTCTACTGACATCGACCAATCTTCATCTAGGGTTTTATCGATAACAGCTAGATTGACTTGTTGACCTGGATTATATAATATATCCATCATCCTAAAAAGATAATCATCGGCTTGATTGTCTAGATATTATGCTTATTTTCATACTTAGTGTTGCATCAGTTAAGTTTGATCTACTAAGTCGTGCTTAGAATCATAATCTCTAGCATGTTTTATGGTTGTTAATAAAGATAGTATCGGGGTTTCAGCCGATCTTATCTGATATAGTTGCTTCACATAGTCTTATCTCTTATTTAATATACTATATCTGTCCCTTATATCATGATCTCAACTAATATAGATATATTGAACTTATGGTCAATCTAATTGATGATAGTTTAATATATTTGTTGCAAGATGATATCCTAGTATAAGGTAGTATCGGAGCTATAGCCGATACATGCTTAAATTTGGACATCGGCTATGATATAAACATATGTAATCGTTATTTCATGTAACTTTGGATCTAGGTAATTTATACTATCTCGGTTAAGTCCAATCTATCCCAACTGCTGATTTCTAAAGTAATATCGATTTATAGATTACATAATATTGATATTTACAGCTGATGGATCAAATTTAGGGTTTATTTATTGATTAAACAAACCTTACAGCCGATTCGCCTTGCAATGCACCGGCTAGGTTACATCACGATATGACATAGACATTTGGGCCGATTGATTATCGTTTCTAATAATATTTGCATATTTTATCTTATTGATTGCAGGATCAAATCAACTGGCACGCCCTTGAACCCGAAAGTCAACTTTGGACTTGCACTAGATTTTTTTGCATCAACACACCTACTCCTATTCTTCATCTCTTTCTTTTCACTTTTTTTCTGGCCAAGACTGATGGGTGGACGGTGAGCCCCTCCGAGCATGGACGCTCGTCCACCGTCGTCCCCATGGCTCCGAGAGGCCACCGTGCCATGGGAGGTCGACACACCGAGGATGGAGGCAACCGCGGCGTAGGAGCTACGTGACTGTGGTGGCACGAGCTCACTGGAGTCGTTGGCTCGGGGGTGTGGAAGAATGGGAGAGAGGAGGATGAATACTTAACCAACATGTGGGACCCTCTGTCATTATTATTATTATTTTTATCTAGAATGCCACCTAAGCGTTACGTAGGATGAAACCACCTACAAAACCATCCTAGGAGTCAATTTGCACTGGTTTGTGAAGTTGGAGGAGATGTTATACCCGATTTTGCTGTTGAGGGAGGTGATTCTATCAAGAGCAAGAGATGAGGTAGGCAAAACAAACTTAATCCTTCCTTTTTTCCCTCGCATGCATGGACTTTTTTGGCCAAACTTAAGTGGCTTCATGCGGGCCTTGTAGACAAAATAAAAACTTTTTTGTCTTTTTAAAATTGAATATTTCCATGTATAAAGCTTCTATACTTTATATTGCTATGTGTGAGGATTTTATTCATGTTTATATGTATAAAATTCATGTATTGAATAATTTATATGAAGTTTATATGAATAAAATTTCTATATACAAAGAGAGTGGACCACATCTTCAAGGAAACTAAGAAGACTATTGAGACCTACAAGATTCGCATCTTTAGGGTACGAAGAAGAGTGTGGAGACTTACATGATCCGCATCTTCAGGGTACGAAGAAGAGTGTGAAGACCTACAGGATCCGCATCTTCAGGGTACGAAGAAGAGTGTGGAGACCTACAAGATCCACATTGTTGGCAGGATGGCATGAGACCTTTTGACCGGACCTGTCGAAACCAACCAAGCAGTGAGGATTCGGACTCAAGGCGCCCAGGACCCATCGGGGCGAAGCCCCGTGGCGAAGACAACGGGGCGAAGGCGGCAAAGGGTGAAGAGTTGCACCGGGTCCCTGCTAGTCTAAGCGCGCTCTGGGCGAAGGCTGCATGGCGAAAGCGTACGCCGAAGGAGGATGACTTCGCCAGGCTGGGTCCGATCCAAGAAGGCCCAGTGGGCCAGCCCAATCGTCCCGGCCTACTAGCCGATGGGCCAATAGTCACCAGACGGCCCATTGAAGGCCCATGTATCTCAATTACGTTGAATACCCTTATGAGTGTCCCTTTCATAAGGGTGACCATGTAAATTCCCCTGTAAAAAGCCTAAACCCTAATAGGGGGACCTGTAATGGGATTATAAATAGCCCCGTAGGGCCATGTAAAGGGGGATCCCCAATTAAATCCTGAATTTAATACACTTTACTTTTCCCAACAACCGTTGAGTGACCACGTCCTTCGACGTATGTAGTTGTCGCTTCGACAATAGCTGGCGCCGACCGTGGGGACCTCCGAGCGAAACCACTGAGAGCGAATACCACCGAAGAAGGTCCCAAAGGAGAGGGTTGCTAACCCAAAGGAAAGTGTAGCAGAAGAGGCGATGGCCACCGAAAAAGGAGCAAAACCTTCGGTGCCCACCCGAAGCTGGGGCAGCGCCGTCGGCTTCGGCGCCCGCGTCGCAACCACCGCCTTCGGCTCCGGCCACTTCGACGGAGCAGGTGCCGGAGATCCCTTCGGCAAGTCAGCTGACTTCGACCACACTCGCTGCTGTGCAAGCCGACCCCAACCTTGAGGCGCAAGCCGAGGCCAGCATGGAAGTCATGCGGCAGAACATGACGCGACTCCAAGACATGCTTCGCCAAATGCAAGAGCAACAACAAGCATACGAAGCAGCACGGCAAGCCAAGGTTGCTTTGGCCCCAGTCCTCTAGTACTCGGTGGGCTACATCCCGCCTCAAGCCTACCAGCAAGCACCGGTTCAAGCCCCTTCATCACAAGCCGCGCAAGGACCGATGTACTTCCCCGGGCAACCTTCGGCCGCAGCAGCGCACTCGGTTCCTGGCGTGCGGCCGCAGGTTCGACCGGCTGTGGTCCAGGTGCACCCCTCACCACCAGGTCAAATGTCACAAGTGATGGCGGAGGGGGCTTCGGCCTTGCAAGCACAGCTTCAAGCTTTCCTTCAGCAACTCAATCAACCCCACAACATCTCAAGCACAACCCCTTCGGTTCAGTCGGAGGGGAGCACCGGCCAAGGCGCTCCCAGTTGGCTGCCGTCGAACCAACCTGGGGCGGGGGCTTCGCCCTGGTGTCAGGGACCGCAGTTCGACTTCTACAACACCGCCCAAGTGCCACCGTTCAGAACCGGGCCGACGAACGCCGTGGCACAGCCACATGCACAAGCTATGGCTTCACCCTTTGCCACGCTGTATCCATAGCCAAGCGAGCCCTCGCTGTAGGGCGTCATAAACAAGGCAGGGGGTGAAAAGGGGCTGCCGCTGAGCGGGCGAATCAAAACTCGTCCAATCCCACCCCAGTTCAAGTTCCCACCCATTCCGTGGTACTCGGGCGAAACAGACCCAAAAGAGTTTCTGTCTATCTACGAGTCCGCAATCAAAGCCGCTCACGGCGACGAAAATACCAAGGCGAAGGTAATCCATCTTGCTCTAGACGACATCGCCCGTTCTTGGTATTTCAATTTACCATCTAATAGCATTTACTCATGGGAGCAATTGCGCGATGTCTTTATCCTTAACTTTCGAGGCACTTACGAGGAGCCGAAGACGCAGCAACATTTGCTCGGCATTCGCCAGAGGCCGGGCGAATCAATACGGGAATACATGCGCCACTTCTCGCAAGCCCGATGCTAAGTTCAAGATATAACTGAAGCATCTGTCATCAATGCCGCTTCGGCCGGGCTGCTTGAAGGTGAACTCACAAGGAAAATCGCCAACAAGGAACCGCAAACTCTCGAACATCTGCTTCGCATCATCGACGGGTACACGAGGGGCGAAGAGGATTCCAAGCGAAGGCAAGCAATCCAGGCTGAGTACGATAAAGCCTCCATCGCCGCTGCCCAGGCCCAGATGCAAGCACAAGCCGCCGAACCAGCTCCCCACACCGTTCGCCAACCCCAGCCGGCGAACCAGGGACAGCCGCCAAGACCAAGCCAAGCTCCCATGACTTGGAGAAAATTTAGAAATGATCGCACGGGCAAGGCTGTGATGGCTGTCGAGGAGGTACAAGCCCTCCGCAAGGAGTTCGACGCCCAGCAGAGTGGCAGCCACCAGTAGCCTGTTTGCAAGAAGGTCAGAAAAGACCTCTATTGCGCCTATCATGGGCGATCTTCGCACACCACTGAGCAGTGCCGAAACATTCGTCAGCGAAGCAACGCTCAAGAACCAAGGCCACATCAAGGAGCTGCTGTCAAAGTACCTCGCGAGGCGGCCCAAGAGCAATCACCCCCAGCCGAACAGCGCCAAGACATGCAGCGCAGAGTCATCCAGGTGATTACAAGGGCCGATCCACCAGTTCAACCGTCAAAGCGGCAGAAAAAGTTGCAGCTGCGAACGGTGCATAACATCACTGCCGCAGGTGAAGGGGTCCCTAGGTACTTGAACCAGCAAATCTCTTTTAGGCCAGAAGACGCCGAAGGCGTGTTGTTCCCACATCAAGACCCCCTGGTAATCTCGGCTGAGGTAGCCGGTTCTAAAGTACGGCGAATTCTGGTCGATGGAGGAAGCTCAGCCGATGTCATCTTCGCCGAAGCATACGCCAAGATGGGGCTGCCAACCCTGGCCCTCACCCAAGCGCTAGCCTCGCTTCGTGGCTTCGGTGGTGAAGCAGTTCAAGTTCTGGGCCAAGTACGGTTGATGGTAGCTTTCGGCACAGGTGAAAACAGGCGCGAAGAGCAGATACTGTTCGACGTGGTCGATATTCCGTACAGTTACAACGCCATCTTCGGTCGTGCAACCTTGAACAAGTTCGAAGCCATCTCCCACCACAACTATCTCAAGCTCAAGATGCCTGGTCTGGCAGAGGTAATCGTTGTTCAGGGGCTTCAGCCTCCAGCCATGTCAAAAGGCGACTTGGCCGTGATCAACAGGGTAGTACACAATGTTGAGTCCGAACCGCATGCTAAACGCATGCCGAAGCCAGCCCCTCACGGTAAGGTGGTCAAAGTGCAAGTCAACAACGCCGACCCGGCGAAGTTCGTCCAGCTGGGGGGCGATCTGGGCGAAGAGGAGGCTGGGAACATCCTAGAAGTGCTAAAAAAGAACATTGATATCTTCGCCTATAGCCCCAACGAAGTGGGGGGTGTCTCGACGGAAGTCATCATGCATCACCTGGCGGTCAAGCTAGACGCCAAGCCAAGAAAGCAGAAGCTGCGCAAGATGTCTGCTGATCGCCAAGAGGCAGCGAAGGCCGAAGTGCAGAAGCTGCTTAGGGCCGGGGTTGTCAGGGAGATCGACCACCCAGAATGGCTAGCGAACCTGGTTTTGGTGAAGAAGTCGAACGGCAAGTGGCGCATGTGTGTCGATTTCAACGACCTCAACAAAGCATGCCCGAAAGATGACTTCCCCTTGCCGCGGATCGACCAGATTGTTGACTCGACAGCTGGTTGCGAGCTCATGAGCTTCTTGGATGCATACTCCGGTTACCACCAGATCCACATGAATCCAGATGACATCCCCAAGACAGCCTTCATCACGCCATTCGGCACTTTCTGCCACCTCAGGATGCCTTTCGGCCTGAGGAACACCGGGGCAACGTTCGCCAGGCTGGTGTACAAGGTGCTTCGCAAATAGCTGGGGCAAAATGTGGAAGCCTATGTTGACGATATCGTCGTAAAAAGCCGCAAGGCTTTCAACCATGCGTCCGATTTGCAGGAGACCTTCGACAACTTGCGCGCGGCGGGTATGAAACTAAACCCTGAGAAGTGTGTTTTTGGAGTTCGCGCGGGCAAGTTGTTGGGTTTTCTTGTCTCTGAAAGGGGTATCGAGGCGAACCCCGAGAAAATTGACGCCATCCAGCAAATGAGGCCACCATCGAGCGTACGCGAAGTACAAAAGCTCGCGGGCCGAATTGCGGCACTCAGTCGCTTTCTCTCAAAGGCAGCTGGAAGGGGCTTGCCATTCTTCAAGACCCTCCGGGGCGTAGGAAAGTTTAGCTGGACCCCCGAATGTCAGGCCACATTCGACGAGCTAAAGCAGTATCTGCAAAGCCCACCTGCCCTGGTCAGCCCAACCCCAGGAAGCGAAATGCTGCTATATCTAGCGGCTTCACCAGTGGCAGTTAGTGCAGTCCTTGTCCAAGAGATAGAGTCAGGACAGAAACCAGTATACTTCGTCTCTGAAGCCTTGCAAGGGGCGAAGACAAGGTGCATTGAGATGGAAAAGCTTGCTTACGCCCTAGTGATGGCTTCGTGCAAACTCAAGCACTACTTTCAGACCCACAAAATCACTGTACCATCACAGTATCCTTTGGGCGAAGTGCTCCGGGGCAAGGAAATTTCTGATAGGCTCAGCAAGTGGGCAGCGGAGTTATCCCCCTTCGACCTGCATTTCGTCGCTCGCACTGCTATCAAATCCCAAGTCCTAGCCGACTTCGTGGCCGAATGGACACCGGCGTCCGCCCCTGAACCTCAGCCCCTCGAACAGCCTTGGATAATGCACTCCGATGGCTCGTGGTCACACAGGGGGGCGGGCGCCGTGGCTGTACTCACTTCGCCAGGGGGCGTGCCGATTCAGTATGCCGCAAGGCTGCAGTTCGACACGACCAACAACACGGCAGAGTACGAAGCGGTGTTGTTGGGGTTAAGAAAAGCGAAGGCTTTGGGCGTTCGGCGATTGCTCATCCGTACAGACTCCAGGTTGGTGGCGTGTCATGTCGACAAGTCTTTTGAGGCAAAAGTCGAAGGGATGAAAAAGTACTTGGAGGCTATTCGATCTATGGAAAAGTGCTTCGCCAGAATAACGGTCGAACACTTACCGAGAGGCCAGAATGAGGAAGCGGACACACTGGCGAAATCTGCCGCCTGCGGGGGACCGCATTCACCAGGCATCTTTTTTGAGATGTTGTATGCACCAAGCGTGCCCACAGAAACCCTGGATATCATGGCACTTGACCAGGCGGACCTGGGCGAAGACCTAGAGGACTGGCGAACCCCGTTCATAAAGTACCTCAGGGTGGCTGGCTTCCAGAGGATGAAGCAGAAGCGAAGCGCTTACAAATCAGAGCCAGACAATACAAGCTGGTCTCAGGGCAGCTATATCGCTCTGGGGTGCTCCAACCTTTGCTTCGATGCATCTCCTTCGCCGAGGGCGAGGAAATGGTGAAGGAAATACACCAGGGGCTGTGCGGTGCACACCAAGCTGCAAGAACAGTTGCCTCCAAAGTGTTTCGCCAGGGAGTATATTGGCTCACTGTGCTGAAAGTTTGCGTTGAGCAGGCCAAAAAGTGCAAAAGCTACCAATGACACGGCCGAAGCCAGACTGCACCACAATATGAGCTGCAGCCTATCGCACCAGTCTGGCCTTTCGCCAGGTAGGGGCTGGATGTCATTGGCCCATTCCCTGTGGCGCGAAATGGATACAAGTTCGCAATTGTAGCCATTGAATATTTCTCGCGTTGGATCGAGGCCGAACCACTCGGCGCGATCACTTCGGCAACAGTACAAAAGTTTGTCTGGAAAAACATTGTTTACCGTTTCGGAGTGCTGAAGGAGTTCATCACGGACAACGGCAAGCAGTTCGACTCTGACAGGTTTAGAGAAATGTGTGACGGGCTAAACCTGGAAATCAGGTTCGCGTCGGTCACGCACCCACAGTCGAACGGGGCGGCCGAATGCACAAATGGCAAGATCTTAGAGGCGCTCAAGAAAAGGCCGTAGGGGGCGGCGAAGGGCAGATGGTCGGATGAAATGCTGTCTGTTCTTTTGGTCCTCCGGACAACTCCCACAAGTTTAGCCCGTTCATGCTCCTCTACGGAGATGAGGCGATGACCCCAACAGAGCTAGGGGTTAACTAGCGAAAGGGTTCGGTTGAGTTAGAGCGCCGTTAGTAAGAAGATGAGAGAGAGCGCCTGCGGTGAAAATGACGAGAGTAACGGCGGTGAAAAGGGGGAAGGAAGAATATATAGCCTACCAGACGACGTTTCGCCTTCCCGGCCAATCAGGAACTGCCACATGTCGCAGGGTAGGCGAAACGGTAAAATCCCATGGACCAGGCCGCGTAGTGGCGGGCCCTCGGGAAAAAGCCCTTCACTGTTCACTTCGGCCCAATGAAACAGTAGGGATAACTGCGCTGTTTACGGAAGGCGAAGGCCCATCACTGTTCATTCGGGCCCAGACAGACAGTAGAGATAACTTCATCACTTGCGATCGGCGAAAACTATAATAACGCCAAAAAAAAATTTCAACACATACAATGCACACATTTTCGCAGGAGCACAAGACATGTTTCGGCAGGAGCATCGGTCGAAAGGGGGCGCCTCATACCATACTACATGGTTTGCACGGTCTCAGCCGAAGCTCCTATCTCACCCTTGCCCGTGAGGGGCTTGTTGGCAGTATGCCATGAGACCTTTCGACCGGACCTGCCGAAACCAACCAAGCAGCGAGGATTCGGACTCAAGGCTCCCAGGATCCGTCGGGGCGAAGCCCCGTGGCGAAGACAACGAGGCGAAGGCGGCAAAGGGTGAAGAGTCGCACCGGGTCCCTGCCAGTCTAAGCGCGCTCTGGGCGAAGGCTGCATGGTGAAAGCGTACGCCGAAGGAGGATGACTTCGCCAGGCTGGGTCCGATCCAAGAAGGCCCAGTGGGCTAGCCCAATCACCCCGGCCTACTAGCCGATAGGCCAGTAGTCACCAGACGGCCCATTGAAGGCCCATGTATCTCAATTACGTTGAATACCTGTATGAGTGTCCCTTTCATAACGATGACCATGTAAATTTCCCTGTAAAAAGCCTAAACCCTAATAGGGGGACCTGTAATGGGATTATAAATAGCCCCCTAGGGCCATGTAAAGGGGATCCCCAATTAAATCCTGAATTTAATACACTTTACTTTTCCCAACGACCGTTGAGTGACCACGTCCTTCGACATATGCTGTTGTCGCTTCGACAACACACATCTTCAAGGTACGAAGAAGAGTATGAAAACCTACAAGATTTATATCTTCAAGGTAATGAAACAAATATACCTTAACACATCGGCACTCCATGTCCATCATGAACTCCTTCATCAACGACATCTTCAAGAAGCTTGTTAGAATTAACAAGACATCTCGTCAAGCAGTGTGAGAGTGTGCAGGGCCCTAGGAGTATCTGCGGAGCCCGGGCAAGGGTTCCAATGTCAATCGCAAATCATGCCCAGGGACTGCAGGCTGCTTGCAGTCCTGGGGCATGAATCCAACTTTAAAGCAAGGCTTGATAATATTATCACCGTGTCAAAAGGCGAGCCTAGTTGCGCCTGTCTCCTAGGTTTGACCTAGAGACCACATCGGCGGTGCTCACTGCCCCGAGCTTGGCGGAGAACTCCTTCTGGCCGGCTATGTAGGGTGGTGGGCTTGATGATGGGACAGCGAGCAGTGGCATTAAACCACATCAGAGCAGTACCCAAATAATTACAGTTTGAGATTACAACTCAGATACATGCAAGAAGGAGGTGGCAAGGTGTGAAGTGATCAAGCTAGCAGTCTACCTGAAGGAATAGGGCCAGGTCAACGTGCCGTGCACTGGCGAGCAACACTTGGCATAGCTGCGTGGTGTTATGAAGGGCGGACAATCCCTTGCACTCTCACCTAGGCCCACCAGGTCTAGATTTACAACAGGTGGCGCCAAAAGCTTGTTCCAGCTGTCCTGCCCCCCTCCCCTAGCTCAGCTTCCCGGGGTACAAGCGTAGGCCCGGTCCGCAGCAATGAGTATATTAAGACTAATATGACAGGTGGGATAACGACAAGACTAGTCATAGACAAATCTCCATGCAAAATGTAATTGCAGGCTCCCCTTCGAAGTATAAAAATAAGGAGTTATGCGACTTAGCAAAGGGTGGGAAGATTTTAGAAAAAAGAGCATCTAGTCTAGAGCTGATCGTCTCCTTGTAACACATTCCACATCTAGTCCCAAAACACAGGAGTAGGGTTTTACGCACCAGTGTTGATGAGGACATCCTACATTATTACCCGCTGGCAAAGACGCAACAAGATGGGCCGAGTGGCCCAGTTGTAGTCAGGCGGCGATCGTGTGAGCCTCTGAATAAGCCCACCTTGCTTAGCTTGGGAGGAGGAAGCCACCTTAAAAGGGAGAGCCACCCTTCCCCTATCAGACTAGTCTTTTAGGGTGATTGGGCCTTTCCCCAAGTGGGTGCGTCGGAGTTGCGGTGCTAAGATTGCGGGGTTTGGAAAAATCCAGATCAGTGTGTCGTGCTTCGGGCGTATGGTGCTAAGAGTGCGGGATTCCGGAAATTCGGATCGGTGTGTCAGGCTTTCGTCCAACCCCACCTGGGCCAGACTCATCATTTGGTATCAGAGCTGGGCCCTTGTTAAGAAGGGGAGAATGATAAGGATATCCTCCATTATTACCCGCTGGCAAAGACGCAACAAGATGGGTCGAGTGGCCCAGTTGTAGTTGGGTGGCGACCGTGTGAGCCTCTGAATAATCCCACCTTGCTTAGCTTGGGAGGAGGAAGCCATCTTAAAAGGGAGAGCCACCCTTCCCCTATCAGACTAGTCTTTTAGGGTGATTGGGCCTTTCCCCGAGTGGGTGCGTCGGAGTTGCGGTGCTAAGATTGCGGGGTTTGGAAAAATCCAGATCAGTGTGTCATGCTTCGGACGTATGGTGCTAAGATTGTGGGATTCGGGGAATCCGGATCGGTGTGTCGGGCTTTCGTCCAACCCCACCTGGGCCGGACTCATCAAGTGTGGCCCGAACCTATATACTTGCACTGTGTTCTTGGTTTTGTAATCTTCTCTTGTTGTTGGGGATCCCATCTCCGACATTCGCACTATAAACTCTTTGATTTGGTTCACTACTCATAGCTATGTGTACTTCATATTGATATACAATTTCAAATTACATTCTTTCTTGTTCTTGTGGAGTTTCTTCGTTTTCTTGTTCTTGTGGAGTTTCTTCGTTTGCTTGCAGGAACAATACCCTTATGGTAATTAAGGTCAACTACGTGAAAGTGTGGTTGATAATGATGAAATGTGTGGGTCTAGCGGTTGCGAGGTGATGATCGGTTCATCGGAAAGCTTAAAACGTGAACATCTTCATGTGATGCAATCGAATCCGTCGGCACCAGACACAAATTAGGGTGCTCGCTATCGGATGCTTGGTAGTATTCATATATGAAATCGGCTGAATCACACTATATAAATATTAGTAATTCTGCATATCATACTGATGAGTTAGTTTGAATTTTGAAGTCCAACAGTAATGTCAGATCTTACTGTTCTCCTCTTACCTCCCCATAGATGCTCTTGGATTAAAATGTATAGTTTATCAAACCAGTTGGTTTATCACAATACAATTAGTTTTTGTTTTATCTCTTACGTGGTGATTGTTTTGCCTACCAGTTTGGAACAAGTAAAAACTATGTGATGTAAATGAAGCTCACCTTGGTAGCATTGCCTGTATACAAAAGGACAATGGTCTGTTTTCCTGTCTACATATTTGTACCATATGCTAATATAGCAATGGTTAATGCAAGATGGTATGAAAATAAATTTAAACTACAACTGTTTTCGTAAATCGCTACTGTTCATAGTGGTTATTGTTCATATACCAAGTGCTCAATTCTTCTTTCGTAAAAATGGTGTCAATTCTTACCTCATCCAGAAATAGCAAATAATATAGAGGGTGTTTGGATCCCTTTAGTCACCTGGGATGAGCAATTAATTAGGTGAGAGAGGGGATTTAGTCATTAGAAGTTGGGTCACCCTTGACTAGAGACCAGACTAGTTTTAGTCACCATTTAGTCAGGGGTGTTTGAAGATTTAGTCCCCTAGTGTAACTAAAATTAGTCAAGTAGTCTCTAGTCAGGTGGATCCAAACACCCCCATAATATGTCATTCAATGTTCTGTTGTTATTATATATTATGGTAGCCATTTTAAGTTGTTTTTCATGGTGCGCCTAGAGGTTGAGATTGTGCCCAAGCAATTCGGGTGGTGGCAATTTTCTGGCGATGACTAAGGTGAACATGTGGAGATGGTTCCCAAGAGAATTTCTCTGTGCCAAGTTGGTGGAAATGTCTAGCAGGAGGTGGGAATCGTGGATCCTATCCTGAGAATTTAGACCTATGGAGCTAGTTTCTATCCCATAATTATACTCCCCATATCCCAAAATATAAGGCATATTAGTTTTTCACATCATCTCCATCATTATACTTTGACCATAAATTTCATTCATAATATATTATCAACAACTACGCAATTAACATTATATGAATGCACTTTCAAATATGAATATAATGATATATCACGTGTGGGACAGTAAACTCATATATTAATTTAATTATTAGCCAAAAGTTATGAAAATTGATTTTCCTTCAAATCTTTGGAGGCAGGGTTTACTTGTGAAACTTGATTATAGTCAATACATTTGTTTGTCTTATGAACATTTTTGTTTTATATAATATATATATATATACATATATATATATATATATGATGTAAAGTCAAGTATCTTTCTCAAAATTGGACATTATGTATAAACTATATATTCAACAATTATTCACATGCTTAGATAATGATTAGCCACATAATTAATTGAGTAATATAAATACAGTTTATTTAGAAACACTTTATTCACTAAACATAGTTTGTGATATATAATTGTCTCGCTGATTGATTCTAGGGCAGACCAAGTGCACTATTATGTGATTCCTTGGTAGCGTCTGTTAGACATAAACCTTACAAGATGCATCTAGTAGTAGCTAGTTTTACGTTCCTTTTCTGTTGTTGCATGTTTCTTTCTATTAATGCATGCACGCGAGCTTCGGGTTGTGGATGCCGCGTGCGTAGTGGCTGTCAACGAGATTAGCTCGCGACTGGCTTGGACAACAGGACGTGAACGCGTCACTCGGATCACAGGGATGGACGCGAAAGAACTGGGACATGGATCACATCCTAAGTCTGTAATTTGCACAATAAAAGGAGAAGGAAGAAAACCGAAAAGGTGCAGCTACATCGCACCACAAAAAACTCAGTTTGTTTCCTCGTGTTCGTGTGTGTTTCACAGATTGCTTGTCGATCACTTAGGGAAACATGACAAGTGGTATCATAGCTCGGTTCAGAGCGTGGACGCGAGACCGTGTTCTTGAGGGTGTCTTCATGCCTCGAGGACGCACGCACTCCCCGCGCCGGCGGTCAGCGTCACCGTCCGTGTGCGCTTTAGGTTCTGGCGGCCCCGCCTCGGGCAGCGGCGGGAATGACTGCGGGCTACTGATCCACCGCGTGGTCAAGGAGGCGGGAGGTGCGACAAGCTATCCATTGCTGACGACACCAGGCCGGCGCGCAAGGAAGACAAGTGCAGGAACTGTGCGGCAAACTTGGCCATTGGGCCAAAGACTGCAGAAGCAAGCCTAAGCGCGAGGAGTACGCCCATGTGGCCCAAGACAATGAGCCCACGCTGCTTCTCCTCATGGGCGGTTGTGTTGAGTCCCTCGATGCGACCAAACTAGCGGCAGCACCGACTTCACCGACTCAAGAAGCTATTCCGGTCCCAGCACGCGACCCCATCTACTTGGAAGAGAAGAAACTATTTGCGGCGCTCGACGACGCCACAGAGCGTGACCCACGACGCTGGATAATGGACTCCGGTGCCTCCAACCACATGACCAGCTGCCGGATTACCTTCTCCGACCTCGACACAAGCATCACCGGCAACGTCCAGCTAGGAGATGGCTCCGTCGTCCGCATGGAGGGGCGTGGCACGATGCTATTCGCATGCAAGAATGGAGAACACCGCACTCTCGTAAACACATACCTCATCCCTCGTCTGGCTGCTAACATCATTAGTATCGGGCAGCTGGACGAGACTAGCTTCAAGTCAGGGGTAGAGGATGGTGTGATGCGAATCTGGGATGAGCAGCGGCGTCTGCTTGCCTGGATACACCGCAGCCCTGGGCGTTTGTATGCGTTCGACGTCGAGCTCGCGCGCCCAGTCTGCCTAACGGCACGCATCGGCGACGTAGCTTGGAAGTGGCATGCACGGTTCGGCCACATTAACTTCGCTGCACTGTGAAAAATGGGCAAAGAGCAGCTGGTGCGTGGCCTTCCTGCCGTGTCGCAAGTCGACCAGCTCTGCGAGGCTTGCCTCACCGGCAAGCACCGTCGGACGTTGTTCCCACAGTAGGCTCAACGTCGCTCCGTTGAGGTACTCCAACTACTCCATGGCGTCCTTTGTGGCCCGATCTCGCCACCAACTCCGAGCAGCAACCGTTACTTTCTCTTTGCCGATGATTACAGCCGCTTCATGTGGTTGTCTCTACTTCCCTCCAAGAATGGTGTGGCGGTAGCCATCAAGCGCATTCAAGCCACGGCCTAACGCAAGAGCGGCAAGAAGCTACATGCACTTCGCACGGACAGAGGAGGAGAGTTCCTCGTCCACCACTTCGCGGATTACTGCACCGAGCTGGGAGTCCGACGCGAGACGATGGCGCCATACTCACCGCAGCAAAATGGTGTTGTGGGACATCGCAATCAATCAGTGGTCGGGACAGCGCGGAGCATGCTCAAAGCCAAAGGGCTGCCAGGTATGTTTTGGGGGGAGCAGTCACCATAGCCGTTTATCTCCTAAACAGGTCATCATCCAAAAGCATTGGTGGCAAGACACCATACGAGCTGTGGAATGGGTCGCCGCCGGCCGTTCACCACCTACGGACATTCGGGTGTTTGGCTCACGTCAAGACCACCACACCGAATGCCACGAAGCTCGATGACAGGAGCAAGCCCATGATTTTCGTGGGCTATGAGCCGGGGTTGAAGGCGTATTGCTGCTACGACCCTGGCGCTCAGTGTGTGCACATATCTCACGACGTCGCATTCGACGAAGAGGCGCGGTGGAGGTGGGACAGCGAGATGGCCAAATGAGCCGGACTTCACCATCGGGTACACCACGGTGTACCACCCAACTGTGGCGAACGTGCCACAGGCTGACTCGGAGCAGCCAGAGGCGCCGACTCCGCCCGTGACACCGTCAAGTCCATGCACACCTGCCACCGCGGCGAGCACAAGTGCGACACCGGCGGAGTTCGCGACTCCACCAACCACCGCCGCGGACGACCTCGACGCCGACCATGATGACGCTCTGCTTCGGTTCCGCCACGTCGATGACATACTAGGACCGGCGACCCCACCGGGGTGCAGAAGAGCCAGCATCTCTAGCCGAGGCGCAGCAACAAGAGTGTTGGCCTCAAGCAATGCACGATGAGATGAAATCAATCGAAGTCAATGGAACCTGGCTGCTCGTTGATTCCCCACCTCGCCAGCGGCCCATAGGAATCAAGTGGGTCTTCAAGACCAAGAAAGACGCTGCGGGGAACATCACCAAGCACAAAGCGCGGCTCGTCGCAAAAGGATAGTGCAGCGGCAGGGAATCAACTACGACGAGGTGTTTGCCCCGGTTGCACGGCTTGAGTTGGTTCGCTTACTGCTGGCGTACGCGGCGAGCGAGGGCTGGGCTGTCCATCACATGGATTTGAAATCAGCGTTCCTCAACGGCGAGCTCAAGGAAGAAGTCTACATCGCGCAGCCGCCCCGTTTCGTCGTCGATGGCAAGGAACAAAAGGTGCTGCGCCTGGTGAAGGTGTTGTATGGACTTCGTCAAGCCCAGCGTACGTGGTACGCCAAGTTCGACGCGTCACTGCTGTCCCTTGGGTTCCATCGCAATGCCGTAGAGCACGCTGTGTACATGCGCGGAGCCGACGCACGCCGACTGGTGGTCGGGGTATACGTCGACGACCTTGTGATCACTGGTGGCAACCACTCCGAGCTTGATCAATTCAAGAAGGAGATGCGGGAGACATTCCAGATGAGCGACCTTGGGCTACTACAATACTATCTTGGCTTAGAGGTGAGTCAGACTGATGAGGGGATCACTCTGAGCCAGGGTGCGTACGCCAAGAAGATACTTGAGGCAGTAGGCATGCTCGGAAGCAACCCAAGTCAGACTCCAATGGAGCCACAGCTGAAACTCAATAAGTTGAGCACATATCCTTGCGCGAATTCAACTGATTACAGGAAAATTGTTGGCTCGCTGCGCTATTTGGTGAACTCGAGACCGGACTTGGCGTTCTCGGTGGGTTATGTGAATAGATTCATTGAGAAACCCACCACCGAACATCTGGCAGCCGTGAAATGTGCGCTGCACTATGTCGCCAGCACCGTCACTCATGGCTGCAGCTTCTGGAGGAAGAAGGGGGCTGTTCATCTTGTTGGATACAGTGACAACGACCACGTTGGTGACATCAACACGCGGAAAAGCACCACTGGCGTCTTCCTCTTCCTCGGTGACAACTTGATTACCTGGCAATCGCAGAAATAGAAGGTTGTGGCCTTGTTAGCCTTCGAAGCGGAGTACATTGCAGTGACAACAGCTGCTTGCCAGGGTGTGTGGCTGGCGCGTCTTCTCGTCGAGCTCAAGGGAGAGGAAGCCAACGCCATCACACTCAAGGTCGACAATCAGTCGGCAATTCAACTCAGCAAAAATCATGTTTTCCACGATCGCAGAAAGCATATAGAGACCAGATATCACTACATCAGAGAATGCATTGAGGAGGACAGGGTGAAGATCGAGTTTGTCAGCACCAATGATCAGTTGGCGGACATCCTGACAAAGTCACTTGGGCGTGATCGGTTCAACGAATTATGCTCAAGGATCGGCCTAGTCGATGTTCAAGGAACGTGCAAGGTTTAGGGGGAGTTTTGTTAGACATAAACCTTACACGATGCATCTAGTAGTAGCAAGTTTTACATTCCTTTTCTGTTGTTGCATGTTTCTTTCTGTTAATGCATGCACGCGAGCTTCAGGTTGTGGATGCCGCGTGCGTCGTGGCTGTCAACGAGATTAGCTCGCGACTGGCTTGGACAATGGGACGTGAACGCGTCACTCGGATCACGGGGATGGACGCGAAAGAACCGGGACATGGGATGACATCCTAAGTCTCTAATTTGCACAATAAAAGGAGAAGGAAGAAAACCGAAAAGGTGTAGCTTCATCGCACCACAAAAAACTCAGTTTGCTTCCTCGTGTTCGCGTGTGTTCCATAGATTGCTTGTCGATCACTTAGGGAAACTTGACAAGTGGTATCAGAGCTGGGTTCAGAGCATGGACGCGAGACCGTGTTCTTGAGGGTGTCTTCATGCCTCGAGGACGCACGTACTCCCCGCGTCGGCGATCGGCGTCACCGTCCGTGCGCGCTTCAGGTTCTGGCGGCCGTGCCTCGGGCAGCGGCGGGAATGACCGTGGGCTAGTGATCCACCGCGTGGTCAAGGAGGCGGAAGGTGCGACAAGCTATCCATTGCTAACGAATACAAACTACAACGATTGGTTGCTGTTGATGAAGATTAAACTACAAGCTCACTGTTTGTGGGGCGCCATCGAGCATGGCGGCGTGGAGCTCCACGAAGACAGGATGGCGCTTGATGCCATCTGTAGCGCCGTTCCTCCAGAGATGATTTCGACCCTAGCAATCAAGGCATCGGCTAGGGAGGGCTAGGAATGCATCCGGACGATGCGCGTCGACAATGACCGCATTCGCAATGCGCCTTACTGCAATCATCAATCAGCTGGCCACCCTCGGTGATCCCGAACCGGCGGACAAAGTCATGGAGAAATATCTGCACGTCGCACGCCCCAGGTTTTCCCAACTTGTCCTCTCCATTGAAACCCTTCTTGACATCTCCACACTGTCCCTAGAGGAAGTCATGGGCAGACTCAAGGCTACGGAGGATACTCCGACTATTTTGGCACCAACGAACGTCGCTGGCAAGCTCTACCTCACGGAGGAGGAGTGGCTAGAACGCCACAAGAAGGAGCAGGAGGTCAAGCGTGCCTCCGGCGGGTCGAACAGCCGTGGCAATCGACGTGGTGGCAAAGGGCGCGGCGGCGGCAGCAAAACCGGGAACTCGGACAACACAAGGCCGGCGAGCAAGGAAGACAAGTGCCGGAACTGCGGCAAACTTGGCCATTGGGCCAAAGACTGCAGAAGCAAGCCCAAGCGCGAGGAGTATGCCCATGTGGCCCAAGACGATGAGCCTATGCTGCTTCTCCTCACGGGCGGTTACGTTGAGTCCCTCGACGCGACCAAACCAGCGGCGGCACCGACTTCACCGACTCAAGAAGCTATTTCGGTCCCAGCGCGCGACCCCATCTACTTGGAAGAGAAGAAACTATTTGCGGCGCTCGACGACACCGCAGAGCGTGACCCACGACGCTGGAACATGGACCCCGGTGCCTCCAACCACATGACCAGCTGCCGGACTGCCTTCTCCAACCTCGACACAAGCATCACCGGCAACGTCCAGCTAGGAGATGGCTCCATCGTCCGCATGGAGGGGCGTGGCATGGTGCTATTCGCATGCAAGAATGGAGAAACACCGCACTCTCGTAAACACATACCTCATCCCTCGTTTGGCTGCTAACATCATTAGTATCGGGCAGTTGGACGAGACTAACTTCAAGGCGGAGGTAGAGGATGGCGTGATGCGAATCTGGGATGAGCAGCGGCGTCTAGTTGCCTGGATACACCGCAGCCCTAGGCATTTGTATGCGCTCGACGTCGAGCTCGCGCGCCCAGTCTGCCTAACGGCACGCATCGGCGACGTAGCTTGGAAGGTTCGGCCACATTAACTTCACTGCACTGCGGAAAATAGGCAGAGAGCAGCTGGTGCGCGGCCTCTGCGAGGCTTGCCTCGCCGGAAGCACCGTCGGACGCCGTTCCCGCAGCAGGCTCAACGTCGCTCCGTGGAGCCACTCCAACCACTCCATGGCGTCTTTTGTGATCCGATCTCGCCACCAACTCCGAGCGGCAACCGTTACTTTCTCCTTGTCGATGATTACAGCCGCTTCATGTGGTTGTCTCTGCTTCCCTCCAAGGATGGTGTGGCGGCATCCTTACACGATGCATCTAGTAATAGCTAGTTTTACGTTCCTTTTCTGTTGTTGCATGTTTCTTTCTGTTAATGCATGCACGCGAGCTTCGGGTTGTGGATGCCGCATGCGTAGTGGCTTGGACAATGGGACGTGAACGCGTCACTCGGATCGCGGGGATGGACGCGAAAGAACCGGGACGTGGGATCACATCCTAAGTCTGTAATTTGCACAATAAAAGGAGAAGGAAGAAAACCGAAAAGATGCAGCTTCATCGCACCACAAAAAACTCAGTTTGTTTCCTCGTGTTCGCGTGTGTTCCACAGATTGCTTGTCGATCACTTAGGGAAACCTGACAGCGTCAATGAAGACAACCGTTGTTACTTTGATGCTAGTCAATCATGAAAGACTCGTTCAAGTAATAACCATGACACAATTACAATTGTTTTTCTCACTATATATTTGTTGACAAAACAATATAACATGCGAGATAGTAGAATATTTTCCCAGAAGCATCATTAGGGAGCACAAAGGTTACTCTAAGCCATGTATAACAGATTTAGTGTGGCACCTAAGCGTCACCCCCTTAAGCATGGGCTTGACCATATCTAGAACCTTGATAATCACTACAAACAATAGCCTGTAGATGATAATCATTCCACAAAGTATTGCAAGATCCACCCATTTTGAATGCCCCGTTTCCACTTGAAATAACTCAACGATAACTTTTTCACCAGTAACTGTTTTATGTCCTCCTAGATCATTTTGGAGGACTAACCCTGAGAACTCGTTCTTGTAAAACCCCTGCAGTGCATACTTGTGAAAGGAGATATAGTAGATTGGGTACTTCCATACTATCTTTGGGAGGTTATTTGGAAGTTGGAAGAATCCACTATTGAGCATCATAATGCCTTGTATACCGGCACCAGTGATGATCCCCATTAGGAAATCTGGTACAATGGTTGCGACGATCATCATTAGTCCTTCGACTAGCATTGTGCATGAGCACAGTACTAGTGCAAAATAGACAAAATGGTCGATCTGCCTTTGTAAGCCAGTAAGATAGTATGCAATTGCACCAGGTACTACAGCAATAAGGAGAAGATATGGTGTGGATGACAATGTATTGGAGATCACAAATGTGACCACACCATAGTGTCCATTTAGCCTTTCCCTCCCGAAGATCTGAGCAGTAAGAGCATGTAATTAAGCAAATGTTATGCACAAATGCAAATTCATTTGATAAATCAACGTTGCATAATATAATTCTTTGATATGTACATGCAATGTATCCTCCCATGCGTCATCTCAACTATTTAAATTAATTAGAAAAATATGAAAGTCGTCACTCTATAATTTTCAATGAATATTTACTGGAACTAATATTTATATATACTTGTTGGAGGCTTTCCTAGAAGCCCACACTTCAATAAAAAGCTAGAAAACCTAGAAATTCCCATAATAATAAGAAAATATAGAAATTCTCATATTAATTTAATATAAAATCACACGCATCCATCTGTCAAACCAATGGCTAGAGATCTTCCAACACATAATATATGGATTTATTAAAATCAGAGTTGGAAAAAAAATCCATACTGAGTAAACATGTTCCACACGTATTTCTGAATTTTATCAAAATGGATAAGTGTATAAAGGGCCTGTTCGGCTGCTCTTTGCAGCCGCTGCGCTGCCGCAGCTGCACATATAAAATACTGTGTGTATAGGCTGCAACACAGTGTAAATAAGATCAGACGAACAAGCCCAAGATCACGCGCGCCCATCTATCAAACTTTTTGAGGCTTTTCATGATTTCTGCAAATACTAAATTGGAAATGAATATTCTTTTGTTCTTTCTCTGTTAATCAGTTGAATAAAATTATCCTTTCCCCTGTTGATACACTACTCTGGTGAATCTTTGTACAGTATCATTACTAATTTTGCACTTGAGTATACACAATAACACAAAGCGGAAATGCATAATCGATTCCAGACGTTATGTTCCTAGTCTACACGTTTTGTACAGTCAAATTTCATGAAATCAAAGACAGAATACATGTTTGCTCCTACTGATATATACATATAAATGCATAAATACCTTCATATCCTCCACAAAGGAGGGGAACCCTCCAATTGCCATAAAGGTTAGCAGGGTGCCAATAAACATTAGCATTGATGACCTTGACTGAAAGAAACAAAATTAATTAATAATATATTTTCATTGGCATATGCACACCCCACCAGCAATCCGTGTGAAGACAATTAAGGTTTTATCTTCACTTACTCGAGCTGAATCAGGTCCATAGCCCACATTGTAAAATATGGTCCCAAGGGAAAGACTTATGGCAACATAAATGGCTAGTCGCAACCAATAGTATCCAATATCTCTATACATGTTCACAAATGAACGTCTGGTAAGCACAAGTGTCTTGGTAACAAAACCAGCTCGGTTTCTTCCAATCGTCCGTCGATCCTGAACAAAAGAATATGAACGAATATGTTAAACATAACTTTTGATATATATGATGGACATATATAATTATATAAGTTATATAATTATAACTTTTTATATAATATGATGGACAATTATTGTAGTGATTGTACATGTATATAAACGTGCACATGAGTTTAGAATAGACACCATTTCGTTTATGTGACGCATTTCCTGTTTTGCAACTTCCGAAGTGTTGGAGGATTTGTATGAGTTCACCAAAATGTCTATTGCTTCATCTGCAAAAGCTGGCTCGTACTGGAGTTTTTGTTCACTCTCCTGTGCGTTAATAGCAAATTATAAGGCAACTTAACATCTCAAGAACAAAGAAAGGCATGCACTTTACCATACTTGTGTGCATATTGTGTGTACGGTGGGTTAAAAAGGTTTCAATTTGTGATATTCATCTAGTTCTGATGAGAGGCATATGGTGGGTGTACCTCCATAGCCTCCATTTGCTTCCCTTCTTTTCTCTTTTATGTTTGCGTCGTGTACGTGTGTGCAGAGGCCGGAGGTGTAAATGATTTTCCATAACCTAAAGAAATTATGATATGCTGTATTAATTGTGAGTGAACTTAACCTTGTCAAAATCTTTGTTCACGGTCCTCAAGAAATGATCTGATGGATTCCTCATTGGTGGGCAAGGGTAGCCATTTGAAGCAAAGAACTGCAAACAAAATTAATATACAGTGTTAAAAACAGAGGCAAAAACCAAACACAAGTAAGAAGACCACATGCACAAAGGATGCATATGACGATTGGCATCATATACGACACTAGATATAGGCCAAACCTCGGCAGCTGTTGAAGCTGGGCCGAAGAAGACGGTGTTCCCAGCGGCGAGTAGGCAGAGGCCATGGAAGAGCTCAAACACCTCGCTGCATGGCTGGTGCACGACGGCGATGACGGCCATGCCCTCCCTAGCGGCGAGGCCCGTGATGCGGCTCATGACGTGGAAGGAGGCGGCGCTGTCGAGGCCGCTGGTGGGCTCATCGAGGAAGAGCAGCCGGGGGCGTGTCAGGATTTCGAGGCATATGCTGAGACGCTTCTGCTGCCCGCCGCTAATGCCCTTGCTCGACCGCCCTCCGATCCGTGTGTCCAGAGCGCCAGTGAGCCCCATCTCTCTCACCGTGTCCTCAGCACGCGCAACCTTGTCAGCCACTGACATGGTGTCCGGCAGCTGGATCTGTGCCGAATAGTAAATAGCCTCGCGCACCGTCAGCGTCGCCATTAGCATGTTCTCTTGAGTAACGTACGCCTGATCAATGCATATTATACTCTTAGTTTGTTTTAATAATAGAGTTTAATCTCTAGCCGATCTCTATATGAAACATGTATATATAACTCCTAATTAAAGAAACAATTATATTGCTTTTACTGCACGCTGTAATATATTTCACCCGCTAAATTGTTTGTACAGAAATGAAAATGCAGTAGTAAATTAATTGGATTGTCTATACAGTTATACTACTTTTCTATATAGTGTATTTTTTCAATTTTCTACAGTAATTTTGGAACTTTTGATATTGGCTAGAATAATTCTACACAAAAGTACTGGATTTTTTTTCAATAATTTGATTCATTTTTAAAACATATTTATAGACAGATTCCTTTAACACTTAATACCAATAACGCTAGCACGGCATTCTGCATCTCAACTCTAACAACCTTAGTACTGAAACCTTGCACAGTTGCACCATTGGCAGATTCCGATGTGAAAGTTGGTGTGGATGGGGTCAGCGCAAAACCAGACCTCATGCACATTTTGGGTTTTATCCTGATCTCTAAGAGCATTCACAATGTAGTGGAAATGCACGTAATATGCATTAAAAGTTTTTTCTACAAGGTAAGATACATTGTGAAAGTGGTAAGTAGCTACTACCGAGTCATTATTAATAGGACATAAACAATTTATGTTGGGTCCCATCTTTTTTTTTTTTTTGGCAAGGCTCATGTTAGACCTAGTTGGAATTTTTTAAGATAGGTTCCACCTTATTTTCCCAACCTACACATGCATACATTTTGGAGCCTCTCCAACCTACTAATGCTATCTGACAGAGGTCCATCTTATTACCTTGTTCTTGTTCGATAGTAAACATTGAGGATGTCCTAACACCATCTAAATGAGGATGGAAATAAAATAAAAGGAAATAAAAAAAGGCACATTATTTTGTCAATTTCACTGTGAAATCGGAGGCCAAATTAACTTGATTTGAAGAGAGGGTGCAGGGCAGAGAGGGTAGTTCTTAGCGATCAAGTTTCAACCCAATTTGAAATTTCTTCCAATATATATAAGGATGATAATAAACCAGATTGAACAAAGGACGATAATATTGCTTTACCAATTTTATGCCAATCAACCAAAAATTGAAAGGGAGGGGTGCAGAAAGGGCAGTCCCCTCTCGATCGGAGGTTTGGTGCTGAATCTCGGCACCAAAGAGGGCTTGCACTAATCCCCTTGCACATTGCCAGGGTTTCACTTTGGTGTCCAGATGTTCAACTTTAGTGCCAAGGAGCTTGGGAGGAGCAAGGTCCATTTTGGTATTTTACGAATTTTTTTGCAGGGGTCTATTTATAGAACAATTTTCCGAAAAGAATAGATTGAAAAAAGTCCACACGTAAGTAATTATTTATCTAGTAGTGTATAAATTCATATACCCACTTCTTTTTTTATAGTGAACACGTTCATTTCTCGTCTGCTACGAGAAAGGTAAACATTCATCAGGAATCCCCGGAAAAATGGACAACAAAAAAATCAGTAATACTATAAAAAATGGGCTAAGATTTGTCTGTATTAATTGGTAATACTATGAAATAAATGGGCTTCAACATCCTCATTTTATCTCACCGAGGTTCCGAAGGCAAGCTTCTGGCACCGGCCATTGATTAAAATGTGTCCTCTCATCTTCAAGTTCGAGTCCAATCTTCCTATGTATACAGAGAGATACACATGTTATGAATTAAAATATGGCCTATTACAGCCAGATTAAGAAATAAACATCAAGTTCTTCCATATTATGCCTTTTACAACTGTTGTACTTACTATAGAAATGTAATTTTATATTTATTACATATCTTTCCAATGTTTTGACTGTTTATATCTTTGATATAGAGACCGGATTAATAAAAATTCATTATCCAAAAAATATATTTCCAAAGTACTACTTATATATGTGCCGGTCATTTCCCTGCACTAAGTGCGTCAACACTGCAAGTGGCCATCCTTACCTTCCATTTGTACAGAGCTAGCAATAGCAATAGGCAATAGGAACCATCTCTGAGGCCTTTAATTTAAGGCTCTTTGAAAAGCAGGATTTTTAAAACACAGAAACAAAAACAATTGTAGAATTGAAGTGTCCTAACAACTTAAATCGCAGAAAATCCTATAAGAATGATCGATTGGATGGAGTATATTGGATGGAGTATAGGAAAAATGCAGAAATAAAAAGAGAGATGAATACAAATGAGGTTGAAGCTCACGTTAGAATTCCTCTAAAATTCCTATATTTTGAGCTAACTGAAAGAAATTTTATAGGGTTTTTTATCTGGATTTTTCACCTTTTGGTCCTATTTAAAAAATTATTCTATAAATAGACCCCTAAAAACTTACTCTAGAAATGGTGTTTTTCGTGGCACCAACACCATTGGTATCGTGGTCCAACATGATGGCACCAATGACGTTAGTGCCGTCCCCTAGCCCTCGGTGAAAAGCTAAGTCATTCGTAATATCATTGGTACCGAGAATCTATTTAAAATATTTTTTCAGGTACAAATAGGTCCTTTTCAAACTTTTTTACAAATAGATCCTCGGTACCAATGACAAGTAGTGGATGGACAGACAAGAGTTTCACAGATCTTTTTGATAATATTGAAAGCCATGCTTCCTGATGAGAACACATTGCCCAAGACGACATATGAAGCAAAGCAGGTTTTATGTCCCCTGGGTTTAGAGGTCCGTAGAACACACGCTTGTCCAAACGGCTGCATATTGTACCATAAGCAATATGCGGACTTAGATGCTTGTCCTGTCAGCAAAACTTTTCGATACAAGCGAAAGAAAAGTGCTGACGAAGGAAAGAAGTCAAAGCGGGGTGGTCCGGCGAAGGTTGTGTGGTATCTACATATCATTGATCGTTTCAAGAGAATCTTTGCCAACCCAAGGAAGCAAAGTTAGTACGTTAGCATGCCACAGAGAGAAGGAACGATGGTATGCTTAGACACTCTGCTGATTATTTTCAATAGAGGAATATCGATCGAAGACACAATGAATTCGCAGCCGACCCTTGAAACATGAGAATATGTTTGTGTACGGATGACATGAATCCTTTTGAAGACATGAGCAGTTCTCATAGCACTTGGCCATTTTTGATTGCAAACTATAACCTACCGCCATGGTTGTGTTTCAAAAGAAAATATATTAGGTTGTGCTTGTTAATTCAAGGACTGAAACAACCCGGCAATGATATTGATGTGTTTTTGGAGCCTGTTATCGATGATCTTGAGATTATCTGAAAACAAGGTGTGGAAACTTGGGATGCGTATGGTCAGGAGAACTTCAAACTACAAGTTCTATTGTTCTGCACCATTAATGATTATCTCGCATTTGGTAATCTTTCTGGAAAACTGTGAAAGGAAAAACGACTTGCTCCGACTGTATGGAACATACACGCAGTAGGTGGCTGAAGAAATCAAGAAAGGTGGTTTACATGGATCATAGAAGAAATCATGGAATACTTTGTATTAATGTAATTTGCAATTTCTTATAATTAATGAAGTATTTTGTATCATTGTCTTTATAATGAATGATTTGCATATGTTTCATGCCATTCCAGTAACTTAAACATCTTGATACTACTTCTATGTCTCAAAGTGTAATAGCAATTTTAAACTATTTAAATAGGGCATTTGTTAATTATACATGATTTTAAATTTAATAGCAATTTTAAACTATTTTAATAGGGTATTTGTTAATTATACATGATTTTTAAAATTTAATAGCAATTTTAAACTATTTTAATAGGGCATTTGTTAATTATACATGATTTATAAAATTTAATAGCAATTTTAAACTATTTAAAAAGGGAATATGATAATTATATATGAGATGAGCTCATCTCAATCGGGCTTAAGCTTAAGCCCGTCACGGATGATCGCATCTCAATCGAGATTAAGCTTAAGCCCGTCACGGATGAACGCATCTCAATCGGGCATAAGGTTAAGCCCGATTGAAGCTTGTTACGGATGTGGTTTGACCACATTAAGACTAGGGTTCTTTTCACTCTTAGATCTAAAATTTCTAAGTCCTTATGCCTTACGCTGTCGCACTCCTCGTCATTGTCACCGAGCTCAGCCGCCGCCTCCTCGACCTTCCCCGTGCACGGCCACCGCCCTCGACCTCCTCCGAGCCCAGTGCCTTCATCCCCAAGACTGGCGCCGCACGTTGGGTGATGTCGTCCACCGAGCCCGGTGCCACCACAGCACCGTTGACCTCCTCACCGAGCCCGGCGCCGTCCTCCATCACCTCCTGCGAGCTCGGCCATCGTCGCCACCGACCTCCTCCATGCCGAGCCCGACTGTCGCTCTCCTCCATGCCGGTTAGTCCACCTCCTACTCGATCTTTATGTGTGATTTGTGATGAATATGTAATCTTTATGTGCAAGTGGACTTGTGATATGAATTTAGATAGAGATGCATTTGTGATGAATTTAGCTATAGATGTTTCACAGTGATGAATTTGTGGATATTTGTGGATATATGTGGATATTTGTGGACTTGTGATGAATTTAGCTAGAGTTGCATTTTTATATATGTTGGTTTTTATATATGTGAGATGTGCACTTTAGTTTATTTATGTGAGATGTGCAATTTAGTTTATTTATGTGAGAGGTGCATTTTTATATATGGATGATGGATGATGGATTTTGGTGATAGTATCTAGGTTATCAAATCATCACGGAATACGAGGTGCTGAGGGTTCAAAGTTGGTTTGATCGAGTTAGTGCAGCCACGGAACAGATCAAGACACCTTCGGACTCCCAGTACCTCGTATTCTGTCATTTTTTGATAAATTAAGAAACTTTAATATATATAAGTAAATTTTAGGCATTTTAGGGTATTTAGGGTATGTTTGTGGTAACTTAGAGTACTTTAATGAATTTTTAGGGTAATTTAGATATACATGTGACTAAGTGATATAATTAAGGGTACTTTGTATACTTTTAGTGGCATAGTAATGCTTGTTTTTACTTTTTGTTGTACACCAGTTATTTAGAAAATGTCTCAGCAAGGCGAACCCACGTCACATAATACTAGTGGGACCACATCAACCCGGAACCCTAGGTCCCGAAATAGGATTCCCAAGGAAAGATACACCATAAGAGAGGTCAACGCTCTAGGATTCCCGGTGGCTCCTGCCAAAGCTGTTAAGAAGTTCAGATCGATATGCGGGGTGCTAGGGAGGCGACACTTCACCATTTTGGTCGACCACATCGATCTTATCCCACAGGCAGAAAAGGATGAAGCTTAGAAGCAGTTCAAGCTTAGCTTCGATTACCCCGAAGAGGACGAGGAAAGATTCTAGCATCGTGCTATCCAAAAGATGGGTAAATGATGGAAAAATTTCAAGACAACGCTGGTCGGCGAGTACGTCCTCAACCCCGTCCAGCCAACACCATATAGAAAGTACTCATTTATCACCTCCCTCGTGTGGGAGCAGTTTCATGCTACCAAATCAACCCTTGAGTCTCGGGCAAAAAGCGAGGCCTATAAGGCGCTGCAGGCAAGAAACTTCACCCGCCCTGGCTTGGCACCGGAGGATACAGCGGGAAGCAAGAGGAATGGCAGATGGAGGATGACGCTGCTCCAGGATCTAACACCTCACCTCCATTTGCTGATATCCCAGACATCCGGGCAAGGAATTGGGAAGGGCGAGGGGCAAGAAGAACAGCGATGGAACAATTATGTTCCCAAATGCCGAAGATCAACAAGTTTACCAGAAAATAGTAAGTTCAACATTTCGAATATGTTTAATTTGTTTCCATCTAAGTCTTGAATTAACCCGACCTTAACTGTACGGCAAATCAACATTACTAGCGAGAGACGGTCCTCAAAAGAGGTATGCTCACAAAGACGCGAGGATGATATCCTCACGAAAGCGTTGGGAACCGAAGAACACCGTAGACGGACAAGGGGCCTTGGCTCCAATATTCCATGGAAGCTTGGGTTTCCCCAATACACGTGGCAGTACAAGAAGAACAAGCTAACAAAGGTGGAGAAAGAAGCACGCCTCAAGGATCAGCTTAGAGAGCAGATCAGAGCCGAGCTGAGCTCTGAATTTGATGAGAAAGTTGGAACAGGTGGAGGCACGTATCAGGGGTGAGCTCCAGCAACAAAACGCCGACCCCATCGCCATCCTAGAGTAGATGCGAGCCCCACGCAAAGGTGTAGCAGTTGCGCATCAACTGAGGCGGCAGAAGAACAACCACCAGTCCCTACCGCAGTCGACCACATAACACTAAAACCAACAAACAATGCATATGTTGTCTTAACACATCCATATATTATATTCTAATTAAGAACATGGATGAGTCTATTGCAGGGACCCACAAAGTGCACCCTTGTCGTTAGGGTGATACCAACATTTACAGTTCCTACCGCTAAGGGTCTTGCGTTCAAGCCTACGCCGGAAACCCGAGTGCATGGAGCGCAACTGATGGCCGGGCATGCTAAAGTTCAAATGGACTTAGTCAAGCCCAAATGGGTCAACTTCACTCTACCCCATCCACCAAATGACGAGGTTTTGACCCTAGGAGCTACACGTGGGACCTTTATCCAATGGTCGAAGGGCCTCATTGAGATAGATATGGTTCCTAGGTCAAATATTGCTGCACCAAGTACTTGTCAGCCGCTAAGACCCACTCCAACTCTCATATATGCCCCTCCTGGCATTGAAGAAGATGAATGTTTCCACTTGCAATATGATACAGATTTTGGGGATGAGGGTTCGGAGGTCGACAGCAGGGCGCACAATCCCCCTCCTGCCAAAAAGAGCAAGAAGGCGTAATCTTCTCCACCACAGCGTGAAACACGTAAAAAATCTACTGGAAGGGGGAGAGGAAAGCTGCAACAGCCGCTTCTAGCTCTAAAGAAGCAAGTTCTGGGCAAGGCGCCAGCTCGTCCTGCGGCTCCGACCATCTTCACATTAGGCATGCCATTGGTCGAAGATGACACATTAGCCAAGATGGGCCCTGCTTGCAAGCAGTTGCACGGGTACTACATGGAGAAGTCCAACGCAAAGAGGAAGCATAGAGAGACCTCCATGACAGGCCATCACGATAGATAGCCATTTCTCAGGCCAGAAGGCTTTATTGCCGTAGACTTTTCAGATCTATGGGACTTTTACAGGCTGCGAGCGATGGACACCAGTCTCTTTAAGTGCTACTCCTTGTAAGTATTGTTGCGTAAAAATCATGGTAATAATAATCCATATATTATGCTTATACAGGTTTTTGTCTTGCTTGTAGGTTAACTTGGAAGCATATCCATAGACATGCACCCCATGTTGCCTTACTCGACCCAGCTATCGTCAATGTAACAAATCTGAGTAGCGATCGAGAAAATATGGTAGAATATATCAAGGACTGCTTATGCGCCCGTCAAGACAAAGAGTTCATTATGTGTGCCTATAATCAACAGTAAGTGTGTACACTAATTAGATGCAAATCAACGACGTGTATAGCTTTAATATTTAACTTGCAATATATTAATACCGCATGAGCCATTGGATTCTTCTGGTCTTAGTGCTGAAGTGGAGTTTGGTATACTACCTTAACTCCAGAATTGATAAGAAGGTATACGATTGGTCCATGATCGAAGCTGCCTTAAACGACGCATGGGATCGATACATGAAAAAAGGCGGGAGGCATAAGGTAGGGCAACCCGCACTCGGTCACAAAAAAGACTTCCTAATACATCAACAAGTTGGGGACCAATGTGGGTTCCACATCTGCCATAACATGAGGAACTTTGCAGACAAGGTGACATTGCTTAACCTTGAGGTGTGTGCTTCAATTGTGTATACACCTATATATGCTAAGTACTTCGAAGAATATACATATGCACTAACTTGGTGCCTCACATGCAGGAAAAACTTTCCAACATCTTGGAACACAATTTCGAAGTCATTAGAGAGGAGATAGCACAATTCATACTAGATGAAATCTTAGCACCCAAAGGAAACTTTAGATTACAATCGTAGCTAGCTCATCTCTAAATGGCTGAATATTTTGCAATGCTTGTCAAAGACATGTGATTTTCCAATGGTTGTATATATTCTATGTAATATAATCCGGTCTGATGTTTCTATATGTACTTGCAATGCTAATTACATATAAATTTGTTCCAACTTATTACTTGGTTTTGCAGGTTTTGATACTTAACTCTTGAAGATGCATTCGCTGAATGGATGTGAATGACATATGTGAATGGATGTGTGAATATATGTAATCACTGAATATATGTTTGATTTGTGAATTGTTGTGAATAGCATATATGTGAATGGATGTGTGAATGTGGCAGTACTGGATGTTTGATTTGTGAATGGCTCTGTAAATGGGATTGCTGGAAAAGTTGGTATATACATATATAATATATATATATATATATATATGCTTATGTCATTTTGCAGCGGGTATGACTAGCAAAGGCCTTTTTATTTTTTTGTTAATATACTCATCTGTGACGGGCTTAAAATAAAGACCGATAAAGATAACCTCATCCGTGACATGCACCGAACCTAACCAAGTTTGACTCATATGTTTGGTCAAATCTATCTGTGACGGGCATTATTCTTGGCCCGATTGAGATAGCTTCCATCCGTGACGGGCTCTTTCAAAGGCCCAATTAAGATATCTTCATCCGTGACGGGTTTTACGGTCAGCCCGATTAAGATTTGTCATCCGTGACGTGCGCCTTTCCTAACCTAGTTTGACTCATCTGCTGGGTCAAACCTATCTGTGATGGACTTTATTATTAGCCCGATTGAGATAACTGACAGTTTTGGTGGCCAAATGCCCGATTGAGATAACTTCTCACATCAGTGACCTTTGGGTAGTGACGGGAGCCCTTCCCGACACAGATGAGGCTTGCCGCCCGATTGAGATGACCTATCATGTGCTAGTGCAAGCACATGCGTAAATAATTATATACGTTGCCAATCTAGAAACATATAAAGTCTCACTGCCTAAAAATCGGTTTTTATGGACGCACTATTTTATTACATGCGGGATAAAAAATCGGTTTTTATGGACGCACTATTTTATTACATGCGGGATAAGAGAACGTTCATACGTAGAAAGATTTGAATACTGTTCGGTTAAGATCCGTAAGGGAAAATTGGTTTTCACAGGTAACTCTCATAAAGACCCGTGTGCTAAAATAGCCTATTTTCACACGCGGTCCTATTAAGAGGACCGCTTGTGAAAATCAATTTTCCAACGTAGAGGACCTCCCCTCTGTCTATAGTTCACTGCTACTCCACATATTTTTCTCTCCGTTGCACTGTCTCTCCATCTCCCCTTTTCTCTCCTCTTCCATTTCCCACCTCCCCTTCTACTCTCCCCTTCTCTCCTTCTCTTCTCCTCCACTTGCTCTTCTTCTTCTCCTCCTTCCTCCACTCTCTCCCTCCGCCACTTTCATTTCTTCTTCCCCTCCATCCGGCAGCTCGGGATGACAGCGGCAGGGAGAAGGCGGTGCCGACGTCCAGATCCTGCAGCTCGGGAGAGGGTGGCATTGGCCTCGGGGCGGATCCGCAGCTCCCGATCCTTGGGAGCGATGCTGATGCGCACGATGACGGCGACGGTGATAGTGACTAGGGCAACAACAACGGCGACAACAAGCTCGAGGGTGGCAGATCTGGCGGCGCAACCATCGGGAAGGGCAATGACTACGGTGGGCAGCGACAACAGAGCTCGAGGACGGTGAATCCGGCAGCAGCGCAGCCCTCGGCCTTGGGAGGGGCGACGGTGATGGTAGGCAGCAACGAGCTCGAGGGGGATGGGAATGGAAGCTAGGGTTTTGGCTGACTTTGTTTTTTGGAACTTTTATTTTTCTTCACCGAAATTATTTTCGTGGCCGGTCAGCATTGGTGACTACGCGCGAAAATACCGTTTTCGAACGTTTACGCTGCTCGTATGAAAAAATGTTGATTTTTTAGACACGTGGGTGCAGTTGGCTAGTTCGCCGCATGCGAAAGCGGGTTTTGGCCATATGCAAACATCGGTTTTTACTAGTTAATCACTGAAATTTCAAGGCATTACAATGGTCCTGGATCCACCCTGTGTGAGACATTAACGACTTTGAAGGTTGATACCTCTTAATTAGGAACACTCATGAGTACCACGTTCAACACATACGTACGTACTGTATTGTAGAAACAACGAATACAACCGATTACAGCTGCCGGTGAAAGAAAAGTCAGCGCTTTCCTAACCGATCTTTTTATGCGCTAATTAGTGCAAATATCTTGACGCGTGGGTCAATCCTTTTCAATGAATCCAATGCTAGTGTCAACTCTTCAACACATGCATGGGACGTGCCATGCATTAAACTAATTATAAAGAACAACATTAATTCGATCAACCGCCGCTAGCATGCAATAAGAGCGTCTGCCATTCGGTTGGATCCATTACCTCCTCGATCGTCAAGCAAACCTTAGCTTTTCATGCAGAGATTTTTATTTGTACGAAAAACACTGAAATGTTAGAGGATTTTAATCCTATATAAAAATTTTCTATGAAGATCATTGAAACAAAGGATTAAATCATATCCTATCAGTTGAAATTTCTATGGAATGGACAACCCTATAAAGATTTTGGAGAAAACTTAAAGAAATCCAACCTCGTGGAAATTTTCTTTCGGTCTACATATCTCTCTTATCCGATTCATGCGTTTTTTCTACTGTATAATCAAACGACCATTCCTATGTTTTCCTGCGTTTTGTAATTCTATGTTTTGTATTTGCATTCCTGTGTTTTTCATTCCTGCAGTTTAATTGGGCCCTAAACATTCCACAACATATACGTACACGTTGTCTCTACCGTTTAGCTATTTTACACTTATTTACATTGACATTACGCGTGTATGATTGATTGTTATTTCTTATTATTATTACCATATGTTATTCGATATGTGTCCCTCACTAGCAAAAATGTTTGTAGTATCGCGTATATATATTTCAGATTTTATGGTGTAAGCAGCCTCACATTTCAGAGGGGGAGGGGGGGATCATAGTAACGCCCTTATCAAATAAGCAAAAATGATATCAACAGATTTGTCATGAAAAAGTACTTTATATTGTTCAACGAGGATATGTCTCTTAAACATTGTCGATTTCCAAAAGCTTTCAGTAAATGGAATGTAGGTAGTTACTATGTAATTAATACTTTATTGTGCCAATAGTACTGTGATCGATAAACTTGACCTATATAGGTTAGGTGCAACTTATCTGGTTCGATCGGTTGGGCGGTATGGAGATTGATATCTTTATAAATACCGAGCAATCGTGCACTACTCTTTAGGAGAGCAGATCTATAAAATTATCACCTTCGATATTTTGCACCGGTTAATTGTGGATCCGGATTTTGGGAAGCACTATGGACGCCTACTCATTGTTCGTCAACCATGCCTCGTCTTCCTTAATTTACATTTGAGCGCTGCACATTGCATGTTGTCAACATTTAGTATTGTGCGTCGTACATGCAATGCGTGCTGCGTCTCCTCCAGCATGTTCGATTTGTTCATGTGCATACTGTTGCTTTATGCATGTGTATAATATTTATACAGTCGTAAGGTATGACCATGATAGGTAATCTTTATGTCGTCATGATTTATGCATGAAATAAATTAGATTCATATGTGCTTATATTTTGAACACAAGGTGCAGTGTTTTTACCGGCTAAGGTGTCAAGTAGAGTTGTCTTGCCGCAGCCCGATGGCCCCATGATTGCTAGCACCTCGCCGGGGCACGCGCAGCCGCTGACGCCATTGAGAATGGTGGCGGTCTTCCCCTTGCTGTCCACCGCCGTCACCCACACGTCCTCCCACGTCAGGAACACGCCGTCGTCTAGCCGCTCCTTCCTGCGGCCGCTACCATCGTCGCCTTCCCGTCGTTGCCGAGCGACGTCGTCGATACCATCGAACTCACCGCCGGCGGTGTGCTGTTGCACCGGCGACGGCGGCACCGTATCAGTTGAAGGCGCGGTGTCGCCGGAGGTAGCAGCATGATGCCCGCGGAGAGCCGCGACCACGGAGGCAAATGGGGAACGCAGGAGGTCACCAACGGTGCCACGGCGGCCGCCGTCGTCGGAAGAACGGCACAGCGGGCGCGACGGGCTCGGCGTCGGCGCCCAACGTGGTAACGGCGATGTGGCCATATTGATGATCGATCAGCTGGCTGCTCACTAGCTAGTCAGTACGAGCGTGTACAACCCGAACCACTGCTTCTCGCGGTTTGCACTGTTGCAGCATCCATATATATATAAGCCATATTTCAATGGGTTTGGTTTGTTTCTAATTAGTTTGTAAAACTAGGGGCGCCACCCACTTTGTTATAGTGGTCTACTCGTCATTACCATGACACCATCTGTATTACGCACAAAAGCATGTGGTTTTGCACCTTCATTAGGCAATAGATTTCAATATTTTATCAAGTTCTTCATACCAAAAAATCGGGATGGCATGTGGCCATTTGATCATTCATTTGATATATGTTGTTTTAGTTGGCAGTGGAGTTGTGCAGTGGGCTCTACCCAATGGCAAAATCTAAACCGAGAAGCCTCTCGGTTTAGCGTTAACCAGCGACGAACCAATTTGTGAGAAGAACTGCTACACGTGCTGACGTGCATGCTTGTTTTTTCTCTTAGATATACATGTCTTTTTCTTCCTTCTTATAAAGTTTTCTCTCAAATTACTTATCCGATCTACAATCCGATTACACCATTGTGTTCGTTACAATTAAATCTTCACAACAAGATCTTACGTGATTATATTACGATGAAAAAATATTCATATTTATAAATTACTTTTATTATATACATAAGTTACTTTTATCATATATATATAAGTTACTTTTAGATTTGACTAAGTTACTTCTTAGACATATAAAAGTAAATTCAATAGAGTCTAAAAGTAATTTACATATATTATAAAAGTATCTTAAAACAAAACGGAAAAATACTATTGCATTTTTCAAGTTGAAAGGAAAAACTAGATGGAGTACAAACCAGTTACCACTAGTTGTGTAGTCACGTCCAATTAAAAAAAGGCATATATTAAAGTTACTTTCTTTTTGTTATAAGTTACTTCTATAATATATGTAAATTACTTTTAAACTTTATTGAATTTACTTTTATATGTCGAAGAAGTAATTTAGTGAAATCTAAAAGTAATTTAGATATATTATAAAAGTAATTTATAATTTTTCATCAAAATATAATCATGTGAAATCTTATTATAAAGATTTAATTGTTACGAACACAACAGTTTAATCGGATCGTAGATTGGATGAGTAGTTTAAGAGAAAATTTTATTTGAAGTATAGGTGGATAGGGTCTCATAGATGGAGTGGTAGCTGATTTAGACAAACCAGCTACCACTAGCTGTGTAGTCACGTCCCTACCCAATAGGTTTTAAATCTTGTAGTCCGGCTATGGCTAGCTACAGGAGAAAATACCATTTATGCAGCACTGTGCATGCTTATAGCTATTTAATAGAGAGACTAGAAATTAATGATGGTTATTTCACTACGCCGGATCGGCCCGTCTACGATAACCTATCTGTGATGGGTCAAAGTGCTTCATCACAGGTGACCTCATCTGTGATGGGTTTAATTGGAATCTGTTTTAGATGTGGTTGTCATACATGGCTCGTCACAGGTAATAGGTCATCTGGAACGGGCTCATATATGTGCACCCGACCCACAATACCTCTGAGAGGCCCACATATACCCCATCACAGGTGACCTGTTACCTGTGATATGTAAAAAAACAAGCCATCGCAGGTGAGGGAACTCATCTCTAACCGGCCTAGTATGTTTCCCATCACAACTCTCTCTCACACTAAAAGACATCAAAGCCACTGGCCCACCACCGAATCCTTATCCACACGTACTTCTCTCCCTTCTCTCTATCTCCACATCTCCCCCCACCCACTCTTGCCTCGCGCCCCCTGAGTGTTGCTCGTGCCTCTTCACCCTGAGCGCCGGCAGCCACCTCCTCCACCCCAAGCCCTAGCCACCAACATCATCGTCTCCTCCATCATGTCGACTCCCAAGCGCTAGTGAGCTCGCCATCTCCTCCCCTGAGCTTCGGTCGCCACCGTCATCTCCTCATCACGTCGACCCCTGAGCGCCGACAAGCTCGGCTCTTCGTCATCTCCTCGTCTCATCCATCCCTAAGCTTCAGCCGCCGACCGCCTCTTGTGCCCTTCACCTCTCCGACAGCCATGTCTCCACTACCCACGAGCTGTAGGACTCCAGATCTGGTCTCTAGAAGGTGGGGACCACAGGATCTAAACACCCCCGAGCTCTGGTCACCGCACCTCCTCCGCTCTCCGCCCCAAGGTCACTGGTGGCCGCTTCTCCGCTGCCCCGAAGCTCTGAAGCGCCAAATATGGTCTCTAAGTGGTTGGGGACCACCGGATCTACCCCAAGGCCATCCTCGTTGTCACCGGACCTACCATCCAGCACCTGCCACCACAGCCTCCACTCCGAGCTTCTAGTGTCGTTCTTCTAAGCATCAAGTCACCAAGGCCATCAAGGATTTTGCAAGTGTATGTTTGTGTGTCTTATGATTTGATTTTGGATCTTGAAAGTGTTCGATGTCAAATTTCTCATTGAGATGTCATATGATTGAGATTGGAGAGGTAGATAATTGATTATAGAAGAAGAGTTGGGTTTTTTGTGACTCTTGTTTTTCTTCTAGGAGGAATTAGTCTAAAATAAAATGTTTTGGGTTACATGGATCTATACATTACCTGTAGCTCGGCACCATTTTTGTTTTTATTTTTGTTTTTGGCTAGGGTTTCACACCTCTGATGGGCCACAAGTTATTTTTTACTTTTATTTTGGCTGGGTTATATTCAGCATTGATGGGCCACAACTCGTGAGCCGATTGAGATAGAGTAACTTGTGACGGGTTCTATCTATATACCAAACCTATCACATGGGTTACTCACCACTGACGGGCCTTCACTCGTCATAGGTGAGTGGAGTCATCACTTACCTAGCCACTCATCTCTAGCCAGGGCTGAATCCGTCGGAGGTGAGGGTTTGGACCCGTTAGAGGTAACCTGATCCGGTATAGTGTTAACTTATAAATTTATATGATGATTATTTGGAAACCTTGGCATGGGCTAATTATTAGACAATGGGAATATCTAAAAACTATCGTAAGTTTGAGTAGAAAATTCTTAAATATCTATCTATAGTATAGTTGTAATATAATTCGACTATAACTATATTATAACTATAATATAACTTGTATATAAGTACTAATATATATATATATATATATAGGTATGCATGTGTATGTATATATGTGTATGTATGTATGCATATATGGATATATGTATATATATATATATATGGATACAATTAGCTAGATCAATCATGACTAGGGATATCTAATTAAATCACTTCATAATAAATAGATAGGTGAGACATACGACGAGTACCGAGTAGGACTTTAAAACCTTCGGAACCAAGTACCGGCTGTTTAGTATTCGCCACCTTGCAAAGATCCTGATATATTATAACTATAATATAACTTGTATATAAGTATTAATATATATATACATATGTATGTATATATGTATGTATGTATGTAAATGTATATATGTATATTTATATAAGTAATTCCAGCCAATGTCGATACCAGCCGATATTGATAGAGTTCTGAACTATTGGCTATATATATATAGTATAGATCGTAAGATAATCGGCTGATGATACTATAATAAAACAATAATATAATCCAGTATAAACCAATTGGCTAGTAATGATATGATAGAATAAGCACTGATCCGAAGGTTAAAATATTCATTGGCTGGAGGTCTGATATCAATAAATCCAAATAATAAGATAAACAGTGAAATCTTTGTTGTGATCGGCTTAATCCAACTTATATGTAATCCTTATAAGTCGATGCAACGTCCAGATAACTCATCGGTTGAAACCCCGATGAAACCCTTATCGACAATCAAGAAGCAAGCTAGAGATTACGGTTCTAAGCACGACTTAGTAGATCAAACTTAACTGATGCAGTACTAAGTATGAAAAGAAACATAATATCTATACAATCAAGTCTTTGACTGATTTTCAGGTTGGTGGATACATTATATAATCTAAGCCAACAAAGTAATCTAGCTAATATCGACAAAATCCTAAATGGAGATCGACCGATGCAAGTAGAAAACATTGTCAATCTGGATTATATAACGTATATGATAACTCATTGGCTAGCACTCTGATAAAACATTAGCATGAACCTATCGGCTTAACATGATTTATATTATCAACAACAATCTAGTAGGTCGAACATAACTGATGCAGTACAAGATTGTATATGATAATCTAATACTCGATGAACCGATAGATCTATCCAAGGTGATGGATATAACAAATCTATTTAAAACAACATTGTGATTTTAGAGATATATCGGCTAAGACAGAAGATGATCAGACCTAACCGAGATAGCCCCAATTAAACCGATGCGTCTCTAAGCACAATTCAATTAAAATAGAATTGAGATATCAGGTAGGCAAATATATCAACCGAACCAGAGCGATCCAAGAGATCGAAGCGATGCAGCCTTGAACAACACCAATGTAGCCGATAAATTCACCATAGCCCGACGGAACATAGGGCCTACCCCTTCGCCGGAGATCGAAAGCCGATGCAGCCCCACGTCAGGTGCCAAATTCCACCGGTTGATAAGTAAAAAACCTCAGAAAGAGGGTGGTGATGCACAGAGAGTAGTTGTATTGATCGAGAGATAATTTACAATAACCCCAGGTGTACATATCTATACCTATGGGTAGATATGAGTCCTTATAGGACAAAACACAAACTTTTCTAAAGATAAAAGGAAAACATAAAGTCCTTATCAGACACTAAACAAACTTTCCTGAAGATAAAAGGAAACTAACGACTCTGCCTAATTAATAGATAAACATCCATGCCGCATTCTCCTTGAACTCAGACTCTTCTAGACAAACTTCCTTTAATTGAATAACTTCCTTAACGAATCCATCAAGAATACAACTGGTGGCGATTGATAGCTTCCATCGGCCGATTCCAGAACTCTGAAGCCGATACTGACTCTAGGCCGATGATGACTTCGAGGCTTACCAAATTTTGTCGTTAACAACTTAATATCCATCCTTTGTCAACTTGGGTGATAATTTGACTACCTTGTGTCACTTATGTTAATCTTGCTAGAATCATGTTATGCCTATCCATGCTTAACTACCACTAACTCACAAAATGGGATAATTACATTATTTCACTCTAGTATCTTGATGAGCTGCGAGCTCGAGACACTTGACCATATTTTATTCGTTGTAATTATCCAACTAAAAGATGGCTTAATAGTGGGCTGTGGGTGCATGGTTTTTCTAGTCGTACCCATGGCAATTAAGGACCGGTTCACGGGAAACCTTGCAAGACTTACCGCGCTTACCACAAGCAAGCGTGGGCAACTACTGGACTTGTAGTATAGCTCGACCCTTTCCTAGGCACCGAAGGCGAGGGTGGGCGTGATGGAGTTGGGTCAGCCGGGGCTAATCGGTTGATCGGCTGCTAGATTCACCGCGGTGCATGGGGGGCTGCCCACCCCGGATATAGGGGTGGGGGTGAAACCTCAGCGTGGCGTGGATGGTTAGGGGATAGTTATGCGAAAGGTCTTGTCACAATCACTCGGCATGGTGATGTGTCTGGCTTGACACGGTAACATAACGGTGGATTGTGTCTTGTGGGTACAGTTGTGCACCTCTGGCTATAGTAAAACTATTCGAATAGTCGTGCCCGTGGTTAAGGGCGATCGACCAGATTCACTGTGATTAGTCTCACACCTTTAATTAACTTGACTTAATGAACTGGTGTAGTTTAGGTGGAGTGGTTGGGTCTGTTCAACGTGGTGTGCGTTGTTCAGTGGAGATTTACTCTTTGCCTTAATTAATCAACTGTTTTACTGTTTTCAACCATAAATGTTTACAACCACCTTTATGCAAATAGCCACAAACCCTCCTTGTCTCCCCTTGCACGAATGCATCGTTGGTGTGGCTTGCTGAGTACGGTGGTTGTACTCAGTCTTGCTATTATTCCCCCTTTTCAGAAATGTAGTGCTTCTGAGCTGAAGACGAAGTTTGAGGAGCAAGGCTTATACCCCAGTTGAGTTTTGCCTGTGGAGTGGAGCTGAAGCCCGCTAGGATCGCCTTTTTCTACTGTTGCTGTTTTCTTTCGGTGTGAGGACTAAGTGCATTTTCTGTAAGTATTTACGCTTTATTTACGTTTGGATCTGTGTATTTACTTGTCATTTTGTGTACCCTGGCTTGATTCCTGGACAAGAATTTATACACAAAATGGTCTGAAAATTTGGCTAAATTTCTGGGCGTGACACACTATGATTGGACCCCAATTCAAGAAGCGATAGATGTAGCGTGGGGCACATATGTGGAGAAAGGAGGTCTGCATAAGAAAGGACAAAACTGCCTCATCCAAAAAAAGACTTCTCGGTCCAACAACAAGTTGGCGACCAATGCGGATTCCACGTATGCCACAACATGCGGATTCTGTACAACGAAAAGGTGAAGACTGGGGCCGAATTTGAGGTTTGTGATCTCAATTGTGATATATACTAACTACTACGAAATATATATATATAAATATATATATACACATATATATATATATATATCGATCGATTAATTTCGAAGTGTGTACATGTAGGAAAAAATATCCACGTCTCCACCTAGGAGCTTTCGGGAGATTTAAGAGAAGATAGCCGGCTTCATCGTCCGTGACATACTACACCCTAAAGGAATGTTTAGACTACGGGCTTAAGTTAAATGATGAACATTGTTGAACATTTTAAACTTAATGTCAAAGATACGTGATTATGTAAAACTTATGTACAATCCGGTCAAACTGTTTATGTATATACTTGCAATGCTAAACATAAATTTATTCCAATTTATAACTCGATTTTGTAGGTTTTGATGTTTAGCACTTGAAGATGTTATTGTGAAAGATGTGAATAATGGATGTGTATTTGAATAAATGTGTGAAATATGTGAATGGCGTATGTGATTACTGAATGCCTATGAATGATTGTATATGATGGGAAAGGGAATATATATATATGTTTCTGTCTTTTTGCAGCGGGCATGGCTAGCAAATGCCTGAGGCTAGCCAAAAAACAAAATTTATTTTTTGGGGAACACTCATCGACTTAAGCCCATGGAGATAAAATCATCCGTGACAGGCTTAAGTTAAAGCCCGATTGAGTTGTTAGTTATCCGTGACGGGCTTTAATTGGGCCCGATTGAGATTATTTGTCATCCGTGATGGGATTTAATTGGGGACCGATTGAGATTATTTGTCATCCATGACGGGTTTTATTTGGAACCCGATTGAGATTATTTATCATCCATGACAGGCTTTAATTGGGGCCCGATTGAGATTAGATCATCGGTGATGGACCCTTGTTTGACTGGTCATCTTGGTCAAACCTATCGGTGACGGGTTTTAGTTTAAACCCGACAAAGATAAATGCATCCGTGATGGCCATTTGCCCGATAGAGATGACTTCTCACATCAGTAACCTTTGCACCATAACGGACGTCATACCCGACACAGATGAGGGTTACCGTCCAATTAAAATGAGGGTGACCGTTGTAGTGGAGCCTGGTTATGCACCAACGATTTAGCGTGCAAGAAGCCAAATAATATGAAATATGTGCCAGCCTAAGCTCGAAATCAACGTTTTTTTGCCACCCAAAAATTATCAAATTAATACTGTTTTCACCATCAAAAGTTTGCAAATATCTTTTCTCCATTTTAGTTACATATCATGCGCTCACGTATCAAATAATTTGTGCTTGCAAAAACTCTTGCATGATACTCCTCCATTTTGTATTGTTAGGTGTTCTACTTATACCCTAAATAAATCTGCTGTAATTTTAACTAAAGTTTATAGAAAAAATTAACATCTACGATACCAAATAAATACGCTATCATACTGATATCATAATGAAATAATTTGATGTTATAGACATTGGGAAACTTTTCTATAAATTTAGTTAAAATTAGAGAATTTGACTAAGTACAAAATAGTACCTTATATTAGAAGCTGGGGTGGAGCTAGAGCATATTAGGGGGGTGCCTAGAAACTTGGTCAAGAAAATTTTTTAGCTTTACCTCATCTATTTTCACCATGTATGTATCATCTCAATACAAACTTAGCATCCATATCAGTTTAAATTCGATCTAAAGTAAAGTAAATTAAGTAAGTGGTACATTTCTCTATTTCGTTCTAACTCCACCCCCTTTAAGGAGGAGGAAAGACAGTATAAACCGAGCCTTTTCCTTTTTTCTGATTGTTCAGAGCTAGCTACATCAGAGAGAGCTATGCGGCTTTATACAATTGTGTTCATCCTTGGCACACAAGTTTTATACAATGGTTGCTTACGCCTAGATGAAACGCTTTGTCCCCTGCTACTCCTGATTCGTCCGGACCTCCTAGTACTATACAGAGAACCCATTTAGTTAAAAAAGGAGGTAAGTGGATAATTCTATTCCCTGCATAAACCCGCGCGCTCTATAATTCATTTCCCACTTACTAGTATAAAATTTGGAAAAAAAAACTAAAATCGAGATAAGGGAAAAAAAAACCTGTTAGCCCGCCCCACTTGCATTATATATAGTTAGAGACAGCTCACATTCTTCAATGAGACGGTTTTCTAGATCATCTCTGTAAAAGCTCCGGTCATCCTACCACCAACACACATGATATGAGCTTGAGACTGATACTTACAGTTTAATCTTAGGGCAGCTTATCCCGCTACTCAACCTGAAGCTTGTAGTCGCAATATAGTGAGCTATTACGAGAATCCATACATCGGCATGTGCTCGATCTTTAATTATCCTGATGCCGCTCATTCCAATCAGAGACATGAGCGATCAACCTATAAGCGAACATATGCCTTCTTCTCGTGTATCAGACATGGTATGATCTGTAGTACATTTTTGTGCAGATGAAGCAAATGGGATTGGTTGGGTTTTGGCGACGGTATTCTTGGACTTATACGTGAAATGTGATCTATGGTGTGTAGACAAGTATTGTGATATTTGTAAGCCTGTAATATTTTGCGAAGTGCTAGTTGTTTCGTGTTCCTTCAATTTTCATGTCAGGCACCATGACTCTTTTTTGAAAAACACAGATGTAGACGAGGCACCATAACTCACCAGCTGGCATTATTGATTAAATCAAAGGACAGTAGGTAGGTAATTGGGTGAGCAAGAGCAAGGGCAAGAAGTTCTGTATGCATAGTGGTTCAGCTAAAATTAAGTAGTAAGATCTCTCTATTTGGCCCAATTTAGAGGTCCGAATAGAGAATTTTTAAGGATTTTGTAGGAATTAAACTATATCCTACAAAATTCCTGTATTCCAAAGGTTTCCAAGAATTAATAACTTTAGCGATAATAAACAAAAGAGTTTTAAAACTTTTTTCGGAAATTAGATTTGCTAAAAGCAGATCCTGACTCACTAGTACAGATCCTCTCATCTATAACGGGCACTCACATGCCTAGACTTCGTGGGTCGTCAGAACGAAGTCATCTCAATCGGGCCGAAATTAACACCGTTGTAGATGTACTCGTTCGAGGTGCATATACCTATAGCCCATCACCGATGACACTCATCTGTGACGGGCACAAAATTAGGTCCGATTGAGATTACCTCCACTACCTCAATCGGGCCTAAGTATAAAGTCCGTCACAGATGAGTGTCATCGGTGACGGGCGCCAAATAAGGCCCGATTGAGATTCGGTTAACGCCCGTCACCGATGATACATATTGGCGACGGGCTTTCTTCTACGCCCGTCAGAGATAATTGTGCGCCTGTTACAGATGTTGTTTCTTTGGCCCGATTGAGATATATTTTGCACATTATAAATACTCCACTCGACTGTTGTCTGGAGTTATCCCACTGTTCACTATTTTGGTGGGAGGTTGAAGGGGGCGAATTTTTGTATTTTTTTCCAAAGAAAAATAGGAAAATCATAAAAGTAAGTAAAAAGGTACTAATCATTTCTTATTAATTTAGTAGTACTTATCTCATGAGATGTTAACTAATATTTTGTTCATTTTTCAGTGATGGATCGAAGTTGGATGTATGCGACTACTTTCAAACGTCATTGCAAGGAGTATAGAGATGACGTATTAAGTTTTATGAACGCTGCGGAGGAGGATAGGAAAAGAAGAAACAACAAATACATATGTTGTCCATGTAGAGATTGCAAGAATGAGAATATGTTTGAAAACAGATTGGACGTACACTCTCACTTGATACAACAGGGATTCATGAAGGGCTACACATGTTAGGTGAAGCATGGAGAGCAAGAATCGGGAAGTGGTGCAGTTGCAGACAAGTGGTGCAAACAATCATGAAGAAGGAGATGAAGATGAGCATGACATGTTTATACCATCTCCATTGAGCGGTTAAATGGTTGATGTGGATTCTGATCTACTGCAAGACATGTTACGTGACGTAGAGGATCCAACTTACAACGAGAGAGATTCCATGAAGTTGCAGGTTGGTCAGTGACTCGGAGACACCTCTATACGCCGGATGCAAGCCAAAACACACCAAATTATCAACTACCTTGGACCTAATGAAGCTGAAAGCAAGTAGTGGATGGACAGACAAGAGTTTCACAGGTCTTTTGGGAATATTGAAGGCCATGCTTCTTAAAGAGAACACATTGCCCGAGACGACATATGAAGCAAAGCAGGTTCTGTGTCCCCTGGGGTTAGAGGTCCGTAGAATTCAGGCTTGTCCCAACGACTGCATGCTATACCACAAGCAATATACGGACTTAGATGCTTGTCCTGTCTGCAAGACTTCTTGATACAAGCGAAAGAAAAGTGCGGGGGAGGAAAAGAAGTCAAAACGGGGTGGTCCGGCGAAGTTTGTGTGGTATTTACCTATCGTTGATCATTTCAAGAGAATATTTGCCAACCCCAAGGAAGCAAAGTTAGTACGTTGGCATGCCACAGAGAGAAGGAATGACGGTTTGCTAAGATACCCTGTGGATTCGATTCAATGGAGGAATATCAATCGAAAGCACAAAAACTTTGCTGCCGACCCCAGAAACATGAGGATATGTTTGTATACGATGGCATGAATCCTTTCGAAGACATGAGCAGTTCTTACAGCACTTGGCCTGTTCTTATTGCGAACTATAACCTCCCACCATGGTTATACTTCAGAAGGAAATATATTATGTTGTGCTTGTTAATCCAAGGTCCAAAACAACCCGACAATGATATCGATGTGTTCTTGGAGCTTGTTATCGATGATCTTGAGATTCTCTAGAAAGAAGGTGTGGAAACTTGGGATGCATATGGTCAAGAGAACTTCAAGCTACGAGTTCTATTGTTCTGCACCATTAATGATTATTCCGCACTCAGTAATCTTTCTGGACAAACTGTGAAAGGAAAGATGGCTTGCTCTGACTGTATGGAACATACACACAGCAGGTGACTGAAGAAATCAAGAAAGATGGTCTACATGGGTCATAGGAGATGGCTCCCACTACGCCATGCCTTTAGAAGAAAGAAGAAAATTTTCAAACGGTAAGAGATAACTTGGATCTGCTCCCAAGGATTTGCCTGGAGATCAGGTCCACGACATGGTGAAGGACATTACTAATGAGTTTAGGAAGAAAGAAAACGTAGCAAGGTAAATGATAAGGGTATGTGGAAGAAAAAATCCATATTTTGGCGGCTACCTTACTGGAAAGATGTTGAGATCCATCATTGCATTGATCTAATGCACTTAGAGAAGAATATGTGCGATAGTTTGATCAGGCTACTGCTGAATATGCCTGGGAAGACAAAGGACGGGTTGAATGCGCGCCTAGATCTACAGGAGATGAACATTCGCAGTGAACTTCAGCCTGTTAGGGATGAAGAGACAGGAAGAGTGTACCTCCCGCCAGCTTGCCACACATTGTCAAAGGATGAGAAGATCGCAATGCTATCATGCCTAGCAGATATTAAAGTTCCTTCGGGCTACTCAGTGAGGATCAATAAGTACATTAAATTGGAGGACCTAAAACTGGTTGGAATGAAGTCTCACGATTGCCACGTGCTAATCAAATAAATCTTGCCAGTTGCTATCAGAGGCATTCTACCACCCAAAGTCCATCACACGATCCAACGGCTCTTGCCTTCTTCGATGCAATCGGTCAGAAGATTATAGATCCCGAAGATCTAGATGGGTTGCAGGCCAATAATGTCAATACCCTGTGTCAATTGGAGATGTATTTTCCACTGTGTTTCTTCGATATCATTCATCTAGTGAAGCAAACAAAAATATGTGGCCCAGCTTTTCTAAGGGAGATGTACCCGTTCGAGAGATACACGGGAGTTCTTAAGTCGTATGCTCGAAATAGAGCAAAACCGGAGGGAAGCATGATTGAAGGGTACACGATGGAGGAGGTTCTTGAGTTCTAGGTCGATTACATGGCCGAGACTGATCCTATCGGAATTTCTTGCGTATCACCACGAAGGAAGGTTGGCAGGTGTTGGCACAACAGGCAGAAAAAGAATTGTTCCGATCAAACTTCCTATGCGCAGGCTCATTTTGCTGTGCTGCAACATATGGCTGACGTAACCCCATACTTTGAGGAGCATTTAGCAAAGATCCGACAGGAGAACATGGGTGGATCAGATATGTGGATCAACAGAGAACATAGTACTCGCTTCAACGAATGGTTCAAGAATCGTGTCGCACAGTCGACTAATGGCCCAAGTGAGACAGTTCGAAGGTTGGCAAGGGGCCCATGTTGGGATGTTAACACATGGCAAGGGTACAATATCAATGGGTACATATTTTACACCGTCACACAAGATGAGAAAAGCACAGTTCAAAACAGTGGAGTCCGTATAGATGCATATCAGGATCATGCTGGATCGAACACATATTATGGACGCATAGAGCAGATCTGGGAGCTGAACTACATGAACTTCAAAGTCCCTTTGTTTCGTTGCAGTTAGGTGAATATTCGCACTGGTGTCAAAGTCGACAAGGAAGGATTCCCTTTATGGACCTGGCCTTTGGATACGCCGACGAACCATTCGTCCTAGCGAAGCAGGTCGAGAAGATTTTCTACATAAAAGACCTCGCAAACAAGAAGCTGCATGTCGTTAGGGATGACAGGTGAAAAATTGTTGGGGTTGACAACATCGTCGATGAAGAAGAATACAACCAGAATCTTCATGTGAGACCACCGATTGACCTTGATGATGATCCCAAAGACGATGTGGCCTACGCTCGTTCAGACCATTCGGAAGGCATATCCTTGTAAATGAAGTCTTTGTAGTAATGTAATTTGCAAATTGTTATCAGTAATGAAGTATTTTGTATCGGAGCCTTAATGAATGATTTGCATATGTTTCATGCCATTCCAGTAACTTAAACCATGTTTAATAGGGTATTTGTTAATTACACGTGATTATTATAATTTAATAACAAATTTAAACTATTTTAATATGGCATATTTTAATTACATTTAAAAAAGGCATTTGTTAATTATATGATTTTAAAAATTAATAGCAATTTTAATCTATGTAAATAAGGCCTTTGTTAATTATATGATTTTAAAAAATTAATAGCAATTTTAGACTATGTAAATAAGGCATTTGTTAATTATATGTGATAAATCAAATGTAATAGCAATTTTAACTCGGGTACAAGTTAATTATAAATGATTTTTATAATTTAAATATCATTTTTAAACTATTTTAATAAGGAATATTTTAATTGTATAGTGGGATGAGCTCATCTCTATCGGGCGTATTACTAATGCCCGTCAGAGATGAGGTCATCTCTATCGGGCGTAGTACAAGAGCCCGTCACGGATAAGGTCATCTGTATCGGGCGTAGTACTAGTGCCTGTCACGGATGAGTGTCATCTGTATCAGGCGTAGTACTAGTGCCCGATAGTGATGAGATTTCACTAGGGTTACTAGGTCTCCAGATCCAGATCCGTATCTCACTCTCACTCTCACTCTCTCTCCCAGCCGTCGCCGCCTCCTCCACGCCACCACCTCCTCCCTCCAAGATCAGGCCTCACCGACCGCCGCCGCCTCCTCCTCATCGTCCGCACCGCCACGTTGATATCCTCCGCACCGTCCCCGAGCCCGCCTCACCGACCGCCGCCGCGTCGATCTCCTCCGCGCCGTCCCCGAGCCCGTCGCCGCGTCGACCTCTTCACCGAGCCCGCCGATCGTCCCAGGTTCATGAGCAAAATTATATATGTGAGATGTGCATATATGTGATCAATATATATGTGAGATATGCATAGTGATGGATATATGTGTTAGCTAGATATGTGAATTTTATATATGTTAGATGAATTTCACGATTTCAGAGGTGCATTTTTATATATGTGATGACTTGTGCTTTTTTAGCTAGAAAAAGAATTTTATATGTGACTTGTGTATGGATTTGCTTCTATGAATTTTATATGTGTTAGATGAATTTTAGGATTTAAGGGTTTCTGATGATCTTTGTGAAATATTAGAGAGGGTTTCTGCCGATCTTTGTGAAATTTTAGGATTTGTGTGTAGTTCCTAGGGAGGCGGAGCCATCAAAGAATACGAACTATTCCGGTTGCCAGAACCGACCAAGATTTACCTTGGTAACCAGAACATTTCGTCATTTTTTGATAACTAAGGAACTTTAAATATATGAGTTAGAATAATCAAGATATACATGTGTAGTACTATTTTTTTTAACTTTCTTGCCGTACAACAGTTATATAGAAAATGTCGCAGCAAGGCAAACTCATGTCAGCGACTACTAGTGGGACAACATTTAGCCGGGCTCCTAGGACCCAGAATAAAATTCCTAAGGAAGTATACACCATAACAGAGGTGGACGATCTGGGATTTCCGACAGCTCCTGCAAAACCTATCAAAAAGTTCTCAATGATATGCGGAGTCCTAGGGAGGCGGAACTTCACCATTTTGAAGGACTACATCGATCTGGTCCCACAGGAAGAAAAAGATGAGGCCTAGAAGCAGTTCAAGGAAAGCTTCGAATACCCCCAGAGGCCGAGGCAAGACTCAAGTGGCAGGCTATCCGCAAGATGGGCAACTTGTGCAAAAATTTCAAGACCATGCTGGTCACCGACTACATCCTCAACCCCGTCCAGCCAGAACCATTTGGGAGGTACCCATTCATCACCCGGGTCGTGTGGGAAGATTTCCAGACTGCCAAATCAACCCCTGAGTCTCGGGCAAAAAGCAAGGCCTATAGGGAGTCGCAGGCAAAAAACTTTCACCCGCACCGGCTTGGCACCGAGGCTACGCAGGAAGCTGGAGGAATGGGAGAAGGAGGATGAAGCTGCTGCAGAATCTAACACCCCACTAATTCTTGGTGACATCCCAACCACTCGAAAACTTGGCACTTCACATGCAGGAAAAACTTTCAAGGATTCCGGAAAACAACTTTGATATCATTAGAGAGGAGATAGCATGATTCATACTAGATGATCTCTTGTCACCCAAAGTAATGTTTACAGCCAAGTCCTAGCTAGCTCGTCTCTGAATGGTTGAACATTTGCAATGCTTGCAACAAACATTTGATTTATGTAAATATTCTTTGTAATACAATTCTACGTGATATTCTGTATATATTTGCATTTCTAATTACATATAAACTTGTTCCAATTTATAACTCAGTTTTACAGGTTTTGATGCATATCGGCGGTTTGGAGAGCAAAAAAGGATGTGAATGACATATATATGTGAATAGGTCTGTGGATGTGAATGTATATATGTTGGATTTTGTGAATTGGCTGTGTTGTGATGGAATATGTGATTGGACTGAAATATTGAGTGGATGCTGGGAATTGGACTATACATATATGCTTCTGCTATTTTTGCAGCAGGCATGGCTAGCAAAGACCTGAGGCTAGCCAAAAAACAAATTTTATTTTATTTGGTGATATACTCATCCCTGGCGGGCATTTTACAAATGCCCGAAAGATATATATTTATCTGTGATGGTCTTTAAACAAAGACCGATAGAGATATAGTCATCACTAACGGGCTCTTAGTTTAAACCCGATAGAGATAAGTCATCCGAACCAGGACTATTTTGACTCAACAGGTGGGTCAAACCTATCGATGATAGGTTGTTCCTTAAGACCCGATGGAGATGATTAGTCATCCGTGGCAGGCTTAGTAGTTTGCCCGATTGAGATTAGTCATCCGTGACGGGCTCCTACCTAAACTGGTTTGACTTATATTACTTGGTCAATCTTATCTGTGACAGGCTACATTGGTAGGTCCGATTGAGATAACATCCATCCGTGACGGCTTGGTGCCCGATTGAGATATTTTCTCACATCACTGACCTTTGCTTAGTGATGACCGTTAGAGATGAGGATTGAAACCCATTAGAGATAACCGATCCCGTGCTAGTGCTAGTGACTGGCTGTCATCCCACTTTTACGCAGCCACCGTAGCGATGCAGCTGCCATGTGGCAGTTGTCCTTCTCTACATACAGACCGTTGTTGGCTTGTTGCACCATGTGTCCACAAATATCCCTCTTGGCTCCTAGATCTGGCCGGTTACGGTTTCATCTATGCTTCAGGGCAAGCTGGCAGCGATAGGCTCACTTGTCTACTCGCGGCATGTTGAGCCGTCTTATGGAAATGGCAGCGACAACGCCACCACTCTACCCTCCAATTGCACTTCCCGCACCTTGCTCCTGATGGCCTGGGCTGTGCCTATGTTAGAATGTGCTTGGATGCGTCCGTGACATATGTGTGCTGGCCATGCATCCTAGCCTAAGTCCCAGGCTCCTAGCACTGCAGCTCCCCTCACCTTTCCTCCTCCTCTCCATACATCAAGGCTGCCCTTGTTTGCCTCACCCAAATCACAGGTGCCACTGTTCTTTCAAGTGTTGGGGTCACTAGAACACACCATCTCAAAGATGCTGATGCCACCAAACACGAAAAAAGATTTTTACAAACAGACGAAATAGATTTTTCCAAGCGACCATCCACCCCGCCTGCAAGTGTAGGTCTGCGAAAATGCACGATTTTTATAGGCGGCCATCGGCTCCACCTGCAAAAATCATTTTCACAGGCACCCTCTTCATCTTTGCACGTGGTGCAACCACCTGCTACGAAAATATACTCCATGAACAAAAAAAAAATCCACTGTCTGGCTGCCGGCTCTGGAGCCACTGTCACCGCCCGCTTCTCCTCGTCGGAGCTGCAGCCGACGCTGCTCCACCATCATGGGGAGACGCCTCCAACGCCGCCGCTCGTCCAAGCCGCCTTCATCGCTGCCGACGCGCGAGCTCCCTCCTCTGCCGGACGGTGGGAAGGGGAGGGGAGGGGGCGCCGCCTCCGCCGCTGCCGGTGTACGAGCTCCCTCATTCGCCAGATCTGGAGGGAGGGAGGGGGCATCGCCTCCGCTGCTGCCGGCGGCCGAGCTCCCTCCTCCGCTGGATCTAGAGGGAGGGAGGGCAGGCGAGGCGCCGCCTCTGCCACTGCCGGCCACCGAGCTCCCTCCTCCGCTGGATCTGGAGGGAGGGGGAGGGAGGCACCACCTCTGCCGCTGCCGGAGGCCGAGCCCCTCCGGCCGCGCTGCCGCCGATGCCCCTCCCCCTCCACCGGATCTGGGAGGGAGAGGAAGGGAAGGGGAGAGGAGGGAAGGGGAGCCTCCTCCGACGCCAGCGCCGGTTGTGGCCGGCCCCTCCATCGTCACCGGCTACGGCTGGCGCTGTCGCCGTGTCCGGTCACACCTCCGTCGCCATCACTCCTCATCCCCATCGCGCGCTTGCCTGTGAAAGAGGGAGAGGGACAGAGTGAAAGAGGGAGGGAGAGGGAGAGGGAGGGGGAGGATAAGAAATGGGAGAGGGAGACTTAGACTTTTTTTTAGGCTGAGCTGTAGTTATGATTTTTGCAGGTAGACCACACAAGGTTTCACTTGCGAAAGTCATATTTTCCAGATGGACCACTTAAGAGGTCCGCCTACAAAAATAAATGTATTTTTACAGGCGGACCTCTTAAGTGGTCTGCCTGGAAAAATTGATCTTCGCAGGCGGACGGCGAGCTCCACCCCGATTTATACTTTTTTTTTTGAATGGGCCCCAATTTATACTTTCGTAGGCGGCTATTTGGCTCCGAGGGTCATACCCGTCTAGAAAAAAATCCACGTCTATAAAAATGTTTTTTCTAGTGAAAGCAATCTTCTAATATTTGTCACAGTTGTCAATCCAATTGAAATTGCGGCCACAAGTACTACATTGACGTTGATGTTTGTGCACCAGCGGTGAAAAAGGTCAGCCAGGCCTTAGTGGCCCGATGAAAAGAAGCGACGGTGATAAAGGTTTTTTCCTCAATGGTTCTTGGTGATGAGGTGTACTCTCACCGTGGTAGCTTCTACTAGAATCATAAGATTCTAAGCTTCCAAAATAGTCTAACTTTTCATCCAATTGTTAGAAGTTATAGATACAACATGCAAAAAATAAACTAAGAGCTAGAAAATAAATTTTATTATTTCTCTAGATTGTTGGTTACCAATGAGTTGCTTATCAAAATCTTAAATCCCCAAACAGGATCCTAGTCACCCTTGTTGGTAGTTTGTTGTGAAACACTAAAAAATATCAAAAATGTTCTTTGCACGACCAAGTAACTAAATGAAAAATAATGCAATACTCACTACTACAGATTAGATTTTCCCGTGCGGGCAAAACACGTTTTCCCGTGCGGAGTTTTCTGCCGTCTATGTGTAGGGGTCTGCGAAAATAAAAGTTTTCGCGTACGGGTGGCCCAACCGCACGGGATATTCTATTATCCCGTGCGGTTTCGTTATACCAACCGCACGGGATAATCTATTATCCCGTGCGGCCATGCTAAGCCGACCGCACTGGAAGGGCCAATAGCCCTATCGATTTGTTATTTTTTTAAAACTGTTGTTTATGTGTTTATGAATGGTGCAGTGGCAAATAGAGTCGCAGTTAATCACGATCAATTGCAAACACGACACGATTGTTCTTTACAAAGAAAGTGTCTAAAGTTAAACTTTATAATACATCGTAATAAACAAGTATTTAGCATATATATGTACATGGAAGTTGCTAGAATGCTAGTTTTACAAATATTACAAGTTCGGTCTCCCTCGCAAATAAATATTTTTATCATGGTGCATGTTCTTTCTCTCACTCCCTAAGGCATTTGAATTTGTCGTCCGAAGCAAGTTCGCTCTCAGGGTCGTAGAACTCCTCTAGATGGTTGCAGATGTCGCAGCGAATGAACCAGCACAAGTCCCCGCACAAGTTGAGAAGCGTCTTTTTGTTGAAATGGTTTGCGGTACTGGGAATGCTCGGAAGCTATTGAAAGCAAGAAGAAAAATGTATTTTCGTTAAAATCAATGTATGCAAACTAGACCGTACATGAAATCAACACGGTAACTTACATCTGTAAACTCAGTTCTGTATCTCCTGCAGACTCTGAGCATCTCACACACGTAATATCCGCAGAGGCTTGTACCGGGGGGTTGCTTGTAACACTGCGTAAGAATAGTAGACATGTTAGTAGTAAAAATTCACAATGGCATCATAAAGTTAACGAATATATGATAACATACTAGCCAGCGTACCTTTACGAGGAGCTTTGTTCTCTGTTGATCCTTCACGAACCCGCCATGTCTTTTGTAATAGTCGTATCCTCTACACAGATTAAATGTTTGTTTGAGCTAACTTGAGAATTACATCTAAGGAGTATGGGATGTAGGAGGTTTGTTTAAACTTACAAATTCAGCAAGACAAGGAACTCCATGAACTTCTGCTCATCGTAGTGGGCCGGATCAAGAACTACGACCAAGTGGTCCCTTGCATATACGAGGAATAGTATGTAGTGATCGCTGCAAACAAGGGTTATGAATTGTATAAGGCATCTGGTACATAATTTAATGTGCTATGATATTATATGAACGGAACAAAGAGAATGTTGCTTACGTTAGGTGGTATGGGACCATCAAGACTCTTTTGTCGGCGTGCGTGAGCATAGCTTTTCCGAGGTAAGTTACCACCTCGACCGTCTTGTTCTTGTGCAACCTGTCGACATATTCTTTCCATTCCTCCGGCGTCTTCTTCTTCAGTTGCGGACCATCCAAATTTAGCCTTACAGTGTGTGCCATCATGCAAACCCTCGTCGGGTTGGCGTAGCCTATTGAAGCCCCCGTTCATTGGGCATCCACCCATTGTGACCTAACAAATTATACAAGTTAAATGCCTTTTAGTTATATGGCACACATTCGATAAGCAAAAAACAAGTCATGAAACTTACAGGCACCACGCGCTGACGAGATTGATATCCATTTTTTCCATCTTGTAGAATGCGTGTAGGTCATTGAAACTGATGATGAAGTTTCCGTTTGGTCCTTCGATGAAAGCGTTATCCGGGACCTTAACACTTATCATCCCAAGCCCCTTCTCGCTTGCTCTTAGGTACCAGTCATGCAGCAACCTCATTGGCCATGGGAGTTCGAGCATGACGTGGTACGGCAAGAATATCCAAGGGACTTCGGCACTTCTGTAGAATCCCAAGTTTGCATATTATCTGCATGACCTAGTACGCTTTTCTGTGCATCCGATTGCGGTTCAGATTGGCCTGGCTTTGTCGGACCCTGTCCCCTGAATGACTTGAATACCAATATTGCCTCGTACTCTGCCATTTCCTTAGGTTTGTACATGGAAACCATCTGTGGTACGAGCTTGCGGGCTAGCGAAGTACTGGCTTTTTTTTACGGATGCATCTTCACGCATAGGTGGCACAGGTTGCACGGGAGCAGATTGCGGTGTAGGAGGTGAGTGGTGAACGGGAGACAGTTGCCTAGATAGCGGAGTTGGGGACGCTGGTGCAGCATGCTCTTTCGGTGGAGAAGGCACTCTCTTCGGGGACGGAGATCTTGCTGGCATCGGTGATCCTAGCGGGGTTGGGGAATTCGGTGGAGATGGCGGTGCTGGATGGGCGGTTGTCTGTCGCACTTCTTGAGCTGCGATGGTCGTAGTTGGTTGTCCCGTGAGGATGATATCTCGGTGATGCCAGAGGATAAACTGGTTCACCGCATCTCCGAGTAGTTGTATCCCCTCAGGTGCTGGGATGTCCAGCTCCAAATTCATTTGATCGGCATTGACCCTCGATACTTGCACCCTTGCGTAGTCCTCCGGAATTGGCGTGTTATGGAACTGTCTCCCTGGTATCGCTAGTCCGGACCCAACCTCCTTCGTTTTCCCGGCTCTGCCTATCGGGACGACAAGGCTACACGGTGTCGGACCGGTTATAAGATCGACCAGGTAGGGTGTTGTTTCTACGGAACCGACACTGCTTGGGATCTGTACTGTCTGTTCCGCTTGAGGGACTAGGCCCGGAAATGCTTGGGGATGTTGTGCGGCTAGCCTGTAGAATTGTTGGGTGACTTGTTGCGTTACTTGTTCGGTTAATTCTTCACGCAACTTCGCCTTGTAGGCGTCCCGCTTCTTGTAACTTTTGGATTCAGTTGGAAACCCTACCTTCCAACTCGTTCTTGAAGATTTTCCCCGTATCCTAACGGAGTGTTCGACAGTCCCCAACGCTGCCGTTAGTTCGTCATGCTCCCTTCTGGCGATGAACTCTCCTGACCTCTCCTTCTCGGCGATCTGTTGGAGAGATGTGGTCACATTCTTGATTTCAGGTGACTCAAAGAGCATCTCACCCTCATCCGTCACTTGCCCCGTGCTGCGTGCCCAAACCCAGTTTCTACTCCGCAGATTTAGGGGCTGGACCAACAACGGCTTCCCTTGAGCTGCGAATTTTTCCTCCATAGCTCGCCATTGGTCCACGTGATCATCGTATCCACTGGACCCCAATCGGTGTGGATATTTGTTTTTCTTCGCCAAGTCCGACATCTTCTTCCTCCTTGCCAGGGCTTCAGGGGTTGTCATCTTAGCCACAAACTTGTCCCATTCAGCTGGCGGGATATTGCCGTGTTTTTCAAATGGAGTTTTGTTCTGCTGAACATAATAAGTGTTCATGTCGGATTTCCACTGGCGCCACCGATGGGCCACTGTACTCAACACAAATCTGCTCCCGAGGACCTCCGATCCAGGCGGATACACAAGGTACTTCTGCAACTCCTCCCACATTAAATTCTTGATGTTCTGGTTAACATCCTTCCACTCATCCACGTTTAGCGGCCCATGGAGTCTTGCCACCGTCCTGCACGCGTTGCTAAACTTGGCCATCACGTGTTTCGGCTCAACGGGCTTCCCATCTTCATTCAGAGCAGTAATGTAGTACGACTCCTTCGGTAGCTGATTCCTGCTCCTCTTACCACGTTGTTTCTTCGCACGTCCACCTCCACTTGCTGACGTGTCAGTTCGTTCTGGTCCTGATGTGGCGGTGTCGGCCTCTGCTTGAGCCCTGGCGGTAATCTGGCTGGCCTTCCGTTTGGACCTCGCCGAGTAGCCATCTGCACGAGTAAATTATTAGATGCCTACGATCTGGAACGCTAACAAATGTGTAACAAGTTTAGGGTGTGCACTTACGGCTTGCTCGATCGGAATGTAATCAGGATCATTCTCCTGTTGCTCAGTGGCCATTTGCGCTACTTCTATTTCGAACCGCTCGGTGTGCGCCAAGATTCCTCGCTTGAGGTTGCATCATGTCCGACAGCTGTATCTGTGCGCAGATTGGGTGTGAGCTCTGCGCCCGACGCAGCTAAGGCAGTCGGCTCCGGCTGATTGACCGTTGGTCCTGTGGCCGATGTTGGTACCACCGTCTCGGAGGGAACTTTGTCGTTCGACATTTTTCTTCTAGAGACATAAAGTGTACGAAATGAATACGTACATAGCAAAGTTAGTTGCCTATGGATAGTTCCTTGAGCAATATATCCCTATAAATGTATAATGATAAAATATAATATTTGTTTATTTATTTTCCTATATAGCGTAAGTATGGTACTTTTATTCAACTCGTACGGTACTTTTATAGCAATAATACATTCGCAATATTCAGAACAATCAATTCGTACAACACAAATCATACTTGCGCAATATCTATTTATTTATTTGTTAAGTTTGATCAAGTTTGTAGGGAATATGTTTCGAAAATATCACTACATTTTTATATAAACTTGATTAAACTACATAAAAAATTAATATCTGCAGGAGTAGTTTTGTTACAAATCTTAATGTGAGGTGTTATTAACTGCAATTACATAATGCTCTTCATATGTTCTTCACAATTTTAATAATGCACATATCTAATTGCACATAATGCTCTTCATATGGTCTTCAAAATTTTAATAATGCACATATCATTCAAACAATACTTTTAATAGTGCACATAGCTATTTGCAAAAACATATTAACAATACATTTCATTCCATCTGTGTTCCCCTTTTTTCATGAAAATAAATATATTGTTTCACTGAATTAATGTAGTAGTGAATAAAAAAGTACAAAATAAAAAAAAAACCTTAACCCTAAGGAGACGGCGGCGATTAGGGCAGAGGAGCCGGGAAGGAGGAGGCGGCGGCCGGCGTCGATCTGTGGCCGGGAAGGAGTCGGCAGCGTCCGGCGTGGAGGCGTGGCCGGGATGGAGGCGGCGGCGGCAGGCTGGGGCGGCCGGGGAGGCGGCGGTGGCAGCCGCGTCGACGTCCGGCGGATGGAGGCGGCGGCCGGCCGGGTTGGAGGAGGCGGCGGCTGCGTCGACGTCCGGCCGGGATGGAGGCGGCGGCGGCGGGCTAGGGCGGCCGGGTTTGGAGGAGGCGGCAGCGTCGATGTCTGTCCGGGATGGAGGTGGCGGCGGCAGGCTGGGGCGCCGGGGAGGAGGATGCGGCAGTCGGCGTGGAGATGGAGCCGGGGACGAGGCGGCGGCGGTTTGGGCAGAGGAGGCGGCAGCGGTTTGGGCAGCCTGGCGGTGTATAAGGGACTATTTCACCGGGACTTACAAATTTTCAGGATCCCGCCATTCCTTATATAGGCGGCACTCATCGCATGCGGGCGTCTTAACAAAACCGCACGGGATAAGTATTATTCCGTGCGGGCGTCTTAGAGGACCGCATGGGATAATACTTATTTCGTGCGGGCGACTTATGTAGCCCGCACGAAATAAGTATTATCCCGTGCGGTCCTCTAAGACGCCCGCACGGAATAATACTTATCCCGTGCGGTTTTGTTAAGACGCTCGCATGCGATGATGATTTTCACAACTCTATTATTTTACATCATAAAAATTTTTGTTGCAATTACATATGTAGACAGACAGACACCTATTTACAAAATTGTTGTTTTTTAAAATAAGTAACAACTTGAAAATTTGTGTTACAATTTTTTTACCATATACATAAACCATACGACATACCCTACCTTCAACATATATTCAATTTTCCGTAAATAGATCATTATGGAATATTAGCATTTCCACGCGCCAAACAACACCTCGATCACATATTTTCACAGAGATAAATAATTACAAAACGAACTATCGTTTCACACTCTTTACAACACCGTCTGTCCGCTTCTTGCTGAAGTTCTCTTCATCAATCTTTCGCTCTAAGTGTTTGATCCTACTTGGAAGATCTGCGAATAACGGTACGTCCTCGTATTGGTTGTAATCTGACGCATCTTCGATGTCATCAATACCAACGGTTTGTTGCTTTCCAGGTACAGTTACGTCCATCCGCTCGTCATATGGGTCCTTCACGTAGAATACCTGTGCGACACGCTCAGCGAGAACCCACGGATCATCCTTGTGGCCTAATTTACTGCGGTCCACAACCGTAAGGCCGTAGTCATCGATCCATATGTCTGTCGTGTCCTTCACCCATTGGCATCGAAGCACTGGGATCTGTATGTTTAGACCGTAGTCAAGCTCCCAAATGTCTTGTATGATTCCGTAGTATGATTTCTTCTGGTCTATTGCATCCAACGCCTTCACACGCACTCCACTATTCTGAGCTGCGCTCTTCTTGTCCTTGGCTACTGTGTACAGTGTATAACCGCTGATATGGTACCCTTGCCATGAGGTCACGAGGCTACTTGGGTCTGTTGCCAGCCTCTGTAATATTTTTTCCTCAGGCGATTCACCAAACGGGAGGTTCTGATCCTTCAACCATTGTGGAAATTTGCGCTTCTGTTCCTTCGAGATCCAAGCAGCCGGTCTTCTGGGATTGTTGGCTCTTATCTCCGTCATGTGTTTCTCAACGTACGGCTCGAGGATCGCGAGCTGTTGTAGCACGCTGCTATGTGCTTCGGCTACAGAAATATAATCGTTATCATAGAACCTTTTCTTGCCTACGGTCCCCTTCCTCGATAGCCGACCCTCGTGAACAGGGGCGGGTATCCCTTCATGTAATCTATACAGCAGTCGACGACCTCCTCAGTTGTGTACCCCTCTATCATAGATCCCTCCGAATGAGCTCGGTTACGGACATATCCTTTCAGAACCGCCATGTACCTCTCGTACGCCCACATCTGATGCAGGTCTAAGGGACCAATTTCGATAATCTGAGGAACGATGTGGACAATCAGGTGCTCCATCATATTGAAGTACAATGGGGGGAAAAACATCTCAAGCTGGCACGCTGTCTCGATTGCGAACGTTTGAAGGTGGCCTAACTCTTCAGGATCAAAAACCTTTTGCGATATTCGATTGAAAAAGTAGCACAACTTGGTTATCACAACCTTAGTGTGAATTGGCTTGACTGCTCTTATAGCAATAGGTAGGAAGACAGTTAACATCTTGTGATAATCATGGGCGTTGTAACCGGAGATAGTCAAATCTTTCATGGATACAAGCTTTCTGATGTTCGATGAGAAACCAGTAGGTACTTTCATACTATGCAAACTTCTACAGAAAGCCTTTTTCTCTTCTGGTGTCAGTGAGTAGCAAGCCGGAGGAATTTCCATCTTCCCATTTGCCAGCTCTTTTGGGTGAAGCTCATGCCTTAAGTCCATATTTACCAGGTCTGTACGTGACAGCCCATCTTTCGTCTTGCAAGGAATGTCGAGCAAAGTGCCAATAGTGCTGTCGAACATGTTCTTCTCAAGATGCATTACGTCAATCGCATGACGAATCTCCAGGTCTTTCCAGTATTCAAGATACCTGAAAAATATTGAATGTTTCTTGAAAGGCAACGTATTTTCCTAATCCGTTGTATCTGTATTACCTTGATCCGTGGCTTTCTTCCTCTTGTAGGCTTTCTTCTTTCCCTTCCCGAACACAACCTTAATATTCTTTGTCATGTGAAATACTTGCGTACCAGTTCGTGTTTCGGGAGGAAGATCGTTCTCTACTGTATTATCGAAAAATCTGGCCATCGCACACCACCTGTGCCTCTGTGGTAAGAAGCGACAATGGCGCATGTACACTACCTTGCTCGAGGCGGTGAGGTACTTGTACGATGTGTTGTTGATACATACAGGACAACCGAACTTCCCCTTGAGCTGACCTGAAAGCGAAAAGTTCGCCGGTAGGTCGTTTATGGTAACGAATATGATGGCACGTAGAGTAAAATATTCCCTGTAGTACTCATCCCACACTCGCAACCCTTCTTTCCACATTTCTTGCATGTCCTCCATCAATGGTTCAAGAAAAACATCTATGTCAATCCCTGGCTGTTTTGGACCTTGAATAAGGATAGTCAACAAAATGTACTTTCGTTTCTGACAAATCCATGTAGGCAAGTTATACATGGTGAGCAGCACTGGCCAAGTGCTGTGTGAGCTGCTCAAGTCACCGAACGGGTTCATTCCATCCGTGCTCAATGCAAACCTCACATTTCACGGATCCTGTGCAAATTCCAGGTGTAGTGCATCAAAGTTTTTCCACTGTCGAGCATCGGCGGGGTGTCGAATCATACCATCCGTCTTCCGACCCTCTCGATGCCATCGCAACAACTCGGCATCGGTACGGTTTGAAAACAGTCGCTTCAGGCGATCTTTCACTGGTAGGTACCACATCACCATGGACGGAATTTTTTTCTTCGGTGGCACCGATGACTCTTGGTCGCCATCCTCTCCATCTGGGGATCCTTTCCTCTTCGTGTAGCGACTCGTCCCACATGTTGGGCAACACTCCAAATCCGCGTATTCCTTACGGTACAGAATGCAATGATTTACGCATGCATGAATCTTTTGAACACCTAAAGATAACGGACATATCAGTTTCTTGGCTTGATATGTGTTGGTCGGCAACAAGTTCGGCTTCGGAAGCATAACTCTCAATAGATCCAACAACTCGTTGAAGCTAGTGTCCGACCATCCATGTCTGGCATTCAATCTGAGTAGTTCAAGTACAGAGCGTAACACCGTTTACTCCCTATCACACCCTTTCGATTCGTCGTAAACAAGATCCTTCGTTGCTTTTTCCAACGCTTTCCAATTGTCCAACCCTTGTTTTGTCGCAATCACAACCTCTGGTTCAATCACAACCTCTGGTTCAATATGTCTCAACATATCCTCAAGATCGAAATCAATATCTACATCATCTATACCGGATGCACCAAATTCAGGGATCGTTCCCTGTGACATGTCTTCGATTATAAAATTTTCTCCAGCATCAAAGCAAAAAACATCGGCCTCGTCATTACGAACGGCGACTTCCCCGTGACAGGTCCATGTCCTGTAATCATCCTTAAATCCACGCTCTACAATGTGCCCCAAAATTATCTTCGGATCTTGGAACATCTTTTCGTTCTTGCAATCGACGCATGGACATAAAATGTCCCTCCTGTTCTCTCTCAAAGCATGTGCCTTTACCTGATCAACAAATTTGGATGCTTCCTTCAAAAACATCGGTGAAGTTCTTCTGGTGTCATACATCCATGCCCGATCCATCTCCTAAAAATATTTTTTGATGAGTCGGATAGGACTATATTAAATCATGTAAGAACGATACGACGAAAATGCCCATCTTATTACTCAATGTGCACTTTTGAGTTCAATAACATTAATTTAATAATGAGAAATAAACTGCAATTACTAAACTTGCAAAATTAATATATATATATTAAACGCATTGCACCGAACAAAGTTTGAAATAAATTAAGATAACTAAACAAAGAGTAAAGTAAAGTACTATGCAAATTTGAATACCATTCAAACTTATTCATTCAAACAATATATTTAATCGACAAACAAATAGTCCATTTTTAAAAATAGATAAATTCTTCGCTTTTAACCGATAAAATTTGAAATAAATTAAGGCATACGTAACCAAGCAACCATACAAAAGGTATGGACATACTACAATCATTTTAATACCTAATTTGCAAATAATATATGTTAGCTAAATTGAAAATGTGCCTACACTACTCCATTTGAAAATAAGCAAATTACTTCGCATTCCACTGATAAAAAATGAAAAAATGGAAGCAAATGAAGAAGGATAACAAGCATGTCACCTTTTATATGGGTCCTAAACAAAGATTTTAGGTTGAAAACCTCCCCCCTTATTTGTGTGAAATATATGAGAGAGAAAACGCCAGCTTGAATGGGGCAAGCTCGGGCTGAGCTAAATATATAGTATCCATCATCACGTGCGGTTAGATTAAGTCGACCGCACGGGATAATAGATTATCCCGTGCGGTGGGTTAAGTCAGCCGCACACGATGATGGACATTATCGCGTGCGGTTGACTTAAGACGACCGCACGGGATAATCAATTATCCCGTGCGGTCAGTTGCCCGGCCTAGGTGGACCGGTTTTTCCAGGCGGAACCACTTACGACCCGCCTGGAACCAAATATGACACTCGTACAATCTGTAGTAGTGACTGGTAGTCCCTCTAATAAACATACTCTCTCTCCATTTCAAATTGTTCGGCATTTTTGGTCTGTATTAAGTCAAATAAGCATGTGACTATTAAAATTTTGAAATTCATATAGTTTAACAACATATAAATTACATATTATAAAAATATTCTTGTTCATAAATTTAAAAATAAAATTTTATGATGTTAAACCATATGAATTTCTAAAAATAGATGGTTGAAAATGAAAATATCTGACTTACAACAAAGCTAAACTTAAAATGACTTAATTTGAAACGGAGAGATTACATGGTATTCATCTTTTTTAAACCTTTTAGTTTTAACTATCAATAAATTTTACTTAAAGATATATATAATTCAAAACATAAAAGGACCATGCTTGGGCCGCGTCCTTGGCCCAGCCCGATCCAAGCTCAAGCTCCTTTTCTCTTATCCCCCAAAGCGGCGGCGCGCCGGCGCCTCCTCCTCCATATCGACGTCGCCGCCGTCTGCTTCACCCAAATCGCCGCCGCCGCCACCTCCACACTGTCGGTGGAGCAGGCCTACTGGGTTCCCGTGGCCCGACGGTGAACTTCACGGGCACGGCCGCGAATGAGCCGGAGGCGAGTTTCGGTGGATTTTTCCTCGGCGGTTGTCGGCGACGGGGGCGCAGTCCCGCCGGGGCTCGCCCCCGTTGCCATCTCTAGAGCCGCGTGAGGGCAGCAAAGGCCCTCCACCCTAGAGCATTCTGCGGCGGCGCCGCTCGTGCCGAAACGCCTTTCCGATGAGAAGCGCCGGGACCATCAGCCAGCAGCTCACCCGCTACGCCGCTGCGCAGGCGCTGCTCCCGGGGGCGCACCTCCACGCCAGCCTCCTCAAGTCCGGCTTCCTCGCCTCATTCCGCAACCACCTCATCTCCTTCTACTCCAAGTGCCGCCGCCCTTGCTGCGCCCGCAGAGTGTTCGACGAAATCCCTGATCCGTGCCACGTCTCCTGGTCATCCCTCGTCACCGCCTACTCCAACAACGGCCTGCCCCGGAGCGCAATCCAGGCCTTCCACGGCATGCGCGCGGAGGGTGTATGCTGCAATGAGTTTGCTCTCCCTGTTGTGCTCAAGTGCGTGCCGGACGCCCGGCTCGGTGCGCAGGTGCACGCCATGGCGATGGCAACGGGGTTTGGCAGTGATCTCTTCGTGGCGAACGCGCTTGTGGCCATGTACGGTGGATTTGGCTTCATGGATGATGCCAGGAAGGTGTTCGATGAGGCTGGCAGCAAGAGGAACGCGGTCTCCTGGAATGGCCTGATGTCAGCGAATGTCAAGAATGATCAGTGCGGTGATGCCATCCGGGTGTTTGGTGAGATGGTGTGGTCTGGGATTCAGCCTACTGAATTTGGGTTCTCTTGCGTGGTGAACGCCTGCACAGGTTCCAGGAATATAGAGGCTGGAAGGCAAGTGCATGCTATGGTGGTACGGATGGGCTATGACAAGGATGTGTTCACGGCCAATGCATTGGTTGACATGTATGTGAAAATGGGGCGTGTTGATATTGCTTCTGTTATTTTTGAGAAAATGCCTGATTCGGATGTGGTCTCCTGGAATGCTTTAATATCTGGGTGCGTACTTAATGGTCACGATCACCGTGCGATAGAGTTGTTACTGCAGATGAAATCTTCAGGCCTGGTTCCCAACGTGTTTACGTTGTCTAGCATCCTGAAGGCTTGTGCTGGTGCTGGTGCATTTGATTTGGGTCGGCAAATCCACGGGTTCATGATCAAAGCCAATGCAGATTCAGATGATTATATAGGTGTTGGTCTTGTGGATATGTATGCAAAGAACCATTTTTTGGATGATGCAAGGAAGGTGTTTGATTGGATGTCCCATAGGGATTTGATTCTGTGGAATGCACTGATATCAGGTTGTTCTCATGGAGGACAACATGATGAGGCTTTATCTCTCTTTTACGGGTTGAGAAAGGAGGGTCTCGGCGTGAATAGGACAACATTGGCTGCAGTTCTCAAGTCCACAGCAAGCTTGGAGGCAGCCAGCGCCACAAGACAGGTTCATGCTGTTGCAGAGAAGATAGGTTTCATATTTGACGCTCATGTTGTCAATGGGCTTATTGATTCCTATTGGAAGTGCAGTTGTCTCAGTGATGCAAACAGAGTGTTTGAAGAATGTTCTTCTGGTGACATTATAGCTTTTACATCCATGATCACAGCACTCTCACAGTGTGACCATGGTGAGGGTGCAATAAAGCTGTTCATGGAAATGCTAAGGAAGGGGCTTGAGCCAGATCCTTTTGTGCTAAGTAGCCTACTGAATGCTTGTGCTAGCTTATCAGCTTATGAGCAAGGGAAGCAAGTCCATGCTCATCTGATCAAGCGACAGTTCATGTCAGATGCGTTTGCAGGGAATGCTCTTGTGTACACATATGCTAAGTGTGGTAGCATAGAGGATGCAGAGTTGGCTTTCTCCAGCCAGCCAGAGAGGGGAGTTGTCTCATGGTCTGCAATGATTGGAGGGCTAGCACAGCATGGGCATGGGAAGAGAGCATTGGAATTGTTTGGCAGGATGGTTGATGAAGGCATTAATCCAAACCACATCACCATGACTAGCGTTCTCTGTGCTTGCAACCATGCAGGGCTTGTTGATGAGGCCAAACGGTACTTCAATTCAATGAAGGAGATGTTTGGCATTGACAGGACGGAGGAACATTACTCATGTATGATTGATTTGCTTGGCCGTGCTGGTAAACTAGACGATGCAATGGAGCTGGTTAACAGCATGCCATTCCAAGCAAATGCCTCAGTTTGGGGGGCACTACTAGGAGCCTCAAGAGTACACAAAGACCCAGAACTGGGAAAGCTGGCAGCTGAAAAGCTCTTCATCCTAGAGCCCGAGAAATCCGGTACACATGTACTGCTTGCAAACACTTATGCGTCTGCAGGTATGTGGACTGAGGTGGCTAAGGTGCGAAAGCTAATGAAAGACAGTAACATCAAGAAGGAGCCTGCCATGAGTTGGGTTGAGGTTAAGGACAAGGTGCATACTTTCATTGTTGGTGACAAGAGCCACCCAATGACAAGAGAGATATACGCAAAGCTAGATGAATTGGGAGATCTGATGAGCAAAGCTGGTTATGTTCCAAATGTAGATGTTGATCTCCATGACTTAGACAGGAGTGAAAAGGAGTTGCTTCTTTCTCATCATAGTGAAAGGCTGGCTGTCGCATTCGCTTTGCTCAGCACCCCACCTGGAGCACCCATTAGGGTCAAGAAAAATCTGCGCATATGCAGAGATTGCCATGTGGCATTTAAGTTCATTTCAAAGATTGTTTCGAGGGAAATTATCATCAGAGACATCAACCGATTCCATCATTTCAGAGATGGGACATGTTCTTGCGGTGATTACTGGTAGAAACAGTTCAGAACAGGATATTTTGTAGCTTTGTGAGAATTGTGGTGGTCAGAAAAGTATACACTCTCTCAGAGAGGCTTAACAATTTAGAAAATTTTGTACCCACTGTAGCAACCATTTTAGGTAGTTGTTGGAGTATTCAATAAGCCGTGTGGTTTCTGTAGCTGAATCTACAACACACTCCGCACTAAGCCAGAAAGGTCCAAATTTTTGTTTTTTCTGTTGTGTTAACGAAGGAGCATGTACATGATTTTTTAAACATTCTTAATTGTTATAGGATAGAACAAAATTTAGTTATAGCAAGTTTGCAACCCGGTGTCTCGTATAGTATTTACAGGGAAACTACTACCATTAGTCCTGCAGCTGAGATAACATTGTTTGATGGCCATACTCCTATTTCGTTATTTACAAGTTCGTACAAGACTTTCACTTTTGCATCACTGCTGGAGATGGAGACGATGAGGTCATTATACTTCAGGGCTCCTCTGATTCTGTTGGTATCCTACTCAGGTATTTTATTTCCAGTGTTCTATATGAACTTGTATTTTGTTACTGGTAGCTGGTAAGGCAGTTTGCTTAAAGTACAATTTACTGTGCTTTTGGGTGATGTTGAGAAGACAGCCGCACTGAAGAACTTGGACATGATACTTCTCTGCATATATGGTGGGTAAATATTTCTTGTGGTCTATGCTAAGATTGCATCATCTGTTTTTTTTCAAAGAAAATTATCATGCAGGTGTTCGTGACTATTTATTTTTTAATCATATTTTTTGTGAGATTATTTCCAATATTCCATTGTACTTGTTTCTTTGAACTATTTTTTTGACCTCTATGAATACATCAACATAAACTCTATTGTGTTCATAAAGGGGAACGCCAATATTGCTTTAGTAAGCCTAAATTCATGTACTGTGGTTGCATTGAAACTGGAGCACTTGACAAATGTGGGCAGAGAAGAGAGAATTATAAGTTTTTAGATAGGTGACATACTAATTTTAAAAATTGAGAATTGTTCCCCATTATCTTCTAGTTATTTTTTGTGTCGAACATAAATAGCTGAAGGAAAAGGTTGCTTCAATGACAAGTTGACAATCTTGTGAAATGCCAAACAGCTGACTTCGGAAGCTATTGGGAAGTTTCTGTTGGAAAAATTGCCTTAAGTTTGACTATTGTATGGCAACCTTGAAAGGATCTGAATTTGCTCATGTGCAAAAACAATATGAAACGACTCCTAGCATTGCCACATAGGTTTTCCACTGATATTGAGAGAGATTAAGGTCATCTCTTTACTGAACAAATGACAGGAGGCACAAGATATGATGTCAGAGAGGAAGCTTTGTGGTATTGCTTAGGGACAACTAGTTCGTATAATATACTAGTATTTATTGTGTAGCTAATTTCAATTTTTTGTATAAGTTCTCTCTAATATTGTGTTTTCCTGACTTAGAGGACAGTAGTAACAACTACTATCTCATACCTGTACATGCCCTGTAGCTCTTTTACAACTTACATTTATGGACCACCATTTAAATGCATGCAAGGAGTGTTGAAAAACAAACATTATCGCTGCCATTCTCTTGTAACTAAGACTGCAGTTTTCTTGTGAAGTTGTAGCTGAGTGCCTGAGTGTTTCACATGCCACTCTAATATAAAACTGAGACCATTGGTCCTCCGAACAGATGAAAAAAAAAAAAAAACTGTTGCAGGAAAGGTTGCAACCAATGCTGTCTATGGTTTCGCGCCTTTCTCTGAGCAGGTACTAATTTATTCTTCTGAAGACATTACTTTTCTGCTTTCATAATCTCATCAATTTCATGAGATTCTCTTCAGATGATATCTCAGGCTTTAGCCGTTGCTAGGAAGCACCTTGCAGGATCTCTTCTCAACTGATCAACTATCTTTTTTTTTTTTTACTTGCAAGTTACAGCTTCTCTGTGTTAAAGTGCAATTGCGATTTGTATCATCAAGTGCTACATGATATTTGCCATCAGAATGCTTCTGCAACTTACACTTGTTTCCGAAGTACGGAGAAAATAAAGTCACCTCTTCTTGAAATCCTAGTGGAAATAGCTTGTGTTTTCTATTAAACTGCTTGTTGGTTTGGCTAATTGGCTAGTGGAAAATTTACCCGACGAAATGCTGAACAAAAGGCATATGATGAATTTGTTTTGTGCTAGGGCATATGATGAATTTGTTTTGTGCTAGTCGTTAAGTTTGGCTAGTTGGTGGCATTGTGTGCTTTTGTACCTTAGTTCAACTTCCTGCATACTTTTCAAACTATTAAATGGTGTATTTTTTTAAAAAAAATCTAAAGTTGTTTAAAGAATCAAATAAATTTATTTTTTAAGTTTACGATAATTAATATTTAATTATCAAGTGCTAATAAGTTTTCTCGTTTCAGATGCACTTGAAATATTCTCCACTTACCGTCAAACGAACAGAGCCTAAGCATAATTGAGGTAAAGGTGCCTTTTGCGAGCTTGTACAAGAGAGGAAAGATTTAGTACTACACGATGAATATTTGTGTTGTCAAAATTCTTAAGGTGGAGATAGTAATATTGACATAGGTAGGACAGATTTAGTAATTATATTTAGTGGGTTTTGATTGAAAGTAAGAATGGATGGCCAAGTTAGAAAAAGGTTTAATTCTATTGTCATTGGGAACCTGGATGTTATAAAAACATTGTGATCGTTGTGTCTTTGATGACGCCTCCCCCAACTTAGCTGAAGCCTTTACTCCTTGCTATAGAAGGGCTGTATGAATGTGGTTTGGCTAGGTCTAGGGGTATTCTTATCCTTATACTGAACGGTGAATAGAGTTTGCTTGTATAATGTTGAGGTCATCTTTTAGTGTTTTTTCTGGTGCCCATGTAAGGTTTATGTGTATTGTAAGGGTTCTTACCGTCTTTTTTCTTCTTCTTAATATTTATAATGATACATAGCTCTCATGCGTATTCGAGAAAAAAAAAACTCATATCAGAGGGATCATGGGTTCTCTTTTCTACATTTTTTTTCAAATTATTCTATCAAATTGCAAGCCGAGGGAAATGGCAAAATAGATAAAGATATGGTTTTGGCTTCCTGTGTCTTCCACGGTTAGAGACCAAAATGGATAAAGTTGAAAATTACCTTTAAATTTTACCCATATATATGTCCTTGTGTCATTTTTTTAAAAAAATAATAGATGATCCTCAAGTAAACCTGAAATTATCCGAATGTCTTGTTTCGATTCTTTACTTTTTAACAGAATTTCGAAATTCCAATCCAGCTGTAATAGTGATCCATCTGGTACACAGGCACACGCTTCACACCGATGTTCTCTTCATCTTCCACTGACACACCGACCCCACCTGGACCCCACGCTGACCTCGTTTTCTCCCACCCCGCCACCCTACCCTCTCTCTCCTCTCGACCTCTCCAATGGCGCCTCCACCTCCACGACCACGAACACCTCTCCTCCTCGTCGCAGCCGCCGCCACCGTCCTCCTCCTCCTCCTCCCGCAGGCGACGCCGATCGCCACGGCGAGCCCGGTGGCCTTCTCTTTCCCGTCCTTCTCCCTCCGCAACCTCACCCTCCTCGGCGGGGCCTCCCTCCGCGCCACCTCCGTCTCCCTCCCGCCGCCCTCCTCCCGGGCCCTCTTCCCGCTCCCTCTCCCCTTCCCCCGCAACGCCTCCTTCTCCACCTCCTTCGTCTTCGCCTCCCCCGCCGCCGCGCGCCCCGCCTCGAGCCTCTCCATCCTCCTCCTCCCCGACCTGCTCGCCGAGGGCCTCGCCGCCAAGAACCGCTCGCTCCCGCTCGAGGTGACCTTCGACGCGTCCAGGAACCTCGTGTCCGCCTCCTCCGCTGGCGTCGACGTCGCCGGGAACTCCACCGCCGCGGTGGACCTGCGGAACGGCAACGAGGTCGGTTCTTGGGTCGTCTACGACGCGTCCCTTCCGCGCCTGGAGGTGTTCGTCAGCCACGCGAGCCTGCGGCCGCCGACGCCTGCGCTGGCCGCCGACGCCAGCAGCATCGCCGCCCGCTTCGCCGAGTTCATGTTCGTCGGCTTTGAGGTCACGTCTTCGTCAGGAAACGGGAGCAGCGATGGCGGCTTCCTCATCCAGAGCTGGACCTTCCAGACGTCCGGGATGCCGGCCGTCGACCCGGCGTCTCGGTCATTGCACAACGTGTCCGACAGCGTCGACAGCGCTCCGGCGTTGGACAGCCTCGCCGGCCGGCACAAGGATGGGCGTCGCAGAAGGCTGGCATTGGGGCTCGGCATCCCCTTGCCCATTGTGTTTCTTGGTGCAGTCACGGTGTTTGTGGTAATGTCGCTGAAGAAGTGGGGGTCAGGGTTTAAGAAGGGTTTGGGTGCAAAGGCCGCAGTGGGTAAGCCAAGGCAGTATACCTATCAAGATCTCTTCTCAGCAACAAAGGGGTTTGATCCTTCTCTGGTGGTTGGCTGTGGTGGTTTTGGTACTGTGTACAAGGCGGTCTGCCCGTGTTCTGGGGTCACATATGCGGTCAAGCGGTCGAAGCAATCAAGGGATAGCTACAATGAGTTCAATGCTGAGCTTACCATAATTGCTGACCTGAAGCACCCTAATCTGGTTCAGCTCCAAGGGTGGTGTGCTGAGAAGGACGAACTGCTGCTTGTGTATGAGTTCATGTCAAATGGCAGCCTGGATATGGCTCTCCATCCTTGTTCTGATGCTGAATGTCATGTCCCTCTCAGCTGGGCTCAGCGGTATAATGTGGCTGTTGGCATTGCCTGTGCCGTTGCATACCTACATGAAGAACATGACAAGCAGGTGATCCACAGGGACATCAAGTGCAGCAACATACTTCTTGACTCACATTTCAACCCAAGGTTGGGGGATTTCGGGCTTGCAAGGTTGAAAGATCCCAACACAAGCCCTCGGTCGACCTTGGCAGCAGGGACTGTCGGTTACCTTGCACCTGAGTACCTCCAGATGGGGAAAGCCACAGAAAAGAGTGATGTCTACAGCTATGGGGTTGTACTGCTAGAGATCTGCACAGGGAGACGACCAATCGAGAGAGCAGCACCTGACAGTATGAACATGGTGAATGTTGTTGATTGGGTTTGGAATTTGCACTCGAAAGGCAAGGTTTTGGATGCTGTGGATCCGACGCTGAATGGGGAATATGATGCAGGGCAAATGATGAGGTTTCTCCTTGTAGGTTTGAGCTGTGTGAACCCATTTTCAGAAGAGAGGCCTGTCATGAGGACGGTTCTGGATATGCTGGAGGGCAATAGTGGGCTGCTGTCTGTTCCAAGAAAGAAGCCACTGCTGGTATTTGTTCCAAATGCCCCTATTGATCTTGAGGGAATAGTCTCTGAGTGCAACCAGAGCACAGTTTCAAGTGATCTCTATGAGTTGAAAATTGATCTAAACTAGGTAAGATACTTTCTGTACCATTACAGTAGTTCAAAACAAAATAACTTCCACTTTTACTTGGCAATCCTTTTTTTCTTGGCATGAAAATTTGCTATAGTTGGCCTTAGCAACGAGAAAAGCATTCTATTTATAACTAGTCCTTGAACAATTGATGGAATTTTCACTCTTTTCTGTGAATTTACATATTCTACAATGTGAGCAGGAACACACAAAATGCCTATGTTATGGATATTTAGCTTCTGAATTTACCATGTAGCGAGTTTCTCTGAAGCAACAGATAGGTTTTCCCATGTTCTCACTTCTCACGCATCTGGTGTCATTTAGTAACCTGAAATTCTTTAGTGCTTGTAACTACCATTATCTGATGCAATGCGTGACAAATTGAGCTATTGCTTTTGAGTTTATTTGCTTAATAGCCAAATAGCCTTGCACTGCAAAATACACGTCATAACCTGTAAACTTGAAAAGTTTTACATGATTCACAACCAAACATTAATCTATAAATAACATTTGTAAAAGCTGGTTGCATAAATGTACACTTATCATCACCACCACCATTAACTTCTTTATATTTTATATTATATTACAGATTTTGCTACAAGGGTATGGACATATCTTGATTAGCTATATTACATTGAGTAGCCCAAGATTTTCCATACCAGTTTCATCAGACAATAATGATCTATAGAACAGATTAACCGCAACTCTGTGTTTTGATTAATTTTATCTGTCTACAGGTAGCTGCTGAGAAGACTACTCACGGTGACAATCTAAAGTTTTGCCGATAGTTTGTGGAGTTTGTAGATGCTGACACTGTCAAGATGTAAATCATACCCTGAAAGGAAATATGGTTAAAGAGGTGATGAGTTCCTGCCAAGAGGCTAACACTCTTTAGTCTTGACCTCAAAATATCGTGCTGAATTCAATCAATGGAGAATGTTTTGAGTATTATCGTGTGTTTTGTAACACTCGGCAGAATTTTCACCATCATGTTTGTAAGACTGGTCTCCGACATATGAGTTTCTCCGTATAAAGTCAAGAAGAGTTGGTAACTTGGTATGTGGTATTATTATCTGGGAATTTACACGATTGATGAGATAGAATTTACCAAGTTGGCAACTGTTAATGTATTCCCTGCATGATTGTCTAGATATGCTATGTTTTATTGACTGTTTAACACAATATCAACGAATAGTTCCATCCGGAAAACCTCCAGAGAACAGAATGAATAGAGATTCCTTTGCTTGCTTAGAGAATTGGCACATGTCATTAGTATGAAAGAACTTACGATTGCTAAAAATTTAGTTGGCAACTTGGCATAAAATTGTCATTTTAGTCACTCTTTAGTCGAGCATGTGCAAGGCAGCTGTAGAAGTGGGTGAAGCTTTGCTACTCGTAGGTCACAGACTGCTTTGGAACATTATGATTTGAGCAGAAATGAGTGGTTGTCGTTAGTCATTTGTGCTATTTCTTGTCTATACTACCTGAGCGATGCGATTGGTGTTATGATCTGGACTATCTATGTGAACTGGAATGAGTGGATGTAGTTGGTCATTTGTGTTATTTTTGGCTGAAATTTTAAATGAATTTGTGTGCAAAATGATACACCATTATGACACCAAAGAAACATGGAATTTTCAGGACCTCATAACATTGTTAGCAAAATAGCATAATCATGGTATCCCATGTGTACATGACATTTAATCACATCACTATGTGTGATCCAAATCAAATATTATCATCCAAAAAAAAAATCTAGGTAATGTTTCTGGAACTAGCACCCATAAACAGAATGCAACATTTCCATGATTTAAACAAACACGACCCATGCAAACTTCTGAAGCATACGAAAGCCCTCTGAGGTAAAGCTTCAAGATGTCCAGCACCTGCTCCAACCACCTGTCCATCAGTGTCCCTAATAACAAAACTCCAACCACTGGTCCTCGTCACTCCAGTGATGTCCAGCCCTAGGGGTGCCTCAGATGACCCCCAAACGCCCGCGGCACCACACCCTTGTTCCCTCCGCACCATGGCTAGATACGGCGAGGTGAAGCCGGCAGGCGATAGGGTTGTGGATTCGGTTAAGTGAAGAAGCCAATCAGCCGATGGAAGCCTATTCAGAAAAGATCATGTTTGAGAAGAAATCATAAAAACCATAGCATGATATTTTAATTTTATCTATTAATTAGGCAGAGTATAGTAATTTTCATTTATCTTTAGAAAGTTTTATCTAAGTGTATGATCAGAACTTGTATCTTTCGATTTATTTTTAGGAAACGTGTGTTGTGTTCGATATGAACTAGTATCTATCCATGGATATAGATATGTACACCCAGTGTCTTTGTAATCTATCTCATAGATCAATATAATTACTTTAGGCGCATGGTTACCTTCTTTTCCGAGGTTTTTACTACCGGCGGAACTTGGCACCTAACGCGGGCTGCATCGGCTTCGATATTCGACGAAGAGTTAAAATTGACAAAAACGAAACTTAATCAGCATTTTAATTACTGGTATTCCAACGTACAGAGGCTGAAAGAGTTAATAAGGAGCAAAGTTCATCGTTTCAATTTAAGTACAGGAGAAAACAGTGAACCAGGAATTTTCAAGGTTCATCGTTGCAATTTGCAATGTGGAGTCCAAATTCCAGGAAGAACAAGCTGTTGATTTACCTGTTTCGAAAGCAGTGAACCAGTAATTAGAGGATAAAGTTTGCCTTAAGTGTGATGTGACCATACCTACAGCGGATACAACCATTGCTCACATTATACATCAAGAGAAAGACATCTTATGGAATGCAATTCAGCCACCTGCAATGGTGACTTTCGGACTACACGTTCGGACCACCGGGCAATGACGATTTAAATTGGACATAACTCTTTACTCCGGAGGGTGTTAGAGGCCCATGAGCGCTTGTTGGAAAGGGTGTGATGTCTTCTTTCTAATGGATCCACAAACACCATCAAATACCATCGGAACTGCCATGAAACTGCATAAGAAACATTCGGACCTCCAACCTGCGAGTTGGGCCTTGTATCCAGTAGAGCCCATTAAGGCTTTTCAGCTAGGGTTTCCCCCACCTCCTGCTGCTCTCCCCATATATAAGGCAGCAGCAGCCACCAAAGACACTTAGGTTTTGTTTAGATGCAAGTTTAGCTTCAGCTACTTCCTTATACTCGCGTGTGTCGGCTAGACCACCTGGATACTTGTATTCAGAACCCCACCTTCGTGTGTTTCAGTTTCATCATTTGACAAGTGCCACCGTGAGCTGTTTCCTTGTCAACTTGTTCTTGCTTGTTTTCGATTGCTTGCAGGTTCAAGGTTGTTCTTGGCACGGCAAGAACAGCAACAAAGTGTAGTTAGTGTACCGGTTGCTAAGGCGCAGCACCCTGTGGTAGTTGTAGTCGGACCGCCAACGTCATCTCCTCCCCCAAATCGAAGTTATCCTCCTCTCATCGAAAGATCGGGAACCCCCGTTGCTGTATCGGCGGCGGCTGATGTTGCTGTTAATGTCAACGTGATGCGGCGCCGAGCGGGGACAGTGTGTAACAATCCACCGCCGCCATCATCACCAAACACATTTTACACCAAGATTTGGTTGGAAGAAATCAGAAGATAGAAGAAGAAGCAGAGGAAACAGGGAAGCAGAGAGAAAGAGGAAAGCTGATGTGAGGAAGAAGATAAGATGGAGAAGGGAATCTAGAAAGAGGAAAGCTGACATGAAGAAGAAGATAAGATGGAGAAGGGAATTTGTTCTCTCATTTCATTCATGCCATAGTCATTGGCTAAGTTCCCCCCAGCACACAGCCATAAGGCCTAAGTCCAGGCGCGCATGCCCACATACCCCTATTGATATATTTCTGGCTTAAACAGTAGTTGTTTCTGTAGCAGGTATGATATTGCTATCCCCGCCCCCTTGAGAGGCAGCATGCCCCCATGCTGCTGCATCACTAAATCTTGCATCCACCACTTAAAAATCTTCCAAGTAGCATGTTTAGTTGGTAAAGACGACCATTTAATCAACACTTGCATATGTGCAACCTTCCCTTTCTTCACCAAACGACGATCAAGCACTGCTTCCGGCTCCACTGTATTAGCATCCAACACAACAGGAATAGGTAATGTTGAGTAGATTGGAGAATAATCAGGAACATGGCCTTTCAATTGGGAAACATGAAAGACTGGGTAAACCATACTCTCTTCCGGCAAAGCTAACTTATATGAAAGATTGAGCTCTGTTCTTTCAGAAAATCATTCAACCTTGTTCTTTCAGTAACTAAATCAACCACGTCTGGCTGTGAAGCTTCAAACAAGTCAAGCATTTGACCATAATGGGGTTCTTGTCCAAACAGAGCTTTATGAGGTGAACAACCCAAAGATATATGAAAATTTGTGTTGTACCAAAATTTGGCCATATGCAACCAAGAACGCCACTTCTTTGGATTTGCATGAGTCACACAACGAAGATACATTTCCAAACATTGATTTACTCGTTCAGTTTGGCTGTCTGTTTGCGGATGATAGGTCGTGCTCATTTGTAATTCAGTTTTCCAGACAGTAAATAGCTCCTTCCAGAACTTGCTGAGAAATATTCTCTCTGTCTGAAACAATGGATTGGGGATCCCATGAGTCTTGAACACCACTTTATCCACCACAACAACCACCTAGGAAGCAGTATAAGGGTATTTAAAAGGAATAAAGTGAATGTATTTGGTAAAACTATCAACCACAACCAAAACTTAATTGCAACCATTTGATACTGGTAAACCCTCAATAAAGCCCATAGAGATATCCTACCAAGCTTCCTGGGGAATAAGTAGAGGAACCAATAACCCTGGTAATTTGCAATGCTCATGTTTAACTTGTTGGCACACATGGCATTGTTGCACAAAATTCTCCACAGCTGTTTTCAACCCTCGCCAAGCAAATAGTTTCTTTAATCTTTGGTAAGTGGCCACAACTCCTTGAATACCCACCAATTGTAGTAGAGTGAAAAGTTGTAATAATTTTGGTTTGTAACCTAGCATTTTGCTCCAATCCACACCTTACCATGTAACCTGATCACACCATCAGATAGGGAAAACCCTTGATCATTATGTTTCACCACAACTAATTCAGTTAACAGGTGTTGAGCTTTAGGATCAACCACATAGGAATTCAAAACTTCTTGAATCCACACAGGCTGAACAACTAATAATGCTGCTAGATTACCCTGATGAGGTCTACGTGATAAAGCATCAGCCACAACATTTTCAACCCCTTTCCTGTACTGAAAACTACATTGCAAACCCATCAATTTAGTCATAGCCTTTTGCTGTAATTCAGTCCCCAAATTCTGATCATTAAAATTGCAGAGACTCTTGTGAGCAGTTTTGATAACAAAAGGGCCCCTCTATAAATAGAATCTCCATTTTTCAACAGCCATCATTACAGCTAAAAATTCCTTCTCATATATAGACAACTTTTGATTCCTTATGCCCAATTCCTTGCTATAATACGTCACTGGATGACCTTGTTGACTCCACATAGCTCCAATACCCACTGCGCAAGCATCAGTCGCTAAAGTGAATGGCTTGGTAAAGTCAGGCAAGGTTAACACTGGTGTATTGCTCATAGCTTCTTTCAAATCCTCAAAAAACATGTTGAGCCTCAATAGACCACTGAAAAGCTTTCTTTTGCAACAACATAGTCTGGCTTGGCCAGGATACTATAATGATGAACAAACTTCCTATAGTACCCTGTGAGACCTAAGAATCCTCTTAACTTGGTTGGATTAGTGGGAGTAGGCCAAGCCAACATCACAGTTGTTTTATCTGGATCAGTACTCACTCCTTGATCAGAAATAATGTGCCCCAAGTATTCAAGTTGGGACTGAGCAAAATAACACTTAGAAGCTTTCTCAAATAATTGATGTTGTTGAAGTGTAGAAAAGACCTATCTCAAGTGCTCCACATACAGTTCCAAAGTAGGACTATATACCAAAATGTCATCCATAAACACCAAAATGAACTTTCTGATAAAAGGGGCAAAAATAGAATTTATGAGACATTGGAAAGTAGAAGGAGCATTAGTAAGAATAAATGGCGTCACTCGAAAATGGAACTGTCCATGATGGGTCTTAAAAGCTGTCTTGAATTCATCCTCTTCCACCATACGGATTTGGTGATAACCTGCCCTCAAATCCAGCTTAGAAAATAATTTTGTACCAGCTAATTCGTCCAAAAGTTCATTGACTATAGGCATAGGGAATTTACTCTTGATAGTAATGTCATTTAATTTCCTATAATCCACACAAAACTGCCATGTATCATCCTTTTTCTTGATCAATAAGACAGGAGAAGCATATGGGCTCATACTAGGCACAATCAACCCAGACTCCAACATCTCTTTCACCTGCCGCTCAATTTCAGTCTTCTGTAAGGGAGAATATCTATAAGGCTTGCTATTCACGGAAGTAGAACCAGGAACAACAGAAATAGCATGATCAAATATCCTGTGTGGGGTAAGGTTTGAGGATTCTGAAAAACATCCTGAAACTCTTGTAACAAATTATGTACTGCTGGCAGTGTTTCAGTGGGTTTGACATGAATAACTTGTTCAACCAAGGCTGTAGCCCAAATATCACCTCCTTTTTGCCATTTGCATACCTGAGTTAAAGAAACTTCCTCCAACTGTTCCACTTGAGTATTTTGTTGTATTCCTTGCAGCTGAATAACTTGACCATAATGATTGAATTTAACAGTTTTCGTAATCCAATTACAACTCATTTCACCACAGTGTTCCAGCCAATCCATCCCCAAAAATGGCATCATGTCCCCTAGAGAAACTACTCTTAAATCATAAGATAAAGTGAACCCTTGAATCCACCAAGTGAATGCAGGCAATAAGTACTGACAGGTGAGGAATTCTCCATTTGCCACTTTAACCAATGTGGGAGCAATTAGTTGCAGTGATAAGCTGTTAACGACGAAATTTGGTAAGCCTCGAAGCCATCATCGGCCTAGAGTCAGTATCGGTTTTCAGAGTCCTGAAATCGGCCGATGGACATTATCAATCGCCAACAGTTATATTCTTGGTGGATTCGGTTAAGGAAATTAATCAATTAAAGAAAGTTTATCCATAAGAGTCCGAGTTCAAGGAGGATGTTGCATGACAGTTTATCTATTAATTAGGCAGAGTTGTTAGTTTCCTTTTATCTTTAGAAAAGTATGTTTAGTGTCATCTTTAGGAAAGTTTGTATCGTGTCCGATATGGACTAGTATCTACCCATGGGTATAAATATATACACCCAGGGTCCCTGTAAATTATATCTCTATCAATAAAACTACTCTCGGCATATCACCACCCTTTTTCCGAGGTTTTACTTATTAACCGATGGAACTTGGCACCTGACGTGGGGCTGCATCGGTTTTTGATCTCCAGCGAAGGGGTAAGTCCTACGTTCCATCGGGCCCTAGTGAATATATCGGCTACATTGGTGTTGTTCAAAGCTGCATCGCTTCGATCTCTTGGATCGCTCTGGTTCGGTTGATATATTTGCCTACCTGATATCTCAATTCTATTTTAATTGCTTTGTGTTTAGAGACGCATCGGTTTAGTTGGGACTGTCTCGGTTAGGTTTGATCTTCTATCTTAGCCGATATATCTCTACAATCACAATGTTGTTTTAAATAGATTTGTTATATCTATCACATTAGATAGATCTATCCGTTCATCAAGTATTAGATTATCATATACAATCTCGTGCTGCATGGGTTAGGTTTGATCTACTAGATTGTTGTTGATAATATATATCTTGTTAAGCCGATAGGTTCATGATAATGTTTTACCAGAGTGCTAGCCGATGAATTATCATATATGTTATATAATCCAGATTAACAATGTTTTCTACTTGCATCGGCCAATCTCCATCTAGGTTTTTGTCGATATCGGCTAGATTACTTTGTTGGCTTAGATTATATAATGTATCTATCACCCTGAAAATCAGTCAAAGGCTTGATTGTCTAGATATTATATTTCTTTTCATACTTAGTGCTGCATCAGTTAAGTTTGATCTACTAAGTCGTGTTTAGAACCATAATTTCTAGTCTGCTTCTTGATTGTCAATAAGGGTTTCATCGAAGTTTCAGCCGGTGAGTTATCTGGATGTTGCATCGGTTTATAAGGATTGCATATAAGTTGGATTAAGCCGATGACAACAAAGATTCCACTGTTTATCTAATCGTTTGGATTTATTGATATCGGATCTCCAGCCGATGTATGCTCTAACCATCAGATCAACACTTATTTTATCATATCAGTATTAGCCGATTGTCTTTATATCATTATTTACTCAACTATCAGGATCTATACTGGAAATCAGCTGGTATAGGCATCGACTGGAATGACTACATCGGCTTTTCAGCGGATCGACTCTTTTGTCTTCAGTTTATATATCTTGTCAGTTGCAGGATCAAACTGACTGGCACGCTCATATCTTATAATTATTTTGGACCTACACTGGAGCTAAGCAGATCTCCCAGGTCGTCGTGGTTTTACGTCAACATAAGCCCAACAATTGTGCAAAGTTGAAATCAAGAAAACTATGGGAACTCCCTGAATCCAGCAGCATCAACAAGACCTTATTCTGTACTAGAGCACAAAATTTGATAGCACGGGGAGTGCTCGCACATGATACAGTCGATATAGAGAGGTGTCACTGAAAGGGTCAATTAGGCCTAGAGGGGGGTGAATAGGCTAATTCAAAAACTCAAGTAAATGCGGAAGTATGTGTTTTTGGAATTTTCGAAAATGATTTTCGGAATTTCCCGAAGTATCAGAATAAGCGCACTTCAAAGTAAACTCTAGATCTAACGGAGCACAACAAGAATATGCTAGCACAAAAAGCAACTAGTTCTATAGCGGCTCAAGCAAGTAAAGCTAGAGGAGTGAGAAGAGGGATATCACCAAAGTTGTAGCAAGATGAGTTGTTCCCGGAGTTCAAATCCTTGAGGGGATTCTACTCTCCGTTGAGGAGCTCACAAAGAGCCAGGTCTACGCGAACCCTTTCCTCAAGAGGTTGCACAAAGCACTCCTCCTTCCACTAGTGGTATCTCTTCCCTTTCGGAGGTGAGATCCGACCTTCACAAACTTCTCCCGGCCAACCACACTTAGATCGGTGGCTCGGGAGTGACACCTAGCCGCCTAGGAGTCCTCAACCTCCAAGAGTAACAAATGATGCAACGAACTCCCGGAGATGATGCAAGTGCTCACAAATCTTCACGAAGTCAACAACAAGCACTCACACAAACTTGAATCCACAACTCACACACACACACCAAATCCGAATTGAGCACGGGTGAAAATGGAAACAAGAAAGCAAGACTCAAGAGTGAATCAAGAGATGAACAAGCCAAGGGCACGAAAATATCCAATGTGTCCAGCAGCCCTCACAAGTGAGGGGACGAGACTATATATACTCACAGCTCTAGATTTGCCCGTTATGCACAATAATTGTGTTTTTCGGAAATTCTGAAAATTAATTCCGGAAATATCCGAAAATTTCCAGAACAGCGAAACACAGAAGTCAACTGAAGATTTTTCGGAACTTCCAAAAACTTTCCGGAAATTCCGAAGATTTCCAGAACCAAAACAACCTTCTGGATATTTTTGGAACTTCCGAAAGTTCCTTTCGGACAAGTCTGAAAATTTCCAGACACTATTTTGGGTTCACAGCTATTTTCGAAAATTCTGAAAAAGGATATCGGACAACTCCGGAAATTTACAGAACCATATCGGCTTCACTGGCCATTTTCGGAACTTTCGAAAAGTCGTTTCGGACAAATCCGAAAATTTACAGAACCATATTGGTCATTTTCGGAACTTCCGAAAAGTCGTTTCGGACAAGTTCGAAAATTTACAGAACCATATTGGTCATTTTCGGAACTTCCGAAAATCCCTTTCGGATAACTCCGAAAATTTCCCGAAGCCAAATATCGTTCTGTCCTTTTTCGGAAATTCCGAAAATCCATATTGGAACTTCCGAAAATTTCCAGAACATAGAAGCTGAGGAGAAACACCTTTTTAAAATTGATTTTTGAGCACTTCATCACTCCTCATATGTCAATGTATCATCCCTCTTAATAGTGCGGTTTTGCTAATGATCCAAAGAAATGAAAACATATAGTACAACCTTTTAACATTGCCGCAACTCATGATTTTGTCGCATCCGTTGAGCTATGCATTGCGCTACAAATCGTCATGGACTAACATTCCTTCACATTCACTTAAATAAAATTGTTAGTCCTCTCTAATCGTATTGTTATCAATCATCAAAACAATTTGGGGCCTAGATGCACTTTCAATCTCCCCCTTTTTGGTGATTGATGATAACACGATTAGATCACAATAGAGAATGAAACAATATAAAGGTTTTGGTGCAAGATCTTAGTGAAAGCTCCCCCTAGAAGTGTGCATTATAAGCAAGTGGTGAGCTTCCCCTGAAACCTTGCATCCACACTTAAGGTTACAACGAGAAATACAATGTGACTTAATGATCACCACATGTCATATGAATATAAGAGAAGGCATTGCATCACATAGACATTTAGCATAAATGGCATTACATCGCAGAGTCACACATAAGCAGTCATTAAGAACTTAGATAAAAGCATAAATGAGATTACAATAATTCAAGTTCTACCACACATAGTCTCATACGAATAGAGATGCCATTAGTGTTTGACCAAACTAGGATAGAAATAAGGATAGATATTCTCCCCCTTTGGCATCAAAACACCAAAAAGGGAGGACGATGCAACGACGACTCAAATGAGAGGCGCCTGGGGAGGATCCTCGGGAGGAGGAGGAGGATGACCATAGCCATGGCCAAAACCGAATAAGTCGTAGTCCTGAGGAAGGCCGGCGAAGGGATCCTCAATCTCCTCCTCAGGCTCGTTAGGCTTTGCCTCAAAACCTGGAGGAGAAGGAGGGACATCCACCTGAAGATGCAAGTTCAGCTGGGCCTGCATAGACTTGACGCGCCGGGCTGTCTTCTTAACTTCGTTTCGCGCTTTGCGGTTCTGTTTAGCCTCTACAGAGCAAAGACCAAACAGACTCCGCAAAATGCGAAACAAAGGAGACGGCACGCGGCATGTCACAGACGCAGACGGTTGAGGCTGTGTCGAGGATGAGGGGATGTCCTCAGCTGCAGCAGAAGTACTTGCCCTAGGGGGGCGGTCCTCCTTGAGCAGGCGCAAGTGAAGCTGGAGGTGAGGCATGTCATGCTCAAACTGCAACTGAGTTACGGATTCAATCATCCGCATGAGATGAGGAGCGTAGACCAAGCCCTTCTTGTACTGAATTGAGGCCAAACGGATTTCCTCCCACACAAAGTTGAAAACATGGAAAGGTTCGAAGGGAGGGTTGAACCTGAGCAAGACATTTCGGGAGAGATGATTTATGCTGCTAGCATCACCATCCTTGGGTACAAGGGAGCGGCGCATCATCCGGTTCAGATAGATGTGAAAGGGCTTGAGGCCATCAATCTTGCCCAAGACACCACCAGGAAGATACAGAGGGCGAAGGTCGGTGTTGAAGGGAATTGGATGATCATACAAGTTGGTGAAGTAGCGCATCCAGCACAGATCAAAACCCCAGATCTCAGCCAACCTCTCATAGGTGACTGAGTACCAAGTGCCCTGAGTCATCCAATGCATTCCACGATGGCAATCAAAGAACACGGTGGCATAGAATTGGGCAATGATCTCATGGCACCAAGACTGTTGAAGCGTCATAAAAGCACGAACCCCCATCTCCTCACAAACGGCAACAACAGAGTTGAGGACAGCATCATCCAGGGCAAGCAATTCCTCCCAGTTGATCCATTGCATGTTCACAGAGGGGTGAGACTTGGTCTTGATGACGGTCTCATAGAAGTCTTGCTGGAACAGCGTCCAGAACCGTGCATCAGTGGCAAAACGACGACTGGCACAAGGATCCTCATCCCGATGAGGGGCGACCACCTCAGATTTCTTCCGCCAATCGTGGACATGGCGAATCACCACCGGGTTCCGCTCGGGCGTGTGGATCCGAAAGGGCCCAATGGGAACGGTAGGAATATACGGTGGTGTCTGTGGTCGCTGAGATGAACCCTCACCAGTAGACTGGCGAGGTTGCCGCGAGGACCCCGCAGCACCATGCGACTGGGCCGACTGACGAGGAGGAAGAGTGCGCCCTTGGCCACCCGCGTCACTTGAGGACCCGTATCCTCAGCTCCGGACCAATCACGGTCCGAATCCTTCGGAGAGGACAGAGTTGGAGAACGATCCCGTTGACGCTTGGACTTGCGGGAAGCAATCTTGAGACGAGGCATCCTTGAATCAAAAAAAGATACAATGAGTGCAAGGAAGTCAAGGAGGTGAACTACAAGTGATGTAAGGCAAAGGCATGCGCAAACCTAGGTTGGAGGTGTCGGGCAGCACTTTTCGGAATTTCCGAAAAGAATTTTCGGATATATCCGAAAAATGCTGACCAAGCCCTAAATCTTAGATCCCGCATGAATCTACCAACAAAAACTTGTGAAAATTAATCTACGGGTACTAGGGCACTAGGGGAACATCTCCACTGAAGAGAAGCAAACGATTTGAACCGAGGAATCCAAAGATTTGATTTGAAGAAGTATACCTCAAGAACGCGACGAACTTGGAAAGGACGTGGTGAAGAAGGAGAATGTAGCCTCCACAAAGGTCCCCAAGCGCGCACCCGCGAGGGAGGAGACGAGGGGAGAGACGAGGAGTCGCCGGAGAGGGGTTGGCCGCCGGGGAGGAGTGGAATATTGAGGGTAACCCGTGGGAAAAGAGAAGAGAAAGAGAGAGAGAGACGGGTTGAGGGGGTATCTAAGAGCCCCAAAATTTTCGGAAGTTCCGAAAACGATTTCCGGATATATCCGAAAATTTACAGAACGTCCTCGCACGCTTCTGGAAATTTTCGGAAATTCCGGAAATTTTTCGGAAGTTCCAAAAAATCCTGGGAAAATGGATGTTGTCTCCAAAGGATTGCAATTTTTCGGAGGTTCCAGAAAATTTTCAGAATTTCCGAAAAAAATGCAGAAAAACTCTGGTTTTGAAATGGATTTGGTCGGAAATTTTGAAGAAACCTTTTCACATCCAATTTGAAATGAATTTTTAAAGGATTTGCACCGGGAATTTTGATGAACAACACTTTTACATTCTTTTTGAAGGGAATTTGGAAAGGATGAATGGTCGAACACTTTAGCCCCCATTTGAACTTGTGACTAGCACACAAGCAATCACACAAAACAATTGTCACAAATCAAATGGGTTGATCCGAGAATCAAAAAGAGTGTAAATTATTATGAGACAAGATAATTCACCCTCGAAGGAGGGAATGTGTGAATCTATCTCAAATTGTGCAAAGACCAAGATTCATTGAAAAATGAGATCCCGAGCACATAGATTCAAATTATCCACAAAAATGACTAGTGTCCATCCATTAATTGAATGTTCATTTTGTCACAAGATGGTATACAACCCTATTCTATCAATCAAAAATGTATGTAATAGATCAAGCCATATTCCGAGAATCCAATATATTTAGTTCATTTCTTAACTCACAAAACCTAGATTCATCTAGAGGCTTGGTAAAGATATCCGCCAATTGTTTGTCGGTGCGCACATGTTGGATATCTATGTCGCCTCTTGTGGATTGGTCTCTCAAGAAGTGGTGGCGAATATCAATATGTTTGGTTCGGGAGTGTTGGACGGGGTTGTTGGCTATCTTGATGGCGCTCTCATTGTCACATAGGAGTGGAATTTTGCTCACATTTAGGCCATAGTCGCTCAAGGTTTGTTTCATCCAAAGAAGTTGAGCACAACAACTCCCCGCCGAAACGTATTCCGCTCCAGCGGTGGATAGGGCGATGGAGTTCTGCTTCTTAGAGGACCAAGAAACAAGGGACCTACCCAGGAATTGGCAAGTGCCCGATGTGTTTTTCCTATCCACCTTACAACCGGCATAGTCCGCATCGGCATAGCCAATGAGGTTGAACCTCGCTCCTTAGTGTACCAAAGACCAAGGTTAGGTGTATGCACTAAATATTGAAGGATTCTCTTCACGGCCACAAAATGACACCTTCGGAGCGGCTTGAAATCTTGCACACATGCACAGACTAAGCATGATATCGGGCCTAGATGCACAAAGGTAAAGGAGTGAGCCAATGATGGAACGGTATTCCTTTTGGTCGATGTCTTTACCTTGCTCGTTGAGGTCTAGGTGCCCATTTGACGGCATAGGAGTGTGAATTGGCTTGGCATTCTCCATCCCGAATTTCTTGAGCATGTCCTTCAAGTACTTTGTTTGGCAAATGAAGGTTCCTTCCTTGAGTTGCGTGATTGGGAGACCGAGGAAGAACTTCAATTCACCCATCATGGACATCTCAAAACGCTTGGTCATCATTCTACTAAATTCTTCACTAAAAGACTTGTTAGTAGAGCCAAATATAATATCGTCGACATATATTTGGCACACGAAGATATCACGATCATGTCTTTTAGTAAAGAGAGTAGAATCGGCCTTGCCAATCTCAAAGCCGTTTTTAACAAGAAAGTCACGAAGGCATTCATACCATGCTCTAGGAGCTTGCTTAAGCCCATAGAGCGCCTTGTGAAGCTTATACACGTGATTAGGATACTTTGGATCTTCGAACCCCGGCGGTTGCTCCACATATACCAACTCATTGATTGGACCGTTGAGGAAGGCGTTCTTCACGTCCATTTGATAGAGCTTGAAATCAAGGTTAGTAGCAACGGCTAATAAAATGCGAATTGACTCAAGTCTAGCTACCGACGCAAAGGTTTCACCAAAATCCAATCCTTCGATTTGGGTGAACCCTTGAGCCACTAACCTTGCCTTGTTTCTCACAACTTCTCATCTTGTTTGTTCCGGAAGATCCACTTGGTACCTATCACGTTTTGCCTCGGTCTTTCCACCAATGTCCACACTTCATTTTGCATGAAGTTATTCAACTCTTCTTGCATCGCCATCACCCAATCCGGATCATCGAGTGCTTCTTCTACCCTTAATGGCTCAATGGAAGACACAAAAGAGTAATGCTCACAAAAATTTGCAACTCGAGATCTAGTGGATACTCCCTTGTTGATATCACCTAGTATGTTGTTGGTGGGGTGATCTCGTTGAATGCTTTGATGAATTCTTGGGCGTACAAGGTTGATTGGTGAAGATTGCACGTGCTCGTCTCTTTCACCATGGTCCATGAGCGAAGATGAGGAATCGTTGGCTTGGGTTGATGTAGGTGGCTCCACTTGTGTTGAGGAAGAGGCCCCTTGTTGTGGTTCCCTAGGACGAATATCCCCTAGGGCTAACCTCTTGATAGCTTCGCTTAGGTCCTCCTCTTCACCTAACACATGTGAGTCAACTTGCTCTACTTGAGAGCCATTAGTTTCGTCAAATGTCACATCACGCGCGATCTCAACAATACCGGAGGTTTTGTTGAAAACGCGGTATGCACACTCATTTGACCCATACTTAAGCAAGAACCCCTCATCCACTTTAGGAGCAAACTTTGAGGATCTCGTCTTCTTGTTAAGAATGTAGCACTTACTACCGAAAATATGAAAGTAAGAGACATTGGGTTTGTTACCAGTAAGAAGCTCATAGGGAGTCTTCTTAAGAAGGCAATGAAGAAAGAGACGGTTGATGGCGTGGCATGCAGTGTTGACAGCTTCGGCGCAAAAACAGTCCGATGTCTTGTATTCATCCAACATGGTCCTCGCCATCTCGATGAGAGTCCTATTCTTCCTCTCGGCTACTCCATTTTGTTGAGGTGAATATGGAGCCGAGAACTCATGCTTGATGCCTTCATCAAGGAAGCTCTCCACACACGTGTTCTTGAACTCTTTGCCGTTATCACTTCAGATGTTCTTGATCTTGAGCTCGAACTCATTTTGTGCTCTTCTTACAAACTTCTTGAAGATAGCTTGAGTCTCACTCTTGTCGTGCAAAAGGAACACCTACATGAAGCGTGAAAAGTCATAAGTAATAACAAGACCATATTTGTTACCTCCAATGCTTAGATAAGCAATGGGTCCGAAGAGGTCCATGTGGAGAAGCTCCAATGGTCTTGTGGTAGTCATCACATTCTTAACCGGGTGATGAGCTCCAACTTGTTTCCCGGCTTGCCATGCACTACACACCCTGTCTTTCTCAAATTGCACATTTGTTTGTTCAAGAATGTGATCGCCTTTTAGAAGTTTGTGAAGATTCCTCATACCAACATGGGCTAGCCTCCGATGCCAAAGCCACCCCGTGTTGGACTTAGCCACTAAGCATGTCTCAAGTTTAGCTTTATTTGAGGTGAAATCTACAAGATAAAGCTTTCCCTTGAGAACACCCTTAAAGACTATGGAGGAATCATTCCTTCTATAAACGGTCACATCAACATCGGTAAAAAGGCAATTGTAACCCAAAGAGCATAATTGCGAGACTGACAAAAGATTGTAGTTGAGAGATTTTACCAAGAGGACATTGGAAATGGAAAGGTCATTTGAGATTGCAATTTTACCTAACCCCATTACCTTTCCCTTTCCATCATCCCCGAAGACTATATTGTCTTGTGAAGTGCCATTTGGATCAAGGTAAGAAAACATTGATTTTTCTCCGGTCATGTGATTTGTGCATCCGCTATCAATCACCCAACTTTTTCCACCGGAGACATAATCCTACAAGAGATCAATTTCTAATTTTAGGTACCCATACTTGCTTGGGTCCTCTTATGTTAGTAACAAGTGCCTTAGGCACCCAAAGCACTCTCTTGATGGAAATGTTCTTGCCCCTTGGGCCAACATACTTAGCTACAACACGACTATTAACATTCTTCTTAAGAACATAAGATGCATCAAAAGAACTATATGAAGCACAATCATTAGAAAGGATACTTTTGGCCTTAACAAAGTTGCTAAGATCTTGAGGCTTCTTGATCATCACACTCTTGTCCACCTTTCCTTTTGGTGGAGGAACATACCCAAGACCTTCGTGGTTGAAGTTGTCTCTTTGATAGCCTAGGTATTCCTTTAGGGCCTTACTACCCATATGGCACTTGAGAAGGCCATTGTGAAGGAGTCCCATAAGCTTTTCATTTTGCTTTTGCAATGCACTCAAGGATGTAGAGTTAGTAGTACAAGCATCAATATCAATGTCCTTACACCTAGCACATGGTTCATTGCTTGGGGCAATCTTAGAGCAAGACGCCTCACTAGGAAGAGAGACACTATTCTTTAAGGTTTCGAACTTTTCTTCAAGAGAGAGGTAAGCTTTGTCCAAGCCATCCACTCTCTCTTGAAGTTGAGCATTCGCCACCTCAAGATTAGCGTGAGATTCTTTGGTTTGCTTATAAAGCCGTACCAAAGCCTCATTTTTCTCTCTCTCCTTAGCAAGCTCAACCTTGAGTTCATGAGCTCGCTCCTTCTCACAAATGAGCAAAACCTCTTGCCTCTCAAGGGTTGCATATTGATCCTCGATTCTCCCAAGCAACTTACTCAAGTGCGGTATTGATTCCTTAGTTATGGATTTTAACAAGTCCTCATCCATAATCTCGTCAACCTCATCCTCCTCATCACTAACAACATCAACATTTAAGGACTTGAGAGAGGAAGGTACCTTTGGCTCCTTTGCCATAAGGCAAATGGGAGCATCGTCATCACTTGAGTAGTTGAAGAGCCTAGGTGTAGGAGGTGATGTAGGCTTGACGGCGAACGTGGCCACTCCCTCATCATCATTTGAGCTTGATTCAGAATCGGAACCGAAGATCATCCCAAGGTGAGCTTGGCCATGTCGCTCGCACTTGCTATGCTTTTGCTTCTCCCTCTTGTCGCCCTTCTTCTTCTCTTCCTTGAGGTTGGGGCAATCGGCCATGAAATGTCCGGGTTCATGACACTCATAGCATTTCCTTGTGGAGTGCCTCCCACTTGACTTGTCAATGGAGCGCTTGGAAGAACTCCCCTTGAAGAAACCGCTTCGCCTCATGAACTTCCCAAACTTCTTGACAAAGAGAGCCATCTCTTCATCATCGATCTCCGCCTTGCTCTTGCTCTTGCGGCTCTCTTCTTCTTCTTCTTCCTTCGCCTTCAAAGCCAAGTCTTCCTTCTTGATGCTTGTGGTTGTGCTTTGGTTGATGTATTGGATGACGTCCTTGGATTCTTGCTCAAGCATGTCATGGGCAAGAATGCGTCCGAGCAAATCATGAGGTGTGAGAGTCTTGTAGTCCGGACGCTCACGAATGGTGGTCACCAAGGTAGAATTCCTTGGAGTGATTGCTCGAACCATCTTCTTGACCACAACCTCATCGGTCATGTCCTTGTAGCCAAGCCCCTTGATCTCATTGACAATCTTGCTCAACCGATCATACATGTCGCTTGGGCTCTCACCATCCAACATCACAAACCGCTCAAATTGCCAATTAAGGATCTCTACCTTGGACTCGCGAACACTGTTCATGCCTTCATGTAAATTCCGAAGTGTGTCCCAAATCACTTTGGCACTCTCAATGCCGTCCACACGGTTGAACTCACTTCCACTCAAGGCGCTAAGTATTGCATTAGCGGCTTGAGCGTTCTTGTGCTCGTTCTCATCGTCCTCCTTGGTGGGATCCTCGGGTCTCTGGAAAACATAGCCATTTTCGACTATTCTCCAAATAGATGGGTTAATAGACTTTAAATGCATCTTCATCTTATGTTTCCACGCGACGTAGTCCGTACCATTGAAGTAAGGAGCTTTACCGCTATAGGTGCTCACATAAGATGTAGATGTAGAGGGGTAGTCATAAGGAATCTTTGCTCCCTTATCACTCTCCTTGCCATCCCCTGTTTGACCCGACATGATCTCTCCAAGCGGTTAAGCCTAATCAGGAGATTAGGCTCTGATACCAATTGAAAGGGTCAATTAGGCCTAGAGGGGGGTGAATAGGCTAATTCAAAAACTCAAGTAAATGCGGAAGTATGTATTTTCGGAATTTCCGGAAGTATCAGAATAAGCGCACTTCAAAGTAAACTCTAGATCTAACGGACCACAACAAGAATATGCTAGTATAAACAGCAACTAGTTCTATAACGGCACAAGCAAGTAAAGCTAGAGGAGTGAGAAGAGGGATATCACCAAAGTTGTAGCAAGATGAGTTGTTCCCGGAGTTCAAATCCTTTAGGGGATTCTACTCTCCGTTGAGGAGCTCACAAAGAGCCGGGTCTACGCGAACCCTTTCCTCAAGAGGTTGCACAAAGCACTCATCCTTCCACTAGTGGTATCTCTTCCCTTTCGGAGGTGAGATCCGACCTTCACAAACTTCTCCCGGCCAACCACACTTAGATCGGTGGCTCGGGAGTGACACCTAGCCGCCTAGGAGTCCTCAACCTCCAAGAGTAACAAATGATGCAACGAACTCCTGGAGATGATGCAAGTGCTCACAAATCTTCACGAAGTCAACAACAAGCACTCACACAAACTTGAATCCACAACTCTCACACACACACCAAATCCGAATTGAGCACGGGTGAAAAGGGAAACAAGAAAGCAAGGCTAAAGAGTGAATCAAGAGATGAACAAGCCAAGGGCACGAAAATATCCAATGTGTCCAGTAGCCCTCACAAGTGAGGGGAGGAGACTATATATAGTCACAGCTCTAGATCTACCCGTTATGCACAATAATTGTGTTTTTCGGAAATTCTGAAAATTAATTCCGGAAATATCCGAAAATTTCCAGAACAGCGAAACACAGAAGTCAACTAAAGATTTTTCGGAACTTCCGAGAACTTTCCGGAAATTACGAAGATTTCCAGAACCAAAACAACCTTCTGGATATTTTTGGAACTTCCGAAAGTTCCTTTCGGACAAGTCCGAAAATTTCCAGAAACTATTTTGGGTTCACAGCTATTTTCAGAAATTCCGAAAAAGGATATCGGACAACTCCGGAAATTTACAGAACCATATCGGCTTCACTGGCCATTTTTGGAACTTCCGAAAAGTCGTTTCGGACAAATCCGAAAATTTACAGAACCGTATTGGTCATTTTCGGAACTTCCGAAAATCCCTTTCGGATAACTCCGAAAATTTCCAGAAGCCAAATATCGTTCTGTCCTTTTTTGGAAATTCCGAAAATCCATATCGCAACCGAAAATTTCCAGAACATAGAAGCTGAGGAGAAACACCTTTTTAAAATTGATTTTTGAGCACTTCATCACTCCTCATATGTCAATGCATCATCCCTCTTATTAGTGCGGTTTTCCTAATGATCCAAAGAAATGAAAACATATAGTACAACCTTTGATCATTGCCGCAACTCATGATTTTATCGCATCCGTTGAGCTATGCATTGCGCTACAAATCGTCATGGACTAATATTCCTTCACATTCACTTAAATAAAATTGTTAGTCCTCTCTAATCGTATTGTCATCAATCATCAAAACAATTAGGGGCCTAGATGCACTTTCAGGCACAATTCCTCAAAATCAGATGCATCAGCAGCAACAATATCATCCAACACCTCATCAGAGAGAACCTCAGTAAGTTGCATAGCTTTATCTGTCCACCAGCCTGTGCACATTTGTGATTTGGAGAATATTTCTCACCACACTTAAAACATAATCCATTAGCCCGACGAAAATCCTTTAATTGTTTGGCCTTCCATAACTCCCCTTGCTCTAATTTAACAGAAGTAGTGTCAGCATGAGAGACAAAGTGGTCAGTCTTAAACCCCCCAATTCTTAAATGTTGGTTTCTTAGACTTAGCCATAGCTAAACTCATAACCTCTTCTTTAGCAAAAGCTATTGTTGCAGCATGAGTGACAGAATTAGGCAATTGCACCATTACAGCAGCACGAATCTCATCTTTCAAGCCAAGCATAAATTGAGTGACTAACATCATGTCGCACATAGAAGGATCAAACAGACTAACTTGATAAACTAAGGAATCAAAAAGCTTCTTATATTCAGCAACAGAACCAGTTTGAGTCAAAGTTTGAAGAGCCAAAGTTGTTTCACGTTCAGCTTCAGATTCAAATTCTTTGACAATTGCATGACAAAACTGATCCCAACTATGAACTGCAATAATTTTCTTAAATGATTGATACCACTGCGCTGCATCTCCCACCAAATGCAAAACCGTAGCAAAAATTTTAAAATTCTCAGGAATCTGATATAGTTCAAAATAGCTTTCACAATTATCTAGCCAAATCCACACGTCCTGCCCATCAAACTTTGGCAAATCCATTTTGGGTAAATGAGGTTTCCTATGCCACCCTTCTCCTGCTAGGCGACTCGACTCCTCACCATCCTCATACTCACGAGGAGTAGATGCAAGAATAGTAAACTGTGGAAGGGATGGAGAAGGCGGATGAGGAACAAGAGGTTTTACCACAGCCGGAGCTAGAAGCGGAGAACCAGTAGGAGGACCAATACTCCTGCCTATGTCTTCACTGGAATCTCCAATCTCGTCGGGGTCAATGCCTTGGTGGATTGAGCCAAACACGCGTGTTTCTGCTGCACTTTGCCCACCGCCTCCATCGCCAAGTTTACCTTCGTATCCACCCGATCCAACAATTCGCCTTGCGTGGAAATCCGCTTGTCGATGGTCTCCATCCGACGAGACATCTCCTCCATATTTTCCAGCAACTTTGCTTCCATGGATTCCATCGCCAGCTTCAGCAGAGCAGAATGTTTCTGCAGCCCCATGATGAACTCCTTCCCGAATCGACCAAACCCATAAAGGAATTTTACTAGTCAAAATCGAAAAAATGGAGCAAATCATTGACACCAACCAGCTCTGATACCATTGTAACAATCCACCGCCACCATCATCACCAAACAGATTTCACACTGAGATTTGGTTGGAAGAAATTAGAAGATAGAAGAAGAAGCAAAGGAAACAGAGAAGAAGAGAGAAAGAGGAAAGTTGACGTGAGGAAGAAGATCAGATGGAGGAGGGAATATGTTCTCTCATTTCATTCATGCCACAGTCACGGGCTAAGTTCCCCTTTAGACCTTGTTCGCTTAATCTCCATAAGGCCTTGTTCGGTTTAGAGGGGATTGAAGAGGATTGGAGGGGGAATAATTCCACACCACAATAGGTGTGGAATAAATCCCCTCCGATCCCTCCCTCATGGGGATTAAGCGAACAAGGCTTAAGGGAGGGATTAGAGGGGATTTATTCCATACCTATTGTGGTGTGGAATTATTCCCCTTCAATCCCCTCCAATCCTCTTCAATCCCCTCTAAACCGAACAAGGCCTTAAGTAGTGGAATAAATTCACCTACTGTCCCTCAACTTTACGTCAAATCTATATGACATCACTAATCACCAATTTCAGAAATCTTCACCCCTCAAATGTTCAAAACTGCGCAAAATAGGTCCCACGGCAGTATATAGCGGTGGTTTCGTTGACGCGGCATCCTAGTCAGCAATCTAGACCCACATGTAAGTGAAGAAAAATAATGTGGGGTCCACACCCCTTCTTTAGTCCCTTTTATTCGTCTCTTTTATTTTTTCTTCTTCTCTTTTCTTTTTTCTGTTCTCTTCTTTTTCTTCTCTTTGCGCATAGGGGGAGCGGCAGCAGGCGGCGGCGAGCGGCCGGAGTAGGCGGGTGAGCGCGCGATGACCGGCAGAGCGGAGCGGCCTGCGCGTGCTCCTCCTCCTCGCGCTCGAGGGCCCTCCCTTGACCGAGTGTCCGAGCCCGGCAAGCGGTGGCGACGGCGGAGCTCGACTGGGACCGGGCTCAACAGCCACCTCGACTTCAGGACGGTAGCGGTGGATGCGACGCAGTTGGTGCTGGTGCGGCGGGGAATACCATGTTGGCGCTGGCAACGGTGGTGCTTCAGTTGTTGCTGCGGCTTCTTCTACGCGATACTCGTCGTTCTTCTCCATGCCTTCGTCACCACCGTCGCTGGTGGTGCCTTCTACCTCGTCTACCGGCCACATCGCCCGACATTCACCCTCTCCGTCGTCCGCATCAATAAGCTCAACCTCTCCTCCACCACAGCACCCATGCTCACTGGCTCCATCGACGTGGGGTGGTAGGGGTCCTGGCTTCGGCGGAGCGCAGCGAAGGTGGCGGTGTGAGGGGTTCGACCCTTGGTGTGGGTGGACCTGTGAGCGGTGTTGGGGAGGTGTTGGAGCCACGGCGGTAGGGGGAGCTTTCGGCGCTGGGATTTCGGCCAGGCGAAGGGAGAGGTCCCATGGGGGAGGTGGGGGTCGGAGTGGCAGTCGCGGTGATGCAAGGGGAGGGATCTGGTGAGGAAGGTGGGGGCCATTGTGGCTGTTGCAGGAAGGAGCCTCGGTAGCGGAACATTTGGCCAAATAGCTACCACTCCCGGTTCGGCCAAACTGGAAGATGACTGTGCGGCTCGGTCGGAGCGGCCGCGCTTCGCCTAGCTGGCGGCTAACATGTGTCTTTCACGTAGGCCCCACATGTTTTTTTATTGTCTCCTTGCTGACTAGGATGCCACGTCAAAGAAATCATCCATGCATACTGCCCTACGACCTAATCTACACGGTTTTGAACACTTAAGGGGCTAAGATTTCTGGTATTGGGGATCAGGGATGTCTCGCAGACTCAACGTAAAGTTTAGGGATGGCAGGTGAACTTATTCCTTAAGTAGTACACAGCCATAAGGCCCAAATCCAGGCGCGCAAGCCCACATACCCCTATTGATATACTTCAGGCTTAAACACTTGTCGTTCCTGTAGCAGGTACGACATAGTGGCGGCAGTGGGGAGGGACGTGAGCTGGATTTTCAATCGTTAATGCAAGGTCAACGGAAGGGATGCTTCATCTGCGGCTATCGTGCAGCTGGTGCTTCCTCCTTCAAGGACGACAGTGGTAGACACGGTGGTGGGAGAGGGGAAAATTAGGTATTGGGGTGAGGCGGGGGATTGGTGACGGCAACAGCTCAAAGAGGAGGCGCATGTTAGGGTTAGGTTGGTGTGGCGTGATTTGAGGGGGGGAGTGATGATGCGGTGACAGAAGGAGTGCGGGGGAGAGGGGACAGTGGGGTCGATCGATAGCACAGAGTATTTAGGACCTGTTTAGGGAGCTCAAGATTCTTAGAAGCAGCTGGTTGGTAACCAGTTTATGAGAATCTGCTTTCAGCTTCTGGTTTCTAGTTCATTTTCTGGATTCACAACTACAGTTTCTTAGAATTTGGATGAGAAGCTAGACTGTTTGGAGAGCTTCTGATTCTACGAGAAGTTGCAGCTGCCAGAAGCTCCCTAAATAGGGCCATAGTTCGTGCGGAGGAATTTGCGATCGCTAGGATTCCATGCGTGGGCCGCTGATTTCACCGAAGGATTGCTAGGCACAACTCTTCCTTTTTATATTAAAGTATAGACTAGCAATTATGTCCATGCGTTGCAAGGAGAAGAATAATATGAAATTTTATGCGAATATGTTTTGTCATATATCACGATATTGACAAATTAACAGTTCCTTTGCCAATAATCCACCACAGACAGTCCTAGCACATTGTATTTCGTGTAGCTAGCATGCTCACTTTTGAAACTTTCAACTCTAAAAATTAAAACTAAAATTAAAATTTTCAACATATATTTTAAAACTTTTGATCAACTATTTAATTTTTATTATTATGTTCCCAAAAGTCACTAAGAGAAGTAAACACCATGCTAAATGTTAAATGATAGTCAGTTCCTCGTGTTGTTCCGCACGCTCGTGGCTGATATGTTGCTAATTAATCAGAGTCGGATGATTATACCCGATGCTGGTGTCTCCTCATTACCGGGTGAAAGATATGTATAATACAAGCTTATTTTTTAGATGGGAAACCAACATCAGTGCCGTGTTTGCGTAGCGATGGATGGAAATCTGATAGAAACAAGTCAAGTTTAGGTTTGGGTTGTTCTACAGCTTCTGTTCCAACATTACTCTGCGTATGATTAGGATATTGGGAGTGCTGTGCAGGTAGTTTGGCGAGCGAACAATTGGTGGCACGGACTCAGGAATGCCACGTGAATCGGGGCAAGCGCAAGCACACGAACATGGAAGAATTTTATTTATTTATATATATATTTTTTAATATTTACAGAAATATTATAGCGCTGGAAAAAATTGCAGAAATAAACCCTGCCGCCCGGACAGAGGCGGCAAGCTGACGTGGCAGACGCGCGCGACGACCGTTTAGGGTGTACCGGCCATTTTGCAGGCGGCCCCTTGCCGCCTTGGCAGAGGGCGGCAAGGTGTTGGCAACGGGGCCGCCTGCAAAATTAACACAGCTCCTCGACCTGGGGCCTGCCATTTTGCAGTCGGTCCCTTGCCGCCCTCTGCTAGGGTGGCATGTGGTCCCTTGCCGCTCTCTGCCTGAGCGGCAGGCTCCCGCGCCTATATAAGGCCTGTCGCCTAGCAAAGCAGCTCATTTGCCGCTCTCTCCATTCCTCTCACATCTGCATAGTGGGAGAAGGGGAGGAGAAGAGAAGAAGAGGCGAAGCTCTGCCGGTTTGAACTTGGTTTGCAGGTAATATTTCTAGATCATATATATGATTAATATTGATTGTATGATATTAACTAGGTTTTAGTTGTATTTTTGTAGAACTATTTTTAAATAAATACATTATATGAGCTAGGGTTTTAGTAGCGGAACTGTAGTAATTTGTATTGTTAGATGTAGGTAAATTAGTAGATCTGTAGTAATTATTGTAATTAGATTTGTAGTTTTAAATATTTGTGAGTAGTATTACAGTAGCATACTTAAAAATTGTGGTACATTTCAAACAAGATATTATGTTGTACTCGTTTATTACGTAAAATAGTGACATAGTGATTTACTGACAGATATGTCCAGTAAACTTATATTTCAACTATACCATGGTCAAGGAAACGTCCGTTACGGGTCGAGTGGGGTAGATCTATCAGAATTTATTGTAACACCAAGGGGAATTGATAGACAAGCTAAGAGAAGTGTGACTTTTATTAAAAAATGGTTGATGAGGGGCTTGGGAGTTGATCCACAGACAAGTGATATTACAATATATGTTGTAGTAAGTCGAGCAACTGAGGGTTTTTATTGGGAACTAATGCCAGTTCAAAACTCTCGGATGTGGAAATGGTATGTGGAGAATGCATTACAACACGGGTGGCCTCTAGCTATGCTTCCATATGTTCATCCGAAGGATCCCAATGTGGAGGTGAACATGGATGATGGCGAGGGGCTAAGTGCTGAAGTGAATAAGACTGGAGTGGATGAAGTCAACACATTAGAAGAAGATGTCGTAGTACCTCCAGTAGGCATGCAATCTGGTGGAGTGGCTGACGAGGGGGAGACTGTCGGAGCCATTGTGGACGAAATGGAAAGAGAGGATTCTGACAACGAGCGTGTAGAGAAAGATGATTCGTCAGATGATGAGGAGAACAATATTAACCCAGCTGAATGGGCTAGTGATGATTTTTCTGGTCTGGTCGTATCTGAAGGGGAAAATGTGAGGTGGGAGTACAAAGAGAATGAGGTTATTCAGGGAGCAAGGTATGGTGATGGAGAAAACATGAAGGAGGTGGTGAAACATTTTGCAGTGTCACTGCAAAGAGAGTTTTGGGTTGCCAAATCGAACCGGTCACAATATGAAGTTAGGTGTGTTAACGAAAAAGACGGGTGTCCCTGGAGAGTGCATGCTTATAAGGGAAAATGGAAGGATTCTTGGACTATGTCAGTCGTTACCAAGCATACATGTTATCTTCCTGGTGTTCAGAAATACCACAGGAATATTACATGTGCATTTGTTGCATCTGAGATGTATGCGCACGTCGTGGACAATCTGACATATGAACCAAAGTCAATAATCCGTCATATCGAACAGAAATTCAAGTATACTATTAGCTATGCCAAGGCGTGGAGGGAAAAACAGAAAATAATAGAGATGAGATTTGTAACTTATGAGGCCACATATGACAATTTGCCACGTCTGTTATCTGTTATCCAACAAAGAAAACCTAGGAGGTTTTGTGTAATCAAGACATTCCCCTCACTTGATCATCCTGGGAAGACTGTGCTGCAAAAAGCCTTCTTAGCTCTACATGCATGCAAGATGGCATTCGTGCACTGTCGTCCAGTTGTTTGCATTGATGGGACATTCTTGACCGGGAAGTATAGGGGCCAGATACTAACAACAATTGGAGTAGATGGGAACAATCAGGTATTGCCCTTGGCATTTGCTTTTATCGAGAGTGAGAACACCGACAGCTGGTACTGGTTACTCCATCTGGTTAAAAAAGAAGTTGGTATGAGGCTCAATGTGTGCCTAATACATGACAGGTACGCTGGTATGCTTCGAGCGATAGAAGAGTTAAAATTTGGGAGTATGGATAGAGGATATCCTGGTGAGTGGGATGATGTACAGAGTAGGTGGTGCATGCGTCATATGGCAGCTAATTTCTTCAAGCAATTCAAGAATAAGGAGCTGGTGAATATGTGTTGATGCAAAAAAAACACACACTGGCCTGAGAGATTTGCTTTACTCTAGTGCAGGTCCAAAACTTGTACTTTAGCTTCGAGGGCGTGCCAGTTGATTTGATCCTACAATAAACAAGAAAAATATACAAGAATGTTAGTAAACGATAGTCCATCGGCCAGTTAGCCGATTTCATTTCGTTTTGTAACCTAGCCGATGCAATAAAACATGAATCGACTGTAAGGTATAGTCAATGAAAGAACTAATCCTAAAACTAGTATATCGGCTAAAAAGATTAGTGTTACATAATCAATATATCAATATTACCTTAGAAATAAGCAATTGGGATAGATCGGACTGAACCGAGACAGTATAAATTGCCCAAGTCTAAAATAAAATGAAATAACGATTATATAGACTCATGTCATAGCCGATATTTAGATTTAAGCATGTATCGGCTATAGCTCCGATACAACCCAATACTAGGATATTCTCTAGTAATAAATATATTTAACTATAACCAATTAGATTGGTATCAAGCTCAATATATTTATATTAGATTAGATCCTAATATAAGGGGCAGATATAGAACATTAAACAAAACATAAAACAATGTAAAGCATCTATACCAGGTAAGATCGGCTGAAACCCCGATACTATCCTTATTAACAACCATAAAACAGGCTAGAGATCATGATTCTAAATACAACTTAATAGGTTGGACTTAACCAATGCAGCATTAAGTATAAAGAGAAGCATGAGATCTAGACAATCAAGCCGATGGTTGCCTTTTCAGGATGGTGGATACATTATATAATCTAAACCAATAAGGTAATCTAGCCGATATCAACGAAACCCTAAATAGAATCCAGCCGATACAAGTAGATTGCATTGTCGATCTAAGTTATATAATGTATATGATAACTCGGAAGTTTACAAGATAGAACTAGAGTGTCATGAATATATAAGCACTAGCTCCGATGATGCAAACTGCCATAACAAGATATACCTTTTCATCGAAGATCAAACTGATGCAGCACGACTCGAAAGCACAAACTTGTCGAAAAGTAGAAAACAGAGGTGGCGATGCGCCGAGATTGGTTGAACGTCTATTGTTATTATTTACATGACCTCGGGATTATATTTATACCCGAAAATACAAACATTGTCCATCACGGACACGACTCATATTAACCTAATACAAATCCAACTAACGAACAAGTCCCTTAGACGGACTCTTACCGTGATTATTCATAAAGAAACTACATAAAATATCCTAATTAATAGATACAATTGCCTCCTCGTGACTCTATCCATGCATGGCAATCAGTATGAGGCACCTTGACTCGACCCAATGACGTGTACCAAGTCACATTTCCAAAATCGGCTCGATCGGCTAACCCTGTTCGACTCTGACTCTGCCGATCCTGTCCGCAGTCGATTCGGACTACAGCTGATTTTCACTCTGTTTCCGATACGATCTAATCTCTTGGATTTTCTTTGATTCTATCCTTATCTCCGATACTTGAATTACCAAATTTGGTCGTCAACAATATGTTCAAGAGGCTATGCAATCAGAACCAGGAGAAGAAATTCAATGAGCTTTGGAAGAGGTTGGACGAGTTGACAGCAAAATGCAGTGATCAGCGTGCAGTGAGACCAGTGAGCACCGTACCTGACCCTCCTCAAGCACTCAGAGCTCTCCCAACAGATAGTCCAACATTGGTTAGGAGAATTGGAGAGCAGATTCAGAAATTCTCTCAGTGGATTGAGAATGAGCCAAAAGAGAAATGGGCCAAGGCTTATGACACAGGTGGTGCTAGATATGGTATAATGACAACAAATTTGGCGGAAGTTTACAATTGGGTGATGCGCGGTGTTCGTGGACTTCCACTAGTTGGTATAGTGGAGTTCATTTTACATGGACATGTAGGTATTTCCGGGAGCAGTTCCAAGCAGTTCTCCATACCGAACAACAACATTATTTTTGGCACCTTCATGGAGAAAAAGCTAGCAGAGTGGCGTACGAAGGCCATGAAACATTGAGCTCTAGTTCAAGGTACCCAACAACACAGGTTTGAGGTACTCTGTCACGATAAGGCAGGTAGGGGTATCTACCGCAAGAGAGTAAAGTAGGAGTATGTTCTCAAAGCCGACGGCACATGTCATTGTTCATGTAGAAAGCCAAAGCTGCTCCACAGGCCATGCACCCATGTCATTGCTACGGCATCGGAGTGTGGTATCCAAGATGGAGTATATGTGTCACAATACTTCTCTAAGCAAGCAATATATCACACATGGAGTGGCGAGATTTATGGCTTTGGTATAGTTGGGGAGTTCACACAGATTAACGATCCGATAATCAATATTCCTGATCCATCGAAACTCCGAGACAAGGCTGGAAGAAGAAAGACTCGTCACATCCGCAACGATATGGACGAGTCCGAGGCAGGCAGGGTGAAGCGGTGCAGCAAATGCGATGAACGTGGCCACACCTACAAGTATTATCCTAAAGACAAGGAAAAATCAAGTGCGGCGGAGGCAGGACTATCAGGATCAGCAGCAGATGGAGCTCGCCCTACGGGTGAAGGCACTACTTCAAGGCGACCCCGTCCTAAACGTCCTCATGGAACGTCTGGCTACGTTGTGTAGTTCGTGCGTTATATGTTGGCAAAAGGTTCGCTTGTAATTTCTTGGCTTGTAGTGTCTTTATGTTATGTGGCTTGTAATGTCTTTATGTTACGTGGCTTGTAATTTCATTCGAACATATCGATGTTATGGCATTGTGTTGTGTTGTGAACCACTTGTTAGAATTTGGCATGTAATGTCTTTATGTATCGTGACTTGTAATTTTGTTGCCTGTTTTTCACTCTCGTTATGTGCCCCCTTACTGTGTAAGTTATGTTGTAAACAACATGTACTTTACGATGTTACTTTACATATTCTTTGGTTTTACATAACTTGTTTTCATGATTATACTATTAACTTCTTACATGTCCTAACACGCAACACATCTTTTTTGCAGAGATGGCGCATCAGCACACACCTGAGTTGTTGGATCCGTCGATAGATCAGCGCCACCGGTCTTACCTTACTGCAATGGAGGGGGCTCAGCTTGGGACGTTCCGGCCACGGTCGTCACGCGAGCGACTTCTGGTTCACGACTCCTTCGTCGGGAGTTATGGATTTCATGTGTTAATTACTGCACTTTGTACATTTTTATATCTGTTGGCAGTATGCCATGAGACCTTTCGACCGGACCTACCGAAACCAACCAAGCAGGAAGGACTCGGACTCAAGGCGCCCAAGACCCATCAGGGCGAAGCCCCATGGCGAAGACAACAGGGCGAAGGGAGCAGAGAGCGAAGAGTCGCACCGGGTCCCTGCTGGTCTGGGCGAAGGCTGCATGGCGAAAGCATACGCCGAAGGAGGATGACTTCGCCAGGCTGGGCCCAACCTACTGGCCAACGGGCCAATAGTGACCAGGCGGCCCATCAAAGGCCCATACATCTTAATTACATTGAATACCCATGTAAGTGTCCCTTTTGTAAGGGTGACCATGTAAATTCCCCTATAATAGCCCTAAACCCTAATAGGGGATCTGTAATGGGATTATAAATAGCCCCCTAGGGCCATGTAAAAGGGGATCCCCAATTTTAAATCCTGAATTTAATACATTTTATTTTCCAACAACTGTTGAGTGTCCACGTCCTTCGACGTATGCGGTTGTCGTTTCGACAACAGCTGGCGCCGACCGTGGGGACCTCAGAGCGAAACCACTGAGAGCGAATGCCACCGAAGAAGGTCTCAAAGGAGAGGGTTGCTAACCCAAAGGAAAGTATAGCAGAAGAGGCGATGGCCACCGAAGAAGGAGCGGAACCTTCGGCGCCCATCGCCGAAGCTGGGTCGGCGCCCATCGGCGCCCGTGTCGCAACCACCGCCTTCAGCCCCGGCCGCTACGACGGAGCAGGCACCGGAGATCCCTTCGGTAGGTCAGCTGGCTTCGACCACACTCGCTGCCGTGCAGGCCGACTCCAACCTCGAGGCGCAAGCCGAAGCCAGCATGGAGGCTATGCGGCAGAACATGACGCGACTCCAGGACATGCTTCACCAGATGCAGGAGCAGCAGCACGCGTATGAAGCGGCACGGCAAGCTAAGGTCGCTTCAGCTCCGGTCCTCCAATACTCAGTAGGATACATCCCGCCTCAAGCCTACCAGCAAGCGTCGGTCCAAGCCCCTTCGCCGCAAGCCGCGCAAGGACCGATGTACTTCCCCGGGCAACCTTCGGCCGCAGCAGCGCACCCGCTTCCTGGCGTGCGGCCGCAGGTTCGACCGGCTATGGTCCAGGTGCACCCCTCACCACCCGGTCAAATGTCACAAGTGATGGCGGAGGGGGCTTCGGCCCTGCAAGCACAGCTTCAAGCTTTCCTTCAGCAACTCAATCAACCCCACAACATCTCAAGCACAACCCCTTCGACCCAACCGGAGGGAGGCACCGGCCAGGGCGCACCCGGGTGGCTGCAGTCGAACCAACCCGGGCCGGGGGCTTCGCCTTGGAGTCAAGGGCCGCAGTTCGACTTCTACAACACCACCCAAGCGCCACCGTTCAGAACCGGGCCACCAAACGCCGTAGCCCAGCCACACGCACAGGCTATGACTTCGTCCTTCGCCACACCATATCTGCAGCCGGGCGGGCCCTCGCTGCAGGGTGTCATGAGTAAGGTTGGGGGTGAAAAGGGGCCGCCACTGAGCGGGGGAATCAAAACCGGTCCAATCCCACCTCAGTTTAAATTCCCACCCGTTCCGCGGTACTCGGGCGAAACGGACCCAAAAGAGTTTCTCTCTATCTACGAGTCCGCGATCGAAGCCGCTCACGGTGACAAAAATACCAAGGCGAAGGTAATCCATCTCGCTCTAGACGGCATCGCCCGTTCTTGGTATTTCAATTTACCATCTACTAGGATTTACTCATGGGAACAATTGCGCGATGTCTTTATCCTTAATTTTCAGGGCACCTATGAGGAGCCGAAGACGCAGCAACATTTGCTCGGCATTCGCCAGAGGTCGGGCGAATCGATACGGGAGTACATGCGTTGCTTCTCGCAAGCCCGATGCCAAGTTCAAGATATAACTGAAGCATCCATCATCAACGCCGCTTCGGCCGGGCTGCTCGAAGGCGAACTCACAAGGAAGATCACCAACAAGGAGCCGCAAACTCTCGAGCACCTGCTTCGCATCATCGACGGGTATGCAAGGGGTGAAGATGACTCCAAGCGAAGGCAGGTAATTCAAGCTGAGTACGACAAAGCCTCCATCGCCGCTGCCCAGGCCCAGATGCAAGCGCAAGTCGCTGAACCGGCTCCCCCCGCCGTTCGCCAACCCTAGCCGATGAACCAGGGGCAGCCTCCGAGATAAGGCCAAGCTCCCATGACTTGGAGGAAATTCAGGACTGACCGTACAGGCAAGGCTGTGATGGCTGTCGAAGAAGTTCAAGCCCTCCGCAAGGAGTTCGACGCCCAGCAGGGTGGCAGCCACCAGCAACCTGTTCACAAGAGGGTCAGAAAGGACCTCTACTGCGCCTATCATGGGCGATCTTCGCACACCACCGAGCAATGCCGAAACATTGGCCAGCGAAGCCACGCTCAAGAACCAAGGCCGCAACAAGGAGCCGCTATCGAAGCGCCTCGCGAAGTGGCCCAAGAGCAATCACCCCCAGCTGAATAGCGCCAAGACCTGCAGCGCAGAGTCATTCAAGTAATTACAAGGGCCGATCCACCAGTTCAACCGTCGAAACGGTAGAAAAAGTTGCAGCTGTGAATGGTGCAAAGCATCACTGCCGCAGGCGAAGGGGTCCCGAAGTACTTGAACCAGCAAATCTCCTTTGGGCTCGAGGACGCCGAAGGGGTGTTGTTCCCGCATCAAGACCCCCTGGTAATCTCGGCCGAGATAGCCGGTTTTGAAGTTCGGCGAATTCTGGTCGATGGAGGAAGCTCGGCCGATGTCATCTTCACCGAGGCATACGCCAAGATGGGGCTACCAACCCTGGCTCTCACCCAAGCTGCCGCCCTCGCTTCGCGGCTTCGGCGGTGAGGCAGTACAAGTTCTCGGCCAGGCACGGTTAATGGTTGCTTTCGACACAGGAGAAAACAGGCGCGAAGAGCAGATACTGTTCGACGTGGTCGACATCCCATACAGCTACAACGCCATCTTCGGCCGTGCAACCTTGAACAAGTTCGAAGCCATCTCCCACCACAACTACCTCAAGCTCAAGATGCCTGGTCCGGCAGGGGTGATCATCGTTAAGGGGCTTCAACCCCCAGCTATGTCAAAAGGCGACCTAGCCGTGATCAGCAGGGCAGTGCACAATGTGGAGGCCGAACCGCATGCTAAGCGCATGCCGAAGCCAGCCTCTCACGGGAAGGTGATCAAGGTGCAAGTCAGCGACGCTGACCCGACGAAGTTCGTCCAGCTGGGGGGTGATCTGGGCGAAGAAGAAGCTGGGAACATGCTAGAAGTGCTCAAGAAAAACGTTGACATCTTCGCCTGGAGCCCCAGCGAGGTGGGGGGTGTTTCGACGGAATTCATCACGCATCACCTGGCGGTCAAACCGGACACCAAGCCAAGAAAGCAGAAGCTGCGCAAGATGTCCGTTGATCGCCAAGAGGCAGCGAAGGCCGAAGTGCAGAAGCTGCTCAGGGCCGGGGTGATTAAGGAGATCGACCACCCGGAGTGGCTGGCGAACTTGGTTTTGGTGAAGAAGTCGAACGACAAGTGGCGCATGTGCGTCGACTTCACAGACCTCAACAAGGTGTGCTCGAAAGATGACTTCCCCTTGCCGCGGATCGACCAGCTCGTTGATTCGACAACTGGCTGTGAGCTTATGAGCTTCTTGGATGCATACTCCGGCTATCACCAAATCCACATGAACCCAGATGACATCCCCAAGACAGCCTTCATCACGCCATTCAGCACCTTCTGTCACCTCACGATGCCTTTCGGCCTGAGGAACGCCGGAGCAACGTTCGCCAGGTTAGTGTACAAGGTGCTTCACAAGTAGCTGGGGCGAAATGTGGAGGCCTATGTCGACGACATCGTCGTAAAAAGTCGCAAGGCTTTCGATCATGCGTCCGATCTGCAGGAGACCTTTGACAACTTGCGCGCGGCGGGTATGAAACTAAACCCTGAGAAGTGTGTTTTTGGAGTTCGCGTGGGCAAGTTGTTGGGTTTTCTGGTCTCTGAAAGGGGTATCGAGGCGAACCCCAAGAAAATTGACGCCATCTAGCAAATGAGGCCACCGTCGAGCATACGCGAAGTACAAAAGCTCGCGGGCCGAATTGCGGCACTTAGTCGTTTTCTCTCAAAGGCGGCCGAAAGGGGTTTGCCATTCTTCAAGACCCTCCGGGGGGCCGGAAAGTTCAGCTGGACCCCCGAATGCCAGGCCATATTTGACGAGCTAAAGTAGTATTTGCAAAGCCCACCCACCCTGGTCAGCCCAACCCGGGAAGTGAAATGCTGCTATATCTAGCGGCTTCGCCAGTGGCAGTCAGTCCAGCCCTCGTCCAAGAGACAGAATCAGGACAGAAACTGGTATACTTCGTCTCTGAAGCTTTGCAAGAGGTGAAAACAAGGTACATTGGGATGGAAAAGCTCGCCTACGCCCTAGTGATGGCTTCGCGCAAACTCAAGCACTATTTTCAAGCCCACAAAATCACTGTACCATCACAGTATCCTTTGGGCGAAGTGCTCCGGGGCAAGGAAATTTCTGGTAGGCTCAGCAAGTGGGCAGCGGAGTTATCCCCTTTCGACCTGCATTTCGTTGCTCGCACTGCTATCAAATCCCAAGTCCTAGCCGACTTCATGGCCGAATGGACGCCAGCGTCCGTCCCCGAACATCAGCCTGTCGAACAACCTTGGATAATGCACTCCGATGGCTCGTGGTCGCACAGGGAGGCGGGTGCCGCGGCTGTACTCACTTCGCCAGGGGGCGTGCCGATTCGGTATGCCGCAAGGCTGCAGCTCAACACGACCAACAACACGGCGGAATACGAAGCGGTGTTGTTGGGGCTAAGAAAAGCAAAGGCTTTGGGCGTTCGGTGATTGCTCATCCGAACAGACTCCAAGTTGGTGGCATGTCATGTCGACAAGTCTTTTGAAGCAAAAAATGAAGGAATGAAAAAGTATTTGGAGGCTGTTCGGTCTATGGAAAAGTGCTTCGCCGGAATAACGGTCGAACATTTACCTAGAGGTCAGAATGAGGAAGCAGACACCCTGGCGAAATCAGCCGCCTGTGGGGGACCGCATTCACCAGGCATCTTCTTTGAGATCTTGTATGCACCAAGCGTGCCCGTAGAAACCCTGGATATCATGGTCGTCGACAAGGCGGATACGGGCGAAGACCAAGAGGACTGGCGAAATCCGTTCGTAAAGTACCTTAGGGAGGGTTGGCTTCCAGAGGATGAAGCAGAAGCGAACCGTTTACAAATCAGGGCCAGACAATACAAGCTGGTCTCAGGGTAGCTACATCGCTCTGGAGTACTCCAACCTTTGCTTCGATGCATCTCCTTCACCGAGGGCGAGGAAATGGTGAAGGAAATACACCAGGGGCTGTGCGGTGCACACCAGGCTGCGCGAACAGTTGCCTCCAAGGTGTTTCGCCAGGGAGTATATTGGCCCACTGTGCTGAAAGTTTGTGTTGAGCAAGCCAAAATGTGTGAAAGCTGCCAATGACACGGCTGAAGCCAGACTGCACCACAATATGAGCTGCAGCCCATCGCACCAGTCTGGCCTTTCGCCAGGTGGGGACTGGACATCATTGGCCCGTTCCCGGTGGCACGAAATGGATACAAGTTCGCAATTGTAGCCATTGAATACTTCTCGCGTTGGATCGAGGCCGAACCACTCGGCGCGATCACTTCGACGGTAGTACAGATGTTTATCTGGAAAAACATTGTTTACTGTTTCGGAGTGCCGAAGGAGTTCATCACGGACAACGGCAAATAGTTCGACTCTGACAGGTTCAGAGAAATGTGTGATGGATTAAACCTGGAAATCAGGTTAGCTTCGGTCACGCACCCACAGTTGAATGGGGCGGCCGAGCGCACAAATGGCAAGATCTTGGAGGCGCTCAAGAAAAGGCTTAAGGGGGCGGCGAAGGGCAGATGGCCAGACGAGATGCTGTCTATCCTTTGGGCCCTCCGAACAACTCTCACAAGGCCAACCAAGTTCAGCCCGTTCATGCTCCTTTACGGAGACGAGGTGATGACCCCAATAGAGCTAGGGGCTAACTCACCAAGGGTGATGTTCTCTGGGGGCGAAGAGGGGCGCGAGGTGTCTCTCGAACTCCTTGAGGGGGTACGAGTCGAAGCAGTAGAACACATGCGCAAGTACGCCACAAGCACTTCGGCAACCTACAACAAAAAGGTTCGCCCAACAGAGCTCTTACCCAGCCATCTTGTCCTAAGGAAGAAGGCAAACCCAGTAGTGGTCGGGAAGCTTGAGTCAAAATGGGAAGGGCCATATCTCATCAAGCACAAGTCAAGGATGGGCTCTTTTCGCCTAGCAACACTAGAGGGCGAAGAGTTCGATCACTCCTGGAACGCCGCTTCTCTTAAGCATTTCTATGTTTAGAAAGGGTGGCACCCTATTCGCCAAAATATAAAAATGCACATACTGTTATGTAGCTCTTTCGGCATCTACCATTATGTAAGCCTTCCGGCACAAAAATACAAAAAAAAAACTGGACGTAGGGCTATTATCCACACTGGAGGCCTGAACCAGTATAAAATTCTTGTCTTTCGCCTTTTTTACTCGTGTGCATGATAATTCGTGGAAAAACCCCAAGGCAAACGCCCGATCAGCGAAAGCGCCAGGGGGCGAAACGAATCGGCCGAAGCATCGCTCGCCGAACGTTGAAACCGCGACAGCTTGTTTCGGAAAATAACTAAACCGGACACCGTTATAGTCGATCTACACCAAAAACGTGTGCCGCTGTTAGCGCGGAGTACCAAAGATCGATAACGGAAGACGAAAGCTGAAAAGTCAACGGACCTATTTCGCTAATATACACAAAGGGGCCGATAGATTCCGGCCCAACGAAAGCACGAAAGGTGACAGTGCAAAAATAGCGAAAAGGAAATAAAAGCACACCTTTATTAACTTCGGGAAAATAACCGAATACTATATATCGTACAAGATGGTACACGCGAAAGGAATATAACAAACTACAGCTTAGCTTACAAGTAAATTACATCTTCGCCCCCAAAACAACTACCACTTCTAAAGGAGTGATCGGGCGAACATGGTTCGTCGTCACTACTAATGTTGTAAACTACCCTGAGGGGGGAAGGGGGCAAAACAAGAGAAAGACTACAGCGGCGTCGGGCGATCGCCTCCTGTCGATCAGTCCGTCGATGATTTCGCCAGAAGCGAGCCATGCCCTCTAAGCGCGCTACATGGACACGATCGTAGTCCTCCAGCGTTCGCCTGGGGTGCGTTCACATCCAGTTGGCAACGTTCACAACTTTGTAGCTGTTGCCGTTAATCAGCATCTCACGGTAAATAGGCCGAAGCAGGTAACGGGCCTTCGGCAAATTCTTAACAGCAACAAACTTCTCGTTCCTGCTTCGCCAATCCCCAAAGGGGGGCCGAACGCACAGCTTTCGGCATGGACCCTGCAAACAGTAGGGGAAGTCACATGGAGAAACGCAGAAAAGTGAAACGGGAACGCATAAATCGGGTGAAAAGACTATGTGAAACAGCACAGGCACGAGTACAAAAAAAAACAAACACACCGAACACGGTTGGCGAAAATCGTCGCATATTCCAAACATTAAGACATTCTACAATAAGGTGGGCCATCGGCCATATTTACATTGATTGCCCTATACAGCAAACATCAAAAGCAAAAACTATTGCAATTTACAAAAACGGGCGGAGGGCCTCACACCTCTGGGTGATCTCGGGCATCGCCTCCACCCTCTTCCGCCGGATCTGCACCTTCGTCCGCCTCCTCTATCTTTGCCAGCTGCTCGAGCAGACGGGCCTTGGCGGCAGATCGCCCATCCTTCTGCCAAAACTGCTTACACCAGGTGCGGAGCGCTGGCGAAATGCCCTGGGTGCTCACCTCCCAGTCCCCCTTCACGAAGTCGGGGAATTGGGCGATATGCTCGCACCCAGATTGCTGCAGCAGGTCCAGGGCGAAAGCCGCTGACACGCGTGCACAGCAATCACCGTACGCTGTCGCAGAGTCCGAAACTGCGCAGCCAGCCTGCTGGGTCCACTCGCAGAACTCGAGTGCGGAGCTGTTTTCGCCCGGAACACCTCCCGCCTTCGCCCCCATGTCGGTAAGCGCGAGGCGAAGAGTGCGGCAGGCTATCTTAGCAGATTCGGTGGCCCTCGCCGCCTCCCGGGATGGGCGTTGTGCCTTCGCCTCCGCCCTGTCCGTCTCCTGACGAAGAGCCTCCATCTTCGGCTCCGTCAAGTTGTAATAATCGGTGAGGGCGGCGGAATGCCCTCGCTCTTTCACCAGCTCGGCCTTGAGGCGATCGATTTCCGCCTTCGCCTCGCTGCCCTTATCCAGTTCGGCCTGGAGGCGTTTGTTTTCCGCCTTCGCCGCCCGGAGGGACCGGGCAAGGCCCTCCATCTCCAGGCTCTTATGGCCCAGCTCGTCATCCTTGGCCCGAAGACTGTTCTTCAGGCCATCAAGGTGAGCCCGCATTGTTCGCTCTGTCGAACAGTGGGCTGCAAGGATCTGGTGAAACAAAAAATGGGGGGGGCAAATGATAAGTCAGGATGTCGAAGACAGTGACACAAAAAAGAGAACAAGAAATAAAAAGAAGTCAACTTACCCGAACTGCCAGGCTCTTAACGGCGGAGCAGCCCTCGTCTAACTCATTAAGTTCGGCGAAGAGACTGGGGCACCGGCCGGAGCGACGATATTGCTCACCCCCTCAATGAAGGGAATGAGCTCCGCCCGGGTCTCGAAGTCTCCGGGGGTGAAGCGGGGTGGTGCCTGGGAGTAGTCGGAGCCAGACGTCTCGGCCATCTTCTTGCCCTTATCGAGGGCAAGCGGCGAAACAATCGGCCGCCGAACAGGGCTATTAAAAACTTGGGCGACCGCCTTCACCACCCGTTTGGCTGAAGCCGAAGCTCCAGCCCCACCCGCTGCTCCAGGGGCGGTCGTCAAACCCTGGCTTCGCCCGGCGGGCGAAGTGGGTGTCCCGTCGGATGACTCATCATCGCTAAAGACATTAGCGATGGCAACGACCTCTTTTATCCAAGGGGCCCTCATAGCAGGCTCCCCCTTCGCCGCCTTAGTCGCAACAATCGCAACCAAGGCCTTCACCCCCTCCACGTCTTTGCGGCGAAGGGGAGAAGAGACCAAATCTGCCCCGGTCTCGACACGCTCCGGGCTAGGAGTTGGAGTGTAGCCGCGCGTCCCGGAGCGGCTATCGCCAGCCTCATCCGTGGCCTCTTCGGCCGCGAACTCGGTCTCCCCCGCGTCCTCCTCTTCGACGCTGTCCTCATCATCGATGTCGGAGTCGGGGGAGGCAGGGGCCTTTCGCTTGCGGGGGGCGAACTTCACTTGCCCCCGCAGACGCTTCCGAGACGGGCCCGCTTCGCCATCAGCCTTGAATGGCTTCGCCCTTGTGGGGAGTTCGCCGGTGTAGACCCGGTTCGCCCGGCCAGCTGCTTGTTGGGTTAACAACTGGCTGTACTCTGCGACCGACACATCACCGATCAGCTTCCGGGCTTCGGTGTCGGCCTGGGCAAGAGTCAACACTGAAAAGCGACATATCGTTATGAAAAAGGGTCGAACAAAAGAAAGAAGCAGAGAGCGAAATATATAAAAAAAAGCCTCACCATTCGCCCCAGCGGGCAGGACAAGCTTCGGCAGGCCGTTGACCTCTTCGCCTTGGTCAACCTCGACTTGCCACGATTGGGAGAGGGGGCTTACGCGAAGCATGCAGAATTCCTCAACCAAGTCACGGCAGCTCAGCCGGGAGCAAACCTTCCGGAGTAGGGCGAATCGTGCCTCCAGAGCGTCGTTGATGGCGACTCTTGGTTTCCGGACTGGCAAGATCGCCCGGTGTCGCCAGCGAAGGGCCTTCGCCGCTTCGGATCCAGCTTCGAAGGGGATAGAGTAGTAAAACCACTTCGCCATCCAATGGCGATCCCACTTCGACATGGCGGCGTTAACTGGCCATAAGTCGGAGCGCTCGGGGCGAACATTGAAGTTCACACTCCCGAACACCGTCTTCCTAGTCCCGACAGGGTGACCACCGTCTTCGAATTTATGGTGGCCGAAAAGATAGCGCCGAACAGCTCGGCGCTTGGCTCGAACCTAGCGGTCCGTCATGCCCAGTCAAAGATTGCGATGCGGACCAGAGCCGAAGGGCTCAACTGGGGCAGCTCCACCTGAAAGAGGCGGAGAATCTCCGGCAACAGTACGTTGCACGAAAACTAAAGACTGACCTTGAAAAACACGGCGAACACAACCGTCTGGTGCTCGCCGGGTTTTGGCACTTCGGCATCCCCGGGGGCAAAGGCCAGCCCCTCCGCCACCACGCCCGAACTAACCATCTTGGCCAGCTCATCTTCGTCTATAAGAGACACCCCTAGAAACGCGGTGGTGTCTTCGTCAATTCGGCTGGGGTCGGGACCTATCGTGGAAACGGGGTTCGGCTTGCGTGGGGCCATGGCGAAGCAAGCGAGTGCTAGCGAAAGGGGTTAGCTGGTGAAAGGGTTCGTTCGAGTCAAAACACCGTGAGTAAAAAATTGAGGAGAGAGTGCCTGCGGTGAAAATGACAGGAGTAGTGGCGGTGAAAGGGGGGGTAAGAATATATAGCCTACCGGGCGACGTTTCGCCTTCCCGGCCAATCGGGAACAGCCACGTGTCGCGGGGTAGGTGAAACGGTAAAATCCCATAGACCAGGCCGTGTAGTGGCAGGCCCTCGGGAAAAAGCCCATCTCTGTTCACTACGACCCAATGGAACAGTATGGGCAACTTCGCTGGTTACGGAAGGAGAAGGCCCATTGCTGTTCATTTGGGCACAGTCGAACAGTAAAGATAGCCTCGCCACTCGCGGGAGGCGAAAGCTATATGCAAAAAAAAAATTCGCGAAAACACATATAATACACACATTCTTTGCAGGAGCAAAAGACAGGTTTTGGCATGAGCATCGGTCGAAAGGGGGCGCCTCATACCATACTACATGGTTTGCACGGTCTCGGCCGAAGCTCCTATCTCACCCTTGCTCGTGAGGGGCTTATTGGCAGTATGCCATGAGACCTTTCGACCGGACCTACCGAAACCAACCAAGCAGGAAGGACTCGGACTCAAGGCGCCCAAGGCCCGTCAGGGCGAAGCCCCATGGCGAAGACAACAGGGCGAAGGGAGCAGAGAGCGAAGAGTCGCACCGGGTCCCTGCTGGTCTGGGCAAAGGCTGCATGGCGAAAGCATACGCCGAAGGAGGATGACTTCGCCAGGCTGGGCCCAATCCAAGAAGGCCCAGTGGGCCAGCCCAGTCGCCCCAACCTACTGGCCAACGGGCCAATAGTCACCAGGCGGCCCATCAAAGGCCCATACATCTTAATTACATTGAATACCCATGTAAGTGTCCCTTTTATAAGGGTGACCATATAAATTCCCTTATAATAGCCCTAAACCCTAATAGGGGGATCTGTAATGGGATTAAAAATAGCCCCCTAGGGCCATGTAAAAGGGGATCCCCAAATTTAAATCGTGAATTTAATACATTTTATTTTCCAACAACTGTTGAGTGTCCACGTCCTTCGACGTATGCGGTTGTCGTTTTGACAACAATATCTTTTCACTTCGTTAATAATGTAAATGACATATGAATTTCCTTTTGCAGGTTGCGTGAGGCCGGCCTCCTACCGTTGTGTCGACTGGTGGAGGCCGCCACCGGCGACGACGAGCCGGCCAGACGCTGGGATGCAGACAGGTCACTACTAGCAGCTTTGGTCGACCGATGGAGGCCTGAGACGCACACTTTTCACCTGCCGTGCGGTGAGGTAGCCCCCACCCTACAGGACATGTCGTACTTGTTGGGGCTACCGCTTGCGGGAGACGCTGTCGGGCCAGTTCACACTGGTGCGAACTGGAGGGACGATCTGACGGCACGTTTCGCACCCGTTCAGCGCGCACCAGGTCTCCCGTTCGAGCCGTTGCAGCAGCACCGTAACACCGGGCCTACGAAGAGGTGGCTGCTTCAGTTCACCGTGAGTTTTTCTCTACCTCAAATGAGTACCGTACTACTTACGTAACTCATAAGTTGCCTAACATTTCATCCAACGCTTGTAGGTTGACTAGCTACAGGCTGAGGCCGACGAGTACTCCTTCAGCCGTTGTTTGGAGGCGTACTTGCTGTGGCTATTTGGGTGAGTAATGTTCTGTGGAGGACACGGGCACACGGTCGAGAAGGGTCTCGTGCACTACGCAAGGAGCATCGCCGATGCCGCGCTCGGTGAGGTGCCTCGGTGGAGCTGGGGTTCCGCGTTGCTCGCGGCTCAGTACCATGGTCTTTGTGAGGATTGCACCAAGACGGACCCCGGGGCGATATTCGGTGGGTGCCTTCTCTTTATTTCTCTTTGGGCGGCTGAGAGGATTGCGATCAGCCGGCCCGTTGTGGACCACCACCCGTACGAGGCATCGCTGTACGAGAACAGGCCGGAGATTGACTACCCAACAATGGGTACTCTGTGGTGCCGGCGTCAGGTACGTCGCAAGTACTAGTCGATATTAGAGTACTATTGTTATGTTCATCGTACATCACATCGACCGTGTTATCTTGCAGTGCCAATGGGCTCACGTCCAAGTTAGGCAGTCGTATGCGGAGTTTATTATGGAGTTCGACCGCCTTCTGCCGACCGACGTAGTGTGGGAGCCCTACAGTGCCGCGGCTACCCACTATCGTGCGCCATTAGGCCTATCCAAAGTCTGCACCAGGGACCTAGCGTACTGGATGACTAGGGTTCCGATGGTATTCGGCATCTGCGTCGAGCCTCACGCAGCTTACCGCGTGATGCGCCAATTCGGCTTCCGTCAGTCCTTTCCAATACCGTTTCCGACGGGCGTCACAGCTGCCGTTCATCGGTAAGTGACTTAACTTTGCTTCAATATGTTGCATTAACAACCACCTCTACACAATAACTTGGTTTTTTTTGTCATTCACACTAATACAATACATTAATTTGCTTCAAGGGTCAGCAGTCAGTTGGCAGCTGCCCCGCCAAGCTGGCCCATTTTGTCGACGACTGGTTGCTCGCAACCGAGGAGGTCGTGGACCACACGGGAGAGCCACACACGGAGGAGGGGTACCCGGCGTACCTAGGCTTGTACCAGCCACGCACCCGTACTAGGGTCACCTTCGCTCCCAGGGAGCAACAGGCCCATGTTGCGAGCGTGAGAGACCTCTACACCAGGCACCGCGACCAGAACTTCGCTCGTGCTGTGAGTACCCTGCATCGCACCAAATCCTTCTAAGCCTTTCTATTGGTCAAGTGTTACGAGTATTTACCTATAAATGTACTGTGCAGGTCGTTGAGTGCAACAGGGTCGTCGTTGATGCATCAACGGTGATACTACGGTTAGGTGCGGGGATTGAGGTGAGCATAGACGAGCACCTATTGGCGTACACACGGATACGGGACTCGATGCGCTCAATTCTCCGTGCGCTCACCTGTCGGGCTGCCGACGTTGCTCAGGCAGATGCAGCACCCCAAGTTCGACCCCGGCCGCTTGCTCCTCATCAAGCTGCGCACGTTCCTAGGCCGACACCCCCTCCCTTCGGAGGTACGTATATTCAAGGTTTACTTGTACATGCCCCCACAAGTTTTAAAATTAATATTATATCGACAATCAATTGATATGCAATTTATGTGTAGGCTACCCTCAGTTCGGGACGACGCAGGCCACCCACTCCTGATAGGCTGCAGGGTCATCGTCTCAGGCAGGTGCGTCGGCCTCGCAGTCTGCATCGTTCTGGTAGGACGCTGGGACTTCGTCACAGGCGGCCGGCACGTCGTGGCAGGCTCCTAGTGGGACATCGTTGGAGCACGGGTGGGCTTCCGCCACGCACTTCGACCTCAGTGACTTCGACTTATCGGAGTTGACAGAGGACGTCCTCGATCCCTCACAGCTAGGAGGCGCACCACCGGTGCATACGCAGGAGCAGTCGCCCTCCACTTCGCGCACAGACACCCACGCTACCCGGGCTGTCCCACCCTATCGCTTCACGTACTCCCAGCACCACGTGCGAGCGCAGGCCCAGAGGACCAAGCGGGGTCGCGGTGCGGGGCAGGGCTAGTAGAGCAGACTTCTGTTTTGTTATTTTCTTGACATGCTAGTACTTCATGCTTGTAGACTTAGTACATTGTTCATATTCGAGGTTCGCTTTCGTAGACTTCACCGTTACTTTTTACAAAAGCATGATACCTTTCGCCGCGTGCACGAGTACTTTCGGCTGCACCGATGCATCCTCATTTATTCGCGTGAAGTACGACTGCGGAATCGCTGCTAACGCCCTTACACTTTCTCAAACGTCAAATCTTCCATGTCAAATCGGCACACGTCCATTCTTACTTTCAGTGTCATGCCGCCCTTTAAAAGGGCGGCAGGGTATACATCCGCATACGTCCAATCTTACTTTCGGCGTCATGCCGTCCAATCTTACTTTCGGCGTCATGCCGTCCAATCTTACTTTCGGCGTCATGCCGCCCTTTCAATGGGCGGCAGGGTATATGTCCGCATACGTCCAATCTACTTTCGGTGGCATGCCGCCCTTTAAAAGGGCGGCAAGAAGGGCGTCAGGGTATACATCAGCATACGTCCAATCTTACTTTCGGCGGCGATCAGGCCGACCCACTCTGCCCCATGATGTACACATGTGAAGATATTATCACTATGATTTTGGTGCCTATATAACGAGCTAAGGCCACCAACAAGAGCTAGCACAACCCTTCATCCCATCAGCTTTCGGCAATGGCTGGATGCCGGGGTGTTGAGGATCCCAACTGTCGTAGCGATCCTTGTGCATACCTATTCCCACCTTGGTGCCAGCGGCCTCTCTGCCTTTGCGGTGACCGATGCCAACTAATGGCTGCGCGGGATCCAGACATACGAGGAAGACGTTTTTTTAGGTGCCCTAACTATGACCAAGAGGTATTTCACTCTTGTGCACTATGCTTATTCAAATGTGATGCGCGATTGTTTACTCTTCATCCTACTCTATTTGTCAGACCCGCGCTACGGCTTGTGGATACATCGAATGAGTCGATACAGAAAATCTCGTTCTTGACATGACCACATGTTTACAAGAACGACGCTGGTATTCTTATCAGAAAGTACTGAGCAATATTTGCAGAGAAAGGCAGCTTATGAACGCCAACGTCGTGAACAACAGTGCGACTGGTGGGTGCTAACGAGCACACTCCCTCCATGGGAAGCCCGTCCAAAATGTTGATGCGGTGATCGTTGTACGGTTCTCCGTTCTACAAAGCTTTGTACTTTGGGTCAGCGGTTCTTTGTTTGCCCAAATATTCTAGACAGTGATTTTATGGTAAAAATATTATCATTAGCATGAATCCTATTTTATCACAACATTCACTAACTTTGTTTACTTCACATCTATTCGTTTATCACAGGAATCTCCAAGAAGATGTCCATACAAACAATGGATAGACACCAAAAAGGTTATAAGAGATCCAAATTCTTGTATGGTGTAGCTTGAATTGCCAGAGGAATACAGGTTCACTAAAGCGCAGTTCGAGAGGGGAGAGGGATCCTCACGTAGTGGTTAGCTATTGTCGAACAACTTACTTTACTCAAATATGTAATGTCCTGTTTCGTTGTCCCATTACTATATCGTCGTCGTGTTCAACTCTTGCACTACATCCCTTCTAGTTCGAATCTATTCTCATCTATGTAACCGCAATGGAATCAGATGTATCATGTTTAAATTGTACTACTACTTTTTTACATGACATAATTATCCTTATTTCAGTATATATACTGTTTCTGCAACCGAGACTATGATAGGCCATTATCATTTTCGTAGATTAATAACACAAATAAGTTACAACATCAACTCTTGTTTAAAATAGGAATTGCAAAACAACCGCTTCAATAGAATTTTCAAAAAATTATCCACAATGTTTGTCAACAAATAACTCTTTAAATGTAATCAATAAAGTTTAACTTATTCTAAAAAGAAACTAAAATCAGTTAGGGTGAATTGTGGCTTATTGTAAAAAAAAAAAATTAAAATCAGTTAGGGTGAATTGTGGGGTGGGCCACCTTGCCGCCCTTGCCTAGGGCGGCAAGGGACCTTAAGTAGACTTTGTTGCACTAAGTTTCGCCGGCAAGAGGCCAAATGAAAAGTTGCCCCCGAGGGCGGCAAGGGGTAGAACCGTCAAACGCGCACACGGCTCCGTGTGCCACGTCACCTTGCCACCCTGTGCCAGGGCGGTAGGGTCTATTTTTTAATTTTTTTAGCGCTATAATATTTCTGTAAATATTAAAAAAATATAAAAATAAAAAAAATTCAACGATGGAATAGGGAGCGATGGGTCGAAGGCCCGTGCAGCCCAGCGAGGTCCCCTCGCGCAGCGCGCACATGCCGGATGTATGTATGCTCGCGCAAGTACGTAGATATACGAAACAGATACGATGACGAGTGACGTATCAAAAACTATTGGCAAAACCATCTTCAATTTTTATACTAGTATATATGTAAAGATAAATTTCATATTCTTTTTGCCATTTATGTGCGGATGTAGAAACAACTAACCATGTTCTTTTTCGTTGCCCTATATCTGTTTTCATTTGGTGTGTGTGCAGAAATGTTATGTGCTGGAGTTGTATTCCTCAAAATTTTGATGATCTGTTTTTGTTGATTGAAATGAAAGTAGTGTTTAAAAATAGACATGTTAAACTGGCTCTCGTTATTGCAGTATGTTGGACTTTGGGGCTCACCAGAAATAACATGGTTTTTGGGGATAGGTTGCTTTACTCTCCACTGATGCTCTCTTATCAAATTGTCTCTTATTTATTACAGTGGAACCGCCTTCGTTGTCCCGAGGAGAAGACGGAGATGGAATCCTTAATATCCAAAGTTAGTAAGAAATTAATAAGAAAAAGTTAGTATGTATAGATTTTTTCTTACGGTGGCGTGCAGTATGGATCGGGGGTTGAGGAGGAGAGAGCGATCGAGAGGGGGAGACGTGTGCGCTGGATGCGGAGGAAGAGATAGGTGATTTGAGCAGTTGGATTAGACGATCCGACGTTCTATATTCCATGAGTCTATCTAGGTAAGGATTTAAGATCACCACTATGTTTTTTATAAGTAGTATAGATGAGGGATATTCTAGGCGCCAAAGCACCCTCCATGAGTTAATTCAAAATATTTGATTGATTTGTCGTGAGTAATTTTTATGGTCATGGTGCCAATGTGCTTCTATCTCTCACGTGATAGACAAGTTGTGGAGGATTCATTACATTACTGTGATCACTATATATTCTGTGGAGCCTTCTAGAAGTGCACGTAAATGACAACTGAATCAAATAAATATAATAAATTGGTTATTCTTAGTGAACACTAATTTGAGTGGGAATCTTAAAACGTCAGGTTTGATGAGATGGAGGAAGGTTGTGCTGTGGTTTGTAATTCGCGGTCCTTGAAGGATCCGGATCCCCTGCAGTTTGAACTACTTTGACGGATTCTCCCAATTCAATTTACTGTTGCACCTCTGCCTTTTGTACTCTAATGCAGAGGATCCCAATCCGTCGTTGAACTACACCAGCGCAGCGGTAACCGAGGCGAGCGAGTGACCGAATCAATCCGACCCGATCCGCCCCGCCCCACGGCTTTGACCGCGACGGAACGGCACGGAACAGTCGCGACGCGCCGCACAGGTCGGTCGAACGGACCGACCGGGTCGCCCTTCCACACCCGCACCGCGTGACTGATGAGTCCATGGCCCACCATCGTGTGGGCCCCACCGCCAGCCTGCACAAACCTCCCCCTCCTTCCCCACTCTCTCGGTCTCTCCCATTCCATTTCCCTTCTCCCCCAGCCAGAGCCTCCTCTCTCTCTCTCTCTCTCTCCTCCGCGACCTCTCGTCGGCGACGGCGAAGGAGACCGCGACCGCACGACGACGAGGAAGCGAAGGACGAGGCGAGCGCGCCACCATCTTCGGAGCTCGCTCCTCCTCACCTCAGGTGGTGAACGGAGGAGACCTTGCGGGGGGGTTAAGGCCTAAGGGGGATATGGAGGAGGAGGAGGCGGCGGGTGTGAGGGCGCGCCGCGGCGTGCTCAAGGTGGTGGTGTCCAGCGGGACCAACCTCGCCGTCCGGGACTTCACCTCCAGCGACCCTTACGTCGTCGTCCGCCTCGCCGCCATGGTCAGTCACCGCCTCTTCTTCTCCACTCTAATCCTCGGTTAAATTCACTATGTTTGCCCCTGAACTACGTTCGAGTTAGACATCAATTCGGCTAACTCTCAAGGATATTGTACTACTATTCTAGACTAGACTTTGATTGATTCAGTTATCTCCAGCTCTGCTTCTGAAGCGGGACAAGTCTTGTATTGTAGCCAACGGTCCAAAGTCCAAGCACGTGCTTTGTTTACCTTAGCAGCTTATTACTACTAGCTTCTTGCAGAAGTTGCAGTCTTGAAAGAGACTAGAGATAGATGCTCCGCGCTGCAGACAAGTGCCTGCCTTTGTTTTGTTCATTGCGTCTAGACAAAGTGCTATTTTGAACCTTCTGCCTAGGCACTAGGCACACCGAGAACGAGCGTTTTCTGCCTTATACCTTTTAGATGATTGCCCACTTATATGTGTTCCTAACGGGTGACTCCCCAATTAATCGTTTTGGTTCTCTCTTCGAGAATATGCAACATAACCGCACATCTTTGTGGAGACGTTTTTTTCTATTTTGTTCTGAAGATCCGGAAATACATTAATCTTTGCATTGGTAGTACAACTGAAAATTGGTCTTTCAAAGGAAAGATAGTGCAAGTGAAATTACAAGCTCAAGTACAGCAACTATTCCACTTCGTTGGGATTGTGCTCGTCATGGCACAATGCGGTTGATCTAATTACTCCCCTACTTTTTGGTCAGCCTCATTAAGTTTGATTGGGCTTTTCAACGTCAGGTATGGAGAATTTGAGTGCCATACTCACCTCCTGTCACATGTTAACCATGCCATGATATTTTCCTTTGATTAAACGTGAAAGTGATGCACTTTTTTGGCCGTTTATGTCCTTGTCAGCAAGACTGCTTTGGGAATTTTCAAACCTCTCTTTTAGAGGAAAGTTTTTTTTGTTGTTGATAACCAACTTTTAATTCATTTTTCTCCCTATGCAATTTGGCATTCTTTCTGTACCTGGTATGATTAGTTTGATCACAACAACTCTACTTGTTAATATTTTTCTTAAAAGGCAAGAGTCCACAATTCAAAAGCAAGAGAATCGTATTAACTTGAGAAAGTCTATGCTTTTAGTTTTTAACACTCGTTTGGTGATAGAACTAAGCTGAAATGGTCCATGGAAGGGCTTCCCTACCCACTGAAGCCTGGGAATTCAAACTATCAAAAATGGATTTAACTCAGACCGAGAGAAGAACAATTTCATAGCTCTATTGCTTGTTATGAAAACTGAGAGCTCTCAACCCTTCAGTCCCTAACTATTGTTTTATTATGCTAAAAGCTCACTTCCAGCAAGTAATTTGGTTTGGTACTTGTGAAATCTGTCAAAGCAGGTGTGCTTGACTGACTACTGTCTTTTTCATAAAGAATGGGGGTCATTTGTCTTCTATGACATGTAATTCATTCTTCTTTTGGCCCTGCAGAATAAAAAGACAAAAGTCATCAACAGCTGCCTAAACCCAGTTTGGAATGAAGAGATGTCCTTCTCCATCGAAGAACCAGCAGGGGTCATCAAATTTGTAGGTTTCTTTGTTGCTTCACCCAGTCAAAATTTAATTTCGATGAAGATCCTTGATCTCATCAAGAGATGTAGGTTTTTTTTTTCATGTATGATTCAGTATGCTCTTTTGGTTGATACTTTGACCAAGGAGAGAAATGGTCATATAATTTTATTCGTCAGCATCCTCTTTTTGTTGATACTTTGACCAAGGAGAGATATGGTAAACATTCTGCCATGTCACCTTGTCGGTGCTAATATACTAGGTTTAGCAACTAGTCCACAAGCTGATGCAGTAGTATTTTAGTCGTATAAAGTAATCCAACCTCGCAATCTTGTACCGAACCTTCGCTCCAGATGGCGTCCTTGTTGTGACGGATATTATTCAACTTGTGACTGAATGCCACATTTAAATATTGGAGTGGGATTAGGACACAAGTACATATCTCTCTGTCCAGTTAATTAATGTCTACAACTTAGGAGGGTTGCTAAGAGTAATTAAGTACACTTTTGTTTGGCCTAAACTGAACAACTCTGTGGCTCTTTGCTAATTCTGCTATCATTGGCAGGAGGTGTTCGACTGGGACCGGTTCAAGTACGACGATAAAATGGGGCACGCGTTTCTTGAGCTGCAGCCGATGGCCGCGGCGGTGAAGCTGCGGCGTGCACTGCGGCTGACGACGGGGGAGACCAAGCTCCGGAAGGTTGCCGCCAGCGTCGACAACTGCCTGATGTGCGACAGCTTCGTGACGTACGCCGACGGTGAGATCGTGCTCGACGCCAGGCTGCGGCTGCGCGACGTCGAGTCCGGCGAGCTGTTCGTCACTGTCAAGTGGATCGAGGCGGACGCCAAGTGAGAAAATCGGATTCCGTGTGAATGCTGTCTGATCTAAATCTGAAATTTTCAGACAGTTCTAACAGGCATAGTATTAGCGTGTGCGTGCATGTTCAGAATGTTTTTGTGCTTTTCTTTTTAATGAACGATCGGGAAAGTAGGAAACTCTAATTAATGTTTGGAAGTAGGAACGCAACGTTGATCATGTTTTCCCCCATCCTTTTAGCCCATTCTAGAGACAAGTACCCTTTTTCTCCAATTCAGATGTGTACAAGTATTGCATTGTTTTTCTCTAAATAGGTGCACCATTCATGTGAAAGTAATGGATTTCTAACGGGTCGGTCACTTGGTGAAAAGTGGGAATGGAATAGTAAGAAAGAAGCAGTAATCACTAATCATTACTAGTTTACTACTATATACAGTCATTCGATAAAAATGAAATTGTCATAATAAAAGCAGATGGCTGTTAGTAGGAATGAAAACGGTCGAGAAAAAGCTTAAACCATTTCTGTTACAATATTCTTTTCTTATAAATGGAATTGAAGCGATAGGGTTGGAAACGATAACGATATACTACCGGAACATTGTTTCAATATCGGGATTCGAAAATGGAATTACCGGAATAGAGACAGGGAAACAACGTATTATAGGGATAAGTAAGTCATAGTCATAATAAATTAATGCCATAGGCACACATTAGTGAAGAGGTGAAGATTCAAAGTAATAAGGAACTAATTTGAATACTTCATAATGATACTATAGCATCAACACTGACAATACATAAGGTCTATGGTTAAGGGGTTTTTATATTTTGATGATCTATCGCTTCTGTTTTGTACGGATCGTTTTATTCCGACTCTCTATTGTCCAAAAGTAAAACGGAAATACTTTAGGGATTTTTTCCGACCGCTTTAGCCATACACCGTTTTCATCCCTATAACTATGTTAGCATTTCAAAATTGGAGAAAAGATGATGAGATCATGGTCACTATTAATACAACCATTGCTCACATCATAGTTTAACCGGAAGATATCAAGATTATTATGTAATCCATTTCGGCCATCATCAGTAGCGTTGACTTCAAACAGCCGCCAAATGTACATATGAGTTTCGTTTTGGGTCCATGAGTATTTGATGGAAAGAACTCGGAGTTCTCTTTCCAACGCATCCGTCTTTATCTCTAAATTCCATTCCAGTTAGCCACAATTACAAAAACAAGATGATACGTCACCTGTAATCAGTCTATGGACCTATAACTTCATTCGAAACCTTGGTCCAAGTGGAGCCCATGTGGGGTGCACCCCAATCTGGTGGAGTACGACTTAGGGACCCTAGGTTGTTCTCCCACCTCCTTAATAGCTAGGTACCCCTTCAGGGTTTCTTGGGTTTTGTTTAGATTAAACTTTAGCCATTGCTACTTGCTTGCAGCGCGCGTGTCAGCTAGACCACCCATTTGTTTGTTTTCGGAACCCTAACTTATCATTTGTATTTATTCCTATTTGCAATTCAGATTGTTTTTATCTTGTTCTTAATTGTTTCTTCGATTTGCTTGTAGGAATAAGTTTGATTTGCATCGGTAAGATCAACAACCCACAGAGAGGTGTATCGATCACTAAGACGCAACAGAACAACATATTGTACGCTTGTACTTGGATCATTAACGTGTCTCCCAAATCGTAATTATCACAACTCACTGAAAGATCGGGCCAATCAGAGCCTTGAATGTATCGAGTAGAGCTCAGGGTTTATCAAGTGGTATCAGAGTTTTCGTTGCTCGGTGAGTTTTTATCTGCCTAGAACCATAAAATAGCCATAAAAAATTTGTATCCATTACCTAGCCATATTTGTGCCATTGCATTATTCTTTTCAGTTTTTGTTTTGTTGAGTTTTACGTTGCATTGTCGAGTCGTATGGCTGGTCTAGTCGTTTAGAGTTTTGAGTTCTTGTCACGTTTACTACCACCATTGTTATTGTCTCCACAGTGTCTTTGTTGTTATCGGGACCTATGAAAAGGGAATTGGCCCGCTGCCAGGATTCTATTTTTGTAGTTTTCAAAAGTTTCTGTCGGTCAGTATCCGAGTTGTCAAGTCGCTAGGGTTTCTATCGTGTGCTTGTGCGTTTCTGTTGTGCACACATGAGGAACGAGGCAAAGGGGCGAGAGTTTGTAGAAGAGATAAAAAAAGAAGTGCCGAGTTTATTTCTGTTTTCGCGTGGGTAGGGCGGAGCCCAATAGCCCAAGGGGTTCCTAGGAACCCAGCCCAACTTTTGAAATACCTTCTTACCCCCACATATTCACCGCATAGGCACCCCCAAGCCCAAACTGAGGAAGCCCTCCTCCCTCGTCAGGCCAAAACAAGAAGGCCCATCGACATTGTTGTGTGAGAGATGGCCCAGTTGAGGGACCAGAGAAGGAATTAATCACACACGTGGATGGACTCCAGGAATCGGGCGCAGCGGCAACATCGCTTCGTCTCCCGAAAAAATCAAGACACGCGACCGCCCCTTCGCGAGTCCGCGTGTCATCATCTCCCTCCTCGTCCGTCACTGCTCCCGCTCAGCTCGGCAATTCGCGCGACCGGTGGTCAGTGCCCTAGCTTCGACTAGCGACGCGCCGACGCCTCCCCTCCGAGGCTCCGAAGTCCCATCGTCGCTGACACGTCGTGCGCCATTCGCCACCACTCCGGCGACTCCGCGCTCGCGCTGCTCCCATCTTCCAATTTTGCTAGGTTACCACTAATTTAGCCTAAACTTTGTTGTTTACTTGCTTTTGCAGTGAACGCGGACGCAGGGTAGGGGATTAGCCGAGTAGGAGTGTAGGGCTGGATAGTAGGACGGCTGGCGCCAGGTGGCAGCACCGCAGTAGCAAGCTTGGAGTAAGTGCCAAGTGAGCTCTTTCTCTAAACTCTCATATTTAATTTGTAGTTTTGTTTTACCAATATAAAGCTTGAAAATTTTTATTTGGTCTTGAATAGGTTGCTATGGAGAAATATCTTTAAAGAAAAGCATCGTACCAACAATGTAGGGAGTTCATCCCGCCAACTAGATGATGCCAATTGGGAAGAGATGATCGAATATGATCCAGGCTTAAGAAAAGAAATTGATGATTACCATCCCAACCAAAGAGACAAGGTGAGAAGAAAGTACTTAGAGAATGGGCCTTGCCAACCTCGTGATCATGCATTGCCCATATCAGTTATTTCCAACAAAGATAGAAAATTCAATCTGGTATGGTTTGATGAGTTTGGTGGTTGGCTTGAGTACAACAAGTCGAGCATATTGTTTCTTTTTCTTCTTGTTTAGGGACTGGAATAAAGGACGGGTACAAAGCATTTGTTAGTGTTGGATGGAATGGTTGTCAAAGAAAGGATGGGCTAAGGGAGCATGTAGGTGGAGTTTGTAGCTTGCACAATCAAGCAATGAAGAGTTGTGATGCTTTGTTGAAAAGAAATTGGAAGTGCATCTAGGACCCCTAATTTGTTTTGATGTTAATGACAACACAAATAGAGGTACAGTAATGTTTTGTTGAGATGGATGAAAGGAAGAAAAGAAATAGAACATTGATTGAGAGCTTAGCGGCATCACATTTATGGTAATCATCTTGTAAACCCTGTAATCTTTTTGTTCTTTATTTTAGGATGCCGTACTATTAAGAGGGATACCACATGCATATAATTGGTAGAACACTAGTGCTCAAAATCTTCTCCTTTAAGTGTTTCTGAAATTTTTCTGTCAAACTATCCGATCACTTCGGACTATCCGATGCTTAGACTATCCGAAATTTCACAGAACTTCGTTCTTTGTCTTTGGACTAAGTGTTGGCATAAAACATCGGACTATCCGATGTGAGGTCGGACTGTCTGATGCATCGGACTATCTGAAATTTCACAGAACTTCACTCTCTGTCTTGAATTGATTTTTATTGTTCTTGAGTGATTTTTTCTAAGTACCTATCGGACTATCCGATGATCCAGAAACTCCGAAGTTCAATGAAACTTGAGTCTCTATGTGAGGATGAAGTTCTTGGTTCAAAAATATCGGACTATCCGACATGACTTCGGAATATCCGGACGATCAGATAATCTGAAATTCTTCAAAACTTTGTTCTCTGTCTGTGGCTTGCTTGGAGGTTAAAAACATCGGACTTTCCGATGTCATCTCGAACTATTCGAGGTGGATGAAAATATTCTCTCCCAATGACCATATTTTTGGGATCTATAAATACCCCCACCTAACCCTTTTCTAGGGTTACACAACTCATTCAACTCACATTTACTTTGGGTTAAGCTTGGTGCTTAAGTGTTTTGGATCTTTGAGCTCTCTCTCCTTCTCTCAAATCCCTCCTTGTTCTTTGTGTGGTGGATCTTGGTGGTTGTGGATTTGGTGTTTGAGTACCTAGTGTGCGTCTCACTCAATCTTGAGTACTAGGGTTTGTCCAAGAGTTGTGTGGTGTTTGTTACTCTTGGAGGTTGAGGACTACTAGACGGCTAGGTGTCGCTCTTGAGCCACTAATCTACTTGTGGTGGGCCAAGAGAAGTTTGTGAAGGCTAGATCTCGCCTCCGTAAAGAAAGAGATACCTCTAGTGGAAGGAGAAGTGCTTTGTGCAACCTCTGGAGGAAAAATTAGCAAAGACCCAACTCTTTGTGAGCTCCTCAATGGAGGGTAGAATCCCCTCAAGGATTTGAACTCCGGGAATTACTTCGGCAAGAAATCTCGGTGATATTCACTCCTCCCTCTCCTCTACTATTTGCCTTGTTGTGACGCAATAGCCTAGCTATTTATTGCACTTATAATCTTGCTTGTGTAGCAGACCTAGGTTGTTGCTTGTATCTCTCTATGTCTCAGATAGTCTGATCCAACCTTGGACTATCTGATCTAATCGAATAGTCCGACTGTCACTACAACACATGTGACCTTCTGTGACAAAATTCTCGTGACGTTGGAGCTATTCGTCATTATACTATTTCATTTTATGACGTTTGATATGGGGCAGCTTGGTTTAATGACGAAAATGAGGTCTTCGTCACTGAGACCGCACAAATCGTCATAAACTAGTCCATTAAAAAAATCAAATCTTAAATCAAATTCTTGAAGAAATGAGGCATTATGTTTTTTTCTTACTAGTTGATGAGTCTCGAGATGTATCTTGCAAAGAACAAATGGCAGTAGTCTTTAGATATGTTGACAACTCTGGAATTGTGAAAGAGAGGTTTCTTGGTTTGGTCCATGTGAAGGAGACAATCCTCGTACCTCAAGACTGCCATTGCTTCTTTATTTACCAAGTTCAAGTTGAGCATTGGCCAAGTAAGGGGACAAGGATACGATGGTGCTAGCAACATGCGAGGTGAGTTTAATGGGTTACAAGCATTGATCCGAAGGGAAAGTAGTTCAGCTTACTATGTTCATTGTTTTGCTCATCAGTTGCAATTGGTAATTGTGGCTATTGTCAGAAAACATAAAGGTGTTCTCATTGGAGTTCTCATTACAAAACACTAAAAAGTTTGGTTGACATGTTTCCGAAAATTGTCAAGGTGCTAGAATATGTGTCAAATGATGAAAGAGATGGTTCACATAAAGATCAAGCAAACGGTCTTTTAGTCTATTTTCAATCATTTGTGTTGGCAGTATGCCATAAGGCCCCTTCGACCAAGCCTGCCGGAACCAACCAGGTGGCAAGGATCCAGTCTCCCAGCACCCAAGGACCAGGGGGCGAAGCCCCACGGCGAAGCCCGATGGCGGAACCCAGTGGCGAAATCCGATAGCGAGGAGTCACAAGGGGTTCCGGTCAGCCAAGGCGAAGCCTACATGGCGAAGGCATGTGCCGAAGGAGGATGACTTCGCCAGAGTGGACCTGGTCCAAGAAAGGCCAGCAGGCCGGCCCAATCGCCCCGAGCCATGGGCCAACGAACCGGAAGCCACCAGGCGGCCCATCGAGGGTCCACGTGCCTGGATTACACTAAATACCCATGTAAGGGCCCCTTTATGAGAGTGACCATGTAAATTCCCCTGTAATAGCCCTAAACCCTAATAGGGGGATCTGTAATGGGGTTATAAATAGTCACCTAGGGCCATGTAAAAGGGGATTGGATTTTAATACAAAATTTATTACACTTTACCTTCCCAACAACTGTTGAGTATCCACGTCCTTCGACGTATGCGGTTGTCGTTTCGAAAACAGCTGGCGCCGACCGTGGGGACCTCTGAGCGAAACCACTGAGAGCGAATGCCACCGAAAAAGGTCTCGAAAGAGAGGGTTGCAAACCCGAAGGAAGGCACAGCCGAAGGGGGGATGGCCGCTGGCGAAGGCACGGAGCCTCCGGCGCCTGCCGAGGCGGCGGCCGCGCCGGTGGATTCGGCACCCGCGCTGCAACCACCGCCCTCGGCCTCGACCACTCCGGCGGAGCAGGTACGGGAAATCCCTTCGTCAAACACAGCCGGCTTCGACAACAATCGCCGCTGCGCAAGTTGAGCCTGGCCTTGACGCACAAGCCGAAGCAAACATGGAGGCCATGCGGCAAAACATGGCACGACTCCAGGACATGCTTCGACAAATGCAGGAGCAGCAACAAGCGTACGAAGCGGCACGGCAGGCTAAGATCGCTCCGGCCCCCATCCTCCAGTATTCGGCAAGTTACATTCCGCCTCAAGCCTATCAGCAAGCGCCGGTTCGGCCTCCCGCGGTCCAGGCACACCCTTCGCCCGGTCAAGTGTCGCGGGCAATGGCGGAGGGGGCCTCGGCACTGCAGGCACAACTTCAGGCTTTCCTTCAGCAGCTCAACCAACCCCACATCCCAAGCACAACCCCTTCGGCTCAGCCGGAGGGGGGCTCCGGCCAAGGCGCTTCAGGGTGGCTGCCGACGAACCCACCTGGGCCAGGGGCTTCGCCCTGGAATCGGGGGCAACAGTTTGACGTCTACAACACCACCCAAGCGCCACCGTTCGGAAGCGGGCCGCCGAACGTCGCAGCCCAACCGCTCCCCCAGGCCATCACCTCGCCCTTCGCCACGCCGTATCCACAGTCGAGCGGGCCTTCGCTGCAGGGCACAGGGGGCAAGGCCGGGGGCGAAAAGGGGCTGCCACTGAGTGGGGGGATCAAAAATCGTCCGATCCCACCTCAGTTCAAATTCCCACCCGTTCCGCGGTACTCGGGCGAAACAGACCCAAAAGAGTTCCTCTCAATCTACGAGTCCGCGATCGAAGCTGCTCACGGCGATGAAAACACCAAGGCGAAGGTAATCCATCTCGCCCTTGACGGCATCGCCCGTTCTTGGTATTTCAATCTGCCATCCAATAGCATTTACTCATGGGAGCAATTGCGTGATGTTTTCATCCTCAACTTCCGAGGCACCTACGAGGAGCCGAAGACGTAGCAGCATTTGCTCGGCATTCGCCAGAGGCCGAGCGAATCAATACGAGAGTACATGCGTCGGTTCTCGCAGGCACGATGCCAAGTTCAAGACATAACGGAGGCATCCGTCATCAACGCCGCTTCGGCCGGGTTGCTCGAGGGCGAACTCACAAGAAAGATCGCCAACAAGGAGCCGCAAACCCTTGAGCACCTGCTTCGCATCATTGATGGGTACGCAAGAGGCGAAGAAGACTCCAAGCGAAGACAGGCGATTCAAGCCGAATACGACAAAGCCTCCATCGCTGCGGCCCAAGCCCAAATGCAAGCGCAGGTCATCGAACCGGCTCCCCCCGCGGTTCGCCAGCCCCAGCCGGCGAACCCGGGGCAGCCGCCCCGGCAAGGCCAAGCTCCCATGACCTGGAGGAAATTCAGGACCGACCGAACAGGCAAGGCGATCATGGCTGTCGAAGAAGTACAAGCGCTCCGCAAGGAGTTCGACGCCCAACAGGGCGGCAGCCATCAGCAGCCCATTCGTAGAAAGGTCAGAAAAGACCTCTATTGCGCCTATCATGGGCGGTCTTCGCACACCACCGAGCAGTGCCGAAACATCCGCCAGCGAAACAACGCCCACGAACCAAGGCCACATCAGGGTGTCTCTGTCGAAGCGCCTCGCGAAGCGGTCCGGGAACAGTCGCCTCCAGCCTAATAGCACCAAGACGTGCAGCGCCGAATTATTCAAGTAATCACAAGGGCCGATCCACCAGTCCCGCTGTCGAAGCGGCAGAAGAAGTCGCAGCTGCGAACGGTGCACAGCATCACCGCCACAGGCGAAGGGGTCCCGAAGTACTTGAGCCAGCAAATTTCTTTCGGGCCGGAAGATGCTGAAGGAGTGCTGTTCCCGCACCAAGACCCGTTGGTAATTTCGGCTGAAGTGGCCGGCTTCGAAGTCCGGCGTATTCTGGTCGATGGAGGTAGCTCGGCTGTTGTCATCTTCGCCGAGGCATACGCCAGGATGGGGCTACCAACCTCGGCCCTCACTCAGGCGCCGGCCTCGCTTCGCGGTTTCGGCGGTGAGGCGGTTCAGGTCCTCGGCCAAGCACGGTTGAAGGTTGTCTTCGGCACGGGCGAAAACAGACGCGAAGAGCAGATATTGTCCGAAGGACCTCAACAAAGTTTGTCCAAAGGACGACTTCCCCTTGCCGCGAATCGACCAGCTTGTTGATTCGACGGCTGGCTGCGAGCTCATGAGCTTTCTGGACGCCTACTCTGGCTATCACCAGATCCACATGAATCTAGACGACATCGCCAAGACTGCCTTCATCACGTCGTTCGGCATTTTCTGCCACCTTAGGATGCCTTTCGGCCTGAGGAACGTCGGAGCAACATCGCCAGGCTGGTGTACAAGGTGCTTCGCAAGCAACTGGGGCGAAACGTGGAGGCGTACGTCGATGACATTGTCGTGAAAAGCCGTAAGGCCTTCGATCATGCGTCCGATTTGCAAGAAACCTTCGACAACTTGCGTACGGCGGGTATGAAGCTGAACCCTGAGAAGTGTGTTTTTGGAGTCCGCGTCGGCAAATTGTTGGGTTTTCTTGTTTCCGAAAGGGGTATTGAGGCGAACCCCGAGAAAATCGACGCCATTCAGCAAATGAGGCCACCGTCGAGCGTACGCGAAGTACAAAAGCTCGCGGGCCGAATTGCTGCACTCAGTCGTTTTCTCTCAAAAGCAGCCGAAAAGGGCCTGCCATTCTTTAAGACCCTCCGGGGCGCAAGCAAGTTTAACTGGACTTCCGAATGCCAGGCCGCATTCGAGGAACTAAAACAGTATTTGCAAAGCCCACCCGTCCTGGTCAGCCCAACACCAGGAAGCGAAATGCTATTGTATCTAGCGGCTTCGCCAATGGTGGTCAGCGCAGCCCTAGTCCAAGAGACAGAATCAGGGCAGAAACCGGTGTACTTCATCTCCGAAGCATTACAGGGGGCGAAGACGCGGTACATTGAAATGGAAAAGCTCGCTTACGCCCTGGTGATGGCTTCGCACAAGCTTAAGCACTACTTCCAAGCCCACAAAATCACAGTGCCTTCGCAATACCCCCTGGGCGAAGTACTGCGGGGTAAAGAAATCTCTGGCAGACTCAGCAAGTGGGCGGCGGAGCTATCCCCTTTCGACCTGCACTTCGTGGCGCGCACCGCCATCAAATCTCAAGTCCTGGCCTATTTTGTGGTCGAATGGACTCCGGCGTTCGCCCCCGAACCCCAACCTGTCGAACAGCCTTGGACAATGTATTCCGATGGCTCGTGGTCACATAGGGGGGCGGGCGCCACGGCCATGCTCATTTCGCCGGGGGGCGTGCCGATCCGGTATGCCACAAGGCTGCAATTCGACACAACCAACAACACGGCGGAATACGAAGCGGTGCTGCTAGGCCTAAGGAAGGCAAAGGCAATGGGGGTTCGGCGCTTACTCATCCAAACTGACTCCAAGCTGGTGGCTTGTCATGTTGATAAGTCTTTTGAGGCAAAAGATGAAGGGATGAAGAGATACTTGGAGGCCGTTCGGTCAATGGAAAAGTCGCCGGCATAACGGTCGAACACTTGCCCAGAGGGCAGAATGAGGAGGCTGACGCCCTGGCGAAATCTGCCGCTTGCGGAGGACCGCATTCGCCAGGCATCTTCTTTGAAATCCTGTATGCACCAAGTGTGCCCAAAGGAATCGAGGATGTCATGGCCATAAACCAGACTGCCACGAGCGAAGACCCGGAGGCTGGCGAACACCGTTCGTGAAGTACCTCAAGGACGGCTGGCTTCCGGATGACGAAGCAGAGGCGAAACGCCTGCAAATCAGGGCCAGGCGGTACAAGCTGGTTGCAGGGCAGTTGTACCACTCTGGAGTGCTCCAACCTTTGCTTCGCTACGTTTCCTTCGCCGAGGGCGAAGAGATGGTGAAGGAAATTCATCAGGGGCTTTGTGGGGCACACCAAGCTGCCAGAACTGTCGCCTCCAAGGTGTTTCGCTAAGGGGTATATTGGCCAACCGTGCTGAAAGTTTGCGTGGCGCACGCCAAAAGGTACGAAGGCTGCCAACAGCATGGCCGAAGCCAAACCGCCCCACAGTATGAGTTGCAGCCGATCGCTCCAGTATGGCCCTTCGCCAGGTGGGGGCTGGACATCATTGGCCCATTCCCAGCAGCGCGAAATGGTTACAAGTTTGCGATTGTGACCATCGAGTACTTTTCTCGCTGGATCGAGGCCGAACCACTCGGCACGATCACTTCGGCGGCAGTGCAGAAGTTTGTGTGGAAAAACATTGTTTGCCGTTTTGGAGTTCCAAGGGAATTCATCACAGACAATGGCAAACAATTCGATTCTGACAAGTTCAGAGAAATGTGCGAAGGGCTAAGCCTGGAAATTAAGTTCGCATTGGTCGCACACCCGCAGTCGAACGGGGCGGCCGAACGCGGAAATGGCAAGATCTTGGAGGCGCTCAAGAAAAGGCTCGAGGGGGCGGCAAAGGGCAAATGGCCAGATGAAATGTTGTCCGTCCTTTGGGCTCTTCGAACGACTCCTACAAGGCTAACCAAGTGCAGCCCATTCATGCTCCTTTACAGAGACGAAGCAATGGCCCCAACAGAGCTAGGGGCTAACTCACCAAGGGTGATGTTCTTGGGGGGGCAAAGACGGGCGCGAAGTGTCGCTCGAACTCCTGGAAGGGGTGCGAGTCAAAGCACTGGAGCACATGCGCAAGTACGCCACAAGCACTTCGGCAACCTACAACAAGAAGGTTCGCCCGATAGAGCTCCTACCGGGCCACCTCGTTCTAAGGAGAAAAGCGAACCCAGTAGCGGTTGGGAAGCTTGAGTCAAAATGGGAGGGGCCGTATCTCATCAAGCACAAGTCAAGGACGGGCTCTTTTCGCCTAGCAACACTGGAAGGCGAAGAGTCCGATCACTCGTGGAACGCCGCTTCACTCAAGCGTTTTTATGTTTAAAGGGTGGCACCCTGTTCGCCAACATGTAAAAATGTACATATTGCCATGTAGCTTTTCGACACCTGCCATTTTGTAAGCCGTTCGGCACAAAAATACAAAAAAAAGGAGAAAATGGAAAAAGAAAAAAAACTGGATGTAGGGCTGTTATCCACTCTGGAGGCCCGAACCAGTATAAAATTTCTGTGTTTTCGCCTCTTTTACTTATGTGCATGATAATTCATGGAAAAAACCCCAAGGCAAACGCCTGATCAGCGAAAACGCCAGGGGCGCGAAACGAATCGGTCGAAGCATCGCTCGCTGAACGTTGAAACCGCGACAGCTTGTTTTGGGAGAAAAAGAAAAAAAAACCCGAGCACCGTTATAATCGATCCACGCAAAATCAAGCCACTAAACGCAAAGTGCAAGAGATCGACAACGGAAGTCGAAAGCTGAAAAGTCAGTCTGCCTATTTCGCCAATACACGCAAAGGGGTCGATACGTCACGACCCAACAAAAAGCACAAAATGTGACAATGCAGAAAATGGCGAAAAGGAAACGAAAGCACATCTTTATTAAACGTTGAAAATACACTCAATAGCTTACATTGTGTAACGCGATACAGGCGAAACGATCTAAGTGTTCGCTTACAAGAAAATTACATCTTCGCCCCCAAGACAACTACTAAAGGGGTGATCCGGCGAACATGGTTCGTCATCACTACTAATATTGTACACTACCCTAAGAGGAGAGGGGGGCGAAACGACATTAAGGGCGTAGCGCCGCTGGGCGATCGCCTCCTGCCGATCGGTCCGCCGATGGTTTCGCCAGAAACGGGCCATGCCCTCCAGGCGTGCCACATGGACACGATCGTAGTCCTCCAATGTTCGCCCAGGATGGGATCGCATCCAGTTAGCGACGCTTACAACCCTGTAGTTGTTCCCGTTGATTGTCATTTCGCGGTAGATAGGCCGAAGCTGGTATCGAACCTTCGGCAAATTCTTCACCGCAATGAACTTCTCGTTCTTGCTTCGCCAATCCCCAAGAGAAGGCCGAACGCAAAGCTTTCGGCACCGACCCTACAAAAATGGGAGTGTCACGAAGGCGAGCGGAAGAAGAGAAAAGTGAACGCGAAAGAACTAGGCGAGAGAATCGCAAAAACATCTCAAACGGTTCGCGCATCACACAAAAATGATATAAATGGCGAAAGGAGTCATATATTTCCACTAGTTCAAGGCCTCAGCCATATTTACATAATTCGCCCCTAAAACGGCGAAGAACAAAAGGAAAAGTTTACAAAAATAGACGGGCGGAGGGCCTCACACCTCAGGGTGGTCTTCGGCTCCTCCTCCGCCCCTCGCTGTTGGCTCTTCGTCCTGGTCCGCCGCCTCTGACTTCGCCAGCTGCTCAAGGAGGCGGGTCTTAGCTGCGGAACGGCCCTCCTTCAGCCAAAACTGCCTTCGCCAGGCACGAAGGGCGGGCGTTATGTCTTGGGAGCTAACCTCCCAATCCCCCTTCGCGAGCTCGGGGAATCGGGCGACATGCTCACACCCGTTCTGCTGAAGTAACCCCAGGGCGAAGGCGGCCGACACGCACGCACAGCAATCGCCGTACGCGGTGGTGCAATCAGAGACAGTGCAGCCGGCCTCCTGGCTCCAATCGCAGAAGTCCAGGACGGAATTATCTTCGCCCGGAAAGCTACTCGCCTTCGCCCCCATATCCGTAAGGGCAAGGCGAAGGGTGCAGCAGGACGCCTTCGCTGCTTCAGTCGCCCAGGCCGCCTCTTGGGCAAGGTGCTTGTTTTTCTCCTCCGCCTTGCGCGCCCTCTGGCGAAGGGCTTCCATCTGGGGCTCCGTCGTGTCATAGTAGACAGTTAACATGGCGGTATGCTCCCGCTCTTTTGCCAGCTCGGCCGAAAGGCGATCGATCTCAGCCTTCACCTCGCTGCCTTTGTCGAGCTCGGCCTGAAGGCGCCTGTTCTCCGCTTTCTCCTCTCGAAGAGATCGAGCAAGCCCCTCCATTTCAAGGCCTTTTCGGCCAAGCTCGTCGTCCTTCGCCCGGAGCCAGCTTTTTAGGCCGTCCAAGCGGGCCCGCATTGTCCGCTCAGTGGAACAATGGGCCGCCAAAAGCTGGCGAAGAAGAAAAAAAGAGGGGCGCAACGTAAGCCAAGTGTAGAAAGGGGAGGTAGAAAAACAAAAGAAAATCGGAAGACACCGAAACTTACCCGCACGGCTAAACTCATCACGGCGGAGCACCCCTCGTCGAACTCATTGAGCTCGGCGAAGAGGCTGGGTCCGCCAGCCGGCGAAACGATGTTGCTCACCCCCTCCACGAAGGGGATGAGCTCAGCCCGGGTCTCGAAGTCCCCGGGGACGAAACGGGCCGACCCCTGAGAGTACTCGGAGCCGGATCCCTCGGCGGTCTTTTTGCCCTTATCTGGGGCGAGCGGCGAAAGCGACTGGTGTATGGGGCTGCCGAAGACGCGAGTGGCCACCCTCACCACCCGTTCGGCTGATGGCGAAGCACCAGCCCCGTCAGCCGCCCCCAGGGACGTCGAAGGCCCCTGACTTCGCCCCGCAGGCGAGGTAGGGGTCCCATCGGACGACTCCTCATCGCTGAAGGCGTTGGCGATGGTGCTGACCCCCCTTTTCCGGGGGCTGTCTTCATCGCGCCGCCTCCTGCCGCCTTGGCCGCGGCGATAGAGACTAGGGCCTTGGCGCCCTCCACGTCTTTTCGTCGCAGGGGCGAAGAGAAGGATTCCGCCCCGGTGTCGGCATGCTCCGGGCTGGGAGTCGGCGTGTAACCGCGCGTCCCAGAGCGGCTATCGCCCACCTCGTCAGTAGCCCTTTCGGCCGCAGCGTCGGCCCGTCCCACTCCCTCCTCTTCGACATCCTCGTCTTCTCCGACGTCGGAGTCTGAAGGGACGGGGGCCTTCTGTTTGCGGGGGGCAAATCTAACCTACCCCCGCGGGCGCTTCCGAGAGGGGCCGGCTTCGCCATCTGCCTTAGATGGCTTCGCCCTCGGAGGAAGCTCGCCGACGTGGACGCGGTTCGCCCGGCCAGCTGCTTGCCGAGTCAGCAGCTGGCTATATTCGGTCAGTGAGATATCGCCAACAAGCCGTCTGGCTTCGGCGTCGGCTTGGGCCAGCGTCAACACTGGAAAAAGGTGAGACGCAAAGTTAGGAGGCGAAGCAAAAGCATGGCAAAAAGGTGAAGCGTAAAAAAAAAAGAAAGGGAAAAAGAGAGCTCACCATTCGCCCCTGGGGGCAAAACAAGTCTGGGCAGGCCGTCGACCACTTCGCCTTGGTCGATCTCGACCTGCCATGCCTGCGAAAGCGGATGAATCCGCAGCATGCAGAACTCTTCTACTAAGTCCCGGCAACTCAGCCGGGAACACACCCTGCGAAGCAGGGCGAAACGGGACTCTAGGGTGCCGGTAACGGCAACCCTAGGTCTCCGCGCTGGCGAAATTGCGTGACGCCGCCAACACAGCGCCCTCGCCGCTTCGGAGTCCGACTCGAAGGGGATGGAGTGGTAGAACCACTTCGCCATCCAGTGGCGGTCCCACTTTGACATGGCGGCATTGACCGGCCATAAGTCGGCGCGTTCGGGGCGAACGTTGAAGTTCACACTCCCGAACACCGTCTTCCGGGTCCCGGCGGGCGTGACCACCGTCTTCGTGTTGACGGCAGCAGAGAAGATGGCGCCGAAAAGATCGGCGCTGGGCTCGAACCCCGCGGTTCGGCACGCCTAATCAAAAATCGCGATCCGCACCAGGGCCGAAGGGCTCAACTGGGGCAGTTCGACTTGAAAAAGGCGGAGGATCTCCGGCAACAGGATGTTGCACGGAAATCGAAGACCGGCCTCGAAGAAAATGGCGAACACCACCGTCTGGTGTTCGCCAGGTTGGGGAACTTCGGCCTCTCCTGGGGCGAACGCCTGCCCCTCCGCCAGTACGCATGCGTCCACCATTCTGGCCAACTCGTCATCGTCGACGAGCGAAGCCCCCAGGAAGGTTGTGGTGTCGTCATCGATTCGGCCGGGATCAGGACCAGTCGCGGTGACGGGGTCCGGCTTGCGGGGAGCCATGGGCGAAGAGGAAGTTTGTTGGCGAAAAGGGTTGCTTGGGCGAAGTAGGTCGCTCAGAGATTAGCCAAGAGCAAGTGGAGAGAAAAGTAACTGCTGTGAAAGTGACAAGGGTAGCGACGGTGAAAATGGGGGGTGAGAATATATATCTCACCGAACGACGCTTCGCCTCCCCAGCCAATTAGGAGCGGCCACGTGTTGCGGGGTGGGCGAAACGGTAAAATCCCATGGGTCGGACCGTGCGGTAACGGGTTCCAGAAACAAAAAAACCCACTACTGTTCGCCGCGGCCCAACGGCCCATCACTGGTTCGCTAAGACCCAACAAAGTGACATGGGCCACCCCACTGTTCATAAAAAGCGAAGGCCCAACACTGCTCACACTAGGACCGTTAAAAAAAAATCAATCAAAATCAAATCCCCACAACTGCTCGTGAAGGGCGAAGACCACACACTATAATCCTTTTTCGCATGTTGCAAGCTTTTTGTAGGATCCAGAAAGAGGGGTTTCGGCAGGAGCGTCGGTCGAAAGGGGGCGCCTCATACCATACTACATGGTTTGCACGGTCTCGGCCGAAGCTCCTATCTCACCCTTGCCCGTGAGGGGCTTGTTGGCAGTATGCCATGAGGCCCCTTCGACCAAGCCTGCCGGAACCAACCAGGCGGCAAGGATCCAGTCTCCCAGCACCCAAGGACCAGGGGGCGAAGCCCCACGGCGAAGCCCGATGGCGGAACCCAGTGGCGAAATCCGATAGCGAGGAGTCACAAGGGGTTCCGGTCAGCCAAGGCGAAGCCTACATGGCGAAGGCATGCGCCGAAGGAGGATGACTTCACCAGAGCGGACCTGGTCCAAGAAAGGCCAGCAGGCCGGCCCAATCGCCCCGAGCCATGGGCCAACGAACCGGAAGCCACCAGGCAGCCCATCGAGGGCCCACGTGCCTGGATTACACTAAATACCCATGTAAGGGCCCCTTTATGAGGGTGACCATGTAAATTCCCCTGTAATAGCCCTAAAACCTAATAGGGGGATCTGTAATGGGGTTATAAATAGTCACCTAGGGCCATGTAAAAGGGGATTGGATTTTAATACAAAATTTATTACACTTTACCTTCCCAACAACTGTTGAGTATCCACGTCTTTCGACGTATGCGGTTGTCGTTTCGACAACAATTTGACTTCATCTTTTATTTGCATCTTATGTTGACAACATTGATAATCACAAACACCTTGTCACGAGCAATGCAACGAAAGGATCAGGATATTGTGACTGTTATCAAATGCGTGAAATCAACTAGGTCTCTCTTGAATGGGCTTAGAATAGATGGTTGGGAAAAATTACTAAGTGATGTGTATGCCTTTTATGACAAGAATGACATGATCAAGTTGGTAATGGAAGAAACATATATTGATCCACAAAGGCCATTGTGGAAAAGTGTAATAACAAATATGCATCATTATCTTGTGGATTGCTTTAACATTGTTATTGATTGGCTACTTCAAGAGATTGACAACCGTTTCAATGAGACTACCTCTCAGTTGCTTCTTTGTTCGGCAGCTTTTAGTCCTAGTGACTCATTTCATGATTTTAATGTGGACAATTTGGTGAGATTAGCGAAAATGTATCCAGCTGACTTTACTCCCTCAGAATTAAGAGAAATTAGCCATTATCTTTTCTCTTTACATTGCTGATGTGCGAGAAGATGATATATTCTCTAATATACTGACTATTGGTGAGCTTTCTAAAAAGATGGTGGAGACAAGGAAACATCTTTGTTACCCTTCGGTTTATCAGCTTTTGAAGCTTGTGTTAGTGTTGCCCGTTGCCACTGCTACAGTTGAGAGGTGCTTTTCAGCTATGAAGCTTGTGAAAACATGTTTATCTAATCGCATCAGTGATGACCACTTGTGTCATAGATTTATTTGCTATGTTGAGAAAGAACAAATGAAGAAAGTTACTAATGAAAAAAAGTGGTTGATCGGTTCATGAAGATGACCACCCGCAAATATGATAAAGTTGAATAGGTAATTGTTTTTTATTTATATCAAATCATTTCATGCTTATTCTTTGTTGAAAATTAAACTATGCATCTCTTTTTTTAAGTTCATTGTTGCATGGAGGAATGAAGATGGTGACATCACATTTTGCATGATATATTCATACGTTTTGGGAATGGAGGTCCTTTGTCTATGGTTGACAAATTATCAATTTCATAAATATTATCAGTTGGTTTCTTCATTATGGTTTTTTTTAATTTTTCTATGAACTTTCTTGTTGTATATTACCATCAATTATAGAGATGATGCTTATATGTGTTGGGTATGCAATAATTTAGTATAATATCGTTTTAGAACTATACATGCCATTATTACACTAAGAAAGTTAGGAACCCACTCATTTTTCTCTAGCTCTGCCCCTGCGCGTGGGCCTTTCCAAATCAAGGCCGAGTGGGTGTTCTCCTCTCGGTTTGGTATGCCGCCCCCACCCCCCTCCTTCGGGTCCAACTCCCTCTCCTCTCGGTTCCAATCTATACCGTAACTTGGTAGACACCTTGGTGGAAACTTTCGAGTGTCAAATTGAAGATATGTTTGCAAAAACGGAACCTATGAGAGCATTTCATTTTTTTTATAATTTTAATTTTAGGGTTTTCACTTTTGCATTTGAGTCCCTGTAATTTTTATATTTACAAATGAGTCCCTGTAATCTTGCGTTTAGATCCTTGAGTCAGTTTTTGTTTCAAAAGGATAAAAAAGACAAAAAGGTGCATAAAAAAAGAAAGAAAAGTCGCACCAAATAAAGAAAGAAAGAAGAAAAAAATAGAAAGAAAAAAGAAAAAGAAAAAAAGAAGAAAGAAAAGAGAAAATCGGTTGTTATCTTTGAGTTTGCTTTCGTATCAGAATTGTGTTTAAGTTGTTGTCGAAACAAGAATTCGGCAATATGAAAAGGGGGTAGTGCACGAGACCTAAAAGTGGATGGATGGAGAGACAAGGATTTAGACAGGTTCAGGCCCTCTCAATGAGAGGTAATACCCTACTCTTGTTTGGGGATTATATCTGCCGGGTGTTGTATTGATCTGACGATCTGTTGTGTGATTATGCCCTGTTGTGTGATTATGCCCCCTAAAGGGCCTCCTGCCCACCTTATATAGGATGGGGGTAAGATTTTAAGATAAAAACCTTTACCAATACGGTATCGATTTCCTAATACTACTTTACAAATTATCAAACCAAAACTTTAGGCTGTTTCGTAATACATGAGGAAACGTAATACCTAAGACATGATCCGTTACATATTATATAGATATAAGCTGTCCCCTGTCACTAGTCGGATAACCATGTCGTGTGGGTATGGGGTACCCATAATCTCCATAGTAGCCCCTGAGACCTTCATAGTCGAAAAGATAATCTTCTCTTGAACTAGATTACTCCAAAGCCAAGTGCTTCAAACATCTACGCCATAGTCTCCTGAGTACTTTTACCAAATCATAAAGCTGTGAAGGACTGGAAAATTTTCAAAAATATACCTAGGTGTATCGACTAGATACACCTAATTAGGTATATAGTCAGGGTCAATAATATCAACCATCCGAGTGGTTTTAAGCTTCCTAAGTAGCATAATAATAACATATATGGTATGAACCCCCGAGTAAATAAGACTCAAGTGATTAAACCGACTGCTTTGTAAAATATGATGTAAGCAACCTAAAGTTGACTACATCTTTGAAAACTCACATAGCAAAACAGCTATAAAGAAGCATGTATGCTGTGAATAAAAAATTCCAAAGTATCAGGCACATACCATGCGCACACTGCTTTAACAGATGTGCTTAAGTCCCTAAAAGACACATGGTTTCACCACACCTGTCAATATACGACATATGTAGTATAAAATCCGAGTAAATCCGCCTGGAAAATGACCAAAAATATAATTAGCCTAAGCCATAATATTGGTCAATAAAAACGCACACTTACGTGGCAAAAAACAACGATGTTACATTTAATCAATTGCTTTATAGATCAAACAGTGCCTTGACATATATATATAAAAAAGTCAGCGGGACAGCTACATAAAACTTCACTGTTTGTCACCTTTTAAAGTGCATTGTATCAACTCCTAAAAAGTTGAGTAACAGCTGTGCAAAAGGATTTTAAGGTATTCGGCACTCAATCACACGCACTTTTGCCTAAGCAAAAAATGCCTAAGTCCCTAAAAGAATGTGACTGGCTACACCTGAAATATGGGCTGCAGACATATTAGGCCTAGACCCAAAAATATGCCCAGCGATACTCTCGAAATATGATGTGTAGAGCACGCCAATTAATATGCTCCTGAATGATAAATTTCCAGAACGATGTAGATCAAGCGCATCTCATCTGAGTAACTTCTGATCCGGGTGATTATCCCTCATGGGATGTACCAAAGTAGATGTAATAATCAAATCCCAACTAGCACAAGTACTTAGCTGATGGTCCTTGTGGGAAATAATGATTGATCCAGACCTTGAGCATAGGGGATAATCTCACGGCCATGAATATGTATCCGGAACAAATCCAAATTAAAGGTATACTCCTTATGCTTGAGCTAAATAAGCCCCTGAACGTATAGCTTGTCCTTCTATTCCAGTCGGCATGGAGGTGAGATGACCAACGTGGAGATGATGTTGTCCATTAGCAGCAATGGCGAATTCCACCCACTATGGAGATGAAAAAACCAGTCGGCTATGCTGATGAGGACACCAACTACAACACGAGTACATCTACACCAACAGATGCTCCTCCACCTCAGGCGCCACCTTCTGGGCCAATCACTCGGTCCCGTGCGAGAGAATTAAACTTCGTCATGCTGCTGAAGAATGAAGGCCCAGAAGAATAGAAGCTGGCCCAACATGAGGCCCATGTGTGGGCGCCTAGGGTTGGGCGCCAGGGGCACGCGCGCATCCCCCTCCTGGCCACGCGCCTCCTCCTCCTGGCTGCCAGGGGCGTGCCACCTTTCTTCCTCTATTTAGATAGAGGCTATCTTTATTTTCCGATTGGATTTTCGTTTACATCTAGCTTTAGCTACTCTCGAACACGCGCAAATCAGCGCTGTCTTCGTGTTGATTCAGAACTCCACCTTGAGTGATATTGAGATTGCTCGTTTCTTTTTCTTGTTTGTTCTTCGATTGCGGACAGGAAACGATCCTTGTGATCAGGCTGATCTTGCACCGGCAAGGTCGGTAACCATAGGGAGTTGGTTCAGCGATTGCATTGGCGCTTCGGGTTCGCTCGTCGTAGTCGGATCGTGAGGGTCTACTTCTACCAAATCGAATTTACCTCCACTCACCGAAAGATCGGGCACTCCAGCTCTATCAAGTGGTATCAGATTTCCAGGTTGATCGGTGAGTTTATCGAGTTCTATCCCTTTAGTTTGAGAGTTGTTCCTCATCCTATCGTCCACCAGAAAAGCTCCAACAAAAAAAAATTTTCAGGTTAGATCTTTGTCCCAGCACCCTTTTGAGCCTCGCACCTTCTTTCAATAATCTGCGTTGTTGAATTTGTGTGCTGTACGCATCAATTGTTGCTGGTCACTTGTGTTTTCTCTTGTCTTTTTTTCTCTTTTTCCTTGAACCCTAGTGCGCCACCACCTTTTCCTCTGGAGCGCGGCATCCCCGGTTTTGCACCGACCCCCTGATCGCCCTCCCCCTTTCCTTGTTTTGTGTTTTGGAAAGTCAAAAAAAAGAAGTGTGCAATCCGAAAAAAAAGGAAAGCAACCAGAAAAAAAAATATAGGTTGCCTAGTTTCTGATCTCGGCTCACTCTTGAGAGAGAGAGACCTGTGTGTGGTGATTTGCTGGAATACCCCTACCCTCCCAGAAAACCTGTGTGTGGTGATTTGCTCATTTGTATTCCTTTGTTCATATAATCAGTTTGTGAGTTTCTCCAAAAAAAAAACAAAAACAAAACAAAAAAAAGGGAAAGAGAAACGTGGTTGCCTTTCTGGTCGGTTTCGTTGGGCAGGACCGATCCTCCTGCCGCCACACACACGCCTTTCTGTTTTCCTTTTTCCTTTTTGTTTTTCTCTACTCTTGTTCCACTTGTACACTTGTGTCCAGCAGCTTTGTTACGTGTTAGCACTATTATTCAACTTTGCATTGTTGTTTGATTGTGCTAACCCTTGCATTGAGTGCAGCCTACCCAGAACCCCACATAGTTCTACGACGAGCAGACTTTGTTTCTCCAGGCAATCCCTCCTCCAATCTCTCGTCGGTACTACTTGTTGGTTGCAGCTCACCCCTGTGTGCTTCGTAAGCACGGATAAGAATTTGATAGCAGCACTGTAGTGAGCACCTTGTGAGCCGTTACACCTTTGTTGTCGTCGATTTTGTTTTTTTCTGTTTGTGCTAACCATGGCAGACGACGACGACACGAAGGATGCATAGCTGCAGGACATGCGGACTCAAGTTGATGGACTTGCCGCGGACATGCACACTATGCATGAACGGCTTGATTCCACGGTCACTTCGGCAAACGAGCGGTTCGATCAGCTCGACCTCGCGCAGACGGCCACTAAGACCACGCTCAACACCGTTGTGGCACGTCTCGATGCGTTGAACACGCTGATCACAGAGTTCCAGAAGGATTATGGCGGTGACACGGAGCAGGACGATAGAAACCGCCGAGGCCGCACCCGCCGTGTGGTACGTCCCCCCCGTTAATGATTCATTTGCTAAGATTAAATTTAAAATTCCATCTTTTAATGGCAAATATGATCCTGCTGCATATCTTGATTGGGAATTAGAGGTCGAACAGAAATTTTCATGCCATGATATTCCTGATAATTCTCAAGTTAAGGCTGTTATTAGTGAATTTACTGATTTTGCTTTAATTTGGTGGCGTCAATATAAACAAAAACATCCCACAACCACTCCCACCACTTGGGCTCAATTAAAAGCTGCTATGCGACATAGATTTGTGCCTTCCTATTATGCCCGCGATTTGCTTAATAAAATGCAGCGTTTTCAGCAAGGTCAACAATCTGTTGAGGAATATTACCAGGAACTACAAAAGGGTATGATCCGTTGTGGTTTATTTGAGGAGGATGACGCTGCTATGGCACGTTTTCGTGGTGGTTTGAACCGCGAAATTCAGGATATACTTGATTATAAGGAGTATGCTGATATGACCACATTATTTGAATATGCTTGCAAAGCTGAACGTGAAGTGCAAGGACGCCGCTCGAAGACATATACTAACTCTTTTGCAGGGAGAAGTTCAGCACCGCCGGCCAAACCTGCAACGTCCACGCCCACCACTACAACGCGCGAGAAGACGTCCACACCTGCCGCGCCACCACCCACGGGAGTTGCCCCTTCCACAGGACGTACACGGGATATACAGTGTCATCGTTGCAAAGGATTTGGGCACATGATTCGGGACTGCCCAAACAAGCGTACTTTGCTCATCCGTGACAATGGTGAGTACTCATCCAAAAGTGATTCCGAGGAAACTCGACATACTATGCTTGCCACTGACCATGCAGCTAATGCGGAGGTACATATCAACCCGGGCGACGCTGATAGGTATGAAAGTCTTGTTGCGCAGCGTGTTCTTAGTACACAGGTCGCCTCGCCCGAGAAGAACCAGTGCCACACTCTGTTCCATACTAAGGGCGTTGTACAGGAGCGGTCGATTCACATCATCATCGACAGCGGCAGCTGCAACAATTTTGCGAGTACTGTGCTGGTAGAAAAATTATCTTTACCCACTCGTAAGCATCCGAACCCGTATCACATTCAGTGGCTTAATGATGGTGGAAAAATAAGAGTAACAAGCTCGGTGCGTGTTCCCTTCTCTATGGGTGCTTACTCTGATTATGTTGATTGTGATGTTATCCCTATGGAAGCATGCTCTTTGTTACTTGGTAGACCTTGGCAATATGATATTGATAGCTTGCATCATGGTCGTTCGAATCAATATTCTTTCATGTTTAAGGGTCAGAAAATAATTATACACCCAATGACACCTGAACAAATTGTCAAAGATGATCTTGCTCGAGCTACTAAAACTACAAAGCACCTTGAACCACCACCATCCACTTCTGTTAGTTCTGAAATCAAGTTGCATGCCCCTGTTTTACTTGCCACACGTGCTGATTTTGATGATCTACCCGATGTTCAGTTTCCCTGTTATGCACCTGTATGCTCTAGTATGCTCACTTCACTTGATGATGCCCCGCCTTTGGATATTCCCCCTGCTGTTGCTAATCTTTTGCAGGAGTACGCTGATGTTTTCCCAACGGATTTGCCACCGGGTCTTCCACCACTCCGTGGCATTGAGCACCAGATCGACCTCATCCCAGGCGCCCAGCTTCCAAACCGCGCCCCGTACCGTACAAATCCAGATGAGACGAAGGAGATCCAGCGCCAGGTGCAGGCGTTGCTTGATAAGGGTTACATTCGTGAGTCTCTTAGCCCTTGCTCGGTTCCTGTGTTACTTGTTCCAAAGAAAGATGGGTCATGGCGTATGTGTGTAGATTGTCGTGCTATTAATAACATCACCATTCGTTATCGATACCCTATACCGCGCCTTGATGATATGCTAGATGAGCTTAGTGGTGCCATTTATTTCACTAAGGTTGATTTGCGTAGTGGTTACCATCAGATTCGAATGAAATTGGGTGATGAATGGAAAACGGCTTTTAAAACGAAATTTGAGTTATATGAATGGTTGGTTATGTCGTTTGGATTGACTAATGCTCCGAGCACCTTTATACGTTTAATGCATGAAGTTCTGAGGCCCTTCATAGGTTTGTTTGTTGTTGCCTATTTTGATGATATCCTCATTTACAGCAAGTCTACGGAAGAGCATTTCCAACATTTGCGTGCTGTTTTTGATGCATTGCGTGTTGCCCGCTTATTTGGTAACATCGAAAAGTGCATCTTTTGTACACAATGTGTCTCGTTTCTTGGCTATGTTGTTACTCCACAGGGCATTGAGGTGGACAGCAACAAGATTGATGCCATTCGGGAATGGCCCACACCGACGACGGTCACACAGATTCGGAGTTTTCTTGGACTTGCAGGTTTCTACCGTAGGTTTGTCCGTGATTTTAGCTCCATTGCAGCACCTCTACACGAGCTTACAAAGAAAGGTGTGCCGTTTGCTTGGAGTGATTCACAGGAGCTAGCGTTCAACACTTTGAAAGATAAGTTAACACATGCTCCCCTCTTGCAATTGCCTGATTTTACTGAAGTGTTTGAGCTTGAATGTGATGCTAGCGATATTGGGCTAGGTGCTGTTTTGATACAAGAAGGGAAACCGGTTGCTTATTTTAGCGAAAAATTAAGCGGTGCTAGCCTGAGATATTCTACCTATGATAAGGAGCTTTATGCTTTAGTGCGCACTTTGCAAACATGGCAGCACTATCTTTGGCATCGCGAGTTCATAATTCATTCTGATCATGAGGCCTTGAAACATATTCGTACACAAACAAATCTAAATCGTCGTCATGCTAAATGGGTAGAATTCATCGAATCTTTCCCTTACATTATTAAACACAAGAACGGGAAGGACAATGTCATTGCTGATGCCTTGTCTCGTCGATATACCATGCTTTCACAATTAGATTTTAAAATATTTGGCTTGCAAACTGTGAAAGATCAATATGTCAACGATGTTGATTTTAAAGATGTCTTAGTCCATTGTATGGATGGCAAACCATGGGGCAAGTTTCACATACAGGATGGGTTCCTGTTTCGCGCTAACAAGCTGTGTGTTCCAGCTAGCTCGGTTGATAGATTCTCCAAAATGGCTCACTTCATTCCTTGTCATAAAACTGATGATGCTAGCACTGTTGCTGAATTGTTCTTTCGAGAGATCATTCGTTTACATGGTATTCCGAATACAATAGTCTCTGATTGTGATGCTAAGTTTCTAAGTCATTTTTGGAGATCTCTTTGGAATAAATTGGGAACTAAATTGCTGTTTAGTACAACTTGTCACCCTCAAACGGATGGTCAAACTGAGGTGGTAAATAGAACTTTATCCACCATACTTAGGGCTGTTTTAGACAAGAATTTGAGACGTTGGGATGATTGCTTGCCACATGTTGAGTTTGCTTATAATCGTGCAACGCATTCTTCTACACAGATGTGTCCTTTTCAGATTGTTTATGGTTACATTCCACGGGCACCTATTGATTTGTTTTCGCTTGATGCTGAGGACGCCCCACATATAGATGTTGTTGCAGATATTGGACAAATGCTTAACCTCCATGAACAAACTCAACAAAACATTGCTGCCTCTAATGCTAAATATCAGGTTGCTGGTAGTAAAGGATGAAAACATGTTACTTTTGAACCTGGTGATATGGTTTGGTTGCATTTAAGAAAGGATCGTTTTCCTACTTTGCACCGTGCTAAATTGATGCCTCGTGCTGTTGGTCCCTTTAAGGTGCTCACCAAGATTAATGATAATGCTTATATCCTTGACCTGCCTGCAGAGTTTGGTGTTTCCACTAGTTTTAATGTTGCAGATTTGAAACTGTATGCGGGCGAAGATGAGGAGTTGCCGTCGAGGACGACTTCAGTTCAAGAAGGGGAGGATGTGAGGACACCAACTACAACACGAGTACATCTACACCAACAGATGCTCCTCCACCTCAGGCGCCACCTTCTGGGCCAATCACTCGGTCCCGTGCGAGAGAATTAAACTTTGTCATGCTGCTGAAGAATGAAGGCCCAGAAGAATAGAAGCTGGCCCAACATGAGGCCCATGTGTGGGCGCCTAGGGTTGGGCTCCAGGGGCACGCGCGCATCCCCATCCTGGCCGCGCGCCTCCTCCTCCTGGCCGCCAGGGGCGTGCCCCCTTTCTTCCTCTATTTAGATAGAGGCTATCTTTATTTTCCGATTGGAGTTTCATTTACATCTAGCTTTAGCTACTCTCGAACACGCGCAAATCAGCGTTGTCTTCGTGTTGATTCAGAACTCCACCTTGAGTGATATTGAGATTGCTCGTTTCTTTTTCTTGTTTGTTCTTCGATTGCGGACAGGAAACGATCTTTGTGATCAGGCTGATCTTGCACCGACAAGGTCGGTAACCATAGGGAGTTGGTTCAGCGATTGCATTGGCGCTTCGGGTTCGCTCATCCTAGTCGGATCGTGAGGGTCTAATTCCACCAAATCGAATTTACCTACACTCACCGAAAGATCGGGCACTCCAGCTCTATCATATGCCAGACATGACAAATAATGAAGATGAAGTTGCTCATCCACGGCAACAGAATAGGTGCGGCAAAAGAAGCATAGCATGATGTTGATGAAGATGGTGATGTCGGTGATCCAGTCAATAGCAGTGTAGCAGTCAATCATATTGATGATGTCGCCCATCAACGGCGGCGTTGTAGGCCAACCATGAAGACGAGATAACAAATCGGTAATAACGGAGGGAACCGAAAGCGAAGACGTAGTCATCCATTAGCGACAGCGGATACATCAGGGCCGATGAAGTAGAGGCGATGCCAAGGAGGCTCAACAAGAAGTCGATGAAAAATGATCCAGTTGGATATTCAGTGTTGATTAAGCTTGGACCCCTGAAGCAAAATCCTTGTTCGACGGTAATTGACCGGAGATCATGATAATATCGATAGAGAAGGTGCTGGTGATGACTTCAGAAACAATAGTCCATCGAATTGTTGAGATTATGTCAAAGCTCGAGTAGTTTCCATGACGCTAACGCTTGCATGACGAAGATTGATGCAATGCCCGTTGATTTATGACGATGGCAGTAGAACTTGGTCTTGTAACTATTGTAGATGCTTCACTTGGAGGAAAGTAGATGTTGTTGTCCAACTCATCGAACCTTAATTGGTTGGTTGACAACTCCAAACTCCTAGACATATGGATTAAATCTTGAACTTGATACTCGAGAAATTTGAAGTAAATTGTGATAGCATCCAGAAACCAAAATTGTCAGTGAAATAATTGGAGTTGCTGAAGTAGAACGGCTCCTCTGAAGCGAGGACTTGTTGACTTGGATTATATAATATATCTACCATCCCGAAGAGACAACCATCGTCTTAATTGTCTAGATATTGTGCTTCTTTTTATAGTTAGTGCTGCATCAGTTAAGTTTGATCTACTAAGTCATGTTTAGAATCATAATCTCTAAGTTGTCTTATGGTCGTTAATAAGGATAGTATCAGAGTTTCAGCCGATCTTACCTGGTATAGTTATTTTACATAGTCTTATATCTTGTTTAATATACTATATCTACCCCTTATATCAGGACCTTAACTAAATATAAATATATTGAACTTACCACCAATCTAATTGATGGTAGTTTGATATATTTGTTGCAAGAGAATATCCTAGTATAAGGTAGTATCGGAGCTATAGTCGATACATGCTTAAATCTGAACATCGGCTATGATATGAATACATATAATCGTTATTTCATATTATTTTAGATCCGGGCAATTTATATTGTCTCGGTTACATCCAATCAATCCCAATTGCTGATTTCTAAAGTAATACTGATTTATAGATTATATAATGATGATATTTACAGCCGATGGATCAAATTTAGGTTTGATTTATTATTGGGAATATGCCTTACAGCCGATTCACTTCACAATGCATCGGCTAGGTTGCATCACGATATGACATCGGCTTCTTAGCTGATCGATTATCGTTTATTAATAATATTTGCATGTTTTATCTTTTTTATTGTAGGATCAAATCAACTGGCACACCCGCATTTAATCATTCTTTAGGACTTGCACTAGAGCAAAGCAAATCTCTCAGGCCAGTGTGTGTGTTTTTGCATCAACATGCATTTGGCACGCCCAGTGGGACCAGTGTCATTATGGCACCCAACATTACTGAAGTTACTGTGGATAATGTCCTACCCATCACAATCAAGCAATTGAGCGAGGAGCAGAGAGAGGACATGAAGAAGTTACTGGATCAACTACAAAACTAGTATCTGCAGTCGTTTGCAGTGACTCGGCAAGGTACGGTGATTCAAAAGACTAAAATCGAGTTGCCACCGGTTGGAAATGCAGAACCAAGTACATCCGGAGTAAACGATGATAAAGGTAAAGAGGTCAAGACCGAGTCAGGCGAGAAAGAACTCCATACATTACAAGATCGGATCGATTCGGTAGTCCACCATGCTTTGATCAATCAATCTGGCGTACTTGTAAATACATTAACTAATATGATCAAGACGGTGCTAGATGGCACTATAGCTAAGGAGAAGGCAAAAGGACCCATTTACCTTTCAGGAGATGCTTTCCTAAGTTATAGGGCTGTGAAAATGGAAATTAGCGGGAAACAGCAAGCAACCTCAACTCAAGCTCCATCGGCCCCCATGTCTAGTGGGTCTATCCCAATAATATTGACAAGGCAGCAGCCGAAGCTTGAGGGCAGAGTTCAACTCAGTTTACACCAGAACAACTAATCAATATCTTAAAGATGAAGCCGCCAATCACTGAACCAACATACCATGTTCCTTCCGTGTCGCAGTTAGTTGCGTCCCAACCATCTTCACAGCAGCCGATAGGGATAACTCAGCCAATCGGCCAGCAATATATACCAGAGCCACCGCTATATGTTCCACCACATGGTTTGGGAGCCTATTTCAATCACCAGTATCAACCTCACTCTCCACAAATCTAATATTGGCCTGAGGGATCACCACGGTTTCAGTATCCAACCCAGTTCGGTCAGCATGATCGATTACAACAGCAATATAGAGGAGGGGTACAACAGAAGCCATGGGCCGATATGATTACCGACGTGATGAGGGAGCAGTTTGGACTCGAACCTAAGGATAATTGTAACATGTATCGGCATCCATACCCTGAATGTTTTGATCGAGTGCCGCTGCCGAACCGATACAAAGTACCAGATTTTTAGAAGTTTTCAGGACAAGACAATGTATCAACATACGAACACGTTAGTCATTTTCTAGCACAATGTGGGGAGGCATCAGCTATAGAGGCTCTCAGGGTTAGGTTATTTCACTCTCATTATCTGGATCGACATTTACATGGTTCTCTTCCTTACCTTACAATTCTATCAAGAGTTGGGCTGATCTAGAGAAGCAGTTTCATAAATATTTCTTTAGTGGGATTCAAGAGATGAAATTATCGGATCTTACATCCATTAAGCAAAAATGGAATGAGATAGTGCCAGACTATATCCAAAGATTCAGAGATGTAAGGAACAGGTGCTATAGTTTGGCATTAACTGATTCACAGTTAGCCGATCTAGCGTTCTAGGGACTGCTAGCACCGATAAGGGAGATGTTTTCTACCCAGGACTTTGAGAGTTTAGCACACTTAGCTCAAAAGGTATTGGCTCATGAGACACGATTCCAGGAGGCTAGGAAATTTGCCAAGACCACCAATAACATAAATAATATCCATAGTTATGATTCTGACTCCGAAGATCAAGACCTAGAAGTCAATACAGCCGAGTGGGCTAGAAATAAGAAAACAGTGGTGTGCCAATGGGTTAAGAATTCAGAGAAGGAGGAAAGATTTGATTTTGACATTACTAAGGCCGACAAGATATTTGATCTACTTCATGAAAAACAGATTCAGTTGCTGGTAGGACACATGATACCATCGGCCGAGGAATTAAAGAGAAGGAAATATTGTAAATGGTATAACACAGGATCGCATAGTACCAATGATTGCAAAATTTTCAGGCAACAAATCCAATCGGCTATAGAGCAAGGGAGGATAAAGTTTGACGAGGCCAAGAAACCGATGAAGATAGATGGTCATCCTTTTCCAGTGAATATGGTTCACACTCGGGCCGATAGGAATCAAGCCGATTGAAACAAATATCAGGCAAGGAGATTTAAATCCGCCAGTATGATCAACAAGTACCAGACTAAACGTCAAAGAGAAGAAGAGATATATCAGTACAATGATGAAGGTTGCTTCGATCCTCATTGGAGTTGTGAGTTCTTTAGATTTTGCTGGAATGAAGGGATGAGGCTGCCATCTATCGAGGATTGTCCTGGCTACAGTGATCCTGACGTGAGGTATATTGGGAGATCAAACAGACAAGTTAATAATGGGCATCGTCCGATTTAGCAGAGGTTACCTGTTCATCAGAGGCTTGGGCCGATTTATCAAGATTACTTTGAGGACGAGCCGAAAGAAGAACCAACGACTGTGAAGCCACAATAGTGCCCTTCTGGCATTTTTACTAAAAGTCAAAAAAGACGTGTTCAGAGGATAAGAAATAGAGAGCAGCTACAAGAAGTGGAAGATGAGATTGAGCATCAGCTGAAACGCACAAGAAAGGTGTGGCGCGTTAAGAGCAAGATTGTGCCAACCGATGAAGTTGAGGCCAATGAAAGGTGAGAATCTTGTTGCACGGAAGGGAAAGACAGTTGCCTCATCATCGATAAACATGGTCTTCGTACTACCAGGCGAGTATGGTGCAGAGCAAGCTATGGAAGAGACATGTGAAGCACCATCAGCTAGGTTGATGTTGTCTCCACAACAAGCTATCTTTGAGAAACCAGAAGGAACTGGGCATCGGCACCTTAAACCTTTGTATGTCAAGGGATTTGTCAACGGCAAGCCGATGTCGAAAATGTTGGTCGATGGAGGAGCGGCTGTTAACTTGATGTTGTATGCTACTTTCAGAAAATTGGGCAAGAATTTAGAAGATTTGATCAAGACCAACATGATTCTGAAAGATTTCAGGGGGAATCCATCTGAGACTAAAGGAGTTTTAAATGTAAAGCTAACCATTGGCAGCAAGACAACTCCTACTACATTCTTTGTCATTGATGGGAAGGGTTCCTACAGTCTATTGCTAGGATCCATGCCAATTGTTGTATTCCTTCGACTATGCATCAAAGTTTGATCCAATAGCAGGGAGACCAAATAGAAATCGTGCCAGCCGATAGGTTAGTTAATGTAGCTAGTGCCAATTTATCTACTTGGGAGATGGAAGGGATTGATTATTTGTCTGGTAAAGTTTGGCAAGGAGATTATCTAAAAGTGTCTGATTACGATATACAGCCAACAGGAGATGGAGAGCCTTAGTTATTACTTTGAGGGCACCGTGTAGGGTTCAAACTTATATACAAAGGATACTATAGATGATCTCGATGGCAAGCTTGGACAAGGATTTATGTTGGCCGATGAACTGGAAGAAGTAGATATTGGACCAGGCGATAGACCTAGGATGACATATATTAGTAAAGGTTTGTCAATATAATTTAAATGGAAATTAATAGAGTTGTTAAAAGAATACAGAGATTTTTTTGCCTGGGAATACTATGAGATGCCATGACTTAGCCGATCGATTGTTGAACCAACTCCCTATTAAACCTGGCTATCAGCCATATAAGCAACCTCCAAGACGTTGTAAAGCTGAAATGTATGATGCTATCAAGGCCGAGATTACAAGACCTTATGATGCCAATTTTATCACACCGTGCCTGTATGCTGAATGGATTTCAAACATACTACCGGTGATCAAGAAAAATGGTAAGCTTAGAGTTTGTATTGATTTCAGAGATTTGAATAAGGCTACTCCTAAAGATGAATACCCAATACTGATTGCCGATCTATTGGTTGTTGCAGCGTCTAGACATAAAATTATCAGTTTCATGGATGGCTATGCAGGATATAATCAGATTTTTATGGCTGAGAAGGATATTCATAAAACTGCTTTCCGGTGTCCTGGTGCAATCGGCTTGTATGAGTGGGTCGTTATGACTTTTGGGTTAAGGAGTGTTGGTGCTACATATCAAAGAGCAATGAATTACATATTTCATGATCTTATAGTATTATTGGTTGAAATTTATATTGATGATGTTGTTATCAAATTAAAGGAAGTTGATGAGAACATAGGGCAAGGAAATATGGATTAAGGATGAACCCAACCAAGTGTGCTTTTGGCGTATCGGCTAGACAATTCCTTGGGTTTTCAGTGCATGAAAGAGGAATCGAAATATCCCAAAGGAGTATCAATGCTATCAAAGATATAAAACCTCCAGAAGATAAGACAAAGTTGCAATCTTTGATCGGCAAAATTAATTTCGTGAGACGATTTATTCCTAATTTGTCTGGCATGATAGAACTGTTTACTCCGTTAATTAGGTTGAAGGCCGATCAAGAATTCGTTTGGGGGAGAAGCAACAGCAGGCTTTGGATAATATAAAGGAATATTTAAGTACTCCTCCAGTCCTTATTCCACCACAAAAAGGTGTTTCTTTTAAGTTGTATCTATCAACCGATCAGAACACTATCGGCTCTATTTTAATCCAGGAGGTTGAAGACAAAGAGCGAGTGATATTTTATCTAAGTAGAAGACTTTTGGATGCAGAGACCAGATATTTGCCGGTGGCAAAGTTATGTTTGTGTTTATATTTTTCTTGTACAAAGTTAAGACATTATTTGCTTTTCAATGAATACACAATAGTGTGTAAAGCAGAAGTGGTGCGATATATGCTGTCGGCTCCAGTTTTGAAGGGGAGTATTGGAAAGTGGATTTTTGCCTTAACAGAGTTTGACCTGAGATATGAATCAGCTAAGGCAGTGAAGGGGCAAGGAATAGCCGATTTCATAGTTGAACATCGGGATAATTCGGTTGATCATGTTGAGATTATGCCTTGGACATTATTTTTTGATGGATCAGTTTGTACTCATGGATGTGGTATCGGCTTAGTGATTATATCACCTAGGGGGCAAGTTTTCAGTTTGTTTTTACTATCAAACCTTATTTTCCTAACAATCAGGTTGAGTATGAGGCGGTTTTGAAAGGTTTATAATTACTAAAAGAGGTTGAAGCCGATGCTATTGAGATCATGGGTGATTCACTGTTGGTGATCAGTCAGCTATCCGGAGAATATGAATGTAAGAATGATATCTTGATGGCTTAGAATGAGAAGTGTCAAGAGTTGATAAACACCTTCAGGGTAGTTACTTTGAAGCATATTCCCCGGGAACAAAATATTGAGGCCAATGATTTAGCTCAGGGTGCATCGGGATATAAGTCGATGTTAAAAGATGTGGAGGTAGAAGTTGCATGTTTACAGGCCGATGACTAGAGGTTTGAGATAGTTGAGTATTTGAAGGATCCCTCTAGATCGGTGTCGAGGAAGTTGAAGTATAAGACCCTCAAATATGTTTTGTTGGACAATGGTTTGTATCATCGGACTATTGATGGGATTCTGTTAAAGTGTCTAAATCTAGAAGAGGCAAGGTTGTCATGTGTGAAGTGCATGAGGGGATATGTGGTACTTATCAATCGGCTCATAAGCTGAGGTGGTTGATTAGGAGGGTTGGTTATTTTTGGCCGACAATATTGGAAGATTGTTTTAGAAACTACAAAGGTTGCCAAGATTGTCAAAAATTTGGAGCTATTCAAAGAGCACCAGCATCGGCTATGAATCCATTTATCAAACCATGGCTGTTTAGAGGTTGGGGAATTGATATGATCGGCCAAATCAATTCACCGTCAAGTAAAGGTCATAAGTTTATATTGGTAGCTACTGATTATTTTACCAAGTGGGTTGAAGCTATTCCTCTCAAGAAGGTTGATGCTAGAGATGCAATTGAGTTCGTTAAAGAACATATTGTATATAGATTTGGTTTGCCACAGACGATAACAACTGATCAGGGATCCATTTTTGTGTCCAATGAGTTTGTTCAGTTTGCTGATAGCATGTGGATTAAATTGTTGAATTCTTCACCATATTATGCGCAAGCTAATGGACAGGCTGAGGCATCCAACAAGAGTTTGATCTAGTTGGTTAAGAGAAAGATTGTTGGATATCAAAAAAAGTGGCATACCATATTAGCCGAAGAATTATGGTCCTATCGGATGGCCTGTCATGGCGCTATACAAGTTCCACCATATCAATTGGTTTATGGACATGAAGTTGCTTTACCATGGGAAACTAACATTAGCTCAAGGAGGATTTCTTTGCAAGATAAGTTAACAGCCGATGATTATTATAATTTAATGGTCGATGAATCAGAAGAGTTGGTTCAATCAATGTTGTGTGCCCTAGAGAAGGTTAAACGAGATAAAGAAAGGGTTGCTAGATATTATAATAAAAAGGTTGTACCAAGATCTTTTAAGGAAGAAGAACTTGTTTGGAAGTTGGTGTTGCTGATTGGAACAAGAGATAATAAATTTGGTAAATGGTCACCGAATTGGGAAGGACCTTTTTGGATTCATAAGTGTGTTTCTAAAGGAGCTTACATTTTGAAAGGACTTGATGGAGAAGTGTTTGGGAGAGCTCTTAATAGAAAATATTTGAAGAAGTATTAACCAAATGTGTGGATTGGTTCATGATCGGTTGAGTTGTGCCGATGTGTGGTTGGTAGCCGATGTTGTTTACATCGCCTTTAGATGGCTGATATTTCTTATCGCCCTTAGAAACTTTTCTAAGTTTGCAGCATAATATTCCCTACTACAAACTTGGGGGCATGGAGAATAAATTTGGGGATTTAGAAACAAAATATAAGGCCAAATTGGTATGTATACCCAAATAAGTTTAAATCGGCACGATGGCCGCTAGCAGTATGATTACACCAAAATGTTGCAAGTATCAGATATTATCTAAATCTATTACATCAAGATAGATATTTTTGAATAGCTGAGACGGCTTGTTGTCTGACTTGCTCCACTTCTTCTATCGCTTGAGCGTCGGCTGCATTTGTCCCAGGGATCGACTTGAGAGATTTGCTAAGGGATGATAGATGTTTGATGGATGTCTTGAGTTTAGATTTTTGCTCTTCAATAGCTTGTGGTAGATTGGCTAGTTTTTGTTCTTCGGCAGCAAGCTCGGTATTGCATTTTTCCAATTCAGCTATCAGCTCGGCTTGTTTGGTTTTTATCCGATCAATATTTTGCTGGGTAGAGCTCGGACCGGCTATCAGCTCATCTAACTTAGCCTTTTCATTGTTAATTTCTTGTCGGCTGAATTGGATTGTGGCTTCCACTGTTGTATGTTCCCGCCGATCTGCAATCCTTTGCCTTGCTCTTTCCAATTTGAATCTGTGTTGCTCAAGGAACATTGCTGGGGAGATTGCATCGGCGAGGTCCTCTGGGAGTTGGTCTTGCAATTCTTGAAACCGAACCCTGATCGGCCCACAATCCACAACGAGAGCATCAAGAGAGAGCCCCAGCCGATCAGAACATCTGCCAATCTTGCCTTTAGTTCATCTGGTACCGGCACTAAAGATTTGCTAGTGGTTTCCTCTTCTTCCTCATCCAAGAATTATTTTATATCAAATGAGAACATATCGGCTAAGGTCTACAAAAGGAGATAGGTTGTAAGTGGTACAGTCAAATAGCCGATATTAGAAGGATGAGAGGAATAAACTTACAGGGACTGGAGGAGTTGGATCTGTAGCTATGATTTCTTCTCCATGATGGCTTCCAGCAGCCGATGGGGTACGTTCAGTTGAGTCCTCTTGAGGAGGCGATGGAGGCTGAGGGAGCTGAAATAATATGAGGTTGTCATTGAGTATTGGCTGAAGAAAAGCTAAGATGTAAATAAGTTAAGAGATTGCTGATGCTGGTGGTGGAGTTGCTTTCTTTTTGAGAGCCACTTGTTTCTTCTTCGGCTGTAACATGTGATTAAATTATAGAGTATAATGTTTAGAAGGAAAATAAATATTTTTGGAAGATATATACCTGTGTTTTATGGGGATGTTGCTTTGGGGGACTTGGAGTCTTGGTTGGGTCAGATGGATCGGCTGGTGGAGTATCGACTCGAGTAGGTTCCACAGCGGTTTCTTCTGTCTCATTTAGCTGAGTTGTTGCCTCATCCACTTCTTCTCCCATTTCGATTTCCTTCAAGTATTCTTCTACATCTGGATCCAAGGGCAGATATTCGTCAATTGATGTCTTGGATTTCTTAGTGGACTTCTTCCGAGTAATAGAAGGTTTAATGGCAGCTTGTTTGGTCCTTTTGCATTTTCCACCAGTTTGTATTGGCTCTCTAATTTGGCCTTGGAGTAGAGAAGCCACGTTGGGAGCGTTATAGCCGATGATGGAAGGGGCTACGCCACAGCCGTTTGGAAATTTTGCGGCAGCATACTCAATCGGCTGGCCACTTCGGCTAGTTTGAGGGGGAGGTGATTCAGATACCTGCAAGTATAAAATAAGGATTTGTAAATATCAGAGGATTGATGGTATTGAAAGATGATGAAAAAGAGATAAGAGAAGAGAACTTAGTTGAGGAGTTAAGTCAGGTGATATTCTTGTCAGGTATAACTGAGCCGATAAATGGAATATATGTGTTTTCCATTCAGACCACCATCTACCGAAGAGGATGCTTGTCATCAAGATTATGTGGACTCTGTCGATACTACCAAGAGGAGGTCCAGGAATGTTTAGGAGCTTGTCCATGATTAGAGCCGATGCAATTTCTCCTTTGGGTTGGATGGTAGAATTCATATGAGGGTTGCATATTTCTACCCTGAGAGATGCCTGTGGGAAGGATGCAAGGAGAGATTGTTGCAGCCAAGACCTCTCTGGGTTTTTCAAATCTCTCATCATTGATCTCATCCAATCTGAAATTGGCTGGCAATTCATATTCAGAGAAGGATTCATATGCAAACCAGATTCTGCTGTCTCTGGGAAATCCATCATAAAAATTTCCAAACCAATTTTGGAAGTGTTCAACCGATGGTCCTGAGCCAGTATAGTTGGAAGCTGCCTCTCCAAAGGACATACACCGGCGTGTTGTGTTAATGTCATCATCATTGTTGTCCTCTTGGTCGGCTAGTGATGGGAATTCAGCCTCAAGAAGTGATGGCTTAAGAGCTACTTTTAGGGTGTGGAGGTTCAACCAGAGCTGTACAAACCACCAAGGGCCACCTGTACTGATGCTTGTATCCATAATGATCTTGGCTGATGATTGGCTCAAGGTTTGATAGGTTGCACTAAGAAGATACTTGCCTAAGGGAAATTGTTTCTTTGCTACTAGAGCTTCAGCTAGATGTTGCCAGTTGGTTGTTGGTCCACATGTGGAGCCACAAAATAGGAATTTATCTAACCACATAAAGAGAAAAACAGTGTGTTCTTTGGCCGATACTGGACCTGTTCCCATATTTTCGGAGATGAATCCTGACCAACCTCCAATATTCTTGGTTTTGAATCTATGGGTACATTAGGTTTTCAGGCTAATAGGATTGGCCGATGTGGTGATATCCAGACCAGTGATCATGACAATGTCAAGCAGAGTGGGGGTCATCGACCATGATTAAACATGAAGGCATTAAGGGTGTCAGACCAAAAATAGGCGACGGCCGATAGCATTGGTTCATCTTTCTTTGTATCGGCTACTGAGAGTGACATGCGTTGGGCTATTCACATCTCATCCCAGTGATCTTGTTTGCTTGCGGCTATCCTCTTATACCAGTTTGTCCATCCATCGACTTGGGATGGGCAGGATCTAAAGGTGGCAATCCAGTGAGATAGGATCGGATTCGACTGTCTAAAGGGAATTCTGTCTGTCTCTACGTTGATCAAGGTGGTTGGATCTATGTCACCTATCGGACCCAAGAAGAAGGGAGAAACCAAGATCAAGGTGGTTGAATTCTTTCAGGCTTGGGATGGTTATTTGATGTGCTAGGTGCTACAGATTGAAAAAAAGGGAGAGATTGAGTAACGAAATAAGGCAAGAAGACAGAAAGGGAGTTTGAGCCGATGAGACATACCTCGGGGAATTCTGTGGTTGGAGCGCTTGACGGGCTTGATGAAGACGCCATTGGTTTAATTTGTGAGGGATTATCACCGGAGGTGGAATCCACCAAGGTGGTCGTCAAGTTGGGAGAATCACCAAAGTTGGTGGAGAAAGTTTTTTTGGTTTGAGCGGTCAAAATAGAGTTAACGTCGTGAAATTTCTGGAAAGACGGTTGCTATTTATGAAAGTAGGTGCGTAACGGCCGGGAGAGGTAACCCTAGATTCTTACGGGATTGACGAGATAATTCTGTTGCATTATATAACACTTCGGAATTGGGGGGCATTTGTAGACGATGGAATTTGGTAAACACGTGAATCGGAAATGGGATCCAATTCGAATCGGATTTGTAGATATGCGGAATTCTCGGAAACGGAGTGCGCATCGGCTAGAAGTCTGTATCGGCCGATATCGAGTTCAACGTGGTTGGCCGATACAACCGATATTAGTTAAATTGGTTATCTGATCAATATCAGATTCGAAGAAAGGATCGCAATGACGTCACTAGGCAAGGATAGAGTCCAAGACAGGCAATTGTATCTATTAATTAGGATTTTATGTAATTCCCTTGTAGATATTTTCGGTAAGAGTCCACCTAAGGGACTTGTTTGTCGATTAGAGTTGTATTAGGGAAGTACGAGTCGTGTCCGTTGTGGACAAGTTTGTATATTTGGGTATAAATGTAAGCCCGAGGTCTTGTAAATAACTAACATCAGTTCAATCCAATTTCGGTGCATCGCCACCTTTTCTCATTACTTTGTTTCGACGAGTTCTTGCTTTTGAGTCGAGCTGCATCGGTTTCGATCTTCGATAACGAGGTAATTACTTGTTATGGTGGTTTACGTTCTCGGGATTAGTTCTTACATCTTTATGACACTCTAATCTTGATCATGTAATCCGTCGAGTTATCATATATGTTATATAATCTAGATTGACAATGCTTTCTACTGGCATCGGCCAACTTCCATCTAGAGCTTTATCGATAACATCCAGATTGACTTGCTAACTTGGATTATATAATATATCTACCATCCCGAAGAGACAACCATCAGCTTGATTGTCTAGATATTGTGCTTCTTTTTATACCTAGTGTTGTATCAGTTAAGTTTGATCTACTAATATGTGTTTAGAATCATAATCTCTAGCTTACCTTATGGTCGTTAATAAGGATAGTATCGGGGTTTCAGCCGATCTTACCTAGTATAGTTATTTTACATAGTATTATATCTTGTTTAATATACTATATCTACACCTTATATAAGGATCTTAACTAAATATAAATATATTAAACTTATCACCAATCTAATTGATGGTAGTTTGATATACTTGTTGCAAGAGAATATCCTAGTATAAGGTAGTATCGGAGCCATAGCGGATACATGCTTAAATTTGAACATCTGCTATGATATGAATACATATAATCGTTATTTCATATTATTTTAGATCTGGGCAATTTATACTATCTCGGTTAAGTCCGATCAATCCCAATTGCTGATTTATAAAGTAATACTGATTTATAGATTATATAGTGATGATATTTATAGCCGATGGATCAAGTTTAGGTTTGATTTATTATTGGGAATATGTCTTATAGTTGATTCACCTCACAATGCATCGGCTAGGTTGCATCACGATATGACATCGGCTTCTTAGCCGATCGATTATCGTTTACTAAAAATAATTACATGTTTTGTCTTGTTGATTGCAGGATCAAATCAACTGGCACGCCCGTATTTAATCATCATTTAGGACCTGCACTAGAGTAAAGCAAATCTCTCAGGCCAATGTGTGTTTTTTGCATCAACAGTACCTCTTCAGGGTTTCTTGGGTTTTATTTAGATTAAACATTAGCAATTGCTACTTGGTTCCAGCGCGTGTGTCGGCTAGACCGCCCGTCTGTTTGTCTTTGGAACCCAACTTATCATTTGTATTCAATTCATATTTGCAATTCAGATTGTTTTATCTTGTTCTTGCTTGTTTCTTCGATTTGCTTACAGGAATAAGGTTGATTTGCACCGGCAAGATCAACAACCCACAGAGAGGTGTATCGATCACTAAGACGCTACACAACATCTTGTACGGTTTTAGTCGAATCGTCAATGTGTCTCCCAAATTGTAGTTATCTCAACTCACCGAAAGATCGAGCCAACCAGAGCCTTGAGCGCATCGAGTGGAGAACAGGGTTTATCAAAAGACAATAGGATCTTCAATAGAAAACGATTTTCGCCGACGAGGCCTATTCATATTCGCAAGCGGGCATTTCATTTGGCATGAAAATACCGCATGCGAAATCGTGGGCGGGGCACGAGATTTCCATCCGCCTTTGAAAATCCATATTCGCATGAGGATGGCTTAAGTGCTCCGCCTACAAATTTTTTTTCCCAGGCGGCACCTTAAGTGGTCCGCCTGGGAAAATACATAACCTTCGTCCGAGAACTGCACAGTTCGTTTAAAACAAACAAAATATAGGGGGAGAGTTTTGAACTCCAAATCTTCGGTGGATTTTTCTACACTGGTTAGATCCATGCATTTCCATTGTTGTTGTTTGTTTTTGTTGTTTTTAGGCATTTATTGTTATGGATCTATGCATGCTAAATAGTGAAAAAACACCATGGATGTGGTTTCCTTTTTTTTTTTTGCTTTTCTATGATAAGATTGTGATGGCGGGAAAAATTTCGTAGGCGGTATTTTTTTTATTTTCCCTAGCGGACTATAGCCCATCTAGAAAATAACTATCACCCACCTTGGAAGAATGATCTTCCTAGGCGGGCTACCGGGCCGCTTGCGAAAATCGTTTTCACAGGCCTTTGCATACATGTGGGCCTTTCCCCACCTGGGAAAATGTTTTTCGGCCGTCTACAAAAATCATTTTTCTAGTAGTGATTGGAATATGAATTTGGTAAGGTTAGGAATTTATACCTTAACAACAACTTCTTAGCATATGTGTGCTTTTAGGGTATAAACTAAGGTAATCGGTATCGAGATACTAAGTAGGATCGTTTTCCTATTTGTAGTATCATAATATCGGGATAGTACCAAAGGATCAGGATATTATTAGATTTTAGAAAGTACATATTTTATATAAAGTATGAGTAAATTTCACAAAACTACACGTACTTTAGCCAAATTATCACAAAACTACAGATTTAACAAGTGAAATATCGCAATACTACAAATTTAGTAACAAAATTATCACAAAATTACATGTTTTATATCAATTTAATCACAAAGTTTGGATATTTATAACTCAAACATAATATTAGAGCTAAGGATTTTAACTCCAAAATCTGTAGTTTTGTCATAATTTTATTATTAAATTTATAGTTTTGTGATATTTAGTCTTAAACCTGTAGTTTTATGATAAATTTATTGCTAAATCTGTAGTTTTGTGACACATTACCTTAAATCTATAGTTTTGCATTAATTTAGCCCAAGTATCTGTAGTCCAGTGAAATTTACTCATAAAATATATAATATGTTGTATAAATTAAAGCATATAATATTGATTTTGATAAATTTAGCTGGTTTTTATATAAACTTGAGCATATTTATTCACAGTATTTTTAATCCACCTTATTGTAAATAATATTTGATAGGATCGTAGGGATTGTAGTATCAGGATATTATCTAAGATTTCGTTGAATCGTGTAGAAATAAATAGTAAGATTGAGATACTACAAAAATTAGGATTATGTGGGATCGGTGTCGTTTCGATTTCTAGTATCGAAATCGAAAGATACTAGGATACATATCAAGATACTGACAAACCTTGGTATAAACAAGTGGTGCGTGTACATCTTCGTGCCATGGTAAAAAATAGTTTTTAAATATGAAATATCAGTTTGCCTATTTGGTAATCGCTTGAAATTTCACACCCCTAAAAACATTTTTTTCATATATGAAAATTACTCATTTTCTAATTGCATAATAGCAACAAATCAAAAAAAACAGACGGTCATTCCAATAAAAATGTGCCAGATTTAAACTCAATATATGGGGAAACTTTAGGGTTTGGGAAAAAAACCTTCAGTCATGGTGAGCCGGCTTGCACCACTGTGCTCGTCCTCAACCTCCTCAGTCGGCATGCACCATCCCTGCCACCGTGCACCGTCCCCAGCCGCAACCCTTTGTCGCCAATTGTTGGGATTGGGAGGAAAGGGGGAAGATGCAAAGAGGGATGGTACCGTCTCTGCTACCACCATGCGTCGCCATCACCGCTTGAGCCAACGCCAATGACTTCTCTCCCCTCCGCCTTCTTTCTTCAAGTCGTGAGAGATAGGGTTGGGGAAGACAGGGTCGGGACTCGGGAGCAGGATGAACCGATGCGGTGGAGAGAGGATGGCAGGGGAGTGCAGTGGCAATTTGCCCGTAATTTTGATGAAAACCAATGAACAACGGTGTAATTCAGTCAAGAGTAAAGCTGTGGAGTTACTTTTTTCCCCGCTCCACTACCGCAGCTCAGTTTTTCATAGCACTTCAACCCACCTCGCTCCAGTTTTGGTTGGATCTGGACTGGTAGGAGCTACAGCCACTCTAAATAGGTTCTAAGCTTGCACGATAAAGAAAAGCGCAACATTAGTATAGAAGAGCTACAACATCCATTTTTCTTTATTTTTATTAATCCAACGAATCTAGGTGCAATTATATGCTTATAGTTATAGGGATCATAAATTTGGATATTGGTGTTAGAATATTGTTTGTCTGGAGAAAGAAAAGAAAACAAAATATGAGCAATTGGATATTGATCTAGTGTTGAAAAAAAGTGAACGATAGATATGAAAAAAAATCATTCAATTGACGAATAGACAAAGCCTATGAAATATATTTAGAGAAGTTGCTTGTTAATCGGCAGTTTCAGTCCTGTTTTGAAATGTAAAACCAGTGTAAATTACCAGTGTAAATTACCGTCAAATTTTCTGTCCTCGGCTAAAAGCAACTTTTTTTTGCTACCACTCAAAGAGTTTCTGTTCGAATAAATGGGCTAGGCCTTATTTATTCTCAATACTAGAGGACTGTAATTGATGCAACTACAGTTACCTTTATTTCATGTTTTTTTTTTATGTCAGATATGTTACGTACTCATTAATATGTTTGATTTTTGAGTGATCATCCATGAGAAATACCATATCCGGATATGCTTCATGTCCAAGATGTTTTGTTTGTGCTTTAATTTGTATGGCATCATCAAATATTTCATAGTGGTCTTCTATCTACGTTGCCTTTTCATAGTCTTATAAACATCATGAGATTGGTTTTTGCCAGAAAGCTAGCGGTATGCTTCTGTTGTGATGACAAGTTTCTTGCATTTGGAATTAATCTAAAAAAATATTTATAGTATCTTTGGTTTGCTACATTTTGTTTGTGTTCAAAAAATTTAACTCAATGATTATTTAACATATTTCCACTTGATATAATTTGAAATTGATATATAGCATTTCCCGTTGCAACGCACGGGCACCCTCCTAGTTCTCAATAAATTCCATTGACCCACAATTAATGCTATGGAGATTAATACCACCTTAAAAATCTAGTGGGAAGATGTCAACTTAAATAGGGAACTATTAGAAAAGCCCGTACTAACCAGTTAAGGTGGTGGTGGAATTACCACGCGTGCTTGCCAACAGACGTGGTGGTTGTGGTGGTGGCCAGGCCGCGCGCCAACAGACTTGGTGGTTGTGGTGGTGACCAGGCCGGGCAGGTTGTTGCTCTCTCTCTCTCATTATCTTGTAACGGATGGAAATTGAATCAACATTAATTCGGCTGATCAATTTTGTATTAACGAGTGATAGTGGGACAGGCAGAAAAATACATGATCAATTTTGTATTAACAAGTGACAGTGGGACATGCATAAACATACACCTGAAGCTTTGCTATGTTCCTCCGCTCGCTGGTTCCTCTCCGTTCTATTCCTGTGCTAGCTTCTGCTTCCCGGTTTTGATCACCTACATGCACGGGTGCTCAGGACAAGTAGGCCTCAAAACTCCACTCGCTTGTGTACCTGCACCGGTAGGCGGGTGATCAAGTTTTTGGGTAGCACTTTTGCGCGACTGCTCTTGGTTGCAACAACTACTTCCTGCAACACAACTCGCCACTGCATCCGCTTCGACAACGCTCTACACTGCGACATCTTCTTCCTCTACATCGATTTCCAGCATATCGACCGAAGGAGGCGTCAACGGAGGACGGACTAGAGGAGATGAGAACGACAACACCAACTGAGGCAACAACACCGACAGCCTCATCCAGTACCGGAGTGTTCTCCAGGTATGTGATGTTCTTCATATTAGTGTTAAACATGGTTTTTGATGATGCTTTTCTAGCTATTAACATGTTCATGTTTATCACAGCATTAGATCCTCCAACTATGCACATGTCATGTTTACTATAATATTTTTCTGGATTAAAATATATCGAATGATAATGACCACATCTCCAACATTTCAATCTAAATTTGTACTAGGTGAGTAGGCCTCACATTGACAAATTATCGGTCCTCCATGCCTCTCTCGATCTCTCCCTTCCCCAGACAAGCTCCTCCCCGAACCTGAGGAAAGGAAAAAGATCGAAGAGGAATAAGGTGAGGTGGCCTCTTACATGCGCTCTACATGTTTTTTTTTATTTTCTATCTAAGTAGGATGCCATTTCAGCAAAACCAACCAACCATATCATTATAGGACCTGATTTGTCGGAAGCGCTAATTAGCGTGTGCTCATTACCTGCGCTAGCGCTAGTTTCTTTTTTTCGCTTTTTTTTTGGGAAATCGCTCCCTTATTTTCTCGCGCACTCGTGCATTTTTTCGCGATATTTTATAAATTGAATCTTTCACCTTCAATTTTAGTTGAACATTTTGAATTTGAGTTGAAAGTTTTGAATTTCTAAATGAAAGTTTTTAAATTTAAATTGAATATTTTGAATTTTGACTTGAAAATTTTTAAATTTGAGTTAAAATTTTTAAATCTTTAGTTGAAAGTTTTCAAATCCAAGTTGAAAGTTTCAAATCTTGATTTAAAAATTTTCAAATCCGAGCTGAAAGTTTTCAAAGCCGAGTTTAAAGTTTCAAATCTGGACTTGGAAGTTTTCAAATCTGAGTTGAAAAGTTTTCAAATCTTAGTTGAATGATTTCAATCTTGACCTTTTCAAATCTAAGTTGAAATATTTCAAATATAGGTTTAAACTTTTAACAGAAAATTAGATCATCTCTACCTCTACATCTCGTCGCGCCACTTTTGAAAACAGCGCGTACGCGCTCATTAGCCACACCCCTGATTTGTTCTGTCTTGGTAAGATTTCCGGTATCGCGATTTAGGAATGTTAATTAAACTCGGCGTTTCAGCCCACTCAGAGAGTTTCAGCCCAAATTTGGGCCAGGGGAGTGGGCCCAAATCGACAAATTATCGGGCCTCCATGCCTCTTAGACCTCGACCTCTCTCTGCCACGCTCACCCCCTCCACTCTCCGCCGCCGCCGCGCCAACCTCCGAGCTCTGCTCCCCCAGAAGACGAGGCGAGCTCATCGCCGGCGGCGGAAACCCCTCGCTGTCTCGCCAACAGAGGCTAGGAGAGAGAGGTAGAGAGAGAAAGGGACGGGCTTCTCCGGCGATGGAGTACGTGAACCCTCTCACCGGCTTCCGCGTCGACGGCCGGCGCCCCAACGAGGTGAACCTACCTTCTTCTCCTCCATCCTCTTTCCAGTTTCCCCTGCACTTGTTCAATCGCAGGCATGGCTTACACTACACGGGTTGGGTATCGCGCAGATGCGGCAGCTCAAGGGCGAGGTGGGCGTCGTCGCCAGGGCAGACGGGTGAGGAGATGCTCCGACGACAATGGAATAGAACTATCCGATTGTAGTTTCGTTGCTGGTGGTGTTCTGGCTTCTGATTGGGCTGTGTGAATTTGTGCTTGTTTGTTTGCACAGGTCGGCGCTGTTCGAGATGGGTAACACCAGGGTCATTGCTGCTGTCTACGGCCCTCGAGAGGTTGCTGCTCAACCTGATTACTGTGATTTCTCATGCATAGACGATAGATGGGCCATGTGCATGACATGTCATGTCTATATTATATCTCAAGAAAATAGACCAACTTTTTTTGCAGTGTTTTTCAGAATGCATGATGAAATGTCTTGATGGTTAGTTAAATTGATTAGTCCCCAAGAGGGAGGCATTGGAGGGGATTGAGGGTGATTAATTCCACACCACAATAGGTATGGAATAAATCCCCTCCAATTCCCTCTCAATCCCCTTGTGGGAGGGATTAACCGAACAAAGGCTGGGACTAACCGAACCTCCAGCAGTTCTTCATTGTGTTGCTTTGCTATTGCTTTCTCATATCCCTTTTTTCTCCCCACCTTAGAAAGGCATGGTTACTCAAAAGTTTATCTAATTGTTATCTCATGATTTTTTTTTTTTACTTTTGGGCTCATTCAGGTCCAGAACAAAGGTCAGCAAGTCAACAGCAAAGAGGCTTTGGTAATGTTTCATTTATCTACACACATTCAGCATCAAAACTCTTTTGTAGGACACATTCCTAAGAAATATGTATGCAGGTGCGTTGTGAGTATAGGATGGCAGATTTTAGTACCGGGGATCGAAGGAGAAAGCCAAAGGGCGACAGGTACATTTCAGCTTCAAGAACAAAATTTGATAAAAAAAGGCAACACATCTGTTTATAGTAATGGATTGTTTTTTTAGTGAGATTTGGATAAAAGTAACAGAACTGTCTGCTGGCGTTGCAGCAAGTAATGGGCATGTTGGTTTTGCTTCCATTTCCAATTCTCCTACCAAAATTTGGCAAGATAAAAATCCCAAATATCCCAAATGTCTTTTCATCGAAAATTTGATGTACGGTAGAAATGTCCTCACCGGACAGGCGAACATCACAGTTAACGGCCTAATTTTGGTAGTGCCAAGTTTTGGCAAGGTTGATTTTGGCATCAAAGCAAACATGCCCAATACTTTTTGGTTATGTTTGATTCTGTTTTCTCATAAGTGTTCTCTTATCAAATAGTGTGTGTCAAAGGAACCTTTGGGACCTCTAGCATATCAGATCTTGCAATTAAATCAGTTCTAATTTGAATTGCATAAACATGTACTTAGTGTCCCATTTTACAGAACTGTAGTAGCAAGCTAGACTATTAATGCTGCAATCATGACAGGCGATCAACAGAAATTTCACTTGTTATCCGGCAAACAATGGAGGCAAGCATTTTAACACATTTAATGCCACGTTCACAGGTGAGTTCCTTGGATCCAGTTACCTTCAAGGAACTTCGTTTTTAATGATATCTTGATCCACTGTCAATGCTTATTATGCTTACAGATTGATATATTTGTCCAAGTTCTTCAAGCTGATGGTGGTGAGTGCACTTTCACATCTTTTTAGCTCCAATCTCCAATCTATATGCTTTGGAGATTCTGTCCATTATTTATGACAGAACTCTTTTTTTTCCTTTGACAAACCAAAGCAATACAAGGCTATCTTGTGTCCAGAAAAGGGGCTGATTAAATCTGTACTTTGCTAAATGATGATACATACACTTGGAATGCCTACCAATTCCGATATTTGTTCTTTTTTGTTGCTTAGTCCAGCTACAACATATTTGCCATTTTAGCTCAGTCATCCAAATGGTTTTGATTTCTGACATATCTTGAACGATCTATGTACTTAACAGGTACAAGGGCTGCATGCATCAATGCTGCAACACTAGCACTTGCAGATGCTGGGATTCCCATGCGAGACATTGTTACATCTTGCAGTGCTGGTTATCTGTGTTCTACTCCTTTGCTTGGTACGACATTATTATACATTCTATCTCTAGAAAGAATCATCTGGTATTAAGAAGCCTCAATCATTTTAATATGCTATTTCAGATCTGAATTATATAGAAGACAGTGCTGGAGGTCCAGATGTCACTGTTGGCATTCTTGCAAAGATGGACAAAGTTACTCTTCTGCAGGTCATAAAATATCGTGATTTACTTTTTGATTGCTGCAAGTTTTTGAACTCTCTTAGTTGTTTCATCTATACACACAAACAGCACAACCACAATTCTTCATACAATGTGCTCTCTTCTGAAACACGTCTTGTGCTATTTCTATCCTGAAGAGCATTGTTTTTTGTAAGACTTCTAGTTATTCACTCAAAGCAAGGCCTAATGCTTAAAAGGTAATTTTCAGATGGATGCAAAATTACCAATGGATACATTTGAAACTGTAATGGAACTTGCAATTGAAGGCTGCAAAGCTATCGCAAACTACATCCGAGAGGTAAATAATACTTTGTTGCTTAGTCCCATTATTGTTGGTTGCCTTTGACCTTGTTTTCTGTTAGCTCAGCTCTTTACTCTCAGCTGTCACTTTCTAATGATGTTTAGCTCTTGAATGAAAGCACACATACACACATGAGATTTATTTTGGCTGCACACTAGCCCACCACCACACACACTGCGCTTGTATTCCCCACACTTAATCACACACTAGTTACATGGTTAAATAGCGCGCACACGCACAATACCAGCCATGTTTGGCCGTACGCCTGGCCAACCACTCACGTAACTAGCTCCACGTGCATGCAACAAGATCACCTCCACTAATCCCTGCATGCACGCTAATCACTCCACTAACTAACCAACTATGTGTGCATGTAGTACAGACTCCACGCATTCCTATATGCACGTATTGATTAAATCAAAATGCAGCTACATCCCTTGACTCCAATTAGCACACTATTGGCGTGCCAAACTCCTTGCACACAGTTTGTGCTTTCACTAACGGCTGATCAACTCACCACGCCATGCAACGCGCTAGCCAATTTGGACTCAAAACCACTACGTACAATACTTACCGAACATGGTGAAAACATAAACAAGAAGATTAACTCTATCAATCACCCTCCTAATTTTGTTGGATTTATTCTTCACCTCTACATTGAGCTTGATGGCAGTGTGGGCTCATCATCAACATCCACAATGGCAAGTTTTGTCGCACTCTCCATCACTTTCTTCTTCGACTCTTCGCACTTGTTGGCGAAGTTTTCGAATTTGCCACACTTTCAGCAATCAATCTTTGACTTACCGAATCTAGCGTGGTACTTCTTGGTGTTGCTACCATAGGCCTCATTGCTCTCTCTCTTCAACAAACTTGGCCTTCCACTTGGCACGCGTGAGCAGCTGCTGCTGCTTCTCCCCTTCCTTGCCACGACGTTGCCCTGCCAAAGACGCTTAATACGCCTTCAACCTTCCAATGGCCTCCGTCACAGACATCTTCGTCACATCGCCCCATTGCTCGATGGTGCCAACAATGTGCTGGAATTTGTTTGTGACGGTATGTAGAAGCTCCACCTTGGTACCAAGTGCATGTATCTTGTTTATAATGGTAATGAGCTTCATAACATACTTACCTATCGTCTCTGCATCCTCCATGTACATCCTCCCTAGTTCCCTCTTGGGAGTTTGAACATTCGCCTTCCAAACCCGATCTTCTCAAATGTGCATCTCCTTGAGTGCATCCCAAGCCTCCTTATTGTCTCATTTTTGGCTATGGCTAGCACCATAGCTCCGGCATGACTTGGACAATGCAGCGATGGCAACCATGAGTTGATTGTGCAGCAAGTGAAGGAGGCGGGGGTGACGGTGCATTACCCCTTGTTGTCGGAGAACAACTACAAGGTGTGGGTGGTGAAGATGAATATCTTCATGCATGCACAAGGTGTGCGGGCCACAGTGGAGGACGATGAAGTGGTCGACGACAAGGATCGGATTGCTTTCGCCACATTGTCCAAGCCATGCCGAAGGCTGTGGTTCTAGACAACCGAAAAGGAGACGACAAAGGAGGTTTGGGACGCACTTAAGGAGATGCACATTGGAGAAGATAGTGTTCGGAAGGCGAATGTACAAACTCTCAAGAGGGAACTTGAGAGGATGTACATGGAGGATACGGAGACAATTGATGACTATGCTGTGAAGCTCACTAACATTGTTAACAAGATGAGTGCACTTGGTACCAACTTGAAGGAGATCACCAGTGGTACAGAAACTTCTACATACCATCACCGACAACTTCCAACACATCGTCGATACCATCAAGCAAAGCAATGATGCGATGTGATGAAGATGTTCGTGATGAAGACCATTGGACGGTTGAAGGTGTATGAAACGTCTTTGGCGAGGCAACATCATGGCAAGGAAGGGTAACAGTAGCTGCTGCTCACGTGCGACAAGTTGGAGGCCAAGTTTGCCGATGAGAGGAATAGCAACAAGGCCTATAATAGTGATGCCAAGAAGTACTGCGGCAGGTTTGGTAAGTCGAAGATTGATTGCTGCAAGTGGTAAATTCGGACACTTCACCAACAAGTATGAAGAGTCAAAGAAGAAAGTGATGGAGGGTGTGGCGGAACTCTCCATTGTGGATGATGAGCCCACGTTGCGGTGAAGCTCAGTGTGGAGGTGAAGAATATATCCAAAAAGATTAGGGGAAGGGGGAGGGTAATTGTTAGAGTTAAGCTTCTTGTTCATGTTCAATGAGTATGTGCATATAGGAATTGAGTGGAGTTTGTACATGGTTAGGCTGTGTTCGTTTGCTGGTTTTCCCAGCACGCACAGTACGCACGGAAAACGGAACGGTCCATTAGCGCGTGATTAATTAAGTATTAGCTAATCTTTTTTCAAAAATGGATTAATTTGATTTTTTAAATAACTTTTCTATAGAAACTTTTTGCAAAAAACACATCGTTTAGCAGTTTGAAAAGCGTGCGCGCGGAAAACGAGAGAGGTGAGTTGGGAAAACTGGGGGAAGAACAAAGCCTTAGTTGGTTAGTGGAGAGATTAGCGTGCATGCAGGGATTAGTGGAGGGCTGGAGGCGATCTTTCCGCATGCACGTTGAGCTAGTTGGGTGAGGGGTTGGCCGGGTCGTGCAGGCAAACGTGGCTGGTATTGTGCGTGCGTGTGTGCTATTTAACCTTGTAATCAATGTGTGGTGGTGGGCTGCTGTGCAGCCAAAATAAATCTCCTGTGTGTATTTGTGCTTTTATCCAAGATCTAAATACCATTAGAAAGTGAGAGCTGCGAGTCAGAGGCTAGGCTAACATTTTCTTGTGTATTCACTTATCCACCCGACATTCACAAAAAATAACTGATCAGTTTCCTTTATGTGATAGTCAGGAACTCAGGATCTTATTGATTCTCTCACTTTGCTATGTATTCGTTGATCAGTGTCCACTTTGATGAAACAGGTGCTATTGGAGAACACAAAACGGCTGGAGTGCCAGCGTGGTTAGTTAACGCTCGTAAGTGATGCCCTTCAACCAGCGTGGTTGTGGTTGTGTGACAAGCAAATTCCCTAGAGATTCAAAGATTAATGATGAGGTCCAAGTACATGATGAAGATAGTCAACATATCACTAGAATTCTGATTATGCTGATTAAGAACAATTTCTCTGCCAGATATCTCCCATCAGCTTCAAAATTATGTGGAGCTGGAAACTACACTCATCAATGCTCAACTATGGAGTGATTTGCTGATCATTTGCTGTTATACTTGTTATCTCAATGCTTGTGATTTCATATCAGTGATGAGTAGGTTCTCACGTGCTTCTGGTGTTTTCTTCATTATTACTTGCATCATGCATATGCTACCATACATGCTCTTAGGCATTTATCAACCATTGGATCAAAAACCGGCCAAGAGTTCTCATGATTGCTGAGAAAATGACTAGAATTATTCTAAAAAAATCACATTTCAAAATTTTAGTTTTGTAGAAATAGCTTAGCCAAGCAGAGCTTAGTTTCCAGTACAAGTTCTAGCATGGAACAAAAATAAAATAAAAACTTCAGACTTAACTACCGAATTGTCAACATGAGAAATATAAACAATGCAATCCAAAACAGTAACACTACAAGCCAAGAATTGGAAGAGATTACATTGTAGCACCTTGCTGATGAAAGAGAATCAATATTGATGGAATCGCATAAGCGTGTGAGCAACGTGGAATCCTTGGGCGCTTGGCATTCCAATACCAAGGCACTCTAGATGCTTTATTTACACTATATAACGAACTAGCTAAGAGGCTGTTGCCTCAAAATATTTATATACGTATCAGGCTGAGATAAGATCACACCTCAGCATGATCCCAAATGGGGATTTTCAGAGATGGAGGTTACAGCACTATCCCAAACGGGGCTTTACAGAGATGGAGGTTACCGGCCTTGGTAGTGGCGGATGCAGGATTTTTTTTTTAAGATAATGGAAACTTTATTGATCTCAGTCCAGTTCTGAGGATACTCCTGACCTCTGCACCACGACAGTGCACACAGTCAACAAACTCCAACACACTTAGAAGAAAAAGAAGAAAGAAAGAAAAACAGCTTGCAAGATCAAGGCAATACAACCCGAAAACTAGATCACCACTCATCTACCGGGATAAAAAGCTCATTAACCACTTGCTCCAAATGTAGACAAGCCTAAGTGACAAAGTCCTGCAAATTGGATTTCTGAAGAATAACCTATGAACGGAACCAATGTGTAATCAAGAAAATAAACTGCAAACTATCAAAAACCACATCATTCCGTGAGAGCCAAATTGCCCAGCAAATTGTTGCCACGCCTAGTAAAACAAGAGGTCTAAACTCTTTGGTATGTCGCAAAACCCATTGCCCAAACATATGTGACACGTTCTTGGCGAACAAATGTTGGAAGCAATCTGGATTAGAGACCAAACCAACCGGGCTAGCCGACATTCGAAAAGATGGCTGACACTACCTTGAATTGTCTAGATCCAGATCTAGCTCACTCACAGCTCTATGCGTGAAGGACCAGTTGACGGTAGTAAGGAACGAGAAATTTGTCACTCCATAGAGGTGGCTTTAACAAAATACCATCATCTAGAATGTCCTTATAAAAATACCACTTAACAGAGAGTACTCCTTAATAGAAACCACTTTGGGTTGTTTTTAGGGATTTAATGTGCGAAATAACAAAAATATCCCTGGGTCCTTTCTTTTGCATGGGCGGCGGTGGTGTAGTGGGGACGACAGGACGGCGGTGGTGGGTAAGGGGGGAGGAGGGCCGGGGACGGGGCGGACAGGCGGTGGCAACGGCGGCCGAGCAGGGGCGCGCGGCTGGGTGACGGCAGCTGAGGCCAGGCGGGGGCACGCGGACGGGGGGGAGCGGTGGACAGGCGACGGCGGCAGACGGCGAGGGAGTGCCGGACTTCTCCTCCCACCCGCCGCCGCCGCTTGCTCCCTCCCCTTGACTCGTGACGACGCCAGCTCACCGGAGGGCCGCCTTCTCCCCTTCATGGTAGCCGCGAGCGGCTCCTCCTCCCTCATCACTGTCTCCTCGTACATAGGGGCGGAGGACCAAGAGGAAGCAAGGAAGAAGAAATGCATCTGGTGCAGGGGCATTTCGGTTATTTCACATGCGAAATCTGGTAAAAAAATAAACAAAATAAGAAAAAACTCAAAATAGCCCAAAGTGGTATTTTATTAAGGAGTACCTCTATTCAGTGGTATTTTTATAAGGATATTCTAGAAGGTTGCATTCTATTGAAGCCACCTCTATGGAGTGGCATATTGTTAAATTTGTTGATAAGGAACACAACGACACAATGAACCAATAGTGGAGGTAGGATCGTCAACGCGCACCATGGCTACAAGAGGGGGATGGTCGGCGCCAATGACTACCTCGGAAATCAAAAGAAATAAGGAAGAAACAGGAGAAGGAGAACCTGACCACCACTACTACCATCTACTAAGGGAGCAGAGGAGCTCGACCCCCTCTCCTTCCGAGGTGGGGTTGGACGAAAGCCCGACACACCGATCCGGATTCCCCGAATCCCGCAATCTTAGCACCATACGCCCGAAGCATGACACACTGATCCGGATTTTTCCAAACCCCGCAATCTTAGCACCGCAACTCCGACGCACCCACTCGAGGAATGGCCCAATCACTCTAAAAGACTAGTCTGATAGGGGAAGGGTGACACTCCCTTTTAAGGTGGCTTCCTCCTCCCAAGCTAAGGTGGGAGTATTCAGAGGCTTACACGGTCGCCGCCCGACTACAACTGGGCCAGGTGGGGTTGGACGAAAGCCCGACACACCGATCCGGATTCCCTGAATCCCGCAATCTTAGCACCATACGCCCGAAGCACGACACACTGATCCGGATTTTTCCAAACCCCGCAATCTTAGCACCGCAACTCCGATGCACCCACTCGGGGAATGGCCCAATCACCCTAAAAGACTAGTCTGATAGGGGAAGGGTGGCTCTCCCTTTTAAGGTGGCTTTCTACTCCCAAGCTAAGGTGGGAGTATTCAGAGGCTTACACGGTCGCCGCCCGACTACAACTGGGCCACTCGGCCCATCTTGTTGCGTCTTTGCTAGCGGGTAATAATGGAGGATGTCCTCATCATTCACCATCAATGAAACTGCCAAAAGACATGGGAAGAAGAGAGCAAGGTTCCAAGAGAGGCCAAAAAATCCTTGTAATGCTATCGTCACTCTAGATGTCTGGTATGTGCTTTTTCAGGTCAAATTGCTTTTAAAACCACAATAGTTTGACCTCCTCTGCTGTGTTATGAAGTTTGGGCACTAGCAAGCTATACCAAGCAACATGTTGCTTTAGGTTTGTTTGGTTGGAGAGATAAAATTGGATGGGAGATAACAATCCCATTGTTATGTGCTTGTTTACGGGTGAGGGTGGATGGAACTGCAGAGCCCGTGCCTTCATGGACAGAGAGTATGTTGGTGGTCTAGAGAAACACCTACAGTATCTAGAGCTCTGTGTTGCTATTTTTGAGGATAAGATGGATGTAGCCGAACTCAAGAAGTCATCGGTACTCATGTTGCCATAGCTCTTACATGCCTAGATCTCCATGGGACATAGGATGATATGTTTTGCCTAACCTTAATTTTAATCCATAAAACAAAACAGTGGCATTATTTTTACAACATAAGTACTTGAGTCCCATAGAACACGAATCGAGCGAAGTTTAGTTGTTTTGATCCATCCGTTCATCCAGATTCAAGTACTTATTTTTTTTGAGGTTGTTATAAGATAGAGCCTGTGGTGACTTCACCGGTATTAAGATATATCGACTTAATTTCCAATTTCCTGGAGGTGCATGTATGAGGTAGCATTATGTATAGCGGCGGAGGGCTTGGTAGGGTGAGGTGTGATGCTCGCCATACCTCGCTCCTCTCGCCTACCCCCTCTCCCCTCTTCCCCCTCCCCCTCCCCCTCCCCCCGACTCAGGTAGATTGAGGCGCTCAGGTGCAGTAGGACGGTGTGCCGCTGACACAAAGCGCGTGCCCGCTACCACACGAGACGGTGAGAGCGTCTTGCATCGGTTCCGGACCCAGGAGCAAAGGAGCCCAACACTAGTAGCAGGCCAAGCTATTAGTTGAGAGAGCTTTCTCGGTAATGAAGATTATCAAGACGAAACTACATAATGTCAGATGGTTGACTCAATAATTTATTGGTATGCTACATCGAGAGAGATATTCAATGGACTTGATTTTCAAAAAAATCAAAAAACATTTCAGAAAAAGAAAAGTAGGCAAATGCAATTGCCTACATAGAAGCAATTAGATATTTTATTTTAGGTATCCTTTTACATTTTATTTCACTCACTGCTTTTTATCTTAACAACCTTAAATATATTATACTAATCAATCTTTACTATTTGTTTTGCAAATTCTATATATATCTATCTATTCTCACTAGTTTCTATATGTGATGTATTGTTGAAAGCCTGAATTGAGGTGGAAATGGATGATGAATTGTGAACTTATGACTAGTGTTTGTTACCATGCTTAATGTAAACATGATGAGATAATGTTACGTCCTACATTTCTCTTTATTCTTGTTCTGTCCTAACTCTCATGGTAGTGCATGGGTCACACCTAATTTTTTTCTATCCTCTGCCACTGATTATATATATAATTATGGGCCTGTTTGGCACAGCTCCAGCTTCAGCTTCAGCTCCACCACTCCTGGAGCTGGAGCTCAGTCAAACAGTTTCAGCTCCACCTAAACTGGGAGTGGAGCTGGGTGGAGCTCTCTCACAGAATGAACTAGAGAGGTGGAGCTAGGTTTAGGTTTAGGCAGCTCCACAACTCCACTTCAAACCAACTCTGGAGTTAAATTTAAGAGTTGAAACTGTACCATACAGATCTATATATATGAGCGTGTACACGTAGCAGTAAACATAAATGAGCGGAATTTATGTTACAAATTAGATTATCCCATCAGCCACATTCCCACCTGTATTGTAGATCCATCGGCTAGGATGTAAAGAGAATAGCATACAGTTTCACTTGTCTGATCTAATCTATACGGGCCTATAAAATGACGGCGGCAATGAGGAGCAGCGGGGGCATCCATGTGCTGATCTCCATCCTGCCGTTGCCACGTTCCCGTGTCGTTTTGCTTCTCTCACTCCACCCGCGATCTCCTCTCCTCCTAAACCCCTCCTCCTCCGCCTCGTTCACTCCGCCGCCGCCGCCGCTGCCGCCAGATCCAGCAGCTCAGGCAAGCATCCCTCCCTCTCTCTCTCTTCCTCCTCCTCCTCGCCTCCAAGGCATGCCATCCACCGCGGCGCCGGCCGGACCGGCACGCCATTCAAAGGCCACACCCTCTCACCCACCGCACGCACGAGAGCAACAAGGATCCCAAATGCTGCGATCGCAGATCCCAGCGTTGGATGATTCTTTAGGCATCTAGTAGCTACAATCTGCGTAATCAGAATCTGTCCTAAAGGGGCCTTTACTTTGCAGGTCGGGGCCTTGGAGCGGCCATGGCTTCGGAAAACATTGGCTCGAGAGGTACAACTTATCTCTTGCTGTCTCTTCTTGTAGTTTTTTTTTTTGTTTTTACTGAACCGCACTTCAATTATTCATGAGCTAGCCTAAATCCTGAATTCCTGATCTAATTTGTTGCAAGGAAAGATTTTATTGTTTGGTGGTTGGCAAATTCATTTTCATTTTGGTGCTTTTCATGCAATGTTTACCTGTCAAAATACTAATGGGAAAGAATAAACGGGAGCATGAGATTCAAATCTTGCATCGAGTGGCTAGCTTCACTGCTCTTTATGTTTGTTCATTCCACCAGGGTATATGCCTTGCTCTGCAATCAGCATGTCTCGGTCATTTAAAAAAATATACTCCGGTAAAAGCACTGTGATGCACTGCAATTATAATAGTTTTTTTTTCTTCCATGGTGACAGATGTATGTGTTGTTGGGGTTGCACGCACCCCTATGGGTGGTTTCCTAGGTGCCCTATCTTCCTTGTCAGCTACCAAACTTGGTTCCATAGCAATTGAAGGTGATACCACAATATATTCTCATATGCTGTATCTGTAGTTGTTCTTTTAACCCAAATATAACTAACATCATCAATGTGGTGATCAGCTGCTCTGAAGAGGGCAAATGTTGATCCAGCCCTTGTGCAAGAAGTCTTCTTTGGTAATGTGTTGAGTGCTAATTTGGGGCAAGCTCCGGCAAGACAAGCTGCTTTAGGTGCAGGGATACCAGACACAGTTGTTTGCAGCGCGGTTAACAAAGTTTGCGCATCTGGCATGAAAGGTTACAGTTCATGAGGCAGCCTTTCTATAAATTCTGTTGAAGAAATTATATTTACCTGATCATGGGCTTGTTTTTATTTCCTTTCTGCAGCGACAATGTTTGCAGCACAGTCAATTCTATTGGGCATCAATGATATTGTTGTAGCTGGTGGCATGGAAAGCATGTCTAATGCTCCAAAATACATTGCTGAAGCTAGGTCTGCAAAGTGCTCTTTTGGTTGTATATCCTGATACAGCGCACAATAAAAGTACAACATAAATTTAATTGGCGAACAATAGTATGCGATGAAGAGTGTAGTATGAAAATTGAAAATATATATTCTAAGAAGTTTAGGGCCTTGTTCTTAAATGATTTCATGTGCACGTTGCTTTCTCTGTACTTCTCTTCTACTTTATCTGTTTACGTTTAGTAAAATAAATGAACCATAAGTCCACTTTATAAGCATAGAGCGCTTAACCTTCACTGTGGTAATTAGACATATATTTCAATTTGAAATTTAAAATATATGTGGTTCTTTGTTTTGTCTTGTGTACAGTTTTAATTTATGTATGTTATATATTTGCAGAAAAGGGTCTCGTTTTGGACATGACACTCTTGTTGATGGCATGCTTAAAGATGGCCTTTGGGATGTATACGGTGATTGTGCCATGGGAAATTGTGCTGAGCTTTGTGCTGACAATCATGCTCTGACAAGGGAAGACCAGGTATTTTTTTACTAGTACTATAAATAGGAGTAACTACCTTCTGTTGTAATATCATTCTTACACTTGTCTACCTGACTCAAAAAACCAAAATTATCTTAGTTATTGCTTCTGGAGGTTTGGTAACAGTGAATATTAAATAGAAATGTGCATAAACGATTGTTAGTTCTTTTCAGAATGCAGGGAAGTTTTTAATTGACATTCCATACAGTTTGAATTCCGTATGGCATAAACCAATATTGCTTAACTGCAAGGATCCTACTCTTCCTATACTAGGGATTTGCCATAAGGAATTGCTAGGGCAGATTATATGATGTTCCATATCAGTACACAAATCTTCTAGTTTGCTTGCTTCAAAGGATGGTGGTGAACTTGTTAAAACCAATGTGAAAAAAAATATTGTTCCAAAATTTTGTATTTTTGTATCCTTGTTCACCAAATACAATCATTAATTTCATATGTAGGTTGCTCTTCGGTAAACAACATATGTTTTTCTTTCACTTTTATTTCTGGAGGATGTTGATATATCTTGATGTCTTAATACTAGAGTAAGAACTATAAGATGTCTCGGTGATCACATTGATTTGATGTAATATTTCTATTATACTTTGTAATACATATATTTGTCATTAGTGACATATCTGATATTTTAATAATTCTTCTATAGGATGCCTATGCTATTCAAAGTAATGAGCGTGGGATTGCTGCTCGGAACAGCGGTGCTTTTGCATGGGAGATTGTTCCGGTGATTTCTTGTCTCTGCCACTATTTTTTTATTTACTAACCGAATGCTCATTAATGGGAACAGATTTCATATAAATTTATTGCAATTTTCAATCTTAAAAGCTGTATATATTTCTCAGGAAAAAAACATTTCTAATTCACAGCTAATCATCAATCCATATGAATTATCTTATTGTAAACCACATGCACAGATGATATATTATCCAGAAAAGATCACACTAACTCAAAAGATGTTGGTGGGCTCACCAGTCACCACCACTAGGTTCTTTTATGTGACTTATTTATTTTCCTTATTCTCCTTGCTGTACCATCCAGATTGAAGTTCCTGTTGGGAGAGGGAAACCACCAGTATTTGTTGACAAAGATGAGGGCCTGGACAAGGTAAAATCTATATAACAAATATGTCACGATAAACTAAGCCTTGTAATTTAGTTAACATTCACCTGTAGCAGTAAATTTTCTGTTTCCAAGCTTAACTTGGTGCCTTGGTGCACTCTTCAGTGTAATGTCTAGTGGCACTAGGCTCAAAAATACATCAGTTGGCAGTAGGCACAATATTGTTGGCGTTCTGAAAGCTTGCCAAGGAAAAGATCACATTTGAACATTTCTGTAATATTTTAATGCCATAATGGTACTATGTAACTTGATCATTGTGTGTCTCTTAGTTTGACCCAGTGAAACTGAAGAAGCTCCGTCCTAGTTTCAAGGAGAATGGTGGTACTGTTACTGCTGGGAATGCTTCTAGTATAAGGTGCTTGCTTTGGCACTTATTTTAATTTATTTTTAAGAGTTGTGAGGTATATGTTAGCAGAACAAGTTGTATCATCATATTAATTTACACAAGTATGTGTAAATATGCTGAAAGACTAGTTATTCCACTGCAGAGTTTTGGAATTTTCTTCTTTTACTAGGTGTTGCATTTGATTTGTTTTCCCTGTTATCCTCTTTTGCCAAATTCAACTGTTCTTCTAAATTGCCACCCCTGTAATGTTTTTTATTTTGTTAGTACTGCTAGTCCTGTTAAAATGAAAATGGAGATTCCTCATGTATCACTAAATTTCATCTCTCCCTTAAATGCCACTTCTTGTCCCACGTCATTGAGACATCAGTGGCATCTGAGGGATGGATGAGGTAAACTTTTCAGTGGTATACAGGAAACTATCCTCAAAAATAAAATGTCGAGGTCTGTATAAAGTTTATACTTGCTTAAGGTAAATTGAGAGCCCCATTAATTTCACTTTTCACCTGTATGCTTTGTTCATTGACTGTTCTTATTCTACTGGTGCGGAAAATCCCCAGGTGTGTTTGTTTATCCAGTGAGAATGTGATGCTTCTTAGCTAATTTGCTTTACATGGAACAGTGACGGTGCTGCTGCATTAGTATTGGTGAGTGGGCAGAAGGCTCAAGAACTTGGACTGCAAGTTATTGCACGAATCAAAGGATTTGCAGATGCAGCTCAAGTAAGCCACAGTATCACTTCTAATCTGACTTGAACAATATTTACACCCTCCGAAGTACCTTAATAAAATGATATGGTTTGTCAATGGAAACAAGAATCTGTCATTAGTGGAATACTTTTGGAGATTAGTAATTTAATGTTATTCTATATCTGAATTCCTAATCAAGAAGTCTATTGTTAACTCAGCTATCAACTTTGTTATGCAGGCTCCTGAACTATTTACCACTAGCCCGGCACTTGCCATACCTAAGGCTCTTGCCAATGCTGGCTTGGAGTCTTCTCGTGTTGATTACTATGAAATTAACGAAGCCTTTTCAGTATGATTGATCATCTGTATTCTACTTATTAGTTTTTCTTGTAATGATAATTTGTCCCGAAAATTCTAATGGTATTTATTTTTCACTTATCAACACAGGCTGTTGCACTTGCAAATCAAAAGCTTCTTGGAATTCCTTCAGTAAGCTGACTTAGTTCAACTATAATTATTTCTGGAACTAATTGTTTTTTAAATTGTTCTCGGGAATTGCATTTAAGTTCCCTTTACTATTTGAAATTCGCTGGCAATCTTTAGTGTGGCCCAATATTTATGTATTAGTTCCTTATACTCTGTGCTGTTATTTGCTCCTGTAGGAAAAAATTAATGTACATGGAGGAGCTGTGTCTTTAGGACATCCTCTTGGATGCAGTGGTGCTCGAATTTTGGTCACCCTGCTTGGTGTAAGTTTTACCTTGAGATGTCCTTTTCTTCTATGATTTTCTCTCTGTTTTTCTATGATTTTCTGAGATTCTGCTGTTCAGGACACCTCATCCATGTTCTTTTAATTGTACTGTCATATTTCCTTTCCTTTTATCTAGTCGGTATCCTTACTCTCTTCAGATATTCTCAGTTGTAATTCTTTTTGGACATTTCGTCTATAATACATATTTCTCATAGTCCCTGATATAAATAAACTCAATATTGTCGTTTGAATAGGTTCTTAGGGAGAAAGGTGGCAAAATCGGGGTTGCTGGTGTTTGCAATGGCGGAGGCGGAGCATCTGCTCTCGTTGTCGAGCTCGCATAAGAAGCCTTGTAAGGCGCAATACATCTTTCTTTTTTACATGAGAAATAGCTTACAGAGACCTATCATTTTTGGGTCAGGTGCTAACTGGTAACAGTATGACATTACAGGTGATCTCTCCAGTTCTCCAGGACGTTTGTGTACTCTAGTTTTATTTGATTATCTGCTTTAGCCGTTTGGACATTCTTTTATCTTAATAATTGGGTAATAAAGCGTGTTTGTGGTGCCAAAGTTAATCTGGTTTGTACTTTTTGTCAAAATATTTCTCCTGTAAGTGGTAATAATGTGGTATGCAGCAGTCTTTAGGCTCAATCAATTGTCCATATTGAAGTTCTAGATTCTTTTTTTCTGCTACACAACTGGTAATGCTCAAATGAAGCTTTTGTGTTAGCCAGCTCATTTTTAGTGGGCTATATCTATCGAGAGGCCTATCTACACAGGAAGTATGGACATTTGAAAGATGCTCGCAGGGCACCTCAGTTCACTCTTCGAAAAATTGAGCGCCAAGAATGGCAGCATTATCTTTGCAAATTATTATCAACTCAAACATCGTCCACCTGTGAACAAGAATTACCATTTTGATGTCGACTTCATCTGGATCGACTCCCAAACTCGGAATATTTTTTAATTTTATTTTTTATTTATTAAAATATTTTTAAAATAATTTTCCATTTTGAAAATTTACAAAATTAGGAAAAAAATTCAGGGTGTTTTTTGTGACGTCGTATATGTTCGTTGGCTCTTACTAACGACCGCATGCTAAGCGGGGGTATTTTTGCAGGGATCTCTTGCTGCTCTCTCGGAGTGTTTTTTTTTTCTGTCTTGCAAAAGGGTAGCTAGACTTTTTCCAGGTGGTCCTCTTACCGATCTCTTAAAGCTGATTTTTTTCCCAACCCACGTGATGGGGTCTACCATACCATTTTGTAGGCGACCCCCTTCTGTCTTTGGGGAGAATGTTTTTTTTGTCCGGGGTATAAAAACCCCTTCCCCTTTCCCAAAATTCCATTAAAATCACTCAAAATCGATGAAAATGAGAAAGAAGGGATGAGGAGGTGAAGGGCAGCAGTGAGGAGGGATGAGGGGGAGAAGGGCAGCGACGAAGTCCTACTAGTTTGCTGACTCCACCGCACGCAATACATTCAACTTCTTGTCTTGTTAATTTTTCTAACATGTAGTATTAGTAGTATATATTTTAGTTAGATCTAAGACCTAGGGCATACAACGTGTTTCTAGAATAGAAGTTAGATAGGGTTTTAATGTCCACGGAGTGGGAACAAAAATTTTCACTTTCCACGATATTTGCTCTTAATCGAGATATTTCTGATCATACTCCTCTACTCCTGAATACAAACTCATCTTCTGCATGTAATAGTCATGATAACTTTAAATTTGAGTTAGGTTGTCTGTTAAGAGATGGTTTTGTTGATATGGTAAAGGAAATTTGGTTAAGTGTTGATGAAGGAAATACTTCTCTAGAGAGGTGGCAGGCAAAGATTCGTAGACTAAGACAATTTTTAAGAGGTTGGGCTAAACAAACTAGTGGTACCTATAAAAAGGAGAAGAAAGCCCTGTTAGAAAAACTTGATTTACTTGATAAAAAAGCTGAATCAACCTTGTTAACTCAGGAAGAGCTTAATGCTAAACATTATATGAGGAATAGGTTAGCTTGTTTGCTCAGAGAAGAGGAAATTAAATGGTATCAGCGGGCTACGACCAAAGATATTTTGGAAGGTGACTCAAATACTAAGTATTTTCATTTGGTAGCAAACGGTAAGCATAGAAAAACAAGATTTTATCAATTACAGGACGGTGACCACATCATAAATGGTGATGCGAACTTAAAAGCGCATATTACCACATATTATAAAGGTCTATTTGGTCCACCTGATGAGTCTTCTTTAACTTTGGATGAAAGTCTTATAGGTGATATTCCCCAGGTGTTTGCTCTAGAAAATAATGTGTTAGTTGGTGAATTTACTGAGAAAGAAATTAAAGTTGCAGTTTTTCAGATGGAACATAATAAAACTCCGGGTCCGGATGGATTTCCAGCTGAGTTTTACCAAGTGTTCTGGGACGTAATTAAAACAGACTTGGTTGAGTTATTTAAAGATTTTCATAGTGGAAGCTTAAATCTTTACTCTCTTAACTTTGGTACTATTATTTTGCTGCCTAAGTGCAAAGAGGCTATGAAGATTTTCATAGTGGAAGCTTAAATCTTTACTCTCTTAACTTTGGTACTATTATTTTGCTGCCTAAGTGCAAAGAGGCTATGAAGATTCAACAATATAGTCCTATTTGTTTACTTAATGTCAGTTTTAAAATTTTTACTAAAGTTGCTACAAATAGAATCACTAGGGTAGCTCAGAAGGTAATTAGTCCCACACAGACAGCTTTTATACTTGGGAGGAATATAATGGAGGGGGTTGTCATTTTTCATGAAACCATTCATGAGTTGCATCGGAAAAAAAAGAGTGGTGTTATTTTTAAGATTGATTTTGAGAAAGCTTATGATAAAGTTAAATGGTCTTTTGTTCAACAAACCTTGAGAATGAAGGGCTTTTCCCAAAAATGGTGTGATTGGATTGCTTCTTTCATCCAAGGTGGTCATGTTGGCATTAAAGTGAATGATCAGGTGGGATCAAATTTTCAAACTTACAAGGGTTTAAGGCAAGGGGATCCATTATCTCCATTTCTTTTTAATATAGTTGTTGATATGTTAACTATATTAATTAAGAGAGCAAAAGATGATGGTCAGATCTCTGGCTTGGTTCCACATTTAGTGGACGATGGTTTATCTATTTTACAATATGCTGATGATACTATTATTTTTCTAGAGCATGATTTAGAGAAAGCAAAAACATGAAGCTGTTACCAACTGCATTTGAAAAACTTTCTGGCCTTAAGATAAATTTTCATAAGAGTGAATTATTTTGCTTTGGTCAAGCAAAGGAGTGTCATGAGCAATATTCAAACATTTTTGGATGTAAGCTAGGTGATTTTCATGTTAGATATCTCGGCATTCCTATGCATTTTAGAAAGCTTAGTAATAAAGATTGGATAACAATTGAAGAAAGAATTGAAAAAAAACTCAGTAGTTGGAAGGGTAAACATATGTCTGTTGGTGGGAGATTGGTTTTGATTAATTCTGTTTTGTCAAGTCTTGCTATGTTTATGATATCGTTTTTTGAGATTCCTAAAGGGGTTCTTCAAAAAATTGATTATTATAGATCCCGTTTCTTTTGGCAAGGGGATGAACATAAAAAAAGTATAGATTGATAAGATGGGATATTATTTGTCAGCCAAAAGATCAGGGTGGACTTGGAGTTCACAATTTAGAAATACAAAACCAATGTCTTTTAAGTAAATGGTTATTTAAATTAATAAATGAGCAAGGTGTGTGGCAAGATTTACTGAAACGAAAATATCTTACTGGTAAATCAATAACTCAGGTTGAGAGGAAACAAGGTGATTCCCATTTTTGGTCAGGTCTGATGAAGGTTAAGAATTCCTTTTTAAATATGGGTTTCTGGATTATTAATAATGGTGAACAAGTAAGATTCTGGGAGGATAAGTGGCTAGGGAATTATTCTTTGAAGGAAAAGTACCCCTCGTTGTTTTCTATAGTTAGAAGGAAAAATGCCTCAATTGCTAATGTTATGGGTTCTGTACCACTTAATGTTTCTTGTAGAAGAGCATTAGTTGGTCAGAATCTAATTAGATGGCATAATTTGTGTGCTTCCATTGTGCATATTAACTTAACAAACGAGGATGATATTTTTAGATGGAAATATCATCAAAATGGCCAATTTTCTGTTCGATCTATGTACTTAGGTTTAATTAATAATGGTTACATAGAGAGAAATAAAATTATTTGGAAACTTAAAATGCCTCTTAAGATTAAGATTTTATGTGGTATCTCCTTAAAGGGATTGTTTTAACTAAAGATAATTTGGCTAGAAGGAATTGGAATGGTAGTTTGAGATGTTGCTTTTGTATGAAAAATGAATCAATACACCATCTATTCTTTGAGTGCCATTTTTCTAAATTTCTTTGGAGAGCTATACAATTCTCTTTTGGACTTTATCCTCCACATAGTATATCTCATATGTTTGGGAATTGGCTTATGGGTGTTAGTAAAGAAATCAAAAAACTTATTCTTGTTGGAGCTTCCGCTGTATGTTGGGCTCTTTGGCTTAGTAGAAATGACATGGTTTTTGATAAAACACCATCAAAATCCTATTTGCAGGTGCTTTTCAGGGCAACGTTTTGGCTTCGGGGTTGGGCCCAGCTACAAAGGCATGATGAAGATATCAAGCTAATAAATGATGAATGTCGTAAACTTGAGACGACAATTATGCATCTATTTGCCAACTTCGGGTGGAGGTTCTCTAATAGAATTCAGTAGTTAGGGGATCTTTTTCTTCTGTTGGTGCCTATTAGTTTGTGTTTGCTTAGCTTTGTTTCTGATATTGTGAACTTTCTGTGTGAGTTTTCTTCTGTGTGAGTTCTGTAATAATTGGCTGTAGCTCTTTGAGTAAAGGCCGGAATGTTACATTCCATTATCTAAAAAAAAGGGCACAACAGAAATTGATGAATGCGGCATTAGATCTAGATAGTATGATTTTAACTTAGTTAACCTACTAATTTTTGTCGGACAAAATATCAAGGTTATATTTTAATTAGTTCACGGTCAAGGCAATGTTAGATATTGTTCGGATGGTTTTAATCCGTCAGAGTTTAGTGTGACATCTATGGGTATCAATAGGCCGACTGAGAGAGCTTTTTAGTCAATTTATAATTGGTTGATACGAGGATTCAGTGTCAACCCTGAAATCAACATAATATATGTCTCTATCATAGTGAATCGTGTAACATAAGTTTTTTTCTAGGAACTAATACCGATGAATTGCACAACCACCTAGAGATGATAAAGCCCTAAGCTCCACTCGATAAGCTCACACAACTTTGATTGGCCCGATCTTGCCGTGAGTTGATGATAACTATGATTTGGAAGAAAAGTTGATGACCTGACTACAACCGTACAAGACGTTGTTGTATTGTGCCTTAGAAATTGATACACCTCTCCGTGGGTTGTTGATCTTACAGGTGCATATTAACCTTATTCCAACAAGCAAATCGAAGAAGCAAGCAAGAACAGGATAAAAACAATCTGACGTTGCAAATAAGAATTGAATACAAATGATAAGTTAGGTCTCGTAATGAGAAAACGGCGATATAACCGATCACGGCTTTACGTGGAAAAGTAGCAATGACTAAAATTTAATCTAAACAAAACCCGAGAAACCCTGAATGGGTACCTAGCTATTTAAGGAGTGGAAGGATGACCAAGGTGTCACGCGCAGAAATATAGGAACTAGAATTCCCAAGCAGAATGTGCATTAAACCCTTATCCAGGACCGGCCAGGGTATACAAACGACAAAGTTGACATACAAATCCATATCTTAACAAAACATTATAAAAGTCTTACAAATGTAGCGGAAAGGTAAAGCTAGCTAAACTTAGGACAAGCGATGCTAGCAGCACGTCGACTCCACTTCACAAGCATCCTTGATGGTAGCGACGAAGCTTACTCCTTCGAGTTACCACCATCCGAGTAGTAGTCCAGCTCTGAGGTGGGGGAAATAGAGTAAGACCGAGTACTACCACGATACTCAGCAAGCCATACCTCAACCTTAGAGCTGGACTCCTACTCGAATGGTGGTAACTCGGAGGAGTAAGTTTTATCGCTACCGTCAAGGATACCTGTGGAGTGGGGGTCATCGCGCTGCTAGCATCATATCCTAAGTTTAGCTAGCTTTTCCTTTCTACTGCATTTGTAAAACTTTTATAATGTTTTGTAAGACGTGGATCTGTATGCCAACTTTATCGTTTGTGTACCCTGGTCGGTCCTCGACAGGGGTTTAATGTACATTCGGAATTCTAGTTCATGAATTTCTAGGCGTGATACTAGGGGTCCCTAGGTCGTTCTTCACTAGGTTGGGGCGCACCCCACTTGTGCCCCACTTGGGTCAGGGTCCCAAACAAAGTTACAAGACCCATGATAGGTGACACAATACCTTGTTTCTCTTTCTGACGATGACTCTCAAGTAATTTGGAGATGAGGCTGGATCTGTTGGAAACAGGACTCCAAAAGCTTTCCATCAAGTACTCATGAACCCAAAACGGAGCTCGTATGCACATTTTGCAACCATTTGAAGTCAATAATGTAGTAGGTGGCCAAATTGGATTCAAGAACTTGGATAGCTTGATCTTTGATGTCTTCCAGTTGATCTATGATGTGAATAATGATTGCATCCATTGTAGCCATGGTCACATCATCCTCCCCTTCTTCACGGAAAACCATCCGAGGTTTTTCCATATGGTTCTTTTCGCGTAGTGCATGATCTTTCCCATAGAAGTGTCTACATGAAAACAAATGTAACAAACTTTTGTCATGCACTATCATGAATACTTTAGCAAATAGTATTAATGTCCAATGAAACGTGTATACCTGGTAACTAGGATGCACAACATAGGATGTAGATGCTACATTGAAACCATTCTCTTTCAGCGTATATCACTCTCCTTCTTGAAGGACAATATACTCACATGGTGCAACTGTAACCGATGTTGGTAGCAATGTTGAGCGTTGTAGTCGCACCCCTTCTTTAGAACCAACCTATTTCTCTAAATCAAATGACACAAACTTGAGATAACATTATTAGTCATTATAGTACTCTCTAGCCTACTATTTCCATGCATAACCACGGAAGGTTTTTGTACATATATAAACTCTATACAACAAATATATCCCTCTATCAGTATATTCACCAAACATATGAAAAATAGACTTAATTAGACATGGCAAATCAGATGTAGCAAATAATTTCTCCTTTAAATTATCGAGCATACACAAATCATCATATTGAATATAGACCAGAGTGTTTAAAGAAAACAATTTAAATTCTTCATTTTCATAAGAAATGTGAACAACATGCTTAAATTAGCACGTAACGAAACACTAAATATAGCATATTGGCATGGATATAAGTGAAACATTATCACACAAACTCTTCTGTATCATAAGGAACAACAAATAAATCAACTTGTGACAAAAAAATCTCAACAATTGATTTCACTAATGGTTGCTCTACGATAGCATGAAAAGTGGACATCTGTATCTCAACTTGAGAATACTCACCTTCGTTTAACTCAACAACATTTAATTTACCTTTGATGCTCTCTTTAGATGATGGAAGTGCAATGGACTTTAGGTCTTCAGCTCAAGCGATGAGAAAGATGGCTCCAAAATGTTTCTCTGCTCCTTTTGGTAATTGTTTACTTCCTGCAAATTATTAGTAACTAGTTGATTCCCCGCGCGTTGCCGCGGGCTTAGAAGAATAACCAAAATTTTCAAATAGCGTGAAGAGCATATATATGGAAGGAACAAAGTAGCTTTTATTCTGTATAAAAGATGCCATAACACCAGCAATTCTCTCTTTATTAGCAACAATTTATTTAAAATACATTGCAATATGGATAGCCTATATATGATTTGCTTAGTGGTCGTAGACATGATTGTGTTGATGAAAAATTGATACCCTTTCAACCACCTAAAATCCTGCAAAAAAAGGTATACTTACAAAATTATATGTGGAACATGAAGTGCACAAAATATTTAGAGAAGCCTTCTCGGGGCTATGGTGTTCTGCTGAAACCTAACCTAGCAATTGCTCTATTGGAGGAGAAATGTATAGTCGATAAACTATTGGCATGGATGAGCAAAAAAAAGTTGGGGCATTAGAGACTCAAGCCTAGAGCAAAGATGTATGTTGTGCATACATGGTCAACTGATGCCGATGTGTTGATATGGAGGAACAGGGGAAGTGAAGGAAAGTGCAAGCATGCATAGAGGGGTGAGTATGTTGAACAGGAGAAACAAATTTATATGTACATTGTGGACTGTTTGCCTTCTCGATGGCTGGTTCCAGGTGTATCATGCATGCTAATATAATGATTAATTGCCATTGCTGTGCATATTTAGTTGATGAATTGGAGTCACAAAACCGTCAGGTGCTAGGGTACTTTGATGAGTCTTGTCTTTTCAGGTGCTCATCCTGTAATGGGGATAAACCACTCACTAAACATGGTTTAGAATGGTTCGTGATGGAAATGAATCAGCCATGCCAGGTCGATGGGAGAAGGTGGTCATTCGCGATGAGCAGAAGATGATCGCTGGCTCGATATTTGGAACCGGACCAATTAAGAGCAAGTTGAGGCCCCGGAGATGATGAGTCAAGGTTGTTCGAAGGCACGTGTCGTGGTTCTTTGTGTAGGGATGATGGGCCGCGCGTACTACTCCCCTGGAGATGGGCTCCGCAGCCTTACTGGGTTGGGACTGGTCTAGCCTTGTGTGTGAGATGGGTTGCGCTGTGTTTAATCTGACCCTATGCTACGTTTTTTTCATCGAATGGCTCAGAGGCAATCTAATCTACCTTTACAACGGCTGAGAATTGATGATGATGTGGATCTTTGAGGTTTAAGCTTTAGGATCTTAATTGCAGTTAGTGGGTCATCACTTTATAGTAAGAAGGGATAGGAGGCAAGAGTATAACTTGTTGCTTCTTCACATCTTTAATTTGTCTTCCGCATTGCAAGCAAGTTGTAACAAAAGAGAAAAAGAGCTATAACTTTGCCAAGCAAGCACGCCTTAAATTTCTTTGTTAAGCCATGTAAAAACCTTAATTCTGTCGCTTCTCCGTATTCATCTAAACCACAACGTAATGAACAAACATGCATAGTATCAAGTAATAGTTTTGGTATCTTATTTTTAAACATTGCAGTTTGTTGAGCAGAATATCAACATAATACATGGGAACATAAACATCTCTCAATGATCATTTCATGTCTTTCCAACATTGAGGTATTTTGCTATGCCTACAAAGATGTTTCCAATGATAAGAAACATTTTTAATTAGAACACTAGAGACACACAGAACCATATGTTTCTCAGACAAACCATGCTTTTTAAATTCTATCAACCGCTAATGTAAACACGAGGATAATAATTTCCTTCAAAATAAGGTAGTGTAGATTTGATCTTAGCTAGAACAACATCACTTACCTCATATATATGAGTGTTGACGCAAAATTTATCGTACACACGAAGGCCTTGGAGATTTTGTTAGCTTCAGTGCAGGTTCTATCAAGGGTTCAGGGTGTGCCAGTTAGTTTGATCTTGCAACTAACAAGATGGAAATAGGTTGATGAACAAGGAGCGGATTAACCAATAAGCCGATGTGGTATAGCGATGCTAGCTGATGACCATAGGGTTTTGATCAATCGACTATAGATTCAATGTAGATTCAAATGATCAGATAAACAATGGCATTTATGTTATCATCGCTGGAATTAAACTATGCATAATCATAAATAAACCATTCTTTATCAAAAGCAATCTTGATAGATTAGACCAAACCGAGACAATATAAGATTGAAATTGATAAAGATAGATTTAACTAAAGATTATACAAGTTTGAGTATAAACCGATATAAGTAAGAATATGTAACAAAATCATATAATGTGAACCAATCGGCCAAAACTGATATACTTTGATAGATGTAAATCCGATGGTTAAAATGCACATCGGCTGGTGATCCGATGTAAGTAAATTAAAGTGTATATCGGCTAACCGATATATCTAATAGCCCACAATAATGATAACTCTGATAAATGTTGCATAAAAACCTATCGGCTTACTAGAATTGAACTTATTGGTAACAATCTAATAGATCGGACCTAACTGAGACAGTATAAGATTGAAGGTAATAAGAAAAACCTATTTAGCCGATTTATACACAAAAGTGATGGATATAACAAATCTATCTAAAACAACAATATTATTAAGGAAACATCAAATTCATCAAATTACCGGACCTAACCGAGAAAGTCCTAACTAAACCGATACAACTTTAAAAAACAATGCAGTTAAAGATAGAATCAATACATCAGATAGGCAACGCCTGCGTCAATCTAGATGTACCTAACCAAGAAAGTTCTAGCCACGCTGATACAAGCAAAGTTGACAAAACTTACTTCCTTGCTAGAGATCGAAACATATGCAACCCAAATCGAAACTAAGAACTCACCGAAATAAAAGCTGGCGATGCGTCGAAAGTAACTGTATTGATCCGTGGAGATAGATTACAAAGACCCTGGGTGTACATATTTATACCGGGTTGATACAAATCCTGATTGGACACGATATAAGACTACTAACAAGAAAAGGAAAATAATTAATTCTGCCTATTTAAGAGATATACTAAAATTATGAAACGACCTTGTCGTGGTCTTCGCAATTCCTTTTTGAATTCAGCTTGATCTGGATAAACTTCTGTTGTCGAAACGACAACTGCATACGTCGAAGGACGTGGATACTCAACGGTTGTTGGGAAAGTAAAGTGTAATAAATTTTGTATTAAATTCGGATCCCCCTTTACATGGCCCAAGGTGGCTATTTATAACCCCATTACAGATCCCCTTTTAGGGTTTTGGGGCTATTACAAGCGAATTTACATGGTCACCCTCAGAAAGGGGCCCTTACATGGGTATTCAATGTAATTAAGGCGTATGGGCCCTCAATGGCTGTTTGATGGCTACTGGTTCCTTAGTCCATGGGCCGGGGCGATTGGGCCGGCCCACTGGACCCCCTTGAATCAGGTCCATCTTGGTGAAGTCACCCTCCTTCGGCGCGTGTCTTCGCCATGCGGCCTTCGCCCAGGCCGATGGGAGCCCAGTGTGACTCTTCGCTCATTGCCTCTTTCGCCTTGATGTCTTCGCCACCGGGCTTCGCCTCAAGAGCCTTGGGCGCCTATAATTCGGATCCCTATCGCCTAGTTGGTTTCGGCAGTCTTGGTCGAAGGGCCTCATGGCATATCGCCAACAAGCCCCTCACGGGCAAGGGTGAGATAGGAGCTTCGGCCGAGACCGTGCAAACCATGTGGTATGGTATGAGGCGCCCCCTTTCGACCGATGCTCCTGTTGAAACCTGTCTCCTTGGGTCCTGCGAAAATTTGCGACATGCGAAAAAAGGGTTTTGATGTATAGCCTTCGCCCGCCGTGAGCAGTTGTGTTATTATTTTTGACTGGTGCTAATATGGGCAACGTTTGGCCTTCGCCCACTATGAACAGCGAAGCGGCCCATATTGTTCCGTGGGCCGTAACGAACAGTAATGGGCCATGGGGCCATGGCGAATAGTGATGGGCCTTTTCCTCTCGGAGTTACCGCACGGCCTGGTCCATGGGATTTTACCATTTCGCCCCCCTTGCGACACGTGGCCGTTTCTGATTGAACGGGAAGGCGAAGCGTCATTTGGTGGGTTATATATTCTCACCTCCCATTTTCACCGTCGCTATCCCTCTCATTTTCACCGCAGTCATTTTCCTTTGCATCTGCTCATGGCTAACTTTGAACGAACTGCTTCGCCCAACTAACACCTTTCACCCACATATTTCTTTTTCGCCATGGCTCCCCGCAAGCTGAACCCAGTTACTGCGACCGGCCCTGACCCCGGCCAAATCGATGAAGACACCACGGCCTTCCTAGGGGCTTCGCTCATCGATGACGATGAGTTGGCCAGGATGATCGACGCCGGCCTGGTGGGGGAGGGGCAGGCGTTCGCCCTCGGAGAAGCCGAAGTGCCGCAGCCTGGCGAACACCAGACGGTGGTGTTCGCCGTCTTCTTTGAGGCCGGCCTCCGCTTTCCGTGCAATATTCTATTACCGGAAATCCTCCGCCTCTTCCAGGTCGAACTGCCCTAGCTGAGCCCTTCGGCCCTGGTGCGCATCGCTATATTCGACTGGGCGTGCCGGACCGTGGGGTTCGAGCCCAGCGCCGACCTCTTCGGCGTCATCTTCTCAGCCGCCGTCAACACGAAGACGGTGATCACCCCCGCCGGGACCCGGAAAACCGCGTTCGGGAGCGTGAACTTCAATGTTCGCCCCGAATGCGCCGACTTGTGGCCGGTCAACGACACAATGTCGAAGTGGGACCGCCACTGGATGGCGAAGTGGTTTTACCACTCCATCCCGTTCGAGGTGGGTTCCGACGCGGCGAGGGCCCTGCGCTGGTGACGCCGTGCCATTTCACTGGCGCGGAAGCCAAGGGTTGCCATCACCGGCACCCTGGAGTCGCGCTTCGCCCTGCTTCGCAGGGTGTGTTCCCGGCTAAGTTGCTGGGACTTAGTCGAGGAGTTCTGCATGCTACGGATATGTCCGCTTTCGCAGGCATGGCAGGTTGAAGTCGACCAGGGCGAAGCGGTCGACGGCCTGCCCAAACTTATTCTACCCACAGGGGTGAACGGTGAGTTTTTATTTTCTCCCACTTCTTTGCTTTGCCTTTTCGCTGTGTTTTTGTTCGGCTCTGACATGGTGTTTCACCATTTTCTAGTGTTAACGTTAGCCCAGGCCGACACCGAAGCCAGAAGGCTCATTGGTGACGTGTCGGTTACCGAATACAGCCAGCTGCTGACTCGGCAAGCGGCTGGCCGGGCGAACCGGGTTTACACCGGCGAGCTTCCCTCAAGGGCGAAGCCCTTCAAGGCCGATGGCGAAGCCGGCCCGTCCCGGAAACGTCTGCGGGGGCAAGTGCGGTTCGCCCCCCGCAAGCAGAAGGCCCGTCCTGGCGGAGTCCGACGTTGAAGACGAGGACGACGTCGAAGAGGAGGAAGCGGGGGAGGCCGATGCCGCGGCCGAAGAGGCTCGCGACGAGGCGGGCGATAGCCGCTCTGGGACGCGTGGTTATACGCCAACTCCAAGCCCAGAGCGCGTCGAGACCGGGGCGGAGTCGGCCTCTTCGCCCCTGCGTCCGATGGATGTAGAAGGCGCCAAGGCCTTAGTCGCTATCGCCGCGGCTAAGGCGGCGAAAGGCGGCGCTGCGAAGTCCGTCCCCCGGAAGAGAGGGGCGTTGCTATTGCCAGCGCATTTGGCGACGAGGAGTCGTCGGGCGGTACTCCCACTTCGCCCGCAGGGCGTAGCCAGGGGCCCTCCACCTCCCTCGGGGCAATCGGCGGGGCTGGGGCTTCGGCTTCGGCCGAACTGGTGATGGAGGCGGCTGCCAAGATTTTCGACAACCCGGTACGCCGGCCCGTTTCGCCGCTCGCCCTCAACAAGGGCAAGAAGACGGCTGAGGGGTCCAGCTCCGAGTACTCTCAGGGGCCGCCCCGCTTCGTCCCCGGGGACTTTGAAACCCAGGCGGAGCTCATTCCCTTCGTGGAGGGGGTGAGCAAGATTGTTTCGCCGGCTGACGGCCCCAGCCTCTTCGTTGAGCTCAACGAGTTCGACGAGGGGTGTTCCGCCGTAAAGAGCCTGGCCGTGAGGGTAAGTCGTTTTCATAATCCCCCCTCTTTCTTTTTTTGCTTTCGACACCTGGCTTATGTTTCGCCCTTTCTTATTCGTCAGCTTCTTGCGGCCCATTGTTCTAACGAACGGACAATGCGGGCACGCCTGGACGGCCTGAGGAACCGGCTCCGGGCGAAGGACGACGAGCTAGGCCGAAAAGGCCTGGAGATGGAGGGGCTCGCCCGGTCCCTCCGGGAGGCGAAGGTGGAGAATAAGCGACTTCAGGCCGAGCTTGATAAGGGCAATGAGGCGAAGGCCGAGATTGATCACCTCACGGCCGAGTTGGCGAAGGAGCGGGGTCATTCTGCTGCTCTTACATTGTACTACGACACGACAGAGCCCCAGATGGAAGCCCTTCGCCAAGAGCTGAGCACGGCGGAGGCGAAGGCCAAACGCCTTGCCCGGGAGGCGGCCCGGACGACCGAGGCGGCGAAGACGTCGTGCTCTCACGGACATGGGGGCGAAGGCGCGCGGTGTCCCCGGCGAAAACGCCTCCGCCCTTGAGTTCTGCGATTGGAACCAAGATGCTGGCTGCGCAGTTTCCGACTGCGCCACGGCGTACGGTGATTGCTGTGCGCGCGTGTCGGCGGCTTTCGCCCTAGGATTGCTTCAACAGCATGGGTGCGAGCATGTCGCCCAGTTCTCCGAGTTTGCGAAGGGGGACTGGGAAGTTAGCACCCAAGACATCGCCTGCCCTCCGTGCCTGGCGAAGACAGTTTCGGCAGAAGGACGGCGGCTCTGCAGCCAAGGCCCGCCTGCTTGAACAAGTGGGGAAGACGGAGGCGGCGGGCCAGGGCGAAGATCCCGCGGGAGGGGGCGGAGGTGGAGCCGAAGACCACCCAGATGACTTCCCCATCTTTTGCAGGATCGATGCCGAAAGCTTTGCGTTCGGCCCCCTCTTGGGGGTTGGCGAAGCAGGAACGAGAAGTTCGTTGCGGCGAAAAATTTGCCGAAGGTTCGCTACCTACTTCGGCCTGTCTATCGCGAGATGACAATCAACGGCCACAACTACAAAGTTGTGAACGTTGCCAACTGGATGCGAAACCATCCTGGGCAAACGCTAGAGGACTACGATCGTGTCCATGTGGCACGCCTAGGGGGCATGGCCCGTTTCTGGCGAAACCATCGGCGGACCGATCGGCAGGAGGCGATCGCCCAACGGCGCTACGCCCTTACTGTAGTTTCGCCCCCCTCTCCTCTTAGGGTAGTGTACAATATCAGTAGTGATGACGAACCATGTTTGCCGGATCACTCCTGTAGTAGTTGTCTTGGGGGTGAAGATGTAATTTACTTGTAAGCGAACGTCTAAACCGTTTCGCCTGTATCGTGCTACGCAACGTGTGCTGTTGAGTGTATTTTCGAAGTTTAATAAAGGTGTGCTTTTGTTTCCTTTTCGCCATTTTCTGCATTATCACACTTTGTGCTTTCGTTGGGTCGTGATGTGTTGGCCCCTTTGCGTGTATTGGCGAAATATGCACGCTGACTTTTCAGCTTTCGACTTCCGTTGTCGATCTCTGGCACTTTGCGTTAGTGGCGCGATTTTGTGTAGATCAATTATAACGGTGTTCGGGGTTTTTTTTACCTCTCGAAACAAGCTGTCGTGGTTTCAACGTTCGGCGAGCAATGCTTCGGCCGATTCGTTTCGCCCCCCTGGCGCTTTCGCTGATCAGGTGTTTGCCTTGGGGTTTTTCCACAAATTATCATGCACACAAGTAAAAAAGGCGAAAGACACAGAAATTTTATACTGGTTCGGGCCTCTAGAGTGGATAATAGCCCTACGTCCAGTTTTTTTCTTTTTTCCATTTTCTCCTTTTTTGGTATTTTTGTGCCGAACGGCTTACAAAACGGCGGATGCCGAAAGAGCTACATAGCAGTATGTACATTTTTGCATGTTGGCGAACAGGGTGCCACCCTCTTTAGACATAGAAACGCTTAAGTGAAGCAGTGTTCCACGAGTGATCGAACTCTTCGCCCTCCAGTGTTGCTAGGCGAAAAGAGCCCGTCCTTGACTTGCGTTTGATGAGATATGGCCCCTCCCATTTTGACTCAAGCTTTCCAACCGCTGCTGGGTTCGCCTTTTTCTTTAAGACGAGTTGGCCTGGCATGAGCTCTGTTGGGCGAACCTTCTTTTGGTAGGTTGCCGAAGTGCCTGCGGCGTAATTTCGCATGTGCTCCAGTGCTTCGACCTGTACCCTCTCTAGGAGTTCGAGTGACACTTTGCGCCCATCTTCGCCCCAGAGAACATCACCCTTGGTGAGTTAGCCCCTAGCTCTGTTGGGGTCATCGCCTCGTCTCCATAGAGGAGCATGAACGGGCTGAATTTGGTTGGCCACGTGGGAGTTGTTCGGAGGGCCCAAAGGACAGACAACATTTCATCTGGCCATCTGCCTTTCGCTGCCCCCTCGAGCCTTTTCTTGAGTGCCTCCAAGATCTTGCCATTTGCGCGTTCGGCTGCCCCATTCGACTGTGGGTGAGCGACCGATGCGAACCTGATTTTCAGGTTTAGCCCTTCTCACATTTCTCTGAACTTTTCAGAGTCGAACTGCTTGCCATTGTCCGTGATGAATTCTCTTGGAACCCCGAAACGGCAAATGATGTTTTTCCAAACAAACTTCTGTACAGCCGCCGAAGTGATCGTGCCGAGTGGTTCGGTCTCGATCCAGCGTGAAAAGTACTCAATGGCCACGATTGCAAACTTGTACCCATTTCGCGCTACCGGGAATAGGCCTATGATGTCCAGCCCCTACCTGGCGAAGGGCCAAATTGGTGCGATCGGCTGCAGCTCATATTGCGGTGCGGTCTGGCTTCGGCCATGTCGCTGGCAGCTTTCGCACCTTCTGGCTTGCGTGACGCAAACTTTCAGCACCGTGGGCCAATATACTCCTTGGCGAAACACCTTGGAGGCGACTGTTCTTGCAGCTTGATGTGCGCCGCAGAGCCCCTAGTGTATTTCCTTCACCATCTCTTCGCCCTCGGCAAAGGAAACGCAGCGAAGCAGGGATTGGAGTATTCCAGAGCGATACAACTACCCTGAAACCAGCTTGTACTGCCTGGCCCTGATTTGCAGGCGTTTCGCCTTCGCTTCGTCATCTGGAAGCCAACCATCTTTGAGGTACTTCACGAACGATGTTCGCCAGTCCTCTGGGTCTTCGCCCGGGTTTTCCTGGTCTATGACCATGACATCCTTGATTTCCTCGGGCAGAATTGGTGCATACAGGATCTCAAAAAAGATGCCTAGCGAATGTGGTCCCCCGCAGGCGGCAGATTTCGCCAAGGCGTCTGCCTCCTCATTGTGCCCTCTGGGCAAGTGTTCGACCGTTATCCCGGCGAAGCACTTTTCCATCGACCGAACGGCCTCCAAATATCTTTTCATTCCTTCATCTTTTGCTTCGAAAGATTTGTCAACATTACAGGCCACTAGTTTGGAGTCTGTTCGGATGAGCAGGCGCCGAACCCCTAGTGCTTTCGCCTTTCTTAAGCCCAGCAGCACCGCTTCGTACTCCACCGTGTTGTTGGTTGTGTCGAACTGCAGCCTTGCAGCATACCGAATCGGCACGCCCCCCGGTGAAATGAGCACGGTCGCGGCGCCCGCCCCCTTGTGCGACCACGAGCCATCAGAGTGCATTGTCCAAGGCTGTTCGACGGGCTGCGGTTCGGGAGCGGACGCCGGTGTCCATTCGGCCACGAAATCGGCCAGGACTTGGGATTTGATAGCGGTGCGCACCACGAAATGCAGGTCGAAGGGAGATAACTCCGCTGCCCACTTGCTGAGTCTGCTAGAGATTTCCTTACCCCGAAGTACTTCGCCCGGGGGTATTGCGAAGGCACTATGATTTTGTGGGCCTGGAAGTAGTGCTTGAGCTTGCGCGAAGCCATCACCAGGGCGTAAGCGAGCTTTTCCATCTCAATATACCTTGTCTTCGGCCCTTGCAGGGCTTCGGATACGAAGTACACTGGTTTCTGCCCTGATTCTGTCTCTTGAACTAGGGCTGCGCTGACTGCCACTAGCGAAGCCGCTAGGTATAATAGCATTTCGCTTCCTGGTGTTGGGCTGACCAGGGCGGGTGGGCTTTGCAAGTATTGCTTTAGCTCTTCGAATGCGGCTTGACATTCGGGGGTCCAGCTAAATTTCCCTGCGCCCCGGAGGGTTTTGAAAAATGGCAGGCCCCTTTCGACTGCTTTTGAGAGAAAATGACTAAGTGCCGCGATTCAGCCCGCGAGCTTTTGTACTTCGCGTACGCTCGACGGTGACCTCATTTGCTGTATGGCGTCAATTTTCTCGGGGTTCGCCTCGATACCCCTCTCAGAAACAAGGAAACCCAACAACTTGCCGGCGCGAACCCCAAATACACATTTCTCTGGGTTTAGCTTCATACCCGCCGTGCGCAAGTTGTCGAAGGTCTCTTGTAAATCAGACGCGTGGTCGAAAGCCTTTCGGCTCTTTACGACAATGTTGTCGACATATGCTTCCACATTTCGCCCCAGCTGCTTGCGAAGCACCCTGTACACCAGCCTGGCGAACGTTGCTCCAGCGTTCCTCAGGCCGAAAGGCATCCTGAGGTGGCAGAAAGTGCCGAACGGCGTGATGAAGGCGGTCTTGGCGATGTCGTCCGGATTCATGTGGATCTGGTGATAGCCAGAGTAGGCATCCAAGAAGCTCATGAGCTCGCAGCCAGCCGTCGAATCGACCAGCTGGTCGATCCGCGGCAAGGGGAAGTCATCCTTCGGGCAAACCTTGTTGATGTCTGTGAAATTGACGCACATGCGCCACTTGCCGTTCGACTTCTTCACCAGGACCAGGTTCGCCAGCCACTCCGGGTGGTCGATCTCCTTGATCACCCCGGCCTTGAGAAGTTTTTGGACTTCGGCCTTCGCCGCTTCCTGGCGATCTGCGGACATCTTGCGCAGCTTCTGTTTTCTTGGCCTAGCGTCCGGCTTGACGGCCAGGCGATGCATGATGAGTTCTGGCGAAACGCCACCCACTTCACTGGGGTTCCAGGCGAAGATGTCGATGTTTTTCTTGAGTACTTCTAGGATTTTCCCAGCTTCCTCTTCGCCTAGGTCACCCCCCAGCTGGACAAACTTCGCCGGGTCCGCCTCGCTTACTTGCTCCTTGATTACCTTGCCATGAGGGGCCGGCTTTGGCACGCGGTTAATCCGCGGTTCGGCTTCCACGTTGTGTACCGCCCCGCTGATTACGGCCAAGTCGCCTTTCGGCGCAGCAGAAGGTTGAAGCACCTTGACAACAATCACCCCTGTTGGACCTGGCATCTTGAGCTTGAGGTAGTTGTGGTGGGAGATGGCTTCAAACTTGTTCAGGGTTGCATGACCGAAGATGGCGTTGTAGCTGTACGGGATGTCGACGATTTCGAACAGTATCTGCTCTTCGTGCCTGTTTTCGCCCGTGCTGAAAGCAACCTTTAACCTCGCCTGGCCAAGAACTTGAACCGCCCCACCGCCGAAGCCACGGAGCGAGGCCGGCGCTTTAGTGAGGGCCGAAGTAGGTAGCCCCATTCTGGCATACGCCTCGGCGAAGATGACATCGGCCGAGCTACCTCCGTCGACCAGAATGCGTCGGACTTCGAAGCCAGCCACCTCCGCCGAAATCACCAGGGGGTCTTGATGCGGAAACAGCACTCCTTCGGCGTCTTCCGGCCTGAAATAGATTTGCTGTCCCAAGTACTTCGTCGACCCCTTCGCCCGTCGAGGTGATGTTGTGCACCGTTCGCAGCTGCAACTTTTTCTGTCACTTCGAGGGCTGGACCGGTGGATCAGCTCTTGTGATTACTTGGATAATTCGGCGCTGCACGTCCTGGTGCTGTTCGGCTAGAGGCGACTGTTCCCGGGCTGCCTCGCGAGGTGCTTCGACAGTGGTACCCTGATGCGGCCTTGGTTTGAGGGCGTTGTTTCGCTGACGGATGTTTTGGCACTGCTCGGTGGTGTGCGAAGACCGCCCGTGGTATGCGCAATACAGATCTTTCCTGACCTTCTTGCGAACAGGCTGTTGATGGCTACCGCCCTGCTGGGCGTCGAATTCCTTGTGGAGGGCTTGTACTTCTTCGATAGCCATCACCGCCTTGCCGGTTCGGTCGGTCCTGAACTTCCTCCATGTCATGGGAGCTTGGCCTTGTCGGGGCGGCTGCCCCTGGTTCGCCGGCTGGGGCAGGCGAACGGCGGGGGGAGCCGGTTCGATGTCCTGCGCTTGCATCTGGGCCTGGGCCGCGGCGATGGAGGCCTTGTCGTACTCCGCTTGAATCGCCTGCCGTCGCTTGGAGTCCTCTTCGCCCCTCGCGTACCCATCGATGATGTGAAGCAGGTGCTCGAGAGTTTGCGGCTCCTTGTTGGCGATCTTTCTTGTGAGTTCGCCCTCGAGCAGCCCAGCCGAAGCGGCATTGATGACAGATGCTTCCATTATGTCTTGAACTTGGCACCGTGCTTGCGAGAAGCGACGCATGTACTCTCGTATCGATTCGCTCGGCCTCTAGCGAATGCCGAGCAAATGCTGATGCGTCTTCGGCTCCTCATATGTGCCTCGAAAGTTAAGAATACAAACATCGTGCAATTGCTCCCATGAGTAAATGCTATTGGATGGCAGATTGAAATACCAAGAACAGGCGATGTCGTCCAGAGCGAGATGGATTACCTTCGCCTTGGTGTTTTCATCGCCATGAGCGGCTTCGATCGCGGACTCATAGATTGAGAGGAACTCTTTTGGGTCTGTTTCGCCCGAGTACCGCGGAACAGGTGGGAATTTTAACTGAGGTGGGATCGGATGGCTTTTGATCCCCCCGCTCAGTGGCAGCCCCTTTTCACCCCCGGCCTTGCCCAAGGCGCCCTGCAGCGGAGGCCCGCCCGGCTGTGGATATGGCGTGGCGAAGGGCGAAGTGATGGACTGGGGGTGCGGTTGAGCTGCGACGTTCGGTGGCCTACTTCCGAACGGTGGCACCTGGATGGTGTTGTAGAAGTCGAACTGTGGCCCCTGGCCCCAGGGCGAAGCCCCCGGCCCGGGCTGATTCGACGGCAGCCACCCTGGTGCGCCCTGACTGGAGCCTCCCTCCGGCTGGGCCGAAGGGGTTGTGCTTGAGATGTGGGGTTGATTGAGCTGCTGAAGGAAAGCTTGAAGCTGCGCCTGTAGTGCCGAGGTCTCCTCCACCATTGCTTGTGATATTTGACCAGGCGGCGAAGAGTGTACTTGGGTCGTGGCCGGCCGAACCTGCGGCCGCTCGCCAGGGAGTGAGTGCGCTGCTGCGGCCAAAGGCTGGGCGGGGAAGCACACTGGTCCTTGCGCGGTCGGTGGCGGAGGGGCTTGTACCGGCGCTTGCTGATTGGCTTGAGGCGGGATGTAGCTTGCCGAATATTGGAGGACGGGGGCTGGAGCGATCTTGACTCGCCGTGCCGCTTCGTACGCTTGTTGCTGCTCCTACATTTGTCGAAGCATGTCTTGGAGTCGCGCCATGTTCTGCCGCATGGCCTCCATGTTTGCTTCGGCTTACGCGTCGATGCCGGGGTCGACCTACGCGGTGGCGAATGTGGTCGAGGCCGACTGAGTTGCCAAAGGGACCTGCACCGCCGAAGTGGTCGGCGCCGAAGCCGACGGCGCAGCCGCCATTTCAGCAGGTGCCGAAGGCTCCGCGCCCTCGTCCGTGTCCATCGCCTCTTCCGCTACGCTCTCCTTTGGGTTCGCAACCCTCTCTTTTGAGACCTTTTTCGGTGGCATTAGCTCTCAGTGGTTTCGCTCAGAGGTCCCCACGGTCGGTGCCAGCTGTTGTCGAAACGACAACTGCATACGTCGAAGGACGTGGATACTCAACGGTTGTTGGGAAAGTAAAGTGTAATAAATTTTGTATTAAATTCGGATCCCCCTTTACATGGCCCAAGGTGGCTATTTATAACCCCATTACAGACCCCCTTTTAGAATTTTGGGGCTATTACAAGGGAATTTACATGGTCACCCTCAGAAAGGGGCCCTTACATGGGTATTCAATGTAATTAAGGCGTATGGGCCCTCAATGGCTGTTTGATGGCTACTGGCTCCTTAGTCCATGGGCCGGGGCGATTGGGCCGGCCCACTGGACCCCCTTGAATCAGGTCCATCTTGGCGAAGTCACCCTTCTTCGGTGCATGTCTTCGCCATGCGGCCTTCGCCCAGGCCGATGGGAGCCCAGTGTGACTCTTCGCTCATTGCCTCTTTCGCCCTGATGTCTTCGCCACCGGGCTTCACCTCAAGAGCCTTGGGCGCCTATAGTTCGGATCCCTGTCGCTCAGCTGGTTTCTGCAGTCTTGGTTGAAGGGCCTCATGGCATATCGCCAACAACTTCCATCTACCAATCGAATTATTTTCTAAACCGAATCCACTAAAGAATTGTACCAAATTTTGACGTTAACAATAAGTTATGTTGATCACTCCTTATGTATCGATGAAGATATCGATGTTGAGCATGATCGTCTCGTATTCCCTTGCTTAATCCGTCCATGGTTAGTAGAAAGCAAGGAATATAAAAAAAATATGTGCGCTCCTATTAACTACTAGGTAGTGGAGGCTCTAATATCACACCACTCTAAACTTTTAACCAATCTCTTAGAAGTTCTTACCAATGCAAGCTGGTTGATGACGTACACCGACTCAACCAAAGGTTGAGCACCCCAATGGAGATTGGATGTATTGATGCCTAGGCAAACACTTATTGTACGGCTGAAGTCAAATCTGTGGAACTCTGGATATGCTTAAATATGTAGCAGAGGAATAGTAAATGCTCAAATCATAGAATACAAAGTTGAATAATCGTTCAAAGTCAGTGCCATGCTCGTCATAGGCTAGAACATACTAGAGACGCGAGACGCGAGCATAGACACGAATGATACCACAAGATAACACTAGAAACAACTAAAGCACGACTCTGGTATATGAAAGTAAACTCAAAGATAATAACTTATTTTCTCTTTTCTTTCTTTCTTCTTTCTTTCTTCTTTCTTTTTTTGGTGTGGTTTTTCTTTTAATTTTTGTAAGCACCTTTCTCCCATTTCTCTCTTTTTTTTGATTTTTTCCAGCAAAATGCAATTTAAGGACCTCAATGTAAAATTACAATGACTCAAATGTAAATAAAAAAATAACATGGACTTCACTACAAAATTCCAAACCCTAAAACTTAAACTATCCAAAAATGCAATGCTCGAATCCTGTTGATCGTGTTTTTGCAAACAGAATACGAATCCAACACCAAACAAAAATTCACCAAAGTGTTTGACACGACTCAGACTGAATGATAAAGACAAAAGGTGGATTAAGAAACACTCGGCCACGAGGCCTTCATGTGGTGGATGGAAACCGACTCTACTCGCAAGGTCTGCAATTGGATGGTGCAACCACGGAAAGAAAATTAGAAACAAATTTGAACTCCTTTCAAGGCTGAAAGAAACAATCCTGATCGGCGAAAAGAGGAATGGATTCACAAAAGGAAACTGATCTACGGATTGTAGAACTCCATCCAAAGACCGATTGATAAACAAGCCATCCGCAGAACAATGGAAACCCTAACTTGATACAACTCCAAAACTACCCAACAGAAACTTGTAAAAATTACAAAAATAGAACCCAGGCGGCGAGGCGGTTTCATTTTTTTAACAAAGACCCGGTGGCAGTGACGACGGTGTTACTAAGCATGACAATAACTCAAAACTCTAAACAGACTAGTTGCTCAGACCAACAATACAACATGACTGTTGACTGTCCTTCAGTACCAAATCCTACTGTCAATTCCTTCATAAAAGCAATTGAAAGAATAGAAAATGGATTAGTGGATTACCAAACTTAGAGATAGTGGTTATTACTAACCATTTCCGCAAGTCTTGGAGATTATTTATATGCAGGTAAATTATGGACGAAAATCACTCGCCATGCGAAGAAACACACCTTTGGCCAATCAAACGTGAGTACACGGATTGGAGGTCCCACAAACCGTAGCAAAACCGGCATATTTGAGGCCAACCACCGTGCACCATCATGAGGGCCCACAGGACAGTGACTCAGGCGAAAACGAGGGAGAAATACAGTCAAAGTGGTTCAGCCAAACCACCGAAGTGGTTGATCGCCCCTAGCTTCCATGTGTCACTTCCTCAGGCCTTCCAATGGCGGTTATGCCTGGTTCCTCGATAGTTACTGACTTAAACCACCATCATTGGACACTATATAAGGAGGAGAAGCTCTCACTCTCAAATTGCACAACTTAAGTGGAGTACAACTCACTTTGATATTTATGATACTCTTTAGTGGAGTTAGAATATAAGAAGAGAGTGAGGGGAAGCTTCGAAAGGAGTGCCCCAGGTGCTAGAGTTCTCTCCGAGGGAGTTCCAGAGTGCCGGAGATGTTGACACTCTCCAATGGAGTCCTGGAGGAGTGCCGGAGTTGTCAATACTCTCTCCGATCTCGTACCTCGATGGATGCTTCTTTTACATCAGTAAATATTTTTGATTTTCTCTGGTATTCATTTTTCTTATTTAAGTAAGATTGCTTCTTATCATTCGTTTAGTATTTACATTGAGTCCTCTAGTACTAAGACTCTGGATAAAGAAGGAAGTTCTTGGCCAAGGCTAGAGTAGTATCGATAACGTAGACATGGTGTCTAGGTTAGAGGTTACCTTCGTTTGTTGTGTGCTCCAAGAAAAGTGAGGTCGGTGGTAGGTGGTGATAGCTATGTCCGTCTTTTCGTATTCCTCCATGTTCAGGTACATCATAGAGGTACATGTCGGACTCAGCCTAGCAGACCAGGGGAGATTTGGTGCCTTAAGCAATTGATATAGTTGTACCTTAACTTAATTAAGATAGTTAACACATAGGAGTCTTCTCTAGCTTAAGCCTCCATTTAGTTGATGTCTTTGGATGAATCATATTCTTAGATTATACACACACGTTCCCTATAATTTGATACCCTTGGAATTCTCTAAGGTAAAGTGCTACAACGGTATCTGTGCGCTTGTGGATTTGTCTATGACCATATGAAATACCAATAATGATGATGCAACGCAAAACTCAACAAAGCAAAAACTAAAAAGAACAATACAATGGCTCAATGATAGCTAGGTACTGGATGCAACATTTTTTGTATGGCTATTTCCTCATTATAGGTAGATAAAAAAGTTCACCGAACAACGAAAGCTCTGATACCACTTGATAAAGCCCTGAGCTCCACTTGATAAGGTCACAACTCTAATTGCCGCGATCTTTCGATGAGTTGATGATAACTACAATTTTGGAGAAACGTTGATAACCCGACTACAACCATACGAGACATTGTTGTGTTGTGCCTTAGCGATCGATACACATCTGTGTGAATGGTTGATCTTGACGGTGCAGTTCAACCATATCCGTATAGGCAAATCAAAGAAACAAGAAAGCTGAAGATAAAAGCAATCTGATATTGCAAATAGGAATTGAATACAAATGATAAGTTGGGGTTCTGTGACAAGAAAATGACAATCTAACTGATCATGGCTTGACCTAGAAAAGTAGCAATGGCTAAACTTTATTCGAAACAAAACCCGATAAATCCTAAAGGGGCACCTAGCACTTTATGGAGTGAAAAGACGACCAAGGGGTCCCCAGGTCGTGTTCCACTAGGTTGGGGCGCACCCCACTTGGGCCAGGGTACTAAATGAAGTTAGGGGTACTAATTAAAGCACGTGATAGGTGGTGCAACACCTTGTTTCTCTATTTGTCGAGGATTCATAAGGAATTTGGAGATGAAGTGGATCCATTGGAATGAGGACTCCGAGAGCTTTCCATCAAATACTCATAGGTCCAAAATGGAGCTCGTATGCATGTTTGGCGATAGTAGGTGGCTGAATTGGATTTAACTTGGACAACTTGATCTTGATGTCTTCCAGTTGACTTATGATGTGAATAATGGTTGTATCCGTAGTAGTCATGGTCAAATCAGAGATTGTATGTGCAGATGACTTTTGAATGGTCATGGCCCCTTGTTATTTTTTTTCTCACAATAAACCACACTATGCGCTGTAGAATGAAAAACGTCACCATCATTGCTTTACATGTGCCTTTACGTGGGTGGGCAGCAAATAGTCCCGTCTCTTTACTCCATCATCGTTACCTGCGTGCATGTCATGTCATTTTCATCGCACAGTACACCACACCAAACTTTCGGCATATGCAACTACCGTTGATTACGAGATTACGAAACACAGTGCACCACACTGCACGCTGAAGTGAATAACACATTGCTTTAGTGCCTCACGCTTAATTTTTTCATCACATAGTCTGCAACTCTACATATTGGCACGCATGGGTAGAACACTCTTCACGAAACACATACATAGGCCCTCCTCCCCCATTTCGCCTCTCATCTCCCCAGTAAGACCAAAGAAACAATGGATGCTAAAACACCTCTCACTTTGGACCCAGATCAGAGAAGCAATCCTTTTTGCTTGGCTACTTCCACCATGGATAGAGCGTTTACTTTGCACATGCCTTATCAATGCCAATTGATGACATTTCGGGAGCCTGCGACTCGTGATAGGAGATTATTCCAATGCCCAAACTATCACGAGGTTAGGACTCTATGCCCATGTTGTCTAAATGCTCGCAAATAATTAACTCAACATCATCTTACAAATAATAAATATTGTTGTAGGGTCACGGATTGGTCTGTAGCTAAGATCAATAGGTTGATACAGAGAATCCTCCTTTTGATGGGACAAACATGTACGCCTCTTTGGAGATCCACACAGTACCAAAGGAGGAAGGAGGCAAATGATCAATATTTGCTAGAGGAATGGCGTCTTCCACGTTAGGGAATGCCTACATGGCTGCAGCGTCCTAAGTGCAGATGCGGTGATACTTGCCAGGTCACGAGGTCTATATGACGTAGTACTTAGGTAGATGTTACTTTGTTTGTCCAAACATCCTTGGCGACAATTTCGTTTTAAGTGACCTTCAATATACTACCCTAACTGCCATAATATTTTTTTCAAATTCCTCCATACAATACCTATCTGTAATATTACTTACTTTCCATAGGAAGACCAAAACGGTGTGCCTTCCAACAGTGGATAGACATGGAGAGACCCCCTACCAATCAAGTGACACCAATACATGCCGAAACAACTTCACAATACATGAAGGCAAAGGCGGAGTATGAGTGAACAATAGACTCCACTACCAACAAGTGATTACTGCTCGACGAAGGATTATGAGATCCAAACGTTCTAAAGTAGACATCTTATTATTCCTAATTCTACTATGTGTCTATCCTAGTGTGTCAAACTGTATGCTTTCGTGCAATATGTTCCTATTATTACTTCAACTATATACGTGGTTCAACCTATGCGGAATCGTGCAATATTCCCCTATTGTTAAACAAATTTTGTTGCCTTCTAAACCAAGCTTTTTTATTACACGCGATAATATTTAGTCGAATATATCATAGTTAAAAAAAGTTAACTTCCAATGTTCTCCTCTTTTAGTCTGCACATATATATCAACACACACACATGTATATCACCCATACGGGGGCACCATGGGAAATAACCCATATGGGGCACCTTTTGAATATATATAAAAAATATTGCACACTATGGTGCCTGAGCAACTTGGTGTTCACTTAAAGTTTTCAATATTTTCAAATTGTGAGTATATACCTAGGTATAAGAATTTGATTTATACCTAGACCTAGCAACAACACAATTCAAATTTAGCTTTATTTCACAATCCATTATTACATACCTAACTATTATATGTTTGGATGTTATATACCTAGGATCAAAATCTAACAAAAACATGTTCAAATTCAGTTCAAACTTATTTTTAACTAGTTAGTAAATTAGTTAATGTTAATACCTAAACATTTTAAAAAAATCATACTCATTTGAATTAGGTATATACTCAATTTGAATCATGGATCCCGAGCACCATGAAGCACTAAACAAATTTAATATACACACACAAATATATATAGACATACTATACCGCACCCGGGGTACGTTATAGTTAAAACACACCCAACGTTAGTAATTTTATTACTAACAGTGCAATCATGATAAATCCCTGAATTAAGTCTAATAGTAAAATTATTACTATCAGGTATTTGATAATATACAACATGTAGTAAACCGTTTACTATATGAGGGGCGCGTTTTAGTTATTACGCACCCAGGGTGCTTTTTAGCGCATCCATATATATATATATATGGATGCGCTAAACCGCGTCTAAGGTGTGCAATAAGTAAAACGCTACCCTCACATACACCCCCACCCCACCCCTTGGCACCCTCCCCCATCCCCGTCCGCACTTCCTCCATTGCCGGTTCTTTTTTTTCTTTTCTCCTACACTTCTTTTGTAATTGGCCTATTAGTAACAAGATTACTGAGTCTATCAGAACATGAGTAAGTAAGTTACTAATACTCCCGTACTCCCAAGTGATTCATTCTCTCAGTAAATGGATTACTCCTAGTTTGTTTAGTCTTTTTCAAATGGTTCCTTCTCTCAGTAAATGCTCTCAGGTTACTTAGGATAGTACTACTCTCAATTGATTCTCATACCTTCACACAGTAAACAAATTACGTATGATATTGCCACAAGATTACTCTTAGAAAATAAATTACTATCACACCGATTGTGCTCAACACAACATATTTATTTTGCCACAAAATCTCTCTTAGTAACCAAGTTACTAAAGGTTTTCAGTTTTTAAATTTTTTGGACGAACAAATGGTAATATTTTTTTAATTGGATTAGTCTGGTAATCTCCACTAGTTATATACAGTATTGAATTAAAAATGACGAACTCCTTTACTTAACTCATTAGAAATGTGATGAATTTGGCAACTCATAAACTAATTTACTTTGCAGTATAAGTGTACAAGTGGCTTTATTAAATATTTGATATTGTTAGGCACACGGAGAACTATGTACTATTCATTTGTAGTACACAGACCATGACTGCCTATCTGTTTTAGACAGAAAATCAAGCACGATCTCGAAAACCCGATCCAGCCAAAACTGGTTTATATAGAAGCAAAAGTATCTGCGACTCGTACGATATGTAGGACAATAAAGCCACCTCACAATTCACCCAACACAAGCTCGAATTCATGGATATTGTCACACATGAGCATGCCCACGAGTTCCGTGGTTTTACGTAACTCAGAACGGAGTAAACTGCCTGGATCACGGTGCAAACAAGCCCGACGGTGGCCGCCACGAAGCCAGCGGCCAGCCACGGGCAGGCCCGTACATAGGCCGGTGCAACATGTGCACCTGTTCAGGGTCTCCGAAAATTAGGGGCCCCCAAATCTACACTTAGAACTAATTGTACATACTTAATTAGCAACTAATTAACAGGTCCAATAGATAAGAAGAAAAGCCCAGGAAGATGAAAGGTCGGAAGGCCCAATCCCATGCTGGTAGACTGATACTTGACGCTTCGTTTTCACAGTCGTCGCTTGCTGCCGATTCGTTGATGCCGCTTTCGTTATGCTTTAGTGCAACTTCACATATATTTCGGTGGAACTTTTCGTTCCTCGTTGATACAAAAATTACTTTTGTGTTTGCGAAGGGAAATAATTTGCATCCAGTGAGTTAGTTGCAGTTGTGCTTTTTTACTTTTTTTTCTAATGAAATTAAACTAATCCCTGGTGCCTGTCTTGCAGGCTGCAGCCGAGATGATGGTCGATGCTAGCTACTCCTAGCTTTTGCTTTTGCTGTTTTATTTCTTGCTCCCTTTGGGAGGATAAGCATGTATGCTCAGCATTGTTAGTTTGTGAAGTTCAGTTCATGCAGTTATGCTGCTACTACCTAATCCATTTTCTGAACATTCTATATTTATTTATTTTAACTTTTTGCACTGACCTTTCTGAACTTTGATTCTGAACATTCACTCGTTTTAGTTTCTGAACTTTCGGTGTTCGTACATGTTGCTAGCATATGTGGGACAATTTACTTATGTTGTGAAAATTCTGAATTTGCAGCGAGGAGTGCTCTTCCGATTGCCACTTGGATATGGGCATATGGCATGCATCAATGTATGAAGAATGGACAGTAGTTCAGCGCTTTCATATGCAATTTTTGTGATGTCTATTCTTTAGAATTGTGTTTACATGTAATTTTTTGTCCAATTTTATTTTGGTTTAGGGAGCTGCAATTTTTTCAACTACAAATTTGTAGTTGCAGGTAGTAGGTGCACTCCCCATCTGTTGTAGTTGACATTATAAATTTTGTGCAAGTTCAGTAATAAATTTGTACAACTAATGTTTTTCCGATCCATTATCCCCCATCTGCCGTTTTTTTCATCGATTTATCATCTGCTTGCTTCTCTTTTCACATAGGATCAATCTGGTGCCTTTTGTCCACTTGCTTCACGTGCATGGCGAAAGTACCAAGCATATGCAAGTGTGGAGATTATGGGTACCACATACCCACAGATCTAGTTACTCGACTGGTTATAGAGAATATACTATGTATATAGAATATGTACAATACTAGGGCTTGGGTATTACGTTGACTTGTTTATAAAGGCATGGCTTGTAAACCTGGTTTGTTAAGATCGTAAATTAGTTATAAGAGATTTAAACCGTAAGGAGTTAAATCTCTATCTTGTAAACCCTTTCCCTCCGATTATATAAGGAGGACAGGGTGCCCCTTGCGGGCATAGGCACAACTCGATCGTCAAATCAATACACAACTCAGAGACTCAAATCCCCGAAACAGGAGTAGGGTATCACTTCTTCGTGAAGGCCTGAACGTGTGTAAATCCTTTGTCTCATAACCCATCCACTTTTCCATCTTATTCGCTACCCCTTTTCATATTGCAGAATTCTAGTTTCGATAGTTGGCGCGCCAGGTAGGGGAAGCGTCAAGTTCATTGCCAATCAAGTACGATGGGATCGTCATCAGGCATCGACAACTACGCCTTCCTCTGGGGCAGGCGTACCACTTCGGCAGCCTCGACTTCATCACCGACAACTTCGGCAAGATCTCTCTTCTCGACTCAGCATCCAACCAGTCGGGGAGAGATGACGTCTCTTGGCCGCTAGGTTTGCCTAATGCGGCCAAGACAAACACCCAGATATGTTCCCACAAGATGGCTTGAAATCACTTGGGAAAAGCGTCAACATTGACTTCTCTTCCTACGTCAAGCCTATCTTAAGACGAACAAGTGTACCCGACGGTCGTCATGCAGTTCCCGCCAGATCTAGTCATGGTTTCTGGGTCAGGGTCGCCATCCCCTCGTGGGCTGAGATCCGATCCGAACCCGGTCAAGATTAGATCTAGCTTAAGGGAGGTCAACGTCGTGATCCCACCACTCGGATCCTGCTCCAACACTGAGCTCGCCGCCTACACCAGTTCTTCAGAGGAAAGCGTTCATGGCAATCCACTCGACGCCGAGATTGGAGATGGCTCCGACTTCAATGACGACTACACCACAGTCTTCAACGGAGTCTTCATGGCAAACAACGAGACCGACGTTGAAGGCTGCAAGCAGAGGAGGCAACTCGAGTTGGAGTTGAGCAAGAACGCATCAGATTGGATCAAGATAGGGCCAGGCGGGAGCAGGAGCGACAAGCGCAAGCAGAACAAGACCGCCTACGCAGAGAAGACGAAGAGAGGAGGCACAAGGAAGAAGAGGATCGCAGAAATAGAGATCTGGCTGTGGCAGGACGCAAGGCAAGAAATCTCATTGGGCAGACTGTCATTGATAACACCAACGTGTTCCTTACACTACAACAAAATGTTGTCGGGGAAGTCACTCTCCTCGACGCGATACTCGGCACAGCCCCGCCTCGTGTCACTCTGCTGATTAATCAATTCAAAACTCTTGTTGCGGCAACTATCCCGGCTGTTGGTGCAAGTCGGCGAACCATCGAATCCACATCAAGAGCTCCAGGTGGCAGTCGCCCACCGCCCTCAAGAATAAGAGACAACAGAAGCAAGACAATTCACGTGCCGACCACAACAGCGGAGCACGCCGAGAGCAGTCGGCTCAATCGCCCATGGGCCACTTCACCCGACCATCACCTCATGCCAGAGATCGCAGAATGCACTCCGACTATCATAGTCCCCCAGGGCTTCGGTCGACCTGAGGGACACCCTCAACCAACGGTGTAGAGAAAGAGGCATTATCATACAAGACGACAAAGATTGCAAAGGAATCCCATCTTTCACCAGCTACCTGCGTCGAGTGAATTGGCCGACCGGTTTTAAGCCGACTCGCATCGAGTGTCGGATGGAGAAAATCCGTAGCGGGGGTCTGTGCGGACCCCCTTTTTGAGTTCGGCCCAAGGGCGCGTGAAAGAGTCCTCCTCAAGCCCGGCTCCGGTGAGGACGGTGTCACACACGATCGTTTATACAGGTTCGGGCCGCCGATGAGGCGTAATACCCTACTCCTGTGTGGTGGATTATCTATGTGGGTTCTATCTCCCCGGAGTTGGGTGAGGTTCGCCGCTGCTCAGGGAGAAGAAGTGGAGAAAAGTATCCAACCTCCTTCCTCTAGGCCTGGGCCTCCTTTTATATCTCAAGGGGACACCACAGGGGCCAAACAGGCGGTTTTCTAGAGAGAGAGGAGCAAAATATTTTACATATGTCTACTATGCCGTGGCTTGGGGTGGAAGCCTTCCGCTTCTGTGGATCTGGTATGGCGTTGCTCAGACCGTCCATCATGGCGGTCGGCCCGGCATGTCATTCTTCATTAACCGGAAGGAATCCGGTAGTCCACCGTGATTCTGTTGATGCAAAAAACACACACTGGCCTGAGAGATCTGCTTAACTCTAGTGTAGGTCCAAAATTAGGGTTTTAGGTTCAAGGGCGTGCCAATTGATTTGATCCTGCATTCAATAAGAAGAAATATGCAAAGAATATTAGTAAACGATAGACAATCGGCCATAGGGCCGAATTCATATCGTATGTGACCTAGCCAATGCAGTAAAGCATGAATCGGCTGTAAGGCATAAGCAAATATGAAAATAACCCTAAAACTAGTATATCAGCTGTGGATACCAATGTTATGCAATCAAAGAAATCATTATTATTTTTGAAATAAACAATTGGTGTAGATCGGATTGAACCGAGACAGTATAAATTGCTTAAGTCTATCGTAACATGAAATAATGATTACACAAAATCGATGTCATAGCCGATATCTAGATTTAAGTGCATAACGGTCGTGAATCCGATACAATCTTACGATAAAGCAATGAGAATTAATTATAGAACATTAAACAAAGCATAAAACTATGTAAAAAATATTCTAAATAGATAAGATCGGCTGAAACTCCGATACTATCCCTATCGATAACCGTAAAGCAAGTTAGAGATCATGATTCTAAAACAACTCAATAGGTTGGACTTAACCAATGCAGCATTAAGCATAAAAGAAGCACAACATCTAACAAGCCAATAATCATCAAATCAGGATGGTAGATACATCATATAACATGAATCAACAAAGTAAGCTAGCCGATACCGACAAAACCCTAAAACAGATCTAGCCGATATAAGGAGATAGCATTGTTGATCTAAGCTATATGACATATATGATAACTTCGGAAACTTGCAAGATAGAATTAGAGTGTCATAAAGATATAAGCACTAACTCCAATGATGCAAATCACCATGACAAGATATACCTTTTCGCCGAATATCAAATTGATGCAGCACGACTCGAAAGCACAAGCTTGTCGAAAGTAGAAAACAAAGGTGGCGATGCGCCGAGATTGATTGAACGTATGTTGTTATTATTTACAAGACCTCGGGATTATATTTATACCCGAAAATACAAACATTGTCCATCACGGACACGACTCATATCAACCTAGTACAAATCCAACTAACGAACAAGTCCCTTAGGCGGACTCTTACCGGGAATATCTATAAGAAAATTACATAAAATAACCTAATTAATAGATACAATTGCCTCCTCAGGACTCTATCCGTGCATGGCAATCCGTATGAATCATCCTAACATAACCCGATGACGTGTACCGAGTCACATTACCGAAATCGGTTCAATCGGCTAACCTTATACCGACTCTGTTTCCGATACGATCTAATCTCCTCGATTCTCTTTGATTCTATCTTCATCTCCGATACTTGAATTACCAAATTTGGTCATCAACGGATTCGTGCAATGCGCCAGGTGATTAGACCTGACGCACCAACCTTGACGTGGCGCAGGAGCCGGATCGGCCCCTACGATCTTGACGCAGCTTCATTGGGAAGCGTATCATACCTACCACGCGTGTGCCGACACGCACGGCACTGTACACCGTCCCATTGATCATTCGCACTGGTCTCGAGCCGGTTAGCCATCGGCGGCCGGTGTCAGATGAGTGCGCGTCACTTCGCAATAGATGCGATACGCGCGCGGTGCAGGCGCCTGCACCGTCATTTAATGCGGGTAGGTGAGCGCTGGGAGCGCTCACCCACTTCGTGGTGCGTGGCGATGTCCCGAGGTGGTCGGGGGAGCCCGACCCCTGCAGGATCTCCCCCGGAGGGGGTAGCGCGCCATGGGAGGGCGGCCGCCACGTCATCCTTGGGCCTTCCCACCCCTCGGGGGATAGCCATGTGTACTGAGGGGGCTGCCTCAAGCCCATAGTCGGCATACCCCTGGGCCCAGGACACCGACATCGAGAAATACAACGGCAAAACCGACCCTGAGTCATGGTTGACCGTCTACACTCTCGCAATTCGCGCAGCAGGAGGAGACAACAAGGCCATGGTGAACTATTTGCCGATGGCATTGACCGACTCTGCCAGGAACTGGCTCGCCGGGTTACCACGAGACACCATCGGTTCTTGGAGCGAGCTTCGCGACCACTTAATCGCAAACTTCTAGGGCACTTTCGAGCGCCCTGGGACACACTTCGAGTTATACAACATTGTGCAAAAGCCGGATGAGACCCTGCATGAGTACATACGACGCTTCTCCGAGAAGCGCAACAAGATTTCTGACGTCACCGATGACAACATCATCGCCGCATTTACAGGAGGGCTTTACAACGACCTATTGATTAGAAAATTTAGCTGCAAACCTCTGAAGACAGTCAAGTAGATGTTCGAAAAGGCAAATGAGTATGCCAAATCAAATGATGCAGTCAAGGCCTCAAGGCAGTCGGCAGGATGTTGGAATTCCAAGAAGAAGGACAATGACGGTGCGGCGGGAGCCAGTGGGAGCGGTGGAAAGCATAAGTATCGCAAGTGTAAGCCCGAGGATCTGGTCGCTACAACTTCAAACCACAAAAACCAGCAACCTCGAGTCACTACCTACGACAGAATAATGAACGACCCCTGCACGCACCATCCTAATAAGGGACACGCGGCCAAAGATTGCTTCATCTACAAACAGTTCGCGGAAAGATACGCTGCGCAAATCAAGAAGCCGACCGAAGGAGAAGGCACCTCTGTGCAAAAGAAGAATGACGATTGGCCAAGTCAGGGGGTTTACCAAGATCCCAGAAGCGAGCTAAATCATATATTCGGAGGACCGCTTGCTTATGAATCAAAGAGAAAGCAGAAACTCACTGACAGAGAAGTCAACGCGACACAACCCGCAGTCCCCCAGTACTTGCAATGGTCAGAGGTTCCCATCAAGTTTGACTGCTCGGATCATCCTGACCAAGTGGTCCACCCGGGGCGGTATCCCCTGGTACTAGACCCAGTCGTCCGCAACGTCAAGCTCAAGCGCACGCTTATCGATGGAGGCAGCACACTCAACATTCTCTTCGCCAAGACCCTAGACGAGATGCAGATCCCGCGTTCCGAGATGAAGCCGAGCACCGCTCCTTTCCACGGAGTCATCCCAGGATTATCTTCAACATCACTCGGCCAGATCACTCTCCTAGTCACTTTTGAAACGAAGGAGAACTTCCGTACGGAGAACATCAGCTTCGAGGTTGCCGACTTCGACCTATCACACCATCCTCGGCAGCCCAGCACTAGCCAAGTTCATGGCTATACCCCACTAGACCTATATGATGATGAAGATGCCTGGACCACGCGGAGTTATACCCTTGCGCAGCGACGTCAAGCAGGCCCTCACCTGTGACATGGAGAGTTGCGAGTTGACACAATCTCGTGAGAGATCACTCGGCCAACAGGAGATCCGACTGGTGCCGTCCACATCACAAGAAGGCGAAATCCCTGCCAAGAAGGCGTCCAAGACCAGAGAAGGCGACACCAAGACCAAGAAAATCCTTTAGATTCTTCTGATCCCTCTAAAACTGCTGTAATAGGCGTTGAGTTAGATAGACAATAGGAAAGCGCTCTCATCACCTTTCTTCAAGATAATAAAGATATTTTTGCATGGAAAACATCTGATATGTCTGGTATTCCTAGAGAGGTGATTGAGCACTCCTTAAATGTTAAAGAAGACGCCAACCCTATCAAGCAACGACTCCGCCGATTTGCACAGGACAGAAGAGATGCCATCAAAGAAGAATTAACCAAGCTACTGGCGGTAGGTTTCATCAAGGAAGTTTATCATGCCGACTGGCTCGCAAACCCAGTTCCGGTTCGCAAGAAGATAGGACAATGGCGTATGTGCGTCGACTACACAGATTTGAACAAAGTTTGTCCTAAAGATCCTTTCGACTTACCCCGTATAGATCAAGTAGTAGAGTCAACAGCCGGATGTGAGTTGCTCCGTTTCCTAGACTGCTACTCGGGTTACCACCAAATCAGCTTGAAGGAATCCGACTGCTTGAAGACTTCGTTCATCACCCCGTTCGGAGCATATTGCTACATCACCATGCCCTTCGGACTGAAGAACACAGGGGCCGTCTATCAACGCATGATCCAACGGTGCCTTGCAACACAACTCGGACGGAATAAGGAGTCTTACATCGACGATGTCATCATCAAGACAAAGCAGAAGGACAACTTGATAGAAGACCTGTAGGAAACTTTTGCAAACATACACGCTTTCAGAATGAAGCTAAATCCTGAGAAATGCACCTTCGGAGTACCGTCAGGGAAATTACTCAGCTTCATGGTGTCTCATAGGGGCATCGAAGCCAACCGGGAGAAAATCAGTGCTGTCTTAAAAATGAAGCCAACACGGGGTTCCTAGAAAGATGTCCAAAAACTTACCGGGTGCATGGCTGCACTCAGTAGGTCCGTTTCGAGGCTTGGAGAGTGTTAGATGCCCTTCTTTAAGTGCTCAAGAAAAAACGATGATTTTCACTGGACTCCCGAAGCTCAAAAAGTGTTCGAAGACTTCAAGACCTTTCTGACAACTCGGCCAGTGCTAGCTTCGCCACTGCCACAAGAGCCGCCGCTACTTTATGTATCGGCGACTTCAAAAGTAGTGAGAACAATCCTGGTCGTCGAGCGTGAAGAAGAAGATCGCACTCAAAAAGTTCAGCGACCAATTTATTTTGTAAGCTAGGTCCTTGCCGACTCCAAAACCCGCTATCCCCAGGTGCAAAAGTTGTTATATGGAGTCCTAATCACTGTCAGGTAGCTGGCCCACTATTTTCAGAGCCACCTGGTCACGGTGGTCACATCGTTTCCACTCGGTGATATTCTCCGCAATCGGGAAGTTACAGGATGCATCGCCAAGTGGGCCCTAGAGTTGATGGCTTTAAACATCACTTTCAAGCCCCGGGTTTCTGTAAAGTCACAGGTGCTTGCCGACTTCGTCGCCGAGTGGACCGAGTGTTAAGAAGAGGTGCCTGCGGAGAAGATGGAATACTGGATGATGCACTTCGATGGATCAAAGAGGATTACTGGGGCTGGGGCAGGAGTCGTTCTGATCTCCCCGACTGGAGAACGCCTGAGCTATGTACTTTGGATTCATTTTTCAGCATCACACAATGTAGCCAAGTATGAAGCTCTTCTGCACGGATTGCGGCTTGCTGTGTCCCTAGGGATACGATGCTTGGTAGTTCGAAGAGATTCTCAACTTGTGGTTAATCAAGTAATGAAGGATTGCTCATGCATCGATGACAACATGGCTGCTTATCGACAAGAGGTCCGCAAATTAGAAGACAAATTTGATGGGTTGGAGCTAACCCACGTTCTCTGACACAATAATGAGGCGGCCGACTGACTGGCTAACTTTGGATCAAAAAGGGAAGCAGCCCCTTTAGACGTCTTTGTAGAGCACCTTTACCAGCTATTGTTTCAAATAAGCCAATTTCAGTAAAAGAAGCTGGAGAACAAGTTTTACTGCTCGACACTGACTGGAGGACACCTTTCATCAATATTTGAAGCATCAGGAGTTGCCTCCCGACAAAAACAAGGCCGAACGAGTTCACCGACGTAGCAAGATTTATATCCTTGTAGAGGAAGAATTATACAAGAAAAGTCCTTCTGGAATACTGCAAAGATGTGTTTCTCTTGAGGAAGGCATACAACTTTTAAAGGATATCCACTCGGGAGTGTGTGGCAACCACGTGGTAGGACGAACGCTGGTCGGAAAGGCATACCGACAGGGTTTCTTTTGGTCCACAGCAGTCGGCGATGCAGATAAAATTGTCCGTACTTGTGAAGGCTGTCAATTTTTGCTAAACAGACTTACCTGCTAGCCCAAGAACTGTGAAGGCTGTCAATTTTTGCTAAACAGACTTACCTGCTAGCCCAAGAACTGCAGACTATTCCCCTTTCTTGGCCTTTTGCGGTCTGGGGACTAGATATGGTAGGTCCCTTTAAAAGGGCACAAGGCGGATACACACATCTCTTTGTTGCGGTGGACAGGTTTTCCAAGTGGATCGAGGCAAAACCAGTTGTGACTATTACCGCGGATAAAGCGCGCGACTTCTTCATCAACATTATGCATCGCTTTGGTGTGCCTAATCGAATTATTACTGACAATGGAACTCAGTTCACAGGAGGAGTGTTTAAAGATTTTTGCAAAGACTTTGGTATCAAGATCTATTATGCTTCAGTAGCTCATCCCATGAGTAATGGTCAAGTCGAGCGTGCAAACAGAATGCTACTCCAAGGGATTAAAACTCGAGTTTTCGACAGACTGCGTCTGTATGCTGGCCGGTGGATAGAAGAGTTACCCTCAGTTTTGTGGTCATTGCGTACTACTCCAAGCTGAGCCATGGGTCAATCACCTTTCCTTTTGGTATACGGCGCAGAAGCCATGTTGCCGAGTGAAATGGAGTTCGAATCTCTCCGTGTTCGTAATTTCAATGATGAACACCAGGAGCATGATAGAGTTGATGATTTGACCCGACTGGAGGAAGCCCGGGAAGCAACACTCATTCAGTCGGCTAGATATCTACAAGGTCTACAACGTTATCACAATCGCAATGTTAGATCACGCGCTTTTATAGTCGGGGGCATGGTTCTTCGGAAGATTCAGACGCCCAAAGATAGGCACAAATTGTCACCTTTGTGGGAAGGGCCATTCATAATAGCGGAAGTCACTCGGCCAGGAGCCTACCGACTGAAACTTGAAGATGGAACGATCGTAGACAACTCATGGAACATAGAACATCTCCGTCGTTTTTAAACTTAGAGATTCTATTGTAATTTTTTCCTTCTGACTGCCGACTCAATAACTTCTTTTGAGTAGCCAGTCGGGGGCTATCAATAGTAATGGAGTATGATATTAGTTTGTTTATGTGATTTGTCATTGACCCTGTTTAAGTTTAGATCTAGTGGATGAGGACTAAAAATTTTTCAATGGCTAGGACGAGCTCTAGACTTGAAATAGTCGGAGAGAAATGTTAAGAAATTTAAAACTAGATTTACAACTTAAGTCATGGCATAAATGAGTCACTGTACAATGAATCAAGTATTCCACAAACAACTTATATGTGGAAACAAGAGTTCAAGATTGAAAGTTTTCTAATACATCAGAGGCAATCTTCTTGGCTGGGTCTTGCGCTTGGTTGATCAATTCAAGGGCCTCTTTGTCTGTGGTGCCATCAGAAAAGCCATCCCCAGCAGCTTCTATGTCAATTCGAGGATACAAAGATTTCACTATGGCTAAAGCTTGGCTTGCACCCATAGCAGTTGCATCCTTAATATTATTGAAATACTTCGCTGGAGCAGTGCGGAGTCCTTCGAAGATCTGGACGGTGTCTTCATGGCTAGAGCCGAGTCTATTTTGATATATCGCATTCAAGACTAGAGCAGTGGCGTTATCTATATCGTCCAGGACGTTTTCTGCCCTCTTCACTCGCTCGGCGAAGACATCAAACTGAGCCTTGGTTTTTAGTTTGTGATCTACATTTTTGGGAGTTAAAGTAAGTACCCGAGTAAGAACGACAAAATCACTTGCAAGCAGGAAAGACAGAACTTTACCTTCGAGAGCTACTTCAGCTTTCATTTTGTCGGCTGCTAGCTGGGCGTTGGTCTCCTCAAGTCTTTTCAGCTGAGCAGTCAAAGACTCAATTTTTGTTGTTTGAGCTGCAGTCAAAGACTCAATTTTTGTTGTTTGAGCTGCAGGAAGACAGATGAGTTTGCCAGGCTAGATTATGATCATAAATATATAAAGAGACAATGACTATCTCCAATTTTTCCCCGGTGGTCAAAGCTGACATCCATGAGTCCGCTGACTTGCTCTTTCAATTCCCTCTCCTTATTTTGAGCATCTTCTCGAGCTTGTTTCAACTCGGCCTTGACCTTTTCAAGGGTTTCAAGGTGTGGCACGAGTTTCTCCAATGCATTGGTTTTGACTTCGTTTCGAAGATGGATTCTCTGAGGAGTGACTTAACTTAGCAAGCAATCGAGGCAAACGATAAAGATAAAGGGAGAAGAAATTACGCTGACTAGCTGAGTGGATTCATTTAGACTCTTGATTAGCATGTGGAGTTCTTCATCTTCTTTCTGCCTGTTTATTACTACGCCTTGCAAAGTGCCGTCTCTATCCCTCATTGAAGTTTGGTTAGGGGAAGAGAGTCCTCGGTCGACTTAATCCTGAGGATTTCTTCTTCTTCTTCATTGATTAAAGGGCCTAGTTTACGAAACTTCAAGTTATTGAAACGAAGTATAAAGATGGGCATAAAGTGGAGTAAGAGATTTACCTGATATAATTTTGGGGCGTTTAGAAGATGGAGCTTGTGCCCGACCAGTCGGCTGGCCGACAAGACTTGGCTCTTCAACACTTGGTGGTGGAGAACTTGCTGGTTTTTCTTTACCCTCTTCTTGGTGATCTCCTGGAAGTGGGTCTTGGACAGAGTTTTTGGGATCTCCTTTGTCCGATTGAGTCTCGACTGGGGGTTTGGCTTCCGGAGCAGGGGCAGTTTTCCCCGACTGACTTCCAGTCGGGGCTCAGACTTTGACTTGGATGGAACATTGACAGATGGAGTTTTAGCGTTGCCACTCGGGTCAATGTCTTGCGGTTTTCTGCATTTGGCGAGTGGGATTCTTGATATTCCAGCTTTCTAATTGATAATGAGATGGTAAAAGTATGAAGAATTTGGAGACTAGATAATACCTTGAAGCTGCGGAATTTAGGAGCTGGCCGATTGGCAGGAGACTTAGTCGGAGCTAGGGTAGTGCTGGCCTGCTGCTCGTCACTTGGTCATCTTCGGAATCGCTGTTGACCAGTTTTCTCCGCTTCATCTTCTGCTTTGAATTGTCTTCTTCGGCGGCCCGTTTGCTTTTCTCAGTCGGATTGATGGTGGGACCGCCAGAAGGTTGAACTTTCCTCGCTGTTGGTTCTTGAGGAGAAACACCGATTCTCCTGGCGAACAAATTTTGGGAAGATTGTTGAGATATTTGAGTTAATATCAGTAATTCACAGTAGAGTTGAAATATGCTTACTGTTGGAGGTGGGTGCATCAAGCCATATGGGGTGACCGGGAGCTTGTGTCCGTAGTCAACGGTGATTCCGGAAGAGAAGACTTTGCACATGCGGCTGCACATGACTTTGTAGTCTATGGAGTTTGGATCTTCGTGGTTCGGGTCCGACTGACCTTCGTACTTGTACGTCGGCTTGCTTCTCTCCTTAATGGGAGCCAGTCGGCATTTAATGAAATGTCGAGTGACTTGTTCTCCTTGAAGGCCTTGTTGCTTGATTTCCATCAGGCGAAGGAGTAATTTATTTGCTTGGGCAAGTTCATCGCCGATTGGAAAGTTTCTCCAATTTTCTTGGGGAATGGGAGGAAGGCCGACAAAGTCAGGAAGACAAGGGGTTGGGTTGGATATGTAGAACCAGTTTGAGTGCCAACCCTTGTTGGATGTTTTGAATGGAAGAGAGAAGTATGTTTGGGTGAGAGTTCCGCACAATTGGAACCCAGATCCACCAAAGACACAGGGATCGTTTTTATTGGGTTGTGGTTTGAGATAAAAATGCGGCAGAACAAAGCGAAGTGGGGTTGGATGCCAAGGAAGGCTTCGCAGAGGTGGATAAAATTAGCAATATGGAGTATTGAGTTTGGATTTAAGTGAAAGATTTGGATTCCATAAAACCCGAGGAGACCACGGAAGAAAGAAGAGGTTGGAAGAGTGAAGCCGGAATAAAAAAATGGAGTGAATACCACGATTTCGCCAGTGTCAAGAGTTGGGATGTCGTCGCCGAAAGCGGGGCGCCACCCGATGATTTCTTTGGATGGGAGAATGCTCCTTCACCATCTCCAAAAGGGTTGACTCTTTGACATTGGATCTTGCCCATTGTTCGAAAGGGATGTTTCCCTCTCCAGCCATGAGTGTGGATGTGGAATCGAACGGATTGGGGAAGGTTTTCTGGGAGCGAGTGGAGTGAGAAGCAAATAGAGGCTATCCACTGCAGGATCTGATGGGGGAGCAAAGATTTGGACTTTGTGCGCGCAAATATTTGGAACCCTAGCTGGAAGCACTGTGCGAGATTGGGGAATTTTCGAGAGGAAGACGAAGAGGCGAGAGATTTAACGGTTACCTTGGTTTACTGCTTGGAAACTGGCCCGAGGACTATTGGATATTTTCAGCCCATGAGATTGGAAGAAGTCTGACATATGTCCCTAGGGGCTTAAGCCTTTTGTGATGAGCCAAAAAGAATATGTCGCTGATGTTCGATATTTATAAAATTTATTATTGAGACTCAACTTTTTAGGAGTGAGTGCAGTAAGTTTTTTGCCGCGTAAGTGTGCATTTTGATATAAAGACCAAGTATTATAGCTTCGGCTTATTAAGTATTTTGGTCATTTATGCGGTTGGTAAATTCTTTATGAGTTTATTTACTCGGAATTAATACCACATATGCCTTATTTTTCCAAGTATGGTGAAGTCATGGGTTCTTAGGAGTTAAAACACATCTGTTTAGACAGTGTGCACATGGCATGAGCTTGATATTTTGAAAATTTATTTATTCATGACATATAAGCTTTTCTATAGCTGTTTTTGTTATGAGAACTTTTTGATGTTGTCAATCTTAAGTTGTTCACATTATATTTTACAAAGTAGTCGGTTTAATCACTTGAGTCATGTTTGCTTGGGGGTTAATGCTGCATATATTATTATTATGCTACTTGGGTGGCTTAAAACCACTCGGATAGTTGATTTTATTGACCTTGACTATATGTTTAGTTTGTTCAACTAATCACATAGTCGGGGGCTACACCTAATTAGGTGCATCTAGTCGATGCACCTGGGTATATTTTTGAAAGATTTTTGAAAGTTTTTCAGCCCTTCACATCCTTATGCTTAGGTAAAAGCACTCGGGAGACTTTGGCAGAGATGATTGAAGTACTCGGTGATTATTGTTTTAATTCGGGAAAAGATTATCTCGTCGACTGTGAAGGTCTCAGGGCTACTGTGGAGATTATGGGTACCACATACCCATAGATCTAGTTATCCGACTGGTTATAGGGGATATACTATGTATATAGAATATGTATGATACTAGGGCTTGGGTATTATGTTGACTTGTTTATCAAGGCACGGCTTGTAGACCTGGTTTGTTAAGATTGTAAATTAGTTATAAGAGATTTAAACCGTAAGGAATTAAATCTCTATCTTGTAAACCCTTTCCCTCCGGTTATATAAGGACGACAGGGTGCCCCTTGCGGGCATAGGCACAACTTGATCATCAGATCAATACACAACTCGGAGACTCAAATCCCCGAAACAGGAGTAGGGTATTACTTCTTCGTGAAGGCCTGAACGTGTCTAAATCCTGTCTCATAACCCATCCACTTTTCCATCTTGTTCACTACCCCTTTTCATATTGCCGAATTCTAGTTTCGACAGCAAGCCCTGAATCCTATTAAGATAACATGTGTAGCCCAGGAAATTAGTTTTTGTTGCCGGCTCAAACCAAAACATAACAGAACCAGAAACCCGTTTTGGTGGAGCGGCGAGCATAACCTAGGAAGCACGGCCCATATCCAAAAGAGCCTCCCCACCAGCCCGATAGCGCGCACAAATATTGTAGCAGAATCTACGGCCAACACGATCGATTGATTGATCCCTAATTTGCAGGTGACTGCTGAATAGCAAGAGTGATATAGATATATAGATATATAGATATACTATACTACACCTAGGGTGTGTTATAGTTTAAACTGCTCTCCTCACACCCTATCGCCCTCCCCCCTCCCACCCCCACCCCCCAGCACCCCACCCCTGTGCCCATAATCCGAGTAAATTTTTACTTGATGTTACCCAACTTCGGCATATATATATACATGTGTTGTTCTCCCACCCCGTAACCAACCACATATCCGGATCCTATTTTTTTGGATCTGAGAGAGAGGCGGTGGCTCGGTGGCAACGGGCGACTGCAGGCGTGGCGGCAGGAGGCGGGAGGCGCGGCAGCTCCACCTCCTCCACGACGCGCCGCGGTCAATGTCCGGAGCTAGCGCCAGCCATCTTCGCCACCAACCACTGGCCTGCATGGGTGACGGCGGGCGCAGCTGTGACGGGCGACTGCGAGCGGGAGGCGAGGTTGCGCCGGATCCGGCCGTCGCTCCACTCCCATGTGCACGGCGGCGACCTCCGCGACGATAAGCTCGGCCTCCGACGGCCATCGAGGAGTAGCAGCGGCCACCTCCACGACACGCCGTCATTGATGCCCGGAGTTAGTGCTAGCCATCTTCACCACCAACCACGGCCGGTCTCTAGATCGATGTAATATTGTCATGGAGTAAAATGTTTACTCACACCATATGATCGTATTCATGCCGTGTAGGCTTATTCTAAAAAAATTACTATTCTCATATTTCTCATAGCATAACATTTACTGTGTGCTAATAAGTGCCCGTGGAAAATACTTGGGTCTATTTAACTAGATAGTAAAATCATTACTCAACAATAATGAACTAATCTAACAATATTTTTGCGAGTAATTGATTTACGGATAAAGGATAAAGGCTCCAGGGTGATTAAAAGCCAATAACTTATTTACTAAAAGAATATTGGGCGTGGAAGTAATCTGCTAGTAATTTTTTCACTTATGGTTCCACGTGGGAAGGAAAACAGTAGGAGTGCAGGAGAAAAAACAAAAAAAGGAACTGAGGGAGGTTGGTGTGCACGAAAAAGAACGTGGGCGTGGCGGAGGGTGGGCGTGTGGGGGAGGGTGGGGGAGGGGGTAGGGGTATGGGGTATGTGAGGGGAGCGTTTTTGGTATAACGCACCACATGTGCGTTTTAGCGTATCTCATATTATAGTAGTGTATCAAGCTATCATGTTCATACTTGGCGGTCTTAAGGGAATGACAGAGAAAAGATGGAGATGATGAAAATATTTTTTTAAAAGTTTTGAGTTAAGTTGTTGCATATAGTAGTGTTTGTATGTTGTTGACAATCCTTAAACTCCAAATTTGACTGGCAACTCCTGCATTCAACCAAATAAAATGGAATGCCAAACTTAGTGGTAGGATTTATATTAACCATTTCCACAAGTGTGGTAAATACTTGTATGCAGGAGATTTTGGATGAAAAATACACCTGCCATACGATGAAATGTACCTCTGGCTAATCATACACGAGTACACGGATTGGAGGTCCCACAAGTTAGTGAAAAACTGACATAAGGACCCACATGTCATCCATTGGGAGAAGGTCGGTGGTTAGAGGCGGTTTGCCTGGTTCGGCCGAATCAGGGTTGGCGCACCTAGCCACCATCTTTCACGTGGCAATTTACTATGTGTTGGTGATGGTGGTTTTGGGTGAACCAACCTCTACAACCGTTATTCTAGCCGCCATATGACACTACAAAAGGAGGTGCTCAATTCATTTCACAACACGCAATAAAGTGGTGTACAACTCACTCTCATATTTAGGCTTCACTATAGCAGAGTGAGGAGAAGGTCCGGAGGAGTGCTAGGGTTATCGACACTCTCTCCTTTATTATACCTCGGCGAATGGTTTTTTAATAAAGTGAGTATTAAATTTTCTTTTGGTATTTAATTTACCAGCTTAAGTAATAAATATTCTCATTGATGCAGGTTTGCCACTTAATATTTATATTAAGTGCTCTAGTACTATGACTTTGCATAAAAAGGAAATTTCATGCACGAGGCTAGAGTAGTAATCAATAATGTAGGTGTGGTGTCAACCATTGTATCACTTGCCGGTTGGGAAACCCCCTTAGGTGCCAGTTTTCCCAACCAGCACCACGGAGGTAGCACTGATGACTTCGGTCATTGATGCCGGTTTCAAAACCGTTATCTATTTGAGTAATAGATGCTGGTTTTTTGGTTATAATCGGCACCTATTAGGTGGGGGAAGGTGCCGGTTCCAAACCAATGTGCCATGTGGCTGTCTTAATAGGTGTCGGTTTTGTTAAATAACCGGCACCTATAAATATCATATAGGTGTTGGTTTTTAACGAAAACTGACACGTGGCAAAGCACTATAGGTGCCGGTTTGTAATAAAAAACCGGCGCCTTTATGTTTGGTCAAAAAAATAAAAATGGTAGATCATGCAGCCCTAGCCCCAAATCCGTATATACAGCCCTAGCCCCCAAATCTAGCCCCAGCTCCACTTTCATTCACCTTCACACAAATTCATTCACAATCACATAGAAATGAATTCCTACAAATTCCTTTACATTCACATTCACATATGTATGAACACATAGAAATTAAATAAAAACGTAACTGACTAAGTCAAAATTCCTAAGTTTAAATCCTAAACATTTGCATATATATATATATATATATATATATATATATATATATAGACACACACACACATATATATAGTGTGTGTGTTCTGTTTCTTTGCAGAGGTTCTTCTGCCAGATAGGTTTGTTGGTCTGCCACACACACACATATATACATATATAACGCAAATTCATTCACAATCACGTAGAAATGAATTCCTACAAATTCCATTACATTCACATTCACATATGTATGAACACATAGAAATTAAATAAAAACCTAAATGACTAAGTCAAAATTCCTAAGTTTGAAATCCCTAAGTCTAAAAATCCCTAAGTCCAAAAATTCCTATGTTTAAATCCTAGTGTGTGTGTGTTCTGTTTCTTTGCAGAGGTTTTTCTGCTAGATAGGTTGTTGGTCTGCCATATATATATAAATATATATATATATATGTATATGTATATATATATATCTGTGTGTGTGGGGGGGGGCTAAAGCTGTACAGAAAAGTACTAGTAAGTAATGATAATTAATAACGTGAAATATATTTCGAGAGCGATCTCGGTTTAGCTCTATAGCGCGACGCATCTCAGAGCCATCTAACTATGCACGTCATCATGATGTGCATCCACGTGGGTGTCTTTTTCCTTTCAAATAAAGTTCACGTGGGTGTATTTTTCCTATTCAAATAAAGTTTCCTCTCAAATTACTTATCAGATCTACAATCCGATTACACCGCTGTGTTCGTTACAATTAAATCTTCACAACAAGATCTTACATGATTATGTTACGATGAAAAAATATTTATATTTGTAAATTACTTTTATTATATACATAAGTTACTTTTAGATTTGACTAAATTACTTCTTAGACATATAAAAGTAATTCAATAAAGTCTAAAAGTAATTTACATATATTCTAAAAGTAACTTAAAACAAAACGGAAGTAACTTTGTCACGACATTAGAAGTAAATTCGTTGTAGGGATAAAATATGACTTTTTAGTTAATTTCATAATTTGTGCGGATTAATTTAATGTATAGATAGAGTCATGTTTTTATCTCTACAACGGATTTACTTCAAATGACATGCCAAAGTTACCTTCGTTTTGTTCTAAGTTACATCTATAATATATATAAATTACTTTTAGACTTACTGAATTTACTTTTATAGTTTAAGAAATAACTTAGTGAAATCTAAAAGTAATTTAGACATATCATAAAAGTAATTTGTGATTTTTCATCAAAATATAATCATGTGAGATCTTGTTGTAAAGATTTTTAATTGCAATGAACACAACGGTATAATCGGATTATAAATCGGATAAGTAATTTAAGAGAAACTTCTCTAAGAAGGAAAAAAATACATAGATATTGAGTGTACTAGTGGCTTTTTTTTGGAAAGAATGGTGTCTCTCTTTAGCACTATCCAGCTAGTACTCTCGGTGTAGTCACGTCCCTTAAAACAATAAAACACTCCAAAGCCTCAGGTATTCGGAGTATGGTGTACCAGAAAATAACGTGTACATGTGCAAATATTGATAAAAGCAATAAAATTCCCCAAAGCCCTCAAATGCGGATCAAAGAAATTTGCAGCCGCAGAGTACGGACTTTCAGAGGATGAGCAAAACAGGGGATAAACCAAAAAAAATATAATATAAAATGGTTTTCAGACACTTAGAACTAAGTAGATTGGAAATAACATCCAACGGTTACAAAAATAAATAGAATGTTCGGAAGCAAATGTTGCATAAAAGGTTATGAACTAGACATGGAGTAAATCAAGTTCCAAAATAGCTAATGATAAAATAGACATCTAATTGGGTGATCGATAATTCTTCAGTCCCTCCAAGAGCAGTCCCACTTCACCACTCAATTTGGCATCCTTCGACTGCAAATCAGTACTTCAGTACTGGCTTGCTCAAGTCCCTTCGTGGCTTTGAGAAGATTTACCTCTTAGTATCTGCCTTCCGGCTAGTCTCCTTGAAGATATTGTTCCTTCTCCTGCTGAAGCTCTTTCAGGGTATTGGTGGCCGCAGTAAGCTGCTCCGTGAGAGATGCAACTAGTTTCTCTTGTATAGAGCATTTTTCATCTATCAACATGCCCTTTTGGGCATGCACCTTGTTCGCCTTCTCAAGCACTGCAAGCTCGCACTGTGCCTCTTATACTTCCATCCTCCTTTGAACTGAGGAGCTCTCAAACTCTTCATATGCCAACTGCAGTTGCCGTGAGGCAATTACAAGCTGGTGCAAAAGCTCCTTTGCCTTGGGAACTCCTGGTATGAATGAAGGAAGTTCTGAAGCTATGCTCGATGACGAGGGTCACGCAGAGCGCTGGGGGTAAGACCCTCTATCGCCTTTGCCAACACCATATCCGTGGCAGCTTGAAATTCCTTCTGCATAAAGCAAAGGCCAGTAAACTCCATTGTGTTGCTCGACGAAACCATAATGTCCTGTGTGTGCTGCGACTCAACTAGTTGCCCTAAACAAAGAAAGAACGTTGGATCAAATTTATATAGGACATCATACAAGCAAAGATAAACAGCAAAAGAAAAAATAATATCTACCAGATGAATATAAAACATCAAGAGTGGGTTCAACTATAGGAGCCACTTCACATATTGTGGCTGGAAAAGGCTGAGGAAAATCACCAGCTAGCCCTGATATATAAAAATCCTCAAGAGGCATATCTGGAACATCAGCAAGGTTCGGATCGCCAAAGTCATTAAGCAATCGGGTGAGCTCCGTGTCATGGCTCGTATCATCAACTGGATTGGGTGGTAGTGTTATCGCCACAGGTTCATTGCCAAAGTCTAACTTCTTCTTGGCTGGGAGCACTGTTGTCTGTTCATCATCAATTATGAAGACATCTTGAGCGGGCGCATGCTGGGATGAAGAGCATGTTGCTGAACAGGGCTGGATACTTTTGCACTTCTGCACGAGGGTAAAAAAAGAGTAATAAATGTCAGTTAGAAGACCAAATTTATAATATAAACAGAAATTAAAGGGTGCCGGATTAAAAAAAAAAAGGGGAAACAAAAGGAAAGACATACCAAATCAGGTCAGATGCAAGGTCCAACACCTTTATCCATGACATAAGTGTGCAAAATACGCCTCCAATGTTCTAAAGTTATTGCCTCCCTTTCTTCAATAGATGCAATGTGTACTTCTCAATGAGCAGAGGGTATTTTTGTACGAACATGAGGTCATCAGGGGAGAGTCAGCGAACGAAGTTAGGCCTATGGCACTAACCACATTTGTGTTCCCTTTCTTTGCGAGGAACACGCCCATTCATGTTACCATGTCAGAGGTACTTATGATTAGGTCAAATGCTCGATGAAAGTGATCCACCAATTAAACCAAGGTAACGAGAATTTACCAAGATAGGAATCAGCAGGAAGGGGACAAGTGGCTGGCTGCAGTGGCTGCATCAAATATGTCCAATATGCATATGCTACCCTGATATCAATGGTGGTGCTTATACTTGTCAAAGGGGTAAGGGTAGTACCTGCACCAAACCAAATTGGTGAGAAACATGGTCTGGATAAAAAGGTTCCATTATGCACAAATCTGTAATGGGAGTATACCACACCGAATAGCCAGAGAAAAGACCCTACTTATATGATGATGGAGAGGGGTTTTCTTTCATTGACTTGTAGACTGAGACCTGGTTAAAGGGTATGGCTTCCATGCAATATTGGCATCTGTACACAAGAAGTCATGAGCAGCTTCGGGTGTATAAAATTTGGGAACCCTAAACATGGTATTCTCCATGAGTGGCTTCTCAACAGAAGGGTGTATATAGGAAAGAAAATGTGGGCGTTGTTTTTTGTCGCCATACAGCCTCTTCAAATAAATACCTATCCAACCAGTGAGAAAGTGTATAGGCCACGGTCTACTCACTGCATTGGAGGGGCCTATAAGATTTGTACTAGCCAATCTCAAAGAATACTACAAAGAACATAGGGCACGGGGAGCCAACGAATATCTCCACCCCAGGGCCATCCAGGAAGCCATGACCAATACCCCAGGACGAAGGACTGGTCCCAACCCAACAATGATAAAGCAACAAAGCCACAAAGCTATGAAGGCGGTTGTGTAAAGGCGTGAGGACTCGATGTCCGAGGAATCTGGCAACCCCTTAGTGCGGTTGTGAAAATGATCACATCAATCCTGAAGTGGAACTTCTCCACCAACTTCAAGACTCTTCCAGATGTCCATAAGTAGCGTTAAGCTCTTTTGGATACATCAAGAGAGAGGGCTCTAACTCACTGCAGGGTGGAATGTACTCTTCAAAAGGATGACCATCAAGGGGCAGCCCTGAAAGTTTGTAGATATCGAATAATGTGATGGTCCGCTCGCCAAGAGGGAAAATGAAGCTGTTGGTGTGTGGATCCCATTTTTCCAAAAGCGATCTTAACATGCTTGGTGACACAAAGTACGTACCAAGGGAGCAATAGATGGGCCCATAAATGTAATCTACCACCTCTTCGCACCACGCAAATGAAGGGAATAATCACGCAGGATAGCTTTACTCCATTCTGCATATCCAGAAGGAGTAAGGGCAAATTCCACCTTATGGTTTTCCCAACTCAATCCCTCACATACTATCTTAGTCCCTAAGGTGGAAGCCTTGTCATCATGAGGCAAAGAGGTGAGAGGGTGAAAACAGCGGCCCTTGAAAGCACGACCGGAAGTCCAGCTGTTGGTATTGCGGGAAAATTTACCACCGATCAATTTTTTATCCACAATAGTAGGATTCACCAAGTCACTTGTTTCAGATTCATAGGGTTGATGTTGCGCCACTCTAAAAAGCGGCAAGTTATGTGTTACTCGAGAAGAGCCAACATCTGTCATCTACCGATAAAAAAAATATCGGAATATAAAGGTGCAGCCTAAAAAGGTGAGGAAGAAAAGGTGATGTTTAGAAGATTTTGACATGCAAATCTAAAAGTGTTGATTGGCTGCGTAGCATCATAAAAATTCTGGGAACCTGGACTATACGAAAATCAAACAATTCTATTCAAGTGAGGTTAAAGAAAATTATATGTACAGGGGCAGAATCAAATATGTACTTTGTATAGGGAGATCGATGTATCTATCAACCTGAAAAACAATTGAAGGATGATGAAGAAAGTTTATGTGTACCTTTCACTTGCCGCACCTAAATCGCCAAGCACCCGCTGAAATCAAAGACTTGGGGGGTTTTTGGGCATTTGTGCATGTTGAGAATATAAGCACATATTGATTTAATTTATTCCATAAACAAATTATGATATTACAGATGTAAACTAGCATGATCGTATCATTCAATCTATACATATAAACTAAATAGTAAAACATGAATAGATCAAATATGCGAAATATAATGAAAACGTACCGAGAACCTTCAGAGGTCGGTTGCGCAGCGGGAAAGACTCGAGGTACAGATATTGATGACGGCGCGCACTCGAGCGAAGAGGAAGATGAGCCATCGTGAAAGATCAGCAAGCAGTCGCGCGAAGCGCTTCCTAAAAACCTTATTGTCGCCTTCTCCCGGTGCAGGACGTCGAAGACGAAAGTTCCGGAGACCTGCTCTGCACCAGCGATCGGGACGGAGTAAACTACGAACGATGGCGCAGTACAGAGAAGGAGGCAAACCGTAAATTGTTTTCACGTGTGTTGCGTGAAGGCAGCGGCTGAGTATATATAGAGATATCAGGATGCTTGATCAGGTCACATGCACGTTCTCCACTTCGCATAACCGAACCGGATAAGTCGTGCGTAACTTATCCGGACTCCACGCCGCTTCACGCACCAGCTTATTTGGAGTGTTTTCAAAAACAAAACTGATTTTTTTGCAGCAAAACAAAACTGCAAAAGGAGACCGCACCATTCACACGCAAGTCGCGTACGCGCGCCGTCTCGCCTAGTGAGGCAAGCGAGCACGTGCGTGTGTTCCCCTTGTTCTCTCCACCACACATGCCTTAAGTGGTTAGTAGAGGATCCTCCCTTATAAGGAGGTCTCGCTCTTTTAGAATTGGTAAAGTGGTACTAAACTCCCCATGTATGTGATTCCATGAGGTGATCTTTTGTGATTTTTCAAAGAATTAATCTTTATATGGGTCTTACCCCATACGTTAATTCTAACAGTGCATAACAGAAACCTAGATAGAATGGAGATATGAAAGCCAACAAAAAAAAACAACAAAACAAAAAAGAGGGTCACCAGTTCCGTACGCAAGATCTCTGGTGCCGTCACTGTTGATTCCTCTCGTCAAATCCTTCCCAAGACAAAAGAAGAGAAAGAGGGAGAGGTCTGGAGTAGTAGATGAGTTCGTGACTAAGAACGAACAAGCTGCCCTGCTGTTCCTAGCGATAGGGGACGTGACCAAATAATCAGGGAGATATGCTCCTTAATTTTCTCAACAAGCTTTCAAACAACGGGGCCATGGATATTTCTGAGGATAAACATTGCATGCATCACGTCCCTACGAATCCGAAATTATGTTTCGAGCTCCGGATGCAAAACCAAAATTTTAGCAACCACAGCTCGAGGGGGCATTTGTTGATATTGATTTTAACTCGTGTCAATACAGTGTGTAAAATATAAGAATAAATAAGAATATTATTGGTAATAAACTATAGAGAAAGTAGGATGAATTAATTTAATTAAATAAAGGCCACATAATATGTGGTCGTGAAATAAAATAAGATTCACTTATATTGGAGTAAAATAATTTCCGCCGACAAATGCGTACACGTGCGCCGTATAAAAATAAATAAACATAGTAGAAACATGTAAAAAATTAAATAGTGTGAACAAATATTTTTTACGCGCTTTTCATCAGACCAACGATCGCTAATACTTCACCCTCTCGTCGTGTTCACATATGAAATTTGTGCTATTATAAAAGGGACCGTATAATAAATATATTGAGACTACAATAATCCAATAAATTAAAGTTTAAACCAAAATATATAATATATGTTTGCCAAACTAATAGGAAATAATTATACTCCGAGTATCCACAACATAAAATAAAAATATCCGCCACGTACACACCGTTACCGCTATAATGATACGGATATATACACAGACGCACGTGCCAAATAAGAGAGGGGCACATGTCAGTGAGAGGATTCATGCGCTCTCTCTGTCATTAACCAGGCAATTAAACAGCTAACTGAAGATTAAAATAATAATAAAAAATGGGGAAGCATGTAACTACCAGGGGCATGACCAGGCCCACTACCTGCATGCGCGTTGCCACATTCATCCAGTAAAAAATGAAAGGACCCACGTGTCAACCAAAGAAAGGTGCATGCAGTTGAGTCCATTTCCTACTGTCTGCACAAGGATGTGCACGGGACTGTTTAAAATCACATAAAGCTGGTTAACCCCCTCTAATCCTCCTCTATAAATAGAGGATCAAGGCTAGAGGCAAAGGGGGTTCTAGGAGGAGATTGGCGTAGAGGCTGGGTGCTGTGCATACGCTCTGCAGAAGCGCTGCTCGTTGCTAGGCAGTATTGTTGCTGTGCGGTTCTGCTGCTACGTTATCTCGCTATCCTTTGCTTCCTCGCTTTGCTGTACTGGAAGAAATCACAGGTGCTGCAAGGTGGGAATCATGCTCCTTCGTTCTCAGGCTCGGTCACTGTGTTTGAGTCGAGGAATCTCCCAATTCTCCTTTCTCTGCTCATTTCAATGTATTTATTTTGCCACGTCCTTTAGTTCGGCCAATGAGTATGAACCAAGGAATTCTTTTCAGTCATGTCCCTAGGCTCGGCTATCATGAATACAAGCCAAAAGAATTTTCTCTCTTGTTATATCCTTCGTCTCAGTCAGTGCGTATGAGATAAGGAAATTCTTCCAATTTAATGGCTTTTAAACATGACATTGCACTTTTTCCTATGGTCCGACCGGATGAGTACGGGCCTAGGAGTTGCTTCTACATATGCTTTCCATACCATGCTACCATGTCTTCTGATTCGGTCCCTTTTAAAAGATAAAAGATATAACCTAGAGGGGGTGAATAGGCATCCCTGAAAATTACTAAAACAAAATCGCAGTGGTCAAATTTCACAGGGTCCGGAACCTCCTAGTGAAGAACACCGGAACTTCCTAGCAGCACAGGTACCCCGGAACTTCCGGAGTTCTGAGAAAGGAACTTTCGGGTACAAGTAAATTCATAGAAATGACTAAATCTATTACTACTTCTAGGCTAAGAAGAACAGTGTGAAGCACAGTAGATCGGCAGAGTAAATAAATCACAAGGGCAAACATAGATCATACACAGAGGAGACAGAGGATTTTTTCCCAAGTTCGGATCGCACGGATCCTACTCTTTGTTGAGGAACTCCGAAAAGCTGGGTCTTAACCCCTTGGCTCACTAAGCAAAGCCCCAGGAAGAAGTCCCGAGCCCTCAATCCAATACCTATAGGTCATTCTCTAGAACTCAAGTGACCACCAAGATCCCAACTTAAATTCCTACAGAAGACCACAAGTGAGGATTGCTCTACCAAGACAACCTCTAAGACCTCAACTACAAGTGAGGATTGCTCTACCAAGACAACCTCTGAGAGCTCAGTACAGATCTTTACTCACCTCATTTCCTTGCGGAGGTGAGAAAAACTTTTACAAACTTGCCTTGTTCAATCCACAAACTTGATGGAAACTTGCGAACAACGCCTAACCGTCTAAGAGGTTACCCTCCAAGAGTAACAAGCTTCAAGAACCAGCCCAGCGAGATACTCCAAGTGCTCAAGCCATCCTAGTCTTCAAAACCTTCTCCAATATTCACCAACACCCTCAAAATCACTCTCTCATTCAAGAAGGGCTCAAGATTTAAGTGGAGGAAGCAAAACCACCATGGGAGAAGCTAGAACAAACTAAGGAACAGAAGAGCTGAAGTGAATTGGCCAAAGAGTGAGCTGGGATCGAGTTTGATATATATAATGGCTAGATGACATCATCTAGTCGTTATTCACATTTTTGAACTGGAAAGGTGCTCGGAAGTTCCGGTCTAGGGAGCCAGGAACTTCCGGCCAACACTTAGGAAATTTTCTCGACCATCCCACTGCCCGGAATTTCCGTCTCAGGCACCCAGAACGTTCCGGACGAGCCGTGCTGTCTTGGAAAAGTCATTTTCAAAAATGTCTTCTAAAAATATTTCACCTATGGGATATGACTAAGATCACTTAAACTATCTCAGAACCACACTTGAAACCCCTCTTAATAGTACGGTTTTTCCTAAACTCAAAGCGAAAACATAACCTAGTCTAACTCGGCTCCGAGTCCTCTCGCCGCTTTGAAAATGATGGTTTGGGGGGTCTCCAAGCCTCCTAGCCCACTCCTAAGCAACCTGGGACTAATACACCTGCATTTTACTCCAAAAACACATTAGTCCCTTAACCGTTTTTGTCACTAATCACCAAAACCCACTTAGGGGGATGTTAGATGCACTTTCAATCTCCCCTTTTTGGTGATTGATGACAACACGGTTAAAGCTTACAAGTGAATGAATATAAATTTGTTTTTGAATGAAAAGAGCTGAGTAAAACTCCCCCTTAATGTATGCATATAGGAAATAAGAGTGAATCTCATATGCATATATTGAAGAGACAAAAGTGGAGAGTTTTGCTCAAGCTTTCTCATTAGTAGGGTGCTGTGGTGTGAACAAATAGGCATGAAATGCAGTAGATATGGCATGGCAAGCACTCCAAAGAGATTATAACAATACACCACAAAGCCATATAACAAGCACACAAGGCATTAAGTAACAAAAGATAGAAAGCATTTAATGCTAGCAGTCATTACATCGCAGAGCATAATACTTTTACATGTCCAAAAGAGTAGAGTAAGGGTAAGATCTACCCGGTTGGAACTTCCTGGTCAAAAGACTTGGAATATTTCCGGCCGAATGACCAATCAGACAGTCAAGGTAGCAAAAACGAAAATAGATAGTCAAGATAGTCAAGGGAAAGATCAAGCCTCCGGGGAAGATGGAATGATCTCGGTGTCGCCTGTGTGGACGGAGTCCTCAGAACGTGCAGCGGCTTCGTCACCATGACCCACTTCAGTTGGTGCATCGAATTCAACCTCAGGCACATCACCAAAATCATCATCATCATCAGCGTGGGAAGATTCCTCCTCAAAAGAGCGAGGAGCACTAGAGGGACCCTCTCTAGAGGCAATGTCGCGAGCAGTCTCATAAGCAAGAAATGGATCCACATAGGTCTCATCGTCAGAGTCATCTGACACTTCCTTCCCAGCATCTCTCATGAGTTCTTTTTGCCTCTTCACCATTTTCTTCAATTTCTTAGCTGTCTTGGCACACAGGCAGAAGATAGACTGGAGTGCCTTCTTGAAGCGAGAGGAGCTAGAGGAGCGCTGAGGAGCAAAAGGAGCTGCAACTGAAGAAGAGGGAGCTGACCGAGGCACTGAAGAAGTGGCAGAAGGTACATGAGGGCGAAAAGGATTGTGATGGCAATCCTTAATGTAAAAGACTCCAATCACGTGCTCGATCATCTTCATAATGAATGGAGCATAGATGCATCCCCTCTTGGGCTCACAGATGGTGTTGGAGATCTCAAACCAAATTAGCTTCATCACACTGAAGGGAGGTTGGTTGTAGTGCATGCGACTGAGGAGATGGGCATGCTTAGCAGGAAGAGTTGTGGCATCACCAACCTTGGGAAGCAAAGACCAACGAAAAATTGTGTAGAGAAGCGTGTAGTTTGGTAGCAATCCCTGAGTGGTTCCCATGCAAGTCTTAGGCGCATCAGGTGCATACATGAACTTTGTGCGAATCATTGGGAGAGGCTCCTCAATGTGAAGATTAGTCATGTTCAAATCCTCTGCATCCAATCCCAGAACATTTGGAAACTGAGCAATTGAGATCTTCTGCTTTACCCCTTCTGTCATCCACTTGATATACGGAGTGCCCTTCCTAGTGGTGCCAAAGAAAGCGGTAGAATAGAATTTTCCAATAACTTCTTCATTCCAATCATAGTCAAGAGCAAGAATCTCTCCAAGATTCTTGTGGTGGCAAACATGCATCACTTGGTTGAAAACTTCATGTTCTTGCTCCTCATGTAGTTCCAATCAATCCACTCCATCTTAACCATTTGATTGTTCCTAGCCATGAACACAGAGTTGTACCAATCAAGCTGCACAAGACTCCTGAACCTTGATTCTTGAGATTCCTCTGGCTAAGTGTAAGGATCAATGAGACGATCTTTCCCACACTTGGCTAACTGCCGGGGATAGTTTGCCCTTTGACGACCAATATGATGTTGTGGAGTGGAATCAAACCCTCTGGTCTTGTATAGATGAATTGGATTCTAAAGAGAACCAGGAGGAAACTCCTGAGAACCCCTAGCACCACTTCTCCCATGGCCTCTCCCACCAGAAGCATCACCCTGACCACTATCTAGATCCTAATCACTAGACCACGACTGCTAGACTGACTAAAAAGTGGAGAAGAAGAACGAGTGCCACTGCCGCTTCCACCAACTTTCTCTTTTCAAATCCGACCCCGAGGAAACTGAGGAGGACTATCATCCCCGGAGACATCCTGCTTAGCTTTCTGACACCTCTCACGATGCATACTGCCCACTGCAACAAGAGTCAACAAAGAGGAGTGCAATGGTTAACACGAATAGAGGGAGAACCAAGGGTGCGAGCTGGCTGAGACTACGGTCAGAAGTTCTGGGCTGAAGAACACCATAACTTCCAGCCGGCAAGGATGAAGAACATGGTATCACAGAAAGGCTAGTGCATGTAATTGATTCCTACAGATCAGTGATCTACAAGGTAGCAGGAGCAATTCTATCCAAAAGGTTTTCTTCCTAGGTTCACAAATTTAGAGAGCAGGCCAAAATAAGAAAAAACCTAGAGAAGAGATCAAAAGTGCTATCTTGAGCAAATGAAAGCGCGAATCGATCACGGGATGAAGCTCCAAGCCACAAATGTGGATGGATCCATAGAGAGAAATGGAAATTTCACGGTGGAACTTCGAGATCACCACAGGGGTGGCGTTGCCGGCGGTTAGGGTATGAGAGTCGGGTGTAGAGAACAAGGTGAGAGAGAGTTAGTGTTTCGGTCACCCCTAGATGTTTAAACCCCTGACACCCGGAAGTTCCTGGCAGGGAGGCTCGGAACTTCTGGCCAGCCGAAAACAGGCAGCCAGACCCAAGGCAAGAAGGAGTGAAGATAGGAAGAACAGAGTGGAAAGGAATGGACATGTAAAGCTTGCAATGCAAGTGTCCAGCAACAAACAACCATTACATAACAATGGTCACAATGCATTACAAGAGGGACAAAAAAAACCAAATTTTTCGCAATAAAAGAGCACACAACAATTTTGCAAACTTTTCACAAAATGGTTTTTGAATAAGTAGGGGAATGTTTGAACATTATTCCTGGCATCAAGACCAACTTCTACACAAGAAGAGATCCCTAGACACAAAAGTTCAATTTTAATTTACATTTTCGCAATAATTCATGCTTGGCTATGGATTAGCCAACCAGTCCTCAACAAATATTTCGAGGATCCAAGATATTGAGCTCACTCCTAAGCTCGCAAAACCTCTTTTCATCTACAGGTTTGGTGAAAATGACTGCTAATTGACTTTCGGTTCTCACATGGGTGAGGGATATGTCTCCTTTAGTCTCATGATCTCTCAAGAAGTAGTGGTGGATGTCGATGTGTTTGTTTCTGGAGTGTTGGACAGGATTATTGGCTATTTTGATGGCACTCTCATTATCACATAGGAGTGGAATCCTGACAAAGGTATAGCCGAAATCTTGGAGAGTTTGTTTCATCCAAAGGAGTTGAGCGCAACAAGATCCGGTGGCTATGTATTCGGCCTCGGCGGTGGATAAGGCAATGAAATTTTGCTTCTTGGAGGACCAAGAAACAAGAGACCATCCAAGGAATTGACAAGTCCCGGTGGTACTTTTGCGATCAACCTTACACCCGGCATAGTCCGAATATTAATAGCCAACAAGCTTAGCACAACCTTTAGGATACCATAAGCCAAGATTAGGAGTGTGCACCAAATACCTCAGAATTCTCTTCACGGCAATCAAATGACATTCTTTTGGTGCCGCTTGTAAGCGAGCACACATGCACACACTAAGCATAATATCGGGTCTAGATGCACAAAGATAAAACAAAGAGCCAATCATGGAACGATAAACCTTTTGATCCACACTTTTACCATTCTCATCAAGATCAAGGTGTCCATTGGTTGGCATTGGGGTCTTGATGGGTTTTCCATCTTCCATCTCGAATTTCTTGAGGATGTCCTTCACATACTTGCTTTGGGAGACGAAGGTCTCTTCTTTGGCTTGCTTGACTTGAAGCCCGAGAAAGAAGGTGAGCTCCCCCACCATGGACATCTCAAATTGCTTTGTCATTATCCTACTAAACTCTTCACTAAAAGAGGCATTATTTGAGCCAAATATAATGTCATCGACATATATAATCATTCTTGAATTTCTTAGTGAAAAGAGTAGTGTCAGCTTTGCCTATTTAAAACCATTCTTTAAGAGGAAATCACGAAGGCATTCATACCATGCTCTATGAGCTTGTTTGAGCCCATAGAGCGCCTTGTGAAGTTTGAAGACATGGTTTGAAAACTTAGGATCTTCAAAGCCGGGTGGTTTCTCAACATACACCAATTCGGAGATTGGCCCATTGAGGAAGGCACTCCTAACGTCCATTTGGTACAATCTGAAATCATGATGAGCCACATATGCTAGAAGGATGCGAATAGACTCAAGGTTGGCAACCAGCGCAAAGGTTTCATCAAAGTTAAGTCCTTCAACTTGGGTGAATCCTTACGCCACTAACCGTGCGTTGTTCAGATTACTACTCCATGCTCATCTTTCTTGTTGCGAAAGATCCACTTGGTTTCGATGATGTTTTGTGCAGGTCTTTCCACCAAGGTCCAAACTTGATTACGTGCAAAGTTGTTCAACTCCTCTTGCATGGCTATCACCCAATCAGGATCTCCAAGTGCATCCTCAACCCTGACAGGTTCCAAAGATGAGACAAAAGAGTAATGTTTATAAAAATTAGCAACATGTGAACGAGTAGTTACCCCATTTTTAATGTCACCAAGTATGTTGTCGATGGGATGATCTCTATGGACTGTATGATGAATCCTTGGATGGTGCACCGGGGGGACTTGAGCTTGATCAGGTTGCTCTACAGTGCCCGTGGCATCGATCCCATCCACTTGTGCCGGTAGCACGCTTTCAAATTCATGTGCCCGGAAATTCCTGGCATTAGGCTCCGGAACTTCCTGGCCACATGGTGTCTGGAGGTTCCTGTCAACAGAGCCCGTAACTTTCGAGTCACCTGGTGATTGACTCGATATAGGGCTATTGGGAGTCAATGACGGAGGTTGATCACTATCATTTTTTATCATCCTGCATCTCGGCTAGTCGTATCTCTCCCATAGCCTTTGTTCCAATTGCCTTGCTAGGATCCGCATCATCTACAACATGAACCACAATTTTCTCTCCTTGGGAGCCATTAGGTTCATCAAATGTCACATACCTAATGACTTCAACAATACCTGAGATTTTGTTGAAGACACGATAGGCATGTGCACTTGATTCATAACCAAGTAAGAAACCCTCATCCACTTTAGGTGAAAACTTAGATGAACGAGTCCTTTTACTCAAAATAAAGCACTTGCTCCCAAAGACACGAAAATAAGAGACATTAGTCTTCTTACCGCTCAAGAGTTCATAGGATGTCTTCTTTAAGATCTTGTGGAGGTAAAGTCGGTTGATGGCATGGCATGCGGTACTCAGGCCTCCGCCCAAAATATGTCCGAAGTCTTGTATTCATCTAGCATTGTCCTTGCTGCTTCAATGAGGGTTCGGTTCTTCCACTCGATAATGCCATTTTGGGGAGGAACATATGGGGTGGAGAACTCATGCTTGATGCCTTCTTCGCCAAGAAACTCTTCCACTTGGGTATTCTTGAATTCTCCTCCATTATCACTTCGCACCCTCTTGATGGTAAGATCATAAAGGTTTTGTGCTTGTGTTGTGAAGCGCTTGAAGACCTCTTGAGATTCACTTTTATCCTGGAGAAAGTATACCCAAGTGAAACGGGAATAATCATCAGCAATGACGAAACCATACTTGTTACCTCCAATACTTATATAGGCCACGGGCCTAAAAAGATCCATATGAAGAAGCTCGAGCGGGGGTGAAGTGGTCAAAATGTTCTTGATAGGATGCGGATTCCCAACTTGTTTCCCGGCTTGACATGCACTACACACACGATCTTTCTCGAGTGTGACATTAGTAAGCCCGAGAATGTGTTCCCCTTTTAAGAGAGTTGACATGTTCGGCATTCCTACATGGGTTAGCCTACGATGTCATAGCCAACCCATGGAAGATTTAGCAATCAAACAAGCTTCAAGATTCACTCTATTTATATCGAAATCGACAAGATAGAGATCACCCTTTAACTTTCCTTTGAATGCAACGGATTAGTCATCTCTCCTAAGAACGGTCACATCCTCATCGGTAAACAAGCAATTGTAACCCAACTTACACAGTTGAGAAACGGATAAGAGATTATAGCTTAATGAATTGATAAGGAGAACATTAGAGAGAGATTGAAGAGATTGATTATTGAAGATGGCTATTTTACCTAGACCCATTACCTTTCCTTTACCATCCTCTCCAAAAACATTGTTCTCACAATTTTCTCCCTCCTCGTCAAGACTTGTAAATATACTCCTCTCCCCTGTCATATGATCTGTGCAACCACTTTCCACAACCCAACTTGATCCGCCGGAGGAGTATGCCTAAAAAAGATAAATCAAGCTTGGGATTTAGGTACCAAAACTTGGCGAAGTTCGGGTCCTTGAATGTTAGTCACCAGTGCCTTGGGCACCCACACACAAGCTCTGTATTCATCATTGTAACCACTATTAAGGTAGGCAACCAATTTACCCTTAACATTTTTGACGATCACATATGAATCATAGAACAGACCAGCTGGCCGGAACTTCCTGTCAGTTCCTGTGACCTACCATAGGCCCGGAACTTCCTGTCAAACCACCCAGAACTTCCTAGCGGATTTTTCTGAGTAACAGAGACTCCCGCCAAGAAGTTTCTGTTAGTTTGGCTGGAACTTCCGAGTCTCTGGTCAACCGAGGGAGAGGTCACCTCGCTTGTGTGTGGAGCATTTCCATCCCTTACAAACATCAAGCATTCTTTTTCATTCACCACAACTCGCTTGGACGACTAGTTTTCCTCAGAAAAACCAAGTCCATGGCCATCCTTGTTGGAGTGAGTGGTGATGTTCTTATAGAGAGCATCTTTGGTGCGATAGGTCTTCATACACCCATAGTTCACCAAGGTGCCCAATCTTTCATTCTCCTTCTTGATAGCCTCCATAGCTTCAAGGTTAGTAGCATAGGAATCCAAATCATAATGATAGCATCTGGCACAACCATTGCTAGTGGAGGCATTGGATAGCTTAGAAGCCTCATTGGATGGAGAGGTGCTATTCCAAAGGGTGTCAAATTGCACTTCAAGATCCTTGTGATTTTTGTCCAAAACCACAATCTTCTCATGAAGTGTGTCATTCACATTTTTTAGACTAGCAATTGAACTATTGACCAAGCAAAGTTCATCGATCAAATTTTAAACCCTCTCAAGTTCCTTATCTAAATCATCCTCTAAGGTAAGGTTTGTCTTCTTTTCAAGAATGAGCAATTCTTCTTGCGTTTCAAGAGATTTTTCTTTGCTATCCAAAACCTTCATTAACTTAGCTAAGTGTTGCATAGCGGGTTTGCTAAAACTTTTAAGAATTTCATTACCTTCATTATCACTTTCCTCCTCACTAGTGTATACATCATCATGTGAAGGCTTTTGAGGTGAGATTACCTTGCGCCCTTGGGCCATGTAGAAAGAGTGGTGGAAGGAGTCGTCGTCATCATTGCTCAAGTTGTCGAAGAGACACTCCTTGCTTGATGATGATAACTTGATGGCAACGGTAGCTACACCACCTTCTCCATTTGCCTTCACCTTGGCCTTTGGAGAAGCTTCATCTCCGGAATACCAAACCTCCACCATGTGGGCTTCCGCCACGTGAGCATGGTCGGTCTTCTTCTTGGCAACCTTGGGCTTGGCATCATTAGTCTTGGGGAAATCGGCAATGAAGTGCCTATATTCACCACATTGGAAGCACGCTCTCTTGGATTGCCTCTTTCCCTTGTCATCATTCCTCTTGTTTTTGCCATAGTCACTTTTCCTAAGAAAATGCTTGAATCTCTTGACTATGAGAGCCATCTTGTGAGCCCCCGGTTTTGTATACCGAAAACCCCATGTGTATTATAATACCATTCCCTAGATCAGTAGATGGTACACACATGGCACAGTTGTATATCACAAGCTGACATTGTCATACAGGTCTTACAATATATTAATAATACAAGGGTAGCCCAAATGGGACCCGAATAGACCAAGCATGGTCGACAACAACACAAAATACCAAAACAGATAAATGAGGTAGCGGAAGCGAAGCAGCGGCGGTCCATCTTATCCCACACGCATCGACTGGTGAACCTAGGTCCCTATTCCACCGTCCTTGGTAACTCCTTGCCATCATAGAACATGTATAGGTTGACACCAACACCTTTCTAAAAGATTTAAATAAGCAAGAGTGAGTACCAACCGTACTCAGCAAGCCACCACTACAGGATGCATATAATGTTCATAGGGTTCAAGGATGGCTTGATTTATTTGCATAAAGCTAGTTTTCACAAATTATTTCACAAGCCTATGACGTAGCAGTTTTAACTAAAAACAATCGTTAGGTTGAAGTTGTCATTAACATGCGAGGGTTTACCCAAGCCTCGCTTGGTCCGGTTTACCCTCGCATCCAATTTCCACAATTTTCACCATTACGACCTTCCCGCACATCGGGCAAGGTCACACCGTCAATTCCAATCACATTTTAAGCAATATTAAAAATTAATGAGGCTAGTCAAGAGTAATACAAGTCCCGGCGCTCATATCCGTGAGCACGGCTATTTGAATAGTTTAATTTACTCACAGTGCAGTGGATGTACGCTTTTAATCCCGCACTTCGTGACGCACCCAACACATGAGACTTGTCACGGCCCGGTTTTTCAGTTACCCTCGCATGGCGGCACCCGCTCCAAGGACTATGAATCCCCATTGCACCCCCGACGCCACATTCCTACCTCGAGCCGGTTGTGAGAGGAGTCCTGGCGCTCCCGAGATCTTAGGGGGGTTACATAATATATACTTAGGGTGCATTTTAAGTTTTTGCCGGCGTTCAACAGATCGACCCAAGCGATCTAAACCACAACACTTCATCAACACAACAACTAATATCGATAACCTACCATGTCTGGGGTGCCACCCCACGAGAATTCCTAGTCCACCGGGTCATACCCCACTCGAGAAATGCGGTCGTACTCTGTTTGTTTCTCGCATAGCTTCTTGACTCGGTCCTTAATTGACCAGAGTCGGCGGCTTACCGTTTCCAGAACCACCCATATTCTATTCATGCCGCCCCAGTCAAAATAGTTTTGTGTTATTAAGTTTTTGGTTTTCGCAAAGGTTTTAATGTTGTGGGTGGCGCTTATGTCTCCACCCATCTCCGACAATCACTCCCACTGAGTGATCGCCACATCCACATCCGTAGCCATATATCATAAGTATGGAGTGTACAAACATCTATACATATGCAATGCTAAGCGGTATAGATAATTAGCCGTGCATAAATAATAGACTCAGGTAACAAAGGTATATAAGTACATAAAGGTAAACAATATCAAAGGTAAGGCTTAAACAAATGTAGGTACGTTTTTTATAATTAGCATGCAATTTTATTTGTAATCAACACATTTATAAAAATAGGATCAACATGTTTGAGGAAGGGGCGTAGTGACTTGCCTTGTTTTAGGTTTGAATAATCTTCGAGAAGTCTGCGATAGTTAGAATAACCGGAAAAATCCACGCTCAAGGAATAACCAGAACACCCGGAACATCCGACCAACGATCAAGGAAAACCACACACAATCCTAAAAATAAAAAAAAGAATATTCAATACAAACTAATGGTGCTAGTAAATAGATCTCGATTTTAGAGAGATGATGGAAGTTGAACGGAGTTAATCGAAGTGGTGGTTAGAGAGATATGAATTTCCGAAGTTTAAAAAATAAATTACAAACCACGGATTAAGGGTTTCTTGGGTGGGGGATATTTAGACTTTCAGAGATGGTTTTAGGATGCAGAGGGACAAAACACAGACTTTAGGTAAAGGAAGGAAGCTGATGATGGGCTTTTCCTGAAGGTTAGATGGAGGATGCTATATAGACTTATGTAGAGGATTCGATCCTTTAGGCCCGGTTAGAAGGAGGTAGTATAGACTTTGTAGTAGAAATCGATTCCACTGGGCTTGGACAAGGAAATAGAGGGACTTGAAGTAGACTTTTTTAAGAGGGAGAGAGAACTTAGGAAAATATCTAGAGTGTGGGCCCCACTTCTTTTCCTTTTTCTTTCTCCTTTCTTTTTTTCTTTTCCTCCCTCTTCTCTCTCTTTTCTCTGTTTCCTTCTCTTCTAGCGTGCACTGAGACAGGGGGGAGAAGAATGGCGCACGGCAAGGGAGGGGGTGGGGCGGCGCGGCCAGGTGGGCGGCGACATTGCGTGGAGAAGAGGCGTGGCACGACGTTGGCGCAGCACGATGGTGCGGCCAGCGGCTTGGTGTGGCGCGCAGCTTGCGGGCTGGCGCAGCGGTGTGGTCGGCGAGGTGGCGCGCGGCCGGGCAGTAGGGAAGGGGTTGGGGCGCGGCAGTGCAGTGGATGGCCGTGGCAGGATGGAGGTGGCAGCGACGACGGCTTCGACAGTCCTCCGGCCAAATGCGACAACGTTGCATGCGATGGCAGTACCACGCCAAGACAGAAACACAGCGAACAAAGAGGGACAGAGAGGACGGAAAAACAAAGGGAGGAAATGCTCACCTCGCGGCAGCCGGGTAGTGGCGCACCGAGCACGGGCGTCGGGGTGCGGCTTCACTCGCGGTTCATCCTCGCATGCCAGACACTCGAACACAGTTAGAGAAGTTTGTTCTTTTCAATTTTAGTTTCAATTTTAGTTGATTACGTCCAAGGTTTGAGTTCTATCGTTCTAATCGTTCGTTCGGTTGTTCGTGCAAGGAAGTTCACTGATCGGCGCGGCAGCCAACTCCAATCCCCCTTGCCCAACCGAGGTCCGGCTCGTGGCTAGCCGCAGCGGAGCAAATAGTGGAGCAGCTGCGAATGCGCATGGTGGAGGATGGCAATGGTAGAGCAAAGAGCAGGGAGAGGAAGGAGGGCAAGGGAATTGAGAGGTGCAAGGGCGTTCAGGTTGTGGCGGCGGTTTTATAAGGTGGTGACTGCCTGTGCATGGGAGGCAAGGTGAGCTCTTCTTTGTGGACTCGGCTTTGCTCTTTCGGTGTGAACTCTTCTCCATGTGCTGCGTGAATTTGATTAAGGGTTTGTGGATTGGGTGCATGGTGCAGGGATGTTTGCTGCAATGTGGTTGAGAGGGTCCCAGGCATTTGATGGCTGCAAATTGTCTCCATGTGTGTTGTGTCTTGCAGACATTCCATCGAGTAGGTTTGATGCATGTGTGCTGGCTGTTGTGATGCAGGGGGAGGCAAAGTAGACTTCTGGCTGAGAAGGAGGGATGGAGTGGCTGGCAGTGAGAGAGAGACCCAAGTGTAATGGTCCCTTTGTAATTTCCTGGGAGAATTGTAATTTGATATGAATTGGCATTTAAATTTTGACTTTGTAACCGGACTGTATAATATGGGACTGTATAAATTGGGACATTTGAATTTGATATACTTGGACGTAATTGGTTTGTATAATTGGACTGTTATTTGGGATATTTGAATTTGAATTTGTAGATGGACTGTATATATGGAGTTTTGAATTAAATTTGGATGTCGGGGTTGGGTTGTATAAATGGGACAATCGATTTTGGGATTTTATTGCGAGCGCTCTGACAGTACCGAAAAAGGAATTTCTAGGACGACGTATGGTATTCAAATCCAATTGTCGTGGTAGAATAAAACCGGGGATATTCGAATCGACGCGCGATAAACAAATACGTCGATCGATTGTAAATATTCGAGGGAATTATCGAGTTTGAATCGATAGAGCGGTTTTAAAATAACCGTAGGGCAAGAGAAATGGATCGCATCGCGACCGAAGGAAAAGACTGAGATTTTATTAAATTAGCACGGGACATCTGAAGAGATTAGACGGAGAGGATAAGAAAGGGATGACTAACGGAGGGCCTCTTTTTAGGATAAGAGATTAAATCGAGATCTTTGGCACAAAACCTAAACACACACAAATAACTAATAAATATTAACAAGCAAGCTAGAATTATGCCTGAGGACTAGACTTTGTCTGAGGAGGTCATAACTTTAAAAGTAGCCTATTAGGAATTTATATTTCGCAATTAAGGTTTCTAGTAAATACTTTACCAATAGATATTATTTTGTAAATAATTTCCAAAGGCTTATCACTCTATAAAGGTTCATAGAAAAATGATCAAAACTATTTCTTTAGTATAATAGTATTTGTTTTAATAAACTATCCCTTAATGGGGTTTTATCCAAAACGGGGATACATATAGATATATTTAGCTTTACTTATAAAGTAAATATGCCCGAGGGTTTTTAATATATAGAAATGGTTTTTTTGAAACTAATTGGCATATGCAAAGCTTAGGATATCTCATAATCATAGTTCCTTGAATAAATAATATTTGAAATCAAATACCGACATATCCTCAGACGTTCGTCTATTAGCTCACGCATAAAAGAAAAATAACAGATCAAATTAAATTAATTCAAGCATGAATGCATTTGAAAAAGATTTTTGATTATTCCAAATTTTTATTTCCGTATTTCAAAGTCAAAATTTTCAGGGTGTTACACATCTCTTCATCATCACTTTCATCTCACATGAGTTATCTTCTTTGTTGATTCTTGATCATGAAAGCATTCTTGGCCATTTGCTTGACTTCACTGGCTTCCTCTTCAAGTATTTCATGAGATACAATTCTTCCAAGAATGTCACTTGAAGTGAGCCTCTTGAAATCCTTCCTCTCACGGATCATGGAAACCAAGGTCAGATTCCTAGGTCCAAAACCACGAAGAAGCCTCTTGACGACGAAGTGGCCCATCATGTCTTCACTTCTAAGGCCTCGAATCTTGTTCACAAGAATCATCATCCAATCATACATCTTTGTTAACGACGAAATTTGGTAAGCCTCGTAGTCATCATCGGCCTAGAGTCAGTATCGGCTTTAGAGTCTTGGAATCGGCCGATGGAAGCTATCAATAGCCAACAGTCGGATTCTTACCAAATTCGGTTAAGGAAATTAATCTATTATGGGAAGCTTATCCAAAAGAGACCGAGTTCAAGGAGGATGTGGCATCGCAGTTTATCTGTTAATTATGAAGAGTCTGTTAGTTTCCTTTTATCTTTAGGAAAGTATGTTTAGTGTCCAATAAGGACTTTATGTTTTTCCTTTTATCTTTACGACAGTTTGAGTCATGTCCGGTATGAACTAGTATCTACACATGGGTATAAATATGTACACACCGGGGTGCATGTAAATTATCTCTCGATCAATACAACTACTCCCGGCGCATCGCCACCCTCTTTCTGAGGTTTTTACTTATCAACCGATGGAATTTGGCACCTGACGGGGGGCTGCATTGGCTTTCGATATCCGACGAAAGGGTAAGCCCTACGTTCTGTCGAGCCCTAGTGAATATATCGGTTACACTGGTGTTGTTCAAGGCTGCATCGCCTTATCTCTTGGATCACTCTAGTTCGGTTGTTATATTTGCCTACCTGATATCTCAATTCTATTTTAATTGCATTGTGTTTAGAGACGCATCGGTTTAGTTGGGACTTTCTCGGTTAGGTCTGATCTTATCTTAGCCGATATATCTCTACAATCACAATGTTGTTTTAAATAGATTGGTTACATCCATCACATTAGATAGATCTATCGATTCATCAAGTATTAGATTATCATATACAATCTCGTGCTGCATCGGTTAGGTTCGACCTGCTAGATTGTTGTTGTTAATATAAATCTTGTTAAGCCAATAGGTTCATGCTAATGTTTTATCGGAGTGCTAGCCGATGAGTTATCATATACGTTATATAACCTGGATTGGCAATATTTCTACTTACATCGGCCGATCTCTATTTAGGGTTTTATCGATATCGGCTAGATTACTTTGTTGGCTTAGATCATATAATGTATCCACCACCCTGAAAAACAATCAAAGGCTTGATTGTCTAGATATTATGTTTCTTTTCATACTTAGTGCTGCATCAGTTAAGTTTGATTTACTAAGTCGTGCTTAGAACCATAATCTTTAGCCTACTTCTTGATTGCCAATAAGGGTTTCATCGGGGTTTCAGCCGATGAGTTATCCGGACGTTGCATCGGCTTAGAAGGATTACTTACAAGTTGGATTCAGCTGATTGCGACAAAGGTTTCACTGTTTATCTAATCATTTGGATTTAATGACATCGGACCTCCAGCCGATGTAGCTTTAACCTCGGATCAACGCTTATTCTATCATATTACTTTTAGCCGATTGTCTTTATATCATCATTTACTCAAGTATCAAGTTACTTGTCCATACCAACTGATCAGGTATCGGAAAATAGGGCATATACTATACTAGATATCGGTTGGTATAGGCATCGGCTGGAATCACTCCATCGGCTTCTCGGTCGATCAGCTGTTTTATCTGCTATTTATATATCTTGTTAGTTGCAAGTTCAAACTGACTGGCACGCCCGCATCTCGTTATTATTTTGGACCTGCACTGGAGCTAAGCAGATCTCCCAGGCCAGTGTGTGTTTTTTTTACGTCAACAATATCTTGAGGAGTTTCTTTGTCTTCCATAACAAATCTCCCAAACCTTCCTTCCAAGAGCTCAATCTTTGATACTCGAACGGCGATTGAACCTTCATGAGCAAGTTGCAATGTGTCACAAATCTCCTTGGCCTCCTCAAGCCCAACAACCTTGTTGAACTCTTCCGGACTCAAGGTGGATAGGATTGCATTTGTGGCTTGAGCATTGCGATGAATGGCTTGTTCTTGCTCCGTAATGAGGTTGATATCTTCGGTGGGTACATCAACTCCTGTGCATACAACCTTCCAAATATTAGGATGCAAAGATATTATATGCGATTTCATCGTGTGCTTCCAAGCAGCATAGTGAGTCCCATCCAAGTGAGGCGCACGCTCGGAAGGCACAAAGACAAAATTGTGAGAGGGAATATTAAGCCTGCTATAATCAAAAGGAAGCCTGCTATAATCAAAAGGATTAGCTACTCCCCTTGGAGGTATGACCCTTGGAGGAGGTGGAGTCTCCCTACTTGTGGAGGCGGTCCCATTTGCTTCCAAATCCTCGGTACCCCCTAAGCCCGACATCTTGGATCACTCTAAGCGGTGAAGATTTATCAAGAGCACTTGGCTCTAATACCAACTGAAAGATACAAGATGTAGCCTAGAGGGGGGTGAATCGGTGTCCCTGAAAATTACTAAAACAAAATTGTAGCGGTCAAATTTCACAGGGCCCAGAACCTCCTGGTGAAGAACACTAGAACTTCCTGACAACACAGGCAGCTCGGAACTTCCGGAGTTCTAAGACAGAAACTTCCGAGTACAAGTAAATTCAGATAAATGACTCTAAATTTACTACTACTTCTAGGCTATGAAGAATAGTATGAAGTACAGTAGATCAGTTGAGTAAATAAATCACAAGGGCAAGCATAGATCACACAAAGAGGAGACAAAGAGGATTTTTTCCCCGAAGTTTGGATCGCACGGATCCTACTCTCCGTTGAGGAACCCCAAAGAGCTGGGTCTCGATTAACCCCCACCTCACCGAGCAACGCCCCCGAAAGAAGTCCCGGGCTCTCAATCCAACACCCCTAGGTCATTCTCTAGAACTCAAGTGACCACCAAGATCCCAACTTAATTTCCTAGAGAAGACCACAAGTGAGGATTACTCTACCAAGACAACCTCCGAGAGCTCAGTACGGATCTTTACTCACTTACCTCGTTTCCTTGCAGAGGTGAGAAAAACCTTTACAAACTTGCCCTAGTCAATCCACAAACTTGACAGAAACTCGTGAACGACGCCTAACCATCTAAGAGGTCACCCTACAAGAGTAACAAGCTTTCAAGAACCAGCCCAGCGAGATACTCCAAGTGCTCAAGCCATCCTAGTCTTCAAAACCTTCTCCAATACTCACCACCACCCTCAAAATCACTCTCTCATTCAAGAAAGGCTCAAGATTTAAGTGGAGGAAGCAAAATCACCATGGGAGAAGCTAGAACAACTAAGGAACAGAAGAGCTGAAGTGAATTGGCCAAAGGGTGAGCTAGATCGAGTTTGATATATATAACGGCTAGATAACATCATATAGCCATTACTCACATTTTTGAACTGGAAAGGTGATCGGATGTTCCGATCCAGGGCACCAGGAACTTCCGGCCAACACTCCTAAGCAACCTAGGACTAATACACCTGCATTTTACTTCATAAACATATTAGTCCCTTAACAGTTTTTGTCACTAATCACCAAAACCCACTTAGGGGGTGTTAGATTCACTTGCACCTTTAATGGATACAAGACTACATGAAATTCTCGCTCTCTGGTTTGCTCCTCTACAAGCGGATACAAATCACGGATAATAATTCACCATAAATTAAACAAGTACTCGCTTCGGTCACATTTCATGGTGCTACCCGTATTAGTAGTGATACAGGCAGAGTGAGAAACAAAATTGTTATTGTTTGATCTGGTTAATTGGTACGCATATTTGCTCAAATTGACATGTGTTGAGCCATATTTGTTTAATAAAATTAAAATGATGCGGCATTCTATTTTTTCTCTCGCGGTCAGAAATAGCAAATAGATGAGCCCATGCATATGTTTTCTCTTTCCATCTGTTCATCCAAAAAAATGGTGAATAAATTATGAACTACGTGGAGGGTCGTGATAATTAACTATAAAATCAACTAACACTCGCTTTGTTTATGCTTCATGGCTCTAACCCGTGTGAGTAGTAATACAGGCATAGTAAAATTAAAATAACTCAAAAGTGACATAAATTGGCTGCACTCATATATTTGCTCGCAAATTTATTGCGCCATACATAAAGAGTATATAGAAAATTTGACAACCATGCATGCGCACTATAGGCTTATAAGCCTCACAAAAATAATCAACAAGGTTAAAAATACACACACACATATATATATATTTCTGACAATATGTCGATAATGAGTATCAAATATTAAAGTGAACAAATACTCACGCGGTTACGCCTCGTGGCTTAGATCACATTGGTAGTAATACATGCGAGTATTTTAAGAAAATTAGAGTAAAATACCTGCTGCATATATATATATATATATATATATATATATATATATATATATATATATATATATATATATATATATATATATATATATATCATACTCTGTGCATAGGCTCCAGGAAAGGAAAGTGAGTCCTGAGCCATAAATACTAGCACTAAATTTTGCTCTACTTGTGTTATGCATATGCATCGAGCATGATAAAAAAAAATACGTGTATGTGCACAAAAGCTTCTCCACAGCATTCAAATTAAATAAATGATAAAGCCATGAAACGTATGCCGTATCTAAAAATAGGGCATCTTCATGATGAAAGAAAATCAGATGTCTTGAAAATATTCAAGATATGCATCTGCTATATTCTGTGCTTAGATTCTAAGAGAAACAAGCACTTGCTATGCATTAGATTTACCAAAAATATAATAGCATGTGCTAAAATATATAGAGCATGAGTAAGGAAATTCACGCTCCCTATATACACAGACAAAAACACCCAGCAATCATGTACACCTGCCCGCAAATTAAAAACCCATAAATTATAAATTACACAGGACATCCAAAATAAACATACAGAATCTACAGAAGATTCTACGGCTACGACATCTGGAGCTTTCGGATAAATTTTCCTTTTTAACTTTATAGCGGTCATGTGATTTTCTCTTTTTTATGTTGGAATTCCTAATCAGGGGTTTTCTGTGTAAATATACGAATTCTAGAATTAATGAACTCGCGATTTCTTATGTTTATTTTTTTTGCATTTAAATTAAATTATCTCTAACGATATGTGGATAACGGGCTTACTACCATGACCGTCCCGGTTTTCCCGTCGTCACTAGCAGAAAAGAAATTGCGTGTGCTGAATGGATCAAAAAAGGTAGACTTCCTCTCGAAACAATTTAAGCTAAAATTGATTAGTACTGCTATTCAATTCGAACTATCTATGGAGTATTAGGAATTAAAATTTGGATATTCGTAGATGAAGAATAACCAACCATGTCTTCCCATTCTGTTCAGTAATAGAATACAAAATGACAAGAGCCTTATTTTCCCTAAAATCCCTGAAAAAAGAAGAAATTCTACCTCTTTCTATAAGATTTAATGAAAACTGAGAAATCTTTTAGTAAAATTACTATGCTTAGTGTGTGACTCGTTAGTTTTTTCTTTAGGGTTCAAAAAGGGGATTAAAAAATAGAATGAACCCTACTATGTAATTATAGAAAATGAACTAATAAGCAACCTATTGCTTCGTATTGTCGAGATCCTAACTAAGAAACAATCACTATATGAATAAATACATCTATCATAAATGAGTAAATCTATCATATACGTGTAGCAACTGTAATTTTTTCTTTTCTTCTTTAAAAAATAGGAAGAGAAATAAGAAAGATATAGGATTCCAATATGTATGGTCTATGAATTACACCATAAAAAGTAATGTGATAAAGCATCAATATAATAAAAATAACAGAGAAATCAAAATCGTAATTTGATTGAAACAAGAAATACAAATTTCAAGGAATACCAAAGAGCGTTCCGAGTTATTAAACTGAGAAATTGACTCGGAAAGAAATTATCAAAGGAGAAGCAGTGGGAATGACAGAACCTATGACTGGATAGGATTTTCTTGAAAAGAATCCCAATACTTCATTGTGTGGGATAGCGGAACAAACCAAAAAAATTACCTTATTTGATAAGGTTATGAATTGACAAATAAGACAGGAAAGAGTAAATATTTGGCCACGAAATTTTTATTGAATTAGAATACTTTACCATGATTCAATAAGAGTAAAATAAAAAAAGGGGATTAAAAAAAGAATTACATTAAATATAGAATATAGATAAATAAAGATACACGTCTAGATATATTCTAGATCCTCTTTCTTGATTATATATTTTAGTATTTTAATGAATTCAATATTAAAAACCCTAACTTTTCCTATTAATGTGTATGTATCCGTAATATTTTAGAATATTGTGGAATTAGAGAAATTTGCACACTTTCTCATTTGATTCGTGAGGAGCTGGATGAGAAGAAACTCTCATGTCCAGTTTTGCAGTAGAGATGGAACTAAGAGAGAACCATCGACTATAACCCGAAAAGAACCAGATTTCATAAACAACATAGAGGAAGAATGAAGGGAAAATCCTACCGAAGCAATCGTATTTGTTTTGGTAGATATTCTCTTCAAGCACTTGAACCCACTTGGATTACGGCAAGGCCGATAGAAGCAGGACGAAGAGCAATGACACGATATGCACGTCGTGGTGGAAAAATCTGGGTAAGTATATTTCCCAACGAACCGGTTACAGTAAGACCGACGGAAACACGTACTGGTGATGTTATTGTTGTTGTAATCAAAGATGCAGTTCCCCAAATGCCTCTAGAAAGATCCGAAGTAATTCGAGTTGTAATTGTACTTACATAAAGAGTTCAAATGCGAAGACGGTATAAAAATATGCTATTACGATAATGCAGCAGATATCATTGATCAAAAAGGAAATCCAAAGGGAACTCGCGTTTTTGGCGCGATCGCCGAGGAATTGAGATAATTGAATTTTACTAAAATAGTTTCATTAGCTCCTGAAGTATTATAAATACTAGTAGACAAGATATAGGTCGAATAAAAAATTAGTAGATTGTGTCTCACGTATATGCTTTAGAATCCAAAACGAAAAGAAAAAAGAGAACATGTTGATTATAGAAAAATTAGGAGGAAGCTAGAATTAGATTCTTATGGGCAAGCACACTATTGCTGATGTACTAACCTCTAGAAGAAACGCAGCCATAATAAAAAGGAACTGTTCGGGTAGTACCTACAAATATTACCAAAAACATTGTTAAAATACTTCTACGAGAGGGTTTTATTGAAAGTGTTTGGAAACATCAGGAAAGTAATAGATATTTCTTGGTTTCAATTTTGCAACAATTAAAGAGAAAGACTAGAAAGGGAATATATAGAACTAGAACTTTTTAAAGCGTATCAGCCGACCTGGCTTAAGAATTTATGCCAATTATCAAGAAATTCCTAAGGTTTTGGGTGGAAACAGAATTACTATTATTTCTACTTCTAGAGGTATAATGTCAGATCGAGAAGCTCTACTAAAAAGAATAGGGGAGAAGTCTTATGTTATATATGGTAATCACCCCGCCTATAGCGGTAATCGCCCCACCTATAGTTATAGTACCCAAATTCTATCTTGAACTTCTTATTTTTCAAACAAAAATACAATGTTTTTTATTTTCAAATAAAAAAAGAAAAATAGGAGAAAAAATATGACAGAAAAGAAAAATAGGAGAGAGAAAAACCCGAGAGAAGCAAAAATTACTTTTGAGGGTTTAGTTATGGAAGCCCTACCCAAAGGAATGTTCCGGCGTTCGCCTAGAGAATGACACCATCATCCTGGACTATATTTCAAAGAAAGATCTGGTCTAGTTCTATACGAATACTGATGGAGGATAGGGTCAAAATTGAAGTATTAAGTCGTTATAATTAAAGCAAGGGGCATATAATTTATAGACTTCCCCATAAGGATTCCAAGTGTACCGAAGACTCGAATGATACCGAAGATTTGAAGGATACCAAAGATTCAAAGGGTTAGGTTTTTCTTTTTTTTCTAGGGTAATAAATTCAAAGTTCTAAAATTCAAAAAAAGAGACTTATTTTTTCCAAAAGAGTAAATTCATAGTTTAAGAAAGGAATACGGAAATATGAAAATAAGAGCTTCTGTTCGTAAAATTTGTACAAAATGTCGACTGATTCGTAGGCGTGGACGAATTAGAGTCATTTGTTCCAATCCAAAGCATAAACAAAGACAGGGGTAATCTTTCGAAAAAAGAACTTGACTTTCTAAAAAGTAAAAAAAAGTACCCACAAAAATGTCCAAATTCCAAATAAAAAATTCAAGTAAAGGATACATTTTACCCTGAAACGGATATCATTGTATCTTTTTTTTCTTATTGTTATTTCTAATTCATATTTATGAGATAGTAAAATATGACAAAAGCTATACAAAAATTGGTTCACGTAGGAAAGTATGTATTGGTTTGCGTAGGTGTGGGCCCCCAGTTTTGTACACCGGAAATCCCATGTGTTTACAATACCATTCCCTAGATCAGTAGATGGTACACACATGACAAGTTGTATATCACAAAGCTGACATTGTTACACAAGTTGTACAATACATTAATAATACAAGGGTTTCCCGAGTGGGACCTAAATAGACCAAGCATGGTCGTGTACAATACCAAACATTCAAAGAAATGGGTAAGGTAGCGGAAGCGAAGCAGCGGCGATCCATCTTATGCCACAGGCAGCGATTGGTGAACCTAGGTCCCTACTCCACCATCTTCGACACCTCTTCATTAGCATAGAACACAAACGGATTGGCTCCAACTTCTCCTTCTAAAAAATTTAAATAAGCAAGGGTGAGTACCAACCGTACTTAGCAGGCCACTACTACACAATGCATTTAGTGCACATAGGGGTACAAGGATGGCTTAGTTTATTTGCATAAAGCTAGATTTCACAATTCATTCACAAACCTATGACTTAGCAGTTTTAACTTAAAACAACGTTAAATTGAAGTTGTCGTTTATCAACGAGGGTTCATCCACCTTCCTAACCCTCGCTTGGTCCGGTTTACCCCCGCATCAGTTTTATACCATCATCACCATTTCGACCTTCCCACACATCGAGCAAGGTCACACCTTCCAAACCTATTCTAATCAAGATTAAAACTTATGACGCTAGTCAAGAGTAGTACAAGTCCCGACACACAATTAACTGTGAGAACGGCTATTCGAATAGATTGGTTTATTCACACTACAGTGGATGTACACCTTTAATCCCACGCTTCGTGACGTACCCAACACATGAGCCTAGTCCCAACACATGAGACTTGTTGGCCCGGTTTTTCAGTCACCCTCGTGTCGCGGCACCCGCTCCGAGGGCTATGTATCCCCATTGCACCCCGGCACACCAACTATCACGTCCCGATTTTTTTCGGGATTAAAAATCATTAAATAATGCAAAACCACCTGTCAGGATCTTCCCCTACCTCTGGACGGAGCCAGCAAAACCGCCGACCCCACCCACGATGCCGCCACCCTCACCCTATCCCCCTCGCCCTTCCTTCCCCTTCTGTCGTTTTTCGTGCCGCCGCTCGCCGGCGACCTTATGGCCGCGTGCCGCCGCCTCCCGGCTGGCCGTCCACGTGGTGGCACCCCGTTGGCGTGTTGGGTCACCGTGGCCGCCACGTGGCTGCCACGTGGTGTGCCCGCACCCATGCCTCCGTGGCGTCGGTCCATGGTGGAGCGGTCATTTCCCTCTCGCTGACATGAGGGGCCCGCATGTCAGTGGCTCGGCCCTCTCCTCCCCAAGGGCTGACATCATAATCCTTGTTTTCCTATTGTAAAATGATTATTAATTGCGCAATACATCTTATTTAATTCCAGAAATCCATTTAAATTGCTCAAAACTTCTAAAATTCATAACTAATTCATACGAACTCCAAATTGAGCCATTCAACTTTTAAAAAATCATCTAAAATTGAGCTCTACATGTTTGTTTACTTTCCATGTACTGTTTTCTTGGTTTTTATTAGAGTTTTTCCTTGTTTTGCGTGTCAACATGTAAATTTCATCGTTTCGGAAGATCGCGTTCGCGAGGAAAGAGTTCGGAAGATTAAAGTGAAAAAGCAAGGCAAGTCACACATTCTCCTTGAACATGTTGATCCTATCTTATAAATGTTTTACCGTTTGCAAATAAATTGCAAGTTTTGCTAATTACATGGGAGTATGGAATTACCTATCTGCTCGCTTCTGCCATGTTTACTTGATATCCATCCTTTGTCAACTTGGGTGATAATTTGACTCGCTTGTGTCACTTATGTTGATCTTGGTAGAATTATATTATGCTTAGGCATTCTTAATTACCACTAGCTCACATATTGAGATAATTACTTTATTTCAACTTAATATCTTAATGAGCTGTGTGCTCGTAACATCTGGCCAAGTTTTGTTGGTCGTAATTATCCAACTAAAATATGGTTTAATGGTGGGTTGTGGGTGCATGGTTTTTTTAGTCGCACCCATGGCAATTAACGATCGGTTCGCGGAAAACCCTGGAATACTTACTGCGCTTACCACAAGGCGAGGGTGGGCGTGATGGAGTTGGGTCGGCTGGGGCTAACCGGTTGATCGGCTGCCGGATTCACCGTGGTGCACGGGGGAGCTGCCCACCCCAGATATAGGGTTGGGGGTGAAACCTCGGCGTGGTGTGTGGATGGTTAGCGGAGAGTTATGCAAAGGGTCTTGTCATAATCACTCGCCATGGTGACGTGTCTGGCCTGACACAGTGACGTGACGGTGGGTTGTGTCTTGTGGATACAATTGTGCACCTCTAGCCAGAGTAAAACTATTCGAGTAGCCGTGCCCGCGATTATGGGCGATCAACCAGATTCACCGTGATTAGTCTCACTCAATTAATTAACTTGACTTAATGAACTGGTGTAGTTCAGGTGGAATGGTTGGGCCTGTTCAACGTGGTATAACATTGTTCAGTGGATGTTTAATCTTGCCTTAATTAATCAACTATTTTACTGTTTTCCAACTATAAATGTTTACAACTGCCTTTATGCGAATAGCCACAAACCTCCCTTGTCTCCCTTTGCACGTCTGCATCATTGGTGTGGCTTGCTGCATACGGTGGTTGTACTCCTATTATTCCCCCTTTTTAGAAGTGTTGTACTTCTGAGCTGAAGACAAAGTCTGAAGACAAAGTTAGAGGACCAAAGCTTATACCCTAGTTGAGTTTTGCCTGTGGAGTGGAGCTGAAGTTCTGCTAGGATCGCCTTTTTCCGCTGCTGTTGTTTTCTTTCGGTGTGGGGACTAAGTGCTTCTTCTGTTAGTATTTACGCTTTATTTGCGTTTGAATCTATATATTAATTTGTAGTTTTGTGTACCTTAGCTTGATTCCTGGACAGGGATTTATACACAAAATAGTCTGGAAATTTGGACTAAATTTCTGGACGTGACAAAGTGGTATCAGAGCCAACTCGACTATAGGTTGAGCCAAATGGTCAAACCCTAAGGACAAGTTTTCCAAAAAAAAAACTAATTGCAAAATTGTCTCCTCTCTCCTTTAGGCACTTCTTTGCAAAATAATTTATCAATTTTCTCTTCTTTCCCTCTCGAACCGTTCTAGTTGCTGAACCTGGAGGGCAAACCGATGGTTTCGCATCTACCCTCGGAAGTCAAGTCAGGCCCTCAAGCTTCAGGCAGGAGCTAGAATATTAGTTCAGAGTCGTCGTTCCGCGTTGGTCAAGTGAAGTTTTCCTAGAGTTTACCTAAACCTAATCCTTCCCTGAAGAGTAGGTTCGTTAGCTGCTCGAACGTGTGTTGTTTGCTTGTGTCTAGGGGTATGGTTTACATCACTGTGGGGATGAGACCATACTAGGTTGTTTGCTTAAGCAACTTGAACAATGAAAATCTACTCACAACAGATCAGTAGTCAAGTGGGTTAAGGTCTTATCTTTAGTCCAACTCCTCTCTTCCTTCTCTTCCCCGTCCTGGCAGCAGATGGTTAGTGTCAGAGAGAAGAAGAGCAACAACGACAATAGTGTGTTAAAGTCACAGATCAATTGTCGGCACCCGGGGATGGAATTCCGGAATACCCGGAGCGCACACCGTACTAGTCCCATGATCAGTGGCTAGTACACGCATCCACAACCTTGTCATCACATCCACACATAATACACATATAGATAGATAACATGGTTCACATAACTTAGCGAGTGCACAAGTCATACAACATATATAGGGCCAATCGGCCAAACAGAAGAGTTTAAACGCACCGGAAAGAATAGCAAAATATACGTTCTTTGGTATGCCCATCTACCAAACCACCATAGGCAACCGACTAGGAATCACCCTATAAAGAACCGTCCTCAAAACCTCTGGTACCCAGTGCAAAGTACTCGTCACTAGGCATCTCATTTCCTGCATCGATGTCTAAAAACAACAACAAGAGGTGGGCTAATACAAACGTATTGGCAAGTCCTACCCAAACCTTGGGAAGCTTATGTCTATTGTAAGCTGAGATCAAAGTAGGGTATGTTTGTGGAGTAAATTTCAGCATAAAGCAAATTTTGTTTCACAATAGTAAGTAATAATAGATTGCAACAAAATTTGTAATGCAATAAGTGAAATAATAGTAGTAATAACATAAGCATCACATTAATATCATTCTTGTGCCCTCCATGGTAGCAAGTAACCATTTTATTATCAGCCTACACCAGGCAAAAACATCACCAATTTCCCTCCATGCCAATTTCGCAAAACATTCATTAAATCACCAACACTATACTTGTATCATCTCACCAAGTCGCTCATGACCGTGAGCACGGCTAATCGTTAGTTTAGACTCTGCAGAGTTTGTACACTGTACCCACATGACATATACTAGCAATCATGTCAACCATGCCACGCAATACCGACCGGTACCCGTTTTTTGCTAGCATATGACGAAGCCACTACATTACTCGAAAATTAACCTTGCATAAGCACGGAGAGTGTTTCTCCACATTGGCCATGAACCAATGTTGCTAGGAAAAGTGAGCCCCATCCTAACCCTAAAACCGTGACATGAACACATCCGTTCCCTCAACGAGGCACCATCCGTTATATTGGATATGCTCAGACGCCCAAGGCATATGGCGAACAAATTCCGTTCCGCCCGCAGGGGCACTCCTATGAACCATCGCTTAGACTAGTCCCTACTACTTCAGCCTCCCAATGCAAGGTTAAGCAATAAGCAACATAATAAACTAAGGTTACCCCATAAATAACATATGTGGTTGCACGATATATCTCAGTTGGTGACACATGGTTAAGTCCTTAAACAACCCGGGCGAACGTTCCCCTTATCTGTATGCAACTACCACCGTATGCACACCACTTGCCGCCCAAGTCTAAAATCACCAATTTTCAGTTTTCAATTTCACAAATAACAGAGGCAACACCTCTATCCAATATTTTCAAATAGCCCAAATTTTGAAGAGTGAATGATCCATCATTTGTATCATGCGAAACTCTAAGCATGGCTAAGCAATAGCTATATTAGTAGCTCGAATATATCTAAATTGGCACTTGGACAGTACCACAACCCATCCTAGATGTATCGATAGTAAGGTAATCAATAATCAAGGATGACAAGTGCAGCAAATAGGAGTTGTTCTACCGAAATCCCACATTTTGCAATGTCGCATGCAACTTGTAAACAATATAGCATTTGCAAAAATCTAGTATTCAACATGATCGAAGGAGGAATTGAATAGGACTCTCCTTGCTCAGTGAACTCCTCACAAGACTCATGTTCCTGCTCACACTCCTCTACGGCTGCAACTTCGTTGTCTATTCAAATTTAAACGAAATTCGAATGAGCACCAAATAAGCACCAAAAATTAAAAATGCTCAAATATTCATGGTTCTGTTACAGTAGATAGGGGATGATTTTTGATGAATTTAAGTGAAAGATTCAAATTGAATCCAAGTTCATACACCTCAGATATAAGCTTTCAAAGTTTAAAATCCTGAAATTGCAAAGGCTACTATTCACTGTTTGAAAATTCAAATTTAGCTGTACATCTGCGTGACTTTTGTGCAAGATTTGTTCTAACCATTTTAAAGAGAATATTATTAGGATCATACTGAAATTTGATTCATTCAAATCGGAGTTAAAATGAATTCCCTATGATTTTTCAAAGTTTCAGCATCATACAGTGTACATATAAATCACAGAAATCATTTTTCCTATTTACACTACGGAGAGGGCTCTGGGTCCACATGTCATTGGGTTAGTGCTTTAGTCTTTCATCTGAGCACTAAAGTTTCTAGAAATTACGTATAGATCCTGAACCTATTTTTCCATGAGTGATACTTCTGCAGTTTGAACTCTAAGCTTCTAGCTATTTATGTACCAAAGTCCTTCTTCTTCCTCCAGAACTAACGATAGACAGGGAGAGGGACGGCAGTTCAGGATAGCAGTGGCCATGGCGCTACGGAGGGCGGCGTCTCTATTGGGAGTAAGGAGATGGTCTAGGGACTACTTCGAAGCTTACCCCGTGGCTAGTTGGGGATGAGGCGACGTGGAGAGGTCCGGCGACGAGGCTCTCGATCTGGCAGTGAGTGGTGTCGACGGCAGAGGTGCTCCGGTGGATTTTCCCTGCAAATGATTGAGGGTATCGTCTTAGGAAGGTCGTGGGAGTGTGATGGTACGAGGGATTGAGCTATAGCTCACCGAGGCAGCAGATCGATGGTGAGGGGCAGCGGAGGCGGCGTTCTGGCGAGCACGAAGGATGACAGAGAGGTGGCGCAGTCCGGTGGCGTTTCGTCAGAGCAGTTTCCGCGGTGTTGAGGGCTCGCCGGCACCGACGCGGGCGCTCGCGTTCCGGCCGCCCCAGGGGAGTTCTTTCCCTGGATGTCTTGGAACGTGAAGAGGCGAGCTAGTAAGAGTGTTGGCGCAAGGGTTGGCTTAAAGGTGTAGTTTGGACGCGGTGCTCGTGAACTCGGTCTACGGCCTTGCCTCTGTCTCTACGTTCTCGAGCAGTGCGGCGATGGAACGGGACGGCTGAGCATGTCAGGGCTTTGCTTCCTGTCCAGAAAGAGTAATGGAGGAGGAGATTTGGTTGGGGTGCGGAGATTTGGCCAGAACGGCTTCGTCTACTTGCAGCGGAGCCGTACTCGTGCGATAATTAGGGAGAATGGTATGAGGTGGACGACGGGTATGGAGACACGGTGTCTAGGCTCACCTGCAACGACTACTAACGGCTAGGCTTAGGGGAGAGGGCTCGGCTTGCCACGGTGAAAAGCCGTGTGGACTTGCTCTCTACTGCAAAAGAAGACGCATGCCATGTGTTCGACGAAAAGACTATAAGGAGGGGGAGAGAAGGCTGGGTTGTTCCCTGGGTGGATATATGAGGCTTTCAGGTGGGGCATGAGGCGCCAAGGTCTACTGGAAGTGAGAGGAGTTCATGAGAAGGGGCCAAAATGAGACAGAGATAAGGTCCTAAATTTCAATCATTTGGTGCCATTGTGTGCAGGATTTGGGAGAGTTAAAGTGAGTAAACATTTTGGTAAAAATTACTGTGTGCAGAGCTAGTGATAATGAACACTATGGTACAAAGGCACAAGCAAAAGAGTTATGGTTTTACAGTGGTAATTTTTGAAAGAGGGCTAAGTGATGTTTTAATTCCAGTTTTTGACTGGTTTGACGGGTTAATTTGAGGTATCAAATGAGTTTATAAAATAATGCCAATTTAACTTAGGGTATTTCTTAATGTATAGTAATTTTTTGAATTTTCCAGGATTTTTGGACACACAGGGTAACTATTAAAACTATTCCAAGCTAGTTTCAATGCATATGAATGAAATGATGGATGCATGAAAAATCCAAAAATGAGAAAAAATAATCTCAAAAGAAACAGGGGATCCTCATTTCACTGATTATATCATGTATTCTAGGTTTTACAATTTTTGGGTCTATTACATAAATGGTTCAGTTGAAGGCAACAATGTACCCCCAATGCCAGATGAATCCCCGCTCGTGATCAAATTTTGGTGTCCAAGATCAGATGATGTCACACCCTGGAGTTTCCCCTTCTAGCTCTAAATTCATAAAATAAATTGCCTAAAAGAAATTGTGTATTTAACCTAGAGCAAACCCTAATTAAAACTATATTTAATTAACTGGAATCGGCAAGGTGGAATTTTTCTGGAGTTCCCCTTGTTAAAGTATACTAATAGGATTTTTCCTAGAATTTTTACATCATTGGAAATAATTTTGAACATTTAAAAACTCCCACAGGAATATTTTAAATCCCCAAAATCTTCCTTTTCTTTTCTTTTTCTTCCTTTTTCCTCTCTTTTTCTTCCCCGGGCCGCCGGCCCACCTTCTCCCTCTGGCCTTCCTCCCCTTCCTCCCACCACCAGCCCACTCCCCCTCTCTCCCTCCCGGCCCGGCTATCACTCTCCCTCTCCCTTTCACCCCCTCAGGCCGGCCCACGGCCCACACCCAAGTCTACCGCGCCTCCCTCCTACTCCCGGGCGACCGACAGGTGGGGCCCACCTATCGGGCCACCCCTTCCCACGCCGGCCACCCACCCGCACTGTCCGGCGCCGCCACCTCCCCGGGATGCGCGCGCCGCCCGCGCCCTTCCTCCCCCACTCCACGCCCCTCTCCCCGCAACGTAGAGCCTGGGATTCACAACCGAATCCAACTCCGGCGAGAAATCCGGAGCACGTTGGCCGGTTTCTAGCTCCGGGACCCTATAAAATTCCTTCCCCCACTCCCCTCTCTCTTTCCCCCTAACACCGATCTCTCCCGCACTCTTTAGCACCGGCCGCCGTCGTCTTCTTCCTCTCCAGTGAGCCCCCCTCTCTCTCTCCCTCCTCTCCGTCCGGCCGTGCCGCCTCGTCGCGCCGCGCGCGCCCCCTCTCCACTCGGCCGCACCGCCGCGCACCGCCCGACCACCCGCTCTTGGCGCCATGCCGCCGCACCACCGCGCCGGCCGCGCCCGCCTCTCCTTGTGCGCCCGCGCCCACCGACGTGGCGCCACGTGGCCGCCACGCGTGCGCCACGTGGCACACCGCCGCCCGCCGGTCCCGTGGACCTAGTCCACCGTGGACCAACGCCCTTGAGCCACTGACAAGCGGGGCCCGCCTACCGGCACCGCCCCTGCCTTGATGACGTCAGCCCTAGGGGAAATATTGTGCAATAAATCGTTTAGGATTTTTCTGTTTTAGTAAAAACACAGTAAAGTTCTAAAATTCATAACTAATTCATCCGGACTCCGTTTGAGTCCGTTCAAGTCTCAGAAAATTCATAAAAGTGTCTAGAATCCATTAATAATACTTTTGTTCTCTGTTTCAGTAGACTTATAGCCTGTATTGCTCGTGTACTTTGTTTGTCGTGTAGAATCCGTCAGTTCGGACACGCCCGTCTACTTCGATGTAGTCACCGAGGTTGATCCAGCACCAGAGCAAGGCAAGTCGTGCTTTATTGTTGATCATATTGTACCAAATTGTGCAATGTTCTACTTTCCTTTAAACACTGCATTATTTTATAATGTCATCTATATGGGTATTACTGTCCTATTGGGTATTACTGTCCTATTGTACTCATCCTTATACATTGTTTACCTTGTACCTTTGATAGCTTGGGTAATTAAATGTGTAGCTTTGTGGGTTAGGGTACGCTTAGCCTGCTTAGCTTAAATAGCTCACTAAAGGGGATTCATTCAATCACTCTGGTATAGTTCCTATACATGGTAACTTTATGGAAATGCCACCATAGTAGTAGTGTAAACTTAAAACATGCTAAATGGTGGGCTGTGGGTGCATGGTTTGGCTAGTCGCACCCATGGCAATTAAGGACCGGTTGGCGGGAACCCCTGGAAGAAACACCATGCGTACCACAAGCCAGCATGGGCAACGGATGGACTTGTAGTGTAGCTTTCCTCTGGCCGATGTACACTGGCTAGGGTGAGCGTGATGGACTTTGGATGGGCCCTGCGACGGTCTATGCGGCTTCCGGATTCACCATGGCACGAGAGGGGGCTGCCCGCTGCCTGTTGAGGAGCGGGGGCGAAACCTGCGGTGGTACGATTGGTTAGAGGGGGTTATGCGAAGGGTCCTGTCACAGTCCCTTTCCGGGGTACCGTGGTGGTATACCGGCACACGGTAACGTGTCGTGGGGCTGTGTCTTGTGGGTACAGATGTACACCTCTAGCCAGAGTAAAACAATTCGAATAGTCGTACCCGCGGTTATAGGCGATCAACCAGCTCACCGTGATTAGTCTCACTCTAAAATAATTTGACTTAATGGAACTGGTGTAGTTCAGTTGGTTTAGTTGGGCCTATCACAACATGGGGAAGCGTTGGACAATGATGATATAATATTGCTTAATTAATACAACAGTTTTACTACTTTCGACTACTATCTTTAAATGCTAGCTTTATGCAAATGAACCCTAGCCTTTCCCTTGGAAACACTTGCATCATACCCTCTCTTCCGGTATGACTTGCTGAGTACTGTGGGTAGTACTCAGTCTTGCTCTGTTTTCCCCCACACCAGAGTTGGAGTATGCTTCTGATGGTGGTTTCTCCGAGTGATCTCCGTCCTGCCGTCGAGGATGCCGTGGAGTGGTTTCGCCGCGCTGCAAGCGTCAAGCCTAGAATAAGCATGTTTACCTTTATCCACTGCATTTATGTAAGACATTTGAATGTCTTGTAAGACGTGGATCTGTATGTCAACTTTGTCGTTTGTGTACCCTGGCCAGTCCTAGACAGGGGGTTTAATGCACATTCAGTTCATAGATTTGGTTTCGCGAGTTTCTGGGCGTGATAGGTTGGTATCAGAGCCGACCTTGACCGTAGGACGAGCCAATTGGAAAACCTTAAGAGCCCTCTGAACTCTTTCATATGCATTCGCCTTTTCACTTGGAGTTGTTTGGGGAAAAACTCGGGATTTCTGTTCCTAGGGTTTATGGGAAAATTTTGGATCACTTGTTCAGTGGGGATTTCTTTGACTACACGTTAGCCTAGTACTTTAGAAATTTTGGGATGGTTAATCTCGGAGTTCGGTTATTTTGGGTCTTATTGTTATTGCAGCTTTTACTAATGCTATTATGATATTTTCATATTACTTATTTTCACACTACTTTCTTGTATGGAGATAGCGTTTATTTGATTCATATACCAATTATTCCATGTTTAAAATTTTTCTTATACTTGAGTTCTTTAATCGTTTCTTTAATTTGGATTTGAGCATGCATTGATTCCCGCCCCTTGTCTTCTGTAGATGGCAGACTTTACCCCTATGCACCGTGGTGAGCACATAGATGGTTGTGTGGCCGAGCTCGCCCCAATGACCTTAGTTGTGGGATATCCGGAAGCACCAGGGTACACCACCATCGAGCCCCTCAGTGGAGAGTTCCCGTATAGAGTCCGTTTGGAGGTCCATGGCTTTGTTGGCACCAACCATCCCAACATGGTGGTCGAAGCTTCGGGAGGCACCGTTGTGCACACTTGTCAGGAGGATGCCTACAGGATGATGACTAGGATTGGCGACAGGCACTCCTACCTTTTCTGCGCCACGGCATACCGCTACCATCCTCGTCGCTCCACCACCAGCACTGTCAGCACCTTCCGCCCGACGACTGCGAAGAACGACACCACCTTTGGGCACATGTGCACGGTAATGAAGGGACTGGACAAGATGCACGCTGATCTCCACAAGGCGTCCAAGGCACTCAATGACCAGAAGCTGATCAAGATCACTTGCCTGGAGGATGAGATCGCCCGCCTCAATGCCGAGAACGCCAGTCTGCAGGGGCGTCCAGCGCCAAGTGGCCCCAGGACCCGCACGACGCCCAGGAAGACTACTACCGCCCCGGTGCCCACCCAGCTCGCACCGAGGAACCCGCCTCCAGCTCCAGCACCAGCCCCAGCTCCAGCTCCAGCTCTAGCACCAGCCGCGTCGCCACCAGCGTTCACGCTCACCTTCGTGCCAGCATCTGCATACCAGGGTCCCGCCAGTGGTAGCGGAGGATGGTTGAGCGCCACACCCAGCGGCAGCAATGGCAGTGGTTCCAGCTCAGAGCCTACCAGCGGTGACACCGAGATGGTCGACTCCAGGAGCCGTTCAGAGGAGCCGGGAGATGAGCAGGAGCCCAGTTATGACTCCACCGACCGCAGGAGCCGTTCCGAGCATTAGGCTTGCCACCCTTAGCTTCATCGTCTTGTTTAGTTTGTTTCCTTGGTAGTTTCTGTGTGTTAGGTTGATGCTTGCGGTTAGGTGATGGTCGATATCATGTGCCTATGGTATGACTATCTCATTAAGGTTTCTGTTTGCTGTTTTTAAAGTGTTTTTAATTAAGATCAGAACAATTACAGTTTAATTCTAATACAATGAAGTTTAGTTTCTGAGCATCTGTTTTCCTCCTTTTCCATCTTTTTCTTCGGGTCCCTTCCCTCCAGATGGTCAACACAAGGACAAGTGGTAACACCAGCGGCAACGAGGACCCGACCACCGGGGCACAAGCCAACGGGGCAAACAACAACGGCCCTCCCCCACCACCACCGGAGAACCCCACCATCGCTCAGGTGTTGGCCAGCCAGACGCAAATGATGGCCGCCATGATGTAGCAGATGCAGCAGCAACACCAGCAGATGCAGCAACAGATGCAGCACCAGGCCCAACAACAGCAGCAGGGTCAACAGAACCAGTAGTTTGGTCCCCCTCCCCAGTCCAAGCTGCCGGAGTTACTCCATGTTCGCCCGCCAACTTTCTCGAGCACCACCAACCCCATGGAGACCAATGATTGGCTTCATGCCATCGAGAAGAAGCTCAACTTGCTGCAGTGCAACGACCAAGAGAAGGTCACCTTTGCCACCCACCAGCTGCAGGGTCCCGCTTCGGATTGATGGGACAACTACTTGGTTACTCGTCCGCCTGGGACGGAAGTCACTTGGGCAGAATTCTGCCGCAGCTTCAGGAACGCCCAAATTCCCGATGGCATAGTGGCTTAGAAGAAGAGGGAGTTCCGTGCACTTAATCAGGGCAACAAGACAGTGACAGAGTACCTCCACGAGTTTAATCGCCCCGCACGTTATGCCCCAAAGGACGTGCGCACTGATGCCGAGCGCCAGGAGAAATTTCTGGCTGGTCTGGATGATGAGCTCACAAACCAACTGATCTCAAGTGACTATGCCGACTTCGAGAGACTGATGGACAAGGTGATTCACCAAGAAGACCACTGTAACAAGATGGACCGTAAAAGAAAGGCGGCTCAGATCAGGGCACACCAGGGGAGTCACCAGAAGCCCAGCTTCACTCCGGGACAACAGGGTGGACCTTCCACTTTGATTGTTCGCCAGCATCGCCCTTACCACCCTGGCAACTTCCATGCTGGTTATAATGGAGGCAACAACAACCAAGGTGAGCAGCACAACCGTCCAGCTCGACGCCCGCCAACTGCACCAACTCCATCAGCCCAGCCAGCTCAGCCCAAGAGGGATACTGGAGTGAAGCCAGGAGCTTGCTTCAACTGTGGTGAACCGGGGCATTTCGCCGACAAGTGCCCGAAGCCGAGATGTGCTGGGCCTAGGATCATCCAGGCTCGCGTCAACCATGCATCGGCAGAAGAGGCACTGGCAGCACCGGAAGTTATACTGGGTATGTTTCCTGTCAACTTAGTCCCAGCTACAATTTTATTTGATTCTAGTGCAACGCATTCGTTTATTTCCAAGAATTTTGTGGGGAGGCATGGTCTAAGAAAAGAGGAACTTAAAATACAAATGTCGGTCCACACCCCGGGAAATAGTTCCATCTCCATCAGTTATAGCCCCTCTGTGGTAATAGAAATCCAAAGTTCAAAATTTCTAGCCAACCTCATCCTTCTCGAATCCAAAGACCTAGACGTCATCCCTGGACTGGATTGGTTAACAAGGCACAAGGGAGTGATCGACTGCGCAAGATGAACCGTCACTCTAACCAATGACAAGGGAGAGAAGATCACTTTCCGATCTCCGGCACCACAGAAGTTCGTAGCAAGTTTGAATCAGGTTGCTACCGAGGAGCAGCCCAGAGAAGTGAAGGAAACTACTAAGAAGTTGGAGGATATACCGAACGTCAAAGAATATCCTGAAGTGTTTCCGGATGATCTTACCTCAATGCCACCCGTGAGGGAAATCGAGTTCCGAATTGATCTGGTATCGGGAACTGCTCCGATTCACAAGAGGCCGTATAGGATGGGAGCAAATGAGTTGGCGGAAGTCAAGAAGCAAGTCGACGAGCAGTTGCAGAAGGGATACATCCGCTCGAGCACGTCACCTTGGGGGTGCTCTGGTGATCTTCGTGGAGAAGAAGGACAAGACTAAAAGAATGTGCGTAGACTATCGCGCACTTAATGAGGTCACTATCAAGAACAAGTATCCGTTGCCAAGGATCGACGACTTGTTTGATCAGTTGAAGGGAGCAACAGTGTTCTCTAGGATCGATCTGCGATCGGGTTATGATCAGTTGAGGATCCGAGAAGAGGACATTCCGAAGATGGCATTCATAACTCGTTATGGGTTGTTCGAGTGTACAGTTATGTCCTTTGGGCTCACCAATGCCCTGGCTTTCTTCATGAACTTGATGAACAAGGTGTTTATGGAATTCTTGGACAAGTTTGTCGTGGTATTCATTGACGACATACTTATTTATTCAAAGTCTGAAGAGGAACACGAACAACATCTCCGTTTAGCTCTTCAGAAGCTGAAGGAACATCAATTGTATGCAAAGTACAGTAAGTGTGATTTTTTGGCTAAAGAAGGTTCAATTCCTCGATCACGTCAAATCAGCTAAAGGGGTAGCTGTGGATCCCTCAAGTGTGGAGTCTGTCACGAAGTGGACCCCACCGAAGTCAGTGTCTCAAATCCGGAGTTTCCTAGGACTCGCGGGTTATTACCGCCGGTTCATCGAGAATTTCTCCAAGATATCTAAACCAATGACCCAACTGTTGAAGAAGGATGAAAGATTCAAGTGGTCAAATGAGTGCAACAAGAGTTTTGAGGAACTCAAGGAAAAGTTGGTGACCGCACCTGTTTTGATACTGCCGGATCAGGCGAAAGACTTCCAGATCTATTGTGATGCATCCCGCCACGGGCTGGGATGTGTCCTGATGCAAGAAGGCAAGGTGGTTGCATATGCTCTCGTCAATTGCGTCCGCATGAGAGCAACTATCCAACTCACGACTTGGAGTTAGCAGTTGTGGTCCATGCCCTAAAAATCTGGCGGCACTACCTTATTGGCAACCGTTGTGAGGTGTACACGGATCACAAAAGTCTGAAGTATATCTTCACTCAACAAGATTTAAATCTCCGACAGTGAAGATGGTTGGAGCTGATCAAAGATTATGACATGGGAATACACTATCACCCCGGCAAAGCTAATGTGGTAGCCGATGCCTTGAGCAGAAAGAGCTACTGCAATACCTTGAGCTCGGAAAGGTTGTGTAGCAAATTGCAATAAGACCTTGAGCGTTTGAACTTGGTAATCATGGAGCACGAGTTCTTGGCCGCTCTTGAAGCACAACCAACGCTCGTGGAACAAGTCCGAGCAGCTCAGGCCAAGGATCCAGAGATAGCTGAGCTTAAGAAGAATATGAGGGTCGGTAAAGCTCGAGACTTTACTGAGGACGAACATGGAACAATCTGGATGGGAGAAAGATTGTGTGTGCCTGAGAACAAGGAATTGAAGGATCTAATACTAACTGAAGCTCATCAAACCCAATATTCCATCCATCCTGGCAGTACTAAAATGTATCAAGATCTCAAAGAGAAGTTCTGGTGGGTTAGCATGAGAAGAGAGATAGCTGAGTTCGTCGCACTCTGTGACGTTTGCCAGCGAGTCAAGGCTGAACATCAGAGGCCAGCAGGGTTGCTGCAACCGCTTCGAATCCCTGAGTGGAAATGGGAAGAAATTGGGATGGATTTCATCACAGGAATGCCAAGGACATCATCGGGTCATGACTCAATTTGGGTGATTGTCGATTGACTCACTAAGGTCGCCCATTTCATACCGGTGCATACCACCTACATGGGGAAGAGGTTAGCAGAGATATATCTGGCATGAATTGTGTGTCTACATGGGGTACCCAAAAAGATCGTATCCGATCGAGGAAGTCAGTTCACTTCGAAATTCTGGCAGAAATTGCAAGAAGAGTTGGGGACCCGTTTGAATTTCAGTACGACTTACCATCCACAAACCGATGGTCAAACGGAACGAGTGAACCAAATACTGGAAAATATGCTAAGAGCCTGTGCGATTGATTTCGGTGGAGCTTGGGATAAGAGTTTACCTTATGCCGAGTTCTCGTACAACAACATTTACCAGGCCAGTCTACAGATGGCACCCTTCGAGGCACTGTACGGTTGGAAGTGCCGCACTCCGCTCTTTTGGGATCAAACAGGGGAGCGTCAATTGTTTGGAACTGAGGTCTTAAGTGAAGCAGAGGAGAAAGTCAGAACCATCAAAGAAAGGTTGAGGATCGCACAGTCTCGGCAAAAAAGCTACGCCGACAACCACCACAGAGATTATGTGTATCTTCGGGTTACGCCACTTCGAGGAGCGCACCGTTTCCAAACCAAAGGGAATTGGCACCACGCTTTGTGGGACCATACAAAATTTTGGAGCGCAGAGGCGAAGTTGCCTACCAGCTTGAACTCCCCTCCAACATGCTCGGCATTCACGATGTCTTCCACGTATCTTAGTTGAAGAAGTGTTTGAGGGTACCCGAGGAGCAGGCAAGTCCGGATCAGATTGAAATTCAAAAAGACTTGACTTACAAGGAGAAACCAACTTGAATTCTCGAGACCAGCAAGAGAAGAACAAGGAGCAAAGTCACCCGGTTCTGCTGAGTTTAATGGAGCCACCACTCAGAAGAAGAGGTCACTTGGGAAAGAGAAGATGAGTTGAAAGCCGCCCATCCGCACCTCTTCGCCAGATCTTCCGAATCTCGGGGTCGAGATTCCGTTTAAGAGGGTAGGTTTGTCACACCCTGGAGTTTCCCCTTCTAGCTCTAAATTCATAAAATAAATTGCCTAAAAGAAATTGTGTATTTAACCTAGACCAAACCCTAATTAAAAGTATATTTAATTAACTGGAATCGGCAAGGTGGAATTTTTCTGGAGTTCCCCTTGTTAAAATATACTAACAGGATTTTTACTGGAATTTTTAGATCATTGGAAATAATTTTGAACATTTAAAAACTCCCACAACAATATTTTAAATCCCCAAAATCTTCCTTTTCTTTTCTTTTTCTTCCTTTTTCCCCTCTTTTTGTTCCCCGGGCCGCTGGCCCACCTTCCCCCTCCGGCCATCCTCCCCTTCCTCCCACCGCCGGCCCACTCCCCCTCTCTCCCTCCCGACCCGGCTATCAGTCTCCCTCTCCCTTTCACCCCCTCAGCCGGGCCACGGCCCGCGCCCAAGTCTACCGCGCCTCCCTCCTACTCCCGGGCGACTGACAGGTGGGGCCCACCTGTCGGGCCGCCCCTTCCCACGTCAGCCACCCGCCCGCACCGTCCGTCGCCGCCCACCTCCCCGGTATGCGCGCGCCGCCCGCACCCTTCCTCCCCCACTCCACGCCCCTCTCCCCGCAACGTAGAGCCCGGGATTCGCAACTGAATCTCGACTCTCTCTCTCCTCCCTCTTCCCCAACTCCGACGAGAAATCCGGAGCACGTTGGCCGGTTTCTAGCTCCGGGACCCCTATAAAACTCCTTCCCCCACTCCCCTCTCTCTTTTCCCCATAACACCGATCTCTCCCGCACTCTCTAGCTCCGGCCGCCATCGTCTTCTTCCTCTCTGGTGAGCCCCCCTCTCTCTCTTCCTCCTCTCCGTCCAGCCGCGCCGCCTTGTCGCGCCGCGCGCCCGCCAGCCGCCGCCGCGCGCGCCCCCTCTCCAATCGGCCGCGCGCGCCTCCCCTCTGCTGTCCGTCGCCCGACCGCCCGCTCTCGGCGCCGTGCCGCCGCACCGCCACGACGGCCGCGCCCGCGTCTCCCTGTGCGCCCGTGCCCGCCGACGTGGCACCACGTGGCCGCCACGCGTGCACCACGCGTGCGCCACGTGGCACACCGCCGCCCGCCGGTCCCATGGACCTAGTCCACCGTGGACCAACGCCCTTGAGCCACTGACAAGCGGGGCCCGCCTACCGGCGCCGCCCCCTGCCTTGATGATGTCAGCTCTAGGGGGAAATATTGCGCAATAAATCGTTTAGGATTTTTCTATTTTAGTAAAAACACAGTAAAGTTCTAAAATTCATAACTAATTCATCCGGACTCCGTTTGAGTCCGTTCAAGTCTCAGAAAATTCATAAAAGTATCTAGAATCCATTAAAAAATACTTTTGTTCTCTGTTTCAGTAGACTTATAGCCTGTATTCTCGTGTGCTTTGTTTGTCGTGTAGAATCCGTCAGTTCGGACGCACCCGTCTACTTCGACGTAGTCGCCGAGGTTGATCCAGCACTAGAGCAAGGCAAGTCGTGCTTTATTGTTGATCATATTGTACCAATTTGCACAATGTTCTACTTTCCTTTAAACACTGCATTATTTTATAATGTCATCTATATGGGTATTACTGTCCTATTGTACTCAGCTTTATACATTGTTTACCTTGTACCTTTGATAGCTTGGGTAAATAAATGTGTAGCTTTGTGGGTTAGGGTACGCTTAGCCTGCTTAGCTTAAATAGCTCACTAAAGGGGATTCATTCAATCACTCTGGTATAGTTCCTATACATGGTAACTCTATGGAAATGCCACCATAGTAGTAGTGTAAACTTAAAACATGCTAAATGGTGGGCTGTGGGTGCATGGTTTGGCTAGTCGCACCCATGGCGATTAAGGACCGGTTGGCGGGAACCCCTGGAAGAAACACCGTGCGTACCACAAGCCAGCATGGGCAACGGATGGACTTGTAGTGTAGCTTTCCTCTGGCCGATGTACACTGGCTAGGGTGAGCGTGATGGACTTTGGATGGGCCCTGCGACGGTCTATGCGGCTTCCGGATTCACCATGGCACGAGAGGGGGCTGCCCGCTGCCTGTTGAGGAGCGGGGGCGAAACCTGCGGTGGTACGATTGGTTAGAGGGGGTTATGCGAAGGGTCCTGTCACAGTCCCTTTCCGGGGTACCGTGGTGGTATACCGGCACACGGTAACGTGTCGTGGGGCTGTGTCTTGTGGGTACAGATGTACACCTCTAGCCAGAGTAAAACAATTCGAATAGTCGTACCCGCGGTTATAGGTGATCAACCAGCTCACCGTGATTAGTCTCACTCTAAAATAATTTGACTTAATGGAACTGGTGTAGTTCAGTTGGTTTAGTTGGGCCTGTCACAACATGGGGAAGCGTTGGACAGTGATGATATAATATTGCTTAATTAATACAACAGTTTTACTACTTTCGACTACTATCTTTAAATGCTAGCTTTATGCAAATGAACCCTAGCCTTTCCCTTGGAAACACTTGCATCATACCCTCTCTTCCGGTATGACTTGCTGAGTACTGTGGGTAGTACTCAGTCTTGCTCTGTTTTCCCCCACACCAGAGTTGGAGTATGCTTCTGATGGTGGTTTCTCCGAGTGATCTCCGTCCTGCCGTCGAGGATGCCGTGGAGTGGTTTCGCCGCGCCGCAAGCGTCAAGCCTAGAATAAGCTTGTTTACCTTTATCCGCTGTATTTATGTAAGACATTTGAATGTTTTGTAAGACGTGGATCTGTATGTCAACTTTGTCGTTTGTGTACCCTCGCCGGTCCTGGACAGGGGGTTTAATGCACATTCAGTTCAGAGATTCGGTTTCGCAAGTTTCTGGGCGTGACAGATGATGGGTGTATTAATGCTAGAGATTCAAATTTCGATGCAAGGTCAAATGTAGCGGAAGTAAGTCCAGCAGCAGATGCAAGCTTAGATGCAATCCCATAAGCAGAATCGGAGTCAAAGCCAGAATATTCAAGAGCAGGTACCCACAACTTCAGCCAGTATACCACCAAGTCCCCGGCAAACAATTACATTCAAGCCACCACCAATCCATGAAGCGACCAATGATGCATGCTATGGTTATGGTATACAAGGGTAGTTCTTGCAAAGTGCCGACCGTCCATGGAAGGTGTGCGTCAGGTCACCAACAGAAGATGAGATGTAGTGCTCCAGATGGACTAAAGCTTACGACCGATTGATCATCAAGAATCATGGTGCATTATGGTTCAAACCTAAGAAGAGGAAGACAACAACATTGGCCCCAGAAGATATCAACAACATGGTCATGGCTGACGCAGAATTCTCTCTGATGGGTACGAAGAAACTTCTCTCGTAGTGCACGTTAGTTGACCTGACACCTCAGGTTGTATAGTCTGCCCAAGTTTGAAAGTGATGAATATGAAGGAGTGTCCTCTCATAATGATGAAAGTGAAGCGATCCTTGAAGGATTTCTTGAGAAAGAATTGGAGTTCAAAGCATTTACTGAATAAAGTAGAAAGTGGACACACCCTAGCATATGCATCATGACCCGTCTCCATTGTGGAGACAACAACCGGCAAGGTTAAGCTTTATGAAGAAGGGCACGTGCTTCCTGTGTGGGGGGACATATCATGTGCCTAAGGACTGTTAGCTGAATCTGGTCCTAGTTAAGACCAAGGAAGATCAAAGGACACCGTAGCAACTCATAAGTCAACCCACGGCCGATGGTAATAGCAGTTGCAATCAATCTACTTTTATACTAGCTCAAACTAAAGTGAGAACCAATAGTGGTAGCAGAAGTATCGTCAACAAGATTCATGAGCCCTTACTTGCTCCAGTTCCTGATGAGGGCGTGCATGCTGAGAAGAATGGACCTTCGGTCAACCAAGCAAGAATTGTTTCAACTATCTTGAGCTAGGACACCACCTCAGCGAATCTCCACTTCTAAGGCTAACGAGAGTATTCTGCCGTTGTTCAATTGTGGGAAGACATGTCATTTCTCAGGAGGTTATCCAATGCCAAAGCGTCATCATCATCTGGTCAACAGCATTTTGCAACATCTTTGCCTTCTCAGATTACAACAGTCCATGTACATAGTGGCCAAATCCAGTCAAATGACACTACAAAGAGAAGTGCTACCAACCATTACTTGATTGTAAAGTTCCATCACGATGAATTGTCATTAAGGACACCGACAAAGTCTCTATTGTTTCACCAACAAACACTTCAAGGCTACAGTATCAGCACTAGCAGGGCAAGCAGTGCCAGAAAATCAGTAATCCACCCTAACTACGAAGAGACGGTTCAATTCTTCAGCGGCGACCGCAGTCAATGTCTCAAGTGTCAGGCTTCAAGATTGTCGTCAATACCAACAATGCACCTCATGCTGCTCCAACTCAGATGCCTAGCAAGTAATCACAGAAGAGTGGCACCAACAGTAAGAAGGTTTTGTTTGTTTCTGCTACCTAGAAGATTGATGTTTGTCTGAGGAATTCAGCAGTCAAAGCATTGTTCTTGTGGGAACTACAGCTAGTAATCAATGAACGTACACATCAACCATGGCACGATCAAAGGGTAAATGCTATACCGAGCGACAACTCTGTCAGCAAGGGTCAACTACAGTGCACAAGTCTTCGATGTTCAAGTACCTCCCCTGGGTAGAGAAGTTTCATTGTAGCTATGCAATTGGAAGAGAAAGTAGAATAAAGCATGAGTCAGACAGTTTTTCCTTCCATTATGATTCATCTTAAGTATCCGAAACCAAGTTAACTTGCGTATCTGTCAGCGTCACAAGAAACCTAGCGTTTCTTTCTAGGCTCATCGCAGTTTTGTTGAGCCTCCAAAACCTAATTGCAAGCCAATGAAGGAATGATTAACCAATTAAGTGAGAATGGTTAGGCCACAATAACACCCAACATGATGAGATCTCTCCAAAGGACAGTATAAGGGGTACTTCAAGCGGATGAATACAATGATGAAATGTTTGAGAGTGACATCATATAAGGAATATTGGAACTCTCTAACCTTGGAAGCCTGTTATGGAATAGTAAGGGGAAACATTGCCCTAGTGGTGTGAACATGGATCGAGAACGGTCGCTCTTGATTTAAGGCAACAGTTATAGCTTTCAAAAACCATCTCAATGTTTCTCGTAAGTTGACAAAGAAAGCATTCCATACGTCGATCAAGAATGGTTTTCCTTAGTTCAAGGCAATCGTTATAGTTCCGGGAACCATCTTAAAGTTCCTAGGAAGACATCACTACTTGAGAATGGAGCTTTAATCCCAGTTGATAACCCCTTTTAGTCCCGGTTGTGCAACCGGGATAACCAATCCGGGACTAAAGACACCCCATCTTTAGTCCTGGTTGAAATAACCGGGAATAAAGATGCACACCAAGTCAAAAAAAAATGTGTGCGATGTGAGATTCGAACTCAAGATCTCTCACCCCAACTCTCACGCACGTTACCATGCCACCTACTACACACATCTGACTTAGATAGAGATACTTTCTTTTTAAACTAACCCTGAAGGCATCTTTAGTCCGGGTTGGTAACACCAACCGGGACTAAAGATATCTTTAGTCCCGATTGCTGTCACCAACCGGGACTAAAAATCAATTTTTAGTCCGGGTTGCTGTTACCAACCGGGACTAAAGATCGTTGGGGTCTGACAAGCCCTGACAGCTATTTAACCGAGACTAAAAATTATCTTTAGTCCCGGTTGGTGTCACCAACTGGGACTAAAGATCAAAAAGTTCCGTTGAGCTTTTTAACCGGGACTAAAAGTGATCTTTAGTCCCGGTTTCAATTCGAACCGGGACTAATGTGATTTTTACCATCCGACCAAAGATTACTTCTCCAGTAGTGCATATCTACCATCTTGGCTGATGAGGACATCCTCCATTATTACCCGCTGGCAAAGACGCAACAAGATGGGCCGAGTGGCCCAGTTGTAGTCGGGCGGCGACCGTGTGAGCCTCTGAATAATCCCACTTTGCTTAGCTTGGGAGGAGGAAGCCACCTTAAAAGGGAGAGCCACCCTTCCCCTATTAGACTAGTCTTTTAGGGTTATTGGGCCTTTCCCCGAGTTGGTGCGTCGGAGTTGCGGTGCTAAGATTGCGGGGTTTGGAAAAATCCGGATCAGTGTGTCGTGCTTCAGGCGTATGGTGCTAAGATTGCGGGATGCGGGGAATCCGGATCAGTGTGTCGGGCTTTCGTCCAACCCCACCTGGGCCGGACTAATCATTGGCAATCATGGTTAGTTTCTTAGAAATCAACAAGAGAATTGCCCCATCACCTCTGTCTGAAGTAAATGGATATAAGAGTCAAGTCCAGAAAGGATGTAGTCATCACAGCAGAGTGTAGGATAGAGAATCCCTCTCGGTGAATCACCTCTACTCAAGGATTGAAAGTGAACTTGTTTGATCATTAAGCAGATTGTCTTGGCGGTCTCAAAGGCAGTTTCCAGCAGTTGTACATGTTCCAATGTTGGTATGAAAGCGACAATGAAGTTTGTTTCTAGCAAAACAAAAGTGTCAACTAATGGTGCAAGAGCAAGTGAAATGGGAAGAAGTTAGAACGCTCTTGTGGGCATGATCTGGTAAGTGATCTATGCTTGTTTCAACAGGCATCTCCCAACCGACCTGTTCAGGTAGTTGACACCGAAGTCGGAACAGAAGCATAATAGTTAGGTCAGCAATTAGACCAGATGGAAAAGTTAATCAAGAGTTAGTAAATTCAGGAGTCGAACGAGAGTCATTCTTATGCAGAACTTCCTATCATCAATTGAGTGTTGAGTTCCAAGCATCCCTATAATGGAAGTGCACCGTTAGTGCTTCGTTTCGTTAGACCGATGGAGCATCACGTTTTCAAAGTCAGGGTTTAAAGAAATTCAAAGCAGCTCGAGTATTCCCAAGGATGGCAGTTTCATTGTTCACAACCAGGAGAAAGCTCAACTACCTTGGTAAAGCAAGCTTGAAGTTAAATTGGGTTCACCTCATAACCGTCTCGCCTGAAGGTTCAGTCAGATGAAGTAAAATGAGTTGTAATCGAAAAAGTCAGTTACAAAGGTTAAGTGGGTCTACACCAACCTCAAGCCATCATATTGAATCTTCCTGTGTACACGAGTTGCCATTCCAATGGTTCAGTTTACAAAAACAACGACATAGAACCACACAATTCAACCAAAAGGCAGACCGAGTAGTTTGTTGGAGTACTTGTTGTTCACGTCAAAGTAGTTCAGGCAAATTTGGAGTCTGTGGCTTCATCAAAATCAGTTTCAAGGTGTTAATTGAACTACAACAATCTCAAGTTAACAGGTTGAATGCTACGGTACCCTCAAGCTATCGCGTTGGAAGTCAACTTAGGGAAGCAGCAACTCAGAACTCCATAATCCAAATGAAAGTCAGATCGGACAGTTTCTTGGGAATACTTGTCATTCAGATCAAGAGCAGTTTATAGCAAGTTTAGAATTGGGGGCTCACGAAAGTCATTGCAAGATTTTGGTAAAGCTCCACCTATTTCTAGTCTGCATGCTGAATCCTCAGGTTATCAAAGATGTTCGCACTAACGATTCAATCCAGGCAGGTATCAAGTGTGTCAGTATTAACTGTTCAGTCCAAGGAAGTGAGGTCGAAGAACACCTACAATCCAGATTAGTGTCAGGTGGAACAGAACCAGTCAGTGCGGTTTTGGGAAAGCAATATAACACCTAGATTGATGTCAGATAGGTCAGTTGTGTAGGTTCGGTCAATCAATCTGTGTGTCAGAAAGGGACTGCAGGGGCCAGCAGACCCCCAGCTTTCTTTCTAGCCATCCCCGATTCTCGGACCGAGATTCTTGAAAGGGGGTAGATTTGTCACACCCCGATTTTCATTCGGGATTAAAATCATTAAAATAATGCATTTCTAGATATTATATTAAAAGTTAAAGCAATTTAATCGAGTGAATTAATGAGGGAATTAAAATTTTCCTCTAAAAATCATGGCCGGAAATATTTTTGTAATATTCTTCGTGCTCTAAAATACTCTCTGAAATTTCCCGTGAATTTTCGGAGTTAAATGTCTAACTTTAAAAGCACAAAGTTCATTTAATCAATTTAATTAAATAGAAAAACAAATTAAATTTTTCATCCTTCACTTTGGGCCCAAAGTCCTTCCTCCCTCCCACGGCCCTCTCCCTCCTTCTCCCTCCAGGGCCGGCCGCTCTCTTCCTCCTTCCTCGGCCCGCTTGGCCCCTCCCCCTTGCAAGTCCACTTCACCTCCCTCCTCTATCCCTCTCTCCGACAGGTGGGACCGTGGACCCCACCTATCATACCCTTCCCCTACCTCCGAATCTCTCCAACCACGGCCACCACTTTCCTCCCCCTCCTTCACTAGCCTCTCCACGTGCCACGTCACCCACCTCCTCCACCCCATGAGCTTACGCTCCACCGAGAGGTCGCAGTCACCCCCCGTTCCCGCCCCTTTCCCCCACTGCTCCCCGCAAAATCCGGCTGCCCATTTCTCTCTCTCCACCCCCATGTCACCGACCATTCCCGCCTCTCCCGGCCTCAAACTTGCCATCCGCTACCCATAAAAACATCCCCGTGCTCCCCCTCCCCTTTTCCCCAACTCTCCCGAGCTCCCTGCGCCCTCTCCCGCTCTCCCCACGTTGTGCCTGAGCTCCGCCCCTCGCCGGCGTGCTCCGGTGGCACGTCACCGCCGCCCTAACCACCGTCATGCCACGCCACCGCCTCCACCGGCTGCGTCGCACCGAGCACCATCTCAACCACCACTCTCTTTTCACCTGCCACCATTGAAACACCGTCTCCACCGCACCACTCGAGCGGCCGTCGCATTCGTCCCCTCCGGTCGATGATTGTTGTTGACCACGACCACCCCATGCTGCGCCGCTTGCTCCGCCGGCATTGCAGCGTTGTGCCGCGCCTTGTCCACCCCTCCGCACTCGGAAATCACCACCAGAGCTCACCTCTCCTCGCCGCTTCGTGCCGCCCCTCCTCCCCTAACTCCCTCCTTCTCCTTCCCAGGGCTTTCCGGCTGCCGTCCGCCACTTCATGCTCTCGGGGAGCCGCCGGACCGTCATCGCTATTGGCTACCCGAGGAGCGTCGCAGCCTCCCTCCACCACCGGACTTCGCGCGCCGCCACACGGCACCTAGTGCTTCTCGGTGAGCCCCAATCGTCCTTTTTCCCTTCCCTTTTCGTGGGCGCCGCAATCCTCTTCGCGCGTGCCACCGCCTACCGTGTGCGCCGCTGTTCACCGCCAGCGACCTTCTGGCCGCGAGCCGCCGCCTCCCTTGCCCATGGTCATCCACATGGCTGCGCCCCGTTGGCGCACCGGGTCACCGTGGCTGCCACATGGTTGCCACATGTGCGCCCGTGCCCGTGCCTTCGTGGCGTCGGTCCACCGTGGACCGGCCACTTCCCTCTCGCTGACATGCGGGGCCTGCATGTCAGTAGCTCGGCCCTCTCCTCCCTCGAGGGCTAACGTCATAATCCTTGTTTTCCTGTTGTAAAATAATAATTATTTGCACAATAATTCGTAAATAATTCTAGAAATTGATTTAAATGGCTCAAAACTTCTAAAATTCATAACTAACTCATATGAACTCTAAATTGACCCATTCAACTTGCAAAATTCATCTAAAATTGAGCTCTGCATGTTTGTTTACTTTTCATGTACTGGTTACTTGGTTTTTATTAGTGTTTTTCCATTTTTTGCGGACCAAAGTGTAGTTTCCACCGTTTCGGAAGATCGCGTTCGCGAGGAAAAGTGTTCGGAAGATTAAAGTGAAGAAGCAAGGCAAGTCACACATTCCCCTTGAGCATGTTAAACATAATTTATAAATGTTTTATCGTTTGCAAATAAAATTGCACGTTTTGCTAATTACATGGGAATAGGGTTTACCTATCTGCTCGCTTGTACCATTTTTACTTGTTACCCGTCCTTTGTCAAACCTGGGTGATAATTTGAGTAGCTTGTGTCACTTATATTGATCTTGCTAGAATATTTTATGCTTAGCTATGCTTAATTACCACTAGCTCACATATTGGGAAAATTACGTTATTTCACTTTAATATCTTAATGAGCTGTAAGCTCATGATCTGGCCATGTTTACTTGGTCGTAATCATCCAACTAAAATATTGCTTAATGGTGGGTGGTGGGTGCATGGTTTTGCTAGTAGCACCCATGGCAGTTAAGGTCCGGTTCACGGGAAACCCTGGAAGACTTACTGCGCTTACCACAAGCACTAGACTTGTAGTATAGCTTTCCCCTTTCTGACGTACCGAGGCAAGGGTGGGCATGATGGAGTTTGGATGGGTCCTACGACGGCCTATGCGGTTTCAAGATTCACCTAAGCACGAGGGGGGCTGCCCACTTCCTATTGAGGAGTGGGGACAAAACTTGAGGTGGGTACGATTGGTTAGGGGGAATTATGCGAAGGATCTTGTCACAATCACTCGCACGGTGACGTGTCAGGCATGGCACGGTGACATACGGTGGATTGTGTCTCGTGGGTACAGTTGTGTACCTTTGGCCAGATTAAAACTATTCGAATAGCCGTGCCCACGGTTATGGGCGATCAACCAACTTCGTTGTGATTAGCCTCACACCTTTAATAAATTTGACTTAATGATCTGGCATAGTTCAGGTGGTTTGGTTGGGCCTATTCAACGTGGTGTAGCATTTTTCAGTGGGTATTTAATCTAGCCTCAATTAATCAACTATTGTTACTGTCTTCAACTATAAATGTTTACAACTGCCTTTATGCAAATAGCCACAACCCTCCCTTGTCTCCCCTTGCACGTCTACATTATTGGTGTGGCTTGCTGAGTACGGTGGTTTGGATCTGTATATTAATTTGTCATTATGTGTAACCTGGCTTGATTCCTGGAAAGAGATTTATACACAAAATAGTCTTGAAATTTGGGCTAAATTTCTGGGTGTGACACCAACCCTTCCACGAGCCGGTAATGAGGGGAATCCTGACGCTCCCAGGGTACCAGGAGATCAACTTATAGATAGTTAGGGTGTATTTTAAGTTTCGCGCGTTATCAATCATCACAATACTTCTTCACAACATCACCATCATCACATACAAAACCACCATGACTGGAGTGCCGCCCTACTCAGGTTTCTTAGTTCACCGGGTCTATACCCATTTGAGAAGTGCAGTCGTACTCGGTTCGTTTCTAACATAGTTTCTTGACATGTCCTTAATTGACCACGGTCGGTGGCTTGCCGTTTCATTGAACCACCCAAAAATTCTATCCGTGCTGCCTTAGTCGAAAATATTTTTTCATCATTAAGTTTTTGGTTTCCGCAAAGGTTTTGATTTACGGGTGACGCTCATGTCTCCAGCCGTCTTCCGACAATCACTCCCACCGAGTGATCGCCACAACCGCATCCATATAATAAGCATGGAGTGTATAATCGTCTATACAAGCAATGCTAAGTAGTGTTAATAATTCACCACGCATAAATAATAGACTCAGGTGACAAGGATATATAAAGGTAACAATATCAATGATAGCTCACAAACAAATGTAGGTACGTATTTTATAATTAGCATTCAATTTTATTTACAATCAACATATTTATAAAAATAGGATCAATATGCTCAAGGATGGGGGCGTAGTGACCTGCACCTGCCTTGCATAGTCAACGGCTCCTCGTTGGCTGATGCGGCTTCGTCTTCACCAACATAACTTGTTCGACGAACGTCGGGTTAACGGTCGACTTTTCTAATCTAACGCAAAAGGGAAAAATCCTAGAAAAAGGAACAAAAATGCAAAACTAGTGCCATTTGGTAGGTCTTGATTCTATTAAGAATTTTGGTGAAAGTTTCATCGAAATCCGATTTAAAACGAGTGAGTTATGGTCTTCCAAAGTTCAAATTTGAATTAAATCAAATTAATAGTGAAACCTTCATGTTTAGCCATTTACTCATATTTTGCAATTATTTTTGTATAGCAAAATAGCTTGTATCACTGATAGATGGGACCCACAACATTTTCTTTTGTAAAACAAGCCCATGAGTGAATAACAGGTGGGGCCATGGTCAATATTGACCCGGTTAAATTGACCAAGCCCTGGCAATGGGCCCACATGTCAGTATCACAGAAAGTTAACTAAAGTTTTAAATACATTTTATAAAGTATGGGACCGGGCTGTCAGTGTCTCCAGTTTCGCTATAAGATTTAAACACTTTTTATTAGCAAACATGGCCCACATGTCATACTAATACATTTGAAAACTTATTAACTTAATCCTTCTCATTACCTTTTAATTAAAATCACTCCCTGGTGGGGTCCACTGGTCAGCTCCTCTCTCTCTTCCTCTCTTCTTTCCGTTTCTCTCTCGCTGCTCTCTCTCTCTCTCGTATGCGCATGCCGGCGCTAGTCTTGCACCGGCGGCGAGGGTGTTCGAAAGGGATGGCGGCCAGTGCGGGGAGCGCCCGGGAGTCCTTGCGTACCCACGGGCAGCGACGCACGGGCTCGGGAGGACCGGGGTGGCTTGGGCGCCGTGGCGGCGGCTCGGGTTGGACAGGGTGCCGATGAAGCGGCAGTGGAGAGGGGAGGCTGAGGTAGGCGGCGAGATCTAGGGGCTCCAGTGGTGCCCGCAGAAGCTCGCACGAAGGTGCCCAGCGGCTGCGGAGGGTGGTGGAGGTGGGGGTCCGAGACAGCCGTGAGAGTGGCGGCCGGAGCTCGGTCTCCTATCACAAATTGGCCGAGGCCGGGGCGAAATCGACCATGGTGTGGCTCCGGAGAGCTTCACCAATGCGAGGGGAAGCGATTCCCCCGCTCGGTTTGGCCGGAGATGGGACGGAGGGGTGAGGTCGCCGGTGCTCGAAACCGGCACGGCAGCGCGAGCTTGGAGCCGGCGAGGGGGCTCACTTGGAGGGGCACGGGTGTGGGACGGGTACGGGGGTGCTAGGGGAGGTCGCCGACGAAAGGAATCAGTCGTGAACGCCGTGAGGGTGGTGGGGCAACGTGCGCAGCTTGGTGTTCGACGAACAGAGCGGGGCGCGCGCTCCGGCGCGGTTGCGGGCGAGTGGGTTGCGAGCGCGGTGGCACGATGATTTCGGCGGTGCCGGCGGCTTGCGCGGCTAGGGACAACGGCCGGCTGTGGCAAGCAGGCACGGTTGTTCGCCCTTTGGGCGGCACTACGCCACGGCGGCTACGACACGGTAGGAAAGCGGCTAGGAGAGAGGAAAGAAGGGACGGGAAGAAAGGGGGCTCACCGTGCGGCAGCCGCGAAACGGCACACCGAGGCGGTGACAGTGGCAAAACTCATAAGGCATTTTTGCCACGTAAGTATGTATTTTATTTATCAGTTTAGGCAAATTATATATTTTGATCATTTTTCTAGGCAGTTGGTAAATCCTTTATAAGTTTATTTACTCGGATTTTATACAACATATGCCGTAAATTTTCAAGTGTGGTGAAACCATATGTTCTTAGGGGCTTAAGCACATCTGTTAAAGCAACAGTGTGTGCATGGTATGTGCCTAATACTTTGGAATTTTTCATTCACAGTATACAAGCTTCTTTGTAGCTGTTTGGTTATGTGAGTTTTCAAAGATGTAGTTAACTTTTGGTTGCTTACATCATATTCTGCAAAGCAGTCGGTCAATCAATTGAGTTTATTTACTTGAGAATTTATATCGCATATATTATTATGCTAATTATATGGCTTAAAATCACTCGGATTCGCATATATTATTATTATGCTAATTATATGGCTTAAAATCACTCGGATAGTTGATTTTATTAACCTTGACTATATGTTTAGTTTGTCCAACTAATCACATAGTCGGGGGATACACCTAATTAGGTGCATCTAGTCGATGCACCTAGGTATATTTTTGAGAAATTCTCAGCCCTTCACAGCCTTATGATTTGGTAAAAGCACTCGAGAGACTATCGCAGAAATGATTGAAGCACTCGGTTGTATGCATTTTGACTTGGGAGAAGATTATCTCGTCAACTGTGAAGGTCTCATAGGCTACTTTTGATATTATGGGTACCACATACCCATAGATCTAATTATTCGGCTAGATTATAGGGGATATGCTATGTATATAGGATATGTATGCAACTAGGACTCGGGTATTATGGTGGCTTGTGTATCAAGTTGTGGCCCGAAGTCCTGGTTAGTTAAGATTGTAAATTAGTTATAAGAGATTTAAACCGTAAGGAGTTAAATCTTTATTTTGTAAACCGTGCCCTCTGGCTATATAAGTAGGGTGGGGTGCCCCTCACGAGGGGATAAGCAAACCTAGATTGAGAAATCAATACACAAATCGGCGGATATAATCCCCAAAACAGGAGTAGGGTATTACTTCTTCAAGAAGGTCTGAACCTGTCTAAATCCTTTGTCTCACAACCCATCCACTTTTCCGTGCTCACCACTTTTGAGGTCGCTGATATGTAAAGTAGTACGACTCTTGTGGCAGTGGCGAGGCCTACACCGGCCGATTTGTTAGGAAGGTCTTGAAATTCTCGAACGCTTTTTGGGCTTCGGAGTCCACTGGAAATCGTCGTTTTTCTTGAGCAATTTAAAGAAGGGCATCCCTCGTTCTTCGAGCCTTGAAACAAAACTATTGAGTGCAGCCATGCACCCGGTAAGTTTTTAACGTCTTTCTGGGAACTTGGGGGCTTCATATTTAAGATGGCGTTGATTTTTTCTGAGTTAGCTTCGATGCCCCTATGAGACACCATGAAGCCAAGCAGCTTCCCTGACGATACTCCGAAAGTGCATTTCTCGGGATTCAACTTCATCCTGAAAGCACGAATGTTGGCAAAAGTCTCTTCCAAGTCTTCTATCAAGTTATCCCTTTGCTTCGTCTTGATGACGACATCGTCGACGTAAGCCTCCACATTGCGTCCGAGTTGCGTTTATAGACATCGCTGGATCATGCGTTGATAGGTAACCCCTGTGTTCTTCAGTCCGAAGGGCATGGTGATGTAGCAGTATGCTCCGAACGGGGTGATGAACGAAGTTTTTAAGCAGTTGGATTCCTTCAGGCTGATCTGGTGGTACCCCGAGTAACAATCCAGGAAACTTAGCAACTCGCATCTGGTCGTTGAATCCACCACTTGATCTATGCGGGGTAAGCCGAAGGGGTCTTTGGGATAAACTTTGTTGAGATTTGTGTAGTCGATGCACATCCGCCATTATCCTGTCTTCTTACGAACCAGGACCGGGTTCGCCAACCAGTCGGGATGGTAGCCCTCCTTGATGAAACCTACCGCCAAGAGCTTGGTTAACTCTTCCTTAATAACGTCTCTTCTGTCCTATGCAAATCGGCGGAGTCATTGTTTGATAGGTTTAGCGTTTTCTTTTACATTTAAGGAGTGCTCAATCACCTCTCTAGGGATACCGGGCATATCAGATGGTTTCCATGCAAAGATATCTTTATTAGCTTGAAGAAAGGTGATGAGCGCGCTTTCCAATTTACTGTCTAACTCAGCGCCTATTACAACAGTTTTAGAAGGATCAGAGGAATCTAAAGGAATTTTCTTCGTCTTGGCATCGCCTTCTCCTGATTTGGCCACCTTTTTAGAAGGGACCTCGCCTTCTTGTGATGTTGACGTAGCCAGCCGGATTTCTCACGAGACTGTGCCAACTCGCAACTCTCCTTGTCGCAGGTGAGAGCCTGCTTTACGTCGCTGTGCAGGGGTATAACTCCATGTGGACCAGGCATCTTCATCATCATATAGGTGTAATGAGGTATAGCCATGAACTTCGCTAGCACCGGGCGGCCGAGGATGGCGTGATAGGCTGTCTCAAACTCGGCGACCTCGAAGCTGATGTTCTTCGTGCGGAAGTTCTCTTTTGTTCCAACGGTGACCGGGAGAGTGATATGGACGAGTGGTGTTGAAGATAATCCTGGGATAACTCCGTGGAAGGGAGCAGAGCTCGGCTTCATCTCGAAATGTTGGATCTTCATCTCATCCAAGGTCTTGGCGAAGAGGATGTTGAGTGTGCTGCGTCCATCAATGAGCGTGCTCTTGAGCTTGACGTTGCGGACGACTGGGTCTAGTACCAGGGGTTACCGCCCCAGGTGGACCACTCGGTCGGGATGGTCCGAGCGGTCAAACTTGATGGGGATCTCCGACCATCGTAAGTACTGGGGAACTCCTGGTTGCACCGTGTTGACCTCCCTATCAGTGAGCTTCTGTTTTCTCTTCGATTCGTATGCGAGCGGACCTCCGAAGATGTGATTTAGCTCGCTCCTAGGATCTTGAAAAGCTTCTTGACTTGGTTCGTCATTCTTCTTTTGCCCAGAAGTGCCTTCTCCTTCAGCCGGCTTCTTGACTTGAGCAGCATACTTTTCTACGAACTGTTTGTAGATGAAGCAGTCTTTGGCCGCGTGCCCCTTATTAGGGTGATGCGTGCAGGGGTCGTTCATTAAACCTGTCGTAGGTGGTGACTCGGGGCCGTTGGTTCTAGAAATTAGAGGTCGTAGCAACCAGATCCTCGGGCTTACACTTGCGATCTTTGTGTTTTCCGCCGCTTCCACCAGCTCCTGTCGCACCATCATTGTCCTTCTTCTTGGAGCTCCAACCTCCTACCGACTGCTTGGAGGCTTTGACTGCATCATTCGACTTAGCGTACTCGTTCGCCTTTTCAAACATTTGCTTGACTGTCTTCAGAGGCTTACAGCTAAATTTTCCGATGAGTAAGTCGTTGCGGAGTCCTCTTGTAAATGTGGCAATGATGTTCTCGTTGGTGACGTCGGAAATCTTGTTGCGCTTCTCGGATGTACTCGTGCAGAGTTTCGTCTGGTTTCTGTATGATGTTGTATAGCTCGAAGTGTGTCCCAGGGCGGTTGAAAGTACCCTGGAAGTTGGCGATGAAGTGGTCGCGAAGCTCGCTCCAGGAGCCGATGGTGCCTCGCGGTAACCCGGGGAGCCAGTTCCTGGCCGATTCGGTCAGCGCTACCGGCAAATAATTTGCCATGGCCTTACTGTCTCCTCCTTCTACGCGAATTGCGAGCGTGTATATGGTTAACCAGGACTCGGGGTCGGTTTTGCCGTCATACTTCTCGATGCAGTCGGCTTGAAACCGGTTGGCCAATTCACTCGACGCAGATCGCTGGTGAAAGCTGGGACCCCTTCGCGATCTTCGTCGTCTTGGATTGTAATGCCCCTCTCTCTGCATCGTTGGTTGAGGGTGTCCATAAGGTCGATTGAAGCCCTGGGGGACTGTGTTAGTCGGAGTGAACTCTGCGATCTCTGGCTCGAGGCGATGGGAGGGCGATGTGGCCGATGGGTGACTGGGCCGACTGCTCCTGGCGTGCTCCGCTGTTGTGGTCGACGCGGGAATTAATCTTGCTTCTACTATCTCTTATTCTTGAGGACGGAGGGCGACTGCCGGCAGGAGTTCTCGATGTAGATTCGCTGGGTCATCGGCTTGCGCCAGCAGTCGGGATCACTTAGTTGATCAGCGGTGTGACGTGGGGCGGTGCCGTGCCGAGTAGCGTGTCGAGGAGAGTGACGGCCCCAACGGTGTTTTGTTGTGGTGTAAGGAATACATTAGTGTTGTCGACAACGGTTTGCCCGATGAGGTTTCTTACCCTGCGCCCTGTCTCAGTCAGATCTCTGTTTCTGCGGTCTTCCTCTTCATTGCACCTCCTGTCTTCGTCTTCTCTGCGTAGGCAATCTTGTTCTGCTTTTGCTTGTCGTCCTGCTCCAGTCTGGTCCTATCTTGATCTAATCCAATCCTATCTTGCTCCAGCCTGACTCATTCCGGCTCGACTCCGGCTCATGCAGCTTCCTCGGCTTACAGCCTTGCGGCTACCTCTGTGTTAGTCTCGTTGTTTGCCATAAAAACTCCGTTGAAAACTGGGGTGTAGTCGTCGTCAAAGTCGGAGTTGTCTCTAGCTTCGGCATCAGCAGCATCGCCGTGGACGCTTTCTTCTGAGGAGCTAGCGTAGGCGGCGAGCTCGGTGGTGGAGCAGGATCCAAGTGTTGGAAGAACGACGTTGACCTCTCTGAAGCCAGATCCAATCTTGATCATGTTTAGATCGGATCTGGACCTACGGTGGGATGGCGATCTTGATCCAAAAACTGTGGCTAGGTCTGGCGGTAACTGCATGATGATCGTCGGGTGCGCTTGCATGTCTTGAGATAGGCTCGGCGTAGGAAGAGGAGTTGATGTAGATGCTTCCCTCAAGTGGTTTAAGGCCATCTTGTGGGAAAGTAGCTTGGCGCTGGTCTTGGCCGCATTAGGGAGACCATGCGGCCATGAGACGTCATCCTCTCCTGACTGGTTTGATGCCAAGTCGAGAAGAGAGATTTTGCCGAAGTTGTCCATGATGAAGTCGAGGCTGCCGAAGCGGTACGCCTGCCCCGGAGGAAAGGCGAAGTCGTCGATGCCTGATGATGATCCCATCTTACTTGATTGGCGAAGAACTTGACGCTCCCCAACCTGGCGCACCAACTGTCGGAACTAGAATTCAGCAATGTAAAAAGGGGTTAGCAAACAAGAAGGAAAAGTGGATGGGTTGTGAGACAAAGGATTTAGACAGGTTCAGGCCTTCTTGAAGAAGTAATACCCTACTCCTGTTTTGGGGATTATATCCGCCGATTTGTGTATTGATTTCTCAATCTAGGTTAGCTTATCCCCTCGTGAGGGGCACCCCACCCTCCTTATATGGCCAGAGTGCACGGTTTACAAAATAGAGATTTAACTCCTTACGGTTTAAATCCCTTATAACTAATTTACAACCTTAACTAACCAGGACTTCGGGCCACAACTTGATACACAAGCCAACATAATACCCGAGTCCTAGTTGCATACATATCCTACATACATAGCATATCCCCTATAATCCAGCCGAATAATTAGATCTGTGGGTATGTGGTACCCATAATCTCCACACAGTGGCAAAACAACAGGCGCGTGGTTCCGTTTGGAGAAGCTCGCGCTCGCTGTTCGTCCACGGTCCCAGTGGCCGAGTGGAGGTGGGGTGCATGCGAATCGATCTTGCGTCCACGCAATGGCTCGCGGTTCGTCCGTGCACGCAAGGCGTTCATCCGCGGGTCCTCGACAACGGCACGGAAAGCCTTCGTCCATGTGCGCACACATGGAGGGGAAGAAAGTGCTCGACATGGGTGCGGAAGAGGGAGAAGTAGCGAGCTGGTCGTCGTCCTTGCGCTCTAGCACTTTATCGCGAGCGAGAGCGGGAGCAAGGCGGGGCGAGGCGGTCGCGGAAGTATTTGCCGCCATTAATGGCGGTATGGCTCTTGTCCTCTCGCCCTGTGGCCAAGAGCGGTGCGGATGAGCTCGGCTCTCGTGGGCGTGCGGCTTCGGGTGGCGAGTGAACGCGAGGGGGTGCACTGTATCGGACGGCGTGACTTGTCCATGGCGCTGTGCAGGTGGGACCAACGACATGATGGTCGGTGACTTTTGGGGCGCACGGAATGGAGGGGTTCGGCGAGGGTGAGTAGAACGGTGGGTAGCAGGGCGGTTTCCGTCGGCTACAGATGCGTGGCGATGGTGGATAGGGGTTGCGAAGTCGACGGCAACTATTGCACCATACTGTCGTCCTGGGCGGTTGCCGTGCGGAGTTGGTGGTTGGCCTCGCCCTTTGCCAAAACGAGAAAAAAACATGGCGGAGCAGCATCGGCCTTTTGGCGCGAGGCGGCTATTCGTCAGGTTCGTGCAACCCGCGGAGCACGGGCGGTGCACCACGAGCGGGAGCGGCGCACGGGGAGGATAGAGACGGGTGCGGCTCGTTGTTGTTCGTGCCATGACTGTCGCGTCACGGAAACGAGTCAAGCAGCATAGGGTACGGCGCGATGCGACTCATGTCGAGCACCTTGTGTGCGCATGAGCTCCGCGGCTAGGGTTAGGGTTAGGCGGCTCGGCTAAGGTTTCGGCAGCGACGCGGTGGGTTGCAGCGACGCGCGTCACGGCGGACAGAGCGAAGATCGATGGCGAGCTCGTCGGGGAAGGGCGGCTATGCGGGCCTCGGTGGATTAGGCGGTGGCGGTCAAACGGCGCCGCACGGCGCGAGGAGAGAGAAAGGGATTGAGTCACGTGGGTCCGGCACATCTTGCCAGGCTGGCTCGGTCGAGCGGGCTGCTGGTTTGGGCTAGCCTGGTGGGCTGGGCTGCGAGGGGAGGAAGGAAAGAAAGGGAAAGGGGGAAACTTGAGGGATCTAATGCAGACTTCTTGGTAGACTAGGGTTTTAAGGCTCTTGGGTTGGGCTGGGACCTCTTTAGGGAGGAAAAATAGACTTTTTAAGAAAAAGCTTTTGAAAATAATTCCTTAGTTTTAAAATGAGAGTTTTAGGAAATAAAACATTACTTTCCTATATTTGCAAAATAGTTCCTTAGAGGAAAATTTATTCATAAAAGGCCATTTTAGGAAAATAATTAGTATTTGCCTTTATTGGCAAATATTTTTCTTAAATCATATTATTTCATAATCATGGTTTTATAATAAATATTATTCTAAATTCATAATTTAATTTAGAATTTGAAAATAATCCTTCAAACTAATTTAATTAAGGCACTAGCACAACAAGAAAGGAAAAGAAAATCCAATAAACTCCAGCATGAGAAAAGTTCGAAAAAGATTTTTGATTATTTCAAATTTTCGTTTCTAGATTTTAAAATTCAGAAATTTCAGGGTGTTACAGTAGGAATGCGCGTTTTAATTTACAGAAGAGTGCACGTAGAATAACAAAACAAAAGGAGTCATTCATGTTCAAGCTAGTTTCAAAACAATACTATTGTAACTGTTACAGATCTACAAGGTCGGGTTGTTTTCTGGTCCTTCGCGGGTACTTGTGGATTTAAAAGCTCAAGAAAATTATTACCCTATGCTGGTCAAAGAACAGCTGAAGATGCTATTTGTACAGTGGGTTTGCAACGAGCAGAAGTTATGGTAAAGGGTGCTGGTAGTGGAAGAGATGCCGCGTTATGAGCCATTGCTAAAAGTGGTGTAAGATTAAGTTGTATACGCGATATAACACCTATGCCACATAATGGGTGTCGACCTCCGACGTTTGTATAAGAATTAAACCCCTTTCAAGAGAAATAAACGATTCAATGATCAAATAATAATACTAGTCTATATGGTTCGAGAGTAGATAGCAGGATCCACTCAAACACTACAGTGGAAGTGTGTTGAATCAAGAGTAGATAGTAAGCGTCTTTATTAGTCGTTTGATTCTAGAGTAGATAGTAAGCGTCTTTATTAGTCGTTTGATTCTGTCCCCGCTTAGAAAAGGTCAAGCGGATACTGTTGGCATTGCCTTGCAAAGAGCTTTACTTGGAGAAACAGAAGGACCATGTATCACACATGCAAAATTCGGGAGTGTGCCACACGAATATTCTACAATAGCAGGTATTGAAGAATCGGTACAAGAAATTTTACTAAATTTGAAAGAAATTGTATTGAGAAGTAATCTCTATGGAGTTAGAAACATATCAATTTGCGTCAAAGGTCCTAGATACATAACTGCCCAAGATATTATCTTACCGTCTTCCGTAGAAATCGTTGATACGGCACTACCTATAGCTAACTTGACAGAACCCACGGATTTCCGTATTAAGTTACGGATCAAGAGAGATCGTGGATATCACACGAAAGTCAGAAAGAACACTCAAGATGGAAGTCATCCTATAGATGTTGTATCCATGCCTGTTCGAAATGTGAATTATAGTATTTTTTTCTGGTGGGAATGGAAATGCAAAATATGAGATACTTTTTCTAGAAATATGTACCAATGGAAGTTTAACCCTAAGGAAGCGCTTTACGAGGCTTCTCGTAATTTGATTGATTTATTTTTTCCTTTTCTCCACACGGAGGAAGAGGGTACTCGTTTCCAAGAAAGTAAAAACAGGTTTACTTCACCCCTTTTAAGCTTTCAAAAGAGATTAACTAATCTAAAGAAAAACAAAAAAGAATTCCATTGAATTGTATTTTTATTGATCAATTAAAATTGCCTTCTAGAACGTACAATTGTCTCAAAAGGGCTAATATCCATACACTATTGGACCTTTTGACTAAGATGGAAGAAGATATCATGAGAATTGACGGTTTTCGTATGCAAGATGGAAAATAGATACGGGACACTCTAGAGAAGCATCTCCCAATGGATTTACCTAAGAATAAGTTCTAGTTTTAAATCCATTGCAATTTTTTCCCCTTCTTTTTTGGGTTAGAATAAAAAGAAAAAGGAAACAATTTTGCATCTTTGGGACAATCTATATTTTCGCGAAATGGATCATAATAAAATAGATTGTAGGTATCTAGGGAAGATTCACTTGGAAGTAACTATTTCCTAGATACCTATGCACGGTAACTATTGAATGAATCAAACTGAAAAATCCCTAAAAAAGACCTAAAGAGCTACTGCAGTACCGATTAAAAAACCGGTTGTAGCTATTGGGCGACGAAATGGATTTTAGAATTTACTGACATTCTCTTGTCAATAAGCCCGTCGGCACAAAAACCATTAAAAGAACACCCAATAACTTATTAGGTACCGTACGGAGTATTTGAAACACGGGAAAGAAGTACCACTCGGGTAATATTTCTAGAGGAGTTGCAAACGGATCTGCCGGTTCACCAATCATTGATGGCTCGAGAACCGCTAAACCTACATTACATGCAATAGTACCTAGAATTACTACTGGAAAAATATATAAAAAATCATTGGGCCATGTGGGTTCCCCATAATAATTATGTCCCATCCCTTTAGCTAATTTTGCTCTTAATACAGGATCATTTAAGTCAGGTTTCTTTGTTATTGGGATAGGTGAATTCTTTAAGATCCAGCCCACAAAGGAACCGGACATGAGATTTTTTTTCATCATCCGGCTCGAGCAAGAATGAAAGAAATAAAACTGGAGAAGATGCATAATACAATAAGGTATTTAATGGCTCAATGGCTCTAGGTAAGAAAAGTCTTACAGATTCTATTTTCCAAAGTTGCACCTACGACTACTCATTGAAAAGAATCCTACTCTTATGGGTAAATGCTCAATATCCAAGTGGGCTTACAAATTTGATCATGATCAATTGTTTTGTGGATTGTCTCACGTCTCTTGATTAGTTGGTATTTATCCCCCAATATTGCAAGTTTCTTACGTCCAAACAAAGTATTTACTTGTTACTAATAAAAAAATCAAAAAGTTTAGCCTACGTTCTTCCTCAGATCCCTTCTTTTACTCCGATAGTACTGCAGATCGCAATCAATGCAAAGAAAATGAATGCATTTCCATACTATAATAAAAAAGTAAGTCTAATATATAGAGAATTGATCATGCCACATGACTTATTCCATTTCTACACAATGTGGTGCTAGGGTAAGGAGTACACGAGGCATAGTTAGATATGGTTGGGAACTTGGGATGAATGGAGCTGGGCGCTGGGCCTTGTATTGCTGTTTGGGTTGTCCTTTTATCTTTTCTTGGTGCATTTAGTTTTCCTGCGGAAGAAATTGACGTGCGAAGCAAACACCGAACGTAGCGAAAATTGAAGCCAAACAAAATCTGAGCACCACACAAATAGCCACTTTGGTGTGGTTTGTCTTGGTTCAGTATGGTGCTCGGTTTTCAGTATATTTTGCCCACCCCTAGTTGCCACCAATGCATTCCCTGCTGAAGCCACTACCGAGGACAATGTGCCCTGCCTAGCCATGTGCACCATCAGAGAAGTCGGCAAGAAACCTTCTGTCATCAATCCAGCTGAGGAAGCCACCTTAGTAGTTGCCACTTGATTCAATTCTCCAGCTTGATCTTCTTGTAACGAATCCCTCCAGGAAGTGGCGCCATCACTGGGCAAGTCACACTGGGAAGTGACACCATGCTGACAGAGTTAGCATTTGCACCAGCCACCAATCCTTGCACTCTTGAGCCATTGAGTTAGCCACCAGGCCAACTGCCACTTGCATCACCTGAGACACTATCGGTGTCGTTGCCACAACTTGAAATGTTTCCTAGGTTAGCACTTGACCAGTCATGACAACACCAGTAGGTGGTTGATGAGCCCCTGGTACCATCACCCTACCACCTACCACCAACCCGCCACCTCTAGCTGGGACACCGTGATCACGCCTCGCTTGGTGGAAAGTGTTGGTATTGCCCAACACCACCTTGCCACCTCCCACCACCATGGCAGCCAAGGTTGAAATGACTGTTCATCCACCTTGGTATCCCTACCCGCCATCAAATCTATGCCATACCCATAGTGAAAGCCTTGCTGAAATCCTCTCCTTGTAGCAAAGTCACCTTGGCCACCCCCTCTCGCTGCACCTTGGCTAGTGGCACCTCCTTGCTACAGTACACCACCCTGGATAATGTTGTGCTACATCTGTGACCTAACAACGTTGTCAGTGTATGTGTGAGCAGAAGCGTTGCGAAAAGATGTAGGACGAACTCTAAATGAATGCAACAGTTCACAATGAGACTAGGCATGGGCCAGAAGGGAATGTTGGGCCTTTGGCATAGCCTGCTTAGAATCAAAATACATGCAACATTTGAATTTGTATTTGGCAAACATCCCAAAAGGCGTGGAAAATCTCTGACCCCATCGAATCGAGGAGCTTGTACTGCTGGTGATAACATGGACACCATCGGAGCGGCTGAGGACCTAGGGATGTAATGCTTCTTTGATGAAGAAGAAAAATAAAATGAATGAGATAACCTTTCCTTTGTTGCTGAAGCAATGGCGTCAACTAGGGTACAGGGTGGCAAAAACCTATGTGACGGAAGTTGACCGCACCATGGAGTACAATACATGTCGATGAAGTAAGGAATCGATGACACGTCTTGCCGTGTACCCGCTTGAACCTTGTCTGACACCCTCCTTCATATAAAGGAGCTCATCTAGCAAGAGGCCAATCTCGCTTGGCTCTTGATTAAAGCCGATGACACCGACAAAGAATAATCTAAATTTAGAATCATTTCCATCCTTCAATACACTAAAACATGATGATCCAAAAGACAATTAAGAGCCATGGACATGAAATCAAGGTCTAGCTAATGTAGCAGCCATAATATCAACTATTTTGGAGAGTTTTTTTTCACTTGCAAGGGCATCGCGCTCATCGCAAGAAACCAACTCAACGCTTCTCGCCTTATGATCGTTGAAAACATGTTTGACGTAATCGAGGAATAGTTTCATTTGCACTCTATAAATTTAGTGTTACTAGTCTACGGGTGTGAAGGGACTCGATGCTTGAAGATGATATGATTACAAACACAAAGATTTATTTAGTTTTTTTTAAAAAATAGTACTAGCAACAATCTCATGAACCATCCAACCGTTCGCGGCCGCTGGGGACCACCGTGGGCGCGTTCTATTCCATGTGCATCATCCACCGTGTAACACTAACCGACCTTCCACCGTCGTACCTGACGCGTGCGCATCAGCAGCGGCACGGCATCCTCCCTCCATCCGTCCCCTGACTCTTCTCCCCTCTTCCCTTTTTTTTCCTCTCCTCTCCCCTCCTCACTCTCTCTCACGCGCATCTCCCTCCTCCCCCCTCTCCCCCCTCGCTTCGGTTCCGATCGCGCCGCACCGCACGCGCTCGCATCGCATCGCAGCACCTCCCCAAAACCCTAACCGCCCCCACCCCACGCCCCGCCCCTTCCCCCCGGCGGTGGTCCACCGCCGCCGGAGAGACGGCGAACGACGCCTCGGGGCCCCTCGTGGCGGCCGCCCCACCCGGCGATGCGAATTGCGGGATGAAGCTCAAGCGGCGACGCGCGGTGGAAGTGGTACGTGGCGACCCTCCCGTTTCCCTTCCCCCCCTCCCTCGTCCTCTCTCTCGATGGCCGCGATCTGGGGCCCGATCGCCCTGATCGGCGGCGCCGATTTCCCGGTGGGGTACGCTGTCGCGTTCAGTGGGCTGGAGAGGTTTTAGCTGTTTTTTAGGGGTTGGGTTATTCTCGGTTCCTGTATGTGACTCTTCTCGGTGGTTTGGTTGCGGGGGAGATTCGATCATGTGGGTGGTTTTCTGGCGGGGAGGGTTCCTGGTGCGTGCTAATAGCTTAAGTATGAGGTGATCGTCTTCTCCTTGTTTAATTAGGAGAGGAGTTGTTTGCTTGATTACTGAAGTCTGGCTGACTTTGCCCGATCACTTAGTCTGTTAGATCAATCATGTATTTGGGTCGATGCAAAAGCTATGGGTCATTTCGTAGATATAGCCCGCAAAGATATTGTTCTGCAGGGTTTCAGTGGGAATCGACAATAAGGCATATGTTGTCTGTAACCATTATGCTTATGACTGGTCTCATGGCTATAATAGAAGACGATCGGACCTTGCAGGCTTTTGTTAGGGAGTAGTCTGCAGCTCATCAAGCAGAACCAGATGTGGTTTGGGTTATTTGCACTCTAGTTCTTTCTTGTGCAACTTGCCTGCTATAAATTTGGATTTGCATTTCCCATTTGCTTATGTGAGATATGCTACATATATAACTTGCCTGCCTGTATATGTAATTATGTTTGGAATAATTTGTTTTTGTTCCTAGTACTAGTTGAACGGTTGATGCGTAGAGTAGTTCTTGTTTTAAGTAGTATAGGAGGAATATGTGCTAGTGTTTTGATGACTATCAGTGCTCTTATGTTTATGACTCTTATCTATTCCTCTTTAAAAAGAGACAGTGTTAGTGGTGAATCTGCCACTGCAACTCCTACCACTACATTTTTTATGGACACCCTGACATATTTTAATGTTACATACTAGGCCTTTTATATGTTATTCTCTTATTTGGCTTTCTAAAATCACAATTTAAAATGACAAGTCTAAAATGTCTGAACATACAAGTTAATTTCACAATTAGCACATGTGAACGCTACTAAGTGCTTTTGTAACACAAAAGAATGAAGAACATGTTTGATCACATTGTTTCAACAATATAAGGATATTGATGATTCTTCCTGTCCATTCCAAGCGCCGCAGGCATTAAGATAGTATCGGTAAAATATATCTGTTGTTTAGACCACATGCACTTTAGGTACTACATGATAATTTTCTCTTCTACAAAAGAAGTGAAAGTTCACTCAAAGTACTTGAATGTGTAAGTTACACATTATTATTGCCGTATGCATGAACTAAAGAATAATATATTACATGAATTAATGAATGTGTAAGAGCTATGCCTGTATGATTGTATTCAAAGCCCTAAGGTATAAATTATACAGATTGCTTTAATATATTCTGGAGTGCGTGTTTGAATGCATTTTGATTGAATTTATTAGATGGTTGATTATGTATGTACAGAGCACAACTTATGGAACTTACCGCTCTTATCTGCAAAATACATTACAGTTTTTAGGACTGTGTCCTACTTGGTTGGCAAATCCTGTGGTTGGTTCATATGTTATATATGATTGGACAAGTGTTCGAAAACACTTAAGAGCCATAACTTTACTTGATATATGGAAACGACTTGCTTACATGACCGATTGGTCCTTCACAGTTTTATTTCTCTAAACATAAAATTGGTTTTTCCTGCTTTGGACAAACCTTGCAATTTCTCTTATGATTTTTGCTGATTGCTTTGATACCTCCAACATAGCTTACCAGTTGTATTTTTGATTGAAAAACCATTGCTTTGCAATTTGTGTATAACCTTGAAAACCTTGATTCTAAACTTGATAGTTTAGATATTTGCATGTACCTTTGTTTTGCTCCTGAAGTTATTGACAGGGACCAGTTATATTTCTCTGCCTAAGCTTACATAACGAGGTAAACCAGGACAAACAAGGCACCTCTAGACGGGGGGCTAAAGTGGGCTTGATCCGAAATCATATCTTCCTTAAACATCTGATGTGATAGGATCTGCATCGGTGCTATCAAATTTTCAGTATTTTGCATATTTCAGTTACATATATCATTTATTTCTTCCTGTTCCGTCATACTTATTAGAGTAAATTTCACAAAACCCCACCTATTATGGTCCAAGTTGCACAAGGCCACAAGAATTTTGGCACATGATACATAATCCTAGGTATTATGCCGTTAACCAATTTGACGTATTCCCATATCAAAATTTAAAAAGGCTATACTTATATGGATGCATTCATATGATGGATATAGAACTCATAAATTAGAGATATAATTGTAGAACTCAAAGTGTGGTAGATTAAATTCAAAATAATCAATAGTGTGGTTTTGTGAAACTTTATAGCCATAATAGCTGGGGTGATGTGTCACGTGCCAAAATCCCTGTGATTTTGTGCAACTTAGACTATAATAACTGTGGTTAGGTGAAATTTACTCCACTTATTATGGAATAGGTTGACTCGTGGATGCCATGTAGCATTCAGTATAACATTTTCAGGTTTAAGTAAACCAGCATGAACACAAAAATACAGTTACAAAATAAAATGAGGACATGCATGTAATGATAAAGAAATAACTTTTGGTTTTTGAATCTTATCTGTTATGTTCTAGTCAGGATTCTAAATACTCTGAACATTGTTTGGGGAGCTAAAAACTTGTTATGAAGTTTGTAGGAGAAAGTACAATATACGACTGACACAACACAAATTTGAGTTGTAAATTTGTAATATGAACCTTCACTTTATTTTTGGTTTATCTAATGCACCTGATTTAAATTCAAATTAAACCTTTTTCCTGTACTCTGTCAGGATTTCGGTTCCTATATACGACTAGAGGATGCCTTCTTCTCCGAAATTTATGTTCACTTGAATCATTTAATCACATTTGCTTATTATCTGATATTGCATGAGAATAGCGGCTGCTATTGCATTAAGCACATAATTGCAAAACCATTGTTTCATAATCTGATTTAGTTGTTCCCTTCTCATATATCGTTTCTCATCAGTGACATTCTTTGATTTGTAGCCTCCAAATATAAAATCTTTTATTGACTGTGTCACTGCCACTCCTCTCGAGAATGTAGAATCCCCGTTGAAAGATTTTGTGTGGGAGTTTGGCAAGGTATGGATGTCCTACCAGCTGTGGATAAGTACTTTTATGAAGATGACTTCTAATATGTTCTCATCAAACATCTGCAGGGGGACTTTCATCACTGGGTGGATCTTTTTAATCACTTTGATTCTTTTTTTGAAAGTTATATAAAACCAAGGAAAGATTTACAACTTGAAGATGATTTTCTTGAGGTTGACCCTCCATTTCCTAGGGAAGCAGTTGTCCAAATCCTTCGAGTCTCGAGATTAATATTGGACAACTGTACAAATAGGCACTTCTATAGTTTGTTTGAGGTGAATGCTCTGTACCTCTTTAAAGCCTTTTGTTCTGTAAATCCATTTATTGTTTATTAATTATCCATCCTTATGGACCTTATCTCAAATTTCCAATTCAACATAGCTTTATGTGTTAGTTTGTTTTTTACAGTACTGATTTGTGTCATTTTTTCTTGTTACTGGTTACAGCAGCATCTTTCTTCACTACTAGCATCTACAGATGCAGATATAGTTGAGGGAAGCTTAGAGACGTTGAGGGCATTTGTAAACAAATCAGTTGGTAAAAGCTCTATACGGAGCGCATCACTCACATCGAAGTTATTTGCCTTTTCTCAAGGTTGGGGTGGTAAAGAAGGTGGTCTGGGATTAATAGCTTGTTCTCTACCCAGTGGATGCGATCCAGTTGCCACTGAGATTGGCTCCACACTCCACTTTGAGTTCTATCGAGGTGCTGATAAATCTGACAAGTCCCAATCTATAGATAATTGTCATAGGTTGGAAATCATACATTTACCGAGCATCATAAGCTGCAAGGAGAATGATCTTGAAATATTGGATAAGTTGGTCAAGGATTACAGTGTGCCACCATCTTTAAGGTTCTCTCTTCTTACAAGATTGAGATTTGCAAGGGCATTTGGCTCTTTGGCATATCGTCGCAAATATACCTGTATTCGCCTTTCTGCTTTTATCGTTCTTGTGCAGGCAAGCCATGACTCAGAAAGCCTAGCATTATTTTTGAACAATGAACCAGAATTCATTGATGAATTATTATCGTTACTAAGCTATGAAGATGAGATACCGGAGAAAATTAGGAGATTAGGGATCCTTTCGTTGGTTGCGTTGTGCCAAGATCGGTCACATCAACCTACTGTTTTGTCCTCGGTAACTTCTGGTGGTCATCGTGGTATCCTTCCCAGTCTCATGCAAAAGGCAGTGGATTCAATCATCAATGGTTCGACAAAATGGTCCACAGAATTTGCTGAAGAACTTCTATCTCTTGTCTCCATGTTGGTATCATCAACTCCAGGTTCTTTAGCTCTTCAAGAAGCAGGCTTTATACCCACTATTTTACCCCTCCTGAAAGACACAGACACACATCATCTACATCTAGTTAGTACTGCAGTACATGTCATTGAGGGCTTCTTGGATTACCACAACCCTTCTTCTGCATTGTTCAGAGATCTAGGTGGTCTAGATGACACTATTGCACGCTTAAAAATAGAAGTGTCACAGGTTGATATTGGTTCAAAGAAATCAGAAGAACCTCAGTCTATGAGTAAAGGTAAAGAAGTTGAAAGTAGTTTGCCTGCGCCAGATATGCAGCCTCTTCATTCTGAAGTGTTAATTTCGTATAATCGAAGGAACTTAATGAAAGCCTTATTGCGTACCATATCTCTGGCAACATATGTGCCTGGTAGCTCTGCTCGTGTCGATGGTTCAGAAGAGAATGTATTGCCTCCTTGTTTATGTACCATATTTAGGAGAGCCAAGGAGTTCGGTGGTGGGGTGTTCTCACTTGCTGCTACTGTCATGAGTGATCTCATACACAAAGATCCAACTTGCTTTACTGTCCTTGATGCAGCTGGTTTGCCGCAAGCCTTCATTGATGCCATCATGGGTGGCGTTCTTTATAATTCTGATGCTATCACGTGTATACCACAGTGTTTGGACGCACTTTGCTTAAACAGCAGTGGGCTTCAGTTAGTAAAGGACCACAATGCTTTAAGATGCTTTGTGAAAATCTTTACTTCCAGATCATATCTGAAAGCTCTGGGTGGGGAGACTACAGGGGCTTTGTCACTTGGACTTGATGAATTAATGCGTCATCAATCGTCACTGCGATCTTCTGGAGTGGACATGCTTATTGAAATCTTGAACACCATTTCAAAAGTAGGGTGTGGCGGAGAGTCTAGTTCTTGTACAGAATCTGATAACAACTCTACGCCACTTCCCATGGAAACTGATGTGCAGGGAGGTACTTCAAGGAGTGAGGTTGGAACTTCTGAGGTGGGAAGTTCTGGGAAGATGGTAGATGCTTCTCTAGATGCAACATCATCGTCAATCGAGTCATATCTTCCTGAATGCATATGCAATGTTGGTCGTCTTATTGAAACTATTCTGCAAAATTCTGACACGTGTAGGTTGTTCAGTGAGAAAAAGGGCATTGAAGCTGTTCTTCAGCTGTTCAAATTGCCATTAATGCCAGTATCTGTTTCAGTTGGGCCGAGTATTTCAGTTGCTTTTAAAAACTTCTCATCTCAGCATTCAGTTTCTCTCGCCAGAGCAGTTTGCTCATTCTGTAGAGATCATCTTAAGCTGACTAATGAACTGCTGGGTTCAGTTTCTGGAACTAAGCTGGTTAATAGTGATCATGTGAACCAATCACCTCTCCTGAAAGCACTTTCCAGTCTTGAAGGGTTATTGTCTCTTTGCAATTTTCTTCTGAAGGGAAACGCCTTCATGGTTTCAGAACTGGCTTTTGCTGATGCTGAGATATTGAGGGAACTAGGTAAGGTTTATATTGAGGTCACATGGCAGATATCTTTACGTAGTGATTCCAAGGTGGACAAGCAAGACATGGAGCAAGATGATGTGCCTGGAGATGCCTCAGTCTCAAATTTATCTGAAAGGGATAGTGATGATGACACAAATGCAGCATCAGTTGCAAGACATATGAATCCTGTTTCAGTAAGAACGTCTTCTGTATCACCATGGAATATGGAACAAGATATTATATCAGCAGTGCGTTCTGCTGCCGGCATACACCGCCATGGTCGGCACACACTATCAAGGATACGTGGTCGCCTTAGTGGAGCTATGGATGCAGCACATACTGATATAGACAGTCCTTTTTCTCCAGGAGAGAGTTCACAAAGTCATGATACTATAAAAAAGAGTCCTGATGTTGTTGTTTCTGAACTCCTGACGAAGCTTGGACACACGATGCGTTCCTTCCTTTCTACCCTTGTCAAAGGATTACCAGCTCGCCGTCGTGCTGACTCAAGTCTGACTCCAGCCTCTCGAAGTCTTGTGATTTCTCTTGCACAACTTTTTCTTACTGCTCTTGGTTACTCTGGACATTCTACTGCTGGCTTTGAGATGTCATTATCTGTGAAATGCCGATATCTTGGGAAAGTTGTGGAAGACATGGCAGCACTTACCTTTGACAGCAGGCGTCGATCTTGCAATTCTGCAATAGTTAATAGTTTCTATGTGAATGGAACATTCAAGGAGCTTCTAACCACCTTTGAAGCTACCAGTCAGCTACTTTGGACACTACCTTTCTCAGTCCCGACTACTGGCTCAGATCAAGCTTCCTCTATCAGTGAAAAGGTGTCTCACAATTCATGGCTGCTGGATACATTACAGAATTACTGTAAATTGCTGGAATATTATGTGAACGCTTCACTTTTATTATCTCCTTCTCACAATCAGCTTCTTGTTCAGCCTATGGTCACTGAACTGTCCATTAATCTGTTCCCTGTGCCCTCGGAGCCTGAATCATTTGTTCGTATGCTGCAATCTCAAGTTTTGGAAGCAGTCCTACCTGTTTGGAATCATACCATGTTTCCCGAGTGTAGCCCATCTCTTATCACCTCCTTGGTCTCCATTGTTAGCCATATATGCTCTGGTGTTGGTGCTCTAAAACACAGCCGTGCAGGTGTTGGAGCTGCGAACCAGCGGCTTACGAGTCCCCCTCTTGATGAGTCCTCTATTGCTACAATTGTTGAGATGGGATTTTCGCGAGCTAGGGCAGAAGAAGCCCTAAGAAGTGTCAGAACTAACAGTGTTGAAATGGCAACAGATTGGTTGTTCAGCCATCCAGAAGAGTTTGTTCAAGAAGATGTCCAGCTTGCACAGGCATTAGCTTTGTCACTTGGAAACACCACTGAAGCATCCAAGGAAGATGGTTGCAATAAGAATGGTCCAAGTGTCGTGGAAGATAAAGGAGTTGTCTTGCTTCCTTTGGATGACATTCTTGCTGTATCAACAAAGCTCTTCTCTTCTGGTGATGGCATGGCTTTCCCATTGACTGATCTTTTAGTTACACTGTGCAACCAGAATAAGGGAGATGACCGCCAGCGGGTTATCTTATATCTTTTTGAGCAACTTAAGCGTTTTCCATCAAATTCTTCAGTTGATGCAGGCGCATTATATTCTTTTGCCCATTTGCTGGCCTTACTTCTGAGTGAAGACAGTAGCATACGGGAAATTGGTGCAGAAAATGGTGTGGTCCCTCATGTTCTTAATTTATTGGAAAACCTTAAATCAAGGACAGAGAAAACAGATCAAACTTGGAATTCTATCGGTGCTTTGTTGCTTATATTAGACAACATGATACAATACACTCCAGCGCTTGATATTGAAATGCCGGAAGGGACTTCTAAAGTTTCTTCTGATGCATCAAATGCTGATTGCAAGGTAAATCCATCTCTGTTTGCTGAGAAGAAAACTGAAACTGATTATTCAGCAACATATCCAAATGTTAATGTGTTTGAAAAGATTATGGGAAGATCCATTGGCTATTTGACTGACCAGGAGAGCCAAAAGATACTGTTATTGTGCTGTGAATTCATCAAGCAACATGTGCCAGCAATTGTTATGCAAGCTGTTCTGCAACTTTCTGCCCGTTTGACGAAAACACATACCCTTGCTGCCCAATTTTCTGAAAATGGAAGCCTTGCATCTCTCTTGAGTGTTCCGAAGACTTGCATTTTTCCTGGATATGAGACTTTGGCATCTGCCATCGTGCGTCACCTCATTGAGGACCCTCAGACTCTGCAGAGTGCTATGGAACTGGAAATTCGACAGTCATTAAGTACCCGTGGCAGCCATGCCACACGCTCATTTCTGACAAATATGTCACCACTAATATCTAGAGATCCTGTGATCTTCATGAGGGCTGTAACTTCAGTTTGCCAACTAGATTGCTCAGGAGGTAGAACGAGTGTAGTTCTGTTGAAGGAGAAGGAGAAAGATAAGGAGAAACAGAAAGTTTCTACAATTGAAAGTGGTGCACTGTGTAATGAGCCTGTTCGGGTGACTGCTGATAGTAAGACGATTGATACAGTGAACAGATGTTCACGAAACCAGAAAAAGGTTCCAACTAGTCTTTCCCAAGTTATCGACCAGCTTCTTGTGATCATTATGAGCTACTCATCCCCAAAGAAAGAACAGAGGTCTGATGGTTACTTTATGCTGTCTCCTATGGATGTTGATGAACCAAACACAAAGGGGAAGTCAAAAGTTAATGATGAACAAAATCTTGATGGTGATGCCTTCTCGGAGAAATCTGCCTTGCTGTCAAAATTGGCATTTGTTCTTAAGCTGATGAGTGAAATACTACTCATGTACGTGCATGCAGTTGGGATAATACTTAAACGTGATACAGAGTTATCGCAGTTGCGGGGTGGTGATCAAGTAGCTGGACACTGTGGGTTACTGTATCATGTATTTAATTTGTTATCTTCTGACAGATCTGCTGATGTGTCGGATAATTGGATGGGGAAGTTATCTGAAAGAGCCTCTTGGTTTTTGGTAGCTTTATGCTGCAGATCCACTGAAGGCCGTAGAAGGGTAATTTCTGAAATCATGAAGGCGTTTAATTATTTCATAGATTCAGCAAGCAGCACCTCCAGAGGGTCTTTGATACCTGACAAAAAAGTATTAGCTTTCTCTGAGCTGATAAATTCAATATTGTCTCGGAATAGTCAGAACAACTTGCCCGTCCTTGGTTGCTCACCTGATATTGCAAAGTCTATGATAGATGGTGGCATGGTGCAGTCCCTTTCTGGTTTGCTCAAAGTGATTGACCTGGACCACCCAGATGCTCCAAAGGTTGTCAACCTTATTTTGAAGGCTTTGGATAGCCTCACAAGAACTGCAAATGCAAGTGATCAAATCCAAAAGTCAGATCGATATTCTAAGAACAAACTAACTGGGTCACATGAACAAACACATGTGGCTAATGAAAATGTAATCCATGAACAAGGTACTAGTAATGGACATGGTACTATTGATACTGTTCAATCTACAAGGCAACAAGTCCAGGAATTATCTCATGATGATGGGAACAATAATGCTGGCCAAGATCAGCCTGTCGAGCAGACGAGACTAGATTTAGTTGAGAATATTGCTGGTAACTCTTCAACGGGTGGTGTGGAGTTCATGCGAGAGGAAGCCACTGAAGGTAACTTGATGACTACTACGACTGATGCTGGTTTGGATTTCTCAGCTCAGCACCAAGCTGATGACGAAATGGTTGAGGAGGATGATGATCTAGGGGAGGATGGTGAGGATGAAGATGAGGATGAGGACGAGGAGGAAATAGCAGAAGAGGGAGCTGGTCTGATGTCAATAGCTGACACAGATATTGAGGACCAGGAGAATACTGCCATTGGTGATGACTACAATGATGATATGATGGATGAAGAAGATGATGATTTTCTTGAGAACCGTGTTATAGAAGTGAGATGGAGGGAAACATTAACTGGGATGAATCGTCATCTGAGAGTTTCCAGGGGTCGTGGAGATGCTAGTGGTTTTATAGACATATCTGCTGAGGCATTTCGTGGTGTTGGGACTGACGAAATGTTTAATTTGCATCGTCCATTTGGTCTTGAGCGACGTCGCCAAAGTGGAAGCAGGTCTTTTACTGATCGATCAAGGTCTGATGGAAATGCTTTCCAGCATCCGTTACTCTCCAGGCCAGTGCAATCTAGAGATGGAATTGGTTCGGTATGGTCTTCTAGTGGAACACCCTCTAGAGATTTGCACACATTTTCTTTTGGGACTGCAGATATTCCTTTTTACATGTTAGATGCTGGGTTGCCACCTGAAACTGCTGCTCCGGTTTTTGGCGAGCGTGTTGTAAGTACTGCTCCCCCACCTTTGATTGATTTCTCTCTGGGTATGGAATCTCTCCGAATTAGGCGGGGCCTTGGAGATAATCTATGGACTGATGATGGTCAACCTCAGGCAGGTAATCATGCAGCTGCTGTTGCCCAGGCTTTGGAGCCTTATTTTATTACAGAGTTGAATGTGTCTACTTTTCTAAATAATGCAATTCCATACACTGGCAATCGTGTGCCTGAGATGCTACCTGAACAAACTGGCGATGATGTAGATGAAGATGAAGATTTACCATCACAAGATGGTGACGTATCAGAACATGTGACAACCGATTCCCCTCCTTTGCCTACTAGTAGCCCTCAACAATTTGGAACTACCAACCAAGAAACCAACCTAGCAAACAGCGATGTCTGTCCTATGAACGATCTAATTTGTCAACAGTCAGTTGATGTTGCAGATGTTCGTACTGAAGAAGAGATGCATCAAACAGCTGATGACATGAATGTTATACCTCAGAGTAATGAGATAATGTATACTGCTGACAGACAGCTTGTTGCTCATCCTGATAGGGACTCACTGTCTGGTAATCTGCAAAGTTATGATCATGTTATGCAGGATGAGGTAGAAATACCTCAACGTGGCCAGATTAGTAATGATATTAGGGACCCATCTGATCTGGAGTCAAGTTGTCATGCTCTTCTCACTTCCACAAGTGCAGCTCCTGAGCTGAGCGATGCTCATGTTGATTCCACCACTGTGAATACAGATGTTGACATGAATAGCATTGATATTTCTGATAACCAAGTAGAAAACTCAGCTCCTGGTTTGGATGGCAATGTTGTTTCTGTTAGGCTAGACGAAGGAGCTCCTCAAGAGGCTATGCAGCCTGATCAATTGAATGCTAACAATGAGGCATCTAGTACAAATGAAATTGATCCAACATTTCTTGAAGCATTGCCTGAGGATCTCCGTGCAGAAGTCCTTGCTTCTCAACAGAATCGCGCTGCACCAACTGCTTCCTATACTCCACCAGCTGCAGAAGAAATAGATCCTGAATTTTTGGCTGCTCTCCCCCCAGAAATACAAGCTGAGGTTTTGGCTCAGCAGCGAGCACAGCGGATCGCTCATTCCCAACCCATTGGGCAGCCAGTTGACATGGATAATGCTTCGATTATAGCAACTTTTCCCCCTGATCTACGCGAAGAGGTATGGCTTACTCAATTTGAAGTGTTTCCACACTGCTTTGTCATATTTGAACTATAATGTTGACCTATGCTACTGCATTTAGGTGCTTTTGACCTCGTCAGAGGCAGTTTTGTCTGCCTTACCTTCAGCTTTACTCGCTGAAGCTCAAATGCTTCGCGACAGAGAATTGAGTCGTTACCGTGCTAGGGGAAGCCTTTTTGGAGGAAGTTACAGGCTTGGAGCGAGGAGGTTACCAACGGACAATCAGACTGTTATGGACAGGGGTGTTGGTGTGACTGTTGGTAGGCGGGTTATTTCTACTGTGTCGGCAGGCGCTAAGGGTAAAGATGTGGAAGGGTCCCCACTTTTGGATTCTAACGCTCTAAAAGCACTTATTCGTCTTCTGCAGCTAGCTCCGGTAATTTCTATATTGTTCTCACATTAGCTCTGAACCGGTGTCTCTTTTTCTTAATCATTCTGACATATTTATTCTCAAAAAGTACTAAATTATCCTGCTTGCTTTGTCTTCTGTTTTCTCTGCAACATCGCATTTATGATAATTGATGAGTAGATTTTTTTTAATAAGTTAGTGATGTATTCATCTACCATCTCGCAAGATATTCACGATAATAAAAGGGAAAGTTTGTTTTTCTATTAGCCATTGCGGGGAAAGCAAAATACACATGCCACAATCGGTATCATCATTCCTTAGTAGCAAAAATAAAAATTTCCTACTGTTACATGTGAATTTTGTTTTCCTAATAAGTGGCAAATGTGAGAAGGATTTTCACGTTATGTGGCAAAACTTAAGGTCTGTGGTGGCAAAAACAACATTTCCCTAACAAAAATAGGATGTTCTCTTATGCAGACAACATTTCCCCAATAAGTGAGACAGAGCAGTATATTGAGAATTGCCCCCATATTTCTCTGTAGGATTTTGTGTGCGTGTTTTTTCTTCTTTTTTTGCATTAGCTTGTTGCATTTCCAGCTGTTTTGTTTAACTTCCTTCTATTTTTGCAGCCACTCAGCAAAGGCCTTCTTCAAAGGCTTATGTTCAATCTTTGCGCGCACAGTGTTACGCGTGTTACACTGATTGGCCATTTACTCAACATTATTAAACCTGAAGCTGAGGGGCTTAATGGATGGGACTGCATGAATACATATAGGTTACATGGATGTCAGTGGAACATTGTTTATGCACAACCACAATCTGCAAATGGTAACGTTTTTCTCTATGTATGTTGCAATTTTGATTCTTGGTAGTTTTCTGAATGGTTCTTGATTCTTTCTATAATATTCTGTTTGGGTTCTTTGTTATCTTATTCAATAGTGCTACCACTGTATTAATAATATGCTTTGCTACTTCTGTACAGGTCTACCTCCGCTGGTGACAAGGCGACTTCTTGAAGTGCTTACATACCTTGCTTCAAATCACCCATGTGTTGCAGGTCTCTTGGTCTACTTTGACCCTTCAACAAGTTCAAACTGTATGATCCTAAAGCACGGTAAAGAAACATCTCAAGAAGGGTTACAATCAGATATGATGCAAACATCATCTGAGGGTTATACCCCTATCCTGTTATTCCTTAAGCTCTTAAACAAACCGTTGTTTCTACGAAGTCGAGTATATCTTGAGCAGGTATTTCTTGGAATTTGTTATACAGAGCCATAGGTCTAGACTATTTCCTCATATAATTATCCTAATTCTGTTATTTGCCTATAGGTGATGTGTTTGCTTGAAGTAGTGGTCAGCAATGCTGCTTCCAAAGTCGATTATCCACCTCGTTCAGGGCAAATGACTAGCACTTCTGTGGATGAAAACGGGGCACCAATTGAAACACATGGAGAACCATCTACTATGGAGCAAGTTCCTATCCAAGAAAATAGTCAAAGTAAAGATGTGGTCGTGCCAGCATCAGGTCCCAAACAGTCCATTAATGTACATGACATTCTTACTCAACTTCCAGACTCTGAATTACACAATCTGTGCAATATTCTTGCACTTGAGGGGTTAGTTTTTCACCCTGTCAATTATGTTAGAAAGTCATTGCTTCCTTTCAATTATGTCAGATATGCTTTGAATTCTTTGGTTTGAAAATTATTTTCAAAGAAAGTTGATATTTTTCTGTTGTTTTTTCTGTAAAATATAATAGAGCAGTGTTAGTGGATGATAATTATATTGGTTGTCTGTCAACACTTATTAGTACTGAGTTACTGACTAATCTATGGGTAATACATGGTATGAGTAATTGAGAGATTTTGTTTCGCAGGTATGTTATTAAGTAGAATACTAGGTAATGCACATGTAGATCAGTTTTCCTTGTTTTGAGCACTTCACTTTGAAAAGACATGTTGCATCATAATATTATTTATTGCCCAAATAGATTGGTTGGATGACAGTAGGGGTGAAAACGGTCGGAATCAGTAGCATCTCTTTGGAAACAACGCTCGATCGTCCCGTAATTAACCATATTTATCATTTAAACTACCTAGTGTCGACATTAATACGATGCAGAAAGAAATTAGGAAAAACGAAATTTATAAATAGCCAAAAACGGTACGGTCGGAAACGGTACCCCTTATACGGAAACGACGCTCGGTCGATCGGGAATTTCGGTTACCGTTTTCACCCCTAGATGACAACATGGCACCATCCAGAATCCTGATATTGCCAAGTACTCTTCCTGAACCAAACACTGATCTTGTAACATCCTATCTAACATTTGTAACGCATGTACTGTAATATTGCAAGAATTGAGGGTCTTGGAATATACCGTTGTTCTTGAATATTAATTTAAAAGATAAAAGATACCTGTTTTGTATTCTTAATTAGTTATTTTTTAAATTAACAGCTTTTGAATAATTTAACAAACTTTTATCTTTCCATTTCTCTAGATGATAAACTTACATTTTCTTTATTTGAATTGAAACCAGTCTTCCAGATAAAGTCTATACGCTTGCTGCGGAGGTGGTAAAAAAATTGGCTAGTGTGGCGGTATCCCACCGGAAATTCTTCTCTATGGAGCTAGCCAGTGCTGCTCAGAGCTTAAGTTCTTCAGCAGTAGAGGAGCTTGTAACATTGAAGAACACACAAATGCTTGGGCTCAATTCTTGTTCTATGGCTGGGGCTGCCATCCTCCGGGTCTTACAGGTCCTATCTACATTGACCTCAGATATGAGTGGTAATAGCCAGGATCAGGCTGTGGGACAAGAAGAACAGTCTATTTTGTGGGATTTGAATATAGCACTTGAGCCTTTGTGGCAAGAACTAAGTGACTGTATAAGCACTACAGAGGCGAAACTTGTTCATAATTCAACTCTCAATCCCCATGTTCCTTTGATGGATGCAATAGAAGTTGGTGCCTCATCCTCTACTTCCCCACCTCTTCCTCCAGGCACACAACGCCTGTTGCCATTTATAGAATCCTTTTTTGTTCTATGTGAGAAGCTTCAAACAAGCCAAGCAGTTGTGCCATCTGATTCCAATGTGACTGCTACAGAAGTCAAAGAACTTGCTGGGAGTTCATCGTCCCCATCACTAAAGACTGGTGGAATATGCAATATTACTTTTGTAAGGGTGGCAGAAAAACATCGACGCCTCCTCAATGTGTTCATTCGACAGAATCCAAGTTTGCTAGAAAAATCACTTTCTATGATGTTGAAAGTACCAAGGCTGATAGACTTTGATAACAAGCGTGCTTACTTTAGATCGCGCATTAGGCAGCAACATGATCAGCATCTTTCAGCTCCTTTGCGGATTAGTGTTCGTCGGGCATATGTTTTGGAGGATTCATACAATCAGTTGAGGTTACGTCGTTGCCAGGATCTTAAGGGCCGCTTGACCGTTCAATTCCAAGGAGAGGAGGGGATTGATGCTGGTGGACTAACTAGGGAGTGGTATCAACTTCTATCTAGAGTTATTTTTGACAAAGGAGCTCTGCTCTTCACCACTGTTGGGAACAATGCAACTTTCCAGCCTAACCCCAACTCTGTTTATCAAACAGAGCACCTTTCCTATTTCAAGTTTGTTGGTCGAGTGGTAAGATTTCTTGTATGTCCTTGTTGAATTATATACATTTATCTTTGTTTTTGAGACCCTGTTATATGGGATTTTGGGCAGGTTGCCAAAGCCTTATTTGATGGCCAATTATTGGATGTTCACTTTACCCGTTCATTTTACAAACACATACTTGGTGTTAAAGTGACTTATCATGATATAGAGGCCGTCGATCCTGATTACTACAAAAATTTGAAGTGGATGCTAGAGGTATGGTTTCACTATCCATTATTTTCTGTGAATAAGTCAGGTGCATTTGTGTGCAGTTCCAGAATTCATATAGTTTTTTTTAACAGAACGATGTAAGTGATATTCCTGACCTGACATTCAGCATGGATCCTGATGAAGAAAAACATATTCTCTATGAGAAAAACGAGGTAGTGAGATGAGTTTCTATTGTTTACCCAAAGCTTATTTACCTACATGTTGACATGTCTCATGGTCTGTTACTTAATGAATCTGTAATTCAGGTTACTGATTATGAGCTCAAACCTGGTGGGAGGAACATCAGGGTTACTGAAGAAACAAAACATGAGTATGTCGATCTTGTGGCTGAACATATATTGACCACAGCAATTCGCCCTCAAATTAATGCTTTCCTTGAAGGCTTCACAGAATTAGTTCCAAGGGAGCTCATTTCCCTATTTCATGATAAAGAACTTGAACTCTTGATCAGTGGCCTTCCTGAAATCGACTGTAAGAGCTTCATCTCAGCTAAAAATCCTTACATTTATTTCTTACATTCGTCTCATTATTATTGTTATTATTATTTGTCAGTGGATGACCTGAAAGCAAATGCGGAATATATTGGGTATTCGCCTGCATCTCCGGTCATTCTGTGGTTCTGGGAAGTAGTTAATAGTTTCAGCAAGGAGGACATGGCAAGATTTCTACAATTTGTGACAGGAACATCAAAAGTAAAAAAAAAAGAACTTCATTTAACAGTTGATTTTGTTATATCTATTTCATTTTAAAGCATACATGAAGGTTCATATTAGTTGTTTAACATACTGTTGAGATTCTTGTTTTTGGCTGAAGTTAGAAACACTGCATGTGAATATCCAGTGAAGTGTTGCATTCCATGTTTTTTATTCACTTATATATTTTACATATAATTGATGAATTGGTTGTTTGCTTTTCTGTTAAAACTATTATTTGGAAACAGTCACCCTGAAATTTTGCATTCATTTTCCTCCTGAACTAAGAAACATTGCAATTTACAGCTTTAAACTCTGAAACCTCTTTTACAAAACAAACCCTGAGCCCTGAATGAATTTTGTTTTACATTGATGTGGCAGTGGTTTTGATAGTCATTGCTGATGTGATATCATAATTAGAATCCTCTGTTCATTCCACTATCTCTTCCGAGTTCAGTATCCTTTATCTAAATATTTTGTTAGGTGTAAAAACTACTGGCGCATCCTCTGTCTAAATACTGGGAAACCTCGTAGTACTGTTAACTAGTGGGTAGGCACTTGAAAGTTTGAAATTTGTAACTATTCTGTTTACTAGCAGTTTCCATTGCTATATTAATAAGATGGGTTTCTCTTCATGTCAAGTAAGATGCAAGTTGACTTTATAGAGCTAGATATTCTGGTAAAACATATGAATCCTTCTGTGGTTTGCTATATTAATAAGATGGGTTTCTCTTCATGTGATGGTGTTGCAGGTACCATTAGAAGGTTTCAAAGCGCTACAAGGTATTTCTGGTCCTCAGAGATTCCAGATTCACAAGGCTTATGGAGCTCCAGAGAGGCTTCCATCTGCCCATACTTGGTAATATCTATATTTTTCAATCACTGACTAGTCCACTCATTATGTAACTGTTTATGTTGTTTCAATGATGCTTATTTCATACATAATTGTGCAGCTTTAATCAACTGGACTTACCAGAGTATTCCTCAAAGGAGCAACTAGAAGAGCGTTTACTTCTTGCCATTCATGAGGCAAGCGAAGGTTTTGGTTTTGGCTGACGTATTGAACGAGTGCATTGTGTATGCACTGGGTCATTGGTTTTCTGTTTGCCATGTACAGGTATGCGTGTCTTATAAGCTGGTAATCTTATTGATTATTGGCAAGATTCCGTTGTCATCATCCAAGTTTATATTTCATTTCGTAACATTTTCTTTGTTGTGTTATGAGTTATCGGACAAATCCAAATTTATCAACTATCTTGAAAGAAAATGGAAGTATACATGTGTTTGCCATCTGATGTACCATTAGCTTATCTTCCATTCATGAGTAATTCACAGACAGAAGTATGCACGTTTCATCTGGCTTGTGTAGGCCTAACCTAACTAGGTGTTTTTTCCATGAACATACTTTTTGAGGTCTATCGCACCCTGCCTACTATTCTATGCATGAACATAGTTGTTGGGATCTTGGCATCCTGCTTGTTTTGTCCAAACTAGGTTGGTTGCGCATATATTTGGAAATTTCCAGAAGAATTTGCTCTGATGTACCATTAGCTTATCTTGAGAGTAATTCACAGAATAATACACGTTTGTCATCTGGCTTGTGTAGGCCTAATTAGGTGTTTTTTTTTTCCACGAACATACAATACTTTTTGAGGTCCATCTCACTCTGCCTACGATTCTGTCCATGAACATAGCTGTTGGGGTCTTGGCATCCTGCTGGTTTTGTCCAAACTAGGTCGGTTGCACGATATATTTCAAAATTTCTAGAAGAGTTTGCTGTAAATTCTTTTTTAGTGATAAGCTATAGCGGCATCAATAACTGTAGCTATGGATGTTGGTAATTTGGTTGATTGGTTCTACTACTACTATCATTTAAACAAACAGGACACTAGTAAATAAATTGTACATTGTGTGTTCCTAAGGCTTAAATTGCCCAGGATTTTCATTTCGGGAACTTCTAAATTAGCTTAGCTTTTGTTCAAGTATAAGTACACTTAGCTGATTAAATTTGTTTACGTGAACAGCAGATTCATTTAAGATGCATGCAAACGCAAATCATAGCCCACAATAGTCCTGGACCTGCAGGCTTTACCTGCTTTAGAAAACCTTAACCAATAGTCACACAATGGTTTTGCTGTTGTCTTCATGGAATTAAGCATCGCATATCACAATTCAATATCCATTATCTATTATCGTGTTCTGATTTCTGATTCCCTGTACCGCTGTTTGCAGATTTTGGCGGCAAAATTGAGAGCATGGTCACCAGATGCTACACATTGCATAAACCAGGCTAAAGGAACGCTTAGAGAATGTCCTGGATGTGCTTCAGAATCCAAAAAATGTTGGGAGTAGTTGATGGGGGATGCCAGGCGGGTATAGCTGGGGGGAGCTCTGACAACAGTGGTGATAGATGTTAACTTGTTTCCATTTGCCCTGTGTGGTCAAAGGGCGGAGTGTAAATTCATTGAATGCTTAATCGCAACCATTGCTTTCCTACTGCTTCGATCCTCAGATTATGGGGCCAAAGGCAGTTTGCAAATAAATAAGATTTAGTTTCTGGTCATATGCCATCGTTTGCTCGTGTGCAAATGGCCTCATGCTCTGCTGTGTCTCAGCAACTGGACCTAACTCTCTCAAATCAGCTGGAGTCGTCTTAGTTTAATGTATCGTTGGGCTCGTGAATCGGGTTGGTTTGAGAGGTTGAAAGCGATGCGATGGATAGGTGCCAGGTGGGATAGTGTGCTTACTACAACTACCGATTCCAATTCAGTTAGGTTCGGTGATTGCACGGTATCTGCGTAAGCAATTAGGTTGTCAGTTTGCAGCAGTACCGTGTTTGGAGTTATAATATATTTTCATTTTAGATGTCATAGCGTTACTTGATAGAGTTAGTCCTATTTTTTATTACCCTATATTTTAGCATGGGTTAATTGGATTCCTGCCATTATAAACTTTCACGGTTTTGGAATAGTAATGGCATAGTGCAAAGTGAAAAATGAATCCAAACATAGCTACTACTTGTTCTGTTTCATATTATAAGTTGTTTTAATTTTTTTTCTAGGCAAATTTTTTTAAGTTTGATCAAATTTATAGAAAAGTTTTAGTAATATTATCGACAACACAAAACAAACATATTATCAAATATATTAAATGTTAGTTTTAATAAAACTAATTATGTGTTGTAAATGTTGCTAAATTCTTTTATAAACTTGGTTAAAACTTTGATTAGAAAAAGTAAAAAACGACTTATAGGAAATATATAGTCAGAAGTTTGGTAAAATTGGCAAAATCACCTCAAAAGTCTTTTGAAGTTTGATATTTCACCTCATAAGTTATTCTCTTATAGATAATCATCCCCACTCAGTTTTGTGACAAACACGACTCCAATACGCACGTACTAAACTGAATCAGTTTGTTATCACTGATGTAGAGCACTGCATGCTAAACTAGTCCATTTCAATTCTATTCAAGTATTTGCATTAGACTTATTTTGCATGTTTCATTATTTTCTTTTTTTTGCATACAACAAAATTCTACGATAACGTTTAAGCTCTAATCAACAATTCTATTCATGGAATCTTCAAAAGATTTCTAAGACTACTTCTAAAAGTATTTGGTATAGACCACATTGATGCCTTACAATTTATGAAAACATATTGATTCGGTTAAGCACTGGGGTAGTTTTTGCAATAAAACTGAGTGAGGAGTGGGCATTTACAATAAAATGACTTATGAGATTGAATATGAAACTTCAAGTGACTTCCAGGATGTTTTTTGTAATTTTCCCCAGAAGTTAATCTAAAAATTCTTCGATGAATTTTATTATTACAACACAATGAAGATTTGAATCTACTAGAACTACCTCACACGCATTAAGAGATTGACAAGGTGGTCAAAGAAATGCCCACTGACAAGTCCCCTGGTCCGGATGACTTTAATAGTGACTTTCTCAAGGAATGCTGGAACATAATAGAAGTGGTTTTCTATGATCTATGTGAAAAGTTCAGGGAGGAACAATGAATATTCAGACCATAAATGACTCTCTCATCACTTTGGTACCAAAAAAGGAAGACCCAATCACTGAACCACAGTAAACGATTACAGACCAATACCTCTGCTCAATATCTCCCTGAAGTAAATCACAAAGTTATGAGCAAACAACTCCAACAAATCATTCGGAAGCTAGTACACTCAAATAAATATGGTTTCATAAGAAGCAGAATAATTCAGGATTCCCTTGCTTGGGTATTTACAACACCGTTGGTTGTTCCAAATTGTCCAGATTTTCCAGTCATCCAACATGTGGATGACACTCTACTGATTTTACCAGCAAGTGCTCCACAACTTTTCACCATCAGAGCTCTTCTCAACACTTTTTGCAGAGTCAACAAGCTTAAAGATAAATTTCTCGATATCTTTCTTAGTGCTTATCAATGTAACTGAAGAAAAAATGGAGCTGTTATCTCAAACCCTCAGTACCAGCAAGCAAGCTTTCCGTCTACATACTTAGGCTTACCCTTAAGCATTCATAGGCTACAGATTCAAGACCTACTCCCAGTTGTACAAAGGATAGAAAGAAGGCTGGTTTCTTGTTCCCTCTTCTTGACGTATGTAGGTAGATTGCAAATGATAAACTAAGTACTTTTCACTTTGCCCACATTTTACACGTGTACCTTCAAGCTTCCTATGGGAATTGTGGAACAAATTGACAAATACAGAAGACACTGCATTCGGAGAGGTTCTGATCTAGACAAGAAAGGACCTCCTTGTTGAAAATATAAGTACATATTAATTTAATTTAATTTGTACCATAAATAAATCATGATATTGCATATATAAACTAGCATGATCGCATCATTCAATCTACACATATAAACTAAACAGTAAAACATGAGTAGATCGAATATGTGAAACATAATAAAAACATATCGAGAACCTTCCAAGATCGGTTACGCAGCGGGAAGAACTCGCGGTACCAGATGTTGACGACGGCGTGCACTTGAGCGAAGAGGAAGACAAACCATCGTGGAAGACCAGCAAGCAGTCGCGCGAAACGCTTTCCAAAAACCTTATCGCCTTCTCCCGATGCAGGACGTCGAAGACGAAGGTTCCACACACCTGCTCTCCCGATCATCGGTGCACGCCGACGAGCGGGACTGAGTAGACTACGAGCAACGGCGCAGTACAGAGAAGGAGGCAAACCCTAGATTGATTTCACGTGTGTTTGCATGGAGGCAGCAGCTGCGTTTATATAGAGATATCAGGACGCTTGATCAGGTCACCTGCACGTTCTCCACTTCGCATAAGCGAACCGGATAAGTCGCGCGTAACTTATCCGAACTCCGTCCTTCACGCACCGGATTATTCGGAGTGTTATCAAAAAACAAAACCGAATTTTCACAGCAAAACAAAACTGCAAAAGGAGACCGCATCTGCGCAAGGATGAGAAACCAATTTTGGCGGACCATTTATCGCGTACGCGCACCGCCAGGCCAGGCCAGACCAGACTAGGCCAGGCGAGGCGAGCGAGCGCGCGTGTGTGTTCCCCTTATTCTCTCCACCACACATGCTTCAAGTGGCTTGTAGAGCATCCTCCCTTATTAGGAGGTCTCCCTCTCCTAGAATTGGTAAGGTGGTACTAAACTCCCCATGCATACCATCCCATGAGGTGGGTTTGTGATTTTCCAAAGAATTAATCTTCATATGAGCCTTAGCCCATACATTAATTCCAACAATCCCCCACCAAATCTTAAAATCCCATAGAGATTTGCCATTTTCCAAAGTACTGTTTATATACCAGCGGTTCGATGGAGACCGTTAAGGTTGAACATCCACCTAGAACTTCAAGCTACACTTACTCACAACTTGAACAATGGACTATGCCTTGAATTGCAAGTCTTGTGCAAGCAAGTTTCACTCAGAGTCTTATCTGATACTAGGCCATCATTAGACTACCCCTTGGGTGGAGCGTATAAGTCATACTCCATGGTCTCTTAGTAGGCTTCCTAGAAGATTCACTCAAGATCTTCATAGACTGTGACCAACAGTCAAGCTTACATAGGTGCGTTCTTTCAAAAGTGATCTGCAAGATAGCATCTTCGCTAAATAAAGCCAACAGAATACGTTAAGGCATAGCTTGCAGCTCATGAGAGTACATGCATCTTCACTTAGAGAGGGTTTTAGAAAGGTATTCTCCGCTCTTTAACTAATGGCTTGTTCTTCCTAGGTCCTAATTCACGGGATCTCCGATCACAAAGGTTGGGTTGCCACCATAGTATAACTCACATGGGTCTCATACCCATCTCCTTCGATACATTGTCTATCACATTCCATGATAGTCCCTTTGTAAAGGGATCTGCTAGGTTTCTAGCTATTTGGATGTAATCCAACGTTATAACCCCAGAGTTTCTCAATTTCCTGACAGATTTCAATCACCTTTTCACATGCCTAGACGATTTCATGTTGTCCTTAGAACTATTCACCTTGACAATTACCGTTTGATTGTCACAGTTCATAAGAATAGTCAGCACCAGTTTTTCAACCATAGGCAGATCCATCAGTAGATCACGTAGCCATTCTGCCTCAACAGTAGCAGTATCTAGTGCCGTAAGCTCTGCTTCCATGGTTGACCTCATCAAAATGGTATGTTTGCAAGACCTCCATGAAACAGCACCACCACCTAGTGTGAAAACATATCACTAGTGGCTTTGATACTCATCAGCATCAGAGATCCAATTAGAATCACTATATCCTTCAAGTACCGCAGGGTAACCGGAACAGTGAAGCCCTAAGTCCATAGTACCTCTTAGATAGCACATCACTCGCTCAAGCGCACGCCAGTGATCATCTCCCGGATTAGAGATAAATCGGCTCAACTTGCTCACAGCAAAGGAGATATCAGGCCTAGTTGCGCTAGCTAGGTACATAAGTGAGCCAATGATTTGAGAATACTCCAATTGATTTCTAGTAATTCTCTTGTTCTTTCGAAGTAACAAGCTAGAATCATAAGGTGTTGGAGAAGGTTTGCTATCAAGGTAGCCGAAACGACTCAAGATCTTCTCCACATAATGAGACTGCAAGAGTGTAATCTCATTCTCACCTCTAATTAGCTTAATGTTCAGGATAACATCAGCTACTCCCAAATCCTTCATATCAAAATTTTTCGACAAAAATGATTTAACCTCATTAATCACCTCAAGATTTGTCATCCCATTATTGTCTTCTCCCGATGCAGGACGTTGAAGACGAAGGTTCCGCAGACCTGCTCTTCCGATCATCGGTGCACGCCGAGGATTGCAAAAGGAGACCGCATCTGCGCAAGGATGAGAAACCATTTTTGGCGGACCATTCACGCGCATGTCGTGTGCGCGCCACCTCGCCAGGCCAGGCGAGCGCGCGCGTGTGTTCCCCTTATAAGGAGGTCTCGCTCTCCTAGAATTGGTAAGGTGGTACTAAAATCCCCATGCATATCATCCCATTAGGTGAGCTTTTGTAATTTTCCAAAGAATTAATCTTCATATGTGCCTTAGCCCATACATTAATTCCAACACTCCTATGATATCTTGGGACAAAGTTTGTCAGCCAAAGAGAAATGGAGGTTTGGGAGTCCAACTTGTATTCACAAAACAATGCTTTACTTTTGAAAAACCTGCATAAGTTCTATAACCAGATTGATACACCAGGGGTGAAACTTCTCTGGCAGCTATACTACGCCGATAAACCCCCACACAGAATCACTGAGGGATCCTTTTGGTTGAAGGATAATCAAAACTTGCATATTTATATAAAGCTCTGGCCAATTGCCAACCAAAAAGTGGTAATACAGTGTTTTTTGGGAAAGATCGTGGGCATGAACATTTGCTCAGGGAAACAATGCCACATCTTTTTTCCTTCACAAACAGCCCTAACATTACTCTAAGAGAAGTTATGAATCTTGAAGACAAAAGCTCCTTTTTTTCAGCGGCCACTTTCAATCGAAGCATACGAACAATTTCAGCAAATGCAAGACATATTTGACAATATTATCCTAACAGAAGAAAAAGACTCTTGAACATATATCTGGAATTCTGGAACTTACACGTCAGTGAAGGCATATAAATGTTTTACAGGAGTGGTAAATGTGGCTGCATCTTTTTCAATGGCTCTGGGCAAGTTGTGTGCAATCAAAGCATAAGGTTTTTTTCTGGCTTTCGTTAAATGATAGGCTAAATACAAGAAATCTGTTGAGAAGGAAAAATTTCGAGAGACCTGACTATAATCGTGTACTTTGCAATTAACAACATGAGGAGACACGGCAACACCTCTTCCTGACTTGCCCATTCTCTCAACGTTGTTGGAATTTCAGTTGCCCGAGAAGGAGAAGAGACCTTGCAGTCCAAGAAGCGGTAGAAGATCTGAAAATAAAGTTACAAGTTCCTTTTTCAATGGAGATTTTGATTTTGTGGCTTGGAGCATTTGGATCACAAGAAACAACAAGATTTTTAGAAATATTCCTCCCCTTTTTCAAGTTTACATAGATAATTTAAGACAGGAATTTACCTTGGTTATCCATAGAGCGAAAGATAGCTTAAAACCTCTCATGCCACGATGGCTAGAAAACTTTTGATTCTTCTTCTGTACATTTGTAACTTGTAATTAATATTTATACAATTTATATATACTGTAGGAGACTCTCCTACAGTCTTTCATTAAAAAAACACATTATAAAACCAAGATTACTATTATACCACTATCCCTCCTAACTTGGTGTTAATCTGCAGTGATATACTTGTCATCGTTCTTTTTTTGGGGGCAAACTTGAGATTTTTCTTGTGCATTTGCATGAGCGTATTTACTAGCAGCAGTTATCTTGTTTCAATTCCAACATGTTGTGCTGCTCTACTAAAGTAGCTAGCTTGTCGTCTCTCACAATTCAGCAGCAGCTAGCCAGAGATTTGTATGAATAACATGGAGTGCAGACGAGGTCAAACCTAAGTAGTACGCCATATATCTAATCGGCCATTTGATCTTGATGGCTTTATATCTCCAGCACATTTTGCATGGACAAGCTGACAGTCTAAGAGCCTTTATCAGTGCAAGTATCCTGTCAACTTGTCAAGTGCCTTGCTAATAATTTGCGTCGATCGAATTGCCGGACACATAAGTAAAATGGGAGTTAATTAATATCGAGCTCCATATATAATAATTTTCAGGGGAAATTTACATCGTAAGATAAACATGTAATACTTAATTACAAAATGAGCATATATACTTGCAACGGCTTTTCCATGTCTAACTCAATACATTTGTTTTTTTTTTTCAAAATATATAGTCCCTCCGATCACCAAAGAACGTCATTTTAGACTCTTCAAAATCAATAAGCACATAAGTTGGACTACCAAATATTTCTGCATAAACTCAAAATGGTTGCACACCATACCAGTTTCATGTCCAAAATTAACTTATACGCTATACAATAATTTATGGTCAAAGTTATCTTGACTCACTACTACGAAAACAATCTTTCGTGACGGTCATTTTGGCTCTTCGCTGGTGGCATTTCGTGCCACCACAAAGCAAACACTAGTACAAAAAGTGCTATAGGTGCCAGTTGGGAAACCCCCATATGTGCCGGTTTTCCCAACCAGCACCTATTGGTCGGTACTGATGCGAACAGAAATAGGTGCCGGTTTAGAAACCGGCACATTTAATGATTGACGAATGAAAAAAAAAATACCGACTCGATGCATCGGCTCGATCGCCGATGCATCGAGCCAGCTCTCCATCATCATCATCCCTACGACGAACATCATTCCCATCAAAACCATCGCAAAATCATCCACAAAAATCACTAACACAATCACAATCACAAAAATCATCCCAAAAATTCACTAACACAATCACAAAATTGCTGCTTCCGCTGTGGGGAGCTTGCTGCTGCCGTTGCCGCTGTGGGGAGCCCGCTGCCGCTGCCTATGGGGAGTTCCTCTAGTCGGATGCCGCCGCCCGTGCGGAGCTCGCCGGTGGCCGCGGGAGCCAGCCGCGTCCCTTCCCGCCAGATCCGGTGGAGGGGAGGGCACTACCGCCGCCTGCCACCCGCCGCCTCCCCACGGGCACCGCCGCCTGCCGCCTCCCTTCCCGCTGGATCCGGCGGAGGGGAGGGCCTCGCTGCTGCCCACCACCTACCCTCCCGCCGGATCCGGCGGAGGGGAGGGCACCACCGCCGCCTGCCACCTGCCGCCTCCCCACGGGCACCGCCTCCTGCCACCTCCCCTCCTGCTAGATTCGGCGGAGGGGACGGGCCTCGCCGCTGCCCACCACCTCCCCTCCCGCCAGATCCGGCGGAGGGGAGGGCACCACCGCCGCCTGCCACCCGCCGCCTCCCCACGGGCAACGCCGCCTGCCACCAGCCGCCTCCCCACGGGCACCGCCGCCTGTCGCCTCCCCTCCCACTGGATCCGGCGGAGGGGAGGGCCTCGCCACTGCCCACCACCTCCCCTCCCGCTTTGGTGGGGAATCGATGCGCGTGGATCGATCGGCTCGGCTCGGTTAGTTTCGATAGGTGCCGATTTTTTTAAAAAACCGACACCTATAGGTGCCGGTTCTTTAGAAAACCGGTACATATAATATATTATAGGTGCCGATTATTTTAAAAAACCCACACCTATAGTATTGGTGCCGGTTTTTCCTTAAAACCGGTACCTATAGTGTTTAAAGGTGTCGGTTTTTTATTTTTTCATCGTGCGGAGGTGGGAAAAGGCCTATAGGTACCGGTTTTAAATGAACCGGCACCTATAAGGCGATCCCTATGAAGGTTTTTGTAGTAGTGAAAGGCTAGTGAAGATCAAGATCTTCGCTGATGGTTATCGACCGCCAGCAAAGAAATATCTTCGCTGGTGACCGTTTTAAGTCGAACCGCCAGTAAAGACATATCTTCACTCGCAGCTGCTTAAGATGACCGCCAGCGAAGATATTTCTTCTCTGGCGGCTTAAACTCTTTTAGGACACGTGGCCCGCTAGGAAAAAAAGCCCAATAGCTTCTGGGAAAGGACACGTGGCCCGCCAGCAAAAATAAGACACCGTCCGATTTCTGACACGTGGCCAGCCTGCGAAGATGTAATATTTTTATAAAAAAATTGAAACAATATTATATAATATTTTTTTGTTTTGTTTGTTCGTGTATTTTAGAGTTACACGTGGATGATACAACTAATTGAGCTATCGATAAAGTATGTTCTCTTTCTTGCAGCCGCCATTGATAATTAATATACATGCACACGGAAAAAATATATGAAGATTAATATATACATATATATGTAATTTCGAAGCACCTATATGTAGATAGATAAAATTCGACCGATGACACATATGCAGGTAGTTGAATATCTTACAACCCGATCGACGATACATATGTGAAACCTAGCTAAATTACACTCATGCTCCAGTTAGACAGACATTCATTCTCCGGCAGGGCCAAAACTACATCGTGGTCGAAAGACCTCCCAAGCTGATGTGTGCACTCACGGTCGATGAAGTAGCACATGTCCCGCTGTATGTTCTCAATGGATTTATAATCGAGCTCCCTTTCAGACTTGGAAATTTTTGGAAGCCGCATCCAGATCATGACAAATTAAGGAAATTGTTCACAATAATGCAAGTTAGCGATTAACTTAACAAGCGTATTGACGGTTTGTACTTACATCGTCGTAATTCGCAATATCTCCCATTGACCCTAAGGTATTCGCAGGTGTAATATCCGCATAGTACGATTCCCACCGGTTGCTTATGACACTTTCAACATTAATTATAAAGTGTATTAGTTAATTAAATAGATAAACACATGCATTTATAAAAACTAAGTAGTATTGTTTGACATCCAATACCTACCGGCCACTTATTGCGGATGAGTATGCGTTGTCTTGAGTTTTTCCGTTGTCCGCCTTGCTGGTAATACCTTTTATATGTACTGTTTGCAGAGATAATTAATTTAGATTCCTCAAAGATATCAACATGTCATGGACAATATATAAGAATAAGAATCATCCATGTATATAACTTACAGATCGATAATTCTAAGCATTTCCTGATATGTATTGCTGTCTTTGTCGAGAGAATCCAAGACGATGACTTCATTGTACTTTGGATAGAGAAGAAATACTATCCAATGGTCGCTGCAAAAGAAATTGTTAGTCGAGCCGTGATTATATGTATATACTCGTAGTGGATATGAGAACTTACTCAAAGGCATATGGCGTGTAAACGCACTCCTTATCCTGCGTGGATTCAAGTGCTAGAGCTTCATAAGTAGCAACATCGAGAATCTTTTCCCGATGCCTTTGTTCTATGTATGCGTCCCTCTCTTGGGGAATCATCGCCTAAACATGTGCCGGTAGCTTCTTCTCGTCTAGCATGTTGGTTCGGCTTACTTATCCAGCACGGGTTTATGTAGCCGACAGACTTTCACATCACTTCGGCTCCCACGTAATTCATCCTGTCAAAAAAGGATGATCAAATTAGCTATGCATATAGGTACAATGATTTATTAACACGTTCCAGTCACGCACTTACATACACCAGATGCCGACCAAATTGGCATCGAGCCTCTTCCGACGGTAGAGGATATGCATATCGGAGAAATGGACTTGAAATAGGCATGGCCCACTCCAGAAGATGTTAGAAGATGTTCTCCTGCACGGCAACTGTAAATGATGAAAGGCCTTTTATGGTGCTTGCCTGATGTACCATTCATGCCACCTTCTTAGTTATCACGGTCCTTCTGTTAGTTGCCAGGCATGGATGAATGGTCGGCCATTCTGAAACTCATGTGGCACATCCAGGCAGTTGATATAATTGAGATAATCATCCATGGTTTGCTTGAGGCCTGTTAATTTTCTATCATCAAAATCGACTTCTTTGATATCTTTGTCCCTTCCTCGGAATGCCTTTACCATATATATTTTCTTCGATGCACTTTTTCCTTTGTGCTTGTGCGTCCTTACCATCACTGGCACATCGACATCCTTAGGTTCCTCTGGCTGCGATGGCTCTGGTTGCGATTGCTCTAGTTCATCGGGCATTGCCTATTCAGGCACCTCTTCAATTTCAAGCTCTGCTTGCTTTTTAGGGTCTGATTGTGCAGGCTCTGATTGTTGGGTCATAGGCACTTCCTGGATTTCTAGTTCTGATTGTTGCTTTTGAAGGGCTGATTGTTCTTCAGCTTGCTTTTCAATTGGAGGTGATGCAACAGGAGGCTCTGATCTAGGAGGTGATGCAACTGGAGGGTCTGATTGCGGAGGTGATGAAATAGGAGGATCCCTCGGCCTGTTGCTGCGTGGCGATGTTCTTCATCTTGACAGCTACCTCCTGGAGCATTGGATACTTGAAGACTACATCCCCCTCCGGGGTGAAGGCTGGTGTTCTTGCATGCACCCAGTTCCTGGTTCGTGGGTTGTTATTTTTCATAGGAACCGGTTTCCCGGCCTTTTCCATCTCTTCATCTTGTTTTGTCCATTTCTTCACCGTTGGATGGTAACCGATCTATCCCAAACGATGAGTATATTCATTCTTTCTTGCTAGTTCAGACATCTTCTGGCTCTTCTCCTTTTCCTCCGCCGATGTCTTCAGGGCAATGAACTCATCCCATTGGGCTGGTGTTATCTTTCCGTACTCCGTAAATGGCGTGAGTCTCTTCTGAACATATTTCTTGTTCAGGTCCATTTTCCAGTTTCGCCACAGCTTGCCCATAGTCTTGAGCGCATAGTCCTTCGCTGCATCGTCGTCTGTCCCTTGCGGATACTCAAACTTGCTTTGCAGCAATGTCCAACAGCTGTTCTTTCTAGCGTCAGGAACTTTCTTCCAATCCTTCCATGTGATCTCCACGATATCCCTAACTATCGCCGTGCATTGGTTTCTATACTTGGAACATGAATCTTCGGGTGATAGGGGTTCCCCTTTCTTACTCATCCGCGTCAGCATGCTGACTTCTTTCAACAACATGTTCTTCCCTCACTCGCCCCTTCTTTTCTTGGGTTTACTTGAAGCTGAGACGTGCACGACAGCTCCAGCTTCGGCTTCAGGTTAGGGTGCGGCTTGGGCTTTCCTTTTAGAGCGGCGTGGAGCATTCTTCTATATTTGCGTTTCACGTGACATCGGTTATAATCCATAGTATGTACTTAATAGGATCGGAACTAAACATATATAATATATTACGTACCACTAGTTTGCCTGGGATGTAATCAGAGTCAACTTCTTCATTGTCGCTCCTGCCCTTTTTCTTCCTTGCAGGAAAAGGATGGGGGTCACTCGGCGAGTGATACGATCCACTCCCTTCTTCACCATATCTTGACGACGACGATTCCTCCGCGACTACTTGTGTGCAAATATCTTCCTCGATGACGGCCTGAGTTTCCTTGCCCTTGTCACCCGCGGGTTGCGCTTCGGTGGGTTTTCCATTGATATCCTTTTACAGTGAATTTATATTAGATGCAAAATGGAATTTCCTAAGTGCATATACTACTTACTAACTAGGAATTTTTGTCCCTCCAAATATTTGTCCCTTCAAATTTCAGTACACTAAAAGGAGGATTTCAAATATCCATAGGACTGATTATAAAAGGAAACAGTACTCTACTGCACAAAGTCCAAATATCCATAGGACTGAATATATATGTAATTTCAGTTCAGTGGCAAACCAACCATAATTTCACTCAAACATAGTCTTATAAGTGCTAAATTTCACATAAGTCTCCATTATTATATACTTCCAAATAAACTACTAAACTGCAAAACACAAATCAATTTCTAAAAGCATGCTATAGCTGCTAGTCTAAAATCACAAATTATATACTTCGAAAAAAACTATTAATCTGCAAAATATTTCAGATTATGGTTTGCAGATTAGTATATGCAAACAATTGGTATATATATACTAGTATATGTAGGAGTTTTGTGACCGCATATACACCATCCCATATATACAAATTTCAGACTTTCAGACTTGAAAAAAAATCGAGATTTCACATTTATATCACAATCGGCAATCTGCAATCATTCCACATTTCAGAACATATACAATCAGCAATCAGATTATCATTTCATATACAATATGCATGCTAGCTGCCATATCAAAATTTCAGAGAAAATTTCAGTCTTCTGCTGCTGCTGCCCACAAAACTGCAGACAATCAATCCATCCATCCATCCACCAATCAAAATGACAAACTATACATACATACATTCATATCAAAATATCTTAGGACCTAGTGTGTGGATTGACATGTATGAGTTATCATGTGTTGCCCTGAGGCCATTTCACATCAAAATAAACACATAGAGTTCACATCTCATAACCTATCAGGCAAAGAGAAAGCCATATTCATGTACGAAATATGGCTGCAGTGCTGCATCATTAGGCATATAATTTTAGTCGATCTCAATGTCTTGTAAAAATGGATTTACAAAATTCTACTGGTTCAGATAGACAGAGTGCAAGCACCTAGCATGACTTTAGCTAGTATATGCAAACAATACCTTAGCTTAGTGAACTAATGCTGGGGAGGAGGCGGCGACGGCAGTGAGGAGGCGGACGGCAATGAGGAGGCGGCCGGCGGCGGTGGCGGTGAGGAGGCGGTGACGGCGGTGAGGAGGCGGCCGGCGGTGGTGAGGAGGCGGCGGTGGCGATGACGAGGTGTCCCGGCAGCTGGAGAGCTCCTAGCATGAAAACGTGGCGCGAATTCACTGGAGAGACGGAGGCGACGGCGCTAGGTTTTTGCTGGCGGCGGCTGCTCAAATTTTCGGCAGCTTGGCGGTGGCTCTAGGGTTTTCGCGCCTCCGAACTTAGAAAAATTTTTCATCCCGCGCACCCATACTTATAGGCAACATATTTTCGCTGGCGGACCATGTCATCTCTCCGCTAGCGAAAATAATTTTCGCTAGTGGGCCAGATAAGCCGGCCGCCAGCGAAAACAATTTTTGCTGGCGGCACGCTTAGGTGGCCGCTAGTGAAAATGATTTTCGCTAGCGGAGAGATGACATGGCCCGCCAGCGAAAACCTTTTGGCCCACATGTCAGTATTTATTTATTTTACATAACTAAATGTACAAATAAATTTATAAAATAAATATGCACATAAATTTATTAAATAAATTTATAGAGTAAATGTATTTTTTAAAATCAAACTTATAAAATTTCAATACTTACATATTGCACTATAAGTAATTTTATTTCTTTGTTAAAAGCTAGCCTTTTATTATAAAAATTCATCATGCATGGAAATAATATAAAATTCATCGTCCATCACATAATATAAAATTCATCATCCATACAAAAATTCATCATCCATCATAAGTCACCATAATTACATATATAAATTAGCCTTTCACATTCTTCCCTACTCCCTTATTCCTCATGTATGGCTTCGGTGATTCACCAATAATTGCTTCTGCGACCTTAATGTTGCTTGTAAACTCCGTGAAGAGTGTCATGTTCTCGTACTGATTATATGCCTCAACATCTTGGACATCATCAACTCCCAAAATCCTTTGTTTTCCCGAGACAACTATGTCTTTTTTCAACTAAGATGGGTCCGTCACATAGAAAACCTGAGCGGCCCGATCGGCAAGTACCCATGGGTCATTCTTGTGCCCTACGTTGACGAGGTTGACAATTGTCAGCCCAAAATTATCGACAACCACGCAAGTTGGGTGTTTCACCCATTGGCACCGGAACAATGGAATCTGCATATTGGATCCATAGTCCAATTCACAGATTTCTTCTATGAATCCATAGTATGTGCTCTTTTGCCCAGCTGTGTCGATTGCCTCTACTCGAAGGCCACTATTTTGGCATGCACTCCTTTGGTCTTTCGCTTTGGTATAAAATGTGTACCTATTCAGATCATATGCTTGCCATGAGATGTATACGCTTGATGGCCCGTCAGCCAACCTCTTAATAGTTTTTCCTCCGTGGTATCGCCATCTGGTAGGCTGAGGTTCTTGAACCATTCCGTAAAGGCAACCATGTGTCGCTTCATGATCCATGCATCAGAACGTCCCCACATTGATTGCTTGTAATTCCTTAAGGTGCTGCTCTATGTACGGCTCCACTATCGCGAGCTGTTGCAGCACAGTGAAATGAGCATCTTTCACTTTCTTGTAATCATCGTCGTGGATTCTTTTAACCCTTTTGTCCCTCTTCCAGATAATCTACCTTCATGTCGAGGTACAGGTAAACCAATTGCTTTCCCCTCTTTTAGGTAATCAATGCAACACTCAACGACTTCCTTGGTAGTATATCCCTCTATCATCGATCCCTCTAGGTGGGCACGGTTCCGTACGTAGCCTTTTAGAATGGACATGTACCGTTCGAGTGGCCACATCTGATGCAGGTACAGGGGCCCAAGTGCAATCATCTGAGGCACAATATGGACTATGAGGTGTTCCATCATATTGAAAAATGATGGAGGGAAACACATCTCAAGCTTGCACACGGTCTCTATAGTGAAAGTGCGGAGATGACCTAACTCTTCAAGATCAATTACTTTCTGTGAGATTGCATTGAAGAAATAACATAGCTTTGTGATGACCACCTTCACGTGTAATGGTTCGATTGCTCTGATTGCGATAGCGAGGAATACTGCGAGCATTACATGGCAGTCATGAGAATTGTAGCCTGAAAATGACAAATCCTTCATCGACACCAGTCGCTTAATGTTTGAGGAGAAACCAGTAGGCACTCTCACCCCACGTAGGCATTTGCACATTGCCTTTTTCTCCTCATTTGTCAAGGTGTAGCAGGCTGGCGGAAGGTACACTTTTCCGTTACCTTCATCTACAGGGTGAAGCTCTTTCCTTATCTGCATATTCACGAGGTCCTTACGTGACTTCAGCTCATCCTTTGTCTTGCTTGATATGTCTAGTAAAGTATCCATGGTGCTATCGAAGACATTTTTCTCTAGGTGCATGATATCGATAGAATGACGTATCTCTAAATCTTGCCAGTACGGAAGATACTTAAAGAAAATGGAGTGATTCTTGAATGGTCAGCTAGCGCTTGCTGCTTCTTCGGCCTCATTTCTCTTCCGCTTGTTGGTTTCGTTCTTTTTGGCCTTCCCAAAAACAACCTTGAGCTTTTTCGTTATTGTGGATACTTTATCACCATTCCATGGTTCTGGTGGATCACCATCCTCAACAGTGTTGTCGAAATATTCTACTTTGGAGCGGTATGTGTGATTTTTTCTTAAGTAACATCGGTGTCACATGTACACTAGCTTGTTCGATCCCTGAAGATACCTGTACACGATACCATCCACACAAATAACGTAGCCTGTATTCCCCTTGAGCTGTCCTGATACGGAAAACAGTGCGGACAAGTCACTGACGGTGACAAAGATAATTGCATGCAGTGTGAAGTAATTCCGCAGGAATTCGTCCCAAACTCGGATCCCGCGTTTCCACAGATCAGCCACATCATTCAGCAAAGGCTCCAGAAACACATCCATGTCATTGCCAGGTTGTCGTGGTCCCTGTACAAGGATGGTCAACAAAATATACTTTCTTTTCTGACACAACGACGTAGGGAGGTTGTACACGGTTAGGAGTACTAGCCACGTGCTGTGTGAGCTGCTCAAGTCACCAAATGGATTCATTCCATCGGTGCTCAATGCAATCCTTACATTTCTTAGGTCCTCTGCAAACTTATGGTACTTTGTGTCAAGCATCTACCGGATGTCGAATCATCCCATCCTTTTTCCACTTTTCATGATGCCAGCGCATCAGTTCGGCATCCCTCGGATTCGAGAACAAACGCTTCAATCGATCTTTCACCGGAAGGTACCACATGACCAGCTGGGGGATGTTTTTCTTGTTGTTGTCTTCTGCCTCGTCAAGGGTAACATCCTAACCCTCGGACTAGCTACATCTTGTTTTGTATCGACTAGTGTTGCAAGTTGGGTATCTGTCCAAATCCTCGTACTCTTTACGGAACAGTATATAGTGGTTAACACACGCGTGTATCTTTCGCACACCCAGTGACAACGGGGAAATAAGCTTCTTTGCTTCGTAGGTGTTGGTTGGTAGGGAGTTGGGTTGCGGAAACAATTTCTTCAACAGAACCAACAAATCGTTGAAACTACTATCGGACCAACCGTTTCTGGCCTTCAATCTCATAAGTTCAAGCACCGTCTGCAACAATATGAAATCCTTCTTGCAACCCTTTACATCATCGTACAAAAGATCCTTCGTTGCCTTTTGTGATGCATCAAAGTTCTCCAACCCACGAGCGGACCCAGCTACAACCTCAGGTTTAGCATGACGCAACGTCTCTTCCAAATCAAAACTACCATCGTCGCCAACAACATCATCATCAACAGGCTCTTTTTCTTCTTCTTCTTCTTCTTCAGCTACTACCATCAAATCCTCGTCCCAGTTGAACACATCCCATACTGTCGCCTGGTTGGGAACTTGTTTGCTTGGGATCTCTCCATAATGTGACCAATTTGTGTAGCGTGCAACAAATCCATGCGTCACCAAGTGCTGCTCGATTACAGATGGATCGATCCAAATTTTTTTGATTTTTGCAGTGCAAGCATGGACATCTAATTTCCTTCGTCTTCTTAGATGCAGCATTCTTCTTAGCAGCTTTCATGAATATGTTGACTCCTTCAATGTATGACGCACGATATCTCTCTCTATACATCCATGCTTTGTCCGCCATCTATGCATTACTCGCGAAAAAATAAGTACAACTTAGTTTAAATATTTGTAATAGTATGTCACAGTAAAGCTAAGTCAAAAATCTACAAACTACGTACAACTAGAAAAATTACCGAACTACCCCTTTTTCTCTTCCTCTTCATTCTCTGCAGTTAACTAATATATACATCTGCTACAAATAAACCTATAAAAACTAGATATATAGGGAACATCGATCATGCACAATATTTGTTACAAAGTTTGCCTATTTTGAGCTCCAAATAATAAATAAAACATACTTTTCTTCCCCGTGTCACGTACTTTTTGCTATGCAAAATCTCAACATTCAACCAATAAAACTAAAAAAAACTTGACAAATAGAGTAGGAGAAAGTATAACTAACCTATGATGCAATAGATCTTTCAAAAGATTGGAGATCAAAACCTTTCCCCCTATGTATGTGTTCATAAGAGAAAGAAAATCGTGCTCAAATACCATGACTGCTAGCTGATATAGGTGATGCTATTTTTCCTGGCGGTCAACATATGTCAGTTGCGGTGCACTGCCATAGAAAACAATTAGGGGTGGCGGCGACATAAGTGGGCCACCAGCGAAGATGTAGGTATCTTCGTTGGCGGGCCACGTCACCTCACCACCCCGAAGATATGGATTTTTTCTGGTGACAAGTTAAGAAGGCCGCTAGAGAAGATAGGTTTTCGCTGATGGCCCGTGACCCCCATCTTCCTATTTTTTGCACTGGCAGTTTCATCTCGTAGGTGTGAGCAAAAAGATTTTCCAAACGGTTGGAAAAAATTGTTTTCCTAGTAGTAGTGACTGCACGGATTACAAAACAATGATAAAGTCTTGTACTGGAGGGATCAAGTATATTCTAAGGTCGAATTTGCTTATGTGTTACTAATACACACGGACACCCTTGTTTTCAAAAAGAAAAAGAAAAGAAAAGAAGATAATGGAGTACTGGATTAGCTAAGTTAATTAACCTTTTCCTCTATGGCATTAACGCCACCAACCTCCTCACTATTGGCACCCTCTCACAATCAGTGGTTCCATTGTCACCTCGCTTCTTCTGCACCCAAACCGCCAGTGTCATAGTAACGGCCCTTCTCCAATTATGCTGTTACGCACTCCAACCTGGTTGATTACTGCCATAATCCGTAATGTGCTTGTAACCGATCATTCGCATTCTTGCTGCTATCGATCCTACTACTTTGGTCAGTTTCAATCTAGCGGTTTGTCGGACAAGATACATAATAAGCTTTACGGGGAAAATAGGGCACTACTTTCCATCCATTTCGTAACATCCGTTTATACCTACTCATGTAAGTATTAGTGCTTATAAGCTGCAATTAAAATTTAACTTTACGTTGATTTTAAGCCTGTTTTTCCTCATGGTTTATTTTGTTTATTTTTCAGAATTGATTTTTAAACTATTAAGAACACATGTATAAAAGTTTTACTTATAAATTAATTTTTTTACTTTTTGCTTCATTCGTATTTTCATGGCTTGTCAGCCCTAGATCAAATGATAAGATAACTACATCAAGCTATACAACTATAGTTTTAGAAAATTTTAGAAATGATAATAAGCACCACATAATAAAATAAACTGCAACTAACCAACAACACATGAATAAGTATTGTTTGTTTTGCGATATCATCCAAATAAATAAAAACCAATGATATTAAGTCAACTCCATACGAGAACTAGCTAAAACTAATCAATTTTCACAGACCGGACCCTAACGGTTCAAAAAAACTGATCATAATTGCTCCATCCATTACAAATTTTGATTAGATGAGCAGTACTATGAATATGAATCTGGATATGTAGTCTGTTCAGATTCGTAGTACTAGTCATCCCACCAAAACTTTTTATATTCAGTAACAGAGAGAGTAGGATGTTTGATCGGGTTTCGTATGAATTTCATGTCATCTCTCTTTCTTTTCACCGAATAACTCCATGATGACTCCCAACTAGAAGAAGAAACCTCCCTGCAAGACAGCTCCATTTCTTCATGACCCTTCTTTGAGAGTAGTGAGTCGGACGTTTCATCTATCACCACCCTTGGTAGTGTTGGACCACAGCCACGCCACACACACACAGACACAGAGCTGGGGCATTGGCTGCCATCTGCCACGGACAATCCTGCACAAAAACTGGGATTCTTCTCCTCTCCTCTACTTGCACAACACAAACACAGACACTGACAGACTGCAGCGCTGACAGCCAGCCTACAGGCAGGCAGGCAACGCAAACCACCACCCAACCCAACACCAACTACTAAATACTAATACTAAACCAAAATCAAATCACCTTACTAATTTAATCGCCCCCACTTAATCTAATCAAACCCTCCAAACCAAACCGATTCCTCCTCTTCTTCTCCCCTCCACCCTTCCTTCCTCGACCAGAGCAGCGGCGGCGGCGGCAGGAGACGAAGAGGAATCGCGATGGCGGCGGTGAGATTCCGATCCCCCTTCCTCACCTCTCTTCGAGTCCTCTCTCTGTATCGTTGATTCCCCGAATTCCGCTGATTTGGTTGCGTGCGGGGGAGTAGAAATCCCCGGGTTGGAGCTGCTCCTGGAGCGGTTGATTGGTCGGTTTGATCTGCGTGGGTGGCGGGTGCGGCGGCGGGGGGATTGGTGGGTGATGATCGCCGGCGGCCGGCGGATTAGGCGGGGCTAGGGTTTGCTGTAGGTTACCAGCTGGTGGTGAAGCCGTTTCTTCTGGTTTGGTTTAGGTTGTTGTAAGGGTTTGGAATCGGGCGGTTTCTTGGTGGTGATTGATCCCAAGAATGGGGGCCTTCCAGTCAAGTCCAACATCCAGCTCGTGGCGGGGACTTGAGATTCGTGGCTGCTTACTTCCGTGCTATTTTTAGGGTTGGTTCCACGAATTTCTCAAGTTTGGGGAGTGGATTCTGTGTTTATGTTGAGAGCTTAGCTGCTTAGGAGGATGAGCGATGTTGGAGTTGGATTTGCTGGAATGGTTGTTTGGTAACTTGGTCTATAGCTTGTGCACACTTCGAATTTCATTTATCGGAACTAGGGGGGATGAGATTAACTTCTCATTGTAGTTTCTGCGTTCGTGAACTTGAATGTAAGTAGGTTTATTTGCTATCAGGGAGATTTTGTGACATTTTGTCTGTGTGTTGTGCAGTTGCCTGGCAGTTGTAACTAGGAAGAACATCCTGTTGCTTTGCAGCTTCTGTGATAAGGCACAGTAGTCACGCATGTGATGTCTAAATTGGACTAGGGTATCTATATTTAGTTAGTGGGACAATCTTTTGCTTCTGATTGCATTAGGTGATTAGTTGTTTGTAGAACCAACGGTGGTCATAAATGTGGTGTCTAAATTGGATTAGGGTGTCACAATATTCTGTTTTGTAGAACCAAAAGCAATCCTGCATGTGGTTTTTGAATGGATTAGGGTGTTGCTATATTTTGCTATGCCCCACTATTGAGATAAAGCTGACAGCTTGCTTTGAAGTTTTGATTTTCTTTATACCCTATTGCAAGCGTAATCAAATTACTAGGACTCTTGCGGTCCTAATAGAGTGATAATGTGGTATATTTGTTATATTTTCTTCGCTACAATTATTATCCGGTTTGTTCTTTTTGGCACACGGCACACAGTACAAATTCATTAATGATGGCTATTCAGCTATTTCCTCCTGTCCTGAGCAACGTCGCATTCAGGTATGTCTAATATGATAGTGTCTGACAAGGGACCCTTTGCACTCGCAGGAAAAAGGAAGTCCATTGCCGAAGTTTGGGGAATGGGATGTGAATGATCCTGCTTCAGCTGAGGGATTCACTGTAATCTTTAACAAAGCTAGAGACGAGAAGAAGACTGGTGGCAATTCACAGGGACAAGATTTGCCCGCAAAAAGTGAACAGCCATCTGGACAAGGGTTGTATCCAGCAAAACCGAACAGTTCCGTAAGTATTCTGTTCTTTCCATTTCCTTCTCATGGGCTTTCCAACCCTTTCAAAATGGAGTTCCAAAGTCCAAACTTCTAATCAAGAGGAAATACTCACCTGTCATGATCTTGTGGGCAAAAGGTCAATTTTCTGATAGAAAAATTTCTTTTCAATAAAGCATATGCATTTTTCAATCAAAATCTGGTCGCGAATGATCGCATATGCTGTTGCTGAGTTGCAGCTGTACTTCTAATGAATATTAATGATATTTATGCTGTACGCTTCCTATGGTGGTGTGTGGTTGTTTTAGCCAATGAGACCTTTCTAAGGCCATCATTGCTGGTTCAGGGGGTCTGCTATTTAATGTTCAGGTGGGATGTCAAGTTCTTGGAATACCATAACTACATAAGAAAAGTTAGTTAACATGGATGAATTGTCTAACAATCAGAAGTGAGCAAGCATGTGTTGTTGCAATATTGTTGGAACCACAATCCTCTGTTTTAGCATAGAAACTTGGTTCGCTGAAGTACACAACTGTTTCTAAATTCTACCTACCAGGCAAGTCTGGTGATTTTATTTACCTTTCAAGTCCATCAGTGTTTGGTTAATACGTAATCTTTGAGCTCATATGTGAAGACTACCTATTAACCTTTGAGCTCATAGATACTGTCGTGCATAAATATTTGATGATCACTGTTCTTGGATAATTTTCTTACATTGCAAGGGGACAGGTTATCCTGAAACATAACTTTACTCCTGTAACACTTGCATTGGAATGCTTTTTTAACTTGGTAAGTAGTTTCGTTGTTTTTATCATGATATATATATATATATATTTTATTTGCAGAAGAAATGGTTCTGCTGCATGCAACCTACTGCTGCTGAATCTTGAAGATGATGGGCTGATTGGATTGTGGAAGCGTCTACCTTGTTAAAATCAGAAAAAACTCCACGATATCCATGGGAACTTGTTTGTGGGTTTACAGTTGTGTGGTGAAGATGTTATGGCGGAACATGTAATATTACTTCTATGGTGTGTACATTATTTACAACCTATATATGTGGGAAAACATCAGTGGTGTATATTGATGCATAAAGTTGGTATTTCGTCAAATTGACTCAATTCTTGAATGTTCATTCTGTTTAAAAGGTCGAGAAGAAAAGGCAAAAGTAACACCGAAAGGCCTCTCAAGTTGGATGTGCATGTGCTTTCTTTTGTGTGCTGACCTATGCTGCTTTCCACAACAGGGGGGACTTATTCTTGCACAGACGCTTTCTATTACTCTTTGTTCTTGGAGTGAGATGACTTTATGTTGCATTCAGCTTGAGGCAGCGGGTTTACCTCTTGATAATCGGTATTCAGTTGGTATGGTTTTTGATCTTGCAGATTATAATTTATCACGAACGTAATGCAAATTATGCTGATATTAGATGCGATCTCACAATCAAGCCAAAATTTGACGTGTCGACGTGGTCTCAGGATCATGCAATGTGATATATTCCTGTATCATGGATTGGCTCATATACTGCGCAGTACTCCAGCTGTGAAAGCAGTCCGTAAATGTTAACTAATAAACTGGCCTGAGAAGGAGAGATCGGCCGAACTGTGTTAACGGGCTCGGTCAACGGGAGAAGTGGAATAATGTATTTCTTTTCACATTTTTGGGTTTATTTTCTGTAAGATAACAACTTGTGCAATTGCTTTTAGGCTTCATTCACACTAGGATGAAAACGCAGTGGATACGGACGGATAATGTTTATACCATATTTGTTTTCATATTTTTTACCAGATACAGAAACAAATACAAATAACTCGGATACGGAAACAAATACAGATTATCTCGAATACGAATAAGAATCGAATATGATCGGACGCTAATATGGAAATAATTTTTTCCCGGAACACGAAAACCAACTCAACTTCTAATAGAAACAAATATCATCATATATAATTAGCTCATATATAAATATAGTATAATTTATAACCTTTTAAAAAGTTAAAATAATATTAATAGTATAGACTAGTGTTAAGAGATGGACTACTATTTAAATCTAAAAATGTATATTGATGGTCGTAGAGTTATAAAGAAATATGGTGTGTCTCATGGCTTTTGCGGATATCCGAATAGCACTGTTCACCGGATATCCCCTGGAAGAAAATATCCGTATTCGTATCCGTAACCGAACCATCCGAGAATTATCCGTTACAAAGTGGACGAAAACTATCAGCTCCGTTTTATCCCTATTTCACATAGCTCGAAATCTCAGATGCATGCTCAATTAAACTTATAACTTTATAAGTTAAATTGAAGTGGTTGCAAATTTTATATTTCTTCTAAAATATAAACAAAATAACTCATTCAATATTATTAATATAATCAATAGATCCATAGATTTGTGTAGCTATAGCCATACCTAGCTTATAAAATATTTGAAGCTACGCAAGACATAATTATAGGATTCTAAAAGAATATTCATCAGAATAAAGGTTGGGGCTCAACAATGCATCGTCTAGAGGATTACTTTATTTTTATCGTGTGTTGCCAAGAGAATTATTTAATTATTAAGTCTTAGATTTAGCACGTATGCTCATAGCTATATATAACTAACTGTTCTTTTAGTGATACATAATGTATCCGTCATTAGCGAGGAATTTATGATAACTTCACACATAACTTCACACACATAGATATGAGTTAGATGAGTTTGATCATGCGACATATGCACTGCACACACATTAAAATCTTCACTCATATTTTTTTTATCACTCATTTATTTTCACTTACAAACAAACAACATAATACTAATATGAACTTACTCTATAGTATAAACTGATAACCTACAACTTATGATATATAAAAATATTATATGTTATTCAGAACCGCTGGACTAAAATTCTAAATACGCAACTCCGTATTAGGGGTAATATGAATGGTATTGTAAAGTTTAGGGCTGCTTGGAAGACCTGTTTTAGGCCCAAAACCGGTGTAAAATACCGGCCTGTGACTTATTTTTAGTTGGACCGTAAAATCGCGCTGGGGTGGCCTGTATCTCGGATTATAATTCGGTCCGACAAGCCCATTACATTAGGAAAAGAAAAATATGCTCTCGGGGAAAAAAAGAAAAAAACGGACATCTCTCTGCACCGGCGACATCCTCATCTCCGGCCGACACCCCCACCCTCGCCCTAATCTTCTCCTCCTCCGCCATGTTATGATCCCAGATCATCAACAACAATTTAACACCAAATAGCAATGAGAGTAGTCAAGGATTCACCGCTCGGTTACTCCAGTACTTGGATACAACGTAACAGAATGGAATATGGGATCAGGGATAAGCAACTTAGATTGGGAAATAGAGAAATTAGACTGAGAAATCAGAGAACAGAATCAGAGATAGGGAAGAGAGCCCGAGGAGGAAGAAGAGAGGCATAGCCTTCTTGTTTATTCAATTCATCGATGTCCCTCGCTGAATGCAATCTGGTTGGTTTTATAGTGTTGCCTCTCCTGTGTGGACGGCCCAGAGCCGGCCCAATACTTGATCTTGAAGTCCGATTGTGAGCCCATCATGTATGTGACACGCCAGGATGTGTTTTCTCTCAAGCCAGCCGGAACCGCTTCCTTCTCCACCGCCGGGATCTGCTTCACCACCACATTCTCCTCCCAGATGCTGCTGCCGCCACCGGAGACATCCACTTTCTCTCGAGCTCACCGGAACCGCATAGTCTTGGATCTCACCGGAGGCACTTCCCTCTTCTCCGATCTCCTTCTGATTTGTCAGCATCGTCTTGGAGTTGCATTGTGTTTCCATCACTCCGTTCCAAATTTTTTTGGGTGCAAATCCTTTTCCAGTGCAACTGCAGGTTCCAATTTTTGTAGGTGCCATGTAGATGATTCTCATATATCTTCTTTTCAATCTGAATTTTCTTGTTCCTGTTCGATGTTCTGCTCTAATTTTTGATGAACAGTGATGTCTGAATCTGAATTTACTATTGGTTTATCCAGATTTGTAGCTTTAGATTGGGGTTTGGATATGAAATTTCCATGTATTATTCTGTGTTCATGCTAACTTTTTAATGGGAAAGAAATTTTCTCCTTCTGCAGTTCATAGTGCTAGAAAAGTTTTTGTTTCTTCTCCCAAACAGCTCAGCCAGAGGAGTTTCTTTTCACCTGTATTTTTGGGTAACCTAAGTTTTACCCGTGATTTTATTTATGACCGAGAAGAAAAACCCCAAAACATCAAGCAAGCCTTTAGGGGTTGGTTTTAAAGTTTAGGGTGCTAGTCAAAGTTAGGGGGTATTTGAACTTTTTCTTAAATTTATTAAAATAGCGCGGCAGTTTCCTGATGATCAAATGCCTGTTTCAGACTTTCAGTTTTCCCATGAAAATTCTTATTGTTATTATGTTCATAATGCGAAACTGGTTTTAGAGTATTTAGCCATATTGTAAGGCTTAATAATTTCTGAAACTCTTATGGTGCTGCCCTGGGTCCTGACTATGTTTTGTTGCTTCATCGTTTTAGCAGAATTAACCCCGTCTTTGTTTTTGTTCGAATGGAATTGTATTATTTTCTTTATGCAACATTTTGGAATTTAGGTAAATTCCTAGAGATACTAATACAAGCGCAACGTGCTAACTACTACTCCAAGCATACCTCGGCCGGGCCCACCTTACCTCACGTCCCATCATCCCGCTCCTACCATTATTAGAGTAAACGATTTACTCCAGTAAAACAATTTTTTCGCTTCCAATATACATTCTATTTTTCCTATATCCAACCAACCACTTTCTCTCCCCACTTGATTTTTCCTTTTTTTATCTGAATCGATCCTTAATCCCAACCGATAGATTAGTGATGCACAAGGGAGGAGGAGGACGACACCCCAGCGGTTGATGGCAGTGGCTGGCGAGCGGTGCGCACAAGAGAGGAGGACGATGCGCCGATGGTTGAGACGAAGGCATTGCTAGAACAAGCAAGTAAGGAAATGTCACTCCATTACATCAAATTTGCATCTGCATACTCTGCTTCACCTTCATGCGTGAAATCCTAATTTCTTTTTGAAAATAAATTTAAATGCAATCTGCAATATTATCTGATCTGAATTGATGTGGCTGGCCGCAGAGGATACGGTGGAGTCAGCCTGTGACGGAGGTTGTTTGCTATTTTTCTTTTGCTCATCGTCTCTATGACATGAACGAGAATGTTACTTTTTTCTGCTTACTAGATGATGGATAGCTACTACTGCGCAACGCCAAGCTTATCTCTACACCACTCCACTCATTCTGTGATTCCATCGCCGAGTACCGCTCGCAACCCGGTTGCTCTCTCCACCACCAGTCACAACACACGGACCAGCCTCTCCATCTCAATCATAGGATTCCAACTTCATGATGGATTTTTGGCCAAACCAATTTTTTCTCTTCTAGTTTGATTCACAATTTTATCACTCATGTGTTATTCAGCCTGTAAATTTTTCATTCGTACGACCATTCTGTGATTCAGATTAACAATGCTCTATGAAAATAATTAGTGTCAGTATTACTCCTATTGGTGAAATGGGAACTAGGGTACCCCTTTCCCCGGGAACATAGTGTATATTCCTTGTTAACTAAAATAACAAACTATAATTAAACCACCGTTAAGTTAAGTCACGCATTAACGACAGGGGGCATGGGGCCCACTTCCAAGACGGGACCCAACGCCCTCGCCTCATGTAGGGAGCCCAAGAACTCAAGTTGAGTGGGGTCGGGGGGCTCCCATCTTAAAATTACAAACCAGAAGGGACCTGGATCTCGGCTTGGCCTTGATCCTGGTTCCCCCTCTATCCTTATAGCGCTCACATTCTTCACAGAGAAGGGTATAGAGGCCTATAAGATTTATATCTGAAAAATTCTAGGTGCTGAGGAGCCCGAGACCTAACCTGGTCTGGGACCCGACCCCTCATTGCCCTTGTAGGTTACAAGTTCCTCCTTGAGAGGAGCATGCAAACGTACAAGATCTACATCTGAAAAGATAACTCAAACGTTTGGGAAAAAGATTCTAAACCGATTGGATTCATAAGATGTGGAAAAGACTGTAGCGCTGAGTCATTATGTACGATGCGAGTCTGGACACGCATCGTACATGCCCAGTGACACCCAGTTCCACCAACTGGGCGAGAAGGGAGTTGTGGCACTGTCTGGTGAGGCTGGGATTCACCGAGCTCACCACATGACACATGGTGGACGATGTGAAAGCCCACTGGCCCAGGTCGGTGCCCGGAGAGCCTGGGGCAATCTAACAGAATGATTTTGGTAGGTTTCTCGGGGATGTTTGAAGGGAACCAACTAACAACGACAAGATAACTCAAGGGGCACGTTTCAAAATAGCATGGAATCGGTGTTGTAAGCCCCTCCTTGGACTATAAAAGGAAGGGGACATGCCACTTAGAGAGGGTTGAATCATTTCTAGCTTGTACTTTACCAAATCCAGATAACAACAACCAAAAAACAGGAGTAGGGTATTACACCTTCGAGGGGCCTGAACCTATATAATTCTCTGTGCTAGCTTGGATTTTGCTAGCTCATGCCCATCTACATGAGATCATCACTCGTCATCCAAAGCAAACCCCCGGTCGAATCTTCATTAGGGGAGGGGTTTGCACCCCCCGCTATTGGAGGACTACTCCTCCGCCAGCTGGCGTGCCAGGTAGGAGGGTTTCCCTGCAGTGGCCCCAATTGTGGCTGGTGCCAACGGTTTCCCAGCACCTGTACCATCCGCGGTACAAAGAACGGCTTCAAGCCAGGTGTCTTGAGAATCCATTTTCAGCAAACCAATCCAGATTTAGCCCACTAGACAGGAACTTTCAGCTCTCAAGCCGATGGGTGGAAAGAATGGTATAAAAGAGTAGCAACCAGCAAACAAACTCATTGGGATGAATTAGGGATCTCCCAATGCCTCTCCCCCTCTTTAGCTGATATGAAAAAATATGAACCCATGCTATCGGCTGCTAGTTACTTCTGGTCAGATACACTTAATGCTTTCATGTTTAACCCTGGGCCAATGACACCCACACTCCTGGACATAACTATGATCACCGGCCTAGATATTACCCCATTGGCTAACCCCATCAGTCTCAAGGTTAAATGTGACCACAAGTTTAAGACCAAGAATGTTGGAGGATGGCCAAGATATATTTCTATGAACATGGGAACAAGTTCTATATCCCAAAGAGAACATCTAGCTTTTCTGATGATGTGGCTTGATAAGTTCGTCTTCTGTGGCCCAACCTATGGTCCCACAGCCAACTGACAACATTTAGCCGAAGTCCTTGCCTCCAAAATGTTAATCCCTTTGGGCAAATACCTTTTAGGAGCAATATATCAGATGATGATCCAAACATCGGCTAGGCTCTTGATAGACAGTAATGTCAATCTTGGTGGCCCTTGGTGGTTAGTGCAGCTTTGGCTGAACCTATATACACTCAAAGCAGCTCACAGACCTATTCTTTCAAAGTCAATTCCATCCCTAGCCGATTCTGATAGTGAAGAACCTGAAGCACACCGATGTATGTCTTATGGAGAAACAACTACTGTGTACCCTAGGTTAGGACCATCGACCGATTATTTTCAGAATTGGTTTTGCAACTTTTATGATGTATTTCCAAGGGATACCAGAATCTGGTTCGCTGATGAAGATTTCGCTATGTATGAGCTACCAACCGATTTCAGACTTGATGAAATCAATTATGAACGATTTGAGAAACCTAGAGAAATCCTCACAACAGCCATTTCTCCATGCATACTTCCTGCTAGCATATCTCAAGACCGAAATGTCCAAGTCTCATATGAGTTCTATCATCCAATGATTGCAGCCAGACAACTAGGCATGGGCCAGCTCCTAATCAGCTTATATTTGGCTAACAAAATCCAGCCAATGGGCATTGCACTATCATCTCTTTTTATGGACAAGCTCCTGAACATCGAGGGCCCACCACTTGGCACTATTGATCGCTTCAACCCTATCCTCATCAGAAGTGTTCTCTTTGATCGGTGGTGGTTAGAATGGAGAAAGCAAATCTTCTATCTATCGGCTTGGATGTATCTGACAAAAATACTACCTGACTTGAATCCCCAAGTAAGTCATTTCCTCCAACCTTTTCAATATACCTTAACGCTAATATATTTTTCTGACTTTGAAAATTTCTCATTATGTTTTACAGGCATCGGACTCTTCCTCATGTTAGCTAAAGTAGTCAGACAATAAAGTATGCACCACCTTTGCTTCCAAACAACGTTGGCCCAACACCATTTCATCATCGGCTATCATGCCCCTAAGATCACCTCACTTCTCCAAGGGCAAATCGGAAAGCTGATAACAGGCAAACGCAAAGCAATGAAGAAAGCTGCAGAAAATCCACTATGGCCAAGAAGAAGAAAACTTCGGCCGATGAAGATCTACCTCTCATTGATTCTGATATGGAGGAATTCTTAAAAGAAGCAGAAATGGAAGAAGCAGTTGATGAAGGTCCTGCAAACATCAGTGACACAGAAGAAATTCCAGTCGATACCCCTCAGGCCATCATACCAACTTCTCCTGCCCCAGCCCCTCCTCGTCTAGGCAAAACTACTACCAAGATCAAGGTATTCATCCAATCCTTCTTTTCTCCTCGCACAAATTCTCTATATATACTCATCATAACTCTTTTCTAGTTTTCTTTGTTGAAGAAAGCATCAACAATAGTCAAGCATAGTAAACAGCCAGCAAGAATTCCAAGCCCACCGTCTTCACCGGCTATCTCAGTTCGTATATATTTCACTCATACTTATTTTAGCCAATTGAACTATATACTTAACCATTACCTTTCAATTTTAGCCTACAATTCATCAATCACCTCCCCATCGGCCAATATCCAGTGAACACACTCCATCAACCATTGGGAGCCACCATGAGGAAGAAACAACTGCTATAGTCCCAGCTCCTCCAATCCCTGTAAGAATATATCCAATCATCCCTTGCATCGGCTATAATTGAATTTATCACTTATCATGACTTTTCTTCTGCAGACTTTAGCCTATATATTCTCTTTCGACATAAGACAATTCTTAGACAAGGATGTTGAGGATATAACCAGCAAGGCAAAATCCCCAGTGCCTGATGACTTGAAGACAAGATTAGCCAATATTGCTGATCGGTTAGGAGCCTCTCTGGATGCCTTAGTTGTAGACTGTAGACTGATCAGGGTCAGATTTCAAGAAATTCAAGGCCAACTCCCTGAAGACCTTGCATATATCATCTCTCCAGCGGTTTATCTTGAGCAACATGGATTTAAGCTGTAAAAATCTAAACAAAAGATAGTCGATCGGCTAGAACGCCAAGGCTTAGAAGCAACAATTCAAGCCAGCTGACAACAAGTTAATGAGAACAAATCCAAGCTTGATGAGCTGACTACTGGTCCAGAACGAATCCAAAAGAGCTAAATGCATTAAAACAAGAGGAAGCCGATATCCTAGCCCGAATAGATCAATGCCGAGTCAAGATTGGAGAAACGGACCAACAGCTTGCCGATCTCCCGAAGGCCATTGAAGATCAGAAGATCAAGCTCAAGTCATCGGCCAAGCACCTAGCTTCACTTAACAAATCCCTCAAGCCGATCCCTGGAAACAATGTTGCTGATGCCCAAATCATTGATGAAGTAGAGAAAATCCGTCTTCGTGCAATATTGGCAATTCAAAACTTCTTGGGCTAATGTAATCGTTTTAAGTGTCTTTTCTGTAAGACAATAACTCTAATCTTTTGCAAGCACTACAAGTGTATCGGCCATCAAGCCGATATTAGATTAACTGTCAACCACTGAACTTAGTCAAGCAATACATGTGTCAACCACTGAACTTAGTCAAGCAATACATGTGTATCGACCATCGAGCTGAGATTGAATCAATTATTCAACTTTGCTCAAAAAATTTCAACTTTTCCAATTTTATATACTACATGCCCCCTAGTTCTGGTATACGAGGGACCATACTTCAAAAATCATCTAAGGGCAATAATTCTATCGGCCATCTCATGGCGATGTAACAACATCGGCTATCCATCATACATCGGCGTAGCTCAGCCAACCATGAACCAATCCAAACACTTGGGTAATATTTCTTCAAGTATTTTCCATTAAGAGCTCTCCCAAAAACATCTCCATCAAGTCCTTTTTAACATATAAGCCCCTTTTGAAACACACTTATGAATTCAAAAAGACCCTTCCCAATTCGGTGACCTTTTCCAAATTTATTATCTCTCGATCCTATTGGTAATATCAATTTCCATACAAGTTCTTCTTACTTAAAAGACTTTGGCAAATTTTCTTACTATAATGCCTTGCAACCCTCTCTTTATCTCTCTTGACTTTCTCCAGGGCTCGCAATCTTGATTGTACCAACTCCTTAGATTCATCAACCATGAGATTATGATAATCATCGGCCGTCAACTCATCTTGCAAAGAAATCCTCCTTGAGCCGATGTTAGTTTCCCATGGCAAAACAACTTCATGTCCATAAACTAGTTGATAAGGCGGGATTTGTATACCACCATGACATGCCATCCGATAGGACCACAATGAATCAGCTCATGTAGTATGCCACTTTTTAGGTTGCTCAACAATCTTTCTTTTAATCAACTTGATCAAGCTCTTGTTAGATGCTTCTGCTTGCCCATTGGCTTGCACATAATAAGGAGAAGAATTCAATAATTTAAGCCCCATGCTCTCAGCAAATTGTACAAACTCATCGTACAAAAAGATCGATCCTTGATTAGTAGTTATCGTTTGTGGTAAACCGCATCTATATATCATATGTTCTTTAACAAACTCGATGGCATCTTTTGAGTCAACCTTCTTGAGAGGAATAGCTTCAACCCATTTAGTAAAATAATTTGTAGCCACCAAAATAAATTACTTGATGATGGGTTGATTGGGCCGATCATATCAATTCCCCAACCTCTAAACGTCCATGGCTTAACAATTGGATTCATAGCCGACACTGGTGCTCTTGGAATTGGTCCAAATCTCTGAAAATCTTGACAACCCTTATAATATCTGAAGCAATCTTCCAACATCGTCGGCCAAAAATATCCAACTCTTCTAATCAGCCATCCCATTTTATGAGCCGATTGATGAGTACCATAAATTCCTTCATGCACTTCACACATGACAACCTTGGCTTCTTCGAGACTTAAACATTTAAGTAGAACTCCATCAATCATCCGATAGTAGAGATCATCATCCAACAGAACATATTTAAGTGCTTTATATTTTAATTTCCTTGATGCTGACTGAGAAGGATCCTTTAGATACTCAACAATCTCGAATTTCCAGTCATCAGCTTGCAGAAATGCAATCTCCACCTCCATATTTTTTAACATCGGCTTGTATCTCGATGCACCCTGTTCCGCTCATCATATCCACGCATCTCCTCTTCCTTCTCCTGTCTCTTTTGGTATTTATTTATCATACTAGCTGAATTGAATTTCCTTGCCTGATATCTCCTTCTATTGGCTTGACCCCTGTCAGCTCTAGTATGCATCATGTTTACTGGAAAAGAATACCCATCAATCTTCATCGGATCCTTGGCTTCATCAAACTTGATTCTGCCTTGCTCGATAGTCGATTGAATCTGCTATTTGAGTACTTTGCAATCATTTGTACTATGAGATCCTGTGTTATGCCATTTGCAATATTTGTACCGGAAGTTGAATCTGTTTCTCGTGGAGGAGTAGATCAAATTTTCTATCGGCTTTGGTGACACCAAAATCATACTTCTCTTCTTTCCCAGAACTTTTTACGCATTGGCACACCACTGTTTTCTTATTTCTGGACCACTCAGCCATATTGATCTCTAGGTCTTCATCCTCAGATTCAGAAGTATAATCATAAACATTATTAACGTTGTTGGCCTTCTTAGGAAACTTTCTGGCCTCCTGGAATCGTAGTTCATGAGCCGATACCTTTTGAGCTAAGTGTGCTAAGCTCTCAAAGTCTTCAGCAGAAAATATCTCCCTTATCGGCACCAATAATCCCTAGAAAGCTTAATCGGCTAACTGTGAATCGGTCAAGGTCAAACTGTAGCACCTATTCCTCATATTTCTAAATCTCTGAATATAATCTGGCACCGATTCATCCAACTTTTGCTTGATAGATGTTAGATCCGATAGTTTCATTTCCTGAATTCCAATGAAGAGGTATTTATGAAATTGTTTTTCTAGATCGGCCCAACTTCTGATAGAATTGTATGGTAGAGAAGACAACCATGAAAAGGCTGATCCAGATAATGAGAGCGGAAATAATCTAACTCTCAAAGCCTCTGTAGCCGATGCCTCTCCGCATTGTGCTAGGAATCAGCTGATGTGCTCATATGTAGATTCATTGTCCTACCCTAAGATCATTGAGAAATCTGGCACTTTATATTGGCTTGGCAATGGTACCCTTTCGAGGTACTCAGGATACGGATGCCGATACATATTACCACTATCCTTTGGTCTGAGACCAAATTGCTCCCTCATTGCATTGGCGATCATATCGGTCCAGGGCTATTATTGACCTCCTCCATATTGCTGTTGCATCTGCTCATATTGATTGTATTGTGATTGAGGTACATATTGAAACCGTGATGATCCTTCTAGCCGATATTGGGGTGAATGTGGTGATCCTTCTTTATATATATTTCTTCTCAACTTTATTGATTTATCACCTGCATCCAAATATACACTAACACTGTGGAAAATTGTTAGAATTAAATCCTATGACTACGTTGGATATTTTATCTCTTCAGATTCGTGCAGGTATTGACGACGTAAATTTAACCGTTAATAGCCATCAACAAACCCCCACAGTTAGCTCTTTACTCGTCTCGAGTAAAGATTAAAGATTATCGTGGAGTAAAATTTTCTAATGTATGAACATGTATACAATCTATTCTGAGCCATACTTGTACTTCTGAACTTTTGTAGTGTTTAACTTACCATCTTGAGTAATTGATGAATGGAATGGTCGCGACTCAAGTCACTCCTTTTCCTCCTATCATGTACTTGGGTTTTTTATATGTTTTCACAAATTAGCCATACTCCTCAAATGACTCTTGAATTGCTATTTTTGATTTCTAGATCCTCACCAAGGCATGTATCGCTGATATGTCCCTATTCTACATGGCTAGTTTATGTGGAGCTTGGTAGGGATCAATCGTGGCGCACCTGCATTACTGTTGACGATGGAATTTATTAAGCATATGAATCGGAATCGAGATCCAATCCGAAGTGGATGTGATGATATGCGGAAATCTCGGACACACAATGCGCCTCGACTAGGAATCCGTATCGGCTGATACCGAGTTTGATATAGTCAACCAATACAGCCGATGTTGGTAAGATTCGGATTCAGGAGAAGGACTTCAATGATATTGCCAGGCGAGGATAGAGTCCAAGATAGGCAAATGTATCTATTAATTAGGATTTTATGTAATTTTCTTATAGATATTCTCGGTCAGAGTCGGCCTAAGGGACTGTTCGTCTATTAGAGTTGTAATAGGAAGTATGAGTCATGTTCGATATGGACATATAATGTATTTTGGGTATAAATATGTACCCGATACCCCGTAAATAATTAACATCAGTTCAATTCAATCTCGGTGCATCGCTAACCTTTTTCGTTACTTTGTTTTGACGAGTTCTTGCTTTCGAGTCAAGCTGCATCGGTTTCGATCTTCAACAAAGAGGTAAAACTTGTTAAGGCGATTTGCATCATCGGGATTAGTGCTTACATCTTTATGACACTCTAATCTTGTTTTTGTGAATCACCGAGTTATCATATATATTATATAATCTAGATTGACAGTGCTTTCTATTTGCATCGGCCAATCTCTATCTAGGGTTTTGTCGATAACGCTAGATTGATTTGTTGACTTAGATTATATAATATATCCACCATCCAGAAAAGATAATCATTGACTTGATTGTTTAGATATTATGTTTCTTTTCATACTTAGTGCTACATCAGTTAAGTTTGATCTACTAAGTTGTGTTTAGAGTCATAATCCCTAGCCTGTTTTATGGTTGTTAATAAGGATAGTATCGGAGTTTCAACCGATCTTACCTGATATAGTTGTTTTACATAGATCTATGTCTTGTTTAATATACTATATTTTCCCCTTATATCGGGATCTCAACTCATATAAATATATTGAATTTATTATCAATCTAATTGACGTTATTTTAATATATTTATTTTAAGATGATATCCTAGTATAAGTAGTATCGGAGCTATAGCCGATACATGCTTAAATTTGAGCATCGGCTATGATATAAACATATATAATCATTATTTCATGTTATTTTGGATCTAAGCAAATTATACTGTCTTGGTTAAGTCCGATCTATCCCAATTGCTGATCTTTAAAGTAATATTGATTTATAGATTATATAATGTCAATCTCTGCAGTCGATGGAAGAGGTTTAGGTTTTATTTAATTTTATAGATATGTCTTTCAGCTGATTCATCTCATATTGCATCGGCTAGGTCACACTACGATATGACATCGGCTTTCTAGCCGATCGATTATCGTTTACTAATAATATTTGCATGTTTCATCTTATTGATTGCAGGATCAAATCAACTAGTATGCCCTTGAACTCAAAAGTAAGCTTTGGACCTGCACTGGAGTTAAGCAGATCTCCCAGGCCAGTGTGTGTTTACATGTATTGGCAAGCCAAAACATAGGACTCAAGGAGATAGCAAGTCATACTTTTTGATCAAGAATGTGCATGTGTGTGGTATGATGATGGATAAAGAAAATTTGATAAATCCTTTTTTGTACCTCCTCCTCCACTTCTGTTTTTTGGAAAATTTGAGAGAGTGCATGGCTATCCTTTCTTTTTATTTTTTTTACATGCCCCATACTTGTATGAGCAAGATCTTTATTTCTCTCTCTTTTACATAACCATGCCTCTCTTTTCTTTTACTTGATTTTTTGGAGAAAGAGGCACAAATAACATGGAATATTTATTTTGTGGATGATGACTAAAATAAATGATGACATATGCTAGCTTCTAGTGTAGAAGTTTAGCATTTGTGTAAGTACGTGGAGTGTACGTGATCTTGATCATGCGAGTATGAAAAGCATCTCAGACGAGTCACAAAGTTTTGACAAGACTCAACGTAATATCGTGTAGCCAAAAGTACATAGGGTTGCAATGCGAATCACTTTTTGGCCTTGGTAGGTAATCATATAGTTATTGAGGAGTATTGCTTGAAAAGTTTTAGATTTTAGCAAAGATAAATTCCCAAGTATCATGATAGTTAGATAGGAGTTTCCCTTCTCATAACCGTATCACAAAAATCAATTACCTAGATAGGCAAGGGCCCCTATGATAGATATATGTTCACAAATGACAAGTATCAGTAAATAAGTATTTCTTCATAGGAAAATTTCATTTGTTGAGAATTAATTAATTTCATTTTATCTTAGAGTCAAATTTAAATATTTTTTCAATGTATACTCAAATTTAACTCGTATTCAGGGGAGAATGAGGAATGGGACAAGCATATCAATCCACCGGTAAAAAAACGGAGAAGATGGGGCTGAGTCTGGTTCAGTCGAACCCATGGTTCGGCCGAACCCCTCTTGGCTCAAATTCTGCTGCACCTTTTTGTGTTCAGTGGTGGAGTCCTGGTGTTCGTCTTTATGCATTTGTTCACATTTGTTGCGTGTCAGAAGCCCGAAGTACTCCCCCACACTTATTTTGTACCTATACTGTATTCACACAACAATATAAACCGAGATAGGGCTTCCACTGGGGTGAATACTAGTGAGCCAACTTTATTAAATGAAATCATAATGAGGCGCTTACATTAAAACATGATAGAAAATATAAATAAACTAAGAAGCGCCTAAAATTTATTACTTAGATGGGGAAGCATCTAATTAGCATAATAACAGCCTTCTTTCCCCATCTCGGTGAATGCGCGCTTGATTTTTGCGCACATCCCATGGCTAAAGATATCAAAGTCGCGCCTAAGTTCATCAAGCTCAACTTTTCTCTTCGCATCACGGTCACGCTTCTCCTTATTCTCCTCATGGAGTTTCTTCACCAAACTCATGAGTTTTGTGACCGAGAGCTTTGATGACTTAACGTCACCTCCTTGATAGTGCCCCAGCTCCCGGATGATAGGTGACGCCTCACCTTAGAGGGTGAGGAATCAACAGACTCCATAGCCTCGTCCTTCTCCACGGGAGTCAAAGGCCGATAGAGATCTTTAGCGTACCCACCACCGGGAGTTCTAACCCCCATGATGCGGAACCTCTTGCCTTGCTTTGTTGTCGGAGTGGCGGTGGGTGTCTTGTATTTGTGTAGCACCTCATCACCGGTGTTGGTGAGGAGCGTGCCCACATACTTCTCGATGGAAGGAGGAGTAGCCTTCAACTGCTCATGGAACAGCCTTCGCGCCGTCTTCATTGGGCCTAATTCACCCGTCTTCCTGCTGGCGGGGGAATTACCCTGGATCTTGGTCTTGTGCATCCGGCGTGGCGACACCGAAAGAGGAGCCGGGATGGGTTCAGGCAAACCAAGGAGTTCCCCGACCGCCCCCATTCTGGCCGAGGAGCTAGGGATGGATGACATGGGTTCAATCCACACCGCATTTACCCCCTCCACGGTGTATTCTTGAGCGGGGATCAATTGATTTGCCGGTGTCGGATTCCCCTCAAGATTGTAGGTGGAGTTAAAGGTGGAAGGGATGAAGGGATGAGTGATTTGCCAGCCATGGATGGAGTTTTGCAAGGATTTTAGGAGAATTTAGGAGAGGAAGAAGAAATGGTGGTAAGAAAGGAGAGGAGAGGGGCTCAAGATTTAAAAGGGTTTCTGGATCGATCTACCCTCTAATTTGCATCACACACTGAATGGATAAACCAGGCAGGAGTGAGATAATTCACAGTTCAAAATTGGGGGGATTTGGGCTCACCCTTGGTTCGGCCGAACCCATGTGGGCGCAGAATCCCTCTAAATTTTCATGATAAATCTACCTAGGGGAAAGAATATTTTATAGAGTTTTTGATAAGTTTTTTAGACAAATTCATTGTGGTTCATAATCCATTCAATCTATAACATCCACTTCTTCGTCCAAAATTTCTCTGGGTGCAAGGAAAACTTTCAAGCGTTGGCCATTTACCTTAAAGATATTACATGTGTCGTCTCGAAACGTGACGGCCCCGTGCGACGAAGTGTTCGATGACATCAAATGACCCTTCGAATTTACTACGGAGTTTTCCATGCCCAAATAGTTTCACCCTGGAATTGAACATTAGTACTTTATCCCCTGGCTTCAATTTCTTGATCTTTATCCTTTTGTCATGCCAGCGTTTAGTCTTCTCCTTGTACAACTTTGAATTGTGAGTTTCTTTTTCTCTCCATTCTTCTAACTATGAAAGTTGCATCTTCTTCCATTCTCCAACTCCCTCAAAATCCATGTTCTAGTTTTTGATTTCCCAGTATGCTCTATGCTCTAGGTCAACGGGAAATAGGCATAACTTTCCGTAGACTATCTGGTATGGGGACATACCGAGCGACGTTTTATGTGCTGTTCGGTATGCCCAGAGAGCATCAGGTAGCTTATCCTTCCATCCCGTCCCCATCTTGAGAACTGCCTTTTGTAGGATGTTTTTGATTTGTTTATTTGAAGTTTTTTCCTGCTCGCTTATCTGCGGATGGTAAGGTGTGGCAATGTTGTGCTTGGCGCACATTTCTCTTAAGAGTCCTCTGAAGATTTTGTCAATGATGTCTGATCCTTCATCGCTTATGACCATTCTTGGGGTGCCAAAGCGCAGGAAGATAATTTCAGTGAATATCTTTTTGGCGTGTTTTGCATCTGCTGCTCTGCACGACATTGCTTCTACCCATTTGGATACATAGTCGACTGCCACTAGGATGTACTGGCTGTCTCGGGACTTTGGGAATGGTCCCATGAAATCAATGCCCCACACATCAAATATCTCCACTTGAAGGTTGTAAGTGAGGGGCATTGCATCCCAAGCAGTTATCCCTCCGTGCTGCTGGCAGCTCTGGCACCATCGAACAAACTCCTTGGAGTCTTCATACATAGTCGGCTAGTAGAATTAGCTCTCCCAAATCAAGGATTGTGTGCGGAATGCACCAAAGTTCCCACCATATAGCGACGCGTGGCATCTCTCAATGATTTTCAGACCTTCCTCTATTGGCACACACCTTCTTAGTAATCCATCAGAATATACTCTGTAAAGGTACAACTCATCCCATAGATGATGGCGACTCTCATATTTCAATTTTCTTTTGTTATCTCCTAGTGGTACGAAGCCTAAAATCATGTAATTCACAATATTTGCGTACCATGGGTTGGAATTTGTTACCGTCATCAGCATGTCATCTTGTAGGAAATCATTTATCGGTGGTTCATGCATGTTAGTTAATTGTAAATGCGACAAATGATCTTCTACTCAGTTTTCTACTCCCTTTTTATCTTTAATCTCCAAGTCATATTCTTGGAGTAGAAATATCCATCTTAAAAGATGGGGTTTAGCATCTTTCTTGGAGAGCAAATATTTTAGAGCAGCATGGTCGGTATAGACTATCAGTTTTGCTCCTACCAAGTAAGATCTAAACTTATCTATAGCAAAAACTATGGCCAGGAGCTCCTTCTTAGTAGTTGCATAATTTAATTGAGCTCCTATCAAAGTCTTGCTAGCATAGCAGATTGCGTGATGCTTTTTATCTTTGGTTTGCCCTAGGACTGCACCAACAGCATAATCACTAGTATCACACATTATTTCAAAAGGAAGTGTCCAATCAGGGGGGTTGAATGATTGGAGTAGATACAAGCACCTTTTTGAGAATTTCAAAAGATTTTAGGCACTCATCATCAAACTCAAAGGGTGCATCCTTAGCTAACAGGTTAGTAAGGGGTCTTGCGATCATAGAAAAATCCTTCATAAAATGCCTGTAGAACCCTGCATGACCTAGAAAGCTACGGATTCCCTTGATATTCACCGGAGGTGGAAGCTGTTCAATTACTTCTATCTTAGCTCTGTCTACCTCTATTCCCCTTTCGGACACTCGGTGTCCAAGGACTATTCCCTCACGGACCATAAAATGGTATTTCTCCCAATTCAGCACTATGTCCTTTTCTTGGCACCTCTACAAGACCTTGTCTAGATTTTGAAGACAATGACTGAAAGTTTTACCATAGACGGAGAAATCTTCCATGAAAACTTCCATGATATCCTCGATCATGTCAAAAAATAGACATTATACACCTCTGGAATGAGGCGGGTGCATTACACAGCCTAAAGGACATCCTACGGTAGGCATAGGAGCCATAAAGGCACGTGAATGTGGTCTTTCTCTGATCATCGGGATGGATGGGAATTTGGTGATAACCAGAATACCCATCAAGGAAACAGAAAAATGAATGATTTGCTAGTCATTCCAACATTTGATCAATGAAGGAAAATGGAAAATGATCCTTCTTAGTTGTCTTGTTGAGTTTTCTTTAGTCGATGCACATCCTCCATCTCGTGACAATACGTTGAGGAATTAATTCGTTTTTAGCATTTTCAACGACTGTCATATCTCCCTTCTTGGGCACCACATACATCCCTTCCTGGGCACCACATGAACAGGGCTAACCCACTCGCTGTACGGAACGAGATAGATGATCTCGGCGTGCAAGAGTTTCAAGACCTCCTTTTTAATGACATCCCTCATCGTGTTGTTAAGCCGTCTCTGGGATTCCCTAGACGGATTACTTTCAGGTTAGATAGGAATGCGATGGGTGCAAAGAACAAGACTAATGCCCTTAAGATCTTGAAGAGAGTAGCCCAGAATAGATTTATGCTTTTCTAGCATGGCTAGAAGATGAGAGGTTTCATCCTCTGAAAGCTTGTCGCTTATGATGACAGGAGCTTCCTTGTTGCCATGTAGAAAAGCATAACGTAGGCCTCCCGGAAGGGGTTTTAGTTCGATCGGTGGCTACGGAGGTGGTTCTAGGATAGCAGCTCAAGTGTTTCTCCAGACTCCTCTTCTTCTTGAATGAAATCAGGAATATCGTCTTCGAGAGAGGACTTAGGAGGGTAAAAGGAAAAAATAGTCGTCATTTCCTCCACTGATTCTTCATCAGAAGGGGAGTCGGCCAAAGCATTTCTTGACCATGAGAATGGGACAGTAAACTCATCTCCTCCTAAAGTTATTTTGAGGCTTCCTAGGGATGGGGCGTTTATGAGAAATTTCTCAATAGGGTGCCTAATCAGAATGTCGAAGTCTTGGATTTCAAAGATGTGGAAATCTAGGATAGCCTCGGTGCTGTCATATCTGACAGGGACGTTCTGTATGATTCCAAATCCTGTAATTAAACACCCTGAGAGGTGTTTGAAGAATTTGTTGGTCGGTGTTAGTGCTCTATCGCCTAGGTAGGTGAAAGCGAAAGACTCAGAAATGAGGTTAACACCAACCGTTGGGCAATACAGAATGTCCATCATATTCCCTCCTAACTAGCAAGGAATGGTGCAAGGAGAGGAGTTGATCTGAATTACTTCGGAGGAAAACTCTACTTCTTTTAGCCATTCATTACTCATAATAGCAGTTAGCTGTCGAGCAGTTTCTTGAAGATACTCATCTTCAATTTGGCCAGGAGGTGGAGTAGGAGTAGGCGGCTTTTTCCTACTGAAGTAAGTTAGGGTATTTCCATAATCTTCATGGAAATCATCCCCAAATTCAGGAGCACAACCTAGAGCTTGAACTTCTACGATGTCCGGAGATGGCTCCAAGGAGGACTTTTTAGTCGAATCTGATGATGTAGAAGGTTCAGGATCAGATTCGGCTAAAGAAGATTCCTCCCGATTCGACACAGATTCCTAGGGGGGCTCGGAGCATTGCCCAAGGAAGGAGGTATTTTCCGATATTCGATCAAGAATTTTCTTTCCTTCCAATGGGGTTTTATGCAACGAACCTCCGGCAGTTATGTCAAGGTGGAATGCAAATTCCTTATCTAGAATCGTGTGGAAATGTTGCAACAAGGCATACTCGGGTATAGATAAGTTTGGTCCAGATCGTACCAAAGAGGTAAACCTGGCCCAAGCTGCACCAATTGATTCATTATCTTTCGGTCGAAAGCTGAGGACTTCAACCCGGAGGGCTGTAATTCGGGCAACAGGGAAAAATGCGAGGCAAAATCTGTCTCGCAACTGATCCTAGTCACCGTTTACACTCCTAACGGTATAAGCGTACCATTGTTTTGGTCCCTCATGAAGAGAAAACGGAAACAATTTCCACTTAAGAGTCTTGTGTCATGTCCTTGAATCAAGAGGCATGAACACAATTGCTCGAACTCTCGCAGGTGATGGTAGGGATTTTCTTGGTCTAACCCAGAAAAAGGTTTTTCCCTAACCATATTTATGAATTCTGGTTTGGCGCCAGAATTGCTTGTTAGTATTTCTTATAGTCACAGATAAAATCCGCAAGCGCATGGATATACCGCTGTAGCACTTTATCCCGAAGTATTCCAAGGTATTGAATTTCCACAGGGAACGAAAGTGTTGAACTCTTCGACAGGTTCATCCAAGGAAACAAGTTAATGTAAGCAAAGGGTAGAGAGGATTTTCAAGTGAAGAACAGAGTCGTTTAGAAAGCTTAATTTAATCCTATTGCAATACTTCAGGCACTGGCTTGCTCGCTGCTATCAAGACTTGCTCTACTATGCACCCGGACAAGGAGAACTACGGTGATCTCCAGGGCTATCGTCACCTCTACACCAACCTCTAACGTACTTTGGGGTACGCAACAAACACTGGTATTTAATAATATAGACACCATGTCTACACTATTAAAATACTACTTTAATGTTGATCAAACACTATTTCTAGTGAACAATATTCCAGTATGCTAATAGGAACTAAGTAAGAAATATACTTTACAGATAAATCTCAATTACTGATAGAAGATAATATCAATTATATTAAAGTAATCTACAAGGAACAAAAAGATTTAGAGGAATGTACGGACAACTCCGGAACTCCTCCAATCTTTCTCCCTTACTATCTCCCTATTCTAAGTATACATAGAGTGTACAAAGAGCCTCTTATATTTTAATTCAAACTTGGTGTTTGAAATGAAGCACTTGAGCTCCTTATATAGTCTTCGTATGATGGTTTTGGTAGTTGAAATTGTCCTAATTACCCCTCCACCATCATTGAGGCTTCATCTTGAGCGTCCACGTGGAAGTTGATGGCATTCGGAGTTGATGACGGTTCGGCCGAACCCTAGCTGGCCCATCTGGCCCAACGTTTTCTCCTTGGCTCTGGTGGAGAATCCCTCAGCCCATATGTATGGTGAATGGGCCCATTTGAATGTGTTTCATTATGTTTGTCGGACCAAAACTCCATAGGCTTGAATATGAGTTTGATTCTCCTCCTTCCTTATACGTATTTCTTCTCAACTTTATTGATTTATCACCTACATCCAAATATACACCAACGATGTGGAAAAATGTTAGAATTAAATCATACCACTATGTTGGATGTTTTATCTATTCAGATTCGTGCAGGTATTGATGGCGTAGATTTAACAGTTAATAGCCGTCAACATGCTGGTGGGGGCAGCGCACCGTGTGCGTCGCCTGCACCACCAACCCGATGAAGTTGTGGGTCAAAATCTTCATCATCTGACTCAAGTGGCCGGTGACCTCCCACCATGAGCACTGATGGAAAGGAGCTTCAAGAGCAGAAGAAACTAGCGCAGAAACCTTACCAAACACAGGGAACAACCCCCCCACCTGGCGTGCCAGCTGTCGAGGAAGCGTTTCCTCGGACAACGCGGGGGGGGGGGGGGGGGGAGGGGGCAGATCCTGCCTCTTGGGTTTGGAGATCCAACCAACAGTAGTTTTCATCGATGCACTGGTAATCAAGCTAGCGAAAGTACAAAGAGACATAGAGAATTATATAGGTTCAGACCACCAGGAGGTGTAATTCCCTACTCCTGTTATTATTTTTTTATCTGGATCTAGCAAAGTACAAGCTAGCTCTTTTTCGCATGAGACAATGAAAAAAGATTCAACCTCCTCTAAGTGGCATGTCCCCTTCCTTGTATTGTTCAAGGAGGGGCCCTCAAAGCCAGCTATGAGCTACTTTGAAACTTGTTCCTTGCGTTTTCTTATCGTTGCCAGTTGGTTCCCTTCAACATATCCCAAGAAATCTAACCAAATTCTACTGTTAGATTGCCCCAGCCTCCCCGAGCACCATCCTGGACCAGCTGGGCCTTCATCTTGTGCACCACGTGTCATGTGGTGGGCCTGGAAAGGCCATGACCTCACCAGGAAAGCGCCAGGGCTCCCTCTCCACCCAGTTGGCAAATCTAGGTGTTGTTGGGCATGTGTGATGCGTGTTCAGACTCAACTATTAACGCCAAAATTTGGTAAGAGACTAAGGAAAGAGCACAATCAGCCAATGGAAACTTATCCAAAAGAGACCGAGTTCAAGAAGGAATCATGAAGACCATGGCATGGCAGCATAATTCTACCTATTAATTAGGCAACATTTAGTAATTTCCTTTTATTTTTAGTAAAGATTGTTTAGAGTCCGATTAGGACTTGTATCTTTTACTTTATCTTTAGGAAAGTTTGTGTCTTGTCCAATAAGGATTAATATCTACCTATGGGTATAAATATGTACATCTAGAGTCCTTGTAATCTATCTCTCGATCAATACAACTACTATGGGTGCATCGCCACCCTCTTTTTCGAGGTTTTTACTTACAACCGATGGAACTTGGCACCTGACACGAGGTTGCATCATCTTTGATTTTCGGCGAAGGGGTAAGTCATAAGTTCCGCTGGCCCTGACAATCGTATCGGCTATGATGGTGTTGTTCAAGACTGCATCATTCTCGACCTCTTGGTTCACTCTGGTTTGATTGGTATGTTTGTCTGCATACTTATCATATATCTTAGTTAATCTAGTTTGGTAGCTCGATTTACTTGTATCGGCTGGGATCTGCTTTATGGTTTTCCGGTATCGGCTAAATTGCTTTGCTAGATTGGATTAGCTAAGGTATCCACCACCGTGAAAATTAGTCAAAGACTTGATTTTTTAGACTTTATGCTTGTTTGCATACTTTGCGATGCATCATCCCTAGCCGTGCCTAGAATCATAAAGGATAACCTGTCTTTGTTTATAATAAGGGTTCCATCGAGGTTTCAACCGATGAGTTATCTGGCCGTTGCATCGACTCATAAGGATTACACACAAGTTGGATTTAGCCAATGAAAACAAATGTTTTATTGATTATCAAATCATTTGGATTTTATGACATCGGACCTCCAGCCGATGTATGCTTTAACATTCGGATCAACACTTATTTTATCATATCAGTATTAGCCGATTGGTTTCTATTACTGTTTCATTACATTATCATCAGCCGGTTGTATTTATATCATTATCTACATTGGATATATTGCCGATAGTTCAGAACCCTATCAATATCGGTTGGCATTGACATCGGCTGGAATTACTATATCTGCTCATCAGCCGATCGGCTCTTTGGTGATCCACATATTTATCTATCTTGTCAGTTGAAGGATTAAACTGACTGGCACGCCCGAATCTCATCAATATTTTGGACCTGCACTGGATCTAAGCAGAGCTCACAGGCCGTTGTGTCCGTCGACTTAGTTCGTGCCAACACAAATCTAGCACCATCGGCGAGCGCGGATTTTTCGACAACATAGATTTGGCACGCCCAGCGACAAAAAGTAGTCAATATTTGGTAAGATTCTTTAGTGGATTCGGTTAAGGAAAGAACACAATCAACCGATGGAAACTTATCCAAAAGAGACCGAGTTCAAGAAGGAATCGTGAAGACCATGGCATGGCAGCTTAATTCTATCTATTAATTATGTAGCATTTAGTAATTTCCTTTTATTTTTAGGAAAGATTGTTTAGAGTCCGATTAGGACTTGTTTCTTTTACTTTATCTTTAGGAAAGTTTGTGTCTTGTCCAATAAGGATTAATATCTACCTATGGGTATAAATATGTACACCCAGGGTCCTTGTAATCTATCTCTCGATCAATACAACTACTCTTGGTGCATCGCAACCCTCTTTTCTGAGGTTTTTATTTATCAACGAAACTTGGCACCTGATGTCTTTGTTTTCCGATACAAGTAAATCGAGCTACCAAACTAGATTAAGATATCAGATAAATAGGTAGCCAAATATATCAACCGAACCAGAGCGATTGAAGAGGTCGAAGCGATGTAGCCTTGAACAACACCAATGTAGCCGATACAATTGCCAAGGCCGACGGAACGTACGACTTAACCCTTCTTCGGAGATTGAAAGCGGATGCAGCCCCGCGTCAGGTGCCAAGTTCCATCGGTTAATAAATAAAAACCTCAGAAAAGAGGGTGGCGATGCACCGAGCGTAGTTGTATTGATCGAGAGATAGATTGCAAGGACCCCGAGTGTACATATTTCTACCCATGGGTAGATACTAGTCCTTATTGGACAAGACACAAACTTTCCTAAAGATAAAGTAAAAGATACAAAGTCCTAATCAGACTCTAAATAATTTTTCCTAAAAATAAAAGGAAATTACTACATGCTGCCTAATTAATAGATAAAATTAAGCTACCATGTCATGGTCTTCCCGATTCCTTCTTAAACTCGATCTTTTTTGGATAAGTTTCCATCACCTGATTGTGCTCTTTCCTTAACTGAATCCACTGAAGAATCTTACCAAATTTTGGCGTTAACACCAACGCTTAGCCCGCCTGACTCAGTGCTACTATCTTTTAGCGTCTTTTCAGTCCCATCGGTTTGAAATCTTTCTCCAAACCTGTTTCATTAATGGCTGTGACCGTTGGATTGCAGCTGGTAGGGAGGACAGAAGATTGACTTTCAGAAGCCTTCACCCGCATCCCCGTGCCCTTTAATAGGGAATTTGGATGTCATAATGAGCTTATCGAAGATGTCGTTGATGAAGGGGATGTGCATGTATGTATATTTTGTATGTCTCGACGCTTCTCTTAAAGAGAAATGTGTGACTTACAAAGTCAATGGGGCTAGGTTCGAAACTGTTTGGGACCCAGGCTTCCCTATTGCTTTCTCATCTTATGATGTAGATCTTGTAGGTCTCAACGCTCTTCTTAGTGAAGAACGTGAGTCTTACAAGGGCAGTAGGGAGCCGGGTCCCAAACAGGTTGGGACCCAAGCCTCCTTATTGCTTTCTTATCTTTAGATGTAGATTTTGTAGGTCTCTACGCTCTTCTTAGTGAAGAACGTGAGTCCTACAAGGGCAGTAGGGAGCCGGTTCCGAAACAGGTTGGGACCCAAGCCTCACTATTGCTTTCCTATTTTAAGATGTGGATTTTGTAGGTCTCTACACTCCTCTTAGTGAAGAACGTGAGTCCTACAAGGGCATTAGGGAGCTGGGTCCGAAACAGGCTGGGACCCAGGCCTCACTATTGCTTTCCTATTTTAAGATGTGGATTTTGTAGGTCTCTACGCTCTTCTTAGTGAAGAAAGTGAGTCCTACAAGGGTAGTAGGGTGCCGGAGGCTTCCCTATTGCTCTCTAACCTTAAGATATAGATACTGTATGCTTCCACACTCTTAGCGAAGAACATGAGTACCACTGAGGTGGAGAGGGGAGCCCCCGGATCCTAGTCTGGGTTGGGACTCAGGCCTCTCTAGGTTTGAAATCTTATAGTAGATCTTGTAGGTTTCAACGCTCTTCTCAAGGAAGAGCATGAAACCTACAAAGGCAATAGGGGTCGGGCCCCACTAAGTTTGTAATCTTATAGGTAGATCTTGTATGTTTCGACGCTCTTCTTAAGGAAGAACATGAAACCTACAAGGACAATGGGGGGTCGGGTCCCAGGTCCCATATTGCCTACAAACTTGAAATTATAAATCTTATAGGTCTTGACACTCTTCTTAACAAAAAGTGTGAGTCCTATAAGAGCGGAGGAGGGGGGAGCCCAGGATCCCAGACTAGGCTGCAATCCTAGTCCCACGGGCTCCTTTATACAAGCAGGGGCCCCTAACTTCACCTTCGAACTGGGCCCCACACCCTTGTTCATTAATACACGTCTTAACTTAATGATGGCATAATTGTCGCTTTATCCCTTAGCTAATAAGGATTATGCGTTAAGATCCCGGGGAAAGGGGTACCCTTGTTCCCATTTCACCGATAGACATCTTCGAGAAGCTCACCTAAAAACTCTCAATCTCCCTGCTAACGTGCACAGGGGTGTGGTCGAAGACTCGAATTAGTCAAGACCCCGAACCCTGCCATCTTTAACCCAACGGTCACAGCCATAAATGAAACAGGTTTGGGAAAAAGATTCTAAACCAATGAGACTGAAAAGACGTGGAAAAGACAGTAGCACTGAGTCATTATGGATGGTGCAAGTCTGGAGATGCGTCGTACATGCCCGGTGACATCTAGTTCCGCCAACTGGGTGAGAAGGGAGGCGTGGCCTCGTCTGGTGAGGCTGGGATTCACCAGACCCACCACATGACACATGGTAGACGATGTGAAAGCCCATCAGGCCCAGGCCGGTGCCCGAAGAGCCCGAGGCAATCTAACAGCAGGATTTTGGTACGTTTCTCGGAGATGTTTGAAGGGAAGCAACTGGCAATGACAAGACAACTCAAGGGCCAAGTTTCAAAATAGCATGGAAACTGTTGTAAGCTCTTCCTTGGACTATAAAAGGAATGGGACAGACCACTTAGAGAGGGTTGAATCTTGTTTGATTCACATTTGTAAAGAGAACTAGCTTGTACTTAGCTAGATCCAGATAACAACAACCAAAAAATAGGAGTAGGGTATTACACCTCCAGGTGGCCTAAACCTGTATAATTCTTTGTGTCGGCTTGGATTTTGCTAGCTCGCACCCACTAGCATGAGATCATCACTCGTCATCCACAGCAAACCCCCTGGTCGAATCTTCATTAGGGGAGGGGTCTGCACCCCCCGCTGATGGAGGACCGGTCCTCCAAGAACTCCTATATTGTGTATTGAACACATTAGTAAATATATTAGTCCAGGGTGGCTAAGAGAACATAGACTATATCAAGAGGAAGGTAGTAATTGTTTTACTTGCAAACTACGAAGTCTAAACAATATTACAACACTGGTAAAACAATTACTAGCATTGTAAGATGGTAGTATTTTTTTACGATCATATAGGAACGATGTCGAATGATGTGGGGGCATTCATGCATTGTTACTTTTGAAGGAACATTCATACGAGTAAATTTGTTACTTTTGAAGGTGCAGAGGTAGGAGGCTGGGAGCAAATGGAAAACTTGTTAGAGTAAATTTGTTACTTTTGAAAGAAACGTGTGGAGACACTGGAAAAACAGAAAACTCGGAAAGAAAAACTAGATGGTAAATATTTTACTAAAACTATAAAACGAAAAAATCTAGATGGTTAACATTTTATTAGGCCTTGGAAAGGATAAAAAAGAAACACGAAAGGTGGGGTGGTAGAAAGCAAAAAAACAGATAAGGAAAGGTGGGGCACGGTGGAAAGATGAGGTGGTAAAAAACAAAAAACCGGACAGAGGGAGGGTTGTGCGGCACACGAACTACTATTTCAAGAGTTGCGCACATATTAGCGGCACCGGTAATTGTTTTACTCGCTGACTACGATGTCTAAACAATATTTCTAACACTAGTAAAAGAATTACTAGCGTTGTAAGCTGGTTGCAATTTTTTTACAACCATATAGGAACGGTGCCGAACGATGTGGGGGCATTCATGCATTGTTACTTTTGAAGGGAGCATTCATGCGAGTAAGTTTGTTACTTTTGAATGTGCGGAGGTAGCAGGCTTGGAGCAAATGGAAAACTTCTCAAAGTAAATTTGTTACTTTTGAAACGTGGGGAGACACTAGATAAACAAAAAAAACTCGGAAAGAAAAACTGGATGGTAAATATTTTAGTATAATGAGAAAACGAAAAATATGGATGATTAATATTTTATCAGGTCATTTGATTAAGCACGGATGAGATGGAAAGGATAAAAAAGAAACACGGAAGGTGGGTGCTAAAAAGTGAAAAAACCGGACGAGGAAAGGTACGGTACGGAGGAAAGGTGAGGTGGTAAAAAACGAAGAAACTGTTCAGAGAGAGCGTTGTGTGGCGCTCGAACTAATGTTTCGAGCACTGCGCGCGTATTAGTGCCACGGGTAAATTCGTCCTAACCGGGTAATTTCCACTTATGTGATCCTGTATGCATGCATATGATTTTTCTTAAATGAAATGCATCATAACAATTTACCTACACTTGTCATGTTTGAATACCTATGTATTAATTCAGCCACAGGTCAATTCAAATAAATTGCATGCGTTGGCATATAACTGATACATATAATTATGGTTTAAATTAGTAATTTTGCGCAGCACATACCTTCATTACTACTGCAGCAAAACAAATCAAGCGACAGGTTTAAACAGTATAGAAGATTCGAAAATCTACCCGCCTGGTTCTAAATGTCTGTCTCAGCGCATAAGGGCTCGTTTGTACCACTATTTATTCTTTTTTAGGAAATGTTCCGGTCTCACTATATGCCGGTCCAACTTTTCAAAAGGTAGGATAAGGGTAGGTGAGTATGGATGCGTATTTGTGAGCGTCTACCTTGTTTAGCAAGAAAATTATGGTACTCCTGAACTGAATTCTTCAAACCCTCAATATTTGACATGCAACTTTGCTATGCAATGCACTCGCACGCGTGTTCTCTTGATGTTTTATGTTTTGACACTTTTTAAAATCTTATTTTATAAATAGATCATTATAAAAAAATATTTCAGTAATAGACACTTTTCTTAGTGCAGTGACCTTTGCGTGGAGGTCCAACTTCTTGGTGCCAATGACACTGGCGCCGACACCCACATCCTCCTCGCAGCCGAGATGTAGAGGGGTCGGTGCTAAATATACTTGTGCTGAAAGTACATTTTAATCCTATTTACCGATGTGTAAAATAATCTTTTTTGAAAAGGATTTAAATATTTTTTATTATAAATAGGTTGTAAATGATAGTATTTTGGTGTTAAGGACCTATTTGTAATAAAATAATATTTATATTTTAAACTTTTTAGAAGTTTTTTTACATATAAATCCTTGGCATAAGTCAATTTAGTGTCGACCCATTTACATTAACGACTTTGCTACCATGAAGAGTGTCGTTACTAATATCATCAGTTCCGAGACATTGAACCTTGACAGCAATGACCTGCGCGGAGAAAAAGGATCTATTATGTAATTTGTTTTTAGAGTCTATTTATATAATAATCTTAAAAGGATCAAAATATAAAGATCGGCTAGAACCTAATGAACATACCAGCTAGATTTGTCCCTGAATTAGATAACTTCATAGGTCCATATATCGATCCACAGAGTCATATATACACGGAGAATTAAATCATCCATGCCATAAAAATTAATCGGCACTGGACAGTAATTAAAAGGGAAAGTGTTTTCATACCTTAAAAGGATATCGCATAGTTTCGTGCATGTCATCTAAATAGTCTAAAAAATTTTAAAAAAAATTGAAAAAAATTAATAAGATAGATTAATATAAAATATAGTACTCCACAAACATACAAGTTAAAATTCAACTTCTACACGTTATTAAAAAATAAGAAATATAGCTGCAAATGTACGTTAAATATTAAATATTTTCAGTTTAATTTGTTCTTTTGGTATAACTTGTAGAAATCGAATTTGATATTGTATGTTTGTGGAGTGATATGTTTTTCTATTAATCTATGTTATCAATTATTTTTAAAAATTAGATAACTATTTAGATGACATGTAAATAACTAGAGTACATCCTTCGAGAGATGAAAATCTATATATAAAAAAAGATACGTACGTAAAATACGTACGACAGTCCCAGAATTTCACGTCGTGGGCTTCAAGGCTTCGCGGTCCTGTCTGTCAGTGTTCAGTATACTACGAGTAGTGTACAAGAGTATACGTCCGAGCGCCTAGCTTGACCTCGGACTCGGAGACCGAGATTCCGAGACCGAGCGAGCTCTCCTTCCTATTCCGATTCCGAGTAGTTGCCCGCGCGCTATCAGGGGACTCCGACACCGACTCTATCCAGATTTCAGAGAGTAGCTCGGACGGACGGACGTGCGGGTATATATCCAGCGCTCCGCCGCTTCAACGAGCTACCAAACCAGCACAAACAGTACGTACGTTCCACCACATTTCATCAATTTACAACGTCGTTTCGTTTCGCCGCGACCAGCATCTCCAACGATCGAGCGAGCAATCTCAGCGCCGGCAAGATGGTGTCCCCGGACATGATCCGCAACGTGGTGGGCATCGTCGGCAATGTCATCTCCTTTGGCCTCTTCCTCTCGCCGGTGCCGACCTTCTGGCAGATCATCAAGAAGAAGGATGTGGAGGACTTCAAGGCAGACCCGTACCTGGCCACGCTCCTCAACTGCATGCTCTGGGTCTTCTACGGCCTTCCCATCGTCCACCCCAACAGCATTCTCGTCGTCACCATCAATGGCATCGGCCTCGTCATCGAAGCCATCTACCTCATCATTTTCTTCCTTTTCTCCGACAAGAAGAACAGGAAGAAGATGGGAGTGGTGCTCGCGACGGAGGCTTTGTTCATCGCGGCGGTGGCGCTCGGCGTGCTCTTGGGTGCACACACCTATCAGAGGCGCTCCCTGATCGTCGGCATCCTCTGCGTCATCTTCGGCACTATCATGTACTCCTCACCACTCACCATCATGACAAAGGTTATCAAGACCAAGAGCGTGGAGTACATGCCGCTGCTGCTGTCTGTGGTGAGCTTCCTGAACGGCTTGTGCTGGACGTCGTACGCGCTCATCCGCTTCGACATCTTCATCACCATCCCCAATGGCCTCGGCGTGCTCTTCGCTGCACTGCAGCTCATCCTCTACGCCATCTACTACCGGACCACACCCAAGAAGCAGGACAAGAACCTCGAGCTACCAACTGTCGCCCCAGCCCCTGTGACCAAGAACGACGCCATCAACGGCAGCACTGCCAGCCATGTCACCGTTAACATCACCATCCAGCCATAAGCTAGCTCAGCGATCGATCTTAATTATGAGTTTCAACGTAGATCGATTGAGTGTCTAATTAAGTCGGGGTTATCAACTTTCTATATGTTGTTGCCCGGATGTTTTTAGCTGTCAAGATTATGGCATTATTTTTTTTTTCAAGAACCTGCACAATTGTTGTTCTTTTTGTTAGTCTGTGAAGCTGAGATCATAATATATTATGTCACGTTATTCTGATTTATTGAATGGGTTCCATAATTTCGGACTGGAATTCCCAAAATTTCATGTTTATCATCCTCCTCTCAGAGTTGTTAATAGCTTTGCAAACTGACACTTCGATTTCAGATTCTAGCCAATATTGTTCAACACCAGCAGCTAAGTTCATACCATTTCTAGCTATTAAGAGATGGATTTTCATCGATCGATGGAACATCCCCTCGTTTCTCACTTAACATCTAAATAGTTATCATTTTTTTAGAAAAAGGTGATAAGATATACTAATATGAGATAATCACTCCACGAACTGTAATGTACTTTTACATGTTATATCAAAGATAACAAATTAAACAGAAACCAGTTAACTTACATTTACGTTCACAGTTATATTTATTATTTTTCTACAATTTTTATAAGTCGAATAGTTATATATCTTATAATAATCTATCTTATCTTTTTCTCTTAAAATTTTTTAAAAAATATTTAGCTGGCATGCAAGAAAATAATATTTAGCTGGCATGCAAGAAAAAATATTTAGCTGGCATGCAAGAAACGAGGAGATGCACCCTCAGAGAGGACAACACTTTCCCTATTAAATTGCCAATTTTATTAAAAGTTCAGTAGAGAAAATAAAGAAAGGCAATTCTTACAAAAATTATCTTAGTCCGTTGGACTTAAGAGCATCACCAACAGAATAATCCATCCCAAAATGTTATTATTTGGTTTTCTAAACTGGAAATAGAAGTGGAAAAACTAATGTCTCCAAAAAACCCCTAAATTTAATTAAAAATCGAAAAGTGAACCCTTTTGTTAAATTACCAATAGAAATCTTTTCTTTTTCACCGTACCCGTGTGGAAAAAAATCGCTCCACTCAGCCCGTGCGCTCCTCCCTGCCCCGACATTGCACCGATCTCCCTCCCACGCGTTCTCACGCCCAAAGATTCGCTAACCCGAATTCCAAGCAGAATGTGCATTCTACCCCTGTCCAGGACCGGCCAGGGTACACAAGCAACAAAGTTGACATACAGATCCACGTCTTACAAACACCATAAAAATGTCTTACAAAAATGCAACGGAAAGAGATAAATAAGCTATTCTAGTTAACTAGACGCTTTCAGCGTCGCGACTCCAATCCACGGGCATCCTCGACGGCAGCCACAAGCCTACTCCTCCGAATAGCCTCCATCGGAATTGTGCTCCAACTCTGGTGAGGGGGAAGATAGAGCAAGACTGAGTACTACCCACTGTATTTAACAAGTCATACCGGAACAGGGAAAAATGATGCAAATAATACCAGAAGAGGCTACTGGGGTTTGTTTGCATAAAGTAAGCATTTAGGCATAGTAGTTCAAAGTAGTAAGGTAGTTGAATTTAATTAATCAGTATTGAATCATCACCGCTCAACGCTACTCCACGTTGCCCAATCCACCACCTGAACCAAACCAGTTCCATTAAGTCAAGTTATTAATAGTTGGACTAATCACGGTGAATTTGGTTGATCGCCCATAACCGCGGGCACGGCTATTCGAATAGTTTTACTCTGATCATAGGTGTACAACTATACCCACAATACACAGCCCCACGACACGTTACCGTGTGCCGACATACCACCACGGTACACCAGAAAGGGACTGTGACAGGACCCTTTGCATAACCCTCCCTAACCAAGCGCATCACACCTCAGGTTTCGCTCCCACCTTTTAGCCAAGGCAGGCAGCCCCCATCTCGTGCCTAGGTGAATCTGGAAGCCGATCAACGAGTAAACCCCCGCCGACCCAACCCCATCACGCCCACCCTTGCCTGGATGCGTCAGCTAGGAAAAGCCACACTAAAAGCCCAGCCGTTGCCCACGCTAGCTTGTGGAAAGAATGGTAATTCTTCCGGTGTTTCCCGCGAACCGGTCCTTAATTGCCATAGGTGCGACTAGCAAAACCACACACCCATAGCCCATCATTTGTTATGTTTTAGTTTAATTAGTACTATGGTGGTACTTAAATGAAAATATCATTACAAGGACTATGCCAAATAATTAGGTGAAATGACCCCCTTTAGTGTGCTATTTGATCTAAGCATGGCTAAGCATTTCCTAAACTAGCAACTACTCAGATTATTTCCCAAGCTATCAAAGGAACAGGATAATCGAAACATAAGGCTGAGTACAATAGGTAATTAGGCCCATAAATGACATTATAAAACACTGCAATATTTAGAGAAAAATAAGACATTTGCAATTTAGGTACAGTATGCTCAAATTAAAAGTATGACCTGCCTTGCTTTTGAGCTAGATCGACCTCTGCAAGCAAAACAAGCTATAAGGCCATTGAAACGGGAAACAAAACTATTTTTATTGGATTCTTGACATTTTTCTGAATTTTCTGCAACTTGAATGGACTCAAACGGAGCACGGATGAATTAGTTATGAATTTTAGAAAGATTCACTGTGTTTTTACTATAAACAGAATAGTCCTTATTTAATTATTACGCAATGATTCCCATGGTTGACGTTAGCGCGGGAAGGGGCGGTGGCGGTTGCGGGTGGCGGTGTGGCCGGCTGGAGGTGAGGGACGGGCCCGACAGGTGGGCCCCACCTGTCGGCGGCCCAGGCGGCGAGGCAGGCGGAGTGGACTTGGGGCGGCGGAGAGAGACCGTGGGCCACGGCCGTGGGCCAGCTCGGGGAGAGGGGGCGGGCTGGGCCGCTGGCCCAGTGAAGGGAGAAGGAGGGAGAAAGGAAAAAGAAAGGAAAAGGGAAAAGGAAAAAGGAAAAAAAGAAAAGGATTTTTCTAGGATTATCGCACTAGAGAAAAAGGTGTGGTTGGTTTTAAAAATTTTTTAGAGCTCTGAAAATTCCAGTAAAAATCCCATTAGTGTATTTTGGCATGGAGAACAAAAAAAATTCCACCATGCCTATTCCACTTAATTAAATGCATTTATTAATTGGGGTTTTGCTCTAGGTTAATTAAACAATTTCTGTTAGGCGATTTATTTACTGAATTTAAAGCTAGAAGGGGAAACTCCAGGGTGTGAGACGTTCCCTGCCCCAACGCTGATAAAACCCTCTGCACACTCCATGTCCAATTCTGATCTCCCCCACCATCCTCTGCCAACCCCTCTTCCAGCAGCAGCGCCACCAACACCAATCAGCAACAGCAGCAATTTCCATCATCATCATCGTCAGTAGCAGCAATTTTAATTAGCAGCAGCAGCACCACCACACAGCAGCAGCCGGGGGGGGGGGGGGGGTTGGGGGGATGGTGGGGGATGTGGAGGGGCGCCGGGCCGAATCAGCTCTTGCTGTAGTAGCAAACTTAATCCAACATGCTTGCGGAGGACCTTGGCGAATCAACAACGGATGACCAACGCACGATGAAAAAGAGGATGTCGGCGCCGTGAGAGAACGAACAGCCGATGGGACGAATGTAGATGGCGAGGAAGATTGTGGGAGCACCGATTGATTCAAGAGAATTCCTGGGGATGGAGATGCCATCGCCAGAAGACAGCATGCGGCGGCGGCCAAGGTCGCGAGGAACCGCTGGGCTCTCTCCGGATGAAAGCTAATAGCTTGCCGATGGAGGACTTGCCGATGCAGGACTTGAACGAGCCGCCGCCGGATCCGCTGTCTGCCTCCCGCAACCGAGCTCTGCTGCTCGCACGTCTCTCCGCCCGTGCGCCGCGCTGCCCGATGAATCCGGAGCTCTCATGTACCCCCGCCGCTGATCAGCACTCCCCTCCTTTTCCTCCACCGCGCCTCCCCTTCATCCTCTTCCTCCACCACGTAATCACCACCTCCCCCTTCCTTTATCTTTGCCAACCACTCCCCTCCAGCCAGATCTGGGAGAGGGAGAGGGTCTAGAGGGAGGGGAGGAGCCTTAGGATCCCGAGTAGGTGGTGGATCCGCTCTCCTGGCCAGCGTCATCGTTCGTTGCTGTCCTTGAGGTCTTGCCCTCGTGGTCACCAAGCGTTGCAGGCCTCCGCCGTTCCGAGGCCCGCCAGCTGCGGGCGTACATGGTCGATGGCGCGCGGTAGCGGCAGTGGGTGGGAACGGAGTGGAGGAGGAAGGGTAGTGCAACCGCTGTGATGGGGATGGGTGAAAGAGAGAGGGAGATGAGGGGATAAGGTTGGGGAGAGAGAGGGTGTGTGGATGGGAGGGATTTTAAGGAATTTTTTTTGGGCAGGCGGTGCTCTTATCCTGCCACTCCTGAAAGTTCATTTTAACCGGTGGTACATTACACTACTACAGAAATGATTTTTCTGTATGAGACCCCATGATTTTTGCATACGGACCATAACTTGCCGCGTCTGGAAAAATCGAGCGGCATTTTCGCATACGGCTCCTTAAGACGCCCGTATGGAAAAATCGATTTTTCCATACGGGCCACTTAAGAGGTCCGCATGCAAAAATAAGCTTATTTTTGCATGCGGACCACTTAAGAGCCCGCATGGAAAAATCTTATTTTTGCATGCGGACCACTTAAGAGCCCGCATGGAAAAATCGATTTTTCCATACGAGCGTCTTAAGGAGCCGTATGTGAAAATAAAATTTGAAAATTTAAAACTAGTTTATCTCACTCATATGAACTTCAAATTGGACGATTTTTTTTTCCTAAATGTTTCTAAAATCATGCTCTATCATGTTATTGTGTTGTTACTGGTATTATTTTGGCCATTTTTTCTTGTGACTTTGTTTTATCAATTAAAAATTTAAATTTCAAAACATCAAATAATATTTTGAAGCAGTAAATAATTTCAGTTGAAAAAGTCATGAACATAAAAGTTGTAGAACTCATCAAGACATATAACTTTTATTTTGATTATTTCTTCATTCGATAAAGTGATAGTAACATTGTTTACAAAATTTGCATATCTCTCTTATAGTTTATAAAACCATACGAGAGAAATGTAAATTTTGTGAACAATGTTACTATCACTTTATCGGATCAAAAAATGATCAAAATAAAAGTTATAGATCTTGATGAGTTATACAACTTTATTGTTGATGACCTTTTCAGTTGAAATCATTTAAAATTTGAAAATATTGTTTGAAGTTGTCATATTTTAAAATTCAAATTAAAACTGTTGAAACAAAGTCATATAGAAAAATGACCAAAACAAAAGTTGTAGATCTTGATGAGTTCTACAACTTTGTTTTTGACAACTTTTTCAAATGAGTTCATTTAGTATCATAAAATTCGATTCAAAGTTCTCATATTTTTAAATTAATTTTTTTCCCTCTTATTATTTTTTTTCACCTCTTATCCTTTCCCCCTCTCTCCCCTTTGATATTTTCCCCTCTCTCTTCCTTCGTTCTCTTCCTCTCTATCTCATTCTCTCCTCTCCCTCTTTCTCTTCCTCTCCTCTCTCTCTCACACCGAGCGGGAGCACCTGGAGGCGGGCGGCGCGGCTGATGAGGAGGCGCCGGGGGCGGGCGTCGCCGCGGCGTCAGCGACCAAGAGCGGCACCGGAGGAGCAGAGTGACTCCGGTGGCGGCAGTGGGCAAGTGCCACGGCGGGGACGGGTGTGGGCGACGGCGGTGGCCCTCCCCCGCCCGGATCCGCCGGCTGCTGCCTTCCCCCGCCCCGATCTGCGGCGGCGGCCCTCCCCCGCCTAGATCGGCCGGCCGCCGCCCTCCCCCGCCCCGATCCGTCGGCGGTGGCCCTCCCGATGCCTCCTCGTCGTGACGGGAGGAGGACAACGTCGACGGCGGTGGTGGCGACTTGAGGATGACGACGAAGACTGGAGGATGAAGATGATGGCGGCGGCGACTGGGGGATGACGACGGCGGTGACCGGACGACGAGGACGACGGTGGGCCGGCGGCAGGGTGTATTTTTTGATTTTGTAATTTTTATTTTTTTCGCGAGTTTTTCTTTTCGCATGCAGTCGGCTTAAGCGGCCGCATGTGAAAATCGGATTTTCGCATGCGGTTGCGCTGGCCGCATGCGAAAATCGTGATTTTTGCAGACCTTTTGTTCCATGCGGTCCGCCCAACCGTATGCAAAAATACTTTTTGGCCGTTTGCCAAAACGGTTTTCGTAGTAGTGTTAAGTTGGCCGCCAACAAAAGGGACATATCTTCGATGGCGTCCATCTTAACCCGGCCGCCAGCGAAAATCCATTTTTGCCGGTGGTCCTTAGCTCCCCACCCCTCGTTACAATTTCAACGGTGGCTTTTGCGTATGGCTGCCAGAGAAAAAATAGACTGACACCATGAAAAATCGATTTTGTAGTAGTGTGAAGTTGCTAACCTTTTAGATCACTTCGATTTATATAATATTACAAAAATATTTCCATAAAAATTTTGGTAGCACCTCCCTCCTCCTTGCAGATTTTTGCAGCAATAATTCGGATTGGAGGAGGAAGAAGGTAATATAAAGGACATGATCTTTCACCAACCGATACTAAAGATCCCTGGTGACCTAACAACACCTAACAAAAAATGAACATCTTTAGTACTGGTTGGTGTTATCAACCCGGTAATAAAGATCATAACGAGCCGTTGAGCTTGTGAACCGGTACGAAATATCATCTTTAGTACCGGTTTATAAGAGAACCGAGAGATTTGGACCGACCGAACAAATATCAGTTCTCCAGTAGTTAAGAAGAGAGCATCTCAGCATACGTAAAGATCGGTTCTCCAGTAGTGAAGAAGAGAGCATCTCAGCATCATATGCTAGTATATATGTGAGTGCCCGTAATTGGGAGCTGCATGCTGCGCTCATCTTCTAGGCTCTAGCTTAGCTTAGGCGAGAAACTGATTACAATTCTATAGGATCAATGGGTCATCTCGAGGAGTTCATTGAGTTTGTCTACCAAATCGTCGAGTTCTTCATGCCGGCCACCGTTTTCTTCCTCGTCCTGTCCAACCTCCTCCACCCGACCCACGTGCGGCCGCGGGTGGACGCCGCCGTGCTCTCCATGTTCCGCCTCACCGTCACCGACGACGTCGCCAACGCGACGTCGACATCCGCCAAAACGCTCGACTACGACATCGCCGTCGACCTCAGCTTCCACAACCCCATGCGCCACCTCACCATCCGCTACCTCGACCTGACGGCGGCGGCGTACTACGGCGGGGTGCGCCTCGGCCCCACCGTCGACGCCATGCCGGTCTTCGTGCAGCGCCCTTACTCCAGCGACGTCGTCCACACCGTGTTCCAGGGCGGCGACGCCGGCCTGGCCCTTGACCCGGCGGCGGCTCAGGCGTTCGGGAGAGACCACGCCGCCGGCAGTGGGTTTAACGTCACCGTGACGGTCACCTCGACCTTCATGTACAAGATTAAGGTCCCTCTTCTGAAGCCGGTGTACTTCTACGAGTACGCGTGCGAGCTCCGTTTCCCGGCGGCGCGGCACGGCCACGGCAGGAAGCCGGTCGCCGCCGTGTTGGCTCCGGGAACCGCCTGCAGTGTGGTCAGGTCATTGTGATGCTGCCACTGCATGCTGGCGGGTGGCAAATGGCACGGCACACATGAATATATTGATTGATTACTGAAAGATTAATAGACTTCTTTGTGTCGGGAATAATAGTATGAATTACTGAAAGATTATATTATATTCATACTGAACATAATGGGGGGCATTCATATAGACACATGATGGTAATTAAATTACGCCCATCGAGTTTCTTCCAAATAAAAGTTGTGTCTCCAGAGTTTTTCTTTTGTGGTGTCTGTGGAGTTAGGCTCGCCTAGAGGTTTTTTTAGCTCTTTTTCAGTAGCTATATTGTATTCAGGGTTGGAAATTTCGGTCATTTCAGACCCCTCCGATAGGATATTATTTCGGCCGAAATATTTTAATTTTTTAAATGTTTTGTGAATTTTGGTAATATTTGTTCAAATTTAACTAGATTTTGTCCACAATTTCGGAAATTTAGGACCGAAATTTCCGAAAAAACATTTCGGTATATCGGTGACCTCCGATAGAATCGGCCAAACCGAAAAGTTAAACCCTGATTGCATTCACATAATCACATGGTCTATCTGTCAGAGGATTGAGATGGTTGATTTGTTTGCTCGAATCAGTTGCAGCGTTCCGAAATCTGGGCCATCTTTGTTCTATATATGGTAATGCCTGTGACTGTCACAGTTTCTAATATAATGAAGCTTGTTTCGAAAAAAGAACATATTTGAATCGTAGGGGACCCTCTAACAATAGCTTCCCCAATCTTTAGCCGATTAGTCCCTTGATACCCTGCATTGGATTAATATCCAATCTATATATGACTGTGGAGTTGTCTTCCACCTCTAGATGATCTCTTCTTCCTACTATACTTTTTCTCTATCCCTCTTCGTCACAAACGACTGATAGTGGTGCTTTGTCATTCGTGCTTCTGTGACGGTGTGCTAGTAACTTCTTGGGTAACAAACAAAGCGAGCACCTCACGGGTTAGGATTTAGATTTGGGGTGGGAGAGGAGATTGAGGGGAGTGGGAGGTTAGCGGTATGAGTACAGAAATTGTGATTCAGCCGGTTTGTAACTGGCATCACAACCAGTCACTAGTAGAGAACAGGGTTTTAGAATTAAGTTTTAGTCCCGGGTTAAATAGAAACCGGAAATATTGTATACTTTAGTCCCGGTTGGGAGCTCCATCCGGGACTAAATGTGCCCGCCCCAACGGCTAATTAAGTTGTCGGCGAGGGGGACCTTTAGTCCCGGTTGGACTCAAAAACCGGGACTAAATCCGCACTTTTAGTCCCGGTTTGTACAACCAACCGGGACTAAAGGTCTCGGTCCTGGTTTTTGCTCCAAACTCGGTCTAAAGGGTGGATTTAGACCGTGTTTTTTCTCCCAACCGGGACTAAATGTTCCACTATAAAACCCCCTCCTTCAACCTCCAGCCCGAGCTCAGCTAGCCTTCAACCTCGAGCCCGAGCTTGACCTTGTGAAGATTTTGTTCTCCCATTTTTCGATTCGTCCGACCATTCTTTTTTGTTGAAAGGTTAGCAACCTCCTTCTCATATGATATATTGATAGTGTTGCTCGTTTTACGGTTTAAATTCGAGAAATTTGTGGTTAATTTGTTTTTATTTAGTTAGTTCATGGTATAGCTCGATGATGATATAGTCAATATTTGATTGTGTGTGGCATTTTTAATATTGTGAGTACTAAGAGAGAATATACACGTCGCCTTGCGCCGGAGTGGACAAGCCGGGGCAACTTTTGCACATGGTGACGAGAATTAATTGTATGGTTTGCTACACACATCATAAAATGAATTGACCTATTGGCGAGAGGGCCAATAAAACTGGCAATCCGCTATCTGAGAGCACTAAACTTTTAGTTGAAATCTCTTTTATTAATAATGTTTTTTTATTGATACACCTTAAAATTAATTAGTCATGCAATAATTATTTTTCATGTGTTAATGTAATGCAGATGAACCGGCAATGGATGTACGGCGACCGCCGATCCGGGGAGTTTATTGAGGGCGTACATACTTTCTTACGTGTGGCCGAGGCAAATAAGCGGAATGGTTTCATATGTTGTCCATGTATTAATTGTAAGAACATGAGGGATTATTCTTCCTCAAAGACAGTTCACGAACACCTGTTTAGGTCCGGTTTCATGGCCGGTTATATATGTTGGACCAAGCACGGAGAGAGCGGGGTTATAATGGAAGAAAATGAAGAAGGGGATGATGACGACATTGGTGTGTTTCGTGAATACAGTGCCTTCGGTTATATGGAAATGGACGAGGAGGCAGCACCAGAAGATGAGCCTGTTGATGATCTTGGTCAGGCAATATGCGATGCACATAGAGACTGCGAAACCGAAAAAGAAAGAATGAAGTTCGAGCGCATGTTAGAGGATCATAAGAAACTTTTATATCCAAATTGCAAAGAGGGGCAGAAAAAATTGGGTACAACACTGGAATTGCTGCAATGGAAGGCAAAGAATGGTGCATCTGACAAAGGATTTGAGGAGTTACTAAAAATCATAAAGAAGATGCTTCCGTCGGGTGACGAATTGCCCGCCTCTACATACGAAGCAAAACAGGTTGTGTGCCCATTGGGATTAGAGGTGCAGAAGATACATGCTTGTCCAAATGACTGCATTTTGTACCGCGGTGAGGATTACGAAAATTTGGATGCTTGCCCGGTATGCGGTGCGTCGCGGTATAAGATAAGGCAAGATGACCCGGGAGATATCGAGGGTGAACGTCCTAGGAAGAGGATCCCTTCTAAGGTCGTGTGGTACGCACCTATAATACCACGTTTGAAACGTTGGTTTCGAAACAGAGATCATGCAAAGTTACTACGCTGGCACAAGGAGGACCGTAAGGTTGACGCTATGTTGAGACACCCTGCTGATGGTTCTCAGTGGAGAACCATCGACAGAGAATTCCCACGGTTTGCCGAGGACGCACGAAACCTAAGGTTTGGTTTAAGTACGGATGGCATGAATCCTTTCGGTGAGCAGAGCAGTAGTCATAGCACTTGGCCAGTTACTTTATGTATTTATAACCTCCCCCCGTGGCTGTGCATGAAGCGAAAGTTTATTATGATGCCCGTGCTTATCCAAGGACCAAAGCAACCTGGCAACAATATTGATGTCTACCTAAGGCCATTAGTTGATGAACTACTACTTCTGTGGCAAGATAAAGGTGTACGTGTGTGGGATGAGTACAAACAAGAAAATTTCGACCTACGAGCAATGTTGTTCGTAACAATCAATGATTGGCCTGCTCTTAGTAATCTTTCAGGACAGACAAACAAGGGATATAAGGCCTGCACGCACTGTTTAGAAGATACTGAAAGTGTATATTTGAAAAAAAGTCGAAAATTTATCTACATTGGTCATCGTCGCTTTCTTCCTGTCAACCACCCACTAAGAAAAAAGGGCAAGCATTTCAAATGTAAACCGGATCACCGGACGAAGCCTGAGAACCACAGTGGTGATGAAGTATTCGACATGGTCAAAATGTGCATGTTGTCTTCGGGAAGGGACCTGGCAACCAACCTGTTGTAAATGATGCTGACGGACACGCTCCAATGTGGAAAAAGAAGTCTATATTTTGGGAGCTACCCTATTGGTCAGTCCTAGATGTCCGCCATGCGATCGACATGATGCATCTGACGAAGAATGTTTGTGTCAACCTGCTGGGCTTCATGGGTGTGTACGGAAAGTCGAAAGATACACTTGAAGCACGACAAGACCTACAATGTCTGCACGGGAGAGATAAACTGCATCCAGAGAACACAGAGGACAGACCTGATTATTTCGGTCCAGCGAGCTACACTTTAAGTAAAGAAGAGAAGGAAAGTATGTTTGAATGCCTAAAAAGTATCAAGGTACCGTCGGGCTACTCCTCAAATATAAAGGGGATAATAAACGTGGCAGAGAAGAAATTCCAAAACCTAAAGTCTCATGACTGCCATGTACTTATGACTCAATTACTTCCTGTTGCATTACGAGGCATTTTACCTGAGAATGTCCGATTAGCTACTGTGAAACTATGTGCCTTCTTGAACGCAATATCTCATAAGGCAATCGATCCATTGAATCTAGCCCAGCTGCAGAAGGACGTGGTCCAATGTCTCGTCAGCTTTGAGCTGGTTTTCCCGCCATCGTTCTTCAATATCATGACACATCTACTAGTACACATTGTTAAAGAGATTACTATTCTCGGTCTTGTATTCCTACACAACATGTTCCCCTTTGAAAGGTTCATGGGAGTCCTGAAGAAATATGTACGCAACCGGGCACGCCCAGAAGGCAGCATCGCCAAGGGTTACGGAACGGAAGAGGTCATTGAGTTCCGTGTTGACTTTATTCCTGATCTTAACCCCATTGGTGTCCCTCAGTCGCGGTATGAGGGTAGATTAGGTGGAAGAGGAACAATAGGAAAAAAAGCAATATTTAGTACAGACGAAGATTCTTTCCGTAAAGCACACTACACTGTGTTGCAAAACTCCTCATTGGTTCGTCCGTATATCCTAGACCACATGGACATTATATGATCGGATAACCCGGGGAAGCCTGAGATATGGATTACACGTCGTCACATGGAAACATTTGGAGGTTGGCTGCGAAAACATCTTAAGGGGGATGATACAATTGATGAGCAATTGTACTTATTGTCTAGGGAACCATCGTGGCATATCATGACATTCCAAGGATATGAGATAAATGGGAATACATTTTACACGGTAGCCCAAGACAAAAAGAGTACGAACCAGAACAGTGGAGTACGCATAGATACCACAGACCCGAATGGCAATATGGAAACATATTATGGTCGTATAGAGGAAATATGGGAGTTGGACTACGGACCAAATTTCAAGGTCCCTTTGTTTCGATGCCAGTGGGTGAAGCTAACCGGGGGTGGTGTATCAGTGGACAAGATATACGGTATGATTACAGCCGACCTCAAAAATCTTGGATACAGGGACGAACCGTTCGTTCTAGCCAAGGATGTGACTCAGGTCTTCTATGTTAAGGACATGTCTACCGAACCAAAGAGGGGAAGAAACGACAAGCTCTCCGGTGAGCCAAAGCGTCACATAATTCTTTCAGGGAAAAGAAACATCGTGGGAATCGAAGACAAGTCCGACATGTCTGAAGAGTATGAAAAGAACGATGAAATTCCACCCTTCACGGTTAACACTGACCCAAGCATTATAATAAATATTGAGGATGAACCATGGCTACGGCGCGATCATACTAAATAGTTTATGTAATAATATTTCACCGACTTATGTACGATTTGTAACGTTGTGAAATGTAATGGACATATATATGTAAGACTCGTTTTAATCGTCAAATTATATTCTCCATGCAATCTAAATTTAATTTACATTGAATGTAGTTATATGTAAATCTAAATTTAATTTTGTTCTCATATTTGGATTTGAATGTAAGTAGATTTAATTGGTAGTATAATTGTAATTAGATTTAATTAGATGTTAATTTTGTACTCATATTTTGTACCCATAAATTAAATAATAGCACTAGATTTATTTTTGCAATTATATTTGTGGAACAAATATAATTTTGTACTCATATTTTATAAATGTAAGTAGATTTAATTGGTAGTATAAATGTAATTAGATTTAATTAGATGTTAATTTTGTACTCATATTTTGTACCCATAAATTAAATAATACCACTAGATTTATTTTTGCAATTATATTTGTGGAACAAATATAATTTTGTACTCATATTTTATAAATGTAAGTAGATTTAATTGGTACAATAAATGTAAGTAGATTTAATTGGTAGTATAAATGTAACTAGATTTAATTAGATGTTAATTTTATTTTTTATTCAATTTACATATCTCATGGTTTAGTTATTTAATTTTAAGTAATTGTGTAATAGTGTGCGCGGGAAGCAAAATTTTTTGGCCAAAAATTTGGCTGCGTGCACGAAGGGAACCTATAATCCCGGTTGTAGGTTGGAACCGGGACTAAAAGTAAACTTTTAGTCCCGGTTTTGAATTACAACCGGGACTAAAAGGTCTTTAGTCCCGGTTGGAGCCAAGAACCGGGACTAAAGGTCCCCTTCCCACCGCGCGCGAAGTGAACCTTTAGTCCCGGTTCTGGGTTTGAACCGGGACTAAAAGTCCCTCTTTAGTCCCGGTTCGCATCTAGAACCGGGACTAAAGGTCTTTAGTCCCGGTTGTAGCCTAGAATCGGGACTAAAAGACGCCTTCATCTACCCCATGCGCCCGACGTTGGGCTCTTCATCTTCATCTTTTCATCTTCAACAACACCGCCGCCCGACGCCGCTCGGTCTCCGTGTTCTCCGGCCAGCGCCGCCCGACGCCCCACCGCCAACCGCCGCCGTCTTCTCCGGCCACCGCCGCCCGACGCCCCACCGCCGCCCGTCGCCCCACCGCGCACCGCCGGCCGCCCACCGTCAACCGGCGCCGTCTTCTCCGGCCACCGCAGCCTGACGCCCCACCGCGCACCGCCGGCCGCCCACCGCTAACCGCCGGTCGTCTTCTCCGGCCACCGCCGCCCGACGCCCCACCTCCAACCGCCGGTGATCTTTTTTTTTCAGTTTTAATTTTAAATTTTATTTTGAATTGTATATTTAATCTTCATTGGTTAAATTTAGTTGTATGATTTTGTGGGGTTTGATTTTATTTGTATGAGGAAATTTATAATAAATTTAGTTGTATATTTAATCTTCGTTGGTTAAATTTAGTTGTATTGTATGAGGAAATTTATAATAAATTTAGTTGTATATTTAATCTTCGTTGGTTAAATTTATTTTGAACTAGATATGATTTTAGTTGTATGAGGAAATTTATAATAAATTTTGTGGGATCAAATAATGGCGAGGGTTAGGGTTAGGGTTAGGGTTAGGGTTAGGGTAATTTGGGACCGACGGTATTTTGTGTTAGGGTTAGGGTTAGGGTTAGTTTTTCTATTTACAAATGTATTTTTCCGGTGCGAGAATGAACTAGGGTTAGGGTTTTTTGGGACCGACGGTATTTTGTGTTAGGCTCGATGGGCCTGCGGGCAATACTAGGTCGAGTTTGGCCAATGGGCTGCACGTGCCCCACATGAAGTGCTTTCAAATGTCCATTTCCGTGCATTCAATAATCATTGCATCAAAGTTTATGAAAAAATAAACCTATTTTTGATTGAGTTTTGATTTTAATTTCGATTAAAATACGGTAGATTTATTTTTGATTGAGTTATCGATTTTAATTTTATCCTAATTTTTTTGGCATTACCAACTTAACGAATAGATGGCCGACCAAAATGAAGAGGCCATCTTTGCCATTATCGATCAAGGCTCACAGTACGTCGGCGACGATGAAATCGATGACGGCAGCCAATTCTTAAATCTGGAATGCGCGGAAGAGCAAGTAAACACCGGCGAGGTATACATCGTAGATTTATATTTAAACATAATTTGTAACGAATGTATTAATGAAAAAACTATAATGTTTGTGTAGCCCTCTGGATCGACGACGATGTCGTCGTCTAGAAAAGTAAGGGGCCGACAAAGCCGTTGGAGGGGCGGTTCATTATCTCCGAAGTTAGCAGTGATGGACAACGGCTCGCGCCACCAGAAAATGCAAAGAAGTTTGTATACGAGTGCGGAGTAAGGGTTAGGGATAAGATCAGCATCAATCATATCTATTGGAAGAAAAACACCCAAGAGCCCGATGCAAAATATGTCACTGACAGAGACAAGGATCTCTTATGGAATGATGTCAAGGCACACTTCAATTTACCAGAAGGGACAGAACCAGCAGTTAAGAAATGGGCTCTAAAGAAGATGGCAACGCTATTTGCTAAGTACAAGATGATGCTGAACAGAACATACGTAAAGAAGAACAAGACTCCGTCCTTCGATGGTCCCCTGCAGAAGATAAAAGATTTCTGGGATGAATTTGTAATCAACCAGACATCTGAGACAAGCAAGGTGCGGCAGGAAAAAGCCCAACAGAATGCATCAAAGAAGAAGTATCATCATAAACTTGGAGCAGGTGCCTACAAGAGTGCAATGCCTAAGTGGGGGAAAATGGAGTCGGACTTGCTTGCAAAAGGGATTCGGCCGGCAACCATTGATTGGCCTGAACGTTCAAGGTCTTGGTTTTCGGGCATGGTGGAACACTAGACCCCGATACCGGTGCATGCATTGTGGGTGAGAAAATGCAAGCAGTTTGTCGACGACTATTCACTGCCATAGATGCTGCGGCCAAGGGTGAGTTCGAGCCGAACAGAGAGAAAGATGAGCTAACCTATGCCCTCGAGAATCCTGAACACCCTGGGCGAACAAGAGGCAAAGGAGTGATCCCATGGAAGGAAGGCTTCCCTCACGATCTGCAGAGCTACAGAAGCCATCAGAGGAGAAAGGCTGAGGACGCAGAGCGGTTAAGAATTTTGGAAGACGCGATCCTTCAATCGCATCAGCGAGAAAAACGCCTTGAGTCCAGGTTGCAAGAGGTTGAGGGACAATTGGCTAGCCAACGAGTGAACACATCAGAGCCGACTGTCAACATAAGCCCAGCTCCGCGTAGAAGCAGCGTGGCTTCCACGGAAATCGAAGAGGATGATGATGTCTTACAGCGTTACCCCGTGGATGACGTCACAACAAATATGACGCCTTGTGAGCTGCACAGTCCCGCGAGGAACATCACAATTATGGTGGCCACCGGTGTTGTTATTCTTCCGGAGTCTACCAGCTCGCAGAAAATACATTGCCGTCCGATTCAAGCTGGATATGCTAAAGTCGCGGTGGATAGAGTTCTAAAAGAATTTCGACAATTGACACTGGACATTCCTGGCGGTGAGGGGGAGACGACCCTAGGTGAAATAGAGCACGGATTCATCCTTTGGCGTAAGCGCTACATCGTTATACCTGGAGCACCTCCTAGACCACCTTCGCCTCCTATGCCGATCATATCTCCAATTCGATCTCCAGATCTTGAAAGTGCGCAATGGCAAATTCTGACTCCTCAGTCACCGATACGGTCTCCGCCTCCGGTGTCTCCGCGTCCACGGTCTCCACCTCCCGTGTCTCTGCGTCCACGGTCTCCACCTCCCGTGTCTCCTCCGGCCCAGGTGATTAAGCGTATGTCCACGGTTCCAGCCAAACATGGTGTAAAGCGGAAGCTGCCATACGATATGACTGCAGAGGAAACCGCCGAAGTGGTAAAGGGAGAGGTGAAGGCGTTTTTCTCTAATGTGAGGGAAGAAATGAAGAAAAATGCGGAGGATGCAAAAATGTTGCCAAGCCATAAACTAAGGAAATTAGTCGTAGAACACGAGAAGGCAAGGAGGGAAAGAAATAAGTCACCGCCTCGATCGGACTACGAGTGCTCTCTCGACAAGTCTTACAAGGAGTCGAACAGAACAAAGAAACAGGGAAAAGATGTTGCGCAACTCGGTATGCAATCGAAGCAAACAATCGAGCCGCTCGTTGTTCAACAATCACAAGCAGAGTATGACCATGACGCACTCATCCAAATGATGAAAGACACCGGACTGACTAGGGAAACACTCATGGGGCTGAAATCGCCACCAAAGGCCACCGTAGACGTCGATAAATGGAAGACCAGCTATGTGTATGGCCGGAGTCTTGTTAACCCTAAGGCGGTAAAATCACTTCTTACCCAAATGTACAAGTTACACAACTGGTACATGCAAGCCTGTCAAAACGGAACAGAACTCATTTCTGCTAAAATTCAAGATGAGCATTTCTTCCGGGGCGAGGACTTGATACACGTTGAATTCACTGAATTACACCCGCTATTTCACAGGGACGCTCTCGACAAATCTCTATTGAGCTATTGGTGCCTGTAAGTGATTCTTTTTTACAAATTAACGAGTCTTGTGTATGTGTAAAGTATATATCTCTCCCTTTGTATTTTTCTTACCCATGCAGTATGGAGATGATGAATCAGAAGAAAAACATGGTGTTCGATGTTGGATTTTTCGATCCATATATCATACACGAGAGGACTGTGAAGGAAAAGCCGGAAGAAACGGAGAACAATATGTTCCGCTTCTTTGACAAACAACATCACAAGACGACCATACTCTTCCCTTACAACTTCGCGTAAGTGTTTGTCTTGTGCACATTTCATTTCGACTACTTCGTTCTAAATGTGCAATTCACGACGTACAACTGTAGGTTTCACTGGATACTCTTGGTCATCTATATTGACAAAGGCTATGTCATGATCTTGGATTCCTTGAGAAAGCCAATGTCCAATTACCAAAACATGCTAGACATGCTACAAAGGTAATTATTTGTCTCGCACTTCACATTTTTACGCCATTATCTCGATATGATATGAATAACTGAACTGATTTACTTCTCTTAAGCAGTGCCTGGGTAAGGTTTACTTCGAAACATCCTGGTCAATGGACTGTGCCTCTTCGAATAAACCCACACAAAGTAAACTAGCTAGGCCCACCTCTTTCTCCCATTAAATTCATTACTAATAAGATTAATTGTTTGATATATGGTTTTCTCTTATAGTGGTGTCTGCAGCAGCCAAAGAATACCAATTTATGTGGATACGTCGTTTGCGAGCACCTCTTGCATTATTCATTAAAAACAGAGAAATCTATAGACGTACGTATAAACACGCAACTTATTTTTCCCTCTCTTGTTAATAAATACATACATACATACATTAATAATATACTTATATTTCCCTCTCTTATTCATAGCTTCAAAGAAGGACAAAGTCATACGAGATGACCAGATAAAAGCTATTCAAGAGTCATTAGCAGGGTTTATTAACGACCAAGTCATAAATCCCGAGGGAGCGTAACACTTTGATGGTCGTTTGCAACACAAGACTTTTACTCAGGAGGGTCCAAATTTGGATGATCCAAATTTCGAATAACTCCATGTATCTAGGTGCGGTGTGATGGTCATGAACATGTAAATGTGGTTGTACATATATTATTTTGCGCTAATATTTATATAATATTGCTTAACAATAGCATTACACTGTACTTGTATGCATGCAAGATATCTATTACTAGTATGTAATATATATGTACATATAAGTATACGAAGACGGAACGTATAATACGTTAGATATTAGTGTAAAGAAACAAAAAGAAATCGAAACATAATAAAATAACCGAAAAGAAAAAAAATACTTGTAGTCCCGATTTTTACCTATAACCGGGACTAAAATCCCCTCTAAAATCGGGACTAAAAGGCCATACTCGGCGACCCCGGTGGAACCTTTAGTCCCGGTTCTAGCTATGAACCGGGACTAAAGGCACCTTTTAGTCCCGGTTTTTCCGGCCGGGACTAAAGGCGCCTTTAGTCCCGGATTGCTGGTCCCGGTTGGGAAACCGGGATTGAAGGGGTTTCCCAACCGGGACTATATCCCGATTTTCTACCAGTGAGTTTTTCAACTAGCAAGACTCAAGGGGTAGTGATGAACTCATGACATCACTGCCGGTTCGTTGAAAACCGACAGTAACACCTATTTACAGCCAAAAAGAAGAATTGCTACAGTACAAATTCTTTATCACCAACAACGGATTAATCACCCAATAAATCAAAGGTTTATACAAATCATTCTACTACTACAACAGATCAGGCTGTCGGCGCCCTAGATCCAGTGGTTCCCTGCCTCCTCAATGGCGTTGCAGTGCCCTCCGTAGTCGACAGCCACCTCCTCAAGGGTGCTACAGTGCGCATCCGGCAACCTCTCGATAGCATTGTGGCCAGGTCGGGAGATGAGAAGGGGATCATTGATGGGGAGGTACAGTTGGATTGTTGGAAGGTGGGGATTGGAACATGGGAGAGAAGAGGAAGTTGCAGATTGGGGGCTAGAGAAGACGAGAGATCGGGGATAGGGAGGAGAGTGGATTCTAAAAATAACATCCTTTCGTTATTCGCATGCTATCCGAATAGCTAGAAAAAAATTGAAGAAAATTAAAAAGATAAATTAATATATCATAAATTACTGCACAAATATACAAGTTAAAATTTAATTTCTACAAGTTGAAACCAAGAAACAAATAAACTAAGGCTAGTTAATATATAGTTACAGTTAAATTTGTTTTCCCCGTTGCAACCTGTAGAATTTAAATTTAGCTTTGTATGTTTGTAGACTGACTTATCACATATTGATTTATTTTTTTAATTGTTTATAACCATTTGGATGACATATAAATCACGAGGGAATAATAGTTTCCCGATAGGGAGAGGAAGCCAAAAATTTTTTGGATCGTCAGATGCTAATCCAACGGTTCAAGACAGTCGACCTTGTTAAAATCTCAGTCAACTCATTTATAGCACCTGTTAGAAAAATACATAGCGATTATCTCACGGGACTTGTGCTCTTCTCAATGAGTTGGGAACTTATCTCCCATACACACAAAACGGAACGAATCATTATCACATAAGTAATTAAGTATTAACTAATTTATTTTGAAAATATAGATTAATATGATTTTTTAAAATAACTTTTGTATATAAACTTTTTTCATAAAACATATTGTTTAACAGTTTGGGAAACGTGCGTGTGAAAAATAAGTGAGGTGAAGTTGGGAACATAAGGTAAAGAACAGTGGAAGTGGAAGTTGGAGCGTTTTATGATAGCCCTTGTCGGTGATGTTAACCATGGTTGTAACTTAGGTTGCGCTCGATCTCATTTTTTGAAAAGAGAATTCTAACGCACGTAAATAAGAAAGCTCATTAGCATTTGATTAATTAAGTATTAATAATTATAAACTTGAGAAATAGATTTATTTGAATTTTTTAAATAATTTCTATATAATTTTTTTTAAAAGTGTATTATTTAATAATTTAAAAAACGTGCTAACGGAAAACGAGGAATTTGAAGTTTAGAGCGAAGGAAAGAACAGTGCCTTAGTTGGGCACAGTAGTCATAGTCAATAAGTCAAAGAAGTGCGCATGTATCGTCCAACTAACCAAAAGATGACAGCCCTTGTTGCAGCTTGCCACTTGCCATGGTAGAATTATACTTACAAAACACGACAGAACTCCAAGTCCAATTCTAATGCAAGGTCCCTCTTCTTCTGCCATTGGTTTGTATTATTTTTAGTGCGAAGGACGAATAAATAGAGTAGTAAAGAAATCGTGCACGTAACTGCAATCAATGGCCACTACAGGTTCATATTGATTTGGGACATTCATTTAAGAATTGAATGACAACGATATGAGAATTTCCACATTGTTAGAAAAAGAGCTGCATTGTGTCCCTCTGTAATTATGTGTTGAATATGTTCTTAATGACCTGGCGTCTTAAATTTCTTCCCTCACTATGACCTTTACTTGATCTAGTGTCTATCCCTAGCGCTTTCGTAGTAGAAGCTAAGGAACATCATATTTGTGCTAATGGAGTGGCTAAAGTTTTTCTCATATTCACTTTCTTTGATAATAATATAATCCACACGTGCTATTCTTTGCGAAACTTGCAAATCACAATGACATGAGGAAATTGAACAGATTTGATGCAAATAATGAGAGTTGACTACAGGTCATGAAGGATTTCCTTTTGGCAGTTTCTTAAAGACTTATGGCTTGCACACTCAATTACTAACACTACTAGAAAAAATATTTTTACAGTCAAACAAAATGGATTTTTTTCAAGCAGCCATTCACCCCTCCTGCACTTCAAGGCATGCAAAAATACATTTTCACACGAAGCCTTGGTCCCGCCTGCGAAAATCTCTCAATCTTTGCAGGCGCTAGATCCACCCTCCTGCGAAAATATTTTGTGCGAATAAGAATAATTCGCCGCCACCACCCTTTCCCGCTGCTACCCTCCCCCTCCGGCTGGATATAGGGTTAGGGTTTTGGGAGGGACAGGGAGGGGAGGGGAGCCGCGCCGCCCTGCCCCTCCGGCTGGATCTGGGAGGAAGGGGAGTGTCGCCGCTGACCAGATCTTGAAAGAAGGGAGATAGGGGAGGGGAGCGCCGCCACCGTCACTCCCTCTGTGCTGCCTCCGCTGTAGCATGCAATGGCCTCCACCGCCACCCTCCCCCCTCCGACCGGATATGGGAGGGAGGGTGAGTGGGGATAGGAGGGAAGCGCCGCCATCGACTGGATCTAGGAGGGAAGGAGGGAGCTAGGGGAGGGGAGCTCCGCCACCGTCGCTCCCCTCCTCAGGTCGGATCTAGGAGTGGGGAGGGAGGGAGGGGAGGGGAGCACCACCTCTGAGCCGCCTCTGCCGTTGCCATCGCTCCCCGTCCTCTGGCCGGATCTGGGAGTAAGGAGGGAGGGAGGGAGGGGAGGGCTGCGCTGCCTGCTGAGAGGGTGAGGTGAGGGAGAGGGAAGGAGAGGTGGGAGGGGAGAGGACTTGATGGAAATGGGTCTAGGTAGGTGGCGATTTTTATGAGCTATAATATTTTTGTAGGTGGACCTCTTAAGGCCACGCCTATGAAAATCGATTTTCATAAGCGGTACTAGATTTATGGTATCTTTAGCTATATGGTATCTTTAGCTATTTGTACAAACGGTGATTTTATAGTCGTCCTGAAAAAATAAATTATAATGTTGGGAAAAATTGTTTTTCTAGTAGTGAAATGATTTACCAACCCAATTAAGTATACATTCAAAGGATTGCAATACCTGCTATATTAAATATTGGATTATACACTTCTCTTTTATTTTCATTACACCTTGGTATACTCCATGTCTCCATGCATAAAACCCTTGGATGGGAGAGGCATTACGAGATACAGCACGAATGCACATCCTATCTACAACCAAAATATGGAAATGTAATCTTGGAGCCACTTAGTCTGACATCACTCACCAAAAAAAACTACCAATTGATCTCCTCCACTTTTGCAGAATTAATCCATCTACCTGTGAAATTCCTTATGGAGATTATGGGTACCCCATACCCACACGACATGGCTATCCGACTGGTTATAGGGGATAGCTTAGATCTATATAATATGTAACGGATCATGACTTGGGTATTACGTTTCCTTATGTATTACGGAACGGCCTAAAGTCTTGGTTTGATAATATTATAAAGTAGTATTAGGAAACCGATACCGTATTGGGTAAGATTTCTATCTTGTAATCCTGCCCCCATCCTATATAAGGTGGGTAGGAGGCCCTCTAGGGGGCATAAGCACAACTAGATCGTCAGATCAATACAACACCCGGCGGATACAATCCCTAAACAGGAGTAGGGTATTACCTCTCATTGAAAGGGCCTGAACCTGTCTAAATCCTTGTCTCTGCATCCATCCACTTTTAGGTCTCGTGCGCTACCCTCTTTTCATAGTGCCGAAATCTAGTTTCGACAGTTGGCGCGCCAGGTAGGGGTATGCCGAGTTCCCCATCAAGAAGTGCGATGGAATAAATTTCAACAGAAACGCTGAGATTAATCTCAGCGAGTTTCAATGGCTTGAATCTCCAATCCAGGTTTTTTCCCTTCCTAACTTATTGCTGTTTATTAAATTGATCTGTAAATATCAGATTAATCTCTTGGTATTTTTTCTTTTTCACATGTGATGCCGCGGCACTACTATTCCCGACTGGTCTCTTCGCCTCCACGGTTGGTATGCTCCGCCGCCGTTACTCATGGCGACATCATCTTCACCACCGGCCGCCATCATCGCCACCGACGGTGTCCTCGCCCTCACGGTTGGTTGGTCACACCACCGTTGTTGGGCGTCTACGTCTTCACCGCCGGCTCGCCTCCACCGCCGCCGACTGGTGCCCTCCGCCTACACGGTTGGTTGGTCACACCACCATTACTAGGCGTCAACGTCTTCACTGCCAACTAACTTTCATCGTCGCCTACACGGTTGGTTGGTCACACCACTGTTGTCGGGCGTCTACGTCTTCACCGTCGGCTACCATCATCGTCGCCAACTGGTGTCCTCGCCTACACGGTTGGTTGGTCACACCACCATTGTCGGGCGTCTACGTCTTCACCACCGGCTACCATCATCGTTGCCGAATGGTGTCCTCGCCTACATGGTTGGTTGGTCACACCATCGTTGTTGGGCGTCCGTCTTCACCGCCGGCTTGCTTTCATCGTCGCCGACTGGTGTCCTCGCCTACACGGTTGGTTGGTCACACCACCGTTGTTGGGCGTCTACGTCTTCACCGCCGGCCATCGTCATCGTAGCCTACTAGTTTCTCCACCTACACGGTTGGTTGGTCACACCGCCGTTGTTGGGCGTCTACGTCTTCACCACCGGCCATCGTCATCGTCGCCGACTGGTTTCTCCGCCTACATGGTTGGTTGGTCACACCACTGTTGTTGGGCGTCTACGTCTTCACCGCTGGCTCACCTTCGCCACCGCCGACTGGTATCTCCACCTACACAGTTGGTTGGTTACACCACCGTTGTTGGGCGTCTACGTCTTCACCGTCGGCTCGCTTTCATCGTTGCCGACTGGTGTCCTCGCTTACACGGTTGGTTCGTCACACCACCGTTGTTGGGCGTCTACGTCTTCACCGCCGGCTACCGCCATCATCGCCGACTGGTGTCCTCGCCTATACGGTTGGTTGGTCACACCACCATCGTTGGGCGTCTACGTCTTCACCACCGGCCATCGTCATCGTCGCCGACTGGTTTCTCCGCCTACACGGTTGGTTGGTCACACCCCCGTTGTTGGGCGTCTACGTCTTCACCGTCGGCTCGCCTTCGTCGCCGCCGACTGCTATCTCCACCTACACGGTTGGTTGGTTACACCACCGCTGTTGGGCGTCTACAACTTCATCACCGGCTTGCCTTCGTCGTCGCCGAATGGTGTCCTCGCCTACACAGTTGGTTGGTCGCACCACCGTAGTCGGGCGTCTACGTCTTCACCGCAGGCTACCGTCATCGTCGCCGAATAGTGTCCTCGCCTACACGGTTGGTTGGTCACACCACCGTTCTTGGGCGTCTACGTCTTCACCGCCGGCTCGCTTTCATCGTCACCGACTGGTGTCCTCGCCTACACGGTTGGTTGGTTACACCACCATTGTTGGGCGTCTACGTCTTCACCGCCGGCTCACCTTCATCGTCGCCGACTGGTGTCCTCGCCTACACGGTTGGTTGGTCACACCACCGTTGTTGGGCGTCTACATCTTCACCATCAGCTTGCTTTCGCCGCAACTGACTGTTTTCCTTGCCTGCACGGTTGGTTGGTTACACCACAGTTGTTGGGCATCTACATCTTCACCACTAGCTTGCTTTCGCCGCAACTGACTGTTTTCCTCGCCTGCACGGTTGGTTGGTTACACCACAGTTGTTGGGCATCTACATCTTCATCACCGACCATCGTCATCGTCGCCGACTGGTTTCTTTGCCTACACGGTTGGTTGCACCACCGTTGTTGGGCATCTACATCTTCACCGTCGGCCATCGTCATCGTCGCCGACTGGTTTCCTTGCCTGCACGGTTGGTTGGTTACACCACTGTTGTTGGGCATCTACATCTTCATCGCCGACTGGTTTCGCCACTGCCGACTGGTGTTTTTATCTTCACCACTACGTGTCTTTCCACTGGTTTGCTTTTGTTGCTGCCGACTCGTATCCACGTCATCACGGCAGTGCGACCCTATCACCATTGTTGGGTGACTTCATCTTCATTATTTTCGGCATCGTCAAACTCTACTGCCACTACTTCGGAAGCTTCGCATCATCAACCACGACGTCTCCAAGAGCCTCAACATCTTTGCATATGATGCCGAGCTAATCTACTACAACAAGTGGTGTTCCAATCTTCAAGATTTCTACTCGGACATCCTCAATGCGTATTTTTACTCAAGTGGTGGTTACTCGACGACAAGCTACAGTTCTTGACTCTATGATCAGTTGTTTCCCAACTAAGCATAGAGTCGGGGGCTACACAAATACGAGACTCAAAATTCGACAGACGCTATGTTAAGATGAAGCAATCAATTATCCAGCCAATGAGTCAACTCCGGGAAGTCATTATCTTCGTCTTCGCCTCAGAGCAGGCGTTCTATTTCGGCAACGCCAATTATTTCACCAGCAATTTTGGCTTCTGGATGCTGCCACAATTTACTCCAAATTTCTCAAGTACCAAGTTCAAGATTTATTCTATATGTCCGGGAGTTTGGAGTAGTCAACCAATCAGCTCAGATTCGACGAGTTGGACAACAACATCTGCTTCCCTCCAAGTGAAGCATATGCAATAGCTACAAGACCAAGTTTTACTGCCATCGCCATAAATCAATGGGCATTGCCTCAATCTTCGTCATGCAAGTGTTAGCGTCGAGGAAACTACTCGAGCTTCGACATATTCTCAATAATGTGATGGATTATTATTATTGAAATCATCACCATCACCTTCTTCATCGACATTATCGTGATCTCCGGTCAATTGCCGTCAACCAAGTTGTTTGCTTCAAGGGTCCATGCTTAGTCAACGCTGAATATCCGACTGGATCATTTTCGTCAACTTCTTGCTGTGCCACCTTGGCGTCGCCTCTACTTCATCGGCCCTGACGCCTCCGCAGTCACTAATGGATGACTATGTCTTCGCCTTCGGTTGCCTATGTCATCACCGACTTGTTATTTTGCCTTCACGGTTGGCCTACTACGCCGCTGCTGATGGGCGATCTCGTCATTATCATCAGCTGCTACACCGACATCACCATCTTCATCAACAATATGCTATGCATCTTCGATCGCACCTGCTCTATTGCTATGGATGAGCAATTTCATCTTCACTACCAATTATGTTTGGTATTACCGACTAAGTTTCTTCGTCTTCACATACGACTATTGCTGCTATCACCAGTTGTCATGATCATTGGTCACATTAGTTGTCGTCGACCGGTTTCTTCATCTTCATGGTCGATGGATTTCATTATTGCTACTGATGGGCAGCTTCGTCTCCACTATTGACATCTTCATTATTTCTGATGGGCGATATCATTCTACACATTGGTCATCTCGCCTCCACGCCGACTGCATTAGCTACTACCAATAGATGATTTCGATTACAACAGAAGGACAAGCTATACACTCAGGGGCTTATCAGCTCAAGCATAAGGATCATACCTTCAATTTGGATTTGTTCTGTATACATATTCAAGGTCATGAGTTTATCCCCTATGCTCAAGGCCTGGATCAATTATTATTTGCCACAAGGACTATCAGCCGAGTACTTGTGCCAGTTAGGATCCAATTATCACATCTACTATGGTACATCCCATGAGGGGTAAATACTCGGATGAGAAACCATTCATATGATATATACTTTGTCTATATTACCCAGAAGATTTATCACTCGTGAGCATGTCAAGAGGCATGTTATATGTGTCATCCTTTCGAGGCTATAGAAGGCATATTTTTTGGTCTAGGCCTAATATGTCTGCAGCCCGTATTTCAGGTGTGGTCAGTCACGTTCTTTTAGGGACTTAGGCATTTTTTGCTTAGGCAAAAGTGCGCGTGATCGAGTGCCCAATACCTTAAAATCCTTTTATACCGCTATTACTCAACTTTTTAGGAGTTGGTACAATGCACTTTAAAAGGTAACAAACAGTGAAGCTTTATGTAGCTGCCCCGCTGACATTTTCATATATATAAGTCAAGGCACTGTTTGATCTATAAAGCAATCGATTAAATGTAATATCGTTGCTTTTTGCCACGTAAGTGTGCACTTTTATTGACCAATATTATGGCTTAGGCTAATTATATATTTGGTCATTTTCCAGGCAATTGGTAAATCCTCCATGAGTTTACTTACTCAGATTTATATCACATATGCCTTATCTCAGATTGGTAAAACCATGCGTCTTTAGGGATTTAAGCACATCTGTTAAAGCAGTGTGTGCATGGTATATGCCTAGTGCTTTGGAAATTTCTTTATTCATAGCGTACAAGCTTTTTATAGCTGTTTTTGCTATGTGAATTTTTAAAGATGTGGTAACTTTAGATTGCATGCATCATATTACATAAAGCAGTCGGTCTATCACTTGAGTCTTATTTACTCGGGGATTCATACCATATGTGCTATCGTTGTGCTACTTAGGTGGCTTAAAACCACTCGGTTGGTTAATCTATTTATTCCTTGACTATATGCTTAGTTTGTTCAACTAACCACATAGTCGGGGGCTACACCTATCAGGTGCATCTAGTCGATGTACCTGAGTTTATATTTTTATTATTTTTCAGTCCTCCACAGTCTTCTGATTTGGTAAAAGTATTCGGGAGGTCATGGCGAAAATGATTCAAGCACTCGGTTTTGGAGTAATCTAGTTCGAGAGAAGATTATCTTTTCGACTGTGAAGGTCTCAGGGGCTACTGTGGAGATTATGGGTACCTCATATCCACACGACATGGTTATCCGACTAGTTATAGGGGATAGCCTAGATCTGTATAATATGTAACCGATCATGACTTGGGTATTACGTTTCCTTATGTATTACGGAACGACCTAAATTCTTGGTTTGACAATATTGTAAAGTAGTATTAGGAAACCGATACCGTATTGGTTAAGGTTTCTATCTTGTAATCCTGCCCCCCATCCTATATAAGGTGGGTACGAGGCCCTCTAGGGGACATGAGCACAACTAGATCGTCAGATCAATTCAACACCCGACGGATACAATCCCTAAACAGGAGTAGGGTATTACCTCTCATTGAGAGGGTCTGAACCTGTCTAAATCCTTATCTCCGCATCCATCCACTTTTAGGTCTCGTGCGCTGCCCTCTTTTCATATTGCCGAAATCTAGTTTCGACATTCCTGAGTATGTGTATTTGGCTGTGAACGTGATTGTTCGAATATTATATTATTATATTTATGAAGATCTTAAAATTAAAAAGATAAAAATATTCCACATGGTCGCGCTGAATCATGCCATGACCTTTTAGGAATATCATCCTAACAAATACATAACCAATTAATGAGTAATGAAAGGTCACATTCGCAAATATAGTAGAAATGGTTACATTTTCCATGTCATCCACCTTATGAATTGCAACCTAGCAAAATTATGCCAATAAGAGATTGTTGCATGCATATGCACTACTAAAAAAACCTTCACAAGGACCGACTAAATAGGTGTCGGTTTAAGAAAAACCGGTACCTATAAAGCGTTTCCTGTCCACCATTTTAATAACCGGTACCTATAAGATCTTATAGGTGATGGTTCTTTGTGAGAGGCACAATGGTGCCGGTTTTACTTAGAAATAGCACTAAAGACCTCCCACCAATGGTAAAAAGTAATATAGGTAGCGGCCATTCATTCCAAATTTGGCACCTATTATCTTGGTGATGTGTCCCGATTCATAGTAATAGGTGCCAGTCCAAGACAAGAGGTGCCAATTCTATTTACCAATCTATACCTACTACCTTGTGATGTGGTTCAGGTATGGTTATAGGTGCTGGTTCTTGTTACGAATAGGTGCTGGCCCAAAAACCGGTACCGGGGTAGTGATGATTGTAAACTATGCTGATTTCCATACCTCACACTAAATAAATTCATAGTGTTACCATCGGTCAGTCGTCAATTGAAAATTAAACAAAAAACTTTTGTGGCCCCCAAGGGATCATAATTAACATTAACCTGTCACATGGGATCCAGTTTATCCCAGTACAATATAGCCTTTTTATTAGTATGGTGTAATTATATACATGGTCATTATCATGATAGCACAAAATCACAAAAAATGTGAAAAATCTAAATAGTATCTGATAAGTTATAGTTGCATTGCGAAACGGTTTAACGAGCATAGTTACTGAACTTAGACCAAAACTTGCCGATGGCACTATGGCCAACCAAATTCTTGTTAGCATCAAAGATAGGATCAAAATCTATCCCTTTCAGTAGATGATCTCGGCCAAAACTCGGTCAATAACAAACACTAATTTTGTTTGAATTCTAGTCCAACATATCTGGTTGTTTAAAGTCTTAGGCTTTGCACTTGGAACCACTAATTCTAAGACTATACGCATATGCATTTGTGTGAGAGACAGCAAGGTCTAGTCATGGTGATCCCTCAATAATTTCCAAAATGTGTGGAAATGATTGTTAGTAAGTGTGGTTTATGTTGAGATATTTTGTTTTAACTAAGGATCTGTATATCTGTGTCTTCTTTAATCTCTGGTGACAACAGGCCATAGATTTCCAAATGAAGACAACTGCAAGTTGTGTTTGTCCCAGCTACTTCGTAAAAGAGCAGTTTTCCAAAATATTTGCCAAACACTACCTCCCTTTTTTAAGGATGTCATTGACTTTTTAAATAACGATGGACCATTCATCTTATTAAAATATTTGTGTAAATATGTTAAAGTATAAGTTATGCTTAAAATTTATTTAATGATAAAACATATCACAATAAAATAAATAATACTTATATAAAATAAATAATATTTATATAAATTTTTAAATAGGACTAATGATAAAAATCAGGACAACAGTCAAAGGCGTCATGTTTTAAGAAAAGGACATCAATCTGTCCCAGTGTAATCATGTATGTTCAGTATTTTACTACAGATATGGTGTCTTAATTTTCTTCCCTCGTGATGACTTTTCCCTGGTCTCGTGTCCATCTCTATTGTTTTCTTAATAAAAGGAAGTCATGTTAGTGGTAATCGTTGTGGCTAAAGTTTTTCTCGTATTCACATTCTTTAGTTCTTTTTTGATTTCAAATTTTCCTGGACCTATAAATCATAATGACATGACGAAATTGAAAAAAGCTGATACTTAGTAGGGCAAAGGATGAGTGACTACTGGTCAAAAAGATGTTTCGTTGTGGTTTTCTCAAACACTTGGCTTGTCCACTCAAGAACTTACGATCTTCAAACCCAAACATTTAAAGAATTGCAAATATTGTTTGTCAAATAAAATTTTGATTTAGCTAGACACATTTCTCTATTACTAGCCTGGTTTTAGTTTTTGCTGTACCTTTGCTTGTAGCTCTTCATTGATAGAAACCCCATGGATCAGACAGGTAACATGAAAGATATGGCACGTTTGCACACGCCAAGGCCTAAAGCTGAAAAAATCTTATATAGAACGACAATACCAGTGATGAAACAAACACTACAAACAGGATACAAGTCGATACTATAGGTGCCAAAGAGATACAAGTGGCACCTATAATACCATTCCCGCCCACACGCCCGGGCCAACCCACCCACGCGTAAGAACCGACACCTTTTTCTTCAAATAGGTGCCGGTTTTAAATAAAACTAGCACCTATTACCCCTGTCAGAGAAAGGTGCCGGTTTGTACATCGAGTCCGGAACCTTTGGTTTACGTCACATCTAAGCGGTTGGTGGTGGGGCCCACATTAAAACCTACACCTTTGATGCGAAAGTGATATTTACCGGTTCTTAAGTAAGAACTAGCACCTTTAACCCTCCACCCACTGGAGTAACCGTTAGGTGGGGCCCACTTTGAGAATCGTCACCTATGTAGCTGACAGACATAGGTGTCGGTTCTAGATTAAAATCCATCACCTATTAGCCCTCTGTATGTATAGCTCTTGCCCCACTGGGGCTGATCGAGCATACAGCAGAGCGACGCCTCTTATTCTTGCTCAATTAGCCAGAGGGGGCAATTTTGCTTCATTTTTTGGGTTTGGTTGAAGATTGAAATCTACAAGGTTAAGGTTAGTATTCATTATTTCTCACTCCGTTCACTCAGTTTTTAGACAAATTTCACTAAGTACAAGAAAATTTCGTTAAGGACAAGACATGTGTACTCATGGCATTATCTGATATTTTTTTCTCATTCCTAAGAAATAGAAATTGTTTGACTTTTTATTATCCATGAATATTTAATGCGACCAAGAAATGTGCACAAAAAATCTCAATTTTATCTTAGGGGTAAAATGGTCATTCCTCATATTATTTATTCAAATGTGCTTGTAAATTATAGAATCCTCATTGTATTTATTCTGCGTGGTTTTTAATAAATGATAATAAAATTTGCAATACAAAACTAGAGATTTCGCTATTTTTTTATAAATTCTACCTATCTTTTCTTATTCGTTTAATTATGTTCATTTATAAGATCTATCAGTTCTATTATTTGTATGGGTAAATTGAACTAGTATAACTCGAAGTAATTGACAATAAGTAATATTCGTAGGTACCCATCAGTTGTAATGGATCCAGGATGGATGTATAAACCGAATCATGACTATGGAATATATTATGGGAGTAATGGCTATCATTTCACGGCGACGAGCACAAACTTAGTTGATCTCCGGATTATTTGTGGTGTCCATGCTTTGATTGCAAGAAAGAAAGGTAGTTTCTGGCGCAGCGGGTCCATGCACATCTTCTTATAAGGGGGTTTATGGAAAAGTACCTGGACGAAGAGGAACAAGTCGAGGGCAGTAGAGTCAATAGTGACGTGCTTAATGAGGATATCGGTTGTGAGCAGGAGGACCAAACATGTGTTGATCACGGTGAAGCTGATCTAGATCAGATGTTGCATGACGGGGAGAGGCCTGATATCGATGATAGGGAATATCACTAGTTCAAAATCATGGTGGAGGACTCAAAAACTCCACTTTACAATGGATGTAAGGAGGAGCACACAAAGTTACAGATGGTCCTATCTATGCTTCACCTAAAGGCAAGCAATAGATGGTTAGATAAGAGCTTCACTGAGTTGCTAGAGCTACTGAAAGAAATTCATACCGCGGATAATGTCTTGCCGGAAACAACGTACCAAGCGAAGAAAGTTATATGTCCCCTTGGTCTTGAGATATCGAAAATTCACGCTTGTCGAAATGACTGCATTCTTTACCAGGGTGATTTTGCGGATTTGGACCAATGTCTGGTGTGCAAGACTTCTCGATATAATTTTGGAGACGGGGATGATGACGGTGGAAGAAATGGTACAGTGAAGAAGAAAAGAGTGCCTATGAAGGTGTTATTGTATTTTTCAATCATCCCTCATTTGGAACATATGTACGCAAACAAGAAACGTGCTAAGCTAATGCGTTGGCACCACGAAGAGCATAAAAAAGATGGAATGATACGACACCCGACTGATGGATCTCAATGGAGAAAAATAGAAAGCACCGAGCGCATTTTGAGTATGACATGAGGAATGTGAGGATTGTGCTTAGCACAGAGAACATGAATCCATTCGGTGACATGAGCAATCACCATAGCACATGGCCAGTGGTTGTTATTATCTACAACCTCCCTTACTGACTATTGAAGCGTAAGTACATCATGATGCCACTTCAAATTCAAGGGCCTAAACAACCTGGCTACGATATCGATGTGTACTTCAAGCTGCTGGTCGAGGATCTTGCGACACTATGGACGGATGTTGTAAAGATGTGGGATGCCTACAAATAAGAGTACTTCACATGTCGGGCTATTTGGTTGACGACAATACGAGACTACCTAGCACTTGGTAACACGTCGGGCCAGACGGTGAAGGGCATGAAGGCATGTGTAAGGTGCATGACCCAAACAGGAGGCAAGTGGCTAAATCACTACCGGAAGACCGTGTACATGCGCCATCAAAGGTTCCTTAGGCAGAATCACCCGTACCGCCAAAATAAAAGAGATTTAGATGGGATGGTTGAAGAGGAGATTCATCCAAAGATCATAACCAACATTGATGTCTGGGCAGAGGTCAAGGATCTCAAAGTTGTATTCGGTAAAGTGAGTGGAAGCACATGTACATCCACATCAAGCGGTGAGACCCCTCTTTGGAAAAGAAGTATGTCTTTTGGGACCTGTCGTAGTGGGGAGACATGGATATTCGTCATGTGATTGATATGATGCACATGGAGAAGAATGTGTGCAAAAGCGTGCTCGGAGTATTATTGAACACCGGGCAAGATGAAAGACACTTTGCAAGCATTGAGAGATCTTGAAGACATCAATAACAGGAGAGAGTTGCATCCTCAGGACAAAGGAAATGGCTGCTACTACTCCAGCATGCTACACTCTTAGAGCGGCAAAAAAACTGAGTATATTGGAATGTTTGCAGGGTGTCAAAGTCCCATCCAGTTACTGTGCGAACATTAAGAGAGTGGTTACCATGAAAGATAATAGGACGGATGAAATGAAGTCACATGACTACCATGTGCTTGTGATGCAGCTGCTAACGGTCGCAATCAGAGATATCGTTCCAGATAAGTTCCGAGACCCAATCATCAACTTGTGCCAGTTCTTCAAACTGATGAACCAAAAGATTATAGATCCAGCTTCATTGGACAAGCTTCAGGATGATGCGATTCTAACTCTCATTTTTTGATATCATGGTACATCTCATTACTCATCTTGTGGAACAACTAAAGATCCATAGGTCCAACGTATTTGCATAGCATGTGGGCTTTCGAGAGTTTTATGTGCATCGTAAAGAAATAAGTCCAGAACAGATCGAGACCTCAAGGCAGCATCGTTGAGGGTTATGGAACAGAGGAGGTGGTTGAATTCTGTATAGTTTACATGGATCTCAAACTATCCGTGTGCCTTTGCCTCGTAATGAGGGCAAGATGTTTGGAAAAGGAACATTAGGCCACAAGAGAATTGTCGCCCCCAATTAAGGAACCTTAAGACAAGCCCATTTTGCAGTTGTCGATGATATGGGCCCGGGGTATCAAGACTAAGGGCATGGGTGGACCCTTGCACCCACATGGCGCTCCCCCGAGGGGTGGTCGAGCCCGATGGTGCGGTGGAAGCTACCATCTCCAGTCTCCTATTCTCTCTCTCTCTCTCCACTACCCCGAGGGTCGGGCTGCCCCGACCCCTCCGTGATTACACCACATGCGTGGGGTTAGGTGGGCGTCTCCAACGCCCACTTAACCACATTAATGGCGGCTCAGATGAGCACGCCACGCCACATTTAATGCGGCGTGGGGGTGCGTGACCGGTCTATCACCGGTCACGGTGACGATCGAATGACGGATGGGATGGCTGCAAAGCGCCCGTGCACTATCCGCGTATCAGGCGGCGTGCGCCACTCCCTGCTCCGGCCCATCAGAATGATGAGGGCCTCTTTTTTGCCTCTCATCCTAACCGGGGTCGGTATGCCGACTCCGGTCAGATGGGGCACGCCTCCCGTTGCAAACAGAACGCAGAAGTCTCCACCCATTTAATGGGAATTTACGCGGGCGTCCTCCGTGTCAGCCGACTAATTGAACAAGGGCCATGGTGCGACGGCCGTGCGAGTGGCTTCCGACTCAAGCAACAAGACAACCATTAAATGTAAAAGAATGTTTTTCCTTTCTCTCTGAGGTAGCCTGTTGGCCAATGTGGTAACCCCTTGAGCTATAAAAGGACGCCCAGGCCTGAGGGAAAAGGGGTTGGCTTCTGGTTTTCCCGGCAAGCATGAAAGGAGAGAGCGAGGATCTGTATTCCCCAACACATCATTCACACATCGACCACGGACACAGGAGTAGGGTATTGCGCCTCCATGGCGGCCTGAACCTGTATAAACTCCACTGTCTCACCTTCTGAAAGGGGTGAACCCCTTGCATCTCTCTCTTATTAGAGCACGAATCTCACCCTACGTCCCCGGTCGAACTCACAAAAGAGGGGTCCTCGCCGTCCCCCCGTTGAGGAGCTTACGCTTCGTCAGCTAGCGCGTCAGGTAGGGGACGCGTGTGCGTTTTTCTAGCTCCACCCCCTTTCGTGTGCACCAAGATTCCCCAAGTAAGCCTTATGGCTGAAGAGGCGGTGGTGTATAAGCCCACTCCGAGTGCCAGCGATGACGGCGGGGAGTTGAACCCTCGCCGCCAGGCGCGCACTCCGTTGCCTCCCGCCCGCCGAAGCCCTAGGCGGGGGATGGCGCCCGAGAAGCCGGAGGGATCCGCGACTTCGCCATCGCCCGGTGACGGAGGGAGACACCGCGGTAGAGCGCGTCGCCGTCTCGCCTATGATGATGGTGGCACGCCTCAGGGTGCGCTCCACCGCCACCCGCCTGTCACCCCTGATCCGGAGACTCCAGTCCAGCGCTGGCTGGATGATGTGGCTGACTTGGTCATGACGGTGCAGCGGTGCCTAGGCACCGGCGGGCGACCGCCCACGGTCGGGACGTCTGGCGCTGCGACCGCCGCCTCTTCGTCATCGACACGAAGAGCTCGAAGAGCGATGGCCAACGCCCACCGCTCGTCCTAACTCCCCTCGTTGATGCTCTGGGCTAGCCGCGGGTGTCATGAGTGCATGTGTGGGGGACCGGACGATCGGCTCAATATCGAGCATCGACGCGATGAGCGTCGTGCCGCCCACGCGGGAGAAGATGTAGCCTCCTCTGGAGCGCCACGCCACTCCAACAATAGGGGCAGGCCCCCCGTGTCTCCAGTCATCGGGGCTGGTTGCCGAGCCTTCGTGGCGAGTAGTCGGAATGTTCGATGGCCCTCGAAGTTTTGGCCTAGCATTCGCGAGAAGTACGACGACAGCGTCAACCCCGCCGAGTTCCTCTAGATCTACACGACTGGGATAGAGGCCGCGGGGGGTGATGATCGGGTCATGGCGAACTTCTTTTCCATGGCCCTAAAAGGCCAAGTGTGGGGTTGGCTGATGAATCTGCCACCCCCTCGGTCCACTCCTAGGAGGATCTGTGCCAACAGTTCATCACGAACTTCCAAGGCACATACCCACGCCCAGGAGAAGAGGGGGACTTGCACACGGTGCAGCGGAGGGACGATGAGTCCCTCCGTTCATATATTCAGTGGTTCTTTCAGGTCCGCAACACCATCCCTTGCATCCCCGCTCATGCGGTCATATACGCATTTAGGGGGGGCGTGCGGCAACCGCATGCTCGAAAAGATATCCTCCAACGAGCCCCAGACCACAGCGCAGCACTTTTAGCTCGCGGACCGTGTGGCCCGTAAGGAGGAGGCCTGGACCTGGAACTCCTCCGGCTCTGGAGCGGCGGTTGCGGCTGCCTCCGAGTCCGCTGCCCGCTTCGGGCAGCGGGAGAAGAGGAGGAAAAAGAGGTCGGCCTGTTCCGACGACGAGGGCCACGTCCTCGTTGCCGAGGGCGTTTCACGGTCCGAGCGCAAGAGGAGATCCGCGGGCGACAAGAAGAAGGACGTCGGCACTCCCAGCGGAGTGCGCCCGGTGGGCAAATGGTGCACCGTGCACAACACCTCCCACCACGACCTCACTGACTGTCGCGCGGTCAAGAGCCTGGCTGAGCGCATGAGGAAGTGGGAAGAGGAGGAGCAGGGACGTCGTGAGGGCAAGGCTCCGGCGGGCTCTACCCAGAATCGGCGAGGCGAGACCAAGCAAAAGGCCCCCGCCGACGATGCTGACGACGAGGACTTGGGTTTCCGAGAGCCCGAGGCCACCGTCGCCACCATCGACCGGGCGGGCTGCACTCATGCTTCCCGGCGTAGCTTCAAGGCCATGAAGCGAGAGGTTCTGGCCGCTGTCCCCACCCATGAGGCGACGCAGCGAGCGCGATGGTCGGATATCAAGATCACCTTAGATCAAACCGACCACCCGCCATGCGTTGCCCAGGGAGGGCAGGTCGCGATGGTGGTTTCCCCCACCATATGCAACGTTAGGTTGAGACGCGTCCTGATAGACGGTGGCACTGCCCTCAACAATCTCTCCCCCACGGCCTTTGGCATCATCAAGGCCCCAGGGATGAAGCCCCGGCCGTCCCTACCGATCATCGGCGTGACGCCGGGGCACACGTGGCCTCTTGGTCACATCGACCTCCCGGTCACCTTTGGTGGCCCTGCCAATTTCCGCACCGAGCGGATCATCTTCGATGTGGCGGATCTCAATCTGCCCTACAACGCGATCCTGGGAAGGCCCGCGTTGGTGAAGTTCATGGCGGCCACCCACTAAGCGTATCTCCAGATGAAGATGCCTGGCCCTGGCGCCCCATCACCATCCACGGCGATCTCAAGATTGCATTCACCTGCACGGAGTAGCGCGCGAGCAACCTCACCGTGGTCCCCATGCTCGCGGGCGGCGATGAGGCGCCCGAAGCCTCCACCACGCACGCCCCGAGAAGGCAGATGACCTCAAGCGAATCCCCGTGAAGGAGGTCATGTTGGGCGACGACCCGTCCAAGACCGCCAAGATTGGCGGTCACTTGGGCGGCAAATAGGAAGACCCGTCCACGCATAGATTAGATTGTCGACTCCACTGCGGGGTGCGACCTCTTGTGTTTTTTAGACGCATACTCAGGGTATCATCAGATTCGCATGGCTAGAGAGGATGAGGAGAAAACTGCATTCATTACTCCCATAGGCACTTATTGTTATACAACCATGCCTTTCGTTTTAAAGAATGCAGGCCCTACTTTTCAGCGTACTACTCGCATTTCGTTGGGTAGTCAAATAGGGCGCAATGTCAAGGTTTATGTCGATGACTTGGTTGTGAAAACGCGCAACGAAGAGACCTTGCTCTCAGATTTAGCAGATACTTTTGACAGCCTCCACTCCACGCGCATGAAGCTAAACCCCGAAAAGTGCATGTTCGGCGTGCCGGCAAGCAAGCTTCTTGGGTTTTTTGTCTCTGCCCGGTGCGTAGAGGCCAATCCCGAGAAGATTAAGGCAATAGAGAGGATGCACCCCCCAGCAAGCTTAGGGATGTGCAGTGCGTCACGGGATGCATGGCCGCCCTAAACCGATTCATATCGAGGATGGGAGAGAGGGTGCTGCCCCTATTTAAGCTCCTCAAGCACTCCAGGCCGTTTGTCTGGACAGAGGAGGCTGAACAAGCCCTCAATCAATTTAAGGCGTACCTCAGCTCTCCCCTAGTCCTAGTGGCCCCGGAATCCAAGGAGTCGCTGCTGCTTTACCTAGCGGTGACCCCGCAGGTAGTTAGCGCAGCATTGGTGGTGGAGAGCGATGAGAAAGACCCTCGGGACACGCGCCCCCGTCCTGTGTTAGAAAAGTTAGGCTAGAGAAAGACGAAGGAGCCCCCAAGCCGAGCGGTGGCCCCGAGGCCCCCTAGGTTGACGGTGTTCCTTCGCCCCCTCACCAGGTAGCATCGAACGCCCCCGACCCCCAGGCTGGCCCCGAGGGCACTGAGGGGAGGAGTGGCCCGATGGACCCTAACCCCGAGGCCGCTAACATGGAGGTTGAGTGGGCCCAACGAGGCCCCTCTGATGGTGAGCATCCAGAACCTGGCGCACCTATAGGACTAGGCCTCGCCGAAAGGTGCAGCGGCCGATCTACTTCGTTAGCGAGGCGCAGCGGGAGCCAAAACCCGATATCCTCAAGCCCAGAAAATGCTTTATGCAGTTCTGGTGGCCTCGAGGAAACTGCACCATTATTTTCAGGCGCACCGAGTCACTGTGGTAACGTCCTCCCCCCTCGGCCAAATACTCCACAACCGAGAGGGTACTAGGTGAGTGGTCAAGTGGGCTATCGAACTTTCCGAGTTTGACCTGCGCTTTGAACTGCGCCACGTGATCAAGAGTCAGGCCCTCGCTGATTTTGTGGTAGAGTGGACCCTGACCCCTGAACCAGACCTCGGGCCACCGGCCCCCGAGGCCGAGGTAGGTCCCTCAAGACAGCCGCACGTATCCCATTAGGTGATGAAGTTTGATGGCTCTCTCGCCCTCCAGGGTGCCGACGCTGGGGTCACCTTGACCTCGCCGAGCAAGGACGTCCTCAAATCTGTGGTTCACCTTAATTTCCGGGCAACCAATAACATGGCGGAATACGAGGGGCTCCTTGCGGGACTCAGGGCAGTGGCTGGAATGGGGATCCACCGCCTGCTGGTGTTAGGCGACTCTCAGCTAGTCGTGAACCAGGTCTCGAAGGAGTATTGGTGCTTGGACCCGCAAATGGAGGCCTACGTCCATGAAGTGCGGCGTCTGAAGCGCCATTTCAATGGGTTAGAACTTCTACACGTGCCCAGGTGGGACAATGCGCTTGTCGACGAGCTCTCGAGGCTTGCTTCTTCACGAGCCCTAACCCCACCCGGTGCCTTTGAAGAAAGGCTTACCCACTCGTCGGTGCATCCCGATCCCCCGAGGGAGCTGGACGTTGCCGCGCCATCCCCAAGGCTCGATGGAGTCCAGGCCTCGGGGTCCAAGGAGGTCGAGCCCGACCCCCCACGTCAGATCGCCTAGATGACTGAGATCCAGGCGTTCCTCAAAAATGAGACTCTACCCGAGGATCGCGAGTGGAGTGAGCGCGTCTCTCGGATCTCCAAAAGGTACGTGTTGGTAGACGGGGCCCTCTACCAACGCGGTGTCAATGGAGTCCTCCTCAAATGTATTCCTCCGGAGCAGGGCATCGAGCTTCTCGCCGATGTCCATGAAGGCGAGTGTGGCGCTCATTCCGCCTCGCGCACCTAGGTCGGAAAGTCCTTTCGACAAGGTTCCTACTGGCCGATGGCGCTCCACGACGCAGTCGACCTGGTCCGGTGGTGCAGGGCATGCTAGTTCCACGCCAAGCAGATGCATCAGCCGACCCAGGCCCTGCAAACCATACCACTTTTGTGGCCGTTCGCGGTCTGGAGGCTGGACATCCTAGGCCCCTTCAGGAAGGCCCCGGGCGGGTACGAATATCTATGCGTCGCCATCAACAAATTTACTAAGTGGCCCAAAGCTTACCCGGTCATCAAGATCGACAAGCACTCAGTCCTCAAGTTCATCAAGGCCATCACCGCTCGGTTCGGGGTACCTAACTGTATCATCACGGACAATGGCACCCAGTTCACCAGTGAACTATTCGGCGACTACTGTGACGACATGGGCGTTAAGCTTTGCTTTGCCTCACCCGCCCACCCCAAAAGCAATGGTCAAGTGGAGCACCCAACGCAGAAATCCTCAAGGGGGCGAGGAGCTTTCAGCGGTGCTCTGGGCAAACCGGACTACCCCAAGCCGAGCAACAGGAGAAACGCCTTTCTTCCTTGTCTACGGCGCGGAGGCGGTCCTCCCATCCGAGCTCACCCTGGGATCCCCTCGGGCCACCATGTACAGCGAAGCTGACCAAGAGCAGATTCGACGAGACGACCTAGACTACCTCGAAGAGCGAAGGCGACGCACGTTACCAGCAGAGTCTGTGGCGGTACCATTAGCGCCACGTTCGGGCCCGATCACTTAGCGTCAACGACCTCGTCCTACGCCAGCGCGCTGGATTGAACAAGCTCTCACCCATGTGGGAGGGACCATACAGAGTGATCGGTGTTCCCCGACCGGGCTCGGTTCGACTGGCTATGGAAGACGGTACGGAGCTGCCTAACCCGTGGAACATCGAGCATCTTCGCCGCTTCTACCCATAAAGGGGTCGCTAGTTGTACCTGGGGCTCGGGCCAACCCTGTATGACCCCTCGGGCATACAGGATTGGCTGGGGGCTTCCACTATAAATATGTTTCCTTTTTTGTATTTCAAAGCCGCAAGCTTTCTTTTTATCTTTCTGAGGCTGCGCCTGCCTTGTCTTTTCCCTTTTGAGTACTTTGGCTTGGGTTGGGTCATTCGTGCTTTTTCTTGCCCTCAACAACTCGGGTCACCTAGACGCCAATGGGGCCCAGACCGAGCCGAGCCCCGGGACACAGCGAACTCCGGGGGGAATCGGCAATGATCCACAAACGGGTCACCACTAACCCCCGGTTGCCGCGCTCCCGGCCTAGCTAGTCCCGCCATGCGGAACTCCCCAACGCACTAGCACTAACCCTTGTTACTTGGGGCTGCAACTCGGGCCTAGACCTCTACTCAAGCCAAGCTCGGCCGGATTACAAGGCAAACCAGTCCCATCGTGTGCAAAACATAACTAACATAGAACTAAAATTTCTTTTCATCACAGGCACACACAGATGTTCAACAAAAGCAAATAAAAACGATGAAGGTATATACAAGCACGAGACAGAGGCATCGAAGCAAAACAAGAAAAGAGAGAGGCTTGCGGTCGCCTAGGGGTCGGCCTCATCCGTTCACCCCGAGGCACTCGGGTCGCCGGCCTCGCCACCGTCATCCTCGTCGTTGGAGGCCACCGCGAAGGCGAACCGAGGGGCCGTCCCATCGAAGCTGTGCACGATCGCCTCGGCGGCCTCCCGCACCTGGGCACGCGCGGCGGTCTCGGTCCCGGGAGGGAACTCATTGAATAGGGCCCACGGAGAGAATTCGAGGTCCCGGGTCTGGTAGCTTGCCAGCACGAGCTCCACCGCCCCCCGTGCGAGGTCCATCAAGGAGGACTTCACCATCTCCGCAACCTCCTCGGGGAGCTTCTCCAGGTCCCCGACCATCTCCGTGATCTGGTAGGCGAGGCCGGTGTTGCTGCCGGCAAATTTGAGGTACCGGCCAGGCCATATGCCCGCCTAGCGCCCCACCGGGTGACAGCATCCTGCAGCATGTCGGGCCTTACCTCGCTCGCCAGCCGGAGGGCTTCGAGCTCCCTGGCATGTGAATCTAGGGCCCTCTGCAGCTCGGCGACGGACTCCTCGGCCACCGCGAGATGGTCGGACGGGTCGCCCTGGCCCGTGGCCACCCCGCCGCCGCGCGCCAGCGCATCTAGCTCCCTCGCCCGCGCCTCGAGCTCGGAAGCACGCTCCTCGAGTGCGGTCCTCTCGGCGGGGGCATTCTCCAAATGGCGGAGCTCGCGCGCCGTGACAGCCTCCTCGCGCTTGGCGAGTTGGTAATCGAGGCGACGCGCCGCCACCTCGTGTTGGGAGACATCCGAATCGCACTCGGTGATCCTCCCGTCGTGCTCCCGCCAATCCCCCCACCGCCGCCGGTCGGTCGAGTGGCCGTTTCGGCCTCCCACGTACGTGCCGCTCCGGCCCCCTGCGCGGCCGCCACAGTCCCTCGTGCGCGCGCCGCGCCGGCCTCCCGGGCGACTCCCTCGGTTTCCCGCACGTGTGCCGGTTCAGCCTTTCGGGCGGCCTCCTCGGCCTGCCGCGTGCGCGCCGCTTCCCGGGTGACCTCCTCAGCCTCCCACAAGCAAGCCTCAGCTTCCCGCCGGCCGGCCCCCCACCGGTGCGCCTCTTCGGCCGCTGGCCCCTCGGCCTTACCGCTCGTGGCACGCTCGGCCTTAGATTGCTGGGAGGAGTCGCTGCCACGGGCGCCGCGAGGTGGGAGCTCGCTGAAACACGGAAGACAAACGAAAATAGAATAAGGAGCTGGGGGAATGAAAGACCGTTGGCCTTGGTCGCACGATCGTACGTGCGGGATGGGTGTTTGAAGGACCACTCTGGGGGCTTGATGAAGCTCCCCCCGGCATGCCTCGGACTCCCCCATCCGATGGAGCCACTTTTTCTTCCTTTCGCGCTCAGGCGGGGACACTGGCGCGACGCTCGCCGGGCTCCTGCTGGTGGTGCGCTCTGCCCCGCCCCCACGAGGAGGGATAGGGAAGGGCTCTCCCCTCGTATCCTCTTCCCCTTGGCGTTAGTAGGGCGGCCGCTTCCCGGACCCCCACGCCACGTGGCCCCCTCCAAGCGGAGGTCGCTCCTCTCCTCCTCCATGGCTGCCGCCTGCGCCGTCGTTGCCACGGCGAGCTCGGTCCCCCGAGGCACCGACCGCCGTCATGATGGCGATGATGCAATCACAGTCTAGGTCACTGCAGAGGGGGAGGATCCCCGGAGGGATGAGCGATGAGTCCACGGTGTTGAGATTTAGCACGCGCTGGATCACCACCCTGAGGTCCTCCGGGTCCTAGTCCCACTCCTGACCTCGATGCATCCTTAGGAGGTCGTCGGGGCCGGTGTACTGCCAGAGCGACACAATCCAGCGGCGAAGGTAGTCGCCGAACACCATGCAGCCGATGAGCCCCTGGGACCGTAGGCCAGTGAGGCAATCCAAGACAGTGTCGTAGGAGTCCCTCAGATCGATCGTCGCCCGCCAGCTCGGGGCCTGCGTTGGAGGCCTGCTCTGGAGTCAAAGGCGCGCTTCATCGGGGAAGGCGGTGTAGAACCAATCGTTCTTCCAGTCATCCCATTTCCTGCGCAGCACGCAAGATATGTAACGTTGTGCCGCCTGTCCGCGTGGCTGGAGGTAGCAGCCCCCAACCTCCGCCAGCAGCGACACCCGCTGCATGGTAAAAAACCACCGAAACAGCCGGAGGGATGGGCGTACCCCGACGAACAGGTGTGCGAAGATGGCCAGGGTCATCACTGCGTTGGGGGTGAGGTGCGCCATCTGGATCCCGTAGAACTCCAGGACGTCCATAAAGAAGTACGAGAACGGCAGGATAAGCCCTTCCATGGTGAAGGAAAGGAAGAAGACCGACCGCTCCGGGTAGCGCGGTGCTGGGTGCCCCTCGCCTAGCATGACCACCTCCCGGATGGTCGACGCCGGCATGAACTTGCGCGGTAGACCGGCCTGCCTCTCGCTGGTAATGTGAGAGGGCGGCAGCACACTGCCGTCTTGTGACGTGGAGCTCCGTGTCATGTCGCCAGCAAGATGAAGATGCGGAGACGGGTGTGAGCGGTGAGAAGGAAGCGAGGAAGCCGAGAGAGTTAGGGCACGATTGGCTGAGTTGAGTGAACATGGCAAGAGGACGGAAACGAATCCCTTCCTCAACGCCCTTTATATATCCTCACCTCCGCCGCGCCCGGATCCTCATTTTCCGCGCCCACTAACTCGCCCCCTTGATTTCCACGCCCACTTCCCCACTCGCCTCACTCGCCGCTTCTTGCGCACGCGTTAGCCACGCGGCCGTTGCGGTCAAGGAAGGATAGATCGTGCCCACATTAATGGCGCACGGTTAATGTAAAATATGCCATCATCATATTCCTTAGTAAAACAGGATGACTTGTCCCGATCCGCGTGTCGCCCCAGATAATGTGGCGGTTACAAGGCAACGGCCTATTACCGTGAGGCGGCTTTTTCACTGTGCATGGGTTCGTGACCATTCGGGTTTTACCATGGGAAAGCCGGGCCTGCGTGACACCAGACCAAGAGGATGGCGTCAAACCCGGCCGCCCCTTTTGTGGGCCCGGCCATGTGTAACACCAGGGCTACTGTCGATGATACGGGCCTAGGGGTATCAATACTAAGGGTATGGGCGGCCCATTGCACCCACGTGGCGCTGCCCCGAGAGGGGGTCGAGCCCGAGGGTGCGGTGGTAGCTGCCCTCTCCAGTCTCCTATTCTCTCTCTCTCTCTCCGCTACCCCGAGGGTCGGGCCGCCCCGATCCGTCCACGATTACGCCACGTGTGCGGGATTAGGTGGGCGTCTGCAACACCCACCAAACCGCATTAATAGCGGGTCGGATGAGCGCGCCACGCCGCATTTAATGTGGCGTGGGGGTGCGTGACCTGTCTGTGACCGATCACGGTGACTGACCGGCCCACGACCGATCGAATGACGGATGGCACGGCTGCAGAGCGCCCCCGCACTGTTCGCGTATCAGGCGGCGTGCGCCACACCCTGCTCCATCCCATCAGAATGATGAGGGCCTCTTTTTTTGCCTCTCATCCTAACCGGGGTCGGTATGCTGGCTCTGGTGAGATGGTGCACGCCTTCCGATGCGAACAGAACGTAGAAGTCTCCGCCCATTTAATGGGAATGACGCGGGTGTCCTCCGTGTCAGCCGGCTGATTGGACGAGGGCCATGGTGCGACGACCGTGCGAGTGATTTCCGAGTCAAGCAACAAGACAACCATTAAATGTAGAAGAATGTTTTTCCTTTCTTTCTGAGGCAGCCTGTTGGCCCATGTGGTAACTCCTTGAGCCATAAAAGGAGGCCCAGGCCTGAGGGAAGAGGGGTTGGCTTCTGGTTTTCCCGGCAAGCACGAAAGGAGAGAGCGAGGACCTGTATGCCCCAACACATCATTCACACATCAACCACGGACACAGGAGTAGGGTATTGCGCCTACATGGCGGCCTGAACCTGTATAAACTCCACTGTCTCACCTTCTTCAAGGGGTGAACCCCCTTGGCATCTCTCTCTTATTGGATCACAAAAGGAGGGTCCCCATCGCCCCCCTGTTGAGGAGCTTACGCTCCATCAGCAGTGTTATAGCAATCGGCTTTGGTGGCTCCATACGTGGACATGCACTTAGATGAAATCCGTAGATACAATCCTAGGAAATCCGAGGCATGGCTCGCGCAGAAGCATAAACTTCAATTTGGTTGATGGAGTACCTGACAACTGCAGGCATCGATAGTGACCAACTATTTTCTTTAGCTCGGGGGCCATCGAACACAATCCACACGTACCAAGGCTATAACATGAACAGGTATACTTTTTACACCAAGACCCATGACAACAAGAGTACCAATCAAAACAGTGTCATGCGCATCGACGCCTACAATGACGACGGCAACAAGCTGACTTATTACGGTTTCATAGAGTCAATCTAGGAGTTAGGTTACGGAGCCCTCAAAGTGCCTCTATTCCGATGCAAGTGGGTAATAATTCCAAGGGGGTTTAAGGTTCACAATCACAGGATGTTGGCTACGAAGATGAGCCATTCGTGCTCGCGAAATCCGTTAAGCAGATATGCTATGTCAAGGACCCATCACTCACGAAATCAGCCAGGCCACATCATGTTGTATACGAAGGCAAGCAAAGTATTCTATGTCAAGGACACATCACTCGCAAAATCAGCTAGGCCACGTCATGATGAGGATGACTACGATTAACCCGACGAGCAACCACCACCCACAACTGATGTCAAATCAGAAAATGACGAAGCTGATAAAGAAGATGATGAAGCCTTGTATGTACGGACCGATCATCAAGAAGGGCTACTAATTATGAGTTTAAATTAATTTGTAAATGAATGTGCTCATTTGTGCAAGTACTGCTTAATTTAAATCACCAAAATTTGAATTATATTATATATGTGCGCTCTAATATTCTTCTTATGTGCAAATATTAATTGTTGTTTTGGCCCTTTATACTCTTGTTTACAAATATAGGAGAAGATATATATATATATGTATATATATATATTAAATAATAGGCTTATTTTATAGCCAAATATAAATTTAAGAAAGAAATTATACTTTACAAAAGAAAGTACAAAATTACATTTATATAATAGTCTCATTTTACATAAAAAATAAATAGGCAGAATTATTTCTTTAAGGGATAAAATGGGGGAGGGAGATAGGTGCTGGTTCTTAAATAGAACCGACACCTATAGGAGGGATATAGGTACCAGTTCTTTAAAAGAACCGACACCTATTAGCATCAAAGGTGCCGGTTTAAGGTTTAGATCAGACACCTATTAGGGTTTACTTAAATAGCCCCACCCACTCATTCTATCTCTCCCTCACTCTCTCCCCCAGCGGTGGCAGCGCGGTGCGGTGCGGTGCGAAGAAGAGGCGTGAAGGCGTGGCGTGGCGGCGGAGGAGGCAGACAAGGAGGGGGAACACAATGGCGGTGTGGTGCAGCGCGGTGTGTTGGAGACATGAGGCAGCGGCACGCAGCTGCGGCGTGGTGCGGTGAGGTGGCGGTGTGGTGTGGCACGTAGGTGGCAGCGCTCTTCCCATCTTGATGGCATGGCGGTGCAGCGGCAGAGAAGAGACAGCGGCGGCCGTGCCCGATGGAGGTGAGAAGGAACCCAGCCGCTTCTTCCCCCTTCTCTTCTTGCCATAACCCTAACTCCTCTTCTTGATCCGGCAGTTCGGAGGCAGGGAGGCAGCCGACAGTGGTGAGGAGGAGGAGGCCGGCAGCGGTGATCCCGACCCGGCAGCGGCAACCCCAACCCCGACTCGGCAAGGTAATCCCCATATCCCATGGTCCTCGGAAATTTGTGATAATTTGTGATGAGACCATTTGTGATGAGATGATTTCTGACGAGATGAATTTGTGATGAGATAATTTGTGATGAGTTGAATTTGTGATGGAGGGGGGATTTGTGCAGCTGTTGCTGCCACTGCACGCCGTTAATCCAAATTTGCCTATGGACTATAAAATTTGAATTTTAGTGGTCAGCTCACATATTATTTATCATTTTTGGCTATTTTAAGGAGATATATAATTTGTACGATGCTTCGATGATTTTAGGGATTTTAGACTTAGTCATTTATATATATATGATTGTGAATGTGAATGAATTTATATGCATGAATTTCTACGTGTTCATTTAGGAGTGCATGTGTTCACATATTTGATTTCTATGTAAATGTGAATGAATTTGTGTGAATTGAATGAAGGTGGATTTGGGGCTGTATGGATGTGGTGTTGAATAGATTTCCTGCCATTTTATTTTTTTACCCAACATATATATAGATATAGGTGTCAGCTTTTCAGTACAAACCGATATTTACAGTGCTTGCCTCGTGTTAGTTTTGGGAAAAACTGGCACCTATATGAAATTTATAGATGCCGGTTATTCCAAAACAACGTGCACCTATTAGGGCTATTAGAGCAGTCACGTGACTCTATGAAATTTATAGATGCCGGTTATTCTAAAACAACATGCACCTATTAGGGCTATTAGAGCAGTCACGTGACTCTTTGGTTTGGACAGGCACCTTTCTCTCATAATTGGTGACGGTTCTAACCTAAAAACCAGCATCTTATATACCGGTTCTGAAACTGGTACCGATGACCGAAGTCATCATTGCCACTATCTAGGTGTTGATTGGGAAAACCGACACCTAAGGTAGTTTCCCAACCGGCACATATAAGATGTTCCGTGGTAGTGAAAGCACAACAAAAGAGAAAAGAATTGGCAGAGCTAACAGCAAATTCCTAGCACATCCTTCAAACAATTCGATGTGACCCCTCAAACCCTTTGTACGTACATAGAGCATCAAAGATTCTAGCACTAAAAGATTTCAATGCTCTAATATTCTCTTTTATATTCTAATTAATCAACACTTTCCCACATGATTTTTAATTGGCTCATTCACTACCAGACTTATTTGAAATTCTTTTTTAAGGGTATTTTGAATTTCTTTGTACGACACTAATTCCACTCTGAAAGAATGTATTGGTATATTGATGAACTATTGATGTATCGGCTTAGCTTGTTGATCATTTACTGATCCAAATTGCCATGTGAGTTACGGTCGTCATTTTTTTTTGGGCTTAGAAGTCATAACAAATCGTTTGGGTAATTAAATTGTAATTTGCATTTGACCACCATACAACTCATATGCAACTTTTAAAAATCCCGTAGAAGCCGATGTCTTGGTACAGAATCCCCTCAACCATACGTACGCTGCAATTTCTTTGTTTCCCCACTTGCATGAATAATTCATGAGGCAAATCTAATAGGCTCAAAAATTATATAAAACATACATACAAGTTACAATGTAATTACATTATACATACAAGTTATGATGTAATTACATTATGATTGATTGCACCGTACTTATGTCTGTCAAATTTTTGTAAGAAAATTTATCGTTAAATGTATAGATAGTCCTAATAGAATTTACTTAAAAAGCAGCTATGATCACAGTTTGACTGCAATTTCATTATAAATTTGTAACCCGCCGCTGTGTAGCCAGCTTCATTCCTTGTCAGCTAGTAGCTAGTAGTGGTTTGGAAGGCCAACAATCTCACCCTGCCCCCACGCCACAGCTAGCATAATCACAGATCTGCCAACACCAATGCTGCTTCACTGCTTGAGTACTCGAGGAGGTAGATGGTGCCTCGGCGGGACAATAGCATGCATGATCCTGATCGGGTTGTTGGTGTTTCTTCCGCTGAAGCTGCTACAAACTAAGGAATCCATCATCCCTCTCGTGGTGAACGGCACAACCCTCTTCGAACTAGACTTTGACAACGCCACCTCCACCATCGCCTACAACTTCACCGTCGTGCTCAGCTTCCACAACCCCAACGTCCTCCTCGCATATTTCCACAAGGTGGAGATGACCCCCCTGTACGCCGGTGGCAAGAAGATTGGCCCGGAGGTAAAGCTGCCAACCTTCATCCTGAGGCGCAAGAAGACGGTCGTGGTGCCGACGGAGTTGCAGGGCCGGCAGACTCTCGGCGGCAAGGACGCCACCGCGGTCGCCAGGACGTACGCGGAGGAGGCCGGCAAAGGCTACTTCACCGTCGAGACCTACGTGCACGTGCCTGGCTACGAGCATTGGTACGACTTCGTTTGCACCCTGCACTTCCCGGCGCTTGGAGCTGCGAACCTTTTCAGTGGCGATGCCTGTATCGTCGTCAAGAGTTGCTACCATACACGATACGGAACATATTTTTGTACAGGTGGATAGATGAGAAATTCGTACCGTCTCTACATGTATCCATATATGTATTGTTCTAGTGTGATCGTCTCATGCTCAACGTCGACCCCCATATGTTATGTGGGGTATTCCATACCGACGACGGGATAGCAGGAAGTAGCCGGATCATGAGCCATGAGAGAGTGGATTAAGTTTGTTAAGATTAGTTTCAGTTGTTAGTAGATTAAGTTTGTTAGAGGATTGAGTTTGTTAGTTCCTTAATAGTAGCAGTTTGGTTTTCCATGTAAGGCTATATATGCCACCCGGTTTGATTAATGAAGTAAGCAAGAAAGTTATCAGAAGTTTTCGTTCGTTTCCATCACGGCTCCGGGGCGGCGAGGTGTGCAACCTCGCCCTCCCATCGAGCACAGCTACGCCCTTCATTGCTTAGGTCCAGCTCCTAACACCATATGTATTACTCGAATATGATCGCCTATATGAACTTAAGTAGTCCGTGCAGTTACGCGGGCAACTTATTAACTGTTTACAAAAGAAATGGTAAAAGAAATCCGATATCCATATATTCACAATAAGGATCATGTATTTATTTTTTATAAAAAAGAATAAAAAGAGTAATATCTCTGACTGTAGATCACCTAATATAATTATATAAGTAGGAAATATCTAAACAATAAACCATATACTTTGATATACTAAAAGATATTGTCTCGTATTTTTAAAAAAAAATTACTTTATCCCGGTTATACTTATTACCATTGTCTTAAAACTTGGGTGCCTTTTAAGACATGAAATTGCAGCCAAACCAAAAAAACAAACCTAATATATGATAAATACAATAAAAAAGTTCATATCGACTTCATACCAAAGTCCAATGTATTAATTATGTTTAAATCTATATATTAATATTGGAAATACCACTTCTACCAATTAATAAGATAAAACTATTAAAAAGTTCCTCTAGCGGGTGAAGCCAACCGTAGTCATGAGAATTTTTTTTTATGCCTTGAAACATGGGTCCTGTATAGAGGTAGTCGTGTCCCTCAAGAACCGGGGTGGAGCATAATTTTAACATCTAATTTAATATTAGCACACTTATAAAGGATTACATCAATATATACGTATACCTTACCAAGTAGTGTATAAAGCTATCGTTTTCATATTTGGCGGTCTTAAGGGAATGACAGAGAAAAAGGTGGAGATGATGAAAATATTTTTTGAAAAGTTTTGAGTTAAGTTGTTGCATATAGTAGATATGATTTATTTATGGTTACTTGATACTACTAAATTTTAGTGGTGTGTATATACATATATATATATATATATATATTTGAAAATAAGCAGGATTAATCATTCGACACTACTTCAGAAAATCTAATACGATTGATGGAACTGTTTGTAAATAAATATAGTGCCCACTGTCAGTTATTTAAAAAGGAGAGAGCAATTATTAAGGTCATTTGGATGATAAAGACATAAGAAAGATCTATAATATTATTCCACGTGATGAATTTTTTTACTGTATTATATATATCAAAGATACATCCTGGTCAACTATCCTAGAAAATAAAGATCAGTGGAATGAGCCATAGAGGAGGGGGTGGACTGATCGTTTGCGTACATACAAACGTAACAAAATTTTAATCTTTAATTTTAGGGGCAGGAGAAAATGATTAATAGTTTTTTTAATATACGTACTTATGTAAATAGTAGTCTCTCGTACGTGTGTATATAAACATATACATATATATATGTATTTACGCTTTTTTCCAACCAATAGTACGGGTAGATACTTTTGTAATTACGAATGAGATTGAGGATTAATTACTTTATAATAGATCGGATCAAAATAGTAGGTTCACCATGCCCGATGTTTTATATTTTTTCTCAGAATTTTTTTATCTTATTGATCGCAAAGGTTCTAATTATAAATTAAATTGCGATAATTTAACTCATGATGTTTACGTTGGATTGCTATCTATATAAAATAGAAAGTAGAGAGGGGGAGAGAGATAGGAAGGAATATAGGGGGTTACATACGTACGTGAGATTACGTACGAGAGGAACGTAGAAGGTGGAGGTGAAGGAGGAAGTGGAAGGATTTGTTTTTTTAATTGATCTAATTGCTGAAAATTTGGGTCCACTAATTTAAATGAAAACGGATAGATAGATGTTTTACTTTTTTTTTCTTATAATTTATTGGGATTTCTCTAATTTACTAGAGTACCAAGTAGCGGTGTAGGAGCATTTATAGTAAAATTAATGGATGTTTAGTATATAATAGATATATATAAATTTTCAATAAAAGTGAAACTGATAAGGTAATAAAAATATCAATATATGGTTTGTCGGGATTAAATTTACACTAGCTGTTTTGGTCTATCCCTGACTCAGATACACAGTTTTAATTCGAGTCCTCAACCTTGCTCTGAAACTCCTTGTGGAAATCATGGGTACCCATACCCACACGACATGGTTATCCGGCTAGTTATAGGGGATAGCTTAGATTTATATAATATGTAACAGATCATGACTTGGGTTTACGTTTCCTTATGTATTATGGAACGGCCTAGAGTCTTGGTTTGGTAATGTTGTAAAGTAGTATTAGGAAACCGATACCGTATTGGTTAAGGTTTCTATCTTGTAATCCTGCCCCCCATCCTATATAAGGTGGGTAGGAGGCCCTCTAGGGGGCATGAGAACAACTAGATCGTCAGATCAATACAACACCCGGCGGATACAATCCTCAAACAGGAGTAGGGTATTACCTCTCATTGAGAGGGCCTGAACCTGTCTAAATCCTTGTCTCCGCATCCATCCACTTGTCGGTCTCGTGCGCTACCCCCTTTTCATATTGCCGAAATCATGTTTCGACAGTTGGCGCGCCAGGTAGGGGTACGCCGAGTTCCCCATCAAGAAGTGCGATGGAATCAACTTCATGAGTCGCCGGTTTTTTGTCTTCGCTTCACCAGCTTTGATTTCCTTGCCGTCGACAACTTCAACAAGCTCTTCTCTGACTTGATTTCAAATCGGTCGAAGGAGATTCAATCAGAAGATAACAATCACTCTACCACAGCGAGTCTTAGATCCAATCTACTATGGCCGCTACCAGCATCACCTCCGTCATCCCCAGGATCCAATCTACAATAGCTTGGACTTCATCGCTGCCACCAAAAATCAGCTATGGAGATACACGAATCCAATCAAACAGCATACACCGGATCTGGAGAGACCTTATATCGAAGTCGGCCATCCATACAGCCTCGCATCAGGTTATCAAGGTCCCGCTACGGCTGTTCCAAGTCGATTTATATCTGCCGCGGGAATTCCGGCTGTTAAGCTTTAAATCAAGAGTTTCTGTTCACAAATCTTTACCAGGTTTATCGTTTCAATCTTCTTGCATAAGCTAGATTGATATTGATTCTTCTAGCCATCTTATTCACAGAACTCTAATTATTGTTTGATCTGTTATTTTGTATACACGTACATTGGTTGCCTGCATCGCCACCGACTAGTTTCCTCCGCCTACATGGTTGGTTGGTCACACCACTGTTGCTGGGCGTCCACGTCTTCACCGTCGGCCAACGTCATCACCGCCGACTGGTTGTCTCCGCCTACACGGTTGGTTGGTCACACCACCGTTGCTGGGCGTCCACGTCTTCACCGTCGGCCAACGTCATCACCGCCGACTGGTTGTCTCCGCCTACACGGTTGGTTGGTCACACCACCGTTGCTGGGCGTCCACGTCTTCACCGTCGGCCAACGTCATCACCGCCGACTGGTTGTCTCCGCCTACACGGTTGGTTGGTCACACCACCGTTGCTGGGCGTCAACGTCTTCACCGTCGGCCAACGTCATCACCGCCGACTGGTTGTCTCCGCCTACACGGTTGGTTGGTCACACCACCGTTGCTGGGCGTCCACGTCTTCACCGTCGGCCAACGTCATCACCGCCGACTGGTTGTCTCCGCCTACACGGTTGGTTGATCACACCACCGTTGTTGGGCGTCTACATCTTCACCGTCGGTCATCGTCATCATCGCCGACTGGGTTTCCTCGCCTACACGGTTGGTTGGTCACACCACCGTTGCTGGGCGTCCACGTCTTCACCGTCGGCCAACGTCATCATCGCCGACTGGTTTCTCCGCCTACACGGTTGGTTGGTCACACCACCGTTGCTGGGCGTCCACGTCTTCACCGTCGGCCAACGTCATCACCGCCGACTGGTTGTCTCCGCCTACACGGTTGGTTGGTCACACCACCGTTGTTGGGCGTCTACATCTTCACCGTTGGTCATCGTCATCATCGCCGACTGGGTTTCCTCGCCTACACGGTTGGTTGGTCACACCACCGTTGCTGGGCATCCACGTCTTCACCGTCGGCCAACGTCATCATCGCCGACTGGTTTCTCCACCTACACGGTTGGTTGGTCACACCACCGTTGCTGGGCGTCCACGTCTTCACCGTCGGCCAATGTCATCACCGCCGACTGGTTGTCTCCGCCTACACGGTTGGTTGGTCACACCACCGTTGCTGGGCGTCCACGTCTTCACCGTCGGTCATTGTCATCGTCGCCGACTGGGTTTCCTCGCCTACACGGTTGGTTGGTCACACCACCGTTGCTGGGCATCAACGTCTTCACCGTCGGTCAACGTCATCATCGCCGACTGGTTTCCTCCGCCTACACGGGAATACAACAAAGCTAAGTTATCATTATTCTATTCTTCATACGATATTTTGCTTCTCCTTTGCCTCACTACACCAATTGGTTTTCCATTGAGTAGTGAGTCGGGGGCTACAGATGTTATATCATATTTTTTCAAAAACTTTTATAATATTTATCTTGATTGCTTCCGAGATAATCCGAGTAAAAAAGTACCGATCGAGTTACAGAGCTCTATATCCCTATGCCTTCCGTTTGGTTTATCCATGGATAGTTGCCTTTGGGTCGATTCCTAGAACCCGGGGCTCGTTAGATGGAGTATATAACACAAGGTGCTAAGTATTACTCGGAAGAAATCAAAAGCATAAAGATAATATAATTTGCTTTCTGCTCTTAATAATTGTAAAGAACCTGAGTAGTAAACTCCAATTCATGAAACTTTGTTCCATTAATGACGAACTCATGTCAATGACTAGTCGGGCAGAGTGTTTAAATGTGATGAGTCATCTACTCGGGGAAATCAAAATCGACAAGAGGGGAAATACATATTTATAAATATCTTAAAATGCTTCAATTTTTCTCAAGTATTATATTTGCATCAGATGCTACTCATCCTATATATTTATACTGCAGGATCCAAATCCAGATATGCATAGTGGGGATTCATGGCTTTAAGCCTATCTCCTACGCTTCGAGAATGGATCAGTCAGAACATCACCACCGGCCATCGTCATCGTTGCCGACTGGTGTCTCCGTCTACACGGTTGGTTGGTCACACCACCGTTGCTGGGCGTCTACGATTTCACCGCCGGCCATCGTCATCATCACCGACTGGTGTCTCCGCCTACACGGTTGGTTGGTCACACCACCGTTGTTGGGCGGCTACGACTTCACCACCGGTCCGCCTTCATCGTCGCCGACTGGTGTTTCCGTCTACACGGTTGGTCGGTCACACCACCGTTGCTGGGCGTCTACGATTTCACCACCGGTCCGCCTTCATCGTCGCTGACTGGTGTTTCCGTCTACACGGTTGGTCGGTCACACCACCGTTGCTGGGCGTCTACGATTTCGCCACCGGTCCGCCTTCATTGTCGCCGACTGGTGTCTCCGCCTACACGGTTGGTTGGTCACACCACCGTTGTTGGGCGTCTACGATTTCACCACCGGTCCGCCTTCGTCATCGTCGCCGACTGGTTCCTACGCCTACATGGTTGGTTGGTCGCACCACCGTTGCTGGGCCTCTACATCTTCACCACCGACTGGTTCTGCCGCTGCCTACTGGTGTTTTTATCTTCACGACTACGCGTCTTTGCCACTGGTTTACCTTTGCCGCCACCAACTCATGTCCAAGTCATGACGGCATTGCAATTTTATCACCACTGTGGGGCAACTTCGTCTTCATTATTTTCGGCACCGGCAAACTCTACCGCCACTACTTCGGAAGCTTCGCATTATCAACCACGACGTCTCCAAGAGCCTCGACATCTTTGCATATGATGCCGAGCTAATCTACTACAACAAGTGGCTTTCCAATCTTCAAGATTTCTACTCGGACATCTTCAATGCGTATTTTCATTCAAGTGTTGGTTACTCGATGACAAGCTACAGTTCTCGACTCTATGTTCAGTTGCTTCCCAACTAACCAAAGAGTCGGGGGCTACACAAATACAAGACTCAAAATTGGACAGGCACTATGTCAAGATGAAGCAATCAATTAACCAACCATTGAGTTAACTCCGGAAGTCATTATCTTCATCTTCAACTCAGAGCAGACGTTCTACTTCAGCAACACCAATTATTTTATCGGCAATTTTGGTTTCTGGATGCTACCACAATTTACTTCAAGTCTCTCAAGTATCAAGTTCAAGATTTAATCTACATGTTCGGGAGTTTGAAATTATCAACCAGTCAACTCAGATTCGACGAGTTGGACAACATCTGCTTTCCTCCAAGTAAAAGCATATGCCACAGCTACAAGATCAAGTTCTACTGCCATCATCACAAATCAACGGGCATTGCATCAATCGTCGTCATGCAAGTGTTAGCATCAAGGGAACTACTCGAGCTTCGACATATTCTCAACAATTTGATGGATTATTATTACTGAAGTCATCATCAGCAACTTCTCCATTGATATAGTTGTGATCTCCGGTCAATTACCGTCAACCAAGGAGTTTGCTTCGAGGGTTCAAGCTTAATCAACACTGAATATCCAATTGGATCATTTTTCATCGACTTCTTGCTGAGCCTCCTTGGTATCACCTATACTTCATCGGCCCTGACATCACTACTGTCACTAATGGATGACTATGTCTTCGCCTTCGGTTGCCTCTGTCATCGCCAACTTGTTATTTTGCCTTCACGGTTGGCCTACTACGCCACCGCTGATGGGCAACCTCGTTATTATCATCGGTTGCTACACTGCCATTGACTGGATCACCGACAGCATCGTCTTCATCAACATCATGCTATGCCTCTCCTGCCGCACCTATTTTGTTGTCATGGATAAGCAATTTCATCTTCACTACCAATTATGTTTGGCATTACCGACTGGTTTCTTCGTCTTCACATACAACTATTGCTGCTATCACCAGTTGTCATGACCATTGGTCACATCAGCTATCGTTGACCGATTTCTTCATCTTCATAATCGATGGATTTCATTATCGCTGCTGATGGGCAACTTTGTCTCTGCTACTGACATCTTCGTCACCTCTGATGGGCGATATCATCTCATGCCGACTACATCAGCTACTACTAATTGACGATTTTGGCTACAACATAATGACAAGCTATATGCTCAGGGGCTTCATCAGCTCAGGCTTAAGGATCAGACCTTTAATTTGGCTTTGTTCTGGATTCATATTCATGGCCGTGAGCTCATCCCCTATGCTCAAGGTTTGGATCAATCTTTATACCCCATGAGGGCCATCGACTGAGTATTTGCGCCAGTCGGGATTTAATATTTATTTCATTATACCCCATGAGGGATAACTATTTGGACCAGAAGCCACACGGATGAGATACGCTTGGTCTACATTACCCGAAAGATTTATTACTCGGGAGCATGTCAAGAGGCATGTTATATGCGTCATCCTTTTGAGGGTATCGAAGGCATATTTTTTGCTCTAGGCCTAATATGTCTGCAGCCCATATTTCAGGTGTGGCCAGTCACATTCTTTTAGGGACTTAGGCATTTTTTGCTTAGGCAAAAGTGCACGTGATCAAGTGCCCAATACCTTAAAATCCTTTTATATCGTTGTTACTCAACTTTTAGGAGTTGGTACAATGCACTTTAAAATGTGACAAACAGTGAAGCTTTATATAGCTGCCCCGCCGACTTTTTCATATATATAAGTCAAGGCACTGTTTGCTTTTCGCCACGTAAGTGTGCACTTTTATTGACCAATATTATGGCTTAGGCTGATTATATATTTTGGTCATTTTTCAGGCGGTTGGTAAATCTTTTATGAGTTTTATTTACTCGGATTTTATACCACATATGCCTTATGTTTCCAAGTATGGTAAAGCCATGTGTCTTTTAGGGATTTAAGCATATTTGTTAAAACAGTGTGAGCATAGTGTATACTTAATGCTTTGGAAATTTCCTTTTTCACGGCATACAAGCTTTTTTATAGCTGTTTTTGCTATGTGAGTTTTCAAAGATGTGGTAACCTAGGTTGCATGCATCATATTTTCACAAGGCAGTCGGTCTATCACTTGAGTCTTATTTTACTTGGGGATTCATGCTGATGTGCCATCATTATGCTACTTAGGTGGCTTAAAACCACTCAGTTGGTTAATCTATTTATTCCTTGACTATATGCTTAGTTTGTTCAACTAACCACATAGTCGGGGGCTACACCTATCAAGTGCATCTAGTCGATGCACCTAAGTCTATATTTTATTATTTTTCAGCCCTCCACAGTCTTTTGATTTGGTAAAAGTATTCGGGAGATCATGGCAAGGATGATTGAAGCGCTCGGTTTTGAAGTAATTTCGTTCGAGAGAAGATTATCTTTTCGACTGTGAAGGTCTCAGGGGCTACTGTGGAAATCATGGGTACCCATACCCACACGACATGGTTATCCGACTAGTTATAGGGGATAGCTTAGATTTATATAATATGTAACAGATCATGACTTGGGTATTACGTTTCCTTATGTATTATGGAACGGCCTAGAGTCTTGGTTTGGTAATATTGTAAAGTAGTATTAGGAAACCGATACCGTATTGGTTAAGGTTTCTATCTTGTAATCCTGCCCCCCATCCTATATAAGGTGGGTAGGAGGCCCTCTAGGGGGCATGAGAACAACTAGATCGTCAGATCAATACAACACCCGGCGGACACAATCCTCAAACAGGAGTAGGGTATTACCTCTCATTGAGAGAGCCTGAACCTGTCTTAATACTTGTCTCCGCATCCATCCACTTATCGGTCTCGTGCGCTACCCCCTTTTCATATTGCCGAAATCATGTTTCGACACTCCTGAAATCCATAAAGTTGGTGTAACCCCTCTCTCCATTCCGAAACATCTGATCCAATCTGGCTCGTCGTGCTCAGTGCCATCCTAGTATTCTGGCTCAACACCAGCTTGGTCTCCAGGCTGATTGCCTATGTTTCATTCGGTATGTCGTTGTTCTCTTCACCTCTCCTTGCACCCCATCTTCAACATGGTAGTCAGGACTCACGACATCTGTACTTAATTAGGCATAAATATCCCTTGGTAGTGAGGTGTAAATGAACATGTTCTGTACAAAATTGTCTTGCTTTCCTGCAATCAACGCATGGCACCACAAGTATTCCTGATATTTCATTGATCTTGAACCACTGCAACGGTAACCCACATCTGTGTCAGGTGCAACCCACATCTGTATCGGGTATAGCGCCCGACACAGCGTAAAGGTCAGTGATGTGAGAACTCATCTCAAACGGGCATAAGTCTGTTACGGATGAAGTTATCTCAATCGGGTCTCAACTAATGCCCGTCATCGATTGCTTTGACCCAGACGACCAGTCAAACAGAGCCCGTTACGGATGACCTATCTCAATCGGGCTACAACTAGCGTCCGTCACAGATGACTGCCTCTCTCAAACGGGCCTAAACAGAAGCCCGTCACAGATGACTATTATTCTCAATCAGGCCCTAACTATAGCCCGTCACATATTACTATATTCTCAATCGGACCTGACGTTACAGCCCGTCATGGTTGACTATAAATCAATCGGGTTTTAACTTATAGCCCATCACCGATGAGTATGACAAAAAAAAATATTGTTTTTTGGCTAGTCTCAGGCCTGTGCTATCCATGCCCGCTGCAAAATAACAGAAACAGATATATCATTCACATATATACATCCCAACATCCCCATTCACATATGCCATTCACATATATTTTACAGAAATAACATCCATATTCACACATGCATATTGCTCAAGTGGTAAGCATCATAACCTGCAATATTTATCTAGGAAGAATTTACATAGAGATAACAAATATAATAAACATCAATATTACATAATAATATATGTTTGACAATTCAAATAGGATGTTAAAAAACGTTCATCACTTAATCTTAACCCTAAACATTCCTTTAGGGTGAATAATTTCGTGGAGGATGAAGTCGGCAATCTCCTCACGAATATCCTCAAAGCTGCTACCCGGATCCTTTCAAAATTTATCCTACATGTACATAATTCGAAATTAGTCGAAAGATCTTTACATATATATATACTTCAATTTAGTTAGAACATGTTACGAATGAGACCACAAACCTCCAATTCAGCCAAAGTCTTCACCTTATCTTTGCACAGTAGGCGCATGTTGTGGCAGACATGGAATCCGCACTGGTCGCCTATTTGTTGTTTTACTGGGAAGTCTTTCTTGTGGATAAGTGTGTCCTACCCTGTCTTTCGAAGGCCTCCTTTTTGCACATATTGGCCCCACGCTTCATCTATCGCGAGTTGAATCGAGGTCCAATCGTATGCTTTATTGTCAATTCTAGAGTTTAAGTAGTGGCATGTACTCCACTTAGGCGTTATTACCAGTAGGATCCAATGTCCATTGCGGTATTAAAATAGTCAAAGTTAATACTGAAGCTAGACGTGTAATGCAATGTATTTAGGGAACACACTTACTATTGATTATAGGCGCACATGATGTACTCCTTGTCTTATCGGGCCCAGAAGGTGTCAAACAAATAGTTTATCATTCCTTAACGGTCCCCTTCAAGATTTGTGACATTGACTACCTGAGGATCAAGGAATGCAACTTCCGGTGCATTCTTGAGACACCACTTCCAACTATACCTATACGTAAGACAAACTCTCTTATAAGCATTTTACACGAATTGAGATGTCTAGTTTTCATGAGCAAGAGTACTTACAGGGAGTAGCACTTGAGGAGGGTTGTGTCCACCGAGCGGAGCCTGTAGAGGTCGAATAGATCCTTGAAATCTACCACGATATAGTTTGGTGGCCCAAGGAATGGCGCTCTGGCGTGTTCGCCTATTATATCATTTTCTCTATTCTTCCTCCTCATGTTAGATTTCTCCATGTAATACATGTGAAGCTCCTTGCAGGTGGTGCCCATCATTGCTAGCACGTCGTCTCCAACCAATGGCATGCCTAGTTGGAAGTACTATGGAGGTACGGGCTTCCTATGTACTACCAGCCCCTTGCTCATATCTAGCTTTGTTGGAGCAAGACGTGAGACCTGCAGCTTTCCTTTTCCTCACCCCCTTTAGCAGGTTTTTCGATAGCTATTCTTTGGGGGGAAGAATGCCCTTTCCTGCTCTTCTTCAAGGGTGGGGGTTTAATGATCGCCATGCTGTCGACCTCCATAGGCTCATCCCCAAAGTCTGCGTCGTACTGTAACTCGATATCATCAATATGTTTGTGATGAGCGGGAGCTGGAGGGGCTGAAGGAGCAGGGGCAGGTTGTACTGTCAGACGACCGCTTGGTGCAGTGGTTGGCCTCGGGATCACCCTTATCTCAATGAGGTCCTTGGGCCATTGGATGAAGGTTCCATGTGCATTTCCAAGGGTTAGGACCTCGTCGTTCGGTGGATGCCTGAGTGGGAAATGATCGTATTCTGGCTTCACCGAGTCGACTTGCACATTCGCACAATCAGCCCCAAGTTGCACCCCATGCACTCTTGTCTCCGGGTTCGGCTTGAAAGCAAGGCCCTCAGCTGTAGGAACCGAGAAGGTCGGCATCACCCTTACTGTCAGGGTGCAGTTAGAATGTTCCTGCGATAGTTTCATAAATATTTTTAGAATACTACTTACCATATGGTTTCGTTAAGAATTCTATGCGTTGCGGACGAGAGATGTACCGTTATTTGGTCGACGGCGGCGGGGACCGATGGTGGATTTTCCCCCGCCTCAGTTGATGCACAACTGCTGCACCTCTGCGTGGGACTAGCTAAATCTTGTTGCGTAGCAGCAGCGGCAGCCTCCGGGATATTTTGCTCTTCTCGAATCTCCTGCCTGATACGGGCCCTCATCGATTCAAGCTTTTCGTCGAATTCAGAGCTCAATTCGGCTCTGACCTGTTCCCGGATCTGGGCGGCAAGGCGGGCATCTTTATGTGCCTTCGTGACTGTCCACTTCTTGTACTGCCAAGCGTAGTCCGGAAATCCAACTTTCCACGGGACGTTGGCGCCAAGTCCCCTTGACCGTCCACGGTGTTCCTTGTTGCCCAACGGTTTACTGAGGATGTCGTCCTCGTGTCTTTGAGAGCTGCCCTCTTGCGAGGCTTCTTGGGAGGCAACCAACTCCTTCTGTTGTACAATTGAGTTCGGATTCAATGAAAAGTTGAGTGAAAACAATGCGAACAAATATTGAGATTAGGCACTTAGTATATTATCGTACACTTGTTGATCGTGGGGATTTGGAAGCGAAACTATCCCATCTTCATTCTTCTGGTACCTCGCCCGGGCCCAGTTCCTTGCCCGTGGGTGTGGGATATCGGCAAACACCGGCGGTGTGTTTGCTGCCGCTGCCACTTCATCCTCCTCCTGCCATTCCTCCAGCTTCCCGACATATCCTGCGGTGCCTAGCCGGTGCGGGTGCACGTTCCTGGCCTGCAGTGCTCGATAAGCTTCGCTTCTGGACCGGGATTCGGGGGTCGACTTCTTCTCGTAGAATTGCCCCCAAGCGTCAGTCGTGATGAAGGGCCATTGCTCTGTTGGATCAGGGGTCATCAGATTTAAGACAAACTCCGTGACTAGCCTGCTCTTGAAGTTCTTCCAAGAATTGCCCATAACCTTGAAAGCAGCCTGCTTAAGCCTGGCCTCGTCGGCTGCAGGATACTCGAAACTTTCCTTGAATTTGAGCCAAGCAGCGTTCTTCTCCGCTTCGGGCACATGCTTGATGTCATCCACGAGGATTGTGAAGTTTTCCCTCGCTACGACACCGCAGGTCGACCTAAACTTGGCCAGGACATTCCAAGGACGCGTCGGCAGTCCAACCTCGTTCACCTCTGCTATGATGTACCGTTCCTTAGGGATTCTGTTCCCTGTCCTACGACTCCGTGCCTTTGAAGACCCACTAGTTGTCGCCAACATTGGTTCACCTTGCTGAGACATCGTCTAAATAACTTAAAAAATAACAAAGTTAATTAATTTTGTAAACAAATTACGTATTTACGTACTAACTTTGATATTATAGACCGTTGGCACTGGAAGCACATAAGTACGTACTAACTTAACTATTCTGCTTTACTTGATTCCTGCCTCGACCTCGCATCTTTCTACACGTTTCTAAATAATCAAAAAATGATAGATTACAAAGTGTTCTGGTTGTCAAGGTGTCTTGGATGGTTCCGTATATGTACTGACCCAACCAAACCAACTTGGCACCCGGAACACCTCGTATTCTATGATGATTTGATAATCTACGAACAAAGTCCTTACATAAATGAGTAATTATAAAAAAATGACAGAAACCGAGGTGCACTGGGATCTGAAGGTGTCTTAATCGGTTTTGTGAATGCACTAACTCGATCGAACTACCTTCAGACCCTACCCACCTCGGATTCTACGATAATTTGAAAACGTTCGTACTATCTACACTAAAATCAGTCTGCCATTTCCAACTTCACATATATTTCACAACTATAGTATGTACATACTAACTTTAATATTATAGATGAGTAATTATAAAAAAAAATAGAAACCGAGGTGCACTAGGGTCTGAAGGTTTCTAAATCGGTGTTGTGAGTGCACTAACTCGACCGAACTAACTTCAGACCCTAGGCACCCCGGATTCTACGACGATTTGATAACTTTAATATTACAGATGACTATTTACCAAAAAATGACAGAAACCGAAGTGCACTGGGGTCTGACGTCAGACCCTAGGCGCCTCGGATTCTACGATAATTTGGTAACGTGTATATCTAACATTTTAACTATGCGTAAAATCACTAAAATCACTACAATTCACTAAAATAACCTAACTAACCCTAAAATCACTAAAATAACCTACATTTCACTAAAATCACTAAAGTTCACTAAAATAACCTAACTAACGCTAAAATCACTAAAATAACCTACATTTCACTAAAATCACTAAAGTTCACTAAAATAACCTAACTAACCCTAAAATGACAAATATAACCTACATTTCACTAAAATCACTAAAGTTCACTGAAATAACCTAAAATCACTAAAATAACCTATATTTCACTAAAATCACTAAAGTTCACTAAAATAACCTAACTAACCCTAAAATCACTAAAATAACCTACATTTCACTAAAATCACTAAAGTTCACTAAAATAACCTAACTAACCCTAAAATCACTAAAATAACCTACATTTCACTAAAATCACAAAAGTTCACTAAAATAACCTAACTAACCCTACAATCACTAAAATAACCTACATTTCACTAAAATCACAAAAGTTCACTAAAATAACCTAACTAACCCCAAAATCACTAAAATAACCTACATTTCACCTAAATCTGTGAAGTCTAACTCCACCCCTAATTTCCACCATATATTTTTCCATATATATATATCTATCTAATTACCTATCTATACACAGAGAATACTAGTAGTACAGTTTGGGATTGTTCAAAAATCAACTCACGGGCTCACCGGTGGCGCTTGCGGACGAGGAGGCCGGCGTCTTGGTCGTCGGCGGCGTGCTCTCGGTGGCGATGTGCTCTCGGTGGCGGTGCTCTAGGGTTCTGCAGACTTAGAAATTTTTTCAATCCAGATCCAGATCCATATACTTAGTACGGGCATTAATCATCTCAATCGGGTGTAAACTAGAGCCCATCACAGATGACTCATCTGTGACGGGACCTAGTGTAGGCCCGATATAGATGACATCATCTCTATCGGGCATTAAAATAGGGCCCGTCACGGATGTATGGCCCGTCACGGATGACTATATCCGTGACGGGCCCTATTTTAATGCCCGAGAGAGATGATGTCATCTGTATCGGGCTATAAACCAGCGCCCGTCACAAATGACGACATCTGTGACGGGCTATAGTCTAGTCCCAATAGAGATTGAGTCATCTGTATCGGGCCTGCTGTAGACCCCCATTTTCATAACAGGAGTCACTCGTGTTCATAGTACCATTTCCCTGGATCAAGTAGTCTGGTACCCACGAATACATTGCCAATAATCAAGAGTGCATACATAATTATCTTACGCAAAATATTACAATAATAGGCCCGAAGGCAATAGTCTAGAACAAAGGACCAACCGGTCCGGAATACAACCAAAAGCAGAAATTAGGTAAGGCAGCGGAGATAAGGCAGCGGCACGCCATTGCCACAGGCAACGACCGAATCTAAGACCTACTGGGCTCCATCGTCTTCCGTACCCTCCTGGTAGTACTCATACGGATCTTCGGGAACCTCATCGCCCACATCTGAATGTTTTATTTATAGCAAGGGTGAGTACCAACCGTACCCAGCAAGCCACCACAGCAACAATGCATATGATAGGGGAAATATCAAGGGCGGCTGTGGCACTTTTGCATAAAGCCAGTTTTGCAATTCCTTTCACAAGCCTAAGACCTAGCTTATACTGATCAAATTTTAATACCATAGTTTATTATTCAACGGCGGTTCTGTCCACCATCCATTGTCCTCCAAGGATAGCTTCCCGCCATTGAGTCGTCATGATTTTCTGGGGTCTACCCCTTCTCACTTCTCGAGAAGTTGAACCACCAGCACCTAAAAGTCATTATGCATACCCATCCCATTCAGTTTAAGAATTTAGAGTCTAGCCAAGTGTAATACATGTCCCGGTGCTCAATATCCGCGAGCACGGCTATTCGAATAGATTTGGTTACTCACACTGCAGTGGATGTACACTTTACCCGTACTCCGTAACTTGCCCAACAAATGAGCCGAAGTCCCAACGAATGAGACGCGTCACGGCAAAGCCTTTCAATAACCTCACATTGGCAGTACCCGCTCCATGAACTTACATCCTCATGCACTCTAGGCGTACACGGTTTCTAGCAGTGAGAGGAGTTCTGGCGCTCCCGGGAAGGGAAAAAAAACTCACACATGCATTAAGTTATATTAAAATTTAGGTTCACACGTGGCGGTCCTACCGGTGGCTACCCCACCGTAGGCCCCGCCCCTCATACACACTAAGAAAACCACTATGCAGGGATACTGCCTCCGCTCGGCTATTTACTCCGCTAGGTCTATACCCATCCGAGAAGTACGGTTGTACGAGGGTCGTTTCATGCTTAGCTTCATGGCTCGGTCCTTAATTGACCGGGGACGGTGCTAGCCTTTTCCAGATACCACCCAAGTCCACCATCCGCCCCAGTCGAAAACAATTGTTTAATTTTTATTTTCCTTTCACAAATCATGTCATCAATGTCATGGCAATGTGGCGCTCATGTCTCCACATGCCGCATCTCAATTACCTTCCCAAGGTAATTGCCCAAGCATATAGCATTTTGATAGATATGAGTATGCAAAGTTCTAAGATAGCATTACTAAGCATCTGTCATAATTGACTAGGGACTCATACGTACATGGTTACAAGGGGATATGGGGTAAACAACATTCAAGGCATGGCATAACAACAAGTAGGATGTTTATCATTGCATGCATCTTTATTTGTAAACAAAGCAATTTCGCAATTGGGATCAACATGTTCAAGGGATAGTGATGACTTGCCTTGCTCGTAGTCTTGCGGGTCTTGATCCTCAGTCGGACTCGCTACTCCCTCGGTGTCTAACATTACGTGCGAAAGAAATTGAATTCATTTAGAATTCAATTAAAATCCAACAAAATCCGATTACGAAAAGATCGAGCGCGAGCGTTTGAATGTTGCTATCGAATTCTATTTTATTTATGAAGTAGACCTATTTGATTTTTAATACCGTTGTCTTAAAATATTAGCGCTAGCCGATCAAAAATATTAACCCGATTTAATTTACGCGTCTCGAATAAATTAGATACCGATAATGAAAGGTAACCCTATCCGGTGATTAGCCGGCTAAAAATAATCGCGACGGCTAATTTAGCGGATAACTTAATTATTGAGTCGGAACTAACTAAATACCGGCTAAATAGATATTTAAATGGATAGCGAACGGTTGCATACATACGATGGCAATTTAAAAATGACCGGTAATTAATCTTCCGATTATATCTACATATAAACGACTAGCGAAATTTAACTAATAAAATCTACGTAATTGGCTAAGTACATTGCTAAAGATTGATAATTTAAACGAACAATCGATTAGGTGAAAAATTTAAATTTTAATTAAATATCCGTTTTAATTTACTCGTGTTTCTAAAAAAAAAAAATTGACGGCGACGACTATATCGATTTCTTGAACTTAGTATTTTATATTAATCTAGCACGTGCTCATATATTCAAGATAAACAAGAATAAGTAAATTCCTAACCCAAATTTTATCTCTCTTTATTTTTATCTTTATTTTTATTTTATTTTTATTTTTTTTTTCTTTTCTTTTCTCTCTCCCTTTTTTTTTTCCCTCTGCATCTTCTTCCTCTGTATCTTCTTCTTCCTTCTGTCTGTTTCTCTCCTCTCTCTCTCTTTGTGTACAGCCGGCAGGGAAGGGGGGGAAGAGGGAGGAAGGGGGGGGGCGGCACCTACCTGCGGCGGCGGCGGTGGCGGAGGGCGGTGACGCGGTGGCGACCGGCGGCGGCAGCCGGCGGCAGGGCGGCAGCCCGGCGGCGGCGGCCAGCGGCGGCGACGGCCAAGCGGCGACGGCGGCGCACGGCGATGGGGCGGTGGCAGCGAGGGGGAAGGGGGGAAGGGGAGGGGCGGTGTGGGGGAGAAGGGGCTCGGCCGGGGGCTTTATAGCCGGCCGGGGAGGGAGGGGAGGTGGCCGGCGCGGGGCTCCACGACGGCGACGGCGACGGCGAGGTGACGGCGACGCGGCGCGGGTGGGGCTCGAGGGCGGTGCAGGCGACGGTGACAGGCGTGGCGCGGTGGGGCTCGAGGCGCGGCAGGGCTAGGCGCCTGCGGCACGCGGCGCACGGCAGTGCTAGCTAGCTAGGGTTAGGTCTAGCTGTTCATCGGGGAAGATGAACAGTAGCATTTTTTTATTATTATTATTATTGTAATCATTATTATTAGCATTGTATTGTATTTGTCCAAATTTATAACTCTCTCGCATGAATGAAATAAACTCAATATTAGAATTATTCCGCCCTAAATCTTGCCCGAAATTTTAATTTGTCTATATTCGTTACGCCCATCTATATGTGCGGATAGTTATAAAATTTTTATTATCTAAATAAATTCATGACATTAAGGAAAAATATTTTATTCGCCCAAATTCTATCTAGAACTTTATTTTATTCTATGTACCGTAATCATTCCTCCTGTCGATTTCCGTTCTAGGGTTCGCGCCGAAATAATTTCGATAAATCAAACACCCGCAAAATAAAGATGCAATTAAACAAGTCATAAAATGCGGCATGATGCAAATTAAAATTTTTAATGTTTTAAACTTCGTATTTTTAGGGTTTCAATTTCGGCGGTCGAATTTTCAGGGTGTTACAAACCTACCCCCCTTAAATAAATCTCGTCCCGAGATTTCTTACCGATTGTTGAGCAGGTGCGGGTACTCGGCCTTCAGGAAGTCTTCGCTCTCCCAGGTAGCCTCATCCACGGTGTGATTGCTCCATTGCACCTTGTACATGCGCCATGTTTTAGTCCTGGTCCTCTTCTCTGCCTCGCCCAATATCTTTACCGGATGTTCGGGATATGTAAGGTCACTACTGAGGTGGATATTCTCTAGGGGTGCTTGCTCTTCCGGCACACGCAGACACTTCTTCAATTGTGACACATGAAACACAGGATGCACGTCGGAGATGTTTGCTGGTAGTTCTAGCTGATAGGCCACTTCACCTCTTCTAGCAGTTATAGGGAATGGTCCCACGTATCTTGGCGCAAGCTTTCCTTTTACCTTAAACCTCTTGGTACCTCGCAGCGGGGAGACCTTCAGGTACACGTAATCACCAACATTAAACTCCAGATCTCTTCTGCGAGTATCCGCGTAGCTTTTCTGTCTAGACTGGGCTACCTTTAATCGATCCCGAATCAGTCGGACCTTTTCTTCGGCTTCCTGGATTATGTTGGGTCCAAACACAGCTCGTTCACCGGTTTCAGACCACATCAATGGGGTTCGGCATCGCCGTCCAAATAGTGCTTCATTCGGCGACATTTTTAGACTTGATTGGTAGCTGTTGTTGTAGGAAAACTCGGCGTAGGGTAAGCATCTCTCCCAATCCTTGGTGAAATCCAATGCGCAGGCTCTCAGCATATCCTCCAGAACTTGATTCATTCTTTCCGTCTGCCCGTCGGTCTGTGGGTGGTAGGCGGTACTAAAGGCAAGGTGACTTCCAAGTGCCTCGTGAACCTTACCCCAGAAGTGAGACGTAAACTGAGTTCCGCGATCCGATATAATCCTCTTTGGTACCCCATGTAGGCACACGATCCTGGACATGTATAACTCTGCCAGCTTAGCGCTGCTATAATTGGTCTTGACGGGGATAAATCTGGCAGTTTTGGTAAGTCGGTCCACGATTACCCAAATGGAGTCGTACCCCGTGGCAGTCTTGGGTAACCCGACAATGAAATCCATGCCTATTTCGTCCCATTTCCACTCGGGAATCTTGAGCGGTTGCAATAAACCTGCTGGCCGCTGATGTTCAGCTTTTACCCTTTGGCACACGTCGCACATGGCCACGTATTCAGCTACGTCCCTTTTCATATTTGGCCACCAGTATTCCTCTTTCAAATCCTGGTACATCTTCGTGCTCCCAGGGTGTAGTGAGTATGCAGACTCGTGAGCCTCCTTCAAAATCAAGCCTCTCAATTCTCCTTGCTCGGGTACATATATCCTTTTCTTAAATCGCAAGGTGCCTTTGTTGTCCGTCGAGAACTCGTTCGCATGTCCAGCGGCCATGCGCTTCTGAATGGTTTGGACTTCTTCATTATCCTTTTGAGCTTCTTCTATCTGGGCTTTCAGAAGCGGTTGAATTTCCAGCGAGTTTAATTCTCCGCGTGGAATTAGGTGCAAGTTGAGTCGAGCCATTTCTTCTCGGAGCTCATCGGCCATGCCTTCCAGGTCCATATGGTTGCACTGGGCCTTGCGGCTCAAGGCGTCGGCCACTACATTGGCCTTACCGGGGTGGTAATGGATTCCCAAATCGTAATCCTTAATCAGTTCCAACCAACTTCTCTGTCGCAGGTTGAGGTTAGTCTGGGTGAAGACGTATTTCAAACTCTTGTGGTCAGTATATACATCGCAGTGATTCCCAATCAAATAGTGTCTCCAGATTTTTAATGCATGAACTACTGCTGCCAATTCCAAATCATGCGTAGGGTAGTTCTCCTCATGGGGTCGTAGTTGCCTCGAAGCGTATGCTACAACCTTTCTATCCTGCATCAGTACTCCTCCTAGTCCTTGTCTGGACGCATCACAGTATATCACGAAGTCCTTCCGATTGTCCGGTAAGACTAGAATTGGGGCAGTGGTTAACTTTTCTTTCAACTGCTCAAAGCTTCGTTGACACTTTTCGGTCCAGGCGAATTTCTTCTCTTTCTTTAGGAGTTGGGTCATTGGTCTGGCCAGGGTGGAAAATCCTTCAATAAACCTTCGGTAATACCCGGCTAATCCTAGAAAACTCCGAACCTCTGTTACCGTCTTTGGTGCCTTCCATTCCGTCACGGCCTCGACCTTGGCAGGGTCTACTGCCACTCCTCCGGCTGAGATTACGTGGCCAAGAAACGCAACTTCCTTAAGCCAAAACTCACATTTGCTGAACTTTGCGTACAGCCGGTGCTCCCGTAGCTTCTCCAATACCAAGCGTAGATGTTTGGCATGCTCTTCATCGTCCTTGGAAAAGATGAGAATGTCGTCGATAAACACAACTACGAACTTATCCAGGTATTCCATAAATACTTTGTTCATCAGATTCATAAAGTATGCTGGGGCATTGGTCAATCCGAACGACATCACCGTGAACTCGTACAATCCATAGCGTGTAGAAAACGCTGTCTTCGAAATGTCTTCGGCCCTAATCTTCAATTGGTGGTATCCTGACCGGAGATCAATCTTCGAAAATACTTTGGCACCCTTGAGCTGATCAAATAAATCGTCAATTCGGGGAAGTGGATACTTATTTTTGATGGTCACTTCGTTCAAGGATCGATAGTCTACGCACATCCGCATACTTCCATCTTTCTTCTTGACGAACAATACTGGGGCTCCCCAAGGAGAAGAACTAGGGCGTACGAATCCCTTCTCCTGTAGTTCCTTAATCTGCTTCTTGAGTTCTTCTAGTTCGTTGGCCGGCATCCTATACGGCCTCTTGGATATGGGGGCGGTACCAGGCATTAAGTCAATGATGAATTCTATATCCCGATCAGGGGGCATTCCGGGCAAATCCTCGGGGAATACATCCGGGTACTCCTGTACTATTGGCATCCCACTCATGGGTAGCATGGTAAACACTCCCGCGGCACGTTCACACAACATCGGATCCCGATCCATGGCTATGTTCGTTGGAGACCCCATGGGGTGGACACAGTGACCTCTCTTCTGGCACAATCTATGACTCCCTTGTTCTTAGTTAACCAATCCATTCCTAGTATGACGTCGAGGGTTTGGGGTGGTAGTACCATAAGGTTTGAGAGAAATACCACATCCCCAATGCGGATGGGCACGTTGATGCAAGCATGAGGTATGGTTATGTTTCCCCCAGGTGAATGTACTATCATAGGTCTCTTGAGTTCCACACGATGTAGGTTATGTTGGTTGCTTACTTTTGATGATATGAACGAATGCGATGCTCCGGAATCAAATAAGATCTTAACTGGGGTAGAGTTGATAGAAAACATACCCATTAAGACATTCTGATCTCCCTGCGCCTCTTCAGCACGCACATGATTCACTTGTCCGCGACGGAACCCGGTGGCAGATTCGTTGGGTCGCGGCGTCCTGAACAGACCGCGTCCAGTAGCAGGGGTAGTAGTTCCGCGTACGGCCGTTGCGTTGGCACCAGTACGAACGGGGGTGTTGCGAGGCTTGGGGCAGTTGTTGGCGTAGTGCCCAAATTCCCCGCAGTTGAAGCAGTCCACATTCTTCCTTCCCGGTGCGGCCAGTGTCGGTGCCGGAGTACGTTACTGAGGTGTAGCCGGCCTATTGATATTGCTTGGTGCAACAGGACGGTGGGTTGCCACAGCAGTTGGCTTCCATCCCGATGAGGAGGCTCCTTTAGTGCGCTGAGGTGCTCCTTGAAGTGGGCGAGACATAGCGAGTCTTCTCTTACGGTTATTTTCTACCGTCTTCTGGTCGTGCTCTAGCCTCACAACCTTGTTGATTAAGTTCTGGAAGTTGGCATGATCCTGCCCTATCATTGGTCCTCTCAGTTCATCATTCAGTCCTTCGATAAATTTGTCGATCTTTTCATCCTCATCTACTAGGTCACCGGTCGCGTAGCGAGCAAGCTGAGTGAACCGGTTTAGGTATTCTTGCACCGAGGTATTCCCTTGGCGTAGCCGCCTGAACTCATTCTTCTTCATCCGCATTACTGCAGCGGGCACGAAGTGTTCGCGGAAAGCTGTTGTGAATTCCTCCCATGTGGGTTCTGCAGCGTCCTCTGCTCGTGTTTCCTTGTAAGTGTCCCACCAATCCCCAGCGGGTCCTTCCAGCTGGTTAGCGGCAAAGATTACTTTATCCGCCTCGCGTACGCGCACCAAAGTCAGCTTTTTCTCTATGACGCGTAGCCAATCCTCCGCATCCATAGGTTCTTCCGCCGTAGCGAAGGTGGGTGGCTTAGCCCTCATGAACTCGCCGAGGCTTGAGCTTCCACGGCTTCCTTGATTATTGACGATGGCCTGCAATAACTGGGTTTGCGCTGCCACGACTTCGGCCAGGGTGAGCGGATTAGGCTCTGGTGGGTCCTCGTTGTTGGTCGTTGCCCGACGTCGGTGAACCATCTGTAGAGATCGTTTGGGTAAGTACCCCGGTATCTAACTAGCCCTATGGTTTTATTCGGGAGTAGTTTTGACGTGATCTTCTTTATGGTAAGCTTGGTGGAATAAACTCATTTCAACATAACAACACAATATCATAAAACATCACATAGTTCACAAACAGTACATAATAATGATGCATGAGACTGCCCACATATGCAGTCCGGCATAGAACATAGTTGAACCTAGTTCAGGGTTCATCATCGAGCGACATGCTACCTACTCATTACTAATATATGGGAGGGGGGCGTGTGTCTCGCAATCCCAAAAGCTATCCCAGGCAAGATTGGTGCAGTAATGGGTCTCCAGGCTAGTCATCCAACCAGCCGCAGGAACCGGGTGCAGAAAGTGGGTGGTCCCTGGCGGACGCGAACCCGAGTCTCCACGGTTCGGAAGTAATAGCGGCCTCCGGGTCGGACTTGGGCTTCTTTCCTGGCGGTCGTGTCCTCTTGCGAGCCGTACTGAGGGTGCGGGGACCTCCAGCGAAGGTGACGCGGCAAGTGGGGGCCTCGTCCTCCGAAGTATCGGTGACGTGTGGCTCGATCTCCTCAGGCTCTGTCTCCTCCTCCGGGTCGGTGTCAATCAGGATCAGGGTCTCCACTCCAGAACTGGGCTCGGTCGAGGTAACTGTAGCTATCGGTGTGGGCTCCGTCTCCGCAGCAGCAGGCTCCACCAGGTACGATCCGGACTGTGTACCCATCATGCCAGCCTCCCCCAGTAGGGTGTGGAAGGTGGCCATGCACGGTGGAGTGAGGGAGTAGTAGTGGTCGCGGACTGGTGCAGGAGGTGGTGGTGCGGTGGAAGTAGAGGCAGCAGTAACCGAGACTGCGCGGAGCTGCTCCTCCAGCTGACTGACCTGCCTCTGACTCTTCCTCAGCTGTTCCTCGTAGATGGCCATGGCCTCGCCACGGGCGTAGTACCGGTCCGAGAGCTGCTCGAACTGCTCGCTGTGATCCAGGATCTGGGCCTTCAACGAATCAACCTCGTTGCTACGAGCGTGATGCTCCTCCTCTAGTTCGCCGAGGCGTCCCAGTAGCTCGTCAATCTCCAGCAGTGCCTCCTCATAGCAGTCATCCACGGCCTCAGCCCACCGGGACAAACGGGTCACCGCGGGGTTGTAGCAACACGGGGTAGCTTGCACCGTGCAGACGGAGTTGCCCTCCACCCGATACGGGTGGTGCGCAAACTCGGTCCTCTCCACTTCCGCTCTGTGGATGGCGTTGAGGCGGAGAAATGCCTCCCGGGCGACGTCCTGGATCGCCGAATCCACTGAGTCACGTCGGTAGCGCGTCCGGAAGCGGAACTCTGGCTCGCTCGCAATGCGGGACTTGATGGCAACGGTGGCCTCCCACTCGGAACGGTGTCCGGTACCGAACCTCTTCTTCTTGAAGACAGGCGACTCCGAGTATCTCAGACTCCACATCAACTGGCATGACTGGGAGACGTATCCATCCTCTCGGGGAACCTCATTCTCCCAACCTTGTCCTACCATCTATATTTTAAGTAAAACCAGAGTTAGGGAGTAGTGAAGGTAAAACGAATTTTGCAAAGATAGGGAGACAAGAGTATAGAGGAAAGACACATTTTGCTTTATAGACATAAGGTTTTTATTTCTCAAAATAATCCTAGGTGGGGATTTCTCCCTTTAGCCAACTATAATGGGGTGGGGCACTGTTTGGTCTTTCCTACGGTCGTATGGCTCTGATACCAGCTCTGTAGACCCCCATTTTCATAACAGGAGTCACTCGTGTTCATAGTACCATTTCCCTGGATCAAGTAGTCTGGTACCCACGAATACATTGCCAATAATCAAGAGTGCATACATAATTATCTTACGCAAAATATTACAATAATAGGCCCGAAGGCAATAGTCGAGAACAAAGGACCAACCGGTCCGGAATACAACCAAAAGCAGAAATTAGGTAAGGCAGCGGAGATAAGGCAGCGGCACGCCATTGCCACAGGCAACGACCGAATCTAAGACCTACTGGGCTCCATCGTCTTCCGTACCCTCCTGGTAGTACTCATACGGATCTTCGGGAACCTCATCGCCCACATCTGAATGTTTTATTTATAGCAAGGGTGAGTACCAACCGTACCCAGCAAGCCACCACAGCAACAATGCATATGATAGGGGAAATATCAAGGGCGGCTGTGGCACTTTTGCATAAAGCCAGTTTTGCAATTCCTTTCACAAGCCTAAGACCTAGCTTATACTGATCAAATTTTAATACCATAGTTCATTATTCAACGGCGGTTCTGTCCACCATCCATTGTCCTCCAAGGATAGCTTCCCGCCATTGAGTCGTCATGATTTTCTGGGGTCTACCCCTTCTCACTTCTCGAGAAGTTGAACCACCAGCACCTAAAAGTCATTATGCATACCCATCCCATTCAGTTTAAGAATTTAGAGTCTAGCCAAGTGTAATACATGTCCCGGTGCTCAATATCCGCGAGCACGGCTATTCGAATAGATTTGGTTACTCACACTGCAGTGGATGTACACTTTACCCGTACTCCGTAACTTGCCCAACAAATGAGCCGAAGTCCCAACGAATGAGACGCGTCACGGCAAAGCCTTTCAATAACCTCACATTGGCAGTACCCGCTCCATGAACTTACATCCTCATGCACTCTAGGCGTACACGGTTTCTAGCAGTGAGAGGAGTTCTGGCGCTCCCGGGAAGGGAAAAAAAACTCACACATGCATTAAGTTATATTAAAATTTAGGTTCACACGTGGCGGTCCTACCGGTGGCTACCCCACCGTAGGCCCCGCCCCTCATACACACTAAGAAAACCACTATGCAGGGATACTGCCTCCGCTCGGCTATTTACTCCGCTAGGTCTATACCCATCCGAGAAGTACGGTTGTACGAGGGTCGTTTCATGCTTAGCTTCATGGCTCGGTCCTTAATTGACCGGGGACGGTGCTAGCCTTTTCCAGATACCACCCAAGTCCACCATCCGCCCCAGTCGAAAACAATTGTTTAATTTTTATTTTCCTTTCACAAATCATGTCATCAATGTCATGGCAATGTGGCGCTCATGTCTCCACATGCCGCATCTCAATTACCTTCCCAAGGTAATTGCCCAAGCATATAGCATTTTGATAGATATGAGTATGCAAAGTTCTAAGATAGCATTACTAAGCATCTGTCATAATTGACTAGGGACTCATACGTACATGGTTACAAGGGGATATGGGGTAAACAACATTCAAGGCATGGCATAACAACAAGTAGGATGTTTATCATTGCATGCATCTTTATTTGTAAACAAAGCAATTTCGCAATTGGGATCAACATGTTCAAGGGATAGTGATGACTTGCCTTGCTCGTAGTCTTGCGGGTCTTGATCCTCAGTCGGACTCGCTACTCCCTCGGTGTCTAACATTACGTGCGAAAGAAATTGAATTCATTTAGAATTCAATTAAAATCCAACAAAATCCGATTACGAAAAGATCGAGCGCGAGCGTTTGAATGTTGCTATCGAATTCTATTTTATTTATGAAGTAGACCTATTTGATTTTTAATACCGTTGTCTTAAAATATTAGCGCTAGCCGATCAAAAATATTAACCCGATTTAATTTACGCGTCTCGAATAAATTAGATACCGATAATGAAAGGTAACCCTATCCGGTGATTAGCCGGCTAAAAATAATCGCGACGGCTAATTTAGCGGATAACTTAATTATTGAGTCGGAACTAACTAAATACCGGCTAAATAGATATTTAAATGGATAGCGAACGGTTGCATACATACGATGGCAATTTAAAAATGACCGGTAATTAATCTTCCGATTATATCTACATATAAACGACTAGCGAAATTTAACTAATAAAATCTACGTAATTGGCTAAGTACATTGCTAAAGATTGATAATTTAAACGAACAATCGATTAGGTGAAAAATTTAAATTTTAATTAAATATCCGTTTTAATTTACTCGTGTTTCTAAAAAAAAAAAAATTGACGGCGACGACTATATCGATTTCTTGAACTTAGTATTTTATATTAATCTAGCACGTGCTCATATATTCAAGATAAACAAGAATAAGTAAATTCCTAACCCAAATTTTATCTCTCTTTATTTTTATCTTTATTTTTATTTTATTTTTATTTTTTTTCTTTTCTTTTCTTTTCTCTCTCCCTTTTTTTTTTCCCTCTGCATCTTCTTCCTCTGTATCTTCTTCTTCCTTCTGTCTGTTTCTCTCCTCTCTCTCTCTTTGTGTACAGCTGGCAGGGAGGGGGGGGAAGAGGGAGGAAGGGGGGGGGCGGCACCTACCTGCGGCGGCGGCGGCGGCGGAGGGCGGTGACGCGGTGGCGACCGGCGGCGGCAGCCGGCGGCAGGGCGGCAGCCCGGCGGCGGCGGCCAGCGGCGGCGACGGCCAAGCGGCGACGGCGGCGCACGGCGATGGGGCGGTGGCAGCGAGGGGGAAGGGGGGAAGGGGAGGGGCGGTGTGGGGGAGAAGGGGCTCGGCCGGGGCGACGGCGAGGTGACGGCGACGCGGCGCGGGTGGGGCTCGAGGGCGGTGCAGGCGACGGCGACAGGCGCGGCGCGGTGGGGCTCGAGGCGCGGCAGGGCTAGGCGCCTGCGGCACGCGGCGCACGGCAGTGCTAGCTAGCTAGGGTTAGGTCTAGCTGTTCATCGGGGAAGATGAACAGTAGCATTTTTTTTTTATTATTGTAATCATTATTATTAGCATTGTATTGTATTTGTCCAAATTTATAACTCTCTCGCATGAATGAAATAAACTCAATATTAGAATTATTCCGCCCTAAATCTTGCAAGAAATTTTAATTTGTCTATATTCGTTACGCCCATCTATATGTGCGGATAGTTATAAAATTTTTATTATCTAAATAAATTCATGACATTAAGGAAAAATATTTTATTCGCCCAAATTCTATCTAGAACTTTATTTTATTCTATGTACCGTAATCATTCCTCCTGTCGATTTCCGTTCTAGGGTTCGCGCCGAAATAATTTCGATAAATCAAACACCCGCAAAATAAAGATGCAATTAAACAAGTCATAAAATGCGGCATGATGCAAATTAAAATTTTTAATGTTTTAAACTTCGTATTTTTAGGGTTTCAATTTCGGCGGTCGAATTTTCAGGGTGTTACACCTGCACTAGAGCCCGTCACAAATGTCATTTGACTTATGTACATCGTTGACCTGAACTGAAAATAAATAACTGCAATAAAATACTTCACAATGAAAATTCACTAATTTTACTAAACTCACAATAATTAACTTACTATCCCAAAAAATTAAGTGCAGTACAATAATTCACTAAATTTACTAAATTCACAATAAAATATATTACAAGTTGCACCAATTTACCTAAGATTTTTTACTAATACAAAATACTTCACTGGTATGCAAAAACAACATAACAAATAAGTACAACAGGATCGGTCACAAGGTTATGCCTTCCGTATGATCTGAACGAGTATATGCCACAGGCTCTTGTGGATCATCGTCAAGGTCGATTTGAGGTCGTACGTGAAGATTCAGGTTGTATTCTTCTTCATCGACGATGTTGTCAACACCAACAATTCGGTGCTTGCCATCCCTCATGATGTGCATCTTCTTGTTTGTGGGGTCTTTTATGTAGAAAATCTGCTCGACCTGTTTCAAAAGTACGAATGGTTCATCGGCGTATCCAACCTTTGATAGATCTACTAAAGTGAAGCCTTCCTTATCAACTTTAACACCAGTGCGTATATTCACCCAACGGCATCGAAACAAAGGAACCTTGAACTTCACGTAGTTCAGCTCCCAGATCTGCTCAATGCGGCCGTAGTATGTGTTCGACCCAACTTGATCCTGGAAGGCATCTATACGGACTCCGCTGTTTTGCACTGTGCTTTTGTCATCTTGCTGGACGGTGTAAAATGTGTATCCATTAATATTGTATCCTTGCCATGTGTCTATGGCCCAACACGGTCCCATCCCCAACAACTGTACTGTCTTATTTGGGATATCCGTCGATAGTGTGACACGATTCTTGAACCGTGCGTTGAACCGAGAGTTATGTTCTCTGTTAATCCACGTCTCAGATCGACCCAAGTTCTCCTGCCGGATTTTGGCTAAGTGCTCCTCAAAGTATGAGCCAACTTCTGCCATATGTTGGAGCACAGCAAAATGAGCCTGCGCGTACGAAGCTTGATCGGGCCTAATTATTTTCCTCCCTATTATGCCAGCATCTGACAACCTTCCTTCGTGACGAGACGCTAGAACTCCGATAGGTTCGGCCTCGGACATGTAATCCACGCAGAACTTAATGACTTCCTCGGTCGTGTAGCCTTCAATGATGCTCTCCTCCGGTTTTGCTCTGTTCCGAACGTATGCCTTCAGAACTCCCATGTACCTCTCGAACGGGTTCATTTCTCTTAGAAAAGCTGGGCCACATAGTTTTGTTTGCTTCACAAGATGAACAGGGAGATGAACCATGATACCAAAGAAAGACAGTGGAAAAAACATCTCCATGTGGCAGAGGGTATTGGCAATATCGGTCTGCAACCCATCTAGACTTTCGGGATCTATAACTTTCTGTCCGATTGCATTGAAAAAGGCGCACAGATGTTGGATCGTATGATGGAATTTGGTTGGAAGAATTCTCTGATAGAAACTGGCAAGATTTGTGTGATTAGCATGTGCCAATCGTGCGACTTCATTCCAACCAGTTTTCGGTCTTCCGATTTGACGTACTTACTAATCCTCGCTGAATAGCCCGATGGAACTTTAATATCTTTCAGGCATGATAACATTGCGATCTTCTCATCCTTCGACAGTGTGTGGCAAGCTGGAGGGAGGTTCACTCTACCTATCTCTGCATGTGTTACGGGCTAGAGTTCACTGCGAATGTTCATTACCTATAGATCAAGGCGCGCGTTCAACCCGTCCTTTGTTTTGCCGGGAATATTCAGCAGCAGCCCAACCAAACTCTCACACACATTCTTTTCTACATGCATGAGATCAATGCAATGACGGACCTCAAGATCTTTCCAGTAAGGTAATCGCCAAAATATGGACTTTTTCTTCCACATACCCTTGTCCTTTGCCTGACTACGTTTTCTTTTCTTCCCAAACTCGTTGGTTATGTCCTTGATCAAGTTGTGGACCTCATCTCCGGACAAATCCTTGGTAGCAGGCTGAAGTTCTCTCTTACCGTTAAAAATATTCTTCTTCCTTCGAAATGTGTGACGTAGCGGGCCGGAGCCACCTCCTATGACCCATATAAACCATCTTTCGTGATTTCTTCAACCACCGGCTGCGTGTATGTTCCATGCAGTCTGAGCAAGCCTTCTTTCCTTTCACGGTTTGGCCAGAAAGATTACCGAGGGTGGGATAGTCATTAATGGTGCAGAACAGTAGAACTCGTAGATTGAAATTCTCCTGACCATACGCATCCCAAGTTTCCACACCTTCTTTCGAGAGCATCTCAAGATCGTCCATAACAGGCTCCCACATCGATATCATTGCCCGGTTGTTTCGGTCCTTGGATTAGCAAGCACAACATAATATATTTCCTTTTAAAGCACAACCATGACGGTAGGTTAAAGTTTGAAATAAGAACTGGCCAGGTGCTGTGAGTACTACTCATGTCTCCAAAAGGATTCATGCCATCTGTACACAGACATAGCCTCATGTTTATGGGGTCGGCAGCAAAGTCTTTGTGTTTTCGATCGATATTCCTCCATTGAATTGAATCCGCTGGGTGTCTTAGCATACCGTCGTTCCTTCTCTCCGTGGCATGCCAACGTACTAACTTCGCCTCCTTGGAGTTTGCAAATATTCTTTTGAAACGATCAATGATAGGTAGGTACCACACAACCATCGTGGGACCACCCCGCTTTGATTTGTTTTCTTCGTCAGGACTTTTCTTTTGCTTGTATCGAGAGGCCTTGCAGACAGGACAAGCATCTAACTCCGCATATTGCTTGTGGTACAATATGCAGTCGTTTGGACAAGCGTGAATTCTACGGACCTCTAACCCCAGGGGACACAAAACCTGCTTTGCTTCATATGTCGTCTCGGGCAATGTGTTCCCATCAGGTAGCAAGGCCTGCAAAATTCCTAAAAGCTCTGTGAAAATCTTGTCTGTCCATCCACTACTTGCCTTCATCTTCATTAGGTCCAAGGTAGTTGATAATTTGGTGTGCTTTGCTTTGCATCCAGCGTACAGAGGCGTCTACGAGTCACTGACCAACCTGCTGAACTTTATGGAATCTCTCTCGTTGTAAGCTAGATCCTCAACGTCACGTAACATGACTTGCAGCAGATCATGATCAACATCAACCATTTCACCGCCTAGTGGAGAAGGTACAAACATGTCACTCTCATCTTCATCTTCCTGATTTTGCGCACCAGTACTGTCTGCAGCTGCACCACTTCCTGATTCTTGCTCTCCATGCTTGACCCAACATGTGTAGCCCTCCATGAATCCTCGTTGTATCAGATGAGCGTGTACGTCCACTCAGCTATCAAACATATTCTTATTCTTGCAATCTGCACATGGACAACACATGTAATCGTTGTTTCTTCTTTTCCTATCCTCCTTCGTGGCGTTTATAAAATTTAATACCCCATCTCTATACTCTTGACTATGACGTTTTACAGATTTTGCATACATCCAACTTCGATCCATCGCTATAGAAATGAAAAAAGAATCAGAGAAACATCTTATAAGATAAATACTGCTAAATTAATGAGAATTGACGAATTGTCTAAATTACTGATTACTATTTGTCACTTACCTTTATGAATTTACATTTTCCTTTAGAAAAAAATTAAAATTTCGCCCCCTCCAACCTCCCACCAAAATGATGAACAGTGGGATACAGTTACACTGGCGGTTGCGGCTATTTATAGTGTGCAATAACTATCTGTAACGGTCCAAGAAATGACTTCTCTGTTGGGCATATAAGTTATCTTTATCGGGCCTAAAAATAAGCCCTTCACAGAGGAGTGTCATCTGTGACGGGTTTTGTTGTTATCTCAAACGGGCCTCAAGCTAGGGCCCGTCACAGATGATTGTCATCTGTGACGGGCTCCAATTACGGCCCGATTGAGATACCTTAAATATCTCAAACGGGTCTCATCTGTGACGGGCTCCAACTTAAGGCCCGTTTGAGATATTTAAGGTTATCTCAATCGGGCCCTAGTTTAGGCCCGTCAAAGATATGTGTTATCCGTGACGGGCTTCAGTTCTATGCACATTTAACATATCTCTCCGACCATATCTCAATCAACCTCTTTTTAGGCCCGTTTGAGATGTATTTCTTTGTGACGGTCCGCAAAATCCAGTTATTTTACAGCCCGTCACAGATGAGAGGATCTGCACTAGTGAACTCATCACCACAGTGACCAAGAAGGTAACTCCTCTTACATACTTTACGGAGCCACATGGCACATCGTACATCCATCGTTGGTCCATTTTCATATGTTAGCTACCTTGGAAATCGTGGAAATTAAACATATGTAATGATATAGTAATGTCTAATTGGACAAGTACAATTAAATTCTCATATTAAACCTATTGCAACATCATTTATTTGTTATTAAACAACCCTAAAATACTATATTTTTTCAACAATAATAGTATTCCTTACAAAATTGTGTAAAATACTCTAACTTTTGGGGGAAATTCCATACAAATCATTCTACTCTTGTGCAAAAGCTACATTTACCAGGAAATTACCCTAAATTTCTCTCTAAATTAAACTTGTCTGTAATATATTATGTAGTGCTCGATTGATCTACAAAGAGAATGAAATGAAGTCCAAATCCTAATAAAATCAACAACAAAACCTAAGATTTGGAATGAGCAATTTAGGTAACCTAGGTTGAACTAAATTTATCGAGAATGGAACAAATGGAAGAAAAAATAGATCATCTAAAATGAGAAAGAAAAGGAGCAACACTTCCCCCTTTTGCTGGTTGAGCAAGAACAAAGGTGCCACTCTCTTCTACTCGACCAGCTCTGCAGACATATGTGTTGGTTCATATATAGAATTACCGGCACATATGTCATAAGCACTTTCCAGGTCAAACATTAAGGTGCTGATTCTATAGAATAACCGGCACCTGAATTCCCCCCCCCCCAACTATAGGTGTTGGTTATTGTCTCAATCCGGCACCTATACCGAGGCCCATGCATGGATAGTGGGTAGGTGACTGTTAGTGGGATCCACTTATATGTCCCAGTTGGAGTAAAAAATACAGCACCCATATTGTAGAGGGAATAGAGGTGTCGGTTTATTTCGAGAGCCAACACATATGACTTGTAATATGCGCTGATTCTGGTATTTGGCCTCCCGCGATGTCTTGTAGGTGGAGGAAAATGCTCATATGTGCTGGTTTATAGTAAACCGACACATATGGGGACATCACCTATTACGTGTTATGCAGTAGTGTTTGTATGTTGTTGACAATCCTTAAACACCAAATTTGACCGGCAACTCCTACATTCAACAAAATAAAATGGAATGTCAAACTTAGTGGTAGGATTTATATTAACCATTTCCACAACTGTGGTAAATATTTATATGCAGGAGATTTTGGATGAAAAATACACGTGCCATAGGACGAAATGTACCTCTGGCCAATCATACACGAGTACATGGATTGGAGGTCCCACAAGTTCGTGAAAAACTGACATAAGGACCCACATGTCATCCATTGGGAGAAGGTCGGTGGTGAGAGGCGGTTTGCCTAGTTCGGCCAAATCAGGGTTGGCGCCCTAGCCACCAGCTTTCACGTGGCAATTTACTATTGGTTGATGAAGGTGGTTATGGGTGAACCAACCTCTACAACCATTGTTCCAACCACCATATGACACTACAAAAGGAGGTGCTCACTTCATTTCACAACACGCAATAAAGTGGTGTACAACTCACTCTCATATCATGGCTTCACTCTAGCAGAGTGAGGGGAAGGTCCGGAGGAGTGCCAGGGTTATCGACACTCTCTCCTTTCTTGTACCTCGGCGAATGGTTTTTTAATAAAGTGAGTATTTGAGATTTTCTTTTGGTATTTAATTTACTAGCTTAAGTAATAAATATTCTCATCGATGCAGGTTTGCCGCTTAATATTTATATTAAGTGCTCTAGTACTATGACTCTGAATAAAAAAGAAATTTCATGTGCGAGGCTAGAGTAGTAATTAATAACATAGGCGTGGTGTCTACCATTGTATCACTTGCCGGTTGGGAAACCTTCCTAGGTGCCGGTTTTCCACTGATGACTTCGATCATCGATGCCGGTTTTAAAACCGGTATCTATTTGAGTAATAGATGCTGGTTTTTAGGTTAGAATCGGCACCTATTTGGTGGAGAAAGGTGCCGGTTCCAAACCAATGAGCCATGTGATTCTCTTAATAGGTGCCGGTTTTGTTAAACAACCGGCACCTATAAATATCATATAGGTGTTGGTTTTTAATGAAAATTGACATGTGGCAAAGCACTATAGGTGCCGGTTTGTAATAAAAAACTGGCACCTTTATGTTTGGTAAAAAAAAATAAAAATGGTAGATCCATGCAGCCCTAGCCCCAAATCCATATATACAGTCCCAGCCCCCAAATCTAGCCCCAACTCCACGTTCATTCACCTTCACACAAATTCATTCACATTCACATAGAAATGAATTCCTACAAATTTTTTTTACATTCACAATCATATATGTATGAACACATTGAAATTAAATAAAAACCTAAATGACTAAGTCAAAATTCCTAAATTTGAAATCCCTAAGTCCAAAAACTCCTATGTTTAAATCCTAAACATTTGCATATATATGTGTGTGTCCGGTTCCTTTGCAGAGGTTCTTCTGGCAGATAGGTTTGTTGGTCTGCCATATATATATATATATATATATATATATATATATATATATATATATATATATATATATATATATATACCCCTCCTCCCTCCTCCTATATCCCTTCTTTTTTTCTTTTTTCACTCCCCCTGGCACCCTCTCTTCCCACTCCTCCCCCCTGGCGCCCTCCTCCCTCCTCGGCTGGCGCCCTCCCTCTCTTCCCGCTCCTCCCTCGGCGCCCTCCTCCCCCCTGGCGCCCTCCCTCCCGGCTTCTTTTTTTTTCTCTTTTTTTCTCTCCCTCTCTTCCCTTCCCTCCTCCCCCCTGCGCCCTCCTCCCCTGTCTTCCCGCTCCTCCCTCCTCGGCACCCGCCCTCCCTCCCGGCTTCTTTTTTTTCGCTTTTTTTCTCTCCCTCTATTCTCTTAGGAATAAATATTTTTTCTTCTTTTTCTAGAAAAATTAAAAATAATTTGGTGAATTCAAGATTTGAACACATGAACTCATGGTTCATGGGAAGCTCTCCTAACCAATTCACACTATAACACAATGTGATTAGATATTATTATCTGTTTGGTTTATATATCTGATGAAATTTTCTGAGAACAAATCAATTATGTTACTGTAGAAATCATACCTTATTACTATGATTCGGTAGTAACGTTATCGAAAAAGTGCAGTAACATGGTATGTTACTGCAAAACTTATAGTCTATTACTGCACTTCCGGCAGTAACATCATGATGAAAATTACAGTAACAGAGAACGTGTAATAGTAACAGCGGTATTACTGCTTGCGTAGATCTAAAACCTTTAAATCTTAATCTTTAGAGAGCAATATCTCTCAACTCCTATCTTGTTTTCTAAGCCGTTTGCACCATAATGTTCATAAAAAATTTTTTAACGAAAGTAAAAGTGTTACTGCACGACAGATACACGTTACCACCTGACAGTTACACATTACCGCATGTTTATGCAGTAACACTATCCAAGAATTGCAGTAAAATACTTTTTTACTGTAGAACATATAGAGCGTTACGGCACCTTTGGTAGTAACATTGTGGTGAGATTACAGTAAACTAGGAATCAAAAAAATATAGGTTAAGTCTCACATGCTAAATATAATTGTTACCGCATAAAGTGGAATTGTTACTACATGGCAGGTATACGTTACCACATGTTTATGCAGTAACACTATTCAAGAATTGCGGTAAGACGCATTGTTACTACAAAACTTATGGTTTTTACTGCACACCTACAGTAACGTCGTGATGGGATTGTAGTAAAACGCACAATAGATAGTAGTAACTAATGTTGTAGTATTACTACTTGTGGAGAGTCAAGATCAAAAAACTCAAGCTTCGAACAACAATATCTCTTACATGATGTATGATTTTTTTAAACCGTTTGCACCATGTTGTTAGAAAAAAAATGCTTATCAAAAGTAGATCCGTCATGGCTATATTTCAACTAAATTTGAATGTCGTTACTGTACGTAAGACATAGCGTTACTGCACGATGGCTGTCACGTTACTGCACCATTCCGCAAGACGAGAGCTGAGAAAAGGTGGGTGGTGGGATGAGTTGGTAGGCAGTTTGACCGGGCTTTAACCGATGTGGGGGTGCTTTGACTGAGGTGGGAGGTGGGTTTTAAGCCCTTAGAAGGGAGGGGAGGTGGGTTTGGCCCTTGGGAGGGAGGGGGGTATAGAATAGCTATTCTATACCCAGGGTGTAGAATAGTTTTTCTATATATATATATATATATGGACATACTATACTGCACCCTCGATGCGCTATAGTTAAAACTTATCCCAACGCTAGTAGTTTTGTCACTAACAGTGCAATCATGAGAAATCCCTGAATTAAGCCTAATAGTAAAATTATTACTATCAGGTATTTGACAACATATAACGTCTAGTAAACCAATTACTATATGAGGGGCACGTTTTAGTTATTACGCACCCAGAATGCGTTTTAGCGCATCCCTATATATATATACATATACATACATACATACATACATATATATATATATGTGTGTATGTATGTATATATATGCATGCAAAGTGTATAATTCTGGGGACTAAGTTCTAAGTTTAAATTCTAAACATTTGCATATAGATCCTAAGTATAAATTCACATTCATAGCCTCGAGTAGAGAACAAAAGAGATATTGCTAGGACTCAGCGTTCTAGTCAACTTCAGCTTGAGATGTGCCCGTCAAACTACATGAAGGCAACTACCATATGTGTTATACATCACAACAGTCTTCACTAAATCGTTAGAGCTCTACAACATCTCAGATGTTTTAAACTGCATGTATTTCCCAAGTCTAAATCCTAAACGTTTGCATATATATAGTAAGTTAGGTCGTGTTCATTATCGACCACTACCTAACTGCTAGAAGCAACACTAAACATGAATAAATTTTGCTCTCAGATGGCGGGCTGCCAACTTAATGGCCTCCTCGCCAAAATATATCAGGCTGCCAATTACATGGCCTCCGTACCACGGTATACTAGTCATCATTGATTATGTGTGGTAGTATAAGCAGGGATAAGAATCAAAGCAATTCACAAATCTAAGGGGAGTGACAAAAAATCATTAATAATGTAATAAGTACAGATAACAATCATAACATTCACAAATCACAAAAACGTAATCAAATACTACCACACAAAATCTTAGACCATATGAATTTCATCATCGAGCAACAAGTTATATTCACATAGGCAGTACATTCCCAAAATTCACATAGAACAGGATTTAAATCACAAATATATCTCATAAAAAATGAGAGCAAGCATATCCCCAAATTCCTCATGATTATATCCTCAAATTCCTCAAATTCCAAACATATCCCCAATTTTCATCTCATCACCGCCAGCAGCAAGCATCACAAATATATCCCCAAATTTCATGTCATCACAAATATATCTCATCAAAGAATATGTGGCAGCGGCACGACATGGCAGCTGCACGGCAGCAGCACGACAGTGGCAGCGGCACAAATCCATCTCATCCACAATCCATCACATTCACAATCCATGTCGCATATAGGGAAGGATAGAGGATGGGTATAAGTACCTTACTGATGCTGATCCGCCTCCTCCATGCCACTGCTGGGTCCTGCATCGCTGCTTGCTCCCCGCCAGCCACCGCACCAAGCGCAGCCGCCTCGCCTCTACACCGCTGCCGGCCGCCGAGCGCTGCCTCCATGCCTCTGCACTGCCGTTATGGCAAGAAGAGAAGTTAGGAAAAGAGGAGTTAGGGTTATGGCAAGAAGAGAAGGGGGAAGAAGTGTTCGAGTTCCTCACCTCCGTCGAGCGCCGCCGCCGCTGCTTCCTCGCTGCTGCCGCGCCCTTCTCACCACCACCGCGCCCTCCTCACCGCCGCACCCTCCTCACCACCGCGCCGACCCGTCGCCGCTGCCTCCTCGCCTAGCACCGCCTCGCCTCTGTGCCACCTCGTCGCTCCACAACAACCCACACTGCCGCACCATGCCACCACCGCGTTCCCCCTCACCTCCTCCGCCTCCACGCCGCACTTCGGAGAGAGAGAGTGAGGGAGTTAGAGTGGATAAGGGAGAGAGATTGAGGGGGAGAGAGAGTGAGTGGGTGGGTGTATTTAAGTAAACCTAATAGGTGCCGGATCTAAACCCTAAACCGGCACCTTTTCCTCTAATAGGTGTTGGATCTAAAGTCTAAATCGACACCTTTGAACCCCCGCCAATTTAGTTTATATATAAAATGAGCCTATTATATAAATGTAATTTTATACTTTCTTTTGTAAAGTGCAATTTCTTTCTTAATTTTACATTTGGCTATAAAATAAGCCTATTATTTAATATATATATATATATATACAATATTAGCACAAGAGTATAAAGGGCCAAAAAACACAATTAATATTTACACATAACAGGAATATGAAAGCGCACATAATATGTTCCGAATTTTGCTGATTTAAATTAAATAGTACTTGCACAAGAAGTACATTAATTACAAATTAATTTAAACTCCTAACTAGTAGCCCTTCTTGATAATCGGTCCGGACATACAAGGCTTGTTCATCTTCTTCATCGGTTGTGGGAGGTGGTTGCTCGTCGGGTTGATCGTAGTCATCTTCATTGACGATATTTTCCATTCCAAATACTTCTCTTGCCTTCGAATACAATATGTCGTGGCTTGATTGATTTCACGAGTGATAGGTCCTTGACATAGAATATCTGCTTGTTGCCGCTATCATCGTAGGCGTCAATGTGCACGCCACTATTTTGATTGGTACTTTTATTGTCCTGGGTCTTGGAGTACAAAGTATACCCAATCCTTTCATAGCTGTGGTATGTGCGGATTGTGTTTGACGGCCCCCGAGATAAAGAAAGCAATTGGTCATTATCGATGTCGGCAGTTGTCAGGTACTCCATCAATCATTTCCCAAATTGAAGTTTATGCTTCTTCAAGATCCATGTGTCGGATTTCCTAGGATTGTCTTTGCGGATTTCATCCAAGTGCATGTCCACATATGGAGCCACCAAATCAAATTGCCGAAACACCGCAAAATGAGCTTGTCTGATGTTTTGTCGATCGGGGTGACAATTCTCTTGTGGCCTAATGTTCCTTTTCCAAACATCTTGTCCTCGTGACGATGCACAGGCACACCGATAAGTTTCAGATCCATGTAACCTATAGAGAATTCGACCACCTCCTCTGTTCCATAACCCTCGACGATGTTGCCTTCAGGTCTCGACCTATTTCGCACATATTTCTTTACGATCCTCATAAACCTCTCAAAAGCCCACACGCTATGCAGATACATTGGACCTAGGATCTTTACTTGTTCCACAAGATGAGCAACAAGATGCACCACTATATCGAAAAATGATAGAGGGAACAACATCTCGAGCTGGCAAAAAGTTAGAATCGTGTCGTCCTGAAGCTTGTCCAACGCAGCTGGATCGATAACTTTTGGGTTCATCGCTTTGAAGAACTGGCACAGCATGATGATTGGGTCTTAGACCTTATCTGGAAGGATACCTCTAATTGCGACTGGTAGCAGCTCTGTCATAAGCACATGGTAGTCATGTGACTTCACTCCAACCAATCTCTTATCTTTCATGTTAATCAGTATCTTAATGTTTGCATAGTGATCGGATGGGACTTTGACACCATGCAGATATTCCAACATACTCATTTTTTCTGCTGCACTAAGAGTGTCGCATGTTGAAGGTAGGTAGTAGCGACTATTTCCTTTGGCCTGAGCATGCAACTCTTTCCTGATGTTGATATCTTCAAGATCTTTCCGTGCTTGCAAAGTGTCCTTCGTCTTGCCCGGTATGTTCAACAATACCCCGAGCACGCTTTCACACACATTCTTCTACACGTGCATCACATCAATCGCATGACGGATATCCATGTCTCCCTAGTACGGCAGGTCCCAAAAGACATACTTCTTTTTCAAAGAGGGGTCTCACCGCTTAATGTGGATGCACGTGTGCTTCGACTCCCTTTACCGAATAAAAACTCGAGATCCTTCACCTCTTCCCATACGTCGCTGCCAGTTATGAACTTTGGATGTTGCGGGTGATTCTTCCTGATGAACCTTCTATGCCGCATGTAGACGGTCTTCCGGTAGTGATTCAACCACTTGCCTCCTATTTGTGCCATGCACCTTATACATGCTTTCATGCCCTTCACCATCTAGCCCGACGCGTTACCAAGTGCTTGGAAGTCTTGTATTGTCGTCAACAAAATAGCCCGACATATGAAGTACTCTCGTTTGTAGGCATCCCACATCTTTACACCATCCGTCCATAGTGTCGAAAGATCCTCTACCAGTGGCTTGAAGTACACATCGATATCGTTGCCAGGTTGTTTAGACCCTTGAATTAGAAGTGGCATCATGATGTACTTACGCTTCAAACAGAGCTAGAAAGGGAGGTTGTAGATAATAATTGCCACTGCTCATGTCACTGAACGGATTCATGCCGTCTGTGCTGAGGGCAATCCTGGCATTCCTCGTGTTGTACGCAAAATTCACTTCGTACTATCTGTCTATATTTCTCCATTGAGATCCATCAGCCGGGTGCCATATCATTCCACCTCTTTTACGCTCTTCGTGGTGCCGACGCATTAGTTTAGCATGTTTCTTGTTTGCGTACATACGTTCAAAATGAGGGATGATTAGAAAATACCATGCCACCTTCACCAACACTGTACCGTTGCTTCCACCATCATCGTCCCCGTCTCCACACTTATACCGAGAAGCCTCGCACACTGGACATTGGTCCAAATCTGCAAATTCACCCCAGTGAAGAATGAAATCATTTCGACAAGCGTGAATTTTCTATATCTCAAAACCAAAGGATAAATAACTTTCTTCGCTTGGTACCTTGTTTCCGGCAAGACATTATCCGGAGGAAGAATTTATTTGAGCAACTCAAGTAACTGAGTGAAACTCTTATCTGACCATTCACTACTTGCCATCAGGTGAAGCAAAGATAGGACCACCTGTAACTTGGGTGCTCCTCCTTACATCCATTGTGAAGTGGAGTTTTTGAGTCCTCCACCATGATTTTGAACTAGTGATATTCCCTATCATCAATGTCAAGCCTCTCCCCGTCATGCAACATCTGATCTCTGGATCAGCTTCACCGTGATCAATACATGTTTGGTCCTCCTGCTCACAACCGATATACTCATTAAGCACATCACTATTGACTCCACTTCCCTCAACTTGTTCCTCTTCATCCAGGTACTTTTCCATAAACCCCCTTATAAGAAGATGTGCATGGACCCGCTGCGCCAGAAACTACCTTTCTTTCTTGCAATCAAAGCATGGACACCACAAATAATCCGGAGATCAACTGACTTTGTGCTCGTCGCCGCGCAAATGATAGCCGTCACTCCCATAATATATTCCATAGTGATGATTCGGTTTATACATCCATCCTAGATCCATTACAACCAATGGGTACCTACGAATATTACTTATTGTCGATTACTTCGTGTTTTACTAGTTCAATTTACCCATACGAATAATAGAATTGATAGATCTTATAAATGAACATAATTAAACGAATAAGAAAAGATATGTAAAATGTATTAAAAATAGCAAAATCTCTATTTTTGTATTGCAAATTTTATTATCATCTATTAAAAACCGCGCAGAATAAATACAATGAGGATTCTATAATTTACAAGCACATTTGAATAAATAATATGAAGAATGACCATTTTACCCCGAAAATAAAATTTAGATTTTTGTGCACATTTCCCGATCGCATTAAATATTCATGGATAATAAAAAGTCAAACAATTTCTATTTCTCAGGAATGAGAAAAAAATATCAGATAATGCCATGAGTACACATGTCTGTCCTTAACGAAATTTTCTTGTACTTAACGAAATTTGTCTAAAAATTGAGTGAACGGAGTGAGAAATAATGAATACTAACCTTGTAGATTTCAATCTTCAACCAAACCGAAAAAATGGAGCAAAATTACCCCCTCTAACTGATTGAGCAAGAATAAGAGGCGTCACTCTGCTTTTTGCTCGATCAGCTCCAGTGGGGCAAGAGCTATACATACATACAGCAGGCTAATAGGTGATGGATTTTAATCTAGAACAGACACCTATGTCTGTCAGCTACATAGGTGACGATTCTCAAAGTGGGCCCCACCTAACGGTTACTCCAGTGGGTGGGGGGTTAAAGGTGCTCGTTCTTACTTAAGAACCGGTAAATATCACTTTCGCATCAAAGGTGTAGTTTTTAATGTGGGCCCCACCACCAACCACTCGGATGTGACGTAGACTAAAGGTGCCGGACTCGATGTACAAACCGGCACCTTTCTCTGATAGGGGTAATAGGTGCTAGTTTTATTTAAAACTAGCACCTATTTGACGAAAAAGGTATCGGTTCTTGTGCATGGGCAGGCTGGCGCGGGCGTGTGGGCGGGAATGGTATTATAGGTTCCACTTGTACCTCTTCGGCACCTATAGAATCGAGACTTGTATCTAGCTTTCTGTGTAGTAGTGTTTGTTTCATCACTGGTATTATCGTTCTATATAAGATTTTTTCAGCTTTAGGCCTGGGCGTGTGCAAACGTGCCATATCTTTCATTACCGGTCTGATCCATGGGGTTTCTATCAATGAAGAGCTACAAGCAAAGGTACAGCAAAAACTAAAACCAGGCTAGTAATAGAGAAATGTGTCTAGCTAAATCAAAATTTTATTTCACAAACAATATTTGCAATTCTTTAAATGTTTGCGTTTGAAGATCGTAAGTTCTTGAGTGGACAAGCCAAGTCTTTAAGCATAACTTAATTATACTTTAACATATTTACACTAATATTTTAATAAGATGAATGGTCCATCATTATTTAAAAAGTCGATGGCATCCTTAAAAAAGGAGGTAGTATTTGGCAAATATTTTGGAAAACTGCTCTTTTACGAAGTAGCTGGGACAAACACAACTTGCAGTTGTTTTCATTTGGGAATCTATGGCCTGTTGTCACCAGAGATTAAAGAAGACACAGATATACAGATCCTTAGTTACAACAAAATATCTCAACATAAACCACACTTACTGACAATCATTTCCACACATTTTGGAAATTATTGAGGGATCACCATGACTAGACCTTGCTGTCTCTCACACAAATGCATATGCATATAGTCTTAGAATTAATGGTTCCAAGTGCAAAGCCTAAGACTTTAAACAACCATATATGTTGGACTAGATTTCAAACAAAATTAGTGTTTGTTATTGACCGAGTTTTGGCCGAGATCATCTACTGAAAGGGATAGATTTTGATCCTATCTTTGATTCTAACAAGAATTTGGTTGGTCATAGTGCCATCGACAAGTTTTGGTCTAAGTTCAGTAACTATGCTCGTTAAACCGTTTCGTAATGCAACTATAACTTATCAGATACTATTTAGATTTTTCACATTTTTTTGTGATTTTGTGCTTTCATGATAATGACCATGTATATAATTACACCATACTAATAAAAAGGCTATATTGTACTGGGGTAAACTGGATCCCATGTGACAGGTTAATGTTAATTATGATCCCTTGGGGGCCACAAAAGTTTTTTGGTTTAATTATCAATTGACGATTGACCGATGGTAACACTATGAATTTATTTAGTGTGAGGTATGGAAATCAGCTACGTTTACAACCATCACTACTACATAACATAGATATCGAGGCGGAAGGCCTCATAGGTGCTGGTTTTAGGGCCGGCACCTATTCGTAACAAAAACCAGCACCTATAACCGTACCCGAACCACGTCACAAGATAGTAGGTATCGATTGGTAATGAGAATCGGCACCTCTTATCTCGAACTGGCACCTATTACTATGAACCGGGAGACATCACCAAGATAATAGGTGGCAATTTTTAATGCACGGCCGCTACCTATATTATTTTTTACCATTGGTGGGAGGATCTTTGGTGCTATTTTTAAGTAAAACCGGCACCATTGTGCGTCTCACAAAGAACCATCACCAATAAGATCTTATAGGTGCCGGTTATTAAATGGTGGGCAGGAAACGCCTTATAGGTGCTGGTTTTGCACCTATATAGTCGGTCCTTGTGAAGGTTTTTTTAGTAGGGCATATGCATGCAACAATCTCTTATTGGCATAATTTTGCTAGGTTGCAATTCATAAGGTGGATGACTTGGAAAATGTAACCATTGTAAAGTGGAGTTTTGAGTCCTCCACCATGGTTTTTAACTTGTGATTATCATAAGTGTTAGGCCCCTCCCCGTCACGCAACATCTGCTCTAGGTCAGCTTCACCGTGATCGACACATATTTGGTCCACCTGCTCATAGCCCATATCCTCGTTAGGCACGTCACTATTGCCCCCCACTTCCCTCGCCATGCTCCTCTTCGCCAAGGAAATTTTCCATAAACCCCATCATAAGAAGATGTGCATGGACCTGCTGTGCCGGAAAATTCTCCTTCTTGCAACGAAAGCATGGACACCACAGATAATCTGGCGCATCAACTGAGTTTGTGCTCGTCGCCATGCAAATGAGAGTCGTTACTCCCCTAATAAATTCCACAGTTTCACGATTCAGTTTATACATCCATCTTTGATCCATTACAACCGATAGGTACATACGAATATTACGTAATTTATCGTTTATTAAAAATCATGCAAAAAAATGATGATTTCATAATTTACAAGAACATAGGAGTAAATACAATGAGGAATGACCATTTTACCCCTAAGAAAAAATGAGATTTTTGGCACACATCCATGTCACATTGAATATTCTTGCTAACAGAAAGACAAACAATTTCTTGTCCTTAACAGAGTTTGACTAATATTTGACTAATGACGATGGCAAAAATATGGAAGGAATCATTAATTCAAATTTAGCATGTCATCCGAGACTAGATCTAATGAGATTAATGGACACAAAAAAGATAAGAAGATTTATCCGTAAAAACAACACATAATTGTTTCGATTGCACATTTTACATGCATACGTAGCACACGGTAATTCAAATCAACAAGTAAGAGTGAAATTGAGTGAGAAATAATGAATATTTACCTTGTTGGCTTCAATCTTCAACCAAACCAAAAAAAACGGAGTAAAACCTCCCCCCCTCCTCTAGCTGATTGGGCAAGAACAAGAGGCGCTCTGTTCTTGCTCAATCAGCTCGGTGGGATTTCACCTATATATGTGGTCAGCTCATAGGTGTCGGTTCTAAACCTAAAACCTGCACCTATGTCTGACAGCACAAAGGTGCCGGTTTATAGGGTGGGCCCCCAACGGCTAGTTAAGGAGGTGGAGGGTGAAAGGTGTTGGTTCTATAACAAAAATGGCACCTATCTCTTTCACCACAAAGTTGCTGGATCTAGGGTGGGCCCCACACCAACCACTCCGATGGAACGGGAAATAAAAGATGTTGGATTTTATATAAAAACTAGCGTCTTTCTCTGACAGGGGTAATAAGTGCCGGTTCTATTTCAAAACCGCACCTATTTGAGGAGAAAGGTGCCGGTTTTTAGGGTTTAGGTGGGCTGGCATGCGTGTGGGCGGGCAGGTGGGTGGGAACGGCACTATAGGTGCCGGTTTTACCACTTCCAGCACCTATAGTGCTAACTTGTGTTAGGCATTCTGTGGTATTTTACATTTATTTATATCCACATTAAAAAGCCAAATACATACAGAAAGCTCCAAAAACTATTGCACCTAATGAGATAATTATACACGGATCCTAGCTAAGCAAGGAGGCAACACGATTTGCGCTATCTCTAATTAAATTGAATGGATTTGCTACAAAACTATCGCAAGTTTTTTTTGCCCCCAAAACTTTTAGATTTGTGACCATCGGATCATCTCAAGATTTGTGCATGGAGAGAAAAAAATGCTAGAAATAAATTCGTAAGATCCCAGTGCTACCTAACCAAAATATTGTTGAATACAAGTTTTAGTAAGTTATATCACAGTTACAGTGTATTACAATGCAGTTATAGTGTAGCTGAAGTATAGTTATAGTGTAATTACTGTGCAATTATAGTGTAATTACGGTGCAGTTATAGTGTAGTTACATACTGCAGTTACAATGTATATAATTACAATGTAATTACACTTTAATTATACTATAATTATATCCGAAAGTTTTTTTACCCAAAAAATTTACTCAAGTTTTTTTAGATACTCTCAAATTGAATTAGGTTGCAGGCTGGAACTTCAAATATGGAAACGAGATAACCTCCAACAGTCCTACTGGCTGAAGGAACGAGATATATTTGTAGAACCTAAACCTTCATTCAAAACTCGAAAAGATTTCAAAAGGAATATTAGAAAAGCGTGATGCCTACCCGCACTTGATGGATCTAATGATGCGATCTAACTAACACTATGTTTTTATTTGGATATAAAGCATGAAACCTACCCTCACTTGATGGATCTAATGATGGGGAATATTAGAAAGCACATAACAGTCAATTGGACACGTTAATTATACTGGTTAAATCTACGGTCATAAGAAAATCTATCAAATGAAGCTATATAATTTATCAAAGGAATTAATCACAATAATTTAAATGTACAATTCTCGCTACCACGGAAAATGACTTCAGTGCTGAGACGAAATCTCTCATCAGTGCTGGAAATCAGGTTAGAAAAAACTAAAAAAAGTATATATTTAATACTCCAACCATGCTTACCCGTTTGATGATACAGATTCAAATTTAAAATTTAAGCTACGAAAGAACTAAAAAGATATTTCTTAATACTACTACCATCCTTACCCGTGTATACACGAAGACCTAATTAACCACTATTGCCTATTTTTTCAAGTCGAATATAATTTTTTTCTTCACGGGAATATGAGCCCTAGACCTCTTCCGTACATGCACCGTCTTTACCAACTCACCTATAATTAATCATGTTAGCAAATAGATATCTTTTTCCTTTGAGGCTTCCTTACCGAGATTTCAATCATGGATTTGAGTATCTAAAACAATTCAAATAAAAACATTGTCAACTACAATATCGTAAATTTCATCAAGAGCTATAATTTTTACCTAAATTTTGTCCCGTTCCGAGTTCATATGTAAAGGTTATGTTCGTATCTGAAACCAACACTAATATGGTCAGAATGATCAGTGTTGGGTCATAAGAATATAAGAATACCCAGCACTGATATCTTTTCCGACAAAAGTGCACTCATCCCGCTCGAACCGGTAAGACCAATCACTGATGTGTTAGTCATCAGTACCGGTTAGTGGTAAGACCTAGCACAACACATCAAGTACCGGTTAGTGGTAAGACCTAGTACTTATATGTCTCCAAACATGTAGTGTCGAATTGTTATATCACCCAGCAGTGATGTCTCACCTCATCAGTGCCGGGTGAAGCATGTATGTCAGACTTGCTCACTCCAAGTGTTTAGCCTCCAAGGACAGTAGGATACCAATCCTAATGTACGAAACCACCTGCATATCTCCTCTTCTCAATAGACATAGTTCTTGCAATACACACTATAGCTCAATGTGCTAAATTAATGTCTTGTCTTCTCATAATGTTTTGGAGAATATACGAAGAACTAAATCTGATGCAGGACCTAGTGTGTTTCTCTTCCATCATTTTCATACCAGGCCACAACACTTTCTATTATAGGTGAAATAACTTAAAGTATGGACGTTATCCTACCTGGAGCAATGGGAGTGCCCTAAGGCAGTATTGTCTTCGAACACGTACAAGTTTATGCACATCTCATGCAGAATGATTACAACACTACTAAAAAACAATTTTCCACTGTAAGCCCTACTTGTACATATGCAGATAAGCCATAATTTCGGCAGCAAAGTTATGGATAGAGTCCACCTGCAAATATTCATTATCGTAGGTGGCCAGCTTAAGAAGGCTGCCTATGATAATGTACATACTATCACTACTGGTCCACTTACGCGGGACGCTTATTAAGATCGGTGAACACATGGTGCCTCTTAAGATGTCTGCCTGTGTAGGCTATCTTGCTGAATGACACTGCTACAAAAGTGATTTTTCTGTACGAGACCCTATGATTTTTGTAAACGAACTAACTAGTGGCGTCTGCAAAAATCGAGGATCATTTTTCCATACGGCTACTTAAGTGGCCTATATGGAAAAATCGATTTTCCCATACGGCCCTCTTAAGAGGGCCGCATGCAAAAATGAGTCCATTTTTACATGCGGCTCACTTAAGCGCCCGCATGAAAAAATCGATTTTTTCATACGGGCCACTTAAGAAGCCGTATGTGAAAATAAAATTTGAAAAATTTGAAAATTTGAAACTAGTTTATCTCACTCATTCATGATAAAATTAGATGATTTTTTCCCTAAATATTTCTAAAATTATGCTCTTTCATGTTATTATGTTCTTACTGCTATTATTTTGAGCATTTTTTCTTGTGACTTTGTTTTATCAATTAAAAATTTGAATTTCAAAACTTCAAATAATATTTTGAAGCAGTAAATGATTTCAGCTGAAAAAGTCATCAACAATGAAGTTGTATAACTCATCAAGATCTATAACTTCTATTTTAATTATTTCTTCATCCGACAAAGTGATCGTAACATATTCTTAAAATTTATATATCTCTTCTATAGTTTATAAAACTACAAGACATATGTGCATTTTGTAAACAATGTTACAAATCACTTTGTCGGATGAAGAAATGATCAAAATAGAAGTTATAGATATTGATGACTTATACAATTTTGTTGTTGATGACTTTTTCAGTTGAAATCATTTAGTATTTGAAAATATTGTTTGAAGCTATCATATTTTGAAATTTAAATTCAAACTGTTCCAACAAAGTCATATATAAAAATGACCAAAACAAAAGTTGTAGATCTTGATGAGTTATACAACTTTTTTACTGATGACTTTTCCATTTGAAATCATTTACTACCTAAAAAATTATTTAAATTTCTTATATTTTGAAATTCAAATTTTATATAGTTCAATCAAACTCGGATGGAGAAATGACCAAAATAAAAATGGTACATCTTAATGAGTTCTGCACATTTTCTTTTGATAACTTTTTCATTCGAGTTAATTTAGTACCATAAAAATAGATTTGAAGTTTAAATAGCTGCACGAAAAAAAATTCAATTTTTGCATGCGGATGCTTAAGTGGTCCGCATGTAAAAATGCTCCATCATTTTTACATGCGGTCCTCTTAAGATACCCGCATGTGAAAATCAATTTTTGCATACTTCTCTCTCCACTCTAATATTTTCCCTTCTCTCTTCCTCTCCACTCCTGATATTTTTCCCTTCTCTCTTCCTCTCCCCCAAAATCCACCCTCCAATGTGTGACCCCTTTAGTAGAGAGAAAAAGCAGGCTATCTACACCTCGCTCAGTGGAAGAAAAAAATCCTCTCCACTCTCTCCTTTCTTTCTATCCTCTCCTCTCCTCCTCCGAGCTGGCAGTGGGCGGCTTGGCCGCCTCTGGCGGCACGACGCCGAGGACCGTCCCTCGCACGGATCCGGCACCAACGGGTGCGACGCCGGTGACGACTGCGGGCGACGGTGGGCGACGGCCGGGCGCGGCCGCTCCGTGCGGATCTGGCACCGACGGGCGGTTGGGGCGGCGGGTGCGACGCCGGCGACGACTGCGGGCGGCGGTGGGCGATGGCCGGGCGCAGCCGCTCCGTGCGGATCTGGCGCCGACGGGCGGTTGGGGCGGCGGGTGCGACACCGGCGACGACGGCGGGCGGCGACGGGCGACGGCCGGGCGGCGCCGCTCCGTGCAGATCTGGCATCGACGGGCGGTTGGGGCGGCGGGTGCGACGCCGGCGACGACTAGGGCAGCGGCGGGCGATGGCACGGCTCGGCCGCCTCGGGCGGCGCCGCTGGCAACGATGATGGGCTGTGGGGGCAGCGGATGCGGAGCCGGCGACGGTGGGCTAGGGTTTGGGGGTTTTTTGTTTTTATTTATTTTCGCCGAATTTCTTTTCGTATGCGGCCGATATACGTGACCGCATGTGAAAATCCCATTTTCGCATGCGGTTGAGCTACCCGCATGCGCAAAAATTGATTTTTGCAGACCTTCTAGTGCATGCGGCTGCGCTGACCGTATGCAAAGATCTGTTTTAGCCGCATGTAAAAAGGGTTTATGTAGTAGTGTGATGTGTACTCATCCCTTAGTTTGTAAAATGTGGATGTTTTTACACAAAAATAGGTATTTTGTGCCATGACAAACTGAGAGGATGTAAGTCTATAATATCTATTTTTCTATATCAAATTTTACACTCAAGATATGAATGACAAGACTCTTCAGGACTTGGAGAATTGTATAACACTTTTGCCCGTCCGGACAGATATATCGGCCATTAATATAAACATTAAGAGGCTCACTCCGATACTCTCTACTGATAGTAAAATATAATCTGAACCGTTAATCTCATTTGATCGAAGGGTTCATATTGTTTTCTACTACCATCATAGTTAGCGGTAATAGAAATGTGGAAAGGTATTATTATGCCAAAAATAGGGGTATAATTGTCATTTAGCAGTGACTAAACTTTTTTCCTTCTTTTTTATTTTTTATGGAATATGAGCAATACCAACATAATGGATAACCACATATCGATCTAGCCGGGGAAAAACATAAATGATAAAGTTACTCGTAATTATTGTATTAGTAAATTATTAAAAAAGTAGACAGTACCGGAGTATCGCTCAAACATTAAATAACCCATATATTGTCAAACTCTAGCTAGCTATCATGATGTATATTACACTTGTATCACTACTAGAAAATGGAGTTTTAACCCCGGTAGTATGTGTTAGACCCAACTTGATCCTGGAAGGCATCTATACGGACCCCGCTGTTTTGCACTGTGCTTTTGTCATCTTGCTGGACGGTGTAAAATGTGTATCCATTAATATCGTATCCTTGCCAAGTGTCTATGGCCCAGCACGGTCCCATCCCCAACAACTGTACTGTCTCATTTGGGATATCCGTCGACATTGTGACACGATTCTTGAACCAAGCGTTGAACCGAGAGTTATGTTCCCTGTTAATCCACGTCTCAGATCGATCCAAGTTCTCCTGCCGGATTTTCGCTAAGTGCTCCTCAAAGTAAGGGCCAACTTCTGCCATGTGTTGGAGCACAGCAAAATGAGCCTGCGCGTACGAAGCTTGATCGGGCCTAATTCTTTTCCTACCTATTGTGCCAGCACCTGACAACCTTCCTTCATGTCGAGACGGTGGAACTCCTATAGGTTCAGCCTCGGACATGTAATCCACGCAGAACTCAATGACCTCCTCGGTCGTGTATCCTTCAATGATGCTCCCCTCCGGTTTTGCTCTGTTCCGAACGTATGCCTTCAGAACTCCCATGTACCTCTCGAACGGGTACATTTCTCTTAGATAAGCTAGGCCACATAGTTTTGTTTGCTTCACAAGATGTACAGGGAGATGAACCATGATATCAAAGAAAGACAGCGGAAGAAACATCTCCATGTGGCATAGGGTATTAACAATATCGGTCTGCAACCCATCTAGATCTTCGGGATCTATAATTTTCTGACCGATTGCATTGAAAAAGGCGCACAAACGTTGGATCGTATGTCGGACCTTGGGGGGAAGAATGCCTCTGATAGCAACTGGCAAGATTTGTGTGATTAGCACGTGGCAATCGTGAGACTTCATTCCAACCAGTTTTAGGTCTTCCGATTTGACGTACTTACCGATCCTCGCTGAATAGCCCGATGGAACTTTGATATCTCTCAGGCAAGACAACATTGCGATCTTCTCATTCTTCGACAGTGTGTGGCAAGCTGGAGGGAGGTACACTCTACCTGTGTGTGCATCTGTTACGGGCTGGAGTTCACTGCGAATGTTCATGTCCTGTAGATCAAGGCGCGCGTTCAACCCGTCCCTTGTTTTGCCGGGAATATTCAGCAGCAGACCAACCAAACTCTCACACACATTCTTTTCTACATGCATGAGGTCAATGCAATGACGAACCTCAAGATCTTTCCAGTAAGGTAATCGCCAAAATATGGACTTCTTGTTCCACATACCCTTGTCCTTTGCCTGACTACGTTTTCTTTTCTTCCCAAACTCGTTGGTTATATCTTTGACCAAGTTGTACACCTCATCCCCGGACAAATCCTTGGGAGCCTGCTGAAGTTCTCTCTTACCGTTGAAAACATTCTTCTTCCTTCGGAACGCGTGACGTAGCGGGAGCCACCTCCTATGACCCATATAAACCATCTTTCGTGATTTCTTCAACCATCGGCTGCGTGTATGTTCCATGCAGTCGGAGCAAGCCTTCTTTCCTTTCACGGTTTGGCCAGAAAGATTACCGAGGGCGGGATAGTCATTAATGGTGCAGAACAGTAGAACTCGTAACTTGAAATTCTCCTGACCACACGCATCCCAAGTTTCCACACCTTCTTTCCATAGCATCTCAAGATCATCCATAACAGGCTCCAAGAACACGTCGATATCATTGCCCGGTTGTTTCGGTCCTTGGATTAGCAAGCATAGCATAATATATTTCCTTTTAAAGCACAACCATGGCGGTAGGTTAAAGTTTGAAATAAGAACTGGCCAGGTGCTGTGAGTACTACTCAAGTCTCCGAAAGGATTCATGCCATCTGTACAAAGACATATCCTCATGTTTCTAGGGTCGGCAGCAAAGTCACTGTGTTTTCGATCGATATTTCTCCATTGAATTGAATCCGCTGGGTGTCTTAGCATACCATCGTTCCTTCTCTCAGTGGCATGCCAACGCACTAACTTCGCCTCCTTGGGGTTTGCAAATAATCTTTTGAAACGATCAATGATTGGTAGGTACCACAAAACCTTCGCGGGACCACCCCGCTTTGATCTTTTCCCTTCGTCAGGACTTTTCTTTCGCTTGTATCGAGATGCCTTGCAGACAGGACAAGCATCTAAGTCCGCATACTGCTTGTGGTACAATATGCAGTCGTTTGGACAAGCGTGAATTCTACGGACCTCTAACCCCAGCGGACATAAAACCTGCTTTGCTAGGTATGTCGTCTCGGGCAAAGTGTTCCCATCAGGCAGCAAGGACTTCAAAATTCCCAAAAGCTCCGTGAAACTCTTATCTGTCCATCCACTACTTGCCTTCAGCTTCATTAGGTCCAAGGTAGCTGATAATTTGGTGTGCTTTGCTTTGCATCCGGCGTACAGAGGCGTCTGCGAGTCACTGACCAACTTGCTGAACTTTATGGAATCTCTCTCGTTGTAGGTTGGATCCTCAACGTCACGTAACATGTCTTGCAGCAGATCGTGATCAACATCAACCATTTCACTGCCCAGTGGAGAAGGTATAAACATGTCATGCTCATCTTCATCTTCCTGATTTTGCGCACCAGTACTGTCTGCAGCTGCAACATCTCCAGATTCTTGCTCTCCATGCTTGACCCAACATGTGTAGCCTTCCATGAATCCTCGTTGTATCAGATGAGCGTGTACATCCACTCAACTACCAAACATATTCTCATTCTTGCAATCTGCACATGGACAGCAAATGTAATCGCTGTTTCTTCTTTTCCTATCCTCCTCCGCGGTGTTTATAAAATTTAATACCCCATTTCTATACTCCTGACTATGACGCTTCACGGATTTCGCATACATCCAACTTCGATCCATCGCTGCAGAAATGAAAAAATAATCAAAGAAACATCTTAGAAGATAAATACTCTGAATTAATGACAATTGATGAATTGTCTAAAGTACCGATTACTATTTAAGTACCTTTATGAATTTACTGTTTTTTTGGAAATAAAAATTAAAATTTCGCCCCCTCCAACCTCCCACAAAGATTGTGAACAGTGGGATACAGTTACACCGGCAGTTACGGCTATTTATAGTGTGCAATAACTATTTGTAACGGTCCATAAAATTGTTATCTCAATCGGGCATACCGGTTATCTTTATCGGGCCTAAAAGAATGCCCGTCACAGAGTGTGCAATCTGTGACGGGCTTTATTTGTTATCTCAAACGGGCCTCAAGCTAGAGCCCGTCACGAATGACACATATCTATGACGGGCTCCAACTAGGTCCCGAGTGAGATAACCTTAAAATCTCAAACGGGCCACAAGTTGGAGCCCATCACAGATGACTATCATCCGTGACGGGCCCCTCCTTGGAGCCCGATTGAGATATTTAAGGTTATCTCAATCGGGCCCTTGTTGGAGCCCGTCACAGATATGTGTCATCCGTGACGGGCTTTAGTTCTACGCACATTTAACATGTCTCTCCGACCCTATCTCAATCGGCCACTTTTAAGGCCCGTTTGAGATGTATTCTTCGTGACGGCCCGCAAAATCCAGTTATGTTGCAGCCCGTCACAGATGAGAGGATCTGCACCTAGTGTGATATGCCCTAGAGGCAATCATAGAGATGATTGTATCACATACTATGTTTACATATTTATCTGATATTGTTCCTTGAAATAGATAACTCATTATTGGCTAATTAATATGTGATTCATTTATGAGACTCTTTATGTTATATGTTGCTATTTCTAAAGGATCCCTCATCAAATATCTTATGTGGAACAAATATGGTTAAATGATTAGCACATGTATTGATTGATGATCATGTCTCATGGATCATGGTATAGAGATACCAAATTGATAATGTGGACACATGTTGGGGAACATGTTGTTGGATATACCCGACATGAGACACTGCAAGAATTATTTGTGTAGTGCCATCAGTGGTCTCGATTAGTGTTGGTATAGAATTCTTAGACCTGAGATTATCATGGTTTCCAACATGTGTAATGACTTACTTAGGGACTGCTAAACGCTATTCCGTAACTGGATAGTTATAAAAGTAGTCTTCGGATGTGTTATGAAACATGTAGTGGGATATGAATAATCAAGATGGGATTTATCCCTCCCATGGAGAGATATCTATGGGCCCCTCGATGTTATAGATTATGGAAGTGCATGGCCATGCCGAAAGTGATTGAGGAGTCAATCGCAGGTTATATAATCTATCACAGGATCGAGTGAATGATTGAGCTATTAGAGAATGACACATATCTAGCCTTGAGCTTAATCGATATCGTGAGGCAAAGGGGTTCATACAAGTAAACACTAAAGGTTCAGCCGATATGATCTTTATGTATGCTCGGTGGGTAAATACGTTCTGCTAGGGGCCGCTGTTGACATGTGGACCGGAAAGGAGTTTTCGGGTTGCACCCGAGTATGCATGAATCTACAGGGTCGAACGCTTAAAGGGCCGGAATAAAGGGATTGGATGGAGATCCAATATGCACTCAATTCGGATAGGGATCCGAGTAGGACTCCTATGGGCCTTGGAGGCCCGGACGTGGTTCCTATATATACGTGAGGGGGTGTGGCCGGTGGGATATACAGATCACGCCACGTGAAACCCTAGCCGCCACTTCCCTCCATGAGCAAACCCTAGCCGCGCGCGGGTGCTAGCACATCTGCGTGTGGTGCTCCTTCCCTGGACGTGTGGATACCGGTGGAGGCGCCGCTGTCTTGCGGTGCTGATCGGCGTGGGAGCACGGCGAGGAGAATGCACGAGGAGGAGAAGGTCAAGCCGCTGCGATCGACTACTTCCTCTACATCGGCGCGCGCTACATCGCGAGGATTCCTTCGGCTCCTTAGCGCATACTTCCGCTGCACAGCGCGTCGAGTGGTAACGATCTCTGATCTCATACTTGCATGGTTCCTGGTTTACGCGGTAGAAAATTTTTTTTTATGCTTTCGTAGCCTACGAGTATCCCAACAGTGGTATCAGAGCCATCTTGTATAGTTTGTGATCTAGATCCATGCATATATTTGATATGCGCGTGTAGTAGATGAGATCTATTACATAGTAGATGAGTTCTTACTTGATTGGAACATGAGATGGACCGATAGGCACATGGGTTGATGAGATTAATCGGTATAGATGGGCGAAATTGCGTTCATCGGACGGTCCAATGTCCGCTGGAACCGCGCGCCATTGAGAAAATGAGCCAATGAGATTGACTCAGTTTCGGCATAATTTGATTACGCCGTTAACGTTTTCACATGGCGAATCGCAGATGAGATCTGTGTACCCCGTAACCCCCTCGACGCCCCGCCCGCTAACCGGCTAGCGGGACCGCCGTGTGCGTCACCCCTTATATTTCGTTTGGGGTTTTATATTAATGAATAGAATTTGATTCTATGTCAACATGTACCAACTGAGTTACATGAGGATAGAGATCACCATCACTCCTTGGATTATAGTGCAACACAGTTTAATGTACTAGCATATGATGTTTATCTATCTTACATTATTGCCGTTGTATATTTAATATGATGACACAGTATGATAGATCCCCTCAGAAAAATTAAGTATAATATGCTCTTCCAATAATTGTACCTATCACGATTGTGATCATAAGTGATGGGTCTGCCAAAGTAGAGTGTCACTTTTCATCATAATAAGATAGGATAGATGTCGGACATCTATATGAGGAGATTGTTGGTTTACTTGACAAGGTTATAAAAATGGTTTTGGACCTTGGAGTATAGGTTGGGTTGGTACATGGAGATGTCACCTGACAGTACGAGAGTCACATAGGATGTGATTAGCAAGGTGTTGCTTACCTATTTTATTAGTTGTCTAGCCGTGATGCCAAAGCTCACTAGATACTATTAAAATGAGGATCTCGACTCACTATGTTATTAGAGGGAATTTTGTTGCACAATACATAGTGGGAGCATCTTTTGTTAAATGGTTTAATGAAAGATTAAATGTAAACATAGTGCTGATTTTGCATATATATTTCTATTGTAGATCATGGCAGTTCCTGCACCATCCAGTTTTAATTTGTGGTCTGTTGTTGAGAAAGAGAAGTTGAATGGAAACAACTTTATGGATTGGTATCGCAACCTGAGAATTATTCTCAGACAGGAGCACAAAGAGTTTGTGCTTGAAGAGCCTTTTCCAGCTGATTTAGCTGCCAATGCTACTGCTGCTCAACGCAGGGATCATGAAAGGCGGCGGAATGACTATCTGGATGTGACCTGTCTCATGCTTGCTACCATGTCCCCTGAACTTCAAAGACAATATGAGGCATTAGATGCCCATAGCATAATCACGGGACTGCGTAACATGTTTGAGGACCAAGCAAGGGCCGAGAGGTTTAATACCTCAAAGTCTTTGTTTGCGTGCAGGCTTGCAGAAGGTAATCCAGTTAGTCCACATGTGATCAAAATGATTGGTTACATCGAGAGTCTGGAAAAGCTTGGTTTTCCCCTTAGCCAAGAGTTGGCTACTGATCTGATTCTCCAGTCGCTCCCTCCCAGCTTTGAGCCGTTCATATTGAACTTCAACATGAACAACATGAGTAAGACCTTGGCCGAACTGCATGGGATGCTAAAGGGTGCCAAGGAAAGCATTAAGAAAAACTCCAACCATGTGATGGTAATGCATAAGCGTAAGCCCAATAACAGGAAAGGTGGTCAAAGGCGAAAGCTAAACACCGATCAGATCGGGAGTACTAGCAACTCTAAGACCAAGGTTCAAAAGACTGGGCCCGCTAAGGAAGTAGAGTGTTTCTTTTGCAAGGAGACAGGTCATTGGAAGAGGAACTGTAAGAAATACCTAGAGCAGCTCAAGCAGAAGCAGCATGATGGAAAGAGTTCCACCTCAGGTATTAATGTTATAGAAATTGATCTTGCTACTTCCTCTACTGATTCTTTGGTATTTGATACCGGGTCAGTTGCTCACATATGCAAATCGTTGCAGGGGCTGAAAAGAAGTAGGAATTTGGCAAGAGGCGAAGTGGACATTCGCGTGGGCAATGGAGCAAGAGTTGCTGCTGTTGCGGTTGGCACTATGCCATTATCTTTACCATCAAGATTAGTTATGGAATTACATAATTGTTATTGCATTCCAGCTTTGTGTAAAAACGTTATCTCTGCTTCCTGTTTGCAAGCAGAGGGTTATGGTTTTAGATCTGTGGACAATGGTTGTTCAGTCTATTATATTAACATTTTCTATTTCCATGCACCCATGATGAATGGTTTGTACACTGTGAACCTTGATGGATGTTCAGTCTATAACATTAATGCGAAAAGGCAACGTCCTAATGATTTGAATCCCACTTTTATTTGGCATTGTCGCTTGGGCCATATAAATAAGAAACGCATGGAGAAGCTCCATAGAGATGGACTTCTACACTCGTTTGATTTTGAATCATTTGAGACATGTGAATCTTGTTTACTTGGCAAAATGACAAAGACACCTTTCACGGGACAAAGTGAGAGGGCAAGTGAACCATTGGCATTGGTACATACTGATGTATGTGGACCAATGAGCTCAATAGCCAGAGGTGGTTTTGGGTACTTCATTACCTTCACCGATGACTTTAGTAGATATGGTTATGTCTACTTAATGAGGCATAAGTCTGAATCCTTTGAAAAGTTCAAGGAATTTCATAATGAGGTACATAATCATTTGGGCAAGACAATCAAGTATCTACGATCGGATCGTGGAGGAGAATACTTGAGCCTTGAATTTGGCAATCATCTAAAGGAGTATGGAATTGTTCCACAGCTCACTCCGCTCGGAACACCTCAATGGAATGGGGTGTCCGAACGGAGGAATTGTACATTGTTGGACATGGTGCGATCAATGATGAGCCAAACTGATCTCCCGTTAAGCTTTTGGGGTTACGCTCTAGAGACAGCAGCGTTCACACTAAACAGGGTTCCATCAAAATCAGTGGATAAGACACCATATGAGATATGGACAGGGAAACGTCCCAGTTTGTCTTTCCTAAAGATTTGGGGTTGCGAGGCTTATGTAAAACGTTTACAATCAGACAAACTTGCGCCTAAATCAGATAAATGCTTCTTTGTAGGGTATCCTAAGGAAACGAAAGGATATTATTTCTATAATCGGGAAGAAGGCAAAGTGTTTGTCACCTGACACGGTGTTTTCTTGGAGAAAGAGTTCCTCTCAAGAAAGGATAGTGGGAGCACGGTGCAACTTGAAGAAATTCAGGAACCACCAGAAAATGCTTCAACATCCACACAACAAGTTGAGCAAGATGTTGTTGAACCAGTTATAGAATCACAGGTTTCACGAAGGTCCGAAAGGATATGGCGTACACCTGCAAGGTATGCGTTGGTAACCACAGGACAACTTGAAATATTATTGTTAGACAATGATGAACCTACAACCTATGAGGAAGCGATGGTGGGACCAGACTCTGAGAAATGGCTTGGAGCCATGAAATCCGAAATATAATCCATGCATGACAATCAAGTTTGGAACTTGGTTGATCCACCTGATGGTGTAAAAGCTATTCAGTGCAAATGGGTCTTTAAGAAAAAGACAGATGTAGATGGAAATGTTCACATCTACAAGGCACGATTGGTGGTGAAAGGTTTTAGACAAATTCAAGGTGTTGATTATGATGAAACTTTCTCACCAGTCGCCATGCTGAAATCTATTCAGATAGTTTTAGCGATTGCTGTCTATTTCGATTATGAGATATGGCAAATGGATGTCAAAACAGCTTTCCTTAATGGAAATCTGGATGAGGATGTGTACATGACACAAGCCAAGGGATTTGTCGATCCACAATTAGCTAAAAAGATATGCAAGTTACAGAAATCCATTTATGGGTTGAAACAAGCATCTCGGAGTTGGAATATTCATTTTGATGAAGTGGTCAAGGCGTTGGGCTTTGTCAAAAACGAAGAAGAGCCTTGTGTATACAAGAAGACTAGTGGGAACGCGCTGGTGTTTCTGATCCTATATGTAGATGACATATTATTGATTGGGAATGATATTCCTATGCTTGAATCCGTTAAGACATCGTTGAAAAATAGTTTTTCAATGAAGGACTTAGGGGAAGCAGCATACATTCTGGGCATAAGGATCTATAGAGATAGATCAAAGAGGCTAATTGGATTAAGCCAGAGTACATACATTGACAAAGTGTTGAAAATGTTCAACATGCAAGACTCCAAGAAATGTTTCCTGCCAATGTCACATGGCATTAATCTTGGCAAGAATCAGTGTCCTCAAACAACTGATGAGCGAAACAAGATGAGTGTGATTCCATATGCTTCGGCAATTGGATCTATAATGTATGCTATGCTATGTACACGTCCAGATATTTCGTATGCACTTAGTGCAACAAGATGATACCAATCAGATCCAGGTGAGAGTCACTGGATTGCTGTAAAGAATATCCTAAAGTACTTGAGAAGAACTAAGGATATGTTCCTAGTCTACGGAGGAGAGGAAGAGCTTGTTGTAAATGGTTACACCGATGCTAGCTTCCAAACCGACAAAGATAATTTTAGATCACAGTCTGGATTTGTGTTCTGCCTGAATGGTGGCGCTGTGAGTTGGAAGAGTTCCAAGCAAGATACAGTTGCTGACTCTACAACAGAAGCCGAGTACATTGCCGCTTCTGAAGCAGCAAAGGCGGCTGTTTCGATAAAGAAATTTGTTTCTCAACTGGGTATGGTGTCTAGTGCTCTCAGTCCTATGGACCTCTATTGCAATAATAGTGGGGCCATTGCGCAAACCAAGGAGCCTAGATCGCATCAAAAGTCCAAGCATATTTTACGGCGGTATCACCTCATTCGCGAGATAGTGGATAGAGGAGATGTGAATATATGCAAAATACACACGGATTTGAACATTGCAGATCCGTTGACGAAGCCACTCCCTCAGCCTAAGCATGAGACACATACTAGTGCAATGGGTATTAGATACGTGCATGATTGACTCTAGTGCAAGTGGGAGACTGTTAGTGATATGCCCTAGAGGTAATCATAGAGATGATTGTATCACATACTATGTTTACATATTTATCCGATATTGTTCCTTGAAATAGATAACTCATTATTGGCTAATGAATATGTGATTCATTTATGAGACTCTTTATGTTATATGTTGCTATTTCTAAAGGATCCCTGATGAAATATCATATGTGGAACAAATATAGTTAAATGATCAGTACATGTATTGATTGATGATCATGTCTCATGGATCATGGTATAGAGATATCAAATTGATAATGTGGACACATGTTGGGGAACATGTTGTTGGATAGACCCGACATGAGACACTGCAAGAACTATTTGTGTAGTGCCATCAGTGGTCTCGATTAGTGTTGGTATAGAATTCTTAGACCTGAGATTATCATGGTTTACAACATGTGTAGTGACTTACTTAGGGACTGCTAAACGCTATTCCGTAACTAGATAGTTATAAAAGTAGTCTTCGGGTGTGTTATGAAACATGTAGTGGGATATGAATAATCAAGATGGGATTTATCCCTCCCATGGAGAGATATCTCTGGGCCCCTCGATATTATAGATTAAGGAAGTGCATGGTCATGCCAAAAGTGATTGAGGAGTGAATCGCAGGTTATATAATCTATCACAGGATCGAGTGAATGATTGAGCTATTAGAGGATAGCACATATCTAGCCTTGAGCTTAATCGATATCGTGAGGCAAAGGAGTTCATACAAGTAAACACTAAAGGTTCAGCCGATATGATCTTTATGTATGCTCGGTGGGTCAATACGTTCTGCTAGGGGCCGTTGTTGACATGTGGACCGAAAAGGAGTTTTCGGGTTGCACCCGAGTGTGCATGAATCTACAGGGTCGCACGCTTAAAGGGCCGGAATAAAGGGATTGGCTAGAGATCCAATATGCACTCAATTCGGATAGGGATCCGAGTAGGACTCCTATGGGCCTTGGAGGCCCGGACGTGGTTCCTATATATACGTGAGGGGGTGTGGTCGGCGGGATATACAGATCACACCACGTGAAACCCTAGCCGTCACTTCCCTCCACGAGCAAACCCTAGCCGCGCGCGGGTGCTAGCACATCTGCGCGTGGTGTTCCTTCCCTGGACGTGTGGATACCGGTGGAGGCGCCGCTGTCTTGCGGTGCTGATCAGCGTGGGAGCACGGCGAGGAGAACACACGAGGAGGAGAAGGTCAAGCCACTGCGATTAACTACTTCCTCTACATCTGCGCGCGCTACGTCGCGAAGATTCGTTCGGCTCCTTAGCGCATACTTCCGCTGCACAGCGCGTCGAGTGGTAACGATCTATGGTCTTATACTTGCATGGTTACTGGTTTACGCGGTAGAAAATTTTTATTTTATGCTATCGTAGCCTACGCGTATCCCAACAGCTTGCAGATATACACACCAATGGCGTTGGGACGAGTTAAGTTTCAGGAGCTGCGATCTCTGATTGGCATGGTGGATTTGAGTTAATCTGCACTGCACCAGGTTTAGGGAGTGCTTTGTTGCAATAAACTTGGTGCAGATAGTTTAATTAGTTGTTACGTGCATATTTACTTTCCAAGGTTTAGCTGCACAAGATCATGTTTAATCTCTGGTTTTTAGATGTGCGTTGACCGCATTGTTAGGCGAGTCGTGCACATAGGATTCCCGGGCTGAGGTGCACTGCGTTCACGCCATGCCCGTTGTAGCGATTCCCACAGCTTTGATCGCGCGAACTCCGTGGACGTGGGATGGCACGCCCAGATTGGATCGTAGCTGATTAATCGGTGGGTTAGTTGTTGTTTTCGCATAATAAAAGGAAGAGAAGAAACCGAAAAGCTGCGGCAACATTTGCAGCGCAAACACTTTGTCTCCTCTTGCATTAGTTCCAGCGTTTTTCCATCAAACGCTTAGCAGGTCGAGCTACAGTGTCATCTTCTCCACACCGGAGTTTGATCTCACTGCAGGAGCTCGGCTAACAATTGTCGTATTAGAGCCTTCTTGGGCCTTTGCATGTTCCCATCGCTCTGCTGATGGAAGCCACTAAGCCGTATCAAGATCGCCTAGCATTGGCTTATTCATGTTTTAGGGTTTATGTTCCCCTATTTATGTTATAATTAAGTCAAATTTTATGATTAATATGTCGATCGCAATTAGGCTAGTTTAACGTAATAGATTGCTATTCCTATTCAATTTCATAGCCTACATAGCAACCAGAGGATGGTACCTGGAAGGGGTTAAGATTATGGAAATCCCCATAATTTTTCCCCAAATTTTAGATATTCCCAAATCAAGAAACCTTATCCTGAAGAATCCCCAAATTAAGAAAATATTCAGCTCGGCATATACAAATTGAAGCAACACTAAGCAATCTGGGACCAAGCATTCACCAGCTCACGAGACAATGGCTTCACCACCTCCACTCTCTAAAGTTGGCCGCACACGGCACAAGCCTACTCGTTGGCACCGTCTTCATCAGCCTCACGTTCTCAACTCGGTTGAGTCCGCGGTGCGTCGCATCAGCCCACGCTACACTCGTGCACCCCTACTCCTCCGTTACCTTCCTGCTTGTGATGCACAACATCAGCATTGCCGCGTATCCGCCTCCACCTCTTCGGACCTAGTCATGGTGGTCAGTCTCACCTGTGACGAGATCTACTTATGTTGCAGCTTTTAACGGTCTTGGTCACCACTGTCGGGCCTCCACTCGTCAAAGATGAGATGGAGTCATCCTAACAACTAATCACTGACATGGGCCAAAGCCATCAGAGGTGATGGTATAGGCCTGTTGGGGGTGACCTGACCCAATGTATGGAGTATAGATTACCTAATCTACCAAACTTATTGTTTAGGTTAAACATGATGATACTAATGAATAAATTGGGGTTACTAACCTTGCTTGAACCATGTATGCAATCCTTGTCTCCTCTGGGATGTCGTTGTACCGTTTTGGTGCTCGACGTAGGGGAAGTAGTCGAAGTAGTGGTGTAAAATTAGTCATTGCAAATGAGGTCACTGGCTTGATCTTGAAGGGAATGCCGACAAACAACTGCAAGGGCAGCGGTCTTCTGGTATCCACTGACTTTGTCCTAGGAAAGCCTCATGTTTCCCTTCCAACGCACCTAAGAATCAGGATTTAGGGTTTAGGGATGTTGGGGAGATTAGAACCGTAAGAGAGATCGTCACCTTTCTCACGGTCAGGTCAGCTTCCCCTTTTAATATTGCACGGAGGAAATTGGGGGTTGCTCAAAAGGAAATGTTTGGCGCACTACCAATTATTGCGCACGTGTTTAAGTAAATAAGAAGAGTAAATTGCATTTGCAGTGCATCAACTTAGCAGGTGGGTGCAATTTAGTATACGAACTAGAAAAATGCTGGTGGAACAACTTGATAGATGAGTGCAACTTAATGCAATAAATTAATAAAAAAGCATACCAGTGCAGTAACTTTCAAGGTGGGTACAATTTTGGTGTAACAACTTAATTATTTCAATCATTTTTCTATACACATTCAAATCTTAATTACTTATTTTGTTAATATAGTTGTGTAGATTTGTATAAGCATATTTAGGTTGATTTGGTTAGTGGGATTTTCGGTGGCATGCAAAACAACCATTAGCGCAAAAAAATGGACTTATTTAATTTTTCAAAAAACTTTTGTATAGTTTTTATTTTCAAAAATTTCATCGCATAGCAGTTTTGGAACCGTGCTAATGAAAAATAAGGAAGTTTCAAATGACAAAAGCAGTTCGGAATGGGGCCTTAATTTTTCTCATTCTAATAATTAAAAGGCGATTAAATTTTACTATAAATAGAATTTGTAAACCGGTACTGCAAATTGGATGAGCAACATAATTCTTATATATTAAATTTAACATTTATTAATATGTGATGCTATATTAACATTGCGAAAAAGCTCACCAGTCTACATACTTAGCCAAGTTGTACTAGAACACACCCACGTGCTAAGTTTTTTACTCTGATGTTCAACTCTGAAGTTATAAGTTATTGTACAAGATTACACCCACATTCTATGTTACTGTATTGTTAATGCTATTTATTTAATAAAACATCAATTGGTGGAAACGCATGCGTGATCCTCTCTAGGTTTTTAATCAGAGAGGTCCAGTATTTCCCAACAGCCAGTAATTCTAATTATAATGCGTTGACCCTTTCTCCGCTCTGTCACAACTGCGCTCCCACACACTCGTCAGTCTCCACCACCATCCATAGTGGACTACATCCTGATCGATTGCGCGTTAGAAGTGTCCCTGTCCCGCCGATAGATTACGGGGAAAATGTACCCAGCACAAATAAAACGAGAAAGCTAGTAATACGTGATTAGTTGAGTTTTAATTGTTATAAGATTTAAATATATTTATATTTGATATTTTAGGAAAAATTTCTAACAAACAAATTGTTTTAGTGAATTGAAAAACATATGCTTAAGAAAAACGAGGTGAAATATACTCTATCCAGTTCCATAATTATTGACGTTTTGGATAAAAATAAGATCAAACTTTATAACTTTTGATTATCGATAACTTTAAAAACATTTAGTATAAAGGAACTAAAATTACGTATATAGATTTATGTTTCAAAGTACTACTCTATAAGAAAAATAGCCATGTATTTATTTATTATATATATTATAAAAGAAAAACAAATGTCAAATATGAGAGACCGTGTTATTATTCAAAACAAGGATATATTTGTATATATTATGGAACGGAGATCTTAATTAGAAAATAAGGAGAACTCTGTGGACATAGATGGCCATATGGCCCACGGCTCGAAGGCCCGGCCCATGGCCCATCTCTTTGGCGTGACCCAACTAGTGTCAGGCCCATGTTGGCCCGGCCCGATAGTCGGGCCGTGCCTAGGCTGCTGCCTTGGCATGGTGGGTCGACCTGGCACGGCATGAAAATAAGGAACTCGAAATAGACTTATTTGTAGGCCAAAGTCCAAAGAAAAGAGAGGAAAAATAGACTTACTGTAACCATATATAAGGCATGGTCTGGGGAGGGAGGAAAAATATACTTATTTTAACCATATATAAGTCACAATTCTTAGGGGAGGGAGGCACGTGTGCTAGCACGGCCACTACTACAGATTACATTTTTCCGTGCGGGCAAAACACGTTTTTCCATGCGGAGGTTTATTTCGTCTACACCTAGGGGTCTGCGAAAATAAATATTTTCGCGTGCGGGTGTCCCAACCGTACGGAAAAATAGTCCTTCCCGTGTAGTCGGCTTAAGACGTCCCCACGGTTGCGTTATACCGACCGCACAGGATAATCTATTATCCCGTTCGGGCGTGTTAAGCCGACCGCACGGGAAGGACTTAATATTCCAAACACACTAGATTACACTAGCCGTTTGGATAGATCTTGTATGGACTTGTATTTTTTTAATTGTTGTTTATGGATGGTACAGTGGCAAATAGAGTCGCAGTTATTCACGATCAATTGCAAACACGATTGTTCTTTACAATGAAAGTATCACAAGTTAAACATTATAATACATCGAAACGAACAATTAATTAGCATATATATGTACATGAAAGTCACTAGAATGCTAGTGTAACAAATATTACAAGTTCGGTCTCCCTCACAAATAAATGTTTTTATCTTTCTGCATATTCTCTCTCCCACTCCCTAAGGCGTTTGAATTTGTCGTCGCAAGCAAGTTCGCTTTCAGGGTCATAGAACTCCCCTAGATTGTTGCAGATGTCGCGGCGAATGAACCGGCATAAGTCCCCGCACAAGTTGAGAAGCGTCTTTTTGTCGAAATGGTTTGCGGTACAGGGAATGCTCGGGAGCTATTGAAAATAGGAGAAAAATGTATTTTTGTTAAAATCAATCTAAACAAACTAGATCGTATATGTAAGGAGCACGATAACTTACATCTGTAAACTCAATTCTGTATCTCCCGCAGACTCTGAGCATCTCGCATACGTAATATCAGCACAGGCTCGTACCGGGGGTTGCCTGTAACACTGCGTAAGAATAGTAGACATGTTAGTAGTAAAAACTCACAATGGCATCATTAACTTAATGAATATATGATAACATACCGGCCATCGTGCCTTTACAAGAAGCTTTGTTCTCTGTTGATCCTTCACGAACCCGCCATGTCTTTTGTAATAGTCGTGTCCTCTACACAGATTAAATGTTTGTTTGAGCTAACTTTAAAATTACATCTTAGCAGTATGGGATGTAGGAGGTTTGTTTAGAACTTAGAAATTTAGCAAGACAAGGAACTCCATGAACTTCTGCTCATCGTAGTGGGCTAGATCAAGAACTACGACCAAGTGATCCCTTGGATATACGAGGAATAGTATGTAGTGATCGCTGCAAAACACGGGTTATGAATTACATAAGGCATCTGGTACATATTTTGATGTGCTATGATATTATATGAACGGAACAAAGGGGATGTTGCTTACGTTAGGTGGTATGGGACCATCAAGACTCTTTTGTCCGCGTGCGTGAGCATAGCTTGTCCCAGGTAAGTTGCCACCTCGATCCTCTTGTTCTTGTGCAACCTGTCCACATATGCTTTTCTTTCCTCCGACGTCTTATCCTTCAGTTGCCGACCATCCAATTTAGCCTCACCATGTGTGTTGTCATGCAAACCCTCATCGGGTTGGCGTAGCCTATTGAGGCCCCCGTTCGTTGGGCATCTACCCATTGTGACCTAACAAATTATGCAAGTTAAATGACTTATAGTTTTTTGGCACACATTCGATAAGCAAAAAACAAGCCGGGAAACTTACAGGCACCAGGCGCCGACGAGATTGGTATCCATTTTTTCCATCTTAAAGAACTGATACTAATGATGAAGTTTTCGTTGGGTCCGTCGACGAAAGCGTTATCCGGGACCTTAACACTAATCATCCCAAGCCCCTTATCACTTGCTCTTAGATACCAGTCATGCAGCAACCTCATTGGCCATGGGAGTTCGATCATGACGTGGTACGGCAAGAACGACTTGCCATACTCGTACAACTTTGGCACTTCTGTAGAATTCCAAGATTGCATATTGTCCGCATGACATAGTACACTTTTTTGTGCATCCAATTGCGGTTTAGGTTGGCCTGGCTTTGTCGAACCCTGTCCCCTGAATGACTTGAAAACTAATCTTGCCTCGTACTATGCCATTTCCTTAGGTTTGTACGTTGAAACCATTTGTGGTACGAACTTGCGGGCTAGCGAAGTACTGGCCTTTTGGATGGTCGCATCTTCCTGTGAAGGTGGCACAGGTTGCACGAGAGCAGATTGCGGCGTAGGAGGTAGGTGGTGAACGGGAGACGGCTGCCGAGATAGCGGAGTTGGGAACGCTGGTGCAGCATGCTCTGCAGGTGGAGAAGGCACTCTCTTCGGGGACGGAGATCTTGCTGGCACCGGTGATCCTGGCAGGGTTGGGGAATTCGGTGGAGATGGCGGTGCTGGAAGGGCAGGTATCTGTCGCACCTCTAGAGCTGAGGTCGTCAATGTTGCTTGTCCCGTGAGGATGATATCTCGACAATGCCCGAGGATGAACTGGTTCACCGCATCTCCGAGTAGTTGTATCCCTTCTGGTGCTGGGATGTCCAGCCCCAACGTCATTTGATCGACATTAACCCTCGATACTTGCACCCTTGAGTAGTCCTCCAGGATTGGCGTATTATGGAACTGTCTCCCTGGTATCGCTAGTCCGGACCCAACCTCCTTCCTTTTGCCGGATTTGCCTATCGGAACGACAAGGCTGCACGGTGTCGGACCGGTTATCAGATCGACCGGGTAGGGTGTTGTTTCTATGGAACCGACCCTGCTTGGGATCTGTACTATCTGCTCCGCTTGAAGGACTAAGCCCGGAAAGGCTTGGGGATGTTGTGCGGCTAGCCTGTAGAATTGTTGAGTAACTTGCTGCGTTACTTGTTCGGTTACTTCTTTGTGCAACTTCGCCTTGTAGGCGTCCCGCTTCTTGTAACTTTTGGATTCTGTTGGAAATTCTACCTTCCAACTCATTCTTGAAGATTTTCCTCTTATCCTACCGGAGTGTTCGGCAGTCCCCAATGCTGCCGTGAGTTCATCATGCTTCCTTCTGGTGACGAACTCTCCTAACTTCTCCTTCTCGGCGATCTGTTGGAGAGATGTGGTCACATTCTCGATTTCAGGGGACTCGAAGAGCATCTCACCCTCATCCGTCACTTGCCCCGTGCTTCGTGCCCAAACCCAGTTTCTACTCCGCGGATTTAGGGGCTAGACCAACAACGGCTTCACTTGAGCTGCAAATTTTTCCTCCGTAGCTCGCCATTGGTCCACGTGACCGTCGTATCCACTGGACCCCAATCGGTGTGGATATTTGTTTTTCTTCGCCAGGTCCGAGATCTTCTTCCTCCTTACCAGGGCTTCAGGGGTTGTCATCTTCACCACAAACTTGTCCCATTCAGCTGGCAGGATATTGCCGTATTTTTCAAATGGAGTTTTGTTCTTCTGAACATAATAAGTGTTCATGTCGGATTTCCATTGACGCCACCGATGGGCCATTGTACTCAATGCAAATCTTCTCCCAAGGACCTCCGATCCAAGCGGATACACAAGGTACTTCTGCAACTCCTCCCACATTAAATTCTTGATGTTCTGGTTAACATGCTTCCATTCATCCACGTTCAGCGGCCCATGAAGTCTTTCCACTGTCCCGCACGCGTTGCTAAACTTGGCCATCACGTGTTTCGGCTCGACGGGCTTCCCATCTTCGTTCAGAGCACCAATGTAGTACGACTCCTTTGGTAGCTGATTTCTGCTCCTCTGACCACGTTGTTTCTTCGCACGTCCTCCTCCACTTGCTGACGTGTCAGTTGGGTCTGGCCCTGATGTGGCGGTGTCGACCTCTGCTTGAGCCCTGACGGTAATCTGGTTGGCCTTCTATTTCGACCTACGCTGAGTAGCCATCTGCACGAGTAAATTATTAGACGCCTATGATCTGGAACGTGAACAAATGTATAACGAGTTGGACTATGAACTTACGGCTTGCTCGATCGGAATATAATCAGGGTCATTCTCCGGTTGCTCAGTGGTCATTTGTGCTACTTCTATTTCAAACGGGTCGCTCGGTGTGTGCCAGGATTCCTCGCTAGAGGCTGCAACATGTCCGACAGCTACTTCAGTTGTATCTGTGCGCGGATTGGCCGTGGGCTCTGCGCCTGACGCAGTTAAGGGAGTCGGGTCCGGCTGATTGACCGTTGGTCCTGTGGCCGATGTTGGTACCACTGTCTCGGAGGGAACTTTGTTGTTCGACATTTTCTTCTAGACACAGAAAGTGTACGAAATGCATATGTATATAGCAAAGTTAGTTGCCTATGGATAGTTCCTGAAGCAATTTATCCCTATAAAAGTATAATGATAAAATATAATATTTGTTTATTTATTTATCTATATAGTGTAAGTACAGTACTTTTATTCAACGCGTAATACATTTGCAATATTTAGAAATATGATTTGGTTATTTATTTATAGAGCGTAAGTACAATCAATTCATACAACAAAAATCATTTTTGTGCAATATCTATTTATTTATTTATTTATTTTTTCAGTACTTTGATACAACATAATCCATATTCCGTAAATTAATGTTTATTTGTTTCATACATACACATATCACAAAATACAACTATATTTTCAATATTCAGAAATATGATTTGGTTATTTATTTATAGAGCGTAAGTACAATCAATTCATACAACAAAAATCATATTTGTGCAATATCTATTTATTTATTTTTTTAATTTTTTCGGTACTTTTGTACAACATAATCCATATTTCGTAAATTAATGTTTATTTGTTTCATAGTACATTCTCCGGTAAACATAGCACAAAATACAAATACATTCTATTCTCATACAACAAACGAATATATTATTTCGCACGTTTTAGCATATTTTAAAAATAATACACAAATTCGAAAAACTTAAAAAAAAACTCTAGGCGGGGGTGGAGGAGGCGGCGGCCGACATCGAGTTGGGGCTGGGAAGGAGGCGGCGGTGGCCGGCGTCGAGATGGCCGGGCCGGGAAGGAGGTGGCAGCGGCCAGAGTCGAGGTGGGGCCAGGAAGGAGGCGGCGGCGGCCGGCGTCGAGATGTGGCCGGGGAGGAGGCGGTGGCGGCCAGCGTCGCAGGATGCGGCCGGCGGTGGTCGAGGAGGCGCGGGTTGTCGGCGGCGGTCGGGCGGCGACGGATAGGGCAGAGGAGGCGCCGGCGGCAAATTTGGGCAGCCTGGCAGCGTAGAAGAGTTCTTCACCGGGACTTAGAAATTTTAGGGATCCCGCCAACTCCTTATATAGGCGGCGGTCATCGCATGCGGGCGGCTTAACGCAACCGCACGGAAAAATGTTATTCTGTGCGGGCGTCGTAATGGACCGCACGGGATAATAGTTATTTCGTGCGGTTCTTTAAGACGCCCGCACGGAATAATGTATACTGCGACGCCTGCATGGAATAAGTATTATCCCGTGCGGGTTGCTTAAGTAACCCGCACGGGATAATGCTTTTCACAACTGACATACTTAAGTACTTAAATATTTCTGTTACAATTACAAATGTAGTTACAGAAACAACCATTTCAAGAATTTCAAATTTTTAAATAAGTAACAACTTAAATATTTGTGTTACAACATAAATAATACACTTTCAACATCTCCACCGATAAATAAATCATTACAAAATATTAGCATTTCCACGCGCCAACGACATCTCACATATTTTCACAGAGATAAACAATTACGAAATATACTATCGTTTCACACTCTTCACAACACCGTCCGTCCGCTTCTTGCTGAAGTTCTCTTCATCAATCTTTTGCTCTATGTGTTTGATCCGGTTTGGAAGATCTGCAAATAATGGTACGTCCTCGTATTGGTTGCAATCTGACGTGTCTTCGATGTCATCAATACCAACGATTTGTTGCTTTCCCGGTACAGTAATGTCCATCCGCTCGTCAGATGGGTCCTTCACGTAGAAAACTTGTGTGACATGCTCAGCGAGAACCCACGGATCATCCTTGTGGCCTAATTTACTGCGATCCACAACCGTAAGGCCTTAGTCATCGATCCATATGCCTGTTGTGTCCTTCACCCATTGCCATCGAAACACCGGGATCTGTATGTTAAGGCCGTAGTCAAGCTCCCAAATGTCTTGCATGATGCCGTAGTATGATTTCTTCTCGCCTGTTGCATCCAACGCCTCCATACGCACTCCACTATTCTGAGCTGTGCTTTTTCTTGTCCTTGGCTATCGTGTACAGTGTATATCCACCGATATCGTACCCTTGCCATGAGGTCACGAGGCTACTTGGGCCTGTTGCCAGCCTCTGCAATGTTTTTTCCTCCGGTGACTCACCAAACGGGAGGTTTTGATCCTTCAACCATTCTGGAAATTTGCACTTCTGTTCCTTCGAGATCCAAGTAGCCGGTCTTCTGGGATTGCTGGCTCTTATCTCTGTCATGTGTTTCTCAAATGTACGGCTCGACGATGGCGAGCTGTTGTAGCACGCTGCTATGTGCTTCGGCTACAGAAATATAGTCGTTATCATAGAACTTTTTCTTGTCTATGGTCCCCTTCCCCGATAGCCGACCTCGTGAAGAGGGGGTATCCCAAGGGGTGTGGCGTCCTCCATGTAATCTATACAGCAGTCGACTACCTCCTCAGTTGTGTACCCCTCTATCATTAATCTCTCCGGATGAGCTCGGTTACGGGCATATCCTTTCAGAACCGACATGTACCTCTCGTACGCCCACATCTGATGTAGGTATAAGGGACCAATTTTGATAATCTGAGGAACAATGTGGACAATCAGATGCTCCATCATATTGAAGTACGATGGAGGGAAAAATATCTCAAGCTGGCACGCTGTCTCGATTGCGAACGTTTGAAGGTGACCTAACTCTTCAGGATCAAAAACCTTCTGTGATATTCGATTGAAAAAGTAGCACAACTTGGTTATCACTACCTTAGTGTGAATTCGCTTGACCGCTCTTATAGCAATAGGTAGGAACACAGTTAACATCTTGCGACAATCATGAGCATTGTAACCGGAGATAGTCAAATCTTTCATGGATACAAGCTTTCTGATGTTCGATGAGAAACCAGTAGGGACTTTCATACTATGCAAACATCTACAGAAAATCTTTTTCTCTTCTGGTGTCAGTGAGTAGCATGCCGGAGGAATTTCAATCTTCCCATTTGCCAGCTCTTTAGGGTGAAGCTCATGCCTTAAGTCCATATTCACCAGGTCCGTACGTGACTTCAGCCCATCTTTCGTCTTACTGGGATGTCTAGTAAAGTGCCGAGCTCCACTCGATGCGCTCAAGGATATGATTTGGCCCGATCTTTCGGTGAGTTGAGATAACAACGATTTGAGAGACACGTTGACGATCCGACTACAACCGTACGAGACGTTGTGTTGCGCCTTAGCGATCGATACACCTCTCCGTGAGTTGTTGATCTTGCCGGTGCAGATCAACCTTATTCCTGCAAGCAAATCGAAGAAACAAGCAAGAACAAGATAAAAGCAATCTGAATTGCAAATAGGAATTGAATACAAATGATAAGTTGGGGTTCCGAAGAACAAGCAGACGGACGGTCTAGCCGACACGCTCGCTGCAAGCAAGTAGCAATGGCTAAACTTTAATCTAACAAAACCCAAGAAACCCTGAAGGGGTACCTAGCTATTTAAAGGAGTGGGAGGATGACCAAGGAAGCCCTAGGGTCGTGCTCCACCTAATTGGGGCGCACCCCACATGGGCCGGGGTCCCAGATAAAGTTACAATCCCATAGGCCCATTATAGGTGACGCAGCACCTGGTTTCTGTAATTGCGGCCAACTGAAATGGAATTTGGAGATGAGGCTAGATCCATTGGAAAGAGGACTCTGAGAACTTTCCATCAAGTACTCATGGGCCGAAAACGGAGCTCGTATGATAATTTGGCGGCTGTTCGAAGTCAACGTTGCTGCAGGTGGCCGAATTGGAATCCAGCACTTAGAGGACTTTATCTGGCTGTCTTCTTGTTGATCCATGATGTGAACAACGGTTGTATCCATAGTAGCCATGGTCACATCATCCTCCCCTTCTTCACAGAAAACCGTCCTCGGTTTTTCCATACGGTGCTCTTCACGTAGTCCATTGAAAACAACATGTTTCACCAAATCAAAACAAGACAAACTCGAGATAACATGATTAGTCGTTACAGTACTCTCTAGCCTGCTGTTGCCTTGCATAACTATAGGAGGTCCCAAATCTGAACATATATAAACTCTATGCACCAAATATATTCCTTTATCAGTATATCCACCAAAGATATGAAAAATAATTTCTCCTTCAAATTGTCGAGCTCACATAATTCATCAAACTGAATATAGCCCAAAGTATTTAAAAAAGATATCAATTCACGTTCCTCTGCTTCATTTGTAAGGTGAATAACATACTTAAAATCAGTACATAAAGAACTAACACTAGAAATAGCATGTTCATTCACTAGTTGTGGCATTTATATAAGTGAAGCATTATCACACAACTCTTCTTTATCACAAGGAACAGCAAACAAATCAACTTGTGACAAAGGAATCTCAGCAATTGGTTCCACTAAAAGTTGCTGTACTATAGCATGAAAAGTGGACATGTGTAGCTCACCTTGAGAATACTCACATTCATTTATCTCAGCACCATTTAATATACCTTGCAAACTTTCTTCAGACATCACAGGTGCTTCATCGACTTTCTTCTCAAGTACACCATTCTCCTTGTTTTGTTCAATGTGCTGAACTCCCTGCAACACGTTAGTAACAGGAGAGACAAAAGTTTGCTCCTCCAATGTTTACACATCATCATTGCATAAGGATATAGGAGATTCAGCAATAGCAGATAAATCACATTGTTCATGCTTCCTCGCATTTGATACGATCTGACTCTCAATGCTACAAGCAAGCATGAATAGGTGTCCAATATGATTATATGTCACATTAGCAAGCATAACCTAAATTTCAGAATTAAACCCCTTGAAAAATCTACGTATTATGTTCTCATTGCATTCTTTTAGACCACTATAGATGATACAAACTTTAAATTCATGGATGTATTCCCTAACGGTTCTATCACCTTGTTTTAGATTTTCTAGTTTCTCAAGAAGAATACATTTGTAATAAGAACTCACAAAACGCTTTCTCATCATGGTTTTGCACTCATCCCAAGTTTCAGGTTTATTACTAACATAACTCCACCAAAATAAAGCAGAAGCAGTGAACTTATTACTAGCAGCCTTAATCATTTGAGCATCAGAAAAATCATATTCATCAAATTCGTTGTCCACTACTAGCTCCCAATCAATATAAGCAACTGATCGTACTTACCATCGTAGAATGAAAAGTTGAATAATGGTTCAAAGCCAAGTACCGTGCTGGTCCTAGGCTAGAACGTACTAGAGATGCAAGCCTAGACACAAACGGTACCACAAGATAGCACAACTGAAGCACAACTCTGATACGTGAAAGCAATCTCAAAGATAACAACTGATTTTCTCTTTCTTTTTTTCTTTCTTTCTTTCTCTTTTTCCTTCTTTCTTTTTTTTTGTGCGGCTTTTCTTTTCTTTTTTTCACCTTTCTGCCTTTTTCTCTCTCTTTTTTTGACTTTTTTCAGCAAAAACGACTCAAGGACCTGGATGCAAGATTATAGAGACTCAAATGTAAATATAAAAATTACAGGGACTCGAATGTAAAAGTGCAAACCCTAAAATTACAATTATACAAAAATGGAATGCTCTCGTCGCATAGGTTCCGTTTTTGCAAACAGATCTCGAATCCGACACTCCAAAAATTTTCACCAAACTGTTTAGCAATTTACGGTATAGATTGAAACCGAGAGAGGGGAGGGAGGAGTCAGCCTCACGAGAAGGGGGAGGGAAACGCCGCACACAAGGTTGGGAGGAGGTACCGGCCAATCTAAAAAAGGAAAACTGATTCTAGCCGATCCAATCTACTATTATTTTCTTTCTTTTCTTTTCTTCTGCCCAACCGAATCAAAACAGATCTACTATCTTCTCCCTCCTCTCGACACAAGCACGGCTAAACCAGAACACGGCTAAGTCCCGGCAAACCCTAGATGCAACTCAGCAACTCCAAAACCGACCGACAGAAAATGCCCGAAACGAGAAAAATGGAACCCTAGTGGTGGCACGATTCCGTTTTCGAAGATCCCAATGACAACGAAGATACAGTGACGAAGGCGACAGTGGTACTAACCGTGACAAGAACTCGAAACTCTAAACGGACTAGACGCTAAGACCAGCAACACAACTCAACGATGCAACGCAAAACTCAACAAAGCAAAAACTGAAAAGAACAGTGCAATGGCACAAATATGGCTGGGTAAAGGATGCAAATTTTTTTGTATGGCTATTTTCTGGTTATAGGTAGATAAAAAACTCACCGAGCAACGAAAGCTCTGATACCACTTGATAAACCTTGAGCTGCACTCGATACGCTCACAGCTGATGTTCGGCCCGATCTTTCGGTGAGTTTGTGATAACTACGATTTGAGAGAAACGTTGATGATCCGACTACAACCGTACGAGACGTTGTGTTGCACCGGCAAGATCAATAACCCACGGAGAGGTGTATCGAACGCTAAGGCGCAACACAACGTCTCGTATGGTTGTAGTCGGATCGTCAACGTTTCTCTCAAATCGTAGTTATCACAAACTCACCGAAAGATCGGGCCAAACATCAGCCGTGAGCGTATCGACTGCAGCTCAGGGTTTATCAATGGTGCTGTCGAACACATCCTTCTCAAGATGCATTACGTAAATGGCATGACGAATCTCCTGGTCTTTCCAGTATTCCAGATATCTGAAAAATACTGAATGCTTCTTGAAAGGCAACGTATTTTCCTGATCCGTTGCATCTGTATTACCGTGATCCGTTGCTTTCTTCCTCTTGCATGCCTTCTTCTTTCCCTTCCCGAACACGACCTTGATATTCTTTGTCATATGAAAGACTTGTGTACCAGTTCGTGTTTCGGGAGGAAGATTGTTCCTTACTGTATTATCGAAAAATCTGGCAATTGCACGCCACCTGTGCCTCTGTGGTAAGAAGCGACGATGACTCATGTACACTACCTTGCTTGAGGGAGGTGAGGTGCTTGTACGACGTGCTGTCCATACATATAAGATAGCCAAACTTCCCCTTGAGCTGACCTGAGAGCGAAAAGTTCGCCGGTAGGTCGTTTATGGTAACGAATATGATGGCACGCAGAGTAAAATATTCCCTGCAGTACTCATCCCACACTCGGAACCCTTCTTTCCACATTTCTTGCATGTCCTCCATCAATGGTTAAAGAAACACATCTATGTCAATCCCAGGCTGTTTTGGCCCTTGAATAACGATAGTCAACAAAATGTACTTTCACTTCTAGCAAATCCATGTAGGCAAGTTATACATGGTGAGCAGCACTGGCCAAGTGCTGTGTGAGCTGCTTAAGTCACCGAACGGGTTCATTCCGTCCGTGCTCAATGCAAACCTTACATTTCTCGGGTCCTGTGCAAATTCCGGGTGTAGTGCATCAAAGTTTTTCCACTGTCGAGCATCGGCAGGGTGTCGGATCATACCATCTGGCTTCCGACCCTCTCGATGCCATCTCAACAATTCGGCATCGGTACGGTTTGAAAACAGTCGCTTCAGGTGATCTTTCACTGGTAGGTACCACATCACCATAGCCGGAATCTTTTTCTTTGCTGGCACCGATGAATCTTGGTCACCAACCTCTCCATCTGGGTATCCGTTGCCCATCGTGTAGCGACTCGTTCCACATGTTGGGCAACAGTCTAAATCCGCGTATTCCTTACGGTACAGTATACAATGATTTACGCCTGCATGAATCTTTTGAATACCTAGAGATAATGGACATATCAGTTTCTTGGCTTGATATGTGTTGGTCGGCAACAAGTTCGGCTTCGGAAGCATAACTCTCAACAGATCCAACAAATCGTTAAAGCTAGTGTCCGACCATCCATGTCTGGCCTTCAATCTGAGTAGTTCAAGTACAGAGCGTAACACCGTGTACTCCCTATCACATCCTTTCGATTCGTCGTAAAGAAGATCCTTCGTTGCTTTTTCCAACGCTTTCCAATTGTCCAACCCTTGTTTTGTCGCAATCACAACCTCTGGTTCAATGTGCCGCAACATATCCTCGAGATCGAAATCAATATCTATATCATCTATACCAGAGCCACCAAATTCAGGGATCGTTCCCTGTAACATGTCTTTGATTATAAAATTTTCTCTCGCATCAAAGCAAAAAACATCGGCCTCCTCATTACGAACGACGACTTCCTCGTAATCATCCTTAAATCCACGCTCTACAATGTGCCCCAAAATTATCTTTGGATCTTGGAACATCTTTTCGTTCTTGCAATGGACGCATGGATAAAAAATATCCCTCCTGTTCTCCCTTAAAGCATGTGCCTTTGCCTGATCGATAAATTTGGATGCTTCCTTCAAAAACATCGGATAAGTTCTTCTCGTGTCGTACGTCCATGCCCGATCCATCTTCTGAAAATATTTTCCGATGAGTCGGATAGGACTATATTAAATCATATAAAAATGATACGATGAAAATGGCCATCTTAGTACTCCATGTGCACATGTGAGTTCAATAACATTAATTTAATAATGAAAAATAAACTAAAATTACTAGACTTGCAAAATTAGTATATTACACGCACTGCACCGAACAAATTTTGAAATAAATTAAGGGAACTAAACAAAGAGTAAAGTAAAGTACTATGCAGTACCATTCAAATTTATTCATGCAAACAATACATTTAATCGACAAATAAATAGTCCATTTTCAAAAATAGAAAAATTCTTCGCTTTTAACCGATGAAATTTGAAATAAATTAGGGCAAACGTAACCAAGTAACCATTAAAAAGGTATGGACAAACTACAAACATTTTAAGACCTAATATGCAAATAATATATGTTAGCTAAAAATGAAAATGTGCCTACACTACTACATTTAAAAATATGCAAATTACATCGCATTCCACCGATAAAAAATGAAATAAATGGAAGCAAATGAAGGAGGATAACAAGCATGTCACCTTTTATATGGATCCTAAGCAAAGATTTTAGGTTGAAAACCTCCCCCTTAATTTGTGTCAAATATATGAGAGAGAAAACACTAGCTTGAATGGGGCATGCTCGAGCTGAGCTCAATATATGTGTATGCATCATCGCGTGCGGTTGAGTTAAGTCGACTGCACGGGACAATAGGTGTGGTCGACTTAACTCAACCGTAAGCGATAATGTCCATTTTCGCGTGCGGTTGACTTAAGCCGACCGCATGGGATAATCTATTATCCCGTGCGGTCAGTTACCCGGTCCAGGTGGACCGGTTTTTTCAGGCGGAGCCACTTACGACCCGCCTGGAACCAAATATGACTCTCGTACAGAAAAATCTTTTCTGTAGTAGTGGGCCCGACACGACCATTGAGTGGACCGTGCTGGCCCGATCGATCTTGGGCCGTGCCTTGGCTGTGCCCGGACTGTGCTGGGTCGGGCAGCTCATTTGGCTATTTATATCTATGGTGGTGACCTAGTGGGTGGGTGGAGCAGTGGGAAAGGCAGGGTTCCTTTTATTTTTCGACGAAGACAGGCAGGAGATGTGACTTCTCGTTCGTCGGTCCATGGTGCGAGTTAGGCCATGTGCAATGGTGGGATGCTTAGGTAGATGCTGTGGGACGCTGTGCGAGCTTGCGCGAAAAAAGGAAGAGCGCACGAAGCGCCAGCGCTCTCCACCGAACTAAGTAACTAGTAACTAACTACATAACTAATCATATCCAACTTGATTAGTTCACTATGCATGGCCGTGTGGAAGCCAATTTTCTCTATAAATACCACATATGGAGATTGCATAGATTGCACTTTCTTTTGCTTTTGCTTTGCCAATTCCAAATGGTTGTTACGTCAAAAACTAGTTAAACTCTAATTTTTGGCATATTTGAAACAAATTTGAAGATAGTCGGGCAAACATAAATTAGCTTCTTTCGTTCATCTCGTTAAATAGTTGCTTAGTTCATAATTCAGTTTACTCATTTGTTAATAATAGATTCAGATTGCTCAATAAAAATATAATTTTCTTTTATTCGTTGTCTAATGTTAATCGTGTACTTTTGCATCTATATTCATTCTTTATTTGCTCCACGATCAGTAACTTCTATAATAACATCCAAATTCAATATCTATGATAAAAACAAGAAAATACAATCAGATTTGCAAACAACCCGCCCCTTCCATCGGTCCAATCAACGGCATGAGGCCAGTCCGATCGATGGCAAAGGAACGGCCCGATCATAGGTATACGGTTGATCTAACCGGAGTCTCCATGTATGAGTGCAATTAGGTTTGTTGAATCCTAATTGATCTCTAAGTCTAATAAGACGTGCGGAACATCTCTGGAGAGATCAACCTCTTTATAAGAGCTATGATCGATTCGATTCTAACCCCTGATCACAACCCCTACACAATTTATCAAATCGTTGTTTTACCTTTACTTTTTAGCCATGTTTCTATTTTAACCTAGTGTCGTCTATCTTTATCGATTTGCACCGTAAATTATCAGCCTTCGCTACCTGACTGCAATAGTCTTTATAGGTTTGTCCCATAAATTTTTTGATTTGGTTATCTTCAAATTCATCCAAATCATCATAGAGACTGATTTGATCTCTAAATCGGCTCCGTTAACCTATTTTGTTCTTTTTTAAACCCATCTTGGTTGAGAGCTTTTCTAGACCGAGGTGATTGGTTACTGCATCAACACTGCTCATTAGGTGACTCTCGTGTTAGCCCAAAAAGGCGCCAACAATATCCTTAAGATTTGCTCTGTTGTAAGCATGTGGATCACGCATCGAAGAATTAGTGCACATCACCGGCCTTCTCAAATACTTCCTCCATCCTATTTTGATTATCTCCTAGGGTTTTTGAGATCTTCCCAAAATGATCATCATCTAGCAAGTGTATCTTTATTTATCTGTGCAACGAGTAAATGTGCATCATTGAATGTGTTGCATGCAACACATCAAGATTAATTTTTATTGGTGCAATAGCATGCAATATTTAAAACATGAGCAATCCACGGGACACGAAGATACACCTTAACCGATGAGAATTAATTTGAGCATGATAATAAATATTTTGGTATTCTTTGTCTTGGTGTTTAGGGAATTATCAAACTGGGATGGAGGAAGTAAGGGTACCCATAATGTGCATAAAGTGGGTAGTAAGGAATAAAATACTACTACTACCAGGTTGTATATATTATGGGAGTACTAAGTAACAAATACTATGTAATATACTTACTACCTAGTCATAAGGAATAAAGAAATAATTTCTCTCATCGCTCTCTCATGGCTAATGGTTGTGGGGCCAGCTTACTATCCACATTTATTATTTCACCATTGTAGCTACAACAACTCATACCCACTGATACGGGGGCCACCCTTATTCACAAAGTTGATAGTAAACATTGGTGATATCCTAATAGTCAAAAGGAGGCAATAAAATAAAAAAATTTGTACTGTAGCACCCAGATGCTTAGATAGGCTCTTACATATCTGTGAAATGGATGCTCTGTATTAGAGATTAAAACTCTTAAATACATGCATGCTTACATGTACATACTTATTCTTTTTCTAAGCATCTATGTGAGCGTATAGGTGGTGCATCTTTTCCTGTGAGCCGGCCTGGTTATCTTGCAGCAATGACGGCCTCCATGGCGCTTGTCTTGCTCTCGGTGGTTTCCTTTACCGCCGTTGCCGGGCTGGTGATGGGAGCGACGGAGAGTGGGGTGGCGGCGGCGGCGACGCTGAGGGAATTCAAGCGCGCGTTGTTCGACGTGGACGGACGCCTCTCGAGCTGGGATGGGGAAGGCGGCAGCGACGACCCCTGCGGGTGGACCGGGATTGCCTGCTCCGCAGCGCTCGAGGTGACCGCCGTCACACTCCACGGCCTAAACATCCACGGCGAACTCTCCGCCGCCGTCTGCAAGCTCCCGCGCCTCGCCGTTCTCGACGTGTCCATGAACGCGCTATCTGGCCCGATCCCCGCGGGTCTCGCTGCCTGCCACGCCCTCGAGGTGCTCGACCTCAGCACCAACTCCTTCCAGGGTGCCATCCCACCAGAGCTCTGCAGCCTGCTGTCCCTGCGGCATCTCTTACTCATGGAGAACCTTCTGTTCGGGAAGATCCCGGCTGCCATCGGCAACCTCACCGTCCTCGAGGAGCTCGAAATCTACAACAATAACCTCACTGGTGAAATCCCAACGTCCATCCGCGCGCTCCAGAGACTGCGGAGGATCCTCGTGGGGCACAACAACCTCTCCGGCCGAATCCCTGCCGAGATCAGCGAGTGCGCCAGCCTCGCCGTGCTCGGGCTCGCGCACAACAAATTCACTGGCCCACTGCCCCGGGAGCTCTCCCGGCTCAAGAAACTCACCAAGTTGATCCTCTCGCGGAATGCCCTCTCCGGCAATATTCCCCCAGAGCTGGGCAACTGCACCAACCTGGAGATGCTTGCCCTGAATGACAACACCTTCACTGGCAGCGTGCCGAAGGAGCTCGGAGCTTTGTCTTCTCTCGCCAATCTGTACATTTACCGGAACCGGCTTGACGGCACCATCCCAATGGAGCTCAGCAACTTGCAGAGTGCTGTGGAGATTGACCTCTCGGAGAACAACCTCAGCAGCGTTATCCCCGGTGAACTCGCCAACATAACAATGCTTCAGTTGCTACACTTATTCGGCAACCGTTTGCAAGGCAGTATCCCACGGGAACTCGGCCAGCTGAGTGTTATGAGGAATATCGACTTGTCCTTCAACAACCTGACCGGCAATATTCCGATGGAGTTTCAGAACCTCACCTATCTGGAGCACTTCCAGCTTGTCGACAACAAAATCCATGGTGTCATTCCCCCTGTTCTTGGAGCCAGAGGCCATCTTTCAGTGCTCGACTTGTCATACAACCGACTGAAGGGGAGCATACCACTCCACCTCTGCAAGTGCCACAAACTCCAGTACTTGGACCTCCGATTGAACCAACTGACCGGCTTACCTCCATGTTAATGTATAATTGGCTTGATTTCTGTCAATTTTCTCTCCATGTGATTGCTACATCTCTCTTTTATATATATATATACATATATATGTATGTATGTATGTATGTATGTATGTATGTATGTATGTATGTATGTATGTATGTAATAAGTAGTATGTTGTATCTATCATGTCCCTTCTTCCACTGCCTAATCAATTATTTTTATCCTAACTTTTTTTATAGAGTATATGTACTAAAAAAAATTACAAAGGAAATTTTGGAATTCACAGCGGAAGATTTAAAATTTACAGTGAAAGTTTCAAAATCTACATTGTAATGTGTAATTTGCAGTGTTAAAAAATTAACTATTCTTTACAAAAAATGTGGCGCCAAAACTATATAAGTATAGTCCCTCGGAATAAATTTATATATATACTAGTTTATTGGACAGCCATATGGTGCTTCACGATGCCCGGCTTCAAGGTTTGAAATGTTCAAAAATTTTCAAATTCTGGGTATATATCTAGGTGCACGAATTTAATTCGTACCTATACAATTACCAAATTCAATCTGTCTATAAGAATGGACCTGTCGTTTAACCTGTCGTTTCTATTTAGAAAATATCCAGTGTTGAACCTGTCGTTTTTTTGGCCTTCCAATCTGTTTGAGATTCGTGTTTTTATTGGGCTTAGGAATGGACCTCCGTAAGTGCTTTTCTTTTGTGGACTGGGCTATATGGGCCCGTAAATTTTGGTCTGTGCGGGTCCCACAGTTACTGTTCAAATATCGAAATCCGTACATGCTTTTGTTGGGTTCTGTGGGTCCCATATTTTCCTGTTCAAGTTTTGACGTGCCTGCTTTTTCTCATTGATTCGGACGGAGGGAAAGAGAGAGATAGAGGGGGGGGAGCTCACACAGAGAGGCTTTTTTCCGTTGGGGTGACTAGGACAGGAGGCGATTTCGCCAGGGTGATTCGTTGGTGAGCAGCTGCTTGTCGACAGTGATTCGCTGATGAGGAGCTGCTTCCTTGCTCTGGTGAGTGTTCCTCGATGCATGCGAGCTCTTTGCTCTCATTGTTGCTTTGTTGGTTGTATTTTCCCCTATTTTTTTTATTTTTGTATGTACTTTGTTCGTTTTGTAGGTATTTGCTGATCTGTGGTTTGGTTTCGTTGTTTCAAGCGTGGATATGGTGATTGCATCTACGGTGACTTAATTTTGTGTTAGTTGAACTTGATTCAGTGGATGTCATGTTGATGATTCGTGGCTTTTATTTGTTTGGTTACTATGGGGATTTGATATGTGAGCAACGAGTTCAACATGGTTTTGATCCATTCTTCGATTTTAAGTCGGTGAGATATCAATCGATGGGCATCTGTGTTTTGTTCTCTATTCGAGGTAGATATTTACCTAGTCCAAAACGTTGTTATGTGTGTTGCAGCCATCATCATTGTAGTTTTTCTTGGTGCTGTACTGCCTACTAGCTCTCGATCTGCTCCTTATTGGCTTAGGTGTGATGATAATTGTGTGTTGAGTCTCTGCTGTCCCACCAACCATCGTCAGATGGACTGCAAGTGCAGACGCTTATAGCTTGGATGATGGCTTTCGGCTGTAGGGTTTAGGTGATATGGCGCACTCTCTGCTATCTTTACTTTTTAATTATCTTAATGTGGATAAATTAATCGATCAACCAGTGGTTTGTATGATACAACGCTTTAATTTCCCAGGACATTTTTATCCTACTAATTGGAGAATCGTTGTACTGATATGCACTGCTAAATCTGCAATGGTTTCTAGGCTAGTACTATTATAAGTAGTTTTAATTTAAATCTGTTATGTGTAGTGTGTTTATTGTATATAATTCTAAATAGTGTCAAGGGCATGTGTGTATGGAACAGGGCATGTGTGTTCTGAAGATATTTAGAAGTACAAGGATTACACATGAACTGATTTTCTATGGTTGGTGCTTGGGAGCACTCTGTTCTCTCTACTCATCATGATCTTAATGTAGCAATTTTAAATAGTTCATTTGAATTAATTGTGGCTTAGTGTTGGTGGAATGTTGTAAGTACAGTCTGAAGAGAATAAAAGGTACTTATGTTAAATGAATTTTTGGAACTTAGATGGTTTGATAACTTTTAAATTATGTTTATTATTTATGGTATTGAGTATTCATAAATATTCAATATTCATTGGTTCAGAGGCCTGGCAACTTGTTTGCTAGATGGGATTGGTTTACTTAGACACTAGGACACATCCATTCCACCATCACTTGCATTTGGCTGATTTTTTTTTGCTCCAGCATGATAGGACTGCTCGAATATTTTCAAACTTGGTAGTTCAATTAGGTGCTTTTTAGTTGTATAATTCAGGGCTGTTTAGTTGATGGAAACAACAAAGATCCATATATGTAGTACATAGCCCTTTTTTATGATTAGAGAAACAATACCTCATATGTTGCAAAACGTTGTTGCAATTAATTAGAAATGGAAGGCCATGCTAAATAGACCAGTGTCTAGAATGCCAAGATGAGCTTTTAATGTCCATGTTGATGAGGGGTACTAAAAATTGGATGTAATTAGCAAAAGAACGCAACTAACTTGTTCGCTTGGGCAGTTATAATGATTGTGCAGGTAGTGTATATTCATGTGTTCCTGCATGTGAAGTGTTTAGTTCATGGATTTGTGCAGGTTGTCTGTCAGCAACTTAAGACTGTTGTTTTTAAGCTCTCTTCAATGCGTTAGGTGTTTGTTTATTGTTATGTATTTGTCATTTTATAGAAATGCTTGAGATTATATTTGCTTCCTATAATGTTTTTCGATTATAGAAATGTTGTGATTGTATTGTCATTTTATAGAAATGTTTGTGACTATAGTTGCTTCCTATAATGTTGCATTCAGATTATATGTGTTAGTGTTGATTTTATTCTGAATTGAGCCTTGCAGTTTCTATATTAGTGTTGATTTTTTATGATTTGCGTACAATTGTAGTATTTATTCAATATATGGGTAAAACAAAAGGACAACGATGGAATTTCTTGTGATCAGATTTCTTCGGACTTTGATATGTCTCACAGTGATATAAGTATGTCTGAATAAAACATTTTTCATTACTTTTGTGCATATACTTATTGTTAATAATTTATGTAGGATTGTAATGTAAGCTCTGATGAAATAACTAATGATTAGAAATATAGTCAAATTTACATGTTTCATGTAGTGATAATATAATAAAATTAACTTACTTGGAATGTGCACTCAAATTACAGTGAATTTATTATGTAATTTTATCTTGTATGTACAGTAATTTGCTCACAATAATTTGTAATCATGCTCTAATGCTCTAAGTTGTTCAGGTGAATAATTTGTGCATCCATATCTAAGTTTTAGTTCCAGAGCACTTTTAATAAAAAGGTATAAAAAATAACTCATATTGATAGTGTTATTAGTGTTGCAGATTCCTAGGTTCTTTGATCTTTCTCGACTATAATATTTGACTCATATTTCATGTTCTACGAGTCATGTTTCAGCGTCATTTTTGACAAACTTTGTTGACTTTCTTCAATCTGGTCTAATTGCAGAACAAAGACAAATGAAATTATACTAAATTTCAAAATAGAGAAAATTATGCCCAATGAATTGCTAGATGTTGAAGCAAAAGAAAAGGCCAAGAGAAATGATGAAATTTCAGGCAAGACATTCACATACTGTTTTGGTTTGGATTGAACTTTTCCTCAAAATAATTCATTAAGAATGCATTTCTGCTCTTCTAATCCTGATCTTAAATTTAGATTTAGCTTCAATTACATGAATTTGATATCGAAATTATAATTTCTTTACTATGCAATTCTTTATTAAGTTTAGTGTAATTTGACAATAGTAACTCCTACATGTACTTGATATCTGTTTTGTCAGAGTTCTATTGCTATCATCATCATTATCACCTTGCATGCCTTTAAATTTAAGGAAATTTCATAATTGTGCTTATAATATGAGTTTCAGTTGTTATAGTTTTAACTTTTTTAATTCAAAAGCAAATTTGATTACTCCACCTTGTAATATGATTTGCAATTGTTCTGGTTTTAATAACCGCCTTTGATAGGTTAATTTTGTCTAAGAGAGTAGATAGCAAAGTATAAATATTTGCTCAATTTTATGAAGTTGCATAGGAAAAAAAATTAAGTCTTATCCATATCTTGGATTTAAGTAATATACCTTCCAGTTCTATGTTAATTTTTTGAAAAACTTTATTGCCAAATGATGAGAAATGATATTTGATAGGAAGCAAATCAGAGTTATGCCATCAAGAAGAATTTTTCTAGTTCTTGATAAAATTTCTTAAACAAGGATAAGTTATTGGAAATGAATTGCATAATATATAAAATTTGGCACAATCATCTTTGGAAATTGAAGGGATTATCAAGGGATTACAAACTCCTGAATCTTTTTTCCAGTTTGAAATTGATTATCTTCCACGATCTTTAGAATATTTGATGTCTTGATATCTTGCTCTTTTCTCCCTGAATCTGATTGAATTTGTATTTGAAAATTGTACAGAATTAGAGCAAGAATTTGTTCAACTGGATGTAATAGATTATTTGTTTTGGAAGGTTCCAAACTATGAAATACATTGTTCAAGTATAGAACTGCATATCTTTTGAGTTTTATACATTTGGTTCAAAGTTGAGTTGTACAATATTGGTGCCAAATTTGAAGAATAATCATCTAGATAACTGAGAATAAATTTGTGCTGGTAGTTATGATCTAAATTTAAGATTTGCCATCAGTTTCATGAATTTTATATTTAAATTACAATGTTTTTATATGTAATTCTTAAACAATTTTACTGTAATTTTATTTAGAAGTTGTAAAACAGAACCTAGTGATAGATTTATCTAAATATTTGTTCCAAATAGCTTTAGATTTGAAAGTATATAGTTTGAATTCAAATGAACTGCAAAGAATATCATGCAAAAAATTAGAATTGTCATGTTTCAAATTACCATTGTATAATTCTGAAATGAACAGAACACGACTCTTTGATAAGATATACTTGCAGAAAATAAAGGCCAAACGAAACCATACAAAATTTCATAATAGAGCAAACTTGGCACACTCAACAGATGGATTTTTAAAGCAAAATTTCACACAATTTAGATATCATTAAGTTTTACATTTGGTATTTGTTTGCTACTTAAAATCCCCTTTTTAATTTCTGTAAATTGTAAATCATATGTTATCTTGAATCTTATTGCATTTCATATTTAAAACTTGTACAGTGCTAGAGCAAGAATTTGGTCAACTGGATGTAATTGATTATTTGTTTAGGAAGGTTCCAGACTATAAAATACATTTTTCAGGTATATAATTGCATATCTTTCAAGTTTTATATATTTGGTTCAAAATTGAATTGTACAATATTGATACCATATTTGAGAACAATGATCTAGATAATTGAGAACACACCTTATACTGGTAATTATGATCTAAATTTAAGATTTGCCATCACTTACATGAATATATTGTAATTACAGTGTTTTTTAATATAATTCTTAAACAATTTGATTGAAAAGATATAAAACAAAACCTAGTGATAGATTTGTCTGAATATTTGCTCCATATAGCTTTAGATCTGAAAGTATGTAGTTTGAATTGAAATGAACTGCACAGAATATCGTGCACAAGTATATTATTTTAGATTTTAACTTGAAATCAAACATACCGGATTTAAAAGTTTATAGTTCTCATGTTCTAAATTAATATTATATAATTTTGAAATGAACAAAACAAGACTCTTTGATATGATATACTTGCAGAAATGAAGGGCAAACGAAACCATGCAAAATTTCATAATAGAGCAAACTTTGCACACTAACAGATGGATTTTGCAAGCAAAATTTCACACAATTTAGATATCATTAAGTTTGACATTTAGTATTTGTTCGCTGCTTAAATTCCTCTTTATAATTTCTATAGATTGTTACAAATCATTTGTTATCTTGAATCTTATTGTATTTTGAAACTTGTAAAGTGTTAGAGCAAGAATCTGGTCAATTGGATGTAATAGATTATTTGTTTTAGAAGGTTCCAGAGTATAAAATACTTTTTTCAGGTATATATTTGCATATCTTTTCAGTTTTATACATTTGGTTCAAAATTGAATTGTTCGGCATTGGTGCCATTTTTGAAGAACAATGATCTAGATAACTAAGAATACATCTTATGCTAGTAATTATGATCTAAATTTAAGATTCGCCATCACTTACATGAATTTTATAATGAAATTACAGTGTATTATTTACGTAATTCTTAAGCAATTTCACTGTAATTTGGTTCAAAAGACATAAAACAAAACCTAGTGATAGATTTATCTAAATATTGGCAAATAGCTGTGGTGCATATAATTTGAATTCAAATCACTTGCGTAGAATATCTGCATAACTATATAGTCTTTGATATGATATACTTGCAGAAAATGAAGGCCAAATGAAATTATACAAAATTTCATAACAGAGCAAACTTTGCACAATGAACAGATGGTTTTGAATGCAAAATTTCACACAACTCAGATGTCATTAAGTTTTGACATTTAGTATTTTTTTCATTACTTAAAATCCTCTTTGTAATTTCTATAGTTTGTAATTCGCAAGTTTGCTTGAATCTGAACGCATTTTGTTCTGTCTACTATATGCTGCTATCTTCTTGGCATATATCCTTTGCTTTTTCCAGAGGCGGAGTCACGTGATTCTGTCTACCATCTTCTTGGCAGCCAAGTTTTCTCAATGGGCTAAGCTAGCGGTTCAATTGGGCTTTGATCTAGCTATTTGTTCCAAATGACTTGGGCTATTTGAATCTGGAAAATGTGTTATTTGTTCCGGTTCTGATTCGGGCCCAAAATTCCTTGTATGATGGGTCTCACTATGGTGTGAATCTGTTTCTATTGTTTTTTGAACGGGCTTCGTTTTGGGCTTTTGATTTGGGCCGCGATTTGATTTGGGCCCTAAAAGACGGGCTTGCTACTACTATTTTGCTAGCCAGCTTGTAGATTTTACGATTTTTTTATATTTTCTAGATGTCAAAAAACGTTGGCTATTGGATCTACATCCGAGGGTTAGAAAATTTGACAGATATGAGCTGTTGTTCTCTGTTGAATGAGCAATAGACAGTCCCTATAAATAAACAGGGGGGAGTATAAGATGGAATAGAACAATTCAGTGCAATCATATAACTCATCTTACACCGTTTAATATAATACACGCTCCCAGTTCAACAATTTATCGTTGATATTATCTATTCCTATGATATACTGGTGATGATGAGGAATTAGGTCCTGATCTTTCGATAGGTATTGATAAGTTTCGATTTCGTGGAAACTTGAAACACACGATTCGACTTTCGATCAACAAGATCTGAACCCCGCAATCGCAACATCACATCTTTGTGCACTGCCCTGTTGACCTTGCTGAGAAGGCTAATCCCTGCATGCGAATCGAAGAACAGAAGTATGAACAACAAGGTAGATAGCAAGTCAATTGCATATGAATGATTAAGCACTCGAATTTATGGTTCCACACAAACCGATCTAGCGGTGAAACTGCGATCATAGAAATAATCTAAGCAAATCCCGACTCTAAAAGATTACTGCTACTGAATAAATATGATTAGGACGTCCTAGGTTTACTCCTAGGATGTTTATGTCCTAGATTTGGTCATAGGGCGTCCACCCTTTAGGTTTAGCCCACGATATATAATTATAAGGCCCAAGGCTCAGATTAGACTCGGAGTGGATGAGGTACGTGGTTTGTTTTACCTATTGTCAATAGCTGAGAAGGAAATTTTATGTGGGACCACAACCCTGAGCAATCTGGGACCAAGTATTCACCAGCTCAGGAGAACTCATCAACGGGCCTCACCACCTCCACTCGCCGAAGTTGGACGCACTCGGCATAAGCCTGGCCGTGACTGCGTCTTCATCGGCCTCATGTTCTCAACTCAGTGGACTCCGTTGTGCGTCGCATCAGCTCACGCTGTGCTCGTGCACCTCACTCCTCGTCACCTTCCTGCGGGTGGTGCGCAGCATCAGCGACAAAAGAGAACTGGGAATTTAGTCGTAAATTAGATGTTAACATGTTATTGAGTAGTATAGGTTGACCGATGGAAAAGAGTACTGATTACTGAAGATAATTACCGTTTATCACAGGAGAGAAAAGTAATTATCTCTGATAAATTATTCGACGAACCAAGGCTGGAGGATGCAATCTGGACTCAGGAGAGGCAGGAGAGGCAATAGAGATTGGACAGTCAATCATCTTAATACTTGATAGTACAAAAAAAAATCTGAAAGAAATGCGCACATCATGTGCTTCTCCAAAATGATATTTTGGTCCAATGACGATGGGCTAAAGAAATATCCAATAGGGTTTGCTTATGAAGATGGCCAACTAAGATGATCCTGATCCGTTGCCAAATATTTCTAGGGGTTGTTAACTTTGGTGGAACCCACTCTAATCTTTCAAAAAGACATGATCTGATGGTTCTTAACAAAAAAAAACTATCACATGATCTTGTCTTATATGAACCGTAGCATTTATCAAAGCACAAACGCAATAGACATTCTTTCTTTGATCCTAAAGTCGTCTTAAACAGTTTTATTTGAATTTCTTAGAGCACATGTTTGTGAGTGAATGTTTGGTTACGTTGGTTGTCCTGAATTCATGGGCATAAAGGTAGAATAGTACAATGTACACTACTATATAGCACCTTATATGTGCCGGTTGAAAACCCCTTGCCGGTTTCCCAACAAGTACCAATTTGGGTCACTTTACCTGTCTGTGTAGTGCTGGTTCTAGAAATGGTGTCCATAGAGATTATATGTATCGGTTCTATATACCAAATTTGCACCTATAATTTTGAAAATAAATTTGATAAACCTGAGAAACCACCCATGGATTCACCACAATATCACCTCGTCAGGTAGCCAGTCCATCACTAGTTAGTATGGTTTCGCAGCCCGAACCATCACAAAGCCAGAATTAGGGGTGAGTATTCGGTCTAACGGAGATTTTCGATCCGATTTATTCGGTCTATTAAAAAATTTGGTCCAGTTTATTTTCGGTATTTGAGTTCGGTGTTCGGTCTTGACCGAGCCAACCGAAGAACAGTGGAACTTCAGAAGAAATAAACAAACAAATCAAGGGAAGAGCACTAGTAAACCACAGATCGACTCGCGCACAAATGGATTAGAGAGAAATTACATCGACTCTTTCCCCAGGAGGCCGGCAAGATTGGGGAGCCGCTCGCCGTCACTGAGGACGGTCGCATGGTTGGACTGGATTACGCGATGTCAGTGTTGACGATGAAGACAGAGAAGGTGATGGCTGTACGTCGCCGCATGTGGTGGGCCCCACCATCCACGGCGCCTTGAGTACTCGACGGCCAACGGGAACCCCAAGTCCTGACAGCGGACACCCACCGAAAATGCTACTATGCAACCAGTCGCGCGCGTCCCTCCCTGCACGACGCGCCACATGGCGCACGCGGAGAGGGGGACGGTGGACGGCGTGCGGAAGAGGATAGGTCACGACGCGCCATATGGCGCACGCGGAGAGGGGGACGGTGGACGGCGTGCGGAAGAGGATAGGTGACGTTGGTTTTTCTTTTTTTTTCCATTGCTTTTTTCTTTTTTTCTCTATTTTTTTCGTTTCCAGATGTATGTGTATGTATTTATATACGTATGTATACAAACTTTACATACATATGTATACAAACTTTGTATATATATCACGTACGTATACAAAGTTTGTATACATACGTGTACAAAGTTTGTATTCGTACGTGTATAAAGCTCGTGTACAAAGTTTGTATTCGTACGTGTACAAAGTTTGTCTACGTGTTTTTTTCTCTTGGTTTTTTTTCGTTTTTTAATATGTACATATACAAAGTTTATATACATATATACAAACTTTGTATACATGTATACAAACTTTTATATGTGTATACAGTTTTTATACATGAAAATATATACATATATACTATGTAAATACGTATTATATATTTTATATACATATATATAAACTTATACAAAGTTTATACACATAAGTTTATATATACGTGTATAAAGTATATATGTGCGTGTATACGTATAAAGGGAGGAGAATAACGTATATACGGGAGGAGAGACTATAGACGTTGTTTTGTCGCGTAGCACGCGCGGCGTGCGGCTGACCGCGTATCAGCCTCTCCCGACACCCGCGGCTGCGCGGAGACAACGAAAAACAAGGTAATGAATCAATGTCTTTGCTTATGTTTATTTTCTTAACTGGTCAAACGTGATGATGGGCCCACTAATTAACGGGGGACAATGGGCTACTAGGCTGGAGTGCATATGGGATTTGGGCTATTTCGGTCTCTCAGGTACTTCGGTCAGCTAGTCCCTAGGACCGAACTCACCGTACTCACTTCGGTCTTCTAGCGTGTGTTTGGTTTGGAGATAAATAGTATGAGTTATATCTATCTTAGTTTTTTGGATGGGATGGTTCTAATTATCTGTTTGGTTTATGTTATGGATAGTTATAGTTTTTTATTTGGTAGAAGGGATTGAGGTGGGATGTGAAGCATAACTTTGCACGAACCAGTAGTATCGTTTGGCTCCGTGACTGGGGTGCAACGAGCAGCGGCCGCTCATGGAGGAGAGGTGGCGGCGGGTCACGGACGAGGCAGTGGCAGTCGCGGAGGTGGCGGCGGGTGCGGACGAGGTGGCGGCGGTCGCGGAGGTGGTGGAGGAGTAGGCCGGCGGAGGAGCTCACAGCGGTCGCGGAGGTGGTGGCGGGCGCGGACGAGCAGCGGCGGTCGTGAAGGTGGCGGTGGGCGCGGATGACCGCAGCGGTCGTCGAGGTGGCGGAGGAGCAGGTCAGCAGAGGAGGTCGCGGCAGTCGTGGAGGTGGCGGCAAGCGCGGACGAGCGGCGGCGGTCGTGGAGGTGGCGGATGAGCAGGCCGACGGAGGAGCTCACCTCGATGAGCGGCCAGGTGGAGGAGGAGGGATGGGCACCGAGCGAGGGAGCAGCACCGGGGGACGAGCGGCGGCAAGGTACTGGTGGCATGTGGCGTCGCCGTGGCGGAGCCGAGCGGGAGGCGACGGGAGCGTGTCACGCCATTCGCTCCATCTAAGTGGGATCAATTGGTACGGCCGATTTTGGCGGACCACTTCGTCCCGGATCTAGGAAGAATATTCCCATCTAGGATTATCTCATCCCACTCATCCGTCCATCCAAACAGCTAGAAAAATGGGATCGACCCAACCCATCCCGTTTTATCCCACCAACCAAACATATGCTTACATCTCATGCCTGAAGTACTGACCTGAGACTTTTTTTTTGGTTAATTGGATCAATACCAATATAACTTCTCTAGTTTGAAACTTACCATTACCATTATAATTTACATATTTGTAATGATGTCATATAATATTATAGCTATTTGAGATATACTATTACTTACCCTTTTAGTGCAGTTTAGAAAAGTTTTTGGACCAAATTACCCCTTTCTTCTACCTTCTCAAATCCCCTCCTCTCCTATTTCCGGTGAACTCCAGCCACCATGACCACCCCTCCACCTCTATCCCCATACCGGCCTCCTTCCCCTTTCTTCTTACCACTGCCGCGATATTCCCCTGAGCCCCATCGCCTCCCGTCACTGGAGCCGCGCCTCCGCGCGTTGCTTCCACCGGAGAAAGGTGCGATGCTAGGGGAAAGAGTCGATGTAATTTCTTTCTAATCCATTTGTGGGCGAGTCGATCTGTGGTGTACTGGTGCTCTTCTCTCGATTTGTTTGTTTATTTCTTCTGAAGTTCCTATGTTCTTCGGTTGGCTTGGTCAAGACCAAACACCGAACTCAAAAAATGAAAATAAACCGGACCAAATTTTTTATAGACCGAATAAAACGGATCGAAAATCTCGGTTAGACCGAATGCCCACCCCTAATTCCAGCTTTGTGATGATGGATCGGCTGCGAAACCATACCAACTAGTGATGGATCGGCTGCCCGACGAGGCGATATTGTGGTGAATCCATGGGTGGTTTCTCAGGTTTATCAATTTTTTTTCAAGATTATAGGTGCTGATTTGGTATATAGGACCAACACGTATAATCTCTATGGACGTCGTTTCTAAAACGAGCACTATATATACAGGTAAAAGTACCCAAATTGATACCGGTTAGGAAATCGGCAAGGGGTTTCCAATCGGCACATATGAGGTGCTATTTAGTAGTGTGCATTGTTCTATTCTACCTTTATACCCATGAATTCAGGACAACCAACGTAACCAAACATACACTCACAAACATGTGCTCTAAGAAATTCAAATAAAACTGCTTTAAGACGACTTTAGGATCAAAGCAAGAATATCTATTGCGTTTGTGCTTTGATAAATGCTGCGGTTCATATAGGACAAGATCATGTGATAGTTTTTTTTTGTTAAGAACCATCAGATCATGTCTTTTTGAAAGATTAGAGTGGGTTCCACCAAAGTTAACAACCCCTAGAAATATTTGGCAACGGATCAGGATCATCCTAGTTGGCCATCTGCATAAGCAAACCCTATTGGATATTTCATTAGCCCATCATCATTGGACCAAAATATCATTTTGGAGAAGCACATGATGTGCGCTTTTCTTTCAGATTTTTTTTTTGTACTATCAAGTATTAAGATGATTGACTGTCCAATCTCTATTGCCTCTCCTGAGTCCAGATTGCATCCTCCAGCCTTGGTTCGTCGCACAATTCATCAGAGATAATTACTTTTCTCTCCTGTGATAAACTGTAATTATCTTCAGTAATCAGTACTCTTTTCCATCGGTTGAGAAGGTATCACTTCTAGTGGGGTAGATTCCATTTCCAAACCCCAATCTTGATTTGTCATCTGACCGGTTAACTTTAAGAAAGACCCGGATCGGATCGTAATATATACCTCTGAATTCCCAAAGTTTAACCACCAGGCCATCATAAAACGAATAGCAGAGAGTTCGAATCTACATCTCTCCTACAGCTCAGTTGCATGTGAATCCGATGAAGATTTACATACAAAATTGCAATTGGTACTAAAAAAGTAATTAGTCTGAAACTAATAAACATTCAGACTTCGTAGGCTATTAATACACCGGAGTTTTCTTCAGAGTTCAGAGCAGAAGCAGAGACACCAACAAGAAGACGAGATTAAGCTCGTTCTTCTTCTCCCTCTCCTCTAGCGGCGGCCATGGCGAGATTAAGCCTTGCCGTGTGCGCCGTCTCCTTCCACCTCTGCCTTCTTCTTGCGTCGTCCTCCTCGCTCCGGCGAGCTCCCACGGAGGCGGACACACCCAACCATGTCAGAAGAACTGCCTATCACTTCCAGCCTGCAAAGAACTGGCAGAATGGTAATTAAGGGCTAGTCTCATCTCATCTCCCCCAGTAGTTGTTGTGATTAACTGCTTTGATCCAGTTTTGAATTTAGCCAAACTAATCGCTTTTACTGTCTGATCGGGGCCGAATTGCTGCTGATTCGGACGGATTGGATTTATGATGGCGGATGATGGTGCCGATCGAGCAGATCCGAATGGTACGATCTCTTCCTGTTCCTCTTCTTCCTATCTTTCCTCTGATTACTGGAGGCTTTGCATAATTGTTCTCTAATAGAATTGCAAAAATTATGTCCTTTCCTGGTTCCCTTATATGCCCGATTAGCCGAGCATAAACATCGCCAATTCGCCAGTAGTGATAACAGAACATCGGAATAGGTTAAGCTTATCCATTAGAGATGTGTGGTCAGCGATGCTATGGTGGATTGACAAGTGTTCCTGAACCATTTGGCCATAACTGAAAAAGAAAAATCATTCTGCTCAAACTCAGTAGATTTTAGTGAGACCATAACACTGCAGTTTTCTCTAATTTGTCTCGCCCGTAGTCACATTGTGCATTTTGGTTACCAATGCATGATCTATTATGTCCTTTAAAATAAATTATAAAAGGCAGCATGCCCCAGGATTGCTTGCTTACTGCTGCTGCTAACATTTTACACAGCATATTTTCTTTGTCAAAAATTTTGTGTGCCAAAATTTCAGTAATGCAACCCCTCCAAAAGAACAGTTTCACTCAAATATTTTGGTCTATTTCAAATTTAGTTCAATGTCAGCGATATATTTCAATTTTTTCCCAGATATTAGTACTTTCACCTCCCTTGATTTTTTTTTTCAAGATGGCTGAAGTGTAGGCCTGTGTTACCTTTAAAATAGATATTTAGTCCTTTTGATCGCCGTGAACTCTTCACTTTATTTATGTCACAACCCTGTATTGTAAAACTAGGTAATTGGCACCCTTCAATTTTGAATACCATTCACTTTATTCCTGCCCTAGTCCAATGTAGGATGGTTTTCGCCTATATAACATTCACATGATAGTCCAATCAACCAAAAAATAATTTAAAATAGGTCTGACCCATATATCACTTACAGTTTATCAATCTTCTTCCTCCACCTTTCATCTTCTCCTCTCTTCCTTCTCTCCCCTGCCTTCTCTCCAACTTAGAGTAGGATAGTACCAGCAACAACGAGCGTAGGTCCCATGCTGCCCTTGGCTGCTTGCGCCTCCATCCGCTATTGGATTGCATCCACTTGCAATGGAGGAGTTGGCAACGACAATGGTACAGCAGCACATATCAGGGAGCAGAAGGCAGTGGTGACAACAAAGCCCAAGCTCAAAGCTATAGAAGCTCCATTCAATGTCGTGCCACCCAGCCTGCCTACCATCGTGGCGTTGAAAAGCTCCATACCCCCCTCCCACCCGTTGCCTGCGAAGCTTCATCAAGATTGACCTCCTTGATTGCAGCATACATCCAGCTCGTTTGCCTCCTTTTCACCCGCACCTCTACACCAATGTCACGCATGCAAGGAGCATGAGATTCTCGGTGGTCGTGTATGAGGTGTGGATCTCACCAAAGCCATGAGTTTGGACTCACGATGTCTATGCACGAGATTCGGAATTGTGGCATAGCTCGAAGAGAGGGGACTTGGCGGGAGAGAGGAGGAGAGAAGAAGGGAATGCCTCTATCGCTGCCACTCCTTGACTCCTTTAGCCCGCCACCACAGCCTTCCACAAGCTCCAGAGCTCGACCTCTTCTTGCACTGTGTGTCGGTGGATGTTCTGGGTGGTAGACATGGCACTCTTCCTGTCATCGAACTCTTTCTCCTCTACTTGGTACATGCAAAACTAGATCATTTGCCAACAATTGGGCTTCTAGGATCAAGATGTCGACTTGGGAGGGGGATTTGAGTAGGTGATACTAAATATAATTAGCACCTAAACAAAACTAAGCTAAGTTGCTAGGTTTGGTGAAAGATGAACCAACTAAGCGACAAATTAAGTTTTGCAATCCTAGGGTGATAAGGGTTCAAATAGTCTATATAAGAGTAAATTGTACAAATATAAATGCAATAAGTAAATGAGATTAGAGACATGAAATTTTGCACTCAAGGTTCAGAAAACTCACCGATTTCCTAATCTTTGTTGAGACGAGCCCAACTTCACCACTCAAACTACGAAACCTCTGAACCCCTTCGTTAAGAGATGGGTAAGGTGGGAGTTGGTCCAGGAGTAGCTGTTGGGGGCGAAAACCCAACTTATCGCAACCTACTGGTTAGACCGCCAAGGGGTGGTCGGTTAGACCGGCCTCCATTGCAAGGGCTACAAAACTAGCCATTGTAGTGCATTTATTGCACCACCGGTGTTACCGTCATAGGCCAGCCGATTAGACTGCCAGCGACTTCGATCAGACCGAGCTACCACTGGTTAAACCAGTCTCAGACTGTCTCCATGGGCACCCGGTCTGACCGAGTTCAGCCCAATCCCACTGTAGGTGTAATTGTAGATTCAAATTTTATCCTAAAACAAATACAATCCTACTATATTACCTATCACATTTAAATTTCTCTTCATTTTACCTTTAAGTACCCTCCCACCCCCTAACAAATCTTATTTAATAGGAGGTATTTGGATAATTTTCTCTCCGTCTTATTTTCACCTCTCATCATTAACAATGTACTTACAGTTATTTCTTTTATATACGTGCAGGGCCTATGTACCATAACGGAATGTACCATTTGTTCTACCAGTACAACCCACACAGCGCGCTCTGGGACATCGGCAACCTCTCCTGGGGCCACTCCGTCTCCGGCGACCTCGTGAACTGGGCCGCCCTCGACACCGCGCTAGACCCCACCTCGCCGTTCGACGCCAACGGCTGCTGGTCGGGCTCCGCCACCATCCTCCCCGGCGGCCTCCCGGCCATCCTCTACACCGGCATTGACGCCGGCAAGGAGCAGGTGCAGAACGTGGCCTTCGCCAAGAATCCCTCCGATCCGCTCCTCCGTGAGTGGGAGAAGCCCGCGTACAATCCGGTCATCGCGCTCCCGGCCGACGTCCCCGGCGACAACTTCCGCGACCCCTCGACGGCGTGGCTTGGCCGCGACGGCCTGTGGCGGATCGCCGTCTCCGCCGAGGTGGACGGCGTGGCGTCCACGCTCGTCTACAGGAGCAAGGACTTCATCCGGTGGGAGCGGAACGCCCGCGCCGCTGCACGCGTCGCGCGCCGCCGGCATGGTGGAGTGCCCGGACCTGTTCCCCGTGGCGGAGCACGGCAAGGATGGCCTTGACACGTCGGCGAACGGCGGCGGCGTGCGCCATGTCCTGAAGCTTAGCGTGATGGACACGCTCCAGGACTACTACATGGTCGGCCGGTACGACGACGCGGCGGACGCCTTCTCGCCGGTGGAGCCCGAGCGCGGCGATGACTGCCGGAGCTGGCGGCGGCTCGACTACGGCCACGTGTACGCGTCCAAATCGTTCTTCGACACGCGCAACAACCGGCGGGTTCTGTGGGCCTGGGCGAACGAGTCCGACAGCCAGGCCGATGACGTCGCCCGCGGCTGGTCCGGCGTGCAGACATTCCCGAGGAAGATGTGGCTAGCCAAGGACGGCAAGCAGCTGCTGCAGTGGCCAATCGAGGAGATCGAGACGCTGAGGAGGAAGCGCTCCGGTCTCCGGCGAGGCACCAAACTGGACGCCGGCGCGCTGCAGGAGATCGTCGGCGTCGCGAGCTCGCAGGCGGACGTGGAGGTGGTGTTCAAGATTCCGAGCCTGGAGGACGCCGAGAGGCTGGACGACCCCAACCGACTGCTGGATCCCCAGAAGCTGTGCGGCGAGAAGGGCGCCGCCGTGCGTGGCGGCGTCGGGCCGTTCGGGCTCCTCGTGATGGCCTCCGGCGACCTGCACGAGCACACCGCCGTCTTCTTCAGGGTGTTCAGGCACCATGACAAGTACAAGCTTCTCATGTGCACCGACTTGACAAAGTAAGTTCACTAATTTTCCATTGTTCGTCTCTCTACTAGTAGTAGAATTAATCTGAACAGACAACATGTAATTGCAGGTCGTCGACAAGAGCAGGGGTGTACAAGCCAGCTTACGGCGGATTCGTGGACATGGACATCGAGGATCGCAAAACCATATCGCTGAGAACCTTGGTGAGTTCTGTTCGCAAACATTCAGTCACAGACTCACAGCTTGAGTTGAATTGATTCATCGAACACAGATGAGAGAATGACATCGTGTGTGTGTGCGTTTGACAGATTGACCATTCGGTGGTGGAGAGCTTCGGCGGCGGCGGGCGGGCGTGCATCACAGCGCGAGTGTACCCCGAGCACGTGGCGACGAGCAGCAGCCATTTGTACGTGTTCAACAACGGGAGCGACGCCGTGAAGGTGGCGAAGCTGGAGGCGTGGGAGCTGACGACGGCGACCGTGAACGTTGTTGGAGACCACGGCCTTGTTGCGCCGGCGTTGGAGTTGGAGCCGACACGACACAGTGAGGCCTGAAGCGGCTGCTCAGCACAGTTGGTTCGATAGTTTGATTGCATCGTGCAGCCGATTGGTTGTGGTGATTTGATCGATTGTTGTGAACAGGGTGTATTCTGTGACAGAAAGAACAGCACAAAACAAATCATTCGACAGTATATGTCACGTGCTTTATATGTTTTGCTTATCTTGTAGTACTCCCCGTCTCATTTATAAATCATTAGACTTTTTTTAGTTAAAATTCTTTTAAGTTTGATAAAAAATTATAGAAAAATATGCTAACATTTTCAATACAAAACAAATATATTACCAAAATATATATAACGTTAAGTTTAATGAACTTAATTTGGTGTTATAGATGTTGCTAATATTTTTTATAAATTTGATCAAACCAAGAGAATTTTAACTAAGAAAAAAGTCAAACAACTAAAAATATGAGATTGATGGAGTAGTATATATTTTATTGCCACGTACACCTGACCTAGTTATTATGGGTCATTTTAATTCCTTGTTTAGCTCTTATATTCCAGTCTTGTTTGGTAAGTCCCGGAGAAGAAGGTGTCAACAGGGGATACCCGTAGACCGCATCCTGGGGGTAATGGGGTACGTTGGTACGAGAATCTACACAACACAATATCAAACACACAAAAATATTTGGATTATACTGGTTCAGGTCCCTTGTAAGGTAATAGCCCTAGTCCAGTTTATATGGGATTATGACGGAACACAAAGATTATAATAGAGAACAACAAAACTAACAAGTTACCAACTAGATCCCTATTGAGGACGACTCGACGAGATCAAACGGCGAGTTGGCTTCGAGTCCTCGTTCCGTGGTGAGTGGCTAAGCTATGATTCGATGATCATGTACCCTCTGGGGCCTTGTATTTATACCGCAAATACTTTGGCCTCCAAGTAGAACTGGGAGAAAATTCCCTTCGTACGAGATTATAAAGTCCGCCTACTCCCCGAATAGGACTCTGACTCCTTCTATTCAGAGAAATGGTTTCCTTATACACTATTGAATTCCATTATCTCTAAGGTAATTGTGACATCCTGGCCCAATTAGGATTAGGTATGTGTGGCCCATGAGAACTGTGTGCTCATATTTAGTACTACCTTGCTAGTGTAGCAAGGTTAGAATCAACTTATAAGGGCTTGTTCCTCCAAAACGGGATCCAATTCAAAGTGGATTTAGAGATATGCGGAATTCTTGGAAACAGAATGCGCAATGGCTGGAAGTCTGTGTTGGCTGATACCGAGTTCAACGTGGTTTGCCGATACAATAAGATATTGGTTAAATTGATTACTTGATCAATGTCAGATTCAGAAGAAGGGCTTCGATGATATTGTCAGACAAGGAGTAGAGTCCAAGATATACAATTGTATCTATTAATTAGGATTTTATGTAAATGCTTTATAGATATTTTCGGTAAGAGTCCACCTAAGGGACTTGTTTCTCGATTAGAGTTGTGTTACGGAAATATGTGTCGTATCTGTCGTAGACAAGTTTGTATATTTAGGTACAAAAGTAAGCCCGAGGTCTTGTAAATAATTAACACCAGTTCAATCCAATTTCGACGCATCGCCACCTTTTCTCGTTACTTTGTTTCGACGAGTTTTGGCTTTTGAGTCGAGCTGCATTGGTTTCGATCTTCGATAACAAGGTAATTACTTGTTATGGTGGTTTGTGTTTTCGGGACTAGTGCTTACATCCTTATGACACTCTAATATTGATCATGTAATCTGTCGAGTTATCCTATATGTTATATAATCTAAATTAACAATACTTTTCTACTAGCATCGACCAACCTCGATCTAGGGTTTTATCGATAACGGTTAGATTGACTTGTTGACTTGGATTATATAATATATCTACCATCCTGAAAAGATAACCATCGGTTTGATTGTCTAGATATTATGCTTCTTTTTATACTTAGTGCTGCATCAGTTAAGTTTGATCTACTAAGTTGTGCTTGGAATTATAATATATAGTCTGCTTTATGGTTGTTACTAAGGATAGTATCGGGGTTTTAGCCGATCTTACCTAGTATAGTTGTTTTACATAGTTTTATGCTTTGTTCAATATGCTATATCTACCCCTTATATCAGGATCTTAACTAATATAAATATATTGAACTTATTGCTAATTTAATTGATGGTAGTTTGATATATTTGTTGCAAGAGGATATCCTAGTATTAGGTAGTATCGGAGCTATAGCCGATACATGCTTAAATCTGAACATCGGCTATGCTTCAAATCATTAGGACATTGCCTTTTCGCATTAATGTTATAGACTGAACAATCATTGTCCACAGATCTAAAACCATAACCCTCTGCTTGCAAACAGGAAGCAGAGATAACGTTTTACACAAAGCTGGAATGCAATAACAATTATTTAATTCCAAAACTAATCCTGATGGTAAAGATAATGGCATAGCGCTGACCGCAACAGCAGCAACTCTTGCTCCATTGCCCACGCGAATGTCCACTTCGCCTCTCGCCAAATCCTACTTCTTTTCAGCCCCTGCAATGATTTGCATATGTGAGCAACTGACCCAGTATCAAATACCCAAGAATCAGTAGAGGAAGTAGCAAGATTAATATCTATAACATTAATACCTGAGGTGGAACTCTTTCCATCCTACTGCTTCTGCTTGAGCTGCTCTAGGTATTTCTTGTAGTTCCTCTTCCAATGACCTGTCTCCTTGCAAAAGAAACACTCTGCATCCTTAGCGGGCCCAGTCTTTTGAACCTTGGTCTTAGAGTTGCTAGTACTCCCGATCTCATCGGAGTTTAGCTTTCTCTTTTGACCACCTTTCTTGTTATTGGGCTTACGCTTATGCATTACCATCACATGGTTGGAGTTTTTCTTAATGCTTTCCTCGGCACCCTTTAGCATCCCATGCAGTTCGGCTAAGGTCTTGCTCATGTTGTTCATGTTGAAGTTCAATATGAACGGCTCAAAGCTGGGAGGGAGCGACTGGAGAATCAGATCAGTAGCCAACTCTTGGCTAAGGGGAAAACCAAGCTTTTCCAGACTCTGGATGTAACCAATCATTTTGATCACATGTGGACTAACTGGATTACCTTCTGCAAGCCTGCACGCAAACAAAGACTTTGAGGTATTAAACCTCTCGGCCCTTGCTTGGTCCTCAAACATGCTACACAGTCCCGTGATTATGCTATGGGCATCCAATGCCTCGTATTGCCTCTGAAGTTCAGGGGACATAGTAGCAAGCATGAGACAGCTCACATCCAGATAGTCATTCCGCCGCCTTTCATGATCCCTGCGTTGAGCAGCAGTGGCATTGGTAGGTAAATCAACTAGAAAAGGCTCTTCAAGCACAAACTCTTTGTGCTCCTGTCTGAGAACAATTCTCAGGTTGTGATACCAATCCATAAAGTTTGTTCCATTCAACTTCTCTTTCTCAAGAATAGACCGTAAATTAAAACTGGATGGTGCAGGAACTGCCATGATCTACAATAGAAATATATATATGCAAAATCAGCACTATGTTTACATTTAATCTTTCATTAAACAATTTAACAAAATATGCTCCCACTATGTATTGTGCAACAAAATTCCCTCTAATAACATAGTGAGTCGAGATCCTCATTTTAATAGTATCTAGTGAGCTTTGGCATCACGGCTAGACAACTAATAAAATAGGTAAGCAATACCTTGCTAATCACATCCTATGTGACTCTCGTACTGTCAGGTGACATCTCCATGTACTAACCCAACCTATACTCCAAGGTCCAAAACCGTTTTGATAACCTTGTCAAGTAAACCAACAATCTCCGCATATAGATATCCGACATCTATCCTATCTTATTATGATGAAAAGTGACACTCTACTTTGGCAGACCCATCACTTATGATCACAATCGTGATAGGTACAATTATTGGAAGAGCATATTACACTTAATTTTTCTGAGGGGATCTATCATACTATGTCATCATATCAAATATACAACGGTAATAATGTAAGATAGATAAACATCATATGCTAGTACATTAAACTGTGTTGCACTATAATCCAAGGAGTGATGGTGATCTCTATCCTCATGTAACTCACTTGGTACATATTTGACATAGAATCAAATTCTATTCATTGATATAAAACCCCAAACGAAATATAAGGGGTGACGCACACGGCGGTCCCGCTAACCGGTTAGCGGGCGGGCGGTCGAGAGGGGAGCCGCCCCCCGCGGGTTTTAGGGCAGCGCCCTTAAAAGGTCACGGGGTACACATATCTCACCTGCGATTCGCCATGTGAAAACGTTAACGGCGTAATCAAATTATGCCAAAACTGAGTCAATCTCATTGGCTCGTTTTCTCAATGGCGCGCGGTTCCAGCGGACATCGGACCATCCGATGAACACAATTTCACCCATCTATATCGATTGATCTCATTAACCCATATGCCTATCGGTCCATCTCATGTTCCAATTAAGTAAGAACTCATCTACTATGTAATAGATCTCATCTACTACACCCGCATATCAACTATATGCATGGATCCAGATCACAAACTATACAAGATGGCTCTGATACCACTATTGGGATACGTGTAAGTTACGATAGCATAAAACAAAATTTTTCTACCGCGTAAACCAGGAACCATGCAAGTATGAGATCATAGATCGTTACCACCCGACGCACTACGCAGCAGAAGTATGCACTAAGGAGCCGAAGGAATCCTCGCAATGTAGCGCGCGCCGATGTAGAGGAAGTAGTCGATCACAGCGGCTCGACCTTCTCCTCCTCGTGCATTCTCCTTGCCGTGCTCCCACGCCGATCAGCACCGCAAGACAGCGGCACCTCCACCGATATCCACACGTCCAGGGAAGGAACACCACGCGCAGATGTGCTAGCACCCGCGCGCGGCTAGGGTTTGCTCGTGGAGGGGAGTGGCGGCTAGGGTTTCACATGGCGTGATGTGTTAATACCGCCGGCCACACCCCCTCACGTATATATAGGAACCACGTCCGGGGCTCCAAGGCCCATAGGAGTCCTACTCGGATCCCTATCCGAATTGAGTGCATATTGGATCTCCATCCAATCCCTTTATTCCGGCCCTTTAAGCGTACGATCCTGTAGGTTCATGCATACTCGGGTGCAACCCGAAAACTCCTTTTCGGTCTACGTGTCAATAGCGGCCCCTAGCAGAACGTATTGACCCACCGAGCATACATAAGGATCATATCGGCTAAACCTTTAGTGTTTACTTGTATGAACCCCTTTGCCTCACGATATCGATTAAGCTCAAGGCTAGATATGTGCTATCCTCTAATAGCTCAATCATTCACTCGATCTTGTGATAGATTATATAACCTGCGATTGACTCCTCAATCACTTTTGGTATGACCATGCACTTCCATAATCTATAACATCGAGGGGCCAGAGATATCTCTCCGTAGGAGGGACAAATCCCATCTTGATTATTCATATCCCACTACATGTTTCATAACACACCCGAAGACTACTTTTATAACTACCCAGTTACGGAATAGCGTTTAGCTGTCCCTAAGTAAGTCACTACACATGTTGGAAACTATGATAATCTTAGGTCTAAGAATTCTATACCAACACTAATCGAGACCACTGATGGCACTACACAAATAATTCTTGCAGTGTCTCATGTCGGGTCTATCCAACAACATGTTCCCCAACATGTGTCCACATTATCAATTTGGTATGTCCATACCATGATTCATGAGACATAATCATCAATCAATACATGTACTGATCATTTAACTATATTTGTTCCACATATGATATTTGATCAGGGATCCTTTAGAAATAGCAACATAATATAAAGAGTCTCATAAATGAATCACATATTCATTAGCCAATAATGAGTTATCTATTTTATGGAACAATATCAGATAAATATGTAAATATAATATGTGATACAATCATCTCTATGATTGCCTCTAGGGCATATCACTAACAGCCGCAAGCGTCTTGAAGGGTTGTTGGCGAGAAAATACATGTCGCAAGGTTTTTCCGACCAATGTTCGTCCGCTGGCATGAGATATGCAGATGCCTTCATGGATATCGAGTAGTAGGTTTTTGCCGTCCTCGAGAGAGACACACTATAGCAGGACTCCGTTCGGAGCTTTTCTGTATAGATCGTTGCCAATCATATGATATAGCTTTGCCTGACGGGAGAGCTTTTCCGCCTCGGTGTCATCGTCCGGCAGTTTGTCGGCATCCAAGAAGTTAATCAGCGGAGTTCGCTAGTTTTGAGTGGTCTCATTGTCAGCTACGACATTGTCGACTTCCGGATTAGCCCCCGAGCTGTTCTCGGCGCTGACGTACTAAGGTGCCTTCGTTGTTAGTAATTTGGACTAAATGTTGTCAGGACATCCAGAAAAAGTGTTGTCCTGAAGGTGTTATCAGGACATCCAGAAAAAGTGTTGTCGGTCTCGGTGTTGTGAGCTTTTATCAGGAATTTGGCGAGGTTGATAAATTTATCATTATTCCTCCTTCGCTTCATTGAGTTAAAGTCATAGTGTGTGCTTATGTGTGTCTTTCGTGCAAAAATGGTTGCAGTATTGTTCTGCAAACATTTAAAAAAATAGAAATCACACCAATTCCTTGGAACACATATTTGCCTTCTGAAAATATACATATTATTATTCTAGAAGGATTTATTTTCATTTTTTAAAAAACTATAAAAAATTAATAAAAACCCACAAATGTGAACAAAAGAAATTACATTTGTAGAAAGCATGGCCCTTATTCATAATTACATTTGAGGCTCGTAAGCTTTATTTTTCCCTCAAGCCCATAGTGGTACATACAGTAACTACCACGCGTATCAGTTATTCAGTGCAAAAGCTCCTTTCCATATAGTCCAGCAATGCCTTGCCCGGGATTTTCCTGTTTCACCAGGGACTCTCCTACCAAAATCTATGAGTGAATAAATATAAATCAGAGATTTATTTGAAAATAAAGTAACAAAAGATTCATAATTGAAAATTTTAATATATGAGAGGAGGAAACACAAGCCAATCGGTCTAGTGGATAAGCAATCGATCTTGCGTTGTCTCTATACGAAAAATGATTTTTTTTTTCCAAAACACCATAACTCAAACTACAACAAAGTACCAGAAAAAATTGAGAAAAAGGGTTGCAATTTTGACTATAACTACAACTAAATTAGAAAATAAAATTATTCTCAAACTAGCTTATTATTTTTTTCCAACTACAATTATTAAAAATTAGTGATATTTGTTATATTGTGGATAAATATTAAATCCAATTACAAATATTCTTAATCCATTTCAGATGTTCCGTACAATATTTCAGCTGGAAATTTACAGTAAGCATATGTATGACCAACATAGCTGAAAACGTGTAATCAAAAAACTTACTGCAGAAACACCAGCATTCTGCACGTATGCAACATCATCAGGCGTGAAAAGACCAGATTCACCAACAACCTGAAGTAAAAAAAAATACATTAACACTATATATACAGGTCAACTAATCACTTTTTATTACAAAAATTAGACGACAACATCTAACAGGCACCCCCGAAAAAAAAACTTCTAATAGGCGTGAAACAAGAATCTGTTCCGTGAACAACTGAACTGTCCAATATTCTGAAATCAATGGTACATTATATAACAATAACTATGTGCTCCCAAATACATTTCAAGCAAAAAAAGGATATATTTCAAGTGGCTTTTCAATTATCGTTGATGAAAGTACACTGAAATATGGTTAATTATACAGCACAACATCAAGCACATCTAAATGAATAAAAGTAAGATAATGTAATTGCTGAATCAAAAAAGAATTATCACACAACGGTACGGAAGACGTACCAAAATCCCTTTATCCCTTATGAGGTCACCACGTTTCTCCAGCAGGGTCTTTGTGTTTGAAGTATCAACCTTAAACGTCTCTATAACAAAGAAATTCCAGTATACATCAAGGGACTGCCTAACAAACATGCGACTGAAAATCCCCAAAAAAATCTTTCAAATGTAATTATAGTACAATAATACTGTAATTACATTATAACTAGCATGTAATTACAAATGTAATTTAGATGTAAATTATATGTAACTATAAAAATAAGTTAGTCAGTGATAGGGATGAGTTAAAAATCCCGGATTGAGTCTTGGTACTGCGAGAGTTTTTGTTTTTTTTTTTTTTGCCATGCACGAATCTCAGCGTAAAGAGAATCTCAAGCGCATCCGACAGTAAAAAAAAAAGTGCAAGATTAAGAAATACAAAATCTATCAGCAGATGGATAGCTATTTCGATACATCAATGTCAACTGGGATTCTTGAAGTCTCCAATGATGGGAAACATTTGCAAGAAAAGATAATGACGATACCTAAACTGCGGTTATTGATGCCAATAAGCTGAACGCCGTCTATTTTGAGCACGCGATCCAGCTCCCTCTCATCATGAACCTAAAATATCAGTGACGTTTAGTACACAGTAAGAAAACTCACAATTGAACAGGACACGATGAACTAAGAAAGAGCTCATCTAAAAATATAAAAATAAAACAGAGCATGCTTATGTTTGACGAATCACATATCAGGTAAAGAATTGATCCCTACAAGAGAAAGTTTCGACCGAACCATTATCATTCGATTTTACCACTGATAGAAAAGCAACAACCAAATGATTTGTCAAATTTGGCAGAAACATCAAATCTGGTAGTAGGTTAAATGAATTGTCAAGCAGAATATGAACAGTCAAAATGGAATTGTATGCAAACTGTTCTTGTAAAACAACAGTGAGAGAACATGGAAGTTGTAAAGCACCTCTATGAGAGCTGTCATTCCGAGGTTCTTGCAGATGCGAAGCATGTACTTGATGTCGAGATCAGGTAAAACAGCAGCAATCAATAGAATCGCATCCGCGCCCTTCGACCGAGCGTAATAGATTTGCCAGATATCTATCACAAACTCCTTGCAAAGAAGAGGGCACTGCATGCATTGACAGAATCAAACTACTACATTCGTATGACAAATGCACATGTTTCAACTGTCAACTGAAGCTGAAGAATATTCTTCAGAAAAGTTAAAGAAAAAGCCCCTTTTGAATACTAGCGCGTACCTTTACTCCGGAATTGCGAACGGTCTCGAGATTTTCAAAGCTACCCTGAAGAATCAAAGAGTTTGAAAAGTCAGATATATGTGAAACAAAAAAACATTAATAATTGTAAGGATGAGAATTTGAGAACTACAAAGTCGAAAGCTACGAGAAGAATTTCCAACCTGAAAGTGCTTTTCATCTGTCAGGATGCTGAGGCAAGCCGCACCGTTCTTCTCATAGGATTGCGCGATCTCAACCTGTTATCAGATTACAGGATTAGGCACACATAAAACAGTATTCTGTCAATGAGACCGTAATTCAGGAAGTCAACCTTTAGACATGAATTTTCCTAAACAGACCTATTAGATGTTGACACATGCAAAGCTCTCTGAAACTCACCGGATTGAAGTCCTCCCGGAGCACGCCTCTACTCGGCGACGCCTTCTTCACCTCGGCAATCAGCGCTGGCGCGCCGTTGCGGCGGTAGGCCGCCGTCAGCGCGCCGACGAAGTCCCTGGCCGGGGGCGCGTGCTGGCTCGACTCGATCACCTTCTGCAGTGGCTTCTTGGCCTTCCTCTGCACAAGAACAGAGTAACCGAACATGCATGCAAATCAGTAACAGATGGTTATTCTTGTGTGCGAATTTATTCAAACAGTTTATGTGAGGACGAGTTTACCTGGGACACCTCGACCTCTTTGTCCCAGATGATCTGCTCGAGCATGTTGCGGGGGACGGCCTTGTCGGCGCCGGAGCCCTCGGATGGGTAGCGTGCGCGGCAGCGGCGGCGGATGCGGATGCCCTGCGCGGCGGCGATGGAGTTGATGGACTTGCCGCTCTCCCACTGGATCACCTCCGCCGAGTTGAACATCTCGTCGTGCTCCAGCGCGTACAGGATCGAATCCTGCACCAAAACCAGATTCCATCGAAACGATGAACGCGATTTGCCACAGCTGCATAATCAAGAAACGGATGGCTCGAGAGGAGTACCTTGGCGGCGGCGCAGCGCACCGCGCGGGCGGCTCTGGCGATGGTCCGTAGGGCGTGCGGCGACGAGGAGGTCGAAGAGAGGGACGCCGGCGAGAAGGCAACCGCGGGGAAAGAGGAAGAGGCGGCGAGGAGGGACTCCATCGGGGAAGGAGTTGGTGGGAAGAGGCGAGTCGGAGGGAGCAGAGGAGAGGAGGAAGCGAGACAAGTAAGCTGCTGTGATATGGCGGAGGTCGACGCGTGGATGTTGGGTTTTATAGGCGTCTACAGCGACTGAGCCGACACGGCGGTTTGCCGCCAGACTAAAAACTAAACACGAAAATATGTCTCATTTCACACCATATATTCATTCCATAATATAGCTACTGGATAAAGAATATACCTTATTTTACACCATATAACAATTTCTAGTTATGTATGTAGATATACTCTTATCTATATATGTATAAAGCTAGCTTATTTGGTACGATTACAATTGTATCTCCATCTCTCCTGAGTTAAAGCTCAACCAAATTATCTTAACTCTGTCTAAAAGGAGAATTATTTGACAAAATGAAGGGATAACTCCAATTTACACCCTTCAACTCTTTGTTTTGTGTAAAACACACCCCAAACTTCGAATTAGCTATTTTATACTCCTAAACTTTTAATACCGTGCAGTTTACACCTTGGTTGGTTTACACCCTGGTTTTATAGTACAATAGAATGCCATCTAGGATGTCACGTGTAAAAAAAAAGAAAACTTTAGGACCTACATGTCAGGCCTACCGTCGTGTTCGCGGCTCTCCTCGCCCCTTTCGCCATAGTCCTACGTTCATATGCTCACATCTTATGTTGGCTGGATCTTTTGGTGAGTTGAGATAACTACGGATTGGGAGAGAAGTTGTCGACCCGATTACAACCGTACAATACTAGAGAACTGATCTTCTTCGGTGGCCGAAAATCACAAATTTCGCGGTTCTATTATGAATCGGTACTAAATATGGTCTTTAGTACCGGTTCATAAACCGAATAGTTATGATCTTTAGTTCCGGTTCACATATTGTCAAACCTTGTCAGACCCACTGGGAGCTTTAGTCTCGGTTGGTTATCATATTGATCTTTAGTACCGGTTGGTGTTACCAACCAGTACTAAAAATCATGTCCTTTATATAGTTGTCTTTCTCCTCCAGCTCGAACCATTGCTGCAAAAATTGGCAAGGAGGAGGAGGGGAGGTGCTACCAAAATTTTTTTTGAAAATATTTTGGTGATATTATACAAATCGAAGGGTTATAAAAGGTTTGCAACTTCATGCTCTATTGATGTATGGTTAACATATTATATTTCTAGCTATATTTCTATACATCATTATCTATCAAATAGGTATATGGAAAAAGATGAGAGAGAAAATTGACGTCGGGAATAATATTAGAAAATTTTGGATAAAAGTGTTAGAAAAGTCAAAGAATGAGAAATATAGATAATGAGGATAAAAGAATAGAAAACTAAGTCCATTTAAACATCATTAAAGTAATAACAAATAAGTAGAATAAATTAAAAATATGTTTAGAACTTTAAACAACTTTTTTGAATATAATTAAATAAGATAAACCATATAATTAACCATGGAGAAATATATTTACATTTTTTTAAAAATGATAGGGTTTATATATAATTAACCATGACTCTGGTTAAGACCATTTAAAGCTCTATAAAATATTTAGAATTAAGAAAGAATCATTAAAAATATGTCAGTTTAATTACGATGTTTTAAATTATTATATGATTATTTAATTAATTGCACTTTCGTGGACTTCCTTTACATTTATTTATTACATGTAGATGGATCGGTAATAGATGTCCGACGGTCGAATGAGTTTGATGTCGTGCATCATTTTTTGAGTGTGGCCAATACCAACAAGCATAAGGGTTTATATGTTATCCATGCAAAAAGTGCAAAATCAAAAGGAGTATTCTACATCAAGAACTATTCATGCCCACTTGTTTGAGTCGGGATTCATGCCTAGCTATAATTGTTGGACCTCGCACGGAGAGTTAGGGGTTGCACTGTACGATGATGAAGAAGAATACGACAACACTCTGGACTGGGCTCAATACGGTGGATTTGAGAAAAATACAACAGGCGAGGAGGACGGGGCTGTTGAAGATAACGACGGTGCGAATGATCTTGGTCAAATGTTGTGCGACGTAAAGAAGGACTGTGAAAGTGAAAAGGAGGTCCAGAATTTAGATCGTATGTTAGCGGACCACAAAACGTCCTTGTACCCAGGTTGTGAACAGGGGCACAAAAAGTTGGGTACTAAGCTGGAATTCTTGCAATGAAAGGCAAAAAATGGTGTGAGTAACAAGGCATTTGGCGAGTTATTGAAACTCATAAAGATCATTCTTCCGGAGGAAAACGAATTGCCCAAAACAATGTACAAAGCTAAGAAGGTAGTCTGTCCTCTAGGTCTGTAAGTACAGAAGATACACGCATGTCTGAATGATGTATCCTCTATTGCAGTGAGGAGTACGAGAACCTAGAAGCATGCTCGGTTTCTAAGGCATTACGATACAAGATTAGATGAGATAAACCATGTGATCTTAATGGACAGCCTTCAAAGAAAAGAATTCCTGCTAAGGTGATGTGGTATTTCCCTATAATACCACGGCTGAGATGTTTGTTCAGGAACAAAGCGCATGCAAGAATGATGCGCTGGCACGCAGAAGAACGTCAACAAGACGGGATGCTGAGACACCCCGCCGATGGGTCGCGGTGGTGAAATATCGACAGAACATTTCAAGACCGGAGGGGATGCATGAAACGTAAGGTTCGATTTAAGTACGGATAGCATGAATCCATTTGGAGAGATGAGCAGCGGTTATAGCACCTGGCCTGTGACCATGTGTATCTACAACCTCCCCCTTGGTTATGCATGAAGCGGAAGTACATCATAATATCGATTATTATTCAAGACCCAAAGCAGCCTGGTAACAATATTGATGTGTACCTAAGACCATTGGTTGACGATCTAAAACTGTTGTGGAAGAAAGAAGGTGTCCCCGTGTGGGATGAGTACAAACAGGAGCAATTTAACCTACGAGCGCTGCTGGTCGTAACCATTAACGATTGACCTGCTCTTAGCAACCTATCCGGACAATCAAACAAGGGGTATAAGGCTTACACCCACTGTATGGATGAGACTGACAGTATGTACTTGAAGCATTGTAGGAAAGTTGTATACATGGGCCATCGTCGATTTCATGTTGCAAGCCACCCTGTCCGAAAGAAAGGCAAACATTTCGAACAAAAGGCAGATCACTGTCTGAAGCCTAAACATCGTAACGAGAAAACCGTGTTTGCATTGGTGAAAGATCTGAAAGTAGTATTTGGAAAGGGATCTGGAAGCCAACCTATAGCGAGTGAAGATGGGCACATGGCTATGTGGAAGAAGAAGACTATTTTTGGGAGTTACCCTATTGGGAAGACTTAGATGTTCGTCACGCAATCAACGTGATGCACCTAACTAAGAACTTTTGCGTCAACCTGCTGGGCTTCCTTGATGTATATGGGAAGTCGAAAGATACACTTGAAGCACGTAATGATCTGAAGCATATGAATCAAAGCGAAGGCCTTCATCTGAAACCGAAGGAGAAAGGAAACCATTACTTGAGTCTAGCCAGCTATACCATAAGCAAGGCTGAGAAGGAAAATATGTTTGAATGCTTAAAGAGAATCAAGGTACCGTCTGGCTACTCATCGAATATAAAGGAAATAATAAGCGTGAAAGAGAAGAAATTCACAAACCTAAAGTCTCATGACTGCCACGTGTTGATGACACAGCTGCTTCCTGTGATAATTCGAGGTATCCTTCCTGATAAAATCCGGACAACAATAACAAAGCTATGTGCTTTTCTCAACGCAATTTCGCAGAAAATCATCGATCCAGACAGATTATTAGCCCTTCAAATGATGTGGTGCAATGTCTTGTAAGCTTTGAGATGATCTTTCCACCATCCTTCCTAAATATAATGACGCCTCTACTATGTCACCTTGTCAAAGAGATCGGTATTCTCGGTACTGTGTACCTACATAACATGTTTCGTTTCGAGAGGTACATGGGTGTTCTAAAGAAATACGTCCATAACTGTTCTCGTCCGGAAGCAAGCATCGCCAAGGGATATGGAACAAAAGAGGTCATTGAGTTCTGTGTAGAATTTATTGAAGACCTTCGTCCAATCGGGGTCCCCGAATAAAGCCATGAGGGGAGACTAGGGGAAAGGGGACTCTTGGAAGGAAAACTGTAGACAACAATTTATTCCGTAAAGCACATTTCACGGTGTTGCAACAATCTTCGTTGGTGGCTCCTTACATCGATGAGCACTTGGTGGTTGTTCACTCCAAAAACATTGGTAAGTCCGATGCCTGGATTACATGCCATCACATTGATACTTTTCTTGCTTGGTTGCGACAACATCTCATGGATAACGATACGATTGACCAACAACTAGCCTTCTTGGAGAGAGGACCATATTTCTCGATCTTGACATTCCAAGGATATGAAAAAATGGGTATACATTTTACACAAGAGCCCAACACAGAAAGAGAAGAACCAGAAAAATACTATTTGTGTCGATGCCATGAGATACGATGGGACAATTAGCACGTACTATGGTGCCACTGACGAGATGTGGGAACTCGATTATGGACCTTTGAAGGTCCCTCTGTTTCGGTACCAATGTGTTAAACTGACTGGTGGGATGAACCAATGGGTCAACCGTGTCTCAGACGAACCATTCGTTCTAGCCAATGTTGTAACGCAAGTTTTCTATGTTAAGGACATGGCTAGTAAACCAAAGAAGAGGAAAGGGCCCGACGAGTCAAAGTGTCACGTGGCTCTCCCAAACAAAAGGAAAATCATCGGAGTGGAGGATAAAACTGACGAAGATTACAATCAGTTTGACGGGCAACCTCCGTTCGCGGTAACGGTTGACCCGAGCATCCTCGTATCAAATGAGGACACCCCTTACTCACGCAACAATCATAACGAAGGAACATTCGTTAGGAGAAAGTACATGAGGTCAACCATCACAGTGTAAACTATTTTTAATGTATTGAAGGTCCTCTGTTTCAATTGATTTATATTTGACCAAGGTTGTTGCGTGTATGGATGATATAACGATGGGGTTAATGTATTCTCATTTAACAACAATTTGTAACTAGTTTAAATGTGTTCTCATGATTTTTGTGATTTTATTTCATCACAAATGCATTTAATCAGTCATGGGTTAATTATATATGATTTTTAAAATTTAACAACAAATTGTAACTATTTTAAATGTGTTGTCCTTATTTTTGTGATTTTATTTCATCTTAAATGCATTTAATCTGTCATGGGTTAATTATATACGAATTTTTAAAATTAATCAACAATTTGTAACTATTTTAAATATGTCCTCATTATTCTTGTGATTTTATTTCATCTTAAATTCATTTAATCGGGCATGGGTTAATTATATATGATTTTTAGAATTTAACAACAATTTGTACCTATTATAAATGTGTCCTCATTATTTTTGTGATTTTATTTCAACTTAAATGCATTTAAATGGGCATGGCTTAATTATATATGACTTTTAGAATTTAAAAACTATTTGTAACTATTATAAATGTGTTCTAATTATTTTTTTGATTTTATTTCATCTTAAATGCATTCAAACGGGCATGGGTTAATTATATATGACTTTTAGAATTTAATAACTATTTGTAACTATTATAAATGTGTTCAAATTATTTTTATGATTTTATTTCTTCTTAAATGCATTTAATCGGTCATGGGTTAATTATATATGATTTTTAAGAATTTAACAACAAATTGTAACTATTTTTAATGTGTTCTTATTATTTTTTTGAATTTATTTCATATTAAATGCATTTAATCGGTCATGAGTTAATTATGTATGAATTTAAAAATTTATCAACAATTTGTAACTATTTTAAATGTGTCCTCATTATTCTTTTTATTTTATTTCATCTTAAATGCATTTAATCGGGATGGGTTAATTATATATCATTTTTAGAATTTAACAACAATTTTTAACTATTATACATGTGTTCTCATTATTTTTGTGATTTTATTTCAACTTACGTCCATTTAAACGGGCATGGGTTAATTATATATGATTTTTAAAAATCTAATAACTATTTGTAACTATTATAAATGTGTTCTAATTATTTTTGCGATTTTATTTCAACTTAAATGCAGTTAAACGGGCATGGGTTAATTATATATGACTTTTAGAATTTAATAACTATTTGAAACCACTATAAATGTGCTAATTATTTTTGTGATTTTATTTTAACTTAAATGCATTTATACGGGTATGGATTAATTAATTTTTAGTCCCGATTGTTATTACAAGTTAGGACTAAAGATTAATTTGGAAATAGCGGGAAACATCTTTAGTCCCTGTTGTAGCCACCAACCGGGAATAAAGATGTTTCTATATATATACATGAGGCGCATTGTCTTCTCCGATCCACTCCCACACTTGTAGCAGCTACCTACCGGCTCCATCGATCTCCCGCCGCCACCGCCATCGTCGCCACCGTCATTGCCAGCCGCAGCCTCCATCACCGCTGCCGCCGTCGTCACGACCACCGCCGTCGTTGTGTGCAAGAGATATAGGGCTGCGCGCCCCCACCGACCATCTCAACCCCACCCCTTCCACATTGATCTTTCCCCCATCGCCGCAACCACCGCCACCACCGCCACCACCGCCGCCGCGCCACCACCACCGCCATCGCCACCACCAATGCCACGCGCCTCCGCCGCCACCGTCGTCGTCCCACACCGCCACCGCCGAACGAGAGCGATCATCCAACCAAATGACCGAATTGAACGAACGAGCAACCGAATGACCGAACGAACGAATGAACGACTTAGCAAACGACCTAGCGAACAACTTAGTGACTTAGCGAATGACCGAACGAACGACTTAGCGAACGAGCGAACGAACGAATAGCGAACAAATGACCTAGCTGTTCAATGATTTAGCGAACGACTTAGCGAACTAGCGAATGACCGAACGAACGATTTAGCGAACGAGCAACGAACGACTTAGCAAACTAGTGAACGAATGACCTAGCGGTTCAATGATTTACCGAACGACTTAGCGAACTAGCGAATGACCGAACGAACAGCTTAGCGAACGATCGAACGAACGACTTAGCGAACTAGCGAGCGCACGACCAATATTGGGTGTTGTTTTCACCCAATATCTTAAGTCAGTACCTCTCATTTAACAATGTATATGCAGACATTCTGAATTTAGACTTAGGACCAATTCGACTTTGGACCAATGAATGGTATTATTTAATGCTATTATTATTTGTATTAATGGTATTATTTATTGGTATTATACAGAAGGCAGATTGCGATGACAAGCAGATCCTCTTGGACACAATCGCAAAGGGCAACAGCCAATATTGCACGGATGAGGAGGGTAATGAGGATACCAACTAGTACTTGAACGATGAGCGAAACATTGAGGGACACGAGGATGGGGACTAGGAGGGCCAGAGTTACAGCCAACCGAGTGTTGGTGATAAGAGGGAACACGGACAACGAGGTGTTGCGAGGAAGGTGGAGGGGAGGCATGTTATAACCGAAGCGAGACTAGACAGCCAACCTGTAGTCCCTGCTGATGCTGCAAGAAAGTTTGTGTCACACAGCGGTTGGTGCGTGAGGGATCACGTGCTCATCAGTACAGTAAACTGGTACCAAACAAGGTCACATGGGGATGAGGAATAATCTTATCTCCCTAATTCAGAGAAAGACATGTTGTGGACCACCATGGTCGAGACCTTCATAGTCCCTGAGGCAGAATAGACCAAAGTGAAGGAATGGACTCTAAAGAAGATGGCCGAGCAATTCCAAAGCTACAAGAAAGAACTCTAAAACAAATATGTAGTGAAGGGTCTGACATCGGACTTCGACAAATTCCCCAAACTAACGGATCATTGAGATGCGTTTGTCGCGTACAAGACAGGAGAGGCAGGGCAAGCGAAAATAGCCGAGAACAAAGCCAATGACGTAAAGAAGAAATACTTTCACCGGTTAGGGTCGAGTGGCTACAAGAAGGCAGTGCCCAAGTGGCAGAGAATGGAAGCAGCGTTAGAACAAAGAGGTATCATTCCCGCCGTAGCTGATCGGCCTAAACGATCCAAATATTGGTACTACACTCATGGGAAACATTGAATCCCAGCGATGGCTCCCTAGTTTTCAGCGATGACATACGCCAAGCAGCACACCGTCTCATCAAAGCCCTAGAGGCATCTGCTGAGGGAACTTTCAAGCCCGACAGAGAAAAGGACAAGCTAATGCTCGCACTAGAGAATCCTGAGCACCCAGGACGAACGCGCGGAAAAGGCGTGATTGCATGGATGCATGGGTTTGAAGAGGAAATCCACACGTACCGGAGTCGCATGAGAAGCAAGAGAGCTCAAGAGGTGAAGCTCACAGATCTCGAAAGTAAGGTCGAGACATACCACACACGGATGCAAGAGGAGGTTGAACGACGGGTAGACAAACGTTTAAGTCAGTCACGCCAACCGTCTATTCCTCTCGTCATGGTGAGCCCCTAGGGAAAGGAAGCAGTTGCGCTTCTACAGGGCAAGTAGGAGATCCTCAGAGCATGGAAGCTGTAGGAGGGCTTGATGTCGAGGAACCACCCTGCCCCGTGGATGAAATCACGCAGCGTACATCGTGTGAGCTGCATGTTCCTTTTAGGAACATATCAATCATGGTTTGTTCGTAGTTTTATGATATATTTCTCATTACATTGCTCAAATTATTGCACATGTTAAGTACTAATAACTTCGATTCTCGTGAAGGCGGCGGATGGCACGGCCATACCAGTGTAGCAGAACAAGACGTACCATTGTAGGCCGATTCCACCTTGGTACTCAAAGGTCAAAGTGGAGCGGGTGGTCCCCGGCTTCGAGGATCTCGAGTTGGACATCCCCGGAGGAGACGGGGAGACAAAACTGCAAGACACATCTAACGCCATTGTACTATGGTGCAAGCGCTACATCGTGTTTCTCGGGTGAGCAGTCGCGTCCGTTCGTACATCACCTCCGCCTGCACCATCTCCTCCCAGGCCTCCGCCACCTGCACCGACTGCTCCGCGGGCATCGACTTCTCCGAAGTCTCTGTCGCTTGCACCGTCTCCTCCGGCTTCTATGCCGCAACCAGCTGTAATTTCCAGGAAGTCTTGTCCACCTCGTCCTGCGTCATCAAAGTCCATGCAACAAACAAAGAAGCCAAGACTTGGTGAGCCAAAACTCGCCACTCTCAAGAAAAGAGCGCATGATAGGACTGACAAGGGGACTGACGAGGTCATCGAAAAAGAAGTGCAGGACTACTTCAAGCCACCGAGTCCACAGAAGAAGACTCCAATAGACCCGTCAACAAAAGAATTCTTTCTGAAGATGAGCGAACGGACCAAAAGGACTTGTCATCTGACTACGAACGATCAATGATCAAGTCTTTTAAGAATTCCAAAGGGAAGAACAAAGAAGTCCCTCAGCTCGGTCAACAACGAAAGCAAGACATTGAGTCGATGACAACTGAGCCCACAATTGATATTGAAGGATTTCCCACAATTGATATTGAAGGATTTCTCAAAGATACAAATCTGACTAAGGAGCAACTGCTGGGACTAAAGCCTATCCAGACAGTGATAGTGGCGGATCTCGCATACAAATTTACCTTGGGCGAACTACTCGTCAAGCCTGAGCATGTGAATAACCTCTCTACACAGATGTACCGCTTCCATCAATGGTACATGGAAAAAACTACCAAAGGCAGAGAGATGTTCGGTGTAAAGATAAAACATGCTGATTACTTGAATGCAGAAGAGACTATTTGGGTCAAATTCGAGGACGCCTTCCCTATATACCACCTACACTCCATCGACGTCACTTTTATGAGCATATGGGTTTTGTAAGTGTCATTCAACTTTATTCCTGTTGGAAATTTGGTCATAATTCGCATATTTCAATCCAAAAAAACATTATGCTAAATATGACATGTGTATGGTTGAATGATCTAGTGATAGTCCTAAACATGAACATACTAATAACTAGAAAAGCAAAATCAAAAACCATGTTTAACACTACGATGAAGAACGTCACATACCCGGATAACACTTCGGTACTAGATGAGGCTTTGTCGGTGTTGTTGCCTCCATTGATGTTGTCGTTCTCTCCTCCTCCAGTCCCTCTGCCCCGCTGCTAGTACGTCTACCGTTGACACCTCCGCCAGTCGAGATGTTGGTACATTGGAAGTAGACAATGCAGAAAAGTCGGCGAGGAAGAAGACATTGCAGACATTGTTGGAGAGGAAGAAGATGTTGCAGCCGACAGCAGTCGCGCAAAAGCGCTCCCTAAAAACTTGATCGCCCGCCTACCCGTGTAGGTATGCAAGCGGACGGAGTTCCAGAGGCCTGCTTGTTCCAACACTACATCGGATCAAGCTACCTGTGATGGGCCTAAACCATCACCTCTGACGGATTCGGCCCTCGTCAGAGATTAGTGGTCAGTGATGATTCCCCTCACCTTTGATGGGTGAAGTCTCGTCAGTGGTGACCAGCCCCTGTGACGGACCACGTATAGAACCCGTCACAGGTGACTATTATCTCAAACGTCCCATTAGTTCGTGACCCAATAGTGATGTCTATAACCCAGCAAAAAAATAAGAAAAATAGATTACAACCCATCACAGGTGTGAAAAACCTAGCAAAAAAATGGCGCACGCTGCCATGGTGGTGCTGGCTATCACCGTTGCTTTGCTCATCGCAGTCACATTCATCACCATCACAAAAATTTCAAACTGATAGCTCTCATATAGCAAGAATTTATCAATCAACATACAACAATATCATATCAATGCAAAATAAGGAGAGGAAGCGATAGGGGCACACTGGCCGACACCTAGAGTTGCCGATCGACAATGCATCTCGTCTTCATTGCCATGTCGTGTTTGGGGGGCTCGGTGGTGCTTGGGGTTTGGAGCAAACAGCCCCTGGCAGTTGGGACAGATGACGCAGGCCCCGGGACGGTCGGTGACCTTGTGGACGACAGATCTGGCATCCGGCAGTCGAGGGCGAAGGCTGGATCTGATGGCCGATAGTCGAGGGACAGCGGCCGTGGCGACCGACGGTCTGAAGGTGGAGAAGGCAATGGATCTGGTGAACGGCGCTCGAGGGGTGCAGACCGAGGCGGCCGGCGAGCGAGGATGGAGGACGTGGTACCTAACGTTTAGATCCGCGTCCCCGACCTCGTGGAGGCTGGATCTGATGGCCGGCGGTCGAGGGACAACGGTCGTGGCGACCGACGGTTGGGAACGGAGAAGGCGGCGGATCTGGTGACCGGCGCTAGAGGGGTGGAGACCGAGGTGATCGGTGAGTGGGGATGGAGGAGGCGGTATCTGGCGTACAGATCTACGCATCCCCGACCTCGTGGAGGCCGATCCGATGTCCGGCGGTTGAAGGATGATGATCGGGAGGCACAGGCCTGAGGCGGTGGTTGAAGGCGCATTTGGCTAGGGAGGAGGGGAAGGAGAGCTCGCGGGAGGCATCCGGAGGAGGTGCATCTGGAGGAAGAAGAAGAAGAGAGAGAGGATGAAGGGAGGCGCATCTGGTGGAGGAAGAAGTCAAGAGAGAGGAAGTGGATAAGGACGAGTGGGGGGGTAGGGGGTAGGAGAGCAATTTTTTTCTTAGGTCATCTTTGACGGGTACATAAATTTAACACATGTCACAAGTAAGGTGCCTAATCTCTGACGGGTACCAACTTAACATCTGTCAGAGGTAAGAGATTACCTGTGACAGACTTAAATGTGAGCCCGCCAAAGGTGTTTTATATTAGGTCCACATATAGATCCGTCGCAGATGAGTTCTTACATGTGACGGGCCGTGCCCTTGAGGCTCATCTAAAACAGGCTCTAGTTTAGACCGTTAGAGATGAGGTTATCTATGACGAGGCACTTTAGCCCATCATAGGTGTGTCGTCACAGATGTTGAGATCTGGCGTAGTGCAGGCACTTGTGCGCGCAAGTGCTCAGAACTAGGGAAGCAGAGGTGCAGCGCAGGAATAGATACCGAACACCCAGGAAGAACAGTGCACGAAGGAGATGAACAGAGCAGAGAGCGAGAGATGATTCTGTCTATCCTGGTGATGGGATTATATAGTTCGCGAGTAGAGAGTGAGAGATGATTCTGTCTGTCCTGGTGATGGGATTATATAGTGCGCGAGAGAGGAATCTGCCCGTTGCTAGAGTAATCAACAGGTCTGTTACCAGAGCAATCAACCGTATTAATCCGAGGATTGATTCTCATTTGTTGCAGAGGTAATGGCATTGATTATCCATCTGTTGCAGATTCAATTCCCGTTCGTTGCAAGCAAAATAACAAGAGAGAGAGCAGCCCGGCCCGGCCTGGCACACATGTGCTTGTGGTAGTCCCGCCATCAACAGGTGCTCTCCAATAACCGGTTATTCCTCTTTCAAGGTGGTATTAATCCCTTAACATTAATTACGGGTCAATGAAATTTAATAGAAATAAATTAGGTCTAGTCCATTTATTCTAACATTTCCTTGCTGCTTCATTGTCCGCACTTAGTGAAATTAGTCTTGTTACTCTGTTGAGCCATAGTTTTCACCCACCGCCCAAGTTTATGCACCGAAACTAGAGTTTTGCAAGTTATTACAGTAGATTGCATCCACCTAGAGGTTTTTACACAAGTTCGTATACCGTGAATAAATTACTCAATTTCTAATAGAGTAAATTACTCTAATATAATATTTTACCTGATCCGATCCAGTGTTATTGATGATATGAAGGGTGTCCATATATTTGACCTGAACTGATTTATAGTTTTGACTTAAAGTCAAATTTCTCTAACTTTGACTGAATTTATATAAAAAAGGAAAAACTTCTATAATAATAAATAAATGCACTATTAAGGATTTTACAATGAATTTAATAGAACTAATTCGATATTATATATGTTACTGTATTTATTTTTTTACCAATTGAGTTATTGCTCTAGAAGTTTGAATTAGCACAAAACAAACTTATAGTTTAAGACGAAAGGAGTAACGTAACAACTTAACGTGTTGGGTTGCTTAACAATATGGAATTGGAATCGCAGAATAAGGTACTAGTAATACACAATATGCATGTATACAGTATGTACTATCCATACTCTTGAGAAAAAAAAAAGTCAATGGTAGTTATTTTAAACTACTCTCTTCGTTAAAAAAAAAGCAACTATAACACGGAATTTGTTAAAAAGAATGCAGTTCTAGAGTACTATTTTCCCATCCAACTACCCATCCTTCGAATTTCTCTCATATGTAGATCATTTTCTTTCTCTTCTAGATCATGAGTTCATGACACTAGTATTTTTTAGTACGGAGGGGGGTAGATAATAATATTTTTGAACATATATAGCAGATTTGGCCTACGGTACACTCAATAACACTCCCTGCTTGAAAAATACTAGTGTCATGATCAAGATAAACAAAATGTGGATAATGGAGGTGTTTACTTTTATAATTCTTTTATACGAGGTTTATCTACAGATCATTCATCAATCCTAGTACGTACGGCACATACATTAAGTTAAGACCATCATATATGATAAGTGTTGTTGCTCATATTTGTAAAATGAACTAGAAAAAAATACCCGTGAATTGCAACAGGTGAAGGGTATTTTATTATTATTATTATTGTTATACGGTTTAGTTAGGGTGAAAATCACTGTGGGAATTCGCTTGGATATTTTTTTTTATGAAAATCATGAGTTGCAATTAGGAGTCCGACTCTCATCTCAAGTTAGCATGTGATTTTTTAAAGATATTTCTTATACGACTCCTTATATAATTCCAAAAGCGAACGGACTCAAACACATATATATATTTCCAAAAGTGAACAAACTTAAAAATTAACTTAAACACGGATGACCTACCAACGTACCGGTAAAAACATCTTTAATTTTTATAATAGTAAAGATATACCATATCTATCCATGCATAGACTGCAAGATGCATGGTCAATTCACTATTTCTGCATATAAATATATGAAACCAATGACTTTATTCAATCTTTGAAGTGTAACTTTGGCCACTAGATAACCGATGACTGTTTTTCTATTAGTATATAACAATAACATCTAATAAAATTATAGTATTATAAAGAAAACGATACTAATATGATATTTTTATGTTTTTAAACTAAATATTTTAAGAGCTTAGATGGTACAAGTATTAAAAGTTGGAGTAAAAAAGTCAACAGGGTGATATGTTTAGATTCGGAGAGAATATTAAGACACATTTGTAGTATTTTTAATTTATAAAATAATCGTATATGCAATTGGACATAAAAGATTTGTTGTGTGGTGTAGTAAACAACTTACCACTTAAAAAATGGCTAGAAAAACAAAGCGTTAACAACTGGGTGTGAATACTTGCACCTCACCATTTTGATTTAATATTAAATTTTATCCAGATAGGTGTGATTAATGATATGCACATCCATGTATTCTTTTATCAGCAGGCAAGCACCCTACACCACAAACATAGGACCTACGGTTTTTAATACATGACACACTGTTAATTTTACATAATTAAAACAAGAAGGAAACTAAAGTTTTAATGTAATTTTTACCTAAACGTGTATGTACAAATCCTTATCCAAAATTACTAAATTAATGACCTAAATCCCCATTCCGTAGTCCCTCCTTGCCGGCTAAAAGCCACCGCCGAATTAAATTGAACAGACGTTCACTCGTCGATCTGCTCTACTGTGGCCACATTGCAGTGCTCTGCCAGTGCCAAAGCATCGAACTTGGGTTCTGCCAGTGCTAGGACCGGTTGACTCTGCACATATCCAAGGCAACCTTCTCCGCATCGCCCATTAGCTCCAACGGAGTTGCTATTTATGACTCTAAAATATCTATTTAACCAGCTTGCTAAAAAAAATAAGAGAGTTAAATTTATATTTCACTTCAACAACGTTTCGGTTAAACTTTCTAATCCGGTATATTAGTATCCCTACCCTTCTTGTTCACCCAATCCCCTCTCTCTCCTCTCTTCACCTAGCGGTGGGGTACGGGTGGCCGACAGAGCTCACCAGCTGTGCCAGATTTCAGGATGAGAGGATGGAATCAGCGCACGCAAACTAGCACTTGGAGATGGTGAGATCCCTGGATTCGGGTGCTGGCGAGTGCCTGGAGCTACCTCGGCTTGCAGTGGACAAAGGAGGGGCAACTCTGGTGCCCGTGCAGCTATGGCAGTATCTGTGCTCCGACGCCTCTCTGGGTCGCGCCTTCGCTGCCCTTCCCCTGCCACGGCCACGACAGGTCACTGAGTCGGATGTGGTGATGGCGATGGCGTAGATTCGGGCATATGGTGGTGCCATGGATGTGACATTAAATAGTGGCAGCACGGGTTTGGGCAGTGACATGAGGCGAACGGAGCGGTGAAAACTACTCCCTCCGTCTCAAAATATAACAACCCAGTATTATTATTAGACACCATTGTTGATGCAAAAAACACACACTGGCCTGAGAGATTTGCTTAACTCTAGTGCAGGTTTAAAATTAGGGTTTTAGGTTCAAGGGCGTGCCAGTTGATTTGATCCTGCAATCAACAAGAAAAAATATGCAAAGAATGTTAGTAAACGATAGACAATCGACCATAAGGCTGATTTCATATCGTATGTAACCTAGCCGATGCAATAAAGTATGAATCGGCTGTAATGTACAAGCAAGTATGAAAATAACCCTAAAACTAATATATCGGCTGTAGATATCAATGTTATGCAATCAAAGAAATCAACATTACTTTAGAAATAAACAATTGGTATAGATCGGACTGAACCGAGACCGTATAAATTGCTTAAGTCTATCATAACATGAAATAATGATCACATAAAACCGATGTCATAGCCGATATCTAGATCCAAATGCATATCGGTTGTAAATCCGATACAATCTTATGATAAAACAATGAAGATTAAATATAGAATATAAAACAAAGCATAAAACTATGTCAAATATTCTAAACAGGTAAGATCGGCTGATACTCCGATACTATCCCTATTGACAATCGTAAAGCAAGTTATAAATTATGATTCTAAAACAACTTAATATGTTGGACTTAACCAATGCAGCATCAAGCATAAAAGAAGCACGATACGTAACAAGCCAATAATCATCAAATCAGGATGGTAGATACATCATATATCATGAATCAACAAAGTAAACTAGCTGATATCGACGAAACCGTAAAACGGATATAGCCGATATAAGAAGATAGCATTATTGATCTAAGCTATATGATGTATATGATAACTTTGGAAACTTGCAAGATAGAATTAGAGTGTCATGAAGATGTAAACACTAATCCCAATAATGCAAATTGCTATGACAAGATATACCTTTTCGCTGAAGATCAAATCGATGCAGCACGACTCGAAAGCACAAACTTGTCAAAAGTAGAAAACAAAGGTGGCCATGCGCCGAGATTGATTGAACATCTGTTGTTATTATTTACAAGATCTCGGGATTATATTTATACCCGAAAATACAAACATTGTCCATCACGGACACGACTCATATCATCCTAATACAAATCCAACTAACGAACAAGTCCCTTAGGCGGACTCTCACTGGGCATATCTATAAGGAAATTACATAAAATATCCTAATTAATAGATACAATTGCCTCTTCAAGACTCTATCCGTGCATGGCAATCCATATGAAGCATGCTAACACAACTCGATGACGTATACCGAACCATGTCACCGAAATCAGCTCAATCGGCTAACCTTGTCCGACTCTGACTCTGCCGATCTAGCCCTCAACCGATTCGGACCACAGCCGATTCTCACTCTGTTTCCGATACGATCTAATCTCTTCGATTCTCTTTGATTCTATCTTCATCTCCGATACTTGAATTACCAAATTTGGTCGTCAACACATGCCCCCCAAGTCCGGAATATTTGGTAATGTTTCGGATTTGCCAAATCTTATCTCCGAGAGAATATCGCACTTTCCGTTTTTGACCGTTACCGCACTGCTTTCAATACGTAACCGACGGCCCCGAGAAACTTCACACCGTTATACTGTTGCCACCGCTTTAGCAATCCTCGTCTCTCCCAACTCCGGCGATCCCCTCGGCGCAAACAAGCAACCTTCAAGCAATCCTCCACTCGTCCAACTTCCGTCGGCGAAAAAATGTCTTCTTCATCCGCTCCATCCGCTGCTCCATCGGCCGAGTACGCAGAGGTAAGTTCCATCGGCTAGATCTCCTTTTTGCTCATCAAATCTTGTTTTTCGCAATCTTAGTCCGTTTTCTTTCCCTTCTGCTTTGCTGATGTAGCACCTCGCAAATTTAGTTGCGGTCCCCAGCCTTAACCATGACAACAACTATTTCCTTGGACCAATCAGCAATCTGGACCCGATTGAGTTTATCACTGCCGAAACAAACAGAATCCCCTTCAGGCTAGCAAACCCAAATCTAGGGCACTAGAAAAATACCTTTAAGTCTTGGCCATCCCTAGAAAAAAGCTGGCCCGCATGGTACAAGCGCATATTGGCTAGCAAACAGAGCCACTAGGATAAGATAGGAATCGGCCAAGCACTATCTCTGACATTAGCAAATTCGGCTAAGGACGAGCCGTTAATGGCTTCTGCTAGCTATTTCTGGTCCAACACCCTTAATGCCTTCATGTTTAATCAAGGACCAATGACTCCAAATCTATTGGATATAACCATGCTCACTGGACTAGACATCTCCTCATCAGCCAATCCCATGATGCTGAATTCTAAGAATAGATTTGATTTTTAAACCAAGAGCATAGGAGGATGGTCCGGTTTTATCTCGGCCAACATGGGTCAAGGTTCAGTTTCTCCCAGAGAGCATACTGCATTTTTGTTAATGTGGCTGGAGAAATTCCTATTTTGTGGATCTAGCTGTGGCCCAACCTCCAATTGGCAACACATAGCCGAAGCACTTGAGGAGAAAAAGCAGTTTCCCTTAGGAAAAATCTTGCTCGGCTATCTATATCAAACTCTGAACAATGCATCGGCCAAGCTAGCTAACGGCTCAGTGGTTAGCGCAAGCGGTCCATGGTGGCTACTCCAAACTTGGCTAAATCTTGTGGCCATGAAAGCTGTCAATCGGCCATCTTTGACTGAAGCAGAATTCCCAAGAGTAGAGCCGATCACTAATGATGATGGAGAAGAGATAACCCATCGGAGGTGTACATCTTTTCGAGAGTATGCTAGCACACCAGCCGATGCTGGAGCAAAGCTATCGGCTGAGTTACTGAAGGATTGGTTCTTCAGTTTCTATGATAGCTTTCAGAAAAATACCAGGGTTTGGTTCTTCTATGAAGATTCAATTAATTTTGAGTTGCCATCGGACTTCAGATTTGAAGAGATCAACCATGAAAAATTTCAGAAGTCCAGAGAAGTGTACACTATCGCCATCAGCCCATGCATCCTTCCTGTCGGCATCCACCAAGGCAGGAACATTAAAGTTTCATATGAGTTTTACCACCCCATGAGCTCAGCTAGACAGTTTGGTATGGGGCAACTCGCAATCGGCTTGTGGTTTGCTAACAAGATTCAATGCCGAGGAGAAATATCATCAAGTCTGATGATGGATCGGCTGCTCAATATCCCAGGGCCACCCCTTGGCAGTATCAACAATATTGAGTTAGCCATGTTTAGAAGCAGCGCTTTTACTTCATGGTGGGCTGAATGGAAACAACACCTCTTCCACCAATCGGCCACAATCTACATGACAGATCTCTTCCCGACATGATCCCTCAGGTAACTCCTTTACTTCTCCTGTCTTACTCCTGTTTTAAATATATCAGCCGATTCTTCTTTTATCTTTATATGCTATCTTTGCTTTTTCAGACCACAGATTCATCTCCTCCTCACATAAGCAAAAGTGGCAAAGACATCGAATATGTTGCAGGGTTGCTACTCAATGGATGTGGCCTGGCTCCTCCCAGCATCGGCTACCATGCCCCCAAGACATCAAGTCTACTCCAAGGACAGATAAGGGAACCAGCCGATGCAGGCAGAAAAAGAAAAGCCAAAGTACCAACTGCCATGCCACCAGCTGCCAAGAAAAAGACTAAAAAGCAACCACCTCCTCCAGCCGATGACATCGATGAAACCTTGGATGAAGTAGCTATTGACCGAGCACTAGATGAAGCTGCAGCTGAATTGAGTGACGTGGGAGAGAAAACACCACCGGCTTCTCCAACTCCAAAACAAGCTCCCACAACTCTTGCTGCCCCAGCAGTCTTCACTCGGCAACCCAGAGTAAGTTCATCTCCTTCAATATAAAATCTCCTTATTTATCACCAATCTGAATTTCCAAACTTTGTATTTTGCAGAAGAAAAGACCAGCCAAGAAGAAGAAACCAGCACCAATATCGGCTAAGCCAACTGCTCAAACTCCTCTGGTAAGTCTCAATCTCCTAAAATTCCAAACATTTTTGCTAGCCGATACTATCTAATACTTGCATAAATATCCAAAACTTGTCAGCCTCCTTCCCCTCCATCGCCTGCAGCACAGCCAATCTCTAGTGTACATACTACATCGGCCGCAGGCAGTCATCATGTTGTTGAAGAAGAAATTGCTTCTCCTGCTATTCCTGTAAGTCTCATATCCTAAAATATCAAATCGGCTACATAAAATGTCCTTTGATTTATATCCTCTCCATCTTCCTTTCTTTGCAGGCCCTAGCCGATTTGTTCTCTTTTGATATCAAAGATTACTTCGATGAAGAAACAGAAGGAGATATCACAAGCAAGGCCTTGGCTCCTCTGGCCGATGATGTAAAGAGAAATCTCGAAGATATATCTCATCGGCTAGAAACATCTCTAGACAGCCTAGTAGTCGATTGCAGCACTCTCCGGGCAAGATTCCAAGAAATTCAAGCTCTGCTCCCGGATGAGTTATCCAACATCATCACTCCAGCTATGTACCTTGAGCAACATCAATTTAAACTGGAGAAAGCTAGACAAAGGATAGCTGATCGGTTGGAAAAGAAAAATGTTGAGGCAACCATCCAAGCAAATCGGCAGTTAGTGCATGATGAGAAGAATAAACTTGATCAACTAGCCGAAGAACCAATCAAAGCTGCCATAGATCAACTGGAGGCTGAAAGAATTGATTTGCTGGCCAAACTGGAGGAATGCAATGCCAAGATTGCATTAGAAAAATAGAAATTAGCCGATCTTCCAAAGGCCGTTGGAGAACAAAAAGCGAAGCTGAGATCGGCTATAACGAATGTGGCCAACATGACCAAGTCCCTGAAGATGATCCCTGGAACCGATGCAGAAGATGCCCAAGCAATCGCAGAAGTTGAAGAAATTCGACAACGGGCGCTATCGGCTATCCAACGCTACCTATCCCAATAATTTCATGTCATAGGGACTTAGAAAAAATTTTGTAATCAATCCTGTAAGCAGCCAGAACACTTGACTTGTAACACATACTTCGATATCCTTTATGCCGATTAATACTTTTGCTGTAATATACATATCGGCCATCGAGCCGATGTTATACTTAGCCAAATTCTAAGGTGTTCAAAAATTTTGCCCAAAAATTTCCAACTTTCATCCTCCATGCCCCCCAAGTTTGTAGTAGGGAACATAATGCTGCAAACTTATATATCTAAGGGCGATAAACTTGATTTTTGCATCGGCTGTCAACCATAGATCGGCAAATCATAGCCGATTACGAACCAATCCAAACACTTGGATAATATTTCTTCAAGTATTTTCTATTGAGTGCTCTTCCAAATACCTCTCCATCAAGCCCTTTTAACATATAGGCCCCTTTAGAAACGCATTTGTGGATTGGAAACGGCCGTTCCCAATTCGGTGACCACTTGCCGAACTTATTGTCTCTAGCCCCTATCGGCAACACCAATTTCCAAACCAGTTCTCCTCCCTCAAAAGATTTGGGCACAACCTTTTTGTTATAATGCCTAGCAACTTTTTCCTTATCTTTCTTAACTTTTTCAAGAGCTCGCAACCTAGCTTGGACCAAATCTTCTGACTCATCAACCATCAAATTATGATAATCATCGGCTGTTAACTCATCTTGCAAAGAAACCCTCCTAGAGCCGATGTTGGTTTCCTATGGTAACACAGCTTCATGCCCATAAACCAGTTGATAAGGAGGTACCTGAATGGCACCATGACAAGCCATCCGATAGGACCACAATACTTCAGCTAGAATAGTATGCCACTTCTTGGGATATTCGGCTATTTTCCTTTTAACCAACTTAATCAAACTCTTGTTAGATGCTTCAGCCTGCCCATTTGCTTGTGCATAATATGGTGAAGAATTCAACAACTTAATTCCCATGCTATCGGCAAACTGAACAAACTCATCAGACACAAATATAGAACCTTGATCAGTTGTAATCGTCTGTGGCAAACCAAATCTGTATATGATGTGTTCCTTGACAAAATCAATTGCATCTTTGCTATCAACCTTCTTTAGAGGAATTGCCTCAACCTACTTGGTAAAATAATCAGTTGCAACCAATATGAATTTATGCCCTTTACTCGATGGTGGATTGATCTGGCCGATCATATCAATACCCCAACCTCTGAATGGCCACGGCTTGATAATAGGATTCATAGCCGATGCTGGTGCTCTTTGAATTGCTCCAAATTTCTAACAATCTTGACAACCCTTGTGATACCTAAAACAATCCTCCAGCATTGTCAGCCAAATATATCCAACTCTTCGAATTAACCACTTCATCTTGTGAGCCGATTGATGTGTCCCACAAATACCTTCATGAACTTCACACATGACAACTTTTGCTTCTTCCATGCTCAAGCACTTCAAAAGAACTCCATCAATCATCCGATAGTATAATACATCATCCAAAAGAACATACTTGAGGGCTTTATATCGTAATTTCCTTGAAACCGATCTAGAGGGATTCTGTAAATATTCAAAAACATCAAACCTCCAATCATCGGTTGGAATGCAGGCCACTTCTACTTCAATCCCTTGTAACATCGGCTTGTAACCTGATGCACCTTGAGCTAAATCATTGGCCTCAACGTTTTGCTCCCTAGGAATATGTTTTAAAGTAACTACCTTTAAAGTCTTCATCAGCTCCTGACATTTTTCATTGTAGACCATCAATGTGTCATTTTTGCACTCATATTCCCCGGAGAACTGACTTATGACCAGCAATGAATCACCCATAATTTCAATAGCATCGGCTTCAACTTCTCTTAATAATTGCAATCCTTTGAGAACAGCTTCGTACTCTGCTTGATTATTTGTAGAATATGGTTTAATAGTAAAAGCAAACTGAAAACTTGCCCCCCTAGGTGATACAATTACCAAGCCAATACCACAACCATGAGTGCAAACAGATCCATCGAAGAATAAAGTCCATGGCATGATATCAACGTTGTCTGCACTAGTATTCCTGTGTTCAACTATAAAATCGGCTATCGCTTGCCCTTTAACTGCCTTAGCCGATTCATACCTGAGATCGAACTCTGACAAAGCAAAAATCCACTTACCAATTCACCCTTTAAAAACTGGAGCCAATAACATATATCGTACCACATCGGCTTTGTATACTATGATACACTCATTGGAGAGTAGATAATGTCTTAACTTTGTGCAAGAAAAATACAAACACAAGCATAATTTCTCCACAGGTGAATATCTCGTTTCTGCATCCAAAAGACGTCTACTGAGATAGAATATAACTCTCTCCTTCCCTTCAACTTCTTGGATCAAGACTGAGCAGATAGAGTTCTGATCGGCTGACAAATACAGTTTGAATAGAATCCCAGGCAAAACAATCTCTATACTCTTTCAAGAGTGTGATTAATTTACATTTAAATTTCTTTGATAAACCCTTGCTAATATGTGTCGGCCTAGGCCTATCACCTGGTCCAATGTCGATTTCTTCTAGTTCATCGGCCGACATAAAACCTTGTCCTAGCTTGCCGTCGAGATCATCAACAGTGTCCTTTGTGTAGAAGTTGGAACCCTCCACGGCGCCCTCAAAACAAGAATTGGGGCTCTCCATCTCCTGTTGGCTGTATGGCATAATGAGAAACCTTTAAGTAATCTCCTTGCCAAACTTTTCCAGATAAACAATCAATTCCCTCCATCTCCCAAACAAATAAATCGGCACTAGCTACATTGACTGACCTGTCGGCTGGCACGATTTCAATTTGGTCTCCTTGCCATTGAATCAGACTTTGGTGCATTGTTGAGGGGATGCAACAGTTAGCATGGATCCAATCTCTTCCCAGCAACAGACTGTAGGAACCCTTCCCATCAATAACAAAGAACGTGGTAGGAATTGTTTTACTGCCGATGGTTAGCTCCACATTCAAATCTCCTTTGGTCTTAGATGGATTCCCGCCAAAATCTATTAGAACCATGTTAGTCTTCATCAGGTCCTCTGAATTCTTCCCAAGTTTCCTGAACGTTGTGTATGGCATTAAATTGACAGCTGCTCCTCCATCGACTAGCATCTTTGACATCGGCTTGCCATTCACAAATCTTTTAACATACAGCGGCTTGAGGTGCCGATGATCAGTTCCCTCGGGTTTCTCAAAAACGGCTTGTTGTGGGGATAGCATTAATTTAGCCGATGAAAGATTTTTTTCTTGTTCAACAACTAGCCCAACTGCGTATTCGGCTGGTAACATGAAAACCATGTTTATGTCGGATGACATCACCTCTTTGCCCTTATGTTGCTGATTCCTGTTATGATCGGCTTTAACTCCATCGGCTGGCACCACTTTACTCTTCACGCGCCAGACTTTCTTTGTTCTCTGCCTCAGCCGATGTTCAATTTCTCCTTCAACCTCCTGGAATTGTTCCCTGTTTCTCATCCTTTGAACTCTCCTCTTTTGATTTTTAGTGAATATTCCAGAAGGGCACCATTGAGGATGCATTTGCTTGGATTCTCCGGGTGAGTCATCTTCATCATTATTTTGTTGCATCGTCCCAAGTCTTTCATGAACTGGCAACCTTGTCTGAATCGACCGATGTATATTTGTACCCTGTCGGCTTGGTCTTTGGATGAATTGTGTATCGGGATCACTGCATCCAGGGCAATCTTCAATAGATGGCAATCTCATACCCTCATTCCAGCAAAATCTAAAAAATTCGCAACTCCAGTGAAGATCAAAATATCTTTCACTTTCATGAGAATATGACTCCTCTTCCCCTTGGCGCCTTCTTTGGTATTTGTTGATCATACCAGCCGATCTAATGCTCCTAGTATAGTTTTTACCTCCATCGGCTATATTCCGGTTATATCCAGAGTGCACCATGTTGACTGGAAAAGGTGTCCATCTATCTTCATCGGCCTCTTGGATTCATCGATCTTAATCTTTCCTTGTTCAATAGCCGACTGGATTTGTTGCCTGAAAATCTTGCAATCATTAGTATTATGAGATCCTGTATTATGCCACTTGCAGTATTTCCTCTTCTTCAACTCTTCAGCTGATGGAATAACATGTCCTACTGGCAGTTGAATCTGTTTTTCTTGGAGAAGAAGATCAAAAATCTTGTCGGCTTTGGTGATGTCAAAATCAAATCTTTCCTCCTTTCCTGCATTCTTAACCCATTGACAGACCACCATCTTCTTGTTTCTAGCCCACTCGGCTGCATTGATTTTTGGGTCGTCATCTTCGGAGTCAGAATCATAACTGTAGACATTGTTGACATTGTTTGCCTTTTTAATGAATTTTCTTGCTTCTTGAAATCTTGTCTCGTGAGCCGATACTTTTTGAGCTAGGTGAGCTAAACTCTCAAAGTCTTGGGCCGAAAATCTTTCCCTTATCGGTGCCAACAAACCTTGGAAGGCCAAATCGGCTAGTTGAGAATCTGTCAAGGCTAGACTGTAGCATCTATTCCTCACATCTCTGAACCGTTGAATATAATCTGGAACTGACTCGTCTGATTTTTGCCTGATTGCTGTGAGGTCCGACAGCTTCATCTCTTGAACTCCACTGAAAAAGTATTTATGAAATTGTTTCTCTAGATCGGCCCAACTTCTGATTGAGTTATATGGCAGAGATGAAAACCATGTAAACGCCGATCCAGATAATGATAGTGGGAACAATCTAACTCTGAGGGCTTCTGTAGCCGATGCTTCACCACATTGAGCTAGAAATCGGCTAACGTGCTCATAAGTAGATACGTTGTCTTGTCCTGAAAATTTAGAGAAGTCTGGCACCTTGTATCGGTTTGGCAGTGGAAGCTGATCAAAATATTCTGGATATGGGTGCCGATACATGTTGCCATTGTCTTTTGGCTTGAGCCCAAACTGCTCCCTCATGACGTCAGCGATCATATCGGCCTAGGGTTGATGTGGTGTTGCTCCACCATACTGTTGCTGAAGTGGATCCATCTGGCCGTATTGGATCGGCTAAGGTCGCGGCGAGTGAGGTTGATATAGATGATTGAAGCCAGCCGATATGCTCTGGGGTGGCACATATGGGAGTTGGTCTGTGCTATACTACTGGCCCATCGGCTGAGTAACTCCAATCGGCTGTTGTGGAACCGAAGGAATTTGATAAGATGTGTCGACAGCTGGCGGTTTTGGATGTGGAATACTCATCAATTGTTCCGGTGTTAACTGAGTTGAAGCTTGCCCACCAGTGATCGGCTGTGATCTGGTTAAAATAGCTGGAATGTTTGAGCTTGAGTAAGGAGCCGATGGAGCCTGGGTTTGAAGCAATTGTTGACTTCCTTGATTCACGCCGATATCTGTCTTCACGGTTCTGTATCCTGGGAACGTCCCGTCTGGTAAGTATATAGGTCCTTTAGCTTTTTCCTCGGCTATCGTTCCATCGACCACCGACTTGATCATATTCGTTAATGTGTTCACGAGCACTCCGGACTGGTTGACCAAAGCATGGTGAACAGCCGAATCAATGCGATCTTGCAATGTGTGGAGTTCTTCATCACTTGATTCAACTTTGTTCTGTTTGTCCTTTTCTTCTACTGAGCCAGAAGTGCTTGGATCTTGTTTCACGATCGTCGGTAGCTTGACTTTAGATCTTTGAATAACTGTGCCCTACCGTGTTACTGTGAACAAGTGCAGATATTGGTTCTGGAGTTGATTCAACATTTGTTGCATTTCTTCTCTCCGTTCTTCACTCAGTTGTTCTATCATAACCGGCAAGATATTGTCCTCCGAAACTTCAGTGTTGTTTCGGGACATGATTACACAAAGTCCCACTGGGCGTGCCAAAAGCGTGTTGATGCAAAAAACACACACTGGCCTGAGAGATCTGCTTAACTCTAGTGCAGGTCCAAAATTAGGGTTTTAGGTTCAAGGGCGTGCCACTTGATTTGATCCTGCAATCAACAAGAAAAAATATGCAAAGAATGTTAGTAAACGATAGACAACCGACCATAGGGCTGATTTCATATCATATGTAACCTAGCCGATGCAATAAAGCATGAATCGGCTGTAATGTATAAGTAAGTATGAAAATAACCCTAAAACTAATATATCGGCTGTAGATATCAATGTTATGCAATCAAAGAAATCAACATTACTTTAGAAATAAACAATTGGTATAGATCGGACTGAACCGAGACCGTATAAATTGCTTAAGTCTATCGTAACATGAAATAATGATCACATAAAACCGATGTCATAGCCGATATCTAGATCCAAATGCATATCGGTTGTAAATCCGATACAATCTTATGATAAAACAATGAAGATTAAATATAGAATATAAAACAAAGCATAAAACTATGTCAAATATTCTAAACAGGTAAGATCGGCTGATACTCCGATACTATCCCTATTGACAATCGTAAAGCAAGTTATAAATTATGACTCTAAAACAACTTAATAGGTTGGACTTAACCAATGCAACATCAAGCATAAAAGAAGCACGATATGTAACAAGCCAATAATCATCAAATCAGGATGGTAGATACATCATATATCATGAATCAACAAAGTAAACTAGCTGATATCGATGAAACCGTAAAACAAATAAAGCCGATATAAGAAGATAGCATTATTGATCTAAGCTATATGACGTATATGATAACTTTGGAAACTTGCAAGATAGAATTAGAGTATCATGAAGATGTAAGCACTAATCCCAATAATGCAAATTGCCATGACAAGATATACCTTTTCGCCGAAGATCAAATTGATGCAGCACGACTCGAAAGCACAAACTTGTCAAAAGTAGAAAACAAAGGTGGCCATGCGCCGAGATTGATTGAACGTCTGTTGTTATTATTTACAAGATCTCGGGATTATATTTATACCCAAAAATACAAACATTGTCCATCACGGACACGACTCATATCATCCTACTACAAATCAAACTAACAAACAAGTCCCTTAGGCGGACTCTCACCGGGCATATCTATAAGGAAATTACATGAAATATCCTAATTAATAGATACAATTGCCTCTTCAAGACTCTATCCGTGCATGACAATCCATATGAAGTACGCTAACACAACTCGATGACGTATACCGAACCATGTCACCGAAATCGGCTCAATCGGCTAACCTTGTCCGACTCTGACTCTGCCGATCCAGCCCTCAGCCGATTTGGACCACAGCCGATTCTCACTCTGTTTCTGATACGATCTAATCTCTTCGATTCTCTTTGATTCTATCTTCATCTCCGATACTTGAATTACCAAATTTGGTCGTCAACAACCATATAGTAAAGCAAATCTGGATGAGGGCCATTAGATTTCGTACTTAACATGGTTCTCTTGCAAAACCAAGTTCTTTCCCCTTGAGCAGACAGTGCGCACCGTGGAGTTGACAGGTATCCCCTCATCCGACTCATTGCCCTTGTTTGGGATCGGTTTGGGGGTGGCACATGGCCCATCGTAGGTCGAGATCAGGGAGGAAGGCCTCGGGTCCTTGACTTTTCCCCATTTATGTTTGATGAAACAGTTATCTATCCCGGAATAGAAAGCATGGAGACAGGACAACAACTGTTATAGCAGTCACTGGTAACCTCAACCATGTCAGTTCTGACATGAACGCGGGAAACCGGAGGAACATGGTTGACTACTGCATCACCGTCAGGACCCATGCTTTTTACTGTCTCTCAATAGGCATCAGGCAATGACAGGTGGGTCCTATGCCTAGCCTGGCGTGGTGAACCCTATTCACCGAGCACCTGCATCAATTGAGCGAGGGTACATTGCAAGTTGCCGTTGCGGCCCACTTGAAGCGGGCCCTGCTCGAAGCGGCCCAAAGACCCAGGTGGAATGGGCGGATCAGCGTGGTGAGGTCTCACCACAGCCCATCTGTCATGGGCCCTGTTATGGCCCGTCCCTAGGTTGATGGAGCGGGTGAGAAGAGGAGTTGCTAATAAGACGTACCATACCCAATCCTAACACAAATAAAATCTTCCTTGAACTACAGTCATGTGGTGTCCCCCCGAGAAAGTATAATTGGAGAGCTTGGACCAAGGGAGAGGGGGTTGGATCCTGGTGACTAAATTGGGGAGCTTAGACCAAGGGAGATGAGGGACTTCAACACATGATGTCAGTTTCTTAGGAAACCCATAGAGAAAGGAGGATGAACTACTCAAAGTAGTTCATAAACATGTAAGATACTTGAAGGCAAAAGAGAGAAACCACCACCACAACAGTCAACAGGAGCAGGGTATTATACCTGCGGGTAGCCATGACCTGCATACATCTCCGCGTTCATCCGTTCTGTAGCACTAGAGAGGCCCAAGCCCCTTTTCCACATGTGACTTGCTCCTGTGCCGAACTCATAAAAGAAGGTCTGATCGGAACCCCATTATAGGATTCCATACTCCGACACCATGTTAATTGCAACGCCATCTCAGTTTTTTTTATCTTACATGGTATATGCTGAGGTGGAGCACTGAATGGTTGCCTTACTAAAAGAACCATTTTATTTTTCTTCTTCCAAGGAGTCAAAACTATTTGATTAATTCACTAAAATTTGAATTATTCTATACACTACTGAAAAAATCACTTTCCATATGCTTAAAAATAATTTTCATAGGTGAGGGAACAAACCGCCTCTAAAAAAGTACTTGTTAAAAATCATCAATTGTAATAGGCGGTTCGACACGTGCTTGTGAAAATCGATCTTCATAGCCACACGGGTCCCTAAGTCAATTGCCTAGGAAAATGTTTTTGGCTAAAGGAAAAAAATTGAACATGAACAGTACATGCAAGCATCGATTCAGATTCATGTCGAGAGGGTACAACAGCCAAATGCAAACATCAACAGTGGAAGTCATTGAGCCGCAGCCACCATTATAGCCACAACCAGATGCAACAACACTCACACAGCTACGCTATTGGTCATCGTGGCAACCCTCATCGCTGAGTCACAACCCTCGCTGTTGAGCGCTACCTTTGCCCAGGCTACTGAGGCCCCCTGCCATCATTGGATCTGGAGCTAAATCCCCCCGCCCCCACCTCTTCCGTCATTGGCAGATCCAACATCCAATGGACCTCTACCGCCACCATCAGATCCCGATGATCCCACCATTCCTCCACTGCTGATCCCCAACGCTTGGGATGATGGATGGTGGGAAGGTGCAGGAGGTCAGCTATGACCTGGATAGCGGGACAACGCTAGCTTGGTGAAGTATAGGCAATGACTGTTGGTATACTACTTCGGCATGGATCTAGATCTACCAGCCGGAGCTGAGAACCACCACACCGGATCCACCTCTTCCATTACCGCCACCCTTTTTCTAAAGATGCAGTGAGCTCAGATCTAACCTATCCTGAGCTGAGGGAGAGGAGAGACCGAGGTGAGGTTGATCACATGCGGTTTATTTAATGATGTGTTGGTTTTCCACATGCGGTCGTATTAGGAATACCCCTGTAAAAATATCGTTATTTTTACACGATCCTCTTGAAGGATGATTTTATAGGCGGTCTCTTAAGGGGTTGCCTTAAAGGATCGACTAGAAAAATCATAATCGCTATAAAAATCGATTTTCATATTAGATCTGTGACTAGGGACCGATCTACCTATAGAAATAAGGTGGCTATCGCTGAAAATACATGGTTTTTTAACTAGCGCCAGCAATGCAGGTTATCGTATTACTTGCAGAGCAATTTAATTTAGCAAAGTAGATTCCACCATAGCTGCTATACCTGGTCTAAGGAGATAATATATGTATAATGGCTCCATTTTTCACTGGTTAGCCCCAAAGATTCAACCACGGATGATGCATATCATCATCCAAATTCCGATCCAAAACAAAATCCTACCAACCTCCCACGTGAACTAAACAAGATATATCTTCAATATTTTTTTCCAGCAACTATGGAGATTTTTCCAACAAGATCAAGAACGCAACATAAAATGCAATCGACGAGATGAATTTGCTCTCCCCTTCTATCTGTGTACGTATCTGTTGCAGTTAGTAAACGCCTGGTCAATCCGGCCACTGAGAAGGCAGGAACAGATAGAGATCGTCGCGGCGAGCAATGCAAGAGATGTCGGCTTGACCACGCCGTTTGTAGATGAGAAACTGTAGTGTCCACATCGATCGATCGGCTGCATCTGCATGAATTAATTCATGCTAGAGCTGGACTCGCTCACTGATCAACTCTTTAAAATTAAGACCCGAACTAATCCGTACTAAGTTTTTTTTTCTGCTTTGACGTGACGTCTATTTACGCACGCGCGCGGATTGGGATTTTTATTTTTGTGCGCGCTAGCTGCCCAGTAACTTCCTGGGGTGGAATATTCAGTGACTACCGGTTTTACCTAATTTGTCAACTGAAATAGTGAAATTTTGAGTAATTTTTAAACAATTTGAACCAAATCGTAAAAGGTCACTCCTTTCAAAAGAAGCATGCTGTATATATAGCCAGGAGTAAAATTTTTACTCGCGAATGAACATGATATATATGATAGCACAATCTGCATAATTTAGCACAAACATGTCTATACAAATATTATCACAGGCCTCGTTTATTCATATAAAATTACCGATGTACTCCCTCCGTCTCATACAAAACCAACCTCGTAGTTGATGTTAACTAGCTTATTCGTACTACAAATTTGAACAAACCTTTATCTACATTTATAGTGTTAGGATGTGTCAATAATATTGGTTTTGCACGATATTGTACGATATTGATTTTTTATGCGATGGAGGGAGTACGTCAGTTGACAAGTTTTTGCACACGTTTGTACTTCCACATGCTAACATTCTTTTATCATCACGTGAAAATCAAGAAGTAAACTGTATTTCTGGGCAGATTTTAGTTGTTTCCTTCTTTGACGAGACAAATTAGCAATGGTCAATCGCTTCGATTTGGTGCTTTTGTTTTTCTTCGCTCAGATTTTCGGTTGCTGTCAGCTTGCGTATAATATCGTTGAGACAGATCTGAGTTGTTCGTGTGTGTCAAATCATCCACCTCGACAAATCTCAATTGCTCGTGTGCGTCTAATTTACTCTTAAAGGAATCATGCTATGTATGATTTAGCTACAGAGGGCTTTGTCAAGCCAGAAAATACCTTTCAGAGCCGAACACTAGTGTATTAATCCCCATATCAGAAAAAACAGGAGTACACCACACAAATTTGATGCAAAAGATATATCTTTATTAATTATCACGATATTATTTATAGTATTACAAAGGCACGTTATACCTGACAAAAAAATAACAATAGATTGGCGGGCTTACGGTTCCAACTTCACAGACACTCAACTGGGATATAAGGCAAGACTTCACTTAAAAACTTCTCCAAAAACTTCACTAGTTGGATGGGAAAGATTGGGCAAGAATGATACTCAACAAGCCATGCGAGGAATAATGCGAGTAATACAAGGGAATATAATGAATTTGTTTATAAGGGCTATTTTTTTGAAAGTAAACAAGCATTTCAAAATGTTTAATTGTTTTAAGACATTTTAATCAAACCATAGCCTATCTCTAGTGAAATTATTATCAAGCCACATACCCACACAATTTTGCAAGAACCCAAGCCAACAAGTGATAGATCCAGTGATTCCAAATTAATATAATAAACCCTCTAACTTTAGGTCATTGCTAGGCTTACCAATTATCGAGGGTGTGGCTGTTCAAATAGTTAATTCTATGACTACAGGTGTACATCTTTACCGACAAAAAGTAATCTTAACTACACATCAGCTGTGCAGTGATACTGGAAAGATATCAAGAAATCAAGATTGTGACATAACCCATCACTTATTACTATCATAAACAAAGTAGAGAGACATAAACCTCCCTCGCCAGGTGACCTAGGTTGAGCAGACAATCTATGTCTCTCGGACATCTTGACTCATTCTAAGCTTCACTTGCCAGAGACGTCAGCGCTATATAAGAGTGATCTTATCCACCCCTATCCGTATCTTCCTTATTTATGACCATACTAGACAATATGTTAAGCCTTAGCTATTAGATATATGATTGTACAAAATATGCTTTGCAACAGAGACACGAAGACATGTCCTTATATCGGTCGTGGTTCGACTAACAAAACCATGCACCTCGAACCTAGCAGAAAACAAAGTTTGGGAATTATGAAGATGAGGGCCAACATGTCCAAGCTAATCCATCATTCTCAAAGCATAGATCAATAGAAAATGACTAGATGTTTCTAACAGAGCATTGCTAACCGTAATCCTAAAAATTTCTAGTAAGTACCACGTATAGAGTTTTCATTAGCTGGTTTTTATTATCTAGGGTATCAAAGGTAATTACATAATATTCAATAAATAAGGCCAAAACAAGGAAATATATGAAAAGTTAAGTAAAACAGTTATAGCACGGTAAGTTTAATAAAACACATAAAATATTTTAAATTAAAATACTTTTTGCAAATCGGGATTCAATATGCTCAAGCAGAGGGTGACTTGCATGTTCAGACAAAAAGGGTCTTCAAAGGCTTCAGCGATGAAATCGAACTCCATCACGGTAACCTACGAAACTACAACAACTACAGGAATAATAAAACAAGGCTAAAAATCTAAGAAATAAATGATAACAATATATAAAAACAACATACATGGGTTTTTAACTTATAAAAAGAATTAAGTAACTTGAACGATTAATTTGGAGCTCATATGATTCAAAACGATCATCCGAAATTATGTAAATTATATGTCGTTTAAATGAAGATTTTCATGTTATTTAATTAGTATTATACCATTACATTATGTGCAATGCAATAATACTCGAGGAGACTAACAACCGAGACGAACGGGTCAGATGACTAGTTTATCATGGATCGGGTTCACAAAGATGATCCATGGGAAAAATGAAGTGAGACCCTACGTGTCAACCGAAACAAGTGACCTACAAGTGGACCTCACGTGTTTGCCACGCGAGCTGCACACGGGCCATACGGTGGCCACATGGGCACGTGGACATGCAGTTACGCGACGTGCACGCCATGACGGCATGGGCGACAGACGACGCCGGTGCACGAGGACTGAGACCAACAACGCGCTACGGGCACAGCAATAACATGGGCAGGATGCGGCGTGGGAACCGTGGCGGCGACCAGTGACTAGTTTGGCGTGATGGCGACGAGCAGAGGAGGGCGATGGAGACGAACGAGTTGACGACGAGGGGACGGCTCCGGCGACCTTCAGGCTTAGCGAAGAGGCAGACGACGAGGGCCTTGGCGCAGTGTACTTGACCGAGAGGTTGGCGACAACGGGCCGCACTTCGACGAGGCGGGAACGATGCTCGGAGGAAGACAACGGCGACGTCCTTCGAGTCGATGGCGGGTATGGGTTTTCTGCGATCTTCACTTGATGAGGAGGCGCGGCCGAGGAAGAGGACGACGAGACGAGGCTGAGGGCGACGACGGAACTGTCCGGTGGTACTACAGTGAGACGGGAGGCGCTACCGGAGGAGGAGGATAGCGGCATACTTCACTGTTCACCGGCGAGGATGAGCTTCCGGCTGTCTTTGGGCGAAGCAGAGGAGTTGACGGGGTAGAGGAGGTAGTGGCGACGCCGAGGGAGGTGGTGGCGTGGTCCTGCAGCACCCAGAGCGACGGTATGGGGCGTCTGGTTGTGGTGCAGCGGCGGCGGCGGCGGCACTAGCAGCGGCACACGGCGTGGAGGAGAACGGAGAGAAAGGGAAGGAGGGGGCTCCATTTATAGGCCGGGAGGAGGGAGGGGAACGGCTGGGGAGCTCGGTGGCCGGCCGTCAATGGCGGCAGTTCGCCGGAGATTAAATTCAGCGAATAAAGGTCGAATTGAAAGGGAAAACATGGGGGGAATAAAGAGTAGGAGGTGGGAAATCGATTTTTGAAATCAATGCGGAGGAGAAACGGCGGATCAACTCCGTGGTGGCGCTAGGGTTACGCGGCAGGGAAGAGGAGTGGTCGGCGGCTGAGGAAGACGACGACACGTCGCCTCCCTGGGCCGGTTCGGCCGCGCCCGAGGGAGGTGGCCAGGTGGGGAGGGAGGCCGGCCTGCTTGGCCGCGATAGAGAGGGATCTGGGCCGAGGCAGTAGTGGCCCAAGAGAGAGAGGGAAAGAGAGAATGGGCCGGAAGGGGAGGGAAAAGGAGGCCCGGGAAGAGGGAAGAGGTTGGGCTAGAAGGGGACTTCGGCGGCAGGCCGAGGAGAAAGAGAGATCTTTGGGCTGGAAAACGGTAAGAGCCTAAAAGACAAGGAGGATTTATTTTTTGGTTTTTTCATTTTAATAAACTCCGAAATTGGTTTTGTTGTTTTAAATTAATTTATGGCCCTCTGAAAATTGAGAATATATTTTAAAGCATGGAGAATTTAAGAAAAATACTCCAAGCCACACTAGTGTATTGTGTCACGCGTTCGCATGACTATAACCTCCGTATCTATTAAATATTTTTACATATTGCTTATAATAATTAACTTAAATTTATAATGATAATATACATTACAAAACATGATAGCTAGATTGTTGTTAAATAAAAAGTAATTTAATACTAAAATTTTAAGTTGATTCAGACAAAAGACTTATGGAGCGCTTTCATTCAGTTGAACGTTCTCGTTAAGATGTACCTCTTACGAAAACTACTATTACCTGTAAATCACTTCATAAGAAGCGCTAATAAGAAATAATTGAATCTTTAGAGCTGGAGCAATTAGGAAACTGAATAGATAAAATTTTTGAATATGCATCTGCCAATATTTATTTGGCATGTCAGCTTAAATTTTCTTTTGGATCAGGCTTAACTTGGATATTCAGCGATGCTCAAAAACTGTAAGGTTCTTAGTACATTGTACTAATTGGGTGCATAACTACTTAAATGGATTTACAGCAAGTTACAGCTTATCCTTGTTTTTTGAGAATAAGTTTGTCTAATCTTGCAAAGTGCAAACATTCCCTTGAAATAGCAATAATACTATATACAAAATATATTCGTAACATCAAAATGTATATTTCTACTTAAAACAATCATGGATTTATCTTCTGAATATGTTCCTCCACCATAGCAGTGATTGGTTTCCCAATCCATCTATGAGCCATCACACATGAAAAAATTAATAAGCAACGGCATGCTGCTTTTCTTGATGTTCAGGTCCATCAAAAAGGAACAAAGTGACTCAGTAGAACACCTAATTTGCATGACTTGATACTCTGAATATGTGCTATCAGCACTTCAGATCAGCATGAGTTTCAAACAACATGCTATTGCCCGTGTGCTCCTAAACAAAAACAGTAGTTCACTTGCATTACGATTTACAGTATGTCAGCAGCAGAGTTGAAGATTCATACTCAATATATTTTCTGGTGCAAGTTAGGAGCAATAAGCACTTCCTTTCCTTATTGCCTGACAATCACTTTCCTTTAATATGCTTTGGATTCACAAAACACCAAAAAAATGGAAATTTACTCTTTCGATGATCTAATTGATGAGCTGTAATATGCTAAGATACATTTTTTTTCCAACTACTTATCTGCTTGAACTTAATTGAACTGAAATCATGCATCAGCAAAGGAATCCTTTGAAGTGTAGAAAAGAATGCAGTTCAATTCAACATGATTTACAGATCATTACATTGAATAGCAGCAAAAAATTTAATACCCAATTAAAAAATATTTAGGAAGAAAGTAGTATTTCACAGTGTAACTTATATATTTAGAATATCAAACAATACCCACATACTGCTGCAGAGAAGGAGCTTCGATGTAGTAATGTCTTAACATGGAGACAGGCAATCGATCTGGCACTTGGCTCTGGCAGGGGAGGTGAAAGTGGTGCTCTGATCATACTTGACATAGCTATATGCATCAGGGCACTTGTCTTTAAAGAACCTCGAGTCCATGATTAGCATGTAGTTATGCTCGTACTGCCCCCAATGGCAGTAGGTGCCGTAGCCGCCTGAAACTGTCGCCCTATCGCAGTTCCTCCATCAACTTCAACTATGGCACGCACTACTGTGATATCAACAGCTCACATCGGCCCGCGTCTCTTAATGCAGCGATCAACATTGAAGTTGTCCATGATAGATAGGTCCAAGTATTTGGTGCTATTGCCAACGTCGGGTTACGAGGGCTTGGCCAGCGCTTTGGTAGTGGCTGGTGACGCAGCTGCTCGATACAATCGAAGCTGCACCACATGTGTCGCCGCTGTTTGGGATCCAGGAGCATCTCGTCACAGTGACTGTGGTCGCGACCTTGTGAGGAGATGGTGGCGGTGATGTGTCGTGCCACGGCTGATGACCGGATGAGATGGGGCGGGGACGTGGAGGAGGATGTTGTGGTGGTGCCGGGCATGGGGAAAAAGAGAATGCGGTGATGGCAGCAAGGAGGAAGGAGGCGGCGGCGAACCAGATACAGCGATGAGGATTGAGGAGGGGAGGCAGCGGTGTTAGGATGGGGAGAGGTGGATACGGGCAGGGATGGAAAGAATACATAATTTTTTTGTTCGAGTATATGACTTCTCGATTATTCTAGCCGTAACAGACGTGAAGTCTCTCGATTTTTCCGATCTCTCTGTATCTCTATATATTATTATTACTGTTGATCCTCCTCTCAATCTGTCATCGTTCTAATTTTTCTTACCAACTAATCCAACGGTGAGTATATATTACATGATGTGGCTCATCCTGCGATCATCCTCAGATTCACTTTTCACTTGGGTAGATTTGAATTTTTCTTGCACGTATTTTAGTGTTCATAATTTCTATTATTTTTTTATAAAGTGATTTTTTTTGGATTGATTTTATTGACAGACTTCAACTTGCTGCCATCGATCGAACCTTCTACCTGTGTTGGGAAGCTTCCTTTCTCGTTAGAATTATGACACAACTGATGAAAGATCAAAATTGTTATTAATTTAATTTCATCAATTTGGTTGTATGCAACTGAATTGACTGAAATATCATGTACAAATAGTTTGAAACTCTTTTACCGTGTATTCACAGATGGAGTACAATATGGAGTTTTAGGAAATACCAGATCACAAGTACCACCGTATATAAAAATCACTCCCATGAGGACAATTTGAAGACTATGTGCGAAAATTAATTTTGCGCATGCAGATATCTTAATAGGTCAACATGTGAAAATAAGTCTATTTTTACGTGCGATCCTCCTGAAATACCCGAATACGAATACATCCCTCACTCTCCGATCTCCACTCTTTTTTTCTCCCACTTAAGTCTTGTCCCGTGACTCCCATCCATGTCTCCCTCTCCTCTCCCCACTCCTTTTCTCCCTTCTTTCCCACTCCGTCTCCACTCCTCTCCCATCTCCCACTCCCTCTCCCCAAATCCGCAGCTACTAGCGCCACATCAGCTCTCCTGCATCCAGCTCCGCAGCGCTCGTCACTCCCTCTCCCGCTCTGCGAGAAATGGAAATTGCCACCGAAGAGTGAGAAGACTTCATGGCTATCATCCGGACAGTGTATCGCAAAACGGTAATCATACACGTCATGACTTGGGCTCTAATTGGCTGATTAGGCATGAATGGTTATATGTTATTAAAAAGGTTTACGAGTTACTTGATATAACTTAGCTCGTGCTGGAAGCCTGCAATTAATATTTGGCAATTTATGCTACGAGACACTCAAATTTTAAGTAATTTGCTGGTAGATATCACTGAAAGATACTTAAAAACTAGTAATTTGTTAAATGACACTTTCAACTTAATTGGAACTTAATTGGAGAGATAATTTTTTTCAAAAAGACAAGAACACCTCTAGGACCAAAGGCTTCTGAGCTAAGGGTAGAGTGACACTAGTAGATAACTTCTTATCCATAACGGTCCTTGCCGTGTCGGGGGTTTGCAGGCCGTCACAGTGTCGTCATCTCAAACAGGCCTAAATAAAGACCGTCAAAGATATATTCGTAAACACATAATTCATATGCATGTATCTGGATCCTATCACCGATGACACATATCGGTGATGGGCTAATGTTTAAGCCCGATTGAGATTATCTTTGTAACTTTATCGGGCTCTAAACAAACGCCCGTCACCGATGAGACTCATCAGTGACGGGCATCAAAAAAGGCCCGATTGAGATTGTTTTAAGGCCCGTCACCGATGTCTATCATCTGTGACGGGCTCGGTGTTATGCCCGATTGAGATAACTGAGTTCATCATCGGTGACGGGCTCAGTGTTATGCCCGATTGAGATAACTGAGTTCCCGTCACCGATGTTCGTTCATTGATCGTTACTGATATTTATTGCACACTATAAATACTTCCCCAAGGAATGGTTATCCTACTGTTAACTATTTTGGTAGGAGGTTGAAGGGAGCGAATTTTGTGTCTTTTTTCCAAGAAAAACAGAAAATTCATAAAAGTAAGTGAAAAATAGTAATCAATTCCCATTAATTTAGTAATACTTATCTTACAAAATGTTTCTCTAATATTTTGTTCACTTTTGCAGTGATAGATCGAAGTTGGATGTATGGGAAAGTTGTGCGATATCATAACAAAGAGTATAGAAATGGCGTATTAAATTTTATAAATGTCGCGGAGGAAGATAGGAAAAGAAGAAACAACGATTACATGTGTTGTCCATGTGCAGATTGCAAATATGAGAGTATGTTTGATAGCAGAGTGGACGTACACGCTCATCTTATACAACGAGGATTCATGGAGGGCTACACATGTTAGGTGAAGTATGGAGAGCAAGAAGTTGCAGCTGCAGACAAAAGTGATGCACAAAATCTTGAAGATGAAGATGAGCATGATATGTTTGTATCTTCTCCATTAGGCGGTGAAATGGTTGGTGTGGATAATGATCTGCTCCAAGACATCTTACGTGACGTTGGGGACCCAACTTACAACGAGGGAGATTCCATGAAGTTCAGCAGGTTGGTCAGTGACTCGGAGACGCCTCTATATGCAAGATGCAAGGCAAAACACACAAAATTGTCAGCTACTTTGGACCTAGCGAAGCTGAAGGCAAGTAGTGGATAGACAGACAAGAGTTTCACAGATCTTTTGAGAATATTGAAACCCATGCGTCCTGATGAGGACACATTGCTCTAGATGACATATGAAGTAAAGCAGGTTTTGTTTCCCCTGGGGTTAGAGGTCCGTAGAATTCACGCTTGTCCAAATGACTGCATATTGTACCACAAGCAATATGTGGACTTAGATGCTTGTCCTGTTTGCAAGGCTTCTCGATATAAGCGAAAGAAAAGTGCTGGCGAAGGAAAGAAATCAAAGCGGGGTGGTCTGACGAAGGTTGTGTGGTATCTACCTATCATTGATTGTTTCAAGAGAATCTTTGCCAACCCCAGAGTCAGTACGTTGGCATGCTACGGAGAGAAGAAACGATGGTATGCTAAGACACCCTGTTGATTCTATTCAATGGAGGAATATCGACCGAAGACACAATAAATTCGCAGCCAAATCTAGAAACATGAGTATATGTTTGTGTACGGATGACATGAATCCTTTCAGAGACATGAGTAGTTCTCATAGCAGTGTGCCAGTTTTGATTGCAAATTATAACCTACCGCCATGGTTGTGTTTCAAAAGGAAATACATTATATTGTGGTTGTTTCAGATCTTATGGAAGGCATATCCTTGTAACTGAAGACTTTGTATTAATGTAATTTGCAATTTCTTATAATTAATGAAGTATTTTGTATCATTGCCTTTGTAATGAATGATTTGCATATGTTTCATGCCATTCCAATAACTTAAACATCTTGATACTACTTCTATGTCTAAAAGTGTAATAGAAATTTTAAACTATTTAAATAGAGAATTTGTTAATTATACATGATTTTTAAAATATAATAGCAATTTTAAACTATTTTAATAGGGCATTTGATAATTATACATGATTTTTAAAATTTAATAGCAATTTTAAACAATTTTAATAGGGCATTTGTTAATTATACATGATTTTTAAAAATTAATAGCAATTTTATACTATTTTAAAAGGGCGTTTGTTAATTATACATGATTTTTAAAATTAAATAGCAATTTTGAACTATTTTAATAGGGTATTTGTTAATTATATATGAGATGAGCTCATCCCAATCGGGCTTAAGCTTAAGCCCGTCACGGATGATCGCATCTCAATTGGGCTTAAGCTTAAACCCGTCACGGATGAGAGCTCAATCGGGCATAAGGTTAAGCCCGTCACGGATGACTGTCATCCGTGACGGGCCTAGAATTGAAGCCCGTTACAGATGTGGTTTGACCACATTAAGACTAGGGTTCTTTTCACTCTCAGATCTAAAATTTCTAACTCCTTAGCCCTTGCATCGTCGGCCGTCGCACTCGTCGTCGTCGTCACCGAGCCCGGCCGCCACCTCCTCAACCTTCCCAGTGCATGGCCGCCGCCCTCGACCTCCTCCGAGCCCAGCGCCGCACGTCGGGCATCGTCATCCACCGAGCCCGGCACAGCTGCCATGCTGTCGACCTCCTCACCAAGCCCGGCACCGTTCTCCATCACCTCCTACAAGCTCGGCCATCGTCGCCACCGACCTCCTCCATGCTGAGCCCGACTGTCGCCCTCTTCCACACTGATTAGTCCACCTCCCACTCGATCTTTATGTGTGATTTGTGATGAATATGTGATGTTTATGTGCAAATGGACTTGTGATATGAATTTAGATAGAGATGCATTTGTGATGAATTTAGCTAGAGATGTTTCACGGTGATGAATTTGTGGATATATGTGGATATTTGTGGACTTGTGATGAATTTAGTTAGAGGTGCATTTTTATATATGTGAGATGTGCACTTTAATTTATTTATGTGAGATGTGCAATTTAGTTTATTTATGTGAGAGGTGCATTTTTATATATAAATGATGGATTTTTGTGTAGATAGTACCTAGGTTATCAAATCATTACGGAATACGAGGTGCTGAAGGTTCAAAGTTGGTTTGATCAAGCCAGTCTGATATTTCTATATATACTTGCAATGTTAATTACATATAAATTTGTCTTAACTTATAACTTGTTTTTGCAGGTTTTGATACTTAACTCTTAAAGATGCATTCGCTGAATGGATGTGAATGACATATATGAATGGATGTGTGAATATGTGTAATCACTAAATATATGTTTGATTTGTGAATTGTTGTGAATGGCATATATGTGAATGGATGTGTGAATGTGGAAGTAAAGGATGTTTGATTTGTGAATGACTCTGTGAATGTGGTTGCTGGGAAAGGGAATATATATATATATATATATATATATATATATATATATATATATATATATGCTTCTGTCATTTTGCAGCGGGCATTGCTAGCAAAGGCCTAATGCTAAAAAAAAATTATTTTTTTGTTACTATACTCATCTGTGACGAGCTTAAAATAAATACCGATAGAGATGACCTCATCCATGACGGGCTTAAGGATAAGATCGATAGAGATTAGTTATCCGTGACGGGCACCGAATCTAACCAAGTTTGACTCATCTATTTTGTCATACCTATCTATGACGGGCATTATTCTTAGCCCGATTGAGATAGCTTCTATCCGTGACGGGCTCTTTCAAAGGCTCAATTGAGATATCTTCATCCGTGACGGGCTTTACGGTCAGCCTAATTAAGATTTGTCATCCATGACGGGCGCCTTTCCTAACCTAGTTTGACTCATCTACTGGGTCAAATCTATCTATGACGGGCTTTATTATTGGCCCGATTGAGATAACTAACATCTATAACAGCCAAATGCCCGATTGAGATAACTTGTCACATTAGTGATCTTTGGGTATTGATGGGAGCTCTTCCCGACACAAATGAGACTTGTCACCCGATTGAGATGATTTATCCCGTGCTAGTGTGAAGATGGAATATGATTTTTACTAGCAATTTACGTGGTATGATGATAAATTAAGGGTTGCATAATTTTCAAATTTTCATTCTAATATGTTTGAAGCATATGGTCTTGATGTCTTCTCATCTTTTTCTCATCTTTTTTAAGAATTTATCTCTCCAAATTTAGTCGAAATGTCTTCTCATCTTTTCTAAGAATTTGTCTCTCCAAATTTAGTCGAAATGTCTTCTTTTTTTTAAGAATTTATCTCTCCAAATTTAGTCGAAAGTATCCTCTAGCAAATTTTGATTGTCTTTCAATTGTGACATGTTTTTACGATATCTACCAGTAAATTACACAAATTTTTAGTATCCTGCAGCAAACTTTATCTTAATATTTTCACCAAGTGGTTTTATTCTTTTTTAACGAATCAGTACTGTTTTTTTTCCCGAATCGTCGGAACTACCGAACTAATTTAGTGGACTTTTTAGCTAATTAGGTAGATTTTTTTTCGAGGTACATTTAGAACCGACGGTTTCTTTGTAACCCCTCCAGATGCAGGGATACAAAATAGTCTAAGAGAGGTTACGTAATGGAGAACTCAATACCCTGGCAGTTTATACTGGCAGTATAATAAGAGTATTTAAGGAATTTGTCATAAAATTAAAAATAATATTTTAGTATTTTGTGCTTTAGTGCCTAACTACCACTTAATTATCTCGTTGTGGTGGTTTCCGGCGTAAGTGGACTCGTGGTGTCTGTCGGTGCCTCACCGTGGTGAAGATGACGAGGAATAAGGAATGGGATTGATCGGGAATAACGGCTAGCGTTATTTCACTATATAATGTGAATTTATAGAATTTCCACCACCTAATAAACAGAGAGATAGAAAGATAATCTTACTCCTTATAATTTTATACTACAATACAATATATTCAAGTGAGAGGATAAATCAATCTAAACCCTAATATCACTTACATCACTAGTATAAACATTGTACGGTAAAAGTTCTACATCACTAGTATAAACATTGTACGGTAAAAGTTCTTTCATGTCTAGAGTAATAGAGACACAAGATATATGGTGAGCCTCTCTTCTCTTATTCCAAACCTTTCCTCGTGTACAATTAAGTAGCTCCTCTCATCTTTTTATAGCCATAATCCATATATGAAAGATTAGGTGATGGGTTCAATAAATATATTAAGACTAGTCTTTCCTGGTTAAGGCCAAAGGTTTCCTAAAACTCCCTCTTGAACACTTACTGTGTGATATCTATGTCTCATCAAAACTTCAGAAATCCCAGAGGAAAAAAATTGATAAAGAGTATGTAGCATACACATGTATATCGCATGGATTATCTCAATAAAAGCCCAATTCTTGCTTTGATTTTCTGAATCAGTTTTGAGTACTTAGATTCTACAGATCAAGCTTTGCTAATATACTGGCAAAATTATTCCCTTGAATTTTTGCATCTCTTTAAGTTAAAATAATATTAAATTCTTTGCTAGTGTCCTTTTCCAAAAGATAATACGAGTGATGATCCAATTATCAAATCATGCATGATTTTTCCATGACTTATAGATTCTCTATAGTCTATTAGTACTATTGTGATACCCATATGATTATCTGATTGATAATGGTTTTGGGGTTCGACAAAGTACGAACCATGTTTTTTTTATAGAAATGGTGAACTACCTACGTACTTTCATATTCTGTCATACTATGGTTCCATTTTTCATATTTTGTAGGCTTATAGGCCTTAGCAACATTAATGTTGACTAATTTATCTCATACTCATTTCAAAAGAGTGAGCTTTTCTTTCTTCATTTCATGATATTCATTTCATTTTCATGGTGTGGGGCTTTTAATACTTGTATGTGGATGCCCAGACCAAACTTTCTTCAAATATCCGCTATCGATCATGGATGAACTGATCTTTAAGTTGATTTTTCAACTTCCGTTTGACTGTCAAGGAATTTTGGTGTTTAAATAAAACATTGACCATAATAGTTCTCATGGCCAACTTTATTAGTTGTATGAGTATCCATGGATATATAATTTCCTTATGCTTTTTCTTCTTACTAAATACTTCTTTATGTGGTCATAGTCCTTTCAGTGTAACCACGTTTATGTACACTCCGATTGCTGATTTTTCTTCCATGATGAGAATATATGACATTGCCTCTTGATGGGAAGATGGAGAGATAGGGAAGATATGTTCTTCCTTGATGGTTTTCTTCCCCTTCGATTATTGTTGTGAGTAACTTTAGTGACAACGAGTATGATAGTTCCTTGTTGTCTTGTTTTCATCATATGTCTCCGGTTGCTTTAGGGGCTTAAAGAGATGGAGTTGTTATCCTCTGGACAAACATGAGGGATACTTTTGTATTCTTCGTTATTTCACCCTCCTCCAATGCATTATATTCGGATAAATGCAACTTATTCATATTCTCTGAATCACAAAAATAATAAACGACAATAGGCAATTTTCACAATACAAGTGTACTTATGATACTTTACATTGCTTAGTGCTTCATTAAGTATGCATTAATCTCATCTTTAACCATTTTTCCTGAAACTTATCACCTAAGGGTCCATTCACTCCTCCTAAATGATCGGAAATAATTCTTGTTTTAGTCAAGGAGTTTAGGTTACGTATATACCTCCGTCTAACTTTTGGAGGAAGCTCATACTATGGTCGTCGGATATGCAAATGTTCCAAGGGGCCACTAGTTGCATTCTTGAGTGGATGACACATTTCAAATGGTCTATAATCCACTACCTTTAGGACGGCATATCTATTCATGTGGTGGAAACTCAATAATGTTGTGGTGAACCCTTTTAATCCATACTTAGGTTTTAGTCCATTGTCGTGGATGTTCGATACGTAGTGCTTTTTTTAATATGCTTATGCTCGTATGTGCCTGATCTAGATCGGTTTGGCAAGAGCACGGTTTCAAAAATAGACACATTTGCAGCTATGTCATAAGCATGTTATGTACCAGAATATTCCTTTCACAAGACTAAATATGCCAGCAAATATTACCTGTTTCTTTCTGTTTTGGGTATGCCGTTCAAAGTATGTAGGGTATGGATCAAATTTCTTTGGTGGTGACATGGGTTCGCGTCTGAAGCGCATCCAAGGTTCGACGGTACGCGCGATCAAAGCGGCCATGGGGTATGCAACTGATGTAGTTACGACGCATGGCTGACTGTGCAAGGCGCACGGTACTATAGGGTTGCTGGTTGGTACATACCACGCCATCCGCCACACAGCGCTGGTGGTGGCCTTGGTGCGTGTGATGACCAATCAACTTACCCACGTTGCGCTGCATGTGATTAGGAAGAAGAGACCTGGGGGGCGAGGCGAACTAACAAAACATGCCTGACAGTCTAAGAGCAGGATTCACAATTACAATTTATTGTTTATTGGCAGGTCATACTTCTTTTGCATGAAAATTTTAATTTCAATAAAATAAATGATACAAAATTGAAAAAATATTCAAATTTGTTCGATCAAAGGAATTCTTAGGTGAAATAATAACAGGATTAATTTAAGGCTGCCTTAATTTAATTAGGAGGCGATAGCACCAAGGAGGCAATAGTACAGATGGACCTTTCTTCCTACTGAGGGACAATTTTCAATAGGGAATAAGTTTACTTTGACTCCCTTAACTAGTGGTCAAATCTGATTTGTATCTCTCAATCACAATATCGGATATCTCAACCCCCAACTATTAAAACCGATGCAATTTAACTCCCTTAGCATTTTTGGAGGACGGTTTCGCTGACAGGGCACATACGTGGTGGTGTTGACATGGTTTTTGTCCTACGTGGCATTGACAGTAGCAATTATGTGGCATTAGAATTAACAAATATGTGGGACCTACTTTTCATTTACACAAAAAAATTGTGGGACCCACATATCTTCCTATCTCCCCATCCCTTTCTTCCTCCTCCCTCTCTCTGCCTTATCTCTCTCTCCTTCTTTCCCCTTTTTCTTCACCTTCGTCCCCTCAGACCTCTGAGCTGGGTGACGGTGTAAGCGACGGAGATGGCAGCAAAGAGACAATGAGGGTTAGCCCTCCGGGTGTCGTGAACATGAGCCCCGCCGTGTCGTCCTCTGGGGAGCTCGTCGCGGTCGCGTCGTATGGGGATCGGTCCTAGGCATTCAACTTCCGTGAGTTGGAGACGGAGGTGGTCATCTTCTGCTCCACCGATTCGGCCAGGCGTGTCGTCGTTGCGGAGCGCGGTGGGTGGCTGACGTGGAATGGCAAGGGCACTTTCTTCTGCCATTACGAGCCCTCCGGCACCGAGCGACGAGTGACACTGCCGAGGCTGCATTGCATCACTTCGGCCGCAGTCGGGTGCAGCGGCGAAAGATTGATAGCCGTGGCGATTAGGTGGGGACGCAAGCGGCGGCACATCAAGCCGTTTGACCTTGAGAAGGGGTACTTCTCCCCACTTACCGACTTCCTCAACCCGGAGCTCCACCATTACAACCCCTTCTTCTCCCTATCCAGCGACTATGTCGGGTACCACCGCTTCGGCGCCGGTGCATGGGGCGACTCGGTGGTGCCCTACAGGAAGCCGATGCGGAGCCCAACGAGGAGAAGTAAGGAAGAAGGGGACGACCTCTGCCACTGGCTCTCTCCCCGCCACCCACCGCCCGTCGCCATCACTCCGCGTCGTCGTTTCGCCATCACCGCCGCCACTCCCTGTCGTCATCCCACTACCGCTGTCGCTGTGGTGATTCCGACCGGGAAGTTAGGGGGTTGATGTCCGAATGAGAAGAGGAAGGACAGAGAAGGGGGAAGGCTCCCCAACTCCTTCACCGGCCCTCGCTTGCCCGCCGCTGCCACTGCCTCAACTCCCGCCCCTGTAGATGGCCGAAGGGGAGAGGAAGAGAGAGAGGATGACATGTGGGCTTGTTGATGATAGAATTTGGTAAGCATATAAATCAGAATTGGGATCCAATTTGAAGTAGATTTGAAGATATGCGGAATTCTCGAAAACAGAGTACGCGCATTGGCTGGAAGTATGTATCGACCGATACCAAGTCTGATATGGTTAGCCGATACAGCCGATATTGGTTAAATTTGTTACATGATCAATGTCGAATTCAGAAGTGGGGCTTCGATGTTTATTGTCAGATAAGAATAGAGTCCAAAATAGGCAATTGTATCTATTAGTTAGGATTTTATATAATTTACTTATAAATATTTTCGGTAAGAGTCCGCCTAAGGGACTTGTTTGTGGATTAGAGTTTTATTAGGGAAGTATGAGCCGTGTCCATTACGGACAGATTTGTATATTCGGGTATAAATATAAGCCCGAGGTCTTGCAAATAATTAACATCAGTTCAATCTAATTTCGGTGCATCGCCACCTTTTCTCATTACTTTGTTTCGACGAGTTCTTGCTTTTGAGTCGAGCTGCACCGGTTTCGATCTTTGATAACGAGGTAATTACTTGTTATGGCGGTTTGCGTTCTCGGGATTAGTGCTTACATATTTATGACATTCTAATCTTAATCATGTAAAATCCGTCGAGTTATCATATATATCATATAATCTAGATTGACAATACTTTCTACTAGCATCGGCCAACCTTTATCTAGAGTTTTGTCGGTAAGAGCTAAATTGACTTGTTGACTTGAATTATATAATATATCTACCATCGGCTTTATTGTCTAGATATTATGCTTCTTTTTATACTTAGTGCTGCATCAGTTAAGTTTGATCTACTAAGTCATGCTTAGAATCATAAACTCTAGTCTGCTTTATGGTCGTTAATAAGGATAGTGTTAGGGTTCCAGCCAATCTTACCTGGTATAGTTGTTTTACATAGTTTTATGCTTTGTTAATATGCTATATCTTTCTCTTATATCAGGATCTTAACTAATATAAATATGTTGAATTTACTGCCATTCTAATTGATGTAGTTTGATATATTTGTTGTAAGAGAATATCCTAGTATATGGTAGTATCGGGGCTATAGCCGATACATGCTTAAATCTAAACACATATAATCGTTATTTCATGTTATTTTAGATCTGGGCAATTTATACTGTCTCGGTTAAGTCCGATCTATCCCAATTACTGATTTCTAAAGCAATACTGATTTATAGACTATATAATGTTGATATTTACAGCCGATGGATCAAGTTTAGCTTTGATTTATTATTGGAAACATGCCTTACAACTGATTCACTTCACAACGCATCGGCTAGGTTATATCACGATATGAAGTCGGCTTCCTAGCCGACCGATTATCGTTTACTAGTAATATTTGCATGTTTTATTGCAGGATCAAATCAACTGGCACGTCCGTATCTCATCATCCTTTAGGACCTGCACTAGAGTAAAGTAAAACTCTCAGGTCAGTGTATGTTTTTTTGCATCAACAGGCCCCACTATTTTTTGTGTGTGAATGACAAATGGGTCCCATATTTATTTTTTTAATTTTAATGCCACCTAAGTCCCACATCAATGCTACAAACCAGGTTAGCAAAATCGTCCTCCAAAACTATTGAGAGAGTTAAATTGCATCGGTTTTAATAGTTGGGATCAAGATATGCGATATTGCGGTTTAGGATATGAGTCAGATTCAGTCAGTAGGTAACGGAGTCAAAGTGGACATATTTCTTTCATTAGCCACGACTGCCACGTTGCTATAGCTGTTGGCCCAACGTCGGCCTGTAAGAATGACCCAACTTTGACTTCAACATATTTTGTAGGCCAGCATGGGCCTGCAGGAGATGGGCTGGTTAGTCTATTTCTTTTGAACAATTTAATTTTGAAAAGTATTTCCAGTATCTTTTCAAACTTGTAGTAGAAACTTAGTCTCTCATGTGAACGTGTTGTATAAAATCATTAAGCACGTAACGTTTTCATATATAAACTTCCTCTACGGAAAACTTTTTTGTGTGCCAACTTTCTCTACGGAATTTTTTGTTCCGAAAATAATTTGTAATGAACGTTTTTGGTAGATGACAAAAAAGTTTAACGTAACAATTCAAATAGAATTAAAGAAGGAACAGAGGCACTAGTTATCGCAGAAGCTGCCGATCAATAAGGAAGATGACCGGTCAACATGGATATGTGTAAATGAGCGAAAAAGGAAAACGATATAGCCAAGGGGAGAGCGGCATCGACGGAGGGGAGAGAGTTGTTGGCGAGAGGGGGAGATAGGGTGGTGGAGATGGAAGGGGATGGTGATTATATTTTTGTTTCTGATTTTTTGGTTGTTTGTGAGAAACATTAGAGCTCTCTGAAAAATTCAAAAAAAATTTGAGGATTAAAATATAAAGTGATAGGGGTTGATGTATAAAACTGAAGACGACACCACTCGAGCTACTTTTCACTAAGATAGAAAATGTGGTCTCAGTTTATATGGCACATTCTCTACAGATACTTGTAGGTGTGTCTTTCATCGTGAATGTCCTTGAGGTTTTGCTAACAATCACCGATTTGAACAACGAATAGGATTGTTACTTTTGTTGAAACTATCTGTTTCAGCTACTGTGGCCAAGGGGGCAAGGCGTGGTTGTTTCTTTCAAACCATCAACTTCAGTTACTGTGTGTATATCCCTCGACACAAGGGCTCGACAAGCAATCCTAACCATTTCCACGCAGGTGATGTAAGATTTTTGAAGTTAGTGAACAACATTAGCTATTTAGCACAACCATTTATCGATTCTCTGCATTGGGATAAGTCTAGCCGCCATAAGGCCATGACAACAAAATGCTTCCAACGCAGCAAACAACGCATCGACATCTTACAATTGCGTACAACTGAGTTCATTTCGCCGTCAATTCGCATCAATTTTTTAATCTTCGGATGGAGAGATCACGAGACACCAACAACATCAACACGGACTGCTTTTGCTCCACAAAGCCATCAGTGTCAGTTCGTCCTCTTGCTGTTTGTCCATGTAATATGGCAGTAGAAATTATTTTCTTTCAAAGTCTGACCATTCTTTACTTCCAATGTTTCATAATATAATCAAATTCAGCATATTTTTTCCTTCATTATTGGCTTTTTTAATTAATTCAAGATAGCCGTCTGATTTTGTCGATTTGGTGAGCTAGAACGTGACTTTGCATACTTGCGACAGTACGCTGATCCTTCAGATTCCCTTTTCGTCGGATAATCGTTTGATCCAAACTAATGAAGACAAACTTAATTGAGAGAAATTCCCCCAATTCGTGGACAAACAGAGTCACAATGGCAGAGGAAACGAAAATTAACACGATCAGCCATCACCACCTGATCGACATCTCACCGGAGTTGGGCGGCGCGACCGCCATCAATGGCCCGACGGAGATGAAGGAGTTGGGCATCGTCGATGGCGCAGTGGAGATGAAAGAATTGGGCGTCCAGGCCGCCGTCCATGGCGCAGGGGAGATGAAGGAGTTGGGCTGCACGGCCGCCATCGATGGCACCGCGGACACGAAGGAGCTGGGCGGCGCGGTCGCCTGCGCCGGCGCCGCAGCGGAGACGAAGTGGCTGCGCAAGCTGACGTCGTCGAGCGTCAATACCGCCGTGCTGAGAGACCTCATCGCGCGGACGCCCATGCTGTGGTACCTCGGCGAGCGCTCGGGCACTATCCTCCGGCCGCGCTCCCGGCGCGCCGGCGTCGACGCGCTGCACGCGGTGCGCGCCGTGGCCATCGGCCCGTTCCACCGTCGTGACCACTGGCTCCCCTTCCCCGACGACGCCAAGCTGCCGTTTCTGCGCTACCTGCAGGACCAGTGCGGCCTCGACGTCGATCAGTACGTCGCGGCGCTCGCCGAGGAGAGCGACGGCCTCCGCGACGAGTTCGCTGACGACGACGTGGGGGACGATGTCGCCGCGGAGATACTTGGGGACAAGGAGAAGTTCCTGCAGATGGTTCTTCTTGACAGCTGCTTCATCCTCGTGGTCAGCATGATGCTCAGCAAGATCTGCACCGACGGCGACAAGGCCAGCTGCATGTCGCGGGCGGCGTCCATCAGCCGGGAGTACTTCATACTTCACATGGCCGTGTCGCAGCACGCCGAGGACATCAAGCTGGACATGCTGGTGCTCGAGAACCAGGTCCCCTTCGCCGCCGTCAAGCTGCTGGCCGCCTCGTGCAGCAAGCTCAAGCTCCGGCGCCCCGTCGAAGAGCTCGTGCTCGGCTGCTTCGATGACATCTTGCCGAAGCGAGCGAGCCCCGCCGGTGACACCGAGTCGTTCCAGCACGTGCTACACCTCTTCCACTGGTCGCGCGTTCCGACGAGCAAGTACTGCATCCTATCGACGCCACGGAAGCTTCTAAAGATCAAGAAGGAGTCGGAGCGGCTGTTCCCGAGCTCCATGGAGCTCTGCCGGTCGGCGGTGTGGTTCCGGAACGCGGCGGCGAGCTGTGGCGACCTCGACATGTGGTTCTGGAGCCGGACGGCGAGCCCTGTCGCGGTGATGACCATCCCCTGCCTCGACGTGCACGAGTACAGCGCCACCGTGCTGCACAACATGATCGCCTTCGAGAAGCACTTCCACTGGGCGCACGGCGCGTGCGTGACGGCGCACGTGGCGAGGATGGAGGGCCTTGTCCGGTGCCCGCAGGACGCGGCGTTCCTCCGGCGGCGAGGCGTGCTGTCGAGCATGCGCAAGACGGACGCCGAGTTGGTGGCCTTCTTCCGTGAGCTTGGGGAGGAGACCGTCGGCGCGCGGCTCCCCGACGAGTACGCGGAGATGGTGGACGCGGTGGCGTGCCACCGGAGCAGGAAGGTGAGCTGGTGGTGTGGCGGCTTTGTCCTGCACTTTTTCCCGTCGCCATGGGTGGTCATGTCGCTCGTGGCGGCTGCGGCGGTTATCGTTGTACCATCGCTGCTGCAGACAGTCTATACTATTCTTAGCTATGTGAAAACTACCTAGGTTATGCTGAAAATATATAAGGGATTTTACCCATATAACTATACTAACAAAATAAAAGTCCTTGCGTCATCCATAAACAGTGTATTGTAGGAATATGTAGGTACAGATACAGTCCAGATTAAATCCACATATGCAACCAAAGGTTAATACAATTGTCAGACCAGTTATTACATAACTTACTAATCCATCATATGGTTTATGAACTGCAGTTTTATAAACCTCATTCATCAAATCCTACTGTTAGAGTTTGTATCGAATATGTGTACAAATCAGTTACAGTTTAGGACATGAAGTTTTACTAGGTGCTAGGAATACAGCAAGAGTCTGGCTTTGTCCTATATTCTCTCTTAAATGGAGAGAAAGACCTATTGTAACCGTATGGTGAGTTAGCACAGTGATAGGTAACGGCTGCCGGCGGCTTCTAGCCAAAGCTCGTTCTAACTTTGACACGCTATAATATGTTGGATCCTGGAGAAGAACCCGTAATTAGTGTCACGGGGATGTAGGCTTCGGCTGAACCACGTTACCAAATATCGTGCCTCAGTGTCGTAATCATGTTTGGATCTCTTATGGCGTTTCTTCTGCCTTTATAACAAGTGGTATCACAACCTGTAGGAGATCCATGGTAGAGGTATGAGGGAGATTCTCCACACCACGATGCTCACACGCGATGTCCAGGGAGGGACATGATGCAAGGTGGAGCACGTCGGTGATCAACGGAATTTGATCGATGGAATCAGTCACTTCATGCGACGGTCTAAACCATTCGATGGCTGCTTTCAGCAAGGAGATGATCAGACATGGTGCTCCGGTTGATGGTGACAGAAGCGATTGGCGATCCAATTGGTGGGTCGAACACTTCGGGTGGGTGGCCCGGACTTTCTGGTGAGCTATTCTCAAGAGGGAGATGTAGGGACACACGCTCGGGTTGATTGAAGATTGAGGCGATCAATATTCTCGATCGGTGAAATCGAACACTCCGGACAAGGTGGTTCGGGCCTTTCGATGAGCTCTATTCGACAGGGAGATGGCTAGACATAGCACTTGGGTCATTCCGCGGTTGGTAAGATGACATGTAGTTTGTTGGTATCGACTCGCAGCTAGATTGATAGGTAGTCAATCGGAAGTTGGAGTGGGTGGACTCTGGAAGCTGATGGAGAGGTGTTGATGATGAGGTGTTACATGGTGGATTGCTACAATGGCAGCGTACAAAGCAATGGGACATTGCACAATCAAGTTAGATGGCATTGCAGGAAGTTTTGGAAGTGTACGTTGTTGTCGAAAGACAACTGCTTCTGCCAAAAGGTAGGAACACTCTTGTTAAAGGTAAAATAATATATTAGTATTTTTTAAAAATTCTTAGGATCCCCCATACATGCCCTGTGGGGTCTATTTATAGGCTTAGTATAGACCTATTTATAGGCTTGGGATCCTCTGTACCTAGGCTTGCTAAGTACAGAGGAATTTACATGAGGGGGACCCACCTGTCGGTGGTAGGGTTCGCGAGAATCGGGAGCAGGCAGGGAACACGCGTGGGTGCGGTGATTTGGTGGACAGGGTGACGATTTGGTGCACCAGGTGTTGATCGGGAGTGCAGCGGGCCCATGTGCAGCCATACGGCTCTCCGTGGAGCGCGCACACAGAGGAGGCGGTGGTGACGAGGTGGCAGACACGTCGGCCGGCGAGAGGAGGAAGAAGAACAGTGCCGGATCGGACGGCTGGCGATGACAATGGTCTCCGGGGCAGCGGATAGCTGATTTGATGAAGGGTAAGGACACTGGAGAATTGAGTGGGGAATGAGGAGTCGAGCCGACGGCTCGGATTCACCAGGAGATGGTCGAAGACGGCAGATTGCGGTGCTCCTTCCCATCAGTGAGCCTAAGGGGAAAGTTCGCTACAGCTCAAGGGGTTGGTTCACCGGAGCCTAGGGCTAATTCACTAAGTAAAGAATACGTTTCCAGCATCACGGGGTATGTCGCGGTTGCAAGACGGCCCACAGAGACATCGAGTGGTGCGGAAGGGCCGAAACAACACCGGGAAAGAAGAGAGGTACGACAACCAAGGGAAGATGTCAGAGGGGTACTAGGGTACTCAATAAGGGTGTTGGCGAGAGGATGCGGAGGGGGAGCCAGGATGATGACGAGAAGCTCTATTCGATGGGCTAAAGCTTACACTACCATTTCTAGGAGATTGCTAGTACTACATTGATGGTGCTTGTAGTGGAAAAGGGAATGGAGCTCCCTGGAGGAAGAGAAATGTCGTGGTGGCCGACAGCAAGAAAAGGGGGAAGCCAGCGACAGGGATGGCCGAGCCTCAAGGAAGAGGGGTTCCGGGACTGGTGTGTCACCACGTGAGCCCAAGCCACGCCAACGCGGACAGGGCAGCCCGGTGGCGCCCTGACGAGGCCAATGTCGAGGCGACGCAGCCAACGTTCAGGAAGAAGACGACTGAGGCTCCATTCCAAGGAGCTTGGCAAGGCTTTATAGGGGAATGAATGGGGCTTGGAGGAGAAGGAAGTCACGGGGAGTGGATGCCGAGTTGGCTCGGTCACGCGTCCTATCAAGCGGGCGAGGACAACAAGCTAGCACGGTGGCGTTAGCAGCTCACTGTCCACTGCGTGAGAAGCCAAGTGGCGGGCAGAGGAGCGCTGGTCTGGGGGTGGAAAACAAGAAAAAGGAGAGGAAAAAGGGGAGCTCGCTGTTAATTTGGTAAGCCTCGGAGTCATCATCGGTATAGAATCAGTATCGGCTTCATAGTCCTGGAATCGGCCGATGGAAATAGGCAGTTGCAAGCAGTTGTATTCTTGATGGATTCGGTTAAGGAAATTGATCAATTAAAGGAAGCTTATCTAGAAGAGTTGGTGTTCAAGGAGAATCCAGCATGGCAATTTTTATCTATTAATTAGGTAGAGTCAGTTAGTTTCCTTTTAATTTTAGGAAAGTGTGTTTAGTGTCCAATAAGGACTTTATGTTTTCCTTTTATCTTTAGGAAGGTTTGTGTCGTGTCCTATATGGACTAGTATCTACCCATGGGTATAAATATGTACACCCAGGGTCATTGTAAATTATCTCTGCATCAATACAACTACTCTCGGTGCATTGGCACCCTTTTTTCCGAGGTTTTACTTATCAACCGACGGAATTTGGCACCTGACGTGGGCTGCATTGGCTTTCGATATCTGGTGAAGGGGTAAGCCCTACGTTCCGCTGGCCCTGGCGAATATATCGGCAATATTGGTATTGTTCAAGGCTGCATCGCTTCGATCTCTTGGATCATTCTGGTTCGGTTGATATATTTACCTACCTGATATTTCAATTCTATTTCAATTAATTGTGTTTAGAAACGCATCGGTTTAATTGGGACTATGTCGGTTATGTATGATCTTATGTCTTAGCCAATATATCTCTACAATCGCAATGTTGTTTTAAATAGATTTGTTATATCCATCACGTTAGACAGATCTATCGGTTCATAAAGTATTAGATTATCATATGCAATCTTGTGCTGCATCAGTTAGGTTCGACCTACTAGATTGTTGTTGATAATATAAATCTTGTTAGGACGATAGGTTCATGGTAATGTTTTATCAGAGTGCTATCCATGAGTTATCATATACGTTATATAATCTAGATTGATAATGTTTTCTACCTGCATCGGCTGATCTCCATCTACGGTTTTGTCGATATCGGCTAGATTACTTTGTTGGCTTAGATTATATAATGTATCCACCACCCTGAGAATCAGTCAAAACCTTGATTGTCTAGATATTATGTTTCTTTTCATACTTAGTGCTGCATCAGTTAAGTTTGATCTACTAAGTCATGCTTAGAACCATAATCTCTAACCTGCTTCTTGATTGTCAATAAGGATTTCAACGGGATTTTAGCCGATGAGTTATCTGGACGTTGCATCGGCTTATAAGGTTTACATATAAGTTGGATTTAGCCGATCGCAAGAAAAGTTTCAGTGTTTATCTAATCATTTGGATTTATTGACATCGAACCTCCAGCCGATGTATGCTTTAACCTTCGGATTAATGCTTATTTTATCATACTACTATTAGTCGATTGTCTTTATATCATCATTTAATCAAGTATCAAGATCTATACTAGATATCGACTGGTATAGGCATCGGCTGCAATCACTCCAAGCCGATTGGCTGTTTTATCTGCTGTTTACAAATGTTGTCAGTTGTAGGATCAGACTGACTGGCACGCCCACATTTAATCAATATTTTGGACCAGCACTGGAGCTAAGTAGATCTCCCAGGCCATCGTGTTTTTACGTAAGACATTTTGGCACGCTCAGTGGGACTCATTTTGGAGTATGAGGACTCATGCTTCAAAACTAGACCCCTGCCGTTTTGGCGGGAAAGGAGCCGGGAGTGCGAGCCCTAGCTCTTGGCTTGGGATGCATGGGGCGTGAAGCGGCCGAGCCCGTGGGTAACGGCGGATGGTGACAGCAAAAAGGGTGGTGGCCAGTTTGGCGTCGGGCGGGGACAAGCCGGTCACCGCAGAGAGAGGGGGTGATGCCAGCATCCTTTTCGGTCGACCACGACGCGTGCTCGGGTAGGAACTGTGAGCAGCGTGGTGAAATTTCTAACGAAGGCGAGTGGTTTGGGCCTGGGGAGGGAAAGAACGAGATTGCGAGATGCTCCTCTCTCTCGACACATGCACAGCGCGTGCGGCAGCACGGAGGCGGGCTGGCAGCTTCGCCACAGGGCCGACTACACGTCCTATCAGAGATGGAAGGGGTCAGTGAGGTCGCCTGGGCCAAAGCAAAGGGATCAGCCCAAGCAGAATAGAGAGGGAGGAGAGGAGCGAAAGGAACTTGGGCCGGCCGAAGGAAAGGAGGGAAGGGCAACCCAACAGAATGATTTCGCTAGATCTTTTTCTAGGGAATTAGTTTGGAGGAATTTTGAGATTGATTTTGTTTGGATTTGAATTCAAATTGGATTTTTGAACTCAAAGGTTCATGCAGGAGTCAAGAAAGGGATTCAAAATGGGAAACAAAGGGGAATTCAATATTCTTGGAATTGGGAGAAATATTTGGCAAGGATTCAAAGGAGGGAAGGATCGAATTTCGATCTTGATTTTGAAGACTTGATTTGGAATTGGAATTTCGAGGAGTCGATTTTTGGTATCGAGTACAAGGAAGAAGGATAGATTTGAAATTAGATCCACGGCACGCCTTAGAATCACTCAAAGAACGAAATTTTCGCGAATAGTTTGTATTAATTTAGTTTTTAACGTCTCGCGAAAAGCGGGGCGTTACATTTACCTTATCAGGTGGAAGGGTTATTGTATCCGGTGGTAAGCTTTGTAACTATGCTAATCATATAGTCATCTCACTGAATAATGGAAAACCAGATGAAATTATTAAAAAAACATAAATTTTCATTGAACACTTTTTTCGAACTTGGGTCACCATGTGTTACCGTATCGTGGTCATAGTCCGGTTACCATATTATTCTACCACTAAGTAAAAAAAAGACTTTTATCGGATTTGATCTGATGCTTTATGACTTACCATGGTATTACTCTACAATTGAGTTAAAAGGCCTTTTTATTCAATTTCAAAATTAGCCACTTTTGTTTCACTAATAGCCTGTCCTCAAGAATCGTGCAGCCCAGCTTATCCGAGAGGCAACCCTACTTACACTTTCGTCCTCGCTTCGTGTCAAATGGTCAACCTAGAAGTGATATGATGTACAAACACTTATTAGTTGGTTCCACCCTTGCTAAACAAGAAACGTGGTACAAAACATATGCACACAACTCTCAAAGGCCACATCTAATTGGGCCAAGATGTCACAACTCCCATTATAGGTCTACTTCATAAGATACATATTGAGATATATATGTTTTGATGCAAAAAACACACATTGGCCTGAGAGATTTGCTTTACTCTAGTGCAGGTCCAAAATTTACTTTCGGGTTCAAGGGCATGCCAGTTGATTTGATCCTGCAATCAACAAGATAAAACATGCGAATATTATTAGTAAACGATAATCGATCGGCCCGAAAGCCGATGTCATATCGTAGTGTAACCTAGCCGATGCATTGTGACGCGAATCGGCTGTAAGGTTTGTTTAATCAAAAAATAAAACCTAAATTTGATCCATCGGCTGTAAATAGCAACATTATATAATATATAAATCAGTATTACTTAGAAATCAGCAATTGGGATAGATCGGACCTAACCGAGACAGTATAAATTGCCTAGATCTAATGTTACACAAAATAATGATTATATATGTTTATATCATAGCCGATGTCCAAATTTAAGCATGTATCGGCTATAGCTCCGATACTACCTTATACTAGGATATCATCTTGCAACAAATATATTAAACTATCATCAATTAAATTAATAATAAGTTCAATATATTTATATTAGTTGAGATCCTGATATAAGGGGTAGATATAGTATATTAAAAAAGATATAAGACTATGTAAAACAACTAAATCAAATAAGATCGGCTGAAACCCCGATACTATCCTTATTAACAACCATAAAACAGGCTAGAGATTATGATTCTAAGCACGACTTAGTAGATCAAACTTAACTGATACAACACTAAGTATGAAAAGAAGCATAATATCTAAGCAATCAAGCTGATGGTTATCTTTTTAGGATGATGGATATATATATATAATCCAGGTCAACAAGTCAAACTAGCTGTTATCGACAAAACACTAGATGTAGATCAGCCGATGCAAGTAGAAAGCACTGTCAACTTAGATTTTATAACATATATGATAACTCGACGGATTACATAATCAATACTAGAGTGTCATAAAGATGTAAGCACTAATCCCGAGAACGCAAACCGCCATAACAAGCAATTACCTCGTTATCGAAAATAAAAACTAATGCAGCTCGACTCGAAAGCAAGAACTCGTCAAAACAAAATAACGGAAAAAGGTTGGCGATGCACCGAAATTGGATTGAACTGATATTAATTATTTACAGGGTCTCGGGTACATATTTATACCCAAAATACATAATATGCCCATATCGGACACGACTCGTACTTCCTATTACAACCCTAACAAATGAACAAATCCCTTAGGTGGACTCATAAAATCCTAATTAATAGATACAATTGCCTGTTTTGGACTCTATTCCTACCCGGCAATACCATTGAAGTCCTTTTGAATCCGATATTGATCACGTAATCAATTCTGCCACTACTGGCTGTATCGGCTAACCATATCGAACTCGGTATCGACCGATATAGACTCCCAGCCGATGCGCACTCTGTCCCCGAGAATTTCGCATATCTTAAAATCCGATTCGGATTGGATCTCGTTTCTGATTAATTTGTTTACCTAATTTCATCGTCAACACACGCCCCCCAATTTCGAAGTATTATATAATGCAACAGAATTATCTCGTCAATCCTGCAAAAACCTAGGGTTATTTCTTCCGACCGTTACACACCCACTTTCATAAATACTAACCGCTTTTCCGGAAATTTCACGGAGTTAACTCTGTTTTCACCGCTCAAGCCAAAAAACTTTCCCCACCAACTCCGGTGACTCCCTCGACTCTTCCGGCGACCACCTCAGTGAATTCCGTCTAGATCAATGGCGCCTTCGTCGAGCCCGTCAAGCACTTCAACCGCAAAGTTCCCTGAGGTATGTTCCTATTGGCTCAAACTCTCTCTTCCTTCCCACATGCTTCCGCCTTCTTCTTGCTACTTAATCTCTTCTTTCTTCAATCTGTAGCACTTAGTTCTTCAAATAGCCATCCCTAGCTTGAAGGAACCGAACCACTTTTTCTTGGGCCCGATAGGTGACACAGATCCCACTATCCTGATCAACGCAGAAACAAACATAATTCCTTTATGGCAGACAAATCCAATCCTATCTCCTGGCCATCTCAAGTTGATGGATGGTTAAATTGGTACAAAAGGATAGCTACAAGCAAACAAGATCATTGGGATGAAATGGGACTAGCCCAATGCTTATCACTCTCAGTAGCCAATATGAAAAAGAATGAACCAATGTTATCGGCTGCTACTTACTTCTGTTCAGATACCCTCAATACTTTTATGTTTAACCACAGGCCGATGACCCCCACTCTGCTTGACATTATCATGATCACTGGCTTAGATATCACCACATCGGCCAACTCTATCAGTCTGAAAACTAAATGCATTCATAGATTCAAGACAAAGAATATTGGTGGCAGGTTAGGTTTCATCTCTGATAACATGAGAACAGGTCCAGTATTAGCTAGAGAACACACCGCTTTTCTCCTTATGTAGTTAGATAAATTCCTATTTTGTGGCTCCACATGTGGACCAACAGCTAACTGGCAACATCTAGCTGAAGCCCTAGTAGCAAAGAAACAATTTCCCTTTGGCAAGTATCGCTTTGGTGCAATCTATCAAACCCTGAGCCAATCATCGGCCAAGATCATTATGGATACAAGCATTGGCACAGGTGGCCCTTAGTGGTTTGTACAGCTCTGGCTAAACTTGTATACCTTAAGAGCAGCTCACAGATCGGCACTGCAGGTAGCCAATTTTCCATCCCTAGCCGATCAAGAGGGCAATAGTGATGATGACACAATTGAAACTCTCCGATGCATATCTTTTGGAGAAGCAACTTCCACCTATGCTGGCTCAGGTCCATCGGCCGAACATTTTCAAAATTGGTTTGAAATTTTTTATGATGGATTTCCTAGGGACAACATAATATGGTTTGCTTATGAGTCCTTCTCTGAATATGTCTTGCCAGCCGATTTCAGATTGGATGAGATCAACGATGAGAGATTTGAGAAACCTAGAGAGGTCTTGACTGCAGCTATTTCTCCTTGCATCCTCCCCTCAGGCATCTCTCAAGGCAGAAATGTGCAACCCTCATGAATTTTATCATCCAACAAATGCTTCTCGTCAACCTGGCATGGGTCAACTCCCAATCAGTCTATACTTCTCCGACAAGATCCAACCTAGAGGAGAAATTGCGTCGGCTCTGATTATGGACAAGCTTCTCAACATCCCTGGACCCCCTCTCGAAAGCATTGATAGATTCAACATAATCTTGATAAGAAGCCTTCTCTTTGATAGATGGTGATCTGAATGGAAAACGCATATCTTCCACCTATCGGCTCAATCATACTTAACAAGGATATTTCTCGACATAATTCCTCAAGTAAGTTACCTTCTCTTATATCGTTGAACATACTTCAATATCAGCAATCTTCTAATGTTCAGAAATCCTTACTTGAGCTTACACGTATCTGACTCACCTCCCCCTCAAACTAGCCGAAGTGGCTTGCCGATTGAGTATGCTACTGCAAAGCTCCCAAATGGCTCTGGCATTGCACCCTCCATCATCGGCTATAACGCTCCAAAGGTGGCTTCTTTACTCCATGGTCAAGTCAGAGAGCCGATACCAACGGGTTGAAAACGCAAGAGGACCAAACAAACTGCCATGAAAACTTCAACTATTCAAAAGAACTCCACCAAAAAATCCAAGACATTAATTGATGAAGATCTGCCCTTGGATCCAGATGTGGAAGAATATTTGAAGGAAATTGAAATGGAAGAAGAAGTGGATGAGGCAACAGCTCAGCTAAGTGAAACAAAAGAAGCTGTCGTGGAACCCACTCAAGCCAATACACCACTAGCCGATCAATCTGGCCCAACCAAAACTCCAAGTCCTCCAAAGCGACATCCTCGTAAAACACAGGTATATATCTTTGAAAACCCTTATTTTTCTTTCAAACATTGTGCTCTATAACTCAATCATGTCCTTCAGCTGAAGAAGAAACAAATAACCGCTAAGAAGAAACCAACTCCACCACCAGTATTAATAATCTCTTAACTCCTTTATATTCTAATTTTTCCTTCAGCCGATACTCAACAATAACTTTACATTATTTTAGCCCCTTCAACGTCCATCGCCTCCTCAACAGCATTCAAGTGAACACACTCCATCGGTTGCAGGAAGCCATATTGGAGAAGAAACAATAGCTACAGATCCAACACCTCCAGCCTCTGTAAGTTCATTCCTTACATTCTTCTAATATCGGCTATTTGGTTATAGATCTTATATCCTATTTTCTTTTACAGGCCTTAGCTGATATGTTCTCATTTGGCATAAAGTAATTCCTGGACGATGAGGAAGAAGAAACTACGAGCAAAGCCTTGGTGCCTATATCAGATGAATTAAAAACAAGGTTAACATATATTGCTGATCAGGTAGGGCTCTCCCTTGACGCTCTTGTTGTAAACTGTGGGCCAATCAGGGTGAGGTTTCAAGAAATACAAAACCAACTCCCTGAAAATCTTGTCGATGCAATCTCTCCAGCAATGTTCCTTGAACAACACCAATTCAAATTTGAAAGGGCAAGGCAAAGGATTGCAGATCGATGAGAACGTGCTGCACTTGAAACTACCATACAATCCAACCGATAGGACATCAACAATGAAAAGGCCAAACTAGACAAGTTGATAGCTGGTCCAAGCTCGACGCAAGCAAACATTGATCGGCTAAAAGCTAAACAAGATGAATTGATCGCTGAATTAGAAAAATGCAACATAGAGCTTGCTTCCGAAGAACAAAAGTTGGCTAATTTACCACAAGCTATCGAAAAGCAGAAATCCAAGTTGAAAACCTCTATGAAGCATCTATCTTCCCTTAGCAAAACTCTCAAACCAGTTCCTGGGACAGATGCAGTCGATGCTCATGTGATAGAAGATATAGAACAAATCAGGCAACATGCTATATCGGCTATCCAAAAATACCTATCTTGATGTAACATTTGACACTTGCAGTCTTTTGGTGTAATTATACTGCCATTGGCCATCGAGCCAATTGTAACTGATCCAAGCGTTCACTTACCATTTTGCAATGTAATATACTACTATCGGCCATCGAGATGAATTTATGAAATTTTGGCTCTCAAGTTTGCTTTTAAAATCCCAAATTTATCCTTTATGCCCCCAAGTTTGTAGTAGGGAACAACATACTGCAAACTTAGAAAAATTCTATTGGCGATAATTCATATCGGCCATCTAAAGACGATGTGAACAACATCGGCTATCAACCATACATCAGCACAACTCAGCCGATTAGGAACCAATCCACACACTTAGATAATATTTCTTCAAATATTTTCCATTAAGAGCTCTCCCAAAAACTTCTCCATCAAGTCCTTTCAGCATATAAACCCCTTTGGAAATACATTTATGAATCCGAAAAGGTCATTCCCAATTATGTGACCATTTACCAAATTTATTATCTCTCGCTCCTATCGGCAACACCAACTTTCATACAAGCTTCTCCTCCTCAAAAGATTTTGGTACAACCTTTTTGTGCATCTCTCTTGACCTTCTCCAATGCTCGCAATCACGATTGTACCACCTCTTCTGACTCATCTACCATCAAATTATGGTAATCATCTGCTGTCAACTCATCATATAAAGAAATCCTGATAAACCCTGAACTCCACTCGATAAGCTCAGGGATCTGGTTGTCCCAATCTTTCGGTGAGTTGAAGACAACTACGATTTGGGAGAAATGTTGACAACCTGACTATAACCGTACGAGATGTTGTTGTATTGTGCCTTAGCGATCGATACACCTCTCCGTTGGTTGTTGATCTTGCCGGTGCAGATTAACCTTATTCCTGCAAGCAAATCAAAGAAACAAGCAATAACAAGATAAAAGCAATCTGAAATGCAAATAGGAATTGAATACAAATGATAAGTTGGGGTTCCGTAACGAGCAAACCGGCGATCTAACTGATCACGGGATTACACGGCAAAGTAGAGAAGCTAAACTTTAATCTAAACAAAACCCAAGAAACCCTGAAGGGGTACCAAGCTATTTAAAGGAGTGGGAGGATGACCAAGGGGGTTCCTAGGTCGTGCTCCACCAGGTTGGGATGCACCCCACATGGGCCGCGGTCCCAGATGAAGTTACAAGCCCATAGGCCCATTATAGGTGTACAACATCTTGTTTCTTCAATTGCGGATGACTGATATGGAATTTGGAGATGAGGCTGGATCCATTGGAAAGAGGACTCCAAGAGCTTTCCATCAAGTACTCATGGGCTTAAAACGGAGCTCGTATGCAGATTTGGTGGCCATTTGAAGTCAGCACTATCGCAGGTGGCCGAATCGGATTCCAGAACTTTGACTGCTTGATCTGGATGTCTTCCAGTTGGGCTATATCAATGGTAGTCATGGTCAAATCATCATCCCCTTCTTCATGGAAAAACATCCTCGGTTTTTCCATATGGTGCTCTTTACGTAGTGCATGATCTTGGCCATAGAATTGCTTACATGAAAACAAACGCAACAAACTTTCGTCATGTAATGTCATCAGTTCTTTAGCAAATGTCATTAATCTCCTATGAGACGAATGTACCTGGTTGTGGGGATGCACAATAAAGAATGTGGGCACTACATATGTAAATTCCTCTAACAGTTCATCTTGCTCCCCTTCTTCAGACGCCAAGTAATAGCATGATGCATTTGTTATGACTGATGGTAGTAACATTGAGTGATCCGGTCGCTCCCCTTCATCAAAACCAACTTGTTTCTTTAAAACAAGACAAGAGAAACTCAAGAAAATATGATTAGCAATAATATGACTCTCTAGATTGTAAATTTTATCCACATCTATGCACCAAATATAGTCCTCTATCATTGTATTTGCCAAAGATACGAAATATAGTATGAGTTGGACATGGCAAATCAGCAGCATATAATTTCTCCTTCAAATTATCGAGCTGACAAAAATCATCAAACAAAAGATAGCCCAAAGTATTTAAAGAAAATAGCAATTCACGTTCCTCAACTTCATTAGCTATATGAATAACATGCTTAAAATCAGCACATAAAGAACTAACACGAGAAATAGCATGTTCATTCACTAGTTGTGGCATTGATATAAGTGAAGCATTATCACACAACTCTTCTGTATCACAAGGAACAACAAACAAATCAACTTGTGACAAAGGAATCTCCGCAATTGGTTCCACTATTGGTTGCTCTACTATAGCGTGAAAAGTGGACATGGGTAGCTCAGTTTGAGAATACTCACCTTCATTTATCTCCACATCATTTAATTTATCTTGCAAACTTTCTTCATACATCGCAGGTGCTTCATGGTTCTCCTCTTTCTTCTCAAGAACATCATTCTCCTCCTTTTGATGAATGTTCTGAACTCCCTGCAAAACGTTAGTAACAAGAGACACAAAAGATTGCTCCTCCAATTTTTGCACATCATCATTGCACAAAGATATAGGATATTTAGAAACAGGAGATAAATCACATTCTTCATGCTTTCTCGCATTTGATATGATTTGACTCTCAATGCTATGAGCAAGCATGAATAGGTGTCCAATATGATTATATGTCACATTAGCAAGCATAACCTAAATTTCAAAATTTAACCCCTTGAAAAATTTACGCATTGTGTTCTCGTTGCATTCTTTTAGACCACTCTAGATGATACAAACTTTAAATTCATGGATGTACTCTCTAATAGATCGATCACCTTGTTTCAGATGTTCTAATTTCTCAAGAAGAATACACTTGTACTAAGAACTCACAAAACGCTTTCTCATTGTGATTTTGCACTTATCCCAAGTTTTAGGTTTGTTACTAACATGAATCCACCTAAAGAATGCAGAAGAGGTAAACTTATTACTAGCAGCCTTAACCATTTGAGCATCACATAATTCATATTTATCAAATTCATTGTCTACTGCTAGCTCCCAATCAATATAAGCAACAGAATCATACTTACCATCGTAGAATGGTAACTTAGATTCAACTCGTGCGAAATTATAGTCAGGTACCTCATGTGCATCACGTGGAGAAGTCGTCATATCTCGTCAAAGGTGAAGAAGTCGATGTTGAGCACGACCATATCGTATCCCCTTGTGCAATCCTGCCATGGTTAGTAGCAAACAAGAAACACATACAAGAATATGCACGCTCCTATAAACTACTAGGTACTGGAGGCTCAAATATCACACACACTCAAACTTTTAACCAAGCTCTTACAAGATCTTATCAAAGCAAGCGGAATGGTGACCACACCGACTCAATCTAGACCCAATGGAGGTTGGATGTATCGATGCCTTGGTAAACACTTGTTGTACGGCTGCAATGAAATCTATGGAGCTCTGGTTAGGCTTAAATATGTAGCAAAGGAATAGCAAATGCTCAAATCAGAGAATAAAAAGTTGAACAATCGTTCAAAGTCAAGTACTGTGCTGGTGCTAGGCTAGAACGTACTAGAGACGCGAGCCTAGACACAACAATACCACAAGATAATACTAGGAACAACTCAAGCACAACTCTGATATACAAAAGCAAACTCAAAAATAACAACTGATTTTCTCTTTTCTTTCTTTCTTTCTTCTTTTTTTTTCTTTTTTTGGTGTGGCTTTTTGTTTTATTCTTTTAGCACATTTCTCCATTTTTTTATTTTTTTTCCTTTTTTCAGCAAAAACAACTCAAGGACCTGAATGCAAGATTACATGGACTCAAATGTAAATTAAAAAAATACAAGGACTAATATGTAAAAGTCCAAACCCTAAATGTAATGCTCTCATCCTATAGGTTTCATTTTTGCAAACGGAACTTGAATCCGGCACCGAAATAAAATTTTACCAAAGTATTTAACACAACTCGGAACGGATGTGAGAGGGAGGGAGTCAGACTCAGCCCGTGATGGGGAGGGAGTCGGCCACGGATGTGGTGGGACTCGGTCAAGTAACTATTTCCAGCCGATCCAATCAACTATTTCTTTCCAAATCAAACTTGACTACTTCCAAAAACAGATCTGGTAATTCTTCTTCTCCCCCTCTGCGCGACACAAACACAGGAACTATGAGCAAGTCTAGGCAAACCCTAGATGTAACTCAATAACTCCAAAACCAACCGACAAAAATTGCCCAAAACGAGAAAAACGGAACCTTACCGGCGACACGGTTTCGTTTTAAACCAACTTCATGTCGAAAAATCAGCTGATGTTAGTTTCCCATGGCAAAACAACTTCATGTCCAAAAACCAGCTGATAAGGCGGAACTTGTCTAGCGTCATGACAAGCCATCCGATAGGACCATAATATTTCGGCTAATATGTTATGCCACTTCTTCGGATATTCAGCAATCTTTCTCTTAAGCAACTTGATCAAACTCTTGTTGGATGTCTCAGCTTACCCATTAGCTTGTGCATAATATGGTAAAGAATTCAACAATTTAATCCCCATGCTATCAGCAAACTGAACAAACTCATCCGACAAAAAAATTAATCCTTGTTCAGTCGTTATCATCTGTGGCAAACTAAATCTGTATATAATATGTTTTTTAACAAATTCAATTGCATCTCTAGCATCCACCTTCTTGAGAGGAATAGCTTCAACCCACTTGGTGCAATAATCCATAGCAACCAATATAAACTTATGTCCTTTACTTGGCGGTGGATTGATTTGGCCGATCATATCAATTCTCCAACCTCTAAACAGCCACGGCTTAATGATTGGATTCATGACCGATGCTGGTGATCTTTGAATAGCTCCTAATTTTTGACAATCTTGGTAACCTTTATAATATCTAATACAATCCTCCAGCATTGTCGGCCAAAAATAACCAACTCTCCTAATCAGTCATCTCATCCTATGAGCCGATTGATGAGTACCACAAATTCCCTCATGCACTTCACACATGACAACTCTGGCTTCGTCAAGATTTAAACACTTTAATAGAACTCCATCAATTATTCGATGATACTGATTATCACCCAATAAAACATACTTGAGGTCATTATACTTCAACCTCCTCAATGCCAATCTAGAGGGATCCTTCACATACTCAATTATCTGAAACCTCCAGTCATCGGCTTGTAGACATGCAACTTTTACTTCCACATCTTTTAATATCGGCTTATATCTCGATGCAGCCTAAGCTAAATCATTGGCCTCAGCATTTTGTTCCCGAGAAAGATGCTTCAAAGTAACTACCCTGAAAGTTTTCATCAACTCCCGATATTTCTCATTGTAAACCATCAAGATATCATTCTTACATTCATATTCTCCAGATAGCTGACTAATCACCAATAATGAATCACCCATGATCTCAATAGCATCGGCTTCAACCTCTTTTAATAATTGCAAACCTTTCAGAACCACCTCATACTCAGCCTGATTGTTAGTACAATAAGGTCTGATAGTAAAAGCAAACTGAAAACTTACCCCCTAGGCGATATGATTACCAAGCCGATACCACACCCATGACTACAAACTGATCCATCAAAAAATAACATCCAAGGAACAATCTCAACATGATCAACTGAATCATCCCGATGTTCAACTATGAAATCAGCTATCACTTGCCCTTTAACTGCCTTAGTCGATTCATACCTCAAGTCAAACTCTGTTAAGGCAAAAATCCATTTCTCAATCCTTCCCTTCAAAACTGAAGCCGATAGCATGTATTTTATTACATCGGCTTTACAAACTATTGTGCACTCATTGGAAAGTAAATAATGTCTTAACTTTGTACAAGAAAAATATAAATAAAAACATAACTTTTCCACCGGCGAATATCTGGTCTCAGCATCCAGAAGTCTTCTACTCAAGTAAAATATGACTCTTTCTTTATGCTCAACCTCATGGATCAAGACAGAGCTGATAGTGTTCTGATCGGCCGACAAATACAGCTTGAAAGGTACCCCTTTTTGTGGTGGAACAAGAAGTGGAGGAGTACTTAAATATCCCATTATACTATCCAAAGCCCTCTGTTGTTTCTCCCCCCAAACAAATTCCTGATTGGCTTTCAACCTGAGCTATGAAGTGAATAGTTCTATCCTGCCAGACAAATTAGAAATAAACCGTCTTACAAGTTGATTTTGCCGATCAAAGATTGCAACATTGTTTTATGTTCTGGAGGTTTTATATCTTTGATAGCATTGATACTCCTTTGAGGTATCTACATTCCTCTCTCATGTACCAGAAATCCAAAAAATTATTCAGCCGATACGCCAAAAGCACACTTAGTAGGATTCATCCTTAATCCATATTTCCTTGCACTTTCCAAAACCCTTCGTAGATCGGCTATATGCTCATCAATCTCCTTTGATTTGATAACCACATCATCAATATAAATTTCAACTAATAGGCCAATAAGATCATGAAAAATATAATTCATTGCCCTTTGATACATAGCACCAGTACATCTTTATCGAAAAGTCATAACAACCCACTCATACAAGCCGATTGCACCAGGACATTTGAAAACAGTCTTATGAATATCTTCGTCAGCCATAAAAATCTGATTATATTCTACATTGCCATCCATGAAACTGATAATTTTATATCCAAATGTTGCATCAACCAACAGATCGGCAATCGGCATTGGGTATTCATCTTTAAAAGTAGCCTTATTCAAATCTTTGAAATCAATACAAACTCTAAGCTTGTCCTTTTTGTTGATCACCGGTACTATGTTTGAAATCCACTCAACATACCGGCATGGTCTGATGAAATTAGCATCATGGAGTCTTGTAATCTCGGCCTTAATAGTATCATAAATTTCAGCTTTACAACGTCTCGGAGGTTGCTTATATGGCTGATAGCCAGGTTTAATAGAGAGCCGATGTTCAACAATCGATCGGCTAAGTCCTGGCATTTCATAGTACTCCCAGGCAAAAGACTTTCTCTATTCCTTTAACAACTCTATTAATTCACATTTAAATTCTTTCGCCAAACACTTACTAATAAATGTCGGCCTAGGTCTATCACCTGGTTCCAGTTCATCGGCCGACATAAACCCTTGTCTAAGCTTGCCGTCAAGATCATCTACAGTATCCTTTGTATAGAAATTTCAACCCTCCACGGCGCCTTCAAATTAATATTTGAGGCTCTCCATCTGCTATTGACTATATATCATAATCAGGTACTTTTAGATAATCTCCTTACCAAACTTTACCAGACAAACAATCAATCCCTTCCATCTCCCAAATAGATAAATCGACACTAGCTACATTAACTGACTTCTCGGCTAGCACGATTTCTATTTGGTCTCCCTGCCATTGGAACAAACTTTGATGCATAGTCGAAGGAATACAACAATTGGCATGGATCAAATCTCTTCCCAGCAACAGACTGTAGGAGCCCCTCCGATCAATGATAAAGAAAGTAGTAGGAATTGTCTTGCTGCCAATAGTTAACTCCACATTTAAAACTCCTTTAGTTTCGGATGGATTCCCCCCGAGATCTTTCAGTATCATGTTGGTCTTGATCAAATCTTCTACATTCTTGCCCAATTTTCTGAAGGTGGCGTATGACATCAAATTAACAGCCGCCCCTCCATCAACCAAAATCTTTGACATTGGCTTGCCGTTGACAAACCCCTTTACATACAAAGGTTTAAGGTGCTGATGCCCAGTTCCTTCTGGTTTCTCAAAAATAGCTTGTTGCGGTGATAACATCAACCTAGCCAATGGTGTTTCGCATATTTCTTCCATAGCTTGTTCCGCACCATATTCAGCAGGTAGTACGAAAACCATATTTATTGAAGACGAGGCAATTGCTTTTCCCTTGTCCGTAGCAAAAGTCTTGCCTTTATCGGCCCTGACCTCATCGGCTGGCACAACCTTGTTCTTACCGCGCCACTCCTTTCTTGTGCGTTTCAGCCGATATTCAATCTCATCTTCCACTTCCTATAGCTGCTCTCTATTCCTCATCCTCTGACCACGTCTTTTCTAATTTTTAGTGAAAATACCAGATGGGTACCATTGTGGTTTCATATTCCTTAATTCTTCCCCAGGCTCATCCTCGAAGTAATCTTGATAAGTCGGCCCAAGCCTATGATGAACGGGTAACTTTTGCTGAATTGGTCGATACTCATTATTAATTTTCCTGCTTGATCGTCTAATATATCTTACGCTAGGATTACTGCAACCAGGACAATCCTCAATAGACGACAACCTCATCCCTTCATTCCAACAAAACCTAAAGAACTAACAACTCAAATGAGGATCAAAGCAACCTTCATCATTGTACTGATACATCCCATCTTCTCTTTGATGTCTAGTCTGATATTTGTTAATCATACTGGCCAATTTAAATCTCCTCGCCTGATACTCTTTTTTTCGGCTTGATTCCTATCAGCCCTAGTGTAAACCATATTTACTGGAAAAGGATGACCATCTATCTTCATCGGCTTCTTAGCCTCGTCAAACTTTATCCTCCATTGCCCTATAGCTGATTGGATCTGTTGCCTGATAATTTTGCAATCATTGGTGCTGTGTGATCCTGTGTTATGCCATTTACAGTATTTTATTCTCTTCAATTCTTTAGCCATCGGTATCATGTGTCCTACCGACAATTGAATCTGTTTCTCCTGAAGAAGTAAGTCAAATATCCTGTCGGCCTTAGTAATGTCAAAATCAAAATTTTCCTCTTTTCCAGAATTTTTAACCCATTGGCACACCACTGTTTTCTTATTTCTAGCCCACTCGGCTACATTGATTTTCGAGTCTTCGTCTTCAGAGTTAGAATCATAACTGTAAATATTATTGACATTATTGGCCTTGCTGGAGAACTTCCTAGCCTCTTGGAATCGTGTCTCATGAGCCGATACCTTTTGAGCTAAGTATGCAAAACTTTCAAAGTCCTGGGCAGAAAATCTCTCTCTTATCGGCGCCAACAGTCCATAGAAAGCTAAATCGGCTAATTGCGAGTCAGTTAATGCCAAGCTATAGCACATGTTTCTTATATCTCTGAATATCAGGATATAATCTGGTAGTGTCTCGTCTGACTTTTGTTTAATGGATGTAAGATCTGACAATTTCATCTCTTCAATTCCACTAAAGAAATATTTGTGAAACTGCTTCTCTAGATCGGCCCAACTCTTCGTAGAATTATAGGGTAAAGAAGAGAACCATGTAAACGCCAATCCAGATAATGATAGTGGAAACAACCTAACCCTGAGAGCTTCTGTAGTCGATGCCTCCTCACAATGTGCTAGAAAACGCTGACGTGTTTGTATGTTGACACAATGTCTTCTCCTAAGAGCTTTGAAAAATCCGTTTTGTATCGGTTTGGCAACGGTACTCGATCAATATATTTCAGTCCAAACTACTCCCTCATCACGTCAGCAATCATATAGGCCCACGGCTACTGTTGTATCCCTCCTCCATATTGTTGCTGCAATTGATTCTGCTGACCGAACTGAGTTGGATATTAAAACTGTGGTGATCCCTCGGGCCGATATTGGACTTGTGGAGAGTGAGGTTGATACTGGTAATTGATATTGGCTCCCAAATCTTATGGTGATTGGCTAATACTGGTACATATAACGGTGGTTCTGGTATATACAATTGGCCGATTGGCTGAGTTATCCCTATCGGCTGCTGCGAAGATGGTTGGGGCGCAACTAGTTGTGACGCCGAAGGGATGTGAGATGTCGGCTCAGTGACTGACGGCTTAATCTTCAACATGTTGATTAGCTGTTCTGTTGTAAACTGAGTCGAACTCGGCCCCCCAAACATCGGCTGCTGCCTTGTTAATATTCTCGGAATAGATCCGCTAGACATGGGGGCCGTTGGGACTTGAGTTGAAGTTGTTTGTTGTTACCCGCCAATTTCATCTTCATAGCCTTATAACCTAGGAAAGCATCTCCTGAAAGATAAATGGGTCCTCTTGCTTTCTCCTCGGCTATAGTGCCATCTACCACCATCTTGATCATGTTAGTTAATGTATTCACGAGTACGCCAGATTGATTGATCAAAGCATGATGAACTGCTGAATCGATGCAATCTTGTAATGTGTGGAGTTCTTCACCACCTTACTCGGCCTTGATCTCTTTGCCTTTATCATTGTTCAGTCCAGATGTACTTGGCTCTGTGTTCTCAATTGATTGCAACTCGATTTTAGTCTTTTGAATCTCCGTACCTTACCGAGTCACCGCGAACGAGTGCAGATACTGGTTTTGGAGTTGATCCAGTAACTTCTTCATCTCTTCTCTCTACTCCTCACTTAGTTGTTCGATTGTGATGGGCAGAACATTATCCTCTGTAACTTCAGTGATATTGGGTGTCATGATGATGAGATAAGTCCCACTGGGCGTGCCAAAATGTGTTGATGCAAAAAACACACACTGGCCTAAGAGATTTGCTTTACTCTAGCACAAGTCCAAAGTTTACTTTCGGGTTCAAGGGCATGCCAGTTGATTGATCCTGCAATCAACAAGTTAAAACATGTGAATATTATAAGTAAACGATAATCGATCGGCCGAAAGCCGATGTCATATTGTAGTGTAACCTAGTCGATGCATTGTGAGGCGAATCGGCTGTAAGGATTGTTTAATCAATAAATAAACCCTAAATTTGATCCATCAGCTGTAAATGACAACATTATATAATCTATAAATCAGTAATACATTAGAAGTTAGCAATTGGGATAGATCTAACCTAACCGAGATAATATAAATTGCCTGGATCCAAAGTTACATGAAATAACGATTATATACGTTTATATCATAGCCGATGTCCAAATTTAAGCATGTATCGGCTATAGCTCCGATACTACCTTATACTAGGATATCATCTTGCAACAAATATATTAAACTATCATCAATTAAATTAACAATAAGTTCAATATATTTATATTAGTTGAGATCCTGATATAAGGGGCACATATAGTATATTAAACAAGACATAAGACTATGTAAAACAACAATATCAGATAAGATCGGCGGAAACCCCGATACTATCCTTATTAACAACCATAAAACAGGCTAGAGATTATGATTCTTAGCACGACTTAGTAGATCAAATTAATTAATGCAACACTAAGTATGAAAAGAAGCATAATATCTAAACAATCAAGCCGATGGTTATCTTTTCAGGATGGTGGATATATTATATAATCCAGGTCAACAAGTCAATCTAGCCGTTATCGATAAAATACATAATATACCCAAAATACATAATATGCCCATATCGGACACAACTCGTACTTCCTATTACAATCCTAACAAACGAACAAGTCTCTTAGGTGGACTCTTACCGAAATATATCTATAAGGAAATTATTAAAATCCTAATTAATAGATACAATTGCCTGTCTTGGACTCTATTCCTACCCGGCAATACCATTGAAGTCCTTCTTTTGAATCCGATATTGATCACGTAACTAATTTTGCCGCTATCGGTTGTATCGACTAACCATATTGAACTCGGTATCGGCCGATACAAACTCCCAGCCGATGCGCACTCTGTCCCCGAGAATTCCGCATATCTTCGAATCTGCTTCGGATTGAATCTCGTTTCCGATTCATATGTTTACCAAATTTCATCGTCAACAATATGTCTATTCATTATCAAGTTCAAATAAATCATAAGAAAATCAAGAAAATATGCAATATTTTCATATTTTCTCGATCTTATCACTTGTGCAGGGTAGATGATTTTTTTTATCTCGTTTACCATAATATCCACGCGGTAACTGGCATAATGAAACCATGGTGTGTAGCGATGAAAACTGTTGGGAAAGTTACCAAACCTGTTTTCGGAAATGCAAAGTGTCGGTCGAATGTTGTCTGCAAAGTTTTGGAAACGGAAACAAATTCGGGATTTTGTTTTTCTCGAAAACGGAAATGAATATGGTAAGGGTACTATCCGTTGGAAACCAGATCGGTCGAAATCATTCCAGAAACAAATTCAAAAATTTTCTGGAAGCAGTTTCGGATTTTTTTGCTCGTAATCGAAAATGAATTACTTTTCATATACAACTGATTTGCTTTAGCCTTCTCTACTCTAAATGTTCAGGTTTATGGTGAGTATTGAAGTGATTAGCGAATGGAGATTTTTTTTTCTAGTCCAGTACTTTAGATCTGTTTTTATTGTCTAATGACTATTTTTTGTTTTATGAAGCCATGCCATACGATAAGTTATAGATGAATATAGTTATTTTCGTTCTACAAAGTGAACCTGTACAACTAGTTGTATTATTATTAATTAACAAATATTAGAAATGTTGATTTATTGTTTTAGATAAATTAGTGAGCTATATCTTTTAATTAATTTGATAAGTTTAGTTTGAGGGGATCCATTACCATATTCATTGTGTTTTCGTATTCGATAATTTTTTATTCCGTTCTCGTATCCGTGGTTTCTGATTTTGAAAAAATACGGAAACAGAAATGTTAGACATGGTTTCTGCACTGCTACAAAAATGAGTATACCGAATACACACCTTATTTTATTGCAGGTGGGCTAAAGGAACATCCACATGTAAAAATATTTGGATGATATTCGGTAAAGGCCCGTATGGGAAAAATAATTTTCATAGGCGGTCCTGTTAAGAGGACTGCCCTACGAAAATCAATTTTCCCATACGGAGGACCTCCACTCTGCCTGCAATTCAGTGCTACTCCACATATTTTATTTTTTCCATCCATTACACCACCTCTCCGCCTCCCTTTTTTCTCCTCTCACCATTTCCCTCTGTTGACGGCTATTAACTATCAAATCTACACTATCAATACCTGCATAAATAGGAAAAGATAAAACATCAGTGGTAAGGTTTAATTCTAACGATTTCCACTAGCGTTGGTGTATATTTGAATGCAGGTAATAAACAATCAAAGTTGAGACAAAATATATATAAAGCAAAAGGATTAAACTCATATCTAAGACTAGGGTGTCTTGGGCCCACAAACCTAACGAAACATCTGTAAATGGGCATATTCACCATGCAAATGAACTAAGGGACTCCCTGCCAGAGCCTAATCCAGGTGATAGGCGTGAATCACGATTTAATTTAGCACTGCGCAGGCTTGTGTCACTGTATCTATAGCTACTCTTAACACGTTTGACTGTCGCACTTCAGTAGATGCGACATCATGGTAAGAGTACAAAACTTTTCCCCTACTTCAGTTTACTACACTCCATATTTGTGTTGAGCCTATCATCTCTCAACAACACCGCGCTACTATATGCGGCTGGAATGCACTTCATCAGCATTCGTGGGGTTTATATCATCTCCCATCATACTACTACGTACCCATGTGAGTATAATAAACCTGATAACGGACTAGGTCCAGCCCAAATAAAGACAGATCTATGATCTACATGGTATACGGTTCTCTAATATGAGTGAAGGGATGAGTAGTCCTTATATTTATACACCATATGTAGGGAGAGTCCTAACCTACCATCATCATCAAATCATCACATCCCTAAACTCCCCTACCCACCGTACTAGTATCCCGATGAACTCCATCATCATCAGTTTGTCAAACATATCATCATCGTTAATACTATTATTCTAGAAAATATACGTTGATGCAATACTAAAAGAAATATTTTTATGAAATAGGTTTTTAAGTTGAAATAGGATTATCATCTATCAACAAGAGAGACTTGCCTGAGTTTGTAGTTGAATCGAAATTATGTAGCACTACCAATTGACTCATTCCTTATTCTAACTCGATCCTGAATTCGATTATATACACCGGGCTTTAATTTAATTTTAAAGATTAGAGATATAATTAATCTATAAATAAAAGATGCAATTGCAGTTACTATGTATTATCTATTTTATCATCACTATGTTTGAATTAAATATTTACGGAGTTACAAAGCTTGAGTAACTTGTGTACATTACTGATATTCACCTAGCAATTAACCTCTACTTTTCTTCCAAATCTGCATCGAGTACAGGCAAAGGCAGCTATTTATCCTCTTCTTCCTTTCTTCTATTAGCAACTGCCAATGCAGATGCCCACCATCTTCCTCCCCAAATCCCCACTATAGAGCTAGAACGGCTGTTGCTGCTGCCGGCATGTCGCCATCGACGACCTTGACTCCCAGGCTACCCACACCAGCTGCCATCCTACTCCTCCATGTGCTCCCCACCCCACAGCCCCAAGAGGTGAATCCTCATGGCTAGGGTGGAGCTCACTGTCGAAACTAGATTTCGGCAATAAGAAAAGGGGGTGGCAGTCAAGACGGAAAAGTAGATGGGTTATGAGACAAAGGTTTAGACAGGTTCAGGCCTTCACGAAGAAATAATACCCTACTCTTGTTTCGGTGGTTTCGCCTCCGATTTGTGTATTGATATTACGAAAAGCTTATGTCCCTAAGAGTCCCCTATCCTCCTTATATACCCCGAAGATGAGAATTTACAAGATAAGATCTAGTCCGACACGGTCTAGATCTTCCCTAATTAATTTACAATCTTACCATACTATGTATCCGGGCTATGCCTTAACAAAGAAAGCAATAATATACTCGAGTCCTAGTACTACTCATATTCTGTTTACATTACATACCCCTATAATCAGTCGGATATTCTATATCTGTGGGTATATAGGTACCATAATATCCACAGTAGCCCCTGAGACCTTTACAGTCGACGAGATAATCTTCTCTTAAATAGGAAATCATTAGCTCTAAATACTTCAATTATCTCTGCCATAATCTCCTGGGCGCCAAATCCAAATCACAAGACTGTGAAGGGCTGAAAAATTTCAAAAAATATTTCCAGGTGCATCGACTAGATGCACCTAATTAGGTGTAGCCCCCGACTATATGCTTAGTTGGAAAAACTAAACATATAGTCAGAATTAATAAAAATATACCAGCCGAGTGGTTTATTAGCCACCTAAGCAGCAAAATGATAAACAATCCTAAAATTGTTTACATTAAGAAGTTTAACAATAAAATTGGTTGTTCAGAACCATTTATATTATAAACATAAGTCTTTCCAAATAGTTAGTCATGTTATGTTCACATTATTAAAATAAATGGGTTTCAGCCCCTAAGGACACATGACTTCACCTTATTTGGAGAAAATAAGGCATATGTGGCAGAAATCTTTTACAAGATTCTCCAATCGCCTAAAATTAACCAAAAATGATTAATAAACCGAAGTAATAATACTTGATTAATTTGATAGGCTCACTGACGTGGCAAGATTTGCACTGAATGCTCTCCGAAGAGTTTAAATTGTAACAGTGCAAATATTCTTGATATATTCCCTCCTGCTCATCACAGAAAAGATTAAGCCCCTAAGGACATATATCAGACTTTCCAAACCTCACAGGCTATAATTAAGCCGCAATTCCCGGCCCATTCTGCGCACGAAAACGCTGACATAACCGTTAAAACACTTGCCGCTTCATCTTCTTCGCCAAAAAATCCCCAAACCGCGCACAGTGACAACGAACTAGGGTTCCAAATCCACGCGCGCACAAGCCCCAATCTTCAATCCCGTGCTTCAAGCCTCTCTGCGGTTCACCTCCATCCCAACCTTTTCTTCATCTCACCCGCAAAAGTCAAAATATTCCGCTTAGATCCAATCCACATCCATGGCTGAGGAGAGAGAAATCCCCTTTGAGCAGTGGACGAAATCTGATGTAAAGGAATCAAATCTGCTGGAGATGGTGAAGGACGGGGTTCTGCATGCCAAAAAAATCATCGGGTGGCGCCCTGCGTACGGCGAGGATTTTCCAACCCCCGACACCGGCGAAATCATGGTATTCTCCTCCTTCTTCTGTTCTGGCTTTGCTCTTCCGGCCTCTTCTTTCTTCCGCGGTCTTCTTTCTTTTTACAAAATCCAATTATATCACTTGAATCCCAACTCTGTTCTCCACATTGCCAACTTCATTCATCTCTGCGAAGCTTTCCTCGGCATCCAACCTCATTTCGCTTTATTCTGGCGCATTTTCTACCTCAAACCCTAGCCTAACAAAAACAACCCGTGCGTAGTCGGCGGGTCTGGATTTCAATTGTGGGGAACTCTGACCCAAAAATTCTTCTCTCTTCCTTTTAAAACCTCTAACAAAGGATGGCATTCAAACTGGTTTTACATCTCAAATCGTTCTCCAAGCCTTCCCGAGTTTGTCAGCCTTCCTCCTATCCCTCATGAGAACTGGAAAAACTTTCCGGATGGCGATGAACTCGCCCAAGCCAATGAGTTGCTGCTTCGACTGATGGAATTTAAGCAACGAGGCCTACAAGGGGAGCAGGTCACTCGGCACTTCATCAAGTGCCGACTGGCCTCAATCAAAGAAAGGAGCAAGCCGGCATACGACTACGAGGGGCAGTTGGATCCCAACCGTGAGGACCCGGATTCCATTGACTACAAAGTTAGTCACAAACGAGCATTCGGAGACAGACAGAAAATTAGTCTGCAGTGACTCTGAGGATGAGCAGACAGAATCACAAACGAGCGCCAAACCGGCTCCGGCAAAATCTCCAGCCAGTCGGCCGGCGCCCAAAATTCGGAGATCCACAAGGTATCACTCTAGCTATCACTCTTGCTATTTTTAACCTCTTGGAAAAAAATATGTTGATGTCGAAAGCCATCATACGTGCTTCAGGAAACCCCAAGACATTGATCTGGGTAGCTCTAATGATGCTCTACCTGTTACAACGCCAAGCGAGCCACGCCCTGAGCCCCGGACTTACAGTCAATCGGGGAAAACCATAAATACTGCCGAAGTCCAGCCCCCGACTGGCAGCCAGTCGGAGCAAGACACAAGTGGCCTTGAAGTTGATCCTCCAACCGGGGATCAAGCAGGGGAAACTGATATCCCGATTGGTGCTCCAAAAACGTCTGCCAAGCCAATCGGAGAGGATCCAAAAGAAACTGACCAAGGACCGACTTCCGAGAACATCGAAGGGAAAACATCTGAGGTCCCTCCACCGACTTCCGCAGAAACAAGCATGACGAATGATCCAGTCGGCGGTTTAGAAAAAACTCCAAGGAAGAGCTCCAAGATAATATCTGGTACGTCGTGCGACTAAACTTTAAATTGATTCACCTGCAGCATTCCAGTTACCTCAAACTCTGCATACCAGGTCCATTGATTGATGATAATGAAGAAGAGATCCCGAGAATAAAAGCAGTCGAGGACTCCTTTCCTCCGACTAAACTCCAATGGAGGGATCGGGATGGTGCTTTGGAAGGCATCATCATCAACCGTTAGAGTGAGGACAAGGAGCTCGAGATGCTGAAAAAGAATCTGACCGAGTCCACTCGTATGATGAATGTAAGTATATTTCTCTTTGTATTCAATAGTCTGATCTAGCCATGCTACTGACTTGATGTATTATCCAAAGAATCCATATGAGGAACGAGGCTAAAACGAGTGCACTGGAAAAACTCGTGCCTCACCTTGAAAATCTTGAGCGAGTCCAAGCTGAACTGGCGAAGACCCGAGAGGACGCTCAAGTAAAAGAGAGAAAACTAAAAGAGAAAATTAAAGGATCAGATCAACCAACTCATGGATGCTAGCTTCAATTATAGGGGCACAATTGGAGGTAAAAATCACTCTGCCATAAATTTGCTGCTTATCCAATCTGTATGACTGATTTATCTGTTTATTGCTCTGCAGCTCAAGCTACCAAAATAGAATCTTTGGCTGCCCGAGTAAAGAAACTTGAAGAAGCCAATGCTCAGCTGGCGGCTGGCAAGATCCAGGCTGAAGATGCCCTTGAAGGTACTGTCTCATCCTTGTTGTGTGAAGTGCAGTTATGCCGTACCGCTGAGATCTGTTTCTGACTTGGATAAATGTAGAACACAAAGTGAGGACCAAAGCCCAGTTTGAAGTCTTTGCTGACAAAGTAAAGAAGGCTGAAAGTGTCCGAGATGACATCACCAACGCCGCTGCTCCGGTGCTGAATGCCATATTCCAAAATGGGCTCGGGTCCAGTCAGGAGGATGCGGTCCAGATATTTGAAGGGCTCAGAACTGTGCCGGTGAAGTACTTCAGGAACATCAAAGATGCCGCTAAAATGGGTGCTAGCTAGGCTTTGGCAATAATGAAGTCCTTATATCCCCGAGTAGAAATCGATGCAGTCGGGGATGGCTTCGCTGATGGGACGACTGACAAGCAAGCTATGGAGCTGATCAACCAAGCTCAAGATTCTGCTGAGAAGCTTGCCGCAGATGTCCTGGAAAATTTTCAATTGTAGATCTAGTTTATGTCATGTATGAAAATATGTAAAGCATTCGTAGTAATGTACAATGACTTATTTATGCCATGCAGTAAACCAAAGATCCAGTTTCAAATTTCTTAAAATTTTTGTCTGACTACTTCAAGCCTAGAACTTGTTACAGTCATTGAAAAATTTTTAGTCCTTATCTACTGGACCTAGATTTAAACAGGGTCAATGACAAGTCATGAACAAGACTAATTTGATACTGTATTATTATCGGTAGCCCCCGACTGGCCACTCGGCTGAGATAGGTGAGTGGGCAGTCTAAGGGAGAAATTTACAGAGTAGCTTTTAAGCGTAAAATCGTCGAAGATGTTCTATATTCCATGAGTTCTCCACCATAGTTCCGTCTTCACGCTTGAGTCGGTAGGCTCCTGGACGAGTAACTTTTGCTATTATAAACGGCCCTTCTCATAAGGGAGACAATTTGTGCCTGTCTATAGTTGTTTGAATCTTCCGTAGAACCATGTCACCGACTATGAAGGCGCGTGACTTGACGTTGCGATTGTGATAGCATCGTAGACCTTGAAGATATCTGGCCGACTGAATAAGTGCTGCTTCTCTTGCTTCTTCCAGTCGGGAGAGATCATCGATTCTGTCAGACTCGTGGTGTTCTTCGTTGAAATTGCGAACTCGTAGGGATTCGAACTCCATTTCACTCGGCAACATGGCTTATGCGCCGTATACCAAGAAGAAAGGTGACTGGTCCGTAGCACGACTCGGGGTTGTACGCAATGACCACAGTACTGAGGGCAATTCTTTCGTCCACTGGCCAGCATACGGACGCAGCCTGTCGAAAACTTGAGTCTTGATTCCTTGAAATACCATGCCGTCTGCGCGCTCAACTTGGCCGTTACTCATTGGGTGAGCGACTGAAGCATAGCAGATTTTGATACCGAAGTCCTCACAAAAATCTTGGAAGACGCTACCAGTAAACTGAGTTCCGTTGTCGGTGATGATACGATTTGGTACGCCAAAGCGATGTACAATGTTGATGAAGAAGTCGCGTGCTTTATCCGCGGTGATGGTTGCCACTGGTTTTGCCTCAATCCACTTGGAGAATTTATCCACTGCGACAAACAGGTGGGTGTATCCGCCTTGCGCCCTTTTGAAAGGGCCCACCATGTCCAGTCCCCAGACCGCGAAAGGCCATGAAAGGGGAATAGTTTGTAACTCCTAGGCTGGCAAGTGAGTCTGTTTAGTGAAGAACTGACAACCCTCACAGGTGCGAACGATTTTATCTGCGTCGCTGACTGCTGTGGGCCAGAAAAAGCCTTGTCGATGTGCCTTCCCGACCAAGGTTCTTGCTGCCGCATGATTCCCGCACACTCCCGAGTGGATGTCATTTAGAAGTTGTATGCCTTCTTCGATGGAGATACATCTTTGCAATATTCCAGATGAACTTTTCTTGTATAATTCCTCTTCCACAAGGGCGTAGGTCTTGGAGCGGCGATGAATTTGTTCGGCTTCATTTTTGTTGGGAGGCAGCTCTTGATTTTTCAAATACTTGATGAAGGGTGCCCTCCAGTCGGCGTCAAGCATTAGTACTTGTTCCCCAGCTTCCTCTTTAATAGTTGAATTGTTTGAAACTGTAGGTTGATAGAGATGCTCGACAAAACATCCGATGGGGCTGCTTCTCTCTTGGATCCGAAATTTGCCATTCGGTCGGCTGCCTCGTTGTTGTGCCTGAGAATGTGGGTTAACTCCAACCCATCGAATTTATCTTCTAGCTTGCGCACTTCCTGTCGGTAGGCCACCATATTGTCGTTAAGGCATGTCCAATCTTTCATCACTTGGTTGACCACAAGTTGGGAATCTCCTCGGACTATTAGCCTGCGAATCCCTAGGGATATGGCGATCCGTAATCCATGTAGGAGCGCTTCGTACTCTGCCACGTTGTGGGATGCTGGGAAGTGAATCCATAAAACATAGCTGAGGCGTTCTCCAGTCGGGGAAATCAAAATAACCCCTGCTCCGCACCCTGAAATCCTCTTTGATCCGTCAAAGTGCATTGTCCAGTATTCAATTTTTTCTACCGGGACGTCTTCTTGGCACTCGGTCCACTTGGTGACGAAGTCGGCTAGTACCTGCGATTTGATAGAAACTCGAGTCTTGAAAGTTATGTCCAGAGGCATCAACTCTAGGGCCCACTTGACAATGCGGCCAGTGACTTCTTTGTTGCGGAGGATTTCACCGAGTGGGAACGATGTAACCACTGTGACCGGATGACTTTGGAAATAATGTGACAGCTTCCTAACGATGATTAAGACCCCATATAAAAGCTTCTGCACTTGAGGATATCGGGTTTTGGAGTCAACAAGAACTTCGCTGACGAAGTAGACTGGTCGCTGAACCTTTTGGGTGCGATTGTCCTCTTCACGCTCAACGACTAAAACTGTGCTCACCACATAAAGGAGCAATGGTTCTTGTGGTAGTGGTGAAGCTAGCGCCGGCTGAGTTGTCAAGAAGGTTTTGAAATCATCAAACGCCTTTTGTGCTTCTGGTGTCCATTGGAAATCGTCAGTCTTCTTGAGCAACTTGAAAAAAGGCATTCCACGCTCTCCAGGTCTTGAAACGAATATGCTAAGAGCAGCCATGCACCCGGTAAGCTTCTGGACGTCCTTCTGAGAACTTGGGGGTTTCATGTTCAATATGGCGTTGATTTTTTCTGGATTGGCCTCGATTCCTCTGCGAAATACCATGAAGCCGAGTAGTTTCCCTGACGGTACTCCGAAGATGCATTTCTCGGGGTTCAACTTCATCTTGAAGGCGCGTATGTTAGCAAATGTCTCCTCCAAATCTTGTATCAGGTTGTCTTTCTGCTTGGTCTTGATGACGACATCGTCGACGTAAGCTTCCACGTTCCGTCCGAGTTGTGTTGCGAGGCATCGTTGGATCATGCGCTGATACGTAGCCCCTGCATTCTTCAGCCCAAAAGGCATGGTGATGTAGTAGTATGCGCCGAACTGGGTGATGAATGAAGTCTTCAAGCTGAGGGCTTGCTTGACATCGCTTCGTAAGGATATGACTCCCAGTGGCCCTGGCATCTTCATCATCATGTAGGTGTAGTGGGGGATCGCCATGAATTTGGCTAACGCCGGCCGACCGAGGATGGCGTGGCAGGCTGTCTCGAAGTCGGCTACCTCGAAGCTGATATTCTCGGTCCTAAAATTCTCCTTGGTCCCGAAGGTCACCGGGAGAGTGATTTGGCCGAGTGGTGTTGAAGATAGCCCCAGGATGACTCCGTGAAAAGGGGCGTTGCTTGGCTTCATCTCAGATCAAGGGTCTTCGCGAAGAGAATATTGAGTGCGCTGCCGCCATCAATGAGGGTGCGCTTCAACTTGACGTTCCGGACGACTGGGTCTAGTACCAGGGGGTACCGCCCCGGGTGGACCACTCGGTCGGGATGATCCGAGCGGTCAAACTTGATGGGGACCTCCGACCATCGCAGATACTGGGGGACTGCAGGTTGCACCGCGTTGACTTCTCTGTCGGTGATCTTTTGCTTCCTCTTGGACTCGTAGGCAAGCAGACCACCGAAAATGTGGTTGAGTTCGCTCCTGGGATCTTGATATGCTCCTTGGCTTGGCTCCTCCTCATCCTTCTTTTGAGTTGAAGTCCCTTCTCCTTCAGTCGGCTTCTTGGTTTGGGCGGCGTATTTTTCCGCGAATTGTTTGTAGATGAAGCAATCCTTGGCCGTGTGTCCCTTGCCGGGGTGATGCATGCATGGACCGTTCATGATCCTGTCGTAGGAGTTGACTCGAGGGTGCTGGCTCTGATGGTTTTGATTCGAAGCTGTGGCGACTAGATCTTCGGGCTTACATTTGTGCTCCCTATGCTTTGTGTTGCTCCCACTAGGCCCTGCTGTGGTGTCGTGGTCCTTCTTCTTCCAGGTGCCCGCCGACTGCTTTGGTGCTTTGACTGCGTCGTCTGACTTGGCGTACTCGTTAGCCTTCTCAAACATCTGCTTGACTATCCTCGGAGGTTTGCGGCTGAATTTGCCAATTAGTGGATCGTTGTGTAGCCCCCGTGTAAATGCGGCGATGATATTGTCATATGTGATGTCGAAGATTTTGTTGCGCTTCTCGGAAAAACGCCGTATGTACTCGTTGAGAGTTAGCGATGAAGTGATCGCGGAGTTCGTTCCAGGAGCCGATTGTGCCTCGTGGCAACCCGGCGAGCCAGTTCCTGGCTGAGTCGGTCAATGCTACCGGCAAATAGTTTGCCATGACCTTGCTGTCTCCTCCTGCTGCGTGAATTGCGAGGGTGTAGACGGTTAACCATGACTCTGGGTCGCTTTTGCCATCATACTTGTCGATACCAGTCGGCTTGAAGCCAGTTGGCCAATTGACTCGACGCAGGTCTCTGGTGAAAGCTGGAACCCCATCGCAATCATCGTCGTCTTGAATTGCGATACCCCTCTCTCTTCGTCTCTGATTGAGGGTGTCTCTTAGGTCGATTGAAGCCCTGGGTGGACTTAGATAGTCGGATGGATTTCGGCGATCTCTGGTGTGGTGTGACGACCGAGCGAAGTTTCCTACGGGCGAGTGGACCGACTGGTCCCGGCGTGCTCCGCTGTGGTGGTCGGCGCGCGAGTTGGTTTTACTCCTGCTATCTCTGACTCTTGATGGAGGTGCACGACTGCCGCCTGGTGCATTCGAAGTCGACTCGCTGGGTCGTCGGCTGGACTCAGCACGCGGTACTGTTGCCGCGACCAGGGTCTTGACTTGATTTATCATTGGAGTGATGTGGGCTGGAGCTGCACCGAGTAATGCATCAAGGAGGGTGACTGCCCCGACTGTGTTTTGTTGAGGTGTGAGAAAGACGTTGGTGTTGTCGACCACGGTCTGCCCGATCGCGTTTCTTGCCCTTCGTCCTGCCACGGTCAGATCTCTGTTTCTGCGTTCTTCGTCTTCTTTTCGTCTTACTTCTTCAGCTTCTCTGCGTTATCGCTCTTGTTCAGCTTGGGCTTGACGTTCTTGTTCAAGTCTGGCTCTATCTTCTTGTAGTCTGACACGTTCTTGCTCTAGTAGAATCCTCTCTTGCTCGACCCCAACTCGGGCTGCTTCTTCTGCTTGTAGTCTTGCAGCTATTTCAGCGTCGGGTTTCATTGTTAGCCATGAAGACGCCGTTGAAAACCGGTGTGTAGTTGTCGTCGGAGTTGACGTCGTCAGCAGCTTCGACGTCGGGTGGGTTGCCATGAACGCTTTCCTCCGAGGAGCTGGCGTAGGCGGCGAGTTCGGTGGAGGAGCAAGATCCGAGTCTTGGTAAAACAACGTTGATATCTCTGAAGCCAGGCCCAACCTTTGGATCCGTTGGTAGCTCCATGGTGATCGTTGGATAGATCTGATTATCTTGAAGTGAGCTTGACGTAGGAAGCGAAGTCGATGTAGACGCCTTCCCCGACTTGCTTGACGCCATGCTACGGGAAAACATCTTGGCGCTGGTCTCACCCATGTTCGGTAACCCGAGTGGCCGAGAGATGTGATCTCTTCCCGACTGGCTTGGAGCCGAGTCAAGAAGAGTGATCTTGCTGAAGTTGTCGGTGATGAAGTCGAGGCTGCCGAAGCGGTACGCCTAAGTCGTCGATGCCTGATGAAGATCCCATCTTACTTGATTGGCCATGAGCTTGACGCACCCCTACCTGCCGCGCCAACTGTTGAAACTAGATTTCGGCAATAAGAAAAGGGGTAGCAGTCAAGACGGAAAAGTAGATGGGTTATGAGTCAAAGGTTTAGACAGGTTTAGGCCTTCACGAAGAAATAATACCCTACTCCTGTTTCGGTGGTTTTGCCTCCGATTTGTGTATTGATCTTACGAAAAGCTTATGTCCCCAAGGGGTCCCCTATCCTCCTTATATACCCGGAAGATGAGGATTTACAAGATAAGATCTAGTCCGACACGGTCTAGATCTTCCCTAATTGATTTACAATCTTACCATACTAGATATCCGGGCTATGCCTTAACAAAGAAAGCAATAATATACCCGAGTACTAGTACTACTCATATTCTGTTTACATTACATACCCCTATAATTAGTCGGATATTCTATATCTGTGGGTATATGGGTACCATAATATCCACACTCACGAATGGAGTTCCAGGCCCAGCCTGGCTGGCGCCCCATGGTTGCTCAACATCACCGAGCAGCCATCCCCTTTGTAAGTGCCCCTAATCTTAACCCCTCCATTTTTCTGCTGCTACTACTCCTCCTTTTTCTATTAAAATCCGATCTAAGGTGCTAGGAAAAGTAACCCCAGGTAATGGCTTGGTTTATACTATATGTGTGGATCTACTGAACAATGTGGTTATGGACCTTATGGTAGCATGTAAAAATCACCTGTCTCTGGTTCTGGTGTGTTCTTGCTTGATGTATTCAAGCTCACAAGCTAGTGAACTTTTCCTCCAACCTGCAGGTTCAGCTCTCCTTCGACCAGCAGCTCTTACTATTAGCTCTCTCTCGTTCCCCTCCTAGCCATACTGATGATGGTGTTCTAGGTCATTATCTTGTGATTGATTGGATCTTGTTCTTGGCTACTTTGGGGGAGTGTGGCAGCTGGAGGAGAATGGATTTTTGCTGGTTTGGGTGGACTGGACAAAGGTGAAAATGGTCGAGGCTCTTGTCTTGGAGTGGATTCTAATCGCTCGCTTGAGGGAGGGGATGTTGGTTGGGAGTGGCAGCCTACTCCTCTAACTGAGTAGGGTTTGACTGGGTTGGTGTATATGGTTTAACTGAATTGGGTTGTAATGTGGTTCTCCTCATTGTGTCAGTGTGGTTTTTGTGCGGCACAATATGATTTGCCGCATTATTAATTTGCTTTAGCTGACTATTGATCGATAGAAGAAATTAGTGGTTGATTAATCATGCTTTAATATTGTGGATGCATTTGTCTTCGTGTATAGTCCTTTTTTTTATTAGCATGTATAATTTTATCAATTGCAATGGCACGTATGATGTTGGACTTTTAAAAGAAAAAAAAATCTATATATGGATGCATTTGAATACTATGAGTTTTTTACCATAATTTATATTGATTATTTAGTTAATCGAGCGATTTAGCCTCTTAATTGCTAATTTGATTTGTGATTAGAATTTGGGTTGTTTCAGGTGGCTTTGACATGCGACAATTTTTTTTCTTTGTGTTGATATATGATGAATTTGTTTAAGGGATTTGAGAATTGTGATGAATTTGTTGAATGGATTTGAGGATTTGATAAATTTGTTGAGTGGATTTGGGGATTTCGAATATGCTCGTACAGGGGAATTTTGAATTCCCGGTTTTTTTTTCACTATGCAAATATTTTCGTAGGACCTCTTAAGGAATCCGCCCGCGAAAATCAGTTTTCACAGGTGGGTGGTCCACTCGCCTGCGAAAATACACTATTTTCGCAAGCCTTTGTCTACAGGCGATTGGAGTGGTCACCTGCGAAGAGCTGATTTGTCCGACTGTAAAAATGGTTTTTCTACTCGTGAATGTACCCTCCCTACATGCAATAGACACTTCATACATTTCTTCTCAGGATATAAGCAATGTATGAAGAGTATATGAACTCCAGACTCCAGAGGCTATATATAAGGTAAACAACACAGTCATCGCAGATGAAACATCAGCAGAGATCCAAAATACGGGACAATAGAATCATATCATCTGCGATTGACTTATCACGGATGAACACCCATGAGCGGTCCAGCTATTCTCTCAGGTTCAAATAGGAAAACCAGCCAGTGGTTGTTACAAGTACAGAACAGAAGCAGGTTGAAAGGTAATTTTCACTTTGTTACCAAAATCAACCTTACTAAATTTTGGAAAGTTTTAGCATTACCGAATTTTGGTAGCATTGGATCTGTTTAGTTTAATGGATTTTCAAAATTTGTTAGTCTGTTTTTGGTTCACTGGGCTGTGAACTCACACTCCACACACGTAAAACGAAGCAACTCATTAGCGCATGATTAATTTAGTATTAGTTAATTTATTTTTGAAAAATGGATCAATATGATTTTTTAAAGCAACTTTCATATAGAAATTTTTTTTAAAGACGTACCGTTTAGTAGTTTGAAAAGCGTGCGCGCGAAAAACGAGAAGGGTGAGTTGGGAAAGTGAACAACCGAACTCAGCTAGTGTAATTATTAGTGGAAAGTTTTAGAACTATCAAAATTTTTGTAGGATGGTATTGGTGACAGCATATTTACTTTGTTACCTTACTAAAAATTTGGTAAGATTAAAAGCAAAAATGAAGTGAACAAGCCTAGTTATCAAAATGCACTTTTCAAAAATACCTGGTTCTCTCTCCTTTCGTAGTGAACACTGAACACTAGGTCAGGTACCGAAACACTCACTCCTTCATGAATACTTTTGCTCTTGAGTATTCTTGATAAGAGCTTCTGAAGAAAATAGATCACCCTGAAAAAACAGGCGTGATTAACCAAATCAGGCTACAGATCACACTTGCATACTCCCACAAGATAGAAATTAAGAAAAATAAGTAACCCCAAGAGCTTTAGAGATTTATGTTATGTTTTACCACAAAACAAGAAAGAAAAAGTACGAGACGACTAATTTATCGGTTGCTTGTAAGATAATTGTGCCACTTCATCTACCACGCGTGTGCTGTCACGAGGGAGGACAGTATTTCCACAAAGAAAGGATTCTCAACTCCGACAAGAAATACTAATTCCCAACTAGGTTAAGAAAATTTTATAAGTTAAAAGCGTTGATCGAGTTGTTTTATATTTCAGAGACATATTATTCAGTCCTATATGTTCCTACCAGTACTATGTAATTACGTAATTATTTTTACCTTAATTAATTAATATTATTGCATATATTATCAATTACGTCTCGATTGATAAATATAACCTTTTTAATTTTCCAAAAAAAACACAATATATGTGAAATCTAAGTTTAAAATTTTGGCGAGAAACCAAATTCTAAAACCGGCACACAACAATCACAGGCATGCGCACAACCATCGCTAGCGTGTTAGATTGCTTTCTGTCACCTGAGAATAATATCTTTGCATGTGATCATCATAACCTAGACGTTGGAAAACATTGTTCATTAGCGGCTCCTTATGACGACTGCAAATGAAGATATTGCATTTTCTGTGGCCTTCGATCGCTAGCGTCTGGATTCCCGCCACTTAAAACATAAAATCAAAATGGCTGCCAGCAATTATCCTTTCTATAGTAGTGAAAGACGGCCTCTACTCTACCCACAAACTTTAAGAATTGGGAGAGAAAGAGAATAGCGTGGATTGAGAACAAAGTATATTGAGATTATTATAATAGAAACAATGCGTTCCATATATACCTTATCTTTAAAATTAGAGTTGGCACTTCTGACATCTAAACCACCTCATGTAACACATGGCTTTTTTGACATCTCAACCACCCCACGACCCTACAGTCTTAAAATCCCAAATTGTGATCCTGATACTGATAGGCTGCTACCCAACGACAGAACCATTGTATCCTGGTACTGATCCATTGTATCGTGCGACCACCATCCCAACCAGACCATTATATCCGTCTCTCCCTACGACCTCCTTGCTAGACCAGAGCCTTCGCTCGTGTCAGTGTGTCACCCAAACTCACCATGTCTTCTGACTTCAAGGCAATCCCCTTGATCGGTAAGCCATGTCTTTCCCTGGTATTTTTTTTTCTTTTGTGCTAAAGAGAGAATTTATATTAATGACTGTCTAAGGGGTTACACTCCTGACTTGACAAGTCAACCATCCTTGTGGACGCACACGACCTCTGCTTCACATGACTTCTCCAACTCATTGCCTGTTGAGCAAGCCTGTTTTTTATATCTTTTTCTTGTGCACCTGCACACTCTGCAAGCACTACATTGCGTCTTTTACATCAGAAATCATTGTCCATAAGGATGTTTACGGACTCCTTCTCAAGTAAGAGGCAACCACTGAAATCAGGAAACTTTTAAGGCACTTTCAACATCGTCTATAATACTTTTGATATAGAGATATTTTTAGGCATATTTTGTTAAATCTATCACGTAGAGGTATATTTTTGCTACTTTTAAATTTTTTATATGTATAGTCATTTTCTCGAGGCATTTAAAACTCTGTAGAGTCACTTTTCTAAATATTAATATGTGCTAAGTAACTAGAACTAAGCCAACACATATATTTACAAATAATGATATGAGGTTCCGATAATTAGTGCATTGAAGATAAAAATAATATACTCACGAGTTTAAGGATTGGCAATAGCAAGGAATAATATTTTTTTAATTTTTTAATATTGTTTTGCTATAGTTACGGCATAATTTAATGCCTCTACACACATAAAGAAAATAATATTCATTTATAGAGATAATTTACCAAAAGATACTTATTAGATTTTTTTTTAAATGTCTCTGCTGCATTATAAAGGCATTTTTGCCTCTATATAAAAAATATCCACGAAATATTTTTGTTGTAGTGGTTGTTTCTAAGATAATCAGCATGTGCACCTATTTAATCGTCGCGCGCAGACTATCTAAACAACTTAGTGCTTTAACCTACCCTTCAGAGCTGCACAATGTAAAAAAAAAAAAAGAAGAGCTGCACTGATACAACGTTTTTTATGCAGCTAGCGACACTAATATATGCTCTGCAGTCTTTGATTATCATTCCTGCACTTGCTTCACATGTTTCTTTTCTGAATCCAACATCAACATTAATCTTTGCGTAGCCTTCCGGAGGGGCTTGCCATTTAGTTATTTTCATAGCAACATTATGGTTGTGTCCGTTTTGGTGTGCTAGAAACCCACACTTCTAGCACATAGATCAGAGTGACTTATTAACGTATGATTAATTAAGTATTTATTAATTTTTTTGAAAAATGGATTAATATGGTTTTTTGAAGCAACTTTTGTATAGAAACTTCTTACAAAAACACATCGTTTAGCGGTTTGAAAAACACGCGCGCGGAAAAAGAGAGTGGTGAGTTGGGAAAGTAGGGGGAAGAATACACCCTATATTCTTTAAATTTCACCCTCTTTGTCCACATACATTGGCCCCATCCCCTTAACATCATCAGTCCATTGTCGGACAGGCAATAGGTTACCTTCAAATTGACTGAATCTGAAATTTTGGCCGTTCCATACTATAGTAGAATTCTTGCTTCACCGCAAGATTCAGATTATGAAATCCTGGTCGGGTTATGCTTCACCGCAACAGTTCTTTTCCCTACTTTGCCACCACCATTTTCAGTTCAATTAGGCCTTGTTCAATTAGTTCCCCCCACACAAGAGGATTGTAGAGAAATTAAAGGGGATTTATTCTACACCTTTTTTAAGGTATGGAATTAATCTCCCTCAGTTCTTTCTAATTCTTGTTTCATGGGATTAACCGAACCAGACTTTTAACAAAATCAAGCTCTCTTTAAATGATACTTGTGTGACACCACGAAATAAATAAAAGGAAACAAAAGCTTATGCTTTAATAGTTGGGCCAGACTAGCTAGCTTAGTGCATGCATGGAGCACTGGCAGGCGGCGGTGAAGTGCAGTAGTAGCAATAGTTTTCAGCAATAGCTGCACATAGCACTCCTTCCTCATTTTCCCATGGGGAATTCTCCCATTAGAGAATGAGGATGTTGTAATTAGTTCTCTATGGTGAATCGAATGAGGAAAATCAAGTATCCATCGGTTCTTGTGGGGCGCGGATGATCTTCCCTCCCCTCTCCCCGTTCCTCGTGAAGGCCCGATTAACGGATATAGGAGGAGAAATCCAATATAAATTATGAATGTCCATGGTCTCATGTTTAGTTGATGAATGATAAATATTAGGGTATGTTTAATGGTAGAGACGAGTATGGTTTTTTGGATAATATTTAGAAACCGTGTATTTATAATAGTTGAGATCACAAAGACTCTAATCATTAACTCAAAAAATATTCCTCCTGTTATTATTCTTTCCATTTTTTTACTCTCATGTAACCATATTCATATTATAGAGATTAGGAGATCAATGTTGTTAAGCCGTTGTTATGTATAACAATGATGTTTTGTCTTTTCTCTTTCTCTTCCTTCTATTTCAACAAGTATTCTTAATCAGCAATGCTAAGAGATCAGTATTAACAACCATTGTACATGCACTTATGTCCTTATCATGTGAATTAGTATTAACAACCATTGTACATGCACTTATGTCCTTATCATGTGAATTAGTATATACTAGCGTACTAAGTCACGCATTCGCGCGACTATAACCTCCCACTTTATTAAATAATGTGTTTATAACTTTATATATTGTTTAATTTGTTGTTAATTTATACATTCTTCGGAATGATAATACCTATCGTCTTGAACAATAATATGGTCTTAAAAACAACTTTGACCACTCTTTTTTATTATAATATATATAGAAATATTTTGATTATACTAAAGTACCTTTTGAGAATAATCTATGCATATGGTCTCTTCATATTTCTAAGATAAATATTTTTAGATGTTATTTATAGTTAATGTTTTTAAAATTTGACAATAACCTTATCCAAAATGAAGTAGTATCAACCTCGAGGGAGTAGTAACTAATTTAAACAAGTGTCTGTAGAACATACTTTGTAGGGAAGTGTAGCTATAAAATTGATAGATTTATCTTAATTTTATAATTAGAAATATTATTGCAACAATAAATAATTTACCACATTACGGTAACCATTTCGTCCCTCTTTTTAATTGAATTTCTAAATGTGTTATTTGTAGCAATATTGTAAATAGGCTTACAATTTGAAATGCACTTTCTATCTTTCGGCATAACAAAAAGATGATAAATTTCTATCAACTTCACTGCAGCTGTTTTGTTTTCTCCCTATCCACACGAACGTTGCTGCATGACCCCCTTATTCTACTCTTATATCATTAATTATCCTCCACTTTTAACAATTTAAATTTATTTACATGGTCGAATAGGTGTTTGTCATTTTGGTATCAAGTCTAGGTACAACACAAATAGATTTATCTAGATTTATAATAAATAAATATTATCATGATATTAAATAATTTACTATGATTATCATGACATTAAATTATCATAAAAATAAAAATTATAGGAGTAGAATTTTATTATACGCATTTCGTCTTATCAAATTTCCTATATTAAATGCTTGTTGTCATTGAGAAAAAATAACTTTGCATATGTTATAGAATTTTTTACGTATATCATTAGATATGTTATAATATTTTTTTACCTACGTCATTGTAAATAATTTTGAGTTATTTATATACAAATTTTACATAAGGATAATCTATATAATAGGGAATAGAAACAGTGGTTAAAGTTCTTTGAGATCTTGTACTTGCTCAAAACAATAACTATTTTTAACTTTAGAGGGAGTAGTTAACCCTCCCTAATAATCATGCTGTTGTGTGGTAAGACGTACCCTATATTTGTAACCATGTAAGTACCCCACTAAGCCAATCAAGTCATGAAAGTACACGCGCCAGTCACCACCGCTTCACTTCCTATCTTAATTCTTGATCCAGATTCATCTACACGATGTTTTTATTTTTCACGCTTTTTTTCCTGCGTCCTTCAATCTTTTTTTCTTTTTACCTACTGTGACTATGCTTTTTGGGTCTTTCACGAGGCTTCTTCCGTTTCTCTGTTTAAGACATCCAACGGTAAATTGTATATTGTTGTTTTATCCGATGGCTCCTATTTGCCCAGTAACATTTGTACCTTCTCTTTCATCCTATGGCTGAAACTGATTCTACTTGTAAATCTAACGGTCACTTTTTGCTGGATGACGTGGCTCAACCTCGAGATTAACTTTCCACTTGGATTTCATATATGATTAGAGGTCCGAATGATTTTTTAACTGGGGATGGGAGATTAATTCTCCACGGGAAGGTGGGGATATGAACAAAATTTTTCATTGCGGGGGGATTTCTCCTCAGGGATGGGGAATTTCATGTTGCCATCTCTAATAAAGCTCGCAGTAGCAGGGACACAATGCAGAAGATTAGTACCACCATCGCCTCGCTTGTTTGCGGTTTAAAAGGATGAAAAGCCTGATGACAGTACCACCGGTTTAAACTTTTTATGCGAAGCGAGCGAAAGCACAGAGTATTTGTATTTGCAGTCTACGTGTGGTTTAACAACTTGATTTGTATCTGGACCCTTTTATTAAACCCTGAACATTACAATTAGGGCTGAAAAAAAAAAACTCGAGGCTCACGTGCTACTCGAGCTCCAGACGATCGAGCCGCCTATGCCAAAGCTCCGTGAGCTTTGTCAAGCCTCCTGATCGTTACATGTTACAGCCAGATACAACTTTGAAGATTTCTCAGTGATTAAAATTTGCTGGAGCTGATATATCATATATATTGGTACATTGAAAATCTTCATCTGAAGATTTCACCCTATTTTTTTCATTCTCAGACATTAGCCCACTTGTTGAAAAGATCGATGATCCAAATATGGCCAACGACAAGGATTTGCTGCAAGTTGTCCGAATGTTGGACGATGCCTGTAGGGAGGCTGGATTCTTTTATGTGGTAATTACACGTTTACTTACCTTTTTAGTGTCACTTTATAGTACAGTGGGTACAGAACAAGAGTCTTTTATATTCGTACTACCGAAGCTAAGTAACGCAAATGTTCGCCTGTATGTTATTACTAACAGAAAGGCCATGGGATTGCTGAGTCGCTAATGAAGGAAGTTAGGGACGTCACACAGAAGTTCTTCCAACTTCCTTATGATGAAAAACTAAAGATTAAAATGACACCTCAGAATGGATATAGGTGTGTGATTTCTTATAGTACCAGTTTAAGTTTCAACATTAATTTTTCCGTGCTCCGTGTTGGGTCTTTCGAAGCGTCCTTTCTCTATGAGTAACTTTGTTCTCTTTACCATCAGAGGATACCAAAGAGTGGGCGAAAATATTACCAACGGTAAACCTGACATGCAGGAAGCAATTGATGTAAGTTTATTTTTCTCTCTTTATTTTTTTATCATCCATTAATTTGTTACTAGTTAATCCCTGAGAAGAAAAGAACATCACAGTATTACGCGCCTATTGAACCTGGTAAATATGGAGATCTTGCTAAACCAATGGAAGGAACTAATTTGTGGTATGTTTCCAACTTTTCATCTTTGTTTGTTCTCATTGTATATGTTGGTGCTATATTATTTGGAGCCCTTTATGGAGGTAAGTGGTATTGTTCTCAATCTTGGCCCTTGATTATTTAGGTTATGTTAGAAATCTTTCAAAATTCAATTAACCTAATCGTTTACTTCTATGCAGGCCGAAATATCCATCAAATTTTGATGTACTACTGAAAAGCTATATCAGCCTTCTAAGAGGTTCACTTCTGAACTTAGTTATGATCTTAGTTATGCATCTATATTATTTATCCACTATTTTTTTGTGATGGAAATTTTACTTATAGATCTTTCAAGAAAGATCATGCAAGGTATAGCCTTGGCATTGGGTGGGCCAGTTGATGCTTTTGAAGGCAGAACCGCAGGAGATCCTTTTTGGGTTTGCAGGTTGATTGGTTATCCTGTATCAACCGATATTCCAGAAGAACATCGCACTGATACTGGCTGGTAAGCAAAATGTATCTCTGTTTTTATTTGGTAGTATACTGTGCTTGTATGTACTTACTAGATTCATCTGACACCGTTGTTCTCTTATGTCACATCCGTTCTGCGATCAATTTAGTGGAGCTCACACAGACTATGGTTAGTACTTGGTACATATCTTTAAGAAGTTCCTTTCGAAGTAGACTTTTATACATAGATAACACATACATATGGTGCTTTGATGCGTTCTGAAAAGTTTCACGTGTTTTCTATATTTGTGTTTATCAAACTCATGGAGATCATCTTTGTCATTTGGTTAAATTGCAGGCCTTCTTACATTGGTTAACCAAGATGATGACATATGTGCCCTTGAGGTATACTTGTTTCTTCACCATCCATATATCTTATAGAGACACGTGTTCCTTTTTGTGTTTGAACTCTATTCAGATTCCAATTTTTACCCTGGACTTAAAACCAATCAATTTTCACCGGAAAACTCGACAAATATCATCCTTGACCCTATTCAAATATTGTTTCTATCGAAATATTGGTGGTTTTGTTTGATGTAGACTCTTATTTCCCACATTGTTATATAATACTATGTAACTATATAGTTGATCCTCACTAAAGTGTAGTTAATGCTATATATATCTTCTCTCGTGTAGTTACTGCTATATATCTTCTCTCTTATTAAACTATATCACCTCAATCGTTTTTAACCACTAGATGATTAATCTATAGTCCTATGACTATGTGGGATTCATAGCACCCGGGTACTCACGATAAGGCTTTTGGGCCGAATAGCGTAGGGTGGGCTGAGTGTCCTAGGCCCATGCGGCTAACTTGTCAACTAAGAAGAGATAGAAGATAAGACAGTTAATTGTATCCTATGTAAATAGATGGTAGGTACCGGATTATAAGGGCTACCCTACTGTATCTAGCCGGTTGCCCCGTACCTATATAAGGGGCACCGGAAAACCTTAATGGGGATTGATCATTCTGTTACGTGCCCACGAGCTATTCTAACGCCGTGTTGTGCACACCTACACAGATCTAATCTTCATATAACTGGAGTAAGGTGTTACCTCATACCGAGAGCCTGAACCAGTATAAACCATTTGTGTCACCATCTCTACTTGATCTAGTGTACACTATAAGTATTATTGTTGATCACAAGAATCAACAGACTATACAGTTTATCCCCACTAAGTATAGTTAATGATGTTTCTCTTCTTTCCCATTGAGCCACATTACCTTAATTGTTTTAAGCCATCGGATGATTAATCTATGGTCTAAATTGTCTCCTTTCTTTTTCTTTTTCTTCACTCATGATGCTTCACCTTAGGTTTTTCCTTACTCATCGAATGATCAATATATATTCAATCTAAATTATCATAAAGCACATCATCTCAATTGTTTATAGCTTTTTTTCAATGATTGATTAGAGATGCCAATTATACAAAATATATAAATTTATGCATTTAGCTACAAAATAAATTAAGCTTATACTTTATTTCTATCATTATAGCATAATATTTCCACATCAAAGCACAGGGTTTCATCTAGTTGGATAATGGCTGTGTACATCCATGAAGATTGTAGGGACTGGATTGTTATCCTTTGCCTTAAAAATGTTGGGGAAAGTCTTCTAATAGGGGACCAGGCAGCATAAGACATTGTTGATAGGATCAGAGATGGTATTTGTGTGGATGTGGAAAATATGTAGGAAAAAACAATTTATTTTGTGGAGCAAGGTGAAAATGGGACTACAAGCAAATTAATATGCCCAAAATGGACTTTCTCCTATCTTATACTTACCCATCACATGCCGTGCTCTCTGCTTTGTGTGTCGCTCAAATTTGTTGAACTAATCTTTTTAGTCTCCCTATTCCTTGTGATATTTGTTGTAGTACACAATTAACATTACAACTAAACATATTCTTCTATTCCATTGTGCAATTTGCGAATGAGATCTTGGAAGCCATTTAATCATGCATTGGAACTTGATCTCATAGTAGTAACCAAGGTCTAGTTTCATGGGCGCAAACCAGAACCCTTAAATTCTGATCCATACCTTACTTTATATCCCGATCTTCATGAGAAGTTTGTTTACTTGATGATCTAATCTTTGAACCATTCTAGTTTTGTGTATTCTAATAATAAAGAAGAGGGGAACTAGCACAGATCAAAGATGAGAACTTGAATTTAGTTTCTTTTTTCTATTTTTTTAAAGATTAGTATTTTTTCATGATGGAGCACACTGAGCTGTGCATCGTTGTATAGAATTTCACTGGATGATCTAGAATGAGATGCTTCTACACTTCTGTAACATTCTAAGCATGTTCTAATATGCATTGGTCTTGGTTGCTGCCCACTGTTTATATTTAGCCTTAACTGGGTGAAGCAAACAATTTTGATTTGAGTGAAATATCTAGTGAATATATTTCAGGTCAAAAACCAATCAGGTGAGTGGATTTATGCCAAACCAATCCCAGGAACCTTCGTCTGCAACATCGGTGACATGCTGAAGGTTTTTTTTTCTTCATTTGCAACTTCATTGTCATCTTTTTATTGTAATAAAACTTGTGACACTTATCACATGTCATATTTGGTTTAGGTTTGGTCAAATGGAATATATCAGCCAACACTTCATCGAGTTGTTAACAATTCCCCTTGTTACCGTGTATCTGTTGCGTTTTTCTATGAGGTATACAGATAGCTTAAACCCCTAGCTAGTATTAATACTGCACATCGTTTATGTGAAATTGCTCTCTCATTGTTCTTTAATTTCTGAATTATATTCATGGCACAGTCAAACTTCGATGCTGCCATAGAGCCTGTTGAGTTCTGCCGGGAGAGAACAGGTGGTGTTGCCAAGTATGAAAAGGTTGTTTACGGGAATCATTTAATTCAGAAAGTCTTGAATAATTTCATCATGTAAATTTGTGGAAAAGAGAAAATAAACGTGTATGAACTCCAAGATCGTACCATAACATTTGTCAATAAAATTGTTTGTGAATATTATTGTAGCACTAGTTGCATTTCTATAATCTGCTACATTTTAGATACATCATACTATCTGCACAATAAAGATAGAGTTCCTTTATGGTACATCGTACTATGCTATAGTAGTGGGTTGTACTAGTGATTCAACGGTTTAGATTCATGGGTATACTGTGACTAGTGACTAGTACAGCTTCAAGGGTGTTGTGGGAAAAAATATCTAGAACTAGCCATCCCCCAATTCCCCTCGTCATGGGGAGTCCCCAAGCCGTGCCATTGCGTGTTAGAGGGAGCGTGCATCCTCCTCCACCTTCTCTACAAAGGGTGGGAGGAGAGTGTCATGACCGGTAGTAGTGGGGGCGATGGACTTGGCATGGCAGAAATGACAAAAGGGTGAAATGTGCTGGAGTGTTGAGTAACAGGTTGTGGGCTGTGTATGTTGGATTTGTGAGCCTATATCAATGTGGACCTGCGTACCACGGGTATGGGTTATGTAGGGGAGAACCTGAGAAATCCATCACTATGTTGAGAAATGAAATCAAAGCAAACCTAAGAAATTTCAATATTCTTCTTCCCCAAGCTTCCTTTGTTGTTCTTCTTCTTCATTACTCAAGAATATGAGTTCTTATTCCATTTCAGGTCATAAGTTGCTAGGGTGTAACATCGATATCAAGGCCAGCAACAAGTTTGGGATAGAACTGTTCAAACTCTCATGATTTGACCAGTGAAATTCTTGTAACCGACCACCCTTGGGTGTTGTTGTTGTCAATCCCATTCTAGTTCAACGGAATGCAGGAGTAGTTCATCATCGCTCCCGCTAAGCTCGACGCTACGGTTCGTCGCATCAAGGAAACTCTAGAGGGTAATCTGCCAGTGATATGGGAACAAGGGTTCCCTGCACCGCAGATACGGGGTAGCTTGGCGCCATGTCAGTCGTTCCCCAAGCAAGGGGGCTACACCAGTTCACCTTGAAGGCCTCACGCCTCCCGCCACGGACTCGGGGAAGAGCATGTTTTGAGGCAAGGTGCTTGGAGCCCTGAGCAAACCATCTCCCGAACACCTATCAAGACCGTATCCAAGATCACTTGGTGTGAGTGGTCCCAAGCACGAGTGCCCCTGAGCACCGGCGGTCCTCCTGGCATCACGGGAGAGTGGTTGAGAGCCGAACAGTGTGCCACCCCACCTCATCCATCATGTTACTCCCATTAAGGGTGATGTGACATATATCTACCCGCCAAGGAGTGCGACATGGAGGACAATACAATCCTTACCACCTATCTATCGAGGACATGTATGAGCTGTTAGATGGCTTGGGCTGCCAGGCGGTGTGGTTGACTGTTGATGGCTATTAACTGCCAAATTTACGCTGTCAATACTTGCATAAATATGAAGAGATAAAACATCCAACATAGTGGTAGGGTTTAATTATAACGATTTCCACAGTATTGGTGTATATTTGGATGCAGGTAATAAACCATCAAAGTTGAGATGAAATATACATAAAGAAGGAGGAGAATCAAATGCATATTTAAACCTATGGAGTTTGGCCCACAAACCTAACGGAACACATTCAAATAGGCCCATTCACCATACATATGGACTGAGGAATTCTCCACCAGAGCCCAGGAGAAAGAGCTGGGCCAGATAGGCCAGCTAGGGTTCAGCCCTGTGCTTTCCTATAGACCCTGTACTTCACTAGAAAATCCTCTCTACCCTCCACCTAAATTAACTTGTGTCCTTGGATGAACTTGCTGAAGAGTTGAACACCTTCGTTCCCTATGGAAATTTGATACCTTAGAATACTTTCGGGTGAAGTGCTATAGCGGTATATACGTGTGCTTGCGGAGTTTATCTGTGACCGTAAGAAATACCAACAAGCATTTCTAGCGCCGTTGCCGGGGAACGATTGTTGTTTATCTACAAACCATGTTCATCCTCATATATATTTAGTTTTTCTTTCTTTCTTCATTGTCTATCCTTAGAGAAGTTTTCTGCATACACTTCTCTACCATGGAGCATCTACCAATCTACCAATTATCTGCTCCTCGGGGTGAATTCTATGAGCTACCTCCTTCACTGGAGCCAATTCTTACACCTGGCTATAAGATTCACCTCGAATTCATAAACATGTTTAGGGAAAAACCTTTTTCTGGTCTAGATCAAGAAAATCCTTACCATCATTTGCGAGAGATTTAGCAATTGTGCTCATGCCTCTTGATTTAAGGCATGACACAATAGACCATTAAGTGGAAATTGTTTCCGTTTTCTCTTCATGAGAGAGTGAAACAATGGTACATTTATACCATCGGGGGTGTAAACTATTTTCCCTGTTACCCTATTACAGCCCTTCAGGTTGAAGTCCTCAGCTTTCGACAGATCGGTGTAACTTGGGTCAGATTTACTTCATTAGTACGATCTGGACCAAACTTATCTATACCCGACTATGCCTTGTTGCAACATTTTCAAACGGGTTTAGATAAGGAGTCTACATTCCACCTTGACATCATTGTCGGAGGTTTGTTCATGCATAAAACCCCATCCGAAGGAAGGGGAATTTTTGATCAAATATCAGAAAATAGTTCCTTCGTTGGGCAATCTCTGAACCTGTTGATGCAAAAAACACACACTGGCCTGAGAGATTTGCTTTACTCTAGTGCAGGTCCAAAACTTGCTTTCGGGTTCAAAGGGTGTGCCAGTTGATTTGATCCTACAATCAACAAGATAGAACGTGCAAGTTTATTAGTAGACGATAGTCAATCGGCTAGTTAGCCAATATCATATCGTAGTATAACCTAGCCGATGCAATATAACATGGATCGGCTGTAAGGTATATTCGATGATGAACTCACCCTAAATTTGATACATCGGCTGAAATTATACAATTATTTTAGAAATCAGCAATTGGGATAGATCGGACTGAACCGAGACAGTATAAATTTCCCAAGTCTAAAATAACATGAAATAACGATTACATGCACTCATGTCATAGCCGATGTTCATATTTAAGCATGTATTGGCTATAGCTCCAATACAACCTTATATTAGGATATTCTCTTGCAACAAATATATTTAACTATTTTTAATCAGATTGATAATAAGCTCAATATATTTGGATTAGATTAGATCCTGATATAAAGGGCAGATATAGCATATTAAGCAAAGCATAAAACTATGTAAAACATCTATACCAGATAAGATCGGCTGAAACCCCGATACTATCCTTATTAACAACCATAAAGCAGGCCAGAGACCATGATTCTAAACACGACTTAATAGAACAAACTTAACTGATGCAACATTAAGTATGGAAAGAAATATAATATCTAGACAATCAAGCCGATGGTTGCCTTTCTAGGATGGTGGATACATTATATAATTCAAACCAACAAGACAATCTGACCGTTATCAGCAAAACCCTAGATAGAGATCAGCCGATATGGACATATGAGGTATATGATAACTCGGAGATTTACAAGATAGAATTAGAGTGTCATAAAGATATAAGCACTAATTCCGATAATGCAAACCGCCATAACAAGACCTACCTTTTCACCAAAGATCAAACTGATGCAGCTCAACTCGAAAGCAAGAACTTGTCGAAAGTAGAAAAGTAAAAGGTTTGGCGATGCGCCAAGATTGATTGAACTGTTGTTACTTTATTTGTAAGATCTCGGGTCTATATTTATACCCGAAAATACAAACATTGTCCAAGATGGACACGACTCATATTGTCCTAATACAAATCTAACAAGCAAACAAGTCCCTTAGGCGGACTCTTACCGAAAACATCTATAAGGAAATTACAGATAATCCTAATTCATAGATACATTTGCCAATTCTGGACTATATTCTTGTCTGGCAACATCGTCTCAAACTCTCTCTCGAATTCGATATTGATCATGCATGCAATATCGGTCATATCGGCTATCCAGATCAAACTCGGTTTCAGCCGATACGGTCTTCCAGCCGATGCACACTCTGTTTCCGAGAATTCCGCATATCTTCAACTCCGTTTCGAATTATACTTGTTTCCGATTCACATGCTTGCCAAATTTCATCGTCAACAGAACCCCTCCCTGAAGCATCTGTGTCAGGGCGGCAGGAACCTTTTATAGCCGAACCTGAACTCGAACCTTCCACTTCATCGGGTTCGACTAAAGAATCCTCCCTGAAGCCATCTCCGAATACCGAAGAAATTCAAGCTCCGGGTTGCCCTCCTGAATTCGGGGTAATTTTTCATGAAGATTATGGAAACATCCTGAATTACTTCAATAGAATGAAGCCACCGATTCCTACTCCACCTCCCGATCTAATCGAAGATGATTATCTCAAGGAAACCGTTCGGGAATTAACCACTATCATGAGTAACGAATGGCTAAAAGAAGAAGAGTTCTCTTCCGGAGTAATTCGGATCAACTCTTCTCCTCGCACCATTCCTTGCCAATTAGGAGGGAATACGGTCGATGTTCTATATTGTCCAACGTTCAGTGGTAACCTCATCTCTGAGTCATTGGCTTTCGCCTATCTAGGCTATAGATCACTAACATTCAAATTCATCAAACACTCTGCTGGGAAGTTAATTGAAGGGTTTGGGATCATACAGAACATCCCTATCCAACATGATAGTACTGAGGTTGTCCTGGATTTCCATGTCTTTGAAATCCAAGATTTTGACATTCTAATTGGGCACCCGATCGAGAAATTTCTCATCATCGCCCAGCCTTTAGGAAGCCTCAATATCTTGTTAGGAGGAGATAAATTTTCCGTCTTTATTTGCCGATCAAATAACACCTTGACGGACTCCCCTCCTGATAATGTGCCGATAGAGGAAGTGATGGCGGTTCTGCTTCATGAGTCCCCTGAATCTCTTCTAGAACAGGACGCTCATTATTTCATTCAAAAAGAAGATTCTAGCGAGACCCTTGAATTGCTCTCCATAGAACCGCCATGACAACCTCCATTTGAGCCTAAACCTTGTCCTCCTGGCCCTCAAAATATTGTTCTCGACGATCATCAATAAACAACCTAGTTCTTGCACTGATAATGAGAACCTTCAAGCTAACAAGCTTGAGACATCGACTCTGGAGGACGAGAGAAAATATTCCACAAATGAGCATGAAAGTTTTTCTTTCAAAATTCCCTAGGATTCATGCTCGCATAAAGAATCCCCAGAGTCCTGTCCGATTAGTGTCGCCTCCTTGTGCGAGGACCACAACCACCTTACGGTCCTAATTTCTAATATGTTTAGAAGGATGGTTATGGATGCTTATATTTATCATAAATATTGCAAATCTCGTATTTGTTTGTGGCACTAATCTTGCAGTACAATGTCTCCATGGTCGAGCTTGTGACCATAAACAAAGCACTGCCGGGAGGTAGCCCGTATTATCAGGGTAAGTTTCCGTTTGAATAAAAGCAAGAACACTAGTTTCTAGGATAGTATGCACCCTCGGGTATTCTTGGTTGCTAACCATTTCAGATTGAGATTAAGAATGAGGGTCATGCGATGCCTAAGGGCACGATATCTACATCAACTATACACTTTGGTGATCCTTGGTGTTGGAACACACTCTATAGGAGAATCCAACATCACACACTTGGTTTTTGATAGTGTGGGGAGAGGTCGACGAGCTTGTCATGACCGGTTCCATCAATCAAGGCCATCTTAGTTTAAAGTTGGTGTTAGTCCTAATCTTGCTAAAGATAAAAAAAGGGGGTTCACCATCTCTTTTACCCATACTTATCTACATTTATGTGTGGCTTGATCATACATGGTTATGTTTCTTTTGTCCATTTTCGTATGCTCTAGTTTGGGTGTTTTCGCAAGACATCCATAGGCTTTTTAAATTAAGCATGATGCTTAGGTTAAAATAGTCTGCTTTAATCAAATTAAACATGGTGTTGAATTTGATTAATGAACCGTTAGAGCTAGTACTTTCATGGACATTGGATGTATATCTTCTGTAAACTAACCCCTGCAGGAAACTTTTCAAAATTGATGGGTGAGTCCTCACGTTCAATTCACACTGGAGGTAAGTCAGGGCCCGGGAGACAAATCAATAAATTGCAAACATGCAAAGGAGGGACACATCACTTTCCAACGTGCACGGTGAGTATACTATCAAATGCTCCTTCGTAATGTTCATGCAATTTTATCTTAAGCCTTGCATGGGTTTTGCTTAAAAGAAAAATTTGGTGAACAGACAAAAGTTGAAAGAAAAAAAATGATTTCAGAATAAAAGAAGTGTCTGTCTCGAAAAAGAAAATTTGACAAGATAAAACGATGGCAAACTTGTGGGATCCACGCTTTTTATGCTTTGAACCCGATTTCTCTTCAGCGTGGATGTGAACAACTAATCTCGAGGCCACGATAAAATCTTTTCAATTCGTTATAGTCCCTTAGGTATTTGTTGTCACTAACCTTTTGCAGGGAAAAAAAATGATAACCACGGAGCAGTGTACAATAACTCCAACACTCATACCACTCCCCTTGGTCTATGAGAGATGCACAGGAAACCAAGCAGAACAAATGCAAAACTTTGTTGCATTTAGTTCGGATCAAAGCTTGGTAAGATCTATCTGGTAAAAACTCAAACACCTTGTGCTTCATATCTCCACCCTGCTAAATTACCCATCACCTCCATTTTTGCCATGAAAAGAAAAAAATGACAAAATAAAATAAAGATAAAATAAAATAAAGTAAATTTAGGCACTTCATGCGCCTAGTGTTACTTGAATAAAGATTGGGTCACCAATATTTCAGCCCAGTGGAAGCCCATTTTGCTTATATGTTTTTGTTGAATAAAGACCAGGTACAAAATAAGTGTGGGGGAGAGTCTTTTCGGATCTCCCGACGCGCAACAGCATCAACTCAACACGTCAATATGATAAACACTAGCCTAAGGCCACACACGGAATTTAGCAGTTAGAACTGAGCCCTGGCTGGGTCGGCTGAACCAAGAGTTCGCTCGACCCCTGCCTGGCCCAACTCTATCACCCCTTCACCGTGTGGTCAGGTTTGCGCATCTCCTTCCTTATCCTCCCCTGTTTGCGAGTTAAACTTGAGCAGAGAATTTGAATACAATTTAGTTTGACTCCAAATTAACATTAAAAACAATGCTTCTCAACAAAAAAAATTTTCCTATGGTTGACATGTATACTTTTTATTCTTTGCTAACACTTGTCTCTTGTGAACACACTTCTATCTTAGGGAACCTTACTCATCTAAGTAATTGATAATTATTATATGGTTATGATAAAAGAAATTCTTGTCCAATTGTCATGATAATTGGGATTTTATCTTTGTGAAAATAAAAAAGTTTTGAGCAATACTCCTCAGTGACTAGATAATTACCTACCAAGGCCAAATATGATTCATATTGCAAAACCTTATATTTTGGTTGCTTGACATTACATTGAGTTTTGTCAAAATATTTTGACCAGTGTGAGATGCTTTTCATACTTTCATGATCAAGATGACACACACTCCACACACACACACGCATATATGCTAAACTTCTACACTCGAAGCTAGCATCCCTCATTCATCATCCATTTCATCCATTATCCACAAAATAAATACTCTATGTCATTTCTTCCTCCAAAGTTCTTTCTAAACAAAAAAAAGAGGGAGGCATGGCATATGTCAAACCCAAGTAAGTGATAGGAGGAAAATGAACGACTTGAGTCACGACCGTTCCATTCATCAATTGCCTAAGATGGTAAGATAGACACCGCACAATTCACAGGTACAACTATGGCTTAGAATAGATTGTATACATATATCTACTCTTGGAAAATTTTATTCCACAATAATCCTTAACCTTTACTCGAGACGAGTAAAGAGCTAAGTGTGGGGATTTGTTGACGGTTGTTAACTGCAAAATTTACATCGTCAATACCTACATAAATATGAACAGATAAAACATCCAACATAGTGGTAGGGTTTAATTCTAATGATTTCCACAGTGTTGGTGTATATTTGGATGCAAGTAATAAACCATCAACGTTGAGATGAAATATACATAAAGAAGGAGCAGAATCAAATGCATATTTAAACCTATGGAGTTTGGGCCCACAAGCCTAACGAAACACATTCAAATGGGTCCATTCACCATACATATGGATTGAGAAATCCTCCACCAAAGCCTACGAGAAAGAGCTGGACCAGATGGGCCAGCTAGGGTGGTTCGGCCGAACCGACATTATCTCCGTTTGCCATCTGCTTCCATGTGGATGCTCTAGATGGTGTCTCAATGTTGGTGGAGGGGTTGTTAGGGCAATTCCAACCGCCATAACCGTAATATGAAGGCTATGTAAGGAGCTCAAATGCTTCATTGCAAAACTGTTGATGCAAAAAACACACACAGGTCTGAGAGATTCGCTTTACTCTAGTGCAGATCCAAAACTTGTTCTTTAGGTTCAAGGGCGTGCCAGTTGATTTGATCCTGCAATCAACAAGAAGGAATATGCAAATTTATTAGTAGATGATAGTCAATCAGCTAGCTAGTCGATATCATATCGTATTGTGACCTAGCCGATGCAATAGAGCATGAATCGGCTATAAGGTATAGTCAATGATGAAACTAACCCTAAAACTAGTACATCGGCTGAAAAGATCAGTGTTACATAATCTATAAATCAATATCACTTTAGGAGTAAGCAATTGGGATAGATCGGACTGAACCGAGACAGTATAAATTGCTCAAGTCTAAAGTAACATGAAATAACGACTATATATACTCGTGTTATAGCCGAAGTCCAGATTTAAGCATGTATTGGCTATAGCCCGATACAACCTTATACTAGGATATTCTCTTGCAACAAATATATTCAACTATAACCAATTAGATTGATAGTAAGTCCAATATATTTGTATTAGATTAGATCCTGATATAGGAGGCAGATATAGGACATTAAACAAAGCATAAAACTATGTAAAACATCTATACCAGATAAGATCGGCAGAAACCCCGATACTATCCTTATTAACAACCATAAAACAGGCTAGAGATCATGATTCAGAACACGACTTAGTAGATCAAACTTAACTGATGCAGCACTAAGTATGAAAAGAAGCATGATATCTAGACAATCAAGCCGATGCTTGCCTTTTCGGGATGGTGGATACATTATGTAACATAAACCAACATGACAATCTATTTTTTACCAGCAAAACCCTAGATAAAGATCAGCCGATACGAATAGATTACATTGTCAATCTAAATTATATAACGTATATGATAACCCGGAAGTTTACAAAATAGAACTAGAGTGTCATAAAGATGTAAGCACTAGTTCCGATGATGCAAACCGCCATGACAAGACTTACCTTGTCGTCGAAGATCAAGCTGATACGACTCGAAAAGCATGAACTTGTCGAAAATAGAAAACAAAAGTTTGCGATGCGCCGAGATTGATTGAACTTGGTTTTGTTTATTTACAAGAACTCGGGTCTATATTTATACCCGAAAATATAAACATTGTCCATCACGGACACGACTTGTATTAATCTAATACAAATCCATCTAGCGAACAAGTCCCTTAGGCGGACTCTTACCGAAAATATCTATAAGGAAATAACATATATTCCTAATTAATAGATACAATTGCCAATCTTGGACTCTATCCTTGCCCGGCAATTCCATCGTAAGCTCTTTGTTGAATCCAGTAATGGCTTCACATCTGATAACGGCTACATCGGCTATCCCAATCGGACTCGGTTTCTAGCCGATACAGACTCCAGCCGATGCGCACTCTTTTTCTGAGATTTCTACATATCTTCAAATCCGCTTCAGATTGGATCTGGTTTACGATTCACAAGATTGCTAAATTTCATCGTCAACACATGCCCCCCAATTCCGATGTATTATATAATACAATGAAATTATCTCCTTGTAACCGCAAAAATCTAGGGTTTCCTCTGTGACCGTTACGTACCTAATTTCATAAATACCAACCGCTTTTCCGGAGATTTCACGGCGTTAACTCCGTTTTCACCACTCAAGCCACCAAACTCCTCCGTGAACTCCGGTGATTGCTTTCCTCTTCTCCGGCGACTGCAACAGCGAATTCATCCCCGGCGATGACCTCCGCGCATCAATGGCGTCATCATTGAGCCCATTCAGCACCGCGGCCAAGGAATTTCCCGAGGTAAGTCCCTATCGGCTTAAAATTTACTTTGCGTTCTTTGTTTGTTTTTCTGCTCTCAATCCCTCTTTTCAATCTGTAGCATCTAATCCACCAGATAGCTATTCCAAGCCTGAAAGATCCCAACCACTTCTATCTGGGTCCGATAGGCGACATAGGTCCCACTCTTTTCATCAATGCGGAAACAGAGAGAGTTCCCTTCAAGCAGTCATCTCCATCTCTTACTCATTGCACTGCAACCTTTAGATCCTAGCCTTCCCAAGTAGATAAATGGTCAGATTGGTATAAGAGGGTTGCCGCTAGCAAACAGGATCACTGGGATGACATGGGAATAGCCCAATGCCTATCCTTGTCCATAGCCGACATGAAGAAGGATGAGCCGATGCTATCTTCGGCTGCATATTTCTGGTCAGATACTCTGAACGCCTTCCTGTTCCACCATGGGCCGATGACCCCCACTTTACTGGACATAACCATGATAACTGGCCTAGACATTACCATATCGGCTAACCCCATCAGCATGAAGACCAAGTGCACCGATAAGTTCAAAACCAAAAATATTGGGGGCTGGTCTAGCTTTATTTCAAACAATATGGGAACAGGCCCTGTATCGGCTAGGGAGCATGTTGCTTTCTTGATGATGTGGATGGATAAATTCCTATTCTGTGGATCCACCTACGACCCAACAGCCAACTGGCAACACCTAGCTGAAGCCATCGTCTTAAAGAAAGAATTCCCTTTGGGCAAATATCTGCTGGGCGCAGTGTATCAAACCTTAAGCCAATCATCGGCTAAATTAATCATGGATTCAAACATTGGTACCGGTGGCCCATGGTGGTTTGTTCAGCTTTGGTTAACTCTGCACACCTTAAAAGTTGCACTAAGACCATCACTCCTAGAAACAGAAGTCCCATTTCTAGCTGATCCTGGCAGCGATGATGAGTCAATCCCAGTGCGCCGATGCATGTCTTATGGTGAGGCAGCCACTGGTTATGCCGGCTCTGGACCATCGGCTGAGCATTTCCAAAATTTCTTCGGTAATTTTTATGATGGATTTCCTAGAGATAGCCGAATCTTGTTTGCCTATGAGTCCTTTGACAAATTTGAACTGCCAGCCGATTTCAGATTGGACGAAATAAATGATGAGAGATTTGAGAAGCCCAGAGAAATCTTAACTGCTGCAATCTCCCCATGCATACTCCCCACCGGCATCTCTCAAGGTAGAAATGTCCAACCATCCTATGAATTTTATCATCCAATGACAGCAGCAAGACAACTTCGCATGGGACAACTGCCTATCGGCTTGTATTATACTGACAAAATTCAAACCAGGGGAGATATCTTATCGGCTCTGATGATGGACAAGTTACTTAATATCCCTGGTCCTCCACTTGGCAACATAGACAAATTCAATATCACCCTGATGAGAAGCATATTGTTTGATAGATGGTGGTCTGAAATGAAAACTCACATATTCCATCTATCGGCTGAGACATACCTTACAAAAATCATACCAGACTTGATCCCTCAAGTAAGTCATCTTTTCTTATACCTTGTATTTTATTCCATCAACCTCCTAATATTTACAATTTTTTATCTCTCTTTGCAGACATCAGACTCTCCTCCTCCACTTATCAGTCGAAGTGGCAAGCCAATAGAGTATGCTGCTGCTAAACTCCTCAACGGCTGTGGGCCAGCTCCCTCTGTCATCGGCTTTAATGCTCCAAAGACAACCACCCTACTCCAAGGTCAACTTAGAGAGCCGATGCAGATAGGCGACAAGCGAAAAAGAACTAAACAAGCTGCTGTCAAGCCATCCATACTGAAGAAACCAATCAAAAAGCAGAAAAAGGCAGCCAATGTAGACATCCCCCTGGATCAAGATGTGAATGAAATTTTGAAGGAAATTGAAATGCAAGAGGCCATAGATGAAGCTGCTGCCCAAGTCAGTGAAACTACTGAGATTGGGACAGCTAAAGCGATACCCCTCCTGCAGTGCAATCCAAAGTCATCAAGACTCCAAGTCCTCCAAAACGACCACAGGTAAGAGGAATTCTTAACAGCCATCTTCTCCTTTCATAATTCCTACAATGTTTTAACTCAATTATCTCCTTCAGCTGAAAAAGAAACAGATTTCTGCTAGGAAGAAGCCAACTCCACCACCAGTATCGATAATCTTAACTCATCTAATTTAAACTCTATTTCTAGCCGATACTAACCAACACTTGTTAATATTGCAGCCTCCTCAACCCTCATCTCCTCATCAAATATCCAGTGAACGTACTCCATCGACCACAGCTAGCCGACATGATGGAGAAATTGCTGCCACAGCTCCAACTCCTCAAATTCCTGTAAGTATTTTTTCAAACTTATACCTATCGGCTGATCCTCAACATTATCATCTAATAATATCCTCTTTGTTTTCAGCTCTTAGCCGACATGTTCTCATTTGATATTAAGCAATTTTTGGATGATGAAGAAGAAGAAACAACCAGCAAAGCCATCTCTCCTATATCTGAAGATGTAAAGAGGAGTTTAGTCGATATTGCAGATCAGCTTAGTGCTTCTCTAGATGCACTCGTTGTGAACTCTGGGCCGATCAGGGCGAGATTCGAAGAAATCAAAGATCAGAACCCTGATGAGCTCATTGAGTCAATCTCTCCAGCAGTCTTCCGTGAACAACACCGTTTCAAACTGGAGAGAGCAAGACAGAGAATTGCTGATCGGCTAGAGCGTTCTGCTCTTGAAGCTAATGTCCAGTCCAGCCAACAACAAGTTAATGATGAAAAGATCAAACTTGATGAACTAGAAGCTGGTCCAAACTCTACTCAACAAAAAATTGAGATGCTGAAGAAGAAAGAAGTTGATTTGTTGCAACAACTTGAAGCTTGCAGGGCTGAGATCAATACTGAAAAACAAAAACTAGCGGATCTGCCTAAAGCTATTGAAGCTCAAAAATCGAAGCTGAAGAAATCTGTAAAGCACTTGTCATCCCTGAGCAAAGCTCTTAAACCGATTCCGTGCACAGATGCAGCCGATGCTCAAGCTATTGATGAAGTAGAGCAAATCAGGCAAAGTGCAGTATCGGCTATCCAAAAGTACCTGGCTTAGTGTAATGAACAAACAATCTTTAAACAATTTGTGATGTAATATATATATGTATCGGCCATCGAGTCGACTTATACTTAAGTGTGATCTGCTATCGGCCATCGAGCCGATATATAATATTCTTTTGATGTCTCCTTGTCTTGTCTTGTGTAAATATGCTCAAAAAATTTTCAAAAATTTCTAACTTTTATCCTCCATGCCCCCAAGTTTGTAGTAGGGAACATAATGCTGCAAACTTATATGTCTAAGGGCGATAAAAATATCGGCCATCTAAAGGCGATGTAAACACATTAGCTGTAAACCATACATCGGCATGACCAGCCGATTATGAACCAATCCAAATACTTGGGTAGTATTTCTTCAAATATTTTCCATTAAGAGCCCATCCAAAAATTTCTCCATCAAGTCCTTTTTAACATATAAGCCCCTTTTGAAACCCATTTATGAATCCGAAAAGGTCCCTCGCAATTCGGTGACCACTTCCCAAATTTATTATCTCTTGCTCCTATCGGCAACACCAATTTCCAAACAAGTTCGTCTTTCTCAAAAGACTTTGGCACAACCTTCTTGTTATAATGTCTAGCAACCCTTTCTTCGTCCTTTCTAACTTTCTCAAGAGCTCGCAATCTAGATTGAACCAAATCCTCTGACTCATCAACCATCAAATTGTGATAATCATCGGCTGTCAACTCATCCTGTAAAGAAATTCTTCTGGAGCCGATGTTGGTTTCCCATGATAACACAGCTTCATGCCCATAAACTAGCTGATATGGAGGAACTTGAATTGCACCATGACAAGCCATCGACAGGACTATAATGCTTCTGCCAAAATAGTATGCCACCTCTTGGGATATTCTGCAATCTTTGTCTTGACTAACATAATCAAACTCTTGTTAGATGCCTCAGCCTGCCCATTAGCTTGTGCATAATAAGGTGAAGAATTCAACAATTTAATCCCCATGCTATCGGCAAACTGAACAAACTCATCGGACACAAAAATAGAACCTTGATCAGTTGTAATCGTCTGTGGCAAACCAAACCGGTATATAACATGCTGCTTAGTAAATTCAATAGCATATTTGCTGTCAACATTTTTCAAACGAATTGCCTCAACCCACTTGGTAAAATAATCAGTAGCAACCAATATGAATTTATGTCCTTTGCTTGATGGTGGATTGATCTGGCCGATCATATCAATACCCCAACCTCTGAACGGCCATGGCTTAATAATAGGATTCATAGCCGATGCTGGTGCTCTTTGAATAGCTCCAAATTTTTGGCAATCTTGACATCCCTTATAATATCTGAAACAGTCTTCCAGCATTGTGGGCAAAAAATATCCAACTCTTCCAATCAGCCACTTCATCTTATGAGTCGATTGATTAGTTCCACAGATTCCTTCATGTACTTCACACATGACTACCTTTGCTTCTTCCAGACTCAAACATCTCAGTAGAATTCCATCAATCGTCCGATAGTATAATGTATCATCCAACAGAACATACTTGAGAGCTTTATATCTTAATTTCCTGGAAACCGATTTAGAAGGATCTTTTAAATATTCAAATATCTCAAACCTCCAATCATCGGCTGGTAGACATGCAACTTCTACTTCGATTCCCTGCAACATCGGCTTGTAGCCTGATGCACCTTGAGCTAAATCATTGGCCTCAACATTCTGTTCTCTAGGGATATGTTTCAAAGTAAGCATCTTGAAGGTCTTCATTAATTCTTGACATTTCTCATTGTAAACCATCAAGATATCATTCTTGTACTCATAGTCCCTAGATAATTGACTGATCACTAATAATGAATCACCCATGATCTCAACTGCATCGGTTTCAACCTCTCTCAACAATTGCAATGCTTTCAAAATAGCATCATATTCAGCTTGATTGTTTGTAGAATAAGGCTTGATAGTAAAAGCAAACTGAAAACTTGCCCCCTAGGCGATATAATCACTAAGCCGATACCACATCCATGAGTGCATACTGATCCATTAAAAAACAGAGTCCATGGCATGATGTCAACATGATCAATAGTAGTATCCCTGTGCTCAACTATGAAATCGGCTATCGTCTGTCCTTTAACTGCCTTAGCCGATTCATACCTCAAATCAAATTCTGATAAAGCAAAAATCCACTTCTCAATCCTTCCCTTCAGAACTGGAGCCGATAGCATGTATCGTACTACATCAGCTTTACATACTATAGTGCACTCATTGGAAAGTAAATAATGCCTTAATTTTGTACAAGAAAAATATAATCACAGACATAACTTCTCCACAGGTGAATACCTTGTTTCAACATCCAAAAGTCTTCTACTCAGATAAAATATAACTCTTTCTTTACCTTCAACTTCTTGGATCAAAACTGAGCCGATGGAGTTCTAATCGGCTGACAAATATAGTTTAAAAGGAAATCCTTTCTGTGGTGGTATGAGAACTGGAGGAGTACTCAAATATTCCTTGATTTCATCTAAACCTTTTTGCTGTTTCTCTCCCCAGACAAACTCTTGATCGGCCTTCAGTCTTAACAATGATGTAAATGGTTCTATTCGGCCAGACAAGTTTGATATGAAACGCCGAACAAAATTTATCTTACCGATCAAAGACTGCAACTTAGTTTTATCTGCTGGAGGTTTTATATCTTTGATTGCTTCAATACTCCTCTGAGGTATCTCAATCCCTCGTTCATGTACCAAAAATCCAAGGAACTGTCCAGCCGATACACCAAAGCACACTTAGTTGGATTCATCTTCAACCCATACTTCCTTGCTCTTTCTAATACTTGTCTCAAATCGGCTATATGTTCATCAATTTTCTCAGATTTGACCACCACATCATCGATATAGATTTCTACCAACAAGCCGATAAGATAATGAAATAATTCATTGCTCTTTGATATGTAGCACCAGCACTTCGCAACCCAAACGTCATGACAACCCACTCATACAAGCCGATTGCACCAGGACATCTAAAAGTAGTTTTATGAATATCTTCCTCAACCATAAAAATCTGATTATAACCTGCATTGCCATCCATGAAGCTGATAATTTTATGTCCAGATGCTGCATCAACCAATTGATCGGCAATCGGCATTGGGTACTCATCTTTTGGTGTAGCTTTGTTTAAATCCCGAAAATCAATTCAAACCCTGAGTTTGCCATTTTTCTTGATGACTGGCACTATATTTGAAATCCACTCAGCATATCGGCATGGCCTAATAAAGTTAGCGTCATAGTCTTGTATTTTCGGCCTTGATAGCATCATACATTTCAGCTTTACAACGTCTTGGAAGTTGCTTGTAAGGCTGATAGCATGGTTTGATAGGGAGCCGATGTTCAACAATCGATCGGCTAAGTCCTGACATTTCATAATATTCCCAGGCAAAACAATCTCTATACTCTTTTAAAAGTGCTATTAATTTACATTTAAATTCTTTTGTTCAACCTTTACTAATATATGTCGGTCTAGGCCTGTCACCTGGTCCAATGTTGATTTCTTCCAACTCATCGGCCGACATAAATCCTTATCCCACCTTGCCGTCGAGATCATCTACAGTATCCTTGGTATAAAAATTGGAACCCTCCACGGCGCCCTCCACAGTATCCTTGGGGCTCTCCATCTCCTGTTGGCTGTATGTCATAATCAGAAACTTTTAGATAATCCCCTTGCCAAACTTTTCCACATAAGCAATCAATTCCCTCCATCTTCCAAACAGATAAATCGGCACTAGCTACATTGACTGACCTGTCGGCTGGCACGATTTCAATTTGGTCTCCTTGCCATTGAATCAGGCTTTGATGCATAGTTGAGAGAATACAGCAGTTAGCATGGATCCAATCTCTTCCCAGCAACAGACTGTAGGAACCCTTCCCATCAATAACAAAGAACGTGGTTGGAATTATCTTGCTGCCGATGGTCAACTCCACATTCAAAACTCCCTTGGTTTCAGATGGATTCCCGCCAAAATCTTTCAAAATCATGTTAGTCTTGATCAAATCCTCTAAACTCTTCCCAAGCTTTCTGAAAGTAGAATATGACATTAGATTAACAGTTGCTCCTCCATCAAGCAGCATCTTCGACATCGGCTTCCCATTAACAAACCCCTTGACATACAACGGCTTAACATGCTGATGATCAGTTCCTTCAGGCTTCTCGAAAACAGCTTGCTGTGGAGACAATATTAACTTAGCCGATGGTGACTCATCCACTTGCTCAACCACTTGTTCAACTGCATACTCAGCTGGTAGCATGAAAACCATGTTTATTCCAGATGACATCACCTCTTTGCCCTTGTTCTAAAGATTTTTGTTTTGATCGGCTTAGACTTCATCGGTAGATACTACCTTGCTCTTCACACGCCAAACTTTCTTTGTACACCTTAGCCGATGCTCAATTTCACCTTCAACCTCCTGGAATTGTTCCATGTTTCTCATCCTTTGGACACGTCTCTTCTGGCTCTTGGTAAAGATCCCAGAAGGGCACCATTGTGGTTGTACATTTTTAGTCTCCCTTTGTGAATCACCTTCATGATGATCTTGTTAGATCAGCCCAAGTCTCTCATGAACTGATAATCTCTTTTGAACTGGCTGATGCACACCTGCACTTTGTCGGCTTGGTCTTTGAACATATTGGGCATCAGAGTCACTACAACCAGGGCAATCTCCAATAGATGGTAACCTCATGCCTTCATTCCAAAAGAATCTAAAAAATTCACAGCTCCAATGAGGATCAAAATATTTCTCATTATCTCGGTGATATGACTTCTCCTCCTTCTGGCGCCTTTTCTGGTACTTATTGATCATGCCAGCCGATTTGATGTTCCTGATATGATTTTTACCTCCATCGGCCTAGTTCCTTCTAAATCCAGAATGTACCATGTTTACTGGAAAAGGATGTCCATCTATCTTCATCGGCCTTTGGGATTCATCAATCTTGATCTTCCCTTGCTCAATGGCCGATTGGATCTGTTGCCTGAAAATCTTGCAGTCATTGGTGCTGTGAGATCATGTATTATGCCACTTGCAATATTTCCTCCTCTTCAACTCTTCAGCCGATGGAATCACATGTCCTGCCGGCAACTGAATCTGTTTTTCTTGAAGAAGAAGATCAAATATCTTGTCAGCTTTGGTGATGTCAAAATCAAATCTTTCCTCTTTTCCCGAATTCTTGACCCATTGGCAAACTACTGTCTTCTTGTTCCTTGCCCATTCGGCTGCATTGACTTCTGGATCATCATCTTCGATATCAGATTCATAGCTGTAGATATTATTGACATTGTTGGCCTTTTTGATAAATTTTCTGGCCTACTGGAATCGTGTTTCATGAGCCGATACCTTCTGAGCTAAATGAGCTAAACTTTCAAAGTCCTGAGCTGAAAATCTTTCTCTTATCGGCGCCAACAACCCCTGGAAAGCCAGATCGGCTAGTTGTGAATCAGTCAGACCCAAACTATAACATCTATTCCTCACATCTCTGAATCTTTGGATGTAATCGGGCACTGATTCATCTGATTTATGCCAGATAGCTGTGAGGTCTGACAATTTCATCTCCTGAATGCCACTGAAAAAGTACTTGTGGAATTGTTTCTCCAGATCGGCCCAACTTCTGATTGAATTGTAAGGCAAAGATTAGAACCATGTAAATGCCGATCCAGATAAAGAAAGTGGGAATAATCTGACTCTAAGGGCTTCTGTAGCCGATCGGCTAACATGCTCATAAGTTGACACATTATCCTGTCCTGAGAACTTGGAGAAATCTGGCACTTTGTATCGGTTTGGTAGTGGTACTCTATCACAGCATTCTGGATATGGATGCCGATACATGTTACCATTATCTTTTGGCTTGAGTCCGAATTGTTCCCTCATCACATCAGCGATCATATCGGCCCACGGCTGTTGTGGTGTTGCTCCACCATACTGTTGTTGGATCTGGTCGTATTGGCCGTACTGGACCGGTTAAGGCCGTGGAGAATGAGGCTGATAATGTTGATTGAGATTAGCCGATAGACCTTGAGAGGATACATAAGGAAGTTGCTTCGTACTGTATCGCTGGCCTATCGGCTGGGTAATTCCAATCGGCTGTTGTGGAACCGAAGGAATATGATGTGAAGTATCAACGACTGGCGGCTTTGCATTGAGTATATTCATTAGCTGTTCTGGTGTTAACTGATTTGAAGTTTGCCCCCAGTGATCGGCTGTTGTCTTGTCATTACTGCTGGGATATTCGTACTAGACACAGGAGCCGATGGAGCCTGAGTTTGAAAAATTTGTTGTTTCCTGCCAATTTCAGTCTTCACAGTCTTGTAGCCTGGAAACGTATCACCTGGCAGGTATACTGGTCCTTTTGCCTTTTTTTCGGCTATAGTTCCATCGACTACCGACTTGATCATTTTTGTCAATGTGTTCACAAGTACTCCGGATTGATTGATGAGAGCATGATGTACTGCCAAATCGATGCGATCTTGTAATGTGTGAAGTTCTTCATTGCTTGATTCGGTTTTGGGCTCCTTGCTTTTATCCTCAGTAGCTCCAGATGTGCTTGGATCTGATTTCACGATCGGCGGCAAGTCGACTTTAGTTCTCTGGATGACCGCGCCCTGTCGGGTTACCGTGAACGAATGCAGGTACTGGTTCTGGAGTTGGTCCATCAGTTTCCTCATCTCTTCCCTCTACTCTTCGTTCAATTGCTCGATCGTGATTGGCAGGATGTTGTCCTCTGAGACTTCAGTAATATTGGGCGTCATGATGACACAATGTCCCATCGGGCGTGCCAAAAACGTGTTGATGCAAAAAACACACACAGGCCTGAGAGATTTGCTTTACTCTAGTGTAGGTCCAAAACTTGTTTGTTTAGGTTTGAGGGCGTGCCAGTTGATTTGATCCTGCAATCAACAAGAAGGAATATGCAAATATATTACTAGATGATAGTCAATCGGCTAGCTTGCCGATATCATATCGTATTGTGACCTAGCCGATGCAATAGAGCATGAATCGGCTGTAAGGTATAGTCAATGATGAAACTAACCCTAAAACTAGTACATCGGCTGAAAGATCAGTGTTACATAATCTATAAATCAATATCACTTTAGAAGTAAGTAATTGGGATAGATCGGACTGAACCGAGACACTATAAATTGCTTAAGTCTAAAGTATCATGAAATAACGATTATATATACTCGTGTTATAGCCGAAGTCCAGATTTAAGCATGTATTGGCTATAGCCGAAGTCCAGATTTAACCAATTAGATTGATAGTAAGTCCAATATATTTGTATTAGATTAGATCCGGATATAGGGGGCAGATATAGGACATTAAACAAAGCATAAAAATATGTAAAACATCTATACCAGATAAGATCGGCTGAAACCCCAATACTATCCTTATTAAAAACCATAAAACAGGCTAGAGATCATGATTCAGAACATGACTTAGTAGATCAAACTTAACTGATGCAGCACTAAGTATGAAAAGAAGCATGATATCTAGACAATCAAGCCGATGGTTACCTTTTCGGGATGGTGGATACATTATATAACTTAAACCAACAAGACAATCTATTTGTTACCAGCAAAACCCTAGATAAAGATCAGTCGATACGAATAGATTACATTGTCAATCTAAATTATATAACGTATATGATAACCAGGAAGTTTACAAAATAGAACTAGAGTATCATAAAGATGTAAGCACTAGTTCCGATGATGCAAACCGCCATGACAAGACTTACCTTGTCGTCGAAGATCAAGCTGATGCAGCACGACTCGAAAAGCATGAACTTGTCGAAAATAGAAAATAAAAGTTTGCGATGCGCCGAGATTGATTGAACTTGGTTATTGTTTATTTACAAGACCTCGGGTCTATATTTATACCCGAAAATACAAACATTGTCCATCACGGACACGACTCGTATTAACCTAATACAAATCCATCTAGCGAACAAGTCCCTTAGGCAGACTCTTACCGAAAATATCTATAAGGAAATTACATATATTCCTAATTAATAGATACAATTGCCAATCTTGGACTCTATCCTTGCCCGGCAATTCCATCGTAAGCTCTCTGTTGAATCCGACAATGACTTCACATGTGATAACGGCTACATCGGTTATCCCAATCGGACTCGGTTTCTAGCCGATACAGACTCCAGCCGATGCGCACTCTATTTCCGAGATTTCTGCATATCTTCAAATCCACTTCGGATTGGATCTGGTTTCCGATTCACAAGCTTGCCAAATTTCATCGTCAACAAAAACACACCAAGTTTGAGTTGAATTATAAGAGGCTTTATTGTATCTTTTTGTACCTTGTTGATTACTTTGATATAATCGATTTTAACTTATACAAGTAATTGAGATTTATCTATGGAGTATATTTCTTAGTTAATTCCTATTTAGCGTACTAGATCATTGTTCACTATTATAGATACTGTTTGCTTTGGTGAGTTATAAACACTAAAGTAGTAATTAATTGCATAGATGTGGTGTCTAGGTTGTTAATTACCAGTTGAATGGGTCACTTGAGCCTAGAGGGGGGTGAATAGGCTACTTAAAATTAAACAATGGAAGCTAAAAACAAAAACTAGGTCGGATAGTCTGATCCACAATTGGACCATCCGATGTGATCACATAGTCCGAGGTTGGATCAGACTGTCTGACTCAAGAGAGATGCAAGTAACCTCAGATCTGCTACACAAGCAATAGTATACGCACAAGCAGAACCTAGGCTATAGAGTCACAACAAGGCAACTAGTAGAGGAGAGAGAAGAGCGAATATCACCGAGATTTCTTACCGAAGTAATTCCCGGAGTTCACATCCTTGAGGGGATTCTACTCTCCATTGAGGAGCTCACAAAGAGCCAGGTCTTTGCTAACCCTTTCCTCAAGAGGTTGCACAAAGCACTCCTCCTTCCACTAGAGGTATCTCTTTCCTTTCGGAGGTGAGATCCGGCCTTCACAAACTTCTCTTGGCTCACCACAAGTAGATCGGTGGCTCAAGAGCGACGCCTAGCCATCTAGGAGTCCTCAACCTCCAAGAGTAACAAAAACCACACAACTCTTGGAACAACCCTAGTGCTCAAGATCGAGTGAAACGCACACTAGGCCCTAAAACACCAAATCCACAAACACCAAGATCTTCTCTTGGCTCACCACAGGTAGATCGGTGGCTCAAGAGCGACGCCTAGCCATCTAGGAGTCCTCAACCTCCAAGAGTAACAAAAACCACACAACTCTTGGAACAACCCTAGTGCTCAAGATCGAGTGAAACGCACACTAGGCCCTAAAACACCAAATCCACAAACACCAAGATCCACCACACAAAGAACGAGGAGGGATTTGAGAGAGGGAGAAAGAGCTCAAAGATCCAAAGCACTTAAGCATCAAGCTCAACCCAAAGTGAATGAGAATGAATGAGTTGGGTAATCCTAGAAAAGAGTTCGGTGGGGGGTATTTATAGATCCCCAAACTGTGGCTGTTGGGAGAGAATCTTTTCATCCCACCTCAGATAGTCCGAGATGACATCGGATAGTCCGATGTTTTTGACCCCCAAGCAAGCCAGAGATAGAGAACAAAGTTCTAAAGAATTTCGGATTGTCTGATCGATCGGATAGTCCGAAGTCATGTCGGATAGTCCGATATTTTTGAACCAAGAACTTCATCCTCTCACATAGACTCAAGTTCCGTTGAACTTCGGAGTTTCTGGTTCATCGGATAGTCCGATCACATCGGATAGTCCGATAGGTACTTAGAAAAATTCACTCAAGAAGAATAAAAATCAATTCAAGACAGAGAGTGAAGTTCTGTGAAATTTCGGATAGTCTGACATCACATTAGATAGTCCGATGTTTTTAAGTCAGTACTCAGTACAAAAAGAGAGAGCAAAGTTCTGTGAAATTTCGGATAGTCCGAAGTGATCGGATAGTTTGATAGGAAAATTTCAGCAACACTTAAAGAAAAGGATTTTGAGCACTAGTGTTCTACCAATTATATGCATGTGGTATCCCTCTTAATAGTACGGCATATTAAACACAAGAACACAAGAAATACAAGGTTTACAACATGATTACCACAAATGTGACGCCGCTAAGCTCTTAATCAATGTTCCACTCCTTTTCATCCTTGCATCCACCTCAACAGAACATTAGTGTACCTCTATTTGTGTTGTCATTAACACCAAAACAAATTAGGTGTCCTAGATGCACTTTCACCAGTGATTGTTGTGTATCCCATAGTTCGTTAGAGCTTGGTGTAAAGGTGGTGACAGCCCTCGAGATCACCAAAGTTCTCCCTTCCCGGATGCGTAGTAGAGCAAGTTCTGATAGCAGCGAGCAAGCCAATGCCTGAAGTATTGTGATAAGATAAATTTAAGCTTTCTAATAGACCATGTGCTTCACTAGAAAATCCTCTCTACCCTCTGCTAAATTAACTTGTGTCCTTGGATGAACTTGTTGAAGAGTTGAACACCTTCGTTCCCGAAATTTGATACCTTAGAATACTTCCGGCTGAAGTGCTACAGCGGTATATCCGTGCGCTTGCGGATTTTATCTTAACCGTAAGAAATACCAACATTGACTACTAGAGTCTTATCTAGCCCCACCGCTTTTCATCCACTCGCCTAGACATCGACAGGTAGGGTCATGGAGCGGCGACTGTAGATAATGGCACGTGGCAGGTGCCAAGCTATGGACATTTCCCGGCTCTACTTTGTGGAGGAGCCACCACAACGAGTCGAGTAGGCAAATTGGTTAAATTGGTTAGGCATGGAGGTCATATCTCGAGGGATCATGAAGCCAAAGGTGATATCTTCCTATCTCGTGTGACACTACTACAAAAAAACATTTTTGTTGGCGGCCATTTTATGTTTTTGTTGGCGGCTAGTCCAACCGCCAACAACCAAAGGTCAGTGAAAATAGAATAATTTCACAAGTGGGGATAAGCTGCTTGTGAAAATATATTTTCACTGGTGGGTACGTAAAGAGAACAACCAGTCAAAATCCCTCAGCAGATCCAAAATCCCCCACCCCAAATCCAAAATCCACCACAGATCGAAAATCCCCCACCAGATCCAAAATCCCCCACCCCAAATCCAAAATCCTCTGCCACCCTAATCCATTCACATATCACAAATTCACCACAAATCTCATAATCCATTCAACAAATTCATTCACAAACATTGTAATCCATTCATAAATTACACTCATATTCATTCACAAATAACAAAGAATACGAAAAAAATTCATCGTCGAAAGAGGACGGAGGGAGGATAGGAGCTGGATTTGCCTCGTCGCCCCACCGTGGCCTCCGACCGAGCTTCACCGCCAACCCGCCACCGCACCCGACTTTTGTCACCGACCGCTGCCGTGCCCGAGTTCCACCGTCGGTCCACCGCCGCGAGGCTTACCACCTACCCCCTGCCACTAGAACCTCGTGTGCCTCGCCACCATGCGCGCGCGCCCCTCCCGATGTCAGATCCACCTCTTTGCAGCTCCACCGCTGGACACCACCGACACCATTCCCCTTTGCCACCACCAAACCCGCTGCTTGTGGGGAGGGAGGAGGAGAGGGGTGCTCCGGTGGGGATGGAGGAGGAGAGGAGTTGCGTTGAGGGGGGAGGAGCTAAGGAGGAGGAGCTGGGTGGAAATATCTGGAGAGGAGGAGTAGAGAAGGAGTAGTTGGGTGGATTTTTTAATATGGTGGTTATTTTTTAATGTGGTGAAGTTTTTCACAGGCGCTACTCTTTAGCGATTTCCGTTGGCGATCACTTAAGAGGACCACTTGCAAAAATACTTCTATTTTTCGCTGGCGGTTGGTGACCAGAATACCTCTTAAGTACTTTAACAAGCGTGTGTTCATCAAATCTGCCAGTAAAAATAAAAGGAAAGTGCAATGAAATATGGTTTTTGTAGTACTGTGGCACTGACACACAATTAACCGACATATTCGCCAAGCCATTAGATGAGCGTCGGGGTTTTATGAGTTAAAAGACGAGCTAAAAGTTTTGTGAGTTAATGAAATGCTTGGTTAATCAATAACCAAGCACAAGTCAAGACCGCATATAAATTTGAATTCTAGTGTCTAGAGATCTCATTCTAAATGAATATTGGTCTTGGCACAATTTTGAATTCTTAGATTCCCTCTATGTTTAAAACAATCCTCTTCACAAAATGGTGTAAAAAGTTTGTTTTTCAAATCTTCTTTCCTATCTTCCATGTGATTTCGCTTACTAAAATTTCAATGGTCCTCTTTCAATGATACTCCATGCTCACATATCCCTTATTATGCTCTTTTTGGTTCTTTGATGCTAAAGGGGGGAGAAATATCAAAGGAAGGGGGTTAGAAAAGATCAATTGTGAATATGGAGAGAGGAGAAAAAAATCACGTAATTTCATCTCAAGTTTTCAATTGATGACATTTATTCAAATTTTAAAGTTGGTTTCATTCTAATGGTTTCAATTGGTATCTTAACGCACATTGCACCCAACAAATGCGAAGAGATAGGGGCAGCTCTCACATTCTCAAAAATATGTGCATATGAGTTTCTCTTAACATATTTGTGTACATACATTTATGGGGAGCTCAAACTAGCCCTTTGCATTCAAAACCAAATATTATTCAATCTTTTGTGAGCTTTAATCGGGTTGTCATCAATTACCAAAAATGGGATTGAAAGTGCATCAAGCCCCCTAAGTGGGTTTTGGCAAATTGATGACAAATGATTAAGGGACTAAATCATTTATTGAGTAATGATTAGTCATTAGGTACTAAAGTGAGTAAAGACAACCCCAAAGCAAAAAGTTGAAGTGGAAATGATTTGGGCAAAGTTTGGAAGGTAAAAGATCAAATTGCCCTGAAGTTGCACTATGTCGGACAGTCCTGTGTGGTACCGGATAGTCCGGGTCTTGCAACAGTCGAACAGTCCTAGAGGAGATGGACAATCCGACGAAAGATGAACATGAAGAAACTAAGTCAATTGGATTGTCCTAAAGCTATCGGACATTCCGACACGGTGTCGTATTGTTCGACACCGTTTGGACGTGGGCGAACGATTGCTTAGATGGACGATTGAAGAAGCAAAGGATCGAACAATCTACTGCTACCGGACTATCTAGGAGGACTGCTAGATAGTTCTATAGATGTCGGACAGTCTGATCCTTTATGGTGCAACAAGTGGTTCAGTGGCTATTGGCAAAGTATAAAGGACCGAATAGTTCGGCCCTATGTTACACCCTGAATTTCGCTTCAGTGATTTATAAATTATTTCTAGAATTTATATTAAATGTTCATTAATTTACAAGTGTTTAAATGTGAGAAATAAAATTTCCTAAGTAAAACATGGTTGGATTTAATTTTTATTAAATTCTCAATGGTTAATTCTATTCTCTCGAATTTTCTCGGATTTTTCAGAGCTCAATTACTAATTTTAATCGTACAAAGAACATTTCAGTAATTATTTAAATAATAAATTAACCATTAAATGATCTGGTTCTAATTTTGTTAAATACTATGAATGTTCAAGTATTTGCAAGATTTTTCATGGAATTATTTGAGCGTCGGAAGTATTTTTGAAAATTCAAAGATCATTTCAGTGATTAATTTATTTGGAAAACTAACTAAAATCCCCTTTTCCTTTTGGGCCCCCTTTTCCTTTTGGGCCGAAATAGGAAAAGTCCTCTGTCTCTCGGTCCATTCTCCTCTCAGCCCACCGCCCCTACCTTCCTTCTCTCTCGATGAAGTCTATTTCGCCTCCCTATTTTTCTTTCTCTCTTCTTTCTTTCTCTCGGCCCGGACCGGTAGAAAGTCTACTTTACCTCCCCACGCACTGTGCTACTTCAACCTCCAGACAGAGCCGCCTCTCTCCCGTGCGCATTGTAGCGGCGCCCCATCTCTCATCAAATTCGGCTTCCCCATTGCTCCCCTTCCAAAATTAGTTGCGGGAACGGATTCCCCTCAATCTCCTCCACCTTATCCCCAAGAAATCCCCATCAATTTCATGGTAAATCCCACGAATTTCGGTCTCGTTCTTATCCGGTGAACTCAGGATAAACATATTTTTCCATAGCAAAATCCCTTCGAATCCGAGCCGATCTCTCCCTCATTTGCCTATAAATATTACCCCCTCGGTCCCCTCCTCTGTTTCCCCTCTTTTTCCCGAGTTTTCTTGTGCCCTAGCCGCCTCCCCGCGACCTCGCTCTCTCTTCACCGCCGCCGCGAACCTCCAGCCACCGCCTCGGCCGACGCTGCCCAGCGCCGCCACCTCCATCGGCTCCACAAGGGCGAGGGTTAGCCCGGCCACCCCTTCTCCTCCGTCGAAAACCCATCGGAAGCCCCATCTCCGTGAAGGCCGAGTTTGCCGTTATTTTATGCTCTCCGGTGAAGCCCTGCCGCACCTCCCGTCGTTGTCAAGCTTCGCCGCCACATTCGTTGGATTCGCAGTTGCGAGGAGAACACCGTCCACCCCTCCGTTGCCGCCGAAGATCACCGGAACATCGTTGTCACCGTCAACCCGACGTCGTCGCCGCCTCTACCTCGCGTCGGTCATCTTCCATCATCGTCCATCGTCGCGCCGCCCCTTGGTGAGCTCCTCTCGTCGTGCTCTCTCCCGATGTTCCCTGTGTCCGTTGTCGCGTTGCTGTTCGCCGTCGCCGTCGTCCTTCCGTGCTCGCCGGTGTCGATCCTATGTGGCCGCCACCTCATCGCCTCATCAGCATCACCTCACCATCCTCGCTCATGTGGTTGTTTGCTTGGCATCCCATGTGGCACCTGTGAAAGTTCAATCTAAGCCATCCGCTCTAGGTCAAAATCCGGTCAACTCAATATCCGCCATCCAAAATCAATACAGATAATTTCTCTCTTTCCAGTGACATATTGTTCCTTTATATTATATGTCATCTACTAAATTTTATCCAATATTTGTACTGGAGGATGTTTTTAATCTCTTCTCTTAGTTATAAATTATTTGTAAATTATTTAATTAATTTGGAATAGTCTTTTCTTTAATAGGCTATTGGATTAAATCTGGTAAAATTCATAATTAATTCATTTGAAATCAGACTGAGGCTGTTCAAGTCTCTAAATTCATCTAAAATCATGATCTACATGTTTGTTTACTTTTTATGTACTGTTTATTTGGAGTTTTTTAGGCTTTTTCCTTATTTTGCGTGTTAGCTAGTCGTTTCTGTCGTTTCTAAGGTTCGTGAGTGCGTCGGAAGTATTCCAGAAGACTAATTGAAGACTCTTGTTTGCAAGGCAAGTCACACAGATCCTAAACACAATCCTTTGAGCATATTGATCCTATATTTAATTTCTCTATTTATTTCAAATGTGCATTTATTTTCAAATGTCATTAGGTGGTGTGAAGCTATTCCTTTGTAATGGCCAATTTGGATTGAATACTCTATTCCTTGATACCTTGGGTTATGATTTGACTAGTTGGACTTTATATAATGGTTCAAGTAGATATTAGAAATAATTGCTTAGCCATGCTTAGAAACTTTAATATCATTTCATATGGGATAATTAATGTTTCACTTATATCTTAATGATGGCTATTTAATGGTAGCTCACGATAGTCGATCATGATTGATAAATTAATTAATTGCCAACTAAAACTTGACTAATGGTGGGTTGTGAGCACATGGTTGGAGATGAGATTTGGATAGTTGTGCTCATGACAATTAAGAACCAATTTACGAGCTATCTTTGTGAAACATTAACCGTACTAACCACAAGCCAGCGTGGGTAACGGCTTTACCCTTGGTATAACATGGTTCTTAGCAGCGCACCAGACTGAGAAGTGGCGACAAGTCCATGGGGGTCACTGGGGAGTCCATACCTTTGGTTTTAAGGGGGTGATTATGATTCAGGAACGGTGCACTGCTTTGCATTGTGTTATGTTGGGGGTACTGTCACAGTCCCGTTTCGAGGTACCGTGGTGGTACTGAGAGCATGGTAATATGTTATGGGGCTGTATCTTGTGGGTACAGTGGTACACCTCTGGCCAGAGTAAAACTATTCGAATAGCCATGCCCGCGGTTATGGGCGGGTCTAACAATGTTTTTCGTGATTAGTCCCACACTACTCATTAATAATATATGTTGATAAATGGTAATAATTGGTTTAGCTCCTGGTTTGGAATGATTAATTCCTGGTTTGGAGATTGGGTATGTGCAACCGGGCATGGTTGTTCAGTGATGGTTTGGACCTGTACAACACAGGGTGTTGTTCAGTGTTGATTAATATTGTTTAATTAATTACTCTATTGTTTTACAAATTCTCAACTCTTTGCTAAATGTTGTTTTCGCAAAAGAGCCCTATATTGTGCACTTGCATACTTGCTGTGCGGCTTGCTAAGTATTTCATGTACTCACCCTTGCAATAATCAATCAACCTCAGTTGAAGAAAGTTCCGAAGGAGACTACGTTTGGCTTATACCCTAGTTGAGCTGCCTGTGGGAGTGGAGTTGAAGCTTCGCTAGATTTTGTTTTCCGCTGCAGTTTTCTTCGTAGTGAGGACTAAGTGCCTCTTATGTAAGTATTTATCGCTTTAGTTATTGTTGGCAGTATGCCATGAGGCCCCTTCGACCGAGCCTGCTGGAACCAACCAGGCGGCAAGAATCCAGTCTCCCAACGCCCAAGGACCAGGGGGCGAAGCCCAATGGCGGAACCCAGCGGCGAAATCCGATGGCGAGGAGCCACAAGGGGTTCCGGCCAGCCAAGGCGAAGCCTACATGGCGAAGGCATGCGCCGAAGGAGGATGGCTTCGCTAGAGCAGACCTGGTCCAAGAAAGGCCAGCAGGCCGGCCCGATCGCCCCGGGCCATGGGCCAATGAACCGGAAGCCGCCAGACGGCCCATCGAGGGCCCATGTGCCTGGATTACACTAAATACCCATGTAAGGGCCCCTTTATGAGGGTGACCATGTAAATTCCCCTGTAATAGCCCTAAACCCTAATAGGGGGATCTGTAAGGGGGTTATAAATAGTCACCTAGGGCCATGTAAAAAGGGGAGAGATTTTTATACAAAATTTATTACACTTTACCTTCCCAACAATTGTTGAGTATCCACGTCCTTCAACATATGTGGTTGTCGTTTCGACAACAGCTGGCGCCGACCGTGGGGACCTCTGAGCGAAACCACTGAGAGCGAATGCCACCGAAAAAGGTCTCAAAAGAGAGGGTTGCGAACCCAAAGGAAGGCACGGCCGAAGGAGGGATGGCCGCCGGCGAAGGCACGGAGCCTCCGGCGCCTGCCGAGGCGGCGGCCGCGCCGGTGGTTTCGGTGCCCGCGCTGCAACCACCGCCCTCGGCCTCGACCACCCCGGCGGAGCATGTACTGGAAGTCCCTTCGTCAACGCAGCCGACTTCGACAACAATCGCCGCTGCGCAAGTCGATCCTGGCCTTGACGCACAAGCCGAAGCAAACATGGAGGCCATGCGGCAAAATATGGCACGACTCCAGGACATGCTTCGACAAATGCAGGAGCAGCAACAGGCGTACGAAGCGGCACGGCAGGCCAAGATCGCTCCGGCCCCCATCCTCCAGTATTCGGCAAGTTACATTCCGCCTCAAGCCTTCAGCAGGCGTCGGTTCGGCCTCCCGCGGTCCAGGCACACCCTTCGCCCGCTCAAGTGTCGCGGGCAATGGCGGAGGGGGCCTCGGCACTGCAGGCACAACTTCAGGCTTTCCTTCAGCAGCTCAACCAACCCCACATCTCAAGCATAACCCCTTCGGCTCAGCCGGAAGGGGGCTCCGGCCAAGGTGCTTCAGGGTGGCCGCCGACGAACCCACCTAGGCCAGGGGCTTCGCCCTGGAATTGGGGGCAACAGTTCGACGTCTACAACACCACCCAAGCGCCACCGTTCGGAAGCGGGCCGCCGAACGTCGCAGCCCAGCCGCTCCCCCAGGCCATCACCTCGTCCTTCGCCACGCCGTATCCACAGTCGAGCGGACCTTCGCTGCAGGGCACAGGGGGCAAGGCCGGGGGCGAAAAGGGGCTGCCACTGAGTGGGGGGATCAAAAATCGTCCGATCCCACCTCAGTTCAAATTCCCACCCGTTCCACGGTACTCGGGCGAAACAGACCCAAAAGAGTTCCTCTCAATCTACGAGTCCGCGATCGAAGCTGCTCACGGCGATGAAAACACCAAGGCGAAGGTAATCCACCTCGCCCTTGACGGCATCGCCCGTTCTTGGTATTTCAATCTGCCATCCAATAGCATTTACTCATGGGAGCAATTGCGTGATGTTTTCATCCTCAACTTCCGAGGCACCTACGAGGAGCCGAAGACGCAGCAGCATTTGCTCGGCATTCGCCAGCGACCGGGCGAATCAATACGAGAGTACATGCATCGGTTCTCGCAGGCACGATGCCAAGTTCAAGACATAACGGAGGCATCCGTCATCAACGCCGCTTCGGCTGGGTTGCTCGAGGGCGAACTCACAAGAAAGATCACCAACAAGGAGCCGCAAACCCTCGAGCACCTGCTTCGCATCATTGATGGGTACGCAAGAGGCGAAGAGGACTCCAAGCGAAGACAGGCGATTCAAGCCGAGTACGACAAAGCCTCCATCGCTGCGGCCCAAGCCCAAATGCAAGCGCAGGTCGTCGAACCGGCTCCCCCCGCGGCTCGCCAGCCCCAGCCGGCGAACCCGGGGCAGCCGCCCCGGCAAGGCCAAGCTCCCATGACCTAGAGGAAATTCAGGACCGACCAAACAGGCAAGGCGATCATGGCTGTCGAAGAAGTACAAGCGTTCCGCAAGGAGTTCGATGCCCAACAGGGCGGCAGCCATCAGCAGCCCATTCGTAAAAAGGTCAGAAAAGATCTCTATTGCGCCTATCATGGGCGGTCTTCGCACACCACCGAGCAGTGCCGACACATCCGCCAGCGAAACAACGCCCACGAACCAAGGCCACATCAGGATGTTTCCGTCGAAGCGCCTCGCGAAGCGGTCCAGGAACAGTCGCCCCCAGCCGAACAGCACCAAGACATGCAGCGTCGCATTATTCAAGTAATCACAAGGGCCGATCCACCAGTCCCGCTGTCGAAGCGGCAAAAGAAGTAGCAGCTGCGAACGGTGCATAGCATCACCGCCACAGGTGAAGGGGTCCCGAAGTACTTCAGCCAGCAAATCTCTTTCGGGCCGGAAGATGCTGAAGGAGTGCTGTTCCCGCACCAAGACCCGTTGGTGATTTCGGCTGAAGTGGCCGGCTTCGAGGTCCGGCGCATTTTGGTCGATGGAGGTAGCTCGGCTGATGTCATCTTCGCCGAGGCATACGCCAGGATGGGGCTACAAACCTCGGCCCTCACTCGGGCGCCGGCCTCACTTCGCGGTTTCGGCGGTGAGATGGTTCAGGTCCTCGGCCAAGCACGGTTAAAGGTTGTCTTTGGCACGGGCAAAAACCGATGCGAAGAGCAGATATTGTTCGACGTCGTCGACATCCCGTACGGCTACAACGCCATCTTCGGCCGCGCAACCCTGAACAAGTTTGAAGCCGTCTCTCACCACAACTACCTCAAGCTCAAGATGCCGGGTCCGGCAGGGTGATTGTTGTCAAGGGGCTTCAGCCTTCGGCCGCGCCGAAAGGCGACTTGGCTGTCATCAGCAAGGCGGTGCACAACGTGGAGACCGAACCACATGCTAACCGGGCGCCGAAGCCAGCCCCTCACGGCAAGGTAATCAAGGTGCAAGTGAGCGAGGCAGAACCGTCGAAGCTCGTCCAGCTGGGCGGCGATCTAGGCGCAGAAGAAGCCGCAAAAATACTAGAAGTGCTCAAAAGAAACATCGACATCTTCGCCTGGAGCACTAGCGAAGTGGGTGGCGTTTCGCTGGAACTCATCATGCATCACCTGGCCGTCAAGCCGGACGCCAAGCCAAGGAAGCAGAAGCTGCGCAAGATGTCCGCTGATCGCCAAGAAGCAGCGAAGGCCGAAGTGCAAAAGCTTCTCAGGGCCGGGGTGATCAGGGAAATTGATCACCCGGAGTGGCTGGCGAACCCGGTCTTGGTAAAAAAGTCGAATGGCAAGTGGCGCATGTGCGTCGACTTCACGGACCTCAACAAAGTTTGTCCGAAGGACGACTTCCCCTTGCCGCGAATCGACCAGCTTGTTGATTCGACGGGTGGCTGCGAGCTCATGAGCTTTCTGGATGCCTACTCTAGCTAGCACCAGATCCACATGAATCCAGACGACATCGCCAAGACTGCCTTCATCACGCCGTTCGGCACGTTCTGCCACCTCAGGATGCCTTTCGGCCTGAGGAACGCCGGAGCAACATTCGCCAGGCTAGTGTACAAGGTGCTTCGCAAGCAACTGGGGCGAAACGTGGAGGCGTACGTCGATGACATTGTCGTGAAAAGCCGCAAGGCCTTCGATCATGCGTCCGATTTGCAAGAAACCTTCGACAACTTGCGTACGGCGGGTATGAAGCTGAACCCTGAGAAGTGTGTTTTTGGAGTCCACGCTGGCAAGTTGTTGGGTTTTCTTGTTTCCGAAAGGGGTATCGAGGCGAACCCCGAGAAAATCGACGCCATTCAGCAAATGAGGCCACCGTCGAGCGTACACGAAGTACAAAAGCTCGTGGGCCGAATTGCGGCACTCAGTCGTTTTCTCTCAAAAGCAGCCGAAAAGGGCCTGCCATTCTTTAAGACCCTCCGGGGCGCAAGCAAGTTTAATTGGACTTCCGAATGCCAGGCCGCATTCGAGGAACTAAAACAGTATTTGCAAAGTCCACCCGCCCTAGTCAGCCCAACACCAGGAAGCGAAATGCTATTGTACCTAGCGGCTTTGCCAATGGCGGTCAGCGCAGCCCTAGTCCAAGAGACAGAATCAGGGCAGAAATCGGTGTACTTCGTCTCCGAAGCATTACAGGGGGCGAAGACGCGGTACATTGAAATGGAAGAGCTCGCTTACGCCCTAGTGATGGCTTCGCGCAAGCTTAAGCACTACTTCCAAGCCCACAAAATCACAGTGCCTTCGCAATACCCCCTGGGCGAAGTACTGCGAGGTAAAGAAATCTCGGGCAGACTCAGCAAGTGGGCAGCGGAGCTATCCCCTTTCGACCTGCACTTCGTGGCGCGCACCGCCATCAAATCACAAGTCCTCGCTGATTTTGTGGTCGAATGGACTCTGGCGTTCGCCCCCGAACCCCAACCTGTCGAACAGCCTTGGACAATGTATTCCGATGGCTCGTGGTCACATAGGGGGGCGGGCGCCGCGGGCATACTCATTTCGCCGGGGGGCGTGCCGATCCGGTATGCCGCAAGGCTGCAATTCGACACAACCAACAACACGGCGGAATACGAAGCGGTGCTGCTAGGCCTAAGGAAGGCAAAGGCAATGGGGGTTCGGCGCTTACTCATCCGAACTGACTCCAAGCTGGTAGCTTGTCATGTTGATAAGTCTTTTGAGGCAAAAGATGAAGGGATGAAGAGATACTTGGAGGCCGTTCGGTCAATGGAAAAGTGCTTCGCCGGCATAACGGTCGAACACTTGGCCAGAGGGCAAAATGAGGAGGCTGACGCCCTGGCGAAATCTGCCGCCTGCGGAGGACCGCATTCGCCAGGCATCTTCTTTGAAATCCTGTGTGCACCAAGTGTGCCCAAAGGAATCGAGGATGTCATGGCCATAAACCACACTGCCACGAGCGAAGACCCGGAGGACTGGCGAACACCGTTCGTGAAGTACCTCAAGGACGGCTGGCTTCCGAACGACGAAGCAGAGGCGAAACGCCTGCAAATCAGGGCCAGGCGGTACAAGCTGGTTGCAGGGCAGTTATACCGCTCTGGAGTGCTCCAACCTTTGCTTCGCTGCGTTTCCTTCGCCAAGGGCGAAGAAATGGTGAAGGAAATTCATCAGGGGCTTTGTGGGGCACACCAAGCTGCTCGAATTGTCGCCTCCAAGGTGTTTCGCCAAGGGGTATATTGGCCAACCGTGCTGAAAGTTTGCGTGACGCATGCCAAAAGATGCGAAGGCTGCCAACAGCATGGCCGAAGCCAAACCTCCCCACAGTATGAGTTGCAGCTGATCGCTCCAGTATGGCCCTTTGCCAGGTGGGGGCTGGACATCATTGGCCCATTCCCAGCAGCGCGAAATGGTTACAAGTTTGCGATTGTGGCCATCGAGTACTTTTCTCGCTGGATCGAGGCCGAACCACTCGGCACGATCACTTCGGCGGCAGTGCAGAAGTTTGTGTGGAAAAACATTGTTTGCCGTTTTGGAGTTCCAAGGGAATTCATCACAGACAATGGCAAACAATTCGATTCTGACAAGTTCAGAGAAATGTACGAAGGGCTAAGCCTGGAAATTAAGTTCGCATCGGTCGCACACCCGCAGTCGAACGGGGCGGCCGAACGCGCAAATGGCAAAATCTTGGAGGCGCTCAAGAAAAGGCTCGAGGGGGCGGCGAAGGGCAAATGGCCAGACGAAATGCTATCCGTCCTTTGGGCTCTTCGAATGACTCCCACAAGGCCAACCAAGTGCAGCCCATTCATGCTCATTTACGGAGACGAGGCAATGACCCCAACAGAGCTAGGGGCTAACTCACCAAGGGTGATGTTCTCGGGGGGCGAAGACGGGCGCGAAGTGTCGCTCGAACTCCTGGAAGGGGTGCGGGTCGAACCACTGGAGCACATGCGCAAGTACGCCACAAGCACTTCGGCAACCTATAACAAGAAGGTTCGCCCGACAGAGCTCCTACCGGGCCACCTCGTTCTAAGGAGAAAGGCGAACCCAGCAGCGGTTGGGAAGCTTGAGTCAAAATGGGAGGGGCCGTATCTCATCAAGCACAAGTCAAGGACGGGCTCTTTTCGCCTAGCAACACTGGAAGGCGAAGAGTTCGATCACTCGTGGAACGCCACTTCACTCAAGCGTTTTTATGTTTAAAGGGTGGCACCCTGTTCGCCAACATGTAAAAATGTACATATTGCCATGTAGTTTTTCGGCACCTGCCATTTTGTAAGCCGTTCGGCACAAAAATACAAAAAAAAGGAGAAAACGGAAAAAGAGAAAAAAAACTGGATGTAGGGCTGTTATCCACTCTGGAGGCCGGAACCAGTATAAAATTTTTGTGTTTTTCGCCTCTTTTACTTATGTGCATGATAATTCGTGGAAAAAACCCCAAGGCAAACGCCTGATCAGCGAAAACGCCAGGGGGGCGAAACGAATCGGTCGAAGCATCGCTCGCTGAACGTTGAAACCGCGACAGCTTGTTTCGGGAGAAAAAGAAAAAAAACCCCGAGCACCGTTATAATCGATCCACGCAAAATCAAGCCACTAAGCGCAAAGTGCAAGAGATCGACAACGGAAGTCGAAAGCTGGAAAGTCAATGTGCTTATTTCGCCAATACACACAAAGGGGTCGATACGTCACGACCCAACAAAAGCACAAAATGTGACAATGCAGAAAATGGCAAAAAGGAAACGAAAGCACATCTTTATTAAACGTTGAAAATACACTCAATAGCTTAAATTGTGTAACGCGATACAGGCGAAACGATCTAAGCGTTCGCTTACAAGAAAATTACATCTTCGCCCCCAAGACAACTACTAAAAGGGTGATCCGGCGAACATGGTTCGTCATTGTACACTACCCTAAGAGGAGAGGGGGGCGAAACGACAGTAAGGGCGTAGCGCCGCTGGGCGATCGTCTCCTGCCGATCGGTCCGCCGATGATTTCGCCAGAAACGGGCCATGCCCTCCAGGCGTGCCACATGGACACGATCGTAGTCCTCCAGTGTTCGCCCAGGATGGGATCGCATCCAGTTAGCGACGCTTACAACCCTGTAGTTGTTCCCGTTGATTGTCATTTCGCGGTAGATAGGCCGAAGCTGGTATCGAGCCTTCGGCAAATTCTTCACCGCAATGAACTTCTCGTTTTTGCTTCGCCAATCCCCAAGAGGAGGCCGAACGCAAAGCTTTCGGCACCAACCCTACAAAAATGGGAGTGTCACGAAGGCGAGCGGAATAAGAGAAAAGTGAACGCGAAAGAACTAGGCGAGACAATCGCAAAAACATCTCAAACGGTTCGCACGTTGCACAACAATGATATAAATGGCGAAGGGAGTCATATATTTCCACTAGTTCAAGGCCTCAGCCGTATTTACATAATTCGCCCCTAAAAACGGCGAAGAACAAAAGGAAAAAGTTTACAAAAATAGACGGGCGGAGGGCCTCACACCTCGGGGTGGTCTTCGGCTCCTCCTCCGCCCCTTGCTGCTGGCTCTTCGTCCTGGTTCGCCGCCTCTGACTTCGCCAACTACTCAAGTAGGCGGGTCTTAGCTGCGGAACGGCCCTCCTTCAGCCAAAACTGCCTTCGCCAGGCACGAAGGGCGGGCGTTACGTCTTGGGAGCTAACCTCCCAATCCCCCTTCGCCAGCTCGGGGAATCGGGCGACGTGTTCGCACCCGTTCTGCTGAAGTAACCCCAGGGCGAAGGCGGCCGACACGCGCCCACAGCAATCGCCGTATGCGGTGGCGCAATCAGAGATAGCGCAGCCGGCCTCCTGGCTCCAATCACAGAAGTCCAGGACGGAAGCGTCTTCGCCCGGAAAGCTACTCGCCTTCGCCCCCATATCCGTAAGGGCAAGGCGAAGGGTGCAGCAGGACGCCTTCGCCGCTTCGGTCGCCCGGGCCGCCTCTTGGGCAAGGTGCTTGTTTTTCTCCTCCGCCTTGCGCGCCCTCTGGCGAAGGGCTTCCATATGGGGCTCCGTCGTGTCATAGTAGACAGTCAACATGGCGGTATGCTCCCGCTCTTTCGCCAGCTCGGCCGAAAGGCGATCGATCTCAGCCTTCGCCTCGCTGCCTTTGTTGAGCTCGGCCTGAAGGCGCCTGTTCTCCGCTTTCGCCTCTCGAAGGGATCGGGCAAGCCCCTCCATTTCAAGGCCTTTTCGGCTAAGCTCGTCGTCCTTCGCCCGGAGCCGGTTTTTTAGGCCGTCCAAGTGGGCCCGCATTATCCGCTCAGTGGAACAATGGGCCGCCAAAAGCTGGCGAAGAAGGAAAAAAGGGGGGGCACAACGTAAGCCAAGTGTAGAAAGGGGAGGTCGAAAAACAAAAGAAATTCGGAGGACACCGAAACTTACCCGTACGGCCAAACTCTTCACGGCGGAGCACCCCTCGTCAAACTCATTGAGTTCGGCGAAGAGGCTGGGACCGCCAGCCGGCGAAACAATGTTGCTCACCCCCTCCACGAAGGGGATGAGCTCAGCCCGGGTCTCGAAGTCCGCGGGGACGAAGCAGGCCGACCCCTGAGAGTACTCGGAGCCGGATCCCTCGGCGGCTTTTTTGCCCTTATCTGGTGCGAGCGGCGAAAGCGGCCGGCGTATGGGGCTGCCGAAGACGCGAGTGGCCACCCTCACCACCCGTTCGGCCGACGGCGAAGCACCAACCCCGTCGGCCGCCCCCAGGGACGTCGAAGGCCCCTGACTTCGCCCCGCAGGCGAGGTAGGGGTCCTGTCAGACGACTCCTCATCGCTGAAGGCGTTGGCGATGGTGATGACCCCCCTTTTCCGGGGGGCTGCTTTCGTCACGCTGCCTCCTGCCGCCTTGGCCGCGGCGATAGAGACTAGGGCCTTGGCGCCCTCCACGTCTTTTCGCCGCAGGGGCGAAGAGGCGGACTCCGCCCCGGTGTCGACATGTTCCGGGCTGGGAGTCGGCGTATAACCGCGCGTCCCGGAGCGGCTATCGCCCGCCTCGTCAGTAGCCCCTTCGGCCGCGGCGTCGGCCCGTCCCGCTCCCTCCTCTTCGACATCCTCGTCTTCGACATCATCCTCTGAAGAGACGGGGGCCTTCTGTTTGCGGGGGGCAAATCTAACCTGCCCCCGTGGGCGCTTCCAAGAGGGGCCGGCTTCGCCATCCGCCTTAGATGGCTTCGCCCTCGGAGGGAGCTCGCCGACATGGACGCGGTTCGCCCGGCCAGCTGCTTGCCGAGTCAGCAGCTGGCTATATTCGGTCAGCGAGATATCGCCAACAAGCCGTCTGGCTTCGGCGTCGGCTTGGGCCAGCGTCAACACTGGAAAAAGGCAAGACACAAAGTTAGGAGACGAAGCGAAAGCATGGTAAAAAGGCGAAGCGTAAAAAAAAGAAGAGGGAAAAAGAGAGCTCACCATTCGCCCCTGGGGGCAAAACAAGTCTGAGCAGGCCGTCGACCACTTCGCCTTGATCGACTTCGACCTGCCATGCCTGCGAAAGCGGATGAATCCGCAGCATGCAGAACTCTTCTACTAAATCCCGGCAACTCAGCTGGGAACACACCCTGCGAAGCAGGGCGAAGCGGGACTCTAGGGTGCCGGTAACGGCAACCCTAGGTCTCCGCGCTGGCGAAATTGCGCGACGCCGCCAACACAGCGCCCTCGCTGCTTCGGAGTCCGACTCGAAGGGGATGGAGTGGTAGAACCACTTCGCAATCCAGTGGCGGTCCCATTTCGACATGGCGGCATTGACCGGCCACAAGTCAGCGCGTTCGGGGCGAACGTTGAAGTTCACACTCCCGAACGCTGTCTTCCGGGTCCCAGCGGGCGTGATCACCGTCTTCGTGTTGACGGCGGCGGAGAAGATGGCGCCGAAAAGATCGGCGCTGGGCTCGAACCCCGCGGTCTGGCACGCCCAGTCGAAAATCGCGATCCGCACCAGGGCCGAAGGGCTTAACTGGGGCAGTTCGACTTGGAAGAGGCGAAGGATCTCCGGCAACAGGATGTTGCACGGAAATCGGAGACCGGCCTCAAAGAAAATGGCAAACACCACCGTCTGGTGTTCGCCGGGTTGAGGCACTTCGGCTTCTCCGGGGGCGAACGCCTGCCCCTCCGCCACCATGCCCCTCGTCAACCATCCTGGCCAACTCGTCATCGTCGACGAGCGAAGCTCCCAGGAAGGCGGAGGTATCGTCATCGATCCGGCCGGGATCGGGACCGGTCGTGGTAACGGGGTTCGGCTTGCGAGGAGCCATGGGCGAAGAAGAGGATCGTTGGCGAAAGGAGTTATTTGGGCGAAATAGGTCGTTCGAAAGAGAGCCGAGAACGAGTGGAAAGGGAAGTGACTGCGGTGAAAATGACAAGGGTGGCGACGGTGAAAAGCGGGGGGTGAGAATATATATCTCACCAAACGACGCTTCGCCTCCCCAGCCAATCAGGGGTGGCCACGTGTCACGGGGTAGGCGAAACGGTAAAATCCCATGGATCAGGCCGTGCAGTAATGGGCTCCCAAAAAGAAAGCCCACTACTGTTCGCCGCGGCCCAACGGCCCATCACTGGTTCGCTAAAACCTAACAAAGTGACATAGGCCACCCCACTATTCATAAAAAGCGAAGGCCCAACACTGCTTACACTAGGATCATTGAAAAAAAAATCAATCAAAATCAAATCCCCACGACTGCTCGAGAAGGGCGAAGACCACACACTATAATCCTTTTTCGCATGTCGCAAGCTTTTTGCAGGATCCAGAAAGAGGGGCTTCGGCAGGAGCATCGGTCGAAAGGGGGCACCTCATACCATAATACATGGTTTGCACGGTCTCGGCCGAAGCTCCTATCTCACCCTTGCCCGTGAGGGGCTTGTTGGCAGTATGCCATGAGCCCCTTCGACCGAGCCTGCCGGAACCAACCAGGCGGCAAGAATCCAGTCTCCCAACGCCCAAGGACCAGGGGGCGAAGCCCCACGGCGAAGCCCGATGGCGGAACCCAGCGGCGAAATCCGATGGCGAGGAGCCACAAGGGGTTCCGGCCAGCCAAGGCGAAGCCTACATGGCGAAGGCATGCGCCGAAGGAGGATGGCTTCGCCAGAGCAGACCTGGTCCAAGAAAGGCCAGCAGGCCGGCCCGATCGCCCCGGGCCATGGGCCAATGAACCGGAAGCCGCCAGACGGCCCATCGAGGGCCCATGTGACTGGATTACACTAAATACCCATGTAAGGGCCCCTTTATGAGGGTGACCATGTAAATTCCCCTGTAATAGCCCTAAACCCTAATAGGGGGATCTGTAAGGGGGTTATAAATAGTCACCTAGGGCCATGTAAAAAGGGGAGAGATTTTTATACAAAATTTATTACACTTTACATTCCCAACAATTGTTGAGTATACACGTCCTTCGACATATGTGGTTGTCGTTTCGACAACAGTTATTATGATGAATCTGTTTATTAAATTGTCGATTTGTGTACCTCGGCTGATTCCTGGATGAGGATGTTATGCACAAATTAGTTCGGAAATTACTAGTGAATTTTCGGGCGTGACACCCTATACAAATTCTAGCAGGCTTTCTCATTGGGAAGAAACAACTAGTTGGAGGAGTTGGGGCTATAAATGGGAGGTGCTATGGACTCAATTCAAGACTTTTGAACCTCATTTCATCCGACGAATCCATTGAAGTGTTCAAGAGCATTGTGAGCTTATTGAAGATCATTTGTGTTAAGAGTTTTAGCCTTGGAGTGTTCACTAAACTCTCCCCATCTCTGTGATCTTGAGCTTGTGATCTAATAGTGAGTTGAGTTGAGAGTGTGTGGAAAAGAAGATTTGTAATCTCAGAGCCACCAACGTGTGTGGTGTGCCGAGAACCCTTGTGAAGATTCTATTTTTACCTTCGAAAGGGAAGAGGTCATTGAGTGGGAGCTGACCTTCATCTCGGTGGTTGCTTGGTAGAGTGAGCTTCACCGGAGAGGTGTTGTGTGGTGTCCGAGCTTGAGACTAAGTGGGTCTCTTGGAGCATGAACTTATCCTTGGTGGTTGCTTGAAGAGACCAAGGCACCATCAGAGATTGCTTGGAGAGGAAAAGGATTTATCGAGACCTGACTTTTTGGAACACCGCAATGGAGAGTAGGATAGGTTGGATCCGAACCTCGATAAATAAATCAGTGTCTCCTTTCCTCTCTTTTACCTAGTATTTACCACTTTTCTATATTATGCTATTAGTGATCTTTACTTGCTTGTTTACCTCTATCTATCACTAGCTTGCCCTTGTAGAAAGTGTGCTTAAGTAGACCTTACAGGTTGTTTCTTGCTATATTGCTTAAGTTTATATCCTTGTGTTGATCAGATTGTCCATCGGGTTACTTATCATTTTTCCTAGTGTTGTCACTGACTGGACTATCCAACAACACTCAGACCATCTAACTTCTCTATAATCAAACAATTGGAAGCTTTGTCGGTCTTTCCAGATAGCTCTAATTCCACTGTAAGTTTTGAAACATCCGGAAGCACTCGTTCAGCCCTCCTAGACCTTACAGTTTGTTTCTTGCTATATTGCTTAAGTTTCTATCCTTGTGTTGATCAGATTGTCCATCGGGTTACTTATCATTTTTCCTAGTGTTGTCACTGACTGGACTGTTCAACAACACTCAGACCATCTAACTTCTCTATAATCAAACAATTGGGAGCTTTATCGGTCTTTCCAGATAGTTCTAATTCCGCTGTAAGTTTTGAAATATTCGGAAGCACTCGTTCAGCCCTCCTCTAGGTGATGCCACCGATTCTCAAGACCCTTTCAATATACCTATCTATTTATATAAAAACCCCTAAATTTAAGATAAACTAACCCATTCCAATGGAAAAAAAACTCTTAAGAGATAGAGACGTGTCGACCATAACATAACTCTCTTCGTTCACTTTAGGACCAGTGCGGTTCATCAACAACAGGAAACCCAAAAACCCTAGGAGAAGAGAGAATGAAGGGCTTACCCAAAACATGAAGAGGGAGGGACAACGACAGTATCTTACCAGAGGAGAAGGATCGGCGTCAGCGTATCGCCAGAGGAGGCTCGGCGGCAGCATCCGCTTGCAGTTGCGAGGAGAAACGGTGGCGCAACATATTGAGCTAGAGGAAATTTTCCTTATCTCGCGAGACGTGAAATATTTCCTAAGGAATTCATGCGCTGGAAAATTTCCGCCTCGTGGGCTTTCGAATGGACAGGAAATATTGGCCTGTTTGAATTTTCTCCCGTGGATTGGGCTGCCAAAGGAGCCTAAGCGATACCGGCGGTGCAAAATTTGACTAAACTTTTCCTTTTTTACTGTAATTATTATTATTAGGCGATTGAACAGTAGCGGAAAAAGGAAAAGAAATCCGTGCTGGCCAAAATCATTGTGTCCTCCTCGCCTCGAGGGTATCCCCATCCCGTCGGGTCGGCGTGGAGGTGGAGTCCCGTGTCGTCTCCGCCGCTGCCCTGCGCCGATCTCCATCCGGCGAGCAGGGGCGCCGTCGGTTGTCCTGCTGCTTCCGCCGCATCCTGGTGAGCATCCATCCTCTTTCTCGTTTCTCTCTACCCACCCACTTTTTTCCTTGAATTTCCCAGCGTTAACCCTAGCTTCTCTTCCAGATCTGGAAGCTGCTTTTCTCTCAGTTTTGCTCACCTTAATACGAATAACAGTTTGTTTGTTCCCCCAAAAAATTGCATAACAGTATACCATGTCCCACGTAGATCCGTCCATGGGTAGATGTTGTTGCTATGTTCGATTTGTGTGCTATTTTGAAGAGGAGCGTGTAAAATTCCCTTCAATGTTCATTCACTTGTATCCATCCATGCGCAGGAAGAAATTGACCGAACCATTTTAGGGAGATATTGCGTAGTTTCGATGAAGTTTTTGTTCTACTGTGCTTGGCTTTGTTTGCGGTGCTATTTGGGTTGTGCGAACCCACAACTTCCGTTGTTTACTCATTTGCAGGAGCTGCCGCCATGTCCGATATGGAGTCCATGGCAGCCCTTATGGAGTCGACAAACTCCAAGCTGCAACAGCTTCAGCGTGCATTTGCTGAGCTCGAGAGCCAGAGTGCTGTTTCCTTGAACTTAAAGTGGAAGCAACTTGAGGACCATTTCCATGGCCTTGAGCAGTCGCTTAAGAAAAAGTTTAATGAGCTGAAAGAGCAGGAAAAGGAATTCGAGGAGACAGTCATGAAATCGGAACAGATGCTGGAGCAACAAGAGGCTGCTGTCGTGGCAAAGGAACTGACTTCTCTTGAAAGACTGCAGCAGAAACGGGATGCTGCGTTGGCTGTGATCTTTGGCAAGTCCAAGCTGAACTTGTCTATGCCTGTTATCAACCCAATCAGCAAATCTGTGAGTAACAATGATGTGTTCAATGGAAACATCGCTAGTCTGTGGCCTAAACCTGCAACTGAGCATGGTGCATACCTGCAAGATGAAAACACTGCCGTGAAGCCTCGTTCTCAACTGGTTGTCCTCTGTGAAGAAATGAATGTTAACGGGCTTCATAAGTTCATATCAGACAATCGAAAAGACTTAACATCCATCCGTGAGGAAATCCCCGTTGCACTTAGGAGAGCATCTGATCCATATGCCCTGGTGTTAGCTTCTCTAGAAGACTTCTATTTTGGAGACAATCTTATATTGGATGGCAAAAAGGATGGAAACCTTCTGGGTGTACGGAGGACGTGCCTCATGTTGATGGAATCACTTGCTCAGCTGCAAACTGATGCTACTACTGGTTTCATATCAAAAGGCCAAATGCTTACTGCTAGTATCAAGGAGAGAGCCAAAAAGATAGCACTTGAGTGGAAATCCAAGTTGGATAGCCTTGACTTTGATGCTAGCAATGGGAACTGCCTGGAAGCACATGCGTTTCTTCAACTCCTGGCTACCTTTGCTATATTTTCTGAATTTGCGGAAGATGAGCTGTGTAAGCTTCTTCCCTCAGTCAGTCGTCGTCGCCAGACACCTGAGCTTTGTAGGTTACTTGGGTTGTCACAGAACATGCCAGGTCAGTGCTATCATGGATAGATCATGCACCTAGTTCCATTATGTATTGATCATAAGGGGGTTTTCTATTTGTCGTTGTCACTCAGATTGCTAGATAGCTTATTCTTACCACTTCAACACTTGTTCACATATGAATTGACTATATCATTGGATTTATTTTCTACTTAGTGGCTGCAGCGAGAATATACCTACAAGTAATCTATATTGTGACATTGCTGTTTAGATGATTTATATGGAAAATCTGAAGGCTGCTACTTATGTTTTAGTGGCTGCACATCTTAAACCCACTATCTAGTATCTGCATTGTTTTTACTGGCAACAAAATTCGAGCATCTTCTAAGGCTGCGTTCGAACTAGGAGTTCGGAACTTTCCTCTCATGCACGAAAAACGAGGTGGTTTATTAGCATATGATTAATGAAGTATTAGCTTAAAAAATAGATTAATATGATTTTTAAAGCAATTTTCCTATAGAATTGTTTTTGCAAAAAACGGTTTAGCAGTTCAAAAAGCGTCCGTGTGGAAATGAGGTAGTAGAAGCTGGGTAGGGGGAAGAAAGAACACACCCTAAGCATGCTAGTGCATGTTCTAACCAGCTCAATTTGGACTCAGGAGATCCTAATGTCACAGGATGTTAGTTACTAACCTCCGAATAATATATATAATTTCATATAGTATATATTGGATTATAGCAAGCTAATACAACTTTATTCAATCCCTTTTTGGTTGAATTTGTCCTCCAGTTCGATTATTTACTGGGATGTGCTGTTGTGAATTTCTTTTAGAAAAAAGCACATATGTGAGTATTGTGGTTAATATTATGTAGTGGCAAAATGCATTATACCTTAAAAGATGAATCAATCAAGAATTGGTGCTGACATGGTTTTGAAATATATAACTATGTGTAATCTTCAATTCGATTCAACTTTTCTGCTTGCGCTGATTTACAAACATCTATCAATTTGCCTAAGATTTTAAACTTTCTAAAGAGTTGTACAGAAGCAAGGCCCTAGTTCATGATATGTTGTTACAGCTAGTATAGCTCCAGCAATTAAGTAATCTAAAATTATTATTATCACATACATGAATGATGATTTTTGTATGGTCTAAACAAGCATGCTTATTGTTTAGCTGCTGCTGTATCTGCTTTTGTTTTGACAGTTTCAACAGTCATTGCAACTGAACATTGTTTATTGTGCAATATTTGTTTGCCTTACCCGTTGCTCCATTCTTTTAATTTTTTCTTTTGTCTTTTGTGCCTTTTCCCCTCTTGCATGCTCTTTTAGTTTTTACAAGTCAGCAACATTTGCTCATGACAATAAGTCCTAATATTCATGTTTCTTGACATCAGGTGTAATTGGAGTTTTGATTGAAAATGGGAGAATTATTGATGCAATTAATTTGGCTTATGCATTTGAGCTGACTGATCAGTTTGAACCAGTGGAATTACTGAAAGCTTATCTGAAGGAGGTCAAGAGTATGTCACATGTCAAGACCGGAAAGATATCTCCGGGAGTACAGGTACACTTTTTTCATTTCAATTTTAAGCTGAACGACACCTCTATAAATCTTCTTTCAGAGTTCAAGATCCAAGTGGGGAGCTGAGTAACCATGGTCTACTTTGGTTTAACAAAAAGTGCATTATTTAATTTGGATCCAAAAATTATCATTCAGAATTTTAAAACTTGAAATTTTGTAAATATTAAATTATTGTCTCTCCTTAAAAGTTGAAGTTGAAACATTTTAAAGACAAGATTACTTGTAGCTTGTAGCAATTATGTTCAATAGATCAGTTGGCATGCCACTTATTTAGTGGTTGTTGCCACGCATATAATATTCATTCTCTAAGTGAATACAATAAAAGGAGAAGATTTTTGTGCAAATCATTATAATATTTGCTGGAGCATTTGGACTGGAATCAATTCGTTCACTATATTCTAGTGTTTTCATGCTCATGTTTCCTATAGCACCATGACATCCTGTCATGATGATCCATGAAACGCTCCTTATGCTGCATACCTCAACAATGGCAGCCAAAACTAGGATAGGAGATTGTGCCATAACTTCTTGTTCCTGCGATTGATTAGTTTGGATGGGATTTTGCCTAGATCCAGGAAAAGGAATCCTGCGTAGAACTACTAATTAGATTTGCACCAATTCTCTTAAGGAGCTCTGAACTACATTAAAGTTCATTTTTTCAGCTCTGCATTCCTTTCCCACCATAACAAAGGTTTGTCCAGACCTTTTTAACAGGGAAGCTATTCGTTAGATTATGTTTCAATTGTTTGCTCGGTGTTATTCTGGAATACTACCTCTGTCCCAGAATATAAGAATGTTGGTAGAGAAGTTGTTATATTTTGGGACAAATTCTGAAGGCTAAAAGTTGTTATATTTTGGGACGGAGTGAGTACTAGTTTAGTATGGGACTTGATGGTATCATAGAGTTAGCAAATTATTTAGACACCAATCAGCTTTAGTATAGAAGCTTGAATGTCATTATGAAGAACTTGAATAATAATAAAAACTCGACCCCATAGGGAGAGACATCCTGAAGGCATCTCATTTGAGGTCGAGAAAAGACCCTGAAAGCTGGCTATTACCCATACGGGGACTTTTTATTGTCTTTAACCCATGCTTTAGGGGAACACGCGAAGTGCCTTTTTTTCCTGTGAACCAGGGTTTGAGCCCTCCCTGGTTGGTAGCCTCACAACTGGAGGACTTACCATGTTTTCAAGAACTTGAATAATAAAGAGCTATCTTAGCTTGCAAAATATTAAGCTAGCTAGTTGCCTGCTAGTTTTACTTTCTCGAGTGGCGAAATTAATATTCTCTCTCTTGCTGGTCTGTGCATTCTTGAGCATATCTGCATGCATTCCTAATTCTTATGTTTTGTATTACATCTGATGAATTATCATATAATGCAGAATGAAATTAATGAACGCGAGCTGTCTGCCTTGAAAGCTGTTATCAAGTGTATTGAGGAGCACAAACTCGACGAGAAATATCCTATCGACCCACTTCAGAAAAGAGTCATCCAGCTAGAGAAAGCCAAGGCAGACAAGAGGAGGGCTGTAGAAGCTGCAAAGCCACAGTCTAAGAGGCCTCGTGCCAATGGATCAGTATATGCTTCACATATTACTAGCTTTACTGACAAAAGCTTCTACCAGGCTGCTGCGCCACAGAGGCATTCCTACCCTTACGAGAGGCAGTATGTGTATGGTGCTGAGGCCCATCATCACCCAACAATGATAAGCTCAGCTCCCTATGGCATGTCACCTGCCCACCCAACATACTATGGTAATGGCTATCAGGTTCAGTACCAGGTACCATATATCCACTGATGGAGAGAGCGCCGTGTCCTCTTTCCTAACTATGTAGCTTTTAACCTGCTACTATGTGTTGTAGTTGTATCAATCCACTAGCTAGACTGCCTAGCTGAAATTAGTTCGACCACTCCTGTGTGTGCTGAGTGGCCATTGTGAAAATCTGTTAATTTCCCTGACGACTTATGACATAATTTACTCCTAATGTTTAGTTAAATAATTTGCTTTTGTTTAATATAAGGAGTTGAGATAGTCCCAGTACCGAAGATTTTGTGCGTTGCGTGGTGGATATATCCATTACAGTGTTTTCTGTTGCATTGGAAGCAAAATGGAATTACCCTTTTTTTTTCCTCAGATGATGCAAGGTTTACGAATTCAACTGCAAAGCTTTGAATGGGAACGTGTATCCTGTGGTTCTCTAACATGTGATTTGTTTTCAGTAAAATTGGTCTAAACTAGTACTTTGTATTTGTTTTCTGCTTTCCAGTTGGTCTCCCCGTCCTTACCCTCATCCATTTTAAAAATTATAGATACAAAAAGTTTATATATGTTTAAATTTCTCGGACATTATTTTCACATCCAGGCGCTATGGTGATGCAACTAATGTTTGATTCCAAATTTCCCAAAGCGTAAACGTTGTACTTCGTAGTCGTAAGATTCACTGATATTAAACTGTGACTATTAGATGGCTGTGTTCTTTCGAGGATGTTGGAACCCTTCTCTCCTAGCACAATCAAATATTAAGTACTAGTTAAAACAAACATGAAATGAATTAATATGATTTTTTAAAAATAATTTTCTATAGACTTCTTTTAAATTATATTGTTTAAACAAGAGAGTAGAAGCTGAAGCTGGGAAAAGTGTCCAAAAGAGAGTCAACATGGCCTTGAACTATCTTCAAAGTTTGTGTTTCACCCTTAACTAGATAAAAATCATCGTCAACTAAATATTTTTGTATATTAATATTTTGCCTAGTTGACATGTCCATGAGCTTGCTATTAGCGACTATCCAAACCACACCATATCACCTACATTCTCTATTCATATTTTAAATCGTTTTGACTTTTTTCTAGATAAACATTTTTGAATTTGATCAAGTTTATAAAAAAATATAGCAATATTTTTAACGGTTTTGTTAATTTGTTATTGAGTGGTACCCCCAATGTTTGTTAAGAGAAATTCGGTTATGGTCTGAGTTGAATTTTTGTTTTTATGCAATTATTAGTGAGTCCGTGCCAATAAGAGTTACAATGTTGCTCAACACCTGTGGTTGCAACATCCAAAGTGGTATTGAATCATGTCGACACCAATATTTTATCTTCTGCCACGGTGAAATTCTTTGATCTCTTGTTATCTGATCTAGAGGACACCCAACTTTTAGAACTTGGCTTTTGTTGCTCTCCAGCTTCAGGACTTGGCTCTGGTGGCTCTTCATTTGGGGAGATTTTTTTTTGACTTATTCTAATTTGCTATATCAATGTCTGAACTTAACAAACTAATGTAGGTGTCCATCGATTCATCTAGCAAGAAAAATCATAGCAACATTCAAGTGGTAAAACATATAGAAGAATACAAGTATATTGCATTGCGAATCTATCAAATATTAACTAAGAGAGACATCAAAGGCGAGAGGTGCATTTGCAAGCGTAGCGGGTCGATGACCACATCCACCACCTTAGAGTGCATCTTCACCTCTAGATTGGCGCACTCCTCCTCTCGACCTTCACTCCATCGTGGCTCTACCGTTTGGATCACTACCACTACCACTGTTGCTGAAAAAAGTAGTGGATAGAGGGGATAGAGGCTCACCTATGCTGGTGTAATAAATGAGTTTTTCAGAATGATGGGTCACGGTTATCTGTTACTCCCCCCATCCCAAAATACTCCCTCCGTTCATAAATGATTGTCGCATTAAGTTTCATTTTGATCGTCATATTTCATTAGGAAGCAGCGAAAATCACGGGTAGACGATAACGACGCTTCATATTATGTGGCGCTACATGCATGCATTGGTGATGTGAGTCAAATTAGGAGTTACTATGTGTGAGAAATTAATCCGTTATAGTTGACTGGCCTGTTCATGCGGCATGCAAAATTAATGGAGCGATATGCATGGATATGAAGCGTAAGTATGTTGATACGCACAAATAGTAACTGCTCCTTGGTCTCACTGCTCAGGTGAAATACGAAGATCAAATTAGAATGGAGAGAATATAAGGGACCTTGTGTGGATTGAACACATTCTAATATCACCAATCTGGTATTAGGATACATCTCATCTATTCAAAATTCTTTATATCTTAGGATGGAGAAAGTGGATAAACTTATTTGTTATCCGTGAGTAGAACGATGGATCCGGTTTTTGTCCGGAAATCATACGTTCATACGCAAGCATTATCGCCGAAGTTTGGAAGAACAAACTGTTTTTAAGGTGCACATGGCAAACTGCTTTTCTGAACACCGAGGAGTGAAAAGACTATCACTGACAACTGGGACCCACCAACCACTGTCTCTCTCTTCTGTATACTCCCTAGCTCAGCTTCTCCAATCCATCACTTTCCCATCCCTCCCGCGAAAAGCAGACGCCCACAACCCACCACCACGTCTAGGGTTCCGCCGCTCCTCCGGCCGCCGCCGCCGCCGCCGCCCCCCCTCGATCTCCACCATAGCTGGTGGCGGGGGCGGGGGAGCAACCATCCATCCGTTTCCTGCTGCTTCCGCCGCATCCTGGTGAGCATCCATCCTCTTTCTCATCCCTCTCTACCCACCCACTTTTTCCCTCGAATTCGCGTCAACCCTAGCTTCTCTTCTAGATCTGGAAGCTGCTTTTCTTTCAATTCGCTAACCTTAATACGAATACGAATAGCAGTTCGTTTGTTCCCGAAAATGTTTTGGGCTGAATCCCCATGTCCCACGTTAGATCCGCCCCTGGATTTATGTGCAGTGTTGTTGTTTGTGGTATGGGTACCAACAGCTTCCGTTGTTTTCACCTTTTGCAGAATCTGCCACCATGTCCGGCATGGAGTCCATGGCTACACTTATGGAGTCCACAGGCTCCAAGCTGCTGCAGCTTCAGCGTGCATTTGCTGAGCTCGAGAGCCAGAGTGCTGTTTCCTTGAACTTAAAGTGGAAGCAACTGGAGGACCATTTCCATGGGCTTGAGCAGTCGCTCAAGAAAAAGTTTGATGATCTGAAAAGGCAGGAAGAGGAGTTCGAGGAGACAGTCGCAAAGTCAGAGCAGATGCTGGAGCAACAAGAGGCTGTTGTCGTGGCAAAGGAATTGACTTCTCTTGAAAGACTGCAGCAGAAAAGGGATGCCGCGTTGGCTGTGATCTTTGGCAAGTCCAAGCTGAATTTGTCTACGCCTCTTATCAACCCAATCAGCAAATCCGTGAGTAACAATGCTGTGCTAAATGGAAACATCAGTAGTCTTTCTGTTAAGTGGCCCAAACCTGCAATTGAGCATGGTGCATACCTGCAAGATGAAAACACTGCTGTGAAGCCTCGTTCTCAACTTGTTGTCCTCTGTGAAGAAATGAATGTTAACGGGCTTCATAAGTTCATATCAGACAATCGAAAAGACTTAACATCCATCCGTGAGGAAATCCCCGTTGCACTTAGGAGAGCATCTGATCCATATGCCCTGGTGTTAGCTTCTCTAGAAGACTTCTATTTTGGAGACAATCTTATATTGGATGGCAAAAAGGATGGAAACCTTCTGGGTGTACGGAGGACGTGCCTCATGTTGATGGAATCACTTGCTCAGCTGCAAACTAATGCTGCTACTGGTTTCATATCGGAAGGGCAAGTGCTTACTGCAAGTATCAAGGAGCGTGCAAAAAAGATTGCACTTGAGTGGAAATCCAAGTTGGATAGCCTTGACTTTGATGCTAGCAATGGGAACTGCCTGGAGGCACATGCATTTCTTCAACTCCTGGCTACCTTTGGTATATTTGCTGAATTTGCACAAGATGAGCTGTGTAAGCTACTTCCCTCAGTCAGTCGTCGTCGTCAGACACCTGAGCTTTGTAGAATACTTGGATTGTCCCAGAACATGCCAGGTCAGTGCTATCATCGATTAATAATGCAGTTTGTTCCATTGAGTATCAATAATAAGTGGGATTTTCTATTTCTCTGTCTCAAAGATGCTTAGAGAACACATTCTTACCACTTAAATAATTGTTCATTTATCAATATATCTATACCATTGGATTTATTTTCTAGTTAGTGGCTGCAGCAAGAGATGCCTACAAGTAATCAGAATTCTAAAATTGCTGTTTAGATTATTTGTATGGAAAATCTGCAGGCTGCTACTTATAATTTGGCGGCTGCACACTGAACCTTACTATCTAGTATCTCTATTGTACTTAGTAGCAGCAAAGTTTCCACAGCTTCTAAGCTATGTTCTAATATACTCGGTTGAGGTCTTAATTTAACTGAATGTATTTACTAACTTACAAATAACATATGTAATCATATATACTGGAGCATAACAAGCTAATAGGACTTCATTGAATTCGTCAACCTTTCCCTTGAGCTTGATTACATACTGGGATGTGCTTTTGTGCATCTATTTTAGAAATATCATATTTTCAGACCGAGTACTGACTATTGATTATTGAGAAGTATAAGACTGACAATTTGATAAGCTGCATAAGGTGAAAGCGAGAGAGGGCGTGGGAGGGAATAACCATAGGACCTTTCCCACCCCTGTTACCCCACACGTTTAGCCCAAACTTTCAGTTCATGCCACTTTTCTATTTCCTAGTTGACCCGTTTAACCGACTAGTCACCTGACTAATACAGAACGTACTAGACAGACTTTAACCAACGAATTCAACATTTACCCCCTGACCGAGGTGGGTTGTTACTGACCAGTGACTAGTCACTGACTTGCGGCCAACACAATCTGAAATATATATTCAATTCGATTTAATTTTTACGCAGACACTGATTTGCACAAATTTTTACAAATCTGCTTAAGACTCTAAACCTTCTCATAGAGTCGTACAGAAGCAATGCCCTAGTACTTGAATGAGAATTTTGTATAGCCCTGCAATTTTGCAATTCGAAAATTATTATAATCCATACATGAATGATAACTTTCGGATGGTCTGAGAATAGGAATATTACTTATTGTTATAACATCATGGCACATGCCTATATTTGTCCTGCTGCTGTTATATCTGCTTTTGTTTTGACAGTTTCGTCAGTCATTGCTAGCAAACATTATTTATGGTGCAATATTTGTTTGCCTTACCCTTTGCTTCATTCTTTTAATTTTTCATTTATTCTTTTCTGCCTTTTCCGCCGCTGCATGTTCTTTTCGTTTTTACAGGTCAGCACATTTTCTCATGACATGTTTCTTGATGTTAGGTGTCATTGGAGTTCTGGTTGAAAATGGGAGAACTATTGATGCAATTAATTTGGCTTATGCATTTGAGCTGACTAATCAGTTTGAACCAGTGGAATTACTGAAAGCCTATCTACAGGAGGTCAAGAGTGTGCCACATGTCAAGACTGGAAAAATATCTCTGGCAGTACAGGTGCACTTTTTCTCATTTCAATTTTAAACTGTATGATACCCTGTAAATTTTCTTTCACAGAACCAGGCTTCAAGGTTGAAGTGGGAAACATAGTAACCCTGGTCTGCTCTGATTTAACAAAAAAGGCATGGTTTAATTTAGTTCTATTTTTTTCTCGAACACGCAGGATAGAATTTAGTTGCAAAAATTATCACTGAGAATTTCAAAACCAAACACTAAATCATTGTAAGTCTTCCCTTAAAAAAATCAGTGTATGCCTGTAAAGGCTGAGTGAAAATGAAGTTGAAATGAACAGGATTGCTTGTAGATTGTAGCAATTCTGTTTTATGGATTGGTTGCCAGTTGGTGGCACATGCCATTCTTTTAGTATTCCTTAGCAAGCATATAATGCATTCATTCTCTAATTGAATACGATAAAAGAAGTTTTTTTTTTCGTGAAAATTACTACAATATTGTGCTGGAGCATTTGGACTGACAGCAACTTGTTCTCTAGTATTCTAACATCTGCATGCTCATTTTTCATGTGGCACCATGACATCCTGTCACTACAATCCACGAAGGGCTCCTCATGCTTCATACCTCAACGATGGTAGCCAAAAATAGAATGGATATTGTTCCAGAATTTCCTTGGATTGACTAGTTTGGATGGGATTTTTCTTAGATCCATGAAAGTGAATCCCGTGTAGAACTACTAGTTAAAATTTTCACCAACTCTATTAGGAAGCTCTGAATCACATAAAGTTTATTTTTCATCTCTGTGGCCCTTTGCCAACATAACCAAAGTTCCAGTTCCTTTCTCTAACAACATGGTAGCTTGACAATCTTTTAGGAGATATTTAGTACTTGCTCTGTTTTTTAGTCTAAGCTACTTTCACCTGTGCAATTGTTTGCACTTTCTAATTATGTTGTGTGATCCAGCACTCCAGCTGATCATGTTTGAAAATTTCCTGATATAAACGGTAATGAGACATTTGGCCCTTTCAGCAATTGAGTTCAGCTACTTTGATTCATTAGGTTCTATGGCTGTCATATACTGTAATTGTTCACTCAATATACTTATTTGATTTATTTATCCTGGAATAGTTAAGTACGGGGTTTGATCATATCATGAAGTTAGCAAATCATTTAGCCACCAATCAGCTTCAATGTAGAAGCTGCAGTGTTGTTCTGAAGAACTTGAATAATAAAGAGCTACTTTAGCTTGCTAGATACTATATATTCAGCTGTAGTTGCTTGCTACCTTTTCTTTCTTGTGTGGGGCAACTAATATTTTCTCTCTTCTTGCTGGTATGTGCATTTTTGAGCATATCTGCGTGCATTCCTAATTAATTGTGATCTGTAGTATATCTGATGAATTACCATATTATTCAGAATGAAATGAATGAACGTGAGCTGTCTGCCTTGAAAGCTGCTATCAAGTGTATCGAGGAGCACAAACTTGATGAGAAATATCCGATTGACCTGCTTCAGAAAAGAGTCATCCAGCTAGAGAAAGCCAAGGCAGACAAGAGGAGGGCTGTTGAAGCTGCAAAGCCACAGTCTAAGAGGCCTCGTGCCAACGGATCCGTATATGCGCCATATACTAGCTTTCCTGACAAAAGCTTCTACCAGGCTGCTCCGCCACAGAGGCATTCCTACCCTTACGAGAGGCAGTATGTGTATGGTGCTGAGGCTCATCACCATCCCACAATGATAAGCTCAGCTCCCTATGGCATCTCACCTGCCCACACAACATATTATGGTAATGGCTATCAGGTTCAGTACCAGGTACCATATATCCACTGATGGAGAGAGGCGTAATGTGCTCTTTCCTAACTATGTACTAGCTTTTAACCTGCTGCTACTATGTGGTGTAGTTGTATCAATCTACTAGCTAGACTGCCTAGCTTAAATTAGTTCGACCACTTGTGTGTGTTGAGTGGCCAGTGTGAAAATCTGTTAATTTCCCTCACGACTTATGACATAATTTACTTCTAATGTCTAGTTAAATAATTTGCTTTTTTTGTTTAATATATAGCCTATGGCATATGTATGTTGGAGTTGAGCTTGTCCCAGTACTGCAGAATGCTGGAATTATGTGCTGCTCTGCTTGGTGGAATTATCCACTAATTCCTTCTGTTGCACTGGAAACAAAATTGTTGTCCCAATTCTTTTTATTTGATGACGGTAGATTTTTGTATTTTACGAATTCAACTGCAAAGCTTTGGTTCTACTATTTCAATGAGTATGCCTGGAGTCCAATTGACTCATAATTAACTGTTAGATCATATTGAGGTTACTAATTAAATTCAGAAAATTAATCAGGGTAGAATATTAGATGACCCCTGGATAGTATAGTACTATCTCACCAATCATGTCATTTAATTCCTTTGTTTTTTTCTTCTGGACCAACGCCCCCTAACATTGGCGTTGAGTTCTTGTTTGAGGTGGCACGAATTTGCTTTGTCATTGGAGCTCAGTGTCATTTAGATTGGTGCTGATCTTCGTTCTCTAAAACCAGGTTTAACTTACATCAAGCAAAGCATAGCTTAGCGGTAGATAGTTTTGGCTCCCAACTATAGATTTGAACCCCACCCTCATTTCTGCAATTATTTTTTTTTCCAGAAATAAGTTTCTTGAAAGGGCTATATATTGCCTGATAGATTAGGCTCCAATGGATGATACATGGTAGCCTATATATTGCCTCTTCAAACTTCAAATAATACAAAAAGGAAAAGGAAAATATCTAGAAAACTTTGAATATTTTTTTCACAAAATTTGATGCTGCTCTTAATTATGATGAAATCATTCTTGGCTTTTTCCGTGGATTATGGACAGCTATATTAATTACAAAGTAATTACATCAAACCACCAACAGAAAGAAAGAAAAAACTCGAAGAACTACAAATCATTCACACCTCTATGTTTCTTATTTGTAATTGACCAGCCATACCAAAAAGGAAAAAAAAAAACAAATTTGAGGTGAAAAAAATATTCGACACACTCTGCTCTGTAGAGTGTAGACTGATCGAGTGACTCATCAAGCCATTAGCATCAATGCTGCTACAGCGACGACGGCGGCGGTGACCCACCGGGCGAGCGCCGCTGGCGCAGCGCTACCCTTATGAGCTTTGGCGTCGCCGGAATCATCCGAGGATTCATCGCTGGTGTCATCGGCCGCCGCCTTGTGCTTCTTGGAGGGCTCCGGCGCGGGGGCGGGGGCCTCGACGACCTTGAAGAGCTCCTTGGGTTTGAGGAACTTGTTGACGGCGTAGACAGCGAGCGGCTCGGCGTCACCGACGGTGGCGGTGACGGCGGAGTTGACGACCCTGGTGTCGAGCGTGACGGTCTCGCCCTTATTCTGGACGTCGTAGCTATAGTCCTTCTTGGACTCGCTGGCGGTGGCGAGCGTGGTGACCATGCCATTGTTGGACTTGAGAAGCTGGAGCGAGAAGTAGTCCGGGACGGCGTGGTAGAGGAGGATGGCGGTCTTGGCCTTGGTGGTGAGGTTCTTGTAGGAAGGCATGAAGGCAGCGACGGCCGCGTCGACGGGGCAGAAGAGGGTGAGGCCGTTGTCCTTGGTCTCGTTGACGGCGCGGAACACGTCGGCGTTGGCAGCGAGGAGGGAGGCGAAGGACTTGCAGTACTTCTTGGAGAGGAGTTCGGTGAGGTTGACGGGCGCCGGCGGCGGGACGGGCGCCTCAGCCTCAGAGGAGGACAGCACGGAGCTTACCTGGAGCACAGAGATGTCGTAGGGGATCTCCTTCACTGACTTCACGTAACGCGATGGCTTAGCGCTCTCGTCCGCGTCCTCCGAGATGAAGTCGATCTTCCCGCCCTTGTGCGACGTGATGTTCACGTACCCCGTCGTCCCCGGCGCTGACCCGGTCGCCTGCAAAATTTTCATTCATTTAATTAATCATCATCGTGTTATTAGTACAAATTAAACATAGTTGATTATATATTCGTGTTGCCAAAATATTTAGTTCAATTCGAAACACATCAATAAATCATATCATCTGAGTGGATATTTTTCTTCTTTATATGTGTTTTTGCAATACTATATTTTTTTTAAATATTATCGTTATATTCAAATAAAACTAGTGATCAAATTAAGTTACACTCCAAAAGACCTAATAAAATCAACATTGTTCTATTTTAGAATAGGGATCGAGGTAATAATATCATTTAACCATCGTATTAGTACAAGATTAAACACCGTGATTCGTGCTGCCAAAATATTTCGTTTGTCTCAAAACATATATAAATGATATGACTCGTTTATATGTTTGTTGTAATAATATAATTTTGTTAGGTATTATCGTTATATTCCAATAGAAACTAATGGCTAAATAATATATTAAAACCTAATAAAATCAACATTGTTTATACATTAAAACACGGAGAAATGAACGGATCACGTGGAGCATGAAAATAACAAAATTTGTAAACACTGGCTGTAAACTTCATTAATTACATAAAAAAGCAAAAAAACAGTATTAGAAAATTGGATTTAATTATCTTTGAACTTCATCAACACCTAAATCAGAAAGCAAATAATACGTACTAAGTCTTACTGAGGGCATGCAATTTTTTGTTCAGACTAAGATGGTATTCTTGTATTTGTGCGATATGATCCGTCCATGACAAATAGACATTGAGGCCATTGACAAATAATAGTATGGTCTGTCCAGGATGGCTCAATTAATTAATGAGCATCATTTTTTTTTCTAGAGAAGGATGGGGAACCTAATCGTGGATGATGAATCCTCTGTGATTGGTGTTCATGATGACTGATAAGTGTAGATGCATGGGCCCACAAATCAATCATGCAATTAGGTATGGGAAAAAAATAGGAAGTGGGCTTGATAATGTTGAGAGCAACTGGATGCATGAAATTCCAAGCCTAGCTAACCAACCAACTTTGTCGGTGGAATCGGTACCACGTGTTTGCTTAGTCATCTTGGGCCCACCACTGGGCTAGCTGTTCTTCAGTGACCTGGCACCCAACGGCATGTGTGGATTTTGGAATTTCAAGTTATATATGCATCGTGCGCATCAGGAAACTTTGTCAAAAAGTTTTATGGCAATGTGATGGTGCCATTCAAACAGCTCCTTATACCATTAATTCCACTGAATTGAATCAAGAACATCCCTACCATAATACAAAGAAATATTTATATGATGGAAACCACTAACAATTTTTTTAAAAAAATATTAGAAAATGATTGTGAACTGGAATGCATGAATTGCATAATGATGTAAACTTTCAAGATTACACTTGCAAGCATAATGAAAGCTGAGCTTAGTTACTTGAATAATTTAAGTTAGTGTATAAATCCACCTATTTTATAGATGATGAGTATCTAAACGCACACATATATATGAACAGAGTATATATATATATATATATATATATATATATATATATATATATATATATATATATATTTGATCTGAACTTACATTATACTATCTATTACAATATAGACTTGATTCACATGTATACTCGTCGTCTTGGATTTCGTGACCAAATTTAAAAGGTCAATATCTGGCTAACCAGTTTTTGGTAATCACGAAGCTATATTGACATGTGAGCTTAACTAAGTTTAAATGTACAATTAGCCCACTTGCATGGAGAAAAACCATATAAATATAGTGATCGAGCATGTATTTGCACAACAATTAACTATGCCATGTGTTATCTCAACTAAACGTTGAACCTCTCGATTAATTAGATACCATGCCGAAAATTTCGGATCCACTTGAATTTCTTTAAATTTATTCTAAAGTTGTTGAAACTGGAGTATTTCAAATTTAATGATTTTTTTAAAAAATAAAATCTCAATCAAAAATACTTTGTTCAAGACGTCAATCAGATCTCGCTATATCGGCCCTCTCGATTAACATTTTCCCCAATGAAAAGAGAAATTAAAGAACCCTGTCTATGAAAATAACAGCACTCCATCAGTAGATGAATTTATAATAATACAGTAGTAACCAAGAAAATAACTAATTAGCTGTACGTACGTGATCAGGTAGCATGTGCAAATAACATGTGGGGGTACTGTGGTAGTACGTACCTAGCTATAATTAATTCATCAATCAATTAACAAACTAATAATGATAAGTATTATTTATTTCGGTTGCATAATTCTAAACGTTTTACATAAGATTAATATCAAACTTTTATAATTTAACTAGTAATAACATTTAGAAATATTTAGTTTAAATACAACTGAATAACATATATAATTTTGTCTTACCAGGTACTATAATAAGAATACAAATGTATTTATTTATTAGATATATTATAATAAAAAATACAGTCAAAGATATATTTTGGAGACTGTGTCGTTATAACCGGAAATGTATGTAATTATACAGTTAACTAATTTGCTCATTATAGTTATGTTAAAAAGAAAAAAAACAAGATTTAGTGGGAGAGATAGGAAATTATGTTTTTTTTCAAATTATATCGAAAAGCATAGATAGGTTAAGAGTATATTTTACCTGGAACATGGAGGAGGAGGCGGTGGCGCCATGGGAGAGGGCGTGGAGCTTCTTGGAGCCGTAGTAGTCGACGAGGATGTGGAGGGAGAGGATGTGGCGGATGGTGGGGAGGGTGAAGTGGTCCAGCGACGCCATCGCCGAGTTGTCCACCGCCAGCACCGTGATCGTCTGCCGCCGGTTGATGTCGTACGCCAGCCTCGTCTTGCTCAGCATCTCGTTGAACTTTGAGAACTCCGGGTGCGCAGCCAGGATCTTCGTGATATTGTAGCTCTTCCCCTCCACCGCCGCCGCCGCCATCACGGTGAGCGCCACCGCAACCACACAGAGCCTCGCAGCCGCCGCCATTGCCGCAGCTAGAGAGAGAGAGAGAGAGAGGAAGAAGCAGTGTGGCAACGCGAGTGAGAGCCTGAGAGGAGGGGTATGTAATGGCGGGAAGAAGAGAAGGGTGGTGGGTCGCTGTGGAGGTGAGATGGAGAGAAAAGGGTTGGAGTAATTTACGCAACTGCCACGCTCCGGTGCCCTGTCGCTTTCACTCTTATTTAATTTAATTGCACCCTTGATCCTGTGTTTGGTTTTTCTTCTTGGTCTTAAATAGGGGTTCATAATTTATTATTACTGATTGACTTGGGAATCTCGAGGTGTGCTAGCTAGATTTATTTGTTGGAGCCCAAACCGACAGTTCACTTCTTACTTCAGCATATATATATATATATATAACCCTATATATATATATATACTTTTGGACTAGTGCATGCCATCCGTAACGGTTGAAAAATGCTGTCACCAACGGCTTAGTGAACCGATAGTGTCATTTGGTCGATGAACACATCTCTAACAGTTGGTCAGATCACCCATTAGAGATCTGCGTAACAGCAACGGCTCGGTTGTTTTGTTTCAAAGTACACTAGTGAAATAACTAGTAGATAAAAGGGAGATATTTAAAAAGAGTTAATTGGATCCATACTATTATAAATTTACACGTTTTAAAAAATACCATTACAATTTATGAAATTGGAAACATGCCATTATAATTTAGCAAGTATTCAAAATGTACCACTATTTACCACTTCAACACATTTTACAAATTTTTGTGATTAAACTACCCTCGTCTTCATCCTCCAACTTCTTCCTTCACCTCTCTCACCTCTCTTCTCTCCCACTCGCCAGTGTCACCACCACCCACGCCATGGCCGGCTCATCCGCATCCCCTTCCCTGTCGCAGCGCGGAGCCAAGCCAGCCCCATCTCCTTCCCCATCGCCCTATTCCCTTCGGCGTTCCAGCGCCATCCCACCAACACCACTGGATGGCCCACATTTCCCTCATAGCGCCTCCTCCCTCTTCCTCAGTCGGATGGGTTGGTGGAGGGGATGGGGAAGGGAGGAGGGGAAGACGACCAGTGCTAGCAAAGTGGAGATCGCCCGGGCACTGAACGCGGAGCCCTCTGCCCGCTCAGGCTGCTCGATGCAGCTGAAGGTGGGGCTGCTCGATGAGGCTGAAGGTGGTGGTGGTGGGGATGGCGGCGACCCTGCACAGCCTCGTTTGCGCCTTCTACGCTGATGCGGGAGGTCAGGACGCCGTGGCCAGCTACCGGTTCAAGGCTAGGCTAATAGTAGCTAGATAAAGATAACAGAAGATAGGGAAGGAGATTAAGGAAGAGGAAAGGGGTAATCTGGTCTAAATTTTTTCATGATAGCACTGAAAGGGTAAGTAGTGTTATGTCTCAAATTTTAATAAGATCATAATGGTATGGATACAATTTCATAAATTATAGTGGTATTTTTTAAAACACGCAAATTTATGATAACATGGACCCAATTAACCCTTTCAAAAAATAGCCAGAGTGATCGTCACCATGATTGTTGATGCGTTCTTCGTATCCCGGTGCTCATTATAATCGCCGTGCTTCGAGGAGAGAGCAAATCTTCATGCCCATCGATAATTCATATTAGGAAAGCAAATACTACATTTCAACAATTAATCTTCTCTGAACAAAACCCAAATACGTCTGAGGCCGTAGATATCATGGAACTAAGACCTTTCAAGTGTCGAAATAACCAAAATCACAGCATACATGGATCAGATATGATCGATAAGTGGATTTGCTATTACGCGCGTAAGTTTAGGAGGGGCAGGCCCACTGCCTACGCATGCGCACGTCACACTTCACGTAATTAGCGCCATAATTAACAAGTAATTAACATCGTGATTAGCGTGTGAGTACGTAACGCTATGATCCCGTAATAATTTTGTTTTCTAGTAATTAGCTCCGTTATTAACATGAACACTTTTCTACTAAACGGTTGTGTTTTTCCTTTTTAAAATTTTTCAAATTGTTTAAAAGTTTAAAAACGACATCTAAATTTGAAACTTTCTAAATCAATTTTTAAACATTCATCTCTAAATTTGAAACTTTCAACGCAAATTTTAAACATTCAATTCATATTTGAAAACTTTCAACTCAATTTTTAAAACACGCAAGTCAACTTTTCAAAACTTTTAATTCAACTTTTGAAAAATTTTAACCTAGATTTGAAAACTTTTCAACTCAGATTTTCAAATAAAGATTTGAAAACTTACAACGCAAATTTTAAACATTCAATTCATATTTGAAAACTTTCAACTCAATTTTTAAAACATGCAAGTCAACTTTTCATTCAACTTTTGAAAAATTTTAACCTAGATTTGAAAACTTTTCAACTCAGATTTTCAAATAAAGATTTGAAAACTTACAACGCAAGATTTATTCAAGTTTTGAATTTTGATTTGAAAGTTTTTCAAATTTGATTTGAAAGTTTCGAATTTTGAGATGAAAGTTTTGAAATTTCAGTTGAAAGTTTTCAAAAGAATATTTTGAAATTTGAAGTGAAAGATTTAAATTATAGAATGCATGAAAAATCCATAAAGGAAAAACACGCGTGCGAAAAATTCGGCAAAAAATCATGTAAAAAAACGTGGGTGGGTGCGAGTTCCGTTGCTGGTGTGTATGCTCCAGTTAGCTACCCCTCGATTGAACCTGATTAGATTTAAAAATAGGAAAAAGTCCAAATACCACCCTAAACTTTGGATGGAAGACCATCCAAAACCCTGAACTTTAAAACCGGACATTCAACCCCTAAATTTTACTATACCGTTTATATAACCTCCTAAGGTGGTTTTGCATAGTTGTTTTTTTTAATTTGTATATAAGTTGGATGAGTTTGATCATGTCACATACACACTGGACATATATATTAAATCTCCACCTAAATATTTCTTTTTACCTCTTGTTATCTCTCGCTTACGAACAATTATCAACATAATAATAGTATTTACCACTGTACAAATATAAAATGATGACTTATAACTGACTATATGCAAATATATTATACTAAGCTATTCAAAGTTCTTCGTTTAAGCTTTCAAAATATGTAAAACCACCATCTAAAATCACCTTAGGGGTAGGTAATATGAATGGTATTATAAAGTTCAGGTGATTGATTGCCCGATTTTAAAGTTTAGAGGTGTGTTAGGACTTTATTCTTAAAAATATATTGATGCATGCCCGGTTACATGCATGTTGATGTCTGTATATGTACTTCAATCTATATTTAGAATTACTGGATGTTAATCTTTATAAATTTTCCACATTTTTGCAATATATGGACAAATATTTTCCTGGTTTTGGGTTGTTTCTTTGTAAAAAGCTTGGTTTTTATTAAATGTGAAATAGTTTAATTTTATTGTTGGCTAGTTAGGTCCTATACTATACGTGCGTGGTCGCTTTGCTTCCGGCCTAGATGTTTTGAAATAATCTAGAATTGTTTCTCATTACCGCATCTCTTGGGGAGAGAAGAACATTAGTCGGCTCAGCGGAAGACTGTGACGTGGTTTTGATTGATCCGCATAGGAAACACGGGCTGTGGTGGGCTTCGCGTTAAGAGATGAGGTACAACGTGTTGATGTTTGATGCGGATCGCTCTCGCTCAATAATAGTAACAGAAACATGCGAAGGACGATCCTCGATACGGACTCGGTAAGTAGGTATAGATTCAAAACTTTCAATTAATTCATCGATCAAATCTGAAACAAATCCAATTAATTAAAATTTAAAGTTTCATACTCAGCTTAACACTTTACTATTGTATTTTATGATCATTGAGTTCACCAAATTAGATTTAAATTATTTATCACGATTAGGAATACAAAGTCTTTTGCACTCTGATATAAAACTTTCCTAATTATAATTGATTAGAGAGTTTAATTCTGTACTCTGTGATGTGAGTCGCAGCAATATAGTCGATATCTATGAGGTTATGAGGTTACAGATTCGATACCTACATGGGACATGGCTACATAGACTGTTTGATTGAGAAATTCAAGTACAGGCAATTCAATCTAAGTGCAGCAGAAAATTAAGAGCGATATGATGGTTTAACTCCTCTCACGTAAATTTCCACATTTATAATAGCATAAACAATTGCTGACCAGCTGGTCTCTGCTCAATATACATTCACGAACCAACAATCCTGACGGATTTAATTATAACTATGGTTTCTACAGCTCGATGCGAGCTGGATATTTCTAACTCAATAAATCCAACATGCATGATTCTATTAATAACATATGGTTGTATCATTTTGTTTCTATTTTCGATGAAATGTAAAATTTTAAACCATTTTAATTTAACTTACAAACTCCGAATCAAATATAGATCTGGTATTTGGAGCTATGCCAAACACAATTAACCTAATTAATAATCCCGATATATCTTCAACTAATCTAACAAGATATAGAACGTGCTGTCAGGTTGGAGCGTATGGCTATATAGTAATACATTATTTGAATATTCTGCAGTTGAGCCTTCAACCTCCAAAAGGGACAAAATGCATGCGTGTTTCCTTCATGTCTGAACTCTGAAGTGGCTTCACACCCTAATTTCATCCGGTACATATATATATATATCCACCTAACAGAGGTGAGCCAACACGATCATACACCAACCGGCATGCCAAATTGTAAAGGGCATCTATATATAGCCGTGTACTATACATGTTTCTCTCTATATAAAACAAATAAATTGACTACTCATATGATCACACATACCAGCATGCATGAAACTTGATCGAAACATGCCTGCAGATTGAATTTTCGACATATACTAGCAGTTACTTGAGCTAATAAAAGAATGTATTTGGGGTATTTAATTTAGTTGTTTCGCTAAATTAATTAAGATGTTTAAGCTTGCCAAACAATTGCATGGCTAAGGGTTTATTTGATCGACAACTAAATTTACCAAATCTAACCTTAGACAAACCATAATTTTAATAGATAATATTTGGTTCCTGTCACAACTCTATTTTACCTAACTCTTAGAAACTTGGTCCACATGTAATACATTTTATTTTCTAGCTTAACTTTACCTAAACTTAGTTTATCATTTTTTTCTATAAAAGTTTGGCAAGACTACCTTAGTAAAAAAAAGTAAGGCAATATTAGTTCGCAACCCAACATACCCTAAGTTTTGTGAGAGGAAAATAAAATAAAACTACACCTTAACCTTCTTGCCACAACTTAATTGTATCTATGACTAACAAACTAAACAACTTGCTCAAACCTATCTGTCAAACTTGTGACAAAATTAGACAACTTTTGCTAGCACAAGGTGCCCCCTAAATCGATCAAATGATAATCAAGATCAGGAAGGATGGAAAAGAGGAACAGCACAAAGAGATGGTCAAATTTTCGAGAGAAGATAATAGATACAATCAATTTAGAAGAAATAAAGGATATACCGTCATATGTATAGGCTGTTTTCTAGATTGTTTGTTTGATTTGAGTTATGAAATTAGTTTGTCCATAGTTATCTTGTCCCTCAAAAGTATACACGGAGTACGTGAAGAGATGAGGAATATAGTCATTATACCAAATTCAAAGAATATGGTGGATCATACATCTCAAATGGTTTGATTTCTCATGATCAAATATATAGTAGTACTGGGAAGTAGAGTACATTGGTGATCCTGAGAAACTAAATGTACTACCTTTACTTTTTATATGATAACGTTAATTTTTCGCATAAATTTTAACCATTCGTCTTTAAACATAAAAAAGATATAAGTTAAGATTAAAATTTCTTTAATAATAAAAGTCAAAACAAAACAAATAATATTTATATAAATCTATTTTCAGTAAAATGTATAGTCAAATGTAACCGCATCATATATTAAAGATACAGAAAAAGCATTATACAATTAGTTGGGAAAAAAAAGAAAAAGAGGAAGAATTTACGTTTGCACGTATCTTTGGTTATCCGACGTGTAACATGAGGCTAAAGCATCGGACCCACCACACAGAAAGAAACCAACCACAACCGACAGCCGTTCTCTACTCCTCTCTCTCAGGCCAACGACACGACGAGGACAATATAGACCAGGAGATGGCTGAAACGAACGGCTCAGATTGATTGCTGGATGCGTTAGCCCGACCAGTATGGTGTGGCTGGTAAGACGTCGCTGGGGACATGGAAACATTGCCTCCCATGACGAGGGAAATAGTAATTACCTAATTATATCGATAAGCGTAATGGTCAGGCATCAGGTTAGAACCGTACGTGGTACAGATTTAATGACGTGATGGCAAATTGACAACAGATCCGGATAAAATGTTCAGTTCTTTGTTGTCTCTGTTTACTCTCTGCAAAAATATATAACTCTTCTTCACAATTTTTTTTAACAGTGGCGCTAAACAACGGCCGGGCACGTCGCTACATATTATATGGCGCGCCTCACACCGTCGTCCATTCTCTGCTCATATGCATATACATCACATCATGAACCATGCATTCAAACAAACCACACACAACCTACAATTATGCCTCTTAACACAATCGTTTAATTAAACTTTGTTCTATATCCTACCTTTCCTAATTCAGGTCTTATATATGATGATTAATGATTAGTCCCATGACTAGTATATATAGTCCGATTAGTGTTTAGCTCTTTCGGATTATTTACAAGTCAGTTCAACTAGTTATTCCAGCCTGCTAGGTGTTGGACAATAGTGATATGTTATTATGTTTCCCTTTAATCATGGCTTATGCATATGCTTGTTAATTACAAAAGGCAAGACTTTAATGCTTCGTTTCTTGCATGTCATCTAAATATAGTCATTAAAAAAATTTTAAAAAAATGATAATATAAATTAATATGAAATATATCACTCCATAAACACGTAAGTTAAAATTCAACTTCTACCAGTTATAACAAAAATAAAAAATATAACTACGAATGTGCATTAACTATTTTTTAGTTTAATTTGTTCTTTTTGGTGCAACTTGTAGAAGTTGAATTTGATTTACATATTTGTAGAGTGATATGTTTCATATTAATTTATGTTATCGATTTTTTTATTTTTTAATAACTATTTAGATAACATGTAAGTAACGAGGGGATATCCGATGAAAATTCATATCCCATCTTAAAAGAAAGATGCGATGCCTAGTAAGCTGGATGATATTATGCGTGTTGCAGTGTCATAGCAACAAGATGTTCATGCATGATACGTTTGTCGCATATTGGAGTTTAATTAAAGGACAGCTTGCTCAAGAATTTATTATAAGATTTGTCCCTTCTAACTACATAATACTTGAACTATATGATCAGCTGATGGAAACTGTAGTATAGTATGCTACTTGCAACGATTTGCGGGCACAATCCAGAGTTTATATTGATAGCCTTACCATGATCGTTCTTTTGCTAGCTATAGTTCTCTTGGACTTCTGCAACTAACCTTCCATCATAACTTTCCAAGCTGTCTTGTTTGTATCCCTGCGCTCTAAAACTGCATCAATGAAAAGCTTGTTTTGACTCTATTTTCTATATTTGACACAACTAAAAACCCCTATAGAACCAGTAGTTTATAGGTACCGATTCATTTAAAACGATATCGATACCTATAGAACGTCTTTCTACCTTCGTAGGATGATAAACCGATACCTTTAAGAAACTGTAGGTACCGGTTCTGGAGAAAACCAATACATATACCATTACTACTAGTATTTTAAAAAGAACTAGCACCTATAATAAAGTATAGATACCGATTAATTTAAAACCGGCGCATATAATATAATATAGGTATCGGTTTTTTAAAAAGGTACCTATACGCAATTTTTTTCGCCACCCAGCTACCACGTGCGCCACCCACCCATCATTGTCCATCCATTTCCCAACACCTCTCTCTCTCACCATCTCCCTCTCTGCCAGCTCCTCCCATCACCGAGCCGGCCACCTCCTCCCTTTGTCTGCCACCCCTCCTCCTCCTCCTCTGGAGCTGCTTCCCCCCTCTCTTCTCTACGGTAGCAGCAAGGCGACGAGATGGAGCAGCGACGGCGAGCCCCAAGGCGAAGCGGCGGCAACGCGGTGGCCTCGGTGGCGGCGAACTCGGTGATGGAGGCCTCGAGGTGGCAGCAGTGCAGTGGCCTCAGCGGTGGAGGGCCCTAAGGTGGCAGTGGCGAAGTGGTATCGAAGTTATCTATTTGTTATTACACAAAAACAGATTGGGGTATTGGATGAATTTATTATTATTTGATGAATTTGAAGATGAGATTGTACACATTTGTATAATATTATTAGAAGTATGTGTAATTTTTTTAAGGATTTTTTCATGATACTTATTAGTTGGTGCCTTCAGTGTGTGCATGTAACCTTATGTGCATGGGATACATTCCCTTTATCTAGCTAGAGGTCCTTAAGTGTTAAACTCAAAGGTAACATGGTCATTTCAAGAGAGAGAGAAAAAGCAGTCAACTCATGTTCAACTAATATCAGAATAAAATAAAAACTCAGGGCATATGAGTAATGAGAATAAAACTTAGCAATAGATAAGAAATTGAGTGTTTCCAAAAAAAAAGAAATTGAGGGAAAATCACAAGGGAACACATTGGAATTATAGAAAATCCAGAGCATGTCAAGAACGGTTAACTAGAAATATTTTTTCTGCACTAGCAACCCAGTGGGTTGCTGGCGAGCCATAACTGGCCGCGCCTGCAAAAACCGGTCCTCAATGGACTGCACGTGGTAATTCTGAATATTCCGGTTGTAGAAAACCAGTTCGATAAACAAAATTCTAAACCTCTACACGGATCTTTGCCACTTCATCCACCGCGATTGTGCAATTGGTTAGGGGAGTTCTACGATGAACTTGCACTAGAGGAGAAATTCAAACCTATAAGAGAGTGGGAGAAAGAACATGTGAATAAATAAAGTACTGTGATAATATTTGGCTTCAATTGTGCAATGCGAAAAAACACGTTGATATGGTATATACATATGTATATTATATCTTTTATGATAATATTTATGTTCACTTGTAATAACTTATTTATTTCACGAAGCAATTTTCCGATATGTGCGAATAGGTTAGCTACTATGTGTGCCATTCGAAATTTCGATCATTAATAGTGGGAAATATTGCAGTAAATAGTGTACGATATCTTTTCAAACGGCTAGGAGTTGTACGACCACCTACGAAGGTGTTCCACTTAACTAGACCGCATGAGATAATCGATTTTTGTGTGCGGTTGTGTTAATTGGCCCGCCTACGAGAATGTTTTTTCGTATGCGGTTGGATAGCCCGCACGCGAAGATGGTGATCTTCACAGACCCGGAAGGTAGACAGGTGATCCTACCACACGCGAAAACCCCTGTTCGGTACTTTGCAAGAACTCCTAGTGGTTACTAGTAGAAAATTTCATACGGAAAACTAAGGATTAAATTGAATTCGAGGACTTCCTGATTATTATCCAAATATCCCTGATATGACCTCTTACGATTTTTCTGACAGCAGAAGGCTTCATTTCTCTCCTAAGAAAGCGAACATTTAACTGCCATCACAGGAACACTATACATGCCTTAGATCAGTTTGAGTGCTAAGACATGATTGCTACTTGGTGCCAAACTCGAAATTGAGTACCAAATCAAACCGAGCTGGATGGGAACTGATGGCAATCCTGTCTTCTTTAAAAGCATTCTATCGGAAGGCTAATACAAATTTAACCACTTTCAGTTGGCAGCGGGTGAGTGTTTACTTTACACTGAGACTTGTCGTGTTGGGGATTGATTAACAGTTGACATAACCTAAATTCGTACTTAAAAGTGTTGTCGTGATTCTGACTGCATGATTAGCATGTTCCAACGTTCAAGACTAAGCATATGGACCTCCACACTAACAGGCCGGAATATAGGCTAGTTCGATAAAAAATGACATGCCAAGCACACTCAATGTACTCTTAGTGATGGTTTTTCTTTTTCGATCATATGGAAGGTGCACATGTACACACCAAACCAGTATGCAGTCATACGGCGGTATACCCTCTTTAAAAAATAATTTATTTCTCTATATGGTTAAAAACACTGAAAACATGCGTGAAGCCACAAGAAGAACGTTGGATCTCTGGCATGCTCAGTCTCAAGCGTCAATATATTCTGCGATTATTGTTCTTTATTAATTGATATATATTTTCAAACTAGCTTATTTAGTACCACTAAATATATAGTTATTGCTAATTATTGTTGCATCCAGGTGTGGATGTCATCTAATCCTATCTTACTATAAAGTTTTAAAGTTAAAGGTTATGTTTACTAACTCCTACAACTCAGCATACAAGTATGTCACATCATTATCCACTAGCAACTATTATATAGAGTGATTTAAATAACATGCAAGTATGTCACATCATCACACACTAGTAATTATTATTTAGAGTATTTTAAATATCATGCAAACATGACATATCATTTACAATTATATTGTATTTTTGAAACTTAATATACAAGCAATGCAAATCATAATCTCCCCATCATTTTCACATTATTTAAACATGTACATCTAGCAATTATTTTCTAGAGTATTTTAAATCACATACAATTATATCACATCATCACCACTAGCAATTATGATCTAGAGTATTTTAAATCATTACAAGCGGGCCACATCATCACCCACTAGTGATTATTATCTAGAGTATTTAAATATCATGCAAACATGATATCATTTACAATTATGTTGTATTTTTAAAACTCATTATGTAATCAATGTCAAATCATTATCTCCACATCATTTTTACATTGTTTAAACATATACATCTATTATTTCTATCATGTATAATATGCATTCATCCACGTAATCTATAAAATATGTTTCTATATGGTAGGCCAGTTTCCAATATTTAAGCATATGATAAAAATCTAGCTGCTTGACATGACATTTTGATGCACTCGGTTTTAAATATGCACATGAGTTAGAAATGACTAGGATGACATGGCTGCGTGAGAAGAGATAATTTGTAGCATAGATCAATCATCTCAAAATAACTAGTGAAAAAATAAGCGTCCAATTTCAAGAAATATCATTAACAAGTAATGTTATCGTACATGTGACTTTATCCCAAAATATCATCGACATTAGGGTTCCATTAGCAGCCCTTCGTTAAGTATTATAGGATGAAGAGTACATCTAACGGTGTGGGATGGACGAAACCCTAACGATAATGGTATTTTTAGGATAAAAATTATTTGTACAATGGTATTTCTAGGATTTAGCTATTTGTGAATGGTATTTCTTGGTTTTTCTCAGATAACTATGGTAGCGAGACTTCATGAGAAAAGTGAGATAATTTACATGATATATCAATCATATAATAGTTATGAATAATAATGATAAAACAAAATTATCATAACTATAGGACAAGATAATATAAGTATATTTGTTAAAATATAGCTGTTGATTTAGTTGGCCATAACAAGGCTTGTCCTATCCACCAACTTACCCTTAACCACCCTCTCACCTTCAACCATCTCCTCAATTAATAAAGTGCACCAAAATCGTTCCTACTCAATCTTAATCTCTGCTAAATAACTTAGCAATGTTTAATATTTCAGATAGAGAGAGCACCATGTTTTAAGTTTGAACTCCAGTTTACATGGAAAAAAACCCAACAAAGCTTGTCACGCATGTAGGCCTTAGGCGGAAGGTGTCTGGTGGCTACCCATCAAGATTCAAATCCTGGTGTCCACCGATATTATGTACACACGAGTGATCTTTGAATAGGAATTTAGTAGGATCATGTACGTGTCGTTGGTCCCAATTTCTTTAACAGTTTATCAGGGGCACACTCACAAGTGTGTGCATGTGATGTTCGTGCGTGGTAGTGTGTGCTCATGTACATCTTATGTGTAATCAAGAAAAAAAAAAAGAAAAAAAGGACACTTGGCATCAGCAAGGGCAGCCGCCAGCTAGGAAGAACAAGAACGATCGGCTTTCCAGAGTCCTCTGTTCCTAATAATTCTGCCTCACCCTGCCTATGCTTCCACCCTTTTCCTAATTATATCCTTAATGCTTTATAGCTTCTATGCTTACTTAACTATCCAGAATTGTAGCTGGATAGCCTCTATTGTTATTGTTGTTCGGTTATAATGAAACGGGGGTGGTAACACGTAACATTCCCTATTGTTGACTAGTTTTGGGGTGCAGTTTGTTAGTTTCAGAAACCTTGTGTTGTGTGCAATATAAACGTGCATATAACTAACGTCGCCCTGTTCAGAATATATGCCCTTTTATGCAGGTGTAACAGTGAAAAGGTTGAGTTTCATTGTTGCCTGCTAAACTATATAACAAAAGGTTAACATTGGTCACAGAAAAAAAAATTGTTCTACAATGTACACACGTACTCATTTGTTACTTTGTAGTCATACTATTTATATATAAAAAAGGGATGTTCAAGAGTTCCCTGTTGGAGTCAATTGGTTGCATCCCACGAAACATAATACTCCTTTCGTTCAGTATCGCTTTTATCCAGATTCATAGTATCGCTTTTATCCAGATTCATAGTACTACAGTGTCTCATTTAGTACTATGTTTTACATGCAATGGGGGGAGTAGCAAGGTAGCAATAGTAACGGTTTCATGGGTTTGCTAAGAAAATAAATGGAGTCTCTTTTGTACCTACATTTTATGCCAGCCAAGTCAAGTTATTTGGCCACCATATATATGAACAAACCTGAGAAATAGATAGCTACTATATCAAAACCTGAGAAATAGGCAGCCTGGGACATAGTTTGCAAGCCAAAGAAAGAAGGACTTGGAATCATCAACCTGGAGTTACAAAATACATCTCTCCTCATCAAGCATTTGGACAAGTTTTATAACAAAAAGGACCTACCATGGGTAAAATCATATGGAACAAACATAACATACACTCTGACATGCCCCCACATGCTCCCACAGAAAAGGGACCTTTTTGTGGAAACATATCTTCAGGTTAATACTTGATGAGCCATTACAACTATTACGTACACTCTGACATGCCCCCACATGTACACATATTCAGAGCCATTACAACTGTTATCACTGGGTTAGGAGACACCGTCATATTCTGGAAAGACAATTGGAACACCCTTTGCTTGGAAACTGAATTTCCCGTTTTATTTTCATACACAAAAGAGAAGACATTTCTGTCCAAGATTTCATGGCACTCAATGACTTCAAGCAACCTTTGCATATCCCTATATCAAACCAAGCAATCCAAGAGTGGCAGACTCTAAGTGAACACCTACAATGTATCCAACTCAACAATGAATCTGATAAATGGGCATATCAATGGAATTCAGAGCAATTCAATTAAAAAAGGTTTATACAAACGACATTGGCAATCATGGATAAATAGTTTTATGTAATTTTCCCTTGTAAATATGTGTACAATATGTATTTCTCCCTATTATATTAATATAGCACAGTAGGAGCCTGCTGTTTCATGTAAAAAAAAATCAAAACCTACATAACGTGCACATGTCAGGTCATATGATGCAGCTAGCATGGATGGTTTGCTGCCACCTTTCCTGACATGACTCCAAACCGTTTCTTCAGAGCAGCATCGATCCTGGCTTCCCTTGCAATTGAATCGCTTTGCTTGCTTCTCACTTCTCACGAGGCTGCATTCTCCTTTGCCTCCCTGGCACAGGCTGCACCTTTACGATTTGTCCCTGCATATATGCCACTGACATGCAAACTGTGAGTCACACAATACAAGCCTGCCTATGATACATGTAGAAAGTGAGTTTACAGATATCATCTTAGGCCTTGGTTAGTTGAATATCGTAGCCAACCCATGGGGAATGAGCCGGAATCCTGGCCAGCCAAACAAGGTCTTAGCTGGGTATATAAACCACAGCAAGGGGGATCAACCTGCTCACCCAAGCTATCACTTTTGGGTTAATATTTTTATTTTGAGGGACATCTAGGTTTTCTCTTGCTCTGTTTTTATTTAAAAAAAAACATCTAACTCTAGCTTATTTTCTGAGATTTAATTTTAATTTGGTTGAAAGGTTTATGTCAGAAGTGTTACCTATACTACTTTAAATGATGCTAGTGGTGTGCCCGAGTCTGCTTCCAACGCCACAAGCTGACATGTGGGGTCATAAGGTCTCCACACGTGAATGCTTTTGCTCTGGATATGGCATTATATGCCTAATCAACAAATTATGCTATAAACTTGTAACTTTTGCTTTTGTTTTTATCTCTTATAATATATGTTGCAACACACGAGCCTTTAGCTAGTATATAGTAAAAAGATAGTTGTTCACTATTGTTACCTGAGTTTTAGGAATGAATACCATAACCAATTACACCTCATGAAAAAGAAACCATGTTTGCGGTTGTTGTGCTGCCGCAGGAGTGAATTTGTTCAGTCATCCATACAAAGAAGAGTAAGGTTAAGCAAACCCATATTCTCAAGTCAAAATTGCAGAAAACCCTACATACTGTGGTTGTGGCATATAACATAGTTATTGTGGTCTCAAAGGTCTCATAAAATCCCTTTTTCATTTAAATACCATGCAATACAATATGTGAATATTGTTGACTTATTTATTACTTAATTAATTACTCTAGCTCGATAAATTTGTTAATGCCTTGAACAAAATATGTCAAAGCGGATGAAAAATAACTGAGATTTTAATATGGTTTGACCTTTGTGAAACTTTTAAACCAGGTTATGTGCTTTAGCCATAATTCCCCTTTGATTTTGCAACTTCAATTATAAAACCTGGGTTTTATGATATCTATTTGCTTGCACGAATACCAAGAACAATTGTGGCACTTCCTATATTTGTGCCTTCCTAAGATGTTTCTGGGGTCAGTTTGACAAAATATTAAAGCAGCATTGTTAGCTGATAATGCTGTGTTTTCTAGTTTCTGCTATAAAAATGTCTAATGTTAGCGAAATTCAACAGAATATTGGTAAGCCTCAGATAGGCCAGAAATTTTAAGTTATTGAACTACTATTTTGCAAAATTTCAGGACTTTCTCCAACAGAAGACATGTGATCTAAGCAGAAACAAAGAAAAAAAATAGAACTAACAATCCATGATACTGGTATCATTAGAAACTCAAAGGACTTGAAGAAAGATGAATTCAAACATTTCCTTCAAATTATATATTTACATAATCTGGACGTGCCAAATATTATGCAGAAGTGAATTTGGCACTAAAACATGAGTAGAAGCAAACCTGATATACGACACAGCAAAATTTTGTGTGGACACCTGCGGCAGCACATTAGATGAAATCATTAGGTTTTCCTATCCTTATGTTCAACTCCTGCAAGTAGCTCATGACAGCATTCTTTTGCCAGCCCTTGAAGCTCCTACAAGTCAAGCACCAACTGATAGAATTAGAATGTTAAACTAAAACAGTTCAAGATTATTATACATCAGGGAAGCACAACAAGGTAATGAAGTAGCGTCTTTTATACGATTAGTCGATTAGATATCACTGACAAAAAGGATACGATACTTACTTTTGATCAAGATGTGCTATAACTTGACCACCAGGAAATGCTGCCTTCGTGGCATCATATGAAACTTTGATGGAATGCTTCCACATTCCACCAATATCACTAGAACTCTTTCCATTTCCTTGAGGTGGCACTTCCATTGGCAATGAGTAACCAGAGAGCAGATGACCCACCCATACGCCATCTTTGCTGAAATATTTCAAGAATTTAACACAATGTTAGGAGAAGACACATTTCTTCTTCCCCTTTGTACAATACATGGCCAAGTGCACATAGACTGAGATAACAGTTGGAAATGGGTTGCAATCAACTGCAGATCCAGTTCAGCAAACAGCATATTGTATCGACACTTCGGGAAAAGTCAAGAGACAACAAGTAGTTTGTCTGTTGTATGCTAGTTCATTTTTTCTAGAAAGGTCAATATGTTATCTATTTGGGTAGACTAAGATGAAACCAAAGTCAAAATCAGATGAAACAAAGGAAAATTGAGCTAAAACAAAGATGGTTTAATGAAAGTTAGAGAAAAACGATATTCACGATCATGGTTCTGAGGCACATGGATAGCTACTTTCCAAAGCCAAAGCCAATTCTTTGGATATATTCCATGCCTTCAAGTCTCTTATAACTGCTTCTACCTATGTTGTTTTACATGATCCCTGCCTCTCCTTGTATATTTGATACAGCTTACTGGTACTTCAGGGGGCCTTCTTCGAATATATTCTCATATCTAGATATGCTGGGTAAGTTTCTCCTCATTCAGTCCCAACCCTGTCCTCTAACTGTCTAAAATATATTGCCATTTCTAGTCCTCAATAGTTTATCCGTTCCATAGATAAATTTTGTTAACGAAGCATTAAACTTACAACTCTTGTAATTGAAGTAAATAAAGGAACATGCTTGTTCAGATTATCAAAAATGCAGAAGGAATAGGATGGACTACAAAATACCCACCCACAGACAAATTTCATCGAGATCAATATCATAGCTCTGAGCCTCTGAGTTTGGTGTTAGCGACCAATTTTGATTGGACCCAACCCCAATAAACTAACCAATCATATATCTACAGGACTGTACTACAGACATACAATTAGATTGAAATATACAATTAACAACACAATAGTTTAGATTTCTTGCTACAGTTAAATACATAAGTCAAATGTTTCTCATATAATATGGAAAAAGTTTGAAATATTCAATGTTTATTGTTTTATTAGGCAGGCATCTCCTGTACAGAAGGATGAGATATATTACAGGCAATGCATCAATAGAAGCTGTCTTAACTAATAAGTAATAAATTCACATCAGTGCTTACATGACAATATCCATATGGCGAGGAGCATAGTGACCACCTCCTATACCTAGTAGAACTTTTTCACTATTACTGCATAGCAATAAGGCTCAGTGCTTAAAAAGGAAATAAAAATAAGGAAACGATACTTACTTAGAAGGAAAAAAAACAGCACCATATCAGATACTCCCTCATCCCAAAAAATAAGTTCATTTCTACCACCTTATCCACCCTTGGTCACCGCAAGTCGAGGAGTTTTATCCCTTCAATACCCCTTACATTCCCACCCCACCAATTCTGTTTGGTCTTTTTTCCTCCATGCTAATTGAAATCCCAGTGGCTAGAAATGAAGTTATTTTGGGACGGAAGAAGTACTAAACAAACAGATTAATGTTGCCATAAAACAAGAAAAAAATATTGAAAAATTACTAGAGAAAGTTTGTGACTTGAAGGGACAATAGCAATTGATCCACTGTTAACCAAGCAAGAATAAAGGATCAGTATTTTTCTCTTCCAGAAGTTATCACATCCCATTCCATCCTTTTCTCAAGGAAATAGAAAACTAATTTCTTTCAAACCATGTCTTCTAGTTAACTTCTTTTGTTATCCATTGTAGTAATACTAATGGCAACGGGAACCAAGGTCGCTTTATTGTCGAAACATTTTAGAAACATAATCACCGTGTAGTATGTAAGCATTCCATTTGACCAAATTTTAAGTGTGTCAATTTCCATACAACAAATTAGACTAGTACTCAATTACCCTAGTAGCTGGCTAGTGAGTTCAGAATTTTCAGTTGCAACTTACTATAGTCTTCTTAATCTCAACTCCACAAAACCAAAATGAAAAGGTTTCTAACCTACCACAACGATTATAAAGTTCCACAAAGGATAAGAATATATGTGAACATACCCCTGCCAACTTCCAACAGTATTTCCTTCATCAAGACCTAGACCTTTCCAAAGAACCTGCAAGTAATGGAAATATTGGTTTCATATTTTCCTATATTGTTCTTTAAAGCAACATTAATGAGTATAGGTGACATTGATATTCACAACTTCATGAATCTTTGATCAACACAAACAGTAGTTAACCAACTGCACTTTGGTAAATGCAGCTTGACTCTTTCTGTCTGCACTTGTAAGTTTGTCAAAATAAAAGTGCTGCATATTGAGTATAGTGAAAAAGGCTTCGGTTAGACATGATTCAGAAGTAAAATATAGCATCCATGAAAACAGGTAAAAGCTGAAATTTCAACTAAGGGTAAAAGCAGCATCTGGATACGGACAATGCACAGAAATGTGCCAAGAAAAATCTACATCAACTTAAACCTTTGTATGACATAATACAATCTTGTGGTTCAAACTAGATACCCTTAGCTCCTCTTGGAAATGAAGTACAAAGAACATATACACAGTAGAAGAGAACTGAGAAAATGACTCAACTAGAGCAATCGCCTGAGCAGCATCTTGCCGACACCAATAATCTTCAGTACTTCCTGAGAAGAACATTGGTATTAGCAATTTTTGGCTCAACACATCAAATGGAAGATAGAAAATTTATTTTTGTATAAGAATCACTTGTTGGAGTTGGATGGTGGGTGAATTTAATACCAATCAAGATTACATCAACCTACTACTTTATTGTAAAGAGATAGATTAGGAGTCACAGCAGAGAGCTAGGATCTATTTGTGATTAACATGGAATGCAGTATGTGGTCTATTGAGAAATCAAATTAAGGCTAGACATTCTGTTATCCAACAGTTATTTCCCTCACAATGCGCTGCCTTCTCTATTTATGGTTGCAACTTAGATTAAAAAGAAAATCAGTTTGCAAAAACACCAAATTTTCCAAAAGTAATTGCACCAAAGGAATTATCGTTATCTGGGTCTTAATACAAAATGAAGCCTTGTCTCACTTTCTACCTTTCAAGAATCAGATGCTAGAGTTATCTTACATTAAATTATCAGTTTCTAGGATTCAACCCTGTTAGAATTTCAATGGTTACTCTCATTGAGAAGAGGATGGCACTCAAGATGGGGCAATTTTCTGGTTTTTCTTCATTCACAAACTCAAAGCCATGTCCTCCCAAAGAGAGATTGGATACATATTTATAGCTGCTTGCGTCTAATGGGGTGTTGTCCTAAAGTATCCCAACAAACTGTCCTAGAGCATCTCAACAAACTGTCCTAGAGCATCTCAACAAACTGCTGTCCTAGCTGTCCTAGAGCATCCAAACTGAAGGAAGATGCTGTCCTAGAAAGCTGAAAAGCAAGGAAAGGACACCACAAGACCAAGACCAACACAGCCAAGACTTATTCCTTCATTCTCCCCCTAAGTCTTGTGCGCCGTCTTGTGGGGAAGTTGGGCCAGCCCGATCCTGGAGCAGAGCTCGAGGAACTTGATCCTCCCAAGAGGCTTGGTGAGCAAGTCCGCAAGCTGGTCCTTGGTGTTGATGTAGCCCACCTTGATGCTCCCTTCTTCCAAGTAGCTTCGGATGAAGTGGTACCTCACCCGGATGTGCTTGCTCCGTTCGTGGAAGACGGGGTTCTTTGCCAGGGCCAGGGCGGACTTGCTATCCACCCTGAGCTCCACCGCTCCAGTGTCTCTGCCGAGGAGATCACTAAGCAGTCGAGCAAGCCAGAGCGCCTGAGTCGAAGCGGTGGAAGCCGCCATGTACTCGGCCTCGCAGCTGGACAGGGCCACCACCTGCTGCTTGACCGACTGCCAGCTAACGAGACACTCGCCGAGGAAGAAGAGAATCCCGCTCGTGCTCTTGCTGGTGTCGATGTCGCCGGCGTGGCCGCTGTCGCTGTACCCGACGAAGTGTGCCTTGCCAGGACACCTCGGGTAGTAGAGACCGTGGTAGAGAGTCCCCGCAACGTAGCGGATGATCCTCTTCACAGCCTGCTGGTGCTCCGTCGTCAGTCGCTGCATGAACCGACTGACGTAGCCGACAGAGAATGCCAAGTCCGGCCGTGTGTGGGTGAGGTAGCGAAGGCTCCCCACAAGGCGCCGGTACTGCGTGGCGTCCACCTCCGTCGTGCTGTCGCGGCTCAGCTTCAGTCTCTCCTCCATCGGAGTGAGAGCTGGGTTGCAATCGGTGAGCCCAACCAGCTCAACGACGCGCTTGGCGTAGGCGGTCTGTCGAAGCGTGATCCCGGAGTCGTCCTGGTGCACCTCGATCCCCAGGTAGAAGGAGAGAGGCCCCAGATCACTCATTTGGAAGGTGGCCTTCATCTCCTCCTTGAACGCTGCCACCTCCGCATTCTTGGTGCCGGTGATCACCAAGTCGTCGACGTAGACACCCACCAGCAGGGCATTTCCTCGACTGCCCCGCCGGTAGATGGCCGCCTCGTGCGGGCTTTGCTCAAAGCCCATCCCCTTGAGCGTGGAATCCAACTTGGCATTCCACGCCCTCGGTGCCTGCCGCAAGCCATAGAGGGCCTTGTCCAGGCGTAGCACCTTGTCCTCCTTGCCGGGGATCGCAAAACCCGGCGGCTGGTGCACGTAGACCTCCTCCTTCAAGTCGCCGTTCAGAAACGCCGACTTGACGTCCATGTGATGGACGCACCAACCTTCCTGAGCAGCCAGCGCAAGGAGGAGTCGCACGGATTCCATCCGTGCCACGGGGGCGAAGGCATCGTCGAAGTCGATCCCCTCCTGCTGCACGAAACCGCGTGCCACCAAGCGAGCCTTGTGCTTGACGATGGCTCCAGCTTCATCCCTCTTCAGCTTGAACACCCACTTAAGGGTGATCGTGCGGTGACCACGAGGGAGGTCAGCAAGCTCCCAGGTGCGGTTCTCCTGAACCGCGTCCATCTCCGACTGCATCGCGGCACGCCATGCCGCGTGTTTCTCGGCCTCTGCGAAAGACCGAGGCTCACCGTCGTCGCACGCAAGGTGCAACTGCGCCTCCAGGTCGTGAGGCACCAGTCCCGGCACCGGCTGATCGCCGAGAAGGTCCTCCATCGTACGGTACCGTAGCTGCTCACCGTCGTGGTACGCGTCGATGCGCTCCCGTCGTGGGAGAGCGGAGTAGCGAACTCCACCGGGCTGCGCTCAACACGAGCTGGTGTCGGAGTAGACGTGCCCGGAGGAGTGGCTGTTGGTGCTGGAGCGCGTGGGGTCACCGGCTGTGGTGGTGTCGGCGAAGGGCTCGTCGTAGTCGAAGTCGAGGCCCGAGGGTGTGTTGGTGCGGAGTCGGTGGAGGCTCGGGGACTGGGGTAGACACGCTTGGTGAAGAAGATCTGCCTACACCCCCAGCTCCCTCGAAGTGGACGGACTCGATAGTGAAGTCGCCGTACGTCGGAGTCGAACCATCGTCCACCGCCTTGTCCCATACCCACCCTCGCCCTTCGTCGAACAATACGTCGCGCGCCGTGCGCACACGCTGTGTCTTCGGGTCGAGGATGCAGTAGGCCTTCGAGCCCTCCGCGTAGCCGGTGAACACCCCTGGGGTGCTCCTGTCGTCGAGCTTGCCGATGTGGCCAAGCTCCTTGGCGAACGCGAGGCAGCCGAAGACCCGCAGGTAGGAGACCGCCGGCTTGCGCCCATGCCAAGCCTCGTACGGTGTCCTGCCATCGAGAGCCTTGGTAGGCGAGCGGTTGAGGATGTAGACCGCCGTCACCACCGCCTCTCCCCAGAAGATGGCCGGCATCCCCCTCTGCTTGAGGAGAGCCCGAGCCATCCCCACAACCGTCTGGTTGCACCGCTCGACGACGCCGTTCTGCTGCGGGCTGTACGGCGCGGTGTAGTGGCGCTGAATGCCCTCATCAGTGCAGTACGACGCGAACTCAGCCGCCGTTGTCGGTGCGCAGCACGCGCATGTTGCGGCCGCACTCCGCCTCCGCAGCAGCTTGCGTGCGCCTGATGGCGTCCGCAGCCTCTCCCTTGCTGCCGAGGACCATCACCCACATGTACCGGGAGAGGTCGTCGACGAGCAGCAGGAAGAAACGTCGTCCTCCTGGTGTGGCTGGTGTCACTGGGCCACACAAGTCCCCGTGCACGAGCCCGAGCCGCTCCTTGGCTCGAAAGCTCGTCTGCTGGGGAAAGGGGAGTCGCCTCTGCTTCGTTAGGACGCAGACGTCGCAGAGCTGCTCCACGTGGTCAAGGCAAGGCAGGCCTCGCACCATCTCCTTGGCACTGAGCCGCTTCAGGGCCTCGAAGTGGAGGTGCCCGAAGCGTTCGTGCCACTGCCATGCCTCGTCGTCCCGACGAGCGGCGAGGCAAACTGGTTGTGCCACCTGCGCGCTGAGGATGTAGAGTCGATTAGTGCCTCTGGTTACCTTGGCAAGGAGGCGACGACGGCGATCCCAAATTCTCATGACTCCATGCTCGACCAGTACGCGTGAGCCGTTTTCATCTAGCTGTCCCACGCTGATGATAGAGTTCCTCAACGTGGGGATGTAGTAGACTCCGGTAAGCAACCTGTGCTCACCGGACTTGGAGGAGAAGGTGACGGAGCCGACGCCCTTGATCTCCACGCCGGAGGCATCCCCAAACTTGACGGAGCCTCGGACGCTGGAGTCAAGCTCGGTGAAGAAGTCCCGCCGGCCAGTCATGTGATGGGTGGCACCGGTGTCGAGGTACCACCCATCAGCCTTGTCGTTGCTGGAGCTGTTGCCGAGGAAGGCATGTACTTTGGCTCGTCGAGGTGGAGGAAAGCCGTTGCGACCGGTGCTGCTAGAGATAGCTCGATGCTTGCGTGTGCCAGGAGCAGAGCCAGCTCTTCCTCCTCCACCTGTGCGACGTGGGCCTAGCCGCGTCGTGGCTGCCGACAGTCTTTGGCCCAATGGCCAGGCTTGTCACAGTTGCGGCAGGTGTCGTCTCGTGCCGGCTTGTGGTTGCCGGCGGCTCCGCCCTGGGCGCCTCTGCGAGCGCCATCCTCGGCGCGTCTTCGCGCCCACCGCAGCTGGACGCCTCCGCGCGCCTTGTGCGGCTTGCGACCGCCTGTCGAGGGAGAAGGCTCCCCCTTCCTCCCATCACCCTGAGAGGCCTCCCACTGCTCCCAAGTGAGATGGAGCTTCCCGCCAATGGTGATAGGCCCCGAGAGGTTGTGGCTCATCACCGTCGACGACCTTGAGGCGACCTAACGCCTCCTCGATCGACATCGTGGAGAGGTCCAGCAGAGACTCGATCGAGCGAGCGATCTGCCTGTACTTCTCTGGGACGCAGCGGAAGAGCTTCTCGACAGCTCTCTCATCGTCGTAGGTGTCGTCGCCGTACTACACCATTTTCTGCAAAAGAGTGTTGAGACGAAGATCAAAGTCATCAACATCCTCACCTGGCTTGAAGGCCAGGTTCTCCCACTCCTTGCGGAGTGCCTGCAGTGTGGACTTGCGAGCGCGGTCGCTGCCGATGCGTGCCGCAGCGATGGCGTCCCAGGCCTCCTTGGCAGTCCGCTTCTGGGAAAGCAAGAACTGCATCTCGGGCGGGACTGCAGCGATGAGGGCATCCAGCGCCCGCCGATCCTCGTCGTAGTCGACGTCGCCGTACCAGACTGCCTCCCACATGTGCCGCACCTGGAGCCTCACCCTCATCACCGCGGCCCACTCAATGTAGTTGGTTTTGGTGAGGGTAGGCCACCCACCGCCGGGACCAAAGTCCCTGACCACCGTCTGGACGCCGTAGTGGCCATGGCGCCGGTCAGGGGAGGGAGAGCCGCGCTGCCTGCGAGGGCCGCGCTCTCCGTCGAACCGGCCACCTCCACCGGGAGCGCCGCCGCCGCGCGCGCGCTCCGGGCTACCGCTGGCACGCCCGCGCCTGGCTGGGTTCCTGTCGGCGGGCGCGCGGTCCCTTGGGCCACCGCCGCCGCCATGGGGGTGGGCTGCTGCCCACCGCTCTGCCCGCTCCCGCGCCCTTCCTCTTGCCAGCTCCTCAAGCTCCCTGTCGGCGGTGATGTCGCCAGCGATGGAGCCATTGATGCTGCTGCGCAAGGTCTCAACCTCTGCCTCCGCCGCACGTGCCGCATCTTCCGCCGCCTCTGCTTCCGCCTCCGCCCTGACTGCTGCCAACTCCGCTGCCGCCAGTCTGGCCGCCCTCGCTGCTGCTGCAGCGGTCTGAGCCGTTGCTCGCCTGCGCTCTTCTGCTGCGGCGAGCTCGGTGTCCTGCTGACGCTGAGTGCTCGAGGCGACCGAACGCCGAGACCGAACGTCGGACATGGCGCGCCTCCGGGGGGCTACTGCGTGGAGAAGTGAAAGGGGAAGGAAGAGCAGCCGGTGCTGCTGCTGCTGCTGGCTGAGAGCTCAACCGAGCTTGGGAAGGGGTGGAACAGACGATGTTTAGCCTACAGGAAAGTGTGGCTCTAATACCAAATGTTAGAATTTCAATGGTTACTCTCATTGAGAAGAGGATGGCACTCAAGATGGGGCAATTTTCTGGTTTTTCTTCATTCACAAACTCAAAGCCATGTCCTCCCAAAGGGAGATTGGATACATATTTATAGCTGCTTGCGTCTAATGGGGTGCTGTCCTAGAGTATCCCAACAAACTGTCCTAGAGCATCTCAACAAACTGTCCTAGAGCATCTCAACAAACTGTTGTCCTAGCTGTCCTAGAGCATCCAAACTGAAAGGAGATGCTGTAGAGATGCTGTCCTAGAAAGCTGAAAAGCAAGGAAAGGACACCACAAGACCAAGACCAACACAGCTAAGACTTATTCCTTCAAACCCCATAATCTCTTTAATACCTAAATGTGTATATAATTTTGCTAGATAACTCTTCCCTGCTCAAAAAAGTTACATGTATCTAAGGCAAACTATCTAAGTTTACACAAGTACACAACCAGGATTTTTCACATTTTGATCCTTTTAGAAAACTTATTCCACAAATAGACCCCTAAAAAAACTTATTCCAGAAATGATCCTTTTCATGGCACCAACTTCATCGGCGCTATGGTCCAACACGCCGTCCCCCTAGGCTCCCGATGGAAGTTAAGTTACTAACGTGAAGGAGGACGGCGCTAACGTCGTCGATGCCGAGGACCAATTTGTAATAAAAAAAATATTTACAAATAGGTCCTCAGCGCCAATGACGCTGACGCCAAGGACCTATTTTTAAAAATTTACAAATAAGTCCTCAGCACCAATGACATTAGCGCCGTCCCCCTTCATATTAGTAACTTAGCTTTCACACAGGGGCGGAGGCGGCACCAACGTCATTGGCGCCGTCATGTTGGACCACGGCGCCAACGTTGTTGGCGCCGCGAAAAGGACCATTTCTAGAATAAGTTTTTCAAAAGGACTAGAAGGTGAAAAATCCAGAGTACACAACTATAAATGGAACATGATTAAATTAAAAGTTTCAAATTTACATGAATGATCAAATGATTACTAGTGCTTAATATTAGTCATCTGTGAAATCACCAATTCATTTTGATTATGACATGCCCATTGCAATAGTTGCAACTATCCCCCAAAAAAGTCATAGCATGTGTTTAGGCATTGATGATTAACATTTGGGAAGCAAAGAGCACAAAACAAATGTACAGCGTGAAACACCTAAGTTAATGGCGCTGATGTTTCTGAAACCATAAAAGACATGTAAAAGGACAATGACAAAAACCAGTTTGTAGGAAGCTTTACAAAACACCCTATCATACATGATAATACAGAAAATATAAGCATGGATGTAGATCTATACCTATCTCAACAAACATCGTTGGTGTATTGGTGACTGGTCCATGGTGGGTAGCTTCCAGTGTAATCTTCACAAGAAATAAGAATTAGAATTTTAAAAGCAGAAAGTTCGGAATCGGAAGAAAAGAAAAACATTAATTAACAGAAAAGGTACCTCAAACTCTGGAACAAGACCTTGGTCTACCGCAATCTTTTGCATCAAACGGAGCCATGGACCAATTCGAGGATTGGGCAGAGCTGCCCATCCTGGTCTCCCTCCTTGAGGTGGCGTCTCATCTTCTCTCAGATGTGGCACACCTTAAGGTGTGACACACCAAAAGAAAGGATACCATGTTTAATATAAAATAATTGAATACTTGTGGTACTATGAAGTATGAACCATTAACTTACAAATCAGCATATTTATACACTCAAAAAGTACAGATGCATTATTTGTAAACAAACAAATAACAAAATACAAGTTCAGTATCTTTCAGGTTTATTAATCAACATTTATGTCATATCTTATTTAGGTATTCAATATAATTCAAACACAGAAAATATTAAACATTTAACAGAGCCAGGGATAAACAAGAAACATAGCACTATGACTAAAAATAACCAACCGATTGGATGGACAGTAAGTGCAGGACGGTTGGAGACAGCAGTGTGTTTGCTGAGGAATATGACCTCAGAAACAGCCTCTCCAGTGGCTGCCTGCCACCGGTGGTCAAGATCATCCTCCGCAATGATGCTGCGTTCATGCTTCAATAGTCGAACATCCCCATTTGTAAAGCTCTCCATCCCCTCCTACAAAACATATACCAGCAGAAATTTATATGGAATTGTTGCGGCATTCTAACAAGTTAAAGAAACATCTGATGGATGTTAGAAAAAACTGTAACAATAAAATTTGAAGCTAAAACTTAATAAAAACAAACAGAGTCACTGGAACATAATAGATATGTGTTGCTGTACATGATCTGCATTCCGATAACTCATTGCTTTCTAGGTTGCCTGGAGCAGGGAGAAAGCAATTTACACCCAGACAAAACCTAGGAAGGTTCAGGGACACCGGATTCTGGCCAACTCTTTTTCGACACACTGATAGAAGAAACATAGCACTGTTATTCTCCATGGTTCTGCTATGTGTCTTTAGATACGGATTTATCAGCTCCATAGTCACCTAAATCTGAATTTGTTTGTTAAATGAGGCAGATACATTTTTGCAAACATTTGTTCTGAAGAGGCTAATTGATCAAATTGGTGACTTACCTTCTTCTGCCATACACTTAAATTAGCAAGTTCTATGATTCAAAGGTAAGGGACAGATTCCCCCTAATATTGTATGGAAGCTTATAGCTGTAAGTGCACGATATCTGCTTGCATTGGTATTCATGGATTAAAGCTCGAGTGTCATCTTGAAATATATCGACATTCTTATATATTATCATACATACAAATGTTTTAACTTTTCCTTGTCACTAAAAAGAACAGTAGAGACGCCACTCTCCATTTTGCTGTGACTCATCCTGTCATGTCGATTTTAATGTGGCAGCATGTCGACGGTAGCTATGTGACAAAGTCCAGAGGAGCTTGAAAAGCTAAAAGCAATATATGTTTTTTTTTACTATCAATATCCATTCTTGAAATAATTTGCGATGATGTAAAAACAGATTATTTTCAGCCATACGATATTAATATCCGGAATCGCTCTGCAGTCTAAGTAGCAACTAGCATCGACATGCAAATCTCTATATAGTATCTGTAGTTGCATAAACCCGCACCAAAAGGGCATCCTATAACCTGGGCATCTGGCTGGCATATGCTTGCAAAGCTCAGAACAGAAGAACAATTCCAGTCTTCAAAAAAGAAAACGGCGCGCCTGCCGCATCGAACAAGAAACCTGCTCCACAAACACTAACCATAATCCAAACCCTAATTAAGGAGCAGCGATTCCCCGCGTTACACTACAACTCTTGGCGAAGCGGAGATTGGGATTAGATAAGATGGGGGGCGGTGGGTTGCTTACGGGGATGGGAGGGCCGGGGGACCAGCCGGGCATGGCGAGGAAGGCGGCGGCTGGGCCGATGGACGCCGGGTCCGACGCCGTCGCCACCACCAGCACCACCATCTCCTCCTCTTCCTCCTACTCCCACCGACCGAGCACGCCTCCCCCTCCACCACCGCTCGCGCTCGTGCTCGGCTGCTGCTTCTCTTGTCCAGGAGAAAATCGATTAGAATGCTTGATAAATTGTGAATTGTCATAGCCTATTTTAATTTCTTTTCTAGTCCTAGAAAAAGAAAAGAACAAAAATATTGAAACTCAACGTATAAAATTTCGTTCTATTCATTTTCTTAAAAAACTTTTTGATAGAGGAAAAGAAGTATGTTGAAAAGGTCCCCGGCCACGAGGGTTCATCAACTCATTTCTCGGTCAGATATTGCAAAAGTACAATTAGAACTTGTCACGAGCCTCATCTGGTGAGGGATTAGCTGTATCGGCTTTCCCTAGTGATAAGGTGGACTAGTACGCTATGTTGGTTTACTCCCAGAGACATGATTAGTACCACCAGAGCTAGATGAGACTTGACAAATTGGGATTCCTCTATTCTATATATTTAGAAGATATAAAGGTATAATACAATAAATAAATACAAATATAGTATTATCATATGATAATGGAATCAAATATGCAGGTTCCTGGGCAGGATTCGACTGGCGAGATAGACTACTTTGTTTGCGACTTTCCGTGCTTTACTTTCAACCGCGATGAGGTCAGCGTTTCTTAGCGGATAACGTGTTGAGCTATGCCCAATAATAGTCGTAAGATGAAGTAGCAGATCCTGAACCAGCTTTGGACATAGTTCTTTCTTTTTTGATTAGAGGAAAGACGGAGGATGCTTGCCTTGCGAATTTGCAAAGGTAGAGCCCGATTGGTGTCGAAAAAGGTTATCATCCCACTTTTGGCTACTATTACTTCTATAAATAAAGAACATCGGTCGGGGCTTTCTGGTGATTTCTATATAAGAAAACACTTTGAGAACTTGGCATAGAGTCGGTGATCCTGCGTTCAATCACCTGCGGCTCGGCACAGTGACAAGAAAAACAAGTGAATAATTGGAATAGAATGCAATCGTCAACCAAAAGGATGGCTCAAGTAGCCGCTCTGGATCTTGCTCGATCTTCCTTGGCTTCCGTGCTCTTTGACACAACCATCTTCAGTCTTTACTTAGCCGCCGAATGAACGAGTCCATCTATTCGGGCTAGTCAAGAAATTCCAATGCGAAATGCAAGCAGAGATTGCCCCGGCGCACAACCACTCCAATCCGCCTAGGCTCGAGAAAAAGCAATGGATTGAGCGCACTAGCGCGAAAGCGTTAGCACGCGCATCCGTTTTCTAAAATTGTTGCGCTATTTAAAAAAGTAGACATACACGCACGCACACCACTTACTCATGCAACACTGTATTTACACCCGTGATTTCACCCTCTGACATACGCTCGATATCACTAGAATCCCGTTGAAAGCCCACATCTACATAATATTCGTGGGTAATGGAATTTAAATCCTAGTGAATAAAGTTACGAACAATCACACCACCCGCTCTACCCATTTTTTCTATTTTGAAGATAGGGCTATTTTTTTATGATATTCCATGTAAACTTACTGATAAAACAGGTTTTCCGACTAGAAAAAGCTTAGAGGAAAAGCGTTTTGGTTTACATGTTACACCCATTTTCTCTTTTATGATAATATTTTACTACGAATAAGATTTGTTTAATTTATTCATCACCCATCATGTTAGTCTTCTGTGTTAGAGCATGCTCAACAGCCCCCTAATATTTGACTTCCAAAAATTGTAAATTGGGAATATCAAAATAAAAATTGGACCCATATTAACACCAAAATTTGGTAAGTTCGAAATAATCATTGCCCTTGAGTCAGTACTGGCTTCAGAGTTATGGAATCGGCCGATGGAAACAATCAGTCGGTTGTATTCTTGATGGATTCGGTTAAGGAAATTAATTAATTAAAGAGAACTTATCAAAAAGACCGAGTTCAAGAATGATGCGATATAACAGTTTATCTATTAATTAGGAAGAGTTTGTTAGTTTCCTTTTATCTTTAAGAAAGTGTGTTTAGTGTATGTGTTAATGACGAAATTTGGTAAACCTCGAAGTTATCATCGGCCTAGAGTAAGTATCGGCTTCAGAGTCCTGGAATCGGTCGATTGGCATTATCAATCGCCAGCAATTGTATTCTTCATGGATTCAGTTAACAAAATTAATTAATTAAAGGAAGTTCATCCAGAAAAGTCTGAGTTCAATTCAAGGAGGATGCGGCATGGTAGTTTATCAATTAATTAGGCAGAGTTGTTAGTTTCCTTTTATCTTTAGGAAAATGTGTTTAGTGTTTGATAAGGACTTTATGTTTTTCCTTTTATCTTTGGGAAAGTTTGAGTCGTGTTCGATATGGACTAGTATCTACCTATAGGTACAAATATGTACACCTAGGATCCCTGTAAATTATCTCTCGATCAATACAACTATTCTCGGTGCACCGCCACCCTCTTTCTAAGGTTTTTACTCATCAACTGGCGGAAATTGGCACCTGACGCGAGGCTGCATCAGCTTTCGATCTCCAGCAAAGGAGTAAGCCCTACATTCCGTCGGGTCCTGGTGAATTTATCGGCTACATTAGTGTTATTCAAGGCTGCATCGCTTCGATCTCTTGGATCACTCTGGTTCAGTTGATATATTTACCTACCTGATATTTCAATTCTATTTTAATTGCATTGTGTTTAGAGACGTATCGGTTTAGTTGGGACTGCCTCGGTTAGGTCTGATCTTCTGTCTTAGCTGATATATCTCTACAATCACAATGTTGTTTTAAATAGATTTGTTATATCCATCACATTAGATAGATCTATCGGTTCATCGAGTATTAGATTATCATATACAATCTTGTACTGCATCGGTTAGGTTCGACATACTAGATTGTTGTTGACAAAATAAATCTTGTTAAGCCGATAGGTTCATGCTAATGTTTTATCGGAGTGCTAGCCAATGAGTTATCATATATGTTATATAATCTAGATTAAAAATGTTTTCTACTTGTATCGGTTGATCTCCATTTAAAGTTTTATCGATAGCAGCTAGATTACTTTATTGGCTTAGATTATATAATGTATCCACCATCCTAAAAATCAATCAAAGGCTTGATTTTAAGATACTATGTTTCTTTTCATACTTAGTGCTGCATCAGTTAAGTTTGATCTACTAAGTCATGCTTAAAATCATAATCTCTAGCCTATTTCTTGATTGTCAATAAGGGTTTCATCGGGGTTTCAGCCGATGAGTTATATGGACATTGCATCGGCTTACAATAATTACATACAAGTTGGTTTGAGCCGATGACAACAAAGTTTTCACTGTTTATCTAATCGTTTGGATTTAACGACATCAGACCTCTAGCCGACGAATGCTTTAACCTTCGGATCAGTGCTTATTCAATATATCATTACTTACCGATTGGTTTCTACTGGATTATATTATTGTTTATTACATTATCATCAGCCAATTATCTTTATGTCATTTCATTATTTACTCAAGTATCAAGATCTATACTGGGTATCGGCTGGTATCGGCATCGGCTGGAATTACTATATTGACTTGTCAGCCGATCGGCTCTTTGATATTCAATTTATATATCTTGTCAGTTGCAGGATCAAATTGACTGGCACACCCGCATCTCATCATTATTTTGGACCTGCACTGGAGTTAAGCAGATCTCCCAAGACCGTCGTGTTTTTACGTCAATAGTACAACAAGGACTTCATGTTTTTCCTTTTATCTTTAGGAAAGTTTGTATTGTGTCCAATAAGGACTAGTATCTACCCATAGGTATAAATATGTACATCCGGGGTCATTGTAAATTATCTCACAAATCAATACAACTACTCTCGGCGCATCACCACCCTCTATTCCGAGGATTTTACTTACAACGGATGGAACTTGGCACCTGACGCGGGACTGCATCGGCTTTCGATCTCCGCCGCATGGGTAAGTCCTATGTTCCACCGATCCTGGCAATTGTATCGGCTACATTGGTGTTATTCATAGTTGCATCGCTTCGACCTCTTGGATTGTTGTGGTTTGGTTGGTATATTTGCCTACATACTTATCAAATATCTTAGTTAATCTAGTTTGGTAGCTCGATTTACTTGTATCGGCTTTTATCTGCTTTAGGGTTTTTACCGGTATCGACTAAATTATTTTGCCAGATTAGATTAGCTAAGGTATCCACCACCCTGAAAATTAGTCAAAGACTTGATTGTTTAGACTTTATGCTTATTTGCATATTTTGCGATGCATCATCCCTAGCCGTGCTTAGAATCATAAAGGTTAACCTGTTTTTTATTATGATAAGGGTTTCATCAAGGTTTCAACCGATGAGTTATATGGACGTTGCATCGACTTATAAGGATTATGTACAAGTTGGATTTAGTTGATCGCAACAAATGTTTCACTGTTTATCTAATTGTTTGGATTTTACGATATCGAACCTCCAGCCAATGTATGCTTTAACCGTCGGATCAACACTTATTCTATTATATCATTATTAGTCAATTTGTTTCTATTGAATTATATTATTCTTTTATTATATTATCATTAGTCGATCGTCTTTGTTTACTCAAGTATCAAGATCTATATTGGATATAGGGCCGGCTCAATAATTTTAAGGGCCCTAGACAAACTCGGCACTATAGGTTCTTCAGAAGTTAAGGGTAATCTTTTTACTTGTAATATATACTCTATAAAATTTAGTGACATAAATAAACATTTAAAACATGGTAAATAATAAATCAAGCAGTTTGCAAGTTGCAATATATAATGTGTTCTCGATAACTAATATCGATAGTATAATTGACAACAAAAAAACAACGTAAAAACAAAGTACTATGAATACCTTAATAGGAGATCACAAATATCCCATGTCCTCATGTCCCTTATAAAAAAGAGCTTCTTCGGGCATTTCTTGAAGTGAAATCATTAAGAATAGTATGGAGATCAATGTTGTTCAAGATATTCTTCTCAATGCTGCACATAGCTAAGCCATTCAACCTTTCCTGCGACATAGTTGACCTCAAATAGTTTTTCAATAATTTCAATTTTGAAAAACTTCTTTCACGGTCAGTTAAGAGGATTCGATAGGCAATAGAGACATTTGGATAGCAATCTGCATTAGTAATAAACTGAAGAATCTCAGGTGCTGACATCGAATCATTTGGCAAAGTTACTTGCAACACTTTTAATTTAGAGAAAACATCATTGAACTCAACATCAGATGAGTCATCATGAGAAAAGGCTTGTACAAAAGTAGTGCAACACTTCCGGAGATCAAGCTCATCCAAAGACTTCAGATTTTTTGAGTTGAATAAGAAACCAAACAAACTGTCAAATGCCTTCAATTGCTCAAATCGACTAGTCAATGACGCAACTGCAACATCAATCATGACAGGAAAGTAATTAACTCTGAAGGGTTATATGGCTGTCTGTCTTTCTTCATCTTCTTCATTTTGTTCATCAAAATGCCTCTTTCTTTTATGTTGACGTTTTATAGGAAATTCTGGCTCTATATCCATGTCAGAAGCAATGCCTTTAGCAATATCAAGACTAGAAGTGAAGCCTTCATTTCTATATGTCTTAAAAAATTGATGACCCCTTCTAATTGTTTGAGAGTAACATCTATGCACACAATCTTAGATTGCAATTTCTTGCTCACCATATTTATAGAAAATAGAACATCATGCCAAATAACCATGCCAACTAAAAATTCAAAATTCTCAAGTGCAGTTACCAAAGATTGAGCATCAATTACTGCTTTTGGATTATCAGTAGAGGACTTCTCAAGTTCCAACAAAGCGGACCTTATTTGGGGGGTTTGATACCTAATAGCTTGAACACTTTTTATTCGACTCTCCCAACGAGTATTAGACAATGATTTGACAGTAAATTTTGGAACATTGTCAAGCAAAATCTTTCACCTTTTAGTAGAACTTGAAAACACTGCATATATCCATTGTATCACACCAAAGAATGAAATAGCTTTGCCGCAAGATTTCACCATGTCACAAAGAGTGAAATTTAGACTATGACATGCACATGGCATATATAATGCTCTTGGGTTAATATCAAGCAACCGCTTCTGAACACCCTGGTGTTTTCCCTTCATATTGGAACCATTATCATAACCTTGACCTCTCACATCAGCAGCATTCAAATCAAGAGAGCCCAATTCATTAATCAATACATTAAAAAGCCCCGATCCTGAGGTGTCATCCACCTTTAAGAACCCAAGAAAGAACTCCTCTACTCTTGGAGTATTAGTGGACATATTGACACAACGCACAATTAAAGTCATCTGTTCTTCATGGCTCACATCTGGTGTACAATCTAATATAATAGAAAAATACTTGGCATCTTTAATGATCCTTAAGATAACACCTTCCACAGCATGAGCCATAAGAGATATTAACTCATTCTGAATACTGTGACCAAGGTAATGATGATGAATTTCACTTTAGAATGTGTCTAATGTGTTCTTGCATCACAGGATGAAATTCACAATCATTTCAACCATGCCCAGAAAATTACCATTGTTATTTTCGTAAAGTTTCTCTTGCGATCCTCAAAAGGCCAAATTATGTTTTGCAAGAAACTTCACAGCAGATACTATTCTTACCAAAACTTGTCTCCAACGCTCTTTTTCCTTTGCGATTTCTCGCTGCAAATCATCATCAATTGTTTGGTTTTTTGCTTAACCTCAACCTAAGCTCATTCCAAGTATTCATGTTTGTTATATGGTCAACACTATTCTCATGATCTTTGAGTCTCTCACTAAGATGCTTCCAATCACTCAATCCGTTAGATGCGAGCAAACTTTTGCTATGATTGGATTTGAATAATTTGCAGCAAAAACAATAAACTTTGTCCACTTGCTTAGAGTAAATCAACCATTTTCTGTCAACCATCTCGCCATTACTTAACTTCCTAGAATAGTAAACATCTGAAAAATGTCTACCAATACTATCTGAAGGGTACTGCAGATTGCATTCCCTCACTTGCCCTTTTTCAACTAAAATATCTCTTTCATTGTTGCTAAGACTATGCCATATCCTTGGATCATATATGCCTACAACTGAATCTTCTTCAACATCAATATTTGGATCTTCCTGCTCTCTACCTTCTGCATTTCCTGCATTTAAATTTTCATGGTTTGTACCTTCTTAAATGTTATCATTTTCTGCATTTATATTTTCATGCTCTGTACCATTTTCTAGGAGAAGTATGGCTTGCTGCTCTTGTTCTTCACTACTAAAGTGATCTAACTCCTCACAATTATCATCCAGAGTAATATTACTGGAGAAAAACTTACGAATAGCACCCTTTTGCGATTGAATAAACTGGTCGTCACGTTTCCTTTTCTTCCTTTTTTCGGCACCAGACAAATGCTTCTTAGGTAACATAATTTATGCTCCAGCCAAAGATCAATCCAATAAAAGAACAACACCTGAACAAGAAGTCAATGGTACTTAATGACCTAAAATCAGTGAGGGAAAAATCTATATAATCAAGGGCCTAGGCCTAATGAAAACTAATCCACCATGTACCTTAATTTAATTAGCTTATGGACCTATGGTGCACTGGAATTGTTGTATACTTGTATTGATCCCTGAAACGGTTGAACCCAGAACTGCAGAACCCTAAGTCCCTAACCTAGGCAATTTAATGGGGAACAAAAATTAAATTAGAAGAACAGATCAATTATAATCAGTGAGAAGGATCAATGGATTGGATCATCACCTGATCTAGCTTCAATTTTGATGCTTTGTCTTCTGCCGCTGGCCTCCAGGCTCTAGTTCTCTATCTTCGACTCCACGGTGTCACGGCAATTTCCAAGTGGCAGGATCGGAAGGTAGAGAGTCAGCTTCAGCATGCAAGGAGGCGTTGGGCTGCTGGGCTGGCTGGCTAGGGCTTTTATTTCTGTATGTTGATGCCAGGCTGCAAGTTGGGCTGCTAAGAGGCTAGGACTAAAAGCTAGCTACACAAGAAACCAAAGCTTGGTAAGCTATTGGGCTACATATCTATACAGGGTATATACCTGGATCGGGGCCCTCAATTTTGGTGGGCCCTAGGCCATCGCCCTTATGGCCCTACTCCAGAGCCGGCCCTGCCCATACTTAATTATTCCAGCAACGTAGACAAAATGGCAGGAACTAAAGTTGGTTGCTATGCCCAACTGCTTTCCAGAAGACATAAAATGAAAGGCTTACTTTAACTAGGAGATTCAGTAAATGCATTAGCCACAAATTGTTATCCTCAGATGAAAAGGCAGTGATGGTGTCCTGTCCTCCAAGATGAACTAGGAGGAAAGGTGCCCAAAAGAAGGCTAAAGACTCTGTCCCTGTACATGGATCCATTTCGAGATATCTGACCAAGTGTGTGGTCATGTCTGCCCCCAAATAGGCCAACCAAATCGAGAACCTAAGAAACTGGCTGCTGCTTCGTTGCCTAAGGCCACCTGTGAAGAAGAGGAAGAATTGAACCAGTATGTTTCCAAGTTGCACTCTGTTCCTGATAGATGCCTTTGTCTCTCTGGTCTCTCCTGTTAAATCCATGTACATCTGTTTGGTCAGTAGGTCTATTATGACGACTACTTACAAACTATATTATGATTCTTTATAACATATGATAAATGAAAGCAAAAGGGGAATGCTTGTTCTTGATGTTTTTACCTGTTAATGGTCTCCCATACTTATATTTGTCAGAAAACGAAAGTATGAACAGTGAAATGTGAATTCTGCTCTCTTCTCATTTATCTCAAATGTCCCATTATATAGGAAAATTACAAGCCTAGGATTCTAGACATTTAGTGTATTACATCAAATAGCAATAAGGTTGATTTATGCATATAAATATATGGCTGTTACAAAGGATTCAAATACTCTTGATGGTTGCCTTTGAATGAGACATTGATGGCTGCCATTTGATGAGATCAAATAATGGCCAAATAGTGACCCTTTTGTAACACTCCCCCTTTTGATCGAGTCTATCTTGAGATCAATGTGTTCTTTAATTCCTTTGAAAAACCTTGTGGAAAAAAATAGGAATAATTTAACCGGTGATTGCTCTAACATAAACCTGTGAGGTTTAAGGAGTAATCGATGCCTTGTTTTATCTCTAGAAAAACCCCTGTGGGGAAAACATGAGATAACCCATATGCTTGCATCAATCATTGTCTCGTTAAAAACTGTGTATGAGAAAATCTAATAGTAAAAACTCATCAAAGAAAAGAGTACAATGTGAAGCGTTTAACTAGGTCCATCATTCAAGGTCTCCCCCTGAAGCTTGCAAGTCTCTGAGCCGTCTCATACCAATTCCCTCAACACATTTCTCGAACGAGGAAGCGGGTAGGGACTTAGTGAAGAGATCTGCCAGATTATCACAAGATTTTGTCTGTAAGATGTTTGTTTCTCCACTTTCCTGAAGCTCATGGGATAAAACAATTTGGGAGCAATATGTTTGGTGATGTTGCTCTTGATGTAGCCTGTTTGCATCTCATAATACAAGCAGCATTATTCTCATAGATAATGGTAGGTGATTCTGAGTAACCAATACCACAAGATTGTTCAATGTGGTTTATCATTCTGCGGAGCCACACGCATTCACGTGATACCTCAAATAGTGCGATGATTTCAGAATGATTTGTGGAGGTAGCCACTAATGTTTGTTTAGATGACTTCCATGATATCGCAGTTCCTCCATGAAGAAATACAAAACCTGTTTGTGATCTGGCATTGTGGGGATCAGAATATAGCCAACATCAGTATATCCAACCAAACTAGGGTCATCAGTTTTCTGAAAGTATAAGCCAAGATCCTTAGTACCATTCAGGTACCCAAGGATTTCTTTTCCTCCGGTCCAATGACGCTTATTTGAGGCAGCATTATGTCTTGCAAATAGATTTACTGCAAATACAATGTTAGGCCTGGTACTATTTGCAAGGTACATGAGTGCTTCGATGAGACTGAGATAGGGATATTCTTGTCCTAATATCTCTTCTCCTACCTCCTGTGGTCGGGAAATGTTCTTTTCTTTATCGAGAGATCGAACAACCATGGTGGTTTTATTTGGATATGCTTTGTCCATATTGAATTTCACCAATAATTTCTGGACATAGACAGATTGATGCACTAAAGTTCCCGAGTGAAGGTGCTCAATTTGCAAACCTAAGCAAAATCTGGTTTTACCTAAATCCTTCATCTCAAACTCCGTCTTAAAAGATGGTTGCGAGCTTCATCTATATCTCGTGTGTTGCCAATGATATTCAAATCATCTACATATACACTAATATAATGCAAAATCCTGTGGAGGATCTTTTGATGAAGATGCACGGGCAATCATTATTATTTGAATAACCCTTCTGCAGAAGGTACTCCCTCAGTCGGTTGTACCACATTCAACCCAATTGTTTAAGACCATAGAGTGATCTTTTGAGTTTTACACAATACATATTGCGATTTGTGCTATCATTCGGTATAGGGATCGCATCGGGAACCTTCATATATATGTTCGAATCTAGTGACCCCTATAAATATGTTGTCACAACATCCATCAACTGCATAGATAGACGCTTTTGAATTGCCAATGATATCGGAACGTAACTCCACTCATGACTGGAGAATATGTTTCATTGAAATCAATGTCGGGTCTCTACGTGAACCCTTGTGCTACAAGCCTCGCCTTATATCTCACCACCTCATTGTTCTCATTCCGCTTCCGGACGAAAACCCATTTGAAACCCACAGGGAAGGTTTTTGGAGGTGTAGGTATTACTGATGAGAATACCTCTCTGCTAACTCTGCTTCAATTGCTTCGTTCCATTTGTTCCAGTCTGAGCGCTTCTTACACTCTACCATAGATTTTGGATCTGGATCATGTTGGGTGGTATCTGCAACTGATGAGGCAACTGTAGTCTTACGATCAAATGATTCTCCAGATTCAACATAGTTTATGAAAATTTCATGTACCCTAATTGTCGGTTCAGTATTTCCAGTATGACCGCGTCGGAGCGTTCCAATGTCCCATCATCAGAAATTGAGTACACTGTTGATGTGGGAAGTGGATTGGATAAATCCACTTGGTGTCTCTCAAATTGAGGTTGAGTTTCATTTACTATGTCAAAGGATTCTTTCCTCTATTTCCTCGTGCGCTTGCGAGGATTTGCCGTACTTCTCCCACTCTCTTTTGAGGAAGGGAGTTGAATAGTTTTATTTGATACCTCTATTTTTTCTCGCACATTCCTTGCAGGAATGTATGATTTTGTGATACTTTTACTCACAGTAAATAAGACTGGCAAATTGTTTGCAGTAACCTACAAATCAATGATTCTTTTAACTTGAAGTTTAGATTCATAAAATCAATGATTCTTTTAACTTGAAGTTTAGATTCTGTGGTATGAGGATCCTCCTTTAGGGTGTCTAAGGTATCCCAATTTATTTCCGGGCATTCAGTGTGATACTTGAATTCTCCCCCTAGTACCAGGAAACGTTCTTCCTTGAAGATACAATCAGCGCACCGGGTTGTGAGTAAATCCCCTGTAAGGGGCTCCAGATATTTAATGATCGAAGGAGATAAATACCACACTTAGATCCCCATTTTCCTGTGAGGGCCCATTGATGTATGATTTGGTGGTGAGATCGGTACGTATACAGCGTAACCGAATTTACGTAGATAGGAAACACTAGGAGGATCACCACGAACCAGTTGCAGCGGGGAAGCTGTATGGTATGCAGTTGGACGCAATTATATTAAGTCACCAGCATGCAAGACTGTGTGACCCCAACATGAGGTTGGTAGGTTACAATTTTGCAATAGTGGTCTAGCAATAAGTTTTATTCTCTTGATAAGAGATTCAGCTAAATCATTCTGTGTGAACATATGGTACAGAATGTTGAACTGCAATAGTGGTCTAGTAATCATCATTGAAGGCTTTGGAAGAGAACTCTGCGACGTTGTCCAATCTGATTGATTTTATCTGGTGTTCAGGTTGATTTGCTCTAAGTCTGATGACTTGTGCAATCAATTTTGCAAAGGCATGGTTCCGTATCGATAATAGATACACATTAGACCATCTTGTGGATGCGTCTATTAGAACCATGAAGTACCTGAATAGTCCGGATAATGGTTGAATGGGGCCACAAATGTCACCTTGAATGCGTTCAAGAAACTTTAGTGGTGCAGCCTTTAATTTAAGATGTGAGGGTCTCAAAATTAATTTCCCAGTTGCACATGAGGTGCACACAAAATATGAGGATTCCGGGAATTTTCTATCGCTCATACCATGTCCACTTGAATTGCTCATGATTTTTCTCATCATCCTGATACCGGGATGGCCAAGGCGTTCATGCCATGTTTTGAATGCATCCACATTAACTCTGAAAAATCACTTTGTATGCAACATATGGTACGGGTTTAATGTATGTGGAGTACAATCCAAACGGCAGAGAAGGCACCTTTTCAAGTGTTTGTTTGCCATATCCAGTGTCTTTGGTCAAGAGGAGGAACTCCTCATTGTTTTCTTCATATGTTTCCACATGAATCCCATTTTTCCGGATATCTCTATAACTTAGTAGGGTACGTGATGAATTAGAAAACAATATTGCCTCCTCAATATTATTTGTGTAACCATTGGAAGTATGATAGTAGCCCTCCAACAACCAACAATCATAGCATCGCGTCCCGCGATGGTCAAAACTTGTCCTCTCTTTGCCAGAGTTTGGAAAATTTTGACTTCCCTAAGCATAGTGTTAGTGGTACAACTGTCCACTAGGCATATCTCTTCTTCCATTGGATTGACTCCCGTAACAATCTATATAATGCAGAATTTAAATTCATAAAAATAAAGGCAAAATATAGAAAAACACATAGAAATATATTAAGATAGCAGGTGCATTATTACAACCGATAAATGGTGTAGCAACATCATGTCTTTATTACAATGATTACTTTTGCAAATTTAAATTAAAGCTATGGAACCTATTGGAAATCTCCAAAATATCGTTGGAAGCATATTCCACGAGCATGTCGTCGATGTCCATAGAGCATTCCTCTTCACTTGGTGGAGTCTTGGTTTTGCTCAGTCCTACTCCATCAGGGATGGGTCCATAGCTCCAGTCTCCAGCACTTGAGAGGCGAAGTGTGTTTCATGCTTCTGGGTGTTCTGTGCATGACCCATGGACTTCATGTATAGATCAACAAGATGCTTAGGGGTCTTGCACTTCTTAGCAATATGATTGTAGCAACCACACCTGAAGTAGGTGATCTTGTTGCCACTATCATTTTTGGGCTTAGAAATGCCTGTCCTCTTTTGGGCATTCCCACGTGGCTTTTTGGTTCTCTTGCACTTGCCCTTGCCAGAGAAATTTCTAGTCTGTGTATTCTCATTCGGGACATTTTTCTTCACATTCGCATGTACTTCAAGCAATGGTGCAGTGCCCAATAGGTGCTAGTTCGAGTTCCATACAGTGAGCTTATGGTTCTTTTCTACCTGTTTCAATGTCTGAATGAGTGAAGAGTAGACTGTGAAATTCTTCTCACGGTATTGTTGAATAATGATCCTTTCTGATGGGAGCATTATAGAGAGAGTCTTTTCAATTTTATCCGCTTCAGAAGGTTCTTTCTCACAAAATCGGAGCTTAGATCATATATTCTAAACAGCATGGATGAACTCATCTACAGCTTTAAAATCCTGTAGGCGTAGGTGGTTGCACTCATGCGTTGTCTCTGGGAAGAGAATAGCTTTGTGTTGTTCATATCATTTTTGAGAGATGTCCACAAAGCATGTGGGTCCTCCTTATACATGTACTCCATTTTCAAATCCTGATGAATATGATTCCTTATCACTTCAAGGCGGAGAATTTAGACATGTTAAAGGGGGCAACGTTTCCTTCAGTTGTTTCATCTATACATCTGTATAGTCCATTTGTCGACAGATTTACTTTGACATCCATTGCCCAAGCAGGGAAATTGGAACCATCAAGAGCGAGAATATCAAACTCTTCGGTTGCCATCTCACCTACATTGTGATAGCCAAAATTTTGAGAAATTATGGCATATTTGCATTAAAATAAAAAAATAATAGGGCGATAAAATAAATGTTGCAAAGTACTTGTAAAATAAATGACATGGAAATGCATTGAGTGCTGAAAACAAACTCATGTTTACAATAACACAGAGTTACAGGGTGCTGAGAGCAAATGTACAGTCTCTGGTTATTTGCGGAAAGCAAATTGACCAAAGGTCAGGTACTAAAATGTAAATTCTGAAAATATAAAGATAAATGGGCAGTGGGCCGAGACAATCTCGGTTTTGGCCCACCGCCGCTTTTGGTCCAAGAGGCCAGGAGGGGAGGTGCGGGCGCACAAGGCCTGGCAGCCCATGCGGCTATTGGACTAGCCTGCCAACCCATTAGCGCATGTGGCGGTGTGGAAGGCGGACGCGCCGCCGCCGGGCGCCGGCGCAACCACCGCCTTCAGCCCCACGATAGGGAGGGTCGAGCGCCGCCGTCCGGCGCCGGCGCGGCTGGTGCGCGATCGCCGCCGCCACCACTGGCACCGTCGCTCGCAGCCACCACATCGTTGCCGGTGTGTCGCCGACACTACCATCGTTGCCGGTGTGCCGCTTACGTCACCACCACCACCGTAGGCCTGCCACCGACACCGCCACCGCCGCCGCCCTCCCTTCACCTCCTGGACCGCGTCCCTCCCCATGCTCAGGGCGCCACCGCACCTGAGGGTGGGAGACGGTTAGCCTTGCCACCGCCGCTTGTCTTGGCCAGGACATGCCCGGTCTTGACGATGCTACGGAGGCCGGGGCGTGCATTTGCCGCCGCGGTTGTGGTCGGGCGGCCGGGGAATGGAGGGGCCGGTGGTGGAGATGTAGGTGCGAGCACGGAGCTGCTGGAGCCACCCGCTGCCATGTAGAAGGGCGGGGCTCTGCGGCGTGCGATGATGGTACCTCTGAGGAGGAATTCCGACAAATCAGCCGGTGTTGGTGTGTGCAACGGCGTCGCTGGTGGGTAGTCCGGTGAAGGTGGTGGTGAAATGGCGCGGCGAACGTGATTTGTCCAGCCGTGGTGAGGACAGTATGACATGACCACGTCTGTCATCTCCTGTGGTAGCCCGTCAGACTGCAGTCGTACCCTTGCCGTCCATCCATGGGACTCGCAGTGGTGCGGCGACTCCACCAGGATACGTTCTGGCGCCGTGCAGGTGTCACGCATAACTAGAGGACCGCGACGAGTCGCGAGGGTGCTGGAGTTGGTGCTACCGACTCTGGTGGTTCTACGGGCAGCAACGCCATCGTCGCGGCGGCGTCCTCCACGTCTGGGGAAGCTAGAGGGAGGACAACATGAGCCACGGCCGACAAAACCAGCACCACGGCCCCTGTTGCGTTGAGGACGATGTACCAGAGCCTGGAGAAGCATGTCAAGCTACCGATGCATGATGCAACGTAGACGGCGAGCACGAAGATTGCGAGGAATAATCGATCCGGTGTCAAGAGGAATAGGCAAATTGCGAGCCATCTTACCCTTAGTTCACCGGTGAGTTCTCCACCGTTCTTGCTCATAGAGCGTGCTGATAACGTGTTAGAAAACGAAAGGATGAATAGTGAAATGTGAATTCTGCTCTCTTCTCATTGATCTCAAATGTCCCATATATAGGGAGATTACAAGCCTAGGATTATAGGCATTTAGTGTATTACATCAAATAGCAATAAGATTCATTTATGCATATAAATATATGGCTGTTACAAAGGATTCAAATATATGGTTGCCATTTGAATGAGACCTTGATGGCTTGATGAGATCAAATAATGGCCAAATAGTGACCCTTTTGTAACAATATTGACCATTGTCCTTTCTTACTTTACAGTGTTGTTGACGATGAAATTTGGCAAGCTTTTAAATCGGAAACAAGATCCAATCCGAAGCGGATTTGAAGATATGCGGAAATCTCGGAAACAGAGTGCGCATCGGCTAGAGACCGTGTCGGCTGGAAACCGAGTCCGATTTGGATAGCCGATATGGCCGATATCATATGTGAAGTCAGTATCAGATTCGATAGAGAGTTTGCGACAATGTTGCCAGGCAAGGATAGAGTCCAGAATTGACAATGTTGCCAGGCAAGGATATATTTGTTTTCTACTTTTTGACAAGTTCATGCTTTCGAGTCGAGCTGCATCAATTTGATCTTCGACGAAGAGGTAGGTCTTGTTATGGCGGTTCGCATCATTGGAATTAGTGCTTACATCTTTATGACACTCTAATTCTATTCTATAAATCGTCGAGTTATCATATACGTTATATAATTTAGAATGACAATGCAATCTATTCGTATCGGCCAATCTCTATCTAGAGTTTTGCTGATAACGGCTAGATTGCCTTGTTGGTTTGAATTATATAATGTATTCACCATCCCTAAAAGGTAACCATCGGCTTGATTGTGTAGATATTATGCTTCTTTTCATACTTAGTGTTGCATCAGTTAAGTTTGATCTACTAAGTCGTGTTCTGAATCATGATCTCTAGCCTGCTTTATGGTTGTTAATAAGGATAGTATTGGGGTTTCAGCCGATCTTATCTGATATAGATATTTTACATAGTTTTATACTTTGTTTAATGTTCTATATCTGTCCTTTATATTAAGATCTAATCTAATACAAATATATTGGACTTATTATCAATCCAATTGATATTACTTGAATATATTTGTTGCAAGAGAATATCTTAGTATAAAGTTGTATCGGAGCTATAGCCGATACATTCTTAAATCTGGACATCGTCTATGACATGAGTACATGTCATCGTTATTTCATGTTACTTCGGACTTGGGCAATTTATACTGTTTCGGTTCAGTCCGATCTATCTCAATTGCTTATTTCTAAAATAATATTGGCATATAGATTACATGACACTGATCTTTTCAGCCGATGTACTAGTTTTAGAGTTAGTTCTATCATGGATAAACACCTTACAGCCGATTAATGCTTTATTGCATCGGTTAGGTTACATCACGATACGATATCGGCTAGTTGGCCGATTGACTATCGTCTACTAATAAATTTGCATATTTTTTTCTTGTTGATTGCAGGATCAAATCAACTGGCACGCCCTTCGAACATAAAGATAACTTTTGGACTTGCAATAGAGGAAAATAAATCTCTCAGGCCAATGTGTGTTTTTCGCATCAACAAGTGTACTACTAATAACGTTAATTGTGAATCACACGTTCCACTTTTCCGGTATCTAAGAAAATATTTTGGACAAAATTCTTGCTTAAAGAAGATATTGCCAATAATTTAGAGCTGGTTATACAAATTTATCTTATCATGAGAAGATGTGAATTGCAAGCATGGGTGGACCCAGCACCTAGCAGCCATCGGCAGGTGAAAGGTGAGCACACTGTATTACTTGTGTTTGACTGCGTCGGAGGCTAGTCATAGTAAGTTTTGCCAGGATCTGGAAATTTCCTATGTCAGCCACCGATGGCAAGGGATAGAACATATTTTACAATTTACATGAGCCTGGTACCCTACTCTTGCTTAATTCTAACTATGATGATATAATGAGTACATCGGGGCTTAGCACTACAAGGATAAACCCGGTCTAAGACACCACCATGTGTTTGGATTATGTGATGTCCCAGTCACCATATAATGCAAATGTGCCCTATGCCTGATGCTAATTAAGCATTACTTAACGATATTTGTCCACTTGAGTGCCACCTTAGCAAAACAGAACAAGTAGGATTATAGAGAACTGATGAATTGCAAATGCTACAAGCAACATAATGTCTTTCAATTAGATCTGACCTACGTATAAACGATGCTATTCCATTAGTTCTTTCTGCATAAAAAATGCACAATTTATAAGTAGATCCCGCACATGTAAAACCATTGAAAAATATTCACAGGGGAACTTGTTTGATGCAATCCGTCCTTACAATGTTTTGTGTATGCATGCGTGAAAATCAATCTTCATCTATATAAAAATAGCAAGAATTTCTATATTACATCAGGATAATGGTGATTTTTTATTTTTTAGATAAATTAATAATGCAAAAGCATTATAAATGAAATTATTTCACTAAATACCACATCGAGACAAAAAGGAACTCTCTACTCTAAAACCGGATAATATAGGAAAAACTTTAGGCATGTATTAACACAGGTTAACAAGGGGTTTATTAGTTGCAATCCACCTTTATACTACAAAAATCAATGTGCAACCAAAGTTCATTGATAGCATCCTCAGATGGAATTTTCAATTAGCACAGTAGTGGTGGATCGCATCGCATACATTTCCAAGAAGTGATTTACGTTTATGCTAGTTGTTTGTTATTTTTACTTTTAACTTGATACATTTAAAGAAAGGAACATATAAACATCGGTGATGCATGCATAACACATGAGACAGGACATCCCAAAATTATCAGGAACTTGTGAAGCTATACACGACCAAGACAGATGCAAATGTGAATACAGAATATATCAGCCAATTAATACATCAAAACATACTATCATATATTGATATGTAAATACATCTAAAGACAAAGGTAGGAGTGATATTATGGAAAATGGATTGATCTTTTCTTTGAAAAAAAGGGAAACTGGATTGATCAAAGATAACAGAGGATATGTACCTTGTTAAGATGATCTGATCAGCTAGTTCAGAGTGGACTCTTGATGATCATGATCGCCGACATGTTTGTCTTTTTCGCTGCCATGAAATGTTCCCATGTTTCTTGGAAGCAACGTGGAATGCTTTAATTGTTGTGAAAAATAAGGGAAGATGTTGGGGGTGACTGAGGGACTGTCATAAAAGGTTATCCATTTAGTGATATGTTCAGTTAAGTACATAATGCTAGCAATAACGTAAAGTCCTAAGTTTAGAGAGTTTATGGTATGCAACATGAGGTTCTGTTTGTTTCTAGGGACTTATTTTTAGTCCCTGTCACATCGAATGTTTGTACACTAATTAGAAGTATTAAATGTAGACAAAAATAAAACCCATTTCATAACCTGGACTAATTTACGAGACGAATCTATTGAGTCTAATTAATCCATGATTAGCCTATGTGATGCTACAGTAAACATGTGTTAATTATGGATTAATTAGGCTTAAAAAATTCGTCTCGCAGATTAGCTCTCATTTATGAAATTATTTTTTTATTAGTTTGTGTTTAATACTCCAAATTAGCATCCAAACATCCGACAACTCACAAGTACTACATCTGTCCTTGTAGATCTAGTGGATGCACTTCCATGTGTTGCTTGCAAGATAGGCAAGAGAATATGATGCCTTCGTTACTATCCTTCGATCCATTCCTTGTGAGACTTGATCACTGTCTCTACATAAAAAATCAGGTCATTTCTTGATCACTGTCTGTACGTAATGATCAGTGAGGAGGCCCTGGAGTGGTGCCTCACAGGGTCAAAAGGGAATAACACAAACAATTGCACAATGCACATTACTTACTGTGGCAAAAGAATATTCCTCCCAAAAAAATGTTGCATACCATAAACTCTCTAAACTTAGGACTTTACGTTATTGCTAGCATTATGTACTTAGCTGAACATATCACTAAATGGATAACCTTTTATGACAGGGCCTTACTGTACATTGCGAAGATATTGGTGAATATAAAGTTTACCAACATCACAATCTTGAGTACTCATACTAAAAGTGCAGCGAGCTAACAAGCGGAAAAATATCAATCTTGAGATTATTGCATGGTTTCAACTTCATTCAATGTCAAATCCCTTCTCTTGGAGTTCCTGCATAACTTCACTTCTCATCCGAAACCAGAGTTTCTGTGCTTCCTGCTCAAACTTCTTTGATTGCAATTGCTTCTGCATGCTGTCAGAATCCATATTGGCATCAGCAAAACCCTTAGGTCCAATCGTGGTACCAAGAGCACCCCCACTTCTTATAAACCCTTCAACCGCTTCTTCATCACCTGGGAATGGGAACTTCCTGCGCTCGTAGAGGTGTGCCATTTCTCTTTCTTCCTGAAAAATGGTAAGCGTATCATCTTAGAGAGCACAAGCAATAGGAGTACTCACACAACAATAATTTTCCTGAAAAAAATACAAACATTAGAAATGATGGTCAATGGCTACACTCGCCATGCAGCAAAGGGAGATATATCACATAAGCTTGTTACAGATAATTATGTTCCGTTAAACATATTATCATGATAGTTTTTTTTGGCACAGATTAGTATGTTCGATCTTTGAACATTTCATTCTTTCAAGACTGACTTACAATCTAAGGAACCTTCTTTTTATGTGAAACTTAAGGAAATATAGCCCATGCTTGACATGGGTATTTGACTACATAATAATGAAAATAGTTTGTCCAGTTCTAGTTCAAAAAACTGCAATTTGACGTGACATATCCAAGATTGGAGGACCCCATATTATTCATGATAAAATGAGGCACAAATTTGCTTCATATTGTATATCTGCAGGCTTGTGATCAACAGTATAGCGAAATAAACTTATAACTGATTGCTTTAGTGCAGTTTGCATTTGAGCCGTTGATTGAGAAAAGCCAGGAAAACAGGTTTTTATGGTCCAAGTTGCATTAAACCACAAAATTGTGACTGCTAGCACATAATGCTAGGTTTTATGATCTAAAGGTTTCCCAAACGCCTACTCAACTCAAATCCCTATGAATTTTAACTAATATTATACGGTATTTTTGAAAATGATGAGAGTTAAACCAACTATCTTGATCAAGAAATTCATTATTGAAAATTCTATAAAGACTTTATGGCATCAAATGGTAAATAAATATGTGACTAAAATGTTCTTCTCTGTAATTTAAATAGTAGGGTTCTATCAAACCTTAGGACTATAATATCTGGGGTTACATACTGTATAATACCTAGGGTTTTTCTGCAACTTTGACCATTAAACATAGGGTTTTCCGAAATTTACTCTAATATTATCAAAGCTTGATCATGTTGACCTATAAAATTATGAAACAAAGTTAACAGTCTGTTTCACAACATGACACGGGAACTAAGGGCCGGTTTTATTGCTACAGAAACTTGCCTTGCCAATTACTCCTATTTGGTTAACTTCAACAGTATTAGTAATTGTTTGGATTAATGCTAACATTTGGTAAAATTTTGGTAGCATTACTGGGTAGCAATTAACCTTTTCAATCTTAAACAAGATTTGGCTTCTAAATAGGTAGCAAACCAAACGAGTGTCCGACACACAACTCTATCCTACCAATTTTGGTAGTGTCAAAATTTGCCTCAGTTTTGGCATTACCAAGTGCCTAGCTTTTGGCACTACAAAATTTGGTGGGGTTGATAACCCAACCCACATAGAACTCCATTACTTTGATAAATAATTTCTTTTGGCACCCAATTCAATAATTTGCATTGAATGAATACATGTAGAGTAAACACTATTTTTGGTGGCATTCTTAACGAGTTCAGTATGAATCTTCAGTGATTTTTTTAGATGTGACTTGTATCTTATTCAACAAAATTGAGTAAGAGGGTTTAGATGAGGACAAGAAACTGAAGAATGAGTCTCATCTTTAATTACTTTCAAGGAGGAATAAGATCACACTTGACAAGCTCTATAGTATTTTTTCTATCATAGAAGATAATACTGGAGTTCACAATACAACTTCTATATATAAAAAAAGTAATAGTTTTATATATAAAACCTGTTGTTCTCTCTTCCTAAAGACTGTTGCCATTCAACTAATGCAGTTCAAATAACAAGTAAAGGATTAGTGTTGGTTGACTGCCTTATGTTTCCTGAAGAAAACTACGTGTTCTACTTTATATACATTTTCCTATGCCTTCTTTGTAGATTCAGATCTAAGCAAACACCATCCGGATATTTCTATGAAGTTTATTAAGGGACGGAAAAAGGCATTTTATGATTTGATCAATGCTCTGTACAATCAATGCAGGACGTCTCATCTGTTAGTATCAGACAAATGTTACTCTATCATCTGAAAATAAAGTACCTATCTTCCTGTCAGCTTTGTGAATAATGTTTATTTTGATGTTTGGTCTTAAGGCAAAAAAAATGAATATAGAAGTGTAATAAATGAGTTAAACAATTACTAAAAGTTAGCACACTGCAAAGGGCATCTAGAAATGCATGATTAACTTTTACTATTGAATAATGTGTAGTTTATTCCCAATGAGCACAAGAATAACCTAGAAGCCACGCCGTTTATTTTCAAAAAGAATTGTATTCAGACAAATAATATTAATAATATTGCATTCTTGCAATTGAACGAACAAGGGGCAGCATGGACATGAGGGCTGCACCTTGGGGCGTGGCTTGAGAGTATGCAAGAGCGGTCATTAGACTTAGGAAAAATCTATTCTTATTCTATGTGACTGAGTTTATACCAGTTCAGTTCAGTAATTTACCACTGACATTATTTCTTTATGTAATATATCGATGATTGCTATAATACATATTGGATAATATTTTAATTTAAATCATCTTTCATATGCTACATAAGATATTTTTGGTCTATTATATTTTCTATGAACAGATTCTCTCATATACCACACAAAATATTTTTTCTACAAAATAAACATACCAATAAAATTTGATACTTATATACAAACTTTCATGTTGCGTTAGGAGGCTACGTAAAAAAATTCGTATTTTTCTAAACTTCTAATGAGAAAATAAACCGTTAATCTTGTATGTCTCTAAGGGTATTTTGGATATTTTTGAGAAAAAAAAAGCCTAGCCTAATGGCGTGTTGTAAAATAATGGATAAAGTCACCGATATATTATAAAAAGAGACAATGTCAGTGGCAGATCATTGAACTGGGACAAACTCAATGGCATAGAGTATATTCTCTCTTAAGCATAGTTCTGTCGTGTTATCCAGGTCTCCCAACTTTTAAATGTATTTTGATGTCCCTAAAATCATCTTGGGTGCCATAAGGTACAAATGGATCTCAACCTGCTCCACGCGCCAACATGGCATGCACGGCTTGATCCAATAGAAGGCGTCGATGCTAGCATCATGTCAGAGATGAAGAGAGCTCCTCATCGCACTTGGCCGTATCTTGACAAAAACCCTAAAGTACCTCACCAAAGAGCTTTGTCGACGAGATTGTTGTACGCTGATCCCTTCCTCTCCACCTCCGCCTTTGTTGCCATTTCCCTCCTCTCAAGTCTCCATCGCCCATGCCGGTCCGGCTCCCCCACCCCTCCATTGTCGCATGACTCGCTACTCCCCCATCTTACTTGTGGCGATCCGGTCGTCGGAGAAGGAGGGGAGGACAGCGAGGCAGGTAGATCTGGTGTCATCAATCTCGTAGCCGCCAGATCTGCTAGCGGGGGAGCTTGGATATGGCTGCTAAAGGGTAGACAAGTGCAAGGGTCCTACAGTCGCACTCTCTGTAGGAGATGTGGTTGCCTTGCCTCGCAACGACGATAAGGAGGGATGGCGGCTAGGGTGGAGACAATATTGGACGGTGACCCGTGATCGTCGAGGTACACTGAACGGCCAAGAGAAGCGATGAGGAGGAGGGGGTGGGCACGCAGAATGGCCGACATGAGTGATGGGAAAGACCTAAGAGGCCTAGACACGATCAGCAGCAGTTGTTGTGAGCCCACGGTCGGCCTCCTTCTCAGGCTCGACTTCCACCAACCTCCTGCTCGAGCGAAGGGGAAAAAAGAAGGAAAAGAAAGGGGAAAAGGAGGGAAGGAGACGAAAAAAAAGGAAAATGAAAAATCTCTAAACAGGTCCCATTTGTCGGTCATCGATGATGTCATATCAGTGTCTGTATGGCATGGCACGTCAGCACCATGTAGCATCTCGGAGGGGTCATGACAATTTATGACCGGAATAACACACTTTAACAAGTTTCAAACCTAGATCTGCAAGAGTATAGGGACCTAAATAACAAAGTAATAATTCTAGGGGCTGGCCATGCACTTTACTCAAAATGAAAACACAAGTGTTCTCTCTTGTTCCAAATGATTTATAGTGTGATTTAGAGGGTGCTATTATTATGATCTTATTGTACTACAGTTTCTATTAGCTAACATAAGTTAGCACCGGTATAACCATATCATCTCTACTATTTAAATCGGAGTCGTCCTCCTTCCATACCTCCTCTCATCGCCCACACATACCGCGTCCTTGCCGTCCCTAACCTTTCCAACCTATCTCAATCCACCTTCCTAGCCCATCCTCATTCATATGGGTCTGGCTCGTTGCAACGCACGAGCATATTTCTAGTAAGAAGAAAAAGAACAAGTGACTATAATTCAATAATGGTTCATATTTAAAGAATATTGAATAATATTATAAAGCTTAAAGCAACTTAGATTTGGGTTGGAAGGATTGTCATAAGGCGTTGCTTTCGTTGAATATGTGTTTTTTCGTGGTCATACGTAAATTGAACCACATGTAGGCTCCTAAATAGAGCTTTGTATTTAATCACAATATAATCTTAGAGACAAAATATGTTTGCAAGGGTACAATAGGAGCATGTTGAAATGATGGCTCCGTAGGTCGTATTATACCATGGAAAACAAGAATAATTGCCATGTATCTACATTCTCTATCCCTCTTTTCTTACTTTGCCATGCTAGCCTAGGACCATGTTCGCAAACTTGGGATCACTTGTAGAAACAAAAGAAAAATGTTGGTTTTACAATCTTGCAATATGTTTTTAAATTGAACCAAAGGTTTTTAAACCTAAATCAACTCTGTGTCTTGGATTTCTACCTTAGCTATTATCGCAATAACATAATGTGTTATCTAAGTAGTTATTTTTATGTTGCATGGAGGTAGCTTAATTTTGTAGAGACTTAATTATGGTTTTAACTCTATTATCATTGGATCATCATCGTGTTGTTTGAATTTTGGCTTAGAAATTACAACCATTTTTAATTTTAGAAATTATTTTTTATTAATTTAGGATTGCTAAGAGCAGAAATATAGGAATATTACCCTAACACTTTAGGATCCTTTGATTTGGAGGAAAAACATAGGAATTTTGGAGGATTTCAACCCTATAGAAAAATTTCCTATGAAGACATTTGAAACACATGATTGAATCCTATCTTATCCTTTGAAATTTATATGAAATGGGTAATCCTATAGAAATTTTGGAGGAAATTTAGTAAAAGCTCTAACCTCTTGGAAATTTTCCTTTTAAGTCTATCTCTCTCATCTAAATCTTGTGTTTTTCCTGTGGTCCAATCAAACGGTTATTCCTGTGTTTTTCCTGCGTTTACAATTATCTATTTTGCACTTGCATTCCTATCATAATCCAACAATCCAACGTTCTTCCTACCTCTGTTTTTTCATTTCTGCAATTCAAATTAGCCCTTATTACCTTTTGGCTTCAGTACTGCTTCAGTACTTACAGTAGTTGCATTTGGTGGCAATTGCAGTAAGTTGCAATTTGGAGGATATCACTTTGGAGGTGTTCAGCTCATATAGGTGGAGGGCTAGCAACAATAAATAAATTTTGGTTTTTCATTATTTTGTTGTAGAACTTGTTACTACGCTTATTTTCTACTTCAGCTTGGTGTGGAACTATGTGATGTTGGTCTTTGTACGTTTTTCCCCTTTAACACAGTAGCTGGGTTATCTATTATCTTCTTTTAAGTTATGAATTAAATCCAACTTTACAACCACTTATTACAAAGTTCTTATGTTAAAATTAAGGATAAACGTATTTAACAAAGATGACACATTAAAAGCCACTAAAAATAAGGGAGAGGTACAATTTTATTCAAAATTTGTGAAAATTTGTATGACTGTCGTCTCCAGCTCACGCCATGCAACATGAATGGAATTCTTGTTGTCTTCACACCTTCGTAGTTAGGTCCAAAATCGAAGCCAACATGTTATACATGGTTGGAGATTTATAATGTGTCATTTCTACAGCTAAATTATTTTAAGAAAATCTTTTTGGCTTTAGTCATGCGTCCAAAATAACACAAAAAAGTAGGCCCGGCCTTTCCTTCGAGGACGATGCATTCTACTCCTACCACAAGAAAGTTAAAGGGCAAAATCTAGAAAGAAGGTTTCCACGGCTAATTATTAATCAAATCAATCGACAAAAATACAAAAGGTAAAAGGTGCTAAATCCAGCTTGTAAAGCAGGGTTGCGGCGTCAGCTGTGAGAAAAGAAAAGAAAAAAATAGCGGACAAAAGATTCCTTTCCTGCCAATCACCCCACCAGTGTTTTGTAGTATTAGCTGCTGTGTAAGCTTGCACTGTCCCCGTACGTGCTGTGCTATTTCTCTCCTTCGATTTTGCACAACACACATTGCTGTCCAAAGCATTGACTTGCATATACGGTGGTCAATCCATATGAATCCCACGACATCACACCGGTGATAACTTATTATTATATAGCATGACTAAGATCCGTTTGTTTTGTTTCCAGGGACTTATTTTTTTCCTATGACATCGAATGTTTGTACACTAATTAGAAGTATTAAATGTAAACTAAAAATAAAACCTATTTTATAACCTGGACTAATTTACGAGACGAATCTATTGAGCCTAATTAATCCATGATTAGTCTATGTGATGCTACAGTAAACATGTGTTAATTATGGATTAATTAGGTTTAAAAAATTTGTCTCGTGAATTAGCTCCCATTTATGTAATTAGTTTTATTATTAGTATATGTTTAATACTCTTAATTAGCACTCAAACACCCGATGTGACATGAACTAAAAATAAATCCCTGTAAACAAACACCCCCTGAACTTGGAACGTTGGTCTTTTACAACAGAAGTTCGCCTATTCCAATTTTACAACAATGGTTTATATTTTCTAGATTTCAGTTGTCCGAAACCTTTAATTTTTTTTTGTCATCTAAAATTTTACAACTCTAAGTCCAAATTGCAATTTGCTACATACTCCATCCGATTCGATAATTCTTAACGTTTTGGATAATAACACGATCTTCCAAATATACTGACTTTGTTTTGTATTACTTTTTCTTATAAATCTATATATATTATTCTAGTTCCTTTAATCTAACTATTTTTAAAGTTATTGATAATCAAAGTAATAAAAGTTTGATCTTAACCTTATTTAAAACGTCAAAGATTATGGAATTGGAGGGAGTAACGTATAACTTAGTTATTTCTACTGTAATTTTATTAATATAAACGGTATTAATGTATCTTGGGTAATTCTTACACTTAAATTTTGTAAATGTCTATCTATTGTAAATTTATTTTATATCTAGGTTAGAAAAATTATTTATTCGACCTTTATCTAATAAATAAATAAGTGATTATGGAGTGATTGCGAGATTAGATTTTATCCAAGATCAGAAAAATGACTGAAAGTTTTCTTTTTCGCACATGCATGGTATCTGCGCGTCATTTTATTAATAAGAAGAATAATGGTCAAAAGTTTTAAAATATGAAATATCAAGAATGCCATGTCTAACTTCTTAACCCAGTAAGACTGAATCGTTACTCTAGTTACTAGAACTATACAAACTTTCTCTACTAAAAAACGATTTTTCGCAACGTTACGATTTTATTTTTTCAGGCGGACTATAAAATCATCATTTGCAAAAATAGCTCAAGATTCCATAAATCTAGTTCCGCTTATGAAAATCGATTTTCGTAGGTGGAATCTTAGGTCCTCCGCTTGCAAAAATCCATCCGGCCTCGTAATATCCGCCACCCACCCCTTATCTCTATCCACTGCCTTCACTCCCTCACTCCTCACTCCTCCCCCCATATCCACTCCCTTCCCCTCCCCTCCCCCTTCACTCCTTCACTCCTTCGGCACGGAGGGTGGAGGCGATGGCCACCGATAGTGCGCGGGGGCGGAGGCGACGGCCATGGCCGGCAGCGAGGAGGGCGGAGGCGACGACCACAGATGGCAGTGCGCGGTGACTAGGAGAGCTGGCGGCGCGGATGCAGCGGCCACAACCGACCCTCCCCTCCTCTCCTCTCCCTCCCTCCCTCCCTCCCTCCCAGAACTTGCCGACGGCGTGGAGGACGGAGACGGTGGCCACGGTCGGCGGCACGCAGCAACTAGGAGGAGAACCGGTGCTGCTGGCTCTTCCCTCCCCTCCCTCCCAGATCCAATCGGTGGCGTGGAGGGTGGAGGCGGCAGCTACCGGCGGCACAGAGGCGCGTGGTGATTGCGAGGAGAGCCAGCGACGCTCCGCTCCCAGATCCAACCGGAGGAGGGGAGCCAACCGGCGGCAGTGGAGGCGGCGCTCCTCTCCCAACCTCTTCCTAGATCCGGCCGGAGGAGGAGAGTCAGCCGCCGCCGGCAGCGGCGGTGGATAGAGGAGGGGCCGGAGGAGGAGGGGAGGGGGAGGAGAGCCGGCGGCCGGAGGGAGGGGCCGGCAGGGGAGGGCGGCGGCGGGTTGGGGTGATTTTTTATTCAGTGAGGTGGTTTTCGCGGGCGGGTGGATGTTGCGCCTGCAAAGATGTAGAGGCCTGCCTGCCAATAATTTTCGCAGTAAATAGAATATTTGCAGGCGGGTCCGCCTGTAAAAATCATCTAGTTTTGCAGTCTTTCAAGTACAGGCGGGATAGAGCTCCGTTTGGAAAAATCTTCTTGGTCCGATTGCAAAAATCATTTTTCTAGTAGAGTTTCTATAGTTGAACACAAATTGAACGAGGAACGTGACCATGCAAGATAAGTCATTACAATTTAGTAAGTACTAGCTACACACTGAATTTGGTTAACAGTACATACCGCAAATCAAGAGTTTTACCACATTGGAGATGAAGGGTTGGCAAAAGGTGGCTAATTGAGAAGAAAAAATAGGAGGGGTCTAATTGCATAGTTATCAGATAATTTTGTACTCCTAATTGATATAGGGCAAATAGTTAGCAGTTGTTGACGTAAAAACACGATGGCCTGGGAGATCTGCTTAACTCCAGTGCAGGTCCAAAACAATGATAAGATGCGGGCGTGCCAGTCAGTTTGATCCTGCAACTGACAAGATAGATAAATACGTGGATCACCAAAGAGCCGATTGGCTGGTCAGCCGATATAGTAATTACAGCCGATGCCGATACCAGCCGATATCCAGTATAAATCTTGATACTTGAGTAAATAATGACATAAAGATAATCGACTGATGATAACGTGATATAACAATAATATAATCCAGTAGTAACCAATCGGCTAGTAATGATAGATTGAATAAGCACTGATCCGAAGGTTAAAGCATACATCGACTGGAGATCCGATATCATTAAATCCAAACGATTAGATAAACAGTGAAACATTTGTTGTCATCGGCTAAAACTAACTTGTCAGTAATCCTTGTAAACCGATGCAACGTCTAGATAACTCATCGGCTGAAACCCCGATGAAACCCTTATTGACAATCAAGAAGCAGGCTAGAGATTATGGTTTTAAGCATGACTTAGTTGATCAAACTTAACTGATTGAGCACTAAGTATGAAAAGAAACATAATATCTAGACAATCAAGCTTTTGACTGATTTTCAGGGTGGTGGATACATTATATAATCTAAGCCAACAAAGTAATCTAGCCGATATCGATAAAATCCTAGATGGAGATCGGCCGATGCAAGTAGAAAACATTGTCAATCTGGATTATATAATGTATATGATAACTCGACGACTTACATGAACAAGATTAGAGTGTCGAAGCGATGGAAGCACTAATCCCGATAACGCAAGCTGCCATTCTTATCCCTCGTCGGAGATCGAAGTCAATGCAGCCCAACTTGAGACAAGAACTCATCGAAAGTAAAAAGGGTAAAAAGTGGCGATGCGTCGAAGTTGAATTGATCGAGAGATAATTTACATAGACCCCGGGTGTACATATTTATACCCATGGGTAGATACTAGTCCATATCGGATATGACTCAAACTTTTCTAAAGATAAAAGGAAAAACATAAAGTCCTTATTAGACACTAAAAACACTTTCCTAAAGATAAAAGGAAACTAATAGACTCTTCCTAATTAATAGATAAACTGCCATGCCACATCCTCCTTGAACTTGGTCTCTTTTGGATAAACTTCCTTCAATAGATTAATTTCCTTAACTGAATTTGGCAAGAATCCGATTGTTGGTGATTAATAGCTTTCATTGGCCGATTTTCAGGACTCTGAAGCCGATACTGACTCTAGGCCGATGATGACTTCGAGGCTTACCAAATTTCATCGTCAACAGCAGTACATATGAATAAGTTCACTTGAGGTCCCTCAATTTGTCACCGAGTTCGAAATTCATCCCTACAGCACAAAACCTGATACAACACATCCCCAACTTACAAAAACATGCAAACAAGGTCCCTTGGTAGTATTGTCCCCGGTTTTGGCTGACGTGACGCCTACGTGGCGCTCCTTTGACTAGGTCTTCATCCAATGTGGCATTGACGTGGCGACTACGTGGTAATTTAACCCGGAAAAATAATTAAAACCGTGGGACCCACATATCAGTTACACAAAAAATAATTAAAAATGGTGGGGCTCACATGGACCCCACATGTCATTCTCACTCCCATACTCTTCTTCTTCCTCTCTCCCCATCTCCCCTCTCTTCTTCTCTCTCCAGGCGTGACGATCGACGGACGGTGGTGACCGGTAGGGAGAGGGGGCACGCGGCTGCCTCAGTCACAGGAGGAACCAGCCCGACGGCGGCGATGCAGGCGGAAGTGGGGCATGCCCCCGTTGCGCGAGCGGAAGGTGACCACGAGTGTGAGCAACGCCACTTCGTCAGCGTCGTTCCATACTAGCCCAAGGCAGTCCGCACCGACGCCGCCCGAGGAGGAGGCATGCCCGTGGACGGCCTGCGAGAGGAGGAGGTGGAGATCTTCTTAGAGCAGGGGTAGGACGGGTGGAGGAGGAGCGTGACGTCGGCTGTTGCCCCCATGGTGGCGTGCGTGGATGGCCGCCTGGAGGAGGACATCGGCAGGGTAGGCGGGCGGACGGGGAGGAGGGCGAGGTGAGGCGAGGATGGGCAATTCGAAAAAAATTGGGGCTTTGGGAAGAATGTCGACGTCAACACATCCCATCGCCGAGGATGCTGAGGTCGACGTCGATGTCGTCCGTGTGGGCGTGTCGCTGTCATCCTTCTCATCCACCCGCCCTACCCATGGCCCATCGCTGCTCCGACCACCGCGCGGCCGCTCTGCCCACGACCCACCGGCGCTCCGACCACTCCGCCCGCCGCCCAACCCGTTCCACCGGCCGGGCACCTCCCGCTCTGTGAGAGAGAGGATAGAGAGAAGAGAGTAGCGAGGATGATATGTGGGCCCCATCATTTTTTATTATCTATATGTGTAACTGACATGTGGGTCCCATAGGTTTTATTATTTTTCCAGATTGAATTACCACGTAAGCGACACGTCAATGCCACGTTGGACAAAAAGCTAGTCAAAGGAGCACCACGTAAAAGACCACGTTTGCACGGTTTTGTAAGTTGGGGGTTACATTGTATCTGGTTTTGTGCTGCAGGGACAAATTTCGAACTCGGTAACAAATTGAGGGATCTAAAGTGAACTTATTTCCGTAGTATATATCTTACCCGGTGTCCATGCACCATTATAAGTGTAAGGCAGCGTTCGCGCGCGCGCGTTTGGAACCCGCACAGTGATTACAGAAAACGGAGCAATCCATTAGCGCGTGATTAATTAAGTTTTAGCTAATTTTTTTTTCAAAAATAGATTAATTTGATTTTTTTAAGCAACTTTTATATATAAACTTTTTACAAAATATACACCGTCTAATAGTTTGAAAAGCGTGCGCGCGAAAAACGAGGGAGAGGAGTTGGGAATGGGGAGGAAAGAACACTGCCTAAGTAGGTTCCCCACCACTAGAAGTTTGAAAAACATTGAGTAGTTATAATTGTGTAAAATACACATATATTTCACAAACCTTCTCCACGTTTGAACCATTTTGTTTTAAATTTAATGTTTAAAATTTGCCCATCTAGCTGAAGACTTATTATTCTCTTTTGAATAGCATGGCTATTTTCAGAATTTAAATAAACTAACACTCCACCATCTCACTCTCAGGAGAGAATCACAATTTTGTTCGATACTCCATCATCAAGTACATAAAAAAAGTTGAGCATCCAATGAATGGGCCATTACAGAAAACCCACTTAGGCTGTGTTCTTCTCCCCCTCTTCCCAACTCATCTCCCTCGTTTTCCGCGCGCACGCTTTTCAAACCACTAAACGGTGTGTATTTTGCAAAAAGTTTCTATACCAAAGTTGCTTAAAAAAATCAAATTAATCCATTTTTGAAAAAAAAATTAGTAAAAACTTAATTAATCACGTGCTAATGGATCACTCCGTTTTCGCATTTACTGTGCGGACTGGGAACCGGAGGAGGCGAACGCAGCCTTATATCCATAGTGAAACACACACACAAAAAATCATCGCAACCGACTTACAAAATACAGTGTGAAAATTGAAAAATGAAGCACCGCCTTTATCTTATTTTAGTATTAAAGAAGAAAATCTTACCGTTGAGAAAAGAAATAAAGAAAATACTTTAACCCCAACCCCGGTGGAGGCGAGGCTCTTCGTCATCATCGTCGCCTTCCTTCCTCCGCACGCCCATCTCTCCTCTCCCTCTCTCTCTTTCTCTCTCTCTCCTTTCTCTCTCTAGAACAAACACCTGGAGGAGTGTAAAACCCTTGCTCCCCGCGGGCGATCGATCCGGACACGCTGTCTCTCTAGGGCTCCGCCGCCGATCGGAGATCCCCGTCTCCGCGATATGGCGGCGGAGATCTCGGCGCTGCTCGACCTCCTCCTCCGCCCGCCCGCCGCCGCCGCAGCGGGGGACCGGGACCCGCCCGCGCGCCGCCTCCGAGGGCCCGCGGCGCGGGCGGGGCTCGAGGCCCTCGCGGGGGCGCTCGCCGCTGGCCCGCCGGCCGACCCGGCCCGCGCGCGCGCCGTCCTCGCCGCCGCACGCGCCGTCGTCTCCGCGGTCCTCTCCGCCTCAGGTAGAGTGTTCCCCCCTCCACCCCCACGATCCCGACCTAGCTCTGGCTCGCTGCTCCCTCCCGTTTTGGATGCTTTGGTCGTTGCCGGTGAGGGTTTTGGATTAGGCTTCTGATCTTGCAGCTGTAAGCTTGGTGCTCATGAGATGCTCTTCTGCTGGTACTGACTTGTTGCGTTGGTTTTGATGCTAGGTTTGTAGTACTTTCTTAGGAAGCTGGGTTCACTTGGTTTTGAGAATTGGTCTTGTGAAATCATAACCAGTTCTTGTTGATTACAACCACCGAGCTAGTTATCTCCTCTTTTATCTTTTATTAGTGTTTGGCTTTATGTGTTCTATAACTTGTTTGGTGACTTGTTTGGTGATTAACTTTGCCTACTTGAATTGCTGTATTCCTTTCTCTTTGCTTGGTTGTATGCTATCTCCGGATTATCTAATAGGGCATTCGATCCCCTTTAAGCTGATCTGTGTTTGATATATTTTCTTGACGCCGCAGCGCTTTCCTGTTTTGTCAGGAAGCCCACACCGTTCATTTTACTTCTTTACTCTTCTCCAATTGCCTTTCTTGTGCCTCATGATAGTCACACACATTTTGAATTTGTGTTGCATTAGCACGAGTACTACAGGTGCTGCAAGGTCACGAATGATCACCAGTGTGTGCATTTTGTTAATCTTTATCTACAACTTATTTAACTCGTATAAGTTCTATAGTTGCGTTAGATACTTTTGGTATGCACATGCATGCATGATCCAGGTTTGTTATACTTATTTTTCTATGCCTAGTGATGCAACTCATTTTGCTATGCCTAGGGATGCGTGAAATCCAGTTTTCTTATTTGTAGTAACTGGCTTTAGACTAGCTGAGCTTGGTTCTGAATTGCCTGATAAGATGACTAGCAATCAGTGGAAATTATCTAGAGATTGGATATTTTTACTTGTGGTGTTGGTAATTTTACTTTCCCGTTCCATGTTCAAATTAGGATTAAGGTGTTTGCATTTGAGAATAATCTTGCAATATCGGAAGCTGTTTGCCAATAAAATTGTCTATTGCTATGACCAGCAGATTTTTTATTGACTTCGGTTAGTAGTTGTAATTTTTTGACTGCTTTAAGGTTTGTGAACATTCATAACCAAATTTGCCTTTTGATATATTGCTTCCATGAATGTGCAAAAACAATCAACTACCAGTTTCCATTTCTCATCCATCCATTCCATTCGGTTAGGAACATAGCATGGAATATGAAGTCAGCACTGTAGTTTACACACTTTCTTGGTGCACTTCTTAGGGTCAGAATAAGCCCCTTGCTGATTCAAGGTTCCATAGTGTTTTATTTGCTGCACTGTTTTCCTTGGATTTTTCCTTTATTGAGGGGCGTTCCACTTTTGTTTTAGGTATTTATTTGTCTGTTTTAAGCGTGGATCTATAGTTGGTGCCTTAGAATAAATACATTGCTGCTTCTGATTTTAGTTTACAATGTTCTTTTCTTTTTGTGCTTTATATTTAGCAGAATGTCTTTCTATCCAGAGTAAGCTATACTGGGTCACTTATGCAGATCATATGGTATTATGGTTCCCATTGAAAGTACTGTAGCTTCAAGTCACTTATGATGTTGGTACTGTACAAAAATGCGGCAGTAATCCTTTTGTAGTCATGCACAATTGTCATTTTCTCATTGACTAAAGCATTTCACATATCCCCTGCATTTCACTGTTTATGTGCTTTTTATTAACTGTTAGGAACACCTTGAAAGAGTCACCATGAATATGTCTATCATGTCCTCAATAAACGAATGTCTAGCAACCTGCAAGGTTTTAATATCACTTTCTATGTTTCCTTTGCACATTTTGTTATCAGTGGAGCAAGTGGAGTCACCGGTTGTGGAGATTGTGGAGAGGTCTTTGGAATTCTGTCTATTGTATCTTGAAAAATCATCATATGCATGCGAAGACTATGGGTTACTGGTAAGTTCGTTAGGCTTGATTTATTTTTTGGGAAATGATTGTATTGACCTAAAACAGATCATTTTGTTGTTACCTTTTGCAATTTGATGTAATATCGCCATGCTGATCCTGTTCTCTTTACTTTAGGTTTTGGGAAGTGTCTTAAGTTCTCTGGCATAGCATTATTATTATTTTTATTATGTTTTGCATCTTTTCAGAATGAGGTTGCCTATTTCATGGAATGTGTGCTGCTTAGAGGGACTCCCAGCAAGGTTTACTCATTGGAACCCAGTGTTGTAAATGATGTTATTGAGCAGTGGTCGTCTGTCCAAGTTGATTCTGAGCGTGTCAGCCCACAAGAGAAGTATTTCTGCTATTTAAAAGGTGAACTCTTGGGTACTTGTCCTTTCAAATGTAATTCAAGGTTTATGCAATGTTGGTGCTTTATTTGCTGATTGTTTTTTGATGGCACAACCAGGCTTCAATTGCTCAAATAGTGGAGATGATCTGCAACGGTTTCGTTTGACATTATCACCTGAATGTTTACAGCAAGATTATGTTATTGCAGAGAATACTGAATCATTGCACACAGCATCCCCAAACGGCATGGTGTCAATAGCACAGCATTTTGCGGTTGTTCACCTACATTGCATACCACTCCTTCTTACATTGGTTCAGAAGCTTTGCCAGTCTCCAGCTTTGGATGTGATAGAAGATACCAACTTTAATATGAGGTTGTCTTTTGGCCAAAGAATTTTGAAGTTAGTACATGGTTTGGCAATGGAATTTCCTTGTGATGCTTCTGATACGATGATGCTTTGTTCAGTAGCAAGATGTACTGATAGTCTGCCAGTCTTGTTTAAACTTAAGTTCAAGTTCTCTAACCATGACAGAGTGTTTTCTGGAGATGGTGTTGGAACTGTGTTGCTGCAAATACTTGACGAATTTCTACAGCTAATTCATATTATCTTCTGCAACAGTGATATTTGTTGTACAGTACAAGTATGCATACTTGCTTCCCTGTTGGAAATTTTCAGCCCAGAAAAATGGAAATATGACAGATCTGCTGCTTGCTTGATGCCCCCTTTAGTTTACTCACCCCACATTGTTCAGTATGTGCTGAAACTTCTTAATGATACCAAACGTTGGACAAGTCGTGTTGACAGGGACAAACCTGGCAAAGATGTTCTAGGTTATTCATTCAATTCTGAGATAGATGGTTTGTCTTGTCATGCTCGTTCAAAGAAAGTGCAATTGTTGAAGAAATACACATCCGAGGAGTATCTGCAATTAATCTTCCCTCCAGAAGAGCAATGGTTGGATGATTTGGTACATCTCATCTTTTTCCTCCATGAAGAAGGAGTAAAATCAATGCCTATACTTGAGAAGCTGCAGATGAGTGGCACAAAGCAAGTTACTCTTTCAGAGTTGGAGTCTGTGGCTAGTCATGAGGAAGAAGCACTCTTTGGAAATCTATTTGCTGAAGCCCGCTCTACAGGAGTAGCTGACACTGTTGAACAGCCAATTTCTCTAGGGAGCGGCCCTTCGAGCAGCCAGCATGACCCTATTCAATTAGCTGCTGATTTGATATGCTTTATGAAGATGTCTATCTTCTCCCCTGAATGGTGCACTGTTATATATATGGATGCTTGCAGGAAGTTTCACAGCAATCATTTGGAACAGTTTCTGTCAATACTTCAATGTCCAGCCTTTGGCTCTGATGAAAGCATTGCTACAACATCTCTTTCTGAGGTTAACTCATTGAATATAAACACAGCCTGTTTTGAACTTCTACAGATGTTCCTTATTTCTGATGAATGCCCGGCATCTTTAAGAGAGGACCTTGTGGATAAAGTGTTTAATGCTGAGAATGGGATGTATACTTACAACAATTATACGCTTGCTCTAGTGGCACGTGCTATCATCTCTGGGACAAGCTCAATATATAGTCTTGGAAGAAAAGTTTTTGTTCAGTATGTTGGTTATCTTTTGGAGAAAGCAAATGATAAATCATCCAGCTCATTAGATTTCAATAATTTCTGCAGAATTCTTCCTTGTGCCTTCCATCTGGAAATTCTTTTGGTGGCATTCCATTCAACCACTGGGCCAGAAAAGGCTGATTTGATCAATATTGTACTTTCCTCCCTAGAGAAAATGAGACAGCCTCCACTTGGAGTAAATGCATCTGGACTCACAAGATGGGCTTTACTCCTGTCAAGACTCCTGCTTGTCTTGCGGCATATGTTGTTGTATCCGTTAACACATCCGTCATGGTTGCTTATGAGGTTAAGATCCAGAATGAGGGATATTCTGTTGAAAGAAGGTCTGTCACGCTCCATGAATGATTGCTTGCCATCCTTCGCAGCTGAAGTTGTGGAGGGCATTTTTTCTGATACTGTCAAGGAGTATGCTTCAACTAGTAGTTTGTTCCCTCAATTGATTGATGTGACTCCAGCTCATGCTGAAATATACTTTGACAAGTCTGCTCTAGAAGCTTTAGGTTTGAACTTCGCTAATTTGGGCTCAAAAATTTCTGAAATTCTTGGTGTTTGGAAGGGCAGGAAAGCTGAAGTGGCTGAGGATCTCATTGTGGAGAGGTATTTATTTTTGATTTGCTGGAGCACTCTCTCTGGTATAGGTTACAATGGTGGATATGAAGGTCTGCTGAATCCCGACTTCGCTGATGTAAACCTTTTCATTTCGTTTGCTCTCAGTGTAAGTGATGATGCTTCATCACTTTTGGATGCCAATCTGCCTTCTGTAATTTTTGGATTCCTGAAGTTGTTGCATTCTGAGATTCTTTGTGGTCCAAGTGTTCTAGAAAGTTGGGATTTCCTCAGGAAAGGAGCATGGCTTTCTCTTATTCTGTCTCTCATTAATACTGGCTTTTGGGGGCACCAAACAAGTGGGAGACCTGATGTTGATTTGCATGGAAAGCAGGTGGTCCAAGATGCGGAGATATTTGGGAAGAGTTTGCTTGCATTCATAAGTGAAAATAGTGTAAATTGTTTACATGTTTTGTCATCTCTGTTGGAGACTTATCTTCATGCTTTTAAGGAAGCATATATCTCATTTGTTGAGAAAGGGAGGGTTTGTAAGGATCATTGTTATCCTTCCTGGCTGCTTAAACATTCTGCATTTGACAAATCCAAGCATCCTCTTCTCTTTGACAAAGTTGGTTCAAACATTGGAATGCTGGAGCCTATTTGTGACCTTTCATCAAGGATAGATCGAGTTGCTACGAAATTGGGTGATGGGCGGAAAGAATACTTTCTCTTGAAGTGTTTGTTACATGGATTTCCAGTGAATTCTGCCTCCAACAACAGTGCTATCCTTTCTTGTGTTCTGGTGATAAATGAGATCATGCACATGCTCAATGGATGTATAAAGATCATGCAGCCCGATGGCAGAGATCTAGTTGATGTGGATGTTATTTCCAAACTACTTAGTATGGTAATGACTGTAAAGTCAGATGGAATGTTCACATCCATTCACAAGCTGTGTGATTCTATATTTATGTCTCTAATTGACCACAAGGATGATCTGGCTGGATATAGCGACTTATTTGTTCTTAAGCAGTTAGAAGGGTACCTGGCAGACATCAACTCGAAAGAAATCATGGATCATGAGGTGAAAGAAATTATAGTTTTTACGATTGTTGATCTAGTGGAAGACCTTCGATCTAAAACAGATGTGTTCAAATTCTTTCTTGGTGAAGCAGAAGGAGCACCTGAAGGAGCAAACAGTCTTTTTGCTCTTGAGCAGGCTGATATGTCCGTTTTTATTGATGTGCTGGACAAATGCCAGTCTGAGCAGGTTAATTTGAAGATTCTTAACTTGTTTACTGATATTCTAGGTGATGGTCTTTGTCCTGATCTTAAGCAGAAGTTGCAACACAAATTTATTGGAATGGACGTGTCCTGCTTTTCTTCTTGGCTAGAATTTCGAACGTTGGGTCATTCTATGAAGATTGAAAGCACCAATAGTACTACATCAGGTCCTACAGCCCTAAGAGAATTGACAATGGATTTTCTTATGCGCCTTACCTGCCCTTCATCTGAGACGCTTGCCAAAGAGCTTCAGCATCACCTCTTTGACTCGATGCTTTTATTACTTGATAAAGCATTTATGTCATGTGACCTTCAGATTGTTAAAGCACATTTCCATTTTATTGCTCAACTCTCTACTGATGAATCACATTTCAAGCAGCTCTTTGAAAAAACACTGAAACTGATGGAGAATATGGTTGATAATGAGGGTTTGCTTCATACTTTGAAGTTTCTGTTTACTTGCGTGGAGTCAGTGTTTGGTGATGCTGGATCAAACAGAAATGCACTTAAGAGGCTCTCTTCTAAAAGTTCTGGGAACAGTTTTGGTTCAGGATCTCTTATCCCAAAGCAACTGAAGAATTCAGACAGTCTTGTTCTTCGCACCAATCAAGAAAGTAATTCCACTGTTGATTGTGATGCTAGCTCTGGTGAGGAAGATGAAGATGATGGAACATCTGATGGGGAATTGGTTAGTATTGATAGAGATGAGGAAGAGGATGGAAACAGTGAAAGAGCTCTTGCAACCAAAGTGTGCACATTTACATCCAGTGGTAGCAATTTCATGGAACAGCATTGGTACTTCTGCTATACATGTGATTTGACTGTTTCCAAGGGTTGCTGTTCTGTCTGTGCCAAGGTGTGCCATCGAGGGCATCGTGTTGTTTATTCTCGCTCAAGCCGTTTCTTCTGTGACTGTGGAGCTGGTGGTGTGAGAGGGAGCAGCTGTCAGTGCTTGAAACCTCGGAAATTTACTGGTACCTCTAGTGTATCACCTCCTGTCACGAGCAGCTTCCAGTCAATATTGCCTTATCATGAGGATGTGGAGCATGTTGCAGACAGTGGTTCTGATTTTGAAGATGACATCTCAACTGAAGCTGATAACTGTATCAAGCTATCTGTGCCGAAAGGCTTCAGTGATGAGCTTCCTGTATTTCTTAAAAATCTTGATGTTGAAGGTCGAATGCTTAAACTCTGCAAGAAGTTGCTTCCAATGATACTTAGCCAAAGAGAGCTGAATCTTTTGAAGGACAGGAAAGTATTTTTAGGGGGTGAAATGCCCATGTCACAAGCTTCTGATATTTTTCAACTGAAGAAAGCTTTCAAAAGTGGATCGTTGGACCTGAAGATAAAAGCAGACTATCCAAATTCAAGGGAACTTAAGTCACATCTTGCAAATGGGTCTCTTACTAAATCCTTGCTAAGTATCAGCATTCGAGGTAAGCTTGCTGTTGGAGAAGGGGATAAAGTAGCTATTTTTGACGTGGGACAAATTATTGGACAGCCTACTGCAGCTCCTATTACAGCAGATAAAACAAATGTGAAGCCTCTCTCTAGGAACATAGTTCGCTTCGAAATTGTTCATTTGATTTTCAATCCATTGGTGGAACATTACCTATGTGTTGCTGGGTATGAGGATTGTCAAGTACTAACATTAAATAGCCGTGGTGAGGTAACTGATCGGCTTGCAATTGAACTTGCTCTGCAAGGAGCATATATTCGTCGCGTGGAGTGGGTTCCAGGTTCTCAGGTACAACTCATGGTAGTAACAAACAAGTTTGTGAAGATATATGATCTCTCGCAGGACAACATTAGCCCATTGCATTATTTTACTGTGGCTGATGATATAATTGTTGATGCCACGCTTGTTCCCTCCTCAATGGGAAAGTTGGTGCTTCTTGTTCTTTCTGAAGGAGGCCTTCTGTATAGGTTGAATGTTGCCTTGGCAGGTGATGTTGGTGCGAAAACATTGACCGATACGGTCTTGGTGAAAGATGCAGTATCTATGCACAAAGGTCTCTCATTGTACTTCTCATCAACCTACAGGCTTCTATTTGTGTCTCATCAAGATGGCACAACTTTCATGGGGCGCTTGAATGGCGATTCCTCATCAATTACTGAATTGTCCTACATATGTGAGAATGATCAAGACGGTAAATCCAAACCAGCAGGCCTGCACCGTTGGAGAGAGCTAATAGCTGGCAGTGGGGCTCTTGCTTGCCTATCAAAATTTAAATCAAACTCTCCTCTTGCCGTATCTTTGGGTCCTCACGAGTTGTTTGCACATAACATGAGACATGCAAGTGGTTCAAATGCTCCAGTTGTTGGCATTGCTGCATATAAGCCTTTATCCAAAGATAAAGCGCATTGTCTTCTTTTGTATGATGATGGAAGCCTTAACATTTATTCACATACACCTAATGGAAGTGATAGTTCAACAACCCTTACTGCAGAACAGACAAAGAAGTTGGGCAGCAGTATCCTTAGTAGTAGAGCTTATGCTGGCACCAAACCAGAGTTTCCACTTGATTTTTTTGAGAAGACGACATGCATCACATGTGATGTGAAATTCAATAGTGACACAACCAAAAGTAGTGATTCTGAAAGCATCAAGCAAAGATTAAGCTCGGATGATGGTTATTTAGAAAGTTTGACATCTGCTGGTTTCAAGGTAGAAAGTTACATGACTTGTTTAGCCCATTGTTGTGCTGTGATTTTTATTTTGCATTTGCATGGGGCTAGCTTATGCGTATGTTTTACTACTCCCTCCATTTTTACTTAGATGATGCTGGTTTGTTCAAAAATTGAACTAACCAACGTCAAATAAAAAAACGGATGTAGTACTCTGTACTTCACAATGGATTACTTATTTGTACTCTGTTATTTTGCTGTAGGTGACTATTTCAAACCCAAACCCTGATATCGTCATGGTTGGTTGCCGAATCCATGTGGGTAACACATCTGCGAGCATTATCCCTTCGGAAATAACAATTTTTCACAGAGTCATTAAGCTGGACGAAGGCATGAGATCTTGGTATGATATTCCGTTCACTACTGCTGAATCACTTCTGGCTGACGAAGAATTCACAATTATTGTTGGTCGGACATTCGATGGTTCATCTATTCCTCGGATAGATTCTATTGAAGTGTATGGTCGTGCCAAAGATGAATTTGGATGGAAAGAAAAAATGGATGCTGCACTTGATATGGAAGCACATGTCCTAGGTGGTAGTTCTGCTAGTGGAAAGTCTGGAAAAAAAGCTCAAACGATGCAAGCTGCTCCTATCCAGGAGCAGGTTCTGGCAGATGCTCTCAGGATCCTCTCACGGATATACCTGCTTTGCCAACCAAGTTTCTGTACGGACACAATTGATGCAGACATGGAACTTAACAATCTAAAATGCAGATCTTTGTTGGAAACAATCTTTCAGAGTGACAGGGAGCCTCTGTTACATTCTGCTGCATGCCGTGTCCTTCAGGCTGTGTTCCCGAAGAAGGAAATATACTATCATGTAAATGCCAAGTATTTTTACATATGGTTCTTAATATTTATATTGGGCTATTGTTTTCTCTTCACTCTGTGGTTACACTTTTAAGTTATTCTAATCTTTCTCAGGTTAAGGACACTATGCGCCTTCTAGGGGTAATAAAATCACTTCCATCAATTACTTCAAGAATAGGAGTTGGAGGTGCTGCGTCCAGTTGGGTTACAAAAGAATTCATAGCGCAGATCCACACAGTGTCAAAAGTTGCTGTGCACAGGAAATCAAACTTGGCTTCTTTTCTTGAGACCCACGGTATTAATTTCACTCCAACATTTGTCTAAAAAGAGAGTTGTGATTTCCTTTATCTGAATCATGAAATTCTTACTCTTTTTGTGCATTCTAGTTAATATTTTGAAAGTTTGACCATTCATATACTACTATTTACAATCATCATTTCATCAGTGTTGGTCGTGAGAGAGAGACTTTTGACATATTTATCATGATTACTTCCGGTATAATAATGTTAATCTTTTACCAATACACAACAAAAAGTTATGGACTAAAATTATATGTAAAGGGCGTAGACGCAAAAAACAGTGACATTCTTACTGGAAGCTATGAACTTTATGGTAAGTGTTAAAGGATGTTGGTCTTGCAGAATCAATTTAATCATAGTGAATCTTTGCCAATCCAAACGAAACATTTGTTATGCAGCCCCATTGTTTCGCCTAGAGCTGATTATAACCCGTAATGCTTATTAGCGACCAAAAAATAATTTGTAGGTAAAACCTTTATACATGTGTCCTTAGCGATTTAAAAGCAAATAAAGTACAATGGGAAAAAATTCCTAAAATCAACTCCAAAATTAAGTTTTAAAATTCAAAATTTGGCAGCGGCTTATAAGCTGAAGAGCAAATGATGGGACTGATGATCTTTGAAGATCTTGTTGATTTGATCGATTTCATACAACTAAAAACCATACAAAAGAAGTCCTTTTGTAAGTTCTCTCAATGCCAAAAGCAGCTTGGAGTAAGAAAAGTTTCCCTTGATTCTTTTGCGTAAAAACTTATGTACTCAATGGATTTGCTGTAGTCCTGCTATTAATGATTATATGCTGCATAAAAACCTATATACTCAATGGATTTTCTGTAGTCCTGTTATTAATGATTATATGCTGCCAAATTGTCATGTGTTGTGTGATTGTGTCCTGTGCACGTGCACATGGAATTCTTGTTGGGGTATATTAATATCTTTCAATCACTCAATGCAACAAGCTAGCAATACTTATATGTCTCCTGTTCTGGTTAAGCTGTTGCTATCCTTTAATGTCAGAAGAAAGGTAGGGTAAGTGATTGTCAAAAGTAGACGTTGGGTAATTATCCACGAGTATTCTAACAGTTTGAATCGTACGTAACTGCCAAGATGTGCAAGCACCGAATCAACTATTGCTGGCTTATCTTTCTTGAGTGTGCTACTTTGCCAACTTAAGTATGCAACTCCAATTGCAATATATATGCGTACAACACTATGAATGCAATTGTCTTATCATTAGGAATGTTATTGCTGTATCAACATATGGCTGGTAGAATTGGCATATTTGCTAAGTTCTAAATACTAATAAATCCTTCTCTTATGCAGGCACTGAACTGGTTGATGGTCTTATGCAAGTTTTCTGGGGTATTTTGGATTTAGACAGGCCAGATACGCAAAGGATAAATAGCCTAGTTGTACCCTGTGTGGAATTTATTTATAGCTATGCTGAATGCTTGGCCTTGCATTCAAATGAAAAATCTGGAGTTTCAGTAGCACCTGCAGTTGCTCTATTGAAGAAGTTACTATTTGCGCCATATGAAGCAGTCCAGACTTCAAGCAGGTGGTCTTTTTTGTATTGCCTATGCAGGATTTTTGACATATCCTCGTATTTTTGCAGTTTTACAAGCACTCATGCGGTTTCCATTGTTTTTTTTTGTGGCTGGCCTTTTCAGTTTGGCTATTTCATCACGATTTCTCCAAGTCCCTTTTCCAAAGCAGACAATGATTGCTAATGATGATGCTCCTGACAATCATGCTAAAGCAAGTGCTGCTTCAAATTCAACCACTGGAAATGCTCAGGTCATGATTGAAGAAGATCCTGCCACATCCTCAGTGCAATATTGTTGTGATGGTTGTTCCACTGTTCCAATACTTAGGCGAAGGTGGCACTGCAACATATGTCCAGACTTTGACCTGTGTGAAACCTGCTATGAGATACTTGATGCAGATCGTCTACCTGCACCACATTCAAGAGATCATCCCATGTCAGCAATACCAATTGAGCTCGATACATTTGGGGGAGAAGGAAATGAAATTCATTTCTCTGTTGATGAACTAACAGATTCTAGTGTCCTTCAAGCTCCTGCTGATAGAACTATCCAGACCTCACCATCGTCAATTCATGTACTGGATGCAAGTGAGTCTGTAGATTTCCATGGTTCCATGACCGAACAAAGGACAGTATCAATTTCTGCATCAAAACGGGCCATTAACTCTTTGCTACTTAGTCGTTTAATTGAAGAGCTTAGTGGCTGGATGGAGACCACTGCTGGCACTCGAGCTATACCTATAATGCAGCTGTTCTACAGACTTTCATCTGCAGTTGGCGGGCCTTTCATGGATAGCACAAAACCTGAAAAATTGGATTTAGAAAAGTTTGTGAAGTGGCTTATAGATGAAATCAATATAAGTAAACCATTTCCTGCGAAAACACGTTGTTCTTTTGGAGAAGTATCTATTCTTGTTTTCATGTTTTTCACACTAATGTTCCGTAACTGGCATCAGCCTGGGACTGATGGCTCTCATTCGAAGTCAGGTGGGAGCACTGATTTGACAGAAAAAGGTCCTGTTCATGTCCAAGTATCAACCACGACCTCCAATGATGACCATGATAAAAATGAGTTTGCTTCGCAGTTAATTCGTGCCTGTTCCGCCCTGAGACAACAATCCTTTCTGAACTATTTGATGGATATACTGCAACAACTTGTTCATGTTTTCAAGTCATCATCCATAAATGGTGAAGGTGGTTCTTCTAGTTCAGGCTGTGGATCCTTATTGACAGTACGGAGAGAGCTACCAGCTGGAAACTTCTCTCCCTTTTTCTCAGATTCATATGCCAAGTCTCATCCCACTGATCTTTTCATGGACTACTACAAATTGTTGTTGGAGAATACATTCAGGCTTGTATATAGCATGGTTCGACCAGAAAAGGAGAAATCAGCTGATAAGGATAAAAGTTGCAAGGTTCCCAACACCAAGGATCTAAAGTTAGATGGATACCAAGATGTTCTTTGTAGTTATATCAGCAATGCTCATACAACGTTTGTTCGGAGGTATGCAAGGAGGCTATTTCTTCATCTGTGTGGCAGCAAGACTCATTATTATAGTGTCAGGGATTCATGGCAATATTCACATGAAGTCAAGAAACTTCATAAAATCATTAACAAGTCTGGAGGTTTTCGAAATCCTGTGCCCTATGAGAGAAGTGTTAAGCTTATAAAATGTTTGTCTACTCTTTGTGATGTGGCTGCATCAAGGCCAAGAAATTGGCAAAAATTTTGCTTGAAGCACATGGATCTTCTTCCTTTTTTGATGGATAACTTTTACTATTTCAATGAAGAATGTATCGTTCAGACTCTCAAGCTTTTAAATCTAGCATTCTATTCAGGAAAAGATGCTAATCATAATGCACAGAAAACAGAGAGTGGAGATATTGGAAGTTCTACAAGGACTATTTCACAATCATCAGATTCAAAAAAGAAGCGGAAAGGTGACGATAGCTCTGACGGGTCCTCGGAAAAATCCTGCATGGACATGGAGCAGGCTGTGGGAGTGTTTACTGGTAAGGACGGTGATGTCTTGAAACGTTTTGTTGATACATTCTTGTTGGAATGGAACTCAACAAGTGTGCGCCATGAGGCCAAAAGTGTTCTATTTGGACTGTGGTACCATGCAAAGAACTCATTTAAGGAGAACATGTTAACAACTCTACTGCAGAAGGTCAAATATCTACCCATGTATGGACAGAACATCATTGAGTACACTGACCTCATGACATGTTTACTAGGAAAAGCTAATGATTCTACTGCAAAGCAAAGTGACACTGAACTTCTGAATAAATGTTTAACATCTGATGTAGTAAGCTGCATTTTCGACACACTTCATTCTCAAAATGAGCTATTGGCAAATCATCCAAATTCTCGTATATACAATACACTGAGTTGCTTAGTGGAGTTTGATGGCTATTACTTGGAGAGTGAGCCTTGTGTCACCTGCAGCTGCCCAGATGTTCCATATTCGAGAATGAAGCTTGAAAGTCTGAAGTCCGAGACCAAATTCACTGACAATAGGATAATAGTGAAATGTACCGGAAGCTTTACTATACAGTCGGTGACAATGAATGTTTATGATGCTCGCAAGTCAAAGTCAGTGAAAGTACTTAACCTATATTACAACAACAGGCCGGTAACGGATTTGTCAGAACTGAAGAATAATTGGTCTCTCTGGAAGCGTGCTAAAAGCTGCCATCTTACATTTAATCAGACAGAATTGAAGGTTGAGTTCCCCATCCCAATCACAGCATGCAATTTCATGATTGAGCTTGATTCATTTTATGAAAATCTTCAAGCATCTTCCCTTGAGTCGTTGCAATGTCCACGGTGTAGCAGGTCTGTAACTGATAAGCATGGCATCTGTAGCAATTGTCATGAAAATGCATACCAATGCAGACAATGCAGAAATATTAACTATGAAAACCTTGATTCTTTCCTCTGCAATGAGTGTGGATACAGTAAATATGGTCGTTTTGAATTCCATTTCATGGCAAAACCAAGTTTCTCATTCGATAACATGGAAAACGATGATGATATGAGAAAAGGATTGGCAGCAATTGAGTCAGAATCAGAAAATGCTCACAGGCGATATCAGCAGCTGATGGGATTTAAGAAGCCTCTCATCAAACTTGTATCAAGCATAGGTGAGCAGGAGATCGATTCACAACAGAAAGATGCTGTCCAACAGATGATGGTGTCTCTCCCTGGGCCTACAGGCAAAGTAAATCGCAAAATTGCACTTCTTGGTGTGTTGTATGGTGAAAAGTGCAAAGCAGCTTTTGATTCAGTGAGCAAGAGTGTTCAGACATTACAAGGACTGCGCCGTGTTTTAATGACATATCTGCACCAGAAGAATTCAAATGATACAAATGCATTACCGGCTTGTTCAATACCAAGGTCTCCAAGTAGTTGCTATGGCTGTAGTACCACGTTTGTTACTCAATGCTTGGAGTTATTACAAGTTCTGTCCAAGCATGCAACCTGCAGGAAGCAACTTGTTAGTGCTGGAATTTTGTCAGAGTTATTTGAAAACAACATTCATCAGGGCCCTAGAACTGCACGCACTCTTGCAAGAGCTGTGCTTTCTTCCTTCTCTGAAGGTGATGCAGATGCAGTTCAGGAACTGAATAGTTTGATTCAGAAGAAGGTGATGTATTGTCTTGAGCACCATCGCTCCATGGATATTTCACAATCTACACGAGAAGAGTTACTTCTACTTTCAGAGACCTGTGCCCTTGTGGATGAGTTTTGGGAGGCAAGGCTTCGTGTTGCTTTTCAGTTGTTGTTTTCTTCTATTAAAGTTGGAGCGAAGCATCCTGCAATTTCAGAGCATATTATTCTCCCTTGTTTGAGAATCATTTCTCAGGCTTGTACTCCTCCAAAATCTGATTCTGGGGAAAAAGAGCCTGGTACGGGAAAATCTAGCTTGATGCAGGCAAAGAATGATGATACAGTTGGGCATTCAGTAACTAATCTGCCCACTTCCAAGACTCAGTCTGAGGTATCAGGAAAGATTCCAGATGGAAGTCGAAGACGACAAGATATTTCACTTCTCAGCTATTCAGAATGGGAGAGTGGTGCATCATATCTTGATTTTGTGAGGAGGCAGTATAAAGTATCACAAGCGGTGAAAGGACTGCAAAAAACACGGCATGATTCACAAAAATCTGACTACCTGGTTCTAAAATATGGACTGAGGTGGAAGCGTCGTGCATGTCGAAAGTCATCTAAAGGTGACTTCTCAAAATTTGCTTTGGGCTCCTGGGTCTCAGACTTGATCTTAAGTTCTTGTTCTCAGTCAATAAGATCTGAAATATGCACTCTCATAAGCTTGTTATGCCCATCAAACTCATCCAGACAGTTTCAACTACTGAACTTGCTTATGTCGTTACTCCCTAGAACACTGTCAGCTGGTGAAAGTGCCGCAGAGTACTTTGAGTTACTTGGGACAATGATTGATACAGAAGCTTCACGTCTTTTCTTAACTGTTCGTGGTTGTTTGACTACATTATGTTCCTTGATAACAAAAGAAGTGTCCAATGTTGAATCACAGGAGAGAAGCCTTAGCATTGACATTTCACAAGGATTCATTCTTCACAAGCTTGTTGAGCTTCTCAACAAATTTCTTGAAATTCCCAATATTAGAGCAAGGTAACTCTTAATATACCCTGCATGTCCAACCCTAATTTCTTGGTTTGTGGAACATCCACTACCATGCAGTTCTTTCTCATTGTATCTATAATTTCCCCTATGTTGCAGATTTATGAGTGATAATTTATTATCTGATGTGCTGGAGGCTTTTCTTGTTATCCGTGGGCTAGTTGTGCAAAAGACGAAGTTAATTAATGACTGCAATAGGCTTTTGAAGGACCTTCTCGATAGCTTGCTTGTAGAGAGTACTGCAAACAAACGTCAATTTATTCGTGCTTGCATCTCTGGATTGCAAAAGCATGTGAAGGAAAAGAAGAGACGGACATCTCTGGTATAATCTTGAACTTCTTGTTTTTATAGTATATTGTGATTAATTAAATTCTTTCTATCAACTCTAACAACGAACTTAAATTTATTTATTTCTGATGTTCTCTTATCTGGGACTTTTTTGCAGTTCATTCTGGAGCAACTCTGCAATTTGATTTGCCCAGTAAAGCCAGAACCTGTTTATCTTTTAATTCTAAACAAAGCACATACTCAAGAAGAGTTCATTAGGGGCTCTATGACAAGGAATCCATACTCCAGTGCTGAGATTGGCCCATTAATGAGAGATGTGAAAAATAAAATATGCCATCAACTTGATTTGATTGGTCTTTTAGAAGATGACTATGGTATGGAGTTACTGGTCGCTGGGAATATAATTTCACTTGACCTTAGCATCTCCCAAGTCTATGAGCAAGTATGGAGAAAGCACCATGGTCAAACTCAACATTCTTTGTCCAATGCTAGCCAACTGTCTGCTGCTGCTTCATCTGTCAGAGATTGTCCGCCAATGACAGTCACTTACAGATTGCAGGTTAGTTATGAGGGCTAGACTTTGATTTCATTGCCTTCAATTCATTTGCACATGGTAGCTTGGATAACTTCGATATCATCCTACTTGTTTCTAATGCTGGTCCTTGGCTACAAACAAATTATTACTCCCTCTGTTTGTGTTTACTTGGCATTATTGACCATAGTTTCCTTCAGCAAATACTTTGCATCTCACATTTTTCTAGGTAACTTCCCTAAAATATCCGTACAAACAGTATATTTCTTCTACCTCTTTCTACCTTGTTTTGCATGCACGAGATATTACTGGAAGGCATTTTGGTCATATTTCCTTCTCAAGTGCAATAGAAGGAAGGGGACTCATTGACCTAGCATGTACCCATTAATATTGAATAGCAGTAACTGCTAGGTATATTTTATTCAGCACTCACCTAAAGTAATACTATAATTGGAAATGCACTATACTCTGTAAATTTGTTAGTTTTTACACTGAAGAGTGTAAATTTGTTCTGTCTTGTGTTAGCTTTTACAACTATAAAGAAAATTATGCTGCCTTGGATTATTATCTCCATTGTTGAAAGAAATCTTCCCCAACATAATTATTCATACCTAGTGCACAGTGCATCTGAATTCTAGGATCCCATCGTATATTTATTGATAAAGCATATTGTGAGGCTGTCTGACAGTGTTTGGAACTCATTTTGCTAATGTGGTTTATGTGATTTTCTGCCTCTTTTCTGGTCTATCTGTGTTGAAAGAGAATGTTTATTTTCATATCAGGGATTAGATGGTGAAGCTACTGAACCTATGATTAAAGAGTTAGAAGATGAAAGGGAGGAATCACAAGATCCTGAAGTTGAGTTTGCTATAGCAGGTGCTGTTAGGGAATGTGGAGGCCTTGAAATTATATTAAGCATGATTCAGGTAATATTGTTAAGTGTTTTTTTTGCTTGTGTAACATGTTACGATCAATTAATCTGTACAGATTTATATATGCAGGCACATTTTTAATAATTTGTATATTTCTGAAAAAATATTATATCTTTGAATATAATTTTACGTAGGTGGTCAGTTGGTCTCATATGATCATGTTAAGTTATAAATTTGAGAACAATTATGTACTAATAATATTTTATAATTTAGGCTTATGTTGTGTTTAGTTGGGATTCATATTTAAATTTTCTGATCTAATCCTTCTATTGTTAATGAGGCTTGACAATCTACTTATGCCCTCGAAATCCTTTTTTCTTCAGAGCCTACGAGAAGATGAGTTAAGATCAAACCAGGAAGAGTTGGGTTCAGTCCTTAACCTTCTGAAGTATTGTTGCAAAATTCGTGAAAATAGATGTGCTTTATTACGCCTGGGTGCATTAGGTTTGCTACTTGAGACAGCCAGGCGTGCATTCTCAGTAGATGCAATGGAGCCAGCTGAGGGTATACTATTAATTGTAGAAAGTCTTACAATGGAAGCTAATGAGAGTGACATAAGTATTGCCCAAAGTGTTTTTACAACTACTACTGAGGAGACTGGTGCTGGTGAGGAGGCAAAGAAAATTGTTCTCATGTTTTTGGAGAGGCTATGCCCTCCTGATGGTGCCAAAAAATCAAACAAGCAACAAAGAAACGAGGAGATGGTGGCAAGGATCTTACCTAACTTGACGTATGGGGAGCCAGCAGCCATGGAGGCCCTTGTTTTGCATTTTGAGCCCTACCTTATGAACTGGAGTGAGTTTGACCGGTTGCAGAAACAACACGAGGAGAATCCAAAAGATGAAACTTTAAGCAAAAACACATCAATGCAGAGGTCTGCTGTTGAAAACTTTGTTCGAGTCTCAGAGTCACTCAAGACAAGTTCTTGTGGTGAAAGGCTGAAGGAGATTATTCTAGAGAAGGGCATTACAAAAGCTGCTGTAGGTCATCTGAGGGAAAGCTTTGCTTCTGCAGGGCAGGCTAGCTTTAGGACTAGTGCAGAATGGACAGTTGGGTTAAAACTGCCTTCCGTTCCACTCATCCTCTCAATGTTGAAGGGGCTCGCCAAGGGTCATCTGCCTACACAGAAGTGTGTCGATGAAGAAGACATTCTGCCATTGCTTCATGCTTTGGAAGGAGTGCCTGGTGAAAATGAAATTGGTGCAAGAGCAGAAAATCTTTTGGATACCCTTGCCAACAAAGAAAATAATGGTGATGGCTTCTTGGCAGAGAAGATTCAAGAGCTCCGACATGCTACAAGGGATGAAATGCGTCGCCGTGCTCTCAAGAAAAGAGAAATGCTACTCCAGGTAAATGTTGCCATTATGGTTTCATTATTTGAAGAGTCTTGTAGTCTTGCATAAGTGTTTGGTCTCCTGTTCTGCATGTGCACAAATTAATATGTTTTGCTACCTTTTTTTTTGTACACCAGGGGCTAGGAATGCGACAAGAATTTGCTTCTGATGGAGGAAGACGTATTGTTGTCTCTCAGCCTATAATTGAAGGCTTGGATGATGTGGAAGAAGAAGAGGATGGGTTAGCATGCATGGTTTGTAGAGAAGGGTATACTTTAAGGCCGACTGACATGTTAGGAGTCTATGCATTCAGTAAACGGGTGAACTTGGGCGCAACTAGTTCAGGCAGCGGCCGTGGGGACTGTGTTTACACTACTGTTAGCCACTTCAACATCATACACTACCAATGTCATCAGGAGGCTAAAAGAGCTGATGCTGCACTGAAGAATCCTAAAAAGGAATGGGATGGTGCTACTCTGAGAAATAATGAGACGCTGTGTAACTGTATCTTTCCCTTGAGGGGGCCATCTGTTCCTCCTGGGCAGTACACACGATGTCTCGACCAGTATTGGGACCAATTGAATTCTCTAGGACGAGCGGATGGAAGTCGCCTTCGCTTGTTAACATACGACATTGTTCTGGTACGTGGCAGTGACTTCGTCTTATTTCCTCGTGTATACATTGTACAAAGTTCCATTTCATTCATTCTGCTGTTATTATATCCCTGCAAAATGCATTTTCTAGTTTCTAATGTTTCGTAGGCTTTGCTTTATTTTATTTTTTGGTGATAACTGTGGGGGAGGCCATCTGGAACATATTTTTGGCAACAGCAGAACTCTAAAATTCTTTATGCCTGGCTAACAAAATAACTCCAATGACTTCGTGAAAATCAAAGATAAATTTGTCATCAAAGTGACATGTTTTGCTTCTTACTGACAACAAAGCTGAAATATCTGTAATTTATGGTCTTCCTTTTATGCTTTGTATAGAATGCATGCTCCTCTTGCACATACATAACTAATCAGAGTTCATTTGTTTTCACTAGATGTTGGCCAGGTTTGCAACAGGCGCTTCTTTCAGCACTGACTGCAAAGGTGGGGGAAGGGAGAGCAACTCGCGGTTTCTTCCTTTCATGATCCAAATGGCTTCTCATCTTGTAGATGGAAGTGCCAACCAACAGCGTCATGTCATGGCCAAGGCTGTCGCCTCGTACTTGTCCTCTTCACCTTCAGCTCTGGAATCTCCCGTTCGACTTTCAGCTCTATCTGGAGCTCGTGGTGGTTCAGGTTCCTCGGAGGAGACTGTACAGTTCATGATGGTCAATTCTCTGCTGTCTGAGTCCTATGAGAGTTGGCTGCAGCACCGCCCCTCTTTCCTGCAGAGGGGCATCTACCATGCTTACATGCAACACAAGCATGGACGATCCACCCTCAAGCTTTCCGCCGACACGTCTTCCTCTGCAGTCCGATCAGATGAAGGTTCATGCGCCGATTCAAACGACAGCAAGAGGCTCTTTGCCATTGTCCAGCCGATGCTGGTGTACACTGGTTTGATTGAGCAGCTGCAGCAATTTTTCAAGAAAGGCAAATCGTCCGGTGCGCAAAAGGTCGGTGAGAAGGACGGATCAAGTGGTGGTAACCTCGAAGTTTGGGAGGTTATGATGAAAGAAAAGCTGGGGAACATGAAGGAGATGCTAGGATTCTCCAAAGACGTGCTCTCATGGCTCGAAGACATGACCTCATCCGAGGACTTGCAGGAGGCCTTCGATGTCATGGGTGCGTTGTCAGATGTGTTCTCCGGTGGCTACACTACATGTGAGGACTTTGTCCGGGCGATCATACACGGTGGAAAGAGCTGAACGAAGTTTTCCGGAGGATCTACAATTTGTGTTGAAACTTTGCCACGCGCCTGTATGTTTGTAAGGATAGTCAGCTTTTGTGTGGCAGCTGTAAACATTATATAATTCCTCTTAAATGAAACTGGGCAATGCTTTCGTCCTGGCATTTATATTAATTACAGCCTCCATTCATATATTCTGTTTCTCCACCGGCCTGTAATTGACAGCTCTCAAGTAAGAAGAACCTGAAGGTGAAACAACGACCATAATTCGTGACCACACCCGGTCCATGATTCTTGCTCCGTACGTGAGCTTTCTCCTAGCTCTCGCGAGCGGCCGAGTTGGTGTCACTGTAACCGATTTGATGTTGAGTGACGCAAAATTAGCTTGCAAGTGAAAGTTAGCTTGACCATTAAGGTCTAGATTAGTTAAGTTACCAATCGGAGCTGAAGTACGTCTAATATAATTAAGCATGGACGATCTGATTCGCTAGCTTACACATTGAATGCTCCACCGAATTCAGTTGATCAAATACCAATAACTACGTACCAATCGGCTGTCGTAGTATCATCAGATGACTTGCGATGTCTTAAGGTCACCTGTTCTGGCTACCATGCATGCTCATGCACGGCCGCATAATTAACCTAACGCAGAAGATTAATTAATGCAAGGAACCTAACCGTACACCATAGCTATCCTATCAGCATGCATATGCATGCAATGCTTTTGTGCGTCAGGAAATTGGATTAATTAGATAAAAATTAATCTGCAGTAGCACTTACCAAAATTTCGCAGCTAGGTGCATGCAGAGAATTAAGAAAACGCCTCGGAGACGGATGAACAACAAGCCCGGCTAATCGTTCGCGTGCCCTTGTCGCTCGCTGCTTGCATGGACACCAGGACATGCATATCCCAAAGCTGCAACAACGACACTATAAATACGTGCACGTAGCGAGTTGGGAAAAGGCAACTTTTAATTATATACACTAGTCTCTCTTACGTCCAAATTAACTATATTTGTACTAAGATGTCCTCGCGACATGGCATGGACGCCGTCGTCGTGGTGGTGATCGTGCACGTCCTGCTATGCCGTGTTGCCGGCGGCGGCGGCGGCGTCGTCCCGGCGGTGATCGTGTTCGGCGACTCGACGGCGGACACAGGCAACAACAACTTCATCCAGACGATGGCGAGGGGCAACTACCCGCCGTACGGGCGGGACTTCGCCGGCGGGGTGGCCACCGGCCGGTTCTCCAACGGCCGGCTCGCCGCCGACTTCGTCTCCGAGGCGCTGGGGCTGCCGCACGCCGTGCCGGCGTACCTTGACCCCAGCCGCAGCATCCACCAGCTCGCGTCGGGCGTCAGCTTCGCCTCCGCCGGAACGGGCCTAGACAACGTCACTGCACAAATCCTAGTGAGTATTAATATATAGATAGCCTTTAAAAGTTTTCAGCTCAAAGTTTGTTTCCGTACAAAAGAAAAAGATGTACAAATATTGATCACCCAATAAACTACTCCCCGATCTCAAAATATAAGAGGTTATGCTATTTGTTTTTTAAAAGTTAAGAAGTAAGGCATGGTACAAAAGGTAGGTGATGGTTATTTTTTTCACTAAGAACCGCAAATTCACTGTCCCTAGTTATTTTTTTCCGACAAATAAAGGGAATACGAAATATTAACTAGTCAGCAGAATTACATGAATAATGCAAAACCCTCGAGACAATTCAACTAGATATGTTCATGACCTATATATGTATATCCAAAAGCAAGAAACCGAACCTAGGAACCTTGTTTAGTGCACAAATTAATACTCTATCCCTCAGTTAAAAAAATATAAGTATTTCTAAGAATCAAAATAGGTACCACAATCTAAGTATTTCTATGGTACTAATTCAAAGGCATAAAAATCCATATATTTTCAACCCATTGGAATTCAATGGAATGAAATCTTAGCCATTCAAACATCAAAATTTGTGAATGGGAATATATAATTCCTTCAATCTTAACCCTTACAGCCTACTTAATTAGCGCAGTGGTCGATCAGTCAGTAGATTGAGATCCAACTACAGTTAGGTGGCCCCGTAGAACCAAATACTCGGACTAAAACTTACCCATTCATGCTTGTTTTTGTTGTTGTTACTTTTTTTAAACAACTAAAATTGTTGGGATAGTAAGGAGCACCCAGTATTGATACATAAGAAAATTAAATTATAAGAAAACCTGGGTTCGAGGGGATCGATGCCCCTGGTAGCTCTCTACCAGCCGGACCACACGCTGTTCTCGCATGTACTTATTATAACAAAACTAGCAGAATCTACTCTCTTCGTTCTAAAATATTAGATACTTTAATTGATATATGACATATTTTAGTACTACGAATCTAAATATACCACCTTATATCACCTTATATTTTAGGATGGAGGAATCTAAATATACCACCTTATATTTTAGGATGGAGTGAATACTAATTATAATTCATTATTTCTCATGTTTATTTTGCAGTCAGCAATGACCCTGACTCAGCAGATAGACCACTTCAGACAATACAAGGAGAAGCTCAGGTGGGCCAAAGGCAAGGCAGCCGCACACCACATCATAAGCCAGGCGCTCTACATCATTAGCGTCGGCACTAGTGACTTCCTGCACAACTACCTCGTCTTCCCCATCAGGGGCAACCACTTCACCTTGCCGCGATACGAGGCCTACCTCGCTAGCGCCGCCGCCGAGGCGGTGCGCGCTGTGCATGGGCTCGGTGGCCGCCGGGTGAAGCTCGCCGGGCTACCACCGCTGGGGTGCCTGCCAGTGGAGAGGACGATCAACCCTGACAGGCCTGGGGATTGCAACGAGATGTACAACATGGTGGCGCTGAGCTTCAACGCAAGGGTGAAGAGGCTTATTGGGAGGCTCAACTGGGAGCTGCCAGGGGCACAAGTAGAGTACATTGATCAATACAGCATCCTCTCTGCTATCATTGCCAAGCCATGGGAATATGGTCAGTAACTAGTAATGCACCTCGCTTCATATTAAATTTTTTGTTGACAACCAAATTTGACGTTAGTGTTGAATCTAGTTCAAGATTGTTAAATTCACAATCTTTTGGATAGGGGATGGCTAGACCACAGTGCGAAGGTCAGTCTAACCTTGGCCCTGGAGATCTGACCGCACCCTCTAGAGGTCCGACCATTATCTCTAGAGGGCTGACCATACTCTATAGAGGGCTGACCTCTAGATGCTGTGTTCAAGGTCTGAGTTTCCTGAGTTTTAACACTTTCATAATACCTTCGTAAGCCCAATTGGATATGGAGAAGACCCTTTAGGCCATGTTCGGTTAATCCCTCCCAAAGGGGATTGAGGGGGATTTGAAGGCACTTTATTCCACTCCTATTGTGGTGCAGAAATATTCTCCCTCAATGCCCTCCAATCCCTCCCTATTTGGGATTAACTGAACAAGGCTTTAGGTGGAAGATCATCCCTCCTAGCCAAGGCCGATTAAATCAATTAACCATCAACTGTCAAAATCAATTTATTATCTATACCTTTATCGTCTACACATCCCTCCTTTTTTCGGTATCCCATATTACCATATCTATTCACCCTCCAATCCCATAATTACCCAGTAATGTACCTCGCTTCATAATAATTTTGTTGGCGACCAAATTTGACTTTAGTATTAAATCTAGTTTGAGATTGTTAAATTGAGAACCTTTTGGACTTAGGCCAGCTAGACTAGGTCAGTCTTATTGGAAATCTAGTCAATATTCGACATGATTTAATCCAGAAAAACACTAGAATAAACATGGCAACTTTTGTAGGCGAGTGATTCGAAACTTGTGCTAAGCATAAACATTCTAACAGAGATTATAGTATGATCTAGTAATATGTTTAACACTGAGGAAAATAACACATACCCAAAAGAGAAACCTCCGGATCCAGTAGCAACATTGGTCTTGATGTTCCCGGTGTCTGTAACGACGTTCCCAGTGTCGGCGTTGCCAGTCTGTTTGGTTGACATCGTATGTAGCCCTTGCTTCCACGCACAGCAGCAGGAAGAAGATGAAGCTGATGCAGATAACAGTCAGGCAAAGAAATACGTTCCCCAAAAATTTGATCGCCTGCCCGAAAGTCTGCTCGTCTAGAATCCTCATGTGCGCAGGTGTTCTGGACCAGGTGACAACTTGAAGCAACTCAGAGCAGAGAAATATGGTGGCTAACCAGACAGGACCATAGGAGGAGATGGATCCAGTATATGCTCACGAGAGAGATGGAGAGGCAGAGTTCAGAATTAACCGTGTGTTACAGAGTTGACTTCTGCCATTAGGTTCATCGGTTTCGTTCCATGAAAACAAAAATGGATCAGAAAACAAGCAACCCGTCCATCTCCGTCTCCATTGCGCGATCCGGCCCCTGTGCATGGGTGTGGCATTAATTCCATTCACCAGTCCAACCGGTCAACACACTCAATTTGCAAATTATTTAAGTTGAGATCCTTTTCTTTGGTTTTCCATGTGATATTAATCTCTAACATTAATTATGAGCCTTTGGAATTTACTAGGATTTAAATGGGCTAGGATCAATTAACTTTAACATGTCTAACCTCGGCCCTAGAGATCTGACTGCACCCTCTAGAGGTCCAACCACACTCTCTAGAGGTTTGACCTTGGGTTAGGCTGGTCAAGAGGTTTGACCTTGGGTTAGGCTGGTCAACCGAAGTTGATGCAGTCTGACTGGTAGACTCCGAATCAGAGGCCAATTCGTCTATTCTTATGTTTCCTTGCTTGAAGATCTAAGTCCCTGAGTCTTAACACTTTCGTAACACATTCATAAGCCCAATCGGATGTAGAGAAGACCCTTTAGATGCAACACCATCCCTTCCTATATAAAATAGGAGCCAAGCTCGATTGAATCAACCAACAAGCAATCGTCAAAATCAATCTATTATCTATACCTCTATCATCTACATATCCCTCCTTTCTTCCGGTATCCCATGTCTATTCATTCTCCAATATATCCCCTAATTGCTCGTCGTCTCTCTCGTCTTGTTAGAGGTTGTCCTAGCTATGCTGCAGAGTCTAGGTCAAATCGGTGCGTGTTCATGCTGACAGGTTCTCTCTCGGTCTCGAGTGATAGTTCGGTAGTATCTAAACCTATGGCAGGGTGTTTCTATGGGTTGCACACGAGATGCTTAGTGTCTAGGCGTGGAACCCGTTCTTTGTGTCAACAAAATTTGGTTATAAATATTTGACATTTATCATAAGATTTAACCTCATTGTTTGCTTGTTGGTTTATAAGCCACAAGCAAAAGTTAAAATTTTAAACTTAATTTAAAATTATTTAATGTACGTTTATCAATGTTTTTTTAGCATTGGCTTTTTAAATGGCTAAGACTAGAAATCTAAAGGTCCCATACAAAACAATTTTGTGTTCTTATTTAGCCACAAACCAACCATGAGATCATTGATAAAAATTTGGAAATTTTGACTATAAATTTTGTATTAAAATAAGTTTAGGGTCTTATGATAATAATTTTCAAAGAAAATCTATGCTTGCCATTTTTTTATTTTAAAACTATGTATTGAGAAATTAATTATGGTCAAAGTTTTTAAAAGTTTGATAAAATCTTGTTTTAAAAGTCAAATATCTATGATTGATGGGAGCATATAAGTTACGTACTCCTATTCTCTAGGTCTTCTTTGAACATGATTAAATGTGTGATCCTAAAAATTTAAAATTATGTAATCCAATCTGAATTGTCTTTTTTCTTGTGATCGAATCAGGTTTTGAGAACTCAATGCATGGATGTTGTGGCACGGGATTTGTGGAGACAGGAATTCTATGTGCCTTGGACGATGCGTTGGCATGCGACGATGCTGATAAATATGTATTCTTTGATGCTGTCCATCCATCGGAAAGAACGTACAAGATCATAGCCGATGCATTTGTAAACACCACCTCACCTGTATTCCACTGAATTAATAAATATATTTCGCTCGTGATATTATCTGAACACGCAAATATAAAAGAGCCTATTGTAGACACGATAACTAGGTACCAGATTTTTTTACCCAAATATCCTTATACCTATGTGGTACTAGGCCTTGCCACCAATCCGAATAGAAGATGAGCTTATTGTGCGCAATCTGAATTCTGAAATTCTCGAACAGAAAAAATACGAGCATATCGTGTGCAATCATGTGTCTACATTTTGTCGGTTGTAACACTCTGTCCTGTCCTGATCTAATAAAAAAATTGAGCAACCCCATATTTATTTGGTCCCCTGCCAAACAATAGTTCTGTAAATCATTTAAGAAACACAAGCATATCTGAACTGAAAAAAAAAAATGCCGTTGTTGAGCTGTGCAAATTGGGTCTGTACAGAAGGGTTCATCTCAACACAGTGAAAATTGAGAGCAATAAGATTACCTGTTCAAGCAGAGAGATGGCTGTGTGTGTTGTGGATAGTCGGCGCAGAGGAATTGTGGGTAGAGAGGATCTGAATGACAGTGCCAGGCTCCGGGTCAACGACGGCGCCATTAGCATGGATCAGAAATTTTTTTATCGACATATAGGAAGCAGAGTAGTGCTAGTAGGGGTTCACTGCGGCAACATCGATCAAGCAGAGAAGGCACATATGTATCCAATATCCAATAAAGCTCAATCATAGAATCATGCAGAGATTTTTGTTAGAGTGAAACATAACTTTTGCCTTTTAGGGGGCAAGCAAATAGGCATGGTAACATTTATTCACTAATTAGCAGAAAAAAGACATTCTAACTACGAAATGGGGGGAAAAGAATAACAAGATTTGTAACGTCAGCTTCTAATTTGAGTTCCAAATTGCAAAAAGGTAAGCAAATTCAGGTCCCATGCTGCCATATAATTGGGGATAACATGGGATAAGCACTTTTACTATTTTAATCTATAGTGAACTATAGCAGCAGGCAAATTATTTACGTTAGAACCATACATAAATATAATACAGCCTGGAAAAGGTACTGCATGAGATTGGTATGTAGGAAAAGTCAAATTGCAACCATTGGATGAAAGAAATAAAAAGTTTTAAGGCATAAACACGATCAAATTCAGTACGTTGATGCTGATGCTTGTCCAGACATCCATAAGCTGAATCTTCTTTGTAGTAAAAAAAAAAACTACGGAGAGAATTTCAAGATGATAACATAACTACAGGCTCATAATTATCAAAGGATCATTCTGCTTTCAAACATAAAATGGAAAAATTTTCAAGCAGTTTCTCTGGGTCTGTTTGGGGAGCTTCTAGTAGCTGCAGATTCTCTCAGAATCTTAAGCTCCACCAAACAGACTCTCTATCTGTTATGATGCCTTACAGCACCTAACAGTATAGGCTTAATTTGCATTTTAGTGGCAATTAGCTCCAGTATTGTTGATCACTACATGGTTACAGAAATTTTGACTGATTATGAAATTAAAACTTCATCTACGAACAATGGCACAGTCATGAATAGGGAATTAGGGATTTGGCCTGTACCTTCATTCAATTTCCTATTGGAAGATCCAATCCTGGATATGCGAAGCAGTGCTGACATATGAGAATCAGATCTGAAATGCGACAGTAAAGAGTGGTAACAACAGTTAATGAACATATTCAGTTAATTTCAACATTCATGAAAAGAATAATCTAGTATCAAAAACTGCCACGGTAAAGAGTGGTAAAACAAAAAGTAAATTTCAGAAAACCCCATATTTTATGGTTAAAATTTCAGAAAACCACAGATATTATGACATACGACACTTAACCCAAGGTATTATGATTCTAAAGTTTCACAAACCCTCACCTTTATGCATTTGAGCGCGAATTTACTTAAAATTCTAAACCGTAGAGTTTATATGAAATTTGTAATTATTGAGTTCTTAACTTGGGTTGATAGTTTAAATCTTCACTACTTTAAAAAATTATTTAAGATATGCTGAAATTAATCAAGATTTCAATAAAGGTGGGGTTTTGTGAAACATTTATGGTTTTGTGTCATACATCATAATAGCTGTGGTTTTCTGCAAATTAAACCATAAAATGTTCCTTTTTCTGAAATTTACTTAAAAAAACTGTACCATGTAACAACTAATTACCTGTCTCCGTTTTATTTAACAGAAATCAGTTTCAATTACTTGCTAAAATCAGTTTTAGTTAACAATAAGCAACTAATTAACAATAAACCCAGAATAAGTTTTTATTACCGGCTAGCAGCACTCCACACTGCGTTCGCTGCTGTTGTAGCTGCCTTGCCTAGAGTTCCACCGAAGAAGAGAATCGAGAGAGAGGGAGGCATGATTAAGGGGAGGGTAGAGGATTGGGGCTCACTGGCTCAGCGCTCCGGTGAAGTGCTATCAAGCCTGAGGTATTCAGGCCCTCTTTGTTTAAGCTTAGATTTATTAGCTTAGACTTTTAAGTTAGCTTTTTGGCTTATATATTTTATAAACCGGTGGATTTAAAATTCTAAGTTAATTGGTGGAGTCATGTCTCCATGTCAAATAAGCCAAAAAAAAACTTCTCGAACCTAGCTTTTAACTTAACAGTGTAAGAGTGATTCATGGCTTTAAAAAAGCCAAATAAAAAAGTTGTTTGTTTGTTTAGGCTTAGACTTTTCGGCTCATAAACTGACTTATAAGCCTAGAGCACCTCAAACTTGTTCAGACTTTTAGATGTTATAAGAGAAAAATGGATGAAAGGCTGAGATAACTCGATACCGATTTGCTGAAGCATTATGAAGATTGGATGGTGCAAACGAGTTCCAGTAGGCGTCGCTTGCCGTACTATGCGTCATCCTGTTTTGTCGTCTTTCAGCGTGGGAAAAGGCTATAAACTATCCCCGATTCGTGTAATGGGCAAGATGTTTTGAAACCCTAACTTTTATTCCTTATTTCAGTTCTTGTGGTGCCCATCAATTTCTGTCGATTTAGCCTTTAAATTCAACAATTTCCTCTTATTTTTCTAATGTCTTAGGACTCCTATTTGTTTGCCACTAGCCAAACTCTGTTATTTTCCTCTGAATCTAACGAATTCGAGCTCGGGTCCTCACAAAATGGTATCAGAGCAAATGATTCTTGGATTTTTCATCAGATCCGAGTGGTTCTGAGTTTGTGAGGGTTGGGGAAACAAGTATTCCCTGTAAAATTCCGTAGCCAGACTGGGAAGCTCAATCCGAGGAAGAGATTCAAGTTCAGTAGAAAAGGTTGGAGAAGGTGGTGCCTTCTCTGTAAAATCCCCAATCTGTTTGAGCTCAAAAAAATGGCGAGAGGCAGACGAACCATGGAGAACACAGAAGGAGAAGAAGCCCCGGCTTGGGAAACTTCCGTCCAAGAGTTGAGAGCAGATTTCGTGGAACTGCAGAGAAAAATGGAAGAGAACAAGACGTCCGTGAGCAGTTTCAAGGTCAAGCCACTCAAGCTCAACATCACAAGGACGAGGTAATGCAAAATCTGAAGGTAATTCAAGAGATGCTGACCTCTTCTGCAAGTTATCAAGGCCAAGATGTTAGGCACACTCCATTTACTCCAGGAAATGCGAGCTCCTTTGCGCTATCAGCAAGAAGAACTGAGGGAACATCATCTGAATCCTTCAAGCACCAAGTCTTTGATCTTAGAAATGAAACCTGTCCAATACCTAATCCAAAGAAAGCAGAAATGATCCTCCCCACCACAACCGCACATCAAATTCCGGCACCACCGATTACCCTACCACCAATTGTTACTAGCCCTAAGTGGAACACCTCCGTCTTCTTTCACACACCTCCAATCCCACCATCACCACCAGCTCAACATTTCCACCCAAACCATTACCCTTTGGAACACGGTAACTACACTAACCCAATTACCTTGGGCACACCTGGTAGTTGGCAGTACAACCAACCTTATCCTCCATATCAACCTCCAACATATCCTCCATTCCAGAACCCAACCTACCACCCCAACTAGCCTCCTTACCCTCCTCAACAACAATCACCTTGGTCAGTTCGTGACACTTCAGTACACTTTGATCGAGAACCATATCACGACCAAGCTTTTGGCGATCTCAACTACCGGCCTTACAATTCCCACCAGCAAAAGAAACACATTGATTTCCCAATTTTCGATGGCGAGTATCCTGAAGCATGGATAAGAAAAGCAGAAAAATACTTCTCTCTTTCTCATACACCAAAAGATGAAAAGATACTGCTTGCTGAGGTGTATATCACAGGGCGTGCAGATCAATGGATTTCGAGTTATGATGTTCCTACTGATCAATTGTCTTGGCCAGAGTTCTGTAAAATGACATGTCAGAGATTTGGCTCTAAATCTAATATTGAAGTGACTGATCAATTTCGGAACTTGAAGCAATATACCTCAGTGGATGCACACATTGATAAATTTGAGGATGTCATGGCTCTGGTTAAAACAAACAGACCAAATCTTACGGAGGATTATTTCTTGGAAAATTTCATATCTGGACTGAAAGAATACATTAAGAGACCACTGAAGTCTTTGGGCATCCACACCTTGGTTGCAGCTTATGAACATGCTCGCGATTATGATGGTCCTCATCTCACAAGCAAAGGAACACCCTATACACCTTCTCTTCAGTACAAAGATGATCCCAAAAACTTGATTAAGCCTCCTGTAACAAAAGGTGTTCCTCCCAGAGAGGACAAGCCTGTCACATTCCCAGTCACACGAAGTACAGGGAAGTGTTTCAAATGCTAGGAACCATGGGTCCCTGGCCATGGCAGAGTTTGCAAAGCCCCCAGACAAATTTATTTGGTCACTATGGAAGAGAGACAGTCTTGAAGAACCCACTGATGCAGTTTTTGCTACACCACCTGGTAGTCCCCATATTGCTCCAGATAAAGATATTTCCCAAGAATTATCCATGCATGCATTGGCTGGTAACACCCCTGGCACTAACATCTTTACATTGCACATTACTATTGGTACAATGACAACTACTGCCTTGGTGGATAGTGGTAGTACAACTACTTTTATCTCTCCAAAGATGGTTCACAAGGCCCAATTAGAAATCTCTAATCATGCACTTGATTCTGTGAAAGTAGCCAATGGCAGTACCTTGCAAACAACAACATATTGCCCCAATGTTCCCTACACTATTCAAGGTGAATAATTTATTTCCAACTTCAGGGTACTCAGGGCCTCATCGGTTGCCCTTCTTCCCTAATAAGCCAAAACGGCTTATTAGGGAATAAAAAATAATTTATAGGTAAAACTTTTATATATTTGTTCGTAACGATTTAAAAGCCAACGCTAAAAAGAAATTACGTTGAAAATATCTTAAAAACAACTTCAAAATCAAGTTTGAAAATTCAAATTTTGACTTTTGCTTTGGCTTATAAGCCAACCGATGGGGCTCTCAATCTGTCAGGGTATGAAATAATATTGGGATGTGATTGGATCATGGATCACAGCCCCCTAAACATCAATCTTAAAACCAGAACCCTGACAGTTTGTAAGGATGACACAAAGGAGGTAACCTTTTCTGATATTACTCTGCGGCAGTCTTATTTCATTGTGACTGCCCCCATGCTCCACAAATTGCTCCAACAAGATACTGTTGGTGCCACAGTCTATTTGAATTTTATTCAGTGTCAAGCTCTATCATTAGCTGCCACTCCACCTGCACTGCAGAAGTTGTTAGACCAATATCCTGATGTATTTGATGAACACAACCAGCTACCTCCCACTAGAGACAGTGATCACACTATCCTATTATTACCTGGAGCAAAACCTATTAATATCAGACCTTATAGGCTACCCCACCACAAAAAGAATGCTCTTCACGAATAGGTGAAACAACTTATCACATCTCAAACCATAAGACCAAGCATGAGCCCTTACTCCTCACCTACCATATTGGTTAAGAAAAAAGATGGTACTTGGCGCATGTGCATCGATTATAGAAACTTAATGTGTCCATAGTCAAAAATAAATACCCCATACCTATCATTGAAGACTTGCTAGATGAACTACATGGTGCCAAGTATTTTTTTTCCAAAATTGATTTGCGTTCAGGCTATCACCAAATCAGGATGCACCCTGATGACATATTTAAAACTGCTTTTAACACACATTTGGGCCATCTTGAATTCTTAGTGATGCCATTTGGATTGACAAATGCACCAGCCACATTTCAAGCTCTAATGAATCAAATTTTGGCTGATCACTTGAGAATGTTTGTATTAGTCTTCTTTGATGATATCTTGATTTACAACCAAGACAACATCACACATTACTCATGTCAATACAGTACTGGCTCTATTGAGACAACAACATCTCTTTGCTAAATTCAGCAAATGTGCCTTTGGTCAAACCCAAGTAGAGTATTTGGGGTATGTCATCAATTAGCAAGGAGTAGCAACTGGTCCAACCAAAATAAAATTGTGGCTGTTCAGCAATGGCTAACTCCTACTGACATCACCCAATTGAGGGGATTTGTGGGATTGGCTGGATACTACAGACGATTCATTCAAAATTATGGCATCATCTGTTGGCCCTTATTCAATTCTCTCAAAAAGAACGCATTTCAGTGGGGGACCAGACCAGCAAGTAGCCTTTGAAACACTAAAAGAAAAATTAGCACAAGCTCATGTCTTAGCATTACCAAATTTTTCCAGCCCCTTTGTTCTTGAAGCTAATGCAAGTGGCCAAAGTATAGGAGCAGTTTTAACGCAAAATGGCCGCCCTATTGCTTACTTGAGCAAGACAATTGGACCTAAGGCAACTGGTCTCTCTACCTATGACAAAGAAGCACTTGCTATCTTAGAAGCTCTAAAGAAGTGGAAACATTATTTTCTGGATTCTCCTCTACTCATTTGGAACAGATCAAGCCAGTTTGAAATACATCAATGAACAACATATTACTGAAGGGGTTCAACACTCATCAAATTGCTTAGTTACAACTAAAAAATGAGTACAACAAAGGGAAAGAAAACAGAGCTGCTAATGCTTTATCTAGAGTACAACATCAGTTGATGACCACAACTGTCCTCATTCCCCAATGGATTACTGAGGTAGCTCAAAGTTATCAAGGCGATACAAAATGTCAAGCTCTGGAAACCAAGTTGAGAATTGATCCTCAGGCTCACCATCCATACACACTAGTTGCTGGCATTCTCATATATAAAGAAAAAGTATATGTGGGTACAGGCACTGATTTAAGGACACAATTGAAAACCTCCTTCCATGCATCAGCCCTGGGTGGTCAATGAAGTGAAGGAGCAATTACCAAAGTATCAAACTCCTTTTCTATTGGCTTGGTCTCAAATCAAATATCACCAACTTTGTCAAAATATGCCCAGTTTGCGAAAAGAACAAGTTAGAACATTCTTCCTCCCCTCGTCTGTTACAGCCTCTCCCCATTTCTAACATGGCTTGGACCCATATAACAATGGACTTTATTGAATGCTTACCTAAATCTAAAGGGAAGGATGTTATTTGGGTGGTTGTGGATCGATTAACCAAATATGCCCATTCTATTGCTCTCAGCTATCCCTTCAGAGCTGACCAAGTGTTAGCTCAATTCAAAGACAATTTTTACAAATTTCATGGCTTTCCCTCAGTTATTATCAATGCGACCGAATCTTTACAAGTCAGTTGTGGATAGAAGTCTTTACAACTGCTGGTGTTAAATTACATCTCCATAGTGCTTACCATCCATAGACAGATGGGCAGTCTGAGTGTGTCAACCAATGCCTTGAGAATTATTTGAGACGTATGACATTTGCTCACCCAAAAAAAATGGAGATCCTTAACTGCCACATGCCGAGTGGTGGTATAATACCAGTTTTCACACCTCTCTGGGCATGACTCCATACCAAGCATTATATGGAGTGAAACCACCCTTGATGGCAGAGCACCTGTTGCCGACTTCTATAACTGATGGTATTCGTGATAAAGCACAAGCAAAAGTAGCTATCTTAGAAAATATCAAATCCAGTCTGCACAAAGCTCAGGATCGCATGAAATACTTTACTGACAGAAAACGCAATGAGCGCATCCTTGACATTGGTGATATGGCTTATCTCAAGATGCAACCCTACAGACATAACTCAACTCTTTGAAGCTGAATTCTCGATACTATGGTCCCTTTCGCATATTGGAACGAATTGGTCATGTAGCCTATAAACTCCTCCTTCCAGATGGTTGCCGCATCCACCCCGTCTTCCATGTAAGTCAATTGAAGAAACATCTGGGTCCCAAAGCTTTTGTGGAGTCTACCCTATCGGTGGTTAATGCTGAGGGCAACATCTTAATTGCTCCCGTCTCTGTCCTTGCTCATCGCATGATCCCTCACAACAATGCACCGGTGGTGCAATGGAAAATACAATGGGCTAACTTACCACCATAGGCAGGCACTTGGGAGGACGCTTGTTTCATCTCTAAGATATTCCCTGCATTCAATCCATGAGGACATGGGATCTTAAGGGGGGGATTTATCAATCCTGAGATATTAGGACTTGTTCAGACTTTCAAATGTTAGAAGAGAAGAATGGATGAAAGTCGGAGATAACTCGATACCGGTTCGCTGAAGCATTATGAAGATCGGATGGTGCAAATGAGTTCCTGTAGGCATCGCTTGCTGTACTGTGCATCATCCTGTTTTGTCGTCTTTCAGCGTGGGAAAAGGCTATAAACTATCCCCGATTCGTGTAATGGGCAAGATGTTTTGAAACCCTAACTTTTATTCCTCATTTAAGTTCTTGCGGTGCCCATTAATTTCTATCGATTTAGCCTTTAAAATCAGCAATTTCCTCTTATTAATTGTCTCCGTTTTATTTAATAGAAATCAGTTTCAATTACTTGCTAAAATCAGTTTTAGTTAACAATAAGCAACTAATTAACAATAAACACAGAATAAGTTTTAATTACCGGCTAGCAGCACTGCACACTGCGTTCGCCGCTGTTGTAGCCGCCTTTCCTAGAGTTCCACCGAAGAAGAGAATCGAGAGAGAGGGAGGCGGGGTTAAGGGGAGGGCAGAGGATTGGGGCTCACCACTCAGCACTTCGGTGAAGTGCTGTCAAGCCTGAGGTATTCAGGCTCTCTTTGTTTAAGCTTAGGTTTATTTGCTTAGACTTTTAAGTTAGCTTTTTGGCTTTTATATTTTATAAACCGATGGATTTAAAGTTCTAGGTTAATTGGTGGAGTCATGTCTCCATCTCAAATAAGCCAAAAAAAACTTCTCGAACCTAGCTTTTAACTTAACAGTGTAAGAGTGATTTATGGCTTTAAAAAAGCCAAACAAAAAAGCTGCTTGTTTGTTTAGGCTTAGACTTTTTGGCTCATAAACTGACTTATAAGCCTAAACAAAGAGGACCTCAGACTGGTTCAGACTTTCAGATGTTAGAAGAGAAAAATGGATGAAAGCCTGAGAGAACTCGATACCAATTCGCCGAAGCATTATGAAGATCGGATGGTGCGAACGAGTTCCTGTAGGCGTCGCTTGCTGTACTGTGCGTCATCCTGTTTTGTCGTCTTTCAGGGTAGGAAAAGGCTATAAACTATCCCTGATTCGTGTAATGGCCAGGATGTTTTGAAACCCTAACTTTTATTCCTCATTTAAGTTCTTGCGGCGCCCATCAATTTCTGTCGATTTAGTCTTTAAAATCAGCAATTTCCTCTTATTTTCTGCTGTGTTAGGACTCCTATTTGTTTGCCACTAGCCAAACTCTGTTATTTTCCTCTGAATCTGACGAATTCAAGCTCGGGTCCTCACAAGTGCGTCTCTCCCTCGGAAGGTGATGATGAGGAACCGTGCGACGCCTGGAGAGGATCCCGACGATGGAGTGTGAGAGCGAAGCTCCGTAGGCGGGGGTTTCTCCTGTGAACTCCGACGAGGCGGCAAGGGAACTCCGACGACGCGTCGAGACTGAGGAGATCGCTCGCGGTGGGAAGAGTTTGCATGAGAGTTGGACGCAAGAGGCGGGATGTGTGAGCATGCCGAATTTATACCGTCTGGTGCCATTTGTGACCACCACATAATTTCGGACAAGTGGGATCCATACACGCATAAATAGCCACCGAACCTTAATGTGTCTATGATCACAACTTAACACCATTCAATGTAAAATCCGCAATATCGAATAATGAGCAAAGGAGATATTGTTAGGACTCAGCTTGCTAGTCAACTTCAGCCTGAGATGTGCCCGTCAAACCACATGAAGGTGGCGACCAAATGTGTAACGCATCCCAGGAGACTTGATTCAAATCGTTAAAGCTCTACAACATCTCAATTGCTCAAAATTCATACTCATGCTCAGCTAGCACCAGGAAGTTGCTAGCTTTGCACTTTCATCTAAGCTATGTTTAAAGTACAAAGAAGATGACTTAGATAAAATAGAGACAATTAACTAGATTACTTACCTACGGCCTACCGGCTAGATAAATATTGATTCACGGAAGCTTGGCTACCCAATCCACAAGCAAATCGACTAGGTTTAGACCCCTTTTAGAATCAAGTCCTTAGCAAAACAATGGTCCCGAGCACTCAATTTAACTATATCTATACCTGCAAAAGAAAATTAAACATATACATTGCAAGAGTCAGTAAATTAATCGAATTAATGTACTGGAAAGCATGAATCAATCCTAACATACTATATGCAAGACTTATAACCAAAGGGAGGCTAATTATACTTTTGTTTTTAGCATAAAAGCAAATTTTATTTCACAACCATTTGCAAAGGATATTTATAAAGCTATTTAAAACATGAATATGAGTATATCGCAATATCTAACATAGTAATAACATAATAGCACCCTTGCTGCCCTCCTTGACAACAAGTCACATATCCAACATCATAATTATCAAAATCATCATAAATCATCATTTCCATCGCACATTTTCACAAGCACATTAAAACACAAGTCTATACTCATGACACTTCACTATGTCGCTCATGACCGTGAGCATGGCTAATCGATTAGTTTTACTTTGTAGAGTTTGTACAAAACCACATGATATAAATCCCCTAGTTTGTCTTGTGCCGGCCAAAGCACTACCACACTCTACACGTTGAATGCGGTCTAGAGGTCATAACGAGGCTGTTACATTGCCTACCGCCTAACCTTGCATGAGCACAATGCGTGGTACTCCACACTAAGCCTAGAAACTTAGTGTCGTCAGGACGGTTGGCCGACCGACCCTGACACCGTGGCGTAGCATCCTGTTGATGCGTAACACGGCGGCCTGAGAGATTTTCTTAACTCCAGTGCAGTTCCAAGGCTTGCCTCGAGTGTCAAGAGTGTGCTAGCTGGTTTGATCCTACAACCAGTAAGGAAACAACAAATATAGTTAATTGGCCAATAGTCGATTGGTTGGTTAAGCCGATATTGTATCGTCATGACCTAGCCAAAGCAGTTAAACCAAATCGACTTTTTCTTTATGATGGACTGAATAGAGAAAAACCCTAAATATGTCTTATCGGCTATAATACTATCTTATTTATTTTTATCAATATTGTTTTAGACGGTATTATGAAAATAGCCGATAGTCTAATATTTAGACTACAATAGATAATGTACTAGCTATTGCTCCATTACAACCTTATATAAATAAATCAATCTAAATAAATTACCGAATTATGATCAATCTCAGATGCAATAATTTGACCAAGATTGACTAAAACTTGATATATTTGTATAGAGTGATCTATCTGTATAAGTGGCGTATATATATAAAACATATGTTATTGCATATTAGGTAAGATCTGCTGAAACTGAGATACTATCCCTAATTATGATTAATTCCAGGTTAGCTTTTAGGATTCTAGACAAGATTAGGGATGATGCATCACAAAGTATGTAAAGAAACCTAAAGTATAAACAATCAAGTAGTTAATCAATTTTAGGGATGGTAGATACCTTAGCTAATTTAATCTAGTAGGATGATTTAGCTGATACCAGCATAAACCCTAAAACGAACCTCAGCCGATATGACTAAATCGAGACGCCAAGCAAGATTGAAAGTGCATAGGCCCCCAATGATTTTGGTGATTAATGACAATGGGATTAGAGAGGACTAACAATTTTATTGAGAAATGTGTGAAGGAATGTTAGTTCTCGATAAAGCATGGTTCAATGCAAAGCCCCATGAAAGTGAGAAAACAATGTGATGCGGCATATGAGCAAATGGTTTAATGTACCTTTTCATTTGTTTGAGTCATTAGGAAAGCTGTACTATAAAGGGGGATGATGCATTGGTGATAAGGAATGAGTTGGGTGCTCAAAAATCTATTTTTTCGAAGTGGTTTCTTACTCATTGTGCCTTGCCTGTGATTTTTGGACTTGTCCGAAGTACTGTTTCGGAGTTTCCAAAAAGTTTGAGAAGAAAAACAAGCGTCGGGTTGTTTTCGGACCTGGAAACTACTTTCGAAATTTCCAAAAATGACTAGGAAGCTGCACCATCTCTCTGGATGATTTCAGACTTGTCCGAAAGGCATTTTCGGAATTTCCGAAAATGACCGATTCCAAACCATCCCTCGGGATGATTTTGGATTTGTCCAAAAATCCTTTTCAGAATTTCCGAAAAAGTCAGAGAAGGAATTCATCCTTCGGGTTGATTTCGGATATGTCCGAAACTGATTTTCGGAATTTCTGAAAATGTGTTTGGTACTATTCATTTTCGGATATGTTCGAAAAGTTTTCGGAAGTGCCGAAAATCCTAGTTGTTTTCTTTGTTGTTTGCTGTTCTGGTGATTTTCGGACTTGTCCAAAAAGTTATTACGGAATTTCCAAAAAATGGTATCTTTGCCTATAACGGGCAGATCTAAGAGTGGGAGTATAAATAGCCCACTCCCCTTCCAAGTCAAAGTTGCTGCTCTGATTGAAAAATTGGTGTCCTTGGCTTGCTACTCTTGAGATTCACTTTTGAGCCTTGCTTGTTTGATTCCCCTCTCCATCGGTCTTCAATTTGGATTTGGTTGGTGTGTGAGAGTTGTGGTTTGGAGTTTGCGTGAGTGCTTGGTGTTGACTTCGTGATGATTTGTGAGCACTTGCTTCATTCCCCAAGAGATCTTGCATCATCTATTACTCTTTGAGGTTGAGGACTCCTAGACGGTTAGGTGTCACTCTGGAGCCACCGATCTACTTGTGGTTGGCCGGGAGAAGTTTGTGAAGGTCGGCTCTCACCTCCGAAAGGGAAGAGATACCACTAGTGGAAGGAGGAGTGCTTTGTGCAACCTCTTGAGGAAAGAGTTAGCAAAGACCGGGCTCCTTGTGAGCTCCTCAACGGAGACTAGATTCCCCTCAACGATTCAAACTTCGGGAACAACTCATCTTGCAAGAACCTCGGTGAAATCTCTCTCCCTCCTCTAGCTTTACTTGCTTGTGTCACTATAATTCTAGTTGCTGTTTGTGCTAGTTATTTAGTTTTGTGGGTAGCTAGATCTAGCATTTCTTTAGTAGTGCGCATACTCTATGATTTTCCGAAAAGCATTTTCGGAATTTCCAAAAAGCATTTTCAGAATTTCCTTAAAACATTGCTTCCGCATTTTCTTAAGTTTTTAACTTAGCCTATTCACCCCCCATCTAGGCCTAAGTGATCTTCGAATTGGTATCAGAGCCTAATCTCCTAATTAGGCTTAACTGCTTAGAGAGATCATGTTGGGTCAAACAGGGGAAGGCAAGAAGGGTGATTCATCCAGAGCCAAAGTTCCGTGGGATTACTCTTCTACAACATCTACATCTTATGTGAGCACCTATAGTGGCAAAGCTCCGTATTTCAATGGTACGGACTATACCGATTGGAAACATAAGATGGAGATGCACTTGAAATCTGTTAACCCGTTGATTTGGAGAATAGTCGAAAAACACTATGTTTTGCAGAACCCCGATGATCCCACCAAGGAGGACGACGAGAACGAGCACAAGAACACTCAAGCCACGAATGCCATATTTAGTGCCTTGAGTGGAAGTAAGTTCAACCGAGTGGATGGCATTGAGAATGCCAAAGAGATACGGTGCACGCTTCGGAATGTGCATGAAGACACGAATAGTGTTCGAGAGTCCAAGGTGGAGATCCTCATGGGCCAATTTGAGCGGTCCGTCATGTTGGATGGAGAGAGCCCCGACAACATGTATGACCGTTTGAGCAAGATTTCCGATGAGATAAAAGGGCTTGGTTCCAAGGAGATGACCGATGAAGTTGTGGTCAAGAAAATGATTCGAGCCATCACAGCAAGGAACTCTACCTTAGTGACCATCATTCGTGAGCGTCCGGACTACAACTCTCACTCCTCATGATGTGCTCGTTCGTATTCTTGCCCATTACATGCTTGAGCAAGAGTCAAAAATTCACTGAATTCATCCACCAAGGCTCAAGTGTCAAGAAGGAAGACTTGGCGTTGAAGGCAAAAGAAGAAGAAGAAGAAAGTCGCAAGAGCAAGAAGGAGAAGGATGATGAAGAGATGACACTCTTTGTCAAGAAGTTTGGGAAGTTCATGAAACGAGACGGCTTCTTCAAGGGATGCTCTTCCAAGCGCTCCACCGACAAGTCAAGTGGGAGGCACTTCACAAGGAAATGCTATGTGTCATGAGTCCGGACACTACATGGCCAATTGCCCCAACCTCAAGGAAGAGAAGAAGAAGGGCGACAAGAGGGAGAAGCACAAGCATAGCAAGTACGAGCGACATGGCCAAGCTCACCTTAGGATGATCTTTGGTTCCGATGATTCCAAGTCAAACTCAAGTGATGATGAGGGAGTAGCCACTTTCGCTGTCAAGCCTACATCACCTCCTACACCTAGGCTCTTCAACTACTCAAGTGATGACGACACTCCTATTTGTCTCATGGCAAAGGAGCCTAAGATACCCTCATCTCTCAAGTTTTTCAATGTTGATCTCATTAGTGATGGAGAAGAGGAGGTTGATGAGGAAGTTGATGAGGTTATGGACGAGGACTTGTTCAAGTCCATAACCAAGGAATCATTACCACACTTGAGTGAGTTGCTTGGGACAATTGAACAACAATATGAAACTCTTGAGAGGCAAGAGACCTTGCTCATTCGTGAGAAAGAGCGGTCTCATGAACTCAAGAGTGAGCATGCTAAGGAAAGAGAAAAAATGAGGCTTTGGCATAGCTTTGCAAGCAAACCAAAGAATCTCATGCTAATCTTGAGGTAGCAAACTCGCGACTTCAAGAGAGGGTGGATAGCTTGGACAAAGCTTATCTTTCACTTGAAGAAAAGTTTGAAACCTTAGAGAATAGCATCTCTCTCCCTAGTGAGGCATCTTAAGTTCCAACATTGCCCCAAGCAACGAACCATGCTTAAGGTGCAATGATATTGATATTGATGCTTGTGCTACTAACTCTAAATCTTTGAGTGCGCTACAAAAGCAAAATGAGAAGCTTATGGGACTCCTTCACAATATGATAAACCCTGATCTCCACTCGATGCGCTCAAGGCTATGATTGGCCCGATCTTTCGGTGAGTTGAGATAATTACGATTTGGAAGACACGTTGACGATCCGACTACAACCGTACGAGACGTTGTGTTGCGCCTTAGCGATCGATACACCTCTCCGAGGGTTGTTAATCTTGTGGTGTAGATCAACCTTATTCCTGTAAGCAAATCGAAGAAACAAGTAAGAATAAGATAAAAGCAATCTGAATTGCAAATAGGAGTTGAATACTAATGATAAGTTGGGGTTCCGAGGAACAAGCCGACGGACGGTCTAGCCAACACGCGCGCTGCAAGTAGCAATGGCTAAACTTTAATCTAACAAAACCCGAGAAACCCTAAAGGGACACCTAACTATTTAAGGAGGTGGGAGGACGACCAAGGGAGCCCTAGGGTCGTGCTCCACCTGTTTGGGGCGCACCCCACATGGGCCCCACATGGGCCGGGGTCCCACACGAAGTTACAAGCCCATAGGCCCATTGTAGGTGATGCAACACCTCGTTTCTTCAATTGTGGCCGACTGAGATGGAGTTTGGTGATGAGACTGGATTAATTGGAAAGAGGACTCTGAGAGCTTTCCATCAAGTACTCACGGCCCAAAACGGAGCTCGTATGCATATTTGGCGGCCGTTTGAAGTCAGCAGTGTCGTAGGTGGCCGAATTGGATTCCAGAACTTGGATTGCTTGATCCGGATGTCTTCCTGTTGTCCCATGATGTGAGCAATGGTTGTATCAATGGTAGTCATGGTCACATCATCCTCCCCTTCTTCACGGAAAACCGTCCTCGGTTTTTCCATATGGTGATCTTTGCGTAGTGCATGATCTTAGCCATAGAATTGTCTACCTGAAAACAAATGCAACAAACTTTCGTCATGTGATATCATCAGTTCTTTAGCGAATGGCATTAATCTCCTACGAGATAAATGTACCTGGTAATATGGATGCACAACAAAGTACGGAGGAACTATATCAAAATGATTCTCTAGCAGCTCATCTCGCTCCCCTTCTTCAGAAGTCAAGTAATCACGTGATATATTTTTAATGCCGTATGGTAACAACATTGATCGATCTTGTCGCTTCCCTTTTTTAAAACCAACCTGTTTCTTTAAATCAAAACAAGACAAACTCGGAATAACATGATTAGCAATAGCATGCCGCTCTAGTTTGCAATTTTTATCCACATCTACAATAGGTTCTAAATCCAAACATATGTAAACTCTATGCACCAAATATAGTCCTATATCATTATATTTGCCAAAGATACGAAATATAGTATGAGTTGGACATGGCAAATCAGAAGCATATAATTTCTCCTTCAAATTATCGAGCTCACAGAAGTCATCAAACAAAACATAGCCCAAAGTATTTAAAAAAGATAGCAATTCACGTTCCGCAACTTCATTAGCTATATGAACAACATGCTTAAAATCAACACATAAAGAACTAACACTAGAAATAGCATGTTCATTCACTAGCTGTGGTATGGGTATAAGTGAAGCATTATCACACAACTCTTCTTTATCACAAGAAACAGCAAGTAAATCAACTTGTGACAAAGGCATCTCAGCAATTGGTTCCACTAATTGTTGCTCTACTATAGCATGAAAAGTGGTCATGTGTAGCTCACCTTGAGAATACTCACATTGATTTATCTCAGCACCATTTAATATACCTTGCAGACTTTCTTCAGACATCACAGGTGCTTCATCCAATTTCTTCGCAAGTACACCATTCTCCTCGTTTTGTTCAATGTGCTGAACTCCCTGCAAAACGTTAGTAATAGGAGAGACAAAAGATTGCTCCTCCAATGTTTGCACATCATCATTGCATAAGGATATAGGAGATTCAGAAATAGCAGATAAATCACATTGTTCATGCTTCCTCGCATTTGATATGATCTGACTCTCAATGCTACGAGCAAGCGTGAATAGGTATCCAATATGATTATATGCCACATTAGCAAGCATAACCTGAATTTCAGAATTAAGCCCCTTGAAAAATCTATGCATTGTGTTCTCATTGCATCCTTTTAGATCACTGTAGATGATACAAACTTTAAATTCATGGATGTACTCCCTAACAGTTCTATCACCTTGTTTTAGATTTTCTAGTTTCTCAAGAAGAATACATTTGTAATGAGAACTCACAAAATGCTTTCTCATCATGGTTTTGCACTCATCCCAAGTTTCAGATTTATTACTAACATAACTCCACCAAAATAATGCAGAAGAGGTAAACTTATTACTAGTAGCCTTAATCATTTGAGCATCAGAAAAATCATATTCATCAAATTCATTGTCCACTGCTAGCTCCCAATCAATATAAGCAACAGAATCATACTTACCATCGTAGAATGGTAACTTTGATTCAACTCGTGCAGAATTATAGTCAGATACCTGATATGCATCATGTGGAGAAGTTGTCCTATCTCATCGAGGGTGAAGAAATCGATGTTGATCAAAACCATCTTGTATTCCCTTGCGTAGCTCTGCCATGGTTAGTAGCAAACAAGAAACATACACAAGAATATGCACACTTCTATCAACTACTAGGTAGTGGAGGCTCAAATATCACACACTGAAGCTTTTAACCGAGCTCTCACAAGTTTTTACCAATGCAAGCGGAATAGTGACATACACCGACTTAACCAAGCACCCCAATGGAGGTTGGATATATCGATGCCTTGGCAAACACTTGTTGTACGGCTGCAATCAAATCTGTGGAGCTCTAGGTAGGCTTAAATATGTAGCAAAGAAGTAGCAAATGCTCAAATCAGAGAATGCAAAGTTGAATAATTGTTCCAAGTCAGTACCGTGCTAGTCCTATGCTAGAACGTACTAGAGACGCGAGCCTAGACACAAACGGTACCACAAGATAGCACTAAAATAAACTCAAGCACAACTCCGATATACCAAAGATAACAATTGATTTTTCTTTTTCTTTTTTCTTTCTCTTTTTCCTTCTTTTTTTTGGTGCGGCTTGTCTTTTCTTTTTTATGCACCTTTCTGCCTTTTTCTCTCTCTTTTTTTCTGAATTTTTTCAGCAAAAATGACTCAAGGACCTGGATGCAAGATTACAGGGACTCAAATATAAATATAAAAATTACAGGGACTCGATTGTAAAAGTGCAAACCCTAAAATTAAAATTATACAAAAATAGAATGCTCTCGTCACGTATGTTCTGTTTTTGCAAACAGATCTCCAATCTGACACCAAAATTTTTTTTACAAGGTGTAGCAAGGCGTGCGGTCAAGAGGTGGAGGGCAAACCGGTTTGGATTTGGTGTCTAGATAAAAAAAGAAACTGATCCAATCTACTATTTCTTTCCAAAACCAAACAATTATCAATCTAATCTAATCTAATCTCCCCCTTCCATATTTCTCACGGCAACACCACGGTCACGGTATAGTGCACAACCACAAAACTGAAACCCTAGATGCAACTCCACAACTCCAAAACCAACCGACAGAAAAAAAACTGAAACAAGAAAAACGAAACCCTAGCAGCGACACGATTCCATTTTCGTAGATCCCGATGACAACGAAGACACGATGACAACGGCGATAGTTGTACTAACCGTGACCAGAACTTGAAACTCTAAACGGACTAGACACTAAGACTAGCAACACGACTCGACGATGCAACACAAAACTCAATAAAGCAAAAACCGAAAGGAACAATGCAATGGCACAAATATGGCTAGGTAAAGGATGCGAATTTTTTTGTATGGCTATTTTTTGGTTATAGGTAGATAAAAACTCACCGAGCAACGAAAGCTCTGATACCACTTGATAAACCCTGATCTCCACTCGATGCGCTTAAGGCTATGATTGGCCCGATCTTTCGGTGAGTTGAGATAATTATGATTTGGGAGACACGTTGACGATCCGACTACAACCGTACGAGACGTTGTATTGCGCCTTAGCGATCGATACACCTCTCCGTGAGTTGTTGATCATGCGGTGTAGATCAACCTTATTCCTGCAAGCAAATCGAAGAAACAAGCAAGAACAAGATAAAAGCAATTTGAATTGCAAATAGGAGTTGAATACTAATGATAAGTTGGGGTTCCGAGGAATAAGCAGACGGACGGTCTAGCTGACACGCCCGCTGCAAGCAAGTAGCAATGGCTAAACTTTAATCTAACAAAACCCGAGAAACCCTAAAGGGGTACCTAACTATTTAAGGAGGTGGGAGGACGACCAAGGGAGCCCTAGGGTTGTGCTCCACCTATTTGGGGCGCACCCCACATGGGCCGGGGTCCCAAATAAAGTTATAAGCCCATAGGCCCATTATAGGTGATGCAACACTTTTTTTCTTCAATTGCGACCGATTGAGATGAATTTTGGTGATGAGACTGGATTCGTTGGAAAGAGGACTCTGAGAGCTTTCCATCAAGTACTCACGGGCCCAAAACAGAGCTCGTATGTATATTTGGTGGCCGTTTGAAGTCAGTAGTGTTATAGGTGGCCGAATTGGATTCCAGAACTTGGATTGCTTGATGCGGATGTCTTCCTGTTGTCCCATGATGTAAGCAATGGTTATATCAATGGTAGTCATGGTCACATCACCATAGCCTTCTAAAGTGCCACATTGGTAGTAAGGCCCTAACGGAGTACCTAGGCTATCAAGGGGACAATTTCAATCGTGAAGGTCTTGGGTATGTTCCTCCACCAAGAGGGATGGTGGATAAAAGTGTGATGCTCAAGAAGCCCCAAGGTCTAAACAACTTTGTTAAGGTCAAAAGTATCATTCCTAATGATTGTGCTTCACAAAATTTATTTGATTCTTCATATGTTCTTAGGAACAATGCTAATGGTCGTGTTGTAGATAAATATGTTGGTCCAAGGGCAAGAATATTTCCATCAAGAGAGTGCTTTGTGCCTAAGGCACTTGTTACTAACATGAGAGGACCCAAGCAAGTATGGGTACCTAAAACTAGAAATTGATCTCTTGTAGGAATACATCTCCGGTGGAAAAAGTTAGGTGATTGATAGCGGATGCACAAATCACATGACTGGGGAAGAGTCAATGTTTTTCTCCCTTAAGCCAAATGGTATTTCACAAGACAATATAGTCTTCGAGGACGATGGAAAGGGAAAGGTAATGGGATTATATAAAATTGCAATCTCAAATGACCTTTGCATTTCCAATGTCCTCTTGGTAAAATCTCTCAACTACAACCTTTTGTCCGTTTCTCAATTATGCTCTTTGGGTTACAATTGTCTTTTACCGATGTTGATGTGACGGTTTATAGAAGGAATGATTCCTCGGTAGTCTTTAAGAGTGTTCTTAAGGGAAAACTTTATCTTGTAGATTTCTTCTCAAATAAAGCTAAACTTGAGATATTTTTAGTGGCTAAGTCCAACACAGGATGGCTTTGGCATCGGAGGCTAGCCTATGTTGGTACGAGGAATCTTCACAAGCTTCTAAAAGGCGATCACATCCTTGGACGAACCAATGTGCAATTTGATAAAGATAGAGTGTGTAGCGCATGTTAAGCTGGGAAGCAAGTTGGAGCTCATCACCCTGTCAAAAATGTCATCACTACCACAAGACCGTTGGAGCTCCTCCACATGGACCTCTTTGGACCCATTGCTTATCTAAGCATTGGAGGTAACAAATATGGTGTTGTTATTGTTGATGACTTTTCATGCTTCACGTGGGTGTTCTTCTTGCATGACAAGAGTGAAACACAAGCCATATTCAAGAAGTTTGCAAGAAGAGCCCAAAATGAGTTCGAGCTCAAGATCAAGAACATTCGAAGTGACAATGGCAAAGAGTTCGAGAACACATGCGTGGAGAGCTTCCTTGATGAAGAAGGAATCAAGCATGAATTCTTGGCTCCATATTCACCTCAACGAAATGGAGTAGCCGAGAGGAAGAATAGGACCCTCATCGAGATGTCAAGAACCATGTTGGATGAATACAAGACATCGGACCGCTTTTAGGCTGAAGCCATCAACACCGCATGCCACACCATCAACCGTCTCTATCTTCATCACCTTCTTAAGAAGACTCCCTATGAGCTTCTTACCGGTAAGAAACCAAATGTCTCCTACTTTCGTGTTTTCGGTAGTAGGTGTTACATTCTTAATAAGAAGGCAAGATCCTCAAAGTTTGCTCCTAAGGTTGATGAGGGAATCTTGCTTGGGTATGGGTCAAATGAATGCGCATACCGTGTTTTCAACAAAACCTCCGGTATTGTTGAGATCGCGCGTGATGTGACATTTGACAAGACTAACGGCTCTTAAGTAGTGCAAGTTGACTCACGTGTGTTAGGTGAAGAGGAGGATCCTAGTGAAGCTATCAAGAGATTGGCTCTAGGAGATGTTCTTCCTAGAGAGCAACAACATGGACCCTCTTCCTCTACACAAGCGGAGCCATCCACATCCACTCAAGTCAATAATCCTTCACCCTCAAGCTTTGATCGTGATGAAGTAGACATGCGTGTGCCATCTTCACCAATCAACCTTGCTCACCCAAGGATACACCAAAGCATCCAACGAGATCACCCCACCGACAACGTCCTAGGTGATATCAACAAGGGAGTATCCACTAGATCTCGAGTTACAAATTTTTGTGAATATTACTCTTTTATGTCTTCTCTTGAACCACTAAGGGTAGAAGAAGCACTTGGTGATCCGGATTGGGTAATGACCATGCAAGAAGAGTTGAACAACTTTACTCGAAATGAAGTGTGATCATTTGTGGAGGGACCAAGGTAAAATGTGATTGTTACAAAATGCATCTTCAGGAACAAGCAAGATGAAAACGTTGTTGTGGTAAGGAACAAGGCAAGGTTAGTGGCTCAAGGATTCACCCAAATCGAAGATTTTGATTTTGGTGAAACCTTTGCGCCGGTAGCTAGGCTTGAGTCAATTCGTATTTTATTAGCCTTTGCTACTAACCTTGATTTCAAGCTCTACCAAATGGACATGAAGAGTGCATTCCTCAACGGTCCAATCAATGAGTTGGTGTATGTAGAGCAACCACCGGGTATTGAAGATCCAAAGTATCCTAATCACGTGTACAAACTTTACAAGGCACTCTATGGGCTTAAGCAAGCTCCTAGAGCATGGTATGAATGCCTTCGTGATTTTCTTGTTAAAAATGACTTTGAGATTGGTAAGACCGATTCTACTCTCTTTACCAAAAGATATGATCACGATATCTTTGTGTGCCAAATATATATCGACGATATTATATTTGGCTCTACTAACAAGTCTTTTAGTGAAGAATTTAGTAGAATGATGACCAAACACTTTGAGATGTCCATGATGGATGAATTGAAATTCTTCCTCGGTCTTCAAATCAAGCAACTCAAGGAAGGCACACTCATTTACCAAATAAAGTATTTGAAGGACATGCTCAAGAAATTTGGGATGGAGAGTGCAAAGCCAATTCACACTCCTATGCTATCAAATGGGTACCTAGACCTCAACGAACAAGGTACAGACATCGACCAAAAGGTATACCGTTCCATCATTGGCTCATTGCTTTACCTTTATGCATCTAGGCCCGATATCATGATTAGTGTGTGCATGTGTGCAAGATTTCAAGCCGCTCTGAAGGAGTGTCACCTTTTGGCCGTGAAGAGAATTCTTCGATATTTAGTCCACGCACCTAATCTTAGCCTTTGGTACTATAAGGGGGCCGATGCGAATTATGTCAGTTGCCAAGTGGATAGGAAAAGCACTTCGGGAACTTGCTAATTTTTGGGTAGGTCCCTTGTTTCATGGTCATCCAAGAAGCAAAACTCCGTCGCCTTATCCACCGCTGAAGCGGAATATGTTTCGGCTGGGAGTTGTTGTGCTCAACTTCTTTGTAAACAAACTTTGAGGGACTATGGCCTCAATGTGAGCAAAATTCCACTCCTATGTAACAATAAGAGTGCCATCAAAATAGCCAACAACCCCGTCCAACACTCCCGAACCAAACACATCGATATTCGCCATCACTTCTTGAGAGATCACTCCACAAGAGGCGATATAGACATCCAACATGTGGGAACCAACAAACAATTGGCGGATATATTTACCAAGCCTTTAGGTGAAAGTAGGTTTTGTGAGTTGAGAAGTGAACTAAATATCTTAGATTCTCGGAATGTGACTTGATCTATTGCATGTATTTTGGTTGCTAGAATAGGTTGCATATCGCTTTGTGATAAAATGGACATTCAATTTATGGATGACACTAGTTACTAATTTGTGGATAAATTGAATCTATGTGTAGGGGATCTCATTTTCAATGAATGATGGTCCTAGCACAACTTGAAATAGGTTCAAACATTCCCTCTCTTGGGGTAAATTATCTTGTCTCATGGTAATTTAGTCTATTTTGATCCTCGGATCGACCCATTTGACTTTGTGATTATTGTTTTGTATGATTGATTGATGGCTAATCACAAGTTCAAATGGGGGCAAGTTATTCGACCAACATCCTCTCCAATTCCTATCAAAATATTTGTGAAATTTTATATCAAAATCTCTTGCAATCGTTTTGAAAAACCTGTTTTCTGCAATTTTTCGAAAATTTCGAGAACTTTTCGGCATGTTCGAAAAACTGTAGTCCATCCTTAGCAATTGCAGCCTTCCAGCTTTTTTCGGACATGTCTAAAAACTTTTCGGCAACTCCGAAAAATCCCAGGTTTTTCCCATCTTCTCTCGGATTCACACTTTTTGGACAAGTCTGAAAATTCCTGCCATATATATCTTCCTCTCTCTTCCATCAACTCCTCTCTTTTTTCCATCTTTTCTCCATGGGACACACCCTCCCACCACCCCTCACCGGCGAATGCTTTAACCTTCGGATCAATGCTTATTCAATCTATCATTACTAGCCCATTGGTTTCTACTGGTGTTGATGTAAAAAAACACACACTGGCCTGAGAGATTTGCTTTACTTTAGTGCAGGTCCAATAATTTGTTCTTAGGTTCGAGGGCGTGCCAGTTGATTTGATCCAGTAAACGATAGTCCATCGACCAATTAGCCGATTTCATATCGTGTTGTAACCTAGCCGATGCAATAAAGCATGAATCGGCTGTGAGGTATAGTCAATGATAGAACTAACCCTGTGAGGTATAGTCAATGATAGAACTAACCCTAAAACTAGTACATCGGCTGAAAAGATCAGTGTTATGTAATCTATAAATAAATATTACTTTAAAAATAAGCAATTGGGATAGATCGGACTGAACCGAGACAGTATAAATTGCCCAAGTCTAAAATAACATGAAATAATGATTACATGAACTCATGTTAAAACCGATGCCTAGAATTAAGTATGTATCGGCTATAGCTCCGATACAACCTTATACTAGGATATTCTCTAGTAACAAATATATTCAACTATAACCAATTAGATTGGTAGCAAGTCCAATATATTTGTATTAGATAGATCCTGATATAAGGGGTAAATATAGAACATTAAACAAAGTATAAAACTATGTAAAACACTTATACCAGATAAGATCGGCCAAACCGGGTATTATCCTTATTAACAACCATAAAACAGGCTAGATATCATGATTCGGAACATGACTTAATAGATCAAACTTAACTGATGCAGCATTAAGTATGAAAAGAAGCATGATATCTAGATAATCAAGCCGATGGTTGCCTTTTCGGGATGGTGGATACATTATATAATTTAAACCAACAAGACAATCTATTTGTTACCAGCAAAACCCTAAATAGAGATTGGCCGATACGAATAGATTGCATTGTCAATCTAAATTATACAATGTATATGATAGCTTGAAGATTTACAAAATAGAATTAGAGTGTCATAAAGATGTAAGCACTAATTCCGATAATGCAAACCGCCATAACAAGACCTACCTTGTCGTCGAAGATCAAACTGATGCAGCACGACTCGAAAGCGTGAATTTGTCGAAAATATAAAACAAAGGTTGGCGATGCACCGAAATTGATTGAACTTGGTTGTTGTTTATTTACAAGACCTCGGGTCTATATTTATACCCGAAAATACAAACATTGTCCATCACGGACACGATTCATATTAACCTAATACAAATCCAACTATCGAACAAGTCACTTAGGCGGACTCTTCCCGAGAATATCTATAAAGAAATTACATATATTCCTTAATAGATACAATTACCAATCTTGGACTCTATCCTTGCCTGGTAATATCATCGTAAGCTCTCTGTTGAATCCGATAATGACTTCACATGCAATATTGGCTCCATCGGCTATCCTAATCGGACTCGGTTTCCAGCCGATACGGACTCCAGCCGATCCGCACTCTGTTTCCGAGATTTCTGCATATCTTTGAATTCGCTTCGGATTGGATCTTGTTTCTGATTCATGTATATCAAATTGCTTACCAAACTTTATCGTCAACAACTGGATTATATTATTCTCTTATTACATTATTATCAGCCGATTACGTTATTATTTACTCAACTATCAAGATATCGTATCGCTCCATCGGCTTGTCAGCCGATCGGCTTTTTGATGTACAACTCATATATCTTATCAGTTACAGGATCAAACTAACTGACACGCTTGTATCTCATTAATTTTTTGGACCTACACTGGTAAACCTCGAAGACATCATTGACCTAGGGTCAGTATTACCTTCAGATGTGGAGGACACTCGGACTTTACATTATATTTGCAAATCAAAGTAAACATATCAAATCAATTTACAAGAATAATATAAACTCCAAAGCCTCAAGTAAAGAACATAGGGGATGAAGGTGAGCCTTTAGCTTGCCAGTCAACTTCAGTCTGAGATGTGCCCGTCAAACCACATGAAGGCAGCGACCATATGTATTACACATTTAGGTGACTTGACAAAATAGCTAAAGATCTACTGTATCCCAAATGTTCTAAACTCATACTCCTGTGAAGCTAGTTCCCAGGATGTGCACTAGCTCCACACTTTCATCTTAAGCAATGATAAACATAAGCAAACATAACTAGGACAAATAAAATTCAGATTACAACTACTTTAGTTACACATAGACCGACCGACCAAAATAAATCAGAGATTCGCGGAAGCTTAGCTATCCAAACCACAAGCAAACTGACTAGGGGTTGACCCCGCAATGAATCAAGTCATAGAATAAACAATCGAAACCCGCATTACTCAAATTAAACTTAAGTCTAACACCTGCAAAACATAAATTAGATAAAAACATGGCAAGAATCAGAACATTAATCAAATTAGCATTACTCAAATTAAACTTAAGTCTAACATCTGGAAAACATAAATTAGATAAAAACATGGCAAGAATCAGTACATTAATCAAATTAATGTACTAGCAAGAGCACTATCAAACCTACATACATGAAAGCTCTAAGTCAAAGGAAGGCTATTTGTGGTTTATATTTTCAGCATAAAGCAAATTTTAGTTCACAAACTTTTTACAACGTATTTAAGCAAAAAAATCTTTACAAAGTGTAAAGAATAATCATCATGGCATGATCAACATAAATAGATAAGCAACATTCCCTTACCACCCAACCGGTAGTAAGGCAATCATACACATATATCAATATCATTGTTGTCGAAACGACAACTGCATACGTCGAAGGACGTGGATACTCAACAGTTGTTGGGAAAGTAAAGTGTCATAAATTTTGTATTAAAATCGGATCCCCTTTTACAAGGCCCAAGGGGGCTATCTATAACCCTATTACAGATCTCCCTATTAGGGTTTAGGGCTATTAGTTTAGGGCTATTACAGGGGAATTTACATGGTCGCCCTCGTAAAGGGGCCCTTTCATGGGTATTCAATGTAATTAGAGTGCGCGTGGGCCCTCAATGGGCCACCTGGTGGCTACTGGTTCTTCGGCCCATGGATCGAGGCGATTGGGCCGGCCCATTGGCCCTTCTTGGAGCAGGTCCGCCCTGGCGAAGCCATCCTCCTTCGGCGCATGCCTTCGCCATGTAGGCTTCGCCTAGGCCGACCGGAGCCCCATGTGGCTCCTTGCCATCGGGCTTCGCCACCGGTTTTCGCTGTTGGGCTTCGCCCCACAAGCCTTGGTGCTGGGAGATCGGATCCTCGCCGCTTGGTTGGTTTCGGCAGGCTTGGTCGAAGGGCCTCATGGTATACTGCCAACATGCCCCTCACGGGCAAGGGTGAGATAGGAGCTTCGGCCGAGACCGTGCAAACCATATAGTATGGTATGAGGCACCCCCTTTTGACCGATGCTCCTACCGAACCCATCTTTCTGGATCCTGCAAAAAGTTTGCGACATGCGAAAAATGATTATAGTGTATGGTCTTCGCCCATCTCGAGCAGTTGTGGGAATTTTTTTTTACCGGTCCTAATGTGAGCAGTGTTGGGCCTTCGCCTTTTTATGAACAGTGGAGTGGCCCATGTCACTTTGTTGGGTCTTAGCGAATCAGTGATGGGCCGCTGGACCGCGGCGAATAGTAGTGAGCTTTTTGTTTCTGGAACCCGTTACCGCACGGTCTGACCCATGGGATTTTACCGTTTCGCCCACTCCGCGACACGTGGCCGCTCCTGATTGGCTGGGGAGGCGAAGCGTCGTTTGGTGAGAAATATATTCTCACCCCCCGTTTTCACCGTCGCTACCCTTGTCACTTTCACCGCAGTTACTTTCCTCTCCACTTGCTCTCGGCTAATCTCTGAACGACCTACTTCGCCCAAGTAACCCTTTTCGCCAACAAACTTCTTCGCCCATGGCTCCCCGCAAGCCGAACCCATTCATCGTGACCGGACCCGATCACGGCCGGATCGACGACGACACCATAGCCTTCCTGGGGGCTTCGCTCGTCGATGATGATGAGTTGGCCAGAATGGTTGACGCCGGCCTGGTGGCGGAGGGGCAGGCGTCCGCCCCCGGAGAAGCCGATGTGCCGCATCCTGGCGAACACCAGACGGTGGTGTTCGCCGTTTTCTTTGAGGCCGTCCTCCGATTTCCGTGCAGCATCCTGTTGCCGGAGATCCTCCGCCTCTTCCAAGTCGAACTGCCCCAGTTGAGCCCTTCGGCCCTGGTGTGGATCGCAATCTTTGACTGGGCGTGCCGGACCGCGGGGTTCGAGCCCAGCGCCGACCTTTTCGGCACCATCTTCTCCGCCGCCAACACGAAGACGGTGATCACCCCCGCTGGGACCCGGAAGACCGCGTTCGGGAGTGTGAACTTCAATGTTCGCCCTGAACGCGCCAATTTGTGGCCGGTTAACGCCGCCATGTTGAAATGGGACCGCCATTGGATGGCGAAGTGGTTCTACCACTCCATCCCCTTCGAGGCGGATTCCGAAGCGGCGAGAGCGCTGCGCTGGCAGCGCCGCGCGATTTCGCCAGTGCGGAAGCCCAGGGTTGCCATTACCTGTGCCCTGGAATCTCGCTTCGCCCTACTCCGTAGGGTGTGTTCTCGGCTGAGTTGCCGGGATTTGGTAGAGGAATTTTGCATGCTGCGGATTTATCCGCTCTCGCAAGCATGGCAGATCGAAGTCGACCAAGGCGAAGTGGTCGACGGCCTGCCCAAACTTGTTTTGCCCCCAGGGACGAATGGTGAGTGTTTTATTCTTCTTCCCCCTTTGCCTCTTCGCTTTATTTTCTGTTCGGACCTGACATAGACCTTCGCCGTTTTTGCAGCGCTGACATTGGCCCAAGCCGACACCGAAGCCCGAAGGCTCGTTGGAGACGTGTCGGTGGTAGAGTACAGCCAGCTGCTGACTCGGCAGGCAGCTGGCAGGGCGAACCGCGTTTATGCCGGCGAGCTCCCCCCAAGGGCGAAGCCCTTTAAGGCGGATGGCGAAGCCGGCCCTTCACGGAAACGCCCGCGGGGGCAGGTGAGGTTCGCCCCCCGCAAGCAGAAGGCCCCCGTCCCAACGGACTCTGACGTCGAAGGAGACGAGGATACCGAAGGGGAGGAAGCGGGAGAGGCCGAGGCTGTGGGCGAAGAGGCTGGCGACGAGGCGGGCGATAGCCGCTCTGGGACGCGCGGTTATACGCCAACTCCTAGCCCAGAGCGTGACGAAACTGGGGCGGAATCGGCCTCTTCGCCCCTGCGCCGAAAAGACATGGAGGGCGCCAAGGCCCTAGTTGCCATTGCCGCGGCTAAGGTGGCGAAGAGCGACGCCGCGAGGCCTGCCCCCCGGAGGAAAGGGGTTGTCGCCATCGCCAACTCCTTCAGCGACGAGGAATCGTTGGGTCGCACGCCCACTTCGCCCGCGGGGCGCAGCCCTGGGGCGACCGGTGAGGCCGGGGCTTCGGCTTCGGCCGAATTGGTGATTGAGGCGGCCGCCGGGTCTTCACCAGCCCGGCCCGTCGGCCCATTTCGCCGCTCGTCCTCGACAAGGGCAAGAAGGCGGCTGAGGGGTCCGGCTCTGAGCACTCTCGGGGACCGCCTCGCTTCGCCCCCGGGGACTTCGAAACTCGGGCGGAGCTCGTCCCCATCGTGGAGGGGGTGAGCAAGCTCGTTTCGCCGGCCGACGGCCCCAGCCTCTTCGCTGAGCTCAATGAGTTCGACGAGGGGTGTTCCGCCGTGAAGAGTTTGGCTGTGCGGGTATGTTCTTGTAAGCTCCTTCGCTCTTTTTCCTTTTTTACACTTGGCTTACAATTTGCCCTTACTTTTTCGCCAGCTTCTAGCGACCCATTGTTCTACCGAACGGACAATGCGGGCCCGCCTGGACGGTTTGAAAAACCGACTCCGGACGAAGGACTATGAGCTAGGCCGAAGAGGCCTCGAGATGGAGGGACTTGCCCGGTCCCTCCGAGAGGCGAAGGTGGAAAATAAACGCCTTCAGGCCGAGCTCGAGAAAGGCAGCGAGGCGAAGGCCGAGATCGACCGCCTCACGGTCGAGCTGGCAAAGGAGCGGGAGCAAACCGCCATGCTCACAGCATACTATGATTCGGCGGAGCCCCAAATGGAAGCCCTTCACCAGAGGACGCGCAAGGCGGAGGGAAAGGCAAAACACCATGCCGGATAAGCGTCCCGGATGACCGAGGCGGCGAAGGCATCCTGTCGCACCCTTCGCCTTGCCCTTACGGACATGGGGGCGAAGGTGGGCGATGTTCCCGGCGAAGATGCCTCCGTGCTCGACTTCTGCAATTGGACCCAAGAGGCCGGCTGCGCGGTTTTCGACTGCGCCACGGCGTACGGCGAAGCAAGAACAAGAAGTTCATTGCGGTGAAGAATTTGCCGAAGGTTTGATACCAGCTTCGGCCTTTCTACCGTGAAATGACAATCAATGGGAACAGCTACAAAGTTGTGAGCGTCGCTAACTGGATGCGAACCCATCCTGGGCGAACGCTGGAGGACTTCGATCGTGTCCATGTGGCACGCCTGGAGGGCATGGCCCGTTTCCGGCGAAACCATCGACGGACCGATCGGCAGGAGGCGATCGCCCGGCTACGCTACGCCCTTACTGTAGTTTTGTCCCCCTCTCCTCTTAGGGTAGTGTACAATATCAGCAGTGATGACGAACCATGTTCGCTGGATCACTCCTTTAGTAGTTGCCTTGGGGGCGAAGGTATAATTTTCTTGTAAGCGAACGTTTCAGATCGTTTCACCTGTATCGCGTTACACAATGTAAGCTGTTGAGTGTATTTTCAACGTTTAATAAAGATGTGCTTTTGTTTCCTTTTCGCCATTTTCTGCATTGTCACATTTTGTGCTTTTGTTGGGTCATGATGCATCGACCCCTTTGCGTGTTGGCGAAATAGGCTCGCTGACTTTTCAGCTTTCGACTTCCATTGTCGATCTTTTGCACTTTGCGTTTAGCGGCTTAATTTTGTGCGGATCGACTATAACGGTGTTTGGGTTTTTTTTTTTCCGAAACAAGCTGTCGCGGTTTCAACGTTCGGCGAGCGATGCTTCGACCGATTCGTTTCGCCCCCCTGGCCCTTTCGCTGATCAGGCATTTGCCTTGGGGTTTTCCACGAGTTATCATGCACATAAGTAAAAAAGGCAAAAAACACAGAAATTTTATACTGGTTCAGGCCTCCAGTGCATAACAGCCCTACGTCTAGTTTTTTTCCTTTTTCATTTTCTCCTTTTTTTTGTATCTTTGCGCCGAACGGCTTACAAAAATGGCAGTTGCCGAAGAGCTACATGGTAATATGTACATTTTTACATGTTGGCAAACAGGGTGCCACCCTCTAGACATAGAAACGCTTGAGTGAAGCGGTGTTCCATGAGTGATCGAACTCTTCGCCTTCCAGTGTTGCTAGGCGAAAAGAACCCGTCCTTGACCTGTGCATAGGGCCCCTCCCATTTCGACTCAAGCTTTCCAACCGCTGCTGGGTACGCCTTTTTCCTTAAGACGAGTTGGCCTGGCAGGAGCTGTGTCGGGCGAACCTTCTTGTTGTAGGTTGCCGAAGTGCTTGTGGCATACTTGCGCGTGTGCTCCAATACTTCGACTCCCACCCCTTCCAGGAGTTCGAGCGACACTTCGCGCCCGTCTTCACCCCTCGAGAACATCACCCTTGGTGAGTTAGCCCCTAGTTCTGTTGGGGTCATTGCTTCGTCTCCGTAAAGGAGCATGAATGGGCTGCACTTGGTTGGCCTCGTGGGAGTCGTTCGGAGAGCCCAAAGGACGGACAGCATTTCGTCTGGCCATTTGCCCTTCGCCGCCCCCTCAAGCCTTTTTTTGAGCGCCTCCAAGATCTTGCCATTTGCGCGTTCGGCCGCCCCGTTCGACTGTGGGTGTGCGACCGATGCGAACCTGATTTCCAGGTTTAGCCCTTCGCACATCTCTCTGAACTTGTCAGAGTCGAATTGCTTGCCATTGTCTGTGATGAATTCCCTTGGAACTCCAAAACGGCAAATAATGTTTTTCCAGACAAACTTCTGCACTACCGCCGAAGTGATCGTGCCGAGTGGTTCGGTCTCGATCCAGCGAGAAAAGTACTCGATGGCCACAATTGCAAACTTGTAACCATTTCGCGCTGCTGGGAATGGGCCGATGATGTCCAGCCCCCACCTGGCGAAGGGCCATACTGGAGCGATCGGCTGCAACTCATACTGTGGGGCGGTTTGGCTTCGGCCATGCTGTTGGCAGCCTTCGCACCTTTTGGCGTGCGCCACGCAAACTTTCAGCACGATTGGCCAATATACTCCTTGGCGAAACACCTTGGAGACGACAGTTCTGGTAGCTTGGTGTGCCCCACAAAGCCCCTGGTGAATTTCCTTCACCATCTCTTCGCCCTCGGCGAAGGAAACGCAGCGAAACAAAGGTTGGAGCACTCCACAGCGGTACAACTGCCCTGAAACCAGCCTGTACCGCCTGGCCCTGATTTGCAGGTGTTTCGCCTCCGCTTCGTCATCCGGAAGCCAGCCGTCTTTGAGGTACTTCACGAACGGTGTTCGCCAGTCCTCTGGGGCTTCGCCGTGGTAGTCTGGTTTGTGGCCATGACATCCTCGATTCCTTTGGGCACGCTTGGTGCATACAGGATTTCAAAGAAGATGCCTGGCGAATGCGGTCCTCCGCAAGCAGCAGATTTCGCCAGGGCGTCAGCCTCCTCATTCTGCCCGCTGGGCAAGTGTTCGACCGTTACGCCGGCGAAGCACTTTTCCATTGACCGAACGGCCTCCAAGTATCTCTTCATCCCTTCATCTTTTGCCTCAAAAGATTTGTCAACATGACAGGCCACTAGCTTGGAGTCCGTTCGAATGAGTAAACGCCGAACTCCTAGTGCCTTCGCCCTCCTTAGGCCCAGCAGGACTGCTGGGTATTCCGCCGTGCTGTTGGTTGTGTCGAACTGCAGCCTTGCGGCATATCGAATCGGCACGCCCCCCGGCGAAGTGAGTACGGCCGCGGCGCCCGCCCTCCTGTGCGACCACGAACCATCGGAGTGCATGGTCCATGGTTGTTCGACAGGTTGAGGTTCGGGAGCAGACGCCGGAGTCCACTCGACCACAAAATCGGCCAGGACCTGAGACTTGATGGCGGTGCGCGCCACGAAATGCAAGTCGAAGGGGGATAGTTCTGCCGCCCACTTGCTGAGTCTGCCCGAGATCTCCTTGCCTCGGAGCACTTCGCCCAGAGAGTATTGCGAAGGCACTGTGATTTTGTGGGCTTGGAAGTAATGCTTGAGCTTGCGCGAAGCCATTACCAGGGTGTAGGCGAGCTTTTCCATCTCAATGTACCTCGTCTTCACCCCTTGTAGGGCTTCGGAGACGAAGTACACTGGTTTCTTCCCTGATTCCGTCTCTTGGACTAGTGCTGCGCTGACCGCCACAGGCGAATCCGCTAGGTACAACAGTATTTCGCTTCCTGGTGTTGGGCTAACCAGGGCAGGTGCGCTTTGCAAATACTGCTTTAGCTCTTCGAATGCGGCCTGGCATTCGGGAGTCCAGTTAAACTTGCTTGCGCCCCGGAGTCTTAAAAAATGGCAGGCCCTTTTCGGCTACTTTTGAGAGAAAACGACTGAGTGCCGCAATTCAGCCCGCGAGCTTTTGTACTTCGCGTACGCTCGACGGTGGCCTCATTTACTGAATGGCATCGATTTTCTCGGGGTTCGCCTCGATACCCCTTTCGGAAACAAGAAAACCCAACAACTTGCCGGCGCGAACTCCAAAAGCACACTTTTCTGGGTTTAGTTTCATACCCGCCGCACGCAAGTTGTTGAAGGTCTCTTGCAAATCGGACACATGGTCGAAGGCCTTACGGCTTTTCATGACAATGTCGTCGACGTACGCCTCCACGTTTCGCCCCAGTTGCTTACGAAGCACCTTGTACACCAGCCTGGCGAACGTTGCTCCGGCGTTCCTCAGGCCGAAAGGCATCCTGAGGTGGCAGAAAGTACCGAACGGCGTGATGAAAGCAGTCTTGGCGATGCCGTCTGGATTCATGTGGATCTGGTGATAGCCAGAGTAGGCGTCCAAGAAGCTCATGAGCTCGCAGCCAGCCGTCAAGTCGACAAGATGATCGATCCGCGACAAGGGGAATTCGTCCTTCGGACAAACCTTGTTGAGGTCCGTGAAGTCGACGCACATGCGCCACTTACCATTCGACTTCTTTACCAAGACCAGGTTCGCCAGCCACTCCGGGTGATCAATTTCCCTGATCACCCCGGCCCTGAGAAGCTTTTGCATTTCGGCCTTCGCTGCTTCTTGGCGATCTTGTGCAGCTTCTGCTTCCTTGGCTTGGCGTCCGGCTTGACGGCCAGGTGATGCATGATGAGCTCTGGCGAAACACCTCCCACTTCGCTGGGGCTCCACGCGAAGATGTCGATGTTTCTCTTGAGCACTTCCAGGTTTTTTGCGGCTTCTTTTTCGCCTAGATCGCCTCCTAGCTGGACGAGCTTCGACGGTTCTGCCTCACTCACTTGCACCTTGATTACCTTGCCGTGAGGGGCTGGCTTCGGCGCCCGGTTAACATGTGGTTCGGTTTCCACGTTGTGCACCGCCCTGCTGATGACAGCCAAGTCGCCTTTCGGCGCAGCCGAAGGCTGAAGCCCCTTGACAACAATCACCCCTGCCGGACCCGGCATCTTGAGCTTGAGGTAGTTGTCTTGGGAGATGGCTTCAAACTTGTTCAGGGTTGCGCGGCCGAAGATGGCGTTGTAGCCGTACGGGATGTCGACGACGTCGAACAATATCTACTCTTCGCGTCTGTTTTCGCCCGTGCCGAAGACAACCCTCAACCGTGCCTGGCCGAGGACCTGAACCGCCTCACCGTCGAAACTGCGAAGCGAGGCCGGCGCCTGAGTGAGGGCCGAGGTTGGTAGCCCCATCCTGGCGTATGCCTCGGCGAAGATGACATCAGCCGAGCTACCTCCATCGACCATAATGCGCCGGACTTCGAAGCCGGCCACTTCAGCCGAAATCACCAAGGGGTCTTGGTGCGGGAACAGCACTCCTTCAGCATCTTCCGGCCTGAAAGAAATTTGCTGGCTCAAGTACTTTGGGACCCCTTCGCCTGTGGCGGTGATGCTGTGCACCGTTCGCAGCTGCGACTTCTTCTGCCGCTTCGATAGCTGGACTGGTGGATCAGCCCTTGTGATTACTTGAATAATTCGGCGCTGCACGTCTTGATGCTGTTCGGCTGGAGGCGACTGTTCCTGGGCCGCTTCGCGAGGCGCTTCGACAGCGACACCCTGATGTGGCCTTGGTTCGTGGGCGTTGTTTCGCTGGCGGATGTTTCGGCACTGTTCGGTGGTGTGCGAAGACCGCCCATGATAGGCGCAATAGAGGTCTTTTCTGACCTTTTTACGAATGGGCTGCTGATGGCTGCCGCCCTGTTGGGCGTCGAACTCCTTGCGGAGCGCTTGTACTTCTTCGATAGCCATGATCGCCTTGCCTGTTCGGTCGGTCCTGAATTTCCTCCAGGTCATGGGAGCTTGGCCTTGCCGGGGCGGCTGCCCCTAGTTCGTCGGCTGGGGCTGGCGAACAGCAGGGGGAGCCGGTTCAACGACTTGCGCTTGCATTTAGGCTTGGGCCGCAGCGATGGAGGCTTTGTCGTACTCGGCTTGAATCGCCTGTCTTCGCTTGGAGTCTTCTTCGCCTCTTGCGTACCCATCAATGATGCGAAGCAGGTGCTCAAGGGTTTGCGGCTCCTTGTTGGCGATCTTTCTTGTGAGTTCGCCCTCGAGCAACCCGGCTGAAGCGGCGTTGATGACGGATGCCTCCGTTATGTCTTGAACTTGGCATCGTGCTTGCGAGAAGCGACACATGTACTCTCGTATTGATTCGCCCGGCCTTTGGCGAATGCCGAGCAAATGCTGCTGCGTCTTCGGCTCCTCGTAGGTGCCTCGGAAGTTGAGGATGAAAACATCACGCAATTGCTCCCATGAGTAAATGCTATTGGATGGCAGATTGAAATACCAAGAACGGGCGATGCCGCCAAGAGCGAGATGGATTACCTTCGCCTTGGTGTTTTCATCGCTGTGAGCAGCTTCGATCGCGGACTCGTAGATTGAGAGGAACTCTTTTGGGTCTGTTTCGCCCGAGTACCGCGGAACGGGTGGGAATTTGAACTGAGGTGGGATCGGACGATTTTTGATCCCCCCACTCAGTGGCAGCCCCTTTTCACCCCCGGCTTTGCCCACTGTGCCCTGCAGCGAAGGCCCGCTTGACTGTGGATACGGCGTGGCGAAGGGCGAGGTGATGGCCTGGGGGAGCGGTTGGGCTGCGACGTTCCGCGGCCCGCTTCCGAACGGTGGCGCTTGGGTGGTGTTGTAGAAGTCGAACTGCTGCCCCCGATCCCAGGGCGAAGCCCTTGGCACAGGTGGGTTCGACGCAGCCACGCTGAAGCGCCTTGGCGGGAGCCCCCCTCCGGCTGAGCCGAAGGGGTTATGCTTGAGATGTGGGGTTGATTGAGCTGTTGAAGGAAAGCTTGAAGCTGTGCCTGCAATGCCGAGGCCCCCTCCGCCATTGCTTGTGACATTTGACCGGGCGAAGGGTGTGCTTGGATCGTGGGAGGCTGAACCGGCGCTTGCTGATAGGCTTGAGGCGGGATGTAACATGCCGAATACTGGAGGATGGGGGCCGGAGCGATCTTGCCTGCCGTGCCGCTTCGTACGCCTGTTGCTGCTCCTGCATTTGTCGAAGCATGTCCTGGAGTCGTGCCATGTTCTGCCGCATGGCCTCCATGTTCGCTTCGGCTTGTGCGTCAAGGCCGGGATCGACTTGTGCAGCGGCGATTGTTGTCGAAGCCGGCTGGCGTTGCCGAAGGGATTTCCAGTACCTGCTCCGCCGGAGTGGTCCAGGGCGAAGGCGGTGGTTGCAGCGCGGGCGCCGAAGCCACCGGTGCAGCCGCCACCTCGGCAGGCGCCGGAGGCTCCGCGCCTTCGCCAGCGGCCATCACCTCTTCGGCTGCGCGTTCCTTTGGGTTTGCAACCCTCTCTTTTGAGACCTTTTTCGGTGGCATTCGCTCTCAGTGGTTTCGCTCAGAGATCCCCACGGTCGGCGCCAGCTGTTGTCGAAACGACAACTGCATATGTCGAAGGACGTGGATACTCAACAGTTGTTGGGAAAGTAAAGTGTCATAAATTTTGTATTAAAATCGGATCCCCTTTTACAAGGCCCAAGGGGGCTATTTATAACCCTATTACAGATCTCCCTATTAGGGTTCAGGGCTATTACAGGGGAATTTACATGGTCGCCCTCGTAAAGGGGCCCTTTCATGGGTATTCAATGTAATTAGAGTGCGCGTGTGCCCTCAATGGGCCACCTGGTGGCTACTGGTTCTTTGGCCCATGGACCGGGGTGATTGGGCCGGCCCATCGGCCCTTCTTGGAGCAGGTCCGCCCTAACGAAGCCATCGTCCTTCGGCGCATGCCTTCGCCATGTAGGCTTCGCCCAGGCCGACCGGAGCCCCATGTGGCTCCTTGCCATCGGGCTTCGCCACCGGTTTTCGCTGTTGGGCTTCGCCCCACAAGCCTTGGTGCTGGGAGATCGGATCCTCGCCGCTTGGTTGGTTTCGGCAGGCTTGGTCGAAGGGCCTCATGGCATACTGCCAACAATCATCATCATTTCAAACCATTTAGTTTCAAAAACATTTAAAATCACAAAATTATACCCATAGCACATCATCATGTCGCTCATAACCGTGAGCATGGCTAATCGATTAGGTTTTAGAACTCTGCAGAGTTTGTACTGTGTTAACCACATGATGTGAATCGCTCTAGTTTATCCTATACCCATGGGTACCACCACACTCTACACATTGAGTGAGGTTTAGAGGTGACAACGAAGCCTTTACCTTACTTAACGCCTAGCCTTGCATCAACGATGATAAGTGTGAATCCATCCTAGGCATGACCTAGAAGCGTTAGGTGGAGGACCCACGCCTTAAACCTAACGCTGTGGCAGCGAACACATCCGTTCCCCCACGAGGCACTATAACATTGAATTGGACACACTTAGTCACCTAAACTACCTCGGCAGTAAATAGGAAGTCTACTTAGGCCTACCATATGCAAAAGTAACTTAATTAGCTAAAGCCACCCTCATACGCAGATGTACGGTAAACATAATGGGTGATATGAAGTTCAGTCCTTAATTGACTCAGGTGAACACTCCCCCTATCAGTATGTAACTACTACTACATGCATACCACTTACCGTCCAAGTTTAAGATCACATTTTATCTCAACATGCATACCACTTACCGTCCAAGTTTAAGATCACATTTTATCTCATTTTATTTCACAAATACACAGAGAATTATCTCTGTTCATAATGTTCAAGGATGTCCAAATAGCATAATAAGTGATCCATGATATATTTGATTCTAGGCATGTCTAAGCATTTGCATTTCATAAAAGCATTTTACAGTCATATGAGCACAAATAAAGTACTTTAATTAACCCTAAGGTTCAAAACAAAGCAAGAGATTTTCAGAAGGGGAGTTATGCATGTTTAGGACATAACTACGATTTGTCATTTTGGAGATACCGATAGTTAATAATACGCATGCAAATTTACAATCAAAACATTTAGCCAAAAATGTAGCGTTCAATATGTTCGAAGGAAGGGAAAAACTTGCCTTGCTCGATATATGACTTCCCTGGGATCAGCTATAGTACCAATCCCCTCACCAATAATGATTTCATCACCTAAAAGAAATAACGGTAACGATAAATACCAAAACATGTAAAAATTCAAAATGCTCTAAAATGAATGAGTTTTCTAATGTGGTTTGGTACTGTGTGGAAATGATTTTTTATGAAGGAATTTATATTTTATCACTTTGCATTTGAGAGTTATTAATTTTCAAAGTTTAATACTAACACTAGATTAATGCTCTATTAGTCCTTAGGTGCATTTTAGTCCAAATTTTGTGAAGTGTTGGGTTTCTGCAGTGAAGGTTTGGTTTCCAGGAGTTAAACAAAATTGGTTTCACAATTTTTAGATTTAACATGATTTTTATATGAATTTTAGAAGTTTCTATACCGTTCTTTTAGCATTAATTCCCTATTCACATCTTTGTGATGTTTTGGATATGGTTTCTTCTAGGTTTTTGTCTACATAAGTAAATTAAATTCTTTTGTAAAACTAAGAAATTTTATTTTAGCATTAATTCCCTATTCACATCTTTGTGATGTTTTGGATATGGTTTCTTCTAGGTTTTTGTCTACATAAGTAAATTAAATTCTTTTGTAAAACTAAGAAATTTTATTTTTGCCTATTTGCAGCTATAAATAATTACTTATGGATTTTTGTAGTTTCTAGTTTGCATTATACTAGCTATTTCACTAGATAAACATTTAGTGATGTTTTTATACAGAATGTGTCAAGTTTTAGTTCATGGAAACTAAGAGTAGGTTTTTGTGAGTACAATGGAACTTGATTCACTCCAAAATAAGTTAAGGTGGATTTTCTATGTATTTTATAAGTTGGAGGTTGCTCTATGTTCATTTTTCCGTATATGAGTTTTTAGAGCCATTTCTTCTACTGTAAGTGCCAAGTTTTATGTTCCCATATTATAGTTCATAGCTTTATGAATTCACAGAAATTTGATTCATCTCATTTGGAGCTAAAATGGATTTTATATGTATTTTACAAGTTTGTGTATTTTTCCTTTGTATTTATCCAGAATTTAAACCAAGGGGTCCACTGGTCAGTGACTCGCGAATATGCAGAAAGACCCTTGAGATTTACAGGATTCAACTCACAGTCCTGTGACTGTTCCATGTGTGAGGTAGTGTTTCCAAACTAGTACCTAGAGTTTTGATTCTTCTCCACAGAGGTTCTTGGTTCGAGCTGAAACAGAGCTAGCCATGGCCGAGCTCGTTCTCGAGCTCGCCGGCCGCGAACGGTGGAAGATCTCGGCGTGAAACCTAAAGATAAAATGTAGAGGGGTTCAATACGAAGCTATCCATGGTCTTCTTGCGACCAATGGTCACCAGAATTAATGGCGACGGCGGCGCGAGCGGCGGTGGTTCTCGGTGTACATGTGCAAGTAGAGCTACGGCTCGGGTTAGGGTGAGGTGATGCATGCATGTCGTTCTTTGGGGCTCAAGGGTGCTCACCAAGCTGCTGGAGAGTGCCGGCTAGGCTTTCTCGTCGACAATGGCTCGCGGAACGGCTTGGCGACGGCGTTCTTCATCGGGATGATGGCGATGGCTCGTTCGGGACGGCGAGCTGCTAGAGGAATGAATGAACGAGAGTGGTGAGGTCACAGGGAAGTTATGTGCGCGAGGAATCGAATAATGGCTCACAGGAGATGAAGGAATTGGCGACGACGGCGATTGGCCGGAGCCGGAGAAGACGATGTCGATCTCCCTCCTCGCAGCGCCTCCTGCTGGGGTTCTTGAAGCTTCTTGAATAGGAGGTCGAGGCGACGTCTATGGCGCGATGGCTTGCTCCGGCTTGGTCCACAGCGGCCGTATTGGCGACGACGTCTTGGCGGCGGCGCTCTGTGCGTGCTCCGGAGCTCTCGTGGATGAGGTCGCGTTCCCGTCGATTGGCTGCACGAATCGAGAGGGTGTCAAAAAGAGACTTGATCGGCATGGTGAGAAGATAATAGAACGGAGAAAATATGATGGCGAGAATGTCTTGACGACGACGGCCGCCTTCATCTTCCTGACGGCCGGCGATGGGGATGTAGGTGACGGAGAGGCAGATGGTCTCTCCTCTCGGCTGGTTTGAGCTGGGAGTGATGAGTGATGTTGGGCGAAGCTATAGAGGAGTTGACAACGGCACAGATCGAGTGACACGTCGGGGGCACGTGTTGAGGGTGTGGAGACCGCGATCTCTCTCCCCCTCGCGTTCCTGGTCGGCTAGGAGAGGTGGACAGGGAGAGGGCAAGCCAGAGAGGCTGCCAAGTGGGCCCAGGCCGATGCAAACTAGGTGTGGGTGTGAGGGATGGGTGGAAAGATCAGTGAAAAAGATTTTGGATGATTTTCGGGATTTAATTTTCTTTCCTCACTTTGTAAATTCAATAGTTTAATTTGTGGATAGTCTAAAATAGAGGAGATTTTTCTGAAGATAGATGAAAGTACCTAGATTCCATTTTATTTGGTTACACTTAAAAATCATGTGTAGTTTGCTCTCAGGAAAATAAAGAAAAGAGGGTCAGATGAATTATGTTTGAAATTTTTAGGAGGTCTAGACAAAGTAAATAAATTCGGGAAAAAAATTATATTTATTCCGAATAATAAACCTAGTATTTGAATAAATTATTTCTTATATTCACTTATTTGCAGTTTAATGCATATTTTGGTAAGGTAAGGTTTTAGTCGATTAAGGTCATTAGTTAATCTACTATTTTACTGATTTAGCTGATTTATTTGAGGTATTAAAATTATGCTAAAATTCAAGTGATATGAATATATTGGGAAAAACCCACCTGAATTTAATCATCATTTTATCGTACCTATTATTTTTAGAAATCCACTAAGCTTAGCTTTACTTATATGTTCCTACTCATAAAAAAGTAATTAGGTGATTGTATCTTATATTTTATATTTTAACTTATGTTGATTTGAGATGGTGGTGAAAGTGACAAATAGGCCCCAAAAGGATGTAGCCCTACATGGAAGAGAGAGATTTGGAGTGAGAGGCCTACAAGCTTCAATTTTCCAAGTGATGGCACTATTGCACTATACTAAATTATCCTCTCATCTACTTAGATTAAGACTTTGTGAGGGACAAACTAGCAGCAAGAAGAAAAAGATGGGATGTTTCAATGGTGCCAAGTCCCAAGGTTGATTTACTTTCTAAATTACCATGGTAATTTGGTAAAGTTAACTATGCTACCAAGTGGACTGCAGCCAATTATTGTTTATGGAACTTGTGACTCATTTCATGGGGTAACATTTCGAATTGGATTAAGACATTACTTGTTTATGGAACTTGTGGCTCTTATTTCATGGGGTAACATTTCGAATTGGATTAAGACATTGCACCGGGTGGTAGAGTGCAATGTGGTAGACATGCTGACCAAAGGGTTTTGCTAGATTAATTATGGTTTAATTTTGGTGAAGGTGCAAATTAGGCTAAGTGGTATGCTGTTTTCAGTATTTTAGTGAGTTGTAGGATTTATTTGGGTTATCAATTGAAGCGATAAATTCAAACTAAAATTAGTGGGAGCTTAGAGTGATGTGTAGTATTTATGTGAATTTTGGTGTGATTTATTGTTGCTTAATGTATTTTGTTTTAGAAATTTTCTTTAGACAAGTCATGCATGTGGATCCTATTATAAGATGCACCAAGAAGATCCAAAAACACTCCCAAAATAATAAAATGCACATCCAACTAAATTTATTTTATTTCCATTTATGTTTTTCTTATTTAAAACCTATATTTCCATTTGTTTATATTTACCTGTTTTTGTTAGTTTAAAATGTAAAACCGAAAGGATTGAATTACGAATTTAAGGTTAAACCAAATTATTTGATTTGAAATTTGTTAACACACGATTTTATAAAATTTTATTCTGGATTAGCTCTGATCTTGTCCAACAAAACTTTGTGTTTTATTTTATTTACAACATTTTAGCTCTAAGATGAGCTACTGTGCTCACAAAAGTTTTAGTTTTCAAAAGTTCTAAATTTTCCTCAAAAAATTTCCTAGGAGAAATTCTCGGTATATTACATCATTGTCCTGAAATCGGTCGAGGGGCATTATCAAATCGCCAACGGATGTGTTCTTGATGGATTTGGTTAAGCAAATAGATCAATTAAAGGAAACTTATACAGAAGAGTCCGAGTTCAAGGAGGATGCGACGTGGCAAGTTATCTATTAATTAGGATATTATGTAATTTCCTTAGAGACCGCTTAGGGACTTGTTCGTCGGTTAAAGTAATATTAGGAAAGTTTGAGTCGTGTCCGATATGGACTAGTAAATTATCTCACGATCAATACAACTACTCTCAGCGCATCGTCACCCTCTTTTTCGCGGTTTTACTTATCAACCGGCGGAACTTAGCATCTGACGCGGGACTGCATCGGTTTTCGATCTCCAGCGAAGGGGTAAGTCCTGTGAATATATTGGCTGCATTGGTGTTGTTCAAGGTTGCATCACTTTGATCTCTTGGATCACTCTGGTTTGGTTGATATATTTGCCTACCTGACATTTCAATTCTATTTTAAATTGCCTTGTGTTTAGAGACGCATCGATTTAGTTGGACTGTCTCGGTTAAGTCTGATCTTCTATCTTAGCTGATATATCTTTGCATCACTTTGATCTCTTGGATCACTCCAGTGGAAGTGTTCTCCTAGTGCCATAGATGCTGTAGATTCAATTTCATAGGTTTTCCTTGGTGCAATCGTGCAAGATCTAGGATTTAGGGCTTGGCCAACCTTTTTCGGAATTTCCGAAAATACTGCCCGACTCCTCCATCCTTTCTCTCACATGATTCTTCACTCATTCCTTTCATTGAGTTCATCCTTGTTCCTCACTCTAATATTGTGCCTCATCTTCTTGTTCAAGGGATGACTCCTCGCAAAACATCAGCTTCCAACTTCCTCGAAGCCCGTCACCCACTTCCGCCTTCGATGGTTTGGACGATGCTTGGTCCGGCGGGGAGGAGGAAAGCCCTCAGGTTGCCCATGTGGCCCAGGGGTCTAAACTTTCTCCACGACGGTCGGCGGCACGCTCTCTTGCCGATGAGGGCTCCTCGACACCTCCTCGCCGGTCCACTGGTGAGGGTTCGTCTCGGGGCCCTTAACTCCTCTGCACAACCCCGCTGCCCCCATTGGTCCCTTGCGGGTGCACACTCCTGAGCAGGATCCTGTCATTGTGCGCTGGCCTCGAAACTAGCGTTAGAAGTCCGAGGTGGTGGCTCCTAAGCGGGATGAGGATCCCCGCAATGCTCGCCGCACGGCCTCCGACTCCCGGTTTTGGACTCAATTCCATTAGGACTACTATGAGACGGTCATCAAGAAGAAGTCTCACAAGACTGTCTCTATGCAGTGGATCAACTGGCCGGAGTTGGAAGCATTCGATGATCCTATATTGAAATCCGTGATTGCTGTTTGTGGTGAGATGGGGGTTCAGAACTTGATGGCTCTTCAACAATCTTGGTGTGAAGAGATCATCGCCCAGTTCTATGCCACAATCTTCTTTATCACTAGATGACACAACGCACTTGGTACTCTGTCTCTTATACCCGTCTTGCTGAGATCCGGGGTTTCAACTTGAGCCAGATGAACACTCACTACTCCCTTCATGATTATCTCATTGTGAGTGATCAGTCTACGGCTGGTCTCTATCTTCCTGGTGGTGTGACTGGTGAGATGATGGGCCTCAAGCCCTTCCACCCCTACCTCAATAGGATTCTTTGTAGGACATTTGTGCCTAAGGAGGGTGATGCTAGCAACATCAAACACTACTCTCGGAGTAGTCGGATCCTCCCACTACTCCTTTCCATGTGTTCAACTTTATGTGGGAGGAAATCTGGTTGGCATCCTTCCAGTACCGCATGGGTCTTGTCTATACCCCTCACCTCATGAGGATGATCGAGACTGTCACCAGTCTTGTGTTTGAGCATGAGGTCTCTCACCTTCAGCTGCATCTTCGCTTCCTCAAGCCCGATTCATCTTCTGGAGTAGGCACTTCCACTGCTGCTGGGGCGTCTGACATCCCCTCCTCCTCTACTCAGGTTGTTGCCCCTGTTGCTCGCTGGGAGCCCTCTCCCTTGTTTCGCATCTTGCGGATTCTTTTTAGCCTTTGCTCTACAGAGGCTAAGAAGAATTGCAAGGCACGAAACAAGGTGAAGAAGATGGCTCGGCGCGTGAAGGTAATGCAAGCTCATATGAACTTGCACTATCAGGTGGACCATCCCCTGTCGCCTCCAAGTTTTAAGGCAGAACCGGATGAGCCCGAGGATGAGGTGATTGAGGACCCTTTCGCCAGTTACCCTCCGGATTATGACTTCAGCTTTGGCTTTGGAGGTGGCTTCTATCCTCCTCCTCGTCCAGAAGATCCTCCACAAGCTCCATTTGTTTGAGGCGACGCTTCTCCACTTCTCCCGTTTTGGTATTTTGATGCCAAAGGGGGAGAATATCTATCTTTTATCTTGTTGGTCGAACAATGTTTATTTGGTTGCATGAGACTTTATGTGTATTGGAACCTTGTCATCTTTTATTATGCGTGTGTGTAAGACTTATGGATGCGTATGATTGAGACTATGTGATGTAATGTCTTCCTTTTATCTCTAGTCCAATGGCTTGAATGATGGATGTCATATGCATGTATTGATTAAGTTATATTGTGACACTTGTATGAGCTTAATTGTGGATGCAAAAATTAGGGGGAGCTCTCTATTTGCCTTTAATGCACACTTCTAGGGGGAGCTATCACTTAAACGTTGCACCAAAATCTTTATATTTATAAAATCACTATTGTGTTCTAGTCACTATTGTCATAAATCCCCAAAAGGGGGAGATTGAAAGTGCATCTAGGCCCCTAATGATTTTGGTGATTAATAACAATGCGATTAGAGAGGACTAACAATTTTATTGAGTAATGTGTGAAGGAATGTTAGTTCTCGATAAAGCATGGTTCAATGCAAAGCCCCGTGAAAGTGAGAAAACAATGTGATGCGGCATATGAGCAAATGGTATAATGTACTTTTTCGTTTGTTTGAGTCATTAGAAAAGCTGTACTATAAAGGGGATGATGCATTGGAGATAAGGAATGAGTTGGGTGCACAAAAATCTATCTCACCATCATAGATGATACCATCAGAGTTCAAGTAAGTTTATTTCTATTCCTTGCATACTCCTCATTTTATTTTCATCAACTCACCCCTATATGCTAGAGACCATAGAGGTTGCTAGAGACAAATCAAGTGTTCCAGCCGATGACCCAGTCCCATCATCTCCATCGCCTCCTTGTCGAACTCGCTATGCCATCCGCCAGGTTAGTAAAAACAATCTCATCAAATTCTTTTTCATGCAAATTTCATCCCTTATAATACTTTATCATTTTTTTATCTTTTTAGAAACAAGTCTCATCGGCAATGACGAGAAAAACATCATCATCGGCTAATGCTTCTGCTTCCTTAGTTGTATCCGTAAGTTCTTCCAAACTTGTTAATTTCAGTTTATTTTCTTTTAGCTCATCAACCTTACACTAGTATTTTTCAGCCTCAAGCGAAATCACCTCCTCACAAACCAGCTATACTCAGAACCCTTTCACCAACACCTCCAACTTCTCCAGCGGTATCGGTAAATGCTTAAACTTATCCCTTTTAATCAATCTCGTTCAACCGATATCAACCTTCTATACATGCAAATTGTCAGCCTCCTCGAGCTCCATCACCTACTGCTGATCAACCTCAATCAAGTGAACATACATTATCAGTAGCCAACCGACAAGAAGAGACCATTGTACCAACTGCCCCCCAAATCAAGGTAAATTTAACTAACTCAACGCTTTCATATCGGCTCAACCTTAACTCACAGACTAACTTTGCTTTTCTCCTTTCAGAATTTAGCCGATATGTTTTCTTTTGACATAAGGCAATATCTTGATGAGGATAATGAGGAAACAACAAGCCAAGCCAAATCTCCAATATCAGATGATCTCAAGTCAAGGCTGTTGGATATTGTTGATCGGCTAAATTCTTTACTTGATACACTTATCGCAGATTTTGGGCTAATCAGAACAAGATTCTAAGAGATTCAAGCCCAACTTCCTAAAGCTTGGTTGCTATCATCTCTCCAGCAGTCCACTTGGAACAACATGAGTTCAAACTCCATTGGGGTAAGCAAAGGATTGCAGATCGGCTAGAAAGGCAATCTCTAGAAGCAACTATAGAATCCAACTGACAACGAATCATTGAAGATAAAGCTAAGCTTGATGAACTAATTACTAGCATTGAAACAACTCAAAAGGAGCATGATGAACTAAGGACTGAGGAAGTTGATATCTTAACCAAACTAAGAGAATGTCGAGTTAAGATAGAGGCAGCCAAGCTAAAATTAGTCGATCTTCCGAAGGCAATTGATGGTAAGAAATCCAAGTTGAAGGCATCATCAAAGTATCTTGCCAGCTTGACTAAGGCATTGAAGCCAATCCCAGGTTCAGATGCCGAAGACATAAAGACCATTGAAGAAATTGATGGTCTTCGCCTGCGTGCTATCAGTGCAATTCAAAATTTCCTGGGTTGATGTAATACTTTTGGCTTTACACATTGTGACAACTTTTAACTCCTTTTGTGTAATATATATATATATATATATATATATATATATATATATATATGTAATAGCCATCGAGCCAATATTAGTTGAACTCAACTCTTAAACTTTTGTCTGCTTGGTCTATTGACCATCGACCATTGAGCCGATTTCTCTTGAATTGTAAAAAAAATATTTTTTAAGTACCAAAATTTCAACCTTATATCATATATGCCCCTCAATTTTGCAGTATGAGGAGTCATCCTTCAAAATTATAATTTGTCCAAGGGTGGTAGTATATATCGGCCATCTTAAGGCAATGTGCTTGCATCAGCTATGTCATGAATTAGCTATACCGATTATGAGGTTATCCAAACACTTGTGTAGTATTTCTTCAAATATTTTCCATTAAGTGCTTTGCCAAAAACTTCTCCATCTAAACCTTCAAGCATATAGGCATTTTTAGGCGCACATAGATGAATTCGAAAAGGTTCTTCCTAGTTAGGTGACCACTTGCAAACTTATTATCCCTTGATCCTATCGACAATATCAACTTCCAAACAATTTCCCCTTCTGTGAAAGACTTTGGCACCACTCTTTTATTATAATGCATTGAAATACATTCCTTATCTCTCTTGGTCTTCTCCAAAGCACGCAACCTGACCTATGCCAAATCTTCCAACTCATCAACCATCAAGTTGTGACAATCATCGGCCGATAACTCATCCTGTAATGAAATCCTCCTAGAGTCAATGTTAGTTTCCCAAGGCAAAATAGCCTCATGCCCATATACAAGTTGATAAGGTGGCACTTGTGTAGCTCAATGACAAGCCATGCAATATGCCCATAATGAATCGGCTAAAGTTGTATGCCACTTCTTAGGCTGCTCATCAATTTTCCTCTTTATCAACTTGATCAAACTTTTGTTTGAAGCTTCTGCCTACCCATTTGCTTGCGCATAATATGGAGATGAATTCAAAAGTTTGATTACCATACTATCAGCAAACTGAACAAACTCTTCGGACACAAAAATAGACCCTTGATCCGTAGTCAAAGTCTGAGGAATCCCAAACCGATAGATTATATGCTCTTTTACAAACTCAATGGCATCCTTAGAATCAACTTTCTTTAATGGTATGACTTCAACCCACTTGGTAAAATAATCTGTAGCCACCAAAATATACTATCGATGATCCCTTAATATTAATGATCCTTATCAAACCACATGATAAATCCTCCTAGAAATCGATGTGGCTAGTATCTACAATGCGATACATTAATCAATATGCATTATAATGTTGTGGTTTATCGGTAGGTGAGCACGGCTAATCGATTAATTTTACTCTGCAGAGTTTGTACAAAACCACATGGTATAAATCCCCTAGTTTGTCTTGTGCCGGCCAAAGCACTACCACACTCTACACGTTGAATGCGGTCTAGAGGTCATAACGAGGCTGTTACATTACCTACCGCCTAACCTTGCATGAGCACGATCCGTGGTACTCCACACTAAGCCTAGAAACTTAGTGTGATCAGGATTGTTGGCCGACCGACCCTTACACCGTGGCGTAGCATTCCCTACCCACGAGGCACTAGATCATTGTATTGGACACGCTCAGACAGCCATGCCGCAAAGTGAACATCAGATCCTTCGCTAGAAAACATGGGTAGCTCCTATAAACTATCAATCAAACTAGCTCATACTACAATGGCCTTCCAAGTGCAAGGTTAGACGAATAAACAACTTAGTGAGCCAAAGCTATCTCATAACTAGCACATGTGGATGTATGGTAAAATATTGGGTGACACTAAGTTAAGATCTTAATCGACTCAAGCACACCACTTACCCCCAAGTCTAAAACATATTTTCACCAATTTTAGTTCACAAATATCAGAGATCTTCACCGCTGTCCAGTAGAAAAAAATAATACCCAAATCTCATTTATAGAGTGATCACATCGTTATTTAGCAAATTACTAAGCATGGCTAAGCATAGGGCATTTATAAAAGCACGTATACACCCATCAGAGTACTTAGAAGCAAGTAGGTCATAGCTACCATCTACCACACTTTCAAATACCGATAGTTTCAGTTACTCATGTAGGTTTTGCAAACAATACTTTTCATCTCCCAAATCATGGGCTTCAATGTGATCAAAGGCAGGGGGAGGAAAGACTTGCCTTATTGTTGTATAACCTGGACAACACCTTAAAACACTCCTTCACCATCAACGCGCATTCCACATTTGACATCTATAAAAGTTTAACGTATAAACAATAAATTCCAAATATGCGGAAAATCCAAAATGATTTAAGAAGCATGATTTATTTATAGGGTGTTGGTACCTTCTTAAAATGAATTTAGGTGAAGAAATTTCTATTTTAACATTTCTATTTTGGGAGTTATGAATTTTATAAGTTCTATACTAGACTTGGGCTAATTATGCTTTATTAAATTATAGATGCAGTTTAGAATAAAATTTTGGGTAAGTCTTAGGTTAGTGCAGTAAATAGTATGTTTTTCTGAGTTCAAGAAGATTTATTTCACAATTTTTAGATCTAGCATGAATTTATTATTATTATTTATAAGTTACAAGACATTTGTGGTATATACTAGCTATACAAAATTTTAGCAGCATATTTATTACAGTTTGTGTCGTATTTAAATTCACAGTAATTAAGATCATGAGATTATTAAACTAACAAAACTAGAATCACATCTTTTGGAGTTAGAACCAATTTATTAAAAATTTTATAAGTTCTGATATTAATTATGTTCATCTACATATACATAAAGGCTGCATATCCAAGATATTAGTTCACCTAAATAAAGTTCATAATTTTGTGATCTTCAACTCACTTGGAACTAAAATGGATTTTCTATGGATTTTACAATTTAACATACTTTTCAAGTCAACAGAAAACTTGTTAATCATTCCTTTTTGTTTAACAGATTCAAACTGGAGATTTTGTATGAAGGACTCTAGAGTTCATCTAATTTCCAGAGAAAGTCCCTCTGCTCTTCCCTGGGCAGGACAGCATGGCCGACGACCAGGTTCAGCCTTGCCGGAGGCGAAAGGTGGGGAAAATCACGAGGCGATCAAAATAAGAAATGCATAGAACACTTTTTTGAACCTAATGGTGGTGGTATTGATGAGAATGGTGGTCGGATCATCGTCAGAGACGAGTCCCAGCGGCGGCTGCGCATGGGCTATGCGTGCATGTGAGTCCATAGCTTTGTTCTTCGGAAGGAAATGCCTGCATGCTACTTCTTGGGCATCTAGGATGCTCACTGAGCTTTAAGAAGGGATCGGCGAGGCTTGAACAGCAGCGGCTTCGGCTGGAACGGCTCGGCGAAGAGGAAGAACTCTGATTAACGACGATGGCTCGATCTACTCGAAAAACTGCCATGCATGCACATGGATGGTGTTATGGAGGTCCTAGGGAGCATATATGCGCAATGAATTGAATGGTGGCTCACCGGAGGCGACGAAATTGGAGATGGAAACCGTTGACTGGAGCCAGAGAAGAAGAGGCCGATCTCCCTCCTCGGTACACGATTCTTGTGGATTCTTTGGGGGTCTTCGAGAGGACGTCTAGATGGTGTTGATGGTGCGGTGGCTCGGCCAGAGATGGTCTAGGGCGGCTGGACCATCGATGACGTCATGGCGGCGGCGTTTAGAGCGCGCTCCGGAGCTCCTGTGGGCGAGGTCGCATTTCCGACGATTGGCTGCACGAAAAAGGCTAGGTTAGAGGGGTTGTGATAAACCCTGAGCTCCACTCGATACGCTCACGGCTGATGTTTGATCCGATCTTTCGGTGAGTTGATGATAACTATGATTTGGGAGAAACGTTGATGACCTGACTACAACCGTACGAGACGTTGTTGTGTTGCGCCTTAGCGATCGATACACCTCTCTGTGGGTTGTTGATTTTACCGGTGCAGATCAACCTTATTCCTGCAAACAAATCGAAGAAATAAGTAAGAACAAGATAAAAGCAATCTGAATTGCAAATAGGAATTGAATACAAATAATAAGTTGGGGTTCCGTAACGAGGAAACCGGCGATCTAACCGATCACGGGATTAAACGGCAAAGTAGCGAAGCTAAACTTTAATCTAAACAGAACCCGAGAAACTCTAAAGGGTTACCTAGCTATTTAAGGGGTGGGAGGACGAACAAGGGATCCCTAGGGTCGTGCTCCACCTGGTTGGGGCGCACCCCACATGGGCCCCACTTAGGCCAGGGCTCCAAATGAGGTTACAAGCCCATAGGCCCATTATAGGTGACGCAACACCTTGTTTCTTCAACTGCGGCCAACTGAGATGGCATTTGGAGATGAGGCTGGATCCATTGGAAAGAGAACTCCGAGAGCTTTCCACAAAATACTCATGGGTCGAAAACGAAGCTCGTATGCAGATTTGGCGGCCGTTTGAAGTCAACACTGTAGCAGGTGGCCGAATTGGATTCCAGCACTTGGGCAATTTGGTCTTGATGTGAGCAATTGTTGTATCAATGGTAGCCATGGTCACATCAGATTAGAACTGGCGTCTTGAGGAGGTGATGAGAATATAGCAGGTGGCCGAATTGGATTCCAGCACTTGAGCAACTTGGTCTTAATGTGAGCAATTGTTTTATCAATAGTAGTCATGATCACATAAGATTAGAACTGGCGTCTTGAGGAGGTGATGAAACAGGTAAAGTATGGAATGTTGACGGTTCGATGGCGGTGGCGTGGTCCTTCTTCCCGACGGCCGGCGATGGAGATGAGGTAGAACGAAGCAGCCCGTGCTTGTTTCCTCGGTTTGGTCGGCATTACAGTGGAGAGTGAGGTCGTGCGACGCAGCTGGGAGAGGCCGGTAGAGAGCGAGCTTAGCGTCGGCCATGTTGCAGCCACACCTCGCGCACACCAGAGCCGGGTCTGGGCGCTCTCCCTCGCGAGATTGAAGTGGACTGAGGTGAAGGGTACCGCCAGGTGGGTTCCAGTCGTGGCAAACTAGATTAGGTTGAGAGGGATGGGTAGGAACATGAGTGAGCTTAGTGTTTGGGCACTTTCAGGATTTTTCTTTATTTATTTCTTTCTCCTCTTATTTGTAATTCAATTATTTAATTTGTGGGATGATAACTTATTGTGGATTTCTGTGATGGTAAATAAAATGATATAGTTTCCAATTATCCTAGTTTCCCTTAAAAATTCGTTATAGTTTATTCTCACGAAAATAAATAAGAAAAGCTTAATTGAAATTAGTTTCTATTTATAGGAGGTCAGAACCGATGGAATAAATTCTGGAAAAATATTTTAATTCATAATAAATAATGTAGTATTTGGTTAAATTATGTTATAGATACACTTTTATATAATCTAATGCATATTTTCATGACGTATAGTTTTTATTAACTTGCATTAACCAATTTAATAGGGGAATTAAATGTAAAGATAAAACTATGATAAAATTACAGGGAGTTGCACATGTTAGATAGTATTTGTATGAATTTTCCCATGTTTTATTGTTGCACCATTTATTTTAGAAATTCCCTAAGCTTAACTTTAATTATATGTTTCTACTGTAAAAATGTGAATAGGTGATTGTAAAATTATATTTGAACTCAAGTTTGACCTGAGATGATGTTAATACGATGGATTTCCATTTCACCATACTCAATCTCATAAGACACTTGTGCATTTGTATGTACTATGCACGTGCAATGCATGTATTTGTCACGTATGTGTACCAAAATAGTATGTCTCCAATTTTTGATAAAATGTTCGATTAGCATGGGAAAGCTAAGTTAGAAGTTTGGCTCATGGTAGTATAGTAGCACTCGGTTGCTTCAAATCTACGTGTAACACATTTCAGCTCGCTTTAATAATGATGAATATGGTTAACACTTGCTCAATATCACCTTTTCTTGTTGGCTAGCAGAATGTGATTTATGATGTGGGTTTTTTTCGGAGAATGATCCGTTTGCTTTAAAACTAAAGACCTTTTACTTACCATAGGTTACTTATGAAGCAGAGTCAGGATTGTACCACATCCACATCTATGCTTCACATTTATTACTAATTCAAACAATCAACTATTATGAATCAATTATTATGAATTAGGAAAGATCCGCACAAGGCTACAAAGCTAACCAGAAATAGTGTATATCATACATAATTGATCAGGTTGGCAGAAAAGTGATGGTCAGAGCTACTATACGTAAATAAAACACAAAATCGTTAATTAGTTTACCTTAGTAAAGGTAGAAGAAGATAGAAAGATGAAGGTTTACCTGGTAGCAATTTTGCCTAGACACCATTGAACACCATTAAAACCAAGTTTGAGGTCATCTGCAACTGTATATTTGAGAAGAATTTTCATCTGTACTGTAAAAAGCTACAAACCCATATATGTTATACTGATGTACACTGTTACATGTATATAGCACATATATTTTTTAACACAAAATATGAGTATCACAAATATTGACATGAGAAGGACTAAACTTGACTGCACAATTTTTTTAACAATAGGCCTCAGATCTATGTTATGTATGCGTTGCTTTGACCGATTTGAAGGCGATATTTATATATGAGAAACAAAACATTAGGAGCACAATCTATTTTTATGTCTAGAACAAATTGTATGACCTGAAAAATTTAGAAAGACATTTACTGAGTAATAAAAAAAGGCAGGACCTATGCTGTCGGGCATTGGCTGAGCTGCAGCCATTACCTTGTAGGATCGAACAGTAAGAACTAAGCCAACCAGAGGGGGGTGAATGGTTGGTATGCCCAAAAACCAAAACTTTTAGCGGAAATAAAAGTTACCCTCAAATTGGATGGATCGCGGTCTGACAGAAGATGTTGCGCCGGTCTGACCACCTATCTGCCGCCGGTCTGACCGCAGGTGTGCCGCCGGTCTGACCGCCACCTTGCCGCCGCTATGACCGGTGGTATGTCGCCGGTTGGACCGCTGAAGCCCGGTGAAACACAAATCAAAGAACTCTTAAAGTAGATGATGACTTTATTGATTCTCTCTGTGTTTACAATGTGCACCAACAGCACTCCTTACAAAAATCTCGACTAAACTCGAAACCCTAAAAAAACCTTCAACTCAAATTCTCTCCAAAAGCGATACCGGGAAGCCTCACGCTCCCTCTCTATTTATACCCAAGGTAGGCAGCCTAAAGCCACGAACCAATCTCATACTAGAAGTCCTAATCATCCTAGGAAACCTTCTCGTATAAGAAACAAACTTTACATAATCAATCCCACCAAATTTGGACTCCTTCCAAATTCGACTTCGCATCCCATACGCACACAATACCTCTATCGTATGCCATATGGAACCTTCACCTTCCACGTGCATTGAACTCTAGCTTTAGTATCCCGCATGATCTCTGACCACCACGGACGTCGTCTTATCCCCAAGCCGACTCCCGGTCAATCACCGCAAATACTCTCCCGGCATTAATTCACCTACACATGAAACAAACAAAGAAACCATATTCCGAGACTAAGCTATCACCAACTTGACTCATTGTTAGCAAACAATAGTATTACATACGCATAGTATCCATCTAGAAGTCATATTCATGAAATAATCACGGATATCCAAACAAACAACCTGATACCGAAACCAATACAGCATCGGCCGGTCAGATCGCGGGCTGCGCCGGTCTGACCGCGCAATATACGCTGGTCTAACCGGCAGCTACGGCCCGGTCTGACCGGACCCAATCCAGTAGTACCTGTATATCACCTGTGAAAATCCAATCATCTCCAAAATTACTTCGCAAATAAATTCCAAATATCAAAACCAATAATCTCCAACGCCAATTGTTCATCACAGAATAACAATCAAAAACACTTTTGATTTTACACCTACGACTCCACATGGTTGCTCACAATCTAGGAGGTACTCTAAAAGAACCATTTTACTTGAGTAGTCAATAGGTAAGCATCAAAATCTGATAACGTTACAACCAAAACTGATGGTTTCTTGTAAAGTAAACTGATTTACCTAGTTCCTGCGGCAAAATCATGGCACATATATATGTCCAGACTCTCTTAAAAGACATAATGCAATGCTCGATGTAAGAGAAGAGGCAACAGAGAGTAGTATGTATAGACAATATTGTTAATTTGAAATCTATAAGAGAATGTATTTTCTGTCTGAAAAAGAATGATGTAACATCTGAGGACGCATATGATACCATTTGACTTCAGCAGCCTCTATTTACCTGGCTTCTGATACCATGAACTTGTCGAATTTGTATAGTCCCACAGCCTATAATACTCAGATACACGACAGAAGTGAAAAGGTATGATTGCATCTGAGTTTCAGTCTTCCAGACCTATGTGAACAAAACAAAAGAGAAGAAACGTACTGAGTAGAGCGGCATCTCCAATATTAACATAAGCAAATCTAATATTAAGAGAGAAAGAGGTAGATGGTTCACATACCCTTCAATATACTGCATTTTGCAAGACCATCTGCTCCAGTATGTGTGACAAGAATCTGCCCTTGAGAATTTTGTAGACCTATGTGAAAAAAAATCCATTCTAAACAGTATCAATTCCCGTCAAAAGGTACAAGATGAGTCTATGTTTCAGTGGTAATTCAAACATTTGCTGACCTCACTCCATAGTTCCAAGAAGTCAAGAAAGTAAGGCTTTATCTGAAATACCATCCTATATACCATTTCAGTAGAATAACATGTTTACACCCATGAGAGAAATCTATAATAGAAATATAGGTGGAACCATGGTAGAACTCAGTATCCCGTTTTCTTACTGTTTAGTGAGAGAATCAGGGAAGATGGATCGGAAAACCTCAAGTGACTAGCAATCTGGTATCTCCTAGCATGGAAACCATCCATAATATCATCAAGTAGACTTGAGACAACATGCATATATGACCAAACAGAAGCCAATTAGTATCATCATGAGCAGAATAAAATTGTTCAAATAGAAAGGGATGAGCTGATGGATTGAGCAACATTACCCATTCTATACGCCAACCAAGCACGCAAGCAAGGAGGAAGTCATCTTCAGTAATCCCAAACCGTTGTTTCAACAGGACAACAGCACTTAACTGTCAATCACTCACAATCCTCTATTCAACTTTCCTTTATTAAGAGAAATAGATAAACTATATGAGTGGTTTCATTAAGGATGGCAAACTAAATTAGTGCCCAATCAAAATGAATAAAGCATCCTACACATGACAAAAGAATAATGAGAAGCCAGCTATACATGACAAAAGAACAATAAGAAGCCGCTCAATTTCTCCACGCTGTCGCTGGTACGGTACGACATGGATGAATTTTACCATTGATGAGAGAGACAATGTGAATTGGAAACTTACAGCTTGAGGCGCTTGGAGGCGGCGGCGGCGGCGGTGGCCGCGCAGACGCGTGGAGGCGGCAGCGGTGGCTCCGGGTGGACGCGGCGGCGGCAGGCGCGCAGCCGCGTGGAGGCAGCGGCGGTGGGGGCGCGGAGCCGCTCAGCCGCACGCGAGCGGAGCGGCGGGCGGAGCGGAACGAGGCGAGCGGCTCCGGTCGACTATTTTATTTTTTTCGCTAACTGCTGTTTACTGAGGTGGGATCGCTAATTGCAGGGGTAGATCCAACTCTTGATATGAAAAGTTGGATATACAGATCTAAGAGTCAGGAAAGATTTGTGTTTGATGAACTAGTACTTTTTATATTAGTAGAGATAGATGCAGATAAGTTAATCCATCGAGGATTTGCCTTGTATAGGAAGAGACCATTGATTCCAATGCCATATTCACATTGTCAAGTAAAAAACTGGTTGATTGTATGACATGGGAATAATAAACTCACCATAAGTTTTCCACGGATCTCCACTTCCCCAACATTCTCGAACAAGCGACAGCACACCAGATGTGATAGTAGATTATCAAGGTAGCTCCCTGTCAAGTATACCAGAACAAGAGCTTTAAGAGCTTTAAGAAACATAGAAGTTTCTCAGAATACATGAACATGTTTTAGTGTCTATGGAGATTCTTTTAGGTAAAAACTCTAAATAATCCTTCAACAAGCCTCTGCATTAGCATTGGACAGGTATCTTTTTCTAAGTTACTCTGATTTATAATCCTTTAACCAAAGTCTCCCCTATGTATAGCATAGTTCAGTTAATCAGTTGGTGTGAATAACATGGAGCCATCACAATTTCTGGCATAGCTCAGTTGCATACTGTAATGTCTAAAAAGGATTGACCAAGAATATTTACCGCAATATTTAGCTTATGACAGTTTTCTCTCCACACAGCGAGTGTAACAATAGCAGGAAAAAGGTTTCTTCTTAGTAAAATTTGCATGATAATATCAAGGAGTATGCCATAATATCATTGCATACTTCCGACGAAGCTAAAAACAACACAGAATTAGAATATCAATCATACTTTCAGATATACAGAAGTAATTCAGCCGACAGAAGATGAAAAGATGTGGCATGGTGGCAGCATTTTATTTGCAAGTTTGTGATAGGTAGGATCGATCTTTGTTGGAGACAATTTTGAACTCGAGATGCATAGAAACATGGATGTGTTGGCCAAATGCTAGCTGACAAAAAAAAAAAATGCACATCCTTGGAATTTTCTAAACAAATGCAAAATTGGCAGCACCATGCCAACGTGATGGAAAACTCTACTTGAAGTAGTTTCCTTTTTTAAAAAAGAGTTTTGCAAACAAATATAAGCACAGCCCCTACACTAAAAGAAGTGATATTGTCACATTGCCGAAGCAGAGCACTACTTCTTTTCAAGTTTCTTTTGCAACAGCAGCATCATACAATTGATTCCATAGTTAATAATTTACAGCAACCGTTCGTTAAATTTTTTGTTCAAAAGTTCACAAAAGAATATTGCCACCATGTAATTAACTGATTGATTACTAACTTCAACAAAAAAGGAAAATCATGGTCACTTGTTTTTGGATCGAGTTTTCATCTACCAAATGCAACCGTCAACACTCAAGAACAAAGATCATCAGATATACTAAAGATCAAAATTTCCACATGTACGGAGTAGATTAAGAAAAGACACAGGGTTTGAGGGACTTACTCGTAGTCTAGGCTTTCAATGGGGCCAACATTGGTGATCTGAAGTGGCAGATGTTCGTCGTCGTTGCCTTGCCAAGTTGCTGATCTAATGTGATAGTCGCTGAGACCACCGTGCCTGAACCTTACGCACCAAGGTCTCTGCATGCTCCCGGGCCACTATGTTGCTTCCTGCACCACCTTATCGGTGTGGAGTCCTTGAACCAACCCTTCTACCATCCTACTCTCCACACCTCGCCGAGAGCCCCAAATAGAAGTGGACGACGAGTGCTAGGGTTAGCCACTTGGGTGGAGACAAACCTGGGGTTCAGGAACCAACCTCGAGGTTGACGATCGCCATCAGAAGATGTCACATCCACTGCTCCTTTCTAAAATCCAGCCAGATAGTCAAGGGCAGCGGATCAGATAGGTGCGGTGGAATCCGAGTTGTGTTCTTGCATGTGTCGCGGAATTGTAGTCGCGGCGGCTCCAAGGGGCGCCGGCTAACGGCGGCGGCAGCCCGCGGCTTCGAGCGGTCGTGAACGGCAGAGATGGCGGCGCTGCACGGATCCAAGCGGCGCGAGGAAGGAGAGAGCAGACCCAGCGAGCGGCGGCCTAGAGCGGCGGTGGCGGCGATGCGGCCCGCGGCTCCGAGCGGCCCGCTCCCTTAGCGACGACGGCAGCACCCTGCTTCGAGCGACGTGGAGCGGCAAAGGAGGCGCCCACACGTGGATCCGAGATGGCAGCAGGGTAGGAGGTGGCGGTGGCTCTGGGTGGAGGCAGCGGCAACGGGCACGTGGCCGTGCGAGACCGGAGCGGCGAGCACACAGCCGAGCGGTGCGGCGGGCGCGCAGGCGAGCTGCTCCGGCGGTCGATTATTTTTGCTCGCTAATCACTGCTTAGATGTGGGATCGCTAATTGCAAGGGTAGATCCAACTGTTGATATAAACCGTCGGATATATAGATATAAGAGTCGCTAATATCTGTGTTTGATGAACTAATTTATATTAGTAGAGATATGTTTGACTTAGATTAAATGCAGCTTAAGGTGACAATTAGGGTACTGTTTTTATAATATGTGAATTAATATTTATCTCATGAGACCTATTATGTAATACAAGTAAGATCAAAAATACATAAAAGGACTCAAGTCACACAATACAATATGCAAAATGCATTCACTTCCTATGTTTTATTATTATTTAGATTGGTAAGGAAAAGGTTTTAAATTGCTCCCAAATTTTCATATGTGCACTAGTTAAATTAGCCTTCTCTAGGTCTTAGATGAAAAATTTTAGTACTCTAATTCACGAAAAATCATTTTTTAACATTTTTAGATGCAAAATTTGAAATTCAAGATTTTGGGCATGTTACAGGATGCAGCGTGGCAGCGCGCGATTTCATGTGAGAGATTGGGAGAGAGGTTGCCGTGTGATCTGGAATGTTAGTAAAGACCGTTTCTTCGAATATGTGAACACTAGTGAACCATAGAACCTGTGTTTGGGAAGCTTTGCTTCAGATTCGAATTTATTATAATTTGGTTGAAAATCTGCTTAAGATTCAAATTTATTTTTTAATTCTACAACTACAGATTCTTAGAATTCAGGTGAAAATCCAGATTATTCAGGAAGCTTCTGTCATCTATGAAAAGTTTATCCAAACAAAACCATAATATGATGATGAAGAAGATAGATATATAGATTTATCACTTTTATCTACGTGACGTGCTAATATATAGCTTGTCAGCATGGAAATCAGCGTGAGCCCCACGAGTCGGCCTCTCCTCTATCCGTCTCCTCTGCCAGTGAAGGAGCCGCTACACAGGTACACATGCGGCACATCTCCTCTTGACACACTCTCTTCTCTCGGTAGAGGAGAACAAGGAGAGGAAAATGGTAAATAGTTAAGAAATCAAGTTTAAATCTAATAGAGTCATTTGGATATTTTCCAAATCTAGGTGAGGGAGTGGGATCATCATGGAGGAGGGGTGGGGTTGGATCTAACACGGATGATCCTAAGACTCACGATTGATTTGCATCGTTCTATGGAGTATTCGCTCCATCCCATAATATAATAATATAGAATAAGATGAGACATATTCTAAGGCCCCATTGTAACCTCCAACAAGATACAAATTTTTACTCGGTTTCCGTTAGCATGTTACTAAACAGTGTGTTACGTGCGAATACTTTCTACATGGAAGTTGCTATAAAAATCAAATAAATCAATTTTTCAAGTTTTAATTATTAAAATTCAATAAATCATGTGCTAATGACTTGTCTAATTTTGCATGCGCACTTAATCTTCATACTTGTTGGAGAATCGAACAGGACAGGACCTAAGACAACGAATTTGGATAGACCACTGTCTACATTCGTTATCCTACCTAAGACTATGAATCTGAATAGACCATTGACCATATTCGTTGTCCTATGATATATTACATCCAATTTTAGATTACTATAGGCTGAAGGTAGTGTAAAGGAGTAGGATTATTGTAGGTGAACTATATAGTAATAATATAGAAAATATAGAATAGAAGATAACCGGATGCATAGAATTTTTCAAGAAATATAGAATACAAGAAATTTTTTAGAAAATAATGGATGAGCCTTTTTTTCAAAGGGCCATATTGAAATTTTTCCTACAGAAATTCAATCCTTGAAAATTCATCCAAATGAAAGATGGCCTAAAGTTGAATTCCGGGGAATCAGGGCGTGGGGCCCATTCTGCAGGGGTGAAATATTCCCACCACGAGGCGACGGGACGCACGGCTAGTTCACGGCAGCGTCGCGCGCCTCGTCTCGGTCTCTCCTCTCTTCTCCCCCTCGCCTTGCTCGCCGAGACAAACCAAATCTGGCAACCGCCACCTCTCCGCCGCTCCCACGGGTGGCACGCGCGCGGCGTGCCGCAATCTACCACCTCGTCGTCGTCGACGTCGGTGCGAGAGCGAGACCGCGCCGCCCGCGCCTCCATCTCGCTGCAGCAGCCGCGGCGCCGCAGGGCCTCTTCACGCCAGGTGCTGATCTGCTTCGCCCCGCTCGCGTGAGAATGGCGCCGGCTGATCATCCGTTCTGCAGCATCAGGTGCGCCACCTTCTTGCCGCCGATCCAACTCCGCTAATCTGTTGATCCACCGGTGGTTCTTGCGGTCCTTGATTTGTTCGTTTCTGGTACGCAGCGGGGACGCGGGGTCGCGCGCAGCCGCCACCCCTCCGCTCCCGGGGATCGCGTGCGCGCTGGAGTTCACAACCGTCGTGGTTGGTGCAAGCGCGCGCCTCGACCTCTCTCTGCACCCGCGCCGCCGCGTGCTTCTTCACGCTTGCTGCTCCGCCGCGCGCGCGGGAATGGCGTCCTCCGTCTCCGGCGCCGAACACCTCGATTGCGAAGCCCAGCACGATCCCTTCGTGGACCGCAGGTCGGAGGATGACACGTCGTCTGTGGACTGCGAAGCGCGCCGCAACATCAGGTACGCCACCTTCTTGCGGTTGATCAACTCGCGTTCATCTTGTCGATCTAGTGCTCAATCTTGCGGGCGGTTGTTTTATCTGTCAGGGATGATGATAACCCAAAACGCAAATCTGACTCAACGTTAATGGCACGGTCGTTGGTGGTGAGAAACTCAAGGTTAGTTTGTGCTCGAAATTTGTTGCTGAGTTCTTCTTGCCAGTGCCGCTTTCTTGTACACTGAGGCTGAGGGATCTTGTAATTGTTTAGGGTTGTACGGTTTAACTTCTCAAACTCCATAGTTAATTCCTTTGTGGTCTCCTGTGTGCAGATTTCGCTGGTGGAATAAATCTCGTTTGGTGTAGTATGGTAATCTGTGTGTTCTTGTAATTTATTGGTGGAATAATAGTATGACAACAAAAAAACACTTGTTGATTTGATCATCCCTTGCAAACTTGTTCGTTGGTTATTAAAGACTAATAATAGAAAATTTGTAGGGAGCAAGAAGGACAGAAGAAGGATGATTTATGTAAATGTATTTGTCATATTTACTTGGATAAGTTAAATACATAATTTCTGCCTTTATTTCTATGCAGATGTTCTAGTGCTGGTTACAGATTTTTTGCCCCTGGGATGCTTGATTTTCGAAGATATATATCATCAAATCGAGGTTCAACTCATGTTTAGTTACTACATTTCCTGTTTGCTTGCCTTGTTGATTAGTCGTTTTCTGTTGTCTTTCAGCTTGAAATGAAAATGCAAACCAAAAAATAGAGTGCAGATCGAATCTGATTCCTGGCAACTCGAAAGATTTGAGTTTAAACCACTTGATAGATTTCCTGCATTCTGCTCACAGCTCATAAGTCTATTGTCATGATTGAAGCAAGGGATTGTAACTACTTTGTCTATTGCTTTGTTTAGTGTTATGAAATAATTTGACAATAATTTGAAATCTATAGATCTACTGCTTGACAATATTACAAACTAAAATTCGTTATAGAGAGGGATAAACAAAAAGACAAACACCCAGCAAAAAGAAAAGAAAGATAAACTTCATTGAATGAATAGTACCTTTCTATTCTGATTTTTTACTCTCTCCCTGGAATGAATTTTGATTGTGACATGGTAGATCAATTTCATGAGTTCATGAACATTCTCACTACTTTCTAAGGAGATGGGATGTACCAGGACAGTCTCATTATTTGTCCCTTAAAATACTGTAACTATGCTTTGTAATGTTTCTGCTTCTTGATAGTATCCCTCTTATGTTGCAGAAACATTAGGGGATAACTTGACAAATGATCAACATGGTATGCCGCCTCAACTTGAGGGTGCTAACCTAGAACTACCAACTCCTAGAGTAAGCAAAAGTTGCAGTGTATTAATTATGTGTACTAATTGGTAAATCAATGGTTTATTGGTATCAGACTGATACCAACTTGTATCTGTATGTTTCAGAATACATTGACTTTCTCACTGGATGGGAGCCCTCAGGAAGTTTTGAATAACTACAAGAGGCTGATAAATGAAATTCGGCTGTGGAATTACTGCAATGGCATGCGAGTAGATCTGAGCCCACTTTATGGAAATAACAAATTTGTTTACACAACTCCTGAGTTGTACCTGGCTGTAAAGGAAGGAATCAATTCAGCCATTTTTGTTATCGAAGGACGAGGTTTATGGCTGAAGGGATTCTGGACCAAGAATGGATTATATGAGATGTTGCCTGATGAGGATGAAGACTCCTTTATTGTTCATCCTAAGTGCAAATTTCTTCGATTCAAAGGAAATTACGCTTCAATTGGTGCGGGAGAGCCTGGCCGTACAGAAATAGGCTTATACAAATTAAGAAAAGCATTACATTCTGTCATTCAGTACAGAGGTGTTAGCCCAGAGCCTGAAAATTTCCGGACTTCTATCAACTTATTCATTCAGTACTTATGTGAGGCGCCGAAACTGGATAGTGTTTTCTATTTTCTGTGCAAATCCATCATTGACGAAAGCATAAGTAGCCTTGATAAAGCGGCCCCTGGGGTGAGTACCCTGATGAGGAAATGGAGCAAGCTGAGCAAGAAAGCAATGAGGCATATTGATTTTTCTCTTGAAGGAAATCCTCCCGTTTTTGAACCTCTTGAGGAGTTAACCCATCTGGATTCAATAGAGAAGGTATTGGAAACTGTTAGGATCCTCCATTTATCCTACGACAAGGGTGTATTCAAGCATAGTCCAATAAAACGCCCAGTTACCTGGGATCCAATTGATGAGGGAGAAGGAGACACAGACGTTGTGGGAATTCCCAACTACTCCAGCAACAATTACAATGAAAATCTTGATCATAAGAGAAGAGACAAGAAGAAGAACAGGAGGAAGGAGAAGATCAAGGACAACACAACGGTTTCTCATGTTAGAGGTGGACAGCCAGGAGGAGCACCTGCAAGTAAAGATCTTGAATTGCTGCAGTGTTGGAAATCTTGTCAGGAGGTTGTGTACTCGAGTGCAAAGGCATGTTCAAAGCCTTTTTGCTCCATGAGACAGATCTATTCACAACCAAACTATATTCAGAAGAGAAATTTTTCATCCATGCGTATAAGTGGGAGGGGCCATCTCCTGAAATTTGCACAAAGTATTGAAGCACCCCGTACTACTCAAAACACAAAGGTTTGTAAAAGTTATGTATTACTGCCTGTAAGTTTAAATGCATTGATATAGTTTTACTGTCCCTCTGTTAAGATACATCGACCCTGCCTAAAGTAATTAATGTTGAACTGCAGCGTGCTGTGATCCTTCCAGAAAACAGACTCATCAATTGTGATATGGGCATGCCTAAGGACCCCCTCTGCAACATGGCCAGAGGTAACTAATTTTTGTCATGCACTCATGCTTATATATTGCCTCGTGCACTATATTGATCTACAAAAATAACTGTTGAATGCAAATAACATTACATATTGATGCTCCCAATATTGCCATTGCAGGCCACATAACAAAAACATCAAAGTATCGGCATGTTAGACTGAAAACTGAAGTTAAAGAAAAGATAACTTCTCTTCAGATACATGAACAGGTAAAAGTCTCAATATTTCCATGCACTCCTGTGATCACAAAGTCTTTCCAAGTACTCCTGCCCATGTTATTCAAATGATAGCCTACTCTTTACTTGCTGTATCATCTCATCTATCATCCTTTTTACAGTTGCAGTTTGTGTGCCTCAAATGGGCATCCAGAGATTTGCATCTGGTGACACAGACATCACTCAAAGGTTACTTTCAAACAACTATTCCTGCTTCCATGATTTGTCTACATTAAAATTAATGTAACTTCCTTTTTCATGGAATACAGCACATTCTGAATGCATCAGCATGATGGATAGGGTTCTAAAATGGACCAATATTCAGTTTCTGAGATATTCTATGGTGAGAGAAATTCTTTTAGCTTGTGGAAGCCGGATGATTTCCATTAATACTGCAGTCATGCAAATGTTGATGATATAGGCTCGCAGTAGAACTTTTGACACCTGTTTCTATCTGAGTTTGACAGCATAGTAATTTTGAACAATTTGAATTGCAGGCTCAAAACAAATTTCGGAGGACTCTGCAAAAGTCTCAACAACACCTTTTACCAACTATTACTCAAAGTTTGGTGAGAAGTCCTGACAGCATTATTGATAATTTTCAGGTCCATTTATGCTTTCCTTTTGTTATGAAGCTGTTAGTGCTCAATAGACACCCTCGGCTCCTCAGAGAGTACTAATAACCTTTCTACTTTCTTGATGTGACACCCTCTCTTTTAAACCTCAATTGTGCCAATTATGAACCATGTGCTTGTGTCAGTCCAGGATTCCCTCACTATAATTTAGTAATTTCAGAAAAGTGAGTTCTTTTGCTAAATAATGGTAGTTACTCAAGAGAAACTTTTATGTTACACGTCGTTCTTTACTTTATGTTTTCTTATGATTATGATTTACATACAACTACCGGGAAAAGATTATTAGTTCTTTCTCATTTATCTACAGTTGTTAAATGACTTAACCTATATTATCCTTAACTGGCTTGTCATTTGTGTGCCTGAAATGCAGAATTATCGAGTTGGTCGATTATCTCCACAGCAGCAGCACCTCCGGCCATTGCAGCCACAAAGGAGGATAGTGGAGTGTGAAATACTTTCTTCGAAAAGAAAAGGCTGCGATTTTATTTCAAGAACTCTGTGCAGTATGCGACAGTGATCTGCATGATTTTATATCTTGTACCTGCTTCCCATGATTTTTTTTTTATCTACAATAAAAATACTAAAATTATTATTACTTTCATTTGTTGGAATGTAGGGCCTTCTGAATCCATAGGCATGTTTGATACGATTCCAAGCTGGACCGATATTCAGTTTCTGAAATATTCCAAGGTGAGAGTAAATTTCCTTTTAGCTCATAGAATCCGCATGTTTACTATTAATGCTGCAGTCATGCCAATGTTGATGATATATCCTCGCAGTAAAAATTTTGACACCTGTTTCTATCTGAGTTTCACTGCAAGTAATTTTGAGTAATCTGACTTGCAGGTTCAAAACAATTTCCACAAGACTCTGCAAAAGTCTCAACAACATCATCTATCATCCGTTACTCAAAGTCTGCTCAGAAGTCCTAACACCATCGTTGATAATTTTCAGGTCCATTTATTTTTTTCTTTTTCTATGTAGTTGTAGGTATTCATTTGCCATCCTCGGCTCCTCACAGAGCACTAATAACCTTTCTGCTTTCTTAATGTGCCACCCTCTCTTTTTAACCCGAAAGTTGTGTGAATTATGATCCTTGTGTTAATTATGCCGGCCCATGATTTTCTCAATATTGTATTTTTTGAAAATTGACTTCTGTGTTAGAACAATACTAGTTACGCAAGAGATACTTTGTTAGTCACATGTTGTTCTTAGTTATAACTACAACTACCAGGAAAAGACTTAAAGTGGGATAAACTATATACTTGTCCTTGATTGGCTTGTCATTTGTGTGCTTGAAATGCAGAGCGGTCGAGTTCAAGCTGAGCAATCATCTCAAAAGAAGTACCTTGGGCCATTGCGGCCACAGAGGAAGATAGCGGAGTGTCAAATACCAGCATCATGTAAACGAAAAGGATTGGAGTTCATTGCGAGAGCTCTGCGCAGCGTGCGACGCTGACTTGCCAAATTTTACATCGTGTACTCAAGAATGTTATAGTTTAGATCCTTTGCATCAAATGTTGAATGTATGGAAACAAGTCAGATGGCATACTGTCTCCTTCTTTATGTTCCTGAATATTTTCCTCATATATACTGTTTACTGCTTGAAACGAAATATTTCTTTCTGCCGGTGGATATTCCCTGGGATTAGCAAGTACAGGTGCATTCAATTGTATATGTTGTGGTATTTGTGACCCCGATCTCTTGCTGGGGTTTGATGTCCAATTCAAGTGACGTTTTGAGAAAAAAAATTCGTGGAGAGACAATATGTATATATAATGTGATGGAATGGGCATGTCTGAATTTATTGGTGGAAGTATAGTCATGATTCGGTATATTTTAATTCAGAAAAACATGCAGCTTAACATGATATGTGTACCAAGAATTGATCTTGTGATAGTGCTAAATATAAACATGGTAATAACTAGATAAGCACTATCAAAGAACATGTTTAATACTAAAATAATGAAAGTAACATACCCGGAGAACACTCCGGTACTATATGAGGCAGTGTTGATGTTGATACCTCCGTTGGTGTTGCTGTTCTCACCTCCACCAATGTTGTTGCCGCCAGCACCTTCACCATTGTTGCCACTGGTTGACATGTTGATGTAGAGGTAGTAGATGATGCAGTGCTGAGAGCAGTCGCACGGAGAATGCACTCCCCAAAAACTTGATCGTCCGCCTACCCATTAGGTACTCAAGCAAGTGGAGTTCCGGAAACTTGCTCGTCCCAAGCACTCGGAATCGGGGAAACAAAAGCTTAGCGTAGGGATAGAAGAATATGGTGTGCCTGAGGGGAACCAATGTGGGAGAGAGGATGAATAGAGAAGTGTGTCCTTCGTCTATCTTGCGATGGAGAGAGGAATCCGAATCGGGTTCATTACTGGACTAACAACAGAATCAATCCGATAATCAAATCGGGATTAATTCGTTCATCCGTTACAGGAGTAATAGCTAAATCTCTGATAGCTGAATGAGTAACAGCCGAATCTCTGATTCAATTCCCTTCCGTTGCAAAACATAATGGCAGTCCCACCACCACCTTAACCGCAACAGGTGCTCTCATCTAGCAGCATATTTAAGTCGATGGCTCTCCACGTTGGTTTTCAAGGTGGTATTAATTTCTTGACATTAAATGTGGGCCCATAAAATTTATTAGAATAAATTTGGGCCTAGCCCATTTAATCTGACATTTAAGTAGTATATCAGCCACGAATAAGTTTTTTTAGTAATTTTTTGTGTGTCCGTAGAGAATTATGAGACGCCACACAACCCAACTGGGGGGAAGAGGGGGGGAGGGGCTGGGGGGTCATATTTATATAGACAATACAACAGAGATTACAACAAACTCTTAAATAAATAAGAGTGCAATTCGGAGACGGGGTGGTCGATGTCGTGAAGATCATCAGCGACGATTTTCACTTTGTTGTAATAATCGGCGATTGGCAAGTCGCCCTGGGTCATCGAGTGGAACTCATGGCTGAGGTAGACGGTGCGGTGCTCTTACTTCGCCTGGAAGATGTCATAGATGGAGATCCAGAGGTCCTGGGTGGTCTGGTCTGGCTCCATAGCGATGTCGAGGATGGCGTTGAGGATGGAGCTGAAGAGCTCGCCCTGGACACAGCAGTTAGCTTGTTCCCAAGTCGGCTCGTCAGGACGAGCGGGAGCGGTGCCATCAATGTGATCGAGGAGCCCGAACTTGCTGCACATGGAGGTGAAGAACACTTTCCACTTGTTGAAATTGGGGTGCTTGAGCTCCAGGTGATGGGTATGTGCATCTTAACGTTGACGGTAGTGTAGGGATTAACGAAGATTACACCTGTAGATTCTCCAGTGGTGGCTGCAGAGGAGGGAGAGGTGACAGACATCGTGGAGGATAGGGTCGATGACAGCGTGGACGACTACGTCGACTGGGTAGACATGGCGCGGCGTGGCAGGAAGGCAACGTTGGAGTGCGGGGCACGTGGAGATTATGGTGCTACAGCGCAGCAAGAAGGCCGCGCGCGGAAGTGTGGCGCGAGGTGCGGCGTGGGAGCGCCGCACAGTAGTGTGGCGAGAACGCGGCGCGGTGAGGGCAGCGAGGGCACGGCTGGGGTGGCGACGCTAGGGCAGCCGAGAGGTGGACACAGCGCGATGGAGTTCACGGCGCGAGGAGTTAGGGTAGAAGAAAAAACCCGGTATCTGGTAAGAATTATGAGACCACACAACCCAAGAGGGGAGGGAGGATTTACATTTATCTAGCCAATACAACAGGATTACAATAAACTCTTATTTACTCTTACATAAGAGAGATATACGGTTAAGAGATAGGAGCACTATACAAATCTATAACTACTTCTAATAGTGTGTGTGATAAGAAAAGAAAAAGAAAAAAAGTCCGTTTTACAACCCCAAACTATTTCGTTCGCTTTACCCCTAAACATTTTTTTAGGCTCAGTTAACCCCTAAACTAGTAATACCGATTCGCTTAGCCCTCTAACCTGGTTTTGCTAGGTTGTTTTGTCAACGTGAAGGCAGTTTTGAATGAGTAAGCCACGTGTGCTGCTGACTTGGTGGTCAGATCAGTGCGTGTTCTCGGTTGGCCGTTAACAGGAGGCGTGCTCAAGGCAGCAAGCAGGGAAGCGGAGGAGTTCGTCTTCTCTATTGCCAGCTTGAGCTGCGGGGTGGCGGACTGGCTTTGGGCGCTGAAGTGGTGGTTCGGCAACTGTCGTTGTGTAGGATGATTGTGGGGTTTTGAGTGGGAATCGCTGGCGAAAGTCTTGCCAGGCCATTGGCAATAGGCGTCGTTCCCCTCCTTGGAGGCGTCGTCCTAGTGTTGACCACTCCTAGCACCAAGAACTCTCTGTGTGCAACGATATCCATTGGTAGGCTCCTGCTATGTCTCCGAAGCTCTACAGGCTTAGGGTGGTTGACGAGGCCTTCGCTATCTTGGTTTTGTGCCTTGCTCTACGGTGGGTGTTCTTCATTCTTATTTGGTTACTGCTTGGTAGAGTCAGAGCTGCTTCGTTGTAGGGGTGCGATAAAGCTTGGCAACAATGACACACTGCAATCTCTTTATAGGATTGTTGATGCTAGCTGTGTGTAGGAAGTGGTTCCTTGGTAGCTTGGGTTGATGTCCTTCGTGGGTATCGATTCTATTTGTTCATTTTTTTGTTGGGGAAGCATCGCAGTGAAGTCAAAGCTACCGTGTCGCTTGAGTGGTAAGCTCGGCAACGATAACATGTATGGGCTGTTGTGTCGTCTCTTTGGCAAGCTTGGCCGATGCCTTGTGTCAGGCTCTGTCATGGTAGCTTAGGTTAGGTTAGCTGTTGGTGTGGTATTGTAGTTGTGGTTTTCGTTCAGTTTTCCCTAATTTAACTGGACACTGTAAGATTTGATCCCGTTTACTTTTTAAAATGGGGTACCTTCTTCATTTAAAACATCGGCAACGGATCGTTCGAAAAAAACAAGAGGCGTGCTCGTAACCCTCCCCACTAGTACGGATCCGCTCTTCCGTGATGGCCTGTAACTTAAGTGGATTTTACGGGCCATCATAATGAATACATCTCAAACGGGTCTAAAAAGAGGCTGATTTGAGATATGGTTGCACAGACATGTTTAATGTGCATAAAACTCAAGCCCATCACGGATGACACCTATCAGCGACGGGCTCTAGCTTAGGCCCGATTGAGATAACCTTCAATATCTCAATCGGGCCTAAAAGAAGCCCGTCGCCGATGATCGTCATCTGTGACGGGCTCCAACTTGAGGCCCGATTGAGATAACAATAACGCCTGTCACAAATAACATTCATCGGTGATGGGGTTTTATTTAGGCCCAATAAAGATAACTTATAGGCCCGTCACCGTTGTTAGTTTTTTGAACCATTACAGATATTTATTGCATACTATAAATACCCCCAACCGCCTAGTGAAACTGTATCCCACTATTCACTATTTTGGTGGGAGGTTGAAGAGGGCGAAATTTTATTTTTTTCAAGGAAAACATAAAATTTATAAAAGTAAGTGAGAAATACTAATCATTAATTCAGAAAATTCATCCTCATTAATTTAGCAATACTTGTCTTATAAGATGTTTCTCTAATTTGTTTTCATTTTTGTAGCGATGGATCGAAGTTGGATGTATGCGAAAACTGTGAAACGTCATAGTCAAGAGTATAGAAATGGGGTATTAAATTTTATAAACGCCACGGAGGAGAATAGGAAAAGAAGAAACAACAATTACATGTGTTGTCCATGTGCAGATTGTAAGAATGAGAATATGTTTGATAGCCCAGTGAACGTACACGCTCATCTGATACAACGAGGATTCATGGAGGGCTACACATGTTGGGTGAAGCATGGAGAGCAAGAATCAAGAAGTGGTGCAGCTGCAGACAGAAGTGGTGTGCAAAATCAGGAAGATGAAGATGAGCATGACATATTTGTACCTTCTCCATTGGGCGGTGAAATGGTTGATGTGGATCACGATCTGCTGCAAGACATGTTACGTGACGTTGAGGACCCAGCTTACAACGAGAGAGATTCCATGAAGTTCAGCAGGTTGGTCAGTGACTCGGAGACACTTCTATACGCTGGATGCAAAGCAAAGCACACCAAATTATCAGCTACCATGGACCTTAAGAAGCTGAAGGCAAGTAGTGGATGGACAGACAAGAGTTTCATAGATCTTTTGGGAATTTTGAAGGCCATGCTGCCTGATGAGAACATATTGCCCGAGACGACATATGAAGCAAAGCAGATTTTGTGTCCCCTAGGGTTAGAGGTCTGTAGAATTCATGCTTGTCCAAACGACTGCATATTGTACCACAAGCAATATGCGGACTTAGATGCTTGTCCTGTCTGTAAGGCTTCTCGATTCAAGCGAAAGAAAAGTGTTGACGAAGGAAAGAAGTCATAGTGGGGTGGTCCGGCGAAGGTTGTGTGATATCTACATATCATTGATCGTTTCAAAAGAATCTTTGCCAACCCCAAGGAAGCGAAGTTAGTACGTTGGCATGCCACGGAGAGAAGGAACAACGGTATGGTAAGACACCCAGCGGATTCGATTCAATGGAGGAATATTGATCGAAAACACAAAGACTTTGCTACCGACCCTAGAAACATGAGGATATGTCTGTGTACGGATGACATGAATCCTTTCGGACACATGAGTAGTACTCACAGCACTTGGCCAGTTCTTATTTCAAAATTTAACCTACCACCATGGTTGTGCTTCAAAAGGAAATACATTATGATATGATTGCTAATCCGAGGACCGAAACAACCGGGCAATGATATCGATGTGTTCTTGGAGCCGTTATCGATGATCTTGAGATTCTCTAGAAAGAAGGTGTGGAAACTTGGGATGCATATGGTTAGGAGAACTTCAAGCTACGGGTTCTATTGTTCTGCACCATTAATGACTATCCCGCACTCGATAATCTTTCCGGACAAACTATGAAATGAAAGAAGGTTTGCTTCGACTGTATGGAACATACATGCAGCCGGTGGCTGAAGAAATCACGAAAGATGGTTTATATGGGTCATAGGAGGTGGCTCCGCTATGTCACGCATTTAGAAGGAAGAAGAAAATTTTCAACGGTAAGAGAGAACTTCAGCCTGCTCCCAAGGATTTGTCCAGAGATGAGGTCCACAACTTGGTCAAGGACATAACTAATGAGTTTGGGAAGAAAAGAAAACGTAGTTAGGCAAAGGACAATGGTATGTGGAAGAAAAAAATCCATATTTTGGCAACTACCTTACTAGAAAGATCTTGAAGTACGTCATTGCATTGATCTCATGCATGTAGAAAAGAATGTATGTGAGAGTTTTGTTGGCCTGCTGCTCAATGTTCTCGGCAAAACAAAGGATGGGTTGAACGCGCGCCTTGATCTATAGGAAATGAATTTTCGCAGTAAACTCCAGCCCATAACAGATGCAGAGATAGGTAGAGTGTACCTCCCTCCAACCTACCACACACTCTCGAAGGATGAGAAGATCGCAATGTTATCATGCCTGAAAGATATTAAAGTTCCATTGGGCTATTCAGTGAGGATAAGTAAGTACGTTAAATTGGACGATCTAAAACTGGTTGGAATGAAGTCTCACGATTGCCACGTGCTAATCACACAGATCTTGCCAGTTGCTATCAGAGGCATTCTTCCACCCAAAGTCTGTCACACGATTCAACGTCTATGTGCCTTCTTCAATGCAATCGAACAGAAAGTTATAGATCCCGAAGATCTAGATAGGTTGCAGACCGATATTGTCAATACCCTCTGTCACATGGAGATGTTTTTTCTACTGTCTTTCTTTGATATCATGATTCATCTCCCTGTTCATCTTGTGAAGCAAACAAAACTATGTGGCCTAGCTTTTCTAAGAGAAATGTACCCGTTCGAGAGGTACACGGGAGTTCTAAAGTAGTACGTTCGGAACAGAGCAAAACCGGAGGGGAGCATCATTGAAGGTTACACGACCGAAGAGGTTATTGAGTTCTACGTCGATTACATGTCCGTGTCGATCCTATCGGAGTTCCAGCGTCTCGTCACGAAGGAAGGTTGTCAGGTGTTGGCATAATAGGGAGGAAAAGAATTAGGCCCGATCAAGCTTCCTATGCGCAGGCTCATTTCGCTGTGCTCCAACATATGGCAGAAGTTGGCCCATACTTTGAGGAGCACTTAGCGAAAATCCGGCAGGGGAACTTAGGGTGATCGGATACGTGGATTAACAGAGAACATAACTCTCGGTTCAACGAATGGTTCAAGAATCGTGTTACAATGTCAACGGATATCCCAAATGAGATAGTACAGTTGTTGGGGATGGGACCATGTTGGAGCATAGACACATGGCAAGGATACGATATTAATGGATACACATTTTACACCGTCAAACAAGATGACAAAAGCACAGTGCAAAACAACGGAGTCCATATAGATGCATTCTAGGATCAAGTTGGGTCTAACATATACTACGGCTACATTGAGCAGATCTGAGAGCTGAACTACGTGAAGTTTAAGGTTCCTTTGTTTCGTTGCCGTTGGGTGAATATACGCACTGGTGTCAAAGTCGATAAGGAATGTTTTACTTTAGTAGATCTATCCAAGGTTGGATACACCGATGAACCATTCGTACTTGCGAAACAGGTCGAACAGATTTTCTACATAAAAGACCCTGCAAACAAGAAGACGTACATCTTGAGGGATGGCAAGCGCCGAATTGTTGGTGTTGACAATGTTGTCGATGAAGAAGAATACAACCAGAATCTTCATGTAAGACCTCACATCGACCTTGACGATGATCCCCAAGAGTCTGTGGCATATACTCCATCAGATCATACGGAAGGGATAACCTTGTGACCGATCCCTTTTACTTATTTGTTCTGTTATTTCTTGTAACGAATGAAATATTTTGTATTAGTAAACAACCTTTTGTACGAACGAAGTACTTATACTCCTATGAATTTGTGATGTAGCATTGAACACGTCTTTCCGTTCTATGAAAATAGTAAATTATTTAGTGTAGTTTACGGAAATAATAATTTTTATTGTAAATTTAGTTAATTTGGTGAATTATTTAGTTAATTTATTGGTTAATTATTTGGTGAAATAAATTAATTATTTTACTTTAGTTAATTATTTTGACTACAGGTCAACAATGGTCAACTCAAAAATAGCAAACAAATGTAAACATTATTTATTTCACATCGAAAAAATGGAAAAATACTATCGGTGACGGATCTTAAATAAGGCCCGATAGAGATAGAATCATCTCAATCGGGCCTAAACTAGAGCCCGTCAAGGATGATTCATCTGTGATGGGCGGTAGTTTAATGCCCGATTGAGATGACGTCTTTCCAATCGGGCATTAAACTACCACCCGTCACAGATGAATCATCCGTGATAGGCTCTAATCTAGGGCCGATTGAGATGTTTGTTTGACCGTACTAAGATTAGGGATCTCTCCCTTAGATCTACATCGAAAATTTTTCTAAGTCTCCAAGAACCCTAGTGCCGCCGCTCTCTGGGAGCTCGCCGCCACCATCCCCGAGCCCTCGTGCCGCCGGCCTCCCCGACCTCCGCTGCCACCGTCATCCTCCCCAAGCTGCTGGCTTCCCCGACGCCAGAATTCTCTCATCAATCTGCTCCGGCCGCGCTGACCTCCTGCGTCCGCATCGGCACCGATGGCCGCCTCGACGATCTCCTTCGTGCCCTGGCCGGAACACCCACGCCCGCAACCTACGAGTAAGTGAACCCACGCTTCTATTATTTTGGTGCACTGATGACCACAACTTCATCATACTTTATCGAATAATTTTGTACTATAATTGTATAGTATCCACTCTTTCTGACCCTTCTCTTTCCTCAACTCTCTGTCTCCACATTAGGAAAATTATGCTGATAGGTTTAGCGACCAGCAACCAAATGTCTTTATACATGGCTCTGTTTTTTTTGCCTAAATATTTGAATGGTTGAATTTATGATTATTATTTGAGAGTAAAAAATAATTAGCTATTGTAAAGTTAAAAACAAATTGGTTTTAAAAAATTAAGTTAATGAATTATATATTTTTTTAAAAATTGTACCATTGTTCATTATTCAAAACGTGTCACATCAATTCATTGCTCTGTTTCTTGAAAAGGCACGATCGAAACTACTACTCCATCACTCTATCCTGCGGTTTCCTACTAGTGGACTGACACACGGAGATCGGATCCTTGCATTTTTCTTTTCCTGTGTATTGTGCTTTGATCTCTAGTCAGCTCCAAAGCTTTTCCCGTTATCTGAAACGTTAAAAATCTCCTAGCAGCTTGTTAAATTGTTGGGGTCAAGGTAGTCTCGAGGAATAATCGGAATATCTGAGAATAATAGAGCACTTCGTCTGCAGGGCTGCAGGCTGTACTCCTAGCTAGCCTCCACCATATATATTCTCTGCTCACACAACTCTCGAGTAGTCGAGTCGATCCACCACAATTGCATCTTCTTTCAACCTTTTTGTGAAAATGCATGTACACAGTCGCATCATCGGCCACTACCTTTACCACCACACCAGCCATGCGCAATTTAGGATATGTGAAATTTGGGACTTAGGGTGTTATTTGTGAAATTTGTGAGATGGTCAATTGTCAAATTTGTGCCATGTCAATTTTGTGATTTTTGGGACTTAGGATATGTGGTATATATGTAAATTTCTGATGTGCGAGATATTAGGGGATGTGAGGTACATATGTGGATGAATAGGATTTAATTAGTGATTTTAGTGATATGTGGATGAATAGGTTTTAGGACTTAGGGTTATTTTAGTGATGAATGATGGTTGATGGATGATTGATTTTAGTGTAGACAATAAGTACGTTATCAAATCATCATACAATACGAGGTGCGTAGGGTTCGAAGTTGGTTTGATCGAGTTAGTGCATTCACATAACCGATTAAGACACCTTCGGACCCCAGCGCACCTCGTATTCTGTCATGTTTTTTTATAATTAGTCATTTATGTATGGATTTAGTTCCTAAATTATCAAGTCATCATAGAATACGAGGTGCTTCAGGTTCTAAGTTGGTTTGGTTGGGTTAGTACATGTACGGAACCGACCAAGACACCTTAGCAACCAGAGCACTTCATAATCTGTCTTTTTTGATAATTAAGAAACTTTTATAGAAAATATATATGTTTACGGTTTTTAGGGGCTTGCGGAAACGTATGAAAAGAAGCGATGTCAAGCGAGGAATCAACTAAAGTACAATAATTCATTCATTTCGAGCGAGTGATTTTAGGACTTAGGGTATGGATTATTCATTTCCATATGGATTTAGTATCTTGGTTATCAAATCAGCACAGAATACGAGGTGCTCCCAATGCCAACGAACTTTAATAGGAAATATGTACTGTTGTCGAATGGACAACTATACCACGTCGAAAGGCGTGGTTCTCTCAACAATAGTTGGAGTGTAAAAGCAATTGTATTCATTCGTACAATTTTTTGGGTCCCCCCATTACATAGCCCTAGAGGTCTATTTATAGCCTTAGCACAAACTTACACCTTCTAGGGTTTAGGTTTACAGGGGAATTTACATGGTTGCCCTTATGAAAGGGATATTTACATGGGTACGCAGTGTCATTTGCACATATGGGCCTTTAATGGGCCGATAGGCTGGGCCTGGTCTATGGCGAAGTCTTTGTAGTTCGCCATATGCCCTTCGCCCGAGATGCCTTCGCCCAAGATGCCTTTACTTGCGGAGTACCGACGCGGCTTTCCAGTCTTCGCCATGTTCGCTTATGGCTTTCGCCATGGGGCTTCGCTCGAATGGTCTTGACGTCTTTGGCTTGAATCTTTACTGGTACTATGGTTTCAGCAGGTCCGGCCAAAGGGCTTCATGGCATGCCTCCAACAAGCCCCTCACGGGCAAGGGTGAGTAAGAAGCTTCGGCCGAGACCGTGCAAACTATACGGTATGGCATGAGGCGCCCCCTTTCGGCCGATGTTCCTGCCGAAACCTCTTTTAAACTCCTGCAGAAAAAATATGAACACTGGCGTTCGCCTTTCGAGAATGGCGAAGCCGTATTATGACACTGGGTGATTATACTTTGCCAAGTTCGTCTGCTTTGCGCAATTCTTGACTTGTATTTCTTCCTTCCCCTTTTCCTTATTTTTTAGCGGGGATTTCGCCGAAAGTCATGTGTTCGGCCCCCTTTCGGGGATTGGCGAAAAGATTTGTTGACTTTTCAGCTTTCGACCTCCGTTTTCGACTTGTAGCATTTTGCGCTAGGAAAAACGCTTGTGTTTTGCGTAAGTCGAATGTAACGGCGTTCGGTATCTTTATTCCGAAACAATCTGTCGCGGTTTCAATGTTCGGCGAGCAATGCTTTGGCCGATTCATTTCGTCCCCAGGCGTTTTCGTTGATAAAGCGTTTGCCTTTTATGTAGCTATGTGGTTGCCAAAATGGCGAATTGGAGGCGAAGACATCCTGGTTGAACCTTAGAGGATTACGACCGGTGCCACATCCAGTGCCGCGAAGACATTGCCACATTCTGGTTAGACTTCGAAATGACTAATCGTCAAGCTATTATCGCTTGACGTCGGTGTGTATTTCGCCTCCTTCCCCCCTTAAAGTCGTGTACAATGACGAACCGTGTTCTCCAGACTTAGTATGGGCCAGGCGAAAATGTCCTGAAATGGACGATGTAATATACTTATAATGCTCCTTTGTATAACACGTATGTGCTTTTGCCTGATGGAGCTTGTGCGTGTTTTAAAGTTTCTTTTCACTATCATCGCATTTTGTAACTTGTACGTTCGGAACGGCGAAGCGTGTCAGCCCCCTTGCGTGTTAGCGAAAGGAATTCACATTGACTTTTCAACCCTCATCATTCGCTCTCGACTTTCGGCATACGCGTCTAGAAACGCTTAAGTATTTGCATAAGTCGAGTGTAGCGACGATCGGTATGTTTTCCGAAAACGAGCTGTCGCGGTTTCAACGTTCGGCAAAGCAGTGCTTGGGCCGATTCGTATCGCCCCCTTGGCGTTTTCGTTGATCAAACGTTTGCCTTGGGGTTTTTCCACGAAATATCATACACAAAAAAGGCGAAGACACCCATGAATTTTTATATGTCCGAGCGCCAGTTTGCCATTGCCCAGGGTCGATACAGCATAGTCTCCCTTTTTCCTTCTTCACCGCTTAAAAATCTTGTTGATTTAACAACTAGCGATGTAGAAAATGCTCAAAGGGTAGTCCTTCGTCATTGAGGACTGCTTTTGCAGATGAATCGGAGCTAGAGTCCGAGTGCCATTTGGCGGGCAAGGGTATTGTGGCGAAGGGCATGGGCGTGGTGAAACCTCTTCGCCCCCTGCCCTTGGCGCCGTACCTTACTGGTATTGTGGCGAAGGGCATGGGTATGGCGAAACGCTCCAGAGGCTAGGGTGGCTTCGTAGCCCCCCAGCTTGGAGGCAACTTATTTTCGCCCCCAGCTCTTGGCGCCGTACCTTATTGATAATGTGGCGAAGGACGTGGGTATGGCGAAAGTCTCCAGAGGCTAGGGTGGCTTCGTAGCACCCTAGCTTGGAGGCAACATATTTTCGCCCCCAGCCCTTGGCGCCGTACCTTAGTGGTACTATGGCGAAGGGTATGGGTGTGGCGAAACCTATTCGCCCCCAGCCCTTCGCGTCGTACCTGATTGGTACTTTGGCGAAGGGTATGGGTGTGGCGAAACCTATTCGCCCCCAGCCCTTCGCACCGAACCTGATTGGTAGTGTGGCGAAGGGCGTGGGTGTGGCGAAGCCTATTCGCCCAGCCCTTCGCGCCGTACCTGATTGGTACTTTGGCGAAGGGCGTGGGTTTGGCGAACCCTATTCGCCCCCAGCCCTTCGCGCCGTACCTGATTGGTAGTATGGCGAAGGGTGTGGGTATGGCGAAACCTATTTGCCCCCAGCCCTTCGCGCCGAACCTGATTAGTAGTGTAGCGAAGGGCGTGGGTGTGGCGAAGCCTATTCGCCAGCCCTTCGCGCCGTACCTGATTGGTACTTTGGCGAAGGGCGTGGGTTTGGTGAACCCTATTCGCCCCCCAGCCCTTCGCGCCGAACCTGATTGGTAGTGTGGCGAAGGGCGTGGGTGTGGCGAAGCCTATTCGCCAGCCGTTCGCGTCGTACCTGATTGGTACTTTGGCGAAGGGCGTTGGTTTGGCGAACCCCATTCGCCCCCAGCCCTTCGCGCCGTACCCGATTGGTAGTGTGGCGAAGGGCGTGGGTGTGGCGAAGCCTATTCGCCAGCCCTTCGCGCCGTACCTGATTGGTACTTTGGCGAAGGGCGTGGGTTTGGCGAACCCTATTCGCCCCCAGCCCTTCGCGCCGTACCTGATTGGTAGTGTGGCGAAGGGCGTGGGTGTGGCGAAGCCTATTCGCCAGCCCTTCGCGTCGTACCTGATTGGTACTTTGGCGAAGGGCGTGGGTTTGGCGAACCCTATTCGCTCCCAGCCCTTCGCACCGTACCTGATTGGTAGTGTGGCGAAGGGCGTGGGTGTGGCGAAGCCTATTCGCTGGCCCTTCGCGCCGTACCTGATTGGTACTTTGGCGAAGGGTATGGGTTTGGCGAAAGGCTCCCATTTCGCCTTTTGGTCTGGGTTCCCCACGGACGGCACCAGCTGTTGTCGAATGGACAACTATACCACGTCGAAAGGCGTGGTTCTCTCAACAATAGTTGGAGTGTAAAAGCAATTGTATTCATTCGTACAATTTTTTGGGTCCCCCCCATTACATAGCCCTAGAGGTCTATTTATAGCCTTAGCACAAACTTACACCTTCTAGGGTTTAGGTTTACAGGGGAATTTACATGGTTGCCCTTATGAAAGGGATATTTACATGGGTACGCAGTGTCATTTGCACATATGGGTCTTTAATGGGCCGATAGGCTGGGCCTGGTCTATGGCGATGTCTTTGTAGTTCGCCATATGCCCTTCGCCCGAGATGCCTTCACCCAAGATGCCTTTACTTGCGGAGTACCGACGCGGCTTTCCAGCCTTCGCCATGTTCGCTTATGGCTTTCGCCATAGGGCTTCGCTCGAATGGTCTTGACGTCTTTGGCTTGAATCTTTACTGGTACTATGGTTTCGGCAGGTCCGGCCAAAGGGCTTCATGGCATGCCTCCAACATGTACGTAGATAGGAAGTTTGTGATGTGGTTTAGGGAATTAATTAATTTTTTTATTTTGTAAGTTATTTAGACGATGTCTTAGCAAGGTGAACCAATATTGACGATAACTAGTGGGTCTTCAAGGGCACAGACTCCTAGGATAGGGAACAAAATCCCTAAGGAACGGTACACCATAACAGAGGTGAACCAGGTTGGATTGTCGATATGTCCCCAGAATGTTTTAAGCCGGTTTAGGTCGATCTACGGGGTCATAGGGAGGGAGAACTTCACAATTCTAGTGGATGACATCAAGCCGCCCGGAAAATTAGTCTTCTCAATCCGTATAACATGCTTATAAGAGCATTTGTCTTGCGTGTAGGTATAGTTAGAAGTGGTGTCTGAAGAATGCACCGGAAGTTACCTTCCTTGATCCACAAGTAGTCACTGTCACAAATCTCGAAGGCGACCATCAAGAAATAGTAAACTACATCTTTGACACCTTCTGGGCCCGACAAGACAGGGTGTACATTATGTGCACCTATATCAATAGTAAGTGTATTCCCTAAATATATGCAATTGCATGACACGTATAGCTTTAGTATTTAACTGTCACTATATTAATGCTAGAGTGCCTATTGGATCCTTCTGGTCATAACACCTAAGTAGAGTACATGCCACTACCTAAACTCCAGAATTGATAAGAAAACATATGATTGGATCCTGATTTAACCTACGATAGATGAAATGTGGGGCCGATATGTGGAAAAAGGAGGCCTTCGTAAGATAGGACATGACACACTTATCCACAAAAAAGACTTCATGGTAAACAACAAATAGGCGACCAGTGTGGATTCCATGTGTGCTACAACATGCGTCTTTTGTGCAAAGATAAGGTGAAGACTTTAGCTGAATTTGAGGTATGTGGTCTCAATTGTGATATATACTAACTACATCGAAGTATATATATAGATTGATCGACTAATTTCGAATTATGTACATGTAGGATAAAATTTCAAAGGATCTGGCTAGTAGCTTAGAAGAGATTCGTGAGGAGTTAGCCGGTTTCATTCTCCACAAAATAATTCACCCTAAAGGAATGTTTAGGGTTAAGATTAAATGATGAACATTGTTGAACATCTTAAATGAATTGTCAAATACATGTGATTATGTAACACTGATGTTTATTATATTTGTTATGTTTATATAAATACTTGCTTAATATATATTTGTTCCAATTAACTCGGTTTTGCAGGTTATGATGCTTACCACTTGAATATGTTATGTGAAATATGTGAATAATGGATGTGTGAAATATGTGAATAATATGGATGTTATGTGAATGGGTGTGTGAAATATATGTGAATGGCATATGTGCATGTGAAAGGGGATGTTGGGATGTCTATATGCTGGGAATGCTGGGGAATATGTCTGTTTATGTTATTTTGCAGCGGGTATGGCTAGCAAAGGTCTGAGGATAGCTAAAAACAAAATTTATTTTTTCGCGGGTTATACTCATACGTGACGGGCTTCAATATAAAGCTCGATTGAGTTATAGTCATCTGTGACGGACATAAGTTAAAGTCCGTTTGAGTTATAGCCCTTCGAGTTTAGACCCGATTGAGATTATTAGTCATCTGTGACGAACGCTAGTTTAGACCCGATTAAGATTAGTAGTCATTTGAACGTGCTCTAGTTTAGGCCCGATTGAGATTAGTAGTCATCCGTGATGAGCGCTAGTTGGTGCTCGATTGAGATAGGTCATCCGTGACGGGCTCTAGTTTGACTGGTCGTCTGGATCAAAACTATCGGTGACGGGTTTTAGTTAAGACCCGATTGAGATAACTTAATCTGTAACAGCCGTACGCCCGATTAAGATAACTTATCACATCAGTTACTTCTACCATGTGATGGGTGTTATACCCAACACAGATGGAAGTTGCCGCCCGATTAAGATGTGGATGACCGTTGGAGTGCCCGTTCCGCAAGCCACAACGTGTGAAATCTCCGCGCACCGCCACGTGATCAGGCTATGCCCACATCAATACTTGCCCTCTAAAATCGATCTCATCCTTATCATTTCCTCGTCTTATTTCTTCTTGAACGACGCACGTACGGCCCCCTGGCCCCAGCCCTGTTTATCCACGCATGATCGCTAATCCGGTCTATTTCTCCTCCTACTCGCTGTTCCCTGCATCAACGTTGAGGTTAGTATCCTACCGGTATGATCTTGCTATACGATTGAAATTATGTGTTTGTTGGGGGACAAAGTACCCAAGGAACAAGCGGAGGAATAGATTAGTAATACAACACTGTATCTGATCGTAAGCCTTTTACAGTGCACATATGTTTCTTTTACAGTGCACATATGTTCATTAATTACATGATGCATAGGATAGGATATACATACGACCCTAGCTACTTTGCTTTCTTGCGTGTGTATATGCTGGATTTAATTTGTGGTAGCTAGACTAACAAAATACCAAATACAACATGATTTCTACACACCATGGATCTATATTGATGCGGACATCGTTCCTTCGGATATACACAACAATCCTTCATTGGTCATTAAGGTCCAATCACAAGAGCTCCCGCACGACAATTGAATTTAGAGGTGAGCTCCTTCCTAAGTTCTTCTTTATATGATTTTGATAATATATTGCTACCTAATGATTATATTATGATTATGAACAATGGAGAGGCCAAGGAAACACTTAGAGAAGGACTTAAAGTCGTGGAGGATCAGCGAGGACGTTTAAGTCAAGGTGGAGGCCCAAACCAAATCGACATCGAGTCCGTTTCGGAGTCTAGGACCAGTCTGCACTAAAACGGGCGCCCAGGTTGCATACACCGACTAAGAAGATAACATTTCCAATGGTTCTGGTCCTACGTCCAAATTCATTACGAGTCATCAGGAATTAACCGAACAAGTTGACGTTCAGAATCTATTCCGGTGCTGCGACGCCGTATTTGGGCCTTTGGGCCGTGTATCGTGTTGGAGCCCATTAGGGTTACGTTAAGGGGTGCTTGCATGATCCTAAACTCCATATATCAGTAGCCGTCGCCATCTTTAGTTTTTGGGTTTTGCTTAGATTTCTGTCAAGAACAGTTTCGCCGCTAGATCGGTTTATAAGACCCCAACTTGTGAGCTTAATCATTCATCTGCAATTTTGGTTGCAATCTTCTTTGTTCTTGTTTGTGTTCTTGGATTCGCAAGCAGGGATTAGCCTTTTTGGCGAGGTCGACCGGGTTTTGGCACGGTTGATAACCAGAGGAAACGTGGTGCTGCGATTGCGGGGTTCGAGAACGTGCTTGTTAAAGAAGCCGGATCGATTTGTGTCGCAACTCCACCAAATCATTGATTATCAAAACCTTTCAATAGATCGGGAACCCTTGTCCACATCACATATGTAACCTGCAGGACCTACCTATAATAAATGAATTATCTATACCTATGCCTATAGTATTCTTGATAAACCCTAAGTTCCACTTGATACACACGGTTGTTGTTGGCTGATCTTTCAGTGAGTTGATGATAACTACGACTTGGGAGAAACGTTTACGACCCGACCACAACCGTACAAGATGTTGTGTTGCGTCTTAGCAATCGATATACACCTCTCCGTGGGTTGTTGATCTTGCCGATGCAAATCAACCTTATTCCTACAAGCAAATCGAATAAACAAGTAAGAACAAGATAAAATCAATATGATACTGCAAATAGGAATTGAATACATATGATAAGTTGGGGTTCCAAAGATAAACAGACGGGCGGTATAACCGATACGCGCGCTGCAAGCAAGTAGTAGTGGCTAAATTTTAATTTAAACAAAATATGAGAAACCCTGAAAGGGTACCTAGCTATTCTAGCTATTTAAGGAGGTGGGAGGACGACCAAGGAGTCCATAGGGTCGGGTTCCACCAGGTTGGGGCGCACTCCACATGGATCCCACTTGGGCCGAGGTACTAGACGAAGTTACAAGCCTATAGACCCATTACAGTTGATGCAATAACTTGTTTCTTCAATTACAACTGACTGAGATGGAATTTGGCAATGACGCTAGATTCGTTGGAAAGAGTATATCGAGAGCTTTCCATGAAGTACTCATGGACCTAAAATAGAGCTCGTGTGTATATTTGGCAGCTGTTTGATGTCAGCACCGTAGCAGGTAGCCGAATTGGATTCCAATACTTGGGCAACTTGATCTTGATATGAGTAATGATTGTATCAAGGGTAGCCATGGTCATATTATCCTTCCCTTCTTCACGGAAAACCATCCTCGGTTTTTCCATATGGTGCTTTTCGTGTAGTCCATTTAAAACAATCTGTTTCTTCCAATCAGAAACTTGATATAATATGATTAGCAATAACATGTCTCTCTAGCTTGCATGTTTTTACCCACATCTATAGGAGGTTCTAAATTAATTCTAACAGATGTGGAGGTTTTAAATTCTAACAGATGTAAATTCTATGCACCAAATATATTCCTCTATAATTGTATTCACGAAAAATATGAAAAATAGCATTAGTTGGACATGGCAAATCAAACTTAGCAAATAATTTCTCCTTCAAATTATCGAGCTCGCAAAAATCATCAAACCTAACATAGGCTAAAGTATTTAAAGAAGATATCAATTGATGTTCCTCTACTTCATTAGCAATGTGAACAAGATGCTTAAAATCAGCACATAAATAACTAACATTAGAGATAGCATGTTTATTCACTAGTGGTGACATTGATATAAGTGAAGCATTATCACACAACTCTTCTTTATCACAAGTAATAGCAAACAAATCAACTTGGGATAAAGGAATCTCGATAATTGGTTCCACTAATGATTGTTCTACTATAGCATGAAAAGTGGACAAATTCAATTCATTAACAACACATTCATCTTGATTAATTTCAGCACCATTTAGTTTACCTTTGATGATTTCTTCAGATGATGGAGGTGCATCGAATTTGAGTGTGAATAATGGGATTGACGGCTCATTCATGTCTCTCTCCTCTTTTCCGTGATTATGTACTTCCTACAAATGGTTAATAATAGGAGGCAAAAACATAAGTGTTTCTTTTTCATGTCCTCCTCTATTTTACTTTCAGTATTGTATGCAAGTTGTAACAAATGAGAAAGAGATCTATATCTTTGACAAGAAAGCATGTCCTGAATTTCCTTGTTGAGCCCACGTAAAAATCTCAATTCTGTATATCTTCTTCGCTTTCATCTAAACCACAACGTATTAAACAAGCATGCATATCATGATAGTATGAAATAGCACTTTTGGTATCTTATTTTAAACATTATAGTTTGTTGAGCAGAATGTTAGCATAATATATGGGAACATAAACATCTCGCAAATATCGTTTCAGGTCTTTTCAAGATTGTGGTATTTTGTTATGCCTACAAAGATGTTTCCAATCATAATAAGCATATTTAACTAAAACACTAGAGGCACACATAACCATACGTTTATCAGACAATTTATGTTTTTGAAATTCTTTATCAACAGCTAGCTCCGATCTCAATGTTAGCATGAGGATCATAATTTCCTTCAAAATAAGATAGTGCGGATTTGATCTTATCTAGAACAACATCACTTTCCTTATAATGGTCATATTGATCACTCCTTATGTCTCGTTGAAGATGTTGATATTGTGCATGATGGTCGCGTATTCTCTTGCTTAATCTTGCCATAATTAGTAGGAAACAAGAAATATACACAAGAATATGAATGCTCCTATCAACGACTAGGTAGTGGCATCTCAATTATCACACACACTTAAGCTTTTTAAACGAGCTCTTACAAGTTCTTACAAATGCAAGCTGGATGGTCACGTACATCGACTCAAGCAAGCACCCCAATGGAGTTTAGATGTATCGATGCCTTGGCAAACACTTCGGCTGCAATCAAATCTGTGGAGCTCTGGGTAGGCTTAAATATGTAGCAAAGGAATAGCAAATGCTCAAATCAGAGAATGCAAAGTTGAATGATCGTTCAAAGTCAAGTATCGTGCTGGTCCTAGGCTAGAACGTAGTAGAGACGCGAGCCTATACACAAACGGTATCACAAGATAGCACAACTCAAGCACAACTTTGATACATGAAAGTGATCTCAAAGATGACAAGTGATTTTCTCTTTTCTTTCCTTCTTTTTTTTTCTTTCCTTTTTTTGCTTTTTTTTGAATTTTTTTCACAAAAACAAACTCGAGGACCTCAATGCAGGATTACAGGAACTCAATTGTAAATATAAAAATGTCAGGGACTCAACTATAAAAGTGCAAACCCTAAAATTAGAACTATACAAAAATGGAATGCTTTCGTCTCATAGGTTCCGTTTTTGCAAACAGATCTCCAATCCAGCACACGAAAAAATTTTCACCAAAGTGTATGAAAAATCACGGTATAGATTGAAAGCTATTTAGGGCCCGTGGCTAGGAATTGTCGGACTATTTGTGGCGATGGATAAGGCAGCGCGCAAGGTGGTGGGATTTGACACTCTAAAAATTTGGAAATCTCGCATGAAAGGAAACAAAATCTGATATCAACATAAACCGATCATCTATCCTTTCTTTCTCCTTAATCACGTGCAACAGACCTTTTCCCTCGCGCACAATAGATCAACAACGGGACAGGAACCACACGACTGAAACCCTATATGCTCATCAGCTCCAAAACTGACCAATATACGCTTTTGAAAACTACAAAAATACAACACTAGCGCCAAGGACGATTCCGTTGTCGTATGTCTTGCCAACAACAAACACACGGCGACAGCAACGATGGTGGTACTATACGTGACCATAACTCGAAACTCTAAATGGACTATACGCTAAGACCAGCAACACGACTGGATGATACAACAGAAAACTCAACAAAGCAAAAACTAAAAAGAACAACGCAGTGGCACAAGGATATCTAGGAAATGGATGCAATCTTTTTCTATGGGTATTTTCTGGGAATATGTAGATAAAACTCACCGAGCAACGAAAGCTCTGATACCACTTGATAAACCCTGAGTTTCACTCGATACACTCACGGTTGTTGTTGCCCCGATCTTTCGGTGAGTTGATGATAACTACGACTTGGGAGAAATGTTTACGACCCAAGCAAAACCGTACAAGACGTTTTATTGCACCTTAGCAATCGATACACTTCTCCGTGGGTTGTTGATTTTGCCGATGCAAATCAACCTTATTCCTGCAAGCAAATCGAATAAACAAGCAAGAACAAGATAAACGCAATATGATACTGCAAATAGGAATTGAATACACACGATAAGTTGGGGTTCCAAAGATAAACAGACGGGCGGTCTAGCCGACATGCGCGCTGCAAGCAAGTAGTAATGGCTAAATTTTAATTTAAACAAAATATGAGAAACCCTGAAAGGGAACTTAGCTATTTAAGGAGGTGGGAGGATAACCAAGAGGTCCCTAGGGTCGTGCTCGGGGTCCCAGACAATGTTACAAACCCATAGGCCTAATAAAGGTGATGCAGCACCTTGTTTCTTCAATTGCGACCGGCTGAGATGGAATTTGGTAATAAGGCTGGATCCATTGGAAAGAAGATTCCGAGGGCTTTCCATAAAGTACTCATGGACCAAAACGGAGTTCGTATGCATATTTGGCGACCGTTTGAAGTCAACACTGTAGAAGGTGGTCGAATTGGATTCCAACACTTGGGCAACTTGAACATAATGTGAGCAATGGTTGTATCAATGGTAGCCATGATCACATCAAATCTATACCCTCTTCTGAATTGGAAATTTTCTTTATAATCAAATATTTTTTGTTTAATTTACTATTACAAGCAAAATAGAACGGTATTATGATATTCAATTAGATAGTGAGCACCTTTGCAATCTTTTCCAAAGGACATGTTCAATGTTCTAGGAATTCTCAACATGCGATCCATCTTCACACTTCAAGCGGTAAGCCCCCCGGAAAGTTACTTATGAAACAATAAAAGACCCTTCCCACAGTGGAGACAACTTATGTCTATCTTTGGTCGTCTTAATTTTCCGCAGAACCATATCTCCAACAAATAGATTAAACCTTCGTTTGTTGTGTGCTCCACGGAAAGTGAGGTAGGCGGCAGCGGTGACAGCCCTGTCTGTCCTTTGTATCCCTCCATGTTTGGGTATATCATAGAGCTCAAGGCCAGACTCAGCCTGGCAGAACAAGGGAGGGTCGGTGTCTGAAGCATTCGATAGAGTCTTACCTTTAACTTAAGTAATCTAGTTAAGTTCATAGGAGTACTCTCTAGCCAAAACCTCGATCCGTTGTAGTCCTTGGATAGAATCCTGATCGTAGATAATACACATACGTTCCTTGTGTTCGATATCATTGGAATACTCTAAGGGGAAGTACTACAGAGGTATCTGTACGCTTTCCAATTTATCTGTGTGCGTAGAAAATAGCAAAAGGTTACACGCATTATATTCTTAAGCCGCGGTTGGTCCAGAGCTACGCGCATCATATTTTATGCAGTCGATATATCACTCGAGTCTTGTTACTCGAGGATTCACATTGCATGTGCTATAAATTAATATTAAGTCACTTGGCTGACTAAAATTATAGTTCTCGACTATATATGTTTAGTCGTTTACTAAGTAAGCACATAGTCGGGGGCTACACCTATTAGGTGCATCTATTCGATGAAGATGCTTATTCATCTATTCAATGCACCTATCTATTTAATCTATTTGATGAGCCCTCCTGTCACGCCCCATTTTCGTTCGGCATTAAAATCATTAAATAATGCATTTCTAGAAATTATATTAAAAGTAAAAGCAATTTAATCAAGTGAATTAATGAGGGAATTAAAAATTTCCTTTAAAAATCACGACCAGAAATATTTTTGTACTATTCTCCGTGCCCTGAAGTACCCTCTGAAATTTCCCGTTTCAGAGCTCAATATCTAATTTTAATGTCATAAAGTGCAGTTAATCAATTAAACTAAAGGAAAAACGAATTAAAAATCCCCTCCTTCTCCTTGGGCCGTTTGCGGCCCAAGTCCTTTCTACCTTCCGGGCTAGCCTCCTCTCTCCTTCCTTCCTCCCCAGCCCAGCGGCCGCTCGGCCTACTCGCCCTCTTCCTTGAGAAGTCCACTTTGGCTCCCTCTCACCCTGTCCTCGCCGAGGTGGGATCGGCGGTCCCACCCATCAGCTCTTTCTTCCACCTCTAGACACCTCTCCCAGCGAGACCATGTCACCACTCCGCCACAAAATCCGGTGCACCCGCACCCTTTCTCGTGCTCAGACATCGTGGACTCGATCCCCTCCACCTTCTCCACCTCTTCCCCCACTCTCCCCGCCAAAATCGGTGCCGGGCCGCTACCACCCCACCCACGTCACCGGTATCCCACTCCCCCTTCAAATCCGCCACTTATGGCCCCCAATCCGCCTTCCCGTCCCTATAAAAGCACTCCCCGCTCCTCCCTCTCCCTCTTTTCCACCTCGCTCGCTCTCCCCACACTCTCTCCCATGCTACCCACGCTGTTCCCAAGTACCGCCGCTAGGGCCACCACCTCGCTGTGCAACTGCCGCTGCTAGCTTCTCCAACACAGGAGCCACCTCGGCCACCGCTTTCCTCTCGCAAACCATGGCCAAAGCCCCTCCTCCACCACGAAACTGAGCCGCCGCCTCTTCGACCGCCTCTAGCTGCTCCCGGTCGGCGAGAGAAGCCTCGCCCGGTTATGCTACCGTCTCTAACGGCGTCGCCGTGCCCCACCGCACCCCGACCATTGCTCCATGCCGCTAGAACCCCAATGGACTCCGCTCCCCTCGCGCGTCGGTTGCCTCACCACTGTCTCCTCCTCCGGCTGACGATTCACGCTGCCTAGCGCCTCCTTTCTCGCACTAACCCCCTCCTTCACCTTTCCCAGGTCCTTCCGACCGCCGGTCGCTTCTTCCTGCTCGTGGAACACCGCCGGACCATCACCGTCACTGTCGTCTTCCTCCGCACTGGCCACCGCTTTCCGATGAGGACCCCTCCTCCCTCCTCTCCTTTTTCCCTATCCCTTCCTTGCCGGCCACCGCCTCTTGGGGTGCGCCACCGCCGCCCGTGAGCACCACCACCTTCCGGCCGCTTGCCGCTGTTCCACGCCGCCGGCTGTTCCTGCCTGTGCCCGCGCGCTGCCGCACCATGCCCGGCCAGCTAGGCTTGAGCCGAGCGTGCGTCCCGGCCGCCACTCCCGCGCCACCTTGGTGCCACCCTGTGTGGCTGCCACCGTTGCACCGCGTCGGCGCCACCTCAACCCGCCGGTGTACCGTGGCCACGACGTGGTCGCCACGTGGTGCGCCCATGGCCAGTGCACGTGTGGACCCGGTCCATGATGTGCCCGCATCCCTTGAGTCACTGATAGGTGGGCCTCGCTTGCCGGTGCCACCTCTCCGGTCGGCTGAGGTCATAAATCACCCTTAATTGTGCAATAAATCGAATTTAATTCCAGAAATTGGCTTAAATGGCTCAAAACATCTAAGAATTCATAACTAATCCATATGAACTCCAAATTGAGCCATTCAACTTGCAAAATTCATGTACTATTAACTTGGTTTTTATTAGGGTTTTCCTCGTTTTGCGTGCCATCGTGTAGTTTCTGCCGTTTCGGAAGATCGCGATCGCGAGGAAAAGAGTTTGGAAGATTAAAGTGAAGAAGCAAGGCAAATTACACATTCCCCTTGAGCATATTGAACCTACTTTACGAAATATTTTACCGTTTGCAAATAAATTGCATGATTTGCTAATTACATGGGATTATGGAATTACTTATCTGCTCACTTGTGCCATGTTTACTCGATATCCGTCCTTTGTCAAACTTGGGTGATAATTGGATTATGTTGATCTTCCTAGAATTATGTTATGCTTAGACATGCTTAATTACCGCTAGCTCACAATATGGGATAATCACATTAAATACATCTACTATTTTGATGAGCTGTGAGTTCGAAACATCTGACCATGTTTCATTGGTCGTAATTATCCAACTAAAATATGGTTTAATGGTGGGCTTTGGGTGCATGGTTTTACTAGTCGCACCCAAGGAAATCAAGGACCGGTTCGTGGGAAACCCCTGGAAGACTTACCGCGCTTACCACAAGCAAGAATGGCCAACTGCTGGACTTATAGTATAGCTTTCCCCTTTCTGACGTACCGAGGCAAGGGTGAGCGTGATGGAGTTTGGATGGGCCCTGCAATGGCCTTTGAGGCTTCTTGATTCACCTAGGCACAAGAGGGGCTGCCTTCCTTGGTTTAAAGGTAGGGGCGAAACCTGAAGTGGGTACGATTGGCTAGGGGGAGTTATGCGAAGGGTCTTGTCACAATCACTTGGCATGGTGGCGTGTCATGCATGGCACGGTAACGTGACAGTGGGTTGTTTCTTGTGGGTACAGTTGTGCATCTTTGATCAGAGTAAAACTGTTCGAATAGGCGTGCCCGTGGTTATGGGCGATCGACCTGGTCCATCGTGATTAGTCTCACTTTACTAATAACCTGACATGATGAACTGGTGTAGTTCAGCTGGTTTGGTTAGGCCTGTTCAACATGGTGTAGCATTGTTTAGTGGAGATTTAATATTGCCTTAATTAATCAATTGTTTTACTGTTTCAAAACTATAAATGTCTACAACCGTCTTTATGCAAATAGCCACAAACCTCCCTTATCCCCCGCTTGCACATCTGCATCATTGGTGTTTCTTGCTGAGTACGGTGGTTGTACTTAGCCTTGCTATTATCCCCCTTTTCAGAAGTGTCGTGCTTATGAGCCGAAGACGAAGTTAGAGGACGAAGGCTTATACCCCAGTTGAGATTTTGCCTATAGAGTGGAGCTGAAGACCTACTAGGATCACCTTTTTCCGCTGCTGTTGTTTTCTTTTCGGTGTGAGGAATAAGTGCCTCTTTGTAAGTATTTACGCTTGATTTACGATTGGATCTATATATTAATTTGTAGTTTTGTGTGCCCTGACTCACTCCTGGACAGGGATTTAATACACAAAATAGTCTGGAAATGTGGTTAAATTTCTGGGCGTGACACCTCCATAACCTCTTTGCAAGATATCAAAACGAGGATTCAAGAAGTAAGCACTCGGGAAGACTTTCCAAGGAAGATTGAAGCACTCAGTATTGGACATGAACCACGGAGAAGACTACAACTCGACTATGAAGGTCTCGGGGGCTACTGTGGACAATATGGGTACCGGGTACCCACACGGCCTACATATCTGACTAGAGATAGGAGGTGGGCCAGATCCATGCATTAACTAATAGAGTAGGACTTGGTCGTAATGTTGCCTTGTGTTCTATGTCAGGCTCTAGAGTCTTGATTGAGTACTACCATGTGATTTGGAAACTAATGCCATGTACGACTATGCCCCCAACCTATGTAAGGTGGGCAGGGAGCCCTCCAAGGACAACTATTAGATCGTCAGATCAATAATACACCTGGCGAATACAATCCCTAAACAGGAGTAGGGTATTACCTCTCATCGAGAGGGCCACAACCCATCTAAACCTTTGTCTTCCACATCCATCCACTTTTAGGTCTCGTGCGCTACCTCATTTTATCATTGCCGATTTCTAGAATCTACAAATCTCACGATCAATTGCTAGTGCACATATTTAATAATGATACCACAATTCATAACACCGAAGTAGAGTACGTATCAATTATACATAAGTAATAAAATGTTAGACATAGTGAATAGAACACGGGTCGACAAACCTAATCCATAACAATATAAGAGAGTACAACACAACAAAAACATAGATAAGCAAAGGCACCAAAAGCCAGTTAATGTGCCTCTACCATTCCACAAACAACCTACCAGTACATCCTAGTAAGCATCAGCACTATCGTTGTCAACAAAACCCTATGTGTTTAGGTTCTGCAATTTATATAAAATAGCATATATGGAAAAACAAAGTTATTTTGCAACAGAATTTTCGTCAAACATCACATAACTTTTAGACCTCAACCCTATGTGTTCCAGGGCCTCCCGGTTCCTTGTCAAAGCCTGCCAAGTCTTAGTCACAACCAGCACACCAGCCGACACCCAAACCCACTATTTGCATTGGGTATTTGTCTAAAATATTGTAAAACTGAAAGCTACTAGGGAGGAGGTTTCAACGAGTCATCCATGCTCATGACCATGAGCACGGCTATCTGAATTTAAATTTTGCAGGGAATATTCCTTGTATATTAGTTTACCGTAAGTGTCACTTAGAGATTCATCTAACCTAGCCCAAATATACATAAGCAAGTATAGAAGCAACATATAAAATTGTGTTTGGTGAGATGGAAATAAAACTCACAAACATCATATCAGGTCAATAACAATCCAAATATAAATTCTATAAATGCTTAGTTGCATTTTAAAAGTACAAGCATAGGTATAATATTAAGCTGTGAGATTTTTTTAAAAAAATAATTGGTGCAAGATAAAATCATGAAAAAATTCATGTAGGTGCTACTCAAGGTTTCCAACTCACTGGAATTTCGGGATAATTTAATCTTTACTTCTGTACCCTCAATTAAATTGGACACTGAAGTCAAAATTTGGTTTAATCCTAAACCCTAATCGGCAAAAACAATACCTCATAAAAATTTGCATCAAACTATATAAAAGTGTATGTGTAACATAAATTATTAAAACACTAGTTTATTTAACATGTAAGAATATAATTTTTCCAGAATTTATTTCATTAGTTTTTACCTCATGGAAATCCAAACTAATTTCTACCAAGCCATTGTTAATTATTCTACTGAGAATAAAATATATTGAATTTTTTAGTGAAACCTGGAAAACTGGAAACTAGATTATTTTACCTACCATCACAAATATCCACATTTATTAATCAGCTTCCTGTATTAAACTATTGAATTACAAATAGAGAGGGATAGAATTAATTCTGAAAATTACTAAAGTCTATATATACCCACTATTCTGCCAACCACCCTTACCATACCATGGAATAAGTTCACTTTAGGGCCCTCAATTTGTTGCGTAGTCTGATTTTCATCCTCAGTACGGAAAACCGGATACAACCCATTCTCCAACGTACAAAACTAGAGCAAACAAGATCCCTTGGCAGTATTGATCCCGGTTTTAACTGACGTGGTGCCTACGTGGCTCCTTTGACTAGGTCTTCGTCCCACGTGGCATTGACGTGGCGCTTACGTAGTAGTTTGATCCGGAAAAAATAAATGAGTAAATTGAGAACTAAACAAATTTAATGTAATATGTGGAACCCACCTGTCAGTCAAACAAAAAAAATAAAATAGTGAGCTCCAGCTTGGTGAGGCTCCCGTCACCGTCGATGTCGAAGAGGAGGAAGATTTTGAGCAGCTGCTGCAGCTCCTTTACGCGGAGCCGCGCGCGCCCGCTGCCAGCCATAGCAGGGGCCTTCCCCTTCCTTCCTCCTCCTTCCCGTCGACAATGTCGCCACTGCCGCCAGTCTCCCTTACGCCTCGCCAGCCTCCCCTCTGGCTTCAGTTCACCGGTGGAGAGACGAGCGTCGCGCTGCATGGTGGTAGGGGGGAGGAGCAGTGCACGGCGGCGGTGGAGAATCGGTGCGCGGTGCCGCGGCAGGGAAGAGGAGCGCCGCGCGGATGGCCTCCCCGCCTCTCCCACTCTACGATCCGGTGATGTGGAGATATGGGGAGATAGGGTTAGGTGGAGAAGGTGGGACCCACTAGCATGTGGATCCCACTAATTTAATTTAATTTTTTTTATTTTCAGTTTTGCTCCTTTAATTTTTCGGAACAATCTGCCACATAAGCGCCACGTCAGTGCCACCTTAGATGAAGACCTAGTCAAAGGAAGCCACATAAGCACCATGTCAGCCAAAACCGGGGTTAATACTGTCGAGAGACCTCGTTTGCAGGGTTTTGTAAGTTGGAGGATGCGTTGTTTCCGGGTTTTTTGGACCGAGGACGAAAATCAAACTAGGCAACAAATTTGAGGGACCTAGAGTGAACTTATTCCCCATACCGTTGTTTGTATCGACTGGGCCCCCATGGTGGTGTCGCAAGCTAGCAAAAACCCTGTCCTTTTTCTCCCACCACCGCTTAAAGCCGAGAGAGAAAGAAAGAGCGAGAGAGAAACAACACCGCCGTGCTCGATGCGTGCCCGAGTAGGTGGCATCGCCGAGTTACCCTTTTTCAATTCCAGATACATCGCCCAGTATCCCTCTCTACTCCACTGAGAGAGAGCCCTCAGCCTATCCATCACCCTCAAACTCATCGCCAGCCGTGAGGAAGACGAAGGCTGGCGTCGCTATCGAACCATCGCCATAGTCATCTCTTCACCGTTCCATACTCGTCTCTCCATGCCGGCCATTTTCTCTTTTGACACCGTGTTGTTTCATCCACTACAGAAACGGGAATGCCGCCATGTCATCGCTGGCCATAGAGCACACTCCCGGTATTGCTGCCACATTGCCTTCGCCATTCCGATCGCTGTGGACTACCTCAAGTCAATCCGCGCGCCACTGATCTTCCCTCAAGGTGCACTGCAAAAGCCCTCAAGAAACCCGAAGGATCGTGTCGAATCTAGAATTCGGCAATATGAAAAGGGTAGCGCACAAGATGGAAAGTGGATGGGTTATGAGAAAGGATTTAGACAGGTTCGGACCTTCTTGAAAGAAGTAATACCCTACTCATGTTTCGGGGATTGATTCCGCAGAGCGGTATTCTGATCTTATGATCTCAATGAGGTTATTGTAACGCCCCGGCACTCGTTAACCGATGACACCTGCTAACTCGTGCCGAAGTGCTACGCATTACCTGTGATATAGTACCAGTCCCATGATACACTAGCTGGTACTCACAGAATAAACATGGAATCAAAGTAGACTAATATTACATCACTGGGTTTTAGTCCTTACATAAGTTGCCATCCTGGACAGGCCCAAGGATGAGCAACGCAACAATACAAAAGTCCATAACGCAAAAGACCAGAGCGGCAGCAGCTAAGCGTCTGGGCGACCGTCTCAATCCACAGGGGACGGCTTGGGGCTAGGCACGATCCTTCTAGAAGTCTTCGTACTCGGCTTGCTCCTGGAGACACTCCTCGGCGGTCGGGTCGACGTCTTCATCTCCAACCTCTATAGATATGTTATATATAGCAAGGGTGAGTACTTCGCGTACTCAGCAAGCCGGGGAAAGAATAACATGCTTGGTTAAGACAAGGAGAGCTAGGATTTTATTTGCGAAAGCAGCCTTTTTGGCAAAGTGATTTATTTCACAAAACTCCTAGTGAGTGAATCAAGTTTTAGTTGTCGGGAGGAGGCTCACGCCTCGACCCATTCCATAAGTTGCTTTGCAACAACTCGTCACGATTAACGAACAACAATTGATTTGTCTCCTCTTTTGGTTCCTTCTCACTTCACAACCACACATAGTCCACACAGTTATCTCAGTACTGCAACGCCATCATGGTCCTAACAACACCTCGGTGTCGGACGACACCCCAGGTCACACAGACCCGTTCCTAACCACATAGGTTAGCCGTTTGCCACACAGGCAAACTCTGGTAACGAATCCCTTCCCACCAACCATTTTCATAAAACATTTGTCAAACAAATCTACGCTATGAGAAACACCTTACACTCGCCCTTGACCGTGGGCACGGCTGTTCGAACTGTTCATTAAACTCTGCAGAGGTTGTACGCTTTACCCACACGACACGAAACTGACATCGTTTACCCGTCGGCAACGAAAGTTCGTGACCAGGCCTTTCCAAAGCTAACCCATGAAAATCGCATGCCACCTAGTTGGGCTAAGATCCATCCAGCCGTCGTCCACCCAGGAAATACCGAGGATGCCTCCTACTCCTACTGGTACCATGCCACAATAGAGGCAAAAAGACACCCATGATGGGCAAAACATGCGTAACACTTCATCTCCTCATCCTCGGCATTCCACAACCATTGGCACACCAACTCCCATGTGAAAACAATTTACTTAGCCAGAGGCATCCCATAAATACCCGTGTGGTCGCACTGTAACGTGTTCGGATGGACTTCCCAAAGGAATCGGTCCTTAACGATAATACGTAGCCAAACCACAAAGGCTTGACTCCGCATCATCACCATTTTCACAACTCCTTTTACTTCGCAACACATCGGTACCACGTACCGGGTTTTTAAGCATAAGATTTGGAAATACCCAAGTTTCCCACACGGCAACAACGTGAGCATGGCTAAGCGAAACTACCTCGGTAATCGTATAACGCCACCGGCGCCAATATTTGTGGAGCTATCAAAGGTATGGAAACATCAACCTATGTAATATAAGTGCGACTATTAGGTTGGTCCGTCGGTTGTATAAACAATCCGAGGCCTAAACATGTTATTCGTGTGTACTAAGCGATGCATTTTTCAAACAACATATCATTGCAAATATAGGGGCAATCTGATCAAAGAGGCTTGCCTTGCACAAGGTGAGGGTCTTCTTCTTCGAATCCGGCGTCCGGAGCGTCTTCGTACACGTGTTCTATACGCGGAATGGAGAACAAATAAATAAAAAGGCAATAAAATAAGATCAAATCAAATAAACCAGTGTGCCACTGTGTAGATCTCAATTTTAGAAAAATTTAGAAACTTGAACGGGTCAAACGGAGTTACGGTTGAATTTTTATGAATTTTCAAAGGTAGAGGGACTTTTCTGAAAAATTGGGAATTTTTAAATAAAAGATAACGGAATATTCCAATGGAATATTCCATTCCGTTAGGGTTAGGGTTAGATTTAACGGTGGTGGGCCCCACATGTCGGGCTGAGAGAGAGAGAGGAGGGGGGCCCACCTGTAAGGTGCGTCTTCCCTACCGAGCTCGGCCGGCGGCGGCGCCGGGCAGCGGGGCGGCCGGAGGGGGAGGAGGAGGGGGAGGCCGTGGGTGGCGGCGGCGGCCGGGAGGCGGTGGAGGCGGCCGGGAAAAGGCGGCGGCCGGGGAGGGCGGCCGGGGAGGGCGGCCGGCGATGGCGGGGCCGAGAGGGGAGAGGAAGAGGGCACCGGTGGGAGAGAGAAGCCGGCGAGGGGGAGGCCGGGAGGGAGAGGGAGGCCGGCGAGGCCTTTTATAGGTAGCGCGGGCGGCGAGGGACGGCGACGTGGGCGCGGGGCTCAAGGTGGCGTGGCGTGGGGCGGCGCGGTACGGGCGACGTGCGGCGTGATGGGCGGCGCGGGCGGCGGTCGGGCGCGGGCGTGGCGCGGGCGGCGCGGCGGGCGGCGCGGGCGGCGGTCGGGCGCGGGCGTGGCGCGGGCGGCGCGGGCGGCGGTCGGGCGGTGGCGCACGCGGTGGGCGCGGGCGGCAGCACCGGCGGCGGCGCGGGCGGGAGGTGGGAGACGAGCTGCGGGTAGGCTGGGCCGGCGCGGGGAGAATGGCCCGTGGGCCGAAGGGAGGAGAGGGGGAGCTGGGCCGGGAGAGAGAGGAGTTGTGGGCCGGCCCATTCGGGGGAGAAGGAAGAGGGGAGAGAGGAAAGAGGTGTTGGGCCGAGGGGGGAAAGAAAAGGGAGAAAAGGCCCAACAAGAACAGTAGACTTTTACCTTTTTCCAGAAATTTATACGGCTTGAAATTTGAGGGGATTTCAAGGGATTTGAATTGAATTTTGAGTTAGGGTTTCACCGGAATTTGAAAGAAATCTCTAGGAGAGGATTTGAGATCTCAATGGCATAAAAACAAATAAGACCCAAATTTTAAATGAAGGGAATTTTAAACACATAAAATAATAAACTCGGGTGTTACAGTTATGCCCGTAAAAGGCACCCTGTCCTTCTTATATAACCGGAGGGAAAGGGTTTACAAGATAGAGATTTAACTCTTTACAGAATAAATCTGCCATAAATACTTTACAATCTTACCGAGCTAAGACTACGGGCCATTTACTTAACTCACAAGTAAACGTAACACCAAGTTTTATCTCGTTAAACAATCTATACAAATAATCTATCCCCTGTAACTAGTCGGACAACTAGATCCGTGGGTATGTGGGAACCATAATCTCCACAGTAGCCCCTGAGACCTTCATAATCGACGAGATAATCTTCCCCCGAATCGAAACATTTACAGCCGAGTGCTTCCATCATCTCTGCCATAGTCTCCCGAGTGCTTTTACCAAATCATAAGGCTGTGAAGGGCTGGAAAAATTTCAAAAATATACCTAGGTGCATCGACTAGATGCACCTAATTAGGTGTAGCCCCTGACTATGTGATTTGTTGAACAAACTAAACATATAGTCAAGGTTAATAATATCAACCATCCGAGTGATTTTAAATCACCTCAATAGCATAATAATAGCATATGCAGTTTGAACCCCGAGTAAATAAGACTCAAATGATTAAACCGACTACTTTGTAAAATATGACGTGAGCAACTTAAAGTTAACTACATCTCTAGAAACTCACATAGCAAAATAGCTGTAAAGAAGCTTGTATGCTTGTAAATAAAAAATTTCCAAAGTACCAGGCACACACCATACGCACACTGCTTTAACAAATGTGCTTAAGTCCTAAAAGACACATGGTTTCACCACACCTGGAAATATACAACACATGTGGTATAAAATCCTAGTAAATAAACTCAGAGAATTTACCACCACTTGGAAAAATGACCACAATATACAATCAGCCTAAGCCGTAATATTGGTCAATAAAAAAAATACATTTATGTGGCAAAAAACAATAATGTTATTGTTTTATAAGCCCAAGAAATATCCATAACTCATAAAAAAAGTTAACTGGATCGACAAAAAATCTTAATGCTTGACACCTTTTAAATCGCATTGTACCAACCCTTGACAAAATTAAATAACTATTGTATAAAAGGATTTCGCAGGTGTTGGGCACTATTGACATACACATTCTTGCTCATTAAAAAAATAAGCCCCTAGGGACATATCTCAGACCACACCTAGCAATATGGGCTGAAAACACTCGGCGGACCTCGTCCCAATTATTCGTTTTCCGATACCCTTAAATAAAAACCAGCAAAATAACCACAGCCATTCTAGCCTCTTTGTCTTCCTCGCGAAAATCCCCCGGCGCTCCTGTTCACAGCAAACACTACTCAGATTAGGGTTCCATTTCCCCACATTTCTAGCAACCAAAACCTTGCGCCCTCCACTAGATTCGGCTACGGATAACTCCAATTTTCTTCCTCACACCATTCCTTATCAGGAAAACCCCTCAATCCATCCACTCCCGCACCGTAACCATGGCCGGGGAGAGAAAAATCCCCTTTGACCAATGGGCAGCATATGATGTAAAGAAATCCACCAAAATAGTGAAGGATGGCGTACTCCCAGTGAAAGAAATCATTGGGTGGCATCCTGTCTACGGCGAGGAATTCCCAGACCTAGACACCGATGAGATCGTGGTATTTACCCCTTTATTTTACGCTGGCTTTGCCCTTCCAACTTCCAATTTCTTACGCGGACTTCTTCAATTTTATGTAATCCAAATTTATCATCTGAACCCGAACTCTGTCATGCACATTGCCAATTTTATCCACCTTTGTGAAGCCTTTTCTGGCATCCATCCAGACTTCGTTCTATTCCTCCGCATGTTCTATCTCAAACCTCAACAAGACAAAAACAATCCGTGTGTAGTTGGTGGATCTAGATTTTAGTTGCATGGAACACTATGCCAAAAATACTTTTCTCTTCCTTTCAAGACTTCTAACAAAGGCTGGCTCTCTAACTGGTTTTACATCTCCAATCCGACCCCTAGTCTACCTGACTTTGTCAGCCTCCCACTAGTTCCTCAAGCACATTGGAGAGACTTCCCAATCGGCCATGAGCTTGCCCAGGCAAATCAACGGCTCAGCCTCTTAATGGAGATTAAGTAAAAAGGTCTTCAAGGAGAACAAGTCACTCGGCATTTCATCAAATGCCGATTGGCTCCAATCAAAGAAAGATCTAAACCGACTTACGAGTATGAAGGTCAGACTGATCCAAACCACGGAGATCCAAACTCCATAGACTTTAAGGTCATGTGCACCAGAATGTACAAGGTCTTCTCATCTGGCATAGTTGTTGACTACAGCCACAAGCTTCCAGTTACACCATACAGTCTACATCGACCACTCCTCCATAGTTGTTGACTACAGCCACAAGCTTCCAGTTACACCATACAGTCTACATCGACCACTCCTCCAGTAAATAAATTTCCACTTCTCTATGCAACCATGTTATTTACAGTATAATTGTCTTAACAATTCTTCTTAATATTACTCATGCAAGAAAATCTTCTCTTTTCCCCCAAGCCTCCCCTTAACGCTCCTCGCAAGCAAGCCGACCACTAGCCAGGCGCAACCTTCAGGCGACCCTACAGTAAACCCAGCAACCAAAAGCAAGCGAGTAGCTCAAGATGAGAATCCAAAGCAGAAATTGAAATGCAGAAGACTAGTTTGTGATGACTCTGATGACGATGGACCAAACAGTCAGCAAATTAGTACCACAACTACGCTACCCAAATCTCCGATGACTCGGTCTGCTCCCAAATTCCGCAAATCATCAAGGTAACAATCACTTCCCAAATTTGACTGGCTTCAATTTTCCCAACTCTGAATCATCACATCTCGTACAATCATAGGACACCTCAAGCTTATCGTGTCATCTTTTGGTCCGTTCCTTGTACATTATAGCATTGTGATAAGCTTCATCTTTCCATTCCTCTAGTTACGAAAGCTGCATTTGTCGGTATCGTCCAGCTTGTCGTAAATCCATGTTCCAAGTCCGGATGGCCCAATGCGCCCTGTGTTCCTGCTCAACGGGTAGGTGGTCTTCCAGATGGGCGTCTTATATGCGTTCCTGTATGCCCAAAGAACATCGTGTACCTTGTGCTTCCATGCCTTCCCATTTCATTGATAGTCTTCTGCAGAATATTCGTGACCACTACTTTGGGGGTGGTATGGAGTTGCAATGTTGCGTTGTGTCCCAAGCTCTTGCAAAAAGTTCTGGAAGGTCTTGTCGATGAAATGAGACCCTCCATCACTAATCACCATCCGCGGTGTTCCAAATCAAGGGAATATGACCTCGTGGAACATCCTATGGGTGTGCTTGGCGTCGGCAGCACGACATTGCTTTTCCACCCACTTGGACACATAGTCAATATTCACCAAGATGTACTCGCAATCATGGGACTTTGGGAAGGGCCCATATAGTATATACCCCATACATCAAATAGTTCCACTTGAACATTGTATGTTAGGGGCATAGCATCACAAGCAGTGATACCTCCATGCTTCTGACATCTTGTACAAGTCTGAATGAATTCTTTTGTATCTTCATACATTGTAGGCCAAAAGAATCCACTCTGCCAGATCTTTGCCTGGGTGCGTAATCCACTCTGCCATAAGGTGCCGCGTGGTATTTTTTGATGATCTGGGTGCATTTATTTGTTGGTACACCTCTCCTGAGTAGTTCGTCGGAACAGACTCGGCAAAGGTACAACTCATCACATTAGTGCCTTCGGCTCTTATAAATGAGTCGTCTTTTGTTCTCCCCAGGTGGTACGTATCCCACAACCATGAAGTTGACTATGTTTGCATACCACGGATTTTAGTTTGTTATCTTTAACAACATTTCGTCTGATAGGAAATTAATTATCGGTAGCTCCTGCATGTTAGTGATTTACATACGCGACAAATGATCTGCTACAAAATTTTCTACTCCCTTTTTATCTTTTATTTGAAGAGAAATTTCTTGGAGTAGAAGAACCCACCTTATTAACTGAGGTTTTGCCTCTTTCTTTGTGAGCAGGTATTTAAGAGTGGCATGATCAATATAAACTATCACCTTAGCTCCAACTAAGTAAGACCCAAATTTATGAATTTCAAAAACCACGGCCAAGAGGTCCTTTTCAGTTGTGGCATAATTAATCTGAGCTCCTGTCAACGTTTACTAGCATATCGATAGAAAACTGCTTATTATGTTCAGTTTGGCTGAGAACGGCTCCCACAACATAATCACTAGCATTGCACAGGATTTCAAATGGAAGCACTAATCAAGGTTTGAATGATTGGTGCTGAAATGAGTGCTTCTTTTAGGTAATTAAAAGATTTTATGCACTCATCATCAAAATTAAAGGGGTATCCTTACACTACTACGAAAAAGGTTTTCGCTGGTGGTAAAAAGAGATTTTCGCTGGCAGCGGAGGCAGCTACTAGCAAGTAAAGGCCAGTGAAAATAGAGACTTTTTACTGCCGGATGACCAGCCGCTTGCGAAAAAAGATTTCACAAGCGGTGCTGAAATTTTCACTGGCGGATGACCAACCGCATGCCAAAAGATATTCAGATGCATCACTATTAAGCCAGCCGCTAGTGATAAGGATTTTTTTGGGAAAAAATAAAATATAAAAAATGCAATAGCAAAAATCCTCATATTAATCGCAATGAATTCACCTATGACAATAACAAATCCCAAATTCACAAATCATACCCACAATGAATTCACGAGTCACATTCACATGGCAGATACCAAATATTAGAATTCACAATACACCACCATCCCAAAATTCACAAAAAAGGTATCCCATACATCACAACATTCAAAAAAGTTGTCGGCGTCAATCGGCATCGGCAACGGAGGGTGGAAACCGGCCACGACAAGATAACCCTAAGGCCAGCCACCGCTCCCGTTGCCGTTGCACGAGGGAGAGAGAAAGATGGCTGGGCAACGCCGACGATAAGGAGATCCCGCGGTGGCGGATCCGGTGCTCCTTTGGCCCGACGGCGGTGGATTCGTGCTCCCGTGGCTCGGCGGCAGCGGATCCGAGCTCCCGTGGCCTGGCGACGGTGGATCCGTGCTCCTTTGGCCCGACGGTGGTGGATTCGCGCTCCTATGGCCCCACGGCGGCGGGTCCGCGCTCCGTCGGCTCGGTGATGGCAGATTCGAGATCCTGTGGCCCGACGATGGCGGATCCGCGCTCCATCAGCTCGGTGGCGGTGGATCCGAGCTCCCGTGGCCCGGCAACGGGGGATCCGCGCTCCTGCGGCTCACTGGCACCGGATCCAAGCCCACGCTGCCCCCTTCCCCACGCCGGCGCCGCCACCTCCTTCCTTGCGCTGCAGCACCCTTACTCGTGTAGCCGCCATTCGTCGTCGTTGTTGTCTCCTAGCACTGAGAGCACCTAGGCAGCCACCATCGGCGTGGGAGGCAGAGGAGGAGAAATGAGAGCTGAGGGATGAGATGAGAAATGGAAGAGGGAGAGATGCTCTCCAGGGAGATGAAAAGTGAGAGATGGACTCAGGCGCGCCTGGAGTCACGTGATTTATATCTCGATTTTATTTTCTCAGGCAGTGCTCTTAAGCCACCGCTAGCGAAAGATTTTCGCTACCGGCTGTTTAAGTGGGCCACCAGTGAAAATAGCTATATTTTTGCTGGCGGTTTACGTAACCCAACCACCAGCGAAAATTGATTTTCACTGATGGTTCTTAGACCCTCACCCCTGGTTATAATTTTGTAGGTGGATTTCGCAAAAGGCCACCAGTGAAAATAAAATGGTACCGCCATGAAAATCCAATTTTTTAGTAGTGTTAGCTAGCTATAAGGTGTAATGATAAAATAAACACTAAATTTACTTCATCAGCTGTAGAGATTAACATTACATAATCCATGAATCGATATTACTTTAAATAATAGTAATTAGGATAGATTGGACCTAACCAAGAAAGTATAAATCACTTATATCCAAAGTTACATGAAATAAAGACTATATGAGTTAATGCCATAACCTATGGGTAAACTTAAGCATGTATCGGCTATAACTCCGATACAACCTTATATTGGAATATTATTCTAATATAAATATATTAAACAGATAACAATCTAGTGTTAGATTAATCTAACAAGATTGGTAACTAGCTTAATATATTTAGAAAGTTGAGATTCCGATATAAGGGGTAGATATAACCTGTTAAACGAGACAAAAGTAAAGCAAAACAATTATATCAGATAAGATCGGCTGAAACCCCAATACTATCCTTATTGACAATCATAAAGCAGGCTAGAAATTATGGTTCGAAACAAGACTTAGTAGGTCAAACCTAATTGATGCAGCACTAAGTATAAAAAGAAACATAATGTCGAAACTAGATTTCGACAATATAAAAAGGGGTGGCTATCAAGCTAGAAAAGTAGATGGGTTATGAGACAAAAGATTTAGACAGGTTCAGGCCTTCACGAAGAAGTAATACCTTACTCCTGTTTCGGGGTTTTGCCTCCGAGTTGTGTATTGATCTTACGAAATGCTTATGTCCCCAAGGGGTCCCCTATCCTCCTTATATACCTAGAAGATAGAGGTTTACAAGATGAGATCTAGTCCGACACGGTCTAGATCTCCATAATCGATATACAATCTTACCAAACTAGGTATCCGGGTTCTAACTTGCCGCACAAGGTAATACCATACCCGAATTCTAATACACATCATATTCTATTTACATAATATACCCCTATTATCCAGTCGGATATTCTATGTCTGTGGGTATATGGGTACCATAATATCCACAGTAGCCCCTGAGACCTTTACAGTCGACGAGATAATCTTCACTCAAATAATAAATCATCATCTTCAAGTACTTCAATTATCCCTGCCATGATCTCCTGGGCGTTGAATCCAAAATCACGCGACTGTGAAGGGCTAAAGATTTCAAAAAATATTTCCAGGTGCATCGACTAGATGCACCTAATTAGATGTAGCCCCCGACTATGTGCTTAGTTGGAAAAAACTAAACATATAGTCAGAATTAATATATAAGCCGAGTGGTTTCATTAACCACTTTAACAGCAAAATGACAAATAATCACTTATAGGGCACATGTGGTATATAATCCAAGTAAATAAAACTCATAAAGGATTTACCAACCGCCAAGGATTGACCAAAAATATATAATCAGCCTAAGCTTTAATATAGATTAATAAAAATAATCACTTACGTGATAATTCGTACACTGACGTGCACATTCACTGAAACAAAGCAAGACATATATGGTAGAAATCTTTAACAAGATTCTCCAATCGCCTATTAAAAACCAAAGTAATAATACTTGGTTAATTTAATATGATCACTGACGTGACAATACGTGCACTTATTGCTCACCGAAGAGATTAAATCGCAACTGTGCTAATATCGTTGATATATTCTTCCCTGCTCACCACATAGAAGATTAAGCCCCCAAGGACATATACCAGACTTTCCAAATCTTGCGGCTACAGTATATCCAAAATTTACGGCCCATTTAGCGCACAAACGCGATCTGACCATTATAGGAAACGCCGCTTCGTCTTCTTCGTCTGTTTCGCTCAAATTCCCCAAACCGCGCACAGTACTGGCGATTTAGGGTTTCCAATCCACACTCGCTCAAGCTCCAATCCTCGATCCCTCGCATCAAGCTTTCTTGCGGTCCACCTCCAGCATAAACTTCATTCCATCACTCTCCCAAAAAACCCTAGAACTCTACCCAAATCCAATCCGCCCTCATGGCCGAAGAGAGAGAAATCCCTTTTGAGCAATGGGCTAGATCTGATGTGAAAGAGTCACATTTGCTGGAAATGGTGAAGGACGGAGTCCTGCCCGCAAAAGAAATCATTGGATGGCGCCCAGCGTACGGCGAGGAGTTTCCAACTCCCGACACCGGCGAAATCGTGGTATTTACCTCTTTTTTCTACTCTGGTTTTGCTTTGCCAGCCTCTTCTTTCTTCCGTGGTCTTCTTGCATTTTATAAAATCCAAATCTACCACTTGAATCCCAATTCCGTTCTTCATATTGCAAATTTCATCCACCTTTGCGAAGCCTTTCTTGGCATCCAACCACATTTTGCCCTATTCCGCCGCATCTTCTACCTCAAGCCCCAGCTCGACAAAAACAACCCTTGTGTAGTCGGCGGGTCCGGGTTCCAATTGCGAGGAACTCTGACTCAAAAATACTTCTCTCTTCCCTTCAAAACTTCCAACAAAGGATGGCACTCAAACTGGTTCTATATTTCAAATTCTTCTCCAAGCCTTCCCGAGTTCGTCGGTCTTCCACCCATCCCACAGGAAAATTGGAAAAATCTCCCGAGTGGCACTGAGCTAGCCCAGGCCAATGAATTACTTCTCCGACTGGTCGAGATCAAACAGCAGGGTTTGCAAGGGGAGCAAATCACTCGGCACTTCATCAAGTGTCGACTGGCCCCAATCAAGGAGAGGAGTAAGCCAGCTTACGAGTATGAGGGTCAGTCGGATCCCAATCGCGAAGACCCGGATTCCATTGATTACAAAATCATGTGTAACCGGATGTATAAAATGTTCTCTTCTGGGATTTCAGTCGACTATAGCCATAAGCTGCCCGTGACTCCATATGGCCTAGTTCGGCCACCTCCCGAGGTAAACAATCTGCTACTCTGTTATTTGTCCATTTCCAATCTTTCTACAATTCTGTCTTTATTAATTTATCCCGTTAAATAGGACAATAAACGATTTTCTTCAAATCCTCCAACTCCTGCCTTGAAAGAAACTATCCCAAAGAAACCTCTCCCGACTGATGGTCCAAAAATCAACCCAGCCGGGAAGAGCAAGCGGGGTGTTGAGGAAAATATCCCCAAACAAAAGTTGAAGAAAAGGAAAGTTGCCATCAGCGACTCTGAAGACGATTAGTCCGAGTCGCAGACGAGCAACAAGCCGGCTGAAGCCAAGTCTCCAGTCAATCGGCCTGCGCCCAAAATCCGGAGATCAACAAGGTAGCATTTTTACTGTAATTGCACTATCATTGGCTTCTTAGAAAAATACTCATATAGTCAAAATCTGTCGAACTCCAGAAAACCCCAAGATATAGATTTGGGCAAGAAAGCTGATGTGCCACCTGTACCAAGTGAGCCACACCGTGAACCTCGTGTGTTTAGTCAGTCGGGAAAATTAGCAGAAACTGCCGAAATACAGCCCCCGACTGACCCCCAGCCGGAGCAGGATAGCAATATCCCTGAAGTCGATGCTCCAGCAGGGAATCAACAAGGAAAAGATGACATCCCGACTGATGTGCCAACAGCGCCAGCCGAGCCGACTGAAGCAGATCCTAAGAATCTTGACCAAGGTCCGGTTGCGGCAGAAGTAAATACACCAGCTGATCCAGTCGGGAAGCTAGATGAAGCTCCAAAGAAAAACTCCAAAATTATCTCTGGTATGTCACACAGCTGAACTTAAACTTGATCCACCTGTCATATCACTATTTTTGACAATCTGCAAATTAGGCCCATTAACTGACGACAAAGAAGAAGAAATTCCAAGGATAAAAGCTGCCGAAGATTCCCTTCCTCCAATCAAACTTCTATGGAGGGATAGAGACGGCACTCCTCAAGGCATCATCGTCAGTCGTCAAGGCGAGAACGAAGAGCTCGAGTTGTTGAAAAAACATCTAACCGAGTCCACCCGTCTCATGAATGTAAGTATAAATTGTACTCATCTGTCTTTTTCACACTGTATTGCTTATGTGACGCATTGTCCAGAGAATCCACATGAGGAATGAGGCGAACACAGACGCCTTAGAAAAACTTGTGCCTCACCTTGAGAGCCTCAAACAAGTTCAAGCAGAGCTGGCCAGGATACGTGAAGATGCTCAAGCCAAGGAGCAGAAGTTAAAGAATCAAATCAATGAGCTAATGGAAGCTAGCTTCAATCACAGGGGTACAATTGGAGGTATAAATCCTTCCATCGTACTTTTACTGTGAATCCATGCTGTAGACTTGACCAAATTGTTTTTAATTCCTCAGCCCAAGCCATGATGATAGAATCCCTGGCTGCCCGAGTGAAAGAACTTGAGAAAACCAATACTCGGTCAGAAGCTGACAAACTTGAAGCCAAGAATGCCCTTGAAGGTATAATGACAACTTTAAAGATTAGTATGGAATGATGCCATATTACTTAGAAACTGTCTTGTCTCGCATAATGCAGAACACAAGGTGATGCGGACATCATTCCGTCGGATATACACAACAAGCCTCCATTGGTCATTCAAGGTCCAATCACAAGAGCTCGCGCACGACAATTGAATTTAGAGGTGAGTTCGTTCCTAAGTTCTTCTTTATATGATTTTGAGAATAGATTGCTACCTAATGATTATATTATGATTAGGAACAATGGAGAGGACAAGGAAATACTTAGAGAAGGACTTAGAGTCGTGGAAGGTCAGCGATGACGTTCAAATCAAGGTGGAGGCTTAAACCAAGTCGACTTCGAGTCTGTTTCGGAGTCCAGGACCAGTCTGCATTACAACGGGTGCCAAGGTTGCATACGTGCTTGGATTGGGGCGTTCTTTATATGGATGGAAAGCTAAGAAGATAATCTTTCCAATGGTTCTGGTCCCATGTCCAAATTCATTACTAGTCATCGGGAATTGACCGAACAAGTTGACCTTCAGAATCTGTTCCGGCGCTGCGACGCCGTATTTGGGCCTTTGGGCCGTGTATCGTGTTGGAGCCCATTAGGGTTGCGTCAAGGGGTGTTTGCACGACCCTAAACTCCATATATCAGTAGCTGTCGCTATCTTTAGTTTTTGGGTTTTACTTAGATTAATCTATCAAGAACAGTTTCGCCGCTAGATCGGTTTGTAAGACCCCAATTTGTGAGCTTAATCACTCATCTGCAATTTTGGTTGCTATCTTCTTTGTTCTTGTTTGTGTTCTTCGATTTGCAAGCAGGGATTAGCCTTTTTGGCGAGGTCAACCGAGTTTCGGCACGGTTGATAACTAGAGGAGACGTGGTGCTGCGATTGCGGGGTTCAGGAACGTGCTCGTTCAAGAAGCCGGATCAATTTGTGTTGCGCCTCCACCAAAATCGTTGATTATCAGAACCTTTCGGAAGATTGGGAACTCTAGTCTACATTGCATACGGACTCAGAATCAGGCAAAATTTAACTTTTCGGATAAGAGAAAAAAATTTTACATCCGTTCCCCCCCCTTGGCGGGTTTGGCGAAATCAGAATTCCGAAATTTGGCTTGCAAAATTGTCTGTTCGAGCTCTCAAGATTCCGCACTCTCTTAATAGTGGTTTCAGAAAATTACAGAGGCCACGTATCAACTCCGATTGAGCTGTAACTTTGTGGTGTCCCTATTTTCGTGCTCCTAGAAAAGAAAAAAATAAAAGAAAAATAAAAGAAAAAAGAAAGAAAAGTTGATTTCCACGCTTATCTGCCTTACGGTTTTGCTGTTTTTGCTGAAACTCGCCGAAACTTGCCTGTCCATCTTTCCTAGCTGTTTACCAGTGATATATTCCTTGACGCCATCATTTGGTACCACTACTGTCTAGGACACGAGTAGACCAACAACTGAGGACAAGTGACTTAGGATTTTTTATTCAGCATTACTATCTGTCATTGGATTGTGTACCATTCACATATATTTGGCCTTCCTAGCTCTACATATTACTTCTGGACAGCACAGGTTCTTGAGCCTTGCAATCGCTGACTACGCCTTCTAGGTATCCTTTGCTTTGCTGGTAAGAACCTTATAAGGGCTTGGTAAGGTGCTCCATATTGCTGAGTTGTTGAGAGGCACTACTATACCTGTGTAATAGATTATTAGGGATAACCTTCACCTTTGGTTGTTGTTTTGGTGTTTCAATGGCAGGAGACAATGAGGAGACGACTCCCAAGGAATTTGCTGACTGTGTCAGTCAAGAGCAACTACGAACTGTTGTAGGAAATGCTCATAAAGAGATAATGGAGGCAGTCACAACAGCAGTCCACGAAGCCATCATTAAACTCGACCTCGGCAGTCACAACTGATCGGGTTGCTGCGTTGGAGACTCGACAACCATCCAATGAGGAAGTGAACGACAGCAACACCGGTGGTGTCCAGAAGACACGGTATACGATTCCAATGGTAATGTAGATGAACAAGCTACACAACAAGCACGGTTACAACGTCGTCTTCGCTTCAACATGACAGGTATGAGTGGCGCTCAACACCACCACCAACAAGGTAATAATAATAATCATAATAATCGTGTGCCCGATGATCTTTATGCTAAGGTTAAGTTTAAAATACCTTCCTTTTCAGGTCATTATGATGCTGAGAAATACCTTGATTGGGAGATGACAGTAGAGCAAAAATTTAGTGCCCACCTTGTGCCTGAGCAGCATAGAGTTCGACAAGCTAGTAGTGAGTTTAAAGATTTTGCTATCATTTGGTGGACTGGGTTAGCTGCTGAGGGTGTTTTACCTACTACTTGGGAAGAACTTAAAGTAGCTATGCGCGATAGATTTGTTCCTCCATCCTATCATAGGGAGTTACGCAAGAAACTGATGCGTTTAGAACAAGGGGATAAATCTGTACAGGATTACTATGGTGAGCTACAAAAGGGATTAATGCGCTGTAGCATTGGGGAGGGGACCGAGGATGCCATTTGTCGTTTTTATTCGGGTTTAAGGGCTGAAATCCAGAACATAGTTGATTATAAGGAATTTAACACTGTCAACCAGTTGTTTCAGTTTGCTATGCTTGCGGAGAAGGAATTGCAGGGGCGTGATCAACAGGGCAAGACCAAGGCAAGTACGTACACTCCGTGCACGACGCCACCTCCGGGGCCGACCAAGGCTACCTCTTTCCGGACACCCCTTCCAGCGAACAAGCGACCAGCTGCATCCGGAGTTTCTGCGGTGCCAAAACCACCTCCACCACGACCATCAGATTCAGGTAAAAGTCCTTCGCAGGTAACCGCAAAGAGCGCTTCATCCGTCGCTTCGATGGGACGCACTCCAAACATTCAGTGCCACCGCTGCCAAGGATTTGGCCATGTACAGAAAGATTGTCCTAGTCAACGGGTATACATTGCCACAGAAGTTGGCTATATCAGCACCTCCGATGTTGAGGATGATGAAGAAGACGAGGAGGAAGGAGTGGATGCTGAGGATGGTGAATTCTTTGGGCGTGAGGACACAGCAACCTACATGAACATTATTGTACAGCGGGTGCTTAGCACGCAGGTACAACAATCTGAAAGGTTGCAACGCCACATTTTGTTCCAGATTTTCTTCGTCATCAACAATCGTCGTGCACGTGTGATCATTGATGGAGGTAGCTGCAATAATTTGGTGAGTTCTGACTTGGTCAAGAAGCTTGGCTTGACCACACGCCCACACCCACATCCATACCATATTCAGTGGTTAAATGATTCTGGAAAGGCAAAGGTAACACGATCTTGCAGAGTTTCGTTTTCCATTGGTTCATATGTTGATTCTGTTGATTGTGATGTGGTTCCTATGCAAGCTTGTTCACTTTTGTTGGGTCGTCCTTGGGAACATGATAATGATGCTACACACCATGGTAGAGGTAATAGATACAGTTTTGTGCATAAAGGAAAGAAAATTACTTTGGTTCCATTAACCCCTGCTGAAATTGTAGAGGCTGATAAAGAACGAGCTGCTAGTTTGAAACTTAATGAATCTGAAAATCAGCAAATTGCTAAATCTATTTTTCCACCTAAAAAGGATAAGCCTTCACCTAGTTCTAAGGCCGAGGGAATTAAATTGAAGGGTGGTGTTATGCTTGCAACAAAATGTGACATTGCTGAAATTTCTGCTGATGATATTTGCTATTCCTTGATATGCAAACAAGCTTTGTTTTCTCTTGATGATATTGCTAGCTCGATACCTTCTGCTGTCACTAACCTTTTGCAGGAGTATGAGGATGTTTTTTCAGCTGAGATACCCCCGGGATTGCCACCTATGAGAGGGATCGAGCACCAAATTGATTTGATCCCTGGAGCAACATTACCAAACCGTGCTGCTTATCGAACCAATCCCGAGGAGACTAAAGAAATTCAGCGACAAGTCCAAGATCTTTTGGACCGCGGGTATGTACGTGAAAGCCTTAGTCCTTGTACAGTGCCTGTAATTTTGGTTCCTAAGAAAGATGGGTCTTGGCGAATGTGTGTTGATTGTAGAGCCATTAATAATATTACTATTCGGTATCATCATTCTATTCCTCGGTTAGACGATATGCTTGATGAGTTGTGTGGTTCAATAATTTTCACAAAGATTGACTTACGTAGTGGATACCACCAAATTAGAATGAAACTTGGAGATGAATGGAAAACAGCTTTCAAAACCAAATTTGGATTGTATGAGTGGTTAGTAATGCCTTTTGGTTTGACTAATGCCCCTAGTACTTTCATGCGCTTAATGAATGAGGTTTTAAGGCCTTTTATTGGACGATTTGTGGTAGTCTACTTTGATGACATCTTGATTTATAGCAAGTCTTTGGATGAACACTTGGATCATTTACGTGCTGTTTTTCATGTCTTATGTAATGCACGTTTGTTTGCTAACCTTGATAAGTGCATGTTTTGCACGGAACGAGTCTCTTTTCTTGGCTATGTTGTTACTCCACAGGGAATTGAGGTGGATGAGACAAAAATTGAAGCCATTAAGAGTTGGCTGGTTCCCTTAACCATCACACAGGTGAGAAGTTTTCTTGGTCTTGCAGGATTTTATCGCCGTTTCGTCAAAGATTTCAGCACCTTTGCTGCACCCTTGAATGAGTTGACGAAGAAAGGGGTGGTCTTTCATTGGGGAAAAACACAGGAGGAGTCTTTTGTCACTTTGAAGGACAAGCTTACACACGCACCTTTGCTCCAACTTCCAAACTTTGGTAAACTTTTCAGTTAGAATGTGATGCTAGTGGAGTTGGCATAGGAGGTGTTTTGATGTAAGATGATAAACCTGTTGCATACTTTAGCGAGAAGTTGCATGGCCCTGTTTTGAATTATTCCATGTATGATAAGGAATTGTATGCTCTTGTACGTTCTTTAGAGACGTGGCGTCATTATTTGTGGCCTAAAGAATTTGTTATTCATTCTGATCATTAATCGCTTAAGTATCTTCGCTCTCAAAATAATTTGAATCGTAGACATGCTAAATGGGTTGAGTTCACTGAATCTTTTCCTTATGTCATCAAGCACAAGAAAGGAAAAGATAATGTGATTGCTGATGTTTTGTCCAGACGTTATACTTTGTTGTCCCAACTTGATTGTGGGATTTTTGGTCTTGATTCAATTAAAGAACAATATGCGCTTGATCCTGAATTTAAAGACGTGATGTTGAATTGTAAAGAGGGACGCACTTGGAATAAATTTGTGATCAATGATGGATTTGTGTTTCGAGCTAACCGTCTATGCGTTCCAGTTGGGTCCGTTCGTCTTTTGTTGATACAGGAAGCGCATGGAGGAGGATTGATGGGACATTTTGGAGCTAAGAAGACGGAGGATGTTTTGGCTTCACATTTCTTTTGGCCAAAGATGAAGAGAGATGTTGAGAGGTTTGTGGCACGCTGCACCACTTGTCAAAAAGCTAAGTCTCGTTTGAATCCACATGGTTTGTATATGCCTCTTCCTGTTCCTTCTACTCCTTGGGCAGATATTTCTATGGACTTTGTTTTGGGATTGCCTAGGACTAAGAGGGGGAGGGATATTATTTTTGTTGTGGTCGATCGATTTTCTAAGATGGCACACTTCATACCATGTCATAAAAGTGATGATGCTATTCATATTGCTGACCTCTTTTTCCATGAGATTGTTCGTTTGCATGGTATGCCTTCTACTATTGTTTCAGATCGTGATGCAAAATTCCTTAGTCATTTTTGGCGCACGCTATGGAACAAGTTGGGTACAAAGTTATTGTTTTCTACTACATGTCACCCACAAACAGATGGACAAACGGAGGTAGTTAACCGCACTTTGGGTACAATGTTGAGGGCTATTTTGAAGAAAAATTTAAAGATGTGGGAGGAATGTTTGCCACATGTGGAATTTGCATATAATCGGGCAACACATTTTACTACCAAGGTAAGTCCTTTTCAGGTAGTGTATGGTTTCAACCCCCGTGCTCCTATTGATATTTTGCCTTTACCTACTAGTGAGAGGGTTCACAGTGATGCTATCGCACGTGCTGATTTTATTTTGAAAATGCATGAAACAACTAAGCACAACATTGAAAAGATGAATGAAAAGTATAGAATTGCTGGTAGCAAAGGTAGGCAAGAAGTGAAGCTTGAACCGGGTGATTTAGTTTGGTTGCACTTGCGAAAGGATAGATTTCCAGAATTGTGAAAGTCTAAATTGATGCCTAGAGCTGATGGTCCTTTTAAAATTGTTGAGAAGATTAATGATAATGCATATAAACTTGAGTTGCCTTCCGAGTTTGGGGTTAGTCCCACGTTTAACATTTCAGATTTGAAGCCATACTTGGGAGAGGAAGATGAGCTTGAGTCGAGGACGACTTCAATTCAAGAGGGGGAGGATGATGCGGACATCATTCCATCAGATATACACAACAAGCCTCCATTGGTCATTCAAGGTCCAATCACAAAAGCTCGCGCACGACAATTGAATTTAGAGGTAAGTTCGTTCCTAAGTTCTTCTTTATATGATTTTGAGAATAGATTGCTACCTAATGATTATATTATGATTAGGAACAATGGAGAGGACAAGGAAATACTTAGAGAAGGACTTAGAGTCGTGGAAGGTCAGCGAGGACGTTCAAATCAAGGTGGAGGCTTAAACCAAGTCGACTTCGAGTCTGTTTCGAAGTCCAGGACCAGTCTGCATTAGAACGGGCGCCCAGGTTGCATACGTGCTTGGATTGGGGCGTTCTTTACATGGATGGAAAGCTAAGAAGATAATCTTTCCAATGGTTATAGTCCCATGTCCAAATTCATTACTAGTCATCGGGAATTGACCGAACAAGTTGACCTTCAGAATCTGTTCCGGCGCTGCGACGCCGTATTTGGGCCTTTGGGCCGTGTATCGTGTTGGAGCCCATTAGGGTTGCGTCAAGGGGTGTTTGGACGACCCTAAACTCCATATATCAGTAGCTGTCGCTATCTTTAGTTTTTGGGTTTTGCTTAGATTAATCTATCAAGAACAGTTTCGCCGCTAGTTCGGTTTGTAAGACCCCAATTTGTGAGCTTAATCATTCATCTGTAATTTTGGTTGCATTCTTCTCTGTTCTTGTTTGTGTTCTTCGATTTGCAAGCAGGGATTAGCCTTTTTGGCGAGGTCAATCGAGTTTCGGCACGGTTGATATCCAGAGGAGACGTGGTGCTGCGATTGCGGGGTTCAGGAACGTGCTCGTTCAAGAAGCCGGATCGATTTGTGTTGCGCCTCCACCAAAATCGTTGATTATCAGAACCTTTCGGAAGATTGGGAACTCTAGTCTACATCACAAGGTCAAAACCAAGGCTCAATTTGAAGTGTTCGCCGAGAAGGTCAAAAAGGCTGAGACCATTAGAGATGATATCGCCAATGCGGTTGCCCCAGTATTGAACGCAATTTTCCAGAATGGACTTGGGAGCAGTCAAAAAGATGCGGTCCAGATCTTTGAAGGTCTTCGTACGTCTTCGGCGAAATATTTCAACAACATCAAGGATGCTGCAATGATGGGTGCCAGTCAGGCCATGGCAATTCTGAAGTGCTTGTACCCCCGAATAGAGATTGATGCAGTCGGGGATGGATTTGCAGATGGAATTACTGACGAGCAGGCCATTGAATTGATCAACCAAGCTCAGGACTCGGCCGAGAAGCTCGCAGTAGATGTATTACAAAAATTCCAATCTTGAGCTTTGTAAATACTTTTGTTTGAAACAATATATAGTACTCTTAGTTAATGTATTACGACTTATTTATGCCATGCAATAAATCGTAGATCCAGTTTCAAATTTCTTAAAACTTTTGTCTGACTGCTCCAAGCCTAGAACTTGTTACAATCATCGAAAAATTTTTAGTCCTTATCCGCTGAACCTAGATTTAAACAGGGTCAATGACAAGTCATAAACAAAACAGAAGAAATAATATATTGTTATCAGTAGCCCCCGACTAACCGCTCGGCAGAGGCAGGTGAGTGGATAGTCTAAGGGAAAGGTGTACAAAATAATCTTTCAGCATAAAATCTTCGAAGATGCTCTATATTCCACGAGTTATCCACCATGGTTCCGTCTTCACGCTTGAGTCAAGCTCCCGGACGAGTGACTTCCACTATTATGAATGGCCCTTCCCATAAGGGAGATAACTTATGCCTATCTTTAGTCGTTTGAATCTTCCGTAGAACCATGTCGCCGACTATGAAAGCGCATGATTTGACATTGCGATTGTGGTAACGTCGTAGGCCTTGTAAATATCTGGCCGACTAGATTAGCGCTACTTCTCTTCCTTCTTCCAGTCGGGTGAGATCATCAACTCTATCAGAATCATGACGTTCTTCATTGAAGTTGCGAACTCGCAAGGACTCGAACTCCATCTCACTCGGCAACATGGCTTCTGCACCATATACCAAGAAGAAGGGTGACTGGCCCGTAGCCCGACTCGGGGTTGTGCGTAGCGACCACAAAACAGAAGGTAACTCTTCTGTCCACCGACTGGCATACGGGCGTAGTCTGTCAAAAACTCGAGCCTTGATTCCTTGAAGCACCATGCCGTTTGCACGCTCAACTTGACCATTGCTCATTGGGTGAGCGACTGAAGCATAGCAAATTTTGATTCCAAAGTCTTCGCAAAAATCTTTGAAAACGCCACCGGTGAACTGGGTTCCATTATCCGTAATAATCCGGTTCGGTACGCCAAAGCGATGAACAATGTTGATGAAGAAATCGCGCGCCTTATCCGCAGTGATAGTTGCTACCGGTTTTGCCTCAATCCATTTGGAGAATTTATCCACAGCAACAAAAAGATGAGTGTATCCGCCTTGCGCCCTCTTGAACGGGCCCACCATGTCCAGTCCCCAAACCGCGAAAGGCCAAGAAAAGGGAATAGTTTGTAACTCCTGTGCTGGCAAGTGGGTTTGTTTCGCAAAGAATTGACAACCTTCACATGTGAGAACGATTTTGTCGGCGTCACTGATTGCTGTAGGCCAGAAAAAGCCTTGTCGATATGCCTTCCCGACTAAGGTTCTTGCTGCCGCGTGATTCCCGCATACTCCCGAGTGAATGTCATTTAGAAGTTGTATGCCGTCTTCAATGGAGCTACATCTCTGCAATATTCCCGAAGGACTTTTCTTGTATAAATCGTCCTCCATGAGGGTATAAATCTTGGAGCGGCGTTGAATTCGTTCGGCTTCGTTCTTGTCGGGAGGCAACTGTTGATTCTTGAGATACTTGATGAAAGGCGCCCTCCAGTCGGTGTCAAGCAATAAAACTTGTTCTCCAGATTCATCCTTAGCAGTTGATTGATTTGAAACCGTGGGTTGGTGGAGATGCTCGACGAAAACATCCGATGGAGCTGCTTCTCTTTTTGAACCGAAATTAGCCAGTCGGTCGGCTGCTTCATTGTTGTGACGGAGAACATGAGTTAGCTCCAAACCATCAAATTTGTCTTCAAGCTTGCGTACTTCCTGTCGGTAGGCCGCCATGTTGTCGTTGAGGCAGGTCCAGTCTTTCATCACTTGGTTGACCACAAGTTGAGAATCTCCACGAACTATCAGCCTGCGAATCCCTAGGGATATGGCGATCCGTAATCCATGCAGGAGTGCTTCATATTCCGCCACGTTGTGGGATGCTGGAAAGTGAATCCATAGAACATAGCTGAGGCGTTCACCAGTCGGGGAAATCAGAACGACCCCTGCCCCACACCCTGAAATTCTTTTTGATCCGTCAAAGTGCATTGTCCAGTACTCGATTTTTTCTACAGGAACGTCTTCTTGGCACTCCGTCCACTCGGCAACGAAGTCGGCTAGCACCTGGGATTTAATAGAAACTCGAGGCTTGAAAGTTATGTCCAAAGGCATTAACTCTAGGGCCCACTTTGCGATGCGGCCGGTGACTTCCTTGTTGCGGAGGATTTCGCCGAGTGGAAAAGATGTAACGACAGTCACTGGGTGGCTTTGGAAATAATGAGCCAATTTTATGACTGTGATTAAAACTCCATATAGCAACTTCTGCACTTGAGGATATCTCGTCTTTGAATCAACAAGGACTTCGCTAACGAAGTAGATTGGTCGCTGAACTTTTTGGGTGCGGTCATCCTCTTCTCGTTCAACGACTAAAACTGTGCTCACCACCTTTGCAGTTGCAGATACATAAAGCAATAGTGGTTCTTGTGGCATTGGTGAGGCTAACGCCGGCTGAGTTGTTAGAAAGGTCTTGAAGTTGTCAAACGCCTTTTATGCTTCTGGTGTCCATTGAAAATCGTCAGTCTTCTTAAGGGGCTTGAAAAAGGGCATTCCACATTCTCCAAGTCTTGAAACAAATCTGCTGAGTGCTGCCATGCATCCTGTTAGCTTCTGAACATCCGTCTGAGAACTCGCCGGTTTCATGTTTAATATAGCATTGATTTTCTCCGGGTTGGCTTCAATTCCTCTCCAAGAGACCATGAATCCGAGTAGTTTTCCTGACGGTACTCCGAAGGTGCATTTCTCAGGGTTCAACTTCATCCTGAAGGCACGTAGGATGAAGGCACGTATGTTGGTGAATGTCTCCTCCAGATCCTTGATCAAGTCGTCCTTTTGCTTGGTCTTGATAACAACGTCGTCAACATATGCTTCAACGTTCCGTTCGAGTTGTGTTGCAAGGCATCGCTGAATCATGCGTTGATATGTCGCCCCTGCGTTCTTCAATCCAAAAGGCATGGTAATGTAGCAGTAGGCGCCGAACGGAGTGATGAATGAAGTCTTCAAGCAGTCGGACTCTTTAAGGCTGATCTGATGGTAACCGAGTAACAGTCAAGAAAACTGAGTAGTTCACAGCCGGCTGTTGAATCCACCATTTGATCTATCCTTGGTAAACCGAAAGGATCTTTGGGGCAAGCCTTGTTCAAATCTGTGTAGTCGACGCACATGCGCCATTGACCAGTCTTCTTGCGGACCAATACCGGGTTGGCTAGCCAGTCGAGGTGATAAACCTCCTTGATAAATCCTACTGCTAACAGCTTAGTTAATTCCTCCTTGATAGCTTCTCTTCTGTCCTGTGCGAATCGGCGGAGTCGTTGCTTGATAGGTTTTGCATCTTCTCTAACATTTAAAGAGTGCTCAATCATCTCACTAGGAATACCAGGCATATCAGATGGTTTCCAGGCAAAGATATCTTTATTAGCTTGAAGAAAGGTGATGAGCGCGCTTTCCTATTTGCTATCTAACTCAGCGCCTATTACAGCAGTTTTTGTAGGATCAGAGGGATCTAGGGGAATCTTCTTTGTCTTGGCATCGCCTTCTCCGGTCTTGGCCAACTTGCCGACTGGAATTTCACCGTCTTGAGATGTTGATGCAGCTAGTCGGACCTCCTGCTGGCCAATTGTTCTCTCACGAGATTGGGCCAACTCGTAGCTGTCCTTGTCGCATGTAAGGGCTTGCTTGACGTCGCTCCGTAAGGATATGACTCTGCGTGGCCGCGGCATCTTCATCATCATGTAGGTGTAGTGGGGAATCGCCATGAACTTGGCAAGCGCCGGGCGACCGAGGATGGCGTGGTAAGCTGTCTCGAAATCGGCCACCTCGAAGCTGATGTTCTCTGTCTGAAAATTCTCCTTGGTCCCGAAGGTCACTGGGAGAGTGATTTGGCCGAGTGGTGTTGAAGATAGCCCCGGGATGACTCCATGAAAGGGGGCGTTACTCGGCTTCATCTCGGATCGGGGAATTTGCATCTCATCCAAAGTTTTGGCGAAAAGAATGTTGAGCGCGCTGCCGCCATCAATGAGGGTGCGCTTGAGCTTGACGTTGCGAACAACTGGGTCTAGTACCAGGGGGTACCGCCCCGGGTGGACCACTCGGTCGGGATGATCCGAGCGGTCAAACTTGATTGGGACTTCCGACCATCGCAAATATTGGGGGGTTGCGGGTTGTGCCGCATTGACCTCTATGTCGGTGAGCTTCTGCTTCCTTTTGGACTCGTAGGCGAGTGGGCCGCCAAAAATGTGGTTGAGCTTGCTCCTGGGATCTTGATACGCTCCTTGGCTTGGCTCCTCGTCATCTTTCATTTTCTGCGTTGAGGTGTCTTCTCCTTCGGTTGGTTTCTTGACTTGGGCGGCATATATTTCCACAAATTGTTTGTAGATGAAACAATCCTTGGCCGCGTGCCCCTTGCCGGGATGATGCGTGCATGGACCGTTCATGATCTTGTCGTAGGAGTTGACTCGAGGGCACTGGCTCTGGTAATTTTGATTTGAAGTTGTAGCGACTAGATCCTCAGGCTTGCGCTTGCGCTCTCTATGCTTTGTGTTGCTCCCACTGGGCCCTGGTGCGGTGTCGTGATCCTTTTTCTTCCAGGTTCCCGCTGACTGCTTTGATGCTTTGACTGCGTCGTTGGACTTGGCGTACTCAGTTGCCTTCTCAAACATTTGCTTGACTGTCCTTGGAGGTTTGCGGCTGAATTTTCCAATCAGGAGATCATTGCGTAGCCCCCGAATGAATGCGGCGATGATGTTGTCGTTGGTGATGTCGGAGATCTTGTTGCGCTTCTTGGAGAAACGCCGTATATACTCATTGAGGGTTTCGTCCGGCTTCTGGACGATGTTGTAGAGTTCAAAGTGAGTTCCAGGACGCTCAAAAGTGCGTTGGAAGTTGGCGACGAAGTGATCGCGGAGTTCGCTCCAGGTATCAATTGTGCCTTTGGGCAATCCAGCGAGCCAATTCCTGGCTGAGTCGGTCAACGCTACCGGCAGATAGTTTGCCATAACTTTGATGTCTCCTCCTGCTGCGTGAATTGCGAGCGTGTAGACGGTTAACCATGATTCCGGATCGGTTTTTCCGTCGTACTTCTCGATGCCGGTCGGCTTAAAACCAGTCGGCCAATTCACTCGACGTAGATCTCTGGTAAAAGCTGGAACACCGTCGCAATCATCGTTGTCTTGAATGATGATACCCCTCTCTCGTCGTCTTTGATTGAGGGTGTCCCTCAGGTCGATTGAAGCCCTGGGAGGACTCTGGTAGTCGGAGTGAATCCGCCAGTCTCTGGCATGATGTGGTGGTCGGGCTAGATTGATAATAGGCGAGTGAACCGACTGGTCTCGTCGTGCTCCGCTATGATGGTCGGCACGTGAGTTGGTCTTGCTTCTGCTGTCTCTGACTCTTGATGGTGGGGCGCGACTGCCACTCGGCGCCTTAGAAGTTGATTGGCTAGGTCACCGACTGGATTCGGCGCGCGGTACGGTTGCTGCGACCAAGGTCTTGACTTGATTTATCAGCGGAGTAATATGAGGTGGTGCAGCTGCAGCCAACGTGTCAAGGAGGGTCACCACGCCGACTGCATTCTGTTGCGGTGTGAGGAAGATGTTGGTGTTGTCGACAACTGTTTGCCCGATTGCATCCCTTACCCTGCGACCTGCCACGGCCAGATCTTGGTTTCTTCGGTCTTCGTCTTCTTTGCGTCTTGCCTCCTCAGCTTCTCTGCGTTGTCGTTCTTGCTCGGCTTGGGCTTGGCGCTCTTGTTCAAGTCTTGCTCTATCTTGATCAAGTCGGGCGCGTTCTTGCTCCAGTAGAATTCTCTGTTGCTCGATCCCAACTCGGGCTGCTTCTTCCACTTGTAATCTTGCAGCGACCTCAGCATCGGTTTTGTTGTTGGCCATGAAAACGCCGTTGAAAACCGGTGTGTAGTTGTCGTCCGAGTTGGCGTCGTCTGCGGTATCAGCATCAGGTGGGTTGCCGTGCACGCTTTCCTCCGAGGAGCTGGCGTATGCGGCGAGTTCGGTGGAAGAACACGATCCAAGTTTTGGCAGAACAACGTTAATGTCCCTGAAGCCGGACCCGATGACTGGATCCGCTGGTAACTCCATGGTGATGGTGCGATAGATTTGATCGTCTTGAGGAGTGCTTGATGGAGAAAACGATGTTGATGTGGTCGTACTACCGAAGTGGTTTGTCGTCTTGCAGCGGGAAAGGATCTTGATGCTGATCTCAACCATGTTCGGTAACCTGAGTGGCTGAGAGGTGCGATCTGCTCCCGACTGCGTCTTGGTGCTAATCGTGGCCATGTTCGGTAACCCGAGTGGCCAAGAGATGCGTTCTACTCCCGATTGGTTCGAATCCGAGTCGGAGAGAGATATCTTGCCGAAGTCGTCGGTGATGAAGTCGAGGCTACCGAAGCGGTACGCCTGCCCGGGAGGAAAGGCGAAGTCGTCGATGCCTGATGAAGATCCCATCGTACTTGATCGGCGATGAACTCGACGCACCCCTACCTGGCGCGCCAACTGTCGAAACTAGATTTCGGCAATATAAAAAGGGGTGGCTATCAAGCTAGAAAAGTAGATGGGTTATGAGACAAAACATTTAGACAGGTTCAGGCCTTCACGAAGAAGTAATACCCTACTCCTGTTTCGGGGTTTTGCCTCCGAGTTGTGTATTGATCTTACGAAAAGCTTATGTCCCCAAGGGGTCCCCTATCCTTATTATATACCCGGAAGATAGAGGTTTACAAGATGAGATCTAGTCCGACACGGTCTAGATCTCCATAATCGATATACAATCTTACCAAACTAGGTATCCGGGTTCTAACTTGCCGCACAAGGTAATACCATACCCGAATCCTAATACACATCATATTCTATTTACACAATATACCCCTATTATCCAGTCGGATATTCTATGTCTGTGGGTATATGGGTACCATAATATCCACACATAATATCTAGACAATCAAGCTGATGATTGCTTTTTAGAATGGTAGATATGTTACATAATCTAAGCCAACAAGATGATCTAGCCATTATCGACAAAACCCTAGACAAAAATCAGCCGATGCAAGTAGAGAATGTTGTCAATCTAGATTATGTAACATATATAATAACTCGTCGATTTACAAAAACAAGATTGGAGTGTCATGATGATGTATGCACTAATCCCAATAACACAAACCGCCATAACAAGCTTTACCTCTTGTCGAAGATCGAAACCGATGCAGCCCGACTCGAAAGCAAGAACTTGTCGAAAAGTAAAGTAACGAAATGGAGGCGATGCACCGAGAGTATATTGATCTGGTGTTAATTATTTACAAGGTCTTGGGCATCTATTTATACCTGAATATACAACTTGTCGAATATACAACTTGTCCATATCGGACACGACTCAAACTTTCCTATCTTAACTCTAACCGACAAACAAGTCCCTAACCCTAAACTAGAAGGAAATTACATAACACTCTAATTAATAGATACAATTGCCTATCTCGGACTCCATCCTTGCCTGGCAATATCATTGAAGTCCATTATTTGAATTCGACACCGAACATGAGACCAATCTTGCTAATATCGGCTGTATCGGCTCACAGTGTTGAACTCGGTATCAGCCAATACAGACCTCCAGCTGACACAAATCTCATTTTCGGAAATATCACATCCCCTCCAAATCCGCTTCGATCTTTGTTGGCAGTATGCCATGAGGCCCTTCGACCAAGCCTGCCGAAACCAACCAGGCGGCAGGGATCCGATCTCCCGGCGCCCAAGGCTCGTGAGGCGAAGCCCGATGGCGAAGACATCAGGGCGAAAGGGGCCATGGGCGAAGAGTCGCATGGGGCTCCGGTCAGCCTGGGCGAAGCCTGCATGGCGAAGGCATGCACCGAAGGAAGATGACTTCGCCAGGACGGAACTGATCCAATAAGGGCCAATGGACCGGCACAATCGCCCCGGTCCATGGGCCAAAGAACCAGTAGCCGCTAGGTGGCCCATTGAGGGCCTACGCGCCTTAATTACGTTGAATACCCATGTAAGGGCTCCTTTGTGAGGGTGACCATGTAAATTCCCCTGTAATAGCCCTAAACCCTAATACGGGGATTTATAATGGGTTATAAATAGCCACCTAGGGCCATGTAAAAGGGGATCCAAATTTAATACAAAATTTATTACACTTTACTTTCCCAACAACTGTTGAGTATCCACGTCTTTCGACGTATGCAGTTGTCGTTTCGACAACAGCTAGCGCCGACCGTGGGGACCTCTGAGCGAAACCACTGAGAGCGAATGCCACAGAAGAAGGTCTCGAAAGAGAGGGTTGTGAACCCGAAGGAGAGCGTAGCGGAGGAGGTGATGGCCACCGACGAAGGCGTGGAGCCTTCGGCGCCTGTCGAAGTGGCAGTTGCGCCGTCGGCTTCGGCACCTGCGCTGCAACCGCCTACTTCGGCTCCGACCTCCGCGGCGGAGAAGGTACCGAAGGCCCCTTTGGCAAATCAGCTGGCTTCGAGCATGCTCACCGCTGCACCAGCCGACCTCAACCTCGACACACAAGCCGAAGCAAGCATGGAGGCCATGCGGTAGAACATTGCGCGACTCCAGGACATGCTTCGCCAAATGCAGGAGCAGTAGCAAGCCTACGAAGCAGCAAGACAAGCTAAGATTGCTCCAGCCCCTGTCCTTCAGTATCCGACAGGCTACATCCCCCCTCAAGCCTATCAACAAGCCCCTCCGCCGCAAGCTGCACAAGGACCAGTGTGCATACCCAACCAGCCTTCGGCTACAGTTGCGCCCCCGCTTCCCGGCGCACGGCCACAGGTTCGGCCAGTCGCAATCCATGTACACTCTTCGACACCTGGTCAAGTATCGCAGGCGATGGTGGAGGGGGCTTCGGCATTGCAGGCGCAACTCCAAGCTTTCCTTCAGCAGCTCAACCAACCCCACAATATCTCAAGCACAACCCCTTCGGCCCAGTCGGAGGGAGGCTCAAGCCAGGGCGTACCAGGGTGGCCGCCGTCGAACCAGCCCGGGGCTTCGCCTTAGGGGCAGGCGCCGCAGTTTGACTTCTACAACACCACCCAAGCGCCACCGTTCGGAAGTGGGCCACCGAACGTCGCAGCCCAACCGCTCCCCCAGGCCATCACTTCGCCCTTCGCCACGCCGTATCCGCAGTCAAGCGGGCCTTCGCTGCAGGGCACCGTGGGCAAGGCCGGGGGCGAAAAGGGGCTGCCACTGAGTGGGGGGATCAAAAATCGTCCGATCCCACCTCAGTTCAAATTCCCACCCGTTCCGCGGTACTCGGGCGAAACGGACCCAAAAGAGTTCCTCTCAATCTATGAGTCCGCGATCGAAGCTGCTCACGGCGATGAAAACACCAAGGCGAAGGTAATCTATCTCGCTCTTGACGGCATCGCCCATTCTTGGTATTTGAATCTGTCATCCAATAGCATTTACTCATGGGAGAAATTGCGTGATGTTTTTATCCTCCACTTCCGAGGCACCTACGAGGAGCCGAAGACGCAGCAGCATTTGCTCGGCATTCGCCAAAGGCCGGGCGAATCGATACGAGAGTACATGCGTCGCTTCTCGCAAGCACGGTGCCAAGTCCGAGACATAACGGAAGCATCCGTCATCAATGCCGCTTCGGCTGGGTTGCTCGAGGGTGAACTCACAAGGAAGATCGCCAACAAGGAGCCGTAAACCCTCGAGCACCTGCTTCGCATCATCGATGGGTACGGAAGAGGCGAAGAAGACTCCAAGCGGAGACAAGCGATTCAAGCTGAGTACGACAAAGCCTCCATCGCCGCGGCCCAAGCCCAGATGCAAGCGCAGGTCATCGAATCGGCTCCCCCCGCCGTTCGCCAGCCTCAGCCGGCGAACCAGGGGCAGCCGCCCAGGCAAGGCCAAGCTCCCATCACCTGGAGGAAATTCAGGACCGACCGAACAGGCAAGGTGGTCATGGCTGTCGAAGAAGTACAAGCGCTCCGCAAGGAGTTCGACGCCCAGCAATCGGTAGCCACCAGCAGCCTGTTCGCAAGAAGGTCAGAAAGGACCTCTATTGCGCCTATCATGGGCGGTCTTCACACACCACCGAGCAATGCCGCAACATTCGCCAGCGAAGCAGTGCTCAAGAATCAAGGCCGCACCAGGGCGCCGTTGTCGAAGCGCCTTGCGAGGCGGCCCGTGAACAATCGCCTCTACCCGAGCAGCACCAAGACGCGCAACGCCGAGTTATCCAAGTGATCACAAGGGCTGACCCACCGGCCCAGCCGTCGAAGCGGCAGAGAAACTTGCAGTTACGAACGGTGCATAACATCACCGCCACGGGCGAAGGGGTCCCAAAGTACTTGGGCCAGCAAATCTCTTTCGGGCCGGAAGATGCCGATGGAGTGCTGTTTCCACACCAAGACCCCCTGGTGATTTTGGCTGAGGTGGCCGGCTTTGAAGTCCGGTGCATTCTGGTCGATGGAGGTAGCTCGGCCGATGTCATCTTCGCGAAGGCATACGCCAGGATGGGGCTACCGACTTCGGCTCTCACTCAGGCGCCGGCTTCGCTTCGCGGCTTCGGCGGTGAGTCTGTTCAGGTTCTCGGCCAGGCACGGTTGAGGGTTGCCTTTGGCACGGGCGAAAATAGATGCGAAGAGCAGATATTGTTCGACGTCGTCGACATCCCGTACGGCTACAACGCCATCTTCGGCCGTGCAACCTTGAACAAGTTTGAAGCCATCCCCCACCACAACTACCTCAAGCTCAAGATGCCGGGTCCGGCAGGGGTGATTGTTGTCAAGGGGCTTCAACCTTCGGCTTCGCCGAAAGGTGACTTGGCTGCGATCAGCAGGGCGGTGCACAACGTGGAGGCCGAACCACACGTTCACCGTGCGCCGAAGCCAGCTCCTCATGGCAAGGTGATCAAGGTGCAAGTGAGCGAGGCAGACCCGACGAAGCTTGTCCAGCTGGGAGGCGATCTAGGCGAAGAAGAAGCTGCAAAAATCTTAGAAGTACTCAAGAGAAACATCGACATCTTCGCCTGCAGCCCTAGCGAAGTGGGGGGCGTTTCGCCAGAGCTCATCATGCATCGCCTGGCCATCAGGCCAGACGCCAAGCCAAGGAAGCAAAAGCTGCGCAAGATGTCCGCTGATCGCCAAGAAGCAGCGAAGGCCGAAGTGCAAAAGCTTCTCAAGGCTCGGGTGATCAGGGAGATTGATCAACCGGAGTGGCTGGCGAACCTGGTCCTGGTGAAGAAGTCGAACGGCAAATGGCGTATGTGCGTCGACTTCACGGATCTCAACAAGGTTTGTCCGAAGGATGACTTCCCCATGCCGCGGATCGACCAGCTTGTCGATTCGATGGCTGGCTGTGAGCTCATGAGCTTCTTGGACGCCTACTCCGGCTATCACCAGATCCACATGAATCCAGACGACATCGCCAAAACCGTCTTCATCACGCTGTTCGGCACCTTCTGCCACCTCAGGATGCCTTTCGGCCTTAGGAACGCCGGGGCAACGTTTGCTAGGCTGGTGTACAAGGTGCTTCGCAAGCAGCTGGGGCGAAACGTGGAGGCATATGTCGACGACATCGTCGTGAAGAGCCGCAAGGCTTTCGACCATGTGTCTGATCTACAAGAGACCTTCGACAACTTGCGTGCGGCGGGTATGAAACTAATCCCAGAAAAATGTGTTTTTGGTGTTCGCGCCAGCAAGTTGTTGGGTTTCCTTCTTTCTGAGAGGGGTATCGAGGCGAACCCCGAGAAAATCGATGCCATCCAGCAAATGAGGCCACCGTTGAGCGTAGGCGAAGTACAAAAGCTCGCGGGCCGAATTGCAGCACTCAGTCAATTTCTCTCGAAAGCGGCCGAAAGGGGCCTACCAGTTTTCAAGACCCTCCGGGGCGCAGGCAAGTTTAACTGGACTCCCGAATGCCAGGCCGCATTCGAAGAGCTAAAGCAGTATTTGCAAAGCCCATCCGCCCTGGTCAACCCAACACCAGGAAGCGAAATGCTGTTGTATCTAGCGGCTTCGCCAGTGGCGGTCAGCGCAGTCCTAGTCCAAGAGACGGAATCAGGGAAGAAACCGGTGTACTTCGTCTCCGAAGCCTTACAAGGGGCGAAGACGAGGTATATCGAGATGGGAAAGCTCGCCTACGCCCTGGTGATGGCTTCGCGCAAGCTCAAGCATTACTTCCAGGCCCACAAAATCACAGTGCCTTCGCAGTATCCTCTGGGCGAAGTACTCCGGGGCAAAGAGATCTCTGGCAGACTCAGCAAGTGGGCGGCAGAGCTATCCCCCTTCGACCTGCATTTCGTGGCGCGCACCGCCATCAAATCTCAAGTCCTAGCCGATTTTGTGGTCGAATGGACTCCGGCGTCCGCCCCTGAGCCTCAACCTGTCGAACAGCCTTGGACAATGCACTTCGATGGCTCGTGGTCACACAGACGGGCGGGGGCCGCGGCCGTGCTCATTTTGCCGGGGGGCGTGCCGATTCGGTATGCCGCAAGGTTGCAGTTCGACACAACCAACAACACGGCAGAATACGAGGCGGTGCTGCTGGGCTTAAAGAAGGCGAAGGCACTAGGGGTTCGGCGTTTGCTCATCCGAACAGACTCCAAACTAGTAGCCTGTCATGTGGATAAAACTTTTGAAGCAAAAGATGAAGGGATGAAAAGATATTTGGAGGCCGTTCGGGCAATGGAAAAGTGTTTCGCCGGGATAATGGTCGAACACTTACCAAGAGGGCAAAATGAGGAGGCAGATGCCCTGGCGAAGTCCGCCGCCTGCGGGGGACCGTATTCGCTAGGCATCTTTTTCGAAGTTTCTGTACGCACCTAGTGTGCCCGAAGGAACTGAGGATGTCATGGCCATAGACCAGACAAACCAAGACGAAAGCCCAGTAGACTGGCGAATGCCATTCGTAAAGTATCTCAGTGATGGCTGGCTGCAGAAGCTGAAGCAGAGGCGAAGCGCCTGCAAATCAGAGCCAGACAGTACAAGCTGGTCTCAGGACAGCTATATCGCTCTGGAGTGCTCCAACCTTTGCTTCGCTGCATATCCACTGCCGAAGGCGAAGAAATGGTGAGGGAAATACACCAGGGGCTTCGGGGCGCACCATGCTGCAAGAATTGTTGCCTCCAAGGTGTTTCGCCAAGGAATATATTGGCCCACAGTGCTGAAAGTCTGCGTTGCGCACGCCAAAAAGTGCGAAGGCTGCCAGCGACACGGCCGAAGCCAGATCGCCCCACAGTATGAGCTGCAGCCGATCGCTCCAGTTTGGCCCTTCGCCAGGTGGGGGCTGGACATCATAGGCCCATTCCCGGTAGCACGAAATGGGTACAAGTTTGCAATTGTGGCCATTGAGTATTTTTCGCGCTGGATCGAGGCCGAACCACTCGGCGCGATCACTTCGGCGGTAATGCAGAAGTTTGTCTGGAAAAACATCATTTGCCGTTTCGGAGTTCCAAGGGAATTCATCACAGACAATGGCAAGCAGTTCGACTTTGACAAGTTCAGAGAAATGTGCGAAGGGCTAAACCTGGAGATCAGGTTCGCATCGGTCGCGCACCCACAGTCGAACGGGGTGGCCGAACGCACAAATGGCGAGATCTTGGAAACACTTAAGAAAAGGCTTGAGGGGGCGACGAAGGGCAAATGGCCAGACGAAATGTTGTCTGTCCTTTGGGCCCTCCGAACAACGCCCACAAAACCAACCAAGTTCAGCCCATTCATGCTCCTCTACAGAGACGAAGCAACGACCCCAACAGAGCTAGGGGCTAACTCACCAAGGGTGATGTTCTCGGGGGGCGAAGATGGGCGCGAAGTGTCGCTCGAACTCCTAGAGGGGGTGCGAGTCGAAGCACTGGAACACATGCGCAAATACGCCGCAAGCACTTCGGCAACCTACAATAAGAAGGTTCACCCGACAGAGCTCCTACCGGGCCATCTCGTTCTAAGGAGAAAAGGGAACCCAGTCGCGGTTGGGAAGCTTGAGTCAAAATGGGAGGGGCCGTATCTCATCAAGCACAAGTCAAGGACGGGCTCTTTTCGCCTAGCAACACTGGAGGGCGAAGGGTTCGATCACTCGTGGAACGCCGCTTCACTCAAGCGTTTCTATGTCTAGAGAGGGTGGCACCCTATTCGCCAACATGTAAAAATGTACATATTGCTATGTAAGCCTTTCGGCACAAAAATACCAAAAAAAAGGGAGAAAATGAAAAAGGAAAAAAAAACTGGACGTAGGGCTATTATCCACCCTGGAGGCCCGAACCAGTATAAAATTTCTGTGTCTTTCGCCTTTTTTACTTATGTGCATGATAATTCGTGGAAAAACCCCAAGGCAAACGCCTGATCAGCGAAAGCGCCAGGGGGCGAGACGAATCGGTCGAAGCATCGCTCGCCGAACGTTGAAACCATGATAGCTTGTTTCGGAAAAAAGAGGCCGAACACCATAATAATCGATCTACGCAGAAATCGCGTCGCTAACAGTGTCAAAGATCGATAACGGGAGTCGAAAGCTGAAAAATCGTTGAACCTATTTCGCCAATAAATGCAAAGGGGTCGATACTTTACGACCCAACAAAAGCACAAGTTGTGATAATGCAGAAAATGGCGAAAAGGGAACAAAAGCACAAATTTATTAACTTTGACAATGCGTCACACAGTATAATACAGGCGAAACGATTTACATATTTTGCTTACAAATAAATTACATCTTCGCCCCCAGCAAAGCCATCAAAAGAGTGATCTGGCGAACATGGTTCATCGTCACTACTGATATCGTACACTACCCTAAGGGGGGAAGGGGGCGAAACTACAGTAAGGGCGTAGCGCCGCTGGGCGATCGCCTCCTGCCGGTCGGTTCGCCGGTGGTTTCGCCAGAAGCGAGCCGCGCGCTCGAAACACGCCACATGGATGCGATCGAAGTCTTCCAGCATTCGCCCAGGATGGGTTCGCATCCAGTTAGCGACGCTTATAACTTTGTAGTTGTTCCCGTTGATTGTCATTTCACGGTAGATAGGCCGAAGCTGGTAGCGAACCTTCGGCAGATCCTTCACCGCAATGAACTTCTCGTTCCTGCTTCGCCAATCCCCAAGAGGGGGCCGAACGCAAAGCTTTCGGCACCGACCCTACAAAAACGGGAAGTTATGAAAGCGAACAGGGGGAGAGAAGGTCGACGCGAACAAACTAGGCGAAAGGGGCACGAACATCTCGGGCATATTTCACGCATCTCAACACAAAGATGATACATATGGCGAAAGAAAAAAAGTCATATATTTCAACCGGTTTAATATCCAAAAAACAAGGAAGGCCTTGGCCATATTTACATAGTTCGCCCTACAGGCGAACATCAAAAGAAAATAAATTACAAAGGGGGACGGGCGGAGTGCCTCACACCTCGGGGTGGTCTTCGGCTCCTCCTCTGCCCCCTGCAACTGGTTCTTCGCCCTGGCCCGCTGCCTCTGTCTTCGCCAGCTGTTCAAGCAGGCGGGACTTGGCGGCAGAACGGCCCTCCTTCTGCCAGAACTGTCTTCGCCAGGCGCGGAGAGCGGGCGACACGTCTTGGGAGCTAAATTCCCAGTCCCCCTTCGCGAACTCGGGAAAATGGGCAACATGCTCGCACCCATGCTGTTGAAGCAGCCCCAAGGCGAAGGCCGCCGACACGCGCGCACAGCAATCAGCGTACGCCGTGGTGCAGTCGGAAACTGCGCAGCCAGCCTCTTGGGTCCAGTTGCAGAAGTCAAGGGCGGTGGCGTCCTCGTCGGGAACACCGCCCGCCTTCGCCCCCATGTCCGTAAGGGCAAGGCGAAGGGTGCGGCATGATGTCTTCGCCACCTCGGTCGCCTGAGCTGCCTCTCGGGCAAGGCGTTTTGCCTTCCCCTCTGCCTTGCCCACCCTTTGGCGAAGGGCTTCCATCTGGGGCTCGGCCGAGTTGTAGTATGCCGTGAGCATGGCAGTATGCTCCCGTTCCTTCGCCAGCTCGGCCGTAAGGCGATCAATCTCGGCCTTCGCCTCGTTGCCTTTGTCAAGCTTGGCCTAAAGGCGTTTGTTTTCCGCCTTCGCCTCCCTGAGGGACCGGGCAAGCCCCTCCATCTCAAGGCCTTTTCGGCCTAGCTCATCGTCCTTCGCCCGGAGCTGGTTTTTCAGACCGTCCAGGCGGGCCCGCATTGTCCGTTCGGTAGAACAATGGGCCGCTAGAAGCTGGCGAAAAAGAAAGGGAGAAACGTAAGCCAAGTGTAAAAAAAAAGGAGGAGGAAAAAAGAGCGAGGGGGGACTATGAAAACAACTTACCCGCACGGCCAGGCTCTTTACGGCAGAGCACCCCTCATCAAACTCGTTGAGCTCGGCGAAGAGGCTAGGGCCGCCAGCAGGCGAAACAATTTTGCTCACCCCCTCCACGAAGGGGATGAGCTCCGCCCGGGTATCGAAATCCCCGGGGGCGAAGCGGGGCGGCCCCTGAGAATACTCGGAGCCGGACCCCTCGACTGTCTTTTTTCCCTTATCAAGGGCGAGCGGCGAAAGCGGTCGGTGGACCGGGCTGCTGAAAATACGGGTGGCCGCCTTCACCACCCGTTCGGCTGAGGGCGAAGCCCCAGCCCCGCCAGTCGCCCCAAGGGACGTCGAAGGTCCCCGGCTTCGCCCCGCAGGCGAAGTAGGAGTCCCATCGGACGACTCCTCGTCGCTAAAAGTGTTGGCGATGGCGATTACCCCTCTTTTCTGAGGGGCTGTCTTCGCGGCGCCGCCCTTTGCCGCCTTAGCCGCGGCAATAGCAACTAGGGCCTTAGCGCCTTCCACATCCTTTCGGCGCAGGGGCGAAGAGGCTGATTCCGCCCCAGTTTCGACACGCTCTGGGCTGGGAGTTGGCGTATAACTGCGCGTCCCAGAGCGGCTATCGCCCGCCTCATCGCCAGCCTCTTCGGCTGCAGCATCGACCTCTTCCGCTTCCTCCTCTTCGGCGTCATCGTCTTCCTCGACGTCGGAGTCCGTTGGGATGGGGGCCTTCTGCTTGCGAGGGGCGAACTTGACTTGCCCCCAGGGGCGCTTCCGGGACGGGCCGGCCTCGCCGTCGGCCTTGAAGGGCTTCGCCCTTGGGGGGAGCTCGCCAGCGTAAACGCGGTTCGCTCTGCCAGCTGCCTGCCGAGTCAGCAGCTGGCTGTACTCCGTCACCGACACGTCGCTAACAAGCCTTCGGGCTTCGGTGTCGGCTTGGGCTAACGTCAACACTACAAAACGGGGAAGACCCATGTCAGATCCGAACCAAAAGGCATAGCGAAAAGGCAAAGGGGGGAGAAAAATAAAAACTCACCGTTCGCCCCTGAAGGTAAAATGAGTCAGGGTAGGCCATCGACCATTTTCGCCCTGGTCGACTTCGACCTTCCATGCCTGCGAAAGTGGACAAATCCGCAGCATGCAGAATTCCTCCACTAAGTCTCGGCAACTCAGCCGGGAGCACACCCTGCGGAGCAGGGCGAAGCGAGACTCCAGGGTACCAGTAATGGTAACCCTGGGCTTCCGCGCCGGTGAAATTGCGCGGCGTCACCACCGCAGGGCGCTCGCCGCCTCGGAGCCCGCCTCGAAAGGGATAGAATGGTAGAACCACTTCGCCATCCAATGGCGATCCCATTTCGACATGACGGCGTTAACCGACCACAAGTCGGCGCGTTCGGGGCGAACATTGAAGTTCACATTCCCGAACGCGGTCTTCCGGGTCCCGGCGGGGGTTATCACCGTCTTCGTGTTGACGGCGGCGGAGAAGATGGCGCCGAAGAGGTCGGCGCTGGGCTCGAACCCCGCGGTCCGGCACGCCCAGTCGAAGACAGAAACACGCACCAGGGCCGAAGTGCTCAACTGGGGCAATTCGACTTGGAAGAGACGCAGAATTTCCGGCAACAGGATGTTGCACGGAAAGCGGAGGCCGGCCTCGAAGAACACGACAAACACCACCGTCTGGTGTTCGCCAGGCTGTGGCACTTCGGCTTCTCCGGGGGCGAACGCCTGCCCCTCCGCCACCAGGTCGGCGTCAACTATCCTGGCCAACTCATCGTCATCAATAAGCGAAGCCCCCAAGAAGGCTGTGGTGTCTTCGTCGATCCAGCCGGGATCGGGACCGGTCGCGGTGACTGGGTTCGGCTTGCGGGGAGCCATGGGCGAAGAGGAAGTGTGTTGGCGAAAAGTGGTAGTTGGGTGAAGCAGGTCGTTCAAAGATTAGCCGAGAGCAGATGGGGAGGAAAGTGACTGCGGTGAAAATGACAAGAGTGGCGACGGTGAAAACGGGAGGTGAGAATATATAACTCACCAAACGACGCTTCGCCTCCCCAGCCAATCAGGAGCGGCCACGTGTCGCGGGGTAGGCGAAACGGTAAAATCCCATGGATCAGGCCGTGCAGTAACGGGCTCCCAAAGAGAAGGCCCACTACTATTCACCGCGGCCGCATGGCCCATCACTGTTCAAAACGGCCCAACATTAAACACATTGGGACTGAAAAAAAAAATCACAACTGCTCGTGATGGGCGAAGACCATACACTATAATCCTTTTTTCGCATGTCGCAAACTTATTGCAGGATCCAGAAAGATGAGTTTCGGCAAGAGCATCGGTCGAAAAGGGGGCGCCTCATACCATACCACATGGTTTGCACGGTCTCGGCCGAAGCTCCTATCTCACCCTTGCCCGTGAGGGGCTTGTTGGCAGTATGCCATGAGGCCCTTCGACCAAGCCTGCGGAAACCAACTAGGCGGCAGGGATCCGATCTCCCGGCGCCCAAGGCTCGTGAGGTGAAGCCCGATGGCGAAGACATCTGGGCGAAAGGGGCCATGGGCAAAGAGTCGCATGGGGCTCCGGTTAGCCTGGGCGAAGCCTGCATGGCGAAGGCATGCGCCGAAGGAAGATGACTTCGCCAGGACGGAACTGATCCAAGAAGGGCCAATGGGCCGGCCCAATCGCCCCGGTCCATGGGCCAAAGAACCAGTAGCCGCCAGGTGGCCCATTGAGGGCCCACGCGCCTTAATTACATTGAATACCCATGTAAGGGCCCCTTTGTGAGGGTGACCATGTAAATTCCCCTGTAATAGCCCTAAACCCTATTAGGGGGATCTTTAATGAGGTTATAAATAGCCACCTAGGGCCATGTAAAAGGGGATCCAAATTTAATACAAAATTTATTACACTTTCCTTTCCCAACAACTGTTGAGTATCCACGTCCTTCGACGTATGCAGTTATCGTTTCGACAACAATCTTCATCTCCAAGTCTGATCCATAACATTCCAAATTTGATTGTTAATAGACACCGCCTATAATGTCATCTTAGGGAGGACTGCACTCGCGAAGTTTATGGTAGCATCTCGCTACGCGTATCCATTGCTCAAAATGCATGGACCAAAAGGGACGATCACTATTTCGGGGAACTCCAAGTTAGTGGTGCAGTGCGATAAGCGGAGTCTCGACATGGTCGAGCATACTCCTATACCACCTACCACTACAGAGCCAGCCAAAAGAGTGACCAAGCCCAAAAAGGCGCCCAGGCCAGACGGCCCCATCAAGATTATCCCCCTGATTAGTACCAACCCCAAGAAGACCGTCAAGATCGGGGCGACGCTAGACAACAAATAGGAAATCGAGCTCATCACCGTCCTCTGTGACAATGCAAATGTTTTTACTTGGAAACCGTCCGACATGACCGAGGTCCCAGGGAGGTGATTGAGCACAAACTCATGGAGCGACCCGACACCAAGTTAGTCAAACAAAAGCTGCGCCGATTTGCACCAGATAGAAAAGAAGCCATCCGAGAAGAACTAGACAAACTTCTCAAGGCAGGCTTTATCCGAGACGTCCTCCACACAGAGTGGCTCCCAAACCCAGTCATGGTTCGCAAGGCCAACGGCAAGTGGAGAATGTGCGTGGACTTCAACGAGCTAAACAAGGCGTGACCAAAGGATCACTTCCCTCTTCCTCGCATTTACCAGCTTGTGGATTCAATGACCATTTGTGAGTTGCTAAGTTTACTCGACACTTACTCCGGTTACCACCAAATCAGTATGGCCAAAGAGGATGAGGATAAGACGACATTCATCACATGCTTCGGTGTCTTCTGCTATACCAAGATGTCGTTTGGATTACTTAGCGTAGGTAACACATATCAGCGTGAGATCCAGGGGACTCTTGGCGACCAAATTGGCCGAAATGTGGAGTGGTCAAAACGAAGATAGGCGACAAGCTGATCGATGACATGAGGGAAACATTCAAAAATCTCCGACGACATCATCTGAAGCTGAACCCAGAGAAGTGTATGTTTGGAGTACTATCAGGATAATTGCTCGGCTTTCTCATCTCCGGACGAGGCATTGAGGCTAACGCTGAGAAGATCTAGGCCATCGAGAACATGAAGTCGCCCGCATGACTCAAGGAGGTACAAAAGCTAATAGGATGCATGGCAGCACTCAGTCGCTTCGTGGCTAGGATGGGAGAATGAGAACAACCTTTCTTCGCTTTACTCAAGAAGCAAGATAAATTCGAGTGGACTTCGGAGGCCGAGAACGTGTTCATTGTGCCCAAACGGTACTTGTCCAACCCCCCTTAGTCGTTGCCCGACAACCAATGGAAGAGCTATTTCTTTACATTGCTGCCACACCATATTCTGTTAGCACTGTTATCGTTGTCAAGAGAGAAAAAGTATAACATCCGGTATACTACGTCAGCAAGGCCCTCCACGAGGCCAAAGCCCAATATCCCCAAATACAAAAATTGCTATACGTTGTGATCATGACATCGCGGAAGCTGCGACACTATTTTCAAACCCACAAGGTCACAACCGTCTCCTCTTTTCTGTTAGGAGAAGTGGTCAGGAACAAAGACGTTGTGCGGCGCATCACTATGTGGGTTGTCGAGCTCAGCCAATTTGATGTCCACTTCGTGCCGAGCTCAACCAATTTGACGTCCACTTCATGCCGAGAACAATCATGAAGTCCTAGGTTCTCGCAGATTTTGTGGATGACTGGACTATTCTCGAGAATGGTTCAAACAGTCAGACAAATAATGAGACATGGATGGTGGCGTTCGATGGAGCACTTAACAACCAAGGAGCATGTACAGGGATCATTCTGACATCCCCAACCGGATATCAGTTCAGACATGCAATCCACCTCAACTTTAGGGCAACAAACAACACCGCGGAATACGAGGTGCTACTCGTCGGTCTACAAGCTGCCACGTCACTTGGAGTCAAGTGAATAATTGTGAAAGGGGACTCAGAGTTGGTCGCCAACGAAGTGCACAAGCAGTACAAGTGCTCCAACCCCGAGTTGGCCAAATACCTCGCTGAAGTGAGGAAGCTGGAGCGGAAATTCGATGGTATCGAGGTTCGACATGTATATCGCAAGGATAACACCAAACCCGATAACCTGGCACGGTGCACGTCTAGAAGAGAATCTATTGAGCCAGGCACTTACCTAAACATCCTGACAAGACCTTCTGTAAATGTGTCCCACGACGAAGGTACCATAGCCAATTCTGACAACAGCTCGGGGACTACCACAGAGGTCAACAACATCGTGGCAGACATCGAAATGGTCGAAGACTGGTGTAGACCGCTCATTGATATCCTGGATGCAGACAAACTACCGGAGAACGACACAGAAGTAGAAAAGCTTTCCCGTTAGGCTAAGGTCTATTGTATGATTGGCAACAACCTCTACAAGAAAGCTCCGAACGGAGTTCTCCTTAAATGTGTTTCTCCTGAGGATGGCAAAGATCTGCTACTCGACATCCATGAAGGAATCTACGGATGTCACGCCGGCGGACGAACTCTAGTTCGAAAAGCTTTTCGACAATGGTTTTTCTGGCCAATAGCCCTCAAAGATGCTTACGATTTGGTACAACGGTGTGAAGCCTATCAATTTCACAACAAACACTCCAAGATGATAGCCCAAGCACTTCAGACAATCCCTCTCACTTGGTCGCTCTCATGCTAGGGGCTCGATATACTCAGGCCATTTTCACGAGGACAAGGCGGCTACAAATTCTTGTTCGTGGCTATAGATAAATTCATTAAGTGGATTGAAGCGGAGCCAATAAGAGAAATCAAAGCTGATCACGCGATCAAGTTCATCAAAGGGATATTATGCAGATACGGGTTGCCTCATCAAATCCTAACAGACAACGACTCCCAATTCACAAATGGTGCCTTCCAAGACTACTGCAATGAATTCGGAGTCAAGATTTGCTTCGCTTCAGTTTTCCACCCCCAGAGTAATAGACGTGTCGAGCGGGCTAATGGTATCGTGCTCCAAGGGATCAAAACATGCGCATACGATAGGCTCTTGGCCTATGATATGTGCTGGGTTGAAGAACTCCCTTCTATCTTGTGGGCCATATGCACTACACTGACCTCGTCCAACAAACAGACCCCTTTCTTTCTCGTCTTGGATCCGAGGCCATGCTCTCGTCCGAGCTACGACATCGGTATACACGAGTTCAGAAATACTCTGATGAGGAACAAGAGGAAATGCGACGAACAGATGATGTCAACCTCCTAGAGAAACATCGAGAACGAGCTGCTGTCCGAGCAGCTGCATACCAATAGGCCCTGCGTCGACATCATGAAAAGCATATACGTAACCGCACTTACCATCGGCAGTTTTGTCCTCTGACGAGTTCAAAATCAGGCAGGGCGTGAACAAGCTCTCACCAAAGTGGGAGGGATCATATCGTTGGTTGAAGCTTGAGGCCAGACACATTCAAGATAGCAGATGACGAAGGCCACGAGTTGGCAAACTCCTGGAACATCGAGCAACTACATAAATTTTATGTATAATATCGATGTATCAAAGTTCTTAATGTTTTCAAGTTCAATAGTAATATATCCAAATCTGTCCAAATTTCTTTATAGTGTTTTACCCCGTGATCCCCTTTACTTATAACGCCTTGTGCCAAAGTCGATCCTAATGTCCTTTTACGCTAGTCTGACACATCTCAGAGGTCCTAACGGTCTTTGGCTGGGGACACCCAAAGCGGATAAGGTGCTATCAGACATTGCAGAGCCAAACGACCATGTCATATTTGGTCATGTCAGAGTGCTGAATGGCAGCCGTATTAACTAAGCTGTGTAATCAGGAATTGGTTTTCCCAACTTCACGGCTGGGGGCTAGGTATTCACAGCTTCAACTTGGCCGGTTATATGTTTTTCAAGCCACCTCCGAGAACGACTTCTCCGAGGACATGGCTGGGGGCTAGGGAGAGTATCATACTCTAATGGTTGAGGGCTGCTCAAATAAGAGTACTCATACACTACCTATTTATTAACGCTTAAGGCATAGATTTCAATTTTTGCATAAGTAATATAAATAGTCAAACTTTACAATTGTAAAGTGAGCAGATTTTTGCAGGAAATGACTGTACCATGAAGGCCATTGCCAGTTTATGGAAGAGTACACCTTCTCAGCAAGAGGGGCTAGGGACTGCACCAAGTGATCTATTTCCACAGGCTTCATCCGCGTTCGAGAGAACCCTCCTCGAAGAAAATCGAACTTCATCTACGAGCGGTGATCTCGGATACAATCGAGAATATGACCTCCTACATACTGGTTGGCACAGCACGAGAGAAATGTATGTGAGATCCGGACAGCGCAAGAGCGTCAGGATTAACCATGACTCGTGCGCGGTTGCTAACATCGGGAGCGGACAAGTCCATGGGAGAAGCAGGCGCTATGTTGTAACCCCTAGAATGTCCTCCTTGTTGGACGTCCTCGTCTCGAATACATTTATAGATTATACAACAATGAAGGAAACTGTCCACAAAAGGACAACATGCCGAAAAATTACACTTAAGACAAAAAGGAGTACAAAGTATTACTGGTCAGAAAAGGGGATTATGGTCTCCCCTAGCTCCTCGACCTCCCGCATCACGTCCTCGTGCGATGGTTCAGCTCCACCCTTCTCGAGGATCTCCTTCAGGTCTATCTCGGGGTGCGTGAGCCGCAGACATGAGAGAACGTGGCATGCGCCGGTACGAAACTAGCGCATGTGTCCTTGGCCCGCTCGGCGTGCTGACTGGGAACTTCTTCGAGTTTCCTGATAAGGTCGGCAAGCGAGGCTAGAACCATGGTCTCGTCGGAGTAAGGAGGAGCCCTTTCTTGGATCCCTAGACTATGTGCTAGCGTGTCCAGCCGGCTGTAGTTTTGTTGTATCCCCTCGTGGATGGACGCTAGGTGGCCCTCGGTCTCCTGCATCCGTGCCTCCAGCCCTTGTCGTTGTCGCTTGTGGCATGCGACAACGTCCCTCATCTTCTGGAGGTCCTCGCGTGCCTCCATGAGGTGGCTCTCCAGCTGCCCGACGTGCCTGTCCGAGGATGAAGTGATTTTCCTAAGTCGCTCGATCTTGACGAGCATTTCACAAGCGCCGGTTTCGAGCAGGCGGCGTGCCTCGGCCAGCCTGTGGGCTCCCAACACAGACAAGGTTAAATGCAGTGGAGAGGGAGGAGTAGGAGGTAGGGTTGATGCAGTGGAAATGATGGCCGGAGGAGACGAGGACATCAACTCGATCGATACTTCCACGCCCACATAACGACAACAGATTTCCGGTCCAATTAATCGAGCTCGTGCAGGACGAATGAACAACCAGGTGAGTTCATTTTTATCTTCTTGTCCATCCTATTTAGACCATGAAACATTATCACTCATGTTTTGGTTAGGAATGATGGACAAGACCCAAAAGGAAACGTATTCGCGCAGGCTGGATTCGGATTGCAGAATAGCACTCACTTTTGACAACCACCACGACGTCATGCGAACTCCGATTTGGGTGTGTAAATACTTCATGGAAAGCTTATCAAGTCTACATTCAAATAGATCTAGCCTCATGTCCATATCTGTTCTGGAGCGGCCGCTATCATCATTTTACTACCGAGTCCTTTTCTATCAAAGGTGCTGCATCACCTTATTTGGGCGTAATGGGCTATGTACTAAGTTGAGTCCGTTAGGGACGCATCCTGGGGTTAGAGCACGACCCCAACTCGTTCTCTCACCGTGTAATCCTATGATTGGTTAGATCGCCAGTTTTGCTCGTTACGGAACCCCACCTTTGATACTTTTGTTGATTCAATCTTACATCTTTAATCTGCAAATTGAGTTGCCTTTTCATCTTATTCTTGCTAGTTCTTGATTGCTTGCAGGAACAAATACCCTCGTGGTTGGGCTGGTCGTGCATCCGTTAAGATTCACGACTGCCTCTGAAGTTGGTGTAACGATTGCTAAGGCGCAACGTCCCTGGATAGTTGTAGTAGGAGGCTAACGTTGCTCCATCCAATCGACTTATCCTCTCATCAAAAGATCGGGACACCCTTGTGCACATCAGGTGGTATCAAAGCTCTTAGGTTGCTCGGTGAGAGATTTATTGTTTCATAATTTTCTTATACCTACAGTCCAGTAAAAACCAAAAAATATATATATTAGTAGATTAGTTTTTTGTAATCCTATAAACCCTTTGAGCCTTTCTGCTAGTACTTCTTAGTTAGGGCTTGTTGAGTTTTTTGTTACATTGTTGTGTCGAGTTGCTGGTCTTAGCGTTACGTCGTTTAGAGTTTCGAGTTCTTGCCACGTACATCGCAATCATTGTCACCACCTTTACCGCCATCACCACTTTTGTTGTCATCTCTACCATCATTGGCATCCACCAAATCACTTTCCGTTTATGTTAGATCTGTTCCTTTCCTTGAATCCGGTTGCCTTTGAGTCTGCCGCTACTAGAAAAGAAATAGAAACTTGATTCCAGTGACCTCCATTAAAACAACCATATCTTTTTCATACGAACTCGGAATCAGGATTATAATATATCAATGGACATCTACAGAAAAAGTTACATCCGATACTACCTGGCTTGCCGAGTTCAGCAAATTTAAAATCATCAAATTCCGCTTGTAAAATTCTGTTTTCGAGACGACAAGCTTCGGGGCTCTTTTGGATAGAACTCTGAAAAATTCTACAGGCCTCATATTTTATCTGTTTGAGCTATGAATTTCTGTGGTTGGTTCCAGTGTGCTCCTAGCTGTGAGAAAAAATATCAAAAAAATAAAAGAAAAATAAAAAAGGTCGCATCTCTCTCTTCAGCACGAGAGAAAGCAAAAAAATAAAATGAAAAAAAGAGCAGCCGACTTGTGAGCTTTTGATATATTGTGTCTTCTTGTTTGTCACCTCTTGTGATCTTTCCTGTCATGTAGTATTTGTTTTTGTCTATTTCTTTTTTCTTTCTAACCATGTCAGGTGAAGAGCCTTCCAATTAGGGTGTTCCCCACTCACCGCGAACAAGAGGAATCATTCAACATTTTGATAGATTAGTAAGGAACCGCACCCAAGGGCTCGAGGAGGATGTTCGTGTCACCAACGGTCAGCTTGGTCATGTTGAGCGCACGCAAATTGATACCAACACCAAGCTTACAACCTTGGAAGCTTCTGTGGCCACCGTGCACGCCACTCTTGATGATATTGTGAGGCGTCTTGATGAGATTGCCCAAGCATCCCACCATGGCAATGAGATGGCTGACCATGACTACGTTAGAGATTCTGAGGATGATCTGGATCAACGATGGCTTCTCTTCAACCGCCGTGGTATGGATCATCATCAGCCACACCGTAAGGGATGTGCTAATGACGATTCATTTGGTATGATTAAATTCACTAAGCCTGCTTTTGATCGTAAATATGACCCTGATGCTTACCTTTCATGGGAGTTACCGGTAGATCCAAAGTTTGCTTGCCATGATGTTCATGAGGATAAGAGGGTTAGGGCTGCCACTAATGAGTTTACTGATTTTGCTTCGGTTTGGTGGAGTGAATACCGTCGTACTCATATGAATGCTTTGCCACCTAATTGGGATGATTTGAAGCGTATTATGCGTGCTAAATTTGTAGCTTCATATTATGCAGACATGTTAAATAAGCTGCAACAATTGAAACATGATGGTAAGTGCGTGGAAGAATATTATCAAGAGATGCAAATTGGTATGTTGCATTGAGGTTTAGTAGAGGATGAGGAGGCTTCCAGGGCTCGATTTTTGGGGGGTTTGGACCGAGAAATTTATGATAGTCTTAGTTACAAAGAGTATAATAATATGATTCGGTTATTTCACTATGCTTGCAAAGCTGAAAGAGAAGTGCAGGGACGACGTGTGTGTAAAAGGGCTAACTTTTCTGCAGGTAGAACTTCCTGGACGGCTCGGAATGGCGCCGCTGCCCCACCAAGTTGATCATCAGCCTCGACACCGACACCGACACCATCCAACAGCATCAAACAATGGCCAGCACCTGCTTCAGCTCCCTCTCGTGGTAAAGAGGTTGCAGACAAGCCTGCCAAGAGTGCTTCTTCTGTTGCTTCCACAGGACGAACTCGGGATGTTCAATGCCATCAATGCAAGGGCTTTGGGCATTTGCGAAAGGACTACCCTAGCAAACGTGTTCTGATCATCGGGGATGATGGTGAGTATTCTTATGCTAGTGAATTGGATGAGGATACACTCGCTTTGCTTGCAGCCAACGATATAGGTAGCGAAGATGAGGATCACATTGGGTCTGATGTTGTGGACCAATACGAGAGCCTTATTGTGCAACGTGTTCCGAGTGCACAAATGGGCAAAGTGTAGTAGAATCAGTGGCATACTCTTTTTTTGACGAAGTGCATCGTCAACAATTGTTCCTGCCACACCATTATTGATGGGGGAAGTTGTAGAAACTTGGTGAGTACTGAGATGGTCACCAAGCTAGCTTTACGCACAAAACCACACCCCCATCTATACTACATTCAGTGGTTCAACAACAGTGGACGAATTAAGGTAACCCAATTGGTGAGATTAAATTTTGCAATTGGTTCTTACAGTGATTTTGTGGATTGCGATGCCGTACCTATGCATGCTTGCTCTTTGCTTTTGGGTAGACCTTGGCAATATGATAAAGACACGTTGCATCATGGTAGAACAAATCAATACTCCTTTATGCATAATGGAAAGAAAATTGTGTTGCATCCTATGACTGCTGAAGCTGTTTTTGACAATGATGTTGCTAGAGCTAAGAAAGAGAAAAATAAGGAGCATGCTAAAAGTGAAAATCAGATTGCCGCTAAAGAACTTGTGCAACATAACAAGATAGAATCTAAATCTGACCATGGCAAGAAAAATGTGATTCAGTTGAAAGGTTCTTGTTTACTTGCTGTTAAATCTGATATTCTCAGTTTGGATACAAGTGACACTGTTTGTTATGCTTTTGTCTGCAAGGAGGCTTTGTTTTCTTTTGAGAATATACCTGTCTCTTTTCCTCCTGCCGTCACTAACCTTTTGCAGGATTATGTGGATGTTTTTTCCAACGAAGTGCCACGGGGGCTGCCACCCGTGCGTGGCATTGAGCATCAAATCGATTTGATTCCGGGAGCTTCACTACCCAACCGTGTGCCATATAGAACCAACCCGGAGGATACTAAAGAGATTCTGCATCAATTCAAGACTTGCTTGACAAAGGGTACGTAAGAGAGTCTCTTAGTCCATTTGTTGTTCCAGTGATTTTGGTACCTAAGAAAGATGGGTCGTGGCATATGTGTGTTGATTATAGAGCTATTAATAACATTACCATTAGATATCATCATCGTATTCCTAGGTTAGATGATATGGTCGATGAATTGAGTGGCTCTAGTGTTTTCTCTAAAGTTGATTTGCGTAGTGGTTACTATCAGATTCGTATGAAGTTGGGAGATGAGTGGAAAACAACTTTCAAAACTAAGTTCGGGTTATATGAGTGGTTAGTGATTCCTTTTGGTTTAACTAATGCACCTAGCACCTTCATGAGGTTGATGAATGAGGTTTGCATGCTTTCATTGGAAAATTTGTGGTGGTATACTTTGATGATATTCTGATTTATAGCAAATCTTTAGATGAACATCTTGAACATTTATGTGTTGTTTTTAATGCTTTGCGAGATGCACGTTTGTTTAGTAACCTTGAGAAGTGCACTTTCGGCACCGATCGAGTCTCGTTTCTTGGCTATGTTGTGACTCCACAGGGAATTGGGGTTGATCAAGCCAAGATTGAGGCAATTTAGAGTTGGCCGACTCCTCAAACGGTCACACAGGAAATTCACGGGATTTTATCATCGCTTTGTGCGAGATTTCAGCAACATTGCAGCACCACTGACTGAGCTTACAAAGAAGGGAATGACTTTCACTTGGGGCACAACACAAGAGAATGCATTCAACATGTTGAAAGATAAGTTGACACATGCACCTCTCCTCCAACTTACAGATTTTAATAAGACTTTTGAACTTGGATGTGATGCTAGTGGGATTGGATTGGGTGGTGTTTTGCTACAAGGAAAACCTGCTGCGTATTTTAGTGAAAAATTGAGTGGGCCTGGTTTGAACTATTTTTATTATGATAAAGAATTATATGCTCTTGTGCGAACTTTAGAAACATGCCAGCATTATTTGTGACCCAAGGAATTCGTCATACATTCTGATCATGAATCTTTGAAGCATATTCTTAGTCAAGAAAAATTGAACCGTAGACATGCTAAATAGGTCAAATTTATTGAATTTTTTCCTTATGTTATCAAACACAAAAAAGGGAAGGAGAATATCATTGCTGACGCTTTCTCTAGGAGATATACTTTGTTGACACAACTTGACTACAAAATCTTTGGCTTAGAAACAATTAAAGATCAGTATGTGTATGATTATGATTTCAAAGATGTGTTGTTGCACTGTAAGGATGGAAAGACATGGAACAAATTCGTCTTCAATGATGGGTTTGTTTTTAGAGCTAACAAGCTATGCATTCCAGCTATCTCCGTTCGCTTGTTGCTGTGCATGAAGCGCATGGAGGTGGTTTGATGGGGCATTTTGGAGCCAAGAAGACAGAGGATATACTTGCTGGTCATTTCTTTTAGCCAAAGATGAGAAGAGACGTGGAGGGATTTGTTGCTCGCTGCACTACGTGTCAAAAGGCTAAGTCACACTTAAATCCACATGGTTTGTATATGCCTTTACCTATTCCTAATATTCATTGGGAAGATATTTCAATGGATTTTGTATTGGGATTGCCTAGGACTAAGAGGCAGTGTGATAGCATTTTTGTGGTTGTGGATAGATTTTCTAAAATGTCACATTTCATATGATGTCATAAAATTGATGATGCTATTCATATTGCTGATTTGTTCTTTCGAGAAATTGTTCGCTTGCATGGTGTACCAAACATAATTGTTTCTGATCGTGATACTAAATTTCTTAGCTATTTTTGGAGAACTTTGTGGGCTAAATTGGGGACTAAGATTTTGTTTTCTACTACTTGTCATCCCCAGACTGATGGTCAAACTGAAACTGTAGAATCTTGTCAACTATGTTGAGGGATGTTTTAAAGAAAAATCTAAAGATGTGGGAAGACTGCTTGCCTCATATTGAATTTGTTTATAATCGTTAGTTGCATTCTACTACAAAGATGTGCCCTTTTGAGATTGTTTATGGGTTGTTGCCTCGTGCTCCTATTGATTTAATGCATTTGCCATCTTCTGAAAAACTGAATTTTGATGCTAAACAATGTGCTGAGTTGATGCTAAAACTGCATGAAACAACTAAAGAAAACATAGCACGCATAAATGCTAAGTATAAGCTTGTTGGTGAAAAAAGTCGAAAGCAATTGAATTTTGAACCAGGAGATTTGGTTTGGTTGCATTTGCGAAAAGAAAGGTTTCCTGATTTGAGAAAGTCTAAATTGATGCCTAGAGCTGATGGTCCTTTCCAAATGTTAGAAAAAATCAATGACAATGCATATAGGCTTGATCTTCCTGCAAATTTTAGGGTTAGTCCCACATTTAACATTGCAGATTTTAAGCCATACTTGGGAGAGGAAGATGAGATTGAGTCGAGGACGACTCAAATGCAAGAAGGGGAGGATGATGAGGACATCAACGCGATCGATACATCCATGCCCACACAACAACAATAGATTTCCGGTCCGATTACTCGAGCTCGTGCATGCCAAATAAACAACTAGATGAGTTCCTTTTTATCTTATTGTCCATCTTATTTAGACCATTGAAACGTTTGCACTCTTGTTTTGGTTAGGAATTATGGACAGGACCCAAAAGGAAACGTATTCGTGTAGGCTGGATTTGGACTGCAGAACAGCAACGACTTGTGATGACCACTACCACATCATGCGAAATCTGATTTGGGCGTGTCAATACTTCATGAAAAGCTTATCACGTCTAATTTCAAATGGATCTGGCCTCATATCCATATCTATTCTGGAGTGGCCACAATCATCGTTTTACTACCGAGTCCTTTTCTGTCAAAGGTGTTGCGTCACCTTATTTGGGCCCAATGGGCTATGTACTGAGTTGAGTCCGTTAGGGACGCGTCCTAGGGTTCGAGCATGGCCCCAACTCGTTCTTTCACCTATATATTTACCCTAGCCATCATAGATCAACTCGGATTTTGTTTAGATCAAATTTTAGCTTTGCTACTTTGCCGTGTAATCCCGTGATCGGTTAGATCATCGGTTTTCTCGTTACGGAACCCCACCTTTGATACTTTTGTTGATTCAATCTTATATCTTTAATCCACAAATTGAGTTGCTTTTTCATCTTGTTCTTGCTAGTTCTCGATTGCTTGTAGGAACAAATACCCTCGTGGCTGGGCTGACCGTGCATCCGTTAAGATTCACGATTGCCTCTGGAGTTGGTGTAACGATTGCTAAGGCGCAACGTTCCTGGATAGTTCTAGTCGGATCGCTAACATCGCTCCATCCAACCGGGAGTACTCCAAGTTATCGAATCACAGGGAATGAAGGTGTTCAACTCTTCAACAGCCTCATCCAAGGACACAAGTTAATGTAGGCAAAAGGTAGAGAGGATTTTCTAGTGCAGCACAGTGTCTTATAGAAAGCTTAATTTAATCCTATTGCGATACTTCAGGCACTGCCTTGCTCGCTGCTACCAGAAATCGCTCTACTACACACCTGGACAGGGAGGACTTAAGTGATCTCGAGGGCTATCACCACCTCTACACCCACCTCTAACGTACTGTGGGGTACGCAGCAAATACTAATATTTAACAATATAGACAACATGTATATACTATTAAAATACTACTTTAATGTTGATCAAACACCAAAGTAATATTCCAGTATGCTTAATAGGAACTAACTAAGAAATATACTTCGCAGATAAATCTCATTTACTTATAAAGGATAATATCGATTATATCAGAGTAATTGCTAAGGTACAAAAAGAAATTAGGGGAAGATTACAAAAGACTCCGGAATTCCTCCCATCCTTCTACCCTACTCTCTCCCTATTCTAAGTATACCAGAAAGTGTACAAAGAGGCTCTTATAATTCAGCTCAAAACATGGTATGTGTTGGAATGAAGCATTTGAGCTTCTTAAATAGCCTTCATATGACGGTTGTGGTGGTTGGAATTGTCCCAACTACTCCTCCACCATCATTAGGACTCTATCTGGGACATCCCCGTGGAAGGCCGGGATCATCTGGGCCAATGGCGGTTCGGCCGAACCCTGGCCAGCCCATTTCGGCCTCTCCTTTCTCCTGGGCCTCCCTTTGTGGATCCTTGGCCCAGTGGTATGGTGGTTGAGCCCATTTGTATGTATTTCTTGAGGTTTTGTGGGTCCACAACCTTATAGGCTTATATATGAGTCTGAATCTCCTCCTTTATGTATACTTTCTCTCAACTTTTTTTTAGTTCGTCACCTGCATCCAAATATACACCAACAAAATGGAAATTATTAGAATTAAATTCTACCATTATGTTGGATGTTTTATATGTTCAATTATATGCTAGTATTGATGGCGTGTGATTTGCAGTTAATAGCCGTCAACAAACCCCCACACTTAGCTCTTTACTCATCCCAAGTAAAGTTTAAAGATTATCGTGGAGTAAAATTTTCCAAATGGTATATAAATGCATACAATCTATTCTAAACCATACCTGCACTTGTGAACTTTTGTTGTGTCTAACTTACCATCTTGAGCAATTGAGGAATGGAATGGTTCACGACGTAAGTCACCCTTTTTCCTCCCCTCATGTACTTGGGTTTTTCATTTACTTTCACAAACTAGCCATACACCTCAAATGACTTTCTCTCGAATCACTCATTTCAATTTCTGTATTCTCACCAAGGCATCTTGTGTCGATTTTTCCCTACTCTACAAGGCTAGAATATGTGGAGTTTGGTAGGGATCAATCGGGCGTACCTGCATTACATGTGTTGCCAAGCAAAAATTCGGACTCAAGGCGATAGAAAGCCATACTTCATGATCAAGAATGTGCATGTGTATGGTATGATAATGGATAAAAAAAGTTTGATAACTCCTTTTATGTACCTCTTCCTCCACTTCTTTTTGGAAAATTTGGGAGAGTGCATGGCTATCTTTTCTTTTGCTTCTTTTTCTTTCTCACTTTTTCTTACATGATCCATACTTGTATGAGCAAGATCTTTATTTTTCTCTTTCTTTTGCATAGCCATGCCTCTATTTTCCTTTGAAATAATTTTTTTTGAGAAAGAGGCACAAATGACATGGAGTATATATTTTGTGGATGATGATAGAAATAAATGATGATATACATATATGCCATCTTCCAATGTGGAAGTGCAGCATTTGTGTATATATGTGGAGTGTACGTGATCTTGATCATGAAAGCATGAAAAGCATCTCATACGAGTCGCGAACTTTTGATAAGACTCAACGCAATGTCAGGTAGCCAAAAGTATATAGTTTTGCAATATGAATCATATTTGGCCTATCATATAGTCATTGAGGAGTATTGTTTTGAAAAGATTTTTGATTTTAGCAATTATAAATTCCCAAGTAACAAAACATTTGGATAGGAGTTTCCCTTGTCATAACCATATCTCAAACATCAATTACTTAGAATAGCAAGGATCCTTATGATGGATATATGTTCACAAGTGACAAGTATCAGCAAAGAATAAAACGTATACAAGTTTATCAAAGTAAAACTTTATTTTTTGATAACTAATTAATTATGTTTTAATGAGAGTAAATTTTATAATTCAAAGTATATTCAGATTTAACTCGCATTCAGGGAAGAATGAGGAATGGAACACGCATACCAGTCCACCAGTAAAAATTCAGAGGAATTGGGGCAAATCCTGGTTCAACCGAACCCATGGTTCGGCCAAACCCTACTCAGTTCTAACTCTGCTGCATTTTTTTTCTGCTCATTGGTGGAGTTCAGAGGTTCGAATTCATGCATTTGTTCACACTTGTTGCACGTCAGAACTTTGAAGTAGTCCCCCACACTTATTTGTACCTATACTTTTTTCACAAAACAATATAAACCAAAATACGGCTTCCACCGGGGTAAACACTTAATAATATTGTAAACAATAATATTATTTACGAGTGAGCCAACTTTATTACAAGTGAGCCAACTTTATTACAATAATAATCAGGCGCTTACTTTATTCACAACTGAGCCAACTTTATTAGAATAATTACTAGGCGCTTACATTAAAACATTATAGGAAAGCAAATATTGTAAATAAACTAAAAAGCGCCTCTAAACTTATTATCTAGATGGGGAAGCATCTAATTTGCATAGTATCGATCTTCCTTCCCCATCTCGGTGAATGCGCACTTGATCTTAGCACACATTCCACGGCTAAGAGTGTTGAAATCTTGGCTACTTAGCAAGCTCAACACTCAACTCCGCGTTGTGGTCACACAACTCCTTGTTCTCCTTGCAGAGTTTCTTCACCTGGCTGGCGAGTTTGGTGACCGAGGGACATGGCGATTTTACTTCATCGCTTTGGAATTGTCCCGCCTCCCGAAAGATAGGCGGTGGTGTCAAATGATGCCTCACCTTTGCGGGTGAGGAATCAACCGACTCCATCGCCTCATTTTTCTCTAAGGGAAAAATGGGACGGTAAAGTCCCTTGCCGTACCCAGCGCTGAGAGTCCTCACTCCCATGATGCGGAATCGTTCATCTTGTGGCGTTGTAGGAGTGCCGGTGGTTGTCTTGTACTTGTGAAGCACCTCATCACCAGCCTTAGCATGCCCACATACCTCTCGATGGGAGACAGATTGGCCTTCAACTGATCATGGAACAGTTTTCGCGCCATCTTCTTTGGCTAAATCTCCCTTTGTCAGCCTTCTGGCCAGGGAATCACCCTGAACCTTGGTCCTATGGACTTGCCTTGGCGAGAGGGACCTTGCGACCGAGCGCGGCGCCGATTGGGGCCGTGATGGGTTCGGCCGAGGCCCTGGTTTGCCGAACCAGGGAGTTCGCCAACCCACCCCAAATCAGCAGAGGAGTTTGGAAGGGATGAAAGGGGTTCAACCCATACCGCATTCACCCCTTCCACAGTACAATCTTGAGCAGGGATCAATTGGTACGCCGGCGTCGGATTCCCCTCAATATTGTAGGTGGAATTGGAGATAGAAGGGATGAAGGGGAGGTTAGATTTCCCAGCCATGGATGGTTTTGCATGGTGTTGAGGAGAATTAAGGAGGAGCTCAAGATTTAAAGAATTTCCTAGAGCAATCTACCACTCATTTCGCATCACGCGCCACATGGATAACTCAAACAAGAGCGGGATAAGTCTCATTTTAAATTTGGGAGGAATTGGGCTTGGTCATGGTTCGGCCGAACCATGGGTTCGGCCGAACCCTTGTGGGCTCAAATACTCCCAAAAATATTTTGTTCTACAGGGTTTTTGATAAAATGTTTGGGCACGTTCATTAAGGTTCAAAATCTATTAACTCTATAACGTCTACTTCCTCGTCAATAATTTCTTTCGGTTCTAATGAAACATTTAAGCGTTGGCCATTTACCTTGAAAATATTACCTGCATCGTCTTGAAGCGTGATTGCCCCGTGTGACGAAGGATCAATGACATCAAATGGCCCTTCCCATTTACTGAGCAGTTTTACATGCCCGAACAATTTTACCCTGGAGTTGAACATCAGTACTTTATCCCCTTGCCTTGAATTTTTTGATCTTTATCCTTTTGTCATGCCAGCGTTTTGTTCTCTCTTTGTATAGTTTTGAGTTGTGATATGCCTTTTCTCCCCATTCTTCTAATTCTCTAGCTCCCTCAAAATCCATATTCCAATTTTTGATCGCCCAATATGCTCTATGCTCAAGTTCTACGGGAAGTTAGCATGACTTCCCGTAAACTATCTGATATGAGGACGTACCGAGTGGTGTTTTTTGCGTTGCTCGGTATGCCCAAAGAGCATCGGGTAGCTTATCTTTCCATCCTATCGCCATCTTCAGAACTATCTGTTGTGACATGTTGTTTATTTGTTTGTCTAAGGTTTCAGCCTGTCCACTCGTTTGACGATGATAAGGTGTAGCAATGTTGTGTTTGGCACCCATCACCCTTAGGAGTCCCCTGAAGGTCCTGTCTATGAAGTGCGATCCTTCGTCGCTTATGACCATCCTTGGGTCATTAAACGTGGAAAGATGATCTCAGTGAACATCTTTTTAGCGTGTCTTGCATTGGCAGCTTTGCAAGGCATTGCTTCTACCCACTTTGATACATAATCATCTGCCACTAGGATGTACTCACTATCTCGGGATTTTTGGAAAGGTCACATAAAATCAATCCCCCGCACATCAAATATTTCTACTTGAAGGTTATAAGTGAGGGGCATTGCATCCCGAGCCGTAATTCCTTCGTGTCGCTGATAGCTCTGGCACCGTCGAACAAACTCGTTAGAGTCTTTGTACATTGTTGGCTAGTAGAATCCGCTTTGCCAAATCCGCCACCATACGGTGTTGCGTGGCATCTCACAACAATTTTAAGGCCTTCCTCCGTTGGCACGCACCTTCTTAGCAGTCCATCAGAACATACTCTATACAGGTATGGCCCATCCCATATATGTCGGCGAATTTCATATTTCAACTTCCTTTTGTTCTCACCCGATGGTACGAATCCTGAAACTATGAAGTTAACAATATTTGCATACCACAGGCTGGATTCCGTCGCCGCCATCAACATGTCATCTCTTAGAAAATCATTTATCGGTGGTTCCTGCATGTAAGTTAGTTGCAAGCATGACAAATGATCTGCTAACGAGTTTTCTACTCCCTTTTTATCTTTGATCTCTAAGTCAAATTCTTAGAGAAGAAGTATCCATCTTAGCAGACGGGTTTAGCATCTTTCTTGGTGAGCAAATATTTAAGAGTAGCATGGTTAGTAAAGACTATCACTTTTGCTCCTACCAAGTAAGATCTAAATTTATCAATAGCAAAGATGACGGCCAAGAGCTCCTTCTTAGTGGTTGCATAATTTAGTTGAGCTCCTGTCAAAGTCTTGCTAGCATAGCAAATAGCATGATGCTTATTATCTTTGGTTTGTCCTAAGACTGCACCAACTGCGTAATCACTAGCATCACACATAATTTTCGAACGGAAGTGTCCAATCAGGGGGCTGAATGATTGGAGCAGAGAGAGTGCCTTTTTGAGAATTTCAAAGGATTTTAGGCACTCATCATCAAACTCGAAGGGTGCATGTTTAGTTAACAAGTTAGTTAGGGGCCTTGCGATGATAGAAAAATCGTTGATAAAATGCCTATAAAAGCCCGTGTGACGAAGGAAGCTACGGATCCCCTTGATATTCACCGGAGGTGGAAGCTATTCAATTACTACTATCTTAGCTCTATCCACCTCTATTCCCCTTTCGGATACTCGGTGCCCAAGGACTATGCCCTCAAGACCATAAAATGACATTTCTCCCAATTAAGAACCAAGTCCTTTTCTTGGCACCTCTACAAGACCTTGTCTAGATTCTGAAGACAATGACCGAAAGTCTTTCCATAGACGGAGAAAAATCGTCCATGAAAACTTCCATGATATCGTCGATCATGTAAGAAAAGATAGACATCATACACCTCTGGAATAAGGTAGGAGCGTTACACAACCCATAGGACATCCTACGGTATGAATAGGTACCATAAGGGCATGTGAACGTGGTCTTGCTCTGATCATCGGGATGGATAGGAATTTGGTGATAACAAAAATACCCATCAAGGAAACAGAAGATGGAATGATTTGCCAGACGTCCAATATCTCATCGATGAAGGGAAGCGGAAAATGATCCTTCTTAGTCGCCTTGTTGTGTTTTCAGGAGTTGATGCACATCCTCCATCCCATGGCAGTTCGTAGAGGGATTAACTCGTTTTTGGCATTTTCAACGACTGTCATTCCTCCCTTAGGCACCACGTGAACAGGACTAACCCACTCACTCTACGGAACGGGATAGATGATTCTGGCGTGCAGGAGTTTCAAGACCTCCTTCTTAACAACTTCCCTCATCGCATTATTGAGCCATCTCTTGGGTTCCCTAGAGGGATTGCTCTCGGGTTCGATAGGAATGCGATGGGTGCAAAGAAAGGGACTAATCCCCTTAAGGTCTTGAGGAGAGTAGCCTAGTACAGATTTCTACTTCTCTAACACGGCTAGAAGATGAGAGGTTTCATCTTCTGAAATCTTGTCACTTATGATGACAGGTGCTTCCTTGTTGCCATGTAGGAAGGCATAACGTAGGCTTTGTGGAAGAGGTTTTAGCTCAATCGTAGGTCACGGAGGTGGTTCAAAGGACGGTAGTTCGAGTGTCTCTCCAGACTCCTCTTCTTCTTGGATGAAATCGGGTATATCGTCATTAAGAGAGGACTCTGGAGGTTCAAAAGGGAACACATCCATTGCTTCCTCCGCTGGCTCTTCATCAGGAGGGGGGTTGGTCAAGGCATTTCTAGACCACGAGAATGGGATAGTGTACTCATCCCCTCCTAATGTTATCTTGAGGCTTCCTAAAGTCGAGGCATCTACGAGAAATTTCTTGATAGGATGCCCGATCCGGACGTCGAAGTCTTGGATTTCAAAGATGTGGAAATCCAGGATAGCCTCGGTGCTGTCATAGTTGATAGGGACGTTCTGTATGATCCCAAATCCTTCAATTAAATTCCCTAAGGGGTGTTTGAAGAATTTGTTGGTTGGTGCTAGTGCTCTATCGCCTAGATAAGCCAAAGTGAAAGACTCGGAGATGAGTTTAACATCAAACATTGGACAATACAAAATGTCCACCGTATTCCCTACAAGCTAGCAAGGAATGGTGCGAATAGAAGAGATTATCCGGATTACTTCAGGGGAAAACTCTACTTCCCTTAACCATTCATTACTCATAATGGCGGTCATCTCCTGAATGGCTTCTTGAAGAAACTTGTCTTCTATTGGATCGGGAGATGGAGTAGGAATAGATAGTTTTTCCGTACTGAAATAATTTAGGGTGTTTCCATAATCCTCATGGAAGACAACGCAAATTCAGGAGCACAACTCGGAGCTTGAATTTCTTTGGTATCCGGAGAGGGCTCCAAGGAGGATTCTTTTGTTGAACCGGATGATGTGGAAGGTTTAGGCTCAGGTTCAGCTAAAGATGACTCCGCCTACCTTGACAGATATGCCTCAGGAGGGAGTTCAGTGCATCACCCAATGAAAGAGGTATTTTCTTAAATATAATCCAGAATTTCCTTTCCTTCACAACGGGGTCTTATGTATGAACGATCCTCCGACAGTTATATCGTGGTAAAATGTACACTTCTTATCTAAACCCGTATGAAAGTGTTGCAGTAAGGTTTACTCAAGTATAGATGGGTCCTGATCGTACCAAGGAGGTAAATCTAGCCCAAGCTACACCAATTGATTCGTTATTTTTCTGTCGGAAACCGAGGACTTCTGTCCGGAGGGCTGTAACTCAGGAAACGGGGAAGAATGCGAGGCAGAATCTATCTCGCAACTGATCCCAGCTACCGTTTACACTCTCAACGATATAAATGTACCATTGTTTCGCTCTTCAAGTTTCGCTCCTTTATGAAGAGAGAACGGAAATAATTTTCACTTAAGAGTCTCTTGTGTCGTGCCTTGAAGAGAGGCACGAACACAATTGTTCAAATTCCCGCAGATGATGCTAAGGATTTTCTTGGTCTAACCCAGAAAACAGGTTTTCCCTAACCATATTTGTGAATTCGGGACGAATTTCATAGCTAGATGTAATAATTGGCTCCGATGAAGGAGGTGGCTCGTAAAATTTGTGTGGGCACGCCGAATTTATACCATCCGATGCCATTTGTGACCACCGCATGATTTTGGATGAGTGGGATCCATACACGCATAAATAGCCACTCAAACCTCAATGTGTCCATGATCACAACTTAAAACCATTCAATATAAAATTCGTAATGCCGAATAATGAGCAAAGAAGAAATTGCTAGGACTCAACGTGCCAGTCAACTTCTGAATTCCGCTCCCCAGAACCACTGACAGGGGAGGAAGAACAAATCCTTCCCATTAAATCAGCTGACAAATAACGTCCCGCAATCAAATTACAATGGAGAGATGGAAATGGTGGCCTTCAGGGTGTCATCATTAATAAGCAGAAAGAAAATGAAGAACTTCATATGTTGATTAAGAGCCTCAATGAATCCACCCGGCTAGTCAATGTAAGTTTTACTCTGCCCACAGCTTTTGTTGTGCCAATTCTTCTCCAACCAAAGTTGATATGCAAAGAATTCATCGTCGGAATGAAACCAAAACTGCTACCTCGGAAAAATTAGTTCCCCATCTTGAAACACTCAAAGAATTCCAAGCCAAGTCAAGGCAAACCGAAGAAGAATCCAAGTCAAGAGAACGACAATTAAGAGATCAAATCAGCCAACTTATGGATGTCAGCTTTGAGCACCGTGGAACTATTGTAGGTAAATGACTTTTACTCATTTCAAAATTTGTTGCATGGGAAACAAAAACAACTAAATCTAACTATCATGTTTCAGCTCAAGCAACCAAAATTGAAGCCTTAACCACTCGGTTGAAGAAACTTAAATCAACAAATGCACAGCTGGTCAAAGACAAAGCCAAATCTGAAAAAGATCTTCATGGTAACACAATAACCCTGCAGGAATCCCATGTGTATGTTTGCTCTGGATATTTTTATGCATATGTTCGTCTTGAATGACTTTTGCTGATCATAAATTAAAATCCAAGGCTCGATTTGATGTCTTCGCCGAGCGAGTCAAGAAGGCTGAACGTGTTCGTGATGACATCGCCAACGCCGCAGCCCTAGTCTTGAACGCCATATACCAGAACGGGCTCGGCTCTAGCTCTGAAAATGTAACTGAGATCTTTGAACAAGCTTAGGACTGCTCCCTAGAGGTATTTTGACAACATAAAAGGAGCAACTACTATGGGGGCAAGTCAAGCTTTGGCCATGACGAAATCTTTGTATCCCTGAGTGGATATGAATGCTGCTGAAGAGAGCTTCGCTGACGGCACCACTTACAAAGAAGCTCTCGAGCTAGTGAGTCAAGCTCAAGGTCCTGCTAGTAGAATTGCTTCTGATGTATTGGACAATTTCCACGAGTGAAATCCTATCTTTGTATAAACTTGTCTTGAAAGTACAATTTGTTGTATACTGACTTATGTATGCCATGCTTTAAGTTTTAAACCTAACTTTAAATTTCTTAAAAATTTCACTCCAACTTTTTCCAAGCCTAGAACTTGTCAGTCTTCAAAAAATTTTCTGTCCTCATCCGCTAGATCCAAACCCAAACAGAGTCAATTACAAGTCATGTAAACAAATTGAATTGAAAGAAAACAATATCATACTCCATTATTATTGATATCCCCCAACTGGGAACTCAAGAAATCAACTTGAATTGATGTCGACAGTCGAAGAGAAAAATTACAAGAAACAATCTAAGCATAAAAATGACGAAGATACTGTATGTTCTAGGAATTATCCACAATTGTTCCATCCTCCCGCTTCAGTTGGTAGGCTCACGGCCGAGTGACTTCTGAAATTATCCCACAAGGGCGAAAACTTATGCCTATCCTTAGTCTTCTGAATCTTCCGAAGAACCATGTCCCTGACTATAAATGCACATGACATGACATTGCGACTGTGATAATGCTGAAGGCCTTGGAGATATCGATCCGACTGGATGAGAACAACTTCCCAGGCTTCTTTCAATTGGTTCAAGTCTTCTGTTTTGTCCTTATCTTGGCGCTCCTCATTGAAATTGTGAACACGCAAGGATTCAAAGTCCATCTCACTAGGCAACATAGCTTCAGCCCCATATACTAAAAAGAAAGGTGACTGACCCGTAGCCTGACTAGGTGTAGTCCGAACGGACCATAGCACTGAAAGTAACTCTTCTGTCCACCGGCCAGCATAGGGACGCAATCTGTCAAATACACGAGCTTTGATACCTTGCAGAACCATCCCATTTGCGCGTTCAACTTGTCCATTACTCATGGGATGCGCCACAGATGTATAACAAATCTTGATCCCAAAGTCTTTGTAAAAATTGTTAAACACACCTCCTGTGAACTGAGTGCCATTATCAGTCATGATACGGTTTGGCACACCAAACCAATGCACAATGTTGATGAAGAAATCTCGAGCCTTGTCCGTCATGATCGTAGTGACCGGTTTTGCCTCAATCTATTTAGAGAACTTATCTATTGTGACGAAAAGATATGTATATCCACCTTGAGCCCTCTTAAAAGGACCCACCATATCCAACCCCCAGACGGCGAAAGGCCAAGAAAGCGGGATAGTTTGCAACTCTTGAGACGGTAAATGAATTTGCCTAGCAAAGAATTGAGAACCCTCACAAGTCCAAACAATCTTGTCAACATCAGTGACTGCCATAGGCCAGAAAAAAGCCTATTTGTATGCTTTACCCACCATAGTACGAGCTGCAGCATGACTACCGCATATCCCCGAGTGAATATCACGTAGCAATTGTTGGCCTTCCTCGAGTGAAATGCACCTTGGAGGATTCCAGACGGACTTCTTTTGGACAAATCAGCCTAAACCATGACATAAACCTTGCTGCGGCGACAAACTCGTTCAGCCTTAATCCAGTCTTGAGGTAGCTCTTGAAGCATTAAAAACTTGATAAAAAGTGTCCTCCAGTCAGCGTCAGTCAACAAAACTTGACCAGTCATATCCTTTTGTGAAACTTCCTTTTTTACCCAGTCGGCTCAAAAAGGTGTTCAACAAAAACATCTGACGGTGCCGCTTCCCTTTTGGATCCAAAATTAGCCAATCAGTGAGCAACTTCCCTTTTGTGACGAAGAACGTGATTAACTCCAACCCGTCAAATTTGACTTCTAACTTGCGAACCTCTTGTCGATATGCAGCCATATTATCATCGAGACACGACCAGTCTTTCATCACTTGATTGACAACCAGTTGGAAATCTCCTCGTACCACCAGGCGTCGTATCCCTAAAGAAACAGCGAGTCGTAATCCATGGAGAAGAGCTTTGTATTCGGCTACATTATGCGACGCAGAGAAGTGTATCCAAAGCACATAGCGTAATCGTTCTTTCAGTCGGGGAAATCAAAACAACCTCGGCCCCAGTCATAGAAATCCTTTTTGATGCATCAAAATGCATAGTCTAGTATTCAAGGCTTCTCCGCAGACACTTCTTCTTGGCACTCGGTACACTTGGCCACGAAGTAGGCTAACACCTGAGACTTTATCGAAACCCGAGCTTTAAAAGTGATGTGTAACACCATCAACTCTAGGGCCCACTTCGCAATACATCCCATAACTTCATGGTTATGAAGAATATCACTGAGTGGAAAAGATGTAACCACCGTAACTGAGTTACTCTGAAAATAATGGGCCAATTTCCTGACGGTAATTAGAACTCCATATAAGAGTTTTTGTACCTGATGATAATGCATCTTGGACTTAGCCAACACGTCGTTAACGAAGTAGACGGTCGTTGGACTTTTTGAATGTGCCCTTCCTCTTGACGCTCGACAACCAGTACTGTGCTCACCACCTAGGAAGTCACCCTAGGTCATGGCGAAGAGGATGTTAAGCGTGCTACCGCCATCGATGAGGGCACACTTAACGTTGCGAACAACTAGGTCTAGTTCCAGGGGGTACCGCCCCGGGTGGACCACTCGATAGGGATGATCCGAGCGATCAAATTTGATTGCAATCTCAGACCATGGCAGGTATTGGGGTACTCCCGGCTGGACTGTATTGATCTCCCTATCAGTCAGCTTCCGCTTTCTTTTGGATTCATAGGAGAGCGATCCTCTGATGATATGGTTCAACTCGGTCCTTGGATCATGAAAAGCTCTTTGGCCGGTGTCACCGTCGTCTTTTTTATGTCCTGAAGTGCATTCTCCGTCAGATGGCTTCTTGAGTTGGCCTGCATACTTTTCCGCAAACTGCTAGTAGATGAAACAATCCTTGGCCGCGTGTCCCTTGTTCGGGTGGTTGGTGCAAGGGTCGTTCATGATCTTGTCATATGTGTTGACGCGGGATCGCTGGTTTTGATAGCTTGATGTGGTGGCAACGAGATCCTCATGCTTATGCTTGCGATCCTTATGTCCACTGCTGCTCCCGCTAGTGCCAGCTCCGTTGCCGTTGTCCTTCTTGGGGCACTAGCTCGATGTCGACTGCCTTGTGCCTTTGATGGCGTCATCTGACTTGGCATATTCATTTGCTTTCTCGAACATTTGCTTGATTGCCCTGGGAGGCCTGTGGCCGAATTTCCAATGAGTGGATCGTTACAAACTCCTCTTGTGAAAGCCGCAATGATGTTGTCATCAGTGATGTCTAAAATCTTGTTACGCTTTTTAGAGAAATGACAAATATAATCCTTTAAGGATTCATCGCGCCTCTGAACTATGTTGTAGAGCTCGAACTGTGTTCCAGGGTGCTCGAAGGTACCCTGTAAGTATGAGATGAAGTGATCAAGGAGTACGTTCCAAGAACCAATTGATCCTCGCGGTAACCCACCGAGCCAATTACTGGCCGAGTCAGTCAATGCCATGGGCAAGTAATTTGCCATAGCGTTGTTTTCTCCTCGTTGATCACATCGCACTTGGTCGGTGAAGAATTTGATGCTGCCCTACCTGGCGCTCCAACTGTCGAAACTAGAATTTAGCAATATGAAAAGGGGGTAGCGCACAAGAAGGAAAGTGGATCAGTTATGAGACAAGGGTTTAGACAGGTTTAGGACCTCTAGAAAGTGGTAATACCCTACTCCTGTTTCGGGGATTCAATCCGCCGAGTGGTGTATTGATCTGACGATCTGATTATGGATTATGCCCGCGAGGGACTCCGTACCCACCTTATATAGCCGGAGAGAAATGGTTTACAAGATAGAGATTTAACTCTTTACGTTTGAAATCTCCTATTACTACTTTACAATTTTACTGAACCAGAGCAATAGGTCGTTTCCATGATGTACAAGTAAACATAATACCAAAGCCTAACTCGTTACATAATCCATAGATATAATCTATGTGGGGTCTCAAAATAGAACCTCCTGGGTATAAGTGCTAGTCCAAGATCAAGCTAGCACACACAGACACAGATAATATCACAGCCAACATCACGCAGGAAACCTAATATTTATTAATAAAGTGACTATGATAAGCCTTATGGCTAGGGTTTACATTTATTTATGCCACAAAGGGCCTAAGGGAAATAATAAAATAGTAGCGGAAAAATAAGATAAACGCGTAGTAGTTCCATTCAACTTGCCACAGGCAGTCAACTGGGACACGTGGCCTATTCCTCATCTTCAGCAGCAAACTCCTCAGAAAACAACAGAAACCTTTCTTCTGGAATTGGGGGAATTTCAAGGTGAGTACATACTCAGCAAGTACATGGAAATATGCATTTGCACGGCTGACAGTAAAGGCAATGGCTATTTTGCATAACACAGCAATTTGCAGTTATAAACAATTTAGAAATAGAGGTTTAAAACAACATTTATAAATAACGGGTGTTACCAACCAACCATCCACACAAGATCTGTCCACACATAACCATTTAGCTATATTCATTATCCTGCACACAGATCATTCGCAGTTTTTGCAAACTACCCCTCATGAGATATCACCGAGCATGTCCATGACCGAGGACGCGGCTATTTGAATAGATTAATTTCACACTCTGCAGAGGTTGTATAGCTTGATCCACAAGATACATCATCCTTCTAACAGCCATGCGCAAATGTCACACTTCAGGTTGTCTGCAGAGCCTGTAACAAGGCTTTTTAGAAACTTCACTCCAACACTGCCTTCCCCCATGAGACACCTTTCCCTCACACAGATAAGAAAGTACCCATGGCTAACCTAAACTCCTATCATCTAGCCACCTGGGCTGGCAGTGCCAAAACTCGGAATCCTACTAGGCCAGGTTCTTCCCGTGAGAACATGTGGTTGCACGTTAGGCTTGGATCAATGGCTTATGAAGTGAAGTCCTTAATTGACCGGGGCAACTTACCAAACTACATTAGCACACAGCTCAGCAGTAGGCTGACACAGAGACCATACCCGATAATGATCACACGGATACATTACCGCCTAACTAGGTTCACATCGAACAACCCATCACCCCAGTCCAAATCATTTTATCTGCCCATTGTTTACTACCCGGTGCAACACATTCTACCAGAAAGATAGCACACAGCTACACAGCTCTTGTCAAATCAGTTATAAGTATATGATTAATCAAATTATATTTTGCTTGTAGAACAACCTTGAGCGGGGCTAAGCTTAACTACTTTACCTTGAGTTGAGCCCAATGTTCAATTCACAAAGACTTCGGGTATACCGGGTAATCAACAATTATCAAAGGTAGGGTATAATAACAATTAGGGCACACTACCCATCGATAGTTTATAAATAAAATAACGCATGTGTTAAAAACAAAACATTTTATAAAACGGGATCAATATGTTCAAAGAGTGCACTTGCCTTGCTCCAACTACTGTTCCATTGCCCAACGCCATGGCGCTATGGACGCGCTCCAGTGCGGCGGTGTCGCGGCGGCGTTCGACGGTGTCGGTGAATGGAAGCAATAGTGGAAGGCGGCGCCGGAAAGAGGAGGTAGAGGCGGCTCCAGTGGCACGACACGGGGCTCCAGGAGGAAGGGAAGGTGGCGCTCGGGTTCGTCGGAGTTGGGGGAGGAGAGAGAACGACGGCGCGGGAAGAGGAGCGCTCAGCCTCGGGGCTTTACCGGTGGCGGCGGTGGCGCGAGAAGGAGGCAATGACGACGTCGGCGCGGCACCCGGCAGCGACACAAGGAGCAGCGGCGGTGGACAATGGCGATGGTGCACGGTTGTGCTAGCAGCGGCGGCAGTTCGGAAAAAGGAGAAGGGCGGCGACGGTGGTATTTATAGGGGAGGATGGGCTAGGGTCAGCGGTGGTTTTGGAAGGCGGCAACTTTGGATACGGCGAGATTCAACAGCGGCGTCGTTGGAAGGTGGCGGCTCAACTTGCGACAATGGCGGCGCAACACGGGCGGCTTGGGTCGGGTCGGCGGCGATGTGGGCCAGGGTAGCACCGCGGAAGAGAGGAGGCAGCTGGGTGCGGCACGGGCTGGGGGATTGGCCTCCCCAGGCCTGCAAGTCGAGAGGAGGAGAGAGAGGAGGTGGCGGCTGGAGGTTGAAGAAGGTGGAGGAAGGAAGAAAAATGAAGAAAGGGAGGGCGTAACTGTAAAAGAAACAGAATAGAGAAAGAGAGGAAGTAAAATAGGAAAAAGGATAGGGACTTTTCTGGAAAATTCTAAATAAAAAGTATTTGGAATTTTTGGAGGAGTTTAGGATATCTAGGAATTAAATTGAATTGGAATATTGGATTTGGGTGGAATTTGAAATAGGGAATGAGCTCCACATCCAAAATTCAAATTAAATCCAAATAAACTCCAATTAAAATACGACAAAGCCAACGATGGAATTAATTAATTAATAACATTAAAACCTTTTTATTTAATGAAATTTTCATTAAGCTATTTTATAAAGTTAAACCAAATGTGAATTTTCGCAATCAGATGAAAATAGCGGAAAGTGAAAAATCAGGACATGCTAATCTATCCCCTATAATTAGTCAGATAAATTAGATCTGTGAGTATACGGTACCCATAATCTCCAAAGTTGTGTATACATGGCCATATTACTAAACTTCCATATGCATATCATATGTGATGGTTGCCATCTTATCGATCGGCATGCATGTATGTCGTTTTCTTGAAGGCCAATAGATGGTGCTCTCCTTAGTGGAATGCTACGCAAATGGATGCCGTGTAGAATTGGGACTTCTGAGATGTACATGTTTGTATAGCTTGCATGTCTCGCCGGGGACGATCACGCGCATAGCTTTGGATTGGTGTTGGTTGGGAACTGACCATAAGTATCGGATTTCCCAACCGGCACCCCGCAGGCGGCACTATTGACTTCGATCATCGGTGCCAGTTGTAGAACCGACACCTATTACACATATAGGTGGCAGTTGGTAACCCCATGACCGGCATCTAAGAGGTTCCACGAGCCAAAAAAAATCAGCTCAATGCATCGCAGCTCCCCATCACCCAAATCCACGAACACATTTCTCACAATCTCATCGCTATCCATCCAACAACAACACATAGAGACTGAAATTACAAAATTAAAATTCAACAAAGAGGAGAATGAGTACACCGTGGTAAATCCTCCCGCCAGTGCATCGACCGCCGTCGAGCACACCAGCTGGATCGGCTGCCCGCCACCACTGTCAAGGCCACCCATAGCGGAGGAGAGGCCGCCCACCGCACCATCGTCATCGAGCAAACTAGCTGGATCTAGCCGCCCGCCACCCGTCGCGCCCCTTCATGGTGAGGCCGCCCATCGCGCCGCCGGATGAGGCCGTCCCTCAAGTGTTGGTATTTCTTACGTTCACAGATAAAATCCACAAGCGCATGGATATACCGCTATAGCACCTTCACCCGAAAGTATTCCAAGGTATCGAATTTCCACAGGGAACATGTGTGTTTAGCTCTTCTTCATGTTCATCCAAGGATACAAGATAAATGTAGGCCAAAGGATAGAGAGGATCTTCTAATGTGGTACAGGATCGTTTAGAAAACTTAACTTTAATCCTATCACTATGCTTCAAGCACTGGCTTGCTCGCTGCTACCAGAGCGCGCTCTACTCCGTACCCGGAAAGGGAGGACTACGGTGATCTCAAGGGCTGTCACCACCTCTACACCAACCTCTAACGTATTATGGGATATGTAGCAAACACTGGTAATTAACTACCTAGACACCATGTCTATGTAATTAATTACTACTCTAGTGTTAGCTAAACACTAAAGTAATCACTATTTCTTAATGAGCAATAGTGAATAATGATCAAACAAGCTAAATAGGAACTAACTAAGAAATACACCACACAAGATAAATCTCAATTACTTAATTAAAATATTCTCAACTAGAGCGAAGTAATTGCTAAGGTAGAAAAGAAATAGAGAGAGATACCGACAATTCCGGAACTTCTCCAACTCTTTCTTCCTCGCTCTCTCCTTTATTATAAGTATAAATAACAGAATACAGAGAGCCTCTTATAATTCAGCTTACATCTTGGTCTGTTAAAATGGAGGAGAGGGTCTTTTATACCTTCATGAAGGTAGCTGGAGTGTGGGAACCGAGAACAACCGCCATAGGAAGGTTGGTAGTAACTGCCAAAGGCGGTTGTGGTTGGGCTGGGCTAAGCCTGGGTCTGCCGACCCTTGGTTGGGCCCCCTAGCCCAATCCTTCCTCCTGGGCCCTGGCACGTGGGTCCTTAGTCCTTAGGCATGCTTGTTGGGTCCAGTTGTAGGTATTTCATTGGGTTTATGGGCCCAAGACTCCATGGGCTTGGATATGAATGCAATTCTTCCCCTGCTTTATGTATATTCCATCTCAACTTTCATAGTTTATCACCTGCATCCAAATATACACCAACACTCGTGGAATTTGTTAGAAATAAAACCTACCACTATGTTGGATGTTTTATATTTTTAGATTTATGCAGGTATTGACGATGTAAATTTGGTATTTAACAGCCGTCAACAAACCCCCACACTTAGCTCTTTACTCGTCCCGAGTAGAGGTTAAGTATTATTGTAGAATAAAACTTCCCAAGGTATGGTACTAGTATACAATTTATTCTAAGACATACATGTACATGTGAACATTGCGGTGTCTATCTTACCATCTTCGGTAATTGATGAATGGAACGGTCAGGACTCAAGTCATTCTTGTTCCTCCTATCAATCACTTGGATTTTTTCATATATTTTCAAAATATTGCTATACTCCTCAAATGACTCTCTCTTGAATCGTTCATTTTGATTTTTGGATCCTCACCAAGGCATGTATTGCCGAATTGTGGAGCTTGGTAGGGATTAATCGGGCCGTATCTGCATCACATATTTTGCCAAGCCAAAAGACCGGACCAAGAAGATAGCAAGTCATACTTTCTGATCAAGAATGTGCATGTATATTGTATGGTGATGGAAAAAGGAAAATGATAACTCCATTTGTATACCGCCTCCTCCATTTTTTTCTTTTTGGAATTTTGAGGGAGTGCATGGCTATCTTTCTCTTTGCTTTCTTCTTCCTTTTTTTCATCATGCTCCATACTTGTATGAGCAAGATTTTTTTCTTTCCTTCTTTTGCATAGCCATGCCTCCCTTTTCTTTTGAATGAACTTTGGAGAAGGAGGCATAAATAACATGGAGTATTTATTTTGTGGATGATGGATGAAATGGATGATGAATGAGAGATGCTAAATTCCAGTGTAGAAGTTTAGCATATGTGCGTGTATGTGGAGTGTAAGTGATCTTGATCATAAAGCATGAATAGCATCTCACGCGGGTCATAATAATTTTATAAGGCTCAATGTAATGTCAAGCAACCAAGATATATGGTTTGCAATATGAATCATATTTGCCTTGTTAGGAAATCATATAGTCACTGAGGAGTATTGCTCGAAAAAATAAATTTTCGCAAAGATAAAATCCCAAGTATCATGACAGTTAGATACGAATTTTTTTTGTCATCCCCATATCACAAATATCAATTACTTAGATTAGCAAGGGTTTCTATGATAGATATATGTTCACAAGTAACAAGTATTAGCAAAGAATAAAGAGTATACATGTCAACCATAGGAAAATTTCATTTGTTGAGAAGTATTGTTTTTAATTTGGAGTCAAAATAAATTTTATTTGAATTTTCTAAGCAGATTTGACTCACAAACCAGGGAGGATAAGAAAGGAGACGCGCAAACCTGACCACATGACGAAGTGGAAGGAATTAGGGGGCAGAGATGAGTGAGCCGAAACGATCAGTTTGGCTGAACCCCTCTGCCCTTTGCTCTAGCAGATTTTGCTCATGATTACTCGTGGTGTTCTGTTCTTCATTTTGGTGTGTCAACTTGCATTTATTGTGCGCCATGAGTTTTGAAAAAGACTCCCCCACGCTTATTTTGTACCTGGACTTTATTCAACAAAAACATAGAAAGCAAAATGGCTTCCACCGGGGTGAAAAACCGGTGAGCCAAACTTTATTCAAGTAACTCTAGGAGAATGAAGTGCCAAAATTTACTTTATTTTATTTTATTTTATCATTTTTTTCATGGCAACAATGAGCTTGGTGGGTATCCTAGCAGGATGGAGACATGGGATTAGGATGCACAAGGTGTTGGATATTCTTAACAGATAGATATTACCAAGCTTAGAGCTGAATGCAAGATTTAAGATTTATGAATGCAACAAGCTTTGCATTTTTTCTGCTTGGTTCCCTGAGCATCTCTTTTCCCATGAGACTAAGGAGCGTTGTATGACTGTTGGAGTTATTGTACACTACTCGATTGTCATTTTATTCCCTCCAAAATTTTAGTGGACAACAAATGTTTCCAAAGATGGAATGTCTAATGTTTTTTCACCTGGGGAATTAATTGGACTATTGCGAGCGGAGCGAGCAGGGCGGGCTTTGGATGAATCGATCTATTATCGGGTAATCTTATTGGGAATAACAAGGGTTTCCCAGAATACCCAAAGTTTCATATCTGAAGCAAGTTTTCAAGAAACTGCTCGAGTTTTAGCAAAAGCTGCCTTACGAGGTCGTATGGATTGGTTGAAAGGCCTGAAAGAAAACGTAGTTCTGGGGGGATTATACCTGTTGGTACCGGATTCCAAAAATTTGTGCACCGTTACCCACAAGACAAGAACCTTTATTTCGAAATTCAAAAAAAAAACTATTTGCATCGGAAATGAGAGATATTTTGTTTCTCCATACAGAATTAGTTTCTTCTGATTCTGACGTAACAAACAATTTCTATGAGACATCAGAATCACCATTTACCCCATTTATATGATTTAAGGATACATAAAGCAGATTTTTTACTTTAAACGAGATTTTTGACCTTAGAACGCTAAGAGGTCAGAATTTCTATTTTTATTTTAATTTAAAAAGAAGTTAGTTAATTCATTAAGGTTATGCTTATACCATGTAGAAGGTTCCATCGGAACAATTATTATTTATTTCAAGCTATTTCGGCTCTTTCTTAATCTTCGAAAAGAAAGAAATTTCGTAATGGAATGGTAGGATGAAAAAAAAGAAAAAATCAAAAGGAAGTGTGGAAAAAAATGACAAGAAGATATTGGAACATCAATTTGAAAGAGATGATAGAAGCGGGAGTTCATTTTGGTCATGGTATTAAGAAATGGAATCCTAAAATGGCCCCTTACATCTCGGCAAAGCGTAAAGGTACTCATATTACAAATCTCGCTAGAACCACCCGTTTTTTATCAGAAGCTTGTGATTTAGATTTTGACGCAGCAAGTCAGGGAAAAAGCTTCTTAATTGTTGGTACCAAAAAAAGAGCAGCGGATTTAGTAGCATCAGCTGCAATAAGGGCTCGGTGTCATTATGTTAATAAAAAGTGGTTCAGTGGTATGTTAACGAATTGGTCGATTACTAAAACTAGACTTTCTCAATTTAGAGACTTAAGAACAGAAGAAAAGATGGAAAAATTCCACCATCTCCCAAAAAGAGATGTGGCAATCTTGAAGAGAAAATTATCTACCTTGCAAAGATATCTCGGCGGGATCAAATATATGACGAGGTTGCCTGACATTGTGATCGTCCTCGATCAGCAAAAAGAGTATATAGCTCTTCGGGAATGTGCCATTTTGGGAATTCCTACTATTTCTTTAGCCGATACAAATTGTGACCCAGATCTCGCGAATATATCGATTCCAGCCAACGATGACACTATGACTTCAATTCGATTGATTCTTAACAAATTAGTATTTGCAATTTGTGAGGGCCATTCTCTCTATATAAGAAATCATTGATTAAGAAGAATAGTTAATTCTTGGGCAACTCCGTAGATTTATGGGATCACTTACTATTCTTTTTTGTTTTGCATAGATAAAAGACGGGGAATATTGATATATATTAGAGGGTATTGATATATATTATCATCTGATGTGATTTCTTGATATCCTAAATATAAGATTAATACTTCACGTTGCTGAGTTGAGAAAAAGATGGTTGAATCAAACGAATTCTTTTTTTGAATTTCATTTTTATCAGGGGACAATATGAATATTATACCGTGTTCCATTAAAACACTCAAGGGGTTATACGATATATCGGGCGTAGAAGTAGGCCAACACTTCTATTGGCAAATAGGAGGTTTCCAAATTCATGCCCAAGTACTCATCACTTCTTGGGTCGTAATTACTATCTTGCTAGGTTCAGTTATCATAGCTGTTCCCAATCCACAAACCATCCCAACCGATGGTCAGAATTTCTTTGAATATGTCCTTGAGTTTATTCGAGACTTGAGCAAAACTCAGATTGGAGAAGAATATGGTCCCTGGGTTCCCTTTATTGGAACTATGTTCCTTTTTATTTTTGTTTCGAACTGGTCGGGTGCTCTTTTACCTTGGAAAATTATACAGTTACCCCAAGGAGAATTAGCAGCGCCCACGAATGATATAAATACTACTGTTGCTTTAGCTTTACTCACGTCAGCGGCATATTTTTATGCGGGTCTTAGCAAAAAAGGATTGAGTTATTTCGAGAAATATATTAAACCAACTCCAATCCTTTTACCAATTAACATATTAGAAGATTTCACAAAACCATTATTGCTTAGTTTTCGACTTTTCGGGAATATATTGGCGGATGAATTAGTCGTTGTTGTTCTTGTTTCTTTAGTCCCCTTAGTAGTTCCTATAGCGGTCATGTTTCTTGGATTATTTACAAGCGGTATTCAAGCTCTTATTTTTGCAACGTTAACCGCAGCCTATATAGGTGAATCCATGGAGGGTCATCATTGAATTGACTAGTTTTCAAAATAGACTTTTTTTTAGCTTAACTCAATTCATGCATGGTTGCGGAAAATTCGCTTGGTTGGAAAACAAAATAGTTAGAATTGCGTATGAATATACAATCTAGATATGAATATACAATCTAGAGTTGTAGAAGAGAGAATAGACTATATTACGGAATTGCCAAAGTATATAGGCATTAGGGAGGGGCGGAGTCAGGCTAGATCTATATCCTTTATGTCTATAAGTTCAGTCATCTTTTGTATGGGTTTCCACTTTAAGGAATTTTTTTTGAATCCGATTCAATAGAAAATGAGAAAATACACAAACAAAATAGAAGAAACAAATTGATATGGGATATTATATATTCCCAAGTTAGATTCATTATCTAATCCGATATATGGAATTCCCCTCTATATGGAATCCGATTCCATATCCAATTCGATGCAGCATATTGTTATCAATTGGATATCTTGATTTAATTCCTATTGGATCTGGATTAGGTCGATTTTCATAGGGGTTCTTCCTCTATTTCACCTTTTATTATGAATTAGATGATAGGGGAAAAAATAGAAACTCAAGGATATCGAAGAGGAAAGAAAGAAGGATGGAATGAAAGATCAGTTGGTTGGAAAGAAAGAGAAATAGAATAATGAGTACACAAACCTCTAATGATTAGAAACTAAAAAGGAGATCTCGAAGCAGTTCGGAGAATTCAGATTATCGTTTCAATTTGTACTTTTTAGTTACTTCTGTCCAATAGAGCTTAGAAATAAGAATTTCTTGGTTGATTGTATTCTTAACCATTTCTTTTTTTTGACACGAGGAACTCATCATGAATCCACTAATTGCTGCTGCTTCCGTTATTGCTGCTGGATTGGCCGTAGGTCTTGCTTCTATTGGGCCTGGAGTTGGTCAAGGTACTGCTGCAGGACAAGCTGTAGAAGGTATTGCGAGACAGCCAGAAGCAGAAGGTAAAATACGCGATACTTTATTGCTTAGTCTAGCTTTTATGGAAGCTTTAACAATTTATGGACTAGTTGTGGCACTAGCGCTTTTATTTGCGAACCCTTTTGTTTAATCCTAAAAAAGAAAACGAGTCCTTTAGATTAGATACTTTCTTCTTTTTTTAGTAAATTGGTATTTGCTTCTGCAATTCTAATTATATCAATACTTTACTCCTAATTTATTACTCCTAGAATTTTCTATTTATGGGAACAGACAATACCCCACCCCAGGAATAGTTGATTTGAGGATGATCAATTTAGAGGATATGTTCGCCGTCTTGCTTCCCGCCCTTTGATTAGGGCAGTGGAAAGTATTTTTCCTTTTATTTTAGGAATTTTGGGAACATTTCAACAAAGGAGGTCTTTCACAGGTCAAACGAGATCTAAGACTTAATCTAAAAGAAATTACTAAATTGAATCTATTTATATTAAAAACAATTGCATTAAAAAAACCGATCAAAAAGGGCGAGCGAAGTAAGTGATCGAAAAACTTTGTTCTTTGTTCGTCCTATCTATAAGAGGAGAGCATATGAAAAATGTAACCCATTCTTTCATTTTTTTAGCTCACTGGCCATCCGCTGGGAGTTTCGGGCTTAATACCGATATTTTAGCAACAAATCTAATAAATCTAACTGTAGTGGTTGGTGTATTGATTTATTTTGGAAAGGGAGTGTGTGCGAGTTGTCTATTTCAAGAATAGATTGGATCCATCCGGCTGCACTTTAGAATATTTTTTAGTATTTTTCGAATAAATAAGAAAAGGGTGCACGATCTTGACGAATTACTTCTGAATAAATGCAGAAATCATATGGAAGAACCATAGCATTTCGCGACCTATTGGTAAATAAAATCAACTTTGATTCTCTATAGACCAATAATATCCATTAACACGGTTAAAGCTAAACTGCTTGAAGTCTAGGCAAAAGGGGTACTCTTTCTACAACTATATTAGTATTAGTACCAAATGCTTTAAACAGGAAATAGCTAATGTAGAATTTATCTGATATAGAACACTCATATCGATAAAATGGTTTGAACTATTTACTAGAAGGGGCACCCTGCCCTATTTATCCAATGCCGAATCGACGACCTTTGTATAAAAAAAGGAGAAAGTTTTTGGATTTGAAGAAAAAAGTAGGAATTCTATCCATTTTCATTTTCCATTTTTCTATTTAGTTTTTCTTAATGAAATTGAAAATTTTAACTAAAGGGAAAATACAAATAAAAAAATAATTTTGCTGCCCATGATAGATTTTTATCTAGGCGGAAGAGTCCTCTTAATATTTATCTAGTCTTATATGGGTTTCGGTATATTGAAATATAAACAGAAAAGAGAGGGTAGAGGATAGGCTCATTACATAAAAAAAATATGGAAGTAGCCATAGCAAAAAAAGAAAAAAGGGAGCGTGAGAGCCAAATGAATCGAAAGATTCATGTTTGGTTTGGGAAGAGATCATAAAAGTTGTAAACTTAATAGCAAGGTAATCTACTTTCATTAAAAGATTTATTAGATAATCGAAAACAGAGGATCTTGAGTACTATTCGAAATTCGGAAGAATTGCGTAGAGGGACCATTGAGCAGCTCGAAAAAGCTCGAATTCGATTACAGAAAGTCGAACTACAAGCGGATGAGTATAGAATGAATGGATACTCTGAGATAGAACGAGAAAAAGCAAATTTGATTAATGCCACTTCTATTAGTTTGGAACAATTAGAAAAGTCTAAAAACGAAACCCTTTATTTTGAAAAACAAAGGGCGATGAATCAGGTCCGACAACGGGTTTTCCAACAAGCCGTACAAGGAGCTCTAGGAACTCTGAATAGTTGTTTGAATACCGAGTTACATTTCCGTACGATTCGTGCTAATATTGGCATTCTCGGGGCCATGGAATGGAAGAGTTAAATTAATTAGGCCTTGAACTTCTACTTTCCTTTAGAATTTAGGCATTATTTTTCCCCTTGCTTCCGAAAAAAAATAGTAAAGAAACACTAATGGCAACCCTTCGAGTCGACGAAATTCATAAAATTCTCCGCGAACGTATTGAACAATATAATAGAAAAGTAGGGATTGAGAATATCGGTCGCGTAGTTCAAGTGGGGGATGGGATTGCTCGTATTATAGGTCTTGGTGAAATAATGTCAGGTGAAATAGTCGAATTTGCAGAAGGGACAAGGGGTATTGCTCTGAATTTGGAATCCAAAAATGTTGGGATTGTATTAATGGGTGATGGGTTGATGATACAAGAGGGCAGTTTTGTAAAAGCAACAGGAAGAATTGCTCAGATACCCATGAGCGAGGCTTACTTGGGTCGTGTTATAAATGCTCTGGCTAAACCTATTGATGGGAGAGGCGAAATTGTAGCTTCGGAATCTCGCTTAATTGAATCTCCTGCTCCGGGTATAATTTCCAGGCGTTCTGTATATGAACCCCTTCAAACGGGGCTTATTGCTATCGATTCGATGATCCCTATAGGGCGCGGTCAGCGATAGTTAATTATTGGGGACAGACAAACCGGCAAAACAGCAGTAGCTACAGATACAATTCTCAATCAAAAAGGGCAAGATGTAATATGTGTTTATGTAGCTATCGGTCAAAGAGCATCCTCCGTAGCTCAAGTAGTAACTACTTTCCATGAAGAGGGGGCCATGGAATACACTATTGTAGTTGCTGAAATGGCGGATTCCCCTGCTACATTACAATACCTCGCTCCTTATACGGGAGCAGCCCTGGCTGAGTATTTTATGTACCGCGAACGGCATACTTTAATAATTTATGATGATCTCTCCAAACAGGCACAAGCTTATCGCCAAATGTCCCTTCTATTAAGAAGACCCCCCGGCCGTGAAGCTTACCCAGGGGATGTTTTTTATTTGCATTCACGCCTTTTAGAAAGAGCCGCTAAATTAAATTCTCTTTTAGGGGAAGGAAGTATGACTGCTTTACCAATAGTTGAGACTCAATCTGGAGACGTTTCCGCCTATATTCCTACTAATGTAATCTCCATTACAGATGGACAAATATTCTTATCCGCGGATCTATTCAATGCCGGAATTCGACCTGCTATTAATGTGGGTATTTCCGTTTCCAGAGTAGGATTCCGCGGCTCAAATTAAAGCCATGAAACAAGTAGCTGGCAAATCAAAATTGGAATTAGCTCAATTCGCAGAGTTACAAGCCTTTGCACAATTCGCCTCTGCTCTCGATAAAACAAGTCATAATCAATTGGCAAGGGGCCGACGATTACGAGAATTGCTTAAACAATCCCAAGCAAATCCTCTTGATAGCTACTATTTATACCGGAACAAGAGGATATCTTGATTCCTTAGAAATTGGACAGGTAAAGAAATTTCTGGATGAGTTACGTAAACACCTAAAAGATACTAAACCTCAATTCCAAGAAATTATATCTTCTAGCAAGACATTCACCGAGGAAGCAGAAATCCTTTTGAAGGAAGCTATTCAGGAACAACTCGAACAGTTTTCCCTTCAGGAACAAGCATAAATTTTGCACGTCTACTCTTGTTAGTAGAAGTAGTAGAGGAGAAATCGTTGAGAAAGATTTTTCATTTAAATCATGCAAAAAAGTTTTCTTAGTTTTTAGTATAGTTATTTAAAGAATAGATAGAAATAAGATTGCGTCCAATAGGATTTGAACCTATACCAAAGGTCAAAGGTTTAGAAGACCTCTGTCCTATCCATTACACAATGGACGCTTTTTTCATATTTTCTTCTTTCTTTTCATTTTTTATCGGACCAAGAAAAAAAACTGTTAGACCAAAACTCTTTTAGGAAAGAAAAACAAATGCATATACAAATGTATGATGCATATATCATAAAGAAGGAATATGGAGCGGGTAGTGGGAATCGAACCCGCAACCCCACGGTTATGAGCCTTGTCAGCTACCAAACAGTTCTATCATGTTAAACTAAAGAGAGGGGAACTAGTGGATAAAAGGGGGGTTGAATACGCCCCTCTACCATATCTATACAAATAGAATAGTCCATTTATACAAAATGGTAAGGAGGGCTCTTCTACGATCATCAATTCCAGAAATCCATACAAATACGTAAGGGTATTTTATCCTTACCAACTGGATCTTGTTGCACCCAGTAACAAACATGCATAAACCATTTCTCGAAGTATGTGTCCGGATAGCCCAAAGTCTCGATAGTTAGCTCTAGGTCTTCCGGTCAAAAAACAACGTCGATGAAGGCGTGTCGGTGCACTATTACGTGGCAGGGATTGCAATTTTTCTCGCATTTTCGTTTTTTCACTCAAACTCAAAGGGTAAACTTTGCTTCTTATCTTTTTTTTTGAAGATCGACGAATCAAATGATATTTCTGTTCTAATTTCTGCCGCTTCCTCTCTCTCTGAATCAAACCATTTTTTTGCCATAATGTGCCGTTCCTACTATCTACCAAGTATACGGTTCTAATCCTAGATGGAAAAATAAATAGAAAAAGAAATCTAAGAAGGCGGATCCTCCCCCTCCATCAAGAGTAATGAACTAGGTGCTGATACAGTACAAAAAATTAACTAAATTAACCAAACTTGCCTGATGTTGAGGCAATCAAGAAAGCGGCATAAGTGAATATATAACCCACGGAAAAGTGAGCTAATCCCACCAATCTTGCTTGCACAATGGAAAGAGCCACGGGCTTATCTCTCCATCGAATTAAATTAGCCAAAGGTGTCCGTTCATGAGCCCATGCTAAAGTCTGAATTAATTCCTGCCAATATCCACGCCAGGAAATTAAGAACATAAATCCAGTCGCCCAAACAAGATGTCCAAATAAGAACATCCACGCGCATACCGATAAACTATTCATCCCAAAAGGATTATATCCATTGATAAGTTGTGAAGAGTTTAACCATAGGTAATCTCTTAACCATCCCATCAAATAAGTGAAGGATTCATTAAATTGTGAAACGTTGCCTTGCCATAATGTGATGTGTTTCCAATGCCAATAAAAAGTAACCCATCCAATGGTATTTAACATCCCAGAAAACTGCCAAATAAAATGCGTCCCAAGCAGAAATATCACAAGTACCGCCGTGACCCGGGCCGTCGCAAGGAAAACTATGTCCAAAATCTTTTTTATCCGGCATTAATTTGGAGCCGCATGCATCTAAAGCACCCTTTACTAAAATCAATGTAGTTGTATGCAAACCTAAAGCAATAGCATGATGAACCAAGAAATCTCCAGGTCCTATTGTTAAGAAAAGCGAATTACTATTCTCGTTAACAGCATTCAACCATCCGGGTAACCATAGGGTTCGACCCGCATTGAAAGCGGGACCGCTCGTTGAAGATAAGAGTATATCGAACCCATATGTTGTCTTACCATGAGCCGATTGTATCCATTGA